>JAUIMM010000063.1:12875000-18380000 GCA_031769625.1 Taudactylus pleione
GTTATTTTTATACATTTATTTAATTACACTTGACTGTATTGCATTGAATTGTTTAATATATGTGTGAAAAATTCCTCTATATTGTTGAAGAGTTTTACTGCACATATGATCTTATATATTGTAATAGCCTGCAGGATATGGAAAGTGCAGAGATTTTGGCATTTTAGCCAAGAGATTTAAACTAAAGTGGAAATCTTTTTTACAGATGAATCCAAGTTGATTTTGCCTTAAAAAAGGTAATTTTCCTTTAAATCTCGCTACTAAAATGCTAAAATATCATCCCTTTTGCAATATCATGGACATCAAGCATCACATTTTGAATGCTATTCATCTCGCCAATGACTGCATTCATACTGGCATTTATTAATGCTGAATGCTGAAAATTCTTGATAAGAGTAGTCCTTTGCGATGTTGGTACTTCTGGGTTTATGTGTGGCCATCAGCAAGAGCATGTGCAAGCCGTGGGGAACCATGGAGGCATCTTATCAGATTCCTCTCAGGGAAATCTTCAAAAAGAACACCATAGGCTTCTATTAGGCAACACCATCTATAGATGGCAATGTCTATTGGGTCAAACTTCCAAAATGTTTTACTTTCTGCAGCTTGGTTCATATGGGAAATGCTGTCAAACTCCAAAAATGGTAGTTTTGGCGGTTTGACCACATTTTTCATCATAGTACATCCAGTCCTATAACATTTGGCCCTCTGACTCTCTTCCCTTTCACACCTAACTCTCTCCCAATGAATATTTATTTGTGCCTCTCTTTATTCTCTGCTCAATTTCTGCCTGCCTTTCTGTGTACAGCTTGTGCTAATCTCACCTCTTTCTTCCCATCATCTGCCAGTCTCTTTCTGCAGAAGCATACCTCCCAATATCAAGGAGTAAGAAATAGGGAAATCTGTGTGCATCATAGTTGTGCACTCAAAAAAGGGGCATGGCCTCACTGGAAGAGGCATGGCCTCGCATCACACTACCTGTTACAGCACTCTGGGAGTGCGCCCAGTGCTCTCCGAGCTACTGGGTTACCACCAGGCTCACCCCTCACTGTTTATGTATGGCATTTATTAACCTGCGGGCACTGTTCTTCACATGCTGCAATATAAATCAGTTTAATAATGCATTTTCTAGCATTTAAATAGTGGGATTATATTGTACTCATTCATTTTTATGTCAAAGTATTTAGTAAGTTTTGAAAGAGAATTGCTGATAAATTGCTGCCATATTAAATCTGATGACATTTTAGAGTAAATATAGACAAAAGTAATGGAATAAATTACCCAAAATTAAAACAATTCTGTTCTCCTTAACAAAATATCGATGCAAATGTACTGCCGTTTATCTCTGCTGTGCTTAGCATTTTGACAAAAAAGTAATTTGGATTAGTTTCATGAATTGTAATTGTGCTGTAGATCTTTTTGACCTCTAGCATAGAATAACCTTCAGAAGGCCAAATATAATGATGGAAATAAGGGTACTTCCCAGCCTGGCAATATATGCTCAGCATGACCACTATTAACAGGTTATGTGTTTTGAATACAAGAAGGAGTTAGATTAGACAAAGACTATAGTATGAATCGAAATGATTTATTTAATCATTTCTTGGTTGATAAAGTTTTGCCCATAATTTCAACATAAATAACTGCATCTGTCATTTGGTTAATATATGTAAGAAAAATAAATATATATATATCAAGTGTACTAATTAAAAACACTGCCTAGTTGATATTGTCTACCTTTACTTGTAATTAAATAAAATAAAGTATGCATAAACATTACCTTATAGCTGAAATAAAGTATACTTAATGTACTTTAATTCAACTATGTATATTAGCCAATGCCTTGGGATGTTATTGAGCGAATGTACAATGTGAGTTTAAATTGTTTTCAGCTTGTCAAAAAAAAGAAAGCATTAGTAGGCAAAAAATAAATCTAGAACATCTTATTCTGCAGTGCCAACATAAAGCTTTGATGGGGTGATGAACAGTATGAAATACAAAGCAAGCAATATGTTAATTATTAGCTCAATAAAACAAGCCAACAAGTGTTAAAATATATTAGCAATGTGTTTTTTTTTAAAAAGTGAGCTACTGATTAAATAAAAATCTTCCATAGTGAGAAAATCATTTTGTGAGGCTACAAAAGTTTGGTCTTTTTTAAAAAGTCATTTTTAATCATTAGCATTATCTTTATCTTTTCTACAACAATTTCTATAAAAACATAAAAGCAACAACAAATTGTACAAATATAAATAAATGTATACAATTTAACAATCTTTTATAAAAAATATAAACTTTTTCTGATTGAACTAATTATAAAATATTTTTTAATCAATTCACTAAAAATCAAATTAATAGTTAAATATTGAAAATAGTCAGCAAATCAAACAAGGGATTTTGCTCATTTGTGAAATGTTAAGTCCCAGAAATGCTAATGCATAGCTTATGTCCATCTGCCAAAAAAAAATAGTTTTTGACCACTGAAAACAAAAAAATTAGGCTAAATCTTTAAACATCAAACCACAATGAAACAAGTCATCGCTAGATAATATGTATTCAAATCCATCTCATTGACTGTTCCCATCTGCTTCAGCATGACCTCAAAGTAAACCTTAACTACTGTTGCTGATTTGCTGATCCACTGACTGCAATAGGTTATATCCAAGGGTCAAAATAAATATTAAACAGCTATAGTGAAATAACTTATTTTTGTGTCTCATATATAACTTACTGTAGAATATATATATATATATATATATATATATATATATATATATACATACATACATAAAGGATAATAATGCACACTTTCCATTCTAAAAAAAGGTATGAATATATTAAAGGGGAATTTTATAAAACAGAGTTGAGCAGACATATATTTATACAGTAGTAACATCTTTCCTTAGTATTGATTCCTCCACTAAAAGTTTCACATTGGCCCAGTTCTGAATGTAAACCACTGGATTAGTGTTAGAAGTAGAATAGATTAGAGACTGAAAATCTATATTCTTGCTAAACCCACAGTATTGATTTCACGATTCCTTGAGTTTGAGTTAAGTCTGCATCTATCTATCTATCTATCTATCTATCTATCTATCTATCTATCTATCTATATACGTGTCTAAGCTAATTATGTTGTTTCAATTTTCAAATCAAAACTTATCTGTTTTACAGGATACTCGCATGCACGAACACCTGCTGGTGTTTATTTGTACAAAAAACCTTGTCTCACAATAAGTACTGGCTATGATGAAGAAAAATGTTCCTCAAAATGCACCAAATTTTAAATCACTTCCAACATTTTATTGGTGAAATTCATTAGATCTATGTATGCCTAGTTATATATCTGCATGCAAAATTGAGATTTGTTATGCAGGAGTCAACAATTTAAATGGATTTTGAATGTACATATAGGGCAGTGCTCCTTCTTTATCTACTGTAACATTACCAGATGATACATGAGAGGTCCCCAGTGGCAAAAGATTGGAAGTGATGTGTCAGAGGGATAGAGGCACCTGAGACAACAGATATGCAGAAATGCATGGGTGTTTTAATATTGGTATTGATGGTACAGCTAATATACAGAGAGTAATGTGCTGGAGAGTTGAGTATTATGAAACAGATGATGAGCATGGTCTTAAACAGTTCCAAGTTCTGGTGCATATATAGGCAACAATGGTTGTAGGTCAGAATGTCAGGAAAAAACATAGGGCCACAGCAGCTGCAATCTCTCATGGATCGAAGTAGCAAAAATATGCAAAGGAATCACTCACCGTCTAGTGCTTATAGACCCCCATTGAAAGCATCTACAATCGCCGCTCAAAACTGGAAACATCAGAAATATCAAATGCAGAACAGGCGGTCATTAGCCTTCTGAGTAAGTCTAAGCTGTTGCAGAGATAGTGGGTCTCCAGTGCCCCAATTTATGCATGCCTAGAAAACAGTGTTTAAAAGTAGAGCCGTAACTAGACTTTTTGGTGCGCTGTGCCAGAAAGAGCATTGGCGCCCTCCTCATTTTTCAAAGCGACGTAATGAACCCAAAAAAGGGCCATGGCTTCATGGGGAAGGGGCAGGGAAAAGATAGGAGAAGCCAGGAGATGCTGGGGATGAAAAAAGAGGAAGCTACAAACAAGAATGATAATAAACAAAAAATTTACAGGCCCAAACAGCGCCCCCTGACCTGTGGTGCCCTGTGCGATGGCACCGGACGCACTACCCTAGCTACGGCCCTTTTTAAACGTTACCGACATGCCTGCATTTCTCTAGCCACCCACCCATTACCTCCCTCAAATGCTGACTGTCACTCAGTATGCAAGTGAATCTGTGCAAGCATAATTGCAAATCAATCACTGAGTGAGCACAATGGCTAACAATTGCTTAATTTCCATAAACATTACTATTTGCTTGCAGATCTGAATCAGGCCATCAGTGTGGACAAGTAGCCAGATGTCAGGCAGAAACATGGTCTGAAACATAGCAAGGTCTGGTGAGCAGTCAGTGTAGGGAACAGCCAGAGACAATAACAAGAATCCAAAGCCAAAATTGTTACACATAGATACAGTATTACAGGGATTAGTGATCATCATCAGCTAGAGTAGAAGCACAAATGACAATCGCCTAACACTGAATGTTAGGTCACAACTTGCTTTATACCCCATGTGGGTTTACAAACTTGTGCACACTGATCACTTTCATGCCAAATCATAGTGCTGGTAAGTCCTCATCATTTTTAGTCTGTGGATAATAGATTTAAATGTTTTAATCCAAATTTCTTTGTCAGTTTACAATAATAATGGGCAAGAATAGAAAATGAGCAACATACAGCCATGGACCGAGCATATTTATCCATAAAAGACAACTGGATGTTAAACACATGCCCTGATGCAATGAAACCCTGATATTGACTTATACATTTCATGAACTTCATTCGAGACAGTGCATTTCTACAGTTCTGTTGGTGAACTTTCACTAATGTATTGAAATTAAACACATAAAAGTGAAATGAAATTAAGATCCAACATCCCCTCACTCTAATGATGAATGAATCATAACTTCCAACATAATTAGCCTAAACCCAGCCATATTTAAGAGAGAAACATTTTAAAGTTTAAGAATAAAAAAGGTGGCACAGTATGAGCCACAGACATTTGCAGCCATTGTTAGTAGAGATGTGTGGGTTTGTTTTTACTCTGATCTTTTCGCCACATTAGCACAAGTTCAGATTAGTTCGGCTTTAATTTACTGGCTATCCAAAAAACATGAGAGCTGGGTAGCCAATAAGATAGATCCAAATTAATTTGAACTTGCAGTAATGTGGCAAAAAGTAGTAAAACCGAACCCACACATCTCTAATTGTTAGCAGGTTTAGAGGAGAGAATAGAAATGAACAGAAAGCTGTGACCACAGGTACAATGGCTGCTGGTGTCCCTGACTCAGAGCTCAACCCTCTAATGTTAGAAAAGGGATCTGCACCTGGTGTTCTTTGCTAGATGATTAGTCTCTAGTTCCTGAGAAAATTTCTGCACCTGTCTGTCTGCTGAGTAACTTGTGAAACAGACCTCTGGACTTGCTAAACAGATTTACTACTGCTTATTCCATGCCTGTCTGCTGGATTATTTCTGCAATAGACTTTTGGGGGTATATTTACTAAAGGTCAATTTTAATTAATTTATGCTGATGATGTTCAGATTGACTGCACCTCCCCTGACATTTTGCTCACTCAGATCTCTAGCTACCTTTCTTCTACAGTATGTCTATCCTTAAAGTTAACATGTATGACTGTGTTCATCATTTTCAAGCCATCCCTAGTCCCTTCACCTCCTTTATTTTTAATATCTATTGAGAACATCACTGTCTACTGCCTAGGACAGGGGTGGCCAACCAGTTGGAGGCAAAGAGCCAAAAAATATATGTAGTCAAGTAAAAGAGCCGGTAGCATATGTGTGTCGCAGGTGTGTGGGCAAACATGGGGCATGACCTAGCTGTCACAAGGCCATGCCCCATTTTTCTGCGCACGCCTTTGGTATGACATTTGCAGAAGCATGACTTAGTTTCACATCCCCATTTTTACTCACATTGGGGGCAAACCCAGGACATTGAAAATACACATTTTACATAATCTTCCCAATATACATTTTTCACTGTTGAAATAAAAGAAAAAGCCAGAGCAGTATAGAAAACATTGAAAAAGCCATGTTCATATAAAATACACAGAAACAAGCCAGATCCACATAAAATACATATTGAAATCCAGAACCACATAAAATACATTGAGAATGCCAGTGACCATTATGCTGTGCCCCCTGTAGTTGTACCCCATATGCAGTGCCCTCTTGTAGTTGTGCCCATTATGCAATGCCCTCTGTAGTTGTGCCCCTTCTGCAATGCCCCCTGTAGCTGTGCCCATTAAGCAATGCCCCCAGTAGTTGTGACCCTTAAGAAATGCCCATGTAGCTGTGCCCATTATGCAATGCCCTCTATAGTTGTGCATTTTCTGCAATGCCCCCTGTAGCCAGGGGCTGGCTGGCACTTTCAGCCTGGGGGGCAAACACAAGCAAGTGGCCCCGGCTTTTCTACTAGCATACTGTGAAGCATTTAGGAGCTTGGCCCTGATAGGGTAATGCCATCTCCAGACTGCACACGCTATGAGACCTCAGGAGGCATCAGGTATCGCAGTAGCTAATTTATGCACGCCCATGTAAAATTGTTGAAATGCACCAGCACGCCTGCATTCACCCGACCACCCCCCCGTCACCACCCACAAATGGCACTTCTTGTCAATCACTCTGCTCTTGGTCTGCACAGCCTCTGCAAATGCAGTTTCTATCACAATTGCTAGTTTATGCATATGCATGCGCAGAACGCAACAATCGACCGATTGCATGCGTCTTTGCAACTGTGTTCCTTGCTGAATCAGGCCCATTATCCTATAATAGCCTATGGGCTACTATTTAGCAAATTCTTCCAGAAAGGGGTACTCTGGATCCCTCTCCGTTAGCCCCCAGTGACATATGCACTGACCACCAGCCGTGCATGCACAACGCGCACCGAGGACCCAAACCAGAAAGCAGTGTAAAAGCGTTATGCCTTTCCTCCCATGCCTTACACTGGGGCAGCCACACCCACCTGCTAAGGTGGTTCCCTCTGTAAAAAAGCACTGCAGATCACCTGATTATGTCCGTGTGCTAAGTAAGACATGGGCATCGGTAATGACTTATGGCGTTGTTGATGAAACGGATCATCAGCACCAGAACAGTCAAAGTAAGGGGAGAGCCACATTCCTCTGACCCCCTCTCTCAGTTGTTCCTATTAGGCCAGTTTGCAGTCACACTGCCTGTGCATTAAAGCACTCCTGAATTTAGATTTTTTTCTTTAAACTGCTCCTTTAGCAGCGGGTCTGTGACTCTGAATCAGGGCGGCCACTTGTTTTTTCGGAGCCGGACTCCTGGCCACTCACTAAGCTGTGGGTGACCACCCACAGCTTTAGCAGGCGGCCAGGTGATGGTCGCGATGGTCAAGACTATCGCAACCATCGGGCTTGCGACGAGACCCTTGCAGTAGGGTCTCGTTGCCACAAGCCCCAGTGGAATACCTGCTCTAATAGAGCAGGAAGTCCACCTACTGACATCACTAGTGATATCAGTAGGGCTGACCACAAACAGCAGGCATTCCTGCAGGAACGCCTCCTTTTGCCCAGCCACCCCCCCTCCCCGCCTTCCAAACGGGGCGAGCTGTCGATCAACATCGACAGCCACCCCTTTTGGATGTGAGCGCTTTTTGCACTCGCTCCAGGGCTCGCGCATGCCACGCGTGCGCATTGGCCCACAATCGACCCGCTTGCGAGCGGGTCTGAATCAGGCCCTCAGTTTAGTTAAGGGCACACAGTGCACATGTATATCCCACACTACATTTACTTCAACCTTGCTTCCTCTGTTTGGCTGCACTCAATTGGCAAGCAAAGGCCACAACTCCAAATAGGAAAATATAATCTGGGAAGCACATAGAGCACAGGTTCTCAAACTCGGTCCTCAGGACCCCAAACAGTGCATGTTTTCCAGGCCTCCTCACAGAATCTCAATTGAAATAATTAGCTCCACTTGTGGATCTTTTAAAATGTGTCAGTGAGTAATGAATACACCTGTGCACCTACTAGGTGACCTGGAAAACGTGATCTGTGTGGGGTCCCGAGGGCCAAGTTTGAGAACCACTGATGTAGAGGAAGAAAAGGAAGAAATGAAGCAGGTAAAACAATTCAGGGGTTGGGAGACTGTGGATAAATACCAATATTTTATTTTTGATATATATAATATATCAGCTGATAGAGACAGAAGGGGGATATTATTATTATCCTTAATTTATATGGCGCCACAAGGGTTCCGCAGCACTTCACAAAGTACATTAACAAATGTTAGAGAGCCAGGAGTGAGGGAAGACACACACAGACATGAGAGAGATGACTGCGGCTGCCAGTGTGACTGTCACTGTCAGGACTTAGTATATGCCATGGCCTCACATGCACAGCCCACCTCTATAGCATCCAGCAACAACACACTTGCCTCTCTTCCAGCTGTCCTGCCAACAGTATTACTGCCAGTATCTGGCTGGTGCGCTGTTTGTCACTGGTTGCAGCTCCTCAGCTTCTTTACCGGCTCCTCTTCACACTGACAAACTGCGATTGCATCATGCATCATCCAACCACCGCACCGAGTGGCGTAAGTTCATCCCATTCACCCGGAGACAAGTTAGAGTTTAGCATGGTGCATATTTTATCCATTTATATACTGTATACACACACACGTGCAATATTAGCGACAAGAAATTATAATTATCGGGACTAGGAACCCCCCCACACACCTCTCCCCAATCACTGAGATCACCTCCTCACATACATACAGCGCTGCACCCATACAGATCCCCCTAACTCAGATCCCCCACCTCACAAAGATGATCTTCCCCCTTACTTAGATCCCCCCTTACACAAACACTCTCCCCACTCACTCTGGACCCCCCACACGGCTCTCCCCCCGACCATGATTACACAGTGCTTGACCCACACATAGATCCCCACCTCCCCTAACACAGAACACACAGGGGGGAGAGATCACCTGCTGAGCCTGCATTACATTGAGAGATCATCAGTGTCTCCATACTGGGGGTTTGGTATGGGCATGGCAGGAGTAGCGAGTCACGCTCCGTCCACACCACACCTCCTGTCTGAAAGAACTGATCTCTCAATGTTTCAGGCTCAGCAGGTGGTCCCCTAAGGCTCCACCCACCCTCCCGTGCCCTCCCTTCTTCCTGCAGATTCGGAGCTATTAGTGTATGTGCTGACACATGTGGTCAACACATACCTCCAGGGGACCACCTTTTAGTTTCCCTAGTGCCTGCCTGTGTCTGCTGGGCTGGCCTCTTCTCGATCTAGTTGCACTGCTGCAACGCAGCCTGACAGTGACAGCTGGGAGGCAGGCACAGGAACCTCCCCGGCTGTCACTGGTATATGGTCATAGAGTGCAGCGGCGGCCCTAGTGCTGCACAATTGCACCGGCCCGGGGGGCAGATTGCACCCTACCCCCGGCCCAGCCCGCCACTGCCTGTAGCTGTACCCATTAAGCAATGCCCCCATTAGTTGTGGCCCTTGTGCAATGCCCACTTTGAGCTGTGCCCATTATGTAATGGCCACCAGTAGTTGTGCCCCTTCTGCAATGCCTCCTGTAGCTGTGTCCATTAAGCAATGCCTCCAGCAGTTGTGCACCTTCCGCACTGTCCCTTGTAGCAGTGCCCATTAAGCAATGCCCCCTCTAGCTGTGCCCCTAATGCAATATCCCTATAGTTGTGCCCTCTAAGGATGTGCCCCCAGCACTAGCTCCCCCTCCCCACCCACACCCCTATGAAGAAATTTACCTTCATGCTGGCACCACTCCACGCCATTAGGGCTCCCAAGTCCCGCCATCACTGCTTCTACCGCTGCCTGCTGGATCTAACTTGATCCAGCAAACGCGCGGGTTCCTCACATCACAGGAGATGTCATGACAACACCCACACACTGCATTACTGGGAACACTGGACTCTGAAGCAATCAGAAGTTTCTTTAGTCTCTGATGTCTTCAGAGACCAGTATTCTCAGTAATAACTGGGGTCTGCAGAGCTGGAAGCCAGGAGCCACATTAGAAGCTCAAAAGAGCCTCATGTGGCTCAAGAGTTGCGGGTTGGCTATCTCTGGTGTAGGAGATATCATCTACTTCACTCTCTCCTTCAAACCCTACATTAATGCCCTCTCCTAGTTTTTCCACTTCCCCCACTAATATTTCTCAGGAATAATACACTTTAGGACCCTGAAAACAACAAAGACCCTCATTCTTTCACTGGTCATCTCTCAACTAATCAACTTCAACCACCTCTAATTTGGCCATCCCAATTTCTGCCAATCTCCACCCAAAGCCATCCTCAATGTTACTGCTCAGCTCCTCTTTCTCTGCTCCCCTTTCCACCAGGCACTATACCAAATCCCCTTATCCAACAACATACATTTCAAACCCCTCACACTAACCTATAAAGACAATCACCAAATCTCTAATCCCAATAACTCTGACCTGCTTTTATGCTCACCAACAGTTCACTTCACTCTGCCAACATCAGAACCTGTCTTACCAACTAATTAAAATGATAATTATGGAAATCATCAAGGGATACCTAGATCTGTGACCTACAATCAGTAAAATAGGGGTCTTCCAACAAACCCCTCAAAGTGAGATATAGAAAAGCAAGGTGTTTCCACTTCTGATAGTGTATTAATGGAAATTTAGTCTATGACACATACAGTAAGTCAGTGAAGGAGCAATTCCCTTGCTAGACAATGTAGTGAGCTATATAATTAAGGACTGCTCAACTTATCCATCTAAAATAAATAATGGAACACATTAACTTACTTAGTAATAAAGTGAGCTATGTGTATACTGCAAATGTCCAACAATAATTAATGTTAAAAATATGTAATTTATTGTAACAAAATCAACTTCAATAATACAAATCCATAATGTCATAGAGAAACAAGTTGAAATGTTACAATCTACTGTAATTTCATTAGTGCTGACAAGGTAATGTGTATAAAAGCAAAAATAAAAATATACTGTATATTTAAAAATATTTTTTATAAATCAAAGTATCACATGATAATTTTTTTAGTGATTTTAATTGATTTTAATAAACATAGAAAGTAAGCATAAAAAATAATAAAATGTCTCTCTACCTGTCGACCTTCTTTCATGTTGACCTTTACTGTGTCGACCTTTTATCCCTGTCGATCTTTTGTCCCTGTCAACCTATTGCATATTCTGTCTTTTATACCAGAACCATACAGCACAATAGACACTTTGGGCCTGACTCAGAGTTAGATGCATTAGTACTTAGTTTTCTCTCTGGCCGCTGCAGTCTACATACTAGTTTATGCTTATGAAAGTATTCTCCTATGTATGCCAATTGTTTGTAAATCTGCATGCGGAAGGCCTTCCTGCCCACTGTTTTTACATCTGCAGTAACAGCCATGATCATTAGTATCTGGACTTGCACGCACCCATGATTGATGCAAAATATCCATCTGAAACAGGCACCCCAACTCCATCCACGTGCTGCGAACAAGCATGATATTCGGCTTACATATCCATGATACTCCCATGAGATGGAACAGTTCCCTGTGTCTGCATGTTCACTGCCCGGATGACACCTAGAAAAACTAATATCATGGATAGCATGATATGTAAATAGCTCAATCCATTGGTTCTTTCTATCTCTGTGTGTGCATGCATATTGTGGAGAATGCACCACTTGCTTTCTACGGTACATTGCAGATATCTGCATGATTCATCTGTATCCAACTCAAAATCAGGTCTTTTGTTTGCTTAGATCATAAGTATTTGGTTAAATCATTCTTTACATTTGAACAAAACTTTTCAAGGGAAATATATAAACATTTGCAGACAGTTTGCTAATTTCTACACTATGCTAGAAATCACTTCACATGGTCACAGAAAGTCTTTGTCATTGGCAAACATTAAACATTTGTGTTGTTAAAGGCCTAACACCTTTGTGTCCTTAAAGTTTACAATGTTCTTCGTTAGTCATAAAAGATAAAAATTTTGCACTAAAGTAATAAACATAACAAATGAGTTTTAAATCGGAATCATTTAATAATAACTAAATGAGGACAGTGTAGAATTTCAGGACACTCAAGTCCCATTTCTAGACAGATGGTAACATAGTTTATTAGTGCATTTCTGTTTTATCACCAGATGGCAACCATCTGTCTATACAATGGATCTTAATGTCTCTTTCTTCCTTTAGTCATTAAACTATCACTTTTACATCAGCATTGTTGCTTGTTTATTGCTGTGAATATGTGTATATTTCATTCTCATAGCTAACATGCTATAAAGGATCAGAATAAAATTAGTAATCACAAACGGTACATAAGATAAAGTCATTTTTTTTCATAATACTATAGTATCAGCTCTGGATATATGTTTCTTAAATTCCAAAGTAGATGGTCTCCCTGAACAGTGAAAATTATACCTCTGTTAAATATTTACATATTGTGATGTTATATCAAATGGTTATATTTTAACTAGTTCATGAATGCCCATGTATTTTCTATGACATATAATAATTGGCTCATCAGGGTCGATTCAGTTCCTGCCCTTATGAATACTTGAACACAGGGATCAATGTGAGTTCTGTATTCAAAATACAGAAGTGCCCAAGAATTTCTGTATTCAGTCCAGGTCACCTGGTAATATTATTATGACATCACAAGGGTTTCTTCAGATGTGACCGTCCTATTGAAATGTAGGTAAGCTACAGACTGGATCTCCACAGAAACCAACCGTCTTAGATCCAGTGTTAGATATAATTGCAGCTTACTGTACATGTAAGCCCTTATTAGACACACAGAACAATTGATTTAACAGTATTGGTATGCAGAAGAAATGTGTTAAAAACCTCTTATGGTTCTGAAGAATCTCCCACATTATGACAAAAATTTAATAAAAACCAAATAACAGTAATACTAATAATGGCTGAGAGTTACACAGAATGATAATCACCCCAAAACATCAGAAATGACCTGTATATACAATATTTGGATTATTACCCCAGTTATATCCCTTATAACCTAAGGAATTTGTGCCCATGGTCACATTGTACCCAGGTGCAGTGGCACCACAGGAGTTGTTCTTGGACCAGATAATTTTGTTAAACCTTTAGAAGTACAGTACACAAATATAAAAAACTCAGGAAAATGTATGGCATTTCTGGATAAATATTTGTGTTATTTGGAGTAGCACTTTCTACATAAACTATTTTTCTCCTGAATTACCTGTTTTATCTATTTAAAAAATATAAAAAAATATTAATGATATTTTTTATTATGCTACCAAACTATGGGCCTGATTTTTACACTGATCAAGCAATTGTTTGAGACTGCACATGCATGAAAGATACACTGTGTATGTGCAGAATTTGCATTGTGATTATGCTCGTACAGAGAAAACACTAGCAAAGTGAGTGACAGGTAGTGAGCATTTGGGGGTGGCAACGGGGGGTGGTTAGAAAAACTGAGATGTCTCGGACTGTTTAAACATTGTTTCATGGGCATGCATATATTAGCCATTGAGATTTCCTTCACAGCATGAGAGCTCTGTGCAGAAGCATATTAAGAGAGGGGGGGAATGTGTTCCCTCACCATCTGGGGCCCCTTCCCCTTTCTCCAGTGGCCGCAGAGCAGTGACAGGTTCAGTAGACTCCGGGCACTAGTCTGTGCCCAGAATCTACTGCGCATGCGATTTCCCTACTGCACATGCGCAGAACGCCAGGACAATGGCCGCGGAGGCCATTTCCCAGGCATTTTGTATAGTGCCTCTCCAGCCGATGTGGGACTTCAGAGAGGTAAGTATTAAAAAGTATTGGTGCAGCATGTGCAGTGTGGGCCCCCCAGGACCCAGGAGCCTGTGTGCACCACACACCCTGCACCCATTATAGATATGACCCTACAGTGTTTGTGGCTGGTCAGACTTGATTTACATGCTACATGACTGCCCAATGTGCGTTGATGGTACTGATATTTATGTAGATGCATGTGTTCGGATAGATATGAGAAGACAGCAGTGGGTGTCCCTATGCTTGGCTGTGCTTTGGAAAGCATTAGCATATTTTAGAAACTGTGTTTTGTAAGAGAATGCAGTTGCAATTGCATTAACTTAAATCTCGGAATCAGGCCCTATATGTCATGAAGAAAACTGCATATAATTGACTTATGTGAATTACGAAAAACGGTGCTACCTGTGGAGCAGCAGTTGTAAAATAGAGTTATAGTTATAATTTAGATTAAAATGTTTTCATTTCTCTAATTTTCTTTTTACACAATGGTACTGTGTAAACATATTAATAATTTTCCCAACAGCATGTGTAGGTTATTTAAGGCAAATTCTGTTAACCAGTAACACACTGAAGACAGAAGCTCATCAAGTACAACTCCTCCTAAATCCTAGATGTGGTGATCCAGAAAAAGGTAAATTAATAACTGTTGATTAAAACGTACATGCTAAATGTAAATTTTTTATTTATTAGATTTACACTTCTTTCGACTAATAACTGATCATGACTGTGCCCAAATTACAAATTACAGATTTTTGGTAAATGTATGATCAGGGAATATATACATGCTGGTAGAGCCATAACTAGACTTTTTGGTGCCCTGTGCCAGAGTGAGCATTGGGGCCCCCCCATTTTTAAATAGGGACATAAGATAGTGCACCTGAAAAAGGGCCATGGCCTCATGGGAAAAGGCCAAGGAAGATACATGGAAGGCCAGGAGATGCTGGGGTTAAAGTAGAGGAAGCTACAAGTAAGAATGATAATAAACAGGAAAACTAACAGGTCCAAACAGAGCCCCCTGCCCTGCGGTGCCCTGTGCCATGGCATGTGTCACACTACCCTAGTTACGGCCCTGCATGCTTTAAGGCTAGTTATGACCTTTAAATTAAAACACAAACGAACAAAACACAACACACATTTTTATTGGATTTCAGGTACAAGGCTTTGACATACATATAGTTAGGATGTAGGTGTGTCTAAATCAGCAATGGTACAGTACAGCCATGGCTAAAAGTTTTGAGAATGACACAAGTATTGGTTTTCACAAACTTTGCTGCTTTACTGTTTTTAGAAATTTTTGTCAGATGTTACTATGGTATACTGAAGTAAAATTACAAGCATTTCATAAGTGTCAAAGGGTTTTTATTGACAATTACATTAAGTTTATGCAAAGAGTCAATATCTGTAGTGTTGACCCTTCTTTTCAAGACCTCTGCAATTTGCCCTGGCATGCTGTCAATCAAATTCTGGGCCACATACTGACTGATGGCTGCCCTTTCTTGCCTAATCAATGCTTGGAGTTTGTCAGAATTTGTGGGTTTTTGTTTGTCCACCTGCCTCTTGAGTATTGACCAAAAGTTCTCAATGGGATTAAGGTTTGGGGAGTTTCCTGGTCATGGACCCAAAATTTCGGTGTTTTGTTCCCTGAGCCACTTAGTTATCATGTTTGCCTTATGGCAAGGTGCTCCATCATGCTGGAAAAGGCATGGTTTGTCACCAAACTGTTCTTGGATGGTTCAGAGAAGTTGTTCTTGGAGGATGTTTTGGCACCATTCTTTATTCATGGCTGTGTTCTTAGGCAAAATTGTGAGTGAGCCCACTCCCTTGGCTGAGATGCAACCTCACACATGAATGGTCTCAGGATGCTGAGTTTGATCTCTGAGTTTATAAGAGTGTGGGTTTAGACTGTTGTTGCTTAGTGATTTTTTCTTTATTGGGTAGTTCCTTTTTGTACTACTCTGTACCTAATTTGCTTTATTGTACCTTTACATTTTGTTCTTGTTATTTGTCTGTTTTAACACTGGATAAAACTTCAGTACTCCTTTTACTGTTTAAAAAAGAGACCTTTTTTAAAAAGCTTATTCATTTTGTTTACATTTTAATGTTGCATATGCTGTTACAGCTGCTATGTTCATGAAGTACTATTGCTTGTATGTTGGCCTTGTTTAAAGAGGTCTTTTTCACTGGGCATGTGCTATCTATAAATCAAAATGTTGTGGGTATAATTTAACTGAACATTTGTGAATTTGCTGCAGCCATCTTTGGTGCGATTTGCAGACATTGGCCCTCATTCAGAGCCACTCGCTAGCGGCAGTACGCTCATTCCGAGCTATGTTCGCACATCTGCGCATGCGTACGGTTTTTAGTACGCATGCGCGAACCAGTCAGTGCGGCCGAAAATCGTTGGTACGCAATATAGCGAGGCCCTGCTATTTTGAGTGACAGAATGAGGCGTATGTGGGTGGTAACAGGGGAAGGTGCTTGAAAACGGGGAGTGGAGATCCGAACGCAGGCGTGCTTAAAGGTCAAAACAGGCGTTTTAAGGGAGTGCATAATTAATACAGCAGCGTCATTGACCACGTCACTTGGTTTTTTTTAACTCAGAACTGCTCGCAAAATAGCGGTTGAAAACACCAACCACAAGAATAGCGAGCAGTTCATATCCTGTTCGATGTACTCGATTAATCTAATAAATAGCGGACATGACGTATGGTGCGTGCGGCCAGGGGGCGTTTTTATCAAATAAACAAGCGTATGTTTTGCTCGCTCGTTCAGACTTAGAGGTGGGAACAGACTGCAATTTGCGAACGGATCATTTGAATAGCCACCCCTTGTTTTTGAACGAACGACCACAAATAGCGAACAGCTCTGAATCAGGCCCATTATACCAAGACTAATGAGAACATTGTATAACTTCCGGTATTTTGTAATTATATTTTAATTAATAGTTTTTATATGTCATATATATTGTTATGTATTCTGCATTAGGAGTGAACTGTTATAAATTTGTATACAAAAATTAGCTTGGGAACAGAAACTTGTACCCATTTGATATTATGTGAATGGTCATGCTTAATTGAAACCCCTATATAAAGGGCAACCTGTTAATAAGGAAATTCACTCCGGTTAAAGAATGGAGGATTATTATAATGACAGTGTCCAAATAGACATATCAGACAGATTGTTTGAGAGGAGGCGAGACATAGATGGTGTATTAACCCCTTCTCTGCCAATGCTGCACCTGCATACTTTCTCCCAGAGGAAGGCCATACGAGGGCAGAAACGCGTTGGTGGCATCTTTTACATAATATCTTTTACATAATGTACATATTTGCAGCACTTTCAGGCACTGGAGTAGATTATTTGCCACCATTTGTCACACTCGGTCTCGTGACCCAGAAACAATCAAGAAGCAAAACATCATGGCAGGCACCAGGTAGGTGCAGAGACAGCAGAAACTATGGAGCTGAGAGGGCATCCACAGGAGGAGTAAGGACAGCACTCACAGTGGTGAAGACAAGGTGAGTTTCCTGAATGTGGAGGGAGTGCCCAGCTAATGGTTTAACAACCTGAACCAGAGTGACTCCCTCCCCGTGCAGTTGCTTATCCTCAGGACAAGATCCAGCAGTGCATGACTTTGCACAGACACACCACCGTTCGATTAATCCTGTTAATAGCACAGTTTGGGGTCCCTTGTTATACACGCTGACACCCATCCCCCTTCTGTCCTGAACACACCCCTGGCAACTTCAGCATCATCACCTATCATCGACTTTAAATACTGGTTGGCAGCATTTATTCAGGCAAGGAGACCACATGCTTCATCCTCCCTGGAATTCACAACAGAAATTGTCCAACATTGACTACTTGAAATGTTTCAACAAAACAGCCACCTTATATTTTTTTTTATTTATCTTTATTTTTTTTTTTTATATATTTTAGACTTTTTTGCAATAGTCACTTTTTATATTGATTAGCTTGCTAAGTTATGAGACCATAGATTAGCTCTGGATATTATCCCGGTTTGTGATTACATGATCTACAATATCAGTAAAGGATTTTTAATAACATTATGATGGATGCATTATGAAATTCTGTAATATTTATCATATATATATTGATAACAATCTACAAGATCTTATCCATACTTCCTAGGTATGGGTATAGCAAAGGACTTCATAGATAGCTAACCCCCACTCACCTAGTGGAGTTAGAGCACACTTTATGTAGCAAAGGAGTAGCGTGCAGTAATATCATTGAATATTTACCAGACAAACCGTTTGACTACTGCCAGAAAAAAGGCAACTTAGAGGCCCTTGCACAAACTTAATTTGCTTAACTTAAGCTGCCCACCCTCCACTGTGTGCTCAGAAAGAGTTTACAGCACAGCAGGAAACCAGTTCTGCGATCGGCATAGGAGGTTACTTCCTCAAAATGTGGAACAGATGATGTTCATAAAAATGTACTAACAAGGGTGAAGATGATAATGGTGACAACATCTTACCTCTGTAGAGACAGTTTGTACCTAGAGATCATTGCCAGCAATGTCAGCTGCCCATTGGTAACTTGTTTTATGGAAGCTCAAGCAAACTTATCACTTCAGCCACAATGGGCAGTCCCCATTACTGAAGTGATTGGTTTGTTAAACTGTATATGTCCTGTTCAATGCACAACATAAGGCTGGCTGGGAGGATCCAAGGACAATTCCATGTAGCACCTCTTTTCTGTGCATTAGGCGCTGTTGGGGGCATCCCTTACTGTATTTTTGAATAGATGACAAACATATTCAGTTTATTAAACTGCCATCCTGTCTGAAGCTGTTGTGTGGCAGTGTTTCATAGATGTCCTATATTCTTTGAAAACTGCCGTATATTTGTGCCACTGCTCTGTCGCTTAGTTTAGCCAGCCATCTCGTTGAGTTAAAACAATATTGTGATGTGGTAAAATTTGACTGGAAATTACTGGAAAATAATGTTATTGATGTCGATACTACTGTAGGAACAAAAACAGGCCCAAATTATTTGATTTTAGTTGTTTTTACCAAATTTTGGAGAAAATACAGATCCAAAACTAAAGCAAGTGAGGGCTGTTTTGGTTAAATCTTTGCAAAGAGGCATTTTCAAGAGCCACTAAAGGAAGCAATTGTTAGACCACTTCTTAAAAAACCTAATTTAGACCCTGACTGCATGACCAACTATAGAGTAGACCAATATCAAACCTTCTTTTTCTAGGATAGGTCATTGAGAAAGTGGTGGCAATACAAATGGAAACTCACCTGTCTACCCATGATATTTATGATCCATTCCAGTCAGGATTCAGGAGAAGACATAGCACTGAAACAGTTCTAGTATGTGTGCTTAATGACCTTCTGATGGCAAGAGACAGAGGTGATTGTTCAATCTTAATCCTTCTGGATCTCTCAGCAGCATTTGATACTGTAGACCATGGGATTCTAATTGAGCACCTGAAAAATTTCTGTGGACTGGATGGCACAGTCCTTAGCTGATTCAGATCATTTCTGACTGGCAGGTCACAGAGACTTTCTTCTGGAATAAACTCTTCATCATCAGTACCACTTCCATGCAGTGTCCCACAGGGTTCTATACTATTTCCCATGCTTTTTGCAGTATACATGCTACCATTGGGTGAAATAATCAGGCACCATGGCCTGGTATACGACTGCTATGCAGATGATACACAACCGTACCTGTCCTTTGCTCCAGGTACAAAGGACCCCATAACAACCCTAAATGGCTGCCTAGTTGAACTTCAGGAGTGGATGTGAGTAAGTTGGCTGCAACTGAACCCTGATAAAACAGAGGTCCTTTTGATATGTCACAAGTCAGGGCTACAGCATAGCCAACCAACAGGACTTATTATTTGGGGATCAGAATTACAAAACACTGAACATGTGCAGAATCTTGGTGTTGTCCTGGATAGTGGCTTGACACTTAAACATCAGGTATCAGCCACAATCAAATCCTCATTATTTTATCTGAGGAACATTGCCAGAATCAAGCACTTAATTCCCTCAGAAGATCTGCCTAAAGGCATACATGCATTTATATCATCATGCCTAGACTACTGTAATGCCCTCTACCTTGGACTCCCAGCAAAAGAATTGCACTGCTTGCAGATGGTACAAAACGCAGCTGCCAGGCTATTAACCAACCAGCCCCATTCCAGCCACATAACACCCACTCTCTACTCCCTTCACTGGCTGTCTGTCAAATGGCAAATTGTTTTCAAGATTGGATTACTAATTTACAAAGCCCTACATTACCATGGCCCAATGCACCTAAAGCAGCTTCTGATTCCTTACAGTCCCACATGACTACTGTGATCTGTTGACAAAGGACTATTAACAGTACCTAGAATCTCCCGGAATTCGTCTGGGGCTCGAGCTTTCAGTTTTGGGGCTCCAACTTTATGGAACTCACTCCCCCGCATTGTTCGAGAGGCCTCCACTGTAGAATCCTTGAAAAATAGACTCAAGACTTACCTCTTCACCTAAGCATTTCAATAATGTCCCTTGTTTAAGCTTATTTTGTATTTTGTACTGTAAAGGCAAATGTAAAGCACTTTGAGTCCTTTAGGAGAAAAGCGTGATATAAATAAAATTATTATTATTGTTATTATTATTATTAAATTCAAAATCAAAACCACACAGCGAATTAGAACCAAAACCAAAACATGAGGGTCGGCGCACATCTCTAATTCCAATAAATGCAAAAACTATATTAATAAAGAAATAATTTAACAAATGTATTTACTAATCTCTAATAAAGACATATGGGCTCATTTAGAGGTGGACACATTAAAAAGTCCAGTTATCTTCATATATACGCATTTCGATTCATCTCAAAATGTGTCAAGCTGTACACGATTAGCATATGCACAAGGTTTCTTTCAGGAGTTAAAAAGTGTATAGTTACCACAACTTAGACTATGTGTGGCTTGCCAATGTTAGTAATACATGCAAAAGTATAATCAACACTCATATTACACATAATATAATAATGCAGTAAACTTGTATAAAGCAGGAATAGTTGTTTGACACTGTTGTTAATATATGTAAAAATAACATTTACCATATAATACATATTAATTACAAACATCTGATTTTTTCTTCTTGCAAAAATTAATTGGTCAATTCAGTCTTCTTTCCTTCAGCATTATAAATTGAAATATCAATTAAGTAATACAAATAGACAGCTGCAATTTCATATATTATAGCAGCCACTATAAAGAAAAACATACTGTCAGCTAGAAAGGTCAGTTTGCAAATCAGCCAACCAGAAGTTCCTAGTTAGTGCTGCTGACTGTCATCATCATTATTGCATCTCATTGCACCAGCCCTCCAGCAACGGCAAAATATATGCCTCCTGACAAGTTTATATGTGTGGGTCTATAGCACTGCTTCTCAAATCGAGTACTTTGAACACACTAACAGTGTATGTCTTCAAGGCTTTCTCAAACAAATGCAAGTGAGATAATTAGAACCACCTGTGGATCTTTTAAAATGAGTCAGTAAGTAATGAATATATCTGTATGAAAACAAAATAACCGAGCGAAAGATAAGAAGAAGAAGCAAGAACAAAATTAAGAGATAAGTGTAAAATCAAAACCTATTAAAAACATATTATATACTCCATAAAAGTAATGCTTATATTTGTGGACGTAAATGAAATTGTGGTTCTTCTTCGATGCAAATGATCACATCACAGTCTGTTGAGCCAAGGCTGGCTTTAGTTGTAACTAAACACTTGCCCCAACTTACTCTATCTTTTCACTTGCCATCTTCACCCGAGCAAGGATCAGCAGCAACTGAGATTATGTGTTGCTGTGGCACTCGTCGATGACGTCAGACGCCCTCCAGACAGTGTGTAGCAAATCCGGCAATGATCTGCAGGATTCAGTAGTCTCACCACTTGATATTCCAATGTGTTTCACGCCACTGCGGGCGCTTTGTCAAGGATGTTTGGAATGTCCATTGTATGTTTTTTTATAGAACAAAGTTTATTTTCAAAAAAGAAGTCAATGAATACATCTTTATTCCAGCAAGGAGAAAAGGAAAACAAGCACTGATAGTGTGCCCCAAGCACTGGATTTGAGAAGCACTTGTCTACCGGTGTATTTGAGTTATAATTGTGCGAGCAAACCTTTATCCTAGATGGCCTATGCTTACCCACACTTTCCTTCATTTACTCCAAATTCTACAGTCATAAGGAATCGCAAATGTAATGTGCAACAACGTTTACAAACTGACATGCAGTCAGTTGGTATATATTTACTTCATAAGCATGCCAAGTAGTCAAGTAAGAAAATATGTAATTCATCCAAATAAAATAAAAGTACTTCTGACTATATATAGTGGCAAAATCATGCTAGGTGGCGATAGTGAACCATGGATTCTGTGTGGGGCTGGCAGGATCCGCCCACACAGGGTAGATATAGAAAATGTGGCCACACCTAGAGGCAGGGAGGACCAGAGGACATACTTTGTGTGAAGACCAGGAGGGTGTGTCTATACCTGTGAGAAACAGGATTGAGACTTTACATTTGCAGACAAGCTGCACATAATAGTAAGGGTTCACGAAGTGAGTTAGTGCCCTGAGTGGGGGGTAGGTGCTTGTTATTTTTTGATCCTGAATGATGACAGTAAAGCCCCATTTATTGCATTTTAACCTGAAAAGCTCTGTGTGGACCCTTTTTATGCACCTAGCCACTGCACCACTGACCCGTCTACTGAGCTAAATTACCCTATCACTATATATGGTGCAGCACACCTCTTAATGCATCAAAAAATCAGTATGTAAATTTAAGCAATGTTTTAGTGTCTGTCTATAATGTGACTGTCATGAGCCTAATGACTGTGCCATAATAATCAGGCACTGAAATGTAGCTGAATTTAATATGTCAGTGTTTTGATTCACTAAGAGAGCCTGGAGGGCTGCACCATTGGGTGAGTGATAGTGAATTGTGCTCGCCCCTAGCCACATTCATTATTCATAATATATATATATATATATATATATATATTTAAATAATGTAGAAATGTTATTTAGTTTACACTTAAAGTAAGCATTCTTATTTTTTCATCATATAGTATATAATATTTTTTACTTTATGAATAACAATAAATTATTTTCTGATTTATACAATAGTATTTGTTTCAGCTGTTGATGTAAGTATACAGTTCTTTGTCCTTAATGCTTTTGTGTTGCAGCTGTGATTTTCTGCACCTCTCATTCAGACATACTGGGAAAGTGTACTTGAAATGTGGAGTATAAATTAAGTGATTTTATATTATTGCTAAAATACAAACATTTCACATGCTTTAAAAGAAAATAAGATAATTTGAATCCAATGCATAAATTATCAGTAAGTTAAGTTAGAACATTTTCCCTTTTTACTGCATTTTATTTCAAATTATTGAAGTCCTTAGCACAATAATTCTTATTGCATCAAATAATTAGCTGAAATCATTTTATTTGTGATTCCTACCAGAAGTGGGGCAGCGCTAAGGAAATTACTCATACGCTGCTCCCACCACAATTCATTAAATATTTTAATATAACTAAACACTCCAGCAGGAATCTAATGCTAATAAATGATTTATCCCACTATCTTGCTGAACAAATCGGAAGTGACGTCACAGGTCGCGCTCTGCAAAGTGCGGGACTTTCATCCCATTAACAGAGTATAAATAGCTGATCACATCTAAGGCACACTCTCCCCTTGAAGAAGTCCATTAGGAGACGAAATGCATTGGGAGCCTGTACCTCACTGATATACTCCTCCAAAAATAAGATAAGATATTTATCGGCTTTTCAGCACCTATTTAATATTCTTTTTGTTCTTATCCATACTTTTATTATTTTCTTGTCTGATTTTGTTACTTGTGTTTACATTGTCAGTATGGTATTTATGTCCCCATTTTATTCATTAAATTGTATTTTTTTACCTTCACTCACTTGTCTGTGCGACAGAGTTTTTTTTACAAATAGCTTATTTACTATATTGCTATATCTACCTATATGTATCTGTGAGATACAGTTTTTCATAAATAGGTCGTAGAAATGTTATTTATTTTTCTTTACACTTAGAGTAAGCGTTCTTATTTTTTCATCATTTAGTATATATTTTTTACTTTATGAATAACAATAAATTATTTTCTGATTTATACAATAGTATTTGTTTCAACTGTAGATGTAAGTACACAGTTCTTTGTCCTTAATAATTATGTGTTGCAGCTGTGATTTTCTGCACCTCTCATTCAGACATACTGGAAAAGTGTACTTGAAATGTGGAGTATAAATTAAGTGATTTTATATTATTGTTAAAATACAAACATTTCACATGCTTTAAAAGAAAAAAAGATCATTTGAATCCAATGCATAAATTATCAGTAAGTTAAGTTAAAACATTTTCCCTTTTTACTGAATTTTATTTCAAATTATTGAAGTCCATTAGCACAATAATTCTTATTCCATCACATAATTAGCTGATATAATTTTATTTGTGATCATTGACATTTAAGAAGGAATCTATCTTTGTTAAAGTGACATTCTCTTTTGAACAGAAAGAGAGAACAAATGCTTCAAAACTTTAACTGAAAGATTATATGCTTACACTATACCAGTACAGAGGTGATACAGTAAATAATGTTACTAGATGACCATTTATACCTTAAGAAACTGGTTTCTACAACATTATAATATGGACTCTGAAAAGACACCAGGTAGACACAACATATTTTAAAAAATAATGATTAGTTGTTTGGAATTCAATATAGTTAGAAGTGCATATAATTATGTTCCAGTGAATGTTTACTATATTTGCAATCATTTTACTAAATTATTTCTTAATGGCCTCCAGAGTGGGAAAAATAAAATATCAGATATATAAGCTTGATAATTAAATGCACTAAAGTGAAGGAATCTGTGCAGAAGTGTTTTTATCCCCTTAAATAAAAAATATGTTTGTTCGGAATACCAACAGACTCGATTTCCTTGATTGTGTACTTGAATTTCAGTGCTCACAACATGTATGTGACATTTAACTCTATGGAGAGTGAAATCAATATAATTATTTGACAAGAATAATACATGAAGGAAATACAGATCTTTTGCCCTCACAATCACAATATGAAGGTGAAACCAGCTGTTAAATGCTAGTACTGCAGTAAAGTCACTTTAGGAACAGCATTTATGTGTTTTAAAACTGAAACTTGAATCTACTTTATGTACCTATAGAACACAGAATGGCTAAGGTATGGGTAACATTTTACAATTCCATGTTTGACCTGGTGAGAAATAGGAACAATTTGTGAACTATACAGTACAATTATGTACATTTATATATCAAAAGCTCAATAATCTGCAAAGATGCAAAAGAAAGTTAACTTTTGATGATTGCAGTTAATTATCATAATGTTCAAAGGTGACATTGCTAAAGGTAATACTTGGACAATTTCCAGAAGGTTGATGACCCCATGGTGGTTCCTGATCTACTGTAGAGGGGCTACATGGTGATGAGGCTCCAGCACTTCCCAATTCTGATTCCAGTTGGACTAAACTGGTGCAGAGATATAGGTTATAAGGAATAGTTGACTCTGAATAGATTGATCCATAATCAGGAAAAATAGTGAGACCCACCACTGCTCACATCCCTATGTGTTTGCACTCACACTCAGGAACCTTGGATTAAGCATATAATGATTTAAATAATGCTTCCCATTCCATAGATCATGACCTCAATTGATCTCCAATAAGAATGCATATGCAAGGGAGATAACAAATCTAAAATAGTGTAATCCAGTTATGTATTATATCAATAGTCCTGGAATTGGACTGAAACAGTTAAAAGCAAGTACATATAAAAATATGCTGGACTTGTACCAGAGCAAGATGTTAAACAGCCATATAACCTGACTTCCAGTGATGAAAGCTTTGACCCAGCAGATCAGGAACACGCCCACATCTCTGATAAAGTCAGTCACAGCAGTAAAATGACAGCACACACTTCCTCGTTGACACATTTAAATTCTTTTAAATCTTTATCAATATGTAAGGAGGTGTGTGCTGAGTCTAGTATTTAAATGTCTAACAGCCAATTGGAATGGGCAGATATTATGTAACCCACTTAATATAATGTTAAAAGTGAATACAATCTTTAAATACCTTAATTAATACATAAAGCTTTGGTAATAGCTAATATGTCCAAATTCATTGACCATTACCTCCAACCTTTGTCATGTCAACATATTCAAGGTGTTGACATTTATTACGACACAATTTTAACCAAAATATGTCCCATTTGAAAGTCACAAGAAACCATCAAGTGGGACAAAGGAGTTACCTCAGATGTACAGTAAGCTCACTCTATACCATAATTAATCATATACAAGGTATAGATGTGTCTAGATATTTTCTCAGCTCATCTACCATCAAGGAGGACTTCCAATAATTTATAATAGATGAAAATACATTTATTTTAACAAATAATTACTTCCCATTCATGGATGATGAGTTTATTTACAGCAATTTGGTACAGTAATGGGCACTGAGTTTGCTCTAAATTATGCCAACATCTGCATGGACAAGTGGGAGCTTGACACCATCTGGTATAACAACCCATTTGGAATGAACCTACTGTACTATATGAGATATACAGATGACATCTTCTTTGTTTGGAGGGGAGGCTGTACCATCCTTATAGAATTTTGTAATTTTCTTAAAACCAATAATAGAAAAATAAAACTCTCATTTGATATAGATGAAAAAAGTATACATTTTAGATGTAAACATCTATATCAAAGAAAGAAAAATTAATTAAAAAACTTTTGTCAAACCAACCAATTCAGATAATTATAATTGGAACCACTAGTTGTCATCATGCCAAATAAATAAATCATCTTAATAAACAACAAAAAAAGTAGCCATCAGGGAATTCATTACCTGTTACACAAAAATTGTAACATGGTATATTGAAAGAACTTCAACAGCTCTGAAAACATGCATAGTAGAACATCTCTGTAATAAAAAAATGGTACTTGAATTGCAGACACCTTAGCTACACATTAAAGAGAATCATAAATGTTCTATCTCAAAGATACTGGGATTTTATGATATTAAATCTATCAAAGTTAGTCGCTGACTTTGGCTAAGAGGCCTCGCTCTGCCAAGGTGCTAATGGAATGCATTAACAGTTCTATATGGATTTATGCTTTGGAAATTCTGCAAGGACCTATACACTATTAACTGCTGTGTGTTCTGTTATTAGCTTCTACTGTATGGGATCCTGGAAATGCTTGGTTGGACCTAGGGACTATCACTACTGTGAGATCTTTGTTAGTTTCTACATGTGGGGTCCTGGAAACAAATGAGTGGACTTATGCACTATTCAGTGCATGTGTGATCAGTGATAGTTTCTACTGTGGAGACTGAGGGTTTCTAGCTATTTTGTGGAATTGTTCTTGGACCTTATACTCTACTGGGACTGCCTCTGTCCAGACTGCTACCTGTTTATTGCCTGTTCACTGTATTTACCGCTTGTCTATACATATTATCTGTTGCTGTGGAAAAATAAACCATCACTTTGGTTTGATCTGCTCGGTGTCTGCATGATTGAGGTGATTGGGAGAATCCTGTATCCTCACATTTGAATGCAGCTGCGAGGTTGATCTTTCTCACCAAATGTTCAGTGTCTGCCTGCCACTCTGTCAGTCCCTCCATTGGCTGCCGGTCTTCTACCATTGTCAATTTAAAATACTTACACTCACACATAAAGCTATTAACCAAACCACACCAACATACATCTCTTCACTTATCTCAAAATATCTTCCAACCCTACATCTCTGCTTTGCACAAGATCGGTGTCTCTCATCCCCGCACATCACTTGTTCCCATGCATGATTACAGGACTATTTTCAGGCTGCATCCACCCTTTGGAATGCCCTCCCATGCACAATAAGACTTTCCACTAGTTTCCAAACATTCAAGCATTCTCTGAGTACTCACCTCTTCAGACAATCTTATCAGATTCCAGGACCACCCACCTAACCTTTTATAGCTCTCTATCTAATTATCTTCTTATAATAAACATCTATCATCTATCTTCTCTTTCTTCAATTTAACATCCTTCTAACCCTAGGCCAACTTTCCAGTGTGATTGGATTATACAGCCCACCAAGAACATCTGCAATCGGGCAGGACCAATTTGCAATATGTAGCACATATCCTTGTGTACACCTATTTCCCTATAGATTGTAAGCTTGCGAGCAGGGCCCTCTTACCCTTATGTATGTACTTTATGTATGTATGTCTTTTACAACCCAGTATAATGTTAATGTTGATTCAAATTGTAAAGCGCGACTGAATTTGCTGCTATATATGAAACTGTTAATAAATAAATAAATAAATCAAAGGCAACAGTCTAACAGTATTGCCTTTTGCTTACCTAATATTGAGATTGACTTTACTTACTGTATTTACTGTTTGCAAACCACTCATTCCTCATGGTGGTAACTTACAATTATCAAGGTTCCATATTTCTATAAATAAATATGTGAGTGCTGTTTAACATTTTTAATGTGACCAGTTAGAATTTTGAGTTTGTCAGCATGGCTATGCAGTAATGAGTATATAAATTAGAGACAGAGCGCACTCATCTCTCAAAATATATGGCTGGCACCAGGATGCTGTATGTATGGTATGATGTTATCAAGGATGCTACCTATATTGTTTTGTTGTCTCTGGTATTTTCTCTTTATTACATCGGTTTTTTGTATACTCTCTGCATTGTTTGTCAGTATCTGGTGCTACTTTTCTTTTTAATTCCCTAAAATTTCTGTTATTGTTTTGACTCCAAGCAAAAAAGTAAAGAGTATTATTTTATAATGTGGCACACATGTGGCAGCAAAAGTTAAGTTAAATATTAATTGTATTGATACATTAACATGAATGTTCAGTATATTAGTTTGACATTCATCATGTTGACATGAGAATGCCGACATGCTTATTATGTTACAAAACTCGTTGACATGTTAATCATGTTAACATTGACCATATCAACATTCTGCATGTTGAAACTGATAAAATATCAACATGATCAGAATGTCGACAATATGGTTTAAAGGTAAGTCTATTCCTAACCAATAGACCTAAACCTCACCCTATTGACAAAATGTTGACAATGTTGACATTTCATATGTCGACATTATGTCATGTCAACATATTCAAGGTGTTGACATTTATTATGACACAATTTTAAACATATAAATCATTGTGAATGTCAATATCATCACCATAGACAATCTGGCTGCATACCTTAAAATAATGCAAAATATAAAACATCAAATGGATTAGTAAACTGTTAAAATATGAGTGATCTGGCAACTAGCAATCCCAATATAGATATTTAATCTAGATTCCTGCTCTCTAGATATATTTATCTAAATATTCTACTTCAACACCATCCGGGAAACAGTAACACCCTGCAGATCTCTATGCCTAGTTGACTCTCAAAACCTATTGTTCCAGTGACTTCTAATGTTTCTTATTGCCCCATTTGTTCTTAATGTAAGCAGTCAGCAAATTCCTCTATCTAATGTCTCCCTGTCACATCCTACTGCTTATTCTGCTTTGTTTCTACAGTATATGAATTTTGTCAAACTGCAATTCTACATAACTAATAGGTTCATGTCTATCCTATATGTCTTATGCCAAAGTATTCTGTCTGCATTGCTAATTGGTTGAAATGGGATACTCACACAAATGAATGGAGTGAATTGTATTCCCCTTACTGGTTGTTAAAGGAAAGTTTATGAGGATTACACCATCAAAGGACTTCCTTTTATAGGGTGATTACTATTACTATTTTTGTACTGTGAAGGGCACATGTCTACTGTACATTTATTTGTTCACTTGAGTGTTATTCATTCCTTTCCCTGTATTTTTAAATAAACAAGTTAATGGGATAAGCGCTGATATGTTGCATATTATGTTATATGGTGATCTAATAAAGGCAAATCTCAGTGAGGGCATGTCTTTGGAATTGTGAGCTATGCAGTTAGATGTGAGCATAAATTTGCATGTTTCCATATCTATTGTTCTTAGTAGAGAGTAGGTGGAAGTGCTCGCTATAGGTGATGACTAAAAATGTTGATGCTTTGGAAATAAATGATAATAAAGGAAAAATAAAGGCTCGTAATGATGATAATAAATAATAATAATAATAATAATAATAATAATGTCTGCAAATTCTGTACAAGAATTGTCGTGGAGGAAAACACCTAAATAAGTTTGATTAAAAAACTTAAAAGTGTTTATCTGCATGCTTTATATGTGGAATTTGTTTTTGAATCATTTCATTTCAATGGAAAATGAATATGCTCCATTTGTAACTCAAACTTTATCTCAGTCACTCATTGAGGTGAGGCATGAATTTTATAAGGTTTAATCAATTTAGTTTCTAAGGCTTTTTTTGTTTTAAGAATAATTTCTAAAAACAATTATTCTACTTATCTTAGATTGTAATATATGGTAATTCTTCAAGATGCACAATAGTGCTCTTTTTTCATTAAACAGCTTCTTTTTTTACTTTTATCATACTCTGATTTTCCCTTTGGTATACTGTTTGAATGAAAATAAAAACCAGAAGCATGATAGCAAACCAACACATGAATTGTGCCAGATAATGCACAATACTAAAATGGGAAAAGAATTCCAAGTTTTTCAGAAATATAATTAAGTAAAGGACTGGCTTTCTTCTGGAGATCAAACTACATGTAAACTTAGGACACTAAAATAAAATGCAAAAACCTGTGATTTTTGTGTCAATTTGTGTCAATTAGAACAAAAAATGGCCGACAGGGCTAGGCATGCAAGGGGGACAGGTGGAGGTCCCACCCCTGTGTCATTGGAGTTGACTGATTTAGAAGAGCTGGCACAGGGGTGTGTGCAGCCTGTGGAGATGTTTGGCGTGTCCAACATGGATACGGACATGCCAGACTTTGCGGCTCCTCATGTTGTCCCAGGTAAATGTTGTGATGTCACCAACTAGGAAATGTTATTGTGCCAATATGTAGATTCTAATGTGAGTCTCTTCTCATTTTTCCAACAGAGACACAGGCGGAAGAGTCTTCTCAAGAGGGGAGCCTTGGCCGCCGAATTTCTGCTGGCTCTGCAGGGGAGGAACCAGTACATCCGGCTGCAGAAGCCAGTCCAGGGCAATCCCCCTCCCAGGCAGTGTCCCTCCTCACAGAACTCAATTTTAAATCGGATTTCCATACGGAGAATCTGCAGAGGATGGACGCCAGTCTGGTACGAGTGGCTGAGGCCCTGGAGCAAAATGCTGCAGCCAACGTGACCATTGGTCAGGCCCTGGTGGAAAATACCAGGGCCAACATCCGCATCGCCACTGCCCTGGAGCAGCTCGTTCGCCAGCACATGGTGGAGCCGACCTCCCTTCCTGCCGGAACATCAGGATCCTCCACCTCTGGCACAACATCAGCCAATCCTCCAAATGTGCCTAGCCCTGTGCCTAGTCCAGAGGCCACAACATCTGCCTCTGGACAGGCCAGCCCGATGACATCCCGGACCCAGTCTGGCGCCCTCCCTCCCCCAGCCAAACGGACGAAAAAACGGTGACACCATTGGCTACTTTTCCCACACTCCTTCTGTGCTTGCCTAATATTCCTTTCTGCCCAAAACTTCCCTCTCCTTTCTTGTGAATTGTTTTTAATTTTTGAATTTTCGTTTACCCAAAAATTAATGTTTGCACAATTAATAAATATTGTGGAATGAACGCTGACAAAAATGTTTGAGTTAAATATGTTTTTTCATTTTTTGTGGGATACCAATAAATTTACCACAAATGTACGACTTTGTATTCTGACATTATTGTAAAAATGGGATACATTTAATCCAGGCACACAAGCCAACAACGTTCAAACTACAAAATTACACATTGAAAAAAAAGTGCTCGTTAAGGAACGTTTAAAACATTACCTAAGGAGGAAAAATCACCTTGCAAACACAAAATGAGGGACCAAACCTAAACATGATGACATTATTGTTACAATAGTCCAAAAACAAACACATTGCGGCCAAAATACACCCCCACAAATGTACGCTAATTGATTGTGTAATCCAGACATTAGCAGCTCTGATTTCCACCTGCGTTCGGTTTTGTGCAAGCCAAAAAAACTGCTTTCCAAACACATACCAAGCCGGTTTTCAATCCAACACTAATTGAGTTTCTGACAAGCCGTGATTAATCGATGCTACATCGTGGAGTCCCGGGACGGAGGAGAAGGCCATCGCCACTGTGGTCGAGTTATCCAGACCCTAAGCTGTGCGAGCATGTTGAAGGGAAAGAGGTTCATCCAGTGACGTATTAGTTGGTATGAACACATTTGACGTTCGCATTTGTTAATGTATGTACGCCCCAAAAACGCCTCGCCACGCCTGCGTTTTTCCATCTCCACCCCCGTCAACGCCCAAAAACGCCCTGTTCTGTCAATCACATTTGACATGTCACTTCCTGTTCGCTATTTGACGAACGAGACAAAAAAAACTTGCAATCTGCCGTACGCACATGCGCAGTGTAACACCGACGCATGCGCGGTTACTCAACATCGGAACGCAATGAGCGCACTGCTGTTAACGAACGGCTCTGAATCTTGGCCATTGTCCCACAGCTACAGCAACAGTATGTTTTTCCACTTTTTTAGGCATCAAAATCCTCTATAGCCCAATTGAATGACATTCCTGTCAATCAATCTTCACTTGCAAAATATCCTAATTCACACATTGTTTCTGCAATCACACTTGTCAGAGCCTAGTAATTTATTTGTATGGTTTGTTGGATGTTATACAGTGGTTTTAAAAACCGCTACATGATAAATCCAGGATTCCTATCCTATTCTTTCCATTGTTTAAAACATTGTTTGATATACAATTGTATTCTATTGTACTCAAAATGTGCTTTCTCTTTGGTTTTGCAGCAGTTTTGGCCTTAGAAAATTGACAGCTTCCAAAACCATTTGAAAAACATCAGGATTTTGAACCAGTCACTTATTACATTATGCTGCAGATTATAAAGACATGACTCCTTCATGTTCAATCATGTTTGTTGTTTTTTTAACATACAGTATTGCCTTAATAAAAACATTAATATGTCCCAAACATTTTTCTGTCTCTTTCTAGGTGCTCACTTTACAGTGTGCACTAAGGGTCTCATTCAAACCCGCTCGTGAGCGCAGAACATTCGCAAGCGGGTCGATGTTACCCAAATGCGCACGACGGAGGCTGCTCCGTCGTGCGCATGCGTGAGACCCGGATAGCGACGGGGAAGCCGTCGCTCGGGGTCTCACTCCAAAGGGGGCGTGCTGTCAATGGTGAGTGACAGCACGCCCCCTTTGGTGGGCATGCCGGGGCGTGGCTGCCCAGACGGAGGCGTTCCCATGGGAACGCCTACCATTTGCGTCCAGCCCCACCGACATCACTAGTGATGTCAGTGGGAGTGATTTTGGCTCTGATAGAGCCAAAATCACTCCAGGGCTTGCGGCAGTGAGACCCTACCACAGGGTCTCATCGCAAGCCCGATGGTCGCGATGGTAACCCACAGCTATGTGAGCATCCAAAAGGCCGCTCCAAATTTAACTAGAATGGCCCTTATTCAGAGCGAGCGCTCTGGTAAGAGCATCCGGCTCTGAATCAGGCCCTAAGTGCCCTGCATTCACCTCAGCATAAATCTGTACTATAAAATACAACATATAATGCAAAAACAGAAGCATTAATCACTAAAACTCACATTAATACACACAACTCAAGAAATAAATTGTATATAAAAGACTTATACTGTATGTATTTGAGAAACTAGAAAAAGCCACATCAAAACAAACAGTTTTTATTAATGCCATTTACCAATAACAGCTGTCTTACAATAGTCACAGACTCTTTGTACCCCACAGCTATCGTTTTTATTCTACTACCTTATGTTTTAAGTGTTCCCTACATATTTGAAGATTTTAAGCCCATCTGGGCAGGGCCCTCTTTACCTTGCGTCATTTTATGTCATTTGTGTCTTGATACACGTGATGTAGAGCTTTACAAATAACATTAAATCTTTTTCTTAACTATAGAATAAATTTAATCAGGTGGAATGTTAAAACACCTTCAAAATCTTATTTGTACATAATATTATGACAAAAATTCTTAAAATCATGCTGTATTACTTCTTCTTTTTGAAATTCTAACACACTTTTGCAGCCTCATCATCAGTTTCATCAAGTTATCTTATGATGGAAGCTTACAGCCCTCTTAGAGCCTCATTTATTAATGTAAACTATTAAAAGAGATGTACACAGACCCCAGCATTTTGGTTTTAATTCTAATTTATCATTGTGGTTTAGTTTTGGATATGGATTTCTTTAAAAATGTATACCAATAGCTAAAAGCTTGAAAGTTGGGCCTCTTTGTGTTCCTACTGTATTACTAACCTCAATTACATTAATATCCAGTAATTTCCAGTCAATTTTGACCACCTTACAGCTCACGATATTGTGCACCAATACTGACCACAGTCTGCAGCGAGCTGTATGGCTAAACAAATAAACCAAGCAGCGGCACCAAACATACGGCAGTTAAAATAATATAGCACATCTATGAAACATTGCAGCACAACATTGGCAGACCGGATGGCAGTTTAATAAACTAAAATAATGGAATCCTAATGACGTTACTTTTTAACACAGTGTCGTAACACATTACACAGTGCCTCACAGCACTCCTAGCAATGGCAAATAATTATGCTATTTTGCAACACAGTGACTGAACACAAAACAGTTCTTCACAACACTTCTACTTATGGCACTCTAATGATGTTATTTTTTAACACAGTGCTGGAACTCACTACACAGTGCCTCACAGCTCTACTAGTAATGGCACCCTAATGACATTATTTTTTATACAGTGCATGAACACAAAACAGTTTTATATTAATATTTTTTAACATAGTGCCTGAAGATGCAACACAGTGCCACACAATGCTTCTAGTAATGGCACTCACATTTCTTTATTTTTAACACAGTGCCTGAACACACAACATAGTGACTCACAGTGCTTCTAGTAATGGCACCCTAATAATGTTATTTTTTCACATAGTACATTAACTCACAAGACAGTGCCACACCACACTCCTTGTAATGGCACTCTAATGACATTATATTTTAATACAGTGCCTGAACACACAACAGTTTTATTTTAATATTTTTTATCACAGTGCCAAAACCTAACACTTTGTATCACAGCGCTCCTAGTAATGGTATCCAAGTAACTTTTTTTTAATACAGTGCATTAACACACAAAAGTTTTATATTAATATTTTCAACAAAGTGCCTAAACACTCAACACAGTGCCTCATAGCACTCCTAGTAATGGCAAATAATTGATGCTATTTTAAAGACTCCATTATTTTATTTTGTTCCCAAATAGATAATGAAACTGATCTATCAACAGAAGACCAGAAAAAGATATTAGGAAGTGCACATAGTGCCTGATTCAGACCCACTTGCAAGCGCATAGTGCGCATAGTGCTTGCAAGCGGGTTGATGGCTGGCCAGCCCTGCATATGGTCCAATGACCTGAGATGCAGAGGCTCCCTCCCCAGAAAGTTGCCCATCCCTGACACCTGGGTCTAGCGGCGTGTGGCTTACAACAAGCACACCACCAATTTGATCCATATCTGCGGACAGCGATGTACGGGGAGAGACACCGATCACACGCACACCTGTCCCCCTTCCTGCCTGAATATAACCTGGGTAACATTACTGACTACAAACAAGGAAAAGGACATTAACACTTAGAACTCTCTTTTGTCACAGCAAGAATTCCATGCCAGAGAGATCATGGTACACCATGTTCTCTGTTGGTACTTTTCTATACAGCAATTTACACACTGGAATTGTGACACTATTAAGAGGCAGAAAACTCATTTTCATCCAATGTATATTTCTTATTGACAACAATATTGATGCATGTAGCTGCTAACAGATGGCATATCAATTATAACCCTGTATAACCAAAGTTTGATTTTATATGTACAAATATTGAATTGATGTTATTAGTAAAGATTCTAACCTGATACAACATTGTATGATTTATCTGACAACACACATAGGGATTTTTGGCACATTTCTTTAGAGGTGCAGCACTTGGCATTACTCCTTTTGGCATTACTCCTTTTTAGCAAAATTACCAGCGAGAAGGGACTGCTCGCTTGCCAAACTGCTCCCACAAAACATACCATATTCCCTCTGGAGCGCTAATACTTCAATTGTTTATCCATAATTGAGCACATGGAAAGTCTGGCTAATCTCTGTCATGCCTCCTAAGATTTGCTTCCTCTGGCACGCTTTTCCCACGTTCTTAGGGTAGTCTATGTGGGATCTAGTTGACAGCTCTGAAAATAGACACAAGGGGATATATTTATTAAAGGTAAATTTTTGGTCAATGTTGGGTCGACTTTTGGTCGATTTTGTGTTTCAGGGTCTAAATCACACATTTAGTTAGAGATGATTTTTTGACATTGTTTAATAACAAGTTATAAAAATCATCTGTTTGTGTTTCAGTGTCTAAATCACACATTTACTAACAGATGATTTTTATAACTTTTTATTAAACAATATCAAAAAATCATCTCTAACTAAATGTGTGATTTAGACCCTGAAACACAATCAACCAAAAATCGACCAAAAATTGACCCAACATCTTCCAAAAATCAACCAAAATCAACTTTTAGTAAATATTCCCCCAGAAGTGTCAGCAGTGGCAGAGGTATATATGGCAATGAAGAGATGCCCTGTTCTCGAGGGGTTATTTCATGCTTCCTCTCTAAAAAATGCATTTCTTCTTGATAAATATTATTTAAAAAGTCTTTAAATTATCCAAAAACCCTTCAACCAAAATCAACAATTACCACAAATAAATGTTTCACATGAGTGCATGATATATCATACAGGTAATGCTTACTGAGGATCTTGGACTAGAGTAACTTGTGCACCAGTGGCATAAATTCATCCCAGATGCCCAGAGGCAAGTAATAATTTGGTGCCCACCCTCCACCCCGTCACAATTGCTGACACTGTAAATTAGCAATTTGCATGCAGACAGGCTATAGATAGATGAACATGGCAGCTGATGGTCTGACATAGAGCTCTCCACTAGTTTATGGTGGTTCCTCAGGTGCCGGGAAGAGGTGCTATGTATTGGGCGGCTGTCATGGTACACTCTGGGTACATAGTACCACCCTAAGTGGGGTGAATATGTTGTGGACAATGGAGGAGGTGCCCCTTCAGAGCTGGAGCCCGGCGGCAGGTTGTCTCCATAGTTCTGCCCTGCACCTGAGACAACAGGTCAAAACCTGGACAGCATTAAGTCAATAAAAAATTGACTAGGAAATCCTCTGCCAAGGATGAAGCTTTGAATCCTTCTGCATTTTCATGAGAACAGGCTATCCTCCCACATATAGGCTCAATTTCCCAAGCAGCACAAGATATGTGGCATGAGTGAGCCACCAGGTCCTGTGCAACTGTTCTAGTGTCAGGAACCATTTTGCATCTTTTTTTGCCAAAAATACATTGTCACAATGTAATGCATCAGTAGACTGTACTGATTAATTTGCTATGTTACACTATATCTGTGTACGACCTATTCTGTATATGAAGCAAAATGGAGCTTGTCATAGAAAAAAGCTGTAGCCACAGCATCATAGCTTATCGTATACAGATACAGTGACTCAGTCACACTCAGAAATAAAAGTATTGCAATTCAAATGAATCTCCTGGTGCATCCTATTCAAACCGTATTGTGACTTAGACACATTCTGCAAAAAAATAAATGCAAAACTGATGCCCAGTGCTAACTGAGTCGCACCGAACCTGGAGCACTGAAAGGCAAACAGCAATGATATGTGAGGACACATCTGTATATTACTTCTTCTTACTTCACTTTCTCCTAACTCTATTCTATATGTCTGTATGTACCACATCTATTTGCTGCTCCCCAAAAATGTGTGCCACTACCATTCCACTTTGTGATTCAGCAAACAGTTGACTTTGGTGTCTTGGATTTTGGACAGCAGGGGGCAATGAAGTCCATCTGACAGCAAAGATCAGACAGTTTTTGCAGCATCCTTTGATGCCTTCTTATACGCTGATAGAAAATTAACTTTCCCAGATACAATTCATTTGGCTGGATGCTGTTAGGTTGCAGCCTAAGATTGGCCATTACACACCTCAGCATCGGCTTCAGCTGATCTCATAAGCAGTGAGATGCCAGGTGTGGCGGCAGGTGATGCGCTAAGGATTCTACCTGTTTATCTGCTAGGACATCCATGTGCTCACTCCGTGATGTGGTTTCTGTGGTTACCATCATGGACACAGCCATGACAGACTATAGCGCTTTACCCAATGGTAGCATTGGTTGCTGTCAGCTGACAGTATCCTCCAATGAACTTCTACCTTAGAGTATTTAACCAGGCCCTAGACAACAGGAAGTTGCCTGTGCAACGTTGTTACTTCAGTGAAGACTTGCTGTTGCACTATCCCAGGTCCCAAGCTCCGTTGCTTCTAATGACTTGTTACTAGTGTTTATCCAGTGTGTGTACTCAGTGCATCTACTGAGTACAATCTCCTAGAGTCATCTCCTGTTCCAGTTCTGCGTCTGAAGCCACAGTGTGTGTACTTAGTGTGTTACCCAAGTACCATCTCATCATACCATTCTCCTGTGCCAGTTATGTGTCTGAAGACACAGTGTGTGTACTTAGGGCTTGATTCAGAACTGCTAGTGAGCGCTGAGCGCTCGCAAGTGGGTCGATGTTGGCCCAGTGCACATGCGCACGACGGAGGCGGCTCCGTCGCGCGCATGCACGACCCCGGATAGCAATGGGCAAGCTGTCGCTCCGGGTCTCGCTACAAAGGGGGCGTGCAGTCAATGTTGAGTGACAGCATGCCCTCTTTTGCGGGCGTGCCAAGGGCATGGCTGCCCAGATGGAGGCGTTCCCATGGGAATGCCTACCATCTAGGGCCGGCCCCACTGACATCACAAGTGATGTCAGTGGGTGGACTTCTTGCTCTGTAAGAGCAAGAAGTCCACTGGGACTTGTGGTAACGAGACCCTACCACAAGGGTCTTGGTCACCCACAGCTATGTGAGCAGCCAGGAGGCCACTCTAAATATACAATAGGCCGGCACTGATTCAGAGTGAGCGCTCTGAAAGAGCGTCCAGCTCCGAATCAAGCCCTTAGTACATTATCCAATTACCAAGTCATAATATCATTCTCCTGTGCCAGTTCTGCATCTGAAGTTGCAGCATATGTACTTTATACTTCATCCATGTACAATCTACTAGTGCCATTTTTCTGTGTTAGCCTTGCGTCTGGATCTACAGAGTGTGTACTCATTACATTACCCCAGTACAAATTTCCAGTATCTTTTTCTTTTGCTTTCCCTGTGATATGTGTTCTTCCAGTTCCCACTTGTGCCAAATACCTGACCAATGGCCCGTTACCTGCTTACTGGGTGCAGGTTAAGCCCAAATATCACTTGGAGGTGTCACTGCTGAACACCTCCCCGTAATTTAGACTCTGCGCCTTTGGTCAGGTCTAACCAACATCCTGTGCTAGTGAATAAGGAAGTCATTTATCCAGGCCCCTAACCTCCTGTTCCTTTCCCAACCTGGGTCCACGTCTCATCTTCCAAAACCTTGGCAGAGGGTCAGCAAATCCTGAGCATGACAGATGCTGTCCAAGTCCTTACTTGTCTATAGAAGCAGACAGCATCTAGTGAAATGCAACACATGGTACTTTTAGGATAATCCCTCACTCCATCACACTTAATTATTCTCCTTTTACAACTTTTTGTTTTTAAGATTTTTCTTTGGAATTTTTCTGTTTATTTGTATTGTTTATCTCATACTGATTGCATTTAGACTCATTATATGACTAAAAATTTAATATTGACCAAAATTCCTGTAAAACCATTTTCTTTTTTACAGTAAAAAATTTCCAATTTCGATTTTCCTTCACATTATTTTGCATTTATTATTTCATAGTATACCACTTGCTTTGTGGGAGAATTCACTAAAAGTCACACTCCCATATAATTTCAATTCAATTATGTTTTCGACTAAATCAAAAGATTACGTTGTCATCGTTTGATTCATTCATATATATTAAATCAGGTTTAGTTAACATAAAGTTCTATATTTTACAACTCAATGACATTGGGAAAATAGGACTAAATGTTCACTGTCCATGTTCTAGATTGAGAAGGTGAGTACCACTTGCAACAAAAATTTGGAATGCCCTACTATTTATGATTGGTACACACTGTGGACCTCATTCTGAGTTGGTCGTTGCGGCTGCACGGTCGTAAGGTAAAAGGGGCCGGATATGCAAATGAAGCGCTCGCAAGTTGCGTCGTTAAGATGGGATCGTTAGCTGGACGAGCGAGGGGAGGATGCGGCCGTAAGACTAAAAATACGCCCCTTCTCGTTCGCATTACATGTCATCTCTGGTCATATAAGGATTAATCGAGACCATCGGGAACCATCGGAGCTGCTCGTAGAGCTTAAGGTTGACCATACCCTCTCTTAAGCACTACGATATAGTCAGTGTAAAAACCTCCCATGTCACATGTGCCATGACACTACTTAGTTAATTATGCGCTCCCACAAAACACTGTTTGCATAGTCAGGCATGCCTGCGTTCGGATCTCCACTCCCCCATTCACAAGCACCTTCCCCTGTTACCACCCACAAATGCCTCATCCTGTCACTCAAACTAATGACCTAGCTGTGTTCAAGGAGAGAGCAATTTCTGATCGTAATAGCTAGTTTGCGCATTGCCAACGCAACCACCATTGTAATATTACCTATGGTGTATTGCCATTTCAAGGTTGGTGAGTGCAGCAGCACTCCCTTTTTTGTTATTTTTCACTTACAAATAGTGTATACTATTATCTACTTATTGTTCTTGCTACATCATTTGTATAATCAAATACTAGAATCCTCACATTTGGACAAGAGGTATTTATCTTAAGAGGTTGGTGGAAAACTGGAACCATCCCCTACAAGTTTATCTCTATGATCAATAATGGTATAGAGCAATTGTACATAGGCTGTTGCCATAAAACTCCCTTTGATGAGAATGTTGGTGGCTGGCACCAAATACAGAAGGAACAAGTAAGGAAAATGATATGCAGACAGGAACAGCAGGAGCCTTTCAACTTGGCTCTTTTAATGGTCAATGAATTAAGGTGGGTTGTTCAGTGCTATCTATGGGCCTGATTCAGCAAGGATCGCAACTTTGATTATGCTTGCAATCGGCCAATTGTTGTGTTCTGCGCATACATATGCATCACAGTGTGCGAACCAGCCACTGCGATCGGACTGTGATTGCAGAGACTACATAGACCCATCGCAGAGTGATTGACAGGAAGTACTGTTTGTGGGAGGTGATGGGGGGGTGGTCAGTGACATCCCGGAGCGCAAGTGGATTTGAACACTGTTGCAGGGGCATGCATAAATTATCCACTGTGAGGCCATATGCAGCTTGGGCTTACACTCTGTGTGATGAGGTTAGCAATTCCTGCGTAAGATCAGACCTTGTGCAAGTGTGCGAGAGGCTGCAATTGCACTCGATGTTACCGATGGTTTCGCAGACTTGCTAAGTTTACAGATATGTGTAAGGTAAGGTTGGCATCCTTATGTTGTGCTGCAATGGCATAGTGATCGCAGTGGATTAGCAGATAATCTCAGTGAGACTGCCTGCATAATCGCAGCTGTGATCATAGTTGTGATGAGTACGGAATCAAGCCCTTTGTCCTCTAAGTACAGTACAGTATATGATGATCGACGTACCAGAATATGTGGGCGAGAAGGTGTAACAATATTGTGTATCAATATGGTATTTGGATAACCTGTAAATGCAAATGTATTAACTCACTCTTGGTTAGTGGTAAACAAGCATTTGGGGAAAAATCACACCATTGTCCAATGGTGGTTGCCAAGGCAACACTGCTCTTTTTGTAGTTCTGCAATTTTTTATCCATAACAATATTCCAGGAGACAAATTGTGGTACTAACATGGTGCAGATAAATTTGAAACCAACTAAATGTCTGTCACATACAATGTGTAATACAGTACACTCACCTTTATACAGTATATATATCAACCAAACAAGAGGCAGCACTCAGAGGCTTGCAAAAAGTGAATCCTGTATTAGGGTGTTTATTGGGTGGTCGACGTTTTGTGGAACATATACCCCTTCTTTAGGACAAATTGCTGTCCTGAGGAAGGGGATACATTCCCTGAAACGTTGACCACCCAATAAACACCCTAATACAGGGTTCACTTTTTGCATACCCCCAAGGAGGGCACTGGAACAAGGTGTGTTTCTATTCATAGTACTGGAGTGCCGGGGAGGGGTACAGTGTTTAGATAATACCAGTATGCAGCAACGTATTTCTATGTCTGCTGCCTCAGGCTGGTCTGGACCAAGTATTAACATAAATAAAATATTTTAAGGTTCACAATTCCTGTAGTGTTCATCGACCTAAAGTTTGTAAAGATTTGTAATACAAGTATGTTTATATGCTTTGAATTGAGTTATCATTTTACAGATTCTCCTAATTTCTTTCTAACATCGTCAGATGTCTACAACTCAACATATAGCCAAAAATTATTTTTTGAGTGCACATTTTTATACATGCACGTCAAACTCAGCTTTGCACCTTATGTGTATCATTTTCATTAGCTCAAATTTCAGCCTACTGAGTTATATTCAGCAGCATGTGCTGGTTTTCCCCAGTGGCACAATAGTTGTATTAGAACTACAAAGTCATACATTGACCAAAATATATGACTGCATATTAACCATTTTATTTGTATTTTTTTTTTCTGAGACTATTTTTTAAAATGTACAATTAAGGTTCAAGAACTAAGTTGTTTATCATTATATATTGAGTTAAATGTCTATGGAATAAAAACAATAACTTTTAATTCACCAACAGATGGTGTTTGAGAAAACAGCAGTCATCATACAAATAAGAAAAAGTGGTGAGGGTGTGATCAAGTGACCTTGGGGATGAAAACAAGTAGTATATAATAAAAGCATTGTCAAATGTAGTCAAACTACAGTATATAAACAATATGTAAATAATAGTTTGTATATAAATTTCATAAAGTTGAGATGTTCTCTAGCTTCACAACTTCAAGATGTGTCAACAGAACATAAAGCACTTTAACACATTTTTGATAGCAAGAAATATTTTGAACATTTTTATGGTTTCTTTGATCACTTGCAAAAAGATTTGATCTTCTATCCAGCTGAGAACACTTTCAATGGAAGTACAGATGGGGTTTTCACTGGCTAAACAAAATAAGCTCTAAACATTCCAGCTTTGTTTCATTCGGTTTCCTTGTTAATGGCCTATATATATATATATATATATATATATATATATATATATATATATATATATATATATGTACACACATTATATATATATATATATATATATATATATATATATATATATGTAATGCCACTGCTAAGAAGAGGCTTAGAATACTAACACATCCCTTTTGAGAACTAAAGGTCATGATATTATTGTCCTGTAAGTCAACACTGAGGTTGTAATACACAGTGATTTCTCCATGTTTGTTGTGATAAATTTAGTGGATATTTTTCAGTTCTACTTCATTATGTTAAATTGGATTATGAGATGATCTTATTGGGAAAGAAGGAAAATGTGGTCTGTGTTTATAGATAGAAAAGTTTTAATCTAAATGACTTTTTGCTTTTGATTTGCTTTGTAAATGGTAAATATTATTACAATTGAAAGTACTTTATGCATATTATAGGAAAAGTGTATGCCTAATTAATATTTTATGTGCATTCCACAAGGCAAATGCCATTGTCCATCTAGTTTTTACATGAAAACATCTGACTTTTTGGAAGCATTCAGAGATTTAACATGTGATAATAACAGCTATACTATGGGGAGAAGCTAGGTGCTCCAGCCAAGTGTGGGCTTAAATAGGAGCACCAATGTACCTATTTATGACCCCAATTGAAAAAAATATTTTGTATGTGGGACATGAATATTCAAAACAGATTTAGGATTTTGACAAAGCTACATGGGGTTTATGTGTGTATGTGTGTGTGGGGAGGAAGTGAATTTTCTCTCGTGCTGCAGATCATTTAAAAAATATATATTTAATGCTTATTATATTGTCAACAACATCAGAAGTTATGGAGATCAGACCTCAACACATTATAAGAAGGTTGGCTTTTGTAACTGCAAGGTGTACTTTAGGCAAGAAGGCACTTTTCTAAGAGCACCTTAACCAATGTAAGCACAACATTAATAGTAGAGATGAGCAGTTTGGTTTTGCTGAACTTTGGGGCTCAGAGTCGAACAGTGGGGGTCATTCAGACCCGCTCGCGAGCGCAGGATGCTTGCAAGCGGGTCGATGTTACCCCACTGCGCATGCGCACGATGGAGGGACCTCCGTCGTGCGCATGCGTGAGACCCGGCAAGCGATGGGCTCTCCGTCGCTCTGGGTCTCGCACCAAAGGGGGCATGCTGTCGATGTTGATTGACAGCAAGCCCCCTTTGGTGGGCGTTCTGGGGGCGTGGCTGCCAGACGGAGGCGTTCCCATGGGAACGCCTACCGTCTGAGTCCGGCCCCACTGACATTAGTAGTGATGTCAGTGGGAGTGATTTTGGCTCTGATAGAGCCAAAATCACTCCAGGGCTTGTTGCAGCGAGACCCTACCGCAGGGTCTCCGACGCAAGCCCGATGGTCGTGATGGTCTTGACCATCGCGACCATCATCATGGACGCTCGCATAACTGTGGGTGGTCACCCACAGCTATGCGAGCGTCCCAGAGGACGCTCCATTTTCATGTAGGAGGGCCCTGATTCAGAGGGAGCGCTCTGGTCAGAGCGTCTGGCTCTGAATCAGGCTCAGAGTTCAGTTCTGGTTCAGGTCCACCTGTAAGTTTTATCTTGGATCTAAAAACCAGATCTCGAGTTTTGGATTGCATGAAACAGGCTCAATTACATAATTTTAGCTGTTTTTATCAATTTTAAAGAAATCCAAAACCGAAACCGAACCAAAACACTTGAAGGTGGCTTTTTCCAAAATCAAAACCATAACATTTGAGGGTGGTTTTTCCAAGACAAAACACTGAAGTCCATGCATATCTCTAACATATGTGTAAAATGCTTCCTACACTTATCATGGCTTTTTTTTCTCAAACAACTCAGTATGTTGGGTAACTATTACTGACCATGTTACTTTATATACTGTACAACCCTAACTACTCGTATGTTTTAAAACCATTGTGGTAAAAATTACAAAACTAAGCTTTAAAATGGAACTGACTCAAGTAACCTCCAGAAGCAAACATCACAATCTAGCAACTGTCACTCAAAACATTGATAACACAATTTACCTTTAAGCATGCTACTCTTCTCAAATTTATGAACAACTATGATTAATATTGCAGTGAAGAGTGCAATGTGACACAATCTGGTAAACAATGGGGGAGATGTATCAAACCTTGAAGATAAATAAAGTGGATGGAGATAAAGTACCAACCAATCAGCACCTAACTGTAATTTTCAAGCACAGCCTCTAAAGTAACAGTTAGGAGCTAATTTGTTGGTACTTTATCTCTCTCCACTTTATCTTCCTCAAAGGTTTCATACATCTCTCCCATATTGTAGTTTGCAGCTTGGTGTGCGAGTCATCATGCCACATGTTTAAAACAAATCTGCTTCATTTGTAGTATATTAGAATTAAACTGCTTTCCATATATTGAGTTGATATTGGCTTTTTCTACAAAATTACAAAGCGTAGGTTTTTGATATGAAGCATTTACGGTAATTTTACCACAATAACTGCTTTTGCTAAGTGTTTCCTGACAAATATTAGCAAAGCCCTGTACAACTGCCTCTTGCTCTGCCATTGGATAAATGCCAAAGAATATATTATAAGCAACTTGACATGATCAAAAAAATGGAAGACTGTTGAAGTACTGGTAGGTTTGACTACTTCTAGAGAGAGAGAAAGATCAATAGCATAATTTGCATGAATTGATCTGACACAGAATAAATACTATGTCATTATGGGTTTCAGAGAGCAGAAATTTATTCTAAAACAAGCGTGTTTGTTTTATAATGGTGGCATAAACATTACACTAATGGAAATAATTATGGTAATTCTACTAAGATAGTATTGGATGTAGCACTCTTGACAACGGAGAATAAGAGCAGTCTGTTACCTTTGAGCATAGGGTAAAATGTTCCTCTTAAAACATTTAGCTAAATGCAGTTTCAATTTGATTATAGCTGGGAATAGTTATAAGTAAAATACAAATTTGAGGACATTCTGATAGCGGCACATGGGTTCATTTTACATAGTTTAGTGTTTGTGTTATGGGGGTCTGTTCATCATAATTAAAATGGCTCATTACACATACAGAACCGCATAAATGCTAGTTTCTGTATATTTATGGTATTGGCCCATTCATCATCAGGGGTCAGGACCACCTGGTAATTAGCAAACTCTGATAACGTAAAGTTTTCTGAGTTTGCCTTCAAGAACAAATGCCATCTTCAGATGGCTCTTGTTTTTAAAGTCCTGCTCCTTCCTAATGTTAATTTTCAATTCCTTTAGTAAATATTAAGTGTTGATGAATGGGCCCTAAATATCTTAGCACACACATTTATGCAGAACTGTAATTTGATTGCGCATTTATCAGAAAGAAACATGCCCAGAAAAATAGTGTATAGTTGCCACTATGCAGAGCTGACTGCATTGGCACCTGTGCCCTGACTGAGGCTCACTGCCATGATCTGGTATTACTGGATGCAGCAGCACAGTCAGTGCTGCTGCATACAGCGCAGAGCGGCTCCAAAGTCCTCTCATTGGCATCATGTGACACATTATGCCCATGACACTGATGAAAGGACTAGGGACAGGCTCTGCTGGGATGTCACGCACACACGCCATCACCCAGGTGAGTAATCAGCGGTGGAGCAATAGGCTCAATGTGGTTTGGGGGTATTAGGGCAGTAGGCTCAGGGTGGTTAGGGGGAAGGGGGGTAGGCTCTGTGTGACTAAGGGGGATGTGTGCCTATGTAGACTCTAGGTGACTAAGGGGGTTGTGTACCTATGTAGACTCCATGTGAAGGGGTGGGGGTGGTTTTGTAGGCTCTGTGTGACTAGAAGAGGGCTTCCACAATGGGACCCCACAAGCCTTAATCCAACCCTGTCTGTGTGTGTAGCATGGGCACATCATTTACTACTGGTCATCATCAGTGAGTTTTTGTACCTGCCTGATACTAGATGCATAAGATATACCTAAAGACATAGCTTCAATCACATGCAGATCTATGTAGAAATGCCCTCACTAAACTTTGCCAGCATGAAAAAAACCCTTTACACCCCCATTCTTCCTCTCCAGAGTAGATGTAAGCAAAGTGCATATGACTCTGCATTACCAGTACTTGTATGACTTATTTTCAGACCAAGTGCAATGCAAATTTAAGCAAAACTTGTCCTGTAAATAGTCAAATGTTCAACTTAGTATCAGGTCCAGTGTGTATTATCAAATTGCTAGCATCCAATTAACATAAACATATATTTTAGGCTGTGAAAGCAAACTCACACAAGCATGGATATAACACACAAAAGGCCTAAGTCTGAGATTTATGTAAATTTGATATTTACGTATATTTAAGATTTTTGCAGATTTGAGTGTTCCCAGGAGCCTCACTACACATGGGCAGATCTGTTTCTCCAACATAGGTTTTAGTACCCCAAAGTCGCAGTATGATTGACATTGCTACTGCCGTTTGAGGGTAGTGATGGGGCAGCAACAAGGAGCACTCCAGAAAATGTCAGATGTCTGATGTTTATGTAGTTGGTCCGGTAATGCATTCCCAATGTAGCAGCGAATCAGAGAAGTCAGCAGCGTGCATATTTTAACTTAAGATGCTGCCTAATAATTTTGCATTGCAAAGATGAAGTGGCTGTGCTATAGCACACAAATAAATCAGACAAAATTCCACAAAGATAGGGCTTTGGTCATCCCCAACAATAACCATTATCCCAAAATATTCCAAATGACCTCAGTCTATTCAACTATATAAATATAATTTACACTTCTAATCGAATTCATCAAGTTGTTTCAGAGAAAGTGTAATTTATTGCATGATGAATTACTTTATATTTCTAGTGTTCTGCAATGATTTTACATGCCCCTCCTCTAAAATGAGAGAGGTCATCCTGGCCACTTATATATTATTATTATTATTATTATTATTATTATAATTATTATTATTATCTACTCTGGATGGTAATTTTGTCTTCCCTTACCTGGGACAAGTTTTTGGTCCATTCAGTCTATCTTGTGTCTTGCATGCCTAGTAAGTTACAATATTTATTTTGCTTCAATCCTTGTGAAGCTCAAAGACACAGAAGTTCTCATTCTGGAAGGTCAGACAACCCTCTAGCGAGACCTCAGAGTTTGCTGTTGTACTGTACCACATCATGAGAGACACAGGCTTCATAATCCTTAAAGATGTTAGGCTGGTGGATAACCAACCCTCCCATAGAAATGGCATTGTGAGTAGTGGAGACCAAATAGAGTAAACAGCCAAATGCTCGGGATGTGATATCATACACCAATCAAGTGATCTCAAGTGTGATGTTCGACTTTGCTCACAATTTCTCTAATTAAAGGTCATGGTGTAGTTTTTACCAGTTTACGTTTTTTAATTACATGGGAAAGCAGTCACCTGGTGACTGAGTCATTAGGAGTGAAACATGTGTATAACTTACTAAATCCTTGTGTATATTTTTGTAGCAATAAGATAAGCCTTAGAAAAATATAGTCAAGTAACAGACATTTTCCAATATTACAATCAAACATCTTTTGGAAGATAACTGGTAAAGAGCAGAAAAAGGTGCTGCCCAGAAGGGTTTTTCAAAATAACATATTTTTATAAAAGGAGATTCAGAGGGAAATTTGTCAAAGTGCGATTCAATATGGAAATCATAGATATGAGACAACTCCATATTAGCTGCTCAGCTACTAACTAGACAGGCTCATCAAAGCTTGCAGTAGTTAATTTTGTGTTTCGTGCTCACTGTAAGTGGTCTATCTGTTTAATTATGTTTTCAACTTTTCCTTATGGATTATAATCTTCCCATTGGATTTTGGCAGAACAAGAATGAATAGAGATGACTATGTAAGTAAGCATTTATTATATATTTAAGAGGTAATCATTTATTTATTTTGGTGACATTATTTAATTAAGACAAGGGCACTCATTATTTAATTAAGAAAGAATAATCATTGTAATACTGGTCAATAAATTTCATTTAATGAAGTGGAAGTGATTTATTTAATTAAGATGGGGCACTGTGTTTTATTAAAGTACATCAATCGTTGTTTCATTAAGATTGGGAATCAATCACTTTTTCATTATGATGATAAAAATAATTGTTTAATTAAGGTGGGGCTGTTATTTTAATATTTAGGCAATGATATTAAGGTGGGGACATTCTGTATTTCACTAAGACAGGGGTACAGTAGTTCTTATATTTTTAAAATGAGGGCAACATTTATTCTTATACATTGGAGGCACCATTTCTAGTGCACACTCACACACTGCAAGTTCAAGAAAGCACTTGTACTCACATGCATGCTGGTACTAGCAATTCTATAAGAACCAGTAAGAACAACACTTATAGACTGTCAGTGCATCTGGCCCTTCTAGTGTCGCAATGAGTTTGCACTGTATTTTTAGAATTTAACACTTGTATCCTTTGTTCACATTCAACAGAGTAACCCTGTGCTAATCATCATTAGTAATTTCTTGGGGTGATGGCCTAATATTTGTTTGTGAGCCCCACATTAAAACACTGAGACCAATTCTGAGTATTCAAGGCTGATACTTAATGTAAGGGATGGATTTTTTTATTATGTATTTTAACATTTTGAGAGAGGAAAGAAAATTCTAAATTGGATGCTTTGTATACCAACAAGGTCTCCAAACCCCAAATGTTGTTTAGGACCTTGTCTTTTTGAATCATGTACTCTTATGTGCTGCTTTTCTTTTAATAAATTGCATGGTTTACAAACTATATGAAAACCTATGTCTGGCTGAAACCATATTTGAATACATTTTCCCTATGACTTTTTATTTCAAAAGTAGATAGTGGCCTTTAAGATATACAGAGACAATGAAGAGACCATTAGTTCAACCTTGTCTGGTTACTTGCCCCAAGAGTGCAAGAGGTTATTTATCAGGGTGATTTAGTGATCTGGTTCTTAAAGAGGTTTGGTTGGTAACTACAGTAATCATCCTCAAATGGCTACAAATGGCTTCCACCCTCTAGTTCCTCCTTTGCACTATGCTTGACACCAGTGCTTAGCTCTGATCCCTTGTCTCCTTCTCCTCTTCAGTGATCCAGACTCTGTTTGCTTACCTATATGGGTACAGGAACACTGAGCTCTAAATCAACTAGCCTCTATATTCTTCTACTAGCTTCAGTGATTATTATTATTATTATTATTATTATTATTATTATTATTATTATTATTATTATTATTATGTAAATGATCTGATAGCTGTCTTTATCCTGGGCCAACAGAATCAATATGTGGGTCAATTAATCTGTTGCATCCTGGACAAGAACAAAAGGACTTCGGACATTTATTGATATAGTCAAAATAGAATAGAACAAATTTTAAAGAGTTTGCTGGAATGCAAAAAAAAACTGTTAAAACATAGTGAAAGCTCTAATTGCTCATAGCAACCAATCAGTTTAGCATAGCCTATAAAACGACATAAGCTGATTACTTGGCACTTAACCTCTCTCCATTTTATTTTCTTCCTAAAAGTGAGAAATCTCTACCATAGTGTTACCCTCATAAATACTAAATAACTATTGCCTCTATATTAATAAATAGTTTATGCCTCCATAATTAAAGAGTTAATACCCTTTAAAACGTAAAGAGTAAATGGCCCCATAAATAAAAGTCAGTCATTGGCATCAATTTTACTATTATTTTGCCCCCACAAAAATTTATTAAATGCTGCCACTATGATATATAGTTAAAATCTTCTCTCTTGATCCAGTGTGCTTTAATCGGAATTTGATATTACATAAGGAGAAAGAGAAAATAACACATATAATGGTGAACCTGATACAAAATGAATAAAGTTAGGGTTAACCAGGCTATTAAATATCTGGTCAACCAATCAGGAACAGTCTCTTGCCTAGCTCAGCCAATCATAGGCAGGCTTTCACAAAGGAAGTTTTGGTGTTTGCAGCCTTGATTCATATCATTAGATGTGCAGTTTTGTCCTTAGGTAATCACACATATAACACAATGCACATCAGACCACATGAAATCCTACAGTTTGATCAATGGGCCTCATTCAGCTTGGATCGTAGTTGCTAACATGCACGCAATTGGCTGATTGTTGTGCACTGCGCATGTGTATGCATCACAGTGCGCTTTGTGAATCGGCCACTGCGATTGGGACTGCAATCACAGAGGCTACACAGACCCATCGCAGAATGATTGACAGGAAGTGCCATTTGTGGGTGGTGATGGGGGGGTGTTCAGCTGAACACAAGCATGCCAGTGCTTTTGAACACCATTGCAGGGGTGAGCATACATTAGGTACTGCAACAGCCTATGCAGCCTGAGGTCTCATAACGTGAGTGGCTGTTAGTAATATCTGAGTAAGGTCAGGGCTTGTGCAGCTGTCCATGAGGCTGCAATGGTACTCGATTGTACTGATGGTTTCGCTATTCTGCTAAGTACTATGGATATGTGTAAGGTAAGGTAGGCATCCCTGTACAGTGCTGCGAAGGCATTGTGATCGCAATGTATTAGCAAGGATTAGCATATAATCGCAGTGGAACTGCGTACGTACTAGCAGCTACAATCGCAATAGCGATCCAAGCATAATCAGGCCCAAAGCACACGTTAGTAAATTTATCCCATAAAATTATTTTTCTCACATTGAATGTACATCTCTATTAGCATTGACCGACTATTCAATTTATTTTATTCATGCTTCTTCTTGTGCTTTAAAGCTCTAATTAAAATATTCTTGCTTCTTTCACTTCCGCAAAAACAATTATTTAACTATAAGCTTTCTCCTAATAAGTATTTTTTTTGCAAAAACAATTTTGTGAAATAGTCTAGTTCCAGGGTTTTTCTCAGGGGTTATGTTAACTTTCTGTCTGAATTAGGAAGCCGTCCTCTCATATTGCCTTATACATTCGACTCTCTGCAGAAAATCAGCTTAGAATAAAGAATGAGATATAAGGGTAAAGGAGGACAATTATTCATTTGAAGAGTCTGTCCTATAACATGCAAGGACTGGACAAAGCCCATTTTTATGCCGCTATGAAGGTTACAATAAAATAAAAAATGATAGTAAGCAATCTGGCAGCAGTTTTTCTTTTCATTTTATTTTCTAAGTTCACAGCAATGCAGATAGATTTTTTTGTGTAGGAAACAATATTTATTGCACAGTCATAATTTGGGCTTTCTTTTTCTGCATTGTATATTTCTTATACAATACACCTTTACCAGTGAGAGTTCCCCACAATCCCCACATACTGAACTGTACAGATTGCATGTGCAGCTGCACTGTGCTTCCATAGCAACTGGATATTAATATAATACAAATACATAACTATGATTCATATGAGATTCATATAACATGAATCCTTGTTTAGTGAGCATTTGTTTTCAGTTCCTATAATGTACTTTACCTATAATTCAAAATCATTTTACAAGGTAATGTTTGAGTTTAGCACATTTATATACAAATGTATGCAAATGTAATTGCCCATTACAATCAAAAGTCTTTTTTTCTAAAGTAAATGTACACTGGCCATATTAGTCATTTTATTATGCTGTTTTATGATATACAGTAGCACTCTGATCTTTTTATGAATTATATCAAACTAAAATAATAGTAATAACCTACATTGTAAATATACAGAAATTGGAAATAAATAATAATACAACAGACTTTTCTTTTAGAGGGAAATCAATGGGAATTATACACAGGCTGTCAGAGCAACTTCCTCTCATCCCCTTCCCCATATTATTACTTCTATGTATTGCTTATACAGCACCACTATATTATGCAGTGCTGTACAAAGAATATTTATTAATTTTTGTCTGCCCCTACAGAATACAGAGTATATTTCCTTCCACACATACACACACTAGGGGACCAATTTGTGCAGAATCCATTTGTCTTACCAGTAAGTTTTTGAACCCACGCAAATAAATACTGTAGAAACTCTATGCAGATAGTGTAGTGTGAGAATTGAACCAATGATTCCAGTGCTGAGAGGCAGCTTTACTAATCACTGTGCCATCAGGATACTTATATTAATATTATGACTGCAAATCTGTGAAGAAGAACATGCCTTACTTATTGCAAAGTTTTACTATATTTAAATTTAATCCAACTTTCCTATGAGATAGTAAGATAAATGAAACCTGAACATGTCTGTACTGTATGCATTTTAACGGGGCTATTTACAAAAGGACAGTTTGTTAAAGCCATCAGATTTCCTGCAGTTTTTAAAGCCACCAGATTTACTAAAGGAAAAACTGCCAGAAACATTTAAGTTCAGAAACTGATATCAGAGACATCACTGTCCTGATTTTCATCAGTATATTTAAAACAGTCAAACAACCACAGGAATAACCCACCATACAATAGAAGTGGTTGTGACTGGCGAGATAACTCAAACAACATGCTATTTGAGTTATGTGGCCAATCAGAAGGTGGAAGCTCCAAATACACTTTTAATGAAGGCAATCATTATGTATTTATGTAAGATGATAATAACATTAGCAATCTATATAATAAATTACTACGATGTGTCCCATCTACAACTTGCATGAACAGAGAACTGGACAATTATGGGAGTGGGATGGCCATGGGAAGAAGTTTACAGTCCAGCAGAATGGGGAGGGACAGAGTGGGATAGAGCTGCTGTCAAGTTGGGACAGAGTGGGACAGAGCAGGGGAGGGGGAGCGGCAAATTGAGATGACTTGGGTACATTTACCGAGTAGAACCGAGCCTGCACATCCCTAATAATAATGCAAAATGGTATGTCCTGACATCCTCAGTGTGTATTGGAACTCTTAGGTACTGACATCACTCAAACTGGTGGGAGAGGCCAGAAATCAGACCAACTGTTAGTAACTGTAATGTAGCTGTTTCTTAGTAAAGGTATGTTTGGTTCTCCTGTTATGAACCCCAGTATAGAGAAACTGTGTTGAGAAGGAGAATGTCCAAGAGGCTTTTTTCAGAAATGTTTTGTGAAGCCATGAGGTTAATGGCCTACAAAGCAGCTGACCAAAAAATTATCAGTCTGATCACCCACTGAGGGCCTGATTCAAAGGAACACGCTAACTGCATTCAATGCCAATGTTCACATATGTGAAAGATTATTTGCTACTACCCATGGACAAAATGATCAGAAAACCCCTAAGGTGCATGCATTACCCTGGGTGTTTGCAGAAATTTGCAGTTGCATATGCGATCACTGGTAACAACACTGGCCAGGGAAACCATGGGCATTCGTAGGTATTGACTGGGAGGTGGCCTGAAGTGAGCACAAAAAAGTTTGTCAAGTGGGAGGGTCCCGAATGTGTCATTGGTAGTGGCTGAATTCTCAGATGCAGGGCCGCAGCCACAGGAGCCATGTTTAGAAAGAGTTCAAATGGAAATAGTGCACTGTGCTGTGATAGAGGAGTGTCTTGAATCACTGGTGGTGTTGTACATTGCAGCAGCACTGAAAGTGTGTGTTTCAGTGCTTGCACATTCAGGTGCATGCTAGTAAACAAGTGGAAGGCTGAAACTAACATTTGCATATCATTGCCATCATGACTACAAATATTCTCACAAGCAGATGCAACTGCATGCAACTCTGAATCAGGCTGTAAATGTCAAATACCATCACAGGGCTGTAACTAGGGTGGTGCGCTGGTGCACTCGCACAGAGTGCATCTGCCCTGAGGGGGGAATCGGCCGCCTCCACCTGCGGTCACCCCTTTCATCTGTGCTGCCTGCTGCAATGTATAATAGTAGTGGTGCGCCCAGCTCCTTCTCTACCGGGCGCACCACTACTATCACACATTACAGCGGGCAGCACTGCAGCTGCCTCTCCCCTGTGCTCTGCCCCTTCCCCCTACTTTATGCACTGGGAGAGATGTCATGATGTCTCGTCCAGTTCCATAGTGCCCTGGCACTGCTGGGGAGGTGATCTGGCTAGTGCTGATGGTGGTAGGAGTGGAGTCTTCTCAGTGGCCAGTCTCTCTGCCACCGGCCTGGACTGCAGGTGTACCTGCACTGTTACTGGCTGCTGATTCCTCCATCCGGTGCCCGGGAGATATCTGTGCAGGGAACACTTCCTGTGTGCTCTGCTGTCCCATCCTCCGCCCACCGAGCAGGAAACAGACATTCATCAGCTCAGCTGCACACACACACAGAGCAGTGAGGACAGACAGGTGCAGCTAGCCAGACTCTGCCCCACAGCACTGCTGCCCTCCTTACACTGTACCTAGGTTTGTGCAAACGGTGTTAATGTTGCTGAATTGTTCTACCACTTACTGACTTCCTTATACTGGACCTATGTATGTCAATCTGAACCCTGTAGTTACTACCCACAGATCATCACCCTCTGCCTCCATCTGTCACTCTCTGCCCTACACTCTTTGCCTCTCCCTGACACCCTTTGCCTCAACATTACCCTTTGCCTCTCCCTTCACCCTCTGCCTCTCTGTCACCCTATGTCTCTACCCATCACCCTTTGCCTCTACCTGTCTTCCTCTGCACTTGACTCTTTGCCTTTCCCTGAAACCCTTTGCCTCACCATCACCCTCTGTCTCTCCCTGTCACCCTTTGCCTCACCATCACCCTCTGTCTCTCCCAGTCACCCTTTGCCTCACCATTACCCTCTGCCTCTCCCTGTCACCCTTTGCCTCATCATCACCCTCTGCCTCTCCCTGTCACCCTCTGCCTCTACCCATCAACCTCTGTTAACACATTGTTTCTGCTTGCACCACTGCCACAACTTCTACATTTTCCATACCCCCACTTCAAAATTCCCACTTTGACCACTGTTGTAATATGGTCATGGCTAGCACTTTTCCACTGTGTGGCATAATGTGTAAGAGGAGGTATAATGTATAAGGTGGTGTGGGATAGTACTTTTGCACTGTGTGGCATAATGTGTAAGAGGAGGTATAATGTATAAGGTGGTGTGGGATAGTACTTTTGCACTGTGTGGCATAATGTGTAAGAGGAGGTATAGTGTATAAGGTGGTGTGGGGTAGTACTTTTGCACTGTGTGGCATAATGTGTAAGGGGGTATAATGTGTAAGGGGGTATGGACTTTGTACTTTTGTACTCTGGGGAATAATGTGTAAGGAGATGGAATAATGTGTAATTGGGTATGGGCTTTGTACTTTTGTACTGTGGAGCATAATGTGTAATGGGGGATTTGTACTATGTGGCATAATATGTAATGGGGGAATTTGTACTGTGTGGCATAATGTGTGAGGTGCATTACTATTGTGTGGTCATAATGTGTACGGGGCACTTCTACTGTGTAACATAATTTGTATAAGGCACACTATGAGGGGCACTACTGTGTGGCATAATTAAATTGGAGTTCTGTAGTGAGGCCATGCACTTTCCTTATGATACCACACCTCATTTTGGGGCCTGCGGTGCATACTGTTTCTGTTTACAATATGGAGGGGGGCACCAATGCTCTTTTTGGCACAGGGCACCAAAATGTCTAGTTATGGCTCTGCTCTGGGCTACCTTGGTCAGACCACTAATCCAGACTCTTTGGACACATTTCCCCTGGCTAGTGTAGCATGCATCTTCATGTTAGTGCTGCGCATATGTTCATGATGATGTTCAATGTGCTTGGCTACCCTCAGTAGGACACACACATTTTTCATCCATTTTTACATACTCAAGACCCAGAGAATAATGTGTAAATGAAATACTGATATTATTCTAGGAGCAATATTATTTAATTTATATAATGATGTGGATAAATAATATTTAATTTGTTTAAAAGAGCAATATTAATAAAAAGGGCTATATTAATAAATTGTTAATTTATGTTAAGTAATATGTATATTTATGAAGGTGGTGATATTTATTATTTTATGCTCTATAAATGGTACCCATATCATGAAATGTTAAATGTTGCCACTTCATTAAAGGATTTAACATCAATTAACAATTAATTAATATAGCTCCTTTAATAAAATAAATAAATAATATTGTTGTCTTAAATAATTTTTTTACGCCCAATTAAATTTAATAAAATTATATTGAAAAGCAAAGCAAATCCAATAAATGTATCCACATGTGTTGCTTTGAGAGGATGTACTGTACGGGGTATTTATTTTCTGTATTTTAAGAAACAGGTAAATAGTTTACATTTATTAAATTGCACAAAATATGCTGTTAACAAAATCAATTAACTATGCTGACTTATCAATAGTACATTCTGCAACTTATTGTGTTACTACTGCTCATAGCTAAAATCATTTCACTATAGTCATTTATCAAATACTATAAAATGTACTGTAGTAAATGTCTATCTAACTCTTCTATATTTGTCTTCAATAACACTGCACAACAATGAAAATGTTTCCGATATGAAAATAGTTACTTCTAATAGATCTCAGCATGCAAAGAATGAATATGACATTTAAAACTCTCAGTTAGCTCTGAGTTCCGAGATATAGTCCATTTATGATGATATAGGGGTATTCCTAGTGAATTGGGCAGAATGGAGAGAATCTTACCAGCAATATGCGTTCTGCGCAGAGGGGGCGGGGCCTATTTACCCAATTAAATGAATCAGTTATTTGTCCCCTCCCCTATTCAAATATATGCAATTCACGGGATTACCCACACAAGATAACTGTGGTGCACTGAGTGACAAGCATAGTGAGTGATTCCACCAAGACATTTCAGCAATGGAACAAAGAATCACTACTGTTGGACAGTGACAATAGATGCCCCAGAAGAGGAGTCCAAGTGACAAGCAAAGAGAAAGCACCCCCATGAATAGGCCACTATATTAGATAGTACTTTAGTATGCTGTATATAAGTTTTGTATGCTGTATGTTTGTTTCATTTTGTGTTTTTATTTGTGATTGATTGACTTAAAGCAACTGTTATTTATTTTCTATCAAGAAAATATCAGATTATTTTAAAATAGCTTTTCACTATGACTATATTACTAATATACATACAGTATAGTGCAAGTAGTGTAGCTCAAAAAATAGAGCTAGTAAAAACATTCTGAAATGATTTTAGTTTTTCTTGACCTCAAATTAGTAATGTATGACTATTTTTAGAAAGGAAACAAATTAAAAGTATTAATTTGTTGGACAGTGTAATTACGTTACATATATATAGTGTGTGTATGTATGTGTCTATCTATGTGGGTGTGTGTATGTATGTTTATATATATATATATAATATATATATGTGTATATAGTGTGTGTATGTATGTGTTTACCTATGTGTGTGTATGTATGTGTGTATATATACATATATATGTATGTATATAGTGTGTGTATGTTTGTGTGTATATGTATGTATGCAGTGTGTTTGTATGTGTTTATGTGTGGGCATGTATGTATATGAGTGTATATGTATGTGTATATATATATATATATATATATATATAATTATACATAATATATATATATATATATATATATGTATGTATATAGTGGGTGTGTATATATTATATGTATATTTTGTGAACCTTGAAAAAAGAGCCTGGAGGCTCTTAAACGTTGGTTTCTATGCTAATATATATCGTCTTGTGCATCAGACTTTGATTGCCGCAGTTCTTTCTACTTTTTCTATGCATCACTGAGGGCTCCCAAGCAGCTTGGTTATATAGTCAGGAGTGCCAGTTCAATATCGAAAGGGAGAGAGAAGGAGGGGGGGAGAGAGATAGGGGACTGCAGCTATGTTGGCCTCCTGCTATAGCCGCAGTCTCAGTGTGCCCATGATGGCACGCTGGCTGAGGTGCACACAGTATGGAGGGAGTTGGGAGTGAATGATGGGGGAGGTAGGAGGGTGCATGACTGTGCTGTATTATAGATATAGGGCCTGATTGATGGTCAGACGCAGATGAGGGATACCACGCAGTTTTACAATTACTGGAAGTCTGCGCATGTGCAGAACAGATTCTGCAATATCGCTCTCAGATCCTCCAAGCCGCAGCATGATTGACATGCTGTGGTGTTTGGGTGGATGGAGCGTGGGCATGCCTGGGCACCGTTGCCGGAAATGGAGACGGGTCACCCCTGTTTTCCGGGAGCACCGAGGCCAGGCTCTGTGCCTGTGGACACATATTTTCTGACATCACAGGCTGCCAGCCTGAATAAGCTGGAGGTTACTTAGTCTGGCCAGTGCTGCCGCCATCAAGACCGATAGTTGTGATGGGGATCCGAGGCAGCATCTACAGACACTGCACTCGGATTGCTCATGCTGTCAGGAGGCGTCTGCTTCCTGTAGATGCCTACTGCAGTATACAAATATTTGCTATACAGTGTTGCACAGCCGCTTCCTTGCAGCTGCCCAATACCGTCTGACCATGATCAGGCCCATACATCTGCCAGCAGCTTGCTATCTAATTTATCCCATTTCAGGGGCCATAATCGGTGGGTGTGATGTCCCCTGTATTTTGTGGTGGTCTCTGGAGTTCTCTGTATTATATGGCACTATTTGCAGTGTTTTTTGTAGTGTATGGTGGACACTTGGATGCTTAGTGTATTATACTGTATGGTGGGCACTGATGGTCTATAGGTATACAATCGGGAATCCGGCTGCCTTAATACCGGCAGCCGGCTTCCCGACTGTCATATCTTGGCGAGGGTGAAATGCCGGGTGTCTATATCTAGACGCCTGTCATTTCCCCAATGCCAGGAGACAGGCGCCCGGCATCCTGATCGAAGGGATGCCGGGCGCCACGAGCAGACAGCCGCGGGGGAGAGGGTTAGGTTTAGGGCACCCGGGGGAGACTTAGGGTTAGGCACCCCCCCCGGGAGGGTTAGGGTTAGGCTAGGTGGAGGGAGGGTTAGGGTTAGGCACCCCCGGGGGGGACTTAGGGTTAGGCACAACCCCGGGGGACTTAGGTTTAGGCAGTGGGGAAGGGGGGGTTATGGTTAGGCACTTAGAGGGAGGATTAGGGTTAGGCACTTGGGGGGGAGGTTAGGTTTTGGCACCCCTAAGGAGGGTAAGGTTTAGGGGGTTAGGTTAGTTTATACTTACCTTAGGGACGATCAGGATTTCGAGCGCTGTCGGGCTTTCACTGCCGGGAACTCTGCTTCTGTTGGCCTGCCAATGCTGGGAATCAAGCCGGCGGTATTTCATACCGATTCCGGTATATATGATGGTCAGTATTATATGACACTCACTACTCTTTACATGGCAGTCACTTAATGCTCTCTGTATTATATGGCACACACTGTGATGCTCTCTCTATTATACGGCACTCACTGCGATGCTCTGTATTATACGGCACTCACTGCAATGCTCTCTGTATTATATGGCACTCACTGCAATGCTCTCTGTATTATACAGCACACACTGCGATGCTCCCTGTATTATACGGCACTCACTGCTATGCTCTCTCTTTTATATGGCACTCACTGTGATGCTCTCTCTATTATATGGCACTCACTGCGATGCTCTCTGTACTATACGGCACTCACTGCGATGCTCTCTGTATTATATGGCACTCACTGCAATGCTCTCTGTATTATACAGCACTCACAGCAATGCTCTCTGTGTTATATGGCACTCACTGCGATGCTCTTTGTGTTATACGGCACTCACTGCGATGCTTTCTGTATTATACGGCACTCAGGGCCTGATTCAGACCCGCTCATGAGCGCTATGCACTCGCAAGTGGGTCGATGGTGGCCCAGTGCACATGCGCACGACGGAGCCGGCTCCGTCGTGCGCATGCGCGAGCAAACCGTCGCTCTGGGTCTCGTTATAAACAGGGGCGTGCTGTCGATGTTGGTGGGCAGGCCGGGGGCGTGGCTGACAGACGTAGGCGTTCCCATGGAATATCACAAGTGATGTCAGTGGGAGTGCTTTCGGCTCTGTTAGAGCCAAAAGCACTCTTGGGCTTGCGGCAACGAGATCCTACCACAAGGATATCATCGCAAGCCCGATGGTCGCGATGGTCTTGACCATAGCAATCATCTTCCTGGCCGCTCGCTTTAGCTGTGGGTGGTCATCCACAGCTATGCGAGTGGCCAGGAGGCCGCACAAAAAGACCAGAGGGCCGGCCCTGATTCACAGTGAGCGTCCGGCTCTGAATCAGGCCCACATTGCGATGCTCTCTGTGTTATATGGCACTCACTGCGATGCTCTCTGTGTTATACGGCATTCATTGCGATGCTCTCTGCGTTATACGGCACTCACTGCGATGCTTTCTGTATTATACGGCACTCACTGCGATGCACTCTGTGTTATACGGCACTCACTGCGGTGCTTTCTGTATTATACGGCATTATATGGCATGCCCTCTGTAATATATGGGAGTGTATTGCACTCTATATTTTATGGAAGTCCCTGTGATGCTCTCTGAGATATATATATATATATATATATATATATATATTAAAGCACCGGCCACTTTTCGTGTTTTGTGTTTTGGTTTTGGATCTGGATCTTTCTTCGTGTTTTGGATCTGGATTGGTTTTGCCAAAACCACCCTTCCGTGTTTTGGGTTCTGGGTTTTGTGTTTTGGATCTGTTTTTTTTTTAAAAAAAGCATAAAAACAGCTAAAATCACAGAAGTTGTGGGTTTTTATGCTCCTATTCAATTATTAACCTCAATAACCTTCATTTCCACTCATTTCCAGTCTATTCTGAACACCTCACAATATTGTTTTTATGGCCAAAAGGTTTCACCGAGGTAGCTGGATGACTATGCTAAGCGACACGAGTGGGCGGCACAAACACATGGCCCATCTAGGAGTGACACTGCAGTGGCAGACAGGATGGCAGTTTGAAAAACTAGGCCCCAAACAGTACATACTGCAAAGAAAAAAAACAGGTGCAAGATGGAATTGTCCTTGGAAATGGTTGTATATATAGGACATGCACACTTTAACAAACCAATCATTTCAGCGCCAGGGTCTGCCACATGACTGTGGCTGAAATGATTGGTTCGTTTGGGCCCCCACAAAACAAGCTGGCAATTAATGTGTCCCTGCACAAACTGGCTCTACGGAGGCAAGATGTCATCCTCATCCTCCTCATCCACCGATTCCTTGGATAAAACAGGAAAAAGGGATTTAGGTGTCCCTGGACTGCTTACAGTCTTACCCAAAGTTTCTGAACTTGACAGTAACTTTTTATGAATGCGCTGCAGGTGACGTATAAGGGAGGATGTTCCTAGGTGGTTAACGTCCCTACCCCTACTTATTTCACCTTTACATATGGTACATATGGCAAGACAGTTGTTGTCCGGATTTGGATAGAAATATTGCCAGACCAAAGAGGTGGAATGTTTGGTCTTCTGCCCAGGCATGACCGTGATGGGCTTTTTCATCCCATGGACAACAACTGTCTCCCCTGGAGCCTGATTTAAACAAACCACATCACCATCAGAATCCTCCTCGCCAACTTCCTCCACAGCGCCAGCTACACCAGTATCCTCATCCTGTTGTACTTTAACAGTGACATCTTCAATTTGCATATCAGCAAGTGGACTGTGGGTGCTCCTTTCAGCACTTGTAGGGGGCATGCAAATGGTGGAAAGAGCCACCTCTTCCCGTCCAGTGCTGGGAAGGTCAGGCATCGCAACCGCCACCACACTTGGACTCTCCTTGGGGATTTGTGATATCTTCTTAGAACGCACAGTTCTTTGCTGTGCTTTTGCCAGCTTAACTCGTTTTATTTTTTTCGCGTGAGGAGGGCTTCCATCGTCATGTGAAGCTGAACCACTAGTCATGAACATACTAGTCATACTACTATGACACACACTAGTCATAGGGAAAGACCTTAGCCGTTCCTTGCCACTCCGTGTCATAAATGGCATATTGGCAAGTTTATGTTTATCTTCAGATGATTTAAATGTTTTTTTAAGGTCATTTTCCTGAACTTTGTCATTTGGGATTGTATGTGGCCTCTACTATGACATTGGGCATCGGCCTTGGCAGACGACGTTGATGGCATGTTATCGTCTATGTCATGACTAGTGGCAGCAGCTTCAGCACTAGGAGGAAGTGGCTCTTGATCTTTCCCTATTTTATTTTTATCGGAGAAAGTTTGGTCCTCCATTTATGTTATATTGATTTGATATATACGTGCAGCTAAGGCGCACACAAACACAGAAAATATTTTTTTTATTTTTGCTGGATAGTAGTGCACTTTGTGGGTTACACCACCCTTTAAGAAATGAGCCAGCCGGCTCTTTACTTATGGGACACAGGCGCACGCTTGGCGCTGCTCCTTTGTTGATGCACGTGCAGCCACAGTGCACACAATTCACAAACAAAGAAAATATATATTTTTTTTGTTTGGAGTGTACTTTGGGGGTTACAGCACCATTTAACGGACAAGCCCGCCGGCCCTTTACTAATGGGACACAGGCGCACGCTTGGCGCTGCTCCTTTGTTGATGCACGTGCAGCCACAGTGCACACAATTCACAAACACAGAAAAAACATATTTTTGTTTGCACTTGGGGGGAGCACCCCTGATGGTCAGAGCAACCCCTGGACAACACTACAGCCCTCCTTTAGGACTGGGACACTGTACAGGACTTTGGAGTGGACACAGCCCCTATGGACAACTGACTGCACAACACAGTCCAGCCAGTCCCTATGGACTTTGAAGGAGTGGACACAGCCGCTATGGACAACAGCAGCACAGCGCAGCACAGCACAGCACAACACTACACTGCACTACACTACACTACACAGCCCAGCCAGCCCTAACTCCCACCCTCCCTCTTCACTGTCCACAGCCGAGTGAGAAAATGGCGCTGATGCGAGTACCTTATATAGGATCCAAAACCCCCAAGACCCGGAAGGCGGGATGATGACGTTTTGCCTAAATTTCAGATCCGAGTCAGGCGGGAAAAGTTGAGCCTGACTCGGATCGGCCTCGGATCGGGGGGGCTCGGATTTCAGAAATCCGAACCCGCTCACCCCTAATAATATATATATATATATATATATATATATACACACACACACACACATATTTTCTCTCTCTCTCTCTACTAATGAAATAGATCACATAACTGGTACTGCATGATAGAAAGTTTGTATTCTACAACCCTTTCCTGGAGGAGATATTTTTATGGACAACCACATCACCATTATTTTGACAGCATCGGTAACACGGTAAGAACCACAAATCTACCAGGTTGTTACCTTGCTACAGAAGCAGTAAAAGTTAGCCATTGCTGCCATGGTCCAGCATTGCCATTATTTTTTTTAAAACAACAGCAGCAAAAAAGACAGTTCATTTATTTATTTACTGCAGTGGTTAGGGATGTGGGATGGACGCTTCTAGAAATATGCCAAAATCAGTGAACAATTTTGGATTTTTTTCCTATCTTATTAATGGAAAGGAAAGGCAAACCATACAGTTCTCACTCACAATTTTTTTTCTTGTTATAGCTCCACTATAAAGTGGTTGAAGGTAGATGTCACATACGCCCTCCATGGAGATAGCCACACATTCTGTGTAGACCACACCCACACACTAGGCATGCCCCCACACAGGGGCATTTTAAGAGAGGAGGGGGCCCATGTGCAGCCTCTGTTTGGGCCCCCTCCTCTCTGATGGTGGCTCAGCAGCACTGAGCACTGTAGATCCTGGCTTCATGCCAGAATCTACAGCACATGTGCGAGTCTCCAGGAAAATGGTGGCAGCACCTACTTTCCCGTGGTCTTCTTTTCTGTGCATGTGCAGATCACTGGGAAAATGGTCGTCGCTCATTTTCCCAGTGAGTGTGTGCTGCTCTACAAGGCCAGTCTGGCGCTGTGGAGCAGCACTTCGGGAATCGGCGGAAAGGTAAGTGTAATTACCTATGGGTGCAGGGTGTGCGGTGTGGGCCCCCCTGGACCCAGGGGCCCATGTGCCCTGCACACCCTGCACCCATTGTAGATATGCCACTGACCCCACATCACTAGTCAAATCACCACAAACTCCCCTGCGGTGACACACAATAGGCCCTTAATAAATTTCAGCTCCAGACCCATTTGGACCTTAATCTGGCACTGACAGAGCCAATCTGCAAAACATGAAGGGGATCCAATAACAACATATAATACAGTACAGTCATACATAAATAATTGATTTATGTACAGTATAGCACAGAATTGTTGAATATTTAGAAAAAAAATTTTTTAATTATTTTATTTGTAATGTAATTCAAAATTATAGTAGACAAAAATAATGTGGCTAAACCAAGCAACCCACTCATCACCATAACACTCATTCCCAGAGCTGTGTATTCAGGATGTGAAGCATACTACCTAATAAATACTATTAGAAAAAATTGTTTGCCCAATTATGTCTGGCCATACAGTAGTTTCTGAAATTCCAACTTTTATATTGTATGCTTGTCATCTCCAAATTAATATATTTAGTATTAGCTTGTGAATACGCAGATAACTAAATATTATATTCGCTCTATCATCAAGTTCCAGAAAGCTACATGCAAAAATGGTCTGGAGTCCCTGTGCATGTTTTACACTTAATAAAGGGTACAATTGTCCCAACATTGTGCTGAATTATAGGGAATTCCCTTCTCTGGCAATTCACGGCAACATTTTCCTTGCTAAAGTGATGAAAGGCAGTGGAGCATCTATAATCGGTTCAGGGTGTGTGGTGTACATGACCCCTGTATCCCTGTAACCTGCACTCAAAATAGACTCCACTGTATGCCCAGCAGTGGACTTCCCCTATTATACAGTACTTGCTGTCTATGGTAATTTTTCATATGATATATTCAGAAAGATGGTGCAGGATATCCAAAGACTCTGGCACTGTGCTAGAACCTTTGTATTCTTATGCACATATGCCATATGGTTGGGTATGGGATGCCAGCAGTCGGTATCCCGTCTGTCAGAATCCTGACACCAGCATCCCGACAGTTCTAGCATACCAACACTTGTTGTTTGTTACACTAACCTTCCCCCTCTTTTTACCCTAACCCTAATCCTACCTGTTTGATGGCTACTCCTAACCTTCCACCCTAGTGCCTTAACCTAACCTCCCCCTCCCTCTACCCTAAACTTAACCCTCCCCCCTTAGTGCCTAACCCTCCCCCTAGTGCCTAACCTTGACCCCTAAACCTAACACTAACCCTCCCCTCCACCCCGCTACTTACCTTCGGTATCTCGGTGGTTGGGATTGTGAGAGACATCAGCATCCCATGCCATACAGTATTTCAAAACTATCCCCCATACAAGGCTGCTGGCAGTAGGTATCTGGGTGGTTGCTTCACATGGGTCCTTGCAGGCATCATTGTGACTCTGATGTAAAACTCAATGTTAAAATCACAAGTGCAGAACATATCTCAGAAACTGTATGGGCAATATATGCCTGCCTTATTCTCTGCAATTGCTACAGATGAAACATTTTTTGTTATTTTCCATTCTCTTTCGTATACACCATCCCCTTGCTATTTGTGTAAGTGAGCTTATGTCTGGTAGAACAGGAAGTGGCAGGTTATTTTTAACTCAAAATTACCTGTCGCTGATTTCTTTTCTTGTTACTTCACCATAAAACCTATTTTTCAAACACTGTATGTACTTGAAAAGTGATAAAAAATTATTTTTTATATAAAAATAATACTTTTGTATTACAGTTTCAGGTAATATAGCAGGTGATTGTTATAAATGGTAATTATTGGGTATACTGTTAGACTCAAATTGCCATGTAATTTGTTAACTGACACTAAGAACCAAGGCCCTCATTCAGAGGCGGTTGGAGGATGCAAGCAGTCACTCAGAAACTGGGTGGCTGCTTGCATCCTGACCGGCCGCCTCTGTTTCGGTCGTTAGGCTGTGGGTTTACACCCACAGCTCTAACGACTGCTAGGGTGATGGTCGCAATGGTCATTGACCATCACGACCATCGGGGCTTACGACGAGACCCTAGGGTAGGGTCTCACTTGTCGTAAGCCCCAGAGAGCTTCTGGGTCTGTCAGAGCCGGAAGCTCTCCACTGACAACACTAGTGATGTCAGTGGGGCCTCCCCCAAATGGCAGGCGTTCCCATGGGAACGCCTCCATTTGGGCTGCCACCCCCCAGCCCGCCTTCCAAACGGGGCGAGCTGTCAATCAACATCAACAGCTATCCCCCTTTGGAAAGAGACCCGCTACGACCGGCGCTGTCGGTCGTAGCGGGTCTCATGCATGCACACGAAGGAGCCGACTCCCTCGTGCGCATGAGCACTAGACAAACATCGAGGTGGCCGTGCAGTCGTAGACCATACGGCCGCCTCTGAATAAAGCCCCAAATGTAATAGGGTGAGAGTTTAGAAAATGTGAGAGAAAACTGACACATTTTTAAACTCAGTCCATGTAATAAAGTCACAGAACATGCAAACTTGCAAGTTTTTAAGACTCAAAGAACTCTCAAGATTTAAACTCTCATCCAGGTGTTTCCCGTGTTGAAAATACAACTCGATCAATGTATTAGTTTGAGAGTTTTACTGCTCAACTCTCACATTTTATAAACTCTCACCCTATTCCATTTGGCCCTAAGTATGTTGGTACACATGAATACTGTATAGTCTGAATTTCTATATCCATGTTGAGGCACTAAGGATGAGGGTGAGGATCTACTTTATTTCTCCTTTATTCAGTAGTTTATCATAGTTTCCCCATTTACAGTTCTGTTTGATTGTTTTGATGTCCATAAAGGGAGGTTGACTCACATTTTTCCATGGCGATCATTAAAATATTTAAGGATACTTTTTGCCTGAATCAGAGATTTATGCAATGCAGATATTTACGTAGACTGAGCAATTGTTTGCCATTGCCCATACATTTAAGTTGCACTGCGCATGTGCAGTGATTGTTTTGCAATTGCACTCACACAGATGATTCATTCACAAAGTGAGTGACAGATAGCCAGCCTTTGGGCGAAGTAATGATGGGTGTTTAGGCAAAAACAGGCATGTCTGACCATTTAAATGCTGTTTCATGGATATGTGTAAATCAGCTATTGAAATGTCCTAAAGAGCATGAGAGGTCTCTGCATGTCAGGAGAGCTGTAGTGTTTGAGGAAGGTCAGACTTGACTTACAAGCTGTGTGGCTTGCGAATCTGTGTTACTGTCTCCAATGTTTATGCTGCTGTATGTCATTAGACGGATATGATAAGGCAGCAATGGGTGTCCCTAAGCTTTGGAACCATTAGCAAATTTCAATGCTGCATTCAATGCGAAATTGCAGTTGCGAGTGCATTAGCAGTCATCTCTGAATCATGCCAAGTGTTCATATAGTCCCTATAATGATATGGTGTTCATGTATTCTTTCTTTCAAAAGTTTTGGTGTCATCCCTATAAATTGTTGGCCAAAAGAGCATTCCAGAAAGTAGATTAGTACTTTTGTGTCACCTTATCAAGTCTTTGATCTTAAACTCCTCCTTTGTGAAGGTGAGTGAGAAGTGGTGTGTGGGTTTTGTGCTGTTGTACCCATACGTTCTACAGTTGTGAAATTGTTCACAGTGGAAGAAACCACTCACTTTATCACTGAAAGTGAAGCTTGGGAGGTATATGGTTTTTGACCAGTCTCTTTTTTTAAATATAGTGCTTTTTTGAATACCACCTTTGGTGCCAATGGTAGAAGTTCAACTAAGGTTTCATCTTCATTTAATATGCACCAGTGTTTATGTAGGACTGTTTTGTTCTGTACAGCTGAAGAGTTAAATTCTGTGACGAAGCACATACTATTTTTAAACTTAGACGTGTCTTTTTTGGTGTTGTATGTTAAAAATGAATCTCTTTTATTCTACAAAATATCTTGATATGATTATTCCACTATCTTCTTGTCGTACTTCTTTTGCATGAATTGATTTTTAAGTTCTTTACTGTGTGAAATGGAATTTTCAATGTCTGTGTGGTTTTTGCAGACTCTGGTGACCTGTCTTTTGGGGATGTTCTCCAGTCATTTCAGGTAGTGACCAATGGTAGCCAATATTAAACTATTCACAACCACATTTTTCCTGTAATCTTTTTGTTTCTAGCTTATGTTCTTCAATGGAAATGTCAATGTCCAGGAGGTGGACTTTCTTTTACTGTATTCTTTTGTGAATTAAAAGTTCTTTTGATTGGAGTTTATATGACTTGTGAAGTTCTAGAGTGATTCCTCAGTTCCTTCCCAGATGAAGAATGTCATTTATAAACCATCTCCACAGGACCAAGTTACAGTAGCACTAAATTTGTTGTTGTTTCAAATCTGCTCTTCCCACACACACATGAATAGATTTGCATAACTTGGTGCACATGTGGTACCTATAGCTGTCTCCTGTTGCTGGAGGTTGAATTCACCTTCAAACCATAGGTAATTGTGATTGAGTACTGTATATATTTGATGCTTGTGCAATGTGACTTCTTGTCTTGGTATAAAATATGTTGCATGCTTTGTAGGCCTTATTCATGATTGATTGACGTGTACAGGGGAGGGCACATCGCTCATGACTAGCCATCTACTTTAATTCCATTGGATTTCCTTCAGTTCATTCAATAGATGAGATTCTTTCAATATGTGTGGTGTCCTTGAAATGTGATTTTTTTGTTGTACAAAGATCGAAGTATTGTGACAGGTTGGAACTGATGGAATTCATCTCTGATACATTGGGTCTAACTGGTGGATTGGTGGGAAGTTAATAAATCTTGGGTAGAAATTAAAATATTAAAATTATGGAGTGTGATTATAGATTAACTCTTTTTTCAATTTTGTTGATTACCTATTGATTTACCCATCCAGGAGTAAAATATTTGAATTGGTTGTTGGACCTATATTCAAACTTTTGTATGTTGTCTTGATGAATCCTGTTTGCCTCTGCATTACATAGTCATAAAATAATAAAAAAAATCCATAATTAAAAATTGTCAATAAAATATATTTGTCCAATAATTTCAATGACATTTGTCACTTTCAAAAAATCAGATAATATACTTCTAAAAGTACATTGTTGGCATTATGGACATACATTTATTTAACTAAAGATATTAATTTTGACTGTTAACAATCTACTTCTAAAATAATGTTCTAAGTAAAAAAAGTATGTACTGGGGGAGTGGCTGGGCAGCCAAACATGGTGGACGTGTGATCCCTTTGCTTCGTTCACAACAAGATCATATCTGTATCCATCCTCGCTAACCTCTTTACCTTTGTGGCAAACCTCACCTCTATTGGCTGGTTGCTGGTGTGGACTCCCTGTGGAACCACTCATCTTTATTCAAGGTCCGTTTTATCCCCTGGAAGTGAGGTCCCTTCTCTCTGCCACACTGTGCATCTGACTGTGCCATAGCCACCTGTGACCTGCCTCGTCCACTGGGATGCCTCCTCTGGTGTCCCCATTGGCTTCTCTATCTGTTGCCACCTGCTTAGTCTGCCCTTGGCCCCCAAGACTGCATCCCAGCTAGCTGTAGCTCCTCTCCAGCCACTGGCACTCCGGGTTTCCATAGAAGCAGATCCACCCTCTAACATCCCGATGCCTGCAGCTGCTATACATCTGTTGCAGAAGATCTGTGCTGTCCTTGGCTGGTCTGGGCAGCCCTCCATCCTCTACATGTTGCTGACTCCTGTAGCTGCAGCTGTCTCCCTGGTGACACATGAGCAGGTGCTCCCCACAGACCAGCATCTGGGTCACTGTGCTGCAGGGTGCTACTGATTACCTCCCACCATCAAGCCACTTGCACACAAATGCAGCATTTCACAGGCTTTCAGTAGACTTCATTCTCCTGAACACCTGGTAGTCTATAGGAACACTAACCTCAGAGTTACTTGGCTCTGCCTGCTCATTTCTGGAGTTCTCCATATTTGGGACATTGCAGATTCCAATATTGACATTTCGCTTGCCCCTGAGCAGGCCACTGGATGCTTACCTACTGTGCACAGTGCCCCCATTGCCTTTGCTTTTGGTTAATTGTACTTGGTCACTGTGACTATTTATTTTTGTTGAGGTGCTTTTCCATTTTTTTCCCCTGTGTGCTCATGGCTACAACACTGCCTTCAACTCCTGGGCACTCAATATTTTTCTAGGTTACTTTACTATGTTCTGCTGCCACCTGCTGGGTTTACAGTGAATTTAATCTCTGGACTATATTGGTTGTCTTACTCTAGCCACACTAGGCTGCCGGTGTAATGTGAGAAGTTTGACAGTACTGTGGAACCTGGTAGTCTCTCCAATGCCCTCATAACAAACAGTACAAACAAGAACAACTCAAAACCATTAATTCAGTTAATCACATGGGACAGGGAATGCTTGACATCAAGTAAGGGCTCAAAAACCCAAGACATTTCGGATCTTAGAGGAAACTTGTTGCGGGATTGTCCCATTTCCTTCCCACCATGACTATGTCTCAGAAGACTAAAAAATCAGCACAGGTCCTATTGGCCAACTTCTTTGGAATTAAAAGTAAATCAACTCCACCATCTTTGGATAAACTTGACACTTACAGCTTGCAGTCATTGACTGATGTTGAAATTGACAGAGGCAGTTATGATGAATCTTATAGAAGGTGTCAACGCCGGACTTGGCCAGGAACTTTCTAAAGTCATCAATGGCTTTAAGTCAGAAATATTATCCCTTGGCACTAGAATGGATACAATTGAATCAAACATGGACAATCTCTGACATTCTTAGGCAACCCTTGATAAGGAACTCTCACGTTTAAATGCTGAAGTATACTCTCTCAAGGAAAACAAGAGGACACAGAGAACCTCTCTTGTCATAATAACCTTAGAATTTGCAATGTATCCAAGACCATCTCTGCCTCAGACCTGCAATTTCTCCTTGGTGGCCTCTTTTATCACAACATTCCAGATCTCATAGCAGCAGACTATCTGATGGACAGAGCTCATTGGGCCCTCCAGGCTAGACCATCCTCTGCCCAAACCCCCTGTGATATCATTGTCCAACTGTCCTATAACCATTATTGATACCTACTTTAAACCTCTATGCAATCCTGTCTATACCTCCTAAAATTGACGCAATTTAGCATAATGAGTTGCACAGTAAACAAATGCCTTCAGACTTTGAATGTGGTTCCAAAGCACAAAAAGTTATTATTCAATATAAAAACAGATGGTTACACACTGTGATCTAAAGACAATTAGTACAAATAAATGATACAGACCCAAGGTACAGTTGTTACGCATGCGCTCTGGGCCCAGATACTGGCATCAGCATTAGAAACCTCTGTCAACAGCACAGCAAGAAGACTCTCGATTGGGATCAGAGAGCGCACATATATACTCTTTCAGGGATAGACAATACAATAGACAAGTTTGGCATTGGTTCTTCTTAAAGGTGTTTCTGTTACAGGATAGTTTATAGGACATTTTCAAATGGACACAAACAGCCTCCAACCGCCCTTTGTGTCCTTTTTCCCGCTGCATGCTAATCTAAGCTGCTAACATTGCAGAGTACATTTTAATGTTTTAACTCTCTATAGTCCATAGTTTGCAGATGCAGGTTCCGATCTTCTCACTGATGGTACCAAAAATCTGTGGAGACACAGTGGATCAGTACAACAACCGACATGGTCTGCTTACCATGTACTAAACCTTAGATAACAAATAACTTTTATTACACAACATTAATAATTACTGAATAAACCTTGAATACTACACTTTAATACTAGGGAACCTTTTATGTAAGTGTGCAGTGTGTAAGTATGTGGGAATTGGGAAAAGACACTAGTTAGCGTTATGCGACTATATGTTTTGTGGAGTACATTATGGCGCATGTTTTAAAGGGATAATTATTTTATATGTTTTAGTGACTGTCTGTATTAACATGGTGAGGACTTTTAACTTCTTTCTATTGCATTGGAATCGCACAACGCTAAATAATAGCATCGCCATATGTACTTATAATGGCGAATTTCACTAAAATGCCGCTGGGTGGCCAGTCGCAAAATGGCGTCTCATTGCCATTTGCAAAATGGCATCATGCAGATCTAATTTTAGACCGATCCTGTCTCAGCCAATTATCCAGGTTCAACAGTTCACCCTTTGATAGCAAACAACATGCAATCATACTGTGATTTGAAAATGAATTTTCGGCTTACATTATGACATATCATTTAATGTTATATTATGGGATGGCACAAGGTGGTTTTTAATCCATCAATAATGTGTCTATAGGAGGGGACATAAAACTACTCTTATACGCACACCGCGGATCTTGGGAGATCATGGGAAAGATGTGGGGATGCACCAATCCTATAAAGGAAGTCTTGAGGGGGAATAGGGACTTACATTACTTGAGATGTTTTAAAACAGAATTTTAATAATACATTTTATGCATGTCTAAATCTTATACATTATATGATAGTCCCTTCTAGTTCAGGGTTGTAATGTAGTTCTACATTTACCTCAGTATTCATATTGTTACTACTGACCACCATCATAATTTCATTATTCCGGTTTACCTTATCTTTACATTTTCCACATTTCAACACAGTAGGAACACACCTGACACATATGCCAATTACTATGATGACAACCAGTATGAGGATCAGGAGTTTACCTATGCTTGCAATCATTTCCTGGACCCATTTTCCTAGACTTGAGAACTATTTCACTGGGTTCAACCATGAAACCCATTCCTCTACTTCAGCTACTAAAGCATTATGGTTCTTTCGAAATTCCCATTTGAGCTGCAGAATTTCATCCATCTTCCGGTCTATCACCTCCTTGGGGTCGCTGGTATCATTTGTGGCGTAAGTGCAACACTTTACTCCAAATTTAGTGGCCAAAGTTACACAATACCCTCCAGTGCAGCTGTTAAATAATTTAACACTAGTCTGTGTTGCACCAATTCTTTCTTGTACGCTTGCAATTCCTCCCTTTCATGTATACCTGAATGTGTCATCATACATCTCGGTGATAATATCTATTAATTCAGCAAGATCTTTTATATAAATCTAAAATTTAGTGTACCACAAGTGATGCTGGTGGGATCCAGTGCTACCAAAACTTGAAAGCCAGTTGTCTCACTAATTAACTGTGTGGCTTTATGCACATCACCAGGTACGATATCATATTTCTTTTGCCTCTGTGTTCATACTGTGTGTGAAGATATGGTGATGGTGTGTTTTTATGAATACCAAGCATTTCATCATGTGTGAGGGTCATAACCTCTGGGACTACTCTTCCCAGATAACACAAACTTTCGGAGCTTGGAGAGAGCCACTTATATGCTTTCATTCCACATATAAAATATACATCATCGGGGAGAACGTAAGGAATGGTATGCATCATGATCATTAGACACATTTCCCTCACAAATAATCCTATCTCAGGTTTTCCCATCTGACAAATACATGTTTCTGGTTGTATAACCTTAGCACAGTACCCTTCTGGTATTCTACCAACCATTTCTTTGGTGGAACTCAGTGTATATTTATACCGGAAGTGTCTTCCACCTGACCTAATTTTGCATAACAGTTCATAATTCATAGGCTCATGGTCAGCTCTTTGTGAGAAGGTCATAGTCTGATTATTTCCAATCACTTCCCAACTTCCTGGGTCATTGGAGTTGGTGATGTTTAAACATAAAAGGGTTTTATCTGCTTGGTACTGGTGGAGCTTAAAATGGGGTGGTTTGGTATTAAGAAATTTTCTGTCCAGTGTCTTCCCTTTTTGCAATTCTAGGATTTCAGAGATATTTATCGGGAAGGGTACTAATCCTAGATTATGTTGTCCTTGGGGCACGTGAGAGCACACCCAACAGTCAGTTTGGTTAAAAATTTTGTCCACCATGGTGTGATAATCCTCTATAGAATACCCACCCCAATACTGATTATACTTGGGTTGACACCTTTGGATGCATCTCTCATCAATTACGGACCCACAGAACTCACACATACAATAATCCTCAGACGATAGATCTTCACACTGTCCCTGAGTATCCAAAGTAGCAGATCTCTTAATAATTACAGTACTAAGATTGGTCAAACACTCCCCTGATTGGCACAGCACTCCTCCTTTCGACTCCACTCCATCAATACTGCCATCAGCTCCCATCTCCTCTATCGGTCCCCCATCACAGAAACCAGAGATCCCCAAAAAAACCAGGATGATGGAAACTCTGGAAGAGAAAACAAAGATGAACACAGCAGACCAGTCCATTGCCATAGCAAGGACCTGCAAATTTCTTTATTTCAGATATCTCACTGCAACCTTTTAACCATCCCGGAACAAGCTCGCGATCGACAGGTCCACGTTATCAGCCTAGTCTCCGCCTTGTTTCTCCACCGGTTAGTTCACCTTCTTGCAGTGAGTGGAATGGATCCAGGTATCTCTCTCGGCCACCTTCAAAGATGTGCTACTCATCAGCAGCACCTGATATGGACCTTCCCAATGATCAGACAAACAACCTGAATGCAAGAAATTTTTGATCATAACATATTCTCCAGGTTCAACATCATGACAGTTTGTTTCAGGCATATCATGTGACAAAAATTTCAGTTTCTGCTGTTGCTGTTTTTACTGTTTACTCATTGTTATAAGATACCTTACAGTTACCTCGTTGTTACCTTTCAAATCTTCCTGCGGACTTATAATCAAATGAGGTTGTCTACCAAACAGTATTTCAAAGGGGACAGATTTAGATGGGGTCTAGGAGTGGTCCTTATGCTATGTAGGACCAACAGTAATACTTCTGGCCATCCTAGACCAGTCTCTGCCATAATTTTACTTACTTTGTTTTTAATATTTCTGTTCATCCTCTCCACCTTGGCACTATCGTGCGGTCGGTAGGGGATGTGAAGTCAACTATTAATACCCATCAGCTTTCACATATTTTGAAAAAAAAAAAACCTGTGAAATGACTCTCGATAATTTTAGGGATACCGTATCTGCACACAAACTCCTGAAAAATTTTCTTGGCAGTAAACGCAGCAGTATTAGTGGCAGCTGGGTATGCCTCAACCCAATTGGAAAACACGTCAGTGAACACTAATACATACTTGAGATTCCTGCAGGGTGGTAATTGGATGAAATCAATTTGTATTACCTGGAAAGGTCCGTCAGTCGGAGGAATATGGGATGGTTCGGTAGGGATACTTTTTCTCAATGTTTTTCCTCTAGCAGGTCAGACAGGACATTGCTCTCTTTTCTGCTTGAGAAGAGAAACCCGGTGCGCACCAGTATGCTCTCACCAATTTGCACATACCTTGTCTTCCCAAATGAGTCAGACCGTGCACTGCCTCAGCCAGGCTGGGGTAATATGCCTTGGGAGCTACTGGCTTACCTTGTCCATCCCTCCAGAGTCCAGAGGACTCTTGCCCACATCACTTGGACCTCCAGACTGACTTTTCCTGGATAGAACACCAATTTTGCATCTCAATTAATTTCAGCATATCAATTGTTTGAAAAGTCATGATTTGTTCAGTTGGTACATTAATTTTTAAGCAAAGGATTGAAAAAGGATCCTTTATTGATCTGAAACGCATTGCAGAAAGGTGACTATCGGAGGACCTGGAGGGACGCAATTTGGGAACCCAGCCACATTGTTGGACCTTATACTTTATCTGCGGTGGTGCCGAGTCATTAAGGCCCAGGACCCTTTGCATATTCAGCACTTGCCCACCGCAGCACCTTGTTTGGGTGAGAAATTATTGTATGGAACGCTTGTCTCCTCCATGTTATACCTCATGATTTTTTATTTCTTTGTATGTTATGTATAAATATGAATAAAGTGACATCATTTTATACCCAGGGACTTCCTATGTATGTATCCCGATTTTAATTAGGTTTATCTTCAATCAGCGCTATCAGGGTACTTATATCTGTACAAATTTTCACTGTGGAGGTGGTATTACTCCATTTTTTAGTACCGTTAAAGCTGCAAGATTGTTTTTTTGCGCACTAAAGCATAACTTATCTCTTGGAATATTAGATTGCTGTTAATAGTCCTTTTATATGTTAGGAATGTGCTATTGGTGTGCCTGCTGCTGTCATAAATTTTCTCAGGTGCCATAAGGCACCAAAATTGGGTACTACCCCGAAGGCATACCTATAGTCAGTGTAGATATTAGCAGATTTACCTTCCGCTAATTTACATGCTCTCTTTAGTGCCACCAGTTCCGCCACTTGGGCCGAGTGTGGTAGTCCTAAAGGTTTAGCTTCTATGATGTCTTCGTCATTTACAACAGCATAACCTGTACATAACTCTCCAGTGTCAGTTTGTCTATGACAACTCCCATCCATGTAAAATGTCATATCTACATTCTCTAAAGGTGTATCCCGTATGTTAGGTCTTGCAGTAAAGGTTTGATTCAGATATTCCATACAATCATGTGCATCAATATACCTACAGAACTCACCAGTTGCCAGCAGCTCACCTCTCTCTTTGTGCATCATGTTGCAAATATGGTAAATATGGCAAATACGTAGCTGGGTTTAACGTACTGCACCTTTTGATGGTGATGTTTGCAGGTGCTATTAAGGCTAGTTCCCATTTTGTGAACCTAGCTGAGGAGACATGTCTGGTTTGGGCAGAGTTTAGCAAAGCAGATACAGCATGGGGGGTATAGACAATCATCTTATGGCCTAGTACCACATCCTCACTCTTACTGACCAATATTGCAGTTGCTGCTATACTTCTTAAATACGTTGGGAGTGATCTTGCCACAGTATCCAATTGTGCACTGTAGTATGCTACGGGCCTACTGGCATCACCATGTTTTTGTGTGAGGACACCTGCTGCACAACAATCAGCTTCCATACAATACAAATCAAAAGGTTTTTCATAATCAGGTATTCCCAATGCAGGTGCTCTTGTCAGACTATCCTTAAGATTAAGGCAAGCCTGCTCTGATTCCTCTGTGTGTATGACACGATCCAGCTTTCAGGAAGAGACTAAGGCCCTCATTCAGACCCACTCGCGAGCGGCTTTTGTGCTCGCAAGTGGGTCGATGGTCTGCACTGCGCATGCGCATGACGGAGGGAGCTCTGTCGTGCGCATGCGCGAGACGCGATGAGCGAATTACTTTCCTTCGCTCGTAGTGTCTCATCAAAGGGGGTGTGCTGTCGATGTAGACTGACAGCACGCCCCCTTTGGTGGGCGTGCCGGGGGTGTGCCTACCATCAGAAGCCGGCCCCACTGACATCACTAGTGATGTCAGTGGGAGTGATTTTGGCTCTGATAGAGCCAAAATCACTCCTGGCCTTGCGGTTGAGAAACTCAACCGCAAGGCTTCTGCTCGCAGTGGCGATGGTCGCGATGGTCAAGGCCATCGCGACCATCATCCTGCATGCTCGTATATGCTGTGGGTGGTGACCCACAGCTATACGAGTGTCCAGGAGGACGCTCCATATTAATGGAGGTGGGCCCTGATTCAGAGCGAGCGCTCTGGTCAGAGTGTTCGGCTCTGAGCCTAAGTCCTGTAATGGCAAGGCCAAAAAAGAAAAACCTGGGATCCACATTCCGCAGTATCCACACATTCCCAAGAAGGTATGAATTTGCTGTTGATTCTGCTGCAGTGTCATGTTCTGTATGGCCTGGATTCTTTCATCTGTGAGATGCCGTAACCCCTGAGTTAGGCAGTGTCCCAAATATATAACCATGGACTGGCATGGCTGTAGTTTGTCCTTAGCAACTTTGTGTCCTGTTTGCGAGAGATGAAGCAACAAAAGTTTAGTATCATTTAAACATGACAGAAATGAATCAGAACATAACAATAAATTGTCCACATATTGTATTAGAAAAAATACATTGGCAGGTTGAAAAGATTGTCGTGTAAGGCCTGGGAGAAGATTCTGGGGATGTCTATGAAACCCTGGGGCAATCGTGTTCATGAGTATTGTACACCCCTGTATGTAAAGGCGAATAGGTACTGACAGTCAGGATGAAGAGGCACAGAGAAAAAAGCAGAGCAGAGGACAATGACAGTGAAATGGGTTGCATTGGGTGGGATCTGCATAAGAATGACAGCTGGATTTGGCACTATGGGAAATTGGCTCTATACTACCTTATTAACCCATCTAAGTCTTGTACCAGCCTATAACCCCTCCCACCACTCTTCTTTACAGGAAAGATGGGACTGTTGGCTACAATAGCTGTAGGAACTAAAATTCTCTGCTGTAACAATCGATCAATTATGAGATAAACCCCTAATTCTACCTCCTGATTTAATGGGTACTGGGGAATTTTTGGAGCTAGCCTACCGCTTTTTAGATTTACCATTACGGAACTTACATTTGCCATTAATCCAGTGTCCTGTCCATCCTTGGTCCAAGGTGAATCTGGGATAACATTTGATCTACCTGAGATGGATATTTACTTAAACCAGTAGAGTGATACATTATCCTTTTTGGAGCATCCAACATATCCCTCACCTCATGAGCAACTATCTCTGGGATATCTAGAAATACACCATCAGGGGTACAATATATGACACATCCCATCCCAGTAGGTTAGTAGGAGCTTCTGCCAGGAGAATAGAATGCCTGGTATGCAATGGCCCGATAGTGACCTCTGTGGATTTTGTTAAAGGTTGATGTTGCACTTTACCCATTACACCCATTGCTGGTACTGTCTCGCTGGTTACCTGTAAGTTAATGGGAGATTTTATCACTGACCTGGTCGCCCCTGTCTACAAGAAAAGGATATTTAGTACCAGCTACATCAAACATCATCATTGGTTCCTCCCTAGTACTTCCCGTTAACCTGACTATCTGTAGACTACAGGTATGACCTGACCCCAAGCATTGACTCGCACTCTCCATTACAGCATTTATGGCACTATTGGAGCTGGTGACTGTTGTGGGTTTCCTGTACTCTGTGTATATCCCATATGGGGATATCCAGGTACTCCCTGGTTAGGGGATCCTACCCTCTTCACCGTACATTTCCTACTTACATGTCCCAGTCCATTGCAGTTAAAGCACTTTCTTGAGTAGGGTGGATGAAAGGATTGCTGTGTGGGTTGAGCAGACAGGAAAGATAGTGGGTGTGGGTAAGGACATTGAAGGAAATATGGTGGTTGTGGATAGTATGGGTGTTGTGGCTGAGTGTGATAAGTGGGGTATGGCTGTGTTTGCGGTGGTGTAGGATTGTTGAGGACATGTAGCTGTGCATGTGTGTCTGGTGGCTGTGATATTACATTCATTCCTTCTAGAGCTTGAATACTAACAGCCATTAGTTTCTCGCTCTGGGACTCTCCTTTTAGAGATGTTCTAATCATGTTCAATAGCGGATTCTTTGAGGATGTCTACAGTGACTCCCCTCCAGTGAGGTTGTGAGGTCTGAACTCAGGTCTTTAGGTTCTCTTTTAGACCATCCATAAGTACAGTGACAATCATTCCCCTGTGATGAGTGCTATCTGTAATATCTTCTAACCCAGTGTACTGGGTGATAGCCTGCAGAGCGCGGTTAAAATAATCCTCTGCAGATTCACTCTTTATTTTATGGTGAAATTTTTTCTCCAGTTAACTACTACTGGACAATATACACCCAATTGAGTTATAATACGGGAAATGTTACCTTGGTTAACTTCGTCCATTAAGGGAACATCTCCATCTAATACACAATCAGTGATACATTTTGTCATGTCAGAATTGCGTGGAAGACAAGCCCTTAACACCACTCACCAATCTTTATTGGTTGGCTCGTGAGAACTACCCAAATTTTTCAAAAATCTTTGGCATTTGGCTAATTCCTTTTGAGGATCAGGGAAATCATTCATTATGGAATTTAGCTCCTCTCTTGTCCAAGGACAATGCATTGCTACCTCCCTTGTGGGCACTACACCATTCGCATCCACATTCCCATTCGGAACAGGGATGCAGACCGGCCGCACTGCTACTTTTGACCTTGTTACTTGGCTGGGGATTTAGTCTATTACTGCTATGTATAGGGTTAACAACTTCTTCTACGGGTGCAGTGGATGTTAACACTTCCTGTACTATCACTAATGAAGATGGCAGCACCACTTGTGCTTGTCGTGGTGGAGGATCTAACATGTGTACAGCATGGGAAATGGCAGACCTAACAATAGGCTCATCATCCACATCAAAAACATTTTCCTTATGATTACTTAAGAGAGGGTACAAATTACTTGTTAAATTTTTATGGGTTTTTACAACAACTGTACCTGCAACCCCATCCGCATAGGGCGGCAGTGGTGTGCATGAACCACTGGCAATTCCATCCGCAATGCTACCTTGCTGCACATGCATGCTATCTCGTGACGCGCACGCACCGCAGTTTAGCTCCGCATGTGTACTCTCCGGTAACGTGCACACGACACTAGTTTGCGTTACGTGCACACCTTTAAGCCACGGGTCCCCCTCATGCTGCCATAATTTTAAACACTCGTTATATTTTACCTTTTTCATTCGAGAACACACCATACAGATGCTACCTCAGACATTGTTCAATACCTCCTTATCAAAGCTGCCAATTCTGGGAAACGGTCTAACACTCTTCATCGTCATTTTAAACCATACATCACAGTACCTAATTGCATAAGCACCGTACTTAGTATGCATAATATGGCGTGCTGACCCAAGTGGCACTTCCAACAGCAGCACATCATCTAACATCTCTACCGTTTGCTTGGCCCCCATCTGGGAGAACCCTCAACTTTTCAATAGAGATTTAAACTGGTGAAAGACAGTCAAGATTCTTTCACTTACATGCGGATGATATTAACAGGATGTGCCCACACACCTATGGAAGAATAACCAGGCTGCTTCCACACACCTAATCCCTTTTTGACTACCTTTCAACTGCTAGCATGTAAATATTCCAATAATACTTACCCTTTTCAGTGATTTCATCCACCCTCTACCCAGTTCACAATCACAATTTAGCCAAAACTGTGCGGTTCAATTACAATGCTCAAATAACCCTAACTGATAACTGAATACTGTAATCACACTGGGAGCTGAACCTACAACAAAGACAACAGATACACCTGCCTATGTGTTAGAATGGTATCTACTACCGAGCTACTAGGCCAACCCTTGCACCTAGTACTTAAGGGTCCTACGATACCCTTAACCTTTTAGGAACCATGTTACACCCTAAACCAACAAATACTCACTGTTACACACCTTTTTCCTGCGCAGAAAACGAATACACGTTCACCCAGCTATTGGCAACCCTGACAATGCAATCTCAACGGCTTTGTTTAAAACACGTGGCAGCAATACAGGAAATACGTATACGCTATTTTGCGACTAGTCACATACACAATAATGCGACTACTGCACAACACATATTATGACTTTTACGCTTTAGTGCGACTACACAATAATGCGACTTCCCCTTTTTAACACACAAAAAACTATCGATGAAGGAAAACAAACTTTTTCCTCTCTCATCCCTGGATTCTCAATCAGTGCTCCTAAAGCTGCCAATTCTGGGAAACGGTCTAACACTCTTCATCGTCATTTTAAACCATACATCACAGTACCTAATTGCATAAGCACCGTACTTAGTATGCATAATATGGCGTGCTGACCCAAGTGGCGCTTCCAACAGCAGCACATCATCTAACATCTCTACCGTTTGCTTGGCCCCCATCTGGGAGAACCCTCAACTTTTCAATAGAGATTTAAACTGGTGAAAGACAGTCAAGATTCTTTCACTTACCTGCGGATGATATTAACAGGATGTGCCCACACACCTATGGAAGAATAACCAGGCTGCACAACACATATTATGACTTTTACGCTTTAGTGCGACTACACAATAATGCGACTTCCCCTTTTTAACACACAAAAAACTATCGATGAAGGAAAACAAACTTTTTCCTCTCTCATCCCTGGATTCTCAATCAGTGCTCCTAAAGCCACAATAACAGGTAGCGGACCCTCAGCAACAACAGTGGTAGCAGATTTCAAAGGCACAATGCGTTCTCCTGCTAGGCACCTCCACCCTTTTGCTGAGAGATCGCTACCGAGTGTTACCAAGTGACCGGTAGCGTGATTAACACTGTGAGCTCCCAACTATTGATACCTACTTTAAACCTCAATGCAATCCTGTCTATACCTTCTAAATCCAGCCTATACCTCCTAAAATTGTCGCAATTTAGCGTAATGAGTAGCACAGTAAATAAATACCTTAAGACTTTGAATGTGGTTCCAAAGCACAAAAAGTTATTATTAATTATAAAAACAGATGATTACACACTGTGATCTAAAGACAATTAGCACAAATAAATGATACAGACCCAAGGTACAGTTGTTACGTACGCACGTGCTCTGGGCCCAGATACCGGCATCAGCATTAGAAACAGCACCGGAAGAACATTTTAATGTTTTAACTCTCTATAGTCTCTCGTTTGCAGATGCAGGTTCCGATCTTCTCACCGATGGTACCGGAAATCTGTGGAGACACAGTGGATCAATACAACACCAGACACGGTCTGCTTACCAAGTACTAAACCTTAGATAACAAATAAACTTTATTACACAACATTAATAATTACTGAATAAACCTTGAATACTACACTTTAATACTAGGGAACCTTTTATGTAAGTGTGCAGTGTGTAAGTATTGTTGAATTGGGAAAAGACGCTAGTTAGCATTGTGCGACTATATGTTTTGTGGAGTACATTATGGCACATGTTTTAAAGGGATAATTATTTTATATGTTTTAGTGACTGTCTGTATTAACATGGTGAGGACTTTTAACTTCTTTCTATTGCATGGGAATCGCACGACGCTAAATAATAGCATCGCCTTATGTTCTTATAATGGCGAGTTTCACTAAAATGGCGCTGGGAGGACAGTCGCAAAATGGAGTCTCATTGCCATTTGCAAAATAGCGTTGTGCCGATCTAATTTTAGACCGATCCTGTCTCAGCCAATTATCCTGCTTCGACACCATACAAAGGAATGGTTACTCTATGCTACTAGAGACACTTCTAGAGATCTGTCATCACCTATCAGGCTATGGATATCCAATTGTTCCAGTACTTGGCCCCCTCCACTATTCAGAAACATCACAATCTTCAGCCATATTACTCAAATTCTGCGCCAATACCATTTTAGATATTGCTATGGCTTCCCATTCCAGCTCTAGGTTTTCATAGCTAACTCATAATTTTCTGTGAAATCTCATGAACAAGGCCAGAATCACTTAGCAAAATTAAGTATAGTTCCTGAGCCATCACTTCCACAACCCATGTCACCCAAACCTCAGTGATCCTGCCCCCCAGCATCTAGCATGGTCAACATTAGTCAACCCAACTACCCTTTCCACTATCAAACAGGCAATATATGACTATTTCAAATTGAACTCCTTGAAAAATGTTGTACCATGGGACGTGTGAGAAGTTCATAAGGCCCCACCATTCATGGCTACCTCATTAGTTCAGCTTCGGTTGCTCATAAGCGCATGATTACAGACAGGTGTCCTCTCTTGAACAGCAACTCTGCACTTTTTAAAAATAATAAATATAACCCCACTGCTGACTTGATAACGCAAATCGAATCTGTCCAAGGCCAGCTAAATAATTTGCTTTTCCGTAGAGCCACTGCCACTCTGCAGAAACTCCAGCAAACTTTTTATGACAAATTTGACAAGGCCAAATCTATGTTGGCTAAAAAGCTGATACAGAAATGAGCCCTCAAATTGGTTGATACATTTCAATACTAAATCTGTCACTTATTACCCTGTTGAAATTGTTCTTGAATTTGGGGAATTTTACACCTCATTATATAATCTCCCATTCCCTTCTCTTTGTGAATCCCCTCAAATTGTTGATCTAAAAAGATATTTAGCTCACACCCCACTCCCCACACTTACTCTGTCCCAACTTTCCTTGCTAAATTCTTACATTACAAGGATGAAATCAAAGCAGGTATTGTATCCATTCATTTTTTTATTGCCCCTGGCCCTGACAGTTTTTCAGCACAATACTATAAAAAAAATTAGATTTTAGTTCCCTACATAAAAATACTTATTTAATAAAGTTCTGGATGGGGCATCATTTAATTCTTCCATGACACAAGCAAACATTACTGTGATACTGAAACCAGGGAAATACCATTTGCTGTGCTCTACTTATAGGCCAATTTGCCTACTTAATGTAGATTTCAAGCCATATGATAAAATACTAGCCACTAGATTAAATCCCCTTTTACCATCTTTTACAATCTTTAATTCATCCTGACCAGGTGGCATTCATTCTGGGGCGAAAAGCCCGTGACAATACCAGGAGAACTATTGACCTGATTCACTCTATCCATGATGGCAAAATTCTCTCTCTAATTATGTCATTAGATGCTGAAAAGGCATTTGACTAAATCTCTTCCAACCCGACATCTCCGTTCTGCACAAGATCTGCGTCTCTCATCCCCGCGCATTACTTGTTCCCATGCACGGTTACAGGACTTTTTTCGGGCTGCACCCACCCTGTGGAATGCCCTCCCATGCACAATAAGACTTTCCACTAGTTTCCAAACATTCAAGCGTTCTCTGAAAACTCACCTCTTTAGACAAGCTTATCAGATTCCAGGGCCGCCCACCTAACCTTTTATAGCTCCCTATCTAACTCTCTTCTTATAGTAAACACCTATCACATCTTCTCTTTCTTCAATTGAACATCCTCCTAACCCTAGGCCAACTTTCCAGTGTGATTGGATTATACAGCCCACCAAGAATATCTGCAATTGGGCTGGACCAATTTGCAATAGCACCTCTCCTTGTGTATCAACACCTATTTCCCTATAGATTGTAAGCTTGTGAGCAGGGCCCTCTTACCCTTATGTATGTCATGTATGTATGTCTTTTACAACCCAGTATAATGTTAATCTTGATTCAAATTGTAAAGCGCAACGGAATTTGCTGCGCTATAGAAGAAACTGTTAATAAATAAATAAATAAATAAATAAATCTCCTGGCGATTTATGAATGGAGTTCTTGGGTTGATGGTCTTCTCTGACAAATTCCTCCAGGGTATCTTGGCTTTTATCATTCCCCCTCTATGACCATCTCTGCTAATGGTCTGACCCTGGCCCTATTTGAAATCTCTAATGGCACACATCAGGGATGCCCCTGCATAGTTTTGCCCTCATTATCAAACCTATAGTTACCAGAATCTGTGCTAATTCAGAGATATCTGGGGCCCACTTTGCGTCCACAGATCATAAATTGGATTTATAAGTGGATGATGTATTATTATCCATCACAAGCCCACTTACTTTACCTCACTCCCACCCCTCCTGGTTAAACTATATCATCACTTTTACAGATATAAGATTAACCTTGATAAGACAGAAGACCTTGACTTCTAAATTTCACAAGATGATAAGACCCCTTTATAAGGTCTCTTCCAATTCAACTGGTGATCTAGAAGCCTTTCAGGATAACTTCCCACGCATACTCTCCCAAATTAAGTCAGTCCTTGCTTTGTGGTCCAACTCCATTATATCCTGCTTAAACCAATTTAATGCTACTAAAATGAACATTCTGCATAGACTTCTCTACCTCTTCCAGACCCTTCCTATCCATGTCCCCCCTATAATTTAAATTTTCTACAGTTCAACACCTTGCAATTTATTTTGGCAGCTAAGAGACCTACAGTGTGCCTACAAATTCTCCAGAGATCCCCTCAGGGGGTGGTCTGGGAATCCCAAATTTGTAAGCATTATTAATCAATGCATCTTTTGAAATAGCTTTGGTTCCTGTAGAGTGTGGGTTCATCTTTATGTGGAGGCTGTGGGGCTGCTCTCTCCCACATGCATCCTCTGGCTGCATGGATTCGACACCCAAAAAAGGCTTGAGACCACCTCATTGACTCACATTCCTTGTTGCTATGGGACTCAGCTCACCAAACATTTGGCCTTTCTCCACCTCCTGCACTAATAATTCCTCTGTTTAACAGCAGATTTCTCCCCTGGCTTGGTCCCTTCAGCATTCTCCTTTTGGCTAAAATGTGGTGTAACAATAGATGCCTAAATTATTTGACTAACACCACCACGTTTCCCCTATTTTCTGACATTCAATCTTGATTTCATATTCCCTCTAAAAACCTTTTTTAATTCCCGCAGCTATGAAATTTTCATGGCACAGTTAAACACCATCTTGCTCACCACCCCCTAACTTCTGTTGAATTGCTCTATCTATGTCAATCATCCACTATCGGACTGATTTCAATATTATATTCCAAGCTCTCCTTAGCCTCAATGCCAACACAAAACCCACTTGAGTTGGCTTGGGAGTGGGACCTGGGCGAGTCCCTAGATCTTGATGACTGGGCTGAGATTAGAGAGGGGGCTGCCTCTAGCTCAATTTGTCTGAGGATGAAAGAGAATGTATGCAAAATCCCCTATAGATGGTACCTGGTCCCCTCCCGGCTAAAAAAAAATGCTCCCTGATGCATCTGATAGATGTTAGTGTGGCTGCATGTTGGAGGTTACGTTTCATCACATTTGATGGAGCTTTCCCAAGCTTTCTGGTTTCTAGATGGATATTAGAATTTGATTTTTTCGATACTCCAACACTCGATCCCTTGGAATCATAATTTTTTTTCTTTTACCCATGTCCATCCCTGCAGCCTCTTACCATAAAAAAAAACGAATCAGGCACATTATCTCAGCATATACTGTACATGAAGCAGATATTTATCTTGGAGTGCAATATAAAAGGGAAAAAAACTACGTTATTAAGGCAATCTATTTTTATCCCAGAGAAATAGTTAAAACATAACTTTTATTACCCTCTTGATCTAAAATAAGAGAGAAGAGAATTCTGTATTAGATGACACACTGGTTGCCCATAGGATGTTAAAACTAGGGATGAGCGGGTTTGGTTCCCTGAGAACCGAACCCACCCGAACTTCGGGGATCAGAGGCGATCCGAGCCCAAACTTGGATCTCCCTGTCTGCCCCGGATCCCTCTCCCGAGGCAAAACCTCGAGATCTGCTGTCGGATCTCGAGGTTTTGCCTCGAGCGGCCATTTAAAAAAAATGCCTTTGCCTTTAATGGGCAAAGTGCTGATTGGCTGACCGAGCCGTCTGTCACGGCTCTCAGCCAATCAGCATTATGGTGCTCATTTGCATGTAGCATGGACTCGTGAGATCCCTGCTACATGCATTTGTGTGATTGACACTGACACAGAGCACAGATGGGTCAGTGAGACCCGTCTGTGCTGCTGTGTATTTCAATGACACAGATGCACGCACAGACCAGGAGATCTGTGCTACTTGCATCTGTGTCATTGACACAGAGCACTGACGGGTCCATGAGACCCGTCTGTGCTGCTGTGGTAAAAAAAAAAACCTGTGTTAAAAAACGAAAAAAATGGCGTGCACCCCCCCCAAATAGAGCAACCAGCCCCGGGCATTAGTGACCCAGTGCTGGGTGTGGTTAAATACAGGGGACAAATGACATAGGGGTCCCCTGTACTTAAGCGCAACCAGCACCGGGCTAGTCAGAACCAGCGCTGGTTGCCAAAATACGGGGGACAAACGACGTAGGGGTCCCCCGTATACTGCACAACCAGCTCTGTGCTCTGCTCCGGTCCTGGTTCTGGAAATACAAGGGAAAAAAATGAGTAGGGTTCCCCTGTATGTTCCAGAACCAGCACTGGACTTTTTCTAGTGGGGGGCTGATGTCACAGCCAGGGGAGCCCTTTCACCAGGCCCCCCAGCCACAGCATCAGCCCTGACCGCTAGTCAGCCCAGGCCGGGGATCCCTGGAGAGCTGGGGACCCCCCCCCAATAAAAGGGTCACCCTCTCCAGGGCACCCCAGGCCCAGGCTGATAGCCTGGGGCTATCCCTGCCACCCCTGGTGGCGGTGGGTGACGGGTTGATAGTGTAGTGTGGTGTAAATATAGAATATGAAACATTGTCATTACAAGTAGAACTGCAAGTCCCAGCAAGCCTGCCCCACATGCTAGTACTTGGAGAACCACAAGTACCAGCATGCAGGGCATTAAGGGCCCACTAGTACCTGTAGTTCACCTGTAAAAAATGTAAAAAAAAACACAGGACACACACACTGTAACAGTATAAGTTTATTAAACATACATACACACACACACACGTACACATACTCACCTATGTAACCCAGTAGCATCGATCCACTTGTCCTGTAAAGTATCCATAGGGGACCTGTGAAAAAAGAACATACTCACATCTCCTATGCGAGGTTCTGTCCTTTTCATTCCAAAGTAGGCATCCCCGGACTTGGCAAAAAAAAAAATAACGAAAAACCGATCCACGAACTTAGTACCGTTCTATAGAACGGTACTTCCTGAATGAGAGCTTAGCGGTGGGGTATCACCATGGAAACCCCACTGCTAAGCGTTCATTGGCTGAGAGAGGTCATCTCCCGACTCTCAGCCAATGAACGGCTCCCTCCATTGTAGTCAATGGTGGGAACCGCAGGGTAAACTTTAATAACCTTGCGGCTCCCACCATTGACTACAATGGAGGGAGCCGTTCATTGGCTGAGAGACGGGAGATGACCTCTCTCAGCCAATGAATGCTTAGCAGCGGGGTTTCCATGGTGATACCCCGCCGCTAAGCTCTATAGAACGGTACTAAGTTCGTGGATCGGGTTTTCGTATTTTTTTTTTTTTTGGCCAAGGCCGGGGATGCCTACTTTGGAATGAAGAGGACAGAACCTTGCATAGGAGAAGGTGAGTATGTTTTTTTTCACAGGTCCCCCATGGATACTTTACAGGACAAGTGGACCGATGCTACAGGGTTACATAGGTGAGTATGTGTACATGTGTGTGTGTGTGTGTGTTTAATAAACTTATACTGTCAGTGTGTGTGTCCTGTGTTTTTTTTTAAACATTTTTTTTACAGGTGAACTACAGGTACTAGTGGGCCCTTAATGCCCTGCATGCTGGTACTTCTGGTTCTCCAAGTACCAGCATGTGGGGCAGGCTTGCTGGGACTTGCAGCTCTATTTCTAAAGACAATGGGCCTAATTCAGACCCGCTCGCGAGCGCAGGATGCTCGCAAGCGGGTTGATGGTGCCCTAATGCGCATGCGCACGATGGAGGGAGCTCCATCATGCGCATGCGTGAGACCCGCATAGCGAAAGCCAAGCTTTCGCTTCGGGTGTCGCACCAAAGGGGGCATTCTGTCGATGGTGACTGACAGTATGCCCCCTTTGGTGGTCGTGCCGGGGGCATGGCTGCCAGACGGAGGCATTCCTATGGGAACGCCTACCATCTGGGTCCGCCCCACTGACATCACTAGTGATGTCAGTGGGAGTGATTTTGGCTCTGATAGAGCCAAAATCATTCCAGGGCTTGTGGCAATGAGACCCTACCACAAGGGTCTCGTCGCAAGCCCGATGGTTGCGATGGTCTTGACCATTGCGACCATCATCATGGACGCTCGCATAAGCTGTGGGTGGTAACCCGCAGCTATGCGAGCGTCCAAGAGGCTGCTCCATTTTTAGGTAGGAGGGCCCTGATTCAGAGCGAGCGCTCTGGTCAGAGCGTCCGGCTCTGAATCAGGCCCAATGTTTGATATTATTTATTTACACCACACCACACTATCAACCCGCCACCCACCGCCACCAGGGGTGGCGGGAATAGCTCGGGCTATCAGCCTGGGCCTGGGGTGCTCTGGAGAGGGTGACCCCTTTATTGGGGGGGTCCCCAGCTCTCCAGGGATCCCTGGCCTAGGCTGACTAGCAGTCAGAGCTGATGCTGCGGCTGGGGGGCCCGGTGAAAGGGCTCCCCTGGCTGTGGCATCAGCCCCCCGCTTGAAAAAATCCAGTGCTGGTTCTGGAACATACAGGGGAACTCTACTCATTTTTTTTCTCCTGTATTTCCAGAACCAGGACCGGATCAGAGCCCAGAGTTGGTTGCGCAGAATACAGGGGACCACTATGTCGTTTGTCCCCCATATTTTGGCAACCAGCACTGGTTCTGACTAGCCCGGTGCTGGTTGTGCTTAAGTAAAGGGGACCCCTACGTTGTTTGTCCCCTATATTTAAGCACACCCAGCACTGGGTCACTAATGCCCGGGGCTGGTTGCTCTTTTTGGGGGGGTGCACATCATTTTTTCTTTTTTTACACAGGCTTTTTTTTTTTTACCACAGCAGCACAGATGGGTCTCACGGACATGTCATTGCTCTGTGCCAGTCACACAGATGCATGTAGCATGGATCTCCCGGGACCGTGCTACATGCAAATGGGCACCATAACGCTGATTGGCTTCCTGTCTGCCACTGCAGTGCCACTCCTAGATGGGCCACGTGTTTGTGCCACCCACTTGTGTCACTTAGCATAGTCATCCAGCTACCTCGGTGCAACCTTTTGGCCTAAAAACAATATTGTGAGGTCTGAGGTGTTCAGATTAGAGTGGAAATTAATGTTATTGGGGTTATTAATAGCGTAGGAACAAGAAAAGGCCCATTTTATGTGATTTTAGCGGTTTTTTTAATTTTTTTAAGACAAAATACAGATCCAAAACACAAAACCCAGAACCCAAAACATGGAAGGGTGGTTTGGCAAAACCAATCCAGATCCAAAACACGAAAAAAGATTCAGATCCAAAACACGAAAAGTGGCTGGTGCACACCCCTAGTTAAAACAAGTATTAAATGTCTTTACACAAAAAAAAAAGCAATTGAAATTTCTCCCATATAAATCCTCTGATTGGGAGAAGTGGCAAAATATAGATCTGTTTGAGAAAAAATTCACACAGTATATTTAGATATTACCCAAGTCACATATAAGAAATGTATCAAGTCAAATCAGTGGCATTACATCAACACTCAAAATTAAGGTTGGTATTAACATAGAATTCAACAATACAAAAAAATCCAAAGAAAGAGGACTCTTATATTTATCAGGAAACAAACACACCATTTATATTTATATATCATAGTTTATACATAGGTCTAAATAATGCCCCTTGTTATATTAATTCTGATCCCTAACAAAATTATATATGGCTATAATTAAAACTTCACTTTTAATATAATATTATTAAAATAGTATATTTCTCACAAAAAAATAATATTCAAAGCCTCTGTGCTCACAGTTCAAATATACACATATAATGATATAATCTCAAAGAAAATTATATGCCAGCTTGTCAAGCGGCTAATTGCAAAACCAATGGTGAAAATAACCAATCAAAATATACGTAAAATTGATGGCCTATGCTGTAATCTGTCAACCTTATGCCTCCATTTTAAGGTTCAATAAACATTTAAATCTGCACATGCAACATTGTCACTGAAAAAAAATGAAATAATGCATAGACTGGATTACTCTCAAAACCCCATCGAGATTCACAAAGAAAGATATATGGGAATTCAAAAATCAATAAATAAGTGGATTGTTTTTATTGTTGAATTTTACTCAGGGGTGCACCACTTGCAGGCTTAGTTGTGCTTCTTGGTGGAGCCATACAACACAATACTGAGTGCATAATTCACATGTACTGTATTGCAACATTGACTGCAAGTTTCTTTAGGGAAACACATACCCATACATTTTTTTTTATTGTGTTGAGTTATTTAACCTGTGCAGTCAGTCATTATTTCTTTTCATCAACATAGAATTACCTTAAAATTGTGATGTACAAGGAAGCACACAGTTAAATGCAATTAGCATGCAATATAAGTATAAGCATATACTGTAAATGGTGGCACCTCAGATATTAGTAGGTATGAGACTATGCACCTAAATTCAATCACCAATTATATATAATGTTAATTTTAATGTATAGGACAGGAGTGTGCCTTGATTACCTTCTCTATACATTTAATCAGGACATGCAAAAAACAGTGGAAATATATATTAAGCAACACGTTTCTAAATCAATCAGGTCAAATAAACAATATATGACATCATTGCAATGTCTATTGTGTGTCCATTTGCCTGTGATCTTTTCAAAGGAATTAAATACATGTAATGTGAACTAGCAACAGGCATAGTACTTGTGTCAGATTCAGCCAGCTGCATATACCCAGGACCAGCAAAAGAAATATTGGGGCCCATTACACAAAAATCTCTGACTCCCCCCTACACAACCCACACATTCCTCCCATTACATGTATCACCAATATAAGTCACTGTAATTGTGCAGATACAGGAAACCATACTATTTGGGGTCAATGGCATGATAGAAGAAGAATTATGGTGCGCACACACATACCAACTTGCTCCAAATCAGCCGATGTATACGATTTCCCCTGAACTCACCCTGAACTCTCTCCAGGCAGTCGTGATCACGATTTGGAGTTAAAAATCTCCAATCTGACTTAAGATCTATCTTGCAGCCAGTGCATTGTTTCCCAGATTGGCTAATCTGCCCTACAGCACAGCAGATCAGAAGATGCGAGGTACGACGAGCGGGGACGCGCATCGGCATCGTGATCAAGAGTAGAAACTCATGATTTGGCCATTTTTTACATGATCTGTCGTCACGATTCATCGAAATCGGCCAAATTGGATGAAAAGTCGGTATGTCCTTAGGCACCTTTAAAGTTGTTTATGAACATTTAATGTGACAGTGTGATACGCATGATAATTTTAACTGAAATATTTGCTAACTTTTTGTTTGTGTAGGATCAGGACCCCATATAACCTACAGGTCACAAGTTTAAAAAAATTAAACTCTCCACAACATTTTGAAAACACAACTTTAATGGAACATCCACTTATATAGAAAAAAAATAATTCAGCTCTCTGCAATACAGAAAAAAGAAGATTCTCTAATATTTAACAGGTGATGTGATAAACAACTTTACAATATCAATATTTTTCTTTACACAAAAACAAACTCAAAATAAATCTCTGCCTGCACATTGAAAGTTATAAGAGTCTTCTTACTTTCACAGAAGCAAAATCTTTTATAACTTCAGTGAAATCAATATTACGTGCTATTTCTTGTTCAATTGACAGTAATACTAAACCATTTAAGCACCTTTCGAGCATGGTTGCTCGCATGTGGTTTTTTATAATGTTGAGTCTGCTGAATGCTCTCTCCCCTTTTGTGTCTGTAATTGGTAGAGTGCAGAAGATTTGTAACCCAATATACATTTCTCCAATAATGTCTTTCAACTGCAGCTTGTAAATTGCATTCAGTAGTGGAAGAAGGCCAGAGACATGTTCTCCAAACGTTGCTTTGTAGATACTTTTAAGATGTATTATTTCATTTTCCAAACTGGAAGATCGTCCGGATACTTGTCCAGCAGTGATTTGCAGTGTTGACAGATCTCTCCTTCACTCATGACATGAAAATTTAGAAGTGGGTAAAATAAGCTTGAGATGAGGCTCATGTGCTGAAACCTATCTCTGAGTTTTGATACAATGGAATCAGTTATTAAAAAGAAGACATCTGTCTTAAATATATTCTCAGGATGGACATCATCACATTCAGCTTGCTTTATTTGCCTATTCGTATGCACTGTGGGATATTCAAATTATCTGCAACAATTTTGGCTTCAGGGATAAGAAGTGGCCATTATTCTCTTAGTGATTTCATTTCTAATATTAGGTCCTTTATGTTTGCTGTCGCAAATTCAAGTGTAATAAATGTTGCCTGATATATTACATTTCTTTCATCAAAACTTTCTACAACCTTAACCCAGATGGCTGCCATTAGTATAGCCTCGAAACTTGAAAAATAATCATGCAAATCAACTGTTTCAGAGTAAGCTTCATGTGGAAGTTTTTGTGGTGATGATTAATTCTTCTAATGCTTCAATAACACTGGGAAGGTGTTGAGCAACTGGGTGAATCACTTCTTTTTTGCCACTCCAATGGGTATCACTTTTACAGTGTAGAGAACATCCTGTTTTTTCAGTGATCAACCTCCATCTTTCAGGGCTGCTACTAAATAGAACATGCAGGCGATTAACACTTAAAAAACAAGTATTTGTGTCAGGGCAACATGATACACCAACAAGATTCAGAGAGTGTGCAGTGCATGGTGAATTAACCGCTACTGGATGTTTTCCTTGAACATGGGTCTGAACACCTTTAACTTTTCCAGACATGTTACTGCCATTGTCATAGACTTGTACTCTGCAATCAGCTTTGTTTATACCATGGTGCTACAATCTTCTTAATACATCATCTGCAATTTCCATCCCAGTTTTCTGTTAGAAGTCAAAATATAAAATAAACCTCTCACGCATGTGGACTTGTTTCTGCATGTTTGTGAATGTAGCGCCAACTCAGGACATTTTGCTCAATGTGAGCTGCATCAGGTGTTGCATCACATATCAGAAAAACATTCTGCTCTTTCTTCCAGAATAACACCCAACACACGTTTTCTACACAAATCAATACAATTTTGAGTTTCATGTGTCAAGTTGTGAGCTTGAAGGCATGTACCACTGTTTTGGCTATTCTTCACTTTAGTGAAGTGCTCTTGTAGCAGTTGGTCATAAAAGGAAAGTAATTCAAGACATATTAGAAAGTTGCCATTGTGTATATCTCTTATCTGAACTGTCCTGGAGTGCCTGACCATATGAGCTTAAATGAATGGTGACATTGAGAAAATGTTTCAGTCAGCAAATCAACTTCTCTCTTTCAGATACCAACTGTTGTTGTGGTTGGCTGTGAATTGCTCATCTGTTTCCCATAACAGCATGTTTAAGTGTTTTCCACTGCAAATAAAACTGCTTGTGTTGAACACTGCTCTCATGCTTTGGAAGTCTTCTGTACAGTTTTCACTATTTCTGTTTGGCTGGATTAAATCCCTCTTCTGTGGAAGGGAGTTTACATGATGTTTAGTCTGCAAACAAAATGCAAAGAGTCAGCATGGGGCACAATACAGGATATTATGTGTTAGATTTGTAAATAGCCAAACTCTGGGTGACTTCTCACATCCATTTTATGTACATGTTCTTCTGGCCCACATCCAGCTCCATATTGCTTGTGCCAGGCCTCTCTTCTTCAGGAGTGATAGGTACAGTCCCAGAAGGTAATTCCAGGGTGGCTGAACTTTAAGTTGATGATTCACAAATTGCATATAGTCTCTCATGGGAATCTACAGCAGTCTCAGATGATTTCTCAAAACTTGTAAACTCTTCATCAAACTCCTGTATCTTGTCTTCATCAGTACTCTGTCTTTCCTCTTTATCAGACTTCTATCTCTCCCATTAATCAGTCTTCTGTCTCTACTCAAAATACTTAAAAAGTACATTTCTGCTTGAAGTTTTCAGCTCTCTTTTCATTCCTCCACAAAGCTGAAGAGGCATGGCCAGTCATCGGAAGGAAATTAATAACTGCCCCAGTAACCTCATCTCAGTGATTCTTCATTCCATAACAAAAGGGGCCTGAGTATCATTTTAACCAGTGTGAGTCAGCTCCCTGGCCCCAGGTTGTAACTATTATAGAGGTTGTCAGACCAATTATTTAATACCAAAATAATATGCATCCACACTACATTCATCACTATACACAGGTAACACATCATACAGCCAATATACACAATTTATGGCGATTTCATACACTTGATATACAGTATACCTGATCACTATACATAATTATCACAAAAGTCACACTGATATCACACAACTAAATACCTGTAATATACAGAGCCTAACTATGTATTTGGAGGACAGATGATTTAATGCCATTTTATACTGTTAATACTTTTCTGCATAATCATAAAAGTAGCTTTCAACATTTTAACACAAGCTTAGTCACAGAGCATCAAAAACATTACATGAGTGCACCATTAGCTTGACAAACAGACTTTATATAATATATATAGCCTTGCAATGATATTAATAGAATATCACTCATGAATACTCTGTTTGCACTAACTACAAGTGCATTTTAGGTCCCCCATGCACAGCATGCTACACAACCAGTGTCTGGTAACCTGGTTTGTGCTACATCAACTGGAAGAACTGAAGATGGGTACTTCAGAAGAAGAGGCATCAATTCGTATTCAAGCTTTATGGCTACTGGCAGGGAAGGGCTCAGACGCACCAATGTACACCAGGGAAGGGCTCAGATGCACCTATGTACACCAGGTATGGGCTCAGATGCACCTATGTACACCAGGTATGGGCTCAGATGCACCTATGTACACCGGGTATGGGCTCAGATGCACCTATGTACACCAAGTATGGGCTCAGATGCACCTATGTACTCCATGGAAATGGCATTTGCATAAAGTCACAGACATGCGACCAGCAAAATATGTACACACGGGTGCAGTAGTGTCTGACTCAGTCTTAGTCTCACAATGTATAATGTACTATATGCGGACCTCAATGTAACTTGACATGAGGCTTTTGAGGATATGCTGTTATCTTACATGTACTGTATACTAGCCTGACATGTACCGTATGTTGGTATGGGGGGAGAGAGAGACAAATATCGAACAGTCATGGACAACTACTTGTACAGAATAATGGCAATACTGGAGCTCACCCCCACTGTGAAGGGACACAGCTCCAGATGTCCAATCAGGGCTGGGGGGATGCCAGGACTCTCCCAAGGAGCTGGAGAGATATATAATAATGACAGGTGTACATGTGGGATAGGTTCAACTTCATTCCCCTTTAGCGTCCTGCACTGTTTTCCACGGTACAGATACCTAGCTGCAGGGTGAGGGGAGGAGGGAGGGGCATGGGTTCAGCTGCAGGTAAAGTATGCACTCCAACACTCACCTGGCAGAGGGTTGGTACACAGATCTCTTCCCCCAGATGATAGCTGGCTCTTCCAGGCTGCTCTTGTCTCCCTGCAGTGCTGACTGCTGAATGATGCTGCAGCTGCTGCTCTCAATTTAGATATCTCCCGCGCTGGTCACTGACAGTGAGAGCCCTCTCCCACCTCACTGTGACATCTTGTCTTTGCAAGCACAGCAAGCAACAGGGATTGTCACATAAGCAGAAGTATACATTAGTCCATCCGTCCCCGACACAAAAGGCTCCGCCCACAATGTGGAAGTCTCCCCCCCCTTTGTGGAAGGCTCCACTCCCTCCCTTCGAATGCTGCTAGCATTTAGATAAAGTGAGTGAGTTCAAAGGTTTATAAAATTAACATATACATTAATTACTGGTTGTTAGGGGCCCCAGCCTTGCATCCTCATTGTTTAAAATGACTATTATTCCAGACCGTGGCAGCTCTCTAGGCCCCGCCCTCTCATGGTAGAGGGAGGGGTTTCAAGTCATTGGGGCCCACCAGGGAATACCCTGGCTCCCCGGCAGGCCAGTCCAAGCCTGAATGCCACCATGCTACATCCCCACATGATCTTTATATCAGAACATGCCAGGCCTATTTGACTATAGAATTTTTTATACATATGTAGACACAGCCAATTGCCTTTATAGCATGACTAGAGTTGCAATATACTTACATTTTATGTATGGATAGTGTTCATTGTGTATTATAATGTGCATTATTTCAATGCCTGACTAGGGTATAAAGAGAGCATCCTAGTGGCAGCCACATAATACATAAAGCATCTTTTTTACTGCAATACAATATAGTGGATATTGCCCCAAATTCACATTATATGCCACAAACTCACATTATGACATGGTCATAATAAATCATAATGCAAATTAATAATTTATTTGAATGCTGGCTTTCTCTACCAGTGGGACCACATATATATGTTAACTGCACCATTTTATGCTGATTAATTACATGTCCTCTAAAGCATATCACCACACACTGTAAAAAAAATGAAATATTCATTGAATATGCTTTTAACCTTCCTTGAACCAGGTGGAAAATGCCCATGCACACATTATGCATGTGTACTTGCTCTGCTAGTGCTCACCGCTCTAAACCACCATCACTATGCAAACTGGAAACTTTGAATCTACAGCTATACGAAACAGCAACTTGTGCACAGTTATAGTAGTTAAAAATGTGCTGGGGTATTGCACACCCCACCTAGTTCACTAAAGGTTAAGTGTGTAGCCGGGTTCTGGGTGCTGGCTATTATTATTATAAACTGTTATTTATAAGGTACCACAACAGTGGCAGGCTGGGCTGAGGGGCAGGGTGCCATGTGCCCCCCGGGCCGCAGCGACATGCGGGCAACAGGCAGTTTGTGTCACTGTGACACAGACTGCACCGCATGTGTAGCACTGACCGGACGGAGTTCGGTCAGCGCTACACAGCACAAACACACAGCCACCAAGGCCGGCATCTGTGTGTTTGCTTTAGCAGCTGATGAGAGTCAGACAGACTCTCATCGGCTGCTGCTCCCACTGCCAGAGCAGGACATCTTCCGGCTCCCGCAGTGGGTAATGGGAGTGATGCGTCACTCCCATGACGCGTCACTCCCATAATGCAAAGCGGCGGACAGAGGAGCTGATCTCGGCGGCGGGACCAGGAGCAGGAGCGGGTGTCAGGTAAGTGGTTTTTTTCTTATATTATGTGTTTCTACTGCGGGTGGTCTGGCACTACAAAGGGGGGGACTACTACTACTGGGGGCACTACAAGGGGGGACTACTACTACTGGGGGCACTACAAGGGGGATGACTACTACTACTGGGGGCACTACAAGGGGGACGACTACTACTACTGGGGGCACTACAAGGGGGGGACTACTACTACTGGGGGCACTACAAGGGGGGGACTACTACTACTGGGGGCACTACAAGGGGGAACTACTACTACTACTGGGGGCACTACAAGGGGGGAACTACTACTGGGGGCACTACAAGGGGGGTACTAATACTTGGGGGGACTACTACTAGGGGCATTGCATAGGGGGGAGGGGACTACTACTAGGGGCACTACATAGGGGGGAGGGGACTAACACTGGGGACACTGCATCGAGGGACCACTGCTGGGGGCTCTATATAAAGGGCAATAGTGGGGGTACTGCATAGGGGGAAGACTACAACTGGGGCCACTATTTAAGGGGCACTGCATAAGGGTTACCACTACTGGGGGCACTATATAAGGTGCTTACTATTGGGGGCACAAGGGGCACTGCATAGGGGGGATCACTACTGGGGGCACTACTTGAGGCCTGCATAAGGGTGTCCTCTCCTGGGGGGGGGTGCCGTAGCACGCACGTTCTTTCGGGCACCCTGGCTACACGCTACTCCTCTGCCAGGGCCGCCTGCATGCATTTGCCCCCCAGGCTAAAAGTTGCCAGCCAGCCCCTGTACCACAAGGTGTATGCAGCACCTTACAGGGTAAAAATAGAATACAGTAATTGGATATCAGAGCATATATATCATACATACATCAAACCGGGTATCAGAACATAAATACCATACACCAAACTGGGTATCAGAGCATAAATACCATACACCAAACCGGATATCATAGTATAAATACCATACATACACCAAACCGGGCATCAGAGCATTAATACCATACAACAAACTGGGTATCATAGCATAAATACCATACATACACCAAACCAAGTTTCAGAGCATAAATACCATACACTAAACCGGGTATCAGAGCATAAATAACATACACCAAGACGGTTATCAGAGCATAAATACCATGCACCAAACCAGTAATCAGAGCATAAAAACCATACAGCAGTGATTCCCTACCTTTGTCTGTAGGGCACACTAACATTCTTGGTTTTATTGATATCCATGCTTGAGCACAAATGGTGAAATCAAAATAACTTCGGTACTAATTAAATAACCTGTGCTCAAGTATTGTTATCCTTAAAACTTGGACTGTTAGAGCGCTTTTAGGACTGTGGTTGGGAACCCCTGCCATACAGGTATCGGAGCGTAAATAGTATACACCAGTGTTTCCCAAACTCATTCCTCAGGTAGCAGGAACAGTGCTTGCTTTTCTGGTCTCCTCACAGAATCACAAGTGAAATAATTAGCTCCACCTGTGGATCTTTTAAAATGTGTCAGCCAGTAATGAAAACATCTGTTACCAACTAGGAAAATTGGAAACCATGCACTTTTAGTGCTCCCTGATGAATGATTTTAGAAAACACTGCTCTAACCTGTACAAAGTCATAATCTGCATTTATAGAAACATATTGCACTGATAACTCTCAACAGGTTCCAGCTACACATTGCACAGAGATACACCCATTGGCAATCAGCCTTTGGCACCCCTATATTTCTGAGTAATGCCCCCACTGCAAGTTCATATTTCAGATGAACACCACTACTGCAAATCACATGTTGCAGAGAGAAATAAACAATGGTTTATTTAGGGTTTAATATGGCCCCATCGTACACCAATGTGTATATGTTCCAAGCTGAACAAAATATAATATTTCTGCATCTGCAGATTTCAAACTCCATCTTATTCTATAGTAGGTACATACAGGACATCTTTATTATATGGAGGGGGTCCAAAAATCAGCTCATTGAGTTTGTGGAAGGTCACAGCGTATCTACTAGTCACATTAAATTTACATACAAGATGGATATGAGACCTGTGTGACATTTTTGGATGTCCAAATTAACCTAAAGTATGGGGAAATCAGTACAGCTCTTTATAGCAAACCGACAGCTACAAACACACTCCTTCATGCGCAAAGTTTTCACCCAAAACCTTCTAAATGTGGCATACCCTATTCATAGTTTTTAAGATCTAGATGGGTATGCAGTGATGCTGATGAGGCCATTAAAAATATTGACATAATGATCAATACATTTCTCACTAGAGGGTATAACAGATGTGCACTATTAGAGACAAAAGAGAGGGCTATCATGATTCCTCGCAAACATCTTTTACAGCCTAGTGTGAAAAAATCTAATAAGCGCCTGCCATTAGTGAATCATTATAGCACTACTAGTGATAGAATACGGTGGGTTACTAAATTACACTGGCCAATCATCCAAAGTGATAATTATTTGAATTTGGTGGAATCTACCATTATGCCATGTTACATCTTCGGAAAAAGTATCCATGATTGGCTGGCGAAGACAGACATTAGCTGTGCGAATAGGGCAGCTGGTGACCATTTCTTTTGGAGTAATCCAAGACTAATGTTATTTCATAATAACAATGAGCACAGATATTTATATAATGTATATTATTTATATAATAATAGATATAATAAATATCTACATGCACACATTTAAGATATATTAAAAGCAATCACAATTTGTATAACACCATAACCTTATTTCAATCTGGTTCCCAATGCAATGGCAGTATAGGAAACGATTAAGCAAATAAAAAAATTTTTTAGCAGAAAAAACTCCACCTTACATAGACCTCATTAGGAACAGCTGATTTGCATTTTTATCCTCAAAAAGAGTTCACTCTAAAGTTCAAGATATGCCTTTGTCTCCAATATATGTAGCCAGGTATTATTGTTTATCTCCAACCTCCCAATCTTAATACATTCCATGCCTCAGGTTAGTAGGCCATCAGGTTAAGCGGTATGTTATAATAACAGTCCTGAAAGAGCACTTTCTCCTTCACTTTATTCTTACTGCTCCCTGTGCTCTGACTTTGTCCTGCACAGGTATAAGTATCAGGGAATACAATCAGTCACATGCAGCACAGTCACTTGGCTGGGAGGGAGTACGCTGCATAGAAAAAATCCACTGGCTGATAGACAGGTCAGGCAGCCATTTGCAAGGTCCTTGCAAATGGCTGTAGGTAGGTGGAGTATATCCGTTCATATGAGTATGATCTTACCTTTCTTACCTACTTACTACCCCTAGTAGCGGAGAAATGCATAAAGAAACGGTGATACTCCACCTACCTACAACTGTTTGCAAGGACCTTATATTTGCCTGACCTGTCAACCAGCCAGTGGATTTTTCCTGTGCAGTGTACTCACTCCCATCCAAGTGACTGTGCCACATGTGACTGAATGGAGGCATAGGGTTAGGTTGTGGAAAAGGTGGGTTGGGGGAGGGTTAGGGATTTTGGTTAGGAGTGGATAGTTACCTAATTAGGTTGGGATTCTGACTGTTGGGATGATGCAGTCTGTATTCTGACCTCTGGTATGCCGACCATGGGGATCCAGTACTCAACACATCCATATCACACTTTTGTATATAACATTGCATTGCCACCAGAAGACCCTCTCACACCGTAAGAGAGCATCTGAATGAGAGAGCAGTACTCCTACATTGTAAGAGCTCCCATTTCCCACCTATAGTTAATAATATACCGATGGGTGAATTCTTGTTATTGAGACACAGTTGCTCAGAAGAAAAAGGTATATATAGAGAAAAGCATGGAGTTAGCCTCAAGACTCAGAGAGAAGTTATAGCAACAGGCTTATTAGGAAAGCTCAAGTCTCTCTACACAAAACTGACAGGGAATCCCTTATCTTTTATAATAGGGAAATAAAGGCAGAAATGTCAGAGATCAGATTTGTGGGCAACTTATGTTGGGAGTGGAAAGAGATACAAGAATCCATAAAAAACATTGGCCTATCCTCCCATCAAACTCAGGGCTTAAGTCATTAATGATCTCAAATGCAACAGCATATGCAGTTTGCCGATTGTTGCATACCATGTATGCATATGCATTGCAGTGCAAGTGTGTGAAGGCACCACTGCAATCACACTGACCACATAGAGCCTTCTAGAGCCTTTGCAGAGTGACTGACAGGCAGTGAGAGTTTGGAGATGGGAGTGGTTGGAGAAAGGCAGGCGTGTCTGTCCGTTTGAACGCCATTGCATGGGTGTGCATGAATTAGCCATTGAGATTGCATACACAGCTTGAATACTCACTGCATGCAACAATATCTAGGTAGGATCAGGGCTGCTCTAATTCTGCATGAGGGGCCAATGGTACTTGACGTTACCGATTTTTATGGAGTGAGAGGTAGTGGGCGTCTCTATGCTGGCAGGCAACGGCATTGCGATAGCATTCATTAGCATATTTTCGCAGCTGAACTGTGTGCAATTATGGAGCTGTGATCACAATAGCAATCCTTAATGAATCAGGCCCTTAGACCTCACGACTAAACTGAAAACAAGATGAGTTGGAGATGCTCACCCAGCCTTCATAACCAGTTTGTTAAGAGCCATTTTCTCAAAACCATTCCAGGCAAATAGTAAGAGGTACTTTCCCATGTGGCAAGTGCAAGGCAAGTGATTAGATTTATTAGATCAACTATACCACAGACGAAGTTGGCAAAATAATTGAAGTGGAGGACTTCATTAACTGCAGGATACTATAAATGATTTATTGCATAACATGCTCAAATGACATGAAATACATAGGCATGACCACACGACCATTCAAAGTAAGAACTCTGGAACACATTTGCGAAGTTAGGAATGCTGCCATGGAAATACAAAGATGAAACAAATCACGACTGTAGACAGACATTTCCATACTAAACATCAGAATACCTATAAGTCTTAGTTTTTTGGCCTGAAAAGAGTCAAACTGGCCATCAGAGGAGTGAACATTACCAAAGAACTCCTCAGAAGATAGAGCCAATGGATTGTTAGGATGGGAAGTATAGCACCCAAACCTCTAAATAAATTAATTAATTATGGAAACTTTTTACCAACATAAATACCCCTTTGTGCACATCATGCTTGTCAGAAGCTTAGGATCAGTAATTCATGAAACTATTATTTATTACCGCTTTCTTGACAATTCACCTTCTCTATAGATATCACTTTTTGTTTGGCTGGTGTAACAACTAGATGGATAAATAATTTCTTGATAATGGTTCACTATGGAACTGAAACGTTGATGGAATTGATAAGTATGGCTATTTGAAAGTTATTATTGCCATAAATGCCTATACCAAGATACCACTGTGATATGATTGCCTGGATGTGGATATTGGAAAGTGTCCTAATTGTTGGCTATTAAATTGTTTTTTTTTGGAATGGTGAACGTGGTAAATGCCCCTTCTTTTGGATTTTATATATATTAGGCTTAATCCACGTCATTTAACCATCAGGAGTGGTCTTGGTATGTTACAAAACAATTTACATTTAAGTAGCATAATTTGCATTTAAAATATGTGTGTTAGCTGGAACCAAATGTGGCAGGGCAAAGCTCATATTTTTGAGAGTCAGTGTAGGGACTGGCCTGATGGGAAGACCTTGATGTGGCTGGTCAGCTGTACAAAATTATTGCAATATTTTGGAACTAACATTCCTTATATTTACATTTTGAAAAGTAAGTAAGTGAGTGCTGACAGTGTATGATTTTTTATGTAAATTATGTGGTCACATACCAAGGGCATCCCAGATGGCTGAGTGCCGTGGATTTAGCCTGTTATTTGTATAATTTTTTTTGTGGTCACACTTGGTAGGTCACCCTGTATTTCAAATGTCAGACAAATGTTGTCAGTTTATTCCCAGGTGCTTATATATATATATATATATATATATATATATATATGCCTGGGTGTGGTTTTGACTCTTTAAACCAGGACCCATACTCATTGAAGAAGCATAATTTGCATTTAAAAATCTGTGTGTTAGCTGGACCTATATGTGGCAGAGCAAGGCTCACATATTTAAGAGTCAGTGTAGGGACTGGGCAGATGGGAAGATCTTGAAGTGGTTGGCCAGCTGGACAAATAATTGCAATATTTTGGAACCAACAGTCCCTGTAATTACAGTTTGAAAAGTAAGTGCAGAGTTTGTATGATTATAATATATAAATATATATATATATATATATATATATATTGTCTGCAAAGGTCCTCTATGCTATGTGCTTTTCACTGCTCTTTACTATCTTTCACTGTTTTATCTTTCTTCACTTATTTCTTGTCAGAACAGCCATCCATGTCTATCGGCTGGCATCCCGGTTGTCATGGCAGCCAGCGAGGGCCAGTGTGATGACATCAAAATTGCGGGACTACGGCTGCGACGAGAAGGGTCCCGGACGGCGTTCCAACTTCCACACTTATATTCTTTTAAACTTCCATTTGTTTGTGCCCTTACTCTTTTTTGCTTTCTTTAGCCAGTCATCTTACTGCAAGCTTTGGCCAATATTGGTAAAAACAATAATTGTGAGCTATTAGGTGGGCAAAATTGACAGGAATTAACTGGAATTTAATGTTATTGATGTTAATAATACTGAAAGAACAAAAACATGTCAACATTACTTGATTTTAGTTGTTTTTATACATTTTCAAAAAATCCCAAACAAAACATTTGAGGGTGATAATGCCAAAAACCAAAACAAGATTCAACAAAGATTTAGAACCAAAACATGGGGTCCACACATACTGTATCTCTAATTTATATGACTGGAAACATGTGGATGAATTTAGATTAAAAGAATTGTAGACAAAAACATTTACATTATTCACTTAATCCTAAATAATATTTCTAACCCCCATTATACATAACCTTATGAATATCTAATATTTTATCTCTTATTTTATTAGCCCCATATGTATTTATATTTAAATAAATAATTGTTTTGCCTATATCAGATATGATGTAGATATCTAACTTTGATTTATTTAAAAAAGTTCAATAATACTAGTTTTTTAATTATGCCCTTACATTGTAAATTAATATGCTAAATCGGCTTAGAGAGTGTTCATACTTAAGTCCCTTTTCAAATATAGTGAGACATGTATTTAAAACAAATACAATATAACTAAATACATTATTACATTTTTATGATGTGTTAGGTAAAATAAAATCTAGTTCAAATGACCAGTTGATCATGTGACAATAATTTACAAATTAGAACACAAAAATTGCATACAGTACTGAATAATCCGTTTCTTAAAATCACAAAAAAATAAACTATATGAATAAGCACATTTAGGGACAAAAGTGTCAAGTGTTTAAATACAAAAAAGGTCTCATTTTGACAATGCTAGTTCTCCAGTGTGTTCCAATATTGTGAAGGATAAATCTTTAGGATCAGAGTTGTTGAATTCCAGGAAATATCTTGGTAGGCTTTGATTTTTCAAGTTGTTTTTAATATTTCAAAGGTTTTTATTTAGTTTAATCTTTACAATTCTTTTAGTTTTATCTACTGTACATACTATAAGAGAGGCAGCAGCTGCATATAGAAACAACATAAGTTGTATTACAGGTATCTTTAGTCAATGCCTTGCATTACCACCCCTCTCTAAGTCTTTTCTTGTCCTCACCCTTTCCCCCCAGGCAACCCCTAGATAATAAACCTCTGCTATCTCCCTTCTTTTTGTCCAATTGTGCCACTCCTCCAGGTACTTACTGTCAGTCATAAGACTGATATCAAATTTGCAGCATCATCACTTGGCCTCTTGGCTGCTGCCTGAAACATTGCATGACTCGAGAGTGAGGTGAGGACATGATCCAGTGCCAGATGGACACCTTGTTGCAGTACAGCACTGTGATAGGAGGAGGACATTGGTCTGAAGGTCTATTATCTACTGTTTTAAATCAGAAAATGGTGCAGCCCAGATTCATTGTCACTGACAGTCAGTGACACTAATGTGGTCTGTGACAGACAAGTTACAAGTAAGGTGATATGGTGTACCAGTCTATGCCACCTTACTTGCACCACTTTTTTTCACTGATCCTGCGGGCCTATTTTCATGGGTGGCCAGGAGCTGCAGCTCCACCCATTTTTCATATATAGTTTGGATACCTGTGAGCTATCTGTTGGAGTATGACAGTTGCTGTATCATCAGCTAATATATGTATGAAATAAATGAAAGTTTTCGTTATGACAGCTGAACAAGTTTATTTAATCAAGGAATCTTTTCATGTCATGAACAAGTGAGTGAACTACTAAATCTTCAAACATCAATTATTTGATTATTTTATACTGTGTACATTATATAAATTTTCATTCTCATCCCACACGCACCAGAGAGAGTCTTCCATCACATCAAAATTGATGCATAGCATTGTCTCACAGAAATAAAAGTTGTGAAATATAAAAACAAATTAAGTAATTTTAAAGAGATATGGAAATTCCATTACCAGATGAAACATTTGTAAAAAAATTGTAGGTTGCTTCTATTAATCAGTTAATGATTGTTTTATACCCCATATGTCTCTTTCACCTTGTTGTCTTACTGAGAAAAAAAATAGATGCATTTGCCCTTGACAATTAATGGCTGCAATACATTAGTGTGATGAATGGCTTTAATTTCAATAATGTTATTCAGAAACAAAATAATATAGTTTTCCTTTGTTATAACTCAATGAAAAAAAAATAAAAGAAATAAAAAAATATATAAATATAAATGAGTTCTTTATAAACAAAGAATCACTGTTAATTTGCATGGAAACTGGAATGAGCCGTTTTGGACTAAAATAGAGTTATAATGTATTAAAGAAAAAATGCTGCAAAATTATAACTTTTTGGTGACTTACTCATAGATTGATAATTATAGAGACGTTCTCACTGAGCTGTCATCAGTAAAAATATTTACATATTTATATGCTTTGTGAATTTCTTGTGCTTTAGATCCCTGATGCAGGAATGACCACACAGTTTGCTATGATTTTAATAAAAACTGTAGAGATTTTGTACACTAGACAGACTTAAATCCCAACTTTCTGTGCCTGAATGTAAAATATAGTCAGACATAGAGTATGTGCTTTGCTTCAAAATGCCTTATTTTATGACAAAAAAAAGAAAGCTCTAGCTCAGCCTGTAAATATGCCATACGTGGGACAATGCTTCAGAAACAGAATCAATTTCCAATATGGCCAAACTGGTCAAACCCAACCAGTTGGCACAAGGTCCAAAAGAGGAATCAGATGGGAATGTGGGTACAGCTGACTGCACACAAAGGTCATCAGTAGTCCAAAATATGGATTTTCAGAGTATAAAATAAATGAAATTGTGGGAGTCTTTCTTGGATATTCTTATCATTTGCCAATATCATTACCAATATTAATGCACGTAGCAATCAGTAGTTTAGAAATAAATCAAATATTGTGTGCTGTATATATTCAAATTGTCAAAATCTTTAGACAAAATTTGTTTTTAATATATATTTATATAGTTGTCATACCATAGTATAGGTCAAATGTTCATTAAGCTAACTACATTGATTACATATTTGTATGTATTATACAAGTAGTTGTTGTTCTACTTTTATTTTATATTTTCAGCCAAAATGGAAAATTAAACACATTTTACTGTGCACATGTGTGTTTCTGCAACCTGCTACAAATTCATGCACGTTACTCATTAGGTTTATTAGCTGGTTAGAAAATCTCAAATTATTTGACTTTCTAAGTTTTGAGATACAGTAGTATTTCAAACAAACAAAAAAATATCCCTGGCGCAGTGTTTACTATAATTATATATATATATATATATATATATATATATATATATATATATATTAGACAAAATAATGAATGAAAGGGCGCTCACATATACATACTTATAAACAATGTTTATAAAAATCAAATGTCATAGATAAAACAGATGAAGGACAGTCTTAATGTTCAATCGATCAGTCCTAAATGAAAGGATAGAAAATAGAGACTTCTTTAGGAGAATTCTATTATTCCTTTGTTGATCTTTCTAGCTTGGAATAAAGTTTGAGATGGTGACTACCACGTTCTTTCTAGCTTGGAATGAAATTTGAGATGGTGACTACCACATTCTCACAATGTTCACTTATTCCTTATAGTCTCACTGCAAGAGCCCCTACACCAAGAAACATCCAGATATAATGGGCCACAAGGGCCACTATTAATAATAGATAAAACTTTCTTTAAGATCACAGTTTAAAACAAGTTACTTATTCCATATAAAAACAGTAGATTCTGTCAGAAATTGCTTACATCAATGCACTAAAGCTGGCCACACACTAGAGCAACTTACATCCAACCAGCCAACTTGTTGATTGGCTGGAATCAAAATCTGGTAACGTATGGGAGTAACTGATGATAAGCAATTTGTTTCTAAATGTCAGAAAACAGATGAAAATGGTCGTTCAGACAAGTTTGTTAGATGTTTGATCTAAACAATTTGTTCAAATAACAGTTTTGGGGGACATTTTCCAGCGTTTGGGAGCAAACTGCTGTTTGTCATTTGCTTTCATTCCTTACCAGATTTTCATTCCAACTAATCAACTAGTTGGCTGGTTGGACAGATAATCTTTAGATGTGTGGCCAGCTTTAGAGTCTATGTGCAGTGTGCTAAACTAGCAGAGTTGCAGAGATTAACAAACTTGTGATTGAAGGTGTTGGATGCATTATCGCAATTGAGCGATACTGTTTTAAACTGTGATCTTAAAGAAAGTTTTTTATCTATTATTAATAGTGACCCCTCAAGGCCCATTATATCTGGGTGTTTCCTGGTGAAAGGGAATCTTGCAGTGAGACTATAAGGAATAAGTGAACATATTGAGAACATGGTAGTCACCATCTCAAATTTCATTCCAAGCTAGAAAGAATCTGGTAGTCACCATCTCAAACTTTATTCCAAGCTAGAAAGATCAACAAAAGAATAACAGAATTCTCCTGAAGAAGTCTCTATTTTCTATCCATTCATTTAGGACAGATCGATTTAACATTAAGACTGTCCTTCATCTGGTTTATCTATGATATTTGATTTTTATAAACATTCTTACTAAGTATGTATATGTGAGCACCCTTTCATACCTTTTTTTGGCTACTATTGGTTATAAATCCAAGGGGATATTTTGTGATAGGTGCGGCTATTTACTGTATGTTCTGGTATATTCTAGACCATAACACTCTTTGTAAAAACTAAGCACACAGTGTGGGCATTTGTTGGTTATATATATATATATATATATATATATATATATATATATATATCAATTGTATTTCTTAATGAAAAGAAAAAAAGCACTCTCCAGATTTTCAGCAACATTAATCAGCTTTTAATACCAATGTAATTTGCCAGCCAACGTTTCGGTCCAACATGGACCTTTGTCAAGGCATTGAGTTTCTAGACATCATAGTAACTGCAAGGGAGTACATATAAACAATGTCAGCATGCAAAGTCTAACAGGCCCTTCAATCATACATGTGTATAAATGCCATAATCTCTGTGTTTATAAATGGATCATGAGAGCAGTGTTTAGCCATATAATGGAATAATGAAAATGATCTAGCACGAAGACTGTCCGTGCCGGCAGCTATAACCATAAAGTATATGTCTATTCGTAAATCACACACATATGCTAATCTTGGGTGAATCTTGATATGTATACATCATATACCTGCATAGTATACAGTGACTGTGTATTATGCATATACCATGGCGTGCTGAGGCTCCCATTCACTCCTGCCATGCACTGGAGCACAGATATTGTTATATCCGGTTTCCAGTGTCTATCATAGATGATTTTGTTGAATTGAGGTCTTGAGAAAGGTGCATGATTGTACCAAAATGTCGACCATGAATACAGAAATTTTTTCGCTTCACCGAGATGTCTAAAGATGAATAAACTTTAAAAATTGTTTTAAAAAAAACAGTGAGTGCATCCTTCTGTTCTGGAAATCCAGCTCTATTTTGGGACCCAGTTGTCCTTTGAAGCACCCTGAAGATGTCAAGTTTAGGTTGAGAGTGCGGGACGTTTGGCATTTTTATATATATGTATATATATATATAATATATATTTAATTTCTCAAAACTAAACAGACAAGTAGTAACAACCTGCACTGTCAACTTGAAAATATAAAAAATAAAACTATAAACAATACTCCAAAAATGGTCTCATAATTGAGACAAAATGTATTAAATATAACAATATATCAATCAATGAAATGCAGGGAAAACACATAATAGGCTATTTAGCCATAGCATGCCACCTACTCATTATATATATTCTATAAGGAATTATGTCCCAGTTTGTACAAATTGCTTTTTCTAATTTAGGATCAAATCAATGTTAACAAATTATTGTTAAGCCAGTGTATCTTATAAACTCTTTGCAGCTTGTAACAGCGTCCTGCAGGTTTCCAAGTTCTAGTTGTTGTCTGGCTTATAAGAAAGGTCCTTGTTGACTTCTCAATCCAAAATGTAGTTGCAGCAGTAGTTATTAAACAGGTAAATCTCTCTGTCTCCCTCCCCCTTTCTTTGCTTCTATCTTTTGTTCCTGTTACTCTCTTTCTTCCCCTTTATCCCCTTTCTGTCAAGCACACTCACCTAATTGGTGGGCACTGTCCATGCATGCAACTAATCTATGTGGCTCAGGTGGCAGCCATGTTGGTTCTAATATATCAGTCTAATCTGAGTGATGGTCATACGCATAGTTGGTCATGCACTTACATGCGCATACTGCAAACATTCAGGATCAATGCTTGACATTAATGCAAACAGTGTTCTGCATCCATCCAGCCACTTTTAATTTAAATTCTGTGCATTGGAAGATGGGTGGGAAGCCTTCTGGAAGTCTATAATAGAAAAACAGTAAGTTTTTGTCTCTGGTGATGGTGACAGTTGTGCAGCACTGTTTTTTTCTATTTCACGCCCGCAATTAGATTCACACAATAGAGGATACTGCAGAATGCTACTCCAGTTTGCAGAGCTCAGCTTGCATGTTTTGCTAAGTGTATGCTCAGATAGCCATTGCAGACCACATATACTATTTGTACTTATCTAGCAAGCCTTGTGATCAGAGAGGCTGTATTGGGTGGGAAGAGTTACACTTACATGGCAAAGCTCATTAAGGGCAGCTAATGCACACCAGTAATTATGATCATTTATACTTTTTTTTATTACAGAACATGACTGTATTACTGTGGAAATTATAGACTTCAACTTTAAGTTTAAGAGACAGTTAAAGCAGATCGACTCCATTTTAATAATGTTATGCTCCAAAAATCAGCCATTAACATGAATTTACATACATTACTTAAAATAGAGTCAAGATATATTGTTTGCATTAAACCACTGTGTATTCTTATTGAAAAGAATATTGCATACAATGTTTCAGTTTTTAACAAAAATCTATTTGCAGATATTAATAAACTATATGTGAACAGAAAGAAATAGATGCTGCAATGGCCATTTCAATAAACACCTGCTTCCTATTAATGGCATGATGCGAGTGTGAGAATGTAATGACGTTTGCCTAGATCCCTGTAGTGATAAAACATATCCCCTACATATTAGTTCTGGTAATCTTACCGCAGAGAGTATACAGTACAGCTGAATGACACTTAACAATGGTAGGAACTAATCGTCTCTCTCTAGAGATTAACCTAACATAAGGTAACATGTAGCTTACTTCTGGTCATAGTCACAAAACATCATACCAATATGTCATACACATTCAATGTCACAGACTTCAAGTTGGTTCAGTAATTCTGTTTGACAGTTAACCTGAGCCTTTGTGGCATGCACCACTCAAATGTTTATAAATTATAGAAGTATGCATAGATATATTGAATTGAAAGGCAAGATTGTGATGCTATTTTCAATACATTTTCCATTAAAAAGAAAAAAACAAAAACCTCCCCGCTGCTTTCTCTTATTACTAGATAAACCACAATCCCCATTGTAGTTTTCTCTTTGCTGGTAAAAGTTTCTTTATGTGTTCCTCTTTCCAATACTTTTTTTTTAAATATTGTTTCCCAACACTGATTTGATTCAGTTCATTGATTTTAATTGAACAGCACTCTTTGATGTATTGTCAAACTAAATATGAGAAGTAAATGTTTCATATTCCACTAGATGTTGAGATACTTTGATTTTGCCAGTCTGTCAGTAGAATTACTTTATGTAAAAACGTTTGTCAGATTTTGAAGTGATAAAACTGACTATTTGAAATTCAAGCTGTCTAACCTGTCAAGGTCTACAAGCAGCAGTGTCGTACAGCACTGCAAATATACAATGGCTAACATTACTTTATTCTTGTCCTTTCCTTCATGTCATTGGTAGTGTGCGTACCGTGTATTTCAGCATTTGTTTTCAACTGTTTTTTTTTTCAAATACAAATTATATAAAACATTCACTTAAATGTAGCTATTTAATAAATGCCTACATTATATTTACCAAATAATCCATACTCTTCTAACACTGCATACACACGGGACGATTTTCATGAATGATATGAACATTAACGATATTATTCAACGATAAATCATTCATATTGTTCATTTTATGCGGTGAACGATCAACCAACGATGCGCGTTCCCACATGAACGATAATGATATATTTCATCGTCCATGCATGCAGGCCAACTTGGACGATATTATCTACTTTGCCTGTTCAGAGATGTGGCAGGATGACTCACTTAAAGATATCTTTGAAAGATCTTTGAACAATCTGTGAACGATATATATTTGAAAGATATATTTGAAAGATATCTATCAAGTCGTTCGTGGTACAGATCATACCATGTGTATGCAGCTTAATAGAACTTAATAGAACTACAAAGATCCCATAAGGTGCGTACACATGGAGCGATAAAACTGAACAATATGAACAATAACCATATCATTCATATCGTTATCATTCATTTTTATGTACTTACCAACCTGTCAACAACCAATGATGCGCGTTCCTGCATATACGATAAAGATATCTTTCATTGTCCATGTATGCAGGTCAACTTGGACAATATCATCAACTTTGTCTGTTCAGAGATGAGGCAGGATGACTTCACTGAAAGATATCTTTGAAAGATATCTTTGAAAGATATCTTTCAAGTCGTTGGTGGTACAGATCGTACCATGTGTATGCACCTTTAAAGTTTAAACTAGACCCTCAAATCTCATAATTTAACACCTGCAGCACACATAATGATATCTTCTCTCTAGCTGATAGCCAACCAAAGTTTTAAAGCTAAAATCAGTGGAAATTGGTGATAAAACTGATTGGACAGCTAAGCTGCTACCCAATCAAGTCTAAAGAAAACTGCACACAGAAGTGTTGTATCTGTAGATAATCTGGACTGAATGTCTAATGGTGCGTACACATGGTACGACTTCCATGAATGGTAACGATATCATTCATATTGTTATCATTCATATCGTTCACTTTTTTTGCAGTCACCAACTTGACATCGACCAACGATGAGCATTATCACATGGACAATAAAAATATCTTTCATTGTCCATGCATGCAGGCCAACTTGGATGATTCTGTTAACTTTGCCTATTCAGAGATGTGGCAGGATGACTTTACTGAAAGATATCTTTGAAAGATATCTTTCAAAGATCTTTAATGCTGCCCATCCACTAGGTGATTTTGACAGGCGATTGCATGATAACGACGTTGATATCGTGCAATTGCTTGCAAATTGTATGCAAATTAGGCAGTAAAATGTTAAAAATGACCAGCGATGCGAGTGCCCATCTGTCATCACCCGAACATGACGGTCAACCTGACCTGGCCATCAGGTTGCCATGTTTGTGGATGATTGATCTACATTCACTGAACGTCTGAATTTTCAGTGCACACACTTCACCCCTAGGGGGACGACGGCACAATTATGATGTCGTAATCGTGCCTTCATCCCCACATCTAGTAGTGGATGAGCAGTTTAAAACATTGGGGGTCATTCAGACCCGCTCGTGAGCGGCAGTATGCTCACAAGTGGGTCAGTTTTCCCCCACTGCGCATGCGCACAACGGAGGGAGCTCCATCGTGCGCATGCGCGAGACCCGGCGAGCGACAGGCTCACCATCGCTCCGGGTCTCGCACCAAAGGGGGCGTGCTGTCGATGTTGATTGACACCAGGGCCCCTTTGGTGGGCGTGCCGGGGGCATGCCTGCCAGATGGAGGCTTTCCCATGGGAACGACTACCGTCTCAAGCCGGCCCCACTGACATCACTAGTGATGTCAGTGGGAGTGATTTTGGCTCTGATAGAGCCAAAATCACTCCAGGGCTTGCGCCAGCGAGACCCTACTGCAGGGTCTCCGTTGCAAGCCCGATGGTCACGATGGTCAAGACCATTGCGACCATCATCATGGACGCTCGCTATAGCTGTGGGTGGTAACCCACAGCTATGCGAGCGTCCATGAGGATGCTCCAAAAAAAGGTAGGAGGGCCCTGATTCAGAGCGAGCGCTCTGGTCAGAGCGTTCAGCTCTGAATCAGGCCCATAGCTTTCAAAAATCTTTGAAAGATATCTTTCAAGTCGTTGAGTGTTTGCAGCTTGAGAATTCAGATAATGGGGCCTATGTATCAAAGCTTGATGAGAGATAAAATTGTGAGAGAAAAAGTATTAACCAATCAGCTCTTAACTGTCATTTTTAAAAACCCAGCCTATAAAATGTAAGTTAGAAGCTGATTGCTTGGTGATTTATATCTCACAATTTTATCTCTCATCAAGCCCCAATGAGCCTAATAAAGCCAGTATGCTTAGGAATATAGGGCCTGATTCAGAGCCACTCGTAAGCGGCCGTTCGTTTGCTCCGAGCGATGTTTGCCCAACTGCGCATGCGTACGGATCGTTATACACATGCGCGAACCAGTCAGTGCGGTCGAAATTCATGTGCTCGCAAAATAGCGAATGCCTGACAATTTGAGTGACAGAATGAGGCGTATGTGGGTGGTAACAGGGGAAGGCGCTTGAAAACGGGGAGTGGAGATCCGATCACAGGCGTGCTTAAAGGTCAAAACGGGCGTTTTATGGGTGTGCATAATTAAAACAGCAGCGTCATTGACCACGTCACTGGTTTATTTTATAGCCAGAACTGCTCGCAAAATTGTGGTAGCAAAAACCAACCCCAAGAATAGCGAGCAGTTCATACCCTGGTCGATGTACTCGATTAATCTAATAAATAGCGGACATGACGTAGGATGCGAGCGGCCAGGGGGCGTAGTTTCCAAAAAATGGCCGCAAGTTTTGTTCGCTCGTTCAGACCTAGAGGCGTGAACAGACCACAAACAGCGAATGGTTCATTTGAATAGCCACCCCTATTTTCAGGACAAGCGAGCGCTAATTGCATCTGGCTCTGAATCAGGCCCATAATCTTACCTTGCATCCAAATTGGGAAGGCTTTTTGTTTCGTTCCTCATGATAAATGTGGATTTTTCCACAATGGACACAATGCTTTCATATTACAAAACAGGTGATGAGATATTGTTGCATGATTATACCAGCCACAGGCATAGTAACAATATTTTTCAGCAAATGGAAATCTGTAGAAATAAGGACCACATGAGTGCTGGCACTATATATACAATTTGTTTGATTGATCTCAATAAACAGACTTCTCTAAACCTAAAATTTTATATATCCATACAATGACACAATATACATTACATAACAATTGATAAAACATAACTCACATGAGGTATATTAATAGTACAATGTATCCAGCTAGCTGCTGCACTTCAAAATCTAATGGTACATACACACGGTACGACTTCTATGATCGCTTTGAACAATATCGTTCATATCATCGTTCATATTGTTCACTTTTTGGCAGTCACCAACCTGACAATGACCAACTATATGCATTCCCGCATGAACGATAACGATATCTATGGTCTTTCATGCATGCAGACCAACTTGGACGGTTTTGTGAAGATTTTCCTGTAAAAAGATAGCTTCACTGAAATATCTATCATAGATATATATCATAGATATCTCTCAGTGTGTACAACCAAAATCGTTTGACCTGCACTACAGAAAGTTGGAGGGAAATCTATCAATGATATCTATGGTTGTTCAAGTTGTTCCATGTGTATGCAGCATGAGTTGAGGCTATATCCTGTATTTGTCCAATGTCAGTAGGGAGCCTGGTACTATGGCAACAGCAATGCAAGTGTGATAAGGGACCACAGTGTTGCAGCAGTAATGAAACTCCGGTCCTCTACAACAGATGGGGATCTTGTTTTGCTGTATCCTGCATATGTCTGCTTTACTTGCAGCCTGTGTCCCATTTATGTTGGCTTCTCCCCACTAGGTTGCTGCTGCAATAGGTAAATTAGGGCTCTAGCCAATTTCTGGAATCCTCTCAGCAGGTGAGATGTAGCAGTAGAGTCATGGAGGCACTGGACCAGCCCATTAGGAGGCATAGAAGCTAGGATTTAACCCTTTCAATGCATTTCATGTCAATCGTGGAGCATTATCAAGTGAAGGTACAGAACATCCACTCAATAAAAAAAGTATCAATCAAGATTTGTAATATTTTCTAGAAACAGCAGACAAATCAGGGAGTGGTGCTGGTTATGGAAAATACAGGGTATCCCTACTCATTTTGTCCCCTGTATTTCCTCTACCAGGACTGACTCAACAGAGCCTGGTGCTGGTTCATAAAATACAGGGGAACCCTACACATTTTCCCCTGTATTTTAAGAACCAGGACAGGCTCAACATAGCCCGGGTGGTTGGTTATGCTTATGGTGGGGGGGGACATGTCTTTTTAAATTTTTACTGTTTACTACTTTTTTATACACAGAAGCCTTCTTGGATCTCACGGATTTGTGAAGGCATCTGCATAACTTAGACCTTGTAATGTGACTTGCATAACAAGGTCCGAGTTTACATAGGGACATAGGGACTTGCACAGACTTGCATAATGTAATAGCCTCAAACTCACAAATATTACATTTGGCGAGTTGTTGGACAGGCTTGGACCTTTAAATGTGCAAGAAGGTCTGAGTTTGTCTTGCAATTAAAACTCGGATCCTATTATATTTACCCCATTGAATATCTATGTAATTAATTTTCACAAATATATTTTATACATAAAGCAGCACTGTCTGATGGATGGAAGATGAAAGGAAGACACCCATGGCTGCATTATGTTCAAGCTGCAGCCACTGCAGTATGAATGGCTAGTAAAATAGACAATATTTGTCACTAAAGCAAATGGGATTTTCAATACACATTGACTTTTTCCAGATCGATTCACTGAACATAAATGCTTCTAATTGTACATATATTCACCCAAATATTCAAAAGAATGTTAATTATGTTATTCCATGTAAAATTTATTTCAGTTTTTAATTAATACGCCTAAAGATAGCTCACAAATTGAAGTGGCATATGTGATTTTTATTTTTTGCACGAGCCCTAAATAAAATCATGTTTTCCTCCATAAATTGGAAGCTGTTGAATATAGAGTATTAGAAAGTAGACAGTACAAGGTTTGCTACTTCAACAGAATTTCACCAAAGATAAAAAAAAAAAAATCACCTCTGATCAAAGACTCTCACTGTATATTCTTGGCATATCTTTGTCATTGTACATATACTTTTTTCTTAAAACATGGCAGCCTGCAAAATTATATTTTCACTGAATACACATGTCTGAAAGCAAATGTCATGATTTAAAATGTGAAAACAACAGATATATTATCTATGAATACACAGTGATCCCCTGAAATAAAGTGGTTATCTAATTGGATAGTGCTGGATGGGAATATTTTAATCTTTCTAGAGAGTCACCAAACCTGATGGAGAGAGGAAAGCCCCCCAAGTCAAAGGAGCAAGATACACCTAATTTATATTTACTGTCTATGGTTTGTAAAGATCATCTGTAGAACTATATAGCAGGGAAAGGATGACTTACAAGGCAAACAAATAAAGGCATATCAAAAAACTATGGTTAAAGAGGGCCCTGTTTTCCTTTGTAATCTTATTGGAAGAAAGCACATTTAGAACAAGTATAGAAATGTGGCTCAAAATGGAGATTAAAAACTCACAGACCAACCCAGTTTACAAAGGCTACAGATCCAAATAAGTGCATATGTACCATTGTGTCACAGAAACACCATGAGTGGTTGCCTGATATAGTAAAGAAGAAAAGAGGGTAGGGGAATAGAGGTCGATTCAGGTATAATCAATAGAGTGGTGGTAATAGAGGATGAATAAGCACATTAGTTCAGGTTGGGTAAGGGATCCCATCAGTCGGGATGCCGGTGGTCAGAATACTGACAGCAGCCTCCCAACAGTCAAAATCCTGACAGGATTAGGTAAATATCCCAACCCCTAATCCTGACCCTAACACTAACCCACCTTTCCCGCAGCCTAATCCTAACCCTCATCTCCCGCAGTCTAAATCTCTCCTCCCACAGCCTACCCTCAACCTTCAATCCCAGCAGCCTAACCCTAACACCCCACTTAATGTGAAGCTTTCCATAGCTCGGTCCCAATAGGATAATGCCATCTAAAGATGGTGTTGTCCTATAGGAGCCTATGGGCTACTAACTCACATTTTTTTTCAGAGAGTGAGCCTCCGACCCTCTCCCCTTCACCCCCGAGGAGCTGAACCATGAAACAGTGCAATAGCACTATGCTATCACACTGCTTTCAGCTCTTCACCAGGACAGGCTCTCATCACAGTCCACCTCCTGGGAGGAGAACATTGGTAAATTTGAGTGAAGATATTCATCTTCACTTTACAAATTTATGTGAAAAATGTTTATCACATCAAAAATGTATTTTGTTATACATATGCCCCTAAAAGAGTGGTTCATAAGTATAGGAAAGATCAGTATCATGGTGGCCACTAATGGAGTGAAGTTTGTGCAGAAAAAGAGTCAAAAAGAACAACAGAGAGACCCATGAGGAAGAGTATGGATAATTGACTCTTTGGGCTAAATTTACTAAAAGCTGATATTAGCAGTGTTTTCAACTCATAATAAGCTCTTTTAAATAATATTTATTCAATGAAACTACAGAAAATGTAATAATTGAAATTGTCTGAAGATAGTTTAAGCTATAACTAACAAAAAAGCCTACGATCGACTTGAAATGCATTTGTTTTGTTCCAGTGACTCTGTAGTAGCAGACCCTTATTTAGGACATTCTGTACACTGATACTGGATTCTCACATCAATATACTGATCTGGAATTACATCAACAAACTCTACAGTAAGTATTGACAAGTCCTACCTGTTGTAGCATTAAACTATATCCATTCAGAGAGGAGGACTGACCTGCATTACCATCATGTACCTACACTCTCCTGTTGGATAACTTTGGTTTATTACCGCACTGCTCTTCATACCCATGACTTACATCTAATGTTCTCATTTATGCACCAAGGGTTGAATCTGCACTAGATTAATCATACTTAAGTTTTTTGGGGGGTTTTTGACAGAGAGCAAAACAAGACATAAATGTCTTTTTGAGGCACACTTATTAACAGTTTACAAAAAAATATTTAATACTTAACTTTTAATGAGTATAACCCATAAAAAAAACTCTCTGGATCAAAAGGTGATGTATATTATATGTATGTAAATAATCATATTAAATCAAAAGTATTAAGACTGACAAAAATATGAAAAGTTCCTTTTAATACTATATACATCATCTGTAAAACAGTTAGTGTGGGGTTTATAACCTTTTCAGAATCAATTTAATGTGAGGTAAATGACCTTTAAAGCGAATATTATTTCCACTCATTTCGCAATATTACCATACTGAAATAAGTTGAAATTAAATCAGGGAAATAAACACCAAAACCTCTTGATTTGTCTTAAATAAGACATGCTTAAATTATTATAAAACATTTAGGGCTCTATTTACTAACATTATTTTTACTAAAATAAAGTATAAATGGGTGTTTTCACACCCTTTTCACTTTATTTTAGTATCATCTAAAGTTACTAAAGGGCAATTGGAGTAGAATTTTTACAATTCTACTCCAAGCCCTAATTATCACTTATTTTTAGTAAGCAGATCGCATTTCACATAATTGTAATGGGAAATGTGATCTGGCCAAAGTTACTAAAAATAAATTGCGAAAAAATATCGGGGAAAGCCCTGTGATAATAATGCCACCTGGAAATGGCAATATCCAGGGTCTTTCCCTGGTTACCGGACTCCTGCTCTGCTCTAACGGGCAGAGCAGAGCCCTGAGTCGGTCCCAATAATCAGCTGTGTGATCTAAACAGACCACACGCTGATACACTATAAAAAAAAATAATTATTAAAAAAAAAACTTACCTGAGTCCAGGGACCGGTGATCGGGCTCCAGGTAATTTCATCCCTCCAGTCAGCTGGTCTCCCAGCCTGCACTGGGGTCCGGTCATCAGCTGACCAAGTCCCACTGCAGAATGGGATGTCAGCTGACCGGAGACTCGGAGGACATCACCGGAGCATTGATGACTGCAGGTAAGTATAATTAAGGGAGTGTGTGGGGGGGATTCACAGGGACAGAGCTTTATTGCAAGCTCTGTCCCTGCAAGGGATTTTAGTTAATCCCTGTGATATTTCCTGAATTTGCAAAGCAACTTCAGTTGGTAATATCACACTACAATCGGCTTTCAAAAAGCGGATTGTAGTAAATAGAGCCCTTAATGTGAGTCTCTACAGGGAAATAAGTGTTAAAAAAGCTAAAGCACACTTGCCTGCCATGATACAATTTCGCAATTCAATATAACATAATCACAAAGAGCCTATTAAAGGGGTTGCCAACCATGGTCCTCAAGGCACACTAACAGTCCAGGTTTTAAGGACAGCCATAGTTGAGCACAGGTGACTTAATTAGTTCCTTAGTTGTTTTGATTTAACCATCTGTGCTTAAGCATGGATATCACTAAAACCAGGACTGTTAGTGTGCCTTGAGGACCGAGGTTGGGAATCACTGGCCTATTGGCTGGTTACTATTCATGGCACTGCATGTTAATATGTAAGATTCATAATATATTGCCTTGTAGAATGTTAATATAGGCACAAACACACAAATATATATCCCCTAGTGGTAACAAAATGAAACTCTAATGTGGAGTCTCTCATTCATAGAGTATAACCTGTAGCCTATTTACCACAAATATCAGAGCAGTAGCACAATAGGGATACATTCAGTATCCTGACACATGTGATTTTGGTGCTTAGAATACCAATGCCAGAATACTGATGCATGTCAGAATCCCAGTGCCGGCATCCCAACCGCTGGCTTCCAAAAGGTAAGTAGCTGGTTTGGGGAGAAGGTTGGGGGTTAGGGTTAGTCACTAAGGGGAGGGTTAGGGTTAAGCACTGGGGGGAGAGTTAGGTTTAGAGTGTAGGGAAGAAAGGTTAGGTTAGGCACTAGAGGAGTAGATTAGGTTCAGGTACCAGGGTGGGAGGGGTAGGGATAGAGTAGGGAGAGGGGGAGGGTTAGGATACCTACTTACAGGTGTCAGTATCCTAACCCTGTTGGGATGCTGGCATCAGATTTTGACTGCCAGGATCCTGAGTACCGGCATCCCGTACAATAATTATCTCATTGCTGCATAATAAGTACGCTGTTCAAAAAATAGTAGCACAGACTAGGAAGAATAGCATTTGGAATGGCCTCTTATACTTTACCAAAATCGCAGTGTAATTGTTATTGTAGTCCCAAAATACTGTAACACATTAATTATAGTCATACCTATTTATAAAATACCATGGAATTTGTGTATATATATATGCTGCATGTGGTTTGGCACTAGCCACAATGAAAAACTATATGTTGGGTGCCTTCTTAAAAAACATATAAAGCAGGTATTTCCTTTAGGCGCTGAATAAGCCCCCTTGTGAAAGAAGAAAGCGGCACTCCATTATAGAAAAAATACGATATGTATTGAAAAAAGTTACATGATACACCACAAGTGTGTCGACGTTTCAAGGTCTCCCCGGACCTTGTCTTCAGGACTAGTGTACTAGAGTACACTAGTCCTGAAGACAAGGTCTGGGGAGACCTTGAAACATAGACACACTTGTGGTGTATCATGTAACTTTTTTCAATACATATCGTATTTTTTCTATAATGGAGTGCCGCTTTCTTCTTTCACAAGGGGGCTTATACAGCGCCTAAAGGAAATACCTGCTATATATAAATATATATATATATATATGGATTTTATAAATGGGCAATGAACAATCTGTGTAGATATCTGGATATATTTTATCCTCTTATATATTTCCAATGTGCTCAAAATCTCTTTGTTTTATCATCAGAGTGGTCATTCTTACATTTTGCAAGGGAGTTACCCATGTGGCAATTGTAAGACCTGCAAGCATATTGTCAAGATCAATGCATTAACAGATAGCTTTGGGCATAACATTAGCATAAACAAATTACTTTGATTGTAAAAGTAATAACGTGATATACTGCATAACATGTCCATGTGAAATGAAATATGTGGGCATAACCATTCGGATGATAAAACAAAGAGCTCTTGAGTAAATTGGGAATGTGAGGAATGCCTGGACTGATACATAAAGAATGTAGCAATATACAGCTGTGGCAAAACATTCTTCTTATTATCACACTCTGGCTCATCCCAGGATTTTAAAATAATTGGCCTGGAACAAGTAAAACTTGGCCTAAGGGGCAGTAATATAACCAAAACTGCTGCTGCCGTGTAGCTGCCTTTTCCAGCTGGACACGCATTGTAGTATACTGTCAAATTAATACATGATGTGATAACTGTTTTCAAAATTTATATACTTACAGTACTAACTTGGTCTGGTTAAGTGACAATTATTATAGGCTTAAATCCTTAGATATTTTATACGGGTACTATCTAAAAGAATTGCAATTGGATTAATAGTGAGCTGCTATTTATTTTAACTCCAATAGTGAAAATAAACAATACAATACATATGTATTTCTATTAGGGATGTGCAGGCTCGGTTTTACTCGGATTTAATCGGTTCTTATCGCCACTTTACCGCAAATTTGGATTTATTTTATTGGCTATCCAAAACACATGGTAGGCGATAGCAAATAAAATGCCGTTTAAAGATCCGAGTAAAACCGAACCCGCTCACCCCTAATTTCTATATACTTTATATATATATTCTTCCATATTGGAGAGTCATATTTATAATTAATACAGAACTGGTAATTATTTAATTATTTTCTTGGCAAATTTATACTAAATGGGAATGAAAATGAACAGTCCATTTTACTCTAAATATAATAGCTATCATTCAAATTATTTTAATATACAGTACTCCATGATTATTGGGCTAGATTGTCTTATACATGTCATAGTCACTAAAAAATTGCAAAGGGTATCTTTAAATATATTTTAATATGCTTTATTCCATTATAACACTAAATTGTCTGCTCTTAAGTACTTTGTTTTTATGTAAATAATACAGTATGTGTGACTTCAATTTTAATAATCCTTATTTTAAATATGGCAGGCACTCTTCTTACTAATAAATACCTATTCTTAACTTAAAATAGCACAATAGGGTGGTAAAAATTTATTTAATTTAAGTAATTGCTACTTTAGTATTATTAATTTATTGTATGATGATTATCTTTTGTTTATGAGGCACCGCAAAGGGTGATGACAGCTCTCATTTACAAAGTAAAACAAAATGGGTAAATGAAACATAATTATACAATAAACAAACAGCTGCAAGTTAAAACAGTAGAATCCATGTTCACAGATAAGTAGAATCATAAATAAATGGATGCAGTTAGCAGAACAAGTCACATACCATACATAAACAATTCTGCAGAAGAAATGACAAAAGCAAATAAGGAGGACAGGCATAAGACAGAAGGCTCTGACAATGAAAGCATACATTCTAGAGGGAGAGTGTGATGATAGACAATATGAGCTACAGGGTCAATAATTTGAATGGTCCAGACAGTTATCAATAATATTGAAGAGAATAAGCAGGGAAGAGGGGGGGGGGGGAAATGGGGTTCAATGATGAAAAGTTGGATGAGAAGGATGACCGGAAAATGGGGTACAGTGGAGTGACTTTAAAATAAGTCAATGTAATGTGCTTAGATATACATGGTAATATAGCTTAAAATATGGTGATACAGATGAATAACAGAGTGGCCATCCTGAGAAATTAAGGAGACACAAGGTATGCCCAATACAATTTACAGACCTTGCTTCCCTGCCAAAGACTCTCACTGCTGTGACAGAGGAGAACAGCACCAGTATACGCAACTATAACCGAAGGGTGGTGGTAGTGCTATGGTGAACTGGCATATGCTAGGTCCATATTACTAGTGATCTCTATAATAAAATCAAGTGCTTATCAGAGAAATAGACAGATGATGGGAAAGAGATATAAGGAGTAAGAGGAGGAGAAGATGAGGGGGCACTGAAGAGAGAGACTCAGTAAGAGCTGGAGATAACATCTAGCAACTACTATACTTGGTATAATCCATTTGGACTTTCAGATTATTTATCTAATATTTGTATGGATTGTAAAAAAACTGTAAAATACATTCAAAATGCAGAAACTTGGAAACAATGTAATTCGCATTTAAGTTGATCACAGCAGAAAATAATAAAATGGGATGGGGAATTAGCTGCCTAGGCAATTATTCTTGTAATTGTTGTTGTACCATAATAAAATGTCACAGTTGTGTGATGAAATTTGGTAAACTTATTTAAAGTTTCCCTATTAACAATTTATATACATGGTCGCATTATAGGAAGGGCGGCAAGGGCGGTCTCCCCGGGGCACCCACACATAGGGTGCCCCCACACACTGAACCTCATTCAGAGGCAGTCGCAAGAAGCGATAGCTCTCTCTGAATGAGGACGGGCGCTTCTTTTTTTTTCGTTTTGGCCTCCTGGTCGCAAGCTAAGCTGTTGGTTACCACCCACAGCTTAGCTAGTGACCAGGGTGATGGTCGCGATGGTGATTAGACCCTAAGTGACTCTTGTGACTAGACCCTAATGTTGGGTCTGGGCACTCACAAGCCCCAGGGAGCTTTCTGCTCTAATTGAGCAGGAAGCTCCCCACTGACATCACTGATGATGTCAGTGCGGCCGCTCACAAAATGGTAGGTGTTTTGGAAACCACCCCCCAGCCGCCTACAAAAAGGGGCGAGCTGTCAATCAACATCGACAGCTGCCCCTTTTGTAGCGAGCTCTGGAGTGAGAGAGTTTCACTGTCGCTCCGGGGCTTGCACATGCACAGTGCGAACACTGTGCATGCGCAGGGTTACCCATCAAACCGGTTGCAGGCACATCGGTGCTTGCGACAGGGTCTGAAAGACCCCCCCTGTCCCAAGCCCCTGGCCATATCCCCCTGATGAATCAATTTTTTTATCTTTTACCAGAGCCACCCCCGGCATTTGGCTCTGCCCCCTCTTCAAAGACCGCACCAGTGGTCTAGTTCCCAGAGTCTACCGACACTTTCAGTTTTTTATGGCAGCTGGGGAGAGAGGAGGGGACATCAGATGGGGAGTGAACATGGGCCCCCTCCTCTCCTAATATGCCCTTGATGTATATATATATATATATATATATATATATACACACACACACACACGTGTATATGTATGCATATTGTCTATATTTCATAGACAAAAAACCTTATGGTTTCACATGTCCCATTAAGGCTTCCTAGACATGATTTGAAACTTCACAAAACCTATTGAATTTATGCCACTCAAACTTAAAAAAAAAAAGAAATTCCGATTACTAACACTGACACCTTAATGGACGTGTGCCTTGAACAATACCGATATGGTATGCCGTCACATAACCTGTGGTTACCTGCAGATTCAGCACTCTCACAGAGTGAGATTGCTGTCACTCACAATATTGTGCAGCTATTAATTCACAGAATTGTCTGCTCATTGGAATACACACATGCAGTCTATGCAACTGAGATCTGAGCAGTTACATGGCACACACATCCCACCCAGTGCCCACAATCTTCCCATTTGGCCATTAAAACAATCCCATTGGGTTCCAACATCATTCTCACTTATGATATCCATATCATTCAGAATACAAATTCAGCTCCCTATTTGCTAAAACTATCATACCCTGTCTATGCATGTACACTTTCTTCTGATATACACCTCCATGCTGCTATATCTTCCCCAATCCTTACTGTTGTGTGTTCTCCCATTTGCACTAGTCTGTCTTCTATCATCTGCACCAATCTGTCTTTACCCATCTGCACTGCTGTCTTCTCATGTTCATGCTACTCTGTTCTTCCCATCGTTGTCGCTCTATCCCCCTAAACTGTGCCCCCCATCTGCACCACTGTTGTCTACCCATCTGTATCACTTTGGCTCTCCCCCTCTGTACTGCTTAATATTCTTCTTCTATACGCCTTTCTGTCTCTTCCATCCATGCCGCTCTGTTTCCTCCCCCCATCCACACCACTCTTATTCCATCTGCGCAGCTCTATATTCTGCTCAGATCTCAGTTGCATAGACTGCATATGTGCATTCCAATGAGCACACAAATCTGTGAATTGCCAACTCCACCATTTTGTGAGTGACAGCAATCTCACTCTACAAGAGTGCTGCATCTGTAGTTAACCTCAGGGTGTGATGGCATATCATATCTATATTGCGCGTGGAATACATCCATTAAGGCATCAGCCTTAATGATCAGCTTTTAATTGCTTTTTAAGTTTGAGTGGTAGAAATTCAGTAGGTTTTGTGAAATTTTACATCATGTCTAAGAAGCCTTAATGGGACTGTGGCATTACCCCTCCCCCTGGTAGAAAGGATCCGGTGATGGTTCTGGTAAATACAGAGGTACCGTACTAGTTTCTTTCCATTGTTTTTCCTGATCCAGGACTGGCTCAGAGCCCAGTGCTGGTTGTGCTGAATACGGGGGACCCCTATGTCATTTGTTCCCCATATTTAGCACCACCAGGACTGGGTCTGCAAAGCCAGATGCTGGTTGTTCATTTTAGGGGGGGTGCACACCGTTTTTCTATTAAATTTTAACACTTTATTTTTTTTTTAAACACAGCAGCACAGATGGATGTCACTGATCCCATCCATGCATGTGTGTTTATTTTTATTATTTTGATTAGGAGACAAGTCCAATGCTCCAAAAAATTATACTAAAATAAAAAAGTCACAATAACACATTGCCCTATACATCTAAATAACACCATTGTGTAAATGGAATGTAAATAGGTCATTTCTTCTTTTCCCAATTATCAGAAGTTTGAAGTTTTTCAATGAAGATGCCATACCATCAATTCTTATGTGGATTAAATACCCTTGAATCATTAGCATATCTTTGGATCCTGTATGTGTATGTACAGTTTGTTCGAATTCTGCAGAATGTACAAAGTGATATATTAGCCCAGTGACTACTGAGTACTTGGCCACCTGATTATGTGCAATGCTGAGTTCTAGTGAATGGCACCAACTATTGTCTACCCTATTTACAGTACTCTTAACATAAAAGTGTATTGACCAAGTGGCAAGAAGGAACTTGGTCAACATGCAAAATAGGGAACAGTGATTGAAATTAGCCTTCTGTGGAAAAAAAACTAATAAAGTATATCTTCCATTGTGAAATATCTACAGTATATTTAGAAACAGTACATATGGCTTACAAGATGTCCTACAGACTGTAAACATGACTACTGGTACAAGGAATGTCTACTTTTCCCAAAGTGTTACTAGATAATTTACACTTTTTATGTAATTTGCTTTCTGAGAACAGTGAGTTTTGCTAAAAATGATAAAAAACAATTCTGGAATAGATAGCATGATGTAACATCTGTCATTATGTCATGGAAATGTAGCCATTTTTTGCCTGAGATTGACCCAAGTTACTCAATGCATATCTTTGCAGTTGTTCTTTTTTATCTGTGGTTTTATAATGACAAATGCAAAAATTTGAGTTATAATTCTTTGTAGAAATAGGATCAATGCTACAATAGGGATTCTTTTATGTAAATTAAATTGTCTTGTACTCTAGAATTAACAGCAATCAAGAACTATTCCTGTTATGCTACAACAGTGTTTCCTCTTCGTAATAACATAAAATAAATGGCAAATTAGTTTATCAATTCCTTTTGTTAATACCTCTGAATACACTCTGGGCCTGGTTCAGAACCGCTCGCGAGCGCTGAGTGCTCGCAAGCGGGTCGATGGTGCCCTAGTGCGCATGCGCACGACGGAGGGAGCTCCGTCACGCGCATGCGCGAGAGCCGCATAGCGACAGCCAAGCCAAGCTGTCGCTATGGGTCTCGCAGCAAAGGGGGCGTGTTGTCGATGGTGAGTGACAGCACACCCCCTTTGGTGGGCGTGCTGGGGGCGTTGCTGCCCAGATGGAGGCATTCCCTTGGGAACGCCTACCATCTGGGGCCGGCCCCACTGACATCACTAGTGATGTCAGTGGGAGTGCTTTTGGCTCTGATAGAGCCAAAAGCACTCCTGGGCTTGCGGCAGCGAGACCCTACCGCAGGGTCTCATCGCAAGCCCGATGGTCACGATGGTCTTGACCATCGCGACCATCTTTTTGGCCGCTCGCATAAGCTGTGGGTGGTCACCCACAGCTATGCGAGTGGCCAGTAGGCCACTCCAGTTTTAGGTAGGAGCGCCCTGATTCAGAGCAAGCGCTCTGGTCAGAGCGTCCGGCTCTGAATCAGGCCCTCAGTCTTTATTAACCTTTACATTGTGACAGTGAATTCTCCAGAATTGGTATTATGAACTAAAAAATTTTGAAATTGTCCTAATTCTGTTGCTGTATAAACAGTGTTATAATAATTCAGTTCTTTGTATCCCTTTTTCAGTGTATAAAAACAATTAAACAAGATACTGTACAGAGTTTAACAACACTAACTACAGTGTGGTTTTGCTGACTTCATTACTAAACCACATATATTTAGAGGAAGATGCTGTATAAAATAGTATAACTTAATGGGGAAATTTACTAAGAATCTTGTTGGGCAGTGACCCCAAATTGCAGCTTATCTCTGGAACGTTTTCCGCAGCAAATCTTAAATTTACAAAGAAGCTAGTTGGGCTGACAAATGTCATTCAAACGTGATACTGATCATTTTGCGGCATGTGCGAGTTCACTTGTATTGAACCTAAATCATACATCAAATCGTAAATCCCAGTGTCACCGAAACTCGCAAATCAAATCTCCAAAGGCAGAAGCAATAGAGCACGCAACAGAAATTGCAATGCAATCAGAGGCAAAAACACCGTCACTAAAATATTCCGATTGACCCAAAGTCACTCATGGTCCTGTGTTGTCACCATGCCCTAATAAATATGACCCCAAACTACCACAACATGCGCATTGCTGGAGTGTGATTTGAGAGGAGTGTTTTTCTGTTGTCTTGTAATTTTATACAGTGTATCTTAATTTTTGTTATATTAAGTTTCGCCTTGTCATTATTTGTGTGTGTGTGAGAGTGAGTGTGTGTAGTGGTATTGGAGGTGGTTTGTGTTTTTACTTTTATTTTTCTGTGTTATGGTTATTTATGTTATGGAGGATGGCAGTGGTAGAAGGAGGACAGTGAATGTTAAAGTCTTAGAGTTTGATGTGGAGGAGGATGAGGTGTCTGTGCAGCAACCTTTGGAGGAGTCAGGGGCAGTGTATGATGATGATTATGTGCCTTTGCCGAGGGACAAGAGTGGCTGCAACATTTGGTTAACTTTTGAGGAGAATGTGGCCCTTGTGACAGGGGTTATTAAACTTTTTAAGGTGTTGTTTTTGCTACATGCTAAACAAATATTAGATGAGGTGAATTGTTCTGGCTCGCTGAAGCACAGTGTTGAGGTCTGCAAAACGAAATTCAGTGACATCAAGCTCTGTGTGGCAGATGGAAAGGCAGACCAGTGGCGGATCACCATTTCAGCAGGAATAGCTGGAATATGAGAAGCCACTGCACAGCATTTTTCCCCAGAAGTGGTGCATCGTACCCATGTACATGACTCTGATGCCCCTCCCAAAAAGATCTTGATGCTAACCTTTGTATTGTTTGTTAACTGTTTTGCCTATGAAATAATGTTTTGTAAAAATAATGTTCACATCTTTCCTGAAAATTTGCATAGTTCTGTACAAACTCATGTTATTTTATTTTTTTTGCATACATGGAAATGTCACTTTGCAATAATAAAATAGTACCTCTCACAGACAGAAAAGCAAATTACAGGGTAAAGCACTTTTACAGTACCTGGTAATATGCTGATCAACTCAGGTTTTTCTGTGTGAAAGGGTCAACCCAGGTCGATATTCCAAGGTCTATGACCCTGGTTTTTATCAGGGATGGAGACTCAGCAATTTGACCCCTTTAGATACAAAAAATACCCATGTTGATCAGCAAATTACCGGGTAGAAAAGCTTGACCATGTAATTTTCTTTCCTATCTGAAAGAGTGTTCAGGTTGGGACCGGAAAAACGACCTGGCACTCAAATGCCAGGTAAAAGCCTGATTTTTGAGAAAATTCTGTCTGAAAAAGGGTATAGATGTGTCTAGTTCCTAGTTGGTTAAACTCACCAAAGTTTTTTTTGCTGTGCTTTAAAATATTTATAAAATATGTTATTTTTGTCATGCATTAAGAAAATGTGAGTTTCCGTGTTGTAAAGGATACACATAATGTCTATACAAAGCATAGTTGCTTGGTAATAGGTACAGGATGCCGGCACTCAGGATTCCGGCAGTCAGAATCCCGATGCAGGCATCTCGACCAGGTTACAATCCTGAAGGCTCTAGGTAAGTAACCTTAACAAAATCCCTATCTCTAACCCTCCAAGGTACTTAAACCCAACCTACCCCTTAGTGCCTAAACCTTATCTTCCCCTCCCTGCACCCTAAACCTTACCCTAACCCCTTAGTGCCTAACCCTAACCATATCCTTAGTGCCTAACCCTAACTTCTAACCCTAACCTCATTACTTACCTTCAGGATCACGGTATTCTGTTAAGTGTTGGGGATTTTAGCATCGGCATTCAGAACACTGGAATCCCCGCTGTCGAGAATCTGAATGTATTTTATTGTATTTAAATAGTTAGACCAGTCTACATAGAATCCCTTTCTGATAGTTTACAAAACATGGTCATGCTCATGTTGTTTGTCTACATGCATGTTGGTTAAATCTGTAAAAAAAAAAACATATTTCAAAACAGTATTTGCTTTTTTCATCACATATTACTACACAGGCCAAAGTACAAGTGTCAAAAGAAAATCATTACATCCATCCCTAAGGCAGGAATGAGGATCAAGCATGTGAATACCATTTCTGGTTTATGGTGTGTTATATCTCAAACCACAATCTTGTCAACAAAAATACACATTTTTATAAGGACAATCTTCAGCATACCAATCTGCCTGGCAAAGACAAAGGCCTCCAGCCTCATTCAGGCAAACAAAAATCTACAGTTTCCCTAGACATCGCATACACATACACAGTGAGTATCTAGGAAAGAAATACATGTTTTCATTCACAAACATTTCCACTACATTACACATTGTTCAGTGGTTGTTAGATTCATCTATTTAGTTACTGCCAAAGTGGCACAATGGATAATGTAAACAAAGCAAACTATCAACTTCTACTGTATCTACTACTAATTAAAGTGTCCTTTATGTACATCTATATGTTTTTTGTGTGAAACTTAAAAAAAATGGTCCACTTCAACACTATTTTCAAAACTAATTGTTTAAATATTATTTTTGTCCCACATTTCAAAATGGTCTATTATTCCGGATGTCCTGTTACATTTCATACTCGCACTCCTACTCATCACCTCATGTTCTGCCTTAGGGCCTGATTCAGAGCCGCTGGTAAGCGGCCGCTCGTTCGTTCCGAGCGATGTTTGCACAACTGCGCATGCGTACGGATCGTAATACGCATGCGCGAACCAGTCAGTGCTGCCGAATATCGTTTGTTCGCTAAATAGCGAATGCCTGCTATTTTGAGTGACAGGAGGAGGCGTATGGGGTGGTAACAGGGGAAGGTGCTTGAAAACGGGAAGTGGAGATCCGAATGCAGGCGTGCTTAAAGGTCAAAACGGGCATTTTAAGGGTGTGCATAATTAATACAGCAGCATCATTGACCACGTCACTGGGTTATTTTATAGTCAGAACTGCTCGCAAGATTGCGGTAGGAAAAACCAACCACAAGAATAGCGAGCAGTTCATACACTGGTCGATGTACCCGATTAATCTAATAAATAGCGGACATGACGTAGGATGCGAGCGGCCAGGGCGCGTAGTTTTCAAAAAAACGACCGTATGTTTTGTTCGCTCGTTCAGACCTAGAGGCGTGAACAGACCGCAAAGAGCAAACGGTTCATTTGAATAGCCACCCCTTTTTTCTGAATGAGCGAGCGCAAATAGCGTCCGGCTCTGAATGAAGCCCTTAGTCCCACAGAGTGTTGCCTCACATTCTCCCACATTAGAGCTACTGTACTTGTTGAACCTGTGCAAACCCAAGAAGAATTAATCACCTTAGATATGTTTCATGCAACACCATTAATGCCAGAAATACCAGGCCCACCCACCCCAGACTTACAAGAGCCACGTAGAAATCCAAATTCTGTTGCTGCTTCTGCATTACGCACCTCTATGGCTCCTTTGAATGACTGTCATGTGGAGCTAATGGGCACACTATTGAGATAGTTTGTACTGTATCAGTGAATCAACAGTTTTGTAAATGTAACAGCAGTGTGTCAACCACTAATGTAACCATCATGCAGCTAAGTGACACTGTTGAAAAAATGATTTGCAATTTTAATAGTAATCTAAACAATTTTGCTAGAATAATAGAATCCAACTACCATGTGCTTGAGGCATAAACCAATGCAAATATTATATTTCAAGAGAGGTTTTTTTTAAGAATGTACCAAAATCACACAAATACTATTAGGGATCTGAATAATAATTAACTACTTAATAGAGCCACAAAATAGCAGCACCCCCGGTTTAACTCCCTCACCTGTACCAACACCACCCAGGCATGGGCCCCGCACCAGAGGTGGTTCTGCAAGTCCAAGCCTCTCTTCACCCTCCTCTACACAGTCTCCTAAAAGAAAATGATAAACCTTAAAGTGAATACTTTATATTTAAAATGTTGTACTTGTTACACATCTATTAATGTGTATTATTGTTGAATGCCTATTTAATATATTTTCTAAGAGCATAATTTAATTTTTGCCTCCAAAAACATTCAAAGCTGCTGTTTATACAATAAATATATTGTTTTAAAACATTTTGTTTACTTATATTTCAAGGGAAACTTTACCAATCTTTTTGCTTGCAATTTCATAATTATTTAGATGATAACTAGCAATAGCTTGCGGCTGTAAATAACGACGAGTGTTCTGGAAATGTAAGAATGAATGCAGTGGAGTAAGGATCATTAATGCATTTCTTTCTACTATAGAGAACTTTTTTCTTGATTCTCCAGAACTGTTGTCATTGTTTACAGCTGTAAGCTATTAGTTCTATTATTGCTGAATTGTTCCTATTTGATGTGAGAGGATAATTTGACATCAAGAAGTGCCTGCCTCCCACAGCTGTGACCAGTCCAGCAACCACGGGATTTCCCCAGCATTGTGATCATTCCAGCAGTAACTGCCAGTACTACACCATTGAACTTTACCTATTGCGCAATAACATACAAAGATTATCAGTTTGTGCATTACCTGTGCCACCGCCGCATACAGTATCAAGTCCATAGACATAAGGCACAGTGGTGAGTTACATCTAGCACATAGATGCTCCAAGCTGGGAATATATTATCAGGTGACAACTGTGGTTTTAAACTGAACTATAATGTTATTTAATGAATGCTGAAATTTTAAAGTTGGGATTGCCCAAGTAATCCTCCCGCAGATCAAGCAATTTCAAACACCTAAAACTTTTTTATTAAATGGACATAATTTAAGTTTCCTTGTGATCTATCTACTAAGAAAGTGTGAATTTAAATTTTTAACACTCTTTTGAGATTAATGTATTTGATACTATATCTGCTGTATTAAATGGTGTATATATATATTAGGCGGGACTAAGTTAATTGATACACTGTTGCCGGTGTCAGTCGACACATGTATCACGGACATCCCCACTAAGGATCCGACAGTTCCACTCCTGTGTTTGAGACCCAGCGGCTGCATTACTATATCAGCAGCACCTGATTTGGCTGCGTGCACTGCATACTAACTATACACTGTTGCCGGTGTCAGTTGACACATGTATTATGGATGCTCTCTCTAAGGATCCAATAGCTCCATTCCTATGTCTGAGATCCAGCGGCTGCACTGTTATATCGGCAGCACCTGATTTGACTGTGTGCACATTCACTATCCCACTTAGGAACCAGTGGAAAGAATACTCTCATCACAAAGGGGGGCCCCCAAGCCTGCTGGTTTGATGGACCATGAGTACTGTTAATACCACGACTTCATATGCCGTGCAGTCCATTAAGGCAATCATCCTGCAGTGACTGTGTCTGTATTTCACCTGTATAGTGGCTGCGTACGGTGTACCTAAATTACTGATTACCGTTTACTCCTCTGATTACCCTGGATTTGAATCTGAGAGCTAACTCCAGGTTCATCCTGTACTATTAATGATCTTTTACATATGATTACCAATTGATTTCTCCAGGATTGTATCAATTGTGTGGTAGACAGTCTGAGACTGAGTTTACTAAATGGGTCACTGTCCATTCCTAAATAGGAATTAAGAATTTGTGCTATATTACAGGAGTGTGACTCTAGCATAATAAGGAGCATTATCAGATTAAACACTCCATCTATTGCGCTCACAGCTGCCTCTTCATTTCTATTTGTGGAAACATTTAATCACCTGGCCTACAATAACAGTGAATAACTCTCACTACCATAAAGATACATTTTTTGCAACTTGTGTATCAATTCTGCTTTTTAGTGACATTGGGCCTGATTCAGAGCCGCTCGTAAGCGGCAGTATGTTAGTTCCGAGCGATGTTCGCTCATCTGCGCATGCGTATGGTTTTTAATACGCATGCGCGAACCAGTCAGTGCGGCCGAAAATCATTTGTTCGCTATATAGCGAATGCCTGCTATTTTGAATGACATGAGGAGGCGTATGTGGGTGGTAACAGGGGATGGTGCTTGAAAACGGGGAGTGGAGATCAGAACGCAGGCGTGCTTAAAGGTCAAAACGGGCGTTTTATGGGTGTGCATAATTAATACAGCAGCATCACTGACCACGTCACTGGGTTATTTTATAGCCAGAACTGCTAGCAAATTTGAGTAAGCAAAAACCAACCACAAGAATAGCGAGCAGTTCATATGCTGGGCGATGTACTCGATTAATCTAATAAATAATGGACACGACGTAGTATGCGAGCGGCCAGGGGGCGTATTTTTCCAAAAAACGACCGCAAGTTTGGTTCGCTCGTTCAGACCTAGAGACGTGAACAGACCGCAAAGAGTGAACGGTTCATTTGAATAGCCACCCCTATTTTCTGGACGAGCGAGCGCTAATTACGTCCGGCTCTGAATCAGGCCCATTGTCACTTTTATCTTTTTTGTCTGTTATAACTGTGTATATTGTATGTATTAATATGTGCTAACATTTATAGCTTGTGTAATTAAATTATTTTTATTATACAATTTAATTTTTTACTGATCAAATCAACATATATAGTGACAGCGCAGATTTTTGTTTTTGTCAATATATAAATATATATATAATATATATATATCCAAACAATCAGCAGCAGCACTCGAACATATAGAGACCTCACAACAGGTAATATCACCACGACCATGACGCTGTATTTTCAACGAGTGTACCGCACACCAGGATTGTATATATATATATATATATATATATATAAATAAAACGATTGCAAACAAGCAGCGGCGCTTGGAGGCTTGTGAGGTAAACAATTTGTTTATGTAAACTTGTTACATGGCACCGCAGCAAAGTTTTGGGACACACCTGTTATGCCTTGACAAAGGGATGGGTGTGTCCCGAAATGTTGGTGCGGTGTCATGTAACAAGTTTACATAAACATTTTGTTTACCTCACAAGCCTCCAAGTGCTGCCGCTTGTTTGCAATGGTTACCTATATAATTTAAATCAGGAGGGCACCGAAGCTACTGAACTTTTGTGGTGAGTGCCGGTCCACATGGGAAGTTATATATTATATATATATATATATATATATAATAAATAAACAGCAGCACTAGGAGACTTGAAAAAGATTAAGTTTTAATGTGGCACGGAGTGTCACATTTCCAACGTTTCGGGGCTCGCTGGCCCCTTTGTCAAGGATATTAGAAGAGAAAGGCAAAGCCCGCTTACCTTATAAAGGAAGAACACCATCAAGGAAAAGGGAAAGGCGGGAGGACGTCGCCTGGGTCTCCTGTCGTCGCAGCCGGAGTCCCGCAATGATGACGTCATGCCGCTGTGCGTATCTGGTTGCCGTGACAACCAGAACGCCAAAGCAATGACGCGGCTGGCCGTCCCCCCTGTAGAAACAGTAGAGAAGAAAGTAAAATCAAAGCATTTGATATGTAGAACACTGCACAGAAACAAAATATCTAGTGGAACATTGCACAAACTTTAAACATCATGTTCTCTACGAGATGGTGTTATGATCTCACCCAGAGGTTATAGGGTTGAATGTACAAAATTTGAGATCAGTAGGCTGACTTTCAACATCGGGGTGCACTGTATAGACCTGTGATTCCCAATATCGGTCCTCAAGTCACACTAACAGTCCTGGTTTTAGTGATATCCATGCTTAAGCCCAGATAGTTAAATCAAAATAACTAAGGTACTAATTAAGTCACCTGTGCTCAACCATGGCTATCCTTAAAACCTGGACTGTTAGTGTGCCTTGAGGACCGTGGTTGGGAACCCCTGGTATAGATGATTGATAAAAAATGTAACAAAATCATAATGGCAATATCGAAGGATCTCTGCCCAATATTGAATCATTACTAGGGAAGTCACAAAATCTTGCACTACCAAATGGCAGGTAAAGTATGAAGGAATAAATTGATTAAAGGTTGTTCAAATAACAAAAAACAAAAAATAAGAATTAAAAAATAAGAAATAAAAAATAAGAAATAAAACAAGCAGTGTCAAAAACTTATTAAAGGAAGAATAAGTGCTTCAAAAAAAATGAAAAAATATGAGGAAATAAGGAAAAAAATAAAAAAAATTGTATACTGATGACAAATTGAGTTGTGTCCATAAGTCAAAGCCGGGATCTTGAAAAATTAATGAAAGACACTCCAAGTGATCTTGTCATTAAGTCCTGCTGGGGACACGGTATTGAGCCTAAAAATCCATTTGGCTTCCACTTGAAGGAGGCGTCTCCCTCTGTCTCCCCCTCTGATGGTGTTGGGTACATGATCGATAACCATATGTTTAAGTGATGTTAAGGGATGGTTGTTAGCTGTGAAGTGTCTCACCACCGGCTGGTCTGAGGGTTTCCCCGAGAGAGCAGATTTAATAGCTGAACGGTGCAGAGCCATCCTCTCCCTCATTGTCCTAGTCGTCTTGCCAATGTAATTCAGGCCACATGGGCAGCTGATAAGATAAATGATGTATGACGAGGTACATGTGAGCGTATATCTGATTTTGAACATTTGCTCTGTATGTGGATGTTTAAAGGAAGCACCAACCACATTGGGTCTGTAATTTACCCAACCAATCCTGTGAGTGATCCTGTGTTAGTAATTGTTTATATTCCGACTCCAAGGTAGCCATTTTATTCCTGGTGCATTCCAGCTCTCTTCCCACTTCCTCTATGACCAAGAGGATAAGGTCTAGGCTACATTTATTTACGATGCCTATCCACTTCTTACAGAATTCTGGATTTTATCGTCCAATGGTGGGCACATTACGTATTCTGAATCCAGGTCACCTTGGAAAGAGGCTACATTTACACCAATGTCTTTTCTAAGCCTACTGACAAGAATATGTTGCTACAGGCTAGCAGTCACCATCCGCCAGCCCTGAAAAAGGGCCTTCCCTAATCTCAGATGATCAGCGTGGCAAGAATTACCAACAAAGATACAGATTTGGAAGACAGCTTAAACGTGATAGTAAACAATTTTTCACAGAGAGGCTACAATCCATCTTTTCTACAGAAACAAAAATGGGAAGTGTTGAATACCCCAAGAGCAAATTTCTTTGCGACAAAGAAAAAAGACCCTGAAGCAGTTATCCCGTGGAACAGCCAATTCAGTACCTCCAGTACAGTTATACATCGAGCCACCAGAGCACTCTGGCCCATTGTCTCTTCAGACAAAGATCTGCCCCTTTAAAAAATGAGACCTTTGGCGTGCTTCACGAGAGGCAGAAACATCAAGGACATTGTTGTACGTACAGATGTTACAGATTTTGAGTCTCTTAACAAACAAAGCGATACCAGTTTTTTATCCAAAGGCCCTGGATGTTATAAATGCCTAGGTTGCACCACTTGCCGCAACATGGTGGTTGGTGCTTCCTTTAAACATCCACATACAGAGCAAATGTTCAAAATCAGATATACGCTCACATGTACCTCGTCATACATCATTTATCTTATCAGCTGCCCATGTGGCCTGAATTACATTGGCAAGACGACTAGGACAATGAGGGAGAGGATGGCTCTGCACCGTTCAGCTATTAAATCTGCTCTCTCGGGGAAACCCTCAGACCAGCCGGTGGCGAGACACTTCGCAGCTAACAACCATCCCTTAACATCACTTAAACATATGGCTATCGATCATGTACCCAACACCATCAAGGGGGAGACAGAGGGAGATGCCTCTTTCAAGTGGAAGCCAAATGGATTTTTAGGCTCAATACCGTGTCCCCAGCAGGACTTAATGACAAGATCACTTGGAGTGTCTTTCATTAATTTTTCAAGATCCCGGCTTTGACTTATGGACACAACTCAATTTGTTATCAGTATACAATTTTTTTCATTTTTTTCCTTATTTCCTCATATTTTTTCATTTTTTTTGAAGCACTTATTCTTCCTTTAATAAGTTTTTGACACTGCTTGTTTTATTTCTTATTTTTTATTTCTTATTTTTTGTTTTTTGTTATTTGAACAACCTTTAACCAATTTATGCCTTCATAGTTTACCTGCCATTTGGTAGTGCAAGATTTTCTGACTTCCCTAGTAATGATTCAATATTGGGCAGAGATCCTTCGATATTGCCATTATGATTCTGTTACATTTTTTATCAATCATCAGATAGTCTATACAGTGCACCCCGATGTTGAAAGTCAGCCAACTGATCTCAAATTTTGTACATTCAACCCTATAACCTCTGGGTGAAATTATAACACCATCTCGTAGAGAACATGATGTTTAAAGTTTGTGCAATGTTCCACTAGATATTTTGTTTCTGTGCAGTGTCCTACATATCAAATGCTTTGTTTTTACTTTCTTCTCTACTGTTTCTACAGGGGGGACAGCCAGCCGCGTCATTGCATTGGCGTTCTGGTTGTTATGGCAACCAGATACGCACAGCGGCATGACGTCATCATTGCGGGACTCCGGCTGCGACGTCAGGAGACCTGGGCGACGTCCTCCCGCCTTTCCCTTTTCCTTGATGGTTTTCTTCCTTTATAAGGTAAGCGGGCTTTGCCTTTCTCTTCTAATATCCTTGACAAAGGGGCCAGCGAACCCCGAAACATTGGAAATGTGACACTCCGTGCCACATTAAAACTTAATCTTTTTCAAGTCTCCTAGTGCTGCTGTTTATTTATTTTATTTACACCAATGTGCGGAGGGCACAGGAGCACCAGTGTTGATAGTATAGCAGAGTGCCGGTCCAAACAGCCATATATATATATATATATATATATATACATATATATATACACACACATACTAAGAAGGGTGAGGAACAAGTTGTGATGAAGCAACAAAACACGTTGAGGGTTTACTGTTGACCTCTCCTGGTTGCTGACAATTGTATTTTTATATATCTTATTTTTATGCTTATTGCTTTAATGTGTGGTTTGTATAAATAAAATACCCTTTTATAACTAATATATGTGGGAGCATATGGACTTTTTTATACCCACATGAGCATTGGATATAGAAAGTGATATATCCGTGGGCTCAATCTAAGAGAAATAAGGTACATCGTGGTAACCCTGTATATTATTTTGGAGGCATAACCTAGAGGACTTCACTAAAGACCCCATTTGCTTGATAAGCATAAACAATACTTTTTTGTGGTACACATACAGTATTATTTATTCCCTTTTCCAACTGAATTAATGGTACTGCACCAGATAGTGGTTTCTCCCACTCCTTGCCTAGTGTCTTATGAAGAGGCATTCACATTTGATAAGAAGTTTGGTACATATTGGTAAATCCCCTTTGGTATTGGTTCAGGAGGTACGTTTTCCATGGGTTTCAAGAAAGACGCATTTTTGATTAGCCTGTATTTTCTAATATTGCATTATGCATAATATTTACCTTATGTAGCAAGGTGTTTTAATTTACTACACTATAAAGCGCTTGTTTCTCCCCCTTCTTAGTATTCATCACCCCTCTGAGACTTTACAATGACAGATTCCCAGGAGAACAAAAAGCTGCCACCTTAATATAGGGAGTGTATTTGAAGCATATCCTTAAAAAAAAGTGTCTTTCACAAAGAGACACATATTGATTTGAAGGTTGCAGCGCTGTATCTGTACCATTTGTAGAAATATATATATTTGGATTAGGGATGTGCTGGCTCGGTTCTACTCGGTTCCGTTCGGTTTTTTTTTCCGAATCTTATTGTGTTTCAGCTGTCACGAGTTTTGGATAGCCAATAAGATTCGGTAAAAAAAAACGAACGGAACCGAGTAGAACCGAGCCTGCACATCCTTAATTTGGATTTTCTACACTAAGTGCAGTCACATCAGTTTTTTTTAGTAGTTTTTGTAGGCCTGATATATGCATCTCTTGACCATGCAGTGTCTGGCTCAAGCTGAGTTTTAACGATACATAAATGTGCATTAAGTGGCTGCAGTTAAGGCAGAACATCTGTATTACCTCATCATCAGACACTGCATCAAAATTTAACTGCCCACAGAAGAACCTAGGCCTATGTAGGCTCTGCAGAATCCCTACCTTCTGGTTCCTCAGTTCTGTATGTTGCTTCTTGAACCTTTAATTCAGCTGGTGCAGATCACATGAGAGCAGTGTCTATACCCAAATGAAAGAAAGGCCTGTTTGAGCCATGTTTGGAATCACAGACAATTTAGCAACTGACTTGGTCACCTTTTATAAACATCATAATTTAGAGTGTTCTAATTGAAATAATTTGCATATGCAAACATGCTACTCATTTGGTAGTCTATTGATTTTATGCATTGCATTGTGATTTTGGTGTGAGTTCAGTCATATTGATCAACGCAATTCTTAGTAAATTTACGATTTGCAAACTCACTAGTCTATTAACCTTTGTGTTCCCTCCCAAAAATTGTTTGTGCCAATACACAAAATGTACAGTTCTCATGTATTTAGAAGCAAATCAATTAGTAAACTTAGCTGGGTCTTGGTTGCAGGAGCCTGGAGGAGAGGATTTGGCTTAATGCCTTGGAAAATACATCCCCATGCCTCTAGACTTTACAAAGCACCCCTCTGGCAGATTTACTGGGATGAGCCTCAGGGGGATGGATGAGACCAGGATCTTAGGGGACTATGGATCCTGTGGTTAGCTGGCAGGTGCTCCCCAGTGGATTGACTTAGAAGTGGATCTCCCTCTGTTGGTGGATGTTGAAGCTGCATGCTTTGGAACTTATAGATGTGTCCCCATACATCTAGCCTCAAAACACCATGCAGCACATGATGCCTGGCACGAGTGAGCCGCCAGATCCTGTGTGATTCTGTTAGCGCCAAGCATCTGTTTGCATTTATTTAGCAAAACCTGCATAACAGTTGTGCTGGTTTCGTCATTCATTTTTATTTTCTATATGGCAATCAATGTCAAAAATAGACTGACACTTCCTACTGCTTTTTTATAAGCCAAAACATACAACATGCAATTCATCAGCTGAGGTTTACAATTTGACCTCAGCTCGCTCAGCCTCACATTTGGTAGAGCGTGATTTAGAAATCTATAAATTTCTAGAAATAATGACAAATGTCTTTTATGGAAACAGAAATTTCCATTGCCCTCACCTTCTGGAAAAAGCCTGGGTACCAATGGCTTTACTGTCTCATACTGCAATGTGTCACAAGCCGCCACCGTGTCATGCTGGATAATGGTGCTCCCGACAGTTCCCTTAGGCCTGTTGCTGGAGGATGGAGTTGTCATACTGTCAATTCAAGAAAGTGCTCCCTCTAGCCATATGTCATCTCTGCCGGGGCTGGATTAGTCACTCCTTCTATTTCTTTCCTGTTGTTGTGTTGCTCGGATGCTGGTGATAGCATATCACGTGTTCCGGTGCATCCTGTCAAGTCGAGTGTCTTGTACCTCAGCCTGACTCGAGTGTCTCCTGCCATTTGTGTCATCTTGGAGGCACAGGCCATTATCCAGTGTCTCTTGCTGCTTGTGTCATCTCGGTGGCACAAGCCGCACTCCAGTTTTTCCTGCCGCTGTGTCACCTTGGCAGCTCAAGCTGCACTCCAGTGTCTCCTGACATTTGTATCATCTTGGCAGCACAAGCCATACTCCAGTGTCTCCTGCCGCTTGTGTCGTATTGGTGGCACAAGCCACACTCCAGTGTCTCCTGCCACTTGTGTCATTTCGGCGGCACAAGCTGCACTCCAGTTTTTCCTGCTGCTGTGTCACCTTGGCAGCTCAAGCTGCACTCCAGTGTCTCCTGCCATTTGTGTCATCTCGGCAGCACAAGCCATACTCCAGTGCAACTCTGCATCCTGCTACACAGCAAAAGGCTGCATCTTGTCAAGCACTACCAGCCCTCAACGCTGCTACATGGCCCAAAGGCCGCTCCTTGCCAAGCACTACCAGCCCTCAAGGCAGCTACACAACCCAAAGGCCACACCTTGCCAAACACTACCAGCCCTCAAGGCTACTAAAAGGCCCAAAGGCCGCACCTTGCCAAGCTCTACCAGCCTTCAAGGCTGCTTCATGACCCAAAGGCTGCATCTTGCCAAACGCTATTAGCCCTTAAGGCTTCTAATAGGCCAAGGCCACACCAAGCCAAGCACCACCAGCCCCAAGGCTGCTAATTGGCTAAAGCTGAGTCTTGTTAACATTACCAGCCCTCAATGCTGTTGGTGTAATTTATTCTTAGGGGTACCCCGACAGTCATAACTACATAATCCTCAACATTATTGCTAAGCAGTGGTGAATCTAATCTTAGATTTATAAAACAATGCCTTTCAAGATAAGCTTCTTCCCCTTCTATTGAGAGCCTGTAATGCGGTGTCAGCACACCACACCTTCTCTGGCCAATTGCTTGAAGCTCCTATTTCGGTCATACTAAAAGAGGCTAAGAACTCATCTTTAAGTGTGAGTTAGAGGCCTATATAGTTGCTTAATGTAGAAGTGAAGTGGTCTGTAAAGCTCACCTTAAGCCTCTGCTCTCTTAAATTATTCATTTTGACCAAGTGCACATTGTTCCAGACAGAGAGGCTAAAATAAATAAAGTACTACCAAGTGCATTGATTTAATTCATCATGCAGCCCACACTAACACCCCATACTTTCCACTGAAGCTGAAAAGGCTATTGACTGGGTGGATTGGGGCTTCACGATGGCTATACTGAGGCAGTTGAGTTTGGATGACACTTTCCTTCATAAGATTCTCTCTCTTTATCTGGCCTCCAGGAATAGTAAATAGAATCTTATCTGACAAGATTCATATAAAAAGTGGAATACACCAAGAATGCCCACTTTTGCCAATGGTATTTTTTCTATGTATGGAGGCTTTGGCATAGGCAATCAGAGATAATTAAAATATTTCTAGATTGCAGGTCAGCCCAGTGGATGACAGTTTTGCTTTCTTTGCAGATGACCTATTGGGTGTGGTTACGAATCTCGTTATGTGTATTCCAAACTTGCTACAATAATTTAAGTGGTTCGGTCACCTGTCTAATTTTAAAACTAATTATGTTAAGTCCACTACCCTGAATACCACTGCTTTGGATAACACAGTAGAAACTCTCAGTATCTCTTTGTTTCATATGCTGAGATGCCTTATCATTGTAGCATGATTTATTTAAAATTATTTGCGAAGTACACTCCGGTGAGAACAAGATCAATGGTCCTAGTTTTCATGGATCTGCATTATGAATATTCATAAAATGTAATATTTTCCCATTAATTTATACTTGTTACAGGCAACAACTGTAGGACTGCCTACTTGTCAGAAATCCACAATCTGTTGCATAATTGTGTTTGTAGGGTTGTGGCAGGAAATGTAGATTTAAGCAAGCACTACTCTTCTGAAGAAAGATTTGTGACAGAACAATTTCCCATGATCTCGACTTATTAACAGGCTATTATTTTGAAGCTGGTTTTAGATTGGGTTAGAGGATCAAAAATTGAAGCAGTGGGTGCATTTGAAGGGCTTCTCTTCCTCATTGCCTCTACAGTGCTTCCTCGGTGCTCCAAAATTGTGTGCACCGCTAATCCGACTGATGGCCCCTCCCTTGAGATTTGGAGGAAGTTGCATTATAGTAGTGATGTTTCCTCACTGACAGCTCCTCTCACTCCCATACTTCAAAGCCAACTTTTCCCTCTTTGGACCTCCAATTCGACTACCCCTACTTGGTCAACAGCTGAGATATGCAAAATTTGTCATTTGATCTCTGATTGTATCTCTAAGCCTTTCTCTGAGTTTTCCACTGACACTTCTCTTACTGAAACAGATTACTGGGTGTATCTGCAGATCCAACACTTTGTATCCACTCATTGGGGACTACACCTAATCATTTGATTTCTCATATATATAATTTTTTACTCAGTAGCATATTCACAATGAACCCCCCCTTTTATAGAAATATGTGAAAAGGATCTCAGGTTAATTGGGAGAAATTCTGTCAAATTATTAATGTTTGCTCCTTGAGCATGGATGTTTGGGAAACCCAGTACAAAGTGATGATCCAGTGGTACCATTGCCCTAATATCCTACACACATTTTTCCCCACTGTATCCCCTCTCTGCTGGAGGTATTATAAGGATACTGGTACATTGATTCACATATGGTGGGATTGACCCTTATTGTTCCATTTCTGTTGAAAGTCTTGTCATTGGCCTCAGAGATCCTGGATTATTCATTTTCTTCGGGTCCTGACAATTTGTTACTGTCCCACTCTGATATCCCCATCTCTAACTATAAGAAATCATTGCTCAAACACTTTAATAATGCTACGAGGGTGGTGATGCCGGTTGATATTTTATGACTATGGAGGATATTTTCCTTTCCACACCCAATAATCATTCTGATTTCATGGCAACGTGGTTTTCCTGGATCAATCTCAAGACCTTTCCTACTTATAAAGCACTGGTTCCACAGTCTTATATTTTTTACTGATTGTACTGTGGGTGGACTTCACCCCCATTACTCCGCTGGCAACTCCACTGATCTCCGTCTTCTCAATATACTCCTGAATTGTGCAGCTTCTTCCCCTCCTCCCCTTTCACTTTCTCTCTTTTCTGTCTCTACCTTTTTTACCCTCTAGCTTTGTTTCTTTATTTTGTATTTTTTTTTTGTATTTTTAATTTGCTTAAATATAATAGACATGCAAATGTCTGTTTCTACTTTCTCAGGTTGTTCAGTTGTTTTGTTTGTATGGAACTGCCTGCTTCATGTTGTTTTAAGCTACAGTTTTACTGTATATTGTAAACTTGTTCAAAAATAAAGTATATATATATATATATCTGTCTGCAATGTTAGTTTGCAATGCATTGCATTGCAATTTTGGTGTGAGTTAAGTCATGTTGGTCAACACGATTCTTAGTAAATTTATGATTTGCAAACTCGCTAATCTATCAACCTTTCTGTTCCCTCCCATAAAATGTTTGTGCTAATACACAAAATGTACAGTTCTCATGTATTTTTAAACAAATTGATTAGTAAACTTAGCTGGATCTTGTTTTCAGGAGAAGGTGGAAGGGGATCTGGCTTAATTCCTGGGAAAATACATCCCCATGCCCCTAGATTTGTGACTCTATTATTATTATTATTATTATTATTATTATTTATTTATTTGGCACCACAAGTGTTCCGTAGCGCCTTACAAAGTACATAGACTAAAAAGTAACCATTGACTTACAATACAATACAATACAATACAGGACATGGATAAACATTGCTATATTAGTGACATTAACACCCGCATAAGCAGCCAAGTGTTAGTTGCCCTAGTGGCTAGTAAGAGATAAATTAAATTACAGTAGGGAGAAGCACAAGAGGGTAGAGGGCCCTGCTTGAAAGAGCTTACATTCTTTAAGGGAGGAGAAGACAAACAGTAGTGACACAGAATGGGGTGGGACGGGAGAAAGGAAGATGTAGCAGCAAGTTAGGATGAGAGCTGGAAGGCTTTAATGAAGTAGTGGGGCTTAAGAGCTCGTTTGAAAGATGGTAGAGAGGAGCAGAGTCTGATAGGGAGAGGGAGGGAGTTCCAAAGGTGAGGAGCAGCACGGGCAAAGTCTTGGAGGTGGGAGGAAGTAATCAATTGGCATGAAAGGCGGCGTGTATTAAGTGAACGAAGAGGGCGGACAGAAGAGTGAAGGGAGATGAGATCAGAGATGTTTATGGGAGAGGAATGGGTGAGGGCTTTGTAAGTGAGTGTAAGAGCCTTGAATTGGGTTCTGAAAGGGAATGGGAGCCAGTGGAGGGTTTGCAAAAGAGGGTAGGCAGATGTAGAGCATTTGGAAAGGAAGATGAGCCGAGCAGCAGCATGGAGCACAGACTGGAGAGGAGAGAGATGGGATTTGGGGAGGCCAGCTAGGAGAAGGTTACAGTAGTCCAGTCTGGACATGACCAGTGAATGTACAAGGGTTTTGGTAGCATCCTGGGTGAGAAATGGTCTGATCTTGGAAATATTCTTGAGATGGAAATGACAGGACTGTGAAAGGTTCTGAATGTGTGGTTTAAAGGAGAGGGAAGAGTCCAGGATGACTCCAAGACAACGCACTTTGGGGCTAGATGAGATAGTAATGCCATCTATTAATAAACAAATAGTGGGACATGATGTTATGTGGGAGGGTGGGAAGACTATCAGCTCAGTCTTAGACATATTAAGTTTGAGAAATTGCTGGGACATCCAGGAAGATATAGCAGAGAGACAGTTAGAGATATGAGTCAGTAGAGAGGGGGAAAGATCAGGTGAGGAAAGGTAGATCTGAGTATCATCAGCATAGAGATGATAATGGAGGTCAAAAGAGCTGATGAGTTTACCTAGAGAAGACGTATAGAGAGAATAGGAGAGGTCCAAGAACAGAACCTTGGGGAACACCTACTGTAAGAGGCTGTGGGGGGAGGAGTCTCCATGAGAGGAAACAGAGAAGGAATGGTCAGAGAGGTAGGAGGACAGCCAGGAGAGAGCAGTGTCAAGTAGACCAAGGGAGTGAAGTATATGCAGCAGTATAGAGGGTGGTCCACAGTGTCAAAAGCAGCAGAGAGATCAAGGAGAATGGGCAGTGAGTAGTGGCCCTTGGATTTGGCAGCAAGGAGGTCATTGCTGACTTTTGTGAGGGCAGTTTCAGTGGAGTGGAGAGAACGGAAGCCAGACTGAAAAGGGTCAAGGAGGGAGTGGGAGGAAAGAAATGTGGTGAGGCGGTTGTAAACAATACACTCAAGGAGTTTGGAGGCAAAAGGGAGGAGAGAGATTGGACGGTAGTTAGAGAGAATGTTAGGATCAAGGTTAGGTTTTTTAAGAATGGGGGAAACACGGGCATGCTTGAATGCAGAAGGAACAGTGCCAAATGAGAGGGAGAGATTACGGAGGTGGGCAAGATGGGAGCAGGCAGAAGGAGAGAGGTAGCGGAGGAGGTGGGAGGGGATAGGGTCGAGGGGAGAGGTGGAAGGGGGGGAGGACTGGATAAGGGCCTTAACTTCCTCTCCAGTCACAGGGGAGAAGGATATCAGAGTCTGTAAAATGGATGGGGAGGGGTGATCCGGGAAAGGAGGGAGTGGATAGCTGGGGGACTGGTTGGATATGATGTCCTGACGTATGGAATCAATTTTAGATGTGAAATAGGTAGCAAAGTCAGTGGCAGAGAGCAAGGAGGGGAGAGACGAGGAGGGGGTGGGCAGAGGAGGGAGTTGAAGGTGTAAAAGAGACGCTGGGGATTTGAGGACAGGGAGGAGATGAGATTCTTGAAATATGACTGTTTAGAGAGGGAAAGAGCAGCACTGTAGGATGACAGCATGAATTTGAAATGGAGAAAATCTGCCTGAGAGCGTGATCTTCTCCACTGTCGCTCAGCGGTTCGTGAACATTTTTGCAGGTATCTGGTGCATTTGGAATGCCAGGGTTGAGGTGTGAATTTGCGAGGGTAAGTAGTGATCGCTACATAGAACCCCTCTGGCAGATTTACAGAGATGAGCCTCAGGGTGGATGGAGGAGCTCAGGGGTCTTAGGGGACTAAGGATCCTGTGGTTAGCAGTAGCTGGCAGGTGCTCCCCAGGGGATTGGCTTAGAGGTGGATCTCCTTCTGTTTGTGGATGTTGGAACTGAATGCTTTGAAACTTATAGATGTGTCCCCATACATCTAGCCTCAATACACCATGTAGCACAAGATGCCTGGCATGAGTGAGCCGCCAGATCCCGTGTGATTCCGTTAGAGCCAAGCATATTTTTGCATTTATTTTGCTAAAACTGCATAACAGTTGTGCTGGTTTTGTTATCATTTTTTCTTTTTTCTATGGAAATCAATTGCAAAAATAAACTGAAACAATGGCAAAAATAGACTGACACTTCCTACTGCTTTTTTATAAGCCAAAACATTCAACATGCAATTTCTGTATCACACAAAATCACAAATGGGGGTTTTTGGACTCAAGATTTTATTGGGAAAGTTTTATACTGCAGTATGAACTAGAGGCATTAAAAATATAGAATTGTACTTGTTGAATGTCATGTTCAGTGTAGTATTTTGATAGGTTGTGTGAGTAAATTATGTTAATATGTTAAACCCTATTACAAGTAAAATGTACTTGTAAACATACTGTAGCTGTTAGAAAGTTTAATGTAACAATTTCATTCATTTGATTCTGTAAGACAGTTTTTTTGAGTTGTGCATTTAAAACATTAAAACAAATTGCCTATTACATAATTATCCGTTTTACTTGTAAGGAGTCAGAGGAAAATCCTTTCCTGAAGTGTTCCTGAAAAATAAAGATAAAATGTGTGTATCTACATCACATGTGTGTTTAATATGTGTGAATTATACTTAAGCTGGCCATATACGCTACAATTATCAGAGCGATCCGCTCGATATCCACGTGTGCGGGCGACCAAGGGTTAAATATTGCTCAGTCAGGCATGCCGGATTGTCCAGCATGCCTGTCCGGTGCGAATTTAACACTGTCGGCAGCATCGGGCAGTGGATGCCCAGCAGTAGCTGACAAACATACATTTCCTGTGTTCCTTCCCATGGAAGGAACAGGGAAATGTTTCCTCCCCCGGGGGCGGAGACCAGATGTCGGGCTAATACACAGTGAGAAATCTCACAGTGTATGCCGCGGACATCTGCAGCTGGCATGCTGCCAGATAAAATGTCTTTCAATCTGACAGGCATTTTATCTGCACGTGTATGCCCAGCTTAAGTGTATCACTATCAAATTTAAAAAGTGTATTTAAAAGTCTAACCAAAGCTGAACTATATAATTCTTAGTTGGTTGACAAGTAAGAACACAACCCAGACAACCGGGTTGGCCTTTAAGAAATATACAAACCTGTGTAGATATAAGAAAAAAGAAAATTAGGGAACTTGCCTGTCTGTCATGGGTAGAAACTAAGCAAAGAAAATCAAAGAAGAAGGAGAAATGATAAGAGAAACAATATCCTCTTCATCTACCATGGTCCAGTAAATCTAACCTGTGAGAATCCTCAATACCTCCAAGAGATAGTAGCTTGCTACAGGAGGTCCCTGGCTGTAATTTAAAGAATCAATTAAGTATGCTAATGTATGCTGCTAATTTGGGATGTTTATCCCCATCAGTGTTTCACTCTAGATACCAATGATACACCTGTTCTGTGATATCATGACTTACTACTAATGAGGACTTCTGCCATACCCTCCTTTCCTGTTTTCTTTCCAAAATCTTGCTGTATGTTGCAAAATGCTTTCTATGAAACTAACTCTTTAAAGCTGCAGAGAGTGACGCTGTACTCTATTTATATCCGGAATGCAACTTTGAAGATGTTTTCAAATTTTTATTAGACACCCATTTATTTTCTGAAGTCACGATTGTTTACTTTGCCACTTGTATGTGAATAATATATATATATATATATATATATATATAAGCAGGAAAACAGCTGACACAAATTAGATAACTAGTTAAAAGGGGTGCATTAGAAAATGTGATTAATTTTTATAATTAATCATTTTTGTGATCACATTTTCTCATGCACCCCTTTTAACTAGTTATCTAACTTGTGTCATCTGTTTTCCTAGGTGCTTTGCAACAGGTGTGCTTGGTAACTGTATCACATTTAAAAGCAAAGTTGCTGTGAGCTTTAAACCTTGATAGCATACCCTGAGTGTAACACTAATGTGATGGCTAAGTCCATGTTATAATTCTGAGCAATAGAGTAGGGACTTGCAGTAAAGTGGGGTCCCGTGACGATGGGCTGCAAGCTTAAATGCATTCATCAATTCATGAACCAGAACCTCACTGTTTATTATGTTTATTATTATTAGTTATTATGGTGAGTGCAGAGCCCCTGTGATTTTTATTTAAACAATGTGGTCACATACCATGTTGCACTCCAAAACTAGGAATGGTGAGTGCCGTGGATTAGTGCTTTCTGTATGTATGTATATATATATATATATATATATATATATATATATATATATATATTGACTAAAAAAATTGGAATTCACATGATCTTAATTTATTTTTTTTATTCAGAATTTTTATTTGTTGCTTGTATATTGGTTGTAATTGTAGGTAATATTACACCAATCATATAGAAAAAAAAGTTTGTTGTATCATGTGACTTCTGGAAGGATTTTAAATATGATTTTTTTTTGTATTTTCCTCAATCACCTTGATAAAACTTTTTGTTGAAATGTGTCAGTGAGGACAGCTGGTGTGGAGAATGGAAGACAAGTTGATAGCTTCTCTCGATCTGGTATGGATCTTACGACTTTACGTATGGCAACACAATATTTAAAAAAACAATGTGTATATGACAAAACTGTGACTACTGTATGTCCTCCCTTACACCCCCAAATAGAAATATCATCCCCCGCTACTGACCAGAGGATGATGAGCTGCAGTGGGGATTGTGGTCCCGGCCGGGCTAACAGCCAGGATGCCAACTGTGCGTGCAGCTTGGCTGCTGAAAAGAATTATAATCTAGGGGGCAGGTCTCACTGGGTTCCAGCTATTGTTGCAGGTGATTCTTAGAAGTCAACTAGCCCTGCACACCAATGCCAGTGATAGCTTATGCCTCCTGTGTAAGCCTCTGGTATGTATACTGTGTCCTTGTGTCTCTTCTACATGTGCTTTGCCTGGTCTGTGTATCTGGAGATCCCCAGTCTGACAGGAACTTGGGTCTTGACTCTACAACTGTGAGCTAATGTAAATTAAGAGCCACTACACTCTTAAGTGTAAATTACCATCCACAAGCTGTTATATCCTGCTACAAGCGTTTATCAAATCTGCTGTTATATATTATTTCAAGCTGCATCTGCTCTTCACAGTGATTGTCCACCTCTTCTGTTGTATATTATTACAAGCTGCACCTGCTATTCACAGTGATTGTCCACCTCCGCTATTTTCTATAATTGCAAGTTGCATCTACTATTCACAGTGATTGTCCACCTCTACTATTTAATCATCTACTTGCAATATATTACCAGTCCTGCTCTGTAGTGACCCTGTTGGTGCTTTCAGCTTTTATATCCATTGAACTTGTATACTGCCTTGTTAATACTATTCCAGCTGAATATGTCACAATCACCAGGAGTATTGTATAAGTTTATACTGTCCTGAGCTTTAAGACCTGGCGGCATTCTAATTATCAGTAAATGTACCTTACTCTAAGGGAACAACGGGTGGCTGTTATAAGCAGAAGACCTCTGTAGCATGGCTCTAGGGGTCCTATACAAATATTCTGGTGTTTCATAGCAGCCATTCTCTATATTCCTCTACATGCCGACCCAAATACATTTAGGTACATATGCATTGTATAATATTACTACAAGAAGATGCTAATAGTGCCCAGGGTATATTGTGTTTATGATGCTTTCATTTTCTTACACTATAGTATTATTTATTAGAATAAATCGTCTTTGCCAACATATTTTTAAGCACTTAAATAAAAGTTTATTTTTAATACTTTACTGCATTGTCAAATCAAATGCACCACAACCCATAAATGTCCCCTTTTCTATTTTACACAGTGTCTCATTATCTATTGAAACTACAACATGAGATGGGAGGAAATGACTTATCCAGGTTATAAGGTGAAGCAGACTCATAATTATATTGCAATTTATCTAGACTCAAATCCAGTGGGAATGTTTTCCTCTTCTATTGTGACTATTTGAACATAACTGGAGTACAGTGTTTCCAAATCAACCATCATTGGCAAAATATATACAGAACAGATTGGGGGCAATTCAAATGTTTTGGGTGCCGCATCCAATGTAGCAATTCAATTGTTTTTGGGCACCAATTAATTATCTCGCTTGTCTTGCACAATTAGACAGGGTTTACCCATGTATAGCACCTAAACCCATTTAAAGGGGTCTATTTACTAAGCCTTGGATGGAGATAAAGTGAACGGTGATAAAGTACCAACCAATCAGTGCCTATCATTTTTCAAACAGCCTGTGACATGACAGTCAGGAGCTGCTTGGCTGGTAGTTTATCTCTGTTCACTTTATCTCTCTCCAAAGCTTAGTAAATAGACTCCAAGTTTTGGTTAGGGCACTCAAACTACCATTTGGGTGCCAAAAACCATGGACTCTTCATACATTTTTGCTCACCTCCTCATCACATTTGATAACTCTATAAAACACAATGTAAGGACTGAGGGCTTGATTCTGCAAGGATCGTAATTGCGAAGCTGCATGCAGGTAGCTTTGCAATTGTGACCCTAACAGATATGGTAATGCAGCAGGACAGTGCCGTAGCTAGGCATTTTGGTGCCCTGTGCCAGAAACAGTATTGGTGCCCCCCTATATTTTAAACAGGAATAGTGCGCAGCGAAGGCATGCAGTAAAAATAAAGGTGGGTGTGGCCTCACCGGAATGGGATGTGACCACACAAAAGTACCAGATAACATTACACCGCATATGTCCATTATTCACATTACATCTCAAAAGTAGTACCCCAACCCCTTTATGCATGTTACGCTCTGTAGAGCCCCTTATACACATTATACCACACAGTAGTACCCATCATACATATAATACCACACAGTAGTGCCCCAAACCCCTTTATGCATGTTACGCCTCACAGTAATACCCCATAAACATGTTACTTAGCACAGTAGAACCCCTTATACACATTATACCACACAGAAGTACCCCTTATACACATTATACCACACAGTAGTGCCCATTATACACATTAAGCCACACAGAGCCCATTATACACATTATGCTGCACAGTAGTGCCCCTTATACATGTTATACCACCTAATCACAGCCCACACTCTTACTGCCCCAATTTATAGCTATCACTGCCCCCAATCACAGCCCACACTGGTCCCTTTCACACTGCCCCCAATCACAGCCCACACTCTCACTACCCCCACTCTCACTGCTCACATGCCCCACCTATAGCTTTCACTGCCCCCAATCACAGCCAACATTGCTCCATTTCACACTGCCCCCAATCACAGCCCACACTGCCCCCAATTACAGTCCACACTCTCACCACCCCCACTTATTGTTATCACTACCCCAATCACAGCCCACACTGCCCCCACTCTCAATGCTTACAGGCCCCACCTATAGCTATCACTGCCCCCAATCACAGACCACACTGTTCCCTGCCACATATCCCAATGCCCCCACGCTCTCTGCCCTCCCACCTTATAGCTATCAGTGCCTCAAATCACAGCCCACACGGGTCCCACTTACAACAACTATCACTGGCCTCATTCACAGCCCACACTGCTCCCACCTCCCAGCTTACTGCCCTCCTCACATAGCCCCCACTCATAACTCCCTGCCCTCCTCACACAGCCCCCACTCATAGCTCACTGCCTTCCTCACACAGGCCCCACTCATAGCTCACAGCCCTCCTCACACAGCCCCCACTCATAGCTCACAGCCCTCCCCACACAGCCCCCACTCATAGCTCACTGCACTCCACAAAGTGCACCTCCCTCACCTGCCCCCCTACAGAACACACTGCCCATACCCCCTCTTACCCATGCTATGCAACCCCTATATATCTTCCTCATAGCCAGCCCAGTACTGCATGCTGGCTGTAACAACTTCACATGGTGAGTAAGGCACTGGCGCATGGTCCTCCCTGTGACTCCAGGGCCATATTAAAGCTAGAGGGGGCCTGGGGCACTTCAGAGATCCCCCTATTTAAAGAGGTAGGCAGATGTGTGTGTGTATTTTTTACAATACATTTTGTGTGTGTGGTTGCATGTTACAGCTACTTACCACTGAGTTCATCTGCTACATTCCGCTGATCTCCTCTCCTGGACAGTTGCTTCTTTAAGTCTGAGCCTCCAGATCTGCAGAAATGTAAAATTGTGAATCCTACCACCATGTAAAGTGGGGCCAACCACAGGCTGTGTATAAGTGTGTGTTGTATATACAGTATAATATATATATATATATATATATATATACACACACACTATATATATATATATATATATATATATATATATATATATATAAATTTATACGTACATCATCAATAATCTGCCTTTATCTACTCCCAGATGCTATTACTGTACCCCTCACCTCACATAGAGGGCCTGAATCAGAGGTGGGCACTAGTATCCCATTGGACCCAAGCGCCCAATGTTTCACTTCTGTGCATGTGTCAGAGATGCACTGCTCATTCGTCCCAATGGTTATTGCAGGGGACGCATATTAGACCTGCATTGAAATCCATGCTCTTTCGATAGGCATTCCTGGGCGGTGACTATGGGGGTGGCTAATGGCAGTGGGCGTGTCAGTGTTAGGAACTGCATTGAAAGACACAGTTCCACTGGCACTGGCAGCCATGATCTGACAGACCTTCTGAGCAACCATAGGGTTGCCCTAATGTCCGATGGTGCAGCCGATGTTTGATCGGTGGTTCGTCTTTGTGCACACATTCACAGATTTGTGCAGCGGCTGGTGGGCGACTCAAAAGGATGCCCACCATCCACAAAATTAGCATAAAGACACAGTGGTGTCTGCAAATTTGTTGCAGCTGCTACTGCAGATCCATCCACCTCTGTATCAGGCACATTATTACTACACCCCCACCCCACCATCCAGATAACAGTAATATACCCCCTATATTACTACACCCCCACCCACCACCCAGATAGCAGTAATATACCCCTTATAATATTATTACACCCCCAACCCACCACCCAGATAGCAGTAATATACCTCTATAATATTACTACAGCCCCACCCACTACCCAGCTAGCTGTAATATACCCCCTATAATATTACTACACCCCAACCCACTACACAGTTAGCAGTAATATACCTCTATAATATTGTTACACCCCCACCCACTACACAGTTAGCAGTAATATACCTCTATAATATTATTACACCCCCACCCACTACCCAGATAGCTATAATATATCCTTTATATTATTACACCCCTACCCAGATAGCTATAATATACCTCCCCATATTATTACACACCCATTCCATTACCATTAACATTTCCCCTCGATAGCATTAATACACCCACCCACAGACTGCATTAATATGCCCCCCACACCTCCCCATATACTTACCTGAGTAGGAAGTAGACTTCGTGCTCTCAACAGACTGCGGAGCTCCAGGGGAGGAGAGAGGGACAGACAGGAGAGAACAAGAAGAGAGGACAGGGTGGCCACTAGGGAAGTGGAGGAGAAGCACAGACAGATGGTAGATGAGAGAAAGGGGTGGGGCTTCATGGAGGAGAGGGGGCGGAGTCTTGGCCAGGAGAGGAGGGAGTAGAGGCATCCTCCCTGCAGCCCATTGGTGGCAGTCCAGGCAGTATATGTAAAAAAAATACATTCTACAGGCAGTGTATGTGTGTGAAGGAAAGAGCTCAGCACAGCAGCAGTGTGGCCCTCCCCTCTTTCCCTCAGGCAGCACAGCTAGTGTTAGACACTGAGCCTGCACTGGTTTTTATGCTAAAGAGGCATTTAAAGCATTGTGGTGGGCGGCCGGTTCCGCCCTCAGGGTTGGTCCGCTCTGTGCGGCTGCACCAGCCTAGCTACAGCCCTGCAGCAGGAGGCATCATGCCTCCTGTGCATTTCTTTTCTGAGCTGTGTATTCCAACACAGCATCAGATAATCTGCTTAACATCAGCCGACTGCGGTGACCCATGGGGTCCTGCAGCTGGCCAGATCAGTTTAGAGGAAGAGGCCAGGAAATCTCTGTCAGCTGACAGAGATCCTGGCTTCTTCCCTACCCCACAACGGTGGCAACACGCCTCAGTTTCAGGAAATCAAGGGCATCGCCGCCGCCCCCTCCCTGCCCACAAATGGCAGCAGCTTGTCAATCACTGTCAGTCTGCTGCCAGTCTGCAAGCGAGTCATCAGGACCCATTCTGCACACTCGCAGAATAGGTCCTGCGCTTGCGCAGATTCCCAAACATCAGGAGTCTGTGTTCAGCAGTGCACTATTGTGCATTACTGAATCAGGCCCTGAGACTGAAGGTCTTCCCAGCCTCTAACAATACACACATGAGATAACATTACTTAGCAAATTAAAAGCATTTGAAAACTTTAAAATATTTTTTAATAAACCTTTCCAAAATACAAGACAGATTTAGATCAGTTAATAGAAATCATGGATAGAAAGTAAAGAACTGTTACAAGTAACAAGAATGATTTCCTCTACAATAGAGTTTAGATATTGAGTCAGATAATTTATAGAAGGGACATAAACAACACATCCATCTATACTATCTTTGAGGTGGAATCGTCAGAATAAGATAACCATGGGACATCCACAGGGACAGTTCATCCACATGAATGGATTTTGCAGGACAAATCCCAAGACAAATGATGGATTAAATAGATTTGGGGGAATGAGGGACCAGTGGAAGAGGATAAGAAGGGGAAAGAATTTGATACAAAATAAACACATATGGTTGGCCCACTGAATCAAGAACAAAGTGGAGGAATCACTAATAGCACAAGAGAAAGCATCAGACCTTAAAATTATTAAATTGATGGATAAAATATTAATAGAGACCAAAATGAAGGTTCCGAGTAGAGGGCTCTCTTCTCCACACAGAACATGAATGCATTTGAATGGAAGTATGATTTGCATCTTTTTGCTACTGATATGCAACCAATTATTTTCTTTCAAAAGCACTGAGATCATAACTTCTATTAACATTAATGACTCTAGATGATCACCATCAAAGCAAAACACACTTGGCATACTAGAAGATCTAGAATAGGGACAAACAGGAGCAGTGATGGAAATCTCTATTTCAGAACAAAGACCTAGGGGTAAATTTACTAAAGTGAGAGGTTATAGAAGTGGAGATGTTGCCTATAGCAACCAATTAGATTCTAGCTATTATCTTCTAGAATTTGCTAGTTAAATGATACGTAGAATCTGATTGGTTGCTATGGGCAACATCTCCACTTCTAAAAACTCTCACTTTAGTAAATATACCCCATTGAATGAAGAAGAAATCAAAGTTATTTCCAGATTTCTCCATTTGTCTACAATTATGTTACCATCAAACCTCCAACAAGACAGAAAGTATAGTGTTATGACTGACTGACCAATATGAATCCAAAATTGCAAGACAAATAACAGACGTGATACAAAAAAACATATTTGTAACCCTCAGTGAACATTTCTCATACACATGACAAGCTAATCAAGGAAAAAAAAAACTCAGTGAAAACATCATCACAAAAATGGATTTCAATTTTTATGGATGGGGAACCATGTACTGTATCACTAAAAATGTTATGTACTCCTCAAAAGCCACACTAATCCACTGAGGAGACCAACTGTCTCAGAAGTCAGAAGTCTAACAGAATGCATGCATATTCCTAGACAAACGCCCATGCAAACTTCCCTTGTACAGCAGACACACTCTAGCTGTGCTATCCAAAATACAGATCACTTTAGGACCCAACAATTGGTGGGACTCTTGTCTATATATAAAAGCATAAACCATGAACTGTGGATCATAGCAGTCAATATATTTTGAACATAGGAACATAATATGAATTTAACACATTGATATTGAAACTACTGTCGATTTAAAGTTCTAAGAACAGCTTCACAAATAATTGTGGAGATATATAGCCTTCATCTACTGTGAACCTACAGGAGTTATTTATAGTCTCATTTGCCCATTAAGGGCAATTAGCCACGGTTTTGCAAAAAGTTATTGCAGGTGCAAATTTTTTGCATATCATATACTTTTTTGCATATCTTGCAATCCTATGGCTGAAGTTTTTGCACGTGCATATTCTCCATAGACAAAAACTGGAAAAAGGTTTTCACCATCTCAGAGCAGGTGAAAAGTTGTGCAAAATCCCTATTTTTGGTTAAAATGCTGGGACTTGGTTTAGAATCATTTGGACACCACCCTAATGACAAATTAGGAAAAAATAATATTTAGCTTAATTTGACCAATACTGTCATTTTTGGGGTGAAATGATTTAAAGTGTTGGAAAATGGGTTTAAAGTAGAGGATCTGGTATTTTGGGGGGCTGTATGGATGGGACATGTGTTTTAAACATTGCAGGTGCATGTAACAGGTGTACAGTATTTTTACCATTTTTAAAAATGCTCTTATTTTACTCAAAAATATATTTGCACTAGTTTTAATGCACCCCTAATTTAACTGCAGCATTTATTTTAGAAAAAAAATGCTTATTATAATTTTTCCACTGTTACACAAAAATGAATATAACAGCCATTTGACACAATTTAAGAACCCCAAATATTTTTTATTAGGGTCACTACTAGACTTTTATATTGATTTCGTGTTTTGGTCTTGCATTTTTTTTCCAAAAATGTATTTAAAAAAGCTAAAATCACATAATTTGTGCCTTTTTTGTTCCAAGAGTGTTATTAAAATCAATAACATTAATTTCCACTAATTTCCAGTCAATTTTGACCACCTTACAGCTCAAGATATTGTTTTCATTCAGTTTAGGCCAAAAGGTTGCACAGAGCTAGCTGGCTGACTAAGCCAAGCGACTCCAGTGGGTGACAAAAACAAGTGTCAGTATAACTTCAAACATGGCACATCTAGGAAACAGCGTGATACTTCAGTGGCAGACAGGATGCCAGTTAAATAAACTAAATGACTCCATAGCAAGTAACCAAGAATGTTTTCATTGATCAAGAGGCCTGAGGAAGATGGAGTATGTATGTAGTTTAAGGCAGGGAAAGGAATGAAGAATTAATTTGTTTGTAAAATGTATTTTATAAACTAATTTACTGTGTTGAGTCACAGTACTTGTATATTATGTATACTGGGCCTGATTCAGACCCGCTCGCGAGTGCACAGCGCTCGCAAGCGGGTTGATGGTCCCCCACTGCACATGCACACGCCAGAGCCGGCTCCGGTGTGCACGAGCCCCAATGAGTGACAGCAGCTCTGTCGCTCCTGGGCTCACAACAAGATGGGGCGGCTGTTGATATTGATTGACAGCTCGCCCCATTTTGTAGGTGGGGAGGGGGGGTGGCTGTGCAAATGGAGGCGTTGTCTGAAGGAACGCCTGCCATTTAGGGGCGGCCCCACTGACATCCTGAGTGATGTCAGTGGTGAGCTTCTGGCTCTGTTAGAGCTGGGCCACTGTACACAGTGGGGTATGGACTATGGAGTCACAGACTAGTATTTGTGCATTATAGATACACAATGGGGTATGGCCTGCTGAGTCACAGACTAGTATATGTACATTATGGATACACAGTGGGGTATGGCCTGTGAAGTCACTGACTAATACTTGTACATTATGGATACACAGTGTGGTACAGCCTGCAGATTCACAGTACTTGTATGTTATGGATACACAGTGGGGTATGGCCTGCGCAGTCACAGACTAGTTCTTGTACATTATGTTACACAGCGGGGTACACCCTATAAAGTCACAGTAATATTATGTTATGGATACACTGTGGGATACAGCCTGCAGAGTCACAGACTAGTATTTGTATGTTATGGATACACAGTGGGGTATGGCCTGCGGTGTCATAGACTAGAACTTTTACATCATGGATACACAGTGGGGTACTGCCAGTGGAGTCATAGACTAGTACATTATATATACACAGTGGGATATGGCATGTGGAGTCACAGTACTTGTAAGTAATGGATACAAAATGGCGTACAGCACAAAAAAAAGTAAACATTTTTTTTTACTTTTCATGACTACATTTGTTTTACATTTTAAAAACTTCTTATTGCCTTTATCAAACTTTTAAAAAAAATTTTACTTTTTTTTTACACTGGAGCAGAAGGGCGCAGGACAGGTGCGTCGGCAGCACTTGAACGGATGGACACTGGACAGGTGCATCAGCCGCACTGGAGCAGATGGACACTGGACAGGTGCATTGGCAGCACTGGAGTAGATGGACACTGCACAGGTGTGTTGGCAGCACTGGAATGGATGGACACTGGACAGGAACTTCTGGATGGAAACAGCATAGCCTCTTTTGACGGACATAGGGCCTGATTCAGAGCCGCTTGTAAGTGGCCGCTCGTTCGCTCCGTGTGATGTTTGCACATCTGCACATGCATATGGGTCATAATGCGCATGCGCCAACTAGTCAGTGCGGTCGGAAATCGTGTGTTCACAAAATAGCGAGTGCCTGCTAATTTGAGTGACAGGATGAGGCGTTTGTGGGTGGTAACAGGGGAAGGTGCTTGAAAACGGGGAGTGGAGATCCAAACGCAGGCGTGCCAAACGGTCAAAACGGGCGTTTTAAGGGAGTGCATAATTAACAAAGCAGCGTCATCGACCACGTCACTTGGTTGTCTCTTAGCCTGAACTGTTCACATGATTGCGGTAGGAAAATCCAACCACAAGCACTGCGAGCAGTTCAGATGCCTTTCGATGTACTCGATTAATCTAATAAATAGCAGATATGACATATGATGTGAACGGCCAGGGGGCGTCTTTACAAAATAGCAAGCGCATGTTTTGTTCGCTTGCTCAGACATAGAGGCATCAACAGACCGCAAAGAGCGAGCACTCAATTTAAATAGCCGGCCCCTTTCTCTGAATGAGCGAGCGCAAATAGCATCCGGCTCTGAATCAGGCCCATAGTTCTGTCACTTGTATGGAATCTGGACACAGCACAGCCACTTGTATGGAGTCTGGACACAGCATATCCACTTGTATGGAGTCCAAAGTCTCTGAAAACAGCACAGCCACTTGTATGCCAACAGACCACAGCCCAGCCACTTGTATGGACAAAGCACAGCAACTTGTATGGACACTGCACAGCCATTTGTATGGAGTCTGGACACAGCCACTTGCAAGGAGACTGGAGTCTCAGGAAACAGCACAGTGACTTGTATGGACACAGCATAGCCACTTGTATGGAGTCTGGAGTCTCTGGACACAGTACAGCCACTTAAACCAGCAGAGTTCAGCACAGCACCCAGCAGTGTGCCTGAGAACAGAGTGAAATGGCACTGGATCACTGCCATGGGTCCCTTATATGGAATCCAAAGCCACAAAAATCCAGTGCCAGGAGTATGACATTTTGCCACGATCTGGAATCCGAGTCTCGTGGGAACACCAGAGCCCTGGTTGGTTTAGACTCAGATTCCGGAAGTTCGGCCATGTTCGGATATAATAGATTATCATCACAGGTTAGTATCACCTCACTACATTAATACTGATTAATACACAATTCCTACAAATTATTTTATCGAGCACACCAATTTCATTATATACTAATTGACTAATCCACACACTTTACAAGTAATTTATTTTGCTCAGTCACTCCATTTACTGTTTTTACACAGGTCACTACAGTATATGTGATGGCATGCAACATACAGTAGATCTCTTACTAGGACACAGGGCTGCCATCAGAAATTGTGGGGCCCGGGACTGACAAACTAGCTAGGGCCCCCCCATGTTTCTGTAACTCTTGCCATGCAGTGTCTTTCCAGTTTGTTCCAGTGAGTCCCCCTTCTATCTCCCCAGCCTGGATCCCTTCTCTGTCTCGAGCCTGGCACCCTTTTGCTGTGTCTCCAGCCAGCCCACCTTCTGTCTGCAGGCAGCCCCCACACTTACCTTGTTCTTACTGCTCTGAGACCTACTCCCTATGTGATGCACTCCTCCCTTTCAGAGGCACAGTGTGATGGGCAGGGATGTGAGCAGGCGGCGAAATGGGCGTTCAGTCGGATTGCAGAATTTGCAAGAGGGGATTTACTAATAATATATATATATATATATATATATATATAAGCAATAACTTGGCAATATTATATATATATATATATATATATATATATATATATATATATAATACAGCATTGGACAAAGGGTGTCTCTCATGGATACTTTCATGGATGAATTCAAACAGTGTCTTTACCCAAAGTTTTAGTCCATCTGGACTTTTAGCAAGAATAGACCCTTTTTGTTGTGTGAAGTCTTAAATGATAGTACCTGAGTGACGCCATTTCTCCAATGCTGTGCATTGATGGTGGGATATGGTATTACCTGGAATATATATATATATATATATATATATATATATATATATATATAGTACAAAAATTGCCGGCACTCCACAAAATAATAAGTAATTGCCCGGGTGCCATCCAATGAAAAAAAAATCCCAAAATATATAAAAATAACAGCGGCACTCACAGGACTGATAAAGAAGACTCACAACTCGGGTAGGTCAAAGTTCAAAACTTTTCAGTCTGGCGACTTTTATCAAGAACGTAGTTTAGCGGCGACGATGTATCTGTAGGCAAGGATGGGGGGGCTGGGATTGCGGCCGGCCCGGTACTCCAGCCCCGACAGTCCCCCCCTGATGGCGGCCGTGCAAGGACACATACCAGCACATGCTAATTTTATTAACCAATAATATGCAACACACTGGGTACTAACTAGTTAAATGTTCATCTATTAGGCTCCAAATTAATCACTTAACCAAGTTGTGGTTAGTTATATATATCTATGTATACAGTATATGCTAAAGTTCTAGGCCTTAAGTTAAAGTAGGCTGGCACCTTTAAGTGATATTTTTACTGTTTCCACTTGCATTATGACATGGACTTGTGGTCTCATAAAAGTTGTTAATTGATTTTCTGGGGGATGTTGCAGCTAAAAATAAAATCTGAAAATGGTCATACACTTATGTATGGGCAACAAGGAAAATAAAGGACCATTTGCAGAAATGGTAACACTTTGGGGCTAACATTATTTGCACTTAAATAATCTTGCTTGAAAATATTTTTACTGCTCAAGGCTTATATTATTTTTTATTCTGCACCACAGTACTTTGCTAAAAGCAGTCCGCTTCTATTACCACAAAATCATATGTGCTACAGCATATCTTCTTAACATGCCTCTGAATTGCTTATGACATTTATAGCCACATTAAAGATCATCATTCAAAATATGAGCATCAAAACTTATATTGATACTTTCTTACAATTCTTAAAAAATGTATGTTGGTTATACCTTTGTGTGTTTACTAAAAACAAAGGTAGTTCTGAGAATAAAACTTGCAAAGAAGGAAATGATTATTTATCCTTTTCCAGAGTTTGTTGTCATGTATCATATTGAATATTGGATAGCTTTGGGCAGTGTGTAACAAGGGCATTACAAAGCTAGAAAGAGCTCAGTGACTTGTAACAAATTCAATAAAGATAGAAGATTTTATTTAGGAGGAAAGAATTCATAGCCATAAAATTTAAAAAGGACACCCACAAAAATGCATAAAATGTATTAAAATCTCTTAAGATCAAAAGGCCTGATTCAGCATGGATTGCAATCGCATGGAGGTCTGCTGCGAAAATATGCTAATGAATGCAATAGCAAAGCCGTCGCACAGCCGGAAAAGAGACACTCACTACCGCTATCTCACATCCGTAATATCTTGCAGTCCTGCGTATACATAGGGAACATTGAGTAACATCAGCCCCTCACACAGAATTACAGCAGGTCTGATATACTGCAGAAACTACAAGTCTTGTTGAACACTTCAAATGGTCAGACATGCCTGTGTTTCTCTGACCACTCCCCCATAACCACCCCCAATGCTCACAGCCTATCACTCACTCTGCTATGGCTTTTATTCTGCTTGAGTGATCACAATGCTAACTCATGCACGCACACTGCGCTGTATTCGCATGCGCAGTACACACCATCGATTGATCTGCATACACTGTTGCAGTTGCGATCCATGCTGAATCAGGCCCAATGTATTTGGTGCAGTTAGACTGCTATATTGGGCACAGTGCTGTTTTAGACTGTGGATGACATGAGGCTGTAATCTTGGGCACATGGATGTAGTTGTGGACCACACAAGGCTATTATGAGATCATGGTAAATGAATTATTATGCTCAGTATGTGGAGTAGTAAGGGCTTTAGGGGCCCATGTATTACTAATCATCAAACTGCCGTGATTATTACGGTTCTATATCGTGGGTGATATTTTCATTTTTAATGAAAATATTGTTGCTATATACCAAGGGAAACTCGCAGGGACAGCAGTTTCGGTAAACTCTGTCCCTGCCACATATCCCCAGCATATTGTTTCAAGTTTGTGAAAGACCTCCTGGGGAAGCTAACACTGCACAAGTGTAGTGTCAGCTTCCACCACTGTCCAGAGGCTGCAGGAGAGAAATTGAAAGATCTGAAGATGGTGTAAACTACTGGGACCAAACTCCAAAAAGCTTCACCTTTGGGAGTTTGGTACATATGGCTGAGATCATAGTCCCCATTGATAATAATGGGGACTGCGATCTGCAGTGCAAATTAGCACTCTGCTGGAGATTTCTGTGAAATCTCCTGCATTGTGCAATTCGTACATAGGAACAAATCATAAAATTATGCAGAATGTGCAGTTTCTACATAATTTTATGAAAAATAAGCTTGATTCATAAGCCGCTTAGACTTTTAGAAAAGGTGCAGGGCTGTACATGGTCATCACATGACTGTGTGATTGATATGAAGCAGTTGTATTAGACACAATACTGTATGCAGTGAGTAAATGATAGCATATTATTGACATGAAGATATTAATAATGGGTATAGGAATGTGCTGCAATTGCAGTTGTTATGCAGGGCAGACAAATGTATCATGTTTTCAAGGTGCTGTATGTGGTAGGCATTAGGCTGTAAAGTGTTGTATATAGTGGGCAGGAGTGTTATTTGCACCATATTTTCTTTTAAATATATACAGTACTTTGCACCAGATAATCTTTTTTGAAATATATTCTTTTTCTCTTTACCAAGCATGACAAGTTTTTTAAAATACACAGCTGACCCTTAATTTAGCACATTGTACATATTTTTTATTTACTGCAAATTTTCATTGTTTATTGTTTTGCCTTACTATGCCCCAGAGTCGGACTGGAGCATGAAGGGTCCACCAGGGAATGCAGTTGTAGGGCCCAAGCTTAAGGGGTGTAGACAGTCACCAGGGGGAGTGTGGCCAGCCACCACAAGGGGACTTTACCAACTATTTGAGAATACATACATAGAAGAGGGCTCCTTTATAAAGGAGGGGGCAGGGGTGTGTCAGTACAGCCACATTGATTTGCAGAATAGCTAATCTTGGAGTAGTTCCCATACAAACAAAACAAGCACCAAAGTTTATCCATGATCCTGCTGCACCAAGATATTGACCCCTAGAGGAGGGGGTGGGGAACTCAGACAGTGGGGCCCACCTAGGATTTCCCCTGTATCCCTATGGGCCCGTCTGAATCTGCTATGTCCCACCATGCGTCTTCCCCTATATTTAAGAAGCTTAACAAAAACAACTTTAGTCATATATATTAGATTCAGTAGTGGATTTTACCTAGGAGTGCAGGGCTGCTGCACCCCTCCTCCCCAGTGAAATCAACCACTATTCCCAGTCATTACATAATATGAGGAATTAACTACAGTAAAATTGCATTGGAAACTCTTTCTGGTAGTTGCATGCTGGGCTGGTAGTCCTGGGGGGAGAAACTCCTCCACTTGGAAGTCCAGACAGTGAAAGAGTTTCCAATATGAAGCCACATCACTGCTAATTTGCCAGGCTTATTTTGCTTCTAGGATCTGCAGCTTAAAGACATTTTAATGCACATGCACCAGTATTGCTTGGCAGGACCATACTGACAGCAGACAAAATCAGACATCAGTCATGTCCTCATTAATGCTGAGCATACACTCTACAATTATCTGTCAGATATCTGTCCAATCTGGCTGGTTGGAATGAAAACCTGGTAATGTATGTGAGCAAATAACAATAGAAATTTGCTCCCAAACACTAGAAAAGGGACCAGATTTTCCTTCCCACCAGACAGATTAGACAGATATCTGACAGATAATTGTAGAGTGTATGCCCAGCATAAGATTTGGTGCCAATAGAGGCAGATGCACAGCATGAGGGGAGCAACTGGAGACTGCATGCAAAAGCTCGAATTGGTGTTTGCTTCATTGCTCAAGGAAATGTTATACTAGTGTGTGATTGTTTTAGCAAAATGTTTTTTTTACATGAGAGGATTTTTACTGTTGCAATACAGAGGTTTTTAAAATTTGATTAATGCATAATAGCGAACACATTTATTGCACATAAAGTTAATGTTTTAAAATTATAGATGTGCACAGACCCCCATGTTTTGATTTTGGCAAAGCTTCCCTCAAGTGTTCTGGTTCAGTTTCAGCTTTATTTAAAACTTGATAAAAATAGCTAAAATCATGTAACTTGAACCTGTTTTTGTTCCTATAGTATTATTAATATAATTTCCAGTCATTTCCATTCCATTTTTTACCACTTCAAAAGCACCTGAAATCATAAGGGAGGGATTTAAATGCAATCCAAAATACACAAAATCAGTTACTTACAGTATTTACAAACTTGGTGAGTCGGGACTTGGTTCAACTCGGAACCCCACAGTTCTGAACAACTCATCTATATTTAAAATATGGGTGCAAGAAGAATTTAAATGCATGTGATGTATGTCTGGTGTAAACCATGTGCATATGCTACTGTTGCTAAATGATGTGTATCTTGCCATAGTTGTTACATATGGCTACAATTGTGGTTCCTTAGTGAGCAGTAGGGGTGATTCAGCAGTGGACATAATTGCAAAGCAGTATGCAGGCAGCTTTGTAATTCTGTACTTGCATATATGCAAATTCAGCAGGAGGTGTATGACACCCCCTGCTGCATTTGCAATCCCTGCGCTGCGACCGAGGTCACAGGCTGGGATCACCATCGTGACCATCGGTCGCAATGGTGGACGGTGCCGGGCCTAGGCTTACTCAGGCTGGCTGGCTTGAGAAGCTAGGAAACTGCACTTACGTGCAATGCTGATTCAGCCCCAGTTTCAGTGGCGTCCCAAGAGGGGTGCAGGGGGTACAAGCCACACCCAGTTGTCACTCGCCAAGAGGTGACACCAAAGTGCCGACTCCTCCTCAGTGACAGGAGCGTGGTGCTGCATTGAAGCATTACATGCACAACTTGACTCCTGACACAGTGAGGGAGCCGACACTGCACACATAGTGGTCCCTGGGGGCAGTCCGCACCTCTGGGACCCCCAGAGTGATTACAACAGGGTTAATGTCCTTGCCCGCAAGGCCACACTCCTTTCTCTCTTCACTACTGCCCTCCCAGCACTGGGTGTCACCGCAGGGAGGGATGCCACTGCACAGTGTTCACAAATTGTGTTCCCTGAACTCAATTGTGAAATAATTTAGTGGTATAACTGCAGTCAACTCTGCATCAGTCCCTCAATAAACCTTTAATTACATTAATGGTATGTCTTTTAATAAATGCTAAATCCACATTTGAAGACATTTTTTTAAAAATGGTTTAAAAGTGCAAAATATGTGCATTCTACAGTACTGTCAACAACATAATTAAGTGTTGTTAATTGTATTATCATAGAAATTAGGATATATTGGAGCCAGCTGTCACAGGAGCCATCTTTGTTGTTTTCTCTGGAGACAAAGTTAAGGGAAAATGTAACACGTTAAGCAAATTTAGCCTTTTGGTGCTTGCATTCTTTATCAAATACCATCATTAGGTGATCCCTATCGCCCTCGCTGATGGGATGGAGGTCTTTGCGATGCCTATCACAAGGTTTTCATAAAGCACATGTGGAACATGACACCCACACATGCACAGTTCCAAGGCCATTGAAAATATAAGCAAGTATCCACCAGGATATGTCTCCAGAAATTCCCCTAGGTAATGCTAGATTCCTCCTCCTGATATGAAATACCAATCAGCATTACTCACCTGGCTGAACCTGTGGCATTTCTAATCACATGCATCACATACAGTACATCGTCATTCTTTGAAAAAAGCTTGAGGGATCTATTTACTAAGCAGTATTAGGAGAAGTGAATAGTGAAGAGTGAAAAGTGATAAGGTGCCAGCCAATCAGCTCCCAACTGTCATTTTTCAAACACAGCCTGTGAGATGACAGTTGGGAGTTGATTGGCTTGCACCTTGTCACTTTTCACTTCTCCTAAAACTGCTTAGTAAATAGACCCCTGAGGTTGAAATGCATGAGAATTCTATAGATTCAACATTGTTATTATAATCAGTATCCTGATTCCTTCCAGGGAAATACAGGAGTTTTTTACTCACTGTACACTTTAGCCTAATAGGCTTATTTAGCAATTTTTCTTATTTTAACATTAATAACCAGCCTCTTCTGAGACATGACCTATCAATACCACAATTGTAACCCACTTTGTGCAGATTAGCTACCAGTACACAGGACGGAGCAACAAGCAGCGGTTACACATGTGTAACACCCACCACAATCAACAGACATAGGATGTCACCCAACGTAAAATATAATTGTATAACACTGACATCTACCTAGTATAGCACACAATTAGGTGTAGCATTAGTAACACCACCACCTCTTTATACTCAGAATAGGGGTTACATTTGCAAAATATGTTCTCATTTAACCTCTAAAAAGGTCCACTTTGGTTGAGATATATTTAATGCCTAGTATAAGATCAAGCTAATATATTAACCACACATTTCTTCTATAAAATTGTTCTGTTTAACTTTAGATTCAAGCTTATATGGACTTTAAAACTAATTATATTGATTTTGCCTGTTTTTCTCTTAAACTTGTGTGTATTATAAATGGATTGTCATCACTAACATTTTTTTTTTTGTATTAAATGCAGTTACTTAAGTGAGCCAATATATCATAAAGACAAATGAAATGTAATAGTTATTTATCAAAATAAGCTTGGTATTTAATGCAAATTGTAGAAGTTTAACAACTTAGGTCCCGTTATTCAAATATTATAAAAATCCTGTTAATCATTTGATAACAAAGGCAATCTATAGGGTGGTCCATAAGTGTGGAAACACCCTATTAAAAAGGAATGCGTAAAGAAATATTAATCCAGTGTCTACACATATGATATGGGAGTGGGGGATAACTTTTTAGGGTATGTCACCAGTATGGTGGCCATCTTGAAGTTGGCCATCTTGGATGCAACTCTATTTATTTAAATGGAAGGTTAGTCATGAGACATATCAAATATATGCAGAATTTCATAAGAAAAACAATGGGGTTTATTATTTTAACATACCTTATTCATTCTCGAGTTTTATCTGAGTTTTCTTTTGCAGGTAATGACATAAATGACAATGGCACTAACACAACCTGTATATAGGATATTACTTTAAATCTATTTTAACCCAGATTATATTTTATACAAAGTTCTTTCTAGTGTGTAACCTGGTTTAGCCCTACATTAATAGATGTATTTTGTTATATTTATTTGTTGCGAAAGTAAATAACATGGATAATAATTAATTGTAGCTCACATTAAAGGACAGCCATGTAAATTTCAGGAATTTAATCACATTTTGGGGGAAATTCAGTTAGCTATGGGGTTTATTTTATTCCATTATTTAGCTTTTTTCCCTGCAAGTAAACCAGGGGTTAATGCACACTTACTCACTGATTCCACGTAAAGTGTGGAATAATTTTTTTTCTCCACACATTGCTGATGCCCTTTATTGCTCACTTTTCCTCATAGCTCCTGAAGCAGCGAGGAAAAGTCCACCTCTGTGATTTAACATGGGGTGTAAACCCTGCTAATTCAATCTCCCAGAGCAGGTAATTAGTCACTGGGATAAACCACACAGCTTATTGGCTTCCCCCCTTTGAGTAACAATTGCATTTGACATAGAAAGTATGATAGACTTCACTTTTATAAATGTTTTTATATTAAAAGTTAATTTATCAGGCATCATCATCCCTTAATAAATAGAGCTAGAATCACAATAGATTCCAACACTTACTATTGTTAACTTTTATTTATAGGGCACCACAAGTGGTATGCAACACCATACAAAGAGCATACAAACATACAGTACAAACATAACAATATGTACATGGTATTTAATAACTACACAACTATTCCAATATATGGCCTGATTCAGATTGTTATGTTCATTTCCCTGCTGTATCTTTGTATGCAGCAGCTGTTCAAATTATACAAAAGCCGTAGGAGGTGCTGTAAGTAGAAAGATGCCCCCTGCCAGCTGCGTGAACTTCAGAAATCTGAATAACCCTCAGGTTTCTTTTGATATCTGGCTGATTTCTCGGGAATGCTCACTTCACCTCCAACAACAGCCAGCAACATATGAGTCATGCAATGGTTTTTTGGGGCACTGCGACCAACATCACAGGACTAAATCTGCACATGCTCAGTGCGGCTCCTGTATATGTGTAGATCATTAAACATCATATATTAAAGTAAATATCAGATGTTTGTAAATCTCTGAACTAGGTCCATAGTCCTTTATAAAAGCAGCTCTGCCTTGACCTGTGTTTCAGTTGCAGTCACACCAAACAGCACTTCTCGTGGTGCCAGGTCCTGTGTAACCCAGTTTGTGCCAAGCAGCTTTTTCACTCAAATATACTGTACATCTTAGTAGCAATACGATGCAACAAAACTGCTTAATGAGACTGCACTAATTAATTTGATATGCAATACGACTGAGTCTAAATTTGTATATAAAGTGCTATTGTGCAGAGGTCGCTGCTTTTTTTTTCATTCCAAATTCCATTATGATTCATCTGAGACTTTGTAGATTCAATAATAATCCCTGTGTGGTTAAAGATGCAGCCTGGCCTCTCTGGTACATATTAGTGGTGTTTTGTTGTGTTTGTGGTGCAAATAAGATGCAAATTTAAAGAAAAAGTCTCTATGCTGCACAGCTTGGTGTTGTTGCTTTTTGTATGCAGCCTAGGTGTATGAGGACACAGCTGGTCTCTGAATTTGTTCAGACATTGAGATTTTTACAGAAAAACTTATAGAAATAAATTAGGTTTTGGGAAGAGATTATAGTAAACAAAATATCACAGAGGGTAAAACACTAAAGCATGGCATGAAAAAATCTGATATATTGAGACACAACAAAATTGATAATTACAGTATCATAATCAACTGTAGAAACTCAGACCCTGCAGACATATTTCTTTATGTTGCACTCAGATTTCAGTTTCAACAGATCTCTGGGGAAAGGAAACTCTGTATTGTTGAAGAGCCAATTATTTGTGATGATTTATTTAGGAGCAATTTTTTGTACAGAAACCAGAAATTAAGAACTTTTTTTTGTACATTTAAATGTGGGTTTCACACAGTCTTCCCGCATTAGATAGCAAATCAATTACAGTTTTCCGTCTATCACAGTTTCACTCAGCATTATCATTTGCAAGACTGATACTGTGATATACATTTGGATATCCAAATTAAATTTTAATTATAAATTGTTGAAATAACTCATAATAAATGTAGGTGTCATAACCAGTGCTTAAAGAGGTCCTAGAGAAGTGGTAGAACTCACTGCCCCTCTCGATGCAGTGTCAATAAAGGGACAGCGTATGCCTAAGGTGTGCACCAAAAAAAGGGGGTGTGGTCTCAAAAGAAAGGAGCATGGTCACATAATAGTATTCCTGATACAAATTATGCCACACAGTAGCACATTCTTGATTCACATTACACCACATAGTAATGTCTCTTATTCATGTATGACACACAGCAGTACCCCTTTTACACAATGCCCACAGTAGTAGTGTCCCTTATTCAATGCCCACAGCAGTATTACCCCTTACATATAATGCCCACTGTAGTGGTGCCCCTTATGCAGTGCCATCAGTAGTAGTGTCCCTTATGCAAAGCCCACAGTAGTTGTAGTGCCCCCAGTAGTGGCTGTTATGCAGTGCCCACAGTGGTCGTGCCCCTTATGCAGAGCCCACTTATGTCGTGCCCCTTATGCAGAGTTGTAGTGCCCTTTATGCAGTGCCTTCTTTGGTGTTTCCTCTTATGCAGTGTCCCCAGTAGTGGTAGTGCCCCTTATGCAGTGCCCATTGTGGTAGTGCCCCTTATGCAGTGCCCACAGTGGTAGTGCCCCTTATGCAGAGCCCACAATAGTGGTGTCCCTTGTGCAGTGCCCTATATGCAACGCCCCATTAGTAATACACCTGTAATAGTGCCCCTAATAGTAGTGCCACTAGTAGTAATGCCCCCTGTTGTAGTGCCCCCAGTAGTCATGCCCCAAATAGTAATGCCCCTCTTTAGAAATGCCCCCAGTAGTAGTGCCACCTGAGTAGTGCTCCCAATAGTAATTCCCCCAGTAGTAGTGACTCTAGTAATGTCCCCAACAGTAATGTCCCCTTAGTAATGCTCCCAGTAGTAGTGCCCCCTGAGTAATGTCCCCAGTAGTAGTGCCACCTGAGTAATTCCCTCTGTACTTGTGCCCCCTGAGTAATGCCCACAGTAGTAGTGCCCCCTGTAGTAATGTCCCCTATTGTGAAGCCGCTTACACAACAAAAAACAACAACTAATACTTACCTGAAGCCACGCTCCCGCATCCACTGCTGTATGGTCCCCTGCCTGTTCCTCAGTCTGAACTATGGGAGATAAGTCATGACACCTCTCCCATAGTGCACTGCATACAGCAGGACCCAGAAGCCGGAGCTCATGATTGAGCTCCAGCCTCCGGCTGCTGCTTGTGCTGCAGGGAGGGAGCAGGGTGTCAGCTGGTAAAAATCTCAGCAGGCACCCAGCCAATGGATATAGAAGTAGTTACACCTGAGCGCCTCCTATTAGTAAAAGTGGTAAAAAGATTTACTTATCTTTCCTAGTCAAGTGCATGAGGAGTCTTCTTAAAAAACTTCCACAAATTGATACCAAAGGTACACTCCAAACACACATAAGGAGAGAACGAAAAGGACAATCTAGTGCAGACACTTCTACAATGATGACCTTAAGGTAGAATATTATCCCAATCTCATACTGTATATAATAGAGATAAATATCATTTTATACAAAATACTTCAAGTCATAGATATCCAAGAAAAATATTTTAGTTCAAAGTTTAATAAATGTAGACAGAACACAGCCCTAGTATATAATTTGGGCTCAACAAGTTATAAAACATACATATACACCACCATTAGTGAAGTTGGCCTCATACCAGAATCAGGTTACAACAAAGCTGATGGATAGTTGTAAAAACCTGGGATGTACCACAGCCTCATTCCAAGAATGTATTCCACACTGATTAGGGCAGATTGCCAAACAGAATCCACCTCTCTCCAGCTAACGCGTTTCTACCTCTCCGGATGTCTTTGTCTTTGGCCCATCTTGCTCTGTGATCCGATCCTCAAGACTTACCTCCCTAAAAAACCACAAGTAATTTTCAGAAGAGCTCCAAACATCAAAAGTATCCTGGCACCAACAGTACCACCATCTATGAATAAAACTTCAGAAAACTGGCTCAGTATTCGAAGTAAAGGTTTCTTTCCTTGCATTTCTTGAACTGAATGCAAATATGGATTTAAGACTAATAACTTTATTTGCAATGTCACCAAGAAAGAATGCTCGATCAAGCAAAACATCAACTGTAATTGTGATTTTGTTATTTACTTGCTGGAATGCTCTTGTAAATTACAGTACATCGGCAAAACATCAAGACCACTGAAGAACAGGATTAGGGAACATATCTTGAATATAAAGAAGGGCCTCATTACCCACAGTGTCTCTAAGCATTTTCTAGGTGTCCATTCCAGTAACCCAGAAGGTCTAAAAGTTATTGGTATAGATAGGATCCATATTGGAATAAGAGGAGGGGACAGACAGAAGAAACTTGCACAAAAAGAAACATATTGGATTTACCAAATGAAGACCCTGTCTCCACTTGGATTAAACATGGACATTGATCTCTCAGCTTTTCTTTAATCTTCTTGGTCACAGCTCATAGACTTTCCCAGTTACCAGCATCTATATATGAATCTTAACATATAAAATATTTGAAATCAGAACTTTCTTTTCTTCCAGCTTGCTGCTATCTTTATGTGGTTTACTGGGAAGTTATTGATTGAGATCTCTTTTGTAATATCATCAGCAGCAAATGTATTTGATTTTCCCTGCCTTGACATGTCTCAATTGAGAGCTTATGTATCTGTCTTTAAGCACATTCTCCAAGATTGATTGTTAGATTTTGTCAGCAGTTTTATCCCCTTTCAGCACTAAAGCACTATTGAGCATTTGCATATTTTTCCTACTTTACTCACATTATCTACCACATACTGTACAATTTCATTACCATATAAAACACAGTCTTTACATACTTTTTTACATTAGAGCAGCAGCCCCTTTTTACACTTTTCTCCATTTGAATGCACGTTTCACATTCTCCTTGAATATCTGCATACTTTACATTACACTCACTTAACCACACTTTCATCCAACCACCCACATTCTACATCCTTCTCCATATCATTGATTATTTGTTATTATCCATATTGACATGTTAGTGACACATTCTTTTATGTCCAAATTGCATCACATCATTCCTGACCCGCGTTATCAGCCCAGTTTAAAGCATCTCCCTAACCAGATCTCTACTCCACAATGAGCCTCACAGGTCTTCTAGACAACCTATCCTCATCATATGACCATTCAGTGGAGTTCAGCTGTTCATCATGATGAGGTAAACACAGCATCACTCGGATTTCATCCCCTTAGTGACTAACTCCCGCTGACAGCTCTGCAGTGGCATTAAAGATCGGCTTCACACAAATTACTCAAGTAAGTCTGCAATGCTTACCAATGAGCAGGTCCTCCATTTTAAGCACTTAGCACTGAGATGGGATATCACGATCTCCACATCTCCATTCTCGAAACCACGTTCAGAGTTGACTCCTCCCATTTAGACTCATCACTTTTTTAGTTTGTTTACACATATTATCCTCATTTTATTTCTAGGAGTCATGCCATTATTAGATGTGCAGTGACAATGAACATCATCATTTCAACATTATAACAATATTATTTGCTCTTTTTTTCTCTCTCTCTATCATTCAATTAAGATCACCCCTATCATTCAATTAAGATCACCCTGTCTATCATCATTACCATCCTTTAAGTTTCTGATTTAAAGGCCAGGTTGTTCATTTCTCTACTACCAGCCTGAGGAAGTAGACAGAGGCTCTGCAAAATGCGTTGCTAGGTAACCATTCATTGGTTCTCTTTACTCCTTCATTAATTATTTTAGTATATTTTCTTTCTTTTTTTAAAATATTTTTTTTGAATATATGTTTTTTTATCATGTATCTTACATGTCCTTTTAGATAATTGATCTAAATTAGGTTACACCAATTATGGACCAATAAAAGTATTTTTTATAAGAAATACAGCAATTTGATTTTCTCATAGATCAGTGTTTTGGATCCGAGGACCATAAATCCCATATAACCGATGGACAATCGTTATTAAAAATAAGTGTCCAAGGCTTATATAATACCCCACAGAAGGTGAGTACACTACAGAATTTTGTGGGACTTTTTGGGGGTTTACTGATTTGCACTATGGAGGCATTTTACATTTGTTACTTCCTATTGACTGACACTGTTTCTGAGTGATCCAAGAACACATCAGATCAATGTTGTATATCGCAACCACCGTAGGACCACAGTGGAAATTGGTCCAATGCTCATATACCACCTACAAATGGAGAGTGCATTTTTTATTTCATTGAATATAACATATTCCATTTAACAATATCACACGATATTAGTTTTCAATAGTTTTTACATATTTTGGAATACACCGGGAACAAGATGAAATCTATCTACAACACAGATCTCAAGATAGTGCTGGAACTATTCAATTTCTTCACAATTACTCTCTGGGGGTACTGTTTAGAGGCCCCTGTTGTTCCCAGCTGATCTATTGGATCTTACAGGGAATTTGGCACTAGTCTTACACATCTCCAATCTGTCATTATCGGCAGATTGACCAGCATGTTCAGGCGATGATTGATGTCGAACACTACCAGCGAGAGTGCACATCACTGGCTGTTTTTGACATTTTCATGCCTGATTCATGCACAATTAATGAGCGATTAAACAATAATGATATCATTATCATTCACTTTTTTTAATCGACAAGTGGATACACGGCTTTAGCAGGGTAAGCCATTTTGTTATCAAATCTGAGTTTTTTCAACAGATTTACACTGGTATGCCTCTTAGTGAAGTCAGTGATAGAGAGAGTAGTCTGCCTGTAAATGAGCTGGTGTTGTGTGTTAGATACTGCAGCTGCTATAGGTGATACACCCACCCAATGGCTGTCACAGTCATGTAATCTTTAGTTTGACCAGTATCATTTGTCCACATATCTGTAATTAAGTGAATAGTTGGTACAATAGCAGTTTCTAGGCCAAGAATATTTTTTTATGTCCCAGTAAAGGTGAGGAAAAGCTGTTATGGTAATATGGAATTGAAATGGAATTTGGTAGTGTGACACATAACCTCAAATATTTGTCTAAATCCCGATGCATTGATTGCAAATGTTGGATGCAAATTTAACATAGCCATCATGGCCTCAGCGGTCCACTGTACAAAACGATGGTGGCTGTCATACATGGTTCCTTTTGCAAATGCCTGTTTCACAGTCATTTGTTGTTTGAAACTAAAGTCTCCTAGGTCCCCTTCTGTGATGAAGGTTCACAACCAGTAGCAGCAAGCCCTAGCATGCAAGGTTTCTTTTTGGGAATCCATGATAGGTGAGGAATTGGTAGCCTTTGTACATTGGAAACAGAAGGACTACCTGCATGTGCTGGGATCTATCCATGCTGCTGGTAGTAAATGCTGGACTGTTTGTTATTATAAGACATGATTTTTCCAGTTTTAATAAACAATTTGGATGAACTTGCTGCAAATGGCATAACAGGGAGGAGTTGCCTAGAAGGTAAGGTAACTACCTTTACTTACTTTGGCTTCACAAATGGTAAAGATGCCTTTACAAATGTCAGGATTTGGTAAAAAAATTATTCCTTGTGGAAATGGTGGCATTTTTGGTCTTATACCATTTCATGACAATGTATTTATTCTTGTCACTGGCAAGAACTACCACCACTGGAGGCTGACAGTACTTTGGGCCTGATTCAGATGTTGGAATAGAGTAAGATACACCAATTAACTGTGCACCTGGCCCAACCATGTTGCAATACAAGGGGTATAAATACATACATTTGTTTTGCATACAGGGTATATACTGGCTACTTATGCATGTCGCCCACAAATGTGAACAGCTTCATTTTTACACAACAATTTAGATTTCAGTTTGGACACAGCCCTCCTAAATCTAAATCTCTCTGCATGTTTTAAATCTGCCCAAACTGCAGTGGAACATGGTTTTACCAGGATGCACAGTTACTTGCTCTTTCTTACTCTGTTGCCATATCCAAATCAGGCCCTTTGACAGAAGCAACATCCTCCTCCTGAATTTTAGCAACTTGTCTTGCCTAACACATTCATCATTAACATCCTCATTAGCGTTATATACACAAATATCCTCTCATCCTTTTGCACTTCCACCGTAGTGTCCTCAGTTTCTATGACATCAATATTTTTGAACAAATCTTTGCATTTGTCCACTCAAAGCACTTCACAGGGGTAGTTTGATCAATTACTGATATGGGATAAGCATTTAAATTTTATAAATAGGAAAATGCAAACACAATATTCAGGTTTCCCAGTGGCTCCAAACCAAATCCCAACATTTTTACCTTAAAATAGGAATTTTACCCAACTTTGTAAATGCTCAAGGGGTCCCAAAAAAGAGATGTGTTAACCCGATGCACATGTTAACTGGACAGCTAATTAAATAGGGCAAAAAGTTTTTTAACACCCAAATTTCACTTTACATGTAAAAACGGGTTATTGCGGCTAATTCAATTCCCCAAAAATATTATTGGTAATTACTATGTGTACTGTATACAGCTACCTAGTGCTTGTAATCATTAGAATTATACCTGCATCAGTATAGTTGAAATTATGGAAAAAATAGGATAAATATAACAGTTAGGATTCTGTATGAAAGCAGTATTTTTCCTATGCAGGATTTCTCTTCACCTCATACCACCTGCAAAATGCAAATGTTTTATAAAATGCAGTATACTGTCGGTACAAATTGCCATAAAGTTTAGCATTTGCATGGGTTGAAGGTTTCTGAGCCTACAGTATCTTATGATAGTAACAGGATTAAGAAACCCTATTCCATTACCAATATTTATCAGAATGTAACCAAATTATTCTTAGATGTCCAATCTATTCTCTGATATTATGCAAACAGTCAATATGGGAGGAGTGTCTATGCACAAGCTTTTAGATTAATATATTGAAAGCCAAATTCTCAGATTGTATGGCAGTTATTCATCAGTTTAACATCATGATATGAAGGAAATAAATGCCATCAGCAAATAAAGTTGGCGGTGTTCCCCTAGAGTTAGATAATTATGTAAGGAAAACGAAAAAGAAGAAAACTATTTGTTGGGGGCACAAACTTATTAAATCCATTAAAAAGTATAGTTTATTAAGATTACAGTAAGTAGCCTATATAGACTGCCAAAACAATACACCATATATAGACAGACAAATCAAAGACAAACACATAAACATTATCACACTATATAGACAAGAATTGTCAACAGGATAATCCTCATATCTCTTGATAGGTACTGTCTGGTAAGTGTGATATACCATAGTATAACATAGGGTGAAAATTATTATGAAGTATATGTAGTGAAGTATCTGGTGGTTAAACAGACTGACCTATACTTAATGGTGAATAACCTAGGAGAAACAAGCAGATAGAGAAGCATGGCTGAAAAGTACTGCTCAGATTTAGGAGTGAGATACTGCTGTTAATTCATCTGCTAGAAAGCATCAAATGATATTAATGAGTGTTAACCTCCTCAGTGGCAGTTATAACAGTTAAGAAAAGTAGATAAGTGGTAACAATAATGAAAAGAGAGAATCAATAGAGTCATGCATCTGCTTTCAATTCTCTTTGCTCCAAATACGTCATGCAGAGGAGATATTGATGAGAGTACAAATAAATGAAAAATATTGATCCACTTTAAATAGTGCATTTGCTGTCAGTCCAACTGCGCCTGGCTCCTGCAGGCCAGTACCAATGAGAATGCTAGGAAAGCATGTAAGGTTCACCTAAGGTCTGTTTAAACACACTATAATCATCGATAAAGAATAATGATACTTCACAAATGGCTTCTTCGTATTACTTGTCAGGTATCGGTTTAATACACAACTAATTAATATATGAACATGTTTCCTCTATAAACAAAGGCATCAGCTCCACGCTATGCAATGTTTATAAACACAGAGCTCTCACTGATACACGTGACCATGACTATGAGGTGGAGAGGCGGGACATACTTGGCAACCGCTGATTGGTCAGAGAAATACTATATAGAAGGGTCTAGTCTCCAGACCCAGTATGAACCATGAACAAACCAACAGAGGCAAAACAATATCATTGGGAGATAGAGGTAGACACTTCATTGGTCCCGTTGTGAACACAGCGGGTCCACTACAAGCCAGGTGACTCACTCTCTGTTCAACAGCATCAGCAGGTTATGCTCTATTTTTTCACCCAATACAGCCGCTGATTAACTGCAGCAGTATACTATCTATTACACCTGCAGGGTTATGCTCTGTGCAGGAACCCTGTGTACCTCATGTGCTCAGATCGCACACAGACTGATTACAGCTGACTATTTCACAACAATTTACTAGCCGGCTCTATGTGTATGCAAAGAACAAAAGAAGAAAAGGAACTCTCAGGTTGGGGTCACTCTATTGAAATAATAAATCAATGAATAAATAACGTTTAATAGATATGCATTAAAAAATTAGATCTGCCATATATTCTTGTCAATCCTGAGACACAAAAGTTTATATATTAATGACAATAAATAGAAAAAGACAGAACAATCTTATATAACAAATTATATATGTCTCACTGATGCAGAAAGCAAAGTGAAATATTGCCTGGTGACATCAGAGAATGGAAAAATGATGTAATCATCAAATTGAATCTCTCAGTGCACCTCCCTTAGTGTCAAAGCACAATGATGTAATCAGTGTAGGTATTTAAACCATTATGAAGATACATATAGTCAAGGTACAGTGACTCATCTGTATATGCATAAACACAAATATATGAGTATATAATTAGATTGATCCAATCTATATAACTTTATGATATGTTTTGTCATAAAACAATCAACATTGGATCTGATAAGTGAAATGACCAAGTGAGTAATCAGCAAGCACAGAAAAATTATATAAATGATCTATAAAGTTTCACATGAATGTATAATAGGAACTCCCAATGTTTATGTCAATAAAATATGTATAAAAAAGAGAAAACAATTACACATATATCGTGATAGCAGAAATTGCACGAATAAATATAAGGATATAATAAATGAACACTTGTGAATCCACCAATTGCCGTGTATACACAATACTATCAGGTACCTATGAATATAGTGAAATAGCAGACAAGAGAAATATACAGTATAGATTAATCCCTTTATTGGGTATCAAAATGGCAGCTGCTGCATGTCATTATGTAATCAAACAGTGAATGACATGTGAGCATGCAGTTAAGCTCACCCAAGGGTAAGAATAAGTATAATGAGAATCTGCTTTCAGGTCCGGTCAGGAAAAGGGGCCTGTTATGACTAGTGCAGGAGCCTATTCTGACTGAACTCTAATGAGAGTGCCCAGATGAATATAAATAAATATATATATATATGTGATCAAAAATAAAAATAAATATAAAAAAGATAAATAACACAGTATAAAATCGAAAATGGTGCTGCTGCCATTCACATGCCACTACGGTATTGGTGAGTAGTTAGAAGCACAGATTTGTATACAGTGATAAGAAGAAAGATAGTTAAGGTAGCACTATGACATGTACTTGGTGAGTAACGCTCTGTCTGCCAAATGGTTGTTGCAGAGCTGTTTACTCTCTCAGATAAACCGGTCACTATGTGCACCTGGAAAGAGAGAAAGAAAGGTACCTGCTTGCTCCAACTAGAGCCGGCATAAGGTGAGCAAAATCTGCCATGTGGAGAGTTCATGCATGTGCTGATGTACGCAGTCCCGCCTGTACACAGCGGGAATGCCCGGATCTAAGACGCACGTTTCATAGCTGTTTCATCAGTCAGATGCTGGTAGTCATACACAGCTGATCTTTAACCTGTGTATCTACCAATCGGAGGGCCAGTGCCTTCTGTATATTAGAAAGACGCCCAGTGGTCATAGTGAGGACTCTCCCTATTGGCCAAATGGGAAATGCGTTTAGTGACCAACTAATCGAGATTTTATCTACATTAGACAACTACAGGAAATTCATTAAGATTGAATAAAAAAATAAATACATAGATACATTAGTGTATATTTGGAACCGCATATAGATATATAGTAATGATAATATGAATAAAGAATTAGTGGGAAATAATGGAAGGATATATAATGACATGTGACTAATAGTCAGAAATCTATAATGAAAGGATGATTGTGGAAAATATGGAAAAAATTAGTGAATATGATTAATGTGAAGTGAAATTTGTGTCAAAATTGATGAAGTACAATTCCCTTCTAATAAAAATGAATGAAGGAAAAATGAAATAGTCCTAAATAAAGGTCCTAAATAAAGGTAAGTATATATATATATATATATATAATGAAAAGGAATATGGAAAAATTAAAAATCATTGCTCTCTATATAAGTGTGCAAGGTGAATAAAATAGTGAAAGATGACAAAAAAAGAAAAAAGGAATGGAAATGATAAAAGATGAGTAAAGAAATCGGTAAAAAAAAATTGATAAAAATTGATACAAATATTGAATTAAAAAAACTATTAGGAAGAAAAAATGAAGAATAATGAAGAGTATTATCTATAAAAAAAATTTATTTATACCGTGGCTGGTCCAGATAAAAAACTGAAAGAAGATAGTAATAACAAGGTAAATAAGTGAGATGTAAGATGTAAATAAATGTGGAAAGGTTTAAGGAATTATTATTGAAAAAATTATTGAAAAAATTAAAGATTGAATGATCACAATATCATATAAAGATTGAATAATTAAATAAAAGAAGTATAATTAATTGTTTCATTTAGTCCGTAAGGGCTGACCGTATTGAGCCTAAAAATCCACTGGCTCTCTCACTGAAGTAATACTCTCATAAGATTGCCACCTCTGAACCCTAATCTGACATGTTCTAAACCAAATGCTTTTAGATCTTGGGTGATCCCATTGTGGTATCTCAGAAAGTGTTGGGCAACAGCAGTCAGTTTCTTCATTTTAGTTAGATCATTTTTGAAATTTTTTATGTTCCCTGCATGTTCCAGAATTCTCTGTTTGAAAATGCGAGTGGTCATGCCTATGTATCTGAGGTTGCAGCTACATTCCAGGAAGTATATAACCCCCATGGGTTATATACTTATATATAACAATTAATGAATTGTTTCAATTCAATTTTTTGTCCGTATCTGTCTGTTACATTATCTCTCTTTATAATGTAACTGCAGGCCTTGCATTTGCCACAGGGAAAAGTGCCTCTTAATTGGTTTGTCTCCTTGGATTCCCTACATAATGACTTTTCACTAGTTTGTCCCTAAGATTGTGGGATCTCCGCCAATTGAAGGTAGGTTTGTCCTGAAGAGATTTCCGTAGATCATTATGCATCAATAAGACATGCCAGTGTCGTGTGACAATCTGTTGGAGATCTTTCCATTTGTTACAAAAATTAGTGATAAATCGTAACTGATCTGTATTCTATTTGGATTTACTGTTGTTAGAAAAGATCAGGGTTTGTCTGTCAATTTTAAGAGCATGATGTTTAGCAGTTTTGATGGTTTTTTGCTATAACCTCTGTACAATAGGCGTGTGGTAAGATCTTCACTCTTTGCCAAAAAAGCTTCTCCTGTTGTGCAATTCCTTCCAAATCTAAGGAATTCTCCCTTTGTTAAGTTCTTAATAGTGGGTGGAAAATGAGCGCTGCTACTATGTAACAGGCTATTTGTGGCGGTCTCTTTTCTGTATAGTTCTGTGAGGAGATGTCTCTCATCATCCAGGAATAGATGTAAATCTTGGAAGGTAGCTTAATTTTTGCTGATTGTATAAGTCAATTTAAGATTGATTGAATTGTTATTCAATCCATTAATAAAAAGGAGTAGATCATTATAGTCCCCATGCCATATGATAAAGATATCATCGATATATCTTAGCCATGTTGTTATATGGCTAGTAAGGTGGTCATAGTTTTCAACGAGAACAATCTCCCTTTCCCACCATCCAAGGAACAGATTCGCATACATGGGTGCACATGCCATGCCCATCGCTGTTCCTCAGACCTGTAGGAAAAATTTATCATCAAAGGTAAAGAAGTTCTTTTGTAAAATGATCTCCAATAGATTTACCAGAAATTCTTTAAAGTCATCCATTCCTTCCATTTGTAAGAAATACCTGATTGCTGAGATACCTATATCATGTTTGATGCTTGCATAGAGAGACTCAGCATCTAATGTTACCAGGAGATGGTCCTACTCTAATTGTATATCATAAATTTTCCTTAAGACTTCCCTTGTATCTTGGACAAAAGATGGTAGAGTGTATACATAATGTCGCAATTGCTGGTCAACAAAGATGCTGGCGTGTTCCGATAATCCTCCTATTCCGGACACAATGGGTTGTCCGGGAGGGTTATTTAAGTCTTTGTGGACTTTGGGTAGCATATAAAAAGTGGGTGTTTTGGGTTCGTCCACAAGAAGGAACATTTGTTCGGTTTTAGTGATAGTACCTTTTTTGAAAGTCTCGTTGATAAATTTATGGTACAACAAATTAAACAGTTTTGTGGGATTAAAGAGCATTTGTTGGCAACACGTGTTGTCATACAATTGTCTATAAGCTTCCTTGATATACATGTCTTTAGGCCAGAGGACTATATTACCCCCTTTGTCTGAGGGTTTGATAATTGTCATTCCACTCTTGTATTTCTTTGAGTGCCCGTCTTTCATCCTGACTCAAATTATCATCCAGATGGCTGTGGGTATTTTTGTCCATCTGCGCTTTATCCTTGTCTCGAGAGATGAGATCTAGAAAGATCCTCACCTCTGGGCAGATGTTATCCGGTGGTGTAAAGGTGCTTTTCTTCTTACAAATGTTCCTATGACTGGCATTTGTTTCTCTAGGAGTTTCCAAAGGTTCTGTGGGTTCCATAAGTTCTTCTAGATCTACAAGGGCCTGTCGTCCCTCCTCAGTATTGAAGGTTGATGGGATACTTTCCTCAGACAGATCCTTCATTTACAATATGTTAATGGTTGTATCGGTTTTTTGTTTGTTCGAGAAAATTTTCTTCAGCAATAACTTTCTTCCAAAAAGACATAGATCCTTTTCCCATGTAAATCTATTAAATGTCATATTGGGAGAAAAAGATAGTCCTTAACTGAGAACTTCCAGATCCACTGTAGTGAGGTGCCTGTGGGACAGATTGATAACTTTGAGATTGGGTGTGTCCCCGAGTTCTTCTTGTGGGTTCTGGATGATTGTCTTTGGGATACAGGAGAGTCCCATATTCTTGCCTCTCTTCCCCTTCTTGTTACTTCTCCTCGTCCTCCTCCTCTTGGGCGATGTCCTCTTGCACTCCTGCTTTCTTCTAAAAAAGCAAGTGTGGTTCTTCTTGGTGGTGACAGAAGGTCTTCTGTGCCTGCAGATTCTGCTTCAGAGGAACTATATCCTGAAGGGTGTTTATGTTCTCTGTTAGTGGCATGTGATTTCCACTTAAAGATATTACCCTGGGAGAAATCTTTTTTGTCCCTAAAAAATGTATTGCTTTTTCTCTCTATGAGAGTTTCCTCATAGATGAGTAGGTCTTCTCTAATTTTTTTCAAAAGATCTTTGGAATAGGGTATCTTTCTCCCACTGTTCAAGCGTTTTGCCTATAGCCTCAACCTCTTTGTCCACTTCATATTCATAAGTTCCTGAGAACATTTTAACATGCAGGCTTCCCAATCATTTTTAAGAGTATTAGTAGCGAGTGCAAATGTGGGGAAAATTTTGGGTCTCAGTCCTCGGGGGACAATTTTGATAATTTGAGTCAGGATGAAAGACGGGCACTCAAAGAAATACAAGAGTGGGATGACATAATTATCAAACCCTCAGACAAAGGGGGTAATATAGTCCTCTGGCCTAAAGATATGTATATCAAGGAAGCCTATAGACAATTGTATGACAACACGTGTTACCAACAAATGCTCTTTAATCCCACAAAACTGTTTAATTTGTTGTACCTTAAATTTATCAATGAGACTTTCAAAAAAGGTACTATCACTAAAACCGAACAAATGTTCCTTCTTGTGGACGAACCCAAAACACCCACTTTTTATATGCTACCCAAAGTCCACAAAGACTTAAAAAACCCTCCCGGATGACCCATTGTGTCCAGTATAGGAGGATTATCGGAACACGCCAGGGAAGTCTTAAGAAAAACACATGATATACAATTAGAGGAGGACCATCTCCTGGTAACATTAGATGTTGAGTCGCTCTATACAAGCATCAAACACGATATAGGTATCTCAGCAATCAGGTATTTCTTACAAATGGAAGGAATGGATGACTTTAAAGAATTTCTGGTAAATCTATTGGAGATCATTTTACAAAAGAACTTCTTTACCTTTGATGATAAATTTTTCCAACAAGACCGAGGAACAGCGATGGGCTTGGCATGTGCACCCATGTATGCAAATCTGTTCCTCAGATGGTGGGAAAGGGAGATTGATCTCGTTGAAAACTATGATCACCTTACTAGCCATATAACAACATGGCTAAGATATATCGACGATATCTTTATGATATGGCATGGGGACTATAATGATCTACTCCTTTTTATTAATGGATTGAATAACAAATCAATCAATCTTAAATTGACTTATACAATCAGAAAAAATGAAGCTACCTTCCTAGATTTACATCTATTCCTGGACGATGAGAGACATCTCCTCACAGAACTATACAGATAAGAGACCGCCACAAATAGCCTGTTACATAGTAGCAGCGCTCATTTTCCACCCACTATTAAGAACTTACCAAAGGGAGAATTCCTTAGACTTAGAAGGAATTGCACAACAGAAGAAGCTTTTCTGGCAAAGAGTGAACATCTTACCACACACCTATTGTACAGAGGTTACAGCTAAAAAACCATCAAAACTGCTAATCATCATGCTCTTAAAATTGATAGACAAACCCTGATCTTTTCTAACAACAGCAAATCCAAAGAGAATACTGATCAGTTACGATTTATCACTAATTTTTGTAACAAATGGAAAGACCTCCAACAGATTGTCACACAACACTGGCATGTCTTATTGATGGATAATGATCTACGGAAATCTCTTCAGGACAAACCTACCTTCAGTTGGCAGAGATCCCACAATCTTAGGGACAAACTAGTGAAAAGTCATTATGTAGGGAATCCAAAGAGACAAACCAAATTAAGAGGCACTTTCCCCTGTGGCAAATGCAAGGCCTGCAGTTACATTATAAAGAGAGATAATGTAACAGACAGATCCGGACAAAAAATTGAATTGAAACAATTCATTAATTGCGATGCCATGGGGGTTATATACTTCCTGGAATGAAGCTGCAACCTCAGATACATAGGCATGACCACTCGCATTTTCAAACAGAGAATTCTGGAACATGCAGGGAACATAAAAAATGCCAAAAATGATCTAACTAAAATGAAGAACTGACTTCTGTTGCCCGACACTTTCTGAGATACCACAATGGGATCACCCAAGAGCTAAAAGCATTTGGTTTAGAACATGTCAGATTAGGGGTCAGAGGTGGCAATATTATGAGAGTATTACTTCAGCGAGAGAGCCAGTGAATTTTTAGGCTCAATACGGTCAACCCTCACGGACTAAATGAAACAATTAATTATACTTCTTTTATATAATTATTCAAACTTTATATATGATATTGTGATCATACATATCTTAAATTTTTTCAATAATTTTTTCAATAATAATTCCTTAAACCTTTCCACATTTATTTACATCTCACTTCTTTACCTTGTTATTACTATCATCTTCCAGTTTTTTATCTGGACCAGCCACGGTATAAAATTTTTTTTCTTTAGATAATACTACTCATTATTCTTCATTTTTTCTTCTTATTCTAGATTTTTTAATTCACTATTTGTATCAAATTTTATCGATTTTTTTTCCGATAATTTTAGATTTTTTTACCTATTTTTCTACCGATTTCTTTACTGATCTTTTATCATTTCCATTCCTTTTTCTTTTTTTTGTCATCTTTCACTATTTTTTTCACCTTACACACTTATATAGAGAGCAATGATTTTTAATTTTTCCATGTCCCTTTTCATTATAAATATATATACTTACCTTTATTTAGGACCTTTATTTAGGACTATTATTTCATTTTTCCTTCATTCATTTTTATTAGAACGGAATTGTACTTCATCAATTTTTACACAACTAATTTCACTTCACAATAACCATATTCACTAACTTTTTCCATTTTTTCCACAATCATCCTTTCATTATAGATTTCTGACTATTAGTCACATGTCATTATATATCCTTCCATTATTTCCCACTAATTCTTTATTCATATTATCATTACTATATATCTATATGCGGTTCCAGATATACACTAATGTATCTATGTATTTATTTATTCAATCTTAATGAATTTCCTGTAGTTGTCTAATGTAGATAAACTCCCGATTAGTTGGTCACTAAACCCAGCATTGCCCATTAGGCCAATAGGGAGAGTCCTCTTTATGACCAATCACTGGGCGTCTTTCTAATATACAGAAGGCACTGGCCCTCCGATTGGTAGATACACAGGTTAAAGATCAGATGTGTATGACTACCAGCATCTGACTGATGAAGCAGCTGTGAAATGCGCATCTTAGATCCGAGCATTCCCGCTGTGTACAGGCGGTACTGCATACAGCAGCACACGCATGAACTCCCCACATGGCAGATTTTGCTCACCTTATGCCGGCTCTATTTGTAGCAAGCAGGTACCTTTCCTTCTCTCTTTCCAGGTGCACATAGTGACCGGTTTATCTGAGAGAGTAAACAGCTCTGCAACAACCATTTGGCAGACAGAGCATTACTCACCATGTACATGTCATAGTGCTACCTTAACAATCTTACTTCTTACCACCAATACCATAGTGGCATGTGAATGGCAGCAGCACCATTTTTGACTTTATACTGTGTTATTTATCTTTTTTATATTTATTTTTATTTTTGATCAAATATATTTATTTATATTCATCTGGGCACTCTCATTAGAGTTCAGTCAGAATAGGCCCCTTTTCCTGACCGGGCCTAAAAGCAGATGGTCATTATACTTATTCTTACCCTCGGGTGAGCTTAACTACACACTCACTTGTCATTCACTGTTTGATTACATAATGACATGCAGCAGCTGCCGTTTTGATACCCAATAAAGGGATTAATCTAATATATATATATATATATATATATATATATATATATATATAATCTCTTGTCTCTTCTATTTCACTATATTCATAGGTACCTGATAGTATTGTGTATACATGGCAATTGGTGGATTCACAAGTGTTCATTTATTATATCCTTATATTTATTCGTGCAATTTCTGCTATCACGATATATGTGTAATTGTTTTCTCTTTATTGACATAAACATTGGGAGTTCCTATTATACATTCATGTGAAACTTTATAGATCATTTATATAATTTTTCTGTGCTTGCTGATTACTCACTTGGTCATTGCACTTATCAGATCCAATGTTGATTGTTTTATGACAAAACATATCATAAAGTTATATAGATTGGATCAATCTAATTATATACTCATATTTGTATTTATGCATATACAGATGAGTCACTGTACCTTGACTATATGTATCTTCCTAATGGTTTAAATACCTACGCTGATTACATCATTGTGCTTTGACACTAAGGGAGGTGCACTGAGAGATTCAATTTGATGAGTACATAATTTTTCCATTCTCTGATGTCACCAGGCAATATTTCACTTTGCTTTCTCCATCAGTGAGACATATATAATTTGTTATGTAAGATTGTTCTGTCTTGTTCTGTTTATTGTCATAAATATATAAACTTTTGTTTGTCAGGATTGACAATAATATATGGCAGATCTGATTTTTTAATGCATATCTATTAAACGTTATTTATTAATTGATTTATTATTTCAGTAGGAGTGACCCCAACCTGAGAGTTCCTTTTCTTCTTTTGTTCTTCGCTATGACAATCCTTACTCTCGAGGGGAGCACCTTCACCTTGTAATATTTCTATACCCAATTAGGGTCATAAGAATATTATTGTGTATCCAAATACATTATATTACATTATACATACCAGATATAATTTTTTGATCCAGTGCTCAAGAATCTTTTCCTACTTCCCATTACCTGGTTACTATGACTCTATGTGTATATTGGCTTCCTATAAGTTTCTACATAGATAATATTACAGCAGTACTATAAGATATGTCATTCTTTCTGCTGATAATCTTACAGACAGTTATCATAGATATTGGTGTGTATGGTACCCTATCATAACTTATGCCTCTACGGCGGTACTATCAGATATTGGTCATTCTTTTTGCTGTAAATCTTATAGCCAGTTATCAGAGACATTGGTGTATATGGTACCTTTTCATAACCGGTGTTACTGATTTGGATGACACCACCATAAGATTGCACATTTGTGTCACTGTGTTTACTGTGACTACGGTATGTCAGATGCTGAGATGTATTACAAATGAGGTTGATTACTCATTTTATAATTGGCATTACTTGAGATGTATTGTATTTCACCTTTTCACTCTAATATACATTCTTAGCAATCAGGTGTGTCTATGACACATACCTATATATTAATTTGTCCTATATTACACAGATACCAGACAAGTAATACGAAGAAGCCATTTGTGAAGACTCATTATTCTTTATACATGATTATTGATTACAGTGTGTTTAAACACACCTTAGATTAGTTACATACTTACATACTTTCTTAGCACTCTCATCGGTACTGGCCTGCAGGAGCCGGGCGCAGTTGGACTGACAGCAGATGCACTATTTACAGTGGATCAATATTTGTACTCTTATCAATACCTCCTCTGCACGAAGCATTTGGAGCAAAGAGAACTGAAAGCAGATGCATGAATATTGATTCTCTCTTTTCATTATTGCTACCACTTATCTACTTTTCTTAACTGTTATAACTGCCACTAAGGAGGTTAACACTCACTAATATCATTTGATGCTTTCTAGCAGATGAATTAACAGCAGTATCTCACTCCTCAATCTGAGCAGTTCTTTTCAGCCATGCTTTTCTATCTGCTTGTTTCGCCTAGATTATACCACCATTAAGTATAGGTCAGTCTGTTTATCCACCAGATACTTCACCACATATACTTCATAATATTTTTCGCCCTATTTTATATCACACTTATAGGTTATCCTCTGGATTTTGTTGGATTACCAGACAGTATCTACCAAGATATATGAAGATTACCCTGTTGACAATTCTAGTCTATATAGTGTGATCATTTTTATGTGTGTTTATCTTTGATTTGCCTGTCTATATATGGTGTATTGTTTTGGTAATCTATATAGGCTACTTCCTCTAAGATTAATAAACTATACTTTTTAACGGATTTAATAAGTTTGTGCCCCCAACAAATAGAGTTTTCTTCTCTTTCATTTTCCTTACAGAATTATGCAAACATGTATCATGTATTTCAACTAAATACACTTAATTACATAGATTGTGCAATATATAGCAGCCTTCTATAAACATATACAACATGGGATATCCGATGTTGCCCGGGGTTGAAGAATGGACTTTGAAGCACATCTGCAGCCTACATTTTTTACATTGTCCTCACCTATAACCACATTCCATTGAGTGTCTAATGGATGCTCCAGTGGTGGCACAGCAGTTATACTTGCAGCAGAGTCCCATTTCATGAACCATGCTAGCCAGAAGCAATTCCATGGGGTGGTGATGGTGCCCCCACAGAGCCCTACACATTGTGTGGTAGCACACCCCTAGTTTCAGATCTGTTTGGCCCCATAGTCTTATGCCAACCTCAGATTAAATAAACTTTTATATGCCTATGGAGGCATTCTCGCAGTCTCCATCCAGTTTTGGAATCTGACACTATGTGCGTACACATTGTCAAATTTCAAGGAGAAGTTTTTTAAAAATGTGAAAGAGTCCTCTGATTCCCTGGGTTTTAACTTGCATGTACAGCATTTATTGTTACCACTGTCCCTGCGAGTTACAGTTAGTACATAGTGCAGACATTTTTGTAAAAAAATTAAAATAAGTTGCGAGATGGACAGTTAATAATTGTGGCAAGGCCGCAATTATTAATATAAGCCCCTAAATTTCACTACTTAAATGTTCATAAGACATTTTATAAAGCAAAAAGATTACACACAAGAAGATTCTTATACACAAGCAGGCAACGATTCTTACACACAAACAGGCACAGTGCAGAAATTACATAGTTAACTCTAGTATAACGAACATTAGCTAAACCAACATGCTGATGCCCAGATACTGAGTCAAGCAAAGCAAAGAACACATTCATTTATTACATATATGTGATAAAATGGCCATTTGAACTTGGAGGCGAACCTCCCAAACCCCTGCCATATCTATGATTACTTTTAAAAAGGTGTGGCTGCAGAGGGCTCAGCTGTAACTAATCCTACATTAACTATGTTGCTATGTTATAGCAGTGAAGGGATACATATTCTTTCCTGTCTTCAATGTGAAAGTGTTACAATTTATATAGCATAAAAAATCTGATCAACCTTCCTGGTCACGGATTTTAATCAATAAACTGCATTCTTAGCAATTATATGTATTGCAGAGTACTCAGTATTTTTTATTTCACACATGATATAATCAGACAACAGCATTTCCATTATATTTTTCTTTATTTATTTGTTTCTTTTAACACGTAACTCACGTTTGCTAGTTTAACATTAGAACTTTATTGCAGTTCCTAACTAAAAAGAGATAAGAAATGGATTTAATTCTGTATAAAACATCCATTAATCTACTTCTCAAATATGAATCAAGTTTGAATTTAAAGATAATCTCTATAATTTATTTGCTAGTTTAGTGCAACATGTAGTTTTAAAAAACATCTGCAAATTAGTTTTATTTCTATTCCTTACATGATACACTCAGACCAACACAGATCTTCAAAAATGAACTAACTGCTGATAACTTGGGCAGGTCATTTATACCCTGATTTCTCAGCATGCACACCTTCAGTAGTAGCATATTATAATTACAATGTACACTTTTTGCACTGCATTTAAGTGTAATACAGGTTGAGTCTCCCATATCCAAAATGCTTGGGACGAGGGGTATTTTGGATAATGGAATATTCAGTATTTTGGAATAATTGCATACCATAATGAAATATCTTGAGAATAGGACCCAAATATACACACAGAATGCATTTATGTTTCATATATACCTTATACACACAGCCTGCAGGTAACTTTATACAATATATTTAATCATTTTGTGGCTCAAACTAAGTTTGTGTACAGAAATGAAATTCATTTATGTTTCATATACACACAGCCTGAAGGTAATTTTATACAATATTTGTAATAATTTGTGCCTTAGACAAAGATTGTGTACATTGAGCCATCAAAAATCAAAGGTTTCATTATCTCAGTCATGCCAAAAAAATTCTGTATTTCGGAATATTCCGTATTTCCGAATATTTGGATATGGGAGACTCAACCTGTAATTACAAATACAAGTGTTCAAGCACACAGTAATTTATATAAAACATGATTACAAAATATATAAAAAAAACCACACTAAAAGTAAATCTTAAACAGATGATAACGTGTGTACATATTTAATCTATTTAGAGAAGTGGTTCTCAATTCCAGTCCTCAAGTCTGCAACAGGTCATGTTTTTTGATTTTTTTAATCATGCACAGGTGAGTTAATCTATTTTGCTGGGTCAGTAATACCCCTTTCAGACTAGCAGCTTTAACTCAGGTTATTGGGTTAACCCAGGATGCTGCTAGATGTGAAAGGGGCCAGGGTTGGATTCCTGGGTCAAGTAACCTGGCAATCTAACCTGGGTATGTTGCAGAATTTAACACAAGAACAACTCGTATAATCCTGCAGTATAAATGGGTAACCCAGGTCGTCCAACCCAGGTCTAATTTATAGCAAGGAGAGTTCCAGATTTTCTGGTGTCTTTCAGACAAGTTCCACTGCACATGTGTGCAGTGCAAATGGTGCTGGGCGCTGAACTGTGAATAACCCAGGTTGGTGCTTCTGTCCCGGATCTGACCCGGTTTAGAACCTTGTTCCCAATACCAGGTCAGACCTGGGAATTTAGTGTTAAAAGGGTATAATTATCCCATCTGCTTCAACAGACAGAAATCCTTAAAGAATGACCTGTTGATAAAATTTATGCTTTGCATACACTATACAATTATCTGTCAGATATCTGTCCAATCTGGCTGATTGAAATGAAAATCTGGTAATGTATGGGAGCAAATGACAGTCGAATATTTGCTCACTAACAAAGGAAAACAGACAAAAATGGTTGTTTAGACAAATTGGTTAAAACACACAAATTTAACCAATTTGAACAATTGTTTTTTGTCCATTTTCCAATGTTTAAAACTATATGATTGACTGTCATTTGCTCCCATACATTACCAGGTTTTCATTCCAACCAGCCAGACTTGGCAGATATCTGACAGATAATTGTATAGTGTATGCCCAACATTAGGGATGCAGTGGAGAACCACTGATTTAGACAAAGTGCTCATTATTGCATACAGTATTTAATAAAAAAATAGCACATAGTATAACAGAATCTTGTTTTGAAATTAGTGTTTCATGTTAACTGGATTTATTTGTGATCAAATAATAGCAGGATAGAAAGCAACATACAAATTGTCTGTCTCCCGTAAATACCTGCAGTATCATCAACCATCCCTCTTTTGCTACCGTAAAAGTCTCCTCTCTTTCTGTTTTTCTCTTTTTGAAAGTCTTTGCATACCTCCCAACATGACCTATTACAGGAGGGAAAAAAATGTTCTGTTGCTGGAATTCCCTCTTTATTTACGATTGCCATCACCCGTGTTGAATTAGATAATTTATATAGAAAGATGTTCCCCCACAAGTGATGGCAATCATAAATTAAGAGGGAAGTCTAGGAACATACCTTTTGTCCCTCCTTGATTGGGTCATGTTGGGAGGTATGGCTTATGTATTGATGAATTTAATTCCATCACTGGCTATGAAAAGTGTGTTTAGCTTTACAAATATAAAAGCATACACCTTATGTATAATTAACTAGTGCATTATGTGTGCACTTTATTATTTAGTTGTTTATGATCATTTGTATTTGAAAGTCTTCTAAAGTACATAAACACTTATGTTAAACATCCCTCTAAGTACCAGTCACTAGATCAGTCATGTAAATACAGACATAAAAAAACATATGTTGCATTGCAATTAGCTCAGATGCAAGCTGAATGCCTGCAGTTTTTACAATGCAAGCATACAGTACATGTGAATTATTTGCAGTGGAACTATGCAACATATGTAACTGATGTATAATTTTACTGATTATCTGGTTGAGTGGCTTAATGCTATGAGATATGACACCAACTTTCTAACTCATGAAGTATTTTGCTTAATAAAGGCTTACATTGGGAAAGTGTAGGAATTTGTATTGAATAATGTAAATCCTACAGTAGATTGCATAGTAAACTGGCATTAAACATAAATCATCATTTACAGATATAATAGGAACATCATTTTTAACTGTAAACATTAGAGCTCTGTCACATTTGCAGAAATAAACAGCTAATAAATTACTTTATTTTTATTTTGTAATTCATTGCATACAAAACCACATTTAGATTTTATTATATATAGTATTTTGTTCCAACATTTCTCCTCCTAGTATATTGCTATTCTTGCGGAGAATGTATAAGCTATACTAAACTATGCTGCTTCATGGTGCTTTGTATCAGACAACACAAGAGGGTTTCAGTCAGTTTGATGGCAGAGAATGACGACAGAAGAGCTCCGGAAAAGAATAGTTCATATACATATATCTAACCCCACCTCGACCACCAGGTGGTCGGGCACTAGGACCATGGAGGCATACTTAAGTTTGAGCGCTAGCCTGGTGGGGTCAGATTTAAGTTTGGGTACTAGTGCCATGTGGACAGACTTTAGGATGTTAGGGAACTAAACCTGTGAGCATAGATACCTGTTAGGGGTGTAGAGAGCTTACCAGCCCTCACACCATCCAAATCTGGTCCAGATAAAATTATGTTTTCTACCAAAATCTCATTTCCACCAAAGCTTAGTTTCCTACCAAAATAAGTCAGCTTCACATCAAATAAAACTGAACATGAAATGGCACCTGACAAAGCTGCCCACTTTCCCCTTGTATATTTGTGCTCTGTATGGAGGCCTTTGCAAAGGGATAGATGGTACCTAACAAAGCCCTCTATCTCATCTTATATTTGTGCTCTGTATGAAGGCCTTGGTGAGGGCAATCCAGGCAAATGGTGATATTAAGAGGGTCCAGGAAGGAAACACTGAACATAATTTGCCATTATTTGCCACCGATCTTCTTGCCTCCATCTCCAACCCAGTGACCTCTCTCTATGATCTTATGCATGAGTTCAATAGGTTTAGTTTCTTATCCAACTTTAAAATAAATTGCACCAAATTGGTGGCCATAAATATCTCATCACCTGGTCATGTTGTGGTGGGGCTTCAGGGGACATGTCAGTTTCACTAGTTTAAGTATCTCGGGGTAATTTTGTCCAATACTAACTCTAAAATATTTCAGCTTAAATTACGATCCTCGATAAATAAGTTTTAAGCCAATTTTAAGAAGTGGTCATACGACTATCCTGGTAAGACAGGAAAAATACTGTAAAAATGAATGTCTTGCCAAAAGTACTCTACCTGCTCCAAACACTCCCAATTATATTCCTAATTTCCTTTTTAGGGAGTTTCAGGTTATTGTGGGGAAGTTTGTTTGGTGTAATAGTAGATCTTGGTTAGCACAAGGAATACTTAATCAAAGCCACTCTAGAGGGCTTTTTACAATGTAAGCTCTCTCAAGCAGGGACCTCTTCCCTCATGTGCTTCTCTTTACATTTTCTTCTACTACTTACTCCCCATAAGGGCACCTAAAATATTCCCCATTTTCATCATCACACATTGGATCCTACCCTCATGCTCTGGAAAAAACTTAGACACCTCCCCTCATTTAATCCAGGTGTTATATTAATCAATGTCCTTACTACATAACCCAGATTTCTTATCTGGACTATTATTAATGCACCTCTCCATTTGGTCCTCAGTAGGTATCTCATGTATTGGTCACTTAGTGAATTCAGCAGGAATACAATCATTTATGGATCTTCAGCACACATTTGCTCTTTTGTCCAACTCGTTTTGGGTTTACCTTCAACTGTTACATTATATCTCCTTACTGCCTACCCACACTACTGGGTGGACTCCAGTGCCATTTGGATGTCCATTGCAGACTCCTCCCAGGCATTTAAATATCAACTTATACCAGTTCTGTTTAACTGGCCTCACCAATATTGTGCCTGCTTAAGTGTCAGCATGGCACAAGGAATTTATCAACGCATTGAATGAGGATAAAAATTCCCAGATATTTAGCTATACTTTAGCCATCTCCTACTCAATACAGGTGCTGGAGACACAAGATTTTGTCTCAATGGTATCGGTGCCAGGTCTCTCTCCACCTTATGTTTCCAAGTCTCTCTGATCTCTACTGGAGGTAACTTTGCTTCACATTTGGTGGCACTTTCTTCAGCTGTCTGGCTTCTGGCAGACAGTTCAAAATGTCTCTGAGACAATCACTGGACTCCCTCTACCTGACACATTCAAATCTTAGCTTTTTACTCTTATGGGTATGCCCCTCAATTTCAGAAATCGCTGCTCCAACACCTCTTAAATGTGGCAAAGGTGACTATTACATGCTTTTTGTGGTCCCTTGTATGGCTCCTTATCTCTCTGTGGTTCCAGAGGGTTGATCTCTATATGACCATGGAAGATCTTATGACCTCCTCTAAACTGATGTCCTCCAACCTCACTTCCACTTGGTTGGATTGGTTAATATTCATGTATACCCTGGACTACACTGCCCGCCTCATACCCCCTCTTCCAGTTATGTCATAACAAATATGGCCAACAATCTCCCCTTTCTACCACTCACCCGTTCTCCTTTTGTATTATTTACTATTGTTTTTGCTCTTTATTTTGACTTATTGTTTTCTCTCACCAGTCAAATGTTAGTTTCCTCTTATTGAATAGTTTTCACTTGAACAAACTCGCAGCTTACTTTGGATGTTACTTAGACTTTATTAGTGACAATAATTGTAGTTATGTTTGGGCCATGCGTTACTTTACTATTTTATTGACACTGCTTCCTAACATTATTAGGGATATTCAATATGGAGCAAAAACGCAGTTTCTGCGATGTTTTTGCTCAGATGACGTCATTTTCGCCGCTTTTACTTTTACACCGTGTTCAATTTGAAACTTTTTGCCGCTGCGAAAAGTATATTGCATTCGACCCTGCGAAAAAGTATCACGAATGAATGGGTGGCGGAAAAAATTTCAGAATTGGGGTTTTGGGGAGCAACATTTTGGAAACCACCCTTCAGACAGTCCCACAAAGGTAAACTGTGTCAAAAAGTTTTAAAAAATACCTCAGGAGATACCAAAAAAAGCACCCTCATTTAGGGGTAAAAAAAAAAATTGGAGGGTACAAAGTTAAAAACTAGCGAACTACAATCTAGGGGGGTCCCCAAGTATGCCCCAGGTGTTTTTTTTCATTGCAGGTGTTTGCGGCAGGTGGATTTTTCATATTTTTTAAAACTTCACTGTTGAAACTTTTAAATATGCTCACCCCCATTTTCAAGTACCCAAAATTTGCTGGAACTACTTATTTTCTACAAAAAAACTTCTAAATACTATTCTTCACCAACTTCCCAAATCCCCAAAATAGCAGCTATTGAGCCCGTTTAAAGACTCCAAAAACCTTCAGCAGGGCTAATTGGGGGTATCCAGAGTGATCCCCCATGTCAGAGCATCTTTTTGGGGGTGTTAGTGTCATTTCCCCAAAAATCAACAAAGTTTTCGCTGATTTCACATTTGCCGGGTGCCGTTTTCGACGATTTCATATTGAATACGTTATAATCGGGGCGCGCCTGATACTATTTTGCCGGCAAAAGCTCCGATGTGCGGTGAAAACTTCGACCCACATAGACGGCGAAGTTTACGTTTCATATATAATACCCCTGTATGACTTGTATGTACCTTTTTCTGAACAGAATCAGGATAGGGCACCAGTCACTGTATATAGAATAAGGGCACAAGACTCTGCAAGGAAAGGAGGGCACAAGGCCCTAAAGAGAAGGACACTAGACTATTGCTTATATAGGTTTTGGTCAGCTGTTAGGAATAAGAAAGGGCTAGGATAACAGGCACCTAGAGATAACAGTAACTATTTTTGGCTTGAATTGCTCTACTGTGTCTGTATTTTATTTCTATGTCCACAAAGGGGTGAGGAGTTTAGTTGAGATTTCTAGGTAGTGCACAAATCCTGTAAATAAACTTTGAATAATTGGGATTATGAGTACATGGTTCTGGTTGATTAGCTAGTATAATAGTTTGTGTGGCACAAATTCAGTTTAGCGATAGAACCCTGTGTGTAGTGTTTCTTGTCTCCTAACACTGTGCTGTTAGTATCAGATGAATCAAGGTAACAATAATAATTTTGGTAATGGCCTTTTCTGTCTGTACTGCCTTTTTCTTTCCCTTTTCTTGTGGGTGCAAGTAGACCTTACACCGGGGCAAAAATACCAATTGGTGAAAACATGGGATATGAGGCCAAAAGTGCCAGTGATGATTTTCCACTTAATTCTTTGAACAAATTATTTTGCACTCTTGTTAGTTTGGTAGGGTATAATGGTTTTCAAAGAGGGATGGTACTCATTCCTTATGTTTCCTTCTAGATACAGTTGGGTGGGATCTGCGTACATGCCCTGCCATGTGAAAATGAGAGGAAATTCTTTCCTGAGAATTTGCTGACTAGATTTGAGGTGAACACCATTAAAAGACCCCATCTAGTTAGCCTTAATATCTACCCTCACATGGCACAAGTGCACAACCTAAACCATAACCTGTTTCCACCTGCTCAAGACCACCAGCAAATTTGTGGCTTCTGGTCTTCCAATCTGGACCAATCAAAAGAAAGAGCTGCAGCTCAACCAACTACAAATCCTAATGCTGGGTACAAACTTGTGCAATGTCTGCCCATCATTTGGCAAGTGTGTACCCACCACAACAGATCCGCAGACCCGTTCCTGGTCTCCTGTCGTGTCTCCTGCTTTTTAAACATGCTTAAAAACTAGGAGACCCGACCGCTGACCAGGGGACCAATATTGTAGTGTGTAGGCTGCAGCTGGTAAGTGATCTCCAGATCCAGCAGCCCAACTCACCATCAGCGTGGCAGTGGTGTGGGATCTGGTGGAGTCCCGCACCTGATATAAGTAGATATTTAAATGCCTGGGAGGAGTCTGCAATGGATTTCCAAATGGCACTGGAGTCCACCCAGTAGTGTGGGTAGGCAGTAAAGAGATATAATGCAACAGTTGAAGGTAAACCCAAAATGAGTTGGACAAAAGAGCAATGTGTGCTGAAGATTCATAAATGATTGTGTTCCTGCTGAATTCACTAAGTGACCTAGACATGAGATACCTATTGAGGACCAAATGGAGAGGGGTGTTAATAACAGTCCAGGCAAGAAATCTGGGTTATGTACTGAAGCAAGGGCATTGGTTAATAAAACACCTAGATTAAATGAGGGGAAGTGTCTAAGATTTTTCCAGCACATGAGGGTAGGATCCAATGTGTGATGATGAAAATGGGGAATTTTTTTTAAGCCATGCGAGAACATAGGAGGGGAATTGTACTGCATCAATAAGTGGCCACTGCTTAGTAGCTGGAAACCTGTATATTTCCACAATGCTGGCCAAATGTGCCAAATAGTAGTACTGTAGCTTAGAATGTGAGGAAGCTGAAGGCCCCCTCTATTATCCTTTATTTATATTATTATACTTTATTTATATGGCGCCACAAGTGCTGCACACTACCTTACATATTACATAAATCTAGTAAGTGAACAAGAAACAAGTAATTTACAGTACATTACAGTACAGGACAAGGACACGATTTATATACATTGCTGCGACAACGATTAAAGCACTCAAAATAAGCAGCAGGGAGTTGGCAGTCAAGTGTTAGGTGCCCTTATAGGGAGTAAGGAGTAGAATAAAATGTAAAGAGAAGCACATGAGGGAAGAGGTCCCTGCTTGAGAGAGCTTACATTTTAAAAAGCCTTCTAGAGTGGCTTTGAATAAGTATTCCTTGTGCTAACCAAGATCTACTATTACACCAAACAAGCTTCTCCACAATAACCTGAAACTCCTTAAAAAAGGAATTAGGAATGTTTGGAGCAGGTAGAGTACTTTTGGCAAGACATTCATTTTTACAGTATTATTCCTGCCTTACCAGGATAGTCATAATAATGACCATTTCTTAAAATCGGCTTAAAACTTATTTATCGAGGAGGGTAAATTCAGCTGAAATATTTTACAGTTAGTATTGGACAAAATTACCCCACGATACTTAAGGTGGGAATGGCAGTGGTGGTGGGATATGGCAGGCATGGAGGTGGAATGCGGCGGGTATGGGGGTGGCGGCGGGTGTGGCAGTGCAGGAGGAGGCAGCGGGACAATTCAGGTGGTGGCTATTACCTTGCAGAGTTTGGCAGTGGGCAATGGCGCAGCTGGCTTCCCATTTCAAAAATGGCATTGTGGTTCTATTTTTTTATTTCAAGATGGCCTCAGCAAATCAGTCATGGCTCACCACATCATCACCCTTCAACTTTAGGCTGGCTTATATAAGCCAGCACAAGACAGGTGGCTGTCAGTCTGACAGTGGAGGAGGAGCGAGGAAAAACTCCTGAGGATTCAAGACTTTGGTGGAAGTCCTGGATTGGCAGCTGCCATGTATAAGAGCTTAAAGGCCACTGCCTTCCAGGTGAAGATGCTGTGAAAGTCCAGGGGGAGGCATAAGCCATGTAAAAGCTTTCATTTTGTGTTTTGTTTTTATTTTAATATTTATTTCATAGGGGTACTATAGGTGCCAGCTGGCCCTTAATGCCTCGCCTTCTGGTACTTGTTGTTCCCCAAATACCAGCATGCAGGGGAGGCTTGCTGGGACCTGTAGTTCCACCTGTAAAAGACAATTACACTTACTAATGGACTATCAACTCGGCACCCTTAGCCAAGGGGTGCCGGGGGGATAACCCTGGGATTCATCCCTCGGTGCCCTGGAGAGGGGTACCCCTTTATTGTGGGAACCCCACTTCTGCAGGAATCCCCAGCCTGTGCTTACTAGTTAGGGGGATGAATGTTTTTGCCAGGGAACCCTGTCAAATGTGTACCCTGCCTGTGGCATTATCCCCCTGCTAGTGGAGTCCGGTGCTTTTTCTGAAAATATGGGGATCCCTACTTGTTTTGTTCCTCATATTTTTATAACCAGTGCCAGCTCCAAGAGCTTGGTGCTGGTTCATAAAATATGGGGGACCCCTACATGTTTTGTTCCCTGTATTTTTTTGAACCAGGGCCAGGTCTGGTTATGGCTCTGTTGGGGGAACCCCACTCCACTGTATTTTGGTTTTTTTCTAAATCCTGTCCACATCCAATAATCAGGTTATTAAATCTCAACCTCCCCATCTTCACCATTATAATTAATTCAATTCCTTATTAATAAATCCCCTTTCCTGCACAGCTAAATATAATTTTTCAGCAGACTGTTTCAGCAGACACAGATTGGAGGTCTGCTGAAAAATTGGAGAAGTGAGTAGCAGGGATTGGATGCAGGTCTGCAGTAGGATTGTATAAACAGTCTGATCTGTGGTCTGATCTGCCGAAGATTGGACAAGTGTTTACCCAGCTTAACAGCAGGGTTTTTTAAACACACCCTGACTATGCCACTGTCTGTCTTTCATATCGCTCTTTGCTACCCAAATTGCCTCCTCTATTATTTTTAATTGACACCCTCACAGTTCTTATTGCTAGATCTTTTTGGTCCTTCTCAAATTTCTTATTGATACAAGCATTGTCCCCTTTCATATTTCTCATTGCTAACACTCTTTGGGCCTGATTCAGACTTGGGAATAGAGTGAGATATCTCTCTCAACTGTGAACCTGCACAAACCATATTGCAATGCAAGGGGTGTAAATAAACACTGTACATTTTTTACATGTGGGGTAAATACTGTCTGGTTTTGCATGTAGCCCACAAATATTGCACTGCTTTATTATTACTATACAATTTAGATGTCAGTTTGGAAACACTCCTCCCAAATCTAAATCTCTCTGCACATTTTAAATCTGCCCCACCTGCACTGCAGCATGGTTTCACCAATATGATCAGTTGAGAGCGATATCTCACTCTCTATTTCCAAGTCTGAATCAAACTTGATTCAAGGGAGTGGCTGGATGACTGGTCATGTGCCTCCAGGCAGACTGTGTCACTGTGACACAGCTGCCTGTGCAGGTGTGCCACAGTGCTTTGGAGTGCACCCACCGACATCACTGCCAGACCTGTTCCTCCCCTTCACTCCTCTGCTGCCACTGTTGGAGCCAGCAGGTAAGTATGAGTAAGGAGCTGTGATGGAGGGGTGCTGTGATGGAGGGGCTGTAATGGAGGGGCTGTAATGGAGGGGGACTGTGATGGAGGGGTGCTTTAATGGAGGTGACTGTGATGGAGGTGACTGTGATGGAGTGGCTGTGATGAGGGTGATAGAGCCCTGGAAATCCCGATCATCCCTAGGTAAGTAAAAACTAACCTAACCTAACCCTAACCTCCTTAGGGGTGCCTAACCCTAACCTAATCCCCCCTCTAAGTGCCTAACCCTAACACCCCTTCCCTGCTGCCTAAACCTAAGTCCCTCTGGGGGGGGTGTCTAACCCTAAGTCCCCCCCGGGTGCCCTAAACCTAACCCTCCCCCCTGCAGCTATCCGCTCATGGCGCCTGGCATCCCTTCAATCGGGATGCCAGGCGCCGGTCTCCAAGCATCGGGAAAATGACAGGCATCTAGATATAGATGCATGTCATTTAACCCACACCGGGATAAAGCAACCGAGAAGCCGGCTGTCGGGTTTAAGACAGATGGTTTCCCGATTGAAGAGGGGTTCTGTAATGGAGGACCTGTGATGGATGTAATGGAGGTGACTGTAATGAGGGGGAGTGAGAGGGGCTATGTTGGAGGGGCTGTGAAGAAGGGATATGAGGGGCTGTGATGGAGGGGCTGTGATGAGGGTGATATGAGGTGCTGGGATGGAGGGGTTGTGGTGAGGGGGAGTGAGAGCGGCTATGTTGAGGGGCTGTGAAGAGGAGATATGAAGGGATGTGATGGATGGGCTGTGATGAAGGGATATGGGGGCTGTGATGAGGGGATATGAGGGGAGTGAGGAGTGCTGTGAAGGGCTATGATGAGGGTTGCTGGACTGTGAGGGGCTCCATGGGGGGGAATAGTGAGCTAGGATGAAGGTCCACTGAAAGGCGCCAAAATCTGTTCCCGCTTACCAAAAAACTGTGGCTCAGGCCGGCCCTGGCTTCATGTATATAACAATGCATGAAGCTAATATGGAAGGAAATTATGTTCTGTCTGTGTGGGAGGGTTCCCAAGGTGTGTGTCAGGGCACCATATCTGTTTCATAATATACATACATACAGGGCTGCCATTAGAAATTGTGGGGCCGAGACTGACAGAATAGGCAGGGCCCACCCCCCATTATTGAATGCAGTCTGTACGCCTTTCCTTTTTATTTATATTACCTCCTTACCCCCCCCCTTATTGAATGTAGTCTGTGTGCAGCAGGCCCTGCATTTTCATAATCTCTCCCCCCCATTATTGAGTGTAGTCTGTGCGTGGCAGGCCCTGCTTTTTTTTTTCTTACCTTACCCCCCTGTTAGTGAATGTAGTCTGTGCATGGCAGGACCTGCATTTTTATCACCTCTCCCCTCCCCCACCCTCCCCTGGTGGTGAAGTCTGTGCACAGCAGGCCCTGCATTTTTATTAACTAATTCTCCCCGACACCCCCATCCCCGTGCTGACCAGCCATTTCCCCACTTACCTTATGGACCCAGCAGTGACTACTTCCTCCACGGTCCACCAGCACTGCAGACGCGCTCCTCTTCATCAGCGGCTCAACCGATGCCGACCTCGCCCTACATTGGTGCGCCATGACGTCATAACATCACGAGCGCTGACTCCAAAACAAGCTTTATTGTTTTGGAGTCAGACTGTCACTGTAAGCTGGTGGGGGAGAGGCCTGAGCGGGCCCTGGCTGCTTTCTCCAGCTGCATCATCATGATGATGATGATTTACTAACGGCAGCCGCGGGAACCAGAGCGGTGGGCGGTAGTAGCGGTGGCTGGGCCCCCTTTCCTCTCTACAAGGGGGTAGTTCAGCAGGCTGCATGCTCTGCAGAGGTGGTAGTAGCGGGTGGGCCCCCCCACGTTTAGCCAGAGGCCAGGCATGGGACTACAGTTCCGGCAGACCCCCCTGATGGCGGCCCTGCATACATACATACATAGTAATTTCATTTATGAGCATATCGTAGTGCAGAAATCCAGTTCTCTATGAGTATTTAACATAGATTTCCACACTGAAAAATGTGTGATTTGTTTATTATGAAATACAACTGTTCAATAAACAATTCTGCACACTACTCAATTAGAAATGCATTTGTCACACTGTAGCACTTTATTCATTACATACTACATACATTTATAGTGTGACAGGAAAACTGAGGTTCCCATTGAGTACAGTAGGCTCACTGGTAGTAATTTGCTGCATTCTGGGAAAATGCTACATTTTATACTAAGAAACTGGTCTGTGATAACCCTGTAGTGTAGGCCATTCATAATGAGATGCCGATCATTTATATTGAGTGTGGTCCCAAAATGTTCACAATGCCACTTACTAATCTTATCCAAATCAATATTCATCATCAATTAATCATTATCTGCATGTTGGAATATGAGGATATAATGAAGCAGATAATGGTGTGAATGACTTTAACAATTAACCAATAGCTTCAGGCTTAGGTCAAGCATGGAACCAGCTAGAGTTTTTGGGGCCAATAATCTGGAAGGGGATACATACTACTTGTGGACAATGTCCAAATGCAGTATGTGGCCTCTGAAGACTGGTGTCACAATCTAGGCAAGTAATAAAATGCTCACTACAGTAATTTAGGTGCTCCGGCAGTACAACTGTCAACATGATAGTAATTCATCATGTTTACAGTTGTACTGTCGGTGGGTGTAAAATTCTGGAAATTGCATCCAACATTGCTGACAACATGGTGTCTTCCTTTTGGAGTCTCCATAATTCATACCCATGCCTTGGTGGCCATGGGTATACTGGAACTTGTAGAACTACAGATGTCTCTTCATACACCTAACATCAAAAGGCCATAAAGTGTGAGATGTATGGCATGACCCAACTCCTCCGAGAGCTGTAGTGTACAATCTTGTTCTTTCAATTTTGCATCTTACTTGCATCGTGGACATTGCAGAACATGACTGTACTAGAGACACCTGGAAGTGACTTTAACCACATAGGAATTAGTTTAAAAACATGTACAAATTCGCAGATAAAGCACAACGGGAACTTGGAGTGAGAAAAAGCTGTGGCCACTGTATTGTAGCACTTCACTTACAGGTTCATACTCATATGCACAAATTGAGCAGTGCAATCTAGAAAAGTAGCTTTGTAGCTTCCAGTCTTATTTATGTGAATATGATGCACATATTGAACAAAAAATATGCTCAGTGTGTCTGAGTCGCTCTGGACCTAGTGTGCCAAAAGGGGATGTTTGGCAAGACTGAAGCCACAGTGTATGAGGACACATCATGTTGATCCAAAGAACTTAAATGTGGCCAGGGCATGCTGGGATCTGTACTATACCTGGCAATATTGATAATGGTATAAATTGTTTTAAATAATGACCTAATGATCCAAAGATGTGGTAATAGACACTCTTCTCCAGGGAAATATTGAGTATTTCTGGAGGTGTGTACAGTATTTAGAAATGCTAGATTTTTAAGAAGCAAATCTAAAAAAAACTTGCCAGAATCTGACACCATATATAGATAAAGGAAGGGGGAGGTAGGGAAGGATTGATTGCACAGGAATATTGGTGGGTAAAAAAGATCGTTTTAAAGTAATAAAGGTAGAAGGTGCACCCTCGGAGTAAATTGAGTATATCAGAGAGAAGAGAAAAAGGACTCCATATGTGGGGCACACTCCTATAGAATTACCAAGCTATTAAAAATAACTTTTATTGAAATTCATTGAAAAGAAAAAGAGAAAAAAATGGCCATTTTTTTTTCTTTTCCTTTTTAATGAATTTCAATAAAAGGTATTTTTTATAGCTTGGTAATTCTATAGGAGTGTGCCCCACGTACGGAGTCCATTTTCTCTTCACAATCTGACAGCACCAGGCACTTACAGTAGTCAAATGCACTATGAATACCTGTATATTTGCTCAATGCATAAAGGGGGCAATTCAATTAGTGATCATGGCAGTGAATCAAAATGCTGGCACATCATGGCCATCAACAGTATGTATTTTCCCTTGCACCCCAGAGGTGCACAAGAAATGTGCAATATTGTAATATCACAATCCTAAGATTTGTGGGCAGCCGCACTTCACTGACCATTGAATTGCCCACTGTGTCTATTCTAAATGAGAGAAACAAAGTAATGAAGAATTTAATTTCTCTACTAGATTCTTCCTCACTAGCATCTCTGGCCCTCAATTTTTCCGTAAACGTTACTCTGCTCACCTAGTTTTACCTCATCTATCCCTCTGTCTTCCAGCTTTTCCTTTATTTGCCCCTCTGCCCATCAGCTTTTTCACAAAGCCATCTGCTCACCAGCTTGTCTTTGACATATCTCTCTGCTCACCAGCTTTTCCTTCGTATGCCACTCTGTCCACCAGCTTATATCTTATATGCCCCTCTGCTCACCAGTTGATCACTCATGTTCACATCTGCTCGCTAGATTTTTCCTTATATGTACCTGTGTCCACCAGTTTTTAAATCACATGAAACTCTGTCCACCAGTTCTATCCTCATAAACAAATGTGACCACCAGCTTTTCTCTCACAACTCCTAAGCAAACCACATTTTTACTCACATGCTCCCAATTTTTCCCTTATATTCTATCCATCTCCCCTGCTGTTCCTCTGCATTACTACTTTGGCTTACAGTACCTTATTCACCACCATAGATGTACAGAAACCAAAAACGTTGTTGTGATTGCACCAGAGACATAACGCGCAGAAGGAAAGACTACCCTGATGTTGTGTCACTACTGTAGATATCAAATCTACAGCTGCAGGCTACAACCTACATTCATGGCATTCATTGTCTATGCTGGCAGAACAATCTTGCAGTTTAAGGTGAGAGAGACAGACGTGTAGGGAGACAAGGCACTCTGTTGCACCCCCTTAGCACTGGCACTCTATACATCAGTGAACCACTGCCCTACAGCTACAGGCATGGGAGCAGACAGGAAGTGGACCTGGCCACTGCAGGGAAAAGGATAACATCAACTCAGGACTGTCAAACAGTCAAGATCTCCTGACTTTGAAAGTCCCAGCCCCTAAAAAATATATTGTGGCTCATGCCACAGTGCCTCCTCCCTGAGTGTACAACTGTAACAAGGCATATAGCCATCTTTCTTCCCTCTATAGTACATACAGTTCATTAACAAAACAATTTCATCCTTAATTGTGCCTATACAAGCATAGAGAGATACAATGAGGGGATATAGCTTTATACTGTATGCATACAGACTGAGACTTACTCCATTTGACATTTGCATTTTTCATGCTTCCATGTTGGACTTATAAGATATTGAGATGATGAGCCAGATGATTATGATTTAATTGAAACATTAAAACTGTGTTTGGTATCATATAGTACTCTGATAAATGTAGCGTATAAAGTAATTTAGTAATGTGTTTCGTTGTGTGGCATAGGTATATAAATAAAAACAGGGCCCTAGCTTTAAAACAAACTGAAAATGTGTTTCTGTTCAAAAATGTAATATATTTTGCTTAGTAAATGTTAATTACATACAGAAATGTTATCTATACTGACCAGATGGTGCAGATTGCTCTCCAGATGCATTGTCTTCAATAAAATGTAATGTATACAGATTATGTGACTCTGTAATATGTGAGGAAGTAAAGCTCAACTTTCATAAATCAGAAAATAGATAACTATACATCTTTGTAAAAAAGGTAGCAAAATTAAATCTAATGAATATTTCACAAAACACTTTAAAATCCAATGTAGACACATAACATTACAATTACTAAGAAATGTAATCTTTAATGGAGATTTCATTTATCTATGTTCAAAATTTAATGAATTGTTAGCAAACAAAAAGTATATTTTTTCTCAAATAATTCAACTAATTAAAAAATTCCTAAAAGAAAAATACATCATCATCTTGCTCAGTGTGTTTTTAGATTTTCTAGATCAATTATTTCTCAATGCTAAACCGTTTCCTTAATGGTTTCACTGTTGTCGAAGACTAATTTACATAATTCCATATTTACATATGCTTTATGCTGTATAATGAAGCAGTACATGAGATTTTATAGGGCATTGGTACTTCCATTTTGTTTCTCTGTCCAAACTCAGATTTAAATGGAAACTAGTGTGTCTTTTTAAGGCCGCTCCCTAGGGAAACTGTTTAACTAATAAAGTGAACGAGATCATGCCCATATATGTATGCTTGTGCTGAGGAAACTATTCAGACTAAATATGGGATGCAGCACGCCATGAGTATCACTCAAAAGGAATTCAGTTTCGAGTCTGATTGCTAAGGAGAAGTTAGAAAGAACAAGCTTTGTCTATTATCTGCTAATGGTAGAGGGCATATAAGGGGCGTATAATCTGAATATTGTAATAATGTATAAGTACTGTGTGACAATGTCAATGGTGGTTATTCCTGCATTATAACCCTGGGAGAATATGTCCCAGTTAAGGGCTTGATCTAATTATTTAATCAATTAATAAAATGACAAATTCTTAAGTATACTGGTTTGGAGAATATTAATTATGATGGTACAACACCTGTTTAAAGGTAACATAGACACTGTGGAGCAAAAACTTAGTGGGAAATTTACTAACAATCGTGTTAGGATGCGATCTATTCTCAGATCATATCGCCAGAATGTTTTTTGCACAAAAAAGCACATTTACAACAAAATGTGTTTGCTCGAGTTTTGTCATTCAATGGTGTAACTAGTCGTGTTGTAGTGTGTGCGAGATCAATAAATTTGTGTGTTTTTCGCAACTGAATTTAAATAGTAATGTAATACGATGGAACTCGCACCTCCCCCAAATTCACATGTGAAATCGAAGCAAATTGCAGAAAATTGCAAACATAATCCTATTGGTCAGAATTTGCACATGCTATAGTGACATCACCATGGTGGTATAATTATGCCCACAAACTGCCGAGAACACATGCATTGGTGGCATTAGTGTTTGTTGGAGCATGCACAGTGGTTGGAGAAGAGAGTTTTTGCCAGAGATTTAAATCGATTGTTAGTTTTGTAAATTGTCCTGCTTTTTTCTGTAGTCTTGTTAGTTTTTAAAGTCTATCTTGTTTTGTCTTGTCATATTTGTTTTTTGTCTTGTCCTTAATTGTGAGCATCTGTGGCGTGTGTGTGTCTGAAGTATGTGTGTGGGTGAGGTGGTGTTGGAGGCTATTTATTTTCTTTTATTTATTGGTGTGCAGTGTTATGATGGAGAAGAAAAATGGTAGCAGGAGGGCAGGGAAGATGGAGTCTGTTGTGGAGCAGGTGTCTGTGCTGCAGCCTTTGCTGGAGTCAGACTTAGAGGTGGATGACGGCTCAGGGGCGAATTAAACAGTGTCCACGGAATACGTATGATTGACTGGCAGTCGGGATCCCGGCAGCCAGAAGACCAACAGCATTCATTCCAATGTTGAAGATCCCAACAGCGGCCGGTAAGTAAGTACTTCCAGTACTGGTAATGTAAGCATCCGCATCCTGGCCACCGGGATGCCAAACGCATCCCATTTGGGCAATATTCCTCTTGAACTAGTACTTGCAAGAAATCATTGATGTGGCAGAAGATATTGGAGGAGGTCAAGGATGCTGAAGCATACTGTAGATGTGTGTTAAAAGCACTTCAGTGATATAAAGTGATGCGTGAAAATCAAAATGGCCACAGAGGCCAAACATCAGAGGCAGACCTGTGCCAGCTCCATCTTCCAGCTGGAGTGGCTTGAATATGAAGCGCCAATCCACTCTATCATCCTGCTAGAGGTGGTTTAGGCTGTGCATGTCCATGACATAGATGCCCTGCTCAAGCAAAATTAGTAACATACTAATGTTTACATTTGCTATGTCATTTGAATGTGTTTATGGTGAGATATTTGTTCTTACCAATAAAACTTAAACTCAATCACCATTTTACTTAGCAAACAATAGGCCTGATTCAGACCCGCTCGCTAGCGCATAGCGCTCACAAGTGGGTCGATGGTGGGGTACTGCGTGCCACACTCATGCGCAAGCCCCGGAGCAAGAGAGAAATTCTCTCACTCCGGGACTCACTACAAAAGGTGCGGCTGTCGATGTTGATCAACAGCTCGCCCCGTTTTGTAGGCGGAGCGGGGGGGTGGCTACACAAATGGAGGTGTTCCCAAAGGAATGCCTGCCATTTGTGGGAGGCACCACTGACATCACCAGTGATGTCAGTGGAGAGCTTACTACTCTGTTAGAGCAGGAAGCTCTCTGGGGCTTGTGACTGACAAGACCCTACAACAAGGGTCTCGTCGTAAGCCCCAATGGTCGCGACCATCACCTGGCTGCCCACAAAAGCTGTGGGTGGTCACCCACAGCTTAGCGAGTGGCCAGGAGGCCACAACAACAACAACAAAAATGCCCCGATTCAGAGCGAGCGCTCTTAAAGAGCGTCCCGCTCTGAATCATGCCCAATGTCCATTGTTTTGTTTATACCTGGATATCTGAATTATTGATGTTAACTAGTATATTTGACCACATGGCCATTTTATTTTTCTTGCACATGTTGTATGTTGTTTGCTAATAAAATCCTCAAAACATGAACTTTGGTAATGATAAAGAAAATGTTAGGTTTATTTGTTTGTGCCATTTTATAAATGCATTACAAATGTATTGACATGTGCAAAAGGTAAAACAGGCCGATACTAAGAGTAGTTGCTTGTCTGCTCTCCTAATGTTTTGTACAATATTCAATATCGTTCTCTTGTTGTTCGGTAAAAATGTCCTTGCACTTGTTTTTTTTAGTTAAAAAAAAAGTTTTTCCATTAATGCAATTTGTTTTAATATCCCAATATTACATTACAGGCAAAGTGATAGTGGCAAGAAAAAATTATCTGTCCACCCTTAAGTCAGGATGACTAAAGGCCAGGTAAATACATTTTTCATATTGTGCCTTGGTAAATGAATAAACACATTTTTGGCTTGCATTTTACACATGCTTCAGTTCTTTAAGGTCCATCTTCTGGAGGACAATCTGCCAGACAGCCACCACCACCAGCACCTTCTCTTGGCAGTAGGGAGACCCATCTCTCCCAAAGTCCTTTCACACCATAGGCAACAGCTTGTGTGCAGCCATTTGCTGAGTATCTGTAATAAATGAAGCCATGCATTATCATTTTGAATTTCAGGCAAATGTCTTCTTAAGTACTTTAGAAAAAGCCTGGAATTGCTTTAAAAAGTGGCGAAGCACCACAGTGGAGAAGTTTAATATAAGAAAATGTCTGCATGTACTGCAAGAATTACAAATGCTTCATGAAAAATGCTTGTGTACAGCTACATGTTTGCTAAGCTGTACTGCACAAAATATCATATGTTCAACTTTGTAAAAAGCATCATACATCAACCTCTTATCCTTTCAAACCACTAAATGAAACATCTGCCTATTGGAATGGCAAGCTGATTTCTTTTTTTTAGGGTGCCCTTGTCTGTTTGGAAATATTTTCTTTTTGGAGCCAGAGTCCACAATTGGTTATTCTGTTGTGTGTTGACTAGTTTTTCATCTACGCACTCATACTCACTGTACATATTCTTTTCTTTTAGATCCACACACTGAAGATCCTCAGTCACCAACCTTTAAGCCACTTGGTCATCAGTGAGTAAATACAAGAAGAAATGGTGACTTCTCACATTTCCAGTGACAAAACAACATCCCCAAACACCAAGCCAACCCAGCCCTGACTTACAAAAGCCAGTAACAAATACAGCTGGTGATGCTCCATCTGCATTCCTATCATCCATGGCAGCATTCCATGATCATCATGTGGTACGAATGACAAAACATTTGTGTAAGCATGACAGCAAGCATTCTGCTATAAATGTAACTTTGTTGAGCCTAAATGAAAATTGTTGACAAGAATACTTGAGACACAAACTAGTGCTATCAATAGTATTAATGAGAGTATTTTCTGCATGTTCCAAACTCAAACCAATGTTCTAAGGGACATGAATCAAAGCATAACTTTTAGTTCCGTAATTATAAGTCAGTTGAGGCTACAAGCAGCAAAAGAAGCAGTTTAAACCCCTCACCTGCACCAAGTCTACCTAGACAGTCAGTAGCCCTGCCTGCTGACTGTGCATTACATAATGTGGCACAGAAGCTTGAATTAGGCACAGATAATGCAACACACAGCAGCAGAACACAAAGTCAGAGATCTTATCAATTGAATACAGCATAGTCCCTCCAGACTTATCAAGAGTGCGGAGCCTATGCCTACTACCCTCCCCATCACTGACTGAAAGTTCCCAGTAGCAAAGAAGTGCAGAACAGCCAGAACAGTTTGTGTAGGCCTGATAAGGCTGATGACCATGCAGTGTCTGGCTCAAGCTGAGCTTTGACAAGGTCATATATGTTCATTAAGTTGTTGTGGTTGAGGTGGAACAACTATATGACATCATCATCAGACACTGCATTGAGGTTAAAACACCCCCAAAAGAACCTAGGCCCAGTGGCGACACAACGGGGTGCTGGCCTCACCTGGGTGTCACCCACCGAGGGGTGACACCAAAGTGCAGAATCCTCCTCAGTGAGAGGAGCCGGGTGCTGCACCATAGAATTACATGCAGAACTCAGCTCTTGTCACAGTGAGGGAGCCAACACTACAAGTACTCTGGTCCCCAGGGGCAGCCTGCACCTCATGGACCCCCCGGACAGATTTAAAAAACCAGTGTTCGTGTGTGTGACACAGCCCCCATCCATGAGGCCATGCCCCTTTTTCCCAGTGCAGCGTTGCCACGCACACTGCTAAGTTACCACCGCACTGGGTGCATCAACATGTAGGGACGCCTCTGCCTAGGCCTACATAGGCTCTGCAGCACCCCTACTTGCTGCTACCTCTATTCTGTATCTTGCTGCTGGGCCCTTTCAGTCAGCTTGTGCAGACCACTTGAAATAAGTGCCCATGTGGACACAACACAGTATCCTGCCTCAGCCATGCTTGTGAGCCGAAAGAGAGTGCTGCAGCTGAATTTGTGGGCTTTTATAAGCTTCCTGATTGAGTTGGGGCTAATTCAATTGCTTTGCACATTTCAACACAATTTTTAAAACAAGTGGATTGATTTTGTGCATTGAGGTGTGATTTGGGTGCGAGTATTGTCAATTTGGTAAACACAATTTTTAGTAAATTTGTGATCTGCATTGGGACCAAGGTTATCTTGATGATGTTTGCTTCGATGGTAATTAGACACTATTTGGTTTACAAATTCATGTTTGACGTGCGAGATCCATGCAATTTGACCACTAGTAAATTCCCAATTTGCAGAATGCACCTTGATCATGGAATTTGGCATATCGACCAAACACGATATTTGTAAATTTTCCCTCATGTCTGATAACAATGAAATAAGAAGACAAAGTCCCCATTCAAATTGAATACTTGCAAAATACAGTACATATATATATATATATATATATATATATATATATATATATGTGCACAGTGAAGACAATACAAACCAATAATTGACTTGGTGTCTACTGCATCAGTAGTATCAGCAACATTTTTGGAACCAAACACATACTTTTCTCACCCCTAGGTAGGTGATGTAAAAATCAACCAGATATTAGCTTTAAATGTAAAACCCAGTAGATGGTTTTTCCAGGTTTATTTGAAAATATATTGTATACAATTTTAACTTACAAATATGTTATACAGGCAAGCATTGGAACACTTATCTCTCTCTCTTTCTCTCTCTATATATATGTCTCCCTCTTTCTCTGTGATGTGCAAGGTTAATCAGGTGAAAAACCTCTGGTATGCGTTTTGATTGTAAATGACCTTCTTTCTACAGGCAAAATGACACTCTGATTGTAAATCCAGTAGAAGTGTGTGTCTATGTATGTATGCACGTATGTATGTATGTGTTTGTATATATATATATATATTATTCATTTTCTGTATTAAAAAATTAAACAAGGCCAGCTGAAATTAAGTAAATAGAAGCGAAGGTACAGTAATAATACAGGTCCCTGAGATTCCCCATCACATCATCTAAGAAATACACTGTAGATGTTAAGATCAAATACATTTTTGCACAGTAAAAATATCATAAACATGTTGTGGCATTTCATTACGGAATGATATTCATGAAATCTGACTTTTATAGATTGTGAACTTGTCACTTACAGGCCCTTAGCATTATGTCATTACTGTTTGACCCATCCCTACTGCTTTTTTTGCAGGGTACACACAGAAATGAAGTATTAACAAATTTTTGCGGTGTAATTTTTAATTATTCTAACTTTCAAAAGAGAATGGAATCAGTGAAATCATTTCAAACATGAAAAACAGTGAAATTATTACAAAAATGAAAAAATAATCATCTGAATTTTTATCTAGAGTATGGACGCTAGGGCCGGCTCTAGGGCCACAGGGCAGCATCCATCAGCTGCTGCAACCTGGCCAGCTGCGGTGGATATTGAGAATAGAGAACCTCGCCCTCCATCCAGCTGCTGGCATTTACGGTATTACAGTAGTTCAGGGGGAGGGAAGAGGCTGCAGTGGTAAACAGGCTGCACTGCCATCCTGATAGTCTGATACGGACAGAATGGGTGCTAACACACTCGGGGCTGACACTGATGGACGCTTACTGTATACTGTACCTGGATTGCTTGTAGAAGTGGAGATATGCATTATTGCCTCTAGTGATCACTAGCTGGATATTGCACACACCTTTCTGGGAAGTATCCACATTGTTGGAAAGCTTTGCCAGTTCAGAGATGGCTGCACATTAGGAATGTACCAGCAGCCTGGAGGCACATCACTGTGAATTCACTTCACTTTCAAAGGACATGTTCAAGGAGTTGCTGAATATTGAAGATAACCTTTTTTTCCTGGCCAGGATGGGACATGAAAATATCACTAAGTGAATGAATGGAGTGTGTTCTTCACTATAACTAACAATTTCTAATCCTTATGATAATTAAAACTGATTGTTAATAGATCTGAGAAGTTAAACAATTCCTGTTTTGGGACTTTTTAAAGTATCATTCTAGCATACATTGTTTTTAAATACCGGCTGGTGTTTTATGTCACTATTTTATTTATGATTATATTTATTATTTGACCATTAATATTGATTAGTAGCGTTTTCTTTTCTTGGTTTGTTTTGTCTCTATAAGGGTTGAATATTCCCTATAATAGAAAGCAGCGAGTAATCAAGTTTTTGCACTGAATAATGATTAAGTGCCAGGTGTTCCTTTGCTGTTTCTTGGTTCTTATGATATGTGTCATGCAGCATAGTATGTTGAATGTCACTGCAACATGAAGGTATAATTAAACCCTATGATAACTTTCATTGGGCAATATTTAAAAAGTAAAGCAAAAAGCTTCTTAAAAACATAGCAGTTTTTCCATTCTCTGTTGATCAGTGGAGCGGCCACGGTCACAGAGAGGAGCAGGGACGTAATCCCGGCCTCAGTGAAGCTGGCGGAGCAGTTATGAGGCCAACCTCCATGCTTCTGTGACTGATAGGACCTGGCCACTGAGAGCCTGGAGAGGCAGGACAGATCAGTGCAGCTGTCCTAGGTGCTGAAATAGCTGGAGAGGCCAGGAAAAGGTGGATGAGCAGTTATACTTAGCCCCAACACACCAAATGCATATAAACCCAGGACAGAGTTCCCCTTATCTGCAAAATAGCCTGCTGCACCTACAATATCTTACACTGTGCATTTCCCTAAAGTAAAAGACACAGACATTCTATTTGTTCAGAGCCTTAACGTTTAGACTCCTGGCCATTCATTGTCAGTGTATATATATATATATATATATATATATATATATAATGTGACAAGGATGAAACTAATGGACTCAGCCAACTTATTTAAATACATATAATTAATGATACAATCCCCCCTTCTTTATGTATGAAGTGATATTGGAATTCTCAGTATATTGAAATGAACTCTTAGCTCTCCCAGAGGTAACACCATGACAGATAATAGGGTAAGGAGAGATTTCACACTGTCATCACCGTAGGGCTACAAGTACATCTATGACTATCAAAGCTTAAATATAGCTTAAACAAGTTACTCCATACCATATCTTAAAAGGAAGAGATACATAATTTCCCTCTTAGAAAAGATACATTATACAAAAGGACAAGGATAACAGAGGGTCATCACTTATGTCTGGGAAGCATTAATCCAACTTATTCTTCAAAGAGAGCCACATACTGTAGGTACCATTACTAAGGATAAATAAATAAAATAGTTAGGAATCCATAAGTGCATTAACATAAACTTTGGCCAAACATTTTATTAAATAAAAGTTTTGTGCAACCGCATTTGAAACTTATGGGGGCTGCAGCACTGTTTTTAGAGAAGAAAAGGCTAAGAAATCAGTAATTTCTTTGCACTGTTCTTCATTCTAAATAGTGAGAAGCCAAATTAAAAGCTTTATCCTACAAAAATACTACAGAAAAGCCTTAATGTAATTTATTAAATAGACCCCATTGTTGCTAAACCAAACATATCCCACATGTGTTCTAGAAACAATTAGTTACAATCAGAGTAAAATTATGTGTTGGTTCATTGCTGACAGTTCTTGTGATGAGGATGCACAAAGAGTATTATAGTGTCTCATTAATGTAGGCATTTTTATTTAATTGGCATAAAAAATATGGAAGAAATCAGAAAATCCCTATGGATTTAGGTGAATAGCACATTCGTGAATGATGGACTGGGGTAGAATTGATCTAGAGATAGTAGTAGTGTGTGGTTTTATTTCTATGTGACACTACTGGTTCCAGCAGGTCCCAGCAGCCATGTCTTTGCTGGCACTACTTTGCCCCCCCTCCCCCCCGGCACCACACACACACACAAACAAACACAATAGTGGCAACCAGTCCAGGCTATGAGGTCTAGTGATTTGGTTTCTTTATTGTTTTCTGAGCTGGGCACACATTTTTTTATTCATTTATAACTTCTATTGAAAACTTCAAAGTTCTGTGCTGATGATCATGAATACAGATTGAGCACCAAAAGATATAGACCTTCCACAAGTGCATATGCAGCTGCAGCCAATCTTTGATTAGATTGCAGTACACTAACGTACCATTATTGTGCTCGGTCTATGCTTACCCAACCACTCCATCCCTAATCTTGTCTTTCGTGAATGCCTTAGTGTCTGCATATTATGCATTAGAGTGATATTAGTAGAAGTGCTGGAAGTCTATCAATTATAGGCAGTATTATATTATAGCAGTTATTGCTTACAACACTCTCTGATATATGCCACCCTCCTGACTCCCCTGTCACATACGGATAAATAGTTGACTCCATTAAATTCACTATGGCTCCCCTCCTGGCTCAGGAGGTCACCGATATAACTCACCAGACACAGAAGCCTTTGCAGAGAGTGACACATGTTGAAAATCAATTAGGAGCAGCTCTGCTTGATGTGGATGGGCTGAAATGCTCTGTCAAAGAGTTCACTACTGATAGTTACCAGATATGGAACAAATTAGATGATATTGAAAACTGTTCATGTAGGAATTACATCAGACTACTAGGTCTTCCTGAATCCATTAAGGGGACATCCTTGGCACATTTTGTATGCAACACTTTGCCCTCCATATTGGGGATTGAGCAAGAATGTCATGATCTGGCTATTGAAAGGCTTCATAGGGTTGGTCCACTCCTTACCCCAAATAATCCACGTGCAGGGGTCACGCCATTCAGGTTATTAAACTACCTCTACAAAAAGGCATACTGGTCAGCTTCTCGCTGTGTGAAAATTCTGATATAGGAATTAACTAGGGGTCATAAAACCTTTTCATATATTTGTTCCCAACTAATTGCAGAGGGCTGCAAATTTGTTTTGTTGTATCCAGCTTGTCTACATATTTATGATGGTTCATCCCATAAGGATTTGACCTCCTCAGCAGATGCCACAGCATATTTAAAGGAACTTTCTCATGCAGCATCAGCTGACACCAGTGATCCCCCCACAGGTTGAGACTCAACTACTCCTACTGGATATTATCATGCCAGCATGTTGGGCATGGCTGCACCCATTTGTGGGTGGGTCTAGCATGTTAGATGCACCCACTCATAGGAGCATGGCATAGCACCCAGCAGCTTGGACTAAAGTATTCACTATTAGGATGGTGGGGCAGTCCCATAATAGCTGCATTTTTAGCAAGATGTATTTAGATGCTAAAATGTAACACACAAAAATTAAAGTGCTGCAACTTTATTTTGTACATCTCTCAAGTAAATAACACATAAATAAAATCTATTTTTGTCATAGAGATAGATGAATGATGGACTTAATTTTGACATAACATCAGGTCATCTTAAACACACACATTCTGCAGCACATATCCTAGCCAACTGCTGCTTAATGCTCCTTCCTAGTTATCTACCCCATCTGTGTCTCCCCTGCCTATCTGCCCCTCCCCTTTAGAATGTAAACTCTCATGAGCAGGGCCTTTGTCCCTCATGTGCTTCTCCTCCCCTTACTTATAGTATCATTTACTCCTAACTCCTAAATCTTGTCCTTGTCCTGCATTGTTTTGTATTACAATTAACTGTTTTTCTTGTGTGTTCATTTATGTACTGTGTAAAGCAATGTGGAACCTTTGTGGTGCTATATAAATAAAGGATAATAATAATAATAATAATAATAATAATAATAATAATAATAATAATAATAATAATATAGTCTTCCGACATGGTTCATATCTACAGCTGATAGATTTGGTTTGATGTTTCAATTTTCTCATATGATGCTACCTATTTTGTAACTGTATGCTAGTTTGATATGTTACTTAGACTAATTTTTGTGCTATGATTGTTTTGCTACTCTAAATAAATAAATCCATGGGGTCTTAGTATATATATTCTAAATGAGTAAGTGGAGTGGAGGCCTTTTACCATTCTCACTCTTGCTTGGTAGATTTTCTTCTCTTGATAATTTAGCTTTAACAGTTTTACCAATATTCCTAATTCTCCAGAATCACCGTATTCCACTACCTTTTTATTTAAATGTATTCTGCAGAAACATTCACTGTGACAGAGATTAATTTATTTTTCATTGTTGTTTGTGTTATCATTCCTATTCCTTCCCATACCTTTTTTCCCTTCCCCTCTCACTGCCCTACTGTTCTCATTACGATTATTCTGTCATGCCTATATTATGTTTTTATTTCATGTTGAGTTATGCCTACCTTTAAAATAGGGTCCTGGACTATCGGAGCCTTCAATTCCCCAGCAAAGAGGAGAAAAATCCTTCTTTATTTTTAACAAACATAATATTGACTTGGCATTCCTCCAGGAAATGCATTTACTTCCTGATGATATTGCTAAGCTTAATATTTTAAATTGGCGGGTCTTATGGTCTAGTACAGTGGTTCCCAAACTATGTGCCGTGGCAACTTGGGGTGCCTCAGAACACTTGCAGGGGTTGGTGGTCTAACACCAAATGAAACTATTTTATAGTCAATGTAATATAAATATGTGGACAAACAGAAGCATAAACCTGTCCACTACCACATTACTGAACCTAAGGATGAGAGGTAAGCACAATTTACTTAACCATTTTTTTCTGACTTTCTCAATAACAAATTTTGACTTAGGGGTGCTGTGAAAACAATGCTGATAGTCTAGAGTGCTGTGGTTGAAAAAAGTTTGGGAACCACTGATCTTGTACATTTATTCTAAAGTGAGGGGGACATTATTCTGAATAACTGTCAAATTCCAATAGAAGTATTAAATACATTCTCTGACTCTGAAGGCAGTTATGTAATTATTTCACTTAAAATTAGGGGGTAAACTTTCCTTCTCTGCAATAATTACACCCCAAATACTTACTCCTAAACTTTTTTCAAAAGCTATTGGTACTTCTTACTCCCCTATCATCCCCTCGAATACAGGGAGGTGATATCAATTTGATTTCCTCAGGGCTGCTAGACAAATCACATCAACCTAAACACCCCCCTTCACTTCCAAATTAGGGGTCCCCTTGTTTGCTAAAATATTACAATCTGTGGATTTCTGAGGGCTCTACAACCTACTGAGCAGGAGTACACCTGTTTTTCAGTTCCCACCATACACTTTCAAGAATAGATTACATATTAATCTCCCAGTTTCTGCTTCCTAACATAACAGATTCTCAAATAGAACCAATATCTGTTTCTGATCTAATTTTGACTACCTTGCATATTTCAGGGAATTCTAATTCACCTAAGATATGGAAATTTCTTTCATCCTTGGCAAAATCAAATAAATTTGGAAATAGATTAGAAGATGTCTGGGAGGAATATAAGAACAACAACATATCCCACTTGGAGTCGAATCCATTCTGTTGTTGGATGAACAAGCATCCCTGACAGCAGCCTTTCAACAATATAAATCCCATCCTTCCTCTCACACTAAATATACTTACCTTTCTACCAAGATTCATTTTGATGAAGCAATGGAACAATTAGGTAATAGATATCTGTTTTTGGTCAATTACCGCTTTCATAAGTTTGGTAACAACACAGGGAAGCTGCTTATAAACCTGCTTCATGGCTCTCCCCAATGGTTACTCACCCATTAAAAACTCCCATGGGCTCTCTCACCTCTACAACCACTGAAACGGCAGAAGTAATGAGATCTTTCCATACTAATCTGTACTCTGACACTTACCATCCCCCTGTAGTCAATTCCTCAACCTCTTCCACATCAGACTTCTGGGATCTTATCTTAAACTTACAGCTGAGATGGCCCAATCACTTACACTCCCAATATCCCTTGAAGAGATACAGAATGCAATAAGACAGCTCAAGAGGGAAAAGGCCCCAGAACCAGACTGTTTTAGCTGTGATTTTTATAAAATTCTTCTTCCGGTAATAGGATGAACTCTGGTTGTGGTCCTTAACTATCTCATCAACTACCTCCTCACTTCAATTCAGCAATTTTATAAGCTTTACCAAAGCCAGGTAGGGATCTTACCCTTCATAGTTCCTAATGTTCCATATTCCTTCTAAATTTATATTACAAATTACTTACTAAATGTCTCACAGATTGCATAAAAGTTCTATTACCTTTTATACTTCACACATGTCAGACAGGCTTTATCTGGGGTCAACAATCTGAGGTCAATGTGAGAAGGATCATCTCAGCCATACATGTATCTACATTCATCCCCACCCCAAAGGAAAATTTTATACTTTCTCTAGATGCCGAAAAGTCATTTGACCTGGTTGTGAGGAATACTTTATTTCAGAATCTTTTACTCTTTGGCTTTCTGGAGTCTGTTGTTAATATTTTCAAATTATTTTACTCCTCACCTCAGACTCAGGTCTCTTGTAATGATTTCCTTTTATCCATGTTCACTATGCAAAAAGGGACAAGACAGGGTTGCCCTCTCTGACCACTTCTTTTTGCTGTAGCATTAAAGCCCTTAGCTATAGCACTACAAGCCATCCCACTTTCAAAAGTATCATAAACGGTGATGTTGACTTAAAGATCACTCTATTCGTGGATTACATGTTATTATTTGTATCCGATCCAGACTCTTCCATTCTTGAAATCTTACGATTAATTGAATGTTTTAGGATGAGAACCGGGTATCGAATAAACATCACAAAGTCTAAATTATTATCTCTTTGTAAAGAATGGTCATTCGCTTCAATATCCTCCTTCCCGTGTTCATTTTGTATTGCCCCCACTAAAATTACCTATCTTGGTGTTCAAATTCCTACCTAGACTGTACAAGGAAAATGTCACCACTACAATTTCCAAAATCACTACCATGCTGTATAAATGGAAACTCCAACCACTCTACATCTTATGCCGGGCTGTGTTGCTCAAAAGTATTATCTTTCCAAAAATGTTCTATTTAATGCAAGTGTTACCTCTTAGGCTTTCTAAAAGAGATGTCATATTTCTTAGACAGATAATGACATGTTTAATTTGGAGATCAAAGAAACCCATTATAACCCTAAACAAACTTATGGCTTCTAGATGTACAGGTGGTGTGGGAGTTCCTGATTAACTTGCTTATTCACTTTTAGTATTTTTCAGATATGTTGTTGACTGGCTGCTAGATAAAGAGGTATTCACAGATAACAAACTAGATAGAGCTCTATTCTCTCAATAATCCCCAGACACCCTTCTACACTCTAAACCCTCCGATATCCCCCCTCACATTCTCAAGACCCTCTTTTTCATGATATATATTATACTTGGCTCGCTTTAAATTGGAAATTTAATAGAAATCAACTAACAACTTCTCGTATCCCTCTCTGGGGAAACCCCTAATTGCCCCATCTCTTTCCAACATACACTTTTGAACCTGGAGAGCTAAAGAATTTTCAAACTCCTAAAAAGTCTTTGAACCTGGAGGCAGCCTTTACCAGTTCTCTCAACTTAAAGGGACTTATGGAATTACTCTTTCCCACTTTTATATGTTCCTACAGGTATAACATTATTGCTAATCAACTAACTTGCCCACGTTGGATTCTGAAAATGACTGGATACAGACTGTGCTCCCTTTTTGTGAGCGGACTACGTATCACATTAAGTATCTTTACTCTCTAATAATTGTCACTTCATCTAAGCCTAGTAGGGATAAATTGCTTTCACAATAGCAGAAATATATACCATCCCTCTCTGACTCATCCCAACTACTCCAACATTATCATACTACCATGAGAACACTTAACTCAACCTATCTTAAGGAAGTACATCTCCATACAATTCAAAGGGCATACATCTCCCCAGTGCAGCATGCATGCTTTAATCCTACTCCGTATAGAGAATGTAATAAATGTCACCATAGTTCTGCCTCCTTCCTTCATTGTATATGGGAATGTAGGAAAATTAGGTATTTTTGGAATAAAGTCATAACCTTCATCAATTATCTTTATTCCATTAGTGTGCTTCCAGACCCTTTGGTGTGTTTATGCACTAATTTCTCTAAATGGGACCTGGGGCCTTCTCAAAAATACTCTGATTCCCATTCTCACTATGTTAATAACTGTCTAAAAAATAATAATTCTGATGCACTGAATTTCCTGTTCTTCTCCATCATTTGCTGAAATAAAAAGGAAAATGCTTCAGATTCTAAATTTTTATAGAAAATTGGCTAATTTTAATCCTGAAAAAGGAGTCATAGGTTTTTATAAGAAATGGGGCTTTTATATAGAGAAATTAGATCAATCCACTCAAACTCAAATCTTCAAAGTGTTTGAAACAACGGAGTGATATCTACATAGACAGCTATTAGGGGAAGTATAACTTATCTTATTTAAGAGAAGATAACATGTGTTGTATAGGCCTAGACATTACATTAAACATGTTTGTAAATCCCTTCTTACCCCATTTCTCCCCTCTCTTTCAGCTTGTGTGTCCCTTACCCCGGTTCCGTTGTCTTTCTCCCCTCTCCTTTTTTAAGTATTTTTGAATGCTTTGTTAGTGTTGTTTAACAGTTTTTCTTGACAACACAGATTGTATTTTATGGATCGCTATTATACTCCGTGACTATGGGCTGATATATTATGCTCAGGCTATGGAAGCCAACTTCATGTTACTTACTTGTTGTATAGTCACACTATTGTTTTTCTTTACCTAATGAAATGGATCATGTGCAATCTGTATTTTTATCTGTTGTACTTCTGTTGTTAATTTGAAAACTAATTAAACAGACTTGAAAAAAAATCATGTTTTATTAACTCTTCCTGAAGTTTGCCATTGGAATACCCTATTTTTTTCTTATTTTGGTTTATTTTCAAATAAATAGTCAATCTCTTGCTTCCATTATTATAATGCTCCATAGGTATTTTTTGTCTACAGTCCTCAGTAAAAATCTTTTCATGAAAAACAAACTTTCTTTGATGACAGCATACTGATCTTTATGAAGCTGCAACATTAGTGAATGAAAAGGGACCTCCCCATGACATGGGACAATAATACTGAGATGCCCACTTTCATGACAGTGTTGTTGCTTCTCTGTGTATATTTAGATGCACCATCGGTGTATCATTGGTTGCACCATCAAGACTTGCACCAACAATAAGGCAGGTGTTTCTCAATCAGGCATCAGATGGGAGCAGGTGTTCCTACCTACATAGTCACTTTCAGTGACACGCCCATGTCTGCTTCACCACTCCCCTGTAACCTCCCAGGTATATCCACTGAAATCTACAGATCCTGCACCTAAATCTGTGCGGTGTCTTTGTTCAGGAATAATCGGGACACATGCGCTGTATGAATTAGAGGCATGAGCAGACTAACAACATTGGCAACTGCAATTGGCAACCATACTGCATCCACCTCTCAATCAGGCCTTTTCTCCTCAGTTTTTCTTATACATTTTTACTTACATTTTGTTTCATTTACTGGCTATTTTCCAGTCAGCCATCTTTTTTAACTCAACAATTTCCTGCTACACTTTAAAAGTCTCCTTCACCTCTCATTTTGTTTCCTTTTAGTGCCAGGCACTAATATTCAACTAAGCAATACATTTCCCACGAAATGTCTGGGGCTTAGTGCTATTCATTTCTCACCTGCCTGGCCTGTCAATATTTGACAAGCCATTTTTAAACCACTGACAAGTCTTCCCATCCTAAAAGAACCTCTTCCTATGCCAGACATAGCTAATAAAAAAAAAAGAACTGTAAGTATACTCCATACATACTGTACATTTTAAACAGCATCTGTTATCTGTTGAACAGCATTAGCTAATGATAGTGGATACATGAGTACAGTATATACCAGCCTAATGGTCTAAGCTACTGTTTATAAATGGTATGTTGCAACTCTTAACAATACATGATATATCAATTTCTAGAGGTCTAGTGTAGTCAGAATAATGAAACTTTGGATGTGGCTGCTATATTTGTATTTACTAAACTTGCTGCATCATACAGCACTATGTGACACAAGTTAAGCTGTCAGGATCAGTAGTTGTGCTTGTTGTTATGACATACTGTTATTTCTGTTCAATACAGAAATGTGTCACATTTGCAACAAACACTTATACTACTCAATAGCAACAAATAAAAACATAACAATATAAGTCCTTCCGCTGTGTTGCTTATAATTAGTTAATTCTAGAAAATGAACCAGTTATCTTGTCATTTACCATATTCATCGTTGGTAGGATGTTACCATGGTAATAACCACATTACATTATAATTGATTAAACAACATAATGTACCTGTTAATGAACCTGAATTAATTAGATATGTCTCTAACTTTTGAAAAACTTAGCAGCAAATTTTATATAACTTTGCATTACCTGTAAATAATGAGCCTGTTTTTCACATATTTTATTACACAATAGAAAACAGCTAATAATTATAATGGGGTAATTATTAGACCATTTCTCTACTTATCAAGCATTTCTCTGATGTTACATTTTAATGTGTTCCTGCTGCAGTCAATTCAATTTATCAGCAAGCAAAAGGCATGAAGCATTCCCGATATGCTTTAGATCTTTTTCAAATAAACTAGAAAACTCAATTTTCAAGTCTGATCTTTAATCAGATCCGCATGAGGGGAACAATAAGTGAGTTTTGAATTTCCATTATTTACAGATATAAAAACATATAATAACACAAAGAAAATAATTTTTAAAAAACAATGCAATACTACCCCACTGGTAAATGTGCTGACACTTTATTGTATAGGCTTTATTGCTACATGGATAAAATAATTGTGCAGGTACGAATATTGAAAAGTATAGATTTTTTGTGTTGTGTTTGCTCCAAGCTTCCGACTGTTTTATGTAGCACCATATATCATCAAATCCCTTTTACAACCTTATAAATCTATGTTATAAAATGTGCATGATGGACTATGCTTGATTTATAATAAAAAGAATAACCTTCTTGAAAAATTGGAACAAGCACTAAACCTTTCAAAAGTTCAGATTGTTCTAAAATTCTAATACTGTAAACTTGGTTACTTTACAAGACATGCTCAAGAATACTTATGAGAAAACAAACCATAAGTAGGACCCCACTACTATATCTGTAATTATACTGTGAAACTATTAATTAACAATCCAAAGCCATCAGCCATTTAGATATGAATACAATCTGATTATTATGTTTTCATTAAATAAAACTTAATTAAGTAATTTTGTATTGATCATAGCAGTGCTGCAATAATGGCTGATTACTGTACTGTATATATAAAAATAAAGATTGGAAAGATTATACTATATGTAGATACTTTTACAACTCTTTGGAATTAAAAGTCATCTACAGTATGTTTTCTGATTTCGAAGAGAAAGGTTGTTTTAATTAACACCCTGAATCATTTACTACAAAAGGATATTGAAATGCCAGATTTGTTCCAGTTTGACACCAAAATCATTTAATTAAATAAAACACAGGTTGGAGAACAGTGAAAGTCTTATAATTGGTACAGGACTTCGTGCTATTGTTACTTCAGCATTTATTAGGAACATTTTGACTTTATGGAGAATAGGGTAGCATAGCTTTTGAATACCTTCTAATTTAAAATATACATATCAATCTGAAGAACTGTTATAATACAATATGGGCTCTAAAGATAACTTAAGAAGCTGTGAAAATGTAACCCTGTAGCTTGTATGCTGTTTTGTGATGCCATGCCTCTATGAATGGGTTTGTTTAGATGAGAATCACCAGCACTAGACTAGCTTGGTGACAGGTGGCAAATCCATGTATTAATTAACTAAGTCTGACACCATCCACCTATCCTAGATAAAAGTGATCATAACAAGCCAAAGCAATTTTTTTATCGAAGAATAATGTAGGGCTGAAATAAGCCTAACAACCAATAAGTATTTAAACCCCAAGGCTATGACAGAAGGTGTGCTAACTGATATTATGGGGTAAATTTACTAATGTGAGAGTTTTCAGAAGTGTGTTTTAAAAGTGATATTGCCCATAGCAACCAATCAGATTCTACTTAACATGTAACTAGCACCTGATTGGTTACTATAGGCAACATCACTTTTAAAACTCACTTCTAAAATCTCTCACTTTAGTAAATTTACCCCTATGACTTTGTTGTCTCCATTCTATTTTTGCTGTGTGCTGACAGATATTCCTAGAGCTGTAGGTAGCTGGTGTTTAGGGTGTATCTTTTTAGTTTATAGTTTGTTGTTTGTCATTTTACCGGCTTTGTGAGTGGTTGACGGGAAATATTGACAGTCTAGTAATCATCTTGCTGAACTGGTGAGGTGAAATATCATTCAATACACTGAGTAGGCTGATTTCATCCTACGGAGGACCTGCTGAGTGGGTCTTGCATGTGCAATAGGTATGACACCCAGAGACTTCTCACTTCTCTGCCATTGTTGTTGGATCATTTGGCCCATGCAAACATTGATCCAAGTGAACTTGCATAAGTCTGGTGGTCTCAATGATCAGCTGGCCATTCTTTCTTGTTTCTTATTTTTGCATACAATGTTTACTGGTTATACTAGGCTCTAGATGCCTCATTACAAAGGACCTGCAAATTTTTGCCATGACTTTGTTTTTTTGAGGAGATGTACAACCATTTTGAGGTCCCATAGACTAATTGACTTTTATTTTCTATATTATATCAGGGTGCTTCTGTCAGCTACATGAAGTAGGGTGTTGTTCCCCTCCTTTTTGTTGACTGTTTCTTAATTCCCTAACATTTCTTATTTTATAGTATATAGTTAGTCTATACAAATTTTATTATTATCTGAATAGGCAAAGTATTTGTTTTACTATATAGTTCAGTTTGTACAATACTCGGGTGGACAGTATAGTTCTGTGTTCCTGCCTCTTCCCCCCAACGTGGCACTATTGACAGGTATTTCTTTTTTTCCTCTCACAATTTATTATATAGTCAATTGTTTAAAATTTTGAGCCCTCCCAAAATTGGTGCCCTTCTGACCTGCTCCTTATTCGGAGTAGTCATCCCTATTTGTATTGAGCACAATATTTGTGAACTTCATCCCCTCTTCAGGGATGGTGAATTGGTCACATCTCCCTAACCCTACTTTTGTTATACTTTAGAATCCCTCCCCTCTCCATTTTCCATTTTATGTTTTAGGCAAATTTGTTGGCATTTTCTGACCCTAGATCTGTGGCATAGGAATAATCTTAAGAATATGTCTTCAACAGTATTGTCACTTAATGTTAAGGGTTCAAATACTCCCCAGAAGAGATTGCATCTGTTTAAAACCATTAATAATTATCATGGAGATTTGGTTTCCCTACAATAATCTCATTTTAAAGAGGGTTCAAATCCCTCTTTGGCATCCAGGCATTCTTCCAATGTCTATTACTCATCCAATAATTCTAAAAAGAATGAGGTTGTTATCATGGTCCGTTTGTCAGTGCCATTTCAACTTTTAACCATCAAAAATGACAAAGAGGGGAGATACCTTATTCTAGTTGCCCAAATCAGTCATCAAGTCATGACTATTGTGAATTTGTATGCACCAAATTTTTTTGCATGCTTTTTGTAGATATACATATAATTTGATGGGGTATTGTACTAGTGGGAGATGATTTTAACTCTATTATGTCTCCAGATTTGGATAGAAGTACACCCCATCACACCCCCCAAAACCCCTTCATTTGTCATGTGGCACTTTTCGCAGGTCTATAACCGAGGCTGGTCTCTTTGACATGTGGAGGGCCTATAACCCGACTTCTCGGGATTACACATGTTACTCTATCCCTCATGACTCATACTCTAGAATTGACATGATATTCAGTTGTAGTGGGGTGCTGAGTGTTTTAACTAAAGTAGATATTATTTCAATTGCCTGGTTGGATTTAGCTTCTATCGATCTCCTGCATTTACGCAGGGGTCGCCCCCTCATGGAGACTCTCCTTCATATTCCCCAATTTAAAGACCTCTTCTGTTCCCAGATCAAAAATTATTTTGATCTAAATGTCACAGACAATGTTTCTTTCTCTATGATATTGGAGTCTCATAAAGCTGTTATTAGGGGAGCGGTGATCAAATTCATCTCTCACAGAAAAAAGCAACAGACTAAAAGTATTACTGACCTTACCACACAGCTTGGACAGCTGGAGTGCTATCATAAAACGTCTCACTCCCCATCAGTACTTCTGCAGCTCCAATGTGTTAGAGGTGTACTTCCATTCATGTTGGCAAAACAGACAGAGAAATCACTTTGTTGGGTGAATCAAAAGTTCTATGAGAAAGGTAATAAATCTGACACTTTGTTAGCATCTCAATTGAAAGCTAAAAGGGTGTCTCAGACCATAGAAGCCCTTAGGAGCAAAACAGGTGCCCTCAATTATGATTCAGTCTCTATTAATCACTCCTTTTACAATTATATGACCCCATTGAAATAAGCCTGTATAACTTATCTAAAACCCAACAAGCCATGTAGCCACCGTCTGTGGATATTCAGGAGAATTTGGACTCTTATAAACTTCCTCAGCTGTCCAGGTCTGCCATTTCAGACTTGAAATCTCCAATTTCTTATAAGGAGCTGGACTTGGCTTTAAAGTCACAGAAACCTTCCAAGGTCCCAGGCCCAGATGGCCTGCCTATGTCTTATTACAAATCATTCTCCACTCTATTAATCCCTCAGTTGGTCACTGGATTTATTAAGATTCTTGAGTGTGGACACTTTCATCCAGAGTCTTTGAAATCTGTCAATATTGAAAACCCAAACCACAAAAGGACCCAACTTGCTGTACTAAATATAGGCCAATTTCATTAATTAATGCTGATATTAAGCTTTTGCGAAAGTTTTGCTAATAGGTTGATTTCATATTTACTTCACTTGATTGACGCCGATCAAGTGGGCTTTGTACCCACAAGAAAGGCGATAGATAACATGTGCAGCACTGTGAACCTGTATTCCCTTGACAAAGAAAAGGCCTTTATTACCGCTTGTCATTGCCTTTTATGTTCCAGACCTTACAGACATTTGGCTTTTGTGGGGGCATTCTCTCAGCACTAAAAGCCTTATATTATGGTCCAACGGCCATAGTCTCAACCAACGGGCTGTCTTCCCCAGTCTTTAGCCTGGGTAATGAACCCATAATTGATTGACATGAAGTGTTATTTGTGGCTGGTGATGGGGGGTGGTCAGGCGAATGCAGGTGTTATAACGCCATTAAAGGGGCATGCAGAATTAAGGCAGTGTGGCGGCAAACGCAGCCATACCATAAGCTGTACACAGGAAGCAGGCAAAATCCTGCGGCAGGTCAGGTCAACCACTATTATGCTAATGGTTCCAAAGGTTCTCAATGTTACCGATGTTTACACTACCTTACATGCTGATCAGGCTGTGAGTAAAGGGAGATGGGTGGCTTAGTATGGGGCTGGGCATCTGCAATTTGTGCTGCGGTCTCCATGCATATGCACTGATTTGCATATTCTCACAGCGGACTGGTGCATGCATCTGTATCCGTACGTTCCTTGCTGAATCAGGCCCTTAGTAGCTCCAATGCTAGCTAACTTGCTAGCATAGATCTGTGAAATTTATTTTTATCAGCTATATAATAGCATTAAAGTTTCTTTTGTATATGAGATATTGCCTGAATTACATTTGATAAAGTGCCTAGAGGTTGCCTATAGCAGGAGAATCTAAAATTCATAGCAAAAGAACACTAGTAACTGGCTGGCCAGCAACTAACTGATGTGCTGTTTTATCTCTTGATGGTGTAAGCATGTTCTTTATTATTTAAATAAAATTATCAGCAAACATTCCATCAACTAAGTGCTCTCCATCCTCTGAAAGATGCATTCATGATGAATATGGTAGCATAATGGTGTTTAACCTCCAAATTGAGGTTCGGCTGACTGGTGTTACATTCTGAACCCACCTGCAAGATGTGCTCACCTTATCAATCTGCAGGGCCGCTATTCCTTCATCGGTGCCATTGTCATTCTCTGTGTCTGTTATTGTCATTTTTCTGTTTATCCTACACCAGCGAGGCTATCATTCCAGAGGGACATTAGTATGTCACAAGCCTCACAAATCAACAGATGGGCCTGAATAGAGCACCCTGTGCTAGGATGGTTGAGTTTTTCTTAAATTGCCTTCACAATACAAAATTGTGTCATATTTTATATATTTTATGTAAGTACAGTTTCTATTGAAAATAATGGTCACTGCAGCTTAGTAAAGTGAAGGAAGTAAAGCAGTTATCAGGTTCCTAAGTTCTTTTTAAATTGCAATGTTAGCTCTTATCACTGACATCACCTTTTAACACTAAATGCAAGGGTGAGACATATGTGACAAATCAGTTTTGCTCTGCTATGTCCTTGCTGACATTTCACACAGGTACATGTTTCTTTCTATAGACATCAGTAGTACATTTTTATTTTTACACATAAATAGCTCAATGTTGGGGAAAAGAAAGTCAATATTTTATTGAAACAAAAGAGCAGAGTCCATAGGTTTTCAAAACATCCCACAGGATTTAAAATTGCAATAATATTAAATAAAATAGTTTTGCATTCTATATTCTTGCTTTTTAAATCCTGTGCACATGCAGCACTTAGAAAACATAGCACATAGACTCTCTATCATGTCATTTCCATCTGGACTTAGGAGCTTTCAGAAGGCAACACTATTTAAAGTAATTCTAATTAAACTGTTTGACAGTGCACCTCATAATGACTACAGAAGAAAATTTGGAATAATCAACTGATTTTAAATATGACATTGATACCTAAAAGCATCAATTCTCTCTTTATTTGTATGAAATGTTTGGTTAACAGATAAGAGATTACATACCTGTGTATAAGTGAAGGCTTATATTTTATTTTGGACAAAGTTGATCCCATTTTCTTATTTTTTCTACAAATATATAATAAAATAAAATAAAAAATAGTATTGCAATGCTGTATGACAAACCAATATGCCCAGTCTGCAAGCACAGGAATAGGTATGATGTGCACCCGACAGTACCAAGCTACTGAAGGTGAGTATTGATTTGTCAAAAATGGTGAGTCAACCCTTCTAAAATGAATGCTTACACAAACTTCTAGACAATAAAGCTTATAATGGTTATATGATCATAGGACCTTATTCAGCAGTGCACTAGCATGCACTGCTGAATGCAGATGTCTGATGGTTGAGAATCTGCGCAGACACCAGACCCTGCACAAGGGAGGCGCAAGGGAGATGGAGTATGTAATAAGTTGAAGGAATGATTCATTCCTAAAAAATTTAATAAAGTGTTTGGATTCCAAAACAAATTTAAAGGGAAGAGGGTGGTACTATGGACAGCAGGTCAGTCTCTCAATTTATTAGATATATGTCATTTATTTGTGTAAGATAGGCTAATTTGGAGTTTTATAGTTTTATAGAGTTTTATAGCAGTGCTATAATTATTTTTCTTGACTTCTTGTCAACCCTCCTAAACAATCCTTGGCTATTAACAATGTTTTCTTTTCTGGTTAAAAAGTGAGTGGCTCAAACACATGGCAGTTCAACATCTACCATGGCATGTCTAGGAAAGAGAATGGCACTGCACTGGCAGACAGGATGGCAATGTAATAAACTATATGATCCCATAGAAAGAACCCGAGAATGTTTTCATTCATAAAGAACTAGATCAGAGGCCAGAGGGAGATGGAGTATGTATGTAGTTGAAGGTAGGTAAAGAAAGGAAGGATTGATTTGTAGTAAATTTCATTTCAGTTTTGGATTCCTAATCAAATTTATGAGGGAGTAGGAGAGGCATTTACAAACAAATATACTCATTCACATCAGTCCTTACCCCAGTGGAGATCTTTAGTGGTTCAGAATTTAAAAAAAACCATCAAGGGGGCTGACAGGAGATGCTGTCTGTGGGCAGAACAAATTGTGGACATTTTCAGATGTGCAACAATTATTTTTCTTGACTTCTTGTTAACCCTCCTAAACAATCCTTGGCTATTAACAATTTTTTCTGTCCTGGTTAAAAAGTGGGTGGCACAAACACGTGGCAGTTCAACTTCCAACATGGCACATCTAGGAAATAAAATGTCACTGGAGTGATAGACAGGATGGTAGTTTAATAAACTATACGACCCCATTGGAATAAGCCAATAATGTTTTTTTATTAATCAAGAACTTAACCAGAGGCCTGAGGGAGATGGAGCATATATATAAATGAAGGTCAGGGAAAGGAAAAAAGGATTGATTTGTAATACATTTAATAAAATATATGAATTCTAAAGCAAGTTTGAGAGGGAGGGGGGAGAGCAGTTATAATAATTATAAGAAAAATCAGATCAGATAAGTGGAAATCATAAACAAACAAGGTAGTGGTGCTAGAATCAGTATGTAAATAATGCATAAATTAATAAACTTATTGCAGTAAATGCTTAACTGATTAGTAAAATATGTGTCATTTTAACAAAAAATATTCCATAAAACATACAAATAGAAAAACATGAACAGATAGCCTCACCACTATAGTCATTCACAATATATAGAACTTGTTCCTATGCATACTTCCAGTATAAATCAAAATAAAAGCCACAATATTTCAATCTCAACCATGGGAGAATAGGACTGTCTTTTTAGGTATAATTACCAAACTGCTCACCGATAGAGGAATAATCCTGTTTTTAGTAATATGTCCCACATTTTCCACAAAGGACAACAGCGGAGTAACACTGCTTATATTGCAGTGGGGTATGGACTGCCTAGTCACAGTTCAGCACTACTATGTGACAAGGATCTCTTCATCATCACAAATTAACGCTTTCACCTGCTTTTGTAGAAACTAAGTGTCTAGGCCATTCATCAAAAAGACAAATCAGGATATCACAGATATCTCCTGCTTACCTTTGACTTCCGATGTGGCCCACTGTCCACATTCACTGGTTTGGGGACATAAATTCATAAAGCTCCAAAAATACAATATTTTTGGAGCTTGACTGTGGGAGCCATTTTTAGGTGACATTTGCTCCCATGCATAGCACACACCCCAATCCATCCCTATGGGAAGGAGTCCCAGGTTGTGAAGAGGGACACATTTCGCTGATTTAGTTATGGCATATAAAAAGCATGAAGGGGTAAATCCCAGGTACAGCACCTCCAGGCCTCAGATGGATAGACTTCCAGGGTCCCTAATAGTAGCGGTCTTCACATTCCACCTTAACTAAGGCCCTTTCTGGTATGCGGTAATTTTTATTGGTGGAATTGATTTTATGTTTTATATGTTCATCTATGTGCAATAAAAGAAAAATAGTTTTACACTATGGGAAGCACCTGTTTCTGATTTCTTTGAGGTCCAAGTGATGCTGGAACCAAAAATCAGAGAGATTTTCCTGCAGGAATGAAGATTTTTTGAAACAGAACTAAAAGGAACTGTGCAGTGTCTTTCAGATTTCATATTCCAACAGTGGGATCACTTATTCACATACCTTTGTGCTGTCATTGTTTTTTGGGTGTTGTCGTAACCTTTGTGAGTGAGTTGCAGCAATATCTTAGCGCATATTGTATTTTTTTCTATTTAATTGGGAATAAAGACTGCCTGGCAAATAGCTGGAAACAGTGTGATAGCAAAATACTGTTGCACTGCTTCTTGGTTTGTATCCCCAGCATGCGTCACCATGGACCAACGCAGAGGGATCCAGAGCCTCCTTCTCCAAAAAACCATGTGAATCAGTAGCCCATAAGCTTCTATAAGGTAACAGCATTTCAGAGCTTGGTACAACATATGGGGCATGCAGCTACTGCCGGAAATGGAGGGACTGCAACATATACAGATTGCTGCTGCATTTGCATTATTGTAAGGATCGCAATTGTAAAGCTGCCTGCGTGCAGCTTTGCAATTGCGATCATTGGTGAATCAGGCCCTATGCTACAACACAGAAGCCTGCATATATGCCATGACACTCCCACAAGATGAAAGAGGTCTGTTTGATTACATGGTCGCCCGCTTAGAAATGCCCATTTCCCAAAACATGCTCCTTTAATGGATAGATCAATCTGTACACACTAGCGATCTCCATCTGAAGTGCATATGCCTGATCTGTTGCATGCGCAGTCGCCAATTTCTTACTTTGGTGTATGGGCAGTATTCTGAAATCTCCAATCTGTCTGCATTTCTATTGGTGTCCAAATCAAAATCAGGACTTTGAAATCTAAAAATATAACACAACCTCTGGCATATGTGGAATTAAAAATCTCCAACAAGAGTAATCAGATAGTAATCAGCATCCTTTGTTTTCAGTATTAAAATATAAATAAACACTAAAGAAAATAACTAATGTAGACTCCAGCACTTAGACAATCTGCAACCTTTTAAAAGTAAATTCTCTCCATAATATCAGCTAATTGATGTTCATATATTTCAGGGAGTGAATCATCCAGTGGTATTTTCATTTCTAATAATAATTACTGTTGACTTCCATGTCATATCTTGCTGAAAGTGGGAGTTAATCAGCTCTAGGCTTAAAAGCTATTTAGATTTGCTGTGTAGTTTTCTTGACTAACGGCATGTTTAAAAAAAAATCAAATATAAATTTAATAGGCCCCAATCTTCTTTCTTGTTCTAGAGAAAATGTCAACTTGACTTTACTTTCAGCTGTAAAACCTTCTCCTCCCCATATTGGACACCTCAAGCAGAGAGAAGAAAGTAACTTATTCAGGTCAAAGAATTTACAGCAATAAGACTTTATCCATTGAACTTCCACAATGTCTTTTATGCTTTGACTCACTGAAGCATTAACAGCCAAGTGCTGTGCCTAACAGTCAAATGTAATAAAAGATTTCTATATCCAGCAATGTTCAGTTTTGAAGAGTTTATCAAATCTATTTCATGAATTGCAGAGGTAAATAACAATCAGCTTTATTTAATTAAATCACTCAGTGAATAATGCATGCTCTTTTAACCTGTCAGATACTTTACAAATTGAAGAAGGAGGACAAAAGGCATTATCTTCACACATTTACATTAAGCTACTGCATTATGTACTGAAATCGTATTTGCTGACAAACATATTGGCTATTCTGTGCATTTGGCATGATGCACTGCACTGCTTTATATTTCCTTTGATATGTAGCCAAGTATATCTGTAAAGATACAATAAAATTGATTAACTATATGAACTAGGAGTGCACATTTATGGCAAAATGAGCAAGATTAGGCTGATGCATAGGCATCGGAGCTCGGGATGTAAAGGGTGGCTCACCCCCCCCCCCAAAAAAAAAAAATTGAAAGCCGCCATTGGAGCGGCGATGCTGATGGTCAGGGGCTATGCTTTACAGTAATAGGCTACATGGACCCTGCTCTGCACAGAGGAGGAGGTGTAATGTGCAGTCTTTAAGGTAAAAGCATATTACTTTCGCAACTCCGTGCAGTGCAGGGACCATGCAGCATATTGCTATAAAGCACAGCCCCTGACTGTCATGGCCACCGCTTCAGTCCCTGCCTCCTGCTGCTCCAGCGCCTATGTCAGTAACATTAAGTTGGAGGGAGGGGGAGGGTGGGGTAGGGAGGGGAGCAGTGGGAGGAGGTGCCAAAATGAGATACTATATTGGCCCCCCACATAAAATCATTTTAATACCCCTGAGTTGATGACATATGGTGACCCATTTTGATGACATGGGTTGGATGCAGGATACCTCGTATTTGGGCATCATGGCATCCAGGGAGATATAATTATGTGCTTGTGGTGATTTGTAAATACTGGGGGCAGGGGAATGATAATTTGTCATACTGTATGTCAGATTTATCAATGGGTTTGAAATTTACATATATTGCTGTTTTTCCCAATCTAAACCACAGTTTAGAGGATGCAGTGAATTCAAAATACTACAATTTAAGGCAAACTGCTAGTAGTTTATGGAAGAAAGCTAAATAATATTATTTTAATGGGGCATATATATTTATTATTTAAAGTAAGCAGATATATTTGTTAAGAGAAAGGGGGCACACATTACATTTACTAATATTGTAAGGGGCAAATTTGCTTTAGTAAATTTCAGGGTCACATTTTCTTCTACTGGCCAGGGGTTTTGGGATGTGGAGAATTCTCCCAGGGCATCTCTCAGTGTGGATTCCTGAACGTATGTTCCGGCTTCCCTAAGTAGCATAGCCAAGTCATGAAGGGAAGGTTTATTTATATCTTTATTATTATTATTATTATTATTATTATTATTATTATTATTATTATTATTATTATATCCTCTTTTATATTTTTATGGAGAAATTTTGGATGGTGATTTGCAGTTTAAAAATAACAGTTTTGCAGCTATTTCCAAGAGGATTTTGCTTTGCAACAGTTTGTAAATCATCCAAAATCACACCAATAGCATTGATATGATAATAATGGATAAGATTGCAAGTAATGCAATTAGTACCATGGCTTATTTGAAAATGGAATAGGTAGAGGCATTTTAAGAGAGGATGGGACCCATGTGCAGACTCAGTGCGGGTCCCCTCCTCTCTCGGTGGCCGGCGGGTGCAGTCAATTCTGGTTTAGTGCCAGAATCCAATGCGCAGAACCGTACTAGACTTTTTGGTGCCCTGTGACAGAAAGAGCACTGGCGCCCCGCTCATTTTTCAAAGGGACATAATGCACCCAAAAAGGGCCATGGCATCATGGGGAAGGGCCTGGGAAGAGATAGGAGAGGCCAGGAGATGCTGGGGATGAAATAAGAGGACTCTACAAGCAAGAATGATAATAAACAGAAATTTGACAGGCCCAAACAGCGCCCCCTGACCTGTGGTGCCCTATGCGATAGCACCGGCCATGCAGGTCTCAGGGAAAATGGTGCTTGCACTGTTTTACCAGGGATAGCAGTACTGCGCATGCTCGAGCTACTGGGAAAATGGTCGCCTCCATTTTCCCAGTGATTTTTGCTGCAGCAGTCTGTAGACAATGGACAGGTAAGTATTAAGACTATATGGGTGCAGGGTGTGCAGTGCACCCATTATAGGTATGCCCCTGGGAATAGGCATTGACCAGTAATTGTAGTTGGTATGGCTTTAAAATGGTGAATAGAGGGATAGGTTCCTTTTTGATCCCAAACATTTATAGTTATGCCCTTGATTACTTCTATTCTTTACAATACTGCCATTTTACACAAATGTATGTAAATACCAACACATGATCATGCAGTATGCTGATCAGGCTTTTGCCTAGGGCCACAGGGCTATTAGGGGTATCACTGAGGCAGTTGGTCACTAAAATTAAGGATGCTTCTGAAAGATGCATCCTTGTTATACTTAATGCTGGTGGTCAAGCAGAGATTGCAATGTACCCTACCATGTCTTGGGGTAATGACATAATGTGGCCCCTCATCTAATATCTAGTGGCCTTGATCCATTGTCCAGCACTTCCATAATTTAGCTTGGGCAAATCAGCGCAACTCACCAGCACTTACTAACTACATGTGCTGCGTTCCACCAATCAGTGCTTAGCACAAAATTTGGATATGTGGGAAGGAAGTAGAATACAGAAAAGAATAGTGGTGGAGGAAAGAGAGAGCAAAATGCAGATGATAATGACCTTGAAGATGGAAAAGGTGGAAAAACATATAGGATGAAGGAGGAGGATAGAGAGAGAAAAAAAGGAAGATAAAGGAGGAGGAGGAACAGAGGGAAAATGGGGAGGAGGAAATTGTTTGCTACACCCCATCACTAGCCAAGCATCATCTGAGCTAGAGAGCCTGCAGCTCTCTAGCTCAGAGAGTGTATAGAGAGTCAGATTGCCATTAATAAGAGAGGAACTGCTCATCACCAGTAGGAAACATTACTTACTGTACATCAAACTTCCTTGTTCTTATTATTATATTTCATTTTTATTTCAGTTTATAGTTTTTCCTCACCCTCCTTCCTCTTTCTTTCTGCATGAGTTTTTGCTCACTGCATTACCTGACCTGTTATTACTCCTCCCTCCCTCACCATCCCCATCATGTTAATTTTTGTTATTGTTTTGTTAAATCACCACTACCAACAATACAGAACTCAATACTCTTTTTTGAGATCTTCGTCACTGTACTCTCTATATCTTCTTGAAATTCATCACATCAATTTTAATTTAAATATCTTTTCAACATTTACATAGCTATATTTTCACTCTGTAAGTTGTTCATTAGCAATTATTCTGTCAGATCAGTACTGTCCGAGCCCCTCGTCACATATATGTACGTGCTAGCATATGCCGATATGCTTATGTATATCTGTATCTGTGTTTTTTCATTTGCATACACTTTTTGCCAATTTATTATTTTACAACATGAATTTACTAATATGATATATGCCCTTAAATAATTTTATGTATTTGATTCTATATATAGGTGAGAAGTTAGAATACAGTATCTGTGCCAATCATTTTGGTTTATATGGACAGGATGTCTATTTACCTATATGCATGTGTTGTTTGGTGGCAAATTACTCCTCACCATGGATAAGGTTCTGGGACATGTCATCCATGCCCCAAACAATACCTTTGGTTCCATGATGATGGGTGATTGGTATGCAGACAATATAATAAAATAAAATATAAAATACATATACATGTCTGTATGTGTGTTTAAAAAAAACATTTTAAATGATATATAAAGAATTTATGTATTGGCTATATACCTAATTATTATTTATTTTCTATATGTATTTTACCCTTATAAATATTTTATTCTAAATATATTTATTTGATACGTTAGCGCAGTGATGGTTTTTCATTCATTGATTAACTTTCCATCTACTATACATTCCTTTCCTCTGAAGTCTCTCATCGACTCTTTTTAAGTGAAACAAACTATTCAAGTCAATTGGCTTTAATTATACAAAGCTGCATTAGATGATTGGAACTAAGAATGCCATTTAAACACTGAAAATGTATCACAGTGCATCTGCCTTGACAAAGATGCTCTTGTGATGTCGAAACGCGTAGGCGCTAATTCACCCCCTGGGACTGTCAGGATACAGCTCACATCAGTGCCACATTGCGGCATCTGGCTCCCTTTCCTGCTGGTCACTCTGAAGGACAGCTGATGTACAGATATCAGGTGGTTACATTCACGCTCCTGCCTGCACAGTTATTTGAGCCTGCGGGAGCTGAGAGGATGGGGATTGACTCCACACCTGACGGCGCTGGTTCTGGAGAGCAGGAGCATGAGGTACACTCTGGGGAGCCCCTGGGAATTGTCCGTTCATTCTGCCGGAGCAGATAGGACAGCACGGAGGTACACCCCATTCATCCAGTACTTTTCTACGATCCTCTGTACACCAACTAAGTCACTCCCCACTTATCGAGGTTGAGCACAGTACTGGGGAGGTACTGGGGTTCACATATCCCCCTTTTTCATTTTTGCGATGTGCTGGAGCCCACACACCACTGTTTTAGGATATCCTGAAATATCAGGGGATTGTATCATTACAGCAACACATGCACAATTTAGTGTTGTTGGAGGAACAATGCAATCATAATCTCCTTTTGAGATCAGTGTTATTTTTACTGTGATTATATGTATTGTTATACATCGGGTGACTAACCCGTTTTCATTGTGGTATATGTTAGAGCACATGTGTGATTTGTCTTTTATAAATAAAAATAATTTAGGTCCTTAATCTGGTGTATTGACTTGAATACTTAATTGTAACCCTTTCATCTCATTTGTTCATTAATAAGAGAGGAACTGCTCATCACCAGTAGAAAACATTACTTACTGTACATCAGACTTCCTGGTTCTTATTATTATATTTCATTTTTATTTCAGTTTATAGTTTTTCCTCACCCTCCTTCCTCTTTCTTTCTGCATGAGTTTTTGCTCACTGCATTACCTGTCCTGTTATTACTCCTCCCTCCCTCACCATCCCCATCATGTTACTTTTTTGTTATTGTTTTGTTAAATCACCACTACCAACAATACAGATTCAATTATCTTGTCATTCACAGTTACACATACAAGGTACATCACTAGATGAGCACAGAGATCTTAACATATTGTTTATACTGTTTATGAGGCTGATGACACCAACAGCTAATGCACCATAATGACCTTTGTACCACTAGTAGTGCTATAAATATTTCCTTAACTCCATCCCCTGGCACACAGTTCCTATTTTATTACTTGACTTCAGTGAACACCTTCTATGGCACAAATGGTGGACATGTGGAATCATTGTATGGAAGGAAAGAATGAGATGAAATGCAGACAAAGCCAGGAGAAAAGGTGGCTAAATTTAGGTAAATTGGGATCACATGTGGTTTGCTGGATATGTAATTAGGATTGTTTCTTTATTATATGGTCTTATTTGTATAGTATAGTAGTCACTGGGGTGCTCTTTGTATTGTATGAAATCTCTATGATGCTCTGGGTATTGTATGTTGATCACTAGAATGTTCTCTGTTTTGTATAGCAGTCACTAAGATGCTTTCTTTGTATTATACACAAATCACTAGGATTTTCTGTGTAAAGTAAATTGGGTCACCTCTGTATTAAATATTGATCCCTGAATAAATTATACATCATATATGTCTCCATGATGTACATTAGTCCCTAAAATCACTGCCATTGTTGTGACTTGTAAACCTTGGCCTTCCATTCACTTCTGGGAAAGATCCCACAAAATATCAAAACTACTTTGCTATTCCCCTTTGAATTCAAACATGATACTGTAAATGATAAATTGATTGCTAAATGCCTAAAAATTATTCACCTACAAAATATTAACATGAATAGGTGGGCTCAATTTTAGGTAGGTAGAACCTGGTCAAAATATGTCAAGTGCCTCACCGTGTAGTGTTCAGCGCTAGTATTGCTCTTTTTTGGATGCTCAGAAACATTTTTCAGGCTTCACCATGAGTACTGTATGTATTTTGCCTTATCTGAAGAAAACATTTTAGGTGTATTTCTTAAATCTATTATTAACCTATATAATGGTCCTCAAGTAGGATTTACAGTATATTATAGGTTTTCTGTCGTCAAATTTTTAATTTACCAATTGAACAAGATTGGGATGACCTCTGTCTCTCTTCACATTTTTCCTAACTATACAATCACTCACTGAGATAATTAGAAAATATGATTTGAGTAAGGCAGTGATTGGCAGCATCCATCATAAAGATTGTATATTTGCTGTGGATATATTACTATTGAGCTATCATTTCACCTTATATCAAATCTTCCAAGAATAATCTGCAGCTTCCTTTTACAAGCTAAAACACCTCTAAATCTAACACCCTAGCTATACATATTCCCCAAGAGATACTCCATTGAATTAAAGATGATTTCAAATATAATTGCCAACCCTCCTCCTTGATCTTTATAGGTAATAGTGTTCCTATACACCCACCTCACATGATTGATTTTAATTATTCCATGCTTTTACAGGAATTCCTAATTTTCACTAAAGCTTGCTTTAAATATGAAATTTTGTGGTTAAGTAGAATTGCAGCTTTAAAAATGATTATCCTTTTGAAAATATTATACCTTTTTCAAGCTAAGCCATATTTGGTCCCCCAACCTATAATCTTCAAATTTTATGTTACAGCATTCACCTTTATTTGTATTGGCAATAACTATAGCCTTGCAAAAACAAAAATGTTTTTGTCTAAATTGAAAGGGGTTTTAGTGATTCTTTAGGGTTTTTTATTTAGCATGCATCTTGGAACAACTTAGAGATAGGCAAGCACCTAATTCCCCCAATTCATGAAAGACCATTGAGAAATATTTTTCCAATACAATATCTTCCAGTGGTCTGTTGTGGATGATAAATTAATGAGACCTCTGAAAAACTTTCCTTTATAGTCTGGGGTTGAATGCCTAATTTGAATTAAACTTTCCTATTATTAATTTTTCATAGTATGCTCAGCTAGGCTTTTCCAGATTCACATCTGTCTTTGTGGCCCAGAATAGGCCTACTAAATAGTATTTTATTATCCTTTGTACAACTGCAAGTGAAATTTGATCTCCCTCTGTGGACTTTTATAAATCTCTTCAAGTCTATCACTGGATTTAGACCCAGTACTCAAACACCCTTCTTGAACACTCACTCTCCATAAATTGACCTTCCTCTCTTAGGATCAAACATAATAGAGGAAACCTTTTCTTTTAAATTGTCCCTTTATTTTCTATTCAAAAACTCCTGGTCCAACTCATATGGAAAACAGCTGCACTCTGTAGGGTGAATTATATACTGAATGAACATTTGCAAGTTTAATGTTAAATACGCTTTATACTTCTCAGCCTATCATAATGTTGTTATTCACTGGACCATTGATTCCTGGAAACAAAATTATTGTAACATATAGAAACCACACATACCTGTCCTGGCACACTAGCTGAGAGTAATTGCTTTATAGGACTAAATGCAGTATGGTAAAATTATATAAATAATTATTTGTGCATTCTTGTGGCATTATTAGCTCTCAGATTGAAGAATTTTATCTATTCTATGACAACCATGTGCCATGTGAAAAAATATTGTAAAAAAAATTGTCAGTTGACTTTACACAAAGTAATAAATGGGGCTAAAGAAATGTCAATTTATGTCATCAAACCAATCAGATTTCAAGCAGTGTATCTGTAAATTGTTTCCCTGGTTGCTTTGCTATTATCTTTCAGATTATGAGTTTTAAATACATTCCATTACTGCAAGAAATAGTGTCAAATTGGTTTATCTGTGAAAACTATTGGAAGACTTTACTAGACATTGAAATTCTAAACACATCTACCATTCTGATAAATAAATCCTTTAGAGCATACATAATTAAGCTTATACACATACATTTCAAACCAGTCTGAAAAAGAAAATCTATAAGAATATAAGATATTTGATTAGGATAGGTAAAAATATTAATAATGAATGTTGTATCCTATATTTGGCTAATAAAGCAGATAGGAAAGCATACTAGCAGATGAAGTAAACTACTGCAGATAAATGTTTAATGCAGGCAGATAATATAATACATTTATTGTAAAATGTACAGTATTAAAATACAGAAAAACTCATGATAAAGTTATTTAGTTTTATTATGTGATGTTGTCCAAATCCTTTCAGTGGAAGGTCAAAAACAGGCTCCCTGGGTCAAACTTCTGCCCTACTCTCTCCACTGTGAGGTCCAACCAAGACCCCATCAACTCTATTAGGCATTCCAGACCAATTGCCACCCCTTTGTAAAATTTTCATCCAAATCCATCTGGTGGAAGGCCTAGAACAGGCTCCCTGGGTCAAAGTTCTGCCAAGTGTCCTTAGGTCAAAAATCTGCTCAGCGTAAACCAACGGGAAGTCAGACCAGGACCTCAACCCCTGAGTAGGTCTTTTGGGATCCAATGTTACCACTCTGTAAAGTTTTCATCCAAATCCATCCAGTGGAAGGCTCATAACAAGCTCTCTTGGTCCGATCAGGCTCCCTGGTTTAAAAATCTGCCTGGTGCACTCTGCCATGAGGTCTCACCGGGACCCAAACCACTCCATTAGGCACCACAGTCGAATTGCCACCCCCTGTGATGTTTTCATCCAAATCCATCCAGTGGGAGACCTAGAACAAACTCCCCCAGTCAAAGTTCTGCCCAGCATCCTTTGGTCAAAGTTCTGCCCAGTGTACACCATCCAACCGGGACCCTAACCCACCTAAAACCAGGATCCAAGTGGACCAGCTCACCTTGGTTTCATCCTAGTTGGTGCAGGGTTATCTGAATGCATACAAACAAACAGGTCAATTAATTTTACATATAATATTTGTCATGTTGTCGCTATGTGGTCTAGTAGCTTACTTTTTTTAAACTAAATAAGTATTTAAGATTTGGCAGCTTTACATTGAGAGCTGTGGAAGATATTCACTAACAAACAAACTTCTACAATATATACTGTATATACTTTGGAAACAGCTACTTGAAATGTGGACTGAAGACAGGCAGGTACTTGGTAAAGCAGTGTCTTTTTAATGGTAGCAGACACTGCAGCTTAGCATATGTGAGGTTAGGCCTGGACACACACAGGCACATAACAGAAAATAAGCAATCAACATAAAAGTAAATGTCTCAGCACTCCTTGTGCTAATGTCTGTGGACCCTTCATGTCCTAGCACCCTAATGCTAACCACCACACGCAGCCTATTGCCTGGCCAGTTTGTCCAGCATCAGGAGCCATGAGCAACAGGTGTGTGTGAGTTTTAAACTGTTCCTGTGCTGCTGGCTTCCTGCTGGCTCTGGGCAACTTGGAAAACCCAGAATTCTATATTTCCAATTTGAGCTGTGCAGCCCAGAAAAGCCAGAATTCCAAACTTCTATTGTAACTGCAGAATGTGCTGGTCTTGTTTTGGGTATTATTGATCTTACATTCAACTTGAATCCTTCTGTTAGTGCTGGTGATGTAATCTCTCTTACTATCAAATAGTCAGGAGGAATTAAAGAAGGACTAAGATAATTTAGCACTGAAGTGCAGTACAGGTGGTTGGTGTCTGGAATGTTATAGAGTCTGGATTTGTGCTGGCTAACAACAGTTTTTACAGTGATTTGGGGCCACAAACCACCATATTCAATAGCTCGTGATTTGGAGGGTGAGAAACCATGCTGCCAGTGGTGTATAGAAACCAACTGCCAGTAGCTTAGGTATACTGTCTAGTGTTTAAAACAAATTATAAAAAATGTGCACCCCAATTTTGCCAATGACCCTAGGTACTGGTTGCAGTTCTCTAATGAGGGTGATGCCTGTGCTAATCTCCTGCACACAATTAAAAAAGATTCAGAACAAATAGGACAATTACATTTGTAGCAAGGACCTATACTGTAAGATGAGATATCAAGGAAGGAATACAGTATGAAACATTTGGACCCTTTGACCCTATACTAAAAAGGAGAGTTAGCCACCTCAGGCCAAGCCATGCCACACTTCTATTATCATCTTCATAAGTTATCAGAGAAATAGAATGAGGATAGACTTCCACAGGTAGTGGCTGGCTGGCATATTTGTACCATAAGTAACTGCCTATCACTAAAGAAAGTTTTTTGGTACACTAAGTGCTCTTTTTATCAATACAATTAATTGCCAATGGTAAATTTAATTTAGTATTGCTGCACCTCGCAGCAATACTTACTCTTATACATGCAGTATTTACCAATACTCAATTGTCCTGTGAGGTATGGTAGTGTCTCCCTACTTGGCATACAGTCCTCTACAGTGTTGCTAGCAGCTTAGTGTTGCCAGCAAAGTATTAAATCTACATGCACACACTGTAGTTTTTCAATCAAGTATGGATTCAGCAAAGCTGGAAAACATGCTTACCTTTTATGGCATTATGTAGTGATGGAATGCCTACTGTAGATTTGTAAATGCAGTTAAGTTGCCATTCTCATAAGATCTTTGGGAATGGGTAGTAAATGGGTTAAGTCTGGAGAAATCTCTGAAGGACTGACTCAAAAGGCTGGAATAAAACAGAGGTTAAAACACAAATGTAATATATAATTTACCTAAAAATATTAATCATTATTCAACTTAATTTGTTAATTTTAAATATAAAAAATATTAATATAGGCTAGAAAAGCTTTTCCTGGGTTCTGTCAGGGGCGAACTTCTGAGGGCCATGCCTATATATATATATATAATGAGTTCTATAATGACAGAGGCTTCCATTTTAATAAGAACTTACAGAATTGTATACTAGATTTGGAGTCTCCTATAAAGAATGAGGCTCCCCCTTATTTAATTAAAAACATTTTTATCTGTTCACTGTATGTGGTAGGACACTGAGAGATCTTGTAATACACTATGTGGAAACTGTTGGACACTGAGTGACGTGGCAGCTAACTATAATATGGTTGTGTTTCTAACATTCACAGCTTGTTAGAACTTAACAGTGATTCAGCTGAACATAGGTGGCCACAGCACGTCATGTACTGATACAGTTATGGACTTTAAGGGCTCCTGTAGACCAATGTCATTGGCTCACAGGCAGGGGCATATCTATAATGGGTGCAGGATGAGCAGTGCACACGGCCCCATGGGTCCAGGGGGAGCCAGTGGGGGGCCGCACCACACACCCTGCACCCATATTATCTAATACTTACCTCGCCGAAGTCCCACATTGGGTGTTTTAGCCCTGAACAAAACCCCGGAAAATGGCTGCTTCGGCCATTTTTTCGGTGATTGCTCATGCGCAGTAAGGAAATCGCTGGGAAAATGGCGGCTGCACCATTTATCCAGTGACCTGCGCATGCACAGTAGACTGTGGGCACACTGTAGTGCCCAGAGTCTACAGATGCTGCAGTCAGTGGTCAGACATCTCAGTCTGCTGCCGGCCGCCAGGGAGAGAGGAGGGGACCCAAGACGGAATGAACATGGTCCCCTCCTCTCTTAAAATGCCCCTGCTCTCAGGATGGAAGTAATAGGAAGAAATCTCTAAATTGCAAGAATCCAGTCTCTCATCTTCTTTCCCTTTGAGATATTTTGAAATTGCAGCTGAGTACACTATTCCTTTCATGTAAAAAGTTTGGTGGTTGGGATGGTGGCTCCAGATCTGTTGCTTAGAAATAAGAAGTTTTATGTGCGGTTTGGCTTTTTGGAAATTGGTGTAAAATTCACAAATTTCAAATCACAAACAATTATGTAATTTTGCAGTAAAAAATGCAAGGGAAGGGGAAGTTGCTACTATTGGAATATGGGAAGAATGGTAAATGTTTAACTACAGAAGTGAGGAGGAACTGCAAAACACACTTCTATTCCCTTTTTTAACAGTTTCTCTTTTCATTTAGTATATTGTGTATATTTTACATGTATAAGTAACCTAATTTTTATTGCATTCCCTTTAAATGAGTACAATCTCCAAATGCAAAGATCCAAACAAGAAGGTTGTGCATTTCTAGATTAGTGCAAGTTAGACAATAAGAGCAGGGGGCATATTTACTAAATGTCGATTTTGGTAGATTTTGGGTAAATTTTGAGATTCAGAGTCTAAATCACACATTTACTAACAAAGATGATTTTTTACATTGTTTAAAGAAAAATATGTCAAAAATCATCTAAATGAATGTGTGATTTAGACCCTGAAACACAAAATCGAACAAAAATTTACCAAAAGTCAAACGAAAATTGACCCAAATCAACTTTTGGTAAATACAACCCTAAATCAAACAGATGATTTTTGACATTGTTTAAAAAAATATGTTATAAATCATGTTAGTAAATGTATGATTTAGACAATGAAATCGACCAAAAATCAACAGAAATTGACCAAAATCTACCTTTAGTAAATATATCCTCATGTCATCACATCAGTTGCTATATTCTTAGTGCAAATTTGCGAGTGACAACACTGTTAGGAAATAATAATCTCTGTATATATATATATATATATATAAATAATCCAACTTAAGGATGGCACTCCCATCATTCAAGAGTCAATAGGGCCAGGGTGCTCAGCTGCTGTAAGATCCACAGCACAAATAACCTCCTATGAGCGGCACTCCTCTGGACTCAAAAAACAAATTACAGGAGACAATGTTGATGTTCAAACGTTTCGGATGTCACTCCTTGTTCACGGAACAGACAAATACAAGAGACATACACATGCAAATGCACTTACCTATATAGTGTGTCTACATACTGACTCACGCTGTGAGCTTCCCCTCCGGCCCACCATCGGCATCCATCGCACTTCCGGCTTTGTGTCACTTCCAGTTTCGCCAGCCGGAAGTGCGCACGTGGTCATGCCCGGTCCCGTAGCCATGGAGACAGTGTACACAGGAAGTCTACACCACACCCCCTACCAAGTGACATAAGCAAAACAACGATAAGCACACAGTACCAAAGCAGATGTTGAATAAATATATACATGCTGTTATTGATCAAAACTATAGGTGACATATACATGCCACTCATAGACAACAAGCCAAACAAGACAAAGAATTAAAGCATGTGATCCACTCCAGTGGACACCCTGTGAAAAGAATCTATAAAGCGGTATCCCTTACAAATATCTGGTAATACAAACATCAGTAAAGAACTATGAACTACAATTGCTGGTGGAGCCCTATCGACAACTCCACAATTATGAAAATGTGTCTGTCATATCACAAAAACAGCAACAACAATGCTGTGATGTGTCTGACAGTATTACAAAAATACAGCATAAGAGGCATATTCATTGAGTCCCCTAGGTCTAACAGTATCAAGACGATGGATCCAATGCATCTCCTTCTGCATGAGTTTTCTGTCACGATCTCCTCCATGCATATCCTCGAGGACCTGATCTATAATGATATAGCGCAAAGTTGCAAGACTATGTTTAGCTGCTGCAAAATGTTTAGCAACAGGTTGGTCAATGTTCTTACCACTGAGTGCCCCCCTGATGGCAGAACGATGTAGCACCATCCTATCTCTGAACGGTCTGATGGTCTTGCCCACGTAGCAAAGTCCACAAGGGCACTTGATCATATACACTACATGGGTACTGGTGCATGTCACAGGGCTCCTGATGTCATATCTATGGCCAGAGTGTGGATGAAAAATTTTTTTAGAACTGATTAAGTAGCTGCACGTTGTGCATCCCAGACATCTATAACAGCCACCTGGCTTCGTTCTAGTTTTGGGTGTTCCCAATTGTGAGACATCTGTGCGCACAACCCAGTCTCGCAAGTTCTTCCCTCTCTTATAGCAAGACATGACTCTACTGCGTTTAAACATCTTCAGGTCTTTGTCCTGTTGGATCATGGGCCACAGTCTTTTGACCGTTTTTCTGATGGTATTGTCCCTGGTGTTATATCTACGTATCCAATAGATGCAGTCTTGTCGAGGTGTTGGGGTTTTGACACTTAGCGTACTGGATCGTGTGATATCATTCACTTTGTTTGCTGCTGTCTTGAGAATTGTTTCTGAATAACCTCTCTGCAGAAAACAATCTTTCATATGCTCAATGCTGGTATGCAGTACTGATTCATCGCTGGTGATTCTCTTGACCCTAAGTAGTTGTGAGTAGGGCAAGCCTTGTTTAAGGGATTCTGGATGATGGCTCTGTGCCAATAACAAGTTGTTTCTGTCTGTAGGCTTCCGATAAATCGAAGTATGGAGTATACCTCTAGACTTCACAATATTAACGTCCAAAAATTGGACATTATTTTGACTCATCTGGTATGTAAATTTGATTGGACAGTTCATCCTATTGATCACATCAATCCATCCTCTAAAATCAGTTTCAGTGCCAGTCCAGAATAGTAAGACATCATCGATGTATCGATTATAAAATATTATCGAACTGGAATTTACAGAGGAAAAAAATAGCTAATTTTCAATAAGAAACATATATGCATTCGCGTACGAGGGTGCGACGTTCGAACCCATCGCACACCCCGTACGCTGCAAAAAAAATTCCCCATTAAACAAAAAAAAATTTCTGGTGAGTGTCAACTTCAACAATCTCAGAAAGAAGTCCAGTTCTGGCCCCCCATACTCAGGGTTGTTATCCAACAAACTTCTAGTGGCTTCCACTCCAGCCTCATGGGGTATACAGGTGTACAAACTGGTGATGTCCAGTGTACACATCCAGACATCATCTGCTAGATTTTCCAACAAGCCAAGCTTATTAAGCAAAGCTGTGGTATCTCTTAAATAAGGTGCTTGGGACTGTATGCATGGTTTGCAAAAAGAAATCTAAGAACTTAGATACATTACTGTAAAGTGACTCACGTGCCGAGATTATGGGCCTTCCAGGCGGTTTATTGGCATCTTTGTGTATCTTTGGAATACAATACAATATAGGGACCCTCGGATGTGCAACCTTTAGATAGTCACTGACTCCTAACGGAATAATATTCTGTTTAACAGCTTCATCAAGGATCATGTCAAGCTCGGTTTTGAATGTAGAGGTAGGATGGACTTTCAATTTGGTGTATACTTCCTTATTACACAAATGTGAATAAACCTCCAACTTATAATCTTCCAAATCTAGAACGACTATGCCCCCGCCCTTGTCGGCGGGGTGAATGACAATATCCTGATGCTTGGACAGTTGTTTAAGAGCTTCCCATTCATTCTTAGTGAGATTTGAAAAAACCTTCTTGTTGTCATAACTCATATTGCATACCAATGAATCCAGAGTCTTCACAAAGCCAATGATGGCGGTATTACTAGTAGTAGGATCAAAAATAGATTGTTTTTTAAAAGTCTTATATCTTGACTCCACAGTGACTGGAACCTGTTCTCTATTGTTAAAGAACTCCTTCAGTTTTAGAGTCCTATTAAATCTCGTGATGTCCACCTTCCAATCAAGTTCGTCAAATTTGTTTGTTGGTACGAACGAGAGTCCCTTATTGAGAACAGAGATCTCGGAAGGAGATAGTATTCTATGTGAAAGGTTAAATACTATATTCTCCGTGGTCGTCCCCGTTTGGCGGCCCCGGTGACACTGTCCACCTCGTCTCTGTGGTCTGATCCTCTTCCGTGTCCAGCGCAGGTCGATACTCCTAAAGGGTGCTTCTTCCTGTTGTCTCTACCACCCTGCTGTGGTGCATCGTGGCTTTCTCCTGTAGAGGAGTATGAGTCGCTCGTTGAGTCTGTATCTAAAGGGCCCAATCTTTGAGGGCATCTATATTTCGTAAATCTAGGTCTGTCCTCACTAGACCCTGTGAGCCATCGATATACTTTGTGCTCTGCATAGTCCTTATTCACAGTCTCAAGCTTTCTATTTTTGAATGCTAAGAGATCCCGTTTATACACGCCCAATTGGTGGCTCAACGTCTCCAGAGATGGTCCATCTTTCATAAAGGTACCTTTGTGCTTGTCTTCAAATGAGGATATAGAAGTACGAACAGCTGACAGCTCCCTTGCTGCTTCCTCTATCACTAAGACCATAAGGTCAAAAGAGCATTTATGAAGTATGGCGCACCAACGCCTGCAGAATTCGTTATTGTATCGCCCGATAGTAGGGTGTTCCTCACCCTAAATCCCCTAGGGATCTTCTTTTCACAGTGGTATTCAGAGAGAGTTATGCCATGCAGCAGGAAGTCGGTCTCTTTTTTCTTTAATTTAAAGATTGTATTGTAAAGATCCTCAGGACTGCTAGTACCCACAGTGTCCACGTATCGCTCGGTAAAGAGCCTGGCCTCTGTTTCACTTTCCAAGAAGCTGAGAATATCGCCAAGTGGCAAAACAATATGGCCCGCTGAAACATCATCCTGCCTTGACTGTTGCATCATAAACAAATAACGGTTAAAATGTCTGATACCACGCCTTATGCCCCCTTGTCCGGGGTAATGGTACCGGTACAGAGATTAGTACAATTTGCAGTGTCCGTGTGAAGTAAGTCACAATCCAGTACGCAACCTGGAACGCTGTTAGTAGTGATCCAGTGTGCAGCACACAGACAATCCAACTTAAGGATGGCACTCCCATCAATCAAGAGTCAATAGGGCCAGGGTGCTCAGCTACTGTAAGATCCACAGCACAAATAAGCTCCTATGAGCGGCACTCCTCTGGACTCAAAAAACAAATTACACGATCCAGTATGCTAAGTGTCAAAACCCCCACACCTCAACAAGACTGTATCCATTGGATACGTAGATATAACACCAGGGACAATACCATCAGAAAAACGGTCAAAAGACTGTGGCCCATGATCCAACAGGACAAAGACCTGATGATGTTTAAACGCAGTAGAGTCATGTCTTGCTATAAGAGAGGGAAGAACTTGCAAGACTGGGTTGTGCGCACAGATGTCTCACAATTGGGAACACCCAAAACTAGAACGAAGCCGGGTGGCTGTTATAGATGTCTGGGATGCACAACATACAGCTACTTAATCAGTTCTAAACATTTTTTTCATCCACACTCTGGCCATAGATATGACATCAGGAGCCCTGTGACATGCACCAGTACCCACGTAGTGTATATGATCAAGTGCCCTTTTGACTTTGCTATATGGGCAAGACCATCAGACCATTCAGAGATAGGATGGCGCTACATCGTTCTGCCATCAGGGGGGCTCTCAGTGGTAAGAACATTGACCAACCTGTTGCTAAACATTTCGCAGCAGCTAAACATAGTCTTGCAACTTTGCGCTATATCATTATAGATCAGGTCCTCGAGGATATGTGTGGAGGAGATCGTGACAGAAAACTCTTGCAGAGGGAGATGCATTGGATCCATCGTCTTGATACTGTTAGACCTAGGGGACTCAATGAATATGCCTCTTATGCTGTATTTTTGTAATACTGTCAGACACATCACAGCATTGTTGTTGCTGTTTTTGTGATATGACAGACACATTTTCATAATTGTTGAGTTGTCGATAGGGCTCCACCAGCAATTGTAGTTCATAGTTCTTTACTGATGTTTGTATTACCAGATATTTGTAAGGGATACTGCTTTATAGATTCTTTTCACAGGGTGTCCACTGGAGTGGATCACATGCTTTAATTCTTTGTCTTTTTTGGCTTGTTGTCTATGAGTGGCATGTATATGTCACCTATAGTTTTGATCAATAACAGCATGTATATATTTATTCAACATCTGCTTTGGTACTGTGTATTAATCGAGGTGTAGACTCCCTGTGTACACTGTCTCCATGGCTACGGGACCGGGCATGACCACGTGCGCACTTCCGGCTGGCGAAACCGGAAGCGACGCGAACCCGGAAGTGCGGTGGATGCCGATGGCGGGCCGGAGGGGCAGCTCACGGCGTGAGTCAGTATGTAGACACACGATATAGGTAAGTGCATTTGCATGTGTATGTCTTTTGTATTTGTCTGTTCCGTGAACAAGGAGTGACATCCGAAACGTTGGAACATCAACATTGTCTCCTATATATATATATATAATCCAGTGGAAGAAAGGGCACTCAGACGACAAAAGGTACAAAAATCCGCGTATAAACGGATTTTTGTACCTTTTGTCGTCTCTGAGTGCCCTTTCTTCCACTGGATTGCATTTTCTCTATTAGGAGCACCGGAGCAAGTTGTTTACATTGAGTGCCGGCAGACTGTGTTACATATATATATATATATATATATATATATACACATTTTTTAGTTTACTTCTGGTTTAATGTATTACTGTACATAGGGTGTACAGCTTTATAACAGTTCTTACCTACATTGCAGTTACAATAGTATACAGTTACTATGTAATATACATCATTCAATGTTTATCACAAATACTGTAATCCATACTTCAGCCATGCTGGTTAACGGTTCAGCTCTTTTATGAATACACGTAAAAGATTGTACATGCATATCTCAAATATTCTTTTACATTGTATGATTAGCATTATATGTAGCATATGTCAAGTAAAATTTAATTATTTCCATCCAATGATTGCAATAACAGTAGACAAATTAATAATTGAAATGGCATTATCCATATGTGAGCATGTTTGACTTTCAATGAAAGCGATAATTCAATCTGACAACTGATTTCAGACATTCAAAGACTTTTAAGTTCAAATATTAACTTTACAAAATGTAATCTGTAAAAGAAATTAGACATGAAAAAAAAATGAATGTACAGCTTAGAAAAAAAAATTGTGCAACAGAAAAGAATATATCAATTCCTTAAAAAATTTATTTAAGCTGTTCTAAAACTTTCTCAGACCTGATAACTGGTACTAACTAGAGATGTCAGAAACCCCATACATTCTGTTCAAGCCATAACATCAAAATTTTAGTGTAATGCTGTGTCCACTAAAATGTTTAATCTCCACTCTCTTTAAAAAAAAAACTAACACATTTTAATAACATCTTCAAATTAAACAAAACCAAATTATTGCATGTGTTCACAAAACTAAACAGTTTGCCCTAAGCAAAAGAAATCCTCATTCTTCCCACACTGGTCTGTGCAGACACTTCATTTTTCCCTGCAAACCCCTGCATTTTGATGGCTAATTAGGCATACCAGAAAAAGGAGTGTAATGTCACCTAAGAGATATTTGCACCATGGCAGTTCTGCTCATGATAAATAACTTCCTAAATAATAAAATCAATAGATCACAAAGGAATTGAGCATCACCCATTATAAATTGCTCACCTAAAGGTCAAGAGACCATACAGGTTATGATTTCAGAACAGACTTTCAAATATTAGTTGTGAATGAGTATGTATTACTATGATAAAAAGTATTTTTCTAAAAACTAGGGATGTGTGCTGACCCCTGTGTTTTGGTTTTGGATCTGTATCTCCTTGTGTTTTGGATCTGGATTTGGTTTTGCCTGAACCGCCCCTTGCATGTTTTGGTTTTGGTTCTATATTTAAAAATTTTTTTTTATAAAATCTGCTAAAATCACATACGTTTTTTTGTTCCTGCAGTATTACTAACATCAATAACATTAATTTCCACTCGTTTCCAGTCAATTTTGACCACCTCACAGCTCACTATATTGTTTATCCGGTTTAGGCCCAAAATTTGCAGTTCAACTTCCAACATGGCACATCAGGAAACAAATGTTTTTATTATTCAAGATGCCTGAGGGAGTTGGAGTATGTATGTAGTTGAAGACAGGGACAGGAAGGGTTGATTGGTAGAAAATTGAATTTAATTTTTTTATTCTGAAGCAAATTTATGAGGGAGGAGGGGAGGGGAGACATTTACAAAAAATATTTGATGCATTCACAATTAGCCCCAGAAGAATCCTTGAGTGTTATGTCTACTGCTGCTGGGAGTGGATTTACATCCCTGAAGAGGATAAGGAAGACTACTAATAGTGCTTTCAAAAACAATTGACTGTTAAACATTCCTATGCAAAGATTCCACTTCACTAGAAAAGCATTTCCCAACCTGTAAAGGGACATTAAAAAAACTTAATTAGTGGCTTCCAAAATGCTGTTGTACCCACTGTCCACTTAACCACATATATGTGTTAAAGCCAAATAGAGCAAATGCAAGATTTAAGATTTAAGTCTTATGTTGTGTCTTTCTTGAGAATCCTAGAGTGGTATGTCTGCTGCTGCTTCTGCTGGGAGTGGATTTTCATCCCAGATGGGATGAAGACATTGTGGACCTCATTCAGAGCCGGTCGCACAGAGCATGCAGTCGGTCTGAATGAGGGGAGGACCCACAGCCTTACAACCGCTGAAGGTGATGACCGCGATGGTCAAGACCATCGCGACCATTGGGGCTTACGACAAGACCATAGGGTAGGGTCTTCCTTGTCGAAAGCCCCGGAGAGCTTTCGGCTCTGTCTGAGCCAGAAGCTCTCCACTGACTTCACTAGTGATGTCAGTGAGGCCGCCCCCAAATGGTAGGTGTTCCCATGGGAATGCCCCCATTTGGCCTGCCACCCCCCCGGCCCACCTTCCAAACAGGGTGAGCTGTCAATCAACATCGACAGCTTGCCCCCTTTGGATCAAGACCCGCTATGACCGGTGCTGTTGGTCATAGCGGGGCTCACTCATGTGCATGCTCTGTGGGGGGCCATCGACTCGGTCCGAGTGCATCGGCGCTAATGACCAGGTCTGAGTGACCCCCTGTGTCTTTCCTCCCGACGAACACAGATCTGAAGAGATGCAAATAGCTGTTGGTAATCAAATTGTCAGCTTAAATGGCATGTGATGCAGCGATGGTTTCTTCTTCCGTTTCTCCAGCAAGTGCATCTGCCAAGAAAAAACTAAACTTTACCAAAACACCCCCTGGTGATGCAGATGAGTCAACACAACCAAGTTTTGACATCTATTTGGGTCTAAAAGAATTGCCTACAATTAATGAGACTTCTACATTGACACCATCTGATACGGTCACCATACAAAGAATGGTTGAGGAATATTTTTAAAAAAGAATGAAAGCATCCAAATAGGCATGTATAAGGGAAAGGGAAAGGGAAACCCCAAGCACTGGTACCAATTAAAGTGAAGATATTAATGTGACAGGCTAAACTCCTACAATATTGAAAAGGTCATATAAAAGGGTAGGACATACCCAATAGTGTTCAAAGAAGGAGGTGCTCCCAAGAGAGCAAAATACACAGGAGAAGAGAACGGAAAAAAGTACTCTCGTTTTTTGGGGCACAGTATAGCTGTCTATATCAGTAAAACATAACTTTTAATAGATACACGAAAAGCAAATAATTATCTAAAAAGGACTAACCACATAGAACGACATGAAAAACACACATTGAAACCAAGCTGGAGAAATGGCTATAGCATTGGTTCACAGTATAAACAAACAATAATAAATCAATAGTGTCATGAATTGATGCAATAATGAGTCAGTGCATCAATAAAGTGAAAAAGATTAACCACATAAAACAACATGAACAACGAATAGTGAGACCATGCTAAAGAAATTTGCTATTGCATGGGTTCATAGTATCAGCAAACAATGATGAATAAATCAATATCAAGAGTTAATGTAACAATGAATCAAAACATCGGTGAAATATTTATTAGCTCATTTGATCCAAACATATGATGGTGTTTGGTAATCATGCATTGTCGAAGCACCAAATAAGTTAGAAAGGTATTATTGTTGTGTGTACCAATCTTAGTGCTGAAATATTGCTACAGCACTGGTTCACCCTATCAAGGTTCAGTAGTCAAATCATCGATGTCGTGGCTTAATATAATAGTAAGCCGATGTATCGGTGAAAAAAGTTTATTTACTGAATCATTATTCACGCATGTGGTCATATGATAATCATACAATATAATATTCGAGATTTGCAGGTGAAAAAATCTCAAAAAAACTTAAATAAACAGATAAATTTCAACAGATAAATATCTGAAGTAAATACTGGAACATCAATCTGCCATAATGACATGCACATAATTATTGTAACAGTGTACTGATTGTATCATATCAAAAAATCCAAAATGTATAATAAATATGGAGAATGATATAACACTGTTATTCAGCAGAATTATAATAGTTATATCATCGCACTGAGTAAGAAAGAATATAAAATGAGTAACAGATACCTCTCACTTAAGGTAAGGGGATAAGTTGCTTCTTTATCCCATTTACAGTTCGTATTGAATAGGATATGAGCGTACCCACCACATGTACCATGAGGGTATGAAAATAGTAAAAAGAGTCGGCATCCACTAATCTCCTATGTGACTCCACCTAAAGCCTGCCGTATAGATAAGTACAGGAGGCTGATGATAGAACAGTAAGGGAGTGGAAATGCCTATAGAAATTGATTGACAGATCAGTAATAACGGCAGGGAGACAAAGAGTCCCCTCTACCTAAATGAGCAGAAGATCTCTCAATATGTACTCGTGGGTATAAGAGCTCCCATAAGGAAAGTGCCAGTGAAAAAAAGATATAAAGATAGGGAAACAAAACCTGGAGCTACAAGTAGCGCACCTCACCCCACTGATGTCGCATAACAGTGCAGTGGGAACATTACATGAGGCGGTGTAGTCCGGTTGTTCCTAGGAATGACAGAGAAAAATACCTGATACTCAGTGTGGCAGCGGCAGTGTCCAGTACACAGGAGTCTCCACGTGCACAACGGAGGCTCCCGACAGGCAGAAGACGCGCGTTTCACCCACTGGCTTCGTCAGTTCAGCTCCATGACCTCATAGGGGGCTGTCCTATGTATACGCCTGCGGCCAATCAAAATGCTTGATAGCACTGTCAGTGCAATCTATTGGGCGGAAGACAGGTTGCTATGTAACCATGGTAACAGGACGCTGTATGAGGATTTCTCCAGAGAAGACTGAGTCATGTGATATACTACAGGCTTGTTACATACAGTAAGACTAATTATGCTGAGTAATCAGGGCTTAATGCAGCAGTTAAAGAGGAGAAATATGCTCTAAAGAAATATATAAATATAGATATAAGAATAGAGACTAGAGAAATATGTATAAAATAAATGAAAAATAAAACTAAAAATGAAATTAAAATAATAAGTGCAATATCTTTTGTATAATAAGAGTGTAGTGATATACACGTTAGTATGGCATTATGGGAGCTCTTATACCCACGAGTACATATTGAGAGATCTTCTGCTCATTTAGGTAGAGGGGACTCTTTGTCTCCCTGCCGTTATTACTGATCTGTCAATCAATTTCTATAGGCATTTCCACTCCCTTACTGTTCCATCATTAGCCTCCTGTACTTATCTATACGGCAGGCTTTAGGTGGAGTCACATAGGAGTTTAGTGGATGCTGACTCTTTTTACTATTTTCATACCCTCATGGTACATGTGGTGGGTACGCTCATATCCTATTCAATACGAACTGTAAATGGGATAAAGAAGCAACTTATCCCCTTACCTTAAGTGAGAGGTATCTGTTACTCATTTTAAATTCTTTCTTACTCAGTGCGATGATATAACTATTATAATTCTGCTGGATAACAGTGTTATATCATTCTCCATATTTATTATACATTTTGGATTTTTTGATATGATACGATCAGTACACTGTTACAATAATTATGTGCATGTCATTATGGCAGATTGATGTTCCAGTATTTACTTCAGATATTTATCTGTTGAAATTTATCTGTTTATTTAAGTTTTTTTGAGATTTTTTCACCTGCAAATCTCGAATATTATATTGTATGATTATCATATGACCACATGCGTGAATAATGATTCAGTAAATAAACTTTTTTCATCGATACATCGGCTTACTATTATATTAAGCCACGACATCGATGATTTGACTACTGAACCTTGATAGGGTGAACCAGTGCTGTAGCAATATTTCAGCACTAAGATTGGTACACACAACAATAATACCTTTCTAACTTATTTGGTGATTCTACAATGCATGATTACCAAACACCATCATATGTTTGGATCAAATGAGCTAATAAATATTTCACCGATGTTTTAATTCATTGTTACATTAACTCTTGATATTGATTTATTCATCATTGTTTGCTGATACTATGAACCCATGCAATAGCAACTTTCTTTAGCATGGTCTCACTATTCGTTGTTCATGTTGTTTTATGTGGTTAATCTTTTTCACTTTATTGATGCACTGACTCATTATTGCATCAATTCATGACACTATTGATTTATTATTGTTTGTTTATACTGTGAACCAATGCTATAACCATTTCTCCAGCTTGGTTTCACTGTGTGTTTTTCATGTCGTTCTATGTGGTTAGTCCTTTTTAGATAATTATTTGCTTTTCGTATATCTATTAAAAGTTATGTTTTACTGATATAGACAGCTGTACTGTGCCCCAAAAAACGAGAGTACTTTTTTCCATTCTCTTATCCAAAAAGGCATGTCAGACAGTCAGTTTGACTACTGGCAGAAAAAAAAAAGAATTTGGAGGCCCTTGCACAAATTGGCTTTGTTTTACTTGAGCTGCCCACCCTCCAGTGTGTACTCAGAAAAAGTTTTCAGCACAGCCAGGAACCTTGTCAGTGATCAGCCTATAAGGCTACTTCCCCAAAATGTGGAAAAGATGATGTCCATCAAAATGAGGATATTGTTGATGAAGGTATTGGTGGTGAAGATGGCAGGTGCTTGGATCTAGCAGAGGGAAGGGATTTAGCTGTCACTGGACTGCTTGTTTTTGATGAATTCGCTGCAGATGACATAACAGGGTGGAGGTTCCAAGATGGTTAAGGTCCCTACCTCTACTAATTTTGGCTTTACATATGATACAGATGCCTTCACAACTGTTGTCAGGATTTGGGTTAAAGTTATTCCTCACCCAAGACATGGCTTTTCTGGCCTTATGCCTAGGCATCACCCCAGCCTATAACCCCAGTTTATATAATTACCCCAGCATATAACATCACCCCAGATTATACCAGCACCCAAGCCTATATTGTTATCCCCATCCTGTTTTGTGAATAGATTTCAGCTGCTCTCCCTGTTAGATTGGGGATTCATTGTCCACTTTAGTGGATGTGAGCACTATTTTAGTCCATATCACCACATCCCCTAAACATCTTCTGGGCTACAGGAGGAGTAGCTGCACTTTGGAATACAGTTGCAAGGAGTTGCCCCTCTGACTCACTGAAATTAAGGTAGAGGGGCCATGGGTAGGGAGTAGGGACACTATATCAGAGAACACAGTTTTAGCGGCTTTATTCCCTTTTTTAAACCATATCCTCTAATTTCACTTTTTGAAAATATGTTTTTATGAATTTCAGCTGAGGCATTTGTGATGCCATTATGTTTTATATATTATGCATGTTATTTAGCACTTTGTTGTGGTCTTGTAGTCGACATGTAGACTAATCATTTATTCATGATTGAGGAAAGAAGTGAAAAGTTGCATTTATTTATTGCTAATTTTGTGTTATTAAATTGTAAAATTGTGAAGTTTCTTCTTACATTGTCACAAATTAATGTAATACGTGTTGAATATTACACTACAGTTCCACGTACAGTGTCACAAGACTTTTTATGAATAAGAAAAGAATAACAACATGAATAAATACACTGGGGAAGAGGACCCCTGGATGAGGCAGCAGCCCCTTGATGAACAACAGAGACAGCACCACTTCTTTATGGACAACAAAGCCCCCCTGTTAAGTGCGGACAGACCACCTGCAGAGTTACAAATACATGGACGATAAACTGCGGTCTAGCCGGCAGTGTCACCTAACAATAATATTGCAGCTAAGTTGCTAATGCACACACTGAAAAAATATATTTTTTCTTTTTTGTGGAATGATATCGATATTATTAATTTAATTTCACTTTTATTTTTTTCACACTGGTGAAGAGCACCCCTGAATGAATGAGGCAGAAGCCCCTTGATGAACAACACAGACAGCACCTCTTTTTGATGGACAACAAAGCACCCTCGCGGAGTGCCAACAGACCACCTGCAGAGTCACAAATATGTGGATGATTAACTGTGGTCTGGCCAGCAGTGTCATCAAATAATAGTGCAGCTAAGTTGCTAATGCACACACACACAAAAAAAAAAATGTGGATTGATATTGATATTATTCATTTAATTTCACTTTAATTTTTTTCACACTGGGTAAGAGTACCCCTGAATGAGGCAACAGCCCCTTGATGAACTACACAGACAGCACCCCTTTTTTATGGCCAAGTGCAGACAGACCACCTGCAAAGTCACAAATATGAGGATAATAAACTGCGGCAGTGTCACCATACAATAATAGTGCAACTAAGTTGCTTACGCACCACACACACAAAAAAGAGCACTTTTATTTTTTATAAACTGGGGAAGAGCACTCCTAATTGACAAAGCACCCCCCCCTTGGACAACACAGCACCCCTTTATGGACTGGAATCCTAGCCTGATGGACAGGACAGAAACACAGCAGCAGCCACAGTTAATTGACAGGACAACTGACACAGCAGCAGCAGCACACACTGAAGGAAGCCCTCCTTTATATACTGCAGCCTAAGCCCATTTATGGACAACACAACAGCAGCCTTCAGGCCAAGACCCCAACTGAACACACACATTGAGTGACTGAAAGTGACTGACTACATCTGCTAGCTTCTCTCTCTACAGCCAGAGTGAAAATAATGCAGATCGTGGGGACCTTTATATAATCCAAAACCGGCAACAATCAGACATCGGGAGGATGATGTTTTGTCTCGTTTTGAGATCCAAATCATGCGGGAAACCTCAAACCTCATTCGGTTCTCGCCTGGGATCTAAAAGTTTGGGTGGGTCCGGTTCTCAGAGAACCGGACCTGCTCTTCTTTAGTAAAAATATGAGTTAGTGGAGCTACCTACAGTAGAGTCACTCTCAGACTCTTTAAGTTGAATTAAAATGTAATATAATGTCATTTTTATTGGTTAGTAATGCTTAAGATTTACAATGGATACCCATTAACACATATACACAAATTTACTAAAAAATACTGTACAAAGTATAGTTAGGGTCAGAGGTAATTCAATAATGTACCTGCTATACTGTGACACTAGAACAGAAGGGAAGCAGTTGGTAAGCCGATGGATGTAATCCAGACCACTGGCTTCCCGACTGTCTAATCCCAGCAAGGCACTAATGACAGGCGTCGATATCCTGATGCCTGTCATTAGAGCTACACTGGGAGCCTGACACCTGACTTACCAATTGAAGGTAAGCCGGGTGCCAGGTGTGGACAGCCATGGGATTGAGGGTTAGGTAAGGGGCTCCCGTGGGGGAAACTTAGGGTTAGGCACCCCCGGGAGGCTAGGTTTAGGCTAGAGGAAGGGGGGTTAGGGTTAGGCAACCCCGGGGGGAGGTTAGGGTTAGGCACCCCCCCCAGGGGACTTAGGTTTAGGCTGCGGGGAAAGGGGGGTTAGATGTAGGCACTTAGTTGGGGGATTAGGGTTATGCACTTGGGGGGAGGTTAGGGTTTGGAACCCCTAAGGGAGGGTTAGGGTTAGGGGGGGGAATTAGGTTAGTTATACTTACCCTAAGGATGAATGGGTTTTCCTCCTCTGTCGGGCTGCCGCTGTCGGGATAAGGAACCGGCGGCCATGCGGCTGGCGGTAAATCATACTGAATCCGAACAGAATAGGGGATGATGTCACGCAGGTGTGTGTGTGTGTGTATATATATATATATATATATATATATATATACACACAGGGGCGGATTGGGATGGGAAACCAGCCCGGGAAATTTCTGGAAGCAGCCCTAATGGAGGAGGGGTCTGTTGAAGGGGCAGGGTTTGTCAGTGGAAGGTGGCAGGATACTGAGGTACATTTTCTTAGTTGGAAGCAGTGATGGCTTTTCTTGCGTCTTTTGCTGCAGTTGCACATAGGCGACTTAATGCTAATGCAGCTACAGAGCCCTTCACTGGTGTACATCCATGTGTCTTAATGTACAAGACTGAGACAACCACTATTAAAGTCTACAGATGCTGCAATCATACTTTGTGCATTTTAGACCGCCCATCAGTTGCACTGTTGACATAAGTTACAGCATCATTCATGTCTCTGACACAGGCATATTGTTGATAGTGGTTGTGTACACTCTAATAACACCCTCATTCTATGTTACATCTGCATCTGATTAGGAAACCCCCTGTAACCACCCAGGTACAGTACACCAAATACATTTTTAATATACTGTACTTCTTCATGCATGCATCAGAATTTGTACTGTGACTCTGTACAAACATTATCAGGATGCATGATGGGAAAAAAACACATTGGCCCCAATAGGAAAAGACAAACACTGGCCCCTGACAGGAAAAAACAGAACACATTAGCAACCACAGGAAAAAAACAACACACACATTGGCTCCCACATGGGAAAAAAAGCAAGTTAGCCCTTCAAAGAAAAAAAAACCCTAATACAATGACCCTCATAAAAAAATAAACCACATTTGCCCCTACAGGAAAAAATAAAACACCTTAATACATTTACCCCCAGCACCCATTAATACATTTACGCACAGCACCCATTCATTTTTCCAGCACCCATTACTAAATTTGAACCTAGCACCCAGGAATGCGTATCAGCCCTGGCAATCTTCCCTGCGCTCGCGCCTTAGGTGGGGCATGGTTATTTAAAGGGGGCATGCCTCAAGTCATGGGGGCCTGGCCTCGTAGCACTCCCCATCTCTTCCTGGCCCAGCACAGTGCACTGCCGGCCCAACAATGCCTCCACACTGGAGCTGTGGGGTGGAGGGCAGGAGGCACTTCCTTCCTCCCTCCTTGAGCTGGCCCTAAACCCATCAGCCCTTCTGGCACCTATTAAGCACCCAGCACACATTAATTTTCCCAGCACCTTTTACGGCATTCACAGCCAGCACCAGAGGTGTAACAATGAAAACATGATATGCTGTGTAACCATTATTTTCCCAATTCATTGGGAAAAATATGGTTACACAGCATATCATTTTTTCATTATTGTTCCCACACACATATGAACTTGTCAGTTAACCATTAGAGTTTGGATTGTGTTTTCAGGGTATCGGGGCAATCAGCTCCCTATACAATTGGTATATGTGTCAAATTTCTCTCACACACTATAGCTGAAGATTGATACCCTCGTATTAAATGAACAATAAAAAATATTAAAAAATAAAAAACAATCAATAATCATTTCGCCATACTCCATATCTAATATTGTAAACAAACCAGATATAGGCCCTGATTCAGAGCTGGACGCTCTGACCAGAGAGCTCACTCTGAATCAGGGCCCACCTCCATTAAAATGGAGCATCCTCCTGGACGCTCGTATAGCTGTTGGTCACCACCCACAGCATATACGAGCGTCCAACAAGATGGTCACGATGGTCTTGACCATCGCGACCATTGGACTTGCGGGTGAAACCCTGTGGTCGGGTTTCTCAACCGCAAGGCCAGGAGTGATTTTGGCACTATCAGAGCCAAAATCACTCCCACTGACATCACTAGTGATGTCAGTGGGGCCGGCTTCAGACGGTAGGCGTTCCCATAGGAACGCCTCTGTCTGGCAGGCATGCCCCCGGCACGCCCACCAAAGGGGGCGTGCTGTCAATCAACATCGACAGCACGCCCCCGTTGGTGCGAGACCCAGAGCGATGGAAAGTCCTTCGCTCGCCGAGTCTCGCGCATGCGCACGACGGAGCTCCCTCCGTCGTGCGCATGCGCAGTGGGGAACATCGACCCACTTGCAAGCATACTGCCGCTCGCGAGTGGGTCTGAATGACTCCCATAGTGTGATGACCTTCTTAAATCTTAATATTTATTATTAATTATTATTAAAAGTTATATTTTATACAGATTTTGATATAAGAGTGCCCCAGCAACCAGACCTACTTTTTTTTGGGTTCTAAATGATAGATTTTGGGCTTTGGGAGCACCACCAACGTAGTATATGGAATATTATATTATAGAGATGTAACATGTTGGTATACAACAAATTAATGATAGAATTATAAAGTTCTGTGTGGTACCACTCTCTTTCTGTGGATATTCCTGTCACCAATTGAGACTCAAATGTCCGGCCCCTTAAAATAACTTTCTGCTTTTAGAAATCAATCACCCTCTTGAAAGGGTAAATTGTGCTGATCTTACACTATAAAGAGGGGAGAAGTGGAAGACCAAGGAGGAGGAGGTGTTTGGCAGTTGAACAGTGTGTTGAGGGAGCAAATGGGAGAAAAAGAAGGGGACCATATGAGATGGTGAGACATACACACAAAGGGGGGACACAGAGTAGCTCACATATAGGTTGTTGACAGAAAGACTAACATAAATATGGTGACAAACACATAGGGAGAGTGAAGTTAATGACAGAGGATGAGACAAACATGGAGGGTCATGTAACAGAAACATAGAATTTGACGGCAGATAAGAACCACTTGGCCCGCCTAGCTTACCCGAAGCACCTGCACACATACACACTAGGGTTATTATTTTTTTTTTCATCAGAAGCCAGATAACCAACCAGTATACAGTATCTTTGGATTGTGAGAGGAAAACCACACAAGCACAGGGAGAATATACCACACCATTTAGGGCCATGGTGGTTGTGCTCATCTCCTACACTCCCCCCACTACACTCCTTCTAATGCCCATCTCTTGTATTCCCCTCAAACTCCTGGTAATGCCAATCTCCTACTGTATATCCACCTCACACTCCTTATAGTGTCCATCTTTTACAAACAACTCCCCCTCCCCCACACATACACCTTGTAGTGCCCATATTCTACATAACCCCTCTACACACACACTCCTGGTGGTGGCCTTCTCCTGCATACCCCCTCACCAACACCATACACTCTCCTGATCATGGCCATCTTCTGTATGCACCCCCCTGAACTTTGTAGTGCCCACATTCTGCATATCTCCCTCCCCTACACACACACACTCTCCCCTACTGGTGGCCATCTTCTGCATACACCCCCTCCCACACACCTGGTAGTACCCATATTCCCCCCCTTCACACACACACACACACACACACTCTCACTCTCCCCTGGTGGTGGCCATCTTTTGCATACATCCCCCACCCACACACACACCTGATAGTGCTCATACCCCCCTTACACACACACACACACACATACTCTAACTCCCCTGGTGGCGGCCATCTTCTGCATACACCCCAGTAGTGGCTCTAGGCTTGGGCAAACCGGGACATTGCCTGGAGCGCCATTGTAACCGGCGGGTGCTGGAAGCGCCCACCCTCCCTCCCACTGCTATAGTAATTATGTAGCTTCAGGGGGAGGGAGCGGAGGAGGGAAGGGGCGGCAACACAGGATGGTGCTGGGTGCAGCAAAGCCTAGTGCTGGCCCTGATACACCCCCCCATGTACACACACCTGGTAGTGCCCATACACCCCTACAAACACTCTCTCTCAACCCGGGTGGTGGTCATCTTCTGCATACATCGCCCCCTCACACACACATGGTCGTGCCCATACCCCCCCTTAAACACACTCTCTCTTCCCTTGTGGTGGGCATCTTCTGCATACAACCACCCCCCACACACACAGTTGGTAGTGCCCATATTCCCCCCTACACACACACACACTCTCTCTCTCACTCTACAGAGTGTAGGATATGGGATGTCAGGCCTGTGCATGTGCATATATAATGTGTATATGTATATATATATATATATATATATATATTATTAGGGATGAGCGGGTTCGGATTTCTGAAATCCGAACCCCACCCGAGCCCCCCCGATCTGAGCTCCGGCTCGGGATTTCCCACCTGACTCGGAACTGAAATCGAGGCAAAACATCATCATCCCGCCTTTTGGGTTTTGGATTCTATAAAAGTACCCTGCGTCGGCGCCATTTCTCACTCCGGCTGTGGACAGTGAAGAGGGAGGGTGGGAGTTAGGGCTGGCTGGGCTGTGTTGTGTTGCGCTGTGCTGCTGTTGTCCATAGGGGCTGTGTCCACTCCTACAAAGTCCATAGGGGCTGGCTGGACTGTGTTGTGCTGCTGTTGTCCATAGAGGCTGGCTGGAATGTATTGTGCTGCTGTTGTCCATAGGGGCTGGCTGGGCTGTGTTGTGCAGTGTCCCATAAAAGCTGTAGTCCTAAATGGGTGCTGTAGTGTTGTCCAGGGGGTGATCTGTTCATCAGGGGTGCTCCCCCCAAGTGCAAAAAAAACATTTATTTCTGTGTTTGTGACTTGTGTGCACTGTAGCCGCATGTGCATCAACAAAGGAGCAGCGCTAAGCGTGCACCTGTGTCATAAGTAAAAGGCTGGCTGGCTCGTTTGTTAAAGGGTGGTGTAATCCCCAAAGTGCGCTCCACAAAAAATAAACAATTATTTTATTCTGTTTGTGTGTGAAATGTATGCGCAGTGGCCGCACGTGCATCAACAAAGGAGCAGCGCCAAGTGTGCGCCTGTGTCATAACTTTGTTAAAGGGAAGTGTAACAACCAAAGTGCGCTCCACAAAAAATAAACAATTCTTTTTTTTCTGTATTTGTGTGTGAAATGTATGCGCATGTATCAACAAAGGAGCAGTGCCAAGCATGCACCTGTGTCATAAATCTGTTAAAGGGTGGTGTAACCCCCAAAGTGCACTCCATAAAAAATAAACAATTCTTTTTTCTGTGTTTTTGTTTGTGAAATGTATGCGCAGTAGCCGCACATGCATCAACAAAGGTGCAGCGCCAAGTGTGCGCCTGTGTCATAAGTACACTTAAAAAAAAATTCTTCTTTTCTGTGTTGTGAATTGTGTGCGCTGTAGCCGCATGTACATCAACAAAGGGGCAGAGCCAAGCATGCTCCTGCATCATAAGTAAAGGGTCGGCTGGCTCGACTGTTAAAGGGTGGTGTAACCCCCAAGTACACTCCAAAAAAATTTAAAAATTCTTCTTTTCTGTGTTTGTGTGCGCCTTAGCCGCACATATATATCAATATAACATGAATGGAGGACAAAACTTTGTCCGATAAAAATAAAATATGGAAAGATCAAGAACCACTTCGACCTAGTGCTGAAGCTGCTGCCACTATTCATGACATAGACGATAAAATGCCATCAACGTCGTCTGCCAAGGTCGATGCCCAGTGTCATAGTAGAGGGCATATAAAATCCCAAATGACAAAGTTCAGGAAACTTACCTTAAAATAAAAGATTTAAATCATCTGTGGAGAAACGTAAAATTGCCAATATGCCATTTACGACACGGAGTGGCAAGAAACGGCTAAGGTCTTTCCCTATGTTCATGACTAGTGGTTCAGCTTCACATGATGATGGAAGCCCTCCTCCTGCTACAAAAATCAAATGAGTTAAGCTGGCAAAAGCACAGCGAAGAACTGTGCGTTCTAAGGTGATATCACAAATCCCCAAGGAGAGTCCAAGTGTGGTGGCAGTTGCGATGCCTGACCTTCCCAACACAGGACGGGAAGATGTGGCTCTTTCCACCATTTGCACACCCTCTGTAAGTGCTGGAAGGAGCACCCACATATGCAAATTAAAGATGTCACTGTTGAAGTACAACAGGATGAGGATACTGGTGTAGCTGGCACTGAGGAGGAATTTGGCGAGGACAATTCTGATGGTGATGTGGTTTGTTTACATCAGGTTCTTGGGGAGACAGTTGTTGTCTGTGGGTTGAAAAAGCCCATCATGGTCATGTCTGGGCAGAAGACCAAACAATCCATCTCTTTGGTCTGGCAATATTTCTATCCAAATCCAGACAACAACTGTCATGCCATATGTACCATATGTAAAGGTGACATAAGTAGGGGTAGGGACGTTAATGACCTAGGAACATCCTCCCTTATATGTCACCTGCAGTGCATTCATAAAAAGTTACTGTCAAGTTTAGAAACTTTGGCTAAGACCGTAACAGTCCAGGGACACCTAAATCCCTTTGTCCTGTTGTGTCCAAGCACCTGCAAACTACACCGTCAACTCCCTCCTCGTCAATTTCCTCCTTAGTCAGGATCGGAAGTAGTCCTGCAGGCCATGTCACTGGCATGACTGACTCTCCTATCTGGTATTCCTCCGGAGGATCCTGCATTGCTACGCCTACTGCTGCCGCTGCTGCTGTTGCTGCTGGGAGTCATTCATCATCCCAGAGAGGAAGTAGGAACACTATTACTTTTACTAAACAACTGACCCTCCAACAGTCCTCAGCAAGGAGGATGAAGTATGACAGCAGTCATCCTGAAGCAAAATAGATAACTGAGGCCTTGACAGCTATGTTGGTGTTAGACATGCATCCGGTATCTGCCATTAGTGCAGTGGGATTTAGACAACTGATGGAGGTAGTGTGTCCCCGGTACCAAATCCCATCTAGATTCCACTTCACTTGGCAGGCGATACCGAGACTGTATAGAAACGTCAGAAAAAGTGCCCTCAGTGTCCTAAAAAATGCAGTTGTACCCAATGTCCACTTAACTACGGACATGTGGACAAGTGGAACAGGGCAGACTAAGGACTATATGACTGTGACAGCCCACTGGGTAGATGTATCACCTTACGCAGCAACAACAGCAGCATCACCAGTAGCAGCGTCTTAGAAATGCCAGCTCGTTTCAAGGCAGGCTATGCTGTGTATCACCGGTTTCAGTAAGAGGCACAACGCTGATAACCTCTTAGAGGGAAATCTAGCCCAGTGGCTTACCCCACTTAGACTCTCCTGGGGATTTGTGATATCTGACAACGCCACCAATATTGTGCGGGCATTACATCTGGGCAAATTCCAGCATGTCCCATGTTTTGCTCACACAATAAATTTGGTGGTGCAGAATTTTCTGAAAAATGACAGGGGCATGCAGGAGACGCTTTGGGTGGCCCAAAAAATTTCTTGCCACTTTCACCATTCAGCGACTGCGTGCCGAAGACTGGAGCACCAGCAAACACTTTTGAACCTGCCCCGCCATCACCTGAAGCAAGAGGTTGTGACGTGGTGGATCTCAACCCTCTATATGCTTCAGAGGATGGAGGAGCAGCAAAAGGCCATTCAAGCCTATACATACACCTATGAAATAGGCAATGGAGGGGTTTGTGCACATTATTCAATTGCAGTGGAGAATGATTTCCGTGTTGTGCCAGGTTCTCCAGCTCTTCGAACTTGCCACACGTGAAGTCAGTTCAGACACTGCCAGCCTGAGTCAGGTCATTTCCCTCATCAGGATTTTGCAGAAGCAGCTGGAGAAAGTGAAGGAGCAGCTATGATGGAGCAATTCCGCTCAGCATGTGGGACTTGTGGATGAAGCCCTTCATTCGCTTTGCCAGGATTCCAAGGTGGTCAATCTGTTGAAATCAGACCACTATGTTTTGGCCACTGTGCTCGATCCTAGGTTTAAAGCCTACGTGGTGTCTCTCTTTGTAGCTGACACAAGCCTGCAGAGCTGTGGAAAACACTGTCAGCTGAAGCGGAACATGACACGTCAACAGCTCCTTCTTAATTTTCTCCCTAAACTGGGGCTGCCAGGAAACTACTTAGGTATCCTAAGCAACCCGCTGGTGGTGATGCAGGGCAGGCAGGACCACGTTTGGACATCTGGTCTGGACTGAAGGACCTGGCAACAATATCTGACATGTCTACTGTCACTGCATATGATACTGTCACCATTGACAGAATGGTGGAGGATTACATCGGTGACAGCATCCAAGTAGGCATGTCAGACAGTCTGTACCTGTACTGGCATGAAAAAGAGGCAACTTGGAGGCCCCTGTACAAACTGGCTCTATTTTACCTGAGTTGTTCCCCCTCCAGTGTGTACTCCGAAAGAGTGTTTAGTACAGCTGGGAACCTTGTCAGCAAAAGGCGTAGGAGGTTGCTTCCATGAAATGTGGAGAAGATGATGTTCATCAAAATGAATTATCAACTCTTCCAGGGAGACCAGCCTACAGAATGTACAGAGGGACCTGTACACGGAAGTGTGGTTTTGGCAAAACCAATCCAGATCCAAAACACGAAGAAAGTTACGGATCCAAAACCAAAACACGAAAAGTGGCGAGTGCACAACCCTAATGTATATTGATAGATAGATAAATATACACATGCAAATCATTTATATATATATTTAATTTAGAGTATGTACTGCCTGATCTTTCTGGCCAGCAGTGACCAGGACATGGGGGGCAGAGGTGGTGGGTGTGCCACCGGCCAGACACATCATTGCAGTTACTGCGGCTAATAGGAGCTGCTGCTGCTTTCAATTTGAAGTAGAGTAAAGCTTCTGGCTGTGGGACACAGTAGCAGCTGGAGGTTGTACAGGCTGCAAACAGCAGTAGCCACGGCCAGCTTCCTGGAGCCATGGCTGCTGCCTCAATACAGGTATTGGCTGCACAGCTGCACCAGGCAGGGGGCAATGCCAGCTTCCCGATCACTGCTGGCCACAGTGATCAGGTCACAGCAGCATCCACAGCTACAAGAAGCAAAGGCTGCTGCTTTTATGGAAGTCACGGCTGCCCTTTTAGCCACGCCAGGAGGGGGGTGCCAAGGGCCGGATTGAGGGCCACATGGGCCTTGAGCTGAAAATGACCAAGGGCCTATTATGAGAAGAGAGCATTTGTACACCCCTATACTCTCAGTCCCAATGACTCCCTAAGTATCTAAATCAAAAATTTTTTTTAATTTTGTGAGGTAAATAGAAATACAATTTTTATACTTATGATTTATTGCTGACTGTGTGGAGAGCAGATGGCCAGTCAACATCATGTTGTCATGACAATGGGCCTATTTTTATGTGGAGGCCTGGAGCTGTAGCTCCATCCGCCCCATTGTTAATCTGGCCCTGGGGGTGCCACCTGGTCCCGATCTCTGTGGCCAGCAATGATCGGTACATTGTGGAGGTGGCACTGTGGGTGTAGGGGGACTAGCAGGTTCCTCTGATATAACCAGTTGCTGAAATATTATCTTTTACCAACTGACTAGTGGGCATTTCTGACTGATCGCATCAGATGCGACCATGTCAGGGAAAGCCCAGCCTGGTGTGGTTGCATCTAAAGTGACCATGCCAGGCAATGGGTTAAGTAACCAAAACAAACTAACAAAAATTCCTTTCCAACCATGGATATATTGTAAAGTGTTTATGGTGCTCCTCAAAGTCAGAAAATATGTTCTATCAAAATTAAGGGAGAAAAGAGGACTCTTTGTCGGGGCAATCTTTACATATATTTAATTTATTATTATTTAATAAAAATTAACATTTATTTATACAAGGGTTAAAATAATGGGGGACATAATACATACAGATATAAATGTTATAAATGCACATACTGAAAAACAGCACCCACAGTCTGTGGTAATTAAAGTCCAAATTTAGTTATAAACTTCTGCTCCAATTAAATTAATTTCTCACATGCATGTGTAAGGCAATGTTTCAAATATAATGAATACACGCATTCGGTATGGAATGCCGGCTGCCACATGACTGGCAGTTCGAATCCTGCCTGCGGTAGCCCGACAAAACAGCAGAGCCCGGCAGCGGAAGACCGACAGCGCTGGAAATCCCGATCATCTAAAGGTAAGTATAAACTATTCTATTCTAACCCCCTAACCCTAACCCTCCTTAGGGGTGCCTAACCATAACCTCCCCCCCAAGTGCCTAACCCTAAGACCCAGGGGGGGTGTCTAACCCTAACCCTCCATCCCCCTAGCCTAACCCTAACCCACACAGGGGGGTGCCTAACCCTAAGTTCCCCCCAGGTGGCCTAAACCTACCCCTCACGCCCGCAGCTGTCTGCTTGTGGAGCCCGGCATCCCTTCGATCGGGATGCCGGGCGCCAGTGTGCCGGCGCCGGGTAAATGACTGGCATCTGGATTATAGATGCCTGTCATTTAACCCTAGCTGGGATTAAGGATTCTAGATGCCGGCAGTCGGGATTGTGACCGCCGGCATTTTAAACGTATCCTGAATACACAACCACATATTATATGCATATCAATAGAAAAACACTGTACTTTTTGTAGTTCCAATAAAGATAATAACCACCATAATTAAGCACACAGTCACTTTTTTACTCCTCAGAGAAAATTCACTTTAAGGGCTGTATTCAGTTAGGTGCAAAAAACGGTGTTCTTTTTGCATACCAGACTTTTTGCCGTCATTGCTTGTTTCCATGTGAAATAGTATCACGTGCGTCCTTGCTTATCCCCATATTCAATTAGAAATCAGCAAAAACGGGACCGGCAAAATGCAAACAGGCGAAAAGTGCTGTCACAATTGGGGAAATCAGCCTGACACCCCCCAAAAGATGCACTAACATTGGGGATCAATGTAGATGCCCCCCGAATAGCCCTGCTGAAGGTATTTGGGGTACTTAAATGCTCTCAATAGCTGCTAATTAGCGTAATTGCAAAGTGTTGAAGAATAGCATTTAGCAGTTTTTTTTGTGAGAAAATAACTAGTCCCAGCAAATTTGGGGTACATGAAAATGAGTGCAAGCATGGCTAAAAATCGCAAAAGTGAAGTTTTAATAATTAAAAAAACGCACCATCAGCAAGCACCTGCAATCCAACAAACACCTCCCCCATACTTGCAGACCCCCACAAAAGCTTATTTTGCTAGTTTTTAAGTATGTCCCCCAACTTTGGTTTTTTCGCCCCAAAATGAAAGCGCTCTTTTGGGGTGTTCTTAAGTATTTTTTATACTTTTTTTGACACAGTTTACCATTGGGTGGCTGTCCCAAGGGGGCTGAGTGGTTTCTGGATGTCTGCACCCCAAAACCCAAATTTGCACTTTTTTCTTACTGCTATTCATAAGTGAAACTTTTTCGCCGGGTTCCTTGCATTGACTTTCCGCACCGGCGAAAAGTCGCAACCATTGAATATGGGGATAAGTTTCCGCTGGTGAAATGACATCATCGGCGAAACTTTATCCCCTGAAAATGACTTTTTGCACCTAAGTGCATACTGCCCTAAGTTGCAATTTCAAGCACAAGGCTAAAATCAAGTGTTTAAAATAAATATTATATCACATTCCTCCTGGAACTTTTTGTAATAGAATTCAACACAGGAGCCCAGTTAGACAAGTAAATTAATTAGTTATCCTGACCCTTCTTTCTAGATATAATGATCCTATATAAGACTGTCAGGAAGGTAATAGTAGTCTTCTATGGATGTAACTTTTTCTTTCAACAATGTAACATTATAACATTGGGCCTGATTCAGAGCCGCTGGTAAGCGGCCGCTCGTTCGCTCCGAGCGATGTTTGCCCAACTGCGCATGCGTACGGATCGTAATACGCATGCGCGAACCTGTCAGTGCAGCCGAAAATCGTTTGTTCGCTAAATAGCGAATGCCTGCTATTTTGAGTGACAGAATGAGGCGTATGTGGGTGGTAACAGGGGAAGGTGCTTGAAAACGGGGAGTGGAGATCCGAACACAGGCGTACTTAAAGGTCAAAACGGGCGTTTTAAGGGTGTGCATAATTAATACAGCAGCATCATTGACCACGTCACTGGGTTATTTTATAGCCAGAACTGCTCGCAAGATTGTGGTAGCAAAAACCAACCACAAGAATAGCGAGCAGTTCATAAGCTGGTCGATGTACTCGATTAATCTAATAAATAGAGGACATGACGTAGGATGTGAGCGGCCAGGGAGCGTATTTTTTCAAAAAACGACCGCAAGTTTTGTTCGCTCGTTCAGACATAGAGGCGTGAACAGACCGCAAAGAGCGAACGGTTCATTTGAATAGCCACCCCTATTTTCTGGACGAACGACCGCAAATAGCGTCCAGCTCTGAATCAGGCCCATTATACCGAATATGTATCCAGTCAGTTTGGCAAAAATAATAGGCACACATTCATTTGTATATGATACGGAGAATCATAAGTAAGTTTAAAGAGATATGCAGAGAAGCCCAGACTGTGTCATCCCCTGTTTCTGCTTTTGCATTGTCTTGTATAGTACAGGGGACAATAGATGAGAGAATGGGGTAGACTGCTGTTTTGGAAGGAAGGGAAAGAGACACTTCTGCTGTCAGTATGAACTGTCCAGGCTTGCTCAGACTGCAATGTAATCAAGCCCCCCACTAGTGTAACGTACATCACCCTAAGATCAGGTGCCACAACCAGCTGGGCAACATCCTGATGATCAGTGTGTAAGGATCCCTCCACTGACCTGGCAAGACATCCTATCTGCAGCAGAACCATCTATATTGAGCTACTCCACACAGCCACCCATCAGCACTTTATGTCCCCCATTATTTTAACTATTGTATAAATAAAAGTTAATTTTTAATAACTAATAATCAATACAATACAGTGCCCCCAGCAAAGTCTTCTTTTATCACTCACTTTTAATAGTAAATAATGGTGCTACCAGGTAAGACTGCGTATTAGACATGGCAGAAAAAAAATTAACTTGTATATTAGAGTTGTGTCAGCTATAGTCTATATTATGGAGTGGTTGTCATATATGGTTTTATAGTTTAGGCTTGCTACTAATATTGGGTCTGCATTTTAAAGACCCAAATCTGGAAGCATTAAAGACTAATCAGCACAGGGCAGTGAGTGTGATCTGCAATACCCTGGGGAAAAACAGAACTGATTATAATTCTGGTACCCTTTTGTCAGTAGCTGCCAGGGTAATGCTTTAAAGTTATTGCTTTGGAATTACATCTTGAACATGCTAGCACTTATGAAACTGGTTGAACTACTAAACTAAATACATTTAAAAACTATCATTTCATATTTTGTAAATCCGAAGTGAATCTTTTCTTCAGGAAGTAATTCATAAAGCAACTGTTGCTTAAGGAGCACTAATACTAAATTACATAGAACTAAATGGCATCAGGAAAGTTTTATTATTATTATTATTATTATTATTATTATCCTTTATTTGTATGGCGCCACAAGAGTTCCGCAGCGCCTTACAAAGTACATAAACAAATCAGCACACAAAAGACAAGTACATAGACAAATGAGCACACAAGAAAAACAGTTATTAACAGTGCAAACAATGCAGGACAAATACACAATTTATACATTGCTGCATAACACTTAAATAGCAGCATGGCATCAGCAACCAAGGGTTAGGTGCTGTTGTAAATTAAAGTAGGAGTAAGTGAGGGAGAAGCACATGAGGAAAGAGGGCCCTGCTCATGAGAGCTTACATTCTAAAGGGTAGGGGGCAGACAAACAGGGGTGACACAGATGGGCTGGATTGTGAGGAAGGAACATGGAGTAGTGGGTTAGGATGAGAGCTGGAAAGCTTTGAGGAAGAAAGGGGTCTTGAGAGCCCATTTCAAGGTTATGAGCCAGAAAGCAACATTAACATGGAATTTTGAGTTAAGGCCAAGGGGATGAGGAATGACAGCTACTCGAGGAAGCTGGAAAAGGCAACTGATATGAGCATTGAATGCAAATAATGAAGTGGAGAGTTTAGAAGGTAAGAGTTGGCGGGAGTGACCAGGTGATAGAAGTGCCCAAACACCAACACTGTGGCAACCTCCAGGCCTGGGAGTGTGAAAGAATGTGAGGCTCCCAAAGGAGATAGCTGCAGGAGAAGTGGTGTCAGATGGGTAAGTCCAGGATTTGGTGATGCTAGGAGATTGAAGGCGTTGAATATGAAACCATAATGGACAGGGGCCAGTAGATTATAGATAGGACTGGCAGTCCAGAGGAGACAGGAGAGAGGGACAGAGTTGGGAGGAGAGAGAAGGAGATTGTTAGGGTTGCTGTAGTGTGGGGTTGAGATCGATTTAGAGCAGGGGGATAAGGACAGAGTAGGTATGTTGTGGGCTTCTGAGTGAGGAATGGTGACAGCAGGTGATGGGCACGGTGGAGGTTTAGTGTGGTGTGGGTTGAGAAGAAGAGATGTAACTTGGAGAAAAGGGAGGGTGCAGGGCTTATGAGTTATGGGAGATACAGTGGAGAGTGCTAGATGGGATGAAGGGAGATAAAGGAGAGGAGAGGAGGGAGGGAGACGAGAAAGTGGAGGAGACTATGGAGGGAGAAAAGAAATGGGAACTGGTGGTAGAGATAAGTTTAAGAATCCTATTGATTACTAAAACAAAGGTTTTACACACAGCTGCACTATCTGGGTATGTCTTATTTGGTGTGTGTAAAGGTATAAAGAAATGTCGGATCCAGTGTGTGGGTCTTTCAATGCTGACTAGCAGCTGGACAATAGAGAAGGGCTGGTGGGGCATAGCTAGTTTCATCAAACCATCTCATCTGTACTAATGTGCTATGATAAAATTTGTGAAGAATAAGAAAACATGTTCCTAAAAGACAATGTCAAGATCAGTTCAGTTGGTAAGCAGATTTCTACAAAGTGGTGTCAGAAGTGGGATCCTTCTGATAGCTGTGTCCAACATGGCAGAAACCAGGCACTGCCTTGCTGAGTCAGTGAGTGAGGTTAATTGGCCTGCAAAATCAGTTTATATGCTGAGTCCTTGGAGAAAAAATAGTGATTACACCATTTGAATATTTGCAAGCAAAAGCAACTGTTTGTAAATTTGTTGCAGCACAAAAGCAGCTGTTTGAGAATCTGTGCCATCAGGAAAAGGGTTATGGAAAAATCTCAAGTGTGTTTCAGTTAAAAACAGTGTATTTTTTATTTTATTTTCCCTGCCTTGTTAATTCTGGGTGTGGTGCAGTCACATGAGCAGAAGACAGCTAAGGAGGAGTTGTTATATGTAAAGTCTGTAAAACTCCATTAAAGGGAATTTTTTGTGTTGTTTGATATTGTTCTTCTGCAGGCAGATAAAATTATATGAGTGTCAGAAAGATTGGTTTGTCAGTGTATGTTAAGGGGGCCCAATTTTGATAGTCTGATAGCTCAGAAAGCAAGATTGAGGAACTCCTCCACACCTTAACTAATGTGGTCACTACACAGCAGGCGCAGGTCCTAGCCATTACTGAGGCCCAGGTGGGGAGCAACAAATTGTTGCAGGCAGAGGTCAGCCAGCTCAGACTGGATGAACACCGGCCTGCCATGATACAGAAAATTTACAGTATAGCACAGGCAAAAGAAAAAATAAATTTCCCTTTTTGGGGCACTCTTTGTAAAGATTCTATGATATGATTATAACAATATATAACTTTTATTAGATACCTGCTATAAAAGTATTATGTGATGTGCAAATTATATTTGAATCACGATTCTTGTCAATGGCAAATGTTCAATAATTGAAATGATAGGTGAAAATATAGAAAGAGGAAGTTTTGACCTTGAAATAATAGGGTACTTCCTATCAATTCCGGTCACAAATTATGACTCTGTGATATTGTAGACTCTAAACACTAATGACTAAGGTCAGAGGAAATTAACAATAATTATGTGCAAAAAAAGGGGAAAAAATGCAAGTGAATATAAACAAGTTCTCATATAATTTGCTGATAAGTGCAGCAAAGGAAATATTATTGCACAATTCCCTTAATTAAGGTGGTGAAAATAATTGATGTCTTAATTATAACCAATATTGCACGATTCCCTAACAATAGCAGCAAAAATAATAAGATAGCAAAATAGTATTAAATATTAGGGATGGTAATCAGATGATATTCAGTGTCTATGAATCAATCTCTTTATCTCAACAATTTAATATCATAATCCATCCAATGATATTGCACATTTCTCTTAAATGTGGTAGTGAACAGGACTTAATAAGAACCAATATTGCACATGTCCCTAATATTTAGCAGCCAAAAAAGGTAAATATCCCAAGTACGGCAAAATGCGCGTCAACTCCCCTTACCTCCCACCTTGGACCTGATTAGATGACCGTTTACACGCTCCTCAGTTCACCGCTGATATCTCATTCTTATGGAGCGCACTGCAGGTTATGTGAACAGCTGTTCACCACACACTGTATGCACAATGGGCTTAATGCAAGCCATCTGACTGCAGCTGAAATGGGACTTCCAATTTTGGTTCCCAACATGCTCACTAGCAGGCAGGTCTCTGCACAGGTAACAAATTCTACTTTTCTACTTCCTGGTGGCGACCTGACTGATCTGGGTGAATTTAACTCCTGCAATACCCGATGGCATCAAGGGTCATCTAACTCCTGCTACTTAGATCTTTAACAACCCACCACTACACTTCACTTTCCATAGGCACCAGCCCCCTACTCTCTCATCACTTGCCCAATACTTGCTATCAAGTACAACAGGTGATAGTAGAGGTGTGAAACACTTCTGTGCCTTACTATCACTTATTCCAAACAAATCCTGTGTTCTATTTATTTTTGACTCTAAGAGGGGTATTCAATATGAAACGTTAACTTCACTGTCGAAGTTAATGTTTCATATCGGAGTTTTTACCTGCGTTAAAGTATCGGGCGCGCTCCTGCTTATACCCGTATTCAATCTAAAATTAACGAAAACGGGAAACTCTGAAGTTGGATTTGCCTAAAGTTACGAATTTTTTCTTAAAAAAATTGTAAGACCCCCCTAAAGTAGTATAAACATTGGGGATCACTATGGGTACCCCCGTTTTAGCCTTTAATTGAAAGTCGGGAATTTAAATAGCCGCAGCAGGTGTTTTTTTTCCGACATTGAAGAAGTGATGCAGAAGAGCACTTAGGTTATTTTTTTCGTTTTTTTAAGTGGTCCCATCAAATTTGGGGTACATGAAAATGGGTACTAGCATATTTTTATGTCCCTAAAGTAAGTTTTTAAAAATTCTGCATTTGTGCACCTGCCGCTATAATTCTATTCTAGAAAACACCTGCCGCATACTTGCAGAATAGCCCTGAACCTATTTCCCTATTGTTAAACAATTTTTTCCCATTTTTTTTACCCCAATTTTTAAATTAATTTTTTGGGGTGTCCCTATTTTTTATTTCAAGGTTTTTTGACACAATTCTTTTTTAAATGTCAGTACCAGGGGTGCAGGCTATTTTTTTTAAGCCTGCACCCCTAAACCCCAATTCTGCACTTTTTTTCGACACCTATTCAATGGTGAAAAGTTATCCTCATTTTTTATCAAAGACTTTTCAAAACTGCGATAAGTCTTTGAAATTGAATACGGTGTAAAAGTAAAACCTGCAATAATGTCGTCATACCTCCGATATTAACGCAAAAACGATGTTATCGCACCCATATTGAATACCCCTGTAAGAGGTTAATACACATACTTATTGTATATATAAGAGGGGACTTTTTGACCCATAACCAACCATGTCTTTTTTTGTTCACATGTAATCAACAGGGAAATTAGACAGAGCCTATTGATGTTTTCTCCGCAGGTCTTCCAATTAAGCACATGTTTTGTTTCATTTTTTTCAACGTGGCAGCTATAAAAGGGAGATGTGTAATTTTGTAAAATAATCACTGTGGCAGCTACAAAAGGGAGATGTGCAATATTGTTAATTGATTATAACTCCTATCAATACACTTTATCTGGGATATTTGCTTCCCTCTGCTGCTGATATTTAGGAAAATGTGCAATTTTGGTTCCTAGACCTAATTAAGTTTTCTCTCATTACCTCATTAAAGGGATATGTGCAATATCATTCATTAATGTTTTCTAATGTTATTGATTACCTAAGTTTATTGCGACTGGATAATGCTTGTAATATTACCATAGACTACAGGTCATCCAAATAAGCAGACTGTTTATTTCCTTTTCTATTCATTGTGGCAGCTATAATAAGGGAGATGTGCAATATTGCTAGTTGACTACCATCAATAAGCTTTATCTGGGATATTTACCTTTTTTGGCTTCTAAATATTAGGGACATGTGCAATATTGGTTCTTATTAAGTCCTTTTCACTACCTCATTTAAGGGAAATGTGCAATATCATTTGATGGGTGATGATATTAAATTGTTGACTTAAAGAGATTGATTTATATATACTGAATATCATCTGATTACCATCCCTAATATTTAATACTATTTTGGTATCTTATCCTTTTTGCTGCTATTATTAGGGAAACGTGCATATTGGTTATAATTAAGACATCAATTGCATTTTTCACCACTTTAGTTAAGGGAATTGTGCAATAATATTTCCTTTGTTGCACTTATCAGCAAATTACTTGTTTATATTCACTTGTATTTTATTCCCCTTTTTTTGAACATAATTATTGATACTTTTCTCTGACCTTAGTCATTAGTGTTTATAGTCTACAATATCACAGAGTCATAATTTGTGACCAGAATTGATAGGAAGTACCCTATTATTTCAAGGTCAATACTTCCTAATTTTATATTTTCGCCTATCATTTCAATTATTGAACATTTGCCATTGGCACCAATCGTGATACACATATATTTTGCACATCACATAATACTTTTATAGCAGGTATCTAATAAAAGTTATTTTTTATATACTTATAATCATATCATAGAATCTTTACAAAGAGTGTCCCAAAAAAGGGAATTTTCTTTTTTCTTTTGCCTGTGCAATACTGTATATTTACTAGTAATATATTTATTCCCGGGAGCACCACCAATAAAATTACATTCTATTAGGAGTTTACTCCAGTGATTTATTTTCATTGCTGGTTCATCTATCTTTAATACTTTGTCCATTTGTTTATACAAATCCTGTGCATTAATTTCTTCCCAGATCCCTTTCCCCTACATTTTAAACTATGATACAGAAATTGATAAACTCAAAAAATGTTGAGGCCATCCTGTTGTCCATTGAGAAGAAGGCAACTTGGCTTAAATGACCAATAAAGGAGTGAGTAGCAAAATTTGCTCCTTTTTTAATGGGTGAAGTACAGCAGGCCTATTTGGATATGCCTGAAACCCATCGGCAACTAAAGGCCATGACTCTCACGCAAATAGGAATGACAGAGCCCTGGAAGGCACAACTTTCAAATGACTAGCAATTTAGGACAGGATCCACAATGCATGCTCAACTGGCCAACCCTGGTGCTGTTAACAGAGAGCTTATTAAAAGTCAATCAAAACCTATCTGCAATAATATTGGAAATTCTCGCAATTGACCATTGTGTGCAGAACCTAATCTTGGAACTGGAAAAATGGGTCCTGCAGATCGATCCTTAGTCATTTGAAGAGCTGGTGTCAGTCATTGATATGTTTTAAAGAAAAAAGGCCAGACAACAGAGAAAGTAGTTAGGCAAAAACTGGTGGATTGTTAAGTGGGCTGACTAGGCCCCATGTTTACTGTTTGTTTGACCACATCCTCATCTATGGGCAAGCCCATTACTATACTATTCCGGTTCACCATCCTGATACAACAACAGGCAGAATAAGTGTTGGTGGGATCTGTCAGTGAAGTCACTTTGATATGCAGCACTGTAGTTCTGTAAGGCATGATGGAATGGTATTTGGTGAGGAAGACAACTCAAAATCCAATTTAACTGGCCAGAAAACCACATGACAGTCAAGAGATAATACCAAGCCTACACAGTCTGTCAGGGGACTTCCTCAAACCAGATTACTGAGCTCCCTTGATACCTCTTGCTATAATCTAAATACCATTCAAGTTAATTGCCATGAACCTAGTGGGCCCCTTAGAGAATTCAGTCCAAAATCATTAATATGTTATGGTAGTCCATGACTATGCAACACGATATCATGAGGCAATACTACAGTACTTCAGAATATTAAGTCAAGTGCAATTGCAAATGACTATTACTATTGTACACTTGTCCAGGAATTCCAAAATAAATTGTAATGGATCAGGGCACTCCCTTCATGTCAGGCCTAATTAAGGAGTTGTGTAAATTGGTTAAGGTACCTTGGCTACAAACCTCAGTCTATCTTCCCCAAACTGATGGATTGTAGGAGACGTTCAATAGGACCCTTAAGCAAATGATTAGGTGAGCCATGGCTCAAGAGAAAAAAGATTGGGATATCCTGTTGCATTTAATTTTGTTTGCAATATGGGAGGTGCCCCAGGCATCAACAGGGTTAAGTACTGTTTAACATCTATTTTTTAAAAATAGACAAGGAGTTTGGGATATTTTTAAAGAAGGTTATGAACAGCAGGGACCTAGAGAATGAAATGTGGTTTAGTTTGTGGCCCAATTCTTAGACTGATTACAGTGGATTGGTCCACTGATAAGCAGAACCTAAATAAAGCACAGATGTGGCAAAAGAGGGGTTATGATACCCAAGCCACCATATTCACCTTTAATCCATGTGACTAGGTGCTCATCCTGGTGCTCACCCAAGGGAGTAAATTGTATGCACATTGGCAAGGCCCTTATGAACTGATAGAAGCCATAGGACCTGTAAATTATCAAGTACAGCAACTGGATAGATATTGAATAGAGCAAATTTATCATGTCAACCTCCTAAAGCCATGAGTGGAGGAAACTCCACCTCTAACATTGGGAGCAGTGAAAAATGGGGACTGCTAAGTTCCCATATAGTCTTCCTTGACAACAACTCAAAGACAATCAGCATTGGAAATGGTAGCTCAGAATAATTAAGTTTTTGTTGGCTATTCCTGAGCATACCTAGATAATTGAGCATGATATTGTTACCCCATGAGGAGTTATAGTTAAGCAACAGCCATATAGAATACCTGAGGGAAGATGGGCCACAGTGAAGCGAGAGGTGGAGGATACTGTATGTCGCAACTCAGGGTAGTGGAATATTCCCATATTGCTTGTACCAAAGCCCTCAGGAGCCATTTGCTTCTTCAATGACTTTAGGAAAATGAATAAGATGTCCAAGTTTGCAGCCTACCCAATGACATGTGTGGATGAGCTGGTGGAGAATTTGTCCAGTAGTTAATATTTGTCTTTCCTGGATTTCACAAAAGGGTACTGGCAGATACCACTTACTGACCCAGCCAAACCCAAAACAGCCTTTTTAACACTGGAAGGGCTGTTTCAGTGTAAAGTATTGTCGTTTAGCCTGCATGAGGCATCCAGCAACTTTCTAGCAGATTGATGAACAGAATGCTAAAACCTCACAGAGAATACACCACCAGTTACCTCCATGGCATAGTCATCCATAGTCAAGACTGCGCTATGTGGTCTGCTGCAGAAATCTGTGTTATGATGCATGCAGGGATATGAGATAAGTATGTGAGATAGTGAGTGTGCATGTATGTGTTAATAAACATGTACTTTCACAGTGTGTTTGTAATGTCTTTTATTAATATTTTTTTTGCAGTGGAACTACAGCTGCCAGCGGGCTCATTATGCCCTGCATGCTGGTATTTGACTGGGGCGCGTCTCTGGTCTTCTATGGCTGTTACATAGATGATTTTTTTATTATTTGGGATAGGGATCTGTCTTCTGCCATGTCTTTTGTCACTTCCCTTAATTTCAATGATTACATTTTACACTTCACTCACTGTTTCAATAAGACCTTCGTAAACTTTCAGGATTTGACGCTAGAAATTATGGATAATACTATAATCACCTCCAATTTTGTCAAGAGTGTCAATACTTACTCATATTTCAAATACAAAAGCGCCCACTTTGACACTTGGAAACAAAATATTCCAAAGGGCCAACTTATGCGACTTACAGGGGTATTCAAAATGGAGCGAAAACTCAATTTTTGATGTTTTCGCACTGATGACGTAATTATCGCAGGTTTTGGTTTTACACCGTATTCAATTTCAAAGACTTTTCGCAGGTTCGAAAAGTCTTTGAATAAAAACGGGATAACTTTTCACCACTGAATAGGTGGCGAAAAAAAGTGCAGAATTGGGGATTAGGGGTGCAGGCTTAAAAAAAATAGCCTGCACCCCTGGGATTGACATTTTAAAAATTACTGTGTCAAAAAAAGTTTTTAAAAAAATAGGGACACCCCAAAAAATTTATTTAAAATTGGGGTAAAAAAAAAAAAGGAAAAAGTGTTAGGGAAATAGGTTCAGGGCTATTCTGCAAATATGCGGCACGTGTTTTCTAGAATAGGCTATTAGCGGCAGCTAATTTTAAAACTTACTGTAGGGACATAAAAATATGTTAGTACCCATTTTCATGTACCCCAAATTTGATGGGACCACTTAAAAAAACGAAAAAAATAACGTAAGTGCTCTTCTGCAACACTTCTTCAATGTCGGGAAAAAAACACCTGCTGCGGCTATTTAAATCCCTGACTTTAATTTGCAGGCTAAAACGAGGGTACCAATAGTGATCCCCCATGTTTTTACAGTTTTAGGGAGGTCCTACAATTTATTCCAGATAAATTTCGTTTTTTTTACACAGATCCCACTTCGCAGGTTCCCGTTTTTGTAGGTTTTATATTGAATACGGGGATAAAGCAGGCGCGCGCCCAATACTTTATCCCAGGAAAAGCTCCGATGTGGAGCGAAAAGTCCAGCACGGACTTTTCGCTCCCATATTGAAAACCCCTGTTTGACGCAATTGTACTAAAGTTAAGACCTTTGTAGTACAAGCAGAAGACATGCTGGATTATTTTAGGAAGTGTGGCTACCCAGATGATATCCTTACACAGGCCTATTCGCAAGTCAAAGCTATGGATAGAGAAATACTACTCAAATCCAAAACAAAAACATGTAGGGACAGGGAAGCACTAGTCAAAGATAAAAAACATCTGCAATTTGTATGTAAATTTAACAACAAAGCAACAGAGATCAAGAAAATTATAAAACATTATTATCAAATTTTGAAACAAGATCATGTTTTGGGAGAACTTATTCCATCAGTTCCATCAGTTCCACAGATCATATATAGAAAGAATAGATATTTAAAAACTATATTAGCGCCCAGTCACCTCAAAACAATCAAAGAACCAGCTAATGGAAATGAAGGTACTGATTGGTTAATACAAAGACCAAAAGGTTTTCATAAATGCGTTAAGATTAGATGTCACATGTGTTCCCATATGGATAGGAAAATCACTACCGTGTATGTACCCACACAAAAAAATATCAATATATCCTGAAAAGCTTCATGAACTGCGAGACAAAATACATCATTTATTTACTCACATGTGGATGTGGCCTACATTATGTGGGTCACACCACTAGACCTTTACATACACGCTTTATGGAACATAGAAGGAATATTTTAAAACAGTGCACAAACCACAGTATCCCTCGGCATTACACTAAGGCACATGCAGGTAATCCTAAATGTCTCTCGATTGTAGGTTTTGAATCGATTCCTTGTACACCTAGAGGGGGAGACAGATAAACCAATCTCTGTCTTCAGGAAATATATTGGATTTTACAATTTAATTCAATGCACCCTGTTGGTCTTAATGAGACCATTGAACTAAATTCTATAACATGAGGATCCCACTAGGACCTGCCCTCCCTTCACCCCTACTTTGGAAAGGCTACCATTAATACATTATCTGTGTGGCCATTTGAATAGTACAGAACACTTTTGGATATCTGACAATTGAATTAAGTCATACAGTAACAACTTAAATAGTGGGAGGAAAATATGAGGGAATATGGGGAAAAGAGGATGAGGGGGGGAATATATATAGGGGGGAATGAATAGGATAATGGGAAGGAGACCCATTTATGTAATTGGGGTCATTGCTTCTTATATAGGTCTAGTACAGACATAACAAATGTGTCACCATCATGTCATACCTATGTGATATGATATTCTGTATTACTGACTATACATTATAAACATCTTTAATTGCAATGTATATATGTTAATCATGTTTTGGCTAACTATAGATTTTTATAACATCTTTTAATAATATTGTTCAGTTAAACATCTATTGTAATTGACCTTGAAAAATTATGTCCCTGGTTGCCAAAGAATAACTAGTATCGGCCATTATGATCTAAAACCCGAGTCAGTAATGATGTGATGTGTTTATGCCGGAGTTGCTGCGTAACGGCATAACCAATAATCAAGGGGAATGTCATTATTTCATGTGACCTTTAATATACACATGACCGGAAATGTATAACCACGGAAACACATTTTATCATACCACGGGCTTGGTCACTGGGATACGAGGTAAACAATGTTCAGGATAGGTTCTTTTTGAACATGTGACCGCAACATGATCACATGATTGGCTTATTGCCATGTTTTTGGGGAATTCAAATATCCTAAAGATATGAAAGTTACATAGAACTATCTGTATGCTATAACAATATATCAGGTATGATTGCCTCCATTAGCTACTATAGTCAGAATCAATGAAAAACGGATATATCTGCTATTGATTATACACAGGTGTTATACCTATAACCCACAGGGTATAAAAAGAGCTTCTATGTTCATTTGTATTATTCTTCTGATAAAGATGGATGACACAGATCCAGTGAAAACACATTAAGCCTTCAGAACAACACCTGTAAGGTTGGCAAGTAACCCAGTATTGTTGGAATCTCCGCAGATTTTTGGACATACAAACAAGCTCCCTCTTGGACTTTGGACTTACAGCTACAAGTGGACATTTATATAGCCCCGGAAAATTGTGCAGGACACGCTAATATTACTGATATCACTTCAATTCACTGCTTGGTAACTATTGCTGTGTTCGTATATTCAGTCGTATGGGAGCAAGTCCTAATATCATCAATACCACATGGCGAGACAGATACCACCTACAGGATGTTTTTTATAACAATTAATTTTTTTAACCAACATCAACTCTTTTATTAACTTAAGGTTTAATAAACTATTGTTTTAATTTTGACACATCTGTTTCTGAGAATATATTTATTAATCATATAAAACTTGATAAGTGCTGGTTCTTATATATATCTGCACCTTTGGTTATTTATTCAGGGATTGACAATCCTTTACCGGCTGATACCTGGTAGCGCACTGTAACAATGATATATTGATGCTGATATTTGTGGTTCTCCAAATACCATCATGCAGGGAAGGCTTGTTTGGACCTGTAGTTCTCCTGCAAAAGACAATATTTTTAAATCTTTTTTTGCACTACACTATACACTATCAATCCAGCACCCACCACTCCTGGGGTGCCAGGGATAGACCTGGGCTTTCATGCTTGGCCTTGGTGCCTTGGAGAGGGGGACCACTTAATGGGGGAGTCCCCATCTCCCCAGGGATCCCCAGCCTGGGCTGAATAGCTGTCAGGAGTAATGTTTGGCTAGGGACCTGGTGGAAGGGTTCCCCTGCCCGTGGCATCACTCCCCCACTAAAAAGTGTCCAGTGCTGGTTACGGTTAATACAAGGGACCCCTACACTTTTTATCCCCTGTGTTTCCAAAACCAGGACTGGCTTACCAGAGCCGAGTGCTGGTTGTGCTAAATACAGGGGACCCCTACGTCTTTTGTCCCCAGTATTTTGGCAAACAGGACTGGCTCTTAAAAGCATGGTACTGGTTCTGTTAAATAGAAGGGACCCCTATGTCATTTGTCTTCTGTATTTTCACATACAGGACCAGCGGTGAAAAGCCTGGGGCTGGTTATTCTTTAGGGGGGGACACACCATTTTAACAAAAATCACTTGTTTTAATATTTTTTAACACAGATGCATGGACTGATCTCACTGATCCATCCATGCATCTGTGTCTTATTGATTTTTTTCTCAGATGCATGCCACATGGATCGCACTGATCTGTGAGTGCATCTCTAAATCATGTTTTTTACACAGATGCCTGCATCACAGATCTCACTGATCCATGCCTGCTGTCAGCTATCTTTAGATCTTGCATGATAGTTTTTATGTCAAAATGTGCTGTTTAAGCACCATATCATGTCCTGGAGTGCTGGGGAGAGTTCAAGGAAATCTGTTCATGATATTGCATCATGAGCACATCATTTCATGTGTAGGGGCCTTAAGAAGCTGTTCAGGGCTGGGACCATCAGCACCAGTGCTCCATCCCCCACTGCTAACCCTGTCTACTGCTGCCACTGCTCTGCACCCCCGCTGCTGCCCCTGTGCACTGTCCCACTGCTGCCACTGCCCCACATGCCTGCAGCCTGCCCCCCACAGCCATTTCTACCTCTGCATTCCTGAAATACCTCCTGTAAGCTGTCCCCTCCATCACAAGCACTAGTGTACCATTGTGTTGTTCTTCTCCCCTGCAAGTGGCCCGGTTTGCTGCTCCTGTCCCTGATGCAGGGGCTGGCTGGCAACTGTTAGCCTGGGGGCAAATGCATGCAGGCGGCCCTGGCAGAGGAGTAGCATGTAGCCAGGGTGCCCAAAGAACATGCGTGCTACGGCATCCCCTCAAGTGTTCCAGGGAGGAGGGTCCATATGGGATTAATGTAAAGTAAAAATAAAGATTAGGGGCAGCCCCCTGTCATAGTGCCCATATGCAGTGCCCCCCTGTGCCCCAGGACAGGACCTCCTTATGCAGGCCTCCAGTAGTGCCCCCAGTAGTGATCCCCCCTATGCAGTTCCCCTTATACAGTGCCCCCAGTAGTGGTCCCCCCTGTGCAGTGCCCCTTGTGCCCCAGTAGTAAACCCCTTATATAGTCCCCCCAGTAGTTGTCCCCCCTGTGCAGTGCCCCTTGTACCTCCAGTAGAAAGCCCTTATATAGTGCCTCCAATAGTGGTACCCCCTATGCAGTGCCCCTTATATAGTGCCCCCAGTAGCAGTCCACCCTTATATAGTGCCCCCAGTAGCAGTCCACCCCCCATGCAGTGCCCCTAATAGTGGTAACCCTTATGCAGTGCCCCTTAAATAGTGGCCCCAGTTGTAGTCTCCCCCTATGCAGTACCCCCAGTATTCCCCTTTATATAGAACCCCCAGCAGTGGTCCCTTGATGCAGTGCCCCCAGTGGTAGTCCCCTCCCCCCTATGTAGTGCCCCAAGTAGTAGTCCCCCCCTATGCAGTGCCCCTAGTAGTAGTCCCCTCCTTCCTATGCAGTGCCCCTAGTAGTAGTCCCCTCCCCTTGTAGTGCCCCTAGTAGTAGTCCCCCCTTGTAGTGCCCCCAGTAGTAGTAGTCCCCAGTACTAGTAGTCCCCCCTTTTAGTGCCCACAGTAGTAGTAGTCCCCCCCTTGTAGTGACCCCAGTAGTAGTAGTCACTCCCCCCTTGTAGTTCCCCCAGTAGTGGTAGTCCACCCCCTTGTAGTGCCCCCAGTAGTGGTAGTCCACCCCCTTGTAGTGCCAGTGCACCCCTAGTATACACACGTAATAAAAAAAAACCACTTACCTGAATCCCCGCTCCCACCGCCGCCATCCGCTCCTCCATCTGTCATCCCGGGCCAGGCCGCTCTGCATTATGGGAGAGACATCATGACGTCATGATGCCTCTCCCATTACCCACTGCGTGAGCCAGAAGATGGACTGGCTCCTGCAGTGGGTGCAGCAGCAGCTAAAGAGAGTATGTCAGACTCTCATTGGCTGCTGATCAAAACAAACACACAGCTGGCGGAGCTGACAACTTAATGGACACGTTCCTTGTGAAATGCAGATATGGTATGCCATCACACCCTCTGGTTAACTGCAGATTTAGCATGCTCACAGAGTGAGATTGCTGTCACTCAAAAAATGGTGGAGCTGCTAATTCACATAATTGTGTGCTCATTGGAATATACACATTCATTCTATGCAACTGGGGGTGGTGATGGGGTGGTGGTCAGTGAAACACAAGTGTGCCAGTGCATTTGAACACCATTACAGGGGTATGCATACATTAGCCACTGCTATGCCATATACAGCTTGGGTTTCACTGCATGTGATGAAATTAGCAATTTCTGAGTAAGGTCAGACCTTGTGCAAGTGTATGTGAGGCTCCGATGGTACTCGATGTTACCAAAGGTTCCCAGATTTGCTAAGTATTATGAATGTGTGAAAGGTAAAGTGGGCATCCTTATGTTTGGCTGCGATGGCATTGTGATAGCAATCATTAGCCTATTTTCACATTGAGACTGCTTGCGTAATAGCAGCTGTGATCCGTAATGAATCAGGCGCTGTGCGTGATACCCCTAAGCAGCAACATGCCATTATGTTCTATGGATGCTGTGGTACTGGGCTCTACCTATGGTGGCATTGTTATTATTATTATTATTATTATTATTATTTATTTATTTTGTACAATACAAAAACAATGGAGGACAAGGACAGGTATAATATGCATTGCTACATTGGTAACCATAACACCCAAATAAGCAACAGAGCATAAGCAACCAAGTGTTAGGTGCCCTAGTGGGGAGTAAGAAGTAGATGAAAATAAAGTAAGGCGAAGCACAAGAGGGTAGAGGGCATTGCTTGCAACAGCTTACATTCTAAAGGGTAGGTGCAGACAAACAGGTGTGACACAGATGGGGTAGACCGGGTGGAGAGAGCATGGAGTAGTGGGTTAGGGTGAGAGCTGGAAGGCTTTGATGAAGTAGTGGATCTTGAGAGCCCATTTGAAGGATTGTAGAGAGGTGGAGAGTCTGACGGGGAGAGGCAGAGAGTTCCAAAGGTGGGAAGCAACCCGGGCAAAATCCTGGAGGCAGGAGTGGGAGGAAGTAATCAGTTGGCATGAGAGGTGGCATGCATTTGTTGAATGAATTGGGTGGGCAGGAGAGTGAAGCGAGATGAGGTTGGAGATGTAAGTGGGAGAGGAATGTGTGATGGCTTTGTAAATGAGTGTGAAAACTTTGAACATCTACTGTAAGAGGATGAAGGGGGAAGAGGAGTCATGAAAGGAGACAGAAAAGGATCGTCAGAGAGGTAGGAGTACAGCCATGGGAGGGCAGTGTCACGTAGACCAAGGGAGTCAGGGTGTTCAACAGTGTTGAAAGCAGCAAAGAGGTCAAGGAGAATCAGCAGGGAGTAGTGGCATTTGGATTTGGCATCAATGAGGTAGTTGCTGACTTTTGTGAGGGCAGTTTCAGTGGTGTTGAGAGAACGGAAGCCAGATTGAAAAGGGTCAAGGAGGGAGTTGGAGGAAAGAAAGGTTGTAAAGCAGTTGTAAACAAAATGCTTAAGGAGTTTGGAGGCAAAAGGGAGGAGAGAGATGGGCCGGTAGTTGGTGAGAGTGTTAGGATCAATGGTAGGTTTTTTTTAAGAATGGGGGATACAAGGGCATGTTTGAATGCAAAACGTACAGTGCCAGATGAGAGGGAGAGATTGAGGAGGTGGGCAGGATGGGAACAGGCACAAGTAGAGAGGTAGCAGGGGAGATGTTAAGGGGTAGGGTCAAGGGGGAAGTTGAAGGGAGGGGAAGACCGGATGATACCAGATGTATCCAACATCCTCTCCAGATACAGAGGAGAAAGATGTCAGAGTAGTTAAAATGGAAGGGGAGGGATGATTCAGGAATGGCAGAGGTGTAGTGCTGAGGGACTAGTGGGATATGATGTCAAGACATATGGAGTCAATTTAAGATGTAAAGTAGGTAGCAAAGTCAAGTGCAGAGAGCAAGGAGGGAAGGCGAGGAGGGGGTTGGCAGAGGAGTGAGTTCAAGGTGATAAAGAGACACTGGGGATTTGAGGATTGGGAGAAGATGTTGTGCTTGAGATATGATTGTTTAGATAGGGAAAGGGTAGCACTGTAGGATGAGAGCATGAATTTGTAATGGAGAAAATCTGTTGATACCAAAACCTATGCAACATACCTTTTAATATGTTTAGTGCAAATATATATTTTTATTTCAATAGAAACAACTTACCATTGATAAAATGCAGATGTAAGATTGTTTAAAGGAAACAGTACAAACAAAAAAAAGCAGAAAAATTTAAAAATTTTTATTATTTTCTTAAATTTAGCAAAATCTATCAAGAAAATAACTCCTTACCACTATGGTAAAACAGTTAGGCTACTAGTGGATAATGGACCTGATTCAGACCCACTCGCTAAGTTGCACTTGCTCGCTGTGAGCGATTTTCGCCCATCTGCGCATGCATATAATTCGCAGTGCACGTGCGCAAGCCATTCTTTGAGATCTGATTTTGTTTGCTTGTAAGTCACTATCAGGTCGCTTCTTTGAGTGACAGATAGTGCTGTTTGTGGGTGGTAACAGGGGAAGATGGTTGTGAATGGGGGAGTGGTGTCAGGCCGCCAAAACGCCGTTTAAAGGGCGTGCATAGTTAGCAAAGTAGAATCACTGCACACGTCACCTTCATGTATTTCTGCCCGCACTGATCGCAATGCTTGCGGGTGGTAAAGGCAACCTCGAGGGCTGCGAGCAGCTCTGATGGCTCATGATGGTCCTGACTAATCCTACATTTCCAAGAGATGACGTGTGTTGCAAGTGGCAAGGGGGCATATTCAGACACTGGCGAGCGCACTTTGCCGTAGCTCACTAAAACATAGTGGCCGTCCTTATGCAATGCAGTGCGAGGGCTTAATTTAAATATCCGGCCCCTTTTGCCAGCAATAGATCGCAACATGTGAGCGGGTCTGAATGAGCTCCAATGTACCACCATAAAATAACCTCTGAGGCATCTTAAGAGAGTAGGGGCCAATGTGCATTCCCCATCCTCTCTCCTCAGCAGCCTGCCGCTTCACCACAGCAATAAACTCTGGGCACTAGAGTGTGCCCAGAGTGTACTGCGCAGGTCACCAGTACAATGGTGCTGCTGCCATTTTCCCGGTGATTTCCATTAGTGGTTGTTACTGACAAAAGTAACCAATCAGCAAACATCTTTAATTGGTTTAGTGTATTTTAGGCAAAACAAGCAAATACCTAATTGGGTGCTACAGTATATTGGTTAATGTGCAGTAGCACTTGATTATTCATGTTAAGCTAAATACACTTGGATAATTACCATAGGCAGGGTATTTAAATGCACTAAGACGGTATCACACAAACACTTCTGACAAAGCTGTGGGTACTTCCACATTGAAATGCATTGTTCTGTACTTTTTGGGCTTACAGTACTTCTGGATCTATCTTTACTACATATCCACCAATTCTGTTGGGATGTTAATCAATTTCTCTAAGAAGCTATTTGACATTGGATTTTAGCATCTGCAATAGCTAATATGCAACTGAGAGACCAAAGAATCTGCAAAGTTACCTTTGAAAAAGGCGACTCCAACAAATGACGAAAGGACTACTAACAATATTCTGATTGCCATCTGTTTAATATGCTGCAATGATATCATTTAGAGGGTTGCTATTTTTCTAAACATACAAATTATATATCTGGAAATGATGCATAAAAGGGTTATATACTAACTGGCTTTGTTACATTCCAGAGAAAGTCTAATTTTTTATCTTATTATTTAATACATGTGTAGGTTCCCATGTATAGTTTTATGACCTCATTTTTTACGACCTAAATTTTATTATGTTATTACTTAGATTGTTCTATACAGTAACTATTTTTTATTTAATTCTGATCTGCATATTTAATTTCCTGAAAAGAAAAAAATACATGTTTGTCAAGATACTTTTCCAAGTATAGACTACTGGGTATTGAATTATTTAGTCATATACAAAAGCACTGTTATTACCCATGTTTATTACATTATGTATCTTTATGATTAAGACAGCTGTGCCAGATAACTTTTATTTCTCTGTATTGGTACTGTAATGCACAGACATCAAATGTTTTTATGCTGACATTGGTATAGTAGAAACAAAATATCAGGTGCATTTACTTCAAATCTTTATTGCATCTCCTAAGTGCCCTCTTCACCGATGATATATAATAACAACCCAACAGAACTTTATAATGTGAAAGCAACATTAAAAATAATGTGAAACTAATCTGCATCAGTTAAGACTCAGATGTACAATAATTAGACGTCTTAAAAATTTACAAGTTAAAGTGTTTTATTATTTCATATGAAAGGATAGAACTACAGTACATTATGTAGTTTAGAACTGTAACTTGGGTCATAATAACCCAAGCTGCCTCTTGCAAATGGTCAGAAAGACCTTTTTCCTCATAGCCATCAAGAGCTCTCCTTACCTAACCAAGCAATTCTAGAAAACAATTGCTTCTTACATCTGAAAAACACTTTATAAGTGGATAAACCCCCCCACCAATTTTGAGTACCTTCTGATATATAATGTAGTTGCTTATGATGGATCTTTTACTATAATTGATTCTCATCAATATTGCTGTCAAGTCATGTCTGCAATTTGCTATACTGTTAGGAAATGTTTTACTGACAAAGCATCACACTATTATGCCTCTATTCTGCTAAGAGCTCTCTGCCTAAAGTACAAGTATTTACACATGGCAAAGAGAAATGGATTAAATGTGATTCATATCAGTTCCTTTTCAATCAGTTGCTGTCAAGTATATAAAATAAAGAATAGGATATTAATATTTTAAAATTAACCGTAATCAACGGAAAGGATAATACCCTTATTCTATGGATAGAGTAATAGTTATCTATTTGAGTAAATATATATATATAAAATTGGCAATGGAAACATCACTTTGGTATACTTTTTTTTTTTTAATTATGGGCAGAATTTTCTCTAAATTTGGGTAGTAGTCTCATAACAAACACACACACATGCAGACACATATGAGTGCACACACAGTACACACATATACATTAATAAAAATTGATAGGGTCTTGATTCAAATTGTAATAAATTGGATTAACAGTTTCTTAACATCAGTGTGAAAATAATCTCTTTAAGTCTGTCCCATCGCCAGCATGCATGCGCAGTGAGAGTTGATGTTTGCACTGATGCTCCAATGACTCCCACTGCTAGGGAGACTGTGCAAACCCTATCCTCTCCAAACACATGGGGGAACAGTGAACAACCACACACAGTGACAAAAATAAACCACAGATAATGCACATATCCAGGGATGTGTGATTGCCCAAAGCTTAGATGCAGCACCACCCAGATGGGCATAACATATGCAACAAATAAGGTAAGGAGTCAGACAATTACCACAAAACACAGCATTAGCTGGTTCCAGCCTAGCATCCAGTGCATCACCAGTACCAGCCCGGTCTTGAGCATAGCCAGTCCCAGCCTGGCATCCAGTGTATAACCAATACAAGCCAGGTCCTGAGCTTTAGCCAGTCCCAGACTGGCATCCTGTTCATAACTGGTCTCAGTATTTTATCCTAACCATAGCCAGTCCCAGCTCGGTAATTGACCGTAGACAATCCAATCCGGCACCCTGTGCATTTCAGTTCCAGTTCTACATCCCAATTACAGGCCAGTCTTCCAGTCTGGAATTCTGGTTGAGTCCTCAATCTGAAGCTCAGTCTGTCATTCCAGTGTCACACTTCACTTAATGCATATAAGCTACATATGTCCACCAAGCTTCTTTCACACTAACCTTACTACAGAACCAGCCCTAAAATCATCTCCAGAAACACAAGAATGCTTAAGCAGGACATATCTCCTATGACCATTGCACAGAAAGTCTTCAAGATAATGAACCAACCCAGATTCCCCAGTGCTGCTAATAAAACAAAAGTGGAAAAAGTAACAGTAGCAGTCAAAGTACATGAGACAGAAGAACCCATATGTAGACAAACAGCAACATAACCCCATCAATTGGGAAGAATCCAAATTCAGGATTAACAAGCAAAAATCCATTTCAGTAAGTATCAACTTTTGTCATCAAATCACCATAGCCAAATAACAGACAATTCAGAATCAACTTTAAATCACCAGAGCCAAATGACTGACAATTCAGTATCAACTTTAGTAATCAAACAACCAGATCCAAATGAATTTACTGTCAAAAACCTGGTAAGTCACAACAAAATTCAGCCATAATGACATAATTAAATTATTCACCTACTGGAATTGACAAATGCTCGATAAGCCAACTTACCCAAGACCTTCTTGGAGACAAACATCAAAGGAGAGAGGACAAGGGCAGGCAGTGGCTGTTTTGGAAAACATCACTGCCATGCAGCCCAAACCTCCCCCTTTCTCCATCACCACCAAAGGGAGCTCCAATGCAGAATGCAGATTCCTGTGAATACCAGAAGGAAGATAACAAAAGATGATTACATTTAAGGCATCAGAGAAGCCCCAACTCAAATACTTAGCCTGCACCATCTCTGGATACCACACCCACCATCTTGACATGGCTCCAGATTAGCAGGCTAGAGATACCTACTGTTGTGTCCACATAGATCTATCTTCCATATGCTACAAGTCACACTACACATAATGCATGAGTGCTGTGCAACTCAGTAGCGCCGAGCATCTTTTGGGCAACTTTTTCCCTTAAAATGTGGCTTATTCACAAAGCATCTTTTCTTGAAATGTTTTCCCCTTAAAATGTGTCATATTCACAAAGCAAGCAAATAGGATGGACAAGCAGCTTCTGCTGATTTAAATTATGTGCAGCATGCCTTTATTCTGTGTGCAACTATAGTTATATCTGCATGCAAAATGCTGTGTTACTGTCAGCGGCTATGGCTTTGTGGTGAAATGTTGCCTGTCTCAGTGGGGGCAAAGGTACTTAAAATAAAATAATAGAGGTCCTGGAAGAAAATGATTCATTGTTAAAAGCAAAAGAATGCCCTGAACCTGGGGAAAGGTTGAGGGACAAAAAGTTTTAGGGGAAAATCACCCCTACAGGACCAAAGATATTATGAATTCCAGGTGAGTAACCTTCAGGCAGACCTTAACATCTTTGCATCCAAAATCAAACACAGCAGCCCCAGACTTCTTGGAAGTCCTCATCTTAGGAGCACCACATAAAGTAGGTTGTGCCCATGGCCATGCCATGAGGCAAATAACGCAGCACATTGAGATATTCAGAGGATAGAGTATCTAGATAACAGGCCACAAAGGTAAACATACCATCCAGCCAGTTATTGTTGACACATATGCCTCCTCCCCAGTTCCGCTCTTTCAACACACCTCTGCAAGAGCCTTCCAACCCAACAAGGCAGTCCAAACACATTGACATATTTGCCCTGAAGCAGTCTGTTGCAAATCTAAAACCATAGAGCTCTGCAGTGTTAGTACAGTGCACCACACCCCTTGGGGTATATTTACTCTAGTGATGGTTTTTAGAAGGGGAGATGTTGCCCATAGCAACCAATCAGATTCTAGCTATTATCTTCTAAAAGGTGCTAGATAAATATTAAGTAGAATCTGATTGTTTGTTAAGATTAACATTTCCACTGCTTAAAACCTGCACTTTACTAAATATACCCCCTACTGTGCTGCTAAGATGAGCCAAAGCTATCCTCATTAGAGCTTTTAGACTTATGTCAAAATGTTTTACCTGTGCACTATGGGCCTAATTCAGCAGTGCATGCTAGTGCACTTCTGAATGCAGATTCCTGATGTTTGGGAATCTGTGCAGGCACCAGACCCATTCTGCTCATGTGCAGAACAGGTCTGAGAGGCAGCACGCAACTGGCAGCAGACTGCCAGTGATTGACAGTCTGCTGCCATTTGTTGGCAGAGAGGGGGTGGCGATATCCTCCGTTTCCTGAAACAGATGTGTTTTGCCACCATTGTGGGGGGTTGGAAGAAGCCTGGATCTCCGTTGGCTAATGGAGATTCCCTGGCCTCTTCCTTTAAACTGTGGTGGCCAGCTGTGGGACCCCATGGGTCACCGCAGCTGGCCAATGGTATGCAGGTTAACCGATGCTGCATTGGGCAACCCAGCTCAGTTAAATAATGCACAGGAGGCATGATGCCTCCTGCTGAATTACCATATTTGTAAGGATCGCAATTGCAAAGCTGCCTGCGTGCAGCTTTGCAACTACGATCCTCACAGAATCAGGCCCTATGACTGGAGGGACTGATGCAGGAAGAGGCGTGCTGTCAGTCACCATCGACAGCACACCCCCTTTAGTGTGAGACCCATAACGACGACCTGGCCATCGTTATTCAGATCTCGCGCATGCGCACGACGGTGCTCCCTCCGTCGTGCGCATGCACATTGGGGGAACATCGACCCGCTTGTGAGCATCCTGCGCTCGCGAGCGGGTCTGAATGACCCCCTCTGTTCCTTAGGTTACTGGTCTCAGTGAGTCACTGGGGTACGGCTCTCCCAGAAGCTATCAATTTGGCTCAAGGTTCTGCTTTGCTATATGTTCCAATGCTATCCAGTAAATCTACTTAGTATTGCTTCAGCATATCTACATTGCAATCCAGCAAATTTATGTTAGCATTTGCTTCACAAAGTATTCTTCATCAGTGTGTTCCAGCACAGCTGCACCAATGATCACTTCAGCAAATCTCCAGTGCAATCCAGATACCTACATCTGACTCAGGACCTGATTTAAAAAAAATGGTAGAAATCTATCCAACTCCCGGCACTACTATTAAATTGTAAACGAATTGTCAATAGTGATCTGCGGAAAATGTTGGGAGTTTAGTGTGAACTCCCAAAAATAGATATATTCAAACGAACAATACAAACATTGCGCTGTGATCACAGCTGACTGATAGATTAATTATGCATACAAATATATACAAAATAAAATTGCTGAGTAAAACAATCTTTACTAGTAAATAATAGCGTATTAAAATATGCTGAAAGATCAATAGCGATCTAGACATAAAAATTGAGAGACAAATGACATACAGAACATATATTTTGCATAGACATGTTGCATTTGAAATTAAGCTCTGGCAAAGTGAAAGTCTGTTTAAAATAAAGACTGATTACACTGTTGCTGAAATATGTGAAAAAGTTTGATTCTGGTTGAATTGTAACAAGTTATTTTGTTGAATGTATCTTTGTATATATATATATATATATATATATATATATATATATACTGCTTAAGTTTGCTGCATTTGGACATCTGTTGATATATGAATAAAGATTATTTCTTATTGTAAGTACCTATGAGCAAGGTGAGATATCAGTGAGCTGCTCTGCGTCCCAGCGTGGATGGCAAGCTCTGATAACTTGGTTCATGATCTGTAGCTCCGGGTGAACAGAGAATGTCCCTGTAGGAGTCTGTGACCACCAGCACAGATGCTGCTTACCGTGCCAGGAGGTCCTGCTCTCACTGGAAATGTGTAAGTGAGAGAGTACGTCTCGCCAATCGCAATGTGAATGCAAAGCTTTACATGTCACTGCTGATATTAACACCTGTGTTGCATGCATATAAGCAGAATAGTGATCCATAGTGAAACAGGCCCTCAGTTAACAGTTATCTGCTTTACCAATTGTACTTTGCATCAGACAGGGCATGATTCAGAGATGTACGCTAACCCAATGGTTAGCACACATCTCCAATCTTTGGGAGTCTGCACTTGTGCAAGACCAGTTTTGCACACTTGCAGAATAGCCTACCCTCCAACATGACCCATTCCATTAGGTACAAAACACTCTGCTACTGGACTTCCCACCTAATGTATGATTGCAGCCACCTGTGTTGAACTAGGTAATTGATTAGACAGGTGCTTCAGCACAGGTGGCTGCAATCATACATTAGGTGGGAAGTCCAGGAGCAGAGCATTTTGTACCTAATGGAACGGGTCATGTTGGAGGGTCTGGAATAGGTCCTGCGATCTCGCACACAGTTTCCCAAAGCATCTTCCTGGTGGACAGGGAGAAGCATTTTGGGGATAGTGTGGAGGTGAGGACAGCCTGTGTTCCTGTAAATGTGGATGTTGTTGCCTCCATTTTCTGGGAGTGCTGAGGCCATGGTCTGCATCCATGGACACACACTAGCCTCGCAAGCAGCCAGGAGCTGGCCAGCCTGTGTAAGCGTCATGGTGATCCCAGGCTATGACCTCAGTCACATCATTTGGATCACAGATGCTGACAGGAGGTGTCTCCTGCAGCATTTGCATTTTAGATGGAAGGTATCACTTGTGTGTGGCCGTGCAATACTGTCCACCTCTTGATCAGGCCCACAGTCATCAGTCTCCTACATTGTTACTAAGCATCTGCATTAATCACCTGCAGCCTGCTACAAGTGTTCAAACCACCATCAGCAGTATGCCTTCAAGGTGCATAGCAGCTCAGAATTGCACCATTATTGTCTCTGGAAAGATCTGCAGCGATTAGTTACCTTGTTTATTTATCTCTTCCTATGTCTCACTTGCTGCTTCCAGGCCACTCAGTACTGTGTTATTCACCATCTGTTATACCTCTTTTCCACCAAAAACCCAGGTCCGACCTGGGTTTTTGGACATGGTTCCAACCCTGGTCAGACCCAGGTCAGACCCATTTACACTGCACCTTTCATCTGGGTTACTCCCAGGTCAGCCCTGTTCACACTGAACTCAGGTCTGCCCTGCTAAACCTGTGAGGTCATTAAAAGTGGGAGGTGACTGCTCCACAACCACCAATCCGCTCATTTTAGGCATGATCCAGGTCAGATAACCCGGGTTGCACCGTTTACACTGCACCATTACCCGGGTCCATCCTGGGTCCAACCCTGGTAGCTACCTGGGTTGGATTGCGGGGTCACTTGACCCAGGTTATTTTTCAGGGACCCTTTTACACTGAGCTGCGACCTGGGTAGACCCAGCAAAAACCCAGGTTTTTGCTCTGGTGTAAAAGGGGTATAATTGAACCTATACCTGCAGTAGTAGGTTAGATTATTTTTATATCTGTTCTGCCATAATTCAATGCCTGGCACCACTTGATTTTTTAACTTAGTGCATTCCTGGATATTCTCAGATTATTCACAGTGGATTCTGAGTAGCCGTTCCTGGAATGTTGTTATTACTGGTTCAATTGTATTCTGTTTTCTCCAGCCTATTTCATTCCTGCTTTAGGTTCATCATTTTGTCTGCACTATACCCTTCGTGTAATAAACATATTTGTCACATATGCCACAATCGTGCTTTTTCTTGGCAAACACACACACTGGAAAATTTTCAGAGATGTGACAACTGCTCAATAAGGATTGTACCATCCATAAAATCCATGAAGGCAATTTCCAGGCCTGTCTTTGCCCAGTGGTTCCCAGAAGAAGGGATTTTAGAGGGGACCAATACTGGCAATGCTGGAGAAGCCTCCCAAAAGGGAAGGAAGCTGCTAGGAAGCACTATCAGGTGAAGTCATCCCAGGAACCCAAGACAAGTGAGAACTGTCTGACCCAGCAGCGTGTACATTTCCAGAGCAGCCAACTGTTTTAGAATTCAGGATACATAGAAAATTAGGTTCAGTAGCTGAGAGGTGGCTACCTCATTATGCCTCAGCCATGAGTGAACGCTGCCACCCTGTCCTTTTACCAAGGCCAAAGTCAATTCCTCAGCCAACACTAAAGCAGCAGCAGGATGGGCACCTGCAGGACCAGCTATGGGTAGGGAATTATCCGCAATCTCAGAAGACACAGGGGTAGCTGCCCTGGTTCAACTCAAGGCAAGATGATTTGCCATGCCTCATCCCAGCTTGCACTTACCACAGCCTAACTAGAAGAGCACCAGAGGAGCACAGCATTGCTGATATTAAACCCTGCTGGGTAGTAGACTGGGCAGAGAGGGACAGTGGCAGTATAGGAACCAAAGTCAGTCTCATGGTGGTATGTGGGCAGGCTCAATGTGCACCTGGGTTGCGGTATCCATATAGAGGCAGAGAAACAAAAGAAGAGCAAGAGGAGCAGAGATGAGGTGACAGATGGGAAATGGAAAGAAGCAGAAGAGAGATGACAGGAACAAAGAGGAAAGATGTTGGATAGAGAATTGAGATTATGTACAGTGGGAACAAATAAAACTCGCTCCTGTGTTTAGCAGCTTGCTGTATCCAGTAGTATTGTAGAAGTGAAACACAATCAAAACAGTCTCACCCAAAACTTAAGGAACCTCATATAAAGTTCTAAAACACCCCCCACATCCAAAACTCTTCAATTGGTTAAAGGGGACAATTCAGTTTGTAAATGTGCTACAGCCTCAAAATCCAGAGCTTGAAAATCTTCAGGCTAATTGTCAACACTCTATAATATTTATGTCACACATTCTTTGTCCTAAATGTCATCTCAGTATTCCCAACACTGACCACTGACTGCTAACATGAATGATCAACAGCTGACAGCTTCTTACCTGTGAAGCTTGTATGTGCTGCTCCTCCTTGTTAGTAATTATCTAAGATGGGACAGCCAAGTACTATACTCAATATAATAGAGATGGGGACACAGAGGACACTTGGAAACCACACACCTGCAATCTCCATTATGCTCTTATTGTTTCCTTTAAATAGCATTTTGAGGGCAGACCTGGCTTGAAGATACCATAGAGAGGCAATGGTAGCTCTTTCTTTCTTTCTTTCTTTCTTTCATTTTGATTAGGTGTCATCTTCATTTTCTGAAATTATTACTGACAAGTTAATAGGATTTGGAGGAAATTTTAGAGAATTGCCTATTCATCATAATTTAGACAATGCACAATTCATTCCTTTGTTCTTTTTACATAAATATGCACAGTCATATCATAAAATAAAAAAAGAGAATAAATTAAAGTGGTAAAAAAAGTAATAATAAGTAATATATTAGTATTATTTTACTGGTGCATTGCTATCCCTGAAAGATGTGACCATAATCTGTTATTAAAACATCAGCATTTATATACATTCACCAATATAGATGCAATGGTGAAAGAAAGATTATCATGTATATTTACTAGAGAGAGAGTTTTTAGAAATGGAGATGTTACCCATAGCAACCAATCAGATTCTACATAATATTTAACTAGCACCTTCTAGAACAGCGGTAGCCAACCTCGGTCCTCAAGAGCTACTAACAGTTCACATTTTTCAGACCACCTAGCTGGTACACAGGTGTACTCATTACTCACTAACACGTTTGAAAAGTTCCACAGGTGGAGCTATTTATTTCACTTGTGAATCTGTGAGGAGACCTGGAAAACATGCACTGTTGGTAGCTCTCAAGGGCCAAAGTTGGCTACCCCTGTTCTAGAAGATAATAGCTTAAATCTGATTGGTTGCTATGGGCAGCATCTCCACTTCTAAACACACTCACTTTAGTAAATATACCCCTATGAGTTAGCTGTTGTAATTTTCTGTAACCCCTTACTAACATGTTCAAAATGTTATATGTCTTAATTCTAGTCCCAATAATAAAATTCTAGTCCCATTGATTAAACGGGATGTGGCCATAATACCGACAGTTGGGATGTCGGTGCTTAGAATGTCGGCGCCGAAATCCTGACACCTGTCAAAGGGTTATGGGTGGGGAGAGGTGGAGAGTTAGGCTACTGACCGACAGGTATTGTTATCCTAACTCTGTCAAGATGCCGGCATCAGGATTCTGACTGCCGGGATACTGAGTGCCAGCATCCTGTACCCAACCCCATGCAGTAGATTTACTAAAGTGCAGTTTTGCTAAACCTCATGTTTTTTTGGTGGTTTAATGTCCAGCTCCGAATCCATGAGATTTGTCAGATCATTAATGCCATTTTTCAACATGCAAAGATTACACATTGTATCAAGTAAACAAAAAGTATAAAAACATTGTATCAAGTGTCAGTTTGGAAAATTGCTTGTAAAACTAACAGAGATATGTTAAAAAATTGTAATCCTGCTCCTGATATGTGAGAGCCCTCAAACTGTAACTCAGTGGCCTATAAATATGGTGATTTGAAAATGAGGCTGTTGAGGTTGCTGCTGTGTTTGCAATGCACATTTAGGGGTCTATGTACTAAGCAGTGGTAAGAGACAGAGTGAAAAGTGATGTCAATGATAAGGTGCCAGCCAATCAGCTCCCAACTGCTATCTCACAGACTGTGTTTGAAAAATGACAGTTGAGAGCTGACTGGCTGGCATCTTATCACTGACTTATCACTTTTCACTCTGTCTCTTATCACTGCTTAGTACATAGACCCCCTATTGAGGAGGTAATGTGAAAAAGGGAGAAGCATGAGGAGGAACTGTGGAATCTGGTACTTTACCAAAGCTAGCCCTGGAATATATCTCATCCTAGGAGGTTATTCACATGTTTAACCACAACAACTTCACCAACAAAAGCCTCCTGCATCTATATGAGCAATATTGGGATGGTTTGCATCCTTTAATATCACAGTTAAATTTAATTTTTAAGCTTAACTGCATAAATTATAACATTATGTACATTTCAATATTTTAGTCAGAGGTTCACTTCTTCTGTGATATATATTTCATTGCCAAAATTATCAAGGTGTTTTGTGTACTTTATAAGGCTGGTTCATGCATACAGCTGCTACTCAAGCCAGGACTCACAATGACATAGCTCGATTTAGCTTCCTATTGTGCCTTAGAACTCCACAATGTCTTGGGAGCTATAGATTGCATTTATGTTGGTCAGATACCACCTAATGAAAGAGCTGAGACTATTAATCATGATCATTTCCACTCTATGAATGTGCAGGAGGTCTGTGATGCAAACAGGCAGAAAATGTACCTTATTCAAAGTTGCACGTATGTTCCCAGCAAGTGCATGTCACTTTGTGCTTAAAAGTAAATGCAAATCCATGTTGTGATCCATGGCCGTGGAACATCTTGGTGGCAGGTCCCAGCTGTATTAGGCAACTGGGATGCTGCATCATGCATTGATTCTAGTTCTGGCTGTTGCATGCAGCTGGAACATGGACCTCATTCAGAGCCGCTCGCAAAAAGCAAGCGCTCGCTCTGAATGAGGGCGGCAGCTTTTCTTTTGAAAGGCGGCCTCCTGGCCACTCGCTAAGCTGTGGGTTACCACCCACAGCTTTAGTGAGTGACTAGGTGATGTTCGCAATGGTCAAGACCATCGTGACCATCGGGGCTTGCGACGAGACCCTTGCGGTAGGTTCTTGTCTACCGCAAGCCCCAGGTAGATTCCTGCTCTAACAGAGCAGGAAACTCCCTACTGATATCACTGGTGATGTCAGTAGGGCTGCCTACAAACGGTAGGCGTTCCTTCAGGAATGCCTCCGTTTGTCTGGCCACCCCCCCCACCCCGTCTACAAATCAAGGCGAGCTGTCGATCAACATCGACAGCCGCCCCTTTTGTAGCAAGCCCCAGAGCGAGTGCATTTGTCACCCGCTCCAGGGCTTGCACACGCACAGTGTGAGCGTTGCACGTGCACAGGCCCTCAACATCGACCTGCTTTCGAGCACATAGCATTTGGGAGCGGGTCTGAATGAGGTCCTATGTCTGTGTCTTTGCAGCTTATTCCTGCCTGTCAATTTGTGTGCAGAGCTCAGCTGCATACTACCTTGCGATTAGGGAGGATTTCTGCAAGGATTTCACTTATTGGTCCGTGTTCTGATAATTTACAGCCAGCCCTACACTTCCTGCCAGTGATATTGTCTGACTTCCGGAGTATGTGTTTGTCCCTGTGCTCAGAAGTCTGAGTTTGAGCCAGTCTTACCTTCTACAATTCCTGCGTGCTGTGAATCTTTCTCCTGTTACATATGCCAGTCTACCTGACTGTAAATCACCTGTGAGTCATCTGCTGTGATTCCATCCACTTACATCCTGGCTGTTGGGACTTTCCAGAGCAGTGACTTCTGCAGCCACAGCCTTCCTCACTGCTGCCCGTGGCATTTCCATACTGCAGCCAAGTCTAGCTTCATTAGTCTGCTTCCAGCTGATTCAAGCAAGCAATGTTCTCTACCTCGCTGCCTCCAGCCTGTGTTCTAGACAAGTCTGTATTCAACTATCTGCTCAGTCAGTGGTTTGTCATACCACGGCCCTCAAGGCTGCTCCTCGTCCCTCAAGGACACATCATGTTGTTCCTGTCAAACCTTAGCACTCAAGGGTGCACCGTGTTGTTCCTGTTGCATATTAGCCCTCAAGGCCACACCATGTTGTTCTTGTTGCACCTCGGCCCACTAGGACACACTGTTTTGCTCCTATCGCACCTCGGCCCACAAGGCCGTACCTCAGACCTTAAGGCTGCACTGTGTTGTTCTTGTCATATATCGGCCCTCAAGGCCACACCGTGTTGTTCCTATCACACCTTGGCCCATAAGGCCGCACTGTGTTCTTCTTGTTGCACCTCGACCCGCAAGTCTGCATCTTGAACCTAGTCTGTTACTTCAGCCAGTGGCCCAGGCACATCATAGTGCATTTCCTGTCTGCCCTGTCATAGCCTGTAACATGACCCTGCTGCATCAGTTGTTTTGCCTGTCTAGTTTTTGTTTGTAAATCCTGAGTATAACAGTCCAGGTCACTCCTGCTCTGCAGCTTGTATTAATTGTCTAGCTGCTTCTTTCCTGGTGATCTAGCTGCACTTAGTCCAAAGACATACCAGAGACCTTCATAATCTGCTGCTGCTAGTGAATCTTGTTCTTTACATCTATACAAGTAACCATCCATCTGCAGCCTCACTTCAGCTAGTACCAGTAGTAAAAGGACTGCCATCCCTCAGCTCTGCCTTGTTTCTAGTCAGCAGTTCTGCAGTCTCTCATTGGTTGTGTAAGCCTCTACTGCTTGAGGCTTAAATCCAGGTGGCCACCTAAGTACCAGTGTGAGTATGAATCACTAAGGTAAAAATGGGTGGCTGTTATTGGTGGAAGATCCTCTCCTTGGCTCTAAAGATCTTAAACAACTGTGTGAGAACCAAAACTTTATCACTGGCCAGAATACAGATGCTACTGGGTGTTCTCAGTATGGTCTCAATCCTGTCCAGGTCTTGCCTAGTCAGACATCAGCCATGAATCCTAATTTGGGACTAGCAAATAAATCCTGAACCTAGAGAGTATGTAGACGCTGCTGCTACAGACCTTCCTAGGATTGTCATCCGGTGTGGATGTGCTCCAGCAGCAGATACAGTAATTCAAGCCTCCCAGAATTCATTGGACACAGCTAGTCTTTGCAAAAGTCCATCTAGGGAGAAAAAAATGGATGGCACCCGAATTGGAAACTTTTCAAGAAGCCCTCAGTCTTTTGAAATAATGAATCCCGAGTTGTTACAGGAATTTCATTTGAAGACCGAACAGTTGCTGAATTTGTTGTATAGTACTAATTTGTTTGTTCAAAAATGTTTTGGGAGTTTACCAGACTTTGAAAACATTCCATCCTTCCCAGTAGAAACTAAAGAGGTGGCGGACTTCATAGTCCCTACTTCTGCAATGCCATCTTCTGTCCAGAAGGAAGGAGGACATCAGAGTTACTTTCAACCCAGGCTCTCTGACGCCGATCAGCAATGGCGTAGGGAAAATCACGTCTGTTTGTACTGTGGGAGTGCTGATCATTATATTGGAGACTGTTCCTTATGCAAGCCCAGGAAAGATGACCAGCCTCAAAGTCCTAGGCTTCAAGTCAGCAACTCGCCTTGTAAACCTCTTAATGCTGCAGACTCCGTAACTCCCGACAAAGGTACTGAGGTTCCCTAAAAGGAGCCAGTTGTTTATAATTTGGGTTCCATTACTAGAAGACCAAATCTCAAATTTGGGTACCACTTAAATAAAAACTCTTTCCTTACTGTGGGTACAGAAAGTTTGACCGATGATCAAAACCCAGTAGGGGTTCTTAATGTCCAAGTCATCAAAACCCCAGGAGGGGTGTCCAATGTACCAATCTCTGGAGAGGCGTCCCATGTACTGACCCCATGGGGGGGTGTCCAATTTACCTACCTTTTGGGAGGTGTCCAATGTACCAACCCTTGAAGGGGTTCAAGATGGCCAAGTCATCCAGACCCCAGGAGTGGCATCCATTGTTCTGATCTCTGGAGAGGTGTCCAAGGTGCCGGTCCAAGCAGGGGAGTTCAATGTACCAAACTCAGAAGAGGTGTCCTAAGTACCGACCCCAGGAGGGGAGTTCAAAGTTCCGACCTCAGAAGAAGTGTCCTAAGTACTGACCCCAGGAGGCGAGTTCAATGTACTGACCTCAGAAAAGGTGCCTGATGTACCTACCCCAGCTAGGGGTCCTAAATCTCTCGTGCCTGGCCAGGACTCTGACTGCCTTATTTTTTTATGGGTAAATGTAACAATTACTTATTTTCTTGCTTTCAGCATATAAAGGAGAAGCTAAGAAATGTGCTGAGCCCTTTATTAGATCCAGTGACCCATCCTTTCTAATCTAAATTATTTAATCCTTGCTATCTTTAGGAGGTTTGGGAGTTTAGACATTGTGATTGCTGAGCCAGAAAGGGGGAGGGGGCTTGGACTGCATTCCCTAATTTTAAACATAATAAGAGGTGTTATATTGTTCAGACTTGTTGTACAATTCAGGGGACAAATAATACAGGTCCACACTCTGAGTACAAAGAACAATGATAGTCAAAATAATCCTGATAAACTCTACAATTAAAATGGAGTATAAGTGAGGTTCTTAGCACAAGTTTGTCTAAAATTGTTTGCCCATCCACAATTTCAAGGTGAACTCCATAAGAACACATTATTTCAATTTATCCAGGACTTACATCTCATAGTGCCCATTCTAATATGTAGACAGTAATGTAGGAACCTGTGCAGATGATTAAAAGCACCTAAGGGCAGATGGGTGGGGTGTAATTACCAAGCAGAAGGAGTCAGCCTTCAAGTGTACAAAATACACAAATATAGTGGGAAAGGGGGGAGGGAGCTTTGACTGCACACCCTAATTTTAAACATAAAGGGGTTCTACCATGGTGACACTTGTAGTACAATGCAGGGGTCAAAGAACACAGGTGCATACTCTGAGTACTAAAAGCAATGATAGTCAGAAAATTCTGATAAACTCTACAATTAAAATGGAGCAAAAGTGAGCATCTTAGTACAAGTTTGGCCAAAATTGTTTGCCCATCCACCACATCAAGGTGTGATTGCTGAGCCTTCTGGAAGTCATGCCTTGGCAGCAAAACAACCATCTAAACCTACTAAGACCTTAAGGTACCAGCATGTCAGCAAGTCTTGACCTCCTCAAGATTGTAGTATTTTTTTGTCTTCATAGGAGACCAGCAGTTTGTATGAGATAAAATAAACTCTCTTTGCTGGGGCACTATTTAGTATAAATTAAAACTTAACTTTTATTTCTAATAATTCACTCACATAACACTTAAAGAAACATACAATACATATATAGAATAGTACAAATATAACTCCACATAATGTCCTATCTGAGCTCCAACAGGCTCACCCGCTACTGTGTGAAATAATTGCAGTTTTGCCCCTCCTCTTCCTTTGTTCTCTAGTGGTCTAGTATGACTTGTTTACATATATCTGGATTCCAGTCAATTAGTACCAAACCAACATGCATAGATTTTAACCCTTACAGACATTAATATTCAAGATACTCTCGGTAAATCCATACATTGCATAATTATGCTGGAATTGTTTAAGCTCCTCCAAAACCATATATGGGGATTACATCAAAAGGCAATATCATTTATCCTAGGACATACAATGAATCAGATAATCATCAGTTTCTGAGAACGGTTTTGACTAGGAAAAAAACACACATACAATCTATATATAAACATAGGATTTTCCAGAGTGTTTTAGCAGGAAACAGTCGAGAATCGGGCAAATGCAATGCCGACCACCGGCTTCCCAACTGCTAAATCCCGGCAAGGGTTAAATGACAGGCATTGAAATCTCGACGCCTGTCCTTTTACCTACACTGGGAGACCGGCGCCCGGTATCCCGATCGAAGGGATGCTGGGCGCCAGGTGTGGACAGTCGCGGGAGGGGGAGGGTTAGGTTTAGGGCTCCCAGGGGGGACTTAGGGTTAGGCACCTCCCCGGGAGGTTAGGGTCAGGCTAGGGAAAGGGGGGTTTAGGGTTAGGCACCATCGGGGGGGGGGTTAGGGTTAGGCACTCCCCCGGGGGATTTAGGTTTAGGCGGCAGGGTAGGGGGGGTCAGGTTTAAGCACTTAGAGGGGGGATTAGGGTTGGGCACTTGTAGGGAAGGTTAGGGTTAGGCACTACTAAGGGAGGGTTAGGGTTATGGGGTAGAATAGGTTAGTTTATACTTGCCTTCTGATGTTCAGGATTTCCACCTGTGTTGGGCCGTCGCTGCCGGGATTTGAACCGCAGGCCATGCGGCCGTGGGTAAATCATACCGAATCCATTTTAGCAGCTCATACATCAATTGTTGCTCTAGTATTTAGCAGCTAAAAGAGGAATTTAGTGCTCCTTCCAATAAAAGTGGTACAAATATCACAGAGTATATATTTTCTCTCTGTAGATATACAGTGAATCCAATAATCTCAACAAGTTTGCAGATTGGTTCAAGCTTAGTCACAGAAAATCTGCAATTTTTTACAGACATGTAGAGTTTCTCCTGGAAATTTAGCAGTTTATGCATCAACAGTTAGTATAATATTAATCAGGATATGTACTCCCACATATCCAATGTACTAAAAAAAAGGATGGCTAGAAACTAGAAGGAAGCACACATTAGCTGTTTGTCAGTGATGACATTGGACAGCAAAGATGAGAGTACCAATATTGATTTGTACTAATATGAGTATATACTGCATTAGGTTTTGGTTAGGATTTCACCAGAGAGCTCATATTTCTTTTGACCAATGAGAGTACAGTGGAAACAAGAGGAGATACATTTAAGGCAGAGGAGGTAATCTAATTAAATCAATAGTCTGTGATACTATGGTAAGAATATATCAAGTATTTATAGTCCAGTTACAAAATAAGCTGACTATAATACTAACAACTCCACTGCAATACACACTTCCAGTCCTAATTATACAACTTAGAATTTTGCAATATAAAGATGTGTGAAGGAAGAGTCATGCCTTCATACTGATGTGCATCTGCTGTTAGGTCTCTTACCCTTGCAGGCATTGGAGAGTTAATGAGAGTAAAAGGGATCAGTGTGTATTGCAGGACACATGGATCTTCTGCTGCTAACTGGTCAGAGGAATATCCCCTTCACAGTTAATGAGAGTGTACCGAGGAAAAATTAGTTTGTATCAGGTACCTCAATACCAGTAGTAATCCTTCTGGTGTGGATCTAATTGAAATACCCAATATACAGAGTTACTGCTGTTTACCTTTCTGATGTAGATTTCACTGGAGCATTTTCAAGGAGTTGTAAGCTCTGCAAAAAGTGAGTTAAAGTCAGTGCACTTTCCTAAACCCTGATTACAATAAACCCAGTTCTTCATAGGAGACCCCAACTACATTGATCACCCCTGGATGCATTTCATTATCTTTTCTTTAGAAATGAAGTTCTGCCTGTAGATGTTTACTCCAGTCCTGACTACAACTCAGCAGCAGATGAAAGACACATGGCCAGGGCAAAACAATTGCATTGAATTGAGTCCAATCACAAAACAGGAATTTCAAGTCCCAATCTACCCTGATTGGCAGTGTTACTCTGGAGGCACAAAGTCTAATACCAACAGTAAAAAAAAGACATTAGATCAATAAGCACCAATCCCATACAAGTATTCTAAATAATTATCAGCTCTATGTACAGGGGTAGGTTTGCAGCACTCCCAAATAGGAGGTGTCTGTGTCACCATCAAATAAACCAATAGAACGAAAATCAAAAAGTCAGGTAGTGCAAACCAGCCACTATAAGATTGATGGAGTCAAATGTACATAATTATAAGATAAAAAAACATTTATTGCTTACACACATACTTCTACAACATTAAAATAACTAGTAAGCTTGCATAATTATACAGAATCACCATCAGTACTTATCACTAAATCTTCTGAATCAGTAAAAATTGTTATTGAATATTAGAATAAAGACCTCATGCAGTCATGTTAATAGTCATGAATGATTAGAACTGAAAAAATGCTCTCTTCCCTCATAAAACAGTGCAGGTATGGTAAAGCTCACTGCTGGTGCTGGTGTCCCCGTCTCCTGGTGTAAGAGAGCACGTGAAAAGGAAAGGGTACCTCTGTATAGTTGCTGCACTCGCCCCTTATTGGCCCCTTGTTGGCCCCTTGTTGAGAAAGCTGGATCGGCGAAATGCGCTTCCAGCAGAGGGGGAGGAACAGCGGTGCACAGCTGATCTCCCGGCCAGCGTCTGAAGAAATCCTGTGGCGAGTGCGGCAATTATACAGAGGTACCCTTTCCTTTCCCAGTGCTTCCTTACACCCTTATTCTAATATTCATTGATTTGTCTCTCATGGGTCTGACAACTTGAATCAATTCTAGCAAACAGGATTGATAACAACATGTTTTTTGTTACAGAGTGTAACTATGTATACATTATATATGTCTAATTACATAATATCTAATTAGGCCACATTTATACAATGGTGCTGAGTTATTTAATATTTCTTACTAGTATACAATACTGTATTTTATATAATGGGTGCAGGACAGTGTATATTAATCACATAGCCTGTGCAGATACAGTGTTTCATGTATACTAGTGGTTAAATACAGCAATGAAATCTGACAACAGGTGGTGTGTATATACAACTGAGGTTAAACACCTATGAAAATATTATTAAATAGAGGGTACCTATACAGATTTCTGTATAGTAAGATCAATGGTCTACAGCTTATTAATAGTATGCTTTGTTTGAATATTCTAACAGAGAAACATTTTGGGTGCTCTTAGCTAGAATCTATTTAAGGATATTTAAAGATACAGACAAGATCCAGCTACGTATAAGAGCACTTGCTGTTTTACCATTCAGACGCTGGGTTTACAGTATGCTTGTATAATCACAATGTATAAACCAATGTGCTTTAGGGTATTAATACTTTAATTCTCTGATGTAACAAGCATTGTATATATTTCGCCTTCTTTCTTATCCAACTTGATTTTCATAGGGTACTATAGTAATGGGATAAATATCATAAATACACAATGGCCTGATAAGGCCATACCCCAATTACTTCCAAATCATATGTGGTCCAAATATTTGTTCAGGAATACCACCACATGTATTCTGTTTTTGATATTAATGTGTATACATTTATTATAAGGTTCTTCCTTTGTCTTAGAAGTATATTTAATAAAAGTTATATTTTATGATTCATCACAAAGATTAACAAATAAGAGTGCCCCCACACAAGAGTTTGTTTGGTTATCCTGCTGTACAGGATATACCTTTTCTTTTAGATACTTGCTATTACTCTTGGGGAGCACCACCAACTAGATTACAGTCGAGGAGCTTTTTTGTCTCCATAAATTGGTCAATGTTGGTTTGTTTCTATATCTGGGTGAGTTACTTTATCTTGTGCAGAGTCCTTCTGAGTTGTTTTTGTGTAATTCACTTTGTTTTCAGCCAAATTCATTGGCAGCTCGTGTAAGTGTGGTATTCATGACTCTCACCTGCTGTAAGCCAGCCTTAATGTCAGCAGGTCTCTAAGTAGTATATCCACTGAATAGTCCAATAACTGTAGCCAGTTAGGTTGCTTTGAAGGGATATTTTCTGGAGGTCAGTAATCCAAACAGCGCACAAGTACTAACGCGATTCCCAAAACTGCACAATGGTTCATCAGAAGATTTCTCGGGCTGCCACTGAATTTGTCTGACAACAAAAGTGAATTACAGCCAGACAAAATGGAGATTCAGCAAACACAAACTCAGCATATAATGTGTGCTTCTGCTGGAAGTACCATATATTGGATGTGTTGACCAAGATAATTGGCCTCTGGCAGGTGAGCTCTGCATAGGATTGCCATGATACTATAACAATTGTCTGCATTCAGTAAGTGGGAGCTGTATAATACCACTGAAAGCAGATTTGGCTATTAATGAGTGCAAGTCCACTGACTGATTTCCAAACTACCAGTGATTTTTTCAGCCAGCTAGACCCAGTAAAGTTATATGGGAATCGGGGACTGTAAAAGGGGCAGTAACTTAATCATTTCATGAAAGGTGATATTTAAGTTTGGATCCTATTTGTAACCAGAATCCACAGAAATACTGGTACCTGACCAGCTGGACTATACAATTATATACTATTAACTCACAAGAGGAATAACATTTTTTACTGATTCAAAAGATGCAATATGAAAAGTACTGATGGTGTTTCTGCATAATTATGCAAGCTTTTCTAGTTATTTTAATGTTGTAGAAGTATGTACATTATGTAAGCAATAAATGTTTTTTATCTTTTAATTATGTACATTTGACTCCATCAATCTTATAGTGGCTGGTTGGTGCTACCTGACTTTTGTTTTATTGTTCAAAAAGTCTAATGATCTTGAGCTTCCTGGTGTTCACCAAAAACCACTGCAGGGCAGAATGGACCATTGTGACAGAAGTGATGAAGGTCATGGACCCCCGAAACAGCTTAGTATGAAATTGGTGAGGAAAATAAAACACTTGCACTATTGTGAGAGTTACTGAAGTTATTCTACTCTTGGAGGTACATAGTAGAGCAGAGTGAGGATTAAAAGCCCTTATGGGCAGAAACAGTGAGACTATGCACTGTAAATCTGAAGGTTAAAGCACAAGTGAAACTGCTGTACTGCAAGAGCAGTGAAAGAGACTATGCACTGTGGATCCTGTGGGAGATCATCTAGAGTTAAGAAACATGTGTAGCTGGTGGAAGGCGTACAAGGAGATTTCCAAGAGGTGACACAAATATATTTTGAAACTATGGAAAACCAGGAAGGAAAAGGCAGTAACACTGGAGCATAAGGATATCTCGGAACCATGAGCCATAGTTCTACTGACCATGTAGGTTAGATAAAGTTCAGGCAATGAGTGAGTGCACAGAACCTGTATAAATAGGACGCCTCATAGATGCCTGGCCAGAATTGGTTGATGTTGTTCAGATGTCTAGACATCCAGAAATGAGAAGTGAAAGCAAGTTGTGGTGCCCATGATTTACATTATCTGTTGCAAGAAAAGGAGGAGCCAGTGAACAACCAGACCTGGTAAGTTGAAACAACACTCCGGCAGTGTGTGACTGACCCAATGAGTGTAGTAGCAGACTATCCTGGTTTGTGTCATGACTTCTCTACCCTGTTTCAATCATCCCTATAAGCCAAGTTTGAGAGAGGGGAAATAACTAAGATGATTACTGGGATTGTTTAACATTACACAAGTGCTAACTGCAATTGTAATTTATTCATTTATTACACACTTATTCTGCAGCTCTTTACTAAGTACTGGATTGCTGCTCCTGCTCTTCTATTGACTGACCCATATCAACTCACAGTGCCCCTAGTATATGCCGAGTGGCACCCTTCTCACATTATATTTTTTAACACACAAGTTTTATATAAAAAAAATTAAACTGTGCCTGAACACACAACAAACTGTCTCACAGCGCCCCTAGTATAAGCCAGGTGGCATCCTAATAATAACATATTTTGTAACACAGAAGTTCTATATTATACATTTTTAAAAGTGCCTGAAGGTCTGAACTCACAACAAACTCCATCACATTGTCCCTAGTTTAAGCTGGTGGTACCCTAATAATGACGTTGTATTTTTTAAAGCACAAGTTTTTTATTAACATATTTTAACAGCACTTGAACTTGCAACAAACTACTTCGCATTGCTCCTAGTATAAGGGTGGCACCCTAAAAGTAATGATAATGGTGCTCCTAATTTTTAATTTTTTTAGAAAATAAGTGCCCCAGTAGGATTTTTTAGTACCAAACAAACAATACAGTGCTGCAGTCCACTCCTATGGTGTGTTTTTGTGCCTCACAGAGTGCTGCTGCCAGCCCATAGTACACAGTGCCCCTGCCTTAAGAGTGTTCCTAATAGTTTTTTTTTTACAAAGTGCCCTAATACCCAGAACCTCTCCCTCTGGTCTCTAGTGTGAAATGGCGTCCCAATCATGAGGAAAGGACTTTAATATGAAGTCCAAAACACACGAGATCTGATGCCAGGAAAATGATGTTTTGCCTTATAATGCAGTAATGCTGACCACTACGTCACCCATGCTGCCAAATTACAAAATGTAAAAAAAAGTGTTATTATACACTATTGCTGCAGTAATGCCAAACAGCCCCTCTCAGTGCAACAGGTCCCATGTGACTCTGCTTGTGCCGAGCGTCTTTTTTGCATCTTCTTTGTCCAAAAATGCATCTTAGTCGCATTGCATTGCGACTAAGATACAATTTTGGGAATAGAAGATGCATTTTGTCTATCTGTGTGTGAGTCTAAATCTGTATATGAAGTACTATGATACAGTGACTATGGCTTTTTCCACACCAAGTTGTACTTTGTCTACAGACTCAGTCGCACACAGATATACAGATGTTGTATATCAATTTAATTGGTGCAGTTTCCTGGTGCATCGTAGTTGCATAGCATTGCAACTAAGGCACAATTTAGTGTGAAAAAGATGCTTGGTGTCGAACAGAGTCGAACAGCCCTGACGGCACACTCATGCCAGGCGTCCCATACCAAATGATGTATTGAACCTAGGTGTATGAGGACACATCTGTATGTTAGGTGTGTGTCATTTTAGGTTATTCATGATATGAGTGTCAACAATAGCTAACTACATATCTGCTACATCACACACTCATGCTCTGCCCATGTATAACAAGGTTCCTATTACCACCAATGCTTGTTGTGTTCTGCACAGTCTTCCTTAAATACAAAATAGGCTTATTCCCATGCTATAAGGCATCAAGAAATTAGGGGGCTATTATCAGCAGGTGATGTGCAGAATACCAAAGAGAAGAGGCAGATTAGACAAAGAATCATTGAACAGCACTTCATATTAAGTGGTCTTCAAAAAGCTTTTTACTTATTATGAACGCTATAAAAATACACAGAAAATAATATTTTGTTTTATCACGTAGTAAACTATTTTTCTTTCTTCATTTTAGAGGATCATTGACACTAGATTTTCATAGTTTGCCTCTACCTCTGCCAACCCTGATGCAATCATTACATCTTCAAAAAAAGCAACTGCCAGCTCTACTCTCAGTTAAAGGTGACACAAGAGGTAGATATGCTAATAACTGGGAAAAAGCAGGAAAACAATTGGAGGAAAGTTTCCTGACAGATCCTGTTAACCTGTGTAATCCTCCACTTATTTGTACTAGATGTATATCCCATCTCCCCAGAGCATTTGCTATAATTATGTGCATTTGTTTGAATGCTATGGTAGACTAAGCCATGGGCGTAACTACCAGAGGTGCAATGAGTGCAGCTGCTATAGCTCCCAGAGCTTAGGGGGGCCAATCTTCCGTGTCAAAGTTACATGTGTTATATTTCACAATGTTATTTTTCCCCATTAGGTGATGCAAACTTTTGCTATGGGGCCTACAAATACCTAGTTACGCCCCTGCCCTAAGCCTTTGTAAATGGTCAATAATTTGTCACATTTGCATATTTTGGCATATATGAATGACTTTATAATTGTCAGAACTGATCCATATCACCTGTCATAACTCCAATTAGGTTTGATTTTAGGAAAGTTTTTTTATGCAGTACAGTATTTGCTGGGATGACTAACTTTGAGCAACAGCCCATGGTACAGATTCCATATACTTCACGTCTGTGGCTTCTGTCCTGTTTTTGCATCATGTTGTCATGAAAAATATGTGTAATGATCTCTTCTATTTGCCACATGTTAATTTCATTGCATTTTTTGTAGGTGGACTCATCAGCTGTTTCCTCATCTGAAGTTCTAATCTTTGCAGTTACTAGGGGTTGTCTGCATGAGGAACATGCATTTTAACCATGAAAAAATAACTATTATGGAGACTGCTATCCATGTATACACTGTAATTAAAAACATGCAAATAAAACATGGCATACTCCTGTTCTTATATTTGTCAGCCTGTTGGCATTTACTTTACACATGTATTATAAAACCATTAAGTGCTAAGTAAGACTGGGATTTGTCCTCCATATTATAAAAGATAAAATAATTGTGAAGTCCACTCAGCTTATTGGAGTTCCAACGTCCAAAAGATTTATTCGCATAAAGAAATACAAAGAGTACCACCCCTTACACTGGGCATGTGCGGTTGGCACAGCACAAGGTTTCAATTCTTAATGCATTAACTTGCACAGCAAACAATACAGGAGTAACCTTAGTAACACATATTATAGTTCAGATAAACTGGTCAATAAACAATAGATTATAGGTCAAACAATGCAACTGGTCAAGCTTTCAAACTGTCTCCCTGAGTCATGGTAACCTCTTGCTTGTCATCATTGTTGTATCCATGTGTGCTTATGTCCTCAGGCGCTCACCAATCAGACAGGGAAAGTGGCAGGTAACAGTTTACAGTTACAAACAGGTTCTTATGGAAAGCATATGCATTTACCAACAAGCTGTAACTACAAGCAATGTTGAATAAAATAAGTGATCACAGAATCTGTGATCACTTACAAAATCAAATTAGAATTGCAGTGCTATATTTACACACTGTTATTTTGGAAATTGTGCCAAGTTCGTAAAGAATATAAAAACTAATATATAACAATGCTTTATATTGAAAAGTAATATGTAAGTATATATAATATGATTTAAACATACAGAAAGTTGTTTATTGTTGTACTTCGCTCAATTTTGGTATTTTACTTTGACAGTCCACCCTTTGATAACTATCCCCCTCTTTAACTTATGACATTTAGCCAGACATAAAATGTAGTTAGATAACACAAATCAGACATTTGTCATTCAATTGAGTATAGGAGGAATGGGTAAGACAACATTTATATGCACTCAGCGGATACCTAGGGACCATTGGTAGGATGTGGGAACTCATCTAACCTATAAAGGATGCTTGGGGAATTCAGGGCAACATTTTCTTTGATGTCTGGTGTAACATTCACTATGCATATAATTATGTATGGCTAAATCTATTCACATTTCTTTCCTTAATATAATCAATTTAAATATTCAAAATATACCTACATTTCTTTACCCTCCATCAATAAATACTAATCATCTAAAAGATGTTTGCTTACTTCAAATCACTATTATGCATACATAGACCTTTTTATTCTTCAATTATGGGCTCATATTTACAAACCCTCCATAGTGTTTCAAAAACCCAAAGTTTCATAAGATCTATTTATTATACTAAAATTGAACAATGCATTAAGTTGGACCAAGCTTTCTATCAATTTCTCCTCTGACTCCACACCTTCAGCACCACCACCAAACCCATTCTCCATCACTTGATTACCTTTGCAAAAATAGATTGTCTAGTTCTATGTTGTAATAGTTTATTGGAACCCTAACATCCATTTCTATACCAAGGTGATTGATTTGGTTGTTGGTCCTTTTGAACATATTCCTAACACATTCTTTAAAGAGAGATATAATTTTAATAAAATATTTATCACTAGTATGGTTGACAGTATTATCAGCAGAATTCTTCCCAGTGCATACATCATCCCAATAACAAATTTTGAAAACTTTCTTAATGTCTTATAAGAACTACGCTTGCTTAATGTTCTCTTGCTTAATAGAGAATTATATGTTTACATTACCTAAAATCTAATTTTTATTTAAAGTATTTAATGTGCAACAAGTTACATCAGATTTTATCTAAAAAATAATCATATACCCTCATTACCAACATTTTTGACAATTTAATACCATCTTGTTGGAATGATGTCGGTTGATTTCGGTTTTGAGTATCAGTAATAATGTATCTTTGTCATTTGTTTATTGGACATGTGTCACCACAGTCAGTATTACCTTCTCTTAAAACACACATATTCAAAGTTTGGGGAAAAGGACAACCATCATCCTGTTGGTTGCCAGCACCCCCATCTACTGAAAGCATGTTCCTTTCTGCATCAATATTAAGATTATACCTGTCATTCTTGTAACTGTAATATGTCCCATACTCCCAAAATCAAGCATGTCGTAAACTTTGTTTACTAAATAGTACCCTGATTTATGAACCTTTTCCTTAGTTATATGTTGAGTTAGGTCATGGCCTGATCTTGGGTAGCTCCCCATGTATATCCCATAACATCATTATCAGACCCACCTCCAGGGAATTCCACTTTGGTGTCAGATCAAACATAATTCCAGCTAAAAAGAACAAAAACAAAACAATAGAAAGTACATAGAATAGACAGGAAATGTTCATGCTGTAATGATTATTCTTCATCTTTGGTTCAGTTGCTTTGCCCTCATGCAAGTTTAAGTTGCTGGCAAAAAGTCTTGCATTGATGAAGCACTTCTCCCTTTTCTTGTTCTTGATTCTCCTTTTGTTTGGATACACTGTTATAATGAGTGGAATGATTCCAGGTGTCTCTTTCAGCAACTCTCAATGTTGTTGTAGTTGTGGTCATCAACACCTGGTATTGTCCTTCCCAACAATCTGTTAAGCAACCAGAGCTCAAGAAATTTCTTAACCATTACATTCTTTTCTAGGAATAATAGCATGATGATTTGTACCCGGCATGTCTAGAGAGAGAAACTTAAACTCTTCTATTGTTGTCTCAATTACGTTCATTTTAATGAGGTATTGACAGTCACTTCATTATCACAGTTCAAGGTTATCTGTCCAACAATAAATAAAATATATATATCCAATGGTGACAGGTAAGTGGTGGCCTAGGGGAGGTTCTTATACTTTTGTAATACTTTGCAATGCTTCTTGCCATACTTACCCTGTTTCAGTCATCACCTCACTCAACTTATTATTTATTTATTTATTTTTAACCAAATTAAAAAACAAATTGACCCATACAACCATTTCAAATTCCCACATTATACTACTTGAATGAAGTTGATTTGTATTACCTGGGTTGGAATGAGACCTCTGTGGTAACACAAATCTTGCACATTTATCAGTTTCTGTATGCTGAGAGTCTCAAAAAAATGAAAAACAAAAGCAAATTGGTTGTCTGGATTCTTGGCAACTGAGCGATAGGTGAGGCTGCCACTCTCTTTGTAACCTCATCAGCTCTCCTTGTCTTAATAATATCATATAATAGTAAGTGTAATCCCTATATTTGCAAGTGCTTAGATATTTTACATCTGTCACTACCAGTGGAACTTGTATGATCATCAACTGTCCTTTGTGTGCCTTGTGAATGTCATATTGGTATTGTAGTTGTTTGTCATGATCATAAAACAAGATTCTAATCTGTCATAGGACCCCAATTTATGAATTCAAAACTTATCTTTTAGTTGAGTAGTATTGTCTTCTGCCAATCCACATCATATATAATAGTGCTATCAGTTCATATCTTCATAGTCTATAATAGCAGCCCCCATCTTTAAAAGGGGGAAAAAAACATAATATTAAAGTCTATACTTTCTAAAGGATTGTCACATGTAAAGTCAATCTGATATGAATGTTCCATGCAATAATGCATACTGTATCTGTGTAACTGCTAAATCCTCATCACTCTCCACCCTTTGTATCTTATGAGATACATATGGTAAATAAATTACAGGATTTAGCATATTACATCTTTTGATGGTTATTATTTGATGATGCCATAAGGGACAACTTCCATCTTGTGCTCATTTGTATCAAATTTAAAATGAGCAGATACTGCATAGTGTGCAAATAACATTAGATCATGCCCTTACATTATCTCTTTCCTATATCCTGTCTGGTGGCAAGTGCCTCGTACCCTGGGTCAGACATGTCCCACAATATTTCTCCTTTGACCGACATGGCTGTAGCTTATCCTTAACATGTCCTGCTTGCAAGAGATCAAACAATTGTTTTAGCATTAGGCAAAAAAGACAATGATGATCATAACAATAACTCATACATGTTACTAAGGATGGATACATATAGAGGTTATTAAGAATCTGGTCACCCCTCTATCTACAATAAAAGTTTGATTAGTACCAAAATCATAAAAAAAAATCATTAAGTTCATCATTTAGGTTTTCTGTCAATCTAACTTGCTGTAGCATACAGGTATGACCTAAACTTCAAGACTTATTGACATTCTCATTTAGCATTTGTGTACTTGGGTATTCTCTGAATAATTTAGGCCAGTTTTCCTTTTTATAATGTCCCAATTTACATTTCCTGGCCATATGTCCTGTTTGTCCACATGTGTAATACTTACCTGACTGCGGCTGTCTTTCCTTACCATACAATCCACTGTACCTTTGATGCTGTTCCTGCAGGGCCTGTATACTCACTGTCATTAATTTCTCACTTTGCATTTCCTTTCTCTTAATTATATTTTTATCATGGTCAATAGCTGATTCCCTAAGGGCATCTACCGTGATTCCTCTCCAATATCAAATAGAGGTCTGAACTCTTGTTTTCAAATTTTCCTTAAGGCCATCCATAGGAACTGAAATAGCCACTTTCCTTGTGATTCACATTGTATTTTATGTCAGATATTCCTGTATACTTGGCCATTTCCAACAAAGCTCTATGGAAATATTCTAAAGCATTTTCATTATATTTTTGCTTTATGGAGAAAATCTTATGCCAATCAATACCTACAGGGAAGTACATTTTTAACTGGGTCTCAATGCGTATAATGTTTGCCTGATTATTCTCATCAGTTAAAGGTTTGTCTTCCTCCAGTTGATTATCCTTAATAAAATTTTGCACATTAATTGTGGGAGGAAGACATGCTCCTAATACTACTCTCCAATCTTCATTTGTGGGTTCATGGGCATTACCCAAATCCTTAATACATTGTTGACAATTTGTTATATCTTTCCGCAGATCTGGGAATTCAGTAATAATTGACCGTAATTCAGTGCTACTTCACAGACAATGCATAGCTACATTTATAACTCGGATTATACCATCCTTATCAAGTTTACCATTAGGAACAGCTATTGTAAATACAGGATGTAATCCTGCAGGTTCACTATTGTTTATGCTAATTGCAGGGACTATTGTTTCAGTAGCATGGGAGCTCCTGGGCTTAACAGCATCTGAGAGCATCTCATGATCCTCAACAATGGCCACTGGAGCAGAAACTACTCATTGTCTTCATCATAATCATCATATTTTTCTTATTCCAACACTGGATACAAATTACATTTAACTTTCTTATCAGCGGTACTTAAGCCATCATCTGCATATGGCAGAGGTGGTGCGCTTGCGACTTTTTGTAGCCAACTGCATCTCTTTGTTCATGCCAGTATGTGCCCTCATGTAGCCACAAATTCAAACACATATTATGTTTAAGTCACCACCTCAGCAATCTTAATGTACAAATCTTATCTTTAACTAAGCTCAATATTTCTGGGTCAAAGCTGCCAACACAAGGAAATGGTCTCACACATTTTGCAGTCAGTTTCATCCACTTATCACAGTACAATGTTGCCTTCACACCATACTTTTTGTGCATAATATACCTTGCAGACCCTAGTGGTCCTAATTCAACCTGCACATTGGTCACAATTTTCCCCTGCCGCATATGCTTTACTCCCAGAGTGGAAAGTATTATTCCTTCCATATGCAAACAGAGCTCACGTTACTATAACAATGTGTCCTCCACTCTAAACAACTGGAAGCAAACCAAGCAAACCTCATGGTGCTTTCCATCATGGTCCCAAACACACCCTATTAAAGACAGATACAGTCACTCAGTTACAAGTTCTTGTCTCTGAGCCAGGCCAATCACCTGCTTCCATTGGTACTAATTATCGCAAGTTTGATGATTGTTGTAAACAATTCAAGCAGATTAAAACTCTTGCTTTAACCACTTGCATTTCTGAAATATATTTTTAAACTAATCTAACCTCACAACACAGCAAAAAATCTTGTAATCCCTACAGTACAGGTGTGCCCAGATAGATTGTTGCTCATAGCGTGCCATTCAGGCCTCCTGTGTCGCGCCATGGAACATTACATGATGGCTGTACTGTGGCATACCATGGTATTCTACAATGAAAGATAAGTCATGGCATGTAATACACTGCTTAATCTCTAGGTGGCGAGTGCTCCACTGATAAAATTTGTACTGCTGTGGGATGTTAAGAGAAATGCTTTCAGTTCAGTAGAGTTCTTTAAAATAACTAAACTTCAGTTGTTCTGTTATTATGTAATGCTTAGTGTGCGTATTCTGGTCAATGTTAGCAACTGTACGGCTGCTCTTTATTGGGACTCGGTACAGTAATATGCATCTACTGTAGGGTCACTTTTGGGGACAGGTACTTTGCAGCACAGTAATAGAGATGTGTCCACATATATATATATATATATATATTCTCCGTGCGCTACAAGTTGTTCCACACATAGCTCAACCATCTTTTGCTGATTAAAATGATATCCAGCATACCTAAGTTCTGTGGGCGAGTTCGGGTCTATCTGCCAGCAAATCACTATGTTAAAGTGTTATAGTTGCTATTAGTGTAACGTAACATTTTGTGTGCTGATACACCCAAACTGGCTCACAGAATATAGGCATGCTGTATATCATTTTAATCAGCAGAAGCTGCCTGTGCTATCAATTCAACTCGCTGTATGATTCAGATGCATTTGAAGGTACAAAGTCGTATAAAAGATGCAGAATCTGTGATCACTTACAAAATCAAATATACAGTATATTTCATACATAGAATTGCAGTGCTATATTTGCACACTGTTATTTTGGAAATTGTGCAACATTTGTAAAGAATATAAACACTAATATATAACAATTCATTATAGTGAAAAGCAATATTTAAGTATATAAAATATGATTTAAACATACATAAAGTTGTTTATTGTACTTCATTCAATTTTGGTATTTGACTTAGACAATATATACCCATTAAATGCTAAGACTACTCTACTCTCAAAGGGTTCTGGATTGTAAACATAAAACTCATCATTCCAATATGCAAAGGTGGAGCATCATGACATCATCCCATCAATGCATGATGATGTCACAGGGCACCTGGCATTCTGCTCTACAGGGCATCTAGGCACTACTTTACCGGTATATTAGAACAGCCTGGCATGGGGAAAACATTAATAGTATCTAATTCCCTCATGTGGTGACCACATTGCACGTAGTATACTCCTCCAGCTGCACTTACACTGTAGAGATCACAGGAATCTGTCAGGTATATTTCCTTTTCTTTCATGGGCTGCCCTGTATGCTTAAAAAAAATTATTTTGCACAATAGAGTGTGATATGTGAATTACACATGTTTTTCATTTATTGATTCATCATACTACATAGCAAATGGAAGCTGTATAACAACACAATAAAAATATATAAGAATATAAATAATCAAAATCAATTATACATCATAAATCATAGATAATAGTAAATTGCTACAAAGTATGAGTTGGCAAAAGAGCCACACAGTGGGCAAATCCTTCAGGTGTGTCTGTTTTGTTACCAATGTTCCTTAGTGAATTAACACCCTAGATAGATGTAAAGTAACCTCTAATATTACACATGCATGTGTCTTTCATATGGGTGTCTTACCCCTCCTTTGTGAAATGTCCAACTTAAATGGTGTTACTGTGACTCCATGTGTGACCATATATTTTTAAATGTTCATGCTCTTGGATGACAGGGCACCCTTTTTATCAATGTGCCAGTGCCAAATGAGGTATGTTTATTAAGCAGCTGCGGCCACACATCACTGATCGCTCTCTCACTGCACACCGCTAGCAAAGTGTGTGTTGTTAACAGTTAGCCGGCAAATTCACCGCTCTCCAGGCTGATGGAGTATTCACAGCATGGCTGGGATCCAATCTCCTCCAAATGGCAAATATCTCTCTGGGGCAAATTGATTATCATATGGGGTCCCCCACGGGCAATATATGGGTAACATGCTCCTTTCCTAATGCATTTCGCTCCTAATGGGAGCTATTTCAAAGAGTGCCATGTATGCACACTCTTTTAGGGTTATATTTACTAAAGTGAGAATTTTTAGAAGTCAAAATGTTGCCCATAGCAACCAATCAGATTCTACTTAACATTTAACTAGCACCTTCTAGAAGATAATAGCTATAATCTAATTGGTTGCTGTGGGCAACATCTCCACTTCTAAAAACTCTCACTTTAGTAAATGTATCCCCTAGTATCATCCTGCACTGTACTATAAATCAGCAGACACAGGAGCGACCCAGATATATTTACAATGGGCTACCCCACCTGGATTTTTTTTAATTTAGAATATGCATCCAGGTTCACTCACCAGCTGTTCTCTTTGGATTTATCACAAACAACAGGAAGCAGCACCCTGTGAACCCTATTCCCCTATCACTGTACTTATCTTATATCAGGCATTCTCATTGGATTCCCTTCCTGTGCAAGTGAGTCTGGGCTAATTGTATCAGACTCACCCCAAGGTAAGACCCAACTGCAGATGTAACCTACCTTCCTTCATACCACCAAGTATAGGAACGAGACACACTAACACATCATTCAAGCCTCCAGGTATATAATGTGCAACAGCCACCCCCTGCATACTTCACTGGAGAAATCTGTGTCTCCGTTATTTCTTTATTTTGAGTAATTACACACACATATGATTTTCTATGTGTTCATCAGATGCATACTTTCATATCATTTGAGACACTGACAAGGTATTAAACTAAAATCTCACATTTCGGGATTGCTATTAGCAACAATTAGGTGCCATCTTTATTACCACTCAATTGTAGTGATTTATCCTATTTTTTGATACTACTGACTAATAGATTTGTTATATTGTCAATGTTTTGAGATATTGCCATTTGACTTGTCACTAATATTTTCAATGACAACTAATTGTTTCAGTGCATGCTGGAACAAAACATTTGGATGATTATATCATATACTGTATGTATATATTAAAAAGAGGTTGGTGATCATTCTATCACCTAATTATTGTTTTGAATTAATATTGATCATATATCACTCTAGACTAATATTGTTGCCATTTATTTATGACCATTTTTCTGTCTAATTATTTGTTTTTTTTTATATTTTATTGAATATATTGAACTTTTCTTACATATGAATAAATGTTAAGTTTTAATAATTTGGGTAGCTTGAGTGTCCATAAAAAAAGAGAGTACCTTTCTATTGTTCTCTCCATATCATGAAGATTTTGTCAGACACATACAAAATATATTACCTGCTGCAGCACAGGAAAGGCATGGTGCATTCTTAAAAGAAAAGAATAAAGCTGGCAAAAAAGTAAGCACAAAGTGAAGTACGCAGATGTTTCATAATAATTGCAGAGTATACATTGTGTTCTTTTAGTGTTGCAGTAGTACTGTTATTACCCTTGTGGGACTCAAGATTTAATCAGTACGCATTAGTGAAAAATGACATTTTCTATATTGTATGCTTGTAGTATTTGGAAAATGTGGAGCTTGCACTTTCTAAGCAATACAGTTATAATTAATTAGAATCACCGCCACATCTGTTGCCTTACTACTTTATGAATACAATTGAAATTTTCTCTGTGACTATGGTTATAAATATTAAAAATAAGAAATGCAGGCAAACATTATAAAAACACAACACAAATTAATGAACTCATCTTGATTGAGCATTTTGGACTAGCTATCTAACACTTACAAAAATGTCTAAAGAAATGTTTATATGTGTCTTTTTCCAAATTTGACTATTTTATAAAAAACAACCACTGCAGTACTTACGGCAGAAGATGACCTGTAACCCTTACAAAAAAAACACCTTAAATGCAAATAACCCATTAACCTTAAAAACACTTACTTAAATTTACATATAAAAACACAAACAACTGTAATTTGCATTTAAATAAGTCATCAATTTTATTTATAATATAACATTTGAAAAAATTTGGTGGCAAGGGTAAAAAGGGGGCAGGCAGATCGATATGCTAATTAGATATAATTACCGACTCATCAACTGCAGAAGCCATAAAACTTCAAAGATGGGGTGTAATTAACCATTCCCAAAATGATGCAGAGCTAGAGGCAAGATCCCCTCGATACCATGCCTTTAAAGTAAGACCCATCCAGTAGGATGGAGTCACTGGCCTCCTGACTAGATGCTAACAGACAAATGCCACTATGCACCAAATGATTTGAACACCCAGTCCATTCTGCCACACAAGGCTTTGACTATGAGCTGCCACCACACCACCAAAACTACCCAAAACCTAAACCAACAATTCACCCAGAAAACTAAAGAAAGTGGCCATAAAAAGATAGATATCATAGTCAGTCATGTCAAAAAGTTGCAATCAGTGTATTCTGTATAAATTTATATTCTGCAATATTGTTCATATTTTTATAATGATCTTTATGTAGTATTTATTGCCTATGTTTAAATAAATTATATTTTCTCTGTTTAGTCAACTCTGAGATTTACAATTTTTATAAGCTTAGGTTTTGCAATTTTTATCTGTGAAATCTATCCCACAAAAAGTGAGAAAGGGAATCAGCAATAGAAGTATCAATCCCTGCTATGTACTTGTCTGGCTTGAAACACTATCTTTCAAGAGGAACAACAAAGTATGAGTTGGCAAAAGAGCCAGACAGTGGGAAAAGAGGTCAACTAATGCTGGTTAATTTCCTGGACCACACTAAAGTTGTCACACAAGAACAAATTGCTCAGATAGCACAAGCCCTTGCCACAGAGTACCAACACCACCACAATAAGAAACAGCTCTAAAAGCAGAAGGTTTTTTGACAGACCCCTAGCGACCCAGGCAAGGTCAAGGGGAGGTACAGCGGGCACCCCCCCAGTAGGCTCAAAACCCCAATTTTACTGCCTCAAATTTGTACAGATGCAATTGCACACAAGACATCGAAGGAGACACTCAAAGGTGAGAACCATTGAAGCGCTCCAGGAACACCTCCAATATGCTGATCATGCTTGATTTCAGAGGATATGCAGATAAAATGATGAAGGGGCTGCACACATACAGTCACATGCACCAATTTTTAGCTGAAAATCTTACCCTTAGGGATCAAATGACAGGCAAAGTTCAGTAGGCCCAGCATTAATTACACCTGCAAAAACGTCACAACTACCTGCTGCACTGATGTGAACCAATGCTGAATGCAGTACACAACCTTGTCCATTTAGAGCAAGCTACTAATCTCAATACCCAAGTAAGAGAACAAGTGGTAGAACTTTCCATCTTATCAGTGGCCACTGGGACACCAAAATGGTTCAAAGATCCCGCACCAATAAAAGGAGCAAAGCACAGCACCAAGAACTAAGATATCGAAGAAGTGAGCCACCTCATGCTTCACAATACCCTCCACAATACACCAGTGTAGGAATAGGCTGAACTGTTCAAACAACATGCAAGAAGCAGAGAAGCACATGTGTAGGCACTTGTAAACTAAAACCTGTAGTTCAAACAAATACCCATAAAATAAAAGTACAGGTAAAGGGAGAGGAGATGAAAAGCTGACTCAACAAGGTGCCAGGGCTCAACTTCTTAATCAAACCTAGTGCCAAGACTGATAATCCCCTGGACACAGCTCATCATTGATGGCATCATTGACTGAAGAGCCCACCAGGTAAGAGAGTTGATGAATATGCATATACTTGCTTAAAACCTTCTTGGGACCCACCCACACAAAACCAGATCCTGAAAGGGAAGTAATGAAAAAAATCTTTGACATGCACCCAATGCAAGCTTCTTCATGACCCTCTCCTTCAAGATCAGGAAAAGGTCAAAATCTGAGCAGAGGTTATGAGGCTAAGTTGCATATACATGGCTGAAATGGGTAAATGGAAGCCAAAGAAAACACCTTGTAAAGTAATGCAGCAACAGAATGGTACAGGTACAAGTCCAGACAAGAAGCCAAGGCTTCAACCTGAACCTGCATAAAAGCCCTACTTTGCAGCAGCAGGGACAGTGGACCTGTCAACTCTGCCAAGAATGGATGCACCTACAGGCCATATGTAGCCCTTGGCCAGGTGTGAGAACCCATAGCAAAGACACAATCTGGTACTGGCATAAACAACCTGCAGCACAGGAGTTGTGGTAAAATGCAAAACAATGGCCACTGCTACGACCAGTAAATGGAGAACAAGGCACACAGGAATGTCCAAAGGAAGGACCTTCAGGAGGGAGCTTCGGCTGGGTAATTTCCAGCCAAACCTCCATTTCTCTATAAACCAAAACCATCACCTGAAGTCCATCCTGCTTATGCCTAAAGAGATTGATGTTGGTCTGCCAGGTAGCCCATGAGATAACAAGAAGCGGCTATGAATCATGTGAAAGTACCTGATGACATTATTGGTCTCAACTGGATGTGACTTGAAGTAGCATGCCATAAAGAGTTATACATTATCCATCCAAGTGTGGTAAGAGTGATAGGAATCTTTGTCCATGCTGCCTTTTACCCTTGCAGCCTTCAACCTATTTTTATTTTAGTCATCACAGCACACATGTATCCAAATTGGCCCCTGTGTATGCAATCCCAAGCTAATCTACATACTGTATATTGTGCAGCACCGTGGTAATACCACAATGCATCCTGAGCAGCCTATCAGGCGTGGTGACCAATTCTCGCTGAAACTCATATGGATTGCTGAACATATAAATGCTTTGGAAAGGAAGATATGACTGTTTAGATGACCCATTGCTAGAGGATGAAGAGGAACCTGAAGTTGTTGTGTTTTGTGACAGCACATGGCAATAACTGAAAGCACTGCAAGATCGTGAGATCGAGGAGATGGCAATTCAGCACCAACAGGCAGCACTGAGGAATCTTAGGAATTATACTACACTCAATCCAACTATACAATAACCCTGGGAGAAACTCAACAGATGGTCTAGCCACAACATCACCAAAGGGAGACAACATGACCTCCCCAGATGAGGACACCAAAACAGGCAAGGCTAACAAAGCACTAGGCAGCCTTACAGGAGTGTCAACTATGGGGATAGGAGGGGCAACAATATGGCAGCCACCAAAGTCACTTGCAAAACAAGCACAGGGAGAAGCCCAGGGGAAGTGTCCTACAGTAGAGGAACTGGGGCAGGAGTAGCAACATGGGGGTCAGAAATGAAAGAAGTGAGTGGCCATATTTATCATGTATTTTGGACTTGTTATCTCTCTTGCAGACTTACTGGCTAGATGTTTTTTCTTTAATTTAGAAGGTTCTATGGTTATCTCTATCTCCCAACCCATCCATGGCTTTATTACATATATACCCTGCTTCCATTCCATCACACAAACAATCTAGACTTGGAGATATTTGTCTTGCAGCCTGCGCTGCACTTGCCCAATGCTGGAAAAATAATACTGATAGGTAGAAAAACGCGCTCAAAATAATCTACCCTGTAATGTGTATCTGTTAATACATTGCTAATCAACAGCCTGATTCAGAAATTTTTAAAATATAGAATGTTTAATCATAGAAACCAAACTCAATTGATGAATGGTAGTATTCTAATGTCAATAATCTCCTTAGTAAATAGGAAGATGCTGTATGTATGCTGTAAAGATAATTACTCAAAAATAGTACAACCGATAATAATACCAGGTGCATGAATGCTTGACATCCAATATTCCTATGTCACTGTGGGAGATCAGCCTCTCCTGTAGGGATTGGCTCTCCGTATGTGCTCTGCTCCCTGCTTATAACATATGTACCCCAAAATACTGCTAAGCAGTCATCAGTGAAAATAGATATTTATAGTTATGATGTAGAAATACAGATGGATAAACACCTCTAGCTCTGACTCACTGCGGGAAGTCAGCTTCTCCTTTATGGATTGGCTCTCCGTATGGTCTCTGATCTAGGCTTTTACCATACGTCTCCCAGGAGACCGCTGTGCAGCCGTCAATGAGTATGGCTATGTTAGTGGGCAGTGAGGTGTAATAATACAGAACTAAAAAATTTTCAATAAAATATTATTAATGTTAAATAAAAAGAAAATAAAGAAGTGCTTTCCACCACAACAAAGGCAGTAGCACACCCGCCATAGCCAGAATGTCAGTAGAGATTGGAGAATCTCCACATCAGATAGGAGGGCACAAACCTTTCCTCTGGAACTCTGACAGCAATCAGTGCACACTGGAGATCCAAAGATGAGCCCAAATTGAAGAATGTAGCCTGCAGGTATAGAATCACCACAACATGCATTGCAGACAGCAAGACTGAGATGTGGACCAGGGAAAAGGAGTTGAGAGCCCTTGGGGGCACAATTTCCAAGTGCATGGGCCACATAGAGAACAGGAGTAGCTACTAATGTGTGCTAAAAAATAGCACCCCCCAACATGTGACCTCCCCTTTGGGCAGCCTGTATGAACCCAACATAGTATAATTGCTGTTCCAGCAGCGTGGATGCAAACCCGGGCATGATGGGGTGTTGGGGACAACAGCTTTTGTGCCATGATTTCAGTGTATGGCTGTAGTTACAGTTGAGGATGCAAGTGGGGAGTTCCACTGGACAGTTTGGTCGAGGCAGCATTACCATGCCAAGCCCCCTTGCGGCCTGAGTGCATCCAGCCAGGAGGGGAGGCAAACTGCAGATTGGCCTGGTGTGACTGAGGCACACATGGAAGCTGCCAGGGAAGGAAACACTGTCTCCATATAATGAGCGTGGGGGAAGCTAAGCACACTGGTCAGTAGAGGAGAAAAGAAGATGGAGGATAGAAAGAAAAAAACAATAGAAAAGGAAAAATAGAGAACTAGAAAAGATAAAAACAAAAATAGTGGAGGATACAAACACAAAAATGTGGCACAGCAAAGCATTTCAAGGAGACAACAGACATTTGGTAAAATATATTTCCCTGTCCAGTTGTCAGGATGAAAGAGGCATGAGTCACAAAGCACTAAACCTAAAAAGACCCCTGATGCCTAGCTCCACCTTCTTAATACTTTTATTGTTTAAAATGCAAGTTTTTCATGCAGTGTCATGAGGAGATTTTCTACTCATGCCTGACAAACCAGCTCTGTGTAATTGTTTAACTCTCTCTCAGTTCAATTGATACTTACTTGCCTTATACTTGTATGCACCTTTCATCCCATGTTCCATCTCTGTAAACATTAAGGGGTATATTTATTAAGTACCAGGTGTCAGACACAATAATTATATAATCTTATCACAGAAAGAATAAATTAACTATTGCCCACATGTATTAAAAACACATGCAGGGACATAAGCTCCAATAGGTGATGTGTCTATTTAAAGAGCATGGTCTGATTACAATGCATGTGCAAGTGGACCCTCCTGGAAAGAAATCCTATGAATCCCTCTCAAGGGGATAAATTTACTAAAGTTCGATTTGAGATTCATTTTTATGAATCTCTTAAATCAACTGATATCGATTTAAAATCGAACAGCAAAATCCCTTAACAAATCTCAAATTTACTAATAATTTATTTTGCTTTAGATTTTCAAATCAAATTCGATCTTGGTCAATTTGAAGAAGTGATTTTGTGTTCAGTTAATGAAATGCCTTCATAAATTGAAGCACAAATTCCCTTTAAAATAGAATGCAAAATCGAATACAACTTCCTCATTAATTCCTATTAGGCTAAATGTATCAAATGCACACTAATTAACTGGGATAAAATTGGAAACACTTGTGCACACTCTAGAAAACTGTTTGGGAAACTGAAAGGGAGTTGTCAGGTGGGAATCGGTATGTAATGCCGCCGGATCAAATACCGACAGCGGAAGCCTGGCAGGTTGAAATCCTGACACCTCAAGGTAAGTACCCTAACCCTCCCCTCTACCCCCTAACTCTCCCTTAGGGGTGCCTAACCCTAGCCTCCCCCTAGTGCCTAGCCTTAACCTACCCCTCATAAGTGCCTAAACCTAACCCCCCCTCCCAGCACACAAAACCTAACCTTCCCGGGAAGGTGCCTAACCCTAACCTCACACCCTAGTGCCTAACCTTAACTCCCCTTTCCCCTAGCCTAACCCTAACCTTCCCCAGAGGGGTGCCTAACCCTAAATCCCCCCATGGGGTTCCTAAACCTAACCCCCCCATCCCCTGGCTAAGTGTATACTTACCCAGCAGAGAGGACGATTGGTCCGACGTCCTCTGCGTTCCAGCATCAGGATTAACACAGGCATCGGTAATTTGATGCCTATGCTAAATCCCTTGCCAGGAGTACACTGTCGGGATTGAGACCGGCGGCCACCGGTCTCATAACTACATCCTGTCAGGTGTGTGGATAGAGCAGAGAGTGCTGTATCCTACTTTCTGTGCTTATGTGAGTATGGCAGCTGATAGGAATAGAGGAAGGCAGCAGAGTGGGGTGTAGGAGAGTGCTCCTGCATTTGCTAGGTCTAATCTGGGGGAAATTGAGGGCCAACAATCTGACTCTGGTGTAGAGCCCCAGCCAGGGATAACTAAATCTGGGTGTAATGTTAGATTTTCTTATGCTTAAAACAGTGCCTTGGTGACTATGATTTACAATATTATCACAAATTATTTGGGAGGATGATACAGCAAACCTCAAGTAGGCAAAAAAATATTATGTGCCAGGAGGCTATAAATGCAGTGTATAGCACTGGTACCTTTAAGCGCACTAAAACCCAGTGCATCAAGCGTTTTTTGGGACATTTGAAAAGTAGTTAAAGAAAAGATGGCCCGAGAAAGGAGAATATCATGTGAGGTGGATCACCTGTGCACATCCGCTTTAATGAGTATGAGGAGCAGGTAAAAGCAATCATTCCTCGTGAAGTGGTGTCTGGAGTGAATGTGCATGAAACGGATACACCACCATGTCTTCCAGAGTCTGGTGAGTAAACTGCAAGCAGCCTTATTAATCCATTATTAACGTATGTATATATTTTTTTAAATATATTTTTATTATTGTCAAAAAATAGTTCGTCATTTGCTCACTGCAAGTACACAGGCCCTTATTCTATTACAATTGTTCTGCCGCATTCGGCTTCAAAGTTTCAGCTTTTGCCGTTTTTCGCCTGTTTGCGTTTTATCTCCACAACCAAATCCGAGACCAAATTGCCTAAGTGGATACTCAATGCACTGAGACAGTTAGAAAAGTTTCTCCAATGAATGGCAGGAGGAAAAAAGTGCATAATTATTATTTTAGGGTGCAAATGTGGGGAATTGATTTTGTTACTTTTGGACACCTCCCCAAAACACAAATCAGGCAAAGATTATTTTAAAAATACTCTAGAACACCACAAACTATTTTCAAATTTAAGGATGATATATTTTATAGTTTTGGTGCAAGGTTTAAGTTTGTATAAACAGCTTTTTGGGGGGCTGTATGGATGTGCCAGGTGTTTTCTGATTGCAGGAGGCTGCAGCATGTTTTTTTTTTTTCTGCAAGTTTCCATATTTGCACGACCACGTCTTCACCTTTTTTGCATATGGATAGGATGAAAAGTGGTTTTGCGCAAAGTAAAAGTAGGCAATAACTATGCTTACAAACAGGTGAATGAGGTGAAAATATCGCATCGGTGAATGCTTTTCGCCTTCCTTGACTTTTTGTCTATTTTATTTTTATCTGTAATTAATGCTAACTTGACTTATAATGTTGTTTTACAACACAGACAAGAAAAAGGTCTTCTGTAGTACAATTCAGACCACTTGATGAAGAATGCCTAGGTAATTTCAACACAAAAAACTATTTTACAAAATGTAAAAATCTCAATTAAACAAATTTCACATTAATGTGTGCGATACCACAGAGTAAAAACCAAATTAGGGAGTATATAGTTACAATCCTCAGCTGAAAAATGTGAAGACATTCCTTTGAAATAAGGGTTTTTGTTTTTTTAGATTGCTAAATAAAGTGTTTGTTTGTAACATTAAAAAATTAATTGTGTTTTGCAAACAAAATAGCAGAAGATGGTTGTGATAGTGAAAAAGGGGGTGGATGACCCTTTTTTGGAAATGAAAAAAAACTTTCTTGATATTTTTACTTAAAAAAAAAAAAACGTACCATGTGGCCCAGTAGACAAGGGATAAAGTTTAAGGATCTGATGAAAAGGTGGCTGATTATAAGGTAAAACAAGATGTAAGCATATAAAAATTACTTTATTTTATATTCAAGACACTGTTTTAGTTAATAAGATAATTTCAAATTATGCTAATTTTACACCCCAAAAAATAGGACCATCATCTGCATTGGCCCAGCACACCACTACTGAGGACACAACAACACATGTGCCAAGTGATGGGGAGCTGACCCCAGCACAAATTTTCACATCTCCGGCTCCTGAACTGGATTCTGGTAAGGGACATCAACCCTATATTTGGTAAAAAAAAGGTATTAATTTTGGATTCATGTTAACTTATCACAAACAGTAGGCCTTGTTAATATACTATGTTAATTATTTGTTTAAAACAAAAAAAGGAGGTGAACTAATTAAGACTTAAAAAGGACAGTTAATATACCTTTATTGCTTTTATGTAGACTTTGATATATCACTATTGGAGGAGGGTCCAAAGCCAAAGCCAGTGCCACATGATGACGAGGAAGAGATCTTCACCTTGCATTTGGAGCAAATAACACCAATGCCTGAAGAATTCCCACAGGAACATCCATAGACATTACCACCACCTTCAAGAAATAGTGATGAGGAAATACTCCAAGCCATCCAGTCCTTTGAAGAAACCCAGGTTGAGTTTCTAAATCAACAAAGGGATCAAAATAAAACAAATAATAGACACATTAGGAGACTAACTTCAGTCTTAGGTCAAATTAATAACAACAATGTGTGTTAAGCTATAGAAAACCAAAACCAAAACAACATTAGAATCCAGGAAATGCAAACAAATGCTATTAATCAGCTAATTGATGCAATCACTACAATAGGCACTAAAATTTTGGAAAGGTTACCTAGATAAACAGGAAAACTTTGGAAAGCTGTACACAAACTGCAAGCACAACACCACCCACACCATCAAGACCACAGAACACGTGGTGACATAAGCAGTATACATGCAGATCAGCCACCCCCTGCACCATATTCTAAGAGGAAAAAAAATTAAAGGTGTCAGTTCTGTTTATAGATTTGAAAAATTTTGTTTGCTTGCATTGTTTTCTGGAACACAAATTTGTATATTTCTACACTTACACTTGGTTTATGTTATTTTGTAGGCCATGTGTGCTTTATTTAAAAAAAAAAAAAATAATAATATATATATATATATATATATATTTATATATATTGTATATCCACATCGATTTTCAGCGGGCACTCAGAAACTCCAATAATGGTGAAAAAGATTTAATCAAGCATAGCGCAAAGACATCTACATTTTGGGGAACAAGTCCCCTTCATCAGGATAAAATACACCACAAAAACCAAACATTTAAATAAGCTTACCTCCATGATTCCCCCGAGTGAGAGCCATGATTGCGTCAGCCTGATTTCCAGCATGTGCACTTCTGGCACCAGCATCACTCTGTCCACTGGAAGTGATCACCCCAGGACTCAGACTGCAGCCATGGCAATGCTAAAACATAAACATGAAAGGATAAACCAAAAAGTGATTAATGTGAAAAAAGTGATTAATGTGAAAAAAGTGCTATGTGTGTGTGTTTATATTGTTTCTCATAAAAAATAAGTGACTGCAATGTTGAAAACATATGAAGACTGTCAGAAAAAATAATTGACATGACACATGTAAAAAAGTGTTGGTTCATGGAACCAATAAGTGTGTAACCAAAAAAGGTAAAAAAAAAATATATAATTCATATAAATGTTTAGACTGCACAAAAATACCACAAGAGTTGAACCAGCTAAATTGAATAAGTAAATGTGAAAAAATATTGATATAATACAATGTTAAAAATCGTTAAAAGGAGGGTATCATCATGCCACATATTGCTTGCTGAACAATAGTAAAAATAAAAAAAATAAGTACACTCAAAACATTGTTTTGTGTATTATGCCAACACATGGCATGGCAGCGCTCACTCACTATTGAAAAAAATGTCAAAAAGAGATTGAACATTTAGAAATATATAGATATCAGATCCATCTTATAAAATACAGACATTATGACAGCAGATATGTTTAAAAAGCTTGTATATATTAATATGAACAAATCATAAAAAATTGGATAAGCCTAAAGAATCATTTATCAAAACCTTTGATATCCATCTTCAATATAAGGTACCTGATGTTTCTGCCCCTGGAGTAACTAAGCGTGATTTTATTATTGTGTAACAGAGGGAGGTCAGGGTCTGATGTAACCAGTGACCACAATTGTTTAGCTCTGTTAAGAGTAAATTTACTTTGAGTATTAAATTGATTGACCCACGGGATCTTATTATCCTTTGTTTTTTTATTCATGTTCATAAGTGTCAGGACTGCGACTGTTTCAGTACATAAAGATAGATTACTTTTTCCAGAGTTCCTTTGTTGTCATTGGAGGAGCTATCCTGTTTGCTGGCATTCTTCACATACACGGAATAGAGCGTTAAAGTTATCATCTGTTTCCAAGGTGTTGTCAGGTTGTGGGATTCCTAGATTGCTCATTATTTGAAACCTAATATCATTTGGGTCACATGTTCTGAACTTCCTATGGATCACAGACCTCTAGTATAAAGCCTATTACTAACTGTGTCTCAGTGTCTGTGCAACATTATTTTCAGGTCTTTCTTAGACTCCTGCCAGATCCCTGCTGTGCCTGTGGGTTGCTGTGGACTTTGCTATATCTCCACTCCTGTTCCAGCTAAACTTCTAATGCCAGTTACCAGCCGCACTACAGAGCTCAGCATAGCCATTTCCTAAGTATTGCTTTTGCTCAATTGCTGTGGTTTCACCTTTTGCTGCATGATTTACTTTGCCTGTTGCCTCTCACTCCTGTGGACATCGAACCCATCTTCGTTACAGTTGTCAACTGCACCGTTACAGTTATCATCACCGCATCGCGGGGCTTAACCCCATTCTGGATTCTAGTCACACCGCAGGGCTCAACCATGTTCCGGAACCACACCGCTTCACAGGGCTCAACCCTGCTTCAACCTTCAATGCATCGCAGGGCTCAACCCTGCTCCGGATACTAGTCACACCACAGGGGTCAACCCTGTTCCAGAACCACACCGCTTCACAGGGCTCAACCCTGCTTCAACCTCCGCATCACAGGGCTCAAACCTGCTCCGACCTCATTGCATCACAGGGCTCAACCCTGCTTCATCTTTCACCGCATCACATGGCTCAACCCTGCTCCATCTTTCACCATATCACAGGGCTCACTCTGCTCCGGATCTCCATCACTACAGGGTTCCACCCAGGTGAAGCTCCTCTATACCATCCTGAGGTGTTAGCCTTATACTGGACTTGGGGTTCCCTACCATATTAACTTTTCTGTGTTAAAGACTATATGGGGGTTTTCTCCAATACTCATTATTGCTTATGTGAACCTCAGTGTTGTTGAGACTTTATGTGAGACGTTGCTATTATATTTCTCCTGTGAACAAATTCCATTCACTTTTATTCCGTGCTATCGAGATTTCATGAAAAGGTCATTCCTAAAGCCACCCCAGTTTATTGTGCTTAGTAGGCCTGCCTCCTCCCAGGAGTCTCAAGTGTCGGCAGCTGTGACAGTTTGCACAGACCTAAAAATGAATCCAGATCTGGAACAGGCTACTGGGGTAAAGGTGCTTCAGGGTTTAACTGCTCAGTTGGAAGTTCAGGAAAACACTCAAGTTCAAGTTTTGCAATGTCTACAGGATCTTTCCACACATCTTGATAAACTTAAGATTCCTGTTGCAAGTACATCAAGGGTTTCTGCTTCTCATTTACGTTTACTGACTCCTACCTCATGATGGTAATCCAAAAACATGTAGAGGATTTCTCAACCAATGTGAGATTCATTTTGATTTGTTACCTTAAAGTTTTACCACCTCTAATGTTAAAGTGGCTTATATTATGTCATTATTGTCTGGTGCTGTTCTTGAGTGGGCCTCTCCTTTATGGGAGAGAAATGATGCCTTAATGTCTAATTACCAAGCTTTTGTTTCTACTTTCAAAAGGATATTTGATGAACCTGGAAGATCAGTGGCTGTGTCTGTTGATATTTTGTGAGTAAAGCAAGGAACAGCTCCAGTTGGTCAGTATGTGGTTCATTTCCAAACTATAGCCGCAGAACTTAAATGGAATAATGAGGCATTAAGAGCAGCATATTGGAGTGGTCTTTCTGAGAAACTTAAAGATGAATTGGTGACTAGGGATCTTCCTGAGAATTTGGATCAGTTAATTTCATTGACTATTAAAATTGATCTGCTTATGCGAGAATGAGGGGTTCAGAGGAGTCGCTTTGAGCGTTCTAAAAGTTCTCTTCCCCAGTCTCGCTCTTTTCATAGTACATCTGATGAGCCTATGCAAATTAATAAAGCTAATTGTCTCAAGTTGAGAAGCAACATATGAGGCGTTCTAATTTGTGCTTGTATTGTGCATCTTCAGAACATTTCTTGGCTAAATGTCCAATAAGGCTGGGAAAATGATCGTCCCTAGTTGATGGAGGGGAAGTCAAACTAGGGGTATTTTCTAAAGTTTCCCCCAAAAAGGATTGTTTAATTTCTGTGAGCATTCCTGACTTTGGTTCTTCGTGTCAAGAGTTCTCTGCATTGCTAGATTCTGGAGCAGCTGGCAATTTTATTTCATTGTCTTTGGTTCAGAAATTAAAAATTCCTGTTTTCAAATTAACTCATTCTTTTTCACTTTCTGCAGCTAATGGGACTAGAATTTTTAATGGATATGTTACGCATCAAACAAAGTCTATGAAGTTGAGAGTAGGAGCTTTGCATGAAGAAAGTTAGAGTTTTAGGTATTACCCATTTCTATGTATGATATAGTTCTTGGTTTACCATGGTTAACTCTTAATAACCCTCATATTGATTGGACTTGTTCTCAAATTCTTTCTTGGAGTCCTAAATACAAATTAAATTGTTTGATTTCTTTGGTACGATTGGCTGAAGTGAAAGTAGATGTTCCATCTTCTCCCCACAGCCTTATCATGAGTTTGCTGATGTCTATTCTGAGCAGGCGGCAGACGAACTTCCACTGCATCATCCCTGGGATTGTCCTATTGAACCTATTCCTGGTAAAATGCCACCCAAAGTTTGAGTATACCCTCTCTCTGTTCCTGAGACTCAAGCCATGTCAGAATATGTGCAAGATAACCTACGAAAGGGGTTTATCAGGCCTTCTTCATCTCCAGCTGGAGTGGGCTTCTTTTTTGTAAAGAAAAAAGGTGGTGGTCTTCGTCCATGTAGCGACTTTAGAGGTCTAAATAAGATTTTGGTAAAAAATAAATATCCTTTGCCTCTCATTACAGAATTGTTTGACAGAGTTAAGGGGTCTCGACTGTTTACTAAACTTGATCTAAAGGGAGCTTACAACTTGATCAGAATTAAAGATGGTGATGAGTGGAAAACTGCGTTTAATACGTGAGATGGCCATTATGAGAACCTAGTCATGCCTTTTGGTTTATGTAATGCTCCTGCAGTGTTCCAGGAGTTTGTGAATTACATTTTCCAAGATATACTTTATCAGTTTGTTATTGTTTATCTTGATGATATTTTGATTTTTCCAGGAATCTTTCTGATCTTCGCACCCATGTTAAAGAGGTATTAAGTCGTCTTTGAGCTAATAAACTTTATGGTAATATCTACAAGTATGTTGTTGAAGTCCCAGTGATACCCTTTTTGGGGTATATAATTTCCGGTTCTAAACTTCATATGCACCCTGAGAAGTTAAAGGCTATTCAAGATTAGGTTTTGTCCACTTCATTAAAGTCTATTCAGAGATTTTTAGGCTTTGCCAATTATTACAGAAAGTTTATTAAAGCATTTTCAACGATTGTAGCTCCAATTACTGCTATGACAAAAAATGGAGCTAATCCCAAAGTGTGGTCCCCAGAGGCATTGGATGCCTTTCAGACTCTCAAAGATGCATTTTCCATGGCCCCCATTCTAGTTCAACCTGATGTTGAGAAGCCATTTATGCTAGAAGTGGGTGCCTCCACTTTTGGAGTTGGGGCTACTTTGTCTCAAGTGGCTGCAGATGGGAGAACAGTATCTTGTGGATTCTTTTCACGAAAGTTTTCTAGTGCTGAGAGTAATTACTCCATCAGGGTCCAAGAGTTGTTAGCTTTGGAGGAATGGAGATATTTATTAGAAGGCACAAAGCACCCTGTTACTATTTTTACAGACCATAAAAATGTGTTGTATTTGAAAACTGCCCATTGTCTGAACACATGACAAGCTCGTTGGGCACTCTTTTTTTCTAGTTTTGATTTTGTCATCAGGTATCGTCCTGGTCCATTGAATAAAAAGGCATCATCTCTTTCACGCTCAATGTTGGAAGAGAAAGAACAAAATGAGGATCATAGGTACCCTATAATAAACCCTCTGGCTTTTTCTTCAATTTCCATGTGTCCTGATCCTCCTACTGGGAAGATATTTGTGGCACAAGAGTTATGAGGTAAACTTCCTTCCTGGGCTCATAATTCTAATTTCTCTGGACATCCAGGGGTTCATAAAATGTACTCATTTTTGCAAGGTTCCTATTGGTGGTCTTCCATGAAAAAAGATGTCCAAGAGTTTATACGTTCTTGTTCTAAGTGTGTACAACATAAGTCCTCCCGGCAGTCTCCAGTTGGTCCTCTCTATCCACTACCCATTCCCATCCAACCAGGGACCCATCTTTCCATGGATTTTATGACAGATCTTCCTGAGTCTAGGGGGTGTACAGTTATTTGGGTAGTGGTGGATCATTTTACCAAAATGGCTCATTTTTGTCCTTTGGCTCCAATTCCATCAGCCCCCAAATTAGCACAAATATTTAGCAAAGAGATATTTCATCTTCATGGACTTCCTTCTGAGATAGTGTCTGATCGGGGTGTCCAGTTTGTTGCTCCATTTTGGAGGGCTTTATGTTCATCATTGCAAATGAAATTAGTTTTCTTCTGCATATCACCCTCAGTAAAATGGACAAACCGAAACAGTGAACCAGGTGTTGGAGACCTTCTTGAGAATGTATATTTCTTCTTCTCAAGATGATTGGATGGAATTCTTGCCTTGGCCTGAGTTTGCTCATAACTTTCATTATTCGTCTGCTACAGGTGTAAGTCTTTTTTTCACCAATTCTGGTCAGCATCCTCAAGTTCCTGAGCATCAATCAATTCCTACAGTGGACGTTCCAGCAGCCAAAGCTACCCTCCAATATTTTTCTGGAATTTGGAGACAGTTACATAAGTGTCTTAGGAAAGCCTCTCATAATTATAAGGTCTTTGCTGATAGAAAATGTTTGGCTGTTACTAAATACTCTGTTGGGGATCATGTCTGGTTGTCTACTAGAAATCTTCAACTTAAAGTACCTACTATGAAGTTTGCTCCCCGGTATATTGGTCCTTTTTGTATTATAAAAATGATCAACCCAGTGGCATGTAAGTTACAGTTACCTCCAACAATGCATGTACCTAACTCCTTTCATGTCTCCTTGCTTAGACCATTGATTCTTAATCGATTTCACGACAGCTTGCCTAAAGTACCTCCCATAACAACTGCTCGACGTGTGGAGTTTGAGATCGATAAGATTCTGGATTCACGTAAGCATCAAAATCAATTACAATACCTGCTAGACTAGATGGGTTACAGCCCGGAGGAGAGATCTTGGATTAAAGACTCTGATGTCCATGCTCCTAAATTGATATTTAAGTTTCATGCTAAATTCCCTTAAAAACCTGATGGGTGTTCGGAGACCACCCAAAAATGGGGGGGTACAGTTAGGACTGCGACTATTTCAGTACATAAAGATATATTACTTTTTACAAAGTTCCTTTCTGGTCATTGGAGGAGCTATCCTGCTTGCTGGTGTTCTTCACATACAGGGAATAGAGAGTTAAAGTGATCATCTGTTTCCAAGGTGTTGTCAGGTTGTGAGATTCCTAGATTTCTCATTATTTCAAACCTGATTCCATTTGGGTAACATGTTCTGAACTTCCTATGAATCACAGACCTCTAGTATAAATCTTGTTACTAACTGTGTCTCAGTGTCTGTGCAATGTTATTTCAGGTCTTTCTTGGACTCCTGCCAAATCCCTGCTGTGCATGTGGGTTGCTGTGGACTTTGCTATATCTCTGCTCATGTTCCAGCTATACTTCTGATGCCAGTTACCAGCCACACTACAGAGCTCAGCATAGCCATTTCCTAAGTATTGCTTTTGCTCCATTGGTGTGGTTTCACCTATTGCTGCATGATTTACTTTGCCTGTTGCCTCTCACTCCTGTGGACATCGAACCCATCTTCATTACAGTTGTCAACTGCACCGTTACAGTTATCATCACCGCATTGTGGGGCTCAACCCCGTTCTGGATTCTAGTCACACCACAGGCCTCAACCCTGTTCCGGAAACACACCGCTTCACAGGGCTCAACCCTGCTTCAACCTTCATTGCATTGCAGGGCTCAACCCCGCTCCAGATACTAGTTGCACCGCAGGGCTCAACCCTGTTCTGGAACCACAGTGCTTCACAGGCTCAACCCTGCTTCAACCTCCGCATCACAGGGCTCAACCCTGCTCCGTCTTTCACAGCCATGACAATAAGTAGTTCTACTCTCATTTTTAACATAGCTTTCTTTTTTGCCTTAACCAGTTCTTTATGTGGGAAACCTCTTTCCCTGGATTTAGCAATCATGGAATTAAGTTGTAATTCAATTTCTATAGGGTCGCTGGTATTCCGGCGTACCTTCAGAAATTGTGAAAAGGGTAAACCCTTGATAGTAGAATCTGGGTGAAAGCTCACATAGTGCAGAATGGTATTGCGATCTGTAGGCTCTACATACAAGGAAGTGTTCATTTTTTAATCTCTCAGTGTAATATCAATATCAGGAAAATGGATACTACTTTTATCAATAGTCAGCTCCAATTTTGTGGGATTATTGGAATCATTTTGAGTTTTGACAATCTGCTCTAAATCCGGTTTGTTGCCAACCCAAAATATAATAAGATCATCAATATAGCGATATTATAATTTGATCTTGGATGACACACACATAAGTTCAAAAAAGATGCCATGCTCAATATCCCACATATAGTCGTTTGCAAAGGACGGGGCTACCAGGGAACCCATAACACAACCCATCCTCTGTAAGTAAAACTGGCCATCAAAAATTAAGAAATTATGTGATAATGTAAATTTCAATAAAGCACAAGAAAATCAATATCTGGACCTGTATAATGAGGATTATTGGTGATCAGATGTTTCACCACTTGTACTCCCTCCTAATGTGGGATACAGGTGTACAAACTAGCAGTTTGCATCCATATCCTTGTTCCTGCCACAAATTTTGTAAAGCTATATGAAACCACTCAAAAAAATCAATAAACTATGACTGCATTACAGGTTGAGTCTCCCATATCCAAAATGCTTGGGACCAGGGGTATTTTGGTTAACAGAATATTCCGTATTTTGGAATTATTGCATATCATAGTGAAATATCTTGGGAATGGGACCCCAATATACACATAAAATGCATTTATGTGTTATATACACCTTATACATACAGCCTGCAGGTAATTTTGTACAATATTTCCAATAATTTTGTGACTCAAGCAAAGTTTGTGTGCATACATGAAATTCATTTATGTTTCATATACACCTTATACACAAAGCCTGAAGGTAATGTTATACAATATTTTTAATATTGTGTGCCTTAGACAAAGTTTGTGTATATTGAACCATCAAAAATCAAAGGTTTAATTATCTCAGTTATGCCAAAATTATTCCGTATTTAGGAATATTTGGATATGGAAGACTCAACCTGTACTACATTAGTGCAACAAAAGTATAATTTCACTCTAAAGTGCCGGACACTGCAGACTGCTTCATGACATTGGACCTGATTAAGACTTATACACAAACCTGATGGCTTGCATGCAAGTCCAATGGCAGGGGAACTGCCCATGCGCATGAACTATTCTGCACATGTCCAGAATGAGTCTTCCAACATTGCATGCAGTGCCTCTTAGCTTCAGCCTAATTGACAGGCTGCAGTCTTTTGGAGATGAGGTGGAGGTGGTGCTGGCAGCATTTGTGAAAACGGGGTGTGTCACCCTTGTTTTCATGGAGTGTTTAGGCCAGTGTCTTCATCTACTGACTCAGATTTAATGGCCTTTGCTAAGGATGAGTTATAGCCATTCTAAGTAATCTTAGGATTACTCAGATGGCCAAAGACCTCGCAAGTGATCCTCGTACGCAGCTGCTATGTGACACAGCTGCTGTGTTTATTGCGTACAACTCTTATTCAGGCCCTTTGTCACTTAATTCTTAGTGACAGGGTAATTGTGAATTGGCCACATTGTGAATAGATGCCCATCACCCACACATTGAAGGCCAGATCACATCAGATGAAACCAAACAAGTACTGTGTTTACTGATTGCACAGTCTGCAACACATTTTCAGTGTGCATAAAGTATAAACCATAGAGTACATACATTTTGGGCCAAATGTAATAGGTAGTCTGTTTTAGTAACAGTACAAACTCGCACTTTCTCGCACGTTTAGAAAGTGCGAGTTTGTACTGAAACGCGCAAATTCAATAGCCAGCAAACTTTTCAGCTCAAGGCTACTGCATTTGCCAGTGCAGGCGAGTTTAGGACTATGTAAACTGACACCTTTTAATGCGAGTAGCATTAAAAGGTGCGAGTTTTAGAGAAGCCATCACAGATCAGTGAGATCCGTGATGGCTTCTGTGTGTGTGTTAAAAAAAAAACACGTGCACCCCCTCCCCAAAAACATAACCAGCCCCGTGCTTTATAAAGCTGTTGTGGTTCTAAAAATACAGGGGCCAAAATGCATAGGGGGCCCCTGTATATTAAGAACCAGCACAGGGATTTGTTGAGCTGGTCCTGGTTCTGGAAAATCAGGAGACAAAATGAGTAGGGGTCCCCTGAAAATTCCAGAACCAGCACCGAACTCTGTCTAGCGGGGGGATAATGCCACAGCCAGGGAAAACCTTTCACCGGTTTCCGCGGCCAAAGCATTACCCCTGACCGCTAGTCAGTCCAGGCCGGGGATCCCTGGGGAGTTGGGTACCCCCCCAATAAAGGGGTACCCCTCTCTAGGGCACCCCAGGCCTAGACTGATAGCCCAGGGCTATCCCCAGCACCCTAGGGCGGTGGGTGCCGGGTTAATAGTGTAAAGTGTAAAATTAAGTTTTCAATATTGTCTTTATTTGTAGAACCACAAGTACCAGCAAGCCTCCCCTGCATTCTGGTATTTGGAGAACCACAAATACCAGCATGTGGGGCATTACGGGCCCGCTGGCACTTGTGGTTCCATAACTAAAGAAATACATAAATAAACAAACATACACCGTGAAAGTATAATTTTAATAAAACATACATGCACACTCACACTCACACATACTCACCTAGTATCCGAAGTAATCCATAGGGGTGTACCTGAAAAAAAAATCCATACTCACCTCTCCTATGCGTAGATCATGTCCACTTGTCTGAGTAGGCAATCCAGGGGTTAAAATAAAAAAACTAAAAAAAAACGAACCATACGGACTGAACAAAGGTATGTGTGTACACATACCTTTGCTCCGCGTAAATGACCGTGGCACACATGTGCCCCGTCAGTGAGGGGGCCACCAGCCAATCAGGGAGAATCTCCATCGGAGCAGCTCCCTGATTAGCTGAATGCGGCCAGCCTGTGTGTTCCATAGAAGTCTATGGTGAGAAATCCCCATAGACGTCTATTGTGGGAACCGCTACATCGTAGCCGCAAAATTAATTGAGGTTAATCTTGTGGTTACATCACTGATACAATGTCGCGACATTGTATCAGTGATGTAACCACAATATTAACCTCAATTAATCTTGCGGCTATGATGTAGCGGTTCCCACAATAGACATCTATGGGGATTTCTCACCATAGACGTCGATGGAACACACAGGCTGGCCGCATTCAGCTAATCAGGGAGCTGCTCTGATGGAGATGCTCCCTGATTGGCTGGCGGCCCCCTCACTGACGGGGCACATGTGTGCCCCGTTCATTTACGTGGAGCAAAGGTATGTGTACACACATACCTTTGCTCAGTCCGTATGGTTCGTTTTATTTAGTTTTTTTATTTTAACCCCTGGATTGCCTACTCGGACAAGTGGACGTGATCTACGCATAGGAGAGGTGAGTATGGATTTTTTTTTCAGGTACACCCCTATGGATTACTTCGGATACTAGGTGAGTATGTGTGAGTGTGAATGTGAGTGTGCATGTATGTTTTATTAAAATTATACTTTCATGGTGTATGTTTGTTTATTTACGTATTTCTTTAGTTGTGGAACTACAAGTGCCAGCAGGCCCATAATGCCCCGCATGCTGGTATTTCTGGTTCTCCAAATACCAGCATGCAGGGGAGGCTTGCTGGTACTTGTGGTTCTACAAATAAAGACAATATTGAAAACTTAATTTTACACTTTACACTATCAACCTGGCACCCACTGCCCTAGGGTGCCGTGGATAGCCCCGGGCTATCAGTCTAGGCCTGGGGTGCCCTGGGGAGGGGTACCCCTTTATTGGGGGGTACCCAACTCCCCAGGGATCCCCGGCCTGGACTGACTAGCGGTCAGGGGTAATGCTTTGGCCGCGGAAACCGGTGAAAGGTTTTCCCTGGCTGTGGCATTATCCCCCCGCTAGAAAGAGTTCGGTGCTGGTTCTGGAATTTTCAGGGGACCCCTACTCATTTTGTCCCCTGATTTTCCAGAATCAGGACCAGCTCAACAAAGCCCTGTGCTGTTTCTCAATATACAGGGGCCCCCTACGCATTTTGGCCCCTGTATTTTTAGAACCACAACAGCTTTATAAAGCCCGGGGCTGGTTATGCTTTTGTGGAGGGGGTGCATGTTTTTTTTTTAATTTAAAAACATTTAACATAAGTACACACAGAAACATGTACATATCTCATGGATATGTGCATGTTTCTGTGTTAATCTGACCTGCTCAGGATGTACTCACTATCCTGAAGCAGGTCTATTATTTGGGGACTTTTGGTAAACATTTTTGTGAGTCTGAGACAGACACTCTATTACATTGGGCGAGTTGATTGTTTTCAATGTGAAAACATCTGGATGTGAGTTTGAGAATGGAGAGTTTTAGTAACTCTGAAAAATGCGAGTTTTAGTGAACAGACACCCTATTACATTGGAGAGTTGTGAAAAATTGCAAGTTTAGCACCAAACTCGCAATTTACCAAAATAGACTACCTATTACATTTGGCCCATAGTGTATAACATTCAATACAAAGGGTTAAAATTATTGTTTATATACAAAATAGAAAACTAGAGGGACAGAGCTTTATATGCTGTTTAGATGATGTTTAGTGTATATATGTTGTAAGTATAGACAGAGACACACGAGGACTATATGAACCAGCTGGTTTTTCTGTCTAAACTTAGATGTGGACACTATTTTCAAAATAGTGGTGAGTCAAGCTATGTTGTTTGCTCAGGATGTGCACAAGCCACTGAGAGGACTGGGATGCTCTGGAAGGATCCAGAGACTGGAGAGGTGCATGCTGGGGAGAAATTATAAACACCTGTGACAGTTGGCAGTTGCTAAGGGGAGGATTGCAATTAAAGGAGTATACAACACATCTCCGCTGGTGGCATCACTGGCCAACATCATCAGGGGAGATGAATTGGCCACCTAGACTGTGGATAGGGAAGGTGGGAAAATATCCTGCTGATTGCAGCTTAAAGTGTATATGCCGGAGATCCCAGAGTGCTGCTGTGAATCACTGATTTAGATTGTCATCTGAAAGGCAGGATCCAGAAGAGGAAAAGGCAGGCAAAGAATTATCTCACAAACACTGAAGGGATAAGTGAACCCTGGATTGATGAGCTGCCCAACCCCACCAAAGTGTAAAGAAAAAAAGGACACTTCAGTTTGCTATCAATATACGATATATCAGTATATAGTATATAAATAGTTGAGAACTGTTTCCCACATCTACATCTGGACAACTACCTAAGGGTATATAAGCAGGACTCCAGGAAGCAGGAAGGGCCTGAACAACTCTTCACGAGTCCAGTGACTGTTGGCTGTAACATCATACCAGGCTCCATGCTGTGTTCCTTTTCAGTGAATTTCTCTAGTGTTATCTCCCATAGCTATCCTGCATCTGGATCTCCAGTGCTACCTCCCAGTGCTACTCCACATCAGGACCTCCAGTGTGCTATTTCAGCTCTCACGTTGATTCCTAGTGTATTATATTTCAGCTATCATGCTAATTCCTTGTGTTATGTATTTCAGCTCTCAAGCTGATTCCTAGTGTTATATATTTCAGCTCTCACGCTGATTCCTAGTGTTATGTATTTCAGCTCTCACGCTGGTTCCTAGTGTTACATATTTCGGTCCTCGTACTGAATTCCCAGGGGTATATTTACTAAAGTGAGAGTTTTTAGAAGTGGAGATGTTGCCCATAGGAACCAATCAGATTCTAGCTGTTATCTTCTGGAAGGTGCTAGTTAAATGTTAAGTAGAATGTTATTAGTTGCTATGGGCATCATTTTAACTTCTAAAAACTTTCACTTTAGTAAATATACCCCCCAGTGTCAGCACTAGGAGGAAGTGGTTCTTGATCTTTCCCTATTTTATTTTTAGGGGACAAAGTTTGGCCCTCCATTTATGTTATATTGATATATGCGTGCGGCTAAGGTGCACACAAACACAGAAATGAAGAATTTAAATTTTTTTTGGAGTGCACTTTAGGGGTTACACCACCCTTTAACAGACTTATGGGACACAGGCACACGCTTGGTGCTGCTCCTTTGTTGATGCACTTGCAACCACAGTGCACACAATTCACAAACACAGAAAATATTTATTTTATTTTTGTTGGAGTGCACTTTGGGGGTTACACCACACTTTAAAAGATGAGCCAGCTGGCCCTTTACTTACGGGACACAGGCGCACACTTGGAGCTGCTCCTTTGTTGATGCACGTGCAACCACAGTGCACACAATTCACAAACACAGAAAATATTTTTTCATTTTGTTTGGAGTGCACTTTGGGGGTTACAGCACCCTTTAACTGTCAAGCCAGCCGGCCCTTGTTTTATGACACAGGCGCATGCTTGGCGCTACTTTGTTGATGCACGTGCGGCTACAGAGCACAAAATTCACAAACACAGAAAAAAATATTTTTTTATTTGTTTGGAATGCACTTTGGGGTTTAAACCACTCTTTAACAGATGAGCCAGGCGGCCCTTGATTTATGATACAGGCGCACACTTGGCGCTACAGTACTTTGTTGATGCACGTGCGGCTACTGCACACACAATTCACATACACAGAAAAATAATATAATATAATATAATATATAATATAATATAATATTTTTATTTTTTTTGGAGTGTACTTTGGGGGTTACACCACCCTTTAATGGACAAGCCAGCCGGCCCTTGATTTATGACACAGGCGCATGCTTGGCACTACTTTGTTGATGCACTTGTGGCTACTGTGCACACAATTCACAAACATAGAAACATTTTTTTTTACTTTTTTTTGGAGTTCACTTTGGGGGAGCACCCCTGATGGACATATCACCCCCTGGACAACACTACGGCATCCCTTTAGGACTACAGCCTTTATGGGACACTGCACAACAAAGTCCAGCCAGCCCCTATAGACTTTGGAGTGGACACAGCACCTATGGACAACTGACTGCACAACACAGCCCAGCCAGCCCCTATGACAGCAGCACAACACAGCCCAGCCAGCCCCTATGGACAACAGCAGCACAACACAGCCAAGTCAGCCCCTATGGACACAGCCCATATGGACAACAGCAGCACAACACAGCCCAGCCAGCCCTTGCTCCCACGCTCCCTCTTCACTGTCCACAGGCAGAGTGAGAAATTTCACAGACTCGGGGATCTTTTATAGAATCCAAAACCCACGAGATCTGGAAGGCGGGATGATGGCATTTTGCCTCGATTTCAGTTCCAAGTCAGGCGGGAAAACCCGAGCCAGACTCGGTTCCCGTCTCAGATTGGAGGGGATCAGGGGGGTTCAGATTTCAGAAATTCGGACCCGCTCATCCCTAGTTACACCTAATTTAATTTCATTTTATTTAAAGAGTCACATATATTTCAGGATATCATCACTCACAGTGCACTGACAGTATAAATAGAATGGGCATGGAATATTTAGATTAGATTAAGGGAAAAAACAGAATTCTAAGTACTACTATGTATGAACATTGTTTACGATTTTTCAATGATAGAAGCAAAGACAGAAATGATGCTTCTATACACTGTCACAAATATAACAGTAACTAATTACCAGTTGCCTAGCAACTAAAGATTCATCTAAGCATAAAAGAAAAGACCAGCCAGCACTAAACATGCCCTGACAAAGCGTGTAGACACACACCAAGCTGCATGTCAGCCCAACACTGAACCTATTAAAGCCATCGGAAACCTGAACCCAGAAGAGACACCCAGATCAGAGCATCGGCAGCAGCGTACTACCCTCCAAGCGAGACCCACAGGCTGGGGCAAGAAAGAACCTGCTTGCAGCACTGGAAGATAAAACTGTTTGGGAACACACACTACCGCTTGACATGTCCGGGAAATGGACAGCAGCACCCAGCGCTAAGTATGACTAGATGCTGCATACCTTACTGACGGTACCCACAGGCTGGGGAAAACCATAGGTAACACTGGGTATAATTTCTTTTCACTGATTCTATCATATGAAGAACAGAGGACAGAAGAAAAACTTTATTTCATTGTTTCCAGTTATACAGTACCCGACACGGAACTTGATAACAGGAACCATCCCATTAGTGATGTTACCACTTGGTACCACTGAAGCTACCTATATATCTACAAATATGATTTAGGAAAGGACTGCAATTGCTGGGGTTACAAACTTGAAAGACTTATCTTTGCTGGCTATAATTTATATATTATTTATTGTTTTTAAGATATTGTTTAAATTGTCTATGTACAGTATCAGACTTGCATATGAATGATTAAATAAATTCCTTTTTATCTGAATCCTAGTCCACACACATATTCTAGCTTCATATTACACCAAATATATAATATAAGTATATTGCAGTTTTATTTTTTAACTATCAAATGTCACAAAAACATGAAAATTAAAGATTAAATAATGAATAGGTAAGTTAAATTTTAATGTGCTGTAAGGAAATGGTATATGAACTATTGGAGGCTTGTAAACTTCCAAAACTATTAATTTCTGAGACCAACTAAAGCTTCCATCAGGTTTTTTTTTTCATTGTCACCTATCATTAACACTCACCCACCATCTCATTACAATTTTGGATTGATATTCATCATTTTGATTCATTGGGGCCTATAAACTGGGACTTCATAATAATCTTCATTAGTATACATTATAATACTATAATGAATTGTCATATATACAAGATGGAATATTATCTAGACAGTGTTATTAATAAATGCAAACACTGCATTTAACTTATAATGTAAATTAAATACAATCATCTTGTATTATACCATTTAGAAAATAAAATACTAATTTATTTTCATTCCCCATTCCAAATGGGGACAACTATAAATCAATGCAAAGAGATTGTCACAACTGCAAATAATGTAGTGTAGTGGTCAAACTAATGGATCATGTTCTGTCAGTGGAAGGGGACAATATGCAATCAGCCAATCACAAGCAGCTAGCTACCAGTCTTTATCATCAATGAGTCCTCTTGTACCAGCCCATTTCAGCACCTACATGAGATAGCATCCTGACAGGTGTATTCCGTAATATTATGCAAATGTGTTCCAGCCTACCTCAGATGCAATAATGTAAATGTGCCCTTATTGTACTCAGCCTTCGGCTGGCCACCCTCTTTCCGCCTCTATATTCATAACATTTAAAATGCAAATATAATCTGAATACAGATGTGGGTATATGCATTTTGGATGCACATTACTGGTATGGAAATGCATATCTTCTGAAAAAAAAAGATGCCTCACATCCAATTCTGCATGAACCTTTAATATTTAATTTGCTTAAATACATCCTTGAGTGCAATATATTAAAATACTCAGGACACAATGGCTCAGGAGAAAAACAATATTCACATTTTCGTATTACTATAAAGAACATCTACAGTCAAAGAGTAAAAAAAAAATTTACGAAACCTGTTGACCTGTAAAATACAATATCTCTTTACATATTTAAACTAACTTGTGCCCTAGTCACCTTTTTGTACTATTTTTAAATGTAGTACACAGAGGTTAATATATGAAAACAGAAGCAGGCAATACTTGCAGTATGATCATAATAATCCCATGAAAAGCATGAAATAAGCTAACATCAAACAATGTTTTGATCTAAGGCGTAATTATCCTTCACACCAAGTATGGTCTCATTGAAGATGTTATTATTAATTCATGAATTATAGAAGGAAATTCATATTTATTTAGTTTGAATATATTAGATTTTTTTCATAGTGTGCAGAATAATGTCCAGTGCATTTCTGTAATAAGTTGTCTAAGTAGGAATTAAAACATTAACCATAGTGTTTTTCTAGAAAAAGTAAATATATCTAGAATCAAATTCTTTTTTAGTCAAAATCAGATCATATGCTTCTGTAAGTAATACATTTTTGTATACACAAGTATTCACATGTACATATAAATCACTATAGTAATTTCAAAATAGCTTACATTACTATAAAGCAGCTTAATCTATAGTAATGTACAGTCTGGAATGCAGATGCTTAAACAAGTCTAAATTCAACCGTCTGCTTGAACTATAAATGTAGGAGTACTATAAATCATATTGTGTATCTGCAATTGGATCATCAAAATGTTGTCTGAGGGCATAGCTAGCTATGGAGCTGTAAGGACATAATCTAGCCGAGCTCACATCTTTATGCCATTTAGTGATAACAACAGCCAAGGTTACCTATTTTTTTGCTTTATGAGAGGCAGAAAATGGAAAGGCATCCATTCTTTAACTGACATTGGCTTTTAATATAAAAAAAATATTTGTAAGATAAAGCCCAGGAGTCATGATGTTAGTACAAATATCACCTATGGCTTCCATGACTGCATTCATATGCTCCCATTTTTCCTTGGCATCGTGTTTCTTTTCCTACAAAACCCAAATAATAAAATGAATGATTTGTCAGAATTTTAAATTTAGCAGCAGACCTTGAAATTAACAGTTGATTTGGAACAATTCAAAAATCAAGTGGAAACTTGGTTATTGGTGTGGTGGGGATTGCAGATTTCTGCGAGGACATACTATATAACAAGCCAAAAGCAAGACAGCAGTGGCTGAGTATTGAATCTGAACCTACTGTACAGTATGATTAAGCTTTGCAGTGAAATGCATGTCAGGACGATACATATTACCTTCACCTAGCATGTTCTGATGTTTTAGAAGTTTCATCTCTACTGTTACCAATATGTCATGCTAGTTATAGGACCTGCAATTTTTAAAATAACATGGAAGCCCAAAGACTCTGTCAGTGAGTGAGGTAGCAATAACACAGGCGATTATAAGCTGGCTTCAACTATAACACCAGCTGTTTTTGACTGTACCTTATGTGCTGCATATTAGTAAAAATGGTTTGTTAACAATAGAAGGGAAGTACTTATAAACTAGGGATGGGGAACCTCAGGCCTGGGGGCCATATATGGCCCCTGGAATAATTTGGTCTGGCCTTCTGAACTTTTTTCTACTAGCCTCATCTGGCTAGCAGGGTACCTAGAATGGCACCCTGCAGCCAAAATCGGCAGCAGTGCTGCCTGGAGTGTCCTTATGATACTTCAGACAGTCACACCACTACCTTTACTGCTCCCCGGAGCATCCTCAAGCGACAAAGCAAGCGACAAAGCAGTGGTACAAACGCAGAGCATTTTAAAAAATATAGGACATCTATGAAACATTGCCACACAGCAGTGGCAGACAGGATGGTAGTTTACTAAACTATTATTACAAGTCGCAGTCACAACTTGTTTCCCTGCAGCAATGTACCTTCACCTCCCTGTATTTCATCTGGTGTCATTCCATCAGTTCCTAGGTAATCCAGAAGCCTCAGGATGTAACATGTGATCCACAACACAGTGTGTTTGGATTTTTTTTTAATTTGTTAATGCTGGTATTTTGCCACCTCACCGACTATAGCATTCCTTATGGATCTCTCGGCTCTGCTGCATGGTCAGTGTTATTGTTATCTTGCCAGTTGTGAGTCCTGTTTCTCCAGCTCTCAAGCTGCTCCATCAGCCTCCAAGCTGCTACCGGCTCCCTTGCCACTCCACCAGCTCTGAAGCTGCTCCTTCAGCTTCCAAGCTGCTACCAGCTCCATAGCTGCTCCACCATCTCTCAACCCACTCGGTCAGCCTCCAAGTTGCTATTGGCTCCCTAGCTACTCCAACAGCTCTTAGATTGCTCCATCAATCTTCAAGCTGCAATCAGCTTCCTAGTCACTCTACTGGCTCTCAAGCTGCTCTTTCAGCCTCCAAGCTGTAACCGGCTCTCAAAGCCACATCATTGGCTCTCAAGCCACTCCGTCAATTCACCAAATACTACTACCAGCTCTAAGGCGCAGCATCAGCTTTCATAGCCACATCATCATCTCTTAAGCTGCTCATCAATTCTCCAAAGCCACACCATCAGTGCTCAAAGCCGCTCCATCAGTACTCAAAGCCGCACCATCAGCTCTCAAAGCCACAACACCAGCTCTCAAGCCACACTATCAATTCTCCAGATTCTACTACCGGCTCTGAGCTGCACCATCGGCTCAAAGCCGCACCATCGGCACTCAAAGCCACACCATCGGTGCTCAAAGCGGCACCTTTGCTGCTCAAACCTGCACCATCTGCACTCAAAACTGCACCTTTGGTGCTGAAAGCCACACCATTGGCACTCAAAGCCGCACCTTCAGTTCTCAAAGCCATACAACCAACTCTCAAGTCACTCCAACAATTCTCCAAGTTGCACTACTGGCTGCATAGCCACAGCAGCAGCTCTCACACTGCTCTACTGACTTTTTGCTTGTATTTTTTGGTTCCCAGAGGTAATCCATGTAAACCACTACTACTCTGAGTTTTAACACTAGGCGGCCTCTTAAGTACTGGTGAATGCTTCCAGTTCTAAGGGCACAGCGGGTGGCTGTTAGTGGCAGAAGACCTCATTAGCCTGGGTTCTAGGAGGTTTACTTGGAGTAGCCATAGGATCCATAGCAACTACAAAAATGTCAGTCAGCAATGCCCCAAACAGAGCATAATGTAAAGAAAAGAGGTGCAAGATGGGATTTTTCTTGTGCTTTCCCACTGACCTAAAATGTTGTATATATTAAAGGACATGCACAGTTTATCAAACCAATCCCATCAGTGACATGGACTGCCACTTGTGCCTGAAGTGATTGGTTTGTTTGGGAACCCACAAAACAAGCTACCAATGGGCATAAGGCAGCTAACAGTATTGTTGTTAACCCTCTCAAGTTGGAAGAGGTCATTCTCCTCATGTGATTCCTCACACTCATCAGTGTGTACATAATCCTCACACATGATTAATTAATCCCCACTGGAATCCATCATTACAGGTACCTCTGTATTTTTTTGACATAAGTGGGAGTAAAGTTATTCCTCATGGAATTTCCAGTTCAATTTGATGAACATCATCTTTTCCACCTTTTGCGAAAGTAGCCTACAGCAGTCTCTGAACTGACTTAACAGGTGGCTATTATGAAGGGTTTGAGCAATTTGCACAAGACGGAAAGCATTCTCCACTTCACTGGACTAAGGAATACTCCCCGTCCTCTCCCAATGTCATGGCTTGTTATATACAGTAGCTGTGGATGGCTTTTTGCTGTTTATCCATCTGCTGAAGCATATAAATCAAATTCCACCTGGTTACCACCACTTGCTTCAGTTGATGGCAGGGTAAATTAAACTATTTTTTGCAGCTGCTTCAATCTCCTACATGCTATGGCTGAATGGTGGAAATATCCTAAAAAAAATTCGGCCCACAGATAGCATCACCTGCATCCCCCTGTCATTTTTGAAAAAAAAATTGTAGCACCAAGTTGATTGTGTAAGCAAAACATGGGAAATGTTGGAATTCACACAGCTGTAAAGCTTTCACAATACTGGTGGCATTGTCTGAAGTCATACCTTTTTTTCAGCGGTATGCCTGTTCGTGAGGCCGGTGATACACAGAGTAGCCTGCCTCTGAATTAGCTGGCATTGTTTAATAGATACTTCTGTTGATGCTGCTAAAGATGAATCATCCACCCAGTGGGCTGTCACAGTCATGCAATCTTTAGTCCACAGTTATGTGGACTACCTCTAGTCCATATAACTGTGGTTAGGTGGACAGTGGGTACATTGTTATTTTTTATGCCAATAATTAGATTTTTTTTAATGTCCTGGTACAGCCCAGGAATTGCTTTGTGGGTAAAATGGACCTGAGATGGAATTTGGTACCAAGGACAAAGGATCTCAATTAACTGTGTGAAACCTATTGCATTAATAGTGGATTTTGGATGCAGATATAATACTATCATAGCCATGATGGCATAAGTGATCTGCTGTGCAACTGGGTGAGAGCTATCATACTTGCTTACCCTTGTAAAGGATTGTTTCACAATCAGTTTTTTTTAAATAGTAGTCTACTTGGTCCCTTTCTGGGATAAGGCAGCAGCAGCAGGCCTTGCTCTGAAGGATTCTTCTGAGGAATTCTGGTTAGGTGAGGTGTCACCTAGCCTTAACAAATTGGATGCAGGACTACCTCCAATCGTTACTGTGTATATTGATAATGAAGGTGTTGGTGGAAGAGATTACAGGTGCTGGGATCTAGTTGAACTTGAGAGAAAGGAGCTATCTGATGCTGGACTTATTTATGTTATTTTTTAGCACCTGTTTCTGATGTTGTTAAAAAAAATTCATGAGATCACTGCAAATGACATAACAGGGAGGAGGTTTTTAGATGGCTAAAGTCCCTACCACTATTTACCATAGTTTTGCAAATGCTACAGATAGCTTTGCAATTGTTGTTAGGATTTGGGTAAAAATAATTTCACACATAAGAGGTACATTTGTTGGTCCTATGCCGAGGCATGACAATGGCCTTCCTTTTATCATAGCCAAGAACTGCTTCCACTTCTGCCTGACTAACACAAACAACATCCTCATTAGCACTAGCGTCAGATACACAAATATCCCCCTCTTCCTCTTGCACTTCCTCAGTGGCACCATTAATTTGTATGTCATCAGATATATTTGTGCTGCTCATGCCCACATTTGCAGAGGGAGCAGATATGGTGGAAGGTGGCTTCTCTGCTAGTACAACAGTATCAGAAAGGTCAGACTCACACATAGCACTCGAGGACACACTTGATCTCTCCTCAGGGATTTGAGACATTTTCTATTTCTGAATGTACAGTTTGTCTTATTGCCTTAGTGGTTTTCATTTTTTACCACCCTTCTTCACTCTAAGTGAACAGGTCTTATATCATCATAAAAAGCAGAGGAAAATGCATTACTGACACTTGCAGAACCCCCACTCAATAAAGGCCAAGACCTTAGTCTTTCCTTGCCACTGCTTGTGGTGAATGGCATGTGTGCAATTTTCTGTATTCTTCACCACACTTTCCCTTTAATTAAATGTGTTTTTTCTTTAGCAGTGTATATTTTTTTATCTTATTTTAGATGCCCTAACTTCGTCATCATGACTGGTGGCAGCACCTGCCACAACAGTATTTGGTTGTTCTTCTCTAAACTGAACATTATCCATTTTTCAATTTGCGTGGTTTATATACACATGAACACATCACACTATGGTAAAGTTCACCAAACACCAAACAGTAAAAACAATTGTGAGGGTATATCAGTGTGAGTCATATGTGGGGATTGATTTATCTTTAAAGATATTTGTTTTTTGAGGGTTGACAAAACTTATAGTTGGGAGTGAGATGAATATCAGAGCTGATGGACAATTCAGAAACAGACCTTAGAAACGAGGGAGAATATTTTGTGATTATATTTTAGATGTATGAAGGGGTGGTGTTGTTGGGGAATTTGTAGGTGAGGTTAACTAGTTTGAATTTGATTATTAAGGATATGGAGAATCAGAGTAAGCATGTGCACAGTTGTGTGGTGAATGAAGAACAGTAAAAGAAGAATATACTGTATGTCTTGCAGATTGATTGAAGCAGGAATAAATCACTTAGAGGATACCAGATATGGGTAGGTTGCAGTAGTCAAGATGAGAGGAAGAATAGATAAGAGCTTCGGTTGCATCTTAGGTAATAAAAAAGTGTAAGCTATGGCAGGAATAAAACCCACAACATCAGTGCTGTGAGGCAGTAATTTTAACTATTACACCACCCTTGCTGCCCAAAAATATGATTTTCACCATTTATAAATATTAAAATACATAAAAAATACATACCCCTTGTAAAGTCATGGTAACCAGTCCTCAGTAATGGAGGTTTATAGTAATAAAATGCCTTACTTCTTCTTCACTTTAGAGGACAAGTGATGCTTATCCTATTATTAGCCTGCATCCTCCTTTGTGCCTCACCAGAGCTGGAGGTAATTGAACTTCAAGTATGTGTTCCACTTTGCAATGCACCAGGCAACATTTTGTCTTGATCTGAGAACAAGGAAATAGTTTCCGCCCACCCGACTAGAAGTTTCCTAATTTCCTGTTTTATGAGCATTTCACACTGGAATGCATGTCTCCATGTTACTAATAAATTAAAAGTGACACGGCTATATATATACCTTTGCTGGAAGCACATACCATAATCTTCGAGACCATGGTGCGTATTTCTTTCTGGTCTCCTCCCAATAATTTATAGGTGTCCCTGTCATTTAATTGGGCAGAATTTATTTGTCATATTTGGTTATGTCCATGACTACGATACTTCCAATTTTGTGTGTGAGTTTTATTGTAATATCCCTACTGTATTACCTTCTAGGGATTTTAACCCTTCTCTTTTGACTTTTAATAAATTCAGTTTCTTATTCCAGCAGGGTTCAATTTTCTTCAAATCCTCACACCACAATTTGTGAAGTGTCTCAATATAATATCCTTTCAAATAGGTAGAACTAAATGTGAATTTTGGTCTAAAACCACTCCTTAAATCTGAACTTACTTCTTTCTCATTTATGAAATATTTTTAGAGTCAATTTGCTGACATATTTTTTGCATATCTACTTACAGTATGTACCAAATTTTTTTAAGTTACTGTTTGATGCATATTTTAAACCATAATGAATGACTGAGATCTCTGACTGTGTTTTTCTAAAAATATCATTCCATTGAAGTACTTCATACAGTACCTATTTTTATGAATGAAAGCTGTTCTCAATTTTACTTCATTCTCAAATCATATATTACTTTAATGTAGAATTGTTTTAGTTCATATATGTTTCTAGTTTCAGGATACAATGCCAGTAATCACTAATGGTCAAGAACCAGGAATTTTAGACCAGAACATCTAGTCATTAACTGCCCAGAGTCAAGATATGACACTGTACCTGCAATTATGGTATGATTGGCCTAAAGCCAGGAACTTCTTTAGTATAATATCTATTTCAATAAACATGTATACAAATATCTACATTTGTTAATTTGCTTCTTTCTGTAAACCCATTTGCAGATGACCATCTTTATTTTCTTTTTTCTATGTTATTGTATGTTATTTATTGGTGTCATGTCCCATTAATAAACAGTTATGCTTAAAATGTTTGTGCTTTATAAATAAATTAAAAGTGTTAATGTCACAACCCAGGTTTTGCAGCGTGGAGGTTTGTGGTCCTTACCGATGAGGGCACTGTGGCACGGTCCTTCTGGCAGGGGAGCTGGCATGTGGAGATTGGCATTGTGTATACGCAGAGGTCCGCCAGCGTTGGGCTGCCCTGACAGGGGTAAGACTAGTGGAGTCTCTGCATCACGGCTGTCTGGGCGCCACCATGTTGTCTTTGGCCATGTGACATAGCAAGCCAATTGTCTGTGGGTCACCTGCTCTCCCTGGCCTATCATGTTCTGTTGCTGGGTACTTAAGGGTGTTTGGAGCACCCTGTAGCTGCCATTGCAATGTGTTTCACAGCGTCAGCTGTTAGAGAGCTCTCTACGCTCCTGACCTTGAGACCTGTGCTCCGGTGCTTGCCCTAGCTCTTTGTCTGACTTTGGCTCCCTGCAGCCTGCACCGCTCTGCTTTGCCTTGCCCTCTGCTGGAGATCACCCAGCGCCTTCCACCAGACCCACTCCTGCCTGAACCTGTCTCCTCAGTTAACCCATTTCTGTACAGCCAACATCACAACTTTTCCTGAAAAACACTTCTCAAGCCGTTACTCTGCATACCCAGATGTCCATTTCACCTTTACAGTCTATCTGGATTCAACTTATTGATCTCTGTCACCGTGCTGGACATTTTTTTATTCCCACTCACTACAGTTTCCTCCTGCTACAGTTATTAGTTTGTCATTACTGGACTTTAGTTATCTTATTGTTCATTTCTACCAACATCCACATTAAACGACATACTTTTCAGTTTAAACCTGTTCAGGTGTTTACTCCTGTTTCCACCCCGGGTCCACAACAAACACAGACTTTAACAGTTAATCTCCCTTATTGTTCACTAATGTTTCAAAGAAAAAAAAACAATGCTAAACTCAAAATATTTAATTTAATTGAAATAAAATAAGAATATATGTAGTAATCACAGTGCCCGAAGTGCCCGGTCATTATTTTGTTTTTATGTCATAAAACCAGGGACCCAGTGCAAACTAATTGTTTGTATAATGTTTAATCTGTATAAACTTTGTACATATACTTGATCTTTGAATGATTGGATCATTTTAAGAAATGTTGCCTACTTTGGAACAATCAAATCTATAGTTACTATTCCCAAGTATAACAAAATAGGTGGGAGCCACTACCTGGGGATACATACCAACATCCGAGCATTTGCCTGTCTACCCTTACATGGGTAGTGCTTGTCAAAAAATGTCTTGAAAATTGACGCTGACATTTCACCCATTTAGGCAGAAATGGAGTATGTGACACCTGATTGGCCAGTTGCTGCTGTCATCTAATCAAATGCAACATTCAGTGTATTTCATACCTCCCATCCATAGCATATTCCAGTTATTTGCACAGGAATGTGGTAAAGTGTTTTCGCAGCCATATGCTGGACATACACTCTACAATTATCTGTCAGATATCTGTCAAATCTGTCTGGTGGGAAGGAAAATCTGGTCCATTTTCTAGTGTTTGGGAGCAAATTTCTATTGTTATTGGCTCCCATACATTACCAAATTTTCATTCCAACCAGCCAGATTGCACAGATATCTGACAGATAATTGCATAGTGTATGCCCAGCATTACAAACATCATGTTTTGGTGTTAATGACTGAGTAGTGATAGAGAAAAAGACAGGGGTCCTCAGGAATGCTTCACAGGAAAAAATATTTTTTATTTACAATATTCTTATGGACCATGATTTATATTCTGATGTTTTTTCTTTTGAAGTTACTGTAGGAGCAATAATGCATATTAGTATATACTGTACGTATACTGCTCTTCTACGTAAGCAATGTTCTACATAGATTTGTATAGGTTAGTCATGAAATAATCAGGAAATTATTAGTACAGAATGCAAAAGAAGCTCTTCAAGTGGTAATAAAGGAAATGTTGTACTGCACAAATATATAGGTTTATTTCTTTAATGTCTGTAAGAATAGAAAGAAACTGCCATTCCAGTCTGTAATAATTGTAACATAGTTTTCCATTTATCTTATTATCAGCTTTTACATAAATTGCTGAAACCTAAAAAGCAGAAGTTGTTTTCCAACTGAGAATATATGAAGGCTGTTTAAACTGTGCTGTTTAAGGGTTAACAAAACAAGAGTAATGGGAGTCATGGTAAAGTGAATGAATTCAACTTACTTTATATTAAATGTGATCATCTAAGGTGCACATTTTGTATTTATAGTCATATTATACTTCAGTCATGTGATTTAGAACACACTCAACATATTTCTGTCATTATGTTAGAGAGAGAAAATTGTACTGCATGATTTCACTGCAGAAAAGGACATTACTCTGCAGGCACAGCACACAAATAAGGAAAATCGAAGGATCTGCTACCTTGAATTAATGTGTTCAATCCTTTTTTGTTTGTTTATGTTGCAACTCTTAACCTCCATGTTTGATTGAAAACTCCCAAAATAACATAAAAAGGCAATTTTTGAACCTCTTTGCTGTGATTTATGTGCTCATATATATATCTAGAGAAATCTGTCCATTGATGCTTTTTAGATCACATAACATGCATATCAAATAACATAATAAAATATAATGATGGAATATGATAATTCTTTTTACAAAGCATAACAATTGTGGCTATAAACTGTATCTATTAAATTATAGTTTAATGAGAGTTTTTTTTAAAGTTCGGTATATAGTAATTATTGTCTTTATACTACTGAACATCTTGTTTGTACTGTACTGCCTTTTTCCATTGCATCGCATTTGCCAACTTTAAACATTCTTTATTTTAATAACTATTTCCTGCACCCACTACTCACACATCTCTCTTTATATTTCACTTTTGGAGCTGCTCTCACACATTACCAGCATTTTTGAACATTAAACAACTTTTATCCACACTGTCCCTACATCACACAGCCTCCACTCCAGTTTTCATCTTGCTTATTACCTCGTCCACAGCATGAACACTCTTACTTCAAACACCCCCTTATTCAGTGTCCACATAATCATCTACTTTATCCATCCCTATCCTCCCCCTCTTGTCTTCTCCACTTGCTGTTCCCCCTATTTTCTCTCATCAGTCTGCTTTCCAACCCTCTGCTTCTTTCTCCCGTCTTTCCTGTTCCTCCACTCTCAACCACCTCCCTCCCTCCATGGTCTTGTTACCCCACTACTAAGCCCCATTCCCTCCTGGTTCTGTCTGTCACCTCCAGGGCTGCCAAGAGAAACGCTGGGCCCAATTGCAGCAACATCCTGTGGGACCACAGCATGTTGGGCATGGCTGCACCCATTTGTGGGTGGGTCTAACATGTGAGATGCACCCACTGACAGGAGCATGGCATAGCACCCAGCAGCTGGGACTAAAGTATTCACCCTCATTCCTCATGTATTCACCCTCATTCCTCACGTGCTTTTCTTCCCCCTACTTATAGTATATTTTACTCCTAACTCCCCAATTGGCACCTAACACTTGGTTGCTGAGGCCCTGCTGCTGGTGTTATGCAGCTATGTGCATAAACCATGTCCTTGTCCTGTATTGTTTTATATTACTATTAACTGTTTTTCTTGTGTGCTCATTTATGTACTGTGTAAGGCGCTGCCGAACTTTTGTGGCACCATATAAATAAAGGTCAATGCCAGCTTTTTGCAGGTTTCAACATTTTAGCCATGTTGACATTATTAATGATAAACTTCTGCTGTCAACATTTAAAATGTTGACATTTTAATCTGAGACATTGTTACTGCATACTCTTTTCTAATGTAAAGTATTTTAAGAGATGAACATTTCCAGTTGTATCGGAGAAAAATAGTTCTGTACCATGGAGTATTTTTTAAAACTGAGTAAAATATTACATATCATAAAAATCTATAAGTTTCATGATGTATTGGGTGTATGTCCATTTGCTTACTGTAATATACACTCATTTGTATTGTGCATGCCCCCATAAGAAGGTGTATGTTTGCGTCTTGACTCCTTATACAAATTTGGGACTTGTTTATCGTTATATGTTTACTCTTGTAGAAAGGGGTAGGAAAGGGGCATGCAAACAGACTAAACACAGTAAGGGATCATGGGCGAAGCTATAATGAATGCAGGGTGTGCGGTGAATACAGATTCTGGGTTCAGGAGGGCCAACACTGCACACCTTGTTCTGCAAGCAGATATCACTAGAAACATGGCTCAGGTGCCAAGATGTGTGCATGTACAGTAGTATTCGGCAAGAGTCCACTGCATAAAACAGCTAGTGAAAGAGATGGGGGGCAAGCAGAGTGGCTGCACACAGGCCCTCCCCTCTCTTAAACTGCCCCTTTAAGGGAGCATTTACAGGATTGCAAACTGAGACAGGACTACATGGAGACACACATAGTATACATATAGCACACACAAAGCAGTAGTGAATGCAGGGGGGTTTCTGAGTACCCAGAAACCCCCCTGACAGACTCAAGAGAAGACATCATGTTCTTAAGCCCAGCCCTCTCACGGGAAAATTCCACGATTCGCGGGTTAATTGGGAGGAGGTGGAGCAAATATGATGTGATTCAATTAGAACCATGTCATTTGGCTCTGCCCCTCTCGACTGCCCCATGAATCACTTCAGTTTCATGCTAGGGGAGTGGCCTAATGACATGGTGCTAGCCTGCCAGGTAAGGGTGTGTGTCTGTGTAATGTGTATATATGCATGTGTGTTTAATGTATGTGTGAATATATGTGTGTGCATATCTATGTATGTGTATGTATGTATATGTGTGTGTGTGCATGTGTAAATCCCCCTATAAAAATCCTGCATTTGCCCCTGCAAAGAAAATATCATGGCGCTAGTCTAACTGGTGACAATATACCTCTAGTCGAATTGCTGCTTCCTAAAAGGGTATTGCTCCCTTCTATATAATGCAAAAATGTCTTTATGAACCACATAAACTTCATAAAATATAAAGCACTATTCGATTAGTATAATTGAAATACAATCCAACCAAGGTAACTTGCAGACACACAAAAAAAAACAAATCGCAGATGCACAACTCCAATTACTAATTATATATATAAATACATTTTGCAATACAATTTTGCAATAAATAGAGTTTTTTAGCATAATCATGGCCAAGGTTATGGGCCCACCCACCATATCTTGTTAACCTCTGTAGGGTACATCCCTAACATACAGGGGTTCAAATCCAGGGCGCAGGACACCCCCAAAAGGTGAAATTACATATATAATCTGTGATTTGTTTTTTTGTGTCTGCATTAACAGTCTCAACAGGTAGCACCACCCATTATATATATATTCAGGGTGTGCAGTCTAGGACCCCTTTCCCATATATTCCATTTAGTGTGCTTCTTTGTACACCTGAAGGCATGTGACACCTTCAGCCTGGACTAGCACTCCACCCCCATTGGTTTAGAGCATGGAGTCTGGCATTGTGAATGCACACTTGTATTAGGCACATTATAGGTAAGTCCTACAATTTAAATACTGTAGTGCAGCTTTGGGTTGATTTTTGGGGCGTGGGTCACCTGGATTGCTTTGGTTGGTCTGCTTCAGGGCATTGAATTATAACACATTTCCCTTTTTTGCAATTTCAACACTTTACTCTTTGTTTATTATATATGTAATTTCACCTTTCTACTCTATACATGCAGCTGTAGCTGCTCTTATCTATCTTACTTTTCACTTCACCTTTCTTATTAGAGTGATGCCCTGGGGTGGCTCAGCTGAGCTGGTTTGGGGGTGTACTGCACCCTAGATTTTAACCCCTGTATGTTAGGGACCTACCCTACAGAGGTTACCTGGAAAAGGTGGGAAGGCCCATAACCTTGGCCATGATTATGCTAAAAACCTCTATTTATTGCAACATTTTATTGCAAAATGTATTTATATATATATAATTAGTAATTGGAGTTGTGCATCTGTGAATTTTTTTTTGTGTCTGCATTAACAGTCTCAACAGGTAGCACCTCCCATTATATATATTCATGGTTTGCAGTCTAGGACCCCTTTCTCATATAACCCAGGTAACTTGCAGAGTGTAACATGGAAATAACCCATAAAACCCTTCAGTGTAAACGGCATGATCCGGGTCATGGTGACATGGATCGTGCCGCATGGCTGCCGATTGGCCAGCTTCAGGAGCACTTGGAGATGATGTCATCTCCAAGCGTCCACTTCAATGCCGGAAAAGCTGGGTGTCAGCAGACCTGGCTCAAGTGTGAACAGAGCAAACTCAGGAATATCATGGGTCGGCGCTGGGGAAATTCCAGGTCTGATCCGGATTGGAACCCTGTTCCAACCTCTGGGTCAGACCCAGTATTTCAGTATAAAAGTGGTATATGTGAAAAGCAATCAGTCTCACACTCATAGAAAATGCTCTCTACCAAGCTTCTGTTAACTTCCGAGACTTGATCCTTAAAGTGTGCTGGTTAGTGAACAATTTGTTAAGGCTTGCTTTATAAATAGTCACTTTATAAAAGTGACTGTTGGTTAGTAGGATCCTTTTCACAACAATGCATTTGTTACTTTGGAAATAGCAATCAGTCTCACATATTATGTAAATTCATCCCTTGTGTGCTCCTTGCAATAGCTGAATAAGGACAGCCCAGATCAACAGTGGGCATAAATAATTTATTTTATCTCCTGCTGCTGGTATTCACTGATTATGCAGCCGAATTTGGAGAAGTATTGAAAAATACATGCTTCGCGATTAATAGTCAAATAGCGCTTTTATTTTTAATGAAGTTTTTGTGGTTCATAAAGACATTTTTATATACACAGTCTTTACACTTGTTGGCAGAGCAATAACTATTGTAGTGCGACCTGTGCCATGTCACAGGCACCACAGGGCAGGATGCTCTGTTTGGGACTGTCAATTTTCCTATCAATTTATCATGCTCACTTGTAGCTTCCTCTTCTTTTATCCCCAGCATCTCCTGACCAGGAATCGGTATGAAATACCACCGGCCGCATGGCTGGTGGTTCGATACCCGGCAGCGCCTGGCCTACAAAAGCAGAGTTCCCGGCAGCGGAAGCCCGACAGCACTGGAAATCCTGATCATCGCTAAGGTAAGTATAAACTAACCTAACCCCCTAGTCCTAACCCTCCTTAGGGGTGCCTAACCCTAACCTCCCCCCCAAGTGCCTAACCCTAATCCCCCCTCTAAGTGCCTAACCCTAACTCCCCTTCCCCACTGCGTAAACCTAAGTCCCCTTGGGGGGGTGCCTAACCCTAAGTCCCCCCCCCGGGGGTGCACACCCTAACCCTCCCTCCCACTAGCCTAACCCTAACCCTCCTGGGGGGTGCCTAACCCTAAGTCCCCCCCGGGTGCCCTAAACCTATCCCTCCCACCCCGCGGCTGTCCGCTTGCAGCACCTGGCATCCCTTCGATTGGGATGCCGGGCACCTGTCTCCCGGCATCGGGGAAATGACAGGCGTCTAGATATAGATGCCTGGCATTTCACCATTGCCGGATATGACAGTCGGGAAGCCGGCTTCCTGATTGTATACCCCTGGCCTCCCCTATCTCTTCCCTGGCCCTTCCCCATGAAGCTTTGGCCCTTATTCAGGTGCACTATCTTATGTCCCTAGTTAAATATTGGGAGGGAGGGCGCCAATGCTCTCGCTGGCACAGGGCACCAAAAAGTCTAGTTACAGCTCTGCATGTGGGTGCCTGAGAGCTGTTAAAATTATGCAAATATGATGAGGATATTAGTCATCAGTACTAGTTAATAGCAGAGCCGTAACTAGACTTTATGTGCCCTGTGCCAGAGAGGGCATTGGCGCCCCCTGACCCATTTTTTAAATAGGGACATAAGATAGTGCACCTAAAAAAAGGCCATGGCCTCATTTGGAAGGGCCGTGGAATAGATAGGAGAGGCCAGGAGATGCTGGGGATAAAAGGAAGCTTAAGTGAGAATGATAATAAACAGGAAAATTGACAGGCCCAAACAGCGCCCCCTGCCCTGTAGTGCCCTGTGCCATGGCACTGGTCGCACTACCCTAGTTATAGCACTGGTTAATAGCTTTTATTGGTTGATTGCAGAGTCATCCCTGAAGTAGATACATGCTTCCTTCATTGATTGTGCAAATATTATATTCGTCTGGTGAATATTAGAATAATTTTTCTTGACTTTCATTAGTACACAAGAAGGGATATTATACTTACTTTATTATAGAGGTGTTTTTTTTTAAAATCAAACGTTATAGCAACTTTTTTTGCAATCAAAAAGTAAAAAAAAAATTTTCCTTGTGTTTGTCACCCTAATTGGCACAAGAGTATATTTATGTAAGTGCGTCTGATGTAAACCGGTACATGGGCATATTGCCTACAACTTAGCATATGAGCATAAAATGTTATTTTTTTACATGCAGCTTTTAAGAGCTTATGTTTTTGGCATATGCGTCCAACTCAGCTTGAGCTCCTATGTATCTAATTACTAATTCCCAAAGTTCTATTCAGCCATACTAATCAGCTTAACCTCTCTTTTATAAAATAAAGTTACAAACCCATATTTTAACTTTTTCTGTGAGTGTTTTAGAAAAAAAATATCTCACTCTTTTCCTTAGCTTTAGAGTTGCAACCTAAATGCATAAACATCCCTGCAGATCCCATTTATTGCTAGAATATGTGAAATGGAAATGTACCCTAATGGTAAGAATGATTTACTTCCACTGTATTTTATTATTTTATGTGAAGTATAATGTATGTGTATCATCAAATCTGCTTAGAGATGGCTATTTATTTGCATATTTGCATTTATTTAGTTAGTTTCCATAGTACTTTATTCATTATCATATTGTGACTGCTGCAATGTCCCATTTCCTTGTGTCTCAACAGACCTTTCTCTTTTAGTAAGCACTATTTAGTGTGCTAGTAATATTAAAACATTGTAATAATGGTACCATTTGGGACCTTTCTCTTTTAGTAAGCAGTCTGGAGTGTGTTTAGCATTATTTAAACATTTTAATACTGGTACTATTTGCTTGACACTGGTGACATAAAATTTTAGCTATAAGCTCCCATAGCACAGTGGCCACATTATGATGGTTGGTGCTAGAGCTATAGTTAGAGCTAGTCTCCAATAATGTTGCTTTTTCTTTTCTTATTCTTTAAATGAACGAATCGCCTGCCAACTTAATATCTTCACCGTCAAGACTTTTGTCACCCATTTGCGAGTTTATTTTGCCACTTTTTGTACTGGTCACATTCCAATATCTTTATCAGTAATTTGTTTATCAAAACAAATTCCACACTTTACTTGTTTGTTCATACTTTTTTTTCAACAGACTGAATTTTCAGAAATTAGCATTACTTTGTTTATACAGTGTCTTCTCACATGACATAGAAAAGCTACTGAAAATGGCCCAAAAAATGTTTTTATTATTAATGATATTGAATTAGCAAACTAAATGCACAAGTGCACATTTTGTAATTATAGCTAGATTGGCTGTGATCTATCTTTCCTAAACAGCAAAATAAAAGTATTCTAAACATAGGCTTTCATAATAAAATCTAATTTTTAAAATGACAATATTTTTTTTATCTACTACTTTGAATGAAATGCCTACAATGTGTAGGAATAATATGGCAGCCATACAAGGCACTCAGAAGAGTGTATAACCATTTGCATTAAGTAAGGGCTCTCCTATTTTAATTGGTTCCAGGCTGGAGGATAATTGGACATTAGAACTGTAGGGAGTTACTGTCTGGTGCAATAATTTTAAATTGTAGACTATTTTATATCAAATGATCGACAAATATATGTAGCTGCCAGAATGGAAGACTTTGGGTATTTTTAATGTCTACAACCATCTCCTAGATCAACTTATGTTTCTGTAGTGGAGGATGATATTATCTCATGTCACATTGGACCACAAGATAGTAAGCAATAAGGTGCCATATAATTTGAAAGAGGGCAGTGTCTCTTGTAAAAGAGATTACCCCTGAGGTTACTGAAGCCAATATGTAGACATTCTCCTGCATTACTATACTGTACATCTTAATGATTTCTGCAGTGTAGAGGTTGTTCTCTGGAGATCATACTTGATACCTAGAGAATAACTTCTCAGGGGCCAAACAATTTGAAAGTGGGCACGTCTGTCTTTCAAGCAATAGTGCATACAAGTGTCTAGGAACTAGGATTTGGAGAATTGGCCAATTTTAGAACCCCCCATAACTTTCTTTGCTTCTGTTTCTGCTCAAACAGACAACATAATTATAAGAGGAGGCTACCCTATTTTAAATAAGGGTAACCCTGGTTTTGCAGAAGTCAGAATGAGAGAGATTATCCACAAATATTGACACAAACAGACAAAGAACATCCTGAAGGGGTACAGGAAACATCAAAAATTAGTATCCAATACAGGCACAAAATAATGTCACAAAATGGTACACTGAGATATACAAGGTATCTTAGCTAAGAAATGATGCTAGAATACTGTACATGTGAATAGGTCTCAACATTAATTAATTGACATCACAGAAAAAGTATTAATCCATGAGGTTGGACAAATATCACTGCTGTGAAACCTGTCACATGTAAGATCTGGTTAAAATAGTATATATGAAACATTTTCAAGAATCAGGCCAACAGGGTAAGTAGAACATGACAACTTAATAATCATCAAATAAATCGGGTTTGGTTGGGAAGACTAAGGGAAACACGATAGAAGGGGACAAAAGTTAATATATTAAATGTTTCACGTGACCAGTGATAGCAAGTGATGCAGTTATGGACAACAATATCTCACTATTTAGCAATCAACCTAATAGAGTAGCGTAGAAAATAAGTTTGAGTTTGTAATTTATACAGAATTTTTTAATGACAATCAATCTAAATGTAAAAAAATCTCTTGATTATTTTCCTCTTTTCTGACTCATCCAAAGAGATTATATAGTACTCCCATTTAGCATGCATTTTTTACCACTTTTGTCAAAATCCAGAAAGTTGGATCATCTATCATAATAGAGTAGTTGTACAAGCTTTTGTTGTACCTCACACAGGAATGGAGTCAGTTATGTTGTTCAGTGTATTAATATAAGTTTTTTTCCCCATGGTAAGGAAATTAGAAAAAAGAGGCATAATAGCTTTCTTGTGAGGTCCCAAATTCCAATTTATAAAGTTTAATAATAGACATGCCAAAGGATGTGGACAGTGCATATTGAAAATAATGTTAGCATAGTCAATCAATTTACACCAATTGTTCTGATTTTATGGCATTCCCACAAAGAGTGGATAAATTTGGCCCTAGCGATAACACATTTTTGGCAACACCCTGTTTCATCAGGTTATACCTACATTGTAGAGGGGTAATATATGCCCTATGAAGAATTTGAATATGCACTTCCTGTAGGTATGCCGACTGCAATATTCTTGAAGAACCTTCATAAGGAGAAATAATGCCAGATACAGCAGTACCACTTGGTAACTAATATTTTCCATTGTGGAGTGGTATTGGAGGAAACAAGTAAGGAGAACAGGTATTTAATCTTAAATTGATTATTTCTCAAAATCTTGAGTAAAGTACAGTATCTGTTCCAGTAGCATCATGTGTAGAATTCTGGGACTGAGAATATTGATAGAGCAAAAATTGCTGCACTTGGAGATATATATAGAAATGGTGTCTGGGAAGCTGGTATTCCTGCTGGAGGTCTGCAAAGGAATATATATTACCTCCGGGATCAAATACTTTGTATGAAGAAGAATGGCCAGAGGCGATAAGATGAATTATTGTGTAATGATGGAGGAAATGAAGGGTTACCCCTTAGAGGAATCATTTGGCTAAAAGAAGGGTCTCTAACACATTTCAGACAGCCATGCAAAATAGGTATCTTTAAAAATAACATTACTCTTAATATCATTCGGAACAAGAGAAATTTTAGAGTGAAGCAGAGCACTTGGGGAGTAAGGTGAAAATAATGCCATGTCTAACACTCCAGCAGTGTAAGCACTTTTCTCCAACAACCAGTCACTGATATATCAAAGAAATATCGCTAAAGAAAAAGCCATAATATCTGGAGCACCAACACCTCCATCCCTCCTTAAGCTTTTGAGATTTTAACATGCTATCCTTGGTCTTTTATTTTGCCAAATAAACTTAGAAAATAAAATATCCAACTTAGAAACTTAGAAATATCCGTCTGTGTAAGGGAAATCAGAAACATCTGCAAATATAATGGGAATATAATGCTTTTTATCACCGCTAATCTTCCCAAAACAAATAGAGGTAAATCTTCCCAGTTATCAAGCATTTGGGATATTTTAGATATAACTGGGCAATAGTCAAGTTTATACAAATGGAAAAGATTAGAACTAATATGTCCCTAGATAATTAATTTGAGAAGGTGCGATCTGGAAAGGTGGGAGACCTGAGAGGTTAATCACCAAGGAAGAAGAATACCCCAATTTAAAATTTTCAGATTTAGTGATATTAATCTTTTAGCCTGCTATCATGCTAAAGGAAGCTAAGAGATCCATTAAAGCTGGGAGAGAACATTTTGGGTCAGATAAAAAAAGTAAAGTGCCATCCACAAATAAAGCTATCTGTAACTCTACCTCACCAATAGGAATTCCTCGGAGTTGAGAGGAGGAACAAACTGCAACTGTCAGGGGTTCAATTGCTATTGCAAAAGTAATGGAGAAAGGGGACATCCTCTAACAACTAAAAAGGGGGAGTAGAGGTAACTGTTACAAGATACTTTTGAATTTTGAAGGGTGTATAATGTACATAGGGTACTAATAAATCTATCTGGGAAACCAAACTGATGCAGTGTATTAAATAAGTGAGGCCAAAGCAAAAGATCAAGGCCCTTTTCTGCATCAAGTGACACAATAATGTTAGGGTCAACATCTAGACCTTATCTGGAAGAAACAGAATGAATGACTGATAAGACTCTCCTAACATTCACCATAGATTGTCTACCTTTAAAAAAACATGTCTAATCCATGTGAATTATATAATTATATTAGGTAATAAGAGCTATAGATGATCTGCTAACATCCTTGTAAAGATTTTATAATCCATGTTTAATAAGTATATCTAATGACTGCACTATTAAAGTATGCAGGAAGAGTCCAATGTATAATTATAATATTATAGAAGGATACTAATGACTAATTTATTTGAGGAGAAAGCAATTTATAAAATTCTCCAGACAATCCATCAGGACTGGGAGCTTTACCATTTTTCAAATTCTTGATGGCCACAGTTACCTCATTTAATGTAATGGGAGTTGTTAACAGTTGATTATCTTCACTAGAGTTATGGAGTAGACGAGTTATTACTCGTTATGGAGAAGAAGAGTTATTACCTAAGGCACTGGAGAATTTTGAGGGAATATTCTGTGAAGCATCAGGAGAGAAAGGAGGTATGTAAAGATCATCATAAAATGACTGCATAACTTCAGTAATCTGCTTGTTGGAAGTGGTTAGTTTACCATCAGGACCTTGAAGAGGGTTAACGACCATTTTAGGGATGTTCCCTGTAATAAATTAGTAAGCAATGTCCCTGTTTTATTTCCAAATTTGTGGAATTATACTTAACTGCAAACAGGTATTTCTCTACTTTCATGTGTAGATACTCATCAAATAAGTAGTATTATAAACAGTCTTACTTTGTGTACTAGGGGACAATTTATAGTTATGATAAGCACACAATAGCGCTTGTTGGAGCTCTAAATAAATTGTTGCTTGCTGCTCCTTAACATGGCCAGTGTATGAAATAATTTCCCCCCGAAGAACTGCTTTGGCTGCCTGCCAAAATAAATCTGGATAAGCTTCTGTATGAGCTATGTTACTGGCTTTAACATTATCCCAAGCTCTTTCTAAATTATTGCGAACACTGACAGTCTGTAAAAGGTGGGACAGGAACTTCCATAAATTATGAGGACTTCTATCAGCCATCACTTGAAAATCAACCCACACCAAGGCATGATCAGAAAGAGATATTGCTTCAACACTAGAGTATTGCACTCTGGGAAAGATACAATTTGAAAAGAGAACATAGTCTATCCTAGACAAAGTATTATGAGAAGTGGAGAGACAAGTAAATTCCTTTTCTATAGGATGGAGAACCCTCCATACATGCATAAGATTTAGTCTCTTCATGGGACTCCTAATTTCCAAAGAGAAGGCAGTTGTTTTGCTTGATTTTAATGGTCAAGGTGTAAAGAGGAGACCAAATTAAAATCCCTGCTTATTATTAAAGAAGAAGGGTCAAATGTATATAATTTAGATAATAATGAATGATCACACATTTTACAATAAGCATTAGGAGCATAAATATTACACAAATTATAAGTAGAACAATATAACAATATATAGTGAGGGAAGCACAGATAGGACCAAAGCTTTACATGCTCTGGACAGCTCCACTGAATAGTCTTGAAATATGCGCAAAGTGTGACCTTCCCAGTGTAAGGGGAATTTCTTGAAAGATGCCAAACAGAACAGCATTTTGTGCAAATAATTTAGCATTTAAAGAGGACTCCCCTTGGGCGGGTAGTTGAATGACTTGTATTTGCTCCCACTCTATGGACACACTCCACCACTAATTCTGATCACTCAGCTTCTATACCCTGTAGTTCATGAAGGGTGTTGGTAACAAAATGTGCTAGTGCAGGACCTTTAATGGACTTGGGAGCCCCACTAGGCGAATGTTGTTATGCTGAGATCTATTCTTGATATCATCTATCTTGTTTAATAAATGTAGAAAAAATAATCGGCACTCACCAGGTAAAGAGGAATACATTATGAAAGGGTTAATTACCATTAAAACAGCAAGGTGCCTATAGTCAGTCGATGTTTCGATCCCATTTAAGACATAGCAGCAGTTCTGAGTGGCTAAACAGCCAAGTGCAAAGTGAATACCACCACCACTAGCCAAACTGTATACCCACACTGATTGACTCAAAGCTCCATTCCTGGCCACAAAGCATACTTGGACAGCACGATCAGGTTAACATTGCTGAATCTACCCCATCACTGTCAATAAACGCCAACAAGGGCTCAAAACATAAATCAGTGTTCACCTACTTGGGCGGATGCAGCACAATACATAATGCGCTTGTCAAAGAGGAACAAACACCCATATTAGCTGCAGAACGTGGATACCAGAAGTGACATGCATTCTATCTCTGTGGAACGCACGCCTCACCCGGGAAGTCCTGTGGTCACATGTCCGGCTTACATGTCCACAAAAAGCTGATATGTTAGGTGTTCCATCAACATAATACTAAAATCCCCGAGAGCCCTCTAGTGGAGAAAAGTAATAATGACATATAGGTGCACAAAATAGATGGGAACCTTCTACTGTATGTAAATGTTCAATCAGTGTGATGAATAAATTGCCAAATACAACAGTCACCTCATAAAGTAAAAAAAACACTGTTAATAACAAAAGACAACCAACAATGGAAATAAAAATAAAATAGAAAAATACTTAGAAAAATAGAATGAAACAATGAAAAAATATGTGATGGGTCATTTCAAAAACAAAAACAATCATCACAAATGGGGTCATTTCAGGAAAATGTTGTAAGGATTAGGCTCGTTAAGCCCCCTCGGAGCCAGTGTGTCCAATTTGAAAATCCCCCTTTGTTTCGCATTTACGCAAAGCTAATTCTTGATCTCCTCCCCTGACGAGGGCATGGTCAATGATCATGCATTTAAGGCTCATAACAGAGCATCCCTGTTCAAGGAAATGAACTGCCACTGGTTTATCGGATTTCTTCAACTCAAGTGCGGCTCTGATCGTTGATCAATGGTTGGCCATCCGTTCACAAAAACACCTCTTGGTCATCCCCACATAGTGGAGGCCACATGGGCAGATCAGAATATACACCACAAAGTCCATCATACAATGTAGCCTATGTTTTATCCTAATTTTTTTTCCACTATGTGGATGGGAAAAAGTGGGACCAGTCAATAATGATTTGCATATCATGCAGTCAGCATACTTGTAGCACCCAATCTTCATTTTAGGAAGCCAATTTGTTTTATTTGGTTCAGGTTTCAATGTTGGTCACATTAAAAGATCATGTAAATTCGCACCATGTCTGTAAGCACATACAGGTGAGTTTGTACCGAGTGCTCCCAAATCTGGATCTGACGAGACAACTGGCCAGTACTTATCAATGATTTTCCGAGAATGATGCAACATCACATCAATTATACTAGAAAAAAGTATCCTAGTAGGAACTAATCTAGGGCCTCTTACCATATCCATCTCTGAGTGCCAATTTTTAGCCTTGCATAGACATCTCTGTATTGTGCTAAGAGAATAACCCCTGGCCAAGAAGCATTCAGACATCTCATCAATCTGTGCAGTTACTGTAATACTAGAGGAATTATTCCTCAATATACATAAAAATTGAGAGATCAGTAAGTTTTCTTTGAGGTGACTTGGGTGTTGGCTCCTAGAATGTAAAAGAGTATTACAATCTGTCTCCTTCCTGTACAGAGTTGTCCCAAGAAGATTGCCATCACAAAACACTGTAACATCTAGAAAGTTCATCCTTGTTTGATGAATGTTGCTAGTAAATGTAATAGGTGAATCTAGATCATTAAGAAAACAAACCATGTCCATGAACTGAACCTCAGTGCCTGTCCAAATCATAAAAAAAATCATCAATAAAATGCCTGTAAAATAATATATTTTCAGCAAATAATGGTAAAATATACATTTGTTCATACAGCGCCATATATAAATTGGCAAAGGCTGGAGCGAGATTTGACCCCATGGTGGTGTCAGTATTTGCATGTTGAAGCTACAGCCAAATTGAAAGTAATTGTTGGTAAGAACCAACTTGGTAAGTTCCAATATAAATTCAATGGGAGGACTGTGATGTTTAATGTTGATAAGCGCCTGTCTGATTGCATGTAATCCACCACTGTGTGGATTTACAGTATAGAGTGAAGACACATCAAGTGTTGCTAGCCATAGTAACTCTGGAGGCAGAGTCACAGTCATAAGATTCTATAAGAAGTCATTTGTATCTTTCAAATAGCTAGGCATTTGAATGACTGCCACTTGAAGAAACAAATCGACAAATTGTGCCACAGTTTGAAGTGTTGAATTGCGAGGGGATATTACAGGTCTCCCAGGTGGGTCAACCAGTTGCATGTGAACTTTTGGGAGAGTATAAAGAAATGGACAAACAGGGTGTTCCACTTTCAAACAACTGGTACCCTTTCATCAATCCACCCCTGCTGACAAGCATGGTCAATTGTGGCATCAACCTTTGTTTTAACCAAAGGTAGAGGATTGACATCAACCTTAGTATACATAATGTTGTCAGACAGCTGACATAATATTTTTTATAATAGGCAGTCTAGTCTTGAAGGACTGTTGCCTCACCCTTATCAGCTTGTCTGACAACAATTTTATCATTTTGAATCAATGATTTGAGTGCCAAACTCTGGGCCAAGCTGAGGTAATCTACTTAGGCTTTACTTTAGTTGACATCATGTCAAATTCAGTGAGGTGCAGAAAAGTTTCAACACTAGCATTTGAACTCTGTGGATCAAATAAACTAGGCAATCCAAATAAATGGTCAGGTGCAGTGTTGTTAGAGTTTCCCAAAAACTCACATAGTCTCATTATCCTTCCAAGCTTATAGTGGTCAACTGACCACTCAAATTTGTCATGTGTACAGGTAGGTACAAAATAAAGGCCTAGAGATAAAACTTCCAACTCAGTCTCAGATAACACATGACTAAATAAGTTAAATACTGTGTCTAGTATTGGCTGCTCCTGCCTCTCCTTCTTCTTGTACCACCCTCTCCTCACAGGGTATCTAGACCTAATCTGGTGGACCTGGTTACTCTGCCTAAAAAAGAACCACTAGGTGGCCTGGAATCACTGAGGTTCCTGAGACTAGAGTCAGTATTTTCACTTTCAGATTGAGACTGGGATGAGGAAGAATCATGAAATTGGGGTGCACGCAGGTATGGTCTCTGATATCAACTGGAACTATTTGTGCCCACATCACCCTTTAGCCATTTGTACACCTGATGATTTGCATAATCATAATTGACAGTACTGAGTTTTTTCCCTTTAAAGGATATAAGTTCTTGTTGAAAACCAATGATCTGTTAAGTTAGTTTATCACACCAATTAGTAGCCTTATCAAAAGATAAGAGTGGAAGTGAGCTCTCATTGATAAATGGATATTTTCTTTCTCCAGCTTAGATAAAGATTGTTTAAATTATTCTCCACTGTTTCCTCAAAAGCTGAGACCCTGTAAGGCAGACTTTGCATTGTAATGTCAGAGACTGCTTGTTGTAATAGTTGGGTCATAGTGTTCTTGATAGCATCAACAACATCACCATACTTTACAGGGGAATCTGGTGTCCTGCATACCTGAGGCTGATTGGGGTCCTCCACTGTTGCCTCTATGATTTTCTTAGGTGCTGGCATCCCTGCTCTGGCTTCAGTTCAAGTGCTATATTGGGACCAGCCTGGCACTTCTCCTGTTGCAGTGGCAAGACAAATGGCAGTTGCCTAGAGGAGTGCTGCAACTCTACAAATGTATCCATGGCCGGCTAGACAGGTATCTAAGGCAAAGTATGCCATTTGGAAGGCTAATTAAGCAGCCAAGAGAAAAGTACTATGGGCATGTAAGATGGAGCTCACAGAGGCAGCTGCTCACGCCTCCATGCCGGAACCAGAAGACTCAAATCTTGACTACTTGATCATAAGAGAATAAATTCACTCTAGCTTCTTTCTTGTTTGTTTGTTTTTCAATAATTTTTATTCAAGATTCAGAGATGTACAATAAATTTGACCAAAGCAGTGATAACAATAGAAAATAATAATAGAAGGTAATAAATGTAATAATTGATTGAAGGCCCCAAATCTAAACTTGAGAAAGGAGGAAGGGGAAAGAGAGGAGGTGGTGTGGCAATCCACCAAAGGAGAGGAGAGGAAAGAGGAGGGAAAGGGGTTGGTGTCCAGGTGGGCCTAAATTGTCATGGCCAGGGTATTTCAGCATGGCACTAGGCGGGTGTTACCTGTGAGGTCGTTGTGGCGCGGGCTGTCTGGTGGCGGAGCTGGTGTCTGGCGGGGGGCTTTGGCTGCGCGCGTTGTTCGGCCCTATTGTCACTCTGCGCTGGTGAGGCCTGGCGGCATCTCCGTTCCGTTTGGCATGGGCGCCGCCATCTTGCCTTCTGGCCATGTGATGAGGCTGGCCAATCCTGGTGATTCACATGTTCCCTCCGGCCAGTAACAGCACGGCATGGGGTATTTAGGAAGGGTCAGTGCCTTCCTTCTTTGCCAGTGCAATGTGTATCTCAGCCTAGCTGAGAGGGAGTTCTCTGTGCTTTCCTGTTCCTGTGAATTCGCTGTCTGCCAGTCTGCCTGTCAGCTCCTAGTTCCCACTGGACTACCGCGCTACCTCCATCACCCTTGCCCATACCTGAGTGCCTGAGCCTGCTGACATCCTGCGCTTCAGTTCACTATCTGCAAACCTGGCTTGATTATTTTCAGTTCACTACCTGCAAACCTGGCTTGATTATTTTCAGTTTCACTACCTGCACACCAGGACTGCTCTAATTGTTTCTACCTGGACATTAACCCTTTTGCTCCCACCACAGAACTCTTGTGCACATTTATATTTTCCTGGACTTTTATTTACTGCCACATTATATGTCTACTCAAGCACTTATTAAAAATCCTAGTTTTATTTTCAAATCTGCTTTTGTTATCGCTCCTGATACCACCCCGGGTCAACAAGCAACCCAGAACATAACAGTTTGCACTGGCCCCATGGAGCCGGCCATGGGTCAGGAGTCAGGAGTGGATTTGTTGAGGTGCATTTCTGGTCATTTAGAAAATCTGGAAAACATGCAGCATCAGATGGCTAAATTTCTGCAAGAGATGTCCAAGCGACAGGATAGTTTGCAAACTTCCTTTTCTACCCCTGAAGTACCAGCATCTACATCCGCATCAGCATCTGGGAATACAGGAGGCAGATCATCTCCCCGCTTACGTCTTCCTTTACCAAATAAATTTAACGGCAATCCTAAACTCTGCCGAGGTTTCCTAAATCAGTGTGACATACATTTTACCCTGCAGCCAGACAACTTTCTAACTGCAAGAACTAAAGTGGCTTATATAGTCTCTCTGTTATCCGGCCAGGCCTTGGAATGGGCTTCCCCACTCTGGGAGCGCTCAGATCCGCTGCTGGATAATTACGCAGGCTTTGTGTCATCCTTCAGGAGGATTTTCCTGGGCGTACTGTATCAGCATCATCAAACATCATGACACTGAGACAAGGGGTCCATCCTGTCAGTCAATATGCCGTGCAATTTCAAATTTTTAGCATCAGAGCTCAAATGGAATGAGGAAGCCTCGACCTTCTGGCATGGGTTGTCAGACCGACTAAAGGATGATCTAGTCACTCGAGAGCTTCCTACTAATCTGAACGACATGATTTCGTTGTGTATCAAAGTTGACCTACGCTTCAGGGAATGTCAGGCTGAAAAAAACAGAACTGACCGGCAAAGGTCATTTACCCCCTCCATTTCTACCCGTCCCATTCCTTCCCCTACTGAAGAGGAGCCTATAAAGGTGAATCATACACACCTCTCTAAAGAAGAACGTCAGAGAAGAATGCAAAAGAACCTCTGTCTATACTGCGGAGAGTCCGGTCACCTGCTGATCTCCTACCCCCGTAAACCGGGAAATGCCAAATCCTAACTGACCCTGGAGACATCAAGTTAGGAGTTATGAACCCGTCTCCAAAAATTAAAGATTTCACGATTACCCTAGCATTGGATCTTAAACCCAAACCTGTCTTTGCTACTGCTCTACTCGACTCAGGAGCAGCCGGAAATTTCATAACGTCTAGTTTCATAGATAAATTTCAGATTCCTTGTTTGTCTCTCAACCATGCCATCTCTCTGACCTCTATAGATGGACGCCCTCTAACTAACGGGATAGTCACCAAAGAGACTCAACCAGTATTTGTCCGAATTGGGGCACTTCATTCTGAGTCCTTAAAATTCCCGGTGATATCAGAGGCCTCTCAAGAAATTGTTCTTGGTCTACCCTGGTTACGTCAACATAATCCCAGGATTGATTGGAGTTCTATGCAGATTCTGTCATGGGGTATGGACTGTCAGAAATCCTGTCTTCCAAAAATTCGACCTGTGAGAAAGACAGTTCCAATAGTTTCTTCTGCCATTCCCAAGGAATATCAGATGTTCGCCGATGTTTTCTCTGAACAACAAGCAAATATCTTACCCCCTCATAGGGAATGGGACTGTCCAATTGAATTGATACCTGATAAGATACCACCTCATGGTCGTACCTATCCGCTGTCCTTGCCTGAGACTCAAGCCATGACCGAATACATCCGGGACAACCTGGCAAAGGGGTTCATTCGCCCCTCTACTTCACCTGCCGGAGCTGGGTTTTTCTTCGTTGGCAAGAAGGACGGTGGTCTAAGACCATGTATCGATTATCGAGGCCTTAATGACATTACAGTAAAGAATCGATACCCTCTTCCCCTGATTACTGAGTTGTTTGAATGGGTCAAGGGCTCTGTAATTTTTTCGAAATTAGATCTAAGAGGGGCTTACAACCTCATTCGTATCCGAGCTGGCGATGAATGGAAGACCGCTTTTAATACCAGAGATGGACATTTCGAGTATTTAGTAATGCCTTTTGGATTGTGTAACGCCCCTGCTGTCTTTCAAAGTTTCGTTAATGATATTTTCTGGGATCTGTTATATGTTTCGGTTGTTGTCTATCTGGATGACATACTGATTTTTTCACCCTCTGTGGCTAAACATCAAGAACATGTTAAAGAAGTTTTGACCCGTTTGAGAGAAAACCACCTTTACTGCAAACTGGAAAAGTGCGTCTTTGGAGTGCCCAGTGTACCTTTTCTCGGCTATGTAATATCTGGCTCCAGTTTAGAAATGGACCCCAAGAAGGTACAGGCAATTCTGGATTGGACCCGACCTCAGACACTGAAGGCCATCCAGAGATTGTTGGGCTTCGCAAATTATTATAGATGCTTCATTAAGGGATTTTCTACTCTGCTGGCTCCCATTACAGCCTTGACCCGCAAAGGTGCTAATCCTGCCCAATGGTCACCTGAGGCAGAGTCTGCCTTTCATCTTCTAAAACAGGCCTTTATCTCAGCACCAGTTCTTCGACAACACAATCTGGACAGGCCTTTTTTGTTGGAAGTAGACGCATCATCTGAAGCTGTGAGAGCAGTCTTGTCTCAATGTTATGAGGACAACTGAGTCCATCCGTGTGGGTTCTTTTCTAAAAAATTCTCTCCTGCTGAAAGGAACTATGCCATAGGTGAGCAAGAACTACTAGCTGTAAAGTTGGCGTTGAAGGAATGGAGATATTTGCTAGAAGGTGCCAAGTTTCCATTTACTGTATTTACGGACCATAGAAATCTCCTATTTCTCAAAAACCTCCAATGTGTGAGTCCTCGTTTGGCACACTGGGCAATATTCTTTGCCAGGTTTCATTTCACCCTGACCTTCCGGTCTGGAGCACTTAATCAGAAGGCAGATGCCCTTTCGAGATCTCTCCTCTGTGATGATCAATCTGAAAATCAAAGCAATACCCCTTCTTGGAATCAAGAGTTTTCGCCGCATTACAACTTCAGCCTCCTACGGGAAAATCATTTGTGGCCCCGGAATTAAGGAAGCAGCTTCTCACCTGGGCACATTCCTCTCGCTTCGCAGGGCACTCAGGCACTCGGAAGACCTTAGAGTTCCTGAAAAGACACTATTGGTGGCCTTCTATGAAGGCAGATATAATGGAGTTTATCTCTTCCTGCTCCTCCTTTGCCCAGCATAAATCATCACGACAAGCTCCAGCTGGGGAATTGTTTCCATTACCTACTCCATCACGTCCATGGACGCATTTCTCCATGGATTTCGTCACAGACCTGCCAGTCTCTCAAGGTTTCAACACTATCTGGGTTGTAATAGACTGATTTTCTAAGATGGTCCACTATATACCATTGAAGAAGTTACCTTCTGCCCCTGACCTGGCACAGTTGTTTGTCCAACACATATTTCGTCTACATGGCCTTCCTGCAGAAATTGTCTCTGACCGTGGTGTGCAGTTTACTGCAAAATTCTGGAGGGCTTTGTGTTCTGTTCTTCAAGTGAAGTTAAACTTTTCCACGGCCTACCATCCGCAAAGCAACGGCTCCACCGAGAGAGTTAATCAAGATCTAGAGACTTTCTTAAGAATTTTTATGTCATCTTCCCAGGACAATTGGGCTGCCTTGCTGCCGTGGGCTGAGTTTGCACATAATGCTTCCTACCACTCGTCAACTAACCAAATGCCATTTCAGGTTGTATATGGCCTTCATCCTCGTGTTCCCGAATTCCAAAGCCTGCCTGTTTTCGATGTTCCAGCCGTGGAGGACACGGTGCGGAAATTTGCTGCCATCTGGACTCAAGTACGGTCTGATTTGTTGAAGGCATCCTCTCGCTATAAGACCCAGGCCGATAAGAAGCATAGAATAGTTCCACGCATGCAAGTAGGAAACCAGGTCTGGTTGTCTACTCGGAACCTTCGTCTAAGAGTTCCGTCTATGAAATTCGCACCCCGCTTCATCGGTCCCTTCACCATAACAGAAGTCATTAATCCAGTGGCCTACCGTTTACAGTTACCCCCATACCTAAGAATTCCCAATTCCTTCCATGTTTCCTTATTAAAGCCCCTAGTCCTGAATAAGTTCCATAATGCTCTACCTGCTTCTCCTCGAGTCCAGACGGAGAGAGGAGTTGAGTTTGAAGTCACCAAGATCTTGGACTCTCGTCTGCGCAGAGGTCATCTTCAGTATTTGTTGGACTGGAAAGGTTACGGTCCAGAGGAACGTTGCTGGACCGATGCTTGTGATGTCCACGCTCCCACGCTCATCAGGAGATTCCATTCTGCCCATCTGGAGAAGCCTGGTGAGTGTCCTGAGGCCACCCCAAAAGGGGGGTGTACTGTCACGGCCAGGGTATTTCAGCAGGGCGCTAGGTGGGTGTTACTTGTGAGGTCATTGTGGCGCAGGCTGTCTGGTGGTGGAGCTGGTGTCTGGTGGGGGGCTTTGGCTGCACACGTTGTTCAGCCCTGTTGTCACTCTGCGCTGGTGAGGCCTGGTGGCATCTCCATTCTGTTTAGCATGGGCGCCGCCATCTTGCCTTCTGGCCATGTGATGAGGCTGGCCAATCCTGGTGAGTCACATGTTCCCTCCGGCCAGTAACAGCATGGCATGGGGTATTTAGGAAGGGTCAGTGCCTTCCTTCTTTGCCAGTGCAACGTTTATCTCAGCCTAGCTGAGAGGGAGTTCTCTGTGCTTTCCTGTTCCTATGAATTCGCTGTCTGCCAGTCTGCCTGTCAGCTCCTAGTTCCCACTGGACTACCGCGCTACCGCCATCACCCTTGCCCATACCTGAGTGCCTGAGCCTGCTGACATCCTGCGCTTCAGTTCACTATCTGCAAACCTGGCTTGATTATTTTCAGTTCACTACCTGCAAACCTGGCTTGATTATTTTCAGTTTCACTACCTGCACACCTGGACTGCTCTAATTGTTTCTACCTGGACATTAACCCTTTTGCTCCCACCACAGAACTCTTGTGCACATTTATATTTTCCTGGACTTTTATTTACTGCCACATTATATGTCTACTCAAGCACTTATTAAAAATCCTAGTTTTATTTTCAAATCTGCTTTTGTGATCGCTCCTGCTACCACCCCGGGTCCACAAGCAACCCAGAACATAACATAAATTGTCTACAAGAAGGCAAAAGGGCCAAGAAAACTATTCTAAGGAGAGATCTCTCTATAATCAAAATAAAGGGCATGAATAGTAGGGGGATAGGGTGTTTCCAAGATTCTGCAATCATACAAGTGGCTGTAGAGAGAATGTGGAAAATGTGGCAAATCAATTTATTTTGATGATGGGTAGCATTGGGGACATCAATGGGTAAGAGAAAGTATTTAGTAGAAAATGGGATAACTACAGTACATTTAAAATCACTATCACTAGGCTCTTAATGTCCAAACAGAATGTGAAGAATTTGAGGCAATGTCCAAATATGAACAAAGATGCCATGATATGACATCACCTCCAACAGGAGCAGGAAGCACCTGGAAAACACTCTGGTCATTTTGAAATGAGAACACAGTCATTCTGAGTTTCAGGAAACAGTATTTTAGAGAGTATTTAAAGACTATTTTAAAAAGCAAGCACTTTTTGTGCACTCTAGCTCATATATTGGCACATTACTATTCACTGCAATGTTTTTACAGAAAGTGGTTGAGGCTTAATAATCATATTGTAACAGACGTAATGGGTACAGCCTTCCCCCCACCCTGACACCAACAACAGTTACTAGCAATAGAGGTCATTTTATTAAAAAAAAATTCCCATTACATTATATGCACATTTTCTGCTGTAAGTGTCAGTTTTGCTTGCAATTGCAGTCCACTGGGCATCTATGGTGGATTACAGTCTAAAAAACCTTAATTTACTCAGCATTGTATTTTACTGTAAATTAAAATCTGATGTTGATGTTCTTCAGATTTTAATGTCCAAAAAGCCCAGCAGATTTCCATTTTATGATTGAATCTGACCTCAAATACACATGTAAATCCAATGGGTTCTGACGAAAACTGACCAAAACAATGACTAAAACCGATGAACACTACACTGTACTTTACTGGTTAGTAATTTCCACCAGCTATGTTGACATCACAAACCCCTTATAAAATGCCCCCAAACTAAACTCAAATGTTGATAATATGTAGTCAGGTGATTTGTTATAATATGAGATTTGAGGTTAGTTGCGTGGAGTTGGATTTGGTGATTATTATTGCGATTGTTTGGAGTTGTCTTATTTCGTGTAGTTTTGTTTTGTTTCAGTAGAGATGAGCAGTTCTGTTTTTGCTGAAAACCAAACACAACACTTCATTTGGGTTCCTAGTTGAACAGAGTCCTGGCTCAGATTACTTTGGGGTTCCGTGTATAACCAAGTCCCAAATTGAGTATTCTGGCCAAGTTCCAAACTTGGATCTAAAAACTGGATTTTTCATGTTTTGGATTGCATTTAAGGCCATCTCTCATGAGATGCTCTTATGTGGTTAAACTTGACTGGAAATTACTGAAAATTAATGTTATTGATGATAATAATATCAGAGGACATAGGTTCCCAAACTCCGTCCTCAAGGCTCACCAACAGTTCAGGTTTTAGAGATATCCATGGTAGAGCACAGGTGACTTAATAAAGTACCTCAGTCAATTTGATATAATCATCTGTGCTCAACCATGGACTTCTCTAAAACCTGAACTGTTGGGGTGCCTTGAGGACCTTGTTTGGGAATCTCTGCCATAGGATCAAAAACAGGTCCAAGTTACATGATTTTATCTATTTTTATCAAGTTTTAAGAAATCCAAAACCGAACCAAAACAATTGAGGGTGGTTTTTCCAAAACCAAAAGATGATGATGATTCAGAACCAAAACACAGGGGTCTGCACAAATCCCTAGTTTAAAGTTTGTCTATTTTTTTGTCTGCTGTTATATTTTATTTCCAGTTCTCTCTGTTTGTATTTATGTGTGCCTGTGGTGTGCTTGTGTAGAGGGTAGTATTAATATTAGTGTAGGTTTTATTTCTCAGTTTTGTTTGTCTAGTCTTATTTGTTCATTGTTACTATGGAGCATGAGAGGAGTATATACATGTCCTGATTGATGTAATTTATGCCATGCTTACACCAGTTTTAGTTTATTAGCGTGGTTGATCTGTATTTTTGGTTTGTATACTGAGTGTCCATAAGCTCAAACCGAGTCAGTGCAGCTATATATATACATATGTATATATCAGCGCCTAAAGAAGTTACTTTTTTTTCCAGCTATCACTGTCATGCATTTCATAGAATTCTTAGCACAATACATTTCAGTATAATGTCTTTTCCTCTGAAGGTCACTTATTTCAAGTGACCAGTAATAATTAAAGAAATACATTGCCGTCAGTTGTAGTTCATAGTGTTTATATTTATACTGATTGTTAAATAAATCTTTAATGGTCACTTGCTTACTGAAGAAATACATTACATTGTGCTCTTCACTTCACATAAAATAGCTAAGGGCTCAACTTAAAAGAAAATCACTGCATCCTGTGTATTGCTAAATTATGTTTATGAAACAATGCAGTTTGAAAGTATGATAACAGAACACAATATAATGTCAATAGGAATGGTTACAGCAGATGAAATGGAAATTGTAAACACTTCTAGCACACATCATTTTACATTTCTCATGAACCCTGTCTTGACATCTGAACAAGTTTATTGTCATAAATCTTTTGCACACTTTAAACTTTACAAGGAGTTCCACAACCCTTGTTCCATTATAATATAGGTTAGATTATATTACAAATGGTTCATTTGAGTCATATGCAAATATTTCTGAGATAGACTATACTAAAAAATCCATAAGATAAATCTTATCATAATTTCTAACACATACTGTAGTAGAATCTAAAATGATACATCTCCAATGCAGTTGTACAGACGTATCAATTAATATTAAATGACAGACAAAATATTAAATTATTATTATTATTAGTCATAATGACTATTTAAAACTTACTATGTTCAAATATCTTTAACTACTGCTACAGTATAACTAGCTTCTTGTAAAGATTTTGTTGCAATTATTTCATTGCATGAAATTTTAGAATTAGATAACTATATGACAATATATCTTTTGTGCTTATACATTAAGATTATACATTATATTTTTCTGTGGTTTAGGAATAACCACTCTAAGGTTTCTCTACTAGTTGGACATTTTTAGTTGTATAATCGAATAGTCTAGTTATTCTTTTTACGTGAATAAGAGTAAAGCATAAAATCTACCTTCTTGAAATCCTTTCACAGACATTGCCCTTGAGATGAATATAGTTTGGTACCTAGATGAAGTGAAAAATACTTGTTTTCTCATAAATCTTCCTTACGGTACTGACCTTATTACAGTCTGGAACATCAACAACAGTGCAATGGCGTTAACCAAATGTCAGGGATAAAATCGGCTTTCTCCTCTCACAATTATGTACTGCATTTTCTGAGAAAGCAAAACAAGTCTTACTGCTGTTTTATTTACAGAACTGTAGAAATTGGCATAGGACAGCAATTCTTAACCTTGTTTGTGACATAATTTTTCAAATGTAATGTCTGTATAAATAAGCTGTAGTATGTTTTATAGGATACTTTAATTCTTCTAAGTGGTTAATTTGCAAAGCACACACATTTGCTAATAAGCATAGTACATGTAAGCTTTTGTTTAAAATAGCCAGTGATGTCTAGTCTTCTGCGGAATACTTATAGTTTACTTTGATTGCTATAGGTAACAAACTTTAATATGCAGCCCTGGGACTGTCTAACTTTCCCTTACTTACAGATGTGTCCTCATACATCTAGCCTCAATATGCCACATGGCACAAGATGCCTGGCACGAGTTAATCTGCCAAGTTCCGTGTGACTCTGCTGCCACCAGGCATTATTTTTGGTGTCTTCTTTTCCAAAAATGCATCTTACTTACAATGCGATGTACTAGGATGTGCCAGGAGACTGTGCTGTATAATTTTATACGTAAAACTTGTACATATGTGTGCAACTGAGTCTGCATAAGAAACACATGGAACTTGGCATGGAAAAAAGCCATGGCCGCTGCATCATAGCAATTTGTATATAGATTCAAAGACACAATAAGAAATGAAAAAGGAGCCTCAATCAAGTTACAGTAGGGGATACAGATGTCCTCGTGCACAGTGGCTTCAGTGGTTGCACCAAATATCCCCTCTCAAAGCACCAAGTACTGTACCAGGCGACTCAGCCACACTTAGCGTCTTTCCTTCTCAAACTATTGTATTTGCATAATAAATGGAGCAACAAAACTAATTTGTTAGATTGCACTGATCAGTTTCATGTGTGACAAGTATATACTGTATCTGTGTGCAACTGAATCTGAATCTGTATGAAGATTGTAAGCTCCACTGGGGCTGATGTGAATGGCCAAATATTCTCTCAGTAAAGTGTTGTGGAAAATGTGTGCGCTATATAAATAACTAGTAATAAATAATAAATAAAAACCCTTAGAAACTAATGAGATGCTTGCTTACATTTTCTAAACTGCACTTTAAAAATTAAAGTTAAAATAATATTGTTTGCATTGTTTAGATCACTATCTGCTATGCACTGATTTTAATCTGGGACTCTGAGAGTGATTAGGGGGGGGGTACTCCCACTTTGCATTGGCACAGACTTTAGAGAGTTACCCCACGTAGACATGCCCCCTTAGTACCAAAGTCTACCAGGTCACTTGACTGTCCTGATTTCAAAATCGTTCTCACATGTACATGGTAAAGGATAAAAGGATGTTTACATGTCATGTTGCTAAATATAATGTATTGCTGTACTTGAGATTTAAATGCACCATACCAAGATGTTAATTTCACTTTTAAATAAAACATTATATGATTGAATTACAATCACGAAAAGTAGCTTATCCAAAGAATGTTGTAATCGAAGCCAATGCCATACAGTCAGCAAACATGGCTATACAACATTTCATATATTATATAACCTACTGTATACTACTCAGTTTGCATAATGTAAAGAGTTATGACTAAAAATAAATTCTGTAGGAAGCACTGCAACACAATGTTAATAATAATAATACAATCATACAGTTAAAACTTGTTCTGACATTTACAGCAAAGTATATAGTTTACATAGACAAAATTGATTCAGATATTAAAAATGGAATGTGCTATTTGTACTAAGCTTAATACCAAGTAAGTCTCTACTTCTATTAATAAAAGAAAAGGAATGTTAAGCATTAAGCACTATATAAATATTAGAACTAGAGAGCAATTACAGTCACTATTTGATCATCTCAAATGCTGTGTATTACTGAACTGTATAGACGGAACATGTTTTAGTTTGATAAAAGGAGCAATTTGATAACCCATGAAATTTAGTGTTGGGTATATACCTAGAAGTCAAAATCAAAGTAATAGTCCCCTTTCATCATCATTCAAAATAAGGTTTATTAAAGAGGTAGGTTTCAGGGATACTAGCGATAAACAGGCAAATCAGAGAAATAGACGTATAGTTCCAAGTCAGAGTCTGTAGCAGCAATTCATACAATAAAATACAAAACTAAAGTTCCATGGATATAGGAACAACTTTTCACATTTAGGCAATTTATCCAAATAAAGAATGCTTACGTTTATTAACATAAAATCATCAAGGTGTTTATTTACTAAGTGGTTTATAAAACCCAACAATTTTGTTTGTGTTCATGCCTGATAGTTAAAAGGGCAGTGCTTTTACTAGCAAGACAAAGCTAGTAAAAGCACTGCCCTATTAAATATCAGGCATGCACATGAAGAAAAGTGTCGGTTTTTACAACCCAACACTTATTAAATAAAAACCCAAGTCTCTTTCTGCTCTGAGGATATGGCTTTTTATCCTGGCTTTGCTTTCCTTGATCAAGGTTTCTTGGTACAGGTAGGTAGCTAATTGTCCTATCTACCCAACTGGCAATCCTTATCTCCTGGAAACTGAACAGGGACTGATAGCTGACCAACTTACTCCTGTCTCCACAAAGTCTGGAGATGACTGACTTGTACAACAATTATAAACAAAGGAGCCCAATCACTGCTGATTAACTTAGTTCTGATAACATCCTTGGATGAACTCTTTACATTATTTTAATGATATCCAGATCTATAGACATAATAGCATTTCCTGAGTTAGCTTTTACGTTATGTGCACAGTACTGCTACCAATAGTAGCATGAGACAACACTTAGTGCACCTATTAGTAGTGCTCAGAGATACTGTGCATTTGCAGAATTAAGCTAGGTACACACCTGAAAGATATATCTGCAGATCGACTGATCATACACACCCATCACTGTCATCTATAGCTTAGGCCAGGGGTTCAATGTTGACACTCTCATTGATTGGAGTGAGCACAATATACATGGATGTCTTGTATTTATAACTGTAAATGCTGGCAACTGTGACTTCTACTTTTGATCCAATTTTAAACTTAGGTTTTAAATTTAAATAATTCTTTTCCAATGACTGGCAGCTAAATTCCGTGAGATCTTATGTCTGTTTTTTGGTATAAATTTAAGCTCATCTGCGCATATCAAGATGCAAAGTGTCAGAAAAAAAGAACATTTTGCACTTCAGAAATGAGGTCTTAAGGACTAACCAGTCATTGCATAGACCCTGAAGTTATCAAGTTATTTAAACTAGTAGAACATGTTTTTTTGATCTGAAAACTGCAAAACAATGTTTCACAAATTGTTGGTTCTCAAGGCACACACAGAAAATTGTTTTAGCTTTAGGCATACTTATATTAAAACTGCGACAGTGACATGGTATTAGGTGCCAAACTGTTATATTAAAAATAACTTTACACCTTTGCTTCATATCCTTTAACACTGTTCCCAATGATAAATATCAAAATTAGAAGCAAAAAACCGAATGAGCTAAAGATGTATTCCTAGTAAGCATCATGTTCATCTAAAAGCTTTAGCTAACCGGTTTCTTTTAGCACTTTCTTCTCTTTAATTCGATTATTTATTTGTAGCTGTTTAAGCTAAAAAAAATATTATAGGACTGATGCAATTTGAATGCATTTTGGCTAAATGTGCACCCACATTACTTGCCCAGAATATAGTAACTGCATATGTTAAGTCTGTGACTAATAAAGCCTCTGACTTGGCTCCAATGTAGGAAGTAAAGATGAGTGACGGACCATTTTTGTTGGTTTTGGTTTTGATTTTGATCCTAATTCATCATCCAGTTTTGGTTTTGCCAAAACGTCATGACTACATTATTTGAGCCTTTTTATCCCTAGTGTATTAATATTAATTTCCAATCATTTCCATGTCATTTTGACTACCTCACAGCTCACTATATTGTTTTCATTGAGTTTAGGCCAAAAGGTTACACCAAGCTAGCTGGCAGACTAAGCTAAGTGACAGCAATGGGCTGCACAAACACATGGCAGTTCAGCTTCCACAAGGCACATCAGGAAACAAATGTTCTCATTTATCAATACACCTGAGGGAGGAGGGAAAGGCAGGTAAAGGAAAGGTTAACTCATAGTAAATTAAATTTAATTTAAGTTTTGGATTCTGAAACAAATTTATGAGGGAGAAGGTGAGGCATTTACAAAAAATATTTTAATTAATCATTCACATCAGTCCATGCCCCAGTTGAGCTCTTTGATGGTTCGGATTTAAAAAAAAAAATCAAAGGAAAAGGAGATTCTGCCTGTGGCATAAAAATTTCTGGAAATTTTTGGCATTCATCAACCACATGTAGAAGACTGTGGTAGTTCAACTTCCAACATGGCACATCTAGGAAACATAATGGCACTGCAGTGGCAGACAGGATGGCAATTTAATAACTATATGACCCCATATAAAGAACCCAAGAAAGTTTTCATTAATCAATAACTAATTCAGAGGCCCAAGGGAGATGGAGTATGTATGTATCTGAAAGCAGAGATAGGTGGATTTGTAGCTAATTTAATTCAAATTTTGGATTCCAAAGCAAATTTATAAGGGAAGAGGAGAGGCATTTACAAAGAACATTTATTCATTCACATCAGTCCTTGCCCCAGTTGAGCTCTTTGGTGGTTCCAAATTTTTTTTTCAAAATCAAAGGGGCATTCAGGATATCCTGCCTGTGGCCATACAAATTTATGGACATTTTTGCCAATCATCAATCGCTTGTAGAAGATTTCAGCAGCTGTAGCAGTTTAACTTCCAACATGATACATCTAGGAAACAGTGGCACCAACTTTTCAATAATGAAGAACTAGATCAGTGGCCCAAGGGTGGCAGAGTGTATATGTAGTGGAAGTCAGGGAAAAGAAGGATTGATTAATTGGTAAATTTATTTTAATTGGAGGAGGGGGATCCTGGCTGAGGGATTCCCATCAGGCTAGCATTTAAAATTGAGGCAAAACTTCATTATCCCGACGTTGGATTTGATATACAGTGCATCTGCAAAGTGTTCACAATGCTTCACTTTTTCCACATTTTTATTATGTTACAGCCTTATTCCAAAGAGGATTAAATTAATTTTTGTCCTCAAAATTCTACACACAGTACCCCATAATGACAATGTGTGAAAAAAATGTTTGCGATTTTTGCAAATTTAATAAAAAAAAAATAAGAAATTACATGTACATAAGTATTCACAACCTTTGATCAATACTTTGTTGATGCACCTTTGGCAGCAATTACAGCCTCAAGTCTTTTTGAATGTGATGCCATAAGCTTGCCACATTTATCTTTGGGCAGTTTTGCCCATTCCTCTTTGCAGCACCTCTCAAGCTCCAACAGGTTGGATGGGAAGTACCGATGCACAGCCATTTTGAGATCTGTCCAGAGATGTTCAATTGGATTCAAGACTGGGCTCTGGCCTGGCCAGTCAAGGACATTCACAGAGTTGTCCTGAAGCCACTCCTTTGATATCTTGGCTGTGTGCTTAGGGTCGTTGTCCTGCTAAAAGATGAACCATCACCCCAGTCTGAGGTCAAGAGCTCTCTGGAGCAGGTTTTCATCCAGGAGGTCTCTGTACATTGCTGCATTCATCTTTCCCTCTATCCTGACTAGTCTCTCAGTTTCTGCTGCTGAAAAACATCCTGACAGCATGATGTTGCCACCACCATGCTTCACTATAGGGATGGAATTGGCCTGGTGATGAGCGGTGCCTGGTTTCCTCCAAACATAATGCCTGGCATTCATGCAAAAGAGTTCAATCTTTGTCTCATCAGACCAGATAGTCTTTCAGGTGCAGTTAAGCAAACTCCAGGTGGGCTGCCATGTGCTTTTTACTAAGGAGTGGCTTCTGTCTGGCCACTCTAATATATAGGCCTTATTGGTGAATTGCTGCAGAGATGGTTGTCCTTCTGGAAGGTTCTCCTCTCTCCACAGAAGAATACTGTAGCTCTGACAGAGTGATCATTGGGTTCTTGGTCACCTCCCTGACTAGGGCCCTTCTCCCCCGATCACTCAGTTTAGATGGCTGGCCAACTCTAGGAAGAGTCCTGGTGGTTCCAAACTTATTCTACTTACAGATGATGGTGGCCACTGTTCTCATTGGGACCTTCAAAGCAGCATATATTTTTCTGTACCCTTCCCCAGATTTGTGCCTCGATACAATCCTGTCTTGGAGGTTTATAGACAATTCCTTGGACTTCATGCTTGGTTCGTGCTCTGACATGCACTGTCAAGTTTGGGACCTTATACAGACAGGTGTATGCCTTTCAAAATCATGTCCAATCAACTGAATTTATACAGGTGGACTCCAATAAAGCTGTAGGAACATCTCAAGGATGATCAGTGTAAACAGGATGCACCTGAGCTCAATTTTGAGCTTCATGGCAAAGGCTGTGGATACTTGTATTCATGTGATTTCTTATTTAATTTTTTAATTACATTTGCAAAAATTAAAAAAAAAAACTTTTTACACATTGTCATTATGGGGCATTGTGTGTAGGTAGAATTTTGAGCACAAAAATTAATTTATTCGATTTTGGAATAAGGCTGTATCATAACAAAATGTGGAAAAAGTGAAGCGTTGTGAATACTTTCCGGATGCACTGTAAGTCCCTCTCTCAGTGATTTTGGCATCATTTCACACAAGGTTACCATAAGGAGAGCTCACACTAGACTGCCAGGGCAGAAATTTATTAGTAATTACAACTGGATAAACATGTCCCATGTTTTGCCCACCCAATAAACCTAGAAGTTCAGGAGATGCTGTCTATGGAGGTCATTCAGACTCACTCGCAAGCGGCAGTACGCTCACAAGTGGGTCGATGTTCCCCACTATGCATGCGCACGACGGAGGGAGCTCCATCGTGCGCATGCGCAAGACCCGGACTGCGACAGCCAAGCTGTCGCCCCGGGTCTCGCACCAAAGGGGGCGTGCTGTCGATGGTGACTGACAGCACGCCCCCTTTGGTGGGCGTGCCGGGGGCGTGCCTGCCAGATGGAGGCGTTCCCATGGGAACGCCTTCCATCTGAAGCCAGCCCCACTGACATCACTTTTGATGTCAGTGGGAGTGATTTTGGCTCTGATAGAGCCAAAATCACTCCAGGACTTGTGGCTGGGAAACCCTACCGCAGGGTTTCCATCGCAAGTCCAATGGTTGCGATGATCAAGATCATCGCGACCATCTTTTTGGACGCTCGTATATGCTGTGGGTTGTCACCCACAGCTATACGAGCGTCCAGGAGGATGCTCCATTTTAATGGAGGAGGGCCCTGATTCAGAGCGAGCGCTCTGGCCAGAGCGTCCGGCTCTGAATCAGGCCCTATGACCATAAAAAATTCTGGACATTTTTGACATTCATCAACCACATGTAGAAGATTTCAGCGGCTGTGACAGTTTTATTATCAACATGGCACATGGCACCGCAGTGGCAAACAGGATGGTAGTTTAATAAACTATAACAAAATGTTTGTCATCTATACAAAAAGACAGTCAGCAATGCCACAAACAGTGCATAATGCAAATAAAAGAGGTGCAAAATGGAATTGTCCTTGGGCCCTTCCAATGATGGTAGTAATGCACCTGCCTATTTTGATTCTTGAACAGGTGAAAGAATTATTAATGTGGTAGCAAACAAACCAGAAGTTCTGAACAGGAAGGGGGCTGAGGTACTATTAAAGTCTGGTAGTAAACATCTCTCATCATTGTGCTTCTATGATTATGTATGGGAAGACTGGAATGAGAAGGGGGTAGAACATCTCCAGATACAATCACGAAATATCCTCTCCATTTGATGCTTGAGTTTCATCTGACCAAACATGGTTGTTATGATCAAGTATTTACAAGGCCATCTGTTGTACCCATTGGAATGAAAGTTTAAGTAAAAAGGCAACCAGATTGGTGTTAATCTACAAATCAAGGCTAATAAACGCATGATAGTATTTTGCATAAGTATATCTATTTGTGATTTTTGTTGAAACAAATACAGTATGAAACAAAAAAAGAGTAAGGGACAGAGCAGACATCTGTACAATTGCCACACAGCAGTGGAAGACAGAATGGAAGTTTAAAAAATTATAAAAATGTCAGGCAGCAATGCCCCAAACAGTGCATAATGCAAAGAAAAGAGGTGCAAGATTGAATTGTCCTTGGGCCCTTCCACCTACACTTCTATTGTATATATTAAACAGGACATGCACAGTTTAACAACCACTAACTTCAGTGAAAGGGACTGCTTGTGGCTAAAGTGATTGGTTTGTTTGGGCACCCACAAAACAAGCTACCAAAGGGCATAAAGTAGCTAAAATTATTGTTGGTAATACTCTCTACTGTTGGAACTGGAAAAGGTCATTCTCATCATGTACATCATCCTCACACAATATTAATTCATCCCAGCTGGAATCCACCATTAAAAGCACCTCTGTATTTTTTTTTACTTAATTGATGGTATTGATCTTCCTCATGGAATTTCTGGTTCATTTTGATGAACATAATATTTTCCACATTTTGACAAAGTAGCCACCTATGTCAATCAATGAGAAGGTTCCTGGCTATGCGTAAAAAAATTTTCTGAGTACACACAGGAAGGAGGGCAGCTTAGGTAATGCACAGCCAGTCTGTCTGTACAAGGGACTCCAAATTGCCTTTTTGTCTCTCCAGTAGTCCAAGGGACTATGTGACATGCCTATGTGTATGGTGTCATGAAAATAATCCTCCACCATTCTTTGTATGGTGACCCTATCAGATGGAGTCGTGGTAGCAGGGTAACTAAGTTTTGTCAATATTTTTAGGCAGAACAAATGTAACAATGTTGTAATAACTCCTCTGCATTACCACAGGGTCTTTTGGGAAAGTTTTTTCCTGGAAGCTGCCGGAGAAACTGAAGGAGATGTTGTCATGTTGTGTACCACTTGAGCTGCCAATTTTCACACCAGGTTCTGTTTGTATCTCTTAAGATCTAGGTCAGTTGGAAAGAAAGACACAACATACGACTTAAACCTAGGTTCAAGCACAGTTGCCAAAATGTAGTGACCTGATTTGAAAATATTGTCAACCCTTGGATCCTGGCAAAGTGAACAAGGGACTTGATCTACAATGCCGACATACCTAGCGGAATCACCTTCAATGTCTCAAGCTGCTTTTCTTAAAGCCTAATTAGGGGAATCACTTAACTCAAGCTAGCAGTGTCTGAACTCACTTCACAGGTTGCTACTTCAAAGGGTTTGAGCACCTTGCAGACAGAAAGCATTCTCCCTTGTTCTGGACTAAGGAACACTCCCCATCCTCTCCCAATGTCATGGCTTGTTGTATAGCTGTTGGTAGCTGTTGTTGCTGAAGCATATAAAGGGTGAAATTCCACCTGGTTACCACCTCTTGCTTTAGTTGATGGCAGGGAAAATCCAACTGTTCTTGCAGCTGCTGCAATCACCTGCATTCTGTGGCTGAATGGAGAAAATGTCCTAAATTTTTCGGCCCACAGACAGCATCTCCTGCATGCCCCTGTCATTTTAAAAAATATATGTACCACCAAGTTGATTGTGTGAGCAAAACATGGAATGTGTTGTAATTCTCCCAGTTGTAATGCTCAAACAATATTGGTGGCATTATTAGAAGTAACAAATCCTGAGGAGAGCACATGTGAGGTAAGCCATTTTGCTATGACATACCTAAGTTTATCCTAGTGGGTGTCAGTGGGATGCCTTTTAGTGAACCCAGTGATACACAGAGTAGCCTGCCTCTGAATTAGCGGGCAATGTTTGTTAGATACTGCTGTTGCTGCTTAGGACGAATCACCCACCCAGTGGGCTGTCACAGTCATGTAATCTTTAGTTTGCCCAAACTGATTGTTCACATATCTGTGGTTAGGTGGACAGTGGGCACACTGGCATTTTGTTGGCCTACTGTATAATTAGGGTTTTTTAATGTCCTGTTACAGCCAAGGAATGACTTTTTGGGTAAAATGGAGCCAAAATGGAATTGGTACTGGGGACACCAGACCTCAATATACTGTGAAACCAGATATTGGATGCAGATCTAATACTAGCAGAGCTGTGATGGCACAGTAATCTGCTGTTTGACTTGGTGAGAGCTGTCACACTTGCTTCCCCTTGCAAAGGATTGTTTCACAAATACTAGTCTTCTTGGTCCCCTTCTGGGATGAAGATCCATCCCCAGCACAAGGTGTAGTGCTCAAGGTTTCTTCTGAGGTATCCTGGATAGGTGAGGAGTCACCATGCCTTAAAAAATTGGATGAAGGACTACCTCTGATTATTACTGTGCATATTGAGGATATGTTATCCATTTTTCAATTAGCAGATTACTATGTGGCATATATGCACATGAGCAAAACGCACAAAATAATACAAAACATATATTTTTTATGACATAGCTCTATTTCAGCATGGACTGGAGCCACAGGGCATATATATATATATATAGAGAGAGAGAGAGAGAGCGAGAGAGAGAGAGAGAGAGAGAGAGAGAGATAGAGAGAGAGATAGAGAGATTATGGATGTTTTCAGCACCAAGTAGGTTCCTGTACACCTGTGGACTTTGGACCTGATTCAGATCCACTCGCAAACGGCCACTCGCTCATTCACAGCTTATATTTCCAAACTGCACATGTGTATGCATCCCAATGCACGTGCGTGAACCACTGCGAGTGATCTAGTAGGGCTCGTTTGCCCAGCATAGACAACCCATCTGAATGAGTGACAGGAGAGGCCATTTGTGGGTGGTAACAGGGGCAGGGCACTACTAACGTGGGAGTAAAGGTGCAAATGCAGGCGTGCCTGAGTGTTGCAACACCATTTCAGAGGCAAGCATAATTAAAAGACAGTGTCATAGTTCACGTCACTTGGTGGAATTTCACACTGAAGTGCTCACAGTGCTTGTGGCAAAGGTATAATCAACCTTAAGCGCTGCAAGCACATTCGATGGTGCTCGATGTACCAATGTTTTTAGGTACTTCCAGGAGATGATGTACGCAAGTGGGAGTTTTAAGAATGGATGGTGGGCATCTACATACACTAAGTAATCACACGCCAAGACATAGTGGGCATGCTTATGTCTTACCTTAGGATTGCTTGTCTTGCTGGGTATGTGCCAGATTTGCATCTTGTGAGTGGGTCTGAATCAGGTCATTTTTGTTTTGGTGGTAGTAGTTATACCCAATATTAAATAGTAAAATGCACTTCCCAGAATTTGTGGGTGTCAGCTCTATCAACAGGATTGTGGTGGTCGGCAATCCACCAAATAAATTTCAGACAATATATAGGGTTGACAATGAGTAACTTCCGTGCTTAAAAGATAATCTTAGTTGTAAGTAAAATAAATAAAAAACTATACATATGTGTGGTCAAATATAAAATTGTTTCAAATTTGTGTAACACTTTCAATAAAAATGATATATATCTATATATATATATATATATATATATAATGGAAAAAAGTGCATAATGCCTATGTAAACTTGATACCTATTGAGGCCAAAGTGCTATGTGTGCTTATTATAGATTGCCAACAAAGTGCAAAAGTGCAAAAAGTGCACAAAAGTGGCAATACCTACATAAAATTTAGAAAATCATTCAATTAATGAATAGCATATACAGGTGCATCTAAATAATTGTATTTATTTAGATAAAAGACAATAAATAATAACAATTAATTTGATAAAAAAGCAAAACTACAATATATAGTAAAAGTAAAAGCAAATGGATAAAAAATTGGGGACATAGGATGAGGATCACAGTGCTTATCTGAAAATGATGTTCAAAAGTTCATGAAGGTAAGTGGATTGAGCCTCCCAACATGTTTTGTCTGCTTTAGGACATCATCAAAGGACCTTTGTTAGAATTCTATAATAAACACACATAGCACTTTGGCCTCAATAGGTATCAAGTTTACATAGGCATTATGCACTTTTTTCCATTATATGAATCTCATTTTTATTGAAAGTGTTGCACAAATTTGAAATGATTTTATATTTCACCACACATATGTATAGGTTTTTTTTTTCTTACAACAAAGATTATCTTTCAAGCACGGAAGGCACTCATTGTCAACCATATATATTGTCATATACAGTCAGGTCCATAAATATTGGGACATTGACAGAATTTTCAGATTTTGGCCACTATTCACCACCACAATGGTTTTGAAATGAAACAAACAAGATGTGCTTTAACTGCAGACTTTCAGATTTAATTTGAGGGTAATTACATCCAAATCGGGTGAACGGTGTAGGAATTACAATAGTTTCAATATGTGCCTCCCACTTTTTAAGGGGCCAAAAGTAATGGGACTATCAACTCAAAAGCTATTTCATGGACAGGTGTCTGCTATTCCCTCGTTATTTCATTAGCAATTAAGCAGGTAAAAGGTCTGGAGTTGATTCTAGGTGTGACATTTGCATTTGGAATCAGTTGCTGTCGACTCTCAATATGAGATCCAAAGAGCTGTCACTATCAGTGAAGCAAGCCATCATTAGGCTGAAAAATCAAAACAAACCCATCAGAGAGATCGCAAAAACATTAGGTGTGGCCAAATCAACTGCTTGGAACATTCTTAAAAAGAAAGAACACACCGCAGAGCTCAGCAACACCAAAAGATCCGAAAGACCATGGAAAACAACTGTGGTGGGTGACAAAATAATTATTTCTCTGGTGAAGAAAAACCCCCTTTAAGACAGTTGGCAAAATCAAGAACACTCTCCAGGAGGTAGATGTATATGTGTCAAAGTCAACAATGAAGAGAAGACTTCACAAGAGTGAATATAGAGGGTTCACCACAAGATGCAAACCATTTGTGAGCCACAAAAACAGGAAGACCAGATTAGAGTTTGCCAAACAACATCTAAAAAAGCCATTACAGTTTTGGAACAACATCCTATGGACAGATGAGACAAAAATCAACTTGTACCAGAGTGATGGGAAGACAAGAGAAGGAAAGGAACTGCTCATGATCCAAAACATACCACCCCATCAGAGAAGCATGGTGGTGGTAGTGTCATGGCGTGGGCATGTATGGCTGCCAATGGATCTGGTTCCCTTGTAGTTATTGATGATGTGACTGCTGACAAAAGCAGCAGAATTAATTCTGAAGTGTTTCAGGCAATATTATATGCTCATATTCAGTCAAATGCTTCAGAACTCATTGGACGGCGCTTCACAGTGCAGATGGACAATGACCCAAAGCATACTGCAAAAGTAACCAAAGAGTTTTTTAAGGCTAAAAAGTGGAATGTTATGCAATGGCCAAGTCAATCCCCTGACCTGAATCCGATTGAGCATGCATTTCACTTGATGAAGACAAAACTGAAGGGAAAATGCCCCAAGAACAAGCAGGAACTGAAGACATTTGCAGTAGAGGCCTGGCAGAGCATCACCAGGGATAAAACCCAGCGTCTGGTGATGTCTATGCGTTCCAGACTTCAGGCTGTAATTGCCTGCAAAGGATTTGCAACAAAGTATTAAAAAGTGAATATTAGATTTAGGATTGTTTAGTTTGTCCCATTACTTTTGGCCCCTTAAAAAGTGGGAGGCACATATAGAAACCATTGTAATTCCTACACCGTTCACCTGATTTGGATGTAATTACCCTCATATTAAATCTGAAAGCCTGCAGTTAAATCACATCTTGTTTTGTTTCATTTCAAATCCATTGTGGTGGTGAATAGAGGCCAAAATATGAAAATTCTGTCAATGTCCCAATATTTATGGACCTGACTGTATATATATATATATATATATATATATATATATATATATATGCACACATGAACAAAGCACATAAAACAGTACAACAAATACAATTTTTTGGATGTCACAACTCTATTCCTGTGTGGACTGTGCATGTGGATGTCTTACTGATGGACACAGCAGAGTACAGCACAGTTTACAGAAACTTGCTATGGTGATGGCACTGGGAGTTTTCTGACCACGCCCCAAGGCGCTCTCTGATGATGTGATCAGTTTGAGCCACAGCTGGGGATCGTGGAGGTGACAGCACATGGGTGAGTTATCTGTTATATATTGCACTGTTTTTTATTATATGTATGTCTTGATAAAAGCATTAAGTTGCTGAAACATTGACAGCATTTCTGGTTTGACCTGATTTATTTACATCTGCAGCATAAGTCCCATTGAGTGCCCTCTCTCTGTTTTCTACATATATATATATATATATATATATATGCACACATGAACAAAGTGCATAAAACAGTAGAAGCAATACAATTTTTGGATGTCACAGCTCTATTCCTGTGTGGACTGTGCATGATGATGTCTTACTGATGGACACAGAAGACTACAGCACAGTATACAGCAACATGCACCCCCTGCACACATTGACTAAGTAGCACAGCCACTTGTGACTTGACTTGTGAGTCTGGACACAGCCTACAGCAGAGTACAGCACAGCATACAGAAGCTTGCACCCATATACATGGTAATTGATTAAGCAGCACAGCCACTTGTGAGTCTGCACATAGCAAACACAGCAGAATACAGCAAAGCATACACCCTCCCTAAACACATTGACTAAGCCACATGGCCACTTGTGAGTCTGGACACAGCACAGCCTTTACAGCACAGTTAAGTGCAGCATATAGCATGCTTGACAAGGAAATGGCGCCAAGTCCCGTCTGCTGAGACTTAAATCCAAAACCCGTGAGAATGCAATGCCGCAAGGGTGATGTTTTGTCCCGAAGTGGAATTTGAGTCAGGTGGGAAGTCCCAAGCCACCATTCACATTGAATCCGAACCTGCCCATATATATTGGGCGGGTTTGAATTCCAACGAATTGGACACATACAGTATTAGTAATGCAGGGCCTGATTCAGCAGAGTACAGAATTGCAAAGTCACACAAGTGGCTTTGCAATTCTATCCTGCTAAAATGCAAATGCAGCAGGAGGAATCTGACACCTTCTTTCTGCACCTGCAATCTCAGCCTGGGATCACCATCGCAACCATCATGACTGATGGTTGCAATGGTTGGCCCTTTAAACATGCCTGCTCAGGTCCTGGCTGACTGCAGGGTCTGGAGATCTGCATTCATGGATGCAAACCCTGGCCTCACCACTCCCAGAAAATGGGGGGCTATGTGCCCCTCTATGCATGCCGGTTCTGTGAGACTCTGCTAGTACTGGGCATCTTTTTTGCCAAAAAATCTAAGTCACAAATGCAACTAGGATGCAACTTGCATGCACCAGCAGATTGTGGGCCTGATAAAGAAAAATTCGCAGTTGCTTATACGCATGCAATTGGCCGATTATTTTGCACTGCACATGAGTACACATCGCAGTAAGCATTCGTGAACCAGGTGCAGTGATCTGGACTCCAATCATAGTGACCACGCCGATAAATCACAGAGCGATTGACAGGAAGTGCCATTTGTGGGTGGTGACAAGGTGCGGCCAGGCAAACACAGGTGTACCAGTGCATTTGAACGGCGTGCATAAATTAGCCACTGCAAAACCAGGCGCAGCCTGAGGTCTTGTAGCGTGCGCTGATGTAAGCATTTCCTGAGTGAGGTCTCACCTGCCTTAACTGTGTATATGAGTCCGATGTTACTCAATGTTACTGATTATAATTTATTTTGCAATGTTGTCAAAGTATATGGATGTAAGTAAGAAGTGGGCATCTTTATGATAGGCTGTGATCGCAATGAGAATGCAATTATTTAAATATCCCCGCTGATATTAGCAACTGCATTGTGTGCATATAACTGGAATATCAATCCTTGCTGAATCAGGCCCTTGCTAATTAATTTAATGTGCTTTTTTCATTCCAACTTCCATTGTTGTTCATATACATACTCAGGTGCACACAAATATACAAGTGTTGAATATAAATTTAATCAGCACAGTCTGATTCAGAGATGTAAGCTAATGCCATTGCAGCTGCATACCATGCTGTATGAAAATATGCAAAATTAGCAGACACCAAGAAATATATTGAGATGCCTCTCAATCCAAGCATCTGCATTAAAAGTAGAGATGTGCGCTGACCCCTGTGTTTTGATTATGGTTTTGGATCTGTATCTTCTCTTGTTTTGGTTCTGGATTGGTTTTGCCAGACTGCCCTTGCGTGTTTTGTTTTTTGTTTTTAGATTTGGATCTGTATTTTTTCTAAAAAAAACATATAAACAGCTAAAATCACAGAATTTGGACCTGTTTTTGTTCCTACAGTATTATTAACCTCAATAAACTTTATTTCCACGTATTTCCAGTCAATTTTGACCACCTCACAGCTCACAATATTGATTTTTTTCATCTAGTTAAGGGCCAAAAGGTTGCATCCAGCTAGCTGGCTGACTAATCTAAGTACAAGTTGGAAGCTGCTCAATCACTTCAGTAATATCACTCAGGTGCATGTAAGGGAGGGGTTAGTCTATACAAGAAACAACAAAAAGTATTCCCCCAGCACTCAGAATGAAATCAGCAATAAGATTTGAAAAACTACATGGTGGTAGATAATTCAGAGATCTCAGTTGCATATATTTGCAAAGATATGGCTAAGCCTCCGGGCCGCGTCACGGCGTCTCTGATACCGGAGGTCCCTATCACTTGGTCAGAATCTGGGGTGCAGAACCCCAAAAAAGCCGGCGATAGCCAGCCACCCAAGCGAAGCACACCAGTGAGAGATTAAAGTGTTAGTATAGGATTAAAGGAAAAACTATGTGTTAATAAGTGAAGGTGAAATTAAAAAGCTAAGAAAAATACTTGTACTTCTGTATTGAGAGGCATAGATGGGACCAGCGTTAGGAGGGCGTGCTGGTTCTTGTAGTGCCATTAGGAGGACTTAGGGGAGACTCCAAGGTAAGCTAGCTCTCAATTCAGGTATATTTGTATGTGCCATTATCATGTGGCCTTATATTGGGCAATTATTACCCAAATTGGATATAGTTATCAGTTTTGGGGATGAGTTTGGGGTGCGGTGCCCCTTGGGGTTGGTGTGGCTGGGCTGCTCTGGTGAGGCACACATTAACACTTTATTTAGCCCTTTTACACTTTCCAATATATTTTGTGTATATATATATTTTTCTTAGCTTTTTAATTTCACCTTCACTTATTAACACATAGTTTTTCCTTTAATCCTATACTAACACTTTAGTCTCTCACTGGTGTGCTTCGCTGGGGTGGCTGGCTATCACCGGCTTTTTTGGGGTTCTGCACCCCAGATTCTGACCAAGTGATAGGGACCTCCGTTATCAGAGACGCTGTGTCGCGGCCCGGAGGCTTAGCCATATCTTTGCAAATATATGCAACTGAGATCTCTAAATTATCTACCACCATGTAGTTTTTCAAATCTTATTGCTGATTTCATTCTGAGTGCTGGGGGAATACTTTTTGTTGTTTCTTGTATTGACTAATCTAAGTGACAGCAGTGGGCAGCACTAACATGTGGTAGTTCCGTTTCGAACATGGCACAGAGCGGCATTACAGTGGTAGACAGGATGGCATTTTAATAAACTATACTATCCCTAGGAATTTTACAAACCAAGATAGTTTTTTACTTAACTAGGTCAGAGGCCCGACAGAATTGGAATGTTTATGGACTGAAGACAGGGAAAGGACGGAAGGATTGATTAGTTCTTAATTTAATTTAATTTTATATTTTGAGTCTTAAAAAACTATGAGGGAAGATCAATCTAGGATCAAGTTCTTCAGTTCGTAAAAGACATCTTTGATCTGGAGTAGGTTTTTTTAACTTTTTTATACATCATGATCTAATAAAAAAATGAAGTGGCCTTGCTTTGTGGAGGTGCTGCTAGAGTATACTGTAAACAGATGTTTACTAGTTTGTACACAGGGAGGTTGTTAGGGATAATGGGATGAAGACTTGTTGTTTACATTAGAGGAAAGCAGCCTTTAGTTCTCCGGCAGAATTAGAACTTCCAGCATCTGTGATGTTTGCTGGGCCTACTGGAAGTTATTTGTCAACAACATGTGGTGTGCTTCAGGTTACCTCAGCCAGCTTTATGCACTGTATGTAAAATATATTTGTATGTGGCCAATATACACAACTAATTTTTGTATTAACTGTATTTGCACTTTATTGGACACATCCTGGCAGGAAGATGCTCTGTGATGCTGCTGCTCATATTTGCCCACCCCATCACTTTGGTGGTTCAGAATTTTCTTTAAAAAAATGACAAGGGCATGCAGGAGATGCTGTCTTTGGCCATTACAATTTCTGGACATTCATAAACCATAAAATGCAAAATGTCAGGCAGCAATGCCACAAACAGCACATAATGCAAAGAAAAGAGGTAAAATATGGACTTGTCCTTCGGCCCTCCAACCCACCCTTATGTTGTATTTATGAAACAGGACATTCACAGTTTAACAAACCAATCAATTCAGTGACTGCCACTTGTGACTGAAATGATTGGTTTGTTTGGACCCCCCACAAAACAAGCTGCCAATGTGCAGTGGACATTGGTGGCAATGATCCCATATACAAACTGGCTTTACAACATAAGTAAGATCAGATGTCACCATCGTCATCATCATCCGCATCAGTGTGTACATCCTCTTCTTTACGCAATATTCATTTTTCCCCGCTGGAATCCACCATTACAGGCGCTTCTGTATTTTTGTGACTATGGGGTCTATTTACTAAGAAATGTTAGGAGACAAAGTGAAAAGTGATAAGGTGCCAGCCAATCAGCTCCCAACTGTCATTTTTCAAACACAGACTGTGAGATGGCAGTTAGGAGCAGATTGGCTAGCACCTTATCACTTTTTACTCTGTCTCCTAACACTGCTTAGTAAATAGTCCCCTGAATTGCTGGTAAAGGTCTTCCTCATGGAATTTGTAATTCATTTTGATGAACATCATTGTTTCCACATTTTGGGGAAGTAACCTCCTACGCCGATCACAGACAAGGTACCCGGCTGCGCTGAAAACTCTTTCAGAGTACAAACTGGAGGGTGGGCAACTTAAGTAAAGCAAAGCTAGTTTGTGTAAGGGACTCCAAATTGCCTCATTTCCTGCCAGTAGTGAAACAGACTGTCTGTCATGACTATTTGGATGGTATCCCTAAAATAATCATCCACTATTCTCTGAATGGTGACTGTATCAGAAAAAGTCACGGTAGACATGTCACTCATTGTAGGCAGTTATTTTAGACCAAACCAGATGTCATTAAGTTTTGCTGACTGATCTGCATCACCACCAGCAGTGGGTTTCTTTATTTTTTTCCTGGCAACCCCAGAAACTGAAGAAGGAGATGCTGCTGTGTCACGTGCTCCTTGAGCTGACAATTTTTTCACCAACAGCTCTTTGCATCTTTTCAGATTTATGTCCATCCAAAAGATAGACACAAGGTACAGGTATGACTTAAACCTAGGATCAAGTATGGTCACCAAAATATAGTGATCTGATTTCAAGAGATTGATGACCCTTGGATCCTGGTGAAGCAAATGATGGGCTTGATCTACAAGTCCTACATACTTAGCAGAATCACTCCATTTCAGCTCCTTCTTCAGTTTCTCCAGCTGCTTTTGCAAAAGTTTGATTAGGGGAATGATCTGACTCAATCTGGCAGTGTCTGAACTAACTTTATATATGGCAAGTTCAAAGGGTTTGAGACCCTTGCACAACACAGAAATTATTCTCCACTGCGCTTGACTAAGGTGCATTCCTGCTCCTTTCCCTATGTCATAGGCCATAGTGTAGCCTTGGATGGACTTTTGCAGCTCATCCATCCTATGAAGAATATAGTGGGTAGACTTCCACCTAGTTACTACCTCTTGCTTCAGTTGATGGCAGGGCAAATTCAACAGTACTTGCTGATGCTGCAATCTTTGACACGCAGTTGCAGAATGTAGAAAATTCCCTAAATCATTCAGGCCATTGAAAGCATCTCCTGCACGCCCCTGTCATTTTTAAAAAAATGTTGTACCTCCAAATTCATTGTGTGAGCAAAACATGGGATGTGTTCGAATTCACCCACATGTAATGCTCGCACAATAATTGTGGCATTGTCAGAAATCACAAATCCAGAGGAAAGTCCAAGTGGGATAAGCCATTTTGCAATAAGTTCCCTGAGTTTTTCTAAGAGTTTCTCAGAGGTATGCCTCTTATCTAAACTGGTGATACATAAAGTAGCCTGCCTCTGAATGAGCTGGCATTTGTTAGATGCTGCTGCTTCTGATTGCACTGTTGGAGGCAATATACCTACCCAGTGGGCTGTCACAGTCATGTAATATTTAATTTGCTCTGTCCCACTTGTTCACATATTTGTGGTTAAGTGGACAGTGGGCACAGTGGCATTTCTGAGGACAATAATAAGGTTTTTTTAATGTCCTTGTACAGACTGGGAATTGCTATTCTAGAGAAGTGGAATCTAGAATGGACATGTTAGCGGGGACACATGACCTCAATTAACTGTCTAAAACCCACTGCATTAATGGCGGATACTGGATGCACGTCAAATACCAGCAAAGCTGCTATGGCATCTGTAATCTGCTATGCAACTGGGTTTCTGCTGTCAAAATTGTTTCCAATTGCAAAAGGATTGTTTGTCAATTGTTTGGTTAAACTAAAAGCAGTCTTCTGAGATGAAGATCCACCCACAGCAACAGCAGCAGCAATTGGATCCTACTGATGAACCATGGGTAGGAGAGGAGTCAGTCATTCTTATGAATTTGGATGCAGGACTACTTCTGATCACGATTGAGGATGTTGATGAAGATGCAAGTGTTGGTGGTATAGATTGCAGGTGCTTGGATCCATAGAGAAGGGAGCAGCTAGGTGACACTTGACTGATTGTTGTTACATTTAATTTTGCAAAAGTTTCTGAATTTGAAAAACCCTTTTTAATTTGATGAATGCGCTGCAAGTGAGTTAGATGGTTAAAGTCATAGATGGTTAAAGTCCTTGATGGTTAAAGTCCTTACCTCTACTCTCTGTTACTTGGCAATAGTTACAGATGGCTTGACAACTGTTGCCTGGATTTGGGTGAAAATAATTCCACACATGAGAAGTGGATTTTTTGGTCCTTTACCCAGGCATGACAACAATGGGCTTTTACAACCATGGGCAACAACTGTTGCCTGATCTACAGATTTTACACAAACATCCTCGGCATCAACATCCTCATCATCATCAACATCCTCATCATCCTTGTTAGCACCAACTACAGAAATATACTCCTCATCCTCCTGGTGCAATTCCACAGAAGCATCCTCAATTTCTACATCAGCATTTTGACTTGTGCTGCTCATCCCCACATTTGCAGAGGGCACAGAAATGGTGAAAGGAGGATCCTCTTCAAGTACAGTATTAGAAAGGTCAGGCTCATACATGGCAACCGCAGATATACTTGCTCTCCTCAGGGACCTATGACTTTTCTGAGCACACAGTTGGTTCATGTGCCTTAGTAATTTTCATTTTTTTGACACTTCTAAAGGGAGAAGGGCTTACATCATCATAAGATGCAGAACCACCAGTCATAAATAAAGGCCAAGGCGTTACCCTTTCCTTGCCACTTTCTGTAATAAATGGCATATTGTAATTTTTTTCTTTCTCTGCAGCTAACTTAGCTTTTATTTTTTTTCTTTCTCTGCAGTTAACATAGCTTTTATTTTTTTTTCCTTAACACTATAAAATATTACTTGCTTGATTTTCGATGACTTGACTTAAGCCCTGTATGCCCTTGGGCATTGGCTTTAGTAGATGATGTAAATGGACTAGTATCATGACTGGTGGGACTGGCAGCAGCTCCACCACTAGTATGTGGTTCCTGCAGTCTCAACTGATTGTTCTCCATAACAAACAAGGATGAACTGGGGTACAGCACACACATCAATTTGTACCAATTTTAAATATTACACAGCAGTATCAATGACCTACTGTGTGACAATATTTTTTACGAACACACTGAGTTTCCACTTACAGTGTGACAATATTTTTTATGAAAACACTGCGTTTCCACTAACAGTGTGACAATATTTTTTACAAATACACTGCATTTTCCACTTACAGTGTGACAATTTTTGTTATATACTGCGCTACCACTTACAGTGTCATAAACAATATGTTTCTGAATATTACACTGTGGTCTGACAGGCAGCGTCACAGTAAAATAAAATAATAATAAATATAGCACACTGGCGTAAAGCACAAAAAAATATAAAATATATTATTTTTTAATCCTTATATTAGTTATTAGCTTTTATGTTTTTATACACTGGGCACCCATGGATGGACAGAGCACCCCTAGTTGGACACAGCCCCTGCCCCTGGATGGACATAGAAACCCCTGGATGGACACAGCAGCCCCTGCCCTATATGGACACAACAATCCCTGGATGGACACAGCAGCCTGGATGGACACAGCAGACCCTGGATAGAAACATAGAAACCACTGGAAGGACACAGCAGCCCCTGCCCTAGATGTACACATCAACCCCTTGATGGACACAGCAACCTCTGAATGGACACAGCAGCCCCTCTTGGATGAAGCACAGCCCTGACAGCCCGGGACTCAGCAAACAAATGGTGCCTATTACGGTGGGGGAGGGAGTTTTATACAGTCCAAAACCTATGAGAATCTGACACAGCAGGATGATGATGTTTTGCCTCGCTTTGAGAACTGAGTTGGGTGGGAAAATCTGAGCCGGACTTGGATCTCACCTCGGATCTGCAAGTTCAGGTGGGTTCAATTCTCAGGGAACTGGACCCGCTCATCTCTAATTAAAAGATGCAGCATTGGCCACAAAACATGTATTTATTGGTCTTCTGAGTAACCTTTGGTCAAGCAGAATAGCAGTGGAACCTGAGAGGCCAGAGCCATTTTTATTGCTTGTGGTATCACAGACGTAGGCTGTGGCATGCCCCCATAATATTTGCAACATGTCTGTGTATTTTATCTGGGTTGTGTATGATATCCCATCCCGACAGTCACAATACTGGCAGCAGAATCCCGACAGTCAAAATCCCAACAAATTTTAGGAAATATTCTAACTCTAACCTATCCCTCACACAGCCTGACCATAACTGTCTTTTATGGGTGCCTAACCCTAACTGTGCTCTACCGCAGCCTTAACCTAACCCTAATACTAATACAAAAAATGGGTAAGTCCACCAAGCGCTGGATTCTGTTTATGCACTCAGGAAAGAAAAAAGTTCTTTATCGGTAAACATTAATTCACCAAATGTTCTAGATTCTTTAAACTTGTAATAGGATTCTCACCTTAAATAGGTGAAAGAAGTTCCTTGAAAGGTATATTTTATCAGCATATATGCACATATGGGGAAGAGACTCAATGTTGATCTTTAGTAATGGACATCAGTTTCCAGTCCCATATGCATAGAGAAAGAAATCTCTTATAGTGTTTAAAAGTTTTAACAAACAGTTTTATTTAATACTTTACACAAAATAAAATATAAGATTGCTTCGTACCATATAGAGCCTTCCGAGAAAGGCACACATGTAATGAGTTTGTGGTGACAAAAAAGCACCCGGTTTTACCACTACTCCTTTGCATGTGGACCTTCACAGGATCTCCTATAGTCCCAGACAAAGTGCACACTTCCTCCACCGAAGCGTTTCAAACCTCAGTCCTTTGTTAAGGTGTATAGGAAGTGTGTGCCGATGACCCTATTTAAACCCCTAGCAGATCATGTGATATTCCAATTAGGTCTACTAGTTTGTTATTTAAAACACATAATAACAACAAAAGCAAATCAATCAAGCATTGGTGTTCAAACCTGTCCATTTTTTGTATAAGCACACATGTGCCTTTCATTAAGGAGTTGCTACATGTCTAAAGATGTTTTTAAAATGTTTTAGATATATTCGATTTAAGCACTAAAAGGTATAAGAACAATACAGGAGGAGTGGTAAACCCGGGTGCTTTTATGTCACCACAAACTCATTAAATGTGTGCCTTTCTTGGAAGGCTCTATATGGTACGAAGCAATCTTATCTTTTATTTTGTGTAAAGTATTAAATACAACTTTGTTAAAACTTTTAAACACTATGAGAGATTTATTTATGCCTATGGGACTGGAAACTGATGTCCATTACTAAAGATCAACATTGAGTCTCTTCCCCATATGTGGATATATGCTAATATAAGATACCTTTCCATGAACTTCTTTCACCTATTTAAGGTGAGAATCCTATTAGAAGTTTAAAGAATCTAGAACATTTGGTGAATTAATGTTTACCGATAAAGAACTTCTTTCTATCCTGAGTGCATAAACAGAATTCAGCGCTTGGTGGCCCTACCCATTTTTTTGTATTGGATAACATATGGTGTGGTGAACCTGGGTTCGGACTCTTGCGACGGAAGGAGCGCAGGTTACATGGTTTACTGTTTGAAAACTAACCCTAATACTCACCATCAGAATTCATCAGTATATAGACCATCGGGTTTCTGCTACCCATATTGTGACTATCGGGATGGTCACTGTTGGGATCATTACTACATCCCACTTCTACTCCACATTATCTGCCGCAAATGCTGTCTGTCTATCACATGGCAAGCAAAAAGCCACTACGAACGACAACAGTATTGTACTTGATGCATGCGCAGATTGGCTTTTTTGCATGCACGGACATAACCAGCACTCCTTCCATCTTTGAATCAAGCCCACGGCCTTCTTCACCTTCTGAACCAGTCTTTAGCGCTGTGTACCTTTCAGTTTTCTAATTTATCTGATCTGGTTAAAAAAGAGGAAAATAATTTGCAGAGAATACGCAGCCACTCCCATCAGTCCTTTTCCCAGTGGAGTTTACAATCTATATTTCCTACCACATGTGCACACATGCACACTAGAGTTATTTCTGTTGGAAACCAATTAACCTACAGTAATTTTTTGGCGTGTCGGAGGGGGACATTCCAAACAATATGCAGTTCAGGCCGTGGTGGGAATCAAACCCAAGACCTAATTTCTGTGAGGCAGTAATGCTAACTATTACACCAACCATGCTGCCCAATACAGTTCTGCAAGGCACTGAGCACATTTTGTGGTGGCACTTAAATGAATCAATATTTGACATACATACATTTTGCACTTGTACACATTGTACATAAGACATTAAACCTGGTTTGATCTATAAGCCTTCTCTCCAAAGAGAACATAGGATTGTGCCTTCCATTCCTGTTATATTTATTGTCACTTGACAAAAACAGCAATACCTCTTAGAGTACCAGAAATAAACCTATACAGTATTCTGGAGGCTAGCATTTCTCAGACCGCAAAAATGCCTTAATCATACATAAACCTTTCAAGACATTAGAGGCCTCTCACACATCTTCACAGTAAATCACAAAGCACAAATATGTATCACTGCTCCTGATGTAAAGTTTTGCTAATTATGTTATGTGTTATGCTAAAATAATCTGTGTATTTGTGGAACTTTATTTCATATTGGTCATGTTATTCACTGATGAGTAATGTAGAACAATTCTTAAAATACACATGAGATGGACATTGTATTCTAAGTTTCGCATTAACAGATTTTACAAGCTAAAAGAAAAAATGAATTCTGTATATGACAAAGAAAATCACATATAATGAAGTAGGATTGATTTTTTTTTTTTTTTAAGCGTTGTCTCTAGTATTGGCACAATCACAGTTATTTTCAAATCCACATTGATAACTTATTTTAGGAAGCACATTTGACATGCAGAAAGGTCACACAATTATAATCTAACCCTGTCTAATATCAAGAGTCTAAAATCATTCTCCACCATTATATTTTTTTATACTTTATAGCATCTCAGCAATTTACAAGACCTGAGTGTGTATGGCTATTGTGGTATAATAATTAAATAATCAAAGCTGTGTTACTGGATTTCCTGTGCTACTCTATAATACATTTCTAAAGACCTAGGGCCTGATTAAGATTTAAAAATAGAATAAGATAGAGCAAGTAACTGTGTACCTGGATACAGAGACGTAACATGGCACGGTTGTGCCCTGCGCCGGCCATGTCCACTGCATGCATTATGCCATGACGTTGTGTGCATGATGTCATTATGTCATGCAGAAAGGGGCTGGGTCCTGCATCACTAACCGGATGTCCTCAGGATGCCCGATTGGCTGCATACCCTGTGCAGGGTGCCAGTCTGGAGTGTCTACAGGATGCTCCACAAGTGCTAAAGCAGAAATCCTGGCTGCAGAGTTCCAGGCACCCTGTTAGCCCGAAGCAAGGGCCATTGGGGTGATGGTGCCATCCACAGAGCCTCTGCACTCGGTGCTCTCGCACCAGTCACCAATAGCTAGTTATGGCCCTGTCTTGACAAACCATGTTGCAAAGCAAGGGTGCACAAATATACACTTTTTTGCATTTTGGGTAAATACTGGCTGCTTTTGCATGTAGCCCACAAATGCTGGACAGCTTTATTCTTAGACTGTAATTTAGATTTGAGTTTGGACACACCCCTCTCTCAAATCTAAAGCTCTCTGCACATTTTAAATTTGCCCCACCTGCAGTGCAACATGGTTTTGCCAAAATGCATAGTTATTTGCTCTTTCTTAAGCTGCCTACACACTATACAATTATTGGGCCAATTTGTGAATATTCGTGTGATCGACCTGATTTATTGTATAGTGTGTATGAACAAACATTTCACCAATAAAACGGTAAGAAAACATCCACAAACGCATTACTTTGATTACACTGGGGAACAGTCAATCTGTTGCCAGGGATTTAAGAGTCGATTCCAATTAATTTTGTGCTCCTGATCATGAATATGCCATACTTATTTTTCAGTTGGCTCTAGTTTTTGAGATATCTGTCTTTAATATTTATGAAAAATCCAATTACACAATGTTAAAAATTGTTAAAAAGATATTTTTTTATTCTGATTAAATTTGATTTGTAAAAAAAAAAAAGACACAGGATAATTATATACATAAGTGTTAGGAAGCTATCAGAACTATTTTTTTGTAGGATTTTCTTTTGTACTCTTGTTGCAGGCAGTCCTGCTGCAGACTCCAACAGTATAGTTATATACAGCTCAAGACCGTGCTTTTCTTGAAGTCTGGATGCTAAAAGCTCAGCTCCTTTTTTTCGATAAATTCAAGTTACGAATTAAATCGTTTAGTTCCTTTTGAGAAAATGTGTTTGGAGTAGAGGAACTTTCTTCAAACTCACTTTCATCTATGTTGTCACTTGCACTGGTTGAAATTAACATTTCCACATCACATTCAACTTCACACAAAGAACTGAATGATGGTACAGGTAAATCTTCGCTATATGGTATCAGTTGTTTTGCAGAATTCATACTTGGGTATTACCATTTGCGTTTCTTAAATCGATTCATACCCTTAAATCGATTCACATTTACAGCACAAAAATAGCAGTCACTCAAGTGATCTTTTGGCTCACACCACATCATAGGTATACGAAATTAAGTCCTTTTTGATCACCTTTAGTCCAATTGTGGAGTGATTCCACACAGGTTTTACAAACTTTGTTAGGCACCCAAATCTTGTCTTGCTGGCTTATGTGACCTCCAAAATAAGCCTGATACGCTTGTTTTACAAATACAGTTATATTTTTTTCTTTCTTTTGCAACACTATATTTGCCACAAATATAACAAAAAACATCAGGGTTGTTAGTACACCGTCTCCAGGAAGAACTAATTTTTATGGCAAAAACGTTTTGTTTCACACATTCAGTGCTAACTCCCAACAAAAGCCAAGGACGTATTGAATATAACAAGCCCAAACGGCAGGAAATTGGTTGTGGTGGTACAGAGAGAGGGCCTAACAAAGGAACAGGAGGTGTGCTAACTGCCTCACTCAGTCCTCTCCATTGCTCCTCTATATATGCGACCCAGCTTTCATTTTACCATCTTTACCACCTTTTGTGGATCAGGTGCCCAAGCAGGAGATGGGAAATATGTATATATATATGCATGCAATGAGGGATGGCGGTCAGGGTCTTGTAGATGAAAATATTCACTGTATTCAGATAGTCATATATATCATGTCGACGTTTCAGTGCATGTAGGCACCTTTTTCAAGACAGTAATAAAATGTTACATGGCAATAGACCTACAGCAAAGGCAAAATCAAATATCCCTACTTAAGTAAGAGGCAGAACTACACTCCCCAGTGTGGATGCCAGTTCCTTGTAGCACATATGATGGGACACCTCATTGATGACCTTTCGCCATCCCTAGCCTCCATCGACAGTGTTGGTGTGCCACTGCTAGGTGAAACCTTACACCTCAATGGTAATGATAACATGTTTAAAGTAGGGATGTGCAGGCTCGGTTCTACTCGGTTCCGTTCGGTTCTTTTTACCGAATCTTATTGGCTATCCAAAACTCGTGACAGCTGAAACCCAATAAGATCCGGTAAAAAGAACCGAACGGAACCGAGTAGAACCGAGCCTGCACATCCCTAGTTTAAAGCAAAAATGAGACCAAATTATATATTAGGACCTATCAACCTATTGCATAAGATTGTGTAATAGAGACAAAATTATAGAGAAGAAAATTACAACTTTATGCATTAGGTTAATGGGTCTACTCCTAATCATGCAGGCGCACGCTCATGTTTACAGAAGCAGCCTCATTAACACTGCAAATCCTCTTTGTATAGTCCATTGTTGTCATCTGTCCCTTATTCCCAAACAGTCTCAGATATTAAACATTTTTTTCTGGAAATATTTGTCCGTGATAAGGTCCCTATTTTTTATTGACCAACTGTGTAATTAAATTCCTATTTTTCTCTGCATTGTTATGGTAATTCTTACCAACTATTCATATGCGCTACCATTTAGAAGATAACATTAATTATATATAAAATTAACAATGCAAAAATAAACTAATACAGGTTGAGTCTCCGATATCCAAAATGCTTGGGACCAGGGGTATTTTGGATAATGGAATATTCTGTATTTTGGAATATTTGCATATTATAATGAAATATCTTGGGAATTGGACCCCAATATACACACAGAATGCATTTATGTGTTATATACACCTTATACACACAGCCTGCAGGTCATTTTATACAATATTTTCAATAATTTTGTGGCTCAAACAAAGTTTGTGTACATACATAAAATTCAGTTATGTTTCATATCACCTTATACACACAGCCTGAAGGTAATTTTATACAATATTTGTAATAATATGTGCCTTGTGTACATTGAACCATCAAAAATCAAATGTTTCATTATCTCAGTCATTCCAAACAAATTCTGTATTTCGGAATATTCTGTATTTCGGAATATTTGGATATGGGAGACTCAACCTGTATCACATGCAATAAACATGAAATGAGGGTTATTTGATGGAAACATAAGGGTTAATTAATTTCAGTAATACATGCAACAAACATGCATTATTTTAGGAGTAAAAGTCTATTTGGTAAAATGGTTAGTTATAAAGTGATAGGAAAAGTATTTAAAAGATCAGCATGTACTGTAGGGAACCATAAATTGTGCTTGGAGGTGGAGAAAGGCACACAGACACAAAACCAAAAAGTGATTTGCGCTTCGCATTTTGTGAGTATCACACATTACTTCCATATTGTTTTAGGCTATGGTTTAGATTTATATTCATGAAATGTAACTGGGTGAGATGAATCATAATTCACAAATTAAAACTGATAAATCAGAGTGCATCACCTATTCACTGCAACCAGATTTGTGATTTAGAGCCAAATATTCCATTAAACTACCTAGGCTCCCATCTACAGTCCAAAGAGCACTGAGGAGCCTGGATTAAATTAACCAGTTACTATATCAGGGGTGGGCAATAAGCCGGCACTCCAGCTTTTGTTGAACTATATATCCCAGCATGCCTTGCAACAGTTTTAGCATGGCTAAATAGCAAAAATGTGGCAGGGCATGCTGCGATGTGTAGTTCTACAACAACTGGGAGGTCGCTTATTGCCCACCTCTATACTATATGGTCTGTTTTGACAAATGAAAAGGCTAGATGATTCCCCAAACTTGAAACCCAATGGTTACCATTAGCCTTGAGTCAATACTAATGCAGTAATTAATGCCTCATAAGCACTATATGGAAATCTACTGATTAGTGATCCATCATTCGGAATTGTTTAGCCTTCAGTGATCTTCAGAACATTTTCTTTCCTTAAATTTAGTATCCCATGCATAGACAATTGCTTAACACATGCTATAAAATGGCATAGGATGTGTTATAAAGTTATTCTTCATGTGTAAGTATTCATTAAAATATAATTTTTTTTAAATTAAGCTGTGTCTTTACTAATCATTAAGTGTAGTATTTAGGACTTAAACCACTTCTGAAGATGCTGCCTCCACAAAGAGGCCGTGGCTGTACCTCTTTTTCTGATCTGTGAACCTAGGCAGGCTTTGAGTAGGTTATGGTACTCAGCATCTTCTGGTTACATTTTTATTAATGATTACAATGAAAACATGTGACACAAGCAATAAGGAGAACCTGAATACCCAAATAGTTTCATGCAATATATAAGACATGTGAGGCTCCAACAAGAAATATTTCAAGACAAAAAAAACAGTATTTTATTAAATGGGGGCTAAATAATTATATAAATCATATGTGGTAGTAGAAGTAATGTTTGCTCCTATCACAGACTGCAATCCTGCCATGCACAGTCTCTGCACAGGTGGACAGGTGCACTATGTTTAGGTTTTGCCATATTTAGGTTTTAAAGCAGCAATGGCATTGGTTTAATACTCCTATTTCATAAAAATGTGATTCTCTTCTGAAATATTTACCTTTCATACATTATTTATGATCATGGAACAAATACTGTAGCTTTTTCAGGAAACCGGACTGCCAAACTCAGAAGCACAAAACAACTATCTTTACCAAGACATTTGTTAGTATTATATTGCAATGTGGCACATTATTACATTTATAATGTCATATTCTATCATATTTAATATAAAATATCCAAATTCTTGTTGTGATACAAGAACTTTGGCAAATAAAATTGTGATTATTCCCATACAACCTTTTGTACATAATCAACTTACTTCATTGACTTAGGGCCTGATGCAGAGTTGAAAGCAATCTGGGTGTATATGCTCTCAAATTCTGTGTATGGTGCAAAATTCATATATTCACATACATGCAAAGTTATGCACATTCTATGATGAGCCCAACTCCTATCTGTACCCTTATGCTGCCCATCCACTAGATGATTAAGTTGAGCGATTGAACGATAACGATCGTTCAATCATTTGCAAATCATTTGCAAATTGTTTGCAAATCATTTGCAAAAGTGTCTAAAATGACCAGTGATGTGCGTGCCCGCTGGTCGTTTAAACATCGATCATCTTTCCAACATGCTGGTCAACCTGACGATAACGTCAGGTTCAGCATGTTGCCAGATGATTGATGAGCCTGCACTGAACGACTGCTCGTTCAGTGTCGGCTTATCACAGACATAGAAATGACTGCACGATTACAATGTCGTAATCGTGTTGTCGTTTCTTTGGTCTGCTAGTGGATGGGCAGCAATTGTTTGCTAACTTTCCAATTATCAGTAACATTCTTGCACCAGCCTATCCTTGGGGCAAATGATGTGCCTTGAAACAGGCATTTATGCTTTTGCTCAACTCTGTATAGTCCACAGTTCATTGGGCACATCCTCATTTTGACTGCATAAGAATATCTCTTGAAAGACCTGTGCCACTTCTTTAGTAACAATTTTGATGCAATGGAAATACATACAGTATGACTATGCTTTGCCGGGATGTAGTCAGGTTAGCAGCGGCCAGGATCCCAATACTGAAAGCCCGACGTGGGACTAAAGGAACTGTAGGCATACAAATCCTGACACCTATTATTAGCCCCACAACGAAATGCAGACGCAGACATACTGAACAAAGGTAAGCCGGGTATCTTAGGTTGTAGCCACGAGGAGCAGAGGGTTAGATTTAGGATCCCCTGGGGGGATTTAGGGTCAGGCAACCCCCCAGGAGGGTTAGGGTTAAGCTAGGGATAGGGGGGGTTAAGGTTAGGCACCACTAGAGAGAGATTAGGGTTAGGTACCCCCTGGGAGGGTTAGGTTGAGGTTGTTGGAAGAGAAGGTTAGGGTTAGGCACCAATGGGGGGAGGTTAGGGACTAGGAGGAGAGGTTAAGGTTAGGCATCACTAAGGGAGGGTTATGGTTAGGGTAGGGAGAGGGGATGGTTAAGGTGCTTACCAGCACCAGTCGGGAATTTTATCTTTCAGTCTTCCACTGTCGGTATTTGATCCAGCGGCTATTCATTCGCTAGGATTACATAACGATTACACTTTGCCCATATGGGGGCTAATTTTGAAGTATACCCAGTGAAAAAACTTTTACGGTACACTCTGTAAATAGACATATGTTTAGTTTAGAATCAGTCCCATATTACTAATTTTAATTATATTTAACTGAGAACTCTTTGCTATAAAGTTATATTTTATAATAGTGTATATCCATGTAAAATAAATCTGATAATTGGGATACAATAGCTATGGTTTGTAAATATTATGTAATTCTAAAAATAAAAGAATAACGTAATCCCTGCTGATTCTAATACAATTACAATATGCATAAAATTAACATCTGGTGTCACTGTCAGGGAAATAGTTATATGCTGTCTTGACAATGTTGCCTTCATAAATCAACTCCATGGTGTCTTGAATAAAAATTCAAGGTACATCGAAAAATTATCTGTAACAGTCCCATTGAGCATGACAGCAACTGTCAGATGAGCATTTACATTTTAAAATAATGTTCTAATTTTAATAGTATCTACTCACTTGTAGAGTTTATTCTTTTTTGTATCTTTTTATACCTTTTTATGAGTTGAAGAAAAATACACATTATTTGCAGATGGAGTAAACATATTTTGTAATCCCTAACAAATAGGTAAATAAATTAAATCTGTTATCTGGAAATCTGTTGTCAAGAAATTTATGAAAATCTGAAAGGAAATAAAATAGAGATGAGCAGTTTGGTTTTGCCTCGAAACCGAACACACCAATTTTTGGATTTCCGAGTCAAATAGAATCTAGGTTCAGATCACTTTGGGGTTCCGGTTAGAACCAAATCACAGTTCTGCTGTAAATTCAGAACTCATATTTAAAAAGTAATTAAAAAATGAATCTCGGGTTATGGATTGCATGTAAACAGGTCCAAATTACATGATTTTAGCTGGTTTTAGCAATTTAAAAGAAATAAAAAAAGTAAAACTGAATCCAAACCAAAACACTTGAGGGTGATTTTGCAAAAACCAAAAGTATAAGATTTGAGGGTGGTTTTGCCAAAAACAAAATACAGGTGTCTGCACACTTCTCTAAATGTCACATAATTACTTCTGTTTGGTGATCCTGCCATACACTTTGGTTACTCCTAAACTTACTGCCACTGATGCAGAGTGAGCACTATGCCATTTGGGGCGTCATATTTGGAATGAATTCACACTTCTTTTGGTGCTTTATGGGACACAGCTGGGGAAAAACAACACATCCTTAGACTGGCACACTTTTATTTATTTTGTTTAGTTTATGTGTTGGTTACATGGTGAAACAATGTAACGTCTATTTTGCCTTAATGGCTTTTGTACTGTTTTTATATGTACTGTATGCAAGCATATTTTTCCACCAAACTTACTGACTGTATTATGGAGCAGCAAAAGTTTTCTCTTTACATATATACAGTCAGGTCCATAAATATTGGGACATTGAAAGAATTTTCAGATTTTGGCCTCTATTCACCACCACAATGATTTTGAAATTAAACAAACAAGATGTGCTTTAACTGCAGACATTCAGATTTCATTTGAGGGTAATTACATCCAAATCGGGTGAATGGTGTAGGAATTACAACAGTTTCAATATGTGCCTCCCACTTTTTAAGTGGCCAAAAGTAATGGGACAAACTAAGCAATCCTAAATCTAACATTCACTTTTTAATACTTTGTTGCAAATCCTTTGCAGGCAATTACAGTCTGAAGTCTGGAACGCATAGACATCACCAGATGCTGGGTTTCATCCCTGGTGATGCTCTGCCAGGCCTCTACTGCAAATGTCTTCAGTTCCTGCTTGTTCTTGGGGCATTTTCCCTTCAGTTTTGTCTTCATCAAGTGAAATGCATGCTCAATTGGATTCAGGTAAGGGAATTGACTTGGCCATTGCATAACATTCCACTTTTTAGCCTTAAAAAACTATTTGGTTGCTTTTGCAGTATGCTTTGGGTCATTGTCCATCTGCACTGTGAAGCGACTTCCAATGAGTTCTGAAGCATTTGACTGAATATGAGCATATAATATTGCCTGAAACACTTCAGAATTCATTCTGCTGCTTTTGTCAGCAGTCACATCATCAATAAATACAAGGGAACCAGTTCCATTGGCAGCCATACATGCCCACGCCATGACACTACAACCACCATGCTTCACTGATGAGGTGGTATGTTTTGGATCATGAGTAGTTCCTTTCCTTCTCTTCTCTTCCCATCACTCTGGTACAAGTTGATCTTTGTCTCATCTGTCCATAGGATGTTGTTCCAGAACTGTAATGGCTTTTTTAGATGTTGTTTGGCAAACTCTAATCTCATCTACCTTTTTTTGTGGCTCACCAATGGTTTGCATCTTGTGGTGAACCCTCTATATTCACTCTTGTGAACTCTTCTCTTCATTGTTGACTTTGACACATATACATCTACCTCCTGGAGAGTGTTCTTGATTTGGCTAACTGTCGTGAAGGGGTTTTTCTTCACCAGAGAAATAATTATTTTGTCATCCACCACAGTTGTTTTCCATGGTCTTCCGGGTCTTTTGGTGTTGCTGAGCTCTCCGGTGCGTTCTTTCTTTTTAAGAATGTTCCAAACAGTTGATTTGGCCACACCTAATGTTTTTGCTATCTCTCTGATGGGTTTGTTTTGATTTTTCAGCCTAATGATGGCTTGCTTCACTGATAGTGACAGCTCTTTGGATCTCATATTGAGAGTCGACAGCAACTGATTCCAAATGCAAATGTCACACCTAGAATCAACTCCAGACCTTTTACCTGCTTAATTGATAATGAAATAACGAGGGAATAGCCCACACCTGTCCATGAAATAGCTTTTGAGTTGATAGTCCCATTACTTTTGGCCCCTTAAAAAGTGGGAGGCACATTTTGAAACTTTTGTAATTCCTACACCATTCACCCGATTTGGATGTAATTACCCTCAAATGAAATCTGAATGTCTGCAGTTAAAGCACATCTTGTTTGTTTCATTTCAAAACCATTGTGGTGGTGAATAGAGGCCAAAATCTGAAAATTCTGTCAATGACCCAATATTTATGGACCTGACTGTATAGTTTAGCTTATTGTTTTAAATGCATAAATTATTTAATTTTACCTCACATCTGCCTATTTTGTTTTTAAAAACAAAGAATTGTTTCATTCTTCACTGGCATTAGAAATAAATGTAAAGAATGTTGATATACAGTACACATAATATTTTGGAGATAATTTAATATAAGTATATTATAGAGCAATACCAAAACATTTAATGACATTTACATTCTACATGGGGTCTATTCATCATTACATGAGTATCACTTGTGATAATTATGTTTTAAACTTACTCCGAGTTTAAAAATACTAGCCCTTATTCAGAGTCGGGCGCTCTGAATCAGGGCCGGTCTTTTTGTTTTTTAGAACGGCCTCCTGGCCGCTCACATAGCTGTGCGTGACTATCCACAGCTATAGCGAGTGACCATGATGATGGTTGCGATGGTCAAGACCATCGCAACCATTGGGCTTGTGACAAGACCTTTGTGGTAGGGTCTCATGGCCGCAAGCCCCAGAGAGCTTTCGGCTCAAACAGAGCAAAAAAAGCTCTCCCACTGACATCACTAGTGATGTCAGTGGGGCCACCCCCAGACAGTAGGCATTCTCATGGGAACACCTCTGTCTGGGCAGCCACCCCCCTGGCCCACCCACCAAAGGGGGCAAGCTGTCACTCAACATCGACATCACGCCACCTTTGGTACGAGACCTGGAGCAACGAACTGCCCGTCGCTATCCAGGTCTCGCACATGCGCATAACGGAGCCGGCTCCGTCGTGTGCATGCGCTCTGGGCCACCATTGACCCAGTTGCGAGTGTTCAGCGCTTGTGACTTGATCTGAATCAGGCCCACTGTTCAGAGGCATTCATCATGCCTCATTAACTGAAGTATCACTTCCAAAAAGCTGCTCTTTTTGCAGAGTCAGTGTTTTGGAAAAGTGATACTTTTCTCCCTACACTTGCTGTATCCCTTGGGTTTCTCCACAGCCAGTGGCATCTGTGCCACCCATTAACCCCACTGTCCCCCGTGTTCTCTCTCCTCCCCCTGCTGCTGTGTCCCATTTCCCAATGTCCACTTTGCCCCCCCTGGTGTCCACTCTACTCCTCCTGCTACTGTGTATCATTCCCCGGTGTCTGCTCTGTCCCCACTTCTGGTGTCCTCTTCCCCCCCACCTGCTGTTGTGTCCCATATCCTTTCTCCGGTGTCCAGTCTGTCCCCATTCACCCCTCCCCCCACTTCCACTCACCTGTCTTCACCTATCTCCTCTCCCTTTGTGGAGCGGTGCTGTGGAGCCTGAACAAGAGGAGGTTTGTGTAGCAGGTGAGTCGGACACAGTGCTGTGGTGCCCCTGAGCTCCCAGCTCCCAGAGTTATACACAGCAGGGAGGGATCTAAAGAGATACCTCTGCTGGGTGCAATGGCTGCTGTGTAATCTTCACAGGGTGCCATGTAAATGCCAGCCTGTGAAGATTATCAGGGCCTGAACGCCATTTCAGGATGGCATACAGTAACATAACCATATCCTGAAAAAAAATATTTTTTTGAACTTGATGAATGGCCCTGACACTTAATTTATACAAAGTATGTGAAAATGTTAATTTTCACCTACTTTTGTATAAATTAAATGATGATGAATAGAACCCGTAATGGCTAATGCGTGCTAAACAAGTGAATGATAATATTAATACACTAATAAGCACATTTTATGTAAAATTGGTTAATATTGGTAAGATGTAGTGAAGTTTACTGAATAATGATCCTTACTGAGGTTATAATTGTTTTTGCATAGAGATTTGTTGCAAATACGCCTGTGAGAAATGTGTTGCCGATGTTACCAATGCCACTTTCCAGCTGTATATACTGCTCTGCATATCAGCATATTTATGCCATTTTTGTTCTTGGCTCAACACAGCATTCAACCACTACGAAAAGCACTGCTAAATAACATTGAAGAGGGATGTCAAGGACAGTGGGCCTGATTCAGCTCTGGCAATAGAATACAATATTGCAAGTAACTGTGCACCTGGACAAACCATGTTGCAATGCAAGGGGTGCAAATACATACATTTTTTTCATGTTGGGTAAATACTGGCTGCTTTTGCATGTAGCCCACAAAAATTGCATAGCTTTATTTTAACACTGCAATTTAGATGTCAGTTTGGACACACCCCTCCCAAATCTAAATCTCTCTGCACATTGTAACTCTGCCCCACCTGCAGTGCAGCATGGTTTTACAAAGATGCAAAGCTACTGTACTTGCTATATCTAAAGGTACATACACACGGTACGATATCTATGAATGATATGAATGATAACGATAACGTTCAACAATATATCGTTCATAATGTCCATTTTTGTGCAGTGAATAACCAATGATGTGCATTCCCGCAGGAACGATAATGATATCTATGATAGTCCGTATATGCAGGCCAACTTGCATGATATTGTCAACTATGCCTGTTCAGAGATGTGGCAGAATGACTTCACTGAAAGGTATGAAAGATATCTTTCAAAGATCTCTTTGAAAGACATCTTTGGAAGATATCTTTCAAATCGATGGTGGTACAGATCGTACCGTGTGTCTGCAGCTTTACTCTATTCCCAAAGCTGAATCTGGCCCAGTGTCAGGAAAGATCTATATTTTAGATGTATTTTAGCATATTTAAGCACTTTGCCCTGAATTAGGAGAAACAATCCTCTTTACAAATGTTTAGCATTACAAGATCATAGGATCTAAATAGATATTGGGCCAAATGTAACAGGGAGAGAGTCAGGGGTGATTTTAGAGAGGAGGGGGCCTGTGTGCAGCCTCCATTTGGGTCCCCTCCTCCCTGGCAGTGCACTGAGAGTGGTAGTTTCTGGCTTCATGCCAGAATCTGCTGCGCATGCGTAGTTCTCCTGGAAAATGGTGCCCGTGCAGTGTCAGCTTCCCCCAGGGAAGTCTTTCACTTCTGTAAAGTACTTCTCCAGAATGCCGGGGATATAACTCACAGGGACAGTGGTTACCACGACCGCTGTCCCTATGAGTTCCCGTTAGTACATACCTGTTATATTTTCATTAAAAATGTAAATATTCATGGCAAGTTGGAGCATTAATAATCGTGTCATTACTGCGATTATTAATACATAGGCCCCTGGGAATCAAAGAACTCTCACAATTTTAAATTTTCATCCATATGTTTTCCCATTTTGAAGATAAAACTCGACCAATGTGAGTTTACTGCTAAACTCTCACATTTCCTCATTGTCTATTTTGGATTATATTTGTTTCACTCAAATATAAGGTTTTAAAAAAATGTTGGTTAACAATTAAAATATATTAACGATTTACATACAGCATGATTTTGAATAACATTGTAGAAAAAAAGCCCAGGAAGGTTGATACCTTTAACAGCAGAAGCTTTCTTCAGGCACATCAAGAAGAGAGGGGGTGGAGCTAAATGGTCCAAAAAGCCACCACATTTGCATATAAAAGTGGGAACTGCTTTGGGCTATTGTTGTTGGCTGGCTGAAAGATTTGGACTGATGCTGGCTGTCCCTGTATGCTTAGGATCACAGTAGATTTGCACACATGGAATTGTTGAATGTTGTTGCTAGATTACTGAGGAAACGAAGGGAAGTTAGCAGTTAAGTTGAGTTGAATCGGAAAAGGAGCCTACTCTGGATGAACCAGCCTTGGAGTTACAGACAAGTCCAGCCCACGTACTGCCCATTATATGTCAGCAGTACTTAAAACAGATACAGTAAGTCTATAATGAAGTTTATTTTGCCTTGCACTTAAGTTCTAAACATTTTTTTTATTACTGAATAAGGTCATGAACATCTATTTATAACTTACCGAACACAATTTTATTTAAAAAAAAATAAGTTTTTTAAACACATAACATTAATATTGATTTTTAACATATCGATCATCTATATAAAAGACCATTAATGATCAGGCCATTGAAACATCTCCAATTTACATTTCCCAGGTGGCTGATCCTCTGAGCAGCCACCAGGTAGGGGTCTGAGAGCGGCTTCATATGCATTTACTCGGTGTCTGCTTCCATCTGCAGTTGCCAGGTGGAGGGTACTGCTGTGCTGCTCTGTACAGCAGCACAGTAGATGCTGGGAGTGTGCAGAAGGACCAGGGGGTTCCTATGCCATTGGCGGCTTCTGGAATATTATCTTCCAGCAGATGCCCAATGTGCATTTCTGACTGGCACATTGTTTTTCTAGTGGGAACTCTAGATGCAGCTATTCGCTTGAAGTACAGGGAAATAAGGATACCGATGACTGGAGAAGTGTAAATAGATTTTTAGTGGTTACTGTGCTGTTTGATGAGAAATGTTTAGGCAAGCCATTTTCAATGTAAAAGTTTTTCTGAAAGCTGACAGAGTATGCTGGGACCATAGTATTTTGCATAAGAAGTTTGATTCTACTGTGAACTGTTTGAAGTGGTTTGGTACGGGATCGCAGTGGTTGGGATGCCGGTGGTCAGAATACCAATAGTGGCTTCCCAACAGTCAGAATCCCGATGCCCAAAGGTAAGTTCTACTACACTAACCCTTGACCCTTCCCCTAACCCTAACCCACCTTTCCTGCAGCCTAACCCTAACCCTCCCCTCCTGCAGCCTAACCATAAAACCCTCCCCGTACTGCCTAACCCCTAACCATAATCTAACCCAAACCCTCATACTAACCTGCCGGGATAGCAGGCACTGGAATGCTGGTCCCGGCATTGTCACCCCTGTCGGGATTCCAGAGCCAGCATTCTGTGCACCGGGATTCCAACTACATACTGCTTGGTGTATCTGTATTGCAAATTGCTTAACCCTATGTTTGTTAAGAGAGATCTGTTATTTTCTATTGAAAGAAGTGCTAATTAGAGGTTGTGTTCACTTCATTGGAAGTCATTTACTGTGCAGCATTACTGTTCCTTACAAACCTATTTAATAAGCCTAGGATCCATTTATGCTTCAAATTGATTATTGCCCACATTCTTTGAAAAACAAACCAAGCTTTCTGTGTTTATGTGAAATCCTGCCTTAACCTGTGATTACAATTTAAGTCTGAGGGTTCTAAGTATTAAAAATATTACCTTAATTTTCAGTCCTTTCTTCTAAAGCATCCAGTTGGATTGAGATTCAATTGACCAATATTGCATCCCTGCTGTTTTTGTGTGATAAGTCTAATCTACAGTATATAATTGTAATATAAATATATTTTTGATTTGTTTGTTTGCATAAACATTTATCTACTGAAAGGTGCATTTAGGTCCAGGAATCTGTGAAAGTAAAAATTTCAGATATTGTTAGTCTGAGGTTATATAGTAATACCATATCTGTTGCAGCAATATTTAATGTAAACCTTTATTCACAGTAAAACTCATTTCACTGGAGCACTAGTGCCTTACTTTCCATTGAGAGTTATTTTTGTATTACTAAAAGATTAATATGATGTTCTGACTATTGGTGACTTATTACTGGTACTGTCGACATGGAAAGTTCAAACTGCTATTTATGTTAGATATAATTTGCCTATCAAAATTATTGTGATATTACTTTATTATAAGACTGCTATTTTTCTAGGCTGGGGTTAAACCTCACGCTATTGGCAAAGAAAATAAGGTTTATGCAGCTTTAGCCCTGTGTCGCTTGTCCAATACTACTAGGGAACCCTTGTTTCTCTACTATAGCACCAGGTCTTTGGAATCCTATCATTCATTACTTCTAGGGTGCCAACCATCAGCCCTGTTACAGCTAGGTTAGAAGTAGGGATGAGCGGGTTTGGATTTCTGAAATCCGAACCCCCCCCCCGAGCCCCCCCGATCCGAGCCGGGTTTTACCGCTTGACTCAGAACTGAAATCGAGGGAAAATGTCATCATCCAGCCTTCTTGATCTCACGGGTTTTGGATTCTATAAAAGGTCCCCACATCGGCACCATTTCTCACTCTGGCTGTGGACAGTGAAGAGGGAGTGTGGGAGCTAGGGCTGGCTGGGCTGTGTTGTGCTGCTGTTGTCCATAGGGGCTTTGCCCACTCAGTCCATAGGGGCTGAATGGGCTGTGTTGTGCTGCTGTTGTCCATAGGGGCTGGCTGGGCTGTGTTGTGCTGCTGTCATAGAGGCTGGCTGGGCTGTGTTGTGCAGTCAGTTGTCCATAGGGGCTGTATCCACTCCAAAGTCTATAGGGGCAGGCTGGACTGTGTTGTGCAGTGTCCCATAAAGGCTGTAGTCCTAAAGGGGTGCTGTAGTGTTGTACAGGGGGTGATCTGTCCATCAGGGGTGCTCCCCCAAAGTGCACTCCAAAGAAAAATGAAAAAAAAAAAATTCTGTGTTTGTGAATTGTGTGTGCAGTAGATGCACATGCATCAACAAAGTAGCTCCAAGCGTGTACCTGTGTCATAAATCAAGGGCTGGATGGCTTGTCCATTAAAGGTTGCTGTAACTCCCAAAGTGCACTCCAAAAAAAATAAAAAATATTTTTTTTTTGTGTTTGTGAATTGTGTGCGCAGTAGCCACACATGCATCAACAAAGGAGCGCCAAGCGTACGCCTGTGTCATAAGTAAAGGGCCAGCTGGCTTGACCTTTAAAGGGTGCTGTAACCCCCAAGGTGCACTCCAAACAAAATAAAAAAATATTTTCTGTGTTTATGAATTGTGTGCACTGTGGCTGCACGTGCATCAACAAAGTAGTGCCAGGCGTGCGCCTGTGTCATAAGTAAAGGGCCAGCTGGCTTGACCTTTAAAGGGTGCTGTAACCCCCAAGGTGCACTCCAAACAAAATAAAAAAATATTTTCTGTGTTTATGAATTGTGTGCACTGTGGCTGCACGTGCATCAACAAAGTAGTGCCAGGCGTGCGCCTGTGTCATAAGTAAAGGGCCAGCTGGCTCATCTCTTAAAGGGTGGTGTAACCCCCAAAGTGCACTCCATCAAAAATAAAAAAATATTTTCTGTGTTTGTGAATTGTGTGCACTGTGGCTGCACATGCATCAACAAAGGAGCAGCACCAAGCATGCACCTCTTTCCCACAAGTAAAGGGCCGGCTGGCTCAACTCTTAAAGGGTGGTGTAACCCCCAAAGTGCACTCCAACAAAAATAAAAAATTATTTTCTGTGTTTGTGAATTGTGTGCACTGTGGCTGTACGTGCATCAAGAAAGGAGCAGCGCCAAGCATGCGCCTGTGTCCCATAATTTAAGGGACAGCTGGCACATCTCTTAAAGGGTGTTGTAAACCCCAAAGTGCACTCCAACAACAATAAAAAATAGTTTTCTGTGTTTGTGAATTGTGTGCACTGTGGCTGCACGTGCATCAACAAAGGAGCAGCGGCAAGCGTGTGCCATCAAGGACTGACTGGCTTGTCCATTAAAGGGCGCTGTAACCCCCAAAGTGCACTCCAAAAAAATAAATACATTTTTTTTTGTGTTTGTGAATTGTGTGCTCAGTAGCCGCACGTGCATCAACCAAGTAGCGCCAAGCATGCACCTGTGTCATAAGTAAAGGGCCGGCTGGCTCATCTGTTAAAGGGGGGTGTAACCCCCAAAGTGCACTCCAAACAAAATAAAAAAATATTTTCTGTGTTTGTGAATTGTGTGCACTGTGGCTGCACGTGCATCAACAAAGGAGCAGCGCCAAGTGTGTGCCTGTGTCCCATAAGTAAAGGGCGGGCTGGCTCATCTCTTAAAGGGTGGTGTAACCCCCAAAGTGCCCTCCAACAAAAATAATAAATAATTTTCTGTGTTTGTGAATTGATTGCACTGTGTCTGCACGTGCATCAACAAAGGAGCAGCGCCAAGCGTGTGCCTGTGTCATAAGTAAAGGGCCAGCTGGCTCATCTGTTAAAGGGGTGCTGTAACCCCCAAAGTGCACTCCAAAAAAAATAAAAATAATTTTTTTCTGTGTTGTGCATTGTGGCCCTGATTCAGAGCCGCTCACTCTGACAGAGCGCTCGCTCTGAATCAGGGCCGGGCTATTTTTTTTCTTGAACAGCCTCCTGGCTGCTTGCATAGCTGTGGGTGAGAACCCACAACTATAGCGAGCGGTCAGGAAGATGGTCGCAATGGTCAAGACCATCGTGACCACCGGGCTTGTGGCAAGACCCTTGTGGTAGGGTCTCGTTGCTGCAAGCCCCCGAGAGATTTTGGCTCTAACAGTGCCGAAATCTCTCCCACTGACATCACTTGTGATGTCATTGAGGCCGGCCCCAGATGGAGATGATCACATGGGAACACCTCCATTTGGTCAGCCACTCCCCCGGCCTGCCCACCAAAGGGGGCGTGCTGTCACTCAACATCGACAGCATGCCCCCTTTGGTACGAGACCTGGAGTGATGGATTGCTATCACTATCCGGGTCTTGCGCATGAGCACAATGGAGCCGGCTCCATCATGCACATGCGCTCTGGGCCACCATCGACCCTGTTGTGAATGCACAGTGCTTGTGACCGGGTCTGAATCAGGCCCTGTGTGTGCTGTAGCCACACTTCCATCAACAAAGGAGCAGCTCCAAGCATGCGCCTGTGTCATAAATCAAGGGCCGACTGGCTTGACCATTAAAGGGTGCTGTAACCCCGAAAGTGCACTCCAAAAAAAAATTAATTCTTCTCTTCTGTGTTTGTGTGCACCTTAGCCGCACGTATATATCAATCAATATAACATAAATGGAGGACCAAACTTTGTCCCCTAAAAATAAAATAGGGAAAGATCAAGAACCACTTCCTCCTAGTGCTGAAGCTGCTGCCACTAGTCATGACATAGACGATAAAATGCCATCAATGTCGTCTGCCAAGATTGATGCCCAATGTCATAGTAGAGGGCATATAAACTCCCAAATGACAAAGTTCAGGACAATGACCTTAAAAAAAACATTTAAATCAACTGAGGAGAAACGTAAACTTGCCAATATGCCATTTACGACATGGAGTGGCAAGGAATGGCTAAGGTATTTCCCTATGTTCATGACTAGTGGTTCAGCTTCACATGACGATGGAAGCCCTCCTCCCGCTAGAAAAATTTATTTATTTATTTATTAACAGTTTCTTATATAGCGCAGCATATTCCGTTGCGCTTTACAATTGGAAACATTGATAGAACAAAACAGGGTAATAACAGACAGACATAGAGGTAAGAGGGCCCTGCTTGCAAGCTTACAATCTATAGGGAAACAGGCATTGATACACAAGGATAGGTGCTATATATATTGCAATTTGGTCTGGCCAGAATGCAGAGTTTCTTGGTGGGCTGCTTGATCCAGTCACATAGGAATGTCGGCAAAATGTCAGGAGTATGTGAAAGAAAGATAATATGTGAGGTTATGTATGGACTGTGAGAGGGGATGTGATAAGACATGGAAGCTATGAAGGTTATGTGGTCGGTTCTGGAATCTGATAAGCTTGTCTGAAGAGGTGAGTTTTCAGGGAACGCTTGAAGGATTGAAGAGTAGAGGTAAGTCTTATTGTGTGTGGTAAGGCATTCCATAGAGTAGGTGCAGCCCGAAGAAAGTCCTGTAACCGTAAATGGGAGCAAGTAATGCGTGGGGATGAGAGACGCAGTTCTTGTGCTGAGCGGAGAGGTCGGGTTGGGAGATATTTTGAGATGAGTGAAGAGATGTATGTTGGTGTAATTCGAGTTAAGCTGGCAAAAGCACAGCGAAGAACTGTGTGTTCTATGCGTTCTAAGAAAATATCACAAATCCCCAAGGAGAGTCCAAGTGTGGTGGCGGTTGCGATGCCTGACCTTCCCAGCACTGGACGGGAAGAGGTGGCTCTTTCCACCATTTGCACGCCCTCTGCAAGTGCTGAAAAGAGCATCCACATTCCACTTGCTGATATGCAAATTGAAGATGTCATTGTTGAAGTACAACAGGATGAGGATACTGGTGTAGCTGGCGCTCAGGAGAAAGTTGGCGAGGAAGATTCTGATGGTGATGTGGTTTGTTTAAATCAGGCTCTGGGGGAGACAGTTGTTGTCCGTGGGATGAAAAAGCCCATCACAGTCATGCCAGGGCAGAAGACCAAACATTCCACCTCTTTGGTCTGGCAATATTTCTATCCAAATCCAGACAACAACTGTCTTGCCATATGTACCATATGTAAAGGTGAAATAAGTAGGGGTAGGGATGTTAAGCACCTAGGAACAGCCTCCCTTATACGTCACCTGCAGCGCATTCATAAAAAGAAACTGGCTAAGACCATAAGCAGTCCAGGGACTCCTAAATCCCTTTGTCCTGTTGTATCCAAGAGCCTGCAAACCACAGGGTCAACTCCCTCCTTGTCAATTTCCTTCTTAGTCAGGATCGGAAGTAGTCCTGCAGACCATGTCACTGGCATGACTGACTCTCCTTTCCGGGATCCTGCATTGCTACACCTACTGCTGCCGCTGCTGCTGATGCTGCTGGGAGTCGTTCATAATCCCAGAGAGGAAGTAGGAACACCACTACTTTTAATAAACAATTGACCATCCAACAGTCCTTAGCGAGGAGGATGAAGTACGACAGCAGTCATCCTGAAGCAAAACGTATAACTGAGGCCTTGACTGCTATGTTGGTGTTAAACATGCATCCAGTATCCGCCATTGGTGCAATGGGATTTAGACAATTGATGGAGGTAGTGAGTCCCCGGTTCCAAATCCCATCTAGATTCCACTTCACTAGGCAGGCGATACCGAGACTGTACAGAAACGTCAGAAAAAGTGTCCTCAGTGTCCTGAAAAATGCGGTTGTACCCGATGTCCACTTAACCTTCAGACATATGGACAAGTAGAACAGGGCAGACTAAGGACTATATGACTGTGACAGCCCACTGGGTAGATGTATCACCTTACGCAGCAACAACAGCAGCATCACCAGTAGCAGCATCTCAGAAATGCCAGCTCGTTCCAAGGCAGGCTATGCTGTGTATCACCGGTTTCAGTAAAAGGCACACCACTGACAACCTCTTAGAGAAACTGATGGAAATCATTGCCCAGTGGCTTACCCCACTTAGACTCTCCTGGGGATATGTGATATCTGACAACACCACCAATATTGTGTGGGCATTACATCTGGGCAAATTCCAGCGCATCCCGAAAAATTTATGGCCACTTTCCCATTCAGCTACTGTGTGCTGAAGACTGGAGCACCAGAAAACACTCTTGAACCTGCCCCGCCATCACCTGAAGCAAGAGGTTGTGACACTGTGGAACTCAACCCTCTATATGCTTCAGAGGATGGAGGAGCAGCAAAATGCCATACAAGCCTATACATCCACCTATGACATAGGCAAAGAAAGGGGTATGCACCTGACTCAAGCGCAGTGGAGAATGATTTCCGTGTTGTGCAAGGTTCTCCAGCCCTTCAAACTTGCCACACGTGAAGTCAGTTCAGACACTGCCAGCTTGAGACAGGTCATGCCCCTCATCAGGCTTTTGCAGAAGCAGTGGGAGAAAGTGAAGGAGGAGCTAAGACGGAGTGATTCCGCTCGGCATCTGGCACTTGTGGATGAAGCCCTTCATTCGCTTTGCCAGGAATCCAGGGTGGTCAATCTGTTGAAATCAGACCACTACATTTTGGCCACCGTGCTTGATACTAGGTTTAAAGCCTGTGTGGTGTCTCTCTTTTCGGCTGACACAAGCCTGCAGAGGTGCAAAGACCTGCTGGTGAAAGCACTGTCAACAGCTCCTTCTTCATTTTCTCCCGCAACTGGGGCTGCCAAGAAACAACTTAGGTATCCTAAGCTACCCACTGGCAGTGATGCAGGGCAGGCAGGACCAAGTTTGGACATCTGGGTCCGGCTGAAGGACCTGGCAACAATTTTTGAAATGTCTACTGTCACTGCATATGATACTGTCACCATTGACAGAATGGTGGAGGATTACCTCTGTGACAGCATCCAAGTAGGCATGTCAGACAGTCCGTACCTGTACTGGCAGGAAACAGAGGCAATTTGGAGACCCCTTTACAAACTGGCTCTATTTTTCCTGAGTTTCCCCCCATCCAGTGTGTACTCCGAAAGAGTGTTTAGTGCATCCGCGAACCTCGTCAGCGAAAGTCGTATGAGGTTGTTTCCACAAAATGTGGAGAAGATGATGTTCATAAAAATTAATTATCAAATCTTCCAGGGAGACCAGCCTCCAGAACGTACAGAGGGACCTGTGGTGGTGGATTCCAGTGGGGACGAATTAATATACTGTGAGGATGAGGATGTACACAACACTGAAGAGGGTGATGAATCGGTGGATGAGGAGGATGAAGGGGATGACATTTTGCCTCCGTAGAGCCAGTTTGTGCAGGGACAGATTAATTGCCAGCTTGTTTTGTGGGGGCCCAAACGAACCAATCATTTCAGCCACAGTCATGTGGCAGACCCTGGCGCTGAAATGATTGGTTTGTTAAAGTGTGCATTTCCTGTTTATACAACATAAGGGTGGGTGGGAGGGCCCAAGGACAATTCCGTCTTGCACCTCTTTTTTTTCTTTGCATTATGTACTGTTTGGAGCCTAGTTTTTCAAACTGCCATCCTGTCTGCCACTGCAGTGTCACTCCTAGATGGGCCATGTGTTTGTGCCACCCACTTGTTTTGCTTAGCATAGTCATCCAGCTACCTCGGTGCAACCTTTTGGACATAAAAACACTATTGTGGGGTGTGAGGTGTTCAGATAGACTGGAAATGAGTGGAAATCAAGGTTATTGAGGTTAATAATAGCATAGGAGCAGAAAAACCCACACATTCTGTGAATTTAGCTGTTTTTATGCATTTTTTAAAAAAAAATATAGATCCAAAACACAAAACCCAGAACCCAAAACACGGAAGGGTGGTTTTGGCAAAACCAATCCAGATCTAAAACACGAAGAAAGATCCAGATCCAAAACCAAAACACAAAACACGAAAAGTGGCCAGTGCACACCCCTAGTTAGAAGATAATAGAATTCATTGCTTCCTTTTACTTTTTTTTTATTGGCAGTGCTTTTACACAAGTCTTTGTTGCTTGAAGGAGGGAGTCCATGAGCTGGGGAAACCTCAATGGGCATAATGTATAGTAGTGTTGAACTGTGTCCCCTCCCTCACCGGAAAAATATACATTGTCTAATATGGGTAGGGATATTTAGTAAAATGAATCAAGTTAAATTGGGAAATACATACATACATACAATAAGGGTTACTACCACTTTATAATAATTTTCCAATTTTCTTAAGATACAGATGTGTCTATACATCTTTGCTGCAGTCGCACTAAAACAACCCTCTCGGTGTGTCAGGTCCCATGAGAGTCTACTAGTGCTGGACATATTTTTTTGCATCTCTTTAGGCTATGCTGATTAAATTGATATGTGACACTTGTATTTGCTGTAATATTTGGTGAAGGTTTGTTTTGTTTAGTTTGTCACTATAGCAATGGACCCCGGCCGCCTGCGTCACTTCCGCCTTGTCGTGTGAGTTGCTGATGCCAGACAGGTCTCGGTTAAACCCAGCACAGACACGTTGTATGCTCATGTATTTAAAGTAAGATTTTTATGTATTCTGTATTCCTGACGAAGGTTTAAAGTACCGAAACGCTGAATGAACTAAGGTCCTGATTCAGAGCCGGACGCTCTGAACGAGCTCCCGCTCTGAATCAGGGCATTTTTTTTTTCTGGTGCGTCCTCCTGGACGCTCGCATAGCTGTGGGTTACCACCCACAGCTTATGCGAGCATCCATGATGATGGTCGCGATGGTGATGCCCACCAAAGGGGGCGTGCTGTCACTCACCATCGACAGCACACCCCCTGTGGTGCGAGACTCCTGTGCGACAGCTTCCCCATCGCTCGCCAGGTCTCGTGCATGCGCACGACGGAGCAACTTCCGTCGTGCGCATGCGCATTTGCGTACCATCGACCCACTTGCGAGCGTCCTGGGCTCGCGAGCGGGTCTGAATGAGACCCTAAGTGGGCTGCTGTCCTGATTTTTTGCAAAACCGTGAGTGCCGCCATCCCTTCATGCTCTATATCTATAAACCATTGTGGAAGGCACCCGGTAGGATACTGTTGTGAGAGTAGGAGTGCCGAACTGACGTTACTATATATTTATATATATATATATATATATATATACATACAGAGAAAATATTTAACTATGCCTAAATACAGATGTGTCCTCATACATTTCGCCTCAATACACCATGCAGCCCAAGATGACTAGCGCGAGTGACACACCAGGTCTAGTGTGACTCTGCTAGCGTTAAGCATCTTTTTTTGCTAAAAAAAAAGTGACTAAGATACACCAGGAGAGTGCACTGATTCATTTGATATGTATGTGTGCGACTGAGTCTGTAAATTAAATATAATGAAACTTGGCAGAAAAAAAGCTATGGCTGCTGCATTGTAGCACTTTGTATACAGATTCAGACTCAGTCACACACAGAAATACAAGTATTGCATATTAAATTAATCAGTGCAGTATCCGGGTGCATCTTAGTCACATCGCATTGCAACTAAGATGCATTCTCAGGTGAAAAGGGTGCAGTATCCGGGTGCATCTTAGTCACATCGCATTGCAACTAAGATGCATTCTCAGGTGAAAAAGATGCAAAAAATATGTGCAATGCAAGCAGAGTCTTAAGGTACCTGGTTCACAGAGAGGGACTGTTTGGCATAACTGCAGCCAGTGGCATCACAAGGGGGGGTATGAGGTGTGCGGGCCGCACCTGGGGGACACCGGCGGAAGGGTGACACCAAGGTGAAGACTCCCCTTCAGTGACAGGAGCTGGGTGCTGCACTGCAGTATTAAGTGCAGCACTCGGCTCCTGACACTGAAGGGGACAGCTGGCACTGCACACAGGGCAGTCCGCACCTCCTGCACTCCCCCTGGCCTTCCCAGTAAAAAGCACAGCAGTCAGGACTACAGGGTTTGGGCCATGAGGCCACAGCCTCTTCTAGTGTGGTCACTTGCCCTTCTTGGTGGCATGCGTCTACGCCTTGAGCATAGCATCCCTCCCTACACCAGGTGACACCGCGGGGAGGGGAGCAACATTGTATGAGGACACATCTGTATGTCTTGTGTATAATTAGTTCTCACACATACCACCACCATTAGAATTGGACAGGCTATTTGTAAAACCACTGATATCTTCACTAACTAAATACTCCTTCTCATAGGTTAGAATTATCAGTCAATGCTACTGTACTATGCAGTATGGCTCAATATGCAATCTATACTAATATTATAAGAATGTTAATCTGTCTGTTTGTTCCAAGTTGGCTTAAAAACTACTGAACTGATTTCCAGGTAAACACCTAGAAATGACCTGCATTTTGTTTCTTCTTGATCTATCAAGTTAAAGCTGAGCATTAACAAAAACAAAATTTATTGACGTCGTCAATGCAAGAGATGGGTGTGGTATCATTTGGGCAGCCAGTAAGTGGTACGGGGAAACGTGCTTTGGATCTGCATTCACTTGAAAATGATAGGGTACATAGCAGTCTGTGCACAGGACACACAGTGACATTGGCATGAGTGGTGGGTGAAGGTGCTGGGGCACCAGTCTTTAAAGCACTGCTGGTCATGTGTGTCACTTCCATGACAGGGCCCCTGTGCAAAGCAATACAATTAGAATACCTAAAAAAAACAATTTTGGCAGAAGCCATTTCATTATGAGGAAAGCTGCGAGCAACAGCTAGTAAATATATTATGGGCATTATTCATTGAATGAATATCTATTGTGTTATATATCAATATATTTGTTTTTAATCCAGAGGTACCTTCAATGTATTTTTTTATTTTTATAATTGAGCTACAACTTACTATTCTTCTAATGTTGATGGTTATGTGACTTCATGCTGTCACAGTATTTACGATGAAAGTATAAACTTTTTAATAAAACTGTCATAACAACTACAATATAGACCACCTAATACTGTAATTGTATAATATTAGCCTTTCTATGGGGGAATTAATTTAGCATTGCAGGGATATAGCTCCCAGATTAAGTGCCTGGAGTTATTCAATTGCTCATACTGCAAGCCCGCGACTAGTTTGCACCCTCCTGAAGGTGTGAGCATAAATCTGCATTAAAACTAGTGACCTAGGTCTAGTTATAATCTTACTGCATGCGGTAACAGCATCATATGCAGCACTTAACCTGGAAGATGTAATTTACCTCAACCAAGCCCCAGACATTAGTAGCGCTAAAGTGCATCTCCCGAGTTAGGTGCCTGGCACAATGCACTCATTTGACTAGCTGCAGGCACCTCCCCACAATGCTAATTTAATTCCCTTCTATATGAAAAGTACAGTTTTACAACATCTGAATTTTTAAAATGATTTAAGAGTTTATAATAAAAAGGTAAACATATTGTAGCTTCAAAAAGGAAAAAAAAATGTCAGTTGTATTATTATATTTTTTTGTGAAGTTACTTCCTGTCCCAATAGTGTCCTAATAAAATAAACTCTAGTTACAGATGAACAAAATTGTTCTGACAAAGAATCAATCATTTCAAATAACTTTGTGAACTAACTTACTTTTGTGGTTGATGGCTATTAAAACTGATTATTATTTTTTGGTGTTTGTTATGTTTGCTAAATTGTTATTATGTTCCTATTGTGTTTTTCAAATCTAATTCATCTTCAAATTTACTTAATGTTTAAGTCGTTTTTGTTTCTAATTCCGCCAGACACTATTAATTTTATCTCAGAGTTGCATTGTGTATCAACCTTTATTCCTATTTTATATTCAGAATACATGAAAATGATATCTAAGTCATGCAAGTTTTGCCCTTTAAAAGCAATCTTGATGACTTTACCAAGATTAGAAAGGATTATGTGTTATGCTTCACCCTTCACACATTCAGCCTTGCATAAAAGTAATTATAATATAATAAAATGTTTTCTAGCTTCGTGAAACAGCAGGTGATGTATTCTAAATAAGTATTTTGTATACAGTTTATGAATTTTTCTGGTGGTATGTAGAATCTTGCTACAGTATTTATTGTTATATTTAAAATGTTACTATTATTCACTTAGGGAATACGATAAATGCTTGCATGTGCAGTAGTTGAATTCATGTGATGGAAATTAGAACACATGGAGTAAACAATTTGGTTCCTTTAACAAATTATTTATTGACCTACAGTATACTCTAACCACCAGTGATGTGCAGTCAGGTGAGGCATGTCAGCAGAGCCTTTCTTGTCATACCTAGGTATATTCCAGAGTTTTGACTATAAAAATTATAAGAAAAAGAATAAAGAAAATATTATACATATCTTCTTTGAATTATTCTAATCATTCTTATAGTCAAAAGTTTTAACTCTGGAGTAAAAAGCTTATGGCAGGTGAGGCACTGCCTCCCCTGTCTCCCTTTCCCGCACATCCCAGATCAAAACACACCAAAATTCATGCACTATATACTGTTGCACCTTTTATAATACCCACATGAACCCTTGGGTTCATATATGTATCTGCAAATCTGGCTCTGATACTAGCCAGTGCCTCCCCAGCCATTTACCTCACTGCATGTCACTGCTAACCACCAGCTACCTGGAGCCAGCACAGAACCTGTAATTATGAACTCTCTAGAGTCAGGAACTAGCCCAGTACTTTTAATTGTGTTTGGTATCCATTCTGGCATCTTCTCCCATGCTAGCCTAGCATGGGCACCACCATCTTGGCTGCTAACACCTGACTGAATCTCACCAGCTGGGTTCCTCTATTTGCTCACATATTCCACTCAGCCTATTGGTGACAAGGGTACCCTATTTAAGTCCAGACTGGACTCATTGTCCAAACTATTTCTCTCTCTGATACCTGCTTCCTGGCTCCTGGCTTAGTGTACCTGTGTATCTGTTCCAGTTCAGTTCTAGGCTGTGTGCTGTACTCAGCCGACTCTGTCATCTTTCTCAGGTGGTGCACTGTGCTCAGTCTGACTCTGTCATCAATTGCAGGTGGTTCATTATACTCAGTAGACTCTGCCAATACTCAGCCAGACCCCGTCATCTGACTCAGGCTGTGCGCAATACCCAGCAATACTCTATCACTGTGTCAGGCTGTGCTGCCCAACATCCAGGTAGGTCCTGTTATCTGTCTAGACTGTGTGCAATACTTAGCAAAAACTCTGCTATCCAACCATGTTGTACCAGAGACTCGGAACCTCATTCAGAGTCGGGAGTTGCGGCCGCACGGTCTACGCCACCGATGTTCGCTATACTGCACATGCGTAAAGGTCACAATGCGTGTGCGCAAACTAGCCGCTATGATCAGAAATTTCTCTCTCCTTGAACACAGCCAGGTCGGTAGTTTGAGTGACAGATGGTGGCGTTTGTGGGTGGTAGTGGGGAAGTTGCTTGAAAACGGGGGAGTGGAGATCCGAACGCAGGCGTGCCTCATTATGCAAACGGTGTTTTATGGGAGTGCATACAGATTATGGGAGTGCATAATTAACAAAGTAGCGTCATGGCACATGTGACATGGGAGGTTTTTACACTGACATGATCGTAGAGCTTAAGAGAGGGTATGGTCAACCTTAAGCTCTACGACCAGTTCCGATGGTTCCTGATGGTCTCGATTAATCCTTATATGCCCGGAGATGACGTGTAATGCGTACGAGAAGGGGGCGTATTTGTTTGTCTTCCGACCGCTTCCTCCCCTTTTTTCGGTCAACTACCGATCCAAACTTATGGACGCAACTTGCGAGGGAATCATTTGCATATCCGGGCCCTTTTTCCGTACGACCGTGCGGCCGCTTCGACCGACTCTGAATGAGGTCCCCAGTCTCCTCCAGCACACCCAGAATTTACCTGTCAGACTCAGTTTGTGAACAATCCACTCCTTATCATTCAGTCTCTATCCCAACTAGAGTCTTTCAACTACCAGCGACTGATCCAGTTACTGCCTCAGCTTTCTCCAGGCCACAAGGGAGTTTACCAACCTGCTCCACTTATTTGCTTTCATGAATTCGATGATAGCCAATCTGCATGAAGATGACCTTTATGAAGCTGCTCAGCTTCATTTGCTCTCCTACTTAGAAAGGTCAGCTCAAGAATTCCTCACCAGTCAAACAAAACACTAGTGTCATGATATAATTATAAAACAGAACAGTGACTAGGAATGTGTAACAGGTTCCGCCACCCATGGAGCAGGGCCCTGGGGGTGGCATTGTCATTGCCTCATGGCATCTGATTTTGGCTTGCAGGGTGCCTGGAATGTTACCCTGCAGCCAGTAAAGATGCTGCAGCACTACCCAGAGAATCAAAAGGGTGCTCCTGGCCCTCACCCTGTAGAACCACCCAGAGCATCTTTAAAATTATTCAGGCAGTGCTATTCTCCCTGGTGCCTCATTGGCGTGACATTGTAATGTTTCAATTTTGTGGTCTGAGATGGCACTGGATGAAAAATTGCTCCATTACAGTGCTGTCACCAAATGCCCAAAGATAAGAACTACCACAGCATGAATATTCATCAGTTACCTAAAGACAGTAACTGGCAGAGACAGACATATTTCAAGATACAGCCGACTCTGCATATAGTTGCATATGTGCTTGGTTTATGCCAGAAGTAACAGAAGCATATAGATGTGGCATGCCAGTAGTTGTTATTGGCAGACACTATGGTGGCAGGTGGCAGCAGTGTGCAAATGTAGATTAGTCTAGACAGCAGATAACTTAAACAATGGGTGGTTTATTAACCTCTTGCCTGGCATGCTCGCATCTGATGCAACCTGTCAGAAATGCTCAGTAGGTGACTGCTGAAAGCTAATCTTCCCACAACCGCCTATGTTAGAGGGACCTGCAGGTCCCTCTGCACCCTTGCCTCCCCCTATTTTATGTCTCTATCACTGCTAGCCACAGTGATCGGGCACCCGATGGCATAGCTGCAATTGCAGCCACGAGCAGCTGCTGCTGCTGTTGTGTCTCGATCACTGTGGCCACCAACGAAGCTGGCTTTACTGTTCTCCCCCTTTAGTAGAAGCAGCATCTGCAGCTCATGGTAGACATGGCTGCTGCTGTGTCCCCGGCAGCCAGCTTCACTGTTCTCCCCCTCAGCAAGAAACAGATGTATGTTCAGCGGCATCCACGGCAGGTTGCGAGGGTCCAGTGGGGTTCCAGTGGCATCTGTGAAGGGGTGTGAGGTGGTCCGGCAGGGGTGTGGGAGAGTCCAAGGGCATACGAAAGGGGCTTTGGCACTTTGGAAGAGAGGAAGAGAAGTAGCCGGTTAGAAAATGGCTGCAAAGCCACTCCCTCGCCAGCAGTCATTGGACAGTGATGTCATGACACAAGGTCACGTCATGACATCACGGCACATCTAAAATATTCCGGATTTATTTATTTTAACATTGATTTAATAGGTCATTTTATTTTTATTACAGAAGTCCTGTATAATCAAGACTCGATACGGGGCCTCCGATTAGGAATGGTTTACTATACAGTATACTAGGGATGGCCACCGACCATAGAATGTTTGTAAACTGATGTTAAGAAAAAGAAAACATTGGTGGCTGTGGTTTCAAACAATCAATGGCTTTTCTTTTGATGGTTGAACCCATCAGCCATGGATGGTACAGCTGTCAATGGTCATCATAACTGTATACCATAAAAAATTGCTATTTTTATGGTATACGGTGTTTAAATTTATTTATTTTTAAAAAAAATTGTGTTGGAAAAGTTTTAAAAAGATGCCCTTGACCTAATTCAGTCATAAAAAAACCTGTCAAACTGTATTATGGCTATGCTAAGTGGTAGCAGGGAGATATAAACAAAAGAGCTTAGCAGTGGTGATATAATGGAGTGGGGGCAATGTAGGATCTCTCCATGGTTGGAGATACTCAGAGCAGGGGCGTATCTATAATGGGTGCAGGGTGTGTGGGGCACACGGGCCCCCCACCGCACACCCTGCACCCATAGTATTACTTACCTCTCCGGAGACCCACGTCAGAGCGGGGGTCCGGTGCTGTAAAAACAACTGCGGCCATTTTCCCAGTGACCTGAACATACTTTATAGACTCTGGGTGCACTCAAGTGCCCAGAGTCTGTAACTCCGGCACTGGCCGCACACAGCTCAGTACGCTGCCGGCCGCTGGACTGAGAGGAAGGGTCCCATGTTGGAGACTACACATGGGCCCACTCCTCTATAGAAAAGCCCCTGACTCAGGGTCACATTAATTTACTCAGGATGCCAAAAGAAGAGGGCATGCAGTGTGCAGAAATTGCATGTCAGAGGTCATGCCTCCATGGAGAGCCACTGGGCCCTAGTGCAGTGTTGGCTAACCTTGACACTCCAGCTGTTATGGAGCTACATAACCCAGCATGCACTGCAACAGTTTTGCTATTAGGGCATGCTAAAACTGTGGCAGGGCATGCTGGGATATATAGTTCCACAACAGCTGGAGTGTCAAGGCTAGCCAACACTGCCCTAGTGCATGATGACAGCAGGCCATTAACAGAGGCAGCACAATTGTTAGTAATAAATGCAAATGAGTATACAAACTAATATTATATTGAAGTGTGTATTTAATAAATGCAAAGACTGCATATAACATTAAGCCATGGAAGGAAAAAAGTACTGTTTTGGAGGCACCACTGTATTAGTTAAAATTTTACTTTAAATAGATCAACATAAAAAAAAATGTTAAACACACTTGTAAACAAAGGGCTTGAATATAAATATCATAAAAACAATCTTATGATCCACTTAGTAACTTTATGGCAAAACAAATTCCAGATGCTGGTGACAAGCTGGTACTTATGACTGAGGAATCGCTGCTGTGAACCGGAGTTTGCCTTGAGGAGGAGAGAGTCCCAGGTCTCTGAAACCCTACCCACTTCAATCTGGGAGGGTAACTTGGCATTGACGGAGCGATTGTATAGCCCTGTCCACAATTTGTGGTTATTCACTTTGATAGTTATATAATATGTGAGTGCGATGTCAAAATAAATTCTGTCCTTTTTTATTGGCAATATTGCTCTTATTTCTTTCTGCTTTTGAGTTACTTTTTGGGAATAAAAATTTGGTTTTCCCTACTGCCTGAAGTGTTTATTCTTGTTTACATGAAAAAGAAATATGCATTGTTTAAGGAACTGGAAAGCTATTCAGATATAAAGAATGAACTCTTTTGATGTAAGGACTTTCTTCTGCTATTGATGTGTTTATGAGGGAACTTTGTATTATTTATATAAACAAAATTATCTGCTTTCTTCCTAGGAATTTCACAGTGCGCCAGACACTGGACGTTACTTACCAGGTCCGGCAGCACTGGGGTCCTGGCCGGCAGCGAGAGGGGAGTCCCCGGCACCTGCTGCTGATGTCTCTGCTCCCAGCTCCTCTCTGATGCAGCTGCAAGTGCAGGTGGCTGTGGCTCTCCTAAGGGTGCACACGCTGACCTGCAGGGAAATTTTAAGTGACAGGTGCGCCAAATGTGATGTCACATTTGGCACAAGCTTTGAACTCCTCCCTATAAGAGGGAGTCTCTTGGCACTAAACAAGTGCCAGAATATAGGCTCCCAAACCTTACTCTAGCATTATTAGTGATTTATGCCTGTTCATTCCTGACTTCAGCTTGTTAGTGACCTGATTCCATCTTCTCCCCGGTACTGCACTTGAATTACGATTTTGACCTTGGCTATCATCCGTGACCTGTTTTCGCCTACTCCTTGGTACTGTCTTGTCCGTTTAGATCAAACCCAGATTGTTGACTATGTATACGCCTATATTGCATCTGCTCTGTCCAAAGTGCACTAGGGCCTGTACAAGGGAACCAAGTCTGAGGGCCGTGACCTGCGTGTCAGTCCAAACTTCCTTGCGGTGGTCCCTGGTGAATATTGCCAGCATGTTAGACTCCACTCCTCAGTACTGGGTCTCATCAATGCTTAAGTTTGGGTCAGAATCCATTGTTCATCTGTGAGTTGCGACAGGAAAATTCTTAAGTCCACATTTAAATATGAAAATCAATCAGGATATGGTAATAGTTGTCTGTGATGTAATTTGCTATAGCATCCAATAATTATTTATACACTACCAGTGGGAATCGTCCAGATGCAACCAGCCAATCAGAACTAACTGATTGATATCCTCTTTAGTGTACATTATGAACAAGTATTGAGCACCTGCAAGAGATAAATCTAATAAATGGTGCATATGGTACATGAAAGCACCCTTACTGTACCCATGCAGTGCTTGCACCCCTATTCCCACTGCTTTTCCAAATCTCTGAGCATAAGGAGTAAAAAGTGTACAATGTATGAGTTTATTTGCGTGCATAAGCAGTACAGAAATGTGTATTTTATCTAACTCTGCATGAACCCTCATATGCATGTCATTTACTGATGAAACATATATGTTTTGACATAGGTAGTACATGTTCTGGGTCCCTACATGTATATATTCCCTTTAAACATAGGATGCAGATTTTTTATTACCAAACATTAGATTACAAAGAGAACAGGGCTGTTGAAAAATTTCTATGAAAATGGCCACTTAGGGCTCTATTCAATTCAGTGTGAAGGGGTCAAGTTTGTGTTGCAACAGCATAGAAACGTCAGCAACGGCACAGCAATTTGCTCCCCTCGGGGCCCGGTCTAACACAGTACTCTCATTTTTGCTCATAGCCATATGGAACTTCAAACTAAAATCTGTGAGTCTGGCCATACCGCAAGTATGGCCTACATCTGCACTTGCTCGCACAGCAAGTAATTCACAACTATTGTAATTGGATCAAGCCCATGACATTACATCAGTGTTACTGATCATTGAATATAATTAAATCATATCATATATAAGTTTTTGGAAGGATGTGTTCAGCAAAAACCTTCAGAAGTTTACATCAGCCCCATGTCCATTAAAGCATTAACCTAGAAGAACGACGCTCATAAAAATTCAATGTTTAGATTTTACTGAAAAATCCTCAATCTCTTATATTCCAATATAATGGAGAACATGCCAAATGTATAAAATACTTTGGAGTCTACTTACTAAGCAGTGTTAGGAGACACCGTGAAATGAGATAAGGTACCAGCCAATCAGCTCCCAACTGTCATTTTTCAAACACAGCCTGTGACATGGCAGTTAGGAGCTGATTGTCTGTTACCTTATATCATTTCACTTTGTCTCCTAACACTGCTTAGTAAATAGTTTTAAGAAGAATGAGTCAATATATTTGCCATATATGCTAACTTGGCTTTTTCTTAGGACACTAAGGGGTATATTTACTAAAGTGCAGGTTTTTAGAAGTAGAGATGTTGTCCATATCAACAATTCAGATTCTACTTCACATTTATCTAGCGCCTCCTAGCAGATACTAGCTAGAATATCCACTTCTAAAAACCTGCACTTTAGTAAATATACTCCTAAGGGTTCTCAGCTTCTTCCCCACCTCCTTGTTGTGACATCATGTTGTCACATGTGCAGGGGCCGGGCAGGCCCAGGGAGCTTTATATGCATGCTGTACTCCTGGTTGTGAATTGCAGATATGTAAATAATTAGACACAAACATATTCCTGTGAATATGCAGTATGAAAGTGTATATCTTATGTAAATAAAGAATAAGGCCTACGTTCACCTCTAATTGAGCAACAAGTTGTAGGCAAGTGTTAACTTGGAAAGCTTAAGTATAATTTACTGGAATTTAAAAAGTTATTTCTTTTACTAGCCAAGCAAACATTTTACATTGTTTTAGGATAACCTGGCAACTCTGGTCATCGCTCTAGAGTGTCAAATACCTAAGTGCATTAGTAGTTAATAGTAGTAATAATAATATTAATAGTAATAATAATATTATAATAAATGCAAAAGAATATTAATATTATATGCTTAATCAGAAATGCCACTGACTTCCTTTTAGTCTGTAACATGAAGAGCACTTTTCTGTACCAAATTCAAATACTGTAGTTATGTTTCTCTTTCCTTTTGACCAGGATACTGCTGCTGAAGGTAATGCATTTTAAATGTCTTCCACTTTGTATGCAAAGTAATGGCAAAGCATTCTTTCGAAAGTATGCATAAAATATTTTGACAGGATTTTGTGTTTCTTAATTTAATGTTAATGACTGTCTAAGCAAGTGCCTTAAGGAAGACTGTGTTGTTTGATTATCCATTTCACAAAGCAATTGGTTTAATCTTATAACTGAATCAAGTAGCATGACCCATCCCAGGTGTCTTTAATGAAACTTTAAGAACCACAAACGAGGCATGAAAATTCTAAGTGTAGATTTAAACTTGAGGATTAAGTCTTACATTGTGTCACTACAAATTCTTTGCAGTTTTATTTTGAACATTATGTACACTTTTGTATGAATTATTTCTCCATTTGTTAGTATGGAACAAATCATGATAATCACCAAAGTTACAGTACTTTATTTAGAAAACATATACAAGCACAGCAAGTAATCAAACTACATAGATTCACCATGCAACTTATACAACATTATCCCTATCAGAGAGGGTACATTGGCATGTATGAATAAAACTGAGCAGGCAAAAAAATCCATTAACTTACTTTACTTACTGTAAATAGAACCTGATTCAAAGTTGTAGGCAAACCCGATGGTTTGCGCCCAACTCTGATGGTATCCAATCAGTGCATCTGCAGGATGTGCTGATCTGTGTCTGCGGAAACAGTCACAGTGCTCCCTAAGCTGCAGCATGATTGACATGCTGCAGCCATTTGGAGGTGGGGAAGGGGCAGCAACGGCCAACATCCCAGAAAATGGGAGCATGTTGGCTCATTTTTCTGGACACACTGAACCCATTGCCTATGTCTTCCAATGCAGCTTCACTGGCCCCAACTGCATGAAATTCACAACCATCCCAAGTAACCTGAGGGTTAATCAGATAGCCGATGTTCACACAAGTGATCTGATGGCCGCATCCTTGCATGAAGCAGTGGATCACAGAAGCTGGCAGGAGGCATCTATATACACAAGATGCCTCCTGCAGCAATAGCATATTATCACACAGCCGATGTGGACAAAGACACTCTGAATCAGGCCCATGTCACACAACAAAATTTGCAGATAAATTTTATTTAATTCATGGTAATTACCTAATTTCTTCTTTGTAATTTACAGAAGTGTCACAGTCCGGAGCCAAACTGGGATTTTACTATTTTGACCATTATAGCCTATTCTGTGTTTCTTTACACATAAGATCTGGTGTCTGATTAAGAACAATACTTTAGGCCAGAGGTTCCCAAATGCGATCCTCAAGGCTACCCAACAGTTTAGGTTTTAGAGATATCCATGGTTGAGCACAGGTGACTTAATTAGTATCTCAGTCAATTTGATTTAACCACCTGTACTCAACCATGGATTTCTCTAAAACCTGAACAGTGTCAGGAGCCGGGTGCTGCACTTAATACTACAGTGCAGCACCTGGCTCCTGTCAGTGTGAGGGGAGTGTCAGTCTGCACCTTGGTGTCACCCCTCGGCGGGTGACACCAGGGTGCGGCCCGCACCCCCCTTGTGATGCCACTGGTTGTTCATACACACTGAACAACCATCATCTTCCATCTGTCAGCAGGTCCCGTTGGACGAGGGTCACGTTGCAACCCCCTTCTTGTGGCTGCCACTGCAAGTGTACAAGCAGTCAGCTGATCGCCCATACACACAGCACAATGGACAGATATATCTGCCATCGGCTGTGCCAATCAGCCAACACAATATGTCTGTGAATGACATCATTCAAAGACATATCTCTGGTACATACTGGCCGATGGGCATACAATATATTGACCGCTCAATTGATTGGCCAATATATCTGCCAGTGTGTACCCAGCATACGGCAACCACATAGTTGTTTACAGAAACAATTACTCATATTAATCAGCACCAATACCCATGACTTTTCTTCTCCTATTATTTGTCCTTCTAGAACTCATTGTAAATCACATAAAGACATTTTTCTCTATGGCAGTAAACTTTACAGTGACATAAAATGTAAAAACAAATACAATTTAAAAGTCTTAAGCTGCACACATCGTAGACCCATTTCATTTGTCTATTGATGAAGCAGATTTTGTGTGTGCTTTCTAAATGTAATAGAAGTTTCAGCAATGACTAACACCTTAAAATCTGTCCTTTTCTCTTACAAGTACAAATTTTATCATTCATTGATGACAATAATATACAGTTACATCGGGCCTGATTCTGAGTTGCACGCTAATCTTGTCGGAATTGTGTCTTTGTGAGCTAATATGATAATATTGCAGCCGCCGGGATGTATTGAGATGCCCGCCGGCAGCTTTGCAAATCCAGATGCAGCATTGGTCATAGATCACATGATCATTGGCCTCCTGAGTAATCCAATGGCTACTGAGAATGGCCGATGGAACTAAGATGCCGCCATCAAAGACGCATTCACTGAATCTGATGCTGCTATAAAATTGTTGCTACATGCCTTCCTTCATCATTAAAATACATTTTTAAACACCAATTAATAATATCTTTATATTGTCCCTTTAATATAAGTAATAAATAATATTGCTTTCTTAATAATATTATAAAATAGTATATTCATCATGAGATAATTATCAATGTAACAGTTTCAGACTTTTTTTGAAATATATAATTCCTTTCAATATAAGTGCATGGTTATTCCTCTCCTTCTGATTTGCTAGAACGGTGCGTTGGTTTTACATCAGTTTTATATCGGTTGTGTAAAAATGTTATTATAAAACCCTCCATGAACTGACATAAAACATATGCACATTAATGGTGGAATATTAAATAAAGTGGTTTGGTTCTTCAATTTCCTGGTGATGTACAGGGGTTTTAAAACCCCTGAAAAACCGATGCTTAGCAAATTTACCCCCTAGAATTTAAAAAACTAGCACAACTGAGGGAATTTAATCATATTAAAACACAAATGGTATTTACGTCAAAGAGATGAATCTTTGAATTAAAAGTATACTAAACCAATAAGAACATGTCATAGTGTAAAATGTATAAAATAATAAATGATGGCAGTACAATAGTACAAATATTTAGAGCAAATAACGTCTGTAGAACTTTATGCAGGGGCCACTTATGTTCCACAGTGATTTCAGCTGACAAACAGCATTTCTAAAGACTTTTTTGGTGCTTGAACTTTGCTCAAATGTAAAGCCTTGCCTTGGTAAGGTATACACCTAAAGAGACAAGAGAATGTAATATTCTAGTGAATCCAATTTACAGTAAATATCATTGTCTTAATCCTATGGTTCTAGGGCAAGAGTTAAGTGTAGACTATAGGAAGGCAGAGTGGAACCTCCACAGACCCAAGCAGATCCAGTTATCAATTTATGCTATGTAAGTTTGCTTGAGTTGTTTTACTTTTAACTGCTTCATCAAAAGGAAACATTTATATTTGTTTATTGTTTTGAGTGGATTTATCCATTATCTATTATACAACAATACATTTCATTTATTCCATAATTATTGTAATAGATAGTGCAGCCTTTCCAATACTATGTATACCTGTAGTCTTAAGAATTTAAAACATCCTTGCAATGATTAATTCAATTTTATTACAATTTTATGCAAAGAAATCAAGTAACATGCTGCTTTATAAGATTTCTGCTGTTTCTCAAGAAATGCTATTAGTGATCCTGTTGTTTTTAGAATAAGTAACAGTTAAACTAAATCATGTGCAATTGGCATCCTATAGATATGATTTAAAAATAGATTTAAATATTCCAGCTTGATATACTGCATATATTTGGATAGCAGGATACAGAAATATGGAAAAATTCCAAAAAAGATAAACTGAGTTTGTTTGAAAAAAGATTAAAAAGCAATTATTGACCAAAAGCCATATAAAATGTACTGTACGCATTGCATAGAAAAATTATATTTCAGTTTCTTATGCTTTTTGTTTACCTCTGGGCATTTACAGTAGTTTGTAATGCTGCAAAGGTTTAAGCTTGGTACTGGTGACATAGGGCCCTATTTATTAACATAATTTTTCCTAAAAGAAAGTGAAAAAGGGTGTTTTTACAACCTTTTCACATTATTTTAGTTTCACCTACAGTTACTTAGATTAGAATTCGTAAAATTCTACTCCAACCCCTAAGTATCACTTATTTTTAGTAATCAGATTTCATTTCCCATAATTGTAATGGGAAATGTGATCCGACCAAAGTTACTAAAAATAAATTGTAAAAAATATCGGAGAAAGCCTGTGATAATAACGCCACCTGGAGGTGGCGTTATCCAGGGCCTCCCCCAGTTACTGGGCTCCTACTCTGCTATAAAAGGCAGAGCAGAGCCCGGAGCCGGCCCCAGTGATCAGCTTTGTGGTCTAAACAGACCACAAGCTGATCACTGCAAAAAAAAAAATAGTAAAAAATAAATTCACTTACCTAACTCCATGGACCAGTGGTCAGGGCATGGTGATGACTCCCCTCCGGTCAGCTGGTCTCCCTGCTGCACTGCGGCCCGGTCATCAGCTAACAGGGTCATGGTGCAGGATGGGAGATCAGCTGACCGGAGGACATGGAAGACATCACCGGAGGCCGGATTATGCAGGTAAGTGTAATCAAGTAGCGCTATGCCATGGCGCATGCCCAGTTGTCTGCATTCCTACAGTACAATACTGTTGAATTTTCACACTTGTGCCATCTGCACTGTCCCAGACTTACAGTACTTACAGTATACACAATAGTCATTTCATGACTTCAGAAAGTGCTACAGTATTATTATTATTATTACATTTTATTTATAGGGCGCCACAAGAGGTCCACAGCACCATACATACAGTAAAGGGTACACAGACCATTACATTACAATACAGTAACCAACTTATAAACAGAGCACAAGTAACAATTAGCAACACAATTCTCCATACACAATAGCTAGGAAGGTGAAGGCTGTCATAGAAGTGCTAGAGAAGAAGGCTTTGAAACAGTGGGGAGGAGGACCCTGCTCCTAGGAGCTTACAATCTAGGGGAGAGGGGAGACTGACAGATGACATGAGGCAAGAGTGTGTAGAGGGGGACCTGAGTGCAGGAAGTAGGCGAGGTAGAGATGGCTGAGGCAGGAGGGACAGAGACTTGGTGATGTGGTTATGTGTTGGAAGGGTATGCTTTGATTAACAGGTGGGTTTTTAGTGCACGTTTGAAGCTCTGCAAGGTCGGGAAGAGCCTAATCGAGCGAGGGAGCTCATTCCAGTGAAGGGGGGCTGCACAAGCAAAATCTTGGATATGTGCATGAGATGAAGTAACCAGGGTGGAGGAGAGGTAACAGTCATTGGCAGATCGAAGTGAGCGAGAGGGAGCATGTAATGAGATGAGGTTTGAGATGTATGGAGCAGTAGAGTTAGAGAGGGCCTTGTATGTGAAGGTGAGGAGTTTGAAGAGGATTCTGTAGGGGAATGGGAGCCAGTGCAGGTTTTGGCAGAGGGGAGCAGCAGAAGTGGAATGGCGGGAGAGGAAGATAAGTGTAGTTGCTGCATTGAGAACAGACTGGAGGGGAGCAAGATGGCAACGTGGGAGGCCAGTAAGGAGAAGGTTGCAGTAGCCAAGCCGAGAAATGATTAGTGAATGAATAATCAGTTTGGTAGCATTCTGGGAGAGGAAAGGCCTAATACGAGCGATGTTGCATAGCTGGAGCCGACAGGATTGAGCCAGAGATTGAATGTGGGATGTAAAGGAGAGGGTGGAGTCAAGGGTGACACCCAAGCAGCGAAGTTGGGGGACAGGGGAGATGATTGTGTTATCAACAGTGATAGCGAGATTGGTTGGAGTGGAGACTCTATTAGGGGGAAAGATGATGAGTTCAGTTTTGTCCATGTTGAGCTTCAGAGAGCGCTCGGACATCCAGGAAGAGATGGCGGAGAGGCAACTGGTTACCTGCGAGAGGACAGAAGGGGAGAGTTCAGGAGAGGAGAGGTATAGTTGTGTGTCATCGGCATAGAGGTGGTATTGGAGGCCAAAGGAGCTGATGAGTTCTCCTAGTTTAGAAGTGTACAGGGAGAAGAGCAATGGGCCCAGGAAAGAACCCTGTGGGACACCAATGGGAAGGGTGGAAGGGGGGGAGGTGGAGCCGGCGGAAGACACAGAGAAGGAGCGGTTGGTGAGGTAAGAAGTGAACCAGGCATGGACAGTGTTAGAGATGCCAAAGGTCTGAAGGGTGCAAAGGAGGAGAGTATGATCCACGGTGTCAAAGGCTGCAGAGAGGTCCAGGAGGATGAGCAGAGAGAAGTGACCCCTGGATTTGGCTGCAAGTAGGTCATTGGTGACTTTGGCCAGGGCAGTTTCAGTGGAGTGACGTTGGCGAAAGCCAGATTGGAGAGGATCAAGGATGGAGTTGTCAGAGAGATAGCTGGTGATGTGGCTGTAGATAAGCCGCTCAAGTAGTTTGGAGGCAAAAGGGAGAAGAAAAATGGGGTGGTAATTGGCAGGTGAGGATGGGTCGAGGTTGGGTTTTTTGAGAATAGGTGTGACAAGAGCATGTTTGAACGATGAGGGAAAGATGCCGGTGGAGAGAGATAAGTTGAAAAGGTGAGCAAGGTAGGAGCAGGCAGTGGAGGAGAGGGAGCGTAGAAGGCGAGAAGGGAGGAGGTCAAGGGGGCAGGTGGAGGGGGGTGAGGACAAGATGAGGGAGTAGACCTCATCACCTGTGGTGGGGCTGAAGGAGCACAAGATGGGGTGGCCAGGAGGTGCAGATGGTGGGAGAGGTGGGGTTGCAGCAGGGTGATTGGAGGAGTAGTGGGCTTTGTTTGAGAGGGAAGTCTCTGTATTACAAAGTGACTGTGCATTAGAGTGAAAACTTGCGTCAATGTGGATGCTGTCCCAGACTTGGAAACTTCAGTGATTTTATGAGTTCAGTAACTGGTAGTTGGCTGTTTGAGAAAGAGGTCTCTGCATTACAAACTGACTGTGCATTTAAACTGCAAAATTGTGTCAATGTCAGCACAGTTGGCGTGTGGTGGCTGTTAGCCAGCTCAGAGGGGTTACGGTACAAATGGGATCTCTGGCGCGTGCCCAGTGGAGGGGTTGCAATGCAACCCCTCCACTGGGCACGCGCCATAGCCATACCCTTGTAGCACTATGCCATGGCGTACAGTATGGAAGATCATACAATAGTGGGTCTTGATTCACACACAGTGAAAGTGGGATCTCCGTATTACACACTGACTGTGTAATAATAATATCAAAAAATAAAAAGTGTAACCTTGACTGTCTAATAATAATAATAATAATAATAATAATAATAAAAAGTTTAACCTTGCAGGTTTCGAACCAGGTTGTACAGACATCTGCAATGTAGAAGTTTGATTTCTTACCTCTACACTATAGCCACCTGATTACTTCATCGTACTGTAGATGTCACATAAAGTACTGTACTGTATAGGACAGATGGAATTCTTACTAGGAGAGACTTGTGGGCAAGGGGTTATGTGATCCACCTTGCTTACACCTCTCCTTCTGTTTGAGACCTTGATAATTTATTTATTTATTTATTTTTTAAGTGTTCACTATAGTACTGTAGTATTGTTGTAAAACCCTTACAAAACTCAATACATTATACTGTACTATATGTACCGTACTGTAGATGTGCCCAGCTGTAGTTTGTTGCTGCATACGCCATATAGCGCATTGCTAGTGATGCGCTACACTGTGGCGTATTGAGTCTCATAGCACTGCGCATGCCCAGTTGTCTGTATTATTGTAAGTACAGTACAATACTGTCGGCACTGTCCCAGACTTAGACATTGTAGTGATTCCATGACTCTAGCAACTACAGTAGATGCAGTAGTCTAGGGGGCTAATGCCTAGCCCTACTGCATCTACCATTTTCTGAGGACTTTGAATTCATGGGACCTCGCCGGAGGGGTAAGTATTACTAAATACCAGTGGAATTTTCATTTGTATCACAGTGATACTAAACGAAAATTCCCGCTGGTATTTCCCTTCATTTGTAAATGGGGCCCAGAGTGAGAAGTGATAAGATACCAGCCAATCAGCTCCCAAATTTCATTTTTCAAGCACAGCCTGTGAGATGACAGTTGGCAGCTGATTGCAAACCCCTAATCTGTCCGTGGGCAGGTCCAGCACAGATATATAGTGTGTACAGTAGGTTAACATAGATTTGGTCAACAGGCATTACAATGGTGGATCAATCAACTTGCCATTTGTTACTGTAGGTTTATTATACAAACAAGCCATGTCGACCAATAGTGTGTCGCCCTTTAGTCCATGTACAGTACAGTACTGTAGATTTAATCACCATGTTAATCAAATGTCTGCCAGTCATGTCAGTGTGTGATAACAACTGTCAGTCATCATCAGATACTGTAGTATCCAACACCCTACAGTGCAGTGTACAGTACTGTAGAGTATGTCAGAGTCGTGCATTGTACTGTTTTTGTCATTGTACAGTATACTGTAATTAATGTGATTATACAGCAATAATGTACTTACTGTGCCTTATATGCCTCCTGATCCTCTCTAGGCGAGGCCTGTCCCTCCTGAGCAGGTCTGACCACCTGTGCTGCAGGTACCTTACATTGCAGCGCAGGCCATAGCGCCTGTATATCTCCCTGGTGGCATTTCTGTATGCGAGCTCTTTGTCTTGGTTAGTGGCAAAGGGTTTGTCCCGTCACTTCACCAAGACAAAGAGCTCGCCAGCCGAGAACCTCCTCGCCCTTATCGCAGCCATTTTCAATAGCCAGTGTCGCATGATGCACAACGCATAACGTATGGCGCACAGCGCACAATGGACAATGCATGATGACACTAATTCTCTCGTTATGGCAGGTGTCTGTGGTGCACTGTAGTGTAGTCATAACCGTAGTGGCAAAGTAGTGTGGGCATCACAGGAAAAGTTTCTGAAGTCATGAAATCACTATTGTATAACATTCATAGTGGCACATTACAGTAGTTGTCACTTTTCATAGCCATTTTCAGAACACAAGGGCAGAGCTGACTGCTTACAGTCAATGGATTAACAAAGCGTCCTTTATTATGGTAATGAGAGGCTCTTGCTTGCTTTGGGGGAAGGGAGCTGATGCACTGTGTATGACTCTCGGCCCACTGGGCATGCACCAGAAATCCCATTGCAACCCTCCTACTGGGCATGCGCCTGCCAGAGATGCTATTTCTAATCCATCGGAGATGGCTGACAGCCACCATAGTGCCAACCATGTAATACAGAGAGCTCTCTCATACAGATCCCACTACTACTTGCTGGACTAGTGTGCAAGGTTGGAACAGCATCGACATTGTCGCAAGTTTGCGATGTAACGCCATTTTGTGCTTCAAATGCACAGTCAGTTTGTAATACAGAGAGCCCTCTCACAGACAGAGGCCACTCTCAGTTACAGTTCAAGAGACATCGCTATAGTGTGCAAGGCTGACACCACATCTAGATTGTCGCAAGTTTGCGGTGTAGCGCTATTTTGCGCTTTACATGCACAGTAAGTTTGTAATACAGAAATCACTATTGTGTCCAAGTCAAGGACAGTGTAGAGAGTGGTGCAAAATTCAAGTTTTAAAAGCACAGTTAGTTTGTAATTTAGTGGCTTCCCTCTCAAACAGAGCACACTACTGTAGCAGTTTTTGAAGTCATGAAATGACTATTGTGTACAAGTCTTGGACAGTGCAGAGTGGCGCAAGGGTGAAAATTCAACAGCATACCATACAGTACTGTAGTAATACAGATGATCTTGCATACGCCATGGCATAGTGCTACATGGTGTATGCCTTGGCACCACAGATCCCATTGTAAACCCGCCACTGGGTATGCGCAAGAAATCCCATTGCAACCCCTCAGAGCTGACAGCCACCACAGCGCAGACATTGATGAAAGTTTTGCACTATTTAAACGTACAATCAGTTTGTAATGTCTTACTTTTAAGCAGCCTTTTAAACAACAACACTATAGTATTACAGTACAACACTACTACAGTAGTTTCACTATAGTGTCCAGAGCAGACAGTGCCAAAAACATATATATTCTTATCCAGGGATCAAACTCGGGACCATAATTCTTCCAAAGTGATCACCTAACCACTAGCCCACACGCCAGCTACAGTGAACCGCACAGAGCGGCCTCATCCTTGTGCACTCCTCCCACTGCTTTTTTAAATTAATTAATTATAAAAAATTTTAAAAATAATTGTCATACTGTAATTTATCCCGTCTCAGTGAAAGCTGTGCGTGCATCTCATTAATCTACAGTATTGGTCATACCGTGATAACAACTCGGGCAACTTCTCTTCTCTTCAGTTATGAAGAGATACTGACCATACTGTATGTGCACTGTTTTGTATCCTGTTATAAGATCTTACTGTACTGTATGTACATTATGTGACATTAAAAATATTGGTTGTTTGAACATGCAACTGCTGTGAATGTGATTTCCATCCAATTTAAGTTTAACAGTATGGCATTCAGTACAAGGCATTCAGTACAAATTACAACAGTGGAGCACTCGCCACCCAGCGGTTAAGCACTGTATTAAATGCCGTAGCATATCCTTCGTTGAAGAATACCACGGTACGCCACAAGTCCATGGCATGATTCAGAGGTCTGCATGCCACGCCACAAGTCCATGGCATGCCTCAAAGGCCTGCATGCCATGCTATGAGCAACAAAATAGCTGTGCAGATCAGTAGACAGGGGAGGCATTGCCTCACCTGCCATACATTTTTTACTTCAGAGCTTTGACTATAAAAATGATTATAATAATACAAAGAAGATATTTATCATGTTTTCTTTACATTTTTCTTATAATTTTTATAGTCAAAACTCTAGAGTATACCAAGTATGACAGGAAAGGCTCTGCCTCACCTGACCGCACATCACTGCTCCCCACAGCTTAAAATTACCCCCCCAGTAGCCTAATCCCAATCCTCCCCTAGTGTCTTACCCTAACCCCTAAACCTCCCCCTAACCCCAAAACATAACATCGGGATGTCAGTGGTTGGGAAGCTAGTGCTGGGATTCTTAACGCTGGCATCCTGACCATCGGGATACGAACTACATTCCATAGCAAGCACCCAGGTAGGGAGGATGAAATATGTGCAGCTGCTGGGTGGGCTGAAAGTGTAGATGCCAGATGTACAGTACAATGGAGGTGCCACACATTAAATGATGTAGGAGGTGTCCTGAGCCTCTGACTAGCTTAACTTTTATATTGAAGCTTTATCAAAAAATAATCAGGAAAACCTGAATTAGATTGACCCAACAAGCCCAAATGTGATTCTAATCTTCATAAAACAAATAAAAAACATTGGTGCAACTATTGGCATTGTTGGAAGTGCAGTCACCACCAATCCTAGAGTAGATGAAGACTTTGCAATGTCAGATCACCCTCTATAGGCTTGCACACTGCTCTCCCAGTTAGACCATCACTGCACAATGCATGCCAATAAATGTATCCGTGCAGATGAAAATGAACAAAACTTCTACAAATAGAATACAAAAGAATGTTTTCTCTGCAAACAACAGTACTGTATGTTAAAAAAAAGTTAATGTTATGGTTTACATTGTTAGTTAATTATGCTACCTTCAGAGTTCTAAAATTGTGAAAATCTAAAATCTATAGTGCAAGAGTTTCCAAGATCGATGGTTTTAACAAATAACTAAAATGTATTAAAAACTATAAGTATGGACTACATTATTGACATTTCTAACATTTTGAGTAATGGCTGGTTTATTCCATTATTCAATATTTTATGTAAGCTTTATGTATTTCAATTAATTAGGAATTGTTTGAATATTTTAGGTAACAGGTGTGGAAAGAAATGATAATGTAGGTTGTATAACACAATTTTTTTTTTTTTGTTTCAGGTGTCAGCGGCCTGCTGGCACTTATGGTTCAACAAGTACTGCAGGGCAGACTGGCTGGGACTTGCAGTCCCATTATGAAAAACAATATGAGTACTCTCATTAACCCATTACCCTTGCACCCACTGCCACCAGGGGGGCAGGGAAGAGTACTGGGCTTCACCCTAGCACTGAGACATCCTCAGGATGGGGAACCCACTTTCCAAAGTATACCAGTGCTAGGATTACCAGTTTGGGGTTGCAGAATGCTTTGGCAGGGGGGAACCCATGCTGTGTGTCCCCCTTGCTGTGGCATTATCCTCTGGCTGGTTGAGTCCGCTGTTGGTTACTGGAAATAAGGAGGAAACCCACACTGTATTTCCTCTATTTTTCCAGGGCCAAAATGGGATAAAAAATCTGGTGCTGGTTATGCTTTTTTTGGATGGGACCCCATGCCGTTTTCTTTGTTTTGTTTTAACTTTTTTTTACCATATATTCCACACAGAAGCCTGCACATATCAAACTGATCTGTGCAGTGCTTCTGCAAAACACACTGCTGAGGAGAGGGTCTAGTTTAAACTTATATATTGGCCTGAAATTTATGATTGTGTTTGGTAATCCCTCTGTTGTATTGCTGTCTATGGAAAGTACTTGCAAGTTATTTTGATGGTGTATTTACTTAGATTTCTGTGTTTGGCCGTGCTTTGCAGATCCAATCGTATTTTTACACCCGTGTTCGCCTTTGGTAAATCTCCATGGGTCACCACAGCCAGCCGATGGTGTATAGATTTACCTATGCTGCGTTGGACAATGCAGCATGGTTAAGTAATGCTCAGGAAGTGTAATGCCTCCTGCTGCATTACCATATCTGCAAGGGTCGCAATTGCAAAGCTGTCTGCGTGCACACATCATATCTATAGCCTGCGTGCAGCTTTGCAATTAGGATCCTTACAGAATAAGGCCCCATGTCTTTTAGAGAGCACTAGATAAAAACAGTGGCTCATGGAGTAAACTTTTTAATGCATAATATAAAATATATATATTGCACTTACATAAGCCAGTCAATAATTAAAGTATAAAATGTGACTTATTCCACCAATGAAGTTTAATACATGGATGACAATAATTTTATCACAGTTGTCATGCTAAGCATTTGTGTTCCAAAGTGACCAGTCAAGGGGGGACATGAAATGCATAGCAGGAAAATTGTATTGCAGTTAATCTGCTCTATGTTTTCATTTACAGTACATTGATGGAATAAGCCACCTTACCCCAAAAGGTAGCAACATCTTAACATACAGTTGCTTTCACTAATCTTAAATGCAATGTCTACTTATTTATCAAATTAATTTAGCCCTGGTTAATACAATAGGAAATGTGGGTTTACAATATATGTTCTGATCTGAAGTCTTTAGTCCAACAATTATATTTTCTTTCTTTTTTTTCACTCACAGATTTTATATTGACTAATCTATGCCATTGCTGTTAAAGCTGAGATCTTTCTTTGCTTGATATTGCTTTCTTTATCACTCAACTTGCAAGCATGTCTAAAATTACAAATAGCATATTGCTTATAATACATACATTTCAGTCATGATTGCCAAAAGGGGAACTACCGAAACAACAACAATCAATGCTGACTGATAAAGCCAGTATAAATAGAATTTCATTGTATTATTAGCGACTGCACTGAGTGAGCATCCTATGTTTTGTTACATAAATTTACATATCACTTTAAATGGCGCACATTATGAAAGGCAGTGTATTGTTTTGCTTATCCCTATTTATAAATATTGCAAGATGCCTTTCCATAATAGATTAACTTGTATTCTACATTTAGGAGACCATAATGCGTTAGAAGCAGCAATAAAGATTCTTTAAATAGATCATTAATGGATCTTTAACCTAAACAGCATTCAAATGGAAAACAATACTTTAACACTTTTTGCTTATCATATATCTCCTTCAATGTTTGCAAGCAAATATTCATTACACATTACGCTTGTTTTAAAATTTAATGAAGTCATTTTAGCAAGACTTTCTGTCTCAGGTGTAAGTTCAGGTCCATTGCAATGCAAGATTGACAAGGTAGCAACTTCAAAATGATTAATTATTGAAAAAGTAGCACTTGTCCAAGATTAATTCAGAATTAGTTCTGCAACAGCTACTTTGCCTCTCTTGGTAGCAACAATTTAGATAATGAGGCGAAAATAATCAACATTATTTTCCTGCTTGTGGTGCCTGCACGTAATAATTTCATTAAACAAACAGTTTCAAAATTAAAATTCGACCTCTGTCGTGGGTCAAACAGTGAAACCTACATGTGCTTGAATTTAGATAAAATACAAATTAATTTGGTCTGTATGTCAAATTTAATTTGCAACAAAATTTAATATTTTTATGTTTCTCATTTCACAAATTACACGTGTAGAAATAATTTCATTGAAATGCATTTTACATTTTAGAAATCATATCATTTTAATAAAGATTGTTTTTAAATGAGACTAATCATCCATTTTTAAATGGTATCTCTACCCCCAATTTTTTTTCTCCTCTCCATCTGTCTCCTACAACATCTTAGTATGTATTGATATGTGATACGTGTCAGGTTGCAGCCTAGGATAAGCCATTACTCACCTCAACGCTGGTTTCCCTGATCTCTAGAGTGGTCAGACACCAGGTGCGCAGCGAGTGACTCGCTGAGGATTATACCTGGGATCTGCTAGGACACCCATGTGCTCACTCCGTGATGTGGTTTCTGTGGTTACCGTCATGGATGCAGCCATGACAGTCTTTTTTCACCTGACTAACCCTTTACCCAGTGGTAGCACTGGTTGCTGTCAGCTAACAATGTCCTCGAATGGACTGCTACCTTAGGGTATATAACCGGGTTCTGGACAACAGTGTAAACTTGTTGTTGCAGCGTTCTAGGTTCCAAGCTCTGGGCCTGATTCAGAGCTGGATGCTATTTGTGCTCGCTCATTCAGAAAAAGGGGCCGGTTATTTAAATTGAGCGCTCGCTCTTTGCTGTCTGTTGACACCTCTATGTCTGAGCGAGCAAGCGAACGAAACATGCGTTCGCTATTTTGTAAAGACGCCCCATGGCCGCTCGCCTCATACATCATCTCCGCTATTTATTAGATTAATCGAGTACATCGAAAGTGCTTGTGGTTGGATTTTCCTACCGCAATCATGCGAACAGTTCAGGCTAAGAAACAACCAACTAACGCGGTCGATGACGCTGCTTTGTTAATTATGCACACCCTTAAAACGCCCATTTTGACCATTTGGCACGCCTGCGTTCGGATCTCCACTCCCCGTTTTCAAGCACCTTCCCCTGTTACCACCCACAAACGCCTCATCCTGTCACTCAAATTAGCAGGCACTCGCAATTTTGCGAACACACGTTTTCAGACCGCACTGACTGGTTGGCGCATGCGCATTATGACCCATAAGCATGCGCTAATGTGCGAACATCGCTTGGAGCGAATGAGCGGCTGCTTATGAGCGGCTCTGAATCAGGCCCTCTGTTCCTTCTAGTGACTTGTTCCTAGTGTTTTCCACAGTGTGTGTACTCAGAACGTTTCCTGAGTACAATCTGTGAGAGTCATCTCCTGTGCTAGCTCCGCGGCTGAATCCTCAGTGTGTGTACTCAGGAGATGATTCAGAAACACTTGCTAGGATGTGAATGCTCGTAGCTGACCGATAGTTGCAATCTATGCATGCGTATGCATCGCAATGCGCGTGCGCAAACCACTGCAAAAGATCAGAATGTGTTCGCTCGTTGTGCATAGACAGCCCAGCAGAGTGAGTGACAGGAGAAGCCGTTTGTGGGTGGTGACAGGGGGAGAACACTAGAAACGGGGGAGTGGAGGTGCGAACGCAGGTGTGCTTGAGTATTGTAACACTGTTTCAGAGGCATGCATAATTAAAAGGCAGTGTCATAGTACACATCACTTGGTTGTATTTCACACTGAAGTGATCGCAGTGCTTGTGGCAGGGTATATTCAACCTCAAGTGCTGTGATCGCATCCGATGGTGCTCGATGTACCAATGTTTTCATGCACTTCCAGGAGAGGACGTTTGCAAGTGGGCATCCTATGAATGTCTGGTGGGCGTCTGCATACACATAGTGATCGCATGCCAAGGCATAGTGGGCATGATAATGCCTTGCCATGCAATTGCATGCCTTGCGTCGAAGCTGGATAATTGGCTGAGACAGGATCAGTTTAAAATTGAAGCGTGCACGACGCCATCTTGCGAATGGCAGCTAGACTCCATTTTAGAAACAAGAATCTACAAGACGCCATTTTGCGACCAGCGCCATTTTAAGTTACAACTCACAAGCTAAGTACAGATGGCAATGTTTTTTATAATCTACCAAGGGCAACTGGAAGAACAGCCTCCTGAGAAAAAGTAAATAGAATAGACAATGAGTGTTTTACATACAAATTGGGAATCCCTGTATGCAGACAAGTATAGTTGTGGCAATTGTAATATAACCCAGGCATTGATCTACACAATTGAATTTGTCTGAATCCTAAACAGGTTTTAGTCCCACACCCAGACAGAATGGCCCCAGCTACACAGTTGGGGGTAACACATTTGCATTCACACAAGAGTCTGGGAGAACAAAGGACTTTTCTTTTGAGCCTGGGAAAGGTGGGGACTGCTGAGAGAGGGGGGGCATGTGGAACTATAAGGCTCAGCATTGCACACTGCTAGTTGTTCACTTAGTAAGTGAGATTTAAGTGCACCATTTCTCATACACACATTAATACGCACAATTGCGCTGGTAACTAATCGCATATTAGCGAATGCATAAGACCTTGTATGAAAACACATTTATTAGCTTCATGCGCACGCATCTGCCCCAAGTTATCTAGCGTCTTTACATCACACCCCGCATACTTACACATTACATATTCACATAAAAGGTTTAATAAGCTTTAAGGTATAAGATTTAAGTTTGCTCAGTTAGTATAAATGCTATGAAATAAAGATTGTTTGGTAACTAAGGTTTTATACATGATAAGTAAGCCGGGTTTGGTTTTGTACTGATGCGTACTCTTTCCACAGTATTCCGGTATTATCGGTGGGGTGATCGCATCATGCATTCTCAACTTATGGACCGTAGAGAATTCAAGCAACAAACTGTACATAATATGAACAACTGTTAGGATGTTGCATGTGGCGGGAATCTAGGGACCCTCAGGTGTTGGAGGCTGGGTTGTGTCTATTTGAATCAGCCTGTTAAATGCTCTGTAACAGATGTTTCCCCCTTGGGAACCAATGACATCAGCAACAAATATCTCTGTTGTTTTGTCTATTCCTGGTGGGTATAAAATATGTGTGCTCAAACGCTGGGTTGTTAGTCTTCGTGCTGAATGCTGATAGATGAGGGGTTTCTTGCTGATGCCTAAAATCTAGCCCGGAAGCGCTGCGTATGTATACTGTACTTGGGTCTGTATAATTCCTTAATTCCTTTGTGCCGAATTGTGTCTGGATAAATAGCGTGTAACTGACTGTACTTTTACCTGAATAATACTTGAGCGCAAATTAGCGTCATCCTTAGAGGTTTATAGGTAGGATATTAGAAGGTATAGGCAGGGGTATATAGAGGTTCTGATCCAGTATCGTTAGTTGGAGGCTTGCACTGGATTTGCATATGCAGGGTGTGAGCAAATGCATCTAGCGAGTGGATCTGAATGAGCTCCTTAGTACCATCTTGTGATACAAGTCTCCTGTGTCAGTGCTGTGTCTGAAGCCACAGTGTGCGTACTTAGTACATCATCCAAGCACCAGTTCATAATACCTATCTCTTGTGCCAGTTCTATGTCTGAAGCCACAGTGTGCGTACATAGTACATCATCCAAGTTCCAGTTCCTAATACCTGTCTCCTGTGCCAGTTCTATGTCTGAAGCTACAATGTGCATACTTAGTACATCATCCAAATACCAGTTCATAATACCGGTCTCCTGTGCCAGTTCTATGTCTGAAGCCACAGTATGTGTACTTAGTATATTATCCAAGTACCATCTACTAATATCATTCTCCAGTGCCAGCTCTTCGTCTGAAGCCATCAAGTGTGTACTCAGTACGTTATCCAAGTACTATCTCCTAGTGCTAATCTCCTGAGCCAGCATTGTGCTTGGACCCACCAAGTGTGTACTCAAGACTCCACTTCAGTACAAACCTCCTATATCTTTTTCCTATGCTTTCACTGTGATAGTGTTCTTCCATTTTCCCACTTTTGCTGGATACCTGACCAAAGGACCATGACCTGATTACTGGGTGCAGCTTAAACCCAAATCCCACTAGGAGGGGGCACTGATCAACACCTCCCAGTAAGTTAGACTCTAGTCACTAGTCCAGGCCTTTTGCCTCCTGTTCCCTCCTCAAACTGGGTTCACATCTTCTAATTTTGTGGCAGAGAATCACCTTTTCCAGTTTGTGACAATGTGGTAATGGCTGACAGACATGTTGGTCACTGTGCAGGAGAACCTTTACAGTAATGCAATAAAAATCAAGCTCATGTGCAGCATATTCTGTTACTATATATTGTACTGGGTCTATGTTTAGCATTCTTCTCACAGTTATCCCTTTGCATTATGGGCCTGATTCAGACTTGGGAATAGAGAGAGATATCTCTATCAAATTATCATCTTGGTGAAACCATGCTGCACTGTAGGTGGGGCAAATTTAAAATGTGCAGACAGATTTAGATTTGGGAGGAGTGTTTCCAAACTGACATCTAAATTGTAGAGTACAGGTTGAGTCTCTCATATCCAAATATTCAAAAATACAGAATAATTTTGGCATGGCGGAGATAATGAAACCTTTCATTTTTGATGGTTCAATGTACACAAACTTTGTCTAAGGCACAATTATTAAACATATTGTATACAATTACCTTCAGGCTGTGTATAAGGTGTATATGGAACATAAATTAATTTCATTTCTGTTCACAAACTTTGCTTGAGCCACAAAATTATTCAAAATATTGTATAAAATTACCTGCAGGCTGTGTGTATAAGGTGTCTATAACACATAAATGCATTCTGTGTGTATATCGGGGTCCCATTCCCAAGATATTTCATGTGATGATATGCAAATATTCCAAAATACGGAATATTCAGTTATCCAAAATGCTCCTGGTCCCAAGCATTTTGGATATGGGATACTCAACCTGTAATAATAAAGATGTGCAGTATTTGTGGGCTACATGCAAAAGCAGCCACTATTTACCCCACATGTAAGAAAATGTATGTATACCCCTTGCATTGCAATATGCTTTGTTCAGGTTCACAGTTGAGACAGATATTTCTCTCTATTGCCAAGTCTGAATCAGGCCATATGTTTATTATAAGGTGCCTAATTAGAGATGAATTTTGCATCATGTAAAAATGTGACGTGTGTATGCAGAGTTTGACTAACATATCACATAAGTGTTATTCATGTTTGAGTTGGGCATATCTTATAGGTACACCCACTTGTCTTTCAAGAAACTGGTCAGTGGAGTAAGTAACGTACACATAATGGTGTGGAGACACAAGTCAATAATGCCCCTAACAAATGCATCAGATATTGACTAACACTTATATTTAAAATGCTATATTTTGACAGTACATTCCTGATTCACATTTCCAAGATCATGTCGATGGATGTATTTTTGTGCCAAATGTATCTAAAATTAGATTTCAATTTGGACTTGTCTTATGTCTTGTGCAAATCTAAATACAGCCACAGAAGCTTAAGTGTGGGCCTTATTTTTATGTGTAGATGTGTTCGTATTGATGCATACGATCAAATAGGACATAACATAATTAAACTGTAATTTGCCCCTTTAAGATATTTAGCGTGGTATTCAAATGTTTTGCCCATTTATGCACCCAACAGGCGTTATTCAATTGTTGCTTCTGTTGGGCATGAACAGCTGCCAGCGCACCATTTCAGCTCAAAATGGGTGAAAAGTGACCTGTTTGGGCACCCCTACAGCACTTTTTGCAATCGCACCCAGCACTTTGGTTGGGGGCAGCCATTTTGCTCGGCTAAACCCAACCACTTTGGGCGTGAATAGCGCAAAAAACAGCAACAATTCAATAGCGCCCCGCAATCCCCCGTCACTTTAAACGGGAGATCGAGCATGCTATAACAATTGAATACCATCCTTAGGCCCTAATTCAGTGCTGCTCGCAAGTTCACAGTGCTCGCAAATTGCTCAATGGTTCACTACTGTGCACACGCTCCATATGGGGTGGCTGTTGATGGCGAGTGACAGCTCGCCCTGTTTTGTAGGCGGGTTGGAGGGTGGCTACACAAACACAGGCGTTCCCTTAGGAATGTCTGCCGTTTGTGGGAAGACCTACTGACATATCACTAGTGATGTCAGTAGTGGACTTCCTGCTCTATTAGAGCAGGGAGTCCACTCGGGCTTGTGGCAGCCAAGACCCTACTCCAGACGGTCGCGATAATCGCAACGGTCTCTAGCCCGCTCGCACAAGATGTGGGTAAGATACCCACAGCTTTGCAAGCAACCTGGAGTAAAAAACAAACAAACAAAACACAGACCCTTTGGCAGCGAGCGGCTCTGAATCAGGGCCTTAGTGTTTTCCCTTTTTATGTTAATTTCAGTGATGGTTATTATTGCAGCCTATTACTTTTAATTAGGGTGTGGTTAACTGTTTTATATTAGTGGTTGGGAGCCATGTTAGGTCTTTTGCCTTCTTGCAATCTCTCCTCCCCTCCCTTTTTGTTTATGAGTTTTGTTTTTTGTAGTGGCAGTAAGAATAGTTTTAATTGAGTTGAAGTTATTTTGTTTAGTGGGTGCGCGCTCATCAACCAATGATATACATGGTTACGGTTCGTCAGGGCATTTTACACCACCCATTCGGGTGTTGCTAATATGGGAGAGTTGTACTCCAACAATTAAGTTTTTATGCAAGAATGTTTCATATTTATTGTTGTCTGTTACCATACTAACTTTAATAAATAAACATAATCTAAATAAATTAACATAATTTTACCTAATTTGAAGCCATCGTTGTTGTATGTTTTATATTTTGAGTTAAGTTGTTAATATTTAATATCAACAGAGTGTAAATGCTGCATGATAAACCTTTTGTGCACTTAATAATGTATTCAGAGCTATTTATGAGCAAGATTTTAAATTAGATGGATATCTGCCAGTTTCAAAATCTAAAAGCAGTTTACAAAACGAAATGTAGGAATAGTTGTTATCTGAATAGTAATGTAAGTGAGAAGGTTTGAGGACCCTTCAATATTTTGCGAAAGGGCCCCGAATTGACCAAATATATGAATTTTACAAAGAGAACACTGAGTTATACAGTAGGATAATATGATAGCTGTTTCATATTAAAAAAGATCAAAACTGCTGAAACAGTCTATGTTGACGGGAACGCAGTGCTAGTATTAATTCCCAGAGATAAAATATGTATATAAAACCAACCTGTGAAAAGATCTTACAACATATGGTAAATCACTTCCAAGCTGTGCAGAATGTCCCTTAATGATACTTGAATTATATATATGACATTAAGACCTTAGGTCCTCAGCTGTAGTAAGAGAAAAGAGGGGGTGCTTCATAGTGTAAATAAGGTTTACTAGTGTGTCAGCTGCAGTAAAAACAAGATTACATGTGCACTAGAATTCCATGTAGTACTGTAACTTGCTGCTCAATGAGCAGAACAGTCTTTAATAACAATGTTCTTGACAAAAATGAGGAAATGGAGGTATACTGTATATTGGCTGCTGGTATGTGTAATGCACTAAGCCATGATCCAATACAGTACATTTCTCATGGACTTTGTACTTGATTCAGACCCGCTCGCTAAGTTGTGCTCACTCGCTGTGAGCGATTTTCGCCCTTCAGCGCATGCATATAATTTTCAGTGCATGTGCGCAAGCCATTCTTTGCGATCTGATTTTGATTGCTCATAAGCCACTATCAGGTCACTACTTTGAGTGACAGATAGTGCTGTTTGTGGGTGGCAACAGGGGTAGGTGCTTGTGAACGGGAGATTCGATGTACAAACACAGGCATGTCAGGCCGCCAAAACGCTGTTTAAAGGGCATGCATAATTAGCAAAGTAGTGTCATTGTACACGTCACCTGCATGTATTTCAGCCAGCACTGATCGCTGTGCTTGCGGCGGGGTAGGCAACCCCAAGGGCTGCGAGCTGCTCTGATGGTTCACGATGGTCCTGATTAATCCTACATTTCCCAGAGATTATGTGTGTTTTGAGTGCCAAGGGGGCGTCCTTAGACACTTGCGAGCACACTTTGCCATAGCTCACTAAAACATAGTGGGCGTCCATACGCGTCTCAGTGCGAGCACTTCATTTTGCCAGCAAGCAATCACATCTTGCGAGTGGCTCTGAATTAGCTCCTTTGTGTCAAAGAAGAAGTTTGGCATTAGATGCACTCCAGTATACTGTATATTTGGAACATTGGTTATAAATAAATATCAAGTGTGTATTTATGAGTGTTGTGTTTTCTATTTTTATGCAGTAATGTACCTTTAAAAAATACTTTTTGAGCAAGAGTAAGTATTTAAAAATGTTAAATCATAATAAATTTACATTATTAATACATCTATAAAAGGGCATTTATACTTTACTTTGAAAGCAAAATTTAACAGAAATGAGTAATTGTACATTTTTCCTTTACCGTGATAAAAAAAATACCTGTGTACTTGTAGTAATATTTATACAAACCACCAGTGGCAGTTCCAGAGGTGGGACTGCAGCGCAGGCCAAAATTCAAATAGGGGAGCCACACCAATTGCCTACTAAAACGCTGCCAAACATCGCCAGCCATGACTCACTGGCATATGAATACTTTGCATTCCACGTCTTGGTACATCTGGCCATTTAGCAGCCTCCATAGAAACCTATGAGGGCTGTTTTAGCATTCCACAATGTGGGACAGTATGAAAATACTCTTAATAAATATCCCCCATAGTAACATCTTACTCTCACAGAAATAAAGTATCAACTATATCAAGGCTGTATGAAACCCATAATCACAATGTGTTTGTGTGTATATATATTACCAACACACTTCTCCAAAAAGCAATTTCACTGACTTCAGACCAGTATAGGAAATTCATGCCAGAGAATTGTCTAGTAGAATACTAGATCACCCTCAAACTTACTCCAAACAGCAAATCACGGGCCCTAGGCAAGTACAGGTTTTGAGAGTATTAAGTGGAAATAAAATATTTATTACTATAAGGAAAATCAATCTGAAACATGTAACAAATTATGGAAAACCAAACTTTCAACTGTAAGTTTTCAAATGCAGACTGAATTCAAACTGCAAATTACAGGTCTTAAGCCAGTGATTTCTGATAGATATTAAAACTAGATCACCATCAAACTCACTCCAAACAGCAAATCACAGGCCCGAGGCTAGTACAAGTAATTGAAGGTGGAGTATTTAGTTGAAGGTAAAACATTTATTACAAATAAGGAAAACTAAATCTAAAATATGGAACATTTTAATAAAAACCAAGCATCCAAATGTAAATTTTCAAATGCTAATTGAGTCCAAATTGCAAATCACAGGACTCAGGCAATTACAGAATGTTCAAGCCAGAGTAAAAGCCTAGTAGAAAAGATAAAATAACAAAAATCTCCAACCAGCAAATCATAGGCCTTAGGCCAGTACTTGTAAATGGAGATGGATTAACAGACTAGCAGTCTTTACACTAATACAGCAAGGTGGGTAAAGCCAATAATGAAAATTGGTGTATGATTGGAATGTCCTTGGGCCCTCCCATCCACTTTTTTGATGTATATTAAAGAGGACATATGCAGTTTAATAAACACTTCAGCGACAAGGACTGCCAGTTTTGTGGTTTAAGTTCTTTTTTTGGGCACCCACAAGAAATAATTTTGGTGGTTTGGTTAAACAAAGCTACCAAAAGGCTTAAGGCTAACAGTGTAAATCATCCCTAAAGTTGAAGATTGTCATCATTCTCATCATCAGCATCATCACGGTTGTTAATATTATCATCACACAATATTCGCTCATCCCCACTATAATCCACTGTTATAGTGTCTGTAATTGGTGGCAACTGAATATAATTTGTAGATTTTTTTTATGAATATCAGTTTCTTCACATTGATTTTAAAATAGCCTCCTGCACTGATTGCTCACAAGATTTCCAATTATAATAAACACTCTTTCTAATTACTCATTAGGGTAGGAGCAGCTGAAGTACATCATAGCTAGTTTGTATTAGGGACTCTAAATTGCTTTTTTTGCCTCCCAGTATGCTAATTTGTACATTATCTTTAAAATAATCCTCCACCATTCTATTGATGCCTATTGTATCAGATTGAGTCACTGTAGATGAGACAATATATGTGTTTTGACAAGAGCACTGGAATAGTGTTTAGAAGGCAGGTGTACTGTACTTGTCGCATGTTTCTAAAAACCCCAGGAAAATGTTTTTTGTTTAAACAAGTTGCTGAGAGCTTTTAGGCTTTGGTAAAAACTGGTTAAGTGTCCCTTTGGTTTATTTATTGCAAGTAAAGGCAGGCTACATCCATTAGACCCATTTTAGGTTTTAAAGACCTCTACCCTAAGAGTAGGCTGATTAGTATTTGCTCCTGTGTAAGTATGTGAAACATTTGTCAGACGGGACCACTTGCTGCTGATGTTGATACACCCACCCAATGAGCTGTCATAATCATGTAATATTTAGTTTGACCAGTACCGCCTGTCCATATATCTGTAGTTAAGTGGATAGTCGGTATAAGTTGGTAACAAGAACAAACAACCTTAACTAATTGGCTAAAACCAGAAGCATTGATGGTGGATATTGGACGCACAACTAATGCTAACATAGTCATCATTGCTTCAGTGATCAGCTGTGCAGCAGGATAGCGGCTGTCATACTTTCCTGTTACACAGCAGATCACTGAAGCCATACCTTTGCAAATTATTGTTTCACAGACATTTGTTTAACTCTACTAGTCTTCTTGGTTCCCTTCTGTGATGAAGATTCAGCCCCAGCAGCAGCAGACATAGCACACAAGGATTTTTGGGGAATTGTTGATTGCATTAGGGAGTCAGTTTGCCTTTACAAATTGGATACAGAATAACTACCTCCAATCACTCATGAGGAAGTTGATGATGATGGTGTTGGTGGTGCAGATTGCACATGCTGGTATCTGTCCATGCTGCTGGTAGCTGATGCTGGACTGATTGTTATTATATATGAGTTTCCAGATTTTGATAAACAACATGAATGAACTTGTTGCATATGATGCAACAGGTAAGATTTGCCTAGATGGTAAACATCCCTAACTCTACTTAAATTGGCAGTACAAATGCCACATATGGCTTTAATAAATGTTTTCAGTATTAGAGTAAAAATATTTTCATACTTGGGTACCAATTGTTGACAGTCATAATGTTGACATTCATCATGTAGACAGTGAAGAAATGTCAACATTTTAGAATGTTGATGTTTCATCTAGGTTACCTAGCATTGAATTACTTTGTTCCTGACAGTTGCAGCAACTCTAGTGGCATTTTTTGTCTCAGAGCATTCATGTGACCATCAGTCTCGGGTCAGAGCTATAATCCTGCAGTGTTTTGGTGAGTATTTCTCCATAATTCCTAACCCTAACCCCTAAACCTAAATGTCCCTCTAGTACCTAACCCTAACACTCTCCCCCACAGCCTAACCCTAACCCTCCAGCCTGCAGCCTAACGCTAATATCAACATTCTGGCAATGTTGACATTTCATCTGTTGATATCCTGTGAATGTTGTTCAGTTGCCTGTCAAAACATAGCTTTTGACATTGTGGTGTTGACATTATGAATATTGACAATGTTACTGGCAACTTTTAAATACATCCCTTCCACACAGAAGAGGTGTCTTTTTTGGTCTTTTTCCCAGACATGAAGTGCTGCCACTGATGGCTGAATTATGTACTTCGACAAAAGCAACTTCATCCTCCTGAAGGTTTCATCCTCCTGAAGATAAACAATTATATCCTCATTAGTTTACTACTATGCATCCTCACATTGCCAGAGGGTTCAGAAATGGTAGAAGGAGGCTTCCATGTGATTGCAGTGTCAGAATCAGAAATGTCAGACTCACACATAGCACTCATGTACACCCTTCTTCTCAGCAATCTATAAAGTTTGTAAACACACATATTGTTTTTTAACCTTAGGGGTATATTCAATTGGGCACGAGGTTTAGGAACGCTAAAACCTTGAGTCCCGTGGGTATGTGCGCTCCCTATACCTGTGGCATTCAATTAAAAAAACAGTGGATGCGGGGTTTTGATCAATGAAAACTCTGCGCCACGTAAATTAAAAAAAAAAAAAGTAACTTACCTGCCCGGGCCTCCGCGGTTCGCAGTGGCTTCCCCTCTCTCTTGTTACTGGAGAGGGGGCAGCTGGGAGTCATGGGGGCTGATGGGAGGAGCAAGGGCTGCTGGGAGATGTAGTTCTCCCAGCAACCATTCCGGGGGGACACACATACCACACCAGGGGTAACAAACACACACATGTGCACACACACAAACTCACACACGCATACACACTTACATACAGCACACACACTGACATACTCATCGCTGCTGCAGAAGAGCCAGCTCCCGACGCTGGATGCAGAAGAAGACAGCGCTGAGGAAGGTGAGTAATTAAAGACTAATTAAGCAAATTGGATACTTCTAATTGCTTAATTAGTCCTCAGGGGGGTTGCCACAGGGGTGTCAGAGCAAGTCCCGCTGATTTTTCCTTAAATCATCGATTTTAGTAAAAAATCACACTTGCTCAGGAGGTGCGTGAAAAAAAACCTCCCAGTGCGTGTTTTTAAAAAAACCAGAAGAATAGAAGAGCAAAAAATCCCGCACCTGCAGGAAAAATCTCGCAGGTGCGGGTTTTTTGCAAATCTCGCACACAATTGAATATACCCCTTAGGTTTCCTTTTGTGCACTGATTTGCCAGTTTTAGAGTTAACATGTCTAGACTCAGAGCAAGAAGGTGGTTCATGTGGGCAGATGCCTGACTGTGTTTGACCCTGGCTTTAGGCATTCTAGTGCATGAAAGAGCAGTAACAGGAGCACAACTCGCAAACAAAGCCCATAGTCTGAGTCTCTCCTTGCCACTGCATGCGGTGTATGGCATGTTGGCAATGTTACATTTTTCTGCATTAACTTTTTACTTCATAGTTAGAGGTGATGTTTTCTTTAAGATTGGCAAATGCTGTTCAGATTGAAGTACCATTTCTTATACATTCTTCTTACCCCTTGAGCTTTTTTTTAAAAGTAAATGTCAAATAAGTACTATGACTGCCAGCAATAGTACTGGGATTATCCTGTTTTTCTTTAGGCTTATTCATGATTGATTTTGACCAAGATAGGAGCAGAGCTACTAGAAATGTGTGGTTTGGTTTTCCTGAAAAATGTACTCACTCAAACTTTGGGTTTCAAGTTGAATCGAGCCCCATCTCTGATCACTTTTGGAGTTTTTGAGTAATGAGTCCAAGCTCGGGTCAGCTGTAAGTTCGGAACTTGGATTAAAAAAATTAATCTCTGTTTTGGATTGCATGTAAAAAATTACATTATTTTAGCTATTGAAAATTTTAAAGAAATCCAAAACCGATTCCAAACCAAAACACTGGAGGGTGGTTTTGCAAAAAGTGAAACCATAACATCTGAAAGTGGCATTGCCAAAACCAAAACACGGGAGTCCATGCACATCTCTAAAAGCTCCTATACTTGAACTGGTAACTGACACCAAACCAAATGAATATATAGTGTGATAGGGAAATGAGGGACTGTTACCTTTACCATGCAGTTTTATTAAAAGACATTTTAAACCAGATAAAAATATGTAATTTTAACTTTTATTATTTTGCAGCTGACAGGGCAAAAACACCCAGTAATCACAGTAATGTACATTGCCCGCCAAACACACACATTCTTCCCTTTAAATATCTAACTTGAATTAGAAGACTTGAGTTTGCTTTTAAACCATAAAAAAAAAATCTTCTTTCAGCACTTATTATAATGAGCTTGCGACTGATGGAACCACCACACCTAGTAAGTACAGTATTTGACCCCACACCTAGTAAGTACAGTATTTGACCCCTTCCTAGCATATATAAATTGTCTCTCAAACACACACCATCATCCCTTGAACTATCTAAATTGAATGAAAAGATTTGAGATTTTTTTTAAACCAATAAAATATATCATCTCTGGGATGCCGCTCTCTCAGACACAGCACAGTATTTTTTTATTTCAGCTAAGCTTGCAATCACAGTACTCTCTGTCCCTAATACACAATATATACATACCCTTCAAATGTGTACACAGTAAGTGCAGCTCAGACTCAAACACAAGCAGGAGGAACCTGTGCAAATTGCTAGCTGATAACTATAGTGTCTGTCACTTTATCTCCCCTTGACATGTACAGTTTAAAACACTGCTTTTTTGTCCACCAAGACAGAACACTGAGCAAACTAGATATTTGGTCAACTAAGCTTAAAATCACAGTATTTATTTATTTATTTATTACCAGTTATTTATATAGCGCACACATATTCCGCAGCGCTTTACAGAGAATATTTTGGCCATTCACATCCGTCCCTGCCCCAGTGGAGCTTACAATCTATGTTCCCTACCACATGCTCACACACATACACACTATGGTCAATTTTGTAGGGAACCAATTAACCTACCAGTATATTTTTGGAGTGTGGGAGGAAACCGGAGTTCCCGGAGGAAACCCACGCAAGCACAGGGAGAATATACAAACTCCACACAGTTAGGGCCGTAGTGGGAATTGAACCCACGACCTCAGTGCTGTGAGGCTGTAACGCTAACCATTACACCGTCTGTGCTGCCCAGTACAACCTCATACATAATATAAATTGTAGACAGACTCTTCCTTGTGAAAACAATTGTAAGTGCAGCTCGCTTTTAGTCATGCACATAAGAGGAGCCTGTATTGAAGAATACTTGCTAATGTCTGGCCCTTACAAACATACAGACTGAAGATGCCTTTTTTTCCACACACTCCAACCAACTGCAACTCACTGGAATGGCCATTAAACCTGCACAGCTACATCACAGCCAACATCCCTCTCCATGCACTATTCAATCTAAAATAGCACCTGAAATCACAAGGAATGGACTTATATGCAATCCAAAACATGCAAGATCCAAGATTTCTATGAAAATTAAGTTTTGCCTTGATTTGAGAACCAAATTTGCAAGAGGAATCAAACCATGAGTCGGTTTGACCTGGTTCCCCAAAATTCTGTTCCGTCAAATTTTTCTCAATCCAAACTGCTCATCTCTAATACTCTACATATATATAGAATTTATAAAACTATTCAGGGACTGTCCTGTTGTCCCACCTGCGGGCCGCAGTGTCGCACGGTGAGGGGAAGTTGGGAGTATTATGCATAGTAGATCAGCGTGTGAATAGTTGCCATGAATAGAGGTGCACACCATCACTTCACTGCAAGGGGAAAGCCTAGGGGCAGCCCAGCATCTCTGGGAGGGCTGGACTCACTACCTGAGTGATGTAACGGGGTGTGTGCCATACAACCACGCCCCCTTTATGGATATGCTATGCTCCCTTTTTCGGACATACACGTCATTGGCGCATGGATGCCCCAACTACTGACTCACCAGTGTATGTATATATATATATATATATATATATATATAAAGTAGCATGTAGAAGGGCACTCACAAAAAATTGCTGCTGTGCCTTCCCTAGAGTTCATGCAGTCCAAAATCCCTCCGTAGGTAAAGATAAGGTGGCATTCTATATTACAGATATATCTGTAGATGATGGTCGTTCATATACACTGAATGACCATCATCTTCCAGGTAGCCGTGGGTCCCACTGGCCGGGGTACGGGTCCGCCTCCCTCCCCATGGCTGCCGTTGCATGTATTTGGGTGACCAGCTGATCTCCCATACAGCCTTGCTGATGGACAGATATATCTGCAGATATCTCTGTCCATTGGCTGTGTAGCACAGCTGATACGATATGTCTGTGAATGATGTTGTTCACGGACATATTGATGGTACACACTGACCAATGGCCACAAGATATATTGACCAATCAATTGATCTGCCAATATATCTGTCAGTGGGTACCCAGCTTAACCCTAGCAGCACTGATCATGCGGTTCACAACCTCTTTGCTATGCATAGTACATATCTAAAGGTGGGTACACACCTGACAGATATATCTGCAGATTGAGCTTGTTTACATTTATTCATTGCGGAGGGAACCCATGGTCTACTAAATTGAGGAGGAGTCCCGAGCCTATGCTGGTTTATCTGTCTATCTATATATGTATATATATATATATATATATATTAAATATAAATGGAAAGGGGGCGCTTCATATTGCAATAATGTTTTTAATTAATAAAATGGTTACATATAAAACACTGCACTGTTACAGTGCTGCTTGTACCTTATATAAAACGATGTGGGCTGGCTACCACATGGTGTTTTTAAAATTCTCCCTCCTGCAATCACCACCACATTATCCCTGGAAGCTGTCAGGTTCACACACCCCGCTGCTCACCACTTTTCGAGGGGTTGCTGCAGGTTGGACCATGTTGCTGCTAACCATGGAGTTGGGGGGAGCCGATGGAGTCTCAATGTCACATCACGAGGCAAAGCCCTAATGAATTTCATCAGAGGGCTGTCCTCCGTGACGTGATTTGCTCCTTTTAAACATGCTTTAATTCAGCTGCTTGCTGTCAATCATTACAATTAGTTCCTATGACTCGCAGGTCTCCACTGATGCAAATCTTAATGAGATCCTTAATTGATGAATTTAACATAGGAACAGCGTTCTTATACACAAGCCGCATGTGTCCAACAATATACATTTTGGTGAATGAACTATCAAGATTGTCAATTTCTATATAAAGAAATTGGCAACCCCTCGAACAGTGTTTAGCAGCGGCGAACCCGACAGCTTCCAGGGATAACGTGGTGGTGATTGCCGGAGGGAGTATTTTAAAAACACCATGTGGTAACCAGCCTACACCATTTTATATAAGGTACAAGCAGCACTGTAACAGTGCAGTGTTTTACATGTAACCATTTTATTAATTAAAAATGTTATTGCACTATGAAGCACCCCCTTTCCATTTATTTTTAACAGAATTACAGATCTGGGCTTGATCTTTTTACAAGGGGAGCTGCAGTCAAATTTTATGAAGGAAAAAGGATCTGGTGTTTATAAAGAATCTAATGAACTGACCAACACACCTGGTCTTGGTGCTGGACTCTTTTTGTTGAATTTATATTTACATTCGCAGATCAGCTGGTTGTGAGCGCATGGTCTGGATATTTTTGTTTATATATATATTTTGTTTATATATTTTATACCACATGTAAAACAGGAAATTCATGTTTATGTCACTTGCAGTGAACCAACAGGAAGTGCATCAGCACCTGTGTATAATGCTGTGGTTACCATAGCAGCAATGGTAAGGTTAATATAGTGAGAGACAAGCTGGTTGAGTGAGTAATTGGTGACTAATTATTTATAAAAAGGAAAACCTTTACCTCCGGAATACTGGATGTCTACCATATTTTTCTGCAATTGGATCATTGATATATGGGACTATAATCTAACCAGCAAGGAGTGGGTTCTATATACTAATTTTGGAATTAAATCCATTAACAATAATTTGGACTATATCCACCTTCTTACATTGACTATCATTAAAATCGGCATCCAGTTGGTTTATGGTATCATCTATAATCATTGATATATGTCTTATTGGCCATGTTTATAATGATTTATATTGTTATTTTATATTTACTAAAGAGATTTTCATCTATCTATCAGCACTCTCTTTATCCTATTTTTAAGTGCATATCTATGGTTTTGCGGGGTGCTCCCAAACACCCCTTTTGAGAGCTGTTTTATTAGCTGTTTTTCATTATTAATTTATTTATGGTGTGCGCCTGATATATACTTCTTTTTAGTATTCATTGATTAATGGTTGTGCTGGTGAATCCACATGTTTTAAATCTCTGGCTCATCTCTACAATCTGGACTTACATGATAAGAAATGGATCAGAAATATACGCATGACAAATAAAAATTGTAAGATCAGGAGATTCACTTTTAGCAAGGGATGATGTTGGCTGGTTGCAATTAGAAGGGTGTTATGATTGGTTTCTTTCTGATATAGTTTTGTCTTCACACTGTCTGCACACTGCTCTCGGTCATCAAGATATTAATATACAAAAAAATAATTGATTTATCATCAATTAGATTGTGTAAATTTGACTTGATTTGTGAGAATATTGAGTGCAATGATGATGTTATTAAAAGAGTCAACAATGCCAGCACAAAATAGGAATATATAATTTATAAATCTCTTGTAGAATAAGATATGCAAGCAGTATGTGGGATAAATATGCATCCACTCATACTGAGTCATAAATATGTTTGCACAGGAGGGTGCCAAGTTTGAACCCATGTCGGTGCCTGAGCACTGCACAAAATACTGCTTACCATATGAGAAATGATTACACTCCAGTAAAACAGTGACCAATTCAATGACAAATTCTACTAGTGAGCCCCCGGTTGCTTGGGCCAATAGTGCATTTGTCAAAGCCTGTAGTCCATTCTCACATGGAGTATTATAGTATATAGATATTTGACATCTATGGTTGCCAGGTATTTGCCGGTGAGTAATGTATCTAATGTGTTCAATTTTCTAAGGAACTCACTAGTATCCTTAATATAGCTTTTGAACTAACAGTTGCAGGAAGACAACCACGTACACAGCTAATGGTTGAAGGAGAGAATTGCTGGCAGAAATGATGGGTCTGTTGTGTGGGTGGGAAAGGGATTTGTGTTTTTTTGGCAGTGTGTATGTAATAGGACAGATAGGAAATTCAACAGTAAGGAAATTAAGAATCTTGTCATCTATCCACATAGGTCCCAAAGCTTGGTGTAATATTTTATCAACCCTCTTCTTGAAGGCAGGTATTGAACTGTACTCAACTTCCCTATATGTGGTGTCATCAGATAGCTGTCCAAGTATATCCATATTGCAGTCATCCCATTTCAGCACCACTATGGCACCCCCTTTGTCACCTGGTCTAATAACGATCGAGTTATCCCTCAAAAGTGATGACAAGGCTAGTCTCTCATCCTTAGTCAGATTATCATAATTTTTCTTGGGTCTATTAGTCTTAGGAAGGTCTTGATGCTGGGGTTGGATGATATTGGATCAAATGTGGTCAGTGTGGAAAACAAATGTTTGTCAACCTGTATGCTATTCATTGGAAAATGTTCACAAAGTCGCAATTTGCATCCAAATTTATACATATCAACAGTGGATTCAAAAGAGTCATGTGCATGTGTGGGGACAAATGATCACATGAAAGTATCTTCATGGTAGCCTCCTCAAGAGTCAGGTCAGATAGTTTAAAAATGAAATTAGACCCTTCTTGCGACCTTGGCACCACATACCCAATCTCCTCGGATGCGGCCTGTGCCTCTTTGCTTTGAAAACCGGTCTACTGATGTTGGTGTTTGTCCTAAAAAAACACCCCTAGGGGGTTGTGGGTCTGAATAATCAGTATATGAGGTTAAGGCTGAAGAACCAGTCTCAGATATGGGAAAAGGTCTATACTGTACCCATGTCTTTGCTGTCTTGGTGGTCACAGGTTTCTAGATGAACTTGAGTCCCCCATAAGCCACCAGTAGATGGTGTGGTTCTGGTAATCACTTGTGACAATGGCAAATTTTTTGCATTTAATGGAAAACAATTATTTCCTATACGTGTCAATCTGTCCCCTTCAGTTCTCATTAAGATTGACTGATTTATAATTTTTATGGTTGCAAAGTGGTTCCATCTTAAACAAGTCAATTTCAGTTTTAATCTTCTTAAACTCAGTGCCAACTGCCTCTATGACCAGTAACATTAAATCAAAGTAGCATTTATTTAGCTCCCCACACCAACGGCTGAAACATACAGGGTTGTTTCAGCCAATCCCAGGGATATAAGCCTTGTGGGATTTGTTTATTCCTATGGTACTTAGATAAGAACTGTCAGTATAAAAACAAGTCAACCTCTCTCCTTCTTAATCTCAACAATCGGTGAAATAAATCTACAGAGGTTTCTCCAGATAATGTTTCAAATTCTTATTGATTCAATAACACTTTGTCTGCATCGTCATCAGTTAGTGACACTATGCCCTGTTCTGCTTGTGCCAACAAATTACTGTCCAAGAAACTGAACTGGCTTCTAGCCATCACCCCAGTCAAACTAGTAAAAACAAATATAATTGTCCATGTGAAAAGTGAAGGCAAGCAATAAAAAAAGACACACTAGAGAGAATACACTATTGTCTGGAAGTCCCAACTGATCTGCCAACTAAATAATAAATATGCATGGTGGGTGTCAGGAATATTATGATTCATGTTATGGAACCATAATACATACAATATGGGAAGTCCAGCACTCACACCGCCAGATGGTAAATTGCTGGGGTGCACACCAAGGAGAACCCAAAAGGGAATACAATCCACAGGATGGAAAAAAGGCACTCACCAGTCTTTGTGTAAAATTTGCAAAAGAAAGTCACTCATTTATTTTAACATACCCAGTGGTACATAATACACCAAGGTTCCAGCCCCTCCAGGAGCCTTCTTCAAGGTGGTCACACTTTTAGCAAACACAATTATTGTCACAATGCTGGCAATATCATGCAGGAGAAAACCACAACTGCCTCCCAGGTGCCCATTTTATACTTCATGTCAAACAGGATGTATCATGTTGATGTCACTTGTAGCAAACCAACAGGAAGTGCATCAGCACCTGTGTATAATGCTGTTGTTATCAAAGCAACAATGGTAAGGTTAATACAGTGAGAGACAAACCAGCAATGGGATAAATAGGATATATAATTAAAGGATATATTGCACTGCATGAACAGTGTCCATATGAATATTCAATGTACAGGTATGTGCACTCTATAATAAGCTACAGCAGAGTAGCCAGTCTGAATGCATATAGAGGAAATATGAGGTATTTAGGGAGCCTGGGGCGTGCAGGGACATAATGAAAGAAAAAGAGTGTCAGCAATATACTATAGGAAAATAACAATTGTCAAAAATATGGATGAGTCATAGATGATAGATATATATATATATATATATATATATATATATATGCAATAGCAAATAAGCTGTATTAAATAGTCAAATGCATAAATGCAAAGTCGATGCTTCAGTGCTAAAAACGGACCTTTGTGAAGACAAAAGAGAAATTGTAAACAAAAACACACCTGCAGCCAACTTACCCCTGCTAAAGTAGAGAAGAGAAAGAAGTCCCTGAGCATGTCAGCATAGGCTCCACCCGGAAACACAGCGGGATGCTCAAACATGACATCACTCCATTTCCGGCGCTCATCCCAGACTTAGGCACAGAATAGCTAGGCAGTGCATGATGCCGAGATGTAACCAGAAGCCTGCAGCCCAATATCACTTAAAGGAAATAGACTGTGTACACATAGTAAACTTAGTTATCAGGAGATTGAATACATGGATTTGAAATTCACTGTGACTGATAAGGAATTGCATACAATAGTGTTCCAGAAAGATACAGATAGCAATACATTGTTGCAGTACTCTAGTTTTCACTGTACAGCTTTGAAATCTGGACTTCCCTATTCTTAGATGCTTTGTGTGGTCAATATTAATAGATCCTTCCTTGAAAAACAACTAGATGAGATTGGACAGAAATCTATAATGCAAGGATACCTGGAAAAACTTCTCCAGAAACATGAAGATAAGGTTCTCCGATTATCAGTAGAAGCGCTACTTAAGGCCAGCATGTCTAGAAAGAATAAGCAAGATCATGTCATTTGGGCTAGCAATTATACCACCAGTAGCCCTATTGTACAAAAGGCAACAAAAGTCCTATTGCCTTTCAGTGATAATGCACTACAGGCTTCTGGTTACATCTTGGCATCATGTATTGCCTAGCAACGGCATGCCTATGCCGGGAATTGTGTGACGTCAAATATGGGCATTTTGTCCTATGCTGACACAGGCTTCCCAAAAAATATCCCTGAAAGTTAGTGCCCAACAAGCCAACTGCACCTGGACTGATAATTATCTTTACTTTCCCTCCACAGCAAGGCTCTGGAAAGAAAACTGCAGCAACATAATATACATTTAGATACTGTAGCATTAACCTTCAGTCTAGCTTCACCCAAAGCACCAACTATTAACAGTATAGTTTGGGCACTAGGCCAGAGGATTATAGAGAAGTGCCAAGCATCCAAAAAGAGATTGACATATGAAAAAACCTTGGTCAATACATCTGAGATGGATAACCAACACCTTGGATACATCATGACTTACTGTTACCTCCAGCATTTTAGGTTGAGGAACACCTAACTAAGGCCCCTGAAGCTTAATCGATGAATCCTATCTGACCCTGGAAACATGGACTTATCAGAAGTTCAGACTGATCCAGCCATCCAAACCAAATGAATGCATACTCAAAATCAATGGTTATGGGCAAAGGAAATAGTAAAATTAAAATATTACATTTGAATTGGAATAATTTACTGAATTATTTTCGCATACATTAGGAAAATGGGTGTGTAAGTAGGGATTTGAAGGAAAAAGGAATTAGTAATATTTGATGAGAGGTAAAAAAAATACTGAGGGACTATTATAATCAACTTTTTTCAAGCCATATTTTGTTTGTTTAGTCAGTCAAAAAAAAATAAATTCCCACAAGACCACTACTTAAAGTGACAAGTAACTAATCTATGAGTTTGAAAGAAGGGAAGAAAACTAGAAAACAACAATAAACAAACATAAACAGGCATTATGAAGTAAACACAACAAACATGGTTTCAGGCGCTCTTTTTTGGGTACAAGTTTATATAACTTTTGTCTCTACTCTTGAAAAATGTAATTCCTAAAGATATAAAGTCATATAGTCACTTTTCTGTAGATCCAATATTCCTTATTTGATGTTTCATGAAATCCAATCTTGGCACCTCCACAAGATCTCTAATCACCTGGTCTCTCCAATGGTATAGGTTTTACTTCCAAACTATTACCCCTCTGCATCAATATACTCATGGAATTTATATAGAAAAGACAAAGTAGGGGAAACATATATAGTGTAAAACCATGACATTTATTGAAAACTCACAACATAAGTAAAATTATCACGTACCATTAAAAATCTTTTATTAAATGCACAATTTCAGGCATATAGGGGTCTAAATGCTCCCCCTATTAAGCACTACCTTCCCAGGAACAGATTCTGGATGGCAGCACCACAGGAAGCAGTACCAATGCGTTTCGACCACTGTGTGGTCTTTTTCAAGGTGTGTATACAGGTAGAGCTGATGATTATTCCCACCCCTTTTTTCCCCATGGAGACTTACTAATACATTATGTGTAATTCTTACATCATCTTCTGTTCGGTGTGTCTTACCCATCTATATGCTCGGTGGCGTGGGCTCTAATTGTCATGATGCAGTCCACTTCCTGGAATGCATCACATGACTCATGCATTACTCTCCGGATGTGTCACGTGGAATCCTGTCTCACGTTTTATTGGTGCATTCCAGACTCTGGAATGTCTAATGTCATCCCTAATGGCACTGTGTTCTACTCCCTGGAGTGCATATTCTCTAATGTAATAAAGTATATTGTTACTACAGCAATGTGCGGAGATGTATATTGTGTAAGCCATACATCCACATTTAACCCTTTTTCCTCCATACCTTATGAGACATAAGTGCATGAGAAATTTTTGAGTGTTTAAACTCTATACAACGTATCTTAATACCCAGTGGAAACACTGATCTATAGTCTAGTGAAATATACATATGCAAAGGAAATATATGCATATCATATGGAATGGACTAATAAAAAAAAAGTATATATATATATATATATATATATATATACATATCGTGTGGGGACACTCTTGATTAAGGAACTCACCTCAAATTACCGGTGACACGGATACATGACATCACCAAGATGGCCACCACACAATCTTTAGCACACCCCTAGTAGAGGGTATATAAAGAGGCACTCCAGGACCTTGGCATTACCCCTGAGGAAGTCCAAAGGGACGAAACGCATCGGGACTGGTTCTCCTTAACCCCTTAAAAAAGACTTGTATCTGTTATACCACTAATAAGATAAGCATTTTTTTATTTATTTTTTACAATTCTTTTTGTTTTTTTCTCTGTGTATTTGTGTATCCTGTATGGTCTAAATAAAATAACTATTTATGGAGACTTTCTCCATTTTTTGGTCTGAGGTCTACCACTTGTTGGTGTATGAAGCCGGACATTTATTGTTTATGACCCGGAGCACAGAGGAGTGATACCTTTACATGCATTAATTTGTGCATTATCTGTTATGCAGATTTATGTATGTCCACTGTTGTTACTATTTTGCATAAAAAATACTACACTATATTATTTTTCTATGGGCAAAAAAATGTTAAGCCCTAATTTAAGGTTACTGCAAAAGGTGTACCCTTTGGAAAAACCCTGAAAGTGTATCCTGACCATTGAAGTATTACCTAGATACCAGATAAGCTCTGTATTGTTTATTTTTTGGTACGCACATTACTTACTTATTGAGCACAAGTTCATCTTATTTTAAATACTACACTATTAGGTGCATGTTATATTATTATTTTTCAGCACAATTGACACATGAAATATTTGAAAAACTGCAGCCACCTGTTATTTCCAGGAGTATTCTTCACGACGTATCATCATTTTTTTTTACTTTATTTACACAAGGAATTTCAAATTTGTGCACTAGTATTCACTTTTTGTTTTCATATATATAAACACATTTAGACATAAAATACATGATTATAGAGCAATAATATAAGGAAAATAAGAGAACACATAAAAGGGAAATACAATATAAAGGGGAAATACAATGTAAAACATGGTGTTTTTAAAATTGTATATCATAAAAGAACTGCATCCACCATAAATGTATATAAACTTAAGATCATAATTCTTAAAAATATTCAAATACTATCTAAAACTCATCGGGGGTGGTGAATGAAAGTGCATAAAGTGCCATGTCTATAGTATAATCATTTCATAAGAACCACTTGAGCTCAAAGTCGGCATTCAAGCCATATGGTTCTAATGCCTTGGTTCATATGTAAGCCTCATCTCTGCTTTGGATAAAAATGTTTCTACTCCTTTTGTCCTTCAAATTACCTTCCACTTTCTTAATGCCCATAATACTTTTGATTCCCCTCACAGAGCTCTGTTGTTTCTCCAAAAAGTAATTGGACAATGCATGGTTAGTTACACCTATCTTTATATTCCTTAGGTGTTCTACCCACCTTTCTCTAAGTTTTCTGGATGCCTTCCCAATGTACAGTAAACCACAATCACACTCTATCATATATATATATACAATTCATGCTGTTACAAAAAATAAATGAATTTACCTTAAAAACTTTTTTGTTAGAACATTTTCACTATAGTGTGTGGGATACAAACAATACAGGACCCACAATGATGACAACTTTTTGATTTTATTCTCCCCATTCTCTTTTCAGGTCTAGCGCTTTTAACTAGTTTACTATTACTATTTGGAGCTCTCCTATATGTATGAAGTGCTTATAACAAACTAATTTCTGACAGCCAAGCACCATAATTTGTGGGAGGATGATTTCTATAACAGAAAAACCACAGAATGCTGCAAAAGTGGTAGCGCCAATCCAAAATAAATGAGTTCCAAAATCATATAAAGGAAGCTCACTGCAAGCCACGCATAATTTACAGATACAGTTAAATTTATACTTTATAAGTGGCAAATGATATTTATGATTTAATAAAAGCACAATCACCAGGTGATCCTAAGGCCAAATAAGATATTGCCAGAAACACTATTCAGATCTGAGAACCTCTGAAAGCCACAAGGCAAACCTGACATCTTTCACCTATCTGGTCTGACTTAGAGCACTGTATACAGTAGTATTTTGCAGGACACAGAACTCTTGTTGATGCAAACTCATGAATTGAGCATGGTTGCCACCTCTATTATAGACGGTGCATCCAGCTCAGAAATTATAAAAGCAGCATGAAACACTGTGGCAAATACCATTTGAAAAGATTGGCCTCATAATCAGGAGCCACAATTTAATCTTATCTTGTAAAAAATTTGCAATAGATGATTGCACGCAAAAACAACGTATTAGTCTAAGGCTTTGTTTTCCTTTGAAAAGCGTAAAAACAGAACACTTGATATGTGTAGAAATTGCTTCCCCACTTTATCACAGATACTTCTGCTTCCTGTCTCTTTCTAATCAACTAGTGAATTTCTGCATATTTCATAAGTGGTGCACATTGCATAGCCACATACATCTATATTGCCTAAAGCCACAGTGTTGCATATGCTTGTGTCCTTTTTATAGACATCATGATAAATCTTTCAGCAGTAGAATTTGTTTTGACACACAAATCTGCCTCTTCATTGGTAGCCTATTATTGCAGTATATATTTTTTCATCAGTTTTTCGTTGGTTTCTAATGCCCATGCTCAATAAATCTGTGTTTCCTATGCTTCGCTGCCTGTCACCATCTGCCTTTCCCCATAACCCTCTTCTTCTCCTTTTTGCCATATGCCTCTCACTGACACCATCTACCTCTCCCCATCACCCACTGCCTCTCCCTGTCACCCACTGTACATCAACAACTTATTCTCCTATTAGCCTCTGCCTCTCTCAGTCTTCCTCTCCCCTTTACTAACAGCCTCTCCCTGTAACCCACAGTCTCTCCCCATCACCATCAGCCTCTCCACATCACCCTCAGCCTATCCCCATCTCCCTTTACTTTCCATGTTCCCCACTACCTTTCCCTCTCAACCTCTATCTCTCCCTGTCATCCATTGCCAGGTGGCATATTAAAGACTTGGGGTTGAGTTAGAAGTGTGGGCCCAACAACATATTTTTGCACCTGGGCCCCCATTAAAATATTCTACCACTGTATTTATATAGCAAGCAGAGAAAAGAGTGAAGATGGGGTTCAGTGAATAAGTTGCCCACAGGTTCCAGGTATATTTGTCATGTATATACTGAAAAATGACAGGTAGAAGCTGATTGGTTGCTATAGGCAACTTCTCCACTTTGCAAATTCTAAGAGCGCATGCTCACAAAAAAGGAACCAAACATGTTAATGCAGACCTTCGTGTATCCAACACTTGCTCCATTGTCCAACAGGAAGGGTAGCACAGGGGAGGAAATGGGTAATTTGACAAAGGCCAAGTACTGTATAGTAATTGTGGCCCATGGTAATTTGCAGAAATAAGCAAATCTGCCTTTTAGGAGGCAAATGGTTTGCACCTGCTAAATGATGATGACTTGTGTCACTGAGATGCAAACAGTATGCTGCTCAAGATGAGGGTGCAAATACACTGTTTTTGCATACTATTTTTACATTAATGCCAATTTTATGAGCAACTCTACATTAGACCCTATGAAAGCAAGCAAAGCTAGTGCAACACAGGGAGACACTTTTTCTTCATATTATTATGAACTACTGTATAATACACTATTTATTTAAATATAAATTACCACTTTAGTGCATTATACCATTATAATTATTTAATTGTCAGTCAGAGCTCTGTTAGAGTTTTGTTGAAGCCAATTTCAAAATATATCTTATGCTTTGCAGTGCACACATTATGATCAGTACACCCAATCTTACAAATTTTATGCATTGATTTACTAACCGTCCCCACCAGAATGTATGAGCAATACTAAAGACTGGATAAATGTCTGCATTTGGCAACCTTACAGGTGAATTTTCTATACTCTAATGTTATCACCATGGCATAAATTCAGCTACATGAGTACAGTAAAGTAATTTTCTTCTTGGAAAACTGTCACATTCAAATGCTGCTATCTCACACCAACCTATATAAGGAAGTGTAGAAATGTAACAATTATTGTACTTTAAATAAGTACACCAAGTATTCATTACTTACAGAATGATTAATAAATGAAAGTAATTTTACAAACAACATAAAATGTGGATGCACAAAGCATTTTTAATTTTAAGCAAAAACATTTAATTGTCTGGCTTCTATAACAAAATTCTGTTTTTAAAATTGACCCCGTAAAATCAGTCTGGGACTACTTATTATGGGATTGCTTAACTGGCTGGAAATGTGCATGTTTGAAAGAGAAAAAATGTCTCTACTATGTTCAGCCATAGGAAAGACTAGATCACCACCTAAAGTATACTGATTTTTACTTTTACATTTAAAATTCTGCTCATTCTAACCTTGAGTTAATCACAAGAGCCACTTTTGAACATTTTGTATTTTTTTATTACATTGGTAGAAATATAACTAAAAGTTGGAATTTCTATATACAGTGCACCTAGAAGGATTACATTATTGCCAATGATATTGAAAAATGTAGGTAATGCTCTGTAAATGCATCACAATCCAGGGAATATTACTGGAAATACTTACTATGGATCCCTCTAATTTCATTGAAATCTTTAATCTTCCATCATTTTATCTTTGCACATAGGTGAAAAATTAGATGAATGACTGTGACTAGTCTGCATTTAGGGGCTGATTTAGAGTCACACGCTGAGCCAGCATATCTATAGCTGCATTTCTTGCTTGAAACTATTTGCAGAATTCTGCTTATATCCATTGTCAGGTGAACCACCCCTATACATCTACATATCAGCACCACTGTCACAACACATTTGAAACAGCTCTATCCTGGGTGAAATTTCTGTATCTTTACACTCCATTACCTCTAACAAAGCCACAATTTTGTCTATAGTACTGTACATGCCCAGAACATACTAATGGCAAACACATGCTAAGTGCGATTGCCCTGGTGCCATCCAGTTCTGGCAGACTTCCATGCTATAAAGTGAAAAAGGTTGTTTCCAAAAAGGTTCCCAGGCTTCTATGGTTGTAACACCCAGAGATGTACCCCTCACCCTTATGAGCAGAACAAAAATAGTAAAACATGAGAAACCCCCACCTCAGTGCCTGTTACATAAACCATAAAAACAGCAGGTTCTAAAATAGGTTTAAACCACTTATCTTTGAAAAGTTGGATGAAATTCCATATGTCAGTTCAGTCTTCTAATAAAGATAATCCAGACCGGAAAACATATAAAGACATAAATATGACAATCTAGTGCAGCATGTTCTTAATTGTTGTCAGATATGATATATAGCCACAATCAACACTGCTTTAGGTTAGAACACTATGTACTCAATGATTTTCAGACATGGGGTCTGATTCACTACCATACACAACTGCGTATGCAATAACGATTACGCACACAGTTTAACTGCGATAGTACTGTATGCTAATTCATTGTGATCCCCTCTCAGCACTATATAAGGATGCCCACTTTACTTACCACACATCCTTATTCACATCCGAATTGTTTAGCAGGACTGCAAAACCATCTGTACAATCAAGTACCATTGCAGCCTCACGTACACTTGCACAAGCTCTGACCTTACTCAGAAATGTCAACCACAAATGCTACCAGGCCTCAGGCTGCATAGACCATCGCAGTGGATAATTTATGCATGGCCCTGAAACTGCGTTGAAACGCACTGGCACATCTGCGTTCACCCGACCACTCCCCATCACCACCCACAGACGGCACTTCCTGTCAATCACTCTGAGATGGGTCTGCATAGTCACTGCGACCGCAGTCCCAATCGCAATAGCTAGTTTGCGCATGCGCACTGTGATGCATATGCATGCGCAGTATGCAACAATCATCCGATTGCGTGCGTATTAGCATATGCGTTTCTTGCTGAATCAGGCCCATAGTGCACAACAACAATGAGTAATGCTTCAGGCTAAAACACAATTTTAATGACATAAAAAATCCATGGTAAACAAGGGAGAGGGAAACCCTGTATACAAACAGGGTGCAATTCCCTAAAGTTAGTACACTGGTGTAGAAGGCTTCTTACCAAAATAAAGAACAAAACATACCTGTAGTGACAGAAGATGTAAAGGATCCTGGGAAAGCCTCAGCTCCACATATAGTCCACTCTCCTCCCTCGCTGGTCAGGATGCCAATTTTCTCTCTTATTTAGCCAATGAGTTTCACCCTAGGTAGGTTTTCCTCAGGGCAGTGAGGAGGGTACTGACTCTAAAGGCATTCATAATAGTAACTGCAAGGATATGGAAATACATCCAACTTTTTAAAAGATAAGTGATTTAAACCTATATATGAACTTGCTGTTTTTATTGTTTATGGAGCAGGTGCTTAGGTGTGGGTTTCCCATTCTTTACTACAGTATTTTAGACTTCCATTCTAATATAAATAGACTCTAAGATATGCTGAAATGTTCAAGTTCAAGTGGCGGCTCAAGAGGTGAGGCTGTAGCGCAGTCCAAAATTAAAATATGGGAGCCACATCAACTGCCACACCAAATGCTGGCAAACATTACTGGCTGGGACTCACTGGCAATTGGTATGGTTCCCCTATTTGAATTTTGGACTGTACTGCAGCCTCACCTCTGAAACCGCCACTGCTCATGTCATCCTTGGATGGCCTCGGATTGATACAACTCTGAATAAGTCCCTTAGTGTTTGATGTCTCTGATGTACCAGGCTATTCCATAAAATGTAAACCTTTGCTCTGCCACAGGTGACTTATAGACAGATACATTAGTAGAAAAATGGAATCAAAAGATTTAATTTGTGCTGTAACTTGTAGTTTTTTGCCTTTACATTCAACCATTATAGTACTTTAATTACTTATGCGTGATAATAATCATGTATAAGTTATATTATATTTTATAGGAAAATCATGAATACCAGAATGGGATATTAAATAATAGTGACTTTTGTTTTTCATAGCTCAAAAACTAAAGATCAAATATAACCTGTGACTTATCATTGATGCTTTTGAGAAAGCCTGTAAGCTTTATTAATAGTGCTACTGTACATCCAACCAGAACCATAGAAACTCTATTTATTTTCTATACCTTTACACTAAATATATATTTACTTTTTCTACTCAGATGTCCTTGTGAAAGTCTTTCACACATCACTTTGAGTACAATATATTTAGCATACCCTTGAAAGCCACCTTTAACTCTGCAGTATATCAGATAGTATAAAATGATCAGAAATAGCAGACAAATTGTATAGTGAGGCTTTACGCAAACCCTTAACCCTACTATCACAATTATCTTTAAGAAAAAATACCTACTAATTTAGCTTCAAATGCCATTTCCATTGAGTCAGGGTTAATACCTGCACTATTACACAGCCATGCAGCTGCAACTTTACATTTCAAGCTGTCCTCATCCCAGTTGCTAGAACTCTTCAATTCATTCTTATTTTATCTGACCATTTTCTGCCAGACACTGACCAATCATCTAATATATTACAACCCTTAACTCTTTGGAAAACCAGCTGAGTTGGGTTAGAAAATGCACACCAGAAAGCTAAAGAATGGTTTTAGAGATACATAAAAGGAAGTCTGTTATCAAAGTGTCCTTGTAATTATCAGCATAAATAGGAAGTGAACAATTTGTGCCTCTGGTAAGTGTATATTGTCCTTGAAAGTGTCTATTGCCCTTGAAATATTTCTGTTGGGTAAAGAAGTAGAAGTCTTGAGTTTTCTTATTTTTTTTCTAGACATTGTAGTGCCATCTCCACGTGGAGCTGAGTGCATGTGTATATATGTAGGCACACGTGTGTGTGTGTGTGTGTGTGTGTGTGTGTGTGTATGTGCACAGCATCCAGTGTGAACATGGAATTGTTCCAGTACACTTTACCATTAAGTCCTTGAGAATCATAGCAGTATTGGATTGAGGGCCTGATTCAGCAAGGATCACAATTCTGCTTATACGCATGCAGTTGCTACTTAAATGTGTGCATTCACATTGCGAATGCAGCCTGACATAAGGACGCCCACTTCCCCTTACTCACATCCATATACTAGGGCAACATAGTAAAACAACTGGTAACATTGAGTAACATCAGACCCATACACACAGTTAATGAAGCCCAGACCTCACTCAGGCATTGCTAACTTCTGCACATGCTATGAGACCTCTGGCAGTATCTGGTATTCCAAAGGCTAATTTATGCATGCCCATGCCATGCAATGGCATTGAAACACACTGGCAAGCCTGTGTTTGCCTGAGAACCCCCCCCCCCCCCGTCACCACACACAAACTGCACTTCCTTTCATTCACTCTGCTCTGAGTGTGAGCAGCCTCTGCAAAAGCAGTTCCCATCATGTGCATAGACATGCACAATACGAATTAATCAACCGATTGTGTGGGTACTAGCAACTGCATTCCATGCTGAATCAGGCTCTGAGTCTTTTAGTTTGTCCATTGGATTATAGGCGCTTTGCTGAACAAATGTTGTTTCATTTTACTTCTGTTCTCTATTAATTAAAAGCTTTCCAAAATGTTGACAGAAATTGCATAGTGCAATCAAAACATAATTAAAAGGATAATTAATTTAAGCAAAAAGGTTATTTGATAAAGATATTGTCAGGGAATGAGGCTGTAAGAAAACCTTTCAGAGGCATAAAGCAGAACAATATGGAGTAGCCATTCACAACCCAGATGGTGGTAAACCATCCTAAAAAAAGAAGGTCATCAGTGAAAAGCACTTCCAGGAATAGGAAGAATGAAAGTGCAGATGACTGAAAAAAAAAAATATATATATATATATATATATATATATATTGTACACATGTAGTACATGCTAATGCATTTGCAGCTGCGGTCCTGTACGCAGCTGCTATGCAAGAATATACTGATGCTGTAGCCACCTGGAAATGTATTGAGATGCCCACCGGCGCCATCTCAGATCCAAGCAAGCGCATACAATCATGTAGCTGTGGTCGGAAATCCATTGATAATTGACCATCTGAGTAACCCTATGGTTGTGCAGAGTGGCCATGGGAACTGAGACACTGGTGCCATATTTCTGCATATGGGATTGCAGTTGTATGCTGAGCTTGGTCCAAAGTTCAAATAGGTGAGTCACACCAACTGTCACCCCCATCTGCTACCAAACATCACTGGTAGTTGGTGTGGCTCCCCTATTTGCATTTTGGACTGTGCTGCAGCCCCACCTCTGGGGCCTCCACTGGTCCAGACATACCTACATTTTTACGACCACCTCCCGTAACCTACCCTGCTGTCTACCTGTCAAACACAGTGCAGCTTTGGCGCATATACAGTAGCAAAATAGTAACATTAGGTGCATCTATGGATCAGACCCCATAAGAGCAGGGCCCATTTACCTCTTTCTCTGTCATTACACAGTCATATTTTATTACTGTTTATTTCCCATTTGTAAATGGTAGATGGTAATCAAATATGCTATATATATGTATGTGTATTGTAGCACAGTTAGGTTAGGGGGTCCCTCTCCTGGGTAGAGGACTCCTTCCTTACACACACAAACAGCAGCAGGGAAGCAGCACACCAGTCTGGATGCAAGTACAAGCTGGTCGGCGCCAGTCTTTATTGTACAATGTCAGAAATAACATAAAGAAAACATAAACAAAATCCTAGCCCTGTCGGGGCACTAACTTCACAGGTAGTTCCCTCACTACCAGAACCTGGCAGGGCCTAATACCCTCGCCAGCAACAAAGGCACAGCACAACACTCACAGTTAGGTTTTCAAGTGTCTCTGAGCAAACTCCCTGTCTGCTCTCCCAGGTGAGACAATCAGCCCTCAACACACTAGGCTTATATTGGCCACTCTCAGGTGGAAACCCTAACAAGCCTGTTACCAGACTAAGAGAACCAAATCCTGGAGTGGCCGTGGGTGGAGCCCTCCCTCTCCTCTCACCCACAACCCCCAGGTCCCAAACCGGCTTTTCAAAAAGCCGAGACTCAAACCTGCTACACTGCAGACTTTCTCCTGGAGGTTTAAAACACATAAGACAGGAATCTGGGACAAATGTACCTGCCACAGACCACTTTACCAATGATCCTATCACATATCTCCCCCCTTTGTTTCGACCTGTGGGGCGGAACAACTGAAGCCCCCAAACAATGAACGCGTGACAACGCGTCAGCATTGGCCAGCTGGCTTCCTGGCCTGTGTTCCACTGAAAATGTAAAAGTTTGTAACGCCAAGAACCATCTCATAATTCTCGCATTACTGTCTTTATTTTCGGACATCCACTTCAAAGGGGCATGGTCAGTGATCAATTTGAACTTACTTCCAACCAAGTAGTACCTGAGAGCCTCTAACGCCCACTTTATGGCCAACGCCTCCTTCTCCACTGTGGCATAGTTTCTCTCATGTACATTCAACTTTCTGCTTAGATAGAAAATAGGGTGTTCCTCACCCTCCTTGTTCTGGGACAGGACCGCTCCAATACCTACGTCTAATGCATCGGTTTGTACTATGAATTCCCTGTCAAAATTAGGAGTCATCAGGACTGGTTGGGAACACAACGCTACTTTCAACTCCTGGAAAGCTTTCTCCGCCTCAGGACTCCATTCTACCATGACTTTTTGTTTGCCTTTGGTCTGGTCCGTCAGTGGGACTGCCATGGTGGCAAAGTTGGGTATAAACCTCCTGTAGTACCCTGTAATTCCCAAGAAGGCTCTCACCTGCTTCTTATTCAGAGGCCGTGGCCAGTTTTGTATGGCATCAACTTTATTGAGCTGAGGCTTTAGCAGGCCTCTGCCAATGGTGTATCCCAGATATTTATCTTCCTCCATGCCTAGACAACACTTTTTTGGGTTGGCTGTCAAACCTGCCTTATAGATGGAGTCCAAAACTGCTTGTACTCTGGGTAAGTGAGACTGCCATTCAGGACTATGAATGACCACGTCATCCAGATAAGCAGCTGCATACCGTCTATGGGGTCTTAGAATCCTGTCCATCATTCTTTGGAAGATAGCAGGTGCCCCATGTAGCCCGAAGGGCAACATCTTGTACTGAAACAAGCCCTCTGGCGCTGAAAAAGCTGTCTTTTGTTTGGCGCTCTCGGTTAACGGTACTTGCCAATACCCTTTGGTTAGGTCAAGAGTGGTTAAATACTTTGCAGTCCCTAGTCTCTCAATCAATTCATCCACTCTTGGCATCGGGTAGGCATCGAATTTTGAAACACTGTTCAACTTTTGGAAGTCATTGCAGGAACGCACACTTCCGTCGGGCTTTGGAATTAACACAATGGGACTTGACCATTCACTATGTGATTCTTCAATAACCCCTAACTCTAGCATATTTTTAATTTCTTTCGACACCGATTCTCTTTGTGCTTCTGACAACCTATAGGGCTTTAGATTAACTTTAACCCCTGGGTCAGTGATGATGTCATGTTTAATGACCGAGGTTTTCCCAGGTACGTCAGAGAACAGCACCCTATTTCTGATCAGAAACTCCTTGACCTCTTGTTGTTGAATTGCTGACAGGGTTTTTGCCACTGTCACTTCGGGAACTAAGGGCCCTGGATTTACTGGAGGGGCTCGGACGGCCAACAGTGCCGTTCTATCTTTTCAGGGCTTTAACAGATTTATATGGTATATCTGTTCCGGCTTCCTTTTCCCCGTCTGGTAAACTTTGTAATTGACCTGCCCCACTCTTTCTAAGATTTCAAAGGGCCCTTGCCATTTAGCCAAAAGTTTATTTTCCACAGTGGGAACCAATACTAACACTCTGTCCCCAGGAGCAAAGCTGCGTAACCGAGCATTGCGGTTGTTTACCCTCTGCTGTGCCTGTTGAGCCTGTTCCAGGTGCTCTCTCACTATCGGCACTACCGCAGCAATTCTCTCCTGCATTTGAGAAACATACTCAATCACGGTTTTGTAAGGACTAGACTGCCCCTCCCATGTCTCTTTGGCAATGTCTAGTAACCCCCTTGGGTGTCTCCCATACAACAAGTCGAAGGGTGAAAACCCGGTGGAGGACTGGGGAACTTCTCTTATGGCCAACAATAAATACGGCAATAAGTAATCCCAATCCCTACCATCCTTGTCGACCACTTTCCTAAGCATGTGTTTTAACGTCTTGTTAAACCTCTCGACCAGCCCATCGGTTTGGGGGTGATAAACCGAAGTTCTTAACTGTTCAATTTTGAACAGGCGACATAACTCTTTCATGACTTTTGACATAAATGGTGTACCCTGGTCAGTTAGTATCTCCTTGGGTATACCCAGCCTGCTAAAGACATGAACTAGCTCTCTGGCAATGGTCTTGGTTGACGTATTGTGCAACGGGATCGCTTCCGGGTACCTGGTAGCGTAATCCATTATGACCAGAATATACTGGTGTCCCCTGGCAGACTTCATTAGGGGTCCAACCAAATCCATCGCTATTCTTTCAAACGGCACCTCTATAATAGGCAATGGAACTAGTGGACCCTTAAAATGTGGCCTGGGAGCATGATACTGACACTCAGGGCAGGATGCGCAAAAGTCAGACACCTCTTTATGAAGCCCGGGCCAGAAAAACCTCTGCATTATTCACTCAGTGGTTTTCTCTACCCCTAGATGGCCTGCTGTTATATGACCATGGGCCAGATCCAACACTGTTCTTCTGTAGGCTTTGGGAACTATTAGTTGTTCCACAATATCTTCCCCCTTCTTAGTCACCTGATATAACAAATCCTGACACATTGCCATGTGGGGATAGGACAAAGTACTATCAGGGTCTACGGGTTTACCATCAACTACTTTTACATTCTCCCTGGCTTTTACCAAAGTAGGGTCTTTCAACTGCTCCACGTCAAAGACCTCTCTTCTGACCTCTAAATCAGGCAGATGATCACTTGGCCCAACAACACTTCCCTCCTCAATGGGAGGCACATCAGTTGGCGGGCCACCGTCACGTTCCGCATTCTCTAGTTCGCCAACCATAGTAGAAAAAGGGAATAACTCTGACTCAGAAGAAACTCCATCCTCCACTACATCGACAACCTTCTCAAATTTATCGGGGTTGTTCACCTCTGGAACAAAACGGCTTTCCCACAACTTCCAGAAGTGAGCAAAGTCTCTCCACAATATTGCATCATACACCAGACCATGCACCAAACCCACAGAAACTATAGCAGAGCCACATGGTGTCTCGATGTTCACCTCGGCCGTAACATAATATCGAGTATCCCCATGTATGCATGTCACACCAACAGTTTTCCCTGTATGCCTCAAGGGGTTCACCAGCTCAGCTTTTACAAGTGTCACCAAGCTACCAGAGTCTAACAGTGCCTCTACTCGGTTGCCATCTACAGTGAGTACACACATATGCTTATCAGTCTCAGCCTGCCGGTCAGCCGTACAGGCTGTCTGTGCAAAGAAAGACCCCCTGCGGTAGACATGAGCAGTATCACATTGCATAGGTTCAGTTGTAAGTGAACAATTAGCTGCAATATGGGCGAAGCCACCACATCGGAAACACTGAGTCATATTAATGTCTAGTCGTTTATGGGGCAAGAACCTTCCTGGCCTGGCAGGCCTGTCTCCAGGTTCTACACCCTCAGTCTTAGGTACATTCCACCGCCCAGCACCCTTCTCCCCTGGAACAGTCTTACCAGTGTCTGTGGGAGTTCGCTGGTGCACCATCGGGGCTCGGTGGGGCATACTCATCAGCTCCTCAGCCGCCACGTACCTCTCCACCAGCTCGATCAACTGGTCCGTGGACTTAGGGTCTGCATGGCTCACCCACTTGCGCAGAGTCACAGGTAATGATCGCAGGTACCGGTCCATCTCGACCCTTTCCACGATCTGTGGTCCCGTCAGCGTCTCAGGCTGTAGCCATTTTGAGGACAGATGGACGAGGTCATGCATCTGTGAACGTGGAGGCTTGTCCATATGGAACTCCCAGCGGTGGACCCGTTTGGCACGAACAAAGGTGGTGACTCCCAAGCGAGGTAGGATCTCCTGTTTTAGTTTTTTATAGTCCTTGGCATCAGCTAGGCATAAGTCGAAATATGCTTTTTGTGGCTCCCCAGACAAAAAAGGTGCCACCAGACTTGCCCACTGCTCCTTGGGCCAACTCTCCCTTTCGGCCGTTCTTTCAAATGCGGCGAGATAGGCCTCCACATCATCGCCCGAAGTCATCTTTTGAAGGAAGTGACTGGCTCGTACGGAGTGAGTGGGGGTGGGAGGACCAGTAGCAACATCTCTGGGCTTGGCGACCAGGTGCTGTACCACCTCTCTTATGGCCTGGCTGTTTTCCGCTAAGGCCTGGCGGGTTTACTCAATGGAGACCTGTTGAAGTCTGTTAGTCTCCTGCTGAGCTGCTGTAGCTTCCTGCTGAGCTGCTGTAGCTTGGAGCAAGGCCTTAATAATGTCCTCCATTTTGTCCTGGGGTGTAGGTTGGAAGCTGAACCTTGCCTCTCTGAGCATTGGCTGACGCCTCCTCTATGGGACCTCAAGGACACAGTGTTATTTCCACACTCACAAATTGGGTGTCTGTCCCTTTAATTTTTAAATGGAAAGTTTTCCTCTTGCTGCTACTTTAGTGTGTGTGGTTGCCCGCATTCCTCACCATATTGTGACACAGTTAGGTTAGGGGGTCCCTCTCCTGGGTAGAGGACTCCTTCCTTACACACACACACACACACACACACACACACACACACACACACACACACAGCAGCAGGGAAGCAGCACACCAGTCTGGATGCAATTACAAGCTGGTTGGTGCCAGTTTTTATTGTACAATGTCAGAAATAACATAAAGAAAACATAAACATAAATCCTAGCCCTGTCGGGGCACTAACTTCACAGGTAGTTCCCTCACTACCAGAACCTGGCAGGGCCTAATACCCTCGCCAGCAACAAAGGCACAGCACAACACTCACAGTTAGGTTTTCAAGTGTCTCTGAGCAAACTCCCTGTCTGCTCTCCCAGGTGAGACAATCAGCCCTCAACACACTAGGCTTATATTGGCCACTCTCAGGTGGAAACCCTAACAAGCCTGTTACCAGGCTAAGAGAACCAAAACCTGGAGTGGCCGTGGGTGGAGCCCTCCCTCTCCTCTCACCCACAACCCCCAGGTCCCAAACCGGCTTTTCAAAAAGCCGAGACTCAAGCCTGCTACACTGCAGACTTTCTCCTGGAGGTTTAAAACACATAAGACAGGAATCTGGGACAAATGTACCTGCCACAGACCACTTTACCATTGATCCTATCACAGTATGTATATATATATATATATATGTATATATATACGATTCCAATGTAACCCACACTCACTGCAGCAGATGTCATCCATAGGGGGTGCAATCTCAATGAAACCACATGGAATGTCCAGGGTCCATTTGTGTAAAAATTGTAGAAGTGACGAGGGCACTCACCAGTCAGCAAAGTAAATCCTGTTTAATAACATACCACCAGTGTCACATCAAAGTAGAGTCCAAAGTTTCGATCCCCTTGTGAGACCTTTATCAAGGTATATCCATTGCCATATGCTATTCAAGCCATCGGGTGAATGTGACAACAATAACCAAAAGAAACACACAGAATATATACCAACCATGATGCTTACCAGGTGGGATGCAGAACGATCAGTGCTGAGATGCACATGCCGCACTGACACATACGCCCGCGGGACCATGCCCATCAGAGCAGTGCTAACACCAAGCCTCATATTGGAGAACCAATAGTGTGGCAGAAGGACCATGTGACAAGCTACATCATAGTCACATGGGACGGGGATTTACTACATTATATCCGCACATCCACACCAGTCCCGGACGCTGTGGATAGTAAACCAACTTATTGCTAGGCAATGCCATGCGTCCAATCAAGATAACAGATGGGATACACTATCCATAGTCCATAGTACAGATCTATAAGGGTAATCATGATATTAAAATATGGTACCAGATGATAACTCACACACGATCGATCTAGCATTCCCTATAGGTAAGCAAAATACATATAACAAACATATTAGAAATACAAAAAATAATGAATGAATATTTTTTTTTATATAAAAATATTAGCAATCCCTAAAAAAATTGTCTTTTTATAGAAACACATTAAATAGAATTTGTACATTTAGGCCATGGGGCGCCACTGTATCCAGATCGTAAATTCATTTCGCCTAGCGGCGTTTGAGTGCCAGTTCCCTATCACCACTTCTTATCAGGGGGGCTGCCAATAGATTACCATACAATGTAATGTTGCCAATGCATGTCCTTGTGCCAGAAAATGTTTTGCCACCGGCTTGTTGGTAATACCTGTAGTCAGTGCTTGTCAGACTGAGCTTCTATGATTGGCCATTCGTTCACGGAAGGATCTCATCGTGAGGCCAATATGTACCAGGGAACAGGGACAAGTAAGCATATAAATTATTAACTCACTGCTGCATGTGAGTCTATATTTAATTTTTATCGAGTTGCCTGTGTGCGGATGCTTGAATGAACTCCCAGTGTTCATACTGCGGCACGTAATGCAATTAATGCAGTGGAAACATCCTGTGCGCATATCTTTCATATTCCATAGGGTCGGTCTCATCAGCAATTGTGTATATATATATATATATATATATATATATATATATATATGATGTTTAATCTAAAGCAGCACAAAATCAAATATAAAAAAATCCAACTTTGAGAAATTAATCTGCACGTTGGTGGGAAAGTGATAAAAGCATGATTGGAGCATTGACTTAAAACATGGGGAAAATACCATAATAAATCTTCATATCACTGAAACTTTTCCTTATGCAAAATTTGAAAGCCATTCAAGAACTACAGTATACTATATCAAACGTCCATTTATGAATCATTCAGCCCCATGTCATGGGATGAGGTAAGCAGATTCCACCCACAGATAGCATTTTAATGTGGATATAAGCTCTATATAAAATACTATTTTACTTATTTGGATATATTTATAAAAGCAACAAGTCCAAACAACCTATTTGATTAAGTTAATAAAAATACTCTTGCTGCCCAGTGCTAATCCGAAAGTCCTTGTGCACACATTATGGAGTTTTATAAGAATAGTAATAGATGTATGAATTGCATGTACTGTGCAGGTTCATTCATTTAGAGAATCCCTTTAAAATATAAATAGAATTCTCACCACTCTGTTATGATCCCAATTCCCACCAGTAAAGTAATTCCACATACTATGTATCAGTATTCATATAATAAAATCACTGTGAAACATTGATATAGCTGTTTTATTGCTGCATTGTGATTTCAGAATCTTTGATAGCTTAAAAATAAGGAATATGATTAAATCCAAAACTAGTGAATAAAACCATGAAAGTGGTACACTTTTCCTAATGCTTAGAGTAGAATGTGTTTTGCCAGATTTATCCAGAGCTAGAATATTTTAAGTATCTGAGATTTAACATGGCAGTAACTAGAGGGACTAAGGGGGGACATTCCCCAGGCGATGGACTTGAGGGAGGTGCCAAGGAGATGGGGATCCTGGTGGCTGCAGGTGTTGATTTGGAGTCACACTGACAGCCAGCAGCCTGCTGCAGCCCTTGAGACTAGAAACACAGCACCACCATCAGTCTAATGTGGCCCTGGTCATGAGCTAATTGGAACTCATAGATCTGCAGCCAATCAGTAGCGGGTGCCTGAACCTAATCTCCCCCATAGTGCCTAAACATAACATCCCCCACCTGCACCCTAAACGTAACCCTCTAGTGCTTAACCCTAACTACTTAATCCTAACCCTCCCCCCAAACCTGCTACTTACAGTACCATCAGGATGAGGCCAGTTGGGATGCCAGTGCCGGGATTCTGACAGGTGTCGGAATTTTGGCACTAGTGTTCTAAGTCCCAGCATCCCATGCACTGGGATGCTGAACATATCCCGTTATAAGAGGCATTACTATGTGGCACAATGTGTTATAAGGGGTATTACTTAGTGTGTAATAATGTGAAAGGTGCATTACTATATCACGAAACCACACACCTTTTTCGGGATATGTGTGCATGGGTGTGTGCAGAAGAACGTCTTCTTTGTTTTTGTTTTTTGAGGGGTGCAATAAATTACTATCTTGCCCCAAGTGACACATATTATAGTTTTGCCCCTGGGTATAAAATGGTTTCTGGTTCAGATATCTATTGAATTTTTCCTACTCATTTTAGACAGACTGCTTTCTTTTTCAGTCTTTTTGAGATGAGCATCTTTACTTTATTTCAAGGTGCACTTATAACACTCAATGACAAGGGGCCACAATGGGGTTGACAGGAGTGTATAGAAATTATTGAAGTACGGTAAGGGTGGTGATGGTGATGCCTTCAATGTTCCTAAAATTACCATCATATAGATACAAATGTGTATGTTTTGAGAAGAGATGTTCGATTCGGTTTTCTTGAAAAACAAACACACCTGAACTTTGGGGTTTGAGTTGAATCAAGTCCTGGCTCATATCACTTTTGGGGCTTCAAGTGAAGCTGAGTACAGACTCTGGTCTGCTGCTGAAAATTCCGAACTTGGATTTAAAAAATTAATCTCTAGTTTTGAATTGCATGTAAACAGGTTCAAATTACATGCGATTACCTGTTTTAATCAATTTTAAAGAGATCCAAAACCAAATCTGAACCAAAACACTTGAGGGTGGTTTTGCCAAAATCATAACATTTGGGGGTGATTTTGCCAAAAACAATACACAGGTGTCCACACACATCTCTAGTTTAAATGGACTTTATTTAAAGGTCCTTAAATCCTGATGCAAGTTGTGAGCTTATGTTGATGGCAGCCTTGCCCTGCATTTAACTCACCAAATGCATCTAAGACACACCCAAATATGTAAATGTAGTAAAACTACTACATTTATAGCAGGATTGCAGTGTACTGAATACTCATTTTTAAAATGTAAAGCATGTTTCTGACACTGGGCCTGAATCATTAAGGATTGCAATTGCGATTGCAGCTGCGATTATGCATGCAGGTCTATTGCGAAAATATGTTAATAACATCAATCGCAAAGCTTTTATAGAGATACCCAAAGCCAGCATAGAGATGCCCACTACCATTTTGCACATACGTAATACATTGCAATCCTGCGTGTACATTGGGAACATCGAGTAACATTGGCCCCTCATGCACAATTACAACAGGTCTGACCTTATGCAGAAATTTCTAACCTCATCACATGCAGTGAGTACTCAAGCTGCGTATGCTGTCACAGTGGCTAAATTATGCACGTCCCTGTAACGGCTGTCATACGGACAGTCACGCCTGCATTTCTCTGACTACCCCCCCTGTTAACACCCCCAAATGCTGACTTCCTTTCAATCACTCTGAGATGGGTCTGCGTGGCCTCTGCGATCATGATGTGATCTCACTGACGAATTTGCTCAAGCGCACTGCGATGCATAAGCATGCGCATCAGGCAACAATCAGCCATCTGCATGTGCAATCGCAATAATGATCTGTAATGAATCAGGCCCTCTGTTTGGGCAGGGAAAGGCTAATGATATATGTATTACTTAAAATAAATAAATATTATATTTGTGTGTTGTTGGTTTGCATTTAACAGACTCTAATTGACTTGGGACTTGTCATCTACATTTTCCAACTGTTTACTGTAATGTGTATGAGTTGTGTACTGTGCTTTTGAGCATCTATTGTAAACACAGTGTAGCCACACATGTCATATTTAGGGAAAGGGCCACATTTGCTACCGAAGCAGAGTGGCTCACGCCTTGTATATGATTTTATTTTTCTCCAGTTTCTTTATTGAAAAAGGTGGTGTGTGGAATTTTAACAATGGGCCATGGTCTGAAGCTTGTGTAATGTATGGAAGATGCAGAATAAAGCATATTAAACTCAAAAAAACTAAGCAAAATATTCTGATCTCAAATGATTTCAAATTAAAAATGGAATAATATGGGTAATACAAGAAATGTATGCCCTTTCATATGTCCTGGGAGTTATTTGATTCCTTGGTATGGTTACTGAACTTATTAAATGTTGAAGATATTTGTTTGATATTTGTGAACTCTGAGGCAGTTAGCACATACAGATACTCTCTTGAATTGGACTGAAACAGAATAACAACATTTGGGTCAGTGTAACAGGGCACTGTTTACACAGTTACTCTGACATACTATAACTCCAGTTAGCCAGTGGAATTACTGTATGTGATGATTTAAAAAAAAAAAATGTATATATATATATATATATATACAGTATATATATCAAACAAAAAGATCCTATCCTGCGCCATCTAAAATTGAACCAGCGGCTCCATTCAGTAAGTCCTCTGTTAGTAGGACTAGTTAGAACAGTGTAGAAGATAGTTTCTTTTGGGCGCTTCAATCCTACTATACTTGATAAATTAGAAATGAATACAAGAATAATTTCACAAGAAGGTAGTTTTCTCCAAAGGTTTAAAGGTTCCAATCTCGTTCTTTTAAAGTGGCAGTGACATGACTGTTCCTGTTTTGTTTCCAAAAATGGCCAGATTAGTCCATAATATGCAAATGAGCTTGTCTTAAGTCCTCCTCGAGGCTCTATGGGAGATACCCTCATACCAAAAGGCACCCGGAAATAAGTCCCAAGGCCAACATTATTAACTATATAATATTTTTAAATATATTTCTTTATTAAAATATAAGTTCTCAGATGGACAATGCTTCTTACATAAATTTCAAGGATAACATAGCCAACCACTTGGTGGGGAATTTTACACCTTCCAATGAATGGAAATGCTCCAACACAGTGTCCACCTTCTGCTTAAAACCCTACACGGTTCATCTCAATCTGAGACTTCTTCAGGGGTAATTCTAAAAATACATACAATATGCATACGTGGTGTCTCTAATAATACACCAAGCTCAAAATCCAATAAATAATTTTCAAATATTGTGATTATTTTAAGTAACATACCTCAAAATGGATGTGTACAGAAATGACATTCATAGATTATATCTGACCGTATATTAGAAAATTCTCTGAATCGGACAGTATGATACCTATTTAATATTAAAACACTTCTTTCAATATCAAGCCACTTTTTCAAGATTCATCATGCTATTATCCCAGTTCTATGTTTAAATAAAAAAAAATGTATTATCTTTAAAATCACTATTTGGATAATTTGTGGTCTCAGTGGTTAAAATAACCAAACTGACCCCCTCCAAAAATATGATAACATTATTTTACACCATTCACCTTCATATTTTAATTGTTAACATCTCCTTAAGAATCTCCGCAATTTCATAAAAACCGGCATAGTAATTAGTTTACATACTCAAATGCAATAATATGCCCTCCCCCATGTAGTGTAAACATCTCCATCCAAAGGCAAAATTACCACATCAAGAAATCCTTATATGCCACTTCTATTGACATACATACAAAATGGCATAAAAAATAACTGGAAAATTAATTTGGGAATTCTCATCCCTACTTACTGATTCGTATGTCTTGCACCTCTCAGTCCATCTGCTACACTGAACTACTTTCACTCAAACCTGCCTTTTAACCTAACAAACCTATGACATCACTTCCTCCCAAATAGCTATTGGTAGTTAAATAACTCATATAAAAAGTCCTCCATTATTTATATTACTGACTCTAATTTACAATGGCCTTGTACATAACACGTTCCACTAGTGAAGCACCTAATGTAAACAAATTTACTTAACTTCATTTATCGGGAATGTGTTGATTAACAAATCAATCCCAGCAACCACCGCAATATAATGGTTGCATCTCGATTGGTCAAAAAGCTCCCAAGTGGTTATTCTGCATTGTATATCCAGTTTGTGTTCCATCACCTTGGTTACCAAACCCGCTCCTAATCATAGTAAAGATAAATAGGTAGGGATGTGTGGTGGCGCCAGATGGTTCCCTACCAGCAGAAAAGCATACAACAAAAAATGGAATTGAAAGGAAACACTTGGCACTACTTAATGTCTCAGGTCAACAGTACATTCAGAAGTTTTACAGTTATTTGATGTATCCCAACAGGTAAAGTCCTTCTTAAATTCCTTTACTGGACTGTGAAATATCCTTCTCAATGTGGCTGGATATGCCTCAGGTAGGTTTTCACATTAAAGGAAAAAAGAAATATTGACATAGTGTAGTATTTTTAAAAAATAAATCTGTAAATATATTAATATTCCAAAACATATATAATTTCAGAGTTATAAACTTCCACGATTCAAGGTTAATATGAGGAACTGTACCATGTGGGGCTTTCAAGAAACATATATATATATATATATATATATATACCCTTAATACTATGATGCCCTATGGCTTAAATGAGAGCTATGAAATTACACCTTTTTTATAACTTTTATGAGATTTTTATATTTTTTTTATATGTATTTACATGTGCACATTGGATGGTTTATGATTGTTTGTATATGAAGTTTTAGCTATATATTTTATGAGAATTCTATAAATGTGGTCTATACTAAGTGTAAATCATAGTACAAATGTCTATATTAATACTATTTTTATTTCTATTTTTATATCCATATTTAATACCATATATTATATACTGTGGTATAATATAGTCATATGGTGCTAAGTCATAAATAGTCTACCTACTAATAGTTCCTATACCTGTATCTATCCATTTGATTGATATTAATGTATTTGAGACTCTTACAAAATGGCATCAGCCTGTGGTACAGAGGAGACTATGAGAGAATGGCGTATGAATGTTGAAATCCACAGATATGTGGTATGGAGATGGATATTACTCCCGTGTGTAGAGGTGTATTAGAGAACTCTTCATTACAGTGTTTGTTCTCATGCATGCGCAGACTCCTCTAAGATAGCAGTAGAGACAACTCTGTAGTCTCACGAGGGTATAGGTATCCCGCGCATGCACGGATGTCAGTAGAATGGCGCAGCATCCCGAATATATGGTGGAGCTTTATTTGGCTCATAATTAATTGAGTGGTAAGCTATATAAGACCGGGATGTGTACTATTGGATTAAACCTCCTGACGAAGTCCAGTCTTATTGACGTAGGTGATGAAACATGTTGAGGGAAATGGGACCTCTGCTTTCCTGATAAGCCTTTTGAACTGTGTTTTAAAGTAATTATAATTTTATTGCGTTAATGTAGAATTAAATTGTGTTTAACTACTACACTATGGGAGCACTATCCATCTTTTTTATGTATGCCTGAGCCCTGTCCTTAGCCCAAACCTGAATTGCAAGAATGATCAGAGGGGACTCATTGAAAGATTTATTTCTACATGCTCATTTATTTGTGCTATATGCTACGCATATTCACACATGTGTGGTAATATAAATTATATTAGAATACTACACTATAAGGTGCTTTTCTCCACCTTTTGTATTTCATAAATACCCCGAGGACCTAACATCAGAAGTCCTTTCTTGGGAGATCACAGCCCCCTTCAAATTTTGAATATAGTGGATCCTTTTCTAACTGGAGGACGTTTTTGGACAATATTCCGACTGTGTGTAGCGCCGTTACTAGTACCATTATCATATACATATATATATATATATATATAAAATTTAAGTTTAAGCATGGTGAGTTAGTAGGCTGAGATTGAGTCATTTGTGATCCCCAGAATATAAATGTGATGTGAAATAAGACAACAAGACTTATGTTACATTTTATGTATACTTGCTCTCTAGCAAGCAGAACATATTCCATGACAAGTGTTACTTGAAGATCACCCTTGTCACAACCTCATATGTCTTGAAAAATACATTTATCTCTACTAGAACACAATTTCCAAAACACAGGAAAAAAATTATAACACGTGGAGACCTAACTGACAGATCTAAATGTTCAGGGAAGCATGAAATGAATGTAATATTTTTTTTAGCTGAAAAATGTAGTTTTTATTTTTGACATAAATACACATTTATACAGAACAAAGAGAGTATCTCAGGTCATTATCATCCCCTGCATTGACATTAACAGTATTGCAAATATTTTCTTTGCTCTCATAGCATTAGGCTTTTAGGGTTACAAGTACTTAGCTTTAAGCCCTCATTCTCTGAGGCTATGTACACATGGTCATTGAAGCGTAGGTAATTTGACCTTGCTTCAGGGGAGCTTTGAGCTGCGTTAAAGCATAGTGTATTATAATGCTTTTACAGGCCATAAATGAGCATTCCCACAGAACTCCATTATATTTTACCGAGCATCAATGATTGTGATCCTGGCAGTAGACTTGAAATTGATGCGACCCAAAGTGACATGATTGCTTGTCAGAAATCTCATGTACACAGGTTCATTAGCTAACATTAGTTTTTGAAGTCCCAGCATCAGAGAGCATTTTCTAGGCTTTGTTGAAGCATAAATGTCTTTGGAACACTGGATTTCAATACCAGTGTGTACAATCCCTTTGGTCAATATAGTACCAGAGATTTCTTTATTAGACACAAGTTAATTGTGTAATAATGAGTTGCAACTTTGTTGCAGCAATTTAAAAACTATGGGTAAAGTGTTCTTATTTTATGATAATAAGTACATAGTTTAGAAACAATATTTATATAGATTTTTTTATGTAACAAAGGCAGCAGAAAAGTTTCTATATATAATTGTATTCATATATCTTTAACCACTGTAACTACAAATAAGATTGACCTATTATTCATATGGTCATGGTTCTGACAGAATGTGACACATCAGCGAAATAATCGAGACATGCCTGTATTTTTAGCCAATACTCCCCATTGTCTGCCCCTAAATGATCCCTGCTTGTCAATCACAATGCAAATAAAGACTAGCAGCATGCAACTATGTTAATGTACCTAGACACATGCACAGTGTGATTCAGATGCAAGTGCAGTGGCAAAAATTTGCTCCATTTACGAAAATATACAAACAGAAAAAAAAAAATAATTATTTAAAAAAAAAATGAATACAGATGTGTCCTCTTGCATCCATGCCACTTGTGCGGCAAATCACGCCGCATATGGTCCGAGATGCACGCCAATGACTAGGTACATGCACTGTGTTTGCACCCACGTTCCAATGGATTGCCTGGCATGAACACTGCCGCAGCCTGGCGTACCGTGGCACAAGCATGAACACCAAGTCACTTGGTGCGATGTGTCCGCAAGTTTCCCATAACATATATGTAAAGTTATTCGATAGAAAATTGTTTGAAAATCCCAAACCACAGAAAAGAACAGAGAATAGAATTACGAACAGGTACATGTGCTGCGTTCATACCTGAGTTCCATAGGATTGCCTGGCGCGAACGGTGCGGCGGCCTGATGTACCGTGACACATGCATGCACAGAAAGTAACTAGGTGCGATGTGTGTGCAAGTTTGCCATATCATATGTAAAGCTATTCGATAGAAAATTGTTTGAAAATCCCAAACCACTGAAAAGAACAGAGAATAAAATTCTCAATCATTACAAAATGTAATGGACCAAAAAGAAGAGAAATGTATTAAATAACCTTTATGAAATTCTATATTTGGTGAAATGATTTCTCAAAAACACTGTATTTATCTAAAAAAAATCTACAAATCAAAAAGAAAAATTGATAAAGAGTGTAACGGTCACACCTCCCAATGCAGGACATAATAAAACCAAATGGTTTCATAGGTGGGAGATGTGTCTGAACAACTAGTAAAAAAATATATTTTACTGTATAAATTAGTTTAATGCTTGTAATTGTACAGAGTGCATACGGTATATCAGAATGTGATTGTTGGCTAAAGTATATAGGAAAAATTATAAAGCCCTCATATGTAAGGGCAAAATGCATCAGTTGACCCTCATATAGACAGCACCCCGATTTGTGATGGAGACACTGGAGTGTTACCTTATTATCACAGATGGAGAAAGCGCTACTAGCACACACACTGAATACCACTGTAGCCAGGTCAGGCAGATCTTTGTGGCTGGAACTGCTGGAGCACACGGGAGCTTAACAGGACTGCTGGTGCAGGGCTGCCCAACTCAGACTGTTACCCAGAGAAAGCCTGCTGACCAGGCACAACAAGTGCGGTCAATAACACAGTGACATTATATGAGTTATACAACTGCTTTTTGAAAGGCCTCTTTCATTCATGAGATGGACAAATTATATTGAAAAATCTTTGTGCAAACCACCCTTCCCAGATTACCTTTTCAGTTGCTATTAAGTAAAGTGGAGCCTAAACAATATATTGGTGAACTTTATGTGCTTTACAATTAAAAGGAAACAACATCTTTAATCTGATAATATATGTTCTTGTGGGACAATATTCTGAATTGTATTGAATTGTTAAATGCTGATTTAGATCATTTTCTTGATGTATGCAATATAATTAATTATAAATAGCATACCTACTAGTGTCTATTGCAATCACATTGTGCATTTTACTGTATTCTTTTATGACTTTTTATATGTGATTAAACTAAGAATATTCGGAACTCTGACTGTTATATGATTTTCTGCCATTTCACAATCTTGATTTTAATAAGCGCAGTCCCATCTGTTTATTTACATAGGAAAAATATCACATATTTTAAAGGAGAAAGTGGCAGAACATGTTAGACATTTTAAAATGGATATGAAAAACACTTGGTCTAATCCCATTTTAAAAAGCTACACATCTGCTCTCTAGTGTCCTTGAGGAGTTCTTATGTTTTTAATAAAATAAACAGCCATTGGAGAAATCATTAAATCATGTCAACAAAGGCTGAGATTAAATGAAATTGTGGCTTGAGAACATTACAATCCCAATGGACTATATGCATACATTAAATAATCAAAATTTCTATGTATGTTGTTATTTTGAACTAAATGCAGTTAATTTGTAACAAACATTTTAACCCTAGTTGTTGGGCTTGCTTACCCATTAAAGAGTTTGCTAATTGATTTTTGATTAAGTGCAATATATTAGGGCAAGAAGTTTCATTAATTGTTCAAAAATAGCATTAGCTACATTATTTGAATACTTTTTAAGAACATACACCTTAGAGATGTATATTCATCTAGGAATATGTTTCCACTGAGAAATGGAAAAAGTAGAATGATAAATGGATATGCCCTCTGAGGAAACTGTCACACAAAATGGTGGAGAAACACGGCCGTGATCTAATTATGTGTAGATGAAATGGGATATAGTGACTTTGTGATAATCATGGCTTTATGTAAGCATAATAAAGATGAGTCCACATGACACAGAATCTTGCATCCCCTCATGTGTCTGAGTAAACTTATGCCCCTTTAAGATCTAAACAATTGCTTTACCTGGCTCTGACCTGAGCCGCAGAATACAGGTTGAAGCAGGGTTTTTGTAATTACTCCTGTTCCCATCTGGGTGAGGACCTGGGTTATTCCTGGGTTAGCCTTCATACAAGACCCAAGTCTTCCAGTGATGTGGCTCTTTCATCTCTCAGTAGGTGCTTGGAGATGATGTCATCTCCAAGTGCCCACTCTATCCTTCAAATAAGTCATTTTAGACATGACCCGGATCGTCAAGACCCAGGTCATATCTTTCAGACATGAGCCGGGTTGCAAGTGCTGAAAAAAACCCTGGTTGGTTGCAGGGCCATGAATCCAGTATTGTCAACCTGGGTTATTCCTTTCAGACATAAGCAGAATCCGAGTCAATGCTTGTGCACAGCAAAAACCCCAGATTTTTATCTTATGGCTGAAAGCAAACAGGCAAACAAATTGTACTGTTTCTTAGATGTACACTTGATTTTCTGGACTGTGTTGCTCTGTGCTTAGTCTGTGACCCTGACAATTATAATCTTCTAGTCTTTATTCGTAATTTCACAGAAACACTTTGCAATTAGCTGAAGTTTGCTTGTCTGTTGACATGAATAAGTCTTGTAAGTGTTCTTTAAACATATAAATCAATGCTATACTGTCCTTTTACATACCAAAACTCATTTTATTTTTTTGTACAAATAATTACCACCTATTTGTATATGGCTGCAACAGGTAGTTTTTTAATTTAGAAATTTTATCTTTCTTTCTACCTAAACAAATTTTCTGAATGTGTTAGCTGAATTTTTTTTACATTTTGCACATTTTCTTTGCAGATGGGCATACATATATGCATCTAATATCTATTTTGAATTTTGTGACTTGTTATGAGATTGTTGTTACTTCTGCATTTGTACCATATGTTCAGCTGAGCACCATATTTAGTTCTAACTGAATATTCTTAAAGCTTTAATGCAGAGTTTGAATGTATACTAATGTAATTCTCCAGAGCCAATAAACATGCTTTATCAATCCGACAGATTTAGTAGCACAGTGCTTTCCGTTTTCCCAGAGATCATATATTTGTGTTGCTCTGAGACTACAGAGACAAAGTGAAATAAAAGTAACCTCATTTGGACAAACAAAAACACAGGCAACTGTCATTTAAAATATATATTAAATGTTAGTTTAAAGGACCGTTATACAAATGATCTTAAATGATGAACCTGTGTGTGTGTGCATCTATTTATTATTAAGTTTTATTTATAAAGTGCTGACATATAACAAAGCAGTTTGCAGATAATATTTAATCATCTAATCATCCACATCAGTCCCAGTGACACAGTTAATACATATTGCCTACTTTAATGCAATTGTAATTTTTTTCAGAAGACTGGTAACCTACCTGTGAGTTTATAGAGTGCAGAAGGAGACAAGAGGACCAAAAAAAACAAAAGTTTATTCAAATGAAGGGAGAACATACAAATTCTATACAGATGGGGCCATGGTCAGAATTAAATCCATGTAACTACTGTTGTGTGGTAACAATGCTAACCACTGTGACACAGTAAACTATGTTCTGACATTTTGGTTAATATTGGGACCTCTTTAAAATGAAATAAAGGACCGCTCCAAGGACAGCGGCAGATGGACCACTCCATGGACAGTGGCAGATGGACCACTCTGAGGACAGTGGCAGATGGACCACTCTGAGGACAGTGGCAGATGGATCGCTCTAAGGATAGTGGCAGATGGGGAGTTTAACTGGGGAAGTAAACCTGTCAACTATGACTTAGATGTCAAGGAAAACAGAAACCTCCCATGGAGTAGAAGGTTCTTAAAAATGGTCCCACTCAGGATTGAAAGGAATCCAAGTGGTTATCAAGGAGATAAGAGTCCTGGGTCAGGTCTTCCCACCAAGTTCAGATCTCAAAGTAACTCAACACATAATTTTCCCAGAAATCTTAGATCATCTCACATGTTTTAGATTGCATATCAGAGTCCCATCCTCGTGATCAGGTGCCATTTCACACAGGAGAGTATATGGAGGCTGTAGCATGCAAACAGGTTACTGTCACAGTCACTGTGTGTTTGTTTGTTTGTCAGACACTTGTAGGGCCTTCAATCCAGTGCAATATGGCACTTGTGTGAAAAGTGAACTTGGACTTGTTTTTCACAAAGATATCTATCTATACTGTAATATATATATTGTCACTTGTGTTAGAATCTTAGCTGTCCAAAACTTGTTCTTTTTATAATACAATTGAACAGTATTTCAAGGGAATATTATAGGCTTTTTGAGAGGCCGCTTATATTATTGAACTTGCAGGGTATGGTCCAGTCCATATCAGCTGCACCCTAAGTAAATAAAAGTAAAAAAAAAAAATTTCTATTGTCAAAATAAAAAATCTCAAGACTATTATAATTCAATTGAATACAATTTTAAGGGAAAATTGTGTGATTTTGAAAAACAGTGTATAGTACTGTACTTACTGGATGTGCTGTCCCTGTCAACTGCTGCCCAAAAATTTTAGTTGCAACAAAGACATTTTTTATCTCATTGAATGTTCACTTGGTGTGGTGGCAGTTAAATTAAAATATAGAAGCCTTTCTCCTGTCCTGGTATAAAAACCAGTCATGGATCAGTCAATAGATGAACAGGAGCAACCCGGTCCTAGTGTTGGCAGTCATAGTACTTCTTCAACATCTACCATTAAAGAAGGTTAAGGCATTAGAGGGTGTAAGAAAGGGCACTCCAAATCTAATCAATGTTTGACATTCTTTAAGAAAACATCCCCTCTAACTATGAAGGGAAGAGTTACTTCCGAAATATTAAAAATTACCATCATGCCATATACCACATGCAGTGGCAAGGAAAGGCTTAGACCATGTCATTTCTTTGGATTTGTGGTCCTGCTACTGCTCTTTCATGCAATACAATGACTATTGTGAAAGTGTGAATGCCTGTTGTGCCTATTGCCACATTCATACCTCCTCACTCTGAGAACATTAAGGCTGAAGAACAAAATGTGTGTTTGCAAACTTCACAGATCCCTGAGGAGAGTCTAAGGGTGTCCATGAGTGCTATGCGTTTGCCTCATATTTCTGACTCTGTAATGCTAGAGAAGCCTCCTTCGACTATTTCTGAACCAGTTGCAAATTTGAACATGGGTATTGGGAATGGTAATGATGATGATGATGGTTTAAAGATAGAAATTGAAGATGATACTTTAATAGTGCTATAGGATGAGAGGGATAGTTGTGTATTTGACACTAATAAGGATGTTGATGATGAATGCACTCTTATGTGACTAGCAAAGCCGAACTTGGTCTTGAAAATTCCATTGCAGGTGGCACAGTCTAACTGTTGACTAGGGTTAACTGTGTAGTAATAGGATGGTTTCTAGAGGGATTTCTGGATTTGGCATCAAGATATTTCTAAGTGCAAACATTCAACGTTGTTACTTCCATTTTTGACAGCATTTTTCCTCTCTATTCCTCCTAGTGCGAATTCCGCTCAGGTGTTGTGAGACTGGCAGCTTGAAGCCAGGTGACACTACAAGACATCCTTCTACCGCAGGTATTGACCCCTAGCCTTTCATATTCCACTTGAAAGCTCAGAGTAGAAAACCAACTTCAACAACCTCGAGTGATTCATCTGCACTATGCGTGCAGACCATCTCATCAGCAAGCAGTCCAAGCTGTTCATCTTGTCTAATGAAGAATCTCGGCGTTTGGGACACAATCCTGCCAATTCACATGCAGAATTGCCCAGAGGCATTCAGGTGGAGGCTGTCCAGTCTTCTAATGTCTTTACTGTAGAGGCTCCAGGTCTCAGAGGCTTACAGCAATAGGGGTAGCATGATTGCTTTATATACAGCGAGTTTGCGAGACTTATATACTCTCTGATTGAGTTTGCCAAAAGCAGCAGCAGTTTTGCCAATATGTGTAGCTATTTTGGACTCAAAGCTGTTGTCGTAGAATATTATGTTTCCTAGGTACTGAAACAATTGTACTTACAGGTGCTGTACAATGGCATTGTTTGCAGGTACACCTTTTGCAGGTTGTTTCAGCATCTCTGTTTTCAACACACATATCACCAGGCCAAATTTGTGGCACAATGCATCCAAGTGCTCCATGTACTGCTGCAAGACTTTTCATGCTGTCAGCCATAAGGCAAACATCATCAGCATACAGAACTTCTAACACAGAGACTTGTCTGACTTTACGTTTTGCCCTAAAGTGACATACATCGAAGATGCTCTTATCAGTTCTTATGTTTATTTGTATTTGTCCACTGCAGTTCTTCAGAGCATCATTCATCACAGCAGCGAAGTAAATAGCAAAGAGTGTGGGAGCCATATTTGCTTTGCTTCAGAACACTGGTGACTAGGAATCTATCTGTGAAGTCATTTTCATGTAGTAATCTGGCCATCATGTCATTGTGGAATTGGCTTACTAAATTAATCAACCTCGCTGAACATCCATTCTGCTTGAGCATAATCCAAATACCAGTCCTCAGTATGCTGTCAAAATCTTTCTCAAGATAGACAAAGCACATATAGAGAGCCTGATTTTGTTACAGGCTTTTTTCTTGAAGTTGCTTAAAAACAAAGATTATTTCAATTGCGCCTCTATTAGGATGAAAACTGCATTGACTCTCTAGAAGATGTCACTCGGCCAGCATGTTCAGATGTTTGTTAATTATATGAATTTTACCAGCTGCACTACAAAGAGCTATGCCCCTGTATGATCCACAATCCTACAAATTTCCCCTCACCTTTGAACAGTTTACAAATAAAAGCATCTTTCCAGTCCTGAGGTATGGCTTCTGCCTCCCAGATATTCAGTATTAGCTCGTATAGTATGCTTTTTTATATTTCTACCACCATACTTATAGACTTCTGCTGGCAGACTATCTGAGCCAGGAGTTTGACCATTTTTGAGTTGGTTCACTGCTTGACGGAATTTTTTGAAAGATGGCAGGTCTTCAAATTCTATTACTGTTTTCAGATTCTCAAGGAAATGTCTACTCCCTGGCTGCAGGGTTTAACATTTCATTGAAGTGTTTGGCTCAATGTGCAAGAATGTCCTCGAGATCAGTAAGTTGCTTGATTTTATCACACAAGTAGACTGGGGCTGCCTGCTTACATCTGGGTCCGAAGACACTTTTGAGCTCTTCCAAGAACTTTGCAATCTGGTTGGAATCTGTAAAATGCTGTAGTTCATCTGCCTTTGTAAGCCACCACCAAATTTTCAGTTCTTGCACCTTCAAATTGAGTTCCTGCTGGATGATTCTGCGTTGCTCATGACACGTTGAGTTCTTTAGAATGCACCCTGATTCTTCAACGAGCTTCCATATATCGGCATCAGATTCATCAAAACAGTCATGGTTTTTGTTTTGCGGTCTACCAATTACTTGCTGGCAAACTGTATGTAGCTATTTTGTCTAAATATGCCAGCCTTCATCAAGTGATGCACCCTAAAGGATGTTGTTGTTTGTGACTAGTAAGTCAGCTACCAATGGCAGCAGTAATAGCCAGTAAAAAGAAGAAGCACATTGTCATGCCTGGGTAAAAGACCAGAAAATCCACCTCTTCCATGTAGAATTTATTTTTACCTAAGTCCTGATAACATTTGTCAAGACATCTGTACAATTTGTAGTGCCAAAGTAAGTAGAGGACGGGGTGTTAACCATTTAGGAACTTCCTCCCTTCTACATCATTTGCAGTGAGTTTATGCAAATTACTTATCAAAATCTGAAATATAAAATAATAACAATGATTCCAGCATCAACCAGCAGCAGCATGGATTGATAACAACACTTGCAATTTCCATCCCCAAAACCCTCATCATAAATTTCCTCATTAATGATCAGAGGTAGTCCTCCTGCATCCAATTTGGAAAGGCAAAGTGACTCCACCCCTATGCAGGATTCCCAAGAAAAATCCTTGCATGCTATGGTTGCTGCTGCTGGGAGTTAATCTTCACCACAGAGGGAGAACAAGATTAGCAGTTTCAAACAGAAATATACTGTGAAACAATGCTAGCATTTGATCTGTGTTCAATGTCCACCATCAATGCATCTGGTTTTAGCAGACTTCTTTAGCTCATATGTCCACATCTTTCTCCATGTCAAGTGTTATTGTATTTTAACTTACAGTATGGCTACTAGGATTTTGGACCCCTGATCTGTAAAATCCTACCAATATTCTAGAGTCCAAATACCCCATTTTGTTTATATTTGTTTTATCTATGTTCTGTCTAGGTGAGTCGAACTAATAAATAATTTATTATATTAAACAATAATACATATATAGATATATAGTCAGGTCCATAAATATTGGCACATTGACAGAATTTTCAGATTTTGGCCTCTATTCACCATCACAATGGTTTTGAAATGAAACAAACAAGATGTGCTTTAACTGCAGACTTTCAGATTTAATTTGAGGGTAATTACATCCAAATCAGGTGAAAGGTGTAGGAATTACAACAGTTTCAATATGTGCCTCCCACTTTTTAAGGGGCAAAAAGTAATGGACTATCAACTCAAATGCTATTAAATGGACAGGTGTGGGCTATTCCCTCATTATTTCATTATCAATTAAGCAGGTAAAAGGTCTGGAGTTGATTCTAGGTGTGACATTTGCATTTGGAATCAGTTGCTGTCGACTCTCAATATGAGATCCAAAGAGCTGTCACTATCAGTGAAGCAAGCCATCATTAGGCTGAAAAATCAAAACAAACCCATCAGAGAGATATCAAAAACATTAGGTGTGGCCAAATCAACTGTTTGGAACATTCTTAAAAAGAAAGAACGCACTGGAGAGCTCAGCAACACCAAAAACAACTGTGGTGGTTGACAAAAGAATTATTTCCCTGGTGAAGAAAAACCCCTTCACAACAGTTGGCCAAATCAAGAACACTCTCCAGGAGGTAGATGTATATGTGTCAAAGTCAACAATCAAGAGAAGACTTCACAAGAGTGAATATACAGGGTTCACCACAAGATGCAAACCATTGGTGAGCCTCAAAAACAGGAAGACCAGATTAGAGTTTTCCAAACAACATCTAAAAAAGCCATTACAGTTCTGGAACAACATCCTATTGACAGATGAGACAAAGATCAACTTGCACCAGAGTGATGGGAAGAGAAGAGAAGGAAAGGAACTGCTCATGATCCAAAACATACCACCTCATCAGAGAAGCATGGTGGTGGTTGTGTCATGGCATGGGCATGTATGGCTGCCAATGGAACTGGTTCCCTTGTATTTATTGATGATGTGACTGCTGACAAAAGCAGCAGAATGAATTCTGAAGTGTTTCGGGCAATATTATATGCTCATATTCAGTCAAATGCTTCAGAACTCATTGGACGGCGCTTCACAGTTCAGATGGACAATGACCCGAAGCATACTGCAAAAGCAACCAAAGAGTTTTTTAAGGCTAAAAAGTGGAATGTTATGCAATGGCCAAGTCAATCCCTTTACCTGAATCTGATTGAGCATGCATTTCACTTGATGAAGACAAAACTGAAGGGAAAATGCCCCAAGAACAAGCAGGAACTGAAGACATTTGCAGTAGAGGCCTGGCAGAGCATAACCAGGGATGAAACCCAGCATCTGGTGATGTCTATGCATTCCAGACTTCAGGCTGTAATTGCCTGCAAAGGACTTGCAACAAAGTATTAAAAGTAAAAGCTAGATTTAGGATTGTTTAGTTTGTCCCAATACTTTTGGCCCCTTAAAAAGTGGGAGGCACATATAGAAACCGTTGTAATTCCTACACCGTTAACATGATTTGGATGTAATTACCCTCAAAATAAATCTGAAAGTCTGCAGTTAAATCACATCTTGTTTGTTTCATTTCAAAGCCATTGTGGTGGTGAATAGAGGACAAAATATGAAAATTCTGTCAATGTCCCAATATTTATGGACCTGACTGTACATGTGCCCCACAGATAAGTACTTTTTTGTCTGTTTATTTACTATTCTACAGTACTCCGGGGGGCACCTTTTTACATGAGACTTCACTCATCTTGGAAATAAAATTAGCTATTTTAATATTCTAATCTAGTGCTGGGACCAGCCCTTCTCTATCTTATTTTCTAATGGTGCATACACATGGTCAGATTTGATGACTGATGATTGATTGAATGATTAAATGATTTTTACAACGATTTGATTGATTTCATCAGTGATGAATGATTGACTGATGTCTGACAGTATTAAAATTAATGAAATCTTCAAAATCTGACTGCAAACACAGTCGATGTCAGAGATCGTTATCTTACATGCAGGAATGCACATCGTTTGTCGATGCATGCCATACATGTCAAAGATATGAATGATTTTTTACAATCGTTATCATTCATATCTGATAAGAAATCTGACCATGTGTATGCACCATTAGACATGTCAAACCCAATGTTTTCTGCTTATACTGTATTTCCCAAGATGTGAATATCAACAAAAGGCTTTGTCACCACTTCTCCCTACTTTAAACATGTTTACATTTGGGGAACCAAACAGCTTGTGGTTTATCTGAAATATAACTGGGCTATGACAGGTTTGGCAAACGGTCATTTTATCACACTATCATAGTTTGCTCAGCATGGGACTGAAAGCACTAGTCCTCATTCCAACGCCATTGGGAGTCCAAGTAGCACTGGTAGCTCCAAACTGATTGCTTATGCATTGTTACAATTGGAAGTTCTAGCAGGCCGCAGCATCCAGGGCCTGCTGGGTCTTCTAGTATACCTGGAAAAAGTACCTGGAAAAAGTAGTGTATACAGTATTCTGGGGTTTTTTTTGCTTGATTTGCTCTGATAATTAACATTCATGTCTGCTACTAGCTGATCTTAAAGACACTGGAAGGTTGCAACCTGCTTATATTATATTATTTTCATATAGCAATATACAAATGTGAAGCTTTTTGTTTCTTGAAGATTTAATTATATTGTTATTAATAGTGTTGACAATGGAAAAAAATATGTTTATGCTAACTAGACTGACAGTGCTTACAAATTGTAGTTATTTTTCCTATAAATAAACGGACAGCATTAAAAACAAACTCAATTGTCACTTTATTGTTCACTTACATCCAGGTCAAAATCCACATGGGAAGGCAATAAAATAACTTATGCATGCCAACAACATGTTCTACAATGAGCCAAAATGTTACTGGCATACTGCTTGTTAGCTTCTATCAAATACAGAGCAGCTTTGCTGTGATTGGTCAGATCGTGGGAACAATGGCCCTGATTCAGACCCACTCGCAAGCGGCTGTCCGCTCGCAAGTGGGTCGATGGTCTGCACTGAGCATGCGCACGATGGAGGGAGCTCCTTCGTGCGCATGCGCCAGACGCGATGAGCGAAGGAAAGTCCTTCGCTCGTTGTGTCTGATCAAAGGGGGCGTGCTGTCGATGTTGATTGACAGCATGCCCCCTTTGGTGGGCGTGCCGGGGGCGTGCCTCCCTGTCGGGGGCGTTCCCACAGGAACACCTCCCATCAGAAGTCGGCCCACTGACATCACTAGTGATATCAGTGGGAGTGATTTTGGCTCTGATAAAGCCAAAATCACTCCGGGGCTTGCGGTTGAAAACCTCAACCGCAGGCTCCGGCTCGCAGTTTAGATGGTCGCGATGGTCACGACCATCGCGGCCATCAAACTGCATGCTCGTATAGGCTGTGGGTGGTGACCCACAGCTATACGAGCGTCCAGGAGGACGCTCCATTTTTATGGAGGGTGGCCCTCATTCAGAGCGTGCGCTCTGCTCAGAGCGTACGGCTCTGAATGAGGGCCAATGTTCTGTATTGATAGTGGGTATGTCATACGTGGAGTATAACTGTTATGGATTACATTGCTACAATATAATTCATTGATGTTTTTAAGCAACACTGCTCCTTTCCCATCTACAGTAGAGAAACACTCAACCTAGTTTTTGTACTTAATATTTTTATAATCATGAGTGCACATAATCCACTAAATGATCTGAGAGGGATGAAAAACAAATAATATATATTGTTGGCACCTTTAAGTCATATCTTGATTGTATAAACATGAGAAAACTAATCATTTCCACTCAGGCTTAATCATACAATATAAATTACATGTTTAGAAATTACCATTTGTATTAATCATATTTGTGTGTTGGCAGTTCATTTGTTTACTGGTTTTTGGAATGATAAATTTGATAACCAAGGAGATCAAATTAATTACATTTCATAAATTGTAAGTAATAAAATCCAAATAAGGAGATACAATATACAGTAAGTTTGAAATGATTGCTCATCAGTAACACTACCCTACAAAACTGGATATAGTTTACTTTAGTAGAGCTAGAGGGTCTTGTCGAAATGCACACCCTACTTCTTTACATAAGAAAAGGTGCTGCTTGCTGAGGCTAGTAGCTACACAAAGAAAACAGAAAAATAGCAGTTAAAGTGTTGTAAAGTGTTACATTAGTGAGAAGTTGCACCTTAAGTGCTAAAAAATGTTACATTAGTAAAAAAATAGCAATAGAAGTGTTAAAAAGTGTAACATTAGTAAAAAAAAAGAGGTAATTGAAGTGTTAATAAGTGTTACATTGGTAAGAAGTGACAATAAAAGTGTTACATTAGTTCACTCACAATGATGCCCTGAAGCAGCCCAGCCACACCAGCCCAGGGGGTCCCAATCACAAATACAATCTTAATATTGACATATATAAATTTATACAGGAATTACCTAGAATAGTGCTCATTCCATTATATAGACTGAAAATGCAGAAACCATGCTAAATAAAAACAGTTGGTATTGGTGCTAGTGCAGGCTGAAAGAGTCTCCACCTTCAAGTGCACACACAATAAAGAATATGCGGGGGGTGGGCTTGGATGACACACCCTAATTCTAAACATAATAAGTGGTGCTACTTGCTGAGACTAGTAGAACTAGAACTAGAAAACAGAAAAAAGCAGGTGCACACGCTAAGAGTTAAGAACACTGAGAATAAGAACCATTATAACAATCTCTTCAATTTAACATGGAGCACAAATGAAGTTCTTAGCACATTTGGTGATAAACGAATGCCCACCTACCACATCAAGGTGACCTCATTATGTGGGTCCCTAACATTCCTAAGGTTCAATCCAGAATGTAGGCTAATACAACCAAACCATCCCAGAACACCACCAGTGAGTGAAACATAGCAGTTAAAGTGATGAAAAGTGATACATTAGTGAGAAGTAGAAGATTATTATTAAATTAGTATAAAATAGCAATGTAAGTGTTAAAAAGTGTTTCTGTTTCCTGTATATCAAGTTTTGCCAAACAATAACCACTAAAATGCAGTGAATAATGTCTGTAATTTAACTTTGCATAAGGGAATCAAAATCTTTTAGTGAGTTTAGTTGATCAGTATTCAGGGAAAATAAACCATTAGGATATGTAACACAATCCAAAATTGTCGACATTTAAAAAAAACAAAAAACAAAATGTTTACTTAAGCAATTTATCTTTCTGCTCAGTAGTTGCTGAATTATATGTTAATGTTATACCCCTGTGTGTGTAGGAATAGATAGTGACTGACAAAAACATTTTCACTTGGGGATATATGATAGGATCAGTATTTTGTACAGAAAACAGTGCGACTAACACTTGAATGTCTTAATCAGATTTTAAAGCAAACAAGTATTATCTATAGAACACATGCCTGGAATTTTGGTGTCATGAAACACATGTAATAGTCTTCCCTCTGTGGTATAGTACACACTTAAATGGAGATAGTAATGTGTTTGTTAATATTGTAACTGTCTCGTAAAAAGCAGCCATATCAAAATCTGCTTGCACAATGAAGGGGTAATATCACCACAATGTGATACAGTAGATCTGTGATAGACATTACTTTAGTTTTTACTCACACTCTTAGCAAACTACTATTCTTTATCATTGTTATCATTTATATAGTGCAAACATATTGCAGCATTCAAAATTGATTATTTTTAGAAATAAGTCATAGGGACAAATGTAATAGCCTCCAGGTTAGTAAAAGTGCTGATGATTCAGCGATTTAGAGTAGCCATAATATTTAATGCATGAAAAAAGGAATATCTCTGGCACTGGATGAGGGTATATCAATAATCTTGGTAATAACCTGATAGATGTGTCTGTGTCTGTACCCTATGGGGTGCCACTCACACATCCCCCATTCCCTATAAGATTTAAAGCAGCAATTTTTGTTAAAAGGCAAAACCAATCAATAAACATTTGGCCCATAACCAAATGTTGATTGGTTAATTTTGCCTATTAAAAATGTGTGTTACTTTATGTGTTTTATTTCTTTGATAATATACATGATTTTTACTGCTGGCAACATAGAAATAGTATGGTCATAATATGTTTGGGTATTGTATATTATGTCCACATTCAGAATGTCGACATGGTTTAAATGTCAACATTCCAAATGTCAACATGGATGTTTTGTTAACACGTGAAAATTCACAATGTCGACAAAGTCATAATGTTGACATTGCGCATATCAGCATAGCATTTTTACAGTAATAGAGACCTTAACCTTACTCTACTTTAAGCCAACCCTACCACTAAATCTCACTGCAGCCTAACCTTAATATACATCTGCAGATGCACATTGCACATCAACTCAGTGGAAACAAAAAAGAGTTTTTGTTTGGTAAATATAGAATGGATGTTATAACCCCTTTAGCACATGCCTGGGGATCTATTTTGTTTTGTAGTCCAAAGCTGTTTTAACTGGGCCTTCACAAAAATATTTGCTAATAATAAATAATAATAATAATAATAATAATAATAATCACATTCACAACAACTCATTTACCAAAAGGTTTCACTCATCTCTAGTAAAGAAAAAAATATAGAGTACTCATGTGTCAAAGTGTTCCTTAGGCAATTCTAGGTTTTTGCTTTGAACTTAATTTACATTGCATATTTACTGAATTCCCCATTTATTTTACAATGATTGCATTATATTATATGCATTTTAAAATAAATTTAATTTTGTCTTATTTATTTTTATTTAGAAATCTAGATGTGTTATATTATAAAGCTATAGGTTGTATATTAGTTCATGTGAACAAATGGATTATATGGATTACAGTAGAGTACAGTAGAGAACCTTTACATATGGCACTATTTAATGGGCACAACTGGGGGCAATGTATAAGAGGCACTACTGGGGGCATTGCTTAAGGTGCACTGCATAATATGCACTACAACAGGGGGCATTGCATAAAGGGCTCTGCAACTGGGGACATTGCATAAGGGGCACTACTACAGTGGGCATTGCAAGAGGTGCAATACTACTAGGGGCATTGCATAAGGGACACTACTGCTGGGGGCATTAAGATGCATATGGAATGGAAAGTAATGTTCCCAGAGTTATGAGAAATGGTGGTATGTTGACATGCCCCCATTTTTCAGTGGCAGCACCCCTAGTAGCATATGACAATGCCCACTTTTTATGCCTTTGGCGAACATACTTGGGGGGACTCCATTTATTAACTTGACCTGGGCTCCAAATACCCTAGTTACACCACTGGTAGTATATAAGAGCATTCATTATGGTTTTTAATATAGTCAAAGGCACATGTTTTAAATAAGCTTAAAGGTCACCATAAAACATCCCCCTCATTTTCATTCAAATATATACTTCATATGCACATTCTGTATTTAAATGAATTTTCCATTACTATACACAATTACAGCAAAGTACTATTTGCTGTAAGTGGAATTACTTTTGCCATTTGTAAACTGTGTCTAAAGGTCAGCTACATTCCATCGCTAAAAAGCTTTACAATGCCCTGAAAAACAAAAAGTCAATTACAGTATGTGCAATATACAGCCCTCACCTTATGCCTCTAAACTTGCAAAATAAAATCTAAATGTGTGCAAGCAGACAGCATTTGTGGGTGTCACATGCTGTGACAATTCTTTTTAAATGTCTTCAATGTGATATAATTTAAATAAAAATGATAAAAAAATGTTAACCTAGCTATTTTCTAAAGGTACTCTACTGTATTCCATATAATCCATTTGTTCACATGAACTAATATACAACCTATAGTTTTATAATACAATACATCTAGATTTCTAAATAAAAATAAATAAGATAAAATTAAATTTATTTTAAAATGCATATAATATAATCGTTGTATAATAAATGGTAACAGAAAATTACTTAGTCATTGCCAGATTATGCAAATCACAGATGAAATAATACCAATGTTCATCCTATGAACATCTTTGTTTTATAGCTTTCATCTATTGAGCTGCAGTTTGAAAGCCATGAACAAGAGATTAAACAAGCATTGGAGATGGAAAAAGAAGTGTCACCTAATGCTTTGTAGAAACCAAAAGTCCTTCAAGAGGGAATTCTGTAAATATGCAATGTAAGTTAAGTTCCCAAGGCAAAAATCTAGAATTGCCTAAGGAATACTTTGAAACATGACTACTCTATATTTTTTTCTTCACTAGAGATGAGTGAAACCTTTTTGGTAAATGTGTTCTTGTGAATGTGAATATTATTATATCACATTATTATTATTATTATTATTATTATTATTATTATTATTATTATTATTAGCAAATACTTTTGTGAAGGCCCAGTTAAAGAAGGTTTGGACTACAAAACAAAATAATGTTCTAAAATGTTTATTTTAACTACAAATTATTATTATTATTATTATTATTATTATTATTTATTTTTATTTTTTAATAAAATGCAACAATACAACAGTTAATGGTAACACTGTACACTACAGTCAGCGGCATTTATAGAGAGGAGGAGGCTCATGTGCAGTCTCCAACATGGGCCCCCTCCTCTCCGTGCAGCGGCCGGCAGCGCACTGAGCTGTGCGCAGCCAGCGCCGGAGTTATAGACTCTGGGCACTAGTGTGTGCCCGGAGTCTATAGTGTATGCGCAGGTCACCAGGAAAATGGCAGCCGCGGCCATTTTCCAGTCATTTTACAGCGCCGGACCCCCATGTCAACGTGGGAATTCAGAGAGGTAAGTAATATTATGGGTGCAGGGTGTGCGGTGCGGGGGCCCCCCTGTGTTCCCCGCACACCCTGCACCCATTATAGATACGTCCCTGAATACAGTATACATAGGAAAATATATGGGCATCCACCTATCCGTAGTTAACACATAACAGGCAGCTCCCCTAGGGGTCTCCCAACACCCTAATTCAAGTACAAATATGTAAGTAGATAAAGGATAGTGCCAAAATGTCTGTCCCAGACCAAAAAGACACACAATCCAAATAAATATATTATTTTATTTTACTGAATCTTCAGAATATATCACATAATGTTCATATACATTGAACTCTGCTTACCTCCACGTCACACCTCCAGCATGCACAGCCAGCCACTCTCATAGGCAGCCACTACACAGCTTACCACCGGTGTGCACAGCAAGCCGCTCTGATGGGCCAAGCTGCTATACAGCTTACAGCTCACACAGATCAGCCACTTCACACTCTCACAGCAAACCCGGTCTCCACACCAACAGAGTAGCAGAATTTTAGTCATCAGGTAAGCAGTCTATTTGTTCACACTCCCCACATTGAGCCAACAAGTGGGCTATAAGAGGTCATGATATTCTGTCCTCATCACCCATAAATATACAGCCCATATGGGCAGATGCTACACTGATTTACTTTATTTATTTTTATAAAATGCTGAGATCAAATGTGAGTCAGTAGCTGTATTGTCATGTAATTATCCAGGTACCTGAACTGCACAAAAGGATTGGCTACATTTTGGTACTATATGAATATTGCACAGTTACAGAAAGGATACTTTTTTCATATGAATATGCAACTTTGTTTCTTATTAAAAATTTTAAAACAAATGGACAATTAAATATTTTATTATTGTTTGCAAACAGAGCACACAGCTGGTGCTCCTTATTTATCAAGTTTCATATGATATATAGGTGTGTGTTGAGGGTGACAATCCTTTTACATACGCATATCATTTGATATAGAGTTGCTTCTGCACTACTCATTGTTATATGTATATGATCATTATGTGATATATTTCTGGAGATTCAGTAAAATAAAATAGTATTATATTTATTTGGATTGTGTGCCTTTTTGGTCCGGGACAGACATTTTGGCGCTTTCCTTTATCTATTTACAATACAGTATACGATTAACAAATAGCATTGCAACTCTCAACTCAGCTACAGTATTGCTGCAGGTGGGGCAGGGGGAATATTCATTGCAGGCTGGAACCTGTACCCTTTGGCTAGGGTGCAACTAACAGAGAAATGAAGTAAAGAGATAGAGGGGGAGGTGACAAGAGTAGCTGGTTAGAGTAGTGGATGATGAGATAGGAGGGAGGAGGACACTGCTCTAAGGAGTTTACATGCTAAAGGGATGGGGAAGGCAAATAGATGGACGGTAGAAATGTGGGCAGAAAGCAAGTGTGGGAGAAAGGAAAGATACAGAGCAGTGAAGTAAACTAAATGGTGAATGTTTATGCAGTGGACTTGTAAGCTTGAATGAAGAAGTTAGTTTTAAACGTCCATTTGAATCTATGCAGGTTAGTTGATACCATGATAGTTTGAGGGAGATTGCTCCAGTGATGACCCTATAGGTTTATAACACATTGCTCCTTATCACTGGAGCAATCTCCTGATTGCCTGATAGTTTGAGGGAGATTGCTCCAGTGATGAGCCTATAGCTTTATCATACATTGCTCCTCATCACTGGAGCAATCTTCCTCAAACTATCAGGCTATCCACTAACCTGCACGGCTTCCAACGGGTGTTTAAAAATAGAGATGAGCGGGTTTGGATCTCAGAGATCAGAATCCACCCGAACTTAGGGGATCCGAGTCAGATCCGAGTCAGGCGGGAATTCCCGAACCGACTCGGATCTGATCTCAAAACGAGGCAAAACGTCATCATCCCACTGTCGGATTCACGCTGGTTTTGGATTGTATAAAAGGTTCCGTGATCGCCACCATTTTTCATTCTGGCTGTGGAGAGAGAAGAGGGAGGGAGCTGGGAAATGTGCTGTGCTGCTGTGTATAGTGGTTAGCTACAGTTGAACTTGTCATTCACAGTCACTCAGGGGCTGGCTTCGTAGTATCCATAGGTGCTGGCTGTTGTCCATATAGGGGCTGGCTGGCTGTTGTGAGGTTGCCCTGTCCATAAGGGCTGGCTGTTGTCCATAAAATAATCCAAATAGGGGCTGGCTGGCTGTTGTCCTATCCATAGGGGCTTGCTGGCTGTAGTACATAGGAGCTGGCTGGCTGTTGTCTATAGGGGCTTGCTGGCTGTTGCCTTGTCCATAGAGGCAGGCTGTTGTTTTCCATAGGGGCAGGCTGGCTGGCTGTTCTGTTGTCCAGGGGTTGCTCTATCCATCAGGGGTGCTCTTCATCCCCAGTGTGAAAATAAAAACTATATTTTTTTATTTCTGTGTTTGCATTAGCCACACTTATTATTATCAGCAAAGTAGGTGTTCAGGTGTGCTGCCTGTGTCTCATTTATCAAGGGGCTGCTGCCTCAGTTAGGAGTGCTTCCCCCCTCCCCCCAGTGTGAAAAACATAAAACCAATTTTTTGTGTGTGCGTGTTAGCCACACCCCAGTGTGAAAATCTAAAACAATTTTTTTTGTGTGTGTGTTAGCCACACCCGCCTTGTGAAAAAAAAATTGTGTGTGCATGTTAGTCACACTTATCAGCAAACATAGGTTGCATAAGGGTGCTGTGCTGCCTGTGTTGTTTACCAGTAGGCTGCTGCCTCCTTCGTGTGCTCTTCCTCCTAAGTGCCCCCCCAAAATGTTTAAATCAATCAATGTGTTTTTGTGTGTGTGTGTGAGTTAGCCACACTTATCACCAGCAACATAGCTGTGCAGGGTTGCTGTTTGTGTAGTTTATCAAGAGGCTGCTACCTTGTTTGGGTGCTCTCCTTCCCTACTGCCCCCCCAAAATGTAACCAATCTTTTTTTGTGTGTGTGTGTGCATTAGCCACATTTATCAGCAGCGTAGCTGCACAGGGGTGCTGTCTGTGTTTTTTTATCAAGAGGCTGGTGACTCGTTTGGGTGCTCTCCCTCCCAAATACCCCCCCAAAATAATTAATGAATGAATAAATCAATGTGTTTTTTTCTGTGTGTGTGCGCGCATTAGCCATGGCATCACAAATGCCTCTGCTAAAATTTGCATAAACATTTTCAAAGGTGAAAATAGAGGAAATGGTTTAAAATGGAATAAAGCAGCTAAAACTGCGTTCTTTGATTACAATGTCCCTACTCCCTACCCATTCCCCATTGCCCCTCTACCTGAATTTCAGTGAGTCAGAGGGGCAACTCCAGGGGCTGGCTGGCAACTTTTAGCCTGAGGGGCAAATGCATGCAGGCGGCCCTTGCAGAGGAGTAGCATGTAGACAGGGTGCCCGAAGGACATGCGTGCTATGGTGCCCCCCTCAAATGTTTCATTGAGGAGGCGGGTCCATATGGGATTAATGTAAGGTAAAAATAAAGATTAGGGGCAGCCCCCTGTCGTAGTGCAAATATTCAGTGCCCCGTGTGCCACAGGAGAGAACACCCTTATGCAGGCCTCCAGTAGTGCCCCCAATAGTGATTCACCCCTATGCAGTGCCCCTTGTGCCCCCAGTAGTGGTCCCCCCTGTGCAGTGCCCCATGTGCCCCCAGTAGTAAGTCCCTTATATAGTGCCCCCAATAGTGGTACCCCTTATGAAGTGCCCCCAGCAGCAGTCCACCCCCCATGCAGTGCCCCAATAGTGGTAACCCTTATGCAATGCCCCTTAAATAGTGGCCCCAGTTGTAGTCTCCCCCGTATGCAGTACCCCCAGTATTGCCCTTTATATAGAGCCCCCAGCAGTGGTCCCTCGATGCAGTGCCCCCAGTGGTAGTCCCCTCCCCCTATGTAGTGCCCCTAGTAGTAGTCCCCTCCCCCCTATGCAGTGCCCCTAGCAATAGTCCCCTCCCCTTGTAGTGTCCCTAGTAGTAGTGCCCCCTTGTAGTGCCCCAGTATAGTAGTTCCCCCTTGTAGTGCCCCCAGTAGTAGCCCCCCTTGTAGTGCCCCAAGCAGTAGTAGTCCCCCCCTTGTAGTGCCCCCAGTAGTAGTAGTCCCCCCCTTTGTAGTGCCCCCAGTAGTAGCCCCCCTTGTAGTGCCCCCAGTAGTAATAGTTCCCCCTTGTAGTTCCCCCATTAGTAGTAGTCCCCCCCTTGTAGTGCCCCCATTAGTAGTAGTCCCCACCCCCTTGTAGTGCCCCCAGTAGTAATCCACCCCCCTGGTAGTGCCCCCAGTAGTAATGCCCCCATAGTAATCCCCCCCTGGTAGTGCCCCCAGTAGTCCCCCCCAGTAGAGAGAGACTTAATAAAAATAAAAAAAAATCACTTACCTGAAACTCCCGCTCCTGGTCCCGCCGCTAACAGCTCCTCCGGCCGCTTTGCATGGGAGAGACATCATTACTCATGACGTCTCTCCCATTACCCACTGCGGGAGCCGGAAGATGGCTCCCGCAGTGGGAGCAGCAGCAGCCGATGAGAGTCTGACAGACTCTCAGCGGCTGCTGATTACAGCAAACACACAGCTGCCGGCTCCGGCGGCTGTGTGTTTGTGCTGTGTAGCGCTGACCGAACTCCGTCCGGTCAGCACTACACACGTGGTGCAGTCTGTGTCACAGTGACACAGACTGCCCGTGTCCCGCGGCCCATATGACACTGCGGCCCAGGGGGCACATGGCACCCTGCCCCCCGGCCCAGCCCGCCACTGGGCAACTCCATGCAACTGTATTCCAGAGTGCAGCTGCTCCTCATTTAACCCAGGTCAGAAGATGTGTAGAGGGTGTGGTGATGATATGGACTAAAATGGAGCTCACATCCACGAAAGTGGACAATGAATCCCCAATCTAACAGGGAGCGCAGCTGTAATTTATTCACAACACTTGATGGGAGGACAATTTAGGCTTGGGTGATGACATAATCTGGAGTGATGTATACATCATCTTCACAAAATATTAATTTGTCCCTGCTGGAATCCACCATTACAGGTGCCTCTGTAATTTTTGCACGTAATTGACGGTAAAGGTCTTTCTCGTAGAATTTGTAGTTCATTTTGATGGGCATCATCTTTTCCACGTTTTGGGGAAGTAGTCTTAGGCTGATTACTGACAAGGTTCCCAGCTGTGCTGAAAACTCTTTCTGAGTACAAAAGAAAAACACAAAATCTAGCGCTGGAAACACATAAGACTAGATTAGTCCCACAGCTGTTTTTTAAAAAAAACCACAATCAGACTGCTGCTTCAATATCAAGATAGGTTTTACCCTACCTGTCAGATAAATCATACAAATGAATATAAAAGAACAATGAAGCGCTGTCTGAGTATTTAGCAATAAATAAAAAAAAATATTTTAATCATGAAAACATAAAAAATAAAAAAGAGTGTAGACAGCCAGGGAGACCTGGTAACATATATTACACAAAACAACAACCTGTATGGGCTGTTCGGTAGATCTAATATAGAAGATAATTAAATAATGGTAACTGACAATCGTGACTGTATTAAAAAAACATTATGATACACATATAGCAATAAAAAACATTCCAGCAGTGCCGTTCACCATATAATAATTGTTATTAAAACAATCTTAAAAGAACATATATTGCCACCTTAAGGGATATAAATGTATCCAGTTTGAAAATCTGTGTTCAAAAAATGTTCAGGACCAAAGATGTTTATGGTTTACCAAGTCAGCATTTAAAGATCTCTTTATGTGGCAAGCTGAGTGTTCATATAGAGTATCAAATAAACATGAAGTTTAGCAACATTGACAATATTAGGCAATTTTGATGTGATAAGTTCCAATATATGGGCTCTTCCACGATATATAGAGGCTGGAGGGTAAATCTATTCAGCAGTAATTTTACTGTTGCAAAATACGTGGTGCACTCACGCTTTGAAGATTGATCTCTTCCTCCAAGTTTTAAAACACAGTCTTTCCTCCTTTAGTAACCTGTGTATGGTCCATATAGGATATCCACAGCGGTAATTGCTGGGTGCTGATGTCTGGTGGGGGAGCCGACACAGACGATGTAATAACTGGTTTATGGTCCGTATAGGATATCCACAGCGGTAATTGCTGGGTGCTGATGTCTGGCAGGGGAGCCAACACAGATGGTCTGATTACCAGTGTATGGTCCATATAGGATATCCACAGCGGTTATTGCTGGGCGGTGATGTCCGGCGGGGGAGCCAATACAGACGGTGTGATCACACTCATGGCTTGATGCGGTAGATAGCCTTCTAGGCGTTTCTCAGCGTTAATGTCAGTCAGTGGCTTCTTCAGAAAGTAGATGCTGTGTGGTTGTAACCCCCCTTACTAAATAGCGGCTGGATCATCAACAGCTGTACCATAAACAACTTTGGTCCTGGACATAGATTTTCAAACTGGATGCATTTATATCCCTTAAGGTGGCAATATATGTTCTTTTAAGATTGTTTTAATAACAATTATTATATGGTGAACGGCACTGCTGGAATGTTTTATATTGATATACGTATATCATAATGTTTTTTTTAATACAGTCACGGTTGTCATTTACCATTATTTAATCATCTGCTATATTAGATCTGCCGAACAGCCCATAGATGTTGTTGTTTTCTGTAATATATGTTACCAGGTCTCCCTGGCTGTCTATACTCGCTACTCTTTTTTATTTTTAGTTTTAATGATTAAAATATTTTTTTTATGTATTGCTAAATACTGAGACAGCACTTCATTGTTCTTTTATATTCCTTTCTGAGTACACACTGGAAGGTGGGCAGCTCAAGTAAATCAAGGGCAGTTTTTTGTAAGGGCCTCCAAATTGCCTCTTTTTCCTGTCAGTAGTTATTTACATCTCTTCAGATATGTGTCCGTTGGGAAGAAAAAACAATGTCTTCATCCCTTCTGGGGTGAAAATCCACTCCCAGCAGCAGGAATGGCACTCAAGACACAACTTAAACCTTAAATCTTAAATGTTGCATTTGCTACTTTTGTTCCGCTTGTCCACAATATCTACTCCAGTTAAGTGGACAGTGGGTACAATGGCAGTTTAAACTGAATGCCACTAACTATGTTTTTTTAATGTCCCTGTACAGGTTGGGAAATGCTTTTTCAGAAGATGTGCAAAGGATTATTTAACAGTCAATTGTTTTTGGAAAGCACTCTTCCTGGCCCCATTCTGGGATGAAAATCCACTCCTAGCCACAGAAGCAGGCGCAGGATTCTCAAGAAAGACACAATGTAAGGCCTTAAATCAGGGGTAGCCAACCTCGGTCCTCGAGAGCTACCAACAGTTTATGTTTTCAAGACCACCTAGCTGGTGCACAGGTGTATTCATTACTCACCAACACATTTGGAAAGATCCACAGGTGGAGTTAATTATTTATTACACTTGTTATTCTGTGAGGATACCTGGCAAACATTCATTGTTGGTAGCTCGCATGGACCAGGGTTGGCTACCCCTGCCTTAAATCATAGTTCTTACACTTATCCACATATCTGTGCTGGTTAAGTGGCACTTTGAAGCCACTAACTAACTATGTTTTTTTATGTCCCTGTACCGGTTGGAAAATGTTTTTTCCTGTGGAAAGCACTACTAGAAGTCTTCCTGGTCCCCTTCTGGGATGAGAAAATCCACTCCCAGCAGCAGCAGCAGCAGGCATATGGCCCTCAAGGATTCTTCTGAGGCAAGAATGTGTCAAATATTTTTTTGTAAAAGCCTCCTCCCTTCCCCTTCTCCCTCATAAATTTTCTCTGTAATAAAAAATGAAATAAAATTTACTACCAATTAACCCTTCCTATCCCTACCCTGCCTTCAACTACATACCTACTCAACTCCCTCAGGCCTCTCTTGAATATTAAAAACATTTGTTTCCTGATGTGCCATGTTGAAAGTTGAACTACCAATGTTTGTGCATACCACTGCTGCCACTTAGCTTAGTCAGCCAGCTAGCTTGGTGCATATATTGTGCCTAAACTGGATGAAAACAGGATAGTGAGCTGTGAGGTGGTCAAAATTGACAGGAAATGAGTGGAAATTTATGTTATTTAGGTTAATAATACTGTAGGATCAAAAACAGGCCCCTTTTATGTGATTTTAGCTGTTTTTATAATTTTTTAAGAAAAACTCCAGATCCAAAAGCAAAACCGAAAAACAAAACACAGAGGTGAGGTTTTGGCAAAACCAATCCAGATCCAAAACCAGGGTAGATCCAGATCCAAAATTAAAACATGGGAGTCGGCGCACATCTCTACTTAAAACCCATCTCATTAAAATGGGCCAAATTGTATGTAGTATAAATGGGATAAAAAGCTTACAGCTATTTTTTAAACATTATGTTTATTTGAACAATTAAGATTCAATATTGCAAAATATTGCAAAGTAGATAAGCATAGAAATCTATTTTAGGCATTGTTAAATTGCCAGATATTTTATGCTTTAGTTTTAAGTTACATTATTTAAACTCCTCCGATTGTGCTCAAAACAGGTAGAGTGCATACTGGGCCTAATTCAAACTCGCAAGCGCAGAGCACTCACAAGCGGGTCAATGTTGGCCCAGTGCACATGCGCACGAGGGAGTCGGCTCCATCGTGTGCATGCGCGAGACCTGGATGGGTCTCGCTACAAAGGGGGTGTGCTGTCGATGGGGAGTGACAGCACTCCCCTTTGGTGGGCGTGCCGTGGGCATGGCAGCCCAGATGGAAGCATTCCCATGGGAACGCCTACCGTCTGTGGCCGGCCCCACTGACATCACAAGTGATGTCAGTGGGAGTGCTCTCAGCTCTGATAGAGCCGAAAGCACTCCAGGGCTTGCGGCAATGAGACCCTACCACAAGGGTCTCATCGCAAGTCCGATGGTCGTGATGGTCTTGACCATCGCGACCATCCTTTTGGCAGCTCACTATAGCTGTGGGTGGTCACCCACAGCTATACGAGTGGCCAGGAGGCAGAGGGACGGCCCTGATTCAGAGCGAGCACTCTGTCAGAGCGTCCGGCTCTGAATCAGGGCCACTGTACATTCTGCACCTTAACTCTGCTACAAATTGTTTTTATTTTAAATTCCTTTCATTGCAAACCTTACAATTTGATGTTGCCTTATACATTAAGCATCATCTCTTGGTTTATTAGGTTATTAGTTCAGATGTGCACGGACCCTGTGTTTTGATTTTGGTTTTGGCTAAACCACCCTAAAGTGTGTTGGTTCAGTTGTGGATTTCTTTAAAATGTATAAAAAAAAAGCTGAAATCATGTAATTTGAAACTGTTTACATGCAAATAATGTCAAGTATTCAGACTCTTACACAAGAAGACAAAAAAAAACGAAAGACGCATACACACGGGACGACTGCACGATGATCAGATAATGATCGTTATCTGATCATTCTGCATGTGTTGGATGATCGTTATCGAACATCCAACACATGCATTAACCTGTAACGACCAGCAATTAACGATCGCGGGTCCCTATAGTAAACAGGCTAACATAGTCTAAATTGATTATGTATGCCGGTTTTTCCGAGCGACGGACGATGGTCGATAATGACCATTTGTGCCCGCGCATCGACCATTGTTTGGTCATTTGCAGGGGCATTAAAGTGAACGATTTGAACGGTAATGATAAGATCCTTATCGTTATTGTTTAAATAATTCACTTTATCTGAACGTGTGTACACAGCTTAAGATGAAAAAGGTGGATATTGACAAAAGAGAGTAGATACAAATATTTGTAAACATGCACTGCTAGTTATAAAATATAGTAAATATGCTCATACTGCACTGTATATCTAAATACACAGATTACACTAACTCATGCCATGCACATCCAAGATAATAAGATAGACTGATTTAATTTTAACTAGAGATGTGCGCAGAAATGTGTGTTTTAGTTTTGATATTGGTTTTGAATCTGAAACCATTTTTATGATTCGGCTTTGCCCAAAATTTCTTATGTGTTTTAGTTTTGGTAATGGTATTGGTTTTGTATTTCATAAAAAATGGTCAAAAACATGAAATTTGATGTTTTTTTAGTTCATACATTACTATTAATATATTTAGCGTTTGTTTATAAGCATTAAAATTCAATTTGATAAATAAACACCTGAATACTTTCAATATTTAAATTTTTCATTAATATTGTCCAAAGGCTGTAGGGAGATGGCTGTCCGACCGGCAACATTTGTTAAAAAAAAACTGATGCACGCATATGGAGATATATAATATAATAATATAATAAATTAAGCACAGATGTAGGAATGGTTCAGTGAGACATGCATCCCCCAAAGAGCAACCAGCTACGGGCTTTAGTGACCCAGTGCTGGATGGGTAACATACAGGAGCAAACAACGTAGGGGTCCCCCATATGAGGCACAATCAGCACCAGGCTAGTCAGAACCAGCCCTGGTTGCCAAAATACAGGGGACAAACAATGTAGGGGTAACCCCGTATTCTGCGCAACCAGCACTGGACTCTGATCTGGTCCTGGCTTTGGAAATACAGGGGGAAAAATGCATAGGGTCACCCTGTATTTTCCAGAACCAGCACTGGACTTTTTCTAGTGGGGGCTAATGCCACAGCCGTGGGAGTCCTTTCACAGGGCCCCCCCAGCCAAAGCATTAACCCTGACTGCTGGGACCCCCAAATTAAGGGGTCCCCCTCTCTAGGGCACCCAAGGCCTAGGCTGATAGCCTGGTGCTGTCCCCGGCACCCCTGGGTGGTAGGTGCCGGGTTGATAGTGTATTTGTACTGCATTTCAAATAGTTTAAATATTGTCTTTTGCTGTAGAACTGCAGGTCCCAGCAAGCCTCCATCGCATGCTGGTACTTGGAGAACTACAATTACCAGCAGTCAGGGCATTACGGGCACGCTGGTACCTGTAGTTTCACAGCAAAAGCAATAATTAAATAAACACAGGATACACACCAAACACAGTATAATACATGTACACACACATATACACACATAAGTACACATTCTCACCTATGTATTAGGGATGTGCACCCACTCCCGTGTTTTGGTTTTGGATCTGGATCTCCCCAGGTTTTGGATTTGGATTGGTTTTGCCAAAGCCTCACCTCTGTGTTTTGTTTTCAGGTTTTGGTTTTGGATCTGGATTTTTTCTTAAAAAATGAAAAAACAGCTAAAATCACATAAAATGGGCCTTTTTTGTTCCTACAGTATTAATAACCGCAATAACATTTATTTCCAGTCATTTCCAATGAATTTTGACCAACTCATTATATTTTTCATCTAGTTAAGGCCAAAAGTTTGCATCCAGCTAGCTGGCTAAATAGGCTAAGTGACACAGTGGGCGGAACTAACATGTGGCAGTTCAGCTTCCAATATCCAACACAGATACAGTGTGTTATACAGTGTGGGTTGGATACACCAATAGTGCACTTACTGTGATAGCAGTGTTGTGCAGAGCAAGATTGCTGACGGTGTACTCAGTACATGGAATGCAAGTGCTGCGGTGCTGGCAGTGTCCTCAGTGCAGGGTTTCACTGGTGTCAGCAGAGCAGGGGTGCCAGTGGTGTATTCAATGCAGGTTTGCTGGCTGTGTCAGCAGTGCAGGGGTTGCTGATGGTGTCCTCAGTACATGGAATGGCAGTGCTGCAGTGCTTGCAGTGTCCTCAGTGAAGGGTACCGGCGATGTTGGCAGTGCCAGTGGTGTCTGTTTTGCCGGTTTGCTGGCTGTGTTGGCAGTGTTGGGGTTGCTGACGGTGTCCTCAGTACATGGAATGGCAGTGCTGTGGTGTTTGCAGTGTCCTCAGTGAAGGGTACCGGCGATGTCAGCAGTGCCAGTGGTGCATTTAGAGCAGGTTTACTGACTGTGTCGGCAGTGCAGGGGTTTTCTCAATGCAGGGTGCCCGCGGTGTTGGAAGAGCGGAGGTGCCAGCAGTGTCCTCAGTGCAGGTTTGCTGACTGTGTTGGCAGTGCAGGGGTGTTCTCAATGCAGGGGGCTGGCAGTGTCGGCAGAGCGGGGGTGCCAGCAGTGTACTCAGTGCATTTGTGCTGACAGTGTCAGCAGTGCAGGGGTGCTGGTGGTGTCCTCAGTGTGGGATTGGCAGCAGTGTGGGGATCACTGACAGTGTCCTCAGCACGCGGGGCAGCAGTGCAGGGGTGCCGGCAGTATCAGCAGCAGTGGATGCTGCCAGTGGGGGTGCTGGTAGTGTCAGCAGCAGGGTGTGCCGGCGGTGTCAGGCAGCGGGGGATGGTGGACACCATCTTCTTTTGCTTCCTGACTGTCTGCATAATGGGCTTAACGCTGATTGGTTGAGAGCTGTGACAGATGGCTCTCTCAGCCAATCAGCGTTAAGCCCGCTCAATACAAAACCTCACGACCCGACAGCAAGATTGCAAGGTTTTGACTCAGGTGAGGGATCCAGGTCAGGCAGGGAGATCAGAGCTTGGCTCAGATCACCCTGTATCCCCATAATTCAGGCGGGTTTGGTTCTCTGAGAGCCGAACCTGCTCATCACGATTATGTATCCCTTTAGCTATCTGTCCTCTTGTCCAGTAGATTGTCCATAGCATACCTGTGAAAAAAAACATACTCACCATCTCCTATGCAAAGTTCTGTCCTCTTAGGTCCAAAGTAGGCATCCAGGGACTTTGCAAAAAAACAAAATGGAAAACACAGAGCCATGAACTGAAGTACTGTTCTATAAGAATGGTACTTCCCAAATGAGAGCTTAGCAGCAGGATTTCACCATGGAAACCCCGCCACTGAGTGTTCATTGGCTGAGAGAGGAGAGCCTTCCACCTCTCAGCCAATAAATGGCTCCCTCCTTTGAAGTCAATGATGGGAATCGCAGGCTGAACATTAGTAACCCTGCAGCTCTAACCATTGACTTCAATGGTGAGAACCATTAATTTACTGGGAGGCTGTAGGCTCGCCTCTCTCAGCCAAAGAATGCTCAGCGGTGGTGTTTCCATGGTGAAATCCTGCCACAAAGCTCACATTTGGGAAGTACCATTCTTATAGAAAGGTAGTTCAGTTTGTGGCTCTGCGTTTTTTGTTTAATTTTATTTTTTGCAAAGTCCCTGGAAGCCTACTTTGGAACAAAGAGGAAAGAACCTCGCCTAGAAGACAGTGAGTATGTTTTCTTTTCACAGGTAAGCTATGGACAATCTACTGGACAAGGGGACATATATCTACAGGGATACATATGTGAGTATGTGTACATGTGTGTATATGTGTGTACATGTGTGAGTACATGTATGTTTAATAAACTCATACTGTGTATGATGTGTGTGTCATGTGTTTATTTAAATATTGCTTTTGCTGTGTAACTACATGTACCAAATTCTGGTACTTGTGGTTCTCCAAGTACCAGCATGCAGGGGAGGCTTGCTGGGACCTGCAGTTCCACAGCAACAGACAAAATGTTTAATTATTTGAGATGCACTACACCTACACTATCAACCTGGCACCCACTGCCCAGGGGTGCCACGGCTAGCACCGGGCTATCAGACTTGGCCTGGGGTGCCCTGGAGTAGGGGACCCCTTTATTGGGGGGGTCCCCAGCTCCCCAGGGATCCCCAGCCTGGGCTGACTAGTGGTCAGGGTTAATGCTTTGGCTGGGGGGGCCCAGTGAAAGGTCTCCCCTGGCTTTGGCACTAGCCTCCTGCTAGAAAAAGTCAGGTGCTGGTTCTGGAAAATACAGGGGGACCCTATGCATTTTACCCCCTGTATTTCAGGAACCAGGATTGTGTCAGAGCCCTGGTTGCGCAGAATACAGTGGACCCCTACATCGTTTGTCCCCCATATTTTGGCAACCAGGGCTGGTTCTGACTAGCCCATTGCTGGTTGTGCTTACATAAGGGGGACCCCTATGTGGTTTGTCCCCAGTATGTTGCCCAACCAACCCTGGGTTACTACAGCTCGGGGCTAGTTGCTCCATGGGGGGGGGCACGCAGGTTTTTTTTAAAACACATTTTTCTTTTTTTTTCACAGATGCACGGGTGGTTCTCACTGAACCATCCCTGTATCTGTGTTTATTTTATTAAAGACAGATGCATGCATCACAGATCTGCCCGTGCTGCATCAATCTTTTTTTTTGTAAATAACGCCGCTCGGTCTTCGGATTCATGATGATCATATCGTGCGATCGTATGTACAGCGTGTTTCAATTGTGTGGCCAGGACTGCCAGGGAGCTGCCGGAGAGTTCAAGGGAAAACATAAGAAGAATCTGATCTTATGCTGGTCATACTAGTGTATGGGCAGCATTAGTGATAGAGTAGCTGCACAAACCCAGCCATTTAATATCAGATATGACACCAATAGAATACAATATAAAATAAATATAAGTGATATACAGTATTTTTATGTAACATACAGAATTTAATTAGTAGCAGATTTAAAGGACAGTTCTTTTTATAAAAGTAGATACTGATGATGTTGAAAAGACTATAGCAAGAATAGATAGATGTCTTGGCGGTGTGTACTGCATCTTTGAAAGAATATGTGGGCAATGTGCAGTTTAATCACCCATAGTTTGATTTAAGAAAAATTGTTAATATCCAAAAACAGTTAAAAAAATATAAATTTTATTAGAATAATAATAACTTAGAGTAAGAATTGTTGATTTTATTGATGAAGAATATAATATGAATATACTGTAAATATATATGTGGAGCAAATTTATTAAATGGATTTTTAAAACCTTGGAGAGCTTCCGCCCAATTTTTTATGATAACAACAGGGGTTCAAATCCACAGCCCTCAAAGGCACACTAACAGTCCAGGTTTTAAGGATAGCCACCCTTGAGCACAGGTGACTTAATTAATACCTCAGTTATTTTGATTTAAGCAACTCTTCTTAAGCATGGATATCACTAATACCAGGACTGTTAGTGTGCCTTGAGGACCGAGGTTGGGAATCACTGGATTACAAAATAAAAATAGATTTGATTAAAAGAGAGTATAATTAATTGAATTTTGAATGAGATTCTGTCTACAAAGCTTACTGGCCTCTGTTGCTGATAGTTCTTGTTGTGAGGGAGAATTGTACAGTACCATACAACAAGCTTTACCCCAATATTTTTTTATTATAGTTTAAAAAAGTGTGAAAAAATGATTACAAAATTATTACAATGCAATATTTAAGGTAGTGGCAATTGATTAATTTAGATTTATTACAGTTAGACCCTGACATAACGTATGTGGAATATTTGGGCTGCCAATCTGCAGCAAGGCAAGTTAATCCTCTAAAACAGGATCCCAAACAGTACACCTTTTCCAGGTCACCCAGCATGTGCGCAGGTGTATTTATTACTCAATGACACATTATAAAAGATCCACAGTTGGAGATAATATTCACTTGTGATTCATTGAGGAGACCTGGAAAATTGAACTATTTGGGGCCCTGAAGACCAAGTTTGAGAACCACTGCTCTAAAGAGTATGCTTTAGTGTTCAAGGTTGGTGCAAGCAACAGCCTTCCAATTTTTTGGCTGTATTCCATTCCCACTCCGCAGTATTAGCATGAATTATCCTGTTTGCAGTTAACAATATTGTAGGGGATGCAGCTTCTGGGCCTAAACACCACATCATAATGGGCAGCAATTGGAAATAGGACTCTTTAGATTCTCTAAGGAGTAACCATTGGGGGTCAAGGCTGGGACCACCAGCAGCCTTATTATTTATTAGCTCTATATTTTCTCCTCATGGGCTGGGACTGATGTGAATAACAAACAGACAGTCAAGGAACAGATGATAAAAAGCACACACAAGGGGCTAAGAGATGGAGGGTGTCACCCTTAAACTATTTTTAAGTACTGACTAATAACATTTTGTGATTCCCATTCCACAACTCTTTCGACCAAGACCTCTGACAACATCACCTGCATATTCCAAGTTTTTTATTGCCATCTCTACCAATCCTGACCCAATGAACCTGCCCTAATGACTATATTATCAGATGAAGCTAACCACCCATGTCTGTCTTCAGTACAAAGAGATGTCTTAGAGGTCGATATCAATGGAGATGAGATTGCTAACACTATATCAGTCCTTCACCTTAATAAATACCCTGGGCCAGAAGGATACACTACAGAATATTATATCCTTTTGAATCATTACTTTGTGACCATGCTTTGTGAGCTTTTTCACTGTATACAGAAAGATACTCCACTTTTTCCTGGCTTCAATATGGCTTTCCCTATCCTTATTCCTAAGCCAAATAAAGACCTGACCGAATACCTTACACCTTACTTAATGTTGATTTTGAATTGATATCCAAGACAATGGCAGACAAGCACTAGCCTTTTTACTATTCTTTACTCACAGGCCATCAATTGGGCTTTGCCAGAGGCAGATACTCTGTTAAAAACATCTGCACTACAATTGTGGCAGTAGCAGCTGCCAATCTTAAACCTGACTCCCCTAGTATTTTTTTAAACCTTGACACTGTAAGACCTTTAATATGATCTCTTTGCCATACAGATGCGCCCAAGTTGATTATGTCTGATCGCGCCACAAACGTGCGCATGCACCATGCTATGCACCACATTATGCTATGGCACATCCCCAATCACGGGAGGGAATCTCCATTCAGTCCTATGGAGATGCAAATGCGCGTTGCCAATAATGGGAGTCCATTGCCTAGCTGCACTACGGATAAGGATGCAGCTGGGCATATCTGTATATCTATGACATTTTAGACAGACAGGGCTTAGGTCCTACCATTATGGCATTAATTAAGTTTTTTTATACTCTCCCCTCCACTTCATTGTTGATTAAAGGTACTGTTGCAATTAACTCACTATGTCTTGAAGGAGCAAGACAGGGTTGTCTCCTTTTAGCCTTACTCTTCAACTTAGCCCTGTACCCCATGCCTAGAGTTTTGCAACACTGGTCACAAATTCAGGGTATCAGCATTGAGAATGAGGAAATTAAGATATCAACTTTTGTGGATGATGTTTTATTGTATGTGTCCAATCCGAAGAGGATCTTTGGGTCTCTGATGAAACAAATTTTTAAATTTGGTTTAGTTTTGGGTTTCTATGTCATCTTTGAGAAATCCACTGCCTTATATCTCTGAATAGGCTATACACGTCCATCATGGGCAAGAGAAATATCCATTGTGTGGGTGAATAAAGCAAAAACATGTTTGGGGGGTGCAAATGTTAAAAAACTTTAATTCATATAATCTGACCTATATTCTGCATAGTGATACGGTAGACAAAGAGAGTTGGTGGAAACTTAATTTATCCTGTTTAGGATGAGCCAGCATAGCTATAATGATTCTGTTTCCCAGAATACTTCACCCCCTTTAAACCTTTCTCATCCTGCTTTCTTGGCATGTCATCTTATATTAGTTATATCTGCTGTTACCAAAAATGTATCCTGCAGATGTGGATACAATCCACCCATCCACCATTATCACTATTTTTAGAAAAGCTCTGTCATGTCTTTAGAATGGGTTGGTTAGATGGTTCTCTGCAAAAAGAAAAATTCACTGAATGTTTCTTTGAGATGTGGGAGAGCTACATTGACACCCTTTCACCCTCACTTAGGGTTTAACTGTGGAAATGATTCTTGGGTGTGCTTTGGTATGAGAACAGTGTATATACTCAAGATCCCTCAATTTACTTTCCCATTACTCGTACCTCCGATTATAAGTGACTGGTGGCATTCTTCTAATTGGCAGTGCTTCATAGGGCCTGTGGTTCATATCTTTGGTTTTGGATCCAGGTCTACCTCCTCTTACTACTGTTTTAGCTACTGCTACAGATACTCATGTGTATTGTTCTGTATTTATATTGTGATATGCCACTTGTTTACAATGTACTCTTTATTTGTACTTTCATACTTCAATAAAGTAAAATTTGTTTAAAAATGTATTTACTAATAAGAATATGAAATTAAGATGATAATGATTATATAATTTATTTTTGTCATGATTGTAATTTGTTTAATCAAACGTAGTGGTCATTTTCACTCAGCATACTGTAGATTAAATTTATTGTAGATTGTAGTGCTTCTTCTCCTTTTGGATAGGATCAAGTTTAGTATATGATGTTATAAGGTGTTTTTCTTTAAGGAAGAAAGACAGACTCCACCACAAGCAGTAGCAGCATACATACAATAAACAATTATGTGCTTTTGCTTTGGAATAGACAGATGACACACAGGGCTGCCATCAGGGGGGGACTGTTGGACTACTGTCCTGGGCCCAGACACTCCAACAGAAAAGAGGGGCTCGGCCCGCTCCTGCCACCTACCCACCACCTCTACTGTGAGTGCAAATGATTGGGGCCCCTGGATGTTGCCGCTACTTACCAGTGCAAGTAAAAGGGGCCCCCATCCTAACACCCACCTGCCACCACTACTATGTGTGCAAATTAATGGGTCCCCTGGATGGTCTGGCCCTCAACATACTGCTACTACCTCATCCCCTAGGTGCAAGGAGCCTGCTGCCAACCATGAATGAGGAGCCTATCCATCCCTTCTGCCGATGAACAATAACATTTATTTCTGGCATGTGTGACGTCATAGCGTTACCTTGCACCACTGAAGAAGAGAGGATCCACGGCACCAGCCTGGAACAAAAGAAGGGTAAGAGTTTTATGCTGCCTGGCTGAGGGAGAAGGGAGCTGGAAGAAAACTGTGTGCAGGGCTGGAGAAACAGAGCATAACTCACAAACTATATATATATATATATATATATATATATATATAATGTAACACCAGAGGGCGAAATAATGCCAAGATTCTTGTTAAAATTTATCAAACTTTAGACAAAATATGACCTCAACATGAGGTTAAAATAATACCCATATGACAATAATTGTGGAGGAATTGGAAAAGTCTGTTTGAACAAATAGGAAATTGTTCCGTTGTAGTAGAGGCAATGTCCATTTGCACAGATAGGAAATTTTTCCGTAGTAGTAGAGATAATCTCATGACTCAATTATTTCTCCAGAGATGTTGCTGGGAGATCCAGTATACTCTAAAAAGAACCCTCTCACCAAACAGATACCCAAAAAATGGGCAATTTGCCAAACATTAGTAAATATCCAAAATGTTTTTATCCAAAATGTTTTTATTAAAACACTAGTATGTAAATAAAATAATCTGCTTAAAGTGGTTACTTGGTATTCAAATATCCATTGTCATAGCAAGAGAAGATGTTGTTAATCCTGCTCACACTTTCAGGGGTGTTAGTTCTTTTCAGCAGGTTCCTCCCTTAAAACACATGGATATTCACCATAACAACCAATACCCAATGCATTTTGTCTGTTAGGACTTCTTCAGGGGTAACATCTTAAAATGACAAATTATGATATATAGTTTCAGATGTAAGAACTAACATCAGAAACTGCATATCATAACATAAACATGAAATAGCTTTGAGAGGTGCAAAAAAGCCATAAGAGTTGCCTGCAGCACTGTGTTTGTTACTAAAATAATAAAACAGACTGGTGCACTTTTTTATAGCCCAAACCACCATTATACCATGGTCAGTGTGAGGTAGTTTGTTGTGTTTTCAGGCAATTTTAAAATAATTTAATAATATGAAACTTGTGTGTTAAAATATAAAATCATTATAAGGGTGCCACTCGGCTTATACTAGGGGCTCTTTGAGGCAGTTTGTTGTGTGTTCAGCCACTGTTAATTTTTTAAATAATATAAAACTTGTGCATTAAAAGTATAACATCATTGTTAGAGTGCCACCCTTATACTAGGAGTGCTGTGAGTTGATATGGATAAGTTGATAGAGAGCAGGAGCAGCAACCCAGTACTAGTGCTGCACCTACTGCCAGTAGTCATGGTAGTACTTCAACATCTACTAAAGTAAAGGTGGTCAAAGGGAAATAAAGTTTGAGAAAGGGCACCTGAAATCTAAATAATATTGAATGCCTATTTCAGAAAATGGGGTCAAATATAGTCAGGCAACTTTTGAAACCTCCCATGCAACACCTTCTCACTCTACATGTGTCACTCTTAAAACAAACAAATCAAATCACCAAAATAAAACTAAGTCTGAAGAACAAACTATGTATTCACAAACTTCGCAAATCCCTGGGAAGAGTCCAAGGGTGTTGATGAATGTTATGTGTGAGTCTGACATTTCTTGCACTGTCCTCTTAGAGAAGCCTCCCTCCACCATTTCTGCACTCTCTGCAAATATGGAGATGAGCAACACAAGTAAAGATGGTGAGTTAGAAATTGAAGAATCTTCTGTGGAAGGATGAGGGGGATATTTGTGCTTTTGACACTAATGAGGAAGTAGATGATAAGAATGTTGTTTGTGTCAAAATAAGTCAGCCACCAGTGGCAGCAGTTCTTGCCTCTGATAAAAATAAGGCAATATTCATAACTTGAGAAAAGGCAAAAAATGCCACCTCTTTTGTGTATAATAATTTTTACCCAATTTCTGACAACTTTTGTCAAGTCATCTGTACTGTTGTGAAGTGAAAATTGACTTTGATCTAGGCTTCTTTTTGGATATATAATCTAAACTCTGGTCAATACATTTGTATACTATTTTCTGGGCCTCTATAATTTCCAGTACTCTCATGAGATTACATATATTAAATAAAAGAGAATCCCATTATCAGGATATAGGGTTAATATTTTTAGAATCTCAATTTTAATAAACTGTAGTGCATATAGCTATATTGAACTTTAATTTAGTATTAACTGTGAAACACCACCAACTATTCAGTATCACACCTCCAGCTAACCAGCACTATGCAGGGAATATCCCACCGGGACCATAGCAGGTGAAACTCCCCCCAATGGAACTATTTAATCCAGGAGGCACCTCAGAATGACCATTTCTGAAGAAGCCTCAGTAAGGAGTGAAACACAGAGGAGAAAGCTAACTGAAGTGCCAGACCAGCCTAAGCACACAGGTGCACAAGCACCGTAGATCCAGCCACTGTTATAGCCCACTGCAACCAGACCAGGTTACCTGGATATTACAGACTGGAAGAGACCCACTGGCTTTATTGGAAAGATATATCACTGCAAACCACTCAACACTGATTGAGTGCTGGTCACACCACCATGTTTATATCCATAATGCCACAGAACCACCAAACTCTCACAGCCACCAACACTCAGCCAGACCAGTTACTGTACCTGGGAGAACACATACTGGAAAAAAACATACAAGGCAAAGGCATAAAAGGCTGAGGAGATTCACCTTTTGGTGTTGATCAATACTCAAAGAAGTACCGGTAAGTCTTTTCCAGTGGGAAGCCATTGACTTTAGCATAATAAATTCTATATACTAGAGCCGAGCACCTTAGGAATGTCTGAACATTTGTGCATACAGTACCTAAGGAACATAGGAACAATGAAAACAAGTTCTTTTATTATCTTTACCACAGCATTTGTACTATTGCAAATTAAGGACTGCTAACTACAGAATTTATAAATACCATACACCTTTCAAGGATGTATGGGACTTTTTATTACTGGAACTAGTGAAGGCAACATAAGCATTGAATGTTATTATGACCTACAGTTCATATCATTGTACAATCAAAAGCAAACAGGATTGTTTCTTTGTTGCCTTTATTTTGACACGTGTATTTAAGTATTTCTTCTGTTGATACAATGTTGCATTTGAGACCAATGTAACCATATCATATGCACTGCACTTAAAAATGAATGGTATTTCCTATGTTTTATACTAATACTAATAAAGATGTATTTGTTTATATGCATACCATTTTCATTAGGAGTTGGACTATTTAGTATACCAGTGCCAATTTCCCCAATCCAAGCCTCTTCTAAATAGAGGTACAATAGGTATATTAACCATCTAGGAATCTCCTCCCTCTTACCTCATTTACACTGAAAAATCTGATAAAATAACAGCAAGTCCATCATCAGCTAGCTCTCAGTTAGATCTCATCTCATGCAATCTCCACCACCAACACCTTCATCATCAATCTCCTCATTAATGATTGGAGGTAGTACTACTGCATCCAATTTGTGAAGACTAACTAACTCCTCCCCATCAAGGAATCCCAGAAGAATCCTTGCACTCTAGGACTGCTGTAAGGGGTGAATCTTCATCCCAGAAGTTGACCAAGAAGACTAGTTTTAAACAATTGACTGTGAAACAATCCAATTGCAAAAGGAAGCAAGTATGACAGCAGCCATACAGTTGCATAGTGGATCACTGAAGCCATGAAGGCTATGCCAGCATTAGATTTGCATCCACTATCTGCCATCAATTCATGTGGTTTTAGACAATTAATTGAGTTCCTGTGTTCCTTCTTCATTCCATTTTACAAGAACAGTTATTCCTAACCTGTTCCAAGATGTAAATAAAATTAGTTATTGGCCTAGAAAATGCAATTGTGTCCACTATCCACTTAAACACAGTGCTACTGGTCAAAATAAAGATTAAATGTCTGTGACAGCCCGCTGGGTGCATGTATCACCTTCAGTAGTATCAACATCTAAAACACAATGCCAGGTCATTCACAGGCTACTCTGTCTGTGGCCAGAAAAATTTCTGGAAATGTTTGGAATTCAGCAACTGCATGTAGAAGATTGCAGCAACTGTAAGAACAGTTCAACTTGCCATGTTATCAACTGAAGCAAGAGGTAGTAACCAGATGGAATTCCACCCATATATATGCTTTAGCAAATGAAGAACAGCAACAATCCATCCAAACCTATACAATAAGCCATGACATAGGAAAAGGAAGAGGAATGTACTCTAGGCCAGTACACTGGAGAATAATCTCTGTTTTATGCAAGCTACTAAAACTTTTTGAAGTAGTAACTAATGAAGTGAGTTTAGACTCTGCCAGCTTGAGTCAGGTGATTCCCTTAATAAAACTACGTGGAAAAGCAGATAGAGAAACTGAAGGAGGAGATGAAACAAAGTGCATCCACTAAGTATGTTAGACTTGTATATCAACTTCTTTAGTCACTTCACCAGGACCAAAGTGTTGTCAAGATCTTTCAATTGGATCACTACAATTTGGCAACCATGCTTGAACCTAGGTTTAAGTTGCACATAATGTCTTTCTTTCCAACTGACACAGATATTAAGAGATGAAAATAGATCCTTGCCATCAAGTTTTTAGTACAAATGGCATAATGTGACAATGTCTCCTGCTTCAGTTTTTTTCCTGCAAGTGCTGCTAACAGGTAAAAACTGACCTTTTCAAGAGACAAATTGGGGGTGTTGATGATGAGTTAACTCAGCACACCAAAGTGAAACACCATTTTGACATCTGGTCAGGCTAAAAAATTGCTCACAATTATTGACACAATGATTCAGTATGATACAATAACCATCAATAGGATGGTGGAGGATTGTTTTATGGACAATGTACAAATTAGTATGTCAAACAGATTTTTTCATGCATTGATTACTGGGAGGAAAAAAACAATTTTGTTCCCCTTGTATAAACTAGTTTTGCTTTACTTAAGCTGCCCAAACCTCCAGTGTATCCTCGGAAAGAGTGTTTATCACAGCCAGAAACCTTTTGAAAGATTGACATAGGAGGCTACTTCCTTAAAATGTGGAAAAATCATGTTCAGAAAAATGAACTACAATTTTCTAGGAAGAAGACCTTTGCCACCAAAAGCAACTTGGCAGAGAGACTGCTGTAATGATGGATTCCAGTGGGGATGAGGTAATAATGTGTATTGATGATGTTTATATTGATGAGGATGATAATGGCATCTTCCCAGTGTAGAGATGTTTAACAGTTCTGTTATCTGCATTAAGCCCATTGGTAGCCTTTTTTATGGGGGGCCCAAACAAACCAATCACTTCAGCCACAAAAATGGTGGTCCCTGTCGCTGAAATACTTGGTTTATTAAACTGTGTATTCCCTTTTTAATATAAAACATAAGGGTGAGTGGGAGAGCCCAAGAACAGTTTCCATTGTGGACCACATTTCATTGTGGGCTGTTTGGAAGCATTTGTGATGGTCTTTTTTGCATAGACAAATATTTTTATTGGTTACTTCTCTAACACTTAACAAATTTGCAACATATTTTAAACTAGAAATAATGTGGTGCCTCACAAAATATAAAATAAATTAACATAATTATGGTACACATTTAGTATTATTTAGTAATATGAACAAGAAAATACAAGGCCACATCTCAATTTTATTTTATTAATTAATCAATCAATAATTATTTTTTACCTGCCTTGCACTACAAACTCCTCCATTTCCCTGTACAGCCCTTGGGCCTCTGAACTACAGTAGTACCTCTCATACTCAAGCTATCTGGCACACCAAAAAAAATGTACTACAGTGATTGTTACCTAATTAGGAAGAAGAAAGAAGGGGGGTAGTATGGCCAGTTTCTCTTACAACACATTTTAGGAATCCTTGGCTATATTAAAAAAAATAGGTGTTCAATTATATTGTTCTGTGTCCTGACTTCTATTAAAAAAATTTTCATAGTGGGGGTACAGTTGCCTTCACCCAAGTGCTGCATGACTGGCTTGCATGGACTTGTAGTCCCACTATGAAGAACAATCATTTTTATATATATTTAACCCATTACCCCTGCACCTACTGCCTCAAGGGCTGCAGGAAAAAGCCCTGGGTTTTCAGATCCTTGGAGGGGTAACCCATTTTATTTTTGGGGTCCCCACTCTTTGAGAATTGCCAGCCCTTGGCTGAACAATTTGGGGCTTGTGAATGCTTTGGCAGGTAGACACTACACCGTGTGTACTCTTGCTATGGCATTACTACTTTGACTGGTTCAGCCATGGTGTTGGTCATTGGAAAATAAATGGAACCCTACACCACCCCCCCCAATTTCCAATTTCCCAATTTTCCTGTACCAAAACAGACTCAGAGGTCATTGGCTAGTCAAGCTTTTTGGAGGGAGATCCCATGCTGTTATTTATTCTTAATTTTGAACCCTTTATTAAACCTTTAGTACAGAAGTACTGCAGAGATCACAATGATCTGGTACAGTGATTTTGTAGAACATGCTGCTGAGGAGGTGGTCTATTTGATTCTTCTATTTTGACCCAAGTTTGCTCTATGTTTGATTGTGTTTGTAAACATGATTCTTAGTAAATCCCTGTGTTATTTTCCTGTCTATGCAAAATACGTGCAAGTGGTGTTTTGACTTCTATTTGTGTGTTCTTTCTTGTGGTGCAGATGAAAACGTGTTTTTACACTCGTGTTTGCCTTTAGTAAACCTCTGTGTTTGAAAATCAGAAAAACTTGCACGTGAATGCTAACTCATTCAAACATTATTCTTAGTAAATAAACCCCTAAAAGTAGTTCATAGTGTCACATCTGTCCCAAATAGGATCACATTTATCAACCTTGGATGATTATATTTGTACAATAATTTCTATTTAAATTGTATTGTTTAAAAAACATTTGTACCATGTACACTAACCAAACATGATCTTATCATATTGAGTATGTACTGTAGTTATCTCGGGCAGTATTATATTCAAGTAGTAAAGTGTTATTTGCATCTGATGTGGTTTGACAGTGCTGACTTCAGGCATAGTGCACTGAAATTAGGATTTTTTTTTATAGCTTCATTTTATATGTCAATTTGTATTGTATCAACAAATAAATAATATATATTATTTTTAGCTTGTATTTTAAACCTTTAACAATAGTGAAAAAAAATATATTTTACCAACAAAAATAACACTGTCAACAGCAAAGTGTTATTGATTTATTATTGCAAAGTACCAAAGAAGAAATTACCCATGAAATAAAAAGGTGTAAATAGTTGGTCATTTATCAGATCAGTAGATTAATCTGTACAGCTATTGCATCTGAATTTGAATGTTGTTCTCTTATGATGGAAGTTTATATCAGACACTGCACTTCTACATAAAGGAACACTGCACTTCTACATAAAGGAATTAAATGTATTGCTTTGTTACTAAATTTGAATCTATATAATGATTGTGATATGTAATCTGTCCCATGAATCATAACTGTAATCTAATACTAAAGCATAAGCTTTGTAAAAAATAATTAATTTAACTAAGAGTTTTGATTTCTTCTATTAAAAATGTGATGTCATATAGTACCTCCAAATAATTCTGTTTGCTGGGACAGTGCCAATTGCCAGAATCCAAGTTGTTTGTGGTATAAAGTGAGACAAAGGACCTCATTCAGACCCGCTCGCAAGATGCGATCGCTCGCTGGCAAAAAGGGGCCGGATATTTAAATTAAGCTCTCACACTGCATTGCATAAGGATGCCCACTGTGTGGTAGTGAGCTATGGAAAATTGCACTCGCAAGTGTCTGAAGGCTCTCCCTTGCCACTCGCAACACACATCATCTCTGTGAAATGTATGATTAATCGGGACCATCGTGAGCCATCGGAGCTGCTCGCAGCCCTTGGGGTTGCCTTTCCCCGCCGCAAGCACTGCGATCAGTGCAGGCTGAAATACATGCAGGTGACATGTACAATGACGCTACTTTGCTAATTATGAATGTCCTTTAAATGCTGATTTGGTGGGCAGACATGCCTGCGTTCGCAACACCACACCCCCATTAACATGCACCTTCCCCTGTTACCACCCACAAATGGCACTATCTGTTACTCAAAGCAGCGACCTGATAGTGGCTTACGAGCTACCAAAAGCAGATCACAATGAATGGCTTGCGTATGCGCACTGCGAATTATATGTATGCGCAGATGGGCGAAAATCACTCAGAGCCTTAGCGAGCGAGTCTGAATCAGGTCCAAAATCTTTGCAAAATAGTTGGATCATTTTGATATTGCATTTACATGCATCTTTAGGGCAGTCGTGAACAAGACAGAGAGAGTTAGCAACAGAGGGTGTATGTGTATGCTAAAATGGATTTTGCAGTGTAAAAGAGAGCGAGCAGCTAACAGTTCCACAACAACTACTTTTGGGGCTTGATTCAGCAAGGAACTCAGGGCCTGATTCAGAGCCACTCGTAAGCGGCCGCTCGTTCACTCCGAGCGATGTTCGCACATCTGCGCATGCGTATGGGTCGTAATGTGCATGCGCCAACCAATCATTGCAGTCAGAAATCGAGCGCTCGCAAAATAGCGAGTGTCTGCTAATTTGAGTGACAGGATGAGGCGTTTGCGGGTGGTAACAGGGGAAGGTGCATGAAAACCGGGAGTGGAGATCCGAACGCAGGCGTGCCAAAAGGTCAAAACGGGCATTTTAAGGGTGTGCATAATTAACAAAGCAGCGTCATCGACCACGTCACTTGGTTGTTTCTTAGCCTGAACTGTTCGCATGATTGCGGTAGGAAAATCCAACCACAAGCACTGCGAGCAGTTCAGACGCCTTTCGATGTACTCGATTAATCTAATAAATAGCGGAGATGACATAGGATGCGAGTCGCCAGGGGGCGTCTTTACAAAATAGCGAGAGCATATTTCGTTCGCTCGCTCAGACATAGAGGCGTCAACAGACCGCAAAGAGCGAGCGCTCAATTTAAATAGACGGCCCCTTTTTCTGAACGAGCGAGTGCAAATAGCATCCGGCTCTGAATCAGGCCCTGAATTGCTAATACGCATGCAATCAGCCAATTTTTGTGCACTGAGCATACGAATGCATCGCTGTGCGTGTGCGTGAACTAGCCATTGTGAGCGGGACTGCGATCGCAGAGACTATGCAGACCCATCGCAGAGTGATTGACATGAAGTGCCATTTGTGGGTGGGTGATCGACCAAACGCAGGCGTGCCAGTGTATTTGAACTCCACTGCAGGGGCGTGCATAAATAAGCCACTGCGATGCACTATGCGCTGCGTGGTAGTTAGCTTGTACAAGTGTGTGTGAGGCTGTGATGGTACTCGATGTTACCAATGGTTTTGCACTCTTGCTAAGGATTATGGATGTGTGTAAGGAAAGGTGGGCATCCTTATGTAGTGCAGAGGCGGCAATGATTTAGCATACTATTGCAGTGCGTGCATTATCACCATTGCATTCGCAGTTGCGTTCCACAGTGAATCAGGCCCTATGTCAGCTCTTAGTTCAAGTGATGTGCTACAACCTGTGGTTAGATGAATGTGATTACTACTGCCTTGTATTTTGATGATAAAACATGCTTTGAGGTGTGCAGTGATCTTAACTGCATTTTAAAGTGGTTATTGGGCCATTTTGTTAAATATTTTTAATGTTCAAAAAGATTTCATAAATAATCCAACAAAAAACTGAAAAAAATTTGAGAAAAATATACAAGACAACCAGACACTTTGATGCAGTTCTACTGTCTTTGGGGACAGCCTCCATACAATTTATCAAGTTCTCTAGACTCCCTACTTCATACAAGCCTATCAACCTTCAGAACTCTGTACCCAACACCTTTGATCATCCACCTACCCTCTGTCCCAGTTCACCTTCATGGTTACCATGGGCAGGCTGGGCCAGAGTGCAGGCTGCCAGTTGCCATCTTGACTGGTCCCAATTTTAGTGCCTATAGCCATCCTGATGCTGTGAAACTTATCAGGAGCCACTGGAGCCTCCACTTGATGGCAGGTGAGTTTCAGGTCATCAGTGAGTAATCTGAAAGATCTCTCCCTGGCTGAGAGAAAGGGACAGCCTTTAAATTACTTTCCACTTTAAAAGTGTATTCTAACTCTGTTAAATACACTTTTATAGTTGAAAGCAGTTTGCAGACTGTCCATTGCTCAAAGAATGAGTGAGACCTCACAGACGGGGAGACTGCAGAGAGAGCAGCCAGCATGGTAAGTACTATTGGTGTAATGGGCAATGGTTGAATGGGGATTATATGGCATTCTCTGCATGCATGTGTCCATTATACCTGTACTAAGGTAAGGTGTTCCTACTACTACCCTACCACCTCTCCCAGCTGCCATGTGTCACTACTACTACCCAAACCCAGCCCCTCTCGCACTACCATCATCAAGCCCACCACGTCCCCCAGCTGCCATATGCCACTACTACCTACTACTACCCAGTCCCTACTACAACCATCCCCCACCACTTCCTCCAGCTGCCATATCAGTACTACTCCCCCTACCCAGTCCCTCCTATCACTATCACCATCATCTCCACCACCTCCTCAGCTGTCATTAGTCACTACTACAACACCTACCAAGTCCTTAATACTACTACTACTATCACCACCACCATATCTCCTAGCTGCCATGTGTCATTACTACTACCACTTCCCTGTCCCTACTACCACTATCAACACCCTTACCAGTAACAAATTCATATTTAGTAGGGGTACCAGACACCACATCACCAGCCCTGCCTCAGCTGCCAATTTATATGCTGGGATGGGACAGTTCTAGGTCTGAATATAGTCTGTAATCTCCCCTGCAGCTGCAGACATGACAGCAGACAGCTACAGTGGTGGTGACGACAAAGTGGCAGGGGCAATCCTTTCTGCAGCATACTCTTCTGTCTCTGCGTCAAGCACAAAAGGCTTTGGTTCCTTTGAAACTATGGTAGAGATTGAATCAGTTAATTAGAAGGGGTAATGAGGGTGCTGTGTGGCAGATCAGCATAGTAGGTTAAAAATGGTAAAGCAGGAGGCATTTAAGGAAAAACTTGGTAGGCAGGGTCATGTAAAAAAAAACACATGGGCAAGAAAGCATTTAAGGAAAAATTGGTAGGTGGGGGATGTGAGAAAACTGGTGGATAAAGTGGCATTTAACAGAAAATCTAGTGGGCAAATTAGTTTATGATGATCAGCAGAAAACAAGTGAGCAGTGCAGAGGTGTAAGATAAATTGTGATGGACAGAGGAGGGTATATGAGTGAAAAGATGATGAGCAGAGTGACGTGAGAGGGTAATGCTAGCAGGTAAATGTGCATGCAAGTAAAGTGCTAATGGACAGAGGGGCACATAAGGAAAAGTTAGTGGACAGAGGGGCATGTGAAGGAAACCTGGTGGGCAGAGTGCATGTGAAGGAAAGCCAGTGGACAGAGGGGCATGGGAAGAAATGCTAGTGGGCAAAGGGGCATGTGAAGAAAAGTTGGTGGGCTCAGTGCATGTAAAGGAAAGCTGGTAAACAGATGAGCATGTAAGGAAATGCTACTGTATGTGGGTGTGTTTTGGAAAATCTGGTGAAAAGTGTCTTGTCTTCATTATTTTGTTTTTCTGATTTACAAAATACACTTTAGGGACAGCTGCACACAAATGGTAACTGAGAATTTTGCTACCCCTTCATTACACAATAGGAATCACACTGACTGCACACTCTTAAGCTTTTGCTAAGGGTTCAGATGTTTACATGATGCCCTGAATATGTATATACTGTACATGTAATACAAAGTAAAATCAACACTTTAAAGCTTTACTAACTATAACTTTTGGACAACCCCCAAAGTTATTTCTTTCTACAAATATATGGATTGTTTTATCTTATTCGTAAGAATTAGGGGATATCACATGTGTAAATATGTACCCTCCCGCAACTTTATCTCACCTTAATGTAAATCCTATTTTAACAGTGCTTTGTAAGCTTACATCCTCAGTAGCATGTTAGGCTAATTAAAGTATAGAAAATTCAGTAATTTTAGTCATATTATTTAGTCTGATGATAGAAAAGCATCAATATGTATGTATTAGGTACTTGTTGCCTTATTAGGATAAGCATATGTAAGTAAACTAGCTTGTCCATAGTTTGGACTAACACTGAAAACAGTCTAATAAAATCAAAATAGATTTTCTGTAGTTTGGGCTAACAACGATAACATTCTAATGAATTGATCCCAGTACATATTCTAAAGCTGGGTACACACTAGATGATATGTCAAATGATCCCGTGCATTAAGCCAACATATCATACACATCGTTTAATTGTACCCACTATGCATGACTGATTGTACTCCCGTGGGTCATCCATCGGGGTTGTTTCATCAGCTTGCATGTAGGGCTGATGGAACAACCCAGATGCCGAATCCAGCATTGTGGATGGAGATGGAGGATTTATAATTTATAAATGTGTTTAAGATATTCCTATGTATTATTGTAATATTTAGGTAATTTTATTATCACTGTATGGCACTGCATATGCCTTGTAGCACCCTATGAATAAAAGTTTATAATAATCATAATCATTGCGTATTTATAAACATTTTCCATGCAACTGCTGAAGATGTACTTCACACAGTACTGTTTATTATCTGTGCTGTTAAAACATTTTAAAATGTAACCGTTGAAGGTTGAGTAAGTAACATATTATAGTTTATTTTGAACTAATTTCAACCTTGAACGATGAAGAACAAACAGGAATTCATGATCAAATTTCAAACAAATTCAAGGTAAATGGAGATCAATCAAGTTTTTAATTAATCTGTGGTGAGTTTAAAGCACTGCACAGATCACTGTGAATTACCTGGGGGGATAACACTATATCAGGGAGACACACAGGGGTAAATTTACTAAGATTTGATTTGGTCCTGATTTGTCCCGTTTTAAGATAGTATCGATCAAAAATGGCCGTTTTTTTTTCACTTAAAAAATCAGGAATTTGCCAAGCTCCTGGTTTTGACAGGATCATTTTGATTGATGGTGTATTTGGTTGATCCTATCCATTTTGAAGTCTTGATTTCACTGCCCAAATTTGTCTCCCAAACAAGCAGGCTGCATATTTCAATGAAATATGTGCAGACTGCTTGTTTTTAAAAAAATATTTTAAGGGTTAAATTCTAAATAAAAATGATGTGGGGTCCCCCCCAAAGGGCTAACCAGCCCTGGACTTGTCAGCCTGTCCTGGTACCTAAAATTATGGGGAACAAAATGAGTATGGTTTCAACATAATTTAGGTACCAGCACCAGGCTGCAGGGCCAGTCCTGGTTTTAAATATGGGGGAAAAAATTGTGTAGGGGTCCCCCTATATTTAAAACCAGCACAGGACCCAAAACGATGGGGTGTAATGCCTCAGTCCGGAAATCCTATTACTGAGTCTCCAGGGCCAAAGCATTCTCACCGCAAGTCACTCAGGCCAAGCCAGAGATCTCAGGGGAGGTGGGGACCCCATAAAAAAGGGGTCCCCCCTCTCTTAACCCCAGGCTTGGTCCAAATCCCAGGGCTCTTCCCAGCACCCCTGGAGTGGTGGATATGAGGGTAATAAAGTGGCACAAGCCACTTAACGGTTGCTACATTTAAAGTGGCTGCGGATTGGCCAACGGGCCGTGTGAAAAAACAGATGATTCTGATCATATGTCATTTCGCGTAGTGTAAATACATGTTTGGCTTTGTTTCGCGTAAGTCATTTTTTTATTTCAACAAGAGCCTGGATGCTACGGAGACCAATGCCAGGATGGAGGTGAGTATATGATCTTTTTTGTAGGTCAGTACACACAGATTCTAGATTGGAGAAGAGGACATAAACATCTGGTAGAAGGTAAGTATGTGTGATAGATGGATGTGTGTAATAAATCTTTACTATTCATGGTGTGTGTATTATATCTTTTTGTAACTGATTATTTTACAGTGAGGGTATGGGTGCCGGCTGCCTGCTAGCACTTGTAGTTCCACAAGTGCCAAAGGGCAAGCTTGCTGGCACCTGTAGTCTCACTGTAAAATACAATAGTTGTATTCTATTTTTCACTTTATTACCCCCATACCCACTGCTCCAGGGGTGCGGGGAAGAGCCCCGGGCTTCAGACCAAGCCTGGGGTTTCAGAGAGGGGGGACTTCTTTGTTATGGGGTCCCCACCTCCCCTGAGATCCCCGGCTTGGCTTGAGCAACTTGGGGTGAGAATGCTTTGGTCCTGGAGACCAAGCAATAGGGTCTCCGGGCTGTGGTATTACACCCCAGTCGTTTTTGCTCCGATGCTGGTTTTAAATATAGGGCGACCCCTACGCATTATTTTTCCCCCTATATTTAAAACCAGGACTGTCCCTGCAGCCTGGCGCTGGTTCTTAAATTACAGTGGAACCCTACTAATTTTGTTCCCCATAATTTTAGGAACCAGGACAGGCTGACAAGTCCGGGGCTGGTTATGGTTTTTAAAGGGGTTGTGGGGGCACATACATTTTTTCCCAAAAATCGACCCTTACAACATACTTTCCATTCATAAACATACACAAATCACACTGATTTGTGTATGTTGGATTGCAACTTGCAGCTCTGGAGGTGGTGCATTTGAAACTTCTATTGAGTCTCTGTTTTGAGTGCAACGGCCAAATTTTGCAAAACGAATAATGGTAAATTCCCGATTAGGTAGAAATGAGTGAAAAGTACTGCCAAATTGAGTCGATGGTGATATAATTTCTATTGCAAAAAATGTCCGAATTTGCGGCATAAACCCTCCCAGTATCAACCCAAGAAAATTATCAAATCACCCGACTTTAATGATAATAAATTCCCAATTTGCAAAAAAGTTAAATTATCACTCGAGAATGCAAATCGGGACCAACACGATTCTTAGCAAATTTACCCCACAGTGTGGGATTCCCCAGGTATAATGTTAACCAGACCGAAACTAAACAGCCTAGGGATGGAATCTTATTGAAGACAGAACCCCCCAAAAATGGGGTCCCCCCTTTCCTGAGGGGCAACTAGCCCTTCTATTCCGCACACTCCTGTTGGCAGTAGGTGCATGGTTAATGGTAAAAACAAGTATTAACTAATATTGTTTTTACAAGGCCTACAAGTACAAGCATGCCTGGATATTAAGGGCCTGCTGGAACATGTAGTCTACCTGTGAAATAATTAAAAAAAGATAAGACACATAAACCAAGTATTGTATATACAGTGCCTTGCAAAAGTATTTACCCCCTTGGCTTTTTACCTATTTTGTTGCATTACATTGATTACAACCTGTAATTTATTTCTTTTTTAAATCTGAATTTTATGTGATGAATCTGCACAAAAGAGTCTAATTTGGTGAAGTTAAATGAGAAAAATATATATAAAAAAGAATCTTTATAAATACAATTCTGAAAATTGTCATGTGCATATGTAATCACCCCATTTGCTATGAAGCCCCTCAAAAGTTCTGGTGCAACCAATTACCTTCAGAAGTCACATAATTAGTGAAATGAAGTCCACCTGTGTGAAATCTAAGTGTCACATGATCTATCAGTATAAACACACCTTATCTGAAAGGCCCCAGAGGCTACAACACCACTAAGCAAGAGGAATCACACCATGAAGACCAAGGAGCTCTCCAAACAAGTCAGGGACAAAGTTGTTGAGAAGCACAATTCTGGGTTGGTTATAAAAAAAATGTCCAATTCTTTGATGATCCCCCGGAGCACCATCGAATTCATCATCACCAAATGGAAAGAACATGGTACCACAACAAACCTGCCAAGAGAGGGCCGCCCACCAAAACTCAGACCAAGCAAGGAGGGCATTAATTAGAGAGGCAGCACAGAGACCAAAGGTAACCCTGAAGGAGCAGATACTGGTGTATCTATGCATGTGACCACAATAAGCCGTACACTCCATAGAGCTGGGCTTCATGGAAGAGTGGACAGAAAAAAGTAATAAAAATAAGAAGACACGATTTCAGTTTGCCAAAAGGCATGTGGGCGACTCCCCAAATGTATGGAGGAAGGTGCTCTGGTCAGATGAAACTAATATTGAACTTTTAGGCTACCAAGGAAAACGGTATGTCTGGTGCAAACCCAACACATCCCTTCACCCCAAGAACACCATCTCCACAGTGAAACATGGTGGTGGCAGCATCATGCTGTGGGGATGGTTTTCAGCAGCAGGGACTGGGAAACTGATTTGAGTCGAGGGAAATATGGATGGTGCTAAATACAGGGATATTCTTGAGCAAAACCTGTTTCAGTCTGCCTGTGATTTGAGAATGGGACGGAGGTTCACCTTCCAGCAGGACAATGACCCAAACCTTACTGCTAAAGCAACACTCGAGTGGTTTAAGGGGAAACATGTAAATGTGTTGGAATGGCCTAGTCAAAGCCCAGATCTCAATCCAATTGAGAATCTGTGGTCAGACTTGAAGATTGCTGTTCACAAGCAGAAACCATCCAACATGAAGGAGCTGGAGCAGTTTTGCCTTGAGGAATGGGCAAAAATCCCAGGGGCAAGATGTGGCAAGCTCATAGAGACTTATCCAAAGCGACTTGCAGCTGTAATTGTTGCAAAAGGTGCCTCGACAAAATACTGACCTTCGGGGGTTGAATAGTTATGCACGCTGAAGGTTTTCTGTTATATTGACTTAAATGTTGTTTGAATCACAACATGAAAAAACACACAACTTCACAGTTGTAGGCATGTTCTGTGAATGAAATGATGCACACCTTCAAACAATCCATTTTAATTCCAGGTTGTGAGGCAACAAAACATGAAAAATGCAAATAGGGCTGAATACTTTTGCAAGGCACTGTATTTATTAAAAAAACACTTCCCCACAAATCCCTAATTCAAAACTATAATACTCACATACTTCAATTCATGTAGCATCCATGATTCTCAAAAAACAAACAAACAATGTGACAGTGCAATTTGCGGTCACTGGGCCTGATTCAGCAGTGCACGCTATGTTCAGGAATCTGTGCAGGCCCCCGACCCATGCTACACATGTGCAGTATGGGTCCTGTGTGTTCACATGCAGAGTGGTAGCAGACTGACAGTGATTGACAGTCTGCTGCCACTTGTGGGTGGGAGGGGGAAGCAACAACCTCTATTTCCCAAAACAGAGGTGTATCAGCCATTAGGGGGCAGGGAAGAGGCCAGGATCTCCGTATGCTGACAGAGATTAACTATCCTCTTTCTCTCATCTTTGATGGCTGGCTTTTGTGACTCCATGGCTTCACTTACCTGGCCGATGTTCTCGCAGAATACTCGATGCTGCGTTGTACAACGCAGCTCAGATTAGTAATGCATGCAGAAGGCGTGATGCTCCTACTGCATTACCATAATTGCAAATATGGAACTGTAATGCTGCTTGCGTGCAGCTTTTCAATTCCATCCTAGGCCCGTATTCAATTTGAGGTGAAAAGTCCGGATCCGCAATACTTTTTCACCAATGACGTAATTTTCGCCTGTTTTGGTTTTACCCCGTATTCAATTTGAAAGACTTTCCACCTAGGCGGAAAGTAAATGCAATGTACTAGGCGAAAAAGTTTCGCCTATGAATAGCATGCGGAAAAAAGTGCAGATTTGGGATTTTGAGGTGCAACCCCCCTGCAGCCAGACAGTTCCCCAAAGGTATACTGTGTTAAAAAAATTTCCAAAAACACTTAAGAACACCCCAAAAAATGACTTTGAAAAGGGGGCGAAAAAAAAAAGATGGGGTACGAATTTAAAAACTACCATACTTGACTCTGGGGGGGGGGCCCCAAGTATGCCCCAAGTGTTTTTATTGATTGCAGGTGCTTGCGGCAGGTGAATTTTTCAAAAATCACTTTTAAATATGCTGACCCCCATTTTCAAGTACCCCAAATTTGCTGGGATAACTTATTTCCTGCAAAAAAATACTCCTGAATACTATTTTGCATCACGTATAGAAAAACGCTATTTAGCAGCTATTGAGCCCATTTAAAAACCCCAAATACCTTCAGCAAGCCAAATTGGGGGCTACCATAGAGAACCCCCATGTCAGAGCATCTTTTGGGGGGTGTCAGGCTGATTCCCCCAAATCTGACAGCACTTTCCTCTTGTTTTAGTTTCGCCGCGTACTTTCAAATTGATTACGGGGTAAAGCGTGCGCACATGCAATACTTTTCCGCTTGCCAAATTGGCAAAGTAGGCGGAAAGTCCGGGCCGTGAAAAATATCACGGCTCAGCTCACATTGAATATGGCTCCTGAGCTGAAACAGGCTCACTATCCATACAGTAGAAACAAATGGGAACGCAGGTCAATTTTTTTTACCCTTCTGCTCCAATGTCTTTGTGGGTTCTATCAGAATAACAAACTCCATGTTTATTCAAACTGGGAATGAAATAAGAGGAAGCTACAAGTGAGAATGATAATAAGCAGAAATTTGACAGGCCCAAACAGTGCCCCCATGACCTGTGGTGCCCTGTGCGATGGCATCGGCCGCACTACCCTAGCTACGGCCCTGATGAGAACTATGGGCCTGATTCAGCTTGGATTGCAGTTACTAATACGCATGCAATCAGCTGATTGTTGCGTACTGTGCATGCATATGTGAACCGGCCACTGTGATCGGGACTGTGATCGCAGTGACTACGCAGACCCATCACAGAGTAATTGACAGTAAGTGCCATTTGATGGTGGTGAAGGGGGGTGGTCAGGGAAATGCAGGCGTACCAGTGTGTTTGAACGCCATTGCATGGGCAAGCATAAATTATCCACTGCGATGCCATACGCAGCTTGAGGACTCATAACGTGCAATGAAGTTTGCAATTTCTGAGTACTTTCTGACCTTGTGTACGTGTGCATGAGGCTGGGATGGTACTTGATTGTACTGATGGTTTTGCAGTCTTGCTAAACATTACGGATGTGTGAAAGGTTAAGTGGCCATCCTTATGTTATGCTGTGGTGGCATAGCGGTAGCATACTAATGCAGTTGAATTGCATGCGTAATCGCTATTGCATTCACGATCGGTAGTGAATCAGGCCCAGTGTTCCTGTTATCAAGCAGGCATGGGAAATGTGTAAGGACATTTGCTTGTTGACGTTGACTAAAGGATACTGAGGTGGAAGAAACTATACTACTACTAATTGTTAAAAAATAATGATTGATTGATTCAAAATTTACATTTGAGATGTGTTAAATTGTTTTAAATATTTTGTGAGGCACCACATTATTTTGGGTTACAAAATGTGTACCAAATTACAGATGGGCCCAGCAAGCTTGTTGCTCCATATGGCATGTAGCAAGCTCTGCAACTCGCACCATATGGTATGCCTTAAGTCATGTCTTTCAGTATTGATCGCAACAGAACTTATCGTGGCGCTGGAAATAGTGATAACGTGTTTTTGTCCACCAGGTGTCGCATTACCTATGCGTCACATAGCCAATGCATTTTCTGTATCAACACCTGATAATTGGCTGACAGAACCTGTGAACCTGTGATTCGGTACACTATAGTACAGTGTTTTCGTCATGGAATCAGAGCTGTAGAATAATGTGTAATACAGTTTTATTCATTACAGTATGCGTGTGAGTCCCGTACTTTTTTTTTAATATATTTTCTTATACAGTATTTGTAATTCAGCCACCAAGTACTGACCAGACAAAAATTACAGTGCATTATGTATTGCACAAGATGCTGAGATCGGATTTTTAGTATCACTGAAAACAGACACTGCAGTATCAACCTCAAGCAACTATTCAGTAATAAGATGTAAGTCTGTACCTGGTGCAAAACAGCCAGGGTCATTGATAAATGTGTTATTGTACTCAATATTAATGAATATTATTTTATCAGCAATAATGTGTTAGAGCAATAACCAATAAAAATGTTTGTCTATGCAAAAAAGACAGTCACCAATGCCCCTCAAAAATACAGCCCATATTGAAAAGAAAAGCAGACCACAATGGAATTGTCCTTGGGCCCTCCCACCCACCTTTATGTTGCATATTAAAAAGAACATGCACAGTTAACAAACCAAGCATTCCAGCGACAGGGCAGTGACACTTTTGTGGCTAAAGTGCTTGGTTTACTTGGTCCCCAAAAAGACAAGCTACAAATGGGCTTAATGCTGCTAACAGCATTGGTAATCATCACTACACTGGAAAGATACAATAATTATCTCATCCCTACTGGAATCCACCAATACAGAAGTCTCTGTACTTTGATATAATTGTCCACAAATGTCTTCCTCATAGAATTTTTAGTTAATTTTTATAAACATCAGTTTCTGCAAATTTTTAGGAAGTAGCCTCCTACGTCAACCGGTCACAAGGTTCCTGGCTGTTCTAAACAATCTTTCCAAGTAAACACTGGAGGGTGGGCAGTTTAAGTAAAGCAAAGCAAGTTTCTTGAAGTTCCAAATTGCCTTTGTTTTCTACTAGTATTCAAAGGGACTGTTTGACATGCTAATTTGTACATTGTCACTAAAATAATCCTCCATCATTCTATTGATGCTTAGTGTATCAGATTGAGTTACTGTAAAGGTGTCAATGTTGGCAATTTTTTCAACAGTACATTTCCCTTTGTTATTAGAGGTGATGTTTTCTTTTACATTGTTACATATTGTGTAGATTTCAGATGTCCTTTCTTAAACTTTATTTCCCTCGGACCACCTTTTGTAGATGGTGAAGTACTACCATAACTGCTGGCAGTGCCACATCACTAGTATTGGGTTGCTGCTCTGATTTTCTATCAACTGATCCATATTGACTTGCAGCATTCCTAATAAAATGGTGGTGTCCTCATTACATATTTTTTAGCACACAATTTTTATAATATACATGTATTATAACAGTGCCTGAACACACAACAAACTGCCTCACATCTCCCCATGAAATTGTGGCACCCTTCTGATATTATATTTTTTATCACCCAAGTTTTATCATTTCAATTTATTACAACAGCACCTGAACACACACAGTGTCTCACAGTGCCCCTAGTAATGGTGGCACCCTAATGACATTATATTTTTTAACACACAACTCTTAAATTGTTAAAGTTTTTTTTAACAGTGCATGAAGGCCCTGAACACACAACAAATTGCCTCACAGCATCCCTAGTATAAGCCAGGTGGCACCCTAATAATAATGATCAGTATCAGACTGGGCCATTAAGGGCCTACTGGGGGAATGCAGTGATAGGGGCCCATACTTAGGGGTGTGGCCAGCCGTCAGAGGGAGTGTGGCCAGCCTCCACAGGAGCTTGGCTAACCATTAGAGCGTGCATGGATCCCTTTAAAAAATATATATATACAGTAAACTGTAAATACTGCTATTGCATGCATGATAATGTACCAGATTAATAACATCAATGTTTTGTAGAAAATACCCAATAGTCCTGTGAAGTATTATGTAACATGTATAATGTATAATTCAAAGGCAAATTCTGAAACCTGATCCCTAGAGGAGGGGGTGGGGCCTCAGGCAGTGGGGCCCAACGTGGGTTTCCCCTGTACTCCTGTGGGCCGGACCGACCCTGGTAATGATGTCATAATAGTTTATTTTACTTTTATAAAAAGGTACACAGTGCGGCAGTACACTTATATTGCATTTTTGTGCCTGACAGTGCTGCAGCAGCATAAAGTGCCTCTAATTGCCCAGTAAACACAATGCTCCTAATCTTTTTTTTTTTAAGTGCCCCAGTAAGCTTTTTTTTTAGTTAAAAACAACAACAACAATACAGTGCTGCAATCCCCTCCTATGGCTTATTTTGTATGCCTCACAGAGTGTTCCAGACAGCCCAGAGTACACAGTTCCCCTGCCTTCAGTGCTCATAATCTTTTTTCTATTTAGTACAAATGAATTGCCCCTAAACTACCCACACCCTCTCCCTCTGGTCTCCAGTGTGAAATGGCCCTCGATTATGAGGGAGGGACTTTAATATGCAATCCAAAACACATGAGATCCAATGCTGGGAAAATTACATTTTACATTGTTTTGTGATTTGAACTTGGTGGGAAGACCTGAGCTCGGCTTGGTTCAACTCATAAGCTTTAAGTTGAGATGTGTTTGGATACCAGGAATCCGAACCCGCACATCTATAATTAAAATATAATACAAGTTTCACTAACAGTAACATCTAAACAAGTTCCACAAATTTCTTTTTTCATTGACTTATTCAACATGATGCATTAAGGGCATGATGCAGAGTTGAATGCAAATCATATATATGCGGTATGGTATGCTTAGACCCGTATTCAATTTGAAGCGAAAAGTCAGAGGCCAGCATTTTCACCGTCATCTGAAGTTTTGCCTGCGAAAAAGCATCACGCACGTCCCTGCGTATCCCCGTTCTCAATTCCAAATTGGCGAAAACGGGACCTGGCAAAAATGAAATAGGCGGAAAAAAATTTAATTTTGGGGGAAATCAGCCTGATACCTCCCAAAAGATGCTCTGACATGGGGCTTCACTATGGGTACCCCCGAATAGCCCTGCTAAAGGTATTTGGGTTTTTTAAATGGTCTCATTAGGCTATACTTAGCGTATTTGAGCAAGTGGTGAAGAATAGCATTTTGCAACTTTTTGGGGGGAAAATAAGTATTCCCATCAAATTTGGGGTACATTAAAATGGGTGCAAACATATTTAAAAATGCCTAAAGTTATGCATTAAATAGCACCAAAAATGCACCTTCAGCAAACATCTGCAATCAAAAATACACCTCCCCCATACTTGCAGACCCCTCAAAGGCTATTTTGCTAGTTTTTGAATTTGTACCCCTACTTTGAATTTTTTCAACCATTTTTTCAAAGTGCTTTTTCGGGGTGTCTTTTGTGTATTAGCATCAGGGGGGTGTCCAACGAGTGCAGGGTGGTTCCTGCAACAGTGCACCCCAAAAAGCACAATTCTGCACTTTTTTCCACCGGATATTCATAGAAGAAGCTTTTTCGCCTATTACAGTACATTGCGTTATCGCGCTGGCGAAAAGAAGCTACAATTGAATACAGGGATAAACTGAAACCGGCAAAAATGACGACATTGTTTAAAAAGTACCGCCAAAACGGACTTTTCGCTCCTAATTGAATACGGCCCTTAGTTGTGGTGCATCCACCCTTTATCTGTATGTTTGGTGTGATACTTGTCATCATCTTCAGCATCATCAGGTACACTAAATGCAAAACATACAATTGGAAATCAATATATTTATGCTTATGTCCAACTTTGCATAGGTTGCAGGTCTGGTTACACAAAAACAATGAACAGTTTATGTACAGTAAGAATGCATTGATATAGCCACTATAGCCTCCTGAAGGTCCCCATACATCTGCGACAGAACACCCCAATGTTGCGATGGGATCGGAAATGCCAACTGGCAGCCATCGATGTTCCGTGAAGAATCAGTGAAATTTTACATGTTAAATTTCACTGATGTGTCAATCACAATCATTTTTTGATCGTGATCGGCATATCTGTGAAATCCAACATAATGGATTTCACCGACCCTGCAATGCTGGGTTGCAAGATCACAACAATGGGGCAATCTGTCGCAGATGTATGGGGTCCTTTAGTCGCAAGAGGAAATGGGATTGAAATGTGTATGATGCTGCATTGCATGCATTCAGGTCTGGAGCATAAACAATGCAAAAACATGGATGATACGATTCACAAATAGGTGTACATTCAACTCCAAATCAATTATTATTATTATTATTATTATTATTATTATTATTACACTTTTCACAACTAGAGCCTGTGCATTGACATTACATAATTTATAAAATATCACAATCTGTTATTTCATATAATAATATTAGTGGAATATCACAACAGATTATACAACACCGTTCTGGATACAACTCTAGCAAGTTTCCTTCCTAAATTACAGAGTGAGTGACTTCTGATCAGTGAGTTCAGCTGATTATATGCAGTATACAACATTTTGGCTCTCATCCCAGACAGAGCTTAAAAAGGATTTATTGCTTTGCTAGTGAAGACTGAGAGATGTGGGAACCATAGAATACCTGCATTGCTTAAGAGCCGTACAGTATTTTATCAGTTACAAGTTGTTTCCCAAGTATTGTGCCCTGCAGTCATTTCACTTAAGTGAGACTTATGATTTACACTGAATTACACCAGATTAGATAATTATCGTGTAGAGTGCAATATTTCCCCAGAGGTTATTTTTCTTTTTTTCAGAATTATAGATAGTAGATTTATACATTATATTGTTTATAGATTGTAATGGTTAAATTATTATGTTAGTTTTTACATAGTTCAAAGTGAAATTAAATTAAACCCAATAGACTAAAAGTAATTTGCTTTTTTAGGAGTATATTCATCGCCTCTTAATTTCTACAAAACTTTTGTAGAAATTATGTTTTGGGGCCATTTATTATAAAGGTAACACAGGAGATATCACAGATATTTCCTGCTTACCTTTCATTACTGATGTGGATGTGTTCCTAAATTTATCAAGCTCCGAAAATACAATATTTTGGAGATTGTCTGTGGGAGCATTCACCATCTTCATACACCTGCTGTGCGGGTGTGCGGGTGTGCACACCCGCACAGGCCTGGGTTGTGAAAAGGCATTCTTTGGATCCCTCCGCCCCTGTCTGGCTCTTTCCGCTGGACGCCGCAGCTTTGTACTACCACTGCCAAGTCAGAAACACAACCCAGACTTGGCAGTGCTAAGTTTCACATTCTGGGAGACAGCTGAATTTCATTGTCAGCTGTCTCTGCACAAGAGCAATTATGAATTGCTCCTGCACTCAGTGCGAGTCACAATGTTAATTATCGGGGTCCGGATATAATAAATAATTAATATGGCCCTCATTGTGAGAACTTAATGTAAAATTAAATACCAGCAATAGAGGAATTTTTATTCTGATCCACATTAAACATTGAATAGTATGTAATGGAGTATTGCATTTTATGATAACTATTCATCTTTTATTACTCCTTTACTCTGAAGAATGCGAATAGCACTTTAATTTATTATCATATATAAGTAATCTTATGTAAGTATGACTATTAAGGTTTTTGAGATGAGTGTTTTTCTTATACATTTTGAGCACTATGCTTAAAACATACCAAAGTAGAAGTGTAAATTAACCTTTTCCCACCTAAATAAGACATTTCATTTATGAAGAGCAACATTTTTAACAAGTGTTCCAGGATGGCCCTGCTCCTTGACTTCAAGGTGCATACCTACTCGCTGCTCTTTATGGACTGTTCACAATATAGATGTGTGCTTCTCTATGAGAGCAATAATTCTTTTGAATAGTTTGAACGTTTAATGCATTTATACTAAAATACTGCTTAGTTTAACTTTATTTATGGTTAAAAAGTATCAGGAGAGTTAAGGAATATGTGTATTCTCTGTTTTACATGTGTTACATTTGTTTGTGTGTGTAAAGTTTTTTTTTAACAAATTGATCAGTGTGCGCCTAGAACATGGGTTCCCAACCATGGTCCTCAAGGCACACTAACAGTCCAGGTTTTAAGGATAGCCAGGGTGACTTAATTAGTACCTTAGTTATTTTGATTTAACCATCTGTGCTTAAGCCTGGATATCACTAAAACCAGGACTATTAGTGTGCCTTGAGGACCGAGGATGGGAATCACTAGCCTAGAAACTTGATTCTTCACCAAATAGCAACATGGTAGTTGACAATTGGTCCTATTAAATATATATTTTGAAAACCAAATGTTTTTGATGTGTAGAAATGACCATTAACCCATCCGCACAGGAATGAATCCTCCCCAATGTAATTTTAACAAACTAAATTCACAAAATGATTTTTTTTTGCATTGTCCCGCAAACAATAAGTAGTGATGTGCCTTTCCCATAATCCACCACACCCACGCACAGTCTTTACTCCTCCAAAATCATTGCCGCCAAAGTACTAAATGTAAACAACATCAATCTCTGCACTGGCACTGTGATGATTTAACATTCTAACTATTTGCTTAGCAATTAAAGCATTATTCAAAGGTTTTTTTTCTTTCTTCAATGTTAGTATTCCTGTAAATCTATGCCTATGATGTATCAGAAAAAACATCTAAAACTTTGATTTAATTTTCCTTTACAAAAGAGATGTCATCTGTTTCAGGACACAAATCACTTCTGATCCAGTCTAGTTTTCTCTAGTAATGGTTAGCACTTTGTAAGAGTGCACATGTTCAATGTGTATACACAGAATAGCATTTTTGCATATGGAATGTATGTGACTGTTTAGGCATCTTATTTGCCCATACCAGCACTTAGATAGTAAACCCATAAAATCCCTAATTAGCCTTAATGTCCGAAAGTCCCATCTGCTATCTTACATTACAACTCCTCCTATCTTTCTGTAGACCACTAAGCCAAATCAAACACTTGTACATGGGTTAAATTGGATTGGTAGATGGTAGAAGTGTAGACCAGAATAATAACACCTGTAACCTGGTGATGAAATATATATATATATATCAAGAACAAAGGGTATACTCTTGGGCCACATGGAGGTCTAATACCTTCTTACAAAGACCTAGACAGCAAAGGCAGCGTCAACAGTTACGTACTGACAACTCTAGTGTCTCAAATTCGTCCTATAATGATCAGGATTTTATCCCAAGGGAGATCTAAAAAAAAAACCCTTTAGGGGTAGTCACTCGTACCAGAGGAGGAAGAGATCAAACACTAGAAGAGGTGGTCAAACTGAAAGAGAAATTAAAAATAATTTACAAACGGAAAACATAATTGTTAATTTATCTAAGAGAATGATTACTCCAATTGAGGCAAAGGTCTTGAATAGGGGTTTAACCTTTATTCCTACTAATAAATTTGATAGTTTTAGATGGAAACAAGACTTGTGGCATCTCAACAAATCTCTTAAATTGAATTTTTTTCTGAAAATGTGAATGAACTTCCAGAGCACATAGATCCAACTAGGAAGAAATCCTCGTTTGAACCAACTTCGATGAACCTATCAATTAAAACATTTGTATGGGTCCTCGATCAAGAGGCTATGCAGACACAAAAGAATAAGGTGCAATATAATTTATCACAAGAAGAGTTTCAAGCATTACAGGGGTTGAGCAGAGAACAAAGTGTGGTCTTTAGACCAGAAGATAAGGGGGGTGCCTTGGTTATACAGGACATTGAAATGTATAAACTTGAAATATATAGACAATTGGGTGATGCCAATGTGTATTTGAAGTTGCCGAATGATCCAACTGCACAATATAAAAGGGAATTGGATGAATTACTCCCCCTAGCTGAGGCGAGAGGATGGTTGGGTGAAAATACAGCAAAGGATTTGATGACAGAGCACCCAGTGGTGCCCTTAATGTATACACTCCCAAAAATACATAAATCCCTGGCAGCCCCTCCAGGTAGGCCAATCATCTCAGCGAGAGATTCTTTATACAGCCCCATTTACAGTTATCTGGATTTTTTTGTTCAACCGCTAATACAAAAGCAACCAACATCTCTGAAAGATACCAACATGCTTTTGGAAAAGATCTTCAGTTTGGAAAATTTACCAATGAATTTGAAACTTTGTACAGTAGATGTTTTATCACTTTACATGTGCATCCCCCATGAGGAAGGTTTACGAAGTGTCAGAGACTTTCTGAGATTGGAAGACGCATATGTTGGGCCACCTATTCCTCTATTTGTGGATTTATTAGAGAAAATACTAACCAGAAACTATTTTCTTTTCAATAACGAGTATTTTCTCTAGAAGAGGGGTTGTGCCATGGGGTCACCTGTGGCCCCTTCTCTTGCAAACATTTTTATGTTTAACCTGGAGGAAGAATTGTTTTTGTCAAATGAGAACTTTTGCCCAGATGTGGTCTATTATACTAGGTATATAGACGACATTTTGATCCTTTGGTCGGGCTCTGAGGCGGCATTCCATCAAGCCATGGCAGGAGTCAACCCTCTACATGAACAGATTAAATTCACATATAACATCAGCTCTTCCTCTGTACATTATCTGGATGTATTATTTGAATGGACTGGTGATCTTTTCAATATACGCATTTTCCATAAACCTACAGATTGTAATACGGCTCTTCACTTTGGCAGTAATCATCCGTTAGCCCTGAAGAGGGGATTACCCTACTCTGAATTTTTACGAATGAGGATCACCAAAGATGATCATATAGCAATAGAAGAAATGCATAATATGAAAATCAAATATACGGAGAGGGGTTACAGTCCAAAAGAACTGGACAAAGCTATACATACAGTGATGATGAAATCCAGAGAGGATTTGCAAGTAGCCAAAGTTAAAGCTTTTTATTAGTGAATTTAACACATCTAGTGATGTCATCAATAAGACAGCCAAACATCTTTGGACATTAATTAATACTGACCCTGCGATTAAATTATTGAAAAATTCAAAACTAATGATGGGGTATAAACGTGGTCAAAATCTAAAAGAGTGGCTTGTACATAATGATATAGGTAACATGAAAATCAATCCGACTGGTCAACACTTCCTGAAGAAAAAGCCAGGATGTTACAAATGTACAGGCTGCACTACGTGCAGTTATTTGGAGACAGGCCAATTTTTTACACATCCCCGTTCAGGTAAAAAATTTCCAATAAAACATGTATTGACTTGCACTAGTCGTTTTGAAGTTTATATGATCAAATGCCCGTGCGGCCTGGCCTACGTTGGCAAGACAACATGTATTTTTCGTGAAAGAATGGCGCAACATAGGTCTGCAATCAGATTAGCCTTGGAGGGCAAAACAATTGATCAACCAGTCGCATGACATTTTGCCCAGTTGAGGCACCCACTTGCTACATTGAAGTATAAATTAATAGATCACGTTCCTCAGAATCTAAGAGGAGGTGATCGCGACAGGGAACTTTTGAAGTGTGAAACCTTTTGGTTACATAAATTGGAAACTGTGGCCCCATTGGGTTTAAATGGGAATATTTCTTTCTCATGTTTCCTATAGGTTTGCAGTGATAACTCCTGATTATGTGGTCTAAGAGACCTTTGATTCGGTGCCTTTGCTTATTAGTAATGAGATTATGGCACATTGCTACGCCCTATACTATATGTTGTCATCTATAGTTCTTGATCATATTTCCTAATTAATTCTAGCATGATGCTTTGTCTGTTTGTTATCGTGAACAGAATAGCACATTTTCTATTACGTATGTATATAGGCCCTCATTCAGAGCCGTACGCTCTGAGCAGAGCGCACGCTCTGAATGAGGGCCGGGCTCCATTTTCATGGAGCGTCCTCCTGGACGCTCGTATAGCTGTGGGTCACCACCCACAGGCTATACGAGCGTGCATTGTGATGGCCGCGATAGTCGAGACCATCGCGACCATCGAAATTGCGAGCCGGAGCCTGCGGTTGAGGTTTTCAACCGCAAGCTCCGGAGTGATTTTGGCTCTATCAGAGCCAAAATCACTCCCACTGACATCACGAGCGAAGGACTTTCCTTCGCTCGTCGCGTCTGGCGCATGCGCACGACGGAGCTCCCTCCGTCGTGCGCATGCTCAGTCCATAACATCGACCCACTTGCGAGCGGACAGCCGCTCGCGAGTGGGTCTGAATCAGGCCCATAGTCTGTATTTTTTGAAAAAACATCGGGCATAAGTAAACTTCTGCCAGTTTTGTGTTTATAGTGTATTTGATTTGCATATTTATTTTTGGTTAGATTCCCAGGTGATATCCCGTTCTTCAGTCTCTTGTTTCTTGTTCTACCATTTTAATAATTTTAATTATCGTGTCACATAGGTACCTTTGTTTATAGTATATAATATCTATTAGGGAACTTTTCACCACATCTAAGTTTATTGTTGGTGGTCAATGCTTAGGCATTATTATATATGTGACACTAGTGATTGTTTTTAATTTTGTTTGTCTATGTTAATGTTGGTTTTCCAGGTGATATACTGCTGCCCGTGGGTCTGGCTGCTCCGCCGTCATGCGTTGCCATGGAGACGGGAAGCGGATGAGGTCATTGGGCCGCGACTGATGATGCGGCTGCTTCCCTGGTCCTGCTGTGCTGACGTCGACGGGGACGCCGAGGACGCACATGGAAGGTGGCGATCACTTGGCAGACTGATCTATAAAGGTATGTCATGTATGTTTGTTATGTATGTTCTTGATAAAAGTCCAGAAGGACTGAAACGTTGGACTAGACCCAGTATCTTTGACTCTTGTTTTTAATACAGCCCACGAGTGCCACCTTACACACATTTTGTATACTCTGGACACGTGAGTGGCCCCAGGATGGCATCGGGGTACTAAAAGTATTTTTCTTTGGTGGAGTGCCGGCTTTGGCAGAAATATATATATATATATATATTATATATATTCACACACACATATAGATACATAATTTGTATACAAATGTGTACACATACATCTAGCCTCCTTGCACAATAAACAGCCCTTCTAGTCGTGCCATGCCGTGATACAGCTAGGTAGTGATGAGCATCTTTTCACACTGTGTCTTATTCGCAAAGCATTGCAATTAGGACGCACAAGCAGCTAATTCGGCATGCCTATATTCAGTGTGTGACTGCGACTGTATCTAGATGCAAAATGCTAGATTACATTGTCACAGTGCTAACACTGTAACATAGCATTTTGCATGCAGATACAACCACAGTCGCACACAAAGCATGACCCACTGACCACCAATGTGTGCTCGTCCCTGTCCACCAATGTGTTAAAGCATGTCCCACTGAACATCAATGTGTTCTTCTTGCAAACCCTGACCACCAATGTTTATAAATACATGACCCACTAACCACCAATGTGTGCTGGCCCCATCATATATATAATCCTGACCACTAAATATTTTTGGTGGACTACTGAACCCCAAAAAAGTGTATAGAAATTTGTTTTTAAAAATAACTATTATAATGCATATTATAAACATATTCAAATAATGAATGTATTCTAATTAAAACTTTATTTTAAAATAAAAAAAGGTAACATTAAAACACCATAACATTAAAACACCATTAACTCACCATAACATTAAAACACCATAACTTAAATCAACATTAAAAAGGCTATAACTATAAGAAACATTAAAAAATACAACATACGGCAACATTAAAAATAATATAAAAAAAACATACTTTTTAAATTTACTACAAATATTTTTCACAAATGTCCATTAAATTAAATTTTATTTTGTTTTTCTAATAGACATGACTTTGTATAAGGCGCAATATTTCATTACTGGCTTCTTGGAGCTGTACCAGTCCCACGAATGTCTCTGGAGGGTTAGCTGTCGGGACTACACCAACAAAAATAAAAAGCTATTGGTGTTGGAGGAGTTGGCCAAATTTAGTAGCCAGAACTACAGCGCCGTGTCAATTCCATGGGTGAGCAGGATCATCCAGAACCTCAGGACTGTTTTTGTTTTGGAATGAAAAAAAGTTGAAGAGTCCAAAAGTTCTGGAGCTGCCACTGAAGATGTGTACCACCCCACCTTGTGGTACTATAATTTGATCTCTTTTCTTCTGGAGCAAGAGTCTCAGTTATCTTGATGGGCAAGCTAGAGGGAGAAGAGGAGGTGGTTGAAGATGTTGCCGAGATGTCCAAGGCAGTTTGGCAAGTGGAGACACAGTGCATACACACTATGTTTTGTTCTTTTGTTTAAGTCACAATCTTTTTACTAAGAAACATTAAAACACCCTTGCACTGATACTGTAGTTGAAAGTTGGTACAGAGAAAATCATAAATGCTAAATTATAAAACATATTTATTATCACACATATAATACAATTCATTGACAGTTAAAAAAAATATTCCTAAAACATTACATAAAAATCTCCATGGAATAAAAATAAATATTACAGGAATTTTATAATTGAAAAGTTTTAACTATAATTCCACTTGATTAGTTAGCTGAAGGCGGTGGATCTTATATTTGACACTAATTTCAATATATCAACAGCAGATATTTACTGTGCCCACACACAACTCCTAATGGTTAGTAGATATTCAAATATCCTGCTTTTGTATGTATAGTAAGTCTCTCAGTCTCATAGACTGTAGCCGCAATCAATATAGATGCAGATGCCTGTTATAATCCCTCTGTGTTGTTCATGACATGGGGAATGTACACTTTGGGAGGTCCAAACACCCCCTCTGAGCTGATTGGGGGAAAAAAAAGGAAGGAAAGAGGCTTAATCTTTCCAGCAGGAGACTTTCCAATTAGTACCTGTAAGATTATTATGTCCTTTAGTAAGCGGTGGTACGTTTTCCGCCTCAACCTCACAAACGGCTCACTTCCAGCATTGCAGTGTATGTCCATCTCTCCGGAGTTTCAGGCAATACCGGCAAATAAGTAGGTGTCACAGAAATATCCAGGGGTCCAAACCGCTGATGCATTTCACACCACCAATGGGGGCTTTTTCAAAGAGTGACATATGACTACATAGGGATACTTTTTAAAGCAGTAGACTTTCATCTCATTGGTAGAGCATCTTTTTTGCCGAAAAATGCATCTTAGTCACAATTGGATGCAACAATCCGCTTCTTGAGATGGTACTCATTAATTTGATATCTGTATGTGACTGAATCTGTATACAAAGCACAGCAGAAACTGGCATTTAAAATCCATGGCTGCTGCATCGTGGCACTTCATATACAGATTTAGAATCATTCACATACAGATTTACATACAGCTATACAAGTGTCACATATCAAATTATTCAGTGCTGTCTCAAGAAGTGGTTTGTCAAATTTATTTGCAACTAAGACAAATTTCAGGGGAGAAAAATGCTTGGTACTAGTTGAGTCATATGGGATCTAATGCGCCGTGAAGGGCAGTTTGACATGACTGCAGCAATAGTGTATGAAGACACATCTGTATACTCCTCACATGGTGGATATTATTGTTGGAGACTTGTAAAGTACATGACATTATTATTATTATTAAGCTTACAATCTATAGGGAAATATTGTAGGCATTGATATACAAGGATAGGTGCTATCTATTGCAAACATGTCCAGCATGATTGCACATTACACCTGTTGCATACTTACACAAATGATGGCCATTCTTAGACACAATCCATATTCTTTAGATTGTTTTGAACCTTCTTTGAGATTTTGGGGGAATTACCAATTTTAATATCCAATTTTGCTATAACTGAAACACTGGACTTATTTGAGGTGTGGCATCTGCTGGACAAAGCTCACATTATTCTATCTCTTACTGTTAAGACTCCTCTAGTATTGTAAACTATAGTATGCAAGCTACTGTAAAAGATGATAAAAGACTGCCATACCAATCTCTTCATCCATAATAGCAGTGAAGATCAGGTGTTCCTCACATTTGAAAGTTGAAACTAGTTGCTGTCATGCTTGTAAGTTATTATAAATTTATTACCAGTTATTTATATAGCCCACACATATTTCACAGCGCTTTACAAAGAATATACGTTCTTTCGAGGATGAACACACATCTCAAATGGTTAGGGGTATGCATCTTGCCTCTATCAGCCAATGAACATTCATCCAATGCATTTCTATGGAAAAAGCAGTAGCTGGTGTATCATTCACAAAGTACTTAAAAGATGGTACTATGTCAGGTGGGTCAATGTGTTTATGTTTTTTATTTTAAGAAGACTGTGGATGCCTCTAGGGATATAAAGGTGACTGGAACCAAGGGGTGGGTGAGTATGTTTTTATTTACAGGTACTGATTTGGATTCTACTGGAGAAGAAAATAAACTGGCACTAGGGACAAGGTAAGTATGTAGTGTGGGTGCAGGTGAGTGTGAGTGAGTGAAAGAGAGAGTATAATAAAATATTAAAACCTTTCATGTGTGAGTCTTGCCTTTTTTAATATTTCTTTTGCAGGTGAACTAGAGGTACTAACAGGCCCATAATTCCTCACATGCTGGTACTTGTGGTTCTCCAAGTACAATATGCAAAGGAGGCTTACTGGGACCTGTAGTTCTCCTGCAACAGGAAATATTGAATAAAAGACAAGACACACACTGGAAATTATAATATTTTATTACACTCAATCTTTTATTCTATTACTTTATTTATTTTTTACACAATCAACTTGGCATGCACCACCCAAGGGTGCTGGGGATAACCCTTGGTTAAAAGCCTGGGGCGGGGGTGGCCTGGAGAGGGGGGTCTTTATTGGGGGTTCACCAGCTCCCTAGGGAATCCGAGCTTTGGCTGACTAGTGTGGGGTACTGAATGTTTTGGCTGGTGGACATCGTGATGCAGGTCCAATTGCTGCGGTATTACACCCCCTCTGTTGCTGGTTGTCACTAATTCAAGGGATCCTTACTCATTTTTTCCCTGTATTTCAACAACCAGGACCAGCTCACTGAGCCTGGTGCTGGAAGTTGAAAATATGGTGAACCACGATGTATTTTTCCCCTTGTATTTTCACTACCAGGACTGGCTCAGACAGCCTTGTGCTGGTAGTACGTTTAGGGGGTACCCCACTTTTTTAACACTTTACTAGCTTTTTCACACAGAAGCCTTAATGGGTCTCACTGATCTGTGAAGGGTACTGCCTAAATCACACCTTCTCAGGCAATACTCGCTAGCCTGAAACAGGTCTATTATTTTGTAATAAAACAAATGTGTAGATGGAGCGCTTGTTTAAATAACCACACAAATGAAAAGAAAAATTATAATTTAATACATTACTATTGTATATAATATGCAGTACATATTAATACGCAACTTGAAAATAATAATACAATGTAGTGCAAAATTTTGTTCAAGCTTTACAGTAAGTTGATTACACAACTTACTGTAAAGCTTGAACAGGTAAATGCTTCTGCCTTAGGTGCTAAGCTTGATTCACCCATTTTGTTGTGGGCTCAGACACAAACATACAGTGGTTTAATAAGTAATTTGCACAGCGTACTGACTGATTGAGATCTCACATGGACTTGATCTCCACCCGCTCATCAGCGAGAGCACAGACAGGTTGTGGATCTGCCATTCAATGTGGTATAGCAGCCAGACCATGCAGTGGGTAATAGTCTCCCAGCAGACCCACCAGGCATCTACAGTCATCTGACACTAGGTCCACTGCTCAGCGTTTTCCTCCTGGCAGATTTCTGGTGCAATGAGAGGTAGATCTGTATACGGGGGGGTTAAAAAGAGATTGTTCTCTTTGTCCTTGGCGTGTTTCTATGAGTGTGACAACCCCGGTTTCCTCAGAAGGTATGGATCTCCATGGACTGGTTCCAGCTTTTTAAAGGGCTGTAATTGCTTTCCAGTTAGTGCAAATCTCAGTCAGTTGGTTTAACTTGCTTCAGTGAGTTAATCAGCACTACTATACACTTGTATTTACACATATTTCCTTTCAAAAGGGAAATCTATTTATACATAACATTCAAATAAATGGTCTATGTGTTACTCATATATTTCAAAACAGAAAATTAAATAAGTATAATCATATAAAAGTGCAATAAAAATAACAATCTTATATTTGTATTAATCTTAAAAATATATACTTATTCATATCAGTGATATTCATGAGGAGTATATTTATTCGGTTAACTGTTTAGAATTTTAACCAAGCACTACACTTTAGACTAACAAATAATGATATGAAAAATAAAAAATATATATATAAAAATATGAAATGACAGATACAAAATATAAAAAGGAGAGATATTATTTTGCAAATTTTATTTAAGTAAGTTTGTGTGAGTTAAAAACTTGCATTGTATTACATTGACTATGATGTATGCTCTCCATGGGAAAACATCTGCAATGCGAGAAACATGCGAGTTTGCACTGTATTGCGCCCTATTACATGTGCAAGTTGTAATAAAATGTGAGTTTACTGCTAAGCTTGAATATTTTTACAACTCACACCCTATTACATTCCTCCCTTAATGTTTTCTGCACTGAAGGAGTTACATAATATAGCTGATGCTGTTGAGATAAACTTGACCTTTATAACTTAACAGGAACATATTTATTGAAACAGTTAAACCTTAAATTCCTACACTATAAAAGCACCACTGTCTTTTTTAATTATTGAATATCTTGGGTTATGTCACAATTAAACTTGTAAAGATGATGATTATGATAGCTTCATTATCAAGTGTGCCTTGCAACATGGACTAAAAGAGTAATTTCTTAACATAACAGTTTGAGAAATCAAAAATAAATAATTTAATTGCAAAATATATAAGATATTAACTGATATTTTTCTAATTGTAAACAATTACAATGTTCAGAAGAAAGGGTAAAATGAAAACTAGTCTTCAGAATGCAAATTAGTCCAGAGAAAATAAAAGAAATATGTAGCCTTATAAATCATTACACCTAAATGGTGCAGCTTACATTTCCAAATAATATCACCCTGTGAGTTTCCTCATTAAAAATGGAAAGTCACCAATGAATTTATAGCCCACCATCTGCCGATGGACTAGATGAATGTACTCTATACTTTTCACTCATTAGTCCATAATTTAAAAGGTACATAAATGGTGCTATCAATAACAAATAAGCACTGACACAAATTACCTCTGTAACTCTGTCTAGTTCCAAATAATTTAATTGTACACAAACAACACGAGTTTAATTTGCTTTAAATAATATGTATTTATGGTTAGAATGTTTTAATATTTTATGCTTGACAATTTTATAATATAGAAGTGGGATCTGCTATTCAGAAATATCTTAAAACCAAAAATAAAAAGAAATAACAATAATGTCCCACATACACTGAAATGTTCACCCATATCTTCCTTCCCTTTAATGTTAGGAACACTGCTAAACAATTTATTGAGGAGGGGAATCAAAGAGATAGTTTGGCAGTGTGGTACTTATTAATTGTAATTTTTAATATTTTTGGTATGGTGCTCACTGTTATAAAGAACACCACCTTCTCAAGATTTTAAAATCATAGATCATTTAGCTGTATGTGAAAATCACAATGACATTTTTGCAGATATATTTACTAAATATCTCTTTAATATTGACCAGTGACATCATCTGTGTTGGAATATGACAACTACAGAATAATAATTAATGCCACTGTATCCTAATGTGTGTACTGTGAGATGGTGATGGTTTTTCTTATCTTCCAGTTTTAATTGATATCCCTCCATGTCATGAATATCTCTAATGGATTCAGTAAAAGTTTCCCACAACTTATCCTGCTTGCTGATGCTTAAACATAAAAGCAAAATCTGCAGGTGTTATGAGCCCAGGCACAGCCCAACAGATGAGTACAGGGACAATTCCAATATAATCTGCAGAATGTATGTGAGTATCTTAGACCTGTATTTTAAAAGGCATAGAGAAAAATTGGTTCAGAGCTTAAACTACAGTAGCATTTGTGGCAGTATCACCAGAGATGGTGCTGGTGAGCAGCAGATTCTGTGTGTTGCAGGATAGATCCGCCCACACAGAGTACAAAAGCATTGTGGGAAGATGTGTAATGGCTGCCATATGACCACAGCCCAGGTGAGGCTGCTGGTGGACACAATCAGACAGTCCAGGTGGGGCTGCCATGTGAGTGAAGCAGACCAGGTGGTCAGGATCATACATGCAAGGAGGCAGGCAGATCCATATACCTCTGACACTGTCCTTGTGAGAGGCGGCAGCCAACAAGCTGAGAAAGCTATACCAGGTCAGGAGGTCAGTGTCCAGTCCTGCATGTGGCAGGAAGGACCACAAATCTCAGTGACTGTGAGAGACTTTCATGCAGATTAGCTGCTTCTATAAAGAGGGTTCAAGAAGTGAGCTAGTGCCCTAAGAAAGGGTTAGGTTGTTTATTATTTTATTTCTGTTTCCTGATTTCCATACTGAAGTAAAAGCACAATTTTCACTTGTTTTACTGGAATGCCATGTGTGGACTCTAATTCTGCATCTAATCACTGCACCACTAACACCAATCTACCAAGCTAACAACCCCAAGTTATCACATATGGGATAAACTGAATATTTACAATTACCAGCTGTAGAAATTTAAAGATGAGTTGTTGGTATCTGATATTATTTATGGAAGAGTAATCATCATCATCACAGTCAGACAAGAGCTTAATAACCAATAATGTGACAAGGGAAACAGAAAACCTTGAGAAACCATAATTTTATTAGTTGAGTGTGAGAAGCCAATTAACTTAAAACATGACTACTGCAAAGGACATTTGGGATGTATTATAGAAGCAGCATGAAAGCTCAAGTTTAAACAATAAACTAGTTCTGCTAAATAAAAATATCAAATAAGACTTGGCAAAGAGTAGGACATGTAGGAGCATATAAATAGAATGCCAGAGACAGAAGTGTAACTCCAGTCATGAGTAAAGTGTAGATATAAGGTAGTAATATGTCTGTGCAGTCTACCTGACAGATACAGTACACCAATCAATGCCTTAGAGACAAGTTATGAAGCAAACACTAAACTTTGTAAAAGTTAGGATCATGGATGAATATCAGCATAGAATGGAAATCAGACATGACAATATGGAAAGTAACACGAGAATAGCTGTTAAAGACACATATATGAAATAAGTTAGTATGAAAATAAGAGCATATTTTAGATTCAAGGAATGAGACATTTCAAGAAAGAATGCCCAATATGGAAAGTGAAGCAACAGATAAACTTTCCAAATAGGTCAAAGCTAATAGTTAAAACAACACACTTGCTGTTGCATTCACAAATCAGAGAAGTACAATATTTATAGGGTGCCACAAGTGGTCTGCAGCGCTATACATACAGTAAAGGGTACATAGAACATTATATTACAATACAGTAAACAAAATATAAACAGAACACAAGTAACAGCTAGCAACACAATTCTCCATACACAATACAGCTCTGAAGGTGAAGGCTGTCATAGAAGTGCTAGAGAAAAAGGCTGTGAGACAGTGGGGAGGAGGACCCTGCTCCTTGGAGCTTACAATTTAGGGGAGAGGGTGCTGGTGCATTGGTTGAGAAGCAACAATTCAAATTATGACAAAACTTTACCTGCATAACAAAGAGATAATCTTTTGAAGCAGTAATGGGTACAATGTGACAGTAACAATAAATGACTCTTGTCTATAAGGTATATAATTGTTAAATGATTAACCATCAAATTTATATATAGGAAGTGCTGAAGTCAAAGCAAATAAACACCTTTTTTTTATCTCAACAGCACAATGAAACAGTTATAAATAAGGGCCTGATTCAGAGTTGGGAATAAAGAGAGAGATAGCACTTAATTGTGTACCCGGACAAACCATGTTGTAATGCAAGGGGTGTAAATACATATTTTTTTTGCATGTAGGGTAAATAGCCCACAAATACTGCACAGCTTTATTATTAGTGTACAATTAAGATGTCAGTTTGGACACCTCCCTCCCAAATCTAAATCTCTCTGCACATTTTAAATCTGCCCCACCTGCAGTGCAGCATGGTTTCACCAAGATGATCAGTTGAGAGAGACATCTCTCTCTATTACCAACTCCAAATCAGGCCCTAAGTCCACACAATAATTTCCCTTACATGTGGCACAGATTCCTGGAGCATAGACATTAACAAAATAACTTTTACCAACAGCTTGTCCAGAAAATATGAGGTGCACTTGTTGTATAAAAGCTAAAGCCACAAAAGCAACATTTCCTAAAATAAGCCAGAGCACAGTCTCAAGAACATTCTTTATCATACAGTACACAATGATGTGTATGTTCCTATGGAAAACAGTATTAGGTAAATTACATGTGTAATTTACAATGACAAGTACAAGTTTCAGCGAAATCCATTGACATTTTGTTTTGCCAATAGAGATGAATTTAAACAATACAGTTTAGAGCAGCAAAATACAGTTCAATATACACCAGACCAAAATGGGATATCTAACAGAATGAACCCCATTAAAGTATAATAAGAATGTAACCCTCATTCACCTGCAGATATTGAAAAGGCAATGAGGTATATAGTCCAAGTCTTAAGCTTCTGTTATAATGATGGTGCTTCCAAACAAACATTCCTGTAATCCACCAGGGGTGGGCTTGAGGAGACCCCGACACTTGAGGACTAAGGGTAGTGTATTAGTGTGCCCTTCCCAGTAATCAGGCACTTCAACAAAATAAGGACCACAAGACTGTATTTATTATTTAGCTATATGGTTTCTGGGAAACTCTGCAAGTGTTACTTTCAAAATAAGAATGAGCAACATATAACTTCTGGAGATGCTAAATATTAAGAAAAAATTTCACAATTATATACAAATCCTATAACCAGACCTGGGAAGGTTCAGATATTTCACCTCTAATAAATAAGCTTTTCCTACTTTTCCTAATACTGTATTGTAATTATATAATATCAGTGTTATATCTTTAATAATCATATATATGCACTATAATCTCATTTTCTTCCCTTCATCTATATCCAAAATTCTGTACCCCAGCTCTGGATAGAATCACCAGCTCCACTTTAACTCTCATCACTGCAGTCTACCATCATTGATTAGCTGTTTGACCACAGTGCTTACTCCTGCCTACAGCAAGGGTAGAATAGTTTATGTTAAATACTGTCCTCCTCTGGTCCAGTCACCTTCAGTATCTGGTAAACCTGCACTGTACTTGTAAAGCATATAGCCACCTGTGAAGAATTATAGATTTTCTATGATTAGGTTTGTTCCATAATAATTTGTTGTTGAGCTCTGGCCCCTCTCTAATCAATAAGATGCTAATGTCATGACTCACATGGTAATTATTTTTTGAAGTTTACAAGTCAGGAAACTTTTTTGTTAGAGTCTTTCCCAGGTAATGAAATTAACAGATACACGCCAAGTCCCACTAGCCTGTTAATGAATTTAGGAAATGCAACACAGATTTGTCTATTTTAGAGCCTATCTGTGTTTCCTTTCAATTATGATATCGTTGTCACCAGGACATGTGGATTACTCATCCCTTTGTGTTTGTGGCTATATGAAGCAAGCACTATAGGGGGTGTACAACAAAGAGTAACAGGCTGACATTCAGGTGTTATGAGATATAAAGATCAAACAAAGTCATATTTGGATGGCTTATGTGATAAAATTGATGTATCAGTGATAGCTGGAAGCTTGGGAAATTATATACATATAACAGGACTCCATATCCAGGTTGTGTGAGATTCCTAGATCACTGAGACATACAGTTTTGAAGATATGAGATATCTCAGGAATGACAACCACATCATATTTACACTTTTATAACAGATAAAATATGGACCAGTATGATGAACACCCCATATTGTAGGTAGTCCATCCACAGGGGAAGTTATTAGGTTTATTCTGTTATAAATTTAAAGGGATTTAAACTTAGCTGGGATGTTCCTGACCTCCAATTATCTAATCCACCAATCCGAGAGGACGTGTACGACATCACCCCAGGTGTAAGGCTCTTTTGATAAAAATAATTGAAGTCCTGTGTTCTGTGTTCAAACTGGGGGATCAATTTGTTGCATTGAAGTTTAACCTGCATTCCTTGCATTTCTTACCATCCCTCCTGCATGTTTCTAACGCTGCGTGTTTCTGTAAGTCTACCTCTACCATTTTTATTTTATATTGCTGTATGTACCTTTGTAACCATTCTTTTCTCTGTAACATTCTTTTTTAAGCATTGTACTACCTGTTTCCGTAAATACAGTATTCTTTATTAGTTTATTTGTAGAGAGGTTAAGCAACAGATTAACTGCATGGGAATCTTGTTGCTGAGCCTGTGCAATTATTGGGATAATAGAGGACCAGTGGCCTCTTTAAATTGTTTACATCGGTGGTGGCAGTCTTGTAAATAAGGTATTTGTATTACAGCGCTCTGTCTATAGCAGAGGTGCATCCCCCACATCAGGGATACTGGGTACGGGTCCCTGACACCACCATAAAAGTATCTTCACTCTACACAGGTACCCTATTGAATTCCTCAATGGTCCTAAGGGATCATTTTATATAACCTCCTTCCTTGCTCTGCTCACACTGGTTTTGCACTCTCCTTCCTGCAATACAGCTAGTACAAAGTACGTCTAGATCTATCTTTCCTCATGCCAAACCAGTTGAATATATGAAATGATCTCCTAGACAGGTAATCCATCATATACAGTATATACTTATATGTCTATACTTCCATATACCTAAATATTTCTCTACTTAACTAGAAACTCTATACAAGCAATTTATATATCTATATACATAGATGGGGGTCACATGTATAATAACAAACTGAATTGTCTGAAAAATACTGAGCTAATTAAACAAAGTCAAACATTTGCTTAAACAATATTGTTCTCTTGTACAATGTGTAAAATTCCCTTTGATCTTTTACATGGTGAGAAACAGTGCAAAACACAACAGGATTTTTGGGTGCAAAGCATTTTCTTATACACCTAAAGAAAAACACAGCAACCTACAAAACTAAGACGTGAAAGAGATCCTAGTGTGTACACATATATGCAATGTTATTTTATGTAAAATTAGTATGTATAATCTTGATTGTGCAAATAAAAATCTTTCAAGTGCTCCCTTTCCATGATCACCTGATTTTAAACTACTGATGACCAGATAATGCATATATTGCAATTTCCACCATACAGAAATCTAAAGACTTGAAAAAAATCTAGTCATCTCTATCATAGTGTGTGTGTGTATTTGCACTTAACAGGTGTATATGTCAATAATTGCTGGTATGAATAAGAATAAGAAGCATTTGCATGAATAATGTATGCCCTTACTGAGCTTTGCCAATATGTAAGGCCCCATTCTGCCTCTCCGGCTGTAACATGCAATGTGTCCATAATGCAACCAACTCTGCAATCATGCATTTGCCTGCAATCATATTTTGCTGTAGCGCACGCAGGGGGGGTTTACGAGCACACAGAAACCTCTGTTCGGAAGAGCTCCCTGACTGGATACAGAAGATACGGATAGCCGAGGAGCATGTGCAGCATACTATCTGCTAGAGTAGCAGCGGCGGTGAGCTCCTCCTCCTCAGCCCTGGGTTTATGTAAGTACTATATGCTGTATGTGTGTGTGTATATTCTCTGTGTGTGTGTATGCTGTGTGTATGTATGCTATGTGTGAATGTATGCATGTATGCTGTGTGTATGTTTGCCATGTGTGTGTGTATGTATGCTATGTGTGAATGCATGCAAGCTTGTGTGTACGGTATGTCTGCTGTGTGTATGTTTGCTGTGTGTATGTGTGAATGAATGTATGTATGCTGTGTGTATGTTTGCTATTTGTGAATGAATGTATGTATGCTGTGTGTATGTTTGCTATGTGTGAATGAATGTATGTATGCTGTGTGTATGTTTGCTATGTGTGAATGAATATATGAATGCTGTGTGTATGTTTGCTATGTGTGAATGAATGTATGTATGCTGTGTGTATGTTTGCTATGTGTGAATGAATGTATGTATGCTGTGTGTATGTTTGCTATGTGTGAATGAATATACGTATGCTGTGTGTACAGTATGTATGCTGTGTGTATGTTTGCCAAGTGTGAATGCATGCAAGCTTGTGTGTACAGTACAGTATGTATACCGTGTGTGTGTGTATATATATATATATATATGAAGCACATTACCGGCACTCACTGATATAGAGCTAAAAAATATCCTAGCTGAGGTGCTCACTTCAGGGTATTTAACCCCTACTAACAGCCATCCAAGAAAAAAGCAGCACTCCCAGACCGATAATAAATCAAAAAAAGACCGAGCTTTACTTGTGCAACGTTTCGGGGTTCCCCCCTTTGAAATGCTGCACAAGTAAAGCACGGTCTGTTTTTGATTTATTATCGGTCTGGGAGTGCTGCTTTTTTATTGGATGTCTATATATATATATATATATATATATATATAATGGAACCCCCCCCTTAAAAATCCTGCGTTTGCCACTGTTTTGGGCATGCGCAGTGTTAAAAAAATGCAATATACTGTAAGCCAGGCCATCAGGTGTAGTACTCATCTTAAAATCAGATCACCAATATTTCAGTGCATTTAAAATATGCATCTGATTTATTTTATTGAGACATCTATGATATAGGTGAAGAAAAAAATAGAGCAAAGTCTTGAAATTTTAATGTTGTGTCTCATCATATCAATGTTTATTTTTAATTCCTTACAGTAGCAATATATTTGCTGCTCGTGTCATTGCCAGATCATTTAATGATGTGCAGGTTATAATTAGAAACTGCTTGTCAATGTAGTTTCTCTTTTTGTTTGAACTGAAATGCTTTGAAGAAGTTTTTTCACACTGTGGCAATGAACTATTTTCTTGTTACTTTTTAAAATTTTCATACTGAGACATCCTTTATTGACATATTCAGAACGAAAAGAGGCAATCAGAGTATTAAAATGGTGCCAGATGCAAACTTAAATTTAATAACAATTGAAGATGAATTCATGATGTTTCCTTGCTTAATATAGGTACACTAACAACATTCCAAGCTCATAAGAGGAAATGTATCAAACCACCGAGAGAAAAAAAGTGGAGAAAATGCCCATAGCAAACAATCAGCTTCTAGCTATCATTTATCGAGAAAAGGGCCCGATTTATTAGCGAATTGTTATCACTCATTACTAATCTTAAATGGTGTTCCAACCAATCTGCTCATGTCACTTTACAGAGTGTAAAAACAGGAAATACAGGAGTTGATTGTTTAGAGAACCATTTAAGATTAGTAACGAGTGATAACAAGCATATAACTCATTAATAAATCGGGCCCTTTACTAGATAAATGAAAGCTAGAAGCTGGGCAGCACAGACAGTGTAATGGATAGTGTTACTGCCTCACAGCACTGAGGTCATGGCTTAGTTTCCCACTACGGCCATAACTGTGTGGAGTTTGTATATTCTAATTGTGCTTGCGTGGGTTTCCTCCAGGTACTCCGGTTTCCTCCCAACTTCAAAAATATACTGGTAGGTTAATTGACACCCCACAAAATTTACCATAGTGTGTATGTGTGTGAGCATGTGGAAGGGAATATAGGGGGTCATTCAGACCCGCTCGTGAGTGCAGGACGCTCGCAAGCGGGTCGATGGTACCGAATAGCACATGGGAACGCCTACCGTCTGAGTCCAGCCCCACTGACATCAGTAGTGATGTCAGTGGGAGTAATTTATGCTCTGATAGAGCCAAAATCACTCCAGGGCATGCGGTCACCGAGACCCTACCGCAGGGTCTCGTCGCAAGCCCGATGGTCGCGATGGTCTTGACCATCGCGACCATCATCATGGACACTCGCTATAGCTGTGGGTGGTAACCCACAGCTATGCGAGCGTCCATGAGGCCGCTCCAAGTTGAGGGAAGAGGGCCCTGATTCAGAGCGAGCGCTCTGGTCAGAGCGTCGGGCTCTGAATGAGGCCCATAGATTGTAAGCTCCACTGGGGCAGGGACAGATGTGAATGGTAAAATATTCTCTGTACAGCGCTGTGGAATATGTGTGCGCTATATAACTAACTGGTAATAAATAAAAAAATAAATATCACTCATTAAATCAGGTCAACAGTTTATAAAATTACATTTAAAAGCTGATTGGTTGCTATGGCCTCTTCTCCACTTTATCTTTTTTAAAGGGTTGATGCATACCCCCCATATATAATCTTAACAGATGTACATGCAACTCTGTATCAATCCCATAGTATTGTTTTCAGAAACAAAGCTGCATTTGGATTTATTTTTATAAAATAATATTTATAAAGAAACAGAATGTATAATTTACAATACAAATGTCTATATATGTATTAGAGATGTGTGCAGACCCACATGTTTTGGATTTGGTTCTAAATCTTTATCGTATTTTGGCAAAACCACCCTCAATTTTGGTTTGGTTTTGGATTTCTTTAAAAATTGATAAAAACTTCCAAACTCATGAAAGTTGAACCTGTTTTTGTTCCTATAGTATTATTAACATCAATAACTTTAATCTCCAGTCAACTTTGTATACATCACCTGAAATCACGAGGGAGAAACTTAAATTCAATAAAAAATACTCAAGATCCGGTTTTTAGATCTGAGTTCCATACATGGGGAGAAAATCCGAGTCGGTACTTGGTTCTACTGGGAACCACAAAGTGATCTGAGTTTGGACTTAGTTTAATTCGGAATCCCAAAGTCCAAAGTTTGGGTATGTTAATTTTTCAGAAAAAAAAAAAATATCATCATTATATATATATATATATATATATATATATATATATATATATGTATATAAATATATATATATATATATGTTAGGGATGAACAGGTTCGGTGCTCAGAGAACCAAACCCACCCGAATTTCGGGGATCTGGGATGATCTGAGCCAAGCTCGGATCTCCCAGACTGCCCCGGATCCTTCTACCGAGGCAAAACCTTGGGATCGGCTGTTGGATCGTGAGGTTTTATTTTGAGCAGGATTAACGCTGATTGGCTGAGAGAGCCATCTGTCATGACTCTCAGCCAATCAGCATTAAGCCCATTGAATATGGGCACAGGAAGTGAAAGATGCCGCCCAACCCCCACTGCCTGACACTGATGGGACTGCCCGCTGCCAACACCGCCGGCACCCCCTGCTGCCGACCCCCACTGACAGCATCATCCACTGCCGACAACCCTGCTGCTGACATTGCTGGACACCACCAGCAGCCATGCACTGCCGACACCCTATGCTGAGGACATCGCTTGCACCATTGCTCTGCCGATACCGCCAGCACCCTGCACTGAAGGCACTGCCGGAACCTCTGCACTGCTGCCCCAAGTACTGAGGACACCATCAGCGATCCCACACTGCCGACACTGCTAGCACTCCCACACTGAGGATACCACTGCCACCCCTGCACTGCCGACACTGTCAGCAGACTTGCACTGAGGACACCGCTGGCATGCCTGCTTTACCAACACCACTGGCACCCTGCACTGGCATTGCCTGCACTACTGCCCCAAGTACTGAGGACACCATCAGCAACCCTACACTGCTGACACTGTCAGCACACATGCTCTGAAGACACTGCTGGCACCCCTGCTTTGCTGACACCACCGGCATCCTGCACTGAGGACACTACCAGCACCCCGGCACTGCTGCCCCATGAGGACTCCATCAGTGGCCCCGCACTGCCGCTACTCCCACACCGAGGGCATCCTTGCACAGCCGACACAGTCAGCACTCCTGCACTGAGGATACCGCTGGCACCCCTGCTCTGCCGACACTGCCAGCACTATGCTCTCAGGACACTGCCAGGGCCCCAACTCTGCCAACACCACCACACTGATGGCACTTCCGCATTGAGGACACCACTGGCACTCTCACATTGAGGACACCGTCAGCACTCCACACTGCCAACACTGCTGTCACAGTATGTGCACTATTGTTGTATCCAACCCACACTGTATAACACACTGTATCCATGTTGGAACTTGGAAGCTGAACTCTCACATGTTAGTGCCACCCACTGTGTCGCTTAGCTTAGGTCAGCAAGCTAGCTGGATGCAACCTTTTGGCCTCAACTAGATGAAAAAAATAATATTGTGAGGTGGTCAAAATTTTTGAAAATGACTGGAAATAAATGTTATTGAGGTTAATAATACTGTAGGAACAAAAACAGGCCCATTTTATGTGATTTTAGCTGTATTTATGATATCCAGATCCAAAACCAAAACCGAAAAACAAAACACCAAGGAAAAACATCTAAAAACCAGATTCCGATCCAAAACCAGGGGAGATCTAGATCCATAACCAAAGCCAAAACACAAGGGTTGGCACACATCTCTAATATATACAGTAAATATAAAAATTAGAACTTTAATTTATAATTTCAATAATAGTAGAGGCATTAACACTTACTAATATTAAAATATTTTATATTACAGGTAAAATTACACAGAAAGCAGGTCTCTCAATGCAATATACTGTAGCTGCTACGGAATAATTGGTATATGTTAAGGGACAAAGGCAATCCCATAAATTGATGCACTGTAAATTCCACTTTTGCATGCATGTGATGATTCCAAATCTGAGGAACTTGTATCTCCTATAAGCATATAGTGATGGTAGTCTAGGTCACTTTGTGATAATTACTGTATGTTGGTAGGATTTTGCAAGCATTAACTTATAGTAAGTGGCCAACTTATAGTCTTTGTTATACAACCCTTAGCTCTGATCGTGTTGCAGCTGCAGGTCTTAGGCAATAATGTGTTATGAGATCCCATAGTGGTAATCAGTTGTGCATCTATTTAGTAGCAGTTACTATATTGCACTGATATTCTGTGTAGTGTTTCCTGCTTTATGACATTTAAATAATAATTTTTTCCAGCTCTACAATATTTCAAAAAATCAATAAGTGTATATGTTTCTATTGTTAGAAATAATTTTGAAGTCATTTTTTATTTTTATTGTTATGTATTTTTCTACTTCTTATATTTTAATGGTTAATACATATAATGTTATCATATAAATTGTACCAAGCTGAATTCGGTAAACAATCAAATTGTGGCAAAAGTGTGTACCAAAAAGATAGATTAAACAGAAGCACAATCTAGCAAAAAAATATAGATTAGAAAGCAAGAGGCAAAGCCAGAAGCACTGGAGACAGTAAATTTCAGTCATAATAGGCAAAACACAAAGGGCTTGATTCAGAGATGTACGTTCATCCAAGGATGAACGCACATCTTCGATGTTTAGGGGTCTGAGTCTGTGCAGAATGGGTGCTGCGATCTCGCTCGCAGATCCCCCAAGCTGTAGAATGATTGACATGCTATGACATTTGGGGGGCGGAGTAGGGGCGTGCCTGGTTGCCATTCCTGGAAACAGAGGTGTGTCACCTCCATTTTCTGGAAGAGATAAGGGCAGGGTCTGTGTCTGCAGATGCAGATTCCAGGCCTCTTGCATGACTAGGCACTGGCCAGACTGCAGGGAGCTTCAGCTCCCTAAGCCTGACCAAAGGAGCAACCGTCGTGACCATTGGACTTGCAATGGTTCTTATGGTTATACCAACCTGTGACATCATTTGCAGTGCAGGAATCGCAAATGCAGCAAGGAGGTATTTGCACAGCCGCTTGTGTGAGGCTGTTTATATCCATCCATCTCTGAAGTAGGCCAAAGCTAGGAGAAGGTGCTGTCCAACAGCTAGGATAACTTAGTTCTGGATTTGAACCTAAACAGTGATTCTCTACTTATGATAACCTTAATATATTTAAGAAGCTCTCTTAGGGACATATTTACCAAACTGTTTTTGTGGGAAATCCCCTAAGAACAACCATTTTTGGGTGGTTCCCACAAAAACTTAGTTTCTCTTGGATTTAAGAAGGAGGGACCAGTGCAGATATCTCTGATATCTGCCAATGCTCCTACAATTTTACTTACAAAAAGCAGCCCCTCTTTGTTTCTATGGAGGAATCGAAGATGTGAACTCTACCAAGCTTTGGAATGCCTAACTACTGTATTGCAATCTGCATTGGGCTGCGCAGTATGCTTTCCACATCCAAACCTTGAAGAAAAGTGATAGCTGTAGCTATTACTTTGCTTCTATCCATTCATCAGGACTGGGCTTTCTCATAAGGTCTATCCCAGCACCCCAACTAGGACAAATGCAAGTGGTAATTTACAGCTTTTGTAATTCATGTATGTACAATATTCGTTACTTTCAACAATAATTGCTTGTGATAGGGACAAATTAATTGGCTACGGAACTAAAAACTCTTAGATTGAATAAATAAACAAACAACCAAACATACAATAGGGGCTATTTTCACAAACTCTAAGAGCTTTAAGCAAAGCAACTGTGTTTTTTCTGAGCTTGTATTTCAAATGGTTTCATAAATCTGTGGCTATCCATTTTATTGGGATAAAATGGGCTATCTGTGTGAGATGATATATTACAGCTAAGATTGTGGTAATCCCTTTAGAGGAAAGTAAATCAACTATAAAATCAATAGAAATTAAGCTCCAGGGTGAGATATAAGAGTAAGATGTTGCAGTTACACCAGAAGTGAGTTTGCGTGGAGTTGAATTTTGAACACAATTCAAACATGATGAAACATATTTTAAGCATTTAATTTATATATTTTAGCTGCTAACAAAGGATGGTACATAGAATTCTTTAGTTTCATAGACTTCTAATTATTCTGCAATTTTAAAATCATTAACTAATTTTATAACTCCTAATCATTGAAACTCATGCTGAAGCTGAATATAATAATCTTTTGAAATATTAAATTAATATCCATAGAGTAAAGCATGAGGTAATAGTGTGGAGTGATACATTTATAAGATAAGTGGCCCATAAAAAGTTATACCTGATAGAAAGATACTTTCATATATGTTTTCCTGACAAGATGTTACAAAAAGTAACAATGTCCACCTGGCCTGTCTAGTGGACAGCTGTTTAGTGGCACACACAAATTTTAGATTTATGAGATCTGTAAGTTATTGGGTAAACACATATACCTCAATATGGTGTTTCCACCTTGGGGGTACTATATATCAGTCATAATGAGCAGAGCACAATAGCAGAAGGAGCTGCTTAGTGACGAAGCTATCCCATCACTCAGGGTCAGACTAACATTGGGGCAGATGGAGCTACAGCTACAGGCCTCCACATAAAAATAGGCCCATCCTCATGTCAGCATGAGGATGACCAGCAGATGACCAGTCACCCATAAATTGTAAGTATTAAAAAAATATTTATAGTTTTTTCACGAAATACTGCAATTCACTATTGTTATGTATTTATGAAGACAGTGGGGATAATAGTGTAGGGGGTTTAGACACCCACATGGCTTTGGCCAAACCTACTTATCACTGGTCACAGCACCTCTTCACCCCGTCTTAGTATAGACTCATGAATCGTTTCAGTCCCAGTCCCATTTGGCCCTTAATTCAACCCTGCCACTCTGGTTTTGAATCTTTACAATTATTTGATAAGTAATACTCCCCAATAACGATTCCCTTCCTGGAAACTACAGATGTGTCCACATACACCTTTGCTCAAAATGCATCAAATTGTACACTATTTTTCTTTAAAATTGTGTCTTATGCTGCCCATACATGGTAAGATATGTACCTTGCTATGCGACTTGGGATCTGACAGCCAACATATCATATTACACAAGGAGCGATCAAATAGCCGCCCACCTGATATGCCGGCACCCCCAACCACATAGCGCCGCATGGGATCATACATCGCATCCCCAGATCAGGTGAACATGCAGTAAGATCTGGAGGTGCGATGTACGACCACACATGAACATGCACTGGCCGATATAATGCCCACACACGGTACGATATAGCAGCGATACCATACCAATCAATCGGAACAGCTGCTATATCGTACTGTGTATGGGCACCTTTAGTTTCATCAGTAATGCAACAAAAGCACAATGCAAGGATACAACGAATACTGACACTAGCATTTCATGTATTTCTATGTGTGGCTTAGTTATTATTCTGATTAAAAAGTCAAAAAACAAAGTTCCAAAACAAGTGACCCTTGCCTTGCCTTGCATCACATACATTTTTGCTTAATCTGTGACTTTATACCAATTCTTTCTTACACAACGAAAGTAAGAATCTGGCTGTCTGACACACTGTGAATGACTTTGTATGCATCATATGGTATAAAAGCAATTGGTAAATAAGAACACATCTGTATATGTAACCTAACCATGGATATAGATCATTTTGAGATGATACTGAGCTTAGGTGGAACTATTTGTCCATGCACAGTCTTGTGCAAATTTAAGAGAATTAACATATTGTTGCTTTAATAAAAATTAATGGAGGGGCTTGCTTCAAATTGTAATACATTGGATTAATAGTTTCTTAAATTCAGTAGTAAAAATAATCTCCTTAAATCTGTCCTATCTCCAGCATGCATGCACAGTGGGAGCCACGGTTTGCACTGCACCTCCAAAGACTCCCTCTGCTAGGGAGACTGGACAGACCCTAACCTCTCCAAAAACATGGGGGCACAGTGAACGACCACAGCAAGCGACAAAAATGGCCCACATGGTATCAGTATTTTTCCAATGGCACCCCTAACATAAAAATTTCTTAATGAGAATTTCTGAAAAATTAAATGTAGTAAATTGTGCCTATATTTCACCCTTAGGTTCAATTATGTGGTGGTTAACAATGCTGTGCTTCTTTTTGTCCACATATATTTGATTGGCAGCCATTAACACTGGTTTTGCCTATCACACTGACTAAAAATCATTTTATTTGGTACTGGACCACCAACCCTTGACATCCCTGCAAGTGCCCCAGGGCACCAAGTATGGGAACCACTGATATATAGGGGTAAATTTACTAAGATCCATGTTTGTCCCGATTTGCATTTTCGGGTGATAATATCACTTTTTTGCAAATCGGGAATTTACTATCATTAAAATCGGATGATTTCCTTTTTCAGGTTGAAATTGGGTGGTTTAATGCCACAAATTTGGCCATTTTGAACAATAGAAATGTTTTCAACATCGGCTCAAATCGGAAGTACTTTAAAATTTTTTATAAAAATCATGAAAATTACCATTATTCATTTGCTAAATTTGCCCATTTTATACTCAAATCAGGGACTCAATAGAAGTTTTAAATGCACCACCTCCTGAGCTGCGAGTTGCCATTGAACATACACAAATCTATGTGATTTGTGTATGTTTCTGAATGGCAAGTGTGTTCTACGGTTAATAATAAAACATAGATTGATATGAGGTCCCCCCCACAAAAGGCTAACCTTCCCCGGGCTTGCCAGCCTGTCCTGGTACCTAAAATTACAGGGAACAAAACGTGTAGGGTTCCACTGTAATTTAGGTACCAGCACCTGGCTTCAGGTGGCATCAGGCCCCGCTAGAAAGGGTCCGGTGTTGGTTTTAATTGTAGGGGGACCCTCTGCAACTTTTCCCCCCTATAATTAAAACCAGGGCTGGCCCTGCAGCCAGGTGCTGGTACGTAATTTACGGTGGAACCCTACACATTTTGTTCCCCATAATTTAAGGTACCAGGACAGGCTGGCAAGTCTGGGCCTGGTTAGCCTTTTGGGGTGGGGCTCACATAATTTTTTTAAAAATAAATGTAACCCTAAAAATAAAAAAAGTACAAACAGTCTGCACATATTTGACTGATATGTGCAGGCTGCTTGTTCGGGAAACAAATTCGGCCGTTTAAATCGGGACATAAAATCGGACAGGATCAACCAAATACACCATCAATCAAAACTATCCTGTCAAAACTGGGAGCTTGGTAAATTCACGATTTTCTTAGTGAAAAAAACGGTCGTTTTTTGATCGATCCTATCCAAGTTGAAAAACAGGACATATTGGGACCAAATTGAATCTTAGTAAATTTACCCCATAGTATGATGTTTTGGTAATAAATTCAAGTCTGTTGATACTTTTTATTTTAACACACCCCAATAAGTAGCTTCACTTGCTTGTTGTTTCCATTACTAAACCGATTCACAAATACAACTGGTTCAAAATTAAATACAGCCTATGGGTATGAAAATTATTTAATCTTTTTCTGCCAACCCACTGACTGTACATATCAAGCTGTGCAAGAAGTTCTTACAGCAGGATGTGTATAGAAGTTATAATCTTCCTGGTTGCACCTCCAACACTCTTTCTCCTCTGCACAAAAATATACAGTAGTTGTTGATGATGAGAGCCAATGTTCCTTGTATATTAACCAGGACCTTGAAGAAACGGTTCACATTCATTAGATCTCAAATATTTTACATCTTGAAATTATTTAGTAAAACATTTTTATTAAGAAAGAAAATATAACAATTGAATTGCAAATACAATAAAGACAAGTAAAATATTTATAAATTAAAACAACTCCAATTAACAATTTCACAAATAATAAAAATATTAACCCTGATTAACTGAATTATATTTTATAGCATAGAATGAATGACTCATAATACAGGTATTTCAATGTTTTACTACTAAATAATTGTTATATGTTAAGCAACAAATAAATGGTTTGATTCCATGTCCTTGATGCCCGTCTCTCCCATAAAATAAAATGATAATATTATCTGTCACCATTTATTAGCTAGGTAAATTACAGTGCATTTAATAGCTGAGAGATAAGTATGCTCATAGGTTTTTGTAAGAGTTACCTTATATTAATGACATGCTTGCAGTTTTTGTGATGCAGATGCAGGTCTTGGGCAGTAATGTGTTATGCATAGGCCAGGCTTTAGGTCTCGGCACCCAAGGCAACTATCTTGGATCATGAATTTTGATGGGTCCTAAATTTTCCATCTAATTACATTATTTTACTTTCCAATGATGTCCTCCTGAAGTCAGATAATGCTGAAATTGAAATTCACTTGAAGAATATGTTGCATGAAAATCTGATGACATAGATGCTCATGGGACCTCAGCCCTGTAAATATCAGATAGAGAGTACCTCCTTTAATATTGTATGATAGTAGCTGTGTGGCTTGGTGGAGGTAGTACAGTCAGACCTCCATGAGCTCCATATCTAGTGCTCTATAAATGAGGAGTTGGGTCTGAAGAAGTTCCCTTAGTTACCTGCAGCAAGAAGAGGAGCCAACAACAGAGTGAAGATTAAATGAAAGTGCAGTAAGGTTAGAAAATATTGGGCTGTGTGAGCACAATTAAGAACATATAAACAAGGAGAGAGTAGGGCCTTGCAATAATGTTTTTGATGTATTTGTATGTCCTAAGTTAAATAATATGGACATACTAGAACTAAGTGCATGTGACATTATACACATTGTAAGTTGTAATTTTATAAAACATTTCTTAGCGCATTATTCTGCTGTGGTCCCTCTCCAGCCCAACGCCCTCCTGCACTGCATAACTTGCTTCCTACATCATGCCAGCCCTGCTCATATCATTCTATTGTTAGACCATAGCATTATTCTGCTGTGGTCCCCCTCCAGCCCAACGCCCTCCTGCACTGCATAACTTGCTTCCTGCATCATGCCAGCCCTGCTCATATCATTCTATTGTTAGAACATAGCATTATTCTGCTGTGGTCCCCCTCCAGACCAACGCCCTCCTGCACTGTATAACTTGCTTCCTGCATCATGCCAGCCCTGCTCATATCATTCTATTGTTAGACCATAGCATTATTCTGCTGTGGTCCCCCTCCAGACCAACGCCCTCCTGCACTGCATAACTTGCTTCCTGCATCATGCCAGCCCTGCTCATATCATTCTATTGTTAGACCATAGCATTATTCTGCTGTGGTCCCCCTCCAGACCAACGCCCTCCTGCACTGCATAACTTGCTTCCTGCATCATGCCAGCCCTGCTCATATCATTCTATTGTTAGACCATAGCATTATTCTGCTGTGGTCCCACTCCAGACCAACGCCATCCTGCACTGCATAACTTGCTTCCTGCATCATGTCAGCCCTGCTCATATCATTCTATTGTTAGACCATAGCATTATTCTGCTGTGGTCCCCCTCCAGCCCAACGCCCTCCTGCACTGCATAACTTGCTTCCTGCATCATGCCAGCCCTGCACATATCATTCTATTGTTAGACCATAGCATTATTCTGCTGTGGTCCCCCTCCAGCCCAACGCCATCCTGCACTGCATAACTTGCTTCCTGCATCATGCCAGCCCTGCTCATATCATTCTATTGTAAGAGCATAGCATTATTCTGCTGTGGTCCCCCTCCAGACCAACGCCCTCCTGCACTGCATAACTTGCTTCCTGCATCATGCCAGCCCTGTGCATATCATTCCATTGTTAGAGCATAGCATTATTCTGCTGTGGTCCCCCTCCAGACCAACGCCCTCCTGCACTGCATAACTTGCTTTCTGCATCAAGTCAGCCCTGCGCATATCATTCTCTTGTTAGAAAGGATTAATTGAAGCCATTCTTATTTATATTATTTCATTTTTATATTTATGAATTTGTATGTTTTCATTGTATTTGTAACAGTAAACATATTTAAAATAACACAAATTGCAGAGCTGCTTCAGTTTCGCCATACATAGAATACATATTAGTATGTGTTGTATGTAGACAGCAGTTACTTGGGTTTTACACCGGTCAATAAAGATGTGTCTTCATACTTCTAGCCTCAATGCGCCATGTGGTGCAAGTGAGTTGCCAAGTCCAGTGAGCCTATGCTTAAGCCGGGCGTCTTGTCGCAACCTAATGCAACTAGGATGCACTGGGAGACTGTGTTGATTAAGTTGATATATGAAACTTGTATTTCTGTGTGTGACAGAGGGCCTGATTCAGAGCCGCTCGTAAGCGGCCCGCTCGTTCGCTCCGAGCGATGTTCACACATCTGCGCATGCGTATGGGTCGTAATGCGCATGCGCCAACCAGTCAGTGCAGTCGGAAATCGTGTGTTTGCAAAATATCGAGTGCCTGCTAATTTGAGTGACAGGATGAGTCGTTTGTGGGTGGTAACAGGGGAAGGTGCTTGAAAACGGGGAGTGGAGATCCGAACGCAGGCGTGCCAAATGGTCAAAACGGGCGTTTTAAGGGTGTGCATAATTAACAAAGCAGCGTCATCGGCCACGTCACTTGGTTGTCTCTTAGCCTGAACTGTTCACATGATTGCGGTAGGAAAATCCAACCACAAGCACTGCGAGCAGTTCAGACGCCTTTCGATGTACTCGATTAATCTAATAAATAGCGGAGATGACGTATGATGCGAATGGATAGGGGGCGTCTATACAAAATAGTGAGCGCATGTATCGTTCGCTAGCTCAAACGTAAAGGCATCAACAAACCGCAAAGAGTGAGCGCTTTATTAAAATATCTGGCCCCTTTTTCTGAACGAGCGAGCGCAAATAGCATCCGGCTCTGAATCAGGCCCAGAATCTGTATACGAGGCACAAAGGAACTTGGCATGAAAAAAAGCCTTGGTCACTGAATCAAAGCATTTCTTACATAGATTCAGACTCAGGGCCTGATTCAGAGATGGACGCTATTGCGATTCTCATACAGATCGAGCATTTGTTTGCCATTGCTCATGCGTATAAGCTGCACTGCGATCACGGACACACATAGGAATCCATTGCAGAGTGAGTGACAGGTTGTTAGCATTTAGGGGTGGTGACGGGGGGGGGGTTCTTAGAAATGCTCCCCCCCATCCTGCCGCTCAGCTCTACTCCGCGCTGCCAACCCCTCTCTCACCCATGCAAAAAATATATATATTTGACACACACTAAAAAAAAAATACACTGGCCGACTATTTAGTCCACCGGCTGCCATAGCACCCTGTTGACAGTGCAGCTGCACCCTAGGGAGCACGGTACACAGTTTGGGGACCACAGAGTTAAAGTAAGAATTAATAAGCAAATAGCAGCTGTCTTAATCTGAGCTGGTATATCAAATGGTTTCAGAAATCTGTGGCAATCCATTTTATTGAGATAAAAAGGGCAATCTGTGTGAGGCAATATATTATAACTAAGATTATAATAGGGAAATAAATCAACTATAAAATCAACACAATTTAAGCTCTAGGGTGAGATATAATAGTAAGATGTTGCAGTTACACCAGAAGTGAGTTTGCTTGGAGTTGAATTTTGAGCACAATTCAAATCTGATGAAACATAGTTGAGCATCTTTTTTATATTTCAGCTGCAGAAATATATTTTTAATTCTTGAATTTTATAGACATTTAAAGAATTCTACTAGTTTAAAGTCATTAACCAATTTTATAAGTTCTAATCATACAAAATCATGGCTGAAACTGACTATAATATTCCTTTGGATTGCTGAATTAACACCCATAGAGAAATGCATGATGTAGTGGTGTGGATTAAAAAGTTTTTAAGATAAGTGGCACCTAAAGAGTTATTACCAGTTACAATGGTACTTTCATGGTTGTTTTCAGAGGTCTTTCTTGGTAGGACATTAGCTTTGAGATTTTATATTTTGGTCATGAACAAAATATGACACTGCAGCAAGAAGAAAAGAACACAGAGCCTGATTGACTACCGATCGCAACTGCGATTACAATAACAATTATGCACGCAGTCTCACTGCGATAGTTTGCTATTCCACTGCAATCGCTATGCCATCGCAGCACTACATAAGGATGCCCACTTTACCTTACACATCCATAATCCTTAGCAAGACTGGAAAACCATTGGTAACATCGAGTACAATGGCAGCATCACACACACTTGCACAAGCTCTGCCCTTACTCAGGAATTGCTAACCTTATCGCACACTATGAGTACTCAAGCTGTGTAAGGCATCACAGTGGATAATTTATTAATGCCCATACAATAGCATTCAAATGCACTGGCACAATGATGTTAGTAATACTGTAGGAACAAAACCAGGTCCAAATAACATGATTTGGGCTGTTTTTATAATTTTTTTTAAAGAAATTCAAAACCAAAAAGAATCAGAACACTTGAGTGTGGTTTTAGCACATATCCAGAAAATACTGTATCGGACTTATTTGCAACTTTTTTATAAGTGTGTTTATGTACTTCTTACTCCCAGTGAAGAGCAGCATCAGAGACAGACTAGCCCTGGACCCCTTCTCAGATCAGGTGGTCATACAAATGTTTTAACTGCATTGCACATTCATCTCTATGAGTGGGTGAGTAATGTTTTAGAACCATTAGTTTTGAGTAACTGTGTAGAGATGAGCTGCAAAAATGATAGAGTTACCAGTGCTTTAAGGCCACAGGATTCTCCAGTCTGTGAGTTATGAGTGTTATAGATTACACATGAAACATTTTAGGTACTTAAGTCAAGTGTTTGGTGACATAAAAGAATGACAGGACCTTAGGGTTGCCTTCTATCGACTCTAAGGTTTGCCTATTACCTCAGGAGCCATAGATTGTACTCATATTGCATTCAGAATACATCACTTGAGGTATGAGGCAAATGTGAAACTAAATGTTAATATTATTATTACTCCCTGAATGTGCTAGTAGTTTAGGATGCAAAACTTACAACAATAAGTGTGGTATCAGGCTTCCTGGGTTCTGCCATTATGCCTCTATACTACAACAGTCAGCCCTGTTGGAAATATTCAATTGCGGAGAAATGCTTGGGGCATTGCTTTTTGGTATGATTTTGTCTAATGTCCAATACATACTGCACTTCACATAAGCTGTTGATGTGGAGATATTTGTGGTTCTTGTGGCCATGCTGGCTAAATATTGGCATATATGCTCTCCTCTGTAGGCCATTCTTCTTCACCCAATGTCAGAATGATGTTATCCTGTTGCTGCTGTTACTGCTTCTGAAGATGAGGCTGGTGTGCTGGAGAAGCATATGAGAGACCTGTCAAGATAAATATTGGATAAAAATGGGTAAATATTACTGTGCTCCATGCCAAATATGATTTACATAATACATCTGGCCCAATAATTTCATTTTAATGTTGGAATGCAACATCACCAACATTTCCAAAAACAGAACAGTAACAAAATATTTGCCAAATTGAATTACTAAACATGGACTTGTTGTTGCTAAATCACACATCACACATTTGTGTGTTCTATAAGGCAAGACAGCGTATATAACACCCATAATCATGAAATTGGACATTATTAGGTTAAAATAGGTGAACAGAAATATTTGTTTCCACTACACTTATTCCACCACCCTCCATCCTTTTTTTCCTGTTTAAAGCTGTTGGAAGTTCTAAAGATATATAATCATATTTTTATACACATTGTGATGGTACATTAGTTTTTTGCTGGCTGCTGTATGACATAATGTTATGGTTATATTGCACATTATCCTCATGTGGTTGCAATCATCTGTAGGTGGTCAATTCCTTTGTGTTGGAGCTGCAAATAGAAGATACAAATAAAGAAAAACTTCAATGCAAAACATTTACAACAAACCATACAATTTAAATCCAATAGAGGGCATGTACAGCTGCATCTATATCAAGTCCTTTTTAGTGTGTATGTTATACATGGCATATTATTAGTAGAGATTTGCACCAACCCCCGTGTTTTGGTTTTGGATCTGGATCTCCTCTGGTTTTGGATCTGGATTGGTTTTGCCAAAACCTCACCTCCGTGTTTTCTGGTGTTGGTTTTGGATCTGGAGTTTTTCTTAAAGAATCATAAAAACATCCAAAATCACATAACATGGGCCTGTTTTTGTTCCTTCAGTATTAACCTCAATAACCATTTATTTCCACTCATTTCCAGTCAATTTTGACCACATCACAGTTCACTATATTGTTTTCATCCAGTTTAGGCCCTAAATCTGCACCAAGCTAGCTGACTGACTCAGCAGTGGATGGCACAAACATGTGGGAGTTCAACTTCCAACATGGCACATCAGGAAACAAATGTTTTTATTATTCAAGAGAAGCCTGAGGGAGTTGGAGTATGTATATAGTTGAAGGCATGGCAGGGACAGGAATGGTTGATTGGTAGTAAATTTAATTAAAGTTTTTGATTCCAAAGAAAATTTATGAGGGAGAAGGGGAGGTGAGGAGGCATTTCCATAAAAATATTTGATACATTCACATCAGTCCTTGCCCCAGAAGAATCCTTGAGCACCATGCCTGCTGCTGGAGTTGATTTTCTCATCCCAGAAGAGGACCAGAAAGACTTCTAGTAGTGCTTTCTACATGAAAAATCATTTCCCAACCTGTACAGAGACATAAAAAAAAACATAGTTAATAAGTGGCCTTAAAGTGCCACTTAACCAGCAAAGATATGAGGACAAGCATAAGATCTGATTTAAGGCAGGCGTAGCCAACTCTGGTCCTCGAGAGCTACCAACAGTGCATGTTTCCCAGGTCTCCTCACAGACTCACATGTGTAATAAATAATTAACTCCACCTGTGGATCTTTCGAGATATGTTGGTGAGTAATAAATACACTTGTGCACCAGCTAGGTGGTCTGGAAAACATGAACTGTTAGTAGCTCTCAAGGACCGAGGTTGGCTACCCCTAACTTAAGGCCTTATGTTGTGTCTTTCTTGAGAATCCTGTGCCTGCTTCTGTGGCTAGGAGTTGATTTTCATCCTAGAAGGGGACTAGGAAGAGTGGTTTCCAAAAACAATTGACTTAAATAATCCTTTGCAAACCTTCTATAAAGGCATTTCCCAACCTGTACAGGGACATTAAAAAATAGTTAGTTAGTGGTCTTCAAACTGCCGTTATTCCCACTGTCCACTTAACCATATCAGATATGTGAACAAGCAGAACAGAGCATTAAATGCAACATTTCATATTGAAGGTTTAAGTCTTCTGTTGTGTCTTTCTTGGGAATTCTTGAGTGCCATGCCTGCTTGCTGGGAGTGGATTTTCATCCCAGAAGGGATGAAGACATTGTTTTTTCTTCCCAATGGACACAGATCAGAAGAGAAAGAGATACATGTAAATAACTACTGGCAGGAAAAATAGGCAATTTGGGGGTAATTTTAGTTTTACTAAAGTTTCCAAAAATTAAAAGTGTTCATGTTGCTCCAAGCATCCAATCAGATTGTAGTTATCATTTCTCTATTGCATTCTACAAAATTATACACAGGAACTGATTGGTTGCTATGTGTCACGATCCAGGTGCAAGTGCTACTCTGTGGAGGACGGTGACCCGGCAGGTTTGGGTGAGTAGGGAAGTGACTGTAACTAAGTCTCCCTGTTGCGGCCGAACCCAGGTTTGGCTAGACCTGCCCAGAGGCGCGGGGTCTAACTCACTTGGTGGTTTTCTCCAGTGACCCCTCTAATTGGGATTTAGTTTTTGCTGCACCAAGTGAGCAGGTTGCAGCCCTCTGGACAGGTACCTGGGAATGGCAGAAGACCGGAAACTATATTTAATGAAATAAATGCTAGAATCCTGCTAGAGATCCTAAACACAGGCTTGCTAGAGAATAATGGAAAATGTAATGGGAATTATTAGAAATCCAGGTGCTGATTTGCAGAGAGAAATGTGGACACAGGCATATATTGGGAATTGTTACATATGCAGGTGCGGACAGAAAAACACAGAGAGATGTGGGGATTGCTAGATATGCAGGTGCTGATTTGCACAAACACAGAGCAGAGTGGACACAGACATATACTGAGAATGCTGCTGGGAGCTAATTAGCAATAGCAGGTAACTGACACCTCAGTAACACATGGAAATAGCAGAACATTACAAGATGCACAGGCATAGCAACATAAAAGACAAGAGTGCTGGAAGAGACTGAGTCTCAGACTGAAAATAGCATGGAAGCTAATGCAGGATATCTAGAGAACTATAAGTAGGCTGAGCAACACTCTGAAGGAAAACACACAGTAACACTGGTGAGAATCACAGGCACTGGAACAGTGAAGCTGAACAGCCGTTTCCTGTTCCTGGAGTCAGACTTAAACACCCCTGGGTAGCTGATCATTGGATCAGAGGATCAGCTGAGTGACCACAGGACTACCATTAGGAGAGACTAGTGAGGTGATATGAACCAACATAGCTGTGCCCATGCTCAGCACCCTGGAAACCAGGATGCATGCACGGTAGCCCTAGCGGACCCCAAGGAGAATACTCAGTCACCACTCACCTCCACTCCCAGCGCCTGGACACCTAAGCCCAAGGACGCCAGCACAGAGGTGAGTAGTGGCCAATCCCAGGCTGCATCCTGACACTATGAACACTTTATTAAATTTAGAAATTTTAGTAAATAAATATACTCCTTGGAGGCCCTTACACAAAAAACTGCTTTTGATTTACTTGAGCTGCCCACCTTCCAGTATGTACTCAGAGTTTTCAGCACAGCCAGGAACATTGTCAATGATCGACCTGAGACAACTTCCAGAAAATGTTGAAAGATGTCCATCAAAATGAAATACAAATTCTACTACAGAGACCTTTACCATCAATTACATGCAAATACTACAGAGGCACCTGTAATGGTGGATTCCAGTGGGGGCAAACTAATATTGTTTGAAGAAGGTGATGTATACATCACCACAGATTATACCATCACCCAAGCCTATATCGTCATCCCATCCTGTGTTGTGTATAAATTACAGCTGCGCTCCCTGTTAGATTGGGGATTCATTGTCCACTTTAGTGGATGTGAGCTCCATTTTAGTCCATATCACCACCACATCCCCAACACATCTTCTGACCTGGGCTACAGTAAAAGCAGCTGCACTCTGGAATATGGTTGCATGGTGTTGCCCCTCTGACTCACTGTAATCAGAGAACACAATTTTAGCTGCTTTATTCCATTTTTAAACCATATTCTTTATTTTCACCTTTTAAAAAGTTTCTGCAAAACTCAGCAGAGGTGTTTGTGATGCCATGGCTAATGCGCACACACACACACACAAAAAACACATTGATTGACTGATTGATTTAATTAATTTTTGTTTGGCACTTGGGAGGGAGAGCACCCGAAAGAGGCAGCAGCCTCTTGATAAATGACACAGGCAGCACCCCTGACAGACACAAAAAAAAAGATTGATTAATTGATTGAATTAACAGGCAGCACAGCACCCCTATGTTGCTGACAAGTCTGGCTAACACGCAGACAGAATTTTTTTTATTTTTTTTTCACACTGGGGGTGAAGAGCACCCCTAAAGAGGCAGCAGCCCCTTGACAGACAGCAGCAACACAGCATCCCTGCACACCAGCGTTTCTGACAAGTGCTGCTAACACGCACACAAAAATTATAATTTTTTTTTCACACTGGTGGTGGGTGAAGAGCGCCCCTGAAAGAGGCAGCAGCCCCTTGACAGACTGCAGCACAGCACCCCTGCACACCTACATTGATGACAGGTGTGACTAACATGCACCAAAAAAAAATTTGTTTTTTTTCACACTGGGGGTGAAGAGCACACCTTATGTACATAGCACCCCCTAGACAACAAAGCAGAACAACCAGCCCCTATGGACAACAGCCAGCCCCTATGGTCTACAGCCAGCCATCCCCTATGGATAGGACAACATCCAGCCCCTATATATGGACAAAAGACAGCCAGCCCTTATGGATGGACACGACAACCTCAGTCACAACAACAGCCAGCCAACCCCTATTTGGACAACAGCCAGCCCCTATGGACATTAAGCAACACAACTGTAGCCAACCCTATGCACAGCAGCACAGCACAGCTCCCTCCCTCTTCACTATCCACAGCCAGAATGAAAAATGGCGGTGAAAATCCAAAACCCACGAGAATCCGACAGCGGGTTTATGACATTTTGCCTTGTTTTCAGATCTGAGGGCCTGATTCAGAGCCGGATGCTCTGACCAGAGCACTCGCTCTGAATCAGGGCCCTCCTACCTAAACTTGGAGCGGCCTCTTGGATGCTCGCATAGCTTTGGGTCAACATCGTCAGCACGCCCCCTTTGGTGCGAGACCTGGAGCGACGGCTTCCCCGTCGTTCCCCGGGTCTCGTGCATGCGCACGACGGAGCTCTCTCCGTCATGCGCATGTGCACTAGGGCACCATCGACCCGCTTGCGAGCGCTCGGCGCTCGCGAGCGGGTCTGAATCAGGCCCTGAGTCAGGTGGGAAAACCCGAGCAGACTCGGATCTGACTCGGGTCCCCTAAGTTCGGGTGGGTTCAGTTCTCAGGGAACCGAACCCGCTCATCCCTAATTATTAGTATTAAATGGGTCAGACAAACAAAAATTACCTTGATTATTAATTGTGTATTATATATCGTATTTGTAAGATTTATTTTCAACACAATTATTACATTTATATTGTGAATTGATGATACTAAACATTATCTATCTTTGTAATACAGTTATGGATTAATGATTGTACTTTGTAAAGCAAAAAAACCCCACCTTATTAGAAATAAGTGTTTTTTACAAACCAGACAGAGAATGAGTTAGTGGTCTGTCTGAGTCTTGACTATGTAGAACTGGGAGGATCTCAGTGGGAAATAATTGCTGCTTTTCATCCTCTTATGAGGCAAACTCTAAATGGAGTGGTGTGCCCTCATCAGTCTCTGCTGCCCTTATCTCCTCAGCAACTTTTTTGTAAGACAGATTTTTTATATCTGATAAGCTTTTTTTGCAGTTCTCAACATTTCTATTGACTTGCCTAACTGCATTGATAGCGTTACAGATGGATGCCCAAAGTTGTTTCTTTCTCAGGAGTTAAGCCTAACTACACAGATAAAACTGGCACAATGCTACAGGTTCTTAAATTTCCTCAAATATAAATAATATATTATGCCCTGACTTGGTTTGCACCATGGCAAGCAGAGTGTCTCACACCTCAGCCCTCTCTCCACATTATTCCAATATCTTTTGTGGTCCAACCTGCTCTTCACTGAATTTGCCAACCCTTCTACTTCAGCTCTCTATTGTATATAAATAAACAACAAGTAGCACAAACAAATAAAGACAGTACAAACAGTAACAACCACACAGAACTCACAGAAAAGAAGTAGGACAGACTAGGCAAAAAAGATAACCACAAATATTAAGCAAAGCCAAAAATGCAAGACATAGAAAGGCACAAAAACATGTAATTCAGGTATTGATTCAACAAACAAAACTCCACTAATTCACACCACTTTACTCTACTGCTGTAAATGCCTTAACCTACTGTAGCTCCATCCCGAGGCCTATCTAATTGTATTATTGACAAACAATGCTTATATTCTTATAATGCTTATAACTCTGCTCATTTTTTTCCCTTCCTTAACAGTGTCCTTCCCCCAACATCTCTAACATTGTTGACAACACCACTATCTCCTCTGTTTCCGAAGTCTGCTGTCTAGGGTTATTCTTGACTCTTCCTTCCATTTCAAACCCCACATTCAATCTCCTGTCCAATGCTGTAATTTCCAGCTCTGTAACATCATTTACATCAGACGCTACCTCTCTGAGGATGCCACCATAACTATTGTCCATTCACAGATCATTTCTTGTCTTGACTACCCCTCCCCTAAAGAACCCTTCTCAAATTCCTCCCTCTCACACTCTCATTTCTAAGGCCCTATCCAATTTCACTGCTCCCTAATTCTCTAATTTTATCTCCCTACATACTCCCTCCAGCCCACTCCAGTCGGTCGATGACCATCACCATTCTTCTTCTCTGCTTACTACCTCTCACTCGCAAATCCAAGATTTCTCCAACATTGTCCCCATTACTAATATGTTCTTCCTCATTCTATTAGACTATCCCCTAGACTGCATAGATTCAAATGGGCACTGAAAACCCACATGTTCATAAAGGCATATCTGTCCACTACAGTACATAACCATGTCATCTAGCTCACCCTTTTGCATTCTCAATTCTCTCACTCCTGCTTCCTGCCCTTAGCTCCCATAAATGGCTCACTAATTATGTATTTGTTTGTCTTCCCCTTACCTTTAGACTTTAAGCTCCATTACCAGTACACTCGCTCCTGTTCTCATTACCTACAATACTTATCTTATACACCAGCTACAATCTACGTCTCTCCTCCATTGTTTTCATTTCTTCAGATGACCTAGGCCATGTTATCTACAACCTCACCAATAGGTACAGGTTTCATCTTATGCTGAATATTTCCATTGTACCCCTTACACCAGTGGCTATGTGCTGTGATTTGTAGTGCTATATGTTACTTGTCTACTGTATTTTACTGTACTGTTTTACCCTGTACTGTCTTGTTGTTTTGCCCTCTGTACAGCACAGCAAACCACTTATGGCACCTTATAACTAAAGTTTAATAATGATAATAATATAATATAGGGTTACTGATGTCAAACTATGACTTCTATTTTTCCTGGTCAGCCAATGCATAAAATATTTTTTTAAGAAAAACATTCTATGTAATGAAAGTCATCACCAAATTGTGAAGTTGCTGTAAGTTGCCATTGAGTTACATAGGAACCTTCTAAGTCAATGCCTTTTACATCTGGTGACACTGAATGACAGAAACTTGCCTGGAATTGTGGCAAGTTATAAATTACCAATAATCTCTCTGGTGATACCTACAGTATTGATTTTCCTCTGCATGAGCATACAGCTGTTAGTGATAGTATGTGGTCACTGTACATTAGCCAGGAACTTTAAGAAGCAGTTCATATTCATTAGATCACAAATTCATTGCATAAAACACTAAGTTTATGGGTGCCTTACTTTTGTGGCACATGGAAATAATAAAAATATAAGATTTGTTTTATTTATTTATTGTGTCTTAGATACAGCACATTGAAGCATACATGTATTGATAAACTTAATAATCACCAAGATAGCACATGTGACAGTTAAATAAAACATAATTTTATAAAAAAAATAGAACTGGAAACCTATATAGGCAGCAACAAGCTACCCAGCCTAGGTACAACCAATATTAATTTATGAAGAGAAGAAAGCTTGTAGTGTGATATAAATAAATATACATAATTATAAGTGGTTGTGTATCCCTGATGTAAGTGCTATTACTGCAAAGCCTTTTAATATAGAGCCATTTAATAAAGAAATAGCAGAATGGATTTAAAACAATACATCATTAGAATTTTGCAGAGGCTGCATTGTAGTTTAAGATGATTAACTATTGTTTAAATGTCAAATGTAGAAGAAAATGGAAATCTTTCAGCCATCACATGGCAGGTGAAAAGTGATTTTAAAAATAATATAAAATCGATCAACATTTCAAACGGTTACAATTTATTTTAAACTTGTAAGTCAAACTGTAATTTAAGTAATGCATCTCATAAGTTAATCACAATCAATTTATAATTCATTCAGTAGGTTTAAAAATGATCCATGACAAACAACATTCTACATACGGTATTAATAGATTAATGTTGTTCATTATATTTTATAAGTAAATTTGCAATATTTGTATGCTTTATAACCACTTCATTACAAATGCCTATGTAGTCTCACTCTGCAGATGAATGGCATTACTGATGAGGACAAGGCTACCTTCTGTCTTAGCAGTTCATGGAGTTCAGGGGTTGAAAAGAAATGCTGATCAATCAGCAGCACAGTTTCTCCTGGGAACATGAGGTGAAGAGATGGAGATAAGTGATGCAAGTGTGCATATACAAAATTATGTCATAGAATGTCCATCCTGCCTCCCAATGCACTTCATAACAGCCCAGTGATGATCCGGGGTTCTAAATAAGATTTCAACTTCACCATCATGGCTTCTAGAGGCATGAGGGTACCCTTGTTTGCATGTACATTATAAGATTGGAAGGTGTTCATGTATAGTCTCTGTGCAGACCCCTTCTTCTTTCATGGGGCATTAGACTCTGTATATTGTGCATGTGCAGGTCTCCAGGAAAATTGTGCCCATGCCATGTTCCTGGTGACTTCCATCTACTACACATATGGAAATTTCAAAGGAAATGACCAGATGTGGCACATGCACGTGACACCTACAGTATCACAGTGACAGGAAGTTAGAGGACCAATAATGAGGGGGATAAGTATAACGAGCCTGGGACAAAAAAGACAGAGAGGCTAAGAGGGTGGAGCAACTGATGTGACCCAAATGATGCAGGGTTCATTTATTTACTAATATACAATATACACACTATAGTAGTGAACATAAAATACAGACAAATGTGCTTTCAAAAATAGAACAACATTTTAGTTATTGAGTATTAAAATCCATTAACAGTTTCCAAACACTTACTTGATTCATTTGTGAGAAACATGATTATTTGTTTTCCATCTTCTTGAGACTACAGTACCGTGCATTCCAGTTCTGGGGTATAAAGGTAAAAAAATGCCCTAATGGCTGATATCATCTCACACTAAAACAGGTATGTAACACTTGTTACTTAACTAAAATATTGTATCAACACTGAGATATATGTGGAAGGGAAAAAGGGATCAGCTTATTTAATAATTTATATTATTTAATTTGAAATGAATGAATTGAATTGAAATAAATGAAATAGAAAGTATGGTTGAGAAGAAAGAATGGCCCCATTGACAGTATTGCCATCTGCTAGGTCTACTCATTGGGCCTAGATGGGAGACCAACTGACAAACCATCACACATCATTAATGAGACAAATAAAAGGCCAAGTTGGACTATGACACAGCTGACCCTAGTAGGGCAGAAAGAAGCCTAACCTGTGCATTGATGGGGAGAGAACCAAAAGAGCTATAGCAAGACAGCCAGTGTTACCGTTCTTTATGCTAATTGAAGATCAAAGAACCATTCGCCACCACTATACTACTAAACCAGTAACTGTCAAACTCCCTTAATTACTGTAAATCATCATAAACAGAAAAAATCATTGTCTGTAAGATGTACACTAACATAACTGTACAGATGGGAGTCCTTGAAAAGGATCAAATGACACCATGCTACATCCCATGGCATAAACACAATTAGCCACCACATTAATTAAAAAAAACACCATCCAAAACCACCACTCCCATCTAGGAATAATGTGCGAGCAATAAAATGACAAAAGGGCCACAAAGCTGGCAGGTGTTCCAAGTCATGTGTAATGGGCAAACATAAATCTAGGGAGGCACAATCTGCTAAATTATTTCCATCCAAATAAATTACAAGAAAAAACAGATAACAATGAACTTCAAAAAGATGAAACAAATAACTCAACAATGAATGCCAACACATACCCCAGCACACTGCACCAATAACCTAAAAACAACTTAGAAAAAAGGTCAAAACTAGAGGCAAAGGAAAACTTAGCAGCCCCAAAATGAATGACCAACAAAACCATTTGCATTTGGCATTCAAAATTCACTCTGAAACAAACAACTCAGGCAACATTTACAACAAACTAACTATACCAACCTAACCAATGTAAGAGGCAGAAAATAAATACTGTAGAGAAGGCTGTGGGGGGGGATTGCCCTTACTCAACTGAGTCAAAACACAAAATAGCCGACCAGGGTATAATAATTACATCCAGCAGGAAATTAAAAATTCCTCACAGACCCCCACCAAAGGTAACAGGTGGCTACTCCTCAGGAAAGGACACAAATTAAACTAGTGAAATCTAATGTAATATTTATAAATATTATGCATGATTTATATAATTTGGAAACATTAACCCACTACAGCTGCCAATGTAGCTGCACCAATTCTAAAATAATGGGTACCAAAGTTTATAGGAGACAGGTTAAGCATAAAGATGCAATGTTCAAAATAGAAAGAAATTGTAAAAGAGTCCATGGGGAATCATGCCCCATCAGCATAGTCCAAATAAGCATACTGTATGCCAACATTACAGGGCAAATAGGTAGGCCATCACATCTGAGTAATGATACCCACCGACCCCTGTCTAAATGGTCTGTCTTGGAATGTGGAAGACCCCTGTCTAAATGGTCTGTCTTGGAATGTGGAATCCTCCATAAAACTGAGAGCTCACCAACTAAAACATTAGAAAATGGCAAAGAAGGAGCCTTCCTTACTCTGGCCACCAATTCAGAGACTTTGAAGGTCCTGTGAAAAGTTCGAGAATAGGACAGATGAAAACCAAACAACAAACTGAGAAAACAGCTACAAGTAACCAATGGAGAAGTGGAAGATAAATAGATCATCTAGAATCTGGGTCCAATAGGGGTATACAAATTCTTAGTGACCATGAAGGATTTAGTTAAGTCAGGTGAACCACACAAGCATAAAAATATGAAATCACCAGCAAGGATTTGACAACAAATGCTCAAGAATTTTTATGCAAAAAGAGTTCCCAAACAAATGATAAAATCATAAGATGGCAACTCTTACATCTGTTAGCAGAGCAGTTCTAAAAGTGCTGCCACTCCAGCCAAGCAGATTGGCAACCTCTGGATGTTTTAGGGGCAAATGCCCAATGAGCTTTCCATGCTTGCTTGAATACCTGCTAGACATAAAAAAGGCATAACTCACCATCCAAGCTCACATGAGGTGCCAACATACTTCAAAAGTGCAACTAATCAAAAATAGGAAACACATCAGCAATACTATTCTTTATGTCTGGCACATGTTTGGGACAAAAATAAATATTGTATTGCAAGCAACTAAGGACAATTTTGGACAGCAAAAAAATCATTGACAAGCAAGCTGCATGTTTACAGTTTAACGCATGATTTACGGTATATGGTTTATGTCAAAATTACAGCTCCAAATTATTACCCATCTATACCACAATTTTGACCCCACAGTTTCAATACCACCATGATGGGAAACAACTGACAATGACAGGAAATTTTAATAAAACCTTGTGAAACCCAGTCCACAGGCCGTGGGCTGCAGACCACATCCCATTCAAATATGACTCAAAACCAGAAAAGCCAGTAGCCAAATCAGAAGCAGGACCAAATTAAAATGAACCCTGTTAAACTCAACAGGAAGCCACACAACAGAAAATCCGCACACACGAGAAGGTCCTTCCACCATTAGACTAAAATAAAATGATGGGGTTTGCGAATCTTAGCTAGTGATTCCAACTTGTGACAAAATAATCTTACCCATGGATATACTGTATAACGCTGCATGTGAATTTCAACAATCCTAGCAATTACTGTGCCTGAAGCAAAGAGGATTTCCCAGATGTCACAACCAAATAAATGACAGCCTCTAGCTTCAGCACTTTGTCAGCAGGGATGCAACAACAGCCATCCAAGGTATTGATTCGGATGCCCAGGAAAGAAAGCTGCATCATTGGTCTCTAAGTTGTGTTATGAGCAATGGGAATACAGGACTTTGTGAACAAGGCATGCACCACAAACAGTAAATCTGCAAAATAAGGGGATCCTTCTGAATCCATTAACAGGAAATTATCAAGGTAGTTTGCTACCCCATGTTCACTCATACCTGCACACATGGACCAGTGCAAGAAAGAAGTAAACTTCTAAAAAAAATACCCTATAAACAGAACACCCCTTGGGCAGGCAGTGATCAACATAAAAACTATTGGGAATGTGGAAACCCATGAAACTGAAGAAATCCAGATGCAAGGGTAAAAGCCAAAAGCCAACTCAACATCTGTAAGACCCCTTGGCCAAAGGTTGCACTAAAGACAAAGGACCTCATTCAGAGTCGGTCGTTGTGGCCGCACGGTCGTACGCCACCGATGTTCGCTATACTGCACATGCATAAAGTTTGCAGTGCGCGTGCGCTAACTAGCCACTACGATCAGAAATTTCTCTCTCCTTGAACACAGTCAGGTCGGTAGTTTGAGTGACAGATGGAGGCGTTTGTGGGTGGTAACAGGGGAAGGTGCTTGAAAATGGGGGAGTGGAGATCCGAACGCAGGCGTGCCTCATTATACGAATGGCGTTTTATGGGAGTGCATACGGTTTATGGGAGTGCATAATTAACAAAGTAGCATCATGGCACATGTGACATGGGAGGTTTTTACACTGACATGATCGTAGAGCTTAAGAGAGGGTATGGTCAACCTTAAGCTCTGCGACCAGTTCCGATGGTTCCTGATGGTTCCCGATGGTCTCGATTAATCCTTATATGCCCGGAGATGATGTACAATGCATACGAGAAGGGGGCGTATTTTTTTGTCATCCGACCGCTTCCTCCCCATGGTCGGCCAACTACCGATCCGAACTTTGGGATGCAACTTACGAGGGAATCATTTGCATATCTGGCCCCTTTTTCCGTACGACCGTGCGGCCGCTTCGACCGACTCTGAATGAGGTCCAAAGTGTCTTCAAACAATTGATTAAAACCTTGCCAAAACTCAAATAGAGTAACATTGTTGAGCAAGGAGCCCTGAGAATAGGACAGATGCTGAATAATCCTTTACTGTATTTCCCTGGGTTTTTTGGGCACTAAACCCACAGGTGACAAAAATAAATTAGGAAAAGATGGCATAGAAAAGGGCCCAAACATGGACTCCAGCTGAACCTCCTTCATTACCTGAGCTTTTAGCACAACTGAAAGATCTAATGCAGAGCACAAATTTCTTGTCCTAGCAGCCTTCACATTACCAAAAATAAATACAATAAAACCCTCAGTGAAACCTCTTCTTAAAAACTCAGCAGCCTCCCTAATAGAGTACCAGGACAGTCATTTGTCCATAGCACCCAAATAAACCCGAGTTAGAGTCCAATTTAAGAACACTATGCCCTGCTGGGTGCACAGTGGAGGAATTTCTTCTTCCAGAGAGGGAGTGGGTTCCTCCACAATGTATACAAAAGTATCAAAACCATCACTTCAAGCTGAGGGAACATTGTATATTGTTGAAGAGAAAGAACTTGCATTTCACAGGGCTGGACAGCTGGTGGAAAGGTACGCTCCTGATAAGAAGTTTCCCAACAGCCTGTTGATGTTGTATAATGTCTATCCACACCTTGCTCACAAAAGTCATACTGGTGTGGACATGCTCTTTCCATTGAAAATCCTCATTATAAGCCCTGCAGACCATACCCATCATTGAGCTGTGCTAAGAATGAATCATGTGAAGATACCTGATTACATTAATATGTTCTTTCACATGTATTTTTTAATAACCCGCAGTGAACATGTGCATACTCCCAGCTAGCCATCAGAAAATGTATTAGCGTCCTTGTTCAGACCATCTTTCTTGAGCTTCACTGTTTAAATCTTTATGAAAGCATCTAGTTAAGGTAAATATGTTCACATATTTTCCATTTATTATGATATTGCATAATTACTGCAGTATTGATGCCGTGCAGCATAGTACCCCTGTAAGTGTTAGAAAAGGAAAGAACTACTGCTGCATGAGCAATGAATCAAGCACCCCCACCAGGAGCACTTCCTGGCCCTATCATCCTTTGAAGAAAAAACATGGTGAATGAATATGATTTGCTAGAGGACCTCAATTTCTTCTGGTGCCTATACCTCCTATGATGGTTGTGCGATATGAAGGTCGCCTTATCACTACCATCCGCAATCGTTGAAGATGTACAAGAACTAACTGTAACTCAAAATCTGACTCCCCGAGCTCCAAACACTGAGACTTGGATACACCATAATAGCCACTGTGCGGGGACCCTGCAATTAATGCTGCAGTGCATCCACATCTAAACCAGCAGCCCACCCCATGTCCCACTACACATGGCTGGGTCAATATAGTATGAGCACCTGAGTGACTGCTCCTGACTGGAAGCCCTGAGAACACGTGTGGGCCAGATTGCCATAGGATACTCAGGAAGTACTGTGGGTGGAGGCTCTAGTGACTGGTCACCCATGGTCAGGACATGTTGTGGCCTCATCCTTGTATCTGGAGGGTCTCCTGGCAAATCAGGCAGGGGGTGAAAAGAATGAGTTAGGTTGGACATAAACACTGAAGAAGGGTAAAGAGAAGAAGGATTAACCAGGTACTGTATAAGGAAAGGGACAAAAGGAAAGAAATAAAGAAGGGAAGAGAAGAAACAAGGGGAGGGAAAGGCATGGCAGGAGAGAAAACACTGGAATAACAAAATAAAAACAAAAAAGAAATATAGAAAGATACCAGGAACAGGGATAAGAGAGATATTTGAGAAAAGAAGAGAAAGACAAAATTAAGCAAAATAAAGGCAAAATCACAACAAGAATAGAACACTACTTCCCTGGTCCAATGCCAAATGAAGAAGAGAACCAGAAATTTCCAGTAACTTCCTATCAAGTAAAAACCCACCCAATAGGTCATCTAACCAGGGAACATCACTGTAAATCTCACTATTAAATCTTATTTCCTGTTTTGCCAGTTTGAAATGGTCGACCCTTGGGGTTTAGTTCCCCACCAGACATATAAAATTTTGATGTTGGAATGTGACTAGCCAAAATAGAGAGAAAGTAGCATCAGTACTAGGATGCAAGGGTACAAAGCACCCAAACAAATCAAGGAGGCACAGCTGCTACCCTAAGATAGTGTGGTAATAGCAGTGCAGCATCTACACTATCATCAGGGTATTACCATGTCCTAAACTGCTTGGCCATATCCAAGTACCAGGTATCAAAATTTGACACGGCAGTCCTGCTGTAGTCAGAATAAGCCTCAGCAGCAATGTAGCGAGGTTGAGAATCTTTAGGTTTATTTACTAAGTGTTGGCTTGCAAGCTGACACTTCCTTGTGTGTTTAAGCCCAAAATGTAAAATGGCAAAGTTTTTAATAGCAAAACACTGTGTATTTTGCTGTTAACAGCATTGTACTTTTAAAATTCAGGCTTAAACACATGGGGAAGCAGCATCTTGCAAATGTAACCCCTGGAGTTGTTTTCCTTTTGGTGACTTGTCTTTAGAAAGGATTTTATCTGGAGCAAATATTTTACTAAATGATACTGCACTGGCAGTTTTGCATTGCTTTCTATAGCTATGCAAAAATGTTATCTCCCTTCATTTGAACCAGTTTACCATAAAATTCTGACCTCTACTAACAACATAAATGATAATTGTGTATGCCGGCAGAGTTAGCTGCATATACATGGACACACTGTTAGCTGGCCAAAACTGTATTTGCCATTTTGCCATATAGAGGCTTGGCTGGCTTAGACCAGCACAGTTATATATTGAAATTGGTACGGGCGAGTAGAACTGACGCTCGTGCAGCATGCCAAATTTCAGGGTAAATACTTAAACATGAGTATTTGGGAGAAATCTAAAGCTCCAACTGTCACTTTTTAATGACATTCTCAATTAGGACCACTTTTCATCTGTTCTATATGGGTTGTTTTTGGGAAGGCATAACTCAGGGTAGGGAGCAAATTTAGACTTGAGGTTTGTTTTGTTAGGTAGTTATTGTTCCAGGGTAGGGCCTTTTGGGGTTCAGGTAAATTAGAAAGTTACAGTTTTTAAACTATTACCTCAAGAATGCGCCATTGAATAGATAGGAAATTTCAAGTTGTTGCACAGCTGCAGTAGGAGCCTTCAGCAGGTGTATTCACTGTGGCTTCACATGGGTGCAGCAAGATGGCTGCCTTTTGTGGGTGGTGGCGGGGGCCGGGTCCAGGGGGAAGGAAGCCGGCATTTGCTGTGGCCAGGATGCAGGGGGGGAGAGGGTTGGGGTTAGCGGGCATTAGCTGCAGCCAGGAACCGTGGACAGTTGGGCATTAGCGGTGGCAGTGCGGGTGGTGGTGTAGCAGGCATTAGGACCTGGGGGAGGTAGCAGCACACAGATGCAGACTCGGATCTGGAATATCTGTAATACCTGCATCTGTGTTTAAAAAAAACAAACACAGAAGCAGGGATGGGTCAGTGGAACCCGTCTGTGCTTCTGTGGGTAATGAACATAAAAACCTGTGCAAAAAAAAAAAATGGCATGGCCCCCTCACCAAAAACAACAACCAGCCCCGGGCTTTGGAAAGCCAGTACTGGTTGTGCTAAATACAAGGGACAAATGACGTAGGTGTCCCCCGTATGAAGCACAACCAGCACCAGGCTTTTCAGAACCAGTCCTGGTTGCCAAAATATGGTGGGTAAATTATGCATGGGTCCCCCGTGTTCAGCGCAACCAGCACTGGGCTCTGAGCTGGCCCTGGTTCTGGAAATACAGGAGTGAAAAATGCATAGGGTCCCCCTATATTTACCAGAACCAGTTCCAGACTCTTTCTAGTGGGAGGTGATGCCACAGCCAGGGTAGCCCTTTCACTAGGCCCCCCAGCCAAAGCATCACCCCTGACCACTAGTCAGCTCAGGCAGGGGATGCAGTGGGTGCCAGGTTGATTGTGTAAATTGTGGAGCAAGTAAAGTTAAAATATTGGCTTTTGATGTGGATCTACAGTTCCCAGCAAGCCTCCCCCACATGCTGGTACTTGGAGAACCACAAGAATCAGCATGCAGGGCATTATGGGCCTGCTGGTACCTGTAGTTCCACAGCAAAAGCAATATTAAAAAACTGCAGAACACACACACTGTAGAAAAGTTCAATTTTATTAAAATATATATGCACACACACACACATGTACTCACACATATATACACACTATCTCACATACTCACCTAGTATCCCAGAAGCCAATCTGTCCTCTTCTCAAGTAGACAATCCATTGGAGTACCTGTAAAAAAAATTCCATACTCACCTCCTCCTATGCGTGGTTCTGTACTCTTTGTTCCAAAGTAGGCAATCCAGGGTCTTGGCAAAAAAAAAAGAAATTACGCAAGCCCACGGACATTAGTAGAGTCTTCTAAGGACACAACTACCCGAATGTTGGTTCTGCTGAGAGATTTCAGTCCAGAAATTCCGGTGCGTAGCATTCATTGGCCAGGTGAGACGAGCCATCCACCTCTCAGCCAATGAGCTGTTCTCACCATTGTTTTCAATAGTGAGAACAGAGCGTGTCTTTTTTAAAAGTGGTGCCTCAGCGCCATTTTTGAAATTCAAAGATGGCCTCCGTGAGCCAATCACAGCTCGCGACGTCATCATCCCACCCCCTCGGCTGGCTTATATACAGCCAGTGCAAGGTGCCATCCACTCAATCGTCAGCCGGGGAGCTGGAGAGAAGACCAGCTGAAGCAAGAAGACCCTGTGTAAACCCCAGATGGGCGGCGGCCGCCACCCTCCGGGTGAAGACATCGTAGAAGTCCTGGGGGAAGGGGCCACCATGTAAAAGAGCTTAAAATCTTAAAGGCTCTTAAAGGCCTTCACATGGGCGGCGGCAGCCTTTAATCTGTCTTCCCTAATCCCTATTGTTGTGTGTTCTCCAATTGTGCTAGTCTGTATTCTTCATCCACATCAATCTGTCTTTACCCAACTGCACTGCTCTGTCTTCCCACAACCATGCTACTCTGTATTCCCCATTCATGTTGCTCTGTTCCCCCAAACCATGCCACTCTGTACCCCCATGTGCACCACTGTTTTCTACCCATCTGCACCACTTTGACTTGTCCCCATCTATACTGCTTTATCTTCTGTCTGCCCCATCCACAAAGCCCTGTCTTCTCCCCCCATCCCCCATATTCTTATCTCATCTGTGCAGCACTATATTCTGCTCAGACTTCAGTTGCATAGACTGCATGTGTGTATTCCAATGAGCAACCAATTCTGTGAATTAGCAGCTCCAACAATCCAGTAACAGCAATCTCACTCTGTGAGAGTGCTGAATCTGCAATTAACCACATGTTGTCATGGCATACCATATTTGTATTATGCAAGGAACACATCCATTAAGGCGTCAGTCTTAATGATCATAATTTCATTGCTTTTTTTTAGTTTGAGTGGCAGAAATTAAGAAAGTTCTGTGAAATTTCAGATCATGTGCAAACAGCCTTAATGGGACATGTGAAACAGTAAGGTTTTTGTCTATGGAATAAATATATATATATATATATATATATATATATATATATGTAAAATCACAAACTGTGAGGGCACTCACCGTTGCAAAAAAACATCCTCTTAATTACATACCACCAGGTATGTAATTAAAAGGATGTTTTTTTTGCAACGGTGAGTGCCCTCACAGTTTGTGATTTTTTGGATACAAGTGGACCTCCAGATTTTTTCTGATGGTGTCATTGAGGTGCACCCCTAATGGACGGTATTGCTGCAGTGAGTGCGGGCCTTATTGGAACATATATATATATATATATATATATTTTTTTTTTTTATATATTTTTTTTTTATTTTTATTATTATTTTTTTTTAAATTAAGCTACCCATTTTTAGAAAGTGATAGAAGATAGAACTGTGGCGCTTGATCCTAATTCATTTACTTATTTATCCATATAAAATAGAGAAAGTTATTGGAGAGAAGAACTCAAGCACAATTAGTAATTTATAGTATCTCCATTTACAATGAATAGAGCAAGACAACTGTCTGTAAATACCACCTACACCTGGAGCCAGGTAGGAGAGTACCCATAGACAGCAGATGTTGGAGCGATGCTGTACTGTAGATGTAACTAAGTTATTGCTGCAGTGTAAAACATAGCCATCCATGATTTATAGTATACTATTAATCAATGAGACAATCGTGTTTTTATGCCTAATCAACTTCTGTGGTTGTAGAACAAATAATTTCCAGACTTTCTAATTTTATTTAGACAAGCATTATCACAGTTATATAAAGTATTTCTGTAAATCAGGACGCTATGTAATAAAACAAAATAATTGGCACTGCTTAAATTTAACACAGAACTCCTTTTGGCTAAATCACATTTAAAAGCTATTTTTCATGCAAATGCTGGAAATGGATGTTAAAGTCAAAGTTACAATCCAAAGGTCACAAGTACAGGTCTAGCAAAAAGGTACTAACATTTTTATGAAATACAACACTTTAATTCAAGTAGATGGCCTTTTTAATAGTTTCACTCTAATTGCCAGCTTTTGGTGCTGCAGTTTTAGGAAGCGCAAAATTGAAACCATTAGCTTTAATAGGTAATACCTCTTCCAAATCTTCACTATGGACTCTGATAAAACCATTAACTGTTATTTAAGTAGTACAATAAAATTGCCTCTTCGGCACGTTTTGCATATTTTTCGTTTCTTATTTTACTCAACAGAAATGGAGTTAGAGATGACATTTAGAAATCAGAGAATTTTTAAGAGAAAGCACATATATTTCAAAAAGAATGTAAAATGTGTATATTTAATGAATTAATTATTTTGTTCATTTAAATTAAATAATATTTTATAAAATAATTAAAGTTTAGGTATGTTATTATAATTTTAAGTGTGTACAATTAGGAGAGCAAGAGTAATGTGGGTTGTTACATTAAAATGATCTCTGCACTGGACGCCTCCAATATACAGAAAAAAGAACACACAATTGACTGCATGTTTGGAACATGAATGAAACTAATATTTGTGGAAAGAGGAGTGCACTACTGCACAGACTCCAGTCCTGATCTGCTGGGAGGCATCAAGCCTTGTTACAAGATAGCTGCGAGCTCACTACTAAGAATGTGCAGGGGCTATCTTGTCTTTTCAGTGTAGAGTGACATGGTGGGAGCAGGAGCAGCACAAGAGGAAGGCTGGCAGGGCTATTGCCCACTAGCACTGTCTGTTAAAGGTCGGGAAAATGCTGGGTGCTAGGACCCAGCAAAGAACATGCGCCCTGTAACAACCAGGAAGTCTTATGGATCTCCAAGCTCTCTGGGCAGTAAGTATCATAGCGCTCCACCTGCAGTGCCCACAGCCTACCAATGTATTATTAACTAATGGCCGCCATTTCCTCACCCAGCAATTATGTAGTGCAGGATTGCACTAATGGCAGTGGGTAGGTAGGAAGCTGATGGCTACACCTTCCTTACTTATAATAGAGCCCTGCAGCACACCTAATTCAAAGTTACCCTGCACATATTTATACATGGAAGTAAATATACACTCTTATGTGCTACTGTATATAGTCAGCTGAGAATGTTGCGAGTATTAGAGGCCAAGTAATTTATACAGTACTGTGCAATCCCAGTCCTCAGAGTCACAGGCTATCAGACATCACCTTAGAGGTATATGGTATTATAATTTGCACTACAGTACTTTTTCTTCTTTGTCAAACTAAGAAAGCCAGTGTGAGGTCATGTCACAAACTTGTATCAGCAAATTGTTATATTAGCACTGATATATTTAGAGGCTTGTTCATCATCCCTAGTGGGGCCGTTACACATGCAGAAACACTAGTTTCCACATGTTTTAAGTAATAGGCACATTCATTATTAGGGTCCTGATGGTGCTGCCTAGTATTTAGCAAACTTAGAAAACTGAAAGTTTTCAGAGTTTGCCTGCCAGAATGACCACCATCTTCAGACCCATCAGCTTTGCTCATGCAGTACATCACAGGGAGGTTGGAGCCTGTCTCAAGTATGACATTGGCGCAGGAGATTTGGAACCGGTGCCCAAGTCTGGAACTTGGTCATCAGTGTGATCGCACTGTCACTGTCACCACAATACCGGTTGGGGGTGAGCAACATGTTTTTATATAGAGAGCTCTTTTTTATAAACATTGTCAGATGATATAGTATGGAGCATGTGGGTTCACTCTTTTGGAGCCTGTTCCATGGAGCAGTATGTTCTCCTAACAGATATAAAGTAGAGTATTTTCTTTCATCTACAGTATGTATGAGGATGGTACTATGCTTTGCAAAGATAAAGAAACTATCTAGATCAGAACCTCAATAATCTTTTGGTACATTCATATTTATAGGACTTCATAAATGTTACACCATTACTGTGAGCATCCTTATGTTAGTACTTTGCAATATTACTTTTCACTCTTTTGTTATTTTCTGCTGAAACTTGCAAGGTAGGTGACTCTTGTTTACTGTAATTGTAGCTGACATCATGGGAGTTCAATTAAGTGCTTTGTAAAAGTTTTCCAATTTAGACCATTGGGGTAAGGATCACATTAAACATCTGTGTAGGTGTCCAAGACCCATATGCAAATAACATGCTCTCATTAATATAATTTTATGCATGAGTTAAATTGGAGTAAAAATGTTTGTCCTCCCTCTGCAGTTGCTGTTGATTTGTAAATTTGCAGGGTCCCTGTAGGTATTTACAAGCAGAATATGAGGTTATGTTCATTTTTGGTAGGGAAGCACCAAAGGAAATTTTTGCCCTGGACCTCACTTGCTCTGTGTGGGAGAAAGAAGTCTTTTACTTAGCTACTATGAGAGACCTGGTTAATGCTTGCATATGAGTGGCTGTACCAGATCCCTGCACTGCTACCTGTTTATATCATACACTCAACAGCTGGTGAGCTGTATGGAACCTCTGCTCAATTACCAGTGTGCAGGTAACATATGGTGTGGCTCAGGTCGATCCATACAGGCATTTTAGTCACAGCATGACAATAATGTGGAGAGACGCAGTAAGACATGACAGTATCCACGGCATGCAGGGCAGTCATCAGAAATTGTCGGGCCCGGTACTGACAAAATAGGCAGGGTCCCCCCTCCATATTTCTGCAACTCAAACTTCAGTGTCTCCCCAGCCTTCTGTCTATACAGACAGCCCCCACATTCAGCCCTTACAGCTCACAGACACTTGCCTTCTCCTGTGTCTTCTGGCTGCTTTCTTCACACTGAGGCTGGTTTCTCTGTCAGTTGTGCAGCGCTTGTGATGTCATGACATCATGTGCGCTTTGCTGCAATAAGAATAAAAATAACTTTTATTTGTACCAGACAGCCACAATCCCCCTTTTCTCTGTTATCCCCCCACATTCCCCTCTTTCTCAGCAATCCCCCACATTCCCCCTTAGCAGTGACACCCCCATACATTATCCTCTCTCTCTCTCTGTGATCCCCTCCATATTCCCCTCTCTCTCTCAGTATTATAATGATTAACCCACGTATTCTGCATTTACAGTTACATTTCCTCTGATTGGATTTTAAAAGGTCTTCCCCAGGAATTGCCAAAGTGCGCATACTTGCTTGATCCAAAATATCTCTAGGGCAACCACTTTCAAGAAATTTAACTGACATAGCATCAATTTTAGTACAAGCAGAAACATCATCACTACATATCCTGCGAGTCAGTAAAACCTGAGAAAATGGCAAACCATATTTGAGTGGTTTTAGATGAAAACACTTACAATGTAAAATAGTGTTTCTATCTGTAGGTTTATTGTATAACGTAGTCTCAATGACTCCCTCACATAAATTTAGCTGTACATCTAAAAAGTTGGCACTATGTTCATCAATACAAAAGTAAATTGATAGGACTGCTTGAGGCATTGTGTTGTTCAATAAATGTAAGGAACTGCTCTCTAGTCCCAGTTCAAATCAAAAATATATTGTCTATGTATCTGGCATAGAAAAATCTTGCCCAATGCATACAATAGTCAATATGTCATGCTCGGCATGAAACAAGTATGTTTTGGCACAAGATGGGGCCACATTGGACCTCATTGCACTGCCAACAAGTTGTAAATACAACCTACTATCGTACATGAAAAAGTTTCTTGTTACTATCATATTTAATAAATCAGTGACCAAATCCACCAAGTATACATTGATTTTCTTATATTGATTAATTTATGAACTGCAAAAAGGCCCTTACCTTAATATTCAGGCTTACAGTATACAAACTGCTGATGTCAATACTACATAGTAAACTGCCCACCGGTATATCATGCAATCTATGAATCTTGTTTAGAAAAGAGGTAGTGTCTAATAAGAACCTCAGATGTTCCTTCACACATGGTTGAAGCAATGCATCAAGATACACAGACACCAAATTCATATGCATCAGTGTCCAATAATCATATTACTGGACACTTGCCTCTCAATTTCTAATTTATAAGTGGATAGTTCCTTCACCACAATGGCTTTGCCCTTGTTAGCCTGGTGGATCACTATGTCAGTATACGATGAAAAATTATGCAGAGCCTTCAATTCCCCAGCTAAAAGGTTGCTTTGATTCCTGGACTTATCTGAATTATCCCTCACAATGGTATTAACATCTTGGTCTAAATGTCTTAATTGCAGCATTATTTTATGTAGGCTCAAGGTGAGACTTTTGCTGTAATCTGCATAGTTGAGATGGAATCTCAGAGATAGCAGTATCAGGAACCCTAGGTGGAGCTTTAGCGACATTAAAAAAAATCATGCAGTTTAAGTCAGGTGGTATTTCTCAATTTATATATATATATATATATATATATATATATATATATATATACAGTGATCGCACTGAGCAGCATAATATATGGGTTCCCGGGACCTGCCACTTTCAAAAAATGACAGCATCTGACTGCAGTACCCATTGACATTAATGGGAACTGCAGTCTGCTGTGGTAGTTAGCCTTCTGCAGATTTCTGTGAAATTTTCTGCATTAGACTGTTCTTACATAGCAGTGATACATAAAATGATGCAGAAACTATAGTTTCTGCAATATTTTTTGAAAAACCGTGAACATGAGTAGGTGGTGTGGAGTCAGGAACAGGAGGATTCAGGGAGTCAGATTATAGGCAAGGGGAACTGGGGACAGGAGGAGTAGGCAGGAACAAAAGAAGGGGCTGGGATGTTGAGTGGAGCCATGTACAGGAAGAGGAGGGTAGCTAGGGACCAGAGGAGTAGGCAGGGAAAGGAGAAGGGTCTGGAGGTTGAGGGGTAGGCAGGGACAGGAGTAAGGGTTAATTTTATTTCCCCTTCATCCTAAGGACCTGGATGTGATGTGGAGTGAGGGCAAAAGCGCAGTTCCAGGCCTTCACAGCACTGATATGTTGTCTCAGCTGGAGTATCTGGCCACCGATCAGAGGCGGGCTGGGCTGGGGGACAGGGTGCCATCTGCCCCCCGGGCCGGTACAATCCTGACACTTTGGGGCCGCCGGCAGGCAGCCAGCGGCCTCGCTCTGTCATGCTGTCAGTCGGAAAGCATTCTCTGCCTGCTCCCCGGCCGGCGGCAGCGATGACCCCACTGTGTGCCTGTGTCTCGGCCCCTCACCTGCATTGAAGGGGCAGCATATCTCTGGCAGTGCCAGCAGCACTGTGTGCAGCAGGGACCCGGCTGGGAGCGCGACGCTGTGTGCAGAGCAATCCGGCTGGGAGCGCGACGTTGACCTCGTGACATCATGTCACGCTACCTGCCGCAAAGAGGAGCCGCCAGTCACCCGGGAGAGGACCAGCTACCAGAGGACCTATTAAATGGTAAGACTCAGTGAGGGGTACAGAGTCTGTGAAGTCAGGAGGCTTGAAAGTAAGGGGGCCAGGTGGCTGGAAAGAGGGGGAGGGGGCAGGAGGCTGGAAAGAGGGGGGGCAAGAGGCTGGAAAGAGAGGGGGCAGGAGGCTGGAAAGACAAGAGTGCTGGAGGCTGGAAAGACAAGAGTGCAGGAGGCTGGAAAGACAAGAGTGCAGGAGGCTGGAAAGACAAGAGTGCAGGAGGCTGGAAAGACAAGAGTGCTGGAGGCTGGAAAGACAAGAGTTCAGGAGGCTGGAAAAACAAAGGGGCTGAAGACTGGAGTCATGAAATGCTTGGCAGGAACTTGTTGGATGAGGTGGAGGTTGGGGCACATGCGACAAGGAGAGAATGACAGGAGGGTATATATGACATGGGGAGAATAAGTAGGATACATGTCACAAAAATTAGGGCACGAGCACAAGCTATTTACAGACGACCCAGCTGGGGCCACATGCTTATGCTTGCTCCCCAGGATGAAAGTTGCCAGCCAGCCCCTGCCACCGATAGTAGAGATTTGTACCCTCGCAGACTCACTTCGCTCGCCACAGGCCTCTATTCAGTTAAAGCTAGATCCCCTTCAGTTTCTGTACCCTGACATCATCAGATACTGTTCAACTTCATTCCCTACCATCCAAGAGGGCATAGAGGTGAATATAATTTTGTGGTGAGCACAGCGAGCCCGCGAGGGGACAATTTTCTTTTTTTAGTGAACTGTGGGTAGGAAACTACTCTTCTGCCCTCACTGCATGTCACTTCCAGGTACAAGTACAGAAGGGGAAATATACCTTTCCATTTCTTTTCCCCCTCTATGCCCATGTAGATAGTAAATGATGACATCAGGGTCCATTCGGTGAAAAGCATCTAGAAACTACCCAGGATAAAGGGGCTGGGTGCCACCAGGTATTAGAGGGAGAGATGAGCTGCAGACAGGTGGAGGTGGAGGGTATTAGAGAGGGTAAAGGAGCTGCAGACAGGAGGTGGAGGGGTAGGCAGGGACAAGAGAAGGGGCTGGGTGCCACTGGGTATTAAAGGGGAAGAGGAGTTGCAGTCAAGAGGAGCTGGAGGGGTAGGCAGGGACAGGAGAAGGGGATGGGTGCCACTGGGTATCAGAGGGAGAGAGGAGGCTGCAGGCAGGATGGGGTGGAGAGGAGCTGGGGGTGAGGAGAAAGCAGGGATTAGAGGTTGGAAGCCAGGGACAGCTGAGGCCAGGCGCACTGCTGTACTCTACCAACACATTTACAGCAGGCGCCCGGCTGTTTATTGACAGAAACTGTCACTGACAGAATGTCTCCAGAATGCAGGCAGGGGGGGAGGGTCCTCGTGTCTGCATAGCATGCACTTCTACACCACACCAAACCAAGCCCACCCACAGCGCTACCTACTTTAGGGTGCCGGGTGTCATTTTCAAGCTGGTGGCGAGGTCGCGGTCTTCACACCAGGGATGGAAGGCAGTTTGCAGTGTTCTTCGCGCCGGGGAGTTGTCCCGCTGTGTTCTTCGTGCTGAGGAGGGAAGGTGGCCCACAGTATTCTTAATGCTGGGGCAGTCCACTCGGAGTCACGCTGGGCAGTGGCGTCGCTGACTGCTGAGTGAGCTGCTGCTGCAGCATCTAGGGGCATGTAACGGCTGGCACCACTTCCGTTTTGTTGTCTCCCCTGCAGCTGGGCCAGGGGAGACATCAATCATGTATCCAGGAGCCAGGGAGTGGCCGGCAGCGGAGCGTGTCCCCGGGACTCACCAACTCTGAAAAAGTGAGTCCCTGGTCCTCATTAGTTTATCACATATAAACTGTAGATAAAATAATATTGATTACAAAATCATATTGATTAATGCCACTGGCCTTAATGGAAGTCAAATCCCAAGTGACATCTATGGCAAGCATTCACCTTAACTACAAACCCAATTTAGTACTGCTTATAGTACCAGTGGCTGTGTCTTGGATGAAATGCTGTATGTGCATCTAAGACACAAATTTGTGCAACATTGCCTGTGGTGTTAATAGTGTAACATAAGGAGTCATGTTTTCCATTTCAGTGGGAATACAGGACCTGATTCAGACCCATTCGCTAGGCTGCGTTCGCACGCAGTCGTCAGCAACCAAAGTATGTAAATCCCGCGATCGCTAGCAAGACATTAGCACGCCCACTATGTCTTGCCGTGCGAATGCAGTATGTATTTAGATGCCCACCAGCCTGACACAAGACACCTACTTTCCCTTAGTAACATACTCCATCCCCAGGAATTGTATGAAACAATCAGTCTTGTACGCATGCTCAGATTGCAAACATCGTCAGGCTATGTGCAAATGCAGCCTAGCGAACGGGTCTGAATCAGACCCACAGATCCCACTATTAGAATAGATAAACAGCGCTGAGGATATCAAATCATATAAATGAACTGTAAGTGTGCCCATATGGACAAATATTGCACAATTTATTATACATACAAACATACATTAATCACCTGTGACAATTGAAATCATATCAACATACTATAGAATGCAGTGCCCCCAGTATTGCCCTTTATGTAGTGCCCTCAGTAGTAGTCCCCCACTATGCAGTGCCCCCAGTAGTAGTCCCTGCTATGTGCAGTGCCCCCAGTAGTAGTCCCCGCTATGTACAGTGCCCCCAGTAGTAGTCCGCCCTATGTGCAGTGCCCCCAGTAGTAGTCCTCCTATGTGCAGTGCCCCCAGTAGTAGTCCTCCTATGTGCAGTGCCCCCAGTAGTAGTCCACCTATAGAACAAATACACAAGAAAAAAAAAAAAAACTTACCTGAATCCACGCTTCTGCGCCCACCGCTGGCTGCTCCTCCATCCTCCTGACCCGCTCTCGCTCTGCACTATGGGAGAGACGACATGATGTTTCTCCCATCACCCACTGTGGGAGCTGGAAGGCGGAGCTCATTAGTGTGTGTGATGGCACATGCACAACGATAAAGAGGGAAGTGCCACTGAAGCTGGCTCCTGTACACTGGGGCTAATTCAGACCCCGCTCGCAAGCGGGTCGATGTTAGCCCAGTGCGCATGCGCACGATGCAGGCGGCTCCATCGTGCGCAAGCGTGAGACCCGGATAGCGACGGGCAAGCCGTCGCTATAGGTCTCGCTACAAAGGGGGCGTGCTGTCGATGGTGAGTGACAGCACGCCGCCTTTAGTGGGCATGCCAGGGGCGTGGCTAGCCAGACGGAGGCATTCCCATGGGAACGCCTACCGTCTGGGGTCGGCCCCACTGACATCACAAGTGATGTCAGTGGGAGTGCTTTCAGCTCTGATATAGCCGAAAGCACTCCAGGGCTTGCGGCAACGAGACCCTACCACAAGGGTCTCGTCGCAAGCCCGATGGTCGCGATGGTCTCGACCATCGCAACCATCTTCCTGGCCGCTCGCTATAGCTGTGGGCGGTCACCCACAGCTATACGAGCGGCCAGGAGTCCGCTCTAAAAATTCAGAGGGACCACCCTGATTCAGAGCGAGCGCTCTGTCAGAGCGTCCGGCTCTGAATCAGGGCCACAGTCCCAATTCCTAAAAACCCTGCCCACCTAACAGGGTCTGGTTAAGCCTTTGGGGGCCTGGGGTACTTAAGACACGGGTCCTCTCCCTCTTGTCAGCACCACCTCCCCTGTCTGCGCCCACTGTGTGTACACCTCCTCCCCCCACAACTCCATGAGGATGTTAACTAATTAAATATACATATAGTAATATATATAGTAATACAACAATGATCCAGCACACACTAAAAGTACTTGAGAAATACTTTATATAACGTTGCAAACAAAAAATAAATACAGCCAGCACATCCTTTTGCAAAACTATCAAAATAGCATTTTATCAATAAACAGTCCAGCATGTCAAATAATGCAAAAAAGGAAGTCAAGGCATACAGGGATATCCATGCTTTAGAAATGACATTCAGGAGTTTTACACAATAATCCACGCATAAATGAGCTTAGTGGTATACTCATAATAATGTAGTCATGGGTCCCCACATTTCCTGAATGCCCGACAGAGGCCATTTCGGTGGTGAACATACACCTTATATGCTCATGAGGAAGGTGTATGTTTCAATATCGAAATGGCTGCTGTTGTTCCACTTCCCAACAACTCATCACTCCCACTCCTACATAATATATTTATGGATCCTCCTCACCCCTTATATATTTAAATGGCCTTCCCCTAATCACCAGCCCTTACATATTTAATGATCCCCCTCACCCCCCAGCTATTATATAATTAATGATCTTCCTCACCCCCAGCCCTGATATAATTAACGATCCATACCCTCACTCCCAGCCCTTACATATGTAATGATCCCCCTCACCACCCAGCCATTATATAATTAATGATCCCCTCACCCCCAGCCATTATATAATTAATGATCCCCCATCACCCCCAGCCATTATATAATAAATGACTGCCCCATCCATTATTTAATTAATTATCCCACCTCACCCCCAGCCATTATGTGATTAATTATCCCCCCTCACCCCTAGCCATTATATATTTAATGATCCCACTCACCTCTAGCCCTTATATATTTAATTATCCTCCCTCAGCCCCCAGCCATTATAGAATTAATAATCCCCCTCACCCCCCAACCATTATAGAATGAATGATCCCCTCACCCCCATCCATTATAAAATTACTGATCCCCCCTCATCCCCTAGCCATTATATAATTAATTATCCCCTCTCAACCCCAGTCATAATATAATTATTTATCCCCCCTCAACCCCAGCCGTTATAAAATATATTTAGCGATCCCCCTTTTCTCATTTACATTTGCTGCCTTGGGTGGGCTGCATTCGGCTGTCCTAGCCCCCTACTGTAGCTTAGGGATGGACATCGATGGTCGATGTTTGCCAACCATCAATTTTTTCTTTTGATGTTAGTGTTTTACCATTCGAAGGCAACATTCCGATGTTTGCTGCCATCAAATGGTAATCATTCAATGGTTTTGCGATGGTGGCTTTAAAAACTAAAAGCTCTGCCTCCCCTGACTGCTGTTGGCTATGTCTCCTGCCTCTCATAACCTTCCTGGCTCATGTTGCTGGGATCGTTGGAGGCTGTCTCTCACTGCTTCAGACCTGGCCCTCCCACCCCTCTCTGCTAGCTCTGATTGGCTCTCTGAGACAGTGAGAGCCAATCAGTGTGCAGCCCTGGCCCTGCAGCTGCTTTCACTCACAGACACACACAGAGGGACAGCTAAAAACGTGTTAACAGCAGAGATGGGTAGTGATTTCTCTGCTGGTGATGTAAGAGGTTAGTTTTCTGTGTGTTATAAGTATATTTATTAATGTTTTTAAACTTCACTTTCTTGTTGCTTGTTTAAGTGCCCACAGCAGCAGCATGGCAGTGTTTCCCATTCTCCTCCTCATCCTAAATCAGCTCTGCTTGCCTGGTTTTTTTTTTTTAACTCCCCTAACCCCGCCCCTTTACTATTCATATGAATAGTTTTCAGCATTAAATGCTTTTGATGCGTTGGTTAGTTACTATTGCATCGAAAGATTCAATGGTGGAAGCACTGCCATCATATGATGGTGGGCTTCCGATGTCCATCCCTACTGTAGCTGTCCGCCAAAACCAGAGTCTCACTCCTCGTTGTCTTCTTGGGCATGAGACGTCATGATGTCTCACCCCCTAGTGTCTGATGTGCAGACGCAGTTCGTCACTCCGCCTGCCCGACCGCCGGAGGAGGAAGCAAGGTAAGGGGAGTAGATAGATCCACTTCCGTTTCTGTGCAAGGTAAGGTCAGGTGCACTGCCAGCCACTGAACTGGCTGGGCATGGGGAGGGGACCAATTCTGCTAGTCTCCAACCTCCACCGCTAGCAGCAGCGCAGGGCGGCGGTGGCTGGAGATGAGCAAAATTTTTCAAACCTCTCCATCCAGCCGGTGACCCACCGAGAGCAGTGGGCTTTGGGGGTACTTGCCCCATGTGCCCCTCCTTAATCTTGTCAAGTGCAGGTGGCCACGGTGCATCACCAGTTTGATGCTGTCAGCTGCTGGTTAGAGTCTTCGGCCAGCCAGCAGGCACAGTGCGCGGCGCCTCCAGACACTTTCGGCGCCTGGAGCTCGCACTCCACCAGAACTGCCCTCCTTACACCCCTGACAATAAGAGGGGTTCAAAAGTAAAAAAGAAAAATCTGGAGAACATGAGGCTACTACAATGGGACACAGTTTTCACTTCATCAAAAAGGGGAACAATTTAATGCACATGATGTTTTATTAGGCTCTGCATACTAATATTTGACAGTAGCTAATCCCTGAAAATTAATAGACTCTGGATTATTGTGTCACAAAGTGTATAGTAGAGTATGTTATAAAATTACAAAATCATTGTTAAAGAGCAGGGGGGGGAAAGTGTTGTCCAGGCAATTTAATCAGTTAAGACTGATTTGAATATCAGTTACAAGCAGTATTGTAAAAAAGCTTTTACCTGACTGGATCACCATCAGAACTGTGTAATAGACTGATTGATTGAATGATTTCTGGATGCTTCAATAACATTGATGGCTATAGTCCTGTTGATCTCAAAGTTGCAGTATCTGCCATCTTACAAAAAAGAGCAGTTTGGCTACTAAGATGATTTTCCTCTTATGCCAAATGCCACTAGGTGGTTATTAAGAAAAGTGTGAAACTTTTGATGTATCACAGAGACAGCAGTGTTGCAGTTGAAATTCCCCTTTTGCACTGATGAAATAACCCAGGTTATTGCAGTGTAAAACCGGGTTATGGCTTAGTGTAAGAGGGTCCCCAAAAAATAACCCAGGTCCGTTGACCTGGCAATCTAACCAAGGTAGTGAGCAGGGCTGGACCCGGGTTACAGTGCAGTGTAAACAGGTGACCAGGGTCAAATTTACAACCAGGGGCTCAGAGAGGGGGGCGGGGTGCGGGTACTAAACACCCAGGCCTGGGCTTGTTGGAGGGGCCTAATAGGGGTCTGGGTCCAATGCCACCCCCACTCCCTCTTACATGTCAGCAGCCCAGTACATGCTGCTGTGTGCTGGACTGCAATAGGAGACTGCAGCCACTGGGCAGCAACAGCAGTCTCCTCTCCAGTCTCACATTGATCGCGCCCCTACTTAGATTTGTGCTGGGCTGAGGGGCTCACAGCGCCCCCTCACAAGCATGCAGCGCTGCTTCGTGGCACAGCAAATCATTTATTTTCTAAGGAGGCATGGCAATGCCTCCCACGGTTAGGCCACATAACCCGAAAGTAATGGGGCCCGGGCAAGCTCTCTATGGCCCTGTGTACAACATAGCAACAGCCAGCTAACCGATGCTTGGAGATGGTGTCATCTCCAAGCACTGGCAGAGAAGAAGCCCCGGCAATAACCCAGGTCTAGCCTGCTGTGTAAACAGATTTCAAGCTGCTGTGACATGGCTTGAAACCCATGTTAAGTGACTCGGGCTGGACCCCAGAATTTGGTGTAAAAGTTGTACAGTATTACATACATTTTGGTAAATGGTAAATCCCAATGTAAATATCTTCTAAGCAACACAACTCTGTCAAGTCTAATCTTCAAGATTAATTCACTTTCTTAAACCCAACCAAATTTGATATTCCTGATATTTCAATATTGACATTTGTTGAATATCAAAAATATTTGCTGTATGTCTAGCACATTCAGTGAATGCATTTATCTTTGCCATTTTAGATTCAGATGCAAAATTTACTACTTTAGGGCTTTACCTACATATATCCAGGTACCATTTCTAAAGGTCTAACAATGGGCTTAGAGCAAATGCCATTTTCTATTACTTTATTAAAAAATTCTGCTTGGCCCTAGTCTACTGCCGACTATAATTAAATAAGGTAAAGAAATGATGTTAGCATAAAGTAATATAGGCATATTTTAAAGGATTAAACGTTTATATTTTAGCATGCTTGCAAGGCAGCATACAAAGTAAATATTTGTTAAAAGATCAGGTTGTCATGTTTTGCCTAGCAACAAAGAACATTAGACTAAATCCATATTAAAACATGTTTAAAGCAAAATATTTCTGGGAACAAATATATTGATTAAACATCTTATGCTGTTAGTGTTTTGTATTGTTTTTTGTTGTGGAAGTTGGACATTTTTGCTTACCTATTTAAAAGGACTTGGACAGTGAAGGATAAGGCAGGTTAAGGCATTCACAGACGTGCTTTTGAAACCCATAATGTAATTAAACTGCAGCAAAAACAACGTAATGTTCATAAGTCTGAAAAAATAAAGCAGTATGGTAACTAGAACAGATAAATTACATGAGCAGATTTAAAATTATAATGTATACACTATAAACAGCAGTTTAAAATGTTACTAAAGAAATGCACTGTCCTAGATGCATACTATAGGTCTCTTTCTATGTAAAAATCTTCCTCTGCAAAATAAAATATAATTTAAAACTTTTACACAGAATGAAAACTCTGCACCTTCACTGACAACACAATATTATACACTAACATAAATTATTTACAGTTGCCAAGAACCCCCACTACATCAGCCAGAGACTCATAACAAGACCACAATAGCAGTAGTATATAAAAAGGTTTTACTAGAGCTAAGACCACAATGTGCAGTATAAGGGCTGTAATGGAGTTGCTATTCTTGCCCAGTGGCAGCAGCTTTCCCTATGAAGTCTGCTCTGTGTGTTAATTTTAGAGCTAATTCAACGCACTGGAACAGGCAGAGCTGAGAGCAGCTGCCAGCGAGGCATGAGGAGAGAGAATGTGTTTAGAAAACTCAATTCTGTCTTCTACTGGTTAAATTATGTATGCATATTTATTATGGGATGCTATGCTTTTCTTGACACTTATGTTATTTATATCAGCTAAATATGTTTAATACAGAAATTTCATTTTTTTTTAAAACCATCTCCCCTACAGCCTGTACTATACATTGCCCCCAATGCTGGTGCTTCTGAAAAAAAAATACAATTAAAAAATAAACACAATACTTACCTTATGCCCCGCTCCTGCGTCCTCTGCCATCCGGTCCGACTGCGGCTCCACCACGGATCTATGGGAGAAACGTCATGGCATCCCTCCCATAGTGCTCTCTGCGGGAGCTGGAGCTTAGGTGTGAGCTCCGGCTCCTCAGATCTATGGGAGAGATGACATGATGCTGCAGGGAGGGAGCCGGGTGCCCGTTGATAAAAAATATCAGCAGGACCACCTGCGGCGGCTAGCGGGGGGGGACGACTGCTGCTGTTTTTTTTTTGTGGGATTTCTTTTTTCCTCCTGGGGACTCAGTGGCACTATCTAGGGGCCAGCGCTCCGGGCAACGGCCCTGTTAGCCCGCCCCTAGAACTGTGACTCCTGGCTAGGGAATCAGATATAGGTGTAGGAGAGGGTCTTGAATATGGCAATGACTTGGCCCAGGTAGCAGGAGAAGGTGGCTTGAGAGATACCTACCATCCTCCCAGTCACTGACTGAAAGCTCCCAGTAGCAAAGAAGTGCAGAACAGCCAGCAGTTTGTGTAGGCCTAAAAAGTCTTGTGATCATGCACTGTATGGCTCAAGCTGAGTTTTGATGAGGTCATACAGGTTCATTAAGTTATTGTGGTTGAGAGAGAACATCTGTATGACATTGTCAGTGTGTATAGCAAGCCACAGCAGAATTTAGAATACAACTTTATACTAGGACTAAAGGACTATCAACCTTTATTGAATGAACTGGACAAGGAAATTATATTGAAGGGGATATTTGTTTCACAACAAGACTTGGTACAATAAGATCACACCCAGGAATTCCTATTAAGTGGTAACAGCAGAAGAGACTTGTGAGTATATGTGTGGGGCGCAGCCTACAAAAACATATAACATCTCTCTTCTCATACCCTCATATCCTTCACTGAAGGCTGCACAGCAGTTTCCCTGGGGAATGTATGATAGATGCCAAGAGCATAAATCATACAGAGAGCTATCCCTGAAGGAGATGCTGACACCCCACAGTGAAGTATGAATAGGGGCTACCACATTCTTGCTCTATTCCCTTCTCCCCAATTTACCACTCACTGAAGGCTGAACAGCAGTTTCCCAGGGGAACATATGATAGATGCCAAGAGCATAAACCATACAGAGAGCTATCCCTGAAGTAGATGCTGACATCCTGCAGTGAAGTATGAATAGGGGCGACCACATTCTTGCTCTCTTCCCTTCTTCCCAATTTACCACTCACTGATGGCTGCATAGCAGTTTTTCCTGGGGAACGTATGATAGCTGCCAAAAGTACAAATCATACAGAGAGTCATCCCTAAAGGAGATACTGACCCCTGTGGTGAGTAGGGAGTAGGGGCCGTTACAACTTTTACTGCATTAATTTGTTTACAGAAACAAAAATGGCTAAATCAATTTGATAATTTTATGAGGTAATAAATAAGATTTGTTTTACACTTTAGTCAAATATATATTTTTTTAAATAGACCAACATCAATCCCAATCAGATGAGCACACATTCCTATTTCTTTACCATTTATATGAATAGAGATGGACCCTTCTTCTTATATGTGTCACCACAGATTGTAGAACTAGCACATACCCCTGAGCGCAGTTTATCAGTATTCTAAGGACAGTGCATTGAAGTTTATACACCCACAGAAGAACCTAGGCCTACTGTACACAGGCTCTGCGGCATCCCTACCCAGGGTTTTTGAGAGCGCCGCCGTGCCCCGATAAATAGGGGGCATGGCTTAATCATGGGAGGCATGGCCACGCCCCCTGAAAGAACAAAAAAACATACTACACGGCGCTGCGTGCCGGGGAGGGGTCGCTGTGAGCCCCTCAGCCCGATGCAAAGCCAGGGGCGGTGCGATCGGTGTGATCGCTCCCCCCCTTAAGCATAGGAGATTGCTGTGGCTGCTAAGCAGCAGCCACAGCAATCTCCCACTGCATCCCAGCACATGCTGTGTGCTGGGCTGCTGCGAGATAGTGAGGAGGGAGGGGGGGGCGGCACCAGACCCGGACCCCCGCCGGGCCCTTCTGAAAGCCCGAACCCGGGTAAATTGTACTTGCTCTCCCCCCCTCTCTCAGTGCCCTTGCCCCTATCTGCTGGTTCCTCTGTCCTTTTTTTGATCCTGGGCCTTTTCAGTTAGATTGACAGCAGAAAGAGAGTGCTGCAGCAGACTTTGTGTGCTTTTATAAGCACCCTGATTGCGTTTAGGCTAATTAAAATGGTTTACACATGTAAACATGATTTTGAAAACAAATGCATTGATTTTGTGCATAGAGGTAAAATTTGTGTGCACGCTTGATTGATTTTCAAATCACAAGTCTTAGTAAATTTGTGATTTGCATTGGTACCAATATTATTTTGACGATGTTTGTTTTGATGGTGAGTTGCTGCAAATTGCTCTGCGAAGTTGTGTTTGACATGCAATATCCATCCCGATTTGCAAAATCACATCAGACACAACTCTTAGTATCTCTCTTAGTAGTTCCCCTTATGCAGTGCCCCCAAAACAGTGCTCCCACTATTGCCCATTATACAGTGCCCCAGTATTGCCCATTATTCCGTGCCCCTTATAAAGTCCCCACAGTAGTGCCCCTTATGCACTGCCCCCAGTAGCAGTGCCCCTTATGCAATGCCACCTGTATTAATACCCTTTATGCAGTGCCACTTATGCAATGCCCCCTGTTGTAGTGCACATTATGCAGTGCCCCCAGTAGTAGTGCCCTACATGCAGTGCCCCTTATGCAAGCCCCCTGTTGTAATGCCCCTTATGCACTGCCCCTTATGTAATGTCCCTTGTTGTAATTCCCCTTATTCAGAGCCCGCAGTAATTCCCCTTATGCAGTGCCCCCAGTAGTGCCCCTTACAAAGTGCCCCCCAGTTGTGCCCCTTATGAAGTGCCTGCAGTAGTGCCCCTTATACAGTGCCCCCAGTAGTTATACACCTATGCAGTGCCCCTTCCACAGTGCCCCCTACAGTGGTCTCCCCTATGCAGTGCCCCTTATACAGTGCCCTCAGCCAGTAGTGCCCCTTATACAGTGCCCCCGGTCAATAGTGCCCCTTATGCAGTGCCCCCGGCCGGTAGTGCCCCTTATACAGTGCCCCTCACATATAAAACACAAAGAAACACACAAAACAAAATACTTACCTGAATCCCCACTGCTGCACCCACTGTCGTTCGCTACTCTGTCCTCCTGCTTGGCACTATGGGAGAGACATCATAACATCTCTCTTTTCAACCACTGCAGGAGCCAGAAGGCAAAACTCATGAGTGATCTCCAGCCCGGCTGTGCCTCTGGGTGCAGCAGCCAATGAGAGCCTGTCTGACTCTCCTTGGCTGCTAACACAAACACACACCGCTGGGCAGTATGCTCACTGTCAGTTAATGTGCTACCTAGCATCGGCGATGTGTTTGTTTTACTGTGTAGTGCAGACTACACTCTGGTTTCAGTAAGAGTAGTGTGGACCACACACTGACCTGGACCGCAGATGTTTGTCTCCCCCTCTGAGCCACGGGTCCCAGGCAATGTGCCCCACCTAGGGGGGTACCTAGTTGCGCCACTGTCACTGACCCTATATATGTCCAAAGTATTACATACACAGCACTTTATATGAGACAGACTGTGGCTTGTTAAGTGCTAATTTTGCCCTCTTCAAGGGCTGGTAAACTCTTTAAAATGTAGCATTTAGAAATCCTGAATTTGCCCCTGTGGTGTTAAATAATTATGTATCATTGCAATAAGTAGTAATATATAATGCTAGATATTACATATTTTACACCTATGGTAAAGAGACCACTAAGACAACTAAATTTGTATTATAGCTTTACAGAATTGCTCAACTTCACTAAATATACAGAGTGGACATTGGTGTATTCATTCTGTACATAAGGACTGGGTCAGTGACATCATAACCAGGGTCATTTGAGAGAACAGCCTTAGGGGGCACAATGCAACCACCACCTAGGGTTACCACAGGCAGTGCCCAGATATCACCCCCTTTCCGGCTGCTATACCTCCTCCTCCTTTGCCACAGAGCTTCTTTGTCCACTTTTTCCAACCCCACAGCCCTCCTCTGCCTGCTTTCTCCCACCCACAACCATTCTCCACCCACCATCTCCCTCCCCACAGTCCTCCTCTGCCTCTCTTCTCACACCCCACAGACATTCTCCGCACACCTTCTCCAGCCCAACAGTCCTTTCTTGCTCAACTTGCACTGATACAAGAAGGAAGGAGGATGGGAAAACAGGAAGATTATGGCAGGGGAGTGGAATAATCTAGGATCAGTAAAAAAGTTCAGACATCTATAATGTGTTTTAGGTATAAATTGTTAAAAATACCAACAGATTGTTATCAGAGTTCTATGCTTTATACAGATACTGAAATACAAATTGACCTGTAATACCCATAAAACATGAATCCTGACAAGGGAGTTTAGATAAGCGTTGAAATACCAATGCCTATCTTAATCCTGACGTCAGCCGGAACGAAGGTAAACTGGGCTGCCCTTAGTGTTAGCCGCGGGGGTGGGGGAGGGTTAGGTTTAGGTAAGTTAGCGGGGTTTGCATAAGGTTTTTTGGGGTAGTTTAAGGTTAGGCACCACTGGGTGGGATTAAGGTTAGGCACTAAGGGGGGAGGGATAGGTTTAGGCATAAAGGGGGAAGGGGGGAAACTTATGTTTAGGCACTAGGGTTACGGTGCAGGGTGGAGAGGATTAGGGTTAGGCTACAAGAAGGGAGGGTTAGGGGGTAAAGGGGAAGGGCAAGTATACTTTCCTGACCCCTGTCGGGATACCAACCATAGGGATGCCGCTGTTGGTATTCTGACAGGAGGCATCCCGACAGCCGGCATTACTTACCCATTCCCCATAAAACATTACATTTGTTGCACTAGTTCTTATTATACAAACATTTCCCCGTTAATGCTGAAGTACAAAAACAAGTACAAAAATAATGATTTCTACAGATTAAATTTCCAAGATTCTATGCAATGTACATGTCAATGCATTTAGTAATAAACTTCCGACAATAGGATCTGTGCAATATGCTGCCAATGTGATCTGTAGTTTATGTCTGCCCACGTGGTCTGAAAAATGTGTCTGTCAGTATGATCTTAATATACAGTATGTTTTCCAATGTGATATGTGCAATATATCTGCAAGTGTGATCTGTGACAAATGTCTGCCAATGTGATCTGTTCAAAATGCCTGCTAATGTGATGTTGAACATCATGAGGTTAGGTGTTTTTATGAATTTGTAAGTGTGACTCATTTTCATTTGGAGAACATGTTAATTCAAGACACAGCAGACACGTGGAAATACTACAGTATATATATTTAAACTTTGACCTAGGAATATCCTGATCCTGCATTCTCTCTCCTAAATCCACGTACATCTAACGCATAATAGAACTCATGGTTTTCTTTTTCCTGTGGGAGCCAATATGTGTTTTTTGTTCTTCTATGGGAGGATATAATTGGATTGGTGGTGATGTAGTTGAGTTGGGAGGGATGTACTCTAGTTGGATTGGGGAAAGGGGTGCTCCAAATCTTCTCACACATGATGCTAGTAGACCTGGGGCTGACCCTGATCATGACCAGTTAAATTCTAAACAAGAAGGCATTTGACCTGTGCCAGATCATATTAGGATGATGTGGGTTTGGCTTCATATGTCTATAAGATTTTAGGTAGGTTCTGTAAAACTCTGTTAAACTCTAATATTAAACAGAGTTATAATAAAATTACAGGGTAATATGGAGCAATAGTTTTACCATAAATGCATGCCGTAAAACATGAAAATATAGTTTACTGTTTCAGTAAAAACCATCAATATCAATTATATGCGCAAATATAAGTGCTTCATTATATAAGTGTTTTACATAAGTGTGACAGGGTTAGACAAACCAGAAAAATAAGGGAAACTCCTCAATACACCTTTAATCAAGTAAATGTAGTTGCAAATTCATATGAAGTGGAACTTAAAGTCCATAAATCCATATTTGTTGTCTTATGTTACAATCTATGAATTATATAGATAATTTCTAAAGTCAAACTAAAATTGTAAAATTGTTAACAGAACTATGTATGAAATTTGAAATATCCTAATCTTACTTTTATTTATGTCAGTATTAATCTGCATCACTACTTTTGCAATGAAGGCAACTGGCAAACATTTCTATATGTAGTGTCACTTTTACAGACAAAACCGTCCAGTCTAAGATTTTGGTAGACAATGAAATGTTGAATAAAAAACAATTGCATGTAATAAACTGCTGTTGAAGATAAACACCAAACCATTTACTGTACAGTATACGTAATTAAATAATTGTAAAATATATAGGTGTTGATAAGTACAATTTACACTTATTGATGCACTATGAGCATTTATTAATAGGTTTTTTTAATTTGGATACTGATCTGTCTGGGGCTGTCATTTGGCCCCTTACTTAGTTATACTGGAACCCAATTTGTCTAGCACTGGGGTTGGATGTAGATTGGGTTTGAGGGGCCAAACCACAATGGCCCCTGTACAATCTGCCTATTACACTACATGATTAAAGAAAATAAATAAACAAACATGCACAATTTTCAAATAGACTTGCTTAGTCTAATTGATTAATGGACTCCCCAAAAACCTTATTACAATTTTACATAGAATGTCATCTTTTCTTCATCCTTGACAACAAAAATATCCCAAAAACTTGATTAAAACATTATCAATTTGTACACTATGAACAGCCAATGTTAATTATTTTAATGGTAAATATAAGTGGAACTCACACTCTGCAAATACTTCAAAATTGCTAAGAGCAAGCCCCAGTCATCCTTAGCACTACAGAAGTCCAAACAGAAGAAAACACACTTACAGTACCAATCCCTCCCTGTCAGTTACTGCTGTTGAGGCCCAGGGCTGGGGGATGGCATTTAAAGTGGTATACCTTAGTAGTTATTGTTGGTGATAAGTGTGATCACCAGACAATATCTTCCAACACTATAGAAATAATTAAACTCCCATTCTACCTTTCAAAAATGTAATGACACAGTGATTATTGAGTCCCCTCTTTAAATTATATATCTCTTAAGTGACACAAGTGATCACTAGACAATATTACCCTGCTCTACAGAAACACTAGTAGAATCAGCAGATGGGAGTTATTAAAGATGTCTGCTTCTCCTTTATACTAGAGCCTACACACTCATGTTTGAAAGATGGGAATCCCCACAGTCAGAAGTTCCTTTATTTGTTATTGTCTGGTGATCATATACAATGATACACAATTCTATAGAAAGTATTAAAACATTCAAGGTTTCTTCTTAATAAAGATAAAGAATAAAAATATAAAAGAAGTTCAAGGATTCCTGTAGGTGGGTTATAATAATCAGATCCTGGCTTCAATAACTCAGTGTAACCTTTATTTGTTATAGTACATAGTCTTGTTTTCAAAATTGTATTTTGGTCTACCATATTATCCCTATAAAATTAATAAGTTTCATTCAAACGAAAACATAAAAAATGCCTCTTTGAGAGAATTGTCTATCTCTGACTTTCCTCATTCCTTTTTTTCTTCTTGACCCAATTCAATCTGGTTTCCATTCTCTCTACTCTACACGAACTGTTCTTACTGAAGTCACTTTGACCTTCTGACTGTCAAAGCCATCTGTGAATTCTCTATTCTTATCTTTCTTGATCTATCTCCTCTCCTCTTATTGTATCTAACTCCACTCATTCTCCTTCCTCTAGCTGTTGGCATTCCCCAAAGATCCATACCTCTTGTTTCATTTACACCTCTTACCTTGGATAACTTATTCGAGCAGCTATTTTGGTCTTCAATACTACCTGTATGCTGATGATACTCAAATGTACCTATCTACCTTCCGGGACCTCACTCCCTCAGTCCCTACACAGGTCACCACATGCCTCTCATCTATCTCATCCTGGATGTCCCCAGAAATTAAATATGTCCAAAAGAAAACTAGCCATCTTCCCATCTTTTAGCCTCCTTCACTCTCTCAGCTAACAGCAGCTTCAATCCTGGCCATTTCCCAAATTTGCTGTCTGGGTGTATCCTTGACTCCTCTCTATACAGACATTCCTCACTTAACAACCTACTGATTTAACAACCATTCAGACTTACGACCAGCACTCTGACCAGCTGGAACCCATAGTACAATGACTAAAATGTTATTGTGAATGTCTTTTTTTTATAACTTTAATTGTACTGTACAGTATGTAAGAGTTATGCAAAGTAAAACAGTTACAGTATCAAGTTTGAGTTTCCTTTAGATCTTTTCTTTATTCAGAATACATAAAAATTATTACCTCCTGGCTCCACGTTTAGTGACCAATTCATTTAACGACCTAGTCATAGGAACGGAACTTGGTCATTAAGTGAGGAATGTCTGTGCTTCACTTTGCAAATTTAAAGTATATCTGATTCTTGCCATTTGCATTTTCATAACATCTCTAAACTCTGACTCTCTCCCATGATGCCACAAAAGCCTTTATCCATGCATTCATAATCTATGTAAACAAAAGTGATTGGACACCCCAGCGCAAGTGAAATGCATACCATTGCACACGGGTTCCAATGGCCAATAACGTGGTGGTTTTGACAAGAACACTTCATAGTGAGGCTCATGCACTTGCAGTTCTATGGAAACAACAAATGTTTTATCAGGGCGACAATGCCACCTGGATATTGTTTCTATGGCAATGCTGGACTGGTATACAGAAAATTTGGTCACCCATTTGGACTGGCCAGCTCAGAGTCCAGATCTTAACTCCATTGAGAACCTCTGGGATGAATTGGAGTGACGAATGCATTCTAGGGCTTCTCGACATTTTTCAGTGTCACAGTTGGTCACTGTACTTAAAGCAGAATGGCAAAACATACCGCCTGCTGTTGTCCAGGAACTTGTGGACAGTTTGCCAAAAAGGGTGTCTACAGTAATCACTGTACGTGGTAGACCTACAAAACCCTGATGTCAATAAAATCTTGTTGATCTGTTTGCTGTCAGTGTCCAATCACTATTGTCTACATAGTGTATAATGTTATCTCTGGTCTTCCACTTACTCACCTTTCCCCAAAACAATCTATCATGACTACTGCTGTCTGTCTCGGTTTCTTTTCCAACTGCTCTGCATCATTTGCTCTCCATCTCCCTCAATATCCAGTTCCAATTCCTGACCCAGTATCTTAATATACTGTATAGAGAGGGCTTATAACTTTTGCTGCAAAATCTGCATTATATGTTGTAGCCATTGCATAGGGGTTGCAATAATCCTGAACATCCACTAAATGGATTTATTAATATATGTGAGATAATTGGCATGCACTGCACCTGAAATGTGATCTAATATAGCAATAACAAAAACACACAGACCATTGACTAGTGCAGTGTTTCTGTTTTATTTTTTAATTGGTGGACATACTGTACATAATATACGATAATAAATATACATAAAATAAGTGAATACAATTTATATTTTATTTGCCTACTCTCCCAGGAAAGTCGAAAATCGGGTGCCGCTCCTGGCACCCTGCAAGAGTAGGCAAGTCCCCCGCATTGTCTGCCAGACCCCCCGCAACCCCCGTGCCCACACATGAAAGTGGGTGGTTTAGAGGGCGATGACGCGATTTGCACTGAATCACGTCATCGTAGCCCCACCCCCTCCTTAGTAATGCCGGTAATATCGGCATTAAAAAGTGGGGGACGTGGCCGCAATGATGCAATCGCACTGACACGCCCCCGCTATGCCCACTTCATCAGCCCCCACCCTCCCTGCTGCACCCCCCTGCCAGAATGTCGGTCAGTATGATTTATATGTCACTTTTATTATACATTAATATATGGTGCATTTTAAAGTGTAGTTTCATTATATGTGACAATTGTTAGTCCCTGTTTATTTTAAATATTATTTCTTTCTTATGTAAACTACTTTATTTAATACAAAATATTTTGCCATTTTATGGGATTTTGTTTGAGGGAAAATAATAAACTGTTTTAAAATTTAGGAATAAAAGTTATATTTTAATATATTTCCTTTTGATCAGTGCATCTTTATACTACCCTTTTTTCTGTTTTTGGGCTAAGAGCTATGACCTGGGGATCAATAGAATTAAAAAAAAGATTTTTAACTAATGTAACTAATGCTGGGCATACACTCTACAATTATCTGTCAGATATTTGTCCAATCTGGCTGGTTGGAATGAAAATCTGGTAATGTATGGGAGCCAATGACAATCAACCATATGGTCTTAAACACTGGAAAATGGGCAACAATGATTGGTCAAATTGGTTAAATTCATTTAATTTAACCAATTTGTCTGTATGACAATTTATATCTGTTTTTCAGTGTTTGTGAGCAAATGGACTATTGTCATTTGCTCCCATACATTTCCAGATTTTCATCCTACCAGCCTGAATGGACAGATATCTAACAGATAATTGTATTGTGTACTGTATGCCCAGCATTAGGAGTAAATATTTCAATCTAGGCCTGATTCAGATGTTGAATCTAAAGCATTCGCTGCTGCAATCCTGCATGCAGCTGGTGTGCTAAAATATGCTAATGCTGCAGCTGGCTGGAAATGCATTGAAACACCCAACAGCAGCTTCAGCAATTGTGTACAAATACACAGCTGACCATTAGATAATCAGCCCTGTGAGTAGCCCTATGGTTATCTGCAGACGCAGGTTACAACATGCAATGAAAATGGCAAGAATATATACATGCATTTTTGCCGCTACTCCCGTTACCTCCCCCAAATGGTCCCTGACTGTCAATCACCTTGTTAAGAAATCCTCTCTGGGAGCAGCATCGCAAAGGTACCTTGGTCCATGCGCCATGCAACCGTGATGCATTTGCAGTCGACCAATAATTGCTCAACTGTGTAAATATTGGAGTAGTGTTTATTTTTGAATCAGCTCCATTTTTTCCACCATTTTGGTGAAAATAACACTAATCTCAATTCGCTTTAAACCTAAACGGGGGCACTTGTTGCAAACTTACCCAGTCTATCATTTATAACCTTAAACATTTCAAAACATTAATGCTTAGTTTCAGCAGATGTAAAATGCATTTTACAAATGGATTATTATTGCCACACTCCTTGTAATAAGCCTTTATTAGCAGAACAAACAAACAAGAAAGCCTCAGTAGCTCAGTTTTATTATTAACTGAATTAAATTCTGCATTGTAAAGATCAGTATAGTCTCCAAGAAAGAGTTGAGTAGCATTTAGTCTTAAACCCTTAGTGAACAATTACTCAAGTATCTAAATGGCAAATGTCCAACTGCATGTCAACAAACTGATTATGATGGGAAGGACATTTCTTCCCCTGGAGAAAAAAACACTAGGAAAGTAGAAAGCAAGAAATGTAAACAGGATGCAGAATTAAGTAGGTTGAAAGCATTTTTATCTGTAAATAAAACTGGAAGTGATAAAATAATTTATTAAGCTAACATCAACCCTCCACAAATGTATTGTATAAAACTATCATTTAGAATCTCAATAAAATTTAGGCAGATGGCAGAGCTGTTTATCTCCTTTAATGGATACGGATGTTCGCAGTGGTACACTGATTACTTTGTAACAGAGTTCATGACTATTTTATATTAATGGAAACAGTACAGAGGATTGATTAGGCGGTACCTAAAACACACTTTTACAAGTAGTTACAGACGGGTAAAGTTGTTACTGAACTAGTAAAATGTCCATCATGTGAAATGGTTGCTTTATTTTGTGCTTTCCTAGCAGAAATGCTATTTTAAACACACACTTGCTCTATATCATTGACATGCACGTGCTATGTTATCTGGAAACCAGTTATTCAGAAAGACCGTAAGACCGGAAAAAAAATACAGTAAATAATTGATGCTTTTCAGTAATAGCATCATAGATACAGACATGGTCATCCATATTGTTTTCTTAATGCTACTGTGAGAAACACTGCTAAACTGTTTAATATTGTGGGAAATACAAGCATGTAAGAAAGAGGTACTTTTTATTTTAATATGGCTTAGTATATATCATTTAATAATGGTACTATAATATAGAGAAAAACATCTATATCAAGACAACTCTTAGATCAAAGTACTCTACATAATGGATCTTTTTACTGTAATTTCTTTAGGCTGCAATTCTGTCCCATGCTACTCCATTTGTGAAACAACACCAATGTTCATTGTCAGGATATTAGGCTTCCTACCTGTTTAAACTGGTGAATAGAACCTGCACTTACAGTAATTGGATTGTAATCCCTACCTACTGAGCAGCCTTAGCCCATTTTATTCTGGACCTACAGTAGTCTGTGGGTTTTCAAATTAAATAGCACACCTAGGCAAAAAAAGTACACTTAATTATGCTTCTTTACGGAAAAACACAGCATTTTTGTGATACCTTATCACAAGATATGTGACATCTTACAGGGTACACAATAGAGGTCTATAGAACAATTGCAACATTGCATCACGCTGCTCTTACCAATCTATAGCCAGCCAGAAAAAAGTGAGTACATGTCTTTATGTAGAACAATAATGTAAATACTGCTTAAGAATCAACTCAGTGACTAGTCTCTTAAAAATGATTATAAAAAACTGCGGAGAAGTTGCCCACAGCAACTAATTAGATAATATATATACAAAAAGAAGTCACCCGCAAACTGCGCCAAGATGGCATAATATAGAGGTACCAGAGTAAGCTGTCTGTATACTTTGCCTTGATAAAGACTGATCCAGTTGAAACTCATTATAAGTACTCGAACATGAGATTGCTAGCAAACAAAAAAGTATAGTAATGAGCAACACAAGTCATATAAATGTTAAAATTCATAATATATAACTTTTCTTTTATTCATTCCATATAAAACTAATAATTCAAAAAGCGGTGAAATATTTATTATTATTTTTAAATAAAATCTGTGTCGAGGACTGTGTGTTTGTTAAAACTGAGATATAGGGGTAAATTTACTAAAGGTCAATTTGAAATTTTGACTGATTTGAGGTGGTATTTTCATTCGATTTGGCTTCGAGTTTGCTCTTGGGTATTTACTAAAGGCCAAATCGAATGTAAAAATGGACTTCAAATCGAATTTTGAGTCAAATCGGCCTCAAATCGACCATCGGAAAAACATTGGTACTTTTACATAGCCCAACACACAAAACCCTTATTTACTATCATTCGATTTGAAATCGACCTCAAAATCGGACTTCAAATCAAACTTCAAATCCCCAATACAATAGACCTGCTTCATGCTTTCGATTTCAGCATTAGCAGGTCGGATTGACACAGATAAATGCAGATATCAGTGAGATGCCTGCATGTATCTGGCTGGAAAAAGTAATTAAACAGTTAAAGTTAGAAAAAAATTGACGTGAGGTCCCCCCCCAAATCAGAACCAGCCCCGGACTGCTGAAACCCAGTTCTGGTTCACTAAGTACAGGGAAAAAATGACATAGAGTCTCCCTCTACTCAGTACACCCATCATTGGGCTATAGTAGGCAGGGCTGGTTCTGGATTTACAGGGAAAAATTTGCATAGGGTATCCCTGGAAATCACAGAACCAGCCCTGAACCCTTTCTAATGGGGACTGATGCCACAGCCAAGGGAGCCCTATCACCAGGCCCCCCAGCCACAGTATCAGCACTGACTGTTAGTCAGCCCAGGCCAGGGATCCCTGGTGAGTTGGAGACCACTTCAAAAAAAGGGGTCTCCCTCTCCTGGGCACCCTTAGCCTAGGCTGATAGCCTGGGTGGTGGGTTGATTGTGTGAGCATTGTGTAAAAATAGAAATGATAAAACATTGTCTTTCCAGTAGAATTGCAGGTCCCAGCAAGCCTTTCCCGCATGCTGGTACTTGGAGAACCACAAGTACCAACATGTGGGGCATTAAGGGCCCACTGTGACCAGTAGTTCACCTGTAAAGAAATGTTGAAAGAAACACAAGTGCTAAATCACTCCTCAAATCGACCTGCAAATCGACCTTTGATAAAATTACCCCATAGAGGTTATGTTGCAGTGGTTTCATATGCCAGTATATCTGCTGTTTGTATTCCAGTCAAAATCTGTTCTATTATATCTGGCAACAGTTTCAAATCATTTTTCAACAATTAAACAACGTTGCAAAAAACTGTACTAGCACTGTGTCCTGATTACATATAAAGTTCAATTTCCTATTTCCTATACTACAAAATAAATATATATTCCTCAATATATATATTGTTAGTGTCTTTTTATCATATCCTAATGTGGAGACAAAATAAACATTTGATCCTGGATCGTTCTGATTACATGTACTGCTAATTCACTATTCACACACAAGGTAACAAGGTGATCGTCTCTTTCTTACTGGTTCTGAGGCAAGCAATTATTAGTTCAATACAGCAATTTGGGGTTAAACATAGAGTATATACAAATATCCCCTATGTTAGGTGTCAATCCATTCAGTATCATGAATGCTGCATCTTAAAATTAATTAATTATCGCAGTAAGTGCTATTATTCAACCACAAAGGTGGAAATTCTTTGTGTTTATTAGGTAAGTGGCCAGGACATTTGGGTACAGATCATTGGTAATGAATATCCTAAAAATATGTATCCAATCCAGGTCAATGTATATAACTATAGTTTCGTAACATGTGATTCATAAACTCTACCAAGGCTAGGAGTATCAAAGCATCAGGGTGCAGCATTGGCATAGAGTGGCTGGATTAAAATGCAGGGGTCAATTAGATCACCTATATCTATAATTTATCATTAAATTACCTCCGCTTTAGATATATAGTCAGCCCAAATGGAGTGATTACATTAGTATTTGGTTAAGTGGGTAAGGTGTGTGACTGTTCTGATTCTATTACAACTGTTAATTGATCACTTCACAAAACCACTGGTTATCTCCTCAAATAGTGCTCATTTATTTATACTGTGAGCATATGTTCAGCTCCAAAGAGCATATGGCATTTTAGACAATGTAGGTATGGCATAAGTCACTCTAATGTAGTCAGACTGTTTATTTCACAGCCACTGAACATACATTCCGTTCTATTAGGGCATGTATTGTTTAATGAAGTGGGTAACACACAGATACTTCTCACACATAGGCTGCATATTCTACAACCGTTAGTGGTCTCAATACATTGTTGAGTTCATCAATGCCATGCACATGTGTACAGCTTATCACATAATATAATGCTTGAATAGTGTCAATGTGACATATGAGCAATCTATTATAATAGAACTGTCAATTCCACAGTTCAGGCATGCGGTGTATAGCTATAGGCATGTGGTGTATACCTTTGACGGGTAGCACACAGACACTATTTACGATTAGGCTGCTTGCTAGAACAGCCACTGTTTGTCCATATATGCTGCGGCATACATTCAGCCTGGAAAGTGCAGCAATAGATAGGACTAGTATAACAGACATACTAGATGGAAGTATAGGGGCAGTATTTTATGTTAGGTGATGTTAGTCCCAGGCACACTCTGACGTACGTTTTACCTTAGCTTATTCATGGAGTGAATATGCCGAGGTGAAACATATGTCGGAGTGTGCACTCTGACTCTCAGATACATGATGTTTGCTCTGCCACATTTGGCACAAGCTAGCACACAAATTTTAAACATGAGTATGGATCCTGGCTTAAAGAGACAGGACCACACCCAGGGATATCAGTTAATAAGTACCTGGGGATAGAAAGAATAAATGTGTCTTACATTTGAAAAGCAGGGTTCCCTAGCAAGTGTGACCACAAAATGTAAATAAATGACAGGCTTAATCCATGGTACTCAACCATCCAGGGTGCCCTTGGTACTGTAAGTGACCACAGCATCTACATTAAAAAAAATCATATGACCACAAGGCTGTGAGTCTCTTTGTTCTTAAATAAGCGGGCAGTGATATTAAAGTGTGTGATTGGAGAATTGGAAGATATTCCACCTGGAGGCTAACAGTGCTGTTCAGTAGTAGATGTTGTTATAATTTTCGTCACAATTTGATCTATTTAACATCAGCAGTGGCTCCTGCCCTCTTACCTGAGGGGGGCTGCCACTGCTGCTGCTGGCCTGGGTCCCGTACCTGCTCAATGAATCAGACAGGCTTTGGGACCTGCACATGAGCGGTGATGGTACTGCGCATGTGAACACCTAACACCAGCTTCTTGGGGCTGCATTGTTTGTAGCCCTGAGAAGTCCTGTAGGGCTGCCCTCTGCTGATCGCAGCCTGGACTGGCAGTCCCAGGGGGAGGAGACACCTCCACCTGGCTGCCTGTCTTCAGCGTGATTGGCAGGTGGCGCTTCCAATAGGAAGCCACCTCCAGTTACAGTGAAGCCGGTGCAGTCACAGACTGCACTGGCTCACTGAACAGTGGAGGATTTACTGGGGGGCTGCAGCCTCGCAGCCCCTAGGTAAGATCCGCCACTGCTTAATATATCAAATATTTATAGATGGATCAATACTATAAGTAGGTGCTTTATATAATGCACTAATCTGTATTTCATGTTAAAGGGGGTATTCACCTGTAGTGCATGATCTTATAGCATTACAAGTGTAAGTATGCAACAATTGGACAGAGGTCTTAGCACTGAGCTGGACAAATGTGGGTGTGGGAGTTTGTTATCAGACCCATATTTAAAATATCTATTTCATGGCCAAATTTTTGTGATTTTTTGTATAATAAAATACATTATTTTGCATGCTTGACATTGGAAAAACATTGTTATGAAGCTATCAAGTCATGTTATTCAAAATATGCTATCTTATATGCAATTTATATATGAATACTATTGCATAAAAATGTAAACTGTACTTTAGTAAATTGTCCCCCAAATATTTTAACCACATTAGATGCAACCATGCTAACCTGGGCTTTCCCAGACAGGCTCACATCTGATAACCATGTCAGAGAAGCCTGCCAATGGCTGCTGGAGCTTAATCTTCTGGCAACCACCAGGCTCAACCAACCTGGTCAGTCACTCGGTTGCTATAGCAACCTCCTTTATCTTCTTCCTGCCAGCCGGGCTAAAGAAGGAGGTCATTCGTAAAAGAATCGCCCCCACCCATGGCTGCAGGAAGACAGTTTTTCAGCAATCCAGGCTCAGGGAAGCTGTTCCTTTGCGTCTCACTACTGGCTACAGGCAATGTTGGGGGTGGCTGCAATAGGCAATCCTAATAGTATTGCCCAAAAGCTTGAGTTAATAATAATAATAATAATAATTGTATTTATATAGCGCTTTTCTCCCTACAGGACTCAAAGTCGCTTTACAGACATCAGAAAACATGGTACATTGTACAATGATTAGGTTTTGCAGAAGATAGAAAACCACACGTAGATAATTAAAAACAACCAGAACCTAAAGAGCCCAATAAACATATTGCAGGGTTGGTGCAGACATTTTGCGAAAGAACTTCCACGGGTTTTATATTTCACCAACAAAAGGTACCAGATGAGGCAGCCATCTTGGGTGCACTACGTAGGATTACCCTGGGTGGAATAGGTTATGCCTAGAAGAAATGACACAAAATGAGTGGTTGCAGCGTCCTAACGCTAGGAGTAGTGTACCACCATAATCGTCAGGTCCATGTCATTTTCATCCCATCCACGAGTGTACCAGGTGAGGCAAACATGTTGGGCGCACTACGAAGGTTACAATGTGGGAGATAAGCCATACAAGGACCCAAGGCATATATGGGAAAACTGACATGTGTGTGGCAGTATGATATACCCAGTATGAATAGATCCATGTGAAGTACATACTGCCTATAGAGGATGCACTTCATTGGAGGTATAGCACGCAGGCATATCATACAGTGGGGCAGAAGTACATGGTTTTAAACAGGGAGTAGCAAAAACTGCCAAAAAGCAGCCCTGCCTCCCTCTACACTCCAGAAATATATTATGAAAATCACAAATACTACATATGTGAAAATACTCCCACTTTATGTAAAGAATTCAATTAGCCACGATACAGTGTAAACTTTTCTGAGTTAAATATCGAACCTATCGCCTATTAATTATACTTTTCACCTGTATGCGTGCTCCCGTTTCTTGCACAATTCTATTTGAAAAGTCATCTTCCATCATTTGTGAGATAATTCTTGCTGGTTTTACTCGCAATAAGTACAGGTGAAAATGGGAAAATCTTTACCCCAAGAAAAGCCAAACTTATATAGGATAACAGTATAGATGTCTATTAGTGGCCATAATAAAAGTATTTGGAGTTCTTATATTGTGGCAAATGGCTGTTATAAGTATTTCTCTAAAACAGCAAAAAAAGTTGTGTTTTTTGCAAAAAAAACCACTACTTAAATTTAGGGGTGTGCACCGGCCACTTTTCGTGTTTTGGATCTGGATCTTTCTTCGTGTTTTGGATCTGGATTGGTTTTGCCAGAACCACCCTTCTGTGTTTTGGGTTCTGGATTTTGTGTTTTGGATCTGTATTTTTTTTAAAAAAAGCATAAAACAGCTAAAAACACAGAATTTGTGGGTTTTTCTGCTCCTATGCTATTATTAACCTCAATAACATTAATTTCCACTCATTTCCTGTCTATTCTGAACACCTCACACCTCACAATATTGTTTTTAGTCCAAAAGGTTGCACCAAGGTAGCTGGATGACTATGCTAAGCGACACGAGTGGGCGGCACAAACATGTGGCCCATCTAAGAGTGACACTGCAGTGGCAGACAGGATGGCAGTTTGAAAAACTAGGCCCCAAACAGTACATAATGCAAAGAAAAAAAAGAGGTGCAAGATGGAATTGTCCTTGGGCCCTCCCACCCATCCTTATGTTGTATAAACAGGACATGCACACTTTAACAAATCAATCATTTCAGTACCAGGGTCTGCCACACAACTGTGGCTGAAATGATTGGTTCGTTTGGGCCCCCACAAAACAAGCTGGCAATTAGTCTGTCCCTGCACAAACTGGCTCTACGGAGGCAAGATGTCATCCTCATCCTCCTCATCCACCGATTCCTCACCCTCTTCAGTGTTGTGTACATCCTCATGCTCACAGAGTATTAATTTGGCCCTGCTGGAATCCACAATCAAAGGTCCCTCTGTACATTCTGGAGGCTGATCTCCCTGGAAGAGTTGATAATTCATTTTTATGAACATCATCTTCTCCACATTTTGTGGAAGCAACCTCCTACGACGTTCGCTGACAAGGATACCGGCTGCACTAAACACTCTTTTGTAGTACACACTGGAGAGGGGGCAACTCAGGTAAAATAGAGCCAGTTTGTACAGGGGCCTCCAAATTGCCTCTTTTTCCTGCCAGTACAGGTACGGACTGTCTGACAGGTACGGACTGTCCTACTTGGATGCTGTAACCAATGTAATCCTCCACCATTCTGTCAGTGGTGACAGAATCATATGCAGTGACAGCAGACATGTCAGAAATTGTTGGCACGTCCTTCAGTCCAGACCAGATGTCCAAACTGGTCCTTGACTTATGACACAGGCGCTCGCTTGGCATTGCTACTGTGTTGACGCACATGCGGCTACAGCGCATACAAGTCACAAACACAGAAAAAGAAATGTTTTTTTAATTTTTTGGAGCACTTTGGGGGTTACACCACCCTTTAACAGACTTATGGGACACAGGCGCACGCTTGGCGCTGCTCCTTTGTTGATGCACGTCCAGCTACTGCGCATACATTTCGCACACAAACACAGAAAAAAAAGAATTGTTTATTTTTTGTGGAGCGCACTTTGGGGGTTACACCACCCTTTACAGACTTATGGGACACAGGTGCACACTTGGCGCTGCTCCTTTGTTGATGCATGTGCAGCTACAGTGCACACAATTCACAAAGACAGAAAAAAAATAGTTTTTTCTTTTTTGTAGAGCGCACTTTGGGGGTTACACCACCCTTTAACAGACTTATGGGACACAGGTGCATGCTTGGCGCTGCTTTTTTGTTGATGCACGTACAGTGCACACAATTCAAACAGAGAAAAAAAGTTTTATTTTTGTTGGAGTGCACTTTGGGGTTTACACCACCCATTAACAGACAGACGTACGCTTGGCGCTGCTGCTTTGAGAATGCACGTACAGTGCACACAATTCACAAACACAGAAAAAAATATATATATTTTTTGGAGTGCACTTTGGGGGTTACAGCATTCTTTAACGGACGAGCCTGCCGGCCCTTTACTTATGACACAGGTGCATGCTTGGCACTACTTTGTTGATGCACGTGCGGCTACTGCGCACACAATTCACAAACACAGAAAATAAATATTTTTTTTTGCACTTGGGGGAGCACCCCCTTGACAACACTACAGCACCCCTTTAGGACTGGTACACTGCACAACACAGCCCAGCAAGCCCCTATAGACTTTGGAGTGGATACAGCCCCTATGGACAACTGACTGCACAACACAGCCCAGCCAGCCCCTATGGACAACAAACTGCACAACAAAGCCCAGCCAGCCCCTATGGACTTTGGAGGAGTGAACACAGATCCAATGGACAACAGCAGCACAGCACAACACAGCCAGCCCCTATGGCTTTGGTAGAGTGGACACAGCCCCTATGGACAACAGCAGCGCAGCACTACACTACACTACACAGCCCAGCCAGCCGTAACTCCCACCCTCCCTCTTCACTGTCCACAGCCGAGTGAGAAAATGGCGCAGACGCGGGTACCTTTTATGGAATCCAAAACATGCGAGATCCGGAAGGCAGGATGATGACGTTTTGCCTCGATTTCAGATCCAAGTCAGGCGGGAAAAGTCGAGCCTGACTCGGATGCGACTCGGATCGGGGCGGTTCGGATTTCAGAAATCCGAACCCTCTCACCCCTACTTAAATTGGGGATGCATAAAATGCCTAAAAGTATATATTTGTGTCATTTTAAGCTCATGTTAAATAAACCTCCAAAATACACCTATAACACCCACCTGCAATCTTAAAAACACCTGTCCCATTCATAAAGCACCCCCATATACCTGTCCCACATCAATTAACCCATTTTCTTGCACTTAGCACTTTTTTACCCCAAAAATTACATGTCATTATTGGCTAAAGTAGGCTAATTAAAAATGTATTTTTGCCTAATTAGTTATTAAAGAGGGTGTCCCAGTGGTTCTGAACCTATCCCGACATTTTTACCTTAAAATATGGATTTTTCCCAACTTTTCACCATCTTTGTAGGTGGTAAAAATAAATTTGCATTAAATCCTACTAAGAATTATCATGTGTTAACTTACGGGCTTATTTATTAGGGCAAAAAATGTACTTTAACACGGGAAAACAGGTTATCACTTCTAATTGAATTTCTCCCTAAGTTAAATTTGAAAAATTGTAATTGTTTCTTCCATGTTACAAAAGACTACATATGTATACTGTACAATTCTGATGAGATTACAATATATTTATGCATGCTCATGTGTATATTAAGAATTCCGATTACATATACATTTCAGGTTTAGCATTTCTTAAGCTGCAGTTTTCTTTTTCCACATAAATTTTGTAAGCGGAACAAACTTTAGAGTCTGCTCTGTGATGAGAGACAGGTCACATATTTCTGAAAATGGAAAAGTGAGTTTTTTTCAGTAAGCTTATTGCAATGACTCTATTGTTTTCAGTAAGGTGTAAATCAGTACAGTACAAAGTAAATCCCTTGATCTTCCTATGTGCTGCTGAGCTTTATGCTGAAAACTTTGTAATTTTATCTACATTACCTTTACAGACACTGAAGATGCTGTAGCAAAACTAAAGCATGTTGGCCCTCATTCAGAGTCGGTCGCAAGCAGCGAGTGCTCGTTCTGAATGAGGGACCCCGCTTCTATTTTTTAGTACGGCCTCCATGTCACTAGCTAAGCTGTGGGTTACCACCCACAGCTTAGCGACCGACCAGGGTGACCATAGCGACTATCGGGGCTTGTGACGAGACCCTAAGGTTGGGTCTTGGCAACCGCAAGCGCCAGGGAGCTTCCTGCTCTGACCGAGCAGGAAACTCCACACTGACATCACTGCTGATGTCAGTGTGGCCGCCCACAAAACGGCAGGCGTTCGCTTGGGAACGCCTCTGTTTGTGTAGCCACCCCCCCGCCCCACCTACAAAATGGGCCGAGCTGTCTATCAACATCGACAGCCGGCCCTTTTGTAGTGAACTCTGGAGCAAGATCATTTCTCTCTCACTCCGGGGCTTGCACACGCGCAGTGCGGCCGCTGTGCGTGCGCAGGACCAAAACATTGACCAGGTTGCAAGCGCTCAGTGCTTGCGACCGGGTCTGAATGAGGTCCTTTGTGTGTATCTTTTCACTTTGTGTATGAATGTGTGCATGTGTAAAGTAAGTGGGATAGATTTACTAAAGCTTCCACTAGCGCACGCAGGGAGGGTTTCTGAGTACCCAGAAACCTCCCCTTAACAGACTGGAGAGCAGGTACCATCTTAAGCCCCGCCCCTTGAGGCATAATGGCGCTATTTGCAAGTGGATTGGGTGAAGGCGGAACCAATATGACATGATTCCTTTAGAATAGCTTAATTTGGATCCGCCCCTCCCGATTGACCTGCGTATCTCTGTATTTTGTCACTAGGAGGAGGGGCCTAATGACATGGTGCCAGCCTCCCAGATCCCATCCTTATCGGGTCTACAACCTGCAGCTGCTACAAGGCAAGTGTGTGTGTAATGTATGCGTGAAATAGAGTAGTTGTGTGTGTGTGTATATATATATATATATATATATATATACAGTATATATATATATATATATATATATATATGTATATATATATATATATATATGTATATATATATATATATATATACACAGTATAATGTCCGTTTATGTCCGGCACTCACAATTACAGTAATACTTGCCCAGGTGTCCTCCACGCACAGCATATGTGTCCAAATAGATTCCAAAGTACGGGGTCACTCACAGGACTTCTTTAAACCAGAAAATTATCAACTGCTAGTCGCAGGCTTGAACTCCTAATGTTTCAGATTATTTTAATCTTTTTTCAAGAATATACACCAAAATATAAAGTGAAAATAAACCGACACCATTAAAAACAGGAGACACATCTATAGACTAGTCAATATAGTCAATATAGAAAGGAGCGTCTACTAATAAAAAACGAGCAATGCATGTATGTCTAGACTGTAATAGAATTTGCCAAACAAACTGTCATATATACATCAGGGAAAGGTTGGACTATGTTAAAGAAAACAACTTAAGCATAATTGTTTGTTTAAGCCAACAGGTTCAACAGTGTTCAATCGGGCAAGAACAAAAAATCCTGAAAACAGTTGTGAAGGCATCTGTACCATTTGTGAAGCCAAATTTAGTAGAGGTAGGGATGTTAACCATCTAGGCACCTCCTCCCTGATACGTCATTTGCAGTGAGTTCATGCAATGTATTTAACAAAATTAAAATAATTTGTAATTTGCAAATTAATAAAAAGCAGTCCAGTATCAGTTATACCAGTTTGGACTAGCACATGCAATCTCCCACACCCTCATCATTCACCTCCTCCTTAATAATTGGAGGCAGTCCTTCCAAAAAATTGTTTTGTGGAGACCTAAACAAACCAATCAATTCAGCCACAAAAGTTTCAGTCCTTGTTGCTAAAGTGCTTGGTTTGTAAACTGTGCATGTCCTTTTTAATATCCAACATTGGAGTGGGTGGTAGGGGCCAAGAACAATTCCATCTTCCACCTCTTTTCATTGCATTATGCACTGTGTTGAACTGAGTTCCATTTTTATAGTTTATTAAACTGCCATCCTGTCTGCCACTGCTGTGTGCTAATGTTTCATAGATGTCTGATATTTTTTAAACTGCCGTATGTTTGTGCCGCTGCTCTGCCACTTACTTTAGCCAGCCAGCTTTCTGCAGCCTTTGGCCTATATTCGTGAAAAGTAATAAAAACAATGTTGTGAGCTGTGAGATGGTTAAAATTGACTGGAAATGCCTGGAAATAATTGTTATTAAGGTTAATAATACTGTAGAAACAAAAACAGGTCCAAATTATGTGATTCTAGCTGTTTTTATCATCTTTTGGAAAAAATACATATTCAAAACCAAAACACACAAGAGCGGTTTTGCAAAACCAAATCCAGATCCAAAACACAAAGGAGATACAGATCCAAAACCAGCAAAAATGGTTTGACGCACATTTCTACTCTTTTGTTTCAAAACTTCAGTTATCTATTTTAAAATATGTCTGTCATCTGTGCAAAATAATCATTATGGGGTTTCATAATTTGTTAAATGCACTTTGTGGAACATATTGCATGTTGTAATATCAGAAAAACAATGGCAAAAGAAAATAACCAAGTTCAGTTAACATCTATTAAGCTATTGCCAGTTGATAGTATGAGATAGAATGTCACTGCATGTTAGAAATATCCCTCTTATGCATCAAATTGAAGATATGTTACCTTCAACATAATAGGAGATGGCATGACTACATACAGTACCTCATGAACTGAGAGAACTAGCACAACATGATTTTGCTGTCATTCAGTTAGACTCGAACATTGAGTATTTGAATTATACTTATCATCAAACCAGTTTTATTTAGGTAATTAAGTAACTGCAGTAACAAACACTGAACACCATCCCTGGCTGTTCCTTAAAAAAGTGTAGTTGGCAATAGTCTTATGAAAGATAACTGTGAAACAAAAGAACAGGCTTAGATTTTACACTTCCCAAAAACACAATAGAATGCCTGCTGTATGTGTCTAGCTATACACTTTGTACAGTAAATTAGATCAAGCAGAGTGCAACAAAGTAAGTGTGATTGTTCTGACGGAATACACTGTGACACAGCAAAAGTCCAAGATTTGTGCAGAAAAGACAATATAACAGTTGTAAACAAACCTAACCCCTTCTGTTTGGAAGATGCTGAGTGAAATGCTTTTAACTCAAATCATACTGCAGCTCAACAGAAGATGAGATGGACAAGCAGCAAAATTACAATTGGAGACATAAATGTATAGGAACAGAACACCTGTCATCACATACTGTATGTGTATGCGATCTTCTTTAATCTTGAAATATTACAGATTGAATAGTCCCCAGGCTAGAAATCAGTGTAAAAGTGTTTCATTGGAAATCTTTATTGAAACTCATGACAAAGTTTGTATGATGAAATCCAATGTTGTTTTAAGGCTGGGAGCAACTGTCCCTATCACAGTGTCTGACAATCTGGGGAAGTTTACCATTGCAAGTAAAGCTAGCCAGCCTGTGCACTTCAACTCAGCTAAACTAAAATCATTTAACTATACTTTGCCATGTAATGAACTTGATAGACAATGCATTGCCAAGTTTATAAGTCATGATGGGAAGTAGACAGAGAGTAATACATACTGTTGGAAGGCCCTTTACATCTGACAAAAGTAATAAAAATCCTATTTGTCATAGAAAGGAAATACAAGTTCATAAAGGAAAAAGCAATCAGGCGTTCCTGCAGAGTGTACATTTATTTTCTTTTGTTCTGTGTAATACAGGACTTCTTATTCAGTTAGAGGAACAACTGAGAATTGGATGCTGCTGAGGCCTGCATGGGTGTATGGACTAGGTGGTGCAGATGCTTTGCAAATGCAGAGACTGAGATGTTTCAGGGGCCTGGATCACTCAAAAGCATTAAATGTACAGGGGTTGGCCTAATATGGGGCTAAAGGCCTTGGTGTTGGGTTCAAGAGACCATGAAGTTTTGAATTATAGGAGAGTGGGGAGATAAGAATGGGACTCAGGACAACAATGGAGACCAATTAAGATATTTTAGGAGGAAAAGTCAGTGGTTAGGAGGCAGTGGCATCGAGATAGAGATCAGGGCCGACACAGATCACATGAACCTGTGCTAAATCACATTTTGGGGATCCAGTAAATGGGGATACCAGTGGATAGCAGGAGATCCAGGATAGGCAACATTCCAGCAAGATGCCTATATACTGTATCTATTTATTAACAGTTATTTAAATAGCACCACTCTGTTGCACTTTACAATTAGAAACAAAAAAGGAATCCAATGACACTGCATAATAAAAGAAAAACAAAGAGGTAAGAGGGCCCTGCTCACAAGCTTACAATATATATAGGGAAATAAGGATTTTATACATGGGGATAAATGTTACATATTACAAATGGTCCAGCAACATTGCACACCCTCTGTCACACTTGGTCAATTCAAGGCCTGGTAAATTAACTGTCTTTGTGATGGAAGAAGCATCGATACCTGTGAACCTCCATGTGGTATGGTGTAATCTTGCTATGCTGTAACACTTCTATGCTGTCAGTGGCAAACGCAGGATTTTTAGGGGGGGTTCCAAATCTCTCTCTATATATACAGACACACACACATATATATATATATATATATACACACTTTGTATATATATATATATATATATATATGAGAGATACACCCCCATTTTTAGTTATGTTTATATATATATATATATATATATATATATATATATATATATATATGTGAGATACACTCCCATTTTTAGTTATGTGTATCTGTCTGTATTGTTACTCTTATGCAGTGCCCCTAATGCTGTGCCCCCAGTAGTTTTGTCCCATATGCATGGCCCCTAAAGTGGCCCCCTTAAGTAGTGTCCCTTATGCATGGCCCCCTAAAGTGGCCCCCTTAAGTAGTGTCCATAATGCATGGCCCCTTAACTAGTGCCCATTATACATGCCCCCCCCCCTTCGCCCAGGACTTACCTCACCACCACGCTGTCTCCCGCTTCGCCGCTGCTTTGGCTGAATCAGGCTCTTCACATCGCGCGGGTGACGTCATGACGTCACCCGCACAGTGCATCACTGGGAACGCTGGCCTCTGAAGCGATCGGAGGCTTCTTTAGCCTCCGGTCTCTTCAGAGGCCAGTGTTCACAGTGCAGGGAACCACAGAGGTCGGAGACGGAGTGCTGTCTCCGTCTCTGAAAAAAAGAATTTTGGATCATCTGGGGGGGTTTCTGGGTACTCAGAAACCCCCCCTGCGTGCGCGGGTGGCTGTGATACTACTATTTTGTTATACTACTGTGCTAGGATGCTAATATTTAATGCTGTAATACTGCTAAGCTGATGCTGTAATACTGCCTTGTTACTAATAATACACTACTGCCTTGCTGTAACTACTTAAAGTGTCAGAGTGTTTATTTACAAGTGTGTCAAGTCCCTACTTGAAAATACCATTTTACAAGTTGGTGTCATGAGAGTAATAAAGTAATGCCCTATCCTTTTGGCCTAAACAGTCATAAGGGAAGCAGTTATGCTGCAGTTCTCAGCATACCTGAAAGACTATTTGGACATTCTTTCAGGAAGAAAGTAAAAGCTTTGAATTCTGAAGTGGAAGTGGCATTTGATAACTGGATAGTTGCTCTCATGCTCTCATTATACATAAAATTATATTGGGTGATGATTCAAATGCTTTTCTGACAACTTTTGAATGTGTGTCCATTAGCCTAAATATACCTGGGCAATGTACAGTAAGTCAATTCATTACTGGTAGGAAAGGCTCAGCTAACTTCTACAAACCTATCTTCTGAGGAGTCGATAGACTATGATAAATTAATAAAGAGGTCTATCACATGTGCTCAGGTCTGGTGTCTTGCAGGTAGGGATATGGGGGGTATAGGGACAACTATTCCCTAATTGTAAACTGGGTTATGTAAATTTGCGGAAGTCAGTGAGTGATGTGGGGATAAATGATAGATATTCGGGTCCAATATGTTTATGGGTAAAAAATGCACCCTTTTAGGGGGTGAATTGTTGGTGAAGCAAATTACATTCAATCCCAGTCTTATAGGTATTGGTCGGAGCTTGACTTCTGTATGTCCAGATATAAGGATCTTTGACTCGGTAGGGAGGTAAGTGAACCCTTTTATGTGGCTACTTTGTAGATAGGTTAACCATATGAAACAGGAGATTCTGGGCCTGATTCAGAGCTGAACGCTCTGACCAGAGCGCTCGCTCTGAATCAGGGCCCTCCTACCTGTTTTAGGAGCGTCCTCACGGACGCTCACATAGCTGTGGGTTACCACCCACAGCTTATGCGAGCGTCCATGATGATGGTCGTGATGGTCTTCACCATCGTGACCATTGGACTTGCGACGGAGACCCTGCAGTAGGGTCTCGCTGCCGCAAGCCCTGGAGTGATTTTGGCTCTATCAGAGCCAAAATCATTTGCACTGACATCACTAGTGATGTCAGTGGTGCCGATTTCAGACGGTAGGCGTTCCCATGGGAATGCCTCCGTCTGGCAGGCATGCCCCCGGCACGCCCACCAAAGGGGGCGTGCTGTCAATCAACATCGACAGCACGCCCCCTTTTGTGCGAGACCCGGAGCGATGGAGAGCCCGTCGCTCGCCGGGTCTCGCGCATGCGCACGATGGAGCTCCCTCCATCGTGAGCATGCGCAGTGGGGGAACATCGACTCGCTTGCGAGCATACTGCCGCTCACAAGCGGGTCTGAATGACTCCCTCTGTTTGTTTATCTTGTTGAGGGAGGAAGTGATCAGGTATACATTAATGCTTTGCCAAGGACTCAGGTTGAGAGTGAATCTTCATTAAACTTAGAACAGAAAAGTTATCTAAAATCCCAGGTGGCTGACTTTTTAAATGTATTTACAGATACTCCATGGAGAGTTTGATACAACATAATGTTGGGGCCCCTCCTAGGGTCTTTGATTACCAAAGGCCTTTTAGGTAATCAGTTGGTCAGCATGAACAATTCAATGTAATGAAAGAAATGTTAAACTTAGGGTTAATAAAAATATATTTGTGAATGGTGTAGCCCAATCATTTGGGTCCCTAAGGATGATGGAAGTTCTCATTTCTGTATCGATTTTAGAAAGGTGAATTCAGCTCAAACTTTGATGCATGTCCAATGCCTAGAGTAGATGAACTACTTGATTGATTAGGATCAGCCAAATACTGTATATTCCAACCCTTGATCTCACAAAAGCGTATTGGAATATTAAACTGACCAATAAGTCTTGGAAAAAAATAGTCTTTTCTACTCCCTTTGAATAAATTGTTTACTACCGTATGCCCTTTGTATTTCATGGGGCCTCTGCTTCCTTTTAGTGACTTATGTATAAGGTTCATCAGACGCATACAATTTCTGCTGACATCTATTTGGACTATGTTGTTATTTACAGTATTTATTGAAATATGCATTTAAACTGTATTCTGACAGTGGTCCAGTCATTAAAGCAAGTAGGTTTAATCGCTAACTTAAAGAAATGTGCCCTGGGAAAGAAATAGACCAAATACTTGGATTAAATGTTAAGCAATGGTTGCCTTTAACCATTACTAAATTAGGTGTGGTCCTAAATGAATATGGTATTGCTCACCACAAAGAAACATGTGTTGTCTTATTTGGGATTGGCAGGATATTACAAGAAGCAGATTCCTTAATTTTCAAAAGTGACAAAATTCTTGACAGATATTTTTAAATAAATATTTTTAAATAATCTGAGTGTAATTTATTTATGTACCATTTGGGTAACTCCCAAAGATGTAACAATTGTGTCCAGAGTCTCTAAATATTGAAAAATAAATTGTTACAATTTATCCTCTGCATCTGTAAGTGTTCATCAGATCATGCTAACAATACAAGTAAAGCTCTTGGCTCTTATGGTCCAGTAATCATTCAGAATTTGCTGGTGTACATAGCTGTCAGTGCTTTCTGCTAATATATGGAAGAAAGGGCACTCAGCTCCTTCAGTGACACTGCATTGTAAAATCTGGCTAGAGCACAATGAAAAGTTATTTTAATGCTGGCAATGCACTTGATTCTAGTAATGTAATGATAAATACAGTAACAGTGCAGACATTGTTATATCAGGTACCTGGTTCCTTGGTGTGTCCCACTGTCAGATACTGCAGTCTTGCAAACAGCAAGTTGCAGTAGTTCTTGCGCTAGGAACACTGCATGTGAAAGGTGTCTATATCCAGAGCAATTCAGCCATAAACAAACAGTGTGGGGGAGCAGGTGGAATTGGACATCATCATGTTTTGTTTCCTTGGCAATGGACACGTTTTCAAGACTGACTGCAAGCTCAGGTATAATATTTATTGCTCAAAATATGCCCATGTATTCATTAAGTCTACATAATATTACAGATATTCTAGAATAATATTACATATAACATTTAAGACCATGTATAGAAAGTACTATGCTTAGAAAGGTTAAATTATAATACAACAGAGTTGTATGTTTAATTTTTCGTATTATAAATATTTATATAATTACATAATTGCTACTTATTATTACTCAATTTATTTTAGGCTGATCATATAGAAGCAGCATGTAATAAATGAAAGTTCAACACAACAATAATCTCCCCATGGAGTTATCATTTGTAAAATGTATATTAATTTGTTATAATTAAGATTAGCAGTTTAGAATGAAAAGACACCCAAAATATATTTGACAAATGTCTATAACTGACATAATTGGTACTGTTTAGATAATATTTTAATGATCATAATATAAAACATTTTTAAAATAATAAATACTAAAATTGCCTATACAGTATATATTTTATAATTATATAGAGGACATGTTTAAAAGGAAGAAATTTATAACAAAGTACAGAATTCATTTGCAATTAAATTTTCTTCGAAAGTAGATACAGTATGTTAGCAAGCAATGTGATAACAGAGATTATATATACTAAGAGTATAGATAATAATAATAATAAATCTCCAGATGAAATAAATTATTGAAAAGCTAAAACAATAATAAATAAAAAAAATCCGAAGATAAATATAAATAAATATAAATAAAATACATTTTATATATATATATATATATATATATATATATATATATATATATATATATATATATATATATATATATATATAATACTCACAGGAATTAATTTAACTACTGTGAGGGATAGCCTTGCTGGATTACAACTACAGTATATTTCTAAAGTGTAATAATAACTGAATGTCTGCACAGTTGATTAAAGTAGTTAAAAGTTTACTTGAGGTATTCATCAAAAAAAATTATAACAGCATGCAAGCCAGCCCTTTTTATGTTGCAGCACTAGGAAACACATTCCCAGCGGTTCTTCAGTAAGAAAATCCTAACATATCTCAACTTTACTCAATATTTATTCACATAAAACTATCTAGGCTAATACATATAAATATAATTATTAATATCACGTCACTCCAATTCTGAGAAATCGACAGATATCAGTGCTTACTGAGAAATGTCTCATTTACTATTGTCCATAAGATTATATTATGTTCAACAGTCTGTTTTTGATTGGTCTTTGACTTTTATTTTTGACTTTTATTTTCCTTGGTAATGGTCAGTCATCATCATTCAGCTTATCACATATTAAATTCTCTCTCCTTAGTTGCCAAACTTAGTGTTCTCAACCTTGAATATTGTCATCTCGAGAAATCTTTGGCAAACACCTGCGTGAGCTAACAATAACAATTCAATAGTTGCATTTAGAAAAGATAAAATTTTTCATTAGTTGCTGACTACATCTATACAGTTTGAGTCTCCCATATCCAAATATTCCAAAATACGGAAAATTCCAAAATACGGAATAATTTTGGCATGACAGAGATAATGAAACATTTGATATATGATGGTTCAATGTACCAAACTTTGTCTAAAGCACAAATTATTAAAAATATTGTATACAATTACCTTCAGGCTGTGTGTATAAGTTATATATGAAACATAAATTAATTTCATTTATGTACAGAAACTTTGCTTGAGCCACAAAATTATTGAATATATTGTATAAAATTACCTGCAGGCTGTGTGTATAAGGTGTATATAACACATAAATGCATTGTGTGTATATTTGGGTCTCATTCCCAAGATATTTAATTACGATATGCAAATATTCCAAAATACGGAATATTCCGTTATCCAAAATACCCCTGGTCCCAAGCATTTTGGATATGGAGGACTCAACCTGTTTTAATGTAAACATTCCATAATAATAGTTATATAGACCTGTTTTTCTAGTGCAAAACATATTTCTAAATACTTGATATATTCTCTTATAATATATTTACTCGACACAAATGCCACACATATATAACCTTGCATTTAATTAACTATGATGTTTTTTTCCTGCATTGGTCTTTTGCCATCCCTAAAATTACTATTACTTTTATTTCAGCTTTGGCTCAATACCAATTTCCTTCTAGTTGACCATAACTTAAATAAATAACAAAAACAGTTTATTCTATAGAAGCTGAAATGCCAAGTATAAACAGCTAACATTGCGCTATGCATATTTTAGCAACTAAGACCAGATAACCATGAGGCATTGCATTGTTTTGATACAATATGTTGTGTTAATACACTATCTATCTTCCAACGGGATGTAATTAATTTACCAGTGGCCAGAATGCCGGCCGTTGGAATCCCTATGTCAGAATCCCAACCCTCGACTAAAGATGGGTGTTGAAATCCTGATGCCTATCTTTAACCCAACGATGAAATCCCGACAGTCGTCATCCCGTATGAAGGTAAGCGGGGCCCTGTAAGCAGTTACCTGTGGGGGGAGGGTTAGTTTTAGGAGGCCCGGGGGAGATGAGGGTTAGGCACCCCCTGGTTAGGGTTACGCTACAGGGAGGGGGATTAGGCTTAGGCACCCCCCCGATGGTTAGGTTTAGGGTGTGGGAAGGGGGGGTTTGGGTTAGGCAACCCCATGGGGAGTTTAGGGTTAGGCACCACCAGGGGCAATTAGGGATTGCCTCCACTAAGGGAAGGTTAGGGTTAGAGGGAGTAGCAGGGTAGGGTTAGCATACTTACCACATCTATTGGCATCTTCAATCTTCGGGCTTCCGCTGGAACTTCATATTCATTTCCTTCCAATTACCTAAAGCAATGCAAAGACATTCTTGCTCTTACATGTCTCTATCTAATAGAGACATGTAAAAGACATATATACCAGATAGAGTAAGTCAGGTTATAATCCATTTTTGCTATAAAGCTAATTTAAAACTGATTATAGAATGTCTTTATTTCATATTTAACCATTCATAAAATGTTTATGATACAAATAAGACATTAATATGTAAAGCATTCGTCATGCACTCAGCAGTTCTGGGACCCTTTGGTAAGAAGAACAACATGTCTCACCTGGAGCAGAAGAGCTACTAACATTTAAAACAAAAATAAAAAATCTGGCTAATAACAGAAAAATTAAAGATCATTTAATGAAAATAAATAAAATGTTTCATAGAAAACAACAATGCATTTAATTAATACAGTGATATTGTTGCACATTTGATATAGGCAGGTTGTTATGTGATTTTTTTTTGGCAGGGCTGGTCAGGAGTCAATTGCCCGAAATGCAGTGAATTCCTGTGATGTCCAGATGGTATTGTGTCACCCCGTGGCCATCACCTTACGCGCTTCCCCGTCACTCCACCCATGGCATTTGCAGAGGTCACTTCCTCCTAGTTGACTCAGCAGTACTTCAGCTAGGAGAGCTACCCAAATTATGGCCGCAAGCTACCGGTAGCTTGCAGCTATGGGTTGGAGACCACTGCTTTAGGGAATTAAGCAGCAAGGGCTATTAAGAAGGGTTATTTTGAAGTCAGAAATCTGGGGGTAATGTAAAGCTAAGTCTAGTTTACAGTATGTGCGGTTAAATGTGCTTAGCATATACTTAGTCTTTAACAGTTTAACCCTCTAAATATTTTGAAACCCAAATCACCTTCATATTTTTAGATACAGTAAGAGGAGTAGCTTTAGAAATCTATTCATTGCACACTTAGTAAGTTTCATCACATGGTTACTAAGAAATCTATAGAAAACAGCATCCTAATATATGCATTTTATTGGAAAACCATCTACCTGTCCATGAAAACAAAACCTAGGTGTCACATTAATGTGGTTATTTATTATAGCTATTTTTTTTCCTCAGTTGAATAATCTTATTAATTTTCTCATCTATTACTTCTTCAGGATTGGATGAGTTAGTCACATATGTGCAACTCTCTCAGCCCCGAGGAGACTGCTGTTAGATAATCCAATATCATTATGTTCTGCTCAAGCTCTGTCTTAATTACTTATAGTTTCTAACCAACATATCTAAAAGTGCTTTCATACATTTCTGCAATGGTATCAATTCTAATACAAACTTATCCTGTGGATAGTATAAAATGGTGCTTCTATTTACTCTGTATCACCTCTACACTGTGTATCTCTCTGCACAACCTTTACCTGGCATATAAAGATATTTGATAAATGTATCTCATGGCTCTTATTGTCTGGGTGAGTGAAAATTATATTTAGTAATGGCAGTTACAGTACTGTAAATCTGAGGGGTAAATGTCTCAGAGAAAAGCTCATATCTGTCACCAATCTGATATGTGTTTACATTTAAGGTGGATTTATGTGCTTCTATAAAAGTGTAAGTAATATCTGTTGGTTACCTTGTTAATACCTGTTGGATATTCTCTGCATCTTTACCCTTACTCACTGCCAAGAAAATATGGAACAACACAGTACACATGGGTACTCAGTCCAATGCTGTCATTGGTTCTTGTTTTCTTCATCAGCTGTCAAAATAACTTATTTAGGTAAATATTTGGTTATGTCTCTTTATTTGCTTCAGAAATTGAAGTCTGCAAATATTAGGGAAGTAATTGTCATCAGCAATGCTTGATCCGGTCCTTCCCATCAATCTACAAGTCAGCTAGAGCACAAAAAGTTGTTGACCATTACAGTATATAAAATCCAGGTACGACCAAATGGCACGATTCATCAGGAAGGTACTTGTAACAGTTTCTTTGTTCCTTTTGGAGTGACTGTAAATGTGGAGAAAAAATATATCATATAATCTGTGGTTAAATAATGTGAAAGAGGAATGTTCATCTGAGGCCTTGAAATAAAATTGGGTAACTAATTTGTGGCTTTGGGATAATGCACATGCTGTGCATTATCAGAGGCATTATTACCTCTGGCCAACTCATGTAATTTCCTGCTGCCACTTTTGCTAGTTTGTTCTCTATAGTCCCATTGCTTTACTCAAATTTTCCACTGACCTATATGCCATGTGTGTAACTTTCTTCCAATTCTTATTTATTCAACCATTACTTGGATTACACTTCCCGTAAAATATGTACCTTTGTCATTCTCTATTGTTTATTGCATACCATATGTCGAGATTAATTCCTACATTTAACATTTGTATTTGTATTAAAGCAATTTATAGTCTTTGCAATGGGCATGTTGTGGGAGGGATGTCTGATATCTATGTGTTACGATCCTCTAGCAATTGCTAGGACCAAGATGGAGGTGTTGGAGATACATGGCAAATCGAATCATGGCAGTTTACTAAATAAATGATATGATGGACCAGTGAAAACACAACATGTCAATGGTGCAATAAGGAGCTGAAACCATAGGACAGTCAATAGAATATACTGTAGGTTTACAGTCCAAACTAAAGTTGTTAAATGGCCAGGAAGCCTAGTAGACAGCAATGCTTGAAACGTGGTGAAGAAGCAGGATTGCTGGATGGCCTAGCAGACAGCGATACTTGAAACCTGGTATAGAAGCGGATTGCAGTATGGCCTGGAGGGCCTAGCAGACAGCGATGCATGAAACCTGGTGTAGAAGCAGGATTGCTGTATGGCCAGGAGGGCCTAGTATACAGTGGTGCTTGAAACGTGGTGTTGAAGCAGGATTGCTGTATGGCCTGGAGGGCCTAGTAGACTGCGGTGCTTGAAACATGGTGTTGAAGCAGGATTGCTGTTTGGCCTGAAAGGCCTAGTAGATAGCAGTGCTTGAAACGTGGTGTTGAAGCAGGATTGCTGTATGACCTGAAGGGCCTAGTAGATAGCGTAGCTAGAAACGTGGTTTAGAAGTAGGGATAGCTGTATGGCCTGGAGGGCTCAGCAGATAGCGATGCTTGAACCATGGTATAGAAGCAGAATACACACAGCATGTAGAAAATATAGCTGGAAGTCTGGATGCACAGAGAGCAGCTTGCATAACCAAAAGTTCCACATGAAAACTCTATAGCCGACAGGGTGGCGACAGTCCAGGAAGTTCAAATAGGATCAGCTGCCAATCAGGCAACACTAGGAGGAAACATGTGAAATCCTCTGACGTCTGGGTTTCCTAGCAACCGGCAACCTAGAAGCATGGTCAGGAGCATGAGGAATACTGGCAGGAGACAAGTCCTGGACTGGACTTGTAACACTATGGTGGTATTGCCTTTCCTGGGTTCATCATACAAGTAAAACAGGATATAGGGGTTTATGTATCAAGCAGTGAAGAGCATAGAGAAGTGGACCAGAGGAGAAGTTGCCCTTAGCAACCAATCAGCTTCTAACTATTATTTTATAGACTGTACTTGATAAATGCTACTTCAAAGCTGACTGGTTGCTATGGGCAACTTCTCCACTGGTCCACTTCTCCATGCTTTTCACTGTTTGATACATAAAGCCCTTAGCCTTGTTCTCTGCATAGGATGAAAATCCTGGAGCATACTAGTAGTTCCCAATCATTATTCACATACCTTCTTTTCCCTCATGGGTCATGACATGTGCTGCTTCACCTACTGCTAGCAGTGCTGATTTGGGAGCCACATGTCTACCTCATTCATCTTTCTACATACTATTAGTTTCTAGCAGACATCCCTTCAACTTCCAGTTTGCTCCTTCCTATGGAATACAAAACATTTGCATATAACTTATTCTCTGTATGAATTGCTTGGAAAGCGCATATTCATTTCCTATGGAGTGTGAGTTTGACATTTAATTATAGCTAAGCAGACCAAATGAAGTGGTCCCAATGGACTAGCTTCTATAACCTCAGTGTTTGACACAACTGCATATCCTGTACACAATACTCCTCTATCATGTTGGCTGTGACAACTGCCATGTTTAAAGAGAGTTAGATCAGCATTTGACAGGGGAGCATCTAAAATGTCTGCCATTAAAATTTTTGTGCAGTCATGTTCTTCATAATGAGAATACTGATACTCCTCTCCCACCCTCTGTGAATAACAATTTAGTAGAGTAGCAGGATTCAATGTGAAGCACCTGGATGTAGTTACATTTTCTTCTTTTAACAATGATGACAGGACACTTAATAGACATATTATAACAAAAATAACTTGAATGTAAATCAAATGAATCAGCACAGTCTACGGGTGCTTCCTAGTCACATCACATTGTTACTAAGATGCATTTTCACACAAAAATAAGACACAAGAAAAATGTCTGGCACTAACAGAGTAGCATGAGACCTGGAATGGGAAGAAGGGCTGTATGGGGAGACTGCAATGATGTATGAGGACACATCTTTAATTAGTTCATCCACAAGGGAAATAAGTTTTATTGGCAATGACTACCAGCACTAGCTGGTTTATAAAGGATGTCTATTGAAATGATTGGAGGGTCTATCAATGGGAATAAGATCTGTCTGAAGTTAGTTTGGTTGGCCAAACATCTGCATGATATAATTTAAACTTGGCAGCACCCATGGAATGGAATCATGGAAATCACTGAACAGGACATCAAACATACAGGTAATTTCTGGGGGAACCGGAGATATATCATAAGACACCACCAGTCCCAGTAAAAGTGTGACAGCATCTAGCTTGTTTAACAAATATATCAACAGTTCAAATGTCATCAAGGGAGAAATCATCTACTAGACTGAATATATATTTTAAGGCAGTGCTGTCTAGCAATATTTTTTATGATGCCTGGAACTTTTCCAAAGCCTTGTTTGATATGCCTTCAAATCTTTGAGTTCTGGTAGGAGACCTTGTGACTATTTTATTGGATTCTTGTGTTATATTTTGAAATCATTTTATATTTGTAAGTGCAATCTATTTAATATTATTCAATCGTATCTGGAATGTGTTGCACTAGATTTTCTATTATCTTGTTTTTGCATAAGTGATATGAAGATTTGATAATTTTGGAGAATTCAAGAAGAAAGTTATTGTTAAAAGCCAATCAATTCATAATTGCAATTAAGGATATTTCTTCTAAAAAGTTCTGAATTTTGGTGGAAAATTTGGGGAAACATTTACTAAAGGTTGACCTTTAGTAAATTTACTCCTTGGACTTTTCCAGTCTTGTGAAAGATCATTGGATTCGATGGAAGAAGGGACTCACATGTGATCCAGGTTCATTCATGGAATGTATTTAATTTTAATTTTATTATGGTAATGCATTATTATATACAGTTTAATTTTCTTTAAGTGCAAAATCTACCAACAGACGTTTTAAAATAAGATATCACACACAGCGCTGAAGGAAGGAAATATATTTTTATTCAGTTGTATATGTGAGGAAGTTGTGAGAAGTATGAATTTATGCTAATGATGTTCTGCTTTCTGTAAAAGTTTGTAAACATGTTGTATTTCTTTACTGTCCCATGGCTGATGTTGAGTGTGTAAAGTAACTGGGGCCACTTGATCAAGGGCTGTTGCAAAGATTTGGTTAAGATGTGGTACTGCCCCATTTAATGTATATAGATATATAAAAAGTTTTTAAGTTTTGATAAGAGGGTTGTGGATTATAAGGAAGCAATATGGACAAATGGGAATGATGTGGGGAGGGTAAATGTTATAGCCTTAGAGATATTGCCATGGAAAGATAATAAGAAAATCAGTTTCCCAAACATTATAGGTTTAAAAATAACAGACAAGATACTAAGGAAAAAAAAACCCTTAAGATATAGGAGTTGAAAAATAAAATGTACCTGTTGTATTGTCTTGAGCAGTGAGATATGTTGAGTAGTGTCAGGATGTAGCAGGTCAAGATAGATACTAGATGATTTCAGTTACAGTTCACTGTTTGTTTTTAACTATGCTGTTTGTCTACTGTATTTATCTACTGTAGCTAACTATCTATGTATCCAGGGGTGCCGAGAGGGGGGGCGGGTCCTATTTACCCAGGTTTGCTAGAGGGGCCTGGCACCACCCTCCCTGCCTCCCTCCCTGCAGCCTGCTGTGGGAGACTGTGTGCGGCTGCTGAGCGACAGCCGGAGCAGCCTCCTATGGCTGTGGGGGGGGGGAGACTAGCACACTGGTCACTCCACCACTGGCTTTGCACCAGGCTAAGGGGCTTAGAGCGCCCTCCTCCCCAGCTCAAGGTGGTGTGGCCATGCCTCTCTTGATTAGGTCACGCCCCCTTCACCTGGGCCCGGCCGGGCTCTATATGCCCCTTGTATATATATATATATATATATATATTATATATATTATATTAACTCAGTGATGTTAAATACAACACATAGTTACTACCACTGTTGTACTATAATGCACACATTTTTCAGGCAAGTCTTAGTACACAAAATTGTACAAAGTACCATGCATATCAAGCAAAAACCCTAATATGTCTATTTTCCTGCAAACTGTAGTGATTATTACCAAAATTTGAAAACAAATTGCAGGGAAACTTTTCAACAAACAAAGGTCACATAGGGCCTGATTCAGAGGTAAATGCTGCTGTTGTAGGAGTCGCTGCTGCTATAATATGCAAATGCTAGTATCAGCCTCTCCCTGGTGCAGTAGCCTGCATCTGAATGTAAAAGGACTGAGACACCCACTTTCAACATCTCGGCACACTCTAATACCACCGGTGATTCTTTAGATGCCACCATTGGTACACCATCAACACCTAAACCAGCCATATGACAGATGCAGTTTCTCCATCTGACTATGGTGTCTGTGGCTGCAATTGTGCATTTGGGAATACAGACGCTTTCACTGTTACACCTGTGGCACTTTCATAACACTCCCACGAGACAGACTCTTTTTGTGTTCACTACTTGCCACCTCCCAGTCACCACCCAGGAATACCTATCACTTTGCCACCCCTTTTCTGATATCGTATCTCCAGATCACAACAGCATCTTTGTTCATATGCTATGTATAATGCATGCGCCGTTGGGGTTTTTGAAATTTTTCACACATGCATAGTTGAAAATAACTGGTCATCTATGTAAACATCTGCATTGAGTGTAAATTGCGAGTGCCACTGAATCAGGCCCATAAACACAACAAACATAGCAGGGCCTGGGACAGTAATTCCAACTAGTGCTCCTTTTTCCTGGTCATTGCATAATATCTTAGGCATTAGGAAGATTGATATAATGCTACCATAGCAATTGAGCAGCCTATCACTTGAGTAGCCTCATGAATAAAAGGCACCAGTAAAGTAATGATTAGAGTTTGATATAAGATACATAGCAAACAATTGAACTAAAATTAATTTTATAGCTTGAAAGGCCAACAAATAAAAACAAATTCCCCATTATATATGATCTTTATACAAATTTAAAATGAACCAATGAAAATAATGGTTCTGGTAAAGGAAGTGTCAGGATGCGGCCTGGTATAGGCTGCTACTCACCTTCGCACTGGCAACCTTGGGCTTAGGTGTTCAGTCGCTGGGAGTGGAGGTGAGTGGTGGCTGAGTATTCTCCCCAGGGTCTGCTAGGGCTTCTGTGTGTGTGTACTGGTCCCTGTGGTAGAGGGCATGCGCATAGCCATGTTGGTCCATATGATCTGACTAGCCTCCCCCAATAGCAACCCTGCAGTCACTCAGCTGATCCTCCTATCCAATGATCAGCTACCTAGGGTTATATAGTCTCACTCCAGGAACAGGAAGATGCTATTCAAATTCACTTTCCTACTGACTGTGATACCAGTGTTTGTTTCAGGCTCTAAATTGCTTTTCTCAGCGTATCCCACAGCTAATCTGCAGTGATTATTATTCTGTGACTGGATCTACTATCAAGTTTACTACCTGTGTTATTTGCAGCTGCTCTCAGTACTGATTCCCTGTGTTACATGTTTCAACTGCTAGCTAAATACCACTGTGTCAAGTTTCTTGCTGATTCCTGGATCACTTTTCAGCTCCCAGCTGGGTCTCTGTGTTGCATACCTCAGCTGTTAGGCTGATTACCAATGCTCCACGTCTTATCTCTGAGTTACTTGCAGTAACGTATGAAGGCTGTGCACCCTTCGTAAGTTACTTGTATGCTGCGACTGAATCTCCTGTGTAACAAGTTCCCTCTCCTGCATCTGAAGTCCTTGCAGTTATTATCCTCTGTGACTGTTTCTACTGTGTAACAAGTTCACCCACCTACGTCTGTGTTCCTTGCATGATTACTTATACTCTGGGACTACCTACAGTGTATCAGTTCAGTCACCAGTGTCTGTAATTCTTGCAGTTACTGTTCCATGTCAGGATCTACAGTGCACCAAGTACAATACCTTGTGTCTGGGTTCCCTGTACACCCAGTGTCTTCCAGTGTCTGGATCCCTGAGTTCCCTTTACACTACCCTGTGTCCAGATTTTCTATGTTACTTTAAACATGCAGTACCTGACCCTCCATTATTCATCATCTCCCCCAACTAGTTTGTGCTTGTCCTCCTGTGTCACTTCTTGGTGTATCCAGCAACATCTCATAAGTAAATACCAATGCATCTTTTCCACTAATTACCGCAGTGACATTTCCTAGTCTCCTTGTCACTTCCAGGTGCCTAACCAGAGGGTTCCCGGTGGCCTCCCCTCTACTCACTGGAGAGGGGGCTGCTGGGAGTCCCAGGGGCTGCTGGGAGGCTCCAGGGGCTATTGGGAGGGGCAAGGGCTGCTGGGAGATGTAGTTCTCCCAGTGCCCATTCTGGAGGGACACACTGAACTTGGGGAAGGTACACATACCCTGGGGTTCACACACACTAACTCATGCGCACACACACACACTCACACATACTTACTCACTCATGCTCACTCGGTGTGGCAAAACCCATATCCCAATAGGAGGTGTCGCGGATGAAGACGACCAAGTGGGTTAGACTCTGCGCCTCTGGTTAGGTCTAGTCAACACTTGGGACTGACCTTTTGAGGATACTGGCACTGTCACTCCCCTCGCTGCCTTCTAACCTTGCTAACACCCTGGCTCCCTGTCCTCCACAGAGGAATTTCTAGCTATGGATAATGACAGGAAGTTAATTTTTTAGTGATTTTACAAGTCAACGACCCTTTGCACTTTTACAGGTGGTAGAAAAATCAAGTAGTGTGGTAACACTGCTAGTTTTGGTACAATAGGTAGCAGGGCATATTATACGTGGTGTACAAGTGACGGCAGGTATAATATTCACAAAATGATGACAGTCTAAGTGATTTTTAATAAAATGCTTTGCATGGAAGCGACAAAAACTATGTATTCAGAGAAGCACTAAGAATCACTAATGTACTCTGAGAAGCATTGAAGTATGAAGACTAAACAATATATATATAAATGAAAGCATTGTTTCCAGTAAAAAAAAAAATATATATATATATATATATATATATATATATATATAAACTCCATTTGGATGGCACTCCCAAAACAATGTTCATCAGACCCAGGTGCCCTCCATAGAAAGCTCCAGCCGTGCTTCCAATATACACACCGAAATGGTGCACTCCGGTAATAAATCATACACCAGCAGGCAGAACTATAACAATGTTTCAATGTTTAATGCATCGTCTTCAGGTTACAAAATACAATACAAACAAACAATTACTTTACACCCCTCACTACACCACGTGAAAAGAACACGGCTTCTGGGTCCGGACATGTGTCGCTCTAACATGACATCATAAAAACGGCCCGTTGCCATAGTGATAAAAGTAAAACTAAAAACAAGGAAGAGAAGTGTGAGAGACAATATTCAATAAATTTATTAGGAATTCATTGAAATCTAATTAGACTCGATTTATATAAATCACGAACCATAGACATATTGCTACAAATTATTAGTAAATGTCAGGAAGGACTAGCACCGCCCACTAACAACGTCACTATAGCGGCCCGTTGTCATGGAGATGACATAATATTTACCAAATACCATCCTGGAGAACAGCATCAGATAAACATATAACACAAATGTGCATTATAGATGATAAGTTCTCATATAGTATACAGTATGTTGACAATCTTCTATGAAGAATAAAACATAATGTATATATCACTCTCTCTTATTGAAAAATATCCAGTCTAATCCACATATATTCAAAAATATTTTTTTATGACATTATTGCACATAACCCTATAAAAGTGCTTGATTATTGCATATATCTTTCAATATTGCACTTATCCCTATACATTATAAATATATAGCATCAATCTCATCCAATGGGTTGCCACAAATGAGTCAAAAGTTTATATAAGGTAGAATAGCATCTGTCCCTTTAAAGTGCAGATTGCTGTGAAAAAATTAGAGAGTATTGCACATTCCTTATTAGACCTTACTAATATCGTAATAATTACTTTGACATAACAATATTGCACAGATCTCATTAGGAAAAACAACAGTTTATATAAACCTTAAGGCAAGTACTATCATAAAATATAAACAAATTAAATCGTATAATATGATCATAGGGTTGTAAATCTACAACTTAGTATATACATAGGGATATGTTGTCATAACCTCAAACTGAAAAAAAAATCTCTTAACATTGGATTGGTAATATTATCTTCATAATATTTGAAGACAAATATACATCATTTGTTGCTCAGAGCAGAGTGCATTTTTTTATATCTCCATCAAATGAATAGGCAGAGAAAAAAAAATGTCTTTAGAAAATATATATGATTGATAATAACACAGGCTATATAAGTAAAAAAGTATGGGATCTCCACTATTTTTCAATAACTGATACTAGGCAGAAACAGCCAGGGCTGGTGACACCACAGCAAGGAGACAAGCAGCATGGGGTCTCTCTGCCATAATGTCAACCATTTTTAGAATGGTCAGTATAGACTTGGAATCCATAGGGAAATGTGAAGCCTCCAGCAAATGGGGTTCCACCCTCCCCAAGGACAAGCAGCTCTTATACACACCCTTGAGGCTTTGGGTGTAGTGTTAATTAATTATTAAATGTAATATTAATATTGTTCTTTACAGGTGGACTACTGGTCCCAGCAAGCCTGACAGGGCATAATTGGCACTTGAATAAAAACAGTTACCAGTATATCAGGGCATAAAGAGCCCACTGGGACCTGTAGTCAAAGTTTTACAATATTACCACAGGGGCAAACGCAGGAATTTTAAGGGGGGGTTTCCAAACTGTTGATTTTTTTTTCTTTTTAAAATGCAAATATATATATGCTGTATATATTGTATCCCCAGCAGCACATAATCTGAGATAGTGGCTAACTCGGACTCCAAGCAAGAGGCTTTTATAGCACATAAACAACAAATCAATAATATTCCCCATTAATTCTTTCCTCTGTCACATACAGCAGCAGCACACACACTGTGTCACACACGGCAGCACAGACCCTGTCACACACGGCAGCAACACACACACTGTGTCACACACGGCAGCACAGACCCTGTCACACACGGCAGCAGCACACACCCTGTCACACACGGCAGCAGCACACACACTGTGTCACACATGGCAGCAGCACACACACAGAAGCACATACCCTGTCACACACAGAAGCACACACCCTGTCACACATAGCAGCAGCACACACTCCCTGTCACACACAGCCACACACACAGAAGCACACACACCCTGTCACACACACAGAAGCACACACACCCTGTCACACACAGTCGCACACCCTGTCACGCACAGAAGCACACACACCCTGTCACACACAGCCACACACACAGAAGCACACACACCCTGTCACACACACCTTGTCACTCACAGCAGCACACACACCTCTCTGTACAAGTGACTTACTTCCTGCATCCAAGGAGTTAATCATCAGGAGTCAGCTTGTCGGCTGATCGGGACCCTGGAGCACTGAGCAGTGTAGGGGTGAGGAATACAGAATGCGTATGTTACTGAGTCAGTCACAGGAACACACACAGTACTGCACTTTTGAAGTTGCCGCGTTTAGCTGCCCCAGCTGTAAATTCTCTGGCATCGGGGCTTTTAATCTGTCAGTGTGCCCCCTCAAGCCCCAGTACCTTTCTGTTGGTACTTAGCTGCTATCACACCAGTCCTTTCCGACTATATAGTATACACGCTGCCTGTCACTCTGCCATGGTGCCATTTTAGAGCACCCCCTTGATGATGCACTGGTGCAGGCAATCATTAAACAGCGCCTATGACATGAAGTGCACCTCATGAACGCTACTCCGAGTCCACTGCATCCCCATAGTGACACAGTTCCCAATCAGGCTGTCCACCTCTGCTCTGCTGCGCACCTCCATCTAGGTGACGGGCTGCTGGGTGATCCTCCTTCTCCGACGCTCTCTCTGGGAGGACTGTATGCAGTGCCCAGGCAGATCCAATCATGCTGGGTAGCCTGCGGCTGATGCAGAGATGGAGACAAGGCTGTCTCTCTCTCTGAAATAAACAATTTGGTCCGTCAGGGGGGGTTTCTGGGTACTCAGAAACCCCCCATGTGTGCGCTACAGTACTACTCTACTTTATGACTCACAAATCTATGGAAAGTGGTCCTCTTCAGTTCATGTAGCAGCCACCATCTTGGCAACACAAACAACCAATGCTACTCTTCCTCTGGGAGTCCCACCATGATTGAGAGGTCACTCAATGACATTCTACATAGGAATGATTGGTCAGAGTGTGGCAGTTCGTACTTTCTTACCAGTTGGCATGGCCCCATTCATTACTACAAGGAGTGTCCACGAGTGGCCTGTCATTGTCCTCTAGAATGTAAGGTGTCCATATTTGCTAATAACTTTAGTGAGTTGATTTACTACAATGTTAACCTACTATAGAAATGTACAAATTTTAGCCTCCTTGCTTGTTAAACAGACCGTCTAGTCGCGCCATGCCATGGCATTGCTCAGTATTAGCAAGCATAATTGCATGCGAGTTTCGACCTTAATATGTCTGTTATTAACACAGTGGTGTGAATAGAACGCACCAGTATGATATGCTACATGGCTATGTTCTGTGTGCAAATGTGGGTGTATCTGCTGGCAAAATTCTACATTATAGTGTCACAGCCTCTAACACTCTAACACTATAACGTAGCATTTTGAATGCATATTTCAAATGCACACAGAACATAGGCATGCCACATATTATTTTAATCAACAGAAGCTGCTTGTGTGTTCTATTTGCACCTCTGTGTGAATAAGAGACATATTAAGGTCGAAACTCGCATGAAATTATGCTCAGTGCTATCAAATCATACTCCACTCACACGTTATGTGTGGCGTGACTTGTAGCGCATGGAGGATAAATGTATGTGGACACATATGTAGCTACATATTATGTAGTGCTAGTACTATTGTGATTACACATCACAGAGATTTACAAATATCATGGTAGTACTATATGGACACTACTACTGTGGTGGCACATTATTGGGCTCAACAACTGCTGGTGGTATAATAGACTTATGTGTGTGCAGGAGTTGATACTGTAGAGTTATATAGGCACACACCAGCAGATGACTCAGTCTATGAACAGACCAGTTATGTAACCAGTGGTGTTGATTTATTGTAAGATAACAGGTACAGCCGTACTCACTGTTACATGTACACTGGAAATGGAGTGAAGCTTGAGTGGAAAGGATTCCTATACAGCTCACCAGCCTGTGAGTGTACAGTGTTTTCAGGTAGCTGTGCAGCAAGCTATAACAGCTTTATAGTGCAGTTAAACTCAGTCCTCTGTCTTTAACCTTGACCCTTCCACGCAGACTTTTGGAGAAACTTGTAGCAAAGGGGAGGAGGTTAGGAAATATTGCTTTGCCACTTTTTGGTGGAAACAGGGGCTACAAGCAAGGGCCACTAATCTTGTGTGTTTCTCACCAATGGACTGGATAGCATCAGGTACACTACCATGTTGAATATAAAATAAATTTTTTTATATACTCATATTTAAACAAAGTTACATTATGAAGCCCAAAGAACAAAAATAAACACTGAGCGTTGTATTCGATTTACATAAAACAGTTAATGGATCCCCCTCCCCTTCTTCCCTTGTGTTTTGTCTTGTCTTTATTTGTAGTCTGTTTTTTTTTCTCTTTGCCTTTAAATTGTATAACGCTCAATTCATATTTGATATTCAGTTGATCTCTATATCTGATTATATGCACTATTCAAGAGGATATTTTGATGATATTGGATATTTGCTTGTTGTTAAGTTTTAAGTTTGTTCCAAAATCAATAAATATATATTGCAAAATAACAACAGATAATGCACAGTGCAGCTGGTCAGTAATACAACACTGGGGATAGTTACTTGGCCAAATTTGTAAAACTTGGGATATTTGGACTGAGTCTGAGTTGGAGGCCTCTCTTTTCATGGATGCAAATAGTGAGTTTTAACATTCAGTGCATGCAGAGAAGTAAATTTATGCATTTTTGTACATTTCTGGGTGATTCTGAGTCGGACAGATCTTGGCCAAGTCTGTCTTTATGTAAAATGGGTATTTCAGGGTGGAAAATGGGCAGTAACATTACAATCACTCTGAACTATTCTGTATTGTGGCCAGTGGCGTAAATACCGTGGGTGCAGCGGGTGCGGCTGCTATGGGGCCCGGACCAACCCGGGGCCCAGCCTTCCCCCTGCACCTACGGTGCCAGGCTGCTGTCCGCTGCCCTTCCCTCCGCTCCCTCCTCACTCCCCTATCAGTCTCCTCACTCCCCCTACTACACTTACCTGCTCCTTGGTTGCGTGCCCTCCCGCTCCGTGGTCGCTTCTTCCCAGTCAGCTCCGCCTCCGGCTCTCCCCATTGGCTGATACTGGGAGAAGGTGTGGCCACCTCCTCCCAACATCAGTCAGTGAGATGGAGCCGACCGGGAGGGAAGGTGGGTCTGCCCTGCACAGCGTGACCATGGATCAGGTAAGCCGGAGTGCGGGGGGGGCCTCAGACCAGCGGGGGGGCCTCAGACCGGCGGGGGGGGCAAGAGCGGGACGAGATTGGGGGCCGCGGGCTGAGAGGGGGGCCCATAAAATTTTTTGCTATGGGGCCCCTGTAGGTATAGTTACGCCCCTGATTGTGGCAGTGATGTGGGAGGGTCATGGGAATGTACAGTAGCTAGATTAACATGCTATTCTGTGCCGGGGTACAGTTAAGGAAAGTCTAATTCAGATGGATCTCTTGCACCTAGGAAGGGTCTGGTGCAAATTCCGATGCTAATGATTATGATTGTGGATGTGGATGGAAAAAACAGTAGACGGAGAAGCATCCGGCTTTAAACTGCACAGCCCCATGGAACCTCATATTAGCATAAAATAGTAAAATTGGATTCCGCAGCTTCATGCAAACACACTTTGTCCCCGACTCAGAATCAGATCCTACATGTGGAAATTATGGGGTAAATTTACTAAAGTGGAGATGTTGCCCATAGCAACCATCCAGATTCTAGCTATTATCTGCTAAAAGGTGCTAGTTAAATGTTAAGTAGAATCTGATTGGTTGCTATCTGCAATGTCTCCACTTCTAAAAACTCTCACTTTAGTAAATTTACCCCTATGAGATGTTCTTCATAGTGACTGGTGTTAGCCAGCAGATTTAAAAGGGCATTAATATTAAATGCAATAATACACTTTGTTTTGCATTGAATAAAATTCCCACTTTAAATCCAGCATCTGAAATTGTTGAAGATGTGGCGGCTTTGAAAAGTGCTGCATAGTAAATTTAGCCCATGGTAAACGTACTTAAATGTATATAACGTTCATAGGAAGTAATTTTTTTTTAAAAGAATATATTTGAAATGTCAATTCCATGACATCAATTACACTGCAACTCACAGGACAAACAATTTCCATTAGAAAATAGTACAATGTAATTAGCTCTAAAAACATTGCTGTGATTGAATAAATGACATAAGACAAATTCAGTAGACAAACGTGTGTAGCACTACCAATGCTGCATCATACTGGTAATGTATGCATCACAAAGACAATAATCACAGATAAAGAAGCAGATTAGACCCAATGTAACAGTGGCTGTCAGCGTACAAACACAAAAGCTAATGAGCTTCTAATCCCTTCTAAAGCTTAAACATTTAAGCTAAACAGAATCCGAAGATAATCATATGGTGATGATACATTTATGTTTTTATTCAGTTTTTAGCAGTGCATTTAAAAAGATGTTATAAAGGAAAAAAACATATAACACAATTGGGTATATTTAACAAACAGTGAAGCGAGAAAATACAGGAATAAATGGCAGTGAGAGCCTCTAGTAAGGCTGCTTGCTATTTAATATATGAACATCAGGCAATTACATGTTTCTGAAAGGTTTTGCTTGTTTTGGCAGCTTACTGTTATCTCCATGTATGATAATGGTGACTGTGGCCAATCTATTGAGCAACAAAAGCTACACCATCTTAGAATGGCCTCAGCTACCTGATCAATAGGGGTTCAGTAAACTGGCTACGCTGGGTTTGCTTTGTTCAAACTCATACATGTGCATACAGTATCACTGTTGCCAGCAGAGTTAGGCAGCTGATGTTCTCCCTTGCCATGGAGGGGAGCTTACGCAGTATCTTGCAGAAGAACCCCAGCATAGTAAATTGTGCTGCTCCTTCATTATGTATCAAGGGAATATGCATAACTACATAGTTATAGCTGGCCCACTGCTGTCAATGATAAGTGGAACCCAATATGCTTTTTACAGTTGTATATTTTTTATAAAGAAAATAAAAACAATGGTAATTCTATAGCTTTGAAGATGGACATATATTCTACCATTTGTATTAACATTTTATTATATTATGGGTTTTTATGTGTAATTCCCTTTTCAGTTTAATATGGAATGTTTTCATTGTGAGAAATTAAAGTTTTCACAGCTACACTGTGTAGAAACATTTGTCTTTCTCTTGGATATCCTGATCATGGATAGAGAGGGGAGACTGACAGGGTGCTAGGTAAAGGAGTGGTGAACACAACTGTTAGAACCACCAATAAATATAAAATAAGCAGTACAATCTTAGGATGAAGTAACTAAAACTGAGGATCCAAAATGGAAGCAAAATAGTGAAACACAAAGGATGCAATTTATGTAGCTAAAAACATACACTGCACAATAAACTTTGAACCCACAGTGCAACACACTTTTCTCAAGTGACCTAGATTTGCACAAAGTACAGGTTTCCAGAGCAAATGTAATGGCAGTATTTCAAAAGTGACAGTTGATTACCCAGGCTGAGGGGAGAAATTGTGAATAGTGAGAGGGCTTCTAGCACAGTACGCAGTAGGCACAATTGAATCCCTAGTGTTGTGGAGCAGTACAGAAAGGGTATTTCCTTTAGTGAAGTTAGATTATTGAAATTAGGATGTTAAATGGAAATAAAGGGATAGAGGGCACATTTTTGGAATGTTACTTGCTGTGCAGAGGAAACTGCACTACAAAAAAAGGACTTGACTATTGCACCAGTTTGTCATGTAAATGTATCAAGCATGAATTTCTTCCATGGGCTGATTTTGCCATTGCTTTTATGATATAGTGATTTGGAGGGTTAAAACTCAAACTGCCGGTAGGTTTCTTGTGTCTTAAACAGCCACTGGTGTCCATGTTAAACAATGTCACATTCCAGAGTTGATCTATTATTGACATGACATCCACTTTACTGTGGTTTGTGAAACTACAGCTTAATATATCTAATGATTTGTATTTCTAAAATGCATAAAATTTGGATGGCGTCTTATAGAGTTTTGTTTTTACAAATATATTGACAGTGAAATTTCTTGTTTTTGGCTTTTAATAAATACAGCAATTTCTACAGTGCCAAGAAACACAAAAAAAAGTCTTGATTTAAAATGGCTGCTTGATAAATTCACCCCAAAATCATCTTGTCTCATACTATACATTTTAATGGGTCACATTCTGCTCTTTTATGTTGCACTTAGCAGAGAAATGCATTTCTAGTTGCACAGTGTTAGTTTATTAATATAAGCCTGAAATATGTTTCTATGTCTATACACACAGAAAAACAATAGAGGTACATGGACAAAGATAAAGTAACACTGGACACCAATCAGGGCTTAATTGACAATCCAGGCCTAGGGCCACTAAGGGGAAATGGGAATTAGTACACGTAAGTGAATCTGGGACTTGAAGTGTAAGAAAAATGATAGACATTAATTATCGGTCTAGCATGACTCTGTTGTGATTTATTGACAGAGTCTTGATATCATTTACTTTCCTTGTGCTGCCCTGAAAGAATCATATAAGACTCAATAATATGTGTCTTTTTTTGACATGGGAGGTTTGTGTTGGCTCTAATTGCAGGAAAAGTAGATTAATAGTGGTATGGAAGAGTGGCATCATTCTGTGCTATGATTGAAATCAATCTACTTGCTCTGTTCAATAAATCACTCTAAATGTTCAGGTTATGGATGCATGCTCAGTCATATCCATGTTACTCCCAGTGTAAGTTATGTGTGCTCGCAAAAAAATATCTGTTTTTTATTGTATTTATGTACTGTATAATGTTCTAGTAATCCATATTCTCTGCATGTAGAGGTAGTTGCAATACATTTAACTTGGTTACAGGCCATTAAATATTGAAAATAATAATAAAAACACAGAATCTAGTTTATATAAATGGTTTTACACCAAACAATGAATGTTTTTTTAATATCATGATGCAATAAACAATGAATTTAAAACTGTGGAAATCAATTTTCACTATATAAAAACAAGTTTATTTATCTTTAAAATATATGTGCCTGTGGCACGCATTTATAGAAGATACAGGCTGGCTAAAGTTTGTCTTTTAAAGCTTATTTTATAGAAAATTCTGTGTGGTGTTTTCTTACAGTGCATAGCTTTTGGGAAAAATTACATTGCAGCAATTCAGCAGCAAACTAAACTAGAGATGTGCTGGTCTGTTTCTTAGAGAAGTAACAACAACTGAAATTAGGAGCTCCAAGTCGAACCCAGTCCAAGTTCGGAATCATTTTCGGAACTCGATTTGGAACACGGATTTAAAAACCAGACTAAGGTTTTTGATAGCATACTAACAGGTCAAAATGATGTAATTTTAGCTGTTTTTTTTTTAAAATACAGATTCAACACCAAAACACATGAGGGTTGTTTTGCAAAACCAAAACACGAAGATGAATCAACTTTTGCCAACTTTAAAATCATGATTTTGTTCTTGCAAATCACAGTTTACTACATTTTCCCTCTCCTCTTTTTTCTGGAGTTCATTTATGAAGTACATAATGGCTATGCAAATGCAGTTTTAAACCAACAGTAAGCTTCAATTTGCATAACTATGCCTAGATCTCTGCTAGGGCCCATACGTTTTGAAATTAGTAAGATGGCAGAATTGATGAGTTGTAGTGGGGTCGGGTATGGATTGCCAGTGGTCTGGATGCTGCTGGTCAGAATTCTGACAGCGTTATCCCGACAGTCAGAATCCCGACATCCATAGGTAAGTATGCTAGCACTAACCCCAACCCTAACCTTCCCTCCCCAATGCCTAACCTAGTGTTTTCTCATACTGCCTAAGCCTAACCTTCCCTTCCCCAGACACTAAACCTGACACTCCCTCCCCAATGCCTAAACCTAACTTCCCCCTAGTGCCTAAACCTAACCTCCCCCTCCCTGCACCCTAAAACTAGACCTCCCCGATGCCTAACCCTCCCCCTAGTGCCTATCCTTAACCTCACACCCTAACCCTCCCCTAACTGATGATACTTACCTTCGGGTTGCCGATGGATGGGATACTGGTGCAGGGATTCCGACACTGTTGGGATTTCTGTGCCAGTATTTAGACAGTCGGCATCCCACATGCCAGGATGATGGCTACATCCCTTTGTAGTGAAGGCATTCATAGTAAAGTAGCCACACATATGTCTCTCATTTTGTGCTGTAGTGCAGAAACAAGATTTGTGTTTGCAAAATAAAATAATTATAATAAAATAAAGAGGTGGAGAGTGTGCATTGAATTTGTCAGTGATGTTTCTTGCTGTGTACAAACATTCTATCGCCAGAAACGACTTGAAATGAGTACCAGCTTAGTACTGGCAAAGACCAGACCTTCCCATGTGGTTTTAAAGAGGTCCTGCATGCAGGGGGGTAGCGAGGGTGGTTCCGGTGGAGCATGAGCTCCGGGCGCCAAAATGGACAGACGGCGCCATCTATGGTTCAGAAATTCATGGGGTGCTGCACAGTATTACGGCAGCCTGTTATGTATCTGCAATCTGTTTCTACATTTCATGCTCCCTCAAGCTGCGCAGATTGCCTCCCCTCCGGCCCTCCATCCTCTGTGATCATATTCTGTCAGCTCCCCTTACCTGTCAGATTCATTACATTCACTTCTCACCTCTTTAATTCCACCCCTCTCCTCTCCTTTTCTTATTGGCTTGTCACTGGCCCTCTGTGATTGGCTTTGCCCCTCACCTCTCCTTACTTATTGGCTTCTGTCACCTCCCCTCTCTGATCATCACTTTCCTCTCTCCTTCCCCTGTTTGATCCCCTTCCTCCTTCTCTCCTCATTCATTCACTGTGCTTCAATGGACTTAAAAGTGACACATCTGAGGTAAAGTCCTAAACTTCAATTATAAGGTATGAGATAAAAAAAAAGTTACTGCTTTGCTATTTAAAGTAATGTGGTGTTCCCTGGCATGACCAAAAACTGTTATTTGAAAGCTCTTTTAAAAAATATTAGGAGACCTGAAATAATAATAATCGTGGTAGACAGAACATGATTAGTAGTACTCACATTAATATAGGTGCAATGTATATTTGCAAAGTAGGAGTATAGCTTAGAATGGAGCTTCCTATTGGTGTTCCCACTCCAGGGAAAGCTGCTTGGGGCCATAATTGCAGTAATAATAAGCTGTGCACACTGTGGAATTTCACTTTTGCACATGTATTCTGTCAATTTAAGTTAAATGCTCAGAATATATAATACAATCTCCTCTATTGACTAATAACAATGATTCAAAAGAGCAAAAGTCAGACCCTAGGTGCTATACATAAATAAAGCAGTGCCAATGCAGCTACCCCTTAGTGTCAGATTTTATTCCCCCAATGGGACTTCAATGCCCAGTGTGATACTTCCACTGTTTGCTGTTTTCTTTTCACTTCAGTATCCCCCCACCAACTGGCCATACCCCCTGGCACAGTTCAGTACATGGAGGGGGCTGGCACTATTCTCCGGGTGCTATGGTTCCATGCTACTCCTCTGCCTGCATGCTGAAGTTCTGTACGAGGTTAGTGTGGAAACACAATTGTCTGGACATTGAAGGCAAGTTTCTGAGACATGCAGCTATATTTTACAGTGAGGCAACAAGTGTTCAACTGTTGTTTTTATGTATTTAATTATTTATGCATATTATTCAATTTAATATTCAGAATTGCTTCACACTTGGACTAAGTTGAAGAACAACAATATTTTTATGTGGAATACTGTTGAGAATGCTGGTTACAGGAAATTGTTAATTCATCAAATGTTAATATAAAAATGTGTGAGAGTTATTTTACATAGAAACATTGGGTATATTTACTTAATGATGGTTTTGCATTTTCTGCAGTTTACCTGTGAGATTGCATCCCACTGATTATTTAATGCTAAAACCATTCAAAAACCCACAGAGAAACCAGACTTTAGATTTCAATAGAAAAATCAAGGCATCAGCTATGTTTTTTCCTTTAAAAGTATAGAAACCCCAGGTTTAATAAGTGTCAGGTTTTAAACTTTATGTAAACCCACTAAAAAATAATTAGGTGGTTGTAACAGGCAAGATAGCTCATAAAGCCTGCTGTCTGAGCTACAGTACCTGGTCAATCAGAAGGAAATTAATCACAATACACTTATAATAAGGGCAATCATTTTGTATTGTGTAAAAAGCTGATAACATTGACACATTATGGGGAAATACTACTTTAACAAAGTATTAGTGGGAAATAGATTGTTCCATTTCATTAAGAGAACAGTATTATTTATTAATTATATAAAAGGGTCAATATTAATTAATTATTAATTGGTGTTTAAAAATGTTTTTATGATGGGGATAACATCTTTCATTTTATGACTTGGGCAACATTTAGATAGCCATACAATAATAAATAGTGTGCCCATCATAAAAAAAAACATTTTTAATCACCATTTAACAATTAATTGTTATTGCTCCTTTAATATACAGTAATTAATAATGAATGGAGAAGGATCCTTTATACACTTTCTGTATAGGTTGTAGCTAGCATGGTCAAGGAATAAAAAGCAAAGCTTTTCAGAGCTTAACAAATGTAACTTTTATGCAGTCCCTATAGAAAGCTATGGGGGCTAAACTACTAACAGGGGAACTGCAGCAGATATATCTGATATCTGTTATGATGCCCACTTGGTCAATTGCCCCAATACTATAGACTACAGCAACCATTTCCCCCCAAGGAAACAGCCATTATCAGCAGATTTACATAATTTTTTAGTATGAAAATGATGTCCTAAAAAGCAGAAAATGTTATATATTTCATTTATGCATAATACTTATTCAATAACTGAGCAGTTTACACATCACTGCAAAAGTCTATCGTGATATCTTTAACTGTTCTGCAGTTAGTTAGTTCTACTAATAGGCTTGTACAAAATAAAAATGTTATCTCCACTCAGGCGCTCTCAGAGATTACCATGTAGTCCACAGTCCTCATTATACATAAAGGATAACCATGTTCCCAACGATAAATCCATGAATCCACTTACTTTTTTTTTTAACACCTAAAACCTGTGTTTCCCTGCTTATATACTCATTATAATTTGAGAGCAGGGAGAAACACAAGAAAAGAGAGTCCAGTACTGCAGAGATCTCATGGTATCAAAAGGCAAAGTACTTGTATCGAAACATGTTAAGTGGTGGCAGCAGACTCTGTGTATCATACCATGTGGCTATTCCATACATCGGTCCCCCCTTGGACAAGCTAAGTTTTTGGAACTGTGCTTATCCTGGCTGTTATACTACTTCAGCATTTGTGGGATAGCCTGTGCCACAGTCAAGGAATAGCTGATAATCTGCTTATACATACATGCTTTCAAAATATTTTTAACATGTAAATGTATTGTGTGAAATTTGATACCTTGAGATCTCTGCACTACTTGTCTCTCTTTTCTTGTGTTTCTCCCTTCCCTCAATTTATATGAGTATATACTCAGGGAGACACAGGTTTTAGGTGTTAAAAAAAGAAGTGAGCGGATTCGTGGAATAATCGTTGGGAGCATAGTTATTCACTATGTATAATGAGGACTGAAGACTGCATGGTAATCCCTGACAGTGCCTGGGTGGAGTCAACATTTTTTTTTTGTACAAGCCTATTCTGTAGAAGCAAAATGAAAACATCCTTATTGTCTTTGCTGGCTGATCTTGGGACTTATTGCTCACTAATACCAACTCAATTTTGCATATATAGTTGTACTATTAGATACTTCTCTAACCAAAATATCAGACAATGACAGACAGAATTGTAGAGTTGTAGATTGCTTGAATAATGTACAAAGGAAGGGCCAGACATATAATAGCTACTGAAATGACAAATGTTTGTCAAATGTGGGAGGTTCTTTAGTTGTATATAATTGATGTAAAATTTTACTATTTGACAAAGCTTCAGAGAAAACTCACAGAACATCTTCATAGTTCTCTTAAAGTTTGGTGGTTTAGTAATCCCTTAATATCTTTAAATTATTTAAGGAAAATATATAGTCAACATTCATGCTTGAAAAATTGAGAGGAAAAATGTAAAGCAAAGTGAGCTTCTTTTTATACAACCATTATTATCAAATATACCCCTTTCAGACATACGACCCGGGAAATTTCCTGCTAGACCCAGGAATTTCCCCTGTGTAAAATCCAGGGTATTTCACACACTTTCACACTACATAGTCTACCCGGGAAATTCCCGGGTAGACCCCTTTCAGTCACAAGCCTGGTATTTCTGCTTTATACACACTGGATGTCTGATAATACCTAGTGTTGTAGGTGCTTATAGAAACTGAGATGACTGAGACTGCAGTGTGACCGACATTTATCCCACGCTGCTGCCGTAGCTTCCCCACCTCTCACTTCCTTCTCTGACATGTCAGCGCCACAGCCTAATCCGGACATGTCCCCCGAGATGTGCTAGGGGAGAGCGGGGGACTAGCCAGGCTGGAGCCAGTACTACCATTCTGTAATGGGTCCCCGGGCTGCAGTGACAGGGGAGGCCCACTCTTGGAGCCAGGTTGATGGCGCTGTGCTAGAGCTGAGCTTGGTGACCCCATGAAACCCCCACCCCAGTGACCCGGAGCCGCCTCTTCTAGCATCCTGCCCCTCGCATTGCCCCTCGCAATAGGGGCAGTAGTGGTGGTCCAGCGGGAGTGTGGACGGGTGGTGAGCGGCAGCGCTGAGCGTCCTATAGGACGCTCTGTGCTGCCAACTCAGAGCAGCAGTGCTGAGCATCCTATAGGACGCTCTGCACTGTTGGCTCAAAGCAGCAGCGCTGAGCGTCCTATAGGACGCTCTGCGCTGCCAATTCCATGTAAAAGCTGCTTGGTGCTGCCCGGGAGTAGTAAATTCCCGGGTAGCACCATTCAGACAGAGGCAGGGTAATTTCCCGGGTCTTAAGTCCCGGGAAAAACCCTGGTCGATTGCAGGTTGGCTACCCGGGAACGTGTTCCCGGGTAGGTATCTTTCAGACAGACTTGGCTTCCCGGGAATTTGGCTGAGGCAGGCCAAATTCCCGGGATTCTCGAGATGTCTGAAAGGGGTATTAGACATGCTATGGGATTTCTAGGAGCTGATTTGCAAATTGCTCCTTACTTATCCAGATTTGTCAACCTTGCATCCAGTACTTATGGCTTTCTAGCATAGATGCATCTAAATGCACAGCCCTCAAACCAATTTCAAATACATCCTCTGTGTACCTTGTTGGATCTCATCAGTGCAAAACATGCATCTGTTACTATTACAATGTAGGGTTTAAAACAATTGTCCTGTGGGGTTAGGTATGGGTTCTCAGCAGTCAGGATGCTACCGGACAGAATCCCGACACCTGTAGGTAAGTATTCTACCACTATCCCTAACCCCTACCCTAACCCCCGATACCTACCTTCTGGATGCCGGCAGTCAGGATACTGGAGCCGGGATCCCAGTGCTGTCGGGACTCCAGCGCTGGTATTTAGACCATTGGCATCCCGCATGTCAGGATGCTGACTACATCCCGTCCTTTGCACATAGTAGTATGAGGTTAAATCTATCGTTCATTGGCTGAATATTGTTAAATGTACTAATGTAATATGGGATTTTAATGCTTTCTAAGAAGTATATTTCTGTTTAATATGCAGCTGAAATATTTTAGGGTCTTCCTAATATAGACCCTCCCACATGACCGCTTACCTCAGGTACAATATGCACGGCTTCTGGACTTTCCACCTAAATTATGATTGCAGTCACCCGAGTTGAAACACCCTTCTCTTCATTTAACTAGTTCAACACAGTGGAAAGTCCAGGATCAGGGCATTTTGTACAATACATAGCATTTATTTGAAAGACAATTGTATATCAACAAAATTATAAAGTATATTCCAATGATTTGTAACAATAATATTAAGATACTTATTCGAGTTAAAAATAAGGTTTTCTAAAACAGACATTTGCATGTTTCCGTAAGGATAAAGTACATTCTGATAATCTATAACCATACATAATGCAGTAATTATTTCAGTGGAAGCAGGCATTTTGAAATATTTTTTTTTTCTGGCAATATACTGAAAAAAATTAGTTTCAACTATTTGTAAACACACCTACTGCTTTCATTATTCTAGTGAAAAAGAGTTGTTCATCCTTAAGGAGCCAAAACAATGTCTGTGCCATAAAATGCATATCCAATAATATGTAAGCCTACTCGCATTTTTCTGAAAAACAAAGGCATATAAACTTTGAGCCCCCTTTCCCTCTTACCTGTCAGCAGCCCAGCACACGCTGCTGTGTGCTGTACTGCAGTGGGAGACCAGGGAGACTACCGCCACAGAGCAGCAGCAGCAGAGTCCCCTCTGCGTGTGTGGAGGAGCGATCACGCTGATTGTGCTGCCACCCTGAATTTGCTGCACTGCAAATAGGGTTTTTTATTTTCTTAAGGGGGCATGGTCACACCTTTCATGATTAGACCACGCCCCCAACCACCCCAATAGTTTTGTGGCCCAGGCCAACTGTCTACGGCCCAGGTGTATATGTATATATACAAAACAGAAAAGCTATTGCTATCGGCGCTAACAATAATATACTACAAATCTATATATGTGTGCAGCAAATAAAACAAAGGGGATTTTGTCATGATTTGATCAAAGCATTTAAGCCTGCAGCCCAGCATCATATATATATATATATATATAGAGTCATGTTCATATATATATCGTATATCTATATATGTATATATATATATATATATATATATACACAGGTTGAATCTCCCATACCCAAAATGCTTGGGACAAGGGGTATTTTGGATAACGGAATATTCCATAATTTGGAATAATTGCATACCATAATGAAATATCTTGTGAATGGGACCCCAATATACACACAATACATTTATGTGTTATATACACCTTATACACAGAGCCTGCAGGTAATTTTATACAATATTTTCAATAATTTTGTGGCTTAAGCAACATTTGTTTACATACATGAAATTTATTTATGTTTCATATACAACTTATACACACAGCCTGAAGGTTATTTTTAATCAAAATTTTTAATAATGTGTTCCTTAGACAAGGTTTGTGTACATTGAACCATCAAAAATCAAAGGTTTCATTATCTCAGTCATGCCAAAATTATTGCGTATTTTGGAATATTCCGTATTTCGGAATATTCGGATATGGGAGACTCAACCTGTGTATATATATATATATATATATATATATATATATAAGCAAATAGGTCCGGCACTTCCAAGTGAACTACTCCAATGTGCCTGGATGCAAGTCCGTGGGTAAATGCAAGGATGTGAAGAAAGGAGGGCCCCCAACAGGACTCAGCAGCGTAATCACCGCGTACTGGCTCCATCTGGTCTGTTATTTCGATTACGCTGCTGAGTCCTGCTGAGTGTCCTCCTTTCTTCACATCCTTTATATATATATATATATATATATATATATATATATATATGCTTATATACATATACATCCACACAGAGAGTCCGGCACTCTACTTGGTCTATATTGACCTGTTCCCTGCTCCAGTGCCTTCCTAGGAGGGCAGACATGCTCCAAACAAAGCAACAATAGAAGGTGACCCTCTGGAGACCTGATTCACCATTATTGAAAGTTTCCAGTGTGCTGCCTTCTTTTGTTGCAGTATATATATACAATATAAAATGTACAGAAACACTGAAATGTGCTGTGTAGTGAATATACTGTACATAAGTGATGAAATCAGGTATGCTCTCCTTATGGCATATGCCCCAGTAGAGTAGATGTCCTTCCAATCACAGAACAACGCAGGATGGTATTCAAAACATATGTGGAAAACATAAAACACAAAAACTTTATGTTTTCACATACACATAATAAAACTCCTAAATCGATGAGAAAAACCACACTAATGAATATGCAAAATCTGTAGAAATATTACAAGGTTGAGGTTTACCAGAAGTCCAGAAATAGTAGGCATGTAGTAATAATGTAGCAGGTTTCCGGATACCTCAATGCAAGACCACTCCCTCTGGATCCACTGGGTAACTACACCTAAGTAAAGATGATAAGATCTGTCACACTGTTGTCAATGCATTTTGATATGCAGGTCTCTTCCACTGCTATGCAGATGATACTCAACTGTACCTGTCTGTTTCTGTATGTACTTACTAGCCAGTACCAAATCTAAATTGCTGTTTAGCTGAGCTCCAGGAGTGTATGAGTGTCAAATGAATAGAATCACACCTAGGCCATCAATTAAACTTAAGCTTGAAGGTTCAGAGTTGAAAAGCTATGTTCATGTACAGAACATTTTTATTGTCCTTGATTGTGACTTGACACTTAAGCATAGCCAGAACCAAACATTTGATTACCTCAGAAGATATTCCTACACTTTTACATGCATTTGAGACCTCACACTTGGACTACTACAATCAACTCTTCATAGGTCTCACAGAAAAAATAGCACCACTTGCAACTGGTCCAGAATGCAGCAGCCAAGTTGTCAAATAGCTGTCCCCATTCCTGCCAGTACACCGGTACTACGTTCCCTTGACTGCCTGAAAGATGTCAAATCTATTTCAAGATTGACTTATTGGTTTTCAAAGCCTTACATAAGCCCTAGACTCCACAGATATAGGACTATTAGCAGTACTTAGAATGTCCCATACTTTATTTTGGGATCAAGATTTTACCTTTTCAGTTCCATAAAATGTGACACAAAAAAGGTGGCAGTATGAAAAGCTTCCAATTTGTCTCCATAGTGCATAATGTGATAACATCAAAATATGTATGGCATATGTATTTTACTTTGTAATGCACAAAATAACCAAACATATTTGTTTAAGTTATGATCATTTTATTATATTTATTATAGATTTACATTTCTATTTATTTATTGCAAATTTCTTTGTATATTTAATGCACGTTATTTAGTTATAATTGTGTGTATTATATGCATACACTATTGTTTTGTATTAAAAAAAAGTTCATGATAAAAAAACAACAGGAGAACTTTGTGTTTCTCAGTTGATTTCACTGGACTGTTTTTTATTTATGAAAGATTATTCAGACGTGAACTAGAAGAACTGTCAAGTTTTAGCACATGTAAAATTTATTTTTGAAATGCAGAAAATATTACAGGGTTGATGTTATTCAGTTCTGATTTAATGGACATATAAAAATGTATAAGTTTCTAAGTAAACTGTTAAAAGCAACTGTAAAACAAAACAATGACTCAAAAACATGACTATTGTTCTAAATTATAACGCTCTTCTCAGAAATAAAACATTAGATGTGATTAGTAATAATACAATTTGCTACTCTCTCACCATACATTTTCTTTTGTATAGTAGCTGAATATATTAAAGGGAATAATGAAGCATAGTAGTACAGAACATAATGATTATACTTTAGCTCATAATTGGGATTTAGGTTAATATTCATCAACATACAATAGCTGAGTATTTCATGATTGTGACAATAAAAGTCTAAACTGTGTTTCCTCACACTGAGGCTGATACAAGGAGTGCCTAAGGAGACACTCCTTCTTTCTATGCAGTGAGTTCATGTCAGCTTGAATTGACACAGCTGCCAATTATAAATAAGAACAAAAACAGTTGAACATAGTGCACACTGTCAAGGAAAAAGCAGATAAATGGTGACTGAACTTACAAGAGGCAGAAATGACCAAGTATCACAAGAAGCATCATGGTTTATCCTTGTCTGGGCTATTGGCCCAGAATGTTGTGTATTTAACTTTCAAGAGATAATATAAGTATGATCCAATATTTCCTCTAGCAATGTGATGGAGGGGCAGGTATTAATTCCAAATGAAATTTGCTGCAAAACTTTGTGTAAATCATTTTTATATGCAGAAATGTGTACTGCACAGAGTTGTAAAGTTTCAGTGGCACAAAGTTCTACCTTTACCTCTCTGTTTGTTATACTAACCGTATCACAAATGCATTTTTAAAGTTGTGATTCACAGAACGTATAGCTTATTAAGGGGTCTATTTACTAAGCAGTGTTAGGAGATGCTGTGAAAAGTGATTAGGTGCCAGCCAATCAGCTCCCAACTGTCATCTCACAGGCTGTGTTTGAAAAATGACAGTTGGGAGCTGATTGGCTGGCACCTTATCACTTTTCACTCTGTCTCCTAACACTGCTTAGTAAATAGACCCCTAAGAGAGCTGGGGCAACAATGGTCAAGCTGTTCAGCTTTGTTTTGTAGTTGGACTTGGACCTAGAAACTTAAAGCCAAATTAAAGGGTCTGTACATTGAAGGATCAATGATCTAAAACCTGTAAAAACTGAAAGCATGTGATAACCTTCACCAGGGCAGTGTAAACATTTTGCTGTAGCCGTTACAGGTGCAAGTAATGTGTTTAAGAATCCTTAGAAACTTGCAAACTGTGTTACAGTTGTCCATTTGCAGCCTATGGTCTTTCATCCTGCTGGCAGTTCAGTGAGTAACCTGGTTTGGTTATCATTCACTGACTTTATTTTTTGTTCAGCTACTTTTATTCATCTGTTGGCCTTACCTTTTCCTTCTGAAATATGATATCAGCCTACCAGGATGGAATTCATTTATATTAATTTTATTTGGTTTATATGAGAAATGTACAGGATGTTTACCCTTGTTTTCCATTGAATGCAATGGTGTTCTAGTGCTCTTAGGATGGATGAATGGAAAATTAAGACTACTGTATTAAAATGCTGATCTAAATATAAAATGTATTGCTAAAAATTATTTTCATTTTATGTAGCAGAAAAAGTAGACATATATATAACATAAAATCATAGAGTTATGTTTTAATGTTAAGCTCTATATCAAATAGTTGAGCAGTAATTGAAATACACATGTGAATAAAGTACACAATTAAATTTCAATGCTATACTTTTTGAGGAGTGATAAAGCAGCAAGGGTAAAATGGTTTTGTTCTCCAGCTAAGTGTCACTTATACAGTGCACCAGTATTCGATACTATGCAGACCATAACTCTCTAGTATGACCAATAATTATTAAACAGTTTTAGGGAACTTTGGGAACACCTGTTGTCAGTCACCACCAATGTGCTTTTGTCCCTCCAGTTTTCATCTCGAGTCTACTGTTTTTATAGCAAGATGTGTTAACAAGCTGGTAAAGGAAGTATCCCAGGGTGTAAAGTTGCTGTTAATCACAAAGTACTCAGCCTCCAAAAGAGGAAATGTATCCTCCTTAAATATTGTCAAATGATCAAATAGCATTGGTCACAGCTACAAAAAAGACACAGTGGACCAGTTTGTTAATGTATTTATGTGCTTACAGCACTTTCCTGAGAAGGAATAGTTTTTTTCCCTTTTTGAATGTATTTTTCCTTTGTTCTTCACAGTGCACTCTAATATATGGTGTGCATCCCTACATTGAATTAAATAATGTTTTTATATTGGTGGTTTGTGTAGTGTCAGATGTTTTATTTATCATAATCTAACAATTCCATTCCATTATCCTTTAGGTCTTTAAATAAACTTATACTGCTGCTGATAATGATGATGTCTGTTCTCAAGGTTTGGATTCTGAAAATTGTGGAACTTTTACTGTACCAACCAAAAATCCCAACCAAAGTTTATAGTTTGTTAATTTTTTTCCTCAGGAAGGTAAACAAATACTCTGCACCAGAAAATTAGATGTGTTTTACATTAGGTATCCCACCATGCTACTATTTCATATATAATTTTCTCAACCATTTTATAGAATAATCTGTTTTGCAAGTAAGTAGCTGTCATTGCTGCTTCACTGTACTACATTTCAGATAATCCAGAGTCTGTTAACATTAATCTTATCATTTTACTCAGGATTCAGGTCTTCAGTTCTGCTACCACAATTTTCTATGATGTATATGGAACTATATTTTTATGTTGTTTTAAGAAGTTCTCTATTTTTGTGGGCTATAAGAAATGTGAGTGGATATCAATGGAACTAATTTCCTGCCACTGTTATATAGTATTGTATTTTGTGCAATATTTTTATTGAAATACAGTTGTTTGTAATGTACAGAGTGAAATCAGAACAAATCATCTCAGGCCATTTTTTCACCTTTAATGTGACTTTGAAACCAACAATATGCAAGGGAACAACAAACTGATGTATTCTAGGAAAAATACATAAAATACATGAAATTAAAAATCTAAAATACATTGGCTGAATGTGTGCTGACCCTTTCATAATGGGGATGCAGTTGTGTTTAGATTTAAATAGAAAACAAAGGACCGGCAGTCATCAAAATTTGACAAACAAAGAAATTGAAAATATTGTTATAGTATTAAAAATGTGCAATACAAAGTTGAAGCATTTGAAGAATTTAATAATTCATTAAAAATTGTTTAAGAGTTATATAATAAGGGTATAGCAAGAAATAAACCAAAAATATATACAGTCTAATCAATGTATCACCTAGGATACTAATTAGTAATAATGTTTATGAGAAATTCAGGAGTTAGATATTTAGACACAAGTAACTCGCCTGTATATTTGATATGAAATAGCCGAGAAATCTGAGAAACTAATACTGGGATACAACATGAGACAAGACATATATAACCATAAATGGAAATAAAATCCAATATCCAAAGTTCTGTACTATGATATCCAAAGGTCGCAGGTTGGTCAGATCACCTTATATATGTAGCGCTAAGTTCAAAGCAATGTACACGCAACACTTTAGACAATGTAAAACAATTTTGATAGTTGATTTTTATAGGAGGTCTAATAGAATAAGTGATTCGCCCAAGCGGCATTTTAGTCACCCGGCAGGGCTGGAAGTGATGAGCATTGTATTCTCTACAAGTATGCAGAAAATGAAAGGACCATTCCTTCTTACGGCTCCGAAGGTGGAGCAGTGTGTCCAATCTTCCGATCGGTGCGGTTGCACTGTCCGAATGAGGTGCAGCGGAGTGCAGGATGCAGTAATGTGCAGGCAACCGCCGGCAGACTTCTATACATTTTTTTGTCTTTGTCTATATGTTTGTCTCTTATGATATATTATTACTCTTGCCTACTTGACTATCATAGTTGTGAGATCCTGATAAGACATCATAACTGTAGTCTCTCATGCTCTAAAATGATACTTTGATATGTTTCTCAAGCAATTAGTAATTATGTATTTCTGCAAGAGTTCATTAATAAGTATATTGTGTCAATCTGGGTATTAGATTGGATCAGACATACTACACCCTCTCCTCTACATATAACTATGTACAAGTAGAATGGAATAGAAGCATTTAACTTTTTTCAGTGTGGTACTGTGCAACTGTTTCACATAAATAAGACCTAATAATAACTTAGGCCTTAATTGTTGTTAATATTGTGAAGGTCCCCTTTTTGGGTTAGCCCTGTTATATGTATATAAATATATAAAAACATTTTTGGAAATTTTTTTAGGTTCATTTTTTTATTGTTTTCTTTATTTACTTTACTTATTTTTAATTGTGTGTTGTGAGTCAAGTCTAAACAAATATAATAAAAGTTAAGTTTTAACATTGTATTAAGAGTGCCCCAACAAAAAGCTTTTACTTTGTCTCAAATTTCTTGTTAGTATCTAAACTCTGGGGTAAACCACCAGTTATAACAATCTCTATACATCTAATCAAATGTATCAATACAAGTTTATATGAATTTATACAAATCTGTCAGTACACCAGTTCTAATTATTACAAACCTCGCTAATTGTGGGGTGAAATCAGTGTACCTCCCTAACCCCAAAACCCTACCACATATTATGGACAATGAGGGATGTTTTAATGGCTCTAAATATTTATTTGGACTAATAAAGACTAATATTTTTTTTATAAATTATGATGAAAGTTATTTACTTGAAATTATATTAAAAAATACATAACATTTTTAATATACAGTTTCATATACATAACAATATTATTTGAAAATAACAGTCTATTAATATATAATTCAAACATGTCAGTGACAACATGTAGCAATATGTACAGTATATGCAACAATATACGAACAAATGCAAAACAAGCTATGATTTTCACTAACTTATTATTACATTAGTTTTATTGCAAAATAATAATTTAAACTTAATCTCATCGTGACTGATTTTTTTGATAACTTTCATCTTATTTTACCAAAAGAATATTAGTCTTTATTAGTCCAAATAAATATTTTTAATATGAGCATTAAAAGTTGTATAGCTGTGCCTAATTAAAAGATTCAAACTCATTGCCTTAGAATGAGGCATTTAAACATGCTTCATTTTCCATAATATTAAGTACTGCGTAAGCCGAAAGTGACCTAAGTTTAAATCCTGTTTTCTCCTTTGTGAGGCAAATGCTATCCAGAAAAAATATATGTTGTAGTTTAAAGTCTGCTCTTTTTAATGAATGTTGTTTCAAGAAATTTGGTCATGCTTCTTTTTTGCTATTGAATTTCAAAAGATGGCAGGAAATTTAATGTGTGATTTGTGAAAACAATTTTAGATGACATCACAGGAACTAAGTAAATTTAAGTCCATTATTTTATGATTGTGATGGTGTCCACTTGAATAGTCATCTATACTAATTTCATACTAAAATAATGTTTTCCTTTGGAGATATGGGCAGCTGAATTTCAGAAAAAAATACACAACAGATTTTTTTGGCCTACTTTACCCTCATACTGTCAAACATGTACTTTTTTGTAAGCGCTGAGGTAGCACTTTTTGAAATTGGCATCAAAAGTTGTAAAAGCATGTGCACTTTCACAACTTTTGCTGAACATTGGTGATTGTGCACCACGGAGTTGGTGAGTTTCACCTACCTCAACTACCAGGGCCACAACTCCACTACTTTTTCATACTATGAACTGAAACTTTACCAAAGTTAGTTCTACAAATATATCAACTTTCATGCAAAATTCCATCAAAAATGGAGATGGTCAAGTGGTGACAATTTTCAAAATTGTTTCACTTGACACAGAATGACCCATGTATCATAAACCACTGTGATGGTTATTTTCAATAAGTAGAAACATATGTCACAACTGAGACATTGACTGTAATTACAGTATACGGTAACATTAAAGATAATTTAGGAAATTCTTGCTAGAATTATACTTTTTGCATATTACAATAATCTCTCATAATGTGCATCTATTTCAGCAATTTAGTAGAGATGTAAAGTGAAACACATTTGTCAAAACCAGGGCATCAAAGCAAGTCAACATTTTAAATAAATATATACAGTATATATATATATATATTGAATAACTCCAGACATGTGTGGGAAAATGGCTCATAATCTTTTGAGACCAAGGTTAACAATTTTTGGCCTAAATTCAAAAATACATGTATGGTGCAAAGTCAACACAGTGCGTCAGCCATCAATTCTATTACAGCCACCTAAACTTTGTTACCAGATTGGTTATGTTTCTAAAGTCAGCTTTTATAATTATCTTAACTGTAAATACTTGTTCAAAACTTTCTTGTATTCTGTTTGAGGCACTGGAATCTGTTTTCCCCAGGTCTCAGGTGCTGGTGGGGTTGTCAGGTTTGCACATAGGATGTCATGATGTTTCATGTACAATGACCAAAGACATTGTCATCGGCTTTGTTGTTGCCAGATTATTGAATCAAAGCACTAGTGCCTAGCATTAGATAGTCCTGCCTGACCACAGGAGTTCTGAACCATTAACCATGACTTTGAGTCTGATATTGCTTCTAATTAACGTCCTGATTTCTAACTTGTGAACTCTGGATTTTAAACCTGCTGGTAACTGTCTGGCTTTCACCAAACCCCAGGCATTCACAATGACCATGCTTGCTGGTCCAGGTTATTATTTGTGTCCCTTCCTGTATAATGAATATTTGATCTCAACTTTGAGCCCACTTACCCACCATTTTACTGACTATTACTCTCTGAAGGTTTACTGCATTTCTTCTGATCACAAATGCTGATGTCTGTATGACATCCAGTATTTGGCATCTGTCAGTTAATGGCATTTACAACTTTATTGTAATTTTATCTTAAATAAAATTATACCACCTGTGTAGCATTAATGTGGCAGCATTTATAGTTTGGGATGCTACAGTATATTCACTGGGCCAGGGGCCCTAGCCAGGATAGAAGTCATAATGAATGCCTTAAAATATAAAGATACTTTGGTATTAAACCTGCAGTTTTATGTAAAAAATCTGAACATGAAGAGGAAATTAACAATCCAAACTAATAATAAACAAAAGTTAATTTCCACATTAACCAAGGAATGGCTTCAGGATGATCAAAGTCTTGGAATGGCACATTCAAAGTCAATCCTATTGAAAACCCTTGGAAAGACCTCAAGAGGCCTGTGTACAGGAGATCCCATCAAAATTGTCCAGGCATGGAGAAGTTAATTGAGACTTAAAAAGAATCACTACTAATAAAAACAAAAGATGTTTCCACAATTAGATTTGGAACTTTACATTTTTCAATTGTCACTTTCCAAATCAATGTTTGTTTTTTATTAAAATTTTGGTGGCAAAAACATTGTATTACAAGCAGCTCCTGCCCTTTTACTTGAGGGGGGCTGCCACTGCTGGCCTGGGTCCTGGCACCTGCTCAATAAATTGGGCAGGTGGCACTGCGCACGTGCATGTGCATAAGTGGCAGTGGCACCACGCATGTGCACGCCTAACACCTGCTGCCACTGGAAGCTGCTCTCTGCTGATTGCAGCCTGGACTGGCAGTCCCCCTGGGGCTGCCTGTTTTCAGTGTGACTGGCAGGTGGCGCTTCCAATAGGAAGCCACCTCCAGTCACAGTGAAGCCAGTGCAGACATGTATTGCACTGGTTCACTGAACAGTGGAGGATTTTACTGGGGGGGCTGCATGCTTGCAGCCCCTAGGTAAGAATCAACACTGACTACAAGTGGAGAAAGGATGGACATGATTATCTTGGTTTTGGACTTTGCACAAATGGGAAGTAAGTAAAGGTTATTTATGTTGAAAGTCTCAGATAATGTTGTCGGAAGTTGTGCTTCACCCCTGGTGCAGGTAAAATTGCTATTAGAAAAAAAAAATATATAAATATATACATATGTGTCCTTGCTCATTGAGCCTTAATACATCATGTAGCACGATATGCCTGGTATGAGTGAGCTGCCAGGTCCTGTGCAACTCTGCCAGCATTGGGCTTCTATGATGCTGTGCTAATTAAGTTGATATGCAACACTTGTCTATCTGTGTGCGCTGAATCTATAAATGGAACTTTGAATCAAAAAAAGCTGTGTCCGTTGCATTGTAGCATTTCACATGCTGATTCAGAGACTCAGTTACACACAGATATATAAGTGCAGGCCCACCAAGAGCCGCGCTGGGCCCGAGTAAAAGGGAGGCGTGACCTAATCACGGGAGGCGTGACCATGCCCCCTTAGGTAAACAAAAAAGGAAAAGAAAAGTGTTGCAGCACCCCTGTAGGTGTCACATAACAAATAATTTGGCACAGTCTCCTGGTGTGTCCCAGTTGCATCACATTGTCACTTACCTGCATTTTCTGTAAAAAAAAACATGCAAAAAAGATGTTTGGTACTAGCAGAGTCTCATGGGACCAGGTGCACTGAGAGGGGCTGTTTAATGCAACTGCAGCAAAGACAAGTGAGGACACATCTGTAAACCCATCTGAAAATAAGTTCCCAGCAATATGGATTGCTGTACAACATGTTTCTCCCCGGATACTATGAGCAAATATGCCAGTCGCCAAATTGGAAGAACTCTCAAATTGACACCAGCTCTATACCAATTGGATTGTCTGGTGAACATGTATAGCCCCATTAAACAAGGAGGTCTTCTATATACTAGATATCAATTTGGAAATTTTCTATACTGTACATTATTAATCAGATTAGGAGATCTGCTATATACTAGCTACCAGCTTGAGAAATCTGCTATGCATTAGTCACCAGACTGGAAAGTGTATTATATATTGGTCACCAGATTGATAAGCAGCTATACACTATCCATCAGGTCACAAAATCTGCTATATTCTAGCCATCAGTTTAAGAGGCCAGCTCCATAATAGATACTTGATTGGAAGTTTGATTAAACCGCCTAGCTATTACTGTATATAAGTAACACAGTATGGTGACAGGAGAAAGAATAACCAGCTAATCAGTGAAACAATTGACTTAACATTAATTTTGAACAACAACTGCATGGTCCAATTGCCCTAACAACAACTTTAGAGAAGTGAGATGTCTCTGACTCCCATTCCAATAATACATGCAAAACCCACCCAGCAGGTGCCACTGGGTGAAATCAGGCTAAATTACATAAAACTAAAAGGGGAGTGAGGGAGGAATATTCAGGAAACAAAGAGGGTGATCATAGCAGTTCAACCACTATAAATTGCAAGACACACCATAAGTTCCACCGCCACACAGATATAGGATGATCAAGCTGTCACCACACAACAATCATAAAATGGAGACCACAATGTCCAAATGTCATTTTGCATACCACGTGTCTAAGGCTTGTGGTTTATAGGTCATCAAGTTTACTTCAGCCCTCATTTTTTATATTGAGTACAGTTTTAACCTTCATTTTAGAAGCCTGCTTTAAATACTAACATTGTCTGGATGTATGCTTTATATAGCAACCGCCAAATTTTAGGTCTGTTTTACATTCTAGCTACTGTACCAGAATTGGCTCAGCATTGTAAAATTGCCATCAATATAGATTATTTTTTGTGAACTATTTATTAATATCTATTGTAGTCACAAATATGTGCATAGTAAAGAGGGGTGGTTTTGGTTTTTATAAAACAAAACACACCAAAACAAATGGGTTCTGATCCGATTCCTGGCTCGGGTCTTCTCGCCAAGCTGGGATCTCAGAATGAGGCAAAACGTAATTTTTCCGGAAATGTCGGATCTCTTGTATTTTGAATTGCATATAGCAGTTCCTCCTATGTCATCAGGCACTATTTCACACAGAAGAATATCCTTACAAAAAACTGAGGCTCACATACGGTTGAGGTTACCAAAAGGTAAAAAAATGCAGATTAGATGGGCCAAGTGGTTCTTATCTGCCGTCAAATTCTATGTTTGTATGTAAGACTACAGGGAGAAGTTGTTGACCTTAGATGGTTTTTAAAAATGCAATTGGTAGACAATTAAGATGCCATTAGGAGGATAGAGATGTAGTAGTAGTTTAGATGGTCAGTAGGTGGGAATGATGACTGCATGCACCTTTCTCACTGTATGTGTCAGACACAACTGCAATTCAGAACCCTGCAGTATAAACTAAAAGGGTACTGTGTGTTTGTCAGATGGGATGTAGTCAGGAAGCCGGTGGTCAAAATGCCAACCACCGGCTTCCCGACAGAGAAATTTCGGCAATGGACTAACGAGAGTCCTTTAAACACTGATACCTAACATAAGCCCCACTCTGAAATCCCAATGCCCGGCATACCGCATGTAGGTAAACCAGGCTTTGGGAGCTGATAGCCATGGGGGGGAGGGTTAGGTTTAGGGACTACCGAGGGGACTTAGGGTTTGGAACACCACCAGGAGGGTTAGCCTAGGGGAAGGGGGTGTTAGTGTCTGGCACCATGGGGGGAGCTTAGGTTTAGGAAACCCTCCTGGGAAGGTTAGGTTTAGGCAGCCCTGGGGGGAGGTTAGGGTTTGGCACTAGGCACTAGGGGGGAGGTTAGGGTTAGGGGGAGAAGGAAGGGTTAGGGGTCTTTCTCACCTCAGTCTGGAACTTCATGTGCCGGCCTTCCGGCATCGGTACTTCATCAGCTGGGCTTAGATCTGGTGCTAATTCATACCAATTCCTGTAAGACATAGGGTGGTATCCTATTAGCTGCTGCAATTTGGGTGGGGATAATTACCACCAATGGAGTTATACAATTAGTCCAGATGCCAGCACCAAACAGGAATATTGCTTTACCTGCCTATGGCAGGTGAAACCAAGTCCCTGATAAGTAAGGCTTTATTTGCTGATCACTGCCATGAAAGTACATAGCTTAAAGGCTTTTCACAGATCCTATGTGTTTTTGGGCAAGAAACAGTAACAAAAAAAGCTAATTTTTTTCATGTGGCAAATTACTGCGTGTAAAAGGATACCACCCATAGAAGCATCTGCAAGCTAGTGTTGCAAAGCAAACAGGCTGTTGTGTTTTCATTTTGTATATGTTTGTTAAAGTAAACTATTAGTATGTCAGATCTCTACACTGCAGTATATAGTACAAAAGATAGATATTTTTTGCTGTTATTTAAAAACATTTCAAGGCTTTTATATTAAAAGGCAAAACCAGGTTGATTTTGTCTTTTAAATGATTGCTACTATAAAGCAATGGGCAGTCTCCCATGGAACTCACTGAAGATTGCAGGCTATTACATTTACCCCTACAGCTGAATAACAAACTGTGCGTTCACAAACTTCATAGATCCCTATGGAGAGTTGAAAGGGTGTGCACGAGTGCTATGTGTAAGTCTCACATTTCTGATATTGTAATCATAGAAAAGCCTCTTCCCACAATTTCAGAACCCTCTGCATATGTGAGGATGAGTAGTAACAAAAGTAATGATGATGAAATAGAAATTGAGGATGCTACTTCGAAAGTGCAAAAGGATGAGAAGCATATTTGTGCATCTGATACTAATGAGGATGATGGTGTGTTGGACAAGAAGAAGTTGAGCAAATTTAGGAGGAGGATATTGTTTGTGTCAAACTAAGTCTTCCACAAGTAGCAGCAGGCCTTGCTAGTAAAAGAAGCACATTGTGATGCCTGGGCATAAGACCAAAAAAGCCACCTCTTTCATGTGGAATATTCTTACCTAAAATCCTGACATTTGTCAAGGCATCTGTTCCATTTGTGAGGCCAATGTAAGTAGAGGTAGGGATGTTAAACATCTGGGCACCTCCTCTCTGTTACATCATTTGTGAGAGTTCATGCTAATTATTTATCATAATCTGAAAAATCCTGTAAATAATAACAAGTAGTCCAGCATCAGCAACCAGTAGTATGTGTATGCAATCTCTACTGCCAAAACAACTTAATCTATGATTGAATTTAGCCTTGCTGCATCCAATTTGCAAAGACTATCTGACTCCTCCCCTAGCCAGGATTCCCAAGAAGAATCCTTACACAGGGATGCTGCTGCTGGGGGTGAATATTCATCACAGAAGACTAGAAGTTTCAAACAACAATTGACTATGAAACAAGCATTTGCAAGAGGAATCAAGTATGATAGCTACCATCCTGATGCACAGCAGATCACTACTACTATGATAACATTAGATCTGCATCCAATATCTGCCATCATTGCATCTGATTTTAGATGATTGGTTAAGGTCTCGTGTTCCTGCTACAAATTCCATCTCAATTGTATTTCAACAGAACAACAATTTCTAAACTGTACAAGGATATTAAAAAATACTTTAGTCTTCACCTAGTAAATTCTATTGTATCAACTATACACTTATCTACAGATACTGTATGTGGACAAGTGGTACTGGTGATGTGATAGCAAAATGGCTTATCCTGCTAAGACTCTCCTCAGTATTTATTGTTTCTGATAATGCAAGTAACATTGTAAAAGCATTTAACTGGATGATTTTCAATACGTACCATGTTTTGTGCACACAATAAACTTGGTGGTTCTGAAATTCTTAAAAGCTGACAGGTGCATTTAGGACATGCTGACTGTGGAATTAAACAATTATGGCCATTTTCAGCATTCAGAAACTGCATGTAGAAGATTTCAGCAGCTGCAACAACAGTACAATTGCAATGCCACCAACTGAAGCAAGAGGTAGCAACTAGATGCAATTCCACCCTTTATATGCTTCAATGACTGGAGGAATAGCAACAAGACATCCAAATGTACATAACAAAACATGAGATAGAGTGAGGGGGGTGCATGTTACCTAAGTCCAGCACACTGAAGATTTGTTTAAGCAAGCTACAGAAACCATTTGAAATTGTAACCAATGAAGTAAGGGCCTGATTCAGAGCCGGACGCTCTGAAAGAGCGCTCGCTCTGAATCAGGGCATTTTTTTTGTGCGGCCTTCCTGGCCACTCGCATAGCTGTGGGTGACCACCCACAGCTATTGTGAGCAGCCAGGTGATGGTCGCGATGGTCTCAACCATCACGACCATCAGGGCTTGCGATGAGACCCTTGCGGTAGGGTCTCATTCCCGCAAGCCCCAGTGAGCTTCTGGCTCTTAATAGAGCCAGAAGCTCACCACAGACATCACTTGTGATGTCAGTGGGGCTGCCCCCAAATGATAGGTGCTTCATTGGGAATGCCTCCGTTTGGCTAGCCACCCCCCTGCCCACCTCCAAAACGGGGTGAGCTGTTGATCAACTTCGACAGCCGCCCCCTTTTGGTGTGAGACCCGGAGCGACGGAGCGCCCGTAGCTAGCCAGGTTTCGCGTATGTGCATGTCGGAGCCAGATCCGGTGAGCCCATGTGAAGTGGCCAAACATCGACTGCTCGTGAGCGCATAGCGCATGCGAGCGGGTCTGAATCAGGCCCTAAGTTCAGACACTGCTAGCCTGAGTCAGGTCATACCCTTATATAAAAAAACTACATGAAAAGCAGCTAGAGGAGATTAAACAAAGCAATGAGATCAAGTTCTTTTTTTGGTTTGCCAGAATCAAGGTTTTGCAACATCTTGCATTTGGATTAGTACATTTTGGCAACCATGCTTGATCTTAGGTTTAAGTCTTATGTAATGTCTTTCTTTGCAATTGCCACAGAGGTTAAGAGATGCAAAGACTCCTGGTGAGCAGTTGTCATTTCAAGTGGCACATGACATGACAACATCTCGTGCTTCAGTTTATCCTGCAAATACTGCTGCCATGAAAATACTGACCTTTTCCAAGAGACCCACTGGTGATGTTGAGTCACCTTAGTGCTCCAAAGTGAAACATCATTACATCTGGTCAGGTGAAAAAGCATTGCCTACAATAATTGACACCTCTACCATAACTCAATCTGATACAATAAACATTAATAGAATGGTGGAGGATTATTTTAATGACAATGTATAAATTAGCATGTGACACAGGGCCTGATTCAGAGCCGGACGCTCTGACAGAGCGCTCACTCTGAATCAGGGCCGTCCCTCTGGTTTTTCAAATAGGCCTCCTGGCCGCTCGCATAGCTGTGGGTGACCACCCACAGCTATAGCAAGCGGCCATGATTATGGTCGCAATGGTCAAGACCATCATGACCATCAGGCTTGCGACAAGACCCTTGTGGTAGGGTCTCATTGCCACAAGCCCAAGAGTGCTTTCGGCTCTAACAGCCGAAAGCACTCCCACTGACATCACTTGTGATGTCAGTGGGGCCGGCCCCAGATGGTAGGCATTCCCATGGGAATGCCTCCGTCTGGGCAGCCACACCCCCGGCCCATCCACCAAAGGGGGCGTGCTGTCACTCAGCATCGAAAGCACACACCCTTTGGTACGAGACCCAGAGCGACGGTTTGCTAAGTTGCTATCCGGGTCTCGCGCATGCGCACGACGGAGCCGGCTCTGTCGTGCGCATGCGCACTGGGCCACCATTGACCCGCTTTTGAGCACATAGCACTCGCGAATGGGTCTGAATCAGGCCCACAGTTCCTTTGAATACTGGGAGAAAAAATAAATAAATTTGGCATCCCTTGTACAAACTAGCTTTGAATTATTAAGGTACCCACCCTCCAGGGAGTACTTTGGAAAAAGTGTTTAGCACTCTTGTAAGTAATCGGTGCAGGAGGCTACTTTCTCAAAATATGGAAAAACTGATGTTCATAACAATGAAAAAAAATTATTTGAGGAAGACCTTTGTCACTTATTATAACAAAGTACAGAGACTTATGTTACATTGGATTGAGCTAATATTGTGTGATAATGATATCAACAGTGATTCAGGTGATGATGAAGATGACAATGATCTCTTCCTACTGTGACAATGGTTAACATCACTGCAATCTGGTTTAACCCATTGGTATCTTTGTTTGTGGGGCCCAACAAACCAAGCACTTCAGCCACAACAGTGGCAGTTTCTGACACTGAATTGCTTGGTTTATTAAACTGTGCATGTCCTTTTTAATATATAACATAAGGGTGGATGGGAGGGCCCATGGACAATTCCATCGTGCACCAATTTTCATTATAAAATTTGCCAAGATTGTGTGATTTAAAAGGCAGCACATATTAGTGTACTTTACATGGGTGTTTATATTATTTTGTATTTCACAAAGCAACCCATCACCAACTTCTCCTCCAGGTGTATTGGCTCCATTTTCGGAAGGTTTTCCACAGATACAGAGTAGTATTATCATGTCATATAATCATATAAATATTAATTATTGAGTTAGACTAGGCTGTAACGCTGCCTTGAATCTTTCGTATTGTCCTAAGGCTTGTGATTTGCTGTTTAAATGCAGTTTCCATGTTAATAACCTCATTGGAATTTTGGTTTTATATTTTTTCCATAGCTCCAATTTACTTCTCTTAGTACTGTTGGTAATCAATCAATCAATCAATCCTTTACCTGGCTTCCATTAAATATTCCACCTGAATTTACCTGCCTTGGGTCTCTTATGTAGCTTAGTATATTAATGAGAATATTCTATATTATCCTATAGTTTATTGAATTGTCATCCTGTCTGCCAAAGCAGTGCCACTATATTTCTTAGATATGCTATATTATTTTAAACTGCCATGTGTTTGTGCCACTGCACTGCTGCTAACTTTAGGCAACCAGCCCGCTGCAGCCTTTGGCCAATATTGGTGAAAACAGTAGTGTGAGCTTTGAGGTGATCAAAATTGACTGGTCATGAATGTTTTCTGATGCTATTATTACTGTAAGAACAAAAACAGGTCAAAATTGCATGATTTTAGTTTTATTTTATCAATTCTAAAGAAATTTAATACCCAAATCAAAACCAAAACATTTGAGGTTGGTTTTGCTAAAACCCAAACCAAAAAGCATCAAAGATCTAGAACTAAAACACTGGGTTCTGCACACATCTCTAGTGCTCAAATTTACCATGGGTGTGGCTGCTATACACTGTCGTTAAAAGACAGTATTTAACTCATAACTAAAGTGTTTCTTCACCTAATAAATATAATTGTTGTAAAGTAAAGCCTAACTCCTTCTAAAAATTTATATTCAGTTTGCTTGATACTGTATCACTATTAGAAGTTCCTCTTCTCTATAGGCAAAAAGTACAGGAAGAGGTGAGTTTCCGCTGAACTGCAGGAGACCCTGGCATGTATCTGTACTGGATTATCAGTTTCCCAGCAGTTGGACTGTTTAAGATTTCCCATCATTAGAGTAGTGAAAATACAGTTTATATATTGAGAGATATATGTATTGATTGGTGGCTATTGAATGGTGGAGGTAATCATTTTTCCTGTGCGGTCTAGGTTTGTCACTGATTGGAGCTGCTTGCAAGGAAGAATTAGGTAACAACATTGCTGAGCAATCTTCATATGATGATTTAAGGCTCCAAATGTAATCTATTAAACATTTTTATCTGCTTTTCTAACCCCCAAGGTCCTCAGCTTTTAAAACAACTTTATTTATCCTAGACATAGCAAGATTATTAAATATGGTTCAGCTGACTAGCAAAGCAAGTAACATTGTATACATAAAACACCCTGTTAATTTGCCAAGCTGTGCAAATTATTTTTTTCTCCTGGAATTTAATTGTGTCTTCGTGACCCAACATATGTTTACTTTTGCTATACTTCTCTATATTAAATGTTCCAGGACATCTGTAGCTGAAAATCCACAGCATGGACAGAGGCATAGAGACAAGTGTCCTTTTTTTTGATAAATAGATTAAGCATTCTTCTTTCATAGTTCCCCTTTATGTCATGTTGAGAAAAAATAGAAGATGGAAGTAGAATTTTAAAAAATGCCACTTGTCAGGTAGCATAATTCTTAGAACCACTTGTCAGCTTCAGTGACATCTTTCATCAGATTCTCTCCAGGAAGCAGAAGTATATAGAGGCTGCAGGCACTTGTTCAAAAGAATATTTTGCATATAACAAAGACAACAAGCACAGTATAGAAAGGGAAGTGACAAATTAAATGAGTGCAGAAATTAAATGCAAATACAGAACAAACTGTAAACAATTTAGCACACAACGTTGTATTATAATGTCTTGGAAATGAATTGACATAACTGTTAAATGCACTCAGTAGTTTATAAGGCAGCACATGTATTTACACTTTTACAGAGATACTGAAAAGGATATACAGTAGTATTGTTGGTTTGTATTATCAGTTAATTATCGTGTTTATTCAGGTTACACAAAGAACATGTTATTTTTGGTTTTCTATACAAGAATCACATATTGAGGAAAAAAATATGAATTTGTTTAACAAAATATATTTGTAAAATATTTTTCTGAAAATCAATTGTTTCATTAATAAAATGACAACTGAGAAAAAAATTAGGGGTAAATGTATCAAAGTTTGATTTTGGTAGATTTTGTGTTTTGGGTGATTTTGCATTCGATTTTGAGCATCAGAGAATTACAACAGTCAAAATTGAATATGAAATCGAACATAAAACCAAATCCCTTTCATCATCTAAACATCGGTACTATTACATAGACCAACATAGGATTCCCTGATTTACAAATATTTGATTTGAAATTGAACACCAAATCGAATACAATACCTCCAAATAATAGACCTGCTTTATGCTGGCAATTTTAGCTTGAGCAGATTCCAGTTATACAGAAACATGTACAGTTCAGTGAGATTCATGCACACTTCTGAGTGAAAAAACCTATTAGAAGTGTAAGATAAAAAAAAAAACAATGTGGGGTCTCCACTAAATTTTCAACCAGCACCTGGATTTTCTGAGCTGGTCCTGGTAGTGAAAATACAGGGAAAAAAAGACGTGTGGGTCCCCTCATTGCATAATGCCAGGTAGTAGGTCAATTGGGCAGTCTTATTCCCTGTGTTTGTAGTGTGTCAGTCCTAATTTTGTTAAAGAACCTTCAGAAACCTGGGAACTCCCTGGTCAGGCCTCCTCACTCAGTATTTGCACATACTGTTGCTGCTATATCCCATTATAGGTAAGTGGCCTGCAACTATATAGTCCTTCAATCACTGCATTTGGAAACTGGGTATCCAAGGATAATTGGGCTCTTGGGTTGTGGATGGTGATGAAGGATATCAGCTCTGTAGTTAGAGTCAATACACATCAGCACCCACATTTGGTTTTCGATAACAAATACTGGTGTTATGGGTGCTCTGAGCTTCGGGACCAATGGTTATTTCATCATGCGTGGAAATTTGAAATCTGAAAAAAAAATTCTTGAAAACAGTGACAGGATGCCAGCCTCAATTTGTGTATGTCTGAGAGGTGTTAAAAAGCATCACACAAAGCTCTACCCTGTTAAAACACAAGCATAATGTCACTGTACAGTTTGCTGCCAGAAGAAAACTACTTTGCCAGGGTATCTCAGTCACACACCATGACTGAAAAAGCAACTTAGTCCTGATAGGATGGGTTGTGAAGGATAATGCTGAAGTTGTTGGATTGGAGAAGTTAGAATATAGTCATGAGGACCTCAGCAGAAACAAATAAGAAGGGAAACAAAATATAGGCTAATACATTTTAAATATACAAGTGACACTAATGCATGCAACATATTCTAAAATTAATTTCCTGAGAACATATTCCACAAAGGAACATAAAACATTCACCCTCTTCCTTGTTAGTGACCTAATACAGCTATATATTTGAATCAGCACATTTTAAAAACTTAAATAGCTCTTATGCCAATCAGACACAACATTGTGAGGAGGGGGATTGACTATTTCTGGAAAACAGGATCTGTTTCCATTTGAACAACGCCTCCTCTTCAATTCCCCATCCGTACTCATTACTAGTGTGGGCACAGTAAGTATTTACACTACTTCTTGTTTTATTGGCACTACTCTGTGGTTGACACAGTAATGCCAATAAACCACAAATGCAATAAAACTGTGGATGACAAATCCCACTGTGCATCTGTGTATGCAGCCACTTTTTCTGATACACCCATGACACTCCCATAAAATACCCACTGAACAGACCATTTTAGGGTGCATTTCTAGCCACCTCCAAGTCGTCAACCAGGAATGCTCATCACTTTTCCATAACATTTCTGATACTTTCCAACTTGATTGCCACAGCGCCTGTGTGAGTACACTCTGTATGACTTTTTAGACATTTCAATACATGTATACTTCCAAAATTTCACTCAACTACGTGAACATCGCCATTTGCATGTTGTTTGAATCAGACCCTATGATCGCTTTGTAAAAGGCTTTTTATTAAAATGTATAAGGCCAATACACTGTAGCTACTAAGTGCGCTTTCTGTGATTTTCATTATTGGCAACAGTAAAAGTGTAACTCTAACCATAGGCCATTAACAAGCTATATCTTTTTCCAACCTTTCTCAGAGATAATTTTATGAACATAAAAATGACTGAAAAAGTAGACACAGGAAATTGTGGCAATATACTGCCTAGATACTTATAGCATTAAGTTTAAAAAAATGTATTTGCAACCTTTAAAGTCCTTCGAAAGTAATATTTAAAATTGACATCCACATTATATGTGACTTTAATCAGTAATGAGAGTTGAAGGCAATTCAACTGATGGACTTCTGAAATAAAATATTGTTGAGATAATAATTTATTTTCCAACATCCTGTACAAAACTGTGCTACTTATGTAGGGAATTCAGGAACTGCTGATGTATTTATTTTAAGCACTATATTCCTCAATAAAGTATATTAGGCTATCCTTAAGTGTTTACCTTTTGAATTGGAAATATGGGCTCTTCAGTATAAGGCCATTACATGTACTTATCAGTTTCAGATGCATCTGTGCCCTGAACTAGCAATCTGCAATTATTGACAAGTGCTCTATCTCTGAGACTGTCAATACTTACAGACTTTCTATATGATAACTGAACTATTTTTATCCCAGCAGTGAGGGAATGTAAAAGCATTACATTCATAGATGTACACTTATTACACAGTAATCAAACTTGATAAAGCACAACTCAAGACAACATTACCAGGGCTGGATTACACATCAGATTAATTTTATTTAATATTTTTCACCTTGAAGCTGGGTGGGGCTCAGATACTGGAGTAGCATGGCTCTTAAATTTAAATTGCACCACAGTGTGACTTTAGCACAGGCCCATAGGTTTTACTGTCAGTACAGCCATGGCAGAAGGTGTTAATGCAATCACAGCTGCTATTCCGCACAGAACGCAGCTGCAAAAATATGCTATTGCTTCCAATGCTTACCCCGAGCATAAGGATCCCCACTGCTGCTTTCTCATATCCGTCTGTCGCTCTCCTGCATAAACATTGGTAACATCGATGCACAATGGCTGGTCACGCAGAATGTAAGGCAAATCAGACCAACTGCAACCACTGCAGAATTTAAAAAGCAGTAAAGAATTGAATCACTGCGCTGGTAGTATATATACATATATATATATATATATATACAAATATATATATATATATACATATATATGTGTGTTATCTCTCACAATTACCACTACAATATATTATATGTATTGGCATTAGTCACCAGTTCTGCATCATTATGTAAAAAAAAATTAATTTCTGATGCAAAACAAACAGTTACATATGTTTGTTTATACCGGTTAAACATTGTTTGTGGATTGCTTATAGCACATTGACTTGCTTTATGGATAATGCATTTTATATCCACAAATTTTTTTTTTTCAATTTATTTAACACTAGTGAGATCCTAGCCCCATTTCCTGTTTTAACAGTAGTGAGATCCTAACCCCCACTTCCTGTTTTAACACTAGTGTGATTCTAGCCACACTTCCTGTTATTGGACATGATTTTGCCACATTTCCTGTCATATACTTGATGCCACACTTCCTCTTACACACATGCCCCACTTCCTGTACTTTAATTTTCACTTTAACTAGTCACAGCATTATAACTAAGTTACTCTAAAACACCTTTATAGCGACAGTACACAACATGGAGTAGTGTCACTTTTCCACAAGCTAGTCACATTAAGCAGTTTACCACTTTTCAACATATTAAGCCACATTTCCTGTTTTATGACCACATCCTGTCATGGCTGGTTTAAATACAGGCAGCCTGTCATTCACAGCCATGCCAGCATGCACACACACACTTTTTCAGCTCCACAGGTCTGTGTATTTTTTAAGATAATTTTCCTTTTATCTCTCCATGTACTGTTATGCTCTTTATCTTCTTATTTATTGTTAGGTTCCCCAGTTTTAGTTTTTGTCTGCATTGGTGATGTATTATATTAAGTATACAGTGTTGTCCTCTATTAAGAAATCTTTACAATAGATCATTGGAATGATATATACATGTTATAACATGATGCTGATTATACTAATTCTTATGGATAGCTTTGTTATACTAGCCTTTGTTTTTAGTTCTCTTTAGTTGTTTGTATGATGTCATCACACTCTGGCTAACATATGCTAATATGTGCTCACTGAGCATTTGTTACATAAGTGATTGTAAATTCTAGCTAGCATATACTCATACATGCCTTTCTTACATAAATGAGTTTGCACTCTGGTTAACATATCCCGATACATGCTATTTAAGCATTTGCTACATGAGTGAAGTTCAGGATTGATTTACTGATTCTCTAGACCAGATACAGGATGTCTTTCATCTCATTTGCAATTTTTTTTTATATTTGGTAAATGTGATTTGATGTAGTATTTTAGTTACAGCATTCTATGTTGCATATTGACATTTACAGTAAGTTCCAATATATTACCAGATAAGGGCCTGGGAGGCATTACTGTGCCTTATGTGACACTTCTTTGTTATCCTTTTCTGTTTAAGTCTTTTGTATTCTTATGAAGCCTTGACAAAGGTTCTGGAGTGGAACCAAAATGTTGGCAGCCTTGGATTATGTGCATGCTAGTAAAGCTTAAAGTATGTTTCTGACTTCAAAAGTCTGGCGAGTGCCTGTATCTCTACATATAGCAGATGTGATATCCTTTATCGTTGGGCTACCCATAGTTCGGCAGTGGACACTCCCACTCCAAAGAAGCACCCCAGCAAATTATAAGATATAAGGTGTGAGTGCTGGACCACAGTTTTTATACATATATGTATATATATATATATATATATATATATATTTGAATTTTGTTTGGTGAGGGTTATACTCTCTATTATAAAACAGGAGGCTTTATAGTTAGTTATACCAATTGTAGGTTTAATAAAGTACATAAATCTGAAAAATTTCAAATATGCAATAACTATTAAACATCTATTAAACAAATATATAATGAAGGTAATAGAAATAAAAATAAGAATAAAATGAATTCCCAATTTCCCTAGCATAGCAGCATTATTCCTAAAGGACGAACATGTCCCAATATAGAATAGAAATACACATAACATATGTTCAAATAGACAATAAATAAAATGAGCTCTTAGAAATCTTAATATTTTGTGTTGACAATCAGAGTCCAGATCTCACTAGAATGTTGTATTTATATAAACAAGTCCATGGCTCATATGTTACATAATTAGTAAGCTTGTAATGAAAATGTTGCTATTCAAGTATTCTCACATAATAACAAGTCAGTTGTTGTAGTTGGCAGCTGTTAGTGATTAAACTGGCGTCCCAGTTGTAGTCCACACAGTCTCCTAGTAATAGTTATACTACCTCAATCCAGAAAATGAGCCGATATATTGTTGCACCTTACTGTATATTAATATGCGGTCTGCTGTGATCGCATGATCACGCTGTGGAAGTTCGCGGACCGCCTGTCTTTGTCCATGCAGCAAGATAGTATCTGGCAGTGTGGTTAGGGGATACTGTTAGCCTTGAGGACTTTAACACTTGGCTAGTGGTGGCCATTATTGCTTTGAGGGCTGGTGAGGTGTTGCAGCTTTGTAGGCTGGCAGCCATGGTGAGAAGCAGCCTTTGGGCTGTGTATCTAGATGTGGCCTTAGGCCGTGTAGCAGCCTTGAGGGCTGGAAGGGTTTTGCAGCCTTGATGGCTGGTAAGCCTTGGCAAGAAGTAGCCTCTGGGCTGTGTAACAAGATGCGGCATTAGGCCAGGTAACATCCTTGTGGCTCTTTAGCTGTTGTGAAGCTACTTGCCCCAGCATGCCCTACCGCAGATTTGCTATTAGGAAATGCTAAAACTGTGGAAGTACATGCAGGAATGTGTATTTTCACAACTGGAGAGCCACAGATTGGACATGCCCGCTCTAGATCCTTCATCTCTGTACACTTTGGATCCCACCCATCCTTCATTGTCAGAGGTGGAACCAAACAAGTTGCTTCTTATGTTAAAATGCTCCCATTCATACAAGATATACAGGACAATGTTTGACATGAACTCGCAGCCATTCTAGGTGACCTTTCTCTGCTTTTTGATTGTATTGCTTCCTTGGAGAAGGAAAAGGATGACTCTGATGATCTTTTCCTAAGTTTAGCTATACTGCCTCCTCACAAGCCACTGAAATATGCCTCCTCAAATTACAGATGGTTGATCAATTGAGGTCATTGTAACAATGTTCATATTCACAGTCTCCCTGAAGACTTTCCTCAGTCTGGTCTGATAGATGCCTTGACAAAATGTTTTAATTAAGTCCTTGGCCACTATCTCAGTTATATGATCCCAATAGAGTTAGAATCCAGATTTTTCCAGACCTGCCTTGGCACACACTGCAACTCTAGAGCTCTGAAACCATTAACTTATTAGCTACACAAACACAATCTAAGATACTATTGGGGCTTCTTCTTCAATCTCCAAGTTACATATAATGGGAAAATGGTCATATTGCAATCCCCTTCTGACTTGGATTCCTCAGCCCCTCTTTGAATCTAGGGAAAGAAGACCTCCTAGGCTGGAAGGATCCCTGTCTTTCCCTAAAATTTAATCCAACTGTCTCATAGAGAGATCCCTCATATCTTGTTCAGAGGACCAAAAGGAAATTGAGAGGTTCCACAGCTCCTACCTCCGAAGCCACCTGAGCTCCTTCAAGATTCTTCGAGTCTACATTTGTCTTGTTGTTGTGAATGCGATTTGTTCTTACTCTTTTCCTATCTCCTCTATGCTGTTCCTGGCACTCCTTTCTTCTCCCCTCCCTCTCATCCCTCTCTGTTGTTCTTCCCTTCCCTCTTCTTTCTTTTTCTCTGTTTCTATTTTAAAGTGGTGAGGCCTTGAGGGTAATGGTTTGGCATGCACTCCCACACAACCAAGAGCCTTTGTTGAGACTGTTTGACTACGTTATTAGCAGTATTCTGCTCTCTGAGTTTTTGTCTGTTTCCAGTTCTTTTAACAAAGATGACTATAGTATGTTCTTGTCATGTTATATTGCTCATACATTACCTCCAGTTGCTAAAATATGCTAATGACATCCAAAGAATAGCCAAGCATAGGAACTCCTACTACCGCCTTCTCATATCCATCCAACAACGTGCAATAACGTAAACATCTCTAGCATCGATGCGCATTGGGCAGTTATGCAGCATGTAATGCAAGTCTGACCAACCACACGCACTACAGCTCTCCTCACATGCAGAGAGCTCTCATGCTGTGAAAGAGATCGCAGAAGCTAAATAGTGTTTAAACAGTCCAACACACCTGCATTTTTTCAACCCCCTATTACTACCCCAAAATGAAGACTGCCTGTCACTAACTTTGTGAGTAGTTCCTCTGTACAATCTTATTTGCAATGTAATCACTGTGCATGCACAATTAAGCTTTTGCACATGCTCAGTGGCAAACAATCACTTGATTTGCATAAATAAAATCTTTGCAAAAGTCTCTGAAGCAGGTCCGGAGTCCAGAAACTATTAGCAGGATGATAATGTGGTTAATGGCAGAAGTAAACAGAATACAGAAACAAATAGCTGAATGGTAAGCTGATAAATGATAGACTTCCTTATCTTGGCATAAACTGGAGTTTGCAGGAACAATGCAGTCACTGGAATCCATAGTTCTTGCAGACAGCAAAACAGAGAGATGCAGAAACCAAACATTAAACAATAATGACCCAGCAATGACTGCTGATCTCATTCCATCTAAATGGCCAGCTCTCAGGTGTATTCCATGCTGGTAAATGAGTCATTAATTACCTGACACCTGGGCTCAAACCAGAGTCCAAAGAGTAGCACCTGTGGTATGATCAGTTCTGCAGCTCACATAACCAGAGGTCTGGTGATCACTGGTGGCAGTGAATCATGCTGTAGGTGGACAAAGCAAAACAGGCAGTGTTCTAACACCAAGTAACTCAAATATGTAATTTTACAAGAATATTTGTACTCGCATAGAAGCAAAACCAATATTAGCAGGTATAACTTCTGAATTTAGTTTGTAATATGAAGCATTAGAGCAAGCATTCAACACCGTATGGCTAAAAGTAAGTTCTCAGTATTGGCTGAGAAGACCAGCACATCATCCATTCACAAGTAAAGTTTATGTTGTGAGCCATGGATTAAAGGCCACTTATAGATTTTATGTTATGTATCTTTTCCTCCAGGGGCTCAAAGGCCATGTTTAATATAAGCACATAAATGGGTAGCCCTGCCTAGAACCATTGCTAATTGGAAAGCTAAATTAAAGGAAGCCATTGCCAAACACTCTATCCTTGAGAGATTAGTACAGGATGGCTTTAAGGATAAGCACACAAAAGCCATATTTAGGAAGGAAGGCCTTCATATAGCCCCAGTGAGTCCTATCAATGACTTTTTCTGCATACAATGAGAGCAAGATAAGTAGGGTCCGAGACTGAGAATGATGATCAAGAGTATTAATGGTCTGATGGGTGAAATCAGGGGCTAGTCTCTCCAACACAAACATGGTTAACTAGCTGAGACAGTAGGAGATTCAAATTTAATGTCAGTGTTTAGCAGTGCTATCATGGGATAATTCTTAACACAAACAAGTTCATAACCTGACTTTGGGATAGCAATAGTAAGATCCAGAGGAAGAACCTGCTTCAAATACATCCATCAAAATAGGGGTCAGTTCAATTTGGAAGTCATAAAGTTGTTGGTGAATCCATCAAAACCATGGACTTTGTACTAATGAAGAGAGGTGATGGCTTGTTTGTCCTTAACTTTTGTCTATGGAGCATTAAGACAAACTGTGGTCATGGGATCTAATGATGGGAGAAAAAAGACTAATAAGGAAGTGGAGATAGACTCTGAAGTAATTTGTGAGAAATTAGGATCATCCGTTGAGTTATTTAGTTTTATGTACTAAGTGGCAAATGTATTTGTTATCCAATGAGTTAGGCAATTTGGTGCAACTAAATTTAAACAAACTTTTATGCTGCTTCTAGCTATCATACCCATCAGAGTTCCCCTCAGTATAATTTTTGTTTGAAATGGGCAACAATATGGTGAATTAATTTAATCAAATGAACACTAAAGTAATCTCTCAATTTATACAATTTTAGAAGGATATGGTTGCACATATGCAGAATTTTTAGAGAGAAGATTAGGGATTCCAAATCTTTTTCAGTTTGATTTGAATAGCCATACCCTACAGGACCACTTGACTGACACCCCAGAAGGTAAAGATATACAGTAGGTGTCTTTAGGGGAATTATAAATCCTCCATTAAAGACTTTGGGCCTTATTCAGACCCGGTCGCAAGCGCTGAGCGCTCGCAACCGGGTCATTGTTTGCCCACTGGGCATGCGCACATCGGAGCAGGCTCCGACGTGTGCATGCACGAGACCCGGCTAGCAATGGGTGCTCTGTCACTACAGGTCTCGCACCAAAGGGGGAGGCGGGCAGGGGGGGTGGCCGGCCAAATGGAGGCATTCACGATGGAACGCTTGCCATTTGGGGGCGGCCCCACTGACATCAGCAATGATGTCAGTGGGGAGCTTCCTGCTTGATCAGACCAGAAAGCTCCCTGGGGCTTGCGTTTGCCAAGACCCAACCTTAGGGTCTCATCGCGAGCCCCAATGGTCGCAATGGTCCTGACCATCGCGACCATCAACCTGGTCACTCGCTGGAGCTGTGGTAGGTAACCCAGAGCTTAGCTAGCGACCAGGAGGCCACACTTCACACCACAAGCAGCCGCCCTCATTCAGAGCAACTGCTTGTATCTAGCGATCGACTCTGAATGAGGACCTGTATTTTCTATGTAGCCTTCAATGTAGAAACAAGATAAACACTCAGGGGGTAATTCAGAAGTGGACACAGTTATAGTAGCAACAGCATCTTTTGTCACAGCCACTACTGCTTCTTTATTCTTAAGCAGGAGCCACTGGCCATCTTATTAAGAAGTCAATCTGCTGCAGTGCAAATTTAACAATGTGTAGACAAACGGCCTGATTCAGAGATGTACATTCATTCAAGGATAAATGCACTTCTCTGATGGTTAGGGGTGTGCAAAATGGGTTCTGCGATCTTGCTCGCAGACCCCCTCAAGCCACAACATGATTGACATGCTGCAGAATTTGGGGGGGCATGCCTGGTCGCTGTTCCCAGAAATGGAGGCATGTCACCTCCATTTTCCAGAAGGGACAAGGCCAGGGTCTGCGTTAGCAAATGCAGATTCCTGGCCTATTGCATGACCAGGCACTGGCCATGCTGTGGGAAGCTTCATCTCCCACAGCCTGACCAAAGGAGCAACCATTGCGACCATCGATGGTGATTCCAGCCTTTGACATCGGTCGCAGTGCTGGGATTGCAAATGCAGCAAAGAGGTGTCTGACAGCGCCTTCTGCATTTGCAGCTGAGATTGACGGATTTGCAGAGCTACTTGTGTGTGACTCTTCAAATCTGTCCTTCTGTGAATCAATAAAACTCTTCACCAGTATAGAGACAGTTTTCACACATATATTAAACAATTCAATGCAATTGAATTGTTTAATCAATGTGTGAAACATTTCTCTATATTGGTGAAGAGTTTTACTGTCCATATGATCTTATATATTGTGATTAATTTTATATGAATTATATTTTTAGTGGTTATTGAGAAGCGCAGCCGATCATTTCTTTCCTTTTTAACCTATTTGTTGAAGTATTTGCACATTATTCATATTTTGGCAGCAGCACAGAATGGGTCCTGTGTATGCACAGAGTAGAAAACATTGGATATGTGGCTAACCATCAGGTAAGCATACATCTCTGAATAAGGCCCTGTCTCTGTGTTGCAACCATCTTGAAGCATGCACAGTACGGCTTAGATGCATGCTCAGAGGAAACCATTGGCCACTTGCGCCCTATAGTTTCCCTACATTAACCTCTGAATCACCCCCTCAATATCTATGGTCTAATGAAAGGAAGGAAGCAGCCATCATCCCAAGAAAGAGCAACCAAGATATGGGGAGAATTTTTTACCAGATTGACCAGCTGTAGAGTATACTTGTCTGGTAATGCATAATCAATCTGATGATATGTCCTAAGATCCATGGACAAATATATAGTTCCTAACTGTGGGGTTAAGTGCATGCCACATATTCAGCAGGCCCTAGTCTGACAGGATTTGTCAAAAGGATTTGGAAGGGTGATATGATTGAGAAGGGCTACCGATCAACATAGGAAGGAACAATCCATTCTAGAGTCAGTGACCATAATAAAATCCACCAAACTCATTAAAGAACCTTCACATACTTCTTGAGTTGTTCTACACATTTTTTTTTTTAAAAAGCAACTGTTGAGAGTTTGTGTATAGGCTTACAGTAGGTGATAGTGACATCCAACTACTAATATAAGATATAAGCCTGTGCTATCTGAAGTTGATGTTCAAGGGAAAATGAGCAATGGTGCTGAAAAAGGAAAGTAAAATCTCCCTTAGCAAGACCATTTGAAATATAACCTTAGGGGTACTGAGGACTTCAGAAATATGGTGGGGAAGACTGAGGGAAGTGTGTTACCTGTACTACCACTCAGGGCCGTAACTAGGGTAGTGCGACCAGTGTCATAGCACAGGACACCGCAAGGCAGGGAGCGCTGTTTGGGCCTGTCAATTTTCCTGTTTATTATCATTCTCACTTGCATCTTCCTCTTCTTTTATCCCTAGCATTTCCTGGCCTCCCCTATCTCTTCATTGGCCCTTTTTTACCATGAGGCCATGGCCCTGGTGCACATCTTATGTCCCTATTTAAAAAATGGGAGGGGGCATGCCAATGATCTCTCTGGCACAGGGCACCAAAAAGTCTAGTTACAGCGCTGCTACCACTATATGAATCTTATACTTAGTAAAATAGCTGAGGGCAAGCTGTAGTTTATTGAGCATTTTGAGGAAACTTAGCGTTAAAAGAAAAAATGTTCACCAGAGTGAGTTGACCATCTGTTATGGTAGGAATGGAAGTCAACAAGAGAAGTGTGCGGAAACCTTTGTGACTAATGTTTAGGACTGAAGATGGTAAATAAACCACCACCACTTGAAAATATGAAATTAAATGTACAATAAGGAGCACTGTATGCTGTAACTGTGATATAATAAAGACAAGCAATATCTTACCATAACATGATAACAAGAGTGACACCTCTCACTACTTCTCTTGAGATCAAAGTGGGGAGTTCCTTCGGCATCTGGATAGTTCGGTAGGTTTCTACACATGCATGCATTTTTAGTTTCCCCAGTGGATGATGTGCATGTCTGTGTAGACATGTGGGTTTAGATCTGGGTTTTATGTACATGTACATGTACATTAATATGTGTATATTTATGGGTTTGAGTCTATCATACTTTATTTCCTTATGTTTTTTCCTGAGTTAAGTTCACTTATATCCTTTACAGGGGTACTATCATATTCCATATATTTGATGTTGTCATTACTATATTCATCTGTACATGTGGAATATTCTCCATTAAGATTTCTCTTTATTCTACTTTTGCTGATTTTTATTTTGACATTGGTAATTATTATTACCATTATTGCTGACACTGCATGTTTACGTGTCATGACAAAAATGATAATAATAAAAAAAGATTAAAAAGTTAAAGATGAAAGTGACGAAAATTATAAATATGATAAAAATTATTAAAATAATGATTAATAATATGATGAAGTTATTGTTGGTAACAAATTGAGTAACAACATAGCTAGTATCAACATAACTTGAAATATAATAAATGCATATGAGGACTGTGGGCCTGATTCAGAACCGGACGCTATGCTGCACTCGCATTGAGTGATTTTTCGCAATCTGCGCATGCGTATGAGTCGTAATGCGTGTGCGTGAACCAGTCATTGCGATGAGAAAGTGCTCGCCCGTACCATGCAGTCGGGCCGCTATTTTGAGTGACCGATAGTGCCGTTTGTGGGTGGTAACAGGGGAAGGTGCTTGTAAACGGGGGACTGGATGTGCGAACGCAGGCGTGCCTGACCGTCAGAATGGCGTTTAATGGGTGTGCATAATTAGCAAAATAGCGTCATTACACACGTGACTGGGTTGTATTTTAGAGTGAACTGCTCGCAATGTTGTGGTGGGAAAAGGCTACCACAAGCACTGCGAGCAGCTCTGATGGCTCTCGATGTTCCCGACAGGGCTGCCATCAGAAATTGTGGGCCCGGGACTAACCAAATCAGCAGCCCCCCCCCACTCCCCCTTCCCCTGCTACCTTATTCCTACTGAAAAAAAATGTGGCCATAAATATCAAGCCTGCCCTCTTCTGTGTCCTGCCAGCCTTTCCCCTTGTCTGTCCATCCAGCCCCCCTAATGTGCGTCCATCCAGCCCCCCTAATGTGCGTCCATCCAGCCCCCCTTATGTGCCTCCAGCCAGCCCCACTTATATGTCTAGTCAGCCCCCTTATGTAGGTCCAGCCAGCCCCCCTTCTGTGCATCCAGCCAGCCCCCTTCTGTGCGTCTAGCCAGACCACCTTCTGGGTGTCCAGCCAGACCCCTTCTGTGCATCCAGCCAGACCCCCTTCTGTGCATCTAGCCAGACCCTTTCTGTGCATCCAGCCAGACCCCCTTCTGTGCATCCAGCCAGACCCCCTACTGTGCGTCCAGCCAGACTCCCTTCTGTGCATCCAGCCAGACCCCCTTCTCTGTGCATCCAGCCAGACCCCCTTCTCTGTGCGTCCAGCCAGACCCCCTACTCTGTGCGTCCAGCTAGACCCCCTACTCTGTGCGTCCAGCCAGACCCCCTACTCTGTGCATCCAGCCAGACCCCCTACTCTGTGCATCCAGCCAGACCCCCTTCTCTGTGCATCCAGCCAGACCCCCTACTCTGTGCATCCAGCCAGACCCCCTACTCTGTGCGTCCAGCCAGACCCCCAACTCTGTGCATCCAGCCAGACCCCCTACTCTGTGCATCCAGCCAGACCCACTACTCTGTGCGTCCAGCCAGACCCCCAACTCTGCGCATCCAGCCAGTTCCCTTGTGTGTCCAGCCCGGCCCCTTGTGTGTTCCCCTCCCCTCCCTCATACAGCATAGCGCATCTTTCTTACCGGCTTCGTGACGCCTGCCGGCCACTGTTGTCTGTCTCCTCTCGTTCCAGGGCATTGACGCGCATGTGCAGTCATTGCCGGACGGACCGGCCTGTTAGAGCCGCGGCCGGTCCTAATGCCCGCCTGCTCAATTCTATCTACTGGAGCCAGCAGCAGCAGTGCTGCTGCGCTCCATAAAAAAAGTCGAAATTACAGGGGTAGGAGCAGCCCGGCCCCCCCTTTCTGCTAAGTCTCCGGGCCCGAGACTCCAGTCCCGACGGTCCCCCCCCAATGGTGGCCCTGGTTCCCGATTAATCCTACATCTGCCGGAGATGACGTGTGTTGCGAGTGGCAAAGGGGCGTCTTTATACAGGTGCGAGTGCATAGTGCGGCCGCTTGCTATTACTTAGTGGGCGGCTTTACGAGACGCAGTGCGAGAACATGATTTAAATAGCCGGCCCATTTTAGCCAGCGAGAGGCCGCAAATAGCGTCCTGGTCTGAATCAGGCCCTGTGTGAACAATATCTCTGGATTTCCTATATCTATGATAGATGAATGTGTTTATTTCTATTAGTAAAAAACTTTTTGCTATTGATTTCTCTATCAGACCATATACAGTCAGGTCCATAAATATTGGGACATTGACAGAATTTTCATATTTTGGCCTATATTCACCACCACAATTGCTTTGAAATGAAACAAACAAGATGTGATTTAACTGCAGACTTTCAGATTTAATTCGAGGGTACTGTAATTACATCCAAATCAGGTGAACGGTGTGGGAATTACAACAGTTTCTATATGTGCCGTGCCATGCACCATGGGGAAACGCGTCGGTGCTACAGTGTCACTCAGCCAGGAGCATTCATTCCCTATTCACTCTATAGCAAGAGCTCTTGATTACACAGCTTGCTGGAGCAAGTTCATACAGCCTGACAGATACCCTGCCTATGATACCCTGCTGGAGAAAGTTCATACAGATATTCTGCCTACAAAGGCCCGGTGTGGTCTAGGATGCACACATGGACCAGCGGTCACCTTGGAGTGATCACCCCTAGTTGGCTACTGTGTACCTTCACTGCAGCCCGACTTATAACTCCGTAACCAGCAGACACTGAAATCAGTACACAATAACCACAGACCGGTGTCTGACCAAAAGGACAGCATTGCAGTGAGTATCAAGAAACTCTCATATGTGCTGTTATATTTACCTCATAATCATCATCATCATCATCTAAAGGATTACAATTCCAGCAGATCTGTGATTTATTATTCCCACATTTGTGGAAAACTCATTTACATTCTGTCTCTATGCCTGGATACAATAGACTGGATATTTTGATACTATTTACTATGTTACTTTGCAACCAGCAGTATTGAGTTTGCACTGTATCATACTTCAAGGTCCTAGTTAGTTGCTAGACTATGTGCTCTTAACATTATTGATTGACTGATTTGTGTATTTTATTTACTGAACACAGAAAAAAAAGAGATTTGCCCCCCAGCACACTGCAGCAAAAACAATACTTAAATCCTACATGATAATAGCGATTCAGAGGTATTAGTTACATACATTTGCAAATATATGAATAAGCGCCAGGCCAATCGTCAAGGCTCCTCTATACTGGCGTCCCTAGCATTAAGGGGTTCACGTCCGAGAAGCAAGGCACCCCAAAAAACTTCCAACCAAGGGCCATCCCCAGGGCATCACACGAAAAAGGGAAAAAGGTGATAGTGAAGTATGAAGAAAAGATGTGTAAGTATAAATCAATAAGTGTTAATGAAATGAGAAAGAATTAAAATGACACAAATAATATACAAACAAATAGAGAAGTGATAAAGGTATTCTATGTGAATTAAGTGGTGATGCCATGAGAAAGGCCCAGTCAGAACTCCCCCAGGGGCCCCACTCCCAAACACTCACCCCAAAATAATTATTGCTACATAATGGTAGCACCCACTCTGGGTCATATAATTACAATTGATGTACTGCATGATAACAGTACATATAAAAGCTGAGAGCTAACTTACCTTGGAGGTACTGGGGGGGTTCTGACTGGGCCTTTCTCATGGCATCACCACTTAATTCACATAGAATACCTTTATCACTTCTCTATTTGTTTGTATATTATTTGTGTCATTTTAATTCTTTCTCATTTCATTAACACTTATTGATTTATACTTACACATCTTTTCTTCATACTTCACTATCACCTTTTTCCCTTTTTCGTGTGATGCCCTGGGGATGGCCCTTGGTTGGAATTTTTTTGGGGTGCCTTGCTTCTCGGACGTGAACCCCTTAATGCTAGGGACGCCAGTATAGAGGAGCCTTGACGATTGGCCTGGCGGTTATTCATATATTTGCAAATGTATGTAACTAATACCTCTGAATCGCTATTATCATGTAGGATTTAAGTATTTTATTTACTCCCGGGAGCTCATAGTCTTATATGCGTATTAACCAATAAACTCAGTTTTATTCTATTTTTTTAATACAGTGTTCATGATGTTTTAGCACCATTGCAGTATATCCTTGCTTTGTCCTTTTTGTATTGGAGAAAGGCAATCTCCAATTTCTGCAAATGGCAGCTACATCCTCTGAGGTTCCCATTAGGCGCCAGGGTTAAATTTGTGATTACCGCTCACTACTTATACTGTAATAAGAAATACAGAATAAAAAATAACAATATATAAACCTGAGTTGGGCTCCAAAACAGATAGGAGGAGGCAATGGGCCCGATTCAGACCCGCTCGCTAGGAAGCGTTAGCACATAGGCTGCCAATGTTTGCATTCTGCGCATGCGTATGCATCACAATGCACATGTGCAAACCAGTATGAGTGATAGGGAAGCGTACTCTCACCACACATATACAGACTGGCAGAATGAGTGACAGGAGAAACCTTTTGTGGGTGTTGACAGGGGCTGGCCCTACAAATGGGAGAGTGGAGGTGTGAACACAGGCATGCCTGAGCATCTTAACGCTGTTTCAGAGACGTGCATAATTAAGTGGCAGCATCATAGTACACGTCACTAGGCTGAAATTTACACGGAAGTGCTCGTAGTGTTTGTGGTAGGGTATAGTCAACCACAAGCTCTGCGAATGCTTCCGATGGTTGCATACATTTACTGGAGATGACATGGGCATCTTAAGACAGGCTGGTGGGCACCTGCATACACAAAGTGATCGCACGCCAAGACATAGTAGGTGTGCTAATGCCTTGCCGTGCAATTGCCTGCCTTCCCGAATTTTCATATGCATCGAGCGAGCGATCGCATCTAGTGAGCAGGTCTGAATGAGGTCCAATGTTCAAAGCAAAACTAAAGACCAGTCCAATTCACTTCAGTGACAAAAAAGAAAGGACTTAGAGGATGTTGCACCATCTTGCTGCCAAAAAATGAATGTTAGTCCTGACCTGTCACCCACCACTGTTTTGTACACAAGGGTGGTGTTCCTACCTTTTAGAAAAACCAGACTGTGTCAAGCTCACTGTGTGTCCTTAGCTTTGCAATATTTGTGAAGAATGAGTCCCAGTTATCCATAGCACTGAAGAAATAAAAAGGTACTCGTTATTTGTGATAACTAGGACAATGCTAATTTAAAGTATTTAAAATTTCTAATGGAGTGGTTATAATTTGGATCATCTTAAAAGGAATTCTGTAACATATCTCCAACTGTGTAGCCACCTCACTTCTCGAATAGTCCAAAGTTACCTAATGTAGCATTGAGTCCAGTCCTCTATGATGGGAAGAGAAAGTGAATGTGTGGCCTCCACTTCCGAGAGATAACTGACCCAATGTTGAGTAGCATTGAGCCCGTCTTGGTATCCCTGGGCTATGGGTACCAGATAACAATTACCCTATTTAGTTGTGTCTCAGATAAGACAAAATCCATGATTGGCTGACTATTGAATAGCTGGGCTGAATAAGTTTGAGTAAGTTTGTTGCCATAGTTCTTCAGAACAAGTCACCGTTCAGGTTGTTTTTTTTTTTTTTTTTTCAAATTCCCATTGGATTAGAGATTAAGGCTGGAACAGTATAAATGTAAGTATTATATTATGGAATTCTTTATTTAATTTTTTATGGTGGCACAAAAGGGGGCAGAGCTTTTTTAATTTTAACTATGTGGTGTTACTTATTTTATTTTAAATGGGTAATATTTTGCTTTTTTATTTAGAGAGACACTACTTTATTAAATTTTATTTTAAAACTTTATTATTAGCTATAGTAGAAGATCATATTATATACAGTTACATTAATACAAGGGAAACACTTACATAATTGTTATACTGGCACCCAAAGCCCAATAGTATCAACACGGGCCAAATGCTATTCAGTTATGATATTTAGTCAGTTATCATTATGATCCCCCACCTAGAAAACCATATGAAAGTAAATATAAATAACACAAAGATGAAAAAAATATATGCCCAGTAGCAAAAAACTTAAACTGTTCATTAAAATATCAAAGAACCAAATCAAATATTTAATCTGAAAGAAAAAACTAAATAGAGCTATGGGGCAAAATTGTATCAAAATCCACAATATTGGAGTAATAATGTATAGCGTGAGCAAGTAGGGCTTTTTGCCAAATGACTGCCAAAAATGTTGTATTTAAAAAATAAGAGGAATATGGGTCTAGAAATAGATACAGTATGAAAAGGATAATAGGTAGAGAGGAAAAGAGAAAAGAAAGGTAAACAGAGAGGGAAAGAAGGGGGGGAAATAGAGAAAAGGGTATTAAAGGAGGGCTAGCCAGTGCAAGATCATATGGCAGAGTGTTTAGATGTAGAGAGGCCAATAAAATAGGTTAATTTCAGAGCCATACCTGAAATAGTTGAGTAATGTCAGAGATGCCATGGGTCCCAGATCTAATAGAGTGAATTGTCTTGTGAAGTAAACAGAAAATATATTCCATAAAAGCGATAGACCAGATTTTATTAAAAACTGTTAAGAAGGGAGGGAATTGACTGTTTCTATAAGAATTAGCCAGTTGGGTTTTAGCTTTGTTACGTATATATGGTGAATGAGTTTATTTGAAGATTTATCAATGTTATATAACAGTTTGTGTAATAAAACCAGGTTGCTGCCTGGTGTCTCATTCTCTAAATGGCTGGGTATAATATTCAGCGATTTGGTGGGTACACGTAGAAGAAGCTGTAAATTCACTTTAAATTCCCCTCTATATGTGTTATGGGATCTATACATCAATATGACCCACAACTGGCAGAACCTTTAGTTTTGTATTGATGCATTTCGTAGTGATACATATTTAGGTACTGCAAGTATTCACCAATTTGTACCTGCTCTGTGATGTGCGGAGTTATCTCCCTCCTTGACAGTGTCCTTCTCTATGTTTCCAGCAGGTCAACACTGTTGATAAAAGTTTAATGTGATGATTATTTTGCCAAAACCAAAACCATAGCTCTTGAGGGTGGTTTTGCCAAAACCTAAATACTGTAATTTCTTAGCAGCTCTACTGATCATATTCTGGTTCCGAATTACTGTAAAATGAAACCACTCTTCTACTAGATTATGTAAAACACAAAATTTACCATATACTCTTCTGTGCTTCTGACATGTTTGGTTAAAGCAGATATACTGTACGCCTAACTTTTGGGAGACATGGATGGTGATCTTTATTAATTCAACATATATTTCTTTAGTGTAACCTTATGGATGCAGTATTTGACTTGCCTCTTATCTTCGAGCTCACAGTTTTGTAACAAACAAAATTATCAGTGCTACTTAGAGTAGTACTGTAATTGCTGTGTGGGGAGCCTAGTAATCCACCTTTTACCTTTCACGAAATATATAACCTGCTACATTACATTTATAAGTAAACCATTACAAGTGTGCTGTGGAATTTAGATGTCACTCTTTAGACAAACAGTGCTTAATTCAGACTTTTACCTAGTTCCATCTGTTTCCGGATCTCATGATTTTTAGCAAAATGCACATGTGTTGAGCCTGCATGAACAACTTACAGCAGTTATGGGCATTTCGGTGTCATAAGGCACCACTTCCCACTGAGCGCGTGGGAATCGAGCACTCGCATGTAGGACAAAGTTGACGTGAGTGTGTTGAAGACATGTTGGATGAATTATGGTTTACTCAGAGGTAAACTTAAACAGAAATCTGCCTGACTTCAGTTGGATCTGTTGCACCAAGGATAGTGCTGGTGCAAATGCCTGCTGATGATAATGCCATCTGCTGTCAGTAGCAGATGAATGAGGGTGGTGAGCAGTGGAGGTGCCAGAGGAGGGGGTGCAGCACAGTCCAAAATTCAAATAGGGGAGACATACAAACTGTTCTTTCAAACGCTGCCAAACATTGGGGTCCAATACTCACTGTCAGTTGGTGTGGCTCCACTATTTGAATTTGGACTGTGCTGCTGCCCCACCTCTGGAGCCGCCACTGGTGGTGTGGTCACATACATACAAACTGCTCTGAATATAGCAGCTGCAATTTTAGCCTTGTTATGTGCAACTCTGAATTTGGCCCACAGTTAATACAGTTATGAGTTATTCCTTAAGTAATATATAGATACTATTTACAGAAAATTGGCAATGGAATATATGTGTTATCACATACTGTGCATTGCCACTTGCAGGGAAAATGCAGAAACTGTTCTCCTGCACTTTTACAATATTAACATTCACTTAAAGAGAGAAAACAGAGAGTATGCACAGAAAATTCTTATCTGAATATGTAATCAACAAACCAACCAGGGTAGTATAATTAATTAAGATAATCCACTATACATATAAAGTGGTTGGAGGTGCACCATGGAGAAAGTCAATAGAAGGTGAAGGACCTCAGGGTGGGTCTAACGGAAGACCTATTTGGTGCACTCTTTTGTTCGATTATAACTATAAAGATCCTTCATCTTGCATTGAATATTCACATTCAATCTGAATCCTAAACAATACTATTCCTTAAAAAAGGTATTCCCTTAATTGAAGTACAATCACTAGTACATTGCACACAAACAGTACATAATGCAACGAAAAAAAAGAGGTGCAAGATGGAATTGTCCTTGGGCCCTCCCACCCACCCTTATGTTGTATAAACAGGACATGCACACTTTAACAAACCAATCATTTCAGTGCCAGGGTCTGCCACACAACTGTGGCTGAAATAATTGGTTCGTTTGGGCCCCCACAAAACAAGCTGGCAATTAATCTGTCCCTGCACAAACTGGCTCTACTGAGGCAAGATGTCATCCTCATCCTCCTCATCCACCGATTCCTCACCCTCTTCAGTGTTGTGTACATCCTCATCCTCAGAGTATTAATTCGTCCCCACTGGAATCCACCACCACAGGTCCCTCTGTACATTCTGGAGGCTGGTCTCCCTGGAAGAGTTGATAATTCATTTTTATGAACATCATCTTCTCCACATTTTGTGGAAGCAACCTCCTATGCCTTTCGCTGACAAGGTTCCTGGCTGCACTAAACACTCTTTCGGAGTACACACTGGAGGGGGGGCAACTCAAGTAAAATAGAGGCAGTTTATATAGGGGCCTCCAAATTTCCTCTTTTTCCTGCCAGTACAGGTACGGACTGTCTGACATGCCTACTTGGATGCTGTCACCGATGTAATCCTCCACCATTCTGTCAATAGTGACAGTATCATATGCAGTCACAGTAGACATGTCAGAAATTGTTGCCAGGTCCTTCAGTCCGGACCAGATGTCTAAACTTGATCCTGCCTGCCTTGCATCACTGCCAGCAGGTTGCTTAGGATACCTATGTTTTTTCCTGGCAGCCCCAGTTGCGGGAGAAAATGAAGAAGGAGCTGTTGACATGTCACATTCCGCTTCAGTTGACAGTGTTTTCACCAGCAGGTCTTTGCACCTCTGCAGGCTTGTGTCGGCCAGAAAGAGAAACACCACATAGGCTTTAAACCTAGGATCGAGCACGGTGGCCAAAATGTAGTGGTCTGATATCAACAGATTGACCACCCTGGAATCCTGGCAAAGCGAATGAAGGACTTCATCCATAAGTCCCACATGCCGAGCAGAATTGCTCCATCTTAGCTCCTTCTTCACTTTCTCCAGCTGCTTCTGCAAAAGCATGATGAGGGGAATGACCTGACTCAAGCTGGCAGTGTCTGAACTGACTTCACGTGTGGCAAGTTTGAAGGGTTGGAGAACCTTGCACAACACGGAAATCATTCTCCACTGCGCTTGAGTCAGGTGCATACACCCTCCTTTGCCTATGTCATAGGTGGATGTATAGGCTTGAATGGCCTTTTGCTGCTCCTCTATCCTCTGAAGCTTATAGAGGGTTGAGTTCCACCGCATAACAACCTCTTGCTTCAGGTGATGGCGGGGCAGGTTCAAGAGCGTTTGCTGGCGCTCCAGTCTTCGGCACGCAGTCGCTGAATGGCGAAAGTGGGCAGAAATTTTTCGGGCCACCCAAAGCGTCTCCTGCACGCCCCTGTCGCTTTTCAGAAATTCTGCACCACCAAGTTTATTGTGTGAACAAAACATGGGACGTGCTGGAATTTGCCCAGATGTAATGCCTGCACAATATTGGTGACGTTGTCAGATATCACAAATCCCCAGGAGAGTCTAAGTGCGGTAAGCCACTGGGCGATGATTTCCCTCAGTTTCTCTAAGAGGTTGTTGGTGGTGTGCCTCTTACTGAAACTGGTGATACACAGCGTAGCCTGCCTTGGAACGAGCTGGCGTTTCTGAGATGCTGCTACTGGTGACGCTGCTGTTGTTGCTGCATAAGGTGATACATCTACCCAGTGGGCTGTCACAGTCATATAGTCCTTAGTCTGCCCTGTTCCACTTGTCCATGGTTAAGTGGACATTGGGTACAACGGCATTTTTCAGGACACTGAGTACACTTTTTCTGACGTTTCCGTACAGTCTCGGTATCGCCTGCCTAGTGAAGTGGAATCTAGATGGGATTTGGAACCGGGGACACACTACCTCCATCAATTGTCTAAATCCCACTGCACTAATGGTGGATACCAGACGCATGTCTAAAACCAACATAGCAGTCAAGGCCTCAGTTATACGTTTTGCTTCAAGATGACTGCTGTCGTACTTCATCCTCCTCGCTATGGACTGTTGGAGGGTCAATTGTTTAGTAAAAGTAGTGGTGTTCCTACTTCCTCTCTGGGATGATGAACAACTCCCAGCAGCAACAGCAGCAGTGGCAGCAGTAGGCATAGCAATGCAGGATCCTCCGGAGGAATCCCAGATAGGAGAGTCAGTCATGCAGTGACATGGCCTGCAGGACTACTTCTGATCCTTACTAAGGAGGAAATTGACGAGGAGGGAGTTGACGGTGTGGTTTGCAGGTGCTTGGATACAACAGGACAAAGGGATTTAGGTGTCCCTGGACTGCTTACGGTCTTAGCCAAAGTTTCTGAAATTGACATTAACTTTTTATGAACGCGCTGCAGGTGCCATATAAGGGAGGATGTTCCTAGGTGGTTAACATCCCTACCCCTACTTATTTCACCTTTACATATGGTACATATGGCAAGACAGTTGTTGTCCGGATTTGGATAGAAATATTGTCAGACCAAAGAGGTGGAATGTTTGGTCTTCTGTCCAGGCATGACAGTGATGGCCTTTTACAACCCATGGACAACAACTGTCTCCCCCAGAGCCTAATTTAAACAAACCACATCACCATCAGAATCCTCCTCGCCAACTTCCTCCTCAGCGCCAGCTACACCAGTATCCTCATCCTGTTGTACTTCAACAGTGACATCTTCAATTTGCATATCAGCAAGTGGACTGTGGGTGCTCCTTTCAGCACGTGCCGGGGGTGTGCAAATGGTGGAAAGAGCCACCTCTTCCTGTCCAGTGCTGGGAAGGTCAGGCATCGCAGCCACCACCACACTTGTACTCTCCTTGGGGATTTGTGATATCTTCTTAGAACGCACAGTTCTTCACTGTGCTTTTGCCAACTTAACTTGTTTGATTTTTTTAGTGGGAGGAGGGCTTCCATCGTCATGTGAAGCTGAACCACTAGTCATGAACATAGGGAAAGACATTAGCCGTTCCTTACCACTCCGTGTCGTAAATGGCATATTGGCAAGTTTACGTTTCTCCTCAGATGATTTAAATGTTTTTTTTAAGGTCATTTTCCTGAACTTTGCCATTTGGGATTGTATGTGCCCTCTACTATGACATTGGGCATTGGCCTTGGCAGACGACGTTGATGGCATGTTATCGTCTATGTCATGACTAGTGGCAGCAGCTTCAGCACTAGGAGGAAGTGGTTCTTGATCTTTCCCTATTTTATTATTATCGGAGAAAGTTTGGTCCTCCATTTATGTTATATTGATATATACGTGCGGCTAAGGTGCACACAAACACAGAAAATATTTTTTTATTTTTGTTGGAGACTAGTGCACTTTGTGGGTTACACCACCCTTTAAGAAATGAGCCAGCCAGCTCTTTACTTATGGGACACAGGCGCATGCTTGGCGCTGCTCCTTTGTTGATGCACATGCAGCTACAGTGCACACAATTCACAAAGACAGAAAAAAAAGAATATTTTTTTATTTTTTGTGGAGCACACTTTGAGGGTTACACCACCCTTTAACACTCAGATGCACGCTTGGCGCTGCTGCTTTGAGGATGCACGTACAGTGCAGACAATTCACAAACACAGAAGAAAATGTTTTATTTTTGTTGGAGTGCACTTTGGGGGTTACACCACCCTTTAACAGACAGATGCACGCTTGGCTCTGCTGCTTTGAGGATGCACGTACAGTGCACACAATTCACAAACACAGAAGAAAATATTTTATTTTTGTTGGAGTGCACTTTGGGGGTTACACCACCCTTTAACAGACAGACGCACGCTTGGCGCTGCTGCTTTGAGGATGCACGTACAGTGCACACAATTCACAAACACAGAAAATATTTTTTTATTTTGTTTGGAGAGTACTTTGGGAGTTACAAAACCCATTAACAGACGATCCAGCCGACCCTTTATTTATGACACAGGCGCTCGCTTGGCGCTATTTTGTTGATGCACGTGCGGCTACTGCGCACACAATTCACAAACACATAAAATTTATTTTTTTATTTTTTTGGGAGTGCACTTTGGGGGTTACAGCACCCTTTAATGGACAAGCCAGCCGGCCCTTTACTTATGGGACACAGGCGCATGTTTGGCGCTGCTCCTTTGTTAATGCACGTGCAGCCACAGTGCACACAATTCACAAACACAGAAAATAATTTTTTATTTTGTTTGGAGTGCACTTTGGGGGTTACACCACACTTTAACAGACGAGCCAGCCGGCCCTTTACTTATGACACAGGCGCACTTCTTGGCGCTACTTTGTTGATACACGTGCAGCTTCTGCGCACACAATTCACAAACACAAAAAATATTTTTTATTTTGTTTGTAGTGCACTTTGATGGTTACAGCACCCTTTAACGGTCAAGCCAGCCGGCCCTCCACTTATGACACAGGCGCACGCTTGGCGCTACTTTGTTGATGCATGTGCGGCTACTGCGCACACAATTCACAAACACAAAAAAAATATTTTTTTATTTTGTTTGTAGTGCACTGTGATGGTTACAGCACCCGTTAATGGTCAAGCCAGCCGGCACTTCACTTATGACACATGCGCATGCTTGGCGTTACTTTGTTGATGTACGTGCGGCTACTGCGCACACAATTCACAAACACAAAAAAAATATTTTTTTATTTTGTTTGGAGTGCACTTTGGGGGTTACAGCACCCTTTAACGGTCAAGCCAGCCGGCCCTTTACTTATGACACAGGCGCACGCTTGGTGCTACTTTGTTGATGCACGTGCGGCTACTGCGCACACAATTCACAAACAGAAAAAATATTTATTTTTTTGCACTTGGGGAAAGCACCCCTGATGGACAGAACACCCCCTGGACAACACTACAGCACCCCTTTAGGACTGGGACACTGCACAGGACTTTGGAGTGGACACAGCCCCTATGGACAACAGCAGCACAGCACAACACAGCCAGCCCCTATGGACTTTGGAGGAGTAGACACAGACCCTATGGACAACAGCAGCACAGCACAACACTGCACTACACTACACTACACAACCCAGCCAGCCCTAACTCTTCACTGTCCACAGCCGAGTGAGAAAATGGCGCCGACGCGGGTACCTTATATAGAATCCAAAACCCGCGAGACCCGGAAGGCGGGATGATGACGTTTTACCTCGATTTCAGATCCGAGTCAGGCGGAAAAAGTCGAGCCTGACTTGGATTGGCCTCGGATCACGGGGGCTCCGGGGGGGATTCGGATTTCAGAAATCTGAACCCGCTCACCCCTAATATATATTTATATATATATATATATATATATATATATGTACTGTATTTTGTCATTATTAGGCACAATATATTTTATTTTTGTTTGGCATGTATCACAATGTAGCTACTATATCTAGGTGTTTAAAATCATTTAAAGTTTATGGTTTGTGCAGTACCACTGCAATAGTGTATCATTTTTCAGACTCTTCAATATGAATCATTGCAGAATTATTTTCTTCTCTGTTGCTTTCATTACTGAGGATATTTCAACATTTTGGTTCACATCTATCTGTAGGAAGAGGATGATGAAACAGGCAGTGAAGTCATCCTGCTTTTAACAAGCTTTTTTCATCAATATCTGAACTCAGTAAGTCTTTGATTTACATCACAATGCTTTGTGTATTCAATTTAAACATCAAATAAATACTACTAGTCCCATGCTCTTACACATTTTATTTCGTGTCCACACTGCAGATTAAACTAGAAAATAAAAGTTGGTTAGTTAGGTTTGAAAATAGCAGTTACTGTACTGTATTTCCACAGCTAAAGTCTTTGTGTGATGAACAGAATATATTAACTAATTACCTTGGGGAATCTAACTGGGGACTAATGGTTAGGAAATTTTACTTTTTTACCTAGAATCTAATTTTATTGGTGCTATTCACTGCAATATCACTATTAGTTATCAAATTCATTGCAGGTCTATCATTTCTTCTGCTAGAATAACAGACCATTTTCTCAGATCTAAAACCACAACAAAGCTTCCCAAATGAGCAAAGTTGAACATTAGACAAATATTATATATATATATATATATATATATATATATATATATATACATATATATATATATATATTAAATAGAAAAAAAAATATGTGTATATATATATATATATATATATATTATAAGGGCACAGTTGTGCCCTTATTTTAAGGCTGCATCTAAAAAAACAGATTTTTCCATAGAGAATTCAGGAGGGGGGGACAGGGTGTTCAAGGAGCTACACCTCAAAAGCTATTAGAGGTATGGATCTGAAATTTGGCATGGCCAGGTAGAACTGTCACTTGGTGCTGCATGCCAAATTTCAGAGCATAAACATAAAAAAATAGGATTTGGGAGTAATCTAAATTTCCAACTGTCACATTTTTCTGACATTCTCAGTTAGGACCACTTTTCTGCTATAGTCTATGGGGGCTTTTTGGGAAGGCAAAACTCAAGGTAGGTGGAAAATTTAAATTTGGAGTTTGTTTTATTAGGTAGTTATTGTGCCCGGGTACGTGCTTTTGGGGTTCAGGCAAATTAGAAAGTTACAGTTTTTAAACTATTACCTCAAGAATGCGCCACTGTAGAGATAGGACTTTTCAACTTGTTGGACAGCCTCAGTAGGAGCCTCCAGCAGGTGTAGTCATAGTGGCTTCACTTGGGTGCAGCAAGATGGTCATTGTCTGTGGGTGGTAGCGTGGGCCTGGACCGGGGGGCAGGGAGCCGGTGTTTGCTGTGGCCAAGATGCAGGGGAGAGGGGGTAGGGGCTAGTAGGGATTAGCTGCATCTGGGAACCAGGGACAGTAGTGGGCATTAGCGGTGGTGCTGCAGACGTTAGGACCCAGGGGAGGTAGCAGTACACATGCTCAGATCTGAAAATTCTGTGATACCTGCATCTGTCTTTTAAAAAAAACAAACACAGAAGCACAGTAAGGTCAGTGAGACCCGTCTGTGCTTCTGTGTTTAAAAATAAAAACAGTTAAAAAAGAAAAAAACATGGTGGGGCCCCCTCCCCAAAAAATCAACCAGCCCCGGGCTATGGAGCCCCAGTACTGGTTGTGCTAAATACAGGGGACAAACGACATAGGGGTACCCCATATGAAGCACAGGTTTTTCAGAACCAGCCCTGGTTACCAAAATACGGGGGACAAATTATATAGGGGTCCCCATATTTAGGGCAACCAGCACTGGGCTCTGAGTCGGTCCTGGTTCTGGAAATACAGGGGCAAAAAATGTATAGGGCCCCCCAGTAATTCCCAGAACCAACACCAGACTCTTTTGAGCGGGGGGGTGATGCCACAGCCAGGGGAGCCCTTTCACCGGGCCCCCCAGCTGCAGCATCTGCCCCTGGCTGCTAATCAGCCCAGGCAGGGTATCCCTGGGGAGTTGGGGACCCGCCAATAAATGGGTCCCCCTCTCCAGGGCACCCCAGACCCAGGCTAATAGTCCAGGGCTATAACCGGCACCTCTGGGCGGTGGGTGCCGGGTTGATTATGTAAAATGTGGTGCAAATAAATTAAAAATATTGTCTTATTGTCTTTTGCTTTGGAACTACAGTTCCCAGCAAGCCTCCCCGCATGCTGTTACTTGGAGAACCACAAGTATCAGCATGCGTGGCATTACGGGCATGCTGGTAGCTGTAGTTCCACAACAAAAGCAATATTAAAAAAACACACACACCATAGAAAAGTATTTTATTATAACATTCATGCACACACACACATATACTCACACATACATACACACTATCTCACATACTCACCTATGTATCGCTGATGCCAATCTGTCCTCTTCTCCAGTATGTAATCCAATGGTGTACCTGTAATAAAAAATATCATACTCACCTCCTCCTGTGCGTGGATCTGTCCTCTTCATTCCAAAGTAGGCAAATCCTGGGTCTTGTAAAAAAAAACACAAATTACCAAAGCCGACGGACATTAGTACTGTCCTCTAAGGACACTACTTCCCGAATGATAGCTCTGTTGTGGGATTTCAGTCCAGTAAACCTGGTGTGGAGCGCTCATTGGCTGAGAGAGGCGAGCCTTCTGCCTCTCAGCCAATGAGTATTTCTCACCATTGAATTCAATGGTGAGAACCAAGCAAGCACTTTTCAAAAATGGCGCCTCAGCGCCATTTTGAAAATTCAATGATAGCCGCTGCGAGCCAATTGCTGCTTGCGACGTCATTGCCATGCCCCCTCGGCTGGCTTAAATACTGCCAGTGAGAGATGCCATGCACTCAGTCGGTGGCGGGGAGGCAGCAGAGAAGATCTGCCAAAGACAGAAGATAGAAGATGCCGCAGAAGCCATGGATGGGCGACAGCCAGGAAAAAGAGCTTAAAGGCCGTCACCCTCCAGGTGAACACACCATAGAAGTCCTGGGGTAGTGGCAGCCATGTAAAAGAGCTTAAGGCTGTCGGCCCTCAAGTGAAGGTGTGGCTAAATAAAATATTTTAAAAAAATGGTGGCTGTCTGTTTTATTTTAATATTTCTTTTGTAGGGGTACTATAGGTACCAGCAGGCCCTTAGTGTCCCGCCTGCTAGTACTTGTGGTTCTCCAAGTGCCAGTATGCGGGGGATGCCTGTTGGGACCTGTAATACTAATGCAAAAGAAAATGTTTATATATTCATATGCACCACACCACACAACACAAATCAAACTGGCACCCACTGCCCAGGGGTGCTGGGCTATCAGCCTGGGCCTGGGGTGCCCTGATTAGGGGGACCCCTTTATTGTGGTGGTCCCCAACTCCCCAGGGATCCCCAGCTTGGGCTGACTAGCTGTCAGAGGTGATGCTGCGGCTGGGAGGCCCAGTGAAAGGGCTCCCCTGGCTGTGGCATCACCCCCCACTAGAAGTAGTCCAGTGCTGGTTCTGGTAAATACAGGGGGACCCTACACATTTTTGCCCCTGTATTTCCAAAACCAGGACTGGCTCAGAGTCCTGTGCTGGTTGCGCTAAATACGGGGGACCCCTACATCATTTGTTCCCCATATTTTCATAGAATTGTGTGCTCATTGGAATACACACATGCAGTCTATGCAACTGAGGTTTGAACAGTTATGTGGCTCCCACATCCCACTCAGTGCCCACAATCTTTACATTTGATCACCAAAACAATCTCACTGGCTTCCAACATCCTTCTCACTGCATACATTTATCTCATGTAGAATACACATTCAGCTCCTTTACTTTTAAAAATATCATACTCTGTCTATGCATGTACACTTTCTTAATGGGGCATGTGAAACCGTAAGGTTGTTTGTCTATGTAATATATACAGTATATATATATATATATATATATATATATATAAAGTAGAATATGTCCAGCACTCAGGACGAAAACTGTAGAGAGGGTGCCATCCTAAAGTAAATGCATATAGAAATCCTTCTGGCCTGGGTATGCACCCAGCACAATGTAAAAGAAGGCGGCACTCCAATAGGTGAATAACAGCAAAGTGTATTTAAATATTCAACATGATCATACAAAATCCATGTGTCGATGTTTCAAGGCATATAGCCTTTTCATCAGGACATACAAAGAAGAGCATAAAACACTGATGTCCTACCTTAAATAGAAGAAGGAGAGAATGGTAAAAAGATCACCTCACCGTGTCGGGAGCCACGAGAATGAAACGTCCACCGGAAGTGTGGGACTATACCAGGTGCCGCACAATCCTATGGTTGCCAAGCAACCTACGACGCAGCCTCTGTCGGGACCTCGGGGCTGACCTAACATTCCCGGAGCTACCTCACCAAAGACTGTGGCGGGAGCAAGGGAATCCCTCAGGCGTGACGCGCCTCTGTGGTTGCCCAGCAACCGGTGACACCCCTCCTCATCGGACCCTGGAGAGATGAAAAATAGTGTGCATAAACAAGAGAGAGTAGTGATACTAGACAGAACATATCCACTAAAAAGTAGCCATAAAAAGAGTGTTGTATGGTGAAAAGTGAATAAAATGAAAGAATATAAAAGTGTCAGAAAAGAGACTGCTAATAGTATATATATATATATATATATATATATATATATATATATATATATAAATATAAATAATAACTAATCAAACATGATATCGAAATCTTAAAGCAATATCAAAGAAATATATCAAAAAAGAAAAGGAAGATGCTAAAAGTGATAAAGAACAAAAAAACATAGCACGAAAGTCCAGCTACAGCAGCAACATTACAAGAACACATTTAACATGTTTTTTTCATTAAAGCCCCTTCACATTGATTCAAATGCTTGGCTCTATCACCCCCCGAATAACAATGGGTATGTGATCCACAATTTTGTATTTAAGGCTCGCTAAAGTATGACTCGCCAACCGAAAATGACGAGCCACAGGTTGTTCTATATCCTTGCCTCCCAAGGACGCTCTGATAGATGATCAATGTAGGGCTGCTCATTCCCTACGGGTGGTCTGGCCCACATAATAGAGGCCGCAGGGACAGATAATAATGTAGACGATAAAAACAGATGTACAAGTCAATACATGCCGTATAGGGAATTTATGGCTATGTGGATGTTTGAAGTAATGGCCTGGTTCAAGATATCGACAAGTGGTGCAGGAAATGCACCTATAGCATCCTGGCTTTTTCTTCTGAACCATGATATCAGAAATAGGAGATGGAGAGACAACACAACTTTTCATAAGGATGTCTTTAAGATTCTTTCCTCTAGAATAAGCGGAAATAATCAAAGTATTTTTCAATGTAGGTATTTCACTGTCCCCTGAGATAATCGTCCATAATTGTTTTGATGCCTGTTTGTCAGTAGTGCTCATAGTCGAAAATTCGGAAATGAATGGGATCCTACCGGTGACCTTTTTCTTAGAGACAGGTTTTAACAGTTCTGCTCTGGATGTATGAAGAATCTCCTGTTTGCTGATCAACAATTGGTCCACAGGGTAGCCACAATGCATGAATTTGTCCACTAATTCATCCAGGCAGCCCTCTAATGCTAGAGGGTCACTAGTGATCCTGGCAGCACGCATAAATTGGGAGCGGGGTAAATATTTTTTCAAAGATGAAGGATGACAACTGATGTGTTGCAGAACAGTATTACAATCTGTGGGTTTATTGTAAAGGTTAGTACTGATGGTCCCATTAGAAACGGATACTGCCACATCCAGATAGTGGATTTCTTTACTGCTGTATTCATGAGTAAATTTAATAGGATAATCCAATGCGTTTATGGAAGTAACAAGACTAATCAAATCGTTCTCTGTGCCAGACCAGATCAGGAAAAGGTCGTCTGTATACCTGGTATACATTATGATGTTGTTACTGATATGGGCATCTGAAAAGAAAAATTGTGATTCATATTCAAACATAAATATGTTTGCAAATGATGGGGCCACACAGGACCCCATCGCGCAGCCCGTCAGCTGCAAATAAAACTGCCCATTGTGAAGAAAATAATTTCTAATCAGTGTTAGCTCCAAAAATTTCACAAACAGGTCAATATCTAACCGGTCAAATAGATTTTTTACCAGGAATCTGCGCATTACTGATAAACCTTCTTGATGGGGAATTACAGTATATAAATTTTAAGTGTGCACCGAATGATACCTGTTGGAAGAGCTTCAAGATTTTGTAGCTTTAACAAAAATTGAGTTGTATCCTGAAGGAATGTAGCTTGTATCATAATTAAAGGCTGAATAAGGAAATCCAGGAATTGAGAAACCACTTGATACAGTGACCCCCTCACTGATATTATCGGGCGTCCAGGTGGATGAATTGGATCCTTATGTAATTTGGGAATTGTGTACGTAATCAAAATTTTAGGAAATTTCTGGAGCAGACAATCCTTCAATTTTTGGTTAATAAGCTCTTGTTCACATGCAGTAGACAAAATAGACTCCAATTCCTGTAAGAAAATAGAAGTTGGATCATGAGTTAGCAATTTGTAAGTGTTCGGCTCAGATAACTGTTGATCTATCTCCTGTAAGTAATACATAGTGTCCAACACCACAGGGTAGATAACGATATTGGGATCATCACTCAACTGTTGTAATGCAATTTTCTCTTTTCTACTTAAATTATGATAACATTTCTTGTTCTTTAATTTACAATCTGTCACAGCTGTGTCGAGTAATCTGGAAAAAGTTTTCAACGAGGCGTTAGATGAAGGAGGATCAAAAGATGACGAAGAATGTGATTGATGAAAATCAACAAATTTATACATCGAGGTGGAGGCAGTTTTATGTTGGAAAAATTATTTTCTACGTAGGGAGCGGTTGAACCTATGTAAATCTGTTTTCCACTTAAGGTCATGGTGAAGGTTGGTAGGGATGAAAGATAAGCCCCTGTTAAGAAATTACATTTTGGATTCTGACAAAGCATGATGCGATAAATTAAAAGTTAGGTCTTTTTCTTGTTGATGGGAGGCTTGACGTTGTCTTTGATTTTGATTGCCCCTCCTTGTGGGCTTGGTCCAGGATTTTCTTGGCTGGCTCTTGTAATCCTGCCTAAAGGGACTGCCTGGGATGACTCTTGATCATCGGAATCATCTATAGCAAAATCGCTGTCACTAGTGGCTTTATAGACATCTCTTTTGTAGGATTTGTTTCTCCATGTGGTGAGAGCCCGATTAGTATTTCTGGGTTCAGATCCAGTTAACCAATTATACACTCTGTGGTCTTCATAATCTCCTTGTACTGTGGTAAGTTTTTTCTTTTTAAATCTTAGAAGATCCTGTTTATACTGTTCACATTGAACTTCCAATTTTTCCCACAGGGCTTTCAATTTTTTATCTTCCAAGCTGATTTTGTGCACAGTCTGTTATTCCACTATGTTGGTTCGTGTAGCTTGAAGTTCTTTACTGGGTTGCTGAATCACTAATAACATTAAATCAAAGTTACATTTATTGAGGATAGCAATCCACTGGCGACAAAAATCTGCACTGTTACGGCCGATGGTGGGGGTATTTATGATTCTGAACCCTCTAGGAATCATTCTAGCTCTGTGTTAATCAGATAGGGATGATCCATGAAGAAGATAGTCAGTCTCTCTTTTCTTCCACTTGAGAAGCAGATTAAATAAATCCTCGATGATGCTTGTTCTACATCAACACTAGTCCCTGGCTGGAACAAAATAGCTGAAGCCTGTTCATCGGTAAAACTTTCAGTTTCTCCTTTGAACTGTAATATATCCAAAAATGATGTAGAATCAAAATCTTTAGCTGCAGACTCCATGACTGAAGCACCATCCATCTGAGGCACTAGTCAAAAGATTAATAACTGAAATAAATCTGCAAACAGCAAAAAATATTCCTTATTGGAAAAAAGGTTAAACAATCCAATACGAACAAACCAATAAATCCAAAGAAAGTAATGTATTCCGGTGCCTTGACTGAATAGACCAAAAGAGGTCCAAAATGTATAGTAGAATATGTCCAGCACTCAGGACGAAAACTGTAGAGCGGGTGCCATCCTAAAGTAAATGCATATAGAAATCCTTCTGGCCTGGGTATGCACCGAGCACAATATAAAGGAAGGCGGCACTCCAATAGGTGAATAAAGGCTAAGTGTATTTAAATATTCAACATGATCATACAAAATCCATGTGTCGACGTTTCAAAGCATATAGCCTTTTCATCAGGACATACAAAGAAGAGCATAAAACACTGGTGTCCTACATTAAATAGAAGAAGGAGAGAATGCTGAAAAGATCACCTCACTGTGTCGGAAGCCACGAGAATGAAGCGTCCACTGGAAGTGGGGGAATACACCAGGCACCACACAATCCTATGGTTGCCAAGCAACCAACAACGCAGCCTCCGTCGGGACCTCGGGTCTGACCTAACATGTCCGAAGCTACCTCACCAAAGACTGCGGCGGGAGCAAGGGAATCCCTAAGGCGTGATGCTCCTTTGTGGTTGTCCAGCAACCAGTGACACCCCTCCTCATCGGACCCTGGACAGATGAAAAATAGTGTGCATAAACAAGAGAGAGTACTTGTTTAGCAATCTGTCAGTTATACTCAGGGATGTATTTACCCCTTGGCCAGGATGGCACTCGCCAGCTGGCCCTGGATTCTACCCCTAGCTGTGGGTGACACCACTGTGTGTGGAGCTGATTGGTGGTGCCACCCACAGTCAGGGGTAGAATCCAGGGCCAGCCCTATCATTATGCCAGGTAAGTACGCAGCTGCTCTTTGAGCACACCCAGATGAGGGTGCACTTGCAGAGATCGGCCATTGGTGTGGGGCCCATTACCCCACTGCTACACTGGCTACCAATCTTTACAGCATTGCCCACCTCATTGTGGATGTAGCAGAATAGGCTCGTGGGCCTTTCCAGTGGAGCAGCAGAACAGGGGTACCACTGCATAGGTGGTGCAGTGCATCCAAGGCAGTGCAATGTATACCCTGCAGGCCGGTACACAGTCTCTCCCAAAGCAGACCATACAGCATCATTACTATACCATTCCCCACTCCCTTTCACCATGTGCCTGGAGTGCCGAGAGGCCACCCGGTACCGCCTCCAGATGCTGACCATCCTCCGCTCCCTGTCCCCCCTACAGGACAGTGCATCTAACAGTGACAGCTACTGGCCTGGCTGTCACCCCACCCCACTGCCCACAATAGCCACCAAGGTGAAACAGTCTCACACGTTCCCTACACTGCCAAGATGCAAAAGTACCTGCTGCCAGCGTAGATTTACTTCCCACTGCAGTGCTTCTAACTGCTATGCCACTTGTATTTATGCAGGTCTGCTGTGGGGAGGCTGAGGAGGATGTACTCCCAGCATCAGCACAAGCAGGGGTACTTCCAGGATCATAACTCTCATCATCGGCACAAAAGGGGGTACTCCTCTCTGTAACATGGGTACTCCCAGCAACAGAGCCCTTCTCCAGCCAGTGCCTCCTGCAGGGCAACATGCCCACCATCTGGCTGCAGCCATCACATCTCTCTACTCTGCTGATATGAATAGGTCAGATCAGTCTCCTCTGGGGGAATTGGGCATTTCATGTGTATATATTTTTTTTCCTATAGGGGCCATGTGTGTTTTTTTTTTGTTTTTTTTTATTCCTGTGGGGGAAAAAGAATTGTGTATATATAGCTTGATGTGGGGGGAAGCTCAAAATTTCCTGCACAAGGTGCTAGTAATCCTGAGGCCAGCTCTGACGGTGTGAAGGAAGAAACATTCAGCTGAAGGCAATGGGGAAGACTGAGAGCTTTAATGGAGGATATCTGTATGAGGGGTGAGAGCTGTGTGATTGGGGAGAGCTGTGAGGGGAGGAGAGAGTGCCAGTCTCTTACTTTGCCGGGGGCGCTCAGACCCCTAGATACACCCCTGGCTGTACTATGCATTCATTGTATTTCTTGGCTTCTGTAAGGGTAATCAGAAAGCGTGACTAAGAAAGAGCATTGGTTACATAATAAAAAATAGACATCTCTTAGTTATGTTTATGTATCTTAGATTGCACATAAGGAAACTTTCAGTAAGTTTGTTCAGCAAAATCTTTAATTTGACAAAAATGTGTCAAGGTGTTTGGAAAGAGCTGTTAACTCCTAGTAGCTTGAATTTTTGCTTTAGAATTTGGGGAGGCTGAATTGTACAGCATGATACAGGTCTCACATAGGAAAATCTTACATCACTCAAAAATCTATTATGTATTTTTTTTAATTCTCTTTAATAATGGTAGAATACGGTCTAGTAGCATTAATCATTGGAGACAACGTAACATGTACAAGTATCTTTGAAAATCTGGGTAAACATGGCCAGGAATGCAATCTTAGATAGACATGAATCAACAGGACTAGAGATGTGTGTCAACCGCCATGTTTTGTTTTTGGATGTGGATTCATCTTCATGTTTTGATTTTGGTTTTGAAAAACCACCCTCATGTCTTTTGGTTTTGTTTTGGTTTTGGATCTGTATTTTTTCTAAAAGAAAAAAACATCTAAAAAGATGTAATTTTGATCTGTTTATATGGAATCCAATACCCAAGTTCGGTTTTAAAATCCGAGTTCCGAACTGCAGGAAGATCCAAATCGGGATTCCAATGTGATCCCAAACTCGGTTCGACTCGGAATACTTAAATTCAGTTGTTGTCAGTTCTCTGGGACCTTAACACACACCTATAAACAGGACAAACCCAAATGATATTAGATAATGTCCAAAATGCTGTACACACAATGCATTTCCATTCTTCCTTCATTTAAGTTATATACTAGCACTTTATATTGTAGTCTATTATTGTTTTCTAATTGCAAAATAAATATTTATGATTTGGTTATAGAGAGCCTGATTCAGAGATGGACGGTTTTGCACAGTCACACGAAAGCGGCTTTGCAACACCGTCCAACAAAATGTAAATGCATCCGGAGGTGTCTGTTTGAAATAGACACTGCCTTGCTGCAATTACGATCCTAGTGCATTATCCATAGATGCTGCCCGGGATCACCAACGCAACCATCATGACTTAATGGTTGCTCCATTGGCCTGGCTGCATAAACTGAAGCTTACCTCAGCCTGGCCGGTGGCTGGTCACTTGCAAGGCCAGGAAATCTGCGTCCACCACTGCAGACCTTGGCCTAGTCTCTACTGGAAAATGGGGATGATGCCCCTGATTTAAGGAGTGGTGGCCATCCACACCCCCACACCACTCCCAACCACCGTAGTATGTCAACCATGCTGTGGCTAGAATGGATCCTGCGCAGACCCCTAAACATTGGAGATGTACACTGAGCATTGGGTTAGCACACTTCTCTGAAGAAAGAACAAGTATCTGTGCATCTTGGTAAACCATGTTGCATTGCAGGTGGGTCAGATATAAAATGTGCAGAGAGATTAAGATTTGGGAGGAATGTGTCCAAACTGACATCTAAATTGCAGTGTAAAATAAAGCTGTCCAGCATTTGTGAACTACAGTACATGCAAAAGCAGCCAGTATTTACCCCATATACAAACAAAATTAAGTATTTGCACCCCTTCCATTGCAAAATGGTTTGTCCAGGTAGACAGTTACTTGTTCTATCTATCTCTATTCCAAATTCTGAATTAGGCCCAATTTGCAGTATGGTCAGACTTGCTAGATCAACGATGAACGATTTGAACGATTTTACCAACGATTTCATGAATGATGAATGATGAACGATTTCTGACCGTATTTAAATGAACGATATTGTCCAAATCTGGCTGCAAACACAGTCGATATCAGATATCGTTATCTGACATGCAGGAACGCGCATCATTCGTCGATGCATGCCAAACATGTCACTGATATGAAAGATGTAACGACATTTACAATCATCGTTCATATCGTCCAGAAAATCTGACCATGTGTACCCTCCATAACTATGAAATTAACCTTGTTTATTCTATATTTCAATATGGACTAATTAAAATGTAAAAAATAGAGGAAAACAGAGCATATGTATGCACAATTATACATTTGTGTGAGATTTTGCACCAAGCATAAATAAGATTACACCCAGAACAAAAATCTCCTCGAACAATCTCCTGTCCATCTAAGCAAATGCTTTGTGATGAAATCAGAGCTTCATACTGTACATCAGGAAAATAAAGGGACCTTTTGGCTCTCTTTACTTCAAGTTAACTTCATGCCATTGGTGGGCGAGGTATCACATGTAGCCTTGCGTTATTGCCCCAACGACATGGAATAGGAGCATTGCCAGGGAGCAGCATCAGGTACATCTAATTGTACACCACCAATGCAGGTAAACTATGTGTACTGAAAAATATCCTTGGAACCCGAGTCCACTACAGAGTAAGAATCATAATATATGGTTAATGTCCCAAACATCAAAGAGTCATAGGTCTGGTTAGAAAATAAGAAAATTAGAAATGAGAAAATAACTATATTGCAAAGCATTGCTCATAACACAGTGGTCACTATGTCAGTATTGTAACCATGTCAAAGTAGGTGCACTGAAATAAGCTATAATTGGCTCTCAGTAAGTCATCTCTATTTGAGAAGACAGTGTGGAAGGATATGCCCTACATTCCTTCTTCCCAATGCTTCTGCTGCACAAAGGCTGTAATTGCACAAGTTCTGTAGGAAGAGGCTATGAGAATTGTAGACCAAAAGAACTTTAATATTCTGAATTGCAATAACAATACTGTAAACTGCACATACAGTAGTGGTATATTATGCATCAGGTAAGAATGCAGAATGTTTTTATTTATACTGATGTGTAACATGGTGCTATAGCACTGCAGGTGGCCATGTTCATGAAACTTGTAATGATATTGTTAATGTTACTAATTGGCTGCAGGAATTTACAAATGACAATCTGGCAACACAGTCATAATGTCATAGGATGTGCCCATGCTACTAGAGGTGAGTCAACAGATGAGAGGAGAGCAGAGGAGAGGGAGGGTGTTCATATCATATAAGTGACTTATAACTGGGTGCTACTAAAACACTACTACTGCTGGTACATTGATAGACAATAATACTACCACTGCTGGTACTTTCCTGTGCACTATTTATGGCACAATATTGTGCACTATTACTCGTTTTTGCACATTAAAGATGAATACTACTGCTACTACTGCTGATACATTTCTGTGCAATACAATCGATACTACAACAAATCTGGGAACTTTTAATAGTACTGGAACATTTTATTGCACTATTAGTCAATTACAATAAGCATTATTGTTATTTTCTTGTATTTAACTAGGCACTACTACTACCGGCAGCTTAATTATAGGCATTGTCATTATACTATTATACATGGCATATTACTGGTCACTGGTCATTGGTAGTTTATTACTAGTCATTACTATTGCTTGAGCTATATATATATATATATATATATATATATATATTTGCAATTATTGTTGTTCTAGTTTTATTAATGTTATATGGTATTTAGCTCTGTTTATAAACATTTTTATCCAGTATTCCGTTTTTAAGCCTGCTTGTTACTGTTTCCCCACACAACACAACATAAATAGAAGAATTACAGTGCCATATAATGTTTCCAAAGTAGCACACAGAGCAGGTTGTTAGATCTCTTGATTGAAAAGTCAGTGTCTCTGCAATCTAACCATAGAGAATACCAATATATCAGAAACTGACTACCTGCCTTGTAAATGCTGCCTCCATGTGTATATCTCTAATCCAATTTACAAGTATATTTCCATGGAATGCCTGTAACTACTATATTTTATTTTCTATCTCATATTATTTACCTTATACAATTAAAGACAAGCTAAAATAAAATAAATCTTAAAATATGTGTTTGGTGTTTTTGGAAGCAAGCTATATTTGTATTTAATTACAAAATAATGAAACTTTAATGAAAGGAATATCTCTTTTTAAAGCTTACTTTGCAGTGAAAAGATGCTTTTGTTGTCTATATTGTACAGAAGTTGAATACATCAGCACATTGGTGAACAAATGAGGGGTTATATTTTCCAAACATGCCTAATCTTTGGATAAACATTAGTTAATTTCTTATACCCATTTATGCATTTCAAATTACTTTTTTGTTTTGTTTTATAAAGCAAATGGAAATTATTTAAATGTCAAACAGGAAACACACTTTTACAAAAGGCATAAATACAATGGATTTTTAATATATAAAGAACTTAAGGCCTGATTCAAAGATGGACTGTGAACAATCGTGACCATTGGTTGTGATTGTTTTCCCTTTGGCCAGGCTGTAACATGCCCCCGTTTCAGGGAACGCAGGCAGTCCCTGAACCACAAACCAAGGCAGAGGTTTGGGGGAACTCTAGACCTGATTCAGACCCACTCGTTAGATGCGTTCACTCGCTAGATGCATACGCAAATTCGGCAAGGCAGGCGATCGCACAGCAAGGCATAAGCATGCCCACTATGTCTTGGCATGCGATCGCTTTGTGTATGCAGACGCCCACCAGCCTGTCTTAAGATGCCCACTTGCACACTTCATCTCCATGAAGTGTATGCAGCCATCGGTACCATTGAGTACCATCAGATGCATATGCAGCACTTGTGGTTGACAATACCCTACAGCAAGCACTGCAAGCACTTCAGTGTAAAAATCAGCCAGGCCACGTGTACTATGATGCTGCCTCTTAATTATGCACACCTCTGAAATGGTGTTAAGGCGCTTGGGCATGCCTGCGTTTGCACCTCCACTCCCCCATTTCTAGTGGTCAGCCCCTGTCACCACCCACAAACTGCTTCTCCTGCCACTCATTCTGCCAGGCAGTCTATGCGTGGTATGTGTACGCTTTCCAATCTCTCCCACTGGTTTGCACATGCGCACTGTGATGCGTACGCATGTGCAGTGTGCCAACATTGGCTGTCAGCATGTGAACGCTTCCTAGCGAGCGGGTCTGAATCAGGCCCTCTGTGCGGTATCACAGGACCTGTTCTGTACATGCGCAGAACGGGTCCTTTACAAGCACACAACACTTACCATTGGAGATGTGCGCTGACCATTGGGTTAGCGTACATCTGGAATCAGGCCCTAAGTAATATGTTCTCCATTAACCCTTTATTGACCAATAGTACAGTATGGCATATTTCTAAGTTATGTACACAGGGAATCATTTGTGTTATCTTTTAATCTTAAGCCGCACATCTACTAGGCGACTAGAGAAAGACAGTACGATTACAACATCGTAATCATACCATTGGTCCCCATCCCCTGCAGAGCCTAGACTGAACGATTAGTCGATCAGTGTAGGCATGCTCCCTCATCCCCGAACATGGCCAGTCTGTCGTTATCGGCAGATTGACCGGCATGTTCGGGTGATGATTGATGTCGGAAACGATCAGCGGAGGCACACAATGGTGATCGTTTCCAACATTATAGTGCATGATTTGTGCACGATTAATGAGCAATTGCATGATTACAATATCATAATCATGTAAACACTCATTAATATTGCCTAGTGGATGTACCCCTTCAAACAAGCTAAACATATAGATATTTTGCTTGTAACATGTTTGAAAAAATATTTTTTTTATGTTAAGTGTCATGTAGAGGAAACATGGTAAAATTAGGAAACTAAATATCCCATCAAAAAATACTTACACACATTGGGGCTGATTCTCAGTCACACATAAAGTGGCTGTGGGCAGCCGCGGAAGCCAGATTTACTACCTTGCTAACGGGAGTATCCGTTCAACTAATACTAGGGTTTGTGCATGTGTAAGTGCAAACATGTGTCACACATTGATTTTACACAAGCTGCAGGCTACAAGCAAGAGATCCGTCAGAAATAGGCTTCCCCATATGCATGACTCAAAATCACATGGTGCTTTTGTTACACACCCATGACACTGTCACAAATCAGGGTAGTTATATGCGATTGCATTGTCACAGCCCAGTTCCTGGCCAGAAATACCTTACTTCACAGAAAGACAGATCCAACCAAGTTCCATCCCACTCAGAGTAGGATGGACATATACCAAAATGTTTACATTTGCCTCTGCGCATGTGCTGTATGGAAAAATTCTTCATTTGCATCCGCACTCAAAATCATGCCCAATTATTAGAATTGAAATACTCTGTTTCAAATGTATTTATTATGTTTTTTATGAGTGTAGATATGTACTATTTATGTACATCAAACCTTTTAAAAGGTTTAATGTGTTATTATGCCTGAAAGAGTGTATAAATGTATTTTTCCATTTTCAGTTTAGAATTTTTTGTAAACAATGGAGAACAAAGTCCTGGGTCATTTAAATAAAATCTCAAGTTCTATTTGAACTTGTCAGGTGTGAACTATGAGCCTGATTCAGAGGCGCATGCTATTTGCGTGCGCTCGCTCTGAATCAGGGCTTTTTATTTTTAAGTTTCAGGCTCCAGGCCGCAAGCACAGCTGTGGGTGACCACCCACAGCTTGTGTGAGTGGCCTGATGATGGTTGCGATTATTGCAACCATCGGCATTGCGAGAAGACCCAAAGTCCATGCCGAAGTCCACCACTGACATCACGAGTGATGTCAGTAGGGCTGCCCACAAACAGCAGGTGTTCCTTCGGGAATGCCTCCATTTGTGCAGACACCCCCCCTACCTGCCTACAAAATGGGGCGAGCTGTCAATCAACATCGACAGCCGCCCTTCTTTGTTGCGAGCACCGAAGAGAGTGAAGTTCTCACTCACTACGGGGCTTGCATGCCATGCGTGCGCACTGGGCCACCATCGACCCACTTGCGAGCGCTATGCGCTCATGAGTGGGTCTGAATCAGACCCTGTATCTGGAGATTACTGGAAAGCCTATCATCACCTTAGAAGTCTAATGCTGGGTAGGATATTAAAGATATTATTTATGATCAGATATCCCTATCCAAACGAGCTCTGGAAAATGGAAGATTGGAGCATCCCAAACCCCTGCACAGGTTCATCTTGCACATCTCCTCTTGAAGAACCTATGCAGTTGGGCAGAGATCGTTTTTCACCCAAAGAAGGCATTGGGAGAGAGAAACTTTGTCTGTACTGTGCTGGTTCTGGAATTCTTTGGAATAGCTATTGTTTCAAGTTGGGAAACTCTTTCTCCTAGATGACAGTGCAATGGTCAGTCTAGGAGTGGCTCTTCACTCTTCACACGGTAAAGACTGTATTGGTTCTGTAACCCTTAAGCAATCAAGGAGTTCCCTGTATCTTTCCATTTTATTAGATTCAAGACCTGCAGTAAATATAATTTCAGCTAAATTAGCTACTCAGTTAACTATGCCAGTTGTGAAGGTTCCATCACCCATCTTCCTTACAGCTGTCAATGGTAGCTGAATTCCTAGGGGAACGTTCACCTACCAAACTGCTCCAGTGACACTCCAAGTTCTGCATTAAAAAATAATAACTTTTCTAGTGATCCCACTGTTGTGGTATATTTGGATGATAGCTAAATCTACTTGTCTGATCTTTAATCTCATTGTTTACACATGAAAAAAAGTTCTTAATTGTCTCAGGGAAAACAAACTTTACTGTAAATTAGAAAAATGTACTTTTGCAGGGGTGTCCATCCCCTTCTTAGAGAATATAATTTCTGGAATGGGACTTTGATTGGATCCTGATAAAGTCCAAGCGATCCTTAATTGGCCTTAGCCTTCTATATTAAAAAACAGCAAAATTTAGGATTCACTAACTACTAATTTAATTTAATCATCAATCCATTAAATATTGCTGTGATCAAATCAAATGAAACTGAAGGAATAACTTTTTACTCTACTGGTCACAGTGCTCAAGATGCAAAGTTCATGCAGGCATCTGCAAGATCCAGTTTTTTATCCAGAGATGTTATTGGTGGCCTACATTTCTACAAGATGTCCAACAGTTTGGTACTGAATGCCTCAAATGTGCCCACCATTAGAGTTCTCAATAATATTCGGCTAGAAAACTATGAATTTTATTTCTTATTTACCTGACTCTGATAGTTTGAACACTATGTGGGTCATTGTCGACCAATTCTCGAAAATGGTGCTTTTAGTTCCTCTCCAATGCCTTCTTTCAGCTCATATATTGGCCTGTCAATTTATCAAAGAAACTTCTGATTACATGGTTGTCCTGAGAAGATAATTTCCAACAGAGCAGTTCAGTTTGTCGCCAAATTCTGGTAGTCTCCATGTCAATCTCTCCAGATCAAACTTAATTTTTTTATGACTTATTATTACCAATCCAATGGACAAAATGAGGGAGTAAATCAAAATCTAGAGACCTTTCTCAATTTATACATCTCTTCATCCCAGGGTGATTGGTTACATCTACTACCCTGGGAACACATTAACCATTGTCATGAGTCTTCAACTTCCACTCTTTTTCATACTTTTTGTGATTATCATCCCAGAGTTCCAATCTTTGCACCGTTACGAACAGCATCAGTACCTACTTATGAAGCATTTTTTTAAACTTTGCAGGAAACTGGCATCAGGTACGGCATTTCTTACTCAAGGCATCTCAGCATTACAAACTTCATGCTGACAAGAAGCAACAAGCTGTTCCATGCTTAAGGCCAAATGACAGAGTGTGGTTATCCACTCGCTATTTACATTTTCAAGTTCCATCAATAAAGTTTGCTCCACACTTTATAGGACCCTTCTCCATCCCGTGGGTTATCAACCCTGTATCATACAAGTTACTCCTGCCATCATATCTCAAGGTATCAAATCTGTTTCATATTTCTCTTTTAAAACCACTGGTGTTGAATCAATTTTTTAACCCCAAGATAAAATCACCTAAAATTCAGAGTGATCATGGTGATGAATATGGGGTGAAAGCTAATCTGGATTCTCAAATTGTTTACTGTCACCTTAATTTATGCTGATAGTGGCTACCGACTGCACTATATTTGTACCCCTTATACAAGATTGGACTTTGCCCTCGGGTGGGAAAGAACTGACATTCGCTCTCTGGTACCGAATCCACCTGTTCCACACAAGCCAAGGATCAATAACATTAAAACTGCAGATAATATTTCAGTCATTTTAGTACCCTGGATCTGCCTAAACCCCTATCTAGAACCATTGAAAAGGGAGTACAAGACACGTTGCCACCTGCAATTTATCTTATTGTTCTCCTGCTGAACATAGGGAAAGGAAAGCATTGGAGAAATAAACCAGATTTCCATATATCAACTTGTAGTCATATAACAATTTTTCTCAGGAGCGCTCCTATTCACCGGTAATTATAAAGTGGAGTCTCCACTATTCAGCATGTACTGCTTCTAGTGTAATGTAGCTTGTTTCTCTGGGCAAATGATTAGAGTGCAAGCCACATAATATTGGTTGGATGTGAATAAATGCTGCAGTAACTAAGGCTATACGGTAATACACCCTTTCATTGCTGGCACACACAAAATACGCATTCACTGCCTTGAGATACGAATTTGTTCTAATTAAGGACATTGTGTTCTAAATGCATATACAGTATCTTGGTGGTTACCACAAATAAGCCTATGATTTTATAAGCAAATTTTTCCAGTTACAGAAACAGAAAAGATTTGTATTGCAACAGAGTTTCTAAGAAGGATTAGCAACATCATAATTCAACTGCTACTTTCTAACTATTAAGATGGTTAGCTGTTTGCTTTGATTACATGTTTTAAATATTGTGCTGACTGCTACAAATGTTTCTTAAAAGGGCATATGAAATTATATTATTGTGATGTTTACTATTAATCATTTTATATGTCTAAATAAATTTATTTTATTTATTGGTCTATGTAAGTGTATTTCATTACACCAGCGCAGATTATTTTAATTCTGGATTCTCAAATTAAACACACAATTTACAATACCTCATGGACTGGAACGGTTATGATCCTGAAGAATGATCATGGATCAGAGCATTCTGATGTTCATGCTCCAACTCTGGTTAAAACACTCAAACTAATATTACCTGCTTAGCCCCATTCTAAGTGTACAGTGACCACTCAGAAGAGAGGGTACTGTTAGACTTTGGGGGTTTTAGCTCCACTTATCATGTCTGGTGGTGCCATTTTCGAGTTATCCACACTTCATTTGGCCATCCACAGTATCCCTAAGCATCAAATCTCCACTATAGCACCCCTAAACTCCAGATCATTGCCAGAACAATTCACTTCTTCTGATGTGGACTCCCTGGCTCTGGGCTTCACTTGTTTCTGCTCTGTTCCTGTTTTCTACAAAAAAATCTTATACAACAAGTGCCTTTGCTCCAGTGAAGACTCTGCATTTATTGCCTCATTCCTCAGTTCAAGGACAATTACACCATTGAGCCTGCTCTATTGCAAGTAACCCAGACCACCAGAATCTCTACTAGCATTTCATTGGCAGTAGGTGACATGTTTCCCTGTTGTTGGTATCTGGTTGCTGATTTTCAGGTTGCATTTCCAGGTCTGTGTTTCAGTGTATGGGTTGCAGTTAGCCTGTAATCAGCTCGCAAATACTTATTTCCTCTAAACTGGGTTATAGGTCTGAGTCTTGAGTTCTTGATTCCATTCTAGATTACTGTTGGTCTGAGTTTCTCGTGTTTTAAATTACTGAGCTCCCAGTTGTGAGTGCCAGCCCAACTTCCTGGAATCAGGTGCCAGGGTTGAGTTTCCATGATTGGTTCCAGTCATTGCTGAAGAATCCAGTACATGCTCTAGCTCAGTACCTAGTCTGTGATCTAGTCCTGGTGGCCTCATGCACAAGTCTTATCAAAACTACCAGTTTAGCTTTGTCCATGTATCAACTAGACCAAAGGGTGCAAATACAGGTCATAAACCATAAACTTCTGTGACACCTCTACACTTCCAGTATTGATGAAAGGTACAATGGAAAACATTCATATATGTTGAGACTTTAAAACAATGATTAATTTGGCACTACACACAGTACAGTATCCACTAACAACGATTGAGGACAATGTAGCACATCTGACAGGAGGACACCACTTTAAAAAGTATATCTAGAACAAGCTTATTTATGGATGGAAATAAAAAAAAACATCAAATAAATACTCAATGATCACCACATGCAATGGTTCATTTCATTATGACAATTTTGTCTTGGATAAAGCTTCAGCTACAGCAATTTGGCAAAGAGCCATGGATCAAGTGTTGCAGGAAATGGAGTGTACTCAATTTTACCTTGGTTATATTATTTTACAGGAAAAGATCATGAAGACCATTTAAACAATCTTAAAATTGTACTCATAAGATTATGTGAGTATGGGCATAGAGCCAGTCGAGACAAATGTGAATACTTAAAAAAAATAATTTTTGCTGCGCACATATAAATGACATTAAGTCTGTACAAGTCTGAAGACAAGACTGAAGCTTTACTGTGAGTCCAATACCCACAACATGTGGCATATTTGAGATGCTATCTAGCCTTAGTGAATAATAATCACAAATGTCTACTTCAAGTTTCAACAGTAATAAACCCATGGAATGCATTCTTACAGAAGGAAATGGCTTAAAAACCTGTAAAAAGACTTTACAAGATACATACTGTACTGTAGGCCCGATTCAAAGGCAAAACAAAGAATTTGCAAACTTGAACTACAGTATGAGCCTATTTCAGAGATGTACGCATGACATTTACGTAAATATCATATGTTTGTCAATCTATGTAGGCGGAATGTAAGAATTGCCCCCTAAGCCGCAGCATAATTGAAATGCTGTTACTGTTTGTGGGGGAGAGGAAGGGGTGGCAGAGTCCAGCATCACAGAAAACAAGGCCTGTCAGTGCCATTTTCTGGGGGGCATGCCAGGGCTAGTTGCTGCGCCATCTGATGCAGCTTCACTGGCCTCAGCAGCATGAAAACACCAGCCATCCGCAGTGACCTAAGGGTTACCCAGATGATCAATGTTCGGACACAGTAGCAGTTCACACTACTGCATCCATCTCTAAATCAGGCCCTATGTTGCAATAAAAGGGGTCAAATACATTTATTTTTTTTGTTTTCTTGGCAAATACTGCATGTTTTTAGATGTAGACCATAAATGCTATACAGCTTTATTTTTACACTGTAACATAGAGTTCAGCTACAACACTCCCCTCCCAACTCTAAATCTCTTTGAGTATTTTAAATCTGCCCCTACTACAGTGCAACACTGTTTTGTAAAGGTTCAAATCTGTTTTGCTCCTTTTTTGCTTTGCTGCTAATTCTGAATCAGCAACAAAGAAGATAATAACATTGGACATTGTCAATGTGTCAGCTTAATCGCTTTCTTTCCAATATTAATATGATAATAATAAATAACTAATTATATACAGATGTGTCCTCATAGACCTAGGGGTAAATTTACTAAAGTGAGAGTTTTTAGAAGTGGAGATGTTGCCCATAGCAACCAATCAGATTCTTGCTATTAGCTTCTAGAAAGTGCTAGTTAAATGTTAAGTAGAATCTGATTGGTTACCTCTCCTCCATTTCTAAAAATTCTCACTTTAGTAAATATACCCAATAGTGTCTAGTGTCTTTGACCTTGGCGCGACTGAGACATTCCATGACATGTGGCACAGCATACTTTTTCCCTAATCTTGGTTGCATTTTAGCCTCATACAAGGCTGCTCACAGTGTACCAGAGACGATTGGTTGCAAATTTTGTCACAAAGGAATTTGTACAACTTACTGTATGTACAAAGTTGCAGATTCAGCAAAAAGAATGAATAGACATGGCTGATTGTTTTGTAATATTTGTCACACTGGTTTGCAACTTTTTCGCCTACAGATTTACACATACTGCAAGCCTCAGTGGTCATCCACTTCAAATGCAATTGCAGCAGGAGTTGTCAGTATTAAACATACACCTGTATCTGTGATAGGGGTGTGCACCGGCCACTTTTCATGTTTTGTGTTTTGGTTTTGGATCTGGATCTTTCTTCGTGTTTTGGATCTAGATTGGTTTTGCCCAAACCACCCTTCCATGTTTTGGGTTCTGGGTTTTGTGTTTTGGATCTGTATTTTTTTGAAAAAAAGCATAAAAACAGCTAAAATCACAGAATTTGTGGGTTTTTCTGCTCCTATGCTATTATTAACCTCAATAACCTTAATTTCCACTCATTTCCAGTCTATTCTGAACACCTCACAATAGTGTTTTTATGTCCAAAAGGTTACACCGAGGTAGCTGGATGACTATGCTAAGCGACACGAGTGGGCAGCAGAAATACGTGGCCCATCTAGGAGTGACACTGCAGTGGCAGACAGGATGGCAGTTTGAAAAACTAGGCCCCAAACAGTACATAATGCAAAGAAAAAAAAGAGGTGCTAGATGGAATTGTCCTTGGGCCCTCCCACCCACCCTAGTGTTGTATAAACAGGACATGCACACTTTAACAAACCAATCATTTCAGCGCCAGGGTCTGCCACATGACTGTGGCTGAAATGATTGGTTCATTTGGGCCCCCACAAAACAAGCTGGCAATTAATCTGTCCCTGCACAAACTGGCTCTACGGAGGCAAGATGTTGTCCTCATCCTCCTCATCCACCGATTCCTCACCCTCTTCAGTGTTCTGTACATCCTCATCCTCACAGAGTATTAATTCATCCCCACTGGAATCCACCACCACAGGTCCCTCTGTACGTTCTGTAGGCTGGTCTCACTGGAAGAGTTGATAATTAATTTTTATGAACATCATCTTCTCCACATATTGTGGAAGCAACCTCCTACGCCTTTCGCTGACAAGGTTCCCTAAACACTCTTTCAGTATACACACTGGAGGGGGGGCAACTCAGGTAAAATAGAGCCAGTTTGTACAGGGGCCTCCAAATTGCCTCTTTTTCCTGCCAGTACAGGTAGGGACTGTCTGACATGCCTACTTGGATGCTGTCACGGATGTAATCCATTAACAGACAGATGCACACTTGTCACTGCTGCTTTGAGGATGCAGGTGCGGCTACAGCCCACACAATTCACAAAGAAATAAAAAAAGAAGAATTTTTTATCTTTTGTGGAGCGCACTTTGAGGGTTACACCACCCTTTAACAGACAGACGCACACTTGTCACTGCTGCTTTGAGGATGCAGGTGCGGCTACAGCCCACACAATTCACAAAGACAGAAAAAAACAAGAATTTTTTATTTTTTGGTTGGAGCGCACTTTGAGGGTTACACCACCCTTTAACAGACAGATGCACACTTGTCGCTGCTGCTTTGAGGATGCAGGTGCGGCTACAGCCCATACAGTTCACAAAGACAGAAAAAAACAAGAATTTTTTATTTTTTGGTTGGAGCGCACTTTGAGGGTTACACCACCCTTTAACAGACAGATGCACACTTGTTGCTGCTGCTTTGAGGATGCAGGTGCGGCTACAGCCCACACAATGCACAAAGACAGAAAAAAAATAATAATTTTTTATTTTTTTGGAGTGCACTTTGGGGGTTACAGCACCCTTTAAGGGACAAGCCAGCCGGCCCTTTACTTATGGGACACAGGCGCATGCTTGGCACTGCTCCTTTGTTGATGCACGTGCAGGCACAATGCACACAATTCACAAACACAGAAAATATTGTTTTATTTTGTTTGGAGTGCACTTTGGGGTTACAGCACCCTTTACCGGTCAAGGCAGCTGGCCCTTTACTTATGACACAGACGCACGCTTGACGATACTTTGTTGATGCATGTGCAGCTACTGTGCACACAATTCACAAACACAAAAAAATATATTTATTATTTTTTTTGGAGTGCACTTTGGGGGTTACAGCACCCTTTAATGGACAAGCCATCCGGCCCTTTACTTATGGGACACAGGCGCACGTTTGGGTCTGCTCCTTTGTTGATGCACGTGCAGCCACAGTGCACACAATTCACAAACACAGAAAATAATTTTTTATTTTGTTTGGAGTGCATTTTGGGGGTTACAGCACCCTTTAACGGCCAAGCTAGCCGGCTTTTTACTTATGACACAGGCGCATGCTTGACGCTACTTATTGATGCACATGCGGCTACTGGGTCTCATTCAGACCCGCTCGTGAGCACAGTACACTCGCAAGCGGGTCGATGGTATCCAAATGCACATGCGCACAATGGAGGGAACTCCGTCATGCGCATGCGCGAGACCCGGATAGCGACAGCCAAGCTGTCGCTCCGGGTCTCGCACCAAAGGGGGCGTGCTGTCGATGGTGAGTGACAGCACGCCCCCTTTGGTGGGTGTGCCGGGGGCATGGCTGCCAGATGGAGGTGTTCCCAGGAAAACGCCTACCTTCTGGGGCCGACCCCACTGACATCACTAGTGATGTCAGTGGGACCGGCCCCAGACGGTAGGCGTTCCCATGGGAACGCCTCCGTCTGGCAGCCATGCCCCCGGCACGCCCACCAAAGGGGGCGTGCTGTCACTCACCATCAACAGATAGAGCCAAAATCACTACAGGGCTTGCGGCAACGAGACCCTACCGCAGGGTCTTGTTGCAAGCCCGATGGTCACGATGGTCTTGACCATTGCAACCATCATCAGGGACGCTCGCATAAGCTGTGGGTGGTAACCCACAGCTATGCAAGTGTCCAAAAGGCTGCTCCAAATTTAAATAGGACGGCCCTGATTCAGAGCGAGCACTCTGGTCAGAGCATCCGGCTCTGAATCAGGGCCTCTGTGCACACAATTCACAAACACAAAAAAATATATTTTTTAATTTTTTTTGGAGTGCACTTTGGGGGTTACAGCACCCTTTAATGGACAAGCCAGCTGGCCATTTACTTATGGGACACAGGCACACGCTTGGCGCAGCTCCTTTGTTGATGCACGTGCAGCCACAGTGCACACAATTCACAAACACAGAAAATATTTTTTTATTTTGTTTGGAGTGCACTTTGGGGGTTACAGCACCCTTTAACAGTCAAGCCAGCTGGCCCTTTACTTATGACACAGGCGCACGCTTGACGCTACTTTGTTGATGCACGTGCGGCTACTGTGCACACAATTCACAAACACAAACAAATATATTTTTTTATTTTTTTTGGAGTGCACTTTTGGGGTTACAGCACCCTTTAACAGACAAGCCAGCTGGCCCTTTACTTATGACACAGGTGCACGGTTGGCATTACTTTGTTGATGCATGTGCGGCTGCTGCGCACACAATTCACAAACACAGAAAAAAAAATGTTTTTTTGGAGTGCACTTTGGGGGAGCACCCCTGATGCACATATCACCCCCTGGACAACACTACAGCACCCCTCTAGGACTACAGCCTTTATGGGACACTGCACAACACAGTTCAACCAGCCCCTATAGACTTTGGAGTGGACACAGCCCTTATTACTGCAACTAACTGCACAACACAGCCCAGCCAGCCCCTATGACAGCAGCACAACACATCCCAGCCAGCCTCTATGGACAACAGCAGCACAACACAGCCCAGCCAGCCCTTGCTCCCACCCCCCCTCTTCACTGTCCACAGCCAGAGTGAGAAATGGTGCCGATGTGGGGACCTTTTATAGAATCCAAAACCTGCGAGATCCGGAAGGCGGGATGATGTTTTGCCTCGATTTCAGATCTGAGTCAAGCGGAAAAAGTCGAGCCTGACGGATACAACTCGGATCGGGGGGGCTCGGGGGGTTCAGATTTCAGAAATCCGAACCCGCTCGTCCCTAATCTGTGATCCCAGTGCTGTGACCAAGGTTGCAGCCTGGGGTCACCATTGCAACCAATGGTTATATCAGAGTTTCGGCGGCAAGGTTTTTTTTGTCTCTGGTAGCATAAAAGAGCGTCTCAGACCAGCCTAGCTATCCCCACTGTGAATCTGCTACTTAACTGTATGGACTTACTGCATGGATCATCTCATCGGCACGTATCAACAGTACGAACCCTTGAGATACTACTATCTGCAACGCTGCCTGACTTCAAAGTCACTGTTGTTGCTGCTCATTACCGTGATCTACCTCTGCAACTCTGGCTGACTTCTGAGTTACCTTTGTTGCTGTACCCTGAGCTTATACAGCTGTTTCCTACAGTATCAACCCGCTGGTACTGTAAGCAGCTTGCTATGTATGGTTCACGGTCACGGTCACCCGCTACCCCTTTTAGTCTCCCGTGAGTGACCGTTCTGTCCCCGTGGCCATCTTGTTTTGCTCAGTGGCCATCTTAGTTTCAGTCGCAATATTGCTGTGTTTAATATCCCGCTGCCTCAGTATGCCCCGTCCTTTGCCCGTCCCCGTGGATGCATATTTGCGTATCGAGTTTCTATCACACACCATATACCGCTAATTGTTTGCTAAGCTCCTGCTTCCCCATAGTCTCCTGTGAGTGACCGTACTGTCCTCGCAGCCATCTTGTGTTTCCTCAGTGGCCATCTTAGTTTCAGTTGCAAAATTGCTGTGTTTAATGTCCCGCTGCCACAGTATGCCCCATCTTTTCCCCGTCCCCGTAGACTCTTATTTGCGTATAGTTTTTCTATCACACACCGCATACTGCTGATCGTTTCCTAGTCTCCCACTGCCCCTTTTAGTCTCCTCTGAGTGACCATCTTGTCCTCGCAGCCATCTTGTGTTTCCTCAGCAGTCATCTTAGTTTCAGTTGCAATACTGATGTGTGTAATGTCCTGTTTGTCTCCTTCATAGACGCATCTTTGCATATTATGGGGCATATGTATCAAAGCTTGATGTGAGATAAAATTGGGAAATATATATCACCAATCAGCTCAAAACTATAATTTATTAAACAGAGCCTGCAAAATGTAAGTTACAAGCTGGTTATACTGTATACTGTATATCTCACTATTTTATCGTACGTCAAGCTTTGATACATATTGTACTGTATGCCCCTTAGTTTCCATCGAGCAGGACACATTTCATATTATCTGCTGGTGTAAATGTGAGGAAATTTAATGTGTAAAACTTTTTAGCCGTTACTGTACAGTATGTTTCGCCTTGTACAGTACAGTATGCCTGATATACTGTATACTGTATATAAATATATATATATATATATATATATATATATTTGGAACTGATATACAGCATCAAATGTGCTATTTTTATAACATAAATTTAAACTTAGTGTGTACTATACCATTAGAACCATTAGTATAAAAGTTAAATGTGCAAAGAAGTGCAATAATGCAATGATAGGTACAGTACAGTATAATACTGTACTGTATGTGCATACAATTATACTGTATATGTACAGTAAAAACAATGTAAGATGCAGAATATTAAATAATATATCATTTTTTTTCTTTGTCTGTTATGTACTGCCCTACAGTATGTGTGAGGGTCAGGTCTATATTCTGAAAGAAATTCTTTTTTTTTATATTCATATATTATGGCATTTTTACACTGATATACACAGTACAGGTTGAGTCTCCCATACCCGAAATGCTCGGGACCAGGAGCTTTTCGGATTTTGGATCATTTCGCTTTCCAGAATACCTTGCGAGGGGGATCCGGGAGATGTCACAGGAGGCCTGGCGTGTGCAGCGAAGGGGTCTGGCAGGTGTTACAGGAGGCTTGGCGTATGCTGCGGGGTGTCCGGTGAGTGTCACAGGAGGCCTGGCATGTGCTGCGGGGGTGTCCGGTGAGTGTCGCAAGGGATCCGTTGGGTGGAGTCCGGCAGATATCATGTGAGGCCCGGAATGTGCGGCAGGGGTGGGTCCTGCGGGTGTCACTGGGGGGCCGGCGGGTGTAGCAATAGGGTCAGTCACGTGCTGCGGGGGAGTCTGGCGGGTATCACAATGTGCCTGGAGTGTGCTGCAGTGGGGGGAGAGTGGCATACCGGCCACACCCACGCCACTAGTGATTGGTCATTGATCTGTGACATCATGACGCCAGGTCACATCGTGACGTCACCACTACCACAAAATACTTCGGTTTTTGGAATATTTCGGATAATAGAATTACGGATATGGGAGACTCAACCTGTACTGTTATATTCCGCACCTTAAATTGTATTTACTGTACGTATATAATTGTATGCACATATTATACCTACAGTACTGTATCATTGCATTTTTGCACTTCTTTGCACATTAAACTTTTACACTAATGGTTCTAATGGTACTGTACACACAAAGTTTTGATTTATGTTACAAAAATAGCACATTTGGTGCGCTACTGTACAGTACTGTATATCAGTTCAGATATTCACACATTTTATTACTTACAAATCACCATTGTCATTTTATTACTGATGAGCTGACACCTACTGTACAGTACAGTACAGTATATCATTAGGGAGTGTTTTTTTAGACACCTGTATTATTTATCATATTTATTATTGTGTGCCTCTATACAACCTCACAATATTGGGTAAGCGTATTGTGCTTTAACAAAACTTGGGACTGTAATTCCTATATTTACTACTGTACATATATACTGTATACAGTATATACTGTGATATATATATATATATATATATATATATATATAAAACACACACACAGCAGTGTTAGGAGACAGTGAAAAGAGATACTGTAAGGTACTTTACCAACCAATCAGCTCCCAACTGTAATTTTCAAATGCAATGTTGAAAAATTACAGTTGGGAACTGATTGGTTAGTACAGTACTGTACCTTACAGTATCTCTTTTCACTGTCTCCTAACACTGATTAGTACTATATACAGTACAGTATGTACTGTATTTGATTGAATATATATTTACTGTATATATTTACTGTTGAAAAAACACTCAAAACAACCTTTAAACTAAAACTGAAAGTAGAGTACTGCACTGTATCTTATAAAAATGAATTTTTTCCCCGTCAAACTGTACTGTAGTTAATGAGTAGTACAGTTACTGGGATCTTGAAGAAAACAGCCCTGCCCTTTTCATACAGAAAATACTGTAGCAAAAAACCCTGTCTTTATCTGGCATTTGAAGCACAGGTTTATTTGATGGTCCCGCTTTGTACCCCTTTTGGCACAGACAAACAAATTACTGGGCATACAGTACAGTAGCACTTTTAGCCAGTGATTTGCAGATGGACACAAGCATTTATTCTGTGTGAAAGGGTCAACATACAGTACTGTACATCGAAAATTACCAGGTCTCTGACCCAGGTTAAATATAAGGTCAATGTGACCCTTTCACACAGTAAAAATCTGTTCATCAGCAAATTATTGTACCAAGTACAGTAAAGTGCTTTACTGTAACTGCTACAGTAATTTGCTTTTCTGTGTGACAGGGTTATTACTGGAGTTGTATAGAGTACAGTAGCAGCACATTCTTGAAAGTACAGTACAGTATGAGTACTGTAATTGTTTACAGTGTTGTAATGTGAAACATTTAGTGTATATTTCCACTATTTTGCATAATATTGTATTTAGTGTCTTTATACTTGTGTATTTCAGAGTGCACCGAACTGTGAAAATGGTGAAGAGCAAAGGTTTTTACAACGGAAACTCATCTTGCCCACTTCCACTCACCAAAAGGCTGAGTGAACTAGTCCCACAGCTGTCTACAAGCAAACCTTTCAAGAAGAAAGCAGGGAAGGAAAATGTACCTGTACTTATCAGGCAAGGAAAAATGCAAAGCCCAAGAACAACACTTTGCAAATGGACATTGGAGAAAATGGACCAGGGAAAGTGGAGCAACCGATGAATGTCCAGAACCAGGAGGAAACACCAGTGATTGATGGACCCGAAGAACTGGACACCTTGGAGCCTCTGGTTTGTACACCTGTGGAAGATGTATCCCACTCACCAACTCGTCGAAAACTGTCCTTCCAAGAAGATAATGCATGCACATGTAGCTGTGCTAAGATGGTGAGAGACCTCGTGGGAAAAGTTGATTATCTGGAACTGAAAATTGACAACTTGAAAGAAGGGCTGAAGGACACTATTGAAGAAGCAATGAAAGAAGAAATCCAGCAAAGTAAAGAAGAATGGCAAGAGGCAGCTGCCCAGAGTACCAGGAACAGACATGACCAGGCAGTACAGTATGAAATGGTCACACCTGATGAATTTGAGCCTGAGGATAAGAACAACAATTTCAACTTGGAGACTGATCCATCATTCTACTTGCTAGATATGGACACTACAGTGGCATCAGAGCACTTGGACATGACACCAGTGCCATCATACAGCCTGCCTCAGTGGGAGAGTACACCAGTGGCATCATATCGCCTTCCTGAATGGTCAGTTGAAGAATCAAGGATCAACAATGCAAGCTTGCCTGTACTTTCACCAGGAACACCTGTCATGTCGAGCACCCCAGCATCACAGACTGTATCTGGAACACCCTAACCAGATATACCACTGGCTGTAATCACCGTTGACAAGGACAATGAAATTTACAGAGCTGCCAATTGTGAGATGCATCAATATGCACAAGCAATTTTTCAAAAACATGTGCCCTACAACCTCTATTGCAATTGGACCAAGCGAGTGAACTTTGATGGCAGTTGGAAGAAAGTGCCAATCCCCAACAATTTAAGAGAAGATATCCTCTCAAGATGTCAGACAAGATTCAGGATTGGAAAAGACAAACTTACCCGGATAAAGGACATGTTGAATGGGGTGCTGTGCATGCCAACGAAACATGCATGGAAGACCATCACACATACAAGTACAGATCTGCAATCAACAAACCTGACTTGAAGGGACTTGTCAGAAGAGAGGAAGACCTGGCACCGCTAGCCAGGATGTGCCAGTGGCAGAAGAAAGAAGCAGAGGACAGGAGAGGACTACAGGGGTGGAAAGCAAAAAAGATAAAGAAGTTCCCCACCAAAGTCTCTTCCACCATAACAGATAGGCCCTCTGTGAGGACAATGGAACATTAACTCCAACCTAGACCAACAGGTTTGAAGAGAGGGAGACCCAGGACATGCCAGTGGCAGAGGGAAGAAGCAGAGGACAGGAGAGGACTAATCGGGTGGAAAGTAAAAGAGCTAAAGAAGTTCCCCCCCCAAAGCCTCTTCCATCATAACAGGTAGGCCCTCTGTGAGGCCAACTGTACTGTAAATTAATACTGTAGTTTGTTAGACTGGTGAGTTACAGTAGGGCTGATATTAATGTTAGATTAGTGTGACACTCTTTCCTGCTGTTAGAGCAGGAAAGAGTCCTGCACAGCGTATTCTCTCTCCTACAGGGACGAAGAACAAGAGCATCTCCAGTGAGAACCAGTGTGTCTGTCTTTTACTGTCTGTTCATCTCTGCCTATCCTCCTTTCTTCAGGGTGTACAGTGGACCTTGCAATCCGATGCGAGGTAGAGTCTGCACCTGGTATAGGTGAAACTCTGGATCTGAGGCCAAAAGTTCCAGTGATGATTTTAACTTAAAAGCCTAATCTTTTTGTGTAGTCCTCAGTCCGGTAGGGCATATCGGTCAGCATTTAGGAAGGACTGTTCTCACATCATCTCCTTCCTCCTAGGTACTGTACAGTAGTCATGTCAGTGTCCAGCTTGGAATTCCAGGATGTGCCAGTGGCAGAAGAAAGAAGCAGAGAACAGGAGAGGACTATGGGGTTGGAAAGCAAAAGAGCTAAAGAAATTCCACCCCTCAAAGCCTCTTCCACCATAGCAGGTAGGCCCTCTGTGAGGCCAACTGTACTGTACATTAATACTGTAGTTTGTTAGGCTGGTGAGTTACAGTAGGGCTGATATTAATGTTAGATTAGTATGACACACTGTTACAGCAGGAAAGGGCCTTGCATAGCATATTCTCTCCTACAGGGACCTCTGTGTGGGATCAAGCGGGATAAAGAACAAGAGTATATCCGGTGAGTACTGTACCTGTGTGTCTGTCTTTTACTGTCTTTTCATCTCTGCCTATCCTCCTTTCTTCAGGGTGTATAGTGGACCTTACACTCTGATGCAAGGTAGAGTCTGCACCTGGTATAGGTGAAACTCTGGATCTGAGGCCAAAAGTGCCAGTGATGATTTTAACTTAAAAGCCTAATCTTTTTAAAAATATAGTGAAATGGATGAATAAAGCTTGATGGATGGTTTCAAATATATATATAATAACAGATGAACATTTATTGCGCAAATTAGCACTTAAAAGAAAACAATTGGCATATGAGTATTCATAAAAATTATCAAAAGGACAAACAACATAAAAGATACAACATATATGTAAAAAAGATTGTGGTGAGTCCACCTGGGACCAATACTGAAAGTATGGCTATACTGGTCTGTCTCTGATTAGTCCCGCAAATGTCAATGGTGTATCCCCATGTGAGCAGCAGGGAGCTGAGTGGGTGTATGAAGTTCTATAAATCCCACATATAATGGCAATTGGCCACAATGATGTCATTGTAAGCAGCAGCACTTTACCAGTTCCAGGTTGAAATGGCTGTAATGAAATCCTCTGGCATCCAGCAGAGATGATGAAATGACAGGCTGAAGCACAATGATGAGGAGGCATCCACAGCTGCAGGGGTAATTCCATGGTATAATGACTCTTGGTAGAGAGTGTATATCAAGTATTGCAACAGTATCACAATGGTCCACAAGACAATAAGGTGGAGGGTCTCAAAAATAAATTGTCTATATAATGGCCATAGAAAACCAGGTTCTCTGCCCAGCCACTCCCCCACACATGGATTTCTTCAAACTCCCCCATGTATAGGTTCACGTAGCTGGGTGCGAACCTGGTTCCCATGGCCGTACCCACTACCTGTATGTAGTGAGTGTCCAAAAATATAAAATGATTGTGAGTGAGGATAAAAGAAGCACATTGTAATAAAAAATTCCTGTGTTCCTCCCTGAGGTCATCATCCAGATCCAACCTTTTTAAAAGTGCCCCCAAACCTTTAGAATGTGGAATATGAGTATAAAATGCAGTGACATCTAAAGTCATAAATATATATGAGGATTTCCAGTCAATTTATCTTATCAAATTAAGAAAATGGGTTGTATCTCTAAGATGTGACCTCAGGGAGCTCACCCGAGGTTCCAAAAAACAATCCAAAGAAAATGAAAGGTTAGATGTGAGGGAATTAACACCAGAAATAATACATCGACTGGGAGGTGAAGTGAGGGATTTGTGAATTTTTGGGAGAAAATAAAATGTGGAAATAGTAGGAAATTGTGGTAATAGAAATCGATACTCTTCTTTGGACAATACTCCTGACAAAAGAGCAGTATTGAGTAATTGTTTAAGTTCAAGCAGGAAGGAACTAGTAGGATCATGGGGCAGAACAGAATAGAAAGTAACATCACTCAGCTGTCTCAGAGCTTCATGGATATAGTAGGTTTTGTCCATGACAACTAATCCCCCTCCCTTATCTGCCTCTTTGAATATTAGAGAATTATCTTTAGTAAGTATTTTGAGAGCCTGTTTTTCGCCTTTAGATAAATTAGAAGTAATTCTACTACTCCCCTGTTTTCGCACACAGAGGTATATAAAGTCTTCTAAGGTGATTTTATAAAAGGACTTAATACTGCTACTTTTATCCCTAATGGGAAAAAAATCAGATTTCAGTTTAAATTGATTTTTATGGGGGTTTAGATCGAAAAATTTTATTGTAGAAATATCATTATTCACTTCTGTATGATTTTCTTCCCACAACTCCTCTAGAGTGGATAACATAATGTCATCAGAACTATCCAAAATTATAGGGATTGAATCATCATTCTGTTTATCTAGATGTTTCTTTGCAAAATACCTCTTATGACACAGTGTGCGAATGAAACGATTAAGGTCAACATACAAGTTATAAATATTGGGTTCAATGGTGGGGGAAAATTTCATGCCCTTACTTAATAGGGACAGTTGATCATTATCCTATTTTTATATAAAAAAACATTTCTGCATGATTGCAATGTCGTAATCGGGCACTTTTCAACACGTCTAGTGGATGGGCAGCATACAGTAACTGTAAGAAAACTGCAGTAATGTATATAAAATGCAGTACTGTAGTACTGTAGATTCATTATGTATACTGTTACACTCTAGAACTGTGTAACAGAATATATTTGTAATTTACTGTACACTACTGTGTTTGACCATACAGTACAGTACTTACAGGTACAGTACAATCATTTTTGTTTACTTTTTCTAGTTGGCATCATGCAGTGACCATTGGCAAATCAATTTTGTTTTCATCTTATCTAAAAGCATGTACAGTATTAAAAAGGTGTGATTAGCTGCATACAGTACAGTATATTACAGTACAGAACTGTATGTCTGGTTAAGTAAAAATTGTCATTAATTTATACATTTGGTGTTTGTGTGTAATTCAGTCTTTAAGTGCGTCTGAGACCCAACACGTGCATCTGTCATTAAAAAGGTACAAAAAGTCAATAACACAGATGCAGGGGCGTATCTTCCTATTGGCCAGGATTGCCCTCACCAGGGGTGCAACATTGTGGGAACCCCCATGCAGCCTTCAAACAGTCCCCCAAAGGTACTGTAAACTGCATCCAATTTTAAAAAAAAAAACAGTGACAGTAAGAACACTCCAAAAATTCACTTTCATTTTGGAGGCGGAAGAAAAAAAATTTGGGGGACAAAGTTAAACATGTAGAGGTAAATTTACTAAGATGGGAGTTCTATTTAAGAAGTGATGTTGCCCATAGCAACCAATCAGATTCTATTTCTCATTTATCTAGCACCTTCTAGAAGATAATATCTGGAATCACTTCTTAATAGAACTCCCATCTTAGTAAATTTACCCCCTAGCATATAAAATGTACTGAGTTTAGTAAGGGTTGGATAACAATACTGAACTAAAGTAGTGAAGAATTATAAAAAATATATTAAGGTCTAGAACTGGCGGGACAGGCAGATAGAGAGACAGAACACCTAACCGCTCATCCACAAGCCTGTCGTAGCAAGACATCCCACTTTAGCTGCACTTGACTCACGACCCACTGGGCATGCGCAGTGCTGTGATCTGCCATATGCCATGGCATAGCGCTACATGGGTATGGATCTGGGCATGCACCAGAGATATTATGACTTATTGTAGGACACACTCAAGGTGGGTGCAACCTTGGTATTGCAGGCAGCTGTAGTGTAATGGTTAGAAATCAAACCAATACATTACAGGCGCCTGTACAACCCTTTTCCGGGTTCAAAACTTGGAAGGTTACACTTTTTATTTTTTATTATTATTATTATTATTATTATTATTATTACACAGTCAAGGTTACACTTTTTTGTCATAAAGTACTGTAGCATAGAAATGCCAGAATTTGTGGATAATGTGTTAGTGAATATTAAAAAAAATAAATTATATATATTTTAAAGGTCTCGAACCAGCAGGACAAGAAAATTGTAGAAGCAGTGAGGCTAGGCATTAGCCCCCTAGCCTACTGCCTCTACTGTACAGTAGTTCCTAGAGTCATGGAATCACTACAATGTCTAAGTCCTGGACAGTGCTGACAGTATTGTATTTACAATAATACAGACAACTGGGCATGCACAGTGCTATGAGACTCAATATGTCACAGCGTAGCGCTTGACTAGCAATGCGCTATATGGCATATGGAGAAACAAACTACAGTACTGTAGTTGGGCACATCTACATACAGTATAATGTATTGAGTTTAGTAAGGGTTGGATAACAATACTGAACTACAGTACTGTAATGAACATTCAAAAATTTTTTATCAAGGTCTCAAACAGAAGAAGAGGATTGTAAGCAAGGCGGATCACCTAGCCCCTTGCCCACAAGCCTCTCCTAGTAAGAGTTGCATCTGTCATGTACAGTACTGTATGTGACATCTACGATGAAGTATTCAGGCGGCTGTAGTGTAGAGGTAAGAAATCAAACCACTACATTGCAGACATCTGTACAACCCGTTTCGGAGCTTTGAAACCTGGAAGGTTACACTTTTTTTGTTATTATTATTATTATTATTATTATTATTACACAGTCAAGATTACACTTTTTATTTTTTATTATTATTATTACACAGTCAGTGTGTACTACGGTGATCCTACTTTCACTGTGTGTGAATCATGACCCGCTACTCTATGATCTTCCATACTGTACGCCATGGCATAGTGCTACATGGGTATGGCTATGGCGCGGCACCACTGGCAATGCATTGCAACCCCTCCACTGGGCATGCACCAGAGATCCCATTTGTAACCCCTCGGAGCTGGCAAACAGCCACCACAGTGCCAACCATGCTGACATTGACACAATTTTGCAGTTTAAACGCACAGTCAGCTTGTAATGCAGAGACCTCTCTCTCAAACAGAGCCCACTACCAGTTACTGAACTCATAAAATCACTAAAGTGTCCAAGTCTTGGACAGCATCGACATTGATGCACGTTTGCGCTCTAAACGCACCATCACTTTGTAATACAAACAGAGCCCACTACCAGTTGCTGGTCATGAAATATCACTATAGTATCCAATTCTGGGACAGCATCGGCATTTACGCAAGTTTGCGCTCTAAGGTACAGTATGTAATAAAAATCCCACTTTCGGTGTTTGACTCCCGAAGCAATGGGCATGCTCTCCACATGTACTGTATTGAATACTGAATATTGTAAGTGGAGATTTTAAAAATAATATATATATATATATTTTTTTTTTCAAGGTCTCGAACCTACGGAAGAAGAAGGGAGAAGTGTTGAGATTAGGCATTAGACTGCTAGGCTACACACTTCACCCGTTACTACAGTTCTGTAGTTTGTAAAGTAATGAAATCACTACAATGTCTAAGTCTGGGACAGTGCTGACAGAGTTTACATTGGCGCAAGTGTGATTTCAACCGCACAGTCAGTGTGTAATACAGAGCTTAATGATTTCAAACTTTATTAGACATTCTTCTATCACTTTATTATACATTCCTGATTCCATGTGGAAAATGCTGTTTTACTATATAGTGTACCGAATCACCACTTCTGTCAGCCAATCATCGGGCGGTGATACAGAACATGCATTGGAATCAGACGCATGCGCTATGTAGTTTAGGAACAGTGACACCTGGTGGGCAAAAAGTTGTATAACACGTAATTACTTTTTTCCAGCATTACGCTATACTACATTACTAAACTTTCTGTGTGGCGCGACTCATGGCGTGGTGTGTGGCGCGCCTTGCATGGTGTGATAGATAAGCCTATGGAGCAACAAACTAGCTGGGCACTTCTGTAAATGTGAGTATGGCTGAACATATTACTGCTTAATAAACCATCCCACTTGTTAAGCATTGGGCTGTTTTGTGACTTTGAGGCATCTGCTGGTGTTTACTATTATTCAGCTATTACCATTACCAATAGTACACACATATTGGACACAATCAATAATAATGAATGCAGACATACAGTATAATATAAAATATGGTAATATCAAATAATCAGGGAGAGAGAGAGTGGGGGAGTGGGTACTAATTACCTGAGCATGGGCTTATTGGAGGCGCCTGGCAGGGACCCAGGTCTGCTGTCCCCTACCCCTTCTTACCTGGCAGAGGCAGCAGCCTCTCTCCCCAGCCCAGCACATGCTGCTGTGTACTGGACTGTGGTGAGCCCAGGGAGGCTGCTGGCTCTGCTTGCACCAGATGTGTAGGGGAAGGTGGCAAATCTCAATTATTATGCCCCCCAGTAATCACGATCCCCCCTGGATCTGCTCATGGCGCCCCCTGCATAGTGCATGGTGCCGCTTTGCACTGCCATAATTAATATTTGAACTACTTTTTTGTAAGGGGCGTGGTCACACTGGCACAATTAGGCCATGCCCTCTACAGTACCCAGGCTCAACACTGTTCTCTATGGCCCTGCCCATAATCAATACATTACTAGATGTATTTGAATTCTTGTATATTCAACTCACCACACTACAAATATACAGTACAAATTATATTGCAGTTATGCATTTAACTACCAAATACAATATTTAACAGATCAATAAATTACAATATAGTAATTTACATATACATTAGCATCAAAACACCTGCATGATCCCATTATAATCAATGAAACAGAGAAACTATAAAGCCTAATGAACATGATCAGACTTTAGCTTAATACAATGTGGGAAAGTATAAGCAAATGGCTTGGAGGGAGGAGGGGAAAATTGCATGGTCAACACCATCTTAGGTTTGCAAATATCCACACTGCAGCCAGTTTACTCTCTATAGCTGACTTCCCAAATGTCCCAAATCCTTTATTTAATTTTATTTACGTAAAATGTATCATGAAAACTATTAATCTACAATACAATGTACAAGTCCATTAGAATATAATACATGCTATATCTACAATATACAGTAATACTGTATAACAACAATCTAATTCTAATCCATGTCTACAGAAAATGCGAAGATGATTCCACAATCTCTTCTAGACATGAAACTTGAAAGGGGGAATAAGACACTGTTATTGGGTAGTACTGACCACCGAGGGTCAAAGAGGCAAGAGAGAAAGACACAGAAGAGACGGAGAAAAAGAGATGGAAATTCAGAAGAAATAGACACTGCAGTTCAAGAGAGAAAGACATTGAGGAGTATATTTACTAAAGTTCGGTTTTTAAAAGTAGAGATGTTGCCAATCTTCTGCAATACAGATATGGTAGGCTATCACACCCTGTGGGTAACTGCAGATTCAGCACTCTCATGGAGTGAGACTGCTGTATTTGTAACAACCAATCAGATTCTACCTATCATTTTCTGGCACCTTCTAGAAGATAATAGTTCATTAACTTTGGCCAAGTCGAATGTGTGTCAGAGGACTAAGGGCCTGATTCAGAGGTGGACGTTATTACAATTCACACGCAGACTGAGCGATTGTTTGCCATTCCACATCAGTGTGCATGCGTGAAGGCAGCTGTGCCATCCTGCAGTGATCACTATGTGAGCCAACGGATCACAGAGGGCCATTGCATATTTATTGATAGGAAGTGACTATTTGGGGGATTTGAGGGGGAATGCGTGGCTGCGTATGCATTAGCGTCCACCTCTGAATCAGCGTGCTCAAATTTTAATGAAAGTGTCCAAATGACTATACTGTTGGTGATGGGTATTCAGACAGAAGTGGCTGAGCCTATTTTGTACATGTTATGCAACTGCCTAATTTTAATAGAATTAGCTATTTAAATTTAATTAATGTATATTGTGAAGCTCTTTTACATGGCTGCTGCCAACCCAGGGATTAGGCATCTTTGCCTGGTGGGAGCCAACCCACCAGGGCTTCGGTGACTTCACCTGGCAGGCGCCAACCCACCCGGGCTTTGGCGACTTTGCCAAGTGGGCAGCAGAATGTTTCAGCTTTTTTTCATGGCAGCCGACCACTAGGACTAGGTGGGTTAAAAGATGTATTTAAACCTTTTTTTCCCTACTTAAGGATTTCTCTGTAAACCAAATTGGTGGTTCTGTTTTCAGGTGTTAGGATCACCAGGCTTCTTGGTGAACTCACTCAGGAGCAGGACATGTAGACTGCTTATGTGAGAAGCAGTCCTCCCACAAGTCAATCCCTGCCACTTTCAGTGACTGCTCCTGGGACTTGTTGCTGGTCATTGTAAAGCAGACCATGAGTAGAAAATGCAGCCTCTTCAACTTGAAGAGGTACTCTGATGTTATGCATGTTATGAACGTCCACTCCCCCGAGCACAGTTGGTGTACACTGTTGCCTCGATGACTTTCCTGTGGAGGGTTTTTACTTGCAACATGATGCCATTGCAGAGTTTTGGTAGGTTGAGGTTCTGTAGCAACATCACTGAAACCCCCACTTTGAGGAGAAGCTTGTGGGCTGGGGGCATGGAGGGTTGAGGGTGTTGAGGAACTCCACTGGGTAGTGGACTGCATCATCCATTTATACTACTAAGTCCACAGACCAGTACTTAATTTATGCCCATTTGAGTGACTGAAGTGGAGTGTCATTACTGACAGTAGCCGTGTAGTTCTTGTGGGTCAAAATGGCATGCTCACACAACCAGTCTATGGACTTTTTTTGGATATCAGCACTGTCATGGTATATCCTGACTGTAAGGTTTGCTAGAGTCTTCACTACTGTGCCTAAGCCTGCAGGGATGGTTACCTTTCCCTAAGACTCAGGATACTCTCCCCCCCTATTTTGAGTAGCAATTTGGAGAATTACCCAGTGAAGACATTGCCCCTCAAGTGGACCCTCATGTTCTTTCAGAGATAGAGTTTGCAGATGAGGGGCCACAGATACAACACCTTGACACATGCCTTAACTTAATTAGCTCAGGTTCCCGTTGGTGCTACTGGCAGAGTCTGCCGGAAGTCTCCAGCTAGCAGCATGGTGACACCCCTTCATTCCATCATTGCCCCTGATGTCTTTGAGGGTACTGTTCAGTGTCTCAAAAAATCCCTTGTGTGCCATGGTACTCTTGTAACAGACAATGATCTTACAGTCTTGCAGAACTTGGGCCATGATGCTTTATCAAAAGGAAACATTTTACCCCTATTCAGCCCCATATGTGTTGAATTTTGAAAAATCACTGCTTAGTGGGTGCTTATGTTATAAAAGGAATTTACACCCCAATTTCTATGTATCAAGGACCAGGGGTTTGTGCTGGGCATTGATGAGTCAGTCAGTGAGGACATTGCATAGGGGGATGAAACATTTTACCCCTTTTCATCCCCTTAGGAGTCAAATTTAGAAAAATTACTGCTTTGAGGGTGCTTATATCATGGAAGGCATATAATCCCCAAATTTCATGTTTCTAGGTCCAGGGGTTTGGACAGGGCATTGATGAGCCAGGGGCAATGTCAAATAGCCCCCAGAAGGAGTTCCCAGAGCCAAGGTTGCCATCAGAAATTGTGGAGCCTGGTACTGACAAAATAGGCAGGGTCCCCCCCCCGGGGTATGGGGCAGAGGTGGGCGGAGCTGTGGATGTGGGTGGAGCTACACAGGGAGGGCTGGACCTTTTGGGGGCTCAGATTATTTGTTCGTAAGTGCTGTTATATTACTTAAATTGAATTAGAGATATAAGCAGAAAATAGAAATGGGAACAAAGGACTGTAGACCAGGATCACGGAATCTCCGCGATTTGCAGCCAGCATACCACCCTTCACATACCTGCACTGCAGTCACTTACCTTCAGGACCTTGGATCCCAGGTACTTTTCTGTCGCCTCCACCGCGCTCGTGCTGCTGAGTCCACCAGCGTGGGACTACTCCTGCTATGCCGTCTGGTATCAGGAGCGAGTTACAGCGGTTGTCTCAGACAGCTACAGCGCTCCCTTTATTTTCTCCTGTAACCCATGCGGTTATCCTATCCTCTCATCCCTTGTTTGATCTAGACATGGTATTGTAGAGGGGATTCCGCGATCCTGGACTATAGTCCTTTGTTCCCTTTTTCTATTTTCTGCTTATATCTCTAATTTAATACCTTCTGTATCCATCAGTGTATACATATGGACTTAGGCCCTCATTCAGAGCCGTACGCTCTGAGCAGAGCGCACGCTCTGAATGAGGGCCGGCCTCCATGAAAATGGAGCGTCCTTCTGGACGCTCGTATAGCTGTGGGTCACCACCCACAGGCTATACGAGCGTGCATTTTGATGGCCGCGATGGTCGAGACCATCGCGACCATCGAAATTGCGAGCCGGAGCCTGCGGTTGAGGTTTTCAACTGCAAGCTCCGGAGTGATTTTGGCTCTATCAGAGCCAAAATCACTCCCACTGACATCACTAGTGATGTCAGTGGGCCAGCTTTTGACGGGAGGCACGCCCCCGGCACGCCTACCAAAGGGGGCGTGCTGTCAATCAACATTGACAGCACGCCCCCTTTGATCGGACACAACGAGCGAAGGACTTTCCTTCGCTCGTCGCGTCTGGCGCATGCGCACGACGGAGCTCCCTCCGTCGTGCGCATGCTTAGTCCAGAACATCGACCCACTTGCGAGCGGACAGCCGTGGCTGCTGCTGATTGGCTGGCTGCCGTTCCACGAGCTGTGATTGGCTCACAGTCGGGTCAGTGTTTTAAATGCTACTGAGACTCTTCTTCTCCTCTTCTTTGGCTGCCGGTGCATTCCACCAGTGATGTGCGATACCGCACATTACTCTGTTACACACCTCTATTACTCGGGTCCCCTCTCTCTCCAGGCCCGGGACTGGAGTCCCCACAGTCCCCCCCTGATGGCAGCCCTGCCCTGAGCTATTGAATTGGCCGCACTATTAAGCCCAACTAAAGCCACTTAAGTCAGAGAATGCCCTTTACCATGTCTTAAGCTGTGTGTTTAGTCACACTAACTACTAAAGTGATGGTTGCAGTTCTGTTAGCAGCATACTAAGCCTAAAAACAGCATCGCAGCCAGCAGGTAAGTAAGATTTGTGCTCACACCTCAGGAAGTTGTGAGCAGAAATCCTATAGTCAGACTTTACAGAGCACGTTCAATTGAATAGCTGCAGGAATTCCTCCCTGGTGCTATTCACATTGCGTTGAATTGTATCACCCCCAGCGATAGGCTAAATTTATGGTTGTACATTTCTGAATATCCATGAAAGCATAGTTGGCGAAACATAAGTGTGCAGATGCATATTTGTGTACGTGCAAATGGACATCTTTCACTGCCTACTCTAACTCACTCCTTTACTTTGTTGGATCAGGATTTAGTAATGAACCTACTGTATCTGTAAGTTAAAAAAATTTGACTTTTGCTAAGCATTATTGCACACTTCTTCAGCTGCATTTTCAGAGGAAAACTACTTTTCACAAATTCTATAATAGAAACTTTAACCTACATAATATAAATTTGATTCACTCTGGGAAAGAACATTTTTCACATTCATGGTACAGTACATTGTGAAGCTTTGTTCTATTTAAAGAAGTACAATATACAGCCAAGGTCTCCCATAGATTCTCTTAAAGATGTCGTACATTCAGTATATATTATGCTTTCTCAGACAATGCTAAATTAAATGTGTGTATATTTATAGCAATTTTAAGCAATACTGTATTACAGACAGTCATCTTGTAAGTCTTCAGTGCGATATTGTCTTAACTTTAAAATTATATAATCATTTTTAAATGTTATATTATTATATATATTCTCATACCTTAATACTCTATAATGCTGGTTGTACAGCAGTGACTACATGTTCTCTATCAAGTGGGTGGTTATACATGTGTAGGAGGAGAAAGAACACAGTCATGTATTTCATTCCAACTAATAATTCCTGTAAAACTCTTATAATACATTTCCAGCGCATACCACTGTCATCACTGTGTCATTGCTAAAATACTTGGCTGATGAAAATAGGAAGTGATATTTAATATGCTTTCTATGGTACTGCCCTGAGCATACTATGAACGTCATGACAACAAGTAGCCGCAAGCTGTCATGTTATTTGTCTTCTAGTTGCAAAGCAGCATATACAAAGGATGCAGCTGACAGGCTTCCGGAATATCAATAGCAATCCTGAAATAAAAATATGGGGTTATGAAATTTGGAGCACTTAGAAATGTAGAACATGCATATGTAAGTAGATTAATAGAGCCCTGCTGGGATTTATTTATAGACACTGTCCAAATGGCTTGTTGTACATTGAAAAAACAAACGCTATGCAGTGAGCCATAAAGTTCTCATTTCAATTTCTGCCTGGCCAGCAGGTGGCTTTGTTTGGCCCCAGATATTGCTAAAGCTAAATTATATCCATTTATGTGTTTGTATTTACTTATATACTTTGTATATAAGAGAGGCAACAAGCTTTAACAAAAAAGGAATTTAGGATATGATATGTAATTTTATTATAAATACACGTAGAATCATATCTCGCAAATAGCTATGACTATATCTGCAAATAGATTTGTTTCTTTAAGTTCCCTTATAAGGTTCTAGAAATGTACAATAAATGTAATGTTTCTTTAAATCTTGAAAATCTGACATGAAGATATTAAGGCACAAATGTAATGCTGGGTACACATTAGATGATATGTTGTCCGATTCGGCAAATTGGAGTAACATGTCAGGCACATCATCTAGTGTACTGAATTCAGCATGGTGCCCACCATTGCTCTATTGCTGCTGGCATCAGCAAGTGCATATGCACTTGCTGATGCCGGCTCCTCCACCGGGTCCCGTCGCTAAAAATGTCAGATACACTAGACATCATCTAGTGTGTACCCGGCTTAATAGTCTACGATTTCAGTGATATAGTTGTGAACTCAGAGGGAAAATTTACTAAGAATCATGTCTGGTCCCTGATGGAACACGATCGGCAACGCATGGACATGTGAGTTTTTTCCAAATCAAACACTCAAATTTCCTAAGAATAATGATTCATTGAATCATGTTTTCCGATGGTGTTTGCAAATGTGTGAGTCCAGTCATATTTGTACTGAAATGAATGATCAGCATGTTCAGCAAAAGCACTTAAATAAAATAATAAAACATGTTGGGGGGAAGGGATTGTTTATTTTAATTCCTATTCTAGGGGGTATAGGTACCAGTACAAGCTTAATGCCTGAGCTTGCTTGCACTTTTGGTTCTCCAAGTTCCAGCAAGTGGGATAGGCTAGCTGGGACCAGTAGTCCTACTGTACAGAACTATATTAGTTTAAATCTAGTTTTTACACCCTTCAACCCGCACCGAGCGTACAGAGGTGCAGGGGATAGCCCTGGCTTGGGGTATACTTGAAAGGGGAGGACCCCTTTATTCGGTGGTCCCCACCTCCTGAGGAATCCATGGCCTGGGCTGACTAGTTTGTAGCTGCTTAATGCTTTAGCCTGATCTCCTTCTGCTAGACACACTGAAAGGGGTCTATTTTTAAGTTCTACAGTATATTTACCCGAGTTTGCTCCATTTACGATCGGGTTAGCATACGTGATTCTTGATAAATTCCTGTGTTGTATTACCATCTATGGAAAGAACTTGCAAGTTTGGCCAATGGTGTATTTACCTCTGTTTTTCAAAGAGATTGGAGTTTTATGACCCGTGTTTGCTTTTAGTAAATCTCCATGTTTGAAAAATAGGGCAAACTCATTAACCCATTAATGTCATCTTGGACAGAAATGATTCTTAGTAAATTTACCCCAAAGGGGCAATTGCCTTTAAGGTGAAACCAGGTACCAGCAACTAATACATTTGGGCCATAGTTAGTTTAAATTCTGACCCAGAATGCAATATGTTTATTATTAGAGATGAGCAGGTCTGTTTCTCTTAGAAACGGACCTGCCCGAATATAGTGAATCCGAACCAGATCCGGGTCAGGTTCGAGTTTTCCTGCCTGACATCAATCCAAAAACGAGGCAAAACATGACCAATCCCACGAAAGACTCTTGCAGGTTTTGGATTGCATATAAGTCTCTGCCTGTGGTGATCTGCACCATTTGCTTCACTGCTGCGGTACTCTGCTGTGTGGGGCTGTGCTGTGTCCGTCCAAGGCCAAGGCAGAAATGTGGTGGATTTTTAACTTGAAAACACTTACACCAAAGGGCCTCAATGCTGACTTCGAATTGAAGTGGTTTCTGTGATTTTACTTTTTACCCCAATTTTGTATCTGCCGTATCATGATTGTTACACAAAAAGAAAAAATACAAGTGCACAACTCAAAATTAACTGAATGTATATAAATAAATACATTTTGCAGTAGATAGAGGTTTTTGGTATAATCTTGGCCAAGGTTATGGGCCTACCCACCACATCTGGGTAACCTTTGTAGGGGAGGTCCCTAACATACTAGGGTTCAAATCCAGTGTGCAAGACATGCCCATACTAGCCCAGCTAAGCTGCCCCAAGGCACCACTCTAATAAGACAAGTGAAGTGTAAAGGAAATAGTTAAGAGCAGCTGCAGCTGCATATAAAGAATAAAAATTAAAAAGTGAAATACATATATAAAAAACAGACAGTGAAGCGTTAAAATGTGTTATAAACAAATTGTTTTATAATGCAGTGCCCTGAAGCAGATCAACTAAAGCAATCCACGGGGACCCACGCCCCAAAAATGAACCAAAGCTGCACTACACAGTCTAAATATTTGCAGGCCTTACCTATATTGTGCTTCTGACTGTTGTGCATATTACATTGCCAGACTCCATGTTCTAAACCAATGTAGTAGGGGTGCTAGTCTGAGTAGAAAGTGTCTCAAGCTTTCAGGTGCGCAAAGCAATGCACTGATTGGATTAAAGAGCAAATGGGCCTCAGACTGCACACCCTGAACATATATATATATATATATATATATATATATATATTTGGAGGTTCTACCTGTGGTGACCATTGATATATACACAAAAAAGAGAAATACAGGTGCACATCTCCAAATTAACTGAATATGTATGAATAAATACATATACAGTAGCAACAATGTCATCTACCTGATATAGTGTAAATGTGGCCTGAGATACGTTGGAATAACCACAAGACCCCTGAAAATCCGCTTGGGAGAACATATCAGGAACATTAAAAAAGGCACGGTCCCACGTTCTGTCCCCGAACATTTAAAAACACATATTTGCTCTATGGAAGGTAAATATTATTTGGACATTGAAAATATCAGAGCCAATTGGAGACAGAAGAACATAGAAACCATGTTGGCCAAAGCAGAAATGCAGTGGATTTTTAACTTGAAAACATTTACACCAAAGGGCCTCAATGCTGACTTCGAATTGAAGTGGATTCTGTGATTTTACTTTTTACTCCAATTTTTTATCTGCCGTATCATGATTGTTCTTATAACTTTTTTAAGGAGTTTTACATTTTTTTTTTATCACCCTTTGAAATATTACTTTAATTCATCATTGTCTTATTTGATTCATTTTAACATCTATTATCATTGAAATTATTTTTATGACCATTTATTAATAATCTGTTTTACAATATTGATACATACTTATTATGGTTTTATTGTATTATATGTACCATGAAAAATAATGATGCCCATCACCTCTAAAGATTCCCTGCCAGAAAAGTTTCCCTCAAGTAAAATGTATTAACATTAACAACATCCCTGTTTAGGAATAATAAGGAAATTGTGGAACATCACTTCCAGCGGACACTGGAAGTACCAAGAGCATCAGTGGGAGAGCATCCCCACTGTGGAACCTAAAGAAAGGCCTTATTATTCGCAGGAACTACTGGAAGTTCTGGGTCCCACAGCCATGTGGAGAATCAGCCAGCAGAAGAGGGAAGATTACTTTATGCCAGGACCTCCGTGAAACCGGAAGTGACATCACTTCTGTTTTTTTTCAATTCGGACTTTATATTTAATATTTCTTCCTCATTACATTGTTTAAGAAATATACAAATTGATATCCCAAGTGCCCTTTACTTAAGGCACATCTCCATCTATTTCTAGTTACTGTTGTTATTAATTTGACACCACTATACCCATTTCCTCTACAGAGGCCCCAAACAGGAAATGAGTCATCATAAGGGTATTTAAACCCCATTCAGTCACAGTACACAGCAGCCTTGAAGAAGACCCAGATGTTGGTCAGAACGCATTGGCAGCTGCGACTCCAGACATCCAGGAATTGGATCATCACATATAAGCACTGGGTCCCAAACATCTATCCCCTTGCACAGCCGTTCGGAGTTCCTAGGTCTGGATGGTCAGGGGCCCCATGTCCATATATATTGTATGAACCAATCTCTCTTGCACTGTTTGCACTGATAAATTTTAGAGCTTTTATTCAGTGACATATTTGCTTTTATTCCCTTTGAATAGGGTAATTATATTGAGAGTAATCAATTTGTTGTATCTTTTTATATTTGATCATTTTCATGTGTTTTATTTATGTTGAAGAAATTGTAGTTATAGGGGACCATTTTATATGAATAAATCTTTTTTCTTGAACTTATTATATATGCCTTTTGGTCTTATAGAGATTTACAATTTTTGGATTTTATACGGGGGCAGCGTCAAAAAAATACTAACCCAGTTTTCACTGTATAAATAAGCACATTCTTGTTGTCTTGTTAATGTCCTTAGAAAGGCACCCGTACCCTCAATGGTCAACTCAGCATATGAATTAAGTGAAATTTATTGGTAATTGATAATTCACAGTGAAGATGGGAGAAGAGTATATTTCTACTAGATGTAAATAAAATTGTGGAATAATTGTCCATGACACAAATTTTGCTGCTTACCAAGCCATTTCATAGATGTGCAAAGTTCTGGTGATAAATCCATCATGTTCACCTATGACTTCCCTATTCCATGGAATGCCCATTTTGCTCTGTAATTGTAATATGGGTAAAAAAATCACAGACGAAACTGATAGAGAAATACTTCTATTTGACTGTCCGTCTATCAAGTAGACTGGCTTACTGGAGTTAAAATCATTTGGTGACTGGAGGTCCTCTGGATTTTCATCTAAAAGGGGTTTTCTGCACTACAAAAAAAAATTAGCACTATATTATAAATAACAAGGGGACAATTAAAGGAAATGTAAAGATATATATTTCTAATACTATCTTGAAAAAGAGCATTTGATGCTCGAAATGTATTGGCCAGTGCATGCTGCCTCCATTTCCAGGGGACAGTAACATTAAGTCACACTGTTATTGCACTATAGTGCATTTTTTTCTATCACCATTGTCTCATTGTCTGATGCATCATCCACAAAGTTTCAAGTATAGTATCATTTATTTTATGTGTTTCAACACTCAACACTTAAGGGAGGTCTCGCTATAGTATTTGATATTTTTCTGTCCTCTGTAGTGAGGTTGGGATAATCTTAGTGAGGATCCCTAGGTAGCACTAAATGCACACTTTTTTATAAGTTTGAGTGGCAGAAATTCAGTAGGTTTTATGAAATTTCAGAACATGTCTAAGAAGCCTCAATGGGACATGTGAAACCATAAGGTTTTTTGTCTATGGAATTTCATTGCTTTTTTATAATTTATTAACCATCAGGGATGGGAGCTGCAAACTGGGCCACCTGCAGGGGAGAATGGCACCAAAATGGTACACAAACACTGGTAGTGGGGGGGACAGCATACAGGAGGTGTTTTGTGTGTGCAGAAGGAGAGACGGCTGAGGGAGTCAACTGCAGATGTGTGGGGCAGTGGCAGCAACAGGCCAGTGCACAAGGGCAGCAGCGGGGGGGGGTGCAGAGCAATGGCAGCACTGGGGCAGTTCAGCAGCAGGGGACAGAAAGGCTCACTGGCGCTGATGGTCCCAGCCCTGAACTGCTTCTTAAGGCCCCTACACACTAAATGATGTGCTCACAATGCAATCTTGTGGACAATTTCCTTTGAACACTCCTCGGGACTCCAGGACACGATATGTTGCTTAAACAGTACATTTTGACTTAAGAACTATCATGCAAGATGTAACAATAGCTGACTGCATTAACAGATCAGTGAGATCCATGATGCAGGCACCTGTGTAAAATGAATGATTCAGAGATGCAGGCATGGATCAGTAAGCTCTGTCCATGCATCTGTGTTAAAAAATTTAATAAAAGTATACATAAAAGAATGTGTCACTCCACCACCCCCTCCCTCAAAGGAACAACCAGCCACAGGCCCTGGAGACCCAATACTGATTGTGCTAAAAACAGGGACAAACAATGTAGGATTCACTGTATGAAGCACAACCAGCACTGGGCTATTAAGAGACAGTCATGGTTGCGAAAAAAATACAGTGGACAAACGACATGGGTCCCCTGTATTAAGTGCAACCAGCACTGGGCTCTGAGCCTTGCGTGGTTCTGGAAATACAGGGGAAATATGTGTAGGGTTCCCCTGTAAATTTCAGAACCAGCACAATTTTTTGTAGTGCGGGGATAATGCCACAGCCAGGGGAGCCCCTTCACTGGGTCCCCCAGCCAAAGCATCACCCCTGACCACTAGTCAGTAAAGGCTGGGAATACCTGGAGAGCTAGGGACCCCCCAAGTAAAGATGTATCCCTCTCCAGGGTACTCCAGGCCCAGGCTGATAGCCTGGTGCTATCCCCAACACCCCTGGGTGGTGGCTGCTGGTTTGATTATATAGTGTGGTGCATTTGTTGATAATAAAAATATTGTCTTTTACTGTGGAACAGCAAGACCCAGCAAGCCTTCCCGTACAAGCTGGACTTGGAGAACCACAGGTACCAGCATGCGGGGCATTACAGTCCTGCTAGTACATGTAGTTCCACAGCAAAATAAATATTAAAATAAACACAAGACACACACACACACCATAGAAAGTAACATTTTATTAAAACATACATGTACTCACACATGCACACACTATGTCACATACTAACCTAGCATCCCTGAAGCCAATCACTTCTACTTGTCCAAGTAGATAATCCATAGGGTACCTGTAATAAAAATCCATACTCACCTCCTCTTATGTGTTGATCACGTTCACTTCATTCCATGTAGGCATCCCCAGGCTTGGCAAAAAAAATGCAAACACCCAGACTCACATACATTAGTATCCCTCTTAATACCTCTCTAAGGACAGTACTACCTGAATGATGGATTCACGGTGGGATTTCACTACAGAAATCGTGGTGCGGTGTGCTCATTGGCTGAGAGAGGTGAGCCTTCCATCTCTCAGCCAATGAACGGTTCCCACCATTGACTTCAAAGGTGGGAAGTGCAAAAGTAACTTAAGGTTACTTCATGCCAATTTCAAAAATGGCACCTCAGTGAGCAAAAGATGGCCGCTGCGAGCCAATCATAGATCGTGAAGTCATCGACCAGCCCACTCAGCTGGCTTATATAAGCCAGCATGAAGCAACAGCATGGTAGTCTGATGGCAGGGAGGCAGCAGAGAAGAGCTGCCAAAGAAAGAAGATGCAGCTGTAGTCCTTTATGGGCAGCGCCCTCCAGGTGAAGATGCCATGGAAATCCTGGGGGAGGTGGCAGCCATGTAAAAGAACTTAAAGGCTGCCACCCCCATTTAAAGGTGCAGGAAAATAAAATATTAAAACAATCAGTGTTCTTGTTTTATTTTAATATTTATTTTACAGGGGTACAATAGGTACCAGTGGGCCCTTAATCCACCGCTTGCTGGTACCTGTGGTTCTCCAAGTACCAGAATGCAGAGTAGGCTTGCTGGGACCTTTAGTCCTTCAACAAAAGACAATATTTTAACTTTCATATACACCACACTACACTATCAACCCAGCACACACCAGCCAGAAGTGCCAGGGATAACCCCGGGCTATCAGTCGAGGCCTGGGGTGTCCTGGAGAGGGGGACCCCTTAATGTGGGGTCCCCATCTCCCCAGGGATTACCAGCCTGGGCTGACTAGTGGTCAGGGATGATGCTTTGGCTGGGGTACCTGGTGAGAGGGCTCCCCTGGCTGTGGCATTACCCCCCCCCCCCGCTGGGAAAAAGTCTGGTGCTGTTTCTGGATAATACAGGGGAACCCTACAAATTTTTTACCCTGTATTTCCAGAACCAGGACTGGCTCAGAACCCAGTGCTGGTTGCGCTTAATACAGTGGACCCCTATGTCATTTGTCCCCTGTATTTTGGCAACCAGGACTGGTTCTGAAAAGAGTAAAAGAGTTGTGCTTCATACGGGGGACACCTACATCATTTGTCCCCTGTATTTAGCACAACCAGTACTGGGTCTCCAAAGCCTCAGACTGGTTGTTCTTTTGGGGAAGGGGGGGCACATGTTTATTTTTTACACAGGTTATAATTTTTATAAATGGAAAAGCACAGATGGATCTCACTGATCCTATCCATGCTTCTGTGTTTTACTTATACACAGATGCAGACATCACAGATTTTCCTGATCTGAGCCTATATCTGTCTGCCCCTAATGCCTGCTACCTTCTCCGGGTCCTGCAGTTTGCACCAACACCACCAACCTGCTGCTAATGCCAACACCACTGAAAACGCTTGCTACCTCCCCTGGGTCTTGCAACTAACACCTGCTATTTTCTCCACGTTCTGGCTGCATCTAATGCCCACTTCCTTGCCCAGAGACCCATCGCCACTACCACCCGCAAAGGACAGCCATCTTGGTGCACCCAAGTGAAGCCACTCTAAGTACACACCCCTTCTGGGGGCACCTACTAAGACTGTGCAACAAATTGAAGCTTCCTATCTGTATAATGTTGCATTTGTGAGGTAATAATTTAAAAATTTTACTTTCTCAATTACCTGAACCCCAAAAGCACCTACCTTGGAACAATAGCTTCCTAATAAAGCAAACACCTAGTCTAAATTCGCCCTGTACCCTGACTTATGCCTTTCCAAAAATCCCCAATAGAGAACAGCACAAAAGTGGTCCTAACTGAGAGTGTCAGTAAAACTGACAGTTGGAAGTTTAGATTCACATTTATTTTTTTTTTGCCCTGAAATTTAGCATGCAGCACTGAGTGACTGTTCTACCCATCCATGCCAAATTCAGCTTGGTAACTCCAATAGCCTTTGAGGCGTAGCCCCTTAAACACAATGCCCCTCCTCCCACAAGAGTTCTCTATGGCAGAATGCTGTTATTTTTTCAATTCAGCCTTCATATTGTATAAGAGCATGACTGTGCCCTTATAATATAAATTTTAATTCAGCTCTTTAGGCTTGAGACGATCATTTTTCAGGGCCTCCTGGAGGACAAGGCCTGATTTTGAGCAGAATGGGCACTTAGAGATATTGAAGTGTCTTTAAAAAAGATTAATGTATTTATGTAATTATTTATTGTTGAATGAATTTGCAGTCAATATTGCTCAAACAGGGTGCACATTATTAAATTGCACTGATTGTATACCTGCTATTTACATAAAAATATCACCTGTCCTCACATGGTAATCATTAAATTAAACATCTGATTGTATAACTGGTTTGAAAAACAATTGGAAACATTTCATGACAATGGCAGACCTAGAAATAAACATAATATATGTCTAATTGTTTTAGCTCAGAAATAATGATACTGCTAATACCCCAGAGGCAACCATCTTTATTTCATAATTTCTCAGGAAAATTTATTGAACATTCAGTGAACAAATGTGAAATTAGGTCTAAACATTTTCGAGGCTCTTATTTAAATGTCTGTAGCCTTAAAAGTTAATACGCTTGAAAAGTACAGCTCAGCATCTAGTTGAACAAAACCATATGCAAAGCTATAGATTATTATTTTTTTATTTTGTCAATCAAAAATAGCAAAGGGAGATATTTCAGACTACAGTATATGTCTTGATTTTGAGTTTTTACTATTTTATTTTAGGATCATAAAGGAATTTCAGGTGGATTTTTGAAAACTGAAAGGAAAATGTGTTTCATTTGCAAGTTACTGTAATTATCTACTCTGTGAATAGATTACTGTGAATAGTAAATGCTTAACATCCTCAAAGTAGATGCTAAGGGGGAGATTCAATTGTTTCATGTGCGGCGATAATTAATGGGTGCCCAGTGTTGCAATTCAATTGTTCTAAGCACTTATTAATTATTGTGGTCATCATGCCCTATTAGACCAGGTTTAGACATTGTTTAAAGTCCTAGTGAGGGCGTTCAAACTGCTGTTTGTATGCCCTAACCATGAATTTACTGCGAGCAAAAATGCCAGCATAGCTGGCTATCGTGACTGACCGGAGCAACAACTGAATTTCTCTTCGGGCGGCCAAAAAAATAGCCACCCAAATTACAATTGAATCGCCCCCTAAGGCTTAACTTAGTTCTTATTGTCTAAAGATACAAAGTACTGTTATGTATGGAGCTGAAACAGACTAAGCACAGTATTAATTACAAAATTTGACCATTAGAACTCTCCTATGAAAATCACTATACAAAATATTTTACTCTTTAGATGATCAATCACCATAACATCACATTATACAGTTTACCCCTGCCAAATTCATGCAAAGGCAGGTTCAATGCCATAATAAAAAGCTTCAAAACCTGACCGAAATTTAATTCAATTAAACCTAGAGAGAGCATCCAGCATCTAATTTTCAAATCCAGGGAAATGTTAGTTTGAAAGCTGACATTACAATCTAAACATTGCAACACTAACCTAGCAAACAAACAGATCATATGCAAGGAGGATGCCCACTGCTGGTTAACAGCCTGGACAACCCTGAAGTTATCATCCCAAAAAACTATGCTAGCTTAACATAATCACTCTCCCCAAAGCTCCAGGGTCACCACAATCAGGAAAGTTCTAGATGGAGAAAGTTTGTAATCAAACTTTCCCTAATACAATCGGGCAGCCATCACTCAGCACACCAGGAGCCACTCAGGTAAGCAGCAAACCCATAAGACCCAGCAACCTCTGTAAAAAGCTGCGTATGCACAGTATTATGCAATGGCAGTGTCCTGATATGTACACCATTAAAACAGGAAAGAAAATGGTCCAGATGTACAGGTCACATTTAATTTCAGCAGACAGGAGTAAAAAAATGGTGAGGCCTATGCAAACTGGACATGGCTCTCTCCAATTTTCTACAAAAGATTCTACCCATAGTCACTACTCTAAAAGCAAAACTAAGCAGCCCCTAAACAGACTGTGCCTTCCGCAAAGTCACTTTACCAGCCTCTAAACTGGACGCAATAGCCAACCACAAACTATCTATTGTACCTTGTCACTCTGCAGCCTACAGCAGCCTGTAATGGCATCAATTACCAAAAATGAAAGCCATATAACAGGTCCCTCAGTTTTATTATGCACAATGGGAACACAGAATTCCAAGGATAGCGCTTGCACTAAAAAAAGTAAATGCCTGCAACAAGATAAATCTACCAGACCAATGCAGATAAAATCATAGAGGTAATGAACCACACCAATTTCTCCAGTATCAGCAGAAACACACCAGTGAAGGAATGTGCTAAACTGTTTGAAGAATGAACAGGATATGGAATATCCCAAACATTTGTCAATAAAATATGTACCCTGAAAGAAAAATTACATAAAACGGAAAGAATCCAGATGTAGGAGTAAATGGTAGAAAGCTGACTCAAAATTAATCTTGGCAAGCATAGCAGCTTTACCAAAAGATCTGAAAAGATCAACAGCACTTTCAAATGACTGGTACTTGACACTAGCTAATTCAGCTGGAATTGTGTCATTGATGGAACTTCCAATGCAAAAAGATGGATGTTGAATCAGCCAATAATTACCTTGGGCTTTCTTTAGAACAACCCCGACTGTAGAAAGCATAATGTCTGCCAAAGGAGGGGAAGCATTCAGTCATCTACCCCAAAACCACCACCTTCATCACCTTCTTCTAAATGATAGCGGCAGACCAAAGAAATGAAAAAATGTATCTGATGATACCTGTCCTCGAATAAGAAATTGGAAGCCCTCCAAAAAAAACAAATTTTTTCCTCGCACCTGTCTAGGTACCTAGCAACCCATCTGCACAATGGCCTTAGGCAGATAGAGGATGGTACCTTATTTAGCTCCACCCTTCAGGAAGGATTACAGATGTGTCCTCACACATCATTGCTGCAGTTGTGCAAACAGCCTCTCTCGGCGTGCCAGGTGCTAGCACTGATGTGACAAGGATGCACCAGGAGACTATGCTGATTCATTTGATATGAAACACTAGTATAACTGTATACGACTGTGTGCGAAGATGCAGCATCAGATCACCATAATGACTGACTGCAGCCCGTGGCCACTCTGCGTTAGTTGAACCTTACTCAGACTGGCCGTTGGAACTGGTTAGCTGGTTCCAGGAAGTCTATGTGCAATGCCACAGATCGTAGGCTCAGCACTCCTACAAATGGGGACAATATGTATCTGTATTGTAGCAGGGTATTCAACCATTTATAGGGTGCAATCAGTATTTTGCAGTGCAACTTTACAGTTAAGACAACATTTATGAGAGAGAGAGAGAGAGAGAGAGAGACAGGCAAGTATAATGCATACAGATACAGTATTGCGGACCACTGTAGACTTATTGAAGAGCACAGTTGTTATTTACTGCTGCATTGTGTAGGAGCTTATCATGTAATTCCAGGGTAGAAATACAATCAGCAATGATTATGATGTGTGCCCCTATACTTATAGAAATTTAGGAGATATGTTACATTAGGTTTTCCTCTTACTTGGCCAGAAGCCTATTCCACATAATGATTAGTCCTCAAAGTTGACAACCACAAGCCAGATACCATTGGTTTACCTGAAAATACCCTAGTTCCCAAAGAGGCAGTGCAGTAGGTTAAACTATCCCAACAAACCACAGGCTCTAAGTAAATATTGCAACTACAGTTATCAATTTTGGGTTCTCACTACCTCCTGTCACTTTTTGTGCCTCCAAGGCAGCACTTAGTCACGACTCTAGGAAAATTAGCCTCCTGTGATAGAGCAGGCTATACTGGCTGAGATGCTGGCAGCAGAAAATGAGGAGGTCTGAGGTATGTCTACCTTATAGGATAGCACCAGGCTAGGAAAGTAGATCACAGGATACATAGACAAATGTAGACAGTAGTGAAGCAGGGAACTTGGTACGAGGTGGTCAGGGTAAAGCACGGCACTTTATTAGAAATAACTTGGATAGAAGACGTGTAATAGGAAGTCCAAGCCTCATATAGAGGAGTGTCTTCTAGAATAATAGCTGAATCCAGAAGGATGAGGTAATGAGTTCTTGAGACTTGATAATAGCTGAAGACTTTGATTCCGATGCTTAATACAGGACTCAGAAGAAAACAGCAGGAATCCATATTCAGAGATACCTAGCAAATTCTTAGCTATACAGATGCAGGATACCTTGTTCAAATACAAAGTAACGTTCTGTACTTTAATACTGAAGTCTTGATGCAGGAACTCTGGGTAAACCCAGAATAATATCCAGCTGGAATTCTTGAAACAAAACTGAGCAGATTCAGGGAAGTTATAACACAAGTTCTTAGAGCAAAATACTGGACTATGCTCAGTTAAAATGATGGCTTGTGTGCTTGATAGAGTACTGAGCCAAGCACAGTATGAAACAACAGGAACAGCACTCCAGTTCAGGAACAAATGTAGATGTAACTGGAGCCAAAAAGGAAACCATAGGAGACATTGCACAGGCACTGACCGAGTGTCCAGGAAGGGTTTATATACCCAGTGCAGGATTGGCAGATGCAGAATCAGGTGACTAAGCCAAGATGGCTGCGCCCTTGGTCAGGAGAAGCCAGTGTGAGTAATAGCAAAGTTGAATGTTAAACTTCCTGTCCGTGTTAGCCACCTCTGTGTGGCAGACACTGCTTACTACTGCGGAGAGAAGGACTATGCCAAACAGCATACCAGGACCTGGTCAGACGGAGTGCGACTGTCCGGACCCTCCGCTGTGATCCGACAGCCTGGTTCCTGACACTCTTTATGATTAAGAGGGAAGATAGAGGTAGCTGTTGATTGTATGGCAGGCCATATGGCTGATACTTAGGAGCCCATATAAGTTGGTGACAATTTGATGCCCAATACAACTTTCAATACACTTTACATTTAACATGGATAGCACTCCACTCCAGGGACAGGATGGGGACATATAATAGAATGATTGTTCAGTATTATGGAGCTAGGTAGGAATGTAACATTTTTCACTTTTATATATTTTATAATGGAATACTCACACAAAGCTGAACTGGCCATCTGGCACTTATGGAATATTCCACATGGCCCATTGGTTTAATGGGTCAACCCATTTAGCTGTACCAGATGGAGTTGGGTGTGGACCAAGGGCATATGACCCCCTCTCTAAGGGGGCATCCCCACAGCCTGCCACCAATTGGATCACAGCAGTAGCTGTCCTCACAGTACTCACAGTGACATGGTGAAAGCACTGCACTGCACTATGCAGTAGCAGCTGTGACAGTGGTCACAGTGGCTACTGTGAAATTATGCTAATGCTGCAGAAGGCATCTTGTCTAAATAAATGTCTCCTGCATAAGGGGCACTGGATAGGGGGGTTCACTGCTGGGGGCCTGCATAAGGGGGACCACTACTGGGGGTACTATTGCTGGGGGCACTATATAAAGGGCACTGCATAGGGGGTACCACTACTGGGTGCACTGCATAAGGGGGCTACTACTGGGGGCACTATATAAAGGGCACTGCATAAGGGGGTACCACTACTGGGGGCACCACATTGGGGGGACTGCTACTGGGGGCACTATATATGGGGCAGTGCATAAGGGGGACCACTACTGGGGGTTCTGAATAAGGGGAACTAATGAGGGGCTGCATAAGGGGGACCACTACTGGAGGCAATGCATACTGGGGGTACTGCATAAGGGGAACTAATGGGAAGCTGCAAAAGGGGGGCCACTACTGGGGGTACTGTATAAGGGGCACTACTATGGGCCTGCATCAGAGGGACCACAACTGAGGACAATGCATAATGGGGGTACTGTATAAGGGGCACTACTGGGGTTAAGGTGCATATGGAAAGGAATGTTCAGAGTGACGATAAAGAGGTGTGTGTCATGTTGACAAGACCCATTTTTAAGTGACCACACCCATTTTTCGGCACACGTGCCTTAGGCGCATGCACATAGTTGGTGGGGGGGCTCCATTTTTAAATTTGCCCTGGGCTCCAAATACCCTAGTTACGCCACTGTTACTCTTTAAAAATATATTTTACTCACATAGATAATAGTGTAAAGGTGAACTTGATGCAGCAATTCAGTGCTATATCATGTGTCATATGCAGCCTACAGCTGTTATATGTCACTGCTACTAACCCCTTTCCTTTCTTCCTACTTCTAATACCCTCAGCTGTTATGTCTCCCTATGTCTACTACAACTCCATTTTCATGTCACTATTACTAATACTACCCATCTATCACCCTATTACTAATACCACCCAGCTATCATATATCCCAATTTTGTGATTGGAGTCCACAGAAGTAGACCTGTGTTCTTTAAATTACAGGGCTGATTTTTAGTACCAGTCTAGTCATGTACATCAGTGCTTCTCAAATCCAGTACTTGGACACACTAACAGTACATGTTTTACAGGTCTCCTTACAGATCACAAGTGTAACAATTAATCCTGTTAGTATAGGAAAGCGCTCTGTGCGCTGCCTCCATTTATACACCTCCAGGTACCAGTGCCAATTTAAGTGCGACCTCAGAACCCCAGGTGAAGGTGCTGCTGTGCGGCTTCTACTATGTCCTCTATAGAGAGAGGATGTGTTCTTCAGGGTCTTCATTGCAGAGACTGTATATTTCAAGTGTCTGTCGGGGTCCCATGTCGGGATTAACATAGGCATCGATATTTCGACACCTATGTTAAGTCCCTTGCCGGGATTGTAGTGTTGGGTTTAAGACCGGCAGGCATGCGGCTGCCGGTCTCGTAACTACATCCCTATCTTCCTTGTACATTTAAACAGCCCTTCCAGTTGCGCCATGCCGTGCTGGGACTCAGCAGCGCTGAGCATGTTTTCAAGCAACGTTTTTCCTTCAAATGCATCTTTTTCACATTTCAATGTGTATAGGATTAACAAGGAGCTTCTGCTGTTTAAAATGATATGCAACAAACCTACAGTATATTCTGTGCGTGACTGAGGGTGTATCTGCAGGTGACATTCTATGTTACAGTGTCAGTGACTGTGACACTGTAAAATAGCATTTCACAAACAGATACACCCACAGTCATGCACATAATATAGGCATGCCTCATATAATTTTAATTAGCAGAATCAGCTTGTGCATTCTATTCCCATCACTTTGCGAATGAGTCGCATTTGAAGGTAATAAGTCACATGAAAAGATGCTCAGTACTACAGAATCACTTGGCGCTCACGCGTTATTTTTAACGCAACTTGTAATGCACGGAGGTAAGATGTATGTGGACACATCTTTATATATACATGCAGTATAACTACCACTGCCACCACTGGCTATACCACACCTATATTTATCCAATATCGGTGGCGTAACAAGGATAGGGCAAGCAGGGCACATGCCCTGGGTGCCAGTGAAGGGGATTGAGCCTGTTTCACCTGACATGGCATGGCAGGTGAATGGACATTTGATTTACCTGCTGCCAATGCTCCTGGTACTGGCATCACAGCAGGAGCAGTAATGTGCCCACCAGTGGAGCAGCAGGGAGAGAATGTTTAAGACTGACAGCTGGACTATCAGGTCAGTAGTAGCCAGGTGGATTGGGTGGGGACAGGGTTAGGGGTGGGCAGTTGCTTCCCTTAACATAGTGTTATTCTCATCTTGGCCAGAGAAGTCAGAATGGGAGGCAGCATGGCCATGTGTGCTGGTAGCATGGCCAGCTCTCAATGGGTGTTCTGTGTGGCTCAGAGATGATAGTGGGGACCTGAACATGTATTTCCCAGATGCAGGGTAGGCAGTCAGTATATCCAGTATAAGTTTAGTGATTTGGGCCCGTGTGTATGTACATGCCGGAAGACAGGCAAAGGATGTTTTGGATGCTCCAATTGTGTTATAAGCACAACGAGAGTGGCCAGACAGCAGCCTCTGCATGTCTCCTGGTTGCCAGTCAGAATTCCACCTCCATACATTTTGCATCCATGCTGTTACAGGGTATGACAGCCCCTGTAAACTGCTGCTAGTATCTTGATTGGTGGATGGATATGGCCATTTACCAATCAGAGTGGTGGGAGTTTTCAACTCACTGATTGGTGGATGGCTCTAGCCTTCCACCAATAGTAGTGCAGCAACTGTCTGTAAGGGACTGGAGCTGAGAATCAATGAGAAGGAATCACAGATGAATGTTTGGGTCTCTTGGAGTATGGTTTTGAACAAGGTGGCTGCACAGGTATATCATTTTTATAATGTTAGCAGAATCTAATGAACTGCCATGGAACTTTAGTTTAACACTAAACTCACAGGTTATCTAAAGTTATATGAACAAGATTATAGCACCAACTCTCATATAGTACATTCTTGTACTCTGAAATTCTAATTGGTGCCCCTTTTACGATATAAGCTCTGCACTCTCACTCTGAGATCTGTAACAGATTATATACATCATTACATAACCCCTCACCATGTTTGTCCCATCCTCTGTCTGTTTCTCTTCTCTCACTATGTGTCTGTCGCCATCCTTGTGTTAGTGTTTCTGTCACCAACCTGTATGTGATTTGTACCTATCTCTCAGTCCCTCCATGTGAGCTTCTCTGTGTACCCCCTTTGTGTGTATGTCTCCCCATCCCTCTTTTTTTCCTATATACGCCCAGAACTCAATGGCCACTTGCCACACACCCTATTCTTCCACTGTACGCCTTGGTGACCCCCACATCCCAGTCCATTAATTTAAAATTTTTAATTCAACAACAGTGTAAGTATGAATGTGGTGTGCATTGCTTTCATAATATTTTGCCTTGTCCTCAGGCTTCCCTAATTAATGTTTCCAATGTGTATTTGAATAAATATGTACAGTTTAAAAGAACTATTTTGAAGGGGCTCAATTGTTTTATTTGCCCTGGGTGACATCAACCCTAGTTATGCCACTATATGCCTGGCTGCACAGTATGTGCTGTGAATATGGTGTGCCAAGTGCTACTGTTATATAACTACATTAACCCTGTATCCTGCAACATGTTGCTGCAAAGTTAATAAATGGTAACCCTGGTTAAGTCATTCTGTCAATAGAACCACCTGTGGATTTTTTAAAATGTGTCAGTCAATAATGAATACACCTTTGATCCAGCAAGGAAATAAGGAAAACATGCACTGTTAGTGTGTCCTGAGGTGTGGCATGGAGAAGCATTGTTGGACATAAAAGTAAGAGAAGACAATGTATTCAATACTTAAACATCTGAACTCAATTTAGACATTTACATAGTATTGCATAATGAGGATGGTTTTGTAGTGATCTGTTTGTTTCAGTAGACAATAGTAACATTAAAATTGCCTGCAGATAGAAAAAAAACTGTCCTTGGTCCACTTACAGTGATTTGTGAATCAATACAGTGCTGTAAGAACAGCATGAGGCATTAAGCCTATTGCCGCAATACTGAATATGTTATTGCCTTTATTATATCCTGAGAATCACCGATAGATATAGCTAGATAGATAGATAGATAGATAGATAGATAGATAGATAGATAGATAGATAGATAGATAGATAGATAAAATCACATTCTTGAAATTGCTATACAACAAGTTAAAACTATGTTGCTCATAACCTTTTTATGCAGAAATTCTACAATTACTTAAATGAACACATACTAAGATGGTGCCTAAATGACCTACTAAATTCAAGTAAGACTGGAACTTCTTGGAATGACTTGTACAATTACTAAGCATACTATTTATTCATCTAGTTTAAAAAAATGCATTTAAAATGACTGTCTAATGCAAATTATTATTATTTTTTAAAATAAAGATTTTTATGCAAGTTATAATTTTTAAGTTGGTACAGAGAATACATTTATGGAGCTTTATAAATAACCATAATTTTCATATACATAAACAGCAAACTGTTCTTATGTTCAGCATTGAGTTACTAAATTTAATGAATAGTTCCCAACAGTCCTAATTAGATGGACTAACTGGTAAACAGTTGTCACTGCTACCAATAATACCAAGTGTGTTACAAGTAAATTTTAGTTTTAATGTTTTAGAATAGTGTTTTTTGAATTTCAAATATAGTCTCATAAGTCATATTTATTTATATTTTATTAAGGGAAAAACTATTTATCAATAAGAAAAAATACACAAAATAGCAGAGCTATTTAAATTAAGTTATGCTGCTAATTATTTTATCTAGATGGAAAAAACCGGTTGCAGTTTGTAATTACATTTCATTTGATTTACAGTTCAACAACATTTGAGCACTACTGCAATGATAATTATGTTTCATATTTACATTTTTATCATCTTGAAAGGTCATTTCTTGCAAATGATAAAAAAATAGATAACTTATATGGGTAATGTAATGCAACTACATCGTAGCATAGCTCATATTTCTTTACCCCTCTGCAGGCTCTTTAGATACAGTACAAGTGCATTTATTTATCTTATATTCAGTTTAGTGGTACTAACAACAAATATACAGTATCTTTTGTGCCGACTGATTTGGTTTTGATATTGGATCCAGATTCATCTTCGTGTTTTGGTTTTGGTTTTGTGAAACCACCCTCACATGTTTTGGTTTTGGATCTGTAATTAAAAAACAGCTAAAGTGATGTCACTCGACCTGTAGTATGCAGTCCAAAACCCGAGTTTGGTTTTAAAATCCGAGTTCTGAACCGCAGGAAGATCTAAACCGGGACTCAGTTTGACTTGGTACCCCAAAGTTATTCGACTCTGAACCGCCATATTTGGTTGTTGTCGGTTACCTCAAAACCAGCTCATCCATCTATCTATCTATCTATCTATCTATCTATCTATCTATCTATCTATCTATCTATCTATCTATCTATCTATCTATCTATCCATCATTTTATTAAATATATTTATACATCTATATATCCATGGGAATAGTCAACACAACCCTACACATTGTGCAATATTTGCTTTCATTAGTTTTTTGGATTGTGCTACCCCATACCAATTTGAATTGTAGAGAGCAGTGGTGGTTATAAAAATGGGGTTAGTTTGGCATTCATTTTGGGCCTTGGGCTTTAAGGTGCTCAGATCCTCAATATGCAAATATATATATATATATATATATATATATATATATATGTATATATATATATGCCTAGCTACTTCCTTGCCTGCAGCACAGCGAATCGCGCCATGCGTGGCGTGAGATGGACTCCCATGATCGGAGATGCACATTCCATAGGAATGAATGGGAGACACACTCCCGTGATCGGAGATGCACATTCGCATCTTCATAGTATTGAATTGGGACGCCATAGCGTATCGTGGTGCATAGCGTGATGTGCGCACAAGTTTGTGGCATGATCAGCCACAATTTAACTTGGGCGCATCTGTATACATATATCTTTGACAAGCATTAAAGCGAGCTTGGGTAAATTATTGATATTTGTTGCAAAATATGTGTATGGTGCTTGGTGTATAAATTAATACGCTTGTATGATGAACTTCTTATTTGGGACTACCTGTGGAAGCATGGATATTGATTTGTGTGTACTTAATCGTATAGTTACTTAAAAAGGTCACAGTGGCCAAGAGAAGAAATACTTGAGAAAAAAGGGAGGTAGGCTGGTGGGCAGAAGGTAAGATGAGAACTGATATGGAAAAGCATCAAAACATCTAAATAGGACAGGAAGAAAAGTTTGCCCATAGCTTTTACCTATAATTTATTCTTATATATTATTATTCTTTAATTAAATGGTGCCACAAGAGGTCCACAGCTCCTTACATAGTACATAAACAGCAGCAGTGCAAGCAAAACAATTAAAAAAATGCAAAGACTTACAGTAAAAAAATTGAGAACATAACATGTTAACAATATAACCACTGCAGTAAATGCAATTATAATACACATAAACCGTGTTGACAGAACCAAAGGTTCGGTGTCATTGATGGCATTGGAAAGGAGTTGACAGTATAAGTGAGGGAAGGAAGGGCCCTGCTTGAGAGAGCTTACAGTCTAGTACACTCTATAACATGTTAGCAAGGAGTTGATTGGTTGCTATGGCAACTTCACCACCTATCCGCTTTAGAGTCCCTACTGCCATCTGAGATGAGGTTCATTTCTTTCCACATGACATGTTTTAGTAATTACATGAGGGTGACCCACTTTTGTAATAAATGAAAAGCACTGCATGAGGTGTTTCTGTGGATGCTATTTAATAACCTGAGACATATGCATGCTATTTCTCTTGCTATCTTTAGCTATTTAAACTATTTTTATTAATCTGCTTGAATATTTTAAGAAATGAAAAGTGCTTATTTTCCTGTCCAATTATAATAATAGCCATTTTGTTCCTCTAGGTTTTTTGGAATAGATAAATAGTTTTTTTACTTTGTGCCAGTTCTGTCTTGTTGATCTTGTCACCCTGGGGGTGTTTACAAAAGATGCCCCTAATTAATACAACATTCTTAAGTTTCATGCATTGGGATTTGCTTTTGTTGGTGCTCTTTGCTTTAAGTTTATTTATTTATTTATGCTGGCACATATGATTGGCAAGGGTACTTGGCAAAATCATCTACCCTTGGCAGGAATTTTATCTTCTTAGAGTGGAAATTCTTATTCAAATTGTAGTTCAACTGTCGCTTTTATGCCTGTTCCAGATGAATCAGTTGTAACGCTATTGAAAGCTTTTGAAAATGTATAGAAATGGAATATCTCAACATATAATTAATATTTGGAATACCGTAAATGGAATCTGTTTATACAAATACTGAATATTGAAAACAAGCCAAACATACTACAAAATAACATTTCAATGAGGGAGGTACATTCTTTACTGTATATTAAACACACATTAATTAAACCTACTGAAAATAATTGCTATTTATGTAGATGTGCTTTATTCATTAAGTAGTTGATAGATTGAACAAAAAAGAGAATTGAGAATAAGTGGACACAACTGTCATTTGCACACATATATACATAACATTTGGTGGTGTAGTAGAAGTTAAAGTAAATATTTAGCAATCATCTTGAGGGCTTAAGCTGACCATACTCTGCATGATAACTGTGTTAACCAGCCAACTAAAGGACTGTTTGAGTCACTATCAATCAGTGTATGTCAAGACTGAAGGGATGGTGGTGCTGCCAATGTGGCTACCCAAGGCACAATGCAATGGGGAAAGCATAGCCACTGTGGCTAGCAGTACTGTAGTTGCAAAATTTGCAAAACCCTGTTTTTCCACAATATAAAAGTGAATTAAGTATTATACACTTGCATTGTTTTTAGTAAATGCAAATGAATGTTCCATATAAATAATACCAAATACAAATAAAAAAGTAATTAAATACAAACATCTGTTATTGTTTTATTTTATTTTTTTAATGCAAGTGGTAATCTTCTTTTCTGCTATTCCCTATGGAAATATCAATGAAATAATGGGAAGAGACAGCTGTGACTTATTACTAATGATATAATCAGTTCCATATCATAGGGATATTCCCATGGACACTCCATGTGGTTCTCTAGGCTTGCACCAGCAAGCCAAATACAGTTGTCAAGGGGAGCAAAAGTGCATCGGCACCACCTTCTAACCCTAGTTACACCCCTGGATATAATATAGCTAACACTTCTCAATGTTTTTCCAACACTTGCCTGCCCCTTCCTTATCCCATTGCACCTCTCAAAGCATGCAGAGCAGTAAGTGTAAGACAAACCCAAATATTCATAGGGACTTAAGCATACATATTGTTCTGTGCATGTGAACTATGGAAAAGCTTATAACAAATTGTTATGTGCATGCACACTATAGAAAAAGCTTATTGAATAAAGAAAATTTACTTAGGCCTACTGTATGTCTAACTCACAGGGTTAAATTTACTAAGAACTGTGTCTGGTCTGAAATTGAGTTGAAACACTCACAGCATTGCTTAAACTTGGGAGACTTTTGCCAGCTGAAACACTCAAATTTACCAAGAATTGTGATTAGCTGAATAATTTGTTTTCGATGGTGTATGCGATCATGTTTATTTCCAAGTTCCCCATGTCTGATTGCAATCAAACACAGCTTGCACATATAAGTGAAATAGGCTGCATGTATGTTTTTTGTGTAAAAAAAAAAAAGTGTAGAAAAAAAAGTGGTGTGGGGTTTCCCCACAAAAGCATAGCCAGCCCTTGGCTCCTGAGCCAGTTCAGGTTCAAAGACTATGGGGAACAAAATGTGTAGGGTTCCCCCATATTTTATAAACCAGCACTGGGCTCTGTGAGCCAGTCCTGGTTTAAAAATATGGGGAAAAATGGTATGATGTTTTGTGCCTGTAGCGATAATTGTCCCACTTCTGTTTCTCACAATGCACTTTCCTTTGGAGAATTGAACTCAGTAGCCTCTCTGTTCTAGGACACTTACGGCAATAATATTTGTTTCCATCTCTGTTATAAAAAATACATTTTGTATTTTTGTGACTTTTGTTCTTGATCCAATTCTCAAGCAAGCTTAATATGGGCCAACTTTTGTAGATGTCAGTATTTGATTGCCAATTCCTTTGATTGTGATAGGTTCACACTCACTTGGTGAATCACTACTCATTGCAGCTGAAATGTCTTGTTGCACCTGATCAAAATACCAAAAATCCCTTCTGTGGTTATTTGTAAAATTCAGGGCCAATTGATCTCTGTCATCACATTTCTGGCTCTGCACAGGATTCGCATTCCTCTGATTACAGTCAATTGCTTTGTGATTTATCTTCTGACAATTATAACACTTAAACTTAAATTTCCTGAACTTTTCACTCTTTGTCTGCAAGGCAGTTGTCTCAGTATTAGATTCACAGGGTACATGTTCCTGAAAATGTAATAATTTTGCTCTTACTGTGATTGTGTTCAACTTTGCAGTGTTTGCCTCTAATGCTACAACTAAAAAGTAAAACTTTGATATTAAATTCTGAAGCATGGCCATTACTATTTCTTCATCTATTTGTACACTAACAGATGTTAACTGCTGAAAGATAACCATTATCCTGGCTATATACTCATTCATACATCTGCATTTATGTAGCTTGGTATTATACAAAGCACATTTTAAATGTATTCTCCTCATGGGACCTCCATACTAATATACTAATTGCAAAGCAGTTACCATGTCTCTATCTGCCATTTCCCATTAATTATGGAGTATACATGTTGCTCCACACTCAAGCCTATGGTACCCATAATGCTCTCTATGTCATCTTGGTTTGGACTATCCCCAGGATCTACTGTTACTTTCCACATCTTACCCACTTAAGTTGCATAGCATTTCCACAGCAAATGTCCATGTATTGTAGTTTTCTGTATATTTAAGTTTAATGAAGCCCACAATAGGTGTAATTCCTGTATGTATGCTCTTTATAGCCATTATTCTTCAGTTTCTGTACTTTAATTTGCATTTGCTGTGTCATTCTTTTGTTTAAAATACACTGTGTTGTCTCTGTACTGCTGCAGATTTATGTGCTTTATATGTGGATAAAATGGTGCCTCAGCACTGCTGTAGCATTTGTATCAAACTTCACAATGTGCCTAGGCACTTCTGTAATATGCACTGCACACTCTGGGTGCCGTTTCTTAATTGTATATAGAGGTAATCTTTCTACAATTTTAGTTTTCTGGGTGTATTAAATGTGAACCCTTCAATAATCTGTACAATGTGTCTGGGTATTGGTCTCACATCTGAGCGCTCTAGTCCCATAACCTGATGTAAATTTCTTTACAAATAGTCATTATAGCAGTGCACTCACCAGCAGATTGTAAGTTGACCCATGAACCAGTCCACTGTAGCTTAACCAGGCAGAGTGGTTTATTATGCAAGTGGTAGTACTCACTGTTACACTGGTAATAGAGGAGTATGAATTGGAGCAGGGTTTAGCCAGATCACCAACTGGTGACTGTCTTAGTTATATATTAGCAGTACAGTGGTCAATACAGGTGAAAAGTTGCAGGTCTCTGGAGCTAAGTGGGAGAAGTCCATCTCCCACTGTGTCACTCATACACAGTAAGCAAGATGGCACTGCACATTCTCAATAATAGTAATGGTGGTCATCTTGGTAAGGGAATAAAGCATCATCCCTGGTGAGTCATTTTGTAGGCTGTGCAGTAGAAATCTCCACTTCTAACATAAATATACATATTTTTATACTGCACATGTATTCTAACATGTGTCTGTATTTATACTTGATTGTATCATAGCCTTGTGGCCCCTTACATTTGAGGCAAAGTGGTGTTGGTAAGCATAAGCTGAGCATATTATGGGGAGTAAAATCAAAAGTAAAGAGTGGATAAGAGGACAAGTAATGAAGTTGCCCACCTCAAGCAATCAGCTTTTATCATTTTACAGAATGTACTTGATAAATTATAGCTACAATAGAAACTTATTGTTTGCTATGGGAAACTTCTCCTCTTGTCCACTTCTCCTCTCATTAATGATGGATGAAGAGAACTCCTGCACTGCCTCAATCCAGAGTGCCAAGCAGTTAATTGAGCTGATAACCTCTATGATCTGCTGGTGCTCAACAGTAGGCCTGACCTCTGACATGTGTGCCTTGTTCAAGTATCTTTCGTCCCTGGTGTTTTCTATTAATAGACACAACTATGGGACTCTCCTATGACAGCAAAGCTGCAGTGCCTACTAGGAACACACAAGTAAACTGTATAACCACCACTATATTAGGGTATTGCTGATCATTGCTATGCCCCACTAACACTCCCTTGTACATCAGTAAAATTGTTTACACACCTGTTACAGTTCTGTGTTATGCTACTTAATGTTCTACTTTGTTCAATAAACCTAAGACCTAATTAAGCTATAAAACATGTGTAACTAATCACCACTAGCACAAAACAACTATGCAACACATTTAACACCTTATGCACTCTGTCCAAGTGTATTGGGATGCTGTAAAAATTCCGACGACGAGGTTTATGGTGCTCAGAATGCCAGCACTGGAATCCCAACACTTGTCAGAATCCCATTGCTGACATCCTAACTGTTGGAATCCTGAAGGTAAGTAGCAGGTTTGGGGCGAGAGTTAGGGTTAGGGGTTAGGGTTGGGCACTAGGGGGAGGGTTATGCACTAAGGGGGGGCTAGATTTAGGGAGCAGGGAGGTTAGGTTTAGGCACTAGGGGGTGCTGGTTAGGGACAGGCACCGGGGAGGGAGGGTTAGGGTTGGGTAAAGGGGATGGTTAGAAAAATGACCAACAAGTGTCAGTATTCTAACCCTGTCAGGATGCAAGCTCCGGGATTCTGACCGCTGGGATCCTGAGCGCCAGCATCCCATACCCATTCCAAATGTATTGTCTACTACTTATGGGGTAGAGTGCACAATACCAATTCCATCCAGTGTTATCCTGCTGCACAATTCCAGTATTGCTACACTGCTAATATTTAGAAGGATGATACATTTTCCCTTAGTACACCACTATAGAACACACCCTGAAGATGAGACCTAATTTTACTTGGAAATGTCCAGATATGTTAACATTTCTGAAGATAACAGAGGCTTGGTGTAAAGATATGTGATACTGATTACATAAGCAGCATTACAGTATCTAACACTTTTGATTTGTTGCTTGTGTATTAACTTCTCCAGCTTATAGTACCACATTCATGAGCATCATAAAGGTCTACTCAAATTTCTCATTTGTCAGTTCCATTTTGACTACTGCAGGAGAAAGCATTCCCTTTGGATTGATAAAGGGGATGTAGGGGTGTTAATATTTAAAACCATTTTTTATGGAAAATGCACCTTTTCCATCTTTTGCTTACACTATTAGAATAGTAAGGGTTAGATTTACTAAAGCTTCTAAAAGAGACAAGTGGTGATGTTGCCCATAGCAACCAATCAGATTCTAGATATAATTTCTCTATTGCATACTAGAAAATAATACACAAGCCTTATTGGTTGCTATGAGCACCATCACCACTAGTCTGTTTTAGAAGCTTTATTAAATTTACCACTAAGCTGTAAATTTACTAAAGGACAAATTTAATCAATTAAAAATTTATCTAAATTGACCAACAACAGTTTTGTGTTTTAGGGCTAAATCACACATTTACTAACAGTCAATATTTTTAAGTGTTAGTAAATGTGTGATTTAGCCCCTAAAACACAACACTGATGTTGATCAAATTAGATTGATTTTTAAACTATGAAAATTGATCTTCAGTAAAATTACCTCTAACTCTCTGCAGTACACTATGTGACAATTCATTACATTGTATTATATGGCGTACAAATAGGGTACAGAAAATGCACAGATTTATAACTAACACTGTCAGGCCTCATATCTGTACCATTGTAGGGTGTAAGTAGGTACATCCATTTGCATTTCTGACATAAGCACAACTTCAAACTACTGTTGTGTTTTGGTTTAGATGTATGTTGAGACAAAACAATTTTTCCCAACACAGTGACTGATTCAAAGGTGGACGCTAAAGGCACAGCCACTACATCTTTGTACAAAGTGGCTGTGCAGAATTATGCAAGAGCCACAGGAGGCACCTTAAGTAAAAAAGATGCTCACTGCCAGAATCTATAATTCACTGCTGCATCCAATGATGCAGCATCAGATCAACTGTGTGAACATCAGCCATCTGAGTGACCCTCAGGTTACTCAGGATGTCCTGGGTAATCAAGCTGCTGGGGCTAGTAAAGATTCATCCAAGCCACTGGCTTTGGCACAACCCCGTTTTTTGGGACACTGCTCATGCAGCCCCTTGACTGCCCCCAAAATTGCCAGCAGAATTTCAATAACAGTATGTGCTGCTTTTGGGGCACTGTGAATGACATTGCAGGACCAGATCTGCCATGTACAAATCTGCAAACATTGGCATATTGTGTGAAAATCGATTTATTGTCCAACTATAAATCAGCCCAACAATTTCTTATATTACTGGAGCATTTGTATTAAATAGTCTTTGAATGTATTAGAAATAGGCTAATAACAATGAATGAAATATAATATGCAAATAATTTATATTATTAGGCTATGAATGTGAAATTATATGGTGTCCAGAGTCTTGCAGTGCAATAGTTCTTTTGTTTCCAAAAAATAATTTTTTCACCAGTTTGTAACTTCTTCAGTGAGTTCTTTAATAAAAATGAATGATTTAATGAAAACCAGTATTTTAAATGGCAGGTGCTTTTTACACTCAAAGTGAGGGAGAATGGGTTTGCGATCCTGCTCGCAGACTGGCAGCAGACTGTCAGTCTGCTGCCATTTGTGGGTGGGGAGGGGGCTGCGATGCCCTCCTTCTCCTGAAACGGAGGTGTGTCACCGCCATTGGGGGGGAGGGAAGAGGCCAAGATCTCCGTCAGCTGATGGAGATTTCCTGGCCTCTTCCTTCCAACTGTGGCAGCCAGCTGCATGACTCCATGGGTTACCTTAGCCGGCCGATGTTATGCAGATTATCCGATGCTGTGTTGCAAAATGCAGCTCGGATAAGTAATGCACAGGAGATGTGATGCCTCCTGCTGTATTATCATATCAACAAGGAACACAATTGCAAAGCTGACTGTGTGCATACATCATATTTATAGCCTGCGTGCAGCTTTGCAATTGTGATCATTGATGAATCAGGCCCTGTGTCTGTCTACATAATTAATCTAAGTCCCTATTTACCAATATTACTTTTTTTAATACTCTAAACTATTTTAGAATTTTGTTTTAATCATTTTATTTTCTATATATTCAATTGATAAATAAATTTTGTTACTTCTGACTAACTTAGATGTGTACAATTTGTCCTAGCCATCAGTATTACATAATAACCTACACATGGACAATTTATTATGAGCATTAAAATTGTGCTTAAGATAAGAATCAAATCATTTATAAGTCACTCCTTTGGCTCTGGATAAATGACATTACAGGGAATGAGCAAACATTCTAATTATAATGTTATAGTTAAGTTTAATATAACAATTTAATGAGATATTTGGTAATACAGGTTGAGTCTCCCATATCCAAATATCCTGAAATACGGAATATTCCGAAATACGGAATTATCTGGGCATGTCTGAGATAATGAAACCTTTGATTTTTGATGGTTCAATGTACACAATCTTTGTCTAAGGCACAAATGGTTACAAATATTGTATAAAATTACCTTCAGGCTGTGTGTATAAGGTGTATATGAAACATAAATTAATTTAATTTCTGTACACAAACTTTGCTTGAGCCACAAAATGATTGAAAATATTGTATAAAATGACCTGCAGGCTGTGTGTATAAGGTGTATATAACACATAAATGCATTCTGTGCGTATATTTGGGCCCCATTCCCAAGTTATTTCATTATGATATGCAAATATTCCAAAATACAGAATATTCCATTATCCAAAATACCCCTGGTCCCAAGCATTTTGGATATGGGAGACTCAACCTGTATAGTTTTTGAAAGTGATAGTAAAGCATTATGAAGTCTCAAAGTACTGCAATAACATTACACAAATCTCTATGCTAAATATGAAAGCACATTACAATAGATGCAGTCACCGTAATATAGTACATGACAAAATAACAAACATTTAATGGAGCCCAGCACTTATAAAATTCCAAAGCTGTAATTATAAGAAGCTGCAGTGTGACCAGATAAGCAGATTCCTGTAGTGGTCACTGCCTCCAGACCCTCATAATAAAAGTTTTTTAACATTCCAGTATTAATTTAGGAAGATGGTAGATATATGGAATAGATACTTTCCAGATATAACGTTTTTTCTAAATTAAAACATCTTCAAAATAATTGGCGTGTAGGTAACTTATCTGAAGATGAGCTCCTTAAAATTACACATATTTGCATATTTAGATTATTTTATAGACCCCATCATGGTACACTTACAGTCTGTTTGTCCTTTTTAAAAGGAGTCTAGTGATCTCCTTTGTTTATTAGTCAGCTGTAACACATAATAACTCAAAGCTATTGATAATTATTTGGGTCTTAGATAGAATATCCCCATAAGGACAAAAACTTTGATTTTGGATTGTACTGATTTCACACTAACGAACAATAATTTCATATACAATATATAATTATTTTACATAAAATCCAATAAACATACAAAATATATTATTTTTACACCAAAATTTGCAAACTTGTTTTTGGAGAATTGAAAACATAATTACATTTGATACAACAATTATTTGTGACACATAGATAATTAATTTTATAAGGAAGTGATCAATAATGAATTAAAATTTCCCTGTTTCCAATTTGCATCATAGATGTCACAATTTATATTTCAGTTCAGATATTATCATTCAGCTAGAGGTAAGTGACCAATTTGGAATAATGTACGAACTTCCAGAAAACTGATACTGTATGGATACACAGACTAGCATGATTAAGAACTAGTTAAAAATCCATTGAGTTACATAAGATGTAATAGGCTTATTATTATTAATAATTCATAATATAAATAGGATGAATGTCATACACAAGCAAACTCCATTTTGAAACCATTGATAGGTACAGTAGGAGAAACAAATATAAAAGTCTTCTTACTGCAAGAAAAGCTAGAACTTAATAGACACTAACTTCTACAATCAAAACTTGCTAAGACAACATACAAATACAAAAAGGGGACACATTGGTGCATCAAGTATATGTAAGAAAATACATATACAAAATAAATTTGACTTAAATTTTAAGTCATATATATATATATATATATATATATATATATACGCATGATGTTTGTCTTGTGCAAAAGCTTCTAAGGAGAATCTAAGTCAGCACTGTTCTTGGACAGGGGCACCACAGCAAGGAAGCTAAACAGGAAGCCCATGAAATAAAGCTTACAATGTGCAAAGAGGACATTGCTCATCGCTGTGTTTTGCAGCCATGGAGGGGTTCACATAGAGGTTGCAGAAATATGCACAGGTGCCCCAGCCCCAGAGACATGCTACTGATAATGCTTTCAGTAGCTGCAATACAAATCTCTCATCCATAATTCCTTTGCCATTCCCAGCACATCCCAGTGGCCGGGACCCAGCCAGCTGCAGGGCTGTGGTAACACTGATGAGATGCAGGGGGCAGAAGTTAGAAGCAGAGGGTTGTGGAGAGATGTAGAGGCCTGTAGTGTAATGCAGGGGACTATGGTAAAAAAGGTGTAGTGAGAATCAGGGGTCTGTGGTGAGATGCAAGGGGATTGGATGCTGTGGTAGAATGCAGGGGACAATAGTGAGAAGCAAGAGGTAGTTGAAATATGAAGGAGGCTGTGGTAAGATGCAGGGGACTGTGGTGACATGGTATAGGTTGACATGAGATACAGGGAGCAGTTGGGAGATTAAATTGCCCCCATGTGAAGCCAGGGCTATAATATATATACAGTCAGGTCCATAAATATTGGGACATTGACAGAATTTTCATATTTTGGCCTCTATTCACCACCATAATGGCTTTGAAATGAAACAAACAAGATGTGCTTTAACTGCAGACTTTCAGATTTAATTTGAGGGTAATTACATCCAAATCAGGTGAACGGTGTAGGAATTACAATGGTTTCTATATGTGCCTCCCACTTTTTAAGGGGCCAAAAGTAATGGGACTATCAACACAAAAGCTATTTCATGGACAGGTGCGGGCTATTCCCTCATTATTTCATTATCAATTAAGCAGGTAAAAGGTCTGGAGTTGATTCTAGGTGTGACATTTGCATTTGGAATCAGTTGCTGTCTACTCTCAATATGAGATCCAAAGAGCTGTCACTATCAGTGAAGCAAGCCATCATTAGGCTGAAAAATCATAACAAACCCATCAGAGAGATAGCAAAAACATTAGGTGTGACCAAATCAACTGTTTGGAACATTCTTAAAAAGAAAGAACGCACCGGAGAGCTCAGCGACACCAAAAGACCTGGAAGACCACGGAAACAACTGTGGTGGATGAAAATTATTTCCCTGGTGAAGAAAAACCCCTTCACAACAGTTGGCCAAATCAAGAACACTCTCCAGGAGGTAAATGTATATGTGTAAAAGTCAGCAATCTTGAGAAGACTTCACAAGAGTGAATATAGAGGGTTCACCTCAAGATGTAAACCATTGGTGAGCCACAAAAACAGGAAGACCAGATTAGAATTTGCCAAACAACATCTAAAAAAGCCATTACAGTTCTGGAACAACATCCTATTGACAGATGAGACAATGATCAACTTGTACCAGAGTGATGGGAAGAGAAGAGAAGGAAAGGAACTGCTCATGATCCAAAACATACCACCTCATCAGTGAAGCATGGTGGTGGTAGTGTCATGGCGTGGGCATGTATGGCTACCAATGGAACTGGTTCCCTTGTATTTATTGATGATGTGACTGCTGACAAAAGCAGCAGAATGAATTCTGAAGTGTTTCGGGCAATATTATATGCTCATATTCAGTCAAATGCTTCAGAACTCATTGGACGGCGCTTCACAGTTCAGATGGACAATGACCCGAAGCATACTGCAAAAGCAACCAAAGAGTTTTTTAAGGCTAAAAAGTGGAATGTTATGCAATGGCCAAGTCAATTTCCTGACCTGAATCCGATTGAGCATGCATTTCACTTGATGAAGACAAAACTGAAGGGAAAATGCCTTAAGAACAAGCAGGAACTGAAGACATTTGCAGTAGAGGCCTGGCAGAGCATCACCATGGATGAAACCCAGCGTCTGGTGATGTCTATGCGTTCCAGACTTCAGGCTGTAATTGCCTGCAAAGGATTTGCAACAAAGTATTAAAAAGTGAAAGTTAGATTTAGGATTGTTTAGTTTGCCCCATTACTTTTGGCCCCTTAAAAAGTAGAGGGAAATATATAAACCATTGTAATTCCTACACCGTTCACCTGATTTGGATGTAATTACCCTCAAATTAAATCCGAAAGTCTGCAGTTAAATCACATCTTGTTTATTTCATTTCAATGCCATTGTGGTGGTAAATAGAGGCCAAAATATGAAACTTCTGTCAATGTCCCAATATTTATGAACCTGACTGTATATATATATATATATATATATATATATATATGTATATATATACACATATACACACACATACTAGTGATGTTGTATATCAAAATAAATCAGTAACGTCTCCTGATGCATCCTAGTCGCTCAAGAAAGATGCATTTTCCACAAAAGCTGATGTCCAGCACTAGAAGAGTTGCACAGGACCTACCTGCTTACTAATGCCAAGCATCTAGCGTCATATGGCCTATTTAGGAAAGATGTGTGAAGACAGATCTTTATATGCAAAATAGGTGAAATTTGTACAATAAAATATACTGGTGCGGAGTCTAAGACCCCCACGGACTTCACCAAGGAACCCCGCAAGAGGATATGGACTTTACTCAGTGAGGAGGCAGGTCACAACCCAGTGTAGTTGGTTTCCACCATTAATGCAACAGAGCACTTAGCTGGTATGAGGACTCTGCCTGCAAATATCATAGATAGAAATGTGGGTATGTATGTGCTGCTGTCAAAGAGACCAAAACTGGAGTAGAAACAACACTGTAAGCAAACTAATGTATACTGGAATGTATAGTTCGGAAGCAGGAGTATCTATAAAAACACAATTAATTCGCAGGCACTGAAGAAATGCACTCAGCAGGCTTTAATAGTGGTTGATTCATGGGTGAATCCCTGGATGAGTTATTAGTGCTGGAGGTTAGTTGTCACACCTGAGAAAGGTGTTATGTCATCTCAATTCTCTGGCTGAGCCCAGCTGGGTTCTATTGAGGATTGCATGAGTCATCAGTGCTGGAGTTTAAAAGTAACACCTAAGAGATGTGTTATATCATCTCTAGCCTGAAGCTGAGCCCAACTGGGTTGTGTTGAGGATTCTGATTGGGAAGGCTGGCAATCAGTGATCTGCTGAGTGTTAGGAAGCAGACCAGTCATGTCCATGACTGCTGATACTGACACAGTAAGAGGAAAAAATACACAGTTTTCAGTGTAGATTGTCTAGACTCTACTGCCTATCATCTGTACCTAGTATAGTGGTGGTCATTCACAATATAGTTATGGTAGTGTACATATGTGCCTTCATATTGTTAATTGTAAATGTTAAAGTCTCATTATTCATTACATAATAAAAAGGTAATGGGCCGTTTGACAGGTGCATAGCAAAATTTTTAGGGGTCCTATAGCAAACTTTTTCCACAGATCCCCACCACTAAACAGAGTTGGGTGTGGTGCTGCAGGGCAGCATATCTGCTGTCACAGACAAAGCCAGCTCCATCTCTCCTTACTAATGCTGTAAGGAAGAACAGCCCAAGGTGTAGCCATGATGCAAATGAAACATTAAGGGGAAAACTGGATTATGTTAGTGCAAACATTAGATTATTGAGAACCATAATGAGTTACCTGCAATATAATTTGCATATATGTAAATTTTTCTGCAGTTTGTTCATTAAGTTTAGATCTTAAGGTCTCTGCACACATTAGTGGCCCCAATTTATAATATGCCATACAGCAATGTCCAAAATTTTTAATATACTCTATAGATATGCCTCAACTAATTTGCCACACAGAAGAGCCCCAAATCATACTGTGCCTCATAACACTTCCCCAATTCAAAATATGCCATACATCTGTACCACAAATTCATTATATGCCACACAGCTGTATCCCCAATTCATAATTATGCTTCACATCAATGCCTTATATACATAACATGCAACACATTTGTGCTCCCAATACATAATGCCACACATTTGTGCCCCCAATAAATATGGCACACAGCTGTGCACCAAATTCATTGTATGCCACATAGCCATGACATATGACACACAATGCCCCCAATATGTGCCCCAATATATGTCAGAACTAATTAACCCACCCACACACACACTCACCCTGCCAGCACTCATTAACCTCCCCCTCACACACACATGCACTAACATTTTTACCACTCATTAACACACACACTCGCCCTGCCATGATTAATTAGCCTACACACACTCACTCTGCCAGCACTATTTAAAGCCCACCCCACACATGCTAACTCTTTCTGCACTCATTAAACCCCCCCCACACACACACCCTGTCAGAACTCATTAAGCCCCACACACATACATTCACCCTGTCAGCACTAATTAATACTCAAACATTGCCAGAGCTCATTGCTACTAATACTCACAAACATTGCCAGAGCTCAATGAAATCAACCCCTACACACACTCAACCTGCAGAACTCATTAAACCCCCCTACACACACTCACATTGACAGCACTCATTAAACCCACACATTCACCCAGGCAGCACCCATTAAACGCCTCCACACACACTCATCCTGCCAGCTTGCATTATCCCCCCCACACACACATGCACACCCTCAACCTGCCAACACTCATTAAACCACCACATACACACACTAACCTTGTCAGCACTCAATAAAAACACCACCTCCACACACTAAAGCTATCATCACTCATTAACACACACACATAAACACAACACTCCACACACACACACACACACACATACACACACATTAATCCTTTCTCTTACCAGGCTCCATTCAGCAGTAGCAGCAGCTCCTCATGTTATCTTGTGGGGTGACATATTCTCATGTAAGTGACAGGCTGGCATTGGGAGGAAAGTAGAGCATTAGAGGAGAGCAAAGGGATGCCACCATTGATGCTGACTCTACCACATTAACAAGTGAGAGGCCAGTGCCGTTGGCTGTGGGAGTTCCTGCATCAGCCTTATTCATCACTAGTCCCAGCCTGGACTGGAAGAGACATCCATATTTTTTTTTGTCGACAGAGCAGCACCCTCCAGTTGCCAGCCCCCTATAGGCTGTTGCCTAAAAGCTGCCTAATGGTAGCACCAGCCCTGAGTTCACAAGTTAGGCAAATGAAAAAGAATGGAAGAATAGGCCAAGCTATCTCATATTCTGCAGAAAGATGATTGCAAAGATGTATTAGTTGCCACCATTGTTATAGAAAGAATTAATGTATTAATTGCATAAGTAGGATAATTTATGTATTATCTGTTAGGTCACATAGTTAGTTCACATTTAATTTTATTAAAAAAATTGCTGATTACACTTGGGAACAGTCAATTTGTTGCCAGGGATTTAAGAGTCGATTTTAATTAATTTTGTGCTCCTGATCATGAATATGCCATGCTAATTTTTCAATTGGCTCTAGTTTTTGAGATATGCATATGTTTATTAAAAATTAAATTAAACAATGTTAAAAATAGTAAAGATATTTTTTTTATTCAGATTAAATTTGATTAGTAAAATGTTATAAAAAGACACAAGATAATTACATACATAGGTGTTAGCAAGCTATGAGAAAGTTTTTTGTAGGATTTTCTTTTGTATTCTTGTTGCGGGCAGTCCCTCTGCAGACTCCAACAGTAACCAGCAATCATGTGACGATCCCACCTTCCTTGATATCTTTCTTCCATTACCTGAATATCCTGGTGGAACCGTTCACCCTGTTCTTTGCTTAAATCTCCTACATTGGACGGGAAGTGATCTAAATGACTGTACAAAAATGTACTTTAATACTCATGTTATCACCTACTTTCTCAAAACATTTTAGCATGTTGTGGACTAATTCATGATAGTTCTCTGCCTTGTGATTGCCTAAAAAATTTGAATGACAGACACATAACTCAGCCATGCTTCAGATTCGGTTTCAGTCATAGATGTGGTAAAATTTGGATCTTTCACCAGTTTCCATATCTGTGGGCAGTCAAAAATTCCTGCCTTTAATTTTTCAATGCTAAGAGATGGAAATGTTCGACAAATATACGTGAAACAATCGCCTGACTTGTCCAATCATTTTACAAATTGTTTCATTAAGCCCAGTTTGATATGGAGAGGCGGCAGTATGATTTTATTTCTGTCAATTAAGGGCTCATGAATGATCATGGCTTCTACTAGTTAGAACTTCTCTTGGAGGCCACCCGGTTTGCTGCCAGTGCTTGTTTTGCACGATTATCCCATAAGCATACAGAATGTGACAAGGATACTAGGTATATCCACTTTACTGCCAAAGAAGAAAGTTTACCATTTTTAAATCGACACAAACAGACCACTGATACTGAGAATAAGTATTTTTTTCTAAGACTAACTTGATGTTTTCATACTGGTCTTTAAGTTTTATTGAATGACCAATAGTATTTTGATGCAAATTTATTCCCATTGTGCTTGTGCAGTAATACACATTTTAAGCTCCTTTTAGAACTATCCAAAAAGAGCCTCCAGTCTTCTGCTCGATATTCTGGTAAACCCATCATCTGGAGAAGTTCCGGAATATTGTTGCAATACACTAAATTGTTATCTTGGCCAAAGACCGGCAGTATGGCTTGCATTCTATTTCGATATGACAATATAGTAACATCCGGCTCAAGACAGTGCTTTTCTTGAAGTTTGGATGCTAAATGTTCAGCTCCTTTTTTCGATAAATTCAAGTCACAAATTAAATTGTTTATTTCCTTTTGAGAAAATTTGTTGGAGTAGAGGAACTTTCTTCAAACTCACTTTCATCCTGTCATCTGTGTTGTCACTTACACTGGATGAAATTAACATTTCCACATCACATTCAACTTCACACAAAGAACTGAATGATGGTACAGGTAAATCTTTGCTATGTGATAACGGTTGTTTTGCAGGATTCATACTTGAGTATTCCCATTTGCATTTCTTACATCGATTAATTCCCTTTATAGTACAACAAAAATAGCCGTCACTCAAGTGATCTTTTGGCTCACACCACATCATAGTTATGCTGAAATTAAGTCCTTTTCAATCACCTTTGGTCCAATTGCTGAGTGATTCCACGCAGGTTTTACAAACTTTGTGAGGCACCCAAATCATTGAGTGCTAACTCCCAACAAAAGCCAAGGACGTACTGAACAAAACAAGCCCAAATGGCGGGAAATTGGTTGTGGTGGGACAGAGAGAGGGCTGAACAAAGGAACAGGAGGTGTGCTAACTGTGTCACTCGGTCCTCTCCATTGCTCTTCTCCGTATGCTGGTAGGAGGCATGGCTGTGGTCTGTGGATGTCCCAGCAGGCTCAGCAGTGCACTGCCGTGCCTCCTCCCAGCGTTAGTGAGGAGATTTGAATGTGTTATGTGTCTCAAATTTGACTACCAGCTACGTTATCACAAATAAAACAAATTCTTGTTATTGTTGAAAGAGGGTAATTGTTAAAAAAGCATAACAGTCGATTCTGTTAAGTAAAGCCGCCTAGACTAGTAAGGTACTTCAAATGGAGAAAATAATTCAATTTTATAATTTTTAATTAATTTGAAAACTAGAGCCTATTCAGCTATAGTGTAGAACTAATGCGAAAGTAGTACCTGAGGGTCCTTCAAACCGATCTTAAATCCTTGGCAAGAAAAAAAAATTTTTTTTGATCCCCAGTGTGATCAGTAATATGACAGATTGATAAAAAACAAAATCAGTGAAATAATTGTAATATGTTGTTCATGTTTTTCTGGTCAGGATAACTGAATAAAGCAATTGGATCCCCTTACAGTAAATTAAGCCATTTCCACAAGGGAGCACAGAGAAACCAATAATTAATGGCATACCTGTTAAAATATCAACATTAGCTATAAACTGCCATTAAATTGATTTATTTTGAGGGTTTTATTCCTTGAGGATACTTAATAACATTGCAATTTAATATTATTCTAATAAAGTCCACTTTAGCATGTGTGGTAAAATACCATATACAATTACTAAACATCCAACTATTATATTTACAGTTTACAATAAATCCAAAAGGTATAATATAGTAAAGGAATGGTTTGTTGAGCCTGAAATGAGACATTTCTTATCGCACTTACTCTTCCTGCAGTGCACTAGAAGGGATACTGTATTTCCACCAGAAAAAGTTTTTTGACAAAATAAGGAAAGTAAATTGTATGCAGTATGAAGAGAAACCCACACTAGGGGGTGAGGAAGGTCATTATCTGGCTTTCTGTATGGGCTGCTTTGCCCTTTGAGCATTCTGTCAGTGTTTTTTCACCTTTTATCAAGATATGTGACTATTTAGCACAGTTATTCCTAAACTCCCAAAGGAAATACAGCTGTTATAATGTTCTTTGGGTCATTCAGTGTAAAAAAAACATATTTAGGACTTCAAAAACCATTAATAGAATTTGCTGCCCAATGATATTATTATAAAATAGTAATAATTAGCATGGGACAGAATAAAATAGACAATAGTTAGGTCCAACAATGTACTGTACACATGGTTGCTAGGAATTGTGAATTAAAAATATTTTAGAGTGATTGTTTTGAAAAATAAACAGTCTGGCCTTTCCACTCACAAACATGATTCAGTATCCTGGTGTGTACAGCTACAGCAGTGTGTATTTTAGGGCTGACATGCTGTCCATTGTTGGGAGCTGTGGGTGGTAGATATACACATTTTATTAAATTCAAACTTATTTCTGTAATGCAATGCAAAATGAGATGACCCACAACACCTACCCCACTAGAAATGGCTTCACTAAATAAAACGCCTCCCTTTGATCTGCGCAAAATCCTGTTCCTCTTAAAATCAGGCAAACTTTGATTCTCAAACATTGGGCCTTCACTAAAAACGAAGGGCCTGATTCAGACCCGGACGCAAGTGGCCGTTCGCTCGTCCGCCGTACGAGCGAAAAAATTTAAATTTAAGCGCTCGCTCGTATGTTTGCTCGCAGCTAACCTTCCACCCCATATTCTCCCAACCCCTCCTCTAGCGTGCGACCGTTCAAAATAGCGACCGTTCGTCTCCTCTTTGGTTGCTTTGGACGCTCGCACAAGTCAATTCTGGAAGAGGGCCTGTCAGATTTCGATTACCTGCTCTTTCATTCTGCAAACATACTTGAATCATTTCATGCCAATCAATATATTAATTAGCTTAATTGCTCTTCACATGTTTTCAATCTTTTTTTTTTTCAATTTCAATAAACTTTATTCTTGTCAGTGTGTGTCATTTTTCCCGCAGAATACGTACGGTTTCACCAATGGTTTACTTTATCAAAATTACTTCATTTTACAATGGATACCATTGTTTTCCTGTGTTTGTGATAGGCATATTTTAGTGTTTTAATTTGTTTATTTAAATTAGCTTACGCATGTCACTGCATGAAGCCTATCATAACTCACATTATATTTTTGAGCCTGTAGGACACATGACTCATACAATAACCAATAGAATGGTTACATTAGCCAATCAAATTTTTTCTATGGCCTTTATTAAAACTGTTTTGTGTAAAAAAAAATCATTGCCATAATGAGAGCCTCTGCATTTTCTAGGCGGGAGCTATTGGTCCTCACCGAGGTGATGGACCGGCTGGTTACAAGCCAGCCTCCCCCCATCACCAACCGCCTGAAGCGTATGGCCTACGCGGAGGTTCACCACCGCCTGCGCTCGTTCGGATGTCGCCAAAATATCGGGCAGTTAGAGCGCAGGTGGTCGGATCTGCGCTGCCACATGCCACACCTGCTGGCATGTTTGCGGATGCAGATAGAAGCAAGTAAGTGTTTTTTTTTATTTTGTGGTCTTTTTTTGCGTCCCTACCTGCGTGTGCATGTTTCCAGTTGTTGTACTGTTTTTACATTTTTGGTGTGGTACATTTGTTCCCAAACCCCCCCAATAAAAACCTAAATATTTTTCATCCATCATTTAAGGGCTGAGCGCAGACTCCGGCATAGACTTCGAAGGAGACGACGGGGTCGTCCCCTATCACCCACTCCCAGCCAAAACACTTCTCCCCAACCTTCCCCCAATTCCCCCTCCACCCCAGACCGGCCAGTACCTGAGGCCCCTACCTCTCCCAATTTTCCAAACCCACAAAATTCAACCTCCCCTCCCCCCCCTCTCTTTTCTTCACCCTCCCCTCCCCCCCTCTCTTTTTTTCACCCTCCTCCATGAGCCAAATCTCCCCTCCTTCTTTGGAACAGCACTGGCCCACCTCAGAGGAGGAGGATGTAGGGGCTCCAAGAGCCGGAATACAGATGACCGGTATGTTTCCCTTTTAAACTATAGTTGTTTTTGCTTTTTTGGCTTTTTGGGTGATGTTGTCCTTTTGCCTGTGCATTTCTAAATGTTTCATTATTTTCAATTTTTGGTAAAAAAAAATTTCTAGACAATGTCTTGGATGTTTACCACTGACACATATGAAAACACTCATACTTGTGTATTTCTTGTTTACCGTACCAACAAATGTATTTTTTTGGCGTACTTCGTCCTTTTTTGGGTTGGCTTTTTGTGTGTACATTTTTAAGTTTGTATTTCTCCCATCTTTGCATTTGCCAGTACTTTGTTTTTGTCAAATAAACTGTATCTTTGTTTAAACTATAGTCTTATTTTTTTTTTTAAAACATCTAATATAAGGTGCCATTTTATTAATCCACACATTTTTTATTTCCCACAGAGGACCAGAGGCGGCTGCAATCAATGCAGGCAGGATTGCAAGCCTTGCGGCACATCTAATTGCCATGCTTGTGGTCCTTGACCACATGTCGGCGGACCTTCGTCGTTAATTGTTTTTTTGTCTCATTTCCTTGTCTGTAAATATTACATTGTTTAACCTTGCCTAAGTCGACTATTTGAGCATGTTTTTTAAAGTATGGTAAATTAGATTTGACAAAGCGCTAGTAAGTATGAAAGCTGGCACATTAAACACCTAACAATACCAATAGGTTTGTAGAAATACCAGCATTTTTTTTTGCTACCTTTGGGTGGGTAATGTAAATATAAATTCAAACCTGCTTAGGCCTAGTTTAGAAGACATACTGTTTCACCATAATACTTTTGGTGTTTGTTTTTAGCCACAAAGCCGGTTAAAATACTTAACAATTTAAACCATTACAGGATTAGCCATTACAAAAATTTGTTTGTTTTGGCCCACGTTACATGTGCTTGTAATTTACCAAGGAAAAGTAATTTTAACGTCAAGCAAAAATTTATTACACACAAATAAAAAACCAAAAGTTAATTGTGACAACCAATTCACACAGTGAAAACACACTACCAAAAAAACCTACACCCAAAACAAAAAAAAAACAACAATCAAGAACTGATGGAAGAAGTAGCAGGCCAACATGAATCCACAAATGAGGCAAGGAATTAATTAGTTATATCCAATGTGGCCACATGAAGACAATTTTGAGGATCAGGTAGTATGCATCGTTTTTCAGTGGAATTTAAGGGAATACAAGAAAAAACAATTAAAAAAAAATTACAATTGCACATTTCAATCTTACATGTCTACATTGTGTCAATTAACTAAATTTTCAACAATAATTACCTAAAATATCTGGCCACCACATCATCGCGTATGGCCCCCCCACATACTGACCTCCGACCAACCTCGGGGGGGCACTCCTCAGGCAAGGCCTCCTCTGGCTGCATTGGGACACCACTCCTTTTGGCGATGTTGTGAAATATCCCACATAGGACCACAATTTTAGAAACCATAGCTGGAAAATACATGAGTTCGCCACCAGAGCGGTGGAGGCATCTGAATCGGCCTTTTAAAAGGCCGATACAGGGCTCCACCACCTGCCTGGTGGCTGTAAGTGCGGAATTAAACTCACTTTGTGGCCCTGGTGTGGGAGCCAAATAAGGAGTGAGCAGCCAGGGCGTGCAAGGGTAACCACTGTCTCCTGTGAAAAGACAAATACAACAATCAGGACCATTGTGTAACAAGCTTTGCATTGGTTTCAATTGAAGGTGTCAACTTACCCAGAACCACTCATCACCAGCTTGTAGGTTGTCTAATTTGGGAGAAATCCCTGATTGCCGGATGACGAAGGAATCATGTGCACTCCCGGGGAATTTGGCATTCAGGGACAGGATCTGGAAGGAGGCATCACATACCACCATTACATTCAGGGAATGAAAGTGTTTTCAGTTCCTATAAATAGCCTCCAGCCTTGCTGGAGGCTGAAGTGGTATGTGAGTGCCATCCACAACCCCTATGATGTGTGGGAAGCCAGCTATTTGGTAAAAATTGGCCTTCGCCACACTAAGGGAACCCATATCCAATGGCATATTAATAAAATGATGGAGGTGTTTGAAAATGGCCTCCATCACTGCCCCCAGGATCCTTGAAAAGGAGGATTGGGAGATTCCGGCAACTATTCCCACCGTGGTTTGAAAGGATCCTGAGGCACAGAAATGTTACACCAACATTAATTGCGTAAGTGGTGGTATTGCTGTAGGACTGTTAATTTGCCGTTCAAGATCACTCTCTATTAATGAGAGAGTGTCTAGGATGATTTGTGGAGGAAGATGGTATCGTTGTAAAACCTCATCATCAGGCATTCCAAAGAGGGTGACATGTGTTCTATATATCTGGGGCCTTGCATGTCTACGAGGCCTATGCCCGGGTCGAAGTTGAGGTTGGTCGGGTTCTGGAACCATGGCCAAGATAATACGACCAACATCAACCTGAAATGGTAAGCCAGGTAGTTATTTTCCAAAAATTTTAAAAGAAAAATATACTTATCTTTTTTAAGAAATCCAAAGATGCTTACAGGCTGGGGTCTTGTCATGAGTAGAACAACCTACATTTCAAAAGTTGAAAATATATTTAGTTATTATTGGGCAAACTTGGATTGTGATCACATTTTTTAGGCCTAAAAAAAAGAGAAGGGAGCACACATTAGTTTGGTAAAACACACGCTACATTTAGTGGTCAAACGTGATTTTACACTGAAATAATAAAAACACATTAGTGCGCAAAATAGCACACATTTTTTACAGTTAAAACAAGATACATGAGTTCATTAAATATTACGCTACTTTTACAGTTCAATAAGGAGACATTAGTGCGCTAAATAGTACGCAATTTTTACAGTTAAAACAAGACACTTGAGTTCGTTAAATATTACGCTACTTTTACAGTTCAATAAGGAGACATTAGTGCGCTAAATAGTACGCATTTTTTACAGTTAAAACAAGACACATGAGTTCGTTAAATATTACGCTACTTTTACAGTTCAATAAGGAGACATTAGTGCGCTAAATAGTACATTCAGTTAAAAATAAAAGCAACTCAAACAATATTTCGCAAAAAAGTACGCTCTATTTAGTGGGAAGACATGATTGGTCCTCCAACCCCCAAAAAAACACTTAGCGAAACATAGGCAATGACCAACACATCGAAATTGTAACTTCATGAAAATAAAAACACTTACCAAAAACAGACAAATAACCCAAAGTCCAAAAACGTCAAGGGGGCAAAGCCAAAATAACTGTAAAAAAAAAAAAATAAGGACTAACATTTTTTAAATATTTACTATTATTGTTTACGGTGGTTTTGAAAAGGACTTACTCAAAAACTCCAAAATAAAAAGGTAAACAATAAAAAAAAAGTGAATGTAAAATAAAAAAGTATGAAAAATAAAAAATAAATCACAATCGAAAACTCCAAACTCCGCACTAGAAAAACTGCACACAAACACCTCCTCCGTCAAACCTCCAACATTCCTCACCTGTCACCTCGACTCGAGTCACACCAAGCCTTAAATAGTCTATTTTCCCACTCAAATTACGGACGGACAATAGGAGCGCACAATCAATGATGCGGCCGAATAATGCTGACGCATGTATAAAAACGTCACTGAAAACCCCAATCGGTCTGCTGTAGTGGGATCTGAAACTCCAAAATGGCTACAGAGCAGCAAAGCACTGGCCAAGAGGCGCCAGGTAAGTATTTGTATTTTTGGCCCTAAAGAATTTGCAGAACCAACATTTTAGGCACATTTTACATGAAAAATTTTATTTCCAAAAACCAAAAAGGTGTTGAGGATGTAATGGAAGAGGCTGCTGGCCCTAGCAGGCCAAGAAAAGCCACCAAAAAAAACGGCCAGCCACAATTCACAAGAACGGAGATGGAGGTTTTGGTCCAAATGTGCGTTGACACCCTGCCCCAGGCAGCAAGGAATATGGGTGCAAGCCAGAAATGGAAAATGTGGGATGACATAGCCAGTGCTGTCAATAGGGTTGGTGAGTTTGAACGAGCAACCCAGTTCGTCAAACACCGGAACGTACAAACTACATTTTAATAAAAAGTGTTTACAGGTCCAAATACTGCAGGAATAATGCCAACTTTTTAACCCACAGATGGAGCAATTTCAAATATTGGCTGTAGCAAAAACTGGCTGATAGGGCTAGGCATGCAGGGGGGACAGGTGGGGGTCCAACCCCTGTGGCACTGGAGCTCACTGATTTGGAGGAGATGGCACAGGGGTGTGTGCAGGATGAGGAGGTGTTTGGCGTGTCAAACATGGATACTGACATGCCCGACTTTGCGGCTCCTCATGTTGCCTCAGGTAAATGTAGTAATGTTAATAACTCCGAAATGTGTTTTGGACAATATCTAGATTATAATGTTATTGTTTTATCTTTTTTTTCACAGAGACACAGGCGGATGAGTCTGCTCCAGAGGGGAGCTTTGGCTGCAGAACTTCTGCTGGCTCTGCAGGGGAGGAACCAGTAGATCCGGCTTGGGACCCTGTGGAAGACAGTCCAGGGCAATCCCCCTCACAGGCAGTGGCCCTCCTCACTGATCTCAATATTAAAACGGATCTGCGCACTGAGATTCTGGTGAAGCTGGATGCCAGTCTGCTACGGGTGGCGCAGGCCCTGGAGCAAAGTGCTACGGCCAACGTGACCATTGCTCAGGCCCTGGAGGCAAATACTGGGGCCAACATCCGGATTGCAAATGCACTGGAGCAGCTCGTTCACCAGCAGATGTTGGAGCCGGCCTCCCTTCCTGCCGGAAAACATCAGGATCCTCCACCTCTGGCACAACAACAGCCATCCCTCCAAATGTGCCTAGCCCTATGCCTAGTCCAGAGGCCCCAACATCTGCCTCTGGACAGGCCAGCCGAAGGACCTCCCGAACCCATTCAAGCTCCCTCCCTACCCCGGCCAAACGGGCCAAAAGGTGATGACAGCACTGGCTAAATTTCCCACATTCCTTCTGTGTTTGCCCCATATTCCTTAATGGCCAAAACCTCCCTCTCCCTTTTTGTGAATTGTTTTTAAATTTTGTTTGTTTGTTTGTGGTTTGAAAATGCCACTTTTTTTATTTGTTCATTTCTATAATTTTTATTTTTTTTGAGTTATCTATATTTTATTTTGGAAAAAAAACACTTAAAAAAATTGTGTATCAAAATAAAAATAATTTGAAAAACTGAAAAAATCTATTGTTAATTCATTCAAAAACTGGTTAAAAGGTTATCCCACTATCAAAATTACAAACAATAAAACGGAAATGTAAACATTTTTTTTTTAAAACAAGGGTTAAAAAACATGTAGGAGTTTTAATTAACACTTATCTAAAAAAAAAGGAAGACTGTTTTCTTGGCCCCTAAAAAATGAAGAAAAACAACAAACCTGCGAACAATATTGTTGCCCTAAAAAAAAAAAAAAAACCAGATAGTTGACAAAAACACGCAAAGGTAAAATACATTTGCAAGCTAATTGATTGTCTAACCCAGAAATTAGCAGCTGAGTAGTTCACCTGCGTACGGTTTTTTGCTAGTAACAAAAGGCTATTTGCTAAACACCTTACAAGCATTTTTGCAATTCTAAACTGATTATTTTTGAGGTCTCAATTGATCAATCGGGAAACCATCGATGAGCCGCGGGAGGAACGAAGAGACTATCGTCATTTTGGTAGAGAATACCAGACCACAAGCTATGCGAGCAGTTTGAATGGAAAGTTGATCAGACAGTGACGTAACACTTTTTCCGTTCACATTGGCTGTTCGCATCAGATAATGTATGTACGCCCAAAAAACGCCTCGCCACGCCTGCGTTTTCCCATCTCCACCCCCGTCACCGCCCCAAAACGGACAGTTCTGTCAATCACATTTGACATGTCACTTCCTGTTCGCTATTTGACGAATGACTGAAAAAATGATAGCAATCAGCCGTACGCACATGCGCACTGTTACACCGACGCATGCGTGGTTTCACAACATCGGACCGCTTCGAGCGTACGGCCGCTTACGAGCAGCTCTGAATGAGGGCCTAAGTGCACTTAGAGTGATTTTCCAGCCCAAATATATTCAGGCGCCTGGTTGTTTAATGTCACAAGGCAGAGAAAGATATTTTTGGTGTTGTTATTGGATCCATTCATGTTGAGAGTTGAAGTTTACTGTAGTTCTCCTATTATTGCAGGCTGTGTGGTTTTGCAACTTCAGACTGACCATCCCCCACTATAACTGCATTTTGAAAGAGACATATCAAGAATAATGTCTACAAAATGGGATCAAAATGATAAACTAAAACATTTATAGCAAATATTACCTTCTATATATTATATAAAGATGGAGTTTTACTTTTGCTCTTTTTCCCTGAACTCATAATAACAATCATATATTATCATATGGTATAATATGTAATCAAACAGAAGAAAAAAAAAATATTAAAATAAATTCTCAAATGTGGTCACACAAACTAATATTTGTGGAGCTAGAGACTTAAATTTTTAAAGTATTATATCATGATTCGTTTTCACCTGTTATATTGATAAAGTCCTATATTTTATAAATGCTTTATTATTTTGTTTGTATCATGCTTTGTTTCAAACGGTAAAGTTTTCATTGGAAGTATTATACAGTATAATGACTGGAGTATAAAAGTGTGCGGGTCCGGTTCTCAGAGAACCAACAACAACTGAATTTAAGGGTTCTGAGTCGAATCGAGTCTGAGTTTGCAATTACTTTGGGGTACTAAGTCAAACAGAGTTCCAAATCCAAGAACCAAAACCAAAACACTAACATGAACGCAGATCCAAAACCAAAACATGGGGGCCTGTGCACACTTCCAGACTGGAGTAATATTTATTATACTATTCCATTATTTTTGATAAAGGACATTTGACTACAGTCACCATATTGTATTCAGGCTTCAACTCTCAATCATCTGAAATGTCCTTCATTTCTAAGTGTATAGAAATAGAACAACCTATAGCTAATCAGAACATTGGTATTCACAGTATAATAGCGACCTGTACATTTATGTGATTTTGTTACATGTTGCATGTGACAAAGAAGTTGAGTGGAATGAAAGCAAAGTACAGGATGCAAGCTGAGAGTGCAAAGATATTGTAGTCTCAAATGTACCTCTAACATTTATTATACATCCAACATATTTTAATTCTTCTCCAAGTAGAAAATTGGGACATCACTGTGGACTATAATGTTCTCAATCTATAAAAAACTACAACAACCTCAAAAGAGATTTATTCTAAAAAAAAAAAAGTTAAATCAAATCCTACATATTAAAGCAATGGGGATGAACTTTGCATATTGAAAAGTCAGTTAGCTTCATGTGAGATCTTTCTATTGTATTTTTCCTTTCTTGACCCCTATTTTTTGATGCCTAAATACAGTATATCTAAAAATATAATGGATGTCATATTTTTTCAAAATTTTCTGAAACACAAAGGGCCTGATGCAAAGTAGCTCACAAAATGGAGCCCAATTACATGTAAAAGTAGCATATTCATTAATAATTTAAAATAATATCCACAAAACATATCATATATATATATATATGCACAACAGAATAAGAAAGCAGATTTAGAGAGAAAAATCAAAATCAACCAATCAGAAATGGCTAGTTACTGTTGGTGATTGTCATAATAAATAGCAGCAGCTTAAAGTCCACCAGCTCTTAGGCACCCACGATTGACATGGCTACTAACAGGCATGTACACATTTCCACACAGGTCTACACCTGCTTGCAATTAAATGAGCAAGCCTTTACTGTACTACCACTACAACATGGCTACATTAGACAGCTCCTTCCTTCCCCCCATTATGACTCTTTAGTAACATGCAGGAGCAAGTATCACATGCAAGCAAATCTGTACATGTGTGTAGCTTGACTTGTGGGCATAGGCTGTGAACTTGTGAATTTTGCATTATGCAAATGAGCGCACATCTAATTCAGCATCTGCACATCTCTGTTTGAATGCCAAAAAGTGCCTCATATATTTAGAAGTCTTTATTTTCAGCTGTCTTTTTGTTCACCTGTTTTGCATAGCTTGTGGACACTTAGGACTATAACTAAGGGTGTGCAAACTAAGCCATTGCTCAAGCCCTGGGGCAGCACTGTTGCTTGAATTACATGGTGCCTTGAAAAGCACCATTCATTGTTGTTGCAGAGCAGCCCAAATCTTGCACCCTAGAGTCTGTATAAGCAATTGGGGGGTCATAAGAAGGCTCTAAGCAGTGATGTAATTCTTGGTGTCAGCCGCCCAAACTCTTTGCTGTGACATCATGATGTCACTTCTTCGGGGGCAGGGTTAGAAAAGGGGGCATAATTACCCTGCTCCAGAACTGTGGACACTCAATAAATTATAGAACCATTTCATGTCTCGAAACAAATTCTCAGATTGAGATAAATATGTCAAATATTTTCTTTAAAAAATTGGAGCTTTTATCATGGAATTAATTCCAGCATAACTGAAGTTAAAACTTCTTCAACATCCCTGTACCTGAGCTCGGCAATCTCCCTAAGCCTTACATGCCTTGCCAGATCATTGTGGACAGTGTCTTTGGCAAGCAAAAGAACCTTGTTTTTCATTGGTTATGGTCACAGTTTGTTCTTGCTTCAGTGATGGATTTTCTGGCTTGGTTATTTGTCTCATGGGTGCGTTAATCTGCTTTCTGCATGACTCCTATTGCTCTCCTAGATAAATTTTAAGTTGTTCGGTCCTGCATTATTTCAGCAAGCATTTTCAAATTCTCATTTCTGTTTTGCACATTTTCCATGCATAAACTTCATATCATCTGAATAGAGGAAAAAACATATCTACAATAAATGCATGGAAACAAAATGGCTTATATGGGACCAACTACTAGCTCATTGCCAGCAACTCATGGTTTATATGGGGTCCAACTGCTAACTCATTTACAACAATCAAAGGCTTACATGGGGATCAACTGCCAGCGTATTGCTAACAAGTAAAGGCTTAAATGGAGTCCAACTGCCAAACCATCAACAACAATGCAATGCCTAGATGGAGACTAGCTGCAAGCCCATCACCAACAACTCAAGGTTTAGATAGGGGCCAACTGCCAGTTTATTGCAAACACATTAAAACTTAGAAAATGGTCAACTTCCAACCCATGAACAACAGCTCAAAATGTAGATGAGGGCCCATCATCATCAACCCAATACCTAGATGAGGGCCTACTGACAGCCCATCACCAATATTTTTGTGTTGATATGGGGGCAAACTGCCAGCCTGTCACAAAAAACTCAATGCTTAGATGGGGGTCAATTGCTAAAAAAGGTTCCAGAGTAGGAACTGCAGTTGCTACCATACAAAACTATAGCCACTTCTCTAAAATCCTTAGCCAGATATTTAAAAAAAAATAGACCCTCCACAGTGAGATGACCCAATGTGAATTATAAAGATGGAATTCCTTAAACCAATTCAAAGGGCAAAAGACAGTGCTACCTCCAAGACATTGTAGCTCATGAACAACCATCTAATAAAACCACTTTCATGCCACATACTGCTTGGGATGGAATTGTAGTAAATCAGATGACAAAAAGGCTACATGCCAGCCTCAAATCCAAACAACAGTGAGTCAACAATGCAAAACCACTCAAGTGAATTACTAAAATAAAAGGAAAAACAAAAGTCTATAAATTGCATCATACAATCAAACAAAACATGACAATATATACCCCTAAAACCCAACCAATGAGCAATTCTAACTTCAGGAAATAGATTAAAATCTTTTGCAGAAGGGGATTATCCCTCCAAAAAAAGCAAATAAATGACCAATAACAAGTGCTAAGGAGGCAAAACACATACATAAAACCTGCCAGATTTTTATATTTTTTTATTTAGTGTTTTTATTAGGGGTGTGCACTGGCCACTTTTCGTGTTTTGTGTTTTGGTTTTGGATCTGGATCTTTCTTCATGTTTTGGATCTGAATTGGTTTTGCCAAAACCACCGTTCTGTGTTTTGGGTTCTGGGTTTTGTGTTTTGAATCTGTATTTTTTTTGGAAAAAAAGCATAAAACAGCTAAAATCACAGAATTTGTTTTTTTTGTTCCTACACTATTATTAACCTCAGTAACATTAATTTCCACTCATTTCCAGTCTATTCGGAACACCTAACAGTATTGTTTTTAGGCAAAAAGGTTCCACCGAGATAGCTGGATGACTATGCTAAGTGACACAAGTGGGTGGCACAAACACGTGGCCCATCTAGGAGTGGCACTGCAGTGGCAGGTAGGATAGCAGTTTGAAAAACTAGGCCCTAAAGAGTATGTACTGCAAAGAAAAAAAGAGATGCAAGATGGAATTGTCCTTAGGTCCTCCCACCCACTGTTATGTTGAATATACAGGACATGCACACTTTAACAAACCAATCATTTCAGCACCAGGGTCTGCCACACGACTGTGGCTGAAATGATTGGTTCGTTTGGGCTCCCACAAAACAAGCTGGCAATTAATATGTCCCTGCACAAAATGGCACTACAGAGGCAAGATGTCATCCTCATCCTCCTCATCCACCAATTCTTCACCCTCTTCAGTGTTATCCTTTTCCACATAGATTATTAATTAATCTCCACTGGAATCCAACACCACTGGCCCCTCTGTACTTCCTGGAAGAATTGATAATTCATTTTGATGAACATCATTTTCTCCACATTTTGTGGAAGCAACCTCTTATGCCTTTCGCTGACAAGGTTCCCGGCTGCACTAAACACTCTTTCGGAGTACACACTGGAGGGGGGGCAACTCAGGTAAAATAGAGCCAGTTTGTACAGGGGCCTCCAAATTGCCTCTTTTCCAGCCAGTACAGGTATAGACTGTCTGACATGCCTACTTGGATGCTGTCACCAATGTAATCCTCCACCATTCTGTCAATGGTGACCGTATCATATGCAGTGACAGTAGACATGTCAGAAATTGTTGGCAGATCCTTCAGTCCAGACCATATGTCCAAGCTTGGTTCTGTCTGCGCTGCATCACTGCCAGTGGGTCACTTAGGATACCCAAGTTGTTTCCTGGCAGCCCCAGTTGTGGGAGAAAATGAAGAGGGAGCTGTTGATGTGTCATGTTCTGCTTCAGCTGACAGTGTTTTCACCAGCATGTCTTTGCACCTCTGCAGGCTTGTGTACGCCAGAAAAAGAGACACCATGTAGGCCTTAAACCTAGGATTGAGCACGGTGGCCAAAATGTAGTGGTCTGATTTCAACAGATTGACCACCCTCGAATCCTGGGAATTTGAATGAAGGGCTTCATCCACAAGTCCCACATACTGAGTGGAATCGCTCCATCTTAGCTCCTCCTTCACTTTCTACAGCTGCTTTTGCAAAAGCCTGATGACGGGAATGACCTGACTCAAGTTGGCAGTGTCTGAACAGACTTCACATGAGGCAAGTTCGAAGTACTGGAGAACCATACACAACACGGAAATCATTCTCCACTGCACTTGAGTCAGGTGCATACCCCCTCCTTTGCCTATATCATAGGTGGATGTATAGGCTTGAATGGCCTTTTGCTGCTCCTCTATCCTCTGAAGCATATAGACGGTTGAGTTTCACCGTGTCACAACCTCTTGCTTCAGGTGATGGCAGGGCAGGTTCAAGAGTGTTTGCTGGTGCTCCAGTCTTTGGCACGCGGTCGCTGAATGGCGAAAGTGGCCAGAAATTTTTTGGGCCACCCAAAAAGTCTCCTGCATGCCCTTGTTGTTTTTTCAGAAATTCTGCACCATCAAATTTATTGTGTGAGCAAAACATGGGAAGTGGTGGAATTTGCCCAGATGTAATGCCCACACAATATTGGTGGCATTGTCAGATATCACAAATCCCCAGGAGAGTCTAAGTGGGGTAAGCCATTGGACAATGATTTCCCTCAGTTTCTCTAAGAGGTTGTCGGCAGTGTGCCTCTTCCTGAAACCAGTGATACACAGAGTAGTCTGCCTTGGAATGAGCTGGCGTTTCTGAGATGCCACTACTGGTGATGCTGCTGTTGTTGCTGCATAAGGCGATACATCTACCCAGTGGGCTGTCACAGTCATATAGTCCTTTGTATGCCCTGTTCCACTTGTCCACATTTCCGTGGTTACCGCATTTTTTAGGACACTGAGGACAATTTTTCTGACGTCTCTACACATTCTCGGTATCGCCTGCCTAGTGAAGTGGAAATTAGATGGGATTTGGTACTGGGGACACACTACCTCCATCAATTGACTAAATCCCACTGCACTGATGGCGGATACCAGATACACATCTAACACCAACATAGCTGTCAAGGCCTCAGTTATTCGCTTTGCAACAGGATGACTGCTGTCGTAAATCATCCTCCTCGCTAAGGAATGTTGGAGGGTCAATTGCTTACTAAAAGAAGTAGTGGTGTTCCTACTTCCTCTCTGGGATGATGAACGACTCCCAGCAGCAGCAGCAGCAGTAGGCATAGCAATGCAGGATCCTCCGGAGGAATCCCGGATAGGAGAGTCAGTCATGCCTGTGACATGGCCTGCAGGACTACTTCCAATCAAGACTGAGAAGGAAATTGATGAGAAAGGAGTTGACAGTGTGGTTTGCAGGCATTTGGATACAAAAGGACAAAGGGATTTAGGTGTCCCTGGACTGCTTATGGTCTTATCCACAGTTTCTGAACTTGACAGTAACTTTTTATGAATGTGCTGCAGGTGATATATAAGGGAGGATGTTCCTAGATGATTAACGTCCCTACCCCTACTTATTCCACCTTTACAAATGGTACATATGGCAAGACAGTTGTTGTCTGGATTTGGATAGAAATATTTCCAGACCAAAGAGGTGGATTGTTTGGTCTTCTGTCCAGGCATGACAGTGATGGCCTTTTTCATGCCACAGTCAACAATTGTCTCCCCCAGTGCATGATTTAATCAAACCACCTCACCATCAGAATCCTCCTCGTCAACTTCCTCCTCAGCGCCAGCTAAACCAATATCCTTATCCTGTTGTACTTCAACAGTGACATCTTCAATTTGAATATCAGCAAGTGGACTGTGGGTGCTCCTTTCAGCACTTGTAGGGGGCATGCAAATGGTGGAGGAGCCACCTCTTCCCGTACAGTGTTGGGAAGGTCAGGCTTCGCAATCGTCGCCACACTTGGACTCTACTTGTGGATTTGTGGTATCTTCTTAGAATTGGAATGCACAGTTCTTTGCTGTGCTTTTGCCAACTTATCTCATTTCATTTTTCTAGTGGGAGGAGGAGGGCTTCCATCGTCATATGAATCTGAACCACTAGTCATGAGCATAGGGAATGACCTTAGCCGTTCCTTGCTACTCCGTGTCGTAAATGGCATATTGGCAAGTTTACGTTTCTCCTCATAAGATTTAAATTTATTTTTAAAGGTCATATTCCTGAACTTTGACATTTGGGATTTTATATGCCCTCTACTATGACATTGGGCATTGGCAATGGCAGATGACATTGGCATTTTATTGTCTATGTCATGACTAGTGGCAGCAGCTTCAGCACTAGGAGGAAGTGGTTCTTGATCTTTCCCTATTTTATCCTCCTAATTTTTGTCCTCCATTTATGTGATTTTACTATGAGCGACTAAGGCACACACAAACACAAAGCACCCCCTGGACAACGCTACAGCACCCCTTTAGGAATTCAGCCTTTATGGGACAAATGCACTGCACAACATAGCCTAGCCAGCCCCTATGGACAACAGCTGCACTAGCACAGCAACCCCCACCCTCCACTATGGACAACACAGTCTTTATGGGACAACAGCACTGCACAAGACAGCCCAGACAGCCCCTATGTACTTTGTACACTGGGCCTGATTCAGACCCACTCGCAAGCGGCTATCCGCTCGCAAGTGGGTCGATGGTGTGCACTGCGCATGCGCACGACGGAGGGAGCTCCGTCGTGCGCATGCGCGAGATGCGACGAGCGAAGGACTTTCCTTCGCTCGTTGTGTCTGATCAAAGGGGGCATGCTGTCGATGTTGATTGACAGCACGCCCCCTTTGGTGGGCATGCCGGGGGCGTGCCTGCGAGACGGAGGCGTTCCCAAGGGAACGCCTACCATCAGAAGCCGGCCCCACTGACATCACTAGTGATGTCAGTGGGAGTGATTTTGGCTCTGATAGAGCCAAAATCACTCCTGGCCCTGCGGTTGAGAAACTCAACCGCAGGCTTCTGCTCGCACTGGCGATGGTCGCGATGGTCAAGACCATCGCGTCCATCAACCTGCACGCTCGTATATGCTGTGGGTGGTGACACACAGCTATATGAGCGTCCAGGAGGACGCTCCATAATTATGGAGGTGGGCCCTGATTCAGAGCGAGCGCTCTGGTCAGAGTGTCCGGCTCTGTATCAGGGCCACAGCCCCTATGGAGAACAGCACCACCAGCTCTGCAAACCCCCATCCTCCCTCTTCACTGTCCACAGCAGGAGTGAAAATGGCGCTGACACGGGGATCTTTTATAGAATCCAAAACCTGAGAGAATCCGACAGCACGAGGATGATGTTTTGCCTTGTTCCGCTAACTGAGTCTGGCGGGAAAACCTGAGCCAGACTCCGTTCCTGGCTCGGATCAGGGGGGTTCAGATTTTGGAAATCCTAACCCGCTCATCCCTAGTTTCTGTTTATTCTGGTCAGGAAAACAAAAATCCTCAAATTAGGACACAAATTAAACTAGCAAAATCTAATGTAATGCTCATAGGCATTGGATTTCCAACTGCTTTTATTTCATGAATGGACTGATGTAGCCGCACTGATGTGGAATTAATGAGTATCAAACACCACAAGAGACCTAAAACCAGGAAATTACCACTATGAACCAGCGACTCAACAGCAAAATTTTCCCCCTTCTCTGTAGGACTACACAAATTTGATCATAAACAGGGAATGCCCCTTAATTTTTTATCCTTTGGTCATAAATGTATTCCTTTGGTCATAAATGTATTCTTAAAAAGCCTAGTACTAATCTTGCACCCAAATACAGATTCCAGAAGCAGAAGAAGGTGCATAAAAGGTATAATGTACAGAGCACATGTGAATGCAGGGTATGCAGAGTCCTTGAAAAGCTGGAGAGTACACATATAGGGCCTGATTCAGAGCCAGACGCAATTAGCGCTCGCTCGTTCAGAAAAAGGGGGTGGCTATTCAAATGATCCGTTTGCTCCTTGCGGTCTGTTGCCGCCTCCATGTCTGAACGAGCGATCAAAACATGCGTTCGTTTATTTAATAAAAACGCCCCCTGGCCGCTTGCATCATACGTCATGTCCGCTATTTAATAGATTAATCGAGTACATTGAACAGCGTATGAACTGCTCGCTATATTTGTGGTTGGTTTTTCCTACCACTATATTGCGAGCAGTTCTGGCTATAAAATAACCAAGTGACATGGTCAATGATGCTGCTGTTTTAATTATGCACACCCATAAAACGCCCGCTTTGACCTTTAAGCACGCCTGCGTTCTGATCTCCACTCCCCGTTTTCAAGCACCTTCCCCTGTTACCACCCACAAACGCCTCATTCTGTCACTCAAAATAGCAGGCATTCGCAATTTAGCGAACAAACAATTTTCGTCCGCAATGACTGGTTCGCGCATGCGTATTATGATCCGTACGCATGCGCAGTTGGGCAAACATCACTCGGAGCGAACAAGCTTCTATACGATAATAAGGACTTCACAGGCGGTGGTGGAATGCTGGAAACCCAGTTTTGGAACTTTACTGCAAATGTCTGAGACATACTGTGGACAACGCAGAACGACTTAAAACCATTGAGGGGTATCCTGGCTACATTCCTGGACCTGTGGATTACCAAAAATTCACCATTGGGTGATATATGCTTGGTTTTTTATTTTAAATATACCAAGTACATGGAAAGAACTCTATCGTCTCATCTGATAAACAGAACTCTGTTGTGAACAGACTACAGGAAACATTTTGTTAAAGAATTTTTTAAAGTACATTTGATACAATCTTGGGCACCATTGTGTGACACTATTTGTGTGTTTAAGAGCAGCCACTTGCGTCCGGCTCTGAATCAGGCCCATAATACAAAACACAGACAAACACATTCAGGCAGAGAATTTCGGAAACTGTATACTGACATGACACAGCAGTGGGCAGGCAGATAAGCAGAAGTCCTAGTTTACAGCATACTTCATGGACAGGTTGCAGATAAATGAATTCCAGAGCTCAGGCAGCAAACAATAGCAGACTTAAGCACATTAGACAGGAACAAAAAAGAGGATACATACTGGGGGGTACAATAGTAAAGTGAAGATTTTTAGAAGTGGTGGCGTTGCCCATAGCAACCAATCAGATTCTACTTAACATATCTAGCTGCTATTAGCACCTTCTAGAAGATAATAGCTAGAATCTGATTAGTTACTATGGGCAACAACTCCACTTCTAAAAATCTACAGTTTCTTAATAAATACACCCCTTGGAGTTCACAGTCACTAGAAACATGTAGGTCTACAGAAAACACTTGGAAAATACCCTTGAAGTACTATATAAATTTATGCTGAATGTTGTGTAACAATGCTGAGCAAGAGTTCAGGATAGCAGTGGAAACAGACACAAAGGGGTAAATTTACTAAGGGTCGAGTTTGTGTGAGTTTTTGTGAGTTTGAGTGAATTTGCAAACTCACGTGAGTTTTTCATCTCGCAAATTTACTAAAGACAAACTCGAGTGAGTTTGAAATGAGTTTGAAGTGAGTTTTCATTTTTCACTGTTAAAACTCATGTGAGTTTGCAAACTCAAAAAAACTCACCATCGGCCAAAATCGTAAGGCTTCCATTAGCGGCCTCTCACTGGCTGGGTCCCACGTGGGCTTAGCCAATGTGCGGCTCCTCCAGGTGGGTCCCAGCCAATGAGCGACAACTAATGGAAGCTGCCGCTGATTGGCTGGCACCACAGCACTAAGGATAACTCAATGCCAGAGCTGTCATTAGCGATACTGTAACAATATGCTGTAGCGTCTTGCTACAGTGTCTCTGGGGCCCTCTTTGGAATACTGCGGAGAACATTGTGGGACAAAAGGTGAGTATTGGTTCTTTTTTTTACAGGTACAACCATTGGATACTTTACATTGAGAAGGGGACGTGAACATCTGGGAGCAGGTAAGTATGTGTGTGTATGAATGTAAGTAATAAATCTGTACTTTCACAGTGTTTGTTGTGTTTTTTTTACACATTTCTTTACAGGTGAACTACAGGTACCAGTGGCCCCTTAATGCCCCGCATGCTGGTACTTGTGGTTCTCCAAGTACCAGCATGCGGGGGAGGCTTTCTGGGAGCTGCAGTTATACTGTAAAGACAATATTGTTAATTCAATTTTTAACACTACACCTACACTATCAACCTGCCACCCACCACCCAGGGGTAGCAGGGATAGCCCCGGGCTATCAGCCTAGGCCAGGGGTGCCCTCGAGAGGAGGTCCCCTTTATTGGAGGTGTCCCCAACTCCCCAGGGATCTCTGGCCTGGGCTGACTAGCTGGGGGGGCCTGGTGAAAGGGCACCCCTGGTTCTGGCATCAGCCCCCCACTAAAAAGGGTCTAGTGCTGGTTTAAATTTTATGGGTACCCCTATGCAAATTTTTTACCCCTAAAATTAAAACCAGGACTGGCCCTGCAGCCTGGTGCTGGTACCTAATTTACGAGGGAGCCCTACTCATTTTGTTCCCCATAATTTTAGGTACCAGGACATGCTGGCAAGTTCAGGGCTGGTTAAGCTTTAGGGGGGGAACCCTATGTCATTTTTTTAAATTATTTAACCCGTTTTTTACAGGTATTAAAACACACAAGCAGCTTACACATATCTCACTGATATGTGCAATCTTCTTGCTCAGGTGAGAAAACACTGCAATCTCGAGTAAGTATTCTCATCTAAACTCTCCTTAAACTCACCTTAAACTCTCATCTAAACTCACAATTTGGAAGAAAAAAACTCACTTTGCTTCACCCTCGAAAAACTCACTTTCAGCTAAACTCACGTAAATTTGTGAGTTTGTTAAGGAAAAACTCACCCGAGTTGTGGTGAAGCAAAGTTAGTTTAAAGACTAAAAAACTCGACCAAACTCACTTCTTAGTAAGTTTACCCTGAAGTATCTGAAATGGACAAGCAGTAACAGGGAGTACAAACTCTGAGAGTCCAAGACACACAGGACCAAACGCAGAAACATCAGTGACCAGAAACCGAGTCAGAGAGAGGCACTAAATACCTGCACCACAGGTGCAACTAATCAGGCAGAATTAACTTCTTACAGGTAAATCTGATCATTCCAGGCAAAGTGGTGTCTGGACAACAGTTCCCAATGGTGAACCACAGATGTGGTTTATAAGATTGATATCATCTTTTAAATGTGACTGTTCTGTATTTATAAATGTTACCTTTATCTGAAAGGTGTTGCACTACTGCCTTTCTTTTTCTGTTTTTTTTTGTATTATGATTATGGTATCAGTTTCAATGTGGATGAGAGAGAGAGGAGTGGTGAACTTTGAAGCTAATATGTGGATTACTCTCATATGACCAAGGGATCCTCTATCTTGAGACATCAACATTGAGGAGGAGAAAGGTGAATGGTCATTGATGAGTCCATCTTTTGAAGTACTCTATATATACAAAAGTAAGGAATATGACCACTAGAGGGTCTATACTGTCTGTGGGATGTGAGTTTCACTGATTGTACTGTGTTTTGTGACTTCTATACCTGTTCACATGTAATGACAGATAGCACCTTTTTGGGATTTTTTCTTTCCTAATGATTTTGAACCAAAGAACTGCACAGTACATGGTGTACAAGACAGAGGGCCTAATTCAGACCCGCTCACGAGTGCTGAGCGCTGAACGCTCGCAAGTGGGTCGATGTTGGCCCAGTGCGCATGTGCATGAGGGAGCCGGCTCTGTCGTGTGCATGCGCGAGACCCAGATATCAACGTGCAAGCCGTCTCTATGGGTCTCGCTACAAAGGGGGCGTGCTGTCGATGGTGAGTGATGGCATGCCCCCTTTGGTCGGTGTGCCGGGGGCGTGGCTCCCCAGACAGAGGTGTTCACATGGGAATGCCTACCGTCTGGGGCCGGCCCCACTGACATCACAAGTGATGTCAGTGGGAGTGCTTTCAGCTCTGATAGAGCCGAAAGCACTCCAGGGCTTGCGGCAACGAGACCCTACCACAAGGGTCTCGTCGCAAGCCCAATGGTCGCGATGGTCTTGACCATCGCGACCATCTTTTTGGCTGCTCGCTATAGCTGTGGGAGGCCGCTCTAAAAACTAAGAGGGACAGCCCTGATTCAGAGCGAGCACTCTGTCAGAGCGTCTGGCTCTGAATCAGGGCCAGAGTCCTAACATTTGTTTTGATTAAGGTACACTAATAAGCTGCATGTGGATTGATGAGCTCTGAACATCTCTAACTAAACATAACCATAAAACCATAAAATAAGAATATAACACTTGATTGGCCGCAAAAGGTCATTATTTAGTATTTACTATTAGAAAATGCAAGAAGGCTGAAAAAGCACAACTGACAACCAGTACAGCATAACATAAATGGAGAAGAATATCTCTGCCTCACACACAGGTTATGTTGTGAGAATAGCTACCTCCCCTTACTGGGCCAGGGTGAGTGTATTTTATGTACACACCCCAGATCCCCCCACAAAAGCAGACACCCTCATCTTCCATCATAGGGGATGGTGCCTCACAATCCTACAAATAGAATTACTGCATTTGAAAAGTAATGTTTTCCCACTAAACACCAGGAAGACCAACAGGAACAAAACAAAAACAACACACAGAAATACACACCACAGGCAACCATACACGGGATGGCAAGCAGGAAACTCGAGTAAAAAGAGGATGAACACTCGCTTTTCCATTCCATGAGAATTGTAAAATTCCCTCCCTAGCATTTCCTGAATGGCTGCCTCACTCAAATCAACTGATAATGTGGAAGTGACAAAACGCGATGGAAGAGTCTGTATACACCTTTACTACACACTGCCAACTACACATGCACAGAAGCTGTGAGGATTCCCAAGGGGATGAGGTGCACAATCGTTCCAGCATTTGTTCAGTGTCTTCATTAAAGATCTGGCGTATGCTGTGTCTGCATACCCAGTAAACCAATAGAGGAATCAGAGGAAGCACACACCAGCATCTCTTATTTCAGTGTTTGTGAGGCTTCTTGCACACCATTGTAATGGACATTTAATTTATATATATATATATATATATATATATATGTTGTACTGTATGACTTTGTTGAGTCTTCGGTGTTTGCAGAGAACATTGAGTTTGGGCTAGTGAGTTTACATTCTCCACGGTATCTACAAAATTGGTTAATCAAAGAATGTAGCAGAACTTAACCCTTAGAAGCAACTATATCACCTGTGGCTAACCCAATGCGATAATGTGCTCTTCACACTTATTTTAAAACACTCAAGCTCCTTCAACATTTAAATTAAAGTTTATTGTGTCAGATCTTTTATAATAATCTTACAATATAAAGTCAGTGATTAGGTGCAAAACTAAAAGTCACAGAGCACCTATTAAATGTAATTTTTCTGGGTATATAAGGCAACTCTGGAAATGATTGGAAACATGTACTGTAGTAATTGTTTTTCTTTGTAGTCAAAAGACTTCTATTCTGCATTTGTCATATGATCATGTGGTGTTCTGCTGGTGTTATGGCTCTGATACATTAATTCCGGTTATATTCATGGAATAAAATAACTAACTGCTACATGGTTTGAAGGCTTTTATCAAGCTCTTTTGAAAGATTTAGCCTGGGAGATCCTTTTAACAACAAGAGGCAATAAGCTGCTTAAGTATGATGGCTTACCTTGTGTTTCATCATTTGCTAACCCCTTATAACTGCATTTCAATTCAACTATTGATACAACCATAACAAATAAAAGCACAACACACAATAGCTGTTGGGAAAAAGGTAATTTTTTTTTCTTGTTTCCATGAAGTTGGTGCCCCAAGAAAAGCAATTGCAAACATATTATTTAAATCTGATCATCATGGTGGGTAGTACTGCACCTACCCCGGCTTATGGTGGGTACCATCATACCCACCTACAACTCAAAGGATTGGGTTCCTCCAATCCACCAGTTGTGGAGCAAGAAACTCCTCCCTAACTTGACAGGTGGCTGTCCAAATAAGACTTATGCCATGCAGTCAAATAGCTTTGGAGGAGCATCCACAATTCATCAGTATCACATGGGACCATGACAGTACAAGCACTCTGCTGACTACAAGCATGATTCAGAGTTGTATGGTGATTACATTTTTATATATCTTTCTGATGTTTTAAGATCTGCATAGGAGCCGCACTGCACAAATGCAGATCTGAATCAACGATGATGGTCGCAGTGCCCTTAAAGCCGTAGTATGACTGACATGCTGCTGGTGTTTGCGTAGGTGATGGAGAGCTTTACAGGAAATGGGTGTGTTTTCCCCCCCATTTTCTGGGCATGCCGAAGCCAGTGGCTGAATCCTTGGGTGCAGTTTCACTGGCCAAAGCAGCACTGTTTAGATGGACATCTTGAGTAATCTGAGGGTTACTCAGATGTCCGCCAGATCCACTGCAATGTTTATGCAGGCATCAGATCACAGAATCTCTTTTAATACAAAATGCCTCCTGCAGATTTTGCATATTTTAGTACATTTGTTGTGTACTCCCCTGAATCAGAAAGTGTCCACTGCCTATACTGACGAAGGTAAAATCAGAAAATTTGCACAATCACTACATGGCTCTTGTGGACATACTGTATCATATTCCCGTTATATGGATAAAATTGGACCCTAACCTTGTACTAATAGGTCCCCACATGAGATTTAGAACCCATGGAGGGGGTGAAAATACCTTGGGCCTATCAGGTCAAATTAGAAAGATTAGCACATTTATAGTGACCTGAATAAAAGAGGAAAATCTCCTCAACTCACCCAAAATTGTAATGAATGTGAACACCCATCTGCCTGCTTGCCTGGTCTAATATAAGTTAACTATAATTTTTCCACCTTCCCAGCACCTTGATTTTACTAATGGCCAACTACAAAGCAGTAGTTGCTGCTCCAATCCGGAACTAGTGAGAGACAAAGTTTTTGAAATCCATTCCCAAATCAGATAAACCATGACTGCTGGCTCACCCCAAATACTAAGCCTTAAACACAGCTTTCCCCTGCCACATGAGGACTTTAGGAGCCCATGAAGATCATGTTGTGCTACCATTTAAGAATTTAGGCCCTGATTCAGAGGCTCTCGCTATTTCCGAGCGTTCGCCCTGAATCAGAGCGGGACATTTTTTTTTTGTTTCGGCCTCCAGGTCACTCGCAAAGCTGTGTATGCGGCCTGGTGATGGTCGCAATTATCGCGACCATCAGCATTGCGAGGAGACCATAAGGTAGGGTCTCAGCACTCGCAATGCCGAGTGGACTTCCTGCTCTATTAGAGCAGGAAGTCCACTACTGACATCGCGAAAGATGTCAGTAGGTCCGCCCACAAATTCTCAGGCGTTCCTTCGGGAACGCCTCCGTTTGTGCAGCCACCCCCCCCTACCTGTATACAAAACGGGACGAGCTGTCGATCAACATTGACAGCCGCCCCGTCTTGTAGTTAGCCCTGGAGTGACGGAGCTGTCGTCGCTCACTGGGGCTCATGCATGCGTACGCCGGAGGTGGCGCATGTGCAGGGGCCAAACATTAACCTGCTTGCGAGCGCTATGCGCTCGTGAGCGAGTCTTAATCAGGCCCTTAGTGCACTACATTGCTGAAAAATTCTAGAGTAATGCACATTGTTACTGCTTTTATATGGGACTACCTATTAAATGCTAATGTACTTGTGCTTTATCTTGCACAGTTTGCAGTCATAAACTTGCCGACGGTTGTGTTCATTGCCTTACGACTTTGCTTATGCTCACCTAGTCTCTTACCTTGCTATGCTATTCCTGTAATGTATTTGGGCCATAATAGTGTCCATCACTGAGAGCTTTATGACACAATGCATTTTGATAGCAATACTGAAAATATTAGGGCCCTACCCTGGAAAACATAAATTGTCCCAAAATTACACCATCCCAACTGTTGATAAGTTACGAGGAAATGAGGCAGTGGATGGGGGTGGGCCAACCTAACTTTCCACCCTTGGTTAGGTTGGGTTTTCATGCACAATAATTATGCCAGACATCTGTAAGATGATTTGCCTAGGATTCATTCTCTGACCTATGTGAGTTATCTCTGCCTGCCCTCTTTTCTGGACATACCTTGCTATAATTGCTAAAGCTTCCCCCCATAAAAACATAATTAAAATGAATTACATAAATCTTGTGATTGTTATTGTTCCCACCATTTCCTAAAGCTGTGATAATTGAATCTACTGTATGTTGGCACTGGTCACAGATAGTATGGGTGCTGGAGTCCCACTGGATTTGGTGTGGATCCTACAATGCTTTCTGTTGCTGGATGTGGCAACAGCTACTTAGTGTTAAGTCCCACAGGACTTGGTGTGTACCCATGCAACTGTTCATGTCTGGCAAGCAGTTGAGGCTTCTATAATGAATGAAAACAATATAAACAAGGCTTTGATGTCCCCGGTCCCCCAGATAGTGCAGTCTGTATGCTCACTTTGTTTGGCCTGCAATGGTGGTAGTGGGAGAACTGACACAGTGGTGTGAAAGTTACTGCAGCCAAGGAAGGCTTTCTGTTGCTGGGATGTGGCTGTTGAAATGGCAAGGGTTTATGTATGTGGCTGTATTATGTTTTCCCTGCAATGCGGCCATTGTTCTACAGTTTAGTGCTATGGAATATTGAATGTTCATGGCAGCATTTTAGTGATAAAGTAAAAGGGTTAAATACATATGAGGGACAGTAAGGCTCCTATAGCAATACACACCTATGCACATAAAACAAAATATGAGGATAAATAAAATTGCCAAGCACCTAACTAATCACGCACAGCAAACCTCAACAGCCCTGTAAATGCCACATAATGTTTTAGCAGCACTGCCACATGAACAGCAGAACAGAGGTAAACAGGAGACATAAAAAAAGATGTGCTACTGTGTCTATGATCCAAGATATATAACAATTATAATCACTGCCCATGGTGTGAATAAATAACCATTTATTTATTTTATTTTAAGTGTGTGCAGTGTAGCCCTTGTGGAAATGGTATATAGCTTTAATCTTAGCTTGTATAAGGTAAGTGCATTGTTCTGTTCATGCCTGCACTTTATTCCAGCTTTTCCTGAAGACAGATATAATGTACAGTAGAAGTCATTCACCTCAATAAATCATAATAAAATAGACCATATTTCTATGGAAGAAGAGTGGTTGTGCCATGGAGGTAGGCAATGAAATGAAGCTGAGTTGCACTCTTACGCGCCCCATGGGTGATGCCAAGGGGCACCGATGATCTTTGCTAATAAACTGCTGGTGTGCTGCTCAGTAGCTCCTTCTGCAGCATCCCCTGTTACTTGAATGCACTGGGTGTGGTACCCTGGCCAGAGTCTTCCCTCTAGATGCTCCTTTTATTCCCTTTGTGTTGAAAATTTTCATTGTAAAGAGGCTGCTCTCAGAAATGCTATCAGGTTTATCCTATCTGGTCATTGGACCTCGTTTCTTATATGAATAACCTTAACCCCATGTTAACCTGCGATAACTGTTCTTGCCACAAATTTCACTGTCACAACCCAATATACAATAAAGGTACTAGCAATAATCGCACAGATATCTCCACAATGCAACAGCGCTTATAATCTTCATGATTACTTTAAATCCCTGGTTCTTTATTCTCCATACAGAGTCTGAGCAGCTGACACATTCTTTGCTTTTGTATTCTGAAGGTGACCCTGCCCAAGTTGTGAGTTTTCTTCAGCAGTTTAGCCAGATATTTTCTGCTAACCAGTATGACTTGTCATCTGCAGGTTACTGTGTTACTCATATAATTACAAATCTCAGAGGTGACGCGCTATATGGTGTAACCACGATTTTGGAGCAGAATAATACTTGCTTAAAGTTTTATTAGTTTTCCCTATTTCAATATTTATATACCCAGTACTTCTGACCTTGTAAAATCAACAGCAATAGCTTCTGGCCCAAGTCTCAATCAGTTTGACTGCCAAACAAAGGGGAAAAGAAATAAAAGATTTAAGTTCCTGCTCACAAAAACTGCATACCCTGCACAGCTGTCACATTAAAAAAATGTACATATGGCCAATAAATCTGATCTTCAGCCCATGAGCCCACTAACATAATTTGTTTTACTATGGGCATGACTGTGCAGTAATAGTATGTTGTGCTTTATTATTTTTTTCATCATCTTAAATGACCCATCTATATCTCTCCCTTCTACCAAGTTCATTCAATTCACCACACATCATGTAGCCATCTGTGTGCTGGAGCGCAGCAGCCATTTTCTTGTAGCACATATCTTCCTTAGCTTAGCATCAATTCTATAATATAGCCAGGGTCACCAAGAGGAAGGGGGAGTGGGTACAATTTGCACGGGCTACCAGAGGGGCCCGGCAGGGGGCCTGGGTCCGGTGCTACCCCCCCACCCTCCTCACTATCTCCCAGCAGCCCAGCACACAGCATGTGCTGGGATGCCGTGGGAGATTGCTGTGGCTACTGCTTAGCAGCCGCAAGCAATCTTCTATGCCTGAGGGGGGAGCGATCACACTGATCGTGTCCCCCCTGGCTTTGCGCCGGGCTGAGGGGCTCGCAGCGTCCCCTCCCCAGCGCGCAGCGTCGCTATGCGGCGCTGCAAATGTATGTTGTTTTTTTCTTCGATGGAGCGTTGCCACGCCTCCCGCAATTTGGCCACACCCCCTCTTTACCGGGGCCCAGCGGCGCTCTCAACAGCCCTGACTATAGCCTAGCATTGTAAAAGAGGTATAAACATATAAACGAAAAATGTTCAAAGAAGCAAAATCAGACAAAAATTAGGAAGCTTCTAGTAAACTGGACAGATGTAAGAAAAAATGCACAGAAAGAAAACTATCTTTAAAGACAATTGCTACACTACACTGTTTCAGTGCTATTAAAATTCTGATATTTTTGTAGGAATTGTTAACTAAGAGTACACTTTATTCCACAAATGAATACAATTTAAAGATTTTTGCAATCTTTTTTTAAATGGCTTCCAGAGATGTATTAATAAAAAATAATTTTAATTGACAATTTGATTGAAAAGAACAAAATAGGAGGAAAGGAGAAGAGTAGGGAGAGACCAGAGGAATAAATAAATAGGCTGAAAGACAACTTATATAATGGTAGCTTGTTGCTGAGATATATACATTGCAGTTTGCTAGGCCTGATACAGAGATGCACACAATGCCTGTCACTGCTATGATCCTGTACGCAGTGGACTTGCCAAATACTCTAATGACTCAGCTGTCTTCTTGTGCACAGAAATGCCCACTGCCAGGGTCTCCACTCTGCCGCTTACGTACAAAAGAGGAACTTCAGAAACATCGGTCACACATCGAACCTCTGAGCAAGCCAATGCTGTCTCAGAATGAGCAACTCACCTAAGAAACCAGGGCCTCTCCAGCTGAATATAAATTTGCAGCAACTCACTAGGACATGCTCAGAAAACAGTCCTAACATGCCTGCATTGACCTAGACATCCCCGTTACCTCCCACAAAGACAGACTACCTGACACATTCTATCTGCAATGCTGTTGCTAACAAATTGCTGTGAGTGCGCAGCACTGCTTTGGCGCATGCACAGTAGCAAAAAAAAATCTGTACTGCGTCCGATATCGACATTGTGTCCACCTCTGATTTAGGCCATAAATGTCAGAGTATTTCATCCAGTTAAAGAAGATATAGACACATAATTCTAACTGATTAATTAAAATCATTGCTAAAGGAAGAGTAAAGCACATTTCTCTCTCAGTAGCCTTCTAGCAAAAATGATTATTAAATAAATGATTTTTCATACATTACCACATGTACTATATATATAACATATAACAATATCACACTAGAAACTTTACTTTTCAAATATAAGAAACATTTTATAATTATGGTCAGAACAACATCCATGTATTAAATAAGAACAGCAAACTCCTACAGCATTTTCTTAATACCATATGAGTCACTTCTAGATCATAAAGAAGAGATGAGCAATTAAATATATATATATATATATATATATATATATAGACTGTATTTCAAATGTTATATTCTACCCATAGGAAAACAACATAATTCAACTCATTAGTATATGTGTTTTTAACTGTAGACATATTTCAGGAAATATATGGTATTAAAAAAGAAAATGCATTTTTATTTTGCATATTCACATTTTACATTTTATATATATATATATATATATATATATATATATTTATATATATATATATATATATATATATATTAACATTTTAACATTAAATGTACTATATGTAATTTCTACATACTACAATAAACATAGATTCTCCACCCATAACATTTTGTTCATGAAATATATTTGTTCTACAGTAATTACAGGCATTGACAATTTTGATAAAAGAGTGAAATACCAATCTATTGAGTATGGGAATTTAATTAGAAAATGTACTGACACAATTCCCCTAGTAAGACTCTTTATAAAGAATAGCCACTCATTTCTTTTCCCAAGGTTATAAGGATGAACGGCATTCGAAGCGTAAGATGAGATAGTGACAAATTCAGTGTGAGGCCTTTTGATTATTTACCTTTTGTAACATCTCACTGAAGGAAATGGATGATGTGGAACACCAGTGCATCCTAAAAAAAGAATTATTGTGACAAGTTTAATTAAGAAGTGATGTATACAGTATTATTCTTTTTTTTCCAATAACTTACAAAATACACTGAATAAACAAACTGGTTATTCTCTTTTAGCAATTTCAATAGTTTTGTCTACATAAGCTGTAATTACATCATTACTGCCCCTGAGTCATTCATAAAGTTCTACAATACTGCAGAATACTACACCCCAATACATGCATGATTGGTACTAATACATATGGGGCTAAATGTAAGAGTGTCCAAGTATTTCAAATGTGCTAGTATGGAGCTATACTAGGGTGAGTTTTACAACTCACCCTATGTAATAGGGTGCGAGAACATGCAAACTCGCATGTTTGTCACACCCTCACAAATCACAATGGCAAAACTCACATCCAGATATTTTGCTATTATGAAGATGCAACTCAGCCAAAGTAATAGTGTGAGTGTTTAGCTTGCAAAATTTTAATGACCTAAAACTGAGGATTCATTGGCTGAGATAGGAGAGCCTCTGCCTCTCTCAGCCAATGAGCAGTTACCACCATTGACTTCAATGGTGGGAGCCGCTAGGTAACCGGTTTATTGGGGGAGACCCCACCTCCCCAGGCATCCCCAGCCTGGGCTGACTAGCGTGTGATGATAATGCTTTGGCCAGGGGACCCTGTAAGCAGGTCCCATGCCTGGGGCATTTTATCCCCTGCTAGAAAGAGTCTCCGGTGATGGTTGTGGATAATACGTCTTTTGTGCCCCCAATTTTTGCAACAATATGAAAGCTCAGTGCTTGTTGTGCTTTTAGTGGGGGACCTCACGTCATTTTTTTTTCATTTTAACATTTTAATAGCTTTATTAACACAGAAGCGTGCATGGATGTCACTGAATGAAAGTCGCTTTATAAGTCGCACGTTTTCCTGCAGTTTTAACACACATTCAAGGCAAAATAGGACCAAATTACTCGCAACATATTACATTTGCAAGTTGCGGGACAAACTTGAACATTCTGAATGTGCGAATTTGACTCACACAAAAAACATGCACCCTATCACACTTGGCCCCTGGCTGCTTTTAGGATTTCCAGTAGGTGTTGGTCGGTGCACTCTAGGAGCACTAAATAGTATCCTCTACTGATATGAAAAGTGTTATGAGTTTATTAAAACATAACTTTTAATCTATTTGTTTATTAAAAGGATATTCCATCCAGTATTCATAAGTAGGCGAAAATATTTAAAACATATAGAAAAGTGTTAAAGATTGAAATAAAGTGAATTAAAAATTGTTTGCTGTGTCAGTGTCAATCAATGGTTTGCCTATACAAACCATCGATTGACACTGACACAGCAAACAATTTTTAATTCACTTTATTTCAATCTTTATTATAAATTAAATTCTATTGTCAACAGAGCTACCTTACATTACTGTATTTAACTGTCTCAATTCAATATCTTGTTCAAATTCCAGTGTGGAGGCTGGATACAAGTGCCTATATTTATCTTGCTGAGGTCTGAGTTTGATATTATTATTATAGTAGCTGTTTTACCTTATAATACAAAAGTGTCAATTTGAAAGCCAAATTGGTATCTTATTCATTCATGTACCAGAGGAAAGTCTTTATTCCAGAATTATTGGGATTTTCTATTATGTTATATATTGAAATAGTCATAACTTCCCATTTGTATCGAGTTCCTTTATCTGATACATACATATGAATTATTGACAAGACAGTGTGTTAATAGTGCAAGTTGCGACTCGGCTCACTACTAATACAATTCCACATGCTTATTTGTTCACCTACCTGAATTTAGTTGCTTGCATTTTCACAATGTATCATATATTTTCTCTTCCACAATTAAACACTTTATTGCTCCCTTGTGAATATCAGAAGCAATTTTATTGTGGCATTGTCAGATGTACCTCTGGCGATTGTTACCATATGTGGAGCTTGGATTAATCCCAATTATTAGGTTTGTGTTGGTGTCCTAGCCAAGCATATTATGGGCAGTTATATTATTTATTTATACTGGTTAACAATGGTATGGCTGCTGATAAGTTAACTGTTATATAAATATTAATGTTATGCAATTGTCGTTAGCATTGATATCTTTATTCATTGGGTTTATGTTGGTGCTATAGCCAACCATGCTTGTATTTGTTATTTTAGTTCAGTCTTAGTATAGCTGCTGACTATACTGTAGCTCTGGCTAACTGCCTCCAACATTCAGTCTATATATATAAGTACTGTAGCTCTGCCCATTACTTGCAATACTGTTATTAATTATTAGAGGTCAGCACTAGTGTGGGTGCGCACTCTCCTTTAGGTTGACTGCCACTCTGGTTCCCCTGAGACTCAAGTGCGGCTCTCACAAACAAAGCAGTCGCTTTGATATGCAATACATTTTAATTAGTCATTGTTTTTACATTTTATGGATACAGTTTGACACTGTGGACATAGCCTGTCTTGACAATCGCATAGATATTTGGTAAATCAATCGCCTTTCATCTTGTTCAGTGTAATTGTATTTCTACTGCAGCTTTGCCCATTACTGGGCAAAGCTCAATTATTAGAGCTCAGCGCCAGCAAGTCCACTCATTCTACCTTAGGATGATGGTTAATTGTAAAGTGAACTGGGCTGAGGGACCTCTGATGTCACAATCATGTGACCCACGACAGTAAGAGGGAAAAGCAAGATTCAGATAAGGACCCAAAGTGTTCCCTCGCTGGATCCCATTGCTCACTTTGCTCACTAGAGGTTACTATTCCCACTCTATGTCCATGTGGAAAGTAAAACTGAAAGTTCACTGGCTGTGCTTGCTCCTTCCCCTGACATCACATGTCTTTCTACCCATTTGGATCTGAAATGTGTTTATTTTTCCATTAAGTGTGGTATATTCCACCAAATAACACAAATATACATAAAAAAGATACTTTACAATGATGTCAAATATAAACTTCAATATAATGCAAAAAAAATATTAAAACATATAAATTTAAAATTAAAAAATAGATAAAAATGAATGAGTGGAGAGTACCAATAAATAGATTCCTTAGCTAAGGAATGGAATAACCTAATGGAAAAATACACATTTTTATTTGGTAACACTTTCCCTTTAGAGTGTTTTTCCAAGAGCATGTTATTTTGATCCAGAAAGTATTTTTGTGATCCACGTATTTTGCACAGAACACAGAGGGACATCAGGTTTCAGAAATAAATGCCCAAGGCTTTTATTATATCCAATTCAAGGTAGCGCACTATATAAATTTGTAGGACTTACATTAAGTATATTGATCTGCACCATGAAGGCTTGTTATGTGTTTCTCCCACTAAATATGTGATGGTTCATCAACAACACTGGCAAGAATTATGTTGCATCTGCCAACCACCATTGGACCACAGAGAAAATTATTTCCAACCCCTATTATGCACTTCAAAAGGATGAGTACATATTCACTTCCTATGAGAAGCAAGATATTTTGACATTATTACACTATATAGTGTACAGCACAGATGGTGTAATGGTTAGCATTACTGACTCACAGCACTGTGATTGTGGGTTTGATTCCCAACACGGCCCTACCTGGGTGGAGTTTGTATATTCTCCCTATGCTTGCGTGGGTTTCCTCCAGGTACTCCGGTTTCCTCCCACACTCCAAAAATATACTATAAAAAATAGCTTATTTTATAATATAAATTTTCATATTTTTATTTTTATTTTAGTTTAATACTAGATACCTGTATTATCGTAATTCCTTTTGATTCTAATTAAGTATCTTATATTATATATGCCCCATATACAAAAATCTTAAAAAATACAAAAAATCTTAGAATGATATTGGAACTCATACATTGTGTGATTATGTAAATAATCCAGATCCAATATTAGTTGATAGTTTATTTATGCAATATTACACCGAAAATAAAAATTGTTTTAAAATATATATTTGAGGCATTTACATAAAGTGTTTATATAGATCCCTTATCAATTAGTAATTTTTAATGTCTAACACAGAGGTTACAAACCTCGGTCCTCAAGGCACCCTAACAGTCCAGGATTTAAGGCTATCCATGCTTGACCATAGGTGGCTTAATAAGTGCCTTAGTCAATTTGATTTAACTACCTTCACTCAACCATGGATATCTCTAAATCCTGAACTGTTGGGGTGCCTTAAGGACTGCATTTGGGAACCTCTGGCCTAAACCAAATGCTCCATGTCAGTTGGGTATGTGTATAATGTCTTTCATGTATAAATGCTTTATAAGTTGTAAATAATAACATTCTATATATAATGTGCTAATGTCTTACAGGGTGTACAGTATATTGTTTTCTACTTACGGTATGTCTTAATAATTATAAAAAAATTTAAGAGGCAAGTATATGTGATATATCATAAATATGTTCTCCTAAAAAATATTTTTGTGTCTCTCAGAATGTATATATGTACAAAAACATATACTCCCGTAATCATCTATTTGTGAATTAACTGTACAATATGTGATACACATTTCTACATATGTGATATAGTATGTGAATGGATTTGAATTAAATAATATAATCTAAAAAAAGGGGCTCATAAATATATGTGATATATACATATCTTTGGTGTATATTAAATTACTTTTATATATTACAAAGTGCATTGTGTTTTGTGAATATTAGTGCATTGAACTGGAGGTGTCTACAAGTATCTATTGCCAGTGTTATTCTGACACAATTTTATGAATTAACACCAAACTATGAAAAGTCCAATCATGGTAACAATAATGCGACAATTAATAATTCCACAGTGCATGAGTGATAACATTGGTAATTATATGTCTGTATACATTGCATCCTATTCAAAATTGACTATTAACTAATATGCATAAAACAAAAATGTTGAATTCATATTTTACATGTATGTCCCCAGACAATCACAGTTCATATTTAATAATATGAGCATTATTAAACATACCAATAATATTCCAATAAATTATTTTAAGATTATAGAGTTGTTAGTAAAATTAATTAGAAGAAGGGTGTTTGATAAAAAAAAGTGAAGATACAAAGTGTTATTGCCTTTTGCTTCTCTAATCAAGAAAAACTGTGTAGTTGTTGTCTTTATCAAGTCCATTGGGAATTATGTTTTCCATGAGGAAGATCATGTATGTTTCCTTCCTTGCCAACTCCTTATTCAGATCTCCTCCTCTAATACCCATCATAACTTTGTTTATTTCAAATGCTTTTAAATGACTAGGGATGCCTCCACGTGATCTCACAAAATGCCTGGTAACACTAGTAAGTTGTTTGAATTTACTTAAATCTTTCTTGGCATTTCTAATGTTGCCTACATGTTCCAATAATCTCTGTTTTAATTTTCTGCTTATCATACCATTGTACTTATTGTGACAACTGCATTCTAGCCAGTAAATTACCCCTTGTGTGTCACAGTTGATGTACCCCCCTAATGTTATTGATTTTTTTTATATCTACCATTGTACTCCTTAATCATTTTGATGTTCTGGCATGCTCTACAATGTCCACATGGATAACAGCCTTCAATTACATATTTTCTGTTCTTTGCTCTGGAGTAATGACTGTGTACCAATTTATCTCTGACTTTTTCCTACTGATATTAAGCTGGTTCCCTGTTTGTTCAGCCAGCTCTTTGTCTGTTATCAGGATGTGCCAATGTTTTTGTAGGGTTTGATGGATTTCCCTCCATTGGTTACAAAACGTGCCCACAAACCTTGTTTTGTTATCTACAGTAGTGTTGGAATTTAACTTTGGAGTTCTTTCCTATTTCTCCTTTTGCTATATTTGGAGGCACTTTTGATCATGCTATTACTATATCCACGTTTCTGGAGACATTCTTTCAGTTCTTTTGCTCTTCTCTCAAAAGTCTCATCAACAATATTGTCTTGTTCTTAATATTTACCCCTTGGGGATGCCTTTCCGAGTGGCTGAATGTTAAAAACTTTCAAAGTGAAGTATACAGTTAGTAGCTGTTTTTTCACGATTTACCTCAGTTGTTATTTGTCCAAATTGATTGGTTGTTATTTGAAGATCTAAGAAGGTAACATGTTTATGGCTCATTTCCATGGTAAGGTTTAGATTAAGGGAATTTCTATTCAGTTTTCCTATCAATTCAACAAGAAGACCCTGTGGCCCTTCCCAGAATATCAGGACATCATCACTATAGTGATACCAAGCATTTACATGCTTAGTATAAATGGGACCCAATTACTCGCACCCTAAATCATTTGCGAGTTGTGGGACAAACTTGCGCATTCTAAATGTGTGAGAATGTTTGAGTTTAACTCACACAAAAAATTTGCACCCTATTACAATTGGCCCCTGTTGAGATTGTTGAGAAGCACCATGCATAAAATAGAGCCAACAAAGGCTAGAAAAGGTTTTTACAATTTAAATCGGACAAGAGGAGCCAGTGTGAGTAATTTTTTTATTTCCCAATACAGGTTAGTTACACTAACATTACATTTAGATTTAACCACTTGCCTGGCATTGTCACATCAGATGTGACCACACCACACTGGGCTTTCCTTGACATGGTCGCATCTGATGTGACCTGTCACAAATGCCCACTAGGCGGCTGCTGGAAGCTAATCTTCCAATAGCCACCTATGTCAGAGGAACTTGCTTGTCCCGCTACACCTTCAAATTCCCCTGCAGTGTGTCCTGATCACTGCTGGCCACACTGATCGGGCACCCAGCACGGCTGCAGGAAGATGTGCCTTCAATAGAAGTAGCAGCTGCGACTGCTGCTGTGTCCTGATCACTGTGGCCAGCAGTGATCAGGCAGGCTGCATGAACTCCCTCCTGTTGTGGCTACCTGGTCAGTATCCCCAGCCTGGGAAGCCGGCGGCACCACAACCCCATATGTAGAAGCAGGCAGCAGCGGGTGCTGCTTGGTGAGCCGGCAGCTCTCCCACCCCCTCCATCCCCGGCCTGTCTGCCTACCATCCTGTGATAACTACAGATGCAGCAGCCGTGGCTAACAGAGCCACGATTGCTCCTCTTTCCCAAGCAGCCGGTGCTCGCACCCACTCCTCCCCAGCCATGCTGGCTACTGCTATGTACCGAGCCAGTGGCACTCACACCCCTTTCTCTCCTAGCTGCTCTAACCCCCCAAGACCTTCTCCTCCCCCAGCCAAGCTACACAGGCCAGTGCTGTCCACAGCCCCTCCTCCCAGCTATAGCTCTGCCTCTACCTGTCCCCCCATGTCCCGATCACTGCTGGATGCAGTGAATGGGCATTGTGCATAATATGTATATATATATATATATATATATATATAAACAGAAAACTCAGCACTCACCATTGTGCTGAGGCAAGGCAGTCACCAAACATAGCTTCCATCATACTACCAAAAAAAATTTCAGTTTAAACTCTGTGATCGTAGCTACCAGGTTTCCATAAGTAATATAGATAGTGTATGACCTGCAGAGAAATGGGGTCCCATGATGTGGGCTGCAGGCTTCAATGCATTGATTAATCCATGAACCAAAACCCCATTATTTATGTATTATTGTGAGTGATTTAACAATGGTGAGTGCTGAGATTAATGTTTTTATTTATTTAAAAAATGTGGTCACAAGCCACTTGCACCCCAGTCCTGGCAATGCCGAGTGCAGGTTGGCACCCCAAATCTGGGAGTGGCGAGTGCAGTGGATTTCTGACATATATATATATATATATATATATATATATATATGCCACAATTGGTGGCACTCAAGGAAAGAATAAAAAGGGGTCACACAGACCTCACAGCGTTCCACAGTTTTGGTTTATTCTCAAACCTTCAAACATATTCCTGACGAAGGTTTGAGAATAAACCGAAACTGTTGAACGCTGTGAGGTCCGTGTGACCCCTCTTTATTCTTTCCGTGAGTGCTACCAATTGTGGCTTATATTTCTCTGAGGAGTCGGAGGGCACTGCAACTTTGTTGTATTATATATACAGCCAGGTGGAGTGCCGATCATTGGTATATTTATATATATATATATATATATATATATATTGTCGGGTTCAAGCCTAGGATTGGCTGTTACTCACCACTGTGCCAACTTTCCCTGACATGTACTGTCAGACTCTGGTATAGCAGCGGTTGACACATTGAGAATTATGCCTTATGTGTATTATCGTCAGTGGCTACTCCATGATTTGGTTTCCATGGTTTCTGTCATGGATGCAGCCATGACAGTCTGTATCACCTGACTGACCCTCCATCCAATGGTAGCATGGTTGTTGTCAGCTGACGCTGCCTTACTATGGATTGCTACCTTAGGGTATTTAACCGGGCTCTGGGCAACAGGAAGTTTTCTGTACAATGTTGTTACTTCTCGTGTCTTCTTGCCATCACTTCATTCCAGGTTCCCCTGTTGTTATACCCTCAAGTCTCTTCAAGTGCCATATTGTGCAGCAGTGTATCAGAAACACCTTGCCTAGATGCAACCATCAGTGCCATCTCCTTGTGCATAAGTGCATAAGAAACATCTTGCCTGTGTGCATCCACCAGTGCCATCTCCTTGTGCAGCAGTACATCAATTGTATCTAGCCTGCGATCAATCATAAGTGTCATCTCCTTGTGCAGCATTGCATCAAAACATCTTAGCTTGTGTACTCAGTACTTCCACTGCATACTACTACTAAGTCATTATTTCATATTGGTGGAGGATCTATTCTCTTGGCTGTATACTCAGAATCACTCTCCAGTGCAGATACTCAGCTAGTGCTTTTTTATGAAGTATATCACTCGGGTCATTGTTTGTATTTGTCTCAATTCCCATGGGTATTGGATACCTGACAAAAGGGCCATGACCTGCCTGCTGGGTGCAGCTTACACCCATCTCCTGCTTAGGTGGGTCACTGGTGAACACCTCCCAGCAGGTTAGACTCTGCACCTTTGATCAGGTCTCGCCAAAATCTGATATTTGTTGATGAGGAGATCATACATCCAGGCCCCTTGCCTCCCATTCCTCCCTCAATCCCGGACCTCAGCTTTCAACTCCTTAGCAGGAGGGTCTCCAGAGACAAACATGACAGTTTGGACAGGCCCAGTGGAAGCTCCAGGATTTCAGGGTGCAGAGGCATTGCAAGATCTCACCTCTCATATGGACACTCAGGAGAAGCACAACATCAAGTGGCTCTGTAATTACAGGAGCTCTCAGGACAAGTACTTTCTATCCAGTCTACTTTGGCTACATTACTCCCTCCTCCAGTTGTCTCGGCTCCTTCAAATCCTTCAGTCTATAATCAGGTTTTGGTGTCTCAGAAGTCTTGTCTACAGTTGGCATCCCTGGAACGCTTTGATGGAAGCCCTCGACGATGCCGGGGGTTCATCAACCAAATGCAAGATCCAATTTGAGTGTCTTCCACAGAGTTTCCCTACGTCTAGGTCAAAGGTGGCATATATAATTTCTCTTTTGATAGTAACTGCCTTGGACTGGGTTTCCCCATTATGGGAACGAGTCAATCCTCTGGTGTTCAATTATGAAAACTTTATTTGCTCCTTCAAAAGAATTTTTGACAAACCAGGCCGTTCTTCCTCTGCTTCTTCTGAGCTCCTTCGAGTCCATCAAGGAACCCACACTGTAGGACAAAACGTGGTTCAATTTCAAACCATCTCCTCTAAATTAAAGTGGAATGAGGAGGCTCTTAAGGCAGCTTTCCTACATGGACTTTCTGAGAAAATGAAGGACAATTTAGCCTCTGTGGATCTTCCAGAGTACTTCACCGACATAATCTCCCTGTGCATCAAGATAGGGAACAATTGGCTAGTGGAGGGTGAGGAGATTGTTTTCAGGATTAGCCTTTTTTGAATGCCCGCTCCTCTTCTGCTACCAGTAGGAAAGAACCTATGCAGGTTAACAAGTACCAGCTGACCACAGCTGAACAAAACTGCTGCTTCCAGAATAAGCTCTGTCTTTACTGTGCCACTCTGGACCACATCCTTTAGAATTGTCCTCTTGCGGGAAACACGAGATCCTAACTGGAATTGAGAGCATTCAGTTGGGGGTTGTGATCAACCCTTCCCAGTTAATGGATAGTCTTTTATTTGTGTCCCTTTCCCAAAAGTCTAAGACAAAGAATTAAAAGCCCTGGTGGATTCCAGTGCCGCCAGAAATTTTATTTCTGAGTCCTTAGTACGAACTCTGGGTTTTCCAGTTACTCTGTTACCCAGAAAGTTGTCTCTTTCCGGGGTAGACAGCAACACTATTCTGGGAGAGTCTATTTCATCCATTATCCATCCAGTGTCTCTCGGAGTAGGATGTCTCCATCAGGAAATGCTGGAATTTTTAGTTCTTCTGAAGACCTCTTATGATTTAGTTATAGGTCTGCCTTGGTTGAAAACACATAATCCTACATTGAATTGGTCCAATATGTAAATCCTGCCTGGGTTAATGTTGTTTCCAAGGATGCTTGTCTCGTGTGATCCTTGTGCGTGTCCACACAGTTGCTACCAGTCCTGTTGTTAAGACTCCTACTCCTGGTGTTTTGGAAGCCATCCCTGAATCCCGTCTACCTGAACCTTATCATAATTTTGCTGATATTTTCTGTGAACAGGCTGCATACAAGTTACTTCCTCATCATGCTTGGGACTGTGGTATAGATCTCTACCCTGGGAAAATGCCACCTCATGGCCGAATATACCCTCTCTCAGTCCCAGAGATGGCAGCAATGTCAGATTATATTAAGGAAAACTTAGCCAAAGGGTTTATCTGACCATCTTCTTCTATTGTTGGGGCAGGTCTCTTTGTAGACAAGAAAGATGGGGGGCTCAGACCCAGCATAGATTATTGAGGACTCAATCAAATTACTATTAAGAACCAGTATTCCTTGCCACTCATCACCGAACTCTTTGACAAGGTTTGTGGGGCTCACTATTTTTCTAGATTGTAACTCCATGGAATCTACAACTTAATCCATATCAAGGTGGGGGATGAATGGAAAACCACATCCAGTACACAGGGCAGCCACTTTGAATACCTAGGGTTGCCCTTTAGGTTAAGTAATGCACCAGCAGTATTCCAGGTTTATGTTAATTAAATTTTCAGGGACATTCTCTACAAATACATGGTAGTTTATTTAGACAACATTTAATTTTTTTCTAAGAACCTACACTTACACCTACTTCATATGCGAGAGGTTTTATCCTATCTCTGAAACCATTGTCTTTTTGGGAAGATTTCTAAATGCCTTTTTGAACAATCTTCCATGCCATTCTTGGGTCATATTATTTCTTGAAATTGCCTTCAGATGGATCCTGACAAACTGAAAGCCAATTTTGGCCTCAACCTAATCTACCCAGCGATTTCTGGGATTTTCAAATTACTATTGAAAATTTATTTTGAATTTTTAAACTCTGGTTGCTCCTATCACAGCCATCACCAAAAAAGGAACTAATCCTTCTCACTGGTCTGCCCCGGCTGTGATGAGATTTAAAAAATTAAACACAGTGCTTTCAACAGCACCCATCCTTCGCCAACCACAACTTGATAAGCCCTTCATTCTTGAGGTTGATGCCTCCTTGGTTGGAGTAGGAGCTGTATTGTCCCAAACCACTGAAGATGGAAGGATTCATCCATGTGAGGTTCTTCTCACAAAAATTTTCTCCCGCTGAGAAAAATTATTCCATTGGAGACCAAGAGTTACTGGCGATGCACCTGGCATTGGAGGAATGGTGACATCTTCTGGAATGGGATAAATTCCTGGTCACCATAATTACAGACCATAAAATTTGGTATATCTTCAAACAGCTCATTGTTTAAATGCCAGAAAAGCTTGCTGGTCTCTTTTATTTTCTAGATTTGATTTCAAACTAAAGTTTCGTCCTGGCACCTTGAATAGGAAAGTGGATGCACTATCTTGGTTGATCCTTTGTACACAGCAGGATCAACCTCAAGTTTGTCCAATCCTAGATCCTGTTACACCTACTGAAATCTTGATTCCTCCACCTGGTATTTTTGTTGCTCCCCAACTCCCAACTGCGTAAAAGATTACTGACTTGGGCTCATGCTTTCCTCTTTGCTGGTCATTCCGGCATCCTCAAAACTTACAAATTTCTACAACAATCTTAGTGGTGGCCTACCATGAAAGAACATGTTCGGAGTTTCATTTTGTCTTGTGTAAAATGCACTCGGCATAAAATCTCCTGAAAAAGAATTGTGGGTCCATTACATCCTCTGCCAGTTCCAGTTACTCCTTGGACTCATCTCTCCATGGATTTAATTTTAGAATTGTCTCCATCCAAGGGACATAACACGATTGGGTGGTCGTGGATCGATTTTCTAAGTTGGCCAATTTTATTCCTCTGGTGGGTCTTCCTTCTGCCCCTCAACTGGCAAAAATCTTCATCCGAGATGTGTTCAGGCTGCATGGTCTAACTAAAGAGATTGTATCCGATTGAGGGGTACAATTCATTGCTAAGTTCTGGAGAGCTCTGTGTGCTACCTGTGGAATTAAGTTAAAATTATCCTCTGCCTACCACCCTCAAACAAATGGTCAGACTGAAATAGTAAACCAAGAACTGGAAACTTTTATTAGGATTTTCGTATCATCTTCCCAAAACGATTGGGTAGATCTCTTGCCATGGGCTGAGTTCTCACACAACTTCAGGTATCATTCCTCATCTAACTCCAGTCCATTTTTCACAGTCTATGGTAGGCATCCTCGAGCACCTGATTTTCAAGAGTTACTGCCTGTGGAAGTACTGACCATAACTTATTTAGTAGACTCATTTGAGGTTTTGTGAAAGAATATTCATTGTTCCTTGAAGAGAACCTCTAAGAGTTATAAAACATTTGCTGACAAGAAACATCTTGCTGTTCCCCTTCTGAAATTTGGATATAGTTTGGTTATCATCCAGAAATATTAATTTAAAGGTACCTAGTATGAAGTTTGCTCTATGCTTCATTGGACTCTACCACATTCTCAAGATAATTAATCCTGTGATGTATACATTAGAACTTCCTTCACAAGTGAAGATCTCCAATACCTTTCATATCTCTCCTACATCTCCTGATCCTTAACTAATTTCAGCATTCTTCACCTAAAGCACCTCAAGTACAGACTTAAAAGGGTATTGAATTTGAAATAGAAAGAATCCTGTACTCTTGACATTGGTCCAACTGCCTTCACTACCTTATTGATTGGAAGGGGTACAGACCTGAAGAACGAGCATGAATTAAGTCCTCCAATGTCCATGACACTCAACTTGTACGGGCTTTACATACACGGTTTCCTGATAAGCCTTTTGGGTGTCCGGAGTCCACCCTGAAAGGGGGGGTACTGTCAGGTTCCGGCCTAGGATTGGCCATTACTCACTGTTGCACCGTCTTCCGCTGACTTCTCATGTGGCCAGACATCTGGTATAGTGGAGGGTGACGCACTGAGAATGATGCCTTAGGTGCAATATCGTTAGTGGCTTCTCTGTGGTTTGGTTTCCATGGTTTCCCTTGTGGATGCAGCCATAACAGTCTATATCACCTGACTGACCCTCCATTCAATGGTAGCATGGTTGTTGTCAGCTGACACTGCCTTCCAATGGATAGCTACCTTAGGGTATTTAGCCAGGCTCTGGGCAACAGGAAATTTTCTATACAATGTTGTTAGTACTTGTGTCTACTTGCCGTTACATTTTATTCCAGGTTCCCTTGTTGTTATACCCTCGAGTCTCAAGTGCCATCTCCTTGTGCAGCAGTGCATCAGAAACATCTTGCCTGCATGCAACCACCAGTGCCATCTCTTTATGCAGAAATGCATCAGAAACACCTTGCCTGCGTGCAATCATCAGTGCCATCTTCTTGTGCAGCAGTGCATCAGGAACACCTTGCCTGCGAATATCCACTAGTGCCATCTCCTTGTGCAACAGTGCACCAATTGCATCTAACCACAAGTGTCATCTCCTTGTGAAGCAGTGTGTCAAAACATCTCAGCCTGCATACTCAGTATAGGTTGAGTTTCCCATATCGAAAATGCTTGGGACCAGGAGTATTTTGGATAATGGAATATTCCGTATTTTGGAATATTTGCATTTAATAATGAAATATCTTGGGAATGGGATCCAAATATACACACAGAATGCATTTATGTGTTATATACACCTTATATACACAGCCTGCAGGTAATTTTCTACAATATTTTCAATAATTTTGTGGCTAAAAACAAAGTTTGTGTATAGAGATGAAATTCATTTATGTTTCATATACACCCTATACACACAGCCTGTAGGTTATTTTATACATTATTTTTAATAATTTATGCCTTTGACAAAGTTTTTGTACATTAAACCATCAACAAGCAAAGGTTTCATTATCTCAGTGATGCCAAAAGTAATCCGTATTTCGGAATATTCTGTATTTCGGAATATTTGGATATGGGAGACTTAACCTGTACTTCTTATACTACTACTGAGTTATTATTTCATATTGGTGGAGCATCTATTCTCTTGGCTGTATACTCAGAATCACTCTCCAGTGCAGATACTCAGCTAGTGCTTCTTTTTGAAGTATATCACTCGGGCCATCATTTGTGTTTGTCTCCATTCCCATGGGTATTGGATACCTGACCAAAGGGCCGTGACCTGCCTGCTGGGTGCATCTTAATCCCATATCCAGCTTGGAGGGGTCACTGGTGAACACCTCCCAGCAGGTTAGACTCCGCGTTTTTGGTCAGGTCTTGCCAGCATCCAATATTTGTGGATGAGGAGCTTCTCCAGAGAAAAGTGTGACATACTGTATATATGTATATATATATATATATATATATATATATATATATTGTTCCAAATAATGCAATGGCACTCCGAGATTTGAATAATTGCAAAACTGTATTAAAGTTGCTTCCGATGTTTCAGAGCTTCCATGCTCTTTTTTCAAGGAAATACAGACATAAGACAATAAACACTTTACACCTTACCATAAATAGTAAGCGATCCCCTTAGCAGAGTAGGACCGGGGCAGGAGTGCATCCAGTCAGTCACACGAGGTGCCGTCCGAAGCCGTCCCTGGCCAATGACGTCACAAACTCTGCGCCCACCATCACTATGGTGACACGATGCTGGGTATGCGTGATTTCTCTACAGGTCCCACTCATGCTAAAAAATCAAAAAACAGAAAATAGTGATGCAGCACAACCCACTTTCACAAATATACACAGGTCACTGGATCATAATCAATAAATGGATGAAAAGGGGTTAAATACAGTAAAAGATTAAATCGATCACATTATACAGACTAACTTTAGACATACTAACATTAAACAAATAAATTCAAGAAATTCAAGAAAGAGTATCTTAAAATAAAACACTCCACGGCATTTTTTCATTTAGTCCTTTTGAATTAATGGTATTCAAACGGGAAGCAATCGGGAAGCCGACATCCTATATACCGGCAGCCGGCTTTCCCGACTGTCTTATCCCGGCAAGGGTGAAATGCCTACATCTAGACGCCCACATTTCGCCGACGCCGGGAGACCGGCGCCCGGCATCATGATCGTAGTGATGCCGGGGGCGCCGCGAGCGGACAGCCACGGGGGGAGGGTTAGGTTAGGCACCCCCCCAGGAGGGTTAGGGTTAGGCTAGGGGGAGGGAGGGTTAGGGTTAGGCACCCCCGGGGAGGACTTAGGGTTAGGCACCCCCCCGGGGGTTTAGGTAGCGGGGAAGGGGGTGGTTAGGGTTAGGCACTTAGAGGGGGGATTAGGGTTAGGCACTTGGGGGGGAAGTTAGGGTTAGGTACCCCTAAGGAGGGTTAGGGGGCTTAGGTTAGGTTAGTGGATACTTACCTATCCACGATCGGGATTTCCAGCGCTGTCGGGCTTCTGCTGCGTTGCACTCTGCTCCTGTCGGTCTGCCGCTGACAGCAATCGAACCGCCAGCCGCACGATACTGGTTGGTACAAAGACTGACATGCCGAAATGATTGGTCGTCCTGGAGGAGGGGTGACATTTTTGTGGATTTTTGGTACTGTATACATAATTGGTACTAACGGAAAATCCTGTGTTAACGCTTTCCTCAATTTTTCAGTGATTAACCCATTGTTCTTAGCTTCCATAAAGACACAATCCAGATGTATTTTAAACTCTCTAGTAGGATCCTGTGATAAAGCTGTAAATGTTGATGTATCAGATAATTGCTTATCTATTTCACCTATATTGTCCATGTGGTAAACACTATGTGGGAAAAACCTCTAGAACATTTCGCGAACGAATGGCTTTACATCGTTCTGCCATTCGCTCAGCACTTACGGGTAAACCCCCTGACCAACCGGTGGCACGGCACTTTTTAGAAGCTGGTCATAGCCTAGCTGAATTAAAACATATGATTATTGACTGCATCCCTAAGTCCATTAGAGGTGGCGATCGAGATGGACAATTGTTGAAACGTGAGGCACAATGGATACATTGTTTGAATACCATTAATCCAAAAGGACTAAATGAGAAAATGCCGTGGAGTGTTTTATTTTAAGATATTCTTTCTTGAATTTCTTGAATTTATTTGTTTAATGTTAGTATGTCTAAAGATAGTCTGTATAATGTGATCGATTTAATATTTTACTGTATTTAACCCCTTTTTCATCCATTTATTGATTATGATCCAGTGACCTGTGTATATTTGTGAAAGTGGGTTGTGCTGCATCACTATTTTCTGTTTTTTGTTTTCTAGCATGAGTGGGACCTGGAGAGACATCACGCATACCCGGCATCGCGTCACCATAGTGACGGTGGGCGCGGAGTTTGTGAAATCATTGGCCAGGGACGGCCTCGGGCGGCACCTCGTGTGACTGACCAGATGCGCTCCTGCCCCGGTTCTACTCTGCTAAGGGGATCGCTTACTATTTAAGGTAAGGTGCAATGTGTTTATTGTCTTATGTCTGTATTTCCTTGAAAAAAGAGCGTGGAAGCTCTGAAACGTCGGAAGCGACTTTAATACAGTTTTGCAATTATTCCAATCTCGGAGTGCCATTGCATTATTTGGAACTGCACTATTTTCTAGCAATTGGCACCAGAGTGGTTGTGAGGATTTATGCACTGGAGTGCCGGATTATATACATGTCCCTATATATATATATATATATATATATATATATATATATATATATATATATATATGTGGATATGTGTATGTGTGTGTGTGTGTGTATATATATATATATATATATATACAAGAGAATAAGGCGCCTATGTGTAGGTGAAGTTAATTAACCTTTTCTTTTAGGTTCTGTGCAAAAATAAGTATATAAAATATACTTCAAACACTCCTCAATTAATGAGTGGCAGCTCTCTGCAGTGAAATGTGAATCACATATACCTGTATTGAATAAATAAAGATAAAAGAGCACCTATTACTGTAGTGTAAAAAACAATTATAAAGTGTCAAATAAAGTGCATAAGAATATGAGAGGGTCCAAAACTTATCTTAAAACAGGAGTAATTTTCAGTCATATGACTATCAAGTTTGTTCAGTATATGTAAGAAAATAACATAACAATCTCACATTGGCCCTCATACAGAGTCGATCGCTAGAAGCGATCGCTCACTCTGAATGAGGGTGGGCACTTCTTGTTTTGAAGTGTTGCCTCCAGGTTGCAAGCTAAGCTGTGGGTTACCACCCACAGCTTAGCTTGCGATCAGGGTGATGGTCGAGATGGTCATCACCATCGCAACCATCGGGGCTTACAACCAGACCCTAAGATTGGGTCTGGGCACTCATACTCATAAGCCCCAGGGGGGCTTATGATGTCAGTGGGGCCGCCCTCAAAAGGCAAGCGTTCCGACTGGAACACCTCCGTTTGGCTGGGCATGCCCCCGGCCCACTCAGCAAACAGGGTGAGCTGTCACTCAACATCGACAGCTCACCCCGTCTGCTACGAGACCTCTAGCGACGGAGCACCCATCGCTAGCCTGGTCTCGTGCATGCGCACCACGGAGCCGGCTCCGTAGTGCGCATGCTCTGTGGGGACCATCGACTCGGTTGCGAGTGCATTGGCGCTTGTGACTGGGTCTGAATGAGACTCATAGTATGTACCATAAAAGTGTCCAGTGGAGCAAACAGTATTAATATATAGAGTAGATGTTTAAACATTAGGAACACTTAGGTCACAGGTGTCTATATTACTGGGACTTAAGTGTTCCTAATGTTTAAACATCTACTCTGTATATTAATACTGTTTGCTCCACTTTTATAGTACACACTATGTGAGATTGTTATGTTTTTTTCTTACATATACTGAACAAACTTGATGGTAATATGACTGAAGATTACTCCTGTTTTAAGATAAGTTTTGGATCCTCTCATATTCTTATGCACTTTATTTGGCACTTTATGATTGTTTTTTTACACTCTCTTATCGGTATCTATTATATATATATAATGTACAGGAAGAGAGTTTCCCATATCCAAAATGCTTGGGACCAGCAGCAATTGGGATATGGGATTTTTCCATTATTTAGAATGTCTGGGGTCTGGCGGCAAAAGCAGGGGTCTGGCGTGGGTGCGTGGAGGTCCATTGTCAGTGGGGGGGGGTCCGACTTGCATTTCGGGTGTCCAGCAGCATCTGTGGCAATGTGTGGGAGATCTCATGGTGGGGTGCAGGGGGGTCCGCCACTGTGGAGAAGTAGCTGGTAAGAGAATGGCTGCAAAGCCACTCCCACGTGGGCAGTTATTGGATACAGTATATATATATAGTATACTATACTATATACAGTATACTAGGGACGGCCACAGACTAATGTTATTGAAACATCGGTGGCTGTTGTCTCAAACAATCGATGGTTTCTATTGATAGTTGACCCATCAGCTATCAGTGGCACAGCTGTCAATGGCCATCATTACAATATACCATAAAAATTGCTATGTTTATGGTATACATTGTTTTAAAAAAAAAATATATATATATATATATATATATATATATAATCATGTTGGATGAGTTTTACAAGGATTTTCTTGACTTAATTCAGGCATAAAAAAATGACAATTTCGGAACACGTTTTTGAAAAAAAATTGTCAGTTAAGTGGTTAAATTTTCGAATAACCATAACAGCCAAGTATAGATGTGTTTTTAACTGTCAAATTAATGTTGACAATATTGTAAAAGCAACTGTCTGACTAGTTCCCATGGCTTACTGCAACAATAATAATGCAAATAAGTATCCTGTAGAAAAAGTGCTTAGTGTTGGCATCAGGTTCAGATTATGTGTAGTGTATTTAGTACACAATAGAAATCCATTTATTTAGAAGGAATTATGTTATAATATATTAGAAGTCACCATGTGACCATATAAGGGTATTCATTTGCATGCCATATTTTTGTTACACAGCACACCAATATCCCATGCATTTTCAATAGAAAGTCTTTCTGTTCCCTTAAAATCATGAACTGAAACAGTGCTCTCAATTTATATTTAAGTAATGACATAGCTATTAATCAACTTTAATATATGCCACATACAGTGTCCCATCATTGATATTCGTGTGTTATATTCCCTTTCTGTTTAGTATCTCCTTAATATGATCTCATGTCCATGCCCTCATCATAACACCATAACTCTTGCAGTATGATTCATTCCCCTTTTTATATCTTCTTGTTATAAACTGGTATTGTCTTTTGTGTATAAAAGAAAAACTCTCTCGCTTTTTTTTTTCCAGCCATCAATCGTCTATATGATATGACATGACATGCATTAGTAATACCCATTTGCCATCAGCAGTTTTGTGTTCGACTTCCAGCTATAATAAAAAATGCTTTGCCCCTCTAGCTTAAAATAGGAGGAATTTATATACATAGGAAGAATTTATGACTTACTGCCTGTGTGCCTGTGTATTTCCTCTTTCTTGTGTTTAGAAAGATGTTTGTCAGGGAGGAGGACTGTGCAGCAATTTCTATCTATCTCTTCAATAAAGAATGGTGCCCATGGATAAAAAAAAACATATTTTCAAAATGGTCTGTGACCCCCATCTCTGTATAAGAAGGTATTGTGTAGACTTTAGGCAGACAAATAAACCACATTTTTAAACCATGTTTGCAAGATTTGGGGCACATGTTATATCCTGAGCAAACTTTAAATGGGAGCCCATTGTATGCAATAAAGAGGTTGGCAATAAAAATGTCGACACCAATAGGTTGACATGAGAAAAAGGTTGAAATGTCAAGAGTTAGACAGTACAGAAGGTCGACAGATATAAAAGTTTGACATGTTCGAAAGGTCAACATGGAAATGGTCGAAGCAGAAATGGTTGATAATTTTTTTCTAACCTGAATCTTCACCTTAGTCCTCCCTGTGATGCCTAAACCTAACCCTCCAGTAATTGCCTAGCCTTAAGCCTAAAAATAATTAAATGTGTCAACCATTTCTTTGTCAACTATTTCCATTTCAACTTTTTGTACCTCCCGCCCCTCTGTACTGTCCACCTTTGGTCATGTTGACCTTCTTCCTTGTCAACCTTCCTGTTGCTGACCAAATCATTGTCGAACTTTGCATTGTTGATCTTTTATATGTAACCCAGGTGGGCTTTGTATGTGTTATTGATATGGGAGTCGAAGACCTCTCACTTCTCTGCTGTTGTTGTTAAGGCAATTGGCCATGCAGATATTGTTCAAAATGAACTTACATTGGGTCAAGTGGGTCCACTGATTAGCTGGGCTTCTCTCTGCTGCCACCACACTATTTTATTTAAATAATAATAAAGTTGATCAACTTTAAGCCACTTATGTCTCGTGTTGTTATATATATATATATATATATATATATATATAATATATACAGTATATATTTATATATATATATATATATATATATATTAATACAAAGTAATGTAAGTGACACATAAATCTCATACAATAATAACAATTAATCCACAACTGAATCAGAATACATACAGGACACTCCCTTATAAGATGGCTGCCAATCCTTCCACAGGATGATCTATTCTGATAATCATTAAAGAATAATAGAAATAGTGAAGGAACGGCGCCGTCAGTGTACCAGTTCTTAATTAAGATACTTTGCAACAAAAGTGTTCTTATAGAGTCCATATGGTCTTAAAGGACGTCCTGACGTGATTTCCGTTACAGTGCTCCAGGAAATATTGCTCAAAAAAAGAAGAAAACAAAGATATAGTGTAGCCTGATAATGTACACAATAAATGACTATGCTGCATGCACAGAATTAATGTTATCATGCAGAAACACATACAGTGTCATAAAAAACATAAATCACTCGTGTGATGAATCCAAGCAATCACCAACATCCAAAAAAATATATGCCTCGTATCGACTGCAGCTTTTCATCAGGTAATTTATATAAGGTCTCTTTGTCCTTAGATGAACTTCGACTCCAATAAAGAGCTTGACACATATAAAAAGACAAAAAAGAGCATCCAGATCGTGTGATACGTTTTGACACACACAGTATTTAATTAAACATACAACAAAGACTCGTACAATATAACAGTGTAAAATGGGCTTATCTGTCCAAAGTGTTATGGAGATGGTATACAGGAGGTCCAGTTCTCCAGCTCTCAATGCGTTTCATCCCGCTGTAGTCTTAATAAAAGGGATAATCACCCTGAAACGTTGGCTTTACATTAGACTGCGTTAAGTGCATTATTACTGGTGTTCAGACTCCGAGTGCCATCCACATCTTCACTGCTATATCACCTTCCAAGGGTAAGGCACCGGAGCAGGCTGTTTCTTTGTTCATTTGTGAGTGCCGGACATTTCTTGCATATATATATATATATATATATATATATATATATATTTAGGTGTAATGATTATTCATTATGAATTTGGAGCAGAAGCTGTCATATGCCACATTTCCATATAATACTTATTGCAGCACACACTAATAGAAGCTTGACAGCACTTGAGCTGATAAGTGATGGACACTGGAGACCCTGGTCCCTGATAAATATCACCTGGATATATTAGACAGATGGTATACCTAGAACTCATTTTCTTTAAATTGAACTTGTAACAATTCCATTTAATGTATTGCTAGTTCAACCATCATTGAAGTGTTAAATAACCAGTAATGAAGCATCAGGGATCACAGATGTCAAAACTGTAACCTAGTCCCTTGGCTCTTCAGTGGTTTTACATTACATTACACAAACTTTAGATTTACTTTACAGAAATCACACATTGCACATACACTATAGGACTACAGAGTAGGAATCCTTACTGCAATTTTCAGTGTTTTTTTTTTAAACAAAAAGTTTATAATATGTGTAATCTGTACTAAAGAAAAGTGAAAGTCTGAAATAACATATTCAAGCAGATCAAACATTTGCTTTCATTGTTTTACTAATACTAGAACATGAGCTAATTGCTGGTTAGGGCCTTGGGGAGAAATTATGATTGGAACCCGTACTTTGGTAATGCTGAACCAATGACCTATTGTATTTTTGCATTTTCCATTGTCAACCATAATTTTTTATTTATTGCCAGTTATTTATATAGCGCACACATATTCCGCAGAGAATATTTGGCCATTCACATTAGTCCCTGCCCCAGTGGAGCTTACAATCTTTACTCTCTACCACATGTACACGAACACACATACAAACTAGGGTTAATTTTTGTTGGGAGCCAATTAACCTACCAGTATATTTTTTGAGTGGGGGGGGAAACCGGAGTACCCGGAGTAAACCCAAGCAAGCACAGGGAGAATATACAAACTCCACACAGTTAGGGCTGTGCACCATTTGGGCAGCCCAATGAACACATCACATTGCACAGAAAATTATAGAAATCTCATTACATAAACCAATCATTGTGCATACTACCAATTTTTCTTTTAGTTATATTCCCTGTTCTGCAGTTGTATGAAAACCATATAGGTGCTTTCAAAATGTACAGTAATCTTGATTAATCCTTTAAATTTGCTTACTTGCCTAATTCTGAAAGTTTTGCTGTATATATACTGAAAAAGAGCCATCTGTATCAAGCCTTGGAGAGAGATAATTGGAGTATAAATAGCAGTAAGGTAAGACACTGTTGATAACCCCACAAATAATGTGTACAGAGTAGGGAGAAATAACCAGTACTTTTCCTAAAAATTATCCCGCCTGGTCTGCAGTAATCTCTGGCTCTCAGTACATCAAAGAAAGAAGTAACAGGAGAACACAATAGTGTAAAACTGAGATATACATGTCCTAATTGGCCAAAAAGCCAATAAATGGTCTAATATTTCTCTGAAACAAAGTGGTGTTCGGAGTACAGGTTACCCCTAAGGTAATGTGCTTACTTATAGTAAGAGTTCATAGCACAGTACACATAGGGGGTCATTCAGACCTGCTCTCGAGCGAAGGTCGCTTGCTAGCGGGTCGATGTTGGGCGAATGCGCATGCGCACGACAGAGGGAGCTCCGACGTGCGCATGTGCGAGACCCGGCGAGCAACGAGAAATACATCGCTCGGGGTCTCGCACCAAAGGGGGCGTGCTGTCGATGGTGAGTGACAGCACGCCCCCTTTGGCGGGCGTGCCGGGGGCGTGGCTGCCAGACGGAGGCGTTCCCATGGGAACGCCTACCGTCTGAGTCCGGCCCCACTGACATCAGTAATGATGTCAATGGGAGTGATTTTGGCTCTGATAGAGCCAAAATCACTCCTGGGCTTGCGGAAGCGAGACCCTACCACAGGGTCTCGTCGCAAGCCCAATGGTCGTGATGGTCTTTGACCATCGCGACCATCATCATGGACGCTCGCATAAGCTGTGGGTGGTAACCCACAGCTATGCGAGCGTCAAAAAGGCCGCTCCACATTTAAATAGGACGGCCCTGATTCAGAACGAGCGCTCTGGTACAGATGTGATAATATGGGCATATCACAATGCATTGTTTCAAGCTCAGCACATTTCGTTGGCTGATAGCAGAATTGCCAACACATTATTGAGGTGTCTGTGGGATAGGATTCAATGCTTGATGCAAGATGCTGATGCTGTTGGTGTGCAAGGGCCTAGAGGTAAGAGTGTGCATTGGGTGATGCTTTCTTTTATTTGGCACCTCTATGTCACTAGTAGGTCTAGAGAAGTTGTTTTACAGTATCTCAGAGGTATTTAATTTTTTTGTGGTTAAAAGGCGTTCCTGATTTACAAAGAGTTTGCTACTTGTGAAGGTCATGAAAGATGGGTGTGCTTGGCGCCTGTTCGGCCTTATAGGAGGCGTCCTATTGATGCTTCCTTCCTTCCTTCTATCCTGTGTGCGGTTGCGGGTGTGGCGGTGTCAGTTTTTGAAGCGATTTTTTGGTTATTTGAATTAACTTTTTCCATGGGGCCTTCCTTATGTGGAGGTTAGACCCTCCTCTGAGGGATCTTGGCTCCTACATTACGATGGTTTGCCGCTGACTAATTATCAGTTTAGCTGGATGTTGCAGTATTGTTTGGTCAGCGTGGGCCTCTCGTCACATTGGTGGGATTTTTGGTGGGTGAAATTCAGGTGTTGGCCCATTGGAATTCATCCAGTTACAAGTGTTACATTCAGCCCGAATGTTAAATTTGGAGTTCAATGGTATAGTTGAAGCCGCTTGTTTCAGTTTTTGTGCATTTAATTTGTCTTGTCTGTCTTCCCCTCTCCTCCCTACTCAGGAATTTGCCTGGACTGATGGACTATATGTCCCTCATCAGGTTTTTACATTTTGCCTCTTGCCAAATTACTTGTGTGACCCTATTACCCCCCACCAACACCCTCCTAGTTATTTTTTTTTTACCTGGCCCCTAGTGTCTTTATGTAGCTTTGATGGTCTGAAACTGATCTGACCTGATTTTTCATGCAATTTTTTTCTGGCAGTTCCGCATTAATTTTTTAATAATCTATTTAACATTTTTCTTTGTTTTGTTTTCTTCCCTTCTTGATAGGAGTGATGCGTGAAAGGTGCAAGGTGTGGATAGTCAGTCACTCATATGTTTTCTGGTTGGCTACATTTATGGCCTCGGAGGATACTCTATTGTTTTCAGGGTTTGAGGAGGCCAGATGGTTATGGGTGAGAGGTATGTTGTGTGAAGATCTTAAGGTGATGCTTTGGACCAGATGTTGTTTTATGGTCTGATGGAAGTTTTGGTATTACAGTTAGGTGGTAACGACTTAGGCAACAGGATGGCATTGGACTTGAGATGTTCCATGATGGGAGATTTGGCTTGCATTATGAGGGCATGGCCTTTACTATAGTGTGGTCTTTCATTGTACCCAGGTTGGTTTGGTGGGGAGTGATTGTCAGATAATTGACAAGGCAAGGAAGAAAGTTAATTCTGCAGTGGTGAAGTGGGTTCTGGCCAATGGTGGTGTACCACAATAGAATTTCTTTCCACGATTCTTACGTGTTCAGGCCTGATGGGGTGCATTTGGCTAAGGAAGGGATGATTCTTTTTCTTGAGGACCTGTTTTCTGGAGTGGCTACTGTTCATTAGGGGTATGGTGGTTGTGCGTAGTTTCGGTAAACTAAACCTTTGCTTGTGGCAGGAAAGAATGTCAGGTTACCTGTTTTGTGGCATTTTTCTTATTTTCAGTTGGATTGGTTCTATGTTTTTAGATGCGCTCGCCTTTATTGACTTTTTCTATCTGCTGGATCACCTTACCGGGGGCAGCGTCATCACACTTCCAGGTGGGTAGTCAAGGTAGAAGGGTCAAGTGGATACCTGTATGGTTTTAGTTTGTTTGGATTTATGGTTTGGATATGAATGTTAGTCTTTTGGGCTGATAATGTTTTTAGATGTTCTTTATTTGCTACCATATTTTATATTTTAATTTAAATTTCTTACTCTTATGTAAAGTTCAATTAAATAGCTAACCATTTCTGCCAAATTCATGTCTCTGTGTCATTATTTTAGCTAAGTTATATTGTATATTATCACTGATGCATACACATGGCAATCCTCAGCCGCTAGGTTTATCCCCTATTTATTCTGTTTCTTCCTAGTCTTTCTCTTATATCTCCCATCTACCTCTATCCTTCCTTCTATTTCTCCCATCTCCTTTTATTTCACATGCCTCCTCCAATTCTTCCCCTATTCTTCCCATCTCCTCATGCTTCTATCCAATCCCTCTTTTATTCTCCCTATTTCTCCTGTCTCCCCTTTTTACAACTGTTTTAGTGGCTACATTCTCCTCTCTTCATTGTCTTTCTGTCCCCCTCCTCAATTCTCCCCCACATCTCCTGTTGTCAGTAGTGAGCTCGGTCGCCGGGTATCTAGATGATGTGGTATTTTTTTACTCTCTCTGTACCAATCCATTCCATGTCTGCACTCCTTCCTCACCTTCTCTCCCTTTCTTTCTGTCCTGTCTCCTACCTGACTCTCCTCATTTCCCAATCTCTATCATTCTTTACCCATGTTCGTCATTCTATCTATCCTGCCCCCTGTCTTGTCTTAATTATTATTCCCATCATCACTATGTTCCTCTCTTTTCTCTTTTCCCTGCAGTCTTTTTTCTTTTTCATCTGATATATTGGACCAGTACAGTTATTGATTTCGGTATATGGATGCACTGGTCTTTTAATGGCAGCCTGAACTCTGTGCTGGACAGTGGTATTTAAATTGATTTTCATTTGATTTACCTAAAAAAATAATAAGCTAATTGTAAATATAAAATAGAATTAAATATAATCTATAACATATGATCTTTTTTTTTTACAATAATAATAATAATAATAATAATAATAATATTAATTATACCCTTACCTGGATTTCTTTTTCCTCTCTTTCTCACACCTCTTTTCTATGTTTATTTTTTTCTTTAACTGGGCTCTTCTCCTCCTGATTTTCTTGCTTCACTTCTCCAGTTTTTTTTTCTATTTTCGGTGCTGCCCAGACTGTATAGGAGTCTCCTAATATTTGAGACTCCAATCTGGGGCCACAGTAGATCTGATATATTTTCATTAAAGATAATGTGAGCCTCCTATTAAAACTGAGGCTTTCATCTATTGTACTTCATTACTTTATCTGTGGTCATGGGAACGATACTGGGGGCACTTAGCAGGTGCTGGAATAATACAACTGTCACGTGGGATGTAGTCAGGATGCCAGCGGTAGAAATGCTGATCACCAGAATCCCAACACTGAAAGCCCAGAATGGGACTAAAGATAGGCATCTAAATACCGATTCCTATCATTTGCCCATGCCGAAATCCTGACACCTGGCATACCGAACGTAGGTTTGCCAGGCATCGTAACCTTTTACCGTGGGGGGGGTTAGGTTTAGGCACCCCCAAGGGAGAGTTAGGATTATGCACGCTCCCCAGGAGGGTTAGGTTTAGGCTAGAGGAAGGGGGGGGTAAGGGTTAGGCACCACCAGGGGGAGGATAGCATTAGCCCCCCCAGGAGGGTTAGGTTTTGGGTGCGCGGATGGGGGGTTAGGTTTAGGCACCACAGGAGGACTTACGGTTAAACACCACCCCCCGAGTCTTATGGTTAGGCACCCCCAAGGGAGGTTTAGTGTTAGAAGAGGAGAGGGAAGGGTTAAATATACTTACCAGCTGGCGTCGGGATTATGATGTGTTGGGCTTCCAGGGTCGGGATTTGAACTGACAGCTTTTAAGCCATCAGTATTTCATACCCAACCCCTGTCACACATTGTGTGGCACTGGCTAGCTAGTCACTAACATTGCCAGCTAACAGCAGGTCAGTGGTGCGGCATCACATAGGCCTTTTGTTGCGTCTTTTTCAAAACTTGCATATGTGCAGAATCTCCAACAGATCATGGTCTCTAGTGTGAGCAACTAAGGGTCTGAGGGCATTATTCAGCAAGGAATGCAGTTGCTAATATGCATGCAATTAGCCGATTGATACATACTGCACATGCATATGCATCGCAGTGCGTGTGCATGAACTAGCCATTGCGATCGGGACTGTGATCACAGCTGCTATGCAGACCCATTGCAGAGTGATTGATAGTAAGTGCCATTTGTGGGTTGTAACAGGGGGGTTATTAGGGAATGCAGGAGAGTGAGTGCATTTGAACGCCATTGCAGAGACGTGCATAAATTATTCACTGCATTTCCCTATGAAGTGTGAGACCTGACAGCGTGCGTGGAAGTTAGCAATTTCTTAGTAAGGTCAGGGCTTGTGCAAGTGTGCATGAGACTGGGATGGTACTTGATTGTACTAGTGTTTTCACAGTCTTGCCAAACAATACGGATGTGCGTAAGGTAAAGTGGGTGTCCTTATGGAGTGCAGCGGTGGCATTGCGATTGTATTGGATTAGCATACTATAGCAGTTAAACTGCATGCAAAAATCGTAATTGCATTCGCAGCTGTATTTCGTAGTGAATCAGGCCCTGAGTTTGCAACCAGTCCATCAACACTAACATAACACGCTCATAAGATGGACCATTTTCGTGCCTCTGAATAGCCAACTCCCAGTCACCATCCAATAACATTGATCACAAGGGAGAAACACGATTTATTTTTTACATTTGAACTGTTTCTAAGCTTTTTAACCTAAAGCCTGTACAGATCAGTATGATCTGTGCAGTGCTTCTGTTGGGACACGTTTGCTATCTTGTTTGTACTTGTAATTGCTGTCAGCTTTGGACTAAAAGATCAAAACTGATAAAATTTATAACAAAAAAAGGGGGTTGGTACGGAATACTAAGAAGAGATATGGTGTTGCGCTAATATAAAAATTAATTTATAAAACCACTGGATATGGCAGAAACTCAAAAAACATATTCAAGACACCAAAGATATTGAAAGAATCATCATCTTTTATATATGAATAAATAGTAACCCTGAATACAATATAATATGTACTAAAATATTACACTCAATCTGCAGAGAAATTGACACAATAAATAAAACAACGTATATAGACTTCTGAATAGGAATCAGGTGGTATGCATACACAAATAATTATGTTAGCCACTGCATAAATTTGGCTAATCAAATATTGTAAGTATCTCACCAAGTAGTAGTCCAGAAATATAAAAAGGACAACAGGTCCTATATCCATAATTGACGATTAGGAGACTGTGATTTTATTAGATCTCCATATAGAAGTAGGTGCTATTAGTGTGCTACAGTCTAATAGCACCTACTTCTATATGGAGATCGAATAAATTTGATTAGCCAAAATTATGCAGTGGCTATCATAATTATTTGTATATGCATACCACCTGATTCTTATTCAGAGGTCTATATATGTTTTATTTATTGTGTCAATTTCTCTGCAGATTGAGTGTAATATTTTAGTACATGTTATATTGTATTCAGGGTTACTATTTATTCATATTTTAAAGATGATGATTATTTCAATAACTTTGGTGTCTTGAATATGTTTTTTTGAGTTTCTGGCATATACAGTGGTTTTATAAATTAAATGTTAAATTAGCGCAACACCATATCTGTTCTTATTTTATATATCTGACCATCTTTTTGAGGTCTTAATTTTGGGTACACCGACCCATAGATGTATGCAGCTGTTTTTGTGATTAATTATAATCATTTTACTAGTGCCAGTCTGATACATTTTTGTGATTGTGGGTACGGAATACTGGCAGTCAAGATGGTCAGAATAGCAGCAGAGGCATCCCACTGTCAACATCTAGATGGATTTTGGTATTTTAACCCAAATCTTAACCCTTACTTAACCTACACCCTACTTATTCTCAGACTCTGTCAGGATTGTAACTGTCAGATGCCACTGCTGGTATTATAACTACAACACAAAAAAAATACTGAAAACCAATTAGTAAATAAAGATTTTTTGGACTCAAATACAATGGTGATAATCGTTGTTGTCGGTCAGTTTTAGCATAGAACCAACCTTTAGTAAATTTACACCTTGATGTGAATTTTGTCCCTGAAAATGGGAGTGTGTTCATTCTAAAGAAAGTATAGGCAAGTCTACTGTACATGTGACAATTTATTGTTATTAAGTATCTGCTAGTAATAGTTGCCATATTGCAGCACACCAAACATTCACTAACTTATTTCTTTCTATTGCTGTATAAGTCACCAGTTAAATTAATAAATTATTGTTGAGTTATATAGAAAAATAATCTACTAGGTCTGGTCTGAATGCATAAACATTATTCTGACCACCATGCTCACCTACTGCATGCATTTTTAAAATGACCCTTATTAAATATTTAAACAGATCAGCATCAGTGCTATAAAGAATTAACCAGTGTCGATAAGCATATGCTTTGCATGCTCCAACTATGTGAAGGTAGTTCTGCATTTTAAAAGACGACTAAAACCAAAATTTAAATTTTCACGTACTCAGCTATATTAGTATATACAGTTTTAGCATAACATGACTCTTTTGTTTTATTAAAAAAACACATGGATTTAATACAGCATTACCTCTTGATTCATTTACAGTTAGCTGAAGTAATAGTGCACATCTTAGGACATTGGCCCTCATTCAGAGGTGCTCGCAAGAAGCAAGCGCTCGTTCTGAATGAAGGCGGTCGCTTCTTTTTTTAAGTGCGGCCTCCTGGTCGCTAGCTAAGCTGTGGGTTACCACCCACAGCTTAGCGACCAACCAGGGTGATGGTTGTGATGGTCAAGACCATCGTGACCATTGGGGCTTCCGACGAGACCCTAAGGTTGGGTCTCGGCAGCCGCAAGCCCCAGGGAGCTTCCTGCTCTGATCGAGCAGGAAGCTCCCCACTGACATCACTGCCGATGTCAGTGCGGCCGCCCAAAAAATGGCAAGTGTTCCGTCAGGTACGCCTCCATTTATGAAACCACCCCCACATCCCACCTACAAAACGGGCCGAGCTGTCGATCAACATCGACAGCCAGCCCTTTTGTAGTGAGCTCCAGAGCGAGAGAGTTTCTCTCTCATTCTGGGGCTTGTGCACGTGCAGTGCGGCCGCTGCACGTGCGCAGGGCCTAACCATTGACCCGGTTGCGAATGCTCAGCACTTGCGACCAGGTCTGAATGAGACCCATTATCCTATAGAGAATAGGACAAAAATTTTAAATTGCACAGCTGACCAGTAAAACACTGTACCGCCTCTGACCGATGTGTTAATCGACCAGTCCATATATTGTACATATAGCTAGATTATTTTATATTATCGTTATGTGTTCCAACACATCAGCCTACTACAAAATAGGGAAAGAGACTTTAATGATCATATCTATATACTGTAGATATTAAAAGATCAGTAGCTATGAAAATAATAATAATAATAATAATAATAATAATAATAATAATAATAATAATTAGGGATGTGCAGGCTCGGTTCTACTCGGTTCCGTTCGGATTTTTTTACCGAATCTTATTGGGTATCAGCTGTCATGAGTTTTGGATAGCCAATAAGATTCGGTAAAAAAAAACGAACGGAACCGAGAAGAACCGAGCCTGCACATCCCTAATAATAATGAATATATATATATATATACATACAATCCACTGCACCGGCACTCCCTCACTCCGTGTCATAGGGCATATAGCCCAAACTTGCTCCGGTGCCCTCCAAGGGGGACAGCACCCCCACAATGTAATAATCACAAAAATCTGGCGGCACTCAGAGTCTTCATAAATCAAATACCCTCACCAGAGGGATTTATTGGTCGACGTTTCGGGGTGTACTTCACCCCTTCCTCAGGACAGGGGTGAAGTACACCCCGAAACGTCGACCAATAAATCCCTCTGGTGAGGGTATTTGATTTATGAAGACTCCGAGTGCCGCCTGATTTTTGTGATTATTATATTTATATATATATAAATATATATATAGATATATCTTACAAACTGGGCACTCACATGCTTTTCAAACTGCAACTCCCTTGAATACAGGGAATGTTGGTTCCAAAATATTGCAATAATTTGTTAAGCTGACCACCACTTCATGGTCATTCCCATCTGGCCATTCCCTACACTGATTCTCAGATAAATGATCCTGGACTGCCACCTTTGGCTCAAGCTTGCATACATTTTAAACATGAATATGGGTCCTGGCTTAAGAGACAGGACCACACGCAGGGATATCAGTTAATAAGCACAGAAAAAAAATGTAAGACAAACTTTTTTCTTTTTCCAGGTGTGTGCTGTAGCTGCACATGCATCAACAAAGTAGCGCCAAGGGTGTGCCTGTGTCATAAGAAAAGGGCCGGCTGGATCATCTGTTGAAGGGTGGTGTAATCTACAAAGTGCGCACCAAAATAAAAATGTTGTACTCAAAATGAGTGTTTAGTGCAGCCGGGTACCTTGTCAGCGAAAGGTATAGGAGGTTGCTTCCACAAAATGTGGAATTATCAATTCTTCCAGGGAGACCAGCCTCCAGAAAGTACAGAGGGACCTGTGGTGGTGGATTCCAGCGGGGACGAATTGATACTCTGTGAGGATGAGGATGTACACAACACTGAAGAGGGTGAGGAATTGGTGGATGAGGAGGATGAGGACAACATCTTGCCTCCATAGAGCTAGTTTGTGCAGGGACAGATTAATTGGCAGCTTGTTTTGTGGGGGCCCAAACAAACCAATCATTTCAGCCACAGTCATGTGGTAGACCCTGGCGCTGAAATGATTGGTTTGTTAAAGTGTGCATGTCCTGTTTATACACTATAAGGGTGGGTGGAATGGCCCAAGGACAATTCCATCTAGCACCTCTTCCCCAGTGAAAAAAAATAAAAGTGAAATTAAATTAATAATATCAATATCAATCCACAAAAAATTATATATATTTTTTGTGTGTGTTTGTGTTAGCAACTTAGCTGCACTATTATTGTAGGGTGACACTGCCGCAGCTTATCATCCATGTATATGTGACTCTAAAGGTGGTCTGTCTGCACTTGGCAGGAGTGCTTTGTTGTTCATAAAAAAGGTGTGCTGTCTAAGTTGTTCATCAAAGGGCTGCTGCCTCATTCAGAGGTGCTCTTTCCCAGTTAAAAAAAAATATTGTTTGGGGATACTGCAGGTCAGACCACAGTGTAAGTTTGTTGGTATGGAGGAAGATCAAATGGGAGTAGAGCAGGAACCACATACCAGTCTTTCAGCTTCTGCCAGCAGTCATGATGATGATGCAAGGCCGTCAATGTCATCTACGAAGGCCGATGTCCAAGGGCATAAGTCAAAATTAAACAAGCAATGTTTTTTAGTGTTAAAGAAAAAAAAATCAAAAGCTAAGTTAGATGCAGAGAAACAAAAAAAATGGCAATATGCCATATACTACACAAAATGGCAAGGAAAGGATAAAGCCTTGGCCTTTTTTTATAACTGGTGGTTCTGCATCTTATGATGGTGTAAGCCCTTCTCCCTGTAGAAGTGTCAAAAAAAATGAAATTGCTTAGGCACATGAACCAACTGTGTGTTCAGAAAAGTAACAGAACCCTGAGGAAAGTCCAAGTGTGTCCATGGTTGCCATGTGTGAGCCTGAACTTTCTAATACTGGACTTGAAGAGGATCCTTCTTCCACCATTTGTGTGCCCTCTGCAAATGTGTGGATGAGCAACACAAGTCAACATGCTGATGTCGAAATCAAGGATGCTTCTATGGAATTGCACCAGGAGGATGAGGAGGATATTGCTGTAGTTGGCACTAAAAAGATGATGAGGATGTTGATGATAAGGATGTTGATGCCGAGGATGTTGTTTGTGTAAATCAGGCAACAGCTGTTGCCCATGGTATGAAAAAGCCCATTGTTGTCATTCCGGGGCAAAAGACAAAAAAATCCACTTCTCATGTGTGGAATTATTTCCACCCAAATCCGGACAACAGTTGTTAAGCCATCTGTAATGTTTGCCAAGCAAGAGTGAGTAGAGGTATGGACCTAAACCATCTAGGAACCTTCTAACTGTTACGTCACTTGCAGCACATTCATCAAATTCAAAAGTTTTTTTTCAAATTCTGAAACTTTGGCTAAAAACGTAACAATCAGTCCAGTGTCACCTAGCTGTTCCCTTCTCTCTGTTCGATCCAAGTGCCAGAAATCTCCACCACCAACACCTGCATCATCATCCACATTCTCAATCACTATCGGAAGTAGTCCTGCATCCAATTTCATAAGAATGACTGACTCCTCTTCTATCTGTGATTCCTCAGAAGGGTCCTTGAGTGCTACACCTGTTGTTGCTGCTGCTGCTGTGAGTGGATCTTCATCCCAGAAGGGGAGCAGGAAGAAGACTACAATTAGTAGTTTAACAAAACAATTGACTGTCAAACAATCCTTTGCAGTAGGGAAAAAGTATGACAGCAGTCACCCAGTTGCACAGCGGATTACTAATGCCATAACAGCTATGCTGGCATTAGATGTGCATCCAGTATCTGCAATTAATGTAGTGGGTTTAGACAGTTAATTGAGGACCTGTGTCTCCACTACCATGTCCTTTCTAGATTCCACTTCACTGTGGAGCAGTGGAACAGGGCATAGTAAAGATTACAAGACTGTGACAGCCCACTGGGTAGGTGTATTGCCTCCAACATTGCAACATCTAACAAATGCCAGCTCATTCAGAGGCAGGCTACTTTGTGTATCACTGGTTTAGTAAGAGGCATACCACTGAGAACCTCTTAGAAAAACTCAGGGAAATCATTGCAAAATGGCTTATTCCACTTGGACTCTCCTCGGGATTTGTAATTTCCAAAAAAGCCACCAATATTGTGTGAGCATTATATGTGAGTGAATTCAACCATGTCCCATGTTTTTGCTCACACAATTAATTTGGTGGTGCAACATTTTCAAACAAATGACAAGGGCATGCAGGAGATGCTCTCGGTGACCCAAAAGATTTCAGGACATTTGCGACATTCAGCAACTGTGTGTCAAATATTGCAGCACCAGCAAAGATTTCAGGACATTTTTGACATTCAGCAACTGCATGTCAAAGATTGCAGCACCAGCAAATACTGTTTACTTTGCCCTGCCATCAGCTAAAGTAAGAGGTAGTAACTAGGTGGAATTCTACCCTCTAAATTCTTCTGCAGATGGAGGAGCAGCAAAAGGCCATCCAAGGCTACACAAAGGCCTTTGACATAGGGAAAGGAGCTGGAATGCACCTTAGTCTAGCGCAATGGAGAATAATTTCCGTGTTGTGCAAGTTTCTCAAACTCTTTGAACTTGCAAACAGCCAGCTTGAGTCAGGTCATTCCACTAATCAGACTTTTGCAAAAGTAGCTGAAGAAACTGAAGTAGGAGCTGAAACAAAGTGATTCCGCTAAGTATGTCAGACTTGTAGATCAAGCCCTTCATTTGTTTTGCAGGATCCAAGGGTCGTCAATCTTGAAATCAGATCACTATAATTTGGTGACCATACTTGATCTTAGGGTTAAATCATACCTTGTGTCTTTCTTTCCAACAGACATAAATCTGAAAAGATGCAAAGAGCTGTTAGTGGAAAAAAATGTCAGCTGAAGCGGCACATGACATGGCAGCATCTTCTCCTTCAGTTTCTGTGGCTGCCAGGAAAAAACAAAATTTTCCTAAGAGACCCACTGCTGGTGATGCAGATCAGTCATCTGGTTGGGTCTGAAATAACTGCCTACAATTAGTGACATGTCTACCGTGACATTGTCTGATACAGTCAACATTCAGAGAATGGTGGATGATTATGTTAGGGATAGCATCCAAATAGGCATGTCTGACAGTCCATTTCACTACTGGCAGGAAAAATAGGCAATTTGGAGTCCCTTACACAAATTGGCTTTGCTTTACTTAAGTTGCCCACCCTCCAGTGTGTACTCTGAAAGAGTTTTCAGCACAGCCAGGAACCTTGTCAGTGATCAGCATAGGAGGCTACTTCCCCAAAATGTGGAAAAGATGATGTTAATCAAAATAAATTACAAATTCCACGAGGGAGACCTTTACCAGCAATTAAGTCAAAAAAATCTAGAGGCACCTGTAATGGTGGATTCCAGCGGGGACTAATTAATATTGTTTAAAGAAGAAGATGTACACACTGATGAGGATGATGATGACGACATCTGATCTTACCTGTGTTGTAAATCCAGTTTGTGTAAGGGATCATTGCCACCAATGTCCACTGCACATTAGCAGCTTGTTTTGTGGAGGGGGTTTCAAACCAACCAATGATTTCAGCCACAAGTGAAGTGATTGGTTTGTTAAACTGTGAATGTCCTGTTTCATATATACAACATAAGGGTGGGTTGGAAGGCCCAAGGACAAGTCCATATTGCACTTCTTTTCTTTGTATTATGTGCTGTTTGGGGCATTGCTGCCTGACATTTTTAATTTAATGGTTTATTATTGTCAAGAAATTGTTATAGCTACAGGCAGCATCTCCTGTATGCCCCTTTCATTTTTTTTTAATTCTGAACCACCAAGTTGATGGGGTGGGCAAATATGAACTGCAACACAGAGTATCTTCCTGCCAGGATTAGTGCAATAAAGTGCAAATATGTTTAATACAATACTTAGTTGTGAATATTGCTCACATACATACATATTTACATGGTACATACAGTTCGTAAGGCAGGCTGAGGTAACCTGAAGCACACCACCTGTTGTTGACAAAAAAAACTTCCAGTAGGCCCAGCAAAAATCACAGATGCAGGGAGTTCTAGTTCAGCCAGAGAACTACAGGCTGCTTACCTCTGATGTAAACAGCAAGTCTTGGTCCTATTATCCCTAACAACCTCCCAGAGTATAAAGTAAACATATGTTTACAGTATGTTCTAGCAGCACCTCCACAAACAAGGCCACCTCATTTCTATTAGATGTATAAAAAATTGAAAAGCTCCTCCAGATCAAAGAAGTCTTTTAGGAACTGAAAAACTTGATCCTAGATTGATCTTACCTAATATTTTTTTTAAGAATCAAAATATTAAAATAAATAAATTAAAAAACCAATCACTCCTTCTGTCCTTTTCCTGTCTTAAGTCCATAAACATATTCCCACTTCGTCGGGCTTCTGAGCTACAGTAGTTAAGGAAAACATTATTGGTTTTAAAAACTCCTAGGGGTCGTATAGTTTATTAAACTGCCATCCTGTCTACCACTGCAATTCCACTATGTGCCATGTTGGAAGCTGAACTGCCACATATTAGTGCCACCCACTGCTGTCACTTAGGTTAGTCAGCTAGCTAGATGGATGCAACCTTTTTGTTCCTAAACTAGATGAAAAAAAAATGACTATTGTGAGCTGTGAAGTGATCAAAAATGACTGGAAATATATGTTATTTAGGTTAATAATACTGTAGGAACAAAAATAGGCCCAAATTATGTGATTTTAGCTGTATTTATGATTTTTTGAGAAAAAATTCAGATCCAAAACCAAAACTTACAATGGGCGGTTTTGGCTAAACCAAATCCATATCAAAAACTCAATGAAATACAGAACCAAAACCAAAACACGGGGGTCGGCGCACATCCCTAATATAAACAATACTTGAAATGCCTTATACATGCAAAACACCACACGGCACTGCAGTATAATTAATAGCAAATTATAGTTTAACTTCAACATTTCAGAGCAACAAGCCCCATTATCAGGAAGACCTACATAAACAGAAAAACCTGACAGCTTACCTTATATCCCCACCACAGACAAAACAGTGAGTAAGACAACAGGGCTGTGTGCACGAGACCAGGGTGTGTGGCACGCCCTGATGATGTGTAAGTTTCTGTACCCGGTGGGTAGTTATTATGGAAACATTAGATGCTTCCCTGGCTTCTGACTGCCATGGAAACTATGTGAAAAGAAAAATAAACTTCACTTCCATGAAATATATCTAAACCTTGTAACAAGACATCGTATTGACCTCTAAGTAATGTTCAATAAAGACAAAAGCAGGAAGGATAATGCATAACAAATAGAAATCATTACCAAGTTAAATCCACATAGATAATCTAAGAAGCATAATGTTTGAGGTAATTCAAAGAGTTCCACGATATATGCTTGTTTAACCAAAAAGGTGCCATAGTATTCAATTTAAAAATCCATGAGGCTTCCAGTTTGATGAGTGCCTTCACACGATCCCTGCTTCTGATATGAACAGGTACATGGTCAATGATTTTGTACCTGAGGGAAGTTAACTGATGTTGTTTATCCCTAAAGTTTACCGCCACTGGCTGGTCCATAGGTGTGCCAATCAGCACTGCTTTTATTGACAACCTATATAAGGCCATGATTTCTTTGAACTTCTGTGATGTCATTCCCTCATAATAAAGGCCACAGGGACAGGTAATGATATATATTAATCAAATGTTGAATCGCATGAAAGTACATGTCTGATGTTAAAGACTTTCCCATCTGTAAATAACTACAGGTGACACATGATGGGCATCTATAGCATCTTGGTTTCTTACGACTCACTTCAGAGGTGACACTCAATCTGTAGTTTGTAATGTCTGTCCGCACTAGGTAATCCCTCAGGTTACGACCCCTTCTGTAGCAGGTCATCAGTCTGGATTTGTGGAACTTGGGCAAATCTTTGTCACTTGAAACAATTGGCCATAGTGCCCTTGTGGCTTTGGGAATTACAGAGCTGTTAGTATCATAGGTGGTAATTCAGGGAAAAATATAAGTTTCTGTGTTGCTCTTGCCCCGTGGCTTGAAAAATTTGGTTTGAGCCATAGCAAGGTCTTTGTTTTTGGTAGTGATAAGATCCTTTTTTGTGTATCCCTTTTGCCTAAATTTAAGAACTACTTTATCTAGTTCATCAGATAAAGGTCCGGGTTACTCATGATATTGGCATTGAGTGACAATTGCGAAAAACAGTAAGCCGTGCTTCAAAAGTAGCGGATGATGACTAGTATGTTGTAATAATGTATTGCGGTCTGTCGGTTTGCAAAATACTGCTGTAGATAGAACATTGCCCTGGAGTTCAATTGCAACATCCTAAAAGTCTCTTTTGTTGTTACTCCACATGAAGGTGAATTTGATTGGTGAATCTGATTAATTGAACTTTTGCATAGTTTCTTCAAAAAGAATCTCTCCTCCATCCCATAAAACAATAAATCATCTATATATCGAGTGTAAAGTATGATATATTGACAGATGCAGTTGGAATGAAAAAACAACTTCCTTTCTTGCATAAATATGAAGATGCTAGCATAGAATGGAGAGACTGTAGAACCCATTGCTCATACAGATTTCTGGATGTAGTACTCACCATCGAATAGAATACAATTTATGGGTTAAAATCATCTCTAATAATTGAACAAAGAGGTCATGGTCAAATGAGAAACTGTTGCCAAGTTGATCCAAAAATTATCTTTTGTGGAATACAAGTGTAAAGGTCATTGACATCAAGAACACACATGATGGTATTATCCATAATGTAGTTAACATTTTTCAATAGGTCAAGAAATGCAGTGGTGTCCTTGAGGTAAGTTGGTTGCTGAGCTACATGCAACTGTTTAAGGAAGTCCAAGAATTATGATATTGGCTGGTATAGTGATACTTTGGTCAATATGATTGGCAGACCTGGAGGATTATTGATGTCCTTGTGCACCTTTGGCACCGTATACAGGATGGGGGTGATGGAACATTTTTGTTGTAATGCTTCATACGTTTTATGACCCAGGATGTTATTTATGTGAGCCTTTTGTATCAACTTTATGATTTCCATTTGGTATTGTTTTGTTGGATTAATATGTCATTGGTCATGTACATTATGATCATTCAATTATAATTATTGTTATTACCAGTTTTTTATAAAGCGCGCACATATTCCACAGCACTTTACAGAGAATATTTGTCCATTCACATGGAGCTTTCAATCTATTTGATGCAAGGCCTCATTCCTGTAATCCTGAATGTCCTGTAGGACAATGCCCCCACCCTTATCCGCCAGGCATATGATAATGGTTTTGTCCTTATTAAGTTTCTTAATGCCTGATGTTCAGCCCGTGGGAGATTATGATGAACTTCTGATGTATTTTGGAATACCTGGACATTGAGTCATCTATAAGTCTGGTCTAAGTCCAAATGGATGCATTGGACAAAAGTGGGTCAAATTTGGAAGCAGATCTAAGTTTATGGAATTCAGAATGTGGATCGTGATTAATGACAAATTTTCAAGCCACGGGATAAGAGCAATGCAGAAACTAATAATTTTCCCTGGATTACTACCTATGATACTAACAGCTCTGTAATTACCAAAGCCACCAGGGCACTATGGCCAATCATTTCAAGTGACAAAGATTTTTCCACATTGCACAAATCCAGACTGATGACCTGCTATAGAAGGGGTCATAACCTGAGGGATTACCTAGTGTGGACGGACATTACAAATACAGACAGAATGACATCTCTGAAGGGAGCAATAAGAAACCAGGATGCTATAGATGCCCATCATGTGTCCCCTGTAGTTATTTACAGACAGGATGCACATTTCAGCACCCCCATACTAGGAAAGTCTTTAACATCAGACATGTTCTTTCATGCAATTCAACATTTGTTGTATATATCATTACCTGTCCCTGTGGCCTCTATTAAGTGGGAATTACATCATGTAAGTTCAAAGAATGTATGGCCTTACATAGGTCATCACTAAAAGCAGTGCTGAATGACACACCTATGGATCAGCCAGTGGCGGCACACTTTAGGGATAAACAACATCAGTTAACTTCCCTCAGGTACAAAATCATCAACCAAATACCTGTTCATATCAGAGGCGGGGATCGTTTGAAGGCACTTATCAAACTGGAAGCCTCATGGATATTTAAATTGAATACTATGGCACCTCTCGGGTTAAATGAGCATATATCGTGGAACTCTTTTATTTAACTCAAAAATTCTGCTTCTTAGATTATCTTTATGGATTTAGCTCGATATTGATTACTATTTATTACGCATCGTCTCTCCTGCTTTTGACTTTATTGAACATTACTTAGAGGTCAATATGAAGCCTTGTTGCAAGGTTTATATATTTATTTCATGTAAGTATAGTTTCATTTGCAATTCACATATTTCCATGGCAGTCAGAAGCCAGGGAAGTGTCTTAGGTTACCAAGACAACTGCCTGGGACAGAAACTAACACGTTATCAGGGCATGCCACACTCCTCGGTCCTCCCCCCCATGCCGACGATCATCTTTGCAAGTATCATCAAGTGTGGATGCACTTACTGATGCTGGCACTCCCACTGGGCCCACAACATCTGGCATCACCATATACACACATCATCCAGTGTGTAAGGGGATTAACCTTGGGGTGAGGAAAGCATATTTTGTGTCAGAACAGTTAATACCCCACTCTAATAAAAGCCTGAGAAAATTTGAAAGTTATTAAAGGGGAGCCAGTAGAACCTGATGACAGGCTTGCATATCCACACATGGCCATCCATAATAAGCAGCTTTACCAAATGACAAAAGGGGTGAAGAATTAATAGAGCAGCTGGTAGTTTCACAGCCATATAGGACAACCATTTTTGACCTAGTTAATCATCACATCACAGAAGAATACTTACAAAATGGGCAGAAAAGGCCACTGTGAGGATTTCACTGTGGTTCTTTTGGCAAGAGGTGCATAAAGAGGTGTCAAAATATTGAAATTTCTGTCCCATGTGCCAGTATCATGCTCCAAGACACCACATTTTGGAGCCCACTATTGTCCATGTCTATTATTGAGGTCCTATTTTACAGGATAGCTATGATTCTTGTTGGAAGACTCTTAGACAACTTTTTCTAGGGACCATCAGTTTATCCTAGTAATAATTAATTATACTACCCAGAATCCTATTTCAGCCAAATGGATAGTTTAGTGAGCTAGTGCTTGTCATTAGCAGGTGGGAACATCTAATGAAATTGTGACTGACCAAGGTACGCCCTTTATATTCATAATCATGAAAGAATTGTGCAAGTTGTTTAAGGTCACTCATCTCAGGACTTCAGTTTACCAGCCCAAGACTGATGGGTTGGTAGAAAGGTTCAACAAAACCTTAAAAACATTCACAAAAAGGCTGCAGATTAAAAAAAAAAAACTGGGATTATTTGTTGCCATATTTTTTGCTGGCCATTTGAGAAGTTACACACACCTCTACACATAAGGTGAAGATATTGTACAGTTCATCACAGAGGGCACACACTGCTGGCCATTAGAGAAGTTACACACACCTCTACACATAAGGTGAAGGTATTGTACAGTTCATCACAGAGGGCACACACTGTCGTGAGCTCACACCCAGCCTATTAGGTGAGACAGGAGGTGGAAAAGATTAGCCCAAAGTGTAGTCAACCTATCAGACCATGCTAGAAATATTATGTAAGCATGGCTCTGAACTAATGTGTGAGAAATTATTTTTAATAAACATTTTAAAAAAATTATTAATGTGTCCTTTGGCCTTTTCTGTGTGTCTATTTTTTGGTGTGATGGTCTATTCTAGGACCCAAAAAATGTATCTGTACAATTGTACATTACATTGAATGATGAGGATACTTTTCAAAGAGCCTGATGGTTAAGTTATCAAGATTTCACAAAAAGTATTTAATTTCATCCCATATCCACCTTTAGATGTGTCTGTATTGAGACTATTTGAATTAATTTATATAACAGTTTTAGGGGCTAAGTTGGAGCCTTTAAATTACATTGTGCACCCTCTTAGTACCTGCTATATATATGTCATTATTAAGCATTTCTAACAGGAGGCCTACTGAGAGGTACTGCAGTTAATGTTAAATTTTGTCTTAAATGTAGCACAGGATAAAGATAATACGTGTTGCATATATATATATATATATATATATATATATAAAATGAACAAAGGGGGTGCACTCACCAGTCTTCTAAAATGAGTTTTTATTTCATCTTGACAAAGGTCCATGGCTAGGACCGAAACGTCGGAGCTTTACTATGATGCTGTAAAAGTTTTTTAAAAAGATTAAATAAAAACTAATTTTAGAAGACTGGTGAGTGCACCCCCTTTGTTCATTTTTTGTATGCAGGGATACAGGTGATCCCATTTGGGTGGCTACCCCAGCAATTGGATTTTCAGACGTGAGTGTGGACTAATACTGGACTATATATATATATATATATATATATATATATATATCCATCCATCTATCTATCTATCTATCTATCTATCTATCTATCTATCTATCTATCTATCTATCTGTCTGTCTGTCTGTCTGTCTATTAAAACACACACACACACACACACACACACTAAATTGCCCCTGATCCCTTGACAGGTGCTATTGTAACAAGATAATACATGTTATTCACTTTACCTGTTAGTGATTTTAATGTTCACCGAATGTACTCTATTCTGATTGTGCAGTTTGGCAGTAATAAAGCAATAGCAAACATTTTTGCAGTAATAAAGCAGTAGCAAACACTGGCTTCACTTAAAATAATACATATTTCAAGATTGTCTTAAAATATAATCCTGCAGGTAATCTTTTGGCACCACAAAGTCTCTACTGTACATATCATCTTGTTTTGCTGACGAACCTCATTGTGCTACTGCCAGCAACTTCCACTTATACAGCTCAGTAAATAGACAATTGTGAAGAAATAAAACAATTGCCTAATGTTCTATTTATTTATTGCTGGTTTGCTGTTGTTAAAAATAGCATGTCAATACATGAAAACCTAATAAAACATTATCTGCAGCCAATACAATATCAGAGCTGTGTTTAGATATAATGCTGCCCCAAGCCAATAGATTTCATGATGTCCCAAATGATATCTTAAGCAAATAGAAATGGTTATTGCAACCATTTCTTACACTTTTTGACAACATTTCATTATATTAATATCAAACATTACAAGTGAACGAACATCTAGTAAGTGAGAGTTAAAACCCCAATGCAGCAAACTGCCTGCTTAGCAGGTAGTGACCAACCAATGACTTCAACATAACCCCCCATTACCACTAGCACAACACTCTGTCAGTCAACAGAAGAGGCAGACAAGCAGTTCAGTATGTTTTTGCAAGCCACAAATTGCTTGTCCCAGCTCCATAAAGAATGAGTGAAACAAATGACTGTTCTTCAACATATTAGTTTAATGGTGAAGTTTCAATTGTATGTGTTTTATTAGCATTACCATTTTATTAAGGGAAATAGAAAATGTTACAAGAGCACAGTACAGTTTTTTTCTTTTTGGTAAATCAATGTCAGCAGTTGCGCAGCGATTAGATATATGCAGAGTCATGGATTTCACTTTCCAGCACAAGCTTCTTTGTGAAGCTTACTTCGACGTGAGTTTCATATTGCCAGTCCTAATAGCACAACTGTGTCTAACAATACATTACATGTTACTGCTTTATTACTGCTTTCTCTTCACCACAAGCCGTTTTCATCATGAGTGTTGTTTCCACGTTATACCAATATTACATTCCCTTGCACAATCTCCTGATGAAAGCAATGCTTCCATTACTGCCAGCACTTAGCTACTGTGCAACCTGTAACACTAAAGTCTTATGGAGCCCACACATCAGGAGTGTATTGGGCCAATTCTCCTTTCTGGACAATCTCAATTTGCAAAATCCAGACCCAAAAATTATCGGAATCGGTAATCCAGGGATTTGTAACATGATAAATTGTGTTGATCCCCCGACATATCACCAATCATTGGAGTCCGCCTTTGGATGGATCAGACCTCCAGTCAGTGGATCAGATCATCATCAGGGACTTGGGGAATGGGCCCGTTGATCTGTGGCCCACATTACTGTGAACACAAGCGTTGCTGCCATCAGGAGACTGCAGCTGCTGCAAATGATTGTACAGTAGATCTACATATGGATACATCAGTAAAACAAGACCCTTAAGGAAAATCATGGGTGTGTGTAACTCAAAGAAAACAGCTTTTAAATGGCTGAGCTGTGAAATGTTTGGCAGTCAAACAAAAATGTGCTGAGGTACAATAGGGGGTTAAATCCCCCTCCTTCTTTTAAATGTTTGGCAGTGTAAGAAATAATTCTGCTATTATATTAACTGAGATGTTACATGATGTCAAAACTATATAATTTTACTCCATCTTCTATAAAAAAAAATATTCATTAGGTTAAAAAAATACCTTGTTTTTTCCCCATATTTCTTTAAGAAAATAAATGTTTTATAGTCATGTTATTGTCTTTCAAAAAGATAATTTTCTACATTTTGATGCAGATTCAGTAAATACAGCAATACAGTAATACAGTAATACAGTCAATTGAACATTCTGCATACTCTGATTTTACACTTTCATTCAATTTCCATTATTTCTCTTGGTCTCCTCATCCCCTAACATATCTCAGTGTATCAGATCCCTGATTTTACACTACATTTTCCCACATTTTACACCACATTACCCAGAGACAGTATTTTGTACTGTTACATTGCTGTTTTTTTTCTGTGCATTAGTGCACGTGTTCAGTATAGCAAAACATTATTTTTAAGTTACACATAGTGTACATACCATACATAATACCGGATCTGTTTTTATTGTCTTCTCCAGGAAACTTACATTTTTTTACTCAAGTTAATATTTTATTATACCGAAAACATGTTCACTATTTGGTCTCATTTTACACGCTGTAGAAAACTGTTTATCAAAATAACACAGTACAGTACAGTAGCAAATTGCCTTTGGCAGTTTTTTTATATTGATTTATACATTTTTCCTATATCCTTTTAAAACATTAAGAGAGATACTTAGAAAATGAATTTGTAACATATATTCTAAAAAAAAAGTAATGTTTTATTATCTTATTGTGCCATCTAAACCACAATCAATTTTTATTCATTAGCATACAAAGAAGAGGATGTGATGGCATAAATAAATATAGTATGAAACAGAATATGGGGGTGCAAAATCTCAATGATAATATAAAGCAATAATTTCCATCTCTCCTCTTTTATAGTATATCCCTCATAAAACACATTTCTGAAAGCGTCTTCACAGTTGTCAAAATATAAGAATCAAATTTAAAGTTAATTAAGACCACCAGTAGCCTGCTACTTGTATTGGGTTACTGATAATTGTTTTTGCAATACTTACTTGTCTTAGAAGTTGATTTATCAAGCAGCAGGGTGATAGAGAGTCCAAGCCCAGGGGAAAGGGCATGGCCTAATCTCAGGAGGCATGGCCGCTGCCCTTACAAAAAAAGAAAATACCTATTTCCAGAGCTCCCCAGCCCAGTGAAAACCCAGGGGTGGCATGATCAGTGTGATTGCCCCCCCACCCCCCACAGGCAGAGGAAAGGATAACAATGAGCTCTGCGACAGCCCTCCAATAAACCCAGGCGCAGGCAATTAGTACTCGCTACCTCCCACTCTCGGTGCCCCTGTCAAGCAGTGAAGAGTGGGGAAGTGTGGACCAGTGGAGAAGTTGCCTATAGCAACCAACTAGATTTGAGCAGGCATTTATCATTTATTAAGTACATTCTATAAAATGATAGGTACAAGCTAATTGGTTGCTGTGGGCACTTCTCCACTCTCTTCACTGCTTGATACATCAACCCCTCAGTTCCAAAATCTTTTCAGGTTAAGACTATCATGGGCATTAATAAACCATCTGAGCCAGAGTATAGATACTATAGAACAGGTATAGAGGTTGTAATGCCTGGAAACCCATAAACTAATTGGTTATTTTGCCATGTATAAATACTACTATCCTAATGGTTTAGCAGTGTAGTGCTGTTTACTGCACTGCACTCATTAATTCTACATGTGCACCTGGACAAGAACACAACCCATCACAATCTATATCTACCTCTGTTATCTGCTGACTGTGCCCTAAAAAGCATAAGTAAAACCATGACATATATTCACAGTTTAATATTAAGCACATTGAGGCTAATTCTGAGTCAGGTGGATCTCTGTTCACGGATGCAAAACAGTTTTTGCATACAGCACATGCGCACATGTCCATCCTATTCTAAATCGAACGGAACTTGATCTGTCTTTCCGTGAAATTGGGTGATTTTGTGCGGCACCTGGCAACAGCAATGTGAGCGCACAGAACTACTCTGTGTTGTGCGAGTGTCATGGGAGTGTTGTGGGTGAGTCATGCATATGGGAAGGGAAGGCTGTTTCTGATGGATATCTTGCACCTTTCATGGTCCAGATAAAAATGATGACAGATACAGCAGCTGTTGTAAAATCACTGGACGGCACTGCTTTCAACTAACCTATGCAGAAATCCCCACATTAGCCCTATGAATTATCTCATTAGCTTAAGGTATCAAATAAGACTTCCACAGCTACATGCAACTACAGCCACTGTGTGTGCAACTGAGAATCAGCCACCTTTAAATTCTTGTATATTAATATAAAATATTCCAGATGACAGTGAAGGGACAACAAATTTATATTAAATTTATATTAACCCTCCACATTGAAGTAAAATATTACAAATGAATACAAAGCCTAATATAATAATTGCATGCTATTTAATCTAAATAAATGCCTAAAAAATCTAACAAACAAAATAACTATTCCTAAATCTGTCTAAAGAACAGTGTGCACCAATCTTGCCGCCCTGTCTCTTTACTGATTTTACAGGTATATGTATTTTGGGATAGCCACATTGTACACATATTTGTTCATTATACTATGGAGAATGTTGGGATGGTGGGTAGTATAATAGATGGCTAATATGGTTGCTCTGTTCTAGTATATTTGGGGACTGATTCGGAACTTAAAGCCGCCCTTAAAATTTTTTTGAAAGTGGCCTCACGAAACCATGTAATGGTTGGCATTACTGCTTCACAGTACTGAGGTTGTGGGGTCAATTCCCACTACGGCTCTAACTGTATGAAGTTTGCATATTCTACTCGTGCTTGTGTGAGTTTCCTCCGGGTGCTCCAGTTTCCTCCCACACTCCAAAAATATACCAGTAGGTTAATTGGCTACCAACAAAGAAAAATAACCCTAGTGTGTATGTGTGTGCATGTACATGTGGTAGGGAATATAGAATGTAAGCTCCACTGGGGTAGGGACTGATGTAAATGGACAAATATTCTCTGTAAAGTGCTGCGGAATATGTGTTCGCTTATGCTATATAAATAACTGGTAATAAATAAATAAAACAGCCCAAATAAAGTAGAATGTTATAGTACAATAGTATTCATAACCACATCAGTGACTATCTTTTTGTTTCTCAAGAGCTTATTCCAAATTCCAATAACAACTAATATGGGAAACATCTCAGAATGTTTAATGACTGTAATTGGTCATGCATCATCAAACCATACACCACATGCCCCAGTATATGGAGCATCCGTATACAATGTCAGAGGCTGATTCCAAAGATCCCAGCTCTGCCATACAGCCTGTCCATTACATTCCATTACGCATGCCTTCCATGTCACCAGTTTAACATTCTTATAACCCTAATAACACAACATTATTTTTTTTATCGTAGCAGTAGCCAAGGATGTCTGTAAAATATCCTAACCACTGTAAGTGCTACTACTAATACATTATTAAACTAATTAAATAACTCCTAACTGTCCATCCTCTAAAATGAATCTTGGCAGTGTTGAGTACTGTTTGGGAGGCTCCATTTGGCCCAGCAGCTGTCACATTGGCACAGCAGCAGCTGCTGTGTAAAAAGGCAGGAAAAACACTTGCGTGCAGTCTCCCAGTTCTGACAGTCAGAGTCAGGCAGTCATCCTGTCAGGGAATGAATGAGCAAGCATCATGACAGTACTCTCTATCCTCCAGACACTAAGGACACTGAAAAGTGTTAAATTAGGAAGTAACAAAGAGATACAGAAAAGGGTTCCATAAGCGAGTATCAGTTTACTAAAGCATTACATTAGTAAGAAGTAACAGTTTAAGGGCCTGATTCACTACCGATTGCAACTGTGATTGCAATAGCGATAACACACGCTAATCAATTGCAATCGCTATGCCGATGTAGCACTACATAAGGATGCCCACTTTACCTTGCACACACCTGTAAACTTTAGCAAGACAACAAAACCATAGGTACTATCGAGTACCATCGCAGCCTCACGCTCACTTGCACAAGCTCTGACCTTACTCAGGAATTGCTAACTTCATTGCACTATATGAGTACTCAAGATGTGTACAGCATCGCAATGGAGATATTATGCATGCCCAAGCAATGGCATTCAAACACCCTGGCATGCCTGCATTTCGCCAACCACTCCCTTGTCACCTCCTGCAAATGGCACTTTCTGTCAATCACTCTGCTTTGGGTCTGCGTAGTCACTGCAATCGCAGTGTCTGGTTTTCACACGCGCACTGAGATGCATGCGCAGAACACAACAATCAGCCGATTGCGTGCGTAATCTCATTTGCGATCAGTAATGAATCAGGCCCTAAGTGTTTAATTAGTTTACTTAATATTTTGAAAAAGTAGTGATGTTCTGAAGCAGTTTTGTTATGCTAATCCAGGGGGTCCCATGTTCTTGTCACAACCAGGGTTGCTCAGCATGGTGGACAGCGGGTGATACCTGTAAGGATGCTGTGGCGGGGGATGTCTGGCAGTGGTGCTGGTGCCTTATGGGGAGCATTGGCTGTGCGTGGTCCTGTTTGGGCATATTTTCACTCTGTGCTGGATAGGCTTGGCGGTGCTTCCGTTCCGCTCTGGCATGGGCGCCGCAATTTTGGTTTTGGCCATGTGACCTAGTCGGCCAATCCTGGTGTGTCACATGCTCACTTTCTGACCAGTCACGGCTTAGCACTGGGTATTTAGGGGAGTTCAGAGCTCCCTTGCATTGCCAGTGCAACGTGTTTCTCAGCACAAGCTGAGAGAGAGTTCCTGAGCTTGTCCGCCTGCCTGTTGGATCTCTGCCTAAGCCTACTTTACCTGACCTGCTCCATACCCTGTTGCAATCCTCTGCTCCATCCTATTGTCTCTCCCTTGCCTCTGTACCTGTGTCAGCTGATACCCTGCACCCTGCTTTCACTTACATTTCCTCTCGAAATTATCACTTCAGCCTGCAATTCACTTCAGCTTGCAATTCACTTCAGCCTCACAAAACCTGGAATACTGGACTGCCTTTTTGTTATCACTACCTGGACTTCTTCCCATTGCATCACTACAGTTCCCAAGTGCACTTTAGTGCTAAACCCGGATTTTCTTTTTTGCCACATTCATGTCTGTTAAGCCACTCATTAAAAACTCCATGTTTATTTTTAAATCTGCTTCTGTGTCTGCTCCTATTACCACCCCAGGTCCACAACAAAACCAGAACCTCACAGTTCTGATTTTGAACCCTGGTTCTGATTTGATCACTGGGAAATCAGGACCAGTTAGATGTCCAGTGAAAAACAATCATCCACCTAATCCTGCCCCGCAATTATCCACATTTATTATCTGTAAGCACGTACTATGTTGGGAGACAAAAAATTGAGCATGTTTAATTGCTCCTTTGTGTCATCCTCAAATACACAGTTTTTGCCTTTGGACATCCCTTACTTTGGCTATACAGGAAATATGGAACTGTAAATGTTTATAAAATAAATCATTCCAGTAGCAAGTGCAAACATATATTTCACTGCATTTAACAAAGTAATCTCATACTACAGGCTAAAGAGGAAATGTCACAGGACAGACAGCGATCATTACTGCTACAGTACATCACCTTGGAGTGTGATGTGAACTGTTATTAGGGAATCAAAATCCTTATTGGACAAATTAAGTTTCTGAAGATGGAGCTAAATAATATATTGAGGGCAAGACGACTAAAATCATACATGTACAGCTGTCCACCATTTAAGTTTGGAGATATCTCATCTATTGTAGTCAAATATACCACAAGTACACACATACACTTCTGCTTACATAGATATTTATAGACAGATGATAATGTATGCACTTCAGATTGTGTCAGATACTTGATGCTCTAGTGTCTCAGCTAAAAGTAATGGAAATGGAAAAGCCCTCCAAGCACTTAGGTTACCGTACAGTAACATGAATAAAGTGGGTTTACTGGCAGTACATCAATGTTTTGAACTTGCAGGTAACTTTCTCAAATAACTTAAAAAAGTCCCTGTGAGGTTGATATGCTGCAAATAAATCTACTTTATTCAGGTTACATTATCCTAATCCTCAGACGGATTCCATTTTATAGTAATTATATTTACACAAAAAAAAACTTAATCCTTTTAGCTTAGTTATATACATGCATTAAAAAATGTATTTTATTCTTCATGTATACACAAAAACAACCAGTGACTGCTATACAGTAACAACTCATGGTATAAGGAAAACATATTCTCACTCATAAAACTCAGTAATCATCTATGTGAGTCATGATCACTCCTAACTCTGAGGGGTATAATTACTAAAGTGCAGGTTTTTGAAGTGGAGAGGTTGCCTATAGCAACCTATCATTCACTCTATATCTGGACTAGTCTGGACTTATTTGTAGAATAGCAGCTGAGTCTTCAGTATTACACAAGTAACTGGAGTCCCACTAAGAGCCGTATTCAATTTGAGCAGACCCGCAATACTTTTCCGCCTCCCAGACTTTTTGTCTACATTTCGTGTTTTGTAGGCGGAAAAGTATTGCATGCATGCCGGTGTATCCCCGTATTCAATTTGAAAGTACGCGAAAACGGGACCCGGTGAAACTTAAACAAGCAGAAAGTACTGTCAGATTTGGGGAAATCAGCCCGACACCCTCCAAAAGATACTCTGACATGGGGGTTAGCTATGGTACCTCCCGATTTGGCTTGCTGAATGTATTTGGTGTTTTTAAAAGGGCTCAATAGCTGCTAAATAGCGTTTTTGTATAAGTGGTGTAGAATAGTGTGCTGAAGTTTTTTTTGTAGAAAATAACTTATCCCAGCAAATTTGGGGTACTTGAAAATGGGGGCAGCATATTTTAAAGCTGCTAAAGTTAAGTTTAAAAAAACATGAAAAATCCACTTGCCGCAGCCCCTGCAATGAAAAAAACACTTGGTGTATACTTGGGGACCCCCCCAGAGTCAAGATCGCTAGTTTTTAACTTTGTCCCCCAACATTTTTATTTTTCGTCCCCAAATTCACAGTGATTTTTTTTGAGTGTTCTCAAGTGTTTTTTTTTTAAATTGACACAGTTTACCTTTGGGGGACAATCTGATGGCTGCACGGTGGTTCCCGCAATGTTGCACCCCAAAACCCAATTCTGCAGTTTTTTCCACCTGCTATTCATAGGCGAATCTTTTTTTTCTATTACGGAAAGTCTTTCAAAATTGAATATGGCAATACTTTTCCGCCTGGCAAAATGACATCATCTGCGAAACTTTTTCGCCGATACCGGCTTTTCGCCTCAAATTGAATACGGCCTAAGGATACATCAAGAGTTGGTCAAAGCTGGATATACTACATCTGAGGAAACAATACATTGTCATATGCATATGCTACTTTTTAACTTTCATTTTTATTCAAATATTGACCGATATTAAAGAACAGCTCAAATTGTATAATAATGGAGCATACAGCTGGTACTCCTTATATACAATTCTGGATGAGACCGTGGACTGCTTATCTGATATTCTCATTTATTATTGTCTGTCTGTTGTTATATCAGTGTACTTTTTCTGCATGCAGATCATTTACATATGTTGCAGATTTGTCTATCGATTGTCTATTTAGATTAATATTTTATCTGGTATTTATAGTACAATATATAGTTTTTTATAAATTTACTTAGAGTTGACATGTGTCTCTTGGGTCCAGGATGGGCCTATTGGCGCTATCCTTTACTATGAGTTCACTTAAGTTAAATTTTCACATGGTGTTGAGTGATTAGTAATATGTAGAAATGAGCTGTTCAGTTTGGTTCGGATCTTCCTGCCAAGTTCAGATCTCAGAACAAGGCAAAACATCATCTTTCAAGGACAGCTCGGCACAGATGTCCATAAAAGATTATTTTTTGCCTTGTTCTGAGATCCCTACTTGGCAGGAAGATCCAAGCTAAAACCGAACTGCTCATCTCTAGTTATATGTAAGAGAAAGAAAAGAATTGAATGATCATAAATACATAAATAGAATCATCTGGACCTTGTTATTTTTTAGGTTAAAGATCATACATGACTTATATACCCATTGGAATATTTAGGGCTAATTCCAGCTTGCCATTTTATAAATTATCTTCATTTCTAAAACCTAAAGTAATATACATTAAATGAAATGTTCCATTTTATTTTATAATTATCAATTAATTAAATATCTTTAGTGTCACAGCAAAGGTGTGACACTGTGTACCAGGTCGGAGGTTCTATCCTGTGCGCCATTTGGATGTCTGGACGTCCATGTACAGTGGTGACCAGGAATGTTTCTGCAGATCTGGTATTAGTGTACACTTTTCAATTTAATCTACTTTGTTTTCGGTGTTAAATAAATTTACTTTCAAATACTGTACCATAGAATCCTCCTATATTCCTTTGCACATGGAGTCAGCCTCACCCATGAGGATGTGATTGTACTCGCATGAAAGAAACCATGAGTAAGTAAGTTTAATGTAAGCACCTGTTATAAGCACTCGTCTTGGTGGTGGATTGATGTGGAAAGACACCAGGAGTGACGAGATTCGATGGAGTAAAAGATACCTGGATTGAAATAACATGATTGGTGTAAGCATACATATGAGCAACTGTTCTAGACATGTATAGATTACCTGGAAGTCACTACTAATAGGGGTACCAAAATATTATAAAAAGATACCTTTACAGGAGTGTACCATCTGTGCCACATGTGAGCAACATGTGAGATAGTAGTCTGATTAAAACGTGGAGAAAAAACTTTTTTTGGGATACTTAAAGACATAATTAGGGTGTCTCACCTGATACGATACCAATCTATTGTTTCTTGTTTGTATTTAGCTTCATATGGACCACCTTCGGAGAATCTAATGAAATTGGAACTACAGTATAACGACCATAAAAGGACTTGTGTTTTGTTACATTTATGAAACAAATGCCGCTAATATCTCTGGAGAGAATCTAAGGAAAATGCAGGATGCAGGTTATAGACTTTCAACGTTGCCATTGATCTCCTAGTCTGAACCCCTTGCCATCTTATTCCCGGAGCATTTAAAAATTGACCACTGCATGGACTACTTTGAAAGGTGGTCCAGATGCTAACAGGAGGGAGGAAATTGCACCTATGTGTGAATTATTGTGTCGCAAGATAATCCCAAGCCACTTTAGCATATAACTTTTGTATGATATTTAATAGAAACATAATTCAAACTCTGCTATTTCAGTCATAGCCTCCCGCACAGTTTGATATAACACATGACAGTTTTTTGGAATTCATATTCTTCCCTCCACAAGATACATTTTCTATGCATCAGTTTATCCTAATTTGCACACAATATGTATTTCTTGTATTCAGACCTAAATTGGCAACCACATCTCCCCAATCCTGAAATATGAAGATACAGTATATGCTTTGAGATTCACATTGTCTTTGATACATACTTGGTTTTGGTATTTCCTTTGAGTTACGGTTCCTTTGTGAGTGGCAGAAGCGATGTCTATTGTTACCAAATAGCTAAACTAATTACCTTTGAAATGGTCACTTCTGGCAGGGTGACAATTGAATGAACAGACTGGATAACATTTGATTAGAAGTGTGACAGTCACATGTTAATTTGAGTTCCAACTCTTTGGTTACACTATGTCCCAGTTAACAATTCCTAACATTAAGATGTGTCTCCTAAGTGTGAAAAGAGGCTTTGTCAGGAAGATACAGAGCTAGGTACCATGTCAATTGGTTAGATTGACACCTTTCTTGTCTATTATCCTTACATTAAGGGGCATATTCAATTGTGTGCGAAAATAGCAAAAATCTCGCACCTGTGAGGTTTTTCCAGAAGGTGCAGGTTTTTTGCTATTCTATTAGGTGCATGTTTTTTTTAAAAAAAACATGCACCGGGAGGTTTTTTATCACGCATCTCCTGAGCACGCGTGATTTTTCTAAAATCGATGATTTTAGGAAAAATCACCGGGACTTGTTCTGACACCCCGGCGGCACCACCCCTGAGGACTAATTAAGCAATTGGAAGTATCCAATTAGCTTAATTAGTCCTTAATTACTCACCTTTCGAAGCGATGTCTACTGCATCTTCTTCTGCATCCAGCGTCGGGAGCCGGCTCTTCTGCAGCAGGGTGAGTATGTCAGTGTGTGTGGTGTATTTAAGTGTGTGTGAGTGATTGAGTGTGTGTGTGTGAATGAGTGTATGTGTGTGACCCCTGGTACAGTGTGTGTGGCCCCCCCGGAATGGGAACTGGGAGAACTACATCTCCCAGCAGCCCTTGCTCCTCCCATCAGCCCCCAGGACTCCCAGCAGCCCCCTCTCCAGTAAGAAGACAGAGGGGAAGCCACTGGGAGCTGCAGAGACCCCCTGCCAGGTAGTTGTTTTTTTATTTTTTTCATTTTACACGGCGTGGGGTTTTCAGAGCTTAAAACCCTGTGACCACTATTTTTTTAATTGAAAACCGTGGGTAGCGGGAGTGCGCATACCCGCGGTATTCCAGAATTAGGCACGAGGTGCGCAAGGCTTTTAACTCACTAAACCTTGCACCCAATTGTATATGCCCCTTTGAAATGCCCTGCTCCACATTCCATAACCTGTAATATGCCCCAGTATACATGTCCTAATAAGGGCAGCCCGATTTCCTGGCCTCACAACTCTAGTATTACATGAAAACCATTTCCTGCAATATGTGCCATGGGCCTGATTCACTACCGATCACAACTACGATTACACATGCAATCGGCCGAAAACTCTACTGTGATCAGGACTGCAGTGACTATGTAGACACATTGCAGATTAAATGACAGGAAGTACCATTTGGTGGTGGTAACAGGGGCGGTGTTCGGAAAAACGCAGGTGTGCCAGTGCATTTGAACGACGTTACAAGGTGTGCATAAATTAGCCACTGCAATGCCATATGCAGCTTGGGCTTTCACTGTGTGCGATGAGGCTAGCAATTCCTGAGTAAGGTCAGACCTTGTGCAAGTGTGTATGAGGCTGCGATTGTACTCGATGTTATCAATGGTTTTGCAGTCTTGCTAAGTATTACGGATGTGTGTAAGGAAAAGGGGATATCCTAATGTAAGGCTGCGTATGGCATTGCGATTGCAATCATTAGCATATCCTTCCAGTGAGACTGCATGCATAATTGTTAATGCAATCACAATACTGATCCTTACTGAATAATGCCCAATATCGCTATAATCATTACACACCTAAAAATTATATAACTGCAATATATAAATATTAATAATGACACAAGACATAAGCTGTGAAATTGGTCAGCTTTATTATTTAAAAAAAATATTGTGGTGGAGATACAAAGAGCAGCCAGCTAATCAGTGGGACCACTTGCCTTAACGTAGGTGAAGCTACTGACTCCTATAGGATAATATCAGCATACCCAGTGTAATGAAGGTGAGTGCACCTCACAAGTGTAGCATGATTACTACTGTACTGCTGTTATTTCCCGCCAACCACTCATAATGTCGACAAAATGGCATACAACAAGAGGGGAAGGTGGGACACTCAGGAAAAGAGGAAGATCACAAGCCAGCCACTCCTGAAGTTACACCCTAAGCTCCACCTTCACACAGCTGTAGACTGATCAATCTGTCACAACACAACAGTCACAAAATAGGGACACAATGTAAATGTAATTTTGCACACAACCCAGTGGCGTGTCTATAATGGGTGCAGTGTGTGCAGGGCACATGAGTCCCCGAGTTCAGGGGGGCCCTGCACCGCACAGCCTGCACCCATATTTTTTTTAACTTATCTGTCCGTGGTCCCGCGTCGGGTGTCGGCGCTGCTCAGAACACGGGCTGTGGCCATTTTTCTGGTGTTCTACGCATGCGCAGTAGACTCCAGGCACACTCTAGTGCCCAGAGTCTACAGAACGCTGGAAAATGGCTGCGTGGCCATGTTTTCTGCATTCTACGCATGCACATTAGACTCTGGGCACACTCTAGTGCCAAGAGTCTACTAATGCTCCAGTGGCTGGCCAGCCACGTTAGTCGGCTGCCGGCCGCGGGGGGGAGAGGAGGGGGCCCCGCCGGGGGGAGAGGAGGGGGCCCCACACGGGAAGTGCACATGGGCCCCCTCCTCTGTTAAGATGCCCCTGGCACAACCTGTTATGTTTACTTCAGCTCGCCATTATAAAATAAGATGTTAGGTACAAATGATTGTCAACATTTTGTACCTTTCAACATTTTGATTGACAACATTTTGGATCTGTCAACATTTTGATTGTGGCCATTGTCATTGTCAGACCCAATAAAACAAAGGACAGACAGCTTTAAACAACTTAATAGAATAAACATATATAGTAAATGGAAATGTAGGATGGAAAGACAGAACATTAGATAGGAAAATATCAAATGCACTCTAAAAGACCACTATTAACATAGGTAAAAACAACATTCAACTCTGGATCTCATTTTTCTCTCTTTTCTTTAATGCTGACCACTTTGAGTCACTCTACTTCTACACTGGTTGTAGTGGTTCCTTTATCTGTATGACCATTGCTGCAGGTTGCCTCAGCCTTCAGGATCAGACCTACCTCCATGCTGGCCCCAATGTAGGTGCACTGCTTCCTCTGGTGCTCGTTCCAGATGAAAAAAAGAAGACAAAACAATAATATCAAGCTGACAGAATCCTGATTGACCACAGGTTCTAGTGTCTCAGTTTCTTGAATCAGCATTAGTTCCATCTCTGAGTTATACTAATATATATATATTACAATTTGAAGGACTGTCACAATCCATCAGAGGCCACTAGCTTGAGCACTGAACATTACCCTTCACCAGAGGATAAAGTGGGCTGGAACTGTGACAGAACTGCGTTCCGTCAGTTCTACTTGGAGACAGAACCAGTTCCGCCTACTCGAGCCTACCTACCCTGGCCTTTTAGCACTGCACCGCAGGGAGTTGGCGGGTGCCCACTGAGATTTTGTTACCAGCGGGATCCCGGTTAAAGTGGAAGCCGGAGGCTGGAGTTCACTCCTGAGCTCAGATTTCCAGCACCTGCTGTGTGCACTATGGGAAAGACATCATGATGTCACTCCCATAGTTCCGAGGAGCTGGTGACCAGGCAGATGCAGGAGCGGGGCTTAAGGTAAGTATTGTTACTGTTTTTATTTGTGTAAGGGGCACTACTACTGTGGGCATTACTACATGGGGAATTACTTCTGGGGGCACTACTACTGGGGGTATTACTATTGGGGTCACTAGTGGGCACTTTACCGAAGGCACTACTAATGGGGGCACAACTAATGGGGACATTACCACTGGGGGTACTACTAATGGGGGCTTTGCCACTGGAGGCACTACCAATTGATGCACTGAATAGGGGGCACTGCATAAGGGGCACCACTGCTGGGGGCACTACATAAGGGGCACCACTTCTGTGGGCTCTGCATAAGAGGCACTACCACAGTGGCACTGTATAAGGGGCACCACTACTGGGGGCACTGCATAAGGGGCACCACTACTGGGGGAATTGCATAAGGGACACCACTACAGTGGGCATTGTATAAGGGGCACTACTACTGTGGGCATTATGTGTATTAAGGGAACTACTACTGTGGGCATTGTATAAGGGGCACTAATGTGGTCATTGTGTAAAAAGGGCACTACTGTGTGTAGTAACATGAATAAAGGACACTACTATATGGTGTAATGTGAATCAGGGGTACAGTATAATGTAATTGGGGATACTATTGTATGGCCACACCCCTTTCTTTTGAGATCATGCCCCTTTCTATCCCTTTATTAAGATAGCACTGAGGATGGGGGGGTGGTGAGTTCCATCATGTCTTTAGGACCACTTTAAGCACTGCCCTTCACTCAAACTTCTCCCAAGGAGTATATATACCCTTTAAAGAATAATATTTATAAATTAAATATTTTTTTGTTCTTAGCCGTACATATAGTTTGCAGGCTTTACAAGTAACATTACATGAAATATCCAAGATACCCACATAAAGGTAGTGATATAGAGGTGGATGCAGATGCTGTAGCTGCTTTATGCTAATGTTGCTGCCGATGGGCAACCTATTGAGAAGCCCCACAGCTGAGGTGCAAATCCGCTGTTGTGCGTACAAAGACACACAATCTGCGCACCATCTGCCGCACCATTGGATATTGCACCTGCCGTGCAAAATGTAACCTTGGTCACTTGTGTCTTTGCAACTGACATTGACAGACCCGCGACTAAATGTTAGCCACCACCATCCTCAGTTACCACCCATAAACGCCCATCAAAATATCATGGATATCCATGCAGTTTCAATGTGCGTCTCCCAGTAGTAAACATCGGGATACATGCGCAGTGTATAGCATGCGCAGAGGTAAAACGTCAGGCACTTGCGCCCGATGTTTTACCTGCAACCTCTGAGTCACCCCCATAATGTCTTACTAAAAAGAATAATTCTGTGCTACAATTCACATAGTTATGAAAATAAAAAATAACAACAAAAAACAAGTACAGTCTGCACATTAAACCTCCAAAGACAATTTATAGCCTTGAACTGTTTTACAGTCCTGCTATCTTTATAGAATTCTGAAAGAAAAGCTGGATTTCATATATCAATGTCTCTTGGGTCTGCTCAAATTAAAACAAAAGCTCTGTTCCCTAGTACAATTCTATTTAGTTCCACCGCTGGGGATATTCACACATCGAAAAAAAAAATGTTGTTTCACAAATCAAAGACTGTATGGGCTCTCAAATTACCATATTGTATATTATGCCTAATAAACAGTTAGTCTAAGGTATTACAAAGATTAGTTTTTGATCATTGCAGAATAAACTGTATCAGAAGTGAGAGTAAAGTTGAAAGGACTCATTTCACCTTCTTCCTTCAGAATGTAGATTGAATTTGGCTTGTTCATGAAAAAAGGTCAAAACCTATTAAGCAGATACCAAGAAACTATGCTAATGTTTACTTAGCATTTAAATGAATATAAGAGGTTTGTAGGTCAATGCTTGATAGGTGTAAATCGGTCAAAAACTGATCTGCTGGCACTATCAACTTTGTGTATCACTGCCTATGTCAGTGACAGCTTCTTCATGCAGAAAATAAATGTTTAGTAAATAATTTCTGCGGCTTTTGATGTGCTCATATTAGAGAAAAATAACCTTGTTTAATGTATTAACCTAATTCAATTAAAGATTAAAATAATTGTAATCAGTTATGGCAATTTATTTGCTCAGTGATGGTTATTAATTTGCAACGAAAAGGGAGAGAAATAATTTAGAGTGTTTTGCAGTTTATCAGAGCTTGACAGGTTTTGGTTAGTTCTGAATCAGACTTGTCAAGTCTCTTGGAATTTCATGGAGCTCTCCCAGATACCTGAGAGATACCAATGAGAATAGATCAGGCTCCCCCCAGCTTCCAATGGAAAGAAGGATAAGTGGAGCGCTGGTTTAAACAATAGACCACACTAATAAATGCAAAAATGTATTGCAACATGAACAATTAAAACATGAATGGCATGAGAATAAATATAACATATCTCTACACTGGCATGGTGAATGAACATATGGTAAATATAATAATAACATGGGACCATTCCAGAGTCCAATAAATGAATAGTCCACAGACAAGTTCTATATATCCACTATGGTGGTAAAGGTCAGCAAGAACGTGTAAACAATGTTGCCAAAAGGAGAATCTGATTATTGGAGAACTGTAATCACCTGCGTGGCATAGCCAGTACTCACACTGTGCGGGTATTGTCCAGCTTGTGTTGAAGTGTACCCGGATCCGTGTCAAGCGGGGACCAGGCACACCACACTGGTGTGGCTGTGACTGAGTGTGGTAGCGGGTGCCTCTGCGATTGGCCAGGCAGCTAGACACGCTCCGTCTGGCTGAACAGGCTGGGTGCTCCATGGATATGAATGTCCTTTCCGGCAAGGGGATAGGAAGCATTCTCTCAGCTGACTCTCCCTGCATGGGATTGAATGTGCAGGTAGTGGGAGAATGGCCAAAGTGTCTGTTTCCAGTTTGAGGGAGATCCCTTGACGTGTTTCTCCGGGCTTAAAAATTCCCGGTTTTATCAGAAGGCATGCGATCTCCAGAGAGATGGGGATTATCTTATATACACCAAACAATTACTCTAATTGGTAAATTAGATACAGGTATTATCAGAAATTAACTAAAAGAAGACAGGAATATGGTAAATGGCTAAATAATAAAGGGCCTAGTAATATATTACAAGAGTAAAAAAAATATATATAATAATGAAGTAATATAATAAGGAGTAGACAATAAATGTTTAGTAAATCATTTCTGCGGCTTGGGATGTGCTCATATTAGAGAAAAATAACCTTGTTTAATGTATTAACCTAATTGAATTAAAGATTAAATAATTGTAAGCAGTTATGGCAATTTATTTGCTCAGTGATGGTTATTAATTTGCAATGAAAAAGGGAGTAAAATACTTTAGAGTGTTTTGCAGTTTATCAGAGCTTGACAGGTTTTGGTTAGTTCTGAATCAGACTTGTCAAGTCTCTTGGAATTTCATGGAGCTCTCCCAGATACCTGAGAGATACCAATGAGAATAGATCAGGTTCCCCCCAGCTTCCAATGGAAAGAAGGATAAGTGGAGCGCTGGTTTAAACAATAGACCACACTAATAAATGCAAAAATGTATTGCAACATGAACAGTTAAAACATGAATGGCATGAGAATAAATATAACATATCTCTACACTGGCATGGTGAATGAACATAGAGAGATACCAGTGAGAATAGATCAGGCTCCCCCCAGCTTCCCCCAACTTCTACAATGAAATGAGCATTGTCATCATGCCCCTCACTGCTCAGTGACACATTCACAGAATTAAATAGTGGGTGGAGGGGGGTTTGAGCCCAGAAAGATGCAAATCACCGTGCTATACTGTACCTGTGCAAATGAGTGACATTTTTTTCATAGATATCATCAGTAAATGTATGACAAGCTACGGTAATGCACTTATAAAGGATTTATAAATCCTATCAATAATATTCCTGAAACAAGTCTTTAAGTAGTACATTTAATATACTATGGGTCCTGGGCCAAGCACTAGCCATAGGCTCCCCTTTTTTGTGACTAATCATCTTATCAGGCAATCAGACATTTTAAAAATAATTAACTTTTTAGAAAACACAGCAAGTTTCTTACTAACACTGTTTAAATATTAGATAGTTGAGACTTTTAAATTAGCTTTAAGGGTTGAGGATTTAGCACCTGGCAGGTTGGTAAAGGTTTTATTTCTCATTCCAAAAAGTTCCAGATTGCACTTCTGAGAGCTCAGCAATCAGTCACTGACTTTTAATATGACACCTTTTACACCAAACAAGCAGACTGCATATGGGAAAATTCATCACCAATTATTTTAATAATTAAAATAATTACTAATTATTATTATTATTATTATTATTATTATTACTACAGAATCCAATGTCCTCTTACTCTAACTAATTAATTAAAACAAAAATGTGATGTAAACAAGCAGTTTTTTGGGGAATTTTTTTTTTAAACTAATGGGTTTGTTCCAAAAAAACAACAACAGCTGACTTGTACTTTAAGATACTTTTCCTGTCTTTAAAGGTCACCAATTTTGTGCACACACAGAGGTACAGTAGTCACTTCATCACAGTGCTGTTTTCCTTGTCAAACAAAAGCAATGCTCTTTAAACCTCTATTTAGTTGGTCATATTGTGAACTTGATAGTTTACCAGTGATTGGTACAGTACAGTATGTCAAATTTTAAAATTAAGGGTCTGAACCAGAGATGAAGGTATGCCAGGTTGTGAAGTGTATCTTGGGTGAATTTACACTGCCCATGCTACAGATATGATAGAACACAGGTATGGGTAATGGAGAGTCTTATGCATTTTGTCTGCATTTACACTTATGACCAAAGGGGCAGGACTGGTCTAATAAAGGGTGTTCTGATGTATGCAGTTTAGTGAGGGTGTGTTAATGCAAAAAAGGGCACCCCAGTGTTGGACAAAAGAGAAATTAGGCATGTTTGCCGGTCGCAACGCAAGATGTGTGCAACTCAGCATGGTGGCGAATATACGCATTTCTATATGCTTGCTTCATTGAATTGACTCATACAGTATGCACAACTCTGCATCAGGCCCTAAGAGGTGACTGTACTACTATGTTTATGGAAACTTTCCATAGACTTATGTCCTATTCCCTAAATGTTCTTTCTTCTGCACATTCATCTGAGTCGCACCGAGCATGGGTCCCAATTTTGTTCATTCAGAGTCACAGGTCGAATTTAGATGCATGATTTTCGAAATGTAAAGGGGCACTCCTGCAAGGTGACAGTGGCTAAAAAGAGGCACAAAGATGTTGTATCTTATGGAAGTGTTCCAGACATGTCATTGACTTGTCTCTGAAAGTGGCTGCATAAACAGGTCTTCAACTGCTCACATAGGAGACCATACTCAGATGAAGTAACTGCACCTGCCATGGGGCTTGGGAACATTTTGATAGTGTGACCGATGGTGGAGTCTAAAGATGCACCAACAATATATTAGTGTCTATGAAAGTTGACAGTGGGTGCTCATTCCTTGCATATTTGGATGCATGGATTTACACCAGAGCAGGGCTTTGTAGTGGCATTTACATACAAGTACCAACATGACTGCACCAAAACACCCTGCAGTATCTGCCTCTGACATATAATCAGCCCCATAACCTCACAATATAGAAATAGCATTAGACAGCCTATTTCTTGCAAAACTGTCAAAACAGTGGCTGCTCCAGAGGTAGGGCTGCAGCACAGTCCAAAATTCGAATAGGGGAGGTACACCAAATGCCCTTCCAAACACTGCCACACATTGCTGGCTGGGACTCACTAGCAGCTGATGTGGATCCCTTATTTGAATTTTGGACTGCACTGTAGCCCCACCTCTGAAACAACCTCTGGGTCACAAGTCAAGCTTGGAAATTCACCCTTGATCCAACATGGGTAAACACATCATGGGAGGAACACACATGACCTTATGGACCAGGAAGTTCCAAACTGTAAAAGAAAACAAATTAATAGCACATATGTGATTGTTGCACACATTGATCACTCTGGGAGCAAAGTAGCATCTGATGAAAAATGTGGAGTCTGATCAACAAGGGGAGGGTGATCCCAGTACAGAATTAGGAAATAAGTAATCTAAATTAGAAACCAAAATTCTGAGAAATTTACATATTAAGTGTTATAACAAGTACTCCCTTAAGTATATTGTAGTAACAATAAAAGGAAGACAGAAAAAGTACTTCACTATGAGGCACACTATAGCAAACAGTTAAAATAGCAACCTTTAATGATAATTTAACTCACCATAGACCAGTGGCAGATCTAGACTGTTATTAGGGTGGCAATTTAATGATTAATTATGACTCCTCTTCTTTCCTGTATTGGCACCTCCCCTTTCTGGTCCCAATGGCTCCTCTGTACAGGTTTTTTTTTGTGACCACATTGATTAATACTATGTATATATTTATGTATTCACTGTATGTGAATACACAGTTTTAGTACCAGCAGCCATCTCTCTCCCTGCTCCCCCAGTCATCTCCTTGCAACCCCCATTCCTGTCCTAGAGCAGAAGCCAACCTCCCCTTTGAGCAGGGGCAGAAGCAGCCATCTATCTCCCTGCTCCCCCAGTCATCTCCCTGCAAACCCATCCCTGTTCAAGAGCAGAAGTTATCCTCCCCTTTGAGCAAGGGCAGAAGCAGCCATCTCCCTGCTCCACCAGCCATCTCCCGGCTCCCCACTCCCCCAGCCATCTCCCTGCTCTCCTCTTCCCCAGCCATCTTTCTGCTTCACCTCTTCCTCTGCTCGAGCGCAGCAGGAGCCATACCCTCTCCCCTCTGTGCGGGGGCAATATAGCAATGGTGTAGCATGGAGGCTGTAATGTCTCCCTGCACAGTGTCAGTAGCTCACAGACAGTGCCACTTTGCAGGGTTGACAGTCTACTCTCCGGTCAGTCCTGCAGCAGCAGTAGGGTGTGGGAGCCGGCTGTGTTCTCTCCCTCCTCAGCCTGTCACTAACATACACCCTGGATCATGCACTAAGCTGAGCAGGCTGTGTTCAGCCTGTGCTGTGATCGGAGCCTGTGTAATGAGCTCTATTTACATTACACAGGCTCCGATCACAGCACAGGCTGAACACAGCCTGCTCAGCTCAGTGCATGATGTGGAAATACATAGAACATAAAGGAAAACCAATAGGGATATACAGACCTCTGATTTCAATCACCCTAAATCAACATGTACAGGGGCTAAAGTGGGCCGGAACGGGGCAGAACTGCATTCCGTCAGTTCCATTTGGAGACTGAACCAGTTCCGCCTCCTCTGGCCCATTTAACACAGGATATCAGCCCGGCAATGCAGGGAGTTGCTGGGAGCAACAGCAGTAGCCGGAGGCTGGAGTTTACTCCTGAGCTCTAGCTTCCGACTCCCACAGTGTGCACTACGGGAGAGACATCATGACATCCATAGGTACAGGCAGCCAGACGGATGGCATCAGACACAGAAGTGGGGCTTAAGGTAAGTATTGTGTTTTTTTTGTGTAAGGGGCACTACTAATGGGGGCACTACTACAGGGGGCATTACCAATGGGGGCACTACCACATGGGGGTACTACTACTGGGAGCACTACTAATTGAGGCATTACCGCTGGGGGCATTACCACTGGGGGTGATACTACAGGGGGCATTTCCACTGGAGGAATTACCACTGGATGTGCTACTACAAGGGGCATTACTACTGGGGGCACTACTACAGGGGGCATTACTAATGGGAACATTACCACTGGGGGCATTACTACAGGGTGTATTATTACTTGGGGCACTACTACTGGGGGCATTCCATAGGGGGCACCACTACTATGTACTCTGCATAAGGGGCACTACCACTTTGGACACTGCATAAGGGGCACTACCACTACAGTAGACATTGCAGAAGGGACACTACTGCTGTGGGTATTATGTGTAATGAACACTACTGCTGTGGGCATTGTATAAGGGGCACTACTACTGTGGGTATTGTGTTTAAGGGGCACTAATGTGGGCATTGGATAAAAAGGGTACTACTTTGTGTCATAACATGAATAAGGGACACTACTATGTGGTGTAATGTGAATCAGGGACACTGTGTGTGGTGTAATGTGAATAAGATTGCGCCACTGTGTAATTTGAATTGGGGATACTATTGTGTGACCATGGCCCTTTCTTTTTGATACTTCGCCCCTTTTTGGGACCACGCCCCATGTTTTGTGACACACGCTCTAGGAGTGCACATTTCAGTTATTAAATAAGCATCAGGTGAGTTCCTCCACTTCTCTAGAACCACTTTAAGCACTGCATATGTGTGTTGCTGTTTGTTCAATTAATGTAGGTATAAATACCTGAGACTGTGCATTAGGTAACCATGCTTCTGAGGAAGGACGTGAGGTCCGAAAAGCTTTAAACTGGTGACAAGTTGATGATCTGTGACTGGAGAACCACTGCTGTAATTCATAGTTTCCCTTAGGAGGAAAGAGAATCCCGGAACTCTGAACCCCAACCCGATTTGATCTGGGAGGGTAACTTATCATTTATGGAGCAACTGTATACTCTGTCTATACCCTTGTGGTTATATGATTTAAATTCTATATAAAATGTGAGTATGATGTCAAAATTAATTTTGTCCCTTTTATTGGCAATATTGCACTATGGGCCTGAATCAGACCTGGTCACAAGCAATGTGCGCTCACAACCGGGTTGATGGTGGGCCAGTGCGCATGCGCACAATGCAGCCGGCTCCATCGTGCGCATGTGCGAGACCCGGATAGCGATGGGCACTCTGTCGCTCTGGGTCTCGCAACAAAGGGGGCGAGCTGTCGATGTTGAGTGACAGCTCGCCCCCTTTGGTGGGCGGGCCGGGGGAGTGGCTGCCAAACTGAGGCATTCCCATGTGAACGCCTCCGTTTGGGGGCGGCCCCAATGACATCACGAGTGATGTCAGTGGGAGAGATTTTGGCTCTTTTAGAGACGAAATCTCTCTGGGGCTTGCGGCCACGAGACCCTACCACAAGGGTCTCATCGCAATCCCGATGGTCACGATGGTCTTGACCATCGCGACCATCTTCCTGGCCGCTCGCTGTAGCTGTGGGTGGTCACCCACAGCTATGCGAGCGGCCAGGTGACCGTTCTAAAAATCAAAGACCGGCCCTGATTCAGAGCGAGCGCTCTGTCAGAGTGTCCGGCTCTAAATCAGGGCCTATGTTCTCTCTTCTTTTTGCTTTTGAGTGAATAAGCATTATAATTGGAAATAAGAGATTTAATTTTTGTATTGTCTAAAGTACTTCTACCTAACAGAGAAGGAAAATGTGTAAAAGAAATTGAAAAGCTCATTCTGAGAAAAAGAAACAATTATCCTTAAGATGTAAGGACTGATTTGTATTGATATGTAATATGTATGATTGCTCCACTTGAGGGAATCTTTTTTTGTACATGTATGTGGGTCAATTTTTTTCCAAGTATTGTATATGGTAGATAATAAAAATATATACTAAACGGGTTGGGTATGAAATACCAGCGGCTGACTAGCCACTGGTTCAAATTCCGATGCTGGGAGCCCAAAGGTGCAGAATCCCGACAGCGGTGGGATAACCCTCTCCCCCCCAAACCCTCACTTAGTGGAGAATAACCCTAACCTCCCTCGGGGGTGCCTAATCCTAACCTCCACCCGGTGGTGCCTAACCCTAACCCCTCCTTCCCGCATCCTAAACCAAACTCTCCCAGGGGGTGCCTAAAACTAACCTCCCCCCGGTAGTGACTAACCCTAGCCCCATTCCCCACAGCTTAACTCTAACCCTCCCCGGGGGTGCTTAACCCTAATTTTCCCCCGGGGGTCCCTAAACCTAACCCCCCCCTTCCCTGTTTTAACGTGCATACATACCCCGGATCATTCTTTCGGGATTCCGGCGGTCGGGATGCCAACGCCGGTATCTTGATTCCCTTCAGGATAGCGACATCAGCATTTTTGCCAGGCGGCGGGATTCCGGCATCGGTATATTGACAGCCAGCATCCCGTCAACCAGCATATTCACTATATTCCATACTAAACATAGGTAGGGAAAGAAGGGCAAAAATATAGGAGGTAAGTGTCGGGCAGATAGGTGAAATAAACATTGCAGATGCATTATTTTTATAATTAAAGAGAATTATCACTAACAGTGGCATTCCTCCTTGCTTGTACAACCGGTGAAGGAAGGGTTGTAGTGCGAGCGGCCAAGCCACATTCCTGGAAAAGGGGGCATGGCCTCATGGGCAGGGGGCATTGCCTTGTGGGCTGAACCCCTGTTTTAGTCACTGCTGGGGTCCCGGAGGTGCGGACTGCCCCCGGGGACCACTCTGTTTGCAGTGCCGGCTCCCTCCATGTGTCAGGAGTTGAGTGCTGCACGTAATGCTACAGTGCAGCACCTGGCTCCTGTCACTGAGGACACTTTTGTGTTACCTCTCGACGGGTGACACCCAGATGCGACCCACACCCCCTGCACCCTCATTGTGACACCAGTGATCACTAATAGGATGAACCATGTCCTTGTATATAGGGATAAATAGGAGCATATAATGAGAAGAGAATTGACTCTGGTGAATAAATAAGTTCAAAATTTGTAGTTGGAAATGTAAAATTCTCCTCCAGGAATTTACAAGTACCAACTATACAAAACATCAAGATAAGGTTATATATAGCTCAGATACATTTGTTGTCAGGGGTTAGTTTTCTTGAGGACCCGGGGTGAATACAGGAGGGGACACAGAATCAGAACTGTAGAAAACCTTGGGTTGTTTAATGAATGTAATGGTAGAGATGAAAGAACAAAGTTCAGCGTAAAAGTGGAGATGGGTCAGAGTGATGCTAAGTGATAAGTCCAGCAGCAAATAATAATATTGGGAATGAAGGTAACAGTAGTGGAGTGATAATGTTTAGGTATGTCCAGAGGGAAACAAACTGTAGACAGGGGTCGATGCGGTAAGAAGGTGGTCTGGCAGGTGAGTGGGAATACAACTGTAGTGGGAGGAGGAGTGGCTGCTAGGTGCTGGGAATCCTGAGGCTACCTGAAAACTGGCAGGGAGCTAGGCAGAACCAAAGACAGCTGCATAGAAGAGCTCAGATAAATGTGACCAGACTCGGCTGATATACATATATATATATATATATATATATAATCACAAATATAATTTATTACTGTCATCAACAAGTAAAACTTATGTTTGGCAAGCAATTATCATTACATACTAATTGTATTAACATTCTTTTAATAATCAGTGTAAAAAGGCTTCTCAATATGTCTTCCAAACAACCCCTTTGACCTTAAATTTGTCCAGAAATATTGTATCCAATAAAACATTATTGTTTCAAGTCTGTGAGCTCATATTTATATATCCAAACATTTTAATATTGTATCCAATAAGTCGTATTCACCTTACATAATCTGGGGCAAAGGAAATACTTCTGCACTTGTAGGTGTTTATCTAAATGTAATACAAAATTCCTGAATTCTCATTCATAATGCACAATGCATCTCTTTATGCAGGGGTGCTGCCAAAGGTACAATCGGGTTGGCTTGAAACAGCATTTTTGTCAGTGAAACATACATCGGTGGTGGCGGACAGCTTGCCTAATAAATATGTTGTGTGAATGCAATTAATAGACTAGTGCACCATAGACCTCATTCAGACCCGCTCGCAAGATTCAGTTGCTCACGGCAAAAAAGGGGCTGGATATTTAAATTAAGCACTCGCACTGCGTCACGTAAGGGGGCACTCTATGACATAGCGAGCTACGGCGATGAGTGATCGCTAGTGTTTAAAGATGCCCCCTTTCCACTCGCAACACACGTCATCTCTGGGAATTGTATGATTAATCGGTAACATCGAGAGTCATTGGGGCTGCTCGCAGCCCTTCAGGTTGCCTTTCCCCGCTGCAAGCACTGCGATCAGTGCGGCCTGAAATACATGCAGGTGACGTGTACATTGACGCTAGATTGCTAATTATGCATGCCCTTTAAACCGCGTTTTGACGGCCTGACACGCCTGCGTCCGCATATCCACTCCCCCGTTCACAAGTACCTTCACATTTTACCACCCACAAATGGTACTGTCACTCAAAGCAGCGACCTGATAGTGGCTTTTGAGCAACCAAGATCAGATCATAAAGACTGGCTTGTGCATGCACACTGCGAATTATACGCATGCGCACTGCGAATTATACGCATGCGCAGATGAGCGAAAATCACTCAGATTGAGCACAACTTAGCGAGTGGGTCTGAATCAGGTCCTATGTCTAATCACAGGGGAAAGGGGATAGAATAAGGTTCACAGTGACATGTGTAAATAGATTACCACTGCAGTGTTAGAGCTAAGATTACCAAAGCTACATATTAAATGCCGGTGAACATTCTAACCACTAAATAATATTAATACCATCTAAAATAGAGCACAATAATGCTGCAATATTAGACTTATATAATCTGTCTTTCTAATTAAATTATGTTAAACCAAGGCACTCAATAACATTGGATGGGCAATGAGTATATACAGATATTCCTAGCTATATCCTTGCCATTGGGGCAGTAAATCGCACCACGCATAGCGCGAGACGCGTGCCCGCCAGCAGACATGCACACTGTTTCCATGTACGTGCCTCAATAACAATGCATGGTGATATCGCAGTGCACGCCATAAAGTACCATAGCATATGCAGGTGCAGGGAATTGCATGGCACGATGCATGTGCACGTTTATAGCGTGATCAACCACAATGTAACTGGCGCAACTGTACTACTTAATTATGAGTGCTAAGGAGTATGCAACTACCGCTTACCCGTAATTGAAAATACTGAAAGATTAGTGGTTTGATACAAAATATAATGACTTGATTTGTAAATTACGCTCCACAAAAGACTCACTATCCATGGTAATGTGACCATATCCTGCAGAGATAATTTAAAACAGCAACAAACTTACTACTCTAACCACAGCTGCCCCATTTGTTTCCACTGTACCACATACCGAAACATTTTCTTTCTATGTAACAATGATCATAGCAATGAATGCATGGATCTATTGAGCAAAAGCATTTAAATTAAATATAAGTACAAAAATATTTCAGATAATTACTGGCCTGATTAAAGTCAATAATTTAAACTGAATAGAATAGTCTGATACATTCAGTCTGTGGATTAAGGGCCTGATTCAGAGCCAGACGCAATTAGCGCTCGCTCGTCCAGAAAATAGGGGTGGCTACTCAAATGAACCGTTCGCTGTTTGCGGTCTGTTCACGCCTCTAGGTCTGAACGAGCGAACCAAACTTGCGGTCGTTTTTTGAGAAACTACGCCCCCTGGCCGCACGCATCCTACGTCATGTCTGCTATTTATTAGATTAATCGAGTACATCGACCAGGGTATGAGCTGCTCGCTATTCTTGTGGTTGTTTTTTGCTACCAAAATTTTGCGAGCAGTTCTGGCTATAAAATACCCCAGTGACGTGGTCAATGACGCTGCTGTTTTAATTATGCACACCCATAAAACGCCCGTTTTGACCTTTAAGCACGCCTGCAATCGGATCTCCACTCCCCGTTTTCAAGCACCTTCCCCTATTACCACCCACATACACCTCTTTCTGTCACTCAAATTATCAGGCATTCGCTATTTTGCGAGCACATGAATTTCGACCGCACTGACTGGTTCGCGCATGCGTATAACGATCCGTACGCATGCGCAGTTGGGCAAACATCGCTCGGAGCGAACGAGCGGCTGCTTACGAGCGGCTCTGAATCAGGCCCTAAGTTACTTAATGTGGACCATGTATAAATAATCCAAACACACAGGGAAGTGTGAGGGAATTTACCTTAGTAAGCCATAAACATTTCATCTGATGGCAACTAGTGAGAACCATTCTTTGCAAATACATGCATGGCAACATAAGCTTGGCACCTCTTTCAATTACAATTTAAACTATCCATACTACTTAATCTGCAGATTCTGCTGCTAAATGTGGATTATCTATAACCAAATTAGAGAAACATAGAAGACCTCTATGTGTAATAGAGTTTCTATACCTATACTCTGATAATATATCAACTACTGATTCCGGAGATAGATTAAGCATAGAAGCATATTATGTATAAAAGAGCAATACCCCTAGATACCCTGTGCATATGTGCACACACTAATGAAAGGATATATTGTATCATAGATTGTATTATAATCAACATGACTGATTAAGAACGCACCACAATATATATATATTAAAAACAAGAGTTATATTAACTATCTAGTGCACCAAACTAAAAGACAATCCTTTTCCTTGTTTTTTCTAGGTAAGGCAAGGTCAATAAGATTTTAATTTCTAATGTGTTTTGCTCTGGAAGGAGCTTTTTCAAAGAGTGCCATGTCTCAGGGAAGATGTCCTTAAATACCTGCTTCAAAATTACTCCACCTAACCTATTGGTCATGTATTTGCACACAGGTATAATAGGTTTTAATTGCTTGCAGACTCCTCAATAGTTTTTTCAAAAACAAGCTTTCCATAGCCAAACATGGACAAAAAAGGGGTGACATCCAACATAATATATATACATACAAATATGCCAACATACGCATGTCAAGGAGGGTTTAAAAAAAAAAAAAAAAAATATATATATATATATATATATATATATTTCAGCCAACATAGATATAATTGTACAAATTATTTTTACTACTCACACATACTCCAATAATATAAATAGAATATCATAAATTTCCCCACCAGGATTCAAATCCCGGGCCAATCACATACTAGACCAACATGCTACCTCTATCTCCTCACATTGACTTTTCTAAGATTGAGAATATAAAACCAAACCTGATTTGGTCTATGCAAGGGTAATATGTATGTACAATTCTACTGTACGTCATGGTCATCTGTCATTATACAAATATGCATACATACACATATCCAAAAGGGGTTAAAAAAGACATACAGTAATAGACTTTTCATCATAGGTATAATTATAAAAAGTTACTAATCACACATATTCCAATAGTAGAAAAAATAAAATAAATTACACTCCCCCACCAGGATTCAAATCCCAGACCATTCACATACTAAGCCAACATGCTATCCCTACTCTATCTGTCCATATCGTAATTTCTAATATTGAGAATATAAAAACCAATCTGATTTAGTCTATACAAGGTATAGGAAGATAGAAGGTGTAGGAAGATCATAATTAAAAAAAAATAAATAAAAAGAAGATCATAATTCCAAAAATGATATCAGAACATTGATATCAGCACCCCACATTCAAGGATGCTACAAATGTGGTAAAAGAGGTGTATAACTTGTGGCTTTATCAAAATAAGACCAGAGAGATAAAATCCTTGAGCAATAATTAGGTATTTTGAATATGTGAATATATAAATTGTGACACTCATATTAACGTGTTACAATGCCCGTGTGGGTAAGTAGGACCACTCGGGCATTGAAAACTAGATTTCATGAACATCTTAGAAATGACAATATGGGAAGATAGAGTGGTGGTCTAGTATGCGAATGGTCTGGGGTTTAAATCCTGGTGGGGAAGTTTGTGTTATTCTATTGTTATTATTGGAGTATGTGTGATGAGTATTTACAATTCTTACAACTATATCTATGCTGATTGAAAAGTCTATATATGTATTTTAAACCTTCCTTGACATGCGTATGTAGGCATATTTTTATGTATATACTGTATATTAAGGTTGGATGTAACCACTTTTTTTGTTTTTTTCTATGGAAAGCTTGTTTTTTAATAAAAAAAAACAACTGAGGAGTCTGCAAACGTTTAAAACCCATTACACCTGTGTGCAAATACATGACCAATAGGAGAGATGGAGTAATTTTGAAGCAGGTATTTAAGGGCAACTACCCTGAGACATGTTACTCTTTGCAAAAGTTCCTTCCAGAGCAAAACATGTTAATTGAATAAAACCTACTTAATGCCCTTGCCTTACCTGGAACAAGTGAGATAAATCCAGACACTACAGTATACTGCAGGTGCAAAGATGGGAGTTCGATTGAAATAGCTGGCGGCTCCCATACCCACAATAGAATGGAGGGCTTACATAGCCGTAAAAAGCAGCTCCCTGTATGCTGCTTACTGCTCCATATTGAACCAACCCACAGTGATATTCTGATTGTAGCTGCAAGAGGAATGACTACAGACTGAGTATATATTAACTGCAAAGACAGCCCTCGGTAAGTATCAGCAGCACAACAGTGTGTAGGAGAATAACATCAAGTGATTTGCAGATGCTCCTTTGCCCCTTCATGCCGATTACTATAGCATACAGAGGGTGATTGGAGCCACAAGAAAGATCTGATATTAGATAATCACTATGATTGCTTTCAAAATACGTTATGTAAGGTGCATAAGACTTATTGGATACAATTTTCCATTTTTGGATATTTAAATATGAGCTCAAAGACTTGAAACAATAACATTTTTAATTGGATGCAATATTTCTGGACAAATTTAAGGTCACGGGTGTCGTTTGGAAGACATACTGAGTAGCCTTTTTTACACTGTTTATTTACAGATTTTTAATACCATGTTTATGTAATGATAATTGCTTGTCAAACATAGGTTTTACTTGTTGATGACATTAATAAATTATATTTATGATTATATATATATGTCTTTGTGTATCTCATGTTCATTCAGCCATGCTATATTACTCATTACATATTAAGCGCAGTTCCAACCTATCAGTTTGTTAATTAGAACCTACATATGACTACAGAAATGTAACTCTCTCTTTCAGCTGTACTTTTATCAGGAGCTTTTCCTTTTCTGCCATGTGCTGTAGCTGCACCAGGTCACTTCACTGTGAACACACCTGACAGCAGGTACAGTGCTGTCCTAATACTGACCTTTACTATATTGCCAAAAGTTCCAACAGAAGTGTTATCTTTGTAGCCATTATTAGCAGTGTTCAACTTGAAGCTGGCCATCCACTATACAATTTTCTGTCAGATATCTGTCCAATCTGGCTGGTTGGAATGAAAACCTGATAAAGTATGGGAGCAAATTACAGTTGATTATATGGTCTTAAACACTGAAAAAAAGGACATTTATTTTTTTCAAATTGGTTAAATTTGTGTGTTTTAACCAATTTGTCTGAACAACCATTTTTGGCTATTGTATAGTGGATGGCCAACTATAGTAGGAGCTACCAGCAGAAATTTATCTGAGTTTTATATATATAACCTTTTCTTGATGTTTTGTATAGTTGATACATATAAATTCCTGCAAATCCTTTTTATGTTTACATATTTGACTATGTATTACTAAAGGAGGAGCATTTTGCATTTCCAACTACAATATTTAAACTAATATATTCATCAGTCAATTCTCTTCTCCATATATGCTCCATTTATTCCTGTATACAAGGACATGGTTCGTCCTAATAGCGATAATTCACTTTAATTATAATAAGAGCATATCTGCTATTTTTATTTAACCTATCAGGGCAGCACAGATGGTGTAATGGTTAGCATTACTGCCTCACAGCACTGAAGTCATGGGTTCAATTCCCACCAAGGCCCTACGTGTGTGGAGTTTGTATATTCTCCCTGTGCTTGCGTGGGTATCCTCTGGTTACTTCGGCTTCCTCCAACACACCAAAAATATACTGGTAGGGTAATTGGCTCCCAACACAAATTAACCCTAGTGTGTATGTGTGTGCATGTGATAGGGAACATAGATTGCAAGCTCCACTGGGGCAGGGACTGATGTGAATGGCCAAATACTCTCTGTAAAGCGCTGCGAAATATGTGTGTGCTATATTAATCATTATTGGTTTTCTAATATGTTCTATGTATGTATGTCTATGCTGAGACATATTATCAATAAAGGTAGTTATTTTAATGGTTTACTTTAGTGTGCCCTACAGTAAAGTACTTTTGTGGCCTTCCTGCTTTTGCTCAAACTGTGGAGTACAAGCTATAGAGTCTCAGTAATCACTTAGGGGGAGTTCTATTAGCTGCAAGACTCCATTAAAATTCCTGCCGAAATAATCTACATAGTGTTAGTGAAAGCATTTCTAAAGGAACCTAACATCTATTCATTTGCCCATTTAGTTTTTGAAATAACTGCTACCAGCCATCACTGATGGAAGCTTTTTATAATGGGTAAAAGAAAGTAGAGATGAGTGGTTTGGTCCTTTCCACCATGTTCAGAATTAAAATGAGGCACAAAATTCATATTTCTAGAAATCACAGATTTTGCTTGTATTGGATGAAATACATCCAATACATCTACGGGCCCTTATTAGAGGGACTTCTGGTAATTCCACACCTATTATTAATTGTTATACGAACTAGTGTATTGTAAATGTTGCCAAAAATACACAATTTTATTGGGAGAAATACATTTTTGTGAAAATATTGCACTATGTTTGTGGCACTACTTTTGTTTTGCATGTAATGGATTATCGCCACATGTGAAAGACTCATCTACATATGTGACTGACTAATACCCCTTTTACACCGGAGCTAAAACCCGGGTTTTTGAAGGGTTAACCCGGGCAGCTCCCTGGTGTAAAAGGGGAGAGAGTTAGAAAGTTAGATATGAGTTTTCAGGGAATATTCAATTTTGCCTCATTTTCAATTCCAAACTTGGCATGAAGAACTGAGTGCATGCTGGCTAGATGTTGTGAACAGCATAGACTAAAAAGAAGCTGCAAACTCTGAAAATCATAACTAAATAGCCCACAAACTGGTAGTGAATTGAATAAAGTAATGTATGTTTAATTTAAGTTTCATTATTATTTTTCATAAATTCTTTGTTGATATCACTGCTTTCTATGGGAAATATTCAATTACCCACAAGTTTTTTGCACGTAAAACTACTACGGCTATCTTGACCAATTTTTCATTAACATACGCGTGCTTTCAATTCTGGTGATATCCTATTTTAAAAATTGGTTGCAGTATTTTTTTCCACAAAAACCTGCATTAAAAGTTTTAAAAAATGTGCAAACCAGCCTGTGCCTCCCCCCCAAAAAAACTTTTTTTTAAATCAAAAAAACTTTTTTCAATAGATTAAATATGACTCAAACAAAAAAGTTGTAAAAAATTATAAAAAGCTATGTTTTAATTTAAATAAATACTTTAGTTAAATTTTGGGTGTATAAAAGACCACAAATAATAATTTTGAGGTAATTTGAGACCATTTTTGTCACCCCAATAATGACATGCAATTATTGGACCAATTAAGCTAATTAAAAACTTCCAATTGCCTAATTTGTCATTATCAATGAGAGGTGTCCCAGAGGTTCTGAACCAAGGGCCTGATTCGGAGCCGCTCGTAAGCACAACTGCGCATGCGTATGGGTTGTAATACGCATGCGTGAACCAGTCATTGCGGTCGGAAATTGTGTGCTCGCAAAATAGCGAATGCCTGCTAATTTGAGAGACAGAATGAGGCGTTTGTGGGTGGAAACAGGGGAAGGTGCTTGAAAACGGGGAGTGGAGATCCGAACGCAGGCTTGCCAAACAGTCAAAACGGGCGTTTTAAGGGTGTGCATAATTACCAAAGCAGCGTCATCGACCACGTCACTTGATTGTCTTTTAGCCTGAACTGCTCGCATGATTGAGGTAGGAAAATGCTACCACAAGCACTGCAAGCAGTTCATACGCCTTTCGATGTAGTCGATTAATCTAATAAATAGCAGAGATGATGTAGGATGCGAGCGGCCAGGGGGCGCTTTAAAAAAAATAGCGAGCGCATGTTTCGTTCGCTCATTCAGACATAGAGGCGTCAACAGACTGCAAAGAGCGAGCGCTCTATTTAAATATCCGGCCCCTTTTTCTGAACGAGCGAGTGCAAATAGCGTCCGGCTCTGAATCAGGCCCCAAGTCCCAACATTTTTATCTTAAGATGGGTATTTTTCTCAATTTAGCAATTGCACTTAAACTGCAATTAAAAAAAGATGTGTTAATTCATACTGAAATTACCATGGCTGCATTTCTCGCAGCCAATTGAATAGAAAAAAACCCATGGTTGCGGAAAAACCTCACTCCATGGCAAAATAAAAAAATAATAATAATTCTCACAAGTGATTATGCCCATATCCATTCAAAAATCACAATTTATTTTTCATTACTTATTTCTTCTTACTATCTTTTTAATGCATAGTCATCTTTTTCACTCACTGTGTTCCATGAATCACTGTGGGATTATTTTCACAGCACATTTAACACATTTTATTATCCCATTCTCTAGTTCTTTATCAATCACTAAATTTCATTACATAACTTCCATTCATAAGATCATATTCATTAATATCCATAACACTAGCTCGCATACAACACTCTGACATTTAAAGACTTCTATCTCATCATTGGTAAAAGAGTATATTCCATCTCACTAATTAAGATTAATTGCATTTATTGTTCTTATCAGCCTTTTACATTATCAATTATTGTACCATTTACTTTAACTTTTGAATATATCTGTGGCTTATACATTGTTATACATTTTACCCTTCTTGTATTTATTTACAATACATAAGTTCTAACTAACCCATAACAGTAACAGGAAACATTCCTTAGTCTTGCAGTAATGGGCCTCCAAGTACTTCACATCTCACAATTTTTGGAACAAAAAATAGCCCACATGGAGTTTAAATAGTTTATTGGTTTTAGAAAGTTTTTAGGAGATGCAACAAATCCCTGATAAGACCTAGGGAAACCTTATCTGATGGAATGATCAATGCAGGATGTGATGAATCTTAATGCTATTTCAAGAAACTCTTAAAAATAGTGTCAGCATTAAGATTTCTGAAACCCGCTCAGTAACCAATCTTAAAGTAAAATCAAGTGCCCACCTGGCCTGTCTGGGGTTTAATCTCTTTGCTAACTCTATAGCTGGGTACACACGTAAAGATTTTCAGTGCAACCATCCAACTTGTTAATTAGTTGGAATGAAAATCTGGTAATGTATGGGAGTAACTGATGATCAGCAATTTGCTCCTAAATGCCAGAAAACAGATGAAAATGGCCGTGAGACAAGTTTGTTAAATGTTTGATCTAAACAATTTGCTCAAACAACAGTTTTTGTCTATTTTCCAGGCATTTGGGAGCAAATTGCTGATTGTCATTTGCTTTCATACATTACCAGATTTTCATTCTAATCAATCAACTAGTTGGATGGTTGGACAGAAAATCTTTACGTGTGTATGCACCTTATACAGTATAATGCAAATTACTATGATCAGTAAGAACTGTAACAGTATGCTTCCTCAAAATCTTATTTTATGGCTAATTGTTCCCTGTTTCCAAGTCTGTAGTTTTTCTTAGCATGTAATTTCCTGGAAAAGAATGCACATGTGTGCAATTTTCTATCAACAGGATTAACTTGAGAGAGGATGGCTCCAGCTTCATCATTAGAGGTAAAACAAAAGTGGAAACTCTAGGTTGGGTGATAGAGACCTGGGGGTATATTTACTATGGTTCGATTTTGATTTCTGTTCGATTTTGCATTCGATTTTGGTTCGATTTTTTTATGAATGGATTTACTAAAGGCCAAAACGCATGTGAAATGCAATAGAAAAAGAAATTAGAAATTAAATTGAATTTCTGAAAAACATCGATGATTTCACATAGAGGACAAAAGGATCCCTTAATTTATTAACATTCAATTTGTAAATCAATTGATATACGAACTGAAACTCAAACTGCTAATCCCCAAATGAATAGAAGAAATTCATGCATTCGTTTTCAGCATGAGCAGTTAAATTTCACACAGATACATGCATACATCAGTGAGGTGCATGCATGTATCTTACTGTAAAAAGCTTGTAAAGAGTTCATGTTTAACAAAAAATGACATGGGGTACCCCCCTAAATACACAACCAGACATTTCATAGCCAGTGCTTGTTGTGTAAGTACAAATTTCCTAGGGTTCCTCTGTACTTCGCACAACCAGAACTGGGCTCAGAATCGGTCCTGGTTCTGTAATTACAGGGGAAAAAATGCAAAGGGTTCCCCTGTAATTCCCACAACCAGCACCTGACCCTTTCTAGAAGAGGGGGGGTAAAGTCACAGCCAGGGACACCATATCACCGGGTTCCCCAGCCAAAACTTTACCCTGACCACTAGTCAGCCCAGGCCAGGGATCTCTGGGGAGGTGGGGACTCCCCCCAATTATGGGGTCCCCCTCTCCAGGGCACCCCAGGCATAGGCTATCCCTGCCAACCCTGTGTGTTTATTGTGTTTATTTAAACATTTATTTACAGGTGAACTACAGGTACCAGTGGGCCCTTAATGTGGTTTTCCAAGTACTAGCAAGCAGGGGAGACTAGCTGGGACCTGCTGTTCTACTATAAAGACAATATTTACATTTAACCTTTATTACACTACAATTACACTATCAATCTGCCACCCACTGCCCAGGGATGGCAGGGATAGCCTAGGCCTGTGGTTCCCTGGTGCTCTGGCCTTGGCTAACTAGTGGTCAGGACTAAAGTTTCCCTGGCAGTGACATTACCCCCCCCTCTAGAAAGGATCCGGTTCTGGTTGTGGAAATTACAGGGGAACCTTATGCATTTTTTCCCCTGTAATTCTAGAACCAGGACCGGATCAGAGCCTGGTGCTGGTTGTGCTAAGTTCAGGGGGACCCTACGTAATTTTTTCCCTGTACTTACACAACCAGTAACTCTTTACAAGCTCGATTACAAGCTCGATTCAGTAAGATACATGCATGCATCTCACTGATGTATGCATGTATCTGTGTCACAACGAACTGCTCATGCTGATATTTAAAGCATTAAGCAGTTTGATTCATTTGGGGCTTTGAAGTTAGTTTTGGAGTGGGATTTGCTGTTTGATTTGGACAAGAATGTGCTAAATCAAAAAGCAAATCTTTTCTTAAACTGAAACAAGATCGAATTCTAGTTGAAAATCGAAAGCAAAATCCACTCTTAGTAAATTTGAGATTTGCTGTGTGTTTTTGCTGTTCAAGTTCAATTCAATCTCAGGAGATTTCAGTGATTCATAAAAATGAATCTCTAAGCAAACTTTAGTAAATGTACCCCCTGGTGTGGACAGACAGGACATCTTCAAAGACTCAAAAGCTCTGGAAGAATCTTTTAACTATTGAATTGGATCAACTCCTTGGTGAGTCAAGGCAATGAGTGGAGCAACAATAGAAGGGAATCCCTTAATAAACCTCCTATAGTTGTTGTTAACACTTTAAAATCTAAGGTAGGTTCCCAGTTTTAAATGGCTTAACCCTTCCTACAGGCCATGGAGACTCCTTCAGCTTAAATTTCATTGCCTTGAAAAGACACAGAAGGAACTTCAAAATTGCACCACAAGTATTGCTAAAAGACAATTTTTTATTAACTTCTCAAGGACCAAACAAACTTGTTCCCAATGCTGCTTTCCAGACTTGGGGGTTTGATTACTCAATGGTAATATTTCTGCAGATCAATTGACTGTTTTCCATTGTGCATGCGTGTAAGCTGCACTGCACACATACAGTGATTGTTTTGCAATTGTGCTTACACATAGAATTAATTTGCAAAGTGAGTGACAGACAGTGAACATCTGGAGGAGGTAACAGGGAGTGGTTAGGCAAGCACAGGCATGTCTACCATTTAAACGCGGTTTCATGGACATGCATAAATAAGCCATTGTGATCCCCTTCACAGCTTGAAATCTCTCTGTGTGTGAGAAGAGATGCTGTGTTTGCCACTGGTTAGATTTAACTTACAAGCTGTGTGACTGCCTGATGTGCATCAATGGTACCAATGTTTACACTATTGCACGTTGTTTGAAGGCTATGAAAAGGCAGCACTGGGCATCCCTATCCTCGTGTGAGCTTTGTAAAAATTAGCATATTTTTGCAGCTGTTTTCCATGCAAAATTGCAGCTGCAATTGCATTAGTGTACATCTCTGAATCAGGCCCTGGAGCAACTCAAGATATCATCCAGTATTTCATTAATTTCCCTCACAATTGCAGGTAAGGTTGTAGGCACCCTAAAGGCAAGGTCAGCTCCAAGTCTACCAGCAACCTGTGAGCTTTATTAGAGTGCCCCTCATTTCATTTTCCCCCACAGTAGTGCCCCTTTTAATGATGTCATCACAGTAGTGCCAGTTAATATGCCCACACAGAAGTGCCACAGTTAATTATATTTCCCCACAGTAGTGCCTCAGTTAATATGCTGATGTTTATAAAAATAGATAACTCAAAAAGGTGCGCAACAATTCCTGCTGCGTTCCCACTAATCAGAAAAAAACAGCATCTCACCACATAAATCCCAGATATCAATTACTAAACATAACCTCTGAAAGTGAGATGGCGCTGGTGATTACAATGTTTAAATAAAAAAGTCAATAAAGGAATACTTTGACTTGAATTGTAGTTCAATAAGAAACAGAGCTTCCCCAATGTAGCATCAATTCATGGGAGGGCACTTCCAGTTAATATGAAAAAGACATAAAACACATATCTTTCTAACACAGTATTTATACAACAAGTAGACATAAATGTGTTAGTAACACTCATATGTGTATTTATATATAGCGTACACCACTCACTAAAAAATGGGTGGGGTGTAAGCTCATATAGATTTCTTTTTATCCTTCCAAATAACGTTCTTCCATTAAAAATTTTAAATAGAAAAGATGGGTGCATACCCTACTCACATGAGTAGAGTCTTTAAAACTCATATAGAGGTATCTTTAGAATGGGTATTTTCTTGTCCAGTCCTCAAAAACCGCTTTAACCAGTGTGTGGATCCTCATAAATAGAAGGAGACAATGATCTCAATCAAAAAACAGTTTTATTTACAGACAAGATAAAACAAGAATCTGCTGCAAATATAGAAGCTACATAGATGTCAAACATAAATGACCTGATAAGTGTTGTCAGTGGGTTCCGGAAGTCCATGAACTGCATGGTCATTCAGCTTCCCCGGCAGTAATGAATCTTAAAAGAACCTAAGGGTCCTGGGACCAACACGTTTCGATCTCTATGTGATATCTTTTTCAAGGTGTAAGCTTACACACCAGCGCCATCTCACTTTCAGAGGCCTCAGTTAATATGGCCCATATTAGTGCCCCAGTTAAGAATATGCCCAACAATAGTACATTACTGAATAATGTCCCCACAGTAGTGTACCAATTAATATTCCCCCACATTGTTATAGAACATATGCCCCCACACTGTAATGCTTCTTATGCACCCACTCAGTGTCATAACTAGTGCTCCCGGTGCCCAATGCAGGCCACACCCCCTCAGTGCGATGACATGTGGAGGGGTGGGGTCACAATCGTCGTTTACTAATGCAATGCCTGGAGCATCCAGTGTAAGGGTAGCGGTGTGACCATCTAAAGCGTCCTAAGGACACTCCATGCAGTACTGCTACAGAGATTCTGGTTGAGGGTGCTGTTCTAGGCACCCTGCTAGCCAGATGCAGGAGCCATGGGTGAGTGGTCGCACAGCTTGCACACACCTACTTATGCCCTTCACCTACTCTTGTAGTGCCCCATATGCCCCCGGTCATGGAGTGCCACATATGCCACCATTGTTGTAGTCTTGTAGTGCTCCATATGCTCCCACTCTTGTAGTGCCCCATTAAGTATGTCCTTACACTGTAGTGCCCTATATGCCATTGCAACCCCAAGGGAGAATATGGGTTATCTAAAACAATTAGAATACACTTCATCAGTTCCCAAGAAAGGCAAAATCAAAATAACATACTGTATATACCAGTTTTGCTGATATATTTCTATCTACAATGAATTACATTAAAAAGACAGGTTAGTATCAGTGGAGGGCTTGTTGGCCTGGCACTGATGCTGCAGCTGTTAACTCATTCCCATGATTAAGAAAATATTGTAGAGACATAGCTAGTTTTAGGCATGCACAGGAGCCAGCACAGGGCATGCAGCAACAACACAGGGGATGATCCACTGACATACAGCTCTGATGTAAGGCATGCAAATTTGACTCAGCAGAAGAAACCTTGTTAGGATCATAACAGAGTAATCCTAAAGCAGAGAAAAAAGGCCTAAATATACTGGATAGTTGGATGATTGGGAGCAAAATCAAATGCCCATGTCTAAAGATTGACCTTAATGAGAGACATAATACTGATAATGCTGACCTGCTGTTTCTCAGAAGCAGAAGAGCTTGGCTTAAGTTTGAAATATATCTTGAAGCTCTATCTGAAGTACTAGAAGACTCTGCAATCACCATAGAACTGATCAGGTAGGTTGATTTTGAGTTCCATGGCAGATGCTTCCAGGCCAGGAGTATCACAACCATAAATATTCAGGAATGCCGTATAAACTTTTGCAACTGAATGGTAGGCTAATTGATGTCTATTAGCATGTCAATATTGGCATTATCTTCTATAGGGATGGCAAAGGTGTTCACCAGTACCAACTGCAAAGCAGGATGGCCTTGACTGCATTGCTAACCAGGCCATCTGATCCTATAGAAATGTAACTGATGAAGAGGATAAACATTACAGTGCAAGATAGTATTTGTAAGAAATATAATCTAAACTAGGTAAGACTTATACTACCTAGTCTAAATATACAAATAAGCAGTATGGAGACTGCAAGTAAACGTCTAAACAGCATGCAGTGATTATTTTGCAGTGGAACAGTATGCTTGACAATATTCTATACAGAAGAAGGACACAACAGAGTCAGCCAAAGGCACAACTTCTTTAAAATGGGTCAACTGAAAATTTGTGAGTGTGTTGTCCACCCCATGTACATAGTTGACATGGAAGCTAATATTAGTCTCCAGACAGCACAGAACCAAATGATGTAGCAACTGCAGTGCCAATTGTGAAGTAGAGCATTGATTGTTACTGGCCTGCACCACATCTATCACCACAGAAACCTGTATTCTGGTCATAAGGACCACAGCTCAATTGTCACCACAGCATGAGAATATTAGAGGTAAGTTTAATATCCCACCACTCAGAAGGTCAAAGCTCTGCACTACAAACACAATATAATTAATCCCCAAACCCAAAGACCCCAATGCATCCTTGATCAGATGCATCTGAGGAAACAAAATGGGAAGAGGGGGGGGCCATATGTGAAAGCACAAAAGAAAGTCCACCAGGTAGAGAAGTCACTCAGCAACTCTCTGGACAGCCTATTCCAATGATTAGGAACCAACACACCCATTGTAGCATATTCATGTTTCTGACAGAAAATCTGGTCCATTGGAATGATCCAGCTGGAAAAATTAATCTGACCCAATAGCGACTGAACTTGATGCAGTGAAAATTTATGGGACTCAAGACCCAAGGTAAACTGTTCAGACAATCGCACAACCTTGTCAACATGTAATTTGCATCAGCACTCCACCATACAGTATATATCTTAATACTCAAGTAAGAAGCATTGGGACTTTGATGGCAACTGGCATGTGGAATTACCAGAACAAGGCCTGAAGGGATAAAAGAACATCCTCACAACCACCATACTCCAGGGGGCCCATCATCAGGAGATCATTCAAGTAATGAGCAACACCCTTGTGCCCAGTACCTGCCTGAATGCACCACTGCAAGAATAACCTCTTAATGAAAGTGTAATAGATGGCACATAACAGTAAACAAAAAAACAATATTGAACTAAAAACCCAAGTAGCAAAAGGAATCCAGATGAAGTAGCAACAAATGAAAAATCTACTTTTTGCTGACTTTTACCTGTAGCACAACATGTCCAAAACCCTGAACCAGCAGGATATCTTAGTTGGATGACTGATAATGAACACTACAAACTTCTACATCAATGGCATAGCTAACCAATGCTTTCATGAGGTAAGACAAGTGCTGATTCAGCCTATACTTTCTAGACTCCACACCAAGGGGTGATTCTGAGTTGGAGACATCCGTGGTTGATTTTCCATGCACCTGTATCTTTGTACTTTCTCTAATACTGAAATGTGACAATCTGCCTTGGTGTGTCGTAAGTATGTGCGACTAAATGCACTAAGCCTATTCCACCCATTCAGATACTAATGATGATGGCTGCATAGATGAACGCTAAGTTCATCTATGTAGCCATCATCATTAGTATCTGAAGCTCTGCCAGCCCCATGCTTGGTGTAAATTATCCATCTGAAAAGGATATAGATTACTTTGTGGCAGCTACAAAGGCAAAACAAAATTTTCATACTCGTCTAGAAAATGCCCATGGCACTACAATGAATTGACTGTGCAATAGCTTTACATTGAGACTCAGAATTCTCTGCACAGTTGCCAACCACTTCACACTAACCTGTTACCACTTGTGACCACACATATAGGGGGATACATGTGACCTCAGACTGCTAAATTGATGCATGTGCTCAGCAAAATCTTGTAGAAAGATGCATGTGCAGTAGGGAAAAAAATCACAAAATTCAGGCGTTAACTCTGTTGTATCCAACTCAGAATCAGCCCCCAAGAGGGGGAATATGAGGGGCAGGTTTCTAATGGACGCAGGGTGTGTGGTGCACATGGGCCCCTTAGTCCAGGGAGGCCCACACCGCACACCCTGCACCCATATTTTCTAATACCTCTCTGAGGTCCCACACACCGAGTGTCCTAGTACTGCACAAAATGCTGGAAAATGGCTGCAGCTGCCATTTTCCTGGTGTTTGGTGGCTGTGGCCTTTTCCAGCAACCTGCACATGCGCCACAGACTCTGGTCACAGACTAGTGTGGTCAGCCGTTAGTCTGCTGCTGGCCGCCGGATAGAGAGAAGGGGTCCCTTGTCAGGAAATGCACATGGGACCCCTCCTCTCTTAATATGCCCTGCAATATACACAACATTTGCAGCAGGTAAGAAAGGAAATGATGACATATACACCCCAAACTGACTTCTGCGGCCATCTTTGCATGCCCAACCTCTGCAAGTGACAAGTGACAAACCTTTTAAAAGGTTTGGAGAAGCAAAAACATCAATTTGAGGCATCACTGGCAAAAGACAATAGTCCAAGAATCTACAACACAATAGTCCAAGAAACTCTGCATCATTTTGGCAAGGACAACAGGATAGCCACATTTGCCTGGACCGACACACAGATAGGCAAGGTACTGTAACTGAGTCCCCTGACTAGCATCAGGATGAAAGGAGCCATCAACACTATCAGGGCACATTTGCTCCAGCTCTATACCTAATGCAATAGATCCATCCAAAATGAGATGCATCCCAAGTCATGCAGTTAAAACACTTAGCCTAAGTACAAACATCTTTTTTTCCCCATTACAACCATTCAGCCACAAGCAGAAATACTTTCAGTCACAGAACATGTGCAGTGCTAAAAATGACAATGGAGTGCAATGGAGTTTTGTTCAACTCTAGATTAGCCCTAATGTCTCTTTCATGATTCACTGGGAATAACTATGTTTATTCCCTGGTCTATTTATACAAATTACAGTGGTTTCTATTTTATTTTATTTTTCCTTGGGTGGGGGTGAGGTCAAATATTGAACTTTTTTAAAAGCATATGTGAGAAAAATTGCAAAATAGAAAAAATACTCTTAATTATGGTTTCAGTAAAGTTAGAGCTTTTGAGAAATACGATGGTTGTCCAAAAAATAATGACTAAAAGCTCATAACTTTGAAATAATAAGCAACATTTATTTGAAACTTTGTCAGTTTGTAGTTTAATATGTCTGCTAACTATATATATATATATATATATATATATATATATATAGTTTTGTTTAGGTAGTTCAAGAAATACCATGGAATCCAAGATGAAACAAAGAGCCATCATTGTATTTCTGGAAAAAGAAGGCTGCAGTGCTACAGAAATCCACAGAAGACTGAAAAAAGTGTATGGTGAGTGTCCAAATGAGTATAGCAATGCCAGAAGGTGGATGAAGCATTTTCAATCGGGAGAATCGTCCCTGTGCGACAAACCTTGTGGTGGCAGACCATGAAATAGAGTGGCAGCAGAGTACCGACACAAAGTCGATGCCATGATTCAGAAAGACCGTTGTGTGACCATCAGAGATATCAGTGATGAACTTGAATGTAGCCACGGTACTGTAGAAACAATGATTTGGGATATTGTAAAGTGTGTGCTAAATGGGTTCCAAAGCAATTAACCAGGGATCATAAGGCCCAGAGAGTGGAAGTGTGCAATGACCTTTTGACCAACTTTGAAGCCAACCCGGAGACATTTTTGGAAAATATCATTACAGGAGGTGAGACCTGGGTATTCCTTTATGAACCAATAACAAAGGCCCAATCAAAGCAATGGAAACAACAAAGATCACCTAGGCCAAAAAAGTTTAAATCACAGCGATCCGTAAACAAAGTCATGGCCACATTCTTCTGGGATTGCCGAGGTGTTATTCTCATCGATTACTTGGAACCAAACCAATCAATCAACAGTGATCGATAAATTATTACACTTAAGAAGCTGAAAGAAGCCATCCGCAAAAAAGGTCAACAATTCCACTGTCAAATGTCATCTTACACCACAACAATGCCGGACCCCACATTTCGATGGCAACATCTGCGGCCATTGCCAAAATGGGGTGGGCAATAATGCCACATCTACCATACACTCCTGATTTGGCCCCTTCTGACTTTCATCTGTTTGGCCCTCTCAAATACTGTCTATGGGGTCAACATATTGAAGACATAGAGGTTGTTAAAAACGTCATACGTTCCTGGGTCAAACACCAACCACTGGAATTTTTCCAAAGTGCATTCACAGCTTGGGTTGAGAGGTGGAGAAAATTCTTGAGGGCAGATGGTGAATTTTTTGAGTAGAGTCATTCTGTTACTCAAAGTATTTTACTGCAAATTTTCAAATCTGTATCTATAATAAAATATGAGTTGTGAGCATTTAGGCATTACTGTTTGAACAACCCTCATATGTCCCTGATAGGAAACTTTCTTATGCAATGTACCACACCTGACATGCTCAGAGAACAGCTGTCTTTCTTACCTGTATTGGAAAATATAAACATTTACGGAAGAGCTATTTGATACATTTCAGTTAGGCTTGTTGCCAATCTGTTTTCATAGAATGTACCTAATGTCACTACTTGTGGCTCATGGAACTCTTAACAATCTGTATCCTTCGGTACAGTATGTATTCCACATTTCCAGTGCATCATCTCTATATATTCACCAAATATTAACTTTTTCTTTTGTCTTAAATGCTGTAATTTCCCTGTTTAATTAATTTTGTATGCCTGCTTTGTTATTGTAGTATAATTATTCTTTCCACTTCATACTTCTCCGTATCTTAAATATAAAGTAGCTTCTACATTCATATTTTCTGCACATTATTTTCTAAAAACAAACAAACAAAGTACAATATGAAAATGGGATATTGTACCCCTGCTGAAAAGTAGAAGAATGTGATAGGTCACCAACTATTTTTTGGACTATATAAAGAACAAGGCTGCAGGCTGTGTACTTTTATATAGGTCAGAGAAAGCTAATGTCCATAATTATTGACTTTAGAGGATGTGTTGTTCCTTAAAATAAATATTTTTATAAACTGAACACAGAATGAATGAGAAACCAGTGTCCATTGTGTATGTTGCTGTATGCCAAAGCCTACTAATCTGATCATTACTATTAAAGTGGTAGCATACCTTTTACGGGAGAGTGAAAAATGCACAATTTAATGCAAAGTATGCCAGGACTATGGGCCTGAATCAGAGGTGGATGCAAGAAAAACGCAGTTGTTTTACTTATGCGCATGCACCCAAGGCACACTGCACATGCGTCTCAATGGTTATCACCATCAGACGCAGAAAAGAACTGCATGGTTACCAGCAGCAAATGTGTCGGCAGGAATGCTGATGTGAAGAACGACATACTGTTCAGAATCTTGATGGACCAGCTGATATCCACTCGATGGTGCACCTTTATGTGCACCACAGCGGATTAGAGCTGTAGCCAGTGGGCCACCCAATGGACAGCCCATTAGCTGCAGCATTATAATAATTTTGCAGTAGTAGCTGCAACAGAAGTTGCAGCTCCTACTGCTTAGCATAGACCTATGAATCAGGTCCTAAGTTAGAACATTTTTAGACAAAAATTTAAGCCATTTTTGTGTGTAAGTATGTGCAAAATATATATATATTTATTCTTGTTATTCAAAATTCTGCATTTCAGTAGAACCAAGAACAATTTTGATTAGCAGTATGTTTGTTTCATGTTGCATTTGGGCATGGAATTTTTCAAGATTCTCCAGTGGAATTTGGCATTCAGGGGCTGTTTCAGATGTTGTTGGATATTTATGCATTTGGATGAGTTTTTTTTAAAACTGGGCATGCACCAGAGATGCAGTGAACATGTTCAGCAATAGTGCTTTGTCTCTGGTTGCATTGTCCTGGATTCCGCAGCCTGATTGACATGCTGTGGACATTTGGAGGCAGGGATGGGGAGGCAATGGGCTGCTTTTTTTAAAATACTGGTGCCGGCCCAGTTTTCAAGGTGAGGCCACTGACTGCATCTTCCAAAACAGATTTACTGGCCTCGACAGTGTAGATGAGGCGGCCAAAGGTTGCAATGGTTATCCGCAGCACTCGATCTGAGATGCCACCTGCAGCATTAGCATATTTTAGCACAAAGCTGCATCCAAAGACACAGCTGCTCTGCCTTTAGCGTAACTCTGAATCAGGCCCTAAATTATCTGCACAAATTTCCCCTTCTCCATTTTTGTTCTTCTGGAACTGACAGTCTAAACTCCAACCACAGCACATTGCAACAAAGCCAAGACTTCATGATGCACTAAGTTACTGTCACACAGCAAGTTACTGGTTTGAGCACTACCCACCCCCTTCCTCCAAAATGTCCTACAAATGGCATACACATGGAATCACTCTGTTTACTTACTGTACACTTGATGTTTTTTTTTTATTTTAGCAGCCACAGTTATATGTGTTCCCATTTCACTTTGTCACTCTGCACTCTCTTTTAGAACGTTGATGTGCTGGGATTAGAAGTTCAGCAGTAGCAAGCTGCTGAACTGCCAGTCAAAATAATGACAGCTTCAGGGAATGAACTTCAGGTGTCCACACCTCTCTCATACTGTTGACACAAATTCTGGTCAACAGTAACTGCTAGAGGCAGGGGTGACTTGCATAGATAGTAGCATTTGGGCCTTCAGCAAATGAAGAAACAAAAGGCCTTATTCAGAGATGGTTGATAATGCAGCAGGCTGCTCTCGCAATAGCGGTTGCAGGAATATGCAAATGATAATCTCAGCCTTCAGTTTGTGCTCTGCTGTGCAATGGAGTGTATGAGTGGTGAGACACTCACATTCATGCTGTGTGGTCTGTGCATTTGCAATGGAGATTGTAAACACTCCAACATCAATGCAACATTGGTCACACCAACAACATTTGTGGTAGCCTAGGGTCTAATCTAGCAACTCTCCTCAAATCCAACTAAACATGGCCTCTGAAGCATTGGATTTGCGATTGGGAATGCAACCATATTTCCGATGACACTCCCATAACATGTTCATGAAACAACTTCTTTTAGCAGTCATTTTAGGTCACCTTACAGTCTCCACCTTGAAATGCCCAGGGATTGTAAACCCCTCCTCAAGTGTTAGCAATGCACAACACAATTGCAAACACCTTTATATCCACATAGGAAGAATGTGCTCATTAATCAAGAGATAGATCATACGTTGGCCCTAGGGCATTATAGGAAAATTGCAATGGCATTTGTAGTGGACAGCAGGCAAAACATTGTTTGATTGATTGACTGATTGATTAATAAAATTTAATTTAAGATGTGGTCTTGCAAGAGCTGTTTTGCTGCAACTGAGAGAAAAGGCCATAGGAGAATATGATGTTAAAAACCAAGGATTCTTAACAAGGGTTGCAAGAGAAGCTGCCCATACTAACCCCCCCCTCCCCCTGCTCTCTTCTTCCTATTTGGATAACACACCTTTGTAGTAATTTATTAGGTTCACCAGATAGTCTGAATATAAGGGGAATCTAGCTCAGAGGTCCAAGGGCAGTACAGGGAAATGGAGGTGGAGTATGTAGTGGAAGGCAGGTAAAAAAGAATGATCGATTGATTAATTTAAAAAATTGATATTGAGACATGGCCTTGTGTGAGCTGTTTTGCAGCAACTAAGAGAAAAGGCCATACAATAATACAATGTTAAATGCAAAGGATTTCTGACAAGGGATACAAGAGATCCTAATTCATCCCTCCTCCCTCATTCCTAATTTGTACCACACCCCTGTGTTTCATTTTGATGTCCTGAGTTGACTCATCATCCATACTCCCATTGGGTCTCTTGGAAAAGGTCAGTTTTTTCCTGGCAGCAACATTTGCAGGAGAAACTGAATCTTGATACCCTTTGATCCTGGTGAAGTAAATAAATAAGTTGATCTACAAATCCAACATACTTACCAGAATCACTTTACTTCCTTCTTCAGTTTCTCTAGCTGATTTTCAGTAGTTTCATTAAGGGAATCACCTGACTCAAGCTGGCACTGTCTGAACTCACCTCAGTAGTTACTATTTTAAATGGTTTCAGTAGCCTGCATAAAACAGAGCAAATTCTACAGTGTTCTGGACTAAGGAACCTTCTGCCTCCTCTCCCTATATCATGGTTTGTGGTTTAGGTTTAGGCTTGGATAGCTTGGTGCTTTTCCTCCATTCACTGAAGCATATAAAGGGAGAAATTCCACCAGGTCACTACTTCTTGCTTTAGTTGATGGCTATTCAAATTGAACTATTCTCCCAACCACTATAATATTCTACATGTGGTTGCTGAATGCCAAAAATGTTCAAAAAGTTTTCTGGCCACAGACAGAATCTTTTGCATGCCTCTTTCATTTATAAAAAATGTAACCACCAAGTTTATTGTGTGGGCAAAACATGGGATGTATTAAAATTCACCCAGTTGTAATGCTCTCACATTGTTACATTGTGAAATATTGGTTAGATTTCAGGTGCCCTTTTTAGACTTTTTACCCCTGGACCACCCTTAGTAGATATTGAAGTCAATCATGACTGCTGAAGCTCTAGTACTGGGTTGCTGCTCCTGCTCTGCAAACGACGGATCCATATGGACTCACAGCTCTCCTAGTATAAGGGTGGCATACTAAAAGTTATGTTATATTTTTTAACACACAAGTTTTATATTATTACACATTTTTAACAATGCTATAAGGCCCTGACCACACAACAAACTGCATTAAATGGAGTATGTAGGAAAGATTCCTGGACTGCACACCCTGAATATATATATAATGGGAGGTGCTACCTGATGAGATTAATTGTAGGCACAGAAACAGACAAATCTCAGGTGCACAACTCCAAATTATTGATAATATATAAATGCAGTAAAATTTTGCAATCAATAGAGGTTTTTAGCAAAATAATGGCCAAGATTATGGGCCCACCCACCATATCCAGGTAACCTCTTTAGGGTAGGTCCCTAACATACTAGGGTTCAAATCCAGAGTGCAGGCACCCCAAATCAGCACAGCCTAGCCACCCCAGGGCACTGCAATAGTGAGAACAGTGAAGTAAAAAAAGTAAGAGCAGTTATGGCTGCATAGAAAGGTGAGAATACAAATATAATGAAACAAAGTAATAAAATTGTGCAGAAAAGAAAGAATGTGTTATGATGCAATGCCCTGGAGCAGACCAACCAAAGCAATCCAGGGGACCCACGCCCCAAAAATCAACCCAAAATTGCACTACAGTATACAAACTTGCAGGACTTACCTAAAATTGTGCCTATTAATAGTGTGTATATACTATACCAGACTCCATGCTTTTAAACCAATAAATGAGGGGTGCTAATCCAGACTGAAGGTGTCTCCTTTCCCTCAGGTGTGCAATAAAGCACATTAATGGAGTATGTAGGAAAGATTCCTGGACTGCACACCCTGAATATATATAAAGGGAGGTGCTACCTGATTAGTTTAATTGTAGGCACAGAAACAGACAAATCTCAAGTGCACAACTCCAAATTATTGATAATATATAAATGCAATAACATTTTGCAATCAATAGAGGTTTTTAGCAGAATCATGGCCAAGGTTATGGGCCTACCCACCATATCCAGGTAACCTCTTTAGGGTAGGTCCCTAACATACTAGGGTTCAAATCCAGAGCGCAGGCACCCCAAATCAGCACAACCTACCACCCCAGGGCACTGCAATAGTGAGAAAAGTGACGTAAAAAAAGTAAGAGCAGCTTTGGCTGCATAGAAAGGTGAGAATACAAATATAATGAAACAAACAAAGTATTAAAATTGTGCAGAAAATAATTTATGTGTTATGATGCAATGCCCTGGAGCAGACCAATCAAAGCAATCCAGGGGACCCATGCCCCAAAAATCAACCCAAAATTGCACTACAGTATACAAACTTGTAGGACTTACCTAAAATTGTGCCTATTAATAGTGTGCATATACTATACAAGACTCCATGCTTTTAAACCAATAAATGAGGGATATGGTGGGTAGGCCCATAACCTTGGCCATGATTATGCTAAAAACCTCTATTGATTGCAAAATTTTATTGCATTTATATATTATCAATAATTTGGAGTAGTGCACCTGAGATTTGTCTGTTTCTGTGCACACAACAAACTGCCTCATAGCACCTCTAGTATAAGTTAGATGGCACTGTAGTAATAATGTTATATTTTTTAACACAAATTTTATATTAAAAACAGTGCCAGAAGGTCCTGAACACACAGCAACTTTCTCACAGCGCCCCTAGTATAAGCCAAGTGGCACTCTAATAATGACATTATATTTTTTAACACAAAAGTTTTATATTATTAATTTTTTTAACAATGCCTGAACATCCAGCAAAGTGCATCACAGCACCCCTAGTATAATAGTGGCATCTTAAGGATGTTATAATTGTTTGTTTTCATTGTTTTTTTAAAAAAGTGCCCCAGTGGGCTTTTTTATTTTAGTAACAAACACAGCGCTGCATCCCACTTCTATGCCATTTTTTGTGCCTTGCAGAGTGCTGCAGCCTGCCCACAGTACTCAGTGCCCCTGCCTTACCAGTGCTCCTAATATATATTTTTATTTAGAACAAAGTGTCCTAATATAGGATATGTTCAAAAATGCAGAATTTACAACTTAGGCCCTCATTCAGAGCCGTACGCTCTGAGCAGAGCGCACGCTCTGAATGAGGGCCACCCTCCATAAAAATGGAGCGTCCTCCTGGACGCTCGTATAGCTGTGGGTCACCACCCACAGCCTATATGAGCGTGCAGTTTGATGGCCGCGATGGTCGTGACCATCGCGACCATCGAAACTGCGAGCCGGAGCCTGCGGTTGAGGTTTTCAACCGCAAGGCCCGGAGTGATTTTGGCTCTATCAGAGCCAAAATCACTCCCACTGACATCACTAGTGATGTCAGTGGGCCGGCTTCTGACGGGAGGCGTTCCCTTGGGAACGCCCCCGTCAGGGAGGCACGCCCCCGGCACGCCCACCAAAGGAGGCGTGCTGTCAATCAACATCGACAGCACGCCCCCTTTGATCAGACACAACGAGCGAAGGACTTTCCTTCGCTCGCCACGTCTGGCGCATGCGCACGATGGAGCTCCCTCCGTCGTGTGCATGCTCAGTGCAGACCATCGACCCACTTGCGAGCGGACAGCCGCTTGCGTGTGGGTCTGAATCAGGGCCTTAGAGTCCTGATTCATGCTTGTATGTAATACCGATGTTCACACAACTAAGCCAAATGAGCATGCTCCACGATCGCACAGGCAATGTGCCAAAGTACTTTGGCGATGTTGCTCACAGCAAGGCTGTCATTGCAAAGTGATTGACAGGAAGGGACAGTTTGGAGGTGTTAACGGGGAGTGGTTGGAAAAATGCAGACGTGTCATGGCCATTTTTGGGGCATGTATCTGCTGTCAGCTGCAAGCTCATACTTGCAAAAATATGGCATCTGCATTGTTAGTGCCTTGTCCAGCCTGCATAGTCATAGGTCTACCCTTAACCTCAATGTTCCTCATTGATGCATATAAGCTGCAAATGTGTACGTAACTGAGAATGATTTTGCGATAGCTCTGGTGGGCATCTCTTTTCATTTATGGGCGGCAGCTTCACTGCAAACATTAGCAGTTCCGTAACCTAGAAAATCACAATTGCAGAATGGTCACTTATGTAAAATTCCCATTGAAAAATAATAATATGACATTTTTCAGTAACTTTGCCTATAACTACCACTTGGTCTGACAGTTAAACAGGGCTGGCAACAAAAATCTTAGAGCCCACAACACTCATGGCCAGGCCCATGAGGGGGCCTAGTGACCGGGGCATCTTGGATACTCATGACCATGTACAAGTGCCCCTTTTGTACCCCATGTCACCAGGCCTGCAGTTAATACCCAGTCTTCTTATTATTTCCAATTTTAAAGAACTATATACTGTAGTATGTTTGCACTATTTTCTTAAATGTTGATAATAATAATAATAATAATAATAATAATAATAATAATAATATCTACATTTTAGTCCATCAAAGTACCATTTGATGAATGGAATTTGGTGCACCATAAGTTAAGCTATATTTGCAATGATATACTGCCATTTTTTAGTCTAATCATTAGTTTCATTATTTGTTACATACTTCTATTCTTCCCATGTGATAGAAAGTATTCTGAAGTAAATTCCTTAAGGGATTTCATTTTATTGAACATACAGTACTTAGGTGTCCTTTCAATTTAGTGTGCTCAGCACACCACTCTAGTAATTTAGAGCATAACAAAGAAATGTTTTGATAACCTTAGTACAAACCCTTATGCCGCAGCAATTTTTAGAATCAGAGTTATGGAAGGAATGATTAGTCTTGAAACAGCATGAACTAGATCAATGCGATATAGTTTTATACTAGAGCACAATTTACCCTTTTGAAACTTGCTATATATGCTTCTGGAATATACAAGATACAGTGTATTTGATGAGTGCAGGTTGTGATTCAACAGTTTGCAATGTTAAATATATGATTTATCAATAAACCATAGTATTGTGGTGATGTTCAGGATACTATATTATAAAATATAGCTTACAAAGACAAAGGCCATCTAATAGCTTAAAGTGCCTGGAACAGGGTTACCAACTTATTCCTTTAATGATCAATATATATAAATTACCCAGGTTATGTTACTGATTCAAGCAAGTCTTTATCTGCAATGATTTTAATTAGTCATATAACCTGTATCATTTATAACTGAAAACTATGTACTGAAATTAATAGTAGTAACAAAACTACTAATTATTATTATTATTATTATTAACAAATTACCAAAAAGTAAGTCAATGAGAATAATTGATTGGGCTTTTTGAAGCTACAATGAAGTCCCTCATTTACATCACTATTCTGCAATGTATTTATAAATTAACAGTTATTACTCTATGTACCTTCAGAAATCTACTGAATCTCTAAAGGATTCTGGTCAGTCAGATGCCCAAGTGTCTGGACACACCTTCAAGGCTCTTTAGCAGGTGAATCTTGTGTGTCCCACACATACAAAAATAATATTAGTTGGCACATTTGGTGCAGAGTATACTGTGGCATGCTCTAAGCTTTTAAAGGTTATGGTAAATCCTGGAAGCCAACCTGCCTAACATGCAATCCACAGTGGTGTAGCCATGTTGTCAAGTGAGGGATAGCAAACAGTAAATATACAGTAGGTGTCATCACATGTGGAGATACATCACAACGAGAGCATGACCACATTATAGTGGGCATGATTATGAGCTCTGGATCCTGAAAACCCAATTTAATATCTCTACAATGAGAATATCCCTCAACCAACCTGCAATTGTGTTTACCTGCAATCCTTAGGTTCAGCTACATGGGGGTAGTGGATATGTTTGTCCTTCTGTTTGTCCCCTGATCAGCAGCCATCATCAGTTTTGCCTGTTACATTGAGCAGAAGAGGAGGAAAGAAAGACCTGAAGAGGGGAGAAGTGGAAGACAATGGTGAAAGAAGGTGAAGTGCAAGTTAACAGTGGGTTGTGGAAGCAGATGGGATAAAAAGAAGGTGGAACAGACAGAAAGGGGGACAATGATAGAAACACACACATGGGGAGACAGAGAGACAAGTACATATACAGAGAGACAGGTACACGTACAAGTTGAGGAAAGGATGAATGCATTGTATAATCACATTTATAATGTAATGAATAAAGTACATCTTCACCTAATTACCTATGGAAATGTCTGCCAATATTCTTCATTATCTTCTTGCCTGACTGCTCTGTGATACCATCACTTTTTGGTTTAAGACCTGGGTGATGTAATGCACATGCGCACCCATCGGCTTGCACATGTGCAAGTGAACAGTAATGAAGAGGGATCCTTCAGATCCCCCTCTAATCAATTTTGCACAATGTAGCCCATAGGCTACAATACCAATTCCTATATTACAAAAAAGTGACAGTTTCTGGAGCTTGATGCATGCAGCTATATCGCAGTCCCATAGAAACCTATGGGGACTGCTGTGACACAGGACCACAGGAGATATCCCTGATATCTGCTACAGGCCCTAGTAATACATATGGAGAACCTATATAGATGTGGTAAACCATCATAAAACTGCAGTTTTCAGATGTTCTACCTAAATTATTAATTGATAAAACCCATCCTTAGAGATGTACACAAAGATGAAGAAAGACACAGATACAAATTTCACACACATGGGAGGAAGGAATGTAGGTAGGGATGGAGGGATGGACAGGGGAAAGGAGAAGGAGGATACTACTTGCAACTGCTTTCTGAAGGAAGCCATGCAGAGGAGGAGAATGTAGGGAAAGTGGAAGAGGGGTGAAGCTGCTCAGAAGTGCATGCATACTGTTTAGATGGCCATGCACTGTTCCTGTTAAGCTACAGTGTCACAACCGGGCACTGAGACTACCACTGATGAGGTCAGAAACTGAGGGGTTTCGGATACTGTAGGAGAATGACGGGGTGACAGACTAAGTCTGCCAATTGCGGTCAAACCCAGGTTTGGCGAGACCTGCCCAGAGGCGCTGAGTCTAACCCACTTGGTGGTATTCACCAGTGACCCCTCTAATCGGCATATGGTTTTCGTTGCACCAAGTGAGCAGGCTGTGGCCCTCTGGATAGGTACCTGGGAATGACGGAAGACTATAACAATATACAGAACATAACTGACACAGGGAACACTGGGAATAACACGGAGGAATGGAAACAGGATTCGTACTGAGGACAGGGAATAAGTACACAAGGATGAGTATTTTGAATACAAAGATGCGGCTTCGGACACAATGGAAGGTGACATTAGGATTCATATGCAGAGAAGTGTATTTTGTACACAGAGGTGCGGCTCTGGCCGCACTGGCATCTGAATTGGAGATTAGTACACAGGGACGTTTATTTTGTACATAAAGGTGCGGCTCCGGACGCACTAGCAGATGATTTGGAATTTGTGCACAGGGATGTGTATTTTGTACACAAAAGTGCAGCTCCAGGCGCACTGGCAGATGAACTGGAGATTTTTACACAGTGGTGTGTATTTTGTACACAAAGATGCGACTCCAGATGCACTGGCAGATGATGAGAAGTGTACACAGTGGTGTGTATTTTGTACACAAAGTTGCGGCTCCGGACACACTGGCAGAGAACTGGAAAAGATCCACAGTGGGATGACTTGAGGCACACAGGATAGACTTGTACAGAACGCGGGGACTTGAATACACAGAGGTGCAACTTGAAGACACACAGAAAACCAGGAACACTGAGGGAAGCAATACGGCCTCTGGAACGTGAGACGGTTGTCAAAGGGAAAGACTGTGCAGTCTTACGGCAAAGTTGAACAGCAACTTCTTGTTGCAGGAGTCAGACCTAAATACCCCTAGGCAGCTGGTCATTTGATCATGAGATCAGCTAGGAGACTAGGAAGGCTGCCATTGGAGGAAACTGATCAGGTGAGATGAACCAACATGGCTGTGGCCATGCCTGCTAACACAGGAGTCAGGATGCACACATGTAAGTCCTACCGGACCCCGGGGAGAATCCTCAGCCATAACACACCACTACCACTGGCGCCTGAACGCCTCGGAGCCTAAAGACACAAGTTCAGCAGTGAGTAAAGGCCGATACCAGGCCGGAACCTGACATACAGACAAAATGAAGGTGAGCTTTTAGAGAAGCTGGACCAATTTATTTGATTTGGAACCTGTCTAGCCATGGCACCCCTCATGGTTTGCCCAAGTGCTGAATTTGGGAAACACAATGTACTCATTTACATTTACTCCCCCTGCTTTCTTCTTGGCTGTGCAATCCATCTATGTGCTTCTATGGGTAAAGCACCAACTGTCGCCACCTGTGGACAAACAGCTACTCACACTGGCTTTTTTTCATTATTGATTTGTTATTGCTGTATGTATACATACAAAACCCCCAATGATAAACTCACTCTGAAATAACTGTACTGGGTCTCATCCCAGGGAACTTCACAGATTATGTACAACATTCAACTCTCAGCAGGTCTGGTGCACTGGCCATCATTTCTAGAGTTTGCAATGGTGTACAACTGATGCATTCTACCTAACAAATGTTATTTTAATATTTGCAAAGTAGGAATTTTACTAATCTTTTCATACTCCAGGAATCATTATGCAAATCTCTAATTTTGACTCTTTACATAGAGGTCATTTATCCTCCAAGGAAATCATTGCAGCTACCTGTATCTATTAAACAAAAAGGTATTGGTCTTAAAATGTTCTACTAAAGATGTTCCAATCTTTCTTGTCAGATAATAAATGATATTCACATGAAAATAAATATAAAGACACAATAGTGCAATATAGTTGTGATGGTAATGAGACTCCATCCTAGGTGCTCTGAATTCAAGGGGCTAGAAGTAGGGATGTTAAGCATAAGATCTCCTTTACCATATGATGGCTCTCACAAGGGATCTGCAATTACATCAACACAGTGTAAAATATGCTCATCAAAGGTAACTTTAGTTGATGGTAATCTCTGTAAAGGACTCAGGATATTAATTTTCAGAGCTTAACATAAACCCAGTGTAAAATGAGCCCATCAAAGGTATCCATAATGCCAAACTGAATATGCCTCTCAGTTTGCAAAAAACAGCAGCCAATGTATAATGCCTGGGTCACTGATGCTACTACCATGACTTTGGCTCAACTCTGGATACAATATTTCCACTTGCATACTCAGCCTCACCAACATGTTTTGATCATATATAGTATCTTAGTCATCCTCCAAAGTCTTTTGGAGTGTACCTTTACCAGAGCTCCATTACACTGTTCTATAAGGACACAACTTGAGAAAAGATCTTAAAGTTCTCCTTCTATAGTATGTAATGGACATTACATGCAAAAAATTGCCATGAACAAATCTAAAGAAGTGGGCGGCATACATGTGAAAGGCATAACCAGTTTATGATATTCTTCTTCCATATGCCTAATGCATATGGAAGCCATTCATTAAAAGTAGTATTGACTCTTTCTATTGGTAGTACCTGTGCCAGAAAAGAACCTTCGATATGCTAAAGTCACCACAAGAGGTTCTGCAACCCTCTCCTTAGTTTAAAAAGGCAGCAACCACTACCATTAGATTAATTTTGCTCCTTCAGTGAGAAGGCACGGATCTCTTTTTCAACATACTAAACCAAGCCAAATGGTATATGGTGGAAGAGCCCTGATATGCCCTCCAATCAGGCTATCATTAATAGAGTGTGAGTTATCTACCAAATGTAATGTACAAAAAGCATCATGATCGCATGGCACCATGGATATCCCACATTGAAGTTAACCTTAATGTTTCTTATGCAACTTTGGCTTATAACTTGGGTAGGTCAGTCCATTAACACTCATTGTATCCTCTCTAGCATGTTATTTCCCTTGATTTAGACAAGAAACTACCCCTTACCAGCATCCAAACTTTGCCTAATATATGCGATTATGTATAAAGTAGTGAAAAGCATGGCGAAGTGGACCAGTGGAGAAGTTACCCCTAGCAAAAAATCAACATTTCACTGTTTGATACATAATCCCAATGGACACTTATATATCTTAAGGCAGATGTTTAGATATGGCAAGAAATACTTTACTCCCTTCCACAAAGCCAGAGAGAGACAGCGACAAAACTCTTGGTGCAGGTATATCGAATCGCAAAAGCATTGTATCCTAGTTATTTATGATGTTAAGTAGTACTTACTTACTTACTTACTTAGTAGAAGTATAAGTAACTGAATTGGATCTTTTACATAAATGTCCTCCCTTTGTAGGATTCTATATCACAGTGTTATTGTGCAACATTACAATATGACAATTTGTACTGTGTATATTTAAAAAAAAGTAAAAAGTTCTTGTAAAAAACACAATTTTTAGAATTAATTATATATTTATAGAGCTGGGATGATAGCATACAGGTCATTGGGACAGACTTTATTAGTCTTGAACTGCCTACATTAGGGTAGACAGATTCTGTTTGCACTTCGATAGAGTGCAAGATAATCTGCCTTCTGCAGTTAACGTGCAAAAGACCAGCGGCTTCATGGCTAATTGTATCGGCTTGTCATTTATATATTGTGATGTTTTCAACATTATCAGTTTAATTTGTGTTATGGCAGTTTAAAAGAAGCATCCTGCAGCTTACACAAATTCTTTATACAGAAAACAAACAGCGTCTGCAAAGAGTCCCATTAATTCAGTAGATTAGAAGTAAATTGTAGTTTAAGGGCAGATTCACATCTGTGAGCTTTTTGGGCACTTTATATGCATTTTAAAATACCTGAAAAGCACACTGACTTTAAAGCAGATGAGTTTCAATGGTTCAGTTTAGTTTCCTTACACTGAAGTACACTAGCATTGTTCTACATTATTTAAATCTCAACATGCTGCATTTGTTATGCCTAGTTATCCTCTGTCAGTGTAGCGATAATAGGCATTAAAGGACATTTTCACTTTAGGAGACGTTATTTTAAAAAAATGCATTTTCCTTCCATGTAATGGTGTTTGCTCCCCTTGGACCCAATTCTTCTGTGCAGAGGGTGATACCTGGAAAAATTAAGCCTCTACAAAGTATGGTAGGAGCACAGTAGAGCAATTTTGGAACCAGATTCATCTTCGTGTTTTGATTTTGCAAAACTACCTTCAAGTGTTTTGGATCTTTAGTTTTTTTTCAAATAAATAAAAAAACAGCTAAAATGACATATTATTGACCTGTTAGCATGCAATCCAAAACTGGAGTTTGTATTTTAAATCCAAGTTCCGAACTGCGGGAAGATCCGAACCTGGACTCGGTTCGACTCAGTACCCCAAAGTGATTCCGAACTTGGATTCAGTTTGAGTCAGAACCCCTAATTTCGGTTGTTGTTGATTCTCTGAGAACCGAACCCGCACATCTCTAGTTCAAAATATGTCTACGCGCTTGAAAAAATACATTCATGTTTATGAAAAAACACTGTGTACATATCAAGACCTCTTAACATTATACTGGGACCACTGTGGTTGTAACTCTAGAGGTGCTGATTTTTTCCATTACACTGGGGGTAAATTTACTAAAGTGAGAGTTTTTAGAAGTGGAGATTCTAGCTATTGTCTTCTAGAAGATGCTAGTTAAATATTAAGTAGAATCTAATTGGTTGCTATGGGCAACATCTCCACTTCTAAAAACTCTTACTTTAGTAAATATACCTCTGGTACTCAAAGGTCAGGAGTGTTTGGAGGAACCCTATCCCTTGTTTAGTATACCACTGATAATTTTTATGAGGGATGGTGCCCCATTTGTTGCATGTCCCACGATAGTGGCTCCAGACCTGTGATGGCAGGTTTTAAGTTCAGTTTTGCACTTGAATTATTAATGCAAATGTAATACCAGTGAAAAAACATCTTTAGGTATTTACAAAATTCACTCCAACTATATGAATGTAATAATATTGTAAAATCTAATTTCATTGAATGCACCATTTAGCAGTGAATGCAACTTTATTGATATTTTTACTGATAGGTAACAGTCTATAACATATTTCAACAGAGAACAGTTTTTCTCTGTAAAATAAACTAGTAGTTTGTTGTGCTGTCATTTTAACATTAATGGGACCTGACATACTGTATTGCTTATTTGATTGACTTGCAAAAAAATTCATTTTGCAATGATTACATTCTTGAGTATAAAACTAGAAATGATTATCCAGTAATTTGCATGTGGTACAAAAATATACAGTGTTCCCTCCTATAATGGCAGTTTCCAACACAGGCCAAAACTGATATTGTAGATGTACTAAGCCTTGGGGGGAAATGTAATAGGCTGTAGACTGCAGGCATTGGTGAGTTCCATGCAAGACTGCCCAATGTTATAAAGCAGCAGTCATTTAAAAAGCAAAACCAGGTTGAGTGTGCATTTTAAATTACTGCTACTTTAAAACATCGGGCAATCTCGCACGGAACTCGCTGATGCCTGCAGTGTGCAGTCTATTTAATTTACCCCATGGAGAGAGATAAAGTAGAGAGAGATAAACTTCCAAAATAATCAGCTCCTAACTGTCATTTTTCAAACACAGCCTGTAAAGAGACAGGTAGGAGCTGGCTGGTTGGTACTTTATCTCTCTCCACGGCTTTTGTATATGTCTTCCCAAGTGAGGGAGGTGTTTTAAAGAGGAGCATATCATGGAATTACAGTATTACTTGAAATCACTGTGTTGGGATGTAATTGTGATGTGTTATGGAAGAAGCAGAGGTAAAATAGGGAGCACTGTAAATAACAATTATCTCATCATAAAGGTATCAACTTAAATTCTAGGATTAGTCACACTACAGTCTCACTCCCATCTACATACACAAGCATACACACACAAAATTACACACAGTGGTATCAATCAATAAAGCAGTTCTCTGCTTCAAAAAATGTAAAAAAGCTTGATGTCAGACATACTGTAGGAAGAAAACATTAGAAGAATGGAACCATACATCAATGTGCTGATACAATATTGCTTGCAAAAATCTTTACCTGGGTAGACACTATAAGATATATAGTGCAAATTGTATAACCTGTACAACTGCGCGTGTACGGCGATCGTTAATTACATCATCTCATCTGCTGTGCTGGGTTCTACATCTTTGATTAACATCCAGGGCTAGGATATTCTTTCCTTATTCATAACCAAGACTGGGGCTGCTTTCCACATTATGGACTAGAACAGAGGGCCTGATTCAGAGCCGAACGCTCTGACCAGAGCACTCGCTCTGAATCAGGGCCCTCCTCCATGAAAATGGAGCGTCCTCCTGGACGCTCGCATAGCTGTGGGTGACCATCGGGCTTGCGACGGAGACCCTGCGGTAGGGTCTCGTTGCCTCAAGCCCTGGAGTGATTTTGGCTCTGTCAGAGCCAAAATCACTCCGACTGACATCACTAGTGATGTCAGTGGGGCCGGCTTCAGACGGTAGGCGTTCCCATGGGAAAGCCTCTGTCTGGCAGCCACGCCCCCGGCACGCCCACCAAAGGGGGCATGCTGTCAATCAACATCGACAGCACGCCCCCTTTGGTGTGAGACCCGGAGCGACGGAGAGCCCGGAGCTCTCCGGGTCTCGCGCATGCGCATGACGGAGCTCCCTCCGTCGTGCGCATGCACAGTGGGGCAACATCTACCCGCTTGCAAGCGTCCTGCGCTCGCGAGTGGGTCAGAATGACCCCCTGAGGTCTGCTTTCCATACTAGTTATCAGGATTAAAGAACTGATTTATACTAGGTACTTGGACTGGGGACAATTAATACCCCTTTCAGAGAAAAGGACCTGGTAATTTCCTCGGGAAAACCAGGTCCTTTTTCTGTGTAAAAGTGTCAACCTGTGTTGAAATTCCTGGGACTTTGACCCTATTCGCTGTCAAGGTTATTCCTCTGTCCGACCTGGGTAGCCTCCTGTGTGAAAGGCATGCCCGGGTCATGTCTAAAAGGAGCTGTTTGGAGGGCACATAATCTCCAAGCGCCTACTGAGAGACCGAAGACTCGGGTAACTGGAAGACCCGAGTACGGTGTGAATGGCATAAATCTGGGAATAACCCTGGTCCATCCACCAGTACTGAAACCCCGGCTTCAACCCGAGTTCAGTGTCCTGGGTCCAAGCCAGGTTAAAGCCGGGGTGTGTGTCTGAAATTGGTAAAAATAAACTGTTCATTTTTAATAGTATAATTCTGATATAGTGCCTTGATCAATGTTTATGCATTAAAAAGTTCTTCTTTGCCCCCATCTACTAGAAAAGCAGTAAAGCAGTAAGAGATGTTTGCAATGGTCCTTACTTAGCTTCATGCTGTAGTTGAGTTGCCTAATGATCTGTGTTTTGTCTTGTGTGATCTAGTTGTGTAAGGCATTATGTATACAATGTGCATTAGTAGCAAACAAATACATATAGCTTTGGTTTTACACTGAAATTTAGAGTTAAGATAAGTCACAGCTATTCCTAACTTTATATTTATCTGCACATTCATATATATGCACAGTCCAGACAGTGTTATGTAAAAGGATTCTACTACCTAAACCCGCAAGCTCTCTTTCCTTAAGAAATAAATGGCTTTATTTTTTTTTACACAGTACATCTTTTTGATGTTTTAGGACTTATCTAGATAACTTTTCAGTAATCACGAGGGAAAAAGTGCAGGTAGGAGAACAATTGATTTCTATACAGTGCTGCATATGTTGTCCAAAAGCAAAGCAAATAAATACTCTGCATCAAGGTGACTGCAAGAAAAAACTGTTATCTGATGCAGACACACATTTTCTATGGTTACAGTACCTCTGAACTGTGTATTTAATTAAAGGCCAGCAGGTGTGGCCCAGACAGAGAACGACTGAGTTCTATGCTGTACTATTTCCCCTCTAGGTTTCTTGTATTGTTTGAAATGTAACAAGACACAGCTATCATGTGGTTGAGCCCTTTTATTGCAGTGGTTTGTATTTTTTGGGAATCAGATTGTTTAGCAGAAGATCACAACAATTGTGTTACTGCAACTATCTTAACACCCAATTTGAGATTCATACCTTAGGGCCTAATTAAGCAGCGGATGGAGTAGCTATCACAGCTGTTTACATGGTAGCATCTATGATAGCTCTAATATGGTAATGCAGCTGGAGGTGTCATGTATTACTAATGCGAGTTGCATTCTAGAATGCAACATCATCATCTGCGATCCCATTGGCCAACTAAGTGACCCATGGGGTCATGCAAGCCATCCACCACAGATGCTGAAAAGAGGCCAGGATGTCTCCATCAGCCAATGGAGATCCTGGCCTTGTCAGTCTCCCACAATGGTGATGATACGCCTCCATTTTGGAAACAGAGGCCGTCGCCGCCCCCTCCCTGCCCCAAAATGGCAGCAGACTGTCAGTCACTGAGAGTCTGCTGCCAAACTGCGAGCAATATAGCAGACCCAGTCAGCACATGTAACATAAGGGAATTTGTGTAAAAAACTCTGCAGCTGAATCAGACCCTTAGTTCCCAATTTGAGGCTGTGCTATTTGTGTGCAGGCAAAGACTATTATGCTGTAGGTGTAGTAACAGTGCATAGTTCAATAGACACATGTGACCACATACGGTTTCTTTTTTCTGTCACTGATCTCTAATGTAGTTGTGCATACAACAAATTTGAGTAGCACAGATTATATTAACAAAGCTCAACATAGAAATGAGGAATAAAGTTTTCCACACTAACATATTAATGGCACATTGGCCTGATATCAGGATCTACAGTACAGTATGTGGCCTCAAACAGTGAGAATGCTCAACAATTGTCCAAACAATATGTTCTGGACCATTTTGGCATGTAGTAAATCTAATAAGTAGATGAAAGCTACCTATGTTTGTGTGACAACTGCAGTGATCAGCAAAAAATGCAATCAGGTCTGCCACCCACATGCATGGCAATCAGGTCTGCCACCCACATGCATGGCGAAATTGCAAAGTGATCTTGTCGCTTTATTCATAGGCCAAGCAGCAACATTTTCTTGTGTGTGGAAAACTTTAAATCTAAATTATGGCAACCAGCATGGGCCAAAATCATTCTCCTAATTGTTGCCAAATATTTTATTGTAATGTTAGGCCAGGGACACACTTGCACGATATTGGCCTTATTTGTCGTTTCCCAGCAAATTGGAATGACAAATCGGACATAGTGCGCAGTGTTTATACCCGATTTCGCATTTCCGTGGTTCACATGCGGTATCGCGTGACTGACCGTGCTGCACAGCAAATTACACAATAAGGCATGCATGACTGTGTAGTTTCATGAAAGACTGAACAAGTGATCATTCAGTCATTCATTAAATCTTCCTAGTGTGTGTTGGCAATCTTGCATGGCCTGGAGTGAAGGCTAATTGCCCTGACCATCGTCAAGATTGCTGGTCATTCTAGTGTGTACCCACCCTACAGTAAGTCAATAAATGAGAATAGCTGAGTCTGTTCCATCACTTTGGTATAGGAGCAACATTTCATCAGCATTCAGAGGACTCTAAAACAAATTTCCTAACTTCAACTATACTATTGAGAGACTTTACCAGACCTAAAGCTGTAGTCAACAAGTCATAATCATTAACTATATGTGTTGAGAAAGATAAGTTTAATTATATCCTTGTGGAAAGAAATAATATCATAAATAAAACCATGTCACAACACATTACATGCAGGCCAAATACTTGTGGGTAAATAAGTTGTAAGTAGTAGTGTAATGCTCAGAAAACATGTCAGTACTATGCAGGTTATAAAGATGAGCATATTTCAGCATGCAGAAATATAGAAACTGATGACAGATAAGAGCCATATGGTACATCTAAGCTTTCCATTCAGTGTTTGATGCAGAGTTAAACTTTAATGGGTTGTAGATTCTCCCACTTTGCAATCACTAAAATAAATGTATATATTCACCTGTATGCATGTTTGTAGTCCACCTGTCTCTATCTGTACACTTGGGACCTCATTCAGAGCCGCTCGCAAAATGCGAGTGCTCGCTCTGAATGAGGGCAGCTGCATCTGTGAAAAGAGCCGGCCTCATAGCCACTCACTAGGCTGTGGGTGACCACCCACAGCTGTATAAGGTGGCCAGGTTGATGGCCACATTGGTCAAGACCATCGCGACCATCGGAGCTTGCGACGAGACCCTTGTGGTATTGTCTCATCTGCCGCAAGCCCCAGTGAGCTTTCGGCTCTAATAGAGCTGGCAGCTCACCACTGACATCACGAGTGATGTCAGTGGGGCCGCCCCCAAATGGCAGGTGTTCCATCGGGAACGCCTCCGTATGGCTCAGCCATCCCTCCCACCCCTCCTACAAAACGGGGCAAGCTGTTGATCACCATCGACAGCCGTCCCTTTTGTAGTGAGCCCCGGAGCGAGATAATTTCTCTCTCGCTCCGGGGCTTGCGCAAGTGCAGTGCGGCCGCTGCGTGTGCGCAGGGCCCAACATCGACCCGCTTGCGAGCGCTCAAGTGCTTGCGAGTGGGTCTGAATGAGACCCTTGGTTTGCTACTAGTCATCAACATTGTTGTAAATGATATGCCTGGAAACAGACTTATTACTCTACATCTATATCTGCAAAGATCACCGTAGACACATATTCACTAAACTTTACCTATATGAGAAAGCCACATTCAAGCCCAGTTAAGGCTCCTCAATTGTAAGTGGAGATGTGACTGAAAAATGTATGATTCAATATCGCTCACACTTGTGTGTGCTAGATTCTGGAGTAGGCACAGTGCGAAAAATACAAAAGAAAATGTTCCTCAATGTGCACCTCAACATTATTTATATATTTATTATTTATTACCAGTTATTTAGATAATGCACACATATTCCGCAGCGCTTTACAGAGAATATTTGGCTATTCACATCCGTCCCTGCCCCAGTGGAGCTTACAATCTATGTTCCCTACCACATCTAGACCACATACACACTAGGGTTAATTCTGTGGGAGCCAATTAGCCTGACAGTATATTTTTGGAGTGTGGAAGGAAACCAGAGAACCCGGAGGAAATCTACGCAAGCACAGGGGGTATATGCAAACTCCACACAGTAAGGCCTATGGTGGGAATTGAACCCATGACCTGCTGTGAGGCAGTAATGCTAACCATTACACCGTCTGTGCTGCACATTAGTGGATGATAACAAAGTAATGTATTTGATGAGGCTTTATGATAACATCCATACATTACAGATAGTTTTTAGTGATTTGCAAATCATTTTCAGCAAATTACAGATCTGCCAATCGTGAAAGGATCATACACTAGCAACCTACAGCCCCAGTTGCTAAGTGAAATCCAACATGTTGGACAGCCTATAATAAAGAAAAAAGTAAACCGTACTAGTGATCTGTATACAACTACTCAGTAAGGGGTTAATGTTGAAAGGTTAAAAGTGAGCGCCAAATTAACTTTATATAAACATGCAGCATAAAAACTTACTAGTTAGCATCAAACTCTATTTAAAAACAATATCAAAATAACGTGAAACAGTTTTCACTGACAAAGTAACAATGAAAGGAACAATGTTTATGCTTTTTTGCAAATGTTAAAGAGCTGGGATTTTTGCAGTGATGCATGGATATGAACAGATGTTCTTAGATGGAAGTGCTTGCTTGCCCTAAAAACTGTGTTTGCACCTCTGATCTCCGGGTCTCTCTAAGGCGGCTTACAGAGACCCAGAGATCAGCGGCACAAACACAAAGGCAGAGAGATGTCATCAGCGGCTTTTCACGTAAATACCAACTACCTCCTAAAGAGGAATTAGGTAGGGAAAGTTTTAAGGGCATGCAGACATTTACATCTAAGAGCACCTGTTCACATACAGTATGTGTAACACTGCAAAAACACAGGCCCTCTAAAATCTACAAAAAAGCATAAACATTGTTTCTTTTCATTGTTACTTTGTCAATGAAAACTATTTCACATCAGTTTGATATTGTTTTTAAATGCAGGTTGATGCTAACTAGTATGTTTTTATGCATCCATATTTATATAAAATGCCCTACTTGTTTCTACTTTTCAACCTTTTAGGTTGGACAACCTGATTTACTGATTGCGCTCACATTTTGGTCGGAGTCAGCAATTGGTGAACCCCATACATTGCAGATATATTTACACAGTCATTTGCAAATGGGGGAATTGCCCCAACTGATTGCTGATGCCATTAAATAACATTAAGCTATTAACAGGAACAATGAGTAGTACATTGTTTCCATACATCTCAGCATGCATTATAAGAGCAGTGGTATCACGGAGCATACAAATCAATACAAAATGGAAAAATAAAATGATCTATCAAATAAACAGTTAATTGTGGAGCCTAATCAATATAGAACAACTGTATCACATTAGTGAGTAACATTTTACACCCAAAATATCATCTCAAACAATAAAATGTCCCTTTTTAATATATAATAAGCAGCAGTGTCCAATATGTAACCATCTGTGCCAACCATTATACCCTGTAATGACCAGCATATCATACTTAGCCATAAAAATAATAATCAGAGCCATACAGTAGCAAAGGAAGTATGGAATAAAAAGTAATTCTTCACAAATAAAGATACAAAATAGTTATACCATGAAGGTTAAAACAAAAAAAACCTTAAAAATAAATCATATACATAGAACACAAAAGCTTTCTAATTTGAGAGCAGAGGGTAGATGGGCTCATTGAAGTGAGCGGGGGTGTGCAAAACTAGGACCTTTTATAGTGTGCATTAATTACTCTTTGTAAATTACCATCAGTTATCGTTAGTTATTATAATTGTTCAGGTTTCTAAGATTCATTGAAGTTTGCACTATATTCATAGCAAGAGATCAGACATTTGTTTTCATTACTTAGCACTAGACAGATAAAAGGTAATTGCAGACTGGTTGCTAAGGATTTAGTGCATACTTGCCACATTAAAAATCTGTGCTCAATAATGATGATGAATTAGGAAATTATATTAGTTAAATACAAATTATAACATTATTAGAAGTATGAAAACACAATGCTGCAGGTTGGATGCAATAATAAAGGTCATACAACTACAAGGTGACTGTAAATATGCTTATTATTTTTTATAGGAGTATGCTACTTCTTGTAGTAAACAAAGGCCCCCAACATTATTTATGTATTTGTATTTCAGAGGGGCTGTATAATATGTTAACTCAAAGTTCATATGTAGCATTAAATATTTCATGCAAAGTTGGCTTCCATTTGTTCCTGAGGAAGCCCTTCTTAGGGTGAAACGTCGAACTGAGAAGAACGGAGTCTTGCGCAGACCCTACATCTGTGCCATTCCCCCCCTACTTAACAAGAAAGAAAATACTCCAGGAAAGGTAACCCTTTGAATACTCCAGATTTGAAGTTGGGAGGCTGATATTTTTTAAGGAACCTGAAGTAGAGCATAGCACCAATCTGTGTTTTTCCCCCTACATGGAACATTTCTGATGTGGACTTGGATTTAACACAGCAACTTTTTCTGAATATCAATAAGAATTGACATCAGTATTCCATTAAATTAAATCCCTACATAAGGATTTTTTTGTGCAGCGGCTAATTCGCTTCCTTAGCACTTTTCTGCACATTGCTATATTTTTTCTTCAATTTGTTGTATCAGTTATATGTTGTGTGTATAATATATGTGGTATACTGGTACTAGATATTTAGTTTTTTAGTGTTTTACTAGTACTAGTTATTAATTGATTGTATATTACTGTTTTGCTATGGCATTGACTCCACCCCTTTTTTTTCAAATAAAAATGCAATACTTTGAATATAATTTATTGACGCTATGTGAATTCATTACTCACACTTAAATTGTGCAGGAAGCCCCCTTTTCTCTTTTGCATGTATTCTTTGTGGGTATAATGAGTGTACCCAATACGCTTCCTAGAAGCTTTGGAAGTGTAAGGTGGTCACTTTTTTGTGGTCTGAGCGTGGTGTTAGCCCCCTATTATCTAATACTCAGAAACTAAGCAAAGCACATTTTTTTTCAAATAAGTATTGTCCCCTCCCCCTCCCCAGTGCGTATTGCCATAAATAATACATTGTACAATATAGACGGAACCACATATCATGGCACCATGCCCCTTGTACCTCTCATCTCTACTGGAGGGGGCCATTAAAATGTTAGCAAGTGTGAGTTAGGAATACGATCGTGGATAAGAGTGATAATAGGCAATAGGAGATATTTGTTATACATAAATGCAAAGCAAGTTTCTGCAAAATCTGTAGGATAGGAGAACAAATGGGGTGGTATTAAAATGGTAGGAAGGCAGGGTGTTGATGAAAAGTTTACACTTTTGCGCAGGGCATCTCTGGAGATTTTGCTAAATTGTTGCACATGGAAGAATACTTTTACTTTTGTGGGGATGACTGCTGAGAATGGTGAAGAGGAGCATTCCATGGACTCGATATCATACTGATTCAGAGATGGTTGGTATAGCACAGCTGCAAGGAAGCACTCAGCGTGGCCGGTTCCTAGAAGCCTGTGAGGCCAGAAAATCTGTGTCCACTGATGCAGACCCTGGCCTCGCCCCTCCTGGGAAACAGGGATGATACACCCCCATTTCTGGGAATACTGGCCAGGCTCCACCCCACAATCACCACAGCATGTCAATCATGCTTCGGCTTGGGGGATCTGCGAGTGAGATCACAGGACCCATTCTGCACATGCGCAGACCCCAAAATATCAGAGTTGTATGCAAAGCATCCGGTTTGTGTACATCTCTGAATCAGACATTTACTTCACACATGTTCAAAAACAAGATACTTTGTAGTTCACATGCGGTGCTTGTCATAAATGTCCTGCTATGGAGGAATTCCTGGCAAGATTACAAGGATGTCATTGAGTTAACATAGCAAACAAAAGATATATTTCTACCGTATATATTAGGCACACAGATCTCACACTGAACACTGTTATATCTGACTGTTGAGGTAATACGGAGTGTCACAGGATGTAGATGTATTAGGGGTAGACAGGAAGGGGTTAAAGTATAAGTGAACCTTTGTGAACGTGTTTATTTTTTTCCTCTAAATGTGTTCTGTATAATTTTTCACTTGAAGTGTCTATTTTGAAAAGTGAACTCTCACTCTAGCGTTAATCATTGGTTAAATTAGACGCTCTCAACCAACAGCTTAGGGCATGCCTGGAAATGTATCTGTCTATTACACAATGTACATTTTATTAGCTTGAATTAAATACTTTACAGGATAAGGTGACTGTCAGCAGCAGATACATTGTGGCAGCATACACATTGGTAAATATGATCCAGTAGCTCTTTTAATTAAGTTGAAAAGAAAAAAAAACTATTGTATCCACATAATAAATTATAAATGAGGGACTGTTCATAGCTTATTCTCTTATTGTTAGCCATATAAAGGAAAGTGGACAATGCAGAATACTGTGGATTATTCAAATTTATCATCATTAAATTATTACTTGTACAGAAAAAAAGAATGATTCTGGATGAGAGTGTGTTGTGTGTAATATAATACAGGTTCCATTTCAGGCTTACCAGAGTCTGACATTGCCGATGGTACTAGTCTCACATTTAGCATTGGGAAGAGAGGGGGAGAAAATGCATTGGTTCATCAATTACAACTAGAACAGCAATTCAACACTGTCCATCTAATTAAAACCCTTGTGTGTTGCTTAGGCAGAACTAAACTTGCTGCTATGTTCTGCCTGACAGAAATAACTAAAAAATAGTACCTACCGATCAAGCTAATAGCACCTCTTCATTTTTACATATAATTATGACAAATAACTAGTTTGTTTGTTTATACTTATTTTAACATTTTTAAACTTCCAACCACCACAGTATATTTTAAACAGATATGCGAAAATATTATGTTTTATGCTCATAGGGTTATATTTACAAATGGTCGATTTTAATCAATTTCGATCGATTTAAAATCTATAAAAATTGATCAAAATTGATGTTGATTTTCTGGGGCTACATCACACATTTACTAATAATAAAAAAAAAAAAATCAAGAATTGTCTGTTAGTAAATTTGTGATTTAGTTCCATAAACACAACATCGATACTGATTGTTTTTATACCCCATATAAGTTTGCAGGTCTTTGAATCAAGACATTTTATGAACTTAGGCATGGCCAGGACCTGATGGGGAAATGGCCACTACACTATGGGGACATATGCGGCCTACACTATTGGATCTTTGGTTAATCTGCTCCATTGCTGTAAATTTCATTTAAAAACTAATACTGGCAATAAACAATACAGCTCTATATAGGGCACAGTTACAGATTTGAATATAAGCCATCAATTGACAATATAGACACCTAGGGATAGATTTACTAAAGCTTTTAAAAATTAAATTGGTGCTGATGCCCATAGTAAGCAATCAAATTCTAGCTATTATTTCTATATTGCATTATAGAAAATGAAAGACACAATCTCATTGGTTGCTATGGGCAACACCCTCACTTTTCATTTTTAATAAACCTACCCCCTGAATTGATGTAGTGTGAATCTACAGAATGCAAAAACATACTCCCAGGCTTTTACAAAGGGGAACTTTTTGGCCATAAAGTGGGGAGACTAAAGCTACACCTCCAAAATGTTTGCCTGGTCTTGTTAGAGTAGAGGATATCTGTATGGGGGCACCAAGATGGGCCAGGGGAAAGCAGGTACTACTTAATTGGTCCTGTGCCAGCTGGAGGGACCCTGAGGGGGCCGAGTCAGTAGTGCATCAGGCAGGGAGAGAGAGACTGCTGTTGCTCAGTGGATGCAATCTCTAGCCCCATCCAGCATACACTGCTGTGTGCTGGGTTGTGGAGGGTCCAGGAGGGCCCTGAGGGAGTGTGGCCACACCTACTCAATTTGACTATGCCCCCTCCCCCTATACTCGAGCCTATCACTGCTCTTGGTGATCCTGTATCTGTATACTGTAGAAAATTTCTATAGGACCTTCAGCCAATATATACATTAAATTAAAAACATTAGTTAGATGTGTGTGCTATGTTTCAAATCAATTGTACAGCCCAACATCATATGCTAATGGTTTTTAAATAACTGTCAATAAATAAAATAAATGGAGATTTAACACCAAATATTTCCTGTGGTCTCCAGCTCCTAGCTGCTTTAGGACCCACCAGTTTTTTTTTGTTTACATTATGTACTGTCAGCTCCATCTCATTCTCTGCTTTATTTATCACTGATCAACTTGCAGCCTCAACCGTTACTGAATAAGACTGGTGCAGCTGAAAAATCTTAGCTGGTCACAAGGGAACAGAGAAGTGACACCATGTAGTCTGCCCCAAATTGCCTCCGACAACATCCTCAAGACAAATCTGCATGAGTACTGCTTACTTTCTGTCATGGGTCACATACTGTAAAAACTCTAAGCACTACACATTACTGGATGGAAACACTCTGCAGAATTGTGATTGTGTCTGTTCCATAAATGTGTTTGTTATGGTGCGTAACACTTGTTTATCTTACATTAAAAGACCTGCTAATATATTATTATAGATTAATATCTCTTACTTTAAATAAATGCATTGTTTTACTTAAAACTGCGATTAAGGACAATTAGCACCTCCCAATTCCAACTTCCCTACATACAGAATGGACAAGGGTGGAACAGTGCAGCATCTAGAGATGCCACTAGAGCCTCTGGACCACTGAACATGCATGGACACAAGTGGCACCATTTGAGATAAAAGTGGAGGCCATGACAGGGGCAGAACATAAAAGCAACTTGGCATTGCCAGGCCCTTCTTATGTTTGGACCACCCTTGTGGCCACACCACCTGTAGCTCCACCACTGCAATTGCATATATGATTTGGTTGAGCTGATTTCTGCTCTACTATCTACATTTAAATGATCTGAAAGCTAATAGTTATTTTGTACTTGCCCAGTTCAAATCTGGCTACACAGGAATGTATAGCAGATCCATATACAGTAAGAATAAAATAGGGCTGCATGTCCTACCCACAAAAGAGAACTAATAGTCATGTAACCTATTGCACAGGAATAAAGAAAATATAATGACGGTCAATAAAATTTAATAATCCAACAATAACCACTGAGAGCTAAATAGACCGTATTCAGAGGAACTCTGTAACATGGTGACATTGTCTGAAGTGTTAAAACCACTATTATGTGAGTGGATACATTTTTTTTTCTATTAGGAGGTAGTTTATATTTTCCTCTGCTATTTGACATACTTTATGTTGTATATTTATTTATTTTACTTTTGTGCTTTGTTTCTTTTTTTATTATTATGTTTAAACACATACACTATGTTTCCGCTGTAATTTATGTACAATAATGACCAAGGCCATATATATATATATGGTAAGAGAGGGATTTATAAAACATTATTATTTTATACTGTTTAGTGTTCTTGAAAAGCACACAAGTTGCCTCATCCCCTTAGGCAATGAAAATGGGAAGGCCAACAGAGATGCCATTAGTTTCTACCTTCGGGGGTTTATTTTGATACTGATATTGGCGATCTCCTAAACACACCACTGGTGGCAGCAAAAGCCTCCTGGCACATGGATGACTTAATACCCCCCTAAGGAGGCACAGAAAAAGCCATCATCCAAATGTCATTAATTGTTTTTTATTCCAAACCTTTTATCCTCACTACAGTTTCCCTTTAACAATGTCTCAGTCCAGTGGTGATTTTTCGGAATCTAAAGGAGACAGTTACCTATAAAAACCTGTCATTGAATGGTCAATTTTGTAAGCTGGTACTCCATTGTCACCCTTGTAAAGCATCACTGCCTTAACTTGAATGTTCCAGCTATTACATTGTACAATATATAAAATTCACTATATGCTATATGCTCTATATTGTAACTCTGCAGAATGCATTGACAACATTCATCCAAAAAGAATAATTGGATTGTTATACCTTATGCATGGAATGGAAACATACTGCATCTGTACCATTGGATAATAAAATGATTTGAGCATTGTATTAAAGCTTAAAGTGTATCTGTCATACATACACAATAGCAACATAGGTACTGGCCTATCAATTCAATAAGTGCCAGTGACTTTGTACCTCATGCCTCAGTGATGTGCATCAGTGATGTCCCTAGTTCTCAAGGAACATTATACTGAAAGTACAAGCTGGACATACTAAAGTGAACTTTTATTCACTGGTATATTTACCATATTACATTAAATATATCCATTTGTTACAGTTTCCTAATATAGATACAGATTAGCATGACAGAAAACCTAGTGATCACAACTAAAACTCTGAAAATATGGTTGTTCTAATTTCATTTAGAAAATAGGGCAACAAAGCTGACCACTCTGCCACCATGTCACAAAATGAATAATTTACTCCAATCCTTGTTGCCCTAAATTACCACTGGAATTAAGAATTTACTTTTATAGCTTTAAATACCAGACACACAAATGCAAAGCAGAAAATAAAGATTTGGCTCTAGTGTGACAGTTGAGAGGTTTGATTTTCCCATGCAGTATTGATAATGTTAATTCATAGTAACAAGCCCAGAATAAGCACCACTGGAAGTGCTTACTGAAAATCAAGTAGTGAACATGCAGTACATTTTGGCAAAGAAACAACACAATTATAAGAGGCCTTGCAGAAACATAAAACTCATATAACATTCAGATTAGCTAATACAGACACTGTATCCCAGTTACAGCTCCCAATCCGCTTGCATCATTTAAAAGGAAGGTAATTATTGCACAGTGTCCCCCCCCTCCCTTCCCCATCCCCTCAGTCAATTTACTGCACTACTGACAATGGAATAGAATTTAAGCAATGTAAAAATCTTGTCATTGTTTTCTTTTTTTAAAGTAAGTGAATGATAAATGCATGCTTGCTCTTCAAATTTCCGTTTCTTTGGAAGCAACTAAACAAGCAAAAATAAAATAATCATATGGTGCTTATTTTATTTCAAGTGTATATGATGCAATTCTAAACTGAAGTCCTTTTTGTGTGTGTGTGTGTGTGTGTGTATTTGTGTTTGCATTTGTGTGTCCCGCCAACTATCTGACAAGCTTCGGACATGTAGTTGAGCAGCTAATGGGATGCCGATGATGCATGTGCCTTATTTTAGAAGTTCTATATAAAGGTATCAGATACAGATCTATTATATACAATTACCTAATACTGCAAACACTTCTTTCATAGTATTTTAGAACACATAACAGACAGAATAGCATATTATAATATACATGTTTAACCTTATTTATCACCGAGAAACAGTGTAAACACATTCACCAAATCATACATATACGTAATAACAAACATTTTTTGCATAATAGAGATATAGTGATGTATTAATACCTCAACAGATAATTAAAGGTAATCTGCTAATAAGCAAAGATCACAAGAAAGGAAATAAATTTGTGCCCTTTCCATGAATTTATCATTACTGTTGTTGCTAAAATGGTTAAAATTTGATTCTGTACATTGTAAGAGGCCGATCTCTAGGTAAATGGAAACAATAGTGAAATAAAAAGCAATAGAATTTTAGAATTCACAAGAATGTATGTGGACAACCTTTATTTTTTACCTGATCACATTATATCAAGTCATGTTTACACATCAACCATTTCCTGTATCAGTTTGGTATATCTCAATGTTTAACTTTTAAAGATTAATGCATTGTGATCACAGAAACAAGTCAGGCATTTAAATACATATTAAGGAGTACATATAATTTCTATTTAGTATACAAAGTATTTCATATATATGAATTTTGTTTTCTATTTAAAAAAATACTTTATACCCCGCTTACATAGCAAGCATATCAAGAAAATCAATGCAACCCATTTGATTGCAAATAACCATATTTTATCTTTTTATATATAAGCTTAACTCAATTCACATTTTGCAGAAGAAAATATCTTGTTAAATAAATGTGATATATATTCAATTTTTAAGGTGTAGACAGGTACGGTTCAAGTGACTGAATTTACTTTCATAGAATTGTAATCAATGGTTTATGCACTTGCACATTTTAACATTTTTTCCTTGTTATCTTGTTTAAGGTTATCAGAAATGTTACTGTTAAAGAAACTGGTGTTCCTTTGCATGCTTTTGACTTGTCTGAAATTATATATTTTTTAAACAGTGTTTAGACTTTAGACAATAACTCAAACATTTTCACCAGCTTTATCCATTTGTAAGTAGACATAAGTGGAGATACCTTCACTGGTAACAGTTTTTGTCGCAATAACGAATCACAGGGAGACAGACGTTTTGCATTTGGGTAGAAAATATACAGTAGATGCCTCTCTGGTTGAGGTTAATTATGTTTGTCATAATAACAAAGTATCCCTTTGGCAATAGTGTCTGGTGCAATCCGAGAGTTCCAGAAAGAAGATGTTCTGAAAAATGAGAACTTACAAAGGAATTTCTTCAACATATGCAACCATAAGCAACTGGACACTCTAGATATCACCTGCATCTATGCCTATATAGATAATATTTGGAAGTTTAAAGTCTACAAAGGCACTTTTCATCATGTAATTATTGTCTCTAGTACAGTTTACTTTGCATGACCTACATTTTGCTCAGTGCTGTTTGTTCTTCAAGGACTTGTAAGTAATCAGGCGTGCCTTGAAGTTTGGCTTTGAGTTCAAAGTATTCACTCTTTCTCTGCTCTACTACAATCTTACTGTGATTCCCACCTATTAGAGATTTCTTGCATTTTTTATCTTGTAGCTTTTCTGGATAGTGTATCTCAAAGCCACTCACTCCTATGCTATTATATTCTTTTTTACTTTCTAAAAAATTCTGGATAAATAAATTTGAGTCTCTTCCCGGGAAAAATTCATCCAGCTCATCAATTGTGCTAAGTCTTTTTCTAGAATCCCCATGCAATAGATCTTTATCCTTGTCAGTCATGTTCCTGAGGACCATCTTTTGCCCTTGGTGATCAGCAAATGAAAAGCCCAACTCAGAGTCCTTAAGACCACATGTGTGACTCATCTGTTCAATGGTTTGTGGAAAAAAGGTCTCTGCAGATATTCCATCCATCTTAAGGGCTTTCTGGTCATGCTTCCGTAGCTGGAGCTGCATAGAACTGCACTCTTGACTCCCAATACCTTCATGCTTTACTGCAGGTTTTTTATTACGTCTCAAGACAAAAACAAGAAGGCAAAATGCCACAAAAACTGTTAATATGAGCACTACTAAAATACTAAGTATTAAAATAGACAAAGGTACAGGTCCACCAGGTGGGCTTTTTATAGGGCCCAAAGGAGTTGTTAAAGTGATTGCAGGAATGGGACTTGTGTACAGTGTGGTTAGCTTGTTTATTAGCTTGGGGCACAGAATTTCATTTTTCAGTGATCTCAGCTCAATGTTTGCAAACTGTACAGGTGTCTCACATTTGACCTCTTTAATGACAATACCTTCGCTCAGTTTCTCAAGCCAGAGCTTCAGAGCAACTAAATCACAAGTGCAGTCCCACGGGTTTCCTTGCAGATCAATCTGCGTTAGAGATCTAAGCTGGTCAAGGACGCCACTTACAGGCAAATACATGAAATGGTTATTCCTTATATTAAGCCTGGCCAGGGGCACACCAGAAAAAATGTAAGCTGGCAGGCTTCTCAAGAGGTTGTTATTTAAATACAGCAGTTGAAGGTTTGGCATGGATTCAAAGGTCCCTCCCAAAATTTCCCTTATTACATTGTATTCCAGATAAAGGTACTGCAGGTTGTGCAAACCAGTAAACATCTCAGGACTCAGACGCTCAATTTGGTTCCCATTGAGATAAAGCCTCCTTAAATTTGTAAGATTGCAGAACACATTTCCTTGAATTGAGGTTAATTGATTGCTCCCTAAATGAAGCAGATCCAGACCTTCAAACTCAGCAAAGTCTGCCTGATCCACCTGTTTGATATAATTCCCATTGACATGCAGTTTTTTTGCATTTAAAGGTTTAGGTACCAGCTCAGCCAATGACTCTAAAGTCCTTTCTTGACAATTAACACTCAATCCCAAATCAGAAGGATGGGTTTTACATACACAGGGTGATGGACAAGGAAAAAAAGGTGGTACTCTGGTTTGAAATGATACTATCTGGCTTAGGCTTTGGTTAGACACAGATTTGCCAGACACTATTCCAGAGTTTTTAGATGGATTGGTGGTTTTAGGTGGCTTAGTTGCCAGCCGATTTAGTGATGTTTGAGCAGTATGACTCCCAGGTGTGGTAAATGTTGTCTCCATGGATGGAGGCAATATCCGTACATCAAAATCACTACCAGTCCCCATAGAGCATAATTCTTGTTTATTAGTTTCTTTTAATAACCTTCCATACAGATCGCTCGGTGTTTCACAAATAGCCTCTCCAATGTAGATATTATATGGCATGTTCTCCAGCCAAGCTTTTAGAGGCAACAAATCACATGTACAATTCCAAGGATTATCTTCCAGCTGCAGCTCCACCACCCGCCCAATATGCTCCAGAACACCTATGTATGGCATCTTCTGGATTCTATTTCCTCTAATGTCCAAATGAGTCAAGGAGGCAAATCTAAATATGTTATCAGGGAGAGAAGAAACCAAATTGTCATTTAGAATGAGAACTTTCAGCTTGTGTAGTTTATTGAAGGCTCCCCGCTCAATATACTTGATTAAATTGTAGTCAGCCTGGAGATATTCCAAGTTCTCTATGCCCAGGAAAGTGTCAGCCCTTAGGCTCTTCAATTCATTGTTGTTCAAGTGCAACTGTTTTAAAGCACTAAGCCCCTGGAAAGCTCCTCCCTCTATACTCTGCAGTTTGTTATTGCCCAACTGCAGGGACATGGCATGTGTGAAATTAAGGAAAGTGTTTGGGTACAGAATGATCAAAAGATTGTTTTGAAAGTTCAAGTGATAGAAATTAGACTGGGGGGGTCTCAGCTGGTTTGGTCTGTACACTGTCACCTTTTCACAGTTGACATATAGCACATTTTCTACTGACAGACAAGAGCAGACGTTGCAGATCTCCAGGGTCAGTTCTGAGTCCGGGTTGGTGGAGGAGATTGGGGTGGAGAGGAAGAGGAAAAGCCACACAAACATCTTCAGGCAGTGATAAAAAGATCTCAGGCTGCTGGAGCAATTCATCTAAGCAAATAGAAAGACACTGTCTTAATATCAGTGATTTATTATATAAGTATGTTTTAAGGCATATATAGAATGTACATATTATAGTGAGTAAGTGTGTGCACATACATAGATATTAGCAAACTGCATTCATGCCATTTTTGTATGCACACTATAAAATCTGAGACGTGATTTATGCCATATAACATATTTTAGTCTCGTGTCTCTGCAGAATAAATTAGCTATCAATGATTCTCTAAGCACTCTCTTATATTCCATCTAGATCCATAACTCATATTAGAACCTAATAAATGTGAGTACATTATTTATAGAAATTCTTTACAGAAGTACGTATGACAGAACAATCATACCTGTATGCAGATTTACAGTGTATTATGATCCCATGTATTACTTCATTTGTATAGCAACAGTAGTCTGTTCTGCAGACCAACACACACGCACATTTATATATATATATATATATATATATATATATACATATATATAATGCAATCATTGTAATAAAACATCTAACACATCTTATGAAAACTAAAATACATGACATCTGACATCCATACATGCAATAGAAAGGTTGTAAGCAGGATTTTTTTTTTTTTTTTTAAAGTCCACTTGTGTATCTCATGTATTATATGTTCCTTGGGTACCAGCTAACTAAACTTCCAAGTGCAATGCACAATATTCTACGTATATACATCCCAGCTATCTCTCCATTTACATCACAGCAACCTGCTAAATGTTATCTCTCTCCACACAAAACCAATCCTCTATCACACAGCCTCACAGATAGCACATGCTGTCTCCACATTATTTAAGATGAGAAAGTAGGTAAGAGAGATTGCAGGGAGAGACAGAAGAAAAAGAAAGAGAGCACATACACCAGGCTAGGTCCAGCAGTACCTATGATATCAGTGGCAAATGCCTGAGGTTTGCGATAGTACTGATTAGTACCGCAATGCTTTGCCGCAGCATGGTCCCTGCTCCTGCTGGGTGCTCTTGTGCTCAATCAGATATCTCCTCCAGAAGATGAGCCAGGGCAGTTGGAGAGAGGGATACCCAGACACGGATCATCCAGGCTAAAGTGTAGAAGTCCCTTTCTGCCAACGCGATGGGAAACAATACTGAGAAATCTATCCTCATCCAGCAGCTGCAGATCCCTAATTAGGAACAGGTAGCATTGAATACATTAAGTGTTACCCATGGAGGGAGATGAGGCTGGATGAAGAAGGGGTCTGGTGAAGGTCCAACTTGCGGTGTCTCTCGTGTCTGAGCTGCAAAGGGGAGTCCACTGTGTGATGGGAGTGCAGGGGGATTACGGGAGGGGGTCTCAGGAGCTGCATCAAAGGGGCTCACAGCGTAAATAAAGCTCTTGCCTCCGAGTCAGCTGTGTTTCCATGGGATAATGCTTGCTGGTGGCGAGTGTCAGGCTCAGGGAGAGAGAGGGTCTCTCCAGTCAGATAGCTGCTGGATGTGTCTGGTGGTTACGGGAGGGAGGAGGGAGGGGAAGATCATTTGCTGCCGATGGAGGACAGATCCCTTTTCCACCGATCAGTCACAAAGAGAATCCACCAAGTAACCCTTCAGCTTCTAAACACAGACAAGAAATGCCATTTTGAAGCCTTGGACTCAGAAATATAGCAGTCACACACAGCTGAGCACAGGAAAGCACAACACAACTATTTTGGGGGATTTTCCTAAAATGCATGCTGTTAGCTGTACAGAGATCACCAGAGGATCTATTCTAGAAACTCCTTTTAATGCCATCAGATTTTCCAAATGCGATTTTATTTTTTTCTTTGCAATACATGACCATTATATTAATCTGCATCGATCCATTAGAAGAAGAGAATGCATGCATTAATTAGCACAAATAAATGAATACAATAAACACAAAAAAGCCACTTGATGGAAATGCAAGATTTTGTCTGGCTAAGAAATACGACTTGGAAAGAAGGATATCACCTTGCATAATGATGGTAGGGTATAAGTGTAACCGATCAACATTTTTTCCTCCCCCTCTGCTAAATGATGCTAGGGAACAAAACAAGATTCACATTCCCTTTTTCAGGTCTGTTTGCCTACCTTTAAAATCCGGATCCATGTAAGGAAATGGAAATGTTCAGCATTTTCTGATTGTCTCCAAGAGATCTGGACTTCTCTCTGCTCCTCACGCTCTCTCTGCCTTCCTATCACCCCCCCCCTCCTTTCCTCTTCTCCCTCTCTCCCCCTCTCCTCTCCCTCTCTGTCACACACACACACAGTATACATTCACACACAGCACACAATCTCAACACATATCAATCGATCTCTTTCAATAAATAAATACACACAGGCACACATGCAGCAACTACAGGTAATTTGGAAAGCCTTTAAGAGGCATGCCCTCCAGAGCAGAATACATAATGCAAAAAAAATATACAGTATATTGCTGCTATTCCTGGATAAAGACACCTCCACAGACCCACTAGATCAATAAAGAGTGTTTAGATCAATCTTTATTGATGTCATGATGCCGTTGAGTTTATTGGGATCAAGGAGCCAGAACTGGCCTGGAACTCCCCCTACTGTGCTTGGCCAGGCAGGTGTATAGGGACCACATCCTTTCCAGTAAAGCAATGTGCAGGACTGTGGTGGGTAAAGGTATTTTGGGTATTTTTTTTAGCATAGTGTGGGTGCCTGTCTCTTACACCAAATGTTCTTAGTGATCTATGACGTGTGTCTAGCACAAGCTTCTTGTTATAATATGTAATGAGATCCTGTAAAAGCGAATGTAGCCAAAACATGGCACCTTAGCTCTCTTATAGTCCTGGCATTGCCATTAAAGCAAAGGAATTGATGCAATATTTAAAACGTTGAGCCTGACAGATCTGCAACAAGCTCTTATTCCATCTGAATAATAAGAACATAGTACCACTGCTGTGTGAAGAAGGCAATAACAGAAAGGTGCACATGTCTTTTGATATTTTTTACAGATAAAATACATTCATGTTGCAATCATTCCTTTTATTGTAAAAACGTTAGCACAATTTTTATTTTAAAATAAATAAATTATATATGCAAGTCCACTAAATATAGTATAACACAATAAACTACCTATTTTGCTCCTGAAGATGCTTTTCGTATCCAATATGACTGTTGTATATTTCTACACTATGATTTAAAATATTCCTAAAAACCACAATATGATTACAGATATTTTAAACTATCGGAAACCAATGAACATACAGTAATTGCTATTTTTTGCATAGTGTAAAACAGTATTTGCAGCTTTATTTGAATACTAGGTGTTTTCTATCCTTATGGTAAAATGCCAGATGATTTCATGTTTTTAAATCGATTGGTAAACATTATTTAAGATCTGGCCACTTTAGTTCACTGCCTATACTGATATGTAAAGGGTAAAAAAAAACAATATAATTCAAACATCCACAGTGCTATTATAAAATCCCATTTTGCTGCCTAGTGGGAATGAATATGTTTACTCTCCACTAAAGACAAGCAAAGTGACCAAGCATGTAGAAGGACTGGGAGAACAGAAGTGATTAAAGCCAGTTGGAAGGAAACGGTAAGGACAGAAAGTGCAGGGGGTTTGTATTAGCACAGGTAAATTCTAAAACAGAGAATTAAGTGATTTGCATGGCAGATTATGAGACAAGAAGCAAATATATTTGTTCCAAGGAGAAGATAGTGGGGATAGGAAGGGAATAGGTCAAATTTAAAAAGGTTATGGGAGAGAAGGGTTAAACCTGTGGCAGTGATGCACTTAATTTAAAAGTCATTTTTAAAAGTGATGGTTTAAGTGGCACATGAGGTAAAGGGGTTAAGGCAGTTGTGAAAGTAAATTAGGTAAGTGAAGACTGTGAAAGTAATGTGGTTTAACAGGAGAAAATCAGTTTTTTTCCCTCTCCTGCCTGTCAAACATTTCTGTGGAGCAGAGAGCAGGGCACGTTCTATTAACTGTGGGGGGAAGGGTTAACTTGAATGGATTTTACTGCAGTTGTTGTTTTGTGAGCCTGTCTGTCTGTGTAAGTAAAATCCTGACCACATTCATCAGTTCCTCTGCACACCTCATAGATGCCTTTATAAGACATACTCTATATAAAGAAGTCTGTAACATGTAAAGCCCCGGGGAACAGCATACTGCAGCCACTCACACCTAGAACAGTATTTTATACATATGAGAAATTTTAGTTTAAAGAAATGTATTTGCTCTCATATCTTTTCTTCATATCTGATAAAGTGTATTTTGCACTGACCCCCTCTGCAGCCTGTAATGTTGTAATGCCTGTTAGATTGTTAGCTTGTGAGCAGTGCCCTCTGACCTATTTGTCTGCCTATCCCGGCTTATTTTATTCCTGTTTTGTTCCCAAACACAATGTGTCACAGAATATGCTGGCGATATATACAGTAAGTGTTAATACTAATGTACTTTTTTATTATGATGATCCAATGGCCCCCCTTGGGAGAAGGGCCTGAACACTAGCATTTATAAAGATATGTCAAAGGAGAGAAAAGAATTATAGATTGTAAGTTTGCGAGCAGGGCCTTCCTACTTCTATGTCTGTCTGTTATTACCCAGTTTTGTTCTATTAATGTTTCCAATTGTGAAGCGCAATGGAATATGTTGCGCTATACAATAAAAGTAATAAATAAATAATTATTTGCTACAGTATTTCCTAACAATCTGCCACTTGTACCTAGCGCTCACCTAGTGTCAGGTCTTCCAAGCAGTTATGCTCAGAGTCATGCTGGATAGATAGTATTTACGCCTTGCCCCTCCTAAGCATGTCTCATTGGCAGCCTTTACAAGCATAGAATACAAAGTAACTCTTTGCAGCCCTGAACGTGTGGGATTGCAGTCAAGAGAGAATGAATAGCAGGCATTTTCCCTGCTTGATCTGCATCAGTATAAACATTGTGCACTTATTTTTTTGTTCTAAATGCCTACAATAGGTTTACTGTACATTTTAACCAAGATAGTCAACATTATTTATAGCAAAATAGACAACACGCCTGTATTGATTCTATCAATCACATTCACTTGTTACTAATTTAATGAGCAACATATACTGTGTGCTGTCAGGAAAATCTTGGTTTGCACACAGGTATCGGTACAGAGATTTTAACTGTGAATAATTACGAGTAATATCCAATTTGGTGCTAAATATTTTACATCAGTCACTCTCCATTAGCTGCAGAGTAGGGATATGATCAAGGCTAGTCTGCAGATAGATTCTGCAGCAAGCAAATACCCGTATTGCTAGAGATATTTACAAAAATCAGGCATGTTTTAATAGTGTTTTAAACATAACATTTCAAAATGTTTACATCTGGTAATATCTTTTTTTTGCAAAAAATAATACATTTGTGCATTTATTCTAGTACTCATGTTTCCCAGTTTTACTATAACATATTATTTTTTTTTCCACTGGAATTTATTTAATAATAAAATTGTATTTTCCCCAAAACACAGACTCCTAGATAGAGTACAGGAATAGCGAGTGAGAGATCATCCACTATTTACACTAGCATTGGAATTAAAAAAAAAAAACATACAATGGCAAAGCTAGACATAGAAAACTTTAGGGTATGGGTCAGGAGGTACAGAAAAATTTTGAAGCACCAAATAAAAAAAAACACAGAAAGCATTTTTTATAGCCGTTACTGCATTTACAACATTTTCTACAGATGATTCAAATAATATTAGGGGCCCATTTATCATTCAATAGTTATGATGTATGCCCCGAAAATTAGCAAGCATATACCACTGTAGCTTAAGGGCTATACATTGCAATACCAGCTGGGAAGAGCTAGACTGTGCATGCACTATACCATGGATTCCTCCCCCATCAATGGCCGCCACACATGTGTGGTCTGTAGACAATGCATGCACAGGAGTCCTGGCACAGGAGTGAAGAGACCGCTAATGCGGTCACTTCACTCCCGGCACATCACTGGGAAGGGATACTTACAGAGCCCCTGTCCCTGTGTGTGCTCTTTAGAACATCCCAGTGGCAAACGCAGGATTTCTTGAGGGGAGTTTCCAAATGCTTGATTTTTGAGTGTGTGGCCAGTCCATGAAGAGAGCAGCATTGGTACTTAACCAGCTTTAATATGTGTCATACAATGTGTATTGTGTGTCATAATTCCAGCATATACAGGATCACAGTAAGTCATTAGATGTGTCAGTAAGGCCATCCTGCCTGAGCTGAATGTATTTATTTTAGATGTGTGCACCATTCCAGAGCATTGGAGCAAGTCCGGGAGCCTGGAGGAGCAACAGAAGAACCTAGCACTGCCCTGGACATATATGTACATATTGGGCTATATAGCAGTGCATCTCTAACAGTGCATGTTTTCCAGATCTCCTAGTTGGTGCACAGGTTATTTATTACTGGCTAATACATGTGAAAAGATCCACATGTGGTGCTAATTATTTCATTTGTGATACTGAGAAGAACATGTAGCACTAGTAAAATTCTATTATATTACTATTTCTACTATGGTCATGGTATGTGCTGGGGAGGGGGATTTCCAGGCAGATGGAAACCTCCCCTGCGTTTGCCTATGTATCCGGGTGCTGTAATCTCATTTTACAATGCAATCATGGGTGCTAATATCATGCCCAGATCACATTGCAAATGCAATTTTTAATAAATGGGCCCCTCTGCTAACAAGTTTCTTCTTTTTAAGCTTCAAACTCCATTTTTATGGTAGTGTTGACATTTATAGCATAGGGTAGAGGGCACAACATGCAAATTGAAGGCTACTCCATCTGTAATCTGGCTGTGAGCAATAAAAATATACAGTACTGTGCAGCAGAAAAATATTATATGGTCCGACAAGTGTTTTATCTTTTCATGTTTTAACTTTATTTGAAAGGGGCATATTTGACAAAAAGTAGCCTATTACCCAAATTGACTTCAATGCCAATTTTGAATCTACTGTATTATAATTGACACATATTGCTCCCCCCGATACCCTTTTCCCAGCCATATACTGTACATAAAACCACACTTTAATGCTATGGACCAAATCTTGGGTGCAATGGGCCTGATTCTGAGATAGACATAAAGTGTCTGTACTGGCATTATGCTGTGGAAGCTAGATTTACTAGCTTATACTAATGCGAATATCTGTAGGGCTGCTGTGAGGATCTGTATGGCCTACAGCAGCTAGCCATGCTGCCCACTGTTTTTCCATCCATAAGAGCAACCGGCATCAATAGTATTGTCTGAAAATATGCAAATTTTGTGGCCAGGATTTGTATTGAGACGCCACTTTCACAAATCCGCCACTTGAATACAAGGTGGCAACCATCGGATGATCATTGGTCGATTATTAGACTTCTGAGTAACCCTATGGTCATGCAGAATGGCAACAGAACTAGGTATGGTCATGCAGAATGGCCAACAGAAGTAAGATGCCGGAGCCTTAATAACTGCATATGGGATCAAAGATACAGGCTGTGACATGCCCCCAAAACAATCATGACATGCCAGAGTTTGATTCACCAACCTCTTTACCACGTACAAATGATCCATGACTGTCAATCTCTTTGCAAATAAATCCTGTCTGCAACCGTAGTTGCAAGTTCATCACGGCACATGCGCAGTAGAAACAAAAGGCATTTGCGAAAGCATCAGCATTGCAACCATCTCTGATTCAGGCCAGCAGTCTAGAAAATGATAGATGTTGATTGGTTGCTATGGGCAACTTGTCCAATTCATCTCTCTCTAAGGTTTAACACATCCCACCCCATGTTACATGCTCATGGGCATATCTATAATGGGTGTATGGTGTGTGGTGCACAAGGGGGGGTCACACTGCACACCCTGCACCATTATATTATACTTCTCCTGCGTTGCAGAAATTACTGGGAAAATGAATTGACCCTCATGTTCCCAAAGATCTGCACATGTGCAATAAAGAAATGACCAGTAACATGGCTCAAGCACCATGTTTCTTGAGACCTACACATGCACAGTAGACTCTTGCACTGTACCAGAGTCTACTTGGCAACTGCATCAGCCAGAGAGGCAGCCGACTGCCCCTGCATATGCTGCCTTACATTTAGAGAAGAATGGAAGATAGTAGAGTGGTATGTAAGCATAGCATTGAAACACTCTACTCCTCTGCTAAACTTTTTCTTTACTTGTCCAGTAATGTTCAAATTCCTTTTACTTCAATTCCTTAAAGCATATACAATTTCTGCTATGATGGTAGGTACAGCCTTGATACCCTTTGAAAGTAATTCATGCATGCCTACTATAAACCTCTCCCTTCTGGGAAATCCAGGAGGAATTTATAAGTAGGTGGCGTGGTCTGGAAATCATGTTATCACAACCCCACTTTGCTGTGGCATACCAGTCATGGCCCCATGATGCTGCAAATTACTTAATCAAGCTCCTGGACAGCCCACTTCACTGGAGAAGTGGTTGGGATCCAGGAAGTTGGTCTTAACTGCTAGGAGAATAGTTAAGTATGAAGTCATTAGAATAACTAGACAAAGGTAGTGAGTAGACAAAGGTGCAATATTGCAGCTATCCTGCAGTCTCCATGGATCTGCCTAACCTTCATATACTGCCATTCTTCCAATATAAATATTGTTCTGGACACAGCAGTTCTCAATTTGACACACTAGTCCATGTGTGCCCAAAGCTGGGTTAAATATGGGTGAATGTTATCACAAAACAGGAAGAAATGGTTTTGCACTCTGATCATTGGGACACAATGTATCTAATTGTATATTTAATTAATGTTTAAGCATTTGACTGGCACATGCTTCTGGTATACTCTTTTATATTTTCTTCCCTGTGTAACTCTGGATGTCTGGAAAAAATACTTATACAGTATATAGCCAACAGATATAATACTTATATATAGCCATTTGGCCAAATTTTCCATGCCATGGACTCTACGGTTTAGCCATGTCTTGTGATTTTTCTTAAAACTTACTACTTTAATCTGTTACTTTATAAAAATTATTTTGCAGCAAAAAAAAATTGGGAACTTATCCAATCGCTACTCATGGTTGATTGACTTAGCCGTGTTAAGCATCTCGTGCCAAATGAAGCAAAAAAGGAAAGGTGTAAAAGGACACATCTATAGGGTGGGAAGTATCATGCAACGCACATTGCATGCGATAAATACCACCACTTATCACATACATAGCTGTTTATTAATGCTGTATGCATAGATAATTGAGATTAAAAATGCAGAGGATAGCTCTGACGATTAATGCCATCCCTTGTGTCGTGAGGACTTCAAGGTTTATGACCTGGGATATCTACTGAATATGTGCAACCGTCAGCCTGCACATGTCCAAGTCGGGGGTTCAGAGGGAAATTCGTGTAAATAATCCCATTGGCTTCTATAGTTGCCTATCGGGCACAAGTTCTGGAAAGTTTAGTTTTCCGGAGCATGGGGAATACTGGCACATCACAGCCCATAGACTTCTATGAGCACTGCAGTGCCTGCAGGCTGGTGCAGCTATTACCAATATCCACTGCAAACCACTTTAATGCATATGGGGATTGCTGCAAACTACCGAAAACTGCAGTTTTTAGAGGTTTGACCTCAATTTTGCGGTTAATACATCACAATGAGATAAGACAAATCCTAAACGACCAAAACCCTAATATTTCAGCCTGCCACAATACATGCTTGTCAATCAGGAATCCATGCATAATTTAAGATTATCCAAATGTTGACAAAATGATAATCGTTCCTGAATGCCTGTATTAAACAGCCACAAACTGAATGCACAATATTGAGATATCTTTGAAAATATCTCTCAATATGTCTATTTTTTTTACCTTAAAACAGGTTATATCAATAACAACCGATATAAAAAAGTGTGTATTTCTCTTAACTAACACAAAGTGACTAATATTCTTTTGATGCATATATAGAGAACATTGAATCAGTACTTTATGTCTCACGTTAATAATGCATTAACTGTAACTTCAAAGATTTTTATAGCTACTCACTAAAGAACAGTATTAAAATCTGAGCAATACACAGTGCTAGGCAGCAAATCATTGTGAACCGAGGAAGCAATATGCTAGTCAAAGCTTTGTTGTGATCTATGTCTACTTCACTTGATACACACACTTTATCCCCTATCCCACTAAGTTTCATAACTAGCCTTACATAATCTTGATCGCAGTGTTGTGATATTACACTTGCTTTTTATAGCTGCAATTGTGACTGTCTAACAAAAGCCCTATGCCTTAGTCCAGATCTCTGTAAGAGTTGCAATTATCACGGTTAGGCATTACAGATTAGTAGGTTACAAAATCAAAAAGTGTATTGTATATAATGTGTTTTTATTTCTGTGCTTTATATGTGTTCAGGCTTCAATGTGCTACAATAATGATTCATTTCACCAGTATAACCCCTACGCCATATAGCAAAGAACCTTATAAAGTCAAAAGCAAGGATATGGAAATTATTAAAACAACAACAAAACAAAAACAATTCTATTTACTATAAAAGCTGTGCACAGGGATATATTACACTTATTTAATGTACAGGAAATGATGCATTACTGATATTTGATGGATAAGTGCAGTGCTTTAGAATGTTTATATATACTGCTTAAAACCCACTTAGTATAAATAAAGGTGCATGATTTTGCAGATGACACTAAACTTCTTAAAGAGTTGTAGAAAGTGGGCATTGGGCATGAAATCAGCAGATGAGGTTCAATGAAAATGAAGGCAAGATAATGCTCTAAGCCTTAGCAATAATCGATCTGCTTGTACTGTCCATTAATCTAAAGAAAATGAAGATCAATATGGGGGCGGCTGAGGTAATCAGTGATGGAAAATAGTTTTTAAATGCTATTAAATAAAGTATCCACCAACAGTGACCAGTACCAGGGGTGAAACTAGGCTTTCTGTCACCCAGGGCAAAAACATGGCTCATCCCTCCCTTCCATGTAGACAGTAACCACCAATGGTTTGCTTCAATACCCTGGTTAAGGGTTATTAACCATCTAGTATTAATATATATATATATATATATTTTTTTTTTTTTATATATATATAGGTGTGTTTAGGTGTGATATCACACCTTGATAAAAAGGCCGTTGGGGCCTTGAAATGTCGGTTTATGTCTGATACAACTATTTACTGGGACTTAATAAGCCCGGACGAGTGCCGCCTGCTTCTTGCTCATGGGAGACTTGGACATGTTATATATATACATATATATATATATATATAATTTTTATATATATATATATATATATATATATATGAGACAAAATATATAAAGTGTAAATGTGATATGTGATACATATTCTGAGGTAAAATATTAACAAATTAATGCTATATATATATATATATATATATATATATATATACTGTATAAATACAGTACAGGGTCAAATGCTTGGACACACCTTCTCATTCAATGGTTTTTGTCTATTTTAATTATTTTCAACATAGTAGATTAATACTGCAGACATCAAAATTAAGAAAGAACACATATGGAATATGTAAAAGTGTTAAACAAATCAAAATATGTTTTATATTTAAGATTCCTCAAAGTAGCTCCCTTTTGCTTGCATGACAGCTTTGCACACTCTTGCATTCTCTCAATCAGCTTCATGAGGTAGTCTCCTGGAATGGTTTTCCAACAGTCTTGAAGGAGTTAACAGAGGTGCTGAGCACTTGTTGGCTGCTTTTCCTTCACTCTGCGGTCCAACTCATCCCAAACCAGCTCAATTGGGTTTAGGTCAGGTGATTGTGGGGGCCAGGTCATCTGACACAGCACTCCATCACTTTCATTCTTGGTCAAGTAGCCCTTACATAGCCTAGAGGTGTGTTTGGGGTCATTGTCTTGCTGAAAAACAAATGATGGTCCCAGTAAGCGCAAACCACATGGGATAGCATGGTGCTGCAGAATGTTGTGGTAGCCATGCTGGTTAAGTGTGCCTTGAATTTTGAATAAATCACCAACAGTGTCACCAGCAAAGCACCCCCACACCATCACACCTCCTCCTCCATGCTTCACAGTTGGAACCACACATGCAGAAACCATCTGCTCACCTTCTCTGCATCTCACGAAGACATTGGGGTTGGAAACAAAAATGTAAAATTTGGAGTCATCAGTCCAAAGTACAGATTTCCACTGGTCTAATGTCCATTCCTTGTGTTTTTTGGCCCAAACAATTATCTTCTTCTAGTTGTTTATCCTCAGTAGTGGCTTCTTCACATCAATATGACCATGAAGGCCTGATTCACGCAGTCTCCTCTGAACAGTTGATGTTGATATTTGCCTGCTACTTGAACTCTGTGAAGACTTTATGTGGTCTACAATCTGAGGTGCTGTTAAGTAGCGGTTTCTGAAGCTGGTAAATCTAATGAACTCTGCAGCAGAGGTAACTCTTGGTCTTCATTTGCTGGGGCGGTCCTCATGAGAGCCAGTTTCATCATAGCGTTTGATGGTTTTTGCAACTGCACTTAAGGCTACTTTCGAAGTTCTTGAAATTTTCCATATCAACTAACCTTCATGTCTCAAAGTAATGATGGACTGTCATTTCTCTTTACTGAGTTGAGTGGTTGGTGCCATAATATGGATTTCAATAGTAGTCAAAAAGTGGTGTCCACTGTGTACTAACCCTACCTCTGCACAACACAACTGATGGTCTCAAACACATTTAGTAGGCAAGTAATTCCACAGATTGACTCTTGACAAGGCACACCTGTTAATTCAAAACCATATTTTCCTACATTTAACCTTCCATTAAGTGGTATACCATTTTTATCAGTACATCTACCCAAGTATTTGTGCTCGGGATATGAGCCTACTTGGGAAAATTCAAACTGCTAATAGCGATTAAGTAATGTGGTGTAGATAACACAGTATATACTGTATACCAATATTCCTGATCACATTCTGTCCTTCTTGGATTTCTGTGTTCTCCAATGACACCACTCCTCCAAGTAAGTAGACAACATTCTGTATAGTTTAGTTTTAGCATAATTTATACAGACAAGATATTCATGCATAAAAGAACATGAACTTATCTTTTTTTTCCGTATTACATAACTTGTCAGGGACCCGTACCCAGTTTCCCTGACGTGGGGGGTACACCTCTGCTATAGACAGAGCACCGTAAAACAACTGCCTTACTTACCAAACTGCCACCATCAATGGAAATGATTTAAAGAGGCCACCGGTCCTCTATTACCCCAATAATTGCACAGGCTCGGCAACAAGATTCCCACACAATTAATCTTTTGCTTAACCTCTCCACAATTATGCAGACTCGATGTCCCAGATGACCACACAGTTCGCTGAGACCAACCCTCTGCTTCCCGTACTTAACACTGAAACCAGGACTTCAATACTTTTCATCAGAAGAGCATCACACCCACGGTGATGTCATACTCATCGGCTCTAATTGGTGGATGAATTGATTGGAGGACAGGCACCTCCCAGCCCGCTTCTAAATCCCTTTAAATTTAAACCAGAATAAGCCTAATAATTTCCCCTGTGGATAGATTACCTACAATATGGGGTGTTCATCATACTGGTCCTTTTTTATCTGTTATAAAAGTGTAAATAGGATGGGTCTGTGATGGTGCCTTCTTGAGATATCTCATATCTTTAAAACTGTATGTCTCAGTGATCTGGGAATCGCACCTAACCTGGATATTCGGTCCTGAAATATATGTATAGAATTTTCCAAGCTTCCTGCTATCACTGATACATCAATTAAGTCACATAAACCATCCAAATATGACTGCTCTGTTATCTGCTATATCTCATCACACCTGAATGTCAGTTTGTTTACTATTTGTTTTACCCCCTATGGTGCTGACTGTCTATAGATGCAAACACAAAGGGCTGAGCAATACACTTGCCCTGGTGAAAACTTTACCATAATTGAGTGGACACACACATGGGCTCTGAGCTAGACAAATCTGTGTAGTATTTCCTTATTTCATTAACAGGCTAGTGGGAACTTTGCCTGTCCCTGTTAATTTCATTACCTGGGCACGACTCTAACCAAAAGGTTTCCTGACTTGTAAACTTCAAAGAATAATTATCATGTGAGTCATGACATTAGCATCTTATTGATCAGTGAGGGGCCAGAGTTCAACAACAACTTATTAGGGAACAAACCCAATCATAGAAAATATATAATTTTTCACATATCTCATCACATATAGTTTGATACCTAGCAATACATAGAATCTAACTGAACAATACTATACTACATCAGAGTATATATGGATCCATATAGCAAAAATATGTTGAGTCCTTTAATATGAGGGTGCTCATTTAATATCCTTTAATATGAGGGTGCTCGTTTGTAATTATGAGTCAAGATCCCTTTTAAGTCTTAGTTATTTGCACTCTGGGCCAAGAGCACAAGGTTCATGTTATAACTAGGGTATTATGCCAGTATCCTCCTTGGTATAAGAAAAGTTGGAGTCTGTATATGCAGCAGCCAGCTAGTGTATGACTCCAGCTGTCATTAGAAACTTAAAGTCTATCTCCACTGAAAAAGGATGTTAAAATTTTTTGGAGGATACATATGTTCCTCTTAATCTTTATAAAGTAGAACCCTTCTCCTGAATGGTAGATTATATTTTACTTTACCAGTTGCATTAAAACATTGATGGATTATTGTCTGGCAGATAGTAATGTGACTTGCTGCTTGAGGATGAATACAGCCTCCAGATCATATAGTCTCTGACTATAATTAACCCTTCGTCAGGCGCACATCTGGGATTCCCAGGTTCATGCGCAGTGTACCTGACAAGCGCCTGTTACAAAATCATCATTAGCACCTAATTAACTAAATTCTAACTTTCTTAAAGTGATCAGTGACCATCATTAGGATGTATAAAGAGAGAATATATGGAAATCTGGCTCACAAAACCACATTTATTAACCTTAAAGCAAGTAAAACAAAAAATACAAAATTTTAAGAGGCGAAGTGTGCCTAAGAGGCCACCCTGGACAAACCTACATAGTTCCACAAAATACCCACAACCCTTGTAATTTTCATTCATAAAATGAGCAAAATATACAAAGTTGTGAGAAAATAACAAGAAATACGTACCTTCAAAAGTCAGACGAGTTTGGACGCAATGAGCCTGAGAGGCCAGGAAGGTCACTACTGCACTCCACACAGGCAGTGGAAAAACTGACTAGGGGGGTTTTAAACAGCACCTAGAAATAGGAAGGTACTAGGTGGGGCAGGCTCCTGTGCCCCCTTGTGGTGGAGAGGTGAGCGAGAACAGCTTTGTGGCGCCTGTCAGGCCAGCTGCGCCTGACACAGGGTTATGTAGTGGCTACTTATTCTCAGTAAGTGAGCATGTAAATACTCCCCAGCTCTCTCCTTAGTAGAGTAACTATAACAGCATATTTGTAACTGATGTAAATAAGGGGGTTTATATTATAATTCCCTATATTTGGATGAATTAGCTTGGTAGGGAGTGCTGGTAATCTATGTCTTTTCCCCACAGCGGTATGTACCTGAGATGCAGCTCCACTACTTATAGCTACTGCTGTCCTTGTCCCCTGAGCAGCACTTACCTCCTCCATCACTATGCTGTGTCTCTGTGACTTGTCCCTGCTGCCTGGCCATTACTGTGATGTTAGGTGCTGGTGTGATACAGCTTACCCAACACTTCTGTCCATTGGACAGGGAGACTAGCCTCTGGCTATCACACCACCTCCTTTAGCCTGTATGGCCCTTCAGCTGGCTCTTTCGCCTACCGCCTGCAGTCAGTCACTGCCGCTGTGTAATCTCCCACTGACAGCGTCCTGTCCACCAGACTGTCCTGTGCTGCTGGGCACCACTGCTGGGTGGGTGCCAGCTCCATCATCCTCACAGCTCCTTCTATGTCAGGCTCCCTCAACAGCTCCACCCCCTTGTGTCTGCAGGGCACAGGGGGGTGTGAGCACCCAAGGAAAGGAACTCCAAACTAACTGTCAGCTACTGATGGCAGCTGTTATATTTACCGCTCTCTAACCGGACCTTCTTTTCCTGACAGGAACCAAATAACTCTCTGCTATATTACTCCGCCCCTTCTACTATATTGTATGTCATAGCCAGAATTACCACAGTTATCTATTTAATAAATGCCTATATATAAATATATATATATATATATATATATATATATATATGTATATATATATATATAATATATATATATATATATATATATATATGGGCACAGTCGTGCCCTTATATATTAAGGCTGCATAGGGAATTCCGAAGGGGAGGACAGGGTGTTTAAGGGGCTACACCTCAAAGGCTATAGGAGGTGCGGATCTGAAATTTGGCATGGCCGGGTAGAATTGTCACTGGGTACTGCATGCCAAATTTCAGGGCAAAAACTGTCACATTTTTCTGACATTCTCAATTAGGAACCCTTTTCTGCTATAGTCTATGAGGTATTTTTGGGAAGGCAAAACTCAGGGTAGGGGTGGAATTTAGACTTGGGGTTTGTTTTATTACATAGCTGTTGTGCAAGGGTACATGCTTTTGGGGTTCAGGTAAAATAGAAAGTTACAGTTTTTAAACCATTACCTCAAGAATGCACCATTATAAAGATAGGACTTTTCAACTTGTTGCGCAGCCTCAGTAGGAGCCTCCAGCAGGTGGCTTCACTCGGGTGCAGAAGATGGGCATCATTTGCGGGTGATATCAGGTCATGGATAGCAGGCAATGGTAGCGGCAGGGACACAGATGCGGTGGTGGGGACATCAGTGGCAGCAGGGACAACAGCGGCAGTGGTGTCGGCGGTGGCACGGGGGCGTGGGTGTCGGTGGTGGAGGGTATGGCGGCGGTGAGAGCGTTTGCGGCAGGCCTGGATTCAAGAGGATCCAGTCCCTGCCAGCCATTCTGCACCTTAGTGCCATTTTTGAAATTCAAAGATGGCCACCTCAAGCCAATCAATGCTCATGGTGGCCATCTTTGAATTTCAAAAATGGCACTAATGCGCCATTTTTGAAATGTGCGCTGCTGCCATACTCGGCAGAATGGCTGGCGGGGACTGGATCCTCTCAGATCCAGACCCACCGCCGACACCTGAACAGGCACCGGTCCCGCAGCTGCCAGGTGCCACCGGCAATGACATTGAGAGCCGTGATTGGCTCGCATCGGCCATCTTTGATTTTCAAGGATGGCTGCTGCGAGCAAATCATGACTCGTGACATCATTGGAGGCTGTGGCACCTGAAGAGGACCACAGAAGCCCTGGGGAGGTAGCAGCCACCCCCCAGGTGAAGACGCCAGATGCCCTGGTGGGTGGATGCCTGCCAGGTGAAGACACCAAATCCCTGGTAGGTTGGCACCCATCAGGTGAAGACATCAAAGCCCTGGAGGGTTGGTGCCCACCAGGCGAAGACGCCATAAGTCCTAGTGGGTGGCAGCCATGAAAAAGAGCTGACACAGGCTGTCACCCACTAGGTGAAGAGGTCGAAGCCCTGGTGGGTCGGCATCCACCAGGTAAAGACGCCGGAAGTCCTAATGGGTGGTAGCCATGAAAAAGAGCTGACACAGGCTGCCACCCACTATGTGAAGATGTAGAAGCCCTGGTGGGTGCCCTGGTGGGTGGATGCCTGCCAGGTGAAGACACCAAATCCCTGGTAGGTTGGCACCCATCAGGTGAAGACATCAAAGCCCTGGAGGGTTGGTGCCCACCAGGCGAAGACGCCATAAGTCCTAGTGGGTGGCAGCCATGAAAAAGAGCTGACACAGGCTGTCACCCACTAGGTGAAGAGGTCGAAGCCCTGGTGGGTCGGCATCCACCAGGTAAAGACGCCGGAAGTCCTAATGGGTGGTAGCCATGAAAAAGAGCTGACACAGGCTGCCACCCACTATGTGAAGATGTAGAAGCCCTGGTGGGTTGGCACCCACCAGGCAGAGATGCTGTAGCCCTAGCGGGTTGATGCCTGCCAGGCAAAGACGACAAAGCCCTGGTGGGTTGACACCCACCATCTGCAGATGCAGAAGTCCTAGTGGGCGGCAGCCAAGCAAAATAGCTGACACAGGCTGCCGCCAACTAGGTGAAGAAGCCAAAACCCTGGCGGATTTGTGCCCACCAGGCGAATATGCCGAAGCCCTGGCGGGTTGGCATCCACCAGGCACAAATGCCAGAAGTCCTAGTGGGAGTCAGCCATGAAAAAGAGCTGACAGGCTGCCACCCACTAGGTGAAGATGTTGAAGCCCTGGCGGGTTGGCACCCACCATGCGAAAACACCAGAAGTCCTAGTGGGAGGCAGCCACAAAAAAGTGCTGACACAGGCTGCCACCCACTAGGTGGAGACGTCGAAGCCCTGGTGGGTTGGCACCCACCAGGTGAAGACGCCGAAGCCCTGGTGGGTTGGCCCCCACCAGACGAACACACCAGAAGTCCTAGTGGGTGGTGGCAACGAAAAAGAGCTTACAGGCTGCTGCCAACTAGGCAAAGACACCGAAACCCTGGTGGGTTGTCACCCACCAGGCGAAGATGTCAGAAGTCCTAGTGGGCGGTAGCCACAAAAGAGCTGACATAGGCTGCTGCACACTAGGTGAAGACATCGAAGCCCTGGTGGGTTGGTGCCCACCAGGCAAATACGCTGAAGCCCTGGAAGGTTGGTGCCCACCAGGCAAATACGCCCATGCCCTGGCAGGTTGGTGCCCACCAGGTGAAGTCGCTGAAGCCCTGAGGTGGTGGTGGCCACATAAAAGAGCTTAAAGTCCTCTGTCCCCCAAGTGGAGTCCTGTAAAATAAATATTACAATATTAGAGTATGTTGTGTTATTTTAATATATTTTTTTACAGGTGGAGTACAGGTGGCAGTGGGCCCTAATGGCCAGCATACTGGTACTTGTGGTTTCCAAGTACCAGCATGCATGGAGGCATGCTGGGACCTATAGTTCACCTGCAAAATAATCAACCCAGCACCCACTGCCCAGGAGTGTTCGGGACAGCCCCGGGCTATCAGTCTAGGCCTGGGGTGCCTGGAGGAGGGGGACCCCTATATTGGGAGAGGACCCCAACTCCCAAGGGATCCCCGGCCTGGGCTGACAAGCGATCAGGGGTGATGCTGCAGCAGGGGGGCACGGTGAAAGGGCTCCCCTGGCTGTGGCATCACCCCCCCGCTAGAAGAAGTCCGATGCTGGTTCTGAGAAATTCAGGGGGGCCCTATACATTTTTCCCCCTGTATTTCCCTAACCAGGACCAGCTCAGAGCCCTGTGCTGGTTGTACTAAATACGTGGGATCCCTACGTCATTTGTCCCCCATATTTTGGCAACCAGGACAAGATCTGAAAAGCCTGGTGCTGGTTGTGCTTAATATGGGGGACCCCTACAATGTTTGTCCCCTGTATTTAGCACAACCAGTACTGGGGCTCCATACCCCAGTGCTGGTTGTATTCTGGGGGGGCAGGGCTATGCTTTTATTTATTATACATTCAATTTAATTATAATTTTTATTCTAATTCAATTTTTAACATAGATGCGTAGAACTCACTGCTGCATTTGTCCATCTGTGACTTATTGATTTGATTTTCTCAGGTGCATACACACTACCAGTGAGCCCTCTGTCGCCCACTGATGCCCCCTTTGCACTGCACCGCTGCCACTGCTCTGCACCACAACTGCTGCTGCTACCCCACATGCCTACGGCCATCTCGCACTCTGCACCTCCCAAGCCAACCTCCTGTGTGCTGTCCCCATTTCCACCTGCGTTAGTGTACCATTTTGTTGCCCTTCTCCCCTGCAGGTGGCCCAGTTTGCTCATCCAAACCCTGATAGTTAATACTTTTTAAAAAAAGCTATGAAATTCCATAGACAGAAAACCTTACAGTTTCACATGTCCCATTAAGGCTGCTTAGACATGATCTAAAAATTCACAAAACCTATTGATTTTCTTGCCACACAAACTTCAAAAAGCAATAAAATTACCATCATTAAGGCTGATGCCTTATTTGATGTGTTCCTTGCGCAATACAGATATGGTATGCCAACACACCCTTCGGTTAACGGCAGATTCAGCACTCTCACAGAATGAGATTGCTGTCACTCACAAAATGGTGGAGCTGCTAATTCATAGAATTGTGTGCTCATTGGAATACACACATGCAGTCTATGCAACTGAGGTCAAAGCAGAAAATAGAGCTGTGCAGGTGGGATAAAAGTGGTGTGGATGGGGGGAGGAGACAGAGCAGCGTGGAAAAGGTGAGACACAAAGGCGTGTAGAGAAGGGAAGGTTAAGCATTACAGAGGGGGGGTAGCCAAAGTAGTGCAGATGGGTGGAAAACAGTGGTGCGGATGGGGGGAAACAGAGTGGCACAGTTTGCGGGGACAGTGACGTGGATAGGGAAGAGAATGGCATGGACATGGGACTTGTCCCTTGTTCACACACAGAACATATATATATATATATATATATATATACAGTATATATATAGATTTTTTACATATATATCATGAATTTGTTAACATTTTACTTTAGAATGTGCACATAACTTAATTATATATAATATTGTACACTTTCACATAGATATTTAATTACAGCTCCTGCATATTTACAAATTCCAACCATTCACATCCCTTCACCTGTAAATATATGAAATGTATATGTATATATATGTATACAGTACCAGTCAAAAGTTTGGACACATGTTCTCATTCAATGGATTTTGTTTATTTACATTATTTTCAACATAGTAGATTAATACTGAAGACATCTAAACTGTGAAAGAACAAATATGGAATTATGTTGTAAACAAATCAAAATATGTTTTATAATTTAGATTCCTCAAGGTAGCCCCCTTTTCCTTTGATGACAGCTTTGCAAACTCTTGGCATTCTCTCAATCAGATTCATGAGGTAGTCTCCTGGAATGGTTTTACAACAGTCTTGAAGGAGTTAACAGAGGTGCCGAGCACTTGTTGGCTGCTTTTCCTCACTCTGCGGTCCAACTCATCCCAAACCAGCTCAAATGGGTTTAGGTCAGATGATTGTGGGGGCCAGGTCATCTGACACAGCACTCCATCACTTTCATTCTTGGTCAAGTAGCCCTTACATAGCCTAGAGGTTTGGGGTTATTGTCTTGTTGAAAAACAAATGATGGTCCCAGTAAGCGCAAACCAGATGGGATGGCATGGCGCTGCAGAATGCTGTGGTAGCCATGCTAGTTAAGTGTGCCTTGAATTTTGAACAAATCACCAACAGTGTCACCAGCAAAGCACCCCCACACAATCACACCTCCTCCTCCATGCTTCACAGTGGGAACCACACATGCAGAAATCATCCGCTTACCCTCTCTGCGTCTCACGAAGACATGGCATTTGGAACCAAAAATCTAAAATTTGGACTCATCAGACCAAAGTACAGATTTCCACTGGTCTAATGTCCATTCCTTGTGATTCTTGGCCCAAACAATTTTCTTCTTCTTCTTTTTGTTCATCCTCAGTAGTGGCTTCTTCGAAGCAAAACGACCATGAAGGCCTGATTCACACAGTCTCCTCTGAACAGTTGATGTTGAGATTTGTCTGCTACTTGAAATCTGTGAAGACTTTATGTGGTCTCTAATCTGAGGTGCTGTTAAGTAGCGGTTTCTGAAGCTGGTAACTCTAATGAACTTATCGTCTGCAGCAGAGGTAACTCTTGGTCTTCCTTTCCTGAGGCGGTCCTCATGAGAGCCAGTTTCATTATAGCGTTTGATGGTTTTTGCAACTGTACTTGAGGATACATTCAAAGTTCTTGAAATTTTCCATATCGACTGATCTTCAAGTTTTAAAGTAATGATGGACTGTCGTTTGTCTTTGCTGAGTTGAGTGGTTGGTGCCGTAATATGGATTACAACAGTAATCAAATAGTGGTGTCCTCTGTGTACTAACCCTACCTCGACACAACACAACACAACTGATGGTCTCAAACACATTAAGAAGGCAAGTAATTCCACAGATTGACTCTTGACAATGCACACCTGTTAATTCAAAACCAATCCAGGAGACTACCTCATGAAGCTGAGAATGCCAAGAGTCTGCAATGCTGTCATCAAAGCAAAAGGGGGCTACTTTGAGGAATCTTTAGGAAACATATTTTGATTTGTTTAACACTTTTTTGTTTACAACATAGGGCCTGATTCAGAGCTGAACGCTCTGACCAGATTGCTTGCTCTGAATCAGGGCCGTCCCAGCTAAATTTGGAGCAGCCTCCTGGCTGCTTGCATAGCTGTGGGTGACCACCCACAGCTTATGCGAGCGGCCAAAAAGATGGTCGCGATGGTTAAAAACCATCGCGACCATTGGGCTTGTGACGAGACCCTGCGGTAGGGTCTCGCTTCCGCAAGCCCAGGAGTGATTTTGGCTCTATCAGAGCCAAAATCACTCCCACTGACATCATTACTGATGTCAGTGGGGCCGGACGGTAGGCGTTCCCATGGGAATGCCTCCGTCTGGCAGCCACGCCCCCGGCATGCCCACCAAAGGGGGCCTGCTGTCAATCAACATCGACAGCACGCCCCCTTTGGTGCGAGACCCAGGTCTCACTTATGCGCACAACGGAGCTCCCTCCATCGTGCGCATGCGCAGTGGGGCTACATCGACCCGTTTGCGAGCGTCCTTTGCTTGCGAACGGGTCTGAATGACCCCCATAATTCCATATGTGTTATTTCATAGTTTTGATGTCTTCAGTATCAATCTACTATGTTGAAAATAATTTAAATAAACAAAAACCATTGAATGAGATGGTGTGTCCTAACTTTTGACTGGTACTGAATAAATATATATATATATATATATACATATATATATATATATATATATATATATATACACTGTTTTTATATATACAGTATATATATATTTTGCCATATATATATATATATATTTCCAATGATGCTGCACTCACACCTTAAATAAATATATCAGGGTGCACTTCAGGGCCGTGAAGTCCAAAAATAGAAAAAAACATATCCTGTTTTGGATGAAGGCACTCACTATAGTAAAATTTAGATATCTATTAAGACAAGGTTCAACCAACTGTTAAGTCGTTAAGTCAGACACAAATATTTAGTCATGTTAAGTCGTTAAAGCAAACACAACTATTTAGTCGACGTTTCGGTCAAAATCAGACTTTTCTCAAGACCAGTGTCTGTAATTTTGTGACAAAAACACACAAAATAGATATCTAAATGTCACATAGCACAGCTGGATGTGTTTTTAATTTCAAATGGTATAATTTGGCCCCGCTGGATTAACAAGAGTAAACATGTGCATACACACCACCAGACTTTTGAAGTCAAAAACATAATTTAAGCTTTATTAGCATGCACATAATCCATAGTTGCCAACGTTTTGGTTCCACCCTGGAACCTTTGTCAAGGCTTCATAAGAATACAAAAGACTGTGGAGCTGAAACAATGTGTGCGTGTCCATGCTGGCATGCACACACATACACTCTTTCAGCTCCACAGTCTTTTATGCTTATATATATATATATATATATATATATATATATATATAATTAATACAATACGGTATTTAACTCTTAACCAGGGTTACACAGATGTAAATTTTAAGTGCTGAAATGTTTGTTTGATAAGAGGGCCTACCCCATTACGTTGAAGTACCAGCAATTGCTGCATTTATGCTGTGGTTCTGGAGTGTCTTCACTTTTAAATGGAGCATGTAGGCTTAATTTTCTCAAGAATCAAAGGTAAGTATTGCTGCCTGTACTACACTATCTCGCCAACCACAAAGCATTGCAGTGGCTGCTATACTATATGAATAGTGAGCAAAACAGTGATCTCCATATAATACAGAGAACATCACAGTAAAAGCCACATATTACAGAGAGCATTAGTGACCACCATAAAATACAGAGATCATTGCTGCGATCAACGCATATAGATGAGTCCTCATACTCCTAGGAGTATATTCACTAAAGTGAGAGTTTTTAGAAGTGAAGTTGTTGCCCATAGCAACCAATCAGATTCTAGCTATTATCATCTAGAAGGTGGTAGATAAATAAGTAGAATCTGATTGGTTGCTATGAGCAACAACTCAACTTCTAAAAACTCTGACTTGAATAAATATACCCACTAGCCTCAAAATACCATGCAGTGTGAGACACCTGGCACAAGTGAGCTGCCATGTCCTGTGCAACTTGGCTTCTGCTGAGTGTCTTTTCGACCTGATAAAGTGCCTTAGTCGCAATCGGGTGTGACAAATTGTTTCACGAGATTGCACTGATAAATTGGATATGCAACACCTATATATCTGTGTGTGTCTGAGTCTGTATACAAAATACAATGGAGTTTGGCATGAAAAAAAGCCACAGGCAATATAGCGTAATACATTGTATACAGATTCAGACTCAGTTGCTTACAGATATACAAATGTTGCATATAAAATAAATCAATGCAATCTCTTGAAAAGGCTTGTTGCAACCGATTGATACTAAGATGTATTTTCAGGTGAAAAAGACGCTTGGCGCAAGCCGACTCACACAGGACTTGGCCTGCTGAGAAGGACTGTTAGGGATTGAGGGCCTAATTCAGACCCGCTCGCTCACAATCGGGTCAATGTTGGCACAGTGCGCATGCACACGAGGGAGCCGGCTCTGTCGTTCGCTTGCGCGAGACCCGCATAGCGACAGGCAAGCCGTCGCTATGGGTCTCACTGCAAAGGGGGCAGGCTGTCGATGGTGAGTGACAGCACACCTCCTTTGGTGGGTGTGCCAGGGGTGTGGCTACCCAGACGGAGGCGTTCCCATGGGAACGCCTACCGTCTGGGGCCGGCCCCACTGACATCACAAGTGATGTCAGTGGGAGTGCTCTCGGTCACCGAAAGCTATGCGAGTGGCCAGGAGGCCACTCTAAAAAAAGAGAGGGAGGGCACTGATTCAGAGCGAGCGCTCTGAAAGAGCGTCCGGCTCTGAATCAGGCCCTGAGTATGGGATGCAGGCGCTCAGGATCCCATCAGTCGGCATTCTGACTGTGCTAGGACACTGACATCTGTATCCTAACCCCCCCTCTCCCTACCCCAAACCCTAATCCTTCCTCCCTGTTGCCTAAACCAAACCTCCCCCCTAGTGCCTAAACCTAATCTCCTGCCACACTCTAAACCTAACCCTCCCCTTTAGTACCTAACCCTAATCGTCCCCCTAGTGCCTAACCCTAACACCTAAACCTCCCACTAACCACATTATTTACCTTCAGGAAGCCGGCCGTCAGAATGCTGGTGCCGGGATTCTGACAGTGGTATTTTAAGTGCCGGCATCCCATGTGTTGGGATATTGACTGCATGCCACTGTTTAGAGTGACTGCAGCAATAATGTATGAGGACACATCTGTACTGTAATACAGAGAATATCACAGTGACTGCCATACAAAACAGAGAGCATCAGTAACTGACATATAATAGCTTGCATTAGTGATCACCATGTACTACAGAGAGCATCAGTGACTGCCATATAATACAGAGTGTATTTTTGTTCACCTTACAATATCATTCCCTCTTCAATAATTAACCCTTCTTCCAAAAAGAATCGGTATGTAATACCGCCGGCCGCATGGCTGGCAGTTTGATTCCCGGCAGTGTCAGCCCGCCAGTGGAACAGATCCTGGCAGCGGCAGCCCAACAGCGCTGGAAATCCTGATCGTCCCCAGGTAAGTATAAACTAACCTAACCTACCCCCCTAACCCTCCCTTAGGGGTGCCTAACCCTAACCTCCCCCCAAGTGCCTAACCCTGATCCCCCCTCTAAGTGCCTAAACCCTAAACCTAACCCCCCTTCCCCACTGCCTAAATCTATGTATGTATGTATGTGTGACCCTGCCTGTATGTGTGTAGATATGTATGTAAGTGTGACCCTGCCTGTATGTGTGTAGATATGTAACTACGTACGTACTTATGTACATGTGACCCTGCCTGTAAGTGTATGTATTGTATGTACCTACGATCAGGATGCCGGGCACCAGTCTCCCGGCATCAGTGAAATGAGCAGTGTCTACATCTAGATGCCAGTCATTTCACCCTTTGCCTGGATATGACATTCGGGAACCCGCCTGTCGGTATAATGTCTGTAGGCTTCCCGATTGCATCCCCTCCAAAAGCTACTTCAGCATCATTGTAACAACCACTTTAAATATAATTAATATAATTAACCTCTATATCATCATTGCCTTCATAATCCCCATTATTAATTAGTCCCACTATCATCAAATAATTCCATTAATTTACATAAACCCCCTGTTTACTTCCCTCAGTGTCTTCAAACAAACCTTAATCTTAATTAACCCAAAAAAACAATAACCCCTTACCCCCTTATTCTTTCTATTACTACCTTAAGGTATAACCAGCAACACACTACCCTAAACACTTTCTTCTCTTTCCACCTATGCTGTACTCTAAAGTAACTGTGTATTTTCTTGCAGCCAAACAGCAGCATTCAGGAACAGGATGCAATCAGGGGCATAGGCAGGGTGGTTCCACTGGAGTGCGAGTTCCGGGTGCCAAAGTTGCCAGAAGATCCTGTGAAGTTGGACTCCGGAAGCAGCTGTCAAATAGCTGACAGCCTGCCGGGTCCATGTCCAGCCTGCCAGGTGCTGTGAAAGTGTAGATACAGAGCAGTAGCAGCTCCAGTCCTGCCTTCCTCCTGTCAGACTCCATGGTCAGAGGAGCTTGTGCTGAGCCCTGACTGGTGGAGTTCAGCACATGCTCATCTGACCCAAGCAGAGGGCAGGACTACAGCAGCATGCCAACATCAGTGGTATGTTTACGGTAATGTCTAGATACCCTTAATGGAGAGGACCCTGACATCATCAGCTACTGTCCAACGTCATTCCCTACATAGAGGAGGGATGTGGACATAGAGGAGGGATATAATCTAGTGGCGAGTGAAGCGTGGTGAGAAAAAGCAAGCCTGTGAGGGGACAAATTTCCTCTTTAGGTGGACTTTATGGGCATGGAATCGCACTTCCGCCCTCACTCATGTCACTTCCAGGTCCTTAGCATGAAGGGGAAATAAGGTCTACCGTATGTTTACTGAAGGGAATCTATCCTGCAACATGGAGGAAGAAGCTGCCGGGTACACATAAAGGTGAGAGAGGTACCTCAGTTAGTCTGTCTGGTTATGTCTATGACCCACCCTGCCTGTATCTGTGTATGTGTCTATGTGTGACCTTCCCTGCCTGTATGTGTGTATGTATCTATGGGGTCTATTTACTAAGCTTTGTTAGGAGATAAAGTGAATGGAGATAAGGTACCAGCCAATCAGCTCCTAACTGCCATGTTACAGGCTGTGTATGTAAAATGGCAGCTAGGTGCTGATTGGCTGGTACTATACATCCGTTCACTTTATCTCCAAAAAAAATTAGTAAATAAACCCCTTTGTGTGTCTCAGCCTGTATGTGTCTCCCTGTCTGTAAGTGTGTGTGTGACTCTCCCTGCATGTATGTGTGACCCTGCCACTATATGTGTGTATGTATGTATGTATGTGTGTGTATGTATGTATGTATGTGTGTGTATGTATCTATGTATGAATGTATGTATGTATGTATGTATGTATGTGTGACCCTACCTGTGTGTGTTGCATGTATGTGTGACCCTGCCACTATATGTGTGTATGTATGTATGTGTGTGTATGTATATATGCATGTATGTATGTGTGACCCTACTTGTGTGTATGTATGTATGTATGTAAGTGTGACCCTGCCTGTATGTGTGTAGATATGTAAGTAAGCACGTACGTACGTACGTACGTACATATGTACATGTGACCCTGCCTGTAAGTGTATATATGTACTGTATGTATTTGTGACCCTACCTGTATATATGTGTGACCTTGTATGTATGTATGTTTGACCCTGCCTGCATGTGTATATATATATATAGCAGCTTCTGATTCCTTACTGTCCCACTCGATTACTGCGATCCATTGACAAAGGACTTTTAACAGTACCTAGAATCTCCAGGAGTTTGTCTGGGGGTCGAGCTATCAGTTTTGGGGCTCCAACCTTATGGAACTCACTTCCCCGCACAGATCGAGAGGCATCCACTCTAGAATCCTTCAAAAATAGACTCAAGACTTACCTCTTCACCCATGCATTTCACTAATGTCCCTTGTTTAAGCTTATTTTGTATTTTGTACTGTAAAGGCAAATGTAAAGCACTTTGAGTCCTTCAGGAGAAAAGTGCTATATAAATAAAATGACTATATATATATATATATATATATATATATATATATATCAGTTTTATTATATAGCTGCTGTATATGTATATATATATATATATATTCTTCCAAAGTGCTAAGTTAAGTTGTATATGTGCATCCATGGTCTCACTTTCGATCAGCAGATGAGGGGTGCTTTGCATAACAGGCAGTAGGCATATGCCTGTGTGTTGCTTATGTCAGGCTGTTGTGTAGCATTGTTTCTGCACACCCACGAGTCGGCTGATTACTTTGCATATTGTTGATTACCCCGTTGCTAGGTGCTGGATGCACTTGCCGGTGACGTCATCGGCTTGCGCCATTCCTCGCCGGTGGTCACATGGCGCCTGTTATCTGGTGCACAGGACTGGACTGTGTCACTCGGGTGTTTGGCGAAGGTTATATTAGGTATGTGTGTATTGTCTATTTTATTGCCTGATGACGGTTTTGTAAATTAAACCGAAAGTTTGCAAGACCCCAGCTGTCGTGGTTTCCCTAATATAAAAGTCCCAGAGTTCCTCCGTTCTGTGGTTGAGATATATATATACAGAGTTGTAACTAGACTTTTTGGTGCCCTGTGCCAGAGGAAGCATTGTCCCCCCTAATTTTTCAAAGAGCTACATGGGATAATACACCCGAAAATGGGCCATGGCCTTAAGGGTAAGGGCAAAGGAAATGATGTGAGGCCAGGAAATGCTGGGGATAAATTAGAGGAAGCTGCAAGTAAGAATGATAATAAGCAGGAAAATTGACAGGCCCAAACAGCACCCAAAGCCCTGCAGTGCACAGGTTGCTCCACCCTAGTTACGGCCCTGTGTGTAGATTCCTGTCTTATGTCTTTTTAAACCCCCAGGAGAAGTCTGTTGGATAAAGCAGACTAGAAATGTTGGCTTCTGTGAAAAAGCCGAAATGGGTCCTGGGGGTGTGGATGTGAGGAGAGGGAGCGCTCCATCCATAGGCACTCCAAGTGTTGGGCCTTTCAGCCTGGTAGCAGGCTCATTAGGGCTTGCACCTCGAATTGTTTTTATGCTGGGTTTAGTTAGGACTGAGTCCCTGATTCAGACCAGCTCGCAAGCTCTGAGCACTCGCAAGTGGGTCAATGGTGGCCCAGTGCGCTTGCGCACGATGGAGCTGGCTCCATCGTGCACATGCACAAGACCCAGATAGCAATGGGCAAACCGTTGCTCCGGGTCTCGTACCAAAGGGGGCGTGCTGTCAATGTTGAGTGATAGCACACCCCCTTTGGTGGGCATGCCTGGGGCTTGGCTGCCCAGATGGAGGCATTCCCATGGGAATGCCTACCGTCTGGGGCTGGCCCCACTGACATCACAAGTGATGTCAGTGGGAGTGCTTTTGGCTCTGTTGGAGCCAAAAGCACTCTAGGGCTTGCAGCAAAGAGACCCTACCACAAGGGTCTTGTCGCAAGCCCGATGGTCGCGATGGTCTTGACCATCGAGACCATCTTCCTGGCCGCTCACTATAGCCCTGATTCAGAGCGAGTGCTCTGTCAAAGTGTCCGGCTCTGAATCAGGGCCTGAGTGTCTCATACCTGGGAGAGCAGGCCCAGGTTAGCTGTGGACAGGGATTTATTTAGTGTTCTGTTAGTAAAGGGAACTTACTGTTTAGTTAGTGCCCAGATGGGCTAGGGTTTATTTTATGTTTTGTTTCTTTGATTATTGATATTGCACAATAAAAACTGGCACCGACCAGCTTGTATGAAAATCCACGACTGGAGTGTTATTTCCTGGCTGCTGTGTGTAAGGTGGTGTCCATCTACCCCTGGAGAGGGACCCCTACCCCGACATTATTACAATTGGTGGAGAATGCAGGCAAGGTGGCATTAGCAAACGCTCCGAGAGGCCAGGAAGGTGGCATTAGCAGACGCTCCGAGAGGCCAGGTTCTGCTTCCAGCCTACACCTAAGGGCAACATAGAGGATGTTGTAAAGGCCTTGATTCAAGCTACGTCTGCTCAGCAAGAAGCTTCCAGAGCCCTGCAGGAATCCACCCAGGTGCAGATATTGGCCTTGGAGGCAACACAGAGCCGACAACAAGTTACCATCGAGGAAACCCACCAGGCCTTAGTGGAGAACAGCCAGGTCATAAAAGAGGTGGTACAACACCTAGTAGCCCAGACTGTAGATGCATCCACTGACCCTCAAAACCACACTCGCTCCATACGTGCCAGTCATTTTTTGCAGAAGATGACCCTGAGTGATGACGTGGAGGCATATCTTATGGCCTTTGAGAGAACCGCAGAAAGGGAGAGTTGGCCCAAGGAACAGTGGGCAAGTTTTGTGGCACCCTTCCTGTCTGGAGAACCACAAAAAGGCCAACTATGATTTGTGCCTGGCAGATGCCAAGGACTATGCAAAGCAAAAACAGGAGTTCCTAACTCGCTGGGAGTTCCAAATGGAAAAGCCTCCACGTACACAGATGCATGACCTAGTCCATCTAACCACAAAATGGCTACAGCCCGAGATTCTGACAGGACCACAGATCATGGAAAGAGTCGTGGTTGACTGGTATCTGTGATTGCTTCCGGCATCTCTGCACAAGTGGGTGAGCCAAGCAGACCCTAAGTCTGCAGACCAGTTAGTTGAACTGGTGGAGAGGTACGTGGCAGCTGAGGAGCTGTTCAGTCTGCCCCACCGAGCCCCAATGATGCACCGGCGAACTCCCATCAACACTGGTAAGACTGTTCCACGGGAGAAGGGTGCTGGGTGATGGAATGTACTTAAGACTGAGGGTGTGGAACCTGGAGACAGGCCAGCCAGGCCAGGAAGGTTCCTACCCTGTAAAAGACAAGATAATAATATGATTCAATATTTCTGATGTGGTGGCTTTGGCCATATTGCAGCTAATTGTTCACTTACCTCTGAACCTATACAATGTGATACTGCTCATGTATACTGCAGGGAGTCTTTCTTTGTACAGCCAGCCTGTACTGCTGACCGGCAGGCTGAGACTGATAAGCACATGTGTTTACTCACTGTAGAAGGAAACCATGTACCTGTTAGATTCTGGTAACCTGGTGACACTTATGAAAGCTGAGCTGGTGAACCCCTTGAAGTATAAGGGGAAAACTGTTGGTGTGACCTGCAAACATGGGGACACTCATTATTATATTACTGCAGAAGTGAACATCGAGACACCATGTGGTTCCGCGATAGTCTCTGTGGGTTTGGTAAATGGCTGAATGTACGATGCAATATTGGGGACTTTGCTCACTTCTGGAAGTTGTGGGAAAGCCGATTTTGCACAGAGGTAAATCACGCTGACTCATTTGAGAAGGTTGCTGGCATAGTTGCAGAAGAAGTTTCTTCAGAGTCAGAGATGTTGCATTTTTCAAGTATGATTGGCGAACTAGAGAATGCGGAGGAGGATAGTGGCTCGCCAAGTAATGTGCCTCCCACTGAGGTGGGAAGTGTTATTGAGCCAGTTGGTCGTCTGCCTGATTTAGAGGTCAGAAGAGTGGTCTTTGCTGTGGAGCAGTTAAATTACCCTACTCTGGTAAAAGCCAGAGAGAATGTCAAGGTGATCAATGGTAAACCCATAGCCACGATAGTACTTTGTCATATCCTCACATGGCAGTATGTCAGAATTTGTTGTATCAGGTGACTAAGAAGGGGGAAGATATTGTGGAAAAATTAATAGTTCCCTAAGCTTACAGAAGAACAGTATTGGATCTGGCCCATGGTCATATAATGACAGGCCACCTAGGGGTAGAGAAAACCACTGAGCAAATTATGCAGAGTTTTTTCTGGCCTGGGGTCCATAAGAGGTATCTGACTATTGTGCATCCTGCCCTGAATGTCAGTATCATGCTCCAAGGCCACATTTCAAAATTCCCCTGGTTCCGTTACCCATTATTGAGGTTCTGTTTGAAAGAATAGATATGGATTTGGTTGGGCCATTAATGAAATCTGCCTGGGGCCATCAATATATTCTGGTGATAATGGATTATGCTACCAGGTACCCGGAAGCGATACCATTATGCAATACGTCAACCAAGACCAATGCTAGAGAATTAGTCCATGTCTTTAGCAGGTTGGGAATACCTAAGGAGATCCTGACTGACCAAGGTACCCCATTTATGTCAAAAATTGTGAAAGAGTTATGCCGCCTGTTTAAAATTGATCAGTCAAGAACCTCTGTGTACCATCCCCAGACCGATGGGTTAGTGGAGAGGTTTAATAAAACTCTAAAACACATGCTAAGGAAAGTAGTGGACAAAGATGGTAGAGATTGGGATTACTTGGTACTTTATTTGCTGTTGGCCATAAGAGAGGTTCCCCAATCCTCCACAGGGTTTTCCCCTTTTGATTTATTTTACGGGAGACATCCAAGGGGATTACTTGACATTGCCAAAGAGACATGGGAGGGGCAGGCCAGTCCGTATAAAACAGTTATTGAGCATGTTGGAACAGGCCCAACAGGCACAGCAGAGGGTATACAACTGCAATACTCACTTATGCAACTTTGCTCCTGGGGACAGAGTGTTGTTGTTGGTTCCCACAATAGAAAGTAAACTTTTGGCTAAATGGTAAGGACCCTTTGAAATGTTAGAAAAAGTGGGGTAGGTCAATTACAAAGTTTACCAGCTAGGGAAAAGAAAGCCAGAACAGATATACCATGTAAATCTTATAAAACCCTGGAAGGATAGAGCAGCACTGTCAGCCGTCCAATCCCCTCCAGTAAACCCAGGGCCCGTGGTACCTGAAGTGACAGTGGCAAAATCTCTGTCAGCCAGGAAGTTAAGGAATTTCTGATCAGAAATAGAGTGCTGTTTTCTGACATACCAGGGAAAACCACCGTCACTAGACATGACTTAATTACTTACCCAGGGGTTAAGGTTAACCTAAAGCCTCATAGGTTACCAGAAGCCCAAAGAGATCAGTGTCGAAGGAAATTAAAAAAAAGTTGGAGTTGGGTGTAATTGAAGAGTCGCATAGTGAGTGGTCAAGTCCCATTGTGCTCATTCCAAAGCCAGACGGGAGTGTGCGATTCTGCAATGACTTCCAGAAATTGAACAGTGTGTCAAAATTTGATGCCTACCCCATGCCTATGTTGAATAAACTAATTGAAAGGCTGGGGACAGCCAGATATTTAACTACTCTTGACTTAATCAAAGGGTATTGGCAAGTGCCGTTAACTGAGAACGCCAAAGAAAAGACAGCTTTTTCTGCACCAGAGGTGTTGTTTCAATACAAGATGTTGCCCTTTGGGCTACATGGGGCACCTGCTACCTTTCAAAGAATGATGTATAGGATTCTAAGGCTCCATAGACAGTATGCTGCTTATCTGGATGATGTTGTCATTCATAGTCCTGATTGACAGTCTCACTTCCCCAGAATACAAGCAGTGTTGGACTCCATCTATAAGGCAGGTTTGACAGACAACCCAAAAAAGTATTGTCTAGGGATGGAAGAAGTAAAGTATCTTGGGTACACCATTGGCAGAGGTTTGATAAAGCTACAGCTTAATAAGCTTGAGGCAATACAAAACTGGCCACGACCCCTGAATAAGAAGCAGGTGAAAGCCTTCTTAGGGATCACTGGGTTTTATAGGAGGTTTATACTCAATTTTGCCACCATTGCAGTCCCACAGACTGACCTTACCAAAGGCAAACAGAAAGTCATGGTGGAATGGAGTCCTGAAACAGGGAAGGCTTTCCTGGAGTTAAAAATAGTGTTATGTACCCAACAAGTTCTGATGACCCCTGATTTTGACAGAGAGTTTGTTTTACAAACTGATGCATCAGATGTAGGCACAGGAGCAATCCTGTCCCAAAGCAAAGAGGGTGAAGAACACCCAATTTTTTTCTTAAGCTGGAAATTAAATGTACATGAGAGAAACTATGCTACGGTCGAGAAAGAATCATTGGCCATAAAGTGGGTGTTAGAAACTTTCAGGTACTACTTGGTGGGAAGGAAGTTCAGATTGATCACTGACCATGCCCCTTTAATGTCAAAAAACAAAGACAGCAATGCAAGAATAACGAGATGGTTCTTGGCATTACAAACCTTTAAATTTACAGTAGAAAACAGGCCAGGAAACCAGCTGGCCAATGCAGATGCTTTGTCACGTGTCCATTGTTTGGGGGCTGCAGTTGTTCCGCCCCACAGATCGAAACAAAGGGGGGGGATATGTGATTGGAGAAATGTGGAATGGCTTCTATATCTTTCCCAGATTCCTGTCTTATGTCTTTTAAAAACCCCAAGAGAAGTCTGTTGGATAAAGCAGACTAGAAATGTCAGCTTCTGTGAAAAGCTGGAATGGGTCCTGGGGGTGTGGATGTGAGGAGAGGGAAGGCTCCATCCACAGGCCACTCCAGGTGTTGGGCTTTTCAGCCTGGTAGCAGGCTCATTAGGGCTTGCACCTGTAAATGGCTGATTTATGCTGGGTTTAGTTAGGGCTAAGTGTCTCATACCTGGGAGAGCAGGCCCGCAGGTTAGCTTGCTCTGAGACACTGTTGGCTACAAACCAGAAAGTACTGTGGACAGGGATAAATTTAGTGTTCTGTTAGTGAGGGAACTTACTGTCTAGTTAGTACCCAGCCAGGCTAGGGTTTATTTTATGTTTAGTTTCTTTGATTATTGATATTGCACAATAAAAACTGGCGCCGACCAGCTTGAACGAAAATCCATGACTGGAGTGTTATTTCCTGGCTGCTGTGTATAAGGTGGTGTCCATCTACCATAGGAGAGGGACCCCCTACCCTGACCTTATCATGATATACATGGCCCATTTTCGGGTGTATTATCCCATGTAGCTCTTTGAAAAATTAGGGGGGACAATGCTTCCTCTGGCACAGGGCACCAAAAAGTCTAGTTACAACTCTGTATATATATATATACATATATATATATATATATATATATACACGCACATATATATATAAACATATATATATATATAGAGAGAGAGAGAGAGAACAAAAGCGGCACTCGGAGTCTTCCAAATGGGTATAAAGATTTTTACTGTGATGAATTACATAGTGAGACAACCAACGTTTTGGGGCAAACAAGTCCCTTTGTCAAGGTGTGATCTCTATTGATCTGATTTTCGAGAGGGCACTGGAGCATGTCACCATAATTCCACGGAGTGCTAGTCTTCTCTCATTATTTAAATTATATATATTATACAGGCAGGGGAGGGGGATGGCTGGGTTGGTTGGAATGACAGGGGTCTAGGGGCTAGTGAGATGGTTGGGGATAGGGTCCCCTCAGTAAATGTACCCATGACATCATCAGTTAATATCCTCATGGACATTGATCGGGAATAGTTACCTGACCATGCAATTAGCATGGTGATGGAGCAAACCCGTGAGGGTACAAGTTTCTAAAGTAACATCGCTTTAAGGGGATCACACTTCTGCCCTCACTCCACGTCACATCCAGGTACATTAACTGAACGGGATGTATACACAACCCTGGTGTGAGGGGGCTAATGTGACAGAGGGCTGTTGATGATGACATTGGTTACATTCCTACACAAACAGGCATCTTTTGGATCTTTTTGTGAATTCCTACGTTAATAGTGAGTACCGACAGAAACACTGTCTGTCCAGGGGTGATCAATTTCTTTACAGGTTCCCTATTGCAGAGAAACCATCATATAGGTATGGTGTATTTTTATTGAATACACACAAAACTGGAGTCTATTAGTGGAATTATTAGTGGGTGGGAATATATCTAGCCCTATATGCCCCAGTTTGATGCTGCCCCTAATGTTTATTTTTATTTCCCTTTAATTTAACCCCACATGCTGGACACACCTTCTCCCTGGCACACTCAAGGGGTGGGGGGGCATAGAACTCATGTGCTCCGGGCGCCCTGACCACATGCTACACCTCTGCATATGCAGCAGGGTGACTTAAGTAAAAGAAAAAAAAAACATCTATCCACTGGCACTAATCACTGGTGGGGAGTTCTGAGTATCATTGGGACCAGTTCCAGAGCAGTTAAGTTGGAGTGCATGCCTGCCCACGTTAGTTTAAAAAGAAAAAATATATATACAGTATTGCCAGAGAATGGGTGCACCTAGAGAGATGGGGTGACTCTTGTTTTAAAGAGGGGAGTCGCACTGTGCATGTACCCAAATAATGTGCACACAGATTCAGAATTGCAATTGTGGCACACAAGAGAAGTGCAGTCTCAGAAATGTGATGAAAATGCATTGGACATTCCTAGGAGGTGGCAGGGAGGCAGCTTATCAGATGTATGGAGATGGATGGTTTTATGGGTGCATTATGGCAGTGTTGCCAGTGTGTGGCTGAAAGCATTTGTGTACAAAGATGCTTGGCAGCTCACATAGGATACCATATACAGACAGAGAAACTACCTTAGGGCTGATGCAAGTTTTGAAGGTGCCTTTAAAGATGCACCAATTGGTATTTCAAAGCCTACGAATGCTGAAAGTGGGACTCTTCAGGGTCATATAAATAATGGGTGCAGGATGTGCGGTGCACATGGGTCTCTGGGTTCAGGGGGGGGCCCACATCGCACTATCTGCACCCATATTTTCTAACACTTACCTCTTCGAAGTCCCACGTTGGCTTTAGCAGCCCTTCACACAATGCCTGGAAAATTACCACTACAACAATTTTTCCAGCATTTTCCGCATGCGCAGTGAGGAAATCGCTGGAAAAATGGCATCTGCGCCATTTTCTAGGTGACCTGCGCAGTAGACTCTGGGCACAAACTAGTGGCCAGAGTCTACTGCTGTGGTTAGTCTGCTGCCTGCCACCGGAAAGAGAGGAGGCCCCAGATGAGAAATGCACATGGGCCCCCTCCTATCTTAATACGCCCATGGGCCTCTCGGTTCTTTCACTTTCAAACGCATGGCTGTATACCAGGGAAGGGCTTTGTAGTGGCATCTACAGATGGTCGAACACCAAAAAATGCAACAACTCAAAATCAGCCACAATAACTGCAAAAGGAACAAAAATTAAATTTTCCGCAGATGAAGTGCATCTTATATATATATACAGTATCTCCTCCATCTCGTGTCCAATACAAGATTGGCCCCTCATTTAATGCAGTAGGGGCCTGATTCAGAGATGTATGCTACTGCCACTGCAGCTGCAATCCCATTCACAGCAGTTGTGAGAATATATACAAAAGTTGCAGCCGCCAGGATATATATTGAGACACCCACTAGCATCTTTGCAAATACAAGCATCTTCATACAAAAATGCAGCATTATCACTTGGCTATAGAGGCCATTCTACACAAAGGCCCTGATTCAGAGCCACTCGTAAGCGGCTGCTCGTTCGTTCTGACCGATGTTCACACATCTGCGCATGCGTACGGATTTTAATACGCATGCGCGAACCAGTCAGTGCAGCCGAAAATCGTTTGTTCGCTATATAGCGAATGCCTGCTATTTTGAGTGACAGAAGGAGGCGTATGTGGGTGGTAACAGGGGAAGGTGCTTGAAAATGGGGGTGTGGAATTCGAACACAGGCGTGCTTAAAGGTCAAAACGGGCGTATTAAGGGAGTGCATAATTAATACAGCAGCGTCATTGACCACGTAAATTGTTTTTTTTTTACTCAGAACAGCTCGCAAAATAGCGGTTGAAAAACCAGCCACAAGAATAGCGAGCAGTTCATACGCTGTTCGATGTACTCGATTAATCTAATAAATAGCGGACATGATGTATGGTGCGAGCGGCAAGGGGGCGTATTTTTCAAAATTACAACCGCAAGTTTTGCTCGCTCGTTCAGACTTAGATTCGTGAACAGACCGCAATTAGCGAACGGTTCATTTGAATAGCCACCCCTTGTTTTAGAACGAACGGCCGCAAATAGCGAGCGGCTCTGAATGAGGGCCAAAGTCAGCACCATGCAAGACATTGTATTCAATGGTCGGGACTTGTCTTGGCATTGCAGCAATGGAAACTCCTGAGTCCACTTACCAATAATTTGTGGAAAGGTTACATAAGAAAGGTCTGCAATTCTTAAGGATCCTGCTGATTTTAATAATTCTGTGTGAGTTGTCACGTCTCTTCAATTTCCTCAATCCATTGCTTCTCCCTGATAGAGAGCACTGGCAGACAAGCCGATGCTACAAATGATAATCTACCACTCCAATAGCTCCCATAGTGGTCTATTTACTAAGCGGTGTTACGAGACAGAGTGAAAAGTGATAATGTGAGCAGCAAATTAGCTCGCAACTGTCATTTTTCAAACACAGCCTGTGAGATGGCAGTTAGAAGCTGATTGGCTGGCACCTTATCACTGATCAATCTGTCTCCTAACACTGCTTAGTAAATAGACCCCATAGACTCCTACCCAACTTGAGAGCTGAGTGTTTTCTTACTGCCTGTTTCACCTATTTTTTTCTCGGTCTCCGTTATGGATCCCCAGAGACACTGAAGGGTCTCATTCCTACCTGGTTCTCTGTTTGGCATTTTAATTTTACTTTCACCATTAATACCATTTTCCATACTTAAAATGTTTTGTAGATTTTATGCTTAGAATTTACATAGTAATAAATAATATCTCCCCTGCTCCCACCTTTTCTTTTACCCCTCCACCCAGCTCTAATGTTGCATTGTTGTGCTTGGTTTTTTGTGCACGTACCTATTTTATATACACTGTTATATCTCAAAAGACAAGTTCTACAATTTCCTTTTGTTTGTCTTATGGTGTTCTGCCTTTACCTGTCACTTAGTAAAGAAACTTACCTAAAGAAAACTATTAGAAACATTGTTACCCAGATGTACAGTAGTAGAAACTTACATGATATCAGAATCACATACTGTAGCACAGGTATCACATCTATGAGTTTTCAGAGATCGTTCCTGCTCTCTGCTCACTGTATTGGCTTATAACAAGTGAAATAACTACATATGTGTAGAAATAATAATTTTTTTTTCAAATGTTAAGTTTGTAAAAATAAAATACATGTGGTGGCATGTCGACAAGATTAACATGCCATTTACATGTTACTTAACCGGATCGGCATTACAACCAAAAACCTGGTGATAAAGCAGCAGGTTTAAAGTTATTCTGGTGATTTGGTAACATGCTGTAAGTAGCATGTTAACCTTGTCAACATGCCTTTGCCTCCATTCCGGGATTAACTTAGCAGTCGATCCCTTAACAACTTCCCGAAAAGGGAAAGAAAGGAGCTCTCATTCAGCAATTATCTTTCATTATCATCAAAAGAATATTGATTACATGGTGTGAACTGATGATTGATGATATTGATTTTAGACTAGTACATGATAATGGGAGCATACTATAGAATAAAACAGCAATGGGGAAAGGATGTTAAGTTAGGGTAGTATACCATTCTCAAAAGAATAGTGTCTGTCAGTAGCAGATGCAGGCATTGCAAAATAAAGATTTCTGATTTAATTTGATATTTCTGTCATATTTTTATTTTTTTTATTTTTTCGTGAAACGGCGTCCTCCCAATTGTTCTCAATTGCATATTTTGGAGTGGATAAATATCTTTTGGTGTTCACTCTAAATTGGGTGCAAAGCAAAAAAAAAAAAAAAAGATGTACCTTTTAACCTTGGTAAAACCATGTTGCATTGCAGGCAGATCAAGATTTGGAAGGAAATGGCCAAAATGAAGGCTTAATTTGTATATAAAAATAAAGCTGTGCAGCATTTTTAATCAGACATTACTTACTCTGCATGCAAAAAAAAAAAAAAGTATTTGCACTCTTTGCATTGCAACATGGTTTGTCTAGATGTTGCTCCCAACCGAGAATCAGCCAGGGGCTGGCCCCATTCTGCGTAGAATTTTTTTTGGAGCTCTCTCCCCAATTCAACTACCCCCAACAGTAACAAAACACCTCATCCAAAAGAAGTGCATACTGTACATTTTTTGAGACATAAACGGTGGATTCTACATCAGACACTTTGAAATTTTACTAAGTGAAGATGATCTAAGGGACTGAGGGCCTGATTCACTATGGATCGCAATTTTGCGTACGAACACTGGGCCTGATTCAGAGCCGGACGCTATTTGTGAACGGTCGTTCAGAAAAAGGGGCCGGCTATTTAAATTGAGCGCTCACTCTTTGCGGTCTGTTGACGCCTCTATGTCTGAGCGAGCGAACGAAACATGCGCTCGCTATTTTGTAAAGACACCCCCTGGCCGTTCGCATCATACGTCATCTCCGCTATTTATTAGATTAATCGAGTACATTGAAAGGCATCTGAACTGTTCGCAGTGCTTGTGGTTGGATTTTCCTACCGCAATCATGCGAACAGTTCAGGCTAAGAGACAACCAAGTGACGTGTCCAATGACGCTGCTTTGTTAATAATGCACACCCTTAAAACGCCCGTTTTGACCGTTTTGCACGCCTGCGTTCGGACCTCCACTCCCCGTTTTCAAGCACCTTTCCCTGTTACCACCCACAAACGCCTCATCCTGTCACTCAAATTAGCAGGCACTCGCTATTTTGCGAACGCACTGACTGGTTGGCGCATGCACATTACGACCCATACACATGCGCATATGTGCAAACATCTCTCAGAGCGAATGAGCGGCCCCTTACGAGCGGCTCTGAATCAGGCCCACAGTTCAACTGCGATAGCAAGTGAATCCACTACAATGGCAATGCAGTCCCAGCACAACATATTGATGCCACTTTACCTTACACACATCCGTAATGTTTAGCAGAATACAAAACCATCTGTATAATCGAGTATCATCGCAGCCTCATGCACACTTGCACAAGCCTTGACCCTACTGAGAAATTGCTAACAACCACGCACATTATGAGCCCTCACACTGCGTATGGGATCACAGTGGATAATTTATGCAAGCCCCTGCAATGGGGTACGAATGTATTGGCATGCCTGCGTTTGGCTGACCACCCCCTGTCACCACCCACAAATGGCACTTCATGTCAATCACTCTGCGATGGGTCTGCGTAGCCGCTGTGATCACAGTCCCCATTGCAGCGGCCGGTTTACGCACACGCATTGCGATTCGTATACATGAGCAGTATGAAACAATTGGCCGATTGCGTGCATATTAGCAACTGCGTTCCTTGATGAATCAGGCCCTGATTCAGATTTGGGAATAGAGTAAGATAAAGCAAGTTACTGGGCACCTGGACAAACCATGTTGCACTGCAAAAGTGCAAATACCTATATATTTTGTTTGCATGTGGGGTAAATATAATTGCTGCTTTTGCATGTAGCCCACATATGATCAACAGCTTTGTTTTTACACTGCGACTTAGATTTCAGTTTGGACGCACCCTTCCCAAATCTAAGGGGTATATTTACTAATGTGCAGATTTTTTGAAGTGGAGATGTTGCCCATAGCAACCAATCAGATTCTACTTAACATTTATCTAGCACCTTCTAGAAGACAATAGCTAGAATCTGATTGGTTGCTATGGGCAACATCTACACTCTAAAAACCTGCACTTTAGTAAATATACCCCTAAATCTCTCTGCACATTTTACATCTGCCCCACCTGCAGGGAAATCACCCTAACACCCCAAAAAGATGTTCTGACATGGGGGATCACTCTGGATACCCCCGATTAGCCCTACTGAAGGTTTTTGGGGTCTTTAAACGGGCTCAATAGCTGCTATTTTGGGGATTTGGGAAGGTGGTGAAGAATAGTATTTAAAAGTTTTTTTGGAAAGAAAATAAGTAGTCCCAGCCAATTTTGCGTACTTGAAAATGGGGGTGAGCATATTTAAAAGTTGCTAAAGTGAAGTTTTAAAAAATTTGAAAAATCCACCTGCCGCAAAAACATGCAATGAAAAAAACACCTGGGGCATACTTGGGGACCCCCCCTAGATTGTAGTTCTCTGGTTTTTAACTTTGTACCACTCAATTTTTTTTTCGCCCCCAAAATGAAAGTGCTTTTTTGGGGGTCTTCTGTGGATTTTTTAAAAATTTGTTTGAAACAGTTTACCTTTGGGGGACTGTTTGAAGGTTGCAGGGTGGTTTCCGAAATGTTGCACCCCAAAACCCCAATTCTGCACTTTTTTTCGCCACCCATTCCTTGGTGATACTTTTCCGCAGGGTCAAATGCAATAAACTTTTCGCAGCGGCGAAAAGTTTTCAAATTGAATACGGTGTAAAAGTAAAACCGACGAAAATTACGTCATCCGAGCAAAAACCTCACAGAAACGGCGTTTTCGCTCCATATTGTATACCCTTATTAAAAGCAAAGTTTCTGTGAGCTTTAAACCAGATAGCATACCTTGATTTTAACACTAATGTAATATCTATTTCCATGTTATGAGCAATAGAGTAGGGACAATAATGTGAAGTCCCTTGATGGGGACTGCAAGCTTAAATGCACTGATCAATTCATGAACCAAAACCCCTGTGTTAAATATAGTAAAAATTTGAGCATGCTGCCAGATCTCATCTTGTTTCCAAAGGCTAACTTCAGAGTGCCTCTTTAGGCATGGTTTTTCAAAAATCCTACATTTAAGAAATGTATGTGAGTGTTCTGCCCTGTACTCTAGTTTTACTGTAGAGGCAGTTACAATTTTTTTTACACTGGAAGGGTATCAAAATTACACCATGGCATTTCACATTGTTATTAAAACCTCCTAACTTTAAGAACTGAGGGCCTGATTCAGAGCCGGACGCTATTTGTGCTCGCTCGTTCAGAAAAAGAGGCCTGATATTTTAATAGAGCACTCGCTCTTTGCGGTCTGTTGACGCCTCTATGTCTGAGCGAGCGAACGAAATATGTGCTCGCTATTTTGTAAAGACGCCCCCTGGCCGTTCGCATCATACGTCATCTCCGCTATTTATTAGATTAATCGAGTACATCAAAAGGCGTCTGAACTGCTTGCAGTGCTTGTGGTTGGATTTTCCTACCGCAATCATGCGAACAGTTCAGGCTAAGAGACAACCAAGTGATGTGTCCGATGACGCTGCTTTGTTAATTATGCACACCCTTAAAATGCCCGTTTTGACCGTTTGGCACGCCTGCGTTCAGATCATCACTCCCCGTTTTCAAGCACCTTCCCCTGTTACCACCCACAAACGCCTCATCCTGTCACTCAAATTAGCAGGCCCTCGCTGTTTTGCGAGCGCACGATTTCCGTCCGCAATGCCTGGTTGGGGTGTTGCGCATTACGACCCATTCGCATGCGCAGATGTGCGAACATCGCTCGGAGCGAACGAGCGGCTGCTTACGAGCGGCTCTGAATCAGGCCCTGAGTATGTGTCTGCTGCTCACTATGCTAGTGCTACTGTATAGGCAAACAGTTGGATATTTCAACCACCTCTTCTTTGAAGGGTTTCATAGAGCTAAATCCACTGGACTATTTAATCACCTTTCTTGTACAAGGCAATATCTGGAAGTATGGCATTATGGGACAGTAGAGTGTACCCTTAAGAAATTCATAGCCAGTATGCTGTATCCCCTACCACCTTACCACCAGTGGGACACAATTTGTTCCATTTTCATATGTGACATGAAAGAGGGGAAGGCTGAGAGACATAGCAAGGCTGATTTACATTGAGGGGGGCTGAGAGACACAGGGGGAGGCTGATTGACACAGAGGGGGATGCTGACTGAAACAAAAAGGGATGCAGAGAGACATAGAGAGTGAGGCTGAGGGACACAGGGGTGGGGATTGAGGCTGAGAGACAGAGAGCAGGAGGCTCTTAAGACAGATAGACACAGGGGCAGGGTGCTGGTTGATACAGGGGGCAGGAGGTGACACTCGGGGCACAAGTCTGGTTGAACCATGGTTGCATGATGATGTTATATTTCTACACCAAAAGACATCTTCTGTACGATGTTATCTCCTACATAAAACTGACTAAAGACTGCCCAGGGAGAACCAGTTTCTTTCTGGGGAAACTGACCTCCTGTGATGGAGCAGGCTTCACTGGTTGGGATAGCGGCAGCACAAACAGTGGTGGTCTGAGATAAGTCTTCCTCATAGGATCAAACAGAGTTAGAATAAACAGGTCACAGTAAATATGGATGCAGACAGACTGTGTAGGAGCAGGAACTGGATACATGATGATCAGGATAAAATACGGAACTTTATTAGAATCAGAGAGCAGCAGAAAACTTTGGTTCAGATGTTTAGAACTTAACCTCAGAGATGTACAGCAGGAGTACGAAGTCAGAGGTACTGAGGTAATTTAGCTAGACAAGCATAGGAGACCATGTACTGTTACTGAGTAGTATACCGTTCTGTAGACACTGAAGTCTCCACATAGTAACTCTGGTTTGAGCCCAGGTAACTGAGACAGAATCCTAACTGAAGCAGACTCAGTTAAACAAATAGAAATACTGAGCTATGCTCAATATAGCGATGGTTTGGAAGCAAATTTCAGAGATACTGAATTGAGTTCAGACAAACAATAGTGAAAGTCCTCTAGGTCAGGAACAAACATAGATTTGACAGGAGCCAAAAGGAAACCTTTAGTAGACGTTGAACAGACACTGACTGAGAGTCCATGAAGGGTTTAAGTACCCAGTGTCTGTTACTGGTTGGACAATTACTCACAGCTGACCCAGAAGCAAGGCAGGATTGGCAGATGCAGAATCAGGTGACCAAACTAAGATGGCTGCACCCATGATCCAGAGAAGTCAGCGTGGATGCAGAGAAACAGTACCAGGTAGTGAAGACATCCTCAGGTAAGTAATAACAGAGAAAGAGTGGTTGGGGGCTGAGCGGTTATCTTCTCAGTAGCATTAAGGAAGTCCCAGGGGACCGACGCCACTCAGCTGTGGGGAGAGCGGGCACAGTGGAGAGTGTGCCAGCACTTGGTTAGATGGAGCCTGGCTGTCCGGACCCTCCATAATGATCTGGCAGGCCAACTTCTGACACCACCAATCTCTGTAGGTAAGGTGTATTTGGAATGGAGAGGAATGCTCCCAGAGTGATGAGACCTGGGTGGCATGTCATGTTGACACAGCCCATTTCGAGTGGCCATTCCCTTTGTGACACGTGGCCACAATTTTTTTGTGCATACATAACCACTAAGAATTTTTTTCTGCTTACACCACTGATAACATATACTCCTACAGATCCACAAATTCCTGCTAGTATATTCACATACACTGGCCTACTTTGTAAATACCATTTTCAGGGTGTTGGAGACTGCGACTGTGATCCCATATGCAGAAAACATGGCTCCAACGTCTCAGTTCCCACAGCCATTCTGCATGACCATAGGGTTACTCAGAAGGTGGATTACATAATGATCTTTGACCAATGCTGCATCTTTGTTTGCAGATGCTTGGATTTGTGTAGCCACCGGTGGGCATTTTATTACAAATCTAGGTGTTGGCGACATTTGCATATATTCGCACATCGCCTGTGCACACAAATGCAGCAGCGGCAGCATTAGCATACACCTAAGAATCAAGCACATAGTGCATCCTACAACAAGGTCCTGTGGTCATCTATACTGATAACTAGGCCAAACCTTTTATAAAGTGCTGATACATATTTGGTACTGTGGACCTAATTCGGTGGTGGACGCTATTCATGCGCGGTTGCAATTTCTTACAAATTTGCATGTGTAAAAATATGCAAATGCCAGTTTAAGCATTCCCCTTGTCTAGTAACGTGCAACAGAGTATAGATGCCCACTTTGAATATCTGAGCAATGCTCAAGTCCACTGGTTGATCCAACCATTCCACCATCGATGCACCATAGGTCGGAGCATAGTCTTCTTGAGAAACCCCTATTCTTTTTAAGGTCACTATTGCTGCAGTGCTGAGAAAGAGAATGCAGCCACATGCATGTACACGGTCATGACAGCAGTACCGTACCTGGCACTCCAGACGCAGGCCACGCCCCTTCCAAGTGACGTGAATGTTCAATGGTTTAGTTAAAATATAAACTTTATTAGTTTGATTCTTTAAAATCTTAACCTTACCAGCAAAATATAAAATATAGAAGTGATTGCAGTGAAGAAAAATTGAATAGAATAGTAATTTTAAAACAAAGTGTCCACTTATATTTAAATAATTTAATATATCCAACAGATAGTTATTTCTGCAACGTTTGTTTCTCCAGGAATATATTTTTACTCATATACAGTATTTATATAGATTTCGTCCCTTTAGAGCAGTGTTTCCCAACCTCGGTCCTCAAGCCACACTAACAGTCTTGGTTTTAGTGATATCCAAGGTTGAGCACAGATGGTTAAATCAAAATAACTGAGGTACTAATTAAGTCACCTGTGCTTAAATATGGTTATCCTTAAAACCTGGTCTGTTAGTGTGCCTTGAGGACCGTGGTTAGGAACCCCTGCTTTAGAGTATCAGTGGTGTAGTTCCCATATATGACTGTAGCAAATTATTCACTTTGTTTCCCTTAAGTATTGTCAGTGTATTTCTCACTTGCTACATTATCCTGGTCTTACAATATTTGTTACAATGTTGAATACTATGGGGCATATTCATTTGGTTGCATGAATAGCAAAAATCCTGCACCTGCAAGGTTTTTCCTGCAGGTGCATGATTTATGCTATTCAATTAGGTGCGTGTTTTTTTCAATTTAGTGTGCCGGGAGGTTGTTTTTTTCATGCACCTCCAGAGCAAGTGTGATTTTTAGCCAAAATCTTTATCTTTTGGGAAAATTACTGGGACTTGCTCTGGGCCCCCAGTGGCACCCCCCCCAGGACTAATTATGCAATTGGATGTTTCCAATTTGCTTAATTAGTCCTTAATTACTTACCTTCTGCAGTACTGTCTCATGCATCGTCTTCTGCATCCAGTGTCGGAAGCCGGGTCCACTGCTGCAGGTTGAGTATGTCAGTGTGTGTGAGTGTTTGTTAGTGTGTATGTGTGTGTGCATGAGTGTTGTGTGTGTGGCCCCCGGGACTCCCAGCAGCTCCCTCTCCAGTAAGAAGATAGAGGGGAGGCCACCGGGAGCCACGGAAACCACTGGAGAGCCCCGGCCAGGTAAGTACAGAATATTTTTTTTTGACGCTGCACGGGGTTTTCAGAGCTGAAAACCCTGCGACCACTTTATTTTAATAGGATACCGTGGGTATCAGGAGCGCGCATACCCACGGTATTCCATAATTGGGAGCGAGGGCCATGAAGTTTTTTACCTAGCTAAACCTCGCGCCCAATTGAATATGCCCCTATGTATCTAATGTTGACTGCTGGTCTGGATCTAATATACTGCTCCCATCTACTAACTAAGGTGGGGTACACACCTGAACAATATCGGCCTGATTTGGCCGACTTGTTTAAATCATATTGACAAATTTGGCAAATTGTGCAGAGTGCATGCCCGATTTACGCGCTCCCGCAGTCGCATGCAGTATCATGTGATTGCCAGTGCTGCACAGTCAATCACATGATATTGCATATGAGGCTATACATATTAATGAAGGAAGGAACAGTGATTGTTCCATTCATTAAATCTTTTAAGTGTGTACCTGCAATCATGCAATATCCAGGCTGAAGGCAAATCGCCCTGAACATCGGCATAATTGCTGGTAGTTTAGGTGTGTACTCAGTCTAAGGCATGTGCTTGAATGACATTTTAAAATATCCACAGGTGGAGCTAATTATTTCACTTTTGATTCTGTGAGGAGACCTGGAAAACATGCACTGTTTGGGATCCTGAGGACCGAGTTTGAGAACCTGTTTCTAGATGGCCAAATTATATAAATCAGTGGTTCTCAAACTTGGTCCTCAGGATCCCACACAGTTCACATTTTCCAGGTCACCCAGCAGGTGCACAGGTGTAGTCATTACTCACTGTCACATTTTAAAAGTTCCACAAGTGGAACTAATTATTTCACTTGTGATTCTGAGAGGAAACCTGGAAAATATGTACTGTTTGAGGTCCTGTGGACAGAGTTTGAGAACCTGTGATATAAATCCTGATATAGATCCTTACCTCAAAATGATTATAGTGTTCAATTCATCTATTTCTTAAATGTTTGAAAGTATATGCAAAAAAGTTGTTTATATCTCATTAAATGGACAACAGCATACTTGCATTCTCCACTATGGGCCTCATTTTGAGCCACACACAATCCATATTCATGACGATGTTTATGTAGTTGAGCAATGTTTTTTCCACTGTGCATGAGTACAGTGTATGCAGTACACAGAGTGTTCGAACAAAGGCACCTTTTGAGTTAGAGGAAACACTTTCAGCAGGGCCATATGGAGGGTGGTTCGGCTGGTGCCTCCGCACAGGGCGGAATCCTGTAAGGTCACCGGCTGCTACCTGCTGGGCTCTGGCGGTCTGCAGGAGCAGACGTCCTGGAGTGCTACATGGCAGAGCAACTCTAAAGAAATCCCCACCCTCCACCCGACAGATAAGATATGCGCTTATGGGAAGGAGGAGGCAGGGGGAGCAAGAGGGGCGACAGCGCAGCACAGAGTGCACTGCTGTCCTGCTATGCGGCTGAGTTTCAGAAATGTTGTGGAAAAATTATGGGAGGTGAATGGGAGTTGGCTAGTAGTGTACACAAAAATGGTAATTCAGTGGGTGTGATATGGGAGGGCTGTGCTTGTGTCAATGCAAGTGGCTGCATTCACATTTCTACAGACTCAGGCAAAGGAGGTGGTGGTTATATGTAGAACCTGCACCTGCCATAGGGCTGGTGCAAATGTAGATGGTGCAACCGATGGTGCTGTATAAGGATGCAATCGATATTACAGTGTGCATGGACATTAAAAGTGGGCATCTCAGTCCTTGCACATTCGGTCACATTGATGTACATGAGAGTGGTTTGTATCGACATTTGCATAAAGTTGCAGATGGGCACCCACCAATAGAAGTTGCTGTATATGCATCTGCATGTGACTCAGAATCAGGCCCTATATCTCTTGATCAGCCCTTTATTCATGCTGTTGGTAAGGGTTTTAGAGAACGGGAGGCACACACAAATGACAAGTAGATATTTTGAGTGACATGTAATTTTTTCTCTGATTTGGAATTTCTTTTAAAAGAGCACCAACAATAGGAAGAAATCTAATCAGAAGCCATCTGAAACAACAAAAAAGAGAAAAAACTCAACAAGGTTAAAAAATGATACAGCTGGGTTCTATAACTGCGGAACATGCAGTGCATGTAAAAAAATTAATAACTGCTCCACAAAACCTGTCACATCTATTGAGTCGTATTCCACAGGTAAGAAATTCCAAATCCGAGAAAAAATTAAATGTCACTCAAAAGGAATCATCTACCTACTCCATTGCCCTTGTGGCTATCAATACGTAGGTAAAACTATATGTAAACTTACAATACGGATCAACGAGCACTTGAATAACATAAAAAAACAAGAAGGACAATCATAGTGTCCCTAGACACTTTAAGGAGGCACATAATGGAGACCCATCTAAACTGTCGTTCATAGGACTCAAACAAATTAAAGTACCATGGAGAGGGGGTGATCTGAATATTATCTATCAAGAGAAGAAACCAAGATGATCTATGAACTTGAAACATTACAATCTAAGGGCCTCAATATTGGCTTTGAACTCACACCCTTTCTTGTAAATTACACATCCCCTGGCTATTTATTCCACTTGAGTTAGCACCATATTATCATTATTCTTTATTATTTAGTGTTAATTACTATTTATACTTTATTATTATTTGTATTATTATTTTTATTTATTTTTATTTTATTATTTTTTAAAACATTTTTATTTATTATTGTTATTTTTATTTATTATTTTCTATAATATTCATTAATTTTTATTTTTATTATCTTTTTCCATTATCATCCATTATAATCTGTCCCATATTATTCTATGTATGTCCCATGTCATAGTTTTATGTTACTGTCATAAATGTATCTATCCAATTTTAACAACTATAAGACTACAGTAGACATTTTGAAGCAACACGGATATATGCATTATATACTGAAGTATTGTTTATGCCTGTGGGCAGAAGTGACTAATACATGGACTCTACAAAGACCGGGTGGAAGTGACGTCAGTATATAAGGTAGATCCCACCATCTGGGGGATAATTCCAAACACCGGGTGGAAGTGACACACCGTAACAGTGGAATCAACATTATTCCATCTGGGCGGAAGTGACGCCAGGACCTCTGGAATATAAGAAAGGTCCCACCAACTGGGAAAAAAATCCAGCCGCCGGGCGGAAGTGACGCCCATAATAGTGAAATCAATACTAAACCAACAGGGCGGAAGTGATGCCAGAACCGCCGGAAGTCACTGAACGAAAACACCGGCAGAAGTGAGGGGGATGGCTCCAACGACCAGCAGGTATTTAAGGAGGGTATGGAAGAGACACTCACCATCCTGATGAAGCCCGAAGTGCGGGCGAAACGCATTGATTGAGAGAGGTAAGGGACAACACAGGACGTGGTTCACACGCATCCCACCCTTACTAGTTTGATGGCAAACAACCTCCATCCCCACCAACCATCCCGTTTGACCAATAGGATTCCCTAATGGGTCCACAAAGTCGTACTGAAGGTACTTACTTTTAAATATATTAACATTGACTATCTCTATTTGAATACACACACCCTGAAGGGTGTTGCATATCCATTCCATATAGGAGGATAGAGTAAACCACCACAGGCATATCTTCCTTCATAATCCCCCTTCCTACAGATGAATTGCATTGTTTCATGTAGTTTGTCATATATGTAGTATGTTTTCTATGTTGTCTACTGGTAGTAACCTGTGATTAATTTTATATATTTACATATGAATGTGGACCCTCCCTTTTTATCTAATTTATATTTAATTTTTATAATAAACAAAGTTATTAGATCTACTATATGATTTATGTATTTTATCTCAACTGAAGCGCCAGGGATACTCCAATCTATCATGTATTATATGCAATGAGTTTTAAAGCTCATTGCTTATAATAAAACTCATTGATAAATGGCCCATTAAGTTTATATAAAAAAGACTTAAAATAAATATTTTTTTTGTTTTCTTCAATGAAAAGCAAGCAGAAAGTTAAATAATCATAAATATTCTTAATTGAAAAAAAAAAATTGGGACAGGTTACCTACTGTATGCACAGAGCAATATGAAACATAAAAATAATAATAACTTTGTGTTTTCCCAGCTTTTAAACAGCGACTGCTATCTTAAGCTCTGCATTTACAGAGAATCACAGTCACTGGAGTCTATCTATTCCCATTGTAGAAAATGTATAAGACAATAGAGTTTAAATAATTTGCATTAAACCATAGCAACACACTTCATTGTCCAACTTGTACTAGATAGATAAAAGTTGATTGGTTGTTATGGTTCAGTGCAATCTGTTCTCCTATTACCAATGTTAGTAATTAAACCCTAAAGAGTACAGTATGAATGATTTATACAGTGGTGCTTAAGCTGTTTGTTAACATAAATATGTTTCTACTGGTCACCCTCAACGACCCTAAACTAAATAGTAAAATATTGAAAAGTGCAGTTATTTTAACAAAGAACCAACACAAAAGTAATTAGAAAAACACACACATTCTATAATACCCTAAGCTGTTTCTTCTATGGGCCTGATTCAGAGATGGACAGTATTACACAGCCGCAGGAAAGCAAATGCAGCAGGAGGTGTCTGTAGGACTGTGAGCGATAATGCAGGATCCTTTCTGCACCTATGCAGAACAGGCACTGCGCATATGCAGACACCCAACAATTTGAAATGTACACAAACCATTGAGTTTGCATACATCTCTTATACAGGCCCTAAACCATTTACAGTAGGAGCTGGTGGACAGACCACCCAATGAGGAGCCAAACAAATGTTATACAGTGGTGATTAAAACAATATAATAATATAATACACCAATAGTTTAATAAAAACAATTTATTAAGAATAGCATTTAAGAAAATAAAATAATATCTCCTGGGAGTATTTAAAAAAATATTATTAGGTAATCATAAACAAATATACAATATCACTCATACACAGCTCTAGAGAGATGGATTACTATAATGCTCTGAAACATAAGGATACAAAATTGCAATCACAATGTTCCAATAGAAGTGTAACAAACTGGTTATAAAAGTAGGATATTCCAGTATAAAGTCAGTGCTTCAATATGTAACTGCCTTAAAATGATCCTCTAAATCAGGGATGGGGAACCTCAGGCCCGGGGGCCGGATAAGGCTCATGGAATCATTTGGTCTGGCCCTCTGAGCCTTTTTTCTCCTAGCCTCATCTGGAAAGCAGGGTGCCTATAATGGCACCCTGCAGCCAGAATCTATGCAGCAGTATCACCTGGAGCATCCTTAGGACACTTCAGATGGTCACACCACTGCCCTTACAGCTTCCCGGAGCATCCTCAGGATGCTCCAGGCATTGTTGTTATCACTGGCAATTGTGGCCCCGTCCCCGTGTAACATCACATGGAGGGGGCGTGGCCTATACTGGGCCTGCAAATAATGTTATATATATCAAAATGGCCCTTGGCAGAAAAAAGGTTCCCCACCCTTCTCTAAATACTGCAGAGGCAAATATTTTTTTGGGGGTTTTTTTCTGTGTGGAGAGTGGCAATATCCTATTATGCTGGTATCTTGGATGCTGGAACACTATTTAGATTTATTCAATGCAGGAGTCATTATAGGCACCAGGGTATTTTTGCTTATTTAAAGAGGAGCCAAAGCCTATTGACCACTGTGCTGGGAAGTAATATAGTGGATAATAGGTGGAATGGCACAAGGTGGACTGATGACCAGAAATATGCTGGATTTAATATATAGTATGCATGTAAATAGTGGAGAAAATACATGCGACTCATAGAGTAATATATTAAGGTCATATATAGCCATTGCTGAATATAGAATAAAGTTTAATTGCGTAAATAATATGTGAAGTGATGCCGATCTTTGAGTCAAGTGCCCTCTGGTGGATCAATATCGTCCTTGTGGTCCTCTCTTTGTCGGAACATGGACTTAGAAATTGTATCCAGTAATAATAGTGATAGATATATGAAAGAAAAAGAAGGGAGCAGCAGTAGTAATCTTTTTTTCCGTTTACAAGTCATATTTTGTTTAGATGGTTGCTGATGTAACATTTTTAGATTTCCATACTAGACAAGGCCGTTAGGGTGCCAAATATTTTTGACCCAAACCATTGCCTCTCTTTAGCTACTTACAAAGTTTACTTACTATAGGTCAATGGCAAATAGGCTGCTTGATGACATTAACTTATGTGGAATTATGTGTACAGTTTCCATTGTATTTACAAGAGCAATTTTAATGTCAGGAAAAGAGAAAATACAAAACATACATATAAAACAACAAAGATTTGTGCTTAAGTTAGCCTAAACTGTGGTAATGTATACTATTTATTAATGTCAGTCCATCTGACTTGTCTAAAGTAGTATGCAGTGTGTTGCCCCATGTTATAGAACATACTGTATTTACTATGGGCCCCATTCAAAGATGAACAGAATTGCAGAGCCGCAAGTGCAAGCAGCTGTGCAATTCCATCCATCTCAAATGCAAATGCAGCAGGAGGTGTCTTTAGAAAACAAACACTTACTTGTTGCCTCTGCGTGATCCCAGCCCAGCAAACAACAGACATCCTTGGTCACGATTATTTTCCCTCTACCCAGACTGCAGTAGCTGAAGCTTATTGCAGCCTTACTGAGTCCTGGCAGCTTGCGAGGTCAGAAAGTCTGCTACCATATAGAATGTTTTCATTAATCAATAACTAATAACCTAAAAGTAAATACATAAAAAGAAAATAAATTTAATATATTACTAACACACTTCTCCAACCATCAAACCAGAAATCTCAGGTCTCAGGCCAATACAGGAAAATTAAGCAGAGCGACAAGTTAATATAAGAAATTGTTAATTAATTATTCATTATTATCAACTAAATGAAGTGACAGCATCGCAACAAACAAATGTCAGTTTAAAATAATATAGCACATTTACAGTATGAAAAACAGTGACAGTGCAGTGGCAGACAGAATGGCAGTTTAATATAAACTATACAATGCTATAGAATATTTTCATTAATCTATAAGCAGTTCAGAGGCCCAAGGCAAGCACAGGTAAATGGAGTTTGTATTATTAGTGGAAGCCAAGTAAAGGATTGATTAGAGACATAAAAATACTATTAAAAAACAAAAATCCAAAATGACAATGAGATTGATAGACTGATTGATTGATTGATTGACTGATTGATTAAAGGGTGTAAATAATTTAACTATAAAAAAATTTGGAGAAATGGACAACACTACTAAAGAACAAGCATTCAAAATCCTGAAGAAATTGATTCCTCAGTATTCAAGGCAGAGTAACACCATAGTCATTATTAATTATTAATTGCATGATTTTATGATACTATCATGTATCTGCTGAGAAGCTGCAGGAAACGGGCCTATACACCTGGATGAGAAGCTGGTGATGTATGGCATTGCAAGATTCAAATAACATGAATCCCCCAGTAAAATACAGTAATATAAAGTACACTTCCTGTCAAATATACACAATTTTGGCAAAGCTCACCCACCCTTATGTTGTATATTAAAAACAAAATGCACAGTTTAACAAACCAAGCACGTCAGTGACAGGGACCAGGGCCGTAGAGAACCCAGCCGGGCCCAGGTGATGGGGGAGTGGCCTAATAGTGGGAGGGATTGCACAACCCCCTTGACAAAAAAAAACACTTCTTGCATGGCCGCGTCGCAGTGCTGTGCGCTAGGGAGAGGGGTGCTGTAAGCCCCTTAGCCCAGTGCTAAGCTGGGGGGGCAGGATCAGTGTGATCGCTCCCCCCCACAGTCATAGGAGACTGTTCCAGCTGCTGTAGCAGCCGCAATCAGTCTCACACTGCAGCCAAGCATATGCTGTGTGCTGGGCTGCTGTGAGGAAGGGGGAGCAGGGCCAGACCCGGGCCACTCTAGCAAGCCTGAGCCTGGGTAAATAGTATCCGCTCCCTCTCCCCTCTCAGTGCCCCTGACAGGGAATGCCACTTTGTGGCTAAAGTGCTTTGTTTGGGTCCCCACAAAACAAGCTACCATAAGGCAGCTAACAGTGTTGTTTATCATGTTTACAGTTGGATAATGTCATTGTCATCCTCATCCTCAAATGTGTTGTTAATATCATCTACACACAATATTAGCTCACCCCTACTGAAATCCACCATTAGAGAAGTCTCTGTTCTTTGTTGTAATTGGTGTTAAAGGTCTTAAGCATAGAATTTGTAGTTCATTTTTATGAACATCAGTTTTTCCACATTTTAGATTTTTTTTATCAAGAGCTAGCATGGCTTCAGTGATCCTCTGTGCAACTTGATGGCAATTTTTATACTTGTTTCTATTGTTTCACAGTAAATTTTTGTTTAAACTTACTAATCTTCTTGGTCCCCTTCTGTGATGAAGATTCACCAGCAGCAGCCCTAACACACAAGGATTCTTCTTGGGAATCCTGGATAGGGGGGGTCAGACTTTGCAGATTGGATGCAGGAGGACTACCTCCATTCATTAATGAGGATGTTGATGATGAAGGTGTTGGTAGTGGAGATTGCATGTGCTGGTATATATCCATGCTGCTGCTGCTAGCTGATGCTGGAATGCTTATCATTCAAAAGGATTATTCAGATTTTGCTAAATAACTTGCATGAACTCTCTGCAAATGATATAACAGGGAAGAGGTGCCTAGATGGTTAATGTTCTTACGTCTACTTTCTTTGACCACAAAAACGATACAGATGGCTTGACATATGTTGTTAGGATTTGGTAATAAATTATTCCACACAAAAGAGATGGCTTATGCTCATCATGACAATGTCCTTCTTCTTATCACTGGCAGGAACTGCTGACACTGGTGACTGACTTACTCTGACAGAAACAACATCATCCTCCTGAATTTTATCAACTTCTTCTTGTCCAACACATTTATCATCAACAACACCATTAGCACCAGATACACAAATATCTACCTCATCCTTTTGCAGTTCCACACTATCATCACCAATTTCTGTCTCACCACCATTACCTTTATTGCTACTCATTCTCACATTTGCAGAGAGTGCAAAAATGATAGATAGAGATTTCTCTATAATTAAACCCTGATGGCGTGCTATAATTTGTATTCAACACAGTGCTCCAGTACATAGTCTCACACCCTCTCCGTCTGCTCCCCTATGCAAAATGGTGCCCGATCATGATGGAGGGACTTTTATATGCAATCCAAAACACGTCATATCCGATTCTGGGAAGATGCCATTTTACCTCGTTCTGGTACCCGAACTTGGCGGGAAGGCCCGGGCCGGGACTTGGAACCACTTGGATCCCCTAAGCTCAGGTGTGTTTGGTTTCCAAAGAAACTAAACTGCTCATCTCTAATCTTTATTATAAAATGACACTATAAAAAAAATATAAGTTCCTGCTGTAAACAAGACTAAAATGTGTGACTCTCAAAAAGAATGAAAATTCTCCAAGAATGTGATAATTTACTCCAAATATATGTAGGAAATACAAGAAATAGGAGAAAGAAAAGTATATGTTGTTTTTGCTTTGAAAACACTGTTTTGAATACATTTGCTGTAAGAATCTCAGAATGAATGCATTTTTTATTACATGCATTATTTTGTCTTCCCTCAGAAAATTGACTGCTTGCTCGATATACATGAAATTTAGATTGTTTTATGTTGCTAGATATGAGTGCTTTATTCACTTACAGTGGACATTCACAATATTGTAGCCTGCTATCGTTCATCGTGAAAACCTCATAATTAAAAACTGTTCCATAAAATGTGTTGTAATAACTATTCAAGTTGAATTATGGGCCTTTATATCTTCATTGTTATGAAAAAGTAACAGCTACACCTTGTCAATATTTTGTTGTGTTTGTTGGCGTGGATGTGCATTGAGAACCTGATTCAGAGACGTACAGTACACACAGTATTTATGCAGTTTATCGATAATTGGTCAACTGCATAAATACTGGCTTTGTGTACTGTGCATGCATTTAAGTCACAGCAGTTTTTACTGCAGTGTGATTGACAGTCATGAGCCATTTATGGGAGGTAACGGGGCAGTGGTGGCAAATAATACAGGCATGTGTTGACCGCTTTTAGCGCATGTCAAAGCCTGTGTCTGATTCCATATAATGGCTCTGGCGTCTCAGTGCATGGGGCCATTCTGCGTGACCATAGGGTTATTCAGAATATTGTTTATTGAAATATCTGCGACTTATGCTGCATCTTTGTGCAAATTCTGGCGGCCGTGTCATTTGCATATTTTGCACTGATGCTGCAGTCTTGTACATTTCTGAATCAGGCCCTGAATCTTTAACAAATGTGACATCAATTTGATTTGCCCCTATTGCAGACTAGTGTAATGTGAAAACTGTGTTTGATCATTGTGTACATATACAGTGTATCAGGGCCATAACTAGGGTAGTGCGACCTGTGCCATGGCACAGGGTAGCGCAGGGCAGGGGGCGTTATTTGGACCTGTCAATTTTCCTGTTTATTATAATTCTCACTTGTAGCTTCCTCCTCTTTTATTCCCAGCATCTCCTGGCCTCACCTATCTCTTCCCTGGCCCTTCTCCATGAGGCTATGGCCTTTTTCAGGTGCACTATCTTATGTCCTTATTTAAAAAATGGGGGGTGAGGGGCAGCCATTCTCTCTCTGGTACAGGGCACAAAAAAGTCAAGTTATGGCTCTGCAGTGTATATCACTTGCATTTAAATATTATTATTATTACATTTTATTTATAGGGCACCACAAGTGGTCCGCAGCGCCGTACATACAGTAAAGGGTACACAGAACATACATGTATAAGCCTCAATGGTTCACTAACATGCTATTGGCTAAGTCAGACCACAAAAGAAGAAAATTTGCATTCATTATTTGAAAACTTATGTATATTTTCTTATTTACATTAAAGTTTTGTCTGATCTATAGCTATCAAATGTTTGTATCTATTTAGAGTATTCAATATAACTGATTTAAATGGGTTAGTATATAGTAGGGGTGAGCGGGTTCGGTTCTACTCGGTTCCGTTCGGATTTAAAAACCGAATCTTATTGGCTATCCAAAACTTGTGACAGCTGATAGCCAATAAGATTTGGTTTTTAAATCCGAACGGAACCGAGTAGAACCGAACCCGCTCACCCCTAGTATATAGGCTCATGCTTGCCACATGCAATGTAGAGCCATACTGATGGCCAAACATACAGTTTTCATTGTACAACTGTGTGCTGCATCTGGATGGATTCTATGGAGTATGTTGATTTTAATTGATTTTGACCCTCATTGCCTTGACAAAGACCTTAATGGTAGAAACGCGTTGACAGCAAAGAGGGACCATAGGATCCATCCAGAACCGGTGTGGGACAGATGAGGACAAATAGCTGAGGCTGAACCCGGGTTTTTTACATCTTCCCAGTTATTATATGCATCTACTTACCTGGATTCTGGTAGGAGGCCAACTTCACCTGTAATTCTGGTGAATTGATGTTTCAAAGGAGGCTCATTATTCATCTAGAAGCTCCTTTTGTATATTGTATTGTATGTGCTTATATTAATTTGTGCTTTGAATAAATGTGTGTTATATATTAAGGATTTTTCACACAAGCATTTATTCTGCATATAGCATCAGGATCATTTGGAAAATATTCTATTTGTATTTTATGAATTTATGTTGAGACAATCTGCACTAGTTTTTATCTTCTTTTGTCTTTCTTCTCATATTACGATACACATTGGTTACACCTCATTTTGATTTGGAGATAAGAAGTCCAAAGATATTCGTGATACATATAAGTTAAGTATTAATTGATCATTCTTTGGAGCAGGCGCTAAGGTGGGACACCTGATATATTTTTGTGTAAGCTTTATTATTGGAGGAGTTAGATACCTCCCCCTTAGGAGATCTCACCCAAGCAGCCAGCTTGGCGCAAACATACAAATACCATTATATTTGTGTAGGATAATACCATATTAACTCAATAAAGAATGCTTCAAAGAGTACAGTATATCAAAGGCCTCATGTACAAACACATACATTTCATGCATCATATTAGTAATTTAACCCCTTCAGTGTTACAGGTGAATGGTACTTATCCTCTGCATGCAGATCAAAAATGCTAAAGTTGAGACACACTTGTCCTCAGTACTGCAGCTGTTCATTGTTAGAGAGAGGAGTGTGCTCCTATCCTGTCTCCTTCTTCTCTGCAATACATTATGGGCACTAGGACCCAGTGTCAGCCGGAGGCGCGACTACAAACCTGAGCTGCCACTGCACATGCGTAACCGGGTACATGCCACTGTTTAAGAGTGCAACAGTATTGCATACACGTGTAGTACTTAGCTCCTCAGGTGAGATCACTATAACGTGCATTATAACTATTGTGGTTACTGCCGGAGACCACTGCTGTTACCACTGTTACCAATAAGCCTGCAAGACTGGTTAAGGACTCTCTGGCCCTGACTCAGAGCTGGACGCTCTGACAGAGTGGGCTATTTTTTTTTAGAATGGCCTCCTCGCCGCTCTCATAGCTGTGGGTGACCACACACAGCTATAGCGAGCAGCCAGGAAGATGGTCGCGAAGGTCAAGACCATAGCGACCATCGGGCTTGCGACGAGACCCTTGTGGTAGGGTCTCATTGCCGCAAGCCCCAGAGAGATTTCGGCTCTCACAGAGCCGAAATCTCTCCCACTGACATCACTCGTGATGTCAGTGGAGCCGCCCCCAAACGAGGTGTTCACATGGGAACGCCTCCATTTGGGCAGGCACTCCCCCAGCCCGCCCACCAAAGGGGGCGTGCTGTCACTCAACATCGACAGCACGTCCCCTTTGGTACGAGACCCGGAGCAACGGTTTGCCTGTCGCTATCCGGGTCTCGTGCATGCGCACGACGGAGCCGGCTCCGTCGTGCACACTGGGCCACCATCGACCCGCTTGCGAGCGCATAGTGCTCGCGAGTGGGTCTGAATCAGGCCCATTGTGTGGAATAATCACCATTTTACATTCCACTGGTTCCTGATGAAACCTCCCAGGTTCTACAATGAAAGGTCGTTCAGAAAAATATACATAGGCAAAACAGAGAAAGACATCTAGTAAATTCTATTGAATACATGATTATAGATCATGTTATATGTTCAATTAATAGGGGTGGTGACTGCACAAATAGATTGTTTATATTTAGGCAGCCAAATGGATCTTGGGAGTGGGCCTTCACCGGGCTAAGGGCCTGATTCAGACCCACTCGCAAGCGGCTGTCTGCTCGCAAGTGGGTCGATGGTGTGCACTGCGCACCATCGACTACCGGAGCTCCGTAGTGCGCATGCGCCAGACGCGATGAGCGAAGGACTTTCCTTCGCTCGTTGTGTCTGATCAAAGGGGGCGTGCTGTCGATGTTGATTGACAGCACGCCCCCTTTGGTGGGCGTGCCGGGGGCGTGCCTCCCAGATGGGGGCGTTCCCAAGGGAACGCCTACCTTCAGAAGCCGGCCCACTGACATCACTAGTAATGTCAGTGGGAGTGATTTTGGCTCTGATAGAGCCAAAATCACTCCGGGCCTTGCGGTTGAGAAACTCAACCGCAGGCTCCGGCTCGCAGTGGCGATGGTCGCGATGGTCAAGACCATCACGGCCATCAACCTGCACGCTCGTATAGGCTGTGGGTGGTGACCCACAGTTATACGAGCGTCCAGGAGGACGCTCCATAATTATGGAGGACGGCCCTCATTCAGAGCGTGCGCTCTGCTCAGAGCGTCCGGCTCTGAATGAGGGCCTAAATTAGCAACTTTCATTGCATTGTTTTATATGAAATTATTTATATGACATAATTTGTTTACTTACTGTAGATGCTTGTTGTGAGGATGGTGTGATGCGCTACTCAGAAGTGCTTGCTGATTCGATGCTGGGATTTTTATACTGTGATATTAGGTAAATGCTACGGGAACAACACTGGTGTGCTCCCCTGTTCACATCAAAGTAGAGTTCAATACTAGGTGTGGGTAAGTGTCTGTATATGGCGAAACATACAATGTCTCATGGATCTATGTAGGTTAAAAAATGATTTTTTTTATATAAAAAATATGAATATATGTAAATAAATGCTATAGATATTGGTAGTGGATATAATTGATACCAAACATATTAAACAACATAAGACATAAATGTATATAAAAATATCCTAAAAAGCAAAATTATACAGAGGTAGGTATAACAAAATGGATTTCATGCAGGACAGTATATAAAAGTAAAACAATCATATGGTCAGCAGTAGTAAAATTGGTATGCAGATTATGATAAAAGCATACAGTTCATATAATAGTTAATAAATAAATTGATAATAAATGTGAAAATAAGTTTGTTGATTAATGACAAAGTTCATGCCTGGCTGTGTGGGATATATTATCGTCACACTAAGAAATCCAGAGACCAGTATTTCACAAATGTGATTTGTTGTAATCAGGAGCAGCAGGGGCACTGAGAATGGGGAGGAGTGAGTACACTTTACTTTGATCTAGGCCTGTTTGAGAACCCCCAGCGGTGGCCCAGGTCCTGCAGTGCCCCGCTCCATAACAGTATGCAGCATTTTGGGCAGGGAAAGAAAAGAGACTAGGAAGAAAAGCTGGTGCAACAGCAGTCAGTCCTCTCTCTCCCTTCATGATTTGTTGGGAGGAACAATTGCATGTCCACCACCACCACTAGATCTGCCACCAGTGACCCTTGTGGTTCGCAGCCGTGCACAAAGTATATTTTTGATTTTTTTTGTAAGGAGTTGGTCTGGCCACACCTCCCTTAGTTGGCCATGCCCCCTCCCAGAACCAGGGCCTGGCGGAGCTGTCATTGCAATGGCGTAACTAAGGGGGGTCAAATAGGGCATGTGTCCTGGGCACCGTAGGACTGGCAGCATGAGGGGGGCACCGCCGGCCACGGTATCGGCCCACCCTAGTTAGGCTGTGTAGCGCAGACTGCAGTGTGTGCGGTCAACGCTACACATTTACACAGGACCGGTGCTAGGCTTCGCTGCGCCCAGCACTTGTCCTGTGCTGCACAGCCGAGCCCCTTCCCCCCCTGAGCACTTACCCAATAGCACCAGGAGGAGGGTGGGAGGTGGGCTTAGGCTGTGCTGTGTGTGTTAACCAGCAGCCAATGAGAGTCAGACAGACTCTCATTGGCTGCTGTTGCACACACAACTGTGAGGTTCTGGTTTTGTTGTGGACCCAGGGTGGTAATTGGAGCAGACACTGAAGTAGATTTAAAAGTAAATGTGGAATTTTTAATGAGTGGCTTAACAGACATGAATGTGGTAAAACAGAAAGTCCGGGTATAGCACTAAAGTGCACTTGGGAGCTGTAGTGAGGCAAATATGAGAAAGTCCAGTTAGTGATAGGCAATGGAAAATGTCCAGGTAGTGACTGGTTAAATAGAAAATGTCCAGGTAGTGGCAGACAAGGGGAACTGTCCAGGTGGTAACTGCTTAATGGAGAATGCAGACTGAGGAAGAAATATCCAGCAGAGTGTCAGTGGAGGCAAGGTGCAGGGTGAACAGCAGGACTCAGGTACTCAGGCAAGGGGAAGGTAGTGGAGGATGCAGGGTAGTCCAGTGGGGTTGGAGCAGACAAGCAGGCAGGCAGGTAGCGTTTCACAGGTAACAGGTGGTGAGCACAGGGAACTATCTCTCAGCTATGCTGAGAAACACGTTGCACTGGCAATGAAGTGAGGCTCTGAACCTCTCTAAATACCAAGTGCTGTGGCGTGACTGGCCAGAGAGAGCATGTGACAAACCAGGATTGGGCGAGCAAATCACATGGCTTGAGGCAAGATGGTGGCGCCATGCCAAACGGAACTGAAGCACTGCCAGGCCTCACCAGACCAATGTGACAGCATGCCCGTGCAGAGCCATGCACAGCCAATGCCCCTCGCCACACACCAACACCACCGCCAGATGCCCTCGGCCACAGTGACCTCACAGATAATACCTGTCGACCACCATGCCAAGAAACCCTGGTCATGACAGTACCCCCCCATATGGGTGGCCTCAAGATATTCACCAGGTCTTCCAGGATGAGCCGAGTGGAATTTCCTGATGAGTGCTGGAGCATGGATGTCTCAGGCATCAGTCCAACAGCGCTCCTCCGGGCCATAACCCCTCCAATCTAGGAGATATTGTAGTCGTCCCCTGCGAATACGAGAATCCAGGACCTGGGAGACCTCATACTCCATGCCTCTCTCAGTCTGGATGCGGGGGGGGGGGAAGAGGAAGAACTTTGCAAAATTTGTTCAATATTAGGGGTTTCAGGAGGGAGATGTGGAATGAGTTTGGAATTTTTAGGTAAGCAGGCAACTGAAGGCGATATGCCACAGGGTTGATGACTTCTGTGATGGAGAAGGGTCCGATGTAGTGGGGAGCAAATTTCATCAAAGGTACTCTAAGGTGGAGGTCCCAGGTGGACAACCAGACTTGGTCTCCAACTTGCATGAAAGGTACCTTCCTACGTCTTCTATCTGCCTGAAGTTTGTAGCGAGAGGAAGCGTTCTCCACATCAATACATACTTGTGACCAAGTATGGTATCCTCCATGGATGGCACATCAAAGAAAAGCAGGCTTCAGAATTCAGGAATTCGAGGATGAAGACTGTAGACCAGGGGTGGGAAACTTTATTCTGTGGAGTGCCATTTTGATATATATAACACTATTCACAGGCCTGGTCAGGCCACACCCCTCCATGTGATGTCACACTGGGGCAGGGCCACAATCACTGGTGATTACAGCAATGCCTGGAGCATCCTGAGGATGCTCCCGGGAGCAGTAAGGGCAGCGGTGTGACTGTCTGAAATGTCCTAAGGACACTTCAGGCAGCAATGCTGCATAGATTCTGGTTGCATGGTGATGAGGCTAGCAGAAAAAAACTCTGAGGGCCAGGCCAAATGATTCCGGGGGCCTTATATGGCCCCCGGGCCTGAGGTTCCCCATCCCTGCCATAGACGATCATAAATGTGGTTTGATTAGTAGAGGAATGGTAGGAGGCATTATGTGCTAATTCCGCCCATGGTAGCAACTCAGACCAATTGTCTTGGGATGATGAAATGAAGATCCTTAGGAAGGTCTTGATTGACCATCTCTGTGGATCCATTACTTTGAGGGTGACAGGCCATGGAAAAGTTCAACTTTACTTGCAGAATAGAACATAGGACTCTCAAAATTTTGTCACAAATTGCGTACCACGATCAGAAATTATTTCGGTAGGAAGTCCATGGAGGCAGAATATGTGCTGGATGAACAGATGAGCTAAGTCAGGAGCAGTAGGCAGTTTCTTTAGCAGTACATAATGGACCATCTTCGAAAATTGGTCTACCACAACCCAGATGGTGGTGTAACCCTGAGAGTTCAGTAAATCCATTACAAAGTCCATGGAGAGATGCGTCCATGGACATGATGGAATAGGCAGGGGCAACAATTTGCCAGCTGGGGCTTGATGCGAAGACTTATGCTGAGCACATGAGGTACCTGAGGAAATAAACTCCAGCACATCAGCCTTCATGGATGGCCACCAGTAACTTATTTTTAAAAGTTCCAGTGTCTTCCGAGTACCTAAGTGACCTGCAAAGCGAGAGGAATAAGCCCAAGGTGAGGAGCTGCTTCCTTAACTCCGGGGCTACAAAGGTCTTCCCAGTGGGGGGTTGTATTTGTATGGTGGCAAACACTCTTGACTCCAGCACAGGGGCACAACATAGTGTCTCCGAATTGTTGTTACAGAGGAGAGATCTAGACAGAGCATCCACTTTTAGATAGGAGCTCCAGATCAGGTCAGGGTGAACTGGAAACAAGCAAAGAAGATGGCCCTTTGGGCCAGACGAGGACTCATACACAGGATATTTTTGAGAAAGAGGAGGTTCTGATGGTCAGTGAAGAGAGTGAAGGGAAATTTGGCCCCTTCCAGTAAGTATCTCCACTCCTTCAGTGCCAACTTCACTGCAAAGAGTTCTTGTTCACCAATGGCATAGTTCCTTTTGGCAGGAGAGAACTCTTTAGAGAAAAACCCACAGGGATGAACTCAGTTGTCTTCATAATGCTGAGATAAAACTGCTCCCACTGCTTCTGATGAGGCATCCACCTCTAATAAGGTAGGTCTATCCAGGTCCAGTTGTCATAGGACAGGAGCTGTGATAAAGGCTTGTTTCAGAAGCTGGAAGGATGTCTCTGCTTCGGGTGACCATAGGGCAGGATTGTCACTTTTACGGGTCAGGGCCATAATGGGAGCCATCAGTGATGAGAATCCTTTGATAAAATGTCTATAATAATTGGCAAATCCGAGTAGTCTCTGGATGGCTTTCAAGGTTTGAGGTCGGGACCAATCCAGGATCACCTGTACTTTCTTGGGATCCATTTCTAGGCTGGAGCCAGAGATGACATAACTGAGAAATGACACACTGGGTACACTAAAGACACATTTCTCCAGCATACAGTAGAGGTGGTTTTCCCTCAGAAGAGACAGCACCTCCTTCACATGTTTATGATGTTCCTCTGGAGAAGACGAGAAAATCAATATATCATCCAGATAGACAACAACAGACACATACAATAAGTCCCAGAAAATTTCATTGACAAAGCCCTGAAAGACAGCAGGCGCATTGCACAAGCCGAAAGGCATCACAAGGTATTTAAAATGTCCATCTCTAGTATTAAAAGCAGTCACCTGAGCGAATACGCATGAGATTGTAGGCCCCTCTAAGATCTAACTTGGAGACTATGATGGACCCCTTGACTCTCTCAAATAACTCTGTGATTAGTGGAAGCGGATATTGATTCTTGACCGTTACATCATTCAAGCCTTGGTAGTCTATACAAGGTCTTAAGCCACTGTACTTTTTGGCAACGAAGAAGAACCCAGCTCTGGCAGGAGAGGTGGAGGCGCGAATAAATCCTTTCTCCAAATTCTCCTGAATGGATTCAGACATAGCTTTGGTCTCCGGTAAGGACAGAGGATAGATGCAACCATGAGGCGGCATCTTGTCTGGCAATAGATCAATTGGACAATTCCACTCTCTATGAGGAGGTAAGATATTTGCTTGTTGTTCAGAGAAGACATCAGTAAACATTTGATACTCCTTAGGAATTGATGGAGATATTACTGAAGCTGTTTTCCTTACAGGTCATATCTTGGGAAGACAGGATTTCTGACAGTCAGCTCCCCATGAAAGAATTTGCATAGAACTCCAGTCTATCCTAGGATTGTGCAGGCATAACCAGGGTAGTTCTAAAATGATGTCTTGAGATGCCTCAGGTATCACTAAGAACTTTAAAGACTCAGAATGGAATGCTCCGATATGGACTAGTAATGGCTGAGTCTCTTTGGTGACGACTCCATTAGCCAGAGGCCGACCATCTATGGCAGTCAAGGAAATCGCATGATGGAGGGATGAACTAGAAATCTTTAGTTTGTCCACTAAGCCGAAGGTTATAAAATTTCCGGTTGCTCTTGAATCTAATAGAGCAGTAACGAAGACAGGTTTTGACTTGAGATCTATGGCTAAGATCAGTATGAAATATTTACAATTTGGGGATGGGCTCATAACTTACTTGATGTCCCCAGGGTCAGTTAGGAGAGAGCGTTTCCAGATTTTTGGGAACAAAAGACCACCAGGCGACCACAGTATAGGCAGAAGTTTTTTAATATTCTTCTGTGATGTTCCTCATTGGAGAGATGGGTATGATTCACCTGCATTGGCTCTTCATCTGTAGAAGGAGGGGTTGTAGGGGTAGTTGATGACCTTTGCCGGTCAGTTCTGTGCTTTTCAGCCTATTGTTCTCTGAAGCATAGGTCAATCTTATTAGAGAGGGTAATCGGATCATTTAGGTTAACAGGAAGCTCACGGGTGACAAAATCATCCTTTAGTCGATCAAAAAGCCATTGCCAAAAAGCTGAGGTGAGGGCTTCCTCATTCCACTTGAGTTCTGATACTAAAATCTGAAACTGTATGGCATATTGGCTGACAGGATGGGTTCCTCATTTCAGTGTCATAATACTAGATGAGGCTGATACAGTACATCCAGGCTCATCAAATATCCTCCTGAATGATGTCACAAAGTCAGTGTAGTTATCCAGCACAGAATCTGAATGCTCCCAGAGTGGAGAAGCCCAATCCAAGGCTGAGCCAGACAGCAGGGAGACGATGTAAGCCACTTTGTTTTTGCAGTGGGAAAATTATCAGGCTGTAGGGTGAAATCTATATCGCACTGATTCAGGAATCGTCAACAGAGCTTAGGGTTGCCATCAAACTTGCTTGGCATAGGGAGATGTAAGCAGGGAGATGCCCTGCTTCCTATATTCCCGGACATAGAAGTGGGTGTAGTTGCAGGTACCCCAGGGGTGGATAAGGAGGTTTGCAGATTATACTGTCGTTTAGACATTTCTTGCAGAAACTGGGCCATTTGATGCTGCATGGTTTCCAGGTTTTCCAGATGGCCAACAATGCACCAAAATGAATCTACTCCAGACTCCTGTTCCATGGCTGGATCCATGGGGCCAGTGCAAACTGTGAGGTTCTGGTTTTGTTGTGGACCTGGGGTGGTAATAGGAGCAGACACTGAAGCAGGTTTAAAAGTAAATGTGGAGTTTTTAATGAGTGGTATGTGGTAAAACAGAAAGTCCGGGTATAGCACTAAAGTGCACTTGGGAGCTGCAGTGAGGCAAATAGAAGAAAGTCCAGTTAGTGCTGGCAATGGAAAATGTCCAGGTAGTGACTGGTTAAATAGAAAATTTCCAGGTAGTGGCAGACAAGGGGAACTGTCCAAATGGTAATGGAGAATGCAGACTGAGGAAGAAATATCCAGCAGAGTGTCAGTGGAGGCAAGGTGCAGGGTTAATAGCAGGACTCAGGTACTCAGGCAAGGGGAAGCTAATGGAGGATGCAGGGTAGTCCAGTGGGGTTGGAGCAGACAAGCAGGCAGGCAGGTAGCGTTTCACAGGTAACAGGTGGTGAGCACAGGGAACTGTCTCTCAGCTATGCTGAGAAACACGTTGCACTGGCAATGAAGTGAGGCTCTGAACCTCTCTAAATACCAAGTGCTGTGCCATGACTGGCCAGAGAGAGCATGTGACAAACCAGGATTGGGCAAGCAATTCACATGGACAGAGGCAAGATGGTGGCACCCATGCCAAATGGAACGGAAGCACTGCCAGGCCTAACCAGCCCACTGTGACAGCATGCCCGCGCAGAGCCACGCACAGCCAATGCCCTTTGCCACACACTAGCACCACCGCCAGATGCCCCCCGCCACAGTTACCTCACAGGTAATACCCATCGACCACCATGCCGAGAAACCCTGGTCGTAACACCGCTGCGCGGTGGCAACATGTGTGTTAACCAGTAGCCAATGAGAGTCAGACAGACTCTCATTGATTGCTGCAGCACCCACTGCAAGAGCCAGCTCCCTTCTGGCTCCAGCAGTGGGTAATGGGAGAGATGTCATGATCTCATGACATCTCTCCCATAATGCAGAGCGTGCCATCCCGGGAGGACTCATGTGTGGCGGCGGGAGCAGTGGCTGGAGCCGGAGCGTGGATTCAGGTAAGTATATATTTTTTTATTTTTTTTACTTGTGTGTTAGCACATCAGGGGGGGGCTACTACTGGGGGAATCATTACTGGGGGGGACCTCTACTGGGTGTCGGGCACTACTGGGGACTACAACTGGGGGGCTACTACTGGGGGCACTGCATCGGGAGGGGGAACCTCTACTGGGGACTACTACTGGGGGCAAATATAATGGGCTTTAGGGGACCACTCCTGGGGGCACTAAATAGGGAGGACCACTAAAGGGGGCACTGTATAATGCACTGGATAGGGGGATCTTTACTGAGGGCCTGCATGGGGGGGCTACTGCTGGGGGCACTATATAAGGGGCTTACTACTAGGGGCACTGCACTGGGGGAACCACTAATGCAGGCATTAAATAGGGAGGACCACTACAGGGGGCACTGGATAGGGGGATCATTGCTGGGGGCCTGCATAAAGGGGACCTCTACTGGGGGCACTGCATGTGGGGGGACTACTGCTCGGGGCACTATATAAAGGGCACTGCATAAGGGGGACCACTACTGGGGGCACTTCATAGGCAGGGGGGCACTTCATGGGGCACTGCATAAGGGAGACCACTACTGGGGCATTGCATACTGTGGGTACTGTATAAGGGGAACTAAGTGGGGGCTGCATAAGTTGGACAACTTCTGGGGGTACTGTATAAGGGGCACTACTGTGGGCCTGCATAAGAGGAACCACAACTTGGGACATTGCATACTGGAGGTACTGTATAAGGGGCACTACTGGGGTTAAGGTGCATATGGAAAATAATGTTCAGAGTGACAATAAAGGGGTGTGTCAGGTTGACACACCTCATTTTTAAGTGACAACGACCATTTTTTGGTGCGTGCACCTTTGGCGCGTGCATATAGGGGGGCAGGGGGGGCTCCATTTTTATATTTGCCTTCGGCTCCAAATACCCTAGTTACGCCACTGTGTCATTGTCCCTGATTTCAGCAAAAGGCTGGGGCAAGTAATTGACTAGGTGATGAATTACAAATAAAAAGAATGGATGGTGTGACACAGGGAAAGACTACCAGAGCTTTCTGAGCACAATATGTTTACAGAGAAGCAAGGAGCAAGAGAGAGAGAGGTGGAAAAGAGAAATGCGGAAGAGAGAAAAATGTGGGATGAGTAGATAGAGATTCAGGAGATAGAAAAAATGGAGAAGGGACAAGAGGCAGGGTTTTGATAGAATAGGACAGAAACAAATGTCTTCCTTCCCTTACACCTCGGTCAGAGAAGGCACAAAGAAACAAAGTATAGTGCAGTAATCCTTTTAAAATAGTGATTTTAATACATTAATGCACTTACAATAGACAAAGATAGATAAGCATGTTAAAATACTCCCCATAGGCAAAGTAGCTTTCAGAAGATATAATCACCGCGGTCTCAGAATGGAATCAGGGAGGATGTGCCAGGTCTCTGGATAAAAGATCCACCTCATCGATACTTCTTTATCAGCAAAATTCCTTGGAGTATTGAATAAAGGTGAGCTATGCTTAACGCGTTTCTGACCTTCATGGGTCCTTCATCATGTATAATGAGGACCATTTACACTTATCTGGAGTGATTGTACAAATATGGATGATAATGCCCATGGACTTTATGTGGACACAAAACAAAAAAGAAGGACACAGGGAAAATTACCTTAATCTTGACGTTTATTATGTAATAATCACATAGATAATTTGTGAATGGGATTGAAATACCGGTAGCTATTTATTTCAAATCCCTACAGAGGATGCCCGACAGGATGAATATCATGACTGGGGCAGGTGAGTACCCTAACCCTCCCCTGTCCTCTCCTAACCCTCCCTCAATGGTGCCTAACTCTAACCTCCACCCTACAACCACTCAGGGGTGCCTAACCCTAACCCCCTCTTACTGCTCCCTAAACCTAACCCTCCTGGGGGGTTTCCTAACCCTAAACTCTCCTTGGGAGAGCCTAACCCTCCCCTCTAATGGTGCCTAACCCTAATCTCCCCCCAAACCTAACCCTAATCCTGCTAGACTCCCTAATCCTAACCCCCCCGGCGGCTAACGCTAAGGGCGCCCCAGACTTACCTTTGTTCGGGCGGGCATACTTGGCATTCTGGTGTCGGGATTAAGATAGGTGTCAGTACTTTGATGCCTATTTTAAATCCCTTGATGGGATTCTGATGTCGGGATTTATATATTTGTTGTATTAGATTGTGTGATGAATTGTCTGTGTATATTCTCATCTGTAAAATGCATGAGAGCAGGGCTGGAATGCATATGGCTGCTTCCAGGTCTGGTGACATACATCGTATCACTTCTGGGTCTGGTATTGTGTGCCTGGAATGTGAACGGCCATGTTACTTCTGGTGTCCTGGTCTCTGGCACATGCATAGTGTTTTGAGAACACCAATTAGCAGTGAGTGCCGACAGCTGAATCTCCGAATACTATATCATTTAAGTAGGAGAACTTTGTGAGCTAACATCACACTTCTGATAAAGGACTCATTAAGGTTGGAAACGCATTAAGCGTAGCTCACGTTTATCCAGTACTCCAAGGATTTTTGCTCATACAGAAGTACCCGTGAGGTGCAGAGTCGGATTTAGACCTCAGGGGGCCCTAGGGAAGATACTGGTTTGGGGCCCCCGCACTCGAGGTTAGGTTTAGACACTGGGGAGGGAGGGTTAGGGGTGAGGTTAGTGTTCCTTAGCTAGAGCCGTCGGGATTGTAACCTGCTCAGGATGCCAGCTTCTGGATTCTGACCACCGGGGTCCCGTCCCCATCCGTTATGCTGTGTGTATCTTGCTCCAGTGACACCTAAATATGTGCACCAATAAATATAGGTCAGAGTGCACGTCACCTGGCTCTGGCAAGGTCTGGTGACGTGCCTACCTCCCCAAAATCAGACCTCACCTTCATGGTCATCGTGTTTCCGACATGCTGTATTCTGTACTAACGGCTGGCCTGGAAGAGTGGACTTGATCTACAGCCTGGATGGTGATTGTCGGTATTGCCGGTTAGTATTATAACAATATCATGTGGTACCCAGTGGCCAAACTGTTTTACACTATGTGGCTCTGCTTTTCTATCCAACATTATATATATATATATATATATATATATATATGTACATACACACACATATATATATATATATATATATATATATATATATATTTACACTAGTAAATATATGTACCCTACGATAAATATATGTGTATATGCACACAGCTTCAGGTTGCTATAGTCACAGTCACAGTATTATCAGAGCCCATGCTCCCTTATGAGTCACCCTAACTTCTTTTTAAAACTTGAGAAGGCCTGGCTCCTACACAGCACCACATACTGTCCCAACACAGCACCACATACTGTCCCTTCACAGAACCACATACTACCCCCTCACAGCACCACATACTGCCCCTCACAGCACCACATACTACCCACTTCACTGCCTGTCTCCCAGGACACAGTACCCATAATACCCCCCATTTCCCTTGCAGCACAGACCCCCTCCTCCCCTCACAGTCCCCTCTCACCTCACAGCATAGACCCCTCTCAGCACAGATTCTCTCACCTCATAGCAGACCCCTTTCAGCATAGGCACCTCTCCACTCACTAGACCCCTCTTCCTCTGCAGTACAGACTCCTATCAGTATAGACCCCCTCTCAGTTCACCGTCTTTCTCCCCTCCCTGCCAACTCCAGCAAACTTACCTGCCCAGGAAATTGGTGCAGACCTGCATGGCTCTTCGAATAGCTCCAGCCTCCTGAACAGCGGCACAGCAGGGGACAAAGTGAGTTACAGTGAATCACTGACTGTGGGGTTGGTGGCGCCATCCTCACACTGTGACCGTGGTGCTTCATTCAGCTGCATATCCATGCATAAGCCAGTATGTCGGTCTTGACTCTTCTTCCTCTGCCTGGCTGGTACCAGCAGTAGCAGCAGGTCATACAGTGCTCTCTCTAGGTTCTATCCAGGGACAGATTTTAGGGGGGCCCGGCCACAGGCCCCTTAGGTTCTGCCGGGCCCTAGGCGAGTGCCTAGGTTGCCTAGCGGTAAATCCAGCCCTGGAGAGGTGGATCTTGTATCTGGGGACCTGACCCATCCTGCCCTAATTCCATTCTGGGATCACGGTAATTATATCTTCTGAAAGCTGCTTTGCCTATGGGGAATATATTAACATGCTTATGTATCTTTGTCTGTTATAAGTGCATTAATGTATGAAAATACCTATTTTAAAAGGATTACTGCAGTATACTTTGTTTCTTTATGCCTTCCCTGACCGAGTTGTAAGGGAAGGGGGACATTTCTTTCTGCAGATTCTCAAACAGATGAAACCTTAAATGTGGGATCTGTCTGTGCCTTATGGCCAACCCAAATTCTGACTACTACAACCTTTACAAATACCTGGTAACTATTGCAATTATATATTCTGGTTGCTTTCACTATGGTGTTTTGTCTTATTATGATATACTAAGAAAAGGATGCTGTTAATTTACCGCCACCCGGAATGCCAGCCATCAGAGTCCCAATGGCGGAAGGCCGACCTGGGATTAAAGATAGGCATTGAAAAGCCAATGCCTATCTTTAGCCCCACGCCGAAGTCCAGATAACCAGCATCCCGAACTAGATAAGCCAGGGATGGTTAGGTTGTAGCGGTGGGGGAGGGGAGATTAGGGTTAGGCACCCCCTGGGAGGGTTAGGGATAGGCTAGGGAAGGGGGTGTTAGGTTTAGGCACACCCAGGGGGGACTTAGGGTTATGCACCACCCTGGGAGTTTTAGGTTTAGGCACCACCAAGGGAGGGTTAAGGTTAGGTGGGACAGAGGAGGGTTAGCATACGAGTCGGTATTTCATACCGATTCCCTAAGAAAATGTGGTAATCACAGAGAGCCATGTATTGTGTAGAATATGTTCTTTAATACTGTGTTATTTGGAGTGTATATGTGGATGTACACTTTTGTTTCACATGATGTGTGCTGCACTATTTCAAAGTTCTTGTATCTTCGAGACTAGGGTAGAACGAGAGAAACAAATGTGAGAGAGAGAGAGATGGGAAAGATAAAAAGAAAGAGATGGAGAGGGGGAGACAGATGAGAAGATGAGGAAAGTGAAAAGGAAACAAAACTCCTGCAACAATTATTAACCCTGCAATTGATTTGTCCAAAAAATTAGTATGAGTATACAGTAATATGGTAATGTTATTTGTTTAGCATTTGTGATCATGCTTATTATTTGTCTCTTGACAGCATTGTCTTATGAAGCCTTTTGTATTTGTTATTATTTTTTCATTTCTGTTTTATGTGTAGCAGTTTGAAAATAGCATGCTAAGTTGTAGTAAGAAAAAGTTCCCCTAAAGCCAAATTATTTTCTTGGTATCCTCATATCATAATTATATATGGCAATGCATTAGTAACGATTTGTTGTAAGTTGTGGAGGAATCAGTAGAGGGCACTGTACTGGGTAGTAAAGCAGCAATAGTGGAATATTTTAGATATTTGTGGCTCATAATAAACAAGAAGTCTTGAAAGCTGACATCTGTCTATGTATGCTCTATACATCCTTCTATAACAGGTCAGTAAAAGACACCAATACATTATAGAAACACTACCGGCTGTGCTATTAGCTGATAAGCAATAACTGGGGTATGGAGTAAGCAATGATTTTTCTGATAAGTGTTTAGTACATGAAGTAGTATGGCGAGACATCATAGGATGGCAGATGAGTAAATGAAAACTGTTTTTGTTTTGTTAAACAATGAAATGCTAATACAGTATATACTGCATGCTGTAAAAATAGTTACAGGAGAGTGTCACTGAATGGCAGTAATTATTGTAGTGCTTGTGTTAGATTGCATTTGTGCAATGTAAATGCATGTGTTCATTGTTAATGTGATGATATTATTGCTGAACAGTAATGATTGATCTACCTGGACATATTGTTAAATAATTTAAATTAACAATAGAAATGACGGAATTTTATACCAGATAAAGATAATAATGAACCAAAAGTCTTGAAAGCTGCCATCTAGCTACTGTATAACTTTCTATAACAGTTACCGGACCCTTAAGATGCTGATTGGCAACCTGTAACATATGGATATTGTTGCTAGGATACACTTACTTTTAGTGAGGCTGATTCTGAGACAGACATATCTCTGTGCATGGACACAAATGGCACAGATGCAAACTTTCACATTTTTTATATCTCTGTCCTGCTCTGAGTCGAATGAAACATGACTGGATCTGTCTTTACATTAAATTGGGAGTTTCGGGGTGGGAACTGGGTGATGTGATCGGACAGAACTGCCCTGACTTGAGGGAGTGTCATGGAAGTGTTATGGGCATATATCTAATGCTCTGTGCGATTTTGAGCTGTACATATGTGGAGAGGAAGCCTGTTTTTGACAGATCTCTGGCACCTAGCATAGGGAAGGTGCATGTGCCGACACTACTGATGATGGTTATGATGGATTGCATCAAATCAGTGGGCAGCATGTCTTTCTACCTGCAGATACACAAGCCCTCATATCAATACTGCGGAATCTCACTTTTGCATAAGGTAGTAAATTATGGTTCAATTGTGGAACAACAAGTGCCAGCATGCCAAGACATTAAGGGCCTGCTGCTACTTGTAGTCCTCTTGTGAAGAAAATATTACAATAACGACAGAACACACACACCAAATGGTTTAATCCTTTATTTAGAATAAAAACACACACACATACTTCATATTTACCAACTCCTTGACTGTGCTTGGTCCTCTTTCCACAATGTAGTCCACTGGTCTTCAGAAAAAACTTACCGGTGACCCATTCCCATGGACTACGCAAAGTGACAGGTCACTATCATTGAAGTAAATAGCCAAGTGCTTGTTGGTTAAGAGATGGACAGTTTCTATGGGAATGTCCACTCTCAGTCAATTAGTAGATCCTCGAGAAGGGGAACCAACTTTCCAATGATTTCCAACGTCCACTCTCAGTCAATCAGTAGATCTTTGAGAGGGGTAACCAGCTTTCCAATGATTTCCAATGATTTCTAGCCATGGGCTGACCAGATTGGGGCTGGTTTTACATTACAACAGGGGGACCCCATGCTGTATATTTCCCTGCTTTATACTGTGGTTCATTCTGCTGTTGGTTAATGGAAAGTCAGGGGGATCCCTTGTCAGCTTTCCTCCCCGATTTTTCATAACCAGACTCAGAGGTCTGGGGCTGGTTATGCTTTTTATTTTTTATTTTTAACTACTAAGCCTGCATAGATCATGCTGACCTGTGCAGTGTGTTACCCAAACTCACCTTCCACAAGCAGGTATATTATTTAGGCAGGATTGCCATCATTTTGCCATCAGTTTTTGGACAATTTACAAACCGACCATTACTAAATCTCTGGTTAATATTGTTGTATATGCAAAAGTATTGATTGTTTTTCCGATGTTCTAAACTGTTTTGAAGTTGGATTTTTGATCGGTTTTGACTTAAGAAAAGCTCCAATTGATTGTACATTGCACGAAAATGCTAAATATATCGAAATTGACCTTTATTAAATTTACCCCTTAGTTCCTAGACCAACAAAGGGCAACATGCACAGATATCATGATGTGGTGCTGCACATCCACACATGGAATAACGTTACGTTACGGAGTTTATTATTTCTATTTATTTCAATTTCTTTTTATTTTACTAGAAAGAATTCAAATGTTCATAAAAGATGTCCCTTTTAACTACCAAAACTTTTTTTTTATAAAAAACCAATAAACCAAAGGAGTAGTCTGTCTAATTTTGTGAACATGTTAACGTATCCAGTTGCTTTAATTACTGCACACAGTGAATATCTAACAATATTGAAGTAAGCCTACAATACAGTGGAACGTATCCTTTTCTAAATGTAATCTTATTTGCTCTTATTAGCGTCATTGTTTCATATGCCGTATATCTAACGTTTTAAAATAATATAATATTAAATTAAAATATTAAGAGTTTGATGAGCAGTCCCTGTGAAATATGTATTAATATTTATAAGCGGCCCCTTAATATAAAGGGACTTTATTCCCCTAAGTCTGAGTTTATTTTATAGTAAATTATCATTAAGGGAAAAGTATGGAAACAACCTCTTGCCAGATGATTCCTGCAAGTGCTAAATCGTTTGGCTGTAATGAGCATGGTATGTCAGAATTGGGACTTCTTACTTTGTTTTGTTTTATATTTCCTGCACTATCCTACATTAAAGTTATCAAGGGACACATTTTCTGCTAAACTTTAATGTAGTTCTATGCACATTCTGAAACTATGTTTCGAGACTGCATAAAAAGTGCTAGAAAAGTTAGAATAGTAAAAACAGTTTACTTACTATCCTGTAGCTTGTCAATGTAAATAAAAGTTAATGCTAATAATAAAATATTTAAATCTATAACCTAAGCTCTTAATTAATTTCTGCTAGCTCTATAAACAATGGTAACATGACACATTAATCATACAAGTACCAAAAGAAAAATTATAGACACTGGCACTACTAAAAGCACATACTGTATTATCAATTAATATTTAGAATACAAAATATAAGCATAGGTGTGTGCGGAAGCCGACATAGGGGGTGACGCTTTAGCACTTCCCCCTCCACTGGGTCACTGACTACCCCATCCCCCCCTCCTACAGGACACATACTACTCACCTGGATAGCCAGCTGAGTCCAGTTGAGTAGTGTATGACCCGGAGGAAGGGGGGGAAGGGGTAGTCCATGACTCTCTGGGGGGGGGGAGTGCCATAGCGGCACCCCGTGTCAGCTTCTGCACACATATATATGATCATGGGATGGAAGTTGAAGCAAGTCTCTAGTTGAATATTGTTGTCTCAAAGTAATTCAAATGGAAAAGATAAAAATGTTTGATATTAAATATTAATATTGTTACTCCAAAATGTGATAAATGTAAATTTGGTGTTCAAGAAAGTGTTACCAAATGGATTGTGAACATGCAGAAATGGTGATGACCCACCAAAGTATCAACATCAATAAGCTATAAATACTTAGAGCACTTATTTTATATAACTTCCTCCAATGATGTTTAATGTGATATATAGGGAGAAGAAACAAAAAACATAGTGAAATCCTATAAGGAACTTTTATCTTGGATCAACACAGGTAATGCAGTCACCTCACACAGATGAAATATAGGTTTTTGAATAATTTCTTAAATCTCTTCACCTAGATCCGTCTGATTTGCTCATAATAAAAATCAAGGGAATACCTAAAGGAGAGTCAAAAAAACAGAAAAAAAACCACATTTAATATTGTACATTATTTTAGGTAAGTTTATTTCATAAAAACTTTCCTCAATTAACTTATATACAGGAACTAAAATAGAGCCTGCAGTAAAAAGCACACAGTCTTCCTTGGGGAGTTAAATCGCGTACCAAAAATCTGCTTAAAAAAAGCAATGTACGTCTCTGTCACAGTCCCAGGAAAGTAAATAAATGTCTGGTAACTCCTGTTGTTGGTGTAGAGATGGCTGTAGTGTAGCAGAATGATACCAGTAGTAACACCAATGCATTTCAAAGTTGTCCTTCTTCCGAAGGGTGTGTGACTTGGCTTTTTAGGATCTGATTTGTTTTTATCTTTTTTTTTATTCAAATGAGACTCAAAATTCTAAGATCCAGCCAAGCAGCAGCTAACCTTAAGAATCCAGCAGGTAGTGAACGCTCCTAAAACAGGTAGGAGAAATACCATTTACCAGCTTTCTTAATTGTAATTGAACTGTCTCATGAACTCAAGACTTTGACCTGAAACTTGGCAGGCATGTCACACTGGACTGCTTTATGGGAAAACCCCATGTCCTTAATAGCATGTTTGAAGATGAATAGATGATAGGATGCCCTAACACTGTTTAGAACAAAAGCTAACAACTGGCGTCCTGTTAACTTCCCATATCTGTCTGTTTTGAGGCTCCCACTCTGGTAGATGCCTCATGTTAGTTTAGGAATGTAGATTGTTGGTTACAAATTATACATGAGGCCATTTTCAGAATAATTCTTAATCCACCTTTGCCACTAAGGTCTAGTAAAATCAGGATTATAGTAAAAGCATAAGCTAGTTCTTTATTATTTTTACCCTTTTTCCATTTTTTCTATTTCTTTTATTTATTTTGCATTATCTCTCAAATGGCTGCCCTGACAACCCTAATACCTATACCAGATGCAAAGGGACTGATTCAGCAAAGATTGTAATTGCAAAGCTGCACGCAGGCAGCTTTCCAATTGCGATCTTTGCTATTATGCAAATGCAGCAGGAGGTGTATGACATGGTGGTCAATGGTCACCATGGTGGACAGCGCTGGGCCTCTGGCCAGCTGAGTAAGCCTCAGCTTACTCAGGCTGAACGGCTTCCAAGCCCAGGATACTTCATTGATCAATGCAGATCATGGGCTGGCCACTCCCGGAAGTTTTCCGGGAACGCCAACTGCCCCCGCACCACAGAGGCATTCAAGGGTCTGCATGCGCTAACACAGGACACATTCTGCACACTCGCAGAATGGGTCCTGCGCACGCACAGATTACGATAATCGGGAAACTAGGATCAGCAGTGCACTTGTGTGCATTGCTGAATCAGGCCCAAAGGCCTATATATCAAACTTATCAACCACTTAAATCATGAGGAAACAACAGTGACTTAAGTATCCCTGCAGTTAACCAATTGCTGAATGAAAGAGATATGGGAGATTTTGCTTGCATTCAGTTAAGTTACATAAAATACCACAATCCCCATTTTTTCAATGGGTACTGTAGCCTTCTCTAATATCCTATGGTCTGAAAAGTACCAATTTATGAACTTGATCTACAGATAGCTAATACAATTTTAGATGGTTTTAGCCAATGTAGCCTACAAGCTTTGCTTTCAAAGTTTTTTTTTTTCCTGGAGAAAGATCTATTGTTTCCTCCCCAGCTACCTAAACCACAGATGTATAGCCTGATGACCATGACCATGTATATGCAGTAGGTAAACAGGGTGCAAAATTGCATTTGTGCTTTTCAAAGCAACTGTGTCGGCAAGTGCATATTGATAGATAGCCATGAAAGTTCATTCTTTACTGTGATATGTGATGAAAAAAATATATATTTTGGATCTCCCACTACAATCAATGATAAATAGGACCCAGAAAGATATAGAAACTCTTTAACTCTGACAATCAAGTATTTTCATGTATAGCTGATGACCAGACAATGACATACAGTATAACAGTACACACTTTTTTTTTATTTCCACAGATGTAGAGGGCGCCCATATCTCCCCTACCTTGAATCAAATAAAAATAGTAATATCCTCATTTAGCGTGACAGGTTTTCTAATTTAAAGACTGGTATGCCTTGTTGGGCTAACATATTATCCCTACACACTGTAAATTGATTACATTTACAATAAGATGGCAAAAACTGCTGTAGCAAGAAAAAAATGTATTCTCATTTCAAAGTTCAGAATTTATTCTGAAAAAAATACATATTGAATCCTGCTTTTTGCTCTTTTGGAAAAGTGGATTAATGCCAAAGAGAGTATTTTGTTGCAGTGCATATAGAAAATAAACATATATGTTTTTTTGTTCACTTATTTGATAATGCTTCTGAAAAAAAATTAGAGGTGGTTTTTCCATGCTGCAAATAAACACTGTTTTGAAACACAATGCAAATATTTCACTCTACTGGACAATGTAATAAAGATGGTATTCCCAGCCTTTGACGCATTAAATATTGTTTTTTTTTTCTTATTTTCATAAACAGTTTTTTTTTTCATTTCGGCTGCAAGGAAGAATGGACAAAAAGCACTCCCAAACAATGGGCCTGATTCAGACCTGCTCGCGGGCGCTGAGTGCTCGCAAGCAGGTTGATGCGCACGACAGGCAAACCGTCGCTCTGGGTCTCGTACCAAAGGGGGCGTGCTGTCGATGTTGAGTGACAGCATGCCCCCTTTGGTGGGCGTGCCGGGGGCATGGCTGCTCAGACAGAGGCATTCCCATGTGTTCACAAGTGATGTCAGTGGGAGTGCTTTCGACTCTGTTTGAGCCAAAAGCTCTCAACAGGGCTGCCATCAGAAAATGTGGGGCCCAGGACTGACAAAGCAGACAGGGCCCCCTTCCCCTTCCGTGTTTCTGAAAATCCATCCCCGCAATGTCTCTCTAGTTCCACAGAGTCCCCTTCTGTCTCTTCAGTCCCCCCTCTGTCTCCCCAACCAGCCCTCCTTCTGTCTCCCCAGCAATAGAGTGAATACAAAGGTCCCTGCAATGGTCCCTGTGTATCTCCATGATCCCAGCTCTTCTCCCCCTGTGTGTCTCCATGGTCCCAGCTCCTCTCCCCCAGTGTGTCTCCATGGTCCCAGCTCCTCTCCCCCTGTGTGTTTCCATTGTTCCAGCTTCTCTCCCACTGTGTGTCTCCCTGGTCCCAGCTCCTGTCCCCCTTGTGTCTCCATGGTCCCAGCTCCTCTGCCCCCCTGAGTGTCTCCATGGTCCCAGCTCCTCTCCCCCCTAGTGTCTCCATGGTCCCAGCTCCTCTCCCCCCTGTGTGTCTCTATGGTCCCAGCTCCTCTTCCCCTATGTGTCTCCATAGTCCCAACTCCTCTCCCCCTGTGTGTCTCCTTGATCCCAGCTCCTCTCCCCATATGTGTCTCCATGGCCCCAGGTCCTCTCTCCCTGTGTGTCTCCATGGTTCCAGCTCCTCTCCCCCTGTATGTCTCCATGGTCCCAGCTTCTCTCCCCTTGTGTGTCTCCATGGTCTTCAGCTTACATCTTTAATCCACCCCCCTTCCTCTCTGTGTGTCTCCATGATCTTCAGCTCTCATCTTTTGTCTCCCACCCCACGACCTCCCTCAGCTCCTCCCCCTTCTCACCAGCAGCCAATTACCTCAACTATCTTAGCCTGGTCTCTGCTGAGCTCCTCATCATGGTGGCTGCTCCTCCTCTCTTCTTCTGTGGCAGAGCACGTACATCACGATGTCACATACGCTCACTCGACAGCTAAACAATAAAAGCTTTATTGCACTAGGACAACATGTCCCGGCTACCCTGCCACAAGTTGATGACAGCCTGCATCTGCTGATCACTAAGTTCAGCAGCAAAGGCAAAGGGGGGAAACAAACCAGCAGGGCCCAGGAAGAAGCATCCATTTCTCTGCCTCTCGCAGTTGTGCCATGTACAAGCAGAGTACAGCTGAAACACTGAAAATGTACCAGCCCGGGGAACAGATGGCACCCTGCCCCCCTGCTCACTCCACTCCTGTCATAAACTGTCTTACACCGGGATAGTAGCAGAAAAAGGTGGTAGGAGTGGATGGGCCCCCTTCTATGTCTGAGTGTCAGAGCCCGGGACTCCAGTCCTGACAGTCCTCCACTGATGGTGGCCCTGGAGGTCAACTTCCAGAAATTACAAAGACTGCAATGCAGGAACAAAATGGTATATCAAAAGTAAGGTGTTAAAAAGTGCCTGTAACTATGGTAGATGTATTAAGACTTGAAGATAGGTAAAGGGGTCTATGTTCTAAGCCTTGGAGAGAGATAAAGTGGATGGAGATAAAGGGCCTGATTCAGAGCCACTCGCTAGCAAGCGTCCGCTCGTTGCAGACAATGTTCGCTAATGTGCGCATGCGTGTAGATCACAGTGCATGTGCACAAACTAATACGAGCGATCAAAATGTGCTCACTCACCCTGCCATGACTGCCCAGTTGAATGAGTGAGAGGAGAGGCCGTTTGTGAGTGGTAACAGGGGCAGGGCAGTAGTAATGGGGGAGTGGAGTTGCAGAAGCAGGCGTGCCAGATTCTGGGGTGTGCATAATTAACAGGCGGCATCATAGTACACGTCACCTGGTTGATTTTTACAGTGAACTGCTCACAGTGCTTGCTGTAGGATACAGTCAACCGCAAGCGCTGCAGTCAGATCCGATGGTTCCCGATGTTCCGATGCTTGTATATACTTCCTGGAGATGACGTACACAAGTGGGTGACTATAGACAGGCTGGTGGGCGTCTATAAACACAAAGTGATCGCTCAACAAGACATAGTGGGCGTGTTTATTTCTTTCTGTGCGAGCGGCTGCCTTGACGTCACTTAGCTGAATTTCCATTCGCTGGGAGCAAGCGGCCGCATCTAGTGAGCAGGTCTAAATCAGGTCCAAAGTACCAAACAATAAGCTCCTCCCTATCATTTTTCAAGCGCAGTATGTAAAGTGACAGGAGCTGATTGGTTGGCACTTTATCTCGATTCCACTTTATTTCCAAGGCTTAGTACATATTCCCCACAGTACTAACCATTCAGCTCCTAATTGTCATTTTTCAAACACAGCCTGCAAAGTGACAGTTAGGAGCTGATTAGTTGGTACTTTGTCTCTCTCCATTTAACGCTCTCCATGGTTTAGTACATCTCCCCCTATGTATCATAATAAGAAGTTAAAGCATGAATTGTAAATTCCACAATACAGTAGCTAAATGGGATATGAAAATTAATTTGAATTGCAGGAAAACAGGCTAAGAAGGACATGGACAGAGATGGGGGCATGCAGGGCCAGATTTAAACCCCATGGGGCCCTTGTCAAGATACTGTTTTGGGGACTCCTAATCAGATACATCCATACTCATATTTATTTACCATACAGAGATGATCATACAATTCACATTAATACATAGAAAGCATCCTACATTTCCACACATTTACTTACCTGTCCAGAGTACCAGAATCAAGATGATTTTTATCTCTGATTCAAACATGTATAAATTCCCTCCCACACAATGGATCAGTCTGCAGGTCCACCATTCGTGCCATGGACGGTGCTCATGGAAGTCCAGTCATACAGTGGGAACCCAAAAGCTGTGGGAGGCCAGTGCATAAAAAAGAAGGTAGTTGACTCCTGAACAGGGGCTAGCCACCAGAAATCAGAAATATTAGGCCACTGACTCACAACCATGGCCAATCTGACAAAAGATGTAATAATTATTCACATTGGTCCACCTTCCACCCATATTTAAAAATTAGGTCTCCTTACCCTACAGTATTTATGTTTTCTATGTATCATATGTCAAGCAGATTTAGCTTGTTTGTATGTGTTCACAATAATATTGGTACAGTAGATAGGAGATAGATACTAGATAGATAAAATGTACATACATAAAACACAAAATAAATTAGTAGATCATCCTTGACAACCCTGAATCATCATATACTCTAATTCATATTCTAAGTCATGACACTGATAATGTGTGGACTCAGGTCCAGGCTCCTTGAGCTAGGTGAATGGGCTGGAGTGTGAATGAACCTCTGTGGCTTAATAATGCTATTCCTCTTGCAGGATACTAGTATGAGTAGAAGACTGATGCTAAAGATAAGAAACAGCATTCGGGACCTGTTCCAGTTACTGTACCTATTACAGTATTTGCTTCACAGCGTTTTTCTTCCATGGGCAATCTTGATAGCCTGTACCTAGTTTCAGGGGTATATTTACTAAAGTGAATGTTTTTAGAAGTGGAGTTGTTGCCTATAGCAACCAATCAAATTCTACTTATCATTTATATAGCACCATGTACAACATAATAGCTAGAATATAATTGGTTGCTATGGGCAACAACTCCACTTTTAAAAAACCCTACCTCACATCTGGGGACAATTCCTGCTTTATTCAGATAGCCAAAACAGATGCACAATCACAGGACTGGCGAGTAGGGGAGACAGAGGAGCTGTGTTCTGCTCTTCTGTCACATACTGTATGCTATGGGAGGTGAGTAGGACCAAATCCCCGCGCTCACTAGTTACTCGTAGCTGTACTATTCCACCTTCCCCATTTACAGCCGACCTCCCACTGATCAAAGCTCACCTCTTCTACTCACAGTATTATTAAAAATTAATATAAAAAACTGACTTCAAAAACGCAATATTGGTGAGTGGCTGGTGGGCCACCTAGGTCCCATGGAGATTTAAGTGGCCACCAGGCCCTGGTGCGTGATTTCACAAAAATGCATCTCAATGAAATCTTGTTTTAAATACGAGAATATTTGGCATCTGATTCCATGGAAAATACATTCAGGGGAGTCTACCTCAAAAATTATGTCAAAATTAGATGTTGTACAAGTACCATTGAACAGTGACCTCATGTGTGTGTGGTGGGGAAATACAAGATGCACCTCTTAATTATAACCTATTTTTCTAATGCCAGAAGAGGGGGAAACAAGCAAAGCAATGAACTGCACCCCAGCAATACTAAAACAAAATTGTAAGACTTTGTGAAAGTCTATGAAACATAGAGTTGACTTTCACTTGTCAATGCTATTCCAAGGCACAGGCAAAATATAGGAAACTATTGGCCTGATTCAGACGTGGACACTAATGCATGCATGGTTGCAAATGTTTGTGGATTCACAGCAGTGGTTATATGCAAATACTAAATTCACTCTATCCCTTGTTTACTAGCATATAATGGACTTTGCAAACTCTGAGGCACTGACTTTCATTGCTCGTGGACAGTGAAACTTTGCTGGCGGTTGTAGACACACCACCATTGGCACACCAGCGCTGTGTTGCCTTCTGAAAATCCCCTAAACATGGCCTCTTTGGTTGTGGATCTACGCTTGAGAATGCAGCTGCATTCACTAACACACATGCGACACTCTCATAAAACACCGACGAGACAGCTTTTTTTTGCTTTCACTTCAGGGTATCTCCCAGTAACCACCAAGGAATGACCATGGCTTTCCACTGACTCCTCATATGGGAGCAATCTAATACGAAACAGCAGTCTATACATACACTGAGTGGTACACATGTGCCATAGGGGTTTCCAGGACATTTTGCATATGCGCTGCAGCAAACAGTCGCTCAACTCCGTAAACATCAGCATTGTCTCCCCCTCTGAATCAGGCCCTAGGTCACACTTTTATTATTTACTAGCTGAAGTACTTGGTGTTGCCCAGGTTTAAATTTCCAAGTTATTAAGTTTTATTATGTGATGTCATCCAAATCCATCCAGTGGAAGGCCAAGAACTGGCTACTTGGGTCAAATTTCTGCCCAGAACACACTGCAGAGAGGTCAGACTGGGACCCCAACCACTCCTATAGGCATCCCAGATCAATTGCCACCCCACTGTGATGTTTTATTCCAAATCCATCCAGTAGAATAGCCTCCCCGGGTCAAAGTTCTGCCCAGCGTACACCAACGGGAGGTACAACTGGCACTTTAACCCCATAGTTTGTATTCTGAGATCCAAAGATTGCACTCTGTGAAGTTTTTATCCAAATTATGGGATGTCATCCAAATCCATCCAGTGGAAGGCCCAGAACAGGTTCCCTGTGTCAAAGTTCTGCCCAGCATCCCCGGCTCAATATTTTTCCCTGCGTACATAAATGGAATGTCAACCAGGACCTCAAGCCCCTAGTATGTCTTGTAGGATCAAATTTTAAGTGTAAGGCCCAGAACTGGCTCCTGGGCTCAAAGTTTTGCTCAGTGCACACCAACAGGAGGTCTGACTGGGACCCTAACTGACTAATATGTCTTTTGGGATCCAAATTTACCACTCTATGAAGTTTTCATCCAAATTATGCGATGTGGTCTAAATTCATCCAGTGGAAGGCCGACAACAGGTTCCCTGGGAAAAACTTGTTTTCAGCGCATTCCACCATGAGGTCTGACCAGGAACCCAACCACTTTATTAGGCATGCCAGACCAATTGTCACCCATATGTGAAGTTTCCATCCAAATCCATCCAGTGGAAGGCCCAGAATAGGCTTTCATGGTCAAAGTTCTGTCCAGTGTCCCTGGGTCAAAATCCTGCCCAGCATACACCAATGGTAAGTCCAACTGGGACCTCAACCACATAGTAAGTCTTCTGAAATCGAATTTTACCATTCTGTGAAGTTTTCATCCACATACATCCAGTGGAAGGCCCATAATAGGCTCCCTGGTCAACATTTTGTCCAGCATCCCCAGGTCAACTTTATGCCCACTGCACACCAATGGGAAGTCTGACCTGGACCTCAGTTCCCTAATATGTCTTCTGGGATCCAATTTTACCACTCTGCAAAGATCTTGTCCAAATTATGTGTTTTCCAATTCCATCCAGTGAAAGGCCCAGAACAGGCTCCTTGGGTCAATGTTTTGCCCAGCACACTTTGCTGTGAGGTCCAAATAGGATCCCAACAACTCCATTAGGCATCCCAGACCAATTGCCACCATTCTTTTAAGTTTCCACCAAATCCATTCAGTGGGAGGCCCTGAACATGCTCCCTAGGTCAAAGTTCTGCCCAGTGTCCCTGGGTCAAAGTTCTGCCAAGCATACACCAACGGGAAGTCTGACCGGGACCTCAACACCCTAGTATGTCTTCTGATGCTTTTGTCCAAATCCAGCACTAGATGGCTCAGAACATGCTCTCCGGGTAAAAGTTCTGCCCATCTTACACCAACAGAAGGACTGACCGGTATCCTAACCCCCTTATAACCTGGCCAGGATCCAACTGGACAACCTTACATTGGTTTAATCCCAATTGGTGCAGGAGTGTCCGGAGAGACAGACAAACAAACAACAGACCAATTAATTTTATATATAAGGTTATTGTTTTACCATTTTTGTATTCAAACTAGTGCAGGCTATTACTCAGTAACCTATCATATAATTTATTTTTATTTTAACTAGAGAGCTATGTGACATATGCAGGCCAGTGACACTGCATTGATAAATTGTGAAGATAGAGAGAGTGCAAGTAGACAGGACAGATAAGTATGCAGATACTTGCAAGATACCATAGAGTCATGATATTTATCAAAATACATATATGTGGTTTTAGAGATTACTGGTAAAAATTAGGGGTAATTCAACCAACCATGTATTGTGTTATGTTCTCACAGTTATAACGTATGCTTGGACCCACCTAATAACTGCATAGTCATCTAATAAATGCAGTGGTATAACTTATCTTACACCTGAGGAAAGCCTATCCAGTACAGTGCATCCGGAAAGTATTCACAACACTTCACTTTTTCCACATTTTGTTATGTTACAGCCTTATACCAAAATGGAATACATTTATTTTTGTCCTCAAAATTCTACACACAATACCCCATAATGACAATGAGTAAAAAGTTTTTTTTTAATTTTTACAAATTTAATAAAAAAAACCTCTAAGAAATCACATGTACATAAGTATTAACAGCGTTGCTCAATACTTTGTTGATGCACCTTTGGCAGCAATTACAGCCTCAAGACTTTTCGAATATGATGCCACAAACTTGGCACACCTATCTTTGGACAGTTTCACCCATTCCTCTTTGCAGCACCTCTCAAGCTCCAACAGGTTGGATGGGAAGTGTTGGGGCAGAGTCATTTTCAGATCTCTCCAGAGATGTTCAATTGGATTTAAGTCTGGGCTCTGGCTGGGCCACTCAAGGACATTCACAGAGTTGTCCTGAAGCCACTCCTTTGATATCTTGGCTGTGTGCTTAGGGTCGTTGTCCTGCTAAAAGATGAACTGTCACCCCAGTCTGAGGTCAAGAGCACTCTGGGGGCAGGTTTTTATCCAGGATGCCTCTATACATTGCTGCATTCATCTTTCCCTCTATCCTGACTAGTCTCCTAGTTCCTGACATTGAAAACCATCCCCACAGCATGATGCTGCCACCACCATGCTTCACTGTAGGGATGGTATTGGCCTGATGATGACCGGTGCCTGGCTTCCTCCAAACTTAATGCCTGGCATTCATGCCAAAGAGTACAATCTTTGTCTCATCAGACGAGAGAATTTTGTTTCTCATGGTCTGAGAGTGCTTCAGGTGCATTTTGGCAAACTCCAGCCAGGATGCTAAGTGATTTTTACTAAGGAGTGGCTTCCATCTGGCCACTCTACCATTCAGGCCTGATTGGTGGATTGCTGCAGAGATGGTTGTCTATCTGGAAGGTTCTTCCAGATAGACAACCAGAGATGGTTGTCTATCTGGAATGCTGTAGCCCTGACAGAGTGACCATCAGGTTCTTGGTCACCTCCCTGACTAGGGCCCTTCTCCCCCGATTTCTCAGTTTAGATGGCCAGCCAACTCTAGGAAGAGTCCTGGTGGTTCCGAACTTCTTCCATTTATGGATGAAGGAGGCCACTGTGCTGAATGGGACCTTCAATGCAGCACATATTTTTCTGTACCCTTCCCCAGATTTGTGCCTTGAGACAGTCCTGTCTCGGAGGTCTACAGACAATATATTGGACTTCATGCTTGGTTTGTGCTCTGACATGCACTGTCAAGGGTGGGACCTTATATAGACAGATGTATGCTTTTCAAAGTTATGTCCAATCAACTGAATTTATGGCAGGTGGACTCCAATTAAGCTGTAGGAACATCTCAATGATGATCAGTGGAAACAGGATGCACCTGAGCTAAATTTTGAGCTTCATGGATAAGGCTGTGAATACTTACGTACATGTGATTTCTTAGTTATTTTTTATTACATTTGCAGAAATCTCAAAAAAACTTTTTACACGTTGTCATTATGGGGCATTGTGTGTAGAATTTTGAGGACAAAAATGAATTTATTCCATTTTAGAATAAGGCTGTAACATAACAAAATGTGGTAAAAGGGAAGCACTGTGAATACTTTCCGAATGCACTGTAGATGATTTATTAACAGATGTATTTATTTGCTTTATTTTGTTACAAATATTTATTATAAATTTTCATAATTTACTCAAAGTAGTAACATTTTCATCTACATTCTTATTTGTGTATTTGTTAAATATTTCATGCAGTGGAGAACTTTGCATATATGCATGACTAAACAGACTTTGAAGTTGGAACTGAGTGCCGTGTAACCTAATTAGCAGTAACAGTCAGTGTAGCTATTTTTAGCTTTAATTGCAAACTATTGGTGCTTTGGTTTGTGGCATGTCTAGAGGCTTATAGGCCTTAGTGTACAGTTTGGTCTTGGCCCTCATTTATAGAATATGTAATTAGCCTAGTACTGTATATAGAACAAAAACCATTATAGTGACTATTATAAAACAAAATGCCATTTTCTGTCCAGTATAAAAAAACAGACAGAAATGTTGTATCTTTGCTGGATTGTAATTTAACTAGAGTCCAATTTGGTGACTAGTATAGAAAACTGAGTCCAAACTGGTGGTCCTAGAATATTAAGCATTTCAAGAAAGCTGGTTACTAGCATAGTAAATATTCCTATAACATGGTGTCTAGTGTACTCACCAGCCTACAATGTTATAAAAAATAATGCTTCTGAAGAGGAGCGGAGCTCCTGTAAATACTGGCTGGTTGAAGTATTTCCTGCCTAGCACTGTACTCCAATGCACCAGATTTATTACCGATTGCAACTGCGATTACGCATGCAGATGGCCGATTGTTGCATTCTGCTCATGCACAAAGGCTCCACTGCAATTGCACTGACGACACAGACCCATTGCAGAGTGATTGAAAGGACGTAACTGTTTGGGGGTGGTGATGGGGGGGTAGTCTGCGAAATACAGACATGCCAGTGCGTTTGAACATCGTTACAGGTTCATGCATAAATTAACCAATGCAATGCCATATGCCACTTGGGCTTTCACTGTGTGCGATGAGATTAGCATTTTGTGAGTGACAGCCATCTCAATCTGTGAGAATGCTGAATCTGCAGTTAACCACAGGGTGTGATGACATACCATATCTGTATTGCGCAAGGAACACGTCCATTAAGGCGTCAGCCTTAATTATCAGAATTTCATTGCTTTTTTTAGTTTAAGTGGCAGAAATTCAGTAGGTTTTGTGAAATTTCAGATCATGTCTAAGAAGCCTTAATGAGACATGTGAAACCATAAGGTTTTTTATCTATGGAATTTTATAGCTTTTCTATAATTTATTAATCATCACTGTTTGGAGGAGCAAACCAGGCCACCAGCCAGGGAGAATGGCAACAAAATGGTACACTAGCACGAGTAAAGGAGGGGACGCACACAGGAGGTGTTTTGGGGGTGCAGAGGGAGAGACAGCTGTGGGGGTGTGGGGCAGTTCACAGGGGCATCAACAGGTGATAGAGGGGCTCACTGTCGCTGGCCATGCACCTGAGAAAATCAAATCAATAAGACAGATGCATGGATGTATTAGTGAGATCCTTCCATGCATCTGTTAGAAATTTGAATATATGTACAGTAATGTTAAAAAATGACGTGCCCTTGGCACAACCAGTACCAAGCTTTTCACTGCTGGTCCAGGTTATTAAAATGCATGGGACAAAAAGCATAGGGATCCCCTGCATTTAGCAAATCCAGCACCAGGCTTTTGGAGCCAATCCTGGTTGTGAAAATACAGGGGAAAAATACATAGGGGTCCCCTATATTTAGCACAACCAGCACTGGGCTCAGCCAAGCCAGTCCTGGTTTTGGAATTACAGGGGGAAAAAACAGTAGGGGTCTCAAGTATTCTCCATAACCAGCACCAAGCTCTTTCTAGTGGGGCAGTAATACAACAGCCAGAGGAACCCTTTCACCAGGTCCCCCAGCCAAAGCATTACCCCTTATTATCAGCAGTGATGTCAGTGGGGAGCTTCCTGCTAGATCCGAGCAGGAAGCTCCCTGGGGCTTGCGGTTGCCGAGACCTTAGGGTCTCGTCGCAAGCCCCGATGGTCGCGATGGTCTTGACCATTGCGACCATCAACCTGGTCAGTTGCTAAAGCTGTGGGTGGTAACCCACAGCTTAGCAAGTGACCAGCATGCCTCACTTGAAAAGGCAAGCAGCCACCTTCATTCAGAGCGAGCCCTCGCTGCTTGCGTCCGCCTCTGCATGAGGGCCTATATTTTTACTACTATCACTCACACCACACTACACTATCAACCTGACACCTACTGGGCAGGGCTGCCAGGGATAGCCCTGGGATATGAGCCTAACCCTGGGGTGCCCTGGAGAGAGGGACCCCTTTATTGGGGGGTGAAAGGGTTCACCTGGCTGTGGCATTACCCCCACTAGAAAAAGTTTGGTGCTGGTTCTGAAATTTACAGGGGAACCCTGCGCAATTTTTCCCTTGTATTTCCAGAACCAGGATTGGCTCAGAGCCCAGTGCTGGTTGCACTAAATACAGGGGACTGCCCAGTATTTTTGCAACCAGGGCTAGTTCTGAAAAGCCTGGTGCTGGTTGTGCTTAATACAGGGGACCCCTATGTCGTTTGTCACCTGTATTTAGAACAACCAGCACTGGGTCTCTAAAGCACGGTGCTGGTTGTTCTTTTGGGGAGGGGGCCATGCCATTTTTTTTATTTTTACACAGGTTTTAATTTTTTTAAATAGCAGCAAAGACATGTCTCACTGAACTCATCCGTGCATCTGTGCTTATTTATACACAGATTCAGACATCATGGATCTCCCTGATCTGAGCTTACATCTGCCTGCTATCGAACATGATCTAAAAAATATGAAACTCATTAGATCGTGCATGATAGCTCTTGAAATGGGTACCACTGCCGAACTCTGCAGAATGGCTGGCAGGGACTGGATCCTCTTGGATAAAGGTCTGCCGCAAACACAGCACCACCACCAATGCCCACACCTCTGCTGGGTCCTGCCACTAATGCCCGCACCACCGCTGGGTCCTGCCTCTAATGCATGCCCACCCACACCACCGCTGCTAATACCTGTACCCCCACCGGGTTCCAGCCTCTGCTAACTCCCACTACCGTTGCCAGTCCCAGCCCCCACTAACACCTGCTATTTCGGCCGGGTCCCACCTCCACTACTGCCCACAAAGGACAGCCATCTTTGTGCACCCAAGTAAAGCCACAGTGAGTACACCCCCTGCAGGAAGTCAACTACTGAGGCTGCTATCTATATAATGGAGCATTTGCGAGGTAATAGTTTAAAAAGGTTAACTTTCTCAGTTACCTGAACTCCAAAAGGCCCTACACTGGAACAAGAGCTACCTAATAAAACAAACACCAAGTCTAAATTTGTCCTGTACTCTGACTTATGCCTTCGTAAAAAAAACCCTTAGACAACAGTAGAAAAGTGGTCCTAAATGAAAGTGGCCCAAAAAACTGACAGTTGAAATTTTAGATTACGCCCAAATCCTCATTTTGTATTGTTTTGTCCTGATATTTGGCATGCAGCACCATTCAACAGTTTTACTCATCCATGCAAAATTTTAGCTTGATACCTCCAATAGCTTTTGAGGTGTAGCCCCTTAAACACTATGTCCGCCTCTCAAGGATTCTCTATGGGAGAATTCCATTTTTTTTCGATTCAGCCTTAAGATAATTGCACAACCGTGCCTTTATAATATACCACTCCAGTATCACATCAATTCTCCACCTCTTTAGCAATGCCTCTGCTATAGTTTGACATTACTCTCCCTCACCTGTATACTAACACATTTCACTCCCTCACCTCTGGAGTAAAACATTCCCCTCCCTCACCTCTGTAGTAACACATTAAACCTGCTAACTCCTGTAGTAAGACATTTGACATTCCCCTCCCTCACCTGTGTAGTAAAACATCCCCCTCCCCCATCTGTGTAGTAATGCATTCCCCTGCCATACCTGTGTAGTAACACATTCCCTTCCCTCACCTCTAAAGTAACACATTCCCCTCCCCCTCACATGTGTAGTAAAACATCCCCCTCCCTCACCTGTGTAGTAAAACATCCCCCTCCCCATCTGTGTAGTAATGCATTCCTCTGCCATACCTGTGTAGTAACATATTCCCTTCCCTCACTTCTAAAGTAACACATTCCCCTCTCTGCTGCTGTAACACTTTTTCCTCTCTCACCTCAGAAGTAACACATACCCTTGCCTCACTATTCAAATAGGGGAGCCACACCAACTGTCAGTGAAGTTTGGCAGCACTTGAGATGACAGTTGACATTACAGGGGGAGGATAAATTTGAGCCTTTTTCACCCCCTTAGGAGTCGAATTTTGACAAATCCCTTTTTAGTGGTCACCTACATCAGTGAAGGAATATACTACCTGGGAGAGAGGCCCTGATTCACCACACACTTGCTGCTGGAGGCAGCTCACAGGTCTGAAGGTTTTGTTTTTTTTTGACCAAAAAAAGCTAAGCTAAGCTGTGGGTGACCGTCCCGACCATCGTGACCATTGGGCTTGCGATGAGACCCTTGTGGTAGCGTCTCATCTGCCGCAAGCCCCAGTGAGCTTCTTCAAAAGAGCTTGAACAGCACATCTGGAAACCCCAGTCTGCTTTGAAATCTTTGCCTGGGAGATACCTTGCTGATGCAGTATAACTACCTTGTGTCTTGTTGTTGTGCTCAGTATTGCCATGGTTTATGACCTGTGATATGAAACTGTCTACCACAACCTTAACTTAGACAAAGTGGTCGGCTAAGGAAACCGCATCAGATAAAAGACACACAATGCTTAAGTCCCTTTGAAATTGTCCAGTAGTACCATCAACTCAGAACTGACAGAAATCAGGTACACCCATCTACTGTTGGAAGGAGTCTGGCCAGAATTTGTCTTCATGGAAGAATTGTGGCCAACAAGCCATACCTTTGATGTAGAAACAAGGCCAAGCTACTCAACTATGCACAAGAAAATAGGTTCTGGGTTGCAGAAAAATGGCTGCAGGTGCTCTGGACTGATGAGTCAAAATTTAAAATTTTTGTCTGTAACAGAAGGCAGTTTGTTTGCTGGAGAGTGGTACAATAATGAATGTTTGCAGTCAACAGTAAAGTATGGTGCAGGTTCCCTGCAAGTTTGGGGCTGCATTTCAGCAAATGGAGTTGGGGATTTGGTCAGGATTAATGGTGTCCTCAATGCTGACAAATACAGGCAGGTACTTATCCATCATGCAATACCATCAGGGAGGCACCAGATTGGCTCCAAATTTATTCTGCAGCAGGACAACGACCCCAAACATATATCCAATAATATTATTATGAACTATTTCAGTGTAAAGAAGAACAATGAGTCCTGGAAGTGATCATATCGCCCCCACAGAACCCTGATCTCAATATCATTAAGTCTGTCTGGGATTACATGAAGAGACAGAAGGATCTGAGCAAGCCTACATCCACAGAAGAACTGTGGTTAGTTCTCCAAAATGTTTGGTACAACCTCCCTGCTGAGTTCTTTCAAAAACTGTGTGCAAGTGTACCTAGAAGAATTGATTCGGTTTTGAAGGCAAAGGGTGGTCACACCAGATACTGGTTTGATTTAGCTTTATCTTCTATTCAACCACTTTGCAGTTTGTTAATTGAATAAACTATTAACATTTCTGTTTTTAAAGCATTATTACTTTGCAGCATTTTTTCCACACCTGCCTAAAACTTTTGCACAGTACTGTATATATACTAGAGATATGCGGTTCGGTTCTCCAGTATTTCGAATCCACCCAAATTTTGTGAATCGGAGTAAATCAGAGTCGCAGTTCTTATCTCCTGAGGAGTTCCGTGTAAATCTGGGTCACGGTTCTGATCTTTTTGCAGTTTGGAATTCGGATTTTAAATTCAAATTTCAGGTTTTGGATTGGAAAACTTACATGATTTTAGCTGTTTTTAAAACTTTTTATCTTTTTTTTTTTTTTAAATCCAGATCCAAAACCAAAACACCTGAGTGGTTTTGCAAAACCAAATCCAGATCCAAAACCTTGAAGTAGATACAGATCCAAAACCAAAACATGGGGGTCGGTGCACATCCTAATATATACACACAGACACACATTTGTACTTTCAATCAAATTTTGCAAACAAATATCACATAATTAAGGATTATTTATAGAAACAGTGGTAACAAGCTTCTGGCATCTGGAGCATGAGAAAACACTTGCTACTATAGTTGTTCAGCTGGAAAGGGAATTTCACTTCCAATATCTACTTATCCATTATTCAATAAGGAATTAATACAGTTCCCATTTGTACTGATGAGTTCAGATCTACTGGGAACAATTCTGATGGAGGTCTGTTCAATTAGCTGTATCAAACTGCAGAATCTGTCTTGTCACCCTCTCTCTGACAGTGGTCTGTGCACAATAGTAATTGTAATACTGTGTACATCTATTTGTTAGTGGCAAACTCACTCAGATATACTGTATGTAGTTAGCATTCAAATCAATGATTTCTAATTGCCAGCACTTAAAATTCTGAGCTACAGACCTCCTTTTATGTTAATTCTCCCACTCTTGCAGACAAGCTCTGTCTTACTCTCAGCGGCTACAGTTACTCTAAAACTGACACATTTTGGGACCTATTCATTAACACTAAAATAAAGGTTTTAAGGACATTTTCCTTAATTACCATTTTCTTAGTATTCATTAACACACTTATATCACTGATATCTCCTGGTTAAGTTCATCTGGATTAATTTCCACACTCCCCATACATTAGTATGGGGATGTGGAGAGGCTATTCATCAAATTCCGAAGATTATGTATTTTCAGAATTTGATGGTGTTACTATATGCCACTGTGAGGTGGCGTATAGTGGGTTACACTAACCTGCTTTAAGCTGGGCAGGTCCTCCTCCGGCTCACTCCGTTGCTCCCTGGCTGCTGCTCTGTCTGTGTTCTCCCGGCAGAACACAGTAAAGTTAAAAAAAAAAAAATCTTTACCAAGCTGGGCAGGAGGTTGAGGTCCGCGGCTGTCTGGGGTCCAGGTAGCCAGGTAGGTGGGGAAGGGGAGTGGAGGGGGTTGGGGTGTGTGGACGGGCAAAGAGTTACCGCTGCTGTAAGCAGTGCTGCGCATGAGCCACTTTTGTGAATGTAAAGGCGCATGTGCAGCACTGATTCCAGCTGCGGTAAGGTAGAGCAGGCAGGGTGAAGTATCTATTTCCTGAAAAGCTGTCCTCGCAAAAATGACTGCATTTCGGAATAGATACTTATGGAGAAGAGGAATGATGAATTCCTCCGATAATTAGGTAGAACTCCATGCAACTTCTAAATCTAATTACCTCCATCGATATTTTAGTGTTGATGAATAGGCCCCATTGTCTTCAGCTAGGGACTTTCTGATAATGCCGCCAAGCTAATATTTATAGATAATTTGTAATGGTCTAGACTACCCATCCATTAATGACTTAATAGTACACAGCTGTGATTTGTGGTGTGAAAATCACTCAATTTACTAAAGGCCAAACTGTACACCAAAGCATATCACAGATGTGTCCACAAACACCTAGGGGTATATTTACTAAAGTGCGGGTTTATTGAAGTGGAGGTGTTGTCCATAGCAACCAATCAGATTCTACTTATTCTTTATCTTGCACCATCTAGAAGATAATAGCTAGAATCTGATTGGTTGCTATGGGCAACACCTCCACTACTATAAAATCACACTTTAGTAAATATACCCCCTAGCCTCAATATGCAATGCAGCACAAGACATACAGTATAAGGTCTACAAACCATCTTATGTTTAAGCTGCAGTTTGCCAAATTGCATGGCAAATCACTGCTTATTAATACAAACAAATGTAGTTGATACATACTTTCAGGGATGTGCAGTCAGGGTAGGCAGAGGAGGCAGAGCCTCCCCTGTCACAGTCCTTCCTCTGTTATACTCCCTGTCATGCTCCAGAGTTTTGATATAAGAGCTGTGTTTTTATACGTGTGCCTCCCCAGCCATTAACCTCACCACACATCACTGCATACTTTACATCTGGTTTTTCCTTATGATTTATGTGTTTGTGAAATGCCAGACATCGGATGCCGTTTTAGCTTTTATCTGCTATTTAGCAAATGTGTTTTAATTATCCAGATTGGACAGAATTGAGGAATATTAACTGCTCAAGAAACAGCTAAAAGTGACTGATCATATCTATTTTCTATGTTTATCTCACTTTTGTTTTTATATTTCAGAATAATAAAAGATACTTATACACTTTGGGCCTGATTCATACGGATCGCTATTGCTGAAGCGTACACAGATGGCCGATTGTTGCGTGCTGCACATGAGTATGCATCACATTGCTCGAGCACGTAGGCACCACTGTGATCACACTGAAACAAAGTGTAGCACACTGCAAACAAATCTATTATAATTACATGTAAAGTTCTACCTATGTATCCACATAATAGGTAGATTATGTTTTGTTTTGTTCTAAATTTGGAATCTATTATCAGCATCATAGCATCTGATTATTGCATTTTCTCCAGAAAATAATGTCTTTCAGTCCTAGATTGAATGTGTAAATGCTGTAGAAAGCAAATTGAATTTCAAGGCCCCTGTTGCAATGTACATGTTTTCTGCCTTTTCCTTGTCAAAGAGCGATCTCCCATCTGCTCAGTATGTCATGTTACTTATGTCCATTTTTGATAAACAAGATTTTGTCTTGGTGCTTCTTTTATAATGACAGTTTTGAAAGAAGAAAAAAGGGTTAGCACTCCCTAATTGTCATAACAGTGTGATGAAATTTATTGTATAAAAGTAAAAGCAATTGTGGTCATATGCTGGTTTGTTTTGTAAAATAATAATTAATCTACCAAATATTCAGTCAAAAAATAGAATGAGTTTAATTGAAGCTGTACATAAAATGTGGGTGTAGAGCAGACAAATACTCAAACTCAAACTTAAAAGGGATACTGGAGAACTGTGGATACATCCTTATACTCAGTGATCGAATGTAAGATGATATTGTGAGTACAATGTTAACGGCAATATTAGCAAAGAGGCCTTATATCATTACACATATATTCACAAAATGAGCACTGTATATAATTAATTGGTGGTACAGAAGTGTCTGCCCACTACCCATGACGACCACAGTCACGTCATGATTCCGCTATGCATCATGAACTTGTGGCCGAAAATTAAGTTCTAGAGGGCATGGGCCAATTGTGCCTTGTAAAGCATGTGGTGTGAGCTTAGTAGCCTGTATGTAGAGCTGAAGGCTTAATACTAAAAAGATGTTGGATACTTGAGGTGACTTTGTGTACAGTATTAATGACCAAAGACATCAGGCCGGTAACAGTGGGTCTACTGCAAAAGGAAGGGTGCTAGTTCAGAATCTGAGTACTAGTTTTCAAATTGGGCCCAGGTTTGGGGCCTCTTGTATTATTGGTTACCTGGACTGCTTACCAGTCTTCATCTGGTCAGTAAGGGGGTTAATGTTTTCCAAACTGATAGGACTTTGGGCCAGATCCATGTTTGCAAGGAATATCGTGTCATTAAAATTTAAGTGCAACAGGAGGCATCTGTAGGAAATAGACCCCTCCTGTTAGCATTTACGAGATCCGAGTGCTGCGTGTGAGGATGCAGCCTTGGATCACTATCGTGACCATTGATCCGCAATGGTTTCAGGCCCCAGCCAGCCTGCGTAAGCTGAAGCTTATGCAGGCTGGCCAAAGGATCCAGACACCCGAGTCCAGGAAGTCTGCATCCAACAGCGCAGACCCTGGACATGGCAAACCTTCAAAACTGGGGAAAAACTCCCCAGTTTTAAAGGATGATAGTGCTCTGTCCCCCAAATGCTGTAGCAGACAGCTGACAATGGGCTGCAATAAATATCACAAGACCCGACTCTTGTGCCAGTGCAGACCTTCCAACATCGTATCTGTACATAAACCATTGAGTATACATACAAATTTAAAGAAGGCCCTTTGTCATTTTCTTTGGTTGAAGTCTTTATGTGTATGGCATCTTCTTTCGTCCTTTTACCAGCAGTGCTCCTTCAACACTTTGGCATCATCTTCTTGTCACATATTGGCCTGCCAGACTAACATAGCACTACTGCTTTTCTGCCATCGTGAACCTGGTGGGTCACCACAAGCCTCTCTGTTGTCAGTCCCTTCAGTGTGCTATATGGGTAGCATTCCTGTGATACACTCTCACGCTCCACCTCAGCATGCGTGCCACCTTCTTGGCCATATCACGTGACGTTTTTTTCCACCAGTTAGGTCCACAGTTTTGACCACCTAATTTGTACAGCTTATAGAGTTGAAGGGCACCCTATTTAAGTCAGATCCTTTGTTCTGACCTCTGCCAGAACAATATCACTACATTGTCCATTACCTGGCTCCAGGCTGCTAAGAAGTTCTGTTCTTGTTCAGTTCACCTGTGCTGTATCATCAGCTCTGCAGTTCTGTTTCTGGTCAGTACACCTGTGCGGTTATCACCTGCCCAGCAGTTCATTTCATGTTCTGCTCACCTAGGTGACCTTAGCATCAGCTCTGTTCGGTATATTATCATGGCAGCAGTCACCAGTGCAGACACCAGTATTCTCTATTTTGGCAACTGAACAACACTATCTACAATCTCCAGTGCATACACCAGTACTCTCTGCTGTGACAACTATAGTGCTGTCTCCAATTATGAGCACCAGCTCCTACACACCACTGTTAGCTGCTGCAGCTAACAGTGCTGTCTCCAATCATGAAAAGACATATCTACTGTCCGCTCTGAATACTAAAGCGCAGACTCCAAATATCAGTGCAGATATCAGATCTATCTGCTGTACATTACAGTGCTGTTCCTATTTGTCAGCGCAGACATCAGAACTTTCTACTGTACAGTAATCAGTGCTGTCTTCAACATCCAACATTGTAAAAATCCTCAATGTACAAGCTCATTAGAACAATGTGATAAGTATTCAGCCCATTGCTATCTACCATAGGTCCACTCCATTTAATGGTACACCTCCCAGCACCTCAGTATCAACTCTTTTTTTCATTGTCATAAGAATGAGCTTCATAAAGCCCCTATCTTTCAGCACTACAGTCATGCACCTGCCAAACCTTTAGTCCCTGAACCAAGCTCACCAAATACTAGTGCCCTGGCACTTTTTACTTTGGAAAGATTTTCCCTCAATCCTTTCTGCTATCACACTGATCTAGCCCCATTTGTGCTAGTTAATATAAGCCAAAGTGAGGGGGTGGTGATATAATGTAGTAAGATGTGAATAACTCAATTTAGCTGGATCTGATTGGACAACTGTCACATAAACTGGGTTTTACAGATCTGGACACAAGCCCTCAGGCTTGGCAGGCTTATTGTACATGAAGTTGAAACCTAGGGCTTTCAGGAAGTTCCTGCTCATCTGGGCCTTACCCAGGAGAGTGGCACATCTACTCTGGGTGCTGGAGGCTTGAGACACAATACTCAGAACTGAGAACTCACTCTTATCTGAGAACTCAGGATTGGAATCTGCAGCGTCAAACTCAGGTTTGAAACTTGTCATGGTACACTCAGGACTAAGACCTGAGAACAGGCATACAGACCTGGAACCAACTACAGGAAACTCAGAGCTAGAACAAGCTGCAGGAGATTCAGAACTGTCACCAGCTGCAGAACACTTAAAACTTGAATCTGCCAAGGGGCTTTAGTGCCTGAAGTACAGCGGGATACACCAGATAATAAATTAACTGTAGCAGGAAACCAATGCTGATAGAAGCAGTTATGCCCAGAGGAAGAGGCTCCTCATAATGCTGACTTGCAAATGCTGTAGACAGAATCAGAGGCACTGTAGCTAGGCCAACAGGATACACTAATGGCTGGATACTGCAGAAAGGTTCAGAGGCACTTACAAAGCTGACTGGAATACTGCAGAAAGGTTCAGAGCCAGGAGACTATTCCATGTCGGAAGGTAGTTGTTCTGGTAATGTGCAAACAGCAGTTCCTGATTTAAGCAGGATGACTGATAGGCTGGTTAAATCATGTAACCAAGTTTCTGGAGACTAGTTTATCAGAATGGATCATGCAATCCAAGATGGCTGCACCCATGAAGTAGAACAGTAGGAACTGTTGTGTGTAGGAAGTGACACAGGACTCAGAAAGGCCACAGTCAGCTAAGATGGGCACAGATGGACATGAGGTGATGATCGGCCACTGGACACTTTGGATGAGGCATTGTAGGGAATTTCAAATGGACCTTTTTGAACAATCCTTGAGTGTGAGCATCAGAGGCTTTGATTTAGGCCTCTCCTCTGGACCGTAGCCCTTCCAATTGACCACTGGATGGATTTTGTCTGAAGTAAGTATACAGGATGTCATTGATCTCATATTCATATCCATCTTCCATCTGGATCTTCAGAGAGCCTCAATTTGGGATGTAAGAGCAGTTTAAAATCAAAGATTTTTGAAGAGAAATATGAAATGACTTGGGTACTCAGAAATAGAATGGCAACTGTAATTTGTAGGATACTGGATTGATGACCAGGGGGATGTTGATAGCATTGAGATGCTTCAACCAGAGATGCTGATGCCAATTCTCCATGAAGTTCCTGAGTGATGATTTAAAAGCAGGGACAGAAGCTGCTTGTACAGTAGAGGGACAAATGCTAGTACTCTGAGATGTAAGCAGTACACAATGTTGAAGTTGGTTGAAGCACAGGACTTGTGGTAGTGGTTGTTACATACAGTATGTACAAATTTGTCACATGTAAGCAGGTCTGCCAAATCATCTTGGGATGAAGAGATGTACAGCCAGAGAAAAGTCTCTATGTCCTAATTTTACTCACTCGGTTTGACCATTGGACTGGGGATGATAGGCCGAGGAAAAATTGAGCTTAATTAACAGACCTTGATACAATGAACACCAGAATTTATCCAGAAACTGGATACCTCGATCCCGTACAATTTCTACAGGGCAGCCATGAAAATTTTGTATTACTTTGATGATTTGAGCCAGTATAGGGGCAGATGGAAGGTCATAAATATGAATGAAATGCCATCTTAGATAAGTGATCCACTACATCCCAGATGGTAGAGAACTTATAGACAGATAGATCAGTCACAAAATCCATGGAATTGTGGGTCCAGGGAATCACAGGGACAGACAGAGACAGAAATTGGCCCCCAAGAGATTGCAAAGAACTCATGTGCTGAGCACATTGGGAACAGGTTGCCATGAATTTTTGTGTATCCTGGAGGAGTTTGGGCCACCAGTAAGTATGGAGAATTAAATGTCTGAGACATACGGACACCTGCATCAACAGCAAACTTGGAACAATAAGCCAACTGGAGTAATTTCTCATGCATGTTCTCTGGTACAAATGTCTTCCCCAGAGGAGGGGAGAGGGCTGTCTTAGATGGATGATTATATGTAACTGCATAGCTGTGGTAGTTTCCAAGTTTACAAAAAAGAACCCTACCCATGCAGGTGATGAGGACAGGTAGATAAACCAGTGGACATAGATTGAGTATCGTGTAAAGAGAGAGGATAGTCTTTTCTGGAATGAAGTCTATAGAGCAATCCCTTTGAGGTGGTAACATCTTTGCAGCCTGTTTGCTGACAACGTACAGTAACTCTCGATAAGGTAGTGGAATGGCTGAGGTTCCATGGTACAGGTGGAACAGTTCGGAACATGAAATTCCCTGCATCTTCTGAGTCCTGAAAGGTTGGAAAATATGCAGAGCCCCAAGGGTGCTTTAGGGTTTAGGGTTTGCAGAATTAGACAAACTTTTGAACTACAAATATTTTGTGACATGATTGGGGAGTGTATTAAGATGACAGATGATCCTATACTGGATACCTATTTACTATGGCAGGTGCAGCCATCAGTTGGGGCAAAAGAAAACAGTCAATAACTGCCTTATCTTCTACTGAGGCAGAGTACAATACTAACAGTAACAGCCAAAGAGGCATTATGGCTAAAAGAGACTACAGTATGTGTGACTCGTGAGTTAGGTATTTTAGTTCAGAAGAAATCAACATTGTATGTGACAAGGGATGTGCAGGCTCGGATAGGTTCGAGTTTGCACGCTGAGTTCGGATTTTTCCCTCCAAAAAAACGGAACTCAGAAAGATGCAAAACGTCATCTTGCATGGACGAACATCATCATTCCTGGAAGTCCAGGAATGATGATGTTCGTCCATGCAAGATGACGTTTTGCCTCTTTCTGAGTTCCATTTTTTTGGAGGAAAAAATCCGAACTCAGCGTGCAAACTCGAACCTATCCGAGCCTGCACATCCCTACAATAGATGTATCAGGCATTACGTTAGATCGAAGCATATTGCTAACAAGCACCATTTCATTAGAGAGCTAGTAGATAATGCCTCAGTCTTATATTTACATGTGACCAGTGGAGACAATTTCAATAGCATTGCTATTGTTTCCAGGCAACAGCTATATACAAAACACCACCCAGCCTAATACGCCAAGCCATGAATATGTGAATTCTAATAGTATGGCTCATTGCCTCAATAGCAGTATGCACTTGCACTAGAGATTAGTGTATATAAAAGTAATTGACTTTATGCAACATCATGAAAAAACCTGTAGCTGCATGCCAAGATTGTGATATCAGAGAACAATGGGCGTGATCATGTGTGGCTGTGATTTCTCATGGATTTACAAGTGTGAAAATATGCAAATGTCAGCTTGAGCATTCCTCAAGCTGCATGCCAAGACACACCAATGACACTCACATAGCACACCCATGACACCTCTTTTTATGAACACTTTAGGTCATCTAGTAGTCTCCACCCTAAAATGCCCATGGATTTCCTATGCCATCTCAAGTCATAGTTATGTTATATGCAAATGCATATGTCATCTCACACATTGGTTCGTGCGTGCGTAGTATGGTTTTTCAGGACTTTTCACATATGTGCAATAGAAAAATATTGCTTAACTACACAAACATTGGCACTGCATGCACCTCTGAATCAGGCCCAATGTGTGTAATAAGTACAGAAAATGACTTGCAGTATAGTTTTGTACAATACATTGAATAATTTCAGATTATTGTAGTCTTTAATGCACATGCTATCTTTTAACAAGTCAACAAAGTGAAAACAATATGGTTCATGGTTAACAACACATTGCAGCATAATGATGCATTGATTAGCATTGCTGCCTCACCGGAATGGAGAAAGGAGCTTGATTCCTAACCAGTCCATTATGTGTGTGGAGTTTGTATGTTCGCCACATACTTGCAAGGGTTACCTCTGGGCACTCAGTTTTTTTCCTACACTCCAAAAAAGTATACTGGTAGATTCATTGGCTGCTGACTAAAATGTACCCTAATGTATTTGTGTTAGGGAATTTAGGGCCTTATTGATTACAAATCGCATTTGTGATTGCAGCTGTGAATTCTTACAGAACGCAGCTGCTAAAATAGATGCCCACTACTACCTTCTCACAACCGTCCAATGTTGTTCTTCTGCGTAAACCTCGGTACCATCGACACACATCTGCCACTCATGCAGCACTTGCAGCAAGTCTGACCAGCCGCAGACATTTCAAGTCTCCTCTCATGCAGAGGACTCTCATGTTGCGTATGCATTTGCAGTGACTAATTTATGAATGCCCAGGAAAAGGCATTCAAATGGATAGACATGCCTGCATTCTTCCGACCCCACCATCACCACCCCGAAATGCCGTGCATCCATAATGGCAGTGCTCAATCTTTATCCATAGTTGCACTTGCGATCGGAATTGAATCAGGCATGTAGACTGTAAGATCCAATGGGGAAGGGATAGATGCTATGAAAATTATTCTCTTTAAAAATTAGTGGCACTTTATAAATTATAGTAATAATAATTTAATTTTTTAATGTGCTGTGTTGTCCATACTTATTACTGCTATTGATCTCCAGCAGTGGTTGATACTGTACACAGGGCCGCCATCAGGGGGGGACTGCAGAGACTGGAGTCCCGGGTCCGAGCACTCAGGGGGCCCACCTGGCACCTACTACTGCCTCCTGCCCGCTACTAATGCCCTGGCCCATGGTTGCAGACAGTCACTGCCAGCCCGGTGATGGGGCCCAGCCGCTCCTACCAGTACTCTGCAGCCACCCGCTACTATAACCTCGGCTGGGCCCTCCCCCAGCACCACATATTACAGTGAGTGTAAGTCAGTGACTCACCCAAACGCGCCGCCCTCCCACTCTGCCTCCTGCACTGGCCAGTGTGAAGCAGTCGCGGAGTGTTTGATGAACCGGCATCAGTGGCTGATCCAGAGGAGTGCGATTGGAGCGATCGCCGCCCCAGCACAGACCGTCTGCATCATCCACTGAGCTGAGCAGTCTGTGTTCAGCCTGTGCTGTGATCGGAGCCTATGTAATGTGCGGAGAGCGGAGAGCACATTACACAGGTTCCGATCACAGCACTGGCTGAACACAGGCCCTGATTCAGAGCCGTTCGTTAGAGGCAGTACGCTCGTTATGTTCTGATGTTGAGTAACCGCGCATGCGTCGGTGTTACACTGCGCATGTGCGTACGGCAGATTGCGAGTTTTTTTTGTATCGTTCGTCAAATAGCGTACAGGAAGTGACATGTCAAATGTGATTGACAGAACAGGCCGTTTTTGGGCGTTGACGGGGGTGGAGATGGAAAAACGCAGGCGTGGCGAGGCGTTTTTTGGGCGTACATACATTAACAAATGCGAACGTCAAATGTGTTCGTACCAACTCATACGTCACTGGATGATCCTCTTTCCCTTCAAAATGCTCGCACAGCTTAGGGGCTGGATAACTCGACCACAGTGGCGATGGCCTTCTCCTCCGTCCCGGCACTCCACGATGTTGCATCGATTAATCACGGCTTGTCAGAAACTCAATTAGTGTTGGATTGAAAACCAGCTTGGTATGTGTTTTGAAAGCAGTTTTTTTGGATAGCACAAAACCGAACGCAGGTGGAAATCATAGCTGCTAATGTCTGGATTACACAATCAATTAGCGTACATTTGTGGGGGTGTATTTTGGCCGCAATGTGTTCGTTTTTGGACTATTGTAACAATAATGTCATCATGTTTAGGTTTGGTCCCTCATTTTGTGTTTGCAAGGTGATTTTTCCTCCTTAGGTAATGTTTTAAACGTTCCTTAACGAGCACTTTTTTTTCAATGTGTAATTTTTTATTTTGAACGTTGTTGGCTTGTGGGCCCGGATTAAAAATAACCCATTTTTTCAATAATGTCAGAATACAAAGTCGTACATTTGTGGTAAATTTATTGGTATCCTCCCAAAAAAAAATAAACATATTTAACTCCAACATTTTTGGCAGTGTTCCACAATATTTATTAATTGTGCAAACAATAATTTTTGGGTAATCGTAAATGCTAAAATTAAAAACAATTCACAAGAAAGGAGAGGGAAGTTTTGGCCAGAAAGGAATATGAGGCAAGCACAGAAGGAGTGTGGGAAAAGTAGCCAATGGTGTCACCGTTTTTTCGGCCGTTTGGCTGGGGGAGGGAAGGCGCCAGACCGGGTCCGGGATGTCATCGGGCTGGCCTGTCCAGAGGCAGATGTTGTGGCCTCTGGACTAGGCACAGGGCTAGGCACATTTGGAGGCTTGGCTGATGTTGTGCCAGAGGTGGAGGATCCTGATGTTCTGGCAGGAAGGGAGGTCGGCTCCACCATGTGCTGGCGAACGAGCTGCTCCAGGGCAGTGGCGATGCGGATGTTGGCCCTGGTATTTTCCACCAGGGCCTGACCAATGGTCACGTTGGCTGCAGCATTTTGCTCCAGGGCCTCAGCCACCCGTACCAGACTGGCGTCCAACCTCTGCAGAATCTCCGTATGGAAATCCAATTTAAAATTGAGTTCTGTGAGGAGGGACACTGCCTGCGAGGGGGATTGCCCTGACTGGCTTCTGCAGGGTCTTCAGCTGGATGTACTGGTTCCTCCCCTGCAGAGCCAGCAGAAATTCTGCGGCCAAGTCTCCCCTCTGGAGCAGACTCATCCGCCTGTGTCTCTGTTGGAAAAATGAGAAAAGACTCACATTAGAATCTACATATTGGCACAATAGCATTTCAGAGTTGGTGACATCACAACATTTACCTGGGACAACATGAGGAGCCGCAAAGTCTGGCATGTCCGTATCCATGTTGGACACGCCAAACACCTCCACAGGCTGCACACACCCCTGCGCCCGCTCTTCTAAATCAGTCAACTCCAATGACACAGGGGTGGGTCCCCCACCTGTCCCCCTTGCATGCCTAGCACTGTCCGCCAGTTTTTGCTTCAGGCGATATTTGAAGTCTGCCCATCTGTGGGATGAAATTGGAACCATTATTTTTTATTTTATTTTGTTTTTGGTTTTAGGGTGGTCAAGTGTTTACTTACCGCCGTTTGATATCCCGGGCTAGACGGACATAATCACCCACCCTATTGACATCCACGGCTACCTCTTCCCACATTCTCCACTTCTGGCTTGCACTCATATTCCTGTCTGCCTGTAGCAGGATGTCCACACACTTCTGAATCAAAACCTCCATCTTATTTCTTGTGAATTGTGGCTGCCTTTTCTTTTTGGCAGCTTTGCCCGGAATACTGGGCCCAGCAGCCTCTTCCATGTCATCCTCCTCACTTATTTGGATAAATTTGCAGAATTCTCAACTTCACAACTTGCACAATATTATGTTTCTAATTAATCATTGAGTCAAAATGCATGAAATACTTACCGCCTGACTGTTGTCCATTGTTTCCCTGGTCTGTAGCCATGTGTGATGTTCAAACTAGAAATACACCAGAACTGTGTTTTTGTCTCGTGATGTATTTATACATGCATCCTTATTTTGCGGCCGCATCATTGATTGTGCGTTCCTCTGATCCTTCCTTAATTTGTGTGGGAAACGAAACACTATTTATGGCTTGGGGCGTCTCGACTCGAGGTGGCGTTTATTGAATGTTGGAGGTTACGTTGGTTGGAGTTGATTGTTGGCTGGTGTCGGAGATTGCGTTTTTTGTGGGGTTTTTTTGTTTCTTGTTTTTATTTGTTTTACGTTCGTTTTTTTTCCATTTTTAATTTTTTGGTCGTTTCCAGTTTTGGTAAGTTTGGGGAAGTCTAACTTTGGGTCAATTTGTCTCTCATTCTGGTGTCGATTTTTCTAATAACTTTTTCCCGTCATTTCATCTCTCTTAGGTTTTATTTAGGCTATGCCCCAAAGACATTTTGGTCCGGTTTCTTATATATTATCTCTTGGTAAGTTCATTAGGAAAATGTTTAGGAAATGTTCTTGTTTGTCTGTACGCAACTTTGGTTGGCCTTCCACATGTAACGTTGTTTTTAGCAAATTCGAACTCTGTGTTTTATTTACATTATTTATTCGGCGTTATTGTGCCTTGTATTTGCGAAATAATTAGCGCATTTTTACTACTTCCTATTGTGCCTTGTATTTGCAAAATAATTAGCGCATTTTTACTACTTCCTATTGTGCCTTGTATTTGTGAAATAATTAGCGCATTTTTACTACTTCCTATTGTGCCTTGTATTTGCGAACTAATTAGCGCATTTTTACTACTTCCTTTTGTGCCTTGTATTTGCAAAATAATTAGCGCTTTGTGAAATGTGTATTCATCCCTTAAAAATGTTTTTTTTTTTGCTGGAGCATTGGTTGCTTACATTTGGCCTCAATTTGACGTAGTGTGCGCAACGTCGTTTTGCTCTTTGCCCAAATGTGTGTGTGTCCCCTTTTATGTTTTGTCTTGCTTAAATTTGTGATAATGACATGGCCAGCATAAAATTATGTATATTTTTGATGTTATTATTTGCAGTTACAACATATCATGACAATACCCCGGCATGTAAGCATCAATGAATGGTATTTTCAAGCAAAGTTACATGTATTTTTAATGGGTGGGGTAAAAAGGCTGACATTCCAATGTTGTCATTTCAGGTTGATATGGGTCGGATTGTTCTGGCCCTGCTCCCGGAAGCCGGCCAACCTCAGTCTCGTCCCAGGCATAGGCATCGTAGGCGTGCAAGGCCCCAGATATTTTGAACACGTGTCACCCTTTTTGGAATGCCAGATGCTGAGGTTTTAAGACGATACCGTCTTCCTCCAAAAATCATCATAGACACTCTCTCATTAATAGAGAGTGATCTTGAGCGGCAAATTGACAGTCCTACAGCAATTCCACCACTTACGCAATTTATGGCGGTGTTACATTTCTGTGCCTCAGGATCGTTCCAAACAACGGTGGGAATAGTGGCGGGCATCTCACAATCATCCTTTTCCCGGATCCTGAGGGCAGTGATGGAGGCACTTTTCAAGCACCTCCATCATTTTATTCAAATGCCTTTGGATATGGGTGCCCTTAGTGTGGCCAAGGCCAATTTTTACCAAATAGCTGGCTTCCCACACATCATAGGGGTTGTGGATGGTACTCACATACCACTTCAGCCTCCAGCACGGCTGGAGGCAATATTTAGAAACCGGAAACACTATCACTCCCTCAATGTAATGGTGGTATGTGATGCCTCCCTCCAGATCCTGTCCCTGAATGCAAAATTACCAGGAAGTGCACATGACTCCTTCGTCATCCGGCAATCAGGGATATGGCACAAATTAACCAACCTACAAGCTGGTGATGCGTGGCTTCTGGGTAAGTGGAGACCTTTAGTACATAACAATGTTAAGCTTCATACAGAGTGAGCCTGATGTTGACTTTTCATTTTCAAAGGAGACAGTGGCTACCCTTGCACGCCCTGGCTGCTCACACCTTATTTGGCTCCCACACCAGGGCCACAAAGTGAGTATAATTCCGCACTTACAGCCACCAGGCAAGTGGTGGAGTGCTGTATCGGTCTTTTAAAAGGCCGATTCAGATGCCTCCACTGCTCTGGTGGCAAACTCATGTATTTGCCGGATATGGTTTCGAAAATTGTGGTCATGTGTGGGATATTTCACAACATCGCCATAAGGAGTGGGGTCCCAATGCAGCCAGAGGATGCCTTACCTGAGGATGGCCCCCCCGAGGTTGGTCGGAGGTCAGTATGTGGGGGGCCATACGCGATGATGTGGTGGCCAGATTTTTTAGGCAATTATTTGAAAAAAAACAGTGTTGATACCTAATGTGGTTGGGTTTGTTTGAGAACATCTAAATTTTGGCTAATTTTTTTCTCCATTTTCTGTTTTTTTACATAATCTTTGGCACTCCAACGATGACTACTTCCTGCTACCCTTACAAAACCTGTATGTGGATAGTTTGGGGATATATTCTGGAACCCATATTGCAACGCCATATATGTGGAATCATGTTGGCATGGTCCTTCGTCAACCAGTTCTTGATTTTTTTTTTGTGATGTGGTTTTTTTGGTATGTGTTGTATTTGAGATTATCACTGTGTGTTTTGTTTGTGAGTGACCACTTTGATTTTTCAGTTATGTTGATAATAAATGTTTTGAGAGTGAAATGTTGTCCTTTTTTTGGAACGTTACCACCAAGTGTAACCAGGTTCACACACGTTACATTTGACTAAGGGGTAATCCAGTACTGACATCATTTGAGCAAAAATGTTTTCTTTATTCAGGGTCCAAACCAACACCAAAATTAAGCCTGTACAATCCTTTTGCTTCGTAATATTGCCCTAAGCTGCTTGCACACCAACTAGGAACCTGTAAAATGTAGAAATATCTAATTGTGACTACACCAAAAAAGGGAAATCAGATTGGTACTGTTAGGTGTTTCTTGTGGCTGTTTGACATAAAAATAAAACACACACTCTTATTGTCAAAAAATTGAAATCCTTGCAGGAACCCTCTACTTATGTCAGGGTAAACAATATGTGCTTTTGAAAAAATGAATGAGCCAGAACGTAACTTCAAACAAAACAATTTATTTACAGAATGGGCCAAAAATAAAAAACTACTCCCTAAGGAGGACCGACATACGGTCAAGGACCACCAGCACCCCGATGATATTGGTGTGCATCTGGGCCACACAGGCGGATAAATTGGCCCGAAGCCTCAGTTCCTCTGTGGGTGAGAAAAGTGTGGGGATTAATACAACAATAGTGAAACCACATTAAAAAAAAATAAAAAAAAAAACTCCACAAAAAACATTTAAAAAAAACTGCATTAAAACTCATCAAACTAAAATGGTGTAGGGCAAAATTACAAGGCCTATGTCCAAATTCCGACAGGTGTGCTATGTGTATGTTGAAAACAGCAGTAACAGGTTACGGCAATCACCCAAACCACAAAATTTTGGAAAAAAAAAACACACACAAAAAAAAAAACATGATTACATACAAACAGTTTGTGACGATAAAAAACCGCAAAAAAAAACATACCGGAAGACCCAACGCCAGCTACAGAAGGCCCTCCATCATCCTCCTCGGAGGTGGGTCCATTCCCCAAAGATCGGGGCGGGGTAATGACCGACTCCGGGGAGGGGGTCATTCTAAGAGGGGTGGTTGGAGGAGAGGGGGAATTGGGACGGAGGGGAAGGAGGCCAGAAAAATCTGCCTGAGGGTGTAGGAAGGCTGGGGAGGAGTGGGGAATAGGGCAAGGAGTGGAGTTGGAGTGTTGGCTGGGGGTTGGGGAGAGTGGCCGTGATCGTCGTCTGGCCGGACGCTGACGGCGTAGTCTTCGCTGGGCCCCTAAAAGATGGGAAACAAATTGGGGTTAGTTCCCACACAAATCCGCGCCCAAAAACAATTTCAAATGCACCTCCAAAAAAATGATATGAGGAGAATGAATAAATATGAAATACAGGGAAAACAGGGCCATGCAGATATGAGGATAATGAATAAATATGAAATACAGGGAAAACATGGCCATGCAGATATGAGGAGAATGAATAAATATGAAATACAGGGAAAACATGGCCATGCAGATATGAGGATAATGAATAAATATGAAATACAGGGAAAACATGGCCATGCAGATATGAGGAGAATGAATAAATATGAAATACAGGGAAAACATGGCCATGCAGATATGAGGAGAATGAATAAATATGAAATACAGGGAAAACATGGCCATGCAGATATGAGGAGAATGAATAAATATGAAATACAGGGAAAACAGGGCCATGCAGATATGAGGTGAATGAATAAATATGAAATACAGGGAAAACATGGCCATGCAGATATGAGGAGAATGAATAAATATGAAATACAGGGAAAACATGGCCATGCAGATATGAGGAGAATGAATAAATATGAAATACAGGGAAAACATGGCCATGCAGATATGAGGAGAATGAATAAATATGAAATACAGGGAAAACATGGCCATGCAGATATGAGGATAATGAATAAATATGAAATACAGGGAAAACATGGCCATGCAGATATGAGGAGAATGAATAAATATGAAATACAGGGAAAACATGGCCATGCAGATATGAGGAGAATGAATAAATATGAAATACAGGGAAAACAGGGCCATGCAGTTAGGGCCACAAAGACAAACATGAAAACCACAATCCATTAAACTTACTTTCAGCGATCTGCATGCGAAAGCATGCCAGCAAGCGGGGTGTCCGCCGTTGCAGGTCCGACCACCTGCGCTCCAGCTGCCTGATATGGCGGCGTGAGCCGAAGGAGAACAGGCGGGCCCGAACCTCCGCATATGCGGATCGCTTCTCGCGGTTGGTGATGGGTGGAGGCTGGCTGGTGATCCGCCTATCCATCACCTCCGTAAGCACCAGCAGCTCACGCCTGGTGAATGCGGAGGCTCTCATGATGGCAATGGAGTTTTTCCTAAAAATAATTTTTGATAAAGTGCTCCCAAATTTTATGATTGGCTAATGTATTTAGGAAATTAACAGGAGCAATTCTATTGGTTAGTGTATGAGTCATGTGTTAGACAGGGCCAGAAATCTGTGGAGACTTATGATAGGCTTGATGCAGTGACATGCATAAGCAAATTTACATAAAGAAATGAACTCCTGGAAATATGCGGGTCTAAAAGCAAATAGACCAATTATTTAATAGGGGCTAACATGTATTTTGACAATTAAAAGCGAATGTTTAAGCCGTACGTAGTCTGCGGGTAAACACAAACACGGACATAAATAAAGTTTATTGCATTGTGTAAAAAAAAAAAAAACAATTAAGCTAATTGATATATTGATTGGCATGTTACGATTGAGGGAGGTAGGCAGAATAAACGAGCAGTTAATCGAAATGTGACAGTCCAACTTCCGGGTAGTACTAGTGCATGCGTTCCCTTTAAACCACTTCGGGGATGTACGCTCACTATTTGGCACGCTCGTTAGTTAGAGGAGGGGTCGCCTGAGTTTGGGGAGGATGTTTTGATGCGAACGAAAATACGAGCGTGTGCCTGAATTGAAATATTTTTTTACTTTCGCCCAACGTACGAACGGCCCCTTGCGTCCGGGTCTGAATGAGGGCCACAGACTGCTCAGCTCAGTACATGATGCACACTGCCCTGATTCAAAGCCGGACGCTCTGATAGAGCGCTCGCTCTGAATCAGGGCTGGGCTATTTTTTTATTTGAGCGGCCTCCTGGCCGCTCGCATAGCTGTGGGTGACCACCCACAGCTTTAGCAAGCGGCCAGGAAGATGGTTGCGATGGTCAAGACCATCGCGACCATTGGGCTTGCGACGAGACCCTTGTGGTAGGGTCTCGTTGCCGCAAGCCCAAGAGAGATTTCTGCTCTAAAAGAGCCAAAATCTCTCCCACTGACATCACTCGTGATGTCAGTGGGGCCAGCCCCAAACGGAGGCGTTCACATGGGAATGCCTCCGTTTGGGCCGCCCATTCTCCCAGCCCGACCACCAAAGTCAGCGTGCTATCACTCAACTTCGACAGCATGCCCGCTTTGGTACGAGACCCGGAGCGATGGATTGCCCGTCGCTATCCGGGTCTCGCGCATACGCACGACAGAGCCGGCTCCGTAGTGCGCATGCGCTCGGGGCCACCATCGACCTGGTTGCAAGTGCTCAGCGCTTGCGACCGGCTCTGAATCAGGCCCACTGTGCGGTAGCCAGAGGCTGGAGTTCTCCCCTGAACTCCAGTTTCTGGCTCTCCCCTTTGGCACTATGGGAGAGACGTCATGGTTCTGAGGAGCAGTGGCAGCCTGGCGGACCAGAGGGCGGAGGACGCAGGAGCGGGTGTAAATTAAGTTTTTCTTTTGTGTGTGTGTCTGTCAGCGGCTATAAGGGCACTACAGGGGGCATCAATGGCTGAAGTCCCGGAGACCATGGAGTCATTTGCCGCCGGGCGCCAGCCCTAAAGGGGGCACCTGGCTCCATTGTCCCTGGGAGATGCATGGAGAAGGAGTGCCGCTGATCGGTGCTCCACCTCCATTGGTGTAACTACGGAGGGTGCAGGGGGTGTGGTCACACCCCCTGCACCCTCCATTTGCCGGGCGCCCGCTGAGTGTGTTACCAGCGGGCGCCCGGCTTCTATTCAAACCACCGGCGGCAGCCAGAGGATGGAGCTCCCTCCATCTTCCTGGTCCTGCAGTGCACTGTGAGAGTGACATCATGATGACACTCCCATAGTGCCGAGGAGCGGACGCCGAGAACGGAGCTCAGGAGTGAACTCGATCTTCCAGGTCCCGCAGTGCACTATGGGAGTAATGCAATGAAGTCACTCCCATGGTGTTGAGGAGCAGACGTCGTGAGTTGCCTCACTACAGGGGGCTCACTACTGGGGGCAACTGCAGGGGGCAACTACAGGTGGCTCATTACATGGGGCAACTACTGGGGGCAACTACTGGGAGCTCACTACTGGGGGCAACTACAGGGGGCTCACTACATGGGGCAACTACTGGGTGCTCACTACTGGGTGCAACTGCAGGGGGCTCACTACTGGAGGCAATTACAGGGGGCAACTACCAGGGACTAACTACTGGGGGCAACTACAGGGGGCCACTACTGGGTCGAACTACAGGGGGCTCACTACAGGGGGCAAATACAGGGGGCAACTACAGGGGGCTTACTATATGGGGCAACTACTGGGGGCTAATTACTGGGTGCAACTACAGGGGGCTCACTACTGGAGTCAACTACAGGGGGCAACTACTGGGGACTAACTACTGGGGGCAACTACAGGGGGCCACTACTGAGTCGAACTACAGGGGGCTCACTACAGGGGGCAAATACAGGGGGCATCTACAGGGGGCCGACTATATGGGGCAACTACTGGGGGCTAATTACTGGGTGCAACTACAGGGGGCAACTACTGGAGGCTCACTACTGGAGGCAACTACAGGGGGCTCACTACTGGAGGCAACTACTGGAGGCTCACTACTCAGGGAAACTACTGAGGGCAACTTCAGGGGGCTCAATACATTGGGCAACTACTGGGGGCTCCCTACTGGGTGCAACTACAGGGGCAACTACAGGGGGCTCACTACATGGGGCAACTACTGGGGGCTCACTACTGGTGGCAACTACCGGGGGCTCACTACTGGGGGCTCACTACTGGAGGTACTTCATAGGGGGACCACTACTGGAGGCATAGCATAGGGGGACCATTATTGGAGGGCACTACATAGGCGGGCACTGCATAGGGGGACCAGTACTGGGGGCATTGTATAAATGAAACTGCATAGGGGGGGCAGTGGCAGCTGGGGCTGGCATAGGTGCTGGGGGGTGGGATATTTTAATTTTTGGGGGGGCACCAACATTTATTTTGCTTCCAGGCACCTGGGATGAAGTTACACCACTGGGGGGCATTACTATAAGGGCACCACAGGGGGCATTACTATAAGGGCACTACAGGGGACATTACTATAAGGGCACTACAGGGGGCATTACTATAAGGGAACTACAGGGGACATTACTATAAGGGCACTACAGGGGGCACTACTATAAGGGCACTACAGGGGGAATTGCTATAAGGGCACTACAGGGGACATTACTTTAAGGGCACTACAGGGGCATTACTAATGGGGCATTACCATATAGGCACTGCAGGTGCATTACTATGGGGTCATTTCCATATGGGGACTACTACATGGACATTTCTATGGGGGCATTACAATATAGGCACAGGTGCATTACTATGGGGACATTACTATGTAGGCACCACTATAGGGGCATGGAGAAGGGGGGCACAGAGAGATGGCTGGGGAAGGGGGGAGCAGGGAATTGGTGGGGGGAGTGGGGAGCTGGGGGAGGGGGGAGCAGAGAGATGGCTACTGGTGCTCAAACTGTGTATTCACACATAGTGAATACATAAATATATACATTGTAATAATAAATGTGGTCACACAAAAAACTGTAAAGGGGAGGCAATGGGAACAGAAAGGGGAGGTGCCAATACAGGAAGTGGAGGAGTCATAATTAATCATTACTCGCCCCCCCTAAAAGAAAAGTCTAGATCCACCCCTGGCCGGCGTCTGGTGCATACAAGCAGAGGCCGTCTTCTAGAAGAAGGAGCGAGGTAAGTTAAGTGTGTGTATTCAGCCTGTCAGACAGTGGCGATAGAGCATGACGGGGGAAGGGGTCTGAGAGAACCAGACTGTCCCTGGTCCTCCATGGAATTCTCACCTCCCATGCTGGCAGGTTTTAGCTATTTTAAATATGCTTCCATTTTTTAGTGTTTTGCCCTTTTTTAATATGTATGAATAAGGTAGCGGGGGAAGGGGGGTTGTGAGAGTGTCAGGGGTTGAAGGGGGCCTGGGGGGGCCCTGCTCATTTCATCAGTCCCGGGCCCCACAATTTCTGATGGCAGCCATGACTGTACAATTGTTGCAAAGATCAAGCAACACCTCAAGCAACATCGTAAGCTGCACCATGCGCAATGTGCACCTTACAAATGTATCCTCATACACCTAGCCTCAATATACCAAGCAGCATGAGTCGCCTGGCACATGTGAGCCACCAAGTGCTGTGCAACTCTGCTTGCGCTGACCATCTTTTCACCATAAAATGCTTCTTAGTCACAATGCTGTGCGACTAAGGGGGTCATTCAGACCCGCTTGCGAGCGCAGGACACTCGCAAGCGGGTCGATGGTGCCCTACTGTGCATGCGCACAACGGAGGGAGCTCCGTCGTGCGCATGTCGCAAGACCCGGCTAGCAATGGGATAGTCATCGCTCCGGGTCTCGCACCAAAAGGGGCATGCTGTCGATGTTGATTGATGGGCGTGGCTGCCAGACGGAGGCATTCCATGGGAACACCTACCGGCTGACAGAGCCAAAATCACTCCTGGGCTTGCGGCTGCGAGACCCTACTGCAGGGTCTCCGTCGCAAGCCCGATGGTCGCGATGGTCTTGACCATCGCAGCCATCATCAGGGACGCTCGGTATAGTTGTGGGTGGTCACCCACAGCTATGCGAGCGTCCAAGAGGCCACTCCATTTTCATGGAGGAGGGCCCTGATTCAGAGCGAGCGCTCTGGTCAGAGCGTCCGGCTCTGAATCAGGCCCTAAGTTCCACCACGAGACTGCACTGATTAATTTCAATTGAAAAATATGCAAAACACATGCTCAGGCAAGCAGAGACCTGGCACAACAAGAGGGGCGGTTTGGCTTTACTGTAGCAATAGTGTATGAAGACACAAACTGTATGTATGTCAAAATTTACAAGTCAAAAAGAAAGACACTTAGGGGATGTATTTAGTATTAGCAGAGTTGGGGCTCTTGACAGTTCTTTGAGCCCTGGGAGTACTGATGTTGCGTGCTGGATTAGTGAAGTGTGCAGGAAATGTGCTCTTGGAGGTTAGACCAGTGTTGGCTAACCTTGACACTCCAGCTGTTATGGAACTACATAACCCAGCATGCACTGCTACAGTTTTGCTATTAGGGCATGCTAAAACTGTGGCAGGGCATGCTGGGATATATAGTTCCACAACAGCTGGAGTGTCAAGGTTAGCTAACACTGGGTTAGACCACACCTCAAACAGCTTAACCAATTCTTGTGTTTTTTAACTATGTTGTAAAGTAGACATGATATAAATTGGTATTAAAAGCAGCCTGCACCAATTGGGTATGCTGGGCATTGTATTGCATGTGATGAAATCAGAGCATACACCCTATTGGTATGTAGTGCTTTGCTTCACTATAGCAGCAGTGATGGTACAGGGTGTTTGGGATGGGATATAGTTAGGATATGCCATCCCACCCACCAATATCCCAACAGCCACATCCCGACATGGGACTAAAGATAGACGTTGAAATCCTGACACCTATCATTAGCCCCGCTACAAAATCCTGACACCTGGCTTACTGAACGAAGGTGAGCTGGGTGTTTTAGCATTTAGCTGTGGGGGGTGCTTAGCATTAGGTACCCCCAGGGGGGACTTAGGGTTAGGCACCCCCTGGGAGGGTTAGGGTTAGGGTAGGGAAAGGGGGGATTAGGGTTAGGCACCACTAGGAGGGGTTAGGTTTAGGCACCCCCCCAAAAGGGTTAGGTTTAGGGTGCAGGGAGGGGATTCAGTTTAGGCACTAATGGTGGAAGGTTAGTGTTAGGCACCCCTAAAGGAGGGTTAGGGTTAGGGGGGAGAGGGAGGGTTAGGGTACTTACCGGATGGTGTCGAGATTCCGACCCATCTGGCTGCCGCTGTTGGCATTTGATCCAGCAGCTAAACAGCCACCGGCAATACATACCTGTTCCGTTTGGGATACCTGTGGGGCCTTGTATGGTTATAGCACTGCGGAGAGTCTGAGAGCACTCCTCATCCAACAGAATAATTACACTAAATATTTCCATGTAAGTGATGCTGTTGTTTGGCTGCACAACATATTTTCATAAAACCATTGCTTAAATTTATATTTGTTTTCTGTTTATTTACCGCACTTGAAATACACCATAAATGCAAGGGTGCAGCCACTGGCTTTGGCATGCCCAGAAAACAGGGCCAATATTCCCCATTTGGGGATGGCCAACCCCAAATGCTAGAAGCATGTCAATCATGCTGCAGCTTTTGGGGCACTGCTACTGATATTGCAGGATCATATCTGCACTTATGCAATATGGCTCCTGTGCACAGTGGTGTAACTAAGGGGGGTCGAGCAGGGTGTGTGCCCTGGGTGCCGTATGACCGGCGGTGTGGGGGGGCGCTGCCAGCCATGGTACCGGCACACCCTAGTTAGGCAGTGTAGTGCCGACCGCAGTGTGTGCGGTCAGCACTTCACATTTACACAGGACCAGCACTAGGCTTCCCAGCGCCGGTCCTGTGCTGCACAGCCGAGCACCTTCCCTCCCCCTGAGCACTTGCACAATAGCACCAGGACGAGGGTGGGAGGTGGTCTCAGGCTGTGCAGTTTAACGTACACATCGTTGCCAGTGCGGCAGCGATGTGTGTGTTAACCAGCAGCCAATGAGAGTCAGACAGACTCTCATTGCTTGCTGCAGCGCCCACTGCAAGAGCCGGGCTGGAGCTCACTCATGAGCTCTGCCTTTCAGCTCTTGCAGTGGGTAATGGGAGAAATGTCACAACATCTCACCCATAATGCAGAGCGAGCCAGCCCAGGAGGACTGATGTGCAATGGTGGAAGCAGTGGCCGGTGCCGGAGCGTGGATTAAGGTACAGTAAGTGTATTTTTTTTTTATTTGTGTGTCTGCACTACGGGGAGGGACCATTACTGGGGGTGTGGCACTACTGGGGACTACAACAAGGGGTTGCTACTACTGGGGGCACTGCATTGGAAGGGGGAACCTCTATGGGGGACTACTACTGGGGTGAACTACTACTGGGGGCACTATATAAGGGGCTTGCTAATAGGGGCACAAGAGAAACTACTACCGGGGACACTATATAAGGGGGTTACTACTAGTGGACCACTATTGGGGGCACTAAATAGGGAGGACCACTACAAGGGGCATTGTATAAGGGCACTGGGTAGGGGAGATCACTACTGAGGGCCTGCATAAGGGGGACCACTACTAGGGGCACTGCATGGGGTTGGGCTACTTCTGGGGGCTCTATATAAGGGGCTTACTACTAGGGGACCACTACTGGGGCACTAAATAGGGAGGACCACTACAGGGGGCACTGTATAAGGGGCACTGGATAGGGGGGATTCACTGCTGGGGGCCTGCATAAGGAGTACCACTACTGGGGGCACTATATGAAGGGTACTGCATAGGGGGGACTACTACTGGGGTCACTATATAGAGGGAACTGCATAAGGGGGTAACACTACTTGGGGGGCTGCTACTGGGGGCATTATATAATGGGGACCCCTACTGGTGGCACTTCATAAGGGGGACCACTACTGGGCGCACTGAATAAGGTGAAATAATGAGGGGCTGTATAAGGGGTACCACTACTGGGGGTACTGTATAAGGGGCACTACTATGGACCTGCATAAGAGAGACCACAACTGGGGACATTGCATACTGTGGGTACTGTATAAGGGGCACCTCTGGGGTTATGGTGCATATGGAAAGAAATGTTCAAGTGACAATAAAGGGGTTTTGACACATCCCATTTTTAAGTGACCATGACAATTTTTTGCGGGGGCTCCCTTTTTACATTTGCCCTGGGCTCCAAATACCCTAGTTATGCCACTGCATATGCGACCATACAAAACTGGGCTTTACCTGACATGGTTGTATCAGATACAACCAGTCAGAAACTCCCAGTGGGCAGCTGTGGGAAGATGATCTTACAGCAGCCGCCAATCTCAGAGGGACCTCCGCGGCTTCTTCTTGTGTGCCGATCACTGAGATCGGGAAGCACAGCGCTGGCAATGCTTCTCTCCTCCCCCCTACTGCCCAGCTGTAGGCAGCCCAGAACCAGCAGGAACCATCCCCACAGCTGCAGAGAGGACAGAGCAGCCGCTGGGGAATGACAACAATGTCCTGCTCCCTCCTCCCACACTGTGACCAACTGGAGGCAGCCCAGAGCCAGCAGATCCTGACCAGGTGGCTGCAAAAAGGATGGAGCACCAGGGAATGAAAGCAAAGTCTGTGCTGTTCTGCTCCCTCCCCCCAACCGCCACCAACTGGAGGCAACCCAGAGCCAGTGGCACCTGACCTGCAGAGAGGACGGAGCAACCGCTGGGAATGACAGCAATGACCACGCAGTCCTGCTCCCACCGAGAGCCAGTGGCACCTGACCCAGCAGCTGCAGAGAGGACGGAGCAGCCACCAGGGAATTAGAACAAAGCAACCACTGCCCTCCTCAACGTCCTGCTTCCTATATATATAGCCTCCTATATATGTTGGGCTTTGTACTGTATATCTGTAGAGATATACTGTATATCCCTATAGATATATATATATATATATATATATATATATGTGCATGTATATATATATATATATATATATATATATTGTGATAGGATCACTGGTAAAGTGGTCTGTGACAGGAACATTTATCCCAGATTCCTGTCTTATGTGTTTTAAAATCCCCAGGAGAAAGTCTGCAGTGTAGCAGGCTTGAGTTTCGGCTTTTTGAAAAGCTGGTTTGGGACCTGGGGGTTGTGAGTAAGAGGAGAGGGAGGGCTCCACCCATGGCCACTCCAGGTTTTGGTTCTCTTAGCCTGGTAACAGGCTTGTTAGGGTTTTCCACCTGAGAGTGGCCAATATATGCCTAGTGTGTTTAGGGCTGATTGTCTCACCTGGGAGAGCAGACAGGGAGTTTGCTCAGAGACACTTGGAAAACCTATCTGTGAGTACTGTGCTGTGCTTTGTTGCTGGCGAGGGCATTAGGCCCTGCCAGGTTCTGGTAGTGAGAGAACTACCTGTGAAGTTAGTGCCCTGACAGGGCTAGGATTTATGTTTATGTTTTCTTTATGTTATTTCTGACATTGTACAATAAAGACTGGCGCCGACCAGCTTGTACTCGCTTCCAGACTGGTGTGCTGCTTCCCTGCTGCTGTGTGTGTGTAAGGAAGGAGTCCCCTACCCAGGAGAGGGACCTCCTAATCTGACTGTGTCACAATATATATATATATATATATATATATATGTATATACACACACACACACATGGAACATGTGTATATATTGTATATATATATATATATATATATATATATAATTATATTTGCTAATCATCGATGGTCTGACTGAAAACAAGTGGTTTGCCATTGCTGGTGGCCAAAAATGTTACACCATTGATGGCAACCCTCAATCAATGTTTAGGAAACATCAGCAGTTGTGGTCTACTCAGATCTCGACCAATCACTAAACAATCGATCGTTTCTAATGATGGTTGAACCATCGATGGTACAGCTGTCAATGGCCATCACTACAGTATAACATAAAAAATGCTATTTTTATGGTATACTGTGCACTTTTTGAAACTACGCCATCAAGTTTCCACTTTAAAGTGCCTACTGATTGATTGGGTGCACCCCCGATCCGTGTTGGGGACAGGGTATTACAACTACGAAGATTGGAGTGTTGGTGGATTAATAGACTTGGGACCAGGGCCCTCATTCAGAGGTGGTCGTAAGAAGCGATCGCTCTCTCTGAATGAAGGTGGCCGCTTCATTTTTGAAGTGCGGCCTCTTGGTTGTTAGTTAAGCTGTGGGTTACCACCCACAGCTTAATGAACGACCAGGTTGATGGTCGCAATGGTGATCACCATCGTGACCATCGGGGCTTACGACCAGACCCTAAGATTGGGTCTGGGCACTAGTAAGCCCCAGGGAGCTTTCTGCTCTGATGGAGCAGGAAGCTCCCTACTGACATCACTTATGATGTCAGTGCGGCCGCCCACAAAATGGTAGGCGTTCGTTGAGGAACGCCTTCATTTTGGAAACCACCCCCCCGGCCCGCCTACCAAATGGGGCAAGCTGTCAATCAACATTGACAGCCACCCCTTTGGTAGCGAGCTCCGGAGCGACAGAGTTTCTCTGTCGCTCCGGGGCTTGCGCACGTGCAGTGCAGCCACTGCGCGTGCGCAGGACTAACAATCGAGTCGGTTACGAGCGCATCGGCACTTGCGACCGACTGAATCAGGTCCCATGACCCCTAGAGGGCTTAATGAGTCTGATCCTTTATTCATTTTTCTAAAATGAAAATTGAGTAATAAATGGTTGTTTCATGCCTAGGCAAGATGGGTCATCATCCTAATATGTTATTACTAGGGGTGTGCACCAGCCACTTTTCATGTTTTGTGTTTTGGTTTTGGAGCTGGATCTTTCTTCGTGTTTTGGATCTGGATTGGTTTTGCCAAAACCACCCTTCCGTGTTTTGGATTCTGGGTTTTGTGTTTTGAATCTGTATTTTTTTTTAAAAAAGCATAAAAACAGCTAAAATCACAGAATTTGTAGGTTTTTCTGCTCCTATGCTATTATTAACCTCAATAACCTTAATTTCCACTCATTTCCAGTCTATTCTGAACACCTCACACCTCACAATAGTGTTTTTATGTCCAAAAGGTTGCACCGAGGTAGCTGGATAACTATGCTAAGCGACACGAGTGGGCGGCACAAACACGTGACCCATCTAGGCGTGAAACTGCAGTGGGAGACAGGATGGCAGTTTGAAAAACTAGGCCCCAAACTGTACATAATGCAAAGAAAAAAAAGAGGTGCAAGATGGAATTGTCCTTGGGCCCTCCCACCCACCCTTATGTTGTATAAACAGGACATGCACACTTTAACAAACCAATCATTTCAGCGCCAGGGTCTGCCACACAACTGTGGCTGAAATGATTGGTTCGTTTGGGCCCCCACAAAACAAGCTGGCAAATAATGTGTCCCTGCACAAACTGGCTCTACGGAGGCAAGATGTCATCCTCATCCTCCTCATCCACCGATTCCTCACCCTCTTCAGTGTGTACATCCTCATCCTCTCAAAGTATTAACTCGTCCCCACTTGAATCCACCACCACAGGTCCCTCTGTACCTTCTGGAGGCTGGTCTCCCTGGAAGAGCTGATAATTAATTTTGATGAACATCATCTTCTCCACATTCTGTGGAAGCAACCTCCTACGCCTTTCGCTGACAAGGTTCCCGGCTGCACTAAACACTCTTTCGGAGTACACACTGGAGGGGGGGCAACTCAGGTAAAATAGAGCCAGTTTGTACAGGGGCCTCCAAATTGCCTCTTTTTCCTGCCAGTACAGGTATGGACTGTCTGACATGCTTACTTGGATGCTGTCACCGATGTAATCCTCCGCCATTCTGTCAATGGTGACAGTATCATATGCAGTGACAGTAGACATGTCAGAAATTGTTGCCAGGTCCTTCAGTCCGGACCAGATGTCCAAACTTGGTCCTGCCTGCCCTGCATCACCGCCAGCGGGTTGCTTAGGATACCTAAGTTTTTTCCTGGCAGCCCCAGTTGCGGGAGAAAATGAAGAAGGAGCTGTTGACGTGTCACGTTCCGCTTCAGCTGACAGTGTGTTCACCAGCAGGTCTTTGCACCTCTGCAGGCTTGTGTTGGCCGGAAAGAGAGACACCACATAGGCTTTAAACCTAGGATCGAGCACGGTGGCCAAAATGTAGTGGTCTGATTTCAACAGATTGACCACCCTGGAATCCTGGCAAAGCGCATGAAGGGCTTCATCCACAAGTCCCACATGCCGAGCGGAATCGCTCCGTCTTAGCTCCTCCTTCACTTTCTCCAGCTGCTTCTGCAAAAGCCTGATGAGGGGAATGACCTGACTCAAGCTGGCAGTGTCTGAACTGACTTCACGTGTGGCAAGTTCGAAGGGCTGGAGAACCTTGCACAACACGGAAATCATTCTCCACTGCGCTTGAGTCAGGTGCATACCCCCTCCTTTGCCTTTGTCATAGGTGGATGTATAGGCTTGTATGGCCTTTTGCTGCTCCTCCATCCTCTGAAGCATATAGAGGGTTGAGTTCCACCGTGTCACAACCTCTTGCTTCAGGTGATGGCAGGGCAGGTTCAAGAGTGTTTGCTGGCGCTCCAGTCTTCGGCACGCAGTCGCTGAATGGCAAAAGTGGACAGAAATTTTTCGGGCCACCCAAAGCATCTCCTGCACGCCCCTGTCGCTTTTCAGAAAATTCTGCACCACCAAGTTTATTGTGTGAGCAAAACATGGGACGTTCTGGAATTTGCCCAGATGTAATGCCCGCACAATATTGGTGGCATTGTCAGATATCACAAATCCCCAGGAGAGTCTAAGTGGGGTAAGCCACTGGGCGATGATTTCCCTCAGTTTCTCTAAGAGGTTGTCGGCGGTGTGCCTCTTACTGAAACCGGTGATACACAGCGTAGCCTGCCTTGTAACGAGCTGGCGTTTCTGAGATGCTGCTACTGGTGACGCTGCTGCTGTTGCTGCGTAAGGTGATACATCTACCCAGTGGGCTGTCACAGTCATATAGTCCTTAGTCTGCCCTGTTCCACTTGTCCACATGTCCGTGGTTAAGTGGACATTGTGTACAACGGCATTTTTCAGGACACTGAGGACACTTTTTCTGACGTTTCTGTACAGTCTCGGTATCGCCTGCCTAGTGAAGTGGAATCTAGATGGGATTTGGAACCGGGGACACACTACCTCCATCAATTGTCTAAATCCCACTGCACTAATGGCGGATACCGGACGCACGTCTAACACCAACATAGCAGTCAAGGCCTCAGTTATACGTTTTGCTTCAGGATGACTGCTGTCGTACTTCATCCTCCTCACTAAGGACTGTTGGAGCGTCAATTGTTTAGTAAAAGTAGTGGTGTTCCTACTTCCTCTCTGGGATGATGAACGACTACCAGCAGCAGCAACAGCAGCAGCGGCAGCAGTAGGCGTAGCAATGCAGGATCCTCCGGAGGAATCCCGGCTAGGAGAGTCAGTCATGCCAGTGACATGGCCTACAGGACTACTTCCGATCCTGACTAAGGAGGAAATTGACGAGGAGGGAGTTGACGGTGTGGTTTGCAGGCACTTGGATACAACAGGACAACGGGATTTAGGTGTCCCTGGACTGCTTACGGTCTTAGCCAAAGTTTCTGAACTTGACAGTAACTTTTTATGAACGTGCTGCAGGTGCCGTATAAGGGAGGATGTTCCTAGGTGGTTGACATCCCTACCCCTACTTATTTCACCTTTACATATGGTACATATGGCAAGACAGTTGTTGTCTGGATTTGGATAGAAATATTGCCAGACCAAAGAGGTGGAATGTTTGGTCTTCTGCCCAGGCATGACCGTGATGGGCTTTTTCATCCCACGGACCACAACTGTCTCCCCCGGAGCCTGATTTAAACAAACCACATCACCATCAGAATCCTCCTCGCCAACTTCCTCCTCAGCGCCAGCTACACCAGTATCCTCATCCTGTTGTACTTCAACAGTGACATCTTCAATTTGCATATCAGCAAGTGGACTGTGGGTGCTCCTTTCAGCACTTGCAGGGGGTGTGCAAATGGTGGAAAGAGCCACCTCTTCCCGTCCAGTGCTGGGAAGGTCAGGCATTGCAACCACCACCACACTTGGACTCTCCTTGGGGATTTGTGATATCTTCTTAGAAAGCACAGTTCTTCGCTGTGCTTTTGCCAGCTTAACTCTTTTGATTTTTTTAGTGGGAGGAGGGCTTCCATCGTCATGTGAAGCTGAACCACTAGTCATGAACATACTAGGGATCGACCTCAGCCATTCCTTGACACTCCGTGTCGTAAATGGCATATTGGCAAGTTTACGTTTCTCTTCAGATGATTTCAATGTTTTTTTCAAGGTCATTTTCCTGAACTTTGTCATTTGGGATTGTATGTGCCCTCTACTATGACATTGGGCATCGGCCTTGGCAGACGACGTTGATGGCATGTTATCGTCTATGTCATGACTAGTGGCAGCAGCTTCAGCACTAGGAGGAAGTGGTTCTTGATCTTTCTCTATTTTATTTTTATCGGAGAAAGTTTGGTCCTCCATTTATGTTATATCGATTTGATATATACGTGCGGCTAAACACAGAAAATATTTTTTTATTTTTGCTGGAGAGTAGTGCACTTTGTGGGTTACACCAGCCTTTAAGAAATGAGCCAGCCGGCTCTTTACTTATGGGACACAGGCGCACGCTTGGCGCTGCTCCTTTGTTGATGCACGTGCGGCTACTGCGCACACAATTCACAAACACAGAAATTTTATTTTTTTTGGTTTGGAGTGTACTTTGGGGGTTACAGCACCCTTTAACGGTCAAGCCAGCCGGCCCTTTACTTATGACACAGGCGCATGCTTGGCACTACTTTGTTGATGCACGTGCGACTACTGCGCACACAATTCACAAACACAGAAAATTTATTTTTTTTTGGTTTGGACTGGAGTGTACTTTTGGGGGTTACAGCACCCTTTAACGGTCAAGCCAGCCGGCCCTTTACTTATGACACAGGCGCACGCTTGGCACTACTTTGTTGATGCACGTGCGGCTACTGCGCACACAATTCACAAACACAGAAAACAATTTTTTTTTTGGTTTGGACTGGAGTGTACTTTGGGGGTTACAGCACCCTTTAACGGTCAAGCCAGCCGGCCCTTTACTTATGACACAGGCGCACGCTTGGCACTACTTTGTTGATGCATGTGCGGCTACTGCGCACACAATTCACAAACACAGAAAATAATTTTGTTTTTGGTTTGGACTGGAGTGTACTTTCGGGGGTTACAGCACCCTTTAGTGGTCAAGCCAGCCGGCCCTTTACTTATGACACAGGCGCACGCTTGGCACTACTTTGTTGATGCACGTGCGGCTACTGCGCACACAATTCACAAACACAGAAAATAATTATTTTTTTGGTTTGGACAGGAGTGTACTTTCGGGGGTTACAGCACCCTTTAACGGTCAAGCCAGCCGGCCCTTTACTTATGACACAGGCGCACGCTTGGCACTACTTTGTTGATGCACGTGCGGCTACTGCGCACACAATTCACAAACACAGAAAATAATGTTTTTTTTGGTTTGGACTGGAGTGTACTTTGGGGGTTACAGCACCCTTTAACGGTCAAGCCAGCCGGCCCTTTACTTATGACACAGGTGCACGCTTGGCACTACTTTGTTGATGCATGTGCGGCTACTGCGCACACAATTCACAAACACAGAAAATAATTTTTTTTTTGGTTTGGACTGGAGTGTACTTTCTGGGGTTACAGCACACTTTAATGGTCAAGCCAGCCGGCCCTTTACTTATGACACAGGCGCACGCTTGGCACTACTTTGTTGATGCACGTGCGGCTACTGCGCACACAATTCACAAACACAGAAAATAATTATTTTTTTGGTTTGGACTGGAGTGTACTTTCGGGGGTTACAGCACCCTTTAACGGTCAAGCCAGCCGGCCCTTTACTTATGACACAGGCGCACGCTTGGCACTACTTTGTTGATGCACGTGCGGCTACTGCGCACACAATTCACAAACACAGAAAATAATTTTTTTTTTGGTTTGGACTGGAGTGTACTTTGGGGGTTACAGCACCCTTTAACAGTCAAGCCAGCCGGCCCTTTACTTATGACACAGGCGCACGCTTGGCACTACTTTGTTGATGCACGTGCGGCTACTGCGCACACAATTCATAAACACAGAAAATAATTTTGAGAAAATTGACAAATATATATATATATATTTGCTAATCATCGATGGTCTGACTGAAAACAAGTGGTTTGCCATTGTTGGTGGCCATCAATGTTACACCATTGATTGCATCCCTCAGACGATGTTTAGGACTACACTGATCTCGACCAATCGCTAAATAATCAATGGTTTCTAATGATGGTTGAACCATCGATGGTACAGCTGTCAATGGCCATCACTACAGTATAACATAAAAAAATTGCTATTTTTATGGTATACTGTGTTTGTAAAAAAAAAAAAATTCCAAATAAAATAGTGATGGATAAGTTTAAAAAGATGTTCTTGACATATCTCAATAATATAAAAATCAAACGACAATTTTGGAGCGGTTTTTGGAAAAAAAAAATGTCAGTTAAGTGGTTAAACATTGGAGTTTTATGTAGCTATCGGATTTACGTAAATCTATTAATCAGGCCCAGAGACATATGGTCTAATTCATAGATGTATGCAAACCCGATGGTTTATGTGCATCCAGGTTTTGTAAGTTCATACTAGGAGCCTGGAGGTGAGATAGTTGGTGGTGCCCCCCTCTGCTAGCATACACTACCAACACTCCAGTCCTGGTAGCACTCACACACACTCAACCCCACATCCATTGCCAAGACCTCTGCAGCACCCAGTCACACACTCTACTCCCACTGCATTCACTACCAACACACCAGTAGCGCCCAGTCACACTCTCTTCTCCCCTGCATTCACTTACAACACCATATCATCACCTAGTTAAAGGTGCAATTCCTACTGAATTCACTGCCAACATCCCTGCTAGACACACACCTTCCCCCCTGCATTAATTTTCATTACCCCAGCAGTGCCCAGTCAAACACAGTCTTCCTCCTGCATTCACTTCAAACACCCCAAGAGTGCCAAGATACACACTCTCCTCCCCCTACTTTCACTTCAAACACCCCAGCAGCACCTAGTCACAGATGCTCCTAACATATTCACTGCCAGCACCCCAGCAGAATTCAGACACACTTCCTCCCCCTGTGCTTTCACTACTAACTCCCAAAAAGCACCCAGACATACTCTCTTCCCTGATTTCACTGCCAACAGCCCAGCAGAACCAAAACTCTCTCCCTCCTTGCATTCACTGTTATGCCAGCACAACAGCAGTATCAACTAGACACACACTCCTTCACCAATTAACTACCAGCACTCAAGCATACAAACACTACCTGTTGCTGATCAGGGGTTTCCATTCTTGCTGTTTGCTGCTCCCACAACAACAGCAGAGGTAGCAGGTCCCACATGTGTGAGGGGAAGGAACCACAAAAGGAGGGGCTATGTACTCTAGCCTTTGCCATGCCCCCTTTTTGTACATTGGTGCAGATACCTGCTGGAGATCAACTCTAGGGTGGGGCCAGATCTCATTGTGCAAGATCACTCACAGTGCACTGGACACTGCAGCCTGATTGGTAGGCTGCAGCAGTTTGGGGGTGGAGAGGAGGCGGTGACAGGCAGTTTTGCAGAAAACAGGACATAATTTCACTGGCTTCAGCAGCTTGGATTCCCCAGCCATCCTGAGTAACCAGATTGCTACTCTGATGACCAATGTTCACACAGATGATCCAATGCTGTGTCTTTGGATGCAGCAGCAGATCAGAGAAGCCTACATGAGACATCTATTTACTTAAGACACCTTCTGCGGCATTATTATATTATCACACAGCCAATGCATACAAAGACACAGAGGTTGTTTAATTAGCATACATCTCTGAGTCAGGCTCCTAGTTTTCATGATAGATTATTGCAAAATATGACCTTGCTATTTTTGTCATGTTTGGGAGATGTTTGCACCTTATTTTTTCATACAGTATTTGTACTTTGTACACTGTTGCATACTATATTGAACATTTACATAATAATGTATTCATATTAAGCACATAATACAAATATTGCAAGGGAAGGTTGTTTACAAATGTTATTTCAGCAACACTACATTATGGTCCATTCACTTGGTGAAATAGAGTTGCTAGAGAACAACAGCTGCTGCATATAAAGAGAGGTAAGATTTGTAACACTTATGCTATCAAATTATGCAGGGTGAGTTTGGACAAAAAGATATATGCCTAACTTTACATATGACACCTTAGTTAAAGATAATTTGTAAGCATATGCATACAATTATATATTTGGGGATTATACATACAAAAACTTTTGATCATTATCAGAGGGTGTGAAGTATACCTAAAGGTGAATCTGCTTGACCTGGCCCTCACTTTCTGTGCTCTGAGTCACTAGATGATAACAAGAGCCCTACCTGCTCACTATCTATAATTTAAAGGTTAATGTAATTCCAGATTATGCAATAAGCAGCAGCAGAGCACAATATTGGACACTTTATCATGAGTATATAATAATACACCTCTAGATTTCTCATGGCACCCTACATATTTTTGTTATTTGCCCAAAAGTGTGTTTTATCACTGAACTAGTGGGTTTGTGTGCCTCATGCTCAGCAGGAGTCTTTAGACTTGACAACACAGTCAGAGGACAGGAGCAACAGCCATATCCAGAATCATCTGTAAAGAAAATGTAAATTTGGTTAAAAATAACAATAAAAAAAATATATGTGTATGGGTTCATAATAAAGGTTTCACCAAATGTATACATACGCAGCAGCCATCCTTCTCGTATGTGTTCAGCCTCAAAGTTATCATGAAGGGATGATTGACTGAGACTAACGGCATTGTGGCACGAGCCAGAATAGCCAGCTACAATACTCATTATTTTTTGTTTTGTTATCAGCCCAAAGCATGTGCAGACTTTAGCAGCTAGTACATTAAGCATGGCTGCAAGACTATATAAAGCTATCCTTTCTTTATGCCACTGTGATTCCTGGCTGGAAAAGCAGATGTTGGTGCAGGAAAGGATAATCCTGGCTGCTATGACTTGGGTGAGATGGTGACTGAAAGTTGGCTGTGATAATTTCAGCACTTTAGAGGTGACTCCCTGGAAGGACCTAGTAGCAAAAATTGCAAAGCACACAGTAGCTTGTGCAGGCCTGATACGGCAGGAGACCATGCAGTGTCTATCTCAAGCTGAGTCTTGGCAAGGTCATACAGGTTCATTAAGTTGTTATAATTGCAGAACATCTGTATGACTTTGCTATCAGACAAGGCTTTGAGATTTAACTGGAAGAACATAAGTTTAGGTAAGTTCTGCTGTACCTCAGGAAGCTGCTGATCCTTCTTTTTCTGATTCCTGGGCCATTTCAGTCAGCTGGTGGAGTTCTGCATAACTTTGTAAGTGGTAAACACTGACAAACCTCCTGCAGCCATATTGCTGTAGGTGGTTCTGTCACTTTAATAGTCATCATGATGAAGTTTGGATGCAAATCATGCTTTTATAGATATGAACACACTTCTAAAATTGTAGTCTTTTATATATTCTATTGGTTTTCTGCAGGTTCTATCAGATTTACCAAACTGTTGGTTAGTAAACCCAGGGTTTCTATTGATGTGTATTTAAAATAATCGATAGCAGGTTTGATGGACTATTGCCATCTAAAGTTGTGTTTTTTTCTATGATTTTCTGTTGGATTTGCTTTTAGTAAATCTCAGATGTGCAAATGCAACTGAAAATCACAGACAAACCCAAAACCTATTTTCTATTGTGCAATACAACTGCAAAATTGCTATGGTACATTGATACCCATGCAACATCCTTCACATGTACTTGGGATCCAAAATATGATAGTGTCATCTAAAGTGCTGTCTAAATTTTTTCCTCCATGGGTAATAATTGGGTTAGAATATCAATGTTAATTAAAAATTAAATATTTAATAAAACACACACATATATATTTATGTCACTGATGAGCCACCTGTTTGGTGCAAGGATTGTTGGACCCTCCCACAAGGGATTGAAAAAGGGTATGTGTCCCATGTGCTGCCCATGTTACAGCCCAAATCAGAGTTTAGAGGGAGCACCAGTTCATAATTGGGTTTGGTTGGCCAAGTCTCTCTATGGAATTTGGCCACACCCCCTATTTGTATGGCAACATACCTTAAGCATGGCTCGATGAGCCCTTCACACCCCAGTCCAACACTGCACCAGTTGGATACAGACAGGAAGTCTAGAATCCAACAGAAAGAGACTCAGCAGAGAGCTGAGGAGAGAGTCCAGTGAGGCAATTTGTGTAGAGGACCTGAAAAGAGACTCAGAGACACCAGTCCTAAGAGAGTATATCAATTAGAATAGTTGCTCAATTTACATGTGCTTCATAAAGAGAGGTTGTGCCCTGAATGGGTGCTAGACTACTTATATAATATGTGCATGTGGAAAGTGTAAATGACCTTAGATTGATGGTTGTGGTTAATGACAACTTAAGTGTTTTTGGTAATGTAAATCTCTATGACAAGCTGAGCCTATTCCCCTTCATTGCAGTCCTTTGTCCAAGACCTAGTGACAAAATGCATTGGGGCATGGCCTGGTGATCTGTGTTTTTGTGGGTAGTGCTCTGGTGAAGAGGTCCTGGAGACATTCAGGATGCCAGCCAGGAGCACCATTTTATTACTCTGCTGTCAAATGCACACTCTGCTTGTTTTTACTTGCCAATAAATTTTATCTTGTTGATGCATGATGTGGCGCCCCCGCATTCTTCTGTTTTTTGTGTATATATATATATATATATATATATATATATATATATATATATAATGTCCAACCAGGCGGCACTCTATGGAAAAATGCACTAGACACAGAGATGAAAATCCGACGTTTCGGAGCTATTTAATACTCCGTCCTCAAGGTACAAACCACAAATACAAATATTACACATTAAATACACTCACCTATCCTCACGTGTCCTCCATGCTGTCTGTCGTCCGGGACCAGGGCACACTCCGATGACGTCAAATCACTCAACTCCTGTGCCAGCGCATGACAATGATGCGTCGGCGTCAGGACAGGGGAGGACCTCAACAGATGGCGTCCCGGTTGCCCGGGCAATGCGAGACAGCACATCAAAGGACAACTTGTTAGATATTGTGGACATCAAGAAACATTACACAATACATATTTAACAATAAAGACAGACCAACACAGAAACATATATAAAACCATAATCATATATCTGACATCATGGTGAATGGAAATCTTTTCCCATGACACATATTTCTTGAAAACACGTCACGAAGCATATATTAAATTCTTCAAAGATGCAGATATAATTATATAAGTATAAATTTGCACCAGGACATTGATAGTAACCACAGTGAATCTTAAAGAGAGTACATATAAAACCCACACATATATAGTATATATTGTACTGGATCCACTAGTTGTTGCCACTGGTTCAGGGAAAAATGTATACAAATATTATAATCTACCCCAGCTGTACCTGTACTAAATTCACAGAAAACAATGCAAACCCAAATTTTCATTCAATCCCCTGGGTGCCAATGCTTCAAGTCTAAAGATCCATCTGGATTCGCATTGCAACAGTAGTCTTGATCTGTCACCACCCCTAAGGGGGGGGGGACATGATCAATGATTGTATAGCGCAATGTAGCTAGACTATGGCCCTTAGTGGCAATATGCTGGGCAACCAGCTGTTCGCTGTTACCTGAACTAATAGCAGCGCGAATGGCTGAACGGTGTAGTGCCATACATTCTCTTAGGGTTCTATCAGTCTTTCCCACATATGTGAGGCCACAAGGGCACACAATCATATATACTATAAACTTTGTGGTGCATGTAACCCAATAACGTATTTTGAATTTCTTGCCACTATACGGATGGCAGAAATGACTACCCATCATAAGTGACCGACACGTTAAACAATTTAGACATTTAAAGCATCCAACTTTGGAGCTTAAGAAACCCTCCGGTTTCTCTACTCCAAAGGTACTAACGTCTGTCTTGACAATCCAATTGCGTACATTACGCCCCCTGGTGTAACAGGGCATAACATGCGATTTCTGTAATTTTAGATCATGATCAGTGCCCACAATGGGCCACAATTTCTTAACAGAACTGTTAATTTTGTGGCTACAGGGGTGATAATGATTCACCCATGGAATCCTGTGATCATGATCAATGTTATGTTCCCTAGTTCTAAGCAACTCTTCCTGGGGTACAAAAAGAGCGCTAATTTTAGCCTGAAGTAGTAGATCATATGGATATCCGCGTTCACAAAATTTATTGAACATTGATTCCATATGTTCCAAAGCTGTTGTCTCCTCACTACATAACCTGCGGGCCCGCAGGAATTGTGAATAAGGCAAACCATATTTTAGTGGTCCGTGGATGACAACTACCATAGTGTAAAATAGTGCTTCTATCGGTACTCTTGCAATAAAGCTGGGTAGTTAATATACCCCCTTTAAGTTCCAAGTTAACATCCAGGTAATTCACCCTAGTCGAATCAATATTGTATGTGAACTTGATGGGGCTTCTGGACTGATTGTGTTGCTCAATAAAGCCCACAAACTCAGATTCAGACCCCGTCCACACCAAAAAGATGTCGTCTATGTATCTGGCATAGAAAAAAATCTTGCCAGACACATAGACGTCCTAAAAAAAAATTCCTGCTCAGCAAAAAACATATATACATTGGCATAGGATGGGGCCACATTCGACCCCATCGCTACGCCAATGAGCTGCAAAAACAATTTATTGTTATGTAGAAATTTTTTTTTGTTAAGAGCATTTCAAGAAGATCGAGTATCAAATTTATATCAGGACCAACAAAATGGGGACTATCCATCAACAATTTCTTCACCACCAGCAACCCTTCGTTGTTAGGTATTACTGTATATAAGCTACTGATGTAGCTAGGGTAAATTACCTGGATGTTAACTTGGAACTTAAAGGGGGCAGATTAACTACCCAGCTTTATTGCAAGAGTACCAATAGAAACACTATTTTACACTATGGTAGTTGTCATCCAAGACCACTAAAATATGATTTGCCTTATTCACAATTCCTGCAGGCCTGCAGGATATGTAGTGAGGAGACAACAGCTTTGGAACATATGGAATCAATGTTCAATAAATTTTGTGAATGCGGATATCCATATGATCTACTACTTCAGGCTAAAATTAGGGCTCTTTCTGTACCCCAGGAAGAGTTGCTTAGAACTAGGGAACATAAAATTGATCATGAACACAGGATTCCATGGGTGAATCATTATCACCCCTGTAGCCACAAATTAACAGTTCTGTTAAGAAATTGTGGCCCATTGTGGGCACTGATCCTGATCTAAAATTACAGAAATCGCGTGTTATGCCCTGTTACACCAGGGGGCGTAATTTATGCAATTGGATTGTCAAGACAGACGTTAGTACCTTTGGAGTAGAGAATACAGAGGGTTTCTTAAGCTCCAAAGTTGGATGCTTTAAATGTCTAAATTGTTTAATGTGTCGGTCACTTATGACAGGTAGTCATTTCTGCCATCTGTATAGTGGCAAGAAATTCAAAATACGTTATCGGGTTACATGCACCACAAAGTTTATAGTATATATGATTGTGTGCCCTTGTGGCCTCACATATGTGGGAAAGACTGATAGAACCCTACACCGTTCTGCCATTCGCGCTGCTATTAGTTCAGGTAACAGCGAACAGCCGGTTGCCTGGCATTTTGCCACTAAGGGCCATAGTCTAGCTACATTGCGCTATATAATCATTGATCATGTTCCCCCCCTTAGGGTTGGTGACAGATCAAGACTACTGTTGCAATGCGAATCCAGATAGAACTTCAGACTTGAAGCATTGGCACCCAGGGGATTGAATGAAAATTTGGGTTTGCATTGTTTTCTGTGAATTTAGTGCAGGTAGAGCTGGGGTAGATTATAATATTTGTATAAATTTTTCCCTGAACAAGTGGCAACAATTAGTGGATCCAGTACAAAATATACTATATATGTGTGGGTTTTATATGTACTCTCTTTAAGATTCACTGTGGTTACTATCAATGTCCTGGTGCAAATTTATACTTATATAATTTATATCTGCAACTTTGAAGAATTTAATATTTGCTTCGTGACGTGTTTTCAAGAAATATGTCTTATAGGAAAAGATTTCCATTCACCATGGTGTCAAATATATGATTATGGTATTAGATATGTTCCTGTGTTGGTCTGTCTTTATTGTTAAATATGTGTTGTGTATTGTTTCTTGATGTCCACAATATCTAACAAGTTGTCCTTTGATGTGCTGTCTCGCGTTGCCCGGGTAACCGGGATGCGATCTGTTGAGGTCCTCCCCTGTCCTGACGCCGACACGTCATTGTGATGCGCTGGCGCGGGAGTTGGGTGATTTGACGTCATCGGAGTGCGTCCCGGTCCCGGACGACAGACAGCATGGAGGACATGTGAGGATAGGTGAGTGTATTTAATGTGCAATATTTGTATTTGTGGTTTGTACCTTGAGGACGGAGAAATAAATAGCTCCGAAACGTCGGATTTTCATCCCTGTGTCTAGTGCATTTTTCCATAGAGTGCCGCCTGGTTGGACTTATGTTTTGGGCAGATATTTGTGGGCACCATTGTGGAGGGCACCTACATATCCGCATATTTTTGGGAGTGCCATCCTGGAGGTGTATATATATATATATATATATATATATATATTATATATATATATATATATATATATATATATATATATATATACATACATACATACATACATACACACACTTATTCTGATTTGTTTGACTTTGTTTTAAGACACTGTTTGAAGCAAGTCTTGAAGCAGAATCACAATCAATTTAAAATGTAGTCTGAAGTTAATCATTAATATTACTTTTCCATTCTCTACACTATTGGTCTTACCCCTTTCAATAGTTTAATAATAGAAATGATGGAGATATATTATACAAGGTCCAAGTTTTCATCGACAAGCGCCAAAACACATTGCTACTGCGGGCTAATATGTCTACTCAGTGTTCCAGGAAAATGGAAATGTTTTATGGAAAATAAAAATTAAGTGAAAAATGTATACAGTGTACTACTGTCAGCTAATTTTAAATGGATACACAGCTTGTCTCTTTGTCCATGAAAAATAATCGGTGGAGGTAAAGTACTAAACCAGCCACCCAACCACACAGTTTACTTTAGCATCCACATATCTCTTTCCTGACATGAACATATATATCAAGTCAGAGCATGAACTTCCAAACCAAATTTCTGCATGTTTCGTAAATTAAACTGAAGGTACCAAGTGTCATTTCATTGTTGTTTTACAAAATTACTGCATCTTTTTTTGTTACTATACATACTTTATAGTATACTGTATATTTATTTTCTTACTGACAACTGGAAATGTAGATCCAACATAATAATTCACATATCATTGTCCTAATAATAATCTTTCAAGTGGTACATTTGTCACATATACAAATATTTATTTATCTATCTATACTGTGAACATTTAAAATAGATTACAATTTATAGTTTATTTAAAAAAAAGAAATAACTGTAATAGCTTGCGATTTTCAGCTGCTTCGGGACTTTATGCGAGTCTTCATATTTTTAAAGTGACAATCGTTTTAAAGACTGAACCAGCTTGATTTAGTCTTTAAAATGAATGTTGCTATAAAAATACAGGGGGAATCGCATAAATCCCCACAGCAGCTGAAGATAAGAAGATTTTACGTTTAGCCCAAAGTATGCTTACAGTTATACCAGTTATAACTTTTAGGCCTGCATTTCATTATTACAGGGTTGTGTTTTGAATTAATATAAATAAGCATAAAAAAGAAAAAAAGATCCATTATATTGTTTTTTTTGTAACTGTATGCTTATTTTATCTTGTCTTCCGGGTTGTCAGTTCAACCTATTATTATCACTGTTGCTTTATTTATCAGCAAATTCATGTCATTATTACCACTTCAATGAGTAGGAAAGTGGTTCGGCAACAATATATAATAACCCATTTGTTTTCTCTATAATATTGTATGTCCTCATTATTTTCATTGGGGAGGGAAGCTCAGGTGAACCATTGGGCATTAAAGGTTAAGGATGTATAATGAGATGCATTTTTATGTTTTTATGTTCACAATCTATCTCTCTATTTTGTATTCTTTGTAAAATCTATAAATACAGAGCTGTGTGAATATACATTGAGACCTTATTATAGTAATTGTTATAGTAGCATACATGAGTCAGAGCTGTCAACATTGGTTAGAGTTTTCATTTAAAAAAAAAACAAAAACAGAATTAGTAGAACTATGTCTGTTTCCTCAGGGGAATTTGGTTCTAGCATTAAATGAGACTTAAAATTCACAATGAAGTAATAAGATGTATGTATGCTGTTACTGCACTTATAATAACTACCTATTTAATTTTCTTTTTAAAAGTATAAAATCTTATTTTCACTCAACTGATTGCAGAGTACATGTCAAAATGTTCAGCTGTAGTAATGCTCAACATAGCCCCATATTGTTTCTCACAACAAATGCTCAACACAGCCCCATATTGTTTTCAAACACCTCTCCAATGCAAGGGGGTGCAGGGGCCTGCCCTTCCTAGTACCTTCCCATCTCTAGGTGCCTGTTTGAAACCCCCCTAGTCAGTTTTCCCACCGCCTGCGTGGAGTGCAGTAGTGACCTTCCTGGCCTCTTAGGCTCATTGTACCCGAACTCGTCTGACTTTTGAAGGTACGTATTTCTTTTTATTTTCTCACAATTTTGAGTATTTTGCTCATTTTATGAATGAAAATTACAAAGGTTGTGGGAATTTTGCGGAAATATGTAGGTTTGTCCAGGGTGGCATCTTAGGCACACTGCGCCTCTTAAAATTTAGTATTTTTTGTTTTACTTGCTTTAAGGTTAACAAATGTGGTTTTGTGAATCAGATTTCCATATATTCTCTCTTTGTACATCCTAATGAAGGTCACTGATCACTTTAAGAATGTTAGAATTGAGTTAATCAGCTGCTAAATGACGATTTTATAACAGGCGCAATGCACCTGAACCTGGCAGTCCCAGAGTTGCGCCTGATGCAGAGTTAATAAGTTACTTATATTGTTTGATGGGTTAGCACTTTGTCAGTGTTATAAGCAGCATAAGCAGTGTAATAAGCAGCATAAGCAACATAAGTAGGGCACAGTTCATTCAGTGTTAGTTTTTTCAGTTTTTTCCCTCCCTTGCTTACCACCATATTTATCACTGATTGTTAGATTTGTTGGTCAATTCAAACACTCTGTTGCTGTGGTGATAATTACCCTCTCTGTGGAGAGGTTTCATCCACATCCTCCCTCCCTCTTAAAGGTTTTCCAACTTGTCCTACTGTAGGATTGGTAATCAGAAGACCTCTTTATTGCATATAAGCGCAGCAAGTCCCAGAGTATATCGTAATCCCACTCAATCACCAGAGCTTTAGCAGTGTACCTACTGGATCTCTCTGTTGTGATGAGTTTCCCTGCCTCCTTCCCATACATGATCAGTGGCTTCCTCATAGTTCTAATATCACATCAGTTAACAGTATTGGATTGGTGATAAGGGGGGCTAAGGTGCGTTCTGCCTTGGTGTTATGGTATGGTTGATGGGTGTGGTGAAGTGAAAAGGGAGGAGATGAGAATGGGAGGGTGTGGGGGGGAGGGGAGGAGATGTAAAATGTATGATTGGATGAAATGAAAAAAGCCAGGCAGAAAGGGTTGGGGGCCAATTCTTTTATAGGAGAAGTGACAGTGCTCCTCCTTTTGGGTCCCTGGCAGTGCTGGGGTGTTGGAGGGGTGAGACTCTGGGTGGGGGAGTTGGTGGACCTTTTCAGGGGGCTCCTTAACATGCGGTTCAGTGACAAGCACATAGCCCCTGCTGGACCTATGGTCTACAGTCTGTGGAGGCTCACTGAGTGGGTTTTGGAGCTAGGTGAGTGTGGCACTGAGGCGGCATCCCGCATGGTGAGGGGATAGTATCAGAGTACTTACCTAGCAGTAGGATTTTTGGTAGGTGGTGTGTCAATGTTGCAGCCATGTGGTAGAATGATGCTTGTAATGGTGGTAAGTTGCGAAAGTCAATTGGAGTGCAGGTCATGCTGCGGGCTGTGGGGCTGCTTGTTGCTGGAGGTCACCGGACCTGTGGTGGTGGGCGACCGCTGTGCAGTGTTCATGGTGGTTTGTCCCCCCTTGCTGGTGTGTGAGCAGCTCGGCCGGGTATGCCGGAGGGGGGAACTTCTGTGAGTGCGACTCCTGTATTGCAATGCCGGAGGGGTGGGACCAACTGGTGGAGGGTGGTCTGCCCTGGACTTTCGAAGTAGAGGTGCACTCGTGGGACAGTATTGGATTGCATCAACTTATATTTGGCATGTTTGATAATTGCATAAACTCATTACTAGTTTCATGGGTGTGCTACCTATTTCCTCAGACTTGGATATGCTGGAATCACCATAGTTCCCTGGCATATGTAGTGCACATGTGGGGCTTTCAGCCTGTGCATGGATGAGTGGGGGTAAAGGAGTGGGATCCAGTGAATCCCTCTCTGAAAAAGAATTTGATTGAGTAGCCCATAGACTACTATGTGCTAACACCATCTTCAGACGGCCTTAACTGCGGGGGCAATCCTACAGAAATACAACACAACTTACTCCTCTAATCAGATAATGTCAAAAACTGTCAAATAATATTCCTCCATACTACAAAAAAACTCCCTCCACCCTTTGTTAACACTTTTGACACTATGTTGCATTTTATAAGTCATTTGAGATGAACAAATACCATGTGGTATGTTGAAACCCATAGAAAAGCATCAGGTAGGTTTTGCCAATTTCCAATGGTTTTTGTTCGGCTTCTGTAGTTTTAGCAGCTTCATTTCATAGCAGCATCTGTCATAAAAAAGCAAACATCAATGGTTATTTTTAACTTCATAAACAAAGGACATCATAGGCCTTTGAGAAAGTCACTTGCTCCCTTGAGATGAAATGTATCAGGTGGGACTTAACTTCTGTTCTTTTACGTCAGCAGAAATTAGGGTGTTAACTATCAGCTGTTACTAACCACTTTTGTTAGGTGAGATGGCACAGAGCAGCATCTTATCCAGCTTCAAACAGTGCCATGTAATGGTTGCCATTACACTCTCAATGATAGTCACTGTCCATCTCTGCAAGGTGAGACAGTGTATTGTTACATTCATCCCTGCTCATTTCATTAGCATATGATGGCTGAATAAACCATCTCATTAACAACAGGTATAATAGTGGGAGAGACTAGGCACCTTATTCTCTATTTCATTTATTGCTGTTTTGGCAGGAACAATATATGTTAATCAGGATGTGCCAAAAAGAGATTCCTGATACAAGCTCCACACTGCATTCCATCTATAGATGGTGGAGATTACCTCACTGGGGGTTAAATTTACTAATGAGAGTTTTTAGAAGTGAGTTTTAGAAGATATGTTGCCCATAGCAACCAATCAGACTCTAGTTATTATCTTCTAGAAGGTACTAGTTAAATGTATATTTACCCCTGGTACTCTACTCCAGGTCTGCTTCTTGGGGGATAAATGAACACCAGTGTAGTAGTGTCTTCACACTCCTGTCACCTTCCTATATGGAACAAACTGACCAACTGGATTACATTATTCACCTGGACTGGTAATTAAATCCTGGAAACATTCATTTTATTACTGATTTGTCCTAATGGTGCCCTTCCACTAGCAGACATGAAAATGACTGTACACTTACAACATTGTAATTGTGCAGTCGTTTGTCAGTCTGTGATGAGCATGCACTGAATGAGCAGTCGTTCAGTGCAGGCTCATCAATCATCTTCAAACATGCTCAACCTGACGTTATTGTCAGGTTGACCAGCATGTTTGCACAATGCTGGTGATAGATGTCCAAAAAACCAGTGGGCACGCGTATCGCTGGTCGTTTTAGACATTTTTGCAAATGATTTGCAAATGATTGAAAGATTTGCACCATCGTTATCGTTCAATCACTCAACTTAATTGTCTAGTGGATGGGCACCTTAAGAGACATGTTTAATTGTGTATTAGAGAGGAAATTAACAATAAGATAATTCAATCAACTATTTTTGAGGTTAAGCCACTTTTTTAAATAGATGCATGACTCTATGTGTAACTATATATATATATATATATATATATATATATATATATATATATAAAATGTTTTTTTCTTAACTAAAGCTGTCTGACTCTAATTGATTTTTGAATGCATACTATTTTTCTATCTTTGATGCTATACAGTTATTCTTCAGTGGTTTGGGAAGCACTGTTTTGCTAAATCGGTTTCTATTTGTGCTCCTTTTTGAGTACACATAGGAACTTATTCTCTGGGCAGGAACCTAGTAGTAATAAAGAATTGGTTACATTGTGCTCTCTAAGTTTGGGCAGCAAGTAAGTCATAAAGGATACCCACAATTCTTAATTAACATACAGAAGGTTATACGAGAAATGACAAATTGCGCCTGAATATATGTGGTATGAAAAATGAAATAGAAAAAAGGGGGATGACAAGATGGGGGAGGGGAAGGCGGACATGGAAACCATATGTAAAATGTGCATCTAGGGTTAAAAAACTCCAGAATTGATACCAAAGCTAGAGGCCCTAATATAAGTGTCTTGATTACAATAATGACAATTGTGATTGTGTTGAAATTGTAAAAAAAACTTTACTAATACTCTTATTCGCAATACTTAATAAGTCAGATAAAGAAAGGATGAATAATATATCCTTGCATACATATATATACTTGGTCTGAATTTTTTTTTTATATATATATATATATATATATATATATATATAAACACAAATGTCTGTTCTTCTCCAATGAACAGTACTAAACAAAAAATAATTGTGATGAAACAGTTAATAATATTAAAGGGTGGCAACCCACATCTCTAATATATACAAAGTAATTGTATGCTGTAGCAGAAGCAGCACTGCAGTTAGATCTGTGTGGTACAAAGTCTATAGTGGGGCCACCCTTTGAGGAGGAATAATAGAGTAACTGCAGGTGTAACTGCCATATGGGCTGATAATTAGAAAAGTCTCTGGACTAAGTAACTGTCCATGGCTCCGGTTGTCAGTGATCCACTGTGTTTGGGCAGTGTGTCCCAGGCCCTGCGCTCAATGGGCTGTAGTAAAAGTTTTGGGGGAAGATGGCACTAGCATTTGGCCTTAATGGACCTGTGACTAGGCACCACCCACCTACAGAGTCTTACCTTATCTGGCCGCAGGCATCCGATCACGTCTGTCTCCTTTTTACCTCCTTCTTCACAGAAGGTGCCATCCTGCACCCAGGGCGCCGAGAAGGGGGGAGCGGGTACATATTACCTGGGCCCGGGCTTCCTGAGGGGCCCGGTGGGGGCCCGTGGGGACCCGGGTCCGATGCCGCCCCCCCTCCCTCACAGCAGCCCAGCACAGCGTGTGCTGAGCTGCAGGTGGAGACTGCTCGTGGCTGCTGAGCAGCAGCCACAGCAGTCTCCTATGCCTGTGCGGGGGAGCGATCACACTGATTGCGCCCCCCCTGGCTTTGCGCCGGGCTGAGGGGGCTTTGCGCCGGCACTGCAAATCTTTATTATTTTTTTTTTTTTTCGGCAAGGGGATGTGGCCATGCCTCCCGAGATTAGGCCATGACCCCTATTACCGGGGCCTGCCTTGGCTCTTGGTGGCCCTGCCTGCACCTACTGGCTTTTGCCGCACAGCCACTGGAACTTCTGGGTCTCGTAGGTCACGTGATCGCAGGTTAGATCAAAAGGACAGAGCCGTGTCTCCTGCTGGTAGCGGTCTCTGTATCTTGTTGTGCCTGCTCTTGCCTTCCTTCTGATACTAAGTTACAGTGTCTTTCTTTCAAATGCTGATCTCCTATGCGTATCGACCCTCTGGGGTCTTTGACAGGGAGTGTATAAATTCCAGAAACACTTCTATCTTTAAATACCGTCATGACATCTGCAAAAGGGTGTGTTTCCAAATGGGGGAGGGGATGAGGGAGGGTGAAACACCTTCCTACTGTTCACAAACACTTGAAGTACAACATAACTCTATGTGCTTAGCAAGCACCGTCATTTATGCCTTGAAAATAAAAATATATGTGTGATATAATATGTGTATATCTTGATTATTTGGGCTTAAACCATTTAAGAATGAAAAATAGTAAAGAACAATTGTCTTAAAAGAAGAAAAGAATGGTATTGCAGATAAAATTATTTTAATACTTAGTCAATGAATTGACATAGTCAGATACAAAAGCTGATCTAATTAACCCATTATTATTGATTTAATCTCATTGTCCATGTTTAGTCCTCGTGGTCTATGTGTTTTCAGAAAAAAAAATCTACTTGAGCTCTTCTTTATTAATTTTTTTCACATAGTCCCCTCCTCTCTAGTTAGGTGGGACTAATTTTATTCCTATATAATTTAATCCTATTGGGTTTTGATTGTGTACTTCTTTAAAATGTCTTGACATGTTATGGGTTTCTAGGCCTCTTCTAATGTTTCCCACATGTTCCCCTATCCTTATTTTTAGGGGTCTGGTCGTCCTCCCCACATATTGTAATCCACAGGGACAAATGATAAGGTAAATCACCCCTTTGCTTTGACATGTGATGTGTTCTCTCACTTCATATGGTTTCTTAGTTACCATGGAGGTAAAATGGGATGTTTTCTTGGTTGTTTGACTGTGTATCCTACAATGGGTACATGTTCCACAATAGTAGAAACCTTTCTGTAATGTTGTGCCAAAAATGGTGGTTTGTTTTTGTTTATTCTTCACAAGGTGACTGTGTCAAGTGTATCTTTAAGTCTTCAGCTTTTCGATATATTATTTTAGGTTTCTCCGGTAGAATGACTGCTAAGATTTTGTCTTGTAGAAGAATGTGCCAGTGTCTATGCATTATTTTCTCTAAACTTCTACTGTCTTGAGTGTATTGTGTGATAAAAGCTGTTTTAAATTCCTTACTACTTCATAGAGTACTTCTGTCTATATCTTTAATTCCCTGTAGATCGACATCTAATGTCTCCTCTTTGTACCGCTTGTCTAGAAATTGTTGTTTCATTCCAACTGTTTGTCTCAAAATCTTCCATTTTAGTACAGTTGCATCTAACTCTTCTGAATTGCCCTGATGGAATATTCCACAACCAGTTCTGATGATGCCCACTAGTTGTTAGAATGTAACTGTTTATGTCCACTTTCTTATGTTTTGGTCTGTATTTTGTTATTTTCAATAAATATGGTGAGGTCTAAAAAATTTACTGACGTTCTACTATAATCGGTAGTTAAAATTAAATTGTTTGAATTATTGTTAATATGTTTCAGAAAGTCTTTCAAGGTCTCCTCATTCCATTGCCAGATAAAGAAGACATCATCTAAATACTTGAGTCATAGGACCAGGCCTGCCCCAAAGTCATGCCCAAACCATATAAATGACTCCTCCCACTAGCTCATGAATAGGTTGGCATAACTTGGGGCAAACCTGGTCCCCATCGCAGTTCCTGTTGTTTGTTTGTAGTAATTGTCCCCAAACCAAAAATAATTGTGTTGTAGAATGAACTCTATACACTTAATGATGAAATCTGTCTGTGTTTGAGCAAGTTCTGGGTCTTTCTCAAGAAAATGGTGTACTGCATCTGCCCCTTGTGCCTGATCAATTACTGAACACAATGATGTAATATCACTGGTACACAACCAGATATCTTCCGACCATACTATTTCCTCTAGAGTTCTGATGATGTTCGTTGTGTTTTTGATGTAAGCTTTTTGCGTTTGTACATACATTTGTAAAAATGTATCTATGTATTTTGACAAGTTAGATGTAAGTGTACCTATCCCTGATATTATTGGCCTCCCAGGTGGCTTGTGTAGATTCTTATGTACCTTGGGTAGGTAGTAGAATACTGGCTTGATGGGATTTTGTATGTTCAAGAATTCATATTTTTTATCTGTTAAGATGTCCTGGTTATTCCCTTCCTCTAAAAGGAGCTCTAGGGATTTCTTGTAATCTTTTGTTGGATCATGAGAAAATATCTCATGAGTATGTTGCTCTGCAAGAATTCTCAGAGATTCAGTAATATAATTGCCTTTATTCAGCAGCATGACTCCCCCTCCCTTATCTGTTGCTTTAATCACTAGATCTTTGTTTCCACTTAAATCTTTTAGAGCTTGTCTCTTTCTTTTTGTAAGGTTATTGATATTCTGTTTTGATTTGACCTTGTCTAGATCTCTCGTCACCAATGATTCAAGGGGTCTATGTGGTGTCCTCTCATGTATTGTGGATAAAATTTTGAAGCTAGTTTTAAGTCTGAGTGTTTATATAGTGTTTGGTCTGGTCTCTTTTGGGGTTGAATACCTTTAACTTTGTTGCAGTACTTAGCTAATGTCATTTTCCTTATAAATTTATGTATATCTAAATATGTCTCAAATTTGTTTCATTTCTTTGTGGGGGCAAATTTTAAACCTTTGTTAAGTACTGTAGTGTGTTCTTCATTCAAAGTCACATTGCTTAAATTGAATATTCCTGAATTATTTACTGTTGGTTGTTTCTTTTCTTCCTTCCTTCTTCCTCTTCCTCTACATCTCGATCTAGATCCCTTAGTTTCCTTTTGTTTGGTGTTTTGTATTCCCGTCTGCAGGACTGTACATAAATTTATAAGGAAAATTACATTAGCTAAGAACTACAACAAAGGATAAATGCATTCAACCCCAAAAGAGACCAGACCAAACACTATATAAATACTCAGACTTAAAACCAGCATCAAAATTTTATCCACAGTACATGAGAGGACACCACATAGACACCTTTGAATCATTGGTGACGAGAGATCTAGACAAGGTCAAATCAAAACAGAATATCAATAACCTTACGAAAAGAGAGAGACAAGCACTAAAAGATTTAAGTGGGAACAAAGATCTAGTGATTAAAGCAGCAGATAAGGGAGGGGGAGTCGTGCTGCTGAATAAAGGCAATTATATTACTGAATCTCTGAGAATTCTTGCAGAGCAACATACTTATGAGATACTTTCTCATGATCCAACAAAAGATTACAAGAAATCCCTAGAGCTCCTTTTAGAGGAAGGGAATAACCAGGACATCTTAACAGATAAAGAATATGAATTCTTGAACATACAAAATCCCATCAAGCCAGTATTCTACTACTTACCCAAGGTACATAAGAATCTACAGAAACCACCTGGGAGGCCAATAATATCAGGGATAGGTACACTTACATCTAACTTGTCAAAATACATAGATACATTTTTACAAATGTATGTACAAATGCAAAAAGCTTACATCAAAGACACAATGGACATCATCAAAACTCTAGAGGAAATAGAATGGTCGGAAGATTTCTGGTTGTGTACCAGTGATATTACATCATTGTATTCAGTAATTGATCAGGCACAAGGGGCAGAGGCAGTATGCCATTTTCTTGAGAAAGACCCAGAACTTGCTCAAACACAGATAGATTTCATCGTTAAGTGTATAGAGTTCAGTCTACAACACAATTATTTTTGGTTTGGGGACAATTACTTCAAACAAACAACAGGAACTGCGATGGGGACCAGGTTTTCCCCAAGTTATGCCAACCTATTCATGAGCTGGTGGGAGGAGTAATTTATATGGTGTGGGCATGACTGTGGGGCAGGTATATAGATGATGTCATCTTTACCTGGAAAGTGAATGAGGAGACCTTGAAAGACTTTCAGAAACATATTAACAATAATTCAAACAATTTAATTTTCACTACTGATTATAGTAGAACATCAGTCAATTTTTTAGACCTCACCATATTTATTGAAAATAACAAAATACAGACCAAAACATATCAAAAGAAAGTGGACGTAAACAGTTACAAACTGATAACTAGTGGGCATCATCAGAACTGGTTGCAGAATATTCCATCAGGACAATTCAGAAGAGTTAGACACAACTGAACTAAAACTGGAAGATTTTGAGACTCAAACAATTGGAATGAAACAACAATTTCTAGACAAGGGGTACAAAGAGGAGATATTAGATGTTGATCTACAGGAAATTAAAGATATAGACAGAAGTACTCTATTAAGAGATAAGGATAAAACAGTAAACAGTAGTAAGGAATTTAAAACAGCTTTTATCACATAAATACACTCAAGACAGTAGACGTTTAGAGAAAATAACGTGCAGACATTGGCACATTCTTCTACAAGACAAAATCTTAGTGGACATTCTACCGGAGAAACCTAAGATAATTTATCGAAAAGCAGAAGACTTAAAGATACACTTGACACAGTCACCTTGTGAAGAATAAACAAAAACAAACCACCATTTTTTGCACAACATTACAGAAAGGTTTCTACTATTGTGGAACATGTACCCATTGTAGGACACACAATCAAACAACCAAGAAAACATCCCATTTTACCTCCATGGTAACTAAGAAACAGTATGAAGTGAAAGAACACATCATATGTCAAAGCAAAGTGGTGATTTACCTCATCATTTGTCCCTGTGGATTACAATATGTGGGGAGGACAACCAGACCCCTAAAAATAAGGATAGGGGGACATGTGGGAAACATTAGAAGAGGCCTAGAAACCCATAACTTGTCAAGACATTTTAAAGAAGTACACAAGCAAAACCCAGTAGCATTAAATTATATGGGAATAAAATTAGTCCCACCTAACTGGAGAGGCGGGGACTATGTGAAAAATATTAATAAAGAAGAGCTCAAGTAGATTTTTCTACTGAAAACACTTAGACAACGAGGTTTATACATGGACAATGAGATTAAATCAGTATTAATGGGTTAATTAGATCAGCTTTTGTATCTGACTATGTCAATTCATTGACTAAGTATTAAGATTCTTTTATCTGCAATACCATTCTTTTCTTCTTTCAAGACAATTGTTCTTTACTATTTTTCATTCTTAAATGGTTTAAGCCCAAATAATCAAGATATACACATATTATATCACACATATATTTTTGTTTTCAAGGCATAAATGATGGTGCTTGCTAAGCACATAGAGTTATGTTGAACTTCAAGTGTTTGTGAACAGTAGGAAGGTGTTTCACCCTCCCTCTTCCCTCCCCCATTTGGAAACACACCCATTTGCAGACATCATGATGGTATTTAAAGCTAGAAGTGTTTCTGGAATTTATACACTCCCTGACAAAGACCCCAGAGGGTTGATACGCATAGGAGATCAGCATTTGAAAGAAAGACACTATAACTTAGTAGTAGAAGGAAGGCAAGAGCAGTCACAACAAGATACAGAAACCACTACCAGCAGGAGATGTGGCTCTGTCCTTTTGATCTGACCTGCGATCACGTGACCAACGAGACCCGGAAGATCCCATTGCTAGAAAGGCAGTAGGTGCAGGATGGCGCCTGCTGTGAAGAAGGAGATAAAAAGGAGACAGACGGAATTGGATGCCTGCGGCCTGATAAGGTAAGACTCTGTAGTAGGGGGGTGCCTAGTCACTGGTCCAGTAAGGCCAAACACTAGTGCCATCTCCCCCCAAGACTTTTTTACTACAGCCCATTGAGTGCAGGGCCAGGGACATGCTGCCCAAACACAATGGATCACTGACAACCGGAGCCTGGAACCTAGTAGTAGCTATAGCAAACTACAAGCAACAAGAGATCAAAAGCGCTGTCACACAGTTCTTAATATAGAAACAAAATATATTTAATTTATTAATTCTTATCTTTGGTAGCAAAATATATATTACCAGCTATTTCCACGCATATTATTATTCAATATTTATATATGTATATAAGTATACATACAGCAATCATTAATACAAATTTTGAAGAATACTAAAAAATATTGCTTACATGTATTGTACTTTCATTTAAAAATACACCTAAATTCATGTGGCCACATACTGTATATCCCTTATTCTAAAAGAGAAAAACACCCCTAACAGGTTTTGTCTTCTAAGTATTGGTTCCAGCTTTGTTGGATATATCAGAAATTTTAGTTGCAACTTTGTTTAAGAATGATTAGTATTTTTGCTCTGGTTGTTACTGAAGTAACATTATAACAGGAAACAAATACTTGTGTCAGTTTGTTTCAGGACCGCAAGATTTTTCTGCTGTATTTAACAGTACAGTTCTCCACAGTTAAAAAAATAAGGGAGATTCCACAGTCATAGGAAATTGAGTCCTACTAACAAACAGGTCCTCGGTGTTTGTTAAAAGAAATGCATACAAGCTCTTGTTTAAAAAACATGGCCATGTAAAAGTTATTTACCATGTCTCATTCCACTGTCTCCTCTGTACCCTCTGTATTCCGGCTACAGGGAGTCCTAGGGATGTGGATTACGGCCCACTGGTGTCTTGGTGGTAATAAAGAAAATTAGTATGATGTGCCACTTGTGTATTCTCTCTCCCTTCTCGTTGTCAGCTCCTGGGTTTTTTTTTGCTAAGTGCTTTGCAGCTGCTTCCCAATTCAGACCACCGAATCTCCAAGGGAGACAAGAGCTCTAGGAGACATGGTCACAGTCGGGCTGGTCTCTCCCTAATGAATATAGATAAGCATAAAACGTGTTTATCTGCCTCTGCCAAGTGTCAGTGGCTTCCTCAGCTATAGCAAAACACTTTATGATAATGCTGCATCTGATTTTAAACAGACTAAGATGCCTACTTGCAGTGGCACTAATCCATCGTGATGCACCTTGAGACGCACCATCTGTGTACCAACAGAAGCACCATCAAAACTTGCACCAGCTCTATGGCAGATGCAATTTCTCCATCTGAACATGGCATCCTGTGTCAGCACTTCTGTGTCTTTAGATGCAGTTGCTGTCAGTGACACACCTTCATCTGGCTAGCCACCCCATTGTTATAGTACCTGGTTTGTAATTGACATCAAAACTGACACTTAGTAAATTTACCACCTTGTATGAATGCTATGACCCCTAATAATATTGGTCACATTAGAAGCACACACAGAGAGAAACTGTCAGTGGATGACAAGTCCATGAGTGATTCATTTAGCAATCAGGCAGACATAATAACATTGATGAACTGAAAATGAGGCGTGGAACACAGGCAGTGTGGAGCTGTGGTTGAACTATGAGGAGGAGAGATGCTGAGTCTGGTAACCATGTTAGATATGTCAGATCTTAACCTATTTTATGCAAATGTGCAATTGATTTTGTTACAGGTTAAATACATACTTCACTATTGTGCAACTCCAATTTTATTTCTTGGTACATACAGATTTGCCCAGCTGATTGAAGCAAGTGAGGTTCTACATGTACAAGTGAAGTATTGACTATTTTCTGTACTTTTTTGTGGAACTTGCACAATAGAATCTACCTGATGTGTGTATATTGGATATCTCATTACAATGTCTTCTTTCAAGGGGTGGGATAAAAAGTCAGCAAGTGAACACTAAGTTCTTGAAGTTGATATGTTGGAAGCAGGAAAAATTATCAAGCATATGGATCTGAATGACATAGTCAAAGGCCAGACTGTGACGGCTAGATGACAGGGTCCGAACATTTCCAAAATAGCACAAGGCTCAATGATGCATTTGGGGAGAGAAGACTAGATGTGCTGGAAAAACAAAAACCTTAGGAAATGCCCCTTAAGTACATAGAAACAGTTACAAAATCTCCAAATGGAAATGAATGCCAGAGAACTTGAGCTTTAATATAAATTAAACATGGCAGAATCTGAAATAGCTGTACAAAAGTTGAGAATGACTGAATTTGAAGATATGGGGCAAGACATAATAGGATCTGAGTTTTAACAATGTGTGAGTATAGAGCTATACTCGCATATTTTTAGAACTCACCCAATGTAATAGGGCACTGAAACATGCAAACTCGCATGTTTCTCACCCCTGCAACTCACAATGGCAAAATGAACATTCAGATGTTTTAACATTGTGAGGAAACAACACTACTCCAGACTTAAAACTTAAAAAACACCTGTTTCAGGATAGCGAGTCTAGCCTGAGCAGGCCCAAGTTAAAGAGAAACATGCACACATCTGTGAAATCCATTCATGCTTCTGTGTTTAAAAAAACAGTCAAATGTAAAAATAAAAATTGGCAAGGGTATTATGATCCATTGCCTGGATTTCTGACAGCCTATGCAGTTTCTAGTCATGGCTGTTGCTAGGCAGCAGGGAAGCTGTCAGTATTTTTGAGGCATTTAGCTACATCCAATCTTTAATCAAGCTCTCAGTGTATGTGCAGTTCAGCTGGAATTGCAATTAGGGAAGATGGCTTACATTGGTTCATTTTCTTGTTAAATTGCAGGCAGTCCCAGCATTCCCTGCCTGTGATATCTTGCTGTCTGGTTAGTTCCATGTGTAACATTGTTCTGGTCTCCTGCTCTGCATATGCCCAGCCATGTCTGTTTCCAAGTTTACTACATTCTTGTGGAACTTTAATTACTGTTTCTACCAAACTGATACAGTGAATGCAATTTCTGCTGTTGTGTTTCTGCAAATACAAATATCTGCCTTGCACAAGTGGAATACACATACATATTATATATGGATTCTCTGCTGCTGCTTGCTGCTACAAGTCTTGCTGTGTGCATTATTGTTGCTGTCTGCCAATTCACCTGTTTGCTATCCAGAAAGCTATCCTGTAATTAACCCTGTGGTTGCTGGTTCTGATTCTGCAATTTCCCTGACCCTATAAAGTATCTGTATCTACTCCATCCAATATCCTGCAATCACCCTTGAATAGTATAAGCCCCTACTGCCTGAGCTTAAGACCCGGAGGCCACCTAAATACCGGTGAGTATATTCAACTCTATGGGGACAATGGGTTGTTGTTATAGGCAGAAGATCTCAGTAGGAGGCTCCAGGTTTCTACATACATATACTTTGGTGTTTTATAACAATGGAGTTCTCAACAAAAAGCACAATCAGCACCAGGGTTTACTGATCCAGTCTTGGTTGTGAAAATACAGGGAGAAAAATAGGGTTTCCCTGTATTTTCATCATCCAACACTGGGCTCAGTAAGCTCATCCTGGTTCTGGAAATACAGGGGACAAAATGAGTCGGGGTCCCCTGTATTTACCATAAAAAGCACTGGACACTTTCTAGTGGGGGTTTATGTCATGACTGTCAAAGCAATGACACCTGACAACTAGTCAGCCCATGTCAGGGATCCCTGGAGTAGTGGGGACCCCTAAATAAAGGGGTTCCCCTCTCCAGTGCACCACAGGACTGGACAGATAGGGGTGCTGGGGAAAGGCCCTGGCTGGGTGGTGGGTGCTGGGATGATTGTGTAAAAAAAAGAAATAATAAAAAATGACTTTTACAATAGAACTAGAGGTCCCAGAAAGCATCACCCACATGCTGGTATTTGAAGAACCACAAGTACCAGCATGCAGGGCATTAAGTGCCCACTAGTATCTCTAGTTCACCTGCAAAATAAATGTTAAAATAACCACAAGATACAGACCATTACAGTATAATTGTATTAAACATATTGGAAATGCACACTCACCTTCACACTCACACATACTCACCTATAATCCTTGAAGTCAGTCACGTCCTCTTGTCCAGAAGCATCCACATAAACTGTAAAATCATCAATTTGTTGTAAAGTAATGAACAAAAAATGGTAGTTTGTGATGAATAGATATTTATTAAACATGTTTTGTACTCATACACATTGTTCTATCATCAAAGTATCCACCCTTAGCGGCAATCATAGCAGTGCAAAAATGGGTCATTATTTCAGGTAACTAGTTTAAAGTTTCAGCTCTGATTGCAGCCCACTTGTCTTGTAGCTACTCCCAAAGGTGATTTTGGCCCATTACTTGCACATCTTGAACACACCTATCCAGATGATCCCAAAGAAGTTCAATTGGATTGGAATCAAGACTTGGGTTGCCAAACCCTGCTCTTCTGCACCTGTTATTTTCTTGGCTAAACACTTTTAGGAAAGACTGGAGATATGTTTTGGGTCATTATCTTGCTGTAGAGTGAAGCCATGACCAATAAGGCGGGTGCCGAAAGGATGCAATGGTGCACCAGGATGTTGTAGTAACATTTGGAGTCTATAATATATTAAATGTTTTCAAAGTCACCAACTGCACCACCTCCCTTTACTCTAATTGAATCTCCTCCATGTTTGACTGTGGGCTGAATGCAAGCAGGAAGCATGCGCTCATCTGTTGCACAACAAATGAACTTGCGCCTCTTGGACCCAATCACCTCAAACTTTAATTCATTTGTGTGTTTTTTTGCACACAATAGCCTCTTCTTTTTATTTATGTGCCCAAGTAATGGTCTTTGAACTGCAAAATATCTCTTTAACCTACCGGCTACATTCATGATTGACACGCTTTTTTGCCATGTTTCCATTAGAGCAGTATGGATCTGATGAGTTGTTTGGAATATGTCCCATTTGGAACATAGCCTGATATGTTTGTTCTCCTGTTTTGTCATCACTCAAGGGTGTTCAGGCTATGAGCAAACATGTACACTTTCATTTACTGCGTATCTTTTGAAAATACACTGCATACCACCAAGAGAAACATTCTGTAGGTGACCAATTTCACGAAAACTATGCCCTGAATTTCTCAAAGCAACTATGGCAGATCACTGTTTTGATTGATAAATCCTTACTGGGAGCCATTTATGAGACCACTTTACATGGTTTCAGAAGTGTTTACAGTATCACAATACAAGGCAAACACCGGTGTATGTGCTGACAATTCAGATTCAAAACAGCAATGGGCATTTATCTGAAATCACTGCAAGCACCTTGTGACTTTGTGGGCATAATTTGATTATTTCTAGGGTTTAGACATTACCCGGCTGTTAGCATGCTTCCCAATTTCTTTGTCTCTAGATGAGGAGTTTGGCTTTGTGGTTAGGGGGTGTGGCTCTGCAGGGAATGCTGCACCCACGACTCAGAGCAGTTGGCGTCATTTCTGTGCAAAACACATGTATCAAGTTCATCCTTTACAGAGAAATCGACAAATATAGGGGTGCATTGAAATTAATGAGTTGTGATTTATGTCTATACACATACATACATACATACACACACACACACACACACACACACACACACACACACACACACACACACACACACAGTGGGGCAAAAAAGTATTTGGACAGCCACCGATTGTGCATGTTGTTGCACTTTAAAAGATGAGAGAGGTCTGTAATTTCCATCATAGGTATACTTCAACTGTGAGAGACAGAATCAGAACAAAAAATTCCGGAAATCACTTTGTATGATTTTTAAACAATTTATTTGTGTATTCTTTCTGAAAAAAATGACAATCAAAAAGTTTAACTCAATACTTTCTAAAGCATCCTCGTTTGGCAATTACAGAGGTCAAACGTTTCCTGTAGTTCTTGACCAGGTTTGCACACACTGAATCACGAATTTGGGCCCACTCCTCAATGCAGATCTTCTCTAGATGTGTCATGTTTTGGGGCTGTCATCGGGAAACACGGATTTTCAACTCCCTCCACAGATTTTCTATTGGGTTGAGGTCTGGAGACTGGCTAGGCCAATCCAGGACCTTGAAATGCTTCTTACGGAGCCACTCCTTAGTTGCCCGGGCGGTGTGTTTGGGGTCATTGTCATGCTGGAAGACCCAGCCATGTTGCATCTTCAATGCTCTTACTGAGGGAAGGAGGTTTTTCCCCAAAATGTCATGATACATGGCCCCATTCATCCTCTCCATAATATGCATCAGTCGTCCTGTCCCCTTTGCAGAAAACCATCCCCAAAGCATGATGTTTCCACCCCCATGCTTCACAGTGGGTATGGTGTTTTTGGGATGCCATCATTCTTCTCCCTCCAAACACGGCATGTGGAGTTTATACCAAAAAGTTCTATTTTGGTCTCATCTGAGCACATGACATTCTCCCAATCCTCCTCTGGATCATGCAGATGGTCATGGGGAAACTTTAGACGTGCCTGGACATGTGCTGGCTAAAGCAGGGGGACCTTTCGTGCGCTGCAGGATTTGAATCCATGACGATGTAGTGTGTTACTGATGGTAACCTTTGTGACTGTGGTCCCAGATCTCTTGAGGTCATTGACCAGGTCCCTCCATGTAGCTCTGGGCTGATCCCATATCGATCTCAAGATCATTGATACCCCATAAGTTGAGATCTTGCATGGAGACCCTGGTCAAGGGAGATTGTCAGTGATCTTGTATTTCTTCAATTTTTTAATAATTGCTCCAACAGTTGATCTCTTCTTACCAAGCTGCTTGCCTATTGTCGAGTAGCTCATCCCAGCCTTGTGCAGGTCCACAATTTTGTCCCTGATGTCCTTAGACTGCTCTCTGGTCTTGGCCATGGTGGAGAGGTTGCAGCATGACTGTTTGAGGGTATGGACAGGTGTCTTTTATACAGTTAACCAGTTCAAACAGGTGCCATTAATATAGGTAACGAGTGGAGGATAGATGAGCTTCCTAAAGAAGAGGTAACAGGTCTGTGAAAGCCAGAATTCATGCTGGTCGGTAGGTGTCCAAATATTTATTTTCCACAAGAATATACAAATAAATTGTTTAAAAATCATACAATGTGATTTACGGAATTCTTTTTTCTGATTCTGTCTCTCACAGTTAAAGTGTACCTATGATGGAAATTACAGAGCTCTCTCATCTTTTAAAGTGCAACAACTTGCACAATCGGTGGCTGGCCAAATACCTTTTTGCCCCACTGTGTATATGTTTTTTTTTATTCTTTACTATAAGAATAGATACCCCAGATTAGTTATTAATATTGTATTTAGGTGTAATATTTGCAGTGAATCACCAAACATACAATTGTTTTCATTGTTTGATTTGAAAGCTAATTGCTGATTGGATATGGTTTATTGTATAGTTTGTATTCAAATGCATTCTCCAGAATGTTTAAATCATAGCTACTGACTGACAGCCTGAAAGGAAGAATATAAACTAGGTATCCAGAACCTTAAACTTTATAGAATTTCACAATTGGAAATAGGGTGTTGAACTACAATTTAAACACTTTTTTTAACCACAGTAGCCTTATGATTTATATAGGTCAATTCATTAAGACACAAAGGGGTCCGACCTCACTTTGGATATATGTTTGTAGCCAAAATATGTGAGTATGGCATTACTGTAAGTGCAGCATATAGCTGCAATTGCTCATGGCATAGACTAAAGCCATGCATCCACTACCCAACTCTGGAATGACAGTATGATTACGAATTTGTAATTGTACAGTAGTTACTGATCCCCTGTAGTGCCTACACTGTCAATCAGTGTAGGCATCCTCCCTCATCCCCGCACATGGCCAATCTGTCTTTATTGGCAGATTGACCAGCATGTTTGGGTGATGATTGATGTTGGAAACGACCAGCGGGAGTGCACATCACTGGTCGTTTTCGACATTTTAGTGCCCAATTCTTGCACGATTAATGAGCGATTGAATGATAACCATATCCTTATCTTTCAATCGTGCAATAAAATCGGCAATTGGATACGCGGCTTCAGTTGCATCTAATTGAATCGACCCCATAGACTTTTTTGAAGTAGTAAAAATAAATATTTACCATATACTGTACATGTAAGTTCTCAGAAAATTTATTTATAGGAATTTTGGACATTTTAGAGAATGATAATGGCAGAACACCGATGGTAATAAATAGATAAACAAATCTGCACTAGCCATACACTGTCATTCACATGTTTAAATAATAATTTGTAAATGGATTCTAGGGCTACTGTGTATTTGGCAGATCATTTATCTAACTTGTTGGACTTGGCTAACTGTCACCCTCCATTTCACATCACATGATACACATGGACAGCATCAGCAAGTTTCAATTAATTTCTGGCATGCAGGTTCAGCCTATAGAATGTTCTGAGAGGGGCATATTTCTGCTATTCAGTACTACATATGTAAAATAAAAATTGTAATAGAGACGGAACTTACACTAGTAAATGCTTACTCTGCCCTTTCATTAAAGTGGCAGTGAACCTTCCTTTACTGGAAGATGTAGTTCAGAAGCAGATAAAGTACTAAGATTGCTTATCCAATCTGTGCTGAAGATCATCTTTGTATAAGCACAGTTATAATGTACTTTTCACTCATTTTAAAGGGTCTCAGCAACATTTTATTTTATTATTCTTCTCATGCCTTTGGTAGATTCATTGAGATGTACAATCTAGTCCACTTATAGTTTAACTGTAATTTTGAAAATAAAAAATGATTTACAGGACATACAAAAATCACATTTATGTATTTCTTCAAAATGTTTTGCAGGGGGTCAGATATTGTGAGTAGGTATAATTTAGTATCAATAATGTGCTTTTTCTATAGAAATACTACTCCATTTACAGTGTTTACAAGCTTACAGAAACATAATGAATGAAATGACTTTGTTTGTGAATAATACGCTCATGTTAGTTATAAGTAGAGATGTGCGGGTCCTGTTTTATTTGGTTCTTATCGCCAAATTAGTGCAAGTTCGGATTCGTTCTGATTTATCTTATTGGCTATCCAAAACACGTGAGAGCCAGGTAGCTAATATGATGCCGTTTATGAGAACCAAACATATCTGAGTAAATCCAAGTAAAACCGAACTACACATCTCTAGTTATAAGGCAGTGTTATTCCTTACATTTGTAGAACACATTTTATACTCATATGTAATTGTGCCTGCATTGTGTGCACAGAACTAATATACAATGTGCCCATGTGCAGAAGTGCAAGAATCTTTGTGAAAACCCTGCCCCCTATCTGTACCCTTAGATTGATATTTTTCATCATCATCAGGGCTACACTTAAATATTCTTTCAGCAAAATCTGTGTATCCCGCAATTCCTTCTACCCACCTGTATGGTCCCTTTGGGCATCTTCAAGAGATGAGAAAATAGATGATAGAAAGTATGTAAATTAATTTCCCACATAAATGTATATACATTTCTTGCTTTATTATTTTAACCTCAGCAATACATTTTATAAGCGCTTCTGAGATTCCCAGTAGTATTTTTTGGCTTTGTTTCTTTTCCACTTGACATTCTAATGGGAGAATTACAGTACTAAATACTATATCACCATCCCTGATAAAATCATCATGACGCTGCATGTGCTGTAACATGGTTGTACTGGCTACTAAATATGTATTCTTAAATCTCAAGCTTGAACAGAGGTAACACAAAATAGACTTTAAAGTGTGAGGATCAGACACTCTTAAACAGTATATCAATATCTGTTACCAATTTTAAATTACATTAATCTGTAGTAAACCAGACATTGGTAGATATGATTGTTTCTTTAACAAAATTGCATATGAAAGTGGATTTGTCCTATAAAAGCCATATAGTGTCATTTAATATGTAAAATTCCTCAATCTACATTATGCGATATATTATAGTCATTCATAGTTGGCAATTTTTTAAATATTTTTTATGGACTCAGTGAAACGGGTTAAGAACACCTGTGCAGGCTATGAAGAATACTGCCTTGTACTGAATAATGGGGAATAATACTAGCTAGCAGAACTAGGAACAATACTGTCTTGCATAACTGGAAATAATACTGCCTGGCAGAACAGTGGCCAATACTTCCTTGCAGAACTCAGGGCTATAGAGAGCCTGGACAGGCCAGGTAATGGCTAGGGGCATGGCCTAATATAAGGAGGCACGTCCACAAAAAAAACAGTATCTTCAGCATCGCAAAGCTCTACAGGGGGGCATCATTGTGCTTCTTAGCCAGGAGCAGATACAGGGGGGCACAATCAGTGCAATCGCTTTCCATCTTCTTCCAGATGCAGGCAGAGGAGACTGCTGCTGCACTCAGTGGCAGCAGCAGCCTCCATGTACTCACTGCGCTGCTGCCTCTGACAGGACTAGGTGGAAGGGGAGTGGTGAACCCGGCCCCTCCAGCAACCCCGGGCCTGGGTGACCTGTACCAGTTCCTCCCCACTCTGTACCATTGGCAGAACTGGGAACAATACTTTCTTTCCAGTACTTTGATCCCCAGCATATTAGTGTATGTTTAGGTGAAAGCTAGAGAATAACAACAGGTGCAAAAAATGTGTCAAACGTAACTAAAAATTAGAAATGTGCACTTGACCATTTTTGCTGGTTTTGGTTCTTATTCATTCGCTGGTTTTGGTTTTGCCAAACCACTGTGACTGGTTTTGATTTTGGATTTATTTTCCAAAAATTGGCAAAAAAAAGGCCAAATCAAATAATTTTAGCCTTTGTTTCTTTCTTCTGTATTATAAAATTAAATAACATTAATTTCCACTTACTGTATTTCCAGACAATTTTGACCACCTTACAGCTCACAATATTGTTTTCAATATTCAATTTTCCAACTGGGTGTAGAGATTGCAGTTGCAGGGATCTAGTTGAACTTGAGAGAAGGGAACTAGCTGCTGCTGGACTGCTTGTTGTGATTTTGTAGCAACAGTTATTGATGTTTTGATGTAACAGGGAGGAGTTTCCTAGATAATTAACATCCCTATATCTACTTATTGTGGTTTCACAAAAGCTAGAGCTGGCTAAACAATTGTTGTCAGGATCTTTGTAAAAATAATTCCACACATAAGATATGCATGTTTTGGTCATATGCCCTGGCATGACAATGGCCTTCCTCTAATCATGGCCAAGAGCTGCTTCCATTTGTGCTGGACTTACACAAACAACATCCTCATCCTCATTAGCGCAAATATCCCCCTCATCCTCTTTCACTTCCTTGGTGGCATCTTCAATTTCTATGTCATCAGTTATATTTCTGCTGCTCATCCTTACATTTGGAGAGGGAGCACAAATAGTGGAAGGCAGTTTCTCTGCAAGTACAACAGTATCAGAAAGGTCAGGCTCACACATTGCACTTGTGGACACACTTTGGGGTAAATTTACTAAGATGGGAGTTCTATTAAGAAGTGATGTTGCCCATAGCGACCAATCAGATTCTACTTCTCATTTATCTAGCACCTTCTAGAAGATAATTCCTGGAATCTGATTGGTTGCAATGGGCAACATCACTTCTTAATAGAACTCCCATCTTAGTAAATTTACCCTTAAGACTCTCCTGAGGGATTTATGACATTTCAGTTTCTGAACACACAGTATGCTCTATTGCCTTTTTGTTTTTTCATTATTTTGATACCTCTTCTACATTTTAAGTGATAAAGTCTTGCACTGTCATGTGAGGAAGAGGAAGATGCCTCACTGACACTTGCATAAATAAATAAAATAAAGGCATCTACTGAATAGCATGCTGACAATTTTATGTGTTGTTTGCACCACACTTCCCTTTATTAGATGTTTTTTCATTAGCACTGTATATTGTTTTTTTTATTTTAGATGCCTTGACTTAGACCCTTTATGCCCTTGGAAATTGGCTTTAGTAGATAACATTGAAGGATTATCATTGTCATCATGACTGGTGGCAGCAGCTGCAACGACAGTATTTGGTTTCTTTTCTCTACACTAAATAAATTTTTCAATTTGCAGATCATTGCTTGGCTTATACCTGTATATGCTCATGAACAAACTGCACCAAACAGTATAAACAATGCAATTAAAAAATTTTTATGCCACAGCTCTATTCCTGTGTGGACTGGAGCCACAGGGCTTATATATAGATGCAACTAAAAGATTACAAACAATACCATTTTTTTAAGCCACAGCTCTATTCTGGGACTGGAGCCACAGGGGTTATATATATATATATATATATATATACATATATATACATACATACATGCACACTAATAACGCACACCAAACAGTAAAAATAATAATAAAAAGAATTATGTCACAGCTCTTTTCCTGCGTGGATTGGAGCCACCCACAGGGCTTGCCTTATATATACATGTGAACAAAGCACACCGAACAGTACAAACAATACAATAATATTAATTATTTTTTGGATGGCTCAGCTTTATTCTTATGTGGACTGGAGCCACATGGCTTATATATGTATGTGAACAAAGTGCACAAAACAGTACAAACAATGCAATTATTTAAATACATTTTTTTATGTCATAGGTGCAGGCATATTCAAACAGCATGGAGTGGCGTCACAGGACTTATATATGCATGTGAATATTTTACTGATGAACACTGCACAGCATACAGCAGCGTGCACCCCCTATACACATTGACAAAGCAGCACAGCCAATTTTGACTTGTCAGTCAGAACACATCCTTTACAGCAGAGTACAGTACAGCATACAGCACACAGCTGTGTGCACCCCTATACACACTGAATAAGCAGCACGACCACTTGTAACTTGTGAGTCTGGACATAGCCTATACAGCAAATAGCAGCACAGCATACAAAAGTGTACACACTCCTATACACATTCACTAAGCAGCACAGACACTTGTGAGTCTGGACACAGTACAGTCTATATAGCAAATGCCAGAAGGGCCAATGGTGATAAAGGCCAGTCCGGTGCTAAATCCTGGCTGAGCAGTTCTCCCTCCCGGTGCTATTCTTGGCCGGGATACTAAAAGACAGGGGTTTGCCATGAAGCCAGGCCCCTGTGACTTGTGACAAACCCTTATGAGATGTAACCATGCCCCTTTTGTGTTGAGTCCAAGTCACTTTTACAGGCACACATGCAGGGGGACTGGCAAGGCTACTCAGCAGCCCCAGTCCATCCCTGATTTAAATTATTGGGACTAACTATACAAACAACTCATATTATTTTATTATCAACCAGCATGAACTATCATGCCTCAACTTTAAAATGATATGCATCTGAGGGCCTGATTTACTATCGATTGCAACTGCGAATATGCATGCAATTGGCTATTTTCTTCTTTCTGTGCATGCATATGCATCGCAGTGTACATGCGTGAACCAGCCACTGTGATCAGGAATGCAATCACAGAGACTACGCATACCCATCACAGAGTGACTGTCAGGAAGTGCAGTTTGTGTTTGGTGATAGGTCGGGTGGTTGGCAAACACAGGCATCCCAGTGTGTTCGAATTCTGTTACAGGGGTGTGCATATATTAGCTACTGTGATGCCAAACACAGCTTGGGTTATCACTGCATACGATGAGGTTGGCAATTTCTGAGTATGGTCAGAGCTTGTGCAAGTGTGCATGAGGCTACGATGGTACTCAATGTTACAGATGACTTTGCAGTCTTGCTAAGTATTTTGGATGCGTGTAAGGAAAGGTGGGTGTCCTTATGTTGTGCTGTGATGGCATAGCGATTGCAGTGGATTAACATTACATTGCAGTGAGACTATGTGCGTAATCGCAACCGCAATTGCAGTTGCGATTTGTACTGAATCAGGCCTCTGGCCTACATGGATTATGGACCCATACCACCTTTAGATGTATGGTAAATTGGTATAACTTGTTAAAAAATAATATTCCTAGGTCTTCACTTTATTTTATAATAACTTGATTGAAAGAAATCCAAGGTGCTATGGATATTGCTATTTTTATTATAATTAGTTAAACACAGTGAAGAATATTCTGCATAGTCTGATTAGAAAATATTTATTTTTAGCTTATAAATAGTTATGCTTTATTCTGCAATTCTATTTCAGATCAAATGTTAAACAGTATTTTATTATGCAATCTTTGGATGTTATTGTGAAAAACTTCAATAACAGACACTAAAAGAATACAAAACAAAACCCACAAAACTCTTCCATGGCAGCACAGACTGGGATTGTGAATCTACTTCTAAATGTGATTTGGGAACCAGCACAAGATGAACTATTAATCCAGGCACCTGGCCTTTTAAATATATATATGTATAAGCACCTTTTCTGATGGCTTGAGCATTCTATGGTGTTCTATTTACCTTGACAAAGGTCCCACATGGGATCGAAACGTCAGACATAGCCTGAATATTTTGACACTGGTGGTATGTAACAAATAAACAGAACTGTTTACTTTTGAGATGGTGAGTGCCCTCTAAATTAAAAAAAAATGTATAAAAGTGAACCTAATTTTTTGTGATGGTTACATTGTGGTTGCACCCCAAATGGATGAAAATGTTGCAGTGTGTGCAGGCTCCCTTGGACGCACACACACACATACATATATATATATATATATATATATATATATATATATATATTTTGTAGAAGGTGTATAGACCGGCGCACTGGTTAAAGTCCTAAGAAACATACTGCACTGTTTGTGCAATATATGTGTTTCAATACAAAGTAGAATCCATATAGTGCTAACAAGTGTAACACTTTGATCCCTCTGGTGGAGGTGGCAGCAGTCTTTCCAGGTTCCTGAATGGCAATCAGGATAAATGGGATCTGGAAGTGGAACTGGGGAAAAGGCATGCGCCTAATAGTGTAGTATTTAAGACAATAATGTACGTGCTCAAAATATAATGTGCGTACCAAATAATAAATCTTTAAGGCTTATCTGTGATTCTTTCACTGGGATTCCATATGGTGGGGTAGGTAATGTCCTCCAAAAGATCAGGAAAACCATGATAAAAGAGGCTCCAACAGAGCCAGATAGCACACAAATATAGTGTAGTATTTTGTTTACAAGCAGTGCTTATAATTCAATGTGTATTGCTTACCAGAAAGATACTTGGACAACTGCGTGTAGTATTGTGTATTCTGAAAATTCCTCTAGGATCCAATGGAGACCCCCATAGTCTGCACACAGGTGGATAAGGTTAGCCTCAAACAAGCAGGTGTGCTTTTTCACAAAAGGCGGTTTTAATTACATTTAGAGGGATACAGAATATACAGGGGTTAACAAAACATAAAAGTTAGAAATAGTAAAAATGCTTATCTGCAATGTACTCAGCAGAGTGGAGAGACACTGGAGCAAGGTCCCAATCCATTTCGTCTGTTAAGACTTCCTCAGAGGTGCTGGTAAACCTCTTTGGGTGCCCTTTATATACTGTGCATGACAGGGTGCTAATCAGCGCTATTTTCAGCTTTTTTGCCATTCTGCGCATTCGCAAACCCCCGTGGCCATCTTGTATGACATCATCTATGACATCAGGTGTATCCCATGATGCCATGCGGTTAGTAGTGCACATGCGCAGATCACGGCGGCCAGCTAACAGGGACTGCTGTGATCGCGCTTGACAATACCTTAAGCTGGATAAGCATATAGAGCAAACGCTCTATTAGAGTGGACAGCAGAGACAATAACAAACCATAGCTATCAGGTGGCACGCAAGTGGTGGTGGCCATCTTTTTGGATTCCAATATAGGAAATCAATGGGTGGCCATTTTGTTGGTGGTATGAAGCCCATGATGTGACATAAAGTGGCCATTTTGTTCAAAATATACTGAGTATAATCATATGTTTAGTGAGTGATCATTGTACATTGAACAATAAACGGATAATTACAATTTTTGTGTAAGATGATTGTATATAACAGTCTCTTCATAACACAGAGAATGGACTAATGCTTTGAATCGTCTCACACATGGTGGCGGCCATCTTTTTGGTTGTAAATACATAGTTAGAGTAGGCGGCCATATTTTTGGTGTTAGGTTTCCCAAAATATACCAAAAAGTGGCCATTTTGCTTCTCTTATTTCAACTAGAGACAATATGACATACAGTAAATATGATAAATATGATAGCATAAATAGTAACATAAGGAACAGTACATAAAACCATAAAATAACATTAATAGCATAAATAACCCTCATATTAAAAATAAGCTAGACTTTAATTAATTAAAATGATGGAGGCATCAAGTACAGGGGAGGTGCGGAAACCAATACAGCATAAAAACTGTTAAAATAATCAGATGCACTAAAAAATAGGCTAAAAAGCAAGCTAAAAGATAAAAGCCTATAAAAATGGTGCAATCTCAGAACTATCGTTAAGACCAAGGTATTAAGGTGTTTAGTTCGAAAATCCAGAACATTTCTCTTTGGGGCAGCCTGTTGGCTAAATCCCCTCCTCTTGGGCTTAGTTTAACAAGTTCAATACCTTTGAACAATACATTTTCGGGGTTGGCATTATGATTTAACTTGAAATGTCTAGACACAGAATGACTTTCAACTTTTTTTCTTAATATTCCTAACATGTTCCTGGATTCTGAACTTCAGGTTTCTTTTGGTTTTGCCAACATACTTAAGGCCACACGGGCATTCCAGTACATAACTAACAGAACATGTGTTACAATTAATAAATTGTTTCATATTGTATGCTTTGGAATTGTTGAAGTTAGAAAATTGTCTTCTGTTCGGGTGCAAATACCTACACATATTGCAATGCCCACATTTGTATGCCCCAAGACACTTATTTAAATCATTTCTCACAGATTTGGTTTGTTGGAGCATACTTGGGGCCAGAAGGTCTTTGAGGTTTTTGTCTTTTATAAAAAACGATATTAGGTTTGTCTGGTAAAATTTCTGATAAAACTGGTTCCATTTTCAGAATTCCCCAGTGTTTCTTTAGGGTCTTTCGTATTCTGCCCTCATCTTTGTTAAAGTGTGTGATAAATGGTACCATATCTTCCTTTTATGGCCTGGTTTTATATTCAAGAAGGTATTTTCTATCCAGAAGTTCTGTTTTAGAAATAGCTTCCGAGACTAGCGTTTCTGGATATCCTCATTCTTTGAACCTATCTGCATAGAGAGCTATTTGATAAGAGCAGGTCTTTTTGTTGCTACAGTTTCTTTTTATGCAGTGAAATTGAGAGAACAGGATGTTGTTTTTCCAACCTGTAGTGTGACCACTTTTGTAATGCAGGTAACTATTGGTGTCAACAGGTTTAATATATGTTTTAGTGGAAATACTCTCATTGTTTCCTTCTAAAATGAGATCCTAGAATTCGATCTATTTCTTATTTAAATTAGATGTGAATTTTAAATTCAAATCATTAATATTAATAAAATCCATAAAATTATTAAAATCCCGCTCATCACCTTTCCAAATGATGATGATATCATCAATGTAGCGTTTGTATAGATGTCTCATATGTTTGAATGGGTTATTGTTGTAAATGTGCCCTGCTTCCCAGTTACCCATAAAAAGATTGGCATAACTGGGCACAAAAATGGTACCCATTGCTGTTCCACAGATTTGTAAAAAGAACTGGTCTAAAAATTTAAAATAGTTGTGTGTTAAAATGAATAAAACCAGGTCACAGATAAAATGTTTATGTTCAGTCTCTATGGAAGGATCTGCATCTAATTTTTTTTTACAAGCTTCAATACCTTTAGCATGTTGTATATAGGGACTGGACATCAATGGTGGCCCACATATAACTCTCATCCCATTTCATCTCCTTTAGGATATTTAAAAGGCTATTTGTGTCTTTCAAGTAAGACGGGATCTCTTTTACGTACTTGTTCAGGAAAATGTCTAAATATTCTGATACATGTGAGGTTACTGAGCCTATTCCCGCAATAATTGGACGTCCCGGTGGATTCCTAACATCCTTGTGGATTTTCTGTAAATGATAAATTATGGGAATAATGGGACTAGACACCATTAGGTATTGGTATTCATCTTTAGTGATGATATTTTTATGTAGGCCTTTCACTAATATTTCTCTTAGGAGGTCGACTTACTCCTCTGTGGGATCTTTGGATAGTGATCTGTAAGAATCTAGATCACCTAAGAGCCTGATAGCTTCTTTAGTGTAATCCGTTCTATTCATATATATATATATATATATATATATATATATATAGTTGAAGCCGGATGATTGGCTGAGATCAAATCTTTTAAATTAATATCTGGCAAAGCCATTTTGTGTCATCAGCATGATACCATTGTGTACTAAGTTATACTCGGTTATTAGCATCGTGAGTCTGTTTTGCTACGGCATATTGTTGAAAGTCCAAACAAAACCCATACGCACATTAGATAATACATATAAAATATACAAGATGCACAATGCACATTTGTGCTGTACATCAAAGCCTACAGATAAGCACAAAAACACATAGACGCACAATGCATACTAGCGATAGCACACAATATTCTCACACACACATGCACACACTTATAAAAAGGTTCCCTCACATTAAGCTTAATATTAGAGGTTTTATTAGCAAATGCTTATGTTGTGAAATGTAATGTATATGATATTTAAGGTGCAGAAACTAGTAGACAAGTCATGTTTGGTACCATTCTAAATCCCTGTTTATTCGCAGATCTCCAGTTCTATCGGCAAGGAGATCGCATCATGTGTCTGCAAGTTATGAATTATAGAGAATTAGTGATTAGACTTAAACTAGCCAAAGACACTACATACAGAGGTATTCAACCAGTTCTTTGATGGGAAAACCACACAAAGAAACTTCTGAGGAACTGGCACATACCCCTAGTGACACTGTATGAACGGACCTATGACCTGCATCATACCAGAATGTCCAGGAGCAAGAACCAATGGAAATCTGTCAACTAGTTTCTTTGTTAGAGCTGAACTCTGTAAGGTATATAACATGAGTACTGATCAAAGTATACAGCCATTATCCTTGGATGACTGCAGGCTTCTAGATTGATGACTGTCTACTGGGACAAGTGCACACGCGTATGTATCAGCTTGTACCTTTGTATTCACTTGCTTTTTGTGCTAATTGTTTAGATCAAAGTGTTATATTTTTGCTTGAATAATATAACTTTTTGTTCTTTGGAACCACAATTGGATTGGAAAACAATTATTTCAATATAGCAACTTGCACCGCTAAATAGCGACATTTAGGCATAGCGATTAAGGGGTATGAATATATATATATATATACACACACACACACACTGAAGCAGTGGCACTAGGAGACTTTAAAAGTTTAATTGTAGCACCTCACACCGACGTTTCAGGGCCCACATACCCCTTTTGTCAAGGTAAAAAGATTAAGCAATAAAGAACAAAGAAGAAACACTTACCTAATAAAGTGAAAAGTCCACCCAAGTGAAAGAACAGGACACCGCATGAGACCCCCGTAACATGCTGGAAGTCACGCAAGGATGATGTTGTGCCACTGTGCATCACTGGTTGTCAAGGCAACCAGGATGCCAGTGGAGCAATGAGGCTGACCGTCCTGTAGTAAACAAATGGTGTAGGGTTAGGATGGCTGGAGAAGAAAATGACATATTAAAACATAGGCCCTTGTACAAATCCTTAGACCATGCATGTAAGAAAGGCAATAAAGAGAAAAATAAGAAGTCTGTCATAGAAACAGGGACACTAGAAGAGGATGAAAAGGCTGAGCTAAGTAATAGCTGAACTAAATCAAACATAGAAGAAGAATGAATCCAAGAAAAAAGATAGAAAAGTAGGAAACAAATAATAGAATAATGAAAACAATTAGAAAGAAGAGATCTAGAAAAGAGAGGCCAGACCTTATCAAAGATCACAGGACCAGACCACTGTGAGCTGCAAGATTTAAAGAAAAGATAATAGAGCAACAATTTAAACAAGCATAACTTGCATAAATCATAAACTATAATGTGTATGAAATAAACATCTAAGCAAAAAAACAAGTACACAAAAGAGGTCAATATTCAGGGATCAATAAAGATAATGAGGAGAAAAAAAAGTGTGAGTGAATAAATTAAAATTGTAAAGATTATAAAGATAGGGACATGTTAGAGGTACGGACCAATTACTGATGGAATCTATATACTCCAAAAACCAGGGAGCAGAGAAAAGTGGAAACTATATTTCATATACTGGAATCGTTATGGCAAAGAAAGAGACAAAAAAAGACCAAAATAAAAAAAAGTCACAAAAAATGCACAAATGCTGTCAATGGAAGACACTCCAGATAATTTTTTCATTGAGTCCTGCTGGACTGATGGTATTGAGGTGAAATATCCACTTGGCCTCGATTTGTAAGAGACGTACTTCTCTATCTTCACCCCATATGGTCTATGGCCATGTGTCTTAGCGACGTCAATGGGTGGTTATATTCGGCAAAGTGCCTCATGATCAGCTGGTCCAAAGGTTTTCCAGAGAGAGCTGCTTTGATGGCTGAATGATGCAAGGCCATACATTCCCTCATAGTCTAACCTAAAAAGTTCAAGCCGCAAGGGCAACTAATGAGGTAATTAATAAAGGAAGAGGTACATGTCAAAATGTGTTTGATGCTAAAGACACGGTCTAAATGTGGATGTTTGAAAGAATGACTGGTGTTGGCAAGTAGTGCAATTGAGACACTTGTAACACCCTGGTCTCTTGGACAAGAATGTGGTTGGTTAATTTTGCTGTCAGCATCAAAGTTAGAGATATCTGTGTGTACCACTATATCCTTTATATTTTGACCCCTGGTGAAACATGCCATGGGTCTCTTGCTTTTTTTGTCAGAAGTTCCAAGTCCGTAGAGACAATGGGCCACAGTGCTCTAGTGGCTTGATGAATAACTGCACTTGAAGTGCTATACTGACTTTTCCAAGGGATCACGGAACCTGGATTATTGTTATTGAGTATGTTTTGGAATGTCCAAAACTTCTTGTATCTGTTTTTGTAGTAAAGAAGGGTTGTAGCCCCTCTGCAAAAATGTATTAACCACATCATCAAGACTGCTTTCCAAGTCTGTCCCATCACTGGTAATCCTGGCCACCCTTATCATCTGCAAGTTAGGAAGTCCCTTTTTGAGAGCTAGTGGACAGTTGCTGTTTGCCTGCAATAGCACATTATTATCCGTGAGTTTTGAGTAGACCCTTGTGTGAATACATCCATCTAAGATGGAGACCTGGACATCTAGAATATTAAGTGTGTACAAGCTGGTTTGGTAGGTTAGTTTGATGGTTGATTCTCTGGAGTTGATGTTATCCACAAGTGTCTTAAACTGCTCCTCCCCTCCTGACCAGAGCATAAACAGGTTGTTTATATACAGTCAGGTGCATAAATATTGGGACATTGACAGAATTTTCATATTTTGGCCTCTATTCACCACCACAATGGCTTTGAAATGAAACAAACAAGATGTGCTTTAACTGCAGACATTCAGATTTAATTTGAGGGTAATTACATCCAAATCAGGTGAACGGTGTAGGAATTACAACAGTTTCTATATGTGCATCCCACTTTTTAAGGGGCCAAAAGTAATGGGACTATCAACTCAAAAGCTATTTCATGGACAGGTGTGGGCTATTTCCTCATTATTTCATAGTCAATTAAGCAGGTAAAAGGTCTGGAGTTGATTCTAGGTGTGACATTTGTATTTGGAATCAGTTACTGTCAACTCTCAATATGAGATCCAAAGAGCTGTCACTATCAGTGAAGCAAGCCATCATTAGGCTGAAAAATCAAAACAAACCCATCAGAGAGATAGCAAAAACATTAAGTGTGGCCAAATCAACTGTTTGGAACATTCTTAAAAAGAAAGAACGCACCGGAGAGCTCAGCAACACCAAAAGACCCGGAAGACCACGGAAAACAACTGTGGTGGATGACAGAAGAATTATTTCCCTGGTGAAGAAAAACCCCTTCACAACAGTTGGCCAAATCAAGAACACTCTCCAGGAGGTAGATGTATATGTGTCAAAGTCAACATTCAAGAGAAGACTTCACAAGAGTGAATATAGAGGGTTCACCGCAAGATGTAAACCATTGGTGAGCCACAAAAACAGGAAGACCAGATTAGAGTTTGCCAAACAACATCTAAAAAAAGCCATTACAGTTCTGGAACAACATCCTATGGACAGTTGAGACAAAGATCAACTTGTACCAGAGTGATGGGAAGAGAAGAGTATGGAGAAGGAAAGGAAATGCTCATGATCCAAAACATGCCACCTCATCAGTGAAGCATGGTGGTGGTAGTAGTGTCATGGCGTTGGCATGTATGGCTGCCAATGAAACTGGTTCCCTTGTATTTTTTGATGATGTGACTGCTGACAAAAGCAGCAGAATGAATTCTGAAGTGTTTCGGGCAATATTATATGCTCATATTCAGTCAAATGCTTCAGAACTCATTGGATGGCCTTTCACAGTGCAGATGGACAATGACCGAAAGCATACTGCAAAAGCAACCAAAGAGTTTTTAAGGCTAAAAAGTGGAATGTTATGCAATGGCCAAGTCAATCCCCTGACCTGAATTCGATTGAGCATGCATTTCACTTGATGAAGACAAAACTGCAGGGAAAATGCCCCAAGAACAAGCAGGAACTGAAGATATTTGCAGTAAAGGCCTGGCAGAGCATCACCAGGGATGAATCCCAGCATCTGGTGATGTCTATGCGTTCCAGACTTCAGGCTGTAAATGCCTGCAAAGGATTTGCAACAAAGTATTAAAAAGTGAAAGTTAGATTTAGGATTGTTTAGTTTGTCCCATTACTTTTGGCCCCTTAAAAAGTGGGAGGCACATATAGAAACCGTTGTAATTCCTACACCGTTCACCTGATTTGGATGCAATTACCCTCACATTAAATCTGAAAGTCTGCAGTTAAAGCACATCTTGTTTGTTTCATTTCAAAGCCATTGTGGTGGTGAATAGAGGCCAAAATATGAAAATTCTGTCTATGTCCCAATATATATGCACCTGACTGTACGTGGCAAACATAATGATGTGCTCAGATGCTGTGTCATTGTCAAAGAACCTGCAGAGTTCTTCTTTGAACATGAAGATGATCACATACGATGGGGCTACATTGCTCCCCATCGCACATCCAGTTCGTTGGAGGTAGAATTGTCCATCGAACAAAAAGCAGTTCCTGGTGAGCGTTAATTCCAGAAGTTGTAAAAAGAATCTTTGATCAATGCAGTCTACATTCTCCACCTCCAGAAACTCTTCCATAGCTGTTAGACCTTCTGCATGGGGGATGAACATGTACAGACTGCACACATCCATCACACACAGCAGGGTCTGTTGAGGCATAGGACCCAGATTGTTGAAGCAGGTGAGAAAAGTGGTGGTGACTTTAATGAAAGATGGTTGTTTCACAAGTAGTGGCTGTAGGATGCTGTCCAGGAACTGAGACACAGGTTGGAACAGCGCTTCTCTGGCCAAGATGATTGGCCTGCCCGGTGGCTTAACCAGGCTCTTGTGGATTTTTGGAACTGAAAATAAAATGGGTACCACTGGGTATTCCTGTGTTAGTGATTTCCTCAACTGATCTGTAATTAAACCGCTAGCTTTAGCCGATGATAGAATGTTTCCAATTCCTTTTTATAGGCCACTGTAGGATCGTATTTTAGGCTCTGATAGGTTACTCTCACTGCCATCTGTCAGAATATTTCTCCTCTGTAATCAGAGAGGCCCTGGATGACTATTCCACCCCCCTTGTCGGAAGGGCAGATTACAATATGATCTCACAATATTCACCTAAATTTTTAAGGGCTTGCAATTCACATGGTTTTGATGCCTTTTGGAAACTGCATCCATATATCTAGATACCGCATTGTCCAATAAGCAGGTGAAAGATTTTAAGGACGGATTGTTGGATTGTGGGTCAAAGGAGGAGCAAGAACGACTCTTGATAAAGTTGCTGTGCTGATCATTAGATGGTATGCTCGTCTTGATGAATTCTTGGAGGCGCAATTTGCATGAGAACCGATATAGAGCAATCTTCCCAGTGAGGTCATCATGATGATTAGTGGGGATAAAGGAGAGTCCTTTGTTCAATACCTGAAGTTCAGTTATGGTAAGTTGTCTGGTTGAAAGGTTATATACTATGTCTTCTTTTTGTTTGTTAGACCGGTTAAGCCTCTTGTTTTGACCCCGCTGCGGGTGGGCACCCCTTGTTTTTTGATGCCTTGGTGGAGGCAATACTGGTCTCTGGAATTGCTGCGGGACCTCCTTGTTGGTCTTCTGAATCTATTTTATTGAACTCACTATCACTGTTGGAGGATGCCGTGGTATTGAAACCTTCTCTACATTTGTGCCATCGCATTCTTGGTCTTTATGGTCTTTGGGATTGTGGCATAGTGTCTCCTCCCATAAGCCAATGATACACTTTGTTGTCATCGTAATCTGTTTTACTTATTTGTTATTTATTCTGCTTAAATTTAATCAGATCCCAGTGGTAAGTCTCACAATGAGACTGAAGTTTGCAAAGCCAATCCTGTGTCTGGTCCTGTGTTAAAATGGGTTTATACTCAGACTCACTGCCAGATATCTTGGTCCTAGTGGACTCTAGGGGGTAAATTTACTAAGATGGGAGTTCTATCGAGAAGTGGTATTGCCCATAGCAACCAATCAGAATCTATTTCTCATTTATCTAGCACCTTCTAGAAGATAATACCTGGAATCTGATTGGTTGCTATGGGCAACATCACTTCTTAAAAGAACTCCCATCTTAGTAAATTTACCCCTAGTTCTTGGCCTACCTCTTCTATAACCAAAATAATTAGATCTAGACTGCACTTGTTAAGAATGCCAATGTATTTTTTTACAAAACTATGGGTTAAAATGACCTATAGTGTGTACGTTATGTGTTCTGAATCCCTGTGGAATCATCTTTTCTCTATGATAGTCTGATAGCAAGATTCCATGTAATCGATTTCCTTTTTCTTGAGTTTTAGTAATTGGTAGTACGCATCCTCTGCACCTTGATGTTTGTCGGCATAGGAGAGATGTTCTTTAAACCATAATCATCCTGTGTCATCATCCGTGAAGCTATATTTTTCTCCTTTATTGATAGAGATCCCCTGGTGTGTCCTCTGCTGAGGATGAAGATTCAGCCATGACCATACACTAAGTAGCTATAAATTCATTAGTGCTGGACTAAATCACCTTCAATAGGTAACAAAAAGTAGGAGCGGTGCCTTGTCCCAGGTGAACCAGTGTAAATACACTGCTCAATATGGGTATGTATCAAAGTTATACTGGCCCTCTGCTAAGCTAAAAAACAGGTGCTCCTGTGCCCTCCGCAACTGGTAGATAAGGGAACTGAATCAGCAGCACTAGTAGACTTTAAAAGGAGTTTAACTGTAGCACCTCACATCGACATTTCGGGGCCACACACCCCTTTGTCAAGGTAAACAGATTAAGCAATAAAGAACAAAGAAGAACCACTTACCTTATAAAGGGAAAAGTCCACCCAAGTGAAAGAGCTGGACCCCCCATATGTGTGTATATATATATATATATATATATATATATATAGCCTTTGCATTTCCTGATAAACACAGGGGACCATAACCTAGGCAATGCCATTTTTATCCCTCCTGGCTCCTGTCACTAACAACATAAACAAAATAGGTGAATATTAATCATCAAACTACCCAAACCACCACCACAGAGTCATCTCTCAAAACATACATTTTATATAATTAAAAAAACACAAAAAAATAATAAAATATACAAAAAATTAAAAACAAATAAGAATGGGGAGAAAACATGAAGAATGGGGAGAAAACATGAACATAAAAAAAAATATATGGAGAAAGAAAAATAAACAGAAAAGAAATATACATATATAAGTCATCAAATTTTTGCACTTCTCAGATTTCAGCACCATGGCCTAGAAAACAAGCTGTGCAGGATGTAATCACACTCTGCATATATAGGCTTGTAACAGTAGGCACCCTACTTTGTCAGACAAACATTTTAACAATTTATTTTTATCCTTTTTTGGCACCACATGGGGTACAAAGTTAAGTTAAGAGTAAAACAAAAAAGTGCCAATATATTTGCACCTTTGCAAAAATATATTGCACTGCAGGTGGGGCAGACTTCAAATGTGCAGATAGATTTTGATTTGAGAGGAGAGAGTCCAAACTCAAATCTAAATTTCCAGTTTTTACATTGCATGAAAAAATAATAAATCTTTTTGCATTGTAACATTTTTTTTACAAAGTTACAGTACTTCCCACTTTTTGCTTTGCTTCCAACTCAATATTAGCCCCATAGAGTGCAAAAGACTTAAACTTAAAACAATGCAAAAGGATATAAGTCATATACACTAGAGTTCATTAATTACAATGCACCAACAAAATTGTTGATTTTTGGTAAAGTAATGAACAAAAGCTAGTTTGTGATGAAAATATATTTATTTTGATAAATAAACATGTTTTTTCTACTTTTAGATATCCTTAACTTTTTCTCCCAATAAAGTATCCTATCTTAGCGGCGATCACAACAGTGAAAACATGGGGAATTCTGTCGGTCAACTTGTCTAAAGTTTTAGCTTGCTTGTCTAGTAGCATCTCCAAAAGGAGAAGTTGGTTCATGACTTGCACATCTCAAACATACCAGTAAAAATGATCCCAAAGAAGTTCAATTAGATTGCAATCAGGATTTTGGGGTGGCCAAACCATGTTCTTAAGCACCTGTTGTCATTGTTTACTTTTGACTTAAAATACTATTTGCAGAGCCTGAATGTATATTTTGGGTTGTTATCTTGCTGTAGTGTGAAATAATAGTCAATAAGGTGGGTGCCAAAAGGGATGGCATAGCGCACCAGGATGTTGTGGTAGCATTTGGAATCCTTAAATCCTTTCACTTTTACAAAGTCACCCACCAGACCATCTCCAAAACATCCCCAGACCATAATGGAACCTCAATTGTAGGCTGAATGCAAGCAGGTAGATGTATTTGCCAGCCGCACAATGAGTTTGCACTTCTTGGATCCAAACTCCTCAAACTTCATTTCATCTGTGAAAAGAACATTCTTCAACTGACTAGTGGTCCAGCTCTTGTGATTTTTTGTTTTACCACAATAGCCTCTTCTTTTTCTTTATGTGTGTAAGCAATAGTTTTTGGGCTGCAACATATCCCTTCAAGCCACCGGCTACAGGGCGGCATTTGGCAGTCACGATTAACACACTTTTCTTCTTCATTTCCATCAGAGCAGCAGGGATCTGACTAGTTGTTTGGAATCTATCCTGTTTTTAAAACACTATGATAAAATTGTCCTCCTACTTTGTGGTTATTCGAGTTTGCCCAGGTCATTGGCAATCACATACATTGTTGTATATGACATATCTCTTGAGGGTACACTGCATGCCTCCAAAAGAAACCTCCAAATGAGCAATTTCATGCAAACTATGCACTGTATTTCTCAAAGCAACTATGGTAGATCACTTTTTGATTGATAACTTCTTCCTGGGAGCCATTTACAAGACCATTTTACATGTTGTTTTACAAGTGTTCACAGTATCACAATAAAACACATACACCAGAATTATTTCTCTGTGTATGTGTTGACAAATCAGTTTCAAAACACCAATGGGCATATATCTGATATCACTACAAGCACCTTGTGACCTTGTGGGCGTAATTTGTTTATTTTCAGGATCAGACATTATCCGGCTGTTAGCATACTTCCCAACTTTTTAGCTCAGGAAGAGGGACCTTTGCACATGACACAGCAAAAATTAGGGGGATTGACTTCGCGGTTAGGAGGCATGGCTTTGCAGGGGAATACCTCACTTTCGAGTTACAGTAGGTGGCCTCATTTCTCTGCAAAACATCAATGTTTCAAGTTCATCCTTTACCTAGAAATTGAAATTGAGAATCTGGTGGTCTATTGAAATTAATGAGCTGTAGTGTAACCATAACAGCAAATAAATTTATCACAAAGGCAGTGACACATGAACCCAAATTTTCAAAGCTGCTGTTGGGAAGGAAGAGAAGGTGGTATAAGTAAGGAAAGGAAGAGAAAATGAAGGAAGAGGGCCCTGAAGGAGGAGTTTACAGTTTACAGACAAACATTGGTGACAAAGGGGTAATTCAATGTGCATTGAGCACAGAAAAATTAGTTAGTATGAGAACTGGTAAGCTTTAGTAATGAAATGAGTTTTGAGAGCCCATTTCAAGTTTTTGGTAGTGGTATAGAGACTGAAAGGGAGGGGAAGAGTGATCCAGTGGTGAGAAGCAGCACAGGGAAAATCCTCAAGGCACACTGGCATGAGTTAATCAATTAGGAAGAGATGTTTTCTCAGAATTATGTATAGGAGAGATGAGGGTAGAAATTATGCCAGGAGAAGATAGGGTAATGTCTCTGGATTCTGTGTTAGAAGGTGAGCCAGATTAGGTCCTGCTGGAGAGGGGTGGCAGTTACTGTACAGTTTGGTTTGATAGAAAGAGGAGTTCAGCAACAGCTTGAGGGCTTGATTGGATTGGAGTAGAGATAGGTCAGAGTCAGGATGATCATAAAAGAAAGGTTGGCAATAATACAGTTAACAGATGACCAGAGAGTGGTTGAGAAAGATGAGAGAGATATGAGGAAAACTCCTACACTGCAGACTTGTGGGATAACAGTGATTATATATTTGTCTCTTGTAGCAAGACACCACAGGACACATGAGCTCTGCAGAAACTTGACTTTACTGTAAGCAAAATCATAATAATATGGCTACCAGGAGTGTTTCATGATCTGGCATAAGGAATTCCTCAGTTGAAGAACTAGGTGAAGGGGGTTAGGCAGCAACTGATGGGATGATAGTAATAATGTCCTCCTTAAAGCTGAAACCCAGGTGTTGGCTAGACCAAGGCATGGAGTCTACCCCACTAGGTGGTCTTCACCAGTGACCTCTCCTATTGGAATTTGGGTTTTGCCACACTGAGTGAGCAGGTTGCAGCCCTCTGGAAGGTACCTGGGAGTGATGAGGTGACCAGATGCTGACACTAGAAGATGACTGGGTATGCAGAATGAGTGCAAGTAATACTGTGAGCTCATGAACTGGTCTGCACTGAAAACCCAAATGCAGGGTGATGGAATGTATTCACAGAGCATCTGGACACAGGATGATGGAATATATGCACTGAGAATCCAGATGCAGGATGAATACTGAAGTGTAGTAATGGAGATCAGTTCTTGGATTATGCACCATAGAATAGCAGAAGTATCTTGATGTGTTGTAAACACAGGAGATCCAGACGCTGATTAGTGCTGAAGTCTTAACCAGAGTTTCAGCTCAGAGACAGGTGCTGAAAAATTCACAAGAGAACCAGATGCTGATTAGTGCTGAAGTAGTAACCAGAGTTTCAGCACAGAGACAGGTGCTGAAATATTCACTATAGAACCAGATGCTGATTAGTGCTGAAGTCTTATAACTGGAGTTCAGCACACAGACACAAGTACTGAAGAAAGCTCTGGAGAAGTCAGGGAATCCAGATGCAAATTAGCCTGGAAAGTGTCACTGGAAATAAGTAGCATAAAGCCTGGAGCATTGTAACAGAATTACAGTCACTGGAAAAGTAAAGTTGAACAGCATCTTCTTGTTCCTGGAATCAGACTAAATACCCTTAGCTAGTTTATAATTGGATCAGAAGATCAGCTGAGTGACCACAGGACTACCATTGGGAGAGATTAGTCAGATGATATGGACCAATATGGCTGCGCCCATGGCTGTCAATGCAGGAACAAGTATGCATGCCTGGAAGCCCTTGCAGACCTCAGGGAGAATACTCAGCCCACCACTCACCTCCACCCTTGGCGACTGAACACCTAAGCTCAAGGATGCCGGGCACAGCATTGAGCAGCGGCTGATCCCAGGCTGCATCCTGACAGAGTTATTCCAATAAAAGAAAGTAGTTGGCAAGGAGAAATTCTGCCAACCACACAGCACTCATCTGAAACAAAAGTGATTTATCTATAGATAGTTAAATGGAGGGAGTTAAGGGGATTCAGTAGGGTGGGAAGACAATCAGTTCAGTCTTTGACATGTCAAGTTTAAGAAAAACACTGGAACATCCAGGGTCAAATAGAAAATAGACAGCCTGTAATTAAGTTAAGATAGAGAGGTAGAGTTCAGAGGAGGAAAAGTAGATTTGAACATAATCTGCAGGTGATGTTGAGGCCAAGCACATAACCTGTAGAGACATCAACAGGTAACAGCAGAGGTCTTGAGAAGAGACAGGTAGGAAGACAGCAATGAGACAAGAGTGTCACATAGACCAAAGTAGTGAAGGATTTGCAGGAAGAGTGGGTGGCACACAGTGTAAAAGACAGCAAAGAGGTTATGGCAGGAATATGGGCTAACAGATGGCAACACAGACTTGTTGGGTCTTACTGATATATTAAAAGATTTAAAATACACCAGACAACAATAAGTCAACAATCACCTATATAGCAAATGTAAATATGATGTCAGATATTGTAAGTTCTCCAAAAGGTATAGAATATTATTTATACAGATAGAGCACAACATTTTCAAACCAATGCTCTGGTGCCGATCTACAGTAAAAATAATGAAAATTCATCACAACATAACAAGATAGCCTCAATCATTTTGCTTCTCTGTGTGATTGTGGGGGATGGATCTGGCATAACGGCACTCGGGATTCTGGCATTCAGAATCCCGTTGCTGGCATCCCAACAGGGTTAGAATGCCAACACTTATTGGTCTTTATTCAAACCATCCCCCTTTCCCTACCCTAACCCTCCCTCCCCAGTGCTTGACCATAACCTGCCCCCCTAGTGCCTAAACCTAACCTAACCTCCCCTCCCCACACCCTAAACCTAATCATCCCCCAACCCCGCTAGTTGCCGGAATTCTGATAAATGTCAGGATTCTGGTGCCGGCATTCTGATTGCAAGAATCCCCGCGGTTGTGGTATTGGATGCATCCCACTTGCAGTACTGCTAGAGACACACAACCAATCAAAAGGACCATCAATTGATATCCAATCATTCCATTTTAATATAAAAATGTTAAGATTCACCTTTTATGTATGTTTGTAACTTTATTAAAAAGTATTTTATATCAGTGAAATGATATTGAAATTTAGTGACACTTGTAAGAAAATAATAATTAAATCAGGGTAATGTAAAATTTACTACCTTTAAAAAAATATTGCCCTGAGCATTGCATTAACTCATTGTATTGTGCATCTTCATAGAACAAACCGTTGTAAAATGAAGTATGAATATTATCTTTGATAATTTGCAAGTAAATAGAAAACTCATTAGAAAATGAACCCACATACCCCTGCTAGGAAAAGCATTAAAATTATTTCTCCAATAACTTGAATTGCAGAAAAGACATTAAATATATTGTTGAGAATAATAGCAATTTTGCAGCAGATGTCTAATCTACAGTAACCCACCATAGGAAGAATTATGATGATTTCTAGAAAAGCATTTTTCTCATAATAATGAACATAGAAAATGATTTTCAAGCAGATGTTTCACATGTGATACCACACAAAAGAAGAGTGATTCTTTTTTTTTCTCAAAGAAAAAGACTGTGAATGTGTTATGGTATTCAGGGAAACATGTAAGCCACACATTGTGCTGCCGCTAAGTATGCCATTGGAATGTACTGTAAAAGGAACAGATACGACTGATTACAATTAGGCAGTAAATGTTATTAATTTAGGTTAGCAACTTTTAAACAGTATTCTAAAAATGTATGTATACTATATACAAACACATATTTCATGTTATTAGAAAAATAGTATTCATTATTGTACTATGTAAATAAATGGTGTGAGAGTTTAATTAAAATAACCTTTATGAATATAAAACACAATACTGATACATACTACTCCAGTAATAGCTCTATTATTCAATAGAAAATATGTCCTGTATACAAATACACCAAAAGTGCACTAATAGTTATGATTTAAAAAAAAAAATATAAAGTCTGAAAAAAAAACCCTGCCATTAAGAAGAGGAATGTTACTATATCATCGCTCAAAAAATGTTTATATTTGCAACTGCTATTGTTTTTAAATATATTGATTAAAGTGGTGATCTTATGATTGTAACAGTGTGTTGAGTGACATGAATTACTAATGTAAACTTATTTGTGAAATAGGGGCCAAATTTGCAGAATCTATGACCGGATTCAGACCTGCTCATGAGCGCATAGCGCTCGCAAGTGGGTCAATGGCTGGGCTGGTACGCACATGAGAGCCCCTTAGCGAATGAATTTTCACTCGCTGCGGGACTCACTACCAGACAAGGTGGCTGTCGATTGTGATTGACAGCTCGCCCCGTTTTGTAGGCCTGCAATGGGGGTGGCTGGACAAACAGAGTCATTCATGAAGGAACGCCTGCCTTTTGTGGGTGGCCCTACTGACATCACCAGGGATATCAGTAGTGAACTTTCTGCTCTATTATAGCAGGAAGTTCACTGGGGCTTGCGGTGGACGAGATCCTACCACAAGGGTCTCGTCGCAAGCCCGATGGTCACAATAATCGGGACCATCGCCAGGCCACCCGCTAAAGCTGTGGGTGGTCACCCACAGCTTAGCTAGCGGTCTGGAGGCAGGAGGGGGGGTTAACAAAAAAATGCCCTGATTCAGAGTGAGCGCTCACAAAGAGCGTCCAGCTCTGAATCAGGGCCATAATGTGCAGCAATATGCTAATACCGCAGAAGGCATTTTGTGTAAATAGATGTCTGACGGCTTATTTGATCTGCTGCTGCATCCAAAGACACATCAAACCACTCTGCATGACCATTGGTCATCTGAGTAACCATCAGGTTCAGTAAAGATGCATACAAGGGTGCAGCCACTGGCTTCAGCATATCCAGAAAGCAGGGGCAATGGTCCTGTTTTATGGGATACTTCCTGTCACTGCCCACACTCTGCCCCCAAACATCCAGGGCAGTGCGAGTGGTCTCACGGAAGGAGAGCCACCCATGCACAGTATAGATTATGTGCATGGGCAGAACATCAAACACCGGTGTTGTACGTAAACCATCGTATTTGCGTACAACTCTGAATTATACCCTTCATTTCAAATGATAATAATAAACTAATACATAAATCAATTTTGATACCGCTAATGAATAATAGAGACCTGATGTGTCATTGGTAATGGTGACAGATATCCTCAGTATACTTAAACACCTAATGTTAGTCAATTATAAGATATGGATGTTTTTCCCTTCTCTCCATAAAGAATAATAAAGTACCTTTCATAGTAACACAATATAGACATCAAGTATTAGTTATATTTCTAAAAGTGGTAATTTAGTGATTAAACTCTTTTCTCAGGATGCTATTGTAAACATGTAATTTACAGGGGATTAAGAAGAGTTAAAAGCAACAGTGCAAGTGCAGCTAGTGGCAAAATTCAGCTGTAGTTTTAGGCGAGGTACAAAAAGTAATTATGGTTCAGTGCTTCATGCTGACAGTGGCTGACTTGCTTATGGAGTTTTCTAAATCTCTGGTCCTTTCATTCTAACAACCTCAGGTGGAGATTAGTCAACACCAAGTAAACAACTGAAAATCATAAATGCTTACATGTCCAAGTTAACATCATACATAGTAAACACACATATTCAGCCCATGGCAAATTTTGTAAAGCATTTGACCTACTGCTCAATTTGGGGATCTGGAAATAATGTTGACATTCCAAAAGTCAACATGGACTCTAGGTCGACAACCAACATGTCAATATTCAAAAAATGTCACATGAGTAAAGTGTCAGCTTGTTCATAATGTTGACATTTAACATGCTGATACCAGAAAGTCAACATAGTTTAAAAAAAATAGTTTTAAGTTTAGGGTTAGGTGACATATTAGATGTCGACCTAAAGTTCATGTCAATATTTTCTCTGACAATATTTAGAACAGGACGACATCCTGGTGTCAACATTCTGAATGTCAACTTTTCATACCAAACCCCTCAATTTGATGGACTGTAAACAAATGTGCATTTGAGTTGGACATAATTTAGACAAGGTTATGTTACATAATATGTAATCAGAGAATGAGAATATAATTAGATGCTATAGCAAGTCACCAATTAAAATACATTAACTGCCAAAGATAGTATCTACAAAGTTTCAATTTGTCCATATAGGGCCTGATCAGAGTTATGCTCTTATCCTGTTGCAAATAAATTTTTTACACAGCTATGTGTAAATATGCAAATAAGCATATGTCACACTTGGCGTGAGATGCATTGTGATGCCTTCCTGTGGCATTGCAAATCTGAGTATCTGCATAAAAATCTGCAGCATCTGCGTACAAAGAGCCTGATTCAGAGATGTATGCTAATGCATTTCATAGCTGCTGTGTGAAAATATATTAATTCTATAGCCAGCTGGAAATGTTATGAGACCAAGAAAAGTTGGGTAGCGGCGCATACAGTGTGTGTCCATATGATAGTTGAATAAACTATTAAAACTCATGATAGAGTTATAGATCTACTTTCTTTTATTAAACGGTCATATGGACAAACACTGTATGCGCCACTACCGAAGCTTTCTTGTGCTCTAGTATTCTCCCTTGGTGACCTACTCGGTCATACAGCAGCACATAAATCAGAGTGTGTTTAAAGGTTTAGTACTTTTAGCCACATTTTTACCCAATAACAAACTGATGTTACTCTAGACAGCACCTCCTATCCATTTACAAATGTATTGAGGTGCCTACTGTGGTTCTAAATCTTTATTTGGGTTTGGCAAAACCAACCTCAAATGTTTTGGTTTTGGACATTTTAAAAATGGATAAAAACAGCTAAAATCCTGCAATTTGTACCTGCGTTTGTTCCTTCAGTATCATTATCATGAACAAGATTAGTTTTGCAGTCATTTCATGTCAATTTTAACCACCTCACAATACAGTTTTCACCAATATTGGCCAAAGGCTGCAGTGAGAGGCTGGCTAAAGTAAGTGACAGGATAGCACCACAAACACATGGCAGTTTAAAAGAATATGTAGCATATATATGAAACATACTTAGTGACACTGCATTGGAAGTCAGGTTGGCAGTTTCAAAAACTAAATAATCTTATAGAATATTTTCAATAATCAAGACCTAAATTAGAAGCCTGTGGCCAGCACACTTAAATGGAGGTGGATTATTTAGTGGAAGCCGGGTAAAGGAATAACTGATTGATTACTAAAAGTACTGTAATAACTTTCAAGAAAAACAAAGACATAAAAAAACTATTGAAATACAAGTTTACAAAATTCCATTGAGATATAAATAAAGTGGAAATTGAATCCAAACAGCAAATCAGTCCCCTGAAAGATAAAAGGCAGAGTGACAGCCTAGCCAAAGTCAATAATTATTAATTATATGACTACATAATTGCATGATTCTATTTTGTATTTGTAAAGAAACTTCAGGAAACAAGTTCTATATGCCTGGTTGAGAAGTTGGTGATGGATGGCATTGTAAGATACAAAAGAATTTAAATGCCCAGTAAAGTACAATATAATATATTGCATGTCAAACACACACTATCTTTACAAAGCCCGTAATAAAAAAAAGTGGTGCATGATGGAATTTTTCTTGAGCCCCCCACCCGACCTTATCTTGTGTATATAAACAAGGACATGCACAATTTAACAAACCAAGCACTTCAGTAATAGAGACTGCCACTTTTGTGGCTAAAGTGTTTGGTTTATTGGGCCCCCAAAAACCAAGCTACAAATTTGCTTAAGGCTACCAGTGTTGTTAATAATCCTCACAGTTAGAAGATTTCAATTTCATCACACAATATTAGCTCATCTCTAATGGAATCCACTGTTAGAGAAGTCTCTATATTTTGTTATAATTGGCAGCAAATATCTTCCTCATAGAATTTGTAGCTCATTTTTATGAACAGAATTTTTTTCCACCTTTTTTTTAAGTAGCCTCCGTCCTAAACACTTTTTCTGAGTGCACACTAGAGGGTGGGCATTGCAAATGTTTAAATTTGATTATAAAAAGACTGGTTATTTTTTACACAACAGCAAAATAAAATTACTACTTTGAAACAAATGTTCTGGGGTGCAGATGATGGTGATACCACCACACACAAATGCCACTGAAAAAAAACACACTATGCAAACTTTTTAAATTTGATTATAAAAAACAAATAGAAACAGGTTACCTTTGCTAGAATTTTTTTTTGATGCAGATGATGGGGATACTGCTGCACACTGTAAGAACAGTAATATATGCTGTGTCTCTAGAACATATATTGTGGGCCTAATTCAGAGACGAAAGCTCTGATAGAGCGCTCGCTCTAAATCTGCGTTTTTTTTTTTTTTCGGAGCGGCTTCAAGGCCACTCGCATAGCTGTGGGTGACTACCCACAGCTATTGCGAGTGGCCAGGATGATGTTCAAGATGGTCAAGACCATCATGACCATCGGGCTTGCGACGAGACCCTTGTGGTAGGGTCTCGTGGCTGCAAGCCCCAGACAGCTTCTGGCTCTTATAGAGCCAGAAGCTCTTCCACTGACATCACTGGTGATGTCAGTGGGACCGCCCACAAATGGCAGGTGTTCGCATGGGAACACCTCCATTTGTGAAGCCACCCCCCCGCCACGCCTTCAAAATGGGGTCAATCAACTTTGACAGCCACCCTGTTTGTAGTGAGCCATGGAGCGAGTGCTTTTTGCGCTCGCTCCGGGGCTCGCGCATACGCAGTATGCATGCTGCATGTGCGCACTGGGACAACATCGACCCGCTTGTGAGCACTATGCGCTTGCGAGCGGGTCTGAATCAGGCCCTGTGTCTCAACAACTGAAATATAAAATTTTTATTAAATTAGAAGAGACTGCATATATTATTTAGACAAAAGGGAAAAAAAATCTTGAAATTAATATTATATTTGTATATCAGGAAAAGAGGTATTTTTTGGGATGCAGCTTTGACACAGCATAGTATTTTTTCCAAAAATGTATTGCAGATTTGAGTGGGAGTGCCAACATCCCAGTAATATTGGGTGGGGTTTCAATTTGGAACCTATGGAATCCTACATGGACTGAAGAGGAGGCAACCCAAGGGTTTGGTAAGTAGGAATTTTTTTATTATTATTATTTTAAAATAAAAGATTAAAAACATATGGTTTGCATATCCGGTGTTCTTTTTAATATTTTCTTTACAGGTGTACTACAGGTGCCTTAATGTCTGGACATTCTGGCAGATGTTGTTCAACAAATGCTGGCATGCCTGGGACTTGTAGTCCACCTGTAACAAACAAATTTAGTTACTATTTTATTACTATTAACCCCATACCCACCACTACTATAGGTGCACGGAATAGCCATGTGCTTTCAGACCAGGGTTGGTAACTACTAGCAAGGGGGACCCCATTTTTTTGGGGTCCCACCTTTCTGAGGAATTCCAGTCCTGCGCTGACCCATTTGGAGCTGGTTAATGTTATGGAAGGGGACCACACACTTTGTATTCCCATGCTATGGCATTAGCCCCCCAGGTTGTTCACCCTGCTGCTGGTTATAAGAAAATAGGGGGAACCACATCCCATTTGCCCCATATTTTACCATACCAACACAGACTGAGAGCTGCAGGGCTGGATATTGATTTGGAGGGGACCACATCCAATTTTTTGTGTTAACCTTTTCTTTACAGTTTTCAGTAATGAGGCTTGCACAGATCATAGTTATCTGTGCGGTGCTTCTGTATAGTATGATTTGCAGTTGTTTTTTAACTTCTATTTTCAGTCAGTTTTGAAGATCAAAACTGATTGCATTTAGAACTGCAAAAACTGAAAGACATTGATGTTGGATTTTAATTGAAGCTGAAACCATACAGATGGAAATAGTCAGATTTTTTACAGCAATCCAACATTGATAAAAGTAAGTTTCGGTTGGTTTCTGTTTAGAATTCCCTCTAATGTACATCTACCACAACAGTTAGGTTATTAACACAGTGAAGGATATTCTATTTGAGTTATTCTGTAACCTAGTGACAAATTCAATGTATACATGGATCAATTTAATATATCCATATTAATAATGGAGATAAATGGTTCAGTTTTATAGAAAACCAAACACACCCGATTTGGGGGTTTTCCGAAGAGAACCAACTCCCAGCTCGATTCTTCCCACCAAGTTTGGATCTAAAAATCCGTCAAAAAACTTAATTTTCCCAGAAATCTTGTATCTTGCATATTTTGGATTGCATATAAGAGCCCCTTCCTTGTGATCAGGAGTCATTTCACACAGGAGAGTTTTATGGTGAGTATGTGAGCTGTAGTTGACCTTCAAAAGAGGTAATTAGGATGGTATTAGATTAGAGAGAGTTGTACTGGTTAGATGGAGTAAGTTTGAAAGGTGACTGCAGGCATCTTTGTCACTATGTGTGGTTGTTTGTCAGACACACTAGCTAGCAACTGTAATCCAGTGTTCTGCAAATAAGCTTCTGTGTGCTTGTTACACTGTACATAGTATCACCTGCAAACAAACTGTTTCAATTTACCTTAAATAGTATTTCAAGAGTGTGTCTTGCAAAGGCAGAGTATATTACTGTACTTACTCTATGTGTAGTTGTGTCCCCATTATCTCCACCCCCAACATTTTTTTCTAGTGTCTAAAAATAAATCTGTATTTTAATAACACTGCATGATATTGGTAACAGTCCATCATTTCCCTAACTCATTGTACATTAATTGGTTTTGTGGTAGTTAAGTTCAACTATAGTAGCTATACTCCTGTCCTGATGTAAAAATAAAATCAATCCTTGATCAGTCAATAAAAGAAGAGTAACTCAGTACTAGTGCTGCCAGTCATAGTACTTCTTCAGAATCTACTAATGGAGGTCAAAAGGAAAATAATGTGAAAAGAGCACCTCAAATTTAAAAAGTATTTCACAATCAAGTGAACATCACCTCTAGCTATGAAGGGAAGATTTACTTCTGAAAAACTAGTGCATGCATCATAGTACTTAAATGAGACCAAAGGAAAAGAAGTTGTGAGATAGTACACCTCAAATCTAAAAGTACTTAACAATTTTAAAGACAATATCATCTCTAACTATGAAGGAAAAATTACTGCCGAAAATTGTAAAAATTGGCAACATGACATACACCACACGCAGTGGCAAAAAAAGGCTCAAACCATGATATGTATTTGAGAGTGATGACCCTGTTACTGCTCTTTAATGCACTAGAATGCCTTTTGCGAAAGCCAGGGTTAAAACTCAGACATCTTCACACATTTTTGGCCAAACGTGCTAAGAACCTCTCTTATACTCCATGTTAACTGTACAGTTTATTTTGTCTATCATAGTTCTTAGTATCTTGAGTGTGCATCTGCATTCTTTGTCCCCTGCATCTTCTGTAACCTTGCATGCAACACCTACTTGTTCTAAGTCTAGATGTGTCACCTTTAAAACAGGCATATCAGTGCACAAAAAGTAAAATAGACATCAAGTACAATCTGTGTGTTTAAAAACTTTACAGATTCTTCAGGAGAGTCTATGGGGTACATTTTCTAAAGTCAGAGTTTTTAGAAGTGTAGATGTTGCTCATCGCAACCAATCGGATTATATTTAACATTTAAATAGCACCTTCTAGAAGATAAAAGCTAAAATCTGATAGGTTGCTATGGGCAACATCTCCACTTCTAAAATCTCTCTAATAAATTTACCCCTAAGAATGTCCATGAGTGTTATATCTGACATTTCTAATTCTGACACTGTAATTGTAGAGAAGATTTCTTCCACTGTTTCTATTCCCTCTGGAAATGTGAGGATGAGTTGTAGTAAAAGTAATGATGATGATATTGAGGATTCTACTGTGAAGGAGTAACTGGATGAAGAAGATATTTGTGTATCTGATGATAATGAGGATGTTGATGATAAATGTTTTGGAAAAGAAGAAGTTGATAAAATTTAGGAGGAGGAAATGTTTGTGTCAAAGTAATTTAGCCACCAGTGGCAGCTGTTCTTGCCAGTGATAAGAATGCCATTGTCATGTCTAGGCAAAAGACCAAAAAAACACCTCTTCTGTGTGGATATTTTTAACCCAAGTCAAGACAACATTTGTCAAGGCATCTGTAAAGTACGCATAGATAGTACCATTAACCAATTAGGTACCTTTACCCTATTAAGTCATGTGCAGTAAGTTTATTCAAGCTATTTATTAACATTTGGAAAAGCATATATAATAACAAACAGTGCAGCACCAACTACCTTTAGCATGTATAGATACCAGTACATGCAATTATCACCAAAAAGGCGACCAAGAAGAAGACTGGCACTAGTTTAAACCAACAACGTAAACAATCATTTGCAAGAAGAACCAAGTATGGCAGCCACCATCTGTTGCACAGTGGATCAATGAAGCCATGATGGTTAGGCTTAAAGGAATTGCCACATAAAGTATATTGACATCTCTACCATAACTTAATCCGATTAGGGAAGTAGAATAAAATGGTGGAGGATTACTTTAATGGCAATGTACAAATTAGCAACTCACACAGTCCCTTTGAACACTGGAAGAAAAAAACAGAATATGAAATCCCTTGTACAATTTAGCTATGGTGTACTAAAGCAACCCACCCTCCAGTATGTACTAAGAAAGTGTTTAGCACAGCTGGGAACATTGTGAATGATCAGTTTAGGAGGTTAGTTAGAAAAAGTCTTGACAAACTGATATTCATCAAAATGAGCTTTAAATTATATGATGAATACTGTTGCCACCAATTACAACAAACAGACTTCTGTAACAGCAGATTCCAGTAAAGAAAAGTTAATATTGTGTGATGATGATATTAACAACAGTGATGAGAGTGAAGATGAGAGTAATAATGATATCTTCCAACTGTGACAATGATTAACAACACCATTAGACTAAATCCCACTCACAGCTTGGTTTAACCAAACCACCAAGATGTTTTGTTTTGTGGGTGCCCAAAAAAACCAAGCACTTTAACCACAAAGATGGCAGTCCCTGTAGTGCTTGGCTTGTTAATCTCTGTATGTCCTTTTTAATATACAACACACTATCTTTGACTTTTCAAAGAAAGTCAAAGATAGTGTGTGTTTGACAGGCAGCATATATTACTGGACTTTAATTGGGCATTGATGTTCTGTATCTTGCAAAACCAAATTTTATTAGTAGTTTATTAGAAATAGTATAGGCAATAAAACAAAATCCCCACTAATTCCAAAATGGCTTAGGCTTTTCACCACTGATCAAAGAAAAATAAAACAAACAAAACAGAATAGTATATTTAACATTGTTACTCTTTCCGTTTTAATATATTCTGTGACAGCAGAAAGATAATTTGGTTTAAATGCACACACTGATGAGAGAAGCAATGTACAGATGTCTACACTCTTCCATAAGAAAGATGCAAATTGTCAAACATGACCAATTGTAAAGGACTGTCAGGGTTAGGACCTGTATGATCTATATAATTAAAGGTCTAATAATCAATGTGCTCTCAATTTGCAGGTTAAATCATAGCAAATTACCTAAGCAACAATCTTTTTCTGGTCACTTAATTTATATGGAGCAGTGCTAATAATCCCTATTTAATATTGACAAACATTAAAACATCCAATACATCAGTTCAGCCTAATGTTAGTTATTTTTTATTGAGTATTAGATGCTAATTTACTGCTAGCAGTTCAGACAACACAGCATTATAGGATTTAATACATCTTAAAAACTTTTGTGCTGCTAAATAGAAATATCTAATAAAAAGTATCAAATAGAACAAAACTATCTATACACACAAGTACTGTTTACTTTCTACTGCCTAGTTTCTACAATTATCAATTTCTATTGACCTGAAGCTTGTGATTTCATAATACATTATATTCTCAACCAGGCATTTACTTTTAGACTATTAGTTCTTGATTAATGAAAACATTCTATAAGGTGGTATAGTTTATTAAACTGCCATCATGCCTGCCACTACTGTGCCACTATGTTTCATATCTGTGCTATATTCTTTTTAACTGCCATGTGTTTGTGCCACTGCTGTCACTTAGTTTAGCCAACCAGCTTGCTGCAGTCTTTGGCCAATATTGGAGAACACAATATTGTGAGCTTTGAGGTGGTCAAACGTGACTGTAAATGGCTAAATGAATGCTATTGATGTTAAAAGAACTGTTGGAACAAACATAAGTGCAAATTACATGATTTTTACTGTAATGATCAATTTTTACAAAAATCCAAAACAATTGAGGATGATTTGCCAAAACCAAAACACATTAAAATTTAGAACTAAATCAAAAACATAGGGGTCCCCGCCTATCTCTAATTTACAAAGCATGTGTTTATGATACTGTTTTGTTCACTACACAGGTAAAAACAAATAATGAATAAAGTATTTTTTCAATTATATCCAAGTAGACAGTGTAACATTTTCTAAAATGTGGCATGGGCTTTGATTCTGACATAACTGACAACTAGCAGAGTCAAGTGTAGACAAGTTCTGTAGACACTGACCAAGGTCAATGATGATTAACAAAGTCTTGTGTTAGCATGAGAAGTCAGAGTCAGGTGCAATTTTGAATAAAAAAAAACATGCAGTCCCAAAGACAAGGAACAATGTTGATTGCCAGAGAGAAGTGGGTCAGTAAAAAGTGATGTGACTATGATGTACAATTGATGCTGAAGTAGTAATTGGCACATGCAATAATATATATATATATATATATATATACACACACATATATATATATATATATATATATACATACACACACACACATACATACACACACTCAACCTCGCTTGCATGGATGGCACTTGTGGCTCTTAATAATGCAGTAAAAAAACATGCTGGGACTAGCGTCTGTCAGTCAACGTTTCAGAGTATAGGCTCTTTTATCAAGACATGTCTTGATAAAAAAGCTATTACTCTGAAATGTCAACTGACAGATACTAGTCCCAACGTGTTTTTTTCACTGCATTATTAAGAGCCATGAGTATCATCCATTCAAGTGAGGTTGTGGATACTAAAATAAAATAATAATAATAATAATAATAATAATAATAATAATTTTATTTATATATCGCTTTTCTCCTAATGGACTCAAAGTGCTTTACATTTACAGTACAAAATAAGCTTAAACAAGGGACATTAGTGAAATGCTTAAGTGAATAAGTGAGTCTTGAGTCTATTTTTGAAGGATTCTAGAGTAAAGGTCTCTCGAACTGTGCGGGGAAGTGAGTTCCAAAAGGTTTGAGCAACAAAATTGAAAGCTCGACCCCCAGATGAATTCTGTGAGATTGTAGGTACTGTTAATAGTCCTTCATCAACAGATCACAGTAATCAAGAGGGACAGTAAGGAATCAGAAGCTGCTTCAGGTACCCTGGACCATGGTAATGTAGGGCTTTGTAAGTTAGTAAGCTGATATTGAAAGCAATTTGCCATCTGACAGGCAGCCAGTGAAGGGAGTAAAGAGTGGGTGTTATGTGGCTGGAACATAGCTGGTTGGTTAATAGCCTGGCAGCTGCATTTTGTACCATCTGCAAGTGGTGCAATTCTTTTGCTGGGAGACTGAGGTAGAGGGTGTTGCAGTAGTCTAGGCGTGATTATATCAAGGCATATATGACTTTGGGCAGATCTTCTGAGGGAATTAAGTGCTTGATTCAGGCTATGTTCCTCAGAAGAAAGAATGAGGATTTGAATGTGGCTGATACCTGATGTTTAAGTGTCAAGCCACTATCCAGGACAACACCAAGATTCCGCACATGTTTAGTGTTTTGTATTTCTGAATTTCTGAATTTGTATTTTTGTGTATCATCTGCATAGCAGTGGTAGACCAGGCCATGACATCTGATTATTTCACCCAATGGTAGCATGTATACTGCAAAAAGCATGGGAGATAATATAGAACCCAGTGGGATTGGCACTGGTGATGAAGAGTTTACTACAGAAGAAACTCAGTGACCTGCCAGTGTGAAATTATTTGAAAAAGCTAAGGAATGTGCCATCCAGTCCACAGAAATTTTTCAGGTGCTCAATTAGAATCCCATGGTCCACAGTATCAAATGCTGCTGAGAGATCCAGAAGGATTAAGATTGAACAATCACCTATATCTCTTGCCATCAGAAGATCATTAAGCACACATACCAGGGCTGTTTCAGTACTAAGGAAGGGCACCGGGCACAGCTTTTAATGTTACACAGGAGTGCTGAGCATTTTGTGTACATAATATAATTTATAATTTTTTTTATTTAGTATAACCCTTATCCCCATAACAATATAATTGCTCAAGTTATTACATTTTTAGACAAGATTTAGCCTTTAATAGATATGATATTGTCTACTTAATGGAAAAGTTATTTATTAGAATAAATACTAGAATATACTTAAATGTGTTTGCCTATTGTCCCATTCATTTTGATAGCTCCAACCTCCTTTTCTCAACACCTACTTCTCTTACTTACACACCAGATACACTCTATCTCCTACTTGGCCTCTCTGCCCCCAGACTCCACTCCTTTGTTGTTTTTGTTTCTTCTGACTACCTACTGTAGACATGTTATCTGTACCCATGTTAAATAGGTGCAGGTTTCATCTTACACTAACTATTTCCATTGCACCCCTAGCATCAGTGGCTATTAAGAGTTGCAGTGCTATATGTTATTTTTATACTGTATTGTATTGCTCTAAATTTTTGTTTGTGCTTCTCTATGGTACTGCAGTCCATATGTAGTGTGCTGTAAATAAAGTTTATTAATAAATAGTAATAATAATAATAATAATAATAATAATAATAATAATAATAATAATAAAGTCCCTGGTAGGCATCTGTTTGTTCTGGAGAAACTTGAGAAACACTGGACGTATTTTTGATGCAGTTTTCACTATTCTATAGAAAAATTTGTTGAGGAAGGTATATGAAACATTCATGTATGACAAAAGAGAGCAGAGCAGTGACAATTTCAGTGAAGCAAGTTAATGAAAAAATGAATGTCAGAAAACATTCTTGGCTTACACTGCCTAAACCATTACAGATATGGCACAACAATAGACTTTATTATATGCCATGTAGAGATTGATATATATTATTCAGTTTCTCCAGAAAAAAATATAAGCCCTGTTTACTGATACAAAATGTCACCTTTTCCCTTTTTAACCATTCTTTTTTAATTTATGTGAAAAATTATTCTTTAATTTCAAATGAGTCCAATTCCTAGTAAGAGTCTGCTTTGGCATGAAAATAAATAATGTGTTATGGTTTTATCTGTGCACTGAGCTATAATGGCTGTGATTGCTGCAAACTGCTACACTGATAGGTAACCCTATTCCTATTATAAACCAGAAATAGCAATAGAGGGGATGTTGATCTCATCCTCTCATGGTAAATAATGGTCTGTGAGTGTACACATAGTATGATGGTTGCCAATAAGCAAATAGATAAATAATTCCTCTATATTCACCCTAATGATTACCCTGTGGAATATCTGCAATTGAGAAACCTAAATCAGAGATTATTAAAGAATTGTAAACACTCTACTTCAATGGTATGAAACAATAATCGCTGAACATCTCAATAGATAACAACCCAGAAGTTCGGTGGAAGAATCAGCAGCACCCAAAGATAGAAGCCACCAAGACAAGTCGGCAGGTAGACCAAGTACTTGGCAGCAGGAAGGTGGAAAGGTAAGTCTCTGTACAGGAAGGGATGTACAGTGACCAGTTCCCTGGAACTTTAACCATGACCATCCCCCATAGACCATGGACATTCATCTGTAGCATCCAGAACCCAGGAGAAACCTGCTTCCAGGCATACTACTGGTGGCTGACCTGTCATAGAACACAACCCAATCCAGAGCCCCAACTACCAACCAGCAGCCAGAGCCCAATGCAGACCCCAGTAAGAATACAGAGAAAAGGGTGCACAGCTTCAACTGGTATGTGCATGGACTTTCAATTCTTACACACAGACTAGAAGGACACCGCAGTCTGCAACTATTTGGAAATTCAGTGACAGTTATTTTCAACTGTATCACTGGACTGAATTTACCTTGGAACATTGTATTGTATTACAGATTTGGACTCTGTGCACCTTGGAATATAGTAATGTAGTGTTAGCCCCACTGTTTTACATGTTGTTACCTATTGAGATGTTCAATGATTATTGTTTCACACCATTGAAGAAAATAATATTTACCATGATATAACAGTTTGTTATCCAGAATTCTCATTTGAATATTTTCCACAGGGTAATCATTAGGGTGAATATTGCATATAGTGCCATAATTTATTTATTTACTTATTGATCATGACCATCATGCTACGCGTACACTCACAGACAATTATTTACCATGAGAGGTTGAGTGCAATACCCCCTCTACTGCTTCTTATGACAATAAAAAAAGCACAGGGACAGACACTTAATGTCGAAGGAGTTGACCTAAGTGGAGACTGTTTTTCTCATGGACAACTGTACGTTTATAAAGGACTATTGCTGTAATTTCAAAATTGCTCCTTTGTGAAGCCATGGATGGTTGCTAGTAATGATATGTATCTCTAATGTATTTTTTACATTTAATTTAATAATTCATGTTGTGTTTCAATAATTTGCTAGATACAGCTTGAGTTGAAACAAATGAATCTTTTTTTTACACTGAGATGAGTCTTCTTTTATCCCCCTTTAGTAAACAAAGGTGATCGGTTACTGTTAATGTTTTAGTAGCCTTTGATTCTTTAAAGATGAACTATGCTCTACTAAAGTATTAATTTACTAATAAAATTAAGTAATTGAAATAAATAATTAAAATGAGACCAACTTATGTTGGTTAATATAACTTCATTAATATATCCTTATACTCCAAATAGCAGTTCTGCATGCATGAATACCGGATAATAATCCAGATAGACACTTTTCCTGGTATTTACATAAAGATTGTAAATAATTAAACCTTTTTTAGTGAAATATCTAACAACTGAAACAAGCAGTACATATTTGAGTTTGTTTTCATTGTTATAGCTTCTACTTACTCTATTAATTCAAACCACAAATAGAATGATTCCATCATTCTTTGAGATCCACATATATTTGCCTTATCAGTTTACAGTATATCTAAAAACACTACTATAAGTAGTTAGGAGGGTTTCATTTACTTTCTGATAATATAAGAAAAGAAAATAAGAAAAAAAAGAAAAAAATTATTAAAATTTTGACTGTTGAAATGTTTCTTTCCATTTACCATGATCTTACTTTGCCTCCTTCTATGTACTATTTTCATTATTGTTGGTAAGTTTTAAATGAAACAGAAACATGGAAGGCAAAACATGCATGGCTACAGAGGTATTACATCACTGTATTTGTTGTTTGAAGGTGAAATTACACATGCACAGTGCACATATATCTTTGAAATGTATATTAATTTCAAGTATTATGAGTGCATAACAAAATTTTGCAAAGTCAAGTGAAACATATTTCAAAATCTTTATTCTTTACTGAACATGTACTATTTTAAGTATTACATTTTCTTTGTAATAAAAGAAGAGAGAAAAAAAGCAAAATATGGAATGGAAATGCTGATTTTTAATTTAGCTTAGGCAATAATGTCAATTATTTTATATTTAATTTAATATAATTGATTAGTGTTGTTTTTTTTTGCATAGTAAAGCCCAATATGCCTATATTTTATTGTATTTTTCTGAAATATAAATTATTATAGAACAAAAGGTCTTAATGAATTCTGCTATCCAGCCAATTCCCAGAAATGAATGGATGTAAAACAGTGATTCAAAACGTATACGTGCTTTGTCAATGACAAATGCAATCTTGTAATTATGCCAAATTCTCAAGATCAGAAGAAATTGTTCTGTAATATATTATTTTCAATGCCAACTTTTTAGTATATAGATGAATAGCTTTAAATAATAAAGTTGATGGACTAATCCAGTGGCTTTAGAATCATACCCAAGAATCATATTGGCTAACTATACTTGCCAACAGTTTTTAAATATTTTACTGAATTTTTAATTACATTACAGGTGAAGTAAAAAATAATGAATTACATTTAATTTGAAGACAATTAAAATAAATAAGATTAATTCAAATACATTTTCAAAAATAAAGCTAAAAAGTAGGTTATTCTTAAAAAACATTTTATTTATATAGTGCTACATCGTGTGTCTATGGCACTGTACAGAGATTAAGCAATACAATTATACATCAGTACAGGGTACCATGATGACAATTATTATTATATCAAAACAACCAAACGCAGGTTAGAGTATGGGGGAAGTGAGGGGTAGAATAATATGACCCACTATATCTATGAAAATTGATTGGCTGAGATGTCAAATGGGTTGAGAGATGTAAAATAGTGATCAAGTAGGTAGACAGAATGGTTCAGAGTCACTTGTCAGAGGCAGTGGATAAAAGGTGCACTGAATCAGGACAGAATGAGAGAATGAACGAGAAAATGAGGGAAGAATGTGGGGTGTAACTAGGGGGTTGAACTTGGTTAAAGAGTAGGTGGGTTGATGAGCGGCATGAAGAGATGAGCTGTAAGGACTTGTTTTAAGTTGTAACATGGTAGAAAGTCTAAGGGAGTGAGCTCCACAGCAGTGGGGCAGTATGGATTTTTGTTACTTACTGTTGAATCCATTACTCCAAGTCCATCTGGCACACTGCTGACCATAGGGTGTGTAGAGGGTATAGGAGCTGGCACTTAACTAGTTAAAACTCTTGATCCTCCCCTCCAATACATCCTTGGTTTTAACTAACAAAGTACAAAGAATAATTTGAACAAGAATATGACAAAAGTCACCCACCTCTACAATAAAGTAACAAAAATTGAAGGGAATCAGATAAATGAATGCCACAGTACTGCAAGTACAAAAATCTTATTTTCTCCCTCATCTATCTAGGAAGCATACTGTTGATGCTGGGGACTTTCCTCCAGGTCAGCCCCTAGGTTAGGGTACAGTATGCTGGGTGGACTGAAAAAAATAGTTTTCATCCAAAATTGCTATAATTGGATGCAAACTCAATAAATAGGTAAAATGTTGTAAAAAAAATTACTAGGGGACCATGTAGACACCTGTGAAGTCCCAACCAACCTAGTGGAAACAGTAGAGATTTGAACTGGAACTATATGTTCTACTGCAATATATGCTTGCTGAATAGTGAACCTAATCTACCTAGCTATTGAATGTTTAATGCCTGCCAACCTCATTTCTTAGCATCATAAAGTACTAGTAAACTGGCAAATTTTCAAAAATTGACTTTTGTATCATGGTAAATTCTTAATGTAATAATAATAATAATAATAATAATAATAATAATAATAATAATAATAATAATAATAATAATAATAAAGAGTGACTACTAAACCTGATTATATGTAATACTAGATTTCCCAAAAGCTGGGAAGACAATTTTCTGATTAAGGTTAAAAGCAGATACCACCTTTTGAACCTTTTGATGTCTGTGTGCCTAATACTGCCATATTATCTTGCTTCACTAAAAATGGAGACTTGCAGGACAAGGTCCTCAGTTTAGAAACACTTCTAGCTAATGTGATTGCTAGAAGAAACACAACATCCAAGGAAAAACTTAAGCTACAACTTTTTCAGGGTTTCAAATAATGATAACTGTCGAGCTGATACTGTACAACAAGGTTACATTTTTAAGACTCTATGGAATGAATAAATAGAGGTCAAATGTGTAAAGCAACCTGTACAAATGTCTTAACCTCTTTAATCAGAGCAAATATTTTCAGAAAATAGATTGACAATACCAACACTTGCACTCTAAGTGAACCTAGACAAAGTTATGACAAAGGGAAACCTGATTTTTTTCCACCAGGCTATGTAATTTTTTCAGATTTTCTTACCTTGTCCAAGACCTGTGAGCCTAACTTCACTCTTTTTGAAAGACTGGTGAATTGAGCTGAGAGCCGATGGTTGGACCAAGGACAGTTTATCAGAAACATTTGAGAATGTAGTCTTGCATACTGAACCTCCTTAAAAATGAAAATACTGATTCCAGATTGTTTCATTCATAGAAGGACCAAAACCCTTTTAGTCAGTCTCTGAATTACTTCTATATTTTTACCTTGGTAGGAAGACTTTTCCTAGTTTGGTATTGAAAAATAAATCTAGGAATATCATGTGCTGGCTGTGAATGATCTTGGATTTCTGAAGGATGAGAATCCAACATTGAGATTCTAGTACATCCACAGACTTTAGATAATCCAACTTTAGGGACAATTTTGAAACTGAATTGAACAAAAGATCATCCATAAAAGAAGCACAATCTTTGTGCCATGATTTTTGCAAAACTATGAGAGACTGACTCCATGGCCAATAGAAGAGTTCTAAATTGATCATTCCTTCCTTTGACCATAAATCCTAGAAACAATTAGTGCCCTTTTAAATTGCCACATGGAGGTATGAGGTAGGCATTCTTAAGGTCTATGCATGCCAAGAATTATTTTACATCTATACTACATATTAGTGATTCTCACTGATTCAGTTTTGAATCTGCCTATCCACAGCCTTGTATTTACACTCTTCAAATTCAAGGTTGGTAACTTCTGTCTTGTTTCTAGACTAAAAATAGATTTGAGTAAAACACCTGAGTATTTTGATTCTTTGATACAGGATAAATTACTCCTGAAACTAAAAGTGCAGTTATTGATTGATCTAAAGTCAGACAACTTTCCTTGTCTTTTGGTAACTTTTTGAAAAATTTATTTTTGATGGTGGACCTGAAAGACTGAGCATATTACCTCTCTCTATACTTGTACAAAAAACAGAGTTGCAGATGCAAAATGCGATCATTACTGTATACGTTTAAATTGATAATATACAATTTCAGAGGTAGTTTGCATATCAATGGCCACTGATACGGGCCTGCCCACCAGCGTCAAGGTCACCTCATTGAGCAGTCCCTAACACTCCGGGGTTCACATCTGGGATGCAGGGCACCCCAAAAGTCAGCTCAGCCAAAGACCTCCCCAGGGCATCACACGAAAAAAAGGGTGACAGTGAAGTGTTAAAGTATAAGGTGTGTAAAGTAATTAACAAGTGTTATAATAATGATAAGGGTAGAATATATGTGAAAAAATACTTAAATAATAAACAAACATGAAAGTGATATACAAAGTGACTATATGTATTAAATGGTGATGCCCTGGAGAGGTCCAGCCAGAACAGCTCAGGGGGCCCCACAGCCAAACGCTCACCCCAAATAAACTGATACTAACAATATAAATAGGACTTACTTGTAATTATGCCTGTTGCCTTGTGCAGTCAAATGCTAGGTCCCTGCTTAAAAACATATGAGGGGGTGGGGGAGGGGTGCAAATCTAGACTGGAGCAATCTCAGGCTTCAGATGTGTGTATAAATACACAATATGGAGTATAAGGAGGGGCTCTAGACTGCACACCCTAATAGTTATGAAAGGAGCCATCATGTTGAGATTTCAAAGTGACATGTACAAAGAACAGAGTTGCAGATGCACTATGCGATCATTACTGTATACGTTTAAATTTATAATATACAATTTCAGAGGTAGTTTGCATATCAATGGCCACTGATAAGGGCCTGCCCACCAGCATCAAGGTCATCTCATTGAGCAAGTCCCTAACACTCTGGGGTTCACATCTGGGATGCAGGGCACCCCAAAAGTCAGCTCAGCCAAAGACCTCCCCAGGGCATCACACAAAAAAAAGGGTGACAGTGAAGTGTTAAAGTATCAGGTGTGTAAAGTAATTAACAAGTGCTATAATAATGATAAGGGTAGAATATATGTGAAAAAATACATAAATAATAAACAAACATGAAAGTGATATACAAAGTGACTATATGTTTTTTGTACATGTCAGTTTGAAATCGAAGCATGATGGCACCTTTCATTACTATTAGGGTGTGAAGTCTAGAGCCTCTTCTCTCTCTATACTTGTCACTCAGTGGTCTGAATAGGTATTTCTCCACTGATCCCTGAATGACCAAATATTGGAAACCACTATAGACACCTCTGGCTATTCCCAGATTCCCTTCACATGATGTAATCTTATCCTGGAGACTAGATGCCTCACATTGACAAGGCTACTTCCTACTTGTCCAAGTCTGTTTACCTCTTCAATAACTCCATCTGAACAAATAAAACTATCCTCTTACTTTACAAGATATTGATAGATTTTCCTGTTGTAAGGAAAGCCAAAAAGGAATTAAATCTGATATTCAAGGTAAAAGTACTACCCACAGACAAAAAATAACATTTTCTTCCTGTGGCCTCAAAAATGTATCTAGCTTAGAAGCAAACAAAAGTTTCCCTTTATAAAGACAATTTTGCAGAGATGTATTTGTTTCTACTTCTACACTCCAAGATTTCACTCATAATACTTGCATTCCCACAACCTTTAGTCTTTGAATTTAGTGAGGATGCATCCACAGCAACCTCACCACCTAAATAATGTGCTCCTATTGTAATCAGTTGTACAAGTGAAAGAAGCTCACACTGAGATCGATATAACTGAATACCTTCTACCAAAAGTTTTGACCACATTTTTAGCACTGGATATACAAGCTGAATAAATATTGACCTTTAGTGCTGTTCCTATGGATAGTTAATCAGATTTTGGAATACTTTTATACTGTACTTGTGTCAGGATGTGGCCTGGGTTCAGCCACTACTCACCTCTGTACCGGCGTTCTTGGGTTTAGGTGTTCAGTCGCTGGGAGTAGAGGTGAGTGGTGTCTAAGTATTCTCCCTGGGGTCTGCTAGGGCTTCTGTGTGTGTATTCTGGTTTCTGGGGTTTCGGGCATGGGCGCAGCCATGTTGATCCATATCACCTGACTAGTCTCTCCCACAAGGCAATGTTCCACTTACTGAGGATCCTCTGTTGTCTGAGCCTATCTTTCCAAGCAATGTATTTCCTCAGGAGTTACCGTTGAGAACTATGACTGTTTGGAAGAAAAATCCATCTTTCTGTACTAGATATCCACTGAAGATTGGTAAATCTACAAATTGCTCATACCAAGTCTGAATTTTTTTTTCTGGTGTCTCAAAGTTTCGAGTTCTTGAAGTTTCGCTGAAGATTGCTAAATTTTTTTCAATTTATTTTCTTGGAATCTTTAGCTTCAAGTTTTTCTGTTTTTTCTGGTCTCCCAAGTTTCGAGTTTAAGTTTTTCAGTGCACTTCTTGGTGTCCGGAATCTACCCAGAAAGCCGGTACTGTCAGGATGCAACCTGGGATCAGCTGCTACTTAACTCCGTGCTGGCATCCTTGGGTGTTCAGTCGCTGGGAGTGGAGTTGAGTGGTTTCTGACTATTCTCCCCAGGGTCTGCTAGGGCTTCTGTGCATGTGTCCTGGTTTCCAGGGTGCTGGGTATGGGGGCAGCCATGTTGGTACATATCAGTTGACTAGGCTCTCCCAATGGTAGTCCTTTGGTCACTCAGCTGATCCTCTGCTCCAATGACCAGCTACCCAGGGGTATTTAAGTCTGACTCCAGGAACAGGAAACAGCTGTTCAACTTTTCTGTTCCAGTGATTATTAGGCTCTACAGTGTTATCCACTAATCTACAGTGTGTTGTTTCAGCCCTCATGCTGACCACCAATGTTACTTATATTAGCTTCCATGCTAATTCCCAGCATGTTACTTCAGCTCTCACAGAACTCCAGTGCTTCTTGTAAATCCCTGTGTTCCTGTGGTGTCAGCTTTCATGCTAATTACCAGTTGGGCATTAGCTGGTCTTTTAGTAACTCCCAGTACATGCCTGTATCCACATTTCTCTGTTTTTCTCTGTGTAAGTCAGCAGGACATCCGGTGTTCAAGTATTCAGTTCATTTGCTGATCTCCTGTATTCAAGTATTCAGTTATTATGCCAATCTCCTTTGTTCAAGCATTCAGTTAACTTGCTGATCTCCTGTATTCAAGTATCCAGTTCTTACCCTGATCTCCTGTGCTCAAGTTTTCAGTTAATTTGCTGATCTCATGTGTTCAAGTATTCAGTGCATACCCTAATCTTCTGTGCTCAAGTATTCAGTTCATGCTGATCTCCTGTGTTCAAGTATTCATTCTAATATAGATCCGGTCTTCCTGCCACTTCCAGGTACCTGTCCAGAGGACTGTGACCTACTCACTTTGTGCTGCAAAACCCATATCCCAACTGGAGGGGTCACCGGTGAAGACCACTGAGTGAGTTAGACTCCGTGCCTCTGGCCGTGTCTAGCTAAACCTGGGTTTGGCCACAATAGGGAGACCCAGCACTCTCACTCACCTGCTTGTTCCCTAGCCACCCTACCCCCTGGCTTTTCCCATACAGTTCATGATAGTTTGAACTACCTAAGTGCAAGCCACCGGGTTCAATGGTGAAACAGGTTTTCAAGATTTACTCCTTCATGTCACCGTTCAAGAGGAGGCCCAGCAACTCATGGGTCAACAGTTACAAGAAATGTTTTCTTAGTTGAAATCCTGTTGTCCCTTTGTTTCCAGCTTCACTTCAAGTTCCTGCTGTAAACCCTCCTGTGCCCCTTCTGCCTAAGCCATATTCCTGAGTAATTTCAACTCTGACCACAGAATCCCTTTCTGATTGTACAACTCAACATTTTAGTAGTCCCTTGGCCTCTGAATCCTCCAATTTCTGTACCCTGATGCAGGCTACCAGGTATGACAAAGATTTCTATGCAAGTTGAAACGCATTGGTTTGTGGGACTTCAAGCAACTAGAACTGAAGGTTGTAATAGAGACGGTGTACCCCCGAGCTGACCAGGTACTTCAGATTCCTGATCCCAGGGAGTGTTTGTTCCATGCTGTTTAGGTGTATACTGTTTACACCCACACCTTCTGGTATGTTTGTTTTCCCTCCATTGGTGGTTTACATGAATTTTGTTTGGATATTTATCCATTGTATTTTAAAAAAACATTTTTTTTCATAAAAAATACTTGATTACGGTATGTCGGCTCTTTCTATGCTTATATTTCATATGGAATATTGATTCAAAAGACAACTGAAGATTCTATGAAAGTTGGCTGTCCATTAAAGATCTTTTGGAGAATTTCAAGTAACATTTTCCTAATACCTTAGGAGTTTTTGATATCTGGACCAATTTATGAGACTTTCAGACTATTGACTCTTTACCTAATTTGTTTTGCGCTCAGTGTTTCATTTCTGTTTTTGTATTTTGTCTCATAAGGTATTTGTGGGGGATACCCCTTGACACTGTTTAGCTGCAATACCAGTGAAGCACGGTTCTTTTACCTTTGTGTACAGCTACCCAAGGGTATTTAAGTCTGACTCCAGGAACAGGAAACAGCTGTTCAACTTTGCTGTTCCAGTGATTATTATACTCTCTGGTGTTTTCCACAAAGTATCTACAGTGTGTTGTTTCAGCCCTCACGCTGACCACCAGTGTTACTTATATTAGCTCTCATGCCAATTCCCAGCATGTTACTTCAGCTCTCAAGGAACTCTAGAGTTTCTTGTAAATCCCTGTGTTCCTGTGGTGTCAGCTTTTATGCTAATTACCAGTTAGGCCTAAGCTGGATCTCAAGTGACTCGCAGTATATGCCTGTATCCACATTTCTCTGTGTTTCTCTGTGCAAGTCAGCACCTGGATCTCCTGTGCTCAAGTATTCAGTTCATTGCTGATCATCTGTATTCAAGTATTCAGTTCATAACCTGATCTCTTGTGCTCAAGTATACAGTTCATTTGCCGACCTCCTCTGTTTAAGTATTCAGTTTATTCACTGATCTCCTCTATTCAAGCATTCAGTTCATACCCTGATCTCCTGTGCTCAAGTATTCAGTTATTTGCCAATCTCCTGCATTCAAGTATTCAGTGCATACCCTGATCTCCTGTGTTCAAGTATTCAGTGCATACCCCAATCTTCTGTGCTCAAGTATTCAGTTCACACTGATCTCCTGTGTTCAAGTATTCATTCTAATATATTTCTGGTCATCCTGCCACTCCCAGGTACCTATGCAGAGGGCCGCGACCTGCTCACTTGGTGCAGCAAAACCCATTTCCCAACTGGAGGGGTCACTAGTGAAGGCCACCGAGTGAGTAAAGCTGGGCATCCACTAGACAATTTTCTGTCAGATATCTGTCCAATCTGGCTGGTTGGAATGAAAACCTGGTAATGTATGGGAGCAAATGACAGTCGATCATATGGTTTTAAACACTGAAAAAAGTACAAAAGAAATTGTTCAAATTGTTTACATTTGTGTGTTTTAACCAATTTGTCTGAACAACCATTTTTGGCTATTTTCCAGTGTTTGTGAGCAAATGGACGATTGTCATTTGCTCCCATACATTACCAGGTTTTCATTCCAACCAGCCAGATTGGACAGATATCTGACAGAAAATTGTATAGTGGATGCCCAGCTTTAGACTCTGGACCTCTGGGCAGGTCTAGCCAAACCTGGGTTTGGCCACAATAGGGAGACCTATGACTCTCACTCACCTGCTTGTTCCCTAGCCACCCTACCCCCTGGCTTTTACCATATGGTTCATGACAACTTGCAGTGTGAACCTAACTTTATGAAAACCCTGTCTAGAATGGGAATGGTTTAGCCTTGGATTAGTGAGCTACTGGGATATCCACCCTTGGTGACTATTCTCTACTACTAATATCACTATGAGGTAATGGATACATGGCAGGAAACCTAAAAGGGATTTAATATTTTCCATGTAGATTTAACCATTGTTCCACAATTAAAATCAAATCAAATAACACAGACTTTTTCTTCAGAATTTTAGTTCAGGTACTTCCAGGTCCTCAACATTTTTAAATTCAGCACCTACTGTACCAAACTACTCCAACCAGGAGTGTACCACCTGGACACCAATCCCCTCATCTACTAAATATATTGGAACTTTCAATTCTGTTCTTCCTCATAAAGTGAAACAGCCAGGAAATCCTGATAATTGAACCTGGTCCACACGCTTCTTCTTTTGGGTTTTTGAAAGAGCTGAACATATGAACAACTTCTCTAAAGAATATGACATTCTCTACAGGTCTAATGCTGTGTACTCCATCATCCTAGATCCCAATGGATGCTTGAGGACCCCAGTGATAAGATTAGATTGGTTTGTATCTAACCAAGACCCTGGCAATCTGGAGACTTGGGACATGTAGAGGGGTTTTAGTTTTGTCTTATCTGCAGACTGTATGACTTTCTTGGTAAAGCTGGAAACATTAAATAAAAAAGAAACCAAAAGAAAATCAGTGCTAACTTCACCTTCATCACCTAATTTAAAAGTAAGGAGGGATTGGAGAGAAGAAGCTTTACACAGAGAATTTCAAATAGATAGGGGCATCAGTATCCTTAATACACCCGATGGTCAGCAGTGTCCCCCAGTAGGATGAGGAATACATTTTTGGTGCAGGATTGAGAGGAGATGTCATAGGGCCTGCTTATGCATGCAGTTCAACTGCAATAGCAAACCAAACCACTGTGATCACAATGCAAACTCAGCACAACATAAGGATGCCCACTTTACCATATACACATCTGCAATGTTTAGCAGAATAGCTAAACCATCGGTACAGTCTATTGCCATCACAGTGTCATGCATACCTGTAATATCAACTTATGTTTAATTTGTTTATACATTCTCTTAAAGCACTCTGGTTCACTGACTGACCCAATTGAACCCCCTTTAATAAAATTGAATACCAATCTCCTTACTAACTTTATTATTTTGGATATTCAATAAATCCATTAACATTGGACCAGTACGTGTTTCACACCCAGATTGGATCTTAAATTAGGAACAGACTATGGCCCTCATTCAGAGCCGCTCGTAAGCGGCAGTACGCTCGTAGCGTTCCGATGTTGTGAAACCAAGCATGCGCCGGTGTTACACTGCGCATGTGCGTACAGCTGATTGCGATCTTTTTTTTAGTCGTTCTTCAAATAGCGAACAGGAAGTGACATGTCAATTGTGATTGAAAGAACAGGCCGTTTTTGGGCATTGACGGGGGTGGAGATGGGAAAAGGCAGGCGTGTCGAGGCATTTTTTGGGCGTACATAAATTATCTCATGTGAACGGCCAATGTGATCGGAACAAGTCATACGTCACTGTCTGATCCACTTTCCGTTCAAACTGCTCACACAGCTTGTGGTCTGGTATACTCTACCACAATGACGATGGTCTCATCCTCCTTCCCGTGCCTCTTCGATGTGTAATCGATTTATCTTTTCTTGCAATCAACTTAGAATTGAAAACAAGCTTGTAATGTGTTTAGCAAATAGTTTTTTTTAGTAGCACAAAACCGTACGCAGGTGAAATAATTTTTTTTTTGCATTTTTTTTTTTGGTTTTGTGTTATTGCGACAATATTGTCATCATTTTTGTGTTTTAGCAACATTTTTAATGGGCCAGGAAAATTCGCATCCATTTTGTTTTGGCAAAGTGTTCCTTCAAACTCCTAAATGGTTTTTAACCCTTTGGGATCTGAATTAAAATTAATGTTTTTTTTTTTTTTGGCCGGGATTACCTCTAAACCATTTTTAGAATAATGTCACAATACAATGGAGCATATTTTGAAATGTTTTTATTTTTTAGACACATTTTTATTTTTGCCAGTTTTCAGTTCTGGCTAATGTAAAAAATTTTGAAATTAAAATTACAAACACAACAATAGTGGCATTTGCCCAAAAGAAAATAAAACACATTAAAAACAATTCACAAGAAAGGAGAGGGAAGTTTTGGCCCTTAAGGAATATGGGGCAAGCACAGAAGGATTGTGGGAAAATTAGCCAGTGCTGTCATCGCTTTTTGCCCCGTTTGGCCGGGGTAGGGTGGGAGCCTGACCGGGTCCAGGATGTGCTTTGGCTGGCCTGTCCAGAGGCAGATGTTGGGGCCTCTGGACTAGTCAGAGGACTAGGCACATTTGGAGGGATGGCTGTTGTTGTGCCAGAGGTGGAGGATCCTGATGTTCCGGCAGGAAGGAAGGCCGGCTCCACCATGTGCTGGTGAATGAGCTGCTCCAGGGCATTGGCAATTCGGATGTTGGCCCTGGTATTTTCGTCCAGGGCCTGAGCAATGGTCACATTGGCCACAGCATTTTGCTCCATGGCCTCAGCCACCCGAAGCAGACTGGCGTCCATCCTAAGCAGAATCTCCGTGTGGTGATCCAATTTAAAATTGAGATCTGTGAGGAGGGCCACTGCCTGTGAGGGGAATGCCCTGGACTGGCTTCTGCAGGGTCCCCAGCCGGATCTACTGCTTCCTCCGCTGCAGAGCCAGCAGAAATTCTGCGGCCAAGGCTCCCCTCTGGAGCAGACTCATCCGCCTGTGTCTCTGTGAGAAAAAAGAGAAAAGAGGAACATTAGAATCTACATATTGTCACAAACACATTTCAGAGTTGGTAACATAACAACATTTACCTGGGACAACATGAGGAGCCGCAAAGTCTGGCATGTCCGTATCCATGTTGGACACGCCAAACACCTCCTCTTCCTGCACACACCCCTGTGCCAGCTCTTCCAAGTCATTCAGCTCCAATGACACTGGGGTGGGACCCCCACCTGTCCCCCTTGCATGCCTAGCCCTGTCAGCCAGTTTTTGCTTCAGGCGAATTTAAAATCGGTCCATCTGTGGGTGAAAAAGTTGGCATTATTCCTGCAGTATTTGGCCCTGTAACCACTTTTTTATAAAATGTAGTTTTTACGTACCGCGTTTGACATCCCGGGTTAGACGATCCAACTTACCCACCCTATTGACAGCACTGGCTATCTCATCCCACATTCTCCACTTCTGGCTTGCACCCATATTCCTTTCTGCCTGTGGCAGGGTGTCAACACACATTTGGACCAAAACATCCATCTCCTTTCTTGTAAATTGTGGCTGCCTTTTTTTTTTGTTTGGTTTTGTTGGCCTACTCAGCCCAGCAGCCTCTTCCATGGCATCCCCAACACCTTTTTTTTAAAACATTTTTTAAATTTTGATGTCAAATTTTCACAAAATTAGGGTTCTAAATGATCCTTGAATACAAAAGAGACAAATACTTACCGGGCGCCTCTTGGCCATTGTTTTGCTGTTCTGTAGCCATTATGAGCACCTCAACTTGAACTACAGCAGACCGTTTGTGACTTTCCATGACGAATTTATACATGCGTCCTCATTATTCGTCCGCATCATTGATTGTGCGCTCCTATGATCCGTCCTTAATTTGAGCGGGTAAATAAAGACTATTTATGGCTTGTTGCGACTCGAGTCGAGGTGGCGGGTGATGAATGTTGGAGGTTTAGTTTGGAGGAGTGGATTGTTGGCGTGATTAGTGGTTTGAGGCGGTTTGTTGGAGTTGGTTTTTAATGTTTGATTTTTGGATCTTACGTTCGCTTTTTTTTTCTGGTTATTTTTTGAGTAAGTCTTTTTAAAAACTCTTGGAAAAATTAATGGATCTACTAACCAAATGTTCTTACTTTTTTTTTTTTTTAACAGTTATTTTGGCAGTGCCCCATTGAAGTTTTTGGACTGTGACTTATTTGTCGCTTTTCGGTAAGTTTTTATTGTTTCATGATTTTACAATTTTGATGTGTTGGTCTTCGCATATGTTTTGCCAAGTAATGTTTTATTTTTAAATTGAAAAATCAGGTATTAACACTAAATATAGCATACTGTTTTGCAAAATATATTTCCATTTATAATTTTTAAAAAATGTGTACTATTTAGCGCACTAATGTTTCCATCTTAACAAGTCAAAAATGCGTACTATTTAGTGCACTAATGTTTCCTTCTTAACCAGTCAAAAAGGCAAACTATTTAGCGCACTAATGTTTCCTTCTTAACCATTCAAAAATGCGTATTATTTAGCGCACTAATGTTTCCTTCTTAACCAGTCAAAAATGCGTACTATTTAGCGCACTAATGTTTCCTTCTTAACCAGTCAAAAATGCAAACTATTTTGTGCAGTAATGTTTCCTTCTTAACTAGTCAAAAATGCGAACTATTTAGCGCACTAATGTTTTTTGCCTATATCAAATTAAAAATCATGTTTTACCACTACCAGGGCTATTCAATATGGGTGCGTTAAGTATTTTTTGGCCTTAATATCGCACTTTTTTAACGTTTTGGCGTTCATATCTCTGTTTTTACTTTTACACTGTATTCAATATCAAAGACTTTTTCAATTTTTGAATAGTCGAAGTTAAAAAACAGGGATAAGTTATCACCATTCAAGACACAATAGGTGTCTTAAAAAAGTGCAGATTTGGGGTTTAGGGGTGCAGGCTTTAACAAAAATAGCCTGCACCCCTGAGAATGTCCTTTCAAAAAGCACTATGTTAATAAAAGGTTTGTTTAAAATAGGGATACCTCCGAAAATTTAGGGTAAATTTGGGGGTCCCAAAAAAAAAAAAAAAAAAATGTTAAACAATCGGCAAATATGTTCAGGGCTATTCTGCATGTATGCGGCAGGTGTTTTGAAGAATAGAATTATAGCGGCAGGTACACAAATGCTGAATTTTCAAAAAACACTTACTTTAGGGACCCCAAAATATGCTAGTACCCATTTTCATGTCCCCCAAATTTGATGTGACCACTTAAAATACTTTAGACAAATTCCAAAGTGCTCTTCTGCATCACTTGCTCAATGTCGGTTAAAAAACACCTGCTGCGTCAAATTAAATCCCCGAGTTTAAATTAAAGGCTAAAACGAGGGTACCCACAGTGTGCCCCCATGGTTTCCCAACTTTAGGTGGGTCTTTCAATTTATTAAAGGAAAACTTCTTAATTTAACGCAAATCAAACTAAGGAGTTTCCCTTTTTTGCTAATTTTATATTGAATAGGTGGATAAGCGGGAGCGCGCACCAGACTCCCTAAATTAAGTGTTTCGAAAATTCAGCATTTGTGCACCTGCTGCTATAATTCTATTCTCCAAAATACCTGCCACATACATGCAGAATAGCCCTGAACATATTTGCATTTTATTTAGCAAATTTTTTTCATGTTTTATTTTATCACCCCAAATTTTTAAAATTTTTTGGGTGGTGTCCCTATTATTGTGTAATTTTTTGGGTTTACACAGTTCTTTGTTAAATGTCAATCTCAGGGGTGGCGGCAATTTTTTTCATGTCGGCACCCCTAAACCCCAATTCTGCACTTTTTTGCCACACCTATTCAATGGTGTAAACTTCTCCCCGTTTTATCACTTTGCCTTTTCAAAAATGCAAAAAGTCTTTGATATTGAATACGGTGTAAAAGTAAAACCTGAGATAATGACGTCTGAATTGCGAAATTAACGCAAAAAGGGACTTATCTATCCCATATTGAATACCACTGTAAATGTAGCGTGCATTTCCTAACTAATGTGTGCTCCCTTCTATATATTTATGGTTTTAAAATTGTTTGGCGAATAATTTTTAATTTGAAAAAAAATTTTCAAATTTTTTCATCTTGTAAAATGTAGGATTTTGACATCATGACAATACCCCGGCCTGTAAGCATCTTTGGATTGATTGGAAAAGATAAGTTGTTTTTTATGTTCACATTTGTCTCAAACAATAACTACCTGGCTTACCATTTCAGGTTGATGATGGTCGTATTATCTTGGCCATGTTGCCCGAACCCGACCAACCTCATCATCCCAGGCGTAGGCCTCGTAGGCGTGCAAGGCCAAAGATATATAGAACACGTGTCACCCTTTTTGGAATGCCAGATGATGAGGTGTTAAGACGATACCGTCTTCCTCCACAAATCATCCTAGACACTCTTTCATTAATAGAGAGTGATCTTGAACGGCAAATTGACAGTCCTACAGCAATACCACCACTTACGCAATTAATGTCGGTGTTACATTTCTGTGCCTCAGGATCCTTTCAAACCATGGTGGGAATAGTTGCGGGAATCTCCCAATCCTCCTTTTCAAGGATCCTGAGGGAAATGATGGAGGCCTTTTTTAAACACCTCCATCATTTTATTCAAATACCAGTGGATATGGGTTCCCTTAGTGTGGTGAAGGCCAATTTTTACCAAACAGCTGGCTTCCCACACATAATAGTGGTTGTGGATGGCACTCACATACCACTTCAGCCCCCAGCAAGGCTGGAGGCTATTTATAGGAACCGAAAGCACTTTCATTCACTGAATGTAATGGTGGTATGTGATGCCTTACTCCAGATCCTGACCCTGAATGCCAAATTCCCCGGGAGTGCACATGATTCCATCGTCATCTGGCAATCAGGGATTTGGCAAAAATTAGACAACCTACAAGCTGGTGATACATGGCTTCTGGGTAAGTTGACACCTTCCGTGGCAACCAATGCAAAGCTTGTTACACAATGGCCTGATGTTTGTGTTTGTTTTTTCACAGGAAACAGTGGTTACCCTTGCACGCCCTGGCTGCTCACTCCTTATTTGGCTCCCACACCAGGGCCACAAATTGAGTATAATTCCGCACTTACAGCCACCAGGCAGGTGGTGGAGCGCTGTATCGGCCTTTTAAAAGGCTGATTCAGATGCCTCCTCTGCTCTGGTGGTGAGCTCATGTATTTACCGGATATGGTTTCGAAAATAGTGGTCCTGTGTGGGATATTTCACAACATCGCCATAAGGAGTGGTGTCCCAATGCAGCCAGAGGATGTCTTGCCTGAGGATGGCCCCCCCGAGGTTGGTCCGAGGTCAGTATGTGGGGGTCCATACGCGATGATGTGGTGGCCAGATTTTTCAGGTAATTATTGTCAAACATTTACTTAATTGACACAATGTTGACATGTACCATTGTAATGTGCCTTTTTAATTTTTTTTTTTTAATTTAATTTTTCTTGCCTTCCTTTACAAACCTCAAAAAAATGATGCCTACTACCTGCTCCACTAAATTGGGTACATGTGGCCACATTGGATATAACTTTGGAATCAATTATTTCATCGCCTCATTTGTGGATTTATGTTGGCCTGCTACTTATTTCATCAGTTCTTGATTGTTTCTTTTGTTGTTTGCTTTTGGTGTTGGTTGTTTTTTGGAGTGTCTTTTCACTGTGTGAATTGCTTGTCACAATTACATTTTTGTATGTGTTTGGTGTGTAGTAAATTTTTGTTTGCCGTTAAAAAGACTGTTTTTTTCTAAATTAGAATCACATGTAACCTGGCACAAAAAAGGAAAACTTTCGTAATGCCTAATCCTGTAATGTGTGAAATGTTTAAGTGTTTGAACATGCTTTGTGGCTTACAAAAAACATCAAAGGTATTATGTTGATTCAGTAGGTTTGCCAAACTAGGCCTAAGCAGCTTTTTTGGATAATTTACATTACCCACGCAAAGAAAAACCAGATAATGTTTGAAATTCTAATAACCTATTGGTATGGTGAGGTGTTTAATGTAGCAGCTTACATACTTACTAGCGCTTTGTACAATATAATTTACCTTACTTTAAAGAACATGATCAAATAGTGGACTTATGGAAAGTTAAACAATGTAACTGTTTCAGACAAGGAATGAGACTCGTTAAAATACAAAGAAATTTTAATTACAAACAAATAATTTGAAAAAAACAAACAAGGAAAACAAAAAATCAGCTCCGAAGGGCCGCCACCATGTGGTCAAGGACCACTAACATTGAGATCATGTGGCCACGCAAGGCGGCCAAACCCTCCTGCATACAATGCATCCACCTCTGGTCCTCTGTTGGAAAACAAAAACAAAAAAAAAATGACACCTTACATTATAAGTTTACAAAACAAACTCCAAAAAAAAATCTAGTGTAAACAAAGATCCAGTTGTGATGAAATAAACAAAGTACTGGCAAATGCAAAGATGGGATAAATACTAAATTACAAATGAACACACAAAAAGGCGACCACAGAAAGGATGAAGTACCCTTGTTAGGGTAAACAATAACTACCCAAGTATGAGTGTTTGGACATGTGTGATATGTATCATTGGTAAAAATCCAATACATTGTCTATCAAAATAAAAATGTCCCCACTAAAATTTTTAAATTTTTTTAAAGGGAAACATACCTGTCATAGGGATTTGGTTGTTTGGAGGCCCTCCATCCTCCTCCTCCTCGGAGGTGGGCCAGTGCTGTAGGCTACACGGAGGGGAGATCTCGGAGCAGGTTGATGGCCAGGAAAAGCGCTGGGGAGGGGGAGGGGATGGTGAAGAAAAGAGAAGGGGAGGTGGAGTGGAGGGTGAATTTTGTTGGGGGGTCAAATTTCCAGAGGGAGGGGCCCTCAGGTCGTGGCCGGTCAGGGGTGGAGGGGGAATTGGGGTAAGGTTGGGGAGTTGATGGTGTGCTGGGAGTCGGACTGAGGGGCCGAACCCGGCATCTGCGAATGCGGCGATGCCGGCTTCTGCGTTCAGCCCCTAAATGAGTTTAGTCTTTTTTTGGGGGGGGGGTGTTTGGCCACAAATTACCAACTCCACATATATTATAACATTTTAAAAATTGGAAACATGCACACGCAGATAGGACCACAATAAACAAACAGGGCTAGACTAAAAACATGCACACGCAGATAGGACCACAATAAACAAACAGGGCGAGACTAAAAACATGCACACGCAGATAGGACCACAATAAACAAACAGGGCGAGACTAGAAACATGCACACGCAGATAGGACCACAATAAACAAACAGGACTAGACTGAAAACATGCACACGCAGATAGGGCCGCAAAAAAAGCCCAGAAATTAAGCAAATACTTACTTTCAGCTATACGCTGCCGAAAACAGGCCAGCAAGCGGGGCGTGCGGCAGCGCAGATCCAACCACCTGCGCTCTAGCTGACTGATATTTCATTGTGAGCCGAAGGAGCGCAGGCGGCGGCTAACCTCCACATAGGCGGATCGCTTCTGGCGGTTGCTGATGGGGGGAGGCTGGCTGGTGATCTGCCGGTCCATCACCTCCGTTAGCACCAAAAGCTCCCGCCTGGTAAACGCGGAGGCTCTCATGATGGCAATGATTTTTTTTACACCAAACAATTTTAATAAAGGCCTGAGAAAAAATTTGATTGGCTAATGTATTTGGTAAATTAACAGGAACCATTCTATTGGTTATTGTATGAGTCATTTGTCCTCCAGCCTAAAAAATATAATGTGAGTTATGATAGGCTTGATGCAGTGACATGCGTAAGCTAATTTAAATAAAGAAATGAATAAACTAAAATATGCCTATCACAAACACAATAGGATCATTGGTTACAACATGTAGTTTTGAAAAAGTAAACCATTGGTGAAACCGTACGTATTCTGTGGGAAAAATGACACACACGGACAAGAATAAAGTTTATTGAAAATGAAAAAAAAACGGATTGCAAACATGTGAAGAGCAATTAAGCTAATTAATAGATTGATTGGCATGATACGATTAAAGTATGTATGCAGAATGAACGAGCAGGTAATCGAAATCTGACAGGCCCACTTCCGGTTTGGAATTGTGCGAGTGTTCCCTGCAACCAAATTTGGAAATGGACGGTCGCAATTTTGCTCGTTCGTTAGCTAGAGGAGGGGTTGGGAGACTTTGGGGCGGAAGATTAGCTACGAGCGAACTTACGAGCGAGGGCTTGAATTTACATTTTCTCACTCGTTTGTCGAATGAGCGATCATCCACTTGCGTACGGCTCTGAATCAGGCCCTATGTCAAGTAAATCTTGATTAATAGGCACCTTATATGTGGAATTATATCACGATTATTTCACTATTAATAGAGTTTGCTGTTTAACTCAAGAATACACCATGCAATGTTACTTTGACTAACAGGCACCTTACTTGTAGGATAATTTAAATACAGTACTAAGGAATATTTCCACCATTATATCTGCATTTATTTTTTTATAGTAATGCATGTGATTTAGATTGAACAAGGGTTATTATTGAAAGACACAAGATAACATATATATACTTTTTATGAAAATCATTTTATCATATATTTAGACATTGAGTAAAGGCATCACACACAGCGTATTTTAATTTATGTAATATTTCCTTCTGTCACTTTCTAAATTTTACCTTCATTTTTGCTTTTTTATTTACATATACATAATAAAATGTTGTTAATAAATGTTATATTTTAACTATTAGTGCACCACAGTTGACACTTCCAATCCTGTCCTGTCCATGTTTGCTTATATTTGAATGTGAGCTGCACTTAAAATTGTTTTTACAAGGGCACCTATCTACATTATATACTAGCTGTAGTACCCAGCATTGCCTGTGCAAGTCCATTACTAAACGTCATTAGAATGAAATTGAAAGGGGATTTTGTATGCGGCCATCTGAGTGACATTTAAAGAAATCAAAAACTATAAGAAATGTTTACTGTGAAGATTTGAAAAAAGTGAAAAGCACTGTGCCTAAACTGGCATGCGTCATCACTGCACGCTCATGTGTAAATAGCCGTGTGACTATCAGCACTACAGATCTTATCATTATGTGCTCTGCGCAGAGGGGGTCCAAGCTGCACATGTGCATTCAAGTTGGTATGCCATTACCTCCAAAATTGAATGTGAACAATGAGCCTGAATGGCAGAATACTGTTTGCCTGCATCTGCAAGTATTCTGCCAGATGACAGAGCTAAGGAGCTCAAAGTTCCAATATTGTGTCAACAGTTTTTGTAAAACAGATCCCAACATCTCCTAAGGATTTCCTTGTAATGGCCAGCCACTTTAAATGTATCTGCATTGTGAAAATAGCACTCTTGGACAATATCTACATGTTAATTTACTGCTGTAGACAACCTATAGTTAACATCAATCAATAGACATGACAGGTTTATTGTAGCGGACTCCTACACATTGTGGGCTCGAATCAGACCCACTCGCTAGATGCGTACGCTCATTCCCAGTGTATGCAAATTTGGCACACACCCAGCAAGGCAAGTGATCGCACAGCAAGGCATAGCACGCCCACTATGTCTTGGCATGCGCTCGCTTTGTATATGTAGATGCCTGTCTTAAGATGCCCACTTGAGCATGTCATCTCCAGGAAGTGTATACATCGGGAACCATCAAAAGTGAATGCAGCGCTTGAGGTTGACTATACCCTACTGCAAGCACTGCGAGCACTTCTGTGTAAAATTCAACCAGGTGATGTGTACAATGATGCTGCCTGTTAATTATGTACACCTCTGAAATGGCATTAAGATGCTCAGGCACGCCTGTGTTCACACCTCCACTCCCCCATTTCTAGTGGCTTGCCCCTGTTACCACCCACAAATGGCTTCTCCTTCCTGTAACTCACTCTGCAGGCCTGTCTATGCTCAGTGAGTGAACGCTTCCCGATCTTTTGCACTGGTTCATGCATGCGGATTGTGATGCATACACATGCGCAAAATGCAAAAATCACCCAGATATGAGTGTACGCTTCTTAGCGTCTGAGTCTGAATCGAGCCCTGTGAAAAAGACTCTGACATACAGTACTATAAGCTACAAACATTGTGGATTTTACTATATACAGCTACTCCATTCAGACGTTCTGTGGTAAGCAATTTCAGATTTACTGCTGTGCAACACATTACAAATAAACAGCTTTCAGGCAAACATATTTTTTCACTTGAGCTTAGTATGATTCTGATACAAACTAACTATCAATTTAATAGTGCTAAATGTTTTAGATGACATTAGTTATTGAATTGTAACATATTTGGTATGTATATATCTTTCAGTGTATCTGTAGAATAAAATGGGCATTATATTTCAAGTGAGCTGCTATAGGTCGCACATGAATGTGACATGACTGGCAGCACAATAGATCTCACTATTATGTGCTCTGCGTGATGAGTTCATTGTTGCGCATGCACATTGTAGTTGGTATACTAGTACCTAAGAAATTGAAATGTGAGTGGGTTGTATGGGAAAACAAATAGCCTATGTTCTAACCCAGACTGTAAATTATTCTTTTACAAATTGTCAAGTTAATTTATTCAAAGGTTTGGCCTTGATTGAGAAACAAACATATGTTTAGTTTTTATATATTAGTATAAATTGTGTATAAGGGCAGAGGGTATTGCCATTTCAAGCTTAGTTAAACAAAAAGTTAGTTTGCTCAGTGGTGTGTCCTGATGCATACAACTTACAGTATTTTAAACTGTACATGTTAAGGGGAGATAATGGAACAGACACTATAGCTAGAAAACTGCACAAGCTCATCCTGCTTTTGTTTAAGTTAGAGCTCTGTTTACTGTGTAGACATTTGTAGGGTATATATCTTGTGCATTAATGGCAGAGACAATATTATGATTGCAAGCATAGCTGACCCAAAAATAGTGTGCTGTGTCTGAGTGAGCTGCTCCCCTAAAATGACATATCTTACTTGTTTAAATAACATTCTCAAGTTATTTCAATTTTGATATCACTACAAAAGATTCTGTGTGTTTGAGAGGCAATGTAGATCTATCAGGAAGGGGTCAAATACTGTACTTACTGAGTGTTTGGTGCCTTGTCATTTGCACTCCAAAATAATAAAAGCTACTATAAGAGCTGACATTTTTTCTGGTTTAAAAAAAATCTCAAGTCTTTTCACTCTGTCTCCTTAACACTGCTTAGTAAATAGACCCCTAAGTTTCCATCTAGCAGGCCACATTTCACATACCCCGTATGCTGCTGATCACTCCATAGCCTCCCTCTGCCTCTGGGCACGCTTGGTGGCCATGTTGTGAGTTGTGCATAAACCCATATAGCACTGTGTATCATACTAGCCCATTAACTGACCCTAGATGCATATTTATGTATCAAGTTACAATAGATCAGCATCACTTTACATGCCCTGTATGTCATTGTTTTCATACCCAGTCACATACAGTAGGTTGTGTAAGGGTAGACCTACCTGTACTGTATGTTTCCCAGCATGAGCCAGGAGGGACAAAATGCTGTATTCTTGGACTTCACTTTTAAGTTGATGTCCGTCACCTGTGATGAAACACCTTTATTGTCAATTACTGTAACTTGCTCAACACAGCAGATGGCATACATCAATTCAGAGAGATGTTAAAGAAGAGAGCTTTTAATCCCTACTGTAATAGCTCATGTTGGTTTATTAAGTACTGTAACTACAGTAATACCCCTTTCCAGGGATATTTTTCTTGAAAAACAGGTTCAGAAATTGTGGGTGGAGCTATAGAAAAATAATTATACAGTATATACAACATACTGTATATACAGTACTTGTATATCTAATATATACTGTATATATATTGTGTGTACAGTATGTCTATACTGTACATACAGTGAATTGTGTATCTACCTATGTGTGTATGAGAGAGAGAGAGAAATAATGGGAGAGAGAGAGAGAGAGCGAGAGAGAATGGGAAAGAGAGAGATAGAGGGAGACAGAGAAAGAGGGGGAGAGAGAAAGAGGGGGAGAGAGAAAGAGGGGGAGAGAGAGAAAGAGGGGGAGAGAGAGAAAGAGGGGGAGAGAAAGAAAGAAAGAAAGAAAGAAAGAAAGAGAGAAAGAAAGAAAGAAAGAAAGAAAGAGAGAGAGAGAGAGAGAAAGAAAGAAAGAAAGAAAGAAAGAAAGAAAGAAAGAAAGAAAGAAAGAAAGAAAGAAAGAAAGAAAGAAAGAAAGAAAGCAGGCACTGGAGGTCTTAGATGCAAAGGTTTTAATCCATCCATCGTTTCAGGGCATATACAGCCCTTTTGTCAAGGATACATAAGAACAATAATACAAAAGATCTTACCTTAAATAGAATCACCCAGTGAATATGTGCTTTCTCGTTGGGAGCATGCCACTGCTCGTTGCAGAAGGTATCTCCCTCTGATGATGTAGTGTATTGTTGGCTCTCCTGGTTGTCAAAGCAACCAGATGCTATGAGCTAGCCGCTGTGAAGAAAGCGTGAAGAAGATAGAAATATCGTCACCCACATAATGCTAAAATACAACAGGGGTAAACAGCAGGAATTAAATAATGATCATGGAGAAATGTTAGATATTAAGCTAATAAACAAAAATAAGAAACATGATAGTCTGAGTCTAGTCAAAAATAAATATTATATCCTTTAGTTACTTAGTTGGTATAGCGCTTGGTTTTCATACTTAGTCAGGTTGTAATGAATCTTGGGTTTAGCTTTAACGAATCTGGCTACTAAATTGTTCAAAAGTCTAGTGTATGTCTTTATAGCAGGGTTGTTGGACTCCAGGTCAAAGCTAGACACCGATCTTTGTTGCAGAAATTTGGAGAATTTTGTGGTTTCCATGTTGTCAGGTTTATTGTGAAAACCCAAGATTCATTACAACCTGACTAAGGAAGAAAACCAAGCGCTTTACCAACTAAGTAACTATAGGGATATAATATTTCGCCCTGCAGATAAAGGCGGGGCTATTGTCATCCAAAATTTGTCCGATTATCAAAAAGAAGCAGAACAACACTTGGCTGATCAATGAGTATACCAGCGGTTACAAAGAGATCCAACCGCAGAGTACAAAAAAGAGCTGGATAATCGGTTACTTTTTGCTGGACAGGAATATAAAATTTCAATAAAGCTAAGAGCGGCATTAACACAAGACCATCCTGTTGTACCGATAATGTACTTAGTACCCAAAGTACAGAAGAGCCTTCAGCAACTGCCAGGCTGCCCAATTATATCTGCCAGAAACTCTATACCAGCCAGTGTCTCAACTATTAGATACCATCCTGCAGCCTCTGCTTACTAAACAGTAGACTGTCCTTAAAGATACAACTATGTTCCTTAACCATCTGGAACACATCAAAGAAGTACCTAATAACACCCTTATCTGTGTAATGGATGTCTGTAATTTATACACAGTCATCCCGCATGACCAGGGACTTAGAGCCTCTAGAGATTTACTAACTGTTGAAAATACACAGGAACTGGATATAGATCTCCTTATGTGTCTTTTGGAGCTCATGCTAACACGCAACTACTATTTATATGATGGTAATTTTTACCTACAGGGCTATGGATGTGCTATGGGTAGTAATGTGGCACCTACATATGCCAACAGCTTTATGCTGCAAGAAGAACAGCAGATGTTTTCTGAGGACCCGGACATTTTAAAGTACATCATCTACTTTTGTCGATACATATATGATTTGTTTATGTTCTGGACAGGGGGAGAAGAACATTTCCAGACATTGATGGCAACTATTAATGGAAGGACTCACCTATTAAACTGACCTTCCAAACCAGCACAACAACATTTAATTACCTGGATGTACAGGTTTCGATAAATGAAGGAATTATTACCTCCTCAGTCTATACAAAACAGACAAAAATAGCCTATTACTAGAATCAAGTCACCAACCAGTATCATTAAAACGTGGATTACCCATATCCCAAATGCTACGAGTCGCTAGGATCACAAGTGACCACACAGAAGTGGATGACGCCCTGGATCAAGTTATCCATAAATTCAGAGATAAAGGATATGATCCTAAGCTACTGGAACAACAAAAGAGAGAAGTTATGGGCATGAACAGAATGTCCCTTTTACAACCAACCTCAAAAACAAAGAAACCAAGAATCACTTGGAAACAACATTACTCCACATCTATCCTTTGCTACAAAGGGCCAGCAATGCCCTCTGCCCCATAGTAGCTACAGATAAGTTTATCATATCTGAAAACTGTAGATTCACTATGATCTGCTTCTTAAGAGGATGCAATATTAGAGAATGGATTGTACACACAGACATCAGTGGATTGAAAAAGACAGAACAAGGATCCATCGCCTTCTTAACAAAAATAAATGGCTGCTACAAGTGCCTGCAATGCACCACGTGCCACAATATGCTAACAGGGGGGGGATTTAAACACCCACACAATAACAAGTGTTTTAAAATCAATCATATTTTAACTTGCACATCTACATACATAGTCTATCATAGTGTGCCCTTGCAGGCTATACTATATGTGAAAAATCATAAGGAGTATGCGAGAAAGGATGGCATTACATAGAACTTCTATAAGATCAGCACTAGCAGATAAAAGCAGTGACCAGCCTGTGGCTCGCCACTTTGTGGAGAAAGGGCACAGCTTAGCCACTTTCCGTCACAAGGTTAAAGACCATGTACCCCCCAGTCTAAGAGGAGGAGACAGGGCAAACCATCTACTTAGAATGGAAGCCAAATGGATAATGAAACTTGATACCATTATACCTGCTGGACTTAATGATAAAATTTGTTTGAATGCTTTGTAATTAGATAGTGTGCTATCATGAGTTATTTCTTTATTTTTGACCAGACTCCCACTTTCATTTTTTCTGTTTTTGTTTATTAGCATAATATCTAACATTTGTCAGTGATCATTATTTCATTCCTGCTGTTTACCCCTGTTGTATTTTAGCATTATGTGGGTGATGGTATTTCTATCTTCTTCACGCTTTCTTCACAGTGGCTAGCTCATAGCATCTGGTTGCTTTGACAACCAGGAGAGCCAACAGTACACTAAGTCTTCAAAGGGAGACACCTTCTGCAATGAGCAGTGGTGTGCTCCCACCGAGACAGCACATATCCACCAGGTGATTCTATTTTAAGGTAAGACCTTTTGTATTATTGTTCTTATGTATCCTTGACAAAAGGGCTGTATATGCCCTGAAATGTTGGATGGATTATAACCTTTGAAACTAAGAACTCCAGTGCAGCCTCTTTCTTTTTGAACATTTCTATAAGGATGGCATGGAGGCAGCATTAATAGTTGGAGGGTAAAGAGTGCCTGTCCAATTTGGATGCTATAATATATATATATATATATATACACACATACACACACATATATACATATACACACACACACATACAATACCGTTCAAAAGTTTGGGGACACTTAGAAATTTCCTTATTTTTGAAAGAAAAGCACTCTTTTTGTCAATGAAGATAACAAGAATAATCAAAAATACACTATATACATTGTTAATGTGGTAAATGACTACACTAGCTGCAAATGTCTGGTTTTTAAAGGAATATCTACATAGGTGTACAGAGGCCCATTTCCAGCAACCATCACTCTAGTGTTCTAATGGTACATTGTGTTTTGCTAAGCACGTTAGAAGACTAATGGATGCTTAGAAAACCCTTGAAAACTCTTGTGCAATTATGTTAGCACAGCTGAAAATGGGTTTGCTCTTTAGAGAAGCTATAAAACTGGCCTTCCTTTGAGCTAGTTGAGTATCACATTTGTGGGTTCGAGTATACTCTCCAAATGGCCTGAAAAAGTGAACTTTCATGTGAAACTTGACAGTCTATTCTTGTTCTTAGAAATGAAGGCTATTCCATATGAACATTTTCTACAACGGTGTGTACTACCCCCTTCAGAGAACAGCACAAACAGGCTATAACTAGAGTATAAAGAGATGTGGGAGGCCCCATTGCACAACTGTGCAAGAAGACAAGTACATTAGAGTCTCTAGTTTGAGAAATAGATGCCTCACAAGTACTCAACTGGCAGCTTCATTAAATGGTACCCGCAAAATGCCAGAGTCAACGTCTATAGTGAAGTGGCAACTTTGGGATACTGGCCTTCTAGGCAGAGTGGCAAAGTAAATGCCATATCTGACACTGGCCAATTAAAGGAAAAGATTAATATGGGCAAAAGAATAAAGACATTGGTCAGAGGAAGATTGGAAAAAAGTGTTATGGACAGATGAATCAAAGTTTGAGGTGTTTGGATCACACAGAAGAACATTTGAAAGATGCAGAACAAGTGAAAAGATTCTGGAAAAGTGCCTGACGCCATCTGTCTAGCATGGTGGATGTAATGTGATAGTTTGGGGCTGCATTGGTGCTGGTAAAGTGGGAGATTTGTCCAAGGTAAAAGGTATTTTGAATAAGGAAGGCTATCACTCCATTTTGCAATGCCATGCCATACCCTGTGGACAGCGTTTGATTGGAGCCAAATATCCTCCTCCAACTGGACAATGACCCAAAGCACACCTCCAAATTATGCAAGAACTATTTAGGGAAGAAGCAGGTGGTTGCTATTCTGTCTGTAATGGAGTGGACAGTGCAGTCACCAGATCTCAACCCCATTGAGCTGTTGTGGGAGCAGCTTGATCTTATGGCACGCAAAAAGTGGCCATCAAGCCAATCCAACTTGTGGAAGGTGCTTCAGGAAGCGTGGGTTGAAATTTATTCAGATTACCTCAACAAATTAACAGCTACAATGCCAAAGGTCTGCAATGCTGTAATTGTTGCAAAAGGAGCATTCTTTGACTAAAGTAAAGTTTGAAGGACAAAATAATTTTTTCATATAAAATCATTATTTCTAACCTTGCCAATGTCTTGACTACAGTATGTGTTCTATTCTTTTGCAACTCATTTGATAAATAAAAGACAGTTTTCATGTAAAACACAAAATTGTCTGGGTGACACCAATCTTTTGAACAGTAGAGTGTATCTATAATATATATATATATATATATATATATATATACACATACATACATACATACATACACACAGCTTTGTTGAGTATATATTTACTGTAGAAAAAAGGCACTCAAAACAGCTTTTAAACTAAAACTAACAGTATCTTATTTTTAGTTAATTTTGGCCTGTCATTGTGTAGTTAATGAGTGGAACAGGAACTGAGTTCTTGATCAAAAATAGCCCTGCCCATTTCACATAGAAAATAGCAAAAAAGAAACCTGTTTTTATCCTGCATTTGAAGCACAAGACTCAAATGGACCAAATGACGTATAAATTCTTGCAACGTTGTTACTCAAGTAAAATTCTTAGAGAAGCAAAGAATAAAGCATTAGTGATTCCCCGTCAGGAAACACTCCATACAAAAACATCTAAGAACAAACAAGATAAAGCAATTGTTTGTATCAACAATTTTTCTACAGCTAGTGACAAAATAACTGGCATGGCAAAAAACCTATGGCCAGTAGTATGCACGGAATCTGATTTGCCCTTACTAAACGATACTAAGCTTTTACCCTGCTTTATGTGGGGAAAGAGTTTAAGGGATTGGGTGGTACATATGGATGTGAGTATTAGCAAAACATTAACAACCAAATATTTTCTTTCAAAGAAAAAAGGTAATTTCAAATGCTTGGGTTGTGTAACTTGTGGATTTTTGGAGGTGGGGGAGTTTTTCTCCCACCCTCATTCAGGCAAAAAAAATCATATCAAATATAACCTGACCTGTACATCATGTTTTGTGTATTTTATTAGATGCCCTTGCAGGTTATATTATGTAGGGAAGACTCAAAGAATGTTTAAGGAGCAAATGGCCCTGCATCGCAGAGCCATCAGGTCTTCCCTAGATGGTAGGGATAATGAGCAGCCTGTTGCGAGGTACTTAAACAATGTAGCCATCCTTTAGCCATATGATGATAGATTATGTGCCAGAGAACAGGAGAGGGGGTGATCACTCAAGAATCCTTTTGCAAAGATAAGCGTGGTGGATTCATTTCCTTAATACTGTTAAACCATATGGTCTTAATGTTAGTTTTTTGTGATATTTATTATGTCTTGCATGTAGAAAATGGTTTTGTTTAGTGTGTTATTTTTTTCTTTATTCCACATGATTATAATGTGTAAGTTTGTATCTACAGCTTTAATTTGGTCTGTTACTATGGTGATGGTTTACACAAATTGAACACTGTATGCCGGGTAGCTGATGTCACTTCTGTCACTTGTGGTGCTGTTGATTATGTCAGTTTGTATTTCCTGGACATGCAAGCTCTTTGAAGATTCACCTGGTTATTATGTTGGATATATAAAGGGTAAGATTTTGTATCGGTTTACTTAATCCTGATGAAGGTCGTATAAACCGAAAGTTGATTTCCATCTTGTGATCCTTACTTTGAAAATATCTGTGAGTGCTGCCAATCTACTTATGTGTATAATATATATATATATATATATATATATATATATAAAATTTACATAGAGGCATCATTTGACAGACTGTTTTTTTTGTTTTATGCATTTATCTGTGTGTATTGTATTTGTAAGTGAAGTCTTAAGATTTTTTAAGATATGTACACATATTCTATGTTATGCATCTAGATAAGCAAAATTTTATAAAATTGTTTAATTATAATTATTTCACACAACTGTGTTTGATGTTGTGAAGCTTCTGCCATGCTAAGTGTATCTTACTTTTAATGAGTGCAGTAATTGTTCTCTTTGTTGTGTGAATACATCTTTTTGTGAGCTTACACATCCTCATTAGGCACTTTATCTAGTTTTACATTGGCAAAGTTTAGTTTTTTCTTTGTTAGTGCCCGGAATTAGGAATTTATTACCCATATTACTTTTGTATATTCAATTTTGTGTGCCATAAACTGAAGCAAGAGGTAGTAACCAGGTGGAATTCCACGCTTTATATGCTTCAGGGACGTAAGGAACAGCAACAAGACATCAAGATATACACATCAAGCTATCAGATAGGGAGAGTGGGGATGTTACCCTACTACAGCACACTTGAGTACTCTCAGTTTTATGCAAGCTAATGAAACCATTTGAAATTGTTACCTATAAAGTGAGTTCAGACACTGCCAGCCTGAGTCAGATCATACATTTAATTAAACTACTGGAAAAGCAGCTAGAGAAGATGAAGGAGGAGAAGAAACTTAGCAATTTTGCAAAGTATGCTGGATTTGAAGATCAAGTTCTTTATACACTTTCCCGGGATCCAAGGGTTTGCAACATGTTGCAATTGGATCATTACATTATGGCAACCATGCTTGCTCCTAGGTTTAAGTCCTACGGTATAATTTTATTTCCTAGTGACACAGCTCTTAAGAGATGCAAAATTAGCTATGGTGTACTTAAGCTGCCCACTGTCGATTGTGTGCTCAGAAACAGTGTTTGGCACAGGCAGCAATTTTGTGAGCTATTGGTGTACGAAGCTGCTTTTAGAAAATGTGGAACTGATGTCAATCAAAATAAACTATAAATTCTATGAGTAAGAATGTTGCTGCCAATTACAGACATAGATTGTAACAGTGGATTCTAATGTCGATGAGCTAATATGATGATATGATGATATTAACATCAGTCATGAGGGTGATGATGAGGATAATGACATCTTCAACTTTGAGGGTACTTAACACTGTTAGCCTTAAGCCCATTGGAAGCTTGGTTTAAACTAACCACCAAAATGTTTTCTTTTGTTGGTGCATAAACAAAGTGCTTCATTTGTTGAACTGTACATGTTAATTTTTATACACAACATAAGGGTGGGTTGAAGGACCCAAGGACAATTCTGTCATGCACCTCTTTTTATGGGTTTTGCTGATCTTGCTGTATTGGTGGAAAGCAAACTAGCCTGGTACACCATCTCAATTTTCCTGTACTGACCTCGTGCCAGTGCTCTGATTTTGGAGTAAGTTTGGTGGTGATCTAGTTTTCTAACAGATCATCTGTACTGTCCTTTGCTAGTGATTTGCTGTTTGGAGAAGAGTGTTGGTAATAAATTATATATTCTACTAGATGTTTACTTTTAGGCTATTATTTCTTGATTAATGAAAATATTAGATGGGGTTGTATAGTTTATTAAACTGCCTTTTTGTCTGCCACTGCTGTGCCACTATGGTTTCTTAGATGTTATACATTCCTTTAAACTGTCATGTGTATGTGTCACTGCTTTGTTGCTTACTTTAGCCAGCCAGCTTGCTGCAGCCTTTGGCCAATTTTTGGTAAAAACAATTTTGATGCTTTGAGGTGGTTAACATTTACTGGAAAATACTGGAAATTTATTTTTTTGATATTAGTATCAGTGTAGGAACAGAAACGGGACCAAATTACATTATTTAGCTGTTTAAAGAAATCCAAAACCAAATGTAATTGAAGGTGTTTTTTTTAAACCAATACACAATGATGATTTAGAACAAAGACCAAAACACAGGGATCTGTGCTCATCTCCAGCAGTTACATATTTTGTCACCAAGTGGTGATTTTTCAATACAAATGACTTGAAAAGCATTATAATTGTTCAATGAATCCTCAATTGTTGTCAGCAATAGTTTCCACTTGAAGAACAGCATTCTCTGTAACAAAACACAACAGGGAAAATTTACTAGTGCAAAATATTTTAGAAGTGGAGATGTTGCCCATAGCAACCAATCAGAGTCTACTTAACATTTAACTAGCATCTTCTAGAATATATTAGCTGGAATCTGATTGGTTGCTATGGGCATCATCTCCACTTCCAAAAACTCTCACTTTAGTAAATTTACTCCAACATGTCAAGTGTAAAAGCCAGAAAATTATTATAATACTGAAATATACATCTAACACCTGGTACATAAAAAAACACTCTAAACCAAAAGTCACATGATGTGATATATATAACAACAAAATTAAAAAAACTATGTATATAAAAAAGTCCAAGATTGATTTAATACCAGGTAATGGTGCCGATCATCTCTGGCACAATGTTGTTGTTATATATATTATGGATTTTCATTATGGGCATACAAATGAGTGGATTTGGAGTTTTGATGTGATATTATGTATTGCAAGTTTGATTTTGCAAAAAGGGTCAGTTCTTTCACTTCCGGGTCAAGGGACCTATAAATAGCAGATGGTAAACCCCATACAGCCTTGAGGTAACTATTACTTGAAACACATTGGCCATTGGGATTTATCTGCTGGTGGAACTTGTGGACTGTGTGCAGCTAGCTTAATCAGAGGCTTGAAGGGAGCAGGGCAGTTTATCCGGAGACTCCCCATATATGCTCTCTTAAAGAACCAAATCTGGTGCTAATCACATTATGGTTTATATATATATATATATATATATATATATATATATATATATATATATAGTGAAAGTTTGTCCACACTCACATTTTTGTAGTCCAAAAGTGCTGGCCAATAGCTGCCCAAAAGAGACCTTCAGGTCCTTTTGTATGACCTTTAAAGAAAGGGATGCACTCACCAGTCTTCTAAAGAAGTCCTTTATTCCAACATTTAAAAGTAGATACAGGATCTGTATTTACTTTTAAATGTTGGAATAAAGGACATTTTTAGAAGACTGGTGAGTGCACCCCTTTCTTTAAAGGTTATATATATATATATATATATATATATATTCTTTACTCTGGGTGACCTCAGAGCATACTATTTGCAAATAAACCTTTTTTTATTGTTGTGGAAATTATATTGTTCTTTGTTGTGTATCATTAAATTTTTAAAATTTAATACACTATATAGTACTCTCTCCCCTTTTTCATATATACATTCTGGAGAGAGACAACATTTGATTGAAATCACAATATACAGACGACAAATAAGAATACAGACATTTTAAGGATTATGTATACATTTATTAATTACCTGTATGAGCTTCCTCACTAGCATTGGATGTTATGTACTGGCCATTACATTTGACATATTACATAAGTACACTGGTGATATTAAAAAAAAAAACAGCTCTACCTCAGAGAAAATGTATAAATTATATATTTTTCATAAATGCCTAGTGCATCCGTTAATGTACCTTATGTCCAATTTTATCTTCATTAAAACTCACTCCAGAGGGCTCTAAGTTGGTAAACTTTATTTTAACAGTCACGTTTATTACAGTGCTGTAACTACAGAGGTGCCTCCACTAAGAGTGTCAAGAGTGTCTCAGAGCGGGGATCCTGGCAAAGATTTTTTAAGTGAGAAGTGAGCCTGGTCACTGTGAGTATTGACTATGCCAATCTATGACTGTGAGCCATTCATCACCCAGATAATTATGGTGTGCCCTTTGCCAACTGATGCAACATTTGTTCCTGATTTGTTACCAGCCATCTTACCTTATATGCTGCAAATCTCCCATCCCCACTGTGCTCCTCAACTCCCTTTCCTTTTTCTCTCCTTCACCTGGGGTTGGACTGGTGAAATTTGTATAAATAGTTACCTTAACCACTAATAATTTTATGTCAGACTAGCAGTAGAGAAGGATGCCAAATAATTATATATTGGCACTATTGTTTTAATGTTGGGCTGAGTTGGGGGGAGGGATGTCTAAAGTGCTCACTCATTGGTCAGCTTTCCAAGAGCTAAATATGATGTATATTTTCCACACAGGTTGCCAACATTCTCGGACCTAGTATATCTGAAACTGACCTAAAAAAACCAGTTGACATTTCTTGTTTTCCAACTGTTTTTTCAATCACTGATGTGCATATACATCATACTCTTTATCACTTTCTCTCTCTAACTGACATACTTATGCAATTACTGTTTAATTCATTATGAAAAGAATTTAAAAGGCAATTTCTAGCACTGTGTAAGTAATTGCATTAGCTCCTCCTTCAATGATAATATGTTATTGACATTTCAGTAAATTATCATGACAGAGAAGCATTTCTTTGCTTCTGCTATTCACACATTTAGATAATCAAGATGTAGGGATGGAAGACTGAGGGATTAAGCACAAAGTTAAAAAAGGGAGAGTGTGAAGAGCCTTCTTCCTGCTTTTAGGCAGGAGAACCAGTTAGAAATGTCAACATTTGGAATGTTGACAGACAGAATGTCTACGTTAGGATGTCAAAATGTTCTGAATATCGATGTGGACTTTTGGTCAACAACCAATATGTCAACACACATTGTTAAAATGTCAACATATTCATAATGCTGACATTTAACATGTAGACCCCATAATATTGACATACAGTTTTTTTTTATTATTTTTAGGGTTGTGGTTAGATTTTAGTATTAAGATTAGGGATAGGTTTGGGATTTAGATTAGGCATAGGTTGAGGGTTACAGTTAACTGTAGAGTTCTGGGTTAGGGTAAGGCTAAAATAAGCAAAAAAAACTGTATGAGACATTGACATACCGAATGCAAAGGCAGTCGATGTGGCACATAGGGTGAGCACTTATAAATGTTACCTTTTCACTTAAACTTTGTATTCCTGGCAAAAGAACATAAAAGTTCTGCAATGTAAATTATTTAGGGTATCTGGTCACCAACATTGCTTGAATATATAAATAACCTGCAAAAACTGTAAATACTTCATCGCATTGTTTTCCAAAGGAAACAAAATTTTAATGATAAATATCAGCAGTGGGGCAATAAAAAGCTCAATAAACACAATGTGCTGTCTAGCCTACTAACACACACACACAAACATTTTCTGTGCAAAATATTTATACTCAATACGGTTTGTACCAATGCTTTTAAAGGAAAATTTATCCCAAATAAACACTGATTGGGAATTGTATATTTCACAATTTGCTTATGTGACCACAGTGTCACAATTAACTTTTTTTGACCATAACACTAGGAGAGACATAAAGTATAAGCAGTGTGTCTCTCCTTCAAAATCGGTCTACTTTGAGATTTGAGGTTTCATTTACATTTTTAGGTCATCTAAGGGAACAGGAATTATACTGTATATGTTTCATTGTCTATCTGTTATTGATTTGTTCATGTTTATGCTGTTTGACCGCTATGGTCACATTTTAAAATATATATGTTTTATATAACAGTAGGTTGAGTGCCCCCCCAAAAAGAGTACATTCTTCCTTTGTTTGTTTGTATTATTTTGGTCAGCCCATAAACTGCATTATAACCATCATTTAATTTTTGTTCTCCATTACAACTCATATTAAAAATAAATAAAACATAACTTTCTACATATAATGCTCCATTTGAAGGTGATAATTCTGGCAGCTCCCAAGTGACCAAACACTGAGGAAGATGTTACTAAAAGAGAATTTGCATTATAATTTGCATTTTTATTTCTACCTTTAAATACTGTCATGTTGGAACAGATTATATCTAATCTGCAGTCACAGATCTTTAAATATGTTTCCAGGCACAACATATATACTGCACTAAGACAACGTGGGACTGAATAATACTTGAAAGATTATAGTTTCTAGAAATAGACCATGATGCTTATGAATACACGTACAAAGTCACAACTTGAAAGCTAACTTTGAGCTTTTCTAAAAGTCTTTCATTTGAGAGAACATGCCCTTGAATAAAAACATATTGAAACACTGTCAGAAATTGAATACAAAACTGCCAAAGTGATCACCAATTGTAAAGCACTCACATGCTGGGAGAAAAAGTGTCCTTGATCCTCAAAGGTATGCCAAGCATGTCAATAGATACATAGATAGCAGGACATACTAAGGTTAGCAACTACTAGTTTTTTTGCCTTAACATTAACAACTCTGGAAACTCCTGTGCATATTCTATCTATTCTGTTTTAGAAAGAAAATGAGAAAAATGTGACCTTTGCAGCAAGCTTGCAAAGGAATCGTTCTGCTGGGGAATACAATAAAAGTACGCAAGATGAGGTCTTGAAGAATAGTCAGGTAAATGTAAGTATTGTGCTGTTCCTTTGGAAGAATCTTTAAAAATAGAAAACGTAGGAAATGTGTTCATACTGAAGACGTAGGAGTATATCATATAACAGATGCTTATATAGTTTTGGGCTGTGCTATGTGGTCAAGTGTTCCCAGATGTCAGGTAAAAAACATCAAAAAGATATTTAAACTGCAAACATGAACTGGCTCCCAAATATATATCTATCCATCCATCCATCCATCCTGTTTACCTGGCCCAACTTCTTAATGGCGGTTGTTGAGGTTATTCACACTGTAAGGGGTAAATTTACTAAAGTGAGACATTTTAGAAGTAGAGATGTTGCCCATAGCAACCGATCAGATTCTAGCTACTATCTACTAGAAGGTGCTAGTTAAATGTTAAGTAGAATCTGAATGGTTGCTATGAGCAACATCTGCACTTCTAAAAACTCTCACTTTAGTAAATATACCCCTAAATGTCAATATAATAGTGATTTAGGGTTCCCACCTTTTTTAGTACTGTTCATGCTGCACTGATAGTGAGAGCCTCTACTTTCAGCATTGGGCATTGTATCATTATTGCAAATTATGTAAACTTGACAAAGTGGAGATCTAGATTAAATGAGGTTTGAACATGGTTCCCCCTACTGCAAAAAAGCTTAAAAATAGAGGGTTTTTCTTCTTACAAATATTATAATTTGACACAACTGTTATTAACATGCTGTAGCCTTCCTTCTGCCTTTTTGTTTTTCTTCAAAGACATTTTTTGACCTGTTCAGTAAATACTGGACCAGTGGATCAATGTACTGTACATTCACATGTCTAAGTTACAGCCTTATTGCTCAGCCCAAGCATCACCCATAATATACATACAACTTTGCAAATAAATTATTTGTACACAAACTATTCATTGCAGAAACTTATCATTGTTAATTTTTTACTATTTTTTAAACTATTAGCCTCTTTCCTACAATGCAATTGAAGGGCTGGTGTGTTGCTACATAAAAAAGTTTCTACTGACAGATAAACCTGCACATTTCTATCAGTGCCTCTCTGAGTTTTCCTCCTCCAAAGATAAATGCATTTGCCTTGTTTAAGTTGAACTTAGATTCAGATTGAAGAAACTGGCTGTAAAAAAGCTAGTGAATCACAATATGATACATTTGTGCAAGTCGTAGGAGTCATCTAAGTTGTGGAAAAGTAAAAAAGCAAAACTAAAGCTATGAATTAGTATAATGTGCTGAGCCATACTTTTTGTCATGTAGATTATGCATAGAGACTAATATTCACAGCCGTATCTGGCATACATGGAGCCAGTTCACTATACAAAGTCATATTTGGGTCAAGTCTAATGTAAAAAAAAACATATTAGTTACTATTTAGTCCATATACATATCAACCATGGCTGCCCTCTCAGTGGCTTTCTACCCCTAGGCAACTATAGCAAAATAATGTCTCATTTGCAATAAATAAAAACAATACACTAAGGTAACTCAGATAATTGTCCATCGTGTACATGCCAATGACAGCCAAACACAACTGTAAACTGTACAACAAATTGCAGAAGTTAAGATCTGTAAAATGCTATGTACAGTACTATATTCTAGCCTAGTATCCTGTACTAGATTTAATTCCACATGGTTCTGGATACTACTGCTAAAGTTTCTTTCTGAGTTGTGATAACGAAAGGGTATCCTCCAATTACAGTGAGACATGTAATAATGTAAAATAAATCTTTTGTTTAGAACACACTTAGCATTAAGGTGGTTTTCAGTGACAGTTTCTGGTTGTAGTGATGTGCCTGGTAACTGGTGGTTACTAATGCAGAAAAAAACATCTCTGCACTAGACCTAAAACAGAAACATTGAGCTGACAAAATAGACGTGCATTAGGATTATTTTTATAAATTACATTCTTAACAATATAATATTGACTGTAAAATCCTAAATTTTTCCTTTTATTGAGACATTACTATAAGTATATCTTAACCAAATGGTTTGAAAATATTTTACTTGTTTATTCAAAGTTTGATTTTTTTTTTTAATACATCACTAAAAAGCAACATTATTAACACAAACATAACATTAGTAGATAGTAATATGTTATGTACTGTAGTTTTATATAAAATTGTAAACCAATTTTGTATTTTGAAAAGACTGCTTCTTTACGCTTAGAAGTGGCACAATTCTGCTTGGATATTATTTTTATGTTATAGGCTCTTAGACCATATCAGTTCAAGTTAGTGCAAGTCATAGTAATTTGTCACTGAAATTTGCCAAGGATGCCTGTAGTTTGGTTGTATATTTTATGGAAAGGCTTTAGAGAGATTTTAAACTTTAAATATAGTTAGAAATTTGCTTTAATCCTAATTAATGTTGGAATTAATAATACAGAGAAGTAATTTTTAATGTAGGTTAATGATCAAAGGAAAAAGAAGTAACCATTTTCCAAAACCTTAACTTGATCTTTTTATTTGCAGGAAAGTGTTTTAAAATTGCAGAATAAATGTATCCTGGCACTGACCTTATCCATTCTTAAAATATTGGGAAAAAATATTTTTGGAACATATGTAATGCCCCTTATTACATAAATTGACAAAGAGTGTACAAAGTATAACACATATGATTTTCTTTTATTATAATGTTTTTCAAAAATAGAGATAGCAATATCTAAAATAATTTTCAGGGGTATTTTGAAGTTAAGTTCATGAGTGGGACTAACATTATTGATACACTCCTTGATTGTAAATGATTAGCTCCATTTTATCTCATCAATTTCAAGGGTTCAGAGGCCACAAAGAAATACTCAGTGATAAGCAATGGACCATGAGTGTACTTTATTGTAAGATAAAGAGGAGGATCCTTTGATGTCATCAGGGACATTTACACTGATCTCATAAATTTTAGCCACCCTCAGCACTAGGGGAGAAATTTAAAAAGTCTGTGGATGGGAAGACCCTAAAAGATTCTTCGACCATAACGATCTTGACTCCTGAAGGATACCCTTCCAAATGGATATATACCCCTAACTATTTATTGTCTGTAAATCACACTTCAGAACAAATATGTCATATTTAGGACTGTGCTTCAAAAATATGGACAGTTTCCACCATTAACCAGATACAGTTTTCTATTCTGGCCCTATGTCCAGATCAAATTCCTCTTGCTGTCAACAACTATAGCTTTAGGATTGTGTCAAGTGTTCTTCACCTCTTGATACTTCATGTATAGTTGTGATCTTAGGTAAGAGACAAAGGACATTAAGCATTACAATTTAAAACATGTTTTAGAACTGGATGACAAAAGTTTTAAAATATATTTATCAGTTTTATTTGATTAGGTAGGTTGTTCCAGTAATTGTTATGCAATCTGTATACTAGAAATGACAGCTATGGGAATCAGGAGCATAGTGAAGTTTAACTATTTTATTGTAACAAAATATAGTCCAGACAATGCAGCAGGGGCATCTTAAGAGAGGAGGGGCCCCACTCCCTGTGCAGGGCCCCCTCCTTTCTCCCCGGTGGCTGGCAGCCAACTGACATGGCTAGCCAGCCACTGGAGCCTTAGTAGACTCCGTACACTAGAGTGTGCCCGGAATCTACTGCGCAGAATACCAGAAAAATGGCCAGGGTTGCCATTTTCCAGTGTTTTGAGCAGTGCTGTCACCTGATGTGGGACCACGGACAGGTAAGTTTAAAATAATATGGATGCAGTGTGTGCAGTTTGGCCCCTCCATGGACCTGGGGCCCATGTTCCCCGCACACACTGCACCCATTATAGATACGCCACAGCAATGCAGATTAGAAACAAAGTCCAGTGTAGCTGGAAACTTTGCATGTGGCTGGACAGCAGGTGAACTGAGCAGACACTCCCAGGCAAATGGAAAAAAAAACACAAAAGTAAACTTACTGTAACTTCTGAGAAATTTACACAAACTGTGAGCTTGAAACAATGGCTATCTGTCAGGCCCAAGTAAACAGCACTGCTGTACAAGGCACAAGAATATGAACCCAGAGTGGCCAGATCATGGAACACTGTACATCCAGGAAAAACAAACAATGACCAGCAAGGTGCATGGTGAGGGGCAGGAATAAATAGTCAGTGAGGCAGATGCAGGTGACTAAGCCAGGGAGTGAGATTAAATCCTATATGAGCAGCACCTCTGGTAGCACAGATGTACTGCAGGTTATATACAAATTAAGTACTAACAGTAATGAGGAGCTTTCTAAAAGAAGGTAAAGTGGACATAGCCATTGTTAAATGTGGGGACCATTAGCTGACTTATTTATGTAGATGTTCATTATTAACTGTTGTAAATTCCACGGTTAAATGGTTTGCACAATTATTTTTGTGCAGAATAGAAAAACATAAAATGAAGACATCTGGACTCCTGCAACAGCCACAGGACAAGATATGATTTTAGGGGGCCCCACATCATTTTTTTTTTACATATTAAACACTTTTGAAGATTTTTACACACAAATGCATGAACAAATGTCACTGATGTGTGCATGCATCTCTGTCAGTCAGACTTGCTCATGCTAAAACTGAAAGCAAGAAGCAGGTCTATTCATTTGGGAATTTGAAGTTTGATTTCGTGTTCAATTTAAAATTGGACATTAGTAAATAAGGGACTTGTGTGTTGGTCAATTCAATTTTGAGTGGGATTTGACATTCGATTTTGACTTTAGTAAATCTCAAAATGCAAAATTGAATGTCAAATCACACTAAGATCAAACATTATATATTTATTAGTAAATATACCCCTTAGGACCTCTAATTGCAGATACATGACTAATCAACAGCTGGTATAAAAATGGTTCTAAAACAGGAATAATTGTTTATGTTATCAACAATTTACTAATATGGAAAAAGAGGTTAACAAAAATACCATTATTTAATCAGTACTACAAAAAGTATAGATAACACAATACATACACATTATATATATATATATATATATATATATATATGAAAATTGAGAAAGAAGCGCCGTATAGTGTAGTAATTTAGGGCATCAGTGGCACACTCTATATAGAAAATGCGTACCGTATTAACCCAGATATGCGAGCATTGGGATATATATATATATATATATATATATATGAGCCTTCTCTTATTCCACAAGGAGGATTCTTCTCAAACTCCAATCCACATCACCCTTACTCCAGAGCAATCTCTGCCAGCTGCTCCATGGTTCTGTGTTTGTAATTTTTCTGGGACATCTGCTCTGGCTGAGGGAGTAAGGGTGATGTGGATTGGAGTTTGAGAAGAATCCTCCTTGTGGAATAAGAGAAGGCTCATATATATATATATATATATATATATATAACCCAATGCTCGCATATCTGGGTTAATACGGTACGCATTTTCTATATAGAGTGTGCCACTGATGCCCTAAATTACTACACTATACGGCGCTTCTTTCTCACTTTTCTTTTATATGTTATTGGAATCATTCGACAAGTGATTTATTGGAGAACACCAAGCTGCCACTGTGAAGACAGGATTAAGTGAATTAAGACTGAAAGTACATCTACGCATAAATACATGGATTTGAGCGCTACCTCAGTACCATTTTGAAGTTCATATATATATATATATAATATATACATATACATACACACATTATCTATATATATATATTTTTTTGATTGTTTTGTTTTTTGCAATTATTTGTTTTTGTGATAGAAGCACTGGAGAAGTTAGGGATGGCGTGTATGTGTGTCCCAGATTTTTGTCATATGTGTTTTAAACCCCCTGGAAAACTCTGTTTTACCAAACAGATTTGAGTATCGGCTTTTGGTAGAAACTGGATTATGGGTCCTGGGGGTGTGGATGTGAGAGAGAAGGGAGGGCTCCATCAACAGGGCCATTTCAGGTCTTAGGCCTTTCAGCCTGAGAAGCAGGCTAATTAGGGATTACACCTGTAAGTGGCTCAATACAGCTGTGTAAGAGTTTTGATGCAGTGTCTCACACACCCTGGGGAGAATAGACACAGAGGTTTGTTCAGAGACACTGTGACCTTTTGGAAGTACTTCGTTTGTGGTGAGGCAGTAGGCCTTGCCACTTGTAGAGAGGAAAATTAACTGTCTATTTAAAGCCCAGATGGGCTAGGTTTTATTTTATGTTTTGTTTATTTGATTATTGGTGTTGCACAATAAAAACTGTTGCCGACCAGCTTGCATGAAAACCCACAACTGGAGTATTGTTTCCTGGCTGCTGTGTGTAAGGAGGTGTCCATCTACCCCAGGAGAGGGACCCCTACCCTGATCTTATCAGAAGTGGTGGAGAATTCAGGCAAGCACACAATGAATTTGCAGCAAGGAAAAATGTGTCCTTTAAAATTTAAAGGGACAGGCACCAAACTGAAATCCATGAAGGTGGCATTAGCAGATGCTCTGAGAGGCCAGGTTATGCTTCCAGCCTACCCCTAAGGACAACATGGAGGACTTTGTAAAGGCCTTGCTTCAGGCTATGTCCACTCAGCAGGAATCTACCAGAGCTCTGCAGGAATCCACCCAGGTGCAACCAATTGCCTTGGAGGCAGCACAGAGGCAACAACAATTTAGCATTGAAGAAACTCACCAGGCCTTAGCGAAGAACAGCCCGGCCATAAAAAAGGTGGTACAACACCTAATATCCTTGACTGGAGATGCTTCCACTGACCCTCCAACCCACACTCGCTCCATATGCGCCAGTTATTTTTTGCAGAAGATGACCTCAAGTGATGACGTGGAGGCATATCTTATGGTCTTTGAGAGAACTGCAGAAAGGGAGAGTTGGTCCAAGAACCAGTGGTCAAGTCTTGTGGCACCCTTCCTGTCTGGAGAACCACAAAAGGCCTACTTTGATTTGTGCCTGGCTGATGCCAAGGACTATGCAAAGCTAAAACAGAAGATCCTAACTTGCTTGGGAGTCACCTTATTTTTTGGGCCCAAAAAGTCCACCGCTGAGAGTTCCAAATGGAAAAACCTCCATGCTCACAGATGCATGACCTAGTCCATCTAACAACAAAATGGCTACAGCCTGAGACACCGACAGAACTACAGGTCATGGAAAGAGTCATAATGGACCAATAGCTGCGATCGTTACCTGCATCTCTGTGCAAGTGGGTGAGCAATGCAGACCCTAAATCCGCAGACCAATTAGTTGAACTGGTGCAAAGGTATGTGGTGGCTGTGGAGCTGTTAAGGCTTACCCACCGAGCCCCAATGGCACATCAGCAAACTCCCAGCAACAATGGTAAGACTGTTCCAGGGGAGTAGGGTGCTGGGCAATGGAATGTACTTAAGACTGAGGGTGTGGAACCTGGTGACAGGCCAGCCAGGCCAGGAAGGTTCCTACCCCATAAAAGACTAGATAATAATATGATTCAGTGTTTCTGATGTGGTGGTTTTGGCCATATTGTGGCTAATTGTTCACTTACCTTTGAACCTAAGCAATGTGATACTGCTCATGTCAACGGCAGGATGTCTTTCTTTGCACAGCCAGCCTGTACTGCTAACTGGCAGGCTGAGACAGATAAGCACATGTGTGCACTCACTGTAGAAGGCAACTGAGTTAAGGCTTTGTTAGATTCTGGTAGCCTGGTTCCAATTATGAAAGCTGAACTGGCGAAACCCCTGAAGCGTAAGGGGAAAACTGTTGGTGTGACCTGCATACATGGGGATACTCAGTATTATATTACTGCAGAAGTGAACATAGAGACACGAAGTGGTTCCACAATAGTCTCTGTGGGTTTGGTACATGGCTTAATGTATGATGCAATATTGGGAGGAAACTTTGCTCACTTCTGAAACTTGTAGGAAAGCTGATTTTGCAGTGAGGTAAATCACCCTGTCCCATTTGAGAAGGTTACAGGTGTAGTAGCAGAGGAAGTTTCTTCAGAGTCAGAGTTGTTCCCTTTTTCTAGTATGATTGGCGAACTAGAGCATGTGGAGTGTGATGGTGGCTCACCAAGTGATGCAGCTCCCACTGAGATGGGAAGTGTTAGTGAGCCAGTTGATCATCTGCTTGATTTAGAGGTAAAAAGAGAGGTCTTTGCTGTAGAGCAGTTTAATTACCCTACTCTGATAAAAGCCAGGGAGAATGTCAAAGTGATCGATGGTAAACCCATAGACCCCTATAGTCCTCTGTCATATCCTCACATGGCAGTATGTCAGGATTTTTTGTATCAAGTGACTAAAAAAGGAAGATGGGGAAGATATTGTGGAACAATTAATAGTTAGCAAATCATACAGAAGAACAGTGTTAGATCTCGCTCATGGTCATATAACGGCAGTCTTCCTAGGGGTAGAGAAAACCACTGAGCGGATTTTGCAGAGGTTTTTTTGGCCCAGAGTACATAAAGAGGTATCTGACTTTTGTGCATCCTGCCCTGAATGTCCAGTATCATGCTCCCAGACCACATTTTAAAAGTCCTCTAGTCCCATTACCTATTATAGAGGTGCCATTTGAAAGAAAAGCTATGGATTTGGTTGGACCCTTAATGAAGTCTGCCCAGGGCCATCAATATATTCTGGTGATAATGGATTATGCTACCAGGTACCCGGAAGCAATAAGTCAACCAAGTCCATTGCTAGAGAGTTAGTCCATGTCTTTAGCAGGTTGGGGATTCCAAAGGAAATACTGACTGACCAGGGTACTCCATTTATGTCAAAGTCATGAAAGAGTTATGCCACCTGTTCAACAGTTAAGAACTTTGGTCTATCACCACCAAACCGATGGATTGGTGGAGAGGATTAACAAGACATTCAAGCATATGCTAAGAAAAGAAGTCGACAAGGATGGTAGAGATTGGGATTACTTGTTTTCTTATTTGTTGCTTGCCATAAGAGAGGTCCCCCAATCCTCTACCGGGTTTTCACCTTTTGATTTGTTAAATGGGAGACACCCAAGGGGGTTACTAGATGTTGCCAAAGAGACATGGGAGGGGCAGTCGAGTCCATATAAAAAAGTTATTGAGCATGTTTCAAAAATGCAAAAAAGAATTGCTGCTGTAGTTCGGATAGTAAGAGAGCACTTGGAACAGGTCCAACAGTCACAGCAGAGGGTATACAACCACAATACTTGGTTATGCAACTTTGCTCCTGGGGACAGTCTTGGTGTTGGTTCCCACAGTAGAAAGTACACTTTTGGCTAAATAGCAAGGACCATTTGAAATCTTAGAAAAAGTGGAGCAGGTCAATTGTAAAGTTTACCAGCCGGGGAAAAGAAAGCCAGAACAGATATATCATGTAATCTTATAAAACCCTGGAAGGATAGAGCCACACTGTCAGCCGTCCGAGCCCCTTCAGTAAACCCAGGACACGTGGTTCCCAAAGTGACAGTGGCAAAAACCCGTCCAGCAAGTCAACAGCAGGAAGTTAAGGAATTTCTGATCAGAAATTGGGTGCTGTTTTCTGACATACCAGGGAAAACCACCATCACTAGACATGACTTAATCACTTACCCAGGGGCTAAGGTTAACCTAAAGCCATATAGGTTGCCAGAAGCCCAAAGAGAATCAGTGTCGAAGGAAATTAAAAAATGTTAGATTTGGGTGTAATTGAAGAATCGCATAGTGAGTGGTCAAGTCCCAGATGGGAGTGTGTGTTTCTGTAATGACTTCCAGAAATTGAACAGTGTGTCAAAATGTAATGCCTACCCATTGCCTAGGGTGGATGAACAAATTGAAAGGCAGGGGAAAGCCAGATATTTAACCACTCTTGACTTGACCACAGGGTATTGGCAAGTGCAGTTAACTGATAATGCCAAGAAAAGACAGCTTTTTCTGCACCAGAGTGGTTGTTTCAATACAAAATGATGCCCTTTGGGCTACATAGGGCACCCTGCTACCTTTCACAGAATGATGGATAGGATTCAAAGGCCCCATAAACAGTATGCTGTTGCTTATCTGGATGATGTGGTCATTCATAGTCCTGATTGGCAGTTGCACTTGCCCAGAGTACAAGCAGTGTTGGACTCCATCTATAAGGCAGGTTTGACAGCCAACCCAAAAAAAGTGTGGTCTAGGGATGGAAGAAGTAAAGTATATTGGATAAACTATTGGTAGAGGTTTGATAAAGCCACAGCTCAATAAGATTGAGGCAATACAAAACTGGCCATGACCCCTGAATAAGAAGCAGGTGAGAGCCTTCTTAGGGATCACTGGGTATTATAGGAGGTTTATACCCAATTTTGCCACCATTGCAGTCCCACTGACTGACCTTACCAAAGGCAAACAGAAAGTCATGGTGGAATGGAGTCCAGAAGCAGAGAAGGCTTTCCAGGAGTTAAAAATAGCATTATATACCCAACCAGTTCTAGTGACCCTTGATTTTGACAGAGAGTTTGTTGTGCATAGAGATGCATCAGACGTAGGCATAGGAGTGGTCCTGTCCAAAAGCAAAGAGGGTGAAGAACACCCAATTTTTTTCTTAAGCCAAAAATTAAATGTACATGAGAGAAACTATTCTACAGTCGAGAAAGAAACATTGGCCATAAAGTGGGCATTAGAAACACTCAGGTACTACTTGGTGGGAAGGAAGTTCAGATTGATCACTGACCATGCCCCTTTTAGGTGGATGTCAGAGAACAAAGACAGCAATGCGAGAATAATGAGGTGGTTCTTGGTGTTACAAACCTTTAAGTTTGCAATAAAATGAAGGCCAGGAAGCCAGCTGGCCAATGCAGATGCTTTCTCTTATGTCCATTGCTTGGGGGCTGCAGTTGTTCCACCCACAGGTCAAAACAAAGGGGGGATATGTGATAGAAGCACTGGAGAAGTTAGGGATAGCATGTATGTATGTCCCAGATTTTTGGCATATGTGTTTTGAACCCCAAGGAAAAGTCTGTTTTGCCAAACAGATTTGAGTATTGGCTTTTGGTAAAAGCCAGATAATGGGTCCTGGGGGTGTGGATGTGAGAGAGAAGGGAGGGCTCCATCAACAGGGCCATTTAAGGTGTTAGGCCTTTCAGCCTGAGAAGCAGGCTAATTAGGGATTACACCTGGAAGTGGCTCAATATAGCTGTGTAAGAGTTTTTATGCAGTGTCTCACACACCCTGGGTAGAACAGACAGAGGTTTGTTCAGAGACACTGACCTTTTGGAAGTACTGTGTTTGTGGTGAGGCAGTAGGCCCTGCCACTTGTAGAGAGGAAAACTAACAGTCTAGTTAGAGCCCAGATGGGCTGGGATTTATTTATGTTTGTTTATTTGATTATTGGTATTGCACAATAAAAACTGTTGCCGACCAGCTTGCACGAAAACCCACAACTGAAGTGCTGTTTTCCTGGCTGCTGTGAGTAAGGAGGTGTCTATCTACCCCAGGAGAGTGACCCCTACCCCGATCTTTTCACTATATATATATATATATATATATATATATATATATGCACATACACACATATACATATATACATACACACACACACACGTACACACACAGAAAACTCAGCACTCACCATTGTTAAATCACTCACAATTATAAATAATGGGGTTTTGGTTCATGGATTGATCAATGCATTTAAGCCTGCAGCCCACATCATGGGACCCAATTTCTCTGCATGTCCTACACTATATGTCAAACTTATGGAAACCTGGTAGCTGCTATCACAGAGTTTACACTGAAAAACATGTTAATTGGTTTAAAGCTTACCTGCCAACTAACTTATGGCTTTTAAAGGCAAGACAGTCACCAAGCATAGCTTCTATCATACCACCAAAAAGGCAGCTGACACAGGTTAATATAAATGAGCTTGCACAGGGGTGCATGAGACAGCTGTGATCACAAAAAGGCTAATTAAAAATTAACTAAAATAAACAAAGTCAGAAATCCACTGCACTCACCACTCCCAGATTTGGGGTGCAAACCTGCACTCGCCATTCCCAGGACTGGGGTGCAAGTGGCTTGTGACCAAATTGTTTAAATAAATAAAAACAGAAACTCAGCACTCACCATTGTTCAATCACTCACAATAATACACATATAATGGGGTTTTGGTTCATGGATTGATCAATGCATTTAAGCCTGCAGCCCTTTTCACGGGATCCCATTTCTCTGCAGGTGCTACACTATATGTCAAAATTATGGAAACCTGGTATTGCTGTATCTGTGTGGCCTGTTGGAGACCCTTTTTTCTGATGATTTCCCCTTGTTGAATAGTGTATCATGGAGGTTGCCATGACACTTGCATGTAAAACCTCTATGAATATCATGTGACTGAGAAGGCCTTGCTCTGGGATTCAGTCAAAATACAGACAGTTAGGATGCAGGCACCTAGAATGCCGGTGCCGGAATCCCGACAACTGTCAGAATCCTGGCACCGTAATCCTGAATGTATGTACTTTGGCTAGTACTAGAGGGTTAAATGTAGGCATTAGGGGGAGGGTTAGTTAGGCACTAAAGAGGGAGGGTTAGGTTTAGGGTGCAGGGAGGGGATGGTTAGGTTTAGGCACAAGGGGGAGGATAGGTTAGGCACCAGGGAAGGAGGGTTAGGTTTAGGGGTAGTGAGAGGGGGAGTTTAAGGATATTGACCAACAAGTGTAGGTTTCCTAACCCTGTCAGGGTGCCAGCATCAGGATTCTGACCACCAGGATCCGGAGCACTGACATCCTGTACATAAGATTGCTATACATAGGCTCATTGACAATTGCCTATATTTGTGACCACTAAAGATATAATTCATCTGTTTAGAATACATTTTTTTATCTGTTATCATGTATTTTTTTTCATCATGTGACTTTGTCAGATCACATAACAATTCATTGGGGGGGCTCTTTTAAAAAAAAAAAAAAAAAAATTACATTTGCCCAATTCATAGAACTGTCTCCTGTACTTTTTAAATGTATTTAATAAAACTTCAGGTACAGGACTTGTGCACAAACCAGACGTTGGCCTCTGAGGAAGTTTTTATCTATAGCAAAATGTGTCAGGCAGCAGGCAGCATCCTCTTTTCAAGGCACCAGACAACACCCCATTTCTTGCTAGAGACTACACTACAATCATTATGGTCACTTAACTACACACCTCAATGTTATACATCTTAGAAAATCTCCACAACACAGAGCAGATATTGGGAAATCAGGACTCCATTTTGCTGAATTGCCATCGGACCAGAAACCTGAAACTGTAATCTAAGATATTTGTTTATTATACTGTATGTGACATATGGATAAACTGTTTTGTCAGCAACAATTAATCTCCACAATGTCTAACTTTAATCTGTGGAAGTGAACACACCTATTAGACATTACCATATGAACAAATTCACACATGGACACCCAATCCCACTATTTCTCCTAATACCAAGATAAGGAGACTGGGGAAGTAAATAAATCCTGCTAATAAGGATGTTCATTTAAGGTGTGATTTTTATTTGACTGAATACATTATTCTCAAACTTCAATCTCTATGAGGGGTTTATAGTAGCTTCTATGCTAAGCTCCCTGTATAATGCATCTCACAGCATTTCACAGTTTCTCTGAAGTATTATACAGATTTTGAGTATACAGGCTGACTACAGAAACACCAACACACATTTTGCCATGTCTGCATTTTAAAGGTATCAAGATACAGTACTTAGGGGTATAGTTACTAAAGTGAGAGTTTTTAGAAGTGAAGCTGTTCCCCATAGCAACCAATCAGATTATATATATTATCTTCTAGAAGGTGCTAGAATGTGCTAGTTAAATATTAAGTAGAATCTGATTGGTTGTTATGGGCGACATCTCAAAAAACTTTCACTTTAGTAAATATACTTCAAAATGTGTAAAATGGAGCATCTGTCCTTTCATGCTCCCAGAGTGCGTTGGGTGCTTCATTGGAAGTCTATGAGGGAAAATCTAGTAAATGGCTGGTTTGAGGATGACCAATAGATGGCACTCACACAGAAATAAATTCACATGACAAGCACTAAATGATGATGAAGGTATGAAAAGGAGGGTTGGGCATTCATAGTCATTCTGAGGACCAGAAGCTGAATAATGCAAAATACTTTACCAGCAAATACTGTATCTTTTACTGTAATTTTAAATATTCTTATGACATGCTTATTTGAGGCTTATGTATGCATTGTGATCATCTAACAATGCAACAGCTTGTGTCTTAGTATTAAGGCTGGGTGTGACTTCACTGCAGGTAGTTTAAGACTTTTCAATTGTTAGACAAAATTATCCAGGGCATTAAATCCCAAAAATGTGATAGGAAACAAGCAAATAGTGACAAACACTACTCTATAAATTAACTCATAGAGCATATAGTTTATATTAGAAACAATATAATTATAATTTTCTGTATAGACATTTAAGTCTGAAAACATTGCAATAGTCAGTTGCAATACAAGATGAATCTGATAACTTATTGTTTTAGATCTAGACTGGAAAAACCATTTCTATTGTGGCAAATGAGAGTCTCTCTGTCCATAATAGGGCTTGTAAAGGGCTTGAACTCCTCATGACCAATTCCATTATTTAGCATGGCTGATGGTATACAATTGGACCAAACACTTTATGTCAGCAGATCAAACTGATGGCATTAATTAGAATATATCAAATTGCTTAATGGAAGAACAGTGTTCATAATTGGTTAGGAGGTATTTGCCAGGGTCCAAATAGTGTGCTGATTGGATATGTAGCATAGGGAAGTCCATAAAAAACAATAACAAACTTAGGTAATCATCATGGGTGTATTGACTCAACACTCTATGATGACACCTGAAACAATAAACTCTTTCTTGCTTAATCTTAAAAGGGAAAGATATACAAAAGAAGGAGCATATTGCCGTCATCTGGATATGTTAAAAATGGTATGCATTTGGCATCCCAGTGGTCTATATGCTGATGTGTACCTTACCAGCGCCAGAATACCAACACCAGTCAGAATCCCAGCACTGGCATCCCAAATAATGGGATGCCATTGGTTAGTATCAGGGTGGGAGGGGGAAGGGAAAGGGTTAGGCACTAAAGTATGAGGGTTAGGTTTATGGTGCGGGGAGTGGGGGTTAGGTTCAGACACTGGGGGGAGGTTAGGTTCAGTCACCTGGGAGGGTTAGGGTAGGGAGAGGGGAGGGTTAGCATATCGACCACCAAGTATCGGTATGTTAATCTTGTTGGGATCCAGGTGTCAGAATTCTGATCACCTAGATTCCGTCTGTCAGTATTACATACCGATTCCATTAGAATGTATCAAGTGGTGTCAGTTAGAACCTGATGGAAACTGCTGTGTATTGACAGCGGATTTCCTGACCAATTGCTAGCATTTACTAAAGGTCAGTTTTGATGGCTAAACATATTCCACCATCAACCTTGTGGGATTAGAAATAACAACCCTCTATGGTGTGTTCAATATGGCAGAACAGTAGTTTCTATTGAAAACACTGTGGATTAGAAATTACTATATTCATATTAATTTAATGGTAATCTTATAGAAACGACATTCAATAGACATCATAGAATTGGTTCACTGTGGTTTAGAAGTTTTTTAATCCTATTCCTTTAATGGTGTTTTATAGAAACAACATTTAATTGACATCACAGCGACAGATTACTGTGGATTATAAACTATTCTATTCATATTACTTTACTTGTGCTACTCTATTTGTCATAAAAACATGGCTTCTTTCACTTTGTGCATTTATGAGGAGTTTAGGTAGAAGGAGAAAATTATGTATTTCTGTTAAAGTCCAGTCATATCTTGTGATATTCCTATCAATCTTGCCTGTCAAAATGGAATCATTTACTTGCTGTTTCAGCAATTATGACTGTCTGAGCCCTGTAATTTTTTTGGGGTGAGTTTCACGCTGGTTTTCAAAACCACTGTTAAAATGATTTCTATTATATGATCTAAAACAATGCTGATGCTTTGATATTCAGGTCTATTCTATTCTAAAAAGAGTGCTTTCTTGGCTGCTTTGGCATTAGTAAATCACCAGACCTCCAATAAACTGCTGACAGACCACCAGGATTTAGAACCGGTTGCTTAGTAAATGTAAAATAAATGGTAGTAAAAAGTATATTGTGACAAGTAACTCGCTGAGCATCATTGTACAGATAAAAAAAATCTATTATTGACTTTTTAATTATTTACCTTATTTATAAAATAATTTTCTGTATTTTCTGTTTGCAGTGATGCTTTATAATAGTGGCAAGGATGGTCAATTTAGGAATTGTGTAATGCATGTACTTCCAACATTTAAATTCTGCATATGAGAAGGTTTACTTTCTACATAGATTTTGGTTATACAGTTATACTGTATCAGCAAGGTCTCTCAAAAGCATATATTTCAATTGAGACTGGGGTTTCAAGATGTGCTGTTCAAGCACAAAGAAACTGGTAACGTTGATGACTGTTGACACAGTGGTTTCCCAAGGAGACTTAGTGCATCAGATGAAAGACTCATCATGCTTACTTCCCTTCGAAATCAGAAGATGTCCAGCAGTGCCATCAGCTCAGAACTTGCAGAAACCAGTGGGTCCCAGGTACACTCATCTACTGTTCAGAGAAGAATTGCACCAAAAAGCCATATCTTCAATGTGGAAACAAAGCCGAGTGAGTCAACTATGCATGAATACATAGGAACTGGGGTGCAGAAAAATGGCAGCAGGTGCTCTGGACTGATGAGTCAAAATTTAAAATAATTGGCTGTAACAGAAGGCAGTATGATCGCTGAAGGGCTGGTGAGCATTACAATGAGTGTCTGCTGGCAAGAGTGAAGCATGGTGGAGTTTCCTTGCAAGCTCGGGGCTGCATTTCAGCAAATGGAGTTGAGGATTTGGTCAGGATTAATGTTGTCCTCAATGCTAAGAAATACAGGCAGTTATTTATCCATCATGCAATACCATGGAGTCATCTGATTGGCTCCAAATTTATTCTGCAGCAGGACAACAACCCCAAACATACAGCCAATGTCATTAAGAACTATCTTCAGTGTAAAGAAGAACAGGGTGTCCTGGAAGTGATGATATGGCTCCCATAGATCCCTGATCTCAACATCATTGATTCTGTCTGGGATTACATGAAAAGGAAGATAGATTTGAGCAGGCATACATCCACAAATGATCTGTGGTTAGTTCTCAAAGATGTTTGGAACAACCTTCGTGCTGAGTTCCTTCAAAAACCGTGCAAGTGTACCTAGAAGAATTGTTGTTGCTTTAAAGGCAAATGGTGGTCACACCTAATATTGATTTGATTTTTGATTTCTTTTCTGCTCATTCACTTTGCATTTTGTTAATTGATAAATTAACACTTCTATATTTGAAAGGATTCTCACTGTGCAGGATTTTTTCCACACCTGCCTAAAACTTTTTCACAGTATTGTGTGTGTGTATATATATATTAGTACAGAGAAATCGCACACACCACTTAGAGTAGCTTGAATAAATAATAGGTGTGAGGTTGAAGTCAGAATTATATAACACCATCCATCCTCTATACTCTCGTATCAGTATGAAGTACAACCAGCACACATGGGATTAATGGATAAAAGTATTATTTTTATTACACCATGTTATGTGAAAAAGGGGGAACAAGCCATCCAGTGAAATAATGCATAGCACATATTACTTATCTGAAGTCAAAAATAATTCAAGTGGACTAACATTCAAACACTCTGGACCTCCAGAAGGCTATAAGTCACCCATAGTTTTATTATTTTCCCACCACTCTTAAGCTATAACTAAATAATAAATAAAGACATGACAACTGTATAAATTGCAAAAAGAGGTCACAGCCAAATTATTAATACAAATTAGCATCAGAATTAAGCCTGGTGGCAAAAAAAGCAGTGCTCACTCGGTCTACAGCCCATATAAGTATTATTTACCAAAAATGGGGTGGAGTTTCCACCCCATGCGCAGACCATCCTGGGTAGTACCACCTCCCCTTAACTAGCACAGTGCTGGTCCCTCCTTAGGATGATGACCTGGTCCACTCATAAAGTAATGACTGACTCGCCTTTCTCAAAGGGGAAATGCTAGCCAAGATCTGTTGCGCTAAATTGAGCCACCGATGAGCACTGCTTTCCGCCACGCAAACGTGGACTCTGACCACGTTACGCCACCAAGACCCTGAAAACGCCTCTAAGCTATGCCAAACATGACAATATGGCTGCAACAAATAATTCTTAACCTTTGTCTGTCAGGTGAACCCCATCTGGCCTATACAAATGCTCTTCCTCATAACAAATACGCGGATGCCTCACAACAATCCCATTAAAACCAACTACAAACCTGGACACTGCAGCATTCAACTTTCTCCTGATCTGATCTATAGCAGGCCCAGTGTGCATACCATGCCAAAACCTCCACGGAACGACCTTTGACCAACATAGCTTAACTTGTGGCCAATGATCAGCAATCACCTTCATATACCTCTTAATGGCAATGATCAACTCTTAATGGCAATGATACCTCTTAATGGCAATGATCAACACTTTACCGATACTGAGATCATTACAACCTAAATGAACCGCTAAACAATCTGGAACACCCCATTTACTCTCTGATTGCCAAAGAAGGTCCAAGACACCACTCCACATTAAAACCAACTACAAACCTGGACACTGCAGCATTCAACTTTCTCCTGATCTGATCTATAGCAGGCCCAGTGTGCATACCATGCCAAAACCTCCACGGAACGACCTTTTACCAACATAGCTTAACTTGTGGCCAATGATCAGCAATCACCTTCATATACCTCTTAATGGCAATGATCAACTCTTAATGGCAATGATACCTCTTAATGGCAATGATCAACACTTTACCGATACTGAGATCATTACCACCTAAATGAACCGCTAAACAATCTGGAACACCCCATTTACTCTCTGATTGCCAAAGAAGGTCCAAGACACCACTCCACTTAAAACCTCTCAACCCAAACCAGCAGTTTCTGCAAGGACCTGACCTGGCACAAGCATGTCTACTCGCCCAGAAAACAAAAGAGTGTCCTACAATTCACACCCGACAATCTCTTCCCAAAAAAAACTGTAAATGTGAGGTTTATAAGCATTAGTAACTTGAATTCATTAACATGATTAACCAAGGCAGGGGAAAACTGAGTTATTTGGGAGACCCAGATGGAGGTGAATGACACCAAACCTCTTTTTACTTTTGAGGACAAAGGTGAAAAGAACTCCAAATCCCCCCTAGTGGCGGGTGACATAAGGCCCTGGGTTTCCCAAAGAACAAACTCGCAGGGAGTGCCACTACTTTTGCAGCTTATCACTTCTTAGATAACTTTTAAATGCAGAAGATTTCCACCTTCCTAAGTGTTTTATCGACTCAGCAGAATAGCCTTACTCTGCCGCACATGTTGCCGCTCCTATTCTGAATGAATGAGTGCCATATAGCTCAACTGGCAAGCCCAGAGCCACAAGGCAATCATTAAAAACACTTGTGAACTGAAACTTAGATAGCGAGGAAAGATCCGCATGCGCTAACCATTGCACCCCTCCCTTGGGCCTGCGTTGGTTTTAACTACCAGCCAACACCACCGTGCATATGCTCGGCTCTGGATGCAATGGGACAGAGATAAAACGCCCCCTTCCTACCTGATCTGTCTTTGATCTCTGTATTTTAGTAAGAATTAAATCTGGTTTAACTATAACATTAACCAACATAATACCTGTAGAAATGGAATTCTTATTAACAAGCGTTAAATCCCCTACCCTTAATGCCCCAAAAAATGCTAATGTAAAAGCCAAACTAAACAAACTGGCCTCAAAATCCTCTTTTGCTGTACCTGATACTGCCACTACCAAGTCCTTTAGCATGCCCTTGTCAATAGGCCTACGAGAAGCACTCGCCTACAACTGCTCCTTTGCCCATCCCTTCAGTGCTTTAGAGATTACAAAGGACTTGGTAGGGTCCATCAAACCATTTAAACAAGCAAAATAGGAAATTCCTGCTAATGCACCTGACATAGATGACTTTGAACGGCCGCTCTCATGCCAACGCCAGACGAACTCTAATATCAATCCTGAATACTCTTACCCTCTTCTTTGCCAACAATGAAGGCCTGCCATTCGTTCCACGCCGCTAAGTAGGATCTCACAGTACCAAGAGCAAGTGCTCTTAAAGCAAGTCCAATAATGCCGGCGTTATGATCTGCCAAACATAACCAGGACAAGACACACCATGAAGTGCCGCAGAAGGCACAAGCGCTCTAAATCTCTCCCATTGAAAACGAGATAACGCATCTGCAATCCCATTTTCAACTCCAGGAAAATGCTTAGCTGTAAAATCAATATTCATAGACAGACAAACAAAAACCAAATGCCTAAGAAGCCTTATCTCTTGTTGGCAAACTGACCTTTGATTATTGATGGCCTGCACTACCCCCAGATTATCAAACCAAAATATGATTCTATGATTAGTAAGCTTTAAAGCCTAAAATCTCAACCATTACCACAATGGGAAACGGTTCCAGCAGAAGTAAATTGCCCATCAAACCTTCAACACGGCACGATTCTGGCCAAGCTTCTGCGCACCATTTTCCCTCAAAGAACGCGCCAAAGCCCATAGACCCTGACGCATCCGTTTACAGCTGCAAATCATTATTAACCACTGGCGGTGGCAGCCAAATTCTTACCCCATTAAATTCACGTAAAAAAAACTCAACCAAACCTTGAAGTCATCTTTTATTTCCTCAGACAGGCGAATCATGTAATGGGGCTTTTTTACACTTGCTGAAGCTCGCTCTTACCTCCTGCAAAAAACCTTGCCCATTGGAATGACTCTACACGCGAAGTTAAGTAAACCTAACAAAGACTGCAGCTGCTTCAAAGAAACTTTATTAGCTGAAACCAAACTGAACAATAAGTCATTAAGTTTCTGAACCTTATCAGATGGCAATCTACAAAGGCCCAAATCAGTATCGACTTCAATACCTAGATAAGACAATCTAGTAATCGGGCCTTCCATCTTTTTTCCAGTGATGGGGACTCCCAACACCGAGAAAAAAACCTGCACGGAAAAAAAAGAAGCTCGCTGCACACATCACTATTACTTGGCCCCATTAATAAAAAATCATCCAAGTAATGCACTACACCTGACTAATTTGTACCTGCCTGAATACATCACTGTAAAAAGGAACTAAAACACTCAAAAAAGGAGCAGGAAATAGAACAGCCCATAGGTATACAATTGTCTACATAGAACGAACTGCCCACTTTAAAACCCATAGGGATGCAGGGGAAGCAACCTAAAGGTGGATTCAATATCTATCTTAGCTAAAAAATCCCCCTTCCCAAAACCCTGTTCTATACTAAGGGCATCCTTAAATGATTAGTAAGTGACGCTGCAATCCGCTAGATCTAAAGCGTCATTCACCGAACCACCCTCCGGGTAAGACAGGTGCCGAATTAACCTGAATTTCCCTGGCTCTTTTTTTGGTACCATACGAAGAGGTAAAATACAAAAGGTTATCCAATGGAGGTGAGGTAAAAGGACCACACTTCCTGCCCAAACTAACCTCTACATTAATTTTCTCTGCTATCACCTCTGGTAAGTCCCTAGCTGATTTCAAGTTCCTTTTGGCCACTACTAAAACCGGTCGTACTAATGGCAGTCTAAAACCTTCTTTAAAACTTTGAATTAAAAATTCCACCTCCTCCTTAAGAGGATAACGGTTTAAGCAACGCTCTAAAACTTTGACATTAATCAGAGATGCAGCTTTACTTAGAGTTAGCTCGCTGGTCTCCTTTCCCCCCTGCTTGACCTCCAGGACGACTACATTCCTTTGACGGGTGATTTCCCCCACAGAGAATGCAGACATGTCTATAACGGCAGCTTGTCCCTCTAGTGCATTGCGAGTTGTTAAACGTATAATACTTCCCTCTACCTGCTGTGTTGAAACCTGTTCGCGCCACAAAGGGCTGCTTACGCCCCACAGGCACTTTGTTAGTAAGCCCCATGTACTGCGTGACCTCTAACCACACTTCAACGTCATTAAAACCAAAATTTAAAATTTTCTGACCATTTTGCTTTTTTCTAAAAAGCTTGTCATATTGCCTCCAAACATTAACCCTAGCAGAAACATACATACCTTGCACCAGATGTAAATATTTTAATACATTTAAGCACTCAGCATTGGCTGATGCCCCAAACCCTGGTTAAAATAAGGGGACCAATAGTAGCTCGGCACAGGCATTTCACCCTGTACAAAATTTAATGTCTGCATCCCACCTTGAGAGTTTGCTACAGTTGATGGGGAGGGGAACATAGGAGGGACAAAACTAGAAAATTGGGTCCCTCCATGCAGGGCAAGTAGCCTGTGCAAAGAAACCCCCCCCTGGTGAAGCATGCGGTCTACCTAACTGACTGCCCAAATGGCCCCTAGGGGAGGAGTGTACACTGTTTATAGGGGATGGAATGCAACCCATGGCTCTTAGAACCATGGGGGGAATCATAAGAGAAACCCCTTAAACATCTAAAATGGCACCCGTGACTTGGTGGGCGGGGCTCGTCGGCGGGGCTAATTGCCTGTCCCCACTGGCGCTAACCTGGGAGGCCTGTGAGCAGGGGGTGCCTGAAACACCCACCGATCCCCTTGCCAGCCAAGCCTGCAGGCTGGAAGGAGTAGGGGATGGTGGGGGGTGTCTGGAGCTCTGTGCGGCCGACTCGGCTGCAACGGCTGGCAAGGAGCGGGGTCCGACACGCGCTGAAGCTAGGCGCATGCCGTGGGTGACAGATGAAGCAGCGGTGACTGTTAGAGGTCTCGCTGCTTCAACCAAGTGGCAGGGAGGGGGAGCATTGCAGCGTGGCCGGGGCATGTTAATTACAAAATAAACAATAGTCCCGGATAGCTGAAAAACAGGAGGGGGGAGGTGAAGCAGGTGACGGATGTGAGGAGGGTAGAGTAATTAAAGATAAAAAGGATCACAGGAAAAGAGGGAAATGTGAAGTAGTTTTGGAAGGGAAAGTTATAAGTAACTTAAGAAAGAAATTAGAAAAGAATATAGGGACAGAAATACCACACAGTATAACAGCAGATACAATATCATCAGATACAGGGTACTTATCCGACTGGATAACAATATGGAAAGAGGAAGCTAAATCCCTCCTCCAGCCTTTAAATAGTAATACTAACCCCCTGCCTAAACGGAGTAGCTAATAGGATAGCCAATTTGATTGACAACCAGAACCATCAATTATAACCTGTCAACATCAAACCAGCTCTAACTAGTTTTGCTCCAATAAAAAACAGAGTGCTTATATCCTCTCAAGCTTATACAAGCATTCGAGGATTTTAGTAAACAGAGCATGTGCTATGCATTGTTTCACTGGATGGCTTGTTCTCCCTATTTCACCTAACATGCAATTCATCTGATCACTCTTCATGACATTCTGGAGTAAATGCAAGTTGCCATCATAAAAACTGAAGCAGCAGACTTTGTGAAAACTAATACATGTGTCATTCTCAAAACATTTGGCCATGGCTGTAGATATGCAGCTGCATATTACTTGTGAGGCCACATCAACCTGTTCATAGCCCACTGGAAAGTTGCCGGAGCCCCATGAAATCTAAATGTAAGCATTTTATAATGAAATAAACCTTCTGGGATAGAGAAGGCTGTTTTGGCCTTAGCAGTCTCAGTCAAAGGAATCTGCAAATACCCTTTTGTCAAATTTAAAAGGTGGTATTGTAAAATACTGGCTGTTTTCAAAATTCTCCACCAGCTCGTCCACCAGGGTCATAGGGTAGGAATCAAACTGCAAAACTTTATTTAGTTTGGGAAAATCTTTGCAGAATCTTAAAGCACCTGAAGGGTTAGGCACTAAAACAATAGGACTATTCCATTTGCTTTTTAATTCCTATATGACCCCTAAGTGCAGTACATCCTCTACTTCCTGTTTGACTGCTTCCCACTTTGCCTCAGGTATACAGTACAGATTCTGTTTTAATACCACCCCGGGAGGAGTAACTATATCCTGTTGGATAATTTGGATTTTCCCTGGAATGTTAGAGAACACATCTTGATGTTGTGCTTGTAAATCCTCCACATGCTGTTTCTGGCTAAGATTAAGGGAATTTTCAATGGATACCTGATGTTCCGGAGTTTTCTTGGTGACCAACGAGGGCTGACCAACACTCTCTCTCTTTCCAGGGTTTTAACAGGTTTACATGGTAGATTTTCACCCCCTTCCTTCTACCCTCTTGTTGAACCTTATAGTTAACAGGTCCCACTGCCTCTATAACTTCATAAGGGACTCGCCACTGTGACTACATTTTGCTTTCAATGGTGTGCACTAGAACCAGTAATGTGTCTCTGGGTTTAAAAGACTGGTTTAGCTGCAGTCACATCATAATGACGTTTCTGCTGTTGTGTGCTCTATTGATGTGCTCATTCAGGAGTGGTGCAATTTGCCTTTAACAGCCATACATTTGGGCCACAAACTGAATGATATTAGATTCTTGACTTGACTGTTGTTCCCACCCCTCTTTCAACAGATCTAAATCCCGCTAGGTTGCCTCCCGTAGAGGAGTTCAAAAGGACTAAATCCCGTAGAGGATTGGGGTACCTCTCGCACTGCTAACATTAAATAAGTTAGGAGTAAGTACCAATCTTGCTTTTCCTTAGACAACAACCTTTTATCATTTGTTTATGGGTTGGTAAAAGCATTCGACCAGTCCATCTGTTTGCGGGTGGTAGACTGAGGTAGTAATCCTATTCACCTTTAACAGCCAGCACAAGTCTTTCATTAGTTTAGAGACAAAAGGGGCACCTTAGTCTGTTAAGACCTCCTTTGGTATTCCCAAGCATGTGTACAGTGTTGACAATTCCCAGGAAATGGTACTAGATTTTGTAGTGGTATGGCTTTAGGGTATCGGGTGGCATAATCCACTACTACCACTATGTATTGATGCCCTCAAGCTGATTTTTCCACCGGCCCTATCAGATCAATGCCAAATCTTTCAAAATGCACTGAAATGATAGTGAGGGGAACAAGGGGTGCCGTAAACCCTGGCTGGGGTACTGTCCTCTGATATACTGGGAATGCCTGCCAAAATTTATTTACTGCAGCATGAATACCAGGCCAAAAGAATCTTAGTTGTATGAGCTGGAGAGTTTTCTCCTCCCCTAAATGGCCACCCCGCTGATGTGTGTGTGCCACCCCTAATTCCAGCTGGTTGTGTTTCTGGGGAACTGATAACTGATGTACCCCTTTTCCCTGCAAAGGGATTACAAAGTACACCAATTCATTTTTCAAATTAAAGTATGGTACACCTTCTGTTGGCACAGCAGCAACCATTTTGCCTTTTATTTCTACCACATTTCGAAGGCATTAACCAGATTTATATCATTCAAGTCCTTTAAAGACACTTGCTCACCAACAGGGGACCACTGGGCCTCAGTCTCTGTTTCCACCTGCAGCTCGTCAACTAAGGAAGCTTTCACAGTCGTTATGCTCTGGTCACCCATATTCCTCAGCTCCTGGCTTGCCTCAGCTGCAGACCATTTACTGTCATCATGCCACATAAGCACCTCTTGCAGCAATGGGAGATCCTGGCCCAGGATCAGTGGATGAGGTGGTCTGGTTGGCTCTGTGGCTACCACTTTCAATGACCAGCCTTTTATTAATAGTGGTAGCTGCACATTTGGGCACTCCTCAATGTTCCCATGAATACACAACACCTTGACAGGGGTTAAAACCTTGTCAGCCTCCTGAGGTACCAGGTTAGCAACCACAATGGTGAGGGCACTACCAGTATCATACAGAACAGGGTGGTTTCTGCTGGAGAGATGGTTTCAGCAGCCATGCTGACCATACATCAGGTTGCTTTCCTCGTGCTGCAATCCACCAGTTCACCCTGTTTCAGACAGTCCCATGGCACATGACCTGACTCACTGCAGTTGAAACACATCACAGGAAGTGTGGTTTTGTCCTTTGCAACCAGGGTACCTGAGTTTTGGTTAATTTACCAAAGGTAGAGTGCTGCTCAACTAACTCAGCTAATTCCTCAAATGTCTGGGGGTCAGCCTGCAGGGCCCAGTCTTGTACCCTACTGTCTAATACCCATATAGCATGGTCTAGGGCAACAATTTCTACTATGAGTAGCACTGCATGTTTCTCTGGCTGTAACCACGCTTTACGCAATCTGGCTAGCTTAGCCAGTTGAAATCTGGGAGGCTAAGAGAGATTCAGCCACCAATCGTGGAACTCCTGGGCATTACTAGGGCCGGTCACCCCAATCCTGTTGAGAATGGCCTACTTTAGATGAGGATATGAGCTAGCCTCCGCTACCGTTAGGTCAGTATAGGCTCACTGTGATTTTACTGTAAAAAAGGGAGCTAACCGGGCAGCCCATTCTCCTCTGGCCACTTTAATTGGACGGCAGTATGTTTAAAAGTGCACAAGAAGGCCTCATCATCTGATCCTATGAATTTTTGCAAAACTTCACGATTTTGCCCACCTTTTTTTTTATTTCCCTCAGCTCTTCATGCAGTAGCCAGATTTGGGTTTGCTCCTCGGTAGCCAGTTTTTGTTGGCTTGCAGCCAATTCAGCAAACACCTTAAAAACATCTTCCATATCTCCTTGCAGATTGTACACAAATGTAGCTGGCCTGACCAGCCAGCTAGGGCAAGCCAGATTTGCAGCACAATATCCCTGCTTATTTTCCTTAACACTGCCAATCAATCCCTGGGCTCAAAGTCATATACACAGGAATTAGTTAATGCTGTACAGAGTGCTCAATCACCAGACTGCCAGACTTCACTCTTTCTTAGGTCCTTTGCTGCATAATAGTGTCCAGCAAATCAGGTCCCTCTTTGGGTGCCAAATGTGACATACAGAATGCAAGTCCAACATTCTTTATTACCAGCACAGGCAGGTTATAGCTTCATACACCAGACTGGCAGTTTAGGTTATTAGGTAGTTCTTCAAACAGTATATGTTACATCTGTACAGGTTCACATCAGTTCACAGTTGCACAGGAACATGTCAGTATATCAACATAGGAGCACCGGATCATATCACAGGAACAGTGGCCCTGACATCCGACATCTGGATGCTAGTTACCATCAGAAACACCATTATGTGCTCTGAACATATTCTTAAAGGCTGATTACAGGTGCAGTTTAATTAATTAGATGGCAACTGATTGAGGCAACACCTGAACTGGAGCCTTCAGTCCTACTGCTATTGCTCTGCCAAACCTGAGATATAAGGACACTCCACATTCACTTCATGTGGAATTATGCTGACCATGCCACAATATATTATATATATATATATATATATATATATATATAATTTTTCATTTATTAATTATTATTAGGGATGTGCGCCGCAACATTTTTGCTGGATTTGGATTTGGCTCTGATTCATTGTCCGGCTTTGCATTTGGATTTGCCAAACCGTTCTGACTGGTTTTGGATTTGGATTTTTTACAAAAATTGACAAAATAAGCTGAAATCACATAATTTGTTCCTTTTTTGTTGCTAGAGTATTATTAACCCAAATAAAATTAATTTCCAGTCATTTACAGTCAATTTAGACCACCTCACAGCTCACAATATTGTTTTCACTATTATTGGCCAAAGGCTGCAGTGAGCTGCTGGTTACTAAGGGCTCTATTTACTACAATCAATGCAGATTGTAGTGTGATATTATCGACTGAATTCGCATTGCGAATTCAGGCAATATAACAGGGATTGACTACATATCCCTTGCAGGGACAGAGCTTGCGATAAAGCTCTGTACCTGCGAATCCCCTCCAGAGCCTTCTCATGGTATTTTTGCAAAAAATACCATGACAAAGTGACAAAGTGCCCGCGCTTGCACCGACTGACCATCGCTGCTACCCCCTGGCACTAAGCCCTGCCCCCGTGATCGCAGACCCCCCGCAACCCCCCCTCTCCCTTAATTACACTTACCTGCATGCTCCGGGCCTCCGGTGATGTTCTCCATGCCTCTGATCAGGTGATCTCCCATACAGCACTGGGACCCGATCACCTGATGACTGGGTACCAATGCTCTATGGAAGACCAGCTGACTGGAGGGGAGACATCACCGGAGGCCCGATCACCGGTCCCTGGATTCAGGTAAATTAAAAAAAATGTTGACAATTTTTTTTCTTTTTTTTACAGTGAATCAGCGTGTGGTCTGTTTAGACCAAACAGCTGATTACTGGGACCAACTCCCGGCTCTGCTCTCCCCATTAGAGCAGAGCAGGAGGCTGGTAACTGGGGGAGACCCTGGATAATGCCACCTCCAGGTGGCATTATTATCACAGGGCTTTCCCAGATATTTTTTTACAATTTATTTTTAGTAACTCTGGTTGGATCACATTTCCTATTGCAATTTTGGGAAATGCTATCTGCTTTACTAAAAATAAGTGATACTTAGGGTTTGGAGTAGAATTTTTCCGAATTCTATTCCAATTGCCCTGTAATAACTATTGGTGATACTAAAATAATGTAAAAAGGGTGTGAAAACACCCTTTTTCACTTTATTTTATTAAAAATAATGTTAATAAATAGAGCCCTAAGTGACAGAGCAATGGCAAAGATACCGCAGTTTAAAGCACATCTATGAAACACACAGTACTTGTATGCACAGTGGGCTATGGTCCTAGGAGTCACAGTGCTTGTGTACACAGTGGAGTATGGCCCAATAAGTCACAGTGCTTGTATACACAGAGGGCTACAGCCAACAGAGTCACAGTACTTGTATATGCAGTGGGCTATGGCCCAAGGAGTCACAGTGCTTGTAGACACAGTGGGGTACAGCCCAAGGAGTCACAGTGCTTGTATACACAGTGGCTACAGCCCGCAGAGTCACAGTTCTTGTAAACACAGTGGGCTATGGCCCAAGGAGTCACAATGCTTGAATACACAGCGGGGTATGGCCAGCAGAGTTCACAGTACGTGTATCCAAGGTGGGCTATGGCCCAAGGAGTCACAGTACTTGTATACACAGTGGGGTACAGTACTAAAAAAATAACAGTTTTTTCTTTATTTTTAAACTTTTCACTTTCTTGAAAGGTCTTTTTACCCTTTTTTAGCACACACAGCCACTTGTGAGTCTGTACACAGGCACTTTAGTCAGCAGAGTATAGTGCAGTGTACCCCCTATACCCTTGGTGGTTAACCTTGACACTCCAGATGTTGTGGAACTACATATCCCAGCATGCACTGCTACCATTTTGCTATTAGGGCATGCTAAAACTGTGGCAAGGCATGCTGGGATATGTAGTTCCACAACATCTGGAGTGTCAAGGTTAGCCACCACTGCCCTATACAGTCACTTTGCCAGCACAGCCACTTGCTAGTGTCTGGACACAGTCACTTTAAGCTCAATATAAAATCAAATAAGCTCTATGATGAGCACAATGTATAAAAAATATATAAAGTTTCCGTATATAAGGACCCATACCAGCAGTTGATGGTAAAAAACAGTTTTTTGTTTGCAAGAAGGGGATTCCAGAAAGCCCCTGCTTGACTCACTGTTTCTCCAAAGGTTCCCTGGATTGAGTCTGGTCTGGGTCTGGTTCCACAGCATGCAGTCTCCACAAGGACTCTGACCCAATCCAGGGGACCTTTGGAGAAACAGTGGAATCCCCTGCTTGCAAACAAAATGTTTTTTTTTACAATCAACTGCTGGTACAGGTCCTTATATACAGAAACTTTATATATTTTTTATACATTGTGCTCTTCATAAAGCTTATTTGTTTTTAGATTGCGCTCTTCATAGAGCCTATTTCTTTGTCACCATTATACTATTTTATGGCTTCTAAGCTAATTGTTGCACTTTATGGATTTCTAGCTGAATTATGGTAATAAGTTAAGACATTTCTTTACTTCAAGCAGAATTGCACTATTATGTTTTTTCTCTTTCATATGTCATTGCTGGATAATCAGAATGACTTCCACTTATACAAGTATAGTATCATTTATTTTTTGTTATTTCTTCCACATTATTGATTAGCATCAAAGGTTCTTCACTACTTTTTTTTTACTATATTACTTATCGCTATCTGGGATATGGGACTCCCATAAGTACAGTGCCCTCAGGCTGCTTGTTCATCTGTGCACACCTGTTTTATAATTGCATATCTGCTATTTTACTTTAATCAGCAGAGTATATCGCAGCATACATCAGCGTGCAGTGTGCCCCCTATACACAGTCACTTTGCCAGCACAGCCACTTGTAAGGGGTAAGTTTACTAAGATGGGAGTTCTATTAAGAAGTGATGTTGCCCATAACAACCAATCAGATTCTAGCAGTGTGCAGCAAGCAAGCGTGCTAGTGAAATGGCGCCGAGTCCCAGTCATGGTGCCTTATTTAAAGATGAACTCTCGTGAGAATCCGATGCCAGAAGATGGCGTTCAACCGAGTGGGATCCGAGGTTTGACAGGAACACCCGAGCAGCGGCTTGGGTGGACTTGGATCCCCAGTGTATGGAGCAGTTCGGATTCCACAGAATCTGAACATCTCATCCCTAATTATCATATGGGTACTAACAGGGGTGCCAAGAGGGGGGGAGAGTGGGTACTAATTACCTGGGCATGGGCTTGCTGGAGGGGTCCGGTGGGAGCCCGGGTCTGGCACCGCCCCCCCTCCCTCTTACATCAAAACAGCCCAGCACATGCTGCTGTGTGCTGGGATGCTCTGGGAGACTGCTTGCAGCTGCCAAGCAGCAGCCCAGCAGTCTCCAATGCCAGTGGGGAAAACGATCACACTGATCGCATCCCCCACTGGCTATGCACCGAGCTGAGGGGCTCAACCCCCCCCTCCCCAAGCTGGAGGGGATCGCACCCCCCCTGCATGCAGCGATGCAAAAAAAATGTCTTTCCCCTAAGGGGTATGGCCATGACTCCCACTATTAGGCCATGCCCCCTTCTTCCCCCAGGCCCTGCACAGCTCTCGGCGCCCCTGGGTACTGTGGTAGAAATACATCAACCCTTCTAAAGAGGGCAGAAGTGGACAAGTAGAGAAGTTTCCCATAGCACCCATCAGCTTCTAGCTAGCAGTGATCAAGTACACAAAATGATAGCTACAAGCGGAATTGTTGCTATTGGTAACTTCTCCACTACACTCATTAGAAGACTTAATACATGTCTACCTAAAGTTCTAATGGCCAAAGTTTCCATCATACAGTATAAGTTATATAATTTGTTTTTTTCAGATAGTTTTTAAGTTGTAACCAATAGACAAATCAACCGGTAAACATATATACAGAAGAACATACAATTGAATAGGAGCATTGCTTCAGTATTGGTCAGAGATTTAGAATTTTCCAAGTAAAACAAATATTAGGTTTTATCACCCAACTGGGCAGACAAATGAGAAAATATTTTAACATTGCATCAAGTGTTTACATATATTGATAGAAAAGTAACCATAATCCAAATATAGAGCGGATAGGAATCAGCAAGGGTGTGGTCTGTAAATAATTCCATATTGTAAAATGAAGTAAGTTGAAAGTATTTTCAAAGGGTTTCTTTCACGTGCAAAATTCATAAATGGTTATATGGCAGTTAGGTCATAAAAAATGTATCCGCCAAATACCATCCTTATTAATAGATGTGTTAATCCAATCAATATTATTTTACATACAGAACATTTGGTGTAAAATATGCAAAATTATAAATTAAGGAAAAGTTAAAATTCATCCCAAGATTATTTGTTTAGATAAGTTTTACTTTGAATATAACTACAAATTAGGGGTGTGCACTGGCCACTTTTTGTGTTTTGTGTTTTGGTTTTGGATCTGGATCTTTCTTCGTGTTTTGGATCTGGATTGGTTTTACCAAAACCAATCTTCCGTGTATTGTTTTGTATATTAGATATGTATTTTTTGGGAAAATAAAGCATGTAAACAGTTAAAAATCACAGAATTTGTGGGTTTTTATGCTTCTATGCTATTATTAACCTCAATAACATTAATTTCCACTAATTTCCAGTCTATTCTGAACACCTCACACCTCACAAGGCCAAAAGGTTGCACCGAGGTAGCTGGATGACTATGCTAAGTGACAAAAGTGGGCGGCACAAACACATGGCCCATCTAGGAGAGACACTGCAGTGGCAGACAGGATGACAGTTTGAAAAACTAGGCCCAAAACAGTACATAATGCAAAGAAATAAAAGAGGTGCAAGATGGAATTATCCTTGGGCCCTCCCACCCACCCTTATGTATAAACAGGACATGCACACTTTTACAAACCAATAATTTCAGCACCAGGGTCTGCCACACGACTGAAATGATTGGTTCATTTGAGCCCCCAAAAAACAAGCTGGCAATTAATCTGTCCCAGTAACAGGAGAAAAGGATGAGAGCTGCACAGGATTAAATTAATGAGTAGTACTAAATCATGAACCAACATATAAAAATTGAATTTATATCACAAATGATAAACGGTATATTCATTGGTGGTGCTCCCCAGAGTCAAAGAATCATACATCGGTGAAGCAGAAGAAAAAAGAAGAAGACTCTTGTTTGGGGGCACTAACTTGTTGTGTAATCTGTCAACATTAAAACTTAACATTTATTCTAATCATTCTAAAATAAAGTATGACATACAACAAACAAACATATCATAACAAAGGTGGGTCACAAATAGGACCCTCCTTCCGTGTGATTAGATGCCCTATTGTGATAATAGATAGATCAATCTTTGTTATTATTATTATTATTAACAGTTATTTATATAGTGCACACATATTCCGCAGCGCTTTACAGAGAATATCTTACCATTCACATCTGTTCCTGGAGCTTACAATCTACTGTATATTCCCTACCTCATGCTCACAAACATACACACTATGGTCTATTTTTTGTTGGGAGCCAATTAACCTACCAGTATATTTTTGGAGTGTGGGAGGAAACCAGAGTACCCGGAGGAAACCCACGCAAGCCCAGGGAGAATATACAAACTCCACACAGTTAGGGCCGTACTGGGAATTGAACCCATGACCTCAGTGCTGAGAGGCAGTAACGCTAACCTTTACACCGATATGTTTGTTTGTTGTATGTCGTACTTTATTTTAGAATGATTAGAATAAATGTTAAGTTTTAATGTTGACAGATTACTCAACAAGTAAGTGCCCCCAAACAAGAGTCTTCTTTTTTCTTCTGCTTCACCAATTAATCTGTCCCTGCAGAAACTGGGTCTACAGAGGCAAGATGTCATCCTCATCCACCAATTCCTCTCCCTCTTCAGTGTTGTGTACATCGTCATCCTGATAGAGTATTAATTAGTCCCCGCTAGAATTGACCACCACAGGTCCCTCTGTACATTCTGGAGGCTGGTCTCCCTGGAAGAATTGATAATTCATTTTGATGAACATCATCTTCTCCACATTTTGTGGAAGCAATCTCCTACGCCTTTCGCTGACAAGGTTCCCAGCTGCACTAAACACTCTTTCGGAGTACACAATGGAGGGGGGGCAACATAGGTAAAATAGAACCAGTTTGTACAGGGGCCTCCAAATTGCCTCTTTTTCCTGCCAGTACAGGTACGGACTGTCTGACATGCCTACTTGGATGCTGTCACCGATGTAATCCTCCACCATTCTGTCAATGGTGACAGTATCATATGCAGTGACTGTAGACATGTCAGATATTGTTGGCAGGTCCTCCAGTTCAGACCAGGTGTTCAAAATTGGTCCTGTCTTCCCTGCATCACCACCAGCTGGTTGCTTAGGATACCTAAGTTGTTTCCTTGCAGCCCCAGTTGTGGGAGAAAATTAAGAAGGAGCTGTTGACATGTCACGTTCCACTTCAGTTGACAGTGTTTTTACCAGCAGGTCTTTGCACCTCTGCAGGCTTGTGTCCTCTGGAAAGACATACACCACATAGGCTTTAAATCTAGGATTGAGCAGGGTGGCCAAAATGTAGTGGTCTGATTTCAACAGATTGACCACCCTTGAATTCTGGCAAAGTAAATGAAGGGCTTCATCCACAAGTCCCACAAACTGATCAGAGTCGCTCTGTCTTAGCTCCACCTTCACTTTCTCCAGTTGCTTCTGCAAAAGCCTGATGAGGGGAATGACCTGACTCAAGCTGGCAGTGTCTGAACTGACTTCACGTGTGGCAAGTTTGAAGGGCTGGAGAACCTTGCACAACATGGAAATCATTATCCACTGAGCTTGAGTCAGGTGCATACCCATCCTTTGCCTATGTCATAGGTGGATGTATAGGCTTGAATGGCCTTTTGCTGCTCTTCCATCCATTGAAGCAATAGAGAGGGTTGAGTTCCACCACATCACAACTTCTTGCTTCAGGTGATGGAGGGCAGGTTCAAGAGTGTTTGCTGGCGAACATGTCTTTGGCATGCAGTCACTGAATGGCGAAAGTGGGCAGAAATTTTTCAGGCCGCCCAAAGCGTCTCCTGCTTGCCCCTGTCATTTTTCAGAAAATTCTGCACCACCAAATTTATTGTGTGAGGAAAACATGGGATGTGCTGGAATTTGCCCAGATGTAATGCCCGCACAATACTGGTGGTGTTGTCAGATATCACAAATTCCCAATGTGGTAAGCCATTGGGTGATTATTTCCCTCAGTTTCTCTAAAAGGTTGTCAGTGGTGTGCCTCTTACTGAAACCAGTGATACACAACATAACCTGCCTTGGAGCAAGCTGGTGTTTCTGAGATAATGCTACTGGTGATGCTGCAGTTGTTGCTGCATAAGGTGATACATCTACCCAGTGGGCTGTCACAGTCATATAGTCCTTAGTCTGCCCTGTTTCACTTGTCCACATGTCCATGGTTAAGTAGACATTGGGTACAACTGCATATTTTATTACACTGAGGACACTTTTTCTGACGTCTCTGTACATTCTCGGTATCGCCTGCCTAGTGAACTGGAATCTAGATGGGATTTGGTACCGGGGACACACTACCACCATCAATTGTTTAAATCCCACTGCACTAATGGTGGATACTGGACACACGTCTAACACCAACATAGCCTCAGTTATCCGCTTTGCTTCAGGATGACTGCTGTCGTACTTCATCCTCTCAATTGCTTAGTAAAAGCAATTGTGGTGTCCCTACTTCCTCTCTGGGATGATGAATGACTTCTAGCAGCATCAGTGGCAGCAGTAGTTATAGCAATGCAGGATCCTCCCGAGGAATCCCAGATAAGAGAGTCAGTCATGCCAGTGACATGGCCTGCTTCCGATCCTGACTGAGGAGGAAATTGATGAGGAGGGAGTTGACGGTGTGGTTTGCAGGTGCTTAAATACAACAGGACAAAGGGTTTTAGGTGTCCCTGGACTGCTTATGGTCTTAGCCACAGTTTCTGAACTTGACAGTAACGTTTTATGAATGCGCTGCATGTGACGTATAAGGGAGGACGTTCCTAGGTGGTTAACGTCACTACCCCTACTTAATCCACCTTTACATATGGTACATATGGCAAGACAGTTGTTGTTTGGATTTGGATAGAAATATTTCCAGACCAAAGACATGGAATGTTTGGTCTTCTGCCCAGGCATGACCGTGATGGGATTTTTCATCCCAAGGACAACAACTGTTTCCCCCGGTGCCTGTTTTAAACAAACCACCTCACCAACAGAATCCTCCTCGTCAACTTCCTCCTCAGTGCCAGTTACACCAATATCCTCATCAAGTTGTACTTCAACAGTGACATCTTCAATTTGAATATCAGCAAGTGGACAGTGGGTGCTCCTTCCAACACTTGCAGAGGGCATGCAAATGGTGGAAGGAGCCACCTCTTCCTATCCAGTGTTGGGAAGGTCAGGCATCACAACCATCACCACACTTGGACTCTCCATGGGGATTTGTGATATATTCTTAGAATTAGAATGCACAGTTTTTTGCTGTGCTTTTGCCAGCTCAACTCATTTCATTTTTCTAGTTGGAGGATGGCTACACTCGTTAAGTGAAGCTGAACCACTAGTTATGAACATAGGGAAGGATCTTAGCTGTTCCTTGCCACTCCGTATTGTAAATGGCATTTTGGCAAGTTTATATTTCTCCTCAGATGATTTGAATTTATTTTTCAAGGTCATTTTCCAGAACTTTGCCATTTGGGATTTTATATGAGCCCTACAATGACATCAGGCATGGTCTTGGCAGATGACGCTGATGCTATTTCATTGTCTATGTCATGATTAGTGGCAGGAGCTTCAGCACTAGGAGGAAGTGGTTCTTGATCATTCCCTATTTTATTTTTATCAGACAAATTTTTGTCCTCCATTTATGTGATATTGATATATGTGCGGCTAAGGTGCACATAAACTCTGATAAATATTTATTTTTTGGAGCACTTTTGGGGTTACACCACCCTTCACTCGATGAGCCAGATGGCCCTATACTTATGACACAGGCGCACACTTGGCACTACTTTGTTGATGCTCGTGCGGATACAGCGCACACAAGTCAAACAAAGAAAATAAATATTTTTTTTTCATACACTTTGGGAGTTACACCACCCTTCAACAGACAGGCCAGCTGGCCCTTCACTTATGACACAGGCACACGCTTGGTGCTGCTATTTTGTTGATGCACGTGTGGCTACAGTGCACACAAGTCACAAACAAAGAATTTAAAAAAAAAAAAAATTTCAGACACTTTGGGGGTTACACCACCCTTCAATAGACAAGCCAGCTAGCCCTTTTCTTATGACACAGGGGCACGCTTGGCGCTGCTACTTTATTGATGCACGTGCTGTAGTGCACACAAAGAAAAAAAATGAATTGTTTTCATTTCACTTGGGGTGAACACCCCTGATGGACAAAGCACCCACTGGACAACACTACAGCACCCCTTTAGGACTACAGCCTTTATGGGACACTGCACACAAGTCACAAACATAAACATTTTTTTTTCTGGAACTTTGGGGGTTACACGACCCTTCAACAGATGATCCAACTGGCCCTTAACTTATAAAACAGGCGCATGCTCGGGGCTACTTTGTTGATGCACGTGCAGCTTCAGCACACAAAAGTCACAAACAGAAAAAAAAAAATAATAATTTTTCAGGCACTTTGGTGTTTACACCATTCTTCAACAGACGAGCCAGCCGGCCCTTTACTTATGACACAGGCGCACGCTTGGCGCAGCTAGTTTGTTGATGCACTTGCGGCTACAGCATAAACAAACAGAAAAAAAATAGTTGTTTTGTTGTACTTTGGGGGGAGCACCCCTGATGGACAGAGCACCAACTGGACAACACTACAGCAACCCTTTAGGACTACAGCTTCTATGGGACACTGCACACTAGTCACAAACACAGAAAAAAACAACAACATTTTTCCAGCACTTTGGGGTTTACACCACCCTTAAAAAGATGAGCCAGCTGGCCCTTGAGTTATGACACAGGCACACGCTTGGCACTGCTACTGTGTTGATGCACGTGCTGCTACAGTGCACACAAGTCACAAACATAGAAAAAAAACATATTTTTTTCAAGCACTTTGGGGGTTACACCTCCCTTCAACAGATGAGCCAGCCGGCCCTTTACTTATGACAAGGTGCACACTCAGCGCTGCTACTTTGTTGATGAATTTGTGGCTATAGTGCACACAAGTCACAAAAACAGAAAAACATATTTTCTTTATTTTTTTCTGGCACTTTTGGGGGTTACACCACCCTTCAATAGATGAGCCAGCTGGGCCTTTACTTCTGACACAGGCACACGCTTGGCGCTGCTAGTTTGTTGATGCACGTGCGGCTACAGTGTACACAAACAGAAAAAAATAATTGTTTTTTTGCACTTGGGCGGAGCACCCCTGATGGACAGAGCACCCACTGGACAACACTACAGCACCCCTTTAAGACTACAGCCTTTATGGGACACTGCACACAAGTCACAAACACAGTAACAAATTTATTTTTTATTTTTTTCCGACACTTTGGGGGTTACACTACCCTTCAACAGATGAGCAAGCCGGACCTTGACTTATGATACAGGCGCATGCTTGGCACTACTTTTTTGATGCACGTGAGGCTACAGCACACAAAAGTCACAACAGAATTAAAAAAATAAATAAATCAGGCACATTGGGGGTTACACCACCCTTCAACAGATGAGCCAGCCGGCCCTTTACTTGTGTCCCAGGCGCATGCTTGGCGCTGCTACTTTGTTGATGCACATGCGACTACACTGCACACAAACAGAAAAGAAAATAGTTTGTTTGCACTTGGGGGGAGCACCCCTGAATGACAGAGCAGCCCCTGGACAACACTACAGCACCCCTTTAGGACTACAGCCTTTATGGGACAATGCACACAAGTCACAAACAGAGAATTTTTTTTTTCTTGCACTTTGAGGGTTACACCTCCCTTCATCAGATGAGCCAGCTGGCCCTTGACTTATGAAACAGGCGCACTCTCAGCGTTGCTACTTTGTTGATGAATTTGCGGCTATAGCGCACACAAGTCACAAACACAGAAAAACATATTTTCTTTATTTTTTTCAGGCACTTTTGGGGATTACACCACCCTTCAATAGACGAGCCAGCTGGGCCTTTACTTCTGACACAGGCACACGCTTGGCGCTGCTAGTTTGTTGATGCACGTGCGGCTACAGTGCACAAAAGTCACAAACAGAATTAAAAAAAAAATAGGCACATTGGGGGTTAAAGAACCCTTCAACAGACGAGCCAGCCGGCCCTTTACTTATGACCCAGGTGCACGCTTCTTTGTTGATGCACTTGCGGCTAATGCGCACACAAACAGAAAAAAAATATATACATTTTTTACACTTGTGGGGATGGACAGAGCACCCCCTGGACAAAACTACAGCACTTTATGGGACACTGCACAACACAGCCCAGCCAGCCCCTATGGACTTTGGAGTGGACACAGTCCCTATGGACAACAGACTGCACAACACAGCCCTGCCAGCCCCTATGGATTTTTTAGTGGACACAGTCCCTATGGACAACAGCAGCATCAGCACAGCACACTCCCACCCTCCCTCTTCACTGTCAACAGCCAGAGTGAAAAATGGCGCCAACACGAGGACCTTTTTATAGAATCCAAAACCCGCGAGAATCCAACAGCGGGATGATGACGTTTTGCCTCGATTTCAGATTCGAGCCAGGCAGGAAAACTGAAACCTGACTCGGATCTGACTCGGATCAGGGGGGCTCGGGGGGTGTTTGGATTTCAGAAATCGGAACCCGCTCATCCCTACTACAAATACTGGCATTTCCATGACAAACTCATTGATGTATATTGTCATGCAAATATACGGTATGTTAAAAACATACAAACCAAACTTTTGTTAGCTGAGCAAACATATTAAGTCCAATAATCAGAGTGTACAGCATTTTGCTATGTTTAAAGTGATAAAGTTTGAATTACTCTAGTGTACTGAACACTTGTTGTAATATAAAACATAAACTATTACTTTATAATTTGACAGGTCGAGACTGTATAAAATGCTGAAAGAATAAATCAAGTGTTAATCAGGGAAGTTAGACACTTGAAATTGATAGATAAATAAGTTAAATAAGTGTAAATTCTTTACAATTGTAAAACAAATGTAAAATTGAGGGTTGGACATATATAGTTTCTTTAGCATAATTAATGGTACACCCAATGATCATAAGAGCTCGGGCTCTAATAATATCTAAACCAAGCACCAATATAAAACCTAAATAACCTTTACATTTTACAACTAGAATATACATTCATTCTATTTACTAACCACTGTAGGGGTCTACAGAATATTTCCAGTTTCATCTACTCATGGCCAAATTTACTCATGTCATTTGTAACAATATAAGGTGAAATTCTGTACTTCACACAGAATATGTAATAAATAAGATTTTATTTGTTTTTTTTGGAGATGATAATAGGAGTGTGGGACAATGAGAACAAATGGCTAAAAACACAAAATGCACTCTGCAAGCATATGTCTCCCCTCCTGGCAGCTCTCTGATTGTGACTCTGGTCGTGTCCTGCAATGATATCATACTATTACTCAAACAGACATACTGTAAAATGAATGGCTCTTTAGGTGAAATAGACTCTTCAAGAGTAAGTAGCACTTTTTAGCATTCAGGCAATAGCCTTAGGAAACAGACATTGTTGTGAAACGCATAGCAGCTGGAGTGAAGTGGTTTTTTGAACTTTTGGCATTGATTTTTAAAAATGTATTTTATTGTTTTTCATTGCATTTTAGAAAATAAAGTATTTATACGGATGGAAGTAAAGTTGGACATTATTCTTTACAATTTATATACACCTTTGCTCACTGAAGCCAGCTGATTAATTATATTTATTTTATATACTGTAAGACGTTTTTCAAACAGTGTAAATATATACTTTTGATACTATAAACCTCCCCACAGTCTATCATCTGAGTAAGTGAGGTCCATCACTCATCACAAGGAAGATTGACAAATTGTGTATATCCCATGTTTTTTTAAAACATGAGATTCACTAAATGAAAGTAGGATTTCTTTCTTAAAAATTTGCTTCATACTGAGTGTATACTAAGATTGTCTCTTTTTATTTTTTGGACATTTTATAATAAGATAAGAAAACCAATATATGAATAATTGAAAAGTTTATGGGAGGTTCATGCTCAAGGTTATGTTACACAGTGGTAGCCTCTGGCTGCTTGGCACATGGAGGTTATCCCAACCTCCTTTCATAGTTTCAAGAATATGGTAAATTGTCAGCGCTCAGAGGACTATCTGTCAGTACTTTACAACCATATGAAAATATAACATAAAGATATTAGTTGTTAATCACATAGGTGGGTTTGAAGGTTGTGTCTATAATAGTCTCAATGTTTTCCGCCCAATGCAAACTGTGGGGTGGGTGTTCTTATATTATATTTGTAACGTGCAGTCAGAAAAAGTCAATCAGCTAGTAGTGGGTCACTAGTCGGCAACATCTTGGGGCAGAAAAATTCATCTGTATAACACATATCAATGGCGGTGATAGTCTATAATAGTTGCGTGTTGCAGATATACTTCTCCCCTCTCCAGCTGGTCACTGTGCCAAAAAATGCTGCCACTCTGCCTCAGAATTCAATATAAGAACACTAACCACACAGTTTGCATTGGGCGGAAAACATTGAGACTATTATAGACACAACCTTCAAACCCACCCATGAGATTAACAACTAATATCTTTATGTTATATTTTCATATGGTTATAAAGTACTGACAGATAGTCCTCCGAGCGCTGACACTTTGCCATATGAATAATTGAGTCTGGGTTTAACAGGAATGCTACATTTGCAGAGTTGGATGCACCTTGAGATGCATCCAGCTCTACAAGCTATACAAAATTAGTATTTTTTTAGGAGCACTTTTTTACCTGTATATTTTAAACAAAATTTGTCCAACTCTACATCAGCCTCATTCTGCTGTCATATGCTTCCATGTGATGAATGGTGTCCTTGTGTACTACTCTTTGAAATACTTGATGTACAGGACTACTTGCAAATCTATAGTTTTGACACATTCTCTATAATGTCTCATTGGATAAGGTGGATACAGTACAATAGTAATAATATTGGCAACACTCCTATGGAAGATACAGAATAATTTTTTTTATATTTATATAAAAAACTATATAATAATAATAATAATAATAATAATAATAATAATAATAATAATAATAATAATAATAATAATAATAATAAATTGCCTCTAACAGAAATTACGGATATTCCATATAATAGATCAATAGATTACTATGCTTAAATATATATCTTTTAGATGATGTACTTCCAATTTGTATGTACATTATTAATGAAGAATCTGTAGGATACTTCATTATTCTTAATAGATTTCCCTGTCTTTTAGAAAAACTTAAAAAAATAGTTCCCTAACTTTATTTCCAGCAACGTATAGTTGCATACATCTTTATAATACTGTGCAGATTCTAATATGATGTTTACTAAACTTTAATAGATTTTTCAAAGAAAAAACATATTTTAATTGACCGTTTGTCCTTTAAAAGTCTGTTTACAAAATAATGTGAACTGTTGGATGGAAAACAAAACTTATAGTCAATGTTCATAAAGTGCTTTTAGTATAACAACCAATAATCATTGCAAATAAATAATTCAGAGATTTTGCACCATGTGATGCGCTTGGATAATTGCTGATCACTTAGGGGTTATACACATTTTTATCTGAACATTCCCTTTATAAAGACAATCAATTTGTTCACTGAAGTGAAATGAAAGAACTTACAGTACAAGATGAACCATATTTCACAGCAGTAAAGAAGCTCACATTGATTTCACCATAGTAAAAGGGATTTGCAAAACTATTTATACAATACAAGTAACAATGTTAAATATTTATGTAGTGCTACATATTTTATAAACTCTCTTAAAACACTGAACAATAAAATAATAAACAAATCCATACTGAAAACTGCATTTTTCATTTAGAACACATTTAAAAACCATAAAATAATGTGCAAGGTTGTGTAATGTACAGTAAGGCACTTTAGAGAATGGCAAATCAAAAATATATAAATATATTATGAATACAGTGGATATAGATATAGAAATTTTGCTTAAAGTCACCTTTTCAAGCAACAATGGTTTATTCCGATACAGGGTGAGTCTCCCACATCCAAATATTTTGAAATACGGAATCTTCTGAAATACGGAATTTTGTTAGCATGACTGAGAGTGAAGCCTTTGTTTCCTTATGGTTCAATGTGCACAAACATTGTTTAAGGCAGACAATTATTAAAAATATTGTATATAATTACATTCAGGCTGTGTTTATAAGGTGAAACATAAGTTATGAAACATAAGTTAATTTAATGTATGTACACAAACTTTTTTTGATGCACGAAATTATTAAAAATATTGTATAAAATTACCTGCAGGCTGTGTGTATAAAGCTGCTCATCCACAAGGCGATTAAACCTAGCGATTGAGCGATAACGACCATCGTTATCGCCCCATCACTTGGTAATCGCCCACAAATCAGGCAGTAAAATTTTAAAAATGACCAGCGATGTGCGCGCCCACTGGTCGTTTTTAACATCAATTATCGCCCGAACATGACGGTCAACCTGACTACCACCGTAAGGTCGGGGATGATTGATCTGCATACACTGAACGTCTGAACGTTCAGTGTATGCACTTCACCCCACGGGAGACAACGGCGTTGTAATCATGCCATCATCCCCGCATCTAGTAGTGTATGGGCAGCATAAGGTGTATATGCAATATAAATGCATTCTGTGTTTAGATTTGGGTCCCATTCCCAAGATATTTCATTACAGTATGCAATTATTCCAAAATATGGAATATTCCGATATCCAAAATACCCCTGGTCCCAAGCATTTTGGATATGGGAGATTCAACCTGTACTAACATTTCATTGCTAACACGCTTAATTTATCTACAGTGTGCAAAATGTAGTGGTCGGTAATTTTACATGCAATGTCTAGTACACATTTTTATTACAGTTTATATCTGATATATTCTATTGTGAACATATAACCAATAGTCAATAAGAACAAAGTGCAAAACATAGATTATTATTCTGATAACATCAAACATTATACATTTAATTAACTTTTTAAATCTACAAATAATTATGAATATTATTTAATCTATACAATTGGACCACAGATTTAATATAGGACCTTGCATATCTATGTTCAACAGTAACTGGAGTATGTTAATTCAAACACATACAAATACTATATTACACAATGCCTTCAATCTCACCCATGTAATGCTCCCAGGCCATCTAGACCATACACATATTAATTCCAATAGACTCCATTCCACTAAGTTCCAATAAAATATAGGTGTTTCCTGAATAAGATTTCAGATAACAGAGTAGAAAAGAAAACTAAGCCTCTGAATGTAATATCCTGGAACGTGAAACACATAGAGGAATAAGGGAAAAACTAACACTATCTGCTTTCCACCAAGCCACAGTGGAATACATAATGCACTTGCTTATACATATGATATGTTTGTTGGAGACAATGAAATATTTAATGCAGAGACTAGGTACTCCTGACATGGTCATAACTCATAACTATATCAGCAGGTATAAAGGGAGATGATCAGACTCACAGGTTTTCAGTGCTGCTGCACAGCTATTTACAGCTTTCATGGAAAAACAATATCCTTTACATGTTATCACATGCAGAGAATACACATTTATAATATGGGATAAATATATCTACTATAAAACAAATATGATAAACCACATTTCTACGGCATCTATGATGATAAAACTTTAAGGTACCCATACACAGTGCAATTTTTTAAACAATTTGGCCATTTTCAATAATTTGTAACAACCAATCGTGTAAGAAGTGACATATTCCAGTATGATGGCAACGCGCGTCCCCGGCGTCGTGTATCGGCATTGCAGAGCAACTGAACCTGCAGTAAGATTTCGACCTGAAACACATTGTACAGTGTTTTGCTGGATGTACGATGCGATGTACGATTTACGATTTCCCTGACCAGTCCCCTCCTCCATTTTGTGACAGACAATGTGAAGAGAAGCAGCAGCATCATATCTTGCGGAGGTATGCAGTGAATAAAATTAGTAATCACCTGTATTCTATTATATGTACACCCTGAACCACCAATGTACCCCTGCATCTCCAATACATATTACCCCTGCACCACCAATGTATATCAACTCCAGCTCCAACAATGCATATTAACCCCTGCCCCACCCATGTGCATTAACAACTGCACCCCCAATGCATTTTACCCACAGCCCCACCAATGCATATTATCCACTGCACCCCAAAAGTATATTAACCCTGCACCACCAATGTATATTTACCCCTCCATCAATGCATATTAACAACTGCCCCACCAATGTGTATTAAACACTTCATCCCCAATGTATAGTAACCACTGTCCCACTAATGCATGTTAACCACTGCCCCACCAATGCATATTAACCAGTTTACCCCAATGTGTATTAACCACTGCCTCACCAATGCGTATTAACCACTGCCCCAGCCAATGTTATGACAGTGTAGAACAATGCAAGTTGTCCCCCAAATGTTAAAAAAAAAATGAACTATGAACTGACACAGGTTTAAAAAATGTATTTAGAACACATTAAAAACATATCAACTAATTAAAATAATTAAACTGGTGAAACATTAAAACTTTCAAATTTGAAAATTATTTTTTGTTCTGTTTTCCCACAGAAATGACCAGTGCAAGAGAGCACCAATTTGTCACCAGTATTTTTGAGCAAGATCACGCCTACAAATGTCTGTGGCACATAAAGGGGCCCGACTACAGTAACAAATACAAGAGAGCTGCTGCAATTGAAGAGCTTGTAGATTTTAGCAAGCCATTCCACAATGAGGCTTCCCTGAAGAGGGTGAAAGCTAAAATCCAGAATTTACATACGGTGTATGTCAAAGAAAATAAAAATGAGCAGGATTTGCTGGCATCTAGAGCAGGGGCTGATGAGGTAAACACCAGTACCTTGTGGTACTTTGACCTCCTCAAGTTCCTGCACGAGCAGGAGCCACAGAGAGCTTCACAAGTGCTTATGATCGAGAGTGTCCTTGAGAAGCAGCAAGAGGACCCGCTTGAAACAGAACAACTGTCCTCTTTGGATGTGGTAAGTACTGACATTGGACCTCATTCAGAGGCGCTCGCAAAAAGCCGGACTCCTGGCCACTCGCACAGCTTTTGCAAGCGGCCAGGTGATGGTCGTGATTATCGCGACCATCGGGCTTGCAACGAGACCCTTGTGGTAGGGTCTCATCTGCCGCAAGCCCCAGTGAGCTTCCTACTCAAATAGATCAGGAAGCCCACTACTGACATCACAAGTGTCCGGGTAGTTCTCCCTAATCTCCATCATTAGGGGCATAAGGGAGCAGGGCTCCCTCCTCATCAGCCACTTCTTGGTCCAGCTCAACCTCATCCTCCTCCTCTTCTCAGTTCTATCACCTTTGAGCTTCAAATAGCCATAGACTAGCAGAAGCTTATAGCGATAGGAATCCATCATCACAGAATGTAGTAAAGAACACACTTTGTTAAAGGCAAGCCCAATACAAAGCAGAGCACAATAGCAATGTACAGCATTCAGCAGGTTATAAAACCAAGCCTCACTAGTCACAGAGCAGAGTGTTCCCAGATCTAAAATGGATGCTGCCTTTTATACCCCCTAGATAAGCCCTCCCCTATTGAGATTCTAGCAGATGCATCATGAGGTTGTTTGTGGATACAATGGGCCTGATTCAGACCCACTCGCGAGCGGCTGTCCGCTCGCAAGTGGGTCGATGTTATGCACTGAGCATACGCACGATGGAGGGAGCTCCGTCGTGTGCATGCGCCAGACGTGACGAGCGAAGGAAAGTCCTTCGCTCGTTGTGTCTGATCAAAGGGGGCGTGCTGTCGATGTTGATTGACAGCACGCCCCCTTTGGTGGGCGTGCCTCCCTGATGGGGGCGTTCCCACGGGAACGCCTCCCATCAGAAGCCGGCCCACTGACATCACTAGTGATGTCAGTGGGAGTGATTTTGGCTCTGATAGAGCCAAAATCACTCCGGAGCTTGTGGTTGAAAACCTCAACCGCAGGCTCCGGCTCGCAGTTTCGATGGTCGCGATGGTCACGACCATCGCGGCCATCACAATGCATGCTTGTATAGGCTGTGGGTGGTGACCCACAGCTATACGAGCATCCAGGAGGACGCTCCATTTTCATGGAGGGCGGCCCTCATTCAGAGCGTGCGCTCTGCTCAGAGCGTACGGCTCTGAATGAGGGCCTATGTATCATAAACAATTTGCAATCGCTTTACATCAAATCTAATTGTTTGCTCGTTTGTACAATCGTACTATTTGTTGGCACAAATCATAAAGAATTTCAAAGGAACAATTTTCAAGCAAAATCATATACGAGTTTGGATCATATTCAAATCGCACCATGTATTGGCACCTTAACTCTTAGTGCTCAAACACAGTGTGTTATAACTCACTTACATAATTATTATTCCCATCAAATTCTAAAAAACTTAAAACATATCAGAAAGAAAAAATAGGTATACTTGTAAAGAACAAAAAGTTTTTGTAAGAGAAGATATCTTTTGATTTTGATTTAAGAGATTTAGATTTGAGAGGGATGTGTCCAAAGTCAAATATACATTTCAGTGTAAAAATAAAGGTGTCCAAAATTTGTGAGCTACATGCGAAAGCAGACAGTATTTACCAAGCATGCAAAAACAATAATTTTTTTAGCACCCTTTGCATTGCAACATGGTTATTTCCAGATGCAAAATTACTTGCTTGGTTTGCTCCAAATTTAGAATCAGCCCAGTTATGTTAACCATAGGCATGCTGTCTATGTCATTTTGATTCCAAAGGCATCTAACCTTTTACATTATGGCTTAATTGTATCTTTTAAATTTTAACATTTCTTGACTCTTGTATTTAAATCAGGGTACACACTATGCACTATATCCTACAGTTGACAAACAATATATCGCTAAGTGCTTCGACTACATGTGTACAGTCCATATGTCTGTGTATGATGTCATTCACAGACATATTGTGTTGGCTGTGCAGCAGCTAATACTATATATCTTGCAGATATATATCAATACTTCTGTCTGTGTGAATTAGCATCCTATCGACCTACCCATATGCTGACACGAACAGTTGACAATGACATCGCTACCAGTTCCTGTCACTCTAAAATCAAGCATGTGGAAACTCCCCTCTAGAAATCCTGCATTTGCCACTGATGTCCACAGGAACTGCAAAGTGTGAATAAATAAATAGTCAATATTTGACTTATGGAGCATACACACGGTCAGATTTGTCAGATCTGTCAGACCTGTCAGATGAACGATTTGAATGATTTGAACGATTTTGCCAAAGATTTCAACAATTTGAACGATTGAACGATTTTTGACTGCACTAAAATTAATGGAACCATCCAAGTCTGACTGCAAACACATCAGATGTCAGATATCGTTATCTGACCATCGGGAACGAGCATCGTTCAAATCGTTCATCTGACAGATCTGACAGATATGTCAGATATGTCAGATTTTCCTTCAGATATGAACGATTGAACAATTTTTTAAATTGTTATTATTCAGATCTGAAGAAAAATCTGACCGTGTGTATGCACCATAAGGGAAAGAAAGTGCTTCATACATTTAACTAGCATTTCTATTGCCAACATGAGTCATAAAATAAAAAATCAAATGATATGTTTTCTTAAGTTGTGCTAATGAGAAGTGCACATAAAAATTTAGGTTTTTGCACCAATAAATGACAAATGGAGGAAAGTTTTCTTGCCGCAGACAGTGCATTTTAAAAAATTACACCAAATAAAATAGCAGCAATGTATTGAATGGGTGTTTCTTAGCTCCATCTACTAGGCTGATATTTTCTATAAACCTTGCAGTCACCATTACACCTAGCCTATTTGTCTGGCTAAAATGCTGTATGCTAAGCTTCCATGTGCTCAGTGAAACAGATACTCTTTAAATCTTAGACCTTCCTGTTTTTCTCTGTACTGAATACACCAGAACCTCCGAAATCCTTGACAGCTTAATTTCTGCTGTGTTCTATGAACTGTCCTGCTGTCCCCTGCTTTACAACTACAAATAGATAATTAGTCATCTGTTGCTGAATTTCTGAATACCTCAGTCACTCCAGAGACATTTCAGTATTACTTCATTACAGATTATCAGCACCTGTTACTAAAGTGTATTTCTGCTAATTGTATCTATAGAGGTTTCAGTATTTCTGCATTCCAGTTTAAAAGCATAACCCAACTTTATTTTACTTGAAACTATAGCATGCTGTACTTATGATCACCAACTCCATTGCAAATTCAGACCTTTCAGATGTGTTACATTTATAATATAACTATACTAACGGCAGATGCTGCTTGCAACCTTTTTAAAAATATAAAAAAATATATACACTATTAAATTACCACACAACACAATGTTTTGCTTTAAAATAGATATTAAAATGTATTGATAACAATTCAACTATAAAGAAGGGCAAATTAATGTCAAAGAAGAGGGCACAGGCAATCAGCATCAAACTATAAGGCCCTAGCATACTGTAGCAGCCTCAAAAAGTGATAAAGTGGGGGTACAGCACCCTGACCCCAGGTGCACATATCAAAAGGCTCCCCCCTCCATATGTTGCCTTATGGAGAACTATCTGGATAGAGGAATGTTATGGTCTCTAGACAGATGCTTTCAGAAATGTGCTAATGTTAAGGAGAGTGTACCTTCTATGCACTACATAATTACTGATTTGGCAAAAGCCTCCGATCACAACAAGGCTTTTTCCATGAGCTGCACACCCACCACTCAAAAACTTACTGGAAAAAAGCAGCTAACACCCTAAACAAAACCCCATGAAATAGGAAAACACCTTCAACAGTCAACTGAATCCCATGTGGGCAGTAAAGAATCATCCCTGTAACAAATAATACAATGATTCACAACAAACCCCCCTAGAGGCTAAAAATTGGACAATGTCACAGATAACCAAATGATGAGATAAACCTAAAGAGCCACTCCCGTTATGGCAATGTAAGAATAACATGGGCATGATATCCAATCACACCAGCTGGAATCAAAACCACAAACGGGACAACCACGCAATTTCTGGATGATAGTGTTACTAGAACATCAGAGACATAAAACTAATCAGCCGTCACCAGCAGATAACCCCGAAAAGAATTCCAGCAAAACCGTAAAAACTCAAACAGGAAAACTGGGCAGAAACAGGAAATTGAAAAGTGTCTGAGATGGTGGGGGAGGTATACACCTACAATAGTAGAAAAAATATGTATCTAAACACCCAAATTAACAATATACAAAAGTACCTTTAAGAAATGGAAACCAACACATCACAGAATAAAGAGTGGAAAGAGGAGGGGAGAGAAAAATAGGGAGGGGCAATTACTTTATCTGAGTAGAAAAGACTCCTGAAAAAACATTTGGGGTACCACATAGTTATATTTTTTAAATTAGAGTCCTCATATAGGAAAAAAAACAGGTAAAAAAGCACTCAATACCTGTAAGTCATTGTACCTACGCTGTAACAATCTCCAACTTCCTGAGTATAGCCACAGCCCCACAAGAGCTCTGTCCAATAAGAACAAAGTCATCTCAATCCAGGAAAAAATAGAGAAAAACTCATGCAAATCCAACAAAAAAGGTCAACATGCATCTGAAATGCTTTGGGTTACTTCTAAATATCACATCAACTACCTCACTCCATCATGGTTTCATCTCAAGGCTGCACAGAAAATCAACCTGTCCACCCAGGTGAGGTGCAGTAAGAAGCAGTTGAGGAAGATTACTGCAATCAGAGTGCAGCTGCAGCAGTACTACCGTGGCTAGAGACAGAACACTTCTATAAGTAATATTGACTGCAGCCATGATGATGGATGGAGGACAAAGGGGACACCATACTGTATCATGAGGATCTGAGGGGCCCTGGGGATCGGCTCTTTACATGATTTACAAACCTACTTCAGTAGGTTTTGTGAAATTTCAGATCATGTCTAAGAAGCCTTAATGGGCCATGTGAAACTGTAAGGTTTTTTGTCGATGTAAATTCATTGCTTTTTTATCATTTATTAACCATCAGGGATGGGAGCAGCAAATCAGGCCACCTGCAGGGGAAAAGGGCAATAAAATGGTACACTAGCGCTGGAGGTGGAGGGGACAGCATACAGGAGGTGTTTTAGGGGTGCAGAGGAAGAGATGGCTGTGGGGGGCAGGAGGTAGGCATTTGGGGCAGTGGCAGCAGTGGGGAAGTGCACAGGGGTACCAGCAGGGGTGCAGAGCAGTGGCAGCAGTGAAGCAGTGCACAGGGGCAGCAGTGGGGGACAAAGGGGCTTACTGGCACTGATGGTCCCAGCCCTGAACTGTTTCTTAAGGCCCCTACACACAAAAAATTTGCTCACAAATGATATTGTGAACAATTTCCCTTGAACACTCCCGAGCACTCTAGGACACAATATGGTGCCTAAAAAGCACATTGTGACATTAGAACTATGGTGCAAAATTTAAAGAAAGCTGACTGCATTGACGGATCAGTGAGATCTGTAATGCAGGCATCTGTGTTACAGAGATGCACATACGGATCAGTACGATTGGTGTGTGCATGCATCTGAGAAAATAAAACAATAAGACACAGATGCATGGACTTATCATTGAGATCCGTCCATGCATCTGTGTTAAAACAAATTGAAAACAAGTATAATTTTTTTTTTTTTTAAATGTCATATCCCACCCTGCTCCCTAAAGCACAACCAGCCCTGGTATTTTTATAGCTGGTCCTGTTTGTGAAAATACAGGGGTCAAACAACATAGAGGTCAACTGTATTTAGCAAAACCTGCACCAGGCTTTTTAAAGCCAGTCCTTGTTGCCAAAATACAGGGGACAAAAGATGTAGGGGTTCCCTGTATTTAGCGCAACCAGCACTGGACCCTTTCTAGTGGGGGGTAATGTCACAGCCAGGGGAACACTTTCAGCAGGTTCCCCAGCTAAAGCTTAACCCTGATCACTAAGCCCAAGATAGGGATCCCTGGGGTGACTGGGACCCCCACAATAAAGGAATCCCTCTCTCCAGGGCACCCTAGGGCTAGGCTGATAGCCCGGGTCTATCCCTGGCATCCCTGGAGTGATGGGTGCCGGGTTGATACTGTATAGAGTAGTGCAAAGAAAGATTTAATAATATTGTCTTTTTCAGGAGAAGAATAGGTCCCAGCAAGCCAGCCCCACATGCTAGTACTTGGAGAATTATATGTACCAACATACAGAGCATGATGGGCCTGCTGGTACCTGTGGTTCCACTGCAAAATAAATATTAAAAAAAGACATTACACACACACCATGATAGTACAAGTTTAGTAACACATACATGCACACTCACTACCTCACATACTCACCTAATATCTCTGCATGCATTAAAAAAACAGATGCCTGCACGGATCAGTGCGATCCGTGCAGCAAGCATCTGTGATAAAAGACACATATGCATGGATGGATCAGTGAGATCTGTCCATGCATCTGTGTAAAACAATGAATTAAAATATATATTTTTTAAAAAACAGTGTGCCCCCACCCCCAAAGCTCAACCAGCCCCAGGCATTGGAGACACAGTACTGCTTGTGCCAAATACAGGGGACAAATGACATAGGGAATCCCCTGTATTTAGCACAATAAGCAAAGGGCTCTGTTCCAGTCCTGGTTCTGGAAATACAAGGGAAAATATGTGCAGGGATCCCCTCAAATTTCCAGAACCAGCACCAAACTTTTTCTAGTGGGGGGTAATGCCACAGCCTGGGCTGCTGTGTATCATCTCTCTACAACGCGGATTCCATGCCACACAGACTGATCATCATTGTCTACATTCCATTTACCTATGTGCACCCTCTATCAGAGCTGTGGCTCATATGCTGCCCACAGACCACTTCCAACTCCAGTTCCAGTTATGGCAGTGTACCTGCAATGCATACCATCTGCTGTTGCCACACACCTTATCACCTGCATGGATTCCACTCTGCATTGTGCGGGCATCATCTGGACTGTGTTGCAAGTATCACTACACTCTGGCTATAGTGGGTTTTGGCATTATCTAGGTTGCCTATTTTGGTTATCCTGTACTGTGTGCTCTTGTCTTGGGCTAACAGTCAGCATTGGGGTTCCAGGTCTGGAGGGCATGATCGAGTCACAGTCTTTTATCATCAAGGTGTTCAGTATTGTGTATGCCTGAAGTGTCTTTTTATCCAGATTATGGTCCAGGTCTTACATCAGAGATGTACGAGGGATATAACTTAATTAGCTCTTCCCTGGTTATATAAGACTCTGATTCCTGGCTTGGTTACCAGGTCCAGAATGTCAGTAGTATACTGTTTTGAGTTCCATTTCTTCTTTTCACTGAAGTAGTTCTCTTGCCAGATTGGTCCTTGGACCATTAGGTGAGAGGCTGCCAAGGTGGCTTGGGTTCCTGTTCCAATTCTAGTATCATTGCATTGCACCGGTCCATGATTCCTAGTGTCTCTAGCCTGCCAGTACCTGTATTTCCTAAGATTTGTGGAATCTTGAAGCCTCCCTATTTCTTGCACTCCTCAGTTAATACCCTGGTCCCCATGCCTGATTGTACCAATGTGAACAGAACAGAGGTGAAGAATCATATTAACCATTAGCAAAGTGAATAATAGCTTGCATCACAATCACAATATGGGATTTTGCAGACACTGTGCCTGATTCAGCAAGGAACGCAGTAGATTATACGCATGCAATTGGAAAATTGCTGCGTTCTGTACATGCAAATGCATCACAGTGCACAAACTAGCTATTGCGATCAGAACTGCAATAGCAAATGTTACACAGACCCATTGCAGAGTGATTAACAGCAAGTGCCGTTTGTGGGTGGTGACAAGAGGGGGGTTTCGCTGAATGCAGGTGTGCCAATGCATTTCAACGGCATTGCAGGAGTGGTGTGACTATATTAGCCACTGCTATACCATACACAGCCTTTGAAGCCTCAAAGTGTGCGCTGATGTAAGCAATTCCTGAGCAAGGTCTGACCTGCCTTAACTGTGCTTGAGGCTGCAATGGTACTCGATTGTATCAATGTTTTTGCAGTCTTGCTAACCATGACACATGTGTGTGTAGGTGCAGTGGGCATCCTTATGTAGTGGTGCTTTGGCATTGCGACTGCTATGGATTAGCACACAATCGCTGTTGAACTGCATGCGCATGCTATATTGCGATCCTTAATGAATCAGGCCCATGTTCCATAGAACATATAAAGAAGCAGTGCCAAAAAGTCTATAGATTTTACATGTGTCCTGCAAGTACACTTAGATGGAGCTTAGGGTGCAAGATGTTTTTTTCTGTTCTCTCTGTAAATGAATGGATTTAGGAGAAGACATTTGTCAGTTGGCAAATATCACAGCAAAGAAGAATGTTCAGGCAAGTCATTAAACATGATTATGTATGCAAAAACAGAAGTAAAAAATCCATGGCCACAGTACTAATTAGAGATAAGCGAGTTTGGATTTCAGAGATCCGAGCCCACCCGAATTTAGCAGATCTGAGTTGGATCCAAGCCAGCTCGGATGTTCCCACCTTACTCAGATCTCTCAAATCAAGGCAAAACCATAGAGACAAAATCTCGTGGTTTGCAAGCTTTTGTCTCTATGATCAATGTAGTATATAAGGGACCACGTGACAGACACCATTTCACTCCGGATATGGAGACTGAACAGGGAGGCTGGGTAGTGTAGGGCTGGGAGAGGTGCTGGTGCTGTCTGCTGTGTCCTGGGCTGGTGACTGCTGATCCATTCTGGGCTGGTGCTGTCACTGTGCTGTCTGCTGTGTCCATCTGGGTTATCTGTTCTGTCTGCTGTGTCCTGGGCTGGTGCTGCTGATCCATTCTAGGCTGGTGCTTTGCTGTCTGCTGTGTCCATCGGGGCTGGTGCAGAACTGCAGATACATCTGGGCTGGTGTTGTGTCCATCTGCTCCCAAGTAAAAAAAAAATCAATCAAAGAGTCTTTTATATTTTTCTGTGTGTGTGCGCGTGCATGTTAGGCTTAACTGCAGTATCACACAAGATCCAGCCAGCAACGCAAGTTGCAACCTAGCGTTGCCCGACTCCAGTCGTGCTAAAAAAAAAAATCAATCAAAGTGTTTTTTATATTTTTCTGTGTGTGTGCATGCATGTTAGGCTTAACCACAGTACCGCACAAGATCCAACCAGCAACGCAAGTTGCAACCTAGTGCTGCCCGACTCCAGTTGTGATCAATCGGTGCTCTGGGCCCAAGTTCTGGAGCTGACAAAGAATAAAAATCAATTGTTTTTTTTTCTAATAATTGTCTGTGTGTCTGTGTGTGTTAGGCTTAGCCGCACAAGATCTAGCAAGTTGGTAATTCAACCTAGTGCTGCCCGACTCCAGTCATCATCAATCTGTGCTCTGGGCCCAAGTTCTGGACCCAAACCCCCCACCCCCCAAAAAAATAGTGTCTTTTGTCTATTTATTTTATATGCATGTTAGGCTTAGCCATACAATACAAAAACAAAGGAGAAGACACACAAGCGCAAAAACTGGAGTTATGGAAACTAAGTAAAGTAGAAGATAAAATAAATGTCCAATTAAAATAGTTCAAAATCAGTAGTTCATATATAAAAATATTTAATAGAGGAGGGTATAATGTAATTCCAGGGTTACTGATCGTGGATCAATCTTCAGATCTCCCATAAGGCATATGTAGAAACATGGAAGATAGAAAGAGAGAGTCCATCATAGTGTATTACCATTTATTATGGATTCAATTAAAATATCACATGAAAAGTAACTGTTTTAAATAACACCAGACATTTGATAAAATAAAAGGCATACCAGATGGTGTGGGTGTAAACACTCTACACCTAAACACACTTAATTGGAAGTCCAATACTTCCTGGGATCAGGAGTTCACCGTCCTTCCACTGTTTAGAGTGCCTGGTCACAATCCCAACCTTTTGGGTCTCAGTCTTGTTCAAACACCAATGCGTTTCAACTGCTAATGAGTCTTTTTCAAGGTGTGATTCACTGGTGAAATATGATCCAATTTATACCCTCCTTGTGTTACTCATTGGTTATTCACAGAAAGGATTCTTAATCCCCGTTTCATATACATAAAGCCTCATACAGAAATAAACACAACATACATTATACATAAAAAAACATAAAAGACAAAAATCGCATTTAAAAATTGTACAATTTTTAATTTAATGGAGTCCCTCATTGTATTGGAATGCAAACTATCCTCACTTCCGGTCCGGCGGTGACATGCATATATGTCACTTCCGACCGGGCTGGAATGCATTCATTGGTGAGTCAGATTGGAGTATTCTATCTCCTCAGCACCAAAATTAAAAACTACTCCCAGAGGAAGACCTTTAATGGTCGAAACCCGTTGGAGCTATATCAGACTAAACATTGTATCATACCCCCGCATATCCACGTAAAGGACTACTGTTATGTGAGGCCCAAACACGGTCTCACCACATGACTAGGAATACACACATGACTAGGGAGCACCAGTAATGAGGAAGTAACCGAGCACCAGGATGCTGCCGATGGGCACCTGCAACCACCGAGCAGAAGACACAGAGCACAGACAGGAGGAGGAGGGATCCGGCCACATGCGATGACAGGAAGACAGGTGAGTCTCTGAATATGGAGGGGGAAGCCGGATTAGATCATGAGCAGTCAGATCCAGTGATTCCCCTCCCAAGACAGGGAAGTGCAAGGCTATCAAGTTGGAGTGCAGGATACAGTCTTTCAATAGACGTATCACTCACTCCACATTTAGCCTTCACAACCCAAGTCCAGAGATCCTGCATCCCAGTCTGAGTGGTTCTCCTCCATCTTGACCAGAAGACATCCCGTGTAACAAACAGCACCTCACAGCAAGTACCTGATTCACGTTGGACATATCCACATTAAAACCATTGAACTGCATTTCTTTGATGAGACGGCAGGACGCCGCTACCCTCACTCCTGCAAATACCAGCATTAAAGACATTATCATTCCCTATCCCAAACAAAGGGTCCCAATACAGTGTACATAGGGCCTGATTCAGAGCTGGACGCTATTTGCGCTCGCTCGTTCAGAAAAAAGTGGTGGCTATTCAAATGAACCGTTTGCTCTTTGCGGTCTGTTCACGCCTCTAGGTCTGAATTTGCGAACAAAACTTGCAGTCGTTTTTTGGAAAACTACACCCCCTGGCCGCTCGCCTCCTACGTCATGTCTGCTATTTATTAGATTAATCGAGTACATCGACCAGCGTATGAGCTGCTCGCTATTCTTGTGGTTTGCGTTTCCTACCACAATCTTGCAGTTCTGACTATAAAATAATCCAGTGACATGGTCAATGACGCTGCTGTATTAATTATGCACACCCATAAAATGCCTGTTTTGACCTTTAAGCACACCTGCGTTCCGATCTCCACTCCCGTTTTTAAGCACCTTCCCCTGTTACCACCCACATACGCCTCCTCCTGTCACTCAAAATAGCAGACATTCGCTATTTAGCGAACAAACGATTTTCGGCCGCACTGACTGGTTCGCGCATGCGTATTACGATCCGTACGCATGCACAGTTGTGCAAACATCGCTCGGAACGAACAAGCGGCTGCTTATGAATGGCTCTGAATCAGGCCCATAGTCCACATACCATAACTATTGACCCAACATATCCAGTACTCAGCAGTACCTTTACAATGAATGTGTATTTTAGTCATCAGCATACATGCATTGACTAAAATGTATGATTGATATTATACTGTGTATATGCCATTTTAAACCCAGTAAAACATATTTTTGCACTGATCATGCAAGCTTGCCATTATTGATATATGACAAGTATCCCATAATAAGGACATGATTCCTATTCATCAGCCTTAATTAAGCACAGCACAATTGTATAGAAAGGTGTAGCGCTGATTATTTTTTCTTTGTATTGTATGTAATAAAAAGGGAAGGACACCCTTTTATTCAGCAGCTTACCACAAACAACAGGATAGTAGCCCAGTGCACAGCATTACTTTCTTTTAAAAATAAAAAAACCATCAACCACAAAGTGCTGCTAGGAGGATACTCCACTCCATGTTGCCTAAAGATACAGCAACGCAACCTAGTGCTGCCTGACTTCAGTCATCACCAATCTGTGCTCTGAGCTCAAGTTCTGGACCCAAAAAATAAAAAAAATAGTGTATTTGTATATATTTTTTTTGTGTGCGTACGACTGCATGTGTGTGAATTTTGTAACCTTGGCTACACTATTGGTGCTTGTGACACTGCTTCAAGACTGCAGAAAATATGGAGGGCTGTCACATGACAGGAGAGCAAGGCCAAGAACCACATGTTGTAGCTGCAGCCAGCAGTCATCATGATAATGCAAGGCCTTCAACTTCCTTGTCCTCTATGAAGGTCCATGCCTACAATCCTCAAGGGTATACCAACCATCATCTTTGCAGAGTCCTCAACTCTATTAATAATTATATCAATCAGTTTTGAGCCAGCAAGCTGGATGCAACCTTTTGGCCCTTTAACTAGATGAAAAAAATCAATATTGTGAGCTGTGAGGTAACCAAAATTGACTGGAAAGGAGTGGAAATAAATGTTATTGAGGTTATTAATACTGTAGGAACAAAAAAAGGCACATTTTATGTGATTTTAGCTGTATTTTTTATTTTTTAAGAAAAACATCCAGAACCAAAACACGAAAACAAAACACTAAGGAAAAAAATCCAAAACCAGATTCAGATTCAAAACCAGGGGAGATCCAGATCCAATACCAAAAATAAACATGAGGGTCAGCGCACATCTCTAGAACTAATACACACAGTATGCGTTGAAAAATAGTAATTGTAAATTGCCATAATATTGACACATCTTACACAACCTGGATAGAATGGTGTATGTTAATATAACATTGCAAATTAATGTCAGTTTCCATAATGCTATACAAGTTACAATGCTAAATCATAGGCTTCATCGCTGGTGGGGTGCCCAGTGCAATGTACAGTTGGGGTAGAAATAAATGAGTAAGTTTAGGGAGTGAGAGGAATTGGGTTCTAACATGAAATGTTGACATTCATTATGTTTGACATGTTGACAGTCACAATGTCAACACTGACATAATGTTGACAGTCACAATATTGACCCTCCTATTGCAGCTTAAACCTAGTCCTAACTGCAACCTAACTCTAATTACAGATTATTCCTAAGCCTAACACTAAAGCAAACCCTAATTTCATATGTTGACATCTGACTGTTTTGCATATGTCAGCATTAAATCAGTGTTGTCATTGTGAATGTCAACATGTCAATTGTGGACATTAAGAACATGTCAAGATCAGGAATGTCATTATAGTGTTGACGTTTTGAATGTAAAACTGATGACTACATCCTGTTCCTTGATGAATGAAGAATTGCTATGTAATGGAGTGTTATTACTTTTGTTGGGAATTGGATGTTTGTGGCATGCAGGATAAAGTAAAAAGTGCACAGTGGGTGAGGTGCCCTGGGCTGTGGTTATAATTATTTGCTTTAAAATACAGTATTAATACAATACCTTGAATACTCAGTATTTTACAGTTCAGCAAATAGAGTCTTATAGTACAGAACCTATAAATAATGTAATGTTAGAAATTTAAAGGAAATTAATAAATAATCTGCATGAGGATTATATTGTATAAATGTATAGTGGTAAATTCAGAAACATGTAGATCAGTAAATTATTCAATAGAGAAAAATGGTGAATATGAAGTTTGAAAAATAATTTGCAATACGCACCCAACCTTTTAACTTTTACCTCATAATGTTTTTAGAATTATTTCATATTTCCAAACACATGCATTTATTTCCAAAAATAATTCAATCATAGCAGTGTCTACTGGAATCATGTTTAATGTTTATACATTCTCTATACCCTTCATTCACATAACTTGTATTTTCTGTTCACTATTATTTAACAATTGTTTGATCATATTCTTATCATACTTTCGATTGACTTTTACCTAATAAGTTGAATTGTATACATTTTAGATTAACTTTTCTATTTTTTTAAACTCTTTAAAAAAATCCGTATCATTCTATTTTATTGTGATGTCACTATTTTATTATATTGTACCTTACATCTGTTATTTTATTATTTTTATTTTCATTGTATTTTCATTTTGCATGCAAATTATTCTTATTCTGCTTTATTGTAATATATTGTATAATTCATTCAAATATCACAATTATTCCATTTTGAATTATTTATTCACATGCAGACTCTCTGCATTTATTACTATACATTTATAAAAGTCATCATACATATTAATTATTCATTACCTTTCAAAATCTTTATTTTTTTTTCTTCACAATTTTTTAAAATTAAGGTTGAATAATATCAGCAGGTACAAAGGCAAATGACTGAATACAATGGAGAACATCTGAGATGACACCACAAATTGATCTCTTGAAGTAGATATTACAAAGTATATGAACTACCAAAGCAAACTCTTTCAATAAATTTTCAGAGTGCTTCAAGATTTTCAGTTCCAGAGTCTACTGCGCATGTTCTGATCTGCATCAAGTTCCAGGTGTCATGACTGGGCGTGGGTTTGAACCCGGGGTGGAGTCGGAAGGTGGTTGAGAGGATGCTGTCTGGTACTGGAATACAGCTGGTCTCAGTGGGGTATGACTCATAAAGGAGACATGAAGTCAGGGTGACACGTAGGGCGAGGTACAGCTGAGCGGTCGCTCACTGAAACCAAAATCCAGATCTGGCTGATCGAGCAGGAGGTGCAAACCAGGAGATGGACTGTGACTAGGAGCTGATTGGTACCAGGCGGAGTAGTGATGGACAAGATACACTGGAAATGCAGCACAAAAGGTATAAGGGAGCACAGGGAACTAGCTCACAGCATACGCTGTGATAATGTTGCACTGGCAACCAAAGGGCCTCTTGACAACCCTTTAGTACCCTCAGGTAGTGCCAGATTGGCTGCTAGCTCTCTGAATCAGGCTGCCCTCTGATTGGCCAACCCAGGCACCTGACCCCAATCCACGATTGCCGCATCCAGTGAACTACAGCGCGGAAGTGCTGCCCAACTCACTCTCTCTCAGCTGCTTCTAGATGGATGCCTTCAGCCACCGGGGTCCCACAGCACCCACCGCCATTCTCCAGGGGCCCACACCGCTGCTGGATGACCTGCGCCAGAGCGCCCAGAGAGGTAAGGTGTGCACTCTGGCTGCCTCTCGGCCCCAACCATGACAGTGCCCCCTCCTTTATGGGTGGCAGGACACTTTTTAGGCTTTTCAGGATGCTCCAAGTGAAACTTAAGCACCAATTGAGGGGCATGGACATCCCTCGCTTCTACCCAGCTTTGTTCCTCAGGACCATAGCCTCTCCAATCTAGTAAATACTGGAGTCGACCGTAGTGAACATGAGAGTCCAATATTTGTTTGACTTCAAACTCTACGCCCCTCTTGGTAAGAACTTTGGGAGAACATGGTAGAACTTTGCAGAAGCAATTGAGGATCAGAGGTTTTAATAGAGAGATGTGGAAGGAGCTGGGTATTCTGAGGTAGGATGAAAGTTTTAACCTGTAAGCCACTGGGTTAATTGCTTGTAAGATGGGAAACAGGCCGATGAAGTGATGGGCAAACTTCATTGATGGAACCTTGAGGCGAAGATTTCGGGTGGATAGCCACACTAGATCGCCCTCTTTCATGTTGGGCACAGCTCTTCTCTTCTTGTCGGCCCCTATCTTGTACAGGTCAGAGGGTTTCTGTAAAGAGGCATAAACTTGAGTCCAAATTTATGAGAATTTTTGTAGAGTAGAGGTTACTGCTGGTACTTTGAAGATTGGCAGTTCCTTGAATTCCGGTACCCTGGGATGTAGACCAAAACTGTGAAGAATAGGGTTAGACCTGTAGAAGAATGGTAAGAACTGTTATGAGGAATTCTGCCCAGGATAGGGTTTCTTGGGATGAGGACATATGGATCCATAAGAAGGTCTCAAGGTTTTGATTTACCCTTTCCGTAGACCTTTTGGACTGAGGATGATAGGCCATTGAAAAATTCAACTTGACTTGGAAGACAGAGCAAAGGGCTCTTGAAAACTTTGTTACAAACTGCACCCCCCCGGTCGGAGATAATCTTGGTCAGAAGTCCATGAAGGTGGAAAATATGGTTGAAGAACAATTGAACCAGATCGGGAGCAGACGGTAGCTTTTTGAGGGGAACGTAGTCTACCATCTTCGAAAACCGATCCACCACTACCCAGATGGTGGTAAATCCATTGGAGGCAGGCAAATCGTTACGAACACCATGAATAAATGGACACCATGGACAGGTCGGAATAGACAGTTGAAGTAAGGTTTCGGCTGGAGCTTGTCTGGAAGTTTTATGCTGAGTGCATAGTGGGCAGGAGGAAATGAATTCTGTGACTTCAGTCTTCATAGCAGACCACCAATTTGAGCGCTGTAGAAGTTCCAAGGTCTTACATATACCCATGTGTCCAGAGAAATGAGACGAATGAGCCCAATTTAGTAGCTGCTTGCGCAGATCGGGGGCCACAAAAGTTTTCCCAGGAGGAGGTTGAATGTGGGTAGTGGCAAATACTTTGGATTCAAGGACAGGAGTCTCTTTAAGATTCTTGGTAGCTGCTTCAGAGGAGAAAGAGCGGGAGAGGGAATCTGCTTTCTGATTTAGGGAACCGGGTCAATAGGTCACAGTAAAATTGAAGCGGGAGGAGAATATCACCCAACGGGCCAGTCGAGAGCTGAGACATTGGATGTTTATCAAGAACAGAAGATTCCAATGATCTGTGTAGACTGTGATGGGAAATGTGGCCCCTTCGAGGAGATATCGCCATTCTCCAAAGGCTAATTTCACCGCTAACAACTCTTGCTCTCCAATGGGGTAATTCCTTTCAGCCAGAGAGAACTTTTCGGAAAAGAGGCCATGATTCAGAGCCGGACGCTCTGACAGAGCGGTCGCTCTGAATCAGGGCCGGTCTTTTTTTTTTTTAGAACGGCCTCCTGGCCGCTTGCATAGCTGTGGGTGACCACCCACAGCTATAGCAAGCGGCCAGGAAGATGGTCATGATGGTCAAGATCATCATGACCATTGGGCTTGCGATGAGACCCTTGTGGTAGGGTCTCATTGCCGCAAGCCCCAGAGAGATTTTGGCTCTAACAGAGCCAAAATCTCTCCCACTGACATCACTCGTGATGTCAGTGGGGCCGCCCACTCCCCCCAGCCCACCCACCAAAGGGGGCGAGCTGTCACTCAACATCGACAGCTCGCCCCCTTTGTTGCGAGACCCAGAGCAACGGAGTGCCCATCGCTATCTGCATCTCGCGCATGCACATGATGGAGCCGGCTCTGTCAAGCGCATGCACACTGGCCCACCATCGACCCGGTTGCGAGTACACAGCGCTTGTGACCGGGTCTGAATAAAGCCCAGAATCCACATGGATGGTATTTATTATCCTCAAATTTTGTGAGAGCACCGCCCCTACTGACTCTGAGGATGCGTCCACCTATAGAAAAAGTGTATTATTTACATCAGGTTGTATCAAAACAGGAGCTGAGACGAGAGCTTGTTTTAAAATTTGAAAGGTGGTATTTGCCTCAGGAGGCCACTGAGATGGGTTCGCCCCCTTGCGAGTTAGTGTGGAAATAGGTGCCACTAGGGTGGAGAATCCTTTAATAAATCTTCTATAGTAGAAGAGAAATCTTTGTACCGCCTTCAGTGAATTAGGACGAGACCAATCCAGGATAGCCTGTACTTTCTTGGGGTCCGTCTCTAGGCCAGCACCTGAGATGATGTATCCTAAAAACGGGACGGAGGACACCTCAAACACCCGTTTCTCTACTTTACAGTATAGATAGTTCCTCCATAAGCGAGTCAGGACCTCTTTGACTTGAGAACGATGTTCGCACAGGCTGGAAGAAAATTTCAAAATGTCGTCTACATAGACCACCACAGAAACCGGAAGATTTAATTCACAAAATTTTGAAAAACTGTCTTTGAAAAATGTCGTCTACATAGACCACCACAGTCCCGGAAGATTTAATTCACAACATTTTGAAAAACCGCAGGGGCATTGCAGAGACCGAAGGGCATCACCAGGTATTCAAAATGCCCATCTCGAGTATTAAAAGCGGTTTTCCACTCATCACTGGCTCGTATACTAATAAGATTGCATGCACCTCGTAAGTCCAAATTGGTGAAAATGGAGGCTCCTTTCACCCAATCAAACAGTTCAGTAATGAGGGGTATTGGATAAAGGTTCTTAATAGTGATGTAATTTAGACCTCGGTAGTCGATGCAGGAATGCAGGCCTCTATCCTTTTTAGACACGAAGAAGAAGGCCGCTCCCACTGGGGAAGAAGAAGGTCGAATAAATCCTTTTTGAAGGTTTTCCTGAATATATGCCGACATGGCTTTGGACTCAGGTAAGGACAGCGGGTAGGTACGACCACATGATGGAGTCTTGCCAAAGACCAAATCGATGGGGCAATACCATTCTCGATGCGGTGGCAGGGTATCGGCCCCCACTTTACAGAAGACATCCCCAAAGGAAGAATACTGGCTGGGAATTTGTGTGGTGGTAGAAATGTGGATCTCTTTGATAGGCCTAATTTGAGGATGGCAGGAACCATGACAAGCTTCTACCCAGGATAAAATCTGCATGGTACCCCAGTCAATGTTGGGAGAATGTTGACATAACCAGGGATAACCAAGAATGACTTTGTGGGAGGCCTTGGGAATGACTAGAAATTGAATTTCTTCCGTGTGGAGAGCCCCCCTCAAATCTTCATGGCTTGCGTACATTGAGACACTACTCCATTTGAAATTTGAGTACCGTCTACCACAGACAAGGTGACTGTGTGCTTGAGGGGGAAGACAGGAATCTGGAATTCCAGGATGACTTCAGTGGTGATGAAATTCTCAGCTGCCACTGAAACGAGGAGAGAAAGAACAACTTTAGGACCATGTAAACATTCCAGAATAATGGACAAGGCAGAGTCAGTTTTAGCTGGAGATGAGGACATAACTCCCAACCTGGTGTCTCTGGTGCCGATTAGGAGCGAAAGTTTCACAGAGGACGATGAGAGCAAGTATCAACTAGATGCCCAGTCTCTCCGCAATATATTCAGAGGTTCTCCCGGCAGCTCCTTTGTCATTCCTCAACCGAGAGACGGGCCCGGTTAATCTGCATAGGCTCATCGCCTAATGGTTTGGGCGGTGGAGCAGCTGGAGAGTTAGTAGGCTGGAATCTGAACCAATCTCCCCTGGCTTTCTCACCTTGTCATTCTCAAAACCGCAGATCCACTTTGTTGCAGAGTGAACTAAGGTCGTTAAGAGTAGCTGGAAGATCTTGAGTGGCAAGATCAACTTTAATACAATCAGACAGCCCGCTCCAGAAGGCAGAGATCAGAGCCTCTTCATTCCATTTAAGCTCTGATGCTAATGTCTGGAATTGGATGATATACTGACTGACCAGATGATTGCCTTGATGAAGATGCAGGATCTCGGCAGCTGCCGAGATAGTTTTTCAGGGTTCGTCAAAAATCCTCCGGAAAGATGTCAGAAACTCGGAGTAGTTATCCAACAAGGGGTCAGACCTCTTCCAGAGTGGCAAAACCCAATCCAGAGCAGTGCCGGACAAAAGGGACACGATATAGGCCACTTTGGACATGGGTGATGGAGAGTTTGTAGGCTGTAGCGTGAAGTGGACATCGCACTGGTTCACAATTTAGGATTCCCAACAAATTTTTTGGTGCCGGGAGATGCAGATGGGATGGCGTGGAGAGAACTGGAACAGCTGGAGTTGGCGGCTGGATAGTGACGGCAGGCATATTGAACCCGGGGTGGAGTCAGAAGGTGGTTGAGAGGACGCTGTCTGGTACTGGAACGCAGCTGGTCTCAGTGGGGTATGACTCATGAAGGAGATGTGAAGTTGGGGTGACATGTAGGGTGAGGTAGAGCTGAGGGGTTGCTCACTGAAACTCGAATCTGGATCTGGCTGATCAAGCGGGAGGTGCGAACCAGGAGACGGACTGTGACTAGGAGCTGATTGGTACCAGGCAGAGTGGTGATGGACAAGATACACTGGAACTGCAGCATGAAAGGTATAAGGGAGCACAGGGAACTAGCTCACAGCATAAGCTCTGATAACATTGCACTAGTAAACAAAGGGCCTCTTGACTGCCCTTTAGTACCCTCAGGTAGTGCAGGATTGGCTGCTAGCTCTCTGGATCAGGCTGCCCACTGATTGGTCAACCCAGACACCTGACCCCAATCCAAGATGGCCACATCCAGTGAACTACAGCACAGAAGCGCTGCCCGGCTCACCCTCTCTCAGCTGCTTTTAGACGGATGCATTCAGCCTCCAGAGTCCACAGCACCCAGCACCGCTCTCCAGGGGCCGACACCGCCGCCAGGCGACCCACACCAGAGCGCCCAGAGAGGTAAGGTGCGCACTCCTGGCTGCCTCTCGGGCCCGACCGTGACACCAGCTGATTTCTCTACTGCCCATATGCAAATCTTAGGTATAAGTGGTGGCTACACCACTTTCAAAGTGATTTTTGCAGTGCTGACACTGGACACTGGACTCCAAAAAGCTAAGTATAATGTATGGGTGCAATGTTCGTGGTGTGGGCCACACGTGCCCCACATTCCTAGCACCCATTATACAGTATATACTGCAATGGTAAGGAGAGAAGAAGATAATAATATTTGATATCACACCAAGACCAAGCAAAATTGAGCACTGGAAATATTAGAAAAGTTAAACTAGTGGGTCACCCAGTAACAAACATGTTCATATTAGCCCATGGTTTGGAAAAAGGTTTTAATGTGCCTTTTAATTGAGTAAGGAAAAGTTTCATTAAAACTTTCCCAGATGATAAAGAATTTTTTAACATTGATTCTTTATGCATTGAGGCTTAGGGAAAAATTTACTAATACACCCCGGCAGTTTGGTGGCAGTTTGATGACGGGTTCTAAATGCTGGAGGTTTAATAGCAGTTTGGTGGTGGTTTCTAAATGACAGCCCTGTCCTATTCTAAATTTTCTTTTAACTGTGGTTTTGTAGTGCTTTTGCAGTGGTTTTGGGCTTAGTAAATATGCGGATAGCAAAACCACCGCCAAACTGCTACCAAACCACCACCAAACCGGTGTTTAGAACCCACCTCTTAGTAATTTTTGCCATTAAAGTCAATCCATTTTAAATATGAAAAAGTTTATCCTTGAATAAGGTTAAGAAAGAGATGGACTGAAATTAATTTTACAGTATGCATTATTTTGCTACCTCACAGAAGCCTTTTTTCAGCCATAAGTTATTGTAGTAGAGGTCCTGAACATAGCACAGGCTTCTGGGATGGATGGTTAGGATTAGGCTCTAGGGGGAGGTTTAAAGTTAGACTAGGGTTAGGTTTAAGCACTAGAGAGGGTAAGGATAATGGTTAAATGACAAAATAATTGTGTTGACCATTTGAACCCTGTTGACCTTCTGCACTGTTGACCTTTTTTCAGTCGAACATTTGTACTTGGTGATCTTTTGTCCCTGTTGAAATATTGCATGTCGACCATATGGTGTTGGCCAATTGACTGTCAACCTTTTAAATTGTCAATCTTCTATTTGGATACCTTACAGATGATGCAGTAGTAAAAAGTGAAGTGTCATACCTGACCTCTAATGGTGCATTCTATATACAATGTTCAAAGACAATGTATAGGCAGAATTGCTTTGCAGAGTTACATGCAAGTGTAAATCTGCTTGTTTTTTTACATATATATTGCTCCAAGGATAGAAATTATGCAAATGCATGCTGATGATGTTGACAGTATCAAACTAAGCATTTGCATAAAGGAAGTCTTGCAAAGATGCATACAACTCTAAATGGATGAAAATATGCATTTAATGCACACAATACGGGATAAATTTCAGCCAACTTGTATTCTACTCCATATCAGGCCCACTGTTTCCTTGACAAATACACGGCAACAGGACTCTTCTCCAGACATATTGCATTCTAGTTTATAGATTTATCATAATAGACTGTTCAGGGTTATGGACATTAATATCCGTTGGTATACATTATTAATATGGTAGTATATTAATGCCATGTGTATATTTTGAGATGACTACGTACTACATATAACAATTGCTTTTTGACCAGCTGTTAACTGGAAATGCTGTCAACTTAAAATGCAACACGGGAACAATGCTTTCTTTGTTGTGTTTGCTTTGATATCAAGCACATGCAGTTTTAATTATAAGCTATTTAAAATATTGATAGTTGTTACGTTTTCAGAAAACAAGATAAAAGTTCTTTTGAAATCGGATGACACAAAACATTTCATATCAAATACTAAAGAATCATGTTTATGCCTAATTAAACAGCCACTGTATCTAGTTTGGCAATTGGGCTTCCATATTCTGCTTTCACATTGTAGATATTTCTAAGAGCTGAAAAAGATATGTTTTCAGTGGAAAGCCTCAGAAATGTATATTAGGAAAATGGAAATTATTATTATTATTTCAATTATGTTGCAGCTATGTTTATGTGGTACGAATTCTAGTCAAAGACTTAGAAAGCAATAATGTTTAGGAAATTAAATTCTTTTTGTGTTTAATGTAGGAAAAAATTATCAGCTTATCAGAAAATTCATACAGTGCATTGAATGAAGTCTGCAGCTGACACTGTTCAAATCGAAATGTTTTTAAATGTTTACTTATCATTAGTTAGGTAATCCTTGTTTAATAATGACTGAATCCAAACATGCAGACTCTAGAAATGTTTATGCTTAATTAAAAGCTTGGCACGTCTAGTTTGAATCTCTAACTTTATGATAAAATACATTTCCTCAAAATGACTATTTTGCAAAACAACTAATTCTTTAATTTATTATTAAGGCACATTTATGAAAATGAAAAATGGCAAAAGTCAACACCCATAGCGCAAATGCTCCTTTATGATGTTACATCTGCACACATGCAGATGCATTGTGGGTCCTCATATACTGGGTGTTATGAGAACTACTGGAGTGCAACAGATTCATAAGGTCACAAAATATAATAGTAAAATATAAAGTGTTTATTGGGGTTAGGAAATGATGAAAGGGTGGTGCAGATGAATCTGAAATAGCAAAGCAGGATACACTGAAAAAGTAGTAGAACTAGAAATACAGATATTCCCACATTCATCTTTGCCACTTATATGGCAAATCATGCCACATATGATACACTTAGCTCTGAGTAATGCAGAGGATAACATGGAAGACTAGTAAGTAAAATCAAGTTCCTTAATCTTGACTGATTTATTGGTACACATGAACAAAGGTCCAGAGATATCCATATGCTGGAAAAATAAAGATATAGCATGGTAACCCAGAGCTGCCATGAGAAATCCTGGTCTCCAGTAGAGCAATTTCCCAGGCCGCCCCCCCAGCTATACACAGCACATGAGATTTCTGATGTCTATTGGAGGGGGAGACAGGGCAAGATGTTATTGGCCACAGTGCATAGCAGCTCGATTAGTGTTTCTGCTAGACTGTGGGCAGGGCAGGGATTATCTGTGTGCATGTTCTCAAAAAAAGGGTGTGACCATTCTGGAAGGGCGTGTCCTTGTGACATCCCACCGATTTGTCACACTTGGTGGTGTGTCCAGCACTTACAGATGTGATGGGCTTCATCCAAGCTCTCCCCTCACAGTATAAAAATGCTGTGCATATGCTCTTGACTTCTATTAATCTGGTGGTGATTAGTCACCACAACTTTTCCCATTAGTGGGAAATTGTGGCCTGCTGGTGGGGAAGGCAAAGGGCAGACTGTTTTAGCAGGGCGTTCCTAAAAGGGCAGGGCACATTTTGCCCTTTTAAAATTGGGCAGGGCATGGCGCTCCACTAAAAAAGCCTAGCAGGTACACTACCACATGCTATCGTCTGCTGTGCATCTCAGCTGTCATGTGTTGCAAAGTGCGTCCCCCAGGATCCCTAAAATATATATATATATATATATATATATATACACACACACACACTCACACACATATATACATATTTATATATTGCACGCATACACATATTTCAATTTATCCATCTATATATATCTAATATACTAAAGGATGGATGCATTTATTGTATTTCTAAATTAAAGATATAGGAGCTGCAGCACTACATGTTAAAGTCACTCACAGTCACAGCAGTCAGTGGGGCACTACTCGGCTCTTCCCTTCCCCTTAGTCACACTCACACCACTCTGCCTCTGAGCCAAGCATCATCCAGTCTTCCTTCCTTTTGCCCTCCCAGTCCCCGCCCACCTCCTGGAGCTTAGTATAGATTGAGAGAGAGAGAGAGAGAGAGAAAAACCATTAGCTCCACAGTAGCTGGGAGTCAGTGATGCACAGTCTGGTGGTCCAGGGACCAAAACACTCAAAAACAAAACTTTTGGCTATGGAGATTGAATCAAAGGGGCTTGTTTATCATTAAATATTTGTGGAATATTCCATGAAAACAGCCATTTTTTTGGGGGGTACCTGAAAATATTAGGGATGCCACAGATGTACTATGGAGGGATTACGGGACATACTGTATCACCAATATCTGCCACAATACCCCCATTTCTGTCTACAAATGCTGCCATCTTAGGTGTCTTCACATTCCAGAGATTGGCCCTGATAGGATAATGCCATTTCCAGATGCAGTTATTCTATAATATCCCATGTGCTATTACTTTGCATATTCTTTTGGAGAAACAGCCGCTGGCTCCCTCTTTCTTGACCATTGGTGATGCATGCATTGGCTGACGTCTGCATATGCACATGCTGGGGACCCAAACCAGTAAGCAGTGTGATAGTGTTACTCTATCACACTGCTTCCAGCTCTTAACCAGGATGGATCATGTCAGTTGGTACAGTGGTTACAGACTGGAATTTTTTTCCTATTTCTAAAGTGTAGTAGTTATTATTATTATTATTATTATTATTATTATTATTACAAGTTATTTAGTTTGTTTCTTTAAAAGAACATCGTATGTACATATACCAAACATCTGCCAAAATTATTTTTCAATTGTTAAAGCAAAGAAAATGAAATCTAGATAATCATATATATGAAACAATCATAATAAGGTATAAATCATTTGCTTTCTTACTTCTGTTTGTTGTTAATGATAAGGATCAAAAGCAGTCAATCATCAGTACTTTATGAAAGTTCATTGCATGCTGGATGGGTAGGGTAAGCTAGGCAGGGCTTAGACGTGAATGTGAAAAAGAGCAAAATACCAGATCATAAAGGAAAACACAAAAACTCAATATGATAACCCCAGTTAAGCACTCTGGGGAAAATTTAATAGAATACAAAGTTTGGAGGTGATTTCACTGTAAAAAACAGCAAATCAACATCATTTTGACTTCCAGGTAACCAGAAGTAGGACCAAGTAATTTAGGAGGTTCATAATGGAAGTCAGCAGGAATATGCAGAGATTTGGACTAAACCTTTTAATATTGATTACAAATCTTCTGTCATCTGTGTGGGTGGAGTAACATCCAATTGGACCCCACACCTAGGGATGCCTGGGCTGAGTAGCATAATCCCTATCCTGGTATTGTAGACCAGAGTTAAAAATAACAAGAAACGTGCATCCACTTCATAATAAAGAATCAAACATGTGCTCCTTCATTCATTTTTAATTAATATACATCCTCATTCATTTTTTTAATCAAAAAGTGTCCCTCATTAGTGATTTTGAAACAAAATATTTTCTGTCATATTAATTCTTAATCAAAATGTATGCTTTCCTCCTACTATTTTTTTTTATCTATGGATCCCTGTATATTTCATTAAAATATTAGAGGCCCCTTATGTTTAGTTATTTATTTTTTGTACCCATAATAGATTTTATTATTTTTTGTACTTATTATACTAAAAATAATATTCTCCCACATGTTCTGTAGTGTAGTGACTGTAATAATTACCTTTACTGATTTTCTTTTTTGACCAGACTTAGGGGCTTATGTATTAAGCCATTTTTTACATAAAATTATGCAGAAACTGCAGTTTCTGCATAATTTTCTGTTTCAATCCTATGTAATAATGGCACATTGCAGGAGATTTCACAGAAATCTCCTGCAATGTGCTAATTAGCACTTCAGATCGCAGTCCCCATTATTATCAATGGGGACTATTATCTGTCCCCTATGTACTAAACTACAAAAAGCAAAGCCTTTTTGGAACTTAGCGCTGGTAGTTGACACCATCTTCAGATGGTGTAAACTACTGTTTGCCTATGGGTACTCAAGAAGCTGAAGAGATATATTTTGATCTCTCCCCTTGCAGCCCCCAGCCAGACCCGGAAGCTGATGCTGTGTGCATGTGCACTGTCAGCTTCCCCTGGGAGAAGTCTTTCACTTCAGTGAAAGACTTCTCCGAACTGCCAGGGATATAACTTGCGGGGACAACGGTTACCGCAACCACTGTCCTTGCGAATTCCCGGCAGTATATAAAATATTCACGGGAGTTGGATAATTAATGATTGTAGCAGTACCACAATTATTATTACATAGGTCCCATAGGCCAAGGGAAATATGAAGAAAAAAATCCCCATAAAGCACTAAGCTGCTCTTTGAGCTTCCTCAATGCAAATTAATTGAAATTGTCAAGCCTGGATACTTTATAAGCAGGTAGCCACTCAAAAGTTATGATAGACAGTGATTCAATATTTATTACTCTCACATTTAACATTAAACAATATGCAAGTTAGGAGTATATGATACATTTGAATGTAGAAATATGTCCTCAAACTTCTGAGGCTTTAACAATGGTCTGAATAAAAGTGCAGTTTAAATATTCAAGTGAATTATTAATATAATAATGCAATTACTATGAGTTCAAGAACATCATATATGACAGATAAAAGTGAATAATATACCATGAACATATTTTTTTCTATTAACAGGATTATTTCTAGCCATAATATTCACAGTTACAGTAAACTGAGACTTGTCACAGATGTTCCATTAATTTCTAAAACCAATGTACACCATTCTCAGGCTTTTACTTCAAAATAAAAATCTGTAACCCACCCATTTGTTAGTATACAATACAGTTTGTTAAAGCTGTTCAATTTTGCATTAGGTTTAAGTTTCTGGCTGGTGTAAAATTAAGTATGCATTGTTGAATGTTTGTATTTGTTAATGGTAAGATCCATCTTTAATAAAGCAGATAACAAATTACTTCAGTGTTATTTGACATAACTGATTAAGATAATCACAAGCCGAAACATTTCTTAGTCAAACAGTATTATTTGGGTTGGTTGATCTGTGCAAACTTCAAAATAAATTAAATGACCCTTTAAAAGATATACATAAGCAGACATCAGCATAATAGATAAGAACATGATAAGGAGAAAATTTAATTTTCTCAAGACATCAAGCCATCTTAAATCAGCTGTTCTCTTGTCTCAAGAACATGCTTAACAATCTGTGAATTATTATTTTGCCCAAAGCATATGCTGATATTAATTGTAAATAACATTTGTACAGTTCAGAAGAATTACATACTAATTACTATCTTTAAAAAAAAATCAAGCAGAAAGATCATTATCAATATACAAATATAAATGAAAACACAACATAATTTATACATGAATAATATACAAGATTTTAAATGTACTATAGCGCTAAAGTAGAGTTTGCATATAATTCTGCCCCAAATAGCAGCCGTAGGGCCAAATGTAATAGGGTGAGAGTTTAGAAAATGTGATAGTTTAGCAGTAAACTTTCACATTTATCGAGTTTTATCTTCAAAATGGAAAACAGCTGGATGAGAGTTTAAATCGTGAGAGTTTTTTTAGTATAAAAGCATGCGAGTTTGCATGTTCTCAGACTCTGTTACAATGGCAAGGATTAAAAAGTGTGAAAGTTTACTGCTAAACTCTCACATTTTCTAAACTCTCACCCTATTACATTTGGCCATAAAGTGCATTATCTCAAGAAGTTTCTAGCAAAAAAATGCATGAATATTAATTGCCAAGGAGGGTAATATGCGTATATCACAATATCACAATTAACCCTAAGGAATAGAGGATCGCCAACAAATTAAGTGCAACACACCAATGGATGACCTATGCAAAATATATAATAAAATCATTTGAGATGAGATATATACAAGTAATGTTATACATGAATTTCACAAATTGTCTTCACTTGAAAATTGTAAATGTGGTAAACCAATGATAAATATGCAACAGACAAAAATTCAGAATTATACTAATATCTGCAACACTTCTACAGTAGCTGTTGTCAACATCTGTGTTATCCTCTTTACACACTGGCCATCACAACATTGCACATCTGTGTAATTGCTATGCTGTCATGAGGGACTGAAGATCATGTGTCCCCCTAAGCTGGTGCACTATTGAATAATTTGAGCTGACATCCAGCCACCTTGACTATGAGGGAAGTGCTATTCTGGCAGATAGAAGCAGCTGTCTAAAGCACAGGCAGTTTTGGAGGCAGCCACTGGCAAGGATCAGAAAGCAGCAGACCACAAACTTCACAGCTTCCTGGTGGCTTCCACACTACATGTGGCCAAACAATCTGGACTGGTACAGTCAGGAGGAACATTTATTTTTCATCTTGTTCAGATGCAGTAAATGGACTAGGCCACTAAGCTTTGAAGGAGCTAGGACCCACCAGCTGCTTAGCATGGAGAGCATCAGTACAACAGATTGGACCAATGGGAGACTGTTCTCCCCAAAGGTCTCTTTAGAGCAATGAAAAAACAGAGACTTAAGAGAGAGTGTGAGTTCGGTCAGTGTGTGTGAGGAGTTAAGCAGCCTCCTGCAGCCTTTGTATCATCTGTCACTGAAGACTGACTCTGATCTGTAAAAGCCTCAACCTCACACCTATAACATGACTAGGAGTCCACATGTCAACAGATCAGATGTGATTGTCTTAATGAGTTTTGTAAACTGTTTTTGAAGCATTATAGTGCATTGTACAGTTGCAGAACTCTGTGAGGTAATGCAAGTGTTTGCATACTGGTGCCAAATATGGATAGTGGTCACTAGTGGTAGTGCAAAAAGGAAGGATCCTGGAAGGAACAAAGCATACTCCCTTGAGTCCCCTCCTAGGGCAGTTGTTATGGCAGGCTGTAGGCACTTTGGCATAAGCTTTAGTGCCATGGCACAATTTGCCTGGGAATTGTGCATTCCTTCAAATTCATCTGGACTCCCTTTCCCTGTGTCCCTACTTCCAGCTTCTGTCAATGTTCCTGCTATGCTTCCTGCAATGTTCCTGTAATGTTTCCTGCAAGATCTTTGGTTTGCTGTTAATGTTTCTGTGTCTTCCAAGACAAGGGAGCTCTTCCACTTTCAGGTTATCCTTCTGTGCAGTATTACCATTGATTCTGGACTTGTGTTCCTGTTGCTACTTTGTTCTGTATCTGTTAAGCAAAGGATATTGCTGTTAATTATCATTGTTTATGGACTTGTGTTCTTGTTTGTTCATGTGGTCTTTGTATGTCAAGCAAATGAACAACTGCAATTTGCCTGAATATTATTCTGCTGTTTGTTTTGGACTCTGTATACTTCTGTCAGTATTATTGCAATACTCCTGTAAATAAGATTTATCAACTTCATCTGCTTTGCCAAGTTTATCTATATTGCTAACTTCATCTGCTTTATCAAGCTTACCTGCATTCCCTTGTTTTGTATAATCCCTTAATAAATATCTACATCTATTTCACTATGCACTCGTTCTTTGCACCCTGTGGGTACATAAAACCACAATTTTAGAGTATATCTTCAATACACAGATCTATGATAATATGATATCCATTTTTAAAACTAGAAAACTCAGATATTGACAATACCAACTGCAGAGGTGTTGCAAGTTTGGGGTCAAAACCCACAGTAAAGTATAATAAAATGTACACTTCAAGTTAAAAAGATGACAAGGAGGTTGATACTTATATCTGTGGAGAAGCTGCTTGAAATGTTAGTGTATGATCCTGATTGAAATGCTAGTGATAGATGGTCTTGCAAGATACTGAACATCAATGCCTGTGACAAGTGGCAGTCTAGAACAAGATTATGCTGATGCCATGATCTCTAGAAGATAGTTGAGAAGCTAACTCTGATACTTAAACAGTACTGAAGGAGGGCATCTGATTATAGTCAATTAGGGGCAATATAAAGGAGAGTTTCATTACAAGAGGGTGCCTAATTACTGTAGTATTTTTAACAATTCAGTTTGGTTCTGCAGACTTCTTTATTTTCCATAATAGTTTACACATACAGTATTCATACTGTAAACATCACTATTCACATTATTTTGTACTGGAGCATAGTGGTGATAATGGCATGGACACTTGTAACCTTGTCTTCATGTGGTCAGAATTTTGCTATGTGTTGCTATAATTTTGAATCAGAGCCAAAACTCCCAGTAAAGTCAATACAGTAACAATAATATACTCTGCCTGTCAAACACACACAATCTTGGCAAAGCCCATAAAGAAAAGTGATGCACAGTGGAATTTGTCCTTCGACCCCAACCACCTTTATGTTGTATATTAAAAAAGGTCAAGTTTTCACAAACCAAGTACTTCAGCAATGTGACTGAAGGGCGTGGTTTGTTTGGTCCCCCACAAGAGAAAACATATTGGTGGTTTGGTTAAACCAAGCTAGCTATTGGCTTAAGTCTAACAGTGTTAATCATCCTCACACTTGGAAGGTGTAATCGACCTCACCATCACCCTTCTCACTGTTGTTATTATCATCATCACACAATATTAGCTCGTCCTCACTGGAATTTATTGTTACAGTCTCTGTTGTTATTGGCAGCAAATGTCCTCTTCATGGAAATTGAGAATATCAGTTTTTCCAAATTTTTTTAAAGTAGGCCCTTTCGCCTATCGCTCACAATTTTCCAGGCTGTGCTAAACACTCTTTCCATGTACACTGGAGGATGGTCAACTAAAGTACATAGTTAGCTTGTGCTAGGGGCTTCTAATTGCAAATTTTGCTCTCAATATTCATAGGAACTGTGGCCCTGATTCAGAGCCGGACGCTCTGACCAGAGTGCTCTCTCTGAATCAGGGCCGTCCTATTTAAATGTGGAGCGGCCTTTTGGATGCTTGCATAGCTGTCACACCCACAGCTTATGCGAGCGTCCATGATGATGGTCGCGATGGTCAAGACCATCGCGACCATCGGGCTTGCGACGAGACCCTGCAGTAGGGTATTATGGCCGCAAGCCCTGGAGTGATTTTGGCTCTATCAGAGCCAAAATTACTCCCACTGACATCACTAGTGATGTCAGTGGGGCAGGACCCAGATGGTAGGTGTTCCCATGGGAACGCCTCCATCTGGCAGCCACTCCCCCAGCACGCCCACCAAAGGGGGCGTGCTGTCAGTCACCATCAACAGCATGCCCCCTTTTGTGCAAGACCCAGAGTGACTGCTTTGCTGTCACTGTCCGGGTCTCGCGCATGCGCACGACGGAGCTCCCTCCATCGTGCGCATACACATTGGGTTAACATCGACCTGCTTGCAAGCATCCTGCGCTCACGAGTGGGTCTGAATGAGACCCTGTGTGAGATGCTAATTTGTACATCATCATTTAAGTAATCCTCCACTATGCTGTTGATGCTTACTGTATCAGATTGAGTCATGGTGGAGGTGTCAATATATGTGGCATTTTTTTAAGCCTGACCAGATGTCATAATGTTTCACTGTGGTTGACTCATCTTCTACAGTGAATCTTTTTGAATAGGTCAGTTTTTTTCCTGGCAGCACCATTTGCAAGATAAACTGAAGCAGGAGATGTCCTACCATGTGCGACTTGCTTGCATGAATCTCTTTGCATCGCTTAAGATCTGTCAGTTTGCAAAAATACATTACATAGGACTTACACCTAGGATCAAGCATGGTTGCCAAAATGTAACGATCCAATTTCAAAATATTGCAAAAGTCTTTGGTCCTGGTGAAGCAAATCAAGAACTTGATCTACAAGTCCAACATGCTTAGCAGAATCAATTAGTTTCATATCCTCCTTTAGTTTCTCTAGCTGCATTTCCAGTAGTTTAATTAATGTTATCACCTGACTCAGGCTAGCAGTGTCTGAACTTATTTAATTCTTTACAATTTCCAATGGTTTTACTAGCTTGCATAAAACCTAGAGTATTCTCCAGTGTGCTGCAGTTAGGTAAAATGTCCCCCCGCTGACTATGTCATGACTTGATGTGTATGTTTGGATGAGTTGATGCTGTTCCTCCAGTCATTGAAGCATGTAAAGAGTGGATTCCACCTTGGTACTACCTCTTGATTGAGATGATGGCATGACAAATTAAACTGTTAGTGCGGCTGCTGCAAATGTCTACATATGGATGCTGAATGCCAAAAATTTTCAGAAATTATATACGCCATTGCCAGAATATCCTGTACGGACCTGTGATTTTTTAATAAAAACTGAACCACAAAGTTTATTGTGTGTATAAAACATGGTACATGTTTAAATTCACCCAGTTGTAATGCTAGTACAATGTTACTTGCATTATCAAAAATGAAATTCCTGACAATAGAATTATTAGGGTAAGCCATTTTGCTATCACATGCCTGAGTTTTCCAACTAATTGAAACTGGTATGCCTCTTAGTGATGACAGAATTATGGATAGGAGTTTACCTGTGAATAAGCTGGCATTGTGTGTTACATACTGCTGCTGCTAAATGCGATTCACCTACCAGTGTGATTCACAGTCATGTAAACATTAATTTGGCAAGTATCACTTGTCCACTTATCTGTTGTTAAGTGGATAGTCTGTACAATGGAATTTTCTAGGCAAAGAATAACTTTTTGTTTAATATCCTGGTAGCAGTGAGGAACTGTTCTGGTAAAATAGAATTGAGATGGAAATTGGTACCATGGACACATGACCTCAACTAATTAGCTATAATCAGATGTATTTATGGAATCAATTATACATAGATCTAAAGCTAATATAGCCTTCATTGCTTCAGTGATCTTCTGTGCAACAGGATGGTGGCTATAATACTTGGTTCCTCTTGTAAATGATTGTTTCACAGACAATTATGTGAAACTGTAATTCTTCTTCTTGGTCACCTACTTTTATGAAGATTCTCCTCTAGCAGCAGCAACTCTAGCGCACATGGGTTCTTCTTGGAAGTAGTAAGTAGGGGAATCAGTTTTCCTTTGAAAATTGAATGCAGAATTAATTAAGGAGGAGAGACCTTACTTTACTTTTTTTGGGATTGCAAATGGTACATATGTCTTGACAAATGCCAGGATTTGGGTTAAAATAATTCCACACAAAAGATGTGGCTTTTTTTTTCTTCTTTTGAAAAATTTCCCAGGTATAACAATACAATTCTATATATAACTGGCAGCAACTTCTGCCACTGGTGGCTGACTTACTTAGACACAAACAACATAATCCTCCTGAATTTTATCAATCTACTCTTGTCCAACAAATTTATTATCAACATCATCATGTCAAATATACATTTAATTATCACCCTTATCCATTTGCACTTCCAAAGAAGCATCCACAATTATCATGTCTAAACAATCATCATTAAGTTTACTACTACTTATCCTCACATTTATAGAGGGTTCACAAATGGTAGAAGGAGGCTTCTCTAGGAATACAATGTAAGAATCAAAAATTTCAAACTCACACATAGCATTCTTGGACACCCTTGGGGTATATTTATTAAAGTGCATGTTTATAGAAGTGGAGGCATTGTCCACAGCAACCAATCAGATTCTAGCTATTATCTTCTAAAAGGTGCTTGTTAAATGATAAGTAAAATATGATATGGCAACACCTCCACTTACATAAACCCTCACTTTAGTAAATATACAACTTAGACTATTCTCATGAAACTGTGAAGTTTGTAAACACAGTTTGTTCTTCAGCATTAGTGTTCTTTGTGCACTCATTTGCATGTTTTAAGTGTGACACATCAAGACTCAGAGCAAGAAAGTGTTACATGCAAGGTTACAGAAGATGTCTGACTTTGCTTAGCCCTGACTTTCACAATAGGCATTTTATTGCATGAATAAGCAGTAGCAGATCAAACACTCAAAAATAAATACCATGGTCTCTGCCTTTCCTTGCTACTATGTATGGTGTATTATTGCTTCTTGTCAAATTTACTTTTTTGGCAGTAACTTTTCATTTCATAGTTTTTTTCTTAAAGATTGTCAAATATTGTGGAGATTTTAAGTTGCCTTTCAGAAACCTTTTTCTTAACCTTCTTTAAAAATATTTTTTGAAGTACCATGACTGCCAGGTCTAGTACTGGGATGCTCCTGTTCTCCTACAGACTGGATCATGATAGATTTGTAACAGGACAAGAATAAAGCTACTGTAATTGAACTTAACTGCTACCACACCAATTGAACATATGAGATTGACAAAAAGAGCGATTGTGACCTCAACCATGCAGTTTTATTAAAATACTTGAGGTTTTTTTTTACACCAGATAATTTTTTTTATTTTTTGCACTTTTATTATTTTGTGGTGCAGCTGATGGGGAGACAACCACACCCAGTTAGTACAGTAATATATGCTGCCTCTCAAAAACACACAATATTTCCTTGAAATATAATTTAAAATGTATTATTAAAAAGATTTGAAGAAAAGCTGTCTTCGTTGGGTTGCAGCTCACTTAGACACAGCACAGTATTTTTTCTCAGCTGCAGAGCTTCAAATCACACTGGCTATGCCTTCATACACATGTGACAATATATTCAGCAGTGTAGATAGATATCCTTGTAAAAAACAATTGTAAGTACAGCTCCCTTAAAATTCACTTCTAACAAACATACACAAGAGCCTGTTTGCACTTGATTGCAGGTGCTACAACTTTCTGACAATCAAACACACAGTGACAGGTGCCTGTTTGCAGTTTGCACTGGATTGCAATTATTAAACAGTGTCTGACAAACAAACTCATAGACAGTGACAAAGATTCCAGAAGTCTTTCTTGTATACTCTTCCCACCCACTCTAACCACAGCACCAATAACTCATTCTAATGGCATTTCTGTTAGCATCTATTGAAGCGCAACTACACCCTCTCCATATACTCTCCTGGGCTTAATGGCTCCTGCTCACGAAGGATGGACTCATATGCAATCCAAAACACACACTATTTGATTTTTTGTGAACATTACATATGCCTTATTTTGAGAACCAAACTTGGCAGGAGTATATTTTTATCAGTTTGCTGCTGATTAATTCATAAACTTGCCTTACTGTCTTCATAAATTAGTATATGTCTTCCCTCTTTCATCCCATGTCTACAGGTGCAAACAGTTGTAAATGTTAGATTTTACTTATACACATGTTAGTTTTATATTTTGGCAGGGAACCCCATACTGTGTGTCTCCCTACTATACTGTAAGCCCTCTGGCTGATTCAGCCTGGTACTGGTTACTGTAAAATCAGGTAGACCCCCTGCTAATTTTTCTCCTGATCTTCCAGTACCACTGAGCTCAGAGGTCTACGGCTGGTTATGATTTTTTTTGAGAGGGCACCCCACACAAATTTGTTTATAATATTAACACTTGCTTTACAATTTAACACAACAAAGCTTGCACAGATCATATCAATCTGTGCAGTGCTTTGGAAAAACTGCCGCTAACAGACATGTCTATTTATTTATTTTATTCTGATATGATTTTGGTGTGATTTTGATCATGTTCGACAACACAATTCTTCATAAATCCTGGTTGCAAGTACAGGAAATCTGCATCTGCCAATTCAGACCTTAGCCACGTCACTCTCAGATAATGGGGAGACAGACCCACATTTCTGGTAATGCAGGACAGGAACACCCCCACTCCATCCTCAAAATACCACAGCCTGTCAGGAAGTAGCATGGAGTCACTGCAAACCAACTCACAGATAGAGGGCTGGATATGCTCAGTACACATCCTGCATATGCGCAGTCCTTCCACCATAAGAGATGTACACTAATTATTGGGTTAGCATACATCTCTGAATCATATTTAAACCATACGTTGTTTGTTCTAATGGTCTAATGAAGTTTATTGCCATCTAAAGTCATGTTTCACATGCAAATTCAATGCAAGTTTGTCTGTAGTTAATCTGCAATTTGCCAAATCGAGGGGATGTTGCATTTAAAGCCCAAATTGACCACAAACAATTTTCATTAAATTCTTCCCTTTAGTATTCTACTTTTTACTATTTTGTAAAAGGTAGATTATTGGTGAAACAAGAACCACTATTTTTTTCTTTGTTGTGTTCATAAAACTGGAAAAATAACACATTTGCTTTGGTTCCTGTATTGGGATAGCAAAATGGCTACTGACAGCCATTTCTATTCATGGTTCTTATGTGTGTATCAGACATGAAGTGGTGTATCAGGCATGAAATGGTACAGGAATGTGGAAAGCAAACAAGCCATAAATCCACAAGGCATTGTCTACTGCGATGTATGCTTGCGTTAAGTTTAAGAAAGTCCTTATCAGTAGTTAACCAATAAAGTAGTTTGAAGTATGGTTATGCCCATATTAGTAGAGTTAGATGGGTATGACAAGTAGAATACTATATAAGTGAAGAACAAAAAAGCTTCCAGTGGCCTGCCCTATGCCTGGACCAGAGACTGCAGCTGGTGGCCAGGATATTGTTTGTTCCAGCTCTATTCTGAGAGGAGGCTCCTGGATCGTGTAACCATCTTATATTCTGAAGCTAAGTAACTATTATTCTTCCATATCTTGTTATCTATTGTAATAAATTATATCTTTTTTCAAGATACTGGTTTGTGTGGCTTAATTAACCTTCTGTATCCAAGAACCTTATCTCATTCCACCGGGAACAGTTCCCTTTCTTGAAGGTAAAAAAAAACAAAAAAACATTTTTTTGTCATTTGGGTAAAAAGATTAATGTCTTTGCCTAAAGGGTCAAGGGGATGAACCCTCATAGCAATGCTAATTATCATGATACTCTCTACAACAGAATATGAGTGAAATTGGCTAAAGACAATAAGTATCACTCAATATTGGTAATAGCTGATTGGGAAATTATCTATGAGTTAATTCCAACATTACATTTATCAGAATGAGTACATCATTTTTATTCTTTCTCTTCAAAACAGTAGAACACATAGAAAAATCGAAACTTTTATTTCACATAACTAGAATGGTTAAACTTTTATTCTCCTGTTATGGGAAACAGTCAGTCTGCCCTTTATGTTAAGAAATTCTTACTGTATATTTTACTAGTGTGCATTAAAAATTTGTAAAGTCATGTCATTCGGTATCTTTATTGGAAATCTCATAAGCACCATTTTTTATCAAACAATTTTCATTTTAGAAGGTCAATCCTTTGCCCCTTCATCCCATCCTTAAAGTAACTTTCTTTAACATCATCATTGACTACAAGGGAAATATATGTGTATTCCACCACTTTACTGATTTTGATGTATCCTTGAATATAGCATGCAGTACTTTAAATGGGTTGAATACAGGATGCCAGCACTTGGGATCCCAGAGGACAGAATCCCAATGCTGTTGTCCCAACATGGTTAGGTTACTGACACATGTTGGCTGGTATCCTAACCCTCCCCCTCTCCCTACCCCTAACCCTCCCTTCCTGGTGCTAAAACATAACCTCCCCCATAGTGCCTAAACCAAAACTCCTTCTCCCCACACCCTAAACCTAACCTTCCCCTCTTAGTGCCTAACCCTAACCCTCCCCATATTGCCCAAATCTAACCCCTAATTCTGATGCTAACCCTTCCCCTAACCCCGCTACTCACCTTCAGGATGCTGGAGTCCGGATTCTGACAGGTGTCGAGATTCTGGTGCCGGCATTCTGAGTGTCCGAACCCCCGTGGTCAGTATTATGACTGCATTCCATTTAAATCTATGTACAACTAGATATTTTGTTATAATGTTCCTTAACTGTATGAGATCTGAAACTGTATGCATAATTAACTGTATGTATAATATTGTATGTGACTAAAATTATCATGTTTGTGATTTATAATGTAATTTTTTGATTGGTTATATAAAAACATATTCTGTCACAAGTACAATATAGTTATTAAAAGTATGTGAACCCCCATTATTGAGATATTTGTTGGACAAGAATGATATCTGCATTTTGTAAACAATCTACAACCAGAGTTTGATAAAGCCTATGCATAATGGATGGGGTTTACACAAGGTTCCCTAGTATTTTATGTCCTATGTTGTGTATGCTAAAATTATATATTATTAAAATGTTCTCTATATATTACTCTATCTGTTGCATTTAAGTTGTTTTAGAAATCAATTGCAACATTTTATGTTACTAGATTTTTATCTTCATGTACATACAGTATCCTGTTTAGACTTTAGTCATCCATTGTTTAATCAAGTTGAAAATGTATGTTGTATATTGTCATTGTCATATCGTGTATTGTTTTTAGAGGACAGGTTATCTGTGTAAACGTGTCAGAGAATTACATTTTATGCAGTACCATCTTTTTGCCAACATAATAGTATTTTATCAAGCAGAAGAATGAAATGTGACAACATCCATTTGATGACAATATGAATTTGTTATCAAAATTCAGTTTGTCAGCTGTTTTACTTTATTCTGTTGACAGATTGTGTTATTTTTGAGAGGATATGGGATTTGTAAAAAAGATTAGTCTACAGTACTAAAATGAAATGAAAGTTGGTAGTTGATTTCTTGAATTCCTAATACATAGTCAAATTGTATGTACCATGGAGAACAAACTATTACTGTGAAAAAATATGTTCACAAATACACAACAAAATTAGCACAACAAAATGAAATAAATCTCTTAATGCTGTTTTTATCTTTTCTTTATACATTACGTAGAATATTGGCAATACTATATTATATCATTTATAATAGAATCAAGAAAAAAAATCATGAAACAAGAAATTCTAAAATATATAAAATACAGAGCCGTCACTAGACTTTTTGGTGCCCTGTGCCAAAAAGTGCATTGGTGCCCCCCTCATATTTCAAAGGGACATAATGTATCCAAAAAGGGCCATGGCTTCATGGGGAAGGGCAATGGAAGAGATAGGAGAGGCCAGGAGATCCTGGGGATGAAATAAGAGGAAACTACAAGTGAGAATGATATTAAACAGAAATTTGACAGGCCTAAACAGCACCCCCTGCCCTGTGGTGCCCTGTGCGATGGCACCGGCCACACTACCCTAGCTACCACCCTGGTAACATATTCACAAGGTGAATTATGCATTCCCTCCCACCCATAATATAAACATTTATACACCACACTTGCAGTTCAGATATATCTCACACCTACAGCTCCAAATGCTTACAGTTGGGGAAGGGGAGTGGGAAGGGGCAAACAAGCAAGCATATGCTGAGTACAGAAAGGTCATGTTTGTGAAAATGCAACTGAGTTACACCTGGGCACAGATAGATATGCACCTATCAGTAGGTATATCACCTTGGATGCTCAACCCCTGGTACAAAATAGGTACTGTTTTTGATCATCTGCAGCCACTTCTGATTGGCTGAGTGTGCCTGGACTCATTTGGCAAGCATATAAATCATTAGTGTGGCTGCTAGTTTATATGACTTAATTGAGATTTGCATTTGGACTGCAGAAGTTAAGCATTATACCATTTGATTTTTAAATAGGAAGACAATGTACTTGAGTTTTAAGTTGAATTTAATTTTCATGTATTTAATCATATTTTATTTGGTAAATGCAACCATCACATTTTTTCGGAACACTGCCCAGACACAATTCTATCTTATGAAGATGGGGATTACCATATTATATTGGGTTTACCATTTAATACTGAGGTTACAATTTAATACTATCACTCTCTTGACATAAACAAGCACATATGCTACTGTTTTCTCCTGAATTAAACTTGGCACATATGCTACTAGTGCAGAACTGGACTCTTCTAGAGATATGTCCAATGAAGCATACATGTGAATGTATTGTATTTTATTTCTCCATTTTAAAGTTGCCTCTAAAACTGCATACACACAGTATGTTCTGCACAACCAATGATATTGATGAATGATTTCCCTTTTATCTTTTTTTAGTGCAGCACAAATTATATTGGGTATACACACTGAAAGATATTTATGATAGATATCTTTCAGTGCAGCCATCCTACCACATCTCTGAACATGCAAAGCATGACAAAATCATACAAGTTGGCCTGTATGTATGGACGACCATAGATATCGTTATCATGCATGTGGGAACACATATCGTTGGTCGTTCACTGCATAAAAATGAACTATATGAATGATTTATCGTTGAATCATATCATTATTGTTCATAGATATTGTACCATGTGTACGCACCTTTAGGCAGTGATTTTTAACTGCTGTGACTAGTGTGCCACAGAAGGATGTGATGTGTGCTGTGGTGGTCAGAGCCACCAGTCAAATTACAGTACTGTTGACCGTGCTGTCGCTGAGCTCCTCTGGGATGCTCAGGTGTGCCCGGGCCCTGACCTGACTAGACACAGCAGAGTGACATCAAAGGTCACGCACACCACATTGGCCACCATCCAGCTCACTTCACCAGCAATCCAGCCCACTCTGCCAGCCAGCCAGCTCCCTCTACCTCCCACCTGGCTTCCTGCATGCCCGCCCATACGCTCAAATGCCTACAGCTGTGCACTGTTAGAGTAAAAGGTTTTATTTTTTGATGGGGATCAATACTGATGATATTTCTCTGTGGGTGTCTGCCAATGATTTTTTTGTGGTGAGCAATTTTTTTTGTTTATTTCTGTGGGGAGCACTGTGGAATATTTGTTTTTTCTGTGGGGAGCATTGTGAAATAGTTGTTTTTTTCTTTGGGGAGTAATATGGCATAGTTGTTTTTTTTTGTGGGGAGCAAAGTGGTCATAGTTGTTTTTGATGCAGGGAGCAATATGGCATACTATAGTTGTTTTTCTGTGAGAAGCAATGTGACATAGTTGTTTTTTTTTTGTGGGGTGTGAAAGATCTGGTATGATTCTTCTATGGTTATTCACCGACCAAAGCTCATTTATTGTGTGTCAGAACCCTTTGGATGCAGAGTATACTCTGAAGAGCGAATCAACACACAACCACCAGCTTAGTGTTCTAAGATTCCTCTGGCTATAATTACGTGTCATACAATGATATATAGCATAGTGTTCTCACATTGTAAGATAGCAGTATTTTCTCACTACATCTTAATACAGCATTCTTTGTTCATAATCATTACATTATTATCTATACACAACAGAGTGAACCGTTAGGGAGTCAAGGGAGTGATTATGGGAACAGACATACAATGTTATCTCCAGTACATTCCAATCTTACCTAAACTAGGAAGGTCATCAAAACCTGACTAAAGCTGAATTCTGCATTAACAATTATGAATAACTCTTCTTAAAAACACACCATCCTGTTACAAAATGGAGTCTATATGTGGATAGCTTAATATCAGATTTCTCATTTCCCATCTTTTATTAATAACTTTACCCTATACTATCTACCTAAGAGGAATGTGCTCTTGCTATACTAAATACAAACCCCATCTACAGGAACCTATATATAGGATCACCTCCCTCCTGGGAGCGTTGACCCATCCCCTGTAGGGCAAGTCCACGGTCTTCAGTCTCTATTTGTCTTTTATCCTATCCATCTTGTCATGAATATTCAAGGAAATTATGATAGTCTTGCATTGTCCACATGTTTTCTTGTCATCCTCAATGAGGCTGGTTCCACAAATGGTGCAGCTTGGAATATTGTCTTGGGCATAGATGTTATCATAGACTTGAGTTATCATCAAGGACTTTGGTGTATTTTCCTTGAAGAAACAACAGCCAACTGTAAGTAACTTTTTAATCAGAAATATAGCAAGTTTTCTAGCAGTATAAATGATTACAATCAAAGCTAAACCTTTGCCAATAAGTGAAAGAATTCCTGATATCCATCTACTAAATTCATTAAACCATTTAGCTGGGTTTAATTAGGAAAACCATTCATTATCATCAAGATCATACTCTGGATCATTATGTGCTTTCCTGAACTGGTCTTTTAATTTCTTGATTTTCCATATGTTCCTGTATCAGGTCATAAAAGTTATCAGCTATATATGTTATAGGAGGCTAGTTTGACTATTTTACCCTATCAAGCAGCTGTACGGTAGTCAAGGATCAGTCTAAACTGTCCCATAACTTTTATTTTAAATGGCAGTTCATTAGTGATCATTTTAAGCACATCAAATATTTAATCTGTAACATTATCAAACAATTTGGCTAAAGCTATTGTGATCATACTATACACTGCATCTAGATATTGTTACTGTCTCCTGTCTTTTGATAAACTAATATTTTTGCAGTTACTCAGCTTAATGCTTGTGATAAAAACTCAAAGTTTAAAACTAAAATTAAAACTATAACAAATCAAAGCAAAGTATACATTTCCTAAAGCCTTTGTCTGGCTTTGGGCTTAGCAACATCTATTGTTTCATAATTTCAAATTACTACAACTCCCCTTCAGTGAAGATTTGCAATGGGAGGCATATATTCAGTTGTCCTTTCTCTGAAGTTTCATTAAAAAAGGTGTAGTCAACCGGTTTTGGAATCAACTTTCAAATCTAGGCTCCACAGACTTCCTGGTATGTTTTCCATTTATCATCCATTCTGCTGGTACTCAGTAGGTACCTGTATCAAGATAAGGGACTGGGAAAGAAAAAACACCTAACTACAGTATGTATTTAAGTTATTTGTTTCTGTGAGATTGATACATAGTACATCATATCTGCAGATGATCTTAATCATGATTTTCTTAATTATATTGGCCATTGTCTTTGCATCTGCCCTCCAACATGCCTATACTCTAAGCCAGTGACTGATGAGGCTCATAAAAGAGGACATCACGTTTGGAGCATTTGGGCAGTGGTATAAAATCAATTTGTATCCTTTGAAAGGAATACTGAGCCTGGGGAGTACTTTTCAAAGGGGTTGGGACAGACTTACCAAGATCATTTAATGCACATACTGTATTAGACACTTTTTTTGAAAGGCCTCTGCTATCTGTCACCATGTATTATCTGGGCCATAACTGGGTAAAGTGCTTTTGGTAGACACAAATGTTGACCTTCCCCCAACTCACCATTTGTCTTTAGCTCCTAACTTTGCTTTTCTCAGCCTCTGGAGCTTGTTCCTGGAGTTTAATGACGGTACTTAAGTTAATCTTATGGGTGGGATATACAACATAAGTGGGCTCACCTTGGGAATAATGACTTATGGAAGCAGCATGTGTGGCCTGGTCTACAAGTCTATTGCCTTTAGCCTGGGGTGTAATCTCTCAAGTGTACCTATATCTTTATCATTACAAGCCTTTGGGATAACTGGAATGCAGTAGCCAGTGCTCAGATGTGGCCAGCATATGTTGTGTGTGTAACTCCATCTATAGAAGGAATATCAAAAAAGTTAAACAAGAACACTTATATTTTTGCTTCATAAATTCAACACAACGCAATCTAAAAAGAAAGAGTGTAAATTTCCAGTGTCTTCCTTGACACTGTCACAAATTTACTGTTATTTTATCACTATTCTCCCATCTTTTGAAATCTGCGGGAGCAATGACGTAGGATTCAACATTGTTCATTTATTTTAGAGTGATATTACTTGGTGTCAGTATAAAACTACCTCATATTTTATAAGCCTACCAGCAGACAACTGTTTTGTTTGAGCCTGATGGAGTGTCCTAATATAATGTTAGTGCAAGTAAAACAGTATAAATAGGTAAAACTAATGCTGATGCATTCATAATATCTTGTTTTACAACATGATAGAATTCAATTTATTCATATGTTAATGCAAGGGGATCCTGTTGTATAGATCCCTTGATTGCATCATACAAAAGTTACAATTGATTTTCATAAGGTATCCATCTTCTTTAAATACCCTACAATATTTACTGTGCAGAATATGCAGTAGTGCTATTATTTCATGCAAATAATCCTGCTCTGAGTTAAGACATAAAAGTAAATCATCCACACATCATATATAACAATTATGATTGCATTGGCAACAAGCCAAACCTTTTAAAACTAATTACATTGTCTCTGAGTATTCACTAGAGTTTGTAACACCCTCTTGTGGCAGTTCAGTCTAAACATACTGCTTCTTTTGTTAGGGACTGAAAAGCAGTAAAAAAGCTGTGAAGTAGTTAGTATGCTATTCAACAAGGTGTGCAGATTAGGTACAATAGATGTATTAACTTGTAACCTTTTATTAATCTCTCATGATTCATTCTAAAAAAGGGAGATTCATCTGGATTTGGGGTCTTCCTTTTAATAAGAAAGAGGCTAGTCCTGACTAGAACAGCATTCATTTAAGACCTCTGCTTTCATGTAATCTTTTACTTATTTGGTTACTGCAGCCACTTGATCTGGTCTTAAAGGATATTGTTTAATTTTAATCAGTTGTACATGTGGATTTAAGATTAATCTTCACTGGCTGGATGGGCAATAGCCCTATATCCATTTTACCCTGTATCCACAGCATATCAGGGACTTTAGCAAATATCTCATTAAATACAATCAAAAGCTATTCTTCTAAGAAGTCCTGGTTTGAAAGTTAGAGTCACTTCCCCATCTTTGTATGTTATTGAGACATTTAATACTGACAGTAAATCTGCCTTAAAAGATTAAGTGGGCAGTCATCTGAAACTCTGATGTCACACTAATATTTACAGTAATCTGCAATGGTTCTGTCTTTTGTAAATACTGTATTTGACCATCCAGTCCAGTGGCCAGGACTATAGAGGAAGTTAAAAGTTCTTGTGAGATTATTTTGGACTAAATAACATTTTAACAGCCCCAGAAGGATACAATATATTGTGGGAAACTAGGAGTGGTTATATTGGAAGGTATGTGATTCTGGGGGCTATCTTCCTATGCTTGATTGTCCGTGTGTTCTTTTATGGGTTCACTGAGATGAGGGTAATACTTTTTTATACATTCTCAGATCTCTTGCATTTTGTAAATTAACCTCATAATCCTCATGTTATTAATGTTACCTTCACAATTAGCTTTACATTCCAACACTTGTTGTAAACACTTCAATGTTATAATCTAACTTGTCCATTGTGGGTAATATATATAAGTAGCAATAGCTTAATAATTCATTGTACAGTATAAGAAAGAGGTGGACAGAATTACCTACACTGTGCCCATAATACCACAACCATACAACATTTATACATACTTATGAAGTATCATTAAAACAAAGGCCAATAGCAAAAAAATAAAAAACACTTTTGCAAAATAACAAAGGCTCAAACTAAAAAGTAAAAACAATTTTGATCTGAAAATGTCATTAACTTGTACAGGTAGATCAACTCTCAAAATAAAACTGCTTGTTTAGCATTTGCAATGATGTTCATTGAGCCTCTTATGAACTAGACACATAAAAGGCTAACTAAGACAAGAACAATTATGTCATACTTTCAAATATCCAAATATCTCACTAACATCACATTTAGATTTATGCATTTTCCATGTTAAATACTTATTAAGCCTACTAATTCTCATTCATAGTTTATTTTTACATTTAAAATCATAAACAATTTAGCACTCTCCACAATTTAATTGAGGATTTTCATATTTCCATGTATTTTTCTTACAGGGATCTATGTATTTCTTATCCTCATCCTAACTTCTGATACCTTTTCAGGGTTCAGTATAAGATACCTTCAGTTTCTAAACTTTCCAATTTACTGCACCACAATTCCAAATCATCACATGCTTGACAGTCTATATTGGGACATAGCTATTTTTTTAACAATATTCTTTACTGAACAATTTGGACCTGCTGTCCTTACATATGTCTCTTCAAAATAATTTTTGATGGGCAAACAATTAATCACTTATTCCCTTTCTTGTGACTCTTTCTAAGATCTGTTTTAACCCTTTTATCCAATTCAAAAGTTTGACTTCAAGTTTGTTACTCTTTATGTAGGGGCCATATGACTTACGTATGTGTTGTAATTTAATCGGATCAAGTGTGCCATCTCCATTCCTATTGTCACCTCAGGACCTAAAACTATATGTATAATATCCATGGGGGTCTGGCAGCTGGAAAGATGTTTGCTGTTTACATTACCCATATCAGTGGGTTCTACAAAACCCTGTTCTATGGGTTTACCGAAACCCTGTTCTGTGGGCTTTACCAAAACCCTGTTTTTTGGGCTTTACCAGAACCCTGTTCTGTTCTATGAGGTCATTCCTTTTTAGGGGAAGAAACCAGACACAGATTTTTTTTTTATCCTTTCTTTTACTAAAGTGGTTCTCCTTAGTAGTTCTGGGCACACTATAACCGTACCTTTGGGATATAGGTTGATTGGTAAAGTAGTTATAAACAAATCCCAAAATTCTCCTAATATGGGCTGGAGATAATCTCCATCTATATGTCAACCTATAAACAAAAAAATGGTACTTCTATGTCTATTCACTCTGGAAGTATAAAGATCACAAGATGTATCAAGGGACAATATTCATGCTAATCAGAGAAACCAATTATCAGACTGTTAAATAACAATAACACATTTGCATTTCTCAAATTTAAATCTATAAGGACTACAATCTGTATACATTTTTAAAGGTTCATTAGACATGTCATTTCCTAAAATAACCCCAAAACCTAAAAACAAATAACAAAAACAAGAGTCTGAGACACATAGATATCCGTACCTGAGTCCTTTGGCAGACACAGGAGCTCACAAAATAGCAGTGTCTATCTTGAGCAGAAAACTACACATCCCATGGTTATAGTCAGAATCCACTTCCTGGTCACTCCTGCCATGTCCGTCCTTGGATCAAGGATAGGAATCTCATTACGGGTACCTCCAAGTTGAAAGATCTGGTATCATTCTTCTATGGTTAATCACCGACCAGTGCTCATTTATTGTGTGTCAGAATCTTTGGGATGCAGAGTATACTCTGGAGAGTGAATCAACACACAACCACCAGCTTAGTGTTCTAAGATTCCTCTTGCTATAATTATGTATCAAACAATAATATAAAGCATAGTGTTCTCACATTGCAACATAGCAGTATTTTCTCACTACATCTTAATACAACATTCATTGTTAGTATTCATTACATTATGTTACAAAATGGAGTCTATATGTGGATAGCTTAATATCAGATTTCTTAAGAGCAATGTGGCATAGTTGTTTTTTTCTGTAGGGAGCAATGTGGCATAGTAGTTGTTTCTGTAGGGAGCAATATGGTATACTGTAGTTGTTTTTTCTGTGGGGAGCAATGTGGCATAGTTGTTTTTTTTTCTTGTGGGGGCCAATATGTTATATATTTGTTCCTGTGGGGGCCAATGTGTTATACATGTGTTCCTGTGGGGGCCAATGTGTGTGTTCTTTCCCTGTGGGGGTCAATGTGTGTGTGTGTTTTCTTTTTCCAGTAGGGGACTGATGGTGTGTCATGAGTTGAAAAAAAGTAAAAAAATCACTGCTCTAATGTGAAAACTTGCAAGAGTGTTGTAAAGTGGTGGGTAGTTTATCATATATTTCAAAGTGTAATTGATACTTATACATTGAATGTAGACATAGAGTTACTGTTTTTTTACTAGTTTAGTCAGGGTGATTTTGTTGGGGACTTTTCTGTATCTTTGTTCTAATTACCTCTTGTTTTTGTAGTGCCATTTTGGAGACTTTTGTTGTACCTTCTGGTAAGTTACTGTACCTCACAGTTTGAAAATACATGACACAATACAAAGAATATTGTTTAGAAATAGGTCTACCTGGATTGCCATGAAGTGGTGGGTAGCTTGCCATATTTGCTAATTTGAGCAACTAAGACCTTAGCATGTTATGTACAAATAGAATTACAAGTTTTTATTGGTTCACAGCAGGATATTTTGACTTATTTGTGTACATTTATATACTGTCTCACCTACAGAACATAAATGTGGCTTGGTAGGTGAAGATTGTTAAAGGTTTTTTTTTGCAAACTAAGCCATATGAATGGATTCCAGCAAAGTTGTTTTTATTTGAAAATAATAAATAAATAAATAAATGTTATATCCCTATAGTATTTACAAAATTGTATTATGGGGATATTTATGAAAACAGAAATACTGTATTTAAGATCAGTATTGTAAATTACATATTTTCAGAAAAAAAGTATTTGGTATGTTACGATATATGTTGTTAATTTTATTTTTATGTTAGGGAAGGCTTGTTTTCTGCATGTGACACCCTTAATGTAAGTCATACTTTAAACATGTTAGTTGGATGCTTATTCTTAAATGTAAAAATATAATTACTGATCAATGATCAGAGTGCTTTATCTAATTGCTAATGATATTCAATTTACAGTATTTATTTAATCTTGGAATTTTATTTTTTTTCTACTGTGTTCTTATAGAAAGTTTTCAGCTGCTAACCAATCATTTGAAATGAGAACTAGTAATCGTGCTAAAAGGTCAAAGTCATTTTTCAGGAATACAAGTACTGTTGTTTAGAAATTGGTCTGCCTGGATCGCCATGAAGTGGTGGTTAGCTTACCATAAATTTGCTAATGTGAGCAACTAAGACCTCAGCATGTTATGTACAAATAGAATTACAGGTTTTTATTGGTTCACAGCAGGATGTTGTGACTTATTTTGTACATTATACAATGTCTCACCTACAGAGCATAAATGTGGCATTGGTAGGTGAAGATTGTAAAAGTTTTTTTTGCAAACTAAGCCATATGAATGGATTCCAGCAAAGTTGTTTTTATTTGAAAATAATAAATAAATAAATCTTACATCCCTATAGTATTTACAAAATTGTATTATGGGGGATATTTATGAAAACAGAAATACTGTATTTAAGATCAGTATTGTAAATTACATACTTTAAAAAAAAAAGCATTTTGTACATCACGCTTAATATTGTTAAGTTATTTTTATGTTTGTGAAGGCTTGTTTTCTGCTTGTGACACCCTTACTGTAAGTCATGCTTAAAACATGTTAGTTTTGTGCTTATTCTTAAATTCAAAAATATAATTCCTGATCAAAGATCAGAATGTTTATCTAATTGCTAATGATATTCCATTTACATTATTTATTTAATCTTGGCATTTAATTTTTTTCTACTGTGTTCTTAGTGAAAGTATTCAATTGCTAACCAATCATTTGAAATTAGAACTAGTAATTGTGGCAAAAGGTTAAACTCATTTCTCAGGATTTCAGCTCTCATTTCAACGTTACTTTACATGTTGTCACTAACTGCAACAGGCGTGTGACAGAATTCTGTATTTGTGAGAGCATTACACCTTTTTAAATGTAGCTATTGATGAGAAAAATAGGTGGAATATGAGGACAAAATAATTGTATCACCAGATGTCGAATGTATTCCTGTGGCTAATTATACCATTAAGTTTTCTATTTCCAGATATTGGGACCAAAGCTTCAAGCTTTGAATCCATTTAGACATATTATTCTTAATAACTTTGCATTTAGACACATAATTTGCACTGTACTACAGCACCCAATCAGCAATTAACTTTTTTTTTGTGTAGTGCAAATTAGACAAAGAGCAATGTTGCCTGATTGCTGCTCTAATTTAGTGAAATTTTCAAACTTAAATACAATATAATAGGGATGATAAAGGTTTGGTAGTAAAACTAGAGTAAGCAAATGTGAAAGTGACATATTGTCACACAAATATAGAATACAAAACTTATAGAGATATTGCCCATGTTGCATTTGTAGCATATGCATACAATTTAAGCCAACATTGCCTGCTTCTACTTTTATGACAAACTCTAAGGGAGAAAAAATCTCAAGTGTAGAATGGTTTTATGGCAATAAGTTTGAGGATCATGTATATATTATTGTACATTTTTGGGTGAAGCAAATTCTGTTTTAAAATGATTTGACCTAATAAAAAATGCTTTAATTGACCATACTATCCATCCTCACTTACCTCTTTTATATCTGAGTCTACACATTACATACCTAAGACAAGAAACACACACACACACCAATACAAAGCTCCTGCTACACCAAAGCCTCAATACTACCATGGGCACCACTCCCTTTGCACCTCTATATTTTGGCCCACTTAAAATTAAAAGCAAAGATTTTGCCTAGCTTGGACTAGTGCCCTACTACTTTGCCCCAATCACAGTGTGTTACCTAGCATGACAAACCTAAACCTGCATACTTCAATTTAGATTACCTACCCTTCCCCTCTATCATCCCCTCTGTATCTGTTAAGTTTGTTTTACCTCCACCGATTATCACCTTTCTACAGATTGCATCACCCACCATGAGTAGGTTGAAAAACAGTTGGAACTGATAATTTTGTGTTTTTTTGTGTTGTTATGTCACTTTTGTATTCTGTATTATGTATGCTGTTTATTGGGGGGATTTTCTCATTAAAAAGCAGATATTTATCTTTGCTTCTCCTGCCCTATGTAAACAATGCAGTATGCCCAAGATGACTGATTTTTTCGGTGTGACAGTTGTTAGGTGGAAGAATCCACTAGCAAAAACAATACAGGAATGTTTATGCAAAGGAGCAAAAAAAAAGAAGAAAATAACTCTTTTTGGGGGAACTACTTAAAATAATTTGAAATTAAATTAGAATATTATTAAATATACTGTATATTAAAATACTGGATTATAAGAAGATAAATACTCTATTGTGCAAATAACATGCCACTCATGAATTGTTAAATATATCTACCAATATACCAATAACTACAACTTTAACTTTAAAAAAGTTTAAGTTATCTATGACAATAATGGCCTATGTGGAATAAAAAGAAAAATTCATAGCATAATAAAGTATTTATCAAATGAGTGACCGTTTATCCTGTGATCACACCAGGGAACAAGTTTATCAAAGCTCCTCCATTTTTTAGATCAAAATTACTTTTTAATGCATAATTCAGGAGAATAAAAGGGGTAGTATACCTTTAATTAAGCAAAAGATGTCCTATAAATCCAAAAAGTTCTTAACATCTGACTAAAGCCTCCTAGTCAGAACTCCTCATGCACTTCTTTAAAAGCAGTATATTGACTGAAATGTGTTGTTGTAGGAGTCTACACCACCTATTGCAGCATGACAGCACCAGGAGTAGCTGTCCAGGAGTTGCTCTGTGGAAACCAGGGGTGTATCTATAATGGGTGCAGGGTGTGTGGGGAACATGGGCCACTGGGTCCAGGGGGGTCCTGCACCGCACACCCTGCACCCATAGAATTACTTACCTCTCCGGAGTCCCATGTCAGTGCAGGGGTCCAGCGCTGTAAAAATGACTGGAACATGGCCACAATGGCCACCATGGCCATTTTCCCATCATTTGTGCATATGCAGTACAGGGAAAATGGCCGTCATGGCCATTTTCCCAGTGACCAGTGCATCCTCTATAAACTCTGGGCACACTCTAGTGCCCGGAGTCTATAACTCTGGTGCTGGCCACGCACAACTCAGTGCGCTACCAGCCACTGGCCAGAGAGGAGGGGGCCCATGTCAGAGACTGCACATGGGCCCGTCCTCTCTAGAAATGCCCCTGGTGGAAACTGTTACATATGTTAATTAGTCTCTTTTCTGGTAGGATGCAAATCTTTGTATAGTTCTATTCATGTGATATATATATGCTGCACATTTTTTATATATTTTACGTGTAACAGTAAAGTAACATATACTTTTCAATAAAATTGTATTATGCTATATACTGTACCTTTTTTGTGTTTTTATAAAGAATGTGAAAACACTTTGATCCATAGTGAACCCTGAAGGTAGGAATGTGATGTGCCATACTTCAAGGTTTTTTCTTGTAAGAGTCCTAATTATTAAACACCTTGCAGATTTAAAGGTATGCTACTTCTTTTAATATCCTGCAAGCTGCATCAAAAAGTAATTTTGATCTCTAAGGCAGTGATGCTTTATTACACTTGTGCACTGCTATGATCCTAGGAGGGAACTATCACTCATTTCATAAAAAAACATTATTATGCTATGAATTTTTATTTTTATTCCATATGACATATTGGAGTATTTGACTGGATAATGTTGGATCTTGGAAATAAGGATATTATTGTTTCAATTTAACTTTTATCATGTGTGGTCAATAGCAGTGTGTGCTGTTATACTATATTTCTAGAAGGGAAGAAAAAAATATCCCTCCAAAGACTTATTTTGACCATACAAGTCTCCATCTAAATTGAATATTTATAGAGCAGCTATTTATTGAACTGTTATGCTGTTTTAAAAATTGTTTGTTGGCTTCCATAGCAGGTAGAAGTGCCAACATTGGTGAAAAATGTTCTGAATATTAAATGTACATATACTGTGTTTGTCCTATAGAAAGTTTATAATTAACTATAACTAGGGACTGGGATGCTGCAGTCTATCTGGCAAACCCACCAGTACCCACGGCCAGGCCCACCAAGAGCTGCGGCGGACCCAGGTAACGGGGCATGGCCTAATCATGGGAGGTATGGCCATGCCCCCTTCCCAAAAAAAGAAAGATTTGCAGCACAATGAAGTGGCGCTGTGCACTGGGGGGGGCACTCCGAACTCCCTCAGCCCTGCTCAAAGCCAGGGGGGGCATGATCAGTGTGATCTCTCCCCCCACAGGCTTAGGAGACTGCTGTGGCTGCTGCTCAGCAGCCACAAACAGTCTCCCACTGCAGCTCAGCACACACTGTGTGCTGGGCTGCTGTGAGGGAGGGGGGGCGGTGCAAGACCCAGGCCACCACCGGGCCCCTTAAGAAGCTCAGGCCTGGGTAATCTGTACCTGCTCCCCCCCCTCTCAGCACCCCTGCCCACGGCTGCCCAGAATCTTGGTCTCCCAGCAACCGCAGGTGCCATCCCAGTTTGGCATCCATGTTTCCTGGTGACCGAGGAGGCTGTTAAATCCTGCAGCTGGGAGAAGTGGTGTGAAGGTAACAAGCCACGGTAATGACTTGTAACACACATATGCAGACTTGGTGCATCAGTCCCCACACATATCTCTGCACTTGGTTTTATACTCATCATCAGGGTGCACTTTCAATAACCTACCATTGGTGCTAATAAAACATTTGAAAATATACATAGTTCTGCTTCTATACAAATCACCATAGCCTGCAATTGCCTCAATATCATCTCTGAACATTCCTATAAGTGAACAACCTGTTATAGACAAGTTACACCTCTTCAGTCATAATTGTAAATTTGCTTAAATTGTCAAGATCAGGTGACCACAGTGTGTTAAATGGTATTTATTAAAACTCCAATAAAAACTAGAATGTTCACACAAGATACAATAAATAACAAGTATCAAATGACAATATCAGAGATGAAGTGGGTGAAGAGCATCTGAGAGCACATAGGGATGTAATACGGAACTGTTATAGATATATAGACATTTTATTTTTAGTTTGGAAAAGGGATGATTTGTCCATCACTAAATTCATTAAACAGCTTAATCACAATCAGTTTAACCTATATTTTATACAGTAGATACCCATCATCATAATAGGATAGCTATTTTAGATATTACAGTAAAAATTATAGATAATAACCTCCATACTTCGACATTTCAAAAGAAAGTAGACTGTAATAATTATCTAAGTTACAGTAGTAATCATCAAAAAATTTGGCTAAGTATATACCCAGCGGCCAATTGTGTCCATTAAGATGCAACTTTTCTGATATTCCCAAATTTATGGAACAAGTGTACATTATGTTGGATTAGTTTCAATATAAAGATTATCCCATAAACTTATTAACAAATACATTGGAGGAAACCGTACAGTTAGATAGAGCAATTTTATTACAAGATAACTTGTGTCCAAACATAACAGCTGGACACATCAAATTAAGAACATAATTAAGGGCAACTACTCTGTTCTGAAACTGGATCCTGTTCTAAAAAAGAATTATTGGAAACACCTACAATCGTATTCAAAAAAGCAGACAACTTGAGAAGAAAATTGGTGTCCAGTCACTTTAAATCTGAAGGAAAAAACAATTAAACAGAACTGATCCCTTGGGCTCCAAAACCTGTAGGTTGCTTTAGATGCAATAACGTAAGATGCATAACTTGCAAACACATAGAGAACCGACAAAATTAATGTTGTTCATCTAATTTAGGAGGTAAATTCCTAATTAGTTATTTTCTGAACTGTGAAACCGACTTTGTAATATATGTATTATCTTGCCCATGCAAATTACAATATGTCGGACAAACTATTCTCAAGTTCAAACTAAGGTTCTTAGAGCATCGTCGCAACATCACCAACAGAATTATTAAACACAGCAAACCCGCGTCATTTTGCTGAAGTACATGCAGGGAATACGGAGGTTTTAACTGTGATTGTTATAGAACAAATCCCCACCTCAATAAGAGGTGGTGATAGATATAAAAAGTTATGTATGAGAGAATCATACCGTATACATACTTTACATACCCTATATCCAGACAGATTAAATTAAACCATTGAGCTCAATTTCTAACAATTGTTAAAAGTCTGCATTTATGTTTACTGTCTATATCTTGGTCTATTGTAGACACAAACCCATTTCCCTACATCATGAGTTTCTTTAGCAATAAGATAATATATATTGACTTAATTACATTGTAGATGCGTCCTATTTATATATTCTGTGATATTCACAAGAGAAACAACCTTTAAGAACCAGTTGTACTATTTACATGGTTATCTCTTTACTATATTAGTGTCTTGACTATATTAATGATTAGATATTCACTTCCTTTAGATTTTTTATATATCTATAGTTATACTTACTTACCACCTAACTCAAAACAAGTTATAATTCTTTATGAAATACCTTTGATACTATAAACAACATGAATCACCAGTGTTATAGATACTATAATGACTATATGAATCATTGGAGATTTCTATTTAAGTGGAGATCTTTTTTTAAGAGGTGCAAGTTTTATTTAAATATATTTTTTACTATAAGCGCAATTATATTATATTTAATTTTATTGAATAGGTTTTTTTAATATTTACTTCTCTCCTTATTTTTATTTTTTAGGTAGTTATCACTAGAGATGAGTGGGTCCGGTTCCCTGAGAATCGGACCCACCCAAACTTCGGGGATCCGGGGCTATCCGAGGCGCCCCTCTGATCTCTCCTCCTGGCCTGGATCCCTAATCAAGGCAAAACCTGTGTCAGATTTTGAGGTTTTGCCTCGAGTGGCCACTTTTAAAAATCCATTTGCCTTCAATGGGCAAAGCCCTGATTGGCTGATAGAGCCGTCTGTCATGGATTTCAGCTATTCAGCATTGAGCCCATTGAATGCATGGAAAAAAGAAGATGGTGCTGGTTCCTGCAGCTGGCAGCCCCCGCTGCCAAAAACACCTGCTGCCGGCACCCCCTGCTGCCGACACATCAGCTGTCGGCACCCCCACTGCTGACACCGCCGGAAGCCCCTCTGCTGACACCACTGGCTCCCCCATGCTGCCAACACAGCTGGCACCCTGCATTGAGAACACCCCTGCACTGCTGACACAGTCAGCAAACCTGCACTGAGGACACCGCTGGCACCCCTGCTCTGCTGACACCGCCGGTACCCTGCACTAAGGACACTGCCAGCACTCCCACACTTTCATTCCATATACTGAGGACACCATCAGCAACCCCCGCACTGCCAACATTGCCAGCAAACCTGCACTGAAGACACTGCTGGTACCCCTACTATGGTGACACTGCTGGTACCCTGCACTGAGGACACTGACAGCACCACAGCACTGCCATTCCATGTACTGAGGACACTGTCAGCAACTCCTGCACTGGTGACACAGCCAGCAAACCTGCACTGAAGATACCACTGGTACTGCCGACATCGCCGGTACCCTTCACTAAAGACACTGCAGAACCACAGCACTGCCATCCCATGCACTGAGGACACCATCAGCAACCCCCACACTGCCACACAGCCTGCAAACCTGCACTAAAGACACTGCTGGCACTGCCGACATCGCCTGTACTCTTCACTGAGGACACTGCCAGCACTGCCATGCCACATACTGAGGACACCATCTGAAACACCTGCACTACTGACACAGCCAGCAAACCTGCACTAAAAACACCACTGGCACTGCCAACATCACTGGTACCATTCACTGAGTACACTGCCAGCACCACAGCACTGCCATTCCATGTACTGAGGACACTGTCAGCAACCTCTGCACTGCCGACATAGCCAGCAAACCTGCACTGAAGACACTGCTGGCACCCCAGCTCTGCTGACACTGCCAGTATCCTGCACTGAGGACACTGCCAGCACCGCAGCACTGCCATTCCATGTACTGACAACTCCGCTCTGCCAACACTGCTGTCACAGTAAGTGCACTGTTGGTGTATTCAAACCACCCTGTATAACACACTGTATCCATGTTGGAAATTGGAAGATTTACTGACACATATTAGTGCCACCCACTGTATTGCGTAGCTTAGTCAGCCAGCTAGCTGGATGCAACCTTCTGGGCTTAACTAGATGAAAATAATAATATTGTGAGGGGGTCAAAATTGATTGGAAATGACTGGAAATAAATGTTATTGAGGTTAATAATACTGTAGGAACAAAAACAGGCCAATTTTATATGATTTTAGCTGTTTATATGATATTTTAACAAAAAATCCATATCCAAAACCAAAACCAAAACCAAACACCAAGGAAAAAAAATCCAAAACCAGATTCAGATCCAAACCCAGAGGAGATCCAGATCCAAAACCGAAACACGAGGGTTGGCGCACATCTCTACGGATCACTTGAGTTTGTTTTATTAATTTTCTGTTTTATTAATTTTCTGTATTTATACTCCATGCATAATCTTACTCCACATGGTTAAACACCTTGTATATAATAAATCTTGACTAGCGCTCCACACACACATTTTTTTCTTGATCATTTCACTAGCAGGTGCAGATCCTGCTGTAGGAGTAGCCTGTCATATTCAAGATATACTATCTAGGTGATCAGCGCACCCAGATCAATCTAGTGTCGTGCTTAAAATGTGCATAACACTGACGCTTCCATATGCTTGGTTCTAAAGCAAGCATAGTGCAAAAATATGATATGCTCCACCAACAAGCTTATGTTCCACTCTACATTACTTTATTTAAAAAAAAACAAGAGTACATTGCTTATTAAGTGGATAGAAACATATTGTAGACTGGGAGCTAAATTATAAGTAGAGTTTGAAACTTAAAAATAGAGTACTTCAGCAATAGACTAACCAAGCTTATCAAGTAAAAGAGAACTTTTATTAATATACAGAAATGTTGGACTCAAAAGAAGTCTAGAGAACCTATTTGTTACTCAAAAGATTGAGTAGAAGTAAAAACTTTATTAGTGATAGGGGCATTATATAAGCCTTACAGTGAGAACCTGAGGGTTTTTTATTTTTAAATACACTATGTATACAACACTGGACCTGTTTCAGACCTGCTCGCAAGCGCTATGCGCTCGCAAGCGGGTTGATTGTTAGACAGTGCGCACATGCGGCATGCACACTGCACGTGCGCGAGCACCGGTGCGAGTGTGAAATCACTCTCTAAGGCGCCCACATCCAAAAGGGGTGGCTGTCGATGTTGATCGACAGCTCACCCCATTTGGTAGATGCAAGGGGGAGTGGCTTGCTAAAGGGAGGCATTCCCGAAGGAATGCCTGCCATTTGGGGGCGGCCCCACTGACATCACAAGTGATGTCAGTGGGGAGTTTCTGGCTCTATTATAGCCAGAAGCTCACTGGGGCTTGCGGGAATGAGACTCTACCACAAGGGTCTCATTACAAGCCCGATGGTCGCGACCATCGTGACCATCACCTGGCCACTTGCAAAAGCTGTGGGTGGTCACCCACAGTTATGTGAGCGGCCAGGAGGTGAGGTTTAAAAAAACATGTGGCCGCCCTGATTCAGAGCGAGTGCATGCTTTTTGCGTGTGGCTCTGAATCAGGCCCACTGACAGCAAATAAATTAACAAGATTTTATTGATGTCAGTACTTTATAGGTGCACCACATGCAGTGATTAATGCAGGCACACTTCTTGGCAAACTGTCCACAAATTCCTGGACAACAGCAGGCGGTATGTTTTGCCATTTCCCTTAAGTATAGTGAGCAACTGTGACACTGAAGAAGATTGAGACAGCCTAGAATGCACCCATAGCTCCAATTTGTCCCAGAGGTTCCCAATGGGCTTAAGATCTGGACTCTGAGTTGGCCAGTCCATCCGGGTTACCAAATTTTCTGTATACCAGTCCAGTGTTGCCCTGAAATCATGAAAGGTGGCATTGTCATCCTCATAAAAACATTTATTGTTTTCATCGAACTGCAAGTGCATGGGCCTCCCTATGAAGTGTTCTTGTCGTAACTGCCACATTAGTGGCCATTTGGAACTGATGTGCATTGGTATGCATGGTATGCATTTATCTTGCATAGGGGTGTCCAACCACTTTTGTCTACATAGTTAGAGAGAGAGATATGTAAAATCACTCATAAAAACAAGTTTAAAGTAGTATAAATGGATTTTATTTTCTCTTTTTTATGTATTTGTTCAAACTAGTAATGTTACAGGACATTTATACTTTGTGTTTGACCCTATGATTATTCTTCCTAAAATCCTTATCTTAAATATGCTACTATATAGTATTAACTTAATAATGTCAAATTGTGACTATTTTTCTCTTAGTTTCTTGTCTAGCTTCTCTCTGAGTAGGAGTCAGTGACACCCTCTCAGCAAGCAGAAGCAGAGCACCTTTGACCTGTACTTGACAATAGAAACTCAGATTTGTATCTATCTCCTTTTGCCTGCTCCCATGTTGCCCACCTCCTTAATCTCTCTCTATCATCAGGCACTGTCCCTTCTGCATTCAAACATTAACTTGTCTCCCCCATTCTTAAAAACCCTACCCTTAGCCTTACACTCACTCCAACTACTGTCCCATCTCTCTCCTCCTTTTTGCCTCCAAGCTCCTTGAGTATGTTGTTTACAACCACCTTACCACCTTTCTTTCCTCCCACTCCCTCCTTGAGCATTTTCAGTCTGGCTTCCATTCTCTCCACTCCACTTAAACTGCCATCACAAAGTCAGCAATTACCTCCATGCTGCTAAATACAAGAGCAACTACTCTCTGCTCTTTCTCATTGACCTCTCTGCTGCTTTTGACACTGTGGACCACCCTCTCCTTATGCAAATCCTTCACTCCCTTGGTCTACATGACACTTCCTTCTCCTGGCTATCCTCCTACTTCTCTGACTGATCCTTCTCTGTCCCCTCTCATGACTCCTCTTTCCCCCCACTGCCTCTTACAGTAGGTGTTCCCCAAGGTTCTGTCTTGGACCTCTCCTATTCTCACTCTATATGTCCTCACTATGTGAACTCATCAGCTCTTTTGACCTCCAATATCATCTCTATGCTGATTAAACTCAGATGTACCTTTTCTCCCCTGACCTCTTGCCCTCTCTCCTCACTTGTATCTCCAACTGTCTCTCTGCTATCTCTTCCTGGAGGTCTAAGTGATTTCTTAAACTTTATATGTCCAAGACTGAGCTGATCATTTTCCCACCCAAAAAATAACCACACTTCCCACAACATATTTATCAATTGTTGGCACAACTATCTCCTCTAGACCCAAAGTACACTGTATTTGGGTTATCCTGGACTCCTTCCTCTCCTTCAAACCACATATACAGAATCTCTCGCAGTTCTGTCATTTTCATCTTAAAAATATTTCCAAAGTTAGACCCTTTCTTACCCAGGACGCCACTAAAACTCTCATACACGCATTGGTCATCTCCAGATTAGACTACTGTAACCTCCTCCTATCTGTCCTCCCCAGCTCCCTTCTCTCCCTTCTCCAGTCTGTCCTCAATGCTGCTGCTTGGCTCATCTTCCTCTTCAAATGCTCTGCATCCACCTCCCCTCTCCTTCAAGTGGTACACTGGCTCCCCTTCCCTTTCAATACCCAATTCAAGGTTCTCACACACACACTTATAAAGCCCTCACCCATTCCTCTCCCATTTACATCTCAGACCTCATCTCCCTTTACTCTCCTGTCTGCCCTCTTTGTTCAACAAATGCATGCTGCCTCTCATGCCAATTGATTACTTCCTCTCACTCCCGCCTCCAAGTTTTTGCCCGATCTGCTCCCACCTTTAGAACTCTCTCCCTCTTCCCATTAGAATCTCCACCTCTCTACAATCTTTCAAATGCACTCTCAAGACCCACCTCTTCATCAAAGCCTTCCAGCTCTCATCCAAACTTGCTACTACATACTCCTTCCTCCCTGCTTATCCCATCGGTGTCACACCTGTTTGTCTGCCCCTCCCCTTTAGAATGTAAGCTCTTATGAGCAGGGCCCTCTACCCTATTGTGCTTATCCTTCTCTACTTTTATCTACTTCTTACTCCCCACTAGGGTACCTAACACTTGGTTGATTTGCTCTGCTGCTTATCTGGGTGTCATGGTCACTAATGTAGCAATGTATTTTATCCATGTCCTTGTCCTGTATTGTATTGTACTGTAAGTCACTGGTCAACTTATTTGTTTTTGTACTTAGTAAGGCGCTGCGGAACACTTGTGGTGCAATATAAATAAATGATGATAATAATACTAATAATAATAAAAATAATAATAAAAAAATAATATATGTGATATTTTAAGGTGAAAATGGAATATAAAGAGTAGAGCTTGCTTTCACTTCATTACTTTACAAGCATAAAAAAGAACCTTGTGAAATATCTCTCCTCGCTTGAAGTTGGTTGTTGATCAAACCTGACTGGCGTGGTTTGGGAAAGGACTGTGGGCCTCATTCAGAGGCGGTCGGAGGATGCAAGCGGTCGCTCATAAACTGGGTGGCCACTTGCATCCTGACCGCCTGCCTCTGTTGCGGTCGTTAGGCTGTGGGTTAACACCCACAGCTCTAACGACTGCTCTGGTGATGGGGGCTTATGACGAGACCCTAGGGTAGGGTCTCCCTTGATGTAAGCCCCGGAGACCTTTTGGCTCTGTCTGAGCCGGAAGCTCTCCACTGACATCAATAGTGATGTCAGTGGGGCCGCCCCCAAATGGTAGGCGTTCCCATGGGAACGCCTCCGTTTGGGCTGCCACCCCCCCGACCCGCCTTCCAAATGGGGCGAGCTATCAATCAACATCGACAGCTTGACCCCTTTGGATCGAGACCTGCTACGACCGGTGCTGTCGGTCGTAGCGGGTCTCACGTATGCGCACAACGGCGCCGGCGCCGTAGTGTGCATGCTCTGTGGGGGGCCATCGACCCAGTCCGAGAGCATCGGCGCTAACGACCGGGTATGAATGACCCCCTCTATCCCATTTCAGCTCAATATTTACCAAAGATTCAGTTAATTTGATTATGCACCTAGTACTCTTAATTTGTGGAGACCCTTGTAAATACTAGGGGTAAGCGGGTTCAGATTTCTGAAATCCGAACCCCCCTGAGCCCCCTCGATCTGTGGCCAATCCGAGTCAGGCTCGACTTTTCCCGCCTGACTCGGATCTGAAATCGAGGCAAAACGTCATCATCCCGCCTTCCGGGTCTCGCGGGTTTTGGATCCTATATAAGGTACCCGCGTCTGTGCCATTTTCTCACTCGGCAGTGGACAGTGAAGACGGAGGGTGGGAGTAATGGCTGGCTGGGCCGTGTAGTGTAGTGTAGTGTAGTGCAGAGTAGTGTTGTGCTGTTCTTTGCTGCGCTGTGCTGCTGTTGTCCATAGGGGCTGTGTCCACTACTTCAAAGTCCATAGGGGCTGGCTGTGTTGTGCTGTGCTGCTGTTGTCCATAGGGGCTGTGTCCACTACTTCAAAGTCCATAGGGGCTGGCAGGACTGTGTTGTACAGTCAGTTGTCCATAGGGGCTTTGTCCACTCCAAAGTCCTGTGCAGTGTCCCAGTCCTAAAGGGGTGCTGTAGTGTTGTCCAGGGCATGCTCTGTCCATCAGGGGTGCTCTCCCCAAGTGCTAAAAAAAAAATATTTTTTCTGTGTTTGTGAATTGTGTGCGCAGTAGCCGCAAGTGTATCAACAAAGTAGTGCCAAGCGTGTGCCTGTGTCATAAGTAAAGGGCCAACTGGCTTGACTGTTAAAGGGTGCTGTAACCCCCAAAGTACACTCCAAACCAAATAAAAAAATATTTTCTGTGTTTGTGAATTGTGTGCGCAGTAGCCGCATGTGCATCAACAAAGTAGTGCCAAGCGTGCGCCTGTGTCATAAGTAAAGGGCCGGCTGGCTTGACCGTTAAAGGGTGCTGTAAACCCAAAAGTACACTCCAAACCAAATAAAAAAATATTTTCTGTGTTTGTGAATTGTGTGCGCAGTAGCCGCACGTGCATCAACAAAGTAGTGCCAAGCATGTGCTGTGTCATAAGTAAAGGGCCAGCTGGCTTGACCGTTAAAGGGTACTGTAACCCCCAAAGTACACTCCAAACAAAATTAAAAAATATTTTCTGTGTTTGTGAATTGTGTGCGCAGTAGCCGCACGTGCATCAACAAAGGAGCAGCGCCAAGTGTGCGCCTGTGTCATAAGTAAAGGGCCAGCTGGCTTGACCAGTAAAGGGTGCTGTAACCCCCAAAGTACACTCCAAACAAAATAAAAAAATATTTTCTGTGTTTGTGTGCGTCTTAGCCGCACGTATATATCAAATCTATATAACATAAATGGAGCACAAACTTTCTCCGATAAAAATAAAATAGAGAAAGATCAAGAACCACTTCCTCCTAGTGCTGAAGCTGCTGTCACTAGTCATGACATAGACGATAACATGCCATCAACGTCGTCTGCCAAGGCCGATTCCCAATGTCATAGTAGAAGCCACATACAATCCCAAATGACAAAGTTCGGGAAAATGTCGTTAAAAAAACATTTAAATCATCTGAAGAGAAACGTAAACTTGCCAATATGCCATTTATGACACGTAGTGGCAAGGAATGGCTAAAGTCTTTCCCTATGACTAGTGTGTGTCATACTAGTATGACTAGTATGTTCATGGCTAGTGGTTCAGCTTCACATGACGATGGAAGCCCTCCTCCCGCTAAAAAAATCAAACGAGTTAAGCTGGCAAAAGCACAGCAAAGAACTGTGCGTTCTAAGAAGATATCACAAATCCCCAAGGAGAGTCCAAGTGTGGTGGCGGTTGCGATGCCTGACCTTCCCAGCACTGCACGGGAAGAGTTGGCTCTTTCTACCATTTGCATGCCCCTGCAAGTGCTGAAAGGAGCACCCACAGTCCACTTGCTGATATGCAAATTGAAGATGTCACTGTTGAAGTACAACAGGATGAGGATTATGGTGTAGCTGGCGCTGAGGAGGAAGTTGGCGAGGAGGATTCTGATGGTGATGTGGTTTGTTTAAATCAGGCTCCGGGGGAGACAGTTGTTGTCCGTGGGATGAAAAAGCCCATCATGGTCATGCCTGGGCAGAAGACCAAACATTCCACCTCTTTGGTCTGGCAATATTTCTATCCAAATCCAGACAACAACTGTCTTGCCATATGTACCATATGTAAAGGTGGAATAAGTAGGGGTAGGGACGTTAACCACCTAGGAACATCCTTCCTTATACGGCACATGCACCGCATTCATAATAAGTTACTGCCAAGTTCAGAAACTTTGGCTAAGACCGTAAGCAGTCCAGGGACACCTAAATTCCGTTGTCCTGTTGTATCCAAGCACCTGCAAACCACACCGTCAACTCCCTCCTCATCAATTTCCTCCATAGTCAGGATCGGAAGTAGTCCTGCAGGCCATGTCACTGGCATGACTGACTCTCCTATCCGGGATTCCTCCGGAGGATCCTGCATTGCTATGCCTACTGCTGCTGCTGCTGTTGCTGCTGCTGGGAGTCGTTCATCATCCCAGAGAGGAAGTAGGAACACCACTACTTTTACTAAACAATAGACCCTCCAACAGTCCGTAGCGAGGAGGATGAAGTACGACAGCAGTCATCCTGAAGCAAAACATATAACTGAGGCCTTTACTGCTATGTTGGTGTTAGACGTGCCTCCGGTATCCGCCATTAGTGCAGTGGGATTTAGACATTTGATGGAGGTAGTGTGTCCCCGGTTCCAAATCCCATCTAGATTCCACTTCACTAGGCAGGCGATACCGAGACTGTACAGAAACATCAGAAAAAGTGTCCTCAGTGTCCTGAAAAATGCCGTTGTACCCAATGTCCACTTAACCACGGACATGTGGGCAAGTGGAACAGGGCAGACTAAGGACTATATGACTGTGACAGCCCACTGGGTAGATGTATCACCTTACGCAGCAACAGCAGCAGCGTCACCAGTAGCAGCATCTCAGAAACGCCAGCTTGTTCCAAGGCAGGCTACGCTGTGTATCACTGGTTTCAGTAAGAGGCACACCGCCGACAACTTCTTAGAGAAACTGAGGGAAATCATCGCCCAGTGGTTTACCCCACTTAGACTCTCCAGGGGATTTGTGATATCTGACAATGCCACCAATATTGTGCGGGCATTACATCTGGGCAAATTCAAGCACATCCCATGTTTTGCTCACACAATAAACTTGGTGGTGCAGAATTTTCTGAAAAGCAACAGGGGCGTGCAGGAGACGCTTTGGGTGGTCCGAAAAATTTCTGGCCACTTTCGCCATTCAGCAACTGCGTGCCAAAGAGTGGAGCACCAGCAAACACTCTTGAACCTGCCCCGCCATCACCTGAAGCAAAAGGTTGTGACGCGGTGGAACTCAACCCTATATGCTTCAGAGGATGGAGGAGCAGCAAAAGGCCATACAAGCCTATACATCCACCTATGACATAGGCAAAGGAGGGGGTATGCACCTGACAAGTGCAGTGGAGAATGATTTCCGTGTTGTGCAAGGTTCTCCAGCCCTTCGAACTTGCCACACGTGAAGTCAGTTCAGACACTGCCAGCTTGAGTCAGGTCATTCCCCTCATCAGGCTTTTGCAGAAGCAGCTGGAGAAAGTGAAGGAGGAGCTAAGATGGAGCGATTCTGCTCATCATGTGGGACTTGTGGATGAAGCCCTTCATTCGCTTTACCAGGATTCCAGGGTGGTCAAACTGTTGAAATCAGACCACTACATTTTGGCCACCGTGCTCGATCCTAGGTTTTAAGCCTATGTGGTGTCTCTCTTTCCGGCCGACACAAGCCTACAGAGGTGCAAAGACCTGCTGGTGAACACACTGTGAGCTGAAGCGGAACGTGACACGTCAACAGCTCCTTCTTCATTTTCTCCCGCAACTGTGGCTGCCAGGAAAAAACTTAAGCTATCCTAAGCAACCTGCTGTCGGTGATGCAGGGCAGGCAGGACCAAGTTTGGACATCTGGTCTGGACTGAAGGACCTGGCAACAATTTCTGACATGTCTACTGTCACTACATATGATACTGTCACCATTGACAGAATGGTGGAGGATTACATCGGTGGCAGCATCCAAGTAGGCATGTCAGACAGTCCATACCTGTACTGGCAGGAGAAAGAGGCAATTTGGAGGCCCCTGTACAAACTGTGTACTCCGAAAGAGTGTTTAGTGCAGCCGGGAACCTTGTCAGCGAAAGGCGTAGGAGGTTGCTTCCACAAAATGTGGAGAAGATGATGTTCATAAAAATGAATTATCAACTCTTCCAGGGAGACCAGCCTCCAGAATGTACAGAGGGACCTGTGGTGGTGGATTCCAGTGGGGATGAGTTAATACTCTGTGAGGATGAGGATGTACACAACACTGAAGAGGGTGAGGAATCGGTGGATGAGGTTGATGAGGACGACATTTTGCCTCCGTAGAGCCAGTTTGTGCTGGGACAGATTAATTGCCAGCTTGTTTTGTGAGGGCCCAAACAAACCAATCATTTCAGCCACAGTTGTGTGGCTGACCCTGGCGCTGAAATGATTGCTTTGTTAAAGTGTGCATGTCCAGTTAATACAACATAAGGGTGGGTAGGAGGGCCCAAGGACAATTCCATCTTGCACCTCTTTTTTTTCTTTGCATTATGTACAGTTTGGGGCCTAGTTTTTCAAACTGCCATCCTGTCTGCCACTGCAGTATCACTCCTAGATGGGTCACGTGTTTGTGCCGCCCACTCGTGTCGCTTAGCATAGTCATCCAGCTACCTCGGTGCAACCTTTTGGACATAAAAACACTATTGTGAGGTGTGAGGTGTTCAGAATAGACTGGAAATTAGTGAAAATTAAGGTTATTGAGGTTAATAATAGCATAGGAGCAGAACAACCAACACATTCTGTGATTTTAGCTGTTTTTATGCTTTTTTAAAAAAAAATACAGATCCAAAACACAAAACCCAGAACCCAAAACACGGAAGGGTGGTTTTGGCAAAAACCAATCCAGATCCAAAACACAAATAAAGATCCAGATCCAAAACCAAAACACGAAAAGTGGCCGGTGCAGACCCCTAGTAAATACACATGCTATTACCATCTGATAGACTTTGTTTTTAGAGGTTGATACTGAGAACAAAAGTTGGTATCAAAAAGTTTACTCATCTCTTCCTGTTGTGAAATGTCAACTGTATTTCTTGTATACACTTTTGTGCTCACCTTAAGCACAACATCGCATACCCATAGATTAAACTTATTACATGCAACCACAATTACCTAGTTGTTCAATTGTGATCTTATAAATCAAGTCACTAAGGGCAATGCCAAATTAAGTATTACCCTTGCATCGGCTACTGTATATCAAAAGCTGATGTTCTGCCAAATATCATCTACAGCTATTCTGTTTCTAACCTTTGTCTACTTCCATCCTTCTCTTTTTGATTTTTCTGTAGATGACCTGTGTCTTTACATGGATCCTGAATCTCTGCTTGTGTGCATAGGCTATATTTGTCCCCTACAGTAGATTATCCTTAAAGATAAGCTAAAGTTAAAGATAATGCTAAGCACAATAATTAAAAGTATGTCCTTTCTATATTTGTATCTCACTTCATTATGTTACTCCATAGCTTGATATACAATTGTTGTATTTATCCACTAAAATATCCACTTTGTTGTTCTCACTGAACTCAGCAAGGACTAATTTTACTATGCTCAACTCCAACCACCAGCTGGTGCAAATGTCTTCTTCTCCACAGCACAGTAGCTGCCATCTTGCACTGTACATACAACTATGCACTTTGGGTAAAATCTAGGTACACTTGCCTATAAAAGTGTGTACATCACCTCCAAAGATGGTGGTAGAAGGCAAGATTTTCTACATAAGAAAAACAATATTGGGGTGCCATATTGGGGGATCCTGTGTCCCTTCAGGTGAGTTGACTTTCAATTAGAATATGAATATATGACCCAAAGTCATGCTATTGTTATATATTGTAGGACCACCAGATCAGAGATGCTTTGTTGTGGCTGGTTGGTTACCATACAGTATGTTTGCAAAAGTATGTAAATGAAGCATCTGCTTTTTATCATTATGTAGGATGCAAGTCTTTTTGCTGGCCTATTGCAGAGTTCTGGGGTAATTTGTTTTTTCTTGTCTGGATTAACCACTCCCTTACATGCACATGTGATGGGCCAATAAATTGATTAAGCTACTTCCATTCTGTGATTCAAGATTTTCTACAAACAGTAAAACTAGTACAGTTATCTACACTGAGTCACAAGAAGCATTTAATATATGTCTCTGAATCAATATTTCATTTATGGATTATTATTATTGACTGTAGAGGACACTTAACACACATATAATTCAATTGCTCACTGAAATTGATCAACTTTGTATACCTTCAGCAGTAACTCTAATAATTCTGCAACAGGATCACCCTTTTACCAAAATATTACAGAATGATTTTATTTAGTGGGTTTAATTGTTATAAACAATATTTGGGCTGGGAGGCAGTATCATAGCTCACACTGTATGTTAATAAAATTCACTGTAAAATCATATGTTTATATCTGACCTTTAATATGACATTCTGCTACATTCAAAATTTTAAGATATGTCATAAAACATAACTTCTCAGTTATATATATAGAGATGAATTCTGGCAAAGTTTAGATATAAATCTTTCACTGACAAGGGCTGTAGCTGCAAACTTTTTCCAGAGTAAAAGAAAAAAGGCTGTTAAGCCAGCTATTTTTGCTTATAGTTTTCTTCAAAAACGTATGTAGTACTATGGCAAAAAAGAAAATTCAAGATGCTAGAATTGCTCATAGACATCTATTTACCACCTGAAGTTTCATGTACAAACACCAATATAAACTAGTTAAATTGTGAAAATGTAGAAAATAACTGTTAAAGCACATGAAACAATTCTAAATTGTAGAAACAATTACTCACTGTATCTAAAACGTATCATGTATTATTTAAGATAAACAAAATTATTAAGTATACTGATGTGTTATGTAGCTACATGCATCATACATTATCTGCAATAGATATATCTATTATAAAGGGCTCTTTTCATTATGTTAATTATTAGACCCAGATAATTAACATTTCAACTTGCTGCGACTGCTGGAGCAATTCATCAATGCTCCGGCGTGGAGACATCTTATCCGAAAATCTGCTTTCTCCCCAAATCTTTTCACTGCTCCTTTTGGAGCAGTGAAACTAGTGTGCCTGCAAGACCTAGAGTTCATGAAGGCACACAAAAGCCCGACGTCTAGCAGAAGGAGCGGGACAAGGACGGAGGGATCTGAAAGGATCCCTCTTCGCAACCTGGGACTCCTTCCTTGGCTTCCCATAGGGAATGAGCAGGTTGTGGGAGCAAATGCCATCTGATGAATGCTCCTGCAGTAAAGCTTCGAAAATATAGTGTTTTTGGAGCTTGATGAATTTCTGTCATACTATGTAGACAGCAGGCCATTTTGGGAGAGAAAAATAAGCAGGAGATATCTATGATATCTCCTGCATTATCTTTTTGATGAATGGCCCACAAAATTTATTTCTACAAAAGCAGGTGAAACTTAAGTAATAATGTACAGAGCTTATAAAGTTAAACTGTCATCCAGGATATATATACAAATATCTATGATATAGCCTATTTGAAGGGTGCCTCCAAGAACAAAGTCTAATAATAGTTTTCCATATGGTGCACACACATTGATTGGTGATTTTAATAAAATTTTAATTTTATAATATTATTATCATCATTATTATTATTATTATTATTATTATTATTATTATTAATTTGAAAAGTCTTGTGTTTTTAAAATGAGTTTATAAGGACTTTCTATATAATGATATCAAAAAGAACATGGGAGGGGGCTATTTATCAGCACATCATATAGAATTTCTAAAGCATAGAAATCATACTTCCCTCATACTTAATTCTTATTTTAGCTATAACATCATGAGGAGGTGCACCCAGTAATAAATTTAATCCACAACATCACAAATTTAGTCCACAACCATCAAGGTTTGGAGGAGCAAACTGGGCCAACTGTAGGGGAGAAGGGCAACAAAATGGTACACTAGCACAGGGGAAGGAGGGGACAGCACACAGGTGGTATTTTGGGGGTGCAGAGGGAGAGATGGTTGCGGGGGCGGGCTGCAGGTGTGCAGGGCAGTGGTAGCAGCAGGGCAGTGTACAAGGGCATCAGCGGATGACAGAGGGGCTTACTGGCACTGGGCATGCATCTGAGAAAAATAAAATCAATAAGACACAGATGCATGAACATATCAGTTAGAATGATGCATGCAACTGTGTTAAAAAACAGAATATGTTTAAAATAAAAAAATTACATGGCCCCCCACAAGCACAATAAGCCCGGGCTTTTCACTGCCAGTCCTGGTTGTGAAAATACAGGGGACAAAAAGCATAGGGGTCCCCTGTATTTAACACAACCAGCACCAGGCTTTTCAGAGCCAGATCTGGTTGTCAAAATACATAGGGGTCCCCTGTTTTAGCACAACCAGCTCTGGGCTCAGCCGAGCTGGACCTGGTTTTGGAAATATAGGGGACAAAAAGAGTAGAGCTCCCCTGTATTATCCATAACCAGCACCAAGCTCTTTCTAGCAAAGGAGTAATGCCACGGCATGGGAACCCTTTCACTGGGTCTCCTGGGCAAAGCATTACCCCTAACCACTAGTCAGCCAAGGCTGGGGATCTCCGTGGAGCTGGGGACCCCCCAAATAAAGAAGTCCCCCTCACCAGGGCACCCCAGGCCTAGGCTGATAACTGGGGCTATCCCCAGCACCCCTGGGTGGTGGGTGCCAGGTTGATGGTGTAAATTGCCCCCCACAAAGCACAACCAGCCCTGTTTTTTTCACTGCCGGTCCTAATTGTGAAATATACATAGTACAAATGATGTAGGGGGCCTCCCGTATTTAGTACAACCAGCAGCAGGCTTTTCTGAGCCAGTCCTGGTTTTCAAAACACAGGGGACAAAATATATAGGGTTCCCCTGTATTTAGTACAACCAGCACTTGGCTCATTGAGCCAGTCCTGGTTTTGGAAAATACAGGGGACAAAAAGAGTAGTGGTCCCCTTTATTTTCCATAACCAGCACTGAGCTCTTTCTAGCAGGGGGATAATGCCACAGCCAGTGGAACCCTTTCACTGGGTTCACCGGTCAAAGCATTAATCCTGACCACTAGTCAGCCCAGGCCAGGTATCCTTGGGGAGCTTGGGATCCCCCAATAAAGGGGTTTCCCTCTCCAGGGCACCCCAGGCCTGGGCTGATAACCTGGGACTATCTCCGGCACAGGTGGTGGGAGCCAGGTTGATTGTGCAAATAAAGAGTTAAAATATTCTCTTTTGCAGGTGAACTATAAGTCCCAGCAAGCTTCCCCCGCATGCTGGTACTTGAAGAACCACAAGTACCAGCAAGTGGGGCAAAGAAGGGCCTGTTGGTACCTACAGTATACCTGTTTAAGAAATATTAAAATAAAAACTATACACTGATTGTTTTAATAATTTATTTTGCTGTACTTGCATCTGGGGGGCAGCAGCCTTTAAGTTCTATTACATGGCTGCTGCCTCCCCCAGGACTTCCTCAGTGTCTATACTTGGAGAGCTGCTGCCTTTAAGCTCTTTAAATGGCTACTATCCATCCAGGATACTCCTGGTATCTTTCAACTTTAGGAGCTCTTCTATGCTCCATCTCTGCCATGGAACTGAGACCCGCTGCCTTGCGCTGGCTTATATAAGCCAGCAAAAAGGGTTGGGGCGATGATGCTCGCTGTGGCCATCTTCACATCTTGCGCCATGATGCCATTTTTGAAATGGAAAGCCAGCTGTGCTGCCGCCTGCTGCTGTACTCTGCAAGGTAATAGTCACATCCCACTGCTGCCTCCCGCACCATACCCACCATGTCCAGTCTCCATGCCTGCCACCACCACTAACACCTGACATCTCTGCTGGCTCCAGCCACTGATAACTCCATCTAGCTCTGATGGGTCTTGCCACCGCTAATGCCCACAAAGAACTGCCATCTTAGTGCACTCAAGTGAAGCCACTGTACACCACCCACAGGAGGCCACCTACTGAGCAAGCGCAGAGTGTTCAAGCTCCCTATCTCTATAATGGGGCATATGTGGGCTAATAGTTAAAAAAAACTTTAACTTTCTCAATTACCTGAACCCCAAAAGCAGCTACACTGGAACAAGAGCTACAGTACTAAATAAAACAAACCCCAAGTCCAATTTCATCATAAGTTATGCCTTACCAAAAATCCCCCAAAGACTAAAACAGAAAAGTGGTTGTAACTGAAAGTGGCAGAAAAACTGGCAGTTTAAAATTAAGATGCTAATTTTTTATGTTTTTGTCCTGAAATTTGGCAAGCTGCACTGAGCGACAGTTTTACTTGTCCTTGTCAAATTTCAGCTCAGCATATTTAACAGCTTTTGAGGTATAGCCCCTTAAACACCATGCCCCCTCTCAGGAATTCTCTATTTGAAAATTCATTTGATTCGATTCAGCATTAATATAAGGGCATGACCTTACCCTTATAATATGTATTTTTTTTGTTTTTACATTTGTATACATAATTAATTTAGAACATTTATTTGTAAACTACAAAAGAGATCAACAGATTATGGCCCTCTTTCAGACCCACTCGCGAGCGGCTGTCCGCTCGCAAGTGGGTCGATGGTCCCCACAGTGCATGCGCACTACAGAGGGAGCTCAGTCATGCGCATGCGCGAGACCTGACGAGCGAAGGACTTTCCTTCGCTCAGAGTGTCTCATCAAAGGGGGCGTGCTGTTGATGGTGACTGACAGCACGCCCCCTTTGGTGGGCGTGCCGGGGGCGTGCCTGCCAGATGGAGGTATTCCCAAGGGAACGCCTACCATCTGAAGCCGGTCCCACTGATAGAGCCAAAATCACTCCTGGCCTTGCGGTTGAAAAACCCAACCACAGGCTTTTGCTCGCAGTTCCGATGGTCGCGATGGTCAAGACCATCGCGACCCTCATTTTGCACGCTCGTATATGCTGTGGGTGGTGACCCACAGCTATACGAGCGTCCAGGAGGACACTCCATATTAATGGAGGTGGGCCCTGATTCAGAGCGAGCGCTCTGGTCAGAGCATCCGGCTCTGAATCAGGGCCAATATCTAATATGATTTTGGTATTTCACCATTTGTAATAGTCAATTTTGTGTCCTTTTTTCAGCAAAATGCCTTTGGAGCAGAGCATGGAATTTTCAAAATAATTCACTGAGGTCTATAGGCAAAATGAATGTGTTTGGAAGGTCCAGAGCAAAGACTACTCCAACAAACAGAGGTGTGCTGCAGCAATCTAGGCCCTGCTCTCTATAAGCAAGTCCTATCACAGTGAGGCAGATGTAGATGGGTGTGCAAAAAGATCCAGAGTTACTGCACTGTTGGAATGATTCAGACCCGCTCGCAAGCGCTATGCACTCGCAAGTGGGTTGATGGATGGGCAGTGCGCATGCGCCACGTTTGCACTGCACGTGTGCTAGCCCCAGAGCGAGTGAGAAATGAATTCGCTCCGGGGCTCGCTACAAACGGGGTGGCTGTCGATGTTGATCGACAGCTCACCCAAATTTGTAGGTGGGGAGGGGGGGTGTCTGGACAAACTGAGACGTTCCTGAAGGAACACCTGCCATTTGTGGACGGCCCTACTAACATCACCAGTGAAGTCAGTAGTGAGCTTCTGGCTCTATTTGAGCAGGAAGCTCACTGGGGCTTGCTGCAGATAAGACTCTACCACAAGGGTCTCGTCACAAGCACGATGGTCGCGACCATCACCTAACCACTCGCAAAAGCTATTGGTGGTCACCCACAGTTGGCGAGCGACCAGGGGACATTTTTTTTATTTTTAAAAAGCGGCCGCCCTGATTCAGAGCTAGCGCTCGATTTTTGCGAGCGGCTCTAAATCACGGCAAGTGTTCCTCAAGGAGCATAAGCAAATGCAGGCCTCAAAGAGATACGGGGCAGAAGCAGATGAAGTGTATCATAGCAGACTTTGGTACTATGACCTACTCAAGTTCACCTTTGACCGAGATGAGCAGAGAGCATAATTGAATTCTATACACGCTGCTGAAGGGTAAGTTGAATATGAGCTGGAATGGAGTGGCATGGAGATGGTAAGTTTAAACTGATAAATGTTGAAAATGTGAATGTTTACAATTATTTTATAAACTCATCTAGCCATGGCACTGCCCTCATACCATTAAATTATTCCATGTAGTCCTCCTGGGTGTGTTAGGCTAATGCAGTCATTGTTTATGTATTATTTGCCGTAAGTAGCGTCCATCTATCTTCAAACCTCTGCATGCCCCACTTGATCCAGCAAAACAATGCAAGTGGGACTTTGATGGTGGTTTTAATAGCGTAGGTAATTCCGCAATAAACATAATGCCATTACCACACATTCAATTTTCTCCACATGTAAATTAATAGTTGTGTAAAAAAAATGCAGAATCTGTTGCTTAGCATTCCAAAAGCATTTTCCACAATCTGCCTAGCTCATGAAAGTCTATAATTAAAAATCCAACTGTCTTTGTTCAATGTCCTTTACAGGTATGGCTTCATTACATTTTCTGGTAAGGCAAAAGCTTAATCAGCCACAAACACAAATGGTAGTCCATGCTTGGTTTCTGTGACAGATGGTATGTTCAAAGTCTTGGACATCAGTTTTTCATAGAATGCTGTCTGCAGAAAGAAGCCACAATCTGAAGCTCTGCCATTCTTCCAGATGTCCACAAAAATACATTTGGAGTTAGTATCGATCACGGCAATCAGCACAATGCTAAAGACGCCTTTATACTGTAATTGTACAGTAGTAATAAGATCTGGTGTTGTAGGCAGGTGGTGTTATGCAGATGTGCTTCCCAGCTTCCCATCTATTGCTCCTCCACAGTTTTGGAAATACCAGCAGACTTTGATTCCTCAGCAACACTTTTCCACTCCTCCGCAGTTGTAGGGAACTAGAAAAAAAAGTAAATGTCAGTGTTTTTATTATACATCACACTAACATATACTGTATTTTTTATATATATTCATGTAATATTTCTCTTTTATTATTTCAGCCATCTGTTTTAGAAATATCTTCAGAGGATCCTCCAGAGTTGTCTCTGGATAGTCTCATGTCAAGCCAGGACATGGAAAGCAAAGAAGTCCTCACTACCATGCAGAATATCCTGAAGAAGCCACTGGACATGTGGGATGCCACTGGGAGAACCATTGCTTTAAAATTGTGTTGCAAGGCCAGCAGATGTACGTAGAGCAAATTATATTCCACACACTATTGAGGGGATTAATGGGTGATTTGGCAGCAGACATGACCTCATAAGAAAAGCTATGCCTCAAACATGTAGGTCACTGCAGCCTCAGCCTACACTGCTGCCATTCCAACACATGGTGCAGTCACATTGCCCCTACAGTGCACAGTCCACCCCTCAACAAATAGCCACTACACCCAAACATAGTGCAATATACAGTTGCTTGTTATTCTTTGGCTCACAGAAAGAGAACCCCAGTGACCCCCAAAACCATCATTTTCAATAGGTAGGTATTTAGAAAGTGGAGAGACATTGTAACGATTCATGGAGGGAATCACCAAGGTATGTAGAGTAACTGATGACAGCCTAGGGGGCTGTAGTACTAGTTGTGCCTTGGGCAGGAGGTGTGATGCAGCCTTTGGGCTGGAGGAGCAGCCTTGGGGGCTGATTGTGGCCTTTATAGTCATGGCCGAGGGGCTAATGGAGTGAAGCAGCCTTTGGGCTGTTGCAGCAGCCTTGAGGGCTGATAGTGACCTGGGGCCCCAGGACCATTGCAGCCTTTTTGGCTGATGAGACAGGAGAGGTATGCAACAAAGAAAGTGGAGCTGCTATCAGTGCCACCGGGGTCACACTGGCATTGGTGTGCTGGATTGTGCACCAGGAATGCAGAGCTGCTACCAGAGCTGCCAGGATGACACTGGCGACGGTGTGCTAGATTGCGCACCGGGAACACAGAGCTGCTAACAGTGTCGCCGGATTGACACTGGAGATGGTGTGCTAGATCGCGCACCTGCTATGCAGAACTGCTACCTGCACCACCAGGATGACACAAGCCACAGGTTGGTGACAGACACTTCTCGGGTAGGAAGCGCTCTGTGCTGCCCAGATGGTACAAGCAGCACATGTGGATGAGATGCAGGTGGAGCATAGATTCCAAGCTGCCGATTATTGACCATATTTATATAGGTATTTCATGTCTGTTTATATGGAAACAGAAATTCATGAATGTTATCCTATAGGTCTGTTATACATTGAGTAAGGTGTGGTTTTTTTAATTTTCTTCATTTTGTGATAGACTACTATTGATGATAAGTCGAACATTCACAGAAATCTAAGATTTTGTTTGAGTCAAACATTAATTGAGATCTAAGAGATTATACATTTTCTACATTTTTGCCCAACATACATATTTGAACATAATCTGATTTGTCTCTTTATCAATTGTATTTAGGGTATAACATTATATTTTCTCTTACCATTTGGTAGGAGCAGATTACCCATTAATACATTTTAATTCATTGGACGTACTTCTCTTTTATGTGTCGTCCTTGATATACCTATATATTACATAACGTACACCTCACCCCTTGGGGAGAATTTATTTTAAAAAAGTTATATATTAAATGTTATGTTTTATCTCATACTAATTACTCCACTTACCATTGATTTCCAAATCATTTATATACAAGAGTGCCCCTACAAAGGCATATTTGTCCTTTTTCTTTCCTACTCCTTGCAGAAAGTATTTGTAAATATGCAGGTGGAGCCACCTGGATGGAATCAATGGCACACACAAAACACATCAAGACTGACTCAGTAACTCGACTGACAAGCAAGAGATAGGAACTGGAGGTACAAAGAAACTTCTTTCACTGGCATGGAATGATGGACTGGCTGGGTTTTAACAGAAACAGGCCCAAATCAGAGCAGGCCTTCCTTAATGATGCAGCTGTGTTGTACACAAATAGGAGAATCAATTAGCATGCACCTGACATTGCTCACAGACAGGCGGTAATTAATGCAATGCCTCAGGCTGGAATCTGCAAACAAAAAGATCTTCCTAACTGCAGATCCTGACAGTACCCCCCCACCCCCTTGACGAGGGGTCAAGGAACCCCTAGCTCCAGTTTTTTCTGGAAAATCTTGAAAATTGTTCTTTCTAATGCAGGAGCATTCAAAGATCTTATCGGCACCCAATTGCCTTCTTCTGGCCCATACCACTTCCAATGGACCAGGAACTAAAGGGCTCCTCATGAGAGTCTGGAGTCCAGAATTTTCTCCACCACAAACTATCGATGTCCTTGGACAAGGTCAGGTGGAGTCTTGCTGGCCGTCTAGAACTGTACCTGAGGGAAGAGGACACCGGTTTGAGTAAGGAGCAGTGAAATGTATTGTTAATCTTTAGGTTAGTAGGCAGCTTCAGATGGAAGGCCACAGGATTGATTCGAGAGATAATCCTAAATGGCCCAATGAACCTGGGACCCAATTTCTGCAACCACTGATGGATATTGATATTTTTTTTCGGACAGCCACACCAAATCTCCCCTTTGAAGTTGCATGGTTGTCGATGCTTATCCACCCAAGTTTTGGCATGAAAGGATACTTTAAGCAGACATTGGCAAACTTTTTTCCAAGCTGACCGTAATCTTGCAGTAGATGTAGAGGATGAGGTACCAGTTGAAACTGCCTCAAAGGAGTTTGCTCTATGGTGCAGCCCAGAGTTTCACAAAAAAGGTGAAATAGATGTTAAGGAGTGACAGGAATTATTGAAAGCAAACTCTGCCATAGGAAGAAGAGATACCCAGTCATTCTGGTACTTGGAGACAAATAACCGGAGATTCTGCTCCAACGACTGGTTCACCCGTTCCGTTTGCCCGTTAGATGGTGGATGGTAACTGGATGACAGGCTGATGTTGATACCCAAGGCTGAACAGAAATTCTACCAAAACTGTACCACAAACTGCATCCCTCAGTTGGAAACGATATCAGTCGGTAAGCCATGGAGTCTGAAAATGTGGAGAACAAATAACAAAGATAATTCTTTAGCAGAAGGCAGTTTGGTGAGTGGAACAAAATGAACCATTTTGCTAAACTGGTCAACAATCGTCCAAATAACAGAACAGCAGGATGAAGATGGAAGGTCCACGATGAAGTCCATGGCAATATGGGTCCATGGCCTGGGAAGAGAAGGAAAAGGAAGCAGGAGCCCGGGAGGAGCTGTGCGAGGAGACTTGTTGTGAGCACAGACATCACAAGACAATACAAACTCCTGAACATCTTGACCCATAGACTGCCACCAAACAGAACGAGATAGCAACTCTGTACTTTTCGCAATGCCTGGATGTCCCACTTGTTTAGAAGAATGAAAGTCCAAAAGCTCTTCTTTCTGAAACCTTTCCAGAACAAACAAGACCCCTGGAGGCACTTCTGCAGGAGCTTCAGACTGGCAGGTACAAATGAGATCCACAAGATCTCTAGGCACAGCAAAATGAATATTGGAGGTAGGGATGATGGTTTCTACCGGAACCGTAAGTGATTAAACCACTTGAAAACTGCAAGACAGTGTGTCTGCCTTTATATTCTTGGAGCCAGGCCGAAATGAGATGACATAACGAGTGAAAAATAATGCCCACTGTACCTGTCTGGCATTCAACTTCTTGGCAGTCTCAATATAGGAAAGATTTTTGTGATCAGTGAGCACTGTGGTGAAATGATTTGCTCCTTCCAGCCAGTGCCTCCAATCCTCAAATGCCCACTTGATGGCCAAAAGCTCACGATTCCCTACATCATAATTCCTTTCTACAAAGGCAAATTTCTTGGAGAAATAAGCGCAGAGATGGAGTTTGCCATTTTCTGGATCCCTCTGTGACAATACAGCTCCTACACTGATCTCTGAGGCTTCTACCTCGACCATAAATAAAAGTTCTGGGTTAGGATGGCAAAGAACTGGAGCGGAGATAAAGGCAGTCTTTAAGGAGTCAAAGACTTGAAGAGCTTTGGCTGGCCAGTTCACTACATCAGCTCCTTTCTTAGTAAGCTCCACAATGGGTGCAACTATGGATGAGAAGTAATTAACAAATATTCTATAATAATTGGCATAGCCAAGGAAGGGTTGTATTGCTTTAAGATTGGTGGGCTGAACCCAATCCAAGATGGCCTTAACTTTGCTCAGGTCCATTGAGATTCCCTGAGAGGAGATGATGTATCCCAGGAATTTCGAAGTCACACTTCTCCAGTTTCACATACAAGTTGTTTTCCAGGAGTTTGAGCAACACCAGTCTCATGTGCTTGCGGTGTTCCTCCAAGGAGCTGGAATAAATTATAATATTGTCGAGGTAGAACACTGCAAATACCCCAAGATACTCCATCAACACATCATTGATGAAGTCCTGGAAGACAGCTGGGGCATTAGAGAGGCCGAACGGCAACATTGGGTATTCGGAATGACCAGAATGGGTCTTAAAAGCTGCTTTCCACTTGTCACCTTCTCTAATGCGGACCAGATTATATGTGCCTCTGAGATCTATCTTGGAGAAGATGGAAGCCCCCGGGAGTTGATCAAACAACACAGAAATCAAGGGCAAAGGATAGGAATTCTTCACTGTGATGTTATTTAGTCCTCGAAAATTTATGCACTCTCAGAGTTAGCCATCCTTCTTCTGCACAAAAAAGATGCTCACTCCAACTGGTGACTTGGAAGGCCAAATGAAGCCTTTCTCCAATGCATCTTGAATATATTCTTCCATAGCCTTGCTCTCAGGAAGAGAGAGAGCATAAAGTCTGCCTTTAGGATGTTTTGCTCTGGGTAAGAGGTGAATAGCGCAATCATAGGAGTGGTGAGGTGGAAGGATATCTGCCTTTTTTTAGAATAAACCTCTGCCAAGTCCTGATAAGGAGCCAGAATCCTAGAAGCTGATTTGGGTTGAACGGCAGCAGCTAGACGGACAGGTAGCGTGATGCAGGTAGAGGAACAGGTCTCTCTCCACTGAAGAATTTCTCCAGTACACCAATTAATGACAGGATTATGTGTTCTGTGCTAGGGAAGACCTAGCACTAAGGGGCCAGTGGACACTGAAGCAACAAAAATGTGATCTCCTGAGAATGTAGAGCTCCAATGGATAACTGGATTGGAGATGTTTGAGAGGCCACGATAACTCTGGAGTGTTCTTCACCATTAAGCCCCACTACAGAGAGAGGTTGTATAAGAGGTTCGGATGTCAGTCCCAGTGAGTCGAAGAAAGAGATATCCATAAAATTTCATGTTGCACCTCTGTCTATAAATGCCAGAACTTAAACTTGACCATCTATTCCTTGAATTATTGTGGAAATTAGAACTGAGTTTGCGGGAGGGACAGATGCAAGGCCTAGGTGTAGCCCTCCTAAAACACCTAGACCTTGCCTTTTCCCGACTTAACTGGACAATTCAGGGTCATATGCCCTTTCCCTCCACAATATAGGCAGAGGCCCAAGGAGCGTCTTGTTTCTCCTCAGTGGAGAGCCGATTGGCACCCAACTGCATGAGTTCTGCAGAGTCCAGAGGAGTTACCCAAATTGGAGACTGAGGAATAGGCGTTGGAAGCTCCAGCTCCTTTTACTTCGTTCACAGATACAGCGATCTATGCGAATAGCAAGATGCATGAGGTCATCCAAAGTCTCTGGAACAGTATGGTGGACAAGGATATATTTTATCTGATCAGAAAGACCAAGGCAGATATGACTCCAAAGTGTAGGGTCGTTCCATCCGGAGTTTTTCGCCCACTTACGGAATTCTGTACAATAGTCTTCTGCCGCTTTTTGGTTTTGCGACAGAACCCAAAGTTTTGACTCTGCTAATGCCGCCTTATCTGGGTTATCATAGAGAAGGCCCAGAGCAGCAAAAAAGGCATCCACTGTCTGAAGAGCACTGTGAGCAGGAGGCAGACCAAAGGACCAGGTCTGAGGGTGACTTGAAGCAATGAAATTATAATACTGACTCATTGAATCTCAGACCCAGAAGTCCCAGACCAAAGCCTAAAGTAAAGTTTGCAACCTTCTCGAAAATCCTTATGATTAGCAGAAAATCGATCCGGCAGATTAAGTTTAGGCTCAGGGGGCTGAACTTTGAGCAGAAACTGAAACTGAGGGTGGATCTGCCCATGTTCCCTCCACCGGGAGGGATAGCTCTTGGATTTTTTGTGTCAAAACCTGTATTTGAGCCTCCACAATTTGAGCTGGATTCTGACTGGGATCAATGATTGAATCTGTATGGCTGGTGATAATGTACTGATTCCTGGAGGGAATCACCAAGGTATGTAGAGTAACTGATGACAGCCTAGGGGGCTGGAATGTATAGTACTAGTTGTGCCAAGGGCAGCAGGTGTTATGCAGCCTTTGGTTTGGAAGAGCAGCCTTGGGGGCTGATTGTGGCCTTTATAGTTGTGGCCAAGGGGCTAATTGTGTGAAACAGCCTTTGGGCTTTTGCAGCAGCCTTGAGGGCTGATAGTGGCCTGGGGACCCAAGATTGTTGCAGCCTTTGGGCTGATAAGACTCAGGAGAGGTATGCAACAGAGAAAGTGGGGCTGCTACCAGTGCCATCAGGGTGATACTGGCAATGTTGTGCTAGATTGCGCACCTGGAATGCAGAGCTGCTACCAGTGTCACTGGGATGAGCAAATGTTACAATTTTCAACCTTTTTTATCCTTGTTTTTTGAAAAATTGCTATGCAATTGATGTTCACTTCTAGTGCAGTGTTTTCACAATTAATCTGCATGTTGCAGTGTGTTTAATAAAAATAATACTTGTTTAAGTCCAAAACTGTCTTAATTTTTTCTTACAGTAAAGCATTGCCATTGCAGTACATGTATGATGGTTTTGCAGGGCTCAGGGATGATGAGCCCCAAAGCTTCTGAAAGGATGATGGAACCAAACTTAAGATCAGCCAGGGACTTGTCAGTAACTAGGATGCAAAGGGTGCCACCACTCTCTCTTCAGCAGGGATGGCCCCCCATAATCTGGTGTCTTGCTTCTCAATGTAGGGAGTCTCCAGATGCAGTAACTCATGGAAGGTGGCATCATCATTCATCCACAGGAAATTCCTGTAGTCATCAGGATTATTCTCCTGAATGTCGAAGAGTAAGGGCATGTTAGACATGGAGTCTCTCTACAGCAGCCTCTCCTTGGTCCTGCCGGCCCTCTCCACTCTTTTCATTTACCAAGCTTTCTGGGTATCAGGGAGTGACAACAAAGAGGCGGTGTAAGCATCCACCACTTCAAAGAGATAATTATACATCAATAGAGCAAAAAAGCACTTCATAGAGCAAAGTAGAGCAGTAATTCTATCTAGATTGTTCAGGAGGATAAACTAGCCTCAGAAAACACAAAACAATACTGCAGAGAAAATAGCCTTTTCCCTGTTTCCTCTTTATTATAGCACAGACCACTGTACATTGTGATGACCATTATTCAAATTTGCATGGGATCCTAATGACGATTGCTCTAGTGTGTATAGGAGCAACGATAAATCATATACAATAAAACAATACAATATATTGTTTAGTCATCAGCAAGATTTCACATTATGTACATTCAATATCACTTGTACTGGGCTCAAGGGAAATTGTTGGGAAAGTTGGAACAAATGATAGTGGCTTCAGTGTGTACCCAACTTTAGTGCTTAGAGTGTGCTCCTGCATTTTCTTTTTCCTGCATTGATAACACTCTCCTAAAGCAGGCACATTATAAAAATTCTCTGAAAACTTGTCTCCTTTTAGAACTTACCCAAATTTCAATGATACTACCCATGATAATGCACCCTCACAACTGTCCCAATCTATACTGTACTTTGAGTCACATTTGCTCCTCTCCTATTAGCAGGGCCCTCAATATAATTTGTTTTCCTTTTTGTATTTATTTTATCTAACTTTCATGTGTATTTTATGTATGTCAAGCTTTCTATACTGCCCAGGGCTGCAGATCACTACAGCATCTTACAAATCAACATTGATAATACTAATAAGTGGTTAATCAATAATAAATTAGATTGTTTATTTAAATATTATGGCTTTGCAATAAACTACTTATGGCATACCCCAAGCATATACCCTTCTAAAAAAGAGGCTACCAAGTTATATTTACATACCAGGGATAATATACAGTAACTAAGGGTTTTTAACACAGAAAAACAAGGCTGGCAATTCATAAGTATTTATCTCCATTATTCTGAGTGGGCTTACATCTACATAAACTACTTATGGCAAATGACAGATTTTAGCTTTAAATTTAACCAATAAACATAATTTGACACTAGTAAACAATGACACAGACAACAATAAGGCATTTAAAAATTAGCCATTGTCTATTGATAATAAAATGAAACAAGACAAAAATAATGGCAGGGGATTAAGGGTGAGGAACATCAGGATATACATGTAAGGTCCTGCCAAGCAGCATCAACAGTGTCTATGGGAGTCAGAGAGCTACCCTCCAAGTCAATATCTCAGAAGGTAACACCTCTCCTTCATAAACATGCCTGAAGGGAGACCCATCATTATTGGCCTCCATCAGCCAAAAAAGCACTTTGAAGGAGAATGTCCCAGCTATTCCAAAATATTTATGATCTACCCGACCCAGTCCATCAGGGAAACATACCCTATAAGCTGCATCCCACATCACCATAAAAAAGCCTAATTATCTGTAAACAGTCAACCTGATTGGCAAGAAAGAAAACCAAACCATCATCTGCCAAGAGAAACCCATCTAGGTGATAAAGGTGGGCGTCAAGTAAGGAAATGTGGTCATGGTGAACTAAAAAGCAAAAATGTAGCTAAAAATGAACTGAATCAATCTAGACACCCCCAATATGACAGCACCAAAACCTATGGGGAACAATGTCAGACCAAACAACTTGAACAAGGGCCATACACCCAAGAACAAACTTAAGTCTTGGACAATAACACCTCTTAAGGTTAAAGACATCTTCCCCCATGTTGTTTCACCCAAATTACAAGGACCTCAGGGATACCAAAGTGCTCAGTTGCCTCCAAGAATTTACTCTTAAAATAATTCCAACAGATACCACAATACCCTAAAAAGTGGACTTGAGCAAAGAAAAGAAAATGGGTAGTATCCAAGGCCAAAGAGGAACTATATGCCAAATTAACAAACAAGTGTCTAAGCACAAAAACAAACATACCATTAAACCAAGCACTAAAAAGAAAGAGTAATGAAATAGTGAGTCAGAGAGTCAACACAAACAATATAAACATAAGCCCAATAGAAACAGCAAAATAGGGGTTAGGGAGGAGATCAAGGAGTAAAGAAAGAGAGGAAACGATAGGGGAAAGGACCTGATTTGTGGTTAAAAACTCCTGCAAAATCTACCAGATACCTTATATATTATTTTGAATTATGATCCCACCCAGGACAAAAACATATCCCTCAATATCCCTGCTAGAAGCTTGTGTTACCGAGCAGCTAGTGGAAGCTGCCTCAGGTCCCTTAATGAAGGGATGCACAGACACTAGGTGAAAATTGGCATAATGCTTATAGTAGTGCAATTTCATTTGGCCTAGTGCCTGATTGCTCTGAACAGATAAACATGCCATATCTGCAGCAGTAGTAGAGCCAATGCAAAACTAGTGAGAGCTGTACTCAGAAGACGAAAGCTCCAGACTCACAATGCAACATTTAAAAATGCAACTAAAATGGTATCATGAGAGAGGGGTACCATCCCTATGAACTAGAATGAGACACCCAACAGCAGCAGAACACATTTCTAAGTAATCAGAGGCCAAAGACCCTGGGTAGATCCAAGAGTCACTAAAATCCTGCAAATAAACTCAGTGACTGTGGCCCATTTGTTCAATTTTTCAGTGCTGCAATATCAAAGGAGCAGGGCAGACCCCAAACCCATGTCAATAAAAGGCAGCAGCAAGACCACAGTTTTGGAAGGAGATACCAATTTTCCAAAGTCATAACTAAACATTTTAGTGCCCTGTGCCAGAAAGAGTTTTGCCCCCTCCATATTCTAAATAAGAACAGTGTGTGCCGCCCCAAAAAAGGAGCATGGTCTCATGGGTATGTGGCTTGGCCACACAATATAATTACATCACATGGTATTGCAACTTTATTCACATTATACCACACAACAATGTCCCTTATACACATTACACCACATGGTAGAGCCCCTTACACACATTATGCCACAAAGTAATGCCCCTTACAAGCATATTGCCACAAAGTAGTGCCCCTTGCACATTTTGCACAAACAAGGAGGTTTGAGTCCACTCCAGGCAAACAGCAAGGTATTAAAGTCCGTCACTGACAGTGTAAGTGTGAGGCCAAGTCTGCCTGGTTACAGTTTAATTGTCCAGGTGAGTGTTGCATCAGAGATTTGAAACAGGCATATAAGTCCTGGGGGGATGGATTCTTTATTGTGTGGCATGTATTCTCTATTGTGTGGCATAGTAATGCCACTTACACATGCCACACAATGAATAATCCATCCCCCCAGGACTTCTATGCCTCTCTCACATCCATGATGCAGCACTCACCAAGCCAATTAAACTGTGACCAGGCAGGCTCGGCCTCACACTTACACTTTCAGTGACTGTCTTTTATACCCTGCTGTTTGCCTGGAGTGGACTCAAACCTCCTAGTTTGCACCCATATGAACAGCTCCTCACAAGATGCTCGACACTGCTGGAGTCTGGAGAGATGTCATGACAGTGCAGACTGTGCGGGTGCTGGCGGAGGCAGAGCTCATTGTCAAGACAATCACTGCCCATTGTATATTAATAGCAATGCTGGTGCACCTTGCAGATAAGAGGCCAGGTGCAATGCTACTATAATACATTGCAGCCGGTGCCCATTAATTAGAGGTAGGTTCTGCCCACAAGCCATCTGTGATCTGTGCGGTGGCACTGGCCACACCACCCAATGTGAGCCCTCATGCCCCCTGTAGGACAGGGTCACAGAGAGGGCACAATATAGGTCCAATGGGGGCAGAGCCAGAGGCCACAGGTGGCACCAAAACCAGCACCAGAAGCAAATGGCCGAATTCTTTGATGATAGAGGGGTCAGCTACCACAAGCACCTGGACCAGCAAGAAAAGTAACTTCAGGCCTGGATTGCAGCATTAACCCACTGACAGGGATGTCTCCCCCAGAGAGTGACACTAGCAGGCCACACTTCAAAGTCGTTGCTTTGATGTCACTAGAAGACCATGACCATGTGAAATGAAGACCACAGTCATAGGAGACAAAAAGGACTTAGGAGGACAGATCAGGATGATGGTGAGCCCCCAATTTACTTGGTTGCCCCACTGACTCCCCCCAATTCAGCATCGGGACCACTACAGCCAGTGGTGCAGGGGGTCAGGTTGCTCAGAGGCCATGGGGTCCAAACACTCCCAATCATGCAGCCTACATATATCAGTGAGATGTGCAGGCTGCATGCTTGTATTGTGTCTAGCTACAAAAGTGTTAAAATGAACATAAAACCATGTGAGTACCCCCTCCCAATCATAACCAGCCCAGTGCTCTTTGAGCTGTGACTGGATTAAAAAATATGGGGCACAAAACTTATGGGTCCCTGATATTTCATGAACCAGCACCAGGTTCTTGGCCCCGATGTTGGTAGTAAAAATACATGGAAAAATGGTGAGGGAGTCTCCCATATTTTTACTTTTAGCTCTGGGCTTCACTAGCTGGGTTATAATGCCACAGCCAGGGAACCCTTTCACTGTGTTCCCTGTCCAAAGAAATAACACCACAAACTAGTCAGGAATCCTCCCTCTCCTGAGCACCCCAAGCCTTGTTCAGTGATTTTTCTATTCTGGTAAATATGTATTTGCATGTTCAGCTACTCAAGCCAGGTATAACAATGTCTTAATGAATCCTCACCTACAGAAGTGGGTGGATATGGCAAGATAAGGGGCAAATTTATTATGACATAGGGGACAAAAAAGTTGTTTTCACTGCTTCATTTAACATTGGGAACATTTATGCTTTTATTTAAAAAAAAATCCTATTCTAAACAGCAGCCAAAGGTTACCAAAATTGAATTGTAGTTCATTCTTTATAATGCTGTCTAGTCTTTGCTCCTTTTAAGTTTAGTTCTTTTTTCACATAAAATTGTCTCTCGGAATCGGTATGAAATACTGATGGCTGAATAGCCTCCGGTTCTCATACTGATGCTGGAAGCCCAAAGGGAGGACAGCCTGACAGCGGCTCATTAGTATGCTAACCCTCCCCTGTCCTCCCTTACCCTAACCCTCCTTTGGTGGTTCCTAATCCTAAAACTCCCAGGGAGGTGCCTAACCATAAGTCCCTTCTGGAGGTGCCTAAACCTAACCCCCCTTCCTGTACCCTAAACCTAACCCTCCCAAGGGGGTGCCTAACCATAACCTCCCCCTGAGGGTGACTTACCCTAACCCCCCTTCCCCTAACCTAGCCCTAACGCTCCCCAGGGGGGTGCCTAACCCTTAGTCCTCCCGGGGTTGTATAAACCTAACCCCCCCTTCATGGCTACAACCTAACTATCCCCGGCTTACCTCATTTGGGATGCCAGCCGTTGGGATTTCAGCAACAAGCTAAAGATAGGCATGATGATTTCGACGCCTATCTTTAGTACCGGGTTGGGATTCCACTGCCAGGATTCCGATGGCCGGCATTACAGGTGATGGTAAATTAACCTCATCTCTCTCTCTTTTTTTGTCCTTAGCATTAACAAATGCAGTATGTACTTGACTGCATTGTATTCAGACAAGAAGAATTATTTTGCTACTTTATAAAGCTTTTTAAACAAAGGTACAGTAGTTTGTATATTTTGCTAAACTAAAATGAGCTTATGTAACAGCTTTGAGTTGCTTGCTCAAAACTTCTTTATTTAAAATAATAATTCTAGACTGCTTTTCTTAATTCCAGTATTAAGTTCCTTATGCAACATATTCCATTTTGCTTTTACCCCACCTATTACCAAGAAAAAAAGGGCAAATAAATACTGTATATTTAACAAACAACACATGTTTTTTGAAAAAAAGGCATGCAGATATACAGTAAAAAGGCATTGATTACTGCTGTATGAAATATAAAAAGCTTTTTTTTCTTTGTGTGCTAATGTCCTTTAAACATTTATTTCAGCTTAAAGGTTTGAAGACTTTACATGAGGCAATATAATATTGTAAATGGTGTGATTTTATGTACTGTACAGATGTGTCCTCATATCTAGTCAGAGTATGACACGAGGCATGAGACGCCTGGCCTGAATGAACTGCTAGGTCCCGTGCGACTCGACTCATGCTAAACATGTTTATTGCATCTTTTCACCCACAGATGCATCTTAGTCACAATTGTGATGTGACAAACTGATTCACGAGACTGCACTAATTAATTTATTATGTGACACTTGTATAGCTGTGTCCGTCTGAGTCTGTACATGATGGACAAATGGAGCTTGGTGTAAAAAAAAAAAAAAGCTTTAGCTGCATTATTGTAGCACTTTGTATACAGATTCAGGGGTAAATGTGGTTCCCAGCCAATGAGCGGCCGCTACATGTAAAGTGGCCACTGATTGGCTAACGGTTCATGAGAAATACAGATGATAGCGGTCATCTGTCATTTTGCGTAGTGTAAGTATATGTGACAACATATACTTACACATGTCCGGCATGGATTGGGTCAGTCGTATTTTTATTTTGCCAAGTAAGGGAATGCTACAGAGAGCTGCACCAAGAATGAGGTGAGTATGGGATCTTTTTTCCAGGTAACCCATTGGAATTCTACAGGAGAAGGGGACAGTGCTGCTGGCAACAGGTAAGTATGTATGAGTGAGGTATGTATGGGTATTTAATAAAGTTGCACTTTAGACAATATGTGAGTGTTGTGGTTATTTAACTATTTATTTTACAGCAGGGGTACATGTGCCAGCCACCTGCTGGCCTTTGTAGTTCCACAAGTGCCAAAGGGCAGGCATGCTGGCACCTGTATTTCCATTGTAAAATACAATAGTTTCTCTATTTTTACACCATTATTACCCCTATAACCACTGTTTAAGGGGTATGGGGAAGAGCTCTGGGCTTCATACTAAGCCTGGGGTGTCGTGAGCGGGGGGACAGGTTTATTGTGGGTCCCCACCTCCCCTGAGATCCCAAGCTTGGGATGACCAGCTTGAGCTGACTGGCTTGGGGTGCAAATGCTTTGTCTGGGATGACCCAGTGATTTGGTCCCCAGGCAGTGGCATTACACCATAGCCAGATTTGAGCCTGGTGCTGGTTTTAAATATAGAGCAACCCCTACACAATTTTCCCCCCTATATTTAAAACCAGGACTGGCTCAGCAGCCAGGTCCTGATTCCAAAAATATGGGGGACCCTATTCATTTTTGTCCCTGTATTTTTAGAAACCAGGACTTTTTAAGCAGCCCGGGGCTGGTTATGCCTTTTGGGGGGGACCCTACCTCATTTAAAAAAAAATAACCCATTACATTAAACTAACACACACAAGCAGCCTGCACATATTTCACTGATATGTGCAGGCTGCGTGTTTGGGAGGGAAACTTGGGCAGTAAACTCAGGTCTTTAACACAGACAGGATCGATCAAATTCAAATTCTCCATCGCACAACACTATCCTGACCAACACAGGATCATGTAAACTTCCTAAATTTTATTGTGAAAAAAACTGCCATTTTTTAGTGATCCTATCCATGTTCTAAAACTGAACAAATTGGGACCAACGCAAATCTTAGTAAATTTACCCCTCAGGCTCAGTTGCACACAGATATACAGGTGAGACTTGTACACTAGTCAAATGCTGACATATCCTCTAACAGCTTACTATACAATATCTGTTTGCTTAATCAAAGCACAAACCTCTCACATTGCACAAGCCCCTATGCCAGAAGTTTCCAAATGCGGTCCTCAAGGCTCCCCAACAGCTCATGTTTTAGAGATATCAATGGTTGAGCACCAGGGGTGCCAAAAGGGGGGGGTGAGTACTATTTACTGAGGCCCGGGCTTCCTGAGGGGCCCGACAGTGGCACGGGTCAAGCGCCACTCCCCACTCCCTTCTTTCTCTCTCACAGCAGCCCAGCACACAGCAACAGCAGTCTCCTTTGCCTGTAGGGGGGAGCAATCACACTTATTGCACCCCCCCTGGCTTTGCATCGGGCTGAGGATTGCTGCAACAGTGTTTTGCTTTTTTTTTGCTCGAGGACATGGCCACACCTCCCACTATTAGGCCATGCCCCCCTCTGTTCCTGGGCCTGCCATGGCTCTCTACGGCTCTGTTGAGCACAGGTGACTTAATTAGTATCACAGTTAATTTGATTTAACCACCTGTGTTCAGCCATAGATGTCCCTAAAAGCTGAACTGTTGGGGAGCCTTGAAGACCGCATTTGGGAACCTCTGCCCTATGCAGTAACAGTGTGTGTAGCACCTGAATATAATAGTTGGCTTCTGTGGCAAACTTGAATGTTGACTGCTTATCATAGCCTTAAGCTAGGGATTGATTCCTGTTGAGGACAGGGCTATTGAAGACAAATGTTTAATTAAATTTTTTATCCAATATTATGTTACTGTATATACAGTATACAGTATTTTTGAACTGTTATTTTAAATTGCCCTGCAAGTGAACTATTGACATTCAAAATAAATAAAAAACAAAGTCTCTGAATTATTTTTATGTTTTATTTTCTTTTATATTGTCACATTTACAGGGTTAATTTCCCCCAAAAAAATCCAACACTCAATTACTGTCTGTCATGTGGAAATCTAACTTTCTCAGGGAACTAATCATGATCACTAATGTGCCCTTTACCCATGTGGAAATACTGTGTAATCAGCAAACTCTGAAAACTGTAAATATCTTCTAATGGCATTGGTTCCTGGATCCCCACTCCTTCCTATGGAAAGGAGGCATGGTTTGTGTAGAGGGATCATCTGTCACCTTCAGCCCTGCATCCCCTCCAGCAGTGCGCATGTTTTGAATTCAGGGCCTGATTCAGCAAGGATTGCTATTACGCAATATTAGTGGGGAAATGCAAATGTTGCAATCGCTTTGCAATCACAGCTTACCATAATGATGTCCACTTCCCCTTACACTCATTTGTATACTTGGGCAACATAGCAAAATAATCGGTAACATCGATTAACATTGGACCCATACACACAGTTAAGGCAGGTCAGACCTCACTCAAGAGTTGCTAACTTCAGTACAGGCTATGAGGCCTCAGGCTGCATATGGTATTGCAGTGGATAAATTATTCATGCCCCTGCAATGGCGTTGCACTGCACTGGCATGTCTGCATTCACCTGACCAACCCCTCGTCACCACCCACAAATGGCACTTCCTGTCAATCACTGTGCTCTGGGTCTGAGTAGCCTCTGCACACACAGTACCCATCACAATAGGCATACACATGTGCAGAGCTAAGACATTGTCCAAGAGCGTGCGTTCTCTCCTCTACGTTCCTTGCTGAATCAGGCCCTCAGATTACATACTGCTAATTAACAGTGGAATCATCTTTGGAAAGAATCATAGGAATGGCTGCTTTTCAGAATTACACTAGTGCACAGGTAACTACTGTAACTAACTTTTAAATTCATCGCCTGAACTACTCCATGCTGTTGGTAACAATCCAATGATCTGATGTGCTATCAGTTTTTTCTCCCATTGACTTTAAACCAGGGGTATACAGACCTAAAGAAGATGAATTGTGTTAGCAACAGCTGCTCTGACCCCAGAGTTTAATGATTGAAAAACAAATATTAATTAATCTTGGCAGCACTTTTTAAAATGTCCTTTACATATCCTTATACTTTAAATGACTTATGATAATAAAAGTAAACAAAATAAAATTAATGTGCAAAAGATATAATTTATAATGCAAAAGGCTTTGTGTAAAGCTATACAGGTAAGGAAATCTATTAAGAACCTGTCATGTTTTCTATGTAAATGAGAATATGCTTGCCATTAAGATTTCTTTTAAATCAATAAGTCATCCATTTAAAATTGTCTTTGTCTTTTGCAAAACAATATTACTTTATTCTTAGTATTTATTAACTAATCAAAAAACATCATATGTGAAGTCATTGCATTTTATAGGTCACATATTGTACATAACTGCTCAGAAATAACTGAGCAATAAATGTTTCATTATTAACTTCTCCATGAATTAACTTCTCAGGTACATTTGAGAGTGGGTTTAAAAAAATGAGTCAGCATGGATTAAAGATATAGAATCTAATGGATGAGTCAAAATGCTTAAGTTAATTTAATGATGTAGTACAGCTTGTAATGTAGGAGTAGGTGGTTTCAATGCAGTGGGGTATCATTTATGAACATGTTATTGTGATGTTCTATATTATGTTATTTTTTATATTATGCCTTTTTGTTCTATTATTTTTTAGATATTTCTCAATAAAATCAAGAAAATTCAGAAAATATTTTTTTTCTTTTTGTTTGACTCTATGAGCATTGTGAAAATATGCAAGTAAAGATGTTTAAAAGGAAAAGTTAATGCAGCAATTGCTGACTTTGTGGCCACAGCATAAAACAGCTTGCCTACCACATGTTGAGGAGTAAAAACATTCATAAAATCATTGTTACTAATGAAATTATACAACTGACTCACTTCACACAAAGTGCCATCAATTATTTGGCATGCTTATATAAGATATGTTTTTATTGAAAAAAGGAGCCTAATAAGTTTATAAAAAAGTAATACTGATTTATGAGCAAACTATGATATATACAGTACTTTTCTATTTTTACTTTTATTTCAATTCTCAGAGATTAGACATGACTGCTTTCCTCTCCGACTTGAACTCAAATTAAGGAGTAAATTAAATAGGGACTGAGTTTTTTCTGCAGGACATACTGTACATAGACCTTCTCACAAATGTAAAGGTTCGAGTTTGTCCCACAACTCAATAAATACAATAGCCTGCAAACTTGTGAGTTCAAGGCTTTAACATTATGAGAGCCTGTGCAAATTCTCTTATGAAAACTTGGACCTTGTAATGCGATTTGCATTATAAAGTCCAAATTATACAGAAGCATTCACAGATCACTGAAATCCATGAAGACTTCTATGTTTAAAATAAATAGTATAGTGAGTTTTAATAAATGGTGTGCCCCCCCTACAAGCATACCCAGCCTTGGGCTCTTTCCTGGTTTTTAAAATACAGGGCAAAAATTGTGTAAGGCTGCCTTGTATTTTAAGAATCAGCACCAGGCTCTATTGAGCATATCCTAGTTCTTAAAATATAGGGGAAATATGTGTAGGGTTCCCCTGTACTTTTTGAGCCAGCACCAGGCTCTGTTGAGCTAATCCTGGTTGTGGAAATACAGGGGACAAAATAAGTAGGGGTTCCCTGTATTTTCCCTAACAAGCAATGGACTCTTTTCAGAGTGGGTGTAATGCCACAGCCAGGGAACCCTGTCACCGGGTCCCTTGAAATAAGCATTCACACCTGACTGCTTAGTCAGCCCAGGGATCCCAGGGGTGGAGAGGACTCCCAAGAGCTTGGAGCTATCTTCATGCACCACCAGTGGGTGCTGGGTTTATGTGTACAAAAAGGAAAATATTAATATTGACTTTTACTGGAGAACTAGAGGTCCCAGCAAGCCTCCCCCACATGCTGGTACCTGGAGAACCACAAGTACCAGCATGTGGAGCATAAAGGGCCACCCAACATACACACTGTGAAAGTAAAATTTTATTTAAACATACATGCACACTCACATTCATGCATGCTCACCTATAATCTCTGTAGCCAATCACATCCACTTGTCCTGTGGAAACTACATAACCTGTAATAAAAATCCATACTCACCTACCACTTGTTTGGATCCTCTTCTGTCCCTGTATGCATCCATATCTTTGTAAAAGAAAAACATTACTCTAGTCCACAGACAGGTACCGTCCCCTAAGCACAGTACATCATGAATGGGGTTCAGCCACTGCATTTGCCATATATAATGCTTTGGCTGAGCATTCTTTGGCTAAGAGAGGTGGGCCTCCACTGCTGAAAGTGCTCCCTGGCTCTGGCAGTACACCCCCACTAGAAAGAGTCGGGTGCTGTAGTGGAAAATAAGGGGGGCCCCTACTCATTTTGTCCCGCATAGTTCCACAACTAGGACCATAATTCTACAGCCAGGGGGACCCCTATGTAATTTTTCCCCTGTATTTTCTCAACCTGGACCGGCTCAACAGAGCCTGGTGCTGGTTCTTAAAATATAAGGGATCTCTATGCATTTTCCCTGTATTTTAAGAACCAGAACAGGCTCAACAGAGCCCTGGGCTGCTTTGCTTGTGGGGGGGATGCATGGATCTCTGCATGTTTCTGTGTAACTCTGATCAACTCAGCTTAGATTTTCTAGCCTGAAGCAGGTCTGTTTTTTACTGGTTTTCAGACAGTAATAGTGTGCGAGTTAAACACTGGCAATCTATTACATTGCCACATTGTGTGGTCACAATGGCAAAACATCTTGATGCATAAATTTCCATTGTGAGTTGTGAGCGTATAAAACATGCTAGTTTGCATTCTCTTGAGCCTATTACATAAGATAAGTCTTAAAAATGTGGGAGTATAGCTCTATACTCACACATTTTTCAAACTCAGCCTTATTACATTTTCCCTCTAATCTCAAATCAACAAGACTATCTGAGTGCTATTTTTATTAAAATTAAAGTTTAGATAAGATAAAGTCTTATAAATGTGGCCAACTTACTCAACTAAATTGTAATAAAGAGGGTTTGATGGGGATGTAGTTAGCAGACCGGCGGATAGGATGTCGCCAGTCTGAATCCTGATGTTGGAAGTCTGGCATGGGATTTAAGATAGGTGTCAAAATACTGATGCCTATCTTAATCCTGATGCCTGAACATAGACAGACACCAGTCCAAACCAGGTAAGTCTGTGGCACCTTAGCTGTTAGCCGTTGGGGGGTGGGTTAGGTTTAGGTACCATAGCAAGGTTAGCATTAGGTTTTTTGGGGGGAGGTTAGGGTTAGGCACCCCTAGATGGGGTTAGGAATAGGCACCACTGTGGGTTTAGGGGTAGGCACTACGGGGGAGGGTAAAGTTTAGGCACAAAGGGGGAGATTTTAGTTTAGGCTCTTATGGGGAGGGTTAGGGTGCAGGGAGGGAAGGGTTAGGCTGGAAGAAGGGAGGGTTATGGATAGGGGGAGAAGTGGGGAGGGTAAGTATGCTTACCTGACCCCTGTCAGGATAGCAACCATGGGGATGCCACTGTTGGTATTTTGAGAGGAGGCATCCCTACAGCCGATATTACAAACTGATTCCATTTGATTATGTTATACATCAAAAGTATTATTTTATTTTTAGTTTGGAAAAATTGTATCAGAGGTTATTATTGCAAAAAAGTAAATAGTATTTATAGCATGGAATTTTTATCTGGAATTATTAAGACCTGTGGTTTTTCAAATAAGAGGCTTTTCTGTAATTTAGATAATTTTAACCAATCGTGTATCCATTTTACAAAAGGTCCTTTCAGGTTATACTGCAGCTACTCCATTGTAATTATAAAATAATACATAATACATATTCAAAGACAATGGTTAATATTATATGAAAAAGGAGAAAAGTAAATATCACTTTAGCTTGTCATTAGAATTGTCCCCACTGTGTATTTTAGATTATATAACATTTATCTTAATTTTTTTTGCCCCTTTTATGTTACTTAGGAAACAATTTCTGTGATTTAGTAAACTTCACACAAAAATATTACTATTATATACTACACTTAAGTAGTCTAAAATAGGTTATGTATTTTTTACCCTGTATTAAAACAATACTGTATGTTAGAATTATCTAGTATAAACTGTATAGAGAAATTTATATTTTCTTAAAAAAACAAAGAACAAAATGAAAAGTCATAATTAAAAGGGACATTTTCCCCAAGCAAATCAAATCTTTTTTAGAAAGAATAGAGAAAAATATTTAAAATAGCTCCAATATAGAAGTTTGCAATTATATTCTTTCAACATGTTCTTATCCTTTGGTATTGTTTATACATTTTATACATTTGGCATACTGAAATCTAATTAGTTTGCTTCCCTGTTCTATAATTCCTAAAGCAAAAATCAGTGAGTTTTGTGATCGTAAGATGTACAATGTTGTTTCTTGGAGGTTTAAATAGTTTCTAGTTTATTAGGTGACTATTTTATAGTCTACCCAAACTAAATGTCTTTTATTTGGATGTTATAGTGAAAAATGACAAAAAATAAGTAAAAAAGAAAGTTAACTTGTTTCATTCTTGGTTGTTTTTCATACTTAGTAAAGCTCCAGATACATATTGCTAAATTTAACTTAGAATGTTTAGAGGGTAATTCAATTAGTGACTGCAATATTCAACTGGTTACATATGAGTCAGTTCCCATATTGGTTATAAGCATAACATGTTTGAGAGTTTACTACTATTAATAGGAGTCATAAGAAATATAAAATACAAAATGGTGTTGATGTTTTAACATGTGTACATATGTGCATTCATTCTTAATTTTCTAGGAAAGGTCATTGAGAAAGTGATGACAACACAACTGGAAACCCGCCTTTCTGAACATGATATTTATGATCCATTCCAGTTAGGATGTAGGAGAAGACAGCACCGAAACAGCCCTGATATGTGTGCTTAATAATCTGATGGCAAGAGACAGAGGTGAATGTTCAATCTTAATCCTTCTGGATCTCTCTGCAGCATTTGATACTGTGGACCACGGGATTCTAATTGAGCACCTGAAAAATTTCTGTGGACTGGATGGCACAATCCTTAGCTGGTTTGAATCATTTGTAAACAGCAGGTCACAGAGAGTTTCTTCTGTTATAAACTCTTCATCACCAGTGACACTTCCATGCAGTGTGCCACAGGGTTCTATACTATCTCCCATGCTTTTTGTAGTAGATATGCTATCACTGGGTGAAATAATCAGATGTCATGGCCTAAACTACCACTGCTATGTAGATGATACACAACTGTATCTATCCTTTGCTTCTGGTACTGAGAACACAATAACATCCCTAAATGGCTGCCTAGCTGCACTCCAGGAGTGGATGAGTGCCAGTTGGCTGTGACTGAACCCTGATAAAACAGAGGTCATTGTGATAAGTCACAGGACAAGACTGTAGCACAGCTAACCAACAGGACTTATGATTGGGGGTTCAGAACTACAAAACACTGAACATGTTTAGAATCTTGAAATTGTCCTGGATAGTGGCTTGACACTTAAACATCAGGTATCAGCCACAATCAAATCCTTTCATCTGAGGAATTTAGCCAGAAACAAGCACATAATTCCCTCAGAAAATCTGCCTAAAGTCATACATGCATTTATATAAGCACGCCTAGACTACTGCAATGCTCTCTACCTTGGTCTCCCAGCAAATGAATTGCACCGCTTGCAGATGGTACAAAATGCAGCTGCCAGGCCATTAACCAACCAGCCCCATTCCAGCCACATAACACCCATTCACTACTCCCTTAACTGGCTGCCTGTCAGATGGCAAAATTGTTTTCAAGATTGGCTTACTAACTTTCAAAGCTTTACATGACCAGGGCTCTGAAGCTGCTGCTGATCCCTTACTGTCCAACTCGATTACTGCGATCCATTGATGAAGGACTATTAACAGTACCTAGAATCTCCTGGAATTCATCTTGGGGTCAAGCCTTTAGCTTTGTGGCTCCGACTCTATGGAACTCACTTACCTGCACAGTTTGAGGCCTCCACTCTAGAATCCTTAAAAAATACATTCAAAACTTACCTATTCACCCAAGCATTTCACTATTGTACCTTGTTAAGATTGTTTTGTATTTTGTGTTGTAAGGGCAAATGTAAGCACTTTGAGTCCTTTAGGAGAAAAGTGCTATATAAATAACATTATTATTATTATTATTATTATTATTATTATTATTATTATTATTATTATTATTATTATAAGTGAAAGTAATTGAATAGCATTTCCCTGTGTGGTGAGGTAATCCCTGTCGCTAATTGAATTCCCCCAATACTGTATCACTCTACTTGATTGGCTCTGTCAGGAAATAATTATTTCAAGGTCCAAATCTGACATCAGCTAAGTTTACACTGGGAATGCAAAAAGATATTGCAGAGATGTAACCTTAATACAATGGTCGAGTTTTACATATGATTTGCTGTTCCATGCTGCATTTGTGCTTATATGTTTTGCAGAATTTAAAGTTCATGAGATGAGCTAGGGTGACATTGAGCAAGATGATGGAATGCTTTCCAGTGTTTGCTGAAAACAGGGAGCCACTTTAAATGGTTTGTGTTTGGCGCTCAACTGTCAGAATGCCTAATGGAGGGTTCTAGTTAGTTGAGCTATATTTATCTAGATGTGCTGGCAGTACATGGGACAAAAGTGAACATTCTTTTTTATTTTTGGTACCTTCATAGACTTTATGGGGTGTTATTTTCACAATAGGGGCTTTGTCTCCAATATACATATATATATATATATATATATATATATGTATATATATATATATAAATAAATATATAAATAGACAGAAATAATACAGCAGAAAATCAATCAGCACACATTTTTCCAGAATATCATGATATCCATTCTTATGTTTTAATTTTAAAAGTCCTGCTAATATGGGGGTTTGTTGCGCCTTAGCAGTATACCACGCTGGATTGTTGACAAGTCTTTGTGAGTCTAGAATGGCCCTAAAGTGGACCGAAGTCGACAGACATTGATTGCATAAGTATTTTGACTGTTATATGAACCGCTTTACATGCATTTTACAAGGTTTGGACAATATGCTCCAGTAATGGTGTTGTGTTTACTGGGTGGTGAATAAAACACATTTTGTGATAAGAATATTGAAACAAGGAGTAGTGCCTTCACTTTGTGGACATATATATGTATATATATATATATAAATAAATATATAAATAGACAGAAATAATACAGCAGAAAATCAATCAGCACACATTTTTCCAGAATATCATGATATCCATTCTTATGTTTTAATTTTAAAACTGCCAGAAATTTCAAGATATCATTTTTGACATTTTTGAGTACCCTTTAAAATATACATTTCCATTAGTTTTCAAATATTTCAATATTTGACACTGACAAAAATAAATATGACAATTTCTTGGTAGTAGAAAGAACTTGAGATGCTGCAAGTCTGGAATTTTAAATGAAGATAATTTATTTTCAGAGAAAGAAGGCAAGCTTAACAAAGCCTTCAAATTGGCAGCATCAATGTTACTTGCCATGTGGGAAAAACTACATCTGTGCAGTTGGGACTTTTACTTCTCCTGACTACGGCTGGAGTCAGAACATGCCACAGATTGCATGTAATGAGACTCATGGGATCTGAGCTCATGAGCTGAAACAGTCTTTAAGAACCTTTAACCATTATTGACAAAGTATCATTAATGTCAGTCTGTTCATGATGTTCTGTCCTATAAAGCTGCGGTGAAGGCTCATGTGCCTTGTAGGAGCCTAGATCTGATAAACAAGTCAATTTATTGACATGATTTTTGACACCTACTGTATAACATTAACAATTAATAATCATTAATACATAAAGTACAGTGCTGTAACTGTGATAGATCACTGCTGGAGTTGAATATTCTAGATTCAAGAAAGGCAATGAAGACTCAGACTCAGGTGCAAGAAAGTATGTCACTGGCAAGGCATGCTGATAGTTAAGGTTCCACAACAGATAAAGAGCCATACTTGGTGCCTACTCTTTCTCTACAAGTTCACCTCTGGGTCTTTTGCAACCAGACAAACAATGATAATTTCCCTCCATACTTTTTAACCTTTCTGAAGTAATAATGTAAAAAAATAAGAAAAACGCTGCTATAAATGACACATAACTTAATGGTTTCTTTTTTGCATAGTGAAAAAATATCCATAATTTGCTGCTATTTTATTACAAATCATCAGCCAAATGTCATGTTTGTGAGTCATACTAGAAGAGTGCCAGACACTTGCTGCAAATTTCAGCTTTGGCAAGTCACCTTTTAGTAAATTCATCCTCAAATGTTTCCCTGATGGATTGTAACAAAAGATTTACACTTAGCTATTTGAATTTTTACAATTGCATATATATATATATATATATATATATATATATATATATATATATATAAATATAATAAATTATATTGTTTGCTCTATCATACCTATAGTAAAATGGAGAAAGTTAGTTATATTAAATTTGGGGGTGGAATTTAACTGAAGCTAGATTGTTAAAATCTTCTCTTGGTAAAAAAAACAAGAATTTAAAGCAGGAAGGAAATGGAATTAATAAAAATGAAATAAATGTAAAAAATCTTGCCTCTTCACAAACTTAGCATTGAGGTACCATGAAAATGTTTTTCTTATTAGATATTTGAGATCAAGAGAATTTGCAATACATACAGCAGGAAGGCATTTATTCAACAAATACAGTAACATTGAGAAAATAGATAATATAAGCTAAATTTTAAATTACCATTTTTAAACTTCCTTATTTGTAAAGCTAACTAAATAAATTCTATTACATGTAAAAACTACAAAAACTGCTAAAATAATACATAAAGTAAAGGATGACTCTCACTTACTGCTAAGTTTTCTGTACCATTCCAATTCAAGTTTTTTGTTTTTAAAAAGTCAACTTTTCTAAATCATGGACCTAATTTAAAGGATCTTGCCTAGCAAAAATAAATATTTTTTTCCATAAGAATACATAAAAGGCAGGGATGGGCAAAATACATAAACAACATTCTGCTATCCCATCAGTATATGGTAGGTTACAGTTGCTTCAAAGAAAAGGTGGGGTCGATTGTTGCACTGGATCATATATCAAAAACCATTTACCATGATGATTTGTATGTATCACTGTAAGCACAAAGGAAACAGGCTGGTGGTGCCCCCAAGATTGAAATATGATACAATTGTATATTTAACAAAAAGATATTCTATATAGAGGCACTCTTATATTACAATTTAGCTTAATCTGGCAAAATACTACTTCACTATTTCCCTATTCAAAATGTTGTCATTTGTTACCTATATTTTCTCTTCAACTATCTACATAGAAGGTATTTCACTTGAATTTACATGTTAAGGGCATAATGTGATAGGTTGCAACATTTGTCAAGTTTCCACTGTAATAGAAAACAATTTTGAGACTTAGGGGTATATTTACTAAAGTGAGGTTTTTTAAAAGCGGAGATATTGCCCATAGCAACCAATCAGATTCTACTTAACATATTTCTAGCACCTTCTTGAAGATAATAGCTAGAATCTGATTGGTTGCTATGGGCAACATCTTCACTTCTAAAACCCCGCACTTTGTTAAATATACCCCTTATTCTGAACATTAATGGCTAGTTTCAGGCTTTTGAGGCAGGTAAAAAAGACAGACACACCAGGAACTCACTAGAAACCATACTTACAATCCTTTTGGCTGTCCCAATTTGATTGGTTGGTATTTTATCTCTCTTTGGTGTTTTATACATCTCTCTCAGATATAATAGGTTCAAATGGTATAAGCACTGTCAAAGGTGAACACTTTCCAATGGTGATCCATTGAAGACATTTTTCAGGGCACTTTAAATTAGGTCCAATATGTCTACAATCTGACTGAATCCTCCCCACAATACAATTCAATGTCAACCATTGATGTGCCTTAAAATGCAGCATGGGTTGAGCACAGCCCCAATCACAGCATATGAGTATGCATCCATATGTAATGTAAGAATGGGAAAGACGCCTATAGAAAAAATGTTAATACAGTATGAAGGTTTCATACATTTTATCATCACTCATTAGCTAGGTCCTTGACAAAGTTTCAGCTTAGACATCAGATTTTACTTTGAGCTTAGACGTCAGATTTTACTTTGAGGAACACAAGACTTGATGAAATGATCTTGAAAATTACATACCATTATTGTATATCAAGTGTCTTAGAACCTATTAGAAATTTCACAGTGCATAAAGAATACAGGTAGTTTCAACTTTATGGTCTTTTGCCTTTTTGAAATATATAAACTATGTAACTGTGTATCAAATGAATAAGCCTTCATTTGTTAAAAGCTTAGAAATATAACATAATTCCCTTTAGATCTTCTTTTGACATATGCATGCTGCATATTTCCAGTATAGTGAATAGACATTGTATCATTTTGTGACCTAATTTGCCCAAGAAAGCTATTTTATAAACCTTCATTTTTACATATAAATTAGTTCATAACTTACATAGCTAGTTTTAATTAGAGATGACCGGGTTCAGTTTCCCGGAACCGAACCCACCTGGACTTAGGGGTTGCAAGCAGATCCGAGTCCTGGCTTGGGTCTTCGCACCAGGCTCAGATCTGAAAATGAGCAAAAACCTGCTCTTCTCTGTGTTGCATCTCTGTGTTTTGGTTTCTGTCACTCTATATTTTGGATCCAAGCAGCTGCCATTACCAATGATAAAAGGCCGCTCTTTGGCTGAGAGTGGCTGTCTCTCAGCCAACCAGTGGCCTGTTAAAATGGTAGTGGCCATTGATTGGATCCAACAGGCAGAAGTGACAGAAACCAGAGGGGGACCTGTCAGCAGCAGCCGCAGTGCAGAGAGAGGCAGTGGAACAAGATGTACTTGTCCTTTCTGACATATAGTACATAGTTTGCAGAAATTGCGGGACCACAGCCAGTTCATATTTCCCTTCCAGCAGCTTTCAAAGGCAGAAGAGAGGTATTTGTGTCTGACAATGGCTCTGTTCACAGTATTCTGCAGAAGAGATAACACTGACCTATAAGTCCTCACAATTATTCTACCCAGCCTCTGTACATGATTTATTGGCCATATATACATTACACACACACCAGTTTGGAACTAACTAAATGAATGCTACTCAGGAGACAGACCAAGACTAAAGGGTATATTGCATTTTAGTGCAATATATCCTTTAGTCTTGGTCTGTCTCATGGAAAGCACACATGTAGTAGATTTCAAAATAGTGGTGCCCTTATATTAAGGCTGAATCGAAATAAACAGAAATCTCCATAGAGAATTCTGGAGGGGAGGGCATGGTGTTTAAGGTGCTACACCTCAAAAGCTATAGGAAGTACCAAGTTGAAATTTGGCATGTACAGGTAGAACTGTTGCTGGGTGCTGCATGCCATTTTTCTGGGCAAAAAAAAATAGGATTTGGTAGTAATCTAAAGTTCCAACTGTCAGTTTTTCTGACACTCTCAGTTAGGACCACTTTTTGGCTGTTCTCTTTGGGGGATTTTTGGGAAGGCAAAACTCAGTGAAGGGGGTAAATTTAGACTTGGGGATTGTTTTATAAGCTAGCTATTGTTCCAGGATAGGGCTTTTTGGGGTTCAGGTAATTGATAAAGTTACAGTTTTTAAACTATTACCTCACAATTGCGCCATTATAGAGATAGGAAGATTCAATTCCTTGTGCAGCCTCAGTAGGAGCCTCCAGCAGGTGTACTCACTGTGGCTTCACCTGGGTGAACCAAGATGGCTGCCTTTTACTGGCATAAGTAACCCGGCAATGACAGCAGGTGGTAGCAGTGGTTGGGACCCAACGGCGGTACGGCCATCAGCTGTGGTGGCGGTGCGGACATCAACAGTGGTGCAAACATCAGTGGTACCCAGCAGCATTGGGGGAACTGGTGGTGGGCTTGCAACTGAGAGGAACCAGTCCTTGTCTGCCATTCAGAGTACAGCAGCGGAGGCCATTTCAAAATGGTGCAGAGGCGCCATATTTGAAATTCAAATATTGCCGCCGCGAGCCAATCACGGCTCATTATGTCATCGCCCCATCCCTCAGCATGGCAGTCTGATGGCTGGGAGGGTTTAAAGAAGTGCTGCCAGGTGTTGGTGCCTGCCAGGTGAAGACAACAAAGTCCTGAGGTGGTGACAGCCATAAAAATTAGCTTAAAGGCCACTGCCCCCAGGTGCAGACAACATAAATTTTATTTAAAAAATCGGTGTAGTCTGATCATTTTAATATTTATTTTACAAGTGTAATACAAGTACCAGTGGGACCTAAATGCACTAATTTCTGGTACATTTGGTATTCCAAGTAACTACATGTGGAGGAGGCTTGATGGGGCCTATAGTTTACCTGCAAAAGACAATATTCTTTAAAATAGAGCACATTACACCAGCTCCCAAAGGATTCCAGTACTGGGCTGACTAGTGCCCAGGTTTAATGCTTCTGCTGGGGGGCAAGGTGAAAGTACTCCCCTAGCTATGGCAATAGCCCCCCTCTAGAAAAAGTCCGGTACTGATTCTGGACAATACAGGGGGACCCTAAGCATTTTTCCCCCTGTATTTCAAGAACCAGGACCAGCTCAGAGCCCAGTGCTGGTTGCGCAGAATATGGGTGACCCCTAAATAATTTGCCCCCTGTATTTTGGCAACCAGGATTGGTTCTAATTATCCCACTGCTGGTTGTGTAAAATACAGAGGACAGGACTGGCAGTGAAGAGCCCAGGGCTGGTTGTGCTTTAGGGGGAGGGAGCCACTGTACAATCAACCTGGCACCAACCGCTATGGGGTACTATGGATAGCACCAGGCTATCAACCCAGCCCTGGTGTGCCCTGGAGAGGGGTGACCCCTTTATTGGGGGTTCCCAGCTCCCTAGGGATCCATGGCCTGGGTTGACTAGCGGCCAGTGTTGTTGGTTTGGCCAGGGGACCTGGTGGAAGGGTTCCCCTGGCCGTGGCATTATCCCCCTCCGAGAAAGAGCTCGGTGCTGGTTATGGATAATACAGGGGACCCCTTATGATTTTTGTCCCCTGTATTTCCAAAACCAGGACCAGCTCAGTTGGGCCAAGTGCTGGTTAGCTGAATACAGGGGACCCTATGACTTTTGTCCCCTGTATTTTGACATGGAATGGCTCTAAAAAGCCTGGTGTTGGTTGTGCTAAATGCAGGTACACCATTGCTTTTTGTCCCCTGAATTTTCACAACCAGGACTGGCAGTGAAAATCCCAGGGCTGGTTATGCTTTTGGTGGGAGGGGGGCATCATTATTTTATACATCTTCAATTTTTAATATAGATGCATAGATAGATCTCACTGATATATCCATTCATCTGTGTCTTATTGATTTAATTTTCTTAGATGCATGCCCAGCATCAGTGAGCCCCTCTGTCACAAGCTGATGTCACTTTGCAATGCCCCACCTCCACACTCCTACTGATGCTGCTAACCCACTGGCCTACAGCCCACCCCTGCAACTGTCCCTCTTTCTGCACCTCTCAAACCAATTCCTGTTTGCTGGACCCTTTTCCACCTATGCTAGTGTACAATAGTGTTGTCCTTCTCCCCTGCAGGTGGCATGGTTTGCTCCTCCAAACCCTGAGAGTTAATAAATTTAAAAAAGCAATGACATTCTGATCATTAAGGCTGATATCTTAATGGATGTGTTCTTTGCACAATAAAGATATGGTATGCTATCACCCCTGTGGTTAACTAAAGATTCAGCACTCTCACAGAGTGAGATTGCTGTCACTCACAAATTGGTGGAGCTGCTAATTCACACAATTGTGTGCTCATTAGAATACACACTGCAGTCAATGCAACTGAGGTCTAAGCAGAAAGGCATGGAATGGGGGAAGATTAAGTATTAGTGATTGGGGAAACCAAAGTGATTCAGAAGGGTGGAAGACAGCGGTGTGGATGGAGAGGGAGACAGAGTGGCATGGTTTGGGGGGCAGAGTGATGTGTATGGAGTGCTACAGAGTGGCATAGACCTGGGAAGACAGAGCAGCACAGATGGGTAAAGAAAGATTCGTGTGGATGAGGAAATACAGACAAGCACAAATGGTAGAACACACAACAGTAGCGATTGGGGAAAACAAATTGGTGTGGATGTGGGGGAAGACAGAGTTGTGCAAGTAGTGGGGACAGAGTGGGGCAGAAGGATGATGAAAAAGTGGCAAAGATGAGGGCAAAACATAGCGTCATGGCTGGGGGAAAGGTAGTGGTGCAGATGTAAGGAAAGAGATTGGCACAGATACAAGAAGACAGGGTGGCACTTATGGGTAAAGACATATTGGTGCGGATGAGGGAATACAGACTAGCACAGTTGGGAAACCACACAGCAGTAGGGATTGGGGAAAATAGAGCAGCATGTAGGCATATAGGGGAAGAGAGTGTACATGCATAAACAGAGTATAACAGTTTTAGCAATTAGGGAGCTGAATGTGTATTCTAAAAGAGATAGATGTATGGAGAGAGGAGGATGTTGGAACCCAGTGGGATTGTTGTGGTGACTGAATTGGAAGATTGTGAGCACTAAGTGGGATGTGGGTGCCACATAACTGCTCAGACCTCAGTTGCATAGACTTCATGTGTGTCTTCCAATAAGCACACAATTGTGTAACTTAGCAACTCCACCATTTTGTGAGTGACGGCAATCTTACTTTGTGAGAGTGCTGAATATCTAGTTAACCAAAAGGTGTGATGGCATACCATATCTGTTTTGCACAAGAAACACATGCATTAAGGTGTCAGCCTTAATGATTGGAATTTCATTGCTTTTTTAAGTTTGAGTGGCAGAAATTTAGTAGGTTTTGTAAAAATTCAGATCATGTATAAGAAACCTTAATGAAGGTTTTTATTGTCTATGGAATATATATATATATATACTGTATATATCTTCAATCTCAATACCATAATTCCGATGGGACTTAATGAGAAGATCCAATAGAGATTTTAAATGATGTTCAATTAATTAATTTCTACCTCAGTACCTTTCTTTTTAGGGTACATGTCTTCGTGATATTTTTGGCTTTTTTATTATTTAGTCCTTTGGATTTTTTTTTATTTTTTTGGTTATTTGATCTAATCACAACATTTTTTTATTGATAGATTTCTAAATTCCTTTGAGTATAAGCACTTAGATTTTTTTATTTATATTATTGATACCGACACACATCCTTATGTATTTTTTAAGACACTTTTGATCTAATAAGATCCTTATTTACACTCATTAATAGTAGTTTTTTTCAAATTCAAATACTTTTTTATATTTATATGTTATTACAGTTTTTCTTTACATATTTATTTAAATTTTATTTAATTTCATTTTAATTAGTATAGTGTAGCCTCCCTATACAATTCATTATGCCACGTGGCCATCGTGGACAGTATTTTCAGACCATTAGATCATATTTTTTTCTTAATATATGAGCTTAGTGCCCTAATGGTCCCTCCTACTTTTTGCCTTTGTGTGTTATGGTTTTGTATATATGAAGTTGTTTCATATATGAAGTTGTTTCTGTAGATCTGTGTTTGCATATTATGTATTACTTCTCCTATGATGCATAGTCTTACACACAAGGTGATAATATTGTCTATATTTGTAGTCTCTGATGAGCCATTTTCCCTTATTGCTTTTTTCCTCACATGGGTGAAGACTTGATTTTTATTTTGATTTACACATTTTTCCTGTTAGGGCTTCTATGATGTGGTAAAGGAATGCTGATGGTGCCGTGATGGTGCTTCTGGGTCTCCTGCTGCGGTCTACACATGGCAGGCTTCTACACACTATTTAAGATTAGTATATTTATTTCACTTGTTATATACAGAGATGTCCCGAAACTTAGGTGCCATTTGTTTATCATGTGAATACACGTCTTTTGACATTTTTGCACAAGTCTCTGATTGCCGCCATTTATTTTGCTGGATATATATATATATCCATAGACAAAAAAACATATGGTTTCACATGTCCCATTAAGGCTGCTTAGACATGATCTGAAAATTCACAAAACGTATTGATTTTCTGCAACTCAAACTTCAAAAAGCAATGAAATTACGATCAATAAGGCTGACTCCTTAATGGACGTGTTCCTTGCGCAATACAGATATGGTATGCCATCACACCCTGTGGTTAACTGCAGATTCAGCAGTCTCAAAGAATGAGATTGCTATCACTCACAAAATGTTGGAGCTGCTAATTCATAGAATTTTGTGCTCATTGGTATACACACAAGCAGTCTGTGCAACTGAGGTTTGAGCAGGATTGTGGCTCTCACATCCCACTCAGTGCCCACAATCTTCCCTTTTGATCACCAAAACAATCTCACTGTATTTCAACATACTTCTCACTGCATACACTTATCTCATTTAGAATACACCTTCAGCTCCCTTATTTTTAAAAATATCATTCTCTGTCTATGCATGTTCACTTTCTTCCCCTATATGCCTCCTTGCTGCTATATATTTCCCAATCCCTACTACTGTGTGGTCTCTCAACTGTGATAGTCTGTGTTCCCTCATCTGCACCAATGTTTTTCCCCAGCCGCACCGCCCTGCAGCCACGGTGCTGTCTTTCTCTCATCTGTGGCACTCTTTCTTCCTCCATCTGTACTACTCTGGTCCCCCAACCATGCAACTCTGTCTCCCCCATCACTCTGTCTTCCTCCCCATACTCTCCAATCTATCTTCCCCAATCCCTACTGCTGTGTGGTCTCCGAACTATGGTAGTCTGTGTTCTCTCATCCACACCAATCTGTCTTTCTCCATCTGCACTGCCCTGCATCCATGCCACTCTGTTGCCTTTTGCACCACTGCCTTCCCCTAAGTCATGCGCTGTCTTCCTTTCCTTTGTGGCACTCTTTCTTCCTCCTTCTGCACCACTCTGTCACCCCCAACTGTGCGACTGTCTCCTCCCCCACCCACACTACTCTGTCTTCCCCAATCCCTACTGTTGTGTGTTCTCCTATTTGTGCTAGTCTGTATTCCCTTATCCGCACCAATCTGTCTATATCCATCTGCACTGCTCTGTCTTCCCATGTCCATGCCACTCTCTTCCCCTATTCAGGTCACTGTTCCCCCAAATCATGCCATTCTGTTTCCCCCCATCCGCACCACTGTTTTCCACACATCTGCATTACTTTGGCTACCTGCCCCCTCTGTACTGCTTAACCTTCCCTTATCTACATGCCTTTGTGTCTCACCTATCCACGCTGCTGTGTCTCCTCCCCCCATCCACACCACTTTTATCCCATCTGCACAGCTCTATTTTCTGCTTTCACCGAAGTTGCATAGACTGCATTTGTGTATTCCAATGAGCACAAAATTCTATGAATTAGCAGCTCCACCATTTTGTGAGTGACAGCAATCTCATTCTGTGAGACTGCTGAATCTGCAGTTAACCACAGGGTGTGATGGCATACCAGATCTGTATTGCGCAAGGAACATCCATTAAGGTGTCAACCTTAATGATCATAAATTCATTGCTTTTTGAAGTTTGATTGGCAGAAAATCAATAAGTTTTGTGAATTTTCAGATCATGTCTAAGCAGCCTTAATGGGACATGTGAAACTATAAGGTTTTTTGTCTATGGAATTTCATAGCTTTTTTAAAATTTATTAACTATCAGGGTTTGTATGAGCAAACCGCGCCACCTGTAGGGAAGAAGGCAAAAAAATGGAACACTAACGCAGGTGGAAGAGGGGACAGCATACTGGAGGTTGGTTTGGGAGGTGCAGAGTGCGAGAGGGCTGTAGGTTTGTGGGGTAGCGGCTGCAGCGGCGGTGCAGAGCAGTGGCAGCAGTACAGTGCAAAGGGGGCATCAAATCAATAAGTCACATATGCATGAATGCAGCAGTGAGATCCATCTATGCATCTGTTAAAAATTGAATGTGTAAATAAAAAAAATTAAAAAGGCATAGCCCCATCCCTAAAAGAAGACAACCAGCAGCGGGCTTTGGAGCCCAAGTACTGGTTGTGCTAAATACAGGGGAAAAATTATGTAGGGGTTCCCCTTATTAATCACAAGCAGCACCATGCTTTTCAGAACCAGTTGTGGTTGCCAAAATATGGGGGACAAATGATGTAGGGGTCCCCCGTATTTAGTGCAACCAGCACAGGGCTCTGAGCCAGTCCTGGTTCTGGAAATAGAAGGGAGGAAAATGCATAGGGTCCCCCTGTGTTTTCCAAGAACCAGCAGTGGACTCCTTCTAGCACGGGTGTTGATGCCACAGCCAGGGGAGCCCTTTCACTGGGCCACCCAGCAGCAGCATCACCCCTGACCACTTGTCAGCCCAGGCCAGGGATCCCTGGGGAGCTGGGGGCCCCCAATAAAGGGGTCCCCCTCTCCAGGGCACCCCAATCCCAGGTTGATAGCCCCTGGCTATCCCCGACACCCTTTGTCAGTGGGTGCTGGGTTGATTGTGTTGTGTGGTGCATATGAAAATATAATTATTGTCTTTTGCAGTAGTACTGCATCCCTGCATACTGGTACTTGGAGAACCACAAGTACCAGCAGATTGGGCATTAAGGGCCTGCTGGCACGTATAGTACCCCTGCAAAAGAAATATTAAAATAAAACAAACATACACCATTTTTTAAAGTATTTTTTTATGCCACACCTTCACCTGTCAGGCGGCAGCTTTTAAGGAATCTTCACCTGGGGCGTGGCAGCCATTAAGCTCTTTTGCACAGCTGCTGCCCATCCAGGGCTCCTGTGGAATCTTAATGCTTCAGCTGGTCTCTCCAGCTCCCAGGCCAATAACTGAATGGTCGGGGCCTCACGCTGCCTATATTTAAGCCAGCCGAGGGGGCAGGGCAATGACGTCGCAAGCCGTGAATGGCTCATAGTGGTCATCTTTGAAATTCAAAAATGGCACTGAGGTGCCATATTTGAAAAGGGCATGCTTGCTTCTCACCATTGAAATCAATGTCGAGAAAAGCTCATTGGCTGAGAGGCAGAAGGCTCGCGTCTCTCTGCGGGCGGAGCTGTCATTCAGGTAGTAGTGTTCTTAGAGGACTCTACGAATGTGCGAGGGTCTAAGTATCTCATTTTTTTTGCCAAGACCCTGGATTGTGTGAAAAGGACCTGATCCACAAATAGGAGGAGGTGAGTATGGAATTTTTATTACAGGTACTCCCCATTGGATTATCTACTGGAGAAGAGGACAAATAGGCTTCAGGGATACTAGGTGAGTATGTGAGATAGTGTGTGCATGTGTGAGTACATGTGTGTGTGCCTGTATATTTTAATAAAATTTAACTTTTCTACGGTGTGTTGTGTGTTTTTTTAATATTGCTTTTGCTGCGGAACTAAAAGTAACAGGAAGCCCGTAATGCCCCATATGATGATACTTGTGGTTCTCCAAGTACCAGCATGCAGGTGATGTTTGCTGGGAACAATAGTTCCACAGCAAAAGACAATATTTATATTTTCATATGCACCACACTTTACATAATCAACCCAGCAGCCGCCGCCCAGGGTTTTCTGGGGATAGCCATGGGCTATCAGCCTGGGCCTGGGGTGCACTGCGGAGGGAGACCCCTTTATTGGGGGGGTCCCCAACTACCCATTGATCCCCAGCCTGAGCTGAGTAGCAGTCAGGGGTGATGCTGCGGCTGGGGGGCCTGGTGAAAGGGCTCTCCTGGCTGTGGCATCAACCCCCCACTAGAAGGAGTCTGGTCCTGGCTCTGGCAAATACCCCCTACGTAATTTTTCTGCTGTATTTTGGCAACCAGGACTGGTTCTGAAAATCCTGGTGCTGGTTGTGCTTAATAGGGGGTACCCCTATGTAGTTTGTCACCTGTACTTAGCACAACAATACTGGGGATCCAAAGCCGGGTGCTGGTTGTTTTCTAGGGGGTGGGGACCACACCATTTTAAAAAAAAATTAAACACAGAAGCAGGTATTATAGATCTACCAGATCCGAGCCTGCATTCTGTGCGCTGCTACCTCCCCTGGGTCCTAATGCCTACCCCACCACCATCCGCACTGCCGCCTGCACCGCAGCCGCTAAAGCCTGCTACTGTCCCCGGGTTCTGGCTGCAACTAACGCCCGCAACACCACCTCGCCTTTCCATCAGCTCCCGCTGCAGCTAATGCCAGTTTTTTTCTCCAGAGCCCACCACCGCTAAAGCCCGCAAAGAATGGCCATCTTTGTGCACCCAAGTGAAGCCACAGTTATTACTCCTGCTGGAGGCTCCTACTGCAGCTGTGCAACAAGTTGAAAAGTCCTATTTCTACAATGGCGCATTCTTGAGCTAATAGTTTAAAAACTGTAACTTTCTAATTTACCTGAACCCCAAAAGCATGTACCCTGGCACAATAGGTACCTAATAGAACAAACCCCAAGTCTAAAGTCCACCCCTACCCTGAGGTTTGCCATCCCAAAAAAAAACCATTGACTACAGCAGAAAAGTGTTCCTAATTGAGAATGTAAAAAAAAAGTGACAGTTGGAGCTTTAGATTACTCCCAAATCCTATTTTTTATGTTTATGCCCTGAAGTATGGCATGCAGCACCCAGTGACAGCTCTACCTGGCCATACCAAATTGCAGATCCGTACCTCTAATAGCTTTTGAGGTGGAACCCCTTGAACACCCTTCCCCCCCTCTGGAATTCTCTATGGAGAAATCCTTTTTTTTAGATGATGCCTTAATATAACTGTGCCCTTATAATATACAGTATATGTGGCTAGGATGCTATAGATATTAGAACATAACATCCAGTAACAGCATAAATAATACAATTCTAAACAGAAATTGATACAATAAAACTTTGGCCTAGAAGCTCTCTCACCACTTTACTGTATACTGTATCTTTTTAGAATTTTATTATATATGCTGCTACTGAAAGGTATGTACTAATATGAGAAGCATCCTTAATGTATTGTATGTATTACTATATTATATATTTACAAAAAACAGAGTTGCAGATGCACTATGCGATCATTACTGTATACATTTTAATTTATTATATAGAATTTCAGAGGTAGTTTGCATATCAATAGCCACTGACACGGGCCTGCCCACCAACGTCAAGGTCACCTCTTTGAGCAGGTCCCTAATAGTCTGGGGTTCACATCTGGGACGCAGGGCACTCTAAAAGTCAGCCCAGCCAAAGACCTCCCCAGGGCATCACACAAAAAAAAGGTGACAGTGAAGTGTTAAAGTATCAGGTGTTTAAAGTAATTAACAAGTGTTATAATAATGATAAGTGTAGAATGTGTGTGAAAAAAATACATGAATAATAAACAAACATGAGGGTGATATACAAAGTGACTATATGTATTAAATGGTGATGCCCTGGAGAGGTCCAGCCAGAACAGCTCAGGGGGCCCCACGCCCAAACGCTCACCCCAAATAAACTGACACTAACCAAATAAAGAGGACTTTCTTGTAATTATGCCTGTTGCCTGGTGCAGTCAAATGCTAGGTCCCTGCTTAAAAACATTTATGAGGGGGTGGGGGGAGGGGTGCTAATCTAGACTGTATCAATCTCAGGCTTCAGATGTGTGTATAAATACACAATATGGGGTATAAGGAGGGGTCCTAGACTGCACACCCTAATAATAATGAAAGGTGCCATCATGCTGAGATTTTAAGTGACATATACAAAAAACAGAGTTGCAGCTGCACTATGCGATCATTACTGTATACATTTAAATTTATTATATAGAATTTCAGAGGTAGTTTGCATATCAATTGCCACTGATACGGGCCTGCCCACCAGTGTCAAGGTCACCTCTTTGAGCAGGTCCCTAACACTTATTATAACACTTGTTAATTACTTTAAACACCTGATACTTTAACACTTCACTGTCAAATTTTTTTAGTTTGATGCCCTGGGGAGGTCTTTGGCTGGGCTGACTTTTGGGGTGCCCTGCGTCCCAGATGTGATCCCCAGAGTGTTAGGGACCTGCTCAAAGAGGTGACCTTGATGCTGGTGGGCAGGCCCGTATCAGTGGCCATTGATATGCAAACTACCTCTGAAATTCTATATAATAAATTTAAATGTATACAGTAATGATCGCATAGTGCATCTGCAACTCTGTTTTTTGTATATGTCACTTAAAATCTCCGCATGATGGCACCTTTCATTACTATTAGGGTGTGCAGTCTAGGGCCCCTCCTTATATTATATATTTTCCTGCAATAAAGAGAGCGCTTCTCTGTTTTTGTCTTGCTATCCCCTGCAGTGGCAAATGCAGGATTTCTAGAGGGGGGTTTCCAAATGCTTGTTTTTAGAGATTGGCCAGTCCATAAACAGGACATAATTAGCACTTATCCAGCTTTAATATGTATCATACAAAGTGTATTATGTATCATAATTCCAGCATATACAGGACCAGCGATCACAGTAAGCCATTATATGTGTAATACAAAGTGTATTATGTGTCATAATTCCAGTGTATACAGAACCAGTGATCACAGTAAGCCATTATATGCAGCAGTAGGGCCATCCTGCCTGAGCTGAATATTTTTTTTCAGATGTGGGCTCCATTCCAGGGCATAGGAGCAAGTCCGGGAGTCTGGGGGCCTGCAGAAGAACATAGAACTGCCCTGGACATATATGTACATATCGGTCTCCTTATGTACTGGATAGTGTCTTATTATACAATATTAGTAATTAACCCTATTAATGGTATATAGCAGTGCACCCCTAACAGTGCATGTTTTCCACATCTCCTAGTTGGTTCACAAGTGTACTTATTACTGGCTAACACATATTAAAAGATCCACAGATGGTACTAATCATTTAATTTGTGAAACTGAGCAGAAAATGCAGCACTAGTAACATTCTATCAGATTACTATTTCTATTGTGGTCATGGTGTGGGCTCTGTAGTGGGGCTTCCAGGCAGCCGGAAACCCCCTCTGCATTTGCCTATGCCCTGGCTCTCTGTGACAAGCTGTGACAGTCAAGCACTCTAAGTGGTAAATTTACTAAAGTGAGAGTTTTTAGTAGTGAGTTTTAGAAGACATGTTTCCCATAGCAACCAATCAGATTCTACTTAACATTTAACTAGCACCTTCTAGAAAATTATATGTAGAATCTGATTGGTTTGTATGGGCAACATCTCTTCTTAAACACACTTCTAAAAACTCTCACTTTAGTAAATTTACCCCTAACATGCAGGTCAGGAAGGTTTGCCACCGTTCATAGGCTATATGAATTATAGCCTATGCCCTGCTAAGCAGTTCTGCCCTCCTCTGTTTTGGTGCAAACAATATTGTGAGCTGTGAGGTGGTCTAAATTGACTGGAAACTACTGGAAAATAAAGATGAGCAGGTCCGGTTCTCTGAGAACTGGATCCATCCAAACTTCCATGTCCAAGGTGAGAATCGAGCTAGGCTTGGGTTTTCCCATGTGACTCGAAACTCAAAACAAGGCAAAATGCCATCCTCCCACTGTCGGATTCTTGCGGGTTTTGGATTATGTAAAGGTCCCCATGATCTGTGCCACTTTCACTCCAGCTGTAGAGAGAGAAGCTAGCAGATGTAGTCACTCAGTGTGTGTGTGTGTCCAGTTGGGGTCATGGCCTGAAGGCTGCTGCTGTGTTGTCCATAAAGGGGCTTAGGCTGCAATATATAAAGGGGGGCTTCCTTCAGTGGGTGCTGCAGCTGCTGTGTCACTTGTCCTGACAATTAACTATGACTGCTGCTTTGTTTTTGACCTGTCCATCAGGCTAGGGCTGCAGTCCATAAAGAGGTGTTGTGTTGTCCAGGGGGGTGCTCTACCAATTAGGTTTTCTCTTCCCCTGTTTAAAAAAAATTAAGTGCTTTTTTTGTTTGTGTGTTAGCAACCTAGCTGCACTATTATTGTACCGTATTGTATTGTATTATTGTATTTATATGAGAACAATCGGAACCCCATGGATACAAGCAATTTGGGTCTATTATGCTACTCTATCTGCGTCTCCCTCCCTAAACACTGGTCAATGATGTGTTGCTCCCACTGACAAAGCTCCATCTTCAACATCAGGTGGATGCGTATACATCTCAGGGGGAACATAATCCACTGAGGTGTTACCATCCCACCGCTGCTCCTCTGGGACAGAGTACTGGGGATCGAGATCTGCAATGTGGTAAGGTTGATTCACGGTGAGGAGGTTGAGCTTGAAAAGCCAGCATTTGGGCTTACTGATCCTTATATTGTCTATCTGGATAAATATACATGTCAATTCACAAAGTGGTTTCCCACATTTTAAACGGATTTCTAAAGGCATAGTGGACTTTATATTTTTTCTTCTTGAGACTATTTTGCCCTATTCTATACTAGTTTTTTACTTATATAAATTATCTTTGGCCATATTAAGTGGTTTTATTATATGTAAGGTGTAAAATATATCTTAACAAACATGTTATATTAAATTAATTTGTAACTTCATTATAGTGCTCCCTTGTGTGTATCTTTTCTGTTGTGTATTTATTGTTTCTAGAACCTTTTTGGGAGCTGCAATATGGGTAACAATTGGTTATTAATACATATACATTTTTGTGCCTGATCCAGATATATAGCTACAGTATATTAGTGTTCTAATTTCTTATGTATAATAACACAGCAGCAGCCCCTTGATTGACAGTACAAGTGACACATCAGCTTCAGCACCCACTGTAGACCCTTTTTATACTGCAGCCCAGCACCTTTATGGGCAACACAGCAGCAGCCTGCAGCCCCAGGCCCCTACAGGACAAGTTGGTCAACACACTGACACAGACAGCAACATGTCTGTTCAGTTCACCATACACACCCACAGTGAAAATGGCACCGATCACCAGGACCTTTATAGAATCCAAAACCTGCAAGAATCTGCCAGCAGGAGGATGATGTTTTGCCTAATTTTGAGATCCAAGTCATGAGGGAAAGCAAAAGCCTAGGTCAGTTCTCACCTCGGATCTGGAAGTTTGGGTGGATCCGGTTCTCAGAGAACCGGACCCGCTCATCTCTAATAAATATATACTGGTGTACCCAGCATTGCCCGGGATTTTAAGAACGTTTGCTTGCACATCATCCTCCAACAAACCTCTCCTTAGGCAGGCCTCACGAAAAGTGTGACAAACTTTTCTATCCACAGTCCTAAGGTCTTTGAAGGAAGTAAGACCTGTAATGGTGTAAAGGAAACTTCAGACATAGAAGCATTCAAAATTTGTCGGATGTACAGTGTAAACACGGCCAAGAGCTGATACCAGGATGACTGTGTACTTCCTGGTTGCTGGATCGCACAATGAAATGCACAGCAACTACTTCCAGTTCCTTGTGCAGCTGTTTCAGGCATTCAGGGTCTCCACAGTGTATAAGATTCATCCAATCGGTTTTACTCTTCAGTGGCTGACAAAGGAATGAAAAGGAAGAAGCCTCTGTGCGTTCAATAGTGCGGTCCAGCAACTAAGGAGGTAGACAAAAAAGTTTGGTCGCCACTTTTGACACCATCTAGTTGTGTAAGCTGATGCATGAGTAAGTATAAATAAAAATGTGTGCTGCAGAGCTGCGTTTTTGCATCCCAGTATAGTTATCATCTTTATGGGCCTGACTGTAAATCAGATGGATCTCGCCTCATGGATGCAGATATCAATATTTACCATATTCAGACTCATAATAAGCCTGGCTTAATATCAATAGTGGTTCCTCAGTGCAGGTTTGCTGACTGTGCCGGCAGTGCAGGGGTGTTCTCAATGCAGGGTGCCGAAGATGTCATCAGTACGGGGGTGCCAGCGGTGTCCTCAGTGCAGGTTTGCTGACTGTGTTGGCAGTGCAAGGATGTTCTCAATGCAGTGTGCCGGCGGTGTCGGCAGAGCAGGGTGCCAGCGGTGTCCTCAGTGCATGTGTGCTGACAGTGTCGGCAGTGCAGGGGTGCTGGTGGTGTCATCAGTGTGGGAGTGCCAGCAGTGTGGGGGTTGCAAAGGGTTTCCTGAATATGTGGGGTAGCACTGCAGGGGTGCCTGCAGCGGGAGTTGCTCAGTGGAGGTGCTGGCTGCAGGGGGAGCCGGTGGTGTCAGGCAGCAAGGGATGGCGGGTGCTATCTTATTTTGCTTCCTGTGTGCATATTAAATGGGCTTAACACTGATTGGCTGAGAGATGTGACAGATGGCTCTCTCAGCCAATCAGCGTTAAGCCCACTCAATACAAAACCTCGCGACCTGACAGCAGCATCGCAAGTTTTAGCCTCAGGTGAGGGATCCGAGGCAGGCTGGGAGATCCGAGCTTGGATCAGATTGTCCCAGATCCCCGAAATTCAGGTGGGTTCAGTTCTCTGAGAACTGAACCTGCTCATACCTAATAAATACATGCAGCATTTAAATGGTACTGTAAACTCTATGCGAGAGCCATAGTAAATGTAAATGTTCAGAGACTTAGATTATATGCTATAGAATAAAATTCCATAATTTGATAGTATGTTGCAAAATGCATGATATAAAATCAAATTATGAAATAAAACAAAAATTATGGCCCAAGAAGAATGGTGTCCAAATCTGCATCAAACAATAAACCAAACAGGACAGTGCTTTTATTCTTCTTTGGTGTTTTAGGTGTAGAACCATGAGAGATCTTGACTTGTAAACTGTGGGCTAAATCCTTTTCTAATTCTGTACCTGACCTGTAGAGGGCGAATGCTATGCAAAAATTGTGTTTTTAAATTATTTAAAAATTAACAGGAATTCATTTCGATTTAAATTTTTTTAGTTGCCCCTGCCATGTTTTAATACGCTTGCATGTAAAATTTCATGATCTTGGCTTTTAAACTGTAGATTTGTGTAGAAAGACAGAAGGACAGTAGGACAAATTTTAATTTTTATATAGTAGAGATATATATATATATACTTTTTTTTAAAGTTATCCGCTAGGGGGCACCAGGCAAAATTTTGCTTAGCACACTATATTGGCTAGGGCTGGCTCTGCTTAGCAGCCACACTTACTCTGGGATGTCCTTGTCCCCAAAATATCAAATGTATGAGGTATAGTATTTTGAGCACCCTGGGACACTCAGGGTGAGCTTAAACTATAATTGTGTTCATATCATAGGTCTGTTTTGTTTGTTTGTGTGTCCAGTTGTGCATTCATACACCGCTGCACCAATTGGGATAAAACCAATGCTATATGGTCCAGTTGGATCTTGGTCAGGTTTTAGGGTGGTTTAGGGCCCTGGTCTGACCTCTTGTTGGTGTACGCTAGTCAGAACTTTGACCCAGGGAGGGTTCTGAGCTTTCCATTGGATGGATTTGGATGAAAACTTTACAGAGGGGTGGCATTTGCTCTGGGATGCCTAAAGGAGAGTTTGCGGTCCCGGATGGACCTCACGGCGGAGTGCGCCGGGTATAATTTTGACCAAAGGAGGACACCTTTTCGGACCATGGAATCTTTTCTTAGTCTTCCACTGGATGGATTTGGATGAAAACCTCACAGAGTGGAAACATTGGATCCCAGAAGACATACTAGGGGATTGCGGTCCCAGTTGGACCACCTGATGATGTACACTGGGCAGAATTTTGAACTGGGGAGTCTGTTCTGGGTCTTACACTGGATGGATTTGGATGAAAACTCCACAGAGGGGTGGCAATTGGTCTGGGATACCTAATAAAGTTGTTGGGGTCCTGGTTGGACCTCACAGCTGAGTGCACTGGGCAGAACTTTAACCCAGGGAACCTGTTCTGGGCATTCCACTAGATGGGTTTGGCAACATCACATAATAAAACTTAATTTCTTGAAGATTCACCCCTGCACTGAATTAAATTAAAACAATGCGAGGTCCAGGTGAATCCTGACCAGGTTTTAGGGGGGTTAGTGACAGAGTGTATATAGTATAGCATGTATACACTATATCGTTTGTCTGGGAGTTCAAAGGAAAACTGGATGACCATTGCACCATTTTCAAGTAGCCTGGTGTGTATGGACCTTTACACAGCATCATTAACAGTGTGTTTAAATAAGGACTTTGTCTTCCTCAGTCAAGGAATCTTAGGTTATTGCCACTGTAGCAAAGTTACTATAAATTCTGCATAGTGATCAGACATTTGAGAGTTAAGTGACATTACATTTGTGAATCTCAGCTTCACTAACACTACAGTTTGTGGAAACTAAAGAGTAAAGCTAGCCACACACTAGACCAACTTACATCCAACCAGCCAACTTGTTGATTGGTTGGAATGAAAATCTGGTAACGTATGGGAGTAAATGATGATCAGCAATTTGCTCCTAAATGCCAGAAAACAGATGAAAATGGTCGTCAGACAAGTTTGTTAAATGTTTGATCTAAACTATTTGTTCAAACAACAGTTTTGGTCCATTTTCCAGCATTTGGGAGCAAATTGCTAATTGTATTCCTTACCAGATTTTTATTCCAACCAATCAACTAGTTGGCTGGTTGGACAGATAATCTTTAGATGTGTGGCCAGCTTAAGTGTAAATGTGGTACTTAACAGAACTATCTTATGATCTGGCATTTTGTGATAAATCAGCAAGAAAAGATCAACGTGTATGAGAGGCACTTATCACTACAGTATGTGATTTTCAATTGTGACTCAATAGAAAATAATAGCAAAAACAAATAAATGTTCCTGCACAAGTAGACATTAATAAACCTGCCATTATTATTACTGTAAAGGGGGGTATCCATTTAGCAATTTAAGCAAGCGACTGCACCATAACGACGTTGTTATTGTGCAATTGCTTGCAAATCGTGCATGCATCGTGCATGTTTTGGTTGGAAGCGACCAGCGATGCACGTGCCTGCTGGTCGCTTACGACATTAGACATCGGCCGTACATGCTGGACAACCTGACAATCTTGTCAGGTTCAGCATGTGCGGGGATGAGGGCTGTTCCTGGACTGAACGAGTGAACGTTCAGTCTAGGCACATCACTAGATATACAAACGAGAGCACGACTGCAATGTCGCAATCGTGCTCTTGTTTGTATATCTATAAGTGGATACCTACCTTTAGTAATCATTTTCATTACTACTTTGATTTAAAAACCAACAAATGTTGCAGTTACTGTCAGGAATATATACTGTACATCTACAAGTGGGTCTGCATCTGTTCACAATTTGACTGATACGTCTCTCTCACTTCCCGCCCCCTAAGTCACAAGCAGAAGTAAGTGTCAAATATAGAAAATATCTGCAGAAATACAAATGCATGCATATTTTATTTGGTGGGCATATGCATATTTTACTTACTTTTGCTTGTGCCATATGGGGCAGGAAGTGGGAGAGATGTATCAGTCAAATTTTGAACAGATGTAGACCCACTTGTAGATGCATATATGCCTGACAGTAACTGCAACATTTGACGGTGCCTGAGATCTGGTGCAAGTAAACATTGATGGGTTACTACAACTACATATTATGACAATCAAATCACCTTTTTGTTAAATGTATCTGTAAAGTAAAGCAAATAAAAATAAGAAATAAGGAAAAAAGAGCTGTGCTACAGCAGATCACATGCTATTGACTGATATGTTCTTGCCCAATAAGAAAAAAATAACTCTGCTACGTATCTTAAAATAAAAAGTTGGCATCCTGGAAGTCCACAATGCATAAAGGAGGATAATCCTTGTGCAGTGGATATATAAGACTTAAGCTTACCAGCAAGTAAGCTTACCACTGCACATGAAATGGCAGACAACACTGTACAACAGGTCTCACACTCATATGCAAATGCAGGCGGGTTTCCACCCGTCCCCAGCCCACATACTATCCAAAATAACAGTATAAAATGACATTTTACTATAGCTGCATGTTTTAAAGATCTCAGTATTACAAATGAAATAATTACCACCACCAGTAATTATTACACATGAGCACCAACTAGGAGATCTGGAAAATAAGCACTGTTAGGGGTGCACTACTATAGACCATCTATATAGGGTTAATACACTATCCAGTGCACAAGGTGACCAATGAATATATATACAGTATTTCCAGGCAAGTGCTAGGTTCTTCTGCCCCAAAGTCCTTCTTTGCTCCAATGCTCTGGAATGGTGCCCACATCTGAAATAAAAACATACAGTTCAGGCAGGTTTTCACTGCCACTGCATTTAACGGTTTGTATGATACAGTTCATATTATATAGCTAGATAAGCGTAAATTATACCTTCTTCATGGACTGACAACACTCACTCTAATGTAAAGCATTTGGAAACACCTATCTACAAATACTGCATTTGACCCTGCCAACAATGAGTGCCTTCCACCTATTTAGACTGACTTGTCATATATATATATATATATATATATATATATATATATATATATATTATGGTACTGAAATAGCACTCAGCCCTGTTTGTTTCTGTGGAGATGCGTCTGTCTTATATGGATATAGACATCTATTCCACTATAATCCCATTTTGGCGGTGGCAGCTGTATGTTCTCCAAAAGAACCAGTTGTTGTATGATCCCAAATTTATGAAAAACAGAAGTGTGAGAACAGGCTCCTTTATAGTGTAGTAATATTTACAAACCGGCACACTTTTAATAATTAAACGCGTACCATATCAACCCAAAACAACAAGCATTGGGTTATGAAACCTTTTTCTTGCCCTCTCCGGGTTGGTTCTCTTAACCATCCAAAAGTAATTGGCAATGTACTCCAACCACAGGAAGAAGACCAGCTTCAATTGCACAAAGGACAAAATGCGTTGAGGACTTTTGACCAGCTATTATCAGATAAGCTTGTTTGAACCTTTCTAAATGTAATTCTCCATTTTTATGTGTCTGTTGTATGTATTGGAATTAAACATTTTTGGAATTTACTACACTATGAGAGTGTTTCTCTCTTTGAATTCTATGGTTGGAGTACATTGCCAATTACTTTAGGATGGTAAAGTAAACCAACCAGGTGAAGCCAGGAAAAGGATTTTTAACCCAATGCTTGTTGTTTTGGATTGATACGGCACACATTTAATTATTAAAAGTGTGCGGTTTGTAAATAATACTACACTATAAAGGTGCTTGTTCTCACTCTTCTATTTTATATATATATATATATATATATATATATATATATAAAATAGAAATCTGCCCAGCAATTTCCTTGTCGCTGGCACTGCTAATTGCGCTACGCACAGCGTGAGGTGCATGCTTGCGATCAGATGCGTGCACTGCGTTCATGCCTGTGCCTTCATAGGAATGTATGGTGCGATTGCAGTGTACACCTAAGTGTACTGTAGCATATGCAGGTGCAGGAATTGCATGGGGCGATGCGTGCACATGTTTGTGGCGTGGTCAGCCACATTGTAACTGGGCATATCTGTAGTTAGTGGAGAAATAATATCAGTGGTTCAAGTATGAAAAATCAAGTGTTAGTCATATATATTAGCTGGAGTACCCGTCATTGCCCAGGATTTTAAGAATGTTTCTTTACATATCATCCTCCAACTAACCTGTCCTTGGCAGTCCTCACAAAAAGTGTGACAAACTTCCCCATCAACAATTCTAAGGTCTTCAAAGGAAGTAGGACCTGTGTTGGTGTAAAGCAAATTTTGGAGATAGAAGCATTCAAAATGTATAGGATGTATAGTGTAAACATGGCCAAAAGCTTCTTTTGCTGTGACACCAGGATGACCATCTATAGCGACTCCCTGTTTTCTGCACATAAAAACTTTTCGAGAAGCATTCCAAGTGTAATATTTTGGCAGCTCACAATACAGCAGGGTCCTTGCTAAGTCATCATTTTGACACAGTTGGAAGAAAGAAGTCAATGTTGTTGCGTAATTTGGTATAGTCCGACAGCTGAGACTGCTGGGAAAGCCTTGTAAAGCTCTCTTCAATAGTAAACATTAAGATAATTAAGATCATGACAACACAAAACGCTCACTCCGAGGCTCTACCCATATGCCGTGAGGCCCCACAATGAGCGTGCAGCAAAATTTTGTTTTTTAATTAATTAAAAATTAACAGTAATTAATTTCAATTAAATTTTTTTTTGTTGCCTTGGGTGTGTTATAATATGCTTGTATGTAAAATTTCATGATCTTGGCTTGTAAACTGTGGATTTGTATAGAAAGACAGAAGGACATAAATAGAATAAATAGTAGAGATAAGAAAGTTTTTAAATATTACCACTGGAGGCAGCAGACAGTACTGAGTGCCCAACATTGAGTGCCCAGCAAAAACTGTGTTTTTAAAAAAAATGAAAAATGAACAGTAATTCATTTTGATTTCAAATTTGTTATATACAGTATATGTACAGTATATGTATGTATGTGTATATATATTATATATATATATATATATATATATATGTCTTTTAGCTCAATAAATTCTTGGCAGCTTGTTCCACAGTAGCCTATAGTTCAAATAAGCAGTAATTTTGAAATAAAATACGAAAAACAGCACCTTTTAGTGTAGTATTTTAAGTGAGACATGGTAAGTTTAATCGAAATGCACACGTACCCTCCTGATGAAATCCAAACCACAGTTAATGGATGAAACATGTTGAGGCATTTCTCCTATTGGATCTGACATTCCCTGTGGCCGTTTTCAGGTTCCAACCTGTAGAGATAAGCTTTAATTGCACTTCTCCAAATTGTGCATCTATTCAATGTATACATAATATTTTTTGTTTTTATTGTGTGTAATAAATGTTTTAAAACATATCACACTATCTGCTGTCACTATGTTTTGGAGTCACTGAATTTGGAGGAATTCCACAAAGTTATTTAGAACATCTGATTTAAATTTTACTGGACAAAGGACACATTTAAGGTATGTCTTTCTAATTCATATAATACATGTGCATTTGGATTTTATTTAATTTACCAAGTCTCACTTAAATACTTCTCTAGAAGGTGCTGTTTTTCTACTCACTAGTTTCTTCCCACTGTCCTCTAAGGGTCACTTACAGTGTAACAAGATCTTTGTGGACAGACACTATTTGAAATATGTGAATTTAAAGGGACAATTTCTAATTCTTATAATGGTATGGACTTATTTTTCCATCTTATTTTACACTGAAAATGTTGGTGCGTGTTACAGTCTTATTAATATTTCATATTATTTTTGCCTTATTACTATTGTTGCTAGTTTTTAGATATGCAGGTGACTTTGTTGAAGATAATTTTTATGCAAACACACATTTTTAATGTATGTTTGGCATTTCTATACTAAATGTAACAATTCAGATGCTATGCCATGGGTAGCAATTCTCTTACTTTCATATTTTTTGTATTTCAAACGCATCATAGCCATATACAAACTTATTTATGGTATACTATGCACACTAGATTAATACTTTTATTGCAAAGGAATTGGTATAAAGTTTCAGATTATGCCCAGATATTAATGGCAAAACATGCCATTAATTGCTTGTATTGGATCTTCTCCTTTTTACAGAGTGAAGTCGCACACAGCAGAGCTGCATGCACTGCCAGGATGTGACTAAATATATTTTAATTGAGTGACACATGGCACAACTTATTTGCTAAGTCTGTGGCATACCAATTGGGGCTATATGGCGTGATTTAAGGATAGGTGTATGTGTACACATCTGTACTACCATTTTATAACCCTTAAACAAAATGTCTGCTAGTGCACTGTTTTCTCCTTTTATAAACATCAGAATTGAGAAGCAAAAGACATGAGTTTCAGGGTACTTTGAGTTCTATTACTGGAAAAGCATTGAAAATATTCAATTATATCGGGACATTGATCGCTTTAATTGTAACATGTTTACACTGCAGAAATTACTTTAAAAAAAACAATAAATAAATAAAAAACAATAAAACATTTGAAAATTATCTCATAATTGAAAAAAAATATTGTATCTTCTAAAAAAAATGAATTTCTATGTCTACTTCAAAACACAAACAGATGTCTGTTTTGTCTGTAGATGTGATCACACATATTTTTATTGTTTTCTTTTAACCATATCTCTTTGTTTTGTCTATATAATTTTCATAGCAGACTTGTATTTTATCTGCTGTCAAGGACAAATTTACAAGAAAAGTAATTTAAATTTAATAATATTCACATATTGAACTTTTACTGTCAATCAACATGAAAGTACTATTAAAAAGGCTATGTATATTTCTATTTTGAAATATTCCTATACTCATATAGTAATGTTATTACCCATTTTAATCCATATTTTTTCAAATTCCCAAGTTTGACCTTTTCTTTTGGCTTTTACCCAAGTCCTAATTTTTGCAGTTACTTTCTTATCTGTTTTTTCATTAATATACTCCTATCTTAGATCACAAAGTATTATGTTAAAGCTGACCTACTGTACATACTGTATGCAGAACTTTAAACTCGGATTATCTAAGATACAGTAGTTTTCATATACAATTCTCACTAGACACTCTCTTAAGGCTTTATTACATATGCCCCAGATCTTATTTTTGTTCAGTCGGAGATTTGCATAATAATTTATTTAAAGAAATCTATTTAGTGTGGGTTACAGTCAATCTTAAATTGGTATGTGATTTTAGATCTACCCATATTATTTCTATTTGGGGGAACCACTTATTTCCACCTGGTTTGAACAATGTACAGTAAGCTACTTTTCATGGAAAGACAAGGGTCTAATAAGGATGTTTTTGATCGAGGTGTCCACTTATTTTCTTTTCAAGCCTTGAAAAATAAATAAAACCTACATAACAGCAAGTTATGTACTTTGTCCAAACTATTCACCTGACATTGCCTACATTTCAGGTATCAGATACTTTGATAACACTTATAGACCAAGGTTTCTCTACACTGATCTCCTCTATTCTACTACTTACAAAATCTGAGCTTGCTGTTATGCAAAAAAGTACACTGATATTCATGACCTTTCATCTATGGGTGATTTATTTAAGCATTATTATGCAACCATGCATATTCTTCAGACCACTTGTCTCTAGCATGTCTATTTTAGAACTGTCAACAGAGCATAAACTGCTCCAGATCAATAGAGACATACGGTAGACATAGAGTTAGTAACATGTTTGAAGTATAAATTCCACAATGCCAATTTATCCATAACTTTGGGGCTGTAGGAAAATTGTTATGTGTTTGGGATAAGGTGGTCATTTTCATTAAGTATTTTCATTACATTCAGCCAAGGTTCCTGAAATATTAGCAGTTGGGACCTTGGCCCACATAAGAAAGACAAAAACAAATATGGTCAAATACAGGTAAAAACATAATCTGGAACTGGTTTCTGGTGCTACATTAGTAGTTATACCACTAACATTTACAGTAATTTACAATAAATTCTAATAACCAACCACAAGTGTCAATATTTTCAGTAGAATATTTAGTAGAATATTCTACTAGAACAGTTAATGTGGGAATATAGTGTAAGAAAGTTTTATTCCAATCCAGGCAATACTTGACAATGTGTAATATGGATAACTAAATACAAAATGGAAACTGAATGATCCAGAATATAATTGCATTGTAGCTTTAACACTGAATACTAAGTTTGCACAAATGTTTTGCTTTGATTGCCTTGTATATTTGGTAACAAACACCAGCTGTTAATGAATCATAGGCTTATGATACTATAGTTGTGGTTGGGAACTTTTAGAAGAAAAAGAGATGTTAGCAATTATATACTATTTTTTGATATTTTAGTCATAATCATGAGGTTGGGAGATTGCCATTAATGATGTAAAGTATTTTTTAAACTTTGATTAGCATATATTTTAGATAAATCTGGTATATAAGGCTGAATACCTATTTGACAATTAGCTTGCATATTTGATTTTGCTTGATCTGTATGGATGTACATAATAAATCTTAAAGAGATTTAATTGTTTACTGTTATTCTTCCATAACATTTTTAGGGAGTCCCTGCCAATATCAAACTACCACTGACACATGAAAAAGGAAGGAGGACTTACAGCCGGGGTACTTGGATCAACTGTGGCAACAAGGTAAGAGCTTATTTTTCTTACTCTGCTCCATGTACTCTGTCTTTTGACATCTGTCTTTGTCTTAAGTTCTGCTATTATTGATACTTTACAGTATTAACTTTATTTGTTTTCAATTTAAAAGTTTTTTTGGGGGGCATATTATGTCTGCTATATCTTGCTAAATTGAGAGTGTTTCTGTGACAGCTTCTATGTGTTATTGGCCAGGCATTAATGGCTGGCAGCTGATGTTTGACAGGGACTGAAGAAGAGATGTCACTGAGTCCGGTGACACCCAGTGCACACTCTGACTGTGCCAGTGTCCCTGTGCACATCCTAAATGGTAGCATGGCCTAAAGTAAAGGGACATGGGGCTTCATTCAGAGGCAGCCATACGGTCTACGACCACCTCAATGTTTGTCCAGTGTGCATGCGCACGAGGGAGCCGGCTCCTTCGTGCGCATGCTTGAGACCCACTACGACCGACAGCGCTGGTCGTAGTGGGTCTCTTTCCAAAGGGGGCGAGCTGTCGATGTTGATTGACAGCTCGCCCCATTTGGAAGGTGGGCCAGGGGGTGGCATCCCAAATGGAGGCGTTCCCATGGAAATGCCTGCCATTTGGGGGAGGCCCCACTGACACCACTAGTGATGTCAGTCTAGAGCTTCTGGCTCTGACAGAGCCAGAAGCTCTCCGGGGCTTACGACAAGTGAGACCCTAACATAGGGTCTCGTCGTAAGCCCCAATAGTCGCGATGGTCAATGACCATCGTGACCATCACCCTAGCGGTTGTTATAGCTGTGAGTGTAAACCCACAGCCTAATGACCGAAACAGAGGCGGGCGGTCAGGATGAAAGCGGTTGCCCAGTTTCTGAGCAACCGCTTGAATCCTCCGACCGCCTCTGAATGAGGGCCATGGTCTCACAGGGATCCCAATGATGTTAATCTGGGGGTAGGCCAGCATCACCGGAGATGCTGAGCTGCCCCCAGAGACTTTGTTGTCAGCTCCGCTTCTAAGACAAGAGCCGGGTGCTGCATGAGAATGTCACACTGCAGCCCCCACCTCCTATCACTGCAGAGAATCCAGGATTTTGGTGTTACCCCCTCTGAGGGTGACACCTGGGTGTGGCCCATACTCAGCGCACCACCCTCATGATGCCACTGGGCTGAAGTAAGGGAGAGGCTATGGTTACATTCCCATATACTGGATTCTGCCACATATACCTCCTACTGTGACAAAGCATCTTATATACCAGTAGATCATGGAACACGTGTTTGTAAAAGGCTGTTTAACCTGACAAGGTTATTAGGTTTCCTACAAGGGGGAGGCATTTTCCTTTAAAGGAAATACCCTATTAACATTGTATTTTATACTGAAAGCTGGATTATAAAATAAAGATAAGCTTTTACAATGGGACAAGAAAAATCCTTAGTGGGTAAAGAATCTCTAATCTTAGAGATCCCACGTGGCAATCCAGCAAGTGTTGTATCAGAAGTGTGGAAGTGTATAAAATTTCTTAGGTTTTGGGATTTAAAATCCCCTAACATAATATTGATAGGTACTTTGATGAAGATACATGGAAAGAAATAGGTTATAAATTAGGTAAAATACCTTATTAGTGGAAGGCATTTACATAATGGTTAGAAGCATCAAGATATGTTCCCTCTCCAGCCTATGTAGCACAGACAATGCCTGTTAAGATAATAGACCCATACAGTTCAGACTCATTAGAAGCAATTCTTCCAGCAATACTATCATTAGCTAATACAAGGAAACCAAGTGTACCAAGGAAAGCCAGAGTAGAGAAAAGATAATTACTATTTTTTTTAAAATGCATGTATAATTTATATATGACACATGAATACTGGATTTTACATTTACATCACAGATCTCATAACTTTGTTATATGGCAAGGAGAGAGATGATGAAGATGATGGAATATAGACTTATAATACTCTTACCCACACTTACAACACTGAACTCTATGATGATGATGATGGCAATTTAGTTAAACATTGCCTAAAGAGAAATTAGGCCATTAATACCACATAAAGTGAAGAGTAGAACAATAAAGGGAACAAGTTATTCCAAAATTCACACAGACAACATCACTACAAATGGCAGTACACGAAGTAGGGAAATGCAGCAACAAATATTTGTACAAGCTCCCCTGATCGTGGTAACTACTGATGAAGGCAAGTTATCATCAATCATTGGCCCTCATTCAGAGCCGGACGCTCTGAGCAGAGCGCATGCTGTGAATGTGGGCCGTCCTCCATAAAAATGGAGCGTCCTCACTAGTGATGTCAATGGGGCCGGCTTCTGACGGTAGGCGTTCCCTTGGGAACGCCTCCATCTGGGAGGCACGCCCCCGGCACGCCCACCAAAGGGGGCGTGCTGTCAATCAACATCGACAGCATGCCCCCTTTGATCAGACACAACGAGCGAAGGAAAGTCCTTCACTCGTCGCGTCAGGTGCATGCGCACGACGGAGCTCCCTCCGTCATGCGCATGCGCCGTGCAGACCATCGACCCACTTGCGAATGGACAGCCGCTTGTGAGTGGGTCTGAATGAGGCCCATTGTTCCTTGGATCAAACCACAATTAAAACACATTACTTTATGCACTAAGGGCCTGATTCAGAGCCAGACGCTCTGACCAGAGTGCTCGCTCTGAATCAAGGCCCTCCTCCATTAAAATGGAGCGTCCTCCTGGATGCTCGTATAGCTGTGGGTCACCACCCACAGCATATACGAGCGTCCAAAAAGAAGGTCGCAATGGTCTTGACCATCGCGACCATCGGACTTGCAACAGAGACCCTGCGGTAGGGTCTCCCTGCCACAAGCCCGGAGTGATTTTGGCTCTATCAGAGCCAAAATCACTCTCATTGACATCACTAGTGATGTCGTGGGGCCGGCTTCAGACGGTAGGCGTTCCCATGGGAATGCCTCCGTCTGGCAGGCACACACCCAGCATGCCCACCAAAGGGGGCGTGCTGTCAATCAACATCGACAGCATGCCCCCTTTGGTGCGAGACCCGGAGCAACAGCTTGGCTGTCGCAGTCCGGGTCTCGCGCATGCACACGACGGAGCTCCCTCCGTCATGCGCATGAGCAGTGGGGAACATCGACCCACTTGCGAGCGTACTGCCGTTTGTGAGTGGGTCTGAATGACCCCCTGAATGTGCATAATATAGGAAAAGGCCTGAGGCAGTTAAATCTAAACTAGAATACCTATATACAATCCCATGCATATACTGACATGGGGTCTGATTCAGATATGTACGTAATGCAAATATTTAGGTAGTTGAGTGATTATCATCCAACTGTGCATGTGTATTAGCCACAATGCACACATGCAGTGATTGAATTGTGTTCAAATGTGAATACAGTTTATTCACAAATGATTCACAGACAGAAACCATTTTGTGGGAAGTAACAGAGTGCGGTGACAAAACACAGGCATGTCATGACCATTTTTGATCTATGTATAGTATCTGCTTACATATGTAATCCCGTAAACAGAAAATATGGTGCCAGCATCTCTTTTCTCATGGTAATTCTGCTTGACCATATAATTAGTTAGATGGTCAATTTTGGAAGGATCTGCAACCACCGCTGTGTATTTGAACACACTTGCTTGGATTTGACTGATGTGAACAAGCCTCCCTCCCAGGCGAAATGTACATCATCACCGAGGGACATGTGATGCAGCCAGCTGGGCACCATCCCATTTAGACTGTATTTTGGAATCCTCGCATAGCTCTAAGCCGCTGAGTACAGCCCTGCATCTAAGCTGCCCTCCATCCACTGTCCACCCAGATGCCCTGTCACTCACATGTACTGGACCAGGACACTGCAAGTATCCTCTTTCCTCTCTGCCTAACCAAGCCTTTGTAAATAATGAACAATTTGCCATTTCTTACAGCTGTTTGCACTATATGACTCAAAACCCCTTTTGCCTCAGGTAAATCTTTCAGCACTCTCTCATCAGCCTGCCGTTTATCGTCTGCTCTGTCTCCTGACAACCAGGACTGACACACTCTGTGCAGTTTGACAGCAGAAGTGCATCTTTACTTTCTTCCCAACAGCTGTTTTTTCCCCTCTTTCATCCCTTGTCCTCTACTTTTAGTATGACAGAGAGACAGTAGAAGTGGGGAGGACTACATCTGGGCACCTTTTTCCATATATATTTTCATTATCACATACTACTTTTGTTTGTGACACCATTGCATTAATTATTTTTTCTCTAGGTGACACTGTGGAATACATTCAAATTTTGATTTGAGGGACTATATAAGTGTATTCTTGCAATTCATGCTGTCTGTTAATTAAGAGACTCTTTAATTTACAATTACTATGATACATATTATCCAGCTGTCTCCTACTTATAGTACACCAATTATATCCTGCAACACCATATGGTAAACATTTGACAATATCCACATCACAGAGGGGTGAAACCTGTCTAATATCTGTTACAATCATTCTACTAGAGGATTAAGAATATGCTTATCATTTGTATATACATCTCTTTTGAACTTTTATTAGTGCACCGGCAATACCACATACCCGTTCATGCAATACTTTTGTTTGTTAATTGTTGAATATTTGTATACTCCAAATTATCTTGGACACTCCTGGATTCATACAGGATGCTGTTCGGATATTGCATGGGAAATGTGATACAGTATGTTCGACATAGGGTTAACAATGTTTAGCACCCATGAAAATTATTAATCGTGTCATTCTTGTTACCTATACCCATAGGACTTAAATTATAAGGGTGCATCATTTTCTAAGTATTATATAATTCACCGAGAATAATCATTATTGCTCACACAGAGAGAACATCTTTCCTCCTATGATGAACTCAGAACGTGGAATTAATTTATCTTCTTTATTTTTTGATATAAGTGAATTTTTCACTCATAATATGAGTCTGCATACTCACTTATGCAATACTTGGTTTGTGTTGTATATATTGTATTTTTTGTATATTTTATGTGTGTATGTCATATGATTTGCCATACCCCTTATTTTAAGGTATAAGATTAAAAGTTACATTTTAATATACTCATACTTCAGAATCCTTCACTTTCTGTTAAGAGTGCCCCCAGCAAAGAGTCTACTTTTTCTTCACCAATGTAGTACATCTGCGATCCCGTAAGCAGAAAATATGGCGCCAGCATCTCTGTTCTCGTGGTAATTCTACTTGACCATACAATTAGTCAGATGGTCGATTTTGGGAGGATCTGAAACCACCACTGTGTATTTGAACACACTTGCTTGGATTTGTGAAACTGTCGGTGGCCGTCTCCATACACTTCCAGGCGCTGCGTGCATATTTTTTCATAACAGCTGCGTTCGGGATCGCAACTGCAATTGCATTAGCATCCACATTTAAATCAGGCCCATGGTACAATAGTTTACTTGTTTACTAAATTCTAAAGTGTTGAAACACCCTTTACAGAGACAGGATGGGAATGTCAGCCATGCTGTCCAGTGCTTTTGTTGAACATCTAAAACCTAATATAAAAACTTGATTGACTATTAATGATCCCCGTTGGCATACAAAACACCCAGAGGATCTAGTAACTTTGGCAGTACATCATGAGGATAATTTAGACACCATGAAATTATAAACAGAAACTAAACTCATGAACCTAAAAGTTATGATATGGCTGACGAAAATAAAAATAAATATTCTACTAGTCTACTCCCAAAATTGGATAAACCACAAATTATTTGTTTCAATTGTCAGGGAAATGGACACTTTGCTAGGGAATGTAAAATCCTAAAGACACCTAGACAGTTCTTTTATTTATGCAGTGTAATTTTTAAAAGAGAAGTTCTTTAATGACGGGATAAAGCAGTCCTTGTTAACACTCTGACATTCATATGTTGTGATTCTAAGGAATCAACTATTGATTTGACAATTGGGCATTCTAAACATTAATTTCCCATTGATAAAGGAGCTGTAAGATCACTTATAAACAGACAAAATTACTTTACCTACCACAAATAATAACAACCAAACAAAATGATCTCCCTAAAAGAAACACAAAAGTAAAGAGAACAATCATTCCTCTAACTATTAATCACACATTCCTATTAGCTGCAGATGCCCCTGGCTAATTTGTTAGGTAGAGATTTATTGTGTCAACTTGATTGTACTGTATTCTGCACCCAAGGTAAGGTATTTTTTTACAAGTGCCAGATTCAAACCAAGATTTGGTCACTAATGCATTGCTTTGTGATCCATCCAACCCAGATGCACTGAATCTTACCTCTAAATTAACTTCCTTAAGAAGTATCAAAAAGTTGTCAAAAATACCTGACACATTGTGAACAACAGGGTCTAATGACATTGTAGAGTTTCTACATGCTACACCAATTAGTGTAAAACTCAAAACAGGGTTAATAATTCTCAGCCAACCACAATATACCATAAACTTGGAAGAAGAAGTATACATGTTTCAGATAATTCAGGAACTAATACATCAGGTAGTTTTAGTTAAAACACAAACAAATACCCCCATATTTCCTTTATAAAGATGAGCTTTAGGCTAATTAAAGACCTGAGAGCAACTAACACAATTGAAGAGGATGGATAAAGGTGTTATGTAACAATTTTCTAAAAAAAATTACTTTTTAAATGGATGAAGATGTTATGACCTAAGGATCATAGTAGCAATGTTATTTTAAATGTTGGTAGTCTATGTACTGATATATTAGGTGGATGCAAATTCTATGTACAATTAATTTGAAATGTCACATTTATCTTTAACAGTAAATATCTAAGTTTGTTTTAACCATAACATAACATCTTCATCCACTCACCTCTTCAATTGTTGAGCCATTCAAATCTGTAGTAACAAATCCTGGCACTATTTTAATGCAAGTTCCATCATACAGTGCACATTTTTACATAATGGACTTGTGTTCTGGCACACAAGACACATGGACTATTATGCTGCAGGAGTTTGTCAAGTTTCCCACAATTTTCAGTCATATTAAATTTACAATTTCTTTTTCCAGGTGGTTCTACATTAATTTAGTATGTAGATGATTTGCTACTATGCTCCCCATCTTTAGAAACATCAGTTATGCTTACAGCAGAACTTTTAAAGTTTCTTGCACAAACTGGACTCAAAGGGGTACATTTACTAAAATGAGAGTTTTTAGGTGTAAGTTTTAGAAAAGATGTTACCCATAGAAACCAATAATACCCCTTTTACACCAAAATCCCGGCTCTGACCCTGGAATTTGAACACTGGTCAATCCCGGGTTGAACTCGGCTTCAGACCCTATTCACACTGCAACTCGACCCGGGTTATTCCCGGGTTTGCCCCGTTTACACTGAACCCGGATAATCCCTGCTTTTCCCTATAAATGTCATTTAAAATGGACTTTAAAGGACTGACAAAGATGAGGTCACAAAACACAACAAAAGAGAGGGGTGGGGACTGCTTACAGCATTGCAGCAATGATGGCAGACGGAGCACATGTTCCCGATTTCATCACTGTTTTCAGCTGTCTGCTGATTTCAGCAACATAGAATTGGATGCAGCTTCTTATGATGTGGCACTTTGTGCAGGGTTCAAGGAGAAGAGTGCAATTCTTGGCTGAGAGGGACAGATTTCGACATCAATATTTGCGCAGGAGGAGAGCACTGATATCAGCCAACAACACCACCACGACAAGATTGACCACGATGAGAAATAGAAGAATGTGGGCCAGAGACCGCCACCATGAAGAAGCTTTCATGCTGACTGTAGAAGCTTTCCAAGTGGAGCAGTGGCTGGAACACTTTCAGATGTCGCGTGCCACCTTTTATTATGAATTGGAATACTGGCACCAGCACTGATGATGCAGACAACCAGCTACCGAAAGCCCATCACCCCAATCAGGAGATTAGCCATTGCACTCTGGTGGTATGCTACCCCTGATAACTACCGCACACTATTTGGTGTTGGGATTGGCACAGTCTGCAAGATCATTTACCAGGTGACGCGGGCATTAGTGGATACCCTCTACCAGTGCTTTATTTCCTTGCCGGAAGGACAGCGCCTAGATGAAACCATCGAAGGCTTCCTCAAGCGTGGGTATCCACAGTGTGCTGGTGCCATAGACGGGACCCACATTCCCATCATCGCCCCCCATGAAAACCCTGTGGATTATTAAAATCGGAAAGGGTGGCATTCCATTATTCTTCAAGCTGTTGTGGACCACCAATACTGGTAAGTAAATTTATACTAATTATTCTTTCATATCTACTTTTATTTTATGTTTTTTGTTGGTAGAATACTAATTTTTTTTTTTAGTTTTACAGATGTTTTCATAGGGTGGCCTGGACGGGCACATGACGCCAGAGTACTAGCCAACTCTGACTTGTACTACAATGCAGAGGAAAAGCGGGGTGGGTGGCTTTTCCCTAGAGAGGTAAGAATATATAGTCCTTTTTCTCTTTGTCCACTATACTTATGTGCTTTAGCAAAATATTAAGTGTGAAATGGTGCGGAATGCATGATATTCCAAAGTATTTGCCAACACATATATTGTGCTGTAAAATACATGAAATTTTTGAAACCTACTTGACCACCATGTGAATACATATATAGTGACCATATTTTTTTTTACTAAAATTGGTGACTGTAGATGGGGTGGAGTTCCCGGTCCACATCATTGGCGATGCGGCATATCCTTTGAAGCATTGGCTAATGAGGGGTTATACACAACATGTACAGTTGTCCCCGGAAAAGGTCACCTACACTCACACCCTTAGCTCTGCCCGGATGGCTGTGGAAAATGCTTTCGGACGTTTAAAAGGACGTTGGCGCTGTTTCATGAAGAGGAATGATGTGGACCTAAAAATCATGCTCCATGTAGTAGCAGCCTGCTGCATAATTCATAACATTTGTGAAATTCAAAAGGACCACTTCCTTCCCGAGTGGAATGTGCAGGACACTGAGGTGGGGGGCATTACAAGTGATGCAGTAAGCTACGTGGGGGAGCTTGAGGACAGCGGCGAGTTCATCCGGGTCACCATTGCAACAACCTTCCCTTATTGGTTTAAAATAAAAAGCAAAATTTCATATTCCAAACGTGTTTTTGGTTTATTTGGTTGTAAAGTTTTTTTTTTTCTTTAACCATGTGCATATATTGTGTTTTTTAATAGAACAGTTTTAACACAATCTCAGATTGTTGCAAGAGTATAAAAACAGTATAAAACATATGTCAAGCATTGTATGCCCAGTATAAAAGAAAAGTGCCTTATCCCTGCAGTCAAAACAATACACTATAAAAGTTATAAAAAATGAAAAGTGCCTTCACACAATAAATATTATAATTTTAGCCACACAATATAAAAAAACAAAACTAAAATAGCAAATGTTCCGGTTGGTACAGTGATAAAATATTTCAAATGGCCATGTTTAAGGCAATTACCTATACACTGTATACTGTGGTGACTCTTGGTTTGTTTGTGTTGTGTTAGGGTTGGTGCTAGGGTTGTAATAATAGTGCCCCATATTGCACTGCCCAAATCTGTGTTCTGGGTACACTGGAGCCTGTGGTAATGCCTGTGTTTGGTTGGGAAACCACGAGCAAATGTGCGCTCAAAAAAAGACCTCTGTCTGTCTTGCATATCCGGGCAGCACAGACGGTGTAATGCTTAGCGTTACTGCCTCACAGTACTCAGGTCGTTGGTTCGATACCCACTATGGCCCTAACTGTGTGGAGTTTGTATATTCTCCCTGTGCTTGCGTGGGTTTCCTCCGGGTACTCCGGTTTCCTCCCACACTCCAAAAATATACTAGTAGGTTAATTGGCTCCTAACAAAATTACCCCTAGTATGTATGTGTGTGTGTGTGTGATAGGGAATATAGAGTGTAAGCTCCACTGGGCAGGGACTGATGTGAATGGCCAAATATTCTCTGTAAAGCGCTGCGGAAAATGTGTGCGCTATATAAATAACTGGTAATAAATAAATAAATAAAATATCCATTAATTGCCTCATAAATAACTGCTGCATTTGCCTTTTGGACTCTAGAAACTGATCCAATCTAGCATCCTCCTGCCTCTGAATGTCGGCATCCAATTCGCGGAGATGCTCCACAATCACAGAAGTCATCGCTCTAGCCAGGGGCAAACGCAGGATTTTTTTGGGGGGAGTTTCCACATACACACATATACTGTATATCAGCCCCAGCCACAAACAACCAGTCCCAGACAGCCCATGCACCAGATAGTCACCCCAGCCAGCCAGCCCCAGTTAGCCAGCCCCGGCCCAACACTGCCAGCCTCTATCCAGACAGCCAGCCCCAACCCGTAAAAGGTAAAATGATAGCATATGCGATCACTTTACTGGGAGGATATGACCCACTGACCTCTTGCGAATGCACACCCTGGGGTCTGAGGATCCCTCTCTGCAAAAAGGTTGCTGAAGGGCTGACATTGACGATCACAATTTCTAGGTGGCATTAGTTACCAGGTGCCAGCTCCGAAAGCTAAGCTTTTCAGAGCTTGGTAAATAGGCCAATTTGGGCACTGCTTTGTGAATTAAATATGTAAGTACCATTAAGTTAAATAGCCCAAACACTCAATAAAGCAGCAATCCTTTTCGGAAGATTGACTGGAGATAGTACATTAATAAATACTTATCAATATTTCCCATGTTGCTGTGGGTCTGGGAGGTCTTGACAAAAGCACTGTATGGGCTGAAACGTTGACCAGCTAATGGTATTACTTTGACTTGCAACATATGAGGTGAATAAAACACCTCCAGCCTGCCAGCCCCAGACAGCCAACCCCACACTTACCTGATGCTTGTAGCTCCTCAGTCAAAAGCCACGAGTCCTCTGCCCTCAGTGGCGCGGTGTGACATCATGCACGCCGGCCGCCGGGTCTCTCTCTCCTTCCAAAAAATAGCGGATGCGGGGATCGGCAATTCTGGGCGAGTGGGGCCCCTTCTCTATCCGGGCCTCCAGTCTATTCTCTGATGACGGCGCTGGTGATTGCTGTGCGCTGCCTGGCCACTGTCATTGCCGCTGTCAGCGCTTCCGCATCTGGTGGTATGAAAGCCGCCTGACGCAGAAGCACTGGCAGCTGAACAGGCAGTGGCTAGGCAGCTCCGAGTGTGGCCCGCTGATTGTGCAGAGACAGAGACAAGGCCATTTGGATTTAAGTGAATGTAGTGTGTATGTGTGTGTGTTTTTCTTTTTTAAAATACTTACTATTAGCGCGTAGCGGAGGGGTATTTTTAGGGGGTGCAGTCTCTGAGCTTGTCTCAACTACCTCATCTATGGTGGTAGCGATACTGTCAGCATTCACAGATGAATCCATACTGTCAGCATTCACAGATGAATCCATCCCACTGCCTTCTCCAGGCTCATCGGTCAGTAGGAGCAGTGATGTTGGTCTGCATTTCGAGGATGGCAGGGTAACCTGTGTAGCCGGTACCACTTGACTATCCTCCTGCTGACTGGAGCAGGATGGCACAATTGAGGACAGTGCTATGAGGTTTGAAAGCACTGTATTTCCAAAAGCACTGTAGCACAATTGGTAATGCACCCATTCCTTGTGGCCTGCACCACTTTTGTTGCAGTTATGATCATGCACTTTAGTGAACTGCTTATGCAAGGCATTCAATTTATTTACCACTTGCCTCTGTGTGCATTTTATCCCTCGGGACTCCAGCATCTGGGCTATATTGTGGTACACTACTGCATCTTTAACTGTGCCGGTCATCTGGTGTTTAATTTCTTCCTCCGCCCTGATGAGCAGTAGCTCTCAGATATCGGCATCGCTCTAAATCATGGCAGCACACATGCTGCTGTAGGAACAGGGTGTGGGTCAGGCTGCTGTTATGGCTGTGTATCAGCCTGCATTTGTAGCTGTTGGTCAGGCTGTGGTGCAGGCTGCTATTCTGACTGTGGCAGCCTGTGTATCAGCCTGTGTTTTGTGGGAGTTGGTCAGGCTGTGGTGCAGGCTCTGTGCAGGTTAGGCAGGCAAGTAATGGCTGCGTGTGCCAGCACCCCAGAAGCTCCAATCAGCTAATAGCAGAATGTAGCCGGGTCAACTAATCCAGGTAGCAACCGTTCACACTGCCGCATGACATGGGAACAACCCATTTTTACCCCTGCTCTCAACCCGAGTAAGATTGCCGGATTAATTGACCAGGGATATTTTTCTGGAAGCCGTTCACACAGAGCATCGACCAAGATTGAGCCGGCAATAACCCGGGTTATTCGGTTGGTGTAAAAGGGGTATAAGATTCTACTTAACATTTAACTAGCACTTTCTAGAAGATAATAGCTAGAATCTAATTGGTTGCTAAGGGCAACTTCTCTCCTAAAACTCACTTCTAAAAATGTTCACTTTAGTAAATTTACCCCAAAGTATCCATAAACAAAATCCAACTGTCAACAAAAAATATCTTATATAAGCCATTGTTTATCTGAAGGCCTGAGACATCGATCTCCATACAGAATTGTCACCATACAAGAAATACAATTGCCCATTAACAACAGAAAATTAAGACGTTTTCTGGGAATAGAAGGTTACTATAGAAATAGGATACCATATTCACAATTAAATTCACCTTAGTATTACTTGTTTAAGGCTTCTGTACCAGAAACTTGTCTACATACTAAACAAACTAAATGGTCATTGAACTATTGAAAAATGATCTAATTGAGCCCAGCTTTAGGTTTATCTAGTTAATAGATGGATTTTGCTTTATTCTGCCATGATTTTTTAGCACATGTAGAAGGGGTCCTAACACAATTACTTGGTGGTAAATCTGGACTAGTATCTTCATTTTGTACCCAATTATAAACAGTAGCAAAGGGATTACTGTTATATCTTAGGGCAATATCAGCAGCTACACTTCTTGTAGACAAAACTGCAAACATTACTTTGGGTTGCAATCTTAAAGTGTAGTGTATGTACCACATGTAGTAGCATTTCTACTAACTTGTCAGAAAACATAAGTGACTACTGCACACTTTTCAAAATGTGAACTAGCCCTCATTATGCCTACTACCATTACCCTGGTCAAATGCAATGTTTTGAACCCAGCTACTCTACTACCAATTAAAGAAACTGATGAGTTTCAGAGAGAGAAATGGGGTAAGAAGTGTAACCCCTCTTGATTGCTTAACATATGTAGTTGAAAAAAACCACTCCAAGGGTGTGGTACTACTCAAGAACCCTGACTTAGGTCAGCTATGTTGATGGTAGCTGCCATGGGCATAAAAAACCTGTAAAACACAATCAGGGTATGCTTGAGTAATTGACACAAAAAACTATATTTCCATCCTTCTTTTACCACTACACAGTTAGCAGAACTAAAGGCATAACAAAAGCATGCCTACTGGCAGAAGGAGAAAGTGTAAACATATACACAGATAGCAGATGTGGTGCATGATTTTGAGGAATTATGGCATCAGAGACTTTATGACAGCAACAGGCAACCCAATTGCACAGATACACCTGGGATTTCCTTACAGGAAAACTTACAGGACTCTTCTCTTAGTTTTCCTTTAAGGTTATCCCAGATGTATCTGATTACATTGTTGTTAACCTTGGGGAGAACCACCAACAATAATTATTGTGCATGTGGGACCTTTGCCCATATATTTTGTTAATAGTTGGTTCTTAAAATTCTAAAAGAAAATCCAATGGGATGCACTGTCACAAGAGCAGCTGGTTCAAGGGGTAGTCACACCCTTAAAGATCAGAAACAATAAAATACAAGAAAACCAGCGCTTAAAATAACATGATGGATGGTTATATCTTAAACAATAGATTAACATTTATTAATAAAAAACATAATAAGTAAAATGTATCACAATTAGCATATACAATGCCAATAATAAAAGGTTGTATAATGGCAACATTCCAGATGAGTTGATCATTTATAGAGTAAAGTCTCTGTTCCTGTATAAAAAGAGTGCAAATAGGACCTAGGACTCCTTTCACTGTGTCCAAAACTTGAGAGTAATTAAGCAGCAATTGGGTGATGAGCACATAGGTTTCAACACAATCTTTAAGCATCCAAAATGCATATGATTAGGCTGTATATAATAATCCACCTGTATTGTCTCCCACCTGTATTGTCTCCAGCACTTCACTCAGTTAAACAGGGATATGGAAGTCTAAATAGTAGACCAATAAAACACAGGAATAGCAGAGCATCGCATCACATCAATGCATAGCGCTGTATAAATGTACATCCAGCTTCTTCAGGAGTTTGAGATCTATGTGGCAAAGGGTGCTTTAAGTACACTTAGATAATTGGTTAATTACCAACATATGTGATAGACATCAATAAGAAAAGCGTCCATCAAACATAGTTAAAAAGGTTAAATACAACAAAAAGAAGGCAATCTCACTAACCCTCAACACAAAAAGAAATATTATTATTAAAATAGCAGGTTAAAAACAATTCCACATCACCTAATAAGAAGCAATACATTTGCATGGAGTCCCAGTATCACCTAACCTTATTCTGATTTCCTATTGGTTATTGGGAAACAGTATTCATGTATTAGAGAACACCGGTTCACGGCAATGGTGTCACAAGACCTCTGTCATGTGACACCATGATGTTCCCTGACTGTGAATGTCCAGAATCTCAGGACACACCACAGCACATCAGCGATCTCTACCCAGTCTGTACTGAGCACCTGACCACATGGAGGTAGTTCAGATGGGAGATACATTATGGACTGCAAATATCGGCAGTCATCACTCTAATCATGTGATTCCATGTCACATGACTGAATGTCAGTTGGTCAGATATCCCTTCATTAGGAAATCAAAAACTACAATTCCTGGCAATCCATTTTCTGATCAGGTGAAAATGTGTGTACAATAATGCATATAGCTGCCATAGTGAGTAAAAAAGTAGGTATGTGCACAACAACTCTACTGTCTGCCTTTCATTAAGGCAGAAAGAACTACCAACATTTCCACAATGAGATTCCCTCCTACTCTCTCTACTAGATACATTAAATAACTTTTAAAACTGTGTTAGCAAAATAAATACTTTTATCAGGTTTTGCTGGTTTAAAGTGTTCTTAACCAATTCAAAATCATTGCTTACAGGATCGTAAGTCACAATTTTGTTTTGCCACATGTTTCAGAAAGTACCCTAGTTATGAAAGTGTCATGCAGCCACAAGGGAACTAAAGTGACCTCAGGAATCACAAATACAACTTATTAAGTACCAGGATTATATTTTATTTTTCACAAAAAAATGTGTGTGTATGTATATATATATATATATATATATATATATATATATATATACATATATAATTTGTTTATTTCTTAGATTACTCATACTAACAGAGGACATACTGAAGGGTGCTGCTATATCTGTCTTTACTAACGCAGACTAGGATATTTTGTGATAAAAGATTGTTCTGTTAGTTTCCTATTACTGCTGCTGTTAAATGTGCCAAAGTTTAAAGATAGACATTCTAGGACCCAGAAATGTAAAACAATTTTTTCAGAGGATATTGATCCTTTAGATATAATAGGAGATGGAGAGAATGATGATTAAAACAATTATTTGAATAATATGGAAAAACGGGCCACTAAGGAATTATGCAAAACAGAAAAACAGCACTGGATGTTGAGAACATATTATGAAAAACGTTTGGAATGGATTGTGTTAAAATATAAGAAAAAACAGTTTATTAAAACACAGCTGATATTAAAATCAAGCAGATATTACATAAGTATTTATTGAGATGAAATTTTAGATAAATCTCTATAGCAACGAAATTGGACAACATAGGTTTAGTGCTGTAATAGTAAACATCAGGATGAAGTTCTCCTAATTCAACTAAGGAATTAAGATGTTGGTATAAAACCAGCTTCTCACAGGTGTCTGTAATCAGCTGCCTTTCCAGGCACTGATTGAGGCAATACCTGAAGTGGATATTTACCCAATCCTAATGCCTTTGCTCTTCCAAACCTGGAAGATCTGGATGTGTCACATTTACTTCATGTGGAATTATGCTGACTCTGTCACACTCCTCCCCCCTTAGCTTCAACCACCCTGGTAAAGATAAAACACTTTCAGGAGAACTATCTGCCTCACCCACATCTGTTTGTGCCATCCATCTGGGTACACAGCTCTCTGCCATTTTCCACAGTTCGCCATCCTCACCCTCTTCCTCCTCTATCTTCATTATAGGGTTGCTTGGAGGATTGGGCCCAACAAATGTCCTGCAAAGGGCATCAGCATTGAGGTGCTGTTTCCCTGGATGATGCTGCACCTCAAACTTAAATGACTACAAAGACAACAACCAGCAGGTTACACAAGCATTCACTTCTTTGTTCGTGTGCATCCATAGTAAAGGGCATGATCTGTTACCAACAAAAATTCCTGCCCCAACAAATAATATTTTAACAAGTCTACTGCCCACTTGATTGCCAAGCACTCTTGCTCCACAGTGGAGTACTTGCGCTCCCTGCGCAGCAATTTCCGGCTGAGGTAGAGGATGGTTTTCTCTTCCCTTTCTACCATTTGGGAAAGGACTGCTCCCAATCCTGTACCTGAGGCATCTGTCTGCAATATAAACTGCTTTTTAAAGTTAGGAGCCTGCAAAACAGGTTCTGAACACAAGGCACGCCTAAAATTCTGCCATGCAACTTTGCTGCTCTAGATCACAGTATCTTGTCTGGGGACTGTTTTTTAAGAGACTCAGTTAAAGGTGCTGCCCTAGTGGCAAAATCATGAATGAATCTGCGGTAGTAACCCACTAGGCCAAGGAATGTTCTGAACTGGGACTTACATCTGGGTTTTGGCCAGTACCTTGTGTCCTGGTTTAAAAGACCAATTAACAGTGATCATGTAATATCAATGGTTTTGCCTCTGTTGTGCCCTATCCTTGAGCTCATTCACAAGTGGCGCAATTTACCTTAAATGCCCATACAATTGGGTCACATACTGAATGATGTTAGTCTCTTGACATGACTGTTGTTCACACCCTTATTTCAACAAATCTAAAATCCCTCTAGGTAGCCTCCCATAGAGGAGTTCATAGGGAATAAATCCCATAGAGTATTGGGGCACCTCGGGCATTGCAAACATTAAACAGGGCAGGAGTAAGTTCCAATCTCGCTTTTCCTCAGACACCACCCTGTTTATCATTTATTTAAGGGTTTGGTTAATGCATTCAACAAGTCCATCTGTTTGCGGGTGGTAAACTGAAGTAGTAATCCTATCCACCTTTAACAGTTGGCACATATCTTTCAATAGTTTGGAGACAAAAGGGGTACCTTGGTCCGTTAAGACTTCCTTTGCTATTTCCAAGTGGGTATACAGCATCAACAAATTCCAGTCAATAGTGCTAGATTTCATGTTACATAGCGGGATTGCCTCCGGGTACCTTGTGGCATAATCTACCACCACTATTATGTACTGATGCCTATGATTTTGTCACCAGCCCTATCAGATCCATACCAATTCTCTCAAAAGGTACAGAATTTACAGGGAGGGGAACCAAGCATGCCCTAAACCCTGGCTGGGGTGCTTTCTTCTGACACACTGGACTTTCCTGACAATACCTTTTTACTGCTGCATGAATGCCAGGCCAGAAGAATCTTAACTGAATACACTGGAGAGTTTTCTCCTCACCCAAATGGCCATCCCACAGGGGTGTATGAGCCACCCTTAACACCAACTGCTCTTGTTTCTGGGAACCAACATTGGTCTACTCTCTTACCCTGCAAATAAGTTACATGAAATAGCAGTGTATGGTAAACCATCTGCTGGTAAAGCCATGATTACCATTTATTTTTACAACCTTTTCAAATGCATTTATCAAGTTCCCATCATTCTATTGATCCTGGCCAAAGTCCAGCAAGGACACTTTCTTGCCAAAGGGAACCCACTGTGTCTCAGACCAACTCCCCTCTGGTTGCTTACTGGCCAAGGAGGGCAATACAGCCAACAATATTTAGGAAACTGCAGAGCTTGGCTCCTGGGAAACCTCTGATGTGGACCTTCTGCTGTCATCATGCCATATAACCACTTCTTGTAACAATGGAAAATTTCTACCTAGGATCAATGGGTAGGGTGGCCTGGTGGCTACTACGGCTATCACCTTCATTGATCACCCTTTGATCACTATTGGGAACTGCACACAGGGGCATTCCCCTACATCCCCATGTACACATATAACCTTTACCGGGGGTAAAACCTGATCAGCCCAGGTGGACCAGGTTGGCAGAGATGATGGTTAATTCACTGCCAGTATCCACTAAGGCCCAGACCTCCCAGCCTCCTACTCGTACCATCAAACAAAACAAGGTGGAAGTGGGTTGTTGTCTTTAGCAATTTAGAGATGGATTCTAGGCTTGGGAACTGGCTGGAATCCATGTTTGGCTCTTTTTAACTTCCCAAGAGTCAGGTACTGTTCAATCACCACTGCTAACTCCTTAAACATTTGAGGATCAGCCTGTAGAGCCCTTTGTTGCACCACATGGTCTAGTACCTGCGCAGCATGGTCCAAAGTCAACATCTCTACTATACGCTGAGCAGAGTTCTTATCTGGCTGCAACCACACCTTACTCAGCCTGTCTAATTTGGCCAGCTGGACCCTTGTAGCTTCAGACAAATTTTGCCACCATTCCTGAAACTCCTGAGCTTTGCTAAGTCTAGTCACTCCAACTCTGCTTAATATGGCCTTTTTCAAGTGTGGATAGCAGATTGCCTCAGTCACATTTAAATCAACATATGCTCTCTGAGGTTCCCCTGTGAGAAAGGGAGCAAGTCTTGCAGTCCTCTACTCAGGCCATTTTAAACATGCAGCAGTATGCTCAAAGGTGCACAGAAAAACTCCAGTGTCATTAGATGGAGTAAGCTTCTGAAACACCTCTCGCTCATGCAATAACTGAATTTGAGTTTGTTGTCCTTGCATCTGTACTTGATGCCCTGCTGCCACAGCTTGTTGCTCTTGCATCTGTGCTGCTCCCAGAGCTTGTTGACCTGCAGCTGTTTCAGCAAAACTTTTAAAAAGCTCCTCCATATTACACTGTTTTTTCCCTATATGGACAAACTTAGGAGGCTTTATAAATTCTGTTTTGAAAGCCAGATTCCCAACAAACTATATCAGCTGGCTTCTCTAAAAATACACCACATTCCCTGGCTGTTCACCCATACACAGGAATTAAGCAATTATTATATTGTGCATATACACAGACATATTATCACTGTCATTTTAATGCTGGCCTGCCACCCTCACCCACCCAGCTGCTAGTAAAGCTACTTACTCACCAAAAGACTGTGCAGTGGGTAGCATCCTGTAAAGCATCTCACTGCTGCTGTGGGTGGCTCCAGTCACTCTATCTGGGCTCTTGCTACATAGCAGTATCCAGCAATTGTCCCTTTTCAGGCACCAAATGTGACAAGAATCACACAGACCAGGTAAAATCCATCAGTAGCTTTTATTGCTCACCACAGGCAGATACACAGGATATAGCAGTTTCACAGACAAGATGTCATACAAAATCTTCCAATACAGCAATATTTCTTCAGTGGACATGCAGGTCCAGGACCACTAACATTAGTCACCTCCAAGCCTATATGCTGGGTGACTATTTCACCATCAGGCTCAGTTTCCCCAGTGTCTCTGTAGTTCTTAAACCAGCTTATTACTGGTGTCTGTAAACAGCTGCCTTTTCAGGCAACACCTGACCTGGACATTTTCACGATCCTAATGCCTTTACTCTGCCAAATTGGGGGATATGGATATTCCACACTTACTTCATGTGGAATTATGTTGACCCTGACACTAATATATAAAATGTACTGTGTATGTATATATTTACTGTGTGTATGTATATATATATATATATATATATAATTTGCTTAATCCCTTTGTCCAGAATGCTCTTTGAATTTGAACCATTCCAGGCTTCCAACTCCCAGTCAATCAGCAACTGGGGTGCACCTCAAAAGCAATGCCTGTTTTCTCTGCTTTTCACGAGAACTGCCAGCAGCTACTGATTGCCAGGAGGCTGGGAGATGGTGAGGCAGAGTAACAGTGCATTATCATTTGCATCTATAGGGGCTCAGTTTGCAATACCCCCTAGAAATGGTCCATTTTGCTTCAGAGTCCATAGCTAAATATATCAGTGAACTTTCAATTTGGCAAAATGTTAAAATAAAAAACTCTAAAAACCATAAAAGGGCATGGCATTCCATCATTTTAACAAATAATCTAGCCATTATGAAGCTAATCATTTTCCATACATATGTTCTTTGTTCAAATTGGTGAAATGTTCACCACAGGCTTATTAGTATATATATATATATATATATATATATAGATGGGCATGTCTGGTTCTCCTGATGTTGGATTCTCATGGGTTTTGGATTGAATAAAGGTCCTGGTGATTGGCATCATTTTCACTCTGTTGAGACTGTACAGAACAGACATGCTGCTGTGTCACTGTGTTGTCCTGTCGGGGGCTGGGGCTGCAGAATGCTGCTATGTTGTCCATGAAGGGGTTGGGGCTACAGTATATATTGAGGGGCTTCAGTAATCAGTACATAAAAGGGTGCTGCTATGTCATTTTTGTCCTGTCAATCAAGGGGCTGGGACTGCAGTACATAAAGGACTGCTGCTGTGTTGTCAATTAAGGGGTGCTGCTGTGTTGTCCTGTCCATCATGGGGCTTGGGCAGCAGTTCATAAAAGGGTGCAGGATTGTGCAGAAGGGGTGCTCGGTCAATCCAGGGATGCTTTTCCCCAGTGTAAATAAAATAAAAGTTAAAATGAATAATAATCATTCCCCACAAAAATTTTTTTTATATTTTTTATTTTGTGTGTGTTAGCTTGTAGCTACACTATTAGTGTTCAGAGACACTGCTGGCCATACCACAGTTTATCATCCACATATTTCTGACTCTAAAGGTGGTCCACTTGCACTACGCAGGAGTGCTTTGTTGACCATAAAGGGGTGCTGTGTTGTTCATCAAGGGGGTGCTTCCTTGTCCATGGGTGCTTTTCCCCAGTGTAAAAAAAATAAAAGTGAAATCAAATTATCATTCATCAAAAAATTTAAAATATATATATTTTTTTCATTTTTTTGTGTGTGTTAGCAACTTAGTTGTGCTATTATTATTCAGTGCATCAGGTGTAGATCACTTTCAGGAGTCCATTTAGCAGAAGGAAGCAAAACTGCTCAAACAGGATACAAGTAAACAACAGGAGCTCAGTATAGCTCACTCATTAGGAACTGAGATTAGACATTGTGCTGGCAATTAGGTAGAGTCAGCAGCTGGGATATATAGCCCTGGGTTACATGGGATAGCCTGAGCAAAGACTGGTGGTATAGTGAGGCTCAGGCAGACAGGTGATTGGGACTTGTCACTGCAGTACTCTGTAGCAGGCTTAGATTTTGCTGAGCCCTACCAGGCTGAGAAACACTGAAGCCTGTGCATCCAGGATGTGATAGAGAATGCTGGCAGAATCTGTGAGTGACCTGGCAGCAGGGGAAACAGACCCTGGTTGTGACAGTAGCCCCTCCTTTCGGAGTGGCCTCAGAACATCGCTTTGGCTTCTCAGGAAACTTGGCACGAAAGCAGGAGAGCATTAACATCTTCACAACTCACCCAGGATCTCTCCTCAGGACCATATCCTTTCCAATGGACCAGATATTGGAGTTTCACATAACGACATCGAGCGTCAACAATGTTCTCAATCTTAAATTCAACCCCTCACTGGGTCTTGACTGGTGGAGGTTTTGGTGGAGAAGATTGGAACCTGTTGAGAATAAGTGGTTTGAGGAGAGACACATGAAAGGAATTGGGGATCTTGAGTGATGGAGGAAGCTGTAAACGGTACACCACTGGCTTGATGATCTTGATAATAGGGAATGGACGGATAAACCGAGGAGCAAACTTCATAGATGGAACTTGAAGTCTGAGGTTACTTGTGGATAGCCAGATTTTAAGATATGGAATGTAACTCTTTTCTGTCAGGAAAGATTTTGTAACGAGCTGAGGATTTTTTCAAAGTGGCATGAACTTCCTTCCAGATGCTTGAAAAATATTGCAGAGATGCTTTGGCTGCTGGTACATCAAATGTCAGAATAAACTGAAACTCAGGGATACAAGGATGTTGCACATATACTGTTAGGAAGGGAGTGGTTCCAGATGAAGTCTGGTATGAGTTGTTATGGGTGAATTCAGCCCATGGCAGAAAATCAATCCAATCATCCTGAGAGGAAATAATATACATATGGAGGAAGGTCTTGAGATCCAGGTTGACCCTCTCAGTTTGCCCATTGGACTGCAGGTGATATGCTGTCGAAAACATTAATTGAATTTGTAAGGAAGAACAGAGAGCTAGCCAGAAATGAGCAACAAACTGTGACCACCTGTCCAAAACTCTTTCTTTGGGTAAACAATGGAGACAAAACATTTTGGCAATGAAGAGCTGAGAGACACGTGGAGCAGATGGTAAGCCTGACAGATGTATTAAGTGTGCCATCTTTGAATATCTGTCAACTACAACCCATATGGTGGTAAATCAGTTGGAGACTAGAAGGTTGCTAATAAAATCCATGGATATATGGGTCCATGGTTGTAGTGGAATGGGCAGAGGCTATAATGGTCCAACAGGCAGCTGGCAAAAAATCTTATGCTGGGCACACTGAGAGCATGAGGATACAAACTCTTGTACATCAGATTGCATAGAAGGCCACCAATAGGATCTTTTGATAAGTTCCAAAGTCTTTATGATATCTGCATGTCCGGAGAACTTGGAGGTTTGAGCCCATAGTAGTAGCTGTTTACATAGTTCAGGGGACACAAAAGTTTTCCCTAGTGAAGGTGTAACCACATCAGTAGCAGCAAACACAGTAGGGTTTAACATGTGATATTGTTTAGGAGCTTCTGCTTCATCCTCGGGGTTCATGGACCAAGATAAGGCATCTGCCTTACAGTTGCGAGAGCCAGGATGGAAGGAAATTTTAAAATCAAATCGGGAGAAAAGCAACACCCACTCTGCTTGTCTGGGCATGAGGCATTGGGCAGTCTTTAGAATCAGTAGATTTTTGTGGTGATTAAATATCAATATTGGGAAACGTGCACCTTCAAGCTGGTAGCGCCATTCCTCAAAGGCCAATTTGATTACTAAGAGTTCTTTCTCACTAATGGGGTAGTTTTTTGGCAGGTAAGAATTTTTTGGAGAAATATCCACATGGGTGTAGTTTTTCTTCAGATCTCTGAGATATCACTGCCCCTACTCCACCTCAAGAATAAAAGGTTGAGTGACGTCAGGTTGGCAGAGTATAAAAGACTGTTTTAATAGCTGGAAGGCCTACTTTGCTTCTGGAGACCATTATATTGGGTTGGCACCCTTGTAGGTTAATGCAGAGATAGGAGCTGCCAAGGTAGAAAATCCTTTGATAAATTTCCTATAGTAGTTGGCGAAACCCAGGAATCTTTGAATGGCTTTTACGGAATTGGGTTCAGCCCAGGAAAGAACTGCTTGAACCTTTTCAGGATCCATCTCGTGGCCGATACCTGAAATTATGTATACTAGAAAAGTAATGTCTGGTACTTCAATCATACATTGTTCGATTTTACAATAAAGCTGGTTAGTGCGAAGTCTTCAGAGGACTTCTTTCATTTGGTCATAATGAGTAGCAAGATCACTGGAAAATATAAGAATATCATTCAAGTATACAACCACTGAGCGGTACAGGAAGTCATGAAATGTTGAAATACTGCTGGAGAATTGCTCAGACCAAAGGGCATGACAAGGTATTCATCGTGCCCTTCTCTAGTGTTGAATGCAATTTTCCATTCATCACCCAAGCGAATATGGATTAAAGATTGTATGCATTATTGATGGATATTGGATGCACATCTAATACCAGCATAGATGTTATGGCATTAGTAATCCACTGTGCAACTGGGTGACTGCTGTCATAATTGCTTCGATTTGCAAAGGATTGTTTTACAGCCAATTGTTTTTTAAAGTACTACTAGTAGTCTTCTTGGTCCCCATTTTGGGATGAAAATCGACTCCCAGCAGCAGACATAGCGCTCAAGTGTTCTCCTGGGGCAAGGACTGATGTGAATGATTTAAATATTTTTTGTAAATGCCTCTCTGCCTCTTCTCCCTCATAAATTTGCTTTGTAATCAAAATATGTAATTAAATTTACTACTGATCAAATCTTCCTTTCCCTGCCTTCAACTACATGCATACTCCGACTTCCTCAGGCCTCTTGAATAATAAAAACATTTGTTTCCTGATGTGCCATGTTGGAAGTTGAACTGCCACAGCTGCTGCAATCTTTGAAATGCAGTTGTTGAATGCCAAAAATGTCCTGAAATGTTTATGGCCACAGACAGCATCTCCTGAATGCCCATTAAATTTAAAAAAATAGTTTGAACCACCAAGTTGGTTTTGTTTGCAAAACATGGGACATGTCATTCACCCATGCTCTCCCCTACTCCTTCATAAATTTGCTTCGGAACCAAAAAATGAAATTCAATTTACTACCAATCAACCCTTCCTGTCCCTGCATTCAACTACATACATTCTCCATCTTCCTCAGGCCTCTTGATTAATATATGTTTCCTTATGTGCTTGGTAGGAAGTAGAACTTCCATATGTTTGTTCCACCCACTGCTGCCACTTAGCTTAGTCAGCCAGCTAGCTTGGTGCAAATTTTGGGCCTAATCCGGATTAAACAATATTGTGAGCTATGAGGTGGTCAAAATTTACTGGAAACAAGTGGAAATTAATAGTATTGAGGCATTAATACTGTTGGAACAAAAAATGCCCAAATTATGTGATTTTAGCAATTGTTATAATTTAAAAAAAAATACAGATCGAAAACCAAAACGAGCAAGGGCAAATTTGGCAAAACCAAATCCAGATCCAAAACACAAAAGAAATACAGATCCAAAACCAAAACATGGGGGTTTGAGCACATCCAGAGAGAGAGATACAAAGGGACTGGAACTCCATCTTCCTCATTGCAGTGGCTGAGGTGCTAGCTCAATCACAGCAGGAATAGGCATACCGTAATGACATAAATAGTTCTAGTAAACTGCACTCCACAGACTTTACAACACTGTTACAGATAACAGTGTTGTGAAGTCCATGGAGTGCTACTTACTAGATCCATATACATATATATAAGTGGCGTGACTTGGGCAGGGCTGCAGGAACTCATGCCATGGGTGCCGTGGGACCAGTGACACATCACTGGCGATGGTACAGGCCTTTCCTAGTCAGCCAGTGTAATGCAGACTGCAGTGTGTGCGGTCCGCACTACACTGTTACACACACATCACCGCTGGTGCTTGGTAGTATACTCATACTACCCGGTGGCAATGTGTGTGTTTAAGCAGCCAATGAGAGTCAGACAGACTTTCATTGGCTGCTGCACCTACTGCCACAGCCGGGCTGGAGCTCACTCATAAGCTCCCCATTATGGCTCCTGCTGTGGATGATGGGGTAGACATCATGAAGTCTCTCCCATAGTAACAAGTGCGACCCAGTGGGCGACAGAGGAGCAGAGAGCAGCAAACATGGGGATTCAGGTAAGTCAAGTCAGTGTTATGTGTGTATGTATGTCTGTATGTCTGTTTTATGCACTATGGAAGGTTTGTATAAGGGGCATCTCATAGGAGAGATCACTACTGGGGGGCCTTCATAAAGGGGGCCACTACTGGGGCACTGTATAAGGGGCACAGCATAGGAGAATCACTACTTTGGGGCACTGTGTAAGGGGCAATACTGGGTGCTTGCATAAGGGGACCACTACTGGGTGCACTGAATACTGGGGGTACTGTATAAGGGGCACTACTGGGGGCCTGCATAAGGGGGACCACTACTGGGGGCACTGCATAGGGGGGTACTGTATAAGGAGCACTGCATAGGGGGGACTGTATAAGGGGCATTGCATAGGGGGGACTGTATAAAGGTGCACGACTGGAGGCATTTTTAAGTGCACGTACATAGAGAGAGCTCCATTTTTCAATTTACTCTGGACTCCAAATACCCTGGTACCACCACTGATATACTATATATATATATATATATAATATATACACAGTTTGTATATATATATATATATATATACTATCTATATATATATATATATATATTCACAGTTTGTGTATATATATATATGTGTATGTATATATACAGTCAGGTGCAGTAATATTGGGACATTGACAGAATTTTCATATTTTGACCTCTATTCACCACCACAATGGATTTGAAATGAAACAAACAAGATGTGCTTTAACTGCAGACTTTCAAATTTAATTTGAGGGTAATTACATCCAAATCAGGTGAATGGTGTAGGAAATACAATGGTTTCTATATGTGCCTTCCACTTTTTAAGGGGCCAAAAGTAATGGGACTATCAAATCAAAAGTTACTTCATGGACAGGTGTGGGCTATTCCCTCATTATTTCATTATCAATTAAGCAGGTAAAAGGTCTGGAGTTGATTCTAGGTGTGACATTTGCATTTGGAATCAGTTGCTGTCAACTCTCAATATGAGATCCAAAGAGCTGTCACTATCAGTGAAGCAAGCCATCATTAGGCTGAAAAATCAAAACAAACTCATCAGAGAGATAGCAAAAACATTACGTGAGGCCAAATCAACTGTTTGGAACATTCTTAAAAGAAAGAACACACCGGAGAGCTCAGCAACACCAAAAGACCCGGAAGACCACGGAAAACAACTGTGGTGGATGACAGAAAAATTATTTCCCTGGTGAAGAAAAACCCCTTCACAACAGTTGGCCAAAGCAAGAACACTCTCCAGGAGGTAGGTATATATGTCAAAGTCAACAATCAAGAGAAGACTTCACAAGAATGAATATAGAGGGTTCACCACAAGATGTAAACCATTGGTGAGCCTCAAAAACAGGAAGACCAGATTAGAGTTTGCCAAACAACATCTAAAAATGCCATTACAGTTCTGGAACAACATCCAATGGACAGATGATACAAAGATCAACTTGTACCAGAGTGATGGGAAGAGAAGAGTATGGAGAAGGAAAGGAACTGCTCATGATCCAAAACATACCACCTCATCAGTGAAGCATGGTGGTGGTAGTGTCATGGCATGGGCATGTATGGCTGCCAATGGAACTGGTTCCCTTGTATTTATTGATGATGTGACTGCTGACAAAAGCAGCAGAATGAATTCTGAAGTGTTTTGGGCAATATAATATGCGCAAATTCAGTCAAATGCTTCAGAATTCATTGGACGGCGCTTCACAGTGCAGATAGACAATGACCCGAAGCATACTGCAAAAGCAACCAAAGAGTTTTTTAAGGCTAAAAAGTGGAATGTTATGCAATGGCCAAGTCAATCCCCTGACCTGAATCCGATTGAGCATGCATTTCACTTGATGAAGACAAAACTGAAGGGAAAATGTCCCTAGAACAAGCAGGAACTGAAGACATTTGCAGTAGAGGCCTGGCAGAGCATCACCAGGGATGAAACCCAGCGTCTGGTGATGTCTATGCGTTCCGGACTTCCGGAACGCATAGACATCAAAGGATTTGCAACAAAGTATTAAAAAGTGAAAGTTAGATTTAGGATTGTTTCATTTGTCCCATTACTTTTGGCCCCTTAAAAAGTGGGATGCACATATAGAAACTGTTGTAATTCCTACACCGTTCACCTGATTTGGATGTAATTACCCTCAAATTAAATCTGAAAGTCTGCAATTAAAGCACATCTTGTTTGTTTTATTTCAAAGCCATTGTAGTGGTGAATAGAGGCCAAAATATGAAAATTCTGTCAATGTCCCAATATTTATGCACCTGACTGTATATATTTATAATAAGTAATAAACAAAATAATTGGTGCAGAAAATCCTCCTTAAACATGAATGTGAATCAAATTAAATATGGGATAATATTGGTGGCCCATACCAAAATAAATATAATTGTGCTTATCTTAAATGTGATAATTCTTGAGTATTTACATCCAAATCAGTAGGAATTACAACAGTTTCTATATGTGCCTCCCACTTTTTAAGGGGCCAAAAGTAATGGGACAATCTAAACAATCCTAAATCTAACTTTCACTTTTTAATACTTTGTTGCAAATCCTTTGCTGGCAATTACAGCCTGAAGTCTGTAACGCATAGACATCACCAGACACTGGGTTTCATCCCTGGTGATGCTCTGCCAGGCCTTTACTGCAAATGTCTTCAGTTCCTGCTTGTTCTTGGGGCATTTTCCCTTCAGTTTTGTCTTCATCAAGTGAAATTCATGCTCAATCAGATTCAGGTCAGGGGATTGACATGGTCATTGCATAACATTCCACTTTTTAGCCTTAAAAAACTCTTTGGTTGCTTTTGCAGTATGCTTCAGGTCATTGTCCATCTGTACTGTGAAGCCCTGTCCAATGAGTTCTGAAGCATTTGACTGAATATGAGCATATAATAATGCCTGAAACACTTCAGAATTCATACTGCTGCTTTTGTCAGCAGTCACATCATCAATAAATACAAGGGAACCAGTTCCATTGGCAGCCATACATGCCCACGCCATGACACTACCACCACCATGCTTCACTGATGAGGTGCTATGTTTTGGATCATGAGCAGTTGCTTTCCTTCTCTTCTCTTCCCATCACTCTGGTACAAGTTGATCTTTATCTCATCTGTCAATAGGATGTTGTTCCAGAACTGTAATGGCTTTTTTAGATGTTGTTTGGCAAACTCTAATCTGGTCTTCCTGTTTTTGTGGCTCACCAATGGTTTGCATCTTGTGGTGAACACTCTATATTCACTCTTGTCAAGTCTTCTCTTGATTGTTGACTTTGACACAAATACATCTACCTCCAGGAGAGTGTTCTTGATTTGGCCAACTGTTGTGAAGGGGTTTTTCTTCACCAGGGAAATAATTATTTTGTTATCCACCACAGTTATTTTCCGTGGTCTTCCGGGTCTTTTGGTGTTGCTGAGCTCTCTGATGCGTTCTTTCTTTTTAAGAATGATCCAAACAGTTGATTTGGCCACACCTAATGTTTTTGCTATCTCTCTGATGGTTTTTTTTTATTTTTCAGCCTAATGAGGGCTTGCTTCACTGATAGTGACAGCTCTTTGGATCTCATATTGAGAGTTTACAGCAACTGATTCCAAATGCAAATGTCATACCTAGAATCAACTCCAGACCTTTTACCTGCTTAATTGATAATGAAATAAAGAGGGAATAGCCCACACCTGTCCATGAAATAGCTTTTGAGTTGATAGTCCCATTACTTTTGGCCCCTTAAAAAGTGGTAGGCACATATTGAAACTGTTGTAATTCCTACACCGTTCATCCAATTTGGATGTAATTACCCTCAAATTAAATCTGAAAGTCTGCAGTTAAAGAACATCTTGTTTGTTTCATTTCAAAACCATTGTGGTGGTGAATAGAGGCCAAAATCTGAAAATTCTGTCAATGTCCCAATATTTATGGACCTGACTGTATATATATATATATATATATATATTTATATATATGTGTATATATACAGGGGAATCCATTTGCCTCTTAATCGCCATTCAATGGATTAGGATATTAACACAATCTTTTTCATCTCTAGGACTTCATCACGGATATGGAATATTGGATGATTTTCTATATTAGGAGATGGCTATTTGTTTTTGATTTTTCACAAATTGAATATCCTCAACAACATTGAGGAGACACAATCAGGCAGGGGCGTATCTATATTTGGTGCGGGGTGTGTGGGGCACGCAGGCCCCTGGGTCCATGGGGGTCCCACACTGCACACCTTGCACCCATAGGGGCATATTCAATTAGCCGCGGGGTTTACCCCGCAGCTAATTGTCGCACTGGTGGTGATTCAATAAGCGGGGATTCCTCACGTGGGTGTCCATGAGACCCTGCGTGCGAATCCCCTCTGACGGGCTTTACCTCGCACCTCATGTAGGTGCGAGGTAACAGCTGCACTAAGCCACCCTTGTTGGCCTCGCGCACGTCAGAAAAACACACTGTTTCCGCACTTCTCGCGGAAACAGTGTTTTCCCACGAGCGAGGGCTCATTTACCGGTGCGGGGAAAAAGCAATTTTATTGAATAGCTTAACCCCACGCCGCGGGACATTCGAGCCTCAATTATTTGCGGGAGAAGTCCCGCGGGTAATTGAATATGCCCCATAGTATTACTTACCTTTCCGGAGACCCACTTTGGTGCGGGGGTCCGGCACTGTAAAAAAACGACTGGAAAATGTCAGCTGCAGCCATTTTCCTGGTGACCTGTGCATACTCTATAGACTCTGTGTGCACTCTAGTGCCCAGAGTCTCTAACTCCATCATTGACCGCGCACATCTGAGTGTGCTGCCAGCCGCCAGAGAGGAGGGAGCATGTGTTGGAGACTGCACATGGGCCCCCTACTCTCTAGAAACACCCCTGCAATCAGAGCAGCCCCTCTGAACAGTTTGATTGGGGAACTTTACCACATGAAGATTCTTGTGAAACACTATCTCCAGGGCTTACTTTTGGAAATTATAAATGTTATGACTTCATTACAAATGATACTAGCATATATTATTAACAAAAGGGCTTTGTGAGGAGTAGTAGCATATATTTTTTTTATTTTGCCAAGAGTTAGGATGCTTCATGGACCAAAGAGGATTTGACCACTTCTGATTGTAAGTATTAAATTGGTGTAAGACAGATTTTGTTTGGGGGGCAGGACGGAAGTTTATATAATAAAAAACTTCTCTATTTAGTATGTACAGTATAATGTCTTTTGTTTAATATTTTTTGTACAGGTGGACTACAAGTGTCATTGGCCACTTGATTTCAAGGCATACAGGCACTTGTGGTTCAACAAAAATGCCATGTTGCCATGGCAGGCTTGCTGGGGCTTGTTGGTTACCTGTAAAAAAACATAATTAATTAAATCTTTATTTACCTATTACCTCCAAACCCAAAGCCCAGGGGCTATGTAGATGTTTTACTTTACATTATATGTGTAGTTCAGGCTAAATGAATCTGATGGGCCATCATAGTTGGCAAGCAGCTGATTTAATAAGTCTGGTAGGCCATAACTGTAGGCAGGGTGTTCGTCTGTAATGAGGACTAATGTTCTGTCGCTATAAAACGAGTGTCCCTTACAAATTGGTGGGAAAAAAACTGTTGGCAGAATGTTGGGATATACTATTTAACTGTCCTTAATGGGTTTGATGTTGTTTTTCCTCCTCTGTGTACTCCTCATGTGCATTCTTCCCCCTTCCACAGTGATTTAAATATTTTGGAATTACATTTTTTTTTTTAAATATAATACTGTTACTCTATAATAACTGATAAATATATTTGAAGATATACTGTATGGAGTTTCATGTCCATGAGACACTCACAAACAGATAAAGAAAATTTGACATGACTTCTAATATCTATAATATTTTTATTTTTATTTTTTTGGGGGGGGATTTTTAACAATACACATATTTTCCTAAACACTGAAATAATAAAACCAGGATTATTAAATTATAAGAAATGTCATTAAAAGTTTTCAAATGTTTAATATTGTGAGGACCAAAAAATCCAAAAAGATATATAATGATGCCACATACCAGGTATCCAATGCCAATGACTGTGCCTATGTACAATAACTATGGCACTGCCACTAACTATATCCAGTATAATACCTCTGTGTCTAGCACAGGCTCAAAACCATGCCAGACACCCACTACATGTCATACACTGAGCTTTACTCTATGTAGGATACCCAAAACTCAATAACTAAGTTCTATACCAGTTTTTCTCAAAACCTGGGCCTCATAAACTTGAGCATTGCATGTTTTCAAGATAATCTAGCTAATTGACTAACATCTAGAGGTGGTACTTATTATCCCTGATCATGCCTTGAAAATATGCACTGTTAAGGGACCTATCCATTAGCAGATTTTTCTCTACGATGAAAGACAAAAGATTTATTCCTTGAAAATTCCTGGGGCTGCGGTGACAGATATCTGTCATGTACATGACAGATTTTTGCAAAAGACGAATGATGAACGATATTGCATGACCTCATTCAGGGAGAGGATTATTTTAGGTTTCAATTAATTTTCATTAATAATATCGTTCATTGTTTGTCACTTTCCGCTTATATACTGACAGATATTTCTAATATCTGTCAGCGATAAGCGATAATTGACCAGCATGTTGGAGAGATGAACGACACAATAATTTGTCGGCCGTGGGAGTGCGCATCTGTCATCGTTCAGGGCCTACCCATGACAGATAAATTGAACGACTGAATGATATATCATTCATCATTCAAATTTATCTGCTATTGGATAGGCCCATTTAGAGCTCCATGAGTTTGGGAAACACTGCTCTATGTAAAAAAATGCTGGGATGCTCAATGATGCTGGGCCATCTGTTTAATGTTCATAACTTTTCTATTATGAGCATTCACACAAAGTGACAAAGAGTGACACATATACAGAAGTCAGTTTGGGCTGTCATATTTTGAACTGAAATGTCATACAGGGAATTAACTATATGCCCTGAGTACATGTTGAGCATGTGCTCAACATGTACTCAGGGCATATAGCATATATCTTCTTGACCAACATTGCTGGGACCCCCAACTAACTTATTATCAAAGTTGCATGACTTGCTCTGGCTGCAGTTCCATCACTGCTGATATTCTATTCACTTTCGCAATTCATCTCATATTTCATTTGAACAATATTTTACTTATGCTATTACTGCAACTAAACTAACCAGAAAGAAAACACCCCTAATTCAGTCAATGATCTAATTGTCTAACTGTGTAAATTGTAAAAGCCTCTACATTGCCGAAAGTGCAGATGTTTTGGTGGTTTTACCACAAGATTTAAAAAGGCAATATTTTAGAAACAAGACCAGGTTTTCAAAGCATTGGTATTTTTTAAACTTAGTCCACTTTGTGTCCCTTAATATGCTGTAGCAATTAAGTGGTCAATGGGCCTGATTCAGCAAGGATCGCTATTGGATTTATGCATGCAATCGGTCGATTGTTGAATATTGCGCATACATCACAGTGTGCGAATATTCCACTGTGATCAGGACTGTGATCACTGTAAGTACGCAGACCCATTGCAGAGTGATTCATAGGAAGTTTAATTTGGGGGTGGTGGGCAAAACACAGGCATGCCAGTGCGTTTGAACACTGTTAAGGGGGCATGCATCAATTAGCCACTGCAATGCCATGCAGTTTTGGCTTTCACTGCGTGCGATAAGGTTAGCAATTCCTGAGTAAGGTCAGACCTTGTGCAAGTGTGCCTGAGCCTGTGAATGTACTTGATGTTACCGATGGTTTTGCTTTCTTGCTAAGTGTTACGGATGTGTGTAAGGTAAAGTGGTTGTCCTTATGTTAGGCTGCATATGGCATTGCTGTTGCAATCATTATCATATCTTTGCAATGACACTGCGTGCATAATCACTATTGCAATAGTGGTCCTTGTTGAATCAGGCCCAATGGCTCATATTCTCATTCATCCTGTCTTATCCCCCCCACTTAACAAAACTCCCCAATGACAATCTATTGCTTTTTCTCAATCAAGTATCATTTTTAGAGCACACAACCAAACTCAAACAGTAAAAACAGTGCTTTATTCAAACTGAAAATTACATTAATGAAATATACAGTATTACAAAGCCATTGATTAACACCTCAGTGTGATCACTATCACAATTATCTTGAACTAGAGTTAACATTTGTAATCAATACTATTATTTTAAATCACATTGATTGTTATCTTTAGAGTACAATGATGATGATAGACATTCAGTACAGCTTTAAATTTCAATAATGCAGTTGTAAATTCTAAGCTATATACTGTCTGATTTATTCAAGGATTATTCTGTTTATGACAGGAAATTAAACTGAGAAAAAAAATCTTATGATCAAAATCAGAGCATGGCATTTTGCTCACACAAACAATATTCAAGGAAGATGATGCTTCATACCGAGGAAATGTTTGTCAGTTAGTGACATCTAATTGCATGAGGTGTTATGATTATAACTTGTCACTCATATGGCACATGAAAAACATCTCAGTTTGCTGAGAAATGTCCTAGACATAATACTAGTTTGTTTTTAAAGAAGTGCTCATAATAATTTAGACTACATTAATCAGATAGATTATAATAATGAAAATGCAAAAACCAAGGGCTTGATTCATTACGGATCGCAACTGCAACAGTGTACGCAGTTCGGACAATGGTGCATTCTGTGCATGCATATGTACTGCAGTGCTTGTCCGTGAGTTGGCATTGTGATCACACTGTGGTCACCTACGCAGATACAAAGCCATCACAGACCAAGGGACGGGATGTCAGCTTTTGGGGGTGGTGATGAGGGAGTGTTCAGAGAAACACAGGTGTGCCTGTCTGCTTGGACAATGTTTCACGACCATGCATAAATTATCCACTGCTATGGCATATGCAGCTTAATTACTCACTGTGTGTGACTAGGTTAGCAATTGCTGAGGTAGGTGAGACCTGTTGTAATTGTGCATGAATGGCCGATGTTACTTATTGTTACTGATGTATATTCAGGACTGCAAGGTATTACCAATGTGAGCTAGTGATAGTTTGTGGTAGTGGGAGTCTCTTTACTGTCTGTGTGATGGCTGTGAGATTGCATTTAATAGCATATATTTGGAGCAGACCTGTGTGCGTAATTGCAGCCATGATTGCAATAGTGATCCATAATGAATCAGGCCCCAAGTTAGATAAAAGTCTTTTTGGTATTTTAAGTATCAATTTAATTATTAGATGTGTGTTTTATGTATTTAAAATTTAACCCATTGTTAAATCTTCTGTGCATAGGAAAATAAAAGTTACCCCATGACTACAGGTTTATTTTAATTAATTTTAGTTCTTAGACATTAACCCCTTTTCCAGTGGTGGAGTTTTGGATAGGAAGGCCCTGGTGCAAAAAAAAATGATTTGGGTCCCCCCTCCTCCACCCCATGGGGAGAGGAAATGCGAGGCAATTGGTGATGGGGAGAGGAAGTGGGTAAGAAGGAAAGGTAAAGGGTGATGGGGAGAGGCAAAGGGTGATGGGAAAAGGATGTAAAAAAATAAAAAAATAGTTAAAACATTAGCATAGTGTTTTATAATTCCAGTGTTAGAGACATTGTGTAATCTACACCCCAAAACAATTCTCATAAAGACCTGTTCCTTCAAGTGTATCAAAACAATTGCCAGTGTTGTTTGTGATAAAAAACAAAGTCAGTGCAAAAGATTTTACATAGGGTGTTATCCTTCTAGTGTAAGTGACAGTGTGTGTGGTGGTTTCCCTCCATCATCTTACACCCAAAAACAATTCTCAAGTGCAAATAAATAATATATTTGCTTGTCTCAAAAATTAAACAAATCATGTATCAGTCAAAAGAAGAGCAGGAACAGCAATCCAGTACTAGTCCTGTGGCTGCTGTCAGTCAAGATAATACTTCAACATCTACTAAGGTGGTCAAGGGTAAAGAAGGTTTAGGAAAGGGCACCTGAAATACAAACAATATTTCACAATGTTAAAGAAATAAATGTCACCTCTAACAATAACAGGAACATTTACTGCCAAAAACATAAAATTGCCAGCATTCCATACACTACACCAGTCTCAAGAAAAGTCTGAGATCATGACCTTTCTTTGTGAGTGGTGGTCCTGATACTGCTTTTCATGCCCTATAATGCCTATTGTGGAAGCCAGGGCCAAACAAAGTCAAGTATCTTCTATAACCTTGTATAACTTCTTCTATAACCTTGCATGCAAAACATTCATGCTCTGAGTCTACAGGTGTCACCTTTGAAACAAGAAAATTAGTGCACAAAAAATATATGAAGGCTGTAAAATAAACTGTGTGTTTACAAAATTCACATAATCCTAAGGAGAGTCTAAAGGTGCATACACACGAGACTATATCGTTGAATGATATATATGATAACAATATCGTTCAATGATATATTGTTCATATCCTTCCATGTGTATGCAATGAATGACCAATGATGTGCACACCTGCTGGATGATAATGATATTGTCCATTGTCCATGCTTGCAGGCCAACCTGGACAATGTCATTCATTTACCATATGGGAGAATGATCGTTGGTCTTTGATGATATCTTTGGTGTGTGGATGAACAATATTGTTCATCCAGCACACCGGAAATTTCAAGGTAGATCGTTCAGTGATATCGTTCACTGAGCAGATCATCCCGTGTTTACCCAGCATCCATGAGTGTTATGTGTGAGACTGACATTTATGATACTGTAATCCTAGAGAAGCTTCCTTCCACCATTTATGAACTCTTTGCCCATGTGAGGATAAATAGCAATAAAAGTAAAGATGGTGACATAGAAATTCAGGATGCCACTATAGAAGTGCAGCAGGATGAGAGGGATATTTGTGTATTAGACCTAATGAGAATGTTGATGATGAATATGTTGGACAAGACGTTGATGAAAAAATTCAGGAGGAGGATTTTGTTAGTGTTAAAGTAAGTCAGCCAACAGTTCTTGACAGTGATAAGAAGGTGGCCATTGTCATGCATGGGCATAAACCCAAAAAAGCCACAGCTTTTATGTTGGATTATTTTTACTCACATCCTGAATACATTTGACAAGCCATTTGTATAATTATTGAAGTAAGTAGAGATAGGGACTTTAACCATTCAGGAACCTTTTCCCTGTTTTATTTTTTGAAGAGAGTTTATGCAAATTATTTTGGAAAATCTCAAAAATCCTGTAAAATAAGCAGTCCAGCATCAGCTGTCAGCAGCATGAATAGATCCCAGCAAATACAATCTCCACCAACAACACCTTTATCATCAATCTCTTAATTAATACACTGCTAAATAAAGATTTTGTCACAGGGTACCTCAAGTGATTTTACATATGTATTTTCTATGCTGATTTAAAAAAATTATCTTAGAATCTTTCTATCACCTTGATTTTTAATAATACGTCCTTTTTATGAATATACATTACTATATATAACTCATTTATAGAATGTTCAGTAAAATTCAATTGTTTTCTTTAAATATACTTTCTGGGAAGATTAGTATAATTTAAAAAGGGTTCAGAATGATAAACAGTTGAGTAACAATCTGCTGGATGATGCACTCTGGACATATTGAGTCAGGAATTATAAGTAAGCAAGTAAACCTTTCATACTAACACCCCTTTTACACTAAAACCCCAGGTGCAGCCCAGGTCCTGAATAGGGGATTCAAGCCATGTCTCTTTGGCTTGAAACCCACTCACACATCATGCTGGACCCAAAATATTGCCAGGGCTTCCCTCAGTCGGCGATTGAACATGACATCATCTCCAAGTGTCTGGAATGCAGCACTCTGTTGCAGTTAATGGAACTTGGGTCAGATGACCTGGCACACCCATTCACACTGCCCTACAACCTGGATCCAACCCTTCTCAGCACCAGGGTTTGAATCCCAGGTGACTGGACCCAGGTTAACCCTTTTACAATGAGCAGCAACCAAAGTTAACATTGCAATAACCAAGGTTTTAGCTGCTATGTAAAAGGGGCAAATCACCATTCCTAACCAGTTGGTGTTCAGATTTTTTCTAAATACAGTTAATGCTGTGTGTTTCTTTATCATACATTTATATTTATATATATATATATATATATATATATATATATATATATATATATATATATATATTAATGTAGTATAGTATATATTTCATAATGTTAGAATACCAAGTGGCACAATGCCTAGAAATTGTGTTGACCATTCAGACTCATTTTGCTACATTTGTGGTGAGGTAAAATTTCAATTTCGGAAAAGTTATTTTACTCTACACATTAAAATTTTTTAGTTTTTGGATGCAAAGCTGGAGACCAATATAACAATTGGGCCCCTCGTTTTTGTTGTATCACTTGTGTTATGCTTCTTACAGCTTGGTCAAAAAATTCTCAGCACATGAATTTTGCTGTTCCAATGATTTGATAGGAATCACAAAATGACTGTACAAATTGTTAGTTTTGTCTTTTGAAAATTTCAGGCATCAGTTCTAAGTCAAATCACACTGTAACAATTTACCATTTGCCATAATGCCTGTGCCTCAAAGTGAAGAATTGCCTTCGCCAAAGTCTCCGGAATATGTCATACTTAGTGATGGTGAACATGAAATGGAGCCTGTAGAGCATGGTGATGATAAAGAAAGGTTTGATCCAACCTTTGAAGCATCCTTTTCATCTTCTGAGCAACATTTACTTACCCAAGGAGATCTCAATGATTTTGTCTGAGATTTCAATCTATCTAAAAGGCAAATAGATCTTTTAGTCTCTAGAATGAAAGTCTCAAATCTCCTCCACAAAGAAACAATAGTATGTGTTTTTAGATATAGACATAGGAACTTTAATGATTTATTTTCCCTTAAAGATGGAATTTTTTTTGTAATGATGTTAATTCTGATTTGAAAGCACTTAGTATAAAACAAAGGATTGGCATTCATCTATCGATTATTGGATGAGGGGGGTTTACACGTGCGCTCCTGTATGTGGATACATGCTGCGAGGGGAGGAATAGGTCCAGCAGAGGGGACGTGCAGAAGTAAGGGCTGCACGGAAAGGAGCCCCCTAAAAGGGCTCACCAACTCCCTGACCAGGAAATCACTTAACCCGCCACTCAACCCCAATCTCATTCATGATACCGCCTGGGGAGCACTGAGACTCACCAGTAAACAGGTTGGATTCGATCTCAAGTGTCTGGCTTTTCATTACACACCAACAACACCCACACAGTAGACAAACACCAATACACGCCATCTATTGTTACTACATAACCACCCATATTCCACTTTCCCACCTACCCTCCCCTGTCACCTCCCCCCCCCTTTTTCCCCCCCCCCACCCCGTTCCTCTCACCCCTCAGCCCACCATCATATATACATACATTTCTCCCACAAACCCCCCCCCCCTTTTTTCCTCCCCTCGCAGCATGTATCCACATACAGGAGCGCACGTGTAAACCCCCCTCGTCCAACTTGCAATTAACAGGATCTGGTACTCCTGTTCCACATGCAGCACCACCATAACTTTCCATCAGTACCACTAGCTAATACTACCGATATGAAAAAAACATGAAACTTTTGCTGGATATAAAGTATACAAATGGAATGTCTGTGTGGACTTAAAGGTCATCACTCTTTTGCTTTGACTACAATTTGGTTTAATTATGTACTGTTGTGTGAGTGGGTCAGCAGAGATTGGAGAAATCACTATGCTCAGAAGCAGTGCCCAAAGTCAACATCACTAACCCCAGGAAAGAAGAATGTTGTGAGTATACCACCAGTTGATCAAGAAAAAGTATATCTACCACCATGCCATATAAAACTTGGTCTTTTGAAGAACTTTATTAAAGCGATGGATCAAAGTGGACTTGGATTTACATACAAAAATTTCCATGGATTAGTGACACAAAGATCAAAGAGGAGATCTTTGTAGCACCTCAAATAAGAGAACTGATTCTAGATGAGATCTTCGATGGTCAGTTGAATCTGGCTGAAAAAGCTGCATGTAAGTCTTTCAAGAGTGTTTGCAGGAACTACTTAGGAAAACATAAGGCAGACATCTACGAAGAAATAGCAGACATGGCAAGTAGAGTCCAAGCAATCTTGCAAACTATTATTGGGCCCATAAAAGGGATTCTCCTGAGGTAATATACAGCAGAAAATCCTATATTTGTACATCTTAAGTGAGTTAATAGTTTACTATGAATGTATTGTTAATATACAGTATGTAAAATTATAAACTTAAATTGGATGTCACTCAATATCCTTCTGTGATAGAGACATTCTAAAATGATGTTTGAATTTAGCACAGAAAACACTATTAAATGCAACTATATTTACCCATGTGATAAAAAGTTAGAAAAATTGTGTTAACCAGGTAGTCCTCCGGCATCCAATTTGTGAAGGCTAACTGATTCCTGCTAGGGTTGCTGCTGCTGCTCGAGGTAAATCTTCATCACAGAAGGGGACCAAGAAGACTCGTAGTTTCGAACAACAATTGACTGTGAAATAATAATTTGCAATAGGAAGTAAGTTAGAAAGCAGCCATTCAGTTGTAAAATAGATCATTGAAGCCATGATGGTTTTGCTAGCATTAGATTTGGATCCAATATCTGCCATAAATGCATTTGGTTTGATACAGTTAATTGAGGTCCTTGTCCACGCTACTAAATTCCTTATTCATTTTATATTGCAGAACAGTAATTCCTTGGCTATATTGGGAAGTTAAAAAAAGTATTCTTGGCCTAGAATGCAATTGTGCTGAGTATCCAGTTATCTACAGATACAGTGTATGGACAAGTGGTACTGGTCAAACAATAGATTACATGGCTGTGACAGCCCACTGGTTTAATGTCTCACCTTTATCAACAGCAAGAGTATCTAACAGAGGCCCTTATTCAGAGCCGGATGCTCTGACAGAGCACTCGCTCTAAATCAGGGCCGTCCCTCTTACTTTTTGGAGCGGCCTCCTGGCCGCTCGCATAGCTGTGGGTGACCACCCACAGCTATAGCGAGTGGCCAAAATGATGGTCGTGATGGTCAAGACCATCGCAACCATCAGGCTTGCAACAAGACCCTTGTGGTAGGGTCTTGTCTGTTACAAGCCTTGGAGTGCTTTTGGCTCTATCAGAGCCAAAAGCACTCCCACTGGCATCACTAGTGATGTCAGAGGGGCTGGCCCCAGACTGTAGGCATTCCCATGGGAATGCCTCTGTCTGGGCAGCCACACCCCTGGCACGCCCTTCCTTGTGCGCATGCGCACTTGGGCAACATCGACCCGCTTGCGAGTGATCATCGCTCGTGAGCGGGTCTGAATTAGGCCCAGAGTATCTAACACAAAATGCAAGCTCATTCATAGGCATGCTATTATCTGTATCACCGGCTTTACTAAGAAGCATATCGGTGTCAAGCTTTTGGAAAAACTCAGGGATGTGAGAACAAAATGGCTTACCCCACTGATACTCTCCTTAGGTTTTGTAATTTATGATAATGCAAGTAACATAATACAAGCATTAGAACTGGATAAATTTGAACACATACCATGTTTTGCATATACAATAAACTCAGATTCAGATTTTTTTTTTAATGACAGGTGCATGCAAAAAATGTATGGGCATTTTTGGCATTTAGCAACTGCATGTAAAAGATTTTGACAGTATCAATAAATTTTAAATTTGCCATTCCACCAATTTAACCAAGAGGTAGAAACCATGTTTGATTCCACCCTTTATATTCTTTGGAAACTGGAGAAACACCATGATAGAGGGAGAAGATGGCGAATGTACCTTACTCTTGCACAGTGGAGAATACTCTCCATTTTATGCAAGGCACTGAAACCATTTGAAATAGTAACCAATGAAGTGAGCTCAGACACTGCCAGGATAAGTGAAATGAATATGTTTGTTAAACTAAAAGGGTATGTGGAAATTTGGCTGCGCTAATACAACATATTAACAGTTCTTACGAGATTAATATAAAGTTGCTTTAATAAAAAAATGATGTGCAAAAAAACAAATATACAGATCACATTAAAACATTTAAAAAAAGAAAGAAATTAAATGTATATTAATTTGCAATTATGCATATTGAAATGATGAACACACAAATGTGTTGTCTGTCTATATTAGAGATGTTCTAAACCCCCCATGTTTTGGTTTCGGATTGGTTTTGGTTCTGAACCATCGTTGTGTTTTGATTTTGGTATTAGCAAAAGCACCATCAAATGTTTTGGTTCAGTTTTGGTTTTGTATTTTTTATAACTGATAAAAACAATAACTACTGTTTCATATTACTTTGACCTGTTTTTGTTCTAACAGTATTATTAATATCTATAACATTAATTTTCAGCCTTTTCCAGTCAATTTTGACCACTTCAAAACTTACAATATTGTTTGCACCATTATTGGACAAGGTTGCAGCGATCTGGCATTCTAAAGGAAACAACAGAGCAGCAGCACAAACACATGGCAGATTAATAATTTTAAGTAAGTGCAGCTCACTTCAATTTCAATTTCACTACTAACAAACATACACAAGAGCCTGTTTGCTGGATTGTAGGTGCTAGCTAGTGACTAACAAACCTACATATGCAGTGACAAAGATGCCTGCAGTCTTTTACACATTTCCTAGGCACTCCATCTACCTACAACTTTTTTTAATGATAGTTTTCTACAATGAACTACAGCCCACACCATGCACTGTCCTGTATGAAATGTCACCTGAATTCAAAATGGAGGGACTTACATGCAATCCAAAACATGCAAGATTTTTTTATATCCAAGTTCTGAACTTGGTGTGAAGACCTGTCAAGACTTGGTTTCACTCAAAACCTGAAAGTGATCCAAGCCTGGACTTGGTTCACCCTAGAACTCCAAAGTTTGGGTGTGTTCAGTTTTCTTAAAAACCAAACCACTTGGGATGTGGCTTGGCAGCCAACTGGAGAGGTTGTGCACTGTTGGAGCTGTGGACTGGCCTTTCAAATACTCCCTATTTGGGACTCCCCATTTGGGACTTCCTTGGTTCTGCCACCTTCCCCGTGCCAGTCCATGCCAAGTGGTAAGATCTGCACAGTTGAGAAATGCCCCTGCATCTCTGCGGGTTGTAGCCAACTAACCTCACAGAAGCCTGGCATCAATTTTGGAAGTGCCCTATCAGGGTCTCCTTATCAGGGACCAGAGATTACTTTCTTTTCCCTCTACCACAGCCCACTGTCCTGTCCTCTCAGTTATGAATTGCAGAGTGTGCCACTCATCATCTGATCCAGTGGCTGTCTGGGGCATATCCTCCCGCTATCAGTGTTTGATGGTGATGTGCTGGGGTCTGCCCACTGGTTTCTCCTCCTGCTTGGAGATTGTGTTGCCGATGGCTGGCTCTCCTCCATACTGTCTCTCTCTTGTCTCTTCCTGGGACTGGGAGTGAGTTTCTACATCACCAATGTGCTAGTGGTGAGTTAGGAACCAGGAAGTGCTCCTCTTTGCTACATTACATACTAGCAATATCATTCTGGTATTTGCCAATATTCTTTCCTCCATATAAGCAGTTTAATCATATTTCTGGGTCACCTTATATGTTCTTCCCCCAATTGATTTAGATATAGGACTTATTGTATTTTATAATAATCTATATTTTATTCCCCATTGTATGTGCTGGGATTCAGAACAGCAGAACCTGTAGGCTCATTCTTAGGGCTCTGGTTCCACCTTGCGACCAGCCTTAGTAATAGCAGCAACTCCTGATTTGTTCCTGTTTAGTCTGCTCACCCATGTCATTATACATATTTATATTACTGCCATGGTCTCCTGATCAGTCAAGACTCCTTAGATTATTATTATTATTATTATTATCCTTTATTTATATGGCGCCACAAAGGTTCCGCAGCGCCTTACACAGTACATAAATGAGCACACAAGAAAAACAGTTAATAGTAATACAAAACAATGCAGGACAAGGACAAGGTTATAAACTCAGCTGCAAAACACAAGCAGCAGGACATGAGCAACCAGGTGTTAGGTGCCGTTGTGGGGAGTTAGGAGTAAATTATACTATAAGTAGGGGGAGGAGAAACACGTGAGGATGAGGGCCCTGCTCATGAGAGCTTACATTCTAAAGGGGAAGGGCAGACAGACAGGGACGACACAGAGGGGTAGATAGTGAAGAAGGAGCATGGAGCAGTGGGTTAGGATATGTGCTGCGGAATGTGTGTGTATAAGATGACCTGATGTTATGTAAAAATTAAGTCATTCATACATCTATCTCTATGATAGAAAATAGATTGTTTGTGTTATTTACATGAGAGATGTACAAAGTAAAGTAGAAGCACTTTAATTTGTGTGTTACATTTTAGCATCTATATACAGCCTGACAAGAAATGCAGCTATTATGGGACTGTCCCGCCATCCTAATACAGTAGTGACTACTTTAGTTCCAGCTGCTGGGTGCTATGCCATGCTCCATGCTAGACCCACTCACAAATGGGTGCAGCCATACATGATGTGGTCCCACAGGATGTTGCAGTACCCAGGCCCAGAATTTCTCTTGGCAGCCCTGGAGGTGACAGACAGAACGAGGAGGGAATGGGGCTTAGTAGTGGGGTAACAAGACCATGGAGGGAGGTGGTTGAGAGTGGAGGTATAGGAGAGGTGGGGGAAAGAAGCAGAGGGTTGGAAGCAGACTGATGAGAGAAAAAAAAGGAAGAACAGCAAGTGGAGGAAACAGGAGGGGGAAGAGAGGGATGGATAAAGTAGAGGATTATGTGGACATAGAATATGGGGGTTGTGTGAAGTAAGGGTGTTCATGCTGTGGACAAGGTAATAATTGAGATGTAAACTGGAGTGGAGGCTGTGAGATATAGAGTCAGTGTGGATTAAAGTTGTTAAATGTTCAAAAATACATGTAAAGAACAGTGCTGCTAATGTATGAGAACAGCTCCAAAAGTGATATATAAAGGAGAGGTATGTGAGTAGTGGGTGTAGGAATTAGTTTTTAAACAAATGATTAAAGTGGATAGATGTGACAATTGGAAAAGGCAATACAAAATGAATGAGGACAAAATTACAATGTACCCGAGCTGATCCAGTCTGAAGTGTTCTGATCAACAAAGATCAATCAACAAGAGCAGCACACAGACAGGGGAGCACTTGCAGTGTCCAAGCAGTGAGTGCAGTAAGTAGTTGCCTGGATATGCATACAGCAGAAGATGTTGATTTTGTTCATTCACATAAGTATGTTGCTTCTTGTTGTTCAGAAATTGTTCTGGTTTTGAGTTTCTTTTCCATCAGTTTTCCTCCAGTTTAACTCCAGCGTAACTCCGACTTAGTTATCAAATTGTATTTACACTTATAATCAGAACACTTTGAATCTTAACACAGACTATGGCAGCCACCGGCTATGCAGCCTGTGGGAGCAGTAATATCTAAAGTTACAAACATGTGTCTCTGTGCTCACTGATTGGGACTCCACCCCGAAAGCTCTAACACACACTAAATTGGGATGCAATAAAGTCTAAGATAAACAATTTGTGAGAAGGGGGGAGGCCAACAAACATTCACAATACATTCCTAACTTCCTTTAGATAAATTGCTCTTAGTATAGCAGTAGTTGTAATTTACCCAGTATAAATTTTCAAAACTGTGCTGAGGCAATCACTAAAACAGCATCTGATGGGAGCAGTAGTTGTAATTTACCCAGTATAAATTTTCAAAACTGTGCTGAGGCAATCACTAAAACAGCATCTGATGGGAGCAGTAGTTGTAATTTACCCAGTATAAATTTTCAAAACTGTGCTGAGGCAATCACTAAAACAGCATCTGATGGGAGCAGTAGTTGTAATTTACCTGTGGAATGCAGAGAAGAAGTCACATCAGTCTTTGCATGGTGCGCATATGACAAATAAGATCTGCAGCGTAACTCCGACTTAGTTATCAAATTGTATTTACACTTATAATCAGAACACTTGGAATCTTAACACAGACTATGGCAGCCACCGGCTATGCAGCCTGTGGGAGCAGTAATATCTAAAGTTACAAACATGTGTCTCTGTGCTCACTTAGATCACCTCAAGATGCTGATCATTCCTATGCTTTAATGTTGTCAGGAATTTTGGCTTCTTAGGCCAATTTTTCTGGGGAATGTAACCAGTGACAGTGCATGTATTCCTGACTACACCTACAGTCTAGACCTCAATACAGTTGTTCAGTTATCTCTTTACACTGGTTGCATTGCTATTATCCTTGTTTCCTATTGGCAAGAACAAGAAGGTCTCCTCATAGATGGATACTCCCAAACTGCAGGGATCTTCTCTCCACACTGATCTATGTCCTTTCTTGTGGACTCCCGTGTCATCTTAAGTGGCTACGGATACCTCATCTCAACCTCCTTCACCAGGTGCTCCTCCATTGCTGTATTCTTCCCAAATGGGAGCTTCTACAAGCATTAAACTAATGGAGACACCTAACCTCTCATCCATAATGCAGCTCCTTATATCTTTGCCAAATAAACAAGAACTTCTGTCCAAATTATATTTTGAGCTACTTGAAGTTAAACTCCAAGAGACAGTTTGCTAATCCTCAAAGCAGATATCTCTCAACTGACGACTAAGCTGGTTACTCTAGTAGAGGACAGGGAGGTAATGGTTGAGGATTTCTAAAACCTACAGAATACTGTTCATGCTCAAGCTAAATATTTGCTTCATCTGCGACATAAAGTAGATTACCTGGATAATAGAGGGCACCAAAACAACCTTTGGGTTTGGGGTATCCCTGAGCAGATTCCAAAGCAGGACTTGAAAGAAGTATTGACCAAGATTTTTAATGAAATATTGGGCAGCAATCCTAATGCATGTATTACCTTTGATAGTGCACAAAGAGCTCTAAAACCATGTGGAGTCTCCTCCGATAAATGAAGGGATGTTATCTGTTGATTACACTATTATACCCAGAAGGAAGACATCCTGCAGAAAATACATATGTGCAAGGAGTGGATTTTAATGGCCATCATGTCAAGATTTTTCAGGATCTTTCTTGGGGCACCCTTCCACAACAGTGCTTTCAACAGCCACTAACTGATGCTTTACATTATAATAACAGGAAATATAAATGGCTTTACTATTTTGGCCTTCAATCATCACATAATGGCAAGTCTTCTGTGTTCCAGGTCCCATCTTACCTTGACACCTTCAGTTTAGTTCTGAATGTAACCACACCTACAGTATGCTACTATATTGGGATGAAACATACATCGTTACTCAGCCCCTGAAGGACTCTACTCGGGTTGAGACATTTCAACTGGTGAGGAGTTCCAGATGCCATCACAAGCGAAAGCAGTCAGTAGCTATGCCTGATGATACTTGATATGTACTCCGATTGATATATATATATATGAACTACAAGTGATGCCCGGCACTCTGTGGTAAGTCCAATAATGCTGCGGTGCCCTCTCCGGATGATCACATCCAAAGCACAATAACGAGAAATAGGCGGCACTCAGCAGGCTTGGTTATGCAGTAAAATAAAAGTCCTTTATTCCTACGGCATTTCGGGGTAATTCCCCCGTCTTCAGGGACAGACAGTATGAACTACATGCACAGAGACAAACATATATATACCATAAAACACATAACAATGATGAGAAATCATTGTACTCACCTGGATGGCACCATCCGGTCCCGCCAACGCCACACACACCGGACAAGCTCAGCACCGTCGCGATGACATCACCCGGCAGCGCCAACCCAGGAAACAAAGCTGATAAAACTGTGGATGCGTTGTCATGACAACACAGAAGCTGTAAAACGCAAATAGACAAACAAATAGACTTTAAAAACAGCCTATAGTTCACAAAAACTAATCATGCTGTATCAAATGTTATACAAAAACAGAAAAAGAAAAAAGAAAAAGAAAAAGGTTTTTGGAAACATAACTAACCGAAGTTAATAAGTTATCAAATATTCATAATTAAAGAAACATCCAAATAGGCATATCCGAAACTGATATAACAAAATTTACAATGTAACTAAATGACAAAAATGGATATATAACTAGTGAATAACCAGAATGAGCTGACAAACAGCTCGCTAACATCACAGTCATTAAAGGAAACATTGTAATCCTAACGACTCATTAAGCCCTTTAGGAGCCAGTGTATTAAGTAAATGAATCCATTTACATTCTTTACGTAGGAGTGTCTTATTGCGGTTACCACCCCGCATGGAGACAGGGACATGGTCAATAATAATTGACCGTATGCTAGCAATATTGTGTTTAGCATTAAGGCAGTGGCGTGCCACAGGTTGGTCACTGTGGCCAGATGTCAATGCGCTATGTATGGCACTACGATGTAAGGCCATGCGTTCGCAGAATTGGCGTTGGGTCTTCCCAATATAGGATAGCCCACATTGGCAGGTTAACATATAGACTACATATGTAGTAGTACAGGTAACCGCATGTTGGATAAGAAATCTCCTACCTGTATAAGGATGACAGAAATATTTCCCCACTGATAGAGACCGGCAAGTAACACATCCCAGACAGCGATGACAGCCTATTCTCTGACTGAGAAAATGTGAAGGGTGGGAGCTCCAAGACTTGTCTAATTATCGTCAGGAATGTTAGGGACAATTGTCAGATATTTCCACTTATTGTTTGTTATACTATGACCCAACTAATAAGTTTAAATTAGAATTGGATACAGTTATTAGTAAAGCTATAAATGACAAGTTGATCTGTAAATCATTAGGCCAGGCATTATCTACAGAATTTCCTGTTGTTCCTCTGTTTTATGTGGTGCCCAAGATCCACAAATCAATTGTGGATCCTCCGAGGCGCCCTATAATTTCTTCTCGAGGCTCTTTATTTCATCCAGTAGCTGTATATTTAGACGCTTTATTGAAAACGTGTGTCCAGAACATCGCATCATATGTTAAAGACACCACATCTTTGTTGGTATTATTGGACACATTGGGGCCTTTACCAGATACCACCATACTGTGTAGCGCTGATGTCACAAGCCTCTACACCGTTATTCCTCACGACCAGGGTGTAGAGGCTGTGAGATCTTTGATTACTGATAATCCCCTTTATAAGGGGCCTAGTGTTGAGTTGTTTATTCAATTACTGTCACTGGTCCTCACCAGAAATTATTTTTTATACGATGGCCGATATTACATCCAATGCTCCGGATGTGCTACGGGGTCAGTTGTGGCCCCTTCTTATGCGAATGCATTCATGTACCGCATAGAGCAAAATTTATTTCACAAAGATGGGAGTCTGATAAGTGATATAATTCTCTATCGGCGATACATCGATGATCTTTTGATTTTCTGGTCAGGCACAGAGCCATCGTTGCGTGAATTGCTGGATAACTTTAATCAGATGGATGGAGTGGTTAAACGATAGTTTCCATCCAGCTCCTCTACGCAAGGGCCTTCCTTTCTCACAACTACTGCGAGTCAGACGTATTGCTTCTGACCCCAGTAAAGTAGAATTAGCCCTTGATAATTTGGTTAATAAATTTGAGGCCCGTGGTTATAATAGATCTGAGTTGAATATATTAAAACAGAAAGTTATGAACATCCCATGTGCTAAGACTCTTGAATCCAATAATAAATCTAGAGCCATTCTGCCCCTTAATCATATCCCTTGGGTTAATAAATTTAACATCAATAGCCCATATACCAGCAAATTTGCGAAAAAATGGTGGCCATTGTAAATAGCGATCCTGATCTCCCCTCTCTACTTAATAAACGTCTATTGCCTAGTTACACCAGGGGGAGAAATATACATGATCATGTAGTAAAACTGGATGTTACTGGTATGGGGAGCTCCCACCCTTCACATTTTCTCAGTCAGAGAATAGGCTGTCATCGCTGTCTGGGATGTGTTACTTGCCGGCCTCTATCAGTGGGGAAATATTTCTGTCATCCTTATACAGGTAGGAGATTTCTTATCCAACATGCGGTTACCTGTACTACTACATATGTAGTCTATATGTTAACCTGCCCATGTGGGCTATCCTATATTGGGAAGACCCAACGCCAATTCCGCGAACGCATGGCCTTACATCGTAGTGCCATACATAGCGCATTGACATCTGGCCACAGTGACCAACCTGTGGCATGCCACTGCCTTAATGCTAAACACAATATTGCTAGCATACGGTCAATTATTATTGACCATGTCCCTGTCTCCATGCGGGGTGGTAACCGCAATAAGACACTCCTACGTAAAGAATGTAAATGGATTCATTTACTTAATACACTGGCTCCTAAAGGGCTTAATGAGTCGTTAGGATTACAATGTTTCCTTTAATGACTGTGATGTTAGCGAGCTGTTTGTCAGCTCATTCTGGTTAGTCACAAGTTATATATCCATTTTTGTCATTTAGTTACATTGTAAATTTTGTTATATCAGTTTCGGATATGCCTATTTGGATGTTTCTTTAATTATGAATATTTGATAACTTATTAACTTCGGTTAGTTATGTTTCAAAAAACTTTTTCTTTTTCTTTTTCTTTTTTCTTTTTCTGTTTTTGTATAACATTTGATACAGCATGATTAGTTTTTGTGAACTATAGGCTGTTTTTAAAGTCTATTTGTTTGTCTATTTGCGTTTTACAGCTTCTGTGTTGTCATGACAACGCATCCACAGTTTTATCAGCTTTGTTTCCTGGGTTGGCGCCGCCGGGTGATGTCATCGCGACGGTGCTGAGCTTGTCCGGCGCGTGTGGCGTTGGCGGGACCAGACAGTGCCATCCAGGTGAGTACAATGATTTCTCATCATTGTTAAGTGTTTTATGGTATATATATGTTTGTCTCTGTGCATGTAGTTCATACTGTCTGTCCCTGAAGATGGGGGAATTACACCGAAACGCCGTAGGAATAAAGGACTTTTATTTTACTGCATAACCAAGCCTGCTGAGTGCCGCTCATTTCTCGTTATTGTGCATTGGATGTGATCATCCGGAGAGGGCACCGCAGCATTATTGGACTTATCACAGAGTGCCGGGCATCAGTTGTAGTTCATGTCTATTGGGAACATCGTATTGCCACCTGTGATTTCCCTAGCCAAGGCACCTGGATATATCTTCATCTAACGCTTTACTCTGCATTTGATATCAGGATCGGTATAAGTGGGGTTGAGCTGTCCTCCCCCCTACCCAGTGGATTGCTGTACATATATTTTTTATCTTTATTTTTTATTTATTTATTATTATTTTTTATTATTCTTTTTATCATTATTTTTTTCTTTGCCTTTATAGCCTCATAAACTGTTGGGCACATTAGGCTTATATCCGATTATAGAGACAACATGTCTATCTCTAACACTGAATGTGAGATAGCCTTTGATTTAGCCACAGTGGATACCGGTGACTCTTTCAGTTATTCTGATTTGGAGGCATCAGCGATTCTTTATACTGGAGGTCTGGATGATGATGCCACTACCCTCCCTAATGATATAATCTTCAAACAATGGCTAAAATTGTAACAGAAGGAATGCGATTTCCTTTATCACGGAATCAGCTTGTCGGATTAATACAAGAATAAACAAAACCCAAGCGGATTCCGAGTGAAAAATATGCCTACCATTGGTCGTTATAATCCATCCTTCTGCAAGAAATGGATTAGATATTTTGAATAAATGTTCGATGGATTTATTGCTCCTTGTCATAGAAGAATCTACAAGGGAACTCAACATCTATAAAGACAAAATATCGGATTTTGAAAAAATCCATAAACCTATTTTGGCATTGGACACCAGTAATCCATGGATAGAAAAATTACAAACACAGATGGATACCTATAAACGTGAATTGATAATTTTTAAGAAGGAAAAACTTCGGAAGGTACAAATGGATTACCAGCAACATCGTGTGTACAATTGGATTAATCACTCTAAAGCTAGAGATGTTAGACAACAACAAGCATTTGTCCAAACTCGCAAACAGAGAGCCAACTTATGATATCAAAATGACTCTAGCACTTCTATGAGTGATCCTGAAATTGCCTTGCCATCATCTACAGCCTCAGCGCTCCCTTTGGGGTTACAAACCCGGTCCACTTTATATCATACTCCAACAGGAGGACGAGGAGGGTGCGGCAGAACAAGAGGCAACAGCCGAAGACCACCTCGACAACACAGGAATTAGTGTTCAATCTGTCATCTAAACCTCTTACTGAATTCAAGACAAAAGTGCTCTCTAAGGGCCTGTCCTTTGTACCCACAGTCCGTATGGATCCCTTCCAGTGGAAGGTAGACACCTATAGACTTAATAGAACATTGCGTATAAAGGAATATTTTGATTCATCACCGGCGACATCAATTGGACATTGATGACATTCCCCCTCAACTTAAATCAATTAAACCTAGATCTAATTTTGACCCTACCAATCATAATGCCTCGATCAAATCATTCACCCGATTGTTAAATAATTTAGGATAAGAGCTTTCCCCTAATACAGCTCGCCCAGTGAATCTGTCTAAAAATGAAATGACGGCACTTAAGTCACTTTCGCAACGAACAGATATTGTAATCAGAGGCGCTGATAAGGGGGGTGCTACTGTTGTCCAAGACTTGTCTAATTATCGTCAGGAATGTCAGCGACAATTGTCAGATATTTCCACTTATTGTTTGTTATCCTATGACCCAACTAATAAGTTTAAATTAGAATTGGATACAGTTATTAGTAAAGCTATAAATGACAAGTTGATCTCTAAATCATTAGGCCAGGCATTATCTACAGAATTTCCTGTTGTTCCTCTGTTTTATGTGGTGCCCAAGATCCACAAATCACTTGTGGATCCTCCGGGGCGCCCTATAATTTCTTCATGAGGCTCTTTATTTCATCCAGTAGCTGTATATTTAAACGCTTTATTGAATCCGTGTGTCGAGAACATCGCATCATATGTTAAAGACACCACATCTTTGTTGGTATTATTGGACACATTGGGGCCTTTACCAGATATCACCATACTCTGTAGCGCTGATGTCAGAAGCTTCTACACCGTTATTCCTCACGACCAGGGTGTGGAGGCTGTGAGATCTTTGATTACTGATAATCCCCTTTATAAGGGGCCTAGTGTTGAGTTGTTTATTCAATTACTGTCACTGGTCCTCACCAGAAATTATTTTTTATACGATGGCCGATATTACATCCAATGCTCCGGATGTGCTATGGGGTCAGCTGTGGCCCCTTCTTATGCGAATGCATTCATGTATCGCATAGAGCAAAATTTATTTCACAAAGATGGGAGTCTGTTAAGTGATATAATTCTCTATCGGCGATACATCGATGATCTTTTGATTTTCTGGTCAGGCACAGAGCCATCATTGCGTGAATTGCTGGATAACTTTAATCAGATGGATGGAGTGGTTAAATTGACCTTTAACATTAACTCTAAATCTATCCAGTATCTGGACATTGACATTAATTTGTCAAACTATCTCATTTCCACCTCACTATATGTCAAAAGTACGGACAGAAATACTATCCTCAGGAACGATAGTCTCCATCCAGCTCCTCTACACAAGGGCCTTCCTTTCTCACAACTACTGCGAGTCAGACGTATTACTTCTGACCCCAGTAAAGTAGAATTAGCCCTTGATAATTTGGTTAATAAATTTGAGGCCCGTGGTTATAATAGATCTGAGTTGAATATATTAAAACAGAAAGTTATGAACATCCCGCATGCTAAGACTCTTGAATCCAATAATAAATCTAGAGCCATTCTGCCCCTTAATCGTATCCCTTGGGTTAATAAATTTAACATCAATAGCCCATATACCAGCAAATTTGCGAAAAAATGGTGGCCCTTTGTAAATAGCGATCCTGATCTCCCCTCTCTACTTAATAAACGTCTAATGCCTAGTTACACCAGGGGGAGAAATATACGTGATCATGTAGTAAAACTGGATGTTACTGGTATGGGGAGCTCCCACCCTTCACATTTTCTCAGTCAGAGAATAGGCTGTCATCGCTCTCTGGGATGTGTTACTTGCCGGTCTCTATCAGTGGGGAAATATTTCTGTCACCCTTATACAGGTAGGAGATTTCTTATCCAACATGCGGTTACCTGTACTACTACATATGTAGTCTATATGTTAACCTGCCCATGTGGGCTATCCTATATTGGGAATACCCAACGCCAATTCCGCGAACGCATGGCCTTACATCGTAGTGCCATACGTAGCGCATTGACATCTGGCCACAGTGACCAACCTGTGGCACGCCACTGCCTTAATGTTAAACACAATATTGCTAGCATACGGTCAATTATTATTGACCATGTCCCTGTCTCCATGCGGGGTGGTAACCGCAATAAGACACTCTAATGTAAAGAATGAAAATGGATTCATTTACTTAATACACTGGCTCCTAAAGGGCTTAATGAGTCGTTAGGATTACAATGTTTCCTTTAATGACTGTGATGTTAGCAAGCTGTTTGTCAGCTCATTCTGGTTAGTCACTAGTTATATATCCATTTTTGTCATTTAGTTACATTGTAAATTTTGTTATATCAGTTTCGGATATGCCTATTTGGATGTTTCTTTAATTATGAATATTTGATAACTTATTAACTTCAGTTAGTTATGTTTCAAAAAAACTTTTTCTTTTTCTTTTTCTTTTTTCTTTTTCTGTTTTTGTATAACATTTGATACAGCATGATTAGTTTTTGTGAACTATAGGCTGTTTTTAAAGTCTATTTGTTTGTCTATTTGCGTTTTACAGCTTCTGTGTTGTCATGACAACGCATCCACAGTTTTATCAGCTTTGTTTCCTGGGTTGGCGCCGCCCGGTGATGTCATCGTGACGGTGCTGAGCTTGTCCGGCGCGTGTGGCGTTGGCGGGACCGGACGGTGCCATCCAGGTGAGTACAATGATTTCTCATCATTGTTAAGTGTTTTATGGTATATATATGTTTGTCTCTGTGCATGTAGTTCATACTGTCTGTCCCTGAAGACGGGGGAATTACCCCGAAATGCCGTAGGAATAAAGGACTTTTATTTTACTGCATAACCAAGCCTGCTGAGTGCCGCTCATTTCTCGTTATTATATATATATATATATTTGTTGAATTCCTGTATTGTATGTAGAGGTATTATACTTATGGGCCATTCATAATACATTATTTTTCATCACTCCATGGTGACATTACTATTTTGTTGACCCTCTTGGAAAGCTTCTGGAAGGTTCTAACCTAATTTTGACTGTCATTGTATTGAATATTTTATACTGATATTTATCTTGATAAATACTATTATGGTTATTGGGCTGTTTAGGTTATGTACTACTTAAACTGATATAGGTTTCTTGATTTACACTTATTTTTTATTTTCTGTGATGTTCTGATAAGAAGTTTCTTATCTATTGCATGTTATTGTCACTGGTATTGATTCCCCAGTGCACTTATAATCGCTGATATTTTTCCTAATAGTGGGAAGACTTGCTTTTTCCATGTTTGTTAGGAGCGTTATTCAAATTCTTGGTTTTCTACTCATTTAATTTGCCAATTTTTCATATTGTATGCTATCTTTTTATATTCTTTCCATTTCTTTCCTCCTTTGCTTCTTCTTTGCTCATTGTCCTTCTGCTCTTCGCCCTTCTGCTCCTCCACCAGTACTTAGTACATCTGACCAAATTGTATGCATTATTGCTTATATGCACTCCCTCAGTGTTCTGGGGTTTTGTGAGAGCTCTCCCCTCTGTCTGCCTTGATGATTCTTTAACTTTTTCTAGTTTCTATAAACTCCAAGGTTTTGAAAATTCTGGTGAAGTGGTCCAGACTTCTCTGGGAGCTCCAGGCATACAGAGTGGACATAGGACCTCATTCAGAGTCGGTCATTGCGGCCGCACGGTCGTACGCCACCGATGTTCGCTAAACTGCGCATGCGTAAAATTCGCAATGCACATGTGCAAACTAGCTATTACGATCAGAAATTTCTCCCTCCTTCAACTTGGCCAGGTCGTTAGTTTGAGTGACAGGATGAGGCGTTGTGGGTGGTAACAGGGGAAGGTGCTTGTGAACGGGGGAGTGGAGATCCGAATGCAGGCATGCCTGACTATGCAAACGGCGTTTTATGGGAGTGCATAATTAACTAAGTAGTGTCATGGCACATGTGACATGGGAGGTTTTAACACTGACTTGATTGTAGTGCTTAAGAGAGGGTATGGTCAACCTTAAGCTTACGACGAGCTCCGATGGTTCCCAATGGTCTCAATTAATCCTTATATGCCTGGAGATGACGTGTAATGGGAACGAGAAGGGGGCGGATTTTTAGTCTTACGGCTGCATCCTCCCCTTGCTTGTCCAGCTAACGATCACATCTTAATGACGCAACTTGCGAGCACTTCATTTGCATATCCGGCCCCTTTTACCTTACGACTGTGCGGCCGCAATGACCGACTCTGAATGAGGTCCATAGTCTTTATTCAGGAGACTCACTTTAAAGAAAGCAAGCCTCTACTTCTTTGCAAACTTGACTATTCCCATTCGTAATGTACTTTAGCATTAATTGCTTCGGTAAGACCTTAGGGGTGGTGATTCATTTGGCTACATATTCTCAGTGAGGGTAGGGGCCTACTGCTTAATTGTTTGATTCATGATCAGGTTTTTACATTTGTTAATATTTATGCTCCGAACCTGCAACAATCTGCCTTCTTGGAATGGTTGTTTGAACAGGTGCATACTCCTAAAACTGGGTTCTAGATGGTGAGGGGAGACATTAATTGGTTACTTCACTCTTTAGAGGATTTGTCCTCTAAATCCTCCAACCATCCTGACACATAGCACCGTAAAGTGCGATGTCTTTTCCATGAATATTAATTAGGTGATATGTAGAAGTTACATCACCCCACGGACTGTGACTACACATTTTACTCCAACCCACACAATGTCTACTCCCAAATAGATTACTTGTTTCTAGAACACAAACACATGATTTAAGGACTGGTTACCTACCATGGTCTGATCACACCCCTATTTTCCATCCCAATTCACCTCTCTCCTCCCTCTGTTTGTTCATGAAGACTCAATGAGGTTCTTCTTTAAGACTCTTATTGTAGAGACCAGCTGAAGCAGTATATTGATGGCTACATTTTTCTTAATAACAGCCCCAATATGTCCAAAATCTCAATTTGGGAGGCTCATGGCAGAACTAACAGATGATAGCCAGTCCTTGAACACACTCATGTCAGATAATTATTTTAGACTACTGTAAATGTAGAAGCCACTTTTTTCCATGTGAGAATAAACCTATTAAGATGCTGGCCAGGGCTTTGCAGGCACAAAGAGCTTCCATGCATATCCAGTCAATAGTAGACTACTTAGGCCAAGATTGCCAACTGACCTTGGATATTGTGGATGCATTCCACTCATATTAGTCTGGGTTTACAATATGGCTGGGGGCTCTTCACAGACAGCTAACAGGGAAGGGTCTGAGAATCTTAAGGCTTATCTTGCAAACTTTGACTTTCCCACATTGTTTGAAGATGACACTCTTTCTCAGATCTTGGCAAGGCAATCAAGTTGTCCTCATTGGGGAAAAGTCCTGATCCAGATGGGTTCCTGATTTTCATATTATAAAACCTTTCTGAGACACCCTAATTCCCCTTATGCTTCAAGCTTTTAATGCGGTCTTGGATGAACATATTTTTTCAGCTCAATCTTTGGAGAACCATATGACCATTCTCCCCAAGGGAAAGGATCCCTCCCAATATGTAGGATAGGTCAGTTGATAGGTGCTTCCGGAGTACTGTCCTTTTATGATATTCAAGCACAGTGGCAGCTGTCTAACAAAAAGATCTGGCAATACCTCTAGGTTAAACATTTTCTCCATTCACAAAATCTCCTTTTGTCAGTCTTCAACCTCTCCTGTGAGCTGTGAGCAACAAGTACAGTCTTCAACCTCTCCCACCCATGTAGTAACCACTATACAGATGTGCCCACATACATCTATCCTCCATGCATTACAAGTCGCGCCACACATAATGTGGGAGCTCAGTGTGATTCAGTAGTGCCAAGCATCTGTTTGTGCAAATTTTTACCTTCAATGTGTCTAATTCACAAAGAAATGTGGATAGCACAAGCAGCTGCTGCTGAGTAAAATGATATGCAGAATGTCTATGGCCCTCATTCAGAGTCGATTGCTAGAAACAAGTGGTTGCTCTGAATGAGGGCGGCCACTTTTGGTGTGAAGTGCAGCCTCCTGGTTGCTATCTAAGCTGTGGGTTACTACCCACAGCTCTAGCGAGTGACCAGGTTGATGGTTGCGATGGCCAAGACCATTGAGACCATCGGGGCTTGCAACGAGACCCTAAGGTTGGGTCTTGGCAAGCGTAAGCTCGATCCGAAAGCTCCCCACTGACACCATTGCTGATGGCAGTGGGGCCACCCCCAAACAGCAAGCTTTCCATTGGGAACACCTCCGTTTGGCCAGCCACCCCCCCTGCCCACCTCCCAAACGGGGCGAACTGTCAATCACCATCAACAGCTCGCCCCCTTTGGTGTGAGACCCATAGCGATGGAGTGCCTGTCGCAAGCCAGGTCTCATGCATGTGCATTTCGGAGCTGGCTCCGACGTGCGCATGCCCAGTGGGCAAACATCGACCCGGTCGCGAGCGCTCAGTGCTTGCGACCGGGTCTGAATAAGGCCCTGTGATCTTTGTGCATCTTTAGATATATCTGCATGCTAAACACTACGTTACAGTATTACATCTGCTGACACTGTAATGTAGTATTTCACATGCAGATACACTCGCAGATGGACAGAGAACATTGGCCTGCTGCATAAATTTAATCAGCAGAAACTGTTTGTGCTATCTATTTACATTGTTGTGCAAATAAGATGTATTTGAAGGTAAAAAGATGCACGAAAAGATGCTCGGCGCTACAGAGTCATGCCATGACAATGTTGCGACTAAAAGGGCTGTTTAATGTGCCAGGAGGCTAGATGTATGTGGACCCACCTATATATACACTATTGATTGAAAGCCAATTTTCTAAATTGCCAAATTTCTCTAAAAAATGGTGAGAGATCTTGGTACAGAGATTAGTGATACCCAATGGTCATCTATTTTTGAGAAGTCATGGAGTAGCTCTACCAACATACCAACTATTGAGACCAATTTTAAAGTAATTTCTCATTGGTACTGCTGCCTTTCTGTCTTATCTAAAATGTACCAGGATGTATCAGTGGTTTGTTGGAGATGTCGGAATGAGGGTACTCTCTTCCATATACGGTGGTCATGTTCAGCTCTTAGGCCATTTTTGGATGGGGTGGTTTCAGTCACGTGGAAAGTGATGGGCTCGGATGTTCTAAATGAGCTTGAATTTTGGCGCTAGAATTTACTTACCATGCTTTTATCTGTATATAATAAATCCCATTTTAAATATCTTAACAGTGCTGCTAAGGCCTTAATTCCCATGCAATGGCAGTCCACCCCCATCTCTTGTCAATTGGTTTCAAAAGATTAAACTGTATCATTCAATGGATGATATTATACTGTCCTCTGAAGATCAGTCAAAGTACTACCTGGAGGTATGGTTTCATTGGTTGGAATTCTATGAGTCGGCTCACTACAAATCCCTAATTGGAGCCTTATAATTTAAACTCCCACACTCCTCTTGTCACTTGCCATCTATTTTTTGGTCATCAGGTTCACAATAGATATCCTTTCTCTTCACCCCTCTTCTTCCCTTTCTTTCTCTCCTGCTCTTACTCTTTCTTCCGATTCCACTGCTTTATTTTTTCTAAGTTGGGTGATTAAGTCAATTTTGCATTTTATTATAATATATACAAGGTCATACTATTTATGTTTGTCAGTTTTTCCTGATTATTATTTTTCTGATTTCCTGTGACAATATATTGATTGATCCTGGTCTTCTTTAAGCCATACTGTACATATTTTGTAATGTTTTTGCTACTACAGTATGTACTTTTTATTGTCATGGATATTAAATATTATGATGCTGTATAGTGCTTCTGTATTTGTGTATTAAAAATGTAATAAACATTACTTGCAAAAAATAACTTTTCTAGTCGACATAGTGACCATGTTGACATTGGGCCTGATTCAGACTCACACACAGTCCCAGATCAGTCAAAGATGAATGGGCTGCAGTGCACATGTGCTGAAATGTCACTTTGAACCTGGCCATATGGGGGCGGGGATTGGTGTCAGTGGTATTGCACCCATTTCTTAGGCATCTTCCAAAGAAGATTTCTTGGGCCCCAGCAGAGGAGTTCCAGCAGTCATTCTGAGTAAGCTTAGGCTTACACAGATGGCCAATGGTGATCTGAGGCTGCATCTTAATATGCAGCACTTCAATCTGCGATGCAGGCGGGGGGCGTATTTTGCCTTCAGATGCCCCTTGCAGCATTAGCATTTTATAGCATTGCTGCTGCATCCAAAAAGCTACACTAATATTGACCATGTCTGAATCAGCCCCATTGTCATGTAAACATTATGGGGGGCATATAGCCTCACTTACTTGCAGGTGCAAGATAATTGCACATATTTGAAGCCCCCACTTTGAATGTCAACATGGTGAATCCGAGATAACTGTATCTGTTTCAGATTCAAGTGAACTGAGACAGATGTCCAGTGGGCATTTCTTGGTGTAGAGCATGGATGGGGAACCTCAGTGCCGGGGGCTGTGTAAGGCCTGCAGAATCATTTGGTCTGGCCCCCAGAGCTTTATTCTGCTAGGCTCATCTGGCTAGCAGGGTTCCTAGAATGGCACCCTGCAGCCAGAATCTATGCAGCAGTGCCACCCGGAGCATCCTCAGGACTCTTCAGATGGTCACACCGCTGCCCTTACATCCGGAGCTTCCTCTGGATGCTCTGAACATTGCTGTAATCATCAAAGATTGTAGCCATGCCCCCATGTGACATCAGACAGAGGGGGCATGGCTTGCACCGGGCCTGCTAATAATGTTATATATATCAAAATGGCCCTCAGCAGCAAAGAGGTTTCCCACCCCTGGTGTAGCGTATTAAGATGAACCAAATGGCTGTATCTGATCTGAGTGTTATCGAAGTGTTGTCGGCCTGTAGCCTGACTTCTGTGCTTGTTTTAGGTGTTTGCATGCAGTTGGGACACTGTTTCAGATGGATCTTTTGCACCCTGCATTGGGCTGGTGTAAGTCCAGATACATACTGTTCTAATGATGATGGCTGTATCACAGATACAAAAAGACAGTGAATGGTGTGACTGGGATGTATGAAATCTACAAAATACGTACATAGACATACATGTAGCTTAATTAGCATATATTAGTCCATAGGCTGTTGTGGCCGAATGCAAATTTGTGGATGCATCCGATTCAGAATTAATCTGTTATCACCCTATTAGTTCTGGAAAAAATTAATTTTGCATTCTCGTCATACAGGTTTGAACAAAAGATGAAGGTATTACAAGCTGAAGTTCTTTTTAAAATGATAAAATGTGAGTTTTACATGTCATCCTACATCAGAGAGGGCAGCAAGAGATTATTTTAAGATTCTGACATATACTGTACATAAAGATCTTCTTGCACACACATACTGTACTGTATCTTCAAACAAAATGTATACAATGGTGCATGGCAGCAGGTATTATCGAGTAAATCCAACTAAAAATAAAATTCAGTACTCAAAAGTGGAAAAATATGAAAATTCTATTTAGCCCACAATAGACAGGACTGAATGGCAGTTATTTTTATACTGGTGTGTACCAGTTTTTCATGTTCCAGTTCTGCAAAATCAAGCTACTGTACAATTAATTTGTTGATTCAGTAGCTCACATCACAATCCACTGTTCTTGTGTTACTAAATCTTAACACATGTTGCAATAATAGTAATTTATATATCAATTTTTGACACATACTGTACAAAAGTAGCCAGTCTTGACAGATTATGTTGTTCTTTGAGTTTTCCGTTAAAACATTTCTGACTGTAACCAATATATGTGTGAATTGATGTTTTGTTTAAAGTACATTTCGGGAACTCTGAGCAATGGAACTAAGGGATTTATATGAAAAGATTTAGTTAGGGTTTCTGAAATAAATCATGGTTAAGTTATAAAATGGCAAGGAAATGTGTTCCATCACAATAACTGTATCTAACCTCTATACACCCAACCACCCCAAAGGAGGCAAAAAGAGTTTCCTGCTTTTAAGCTAATGCTATGCATCCTTATATGTCAAAATGACAGGGGATGGGTCAGGAAATGGAATTACTGTAAGTCCCTGTTTCTCTTTATCATGATGTCCTGGCAGTAATGCTTTTTGTACATCACTGCAGGAGTTAAATTGTTATTATTGAAAGACATAATTTTTTCCATAATGTCTTTGGTAAGCTATAAAAAATTATGCTGAATTTCTGTAAGTAGTAGTTTGTATTAGCAGCTTTATCTTTGCAATATAAAAAGGATATTCAAGCACACTGTATGTTATAAAAAAGTCACTATATGACAAATAAGTCATTGCTAAATATAGCCCTAAGAAAATTCTTAGAGACAGACAGACAGACAGACAGACAGACAGACAGACAGATAGATAGATAGATAGATAGATAGATAGATAGATAGATAGATAGATTACAGCATGTATATTATTTAGTAGTGCAGGTTAATAAAAAGTTCAATAAAGATGTTCAGATTGCAAGAGTGCAATTTTAAATTGCCATCATTTCCATATGGTTGCATATTCTAACTGGACAGAAAATGTCGTAATGTGAATACTGTTCTTGCAGATGTATCATGGTCTATTGCTCCTTTCCTGTTCAAAATGCCCAAGTTGTCAAAGAAGGTTATTCAATGAAATGAGCAATCCATTTTTTTTCATTTTGAACCCAGCAAAAGTCCATTGCCTGGATAGACAATTCAGTACCATTACATCCTATGCTCCTCTGCTTAAGTCATGGGGAAGCTAATAAAAATATAATCTCTTTATTATGAACATTACTTTGACACTAAAAGGAAAGACAGTTTGATATGGCACTTTGTTTTAAGCTTTGACTAAATGCTAAACTTGTCTTGCAAGGTCCTTACTTCATTTTAATTTTATTGCATATAAGTCATTTGACCATTTTCAAATTGTGGCTGATTTTCCATATATGAATAATTGTATTACTATTTCAATTTGGGTGATTTAAATGTGGAAGTGCCTAAAGCTTATTGTGTGAATAATTTAATAAATTGGATAAAATAATAATAATAATGGCAAAACTGACTAATTTTTAAATAAATGATCATATTAATTCTGATCATTGAGGCGATAAGTAGTTAATTTCTATAGTCTACATACATTCTCTATTAAGGTATGGTTTATATAGGCTAATGGTAGGTGGTGCACCTAGCGCAACCACATCTTACAGTATCTTGGCTTCTGCACCCGAGCACTATAATAACATCTGAAACACCTGATTTCTTAATCAGCTGGGCCATTACTGTCTGCAATGTTTTGCTCACCTTGGAGCTCTTGTTTGACTAACAGACAGGGAGGGCAGATGATCTTTTCTGCTCTGCAATCCAGCCTAAAATTCATTAAGCATTTATGACAGCTCTTTGGAGCTGTCAAAAATGCAAACTCTATGGATGCAAACTCTATGAGTTTACTATAGTAACTCTCATATAAGGTATACAAAGCAGAAACACTTCTATAACATTAGTGTGCTGCAAATCAGTGTGTATCTAGCAATTAAAATAATGGGGATTTTCTTGATAATTTGATCAAAACATTTAAGCTTGCAGCCTAGCATCAAGGGGCCCCATATCTCTGCAAGTCCAAAACTAGCAGTTATGCCTCACACACTTTTAAGTTGCAGTTGAAATGACCTCTTAGTTACAGAGGGTAACATCCAGACAAGGGCTGGCTTGTGAGACTTACCCAACTAGGCCTAACATTTGTGTACTGCAAAGCTGTGAGTATCTAGCCACCAAAGCATGGTGAACTGTATACTTTGCTCTATGTGACACCATTATGGCTTAGCCTATGTCTGTACCTCGGTACTCTTTTGGAATCACCTCTATTTGCTTGTTCCTTGGCTAGCCTGAAAGTTCTGCTTTGAGTAAATTTGTTTATCTGGATGATGTCCACGCTGATTTTGCTCTCCTTCTTTGGTGAAAATGCACATTACAGTTACCATTACCATTACAGTTTTTAACTTGTTGACCCTATGGTTTCTGCTACCTGGACAAGCTTATTGTTTATCTCTGTGTTCTGAGCTACCTATACATATCTCCAAGTGATGAATGCATTCTGTGATTTCAGCTTCCAACCTCTGTCCTTCCTTTGGTTGCTTTTAGTGATACATGGATTCCCTTTGGGCTACTAAGTACCGAACTTTCATTGTAGACACTGGAGTGGTTCACAAACTAGCCTACTTACTTTGCTCCTGGCCTACAGTATTAGTTTATCTTGGCTATCTTGGCTTACTTGCTTACACTTTATTTCCATCATCTGTGACACATTTTTTCTGCTTTTATTAACAGGTAACCTAATTCTCCTTTGTGACTTTATTATTTATTGGAGACTTTTTCCTGCCCTGCTACTGTGTGGGTTGGAATCAATTTTTCATGGAGACTTCCAAATGTCAAAACCCCTCCTTCTGGAGGCCATATCTCCAGAAGGATATTAATAGATTAGAGACTGTACAAAGAAAGACTAATGTACCAGGTAAGACTAAAGTATCTTAATATGTATAGTTTGGAGCAGAGAAGGGAAAGGGGGTACACAATAGAAACATTCAAATATATAAAGGGTTTTAACAAAGTAAAGGAAGGAGACATTCTTCACAGAAAGAGAAGTTTTAGAACAAGAGGACATGTTCATAAACTGGAGGGTGGTAGGTTCAGGGGAAATTTGAGAAAAAATATACTGCACAGAAAGGGTAGTGGATAAGTGGAATAGCCTCCCATCAGAGGTGGTAGAGGCTAAGACAGTAGAGCAATTTAAACATGCATGGGATAGACATAAGGATATCCTTCAGAAGATGAAAGGATCAATAAGGGTTGAGGTAACAATATGTTTAAAGGGCAGACTAGATAGGCCAATTGGTTCTTATCTGACATCAAATTATATGTTTCTGCTTAATATTTGTTATTCTTATTGCATTGGAGCACCAATATACACCTTGGTACCATGTTCTAGTTTATTTGAAGATAAAATCAAGAAATGTGGTATTCTGAAACATTTTTGTTTTAGATTCAAACTGTTTTCTCTTTTATCTTTGCATCTTAGACCACAAAAGTATTTCTTCAATATAATGTTATATTGCTGTCTTTTGTCTCTAATACACCATTGGGTTCCTGACTCCTGACTCAGAGGTGCATCACTGCATCCTTTTGCAGAGCCATAGTGGAGATAATTTGCAAATGCTAGTTACAGCTTCCCTTTGTACGAGTGTGCAAGCCCTGAGATGCCCACTTTCAGTGCCCATGCATGCTGCACTACCACCAGTGGTTCTGGACAATCCACAATTGGTGTGCCATTGTATGCATGATTGACACTTGCCCCATGGCAGGTACAGTGTCTCCATTTGAACATGGCTGCTGCACTGCATATGAGAATGCAACCATCTTCACTGAGATGCCCATGACAGTCCCATAACATGCCCAGGTGATGGATTCTTTTGCATTATCTTTTGACCAACTCCCAGTCAGCACCAAGGAATGCCAATGGTTTTCACTTGAAAGTTCTGATACCAGCAGTCCCATATACAAGTGTATATTTATGCATACACATAGGGTAATGCATGGCATGCACCATAGCGGTTTTAGGAATATTTTGTGCATGTGCAGTAGCAATTTTTCACTGCACTCTGAGAACATCCACATTAAATACACTCAGCATGCACCTCTGATTCAAGCTCTTGGTGTCTTGTTTGTCCATTTATTTTTGACTTCCATTCAATATTGTTTACATTTCTGTCTACTATGTCACTAAGAGTTTATAATTATTAAAGAGATACAGTATTTTTTAAAAATATGTCTTATTAGATTAAACAATATTCTAAAGTTGTCCCACTAGTTCAAATCAAGAGAGTCCTCTGGTCAAACTGTGCATATAAAATGTCTCAGGTTGTTGCGCTAGCATCTTGTTTGTGTGAATAGACATCAGGAAGTTTATGCAATTCAACCATATTTGCTCCTGCAATGCATGCATGGGATTAAGGGCCTGATTCAGTGATAAATGCAATGCCTGGCACTTTTGTGACACAGCGGACTTGCAAAAATATGCTAATGACTCAGCCGCCATCTTTTGCATAGAAATGTTCACCTCTGGCATTTCACATCTGACGCTTATGTACAAAAGTGAAAACATCTGAAACATCAATCGCACACTGAACCTCTAAGCAAGCCTATGCTGTCCCATAATGAGTATCTCACTAAAGATGCTTGGTCCTCTGTAGTTGCACAAGAATTCACAGAGGCTCAGAAGGGAACACCCAAAAAATGGTCCTGACACACCTGCGTTTTTTATAGCAACATCCCGCTATCTCAAGCAAACGCTGACTACTCACTTAATAAATCAAATCAATCCTCTTTGTATCCACCTTGACTAACCAATTGTTGATTATTTGCATAGCAGCTCTGGCACATGACCAGTACTGAAAAAAATAACTCCGCTGTATCTGACATCGATATTGCATGCATCTCTGAATTAGGCCTTAAATGCATACATTTGCCCGTACTGTAAAAACAGTTGTATGTATATTTGATTGCACTATATTTGATTGCACTGTCCCTATCTGTGTGCTTTATTCCATATCCATCATCATTATCACTGCATAATTTCAACAGTCCTATCCTTGGTGCAAAATATCAATCTTTATGCATTTCCACAACTGCCACACAGCATGAAATTCTGTCAACACATTCTCACTGACCTTTGACTATGTGATAATGCCCCCGATACACCTCATACAGTGGAAAGCGGAAGATACACCTGAGATATGAGTGTGCTTAATCTGCAACTGCATATGCTTGGCTCCGAAACATGTGCAGTATGAAAACACGCAAGATGTGCTCCGCAAATGGACTTTCAGTATGTTAATCTCTGAATCATCACCAAGATATTTTAAGAGTTACTGTAAGGCTTTACTTGAGATTAATTTATTAACATGAAGGTAACCCCAAGTGTTTATAATTATATTCAACATATGGGGAAGTTAGGTAGTCAGTTATTTCACATTTTACAAATACATTCTGTGGAGAAATGCAACACTAATACAAAATCAGAAAAGGTGTGGCTGAACCAGTGTTAAAAAAACAATTGTAATATTTATAATTTTATTATCTATTAAAATTACAATAGAAGAATGATTGCTACATTTGTGAACCACAGCCAAATGCTTAAATGTGTTGATGTTTTGTTGCTGATTGTGAGTGCTTTGGTTTTGCTGGCATCTCTGTCATTTTATTCTGAGGTTTGTATTGCAGTTACATCTTATTTGGGGATGGTCTGCTACATAATTTTCATTGGTACCAGCTACCTTAAACAGCCACCTACTATAGACATCTGCACTGGTTATATTGTTCACACAGTAACTTTCTGTGATCCTGTCATTGTGCTGATCTGTATCCTGTCTGCTGCCTGATTTTTATATCCTGCAAGTAACAGCAACTTTGCCTTTTTGCTGCCCGGTACAAATCTTTGCTTTTGACCAACATTTTGTCTAATTGTTGCCTAGACCATACTTTTACCTGAGAATTGTTTTTTATTTATTACTATGTTGACTGACTTACTCCTATTTTCACCATCCACTGTTGTACATCTATTGTAGACTGCATCGTTTCAGCTAATTTACTTGCAATTTGCTAAAGATTCATCTGACTGGACAGCTTACTTACTAGATCCCTGGAAATTGCTTTACCTGTCACACTGCTTTTCCTATTATATCTTTCTACTGAATCACCTACTTCTACCTCCAATGCAATAGTCATAAGGACATTTATCCACACTGCTGAACAGTATTAATGTGTCAAACACAGGTACCACAACCTGCACCTATTGTATTAGACAGTGAAAATGTGGCTTATAATGTTCTAATGTATTGTTTACTCTATACTGACAAGCAGGCCTGCCATCATAAATTGTGGGTCCCTTTACTGATAAAACAGGCAGGGCCCCCCCATACCCGGGGGGAATAGAAGTGAGTGGAGCTACATCAGGGGGAGGGACACCAACTTGATTATATATATATATATATTAGGGGTGTGCACCGGCCACTTTTCGTGTTTTGTGTTTTGGTTTTGGATCTGGATCTTTCTTCGTGTTTTTTAATCTGGATTGGTTTTGCCAAAATCACCCTTCCATGTTTTGGGTTCTGGGTTTTGTGTTTTGGATCTGTATTTTTTTAAAAAATAAGCATAAAAACAGCTAAAATCACAGAATTTGTGGGTTTTTCTGCTTCTATGCTATTATTAACCTCAATAACCTTCATTTCCACTCATTTCCAGTCTATTCTGAACACCTCACACCTCACAATATTGTTTTTATGGCCAAAAGGTTGCACCGAGGTAGCTGGATGACTATGCTAAGCGACACGAGTGGGCGGCACAAACACGTGGCCCATCTAGGAGTGACACTGCAGTGGCAGACAGGATGGCAGTTTGAAAAACTAGGCCCCAAACAGTACATACTGCAAAGAAAAAAAAGAGGTGCAAGATGGAATTGTCCTTGGGCCCTCCCACACACCCTTATGTTGTATAAATAGGACATGCACACTTAACAAACCAATCATTTCAGTGCCAGGGTCTGCCACATGACTGTGGCTGAAATGATTGGTTCGTTTGGGCCCCCACAAAACAAGCTGGCAATTAATGTGTCCCTGCACAAACTGGTTCTACGGAGGCAAGATGTCGTCCTCATCCTCCTCATCCACCGATTCCTTGGATAAAACAGGAAAAAGGGATTTAGGTGACCCTGGACTGCTTACGGTCTGAGCCAAAGTTTCTGAACTTGACAGTAACTTTTTATGAATGCGCTGCAAGTGCCGTATAAGGGAGGATGTTCCTAGGTGGTTAACATCCCTACCCCTACTTATTTCACCTTTACATATGGTACATATGGCAAGACAGTTGTTGTCCGGATTTGGATAGAAATATTGCCAGACCAAAGAGGTGGAATGTTTGGTCTTCTGCCCAGGCATGACCGTGATGGGCTTTTTCATCCCACGGACAACAACTGTCTCCCCCGGAGCCTGATTTAAACAAACCACATCACCATCAGAATCCTCCTCGCCAACTTCCTCCTCAGCGCCAGCTACACCAGTATCCTCATCCTGTTGTACTTCAACAGTGACATCTTCAATTTGCATATCAGCAAGTGGACTGTGGGTGCTCCTTTCAGCACTTGCAGGGGGTGTGCAAATGGTGGAAAGAGCCACCTCTTCCCGTCCAGTGTTGGGAAGGTCAGGCATCGCAACCACCACCACACTTGGACTCTCCTTGGGGATTTGTGATATCTTCTTAGAAAGCACAGTTCTTCGCTGTGCTTTTGCCAGCTTAACTCTATTGATTTTTTTAGTGGGAGGAGGGCTTCCATCGTCATGTGAAGCTGAACCACTAGTCATGAACATACTAGAGATTGACCTTAGCCGTTCCTTGCCACTCCGTGTCGTAAATGGCATATTGGCAAGTTTACGTTTCTCTTCAGCTGATTTAAATGTCTTTTTCAAGGTCATTTTCCTAAACTTTGCCATTTGGGATTGTATGTGCCCTCTACTATGACATTGGGCATTGGCCTTGGCAGACGACGTTGATGGCATTTTATTGTCTATGTCATGACTAGTGGCAGCAGCTTCAGCACTAGGAGGAAGTGGTTCTTGATCTTTCACTATTTTATTTTTAACGGAGAAAGTTTGGTCCTCCATTTATGTTATATCAATTTGATATATACGTGCGTCTAAACACAGAAAATATTTTTTTTTTTGGTTTGGACTGGAGTGTACTTTCGGGGGTTACAGCACCAGCCGGCCCTTTACTTATGACACAGGCGCACGCTTGGCACTACTTTGTTGATGCACGTGCGGCTACTGCGCACACAATTCACAAACACAGAAAATAATTTTTTTTTTGGTTTGGACTGGAGTGTACTTTGGGGGTTACAGCACCCTTTAACAGTCAAGCCAGCCAGCCCTTTACTTATGACACAGGCGCAGGCTTGGCACTACTTTGTTGATGCACGTGCGGCTACTGCGCACACAATTCACAAACACAGAAAATAATTTTTTTTTTGGTTTGGACTGGAGTGTACTTTGGGGGTTACAGCACCCTTTAATGGTCAAGCCAGCCGGCCCTTTACTTATGACACAGGCGCACGCTTGGCACTACTTTGTTGATGCACGTGCATCTACTGCGCACACAGTTCACAAACACAGAAAATAATTTTTTTTTTGGTTTGGACTGGAGTGTACTTTGGGGGTTACAGCACCCTTTAACGGTCAAGCCAGCCGGCCCTTTACTTATGACACAGGCGCACGCTTGTCACTACTTTGTTGATGCACGTGCGGCTACTGCGCACACAATTCACAAACACAGAAAATATATTATTTTTTTAGCACTTGGGGGGAGCACCCCTGATGGACAGTGCACCCCCTGGACTACACTACAGCACCCTTTTAGGACTGGGACACTGCACAGGACTTTGGAGTGGACACAGCCCCTATGGAGAACTGACTGCACAACACAGTCCAGCCAGCCCCTATGGACTTTGAAGTAGTGGACACAGCCCCTATTAACAACAGCAGCACAGCACAACACAGCCAGCCCCTATGGACTTTGAAGTAGTGGACAACAGCAGCACTACACTACACTACACAGTTGGCCCCTGTCTGCCTGCAATGCATAAATCACTGGAGGGACCCATCACTGCTTGAGGGGTGCACTGGGACCCTGACCATGTCTCGCCCAGCCAGAGTGCTGGACATTAGCTGCAGGTATCAGGAATACAAGTGGGCAGGGGACCCATTGCAGCTGCAGTTCACTGTGCACCAGTGGCAATGGCAGGATGAGTACTCCCAGCCTTCCCCAATAGCAAGGGAAGTGTTGGGCTTAAGAAAGCCATGGTGTAGGAGCTGCTCCGTAGTAAGACAGTTCTGTGTAGGCAGCCATTACTGAGGGGGCAGAGCTTCTTCCCCACACTGGAGGTGGGTAATCTTACACTGCTTCCCACGTTAGGACAGCTTCTGGCCGCCATTAGATGCACATCTCTGCATGCAGATGCCCTGCAATCAGCACAGCATCACCTGCTCCAAGCTCCACCAATGCTGCTACAGCATAATATATCCTGTATTGCCTATAAAGGGACAGTGCCTATAAAGGAACAGTGAGTTGTTGTGGGGTAATCTGCATTAAGGGAGTCCTATTGAGGGTTTGTGTGACACTCCTCCCCCTCTATTACTGTGCCTCTTTCTATATATATTCCCTCTCTCTTACACTGTGTGTCTGAAAATAAGTGGAATATTGCCTGCTGTCACTACCAGTATCATAGAAAGGGGTGCTACTGTACCTGTAAGGCATCACATACACTGTTCACCTGTAAACAGTGTATTTCTAAGTACACCCATGCTCGCTCAGATGGCAATTTATTTTGTGACTCATGTGATCCAGGGTTTCCTACTCCTGGGGGTACTACCCAGGTCCAGGATTCCTTCCCTCCTTGGTCCACCCTCGCTGGGATCATGTTGGATCTCTCTGCAGAACCAGCAGAGTCCTGTAAACAAAGGGAGGTTTCTAGAGAAATAGATGAGCCGGCCTGGGCTGAGGCCCTAGCATGCTCTATAGAAAGTTTAGTTCAGAGGGTGGGTCCTGGTTCTCAAACGCATTGTGGCACCTCCACATCCTCTGGCCAGAAAGAGAGCAGTTATGGCAATTCTGCAGTCGGATGACTCAGAGGACAACTGAGTGTCTTATAAGGGAGATCTTCTTCAGGATTCAGAAGAGGAAATTCTTTAGGATGAGGACCCTCAGGACTTGTAGGGCCCTCAGGGGCTAGACACGCTCATTTTAGCATTATGCCTGGTACTTAAAGTCTCGGATGAGGAGTCTCCGGCACCAACATCTCTTTTCTCTATGCAACAAAGTTCAGCTATCACATTTCCTATTTCAAAGGAACTTGATGATCAGATGTCAGTGGCGTGGAAACATCTGGACAAGAAGTTCCAGATTTCTAAGCATTTTATCTCATCCTATCCTTTTCCTACAGACAATAGGACTCATCAGTATCCCGTCTCTCCAAGAAAACTATCAGTTTCTGGCTCTTTTGTTTCATACTATCCTCAGCCCCCTGGGTGTTCACGAAGGTCATGGCCACCATGGTGGCTCTTCTTCATCTTCAGGGGGTCACTATAAACCTGTATCTAGACCATCCTCTGTTTAAGGCTCCATCACCACAATGGCTTCTTCTGGATGTATGTACTACATATCAACTTATGCTTCAGCATGGCTGAATTATCAACTTTACAAAGTCCATGTTGGTCCCTGTCTCTTCTAGAAGACAAAGCTGCAGCAATAAAGGAATTAGTCAGACTCATCCTTCAACCTTGGAGAGTCTCCGTAAATCTTTGTATCAAACTTCTTGGCAGGATGGTAGCAGCTTTCAAGGCCTTAGAGTTTGGTCATTTCCACTCTTGGATCTTCCAACTGGATCTCTTGTTTCAATGGTTGGAATATCCTGTCCACATGCACCACTTAGTGCAGCTGTCTCCAGAAATAAGGATTTCCCTTCTTTGATGAATACAGTCAAACCATGTCTTGGACACGCAGTGTTTCGGTCTGTGGGACTGGGTGATTCTGATGACGGACACCAGTCTCAGAGGCTGGGAAGCAATGGTTCTGGATCATTAGTACCAGGAATGTTGGTTGGGTCAGGAGGCCCTTCTTCCAATAAATGTTTTGAAACTCAGGGCAGTATACAACGCCTTCAAGAATCCTTTCCTCTCCTGTGGGTGCTGGCCATTTGAGTCCAATCAGACAATGCAAATAATGTGGCTTACATAAATTGTCAAGGAGGAACTCAAAGCTGGGGAGCCATAAGGAAAGTATCCCGCATCATCCGCTGAGTAGAAAGGCATGATGCAGCACAGTCAGCTGTCAACATTCCAGGTGTCGAAAACTGGGAAGTGGATTACCTAAATTGCCAGGAAGTTCATCTAGGGGAATGGACTCTTCATCCTCAGGTTTACCAGGATTTGATTCAGCGATGGGGCAGGCCCCAGACCAACCTCATGGCATCCAAACAAAACCATCAGCTCCCTCTTTATTGCTCCCACTCCTGGGATCCGGAGGCAGTGGTGATGGACATGCTGACAGCTCCATGGCCATTCCAGTTTGTTTATCTGTTTTCACCTTTTCCCCTTCTACCTCCAGTGCTCAAGTACATAAAGTTGGAGAAGGTCAGGGCCATTCTGTTAGCTCTGAACTGGCCTTGCAGAGCATGGTTTTTCAATCTTAACATGCTTCTTGCACCAGATCCTTGGCCGCAACCTCCTCGTACAGACCTCCTTCAACAAAGTCCTTTTTTCTACCCCACATTACACAGACTGCATTTAACAGCATGGCTGTTGAAACTGCGATCTCAAAGTGGAAGGGTATTCCATGTGTTGTTATTCCTACCATGATCTGGGCTAGTAAACCTGTGATCTCGGCCCATTATTACGGGATATGAAAGGCCTATGTAGTATGGTGCAAAAGATGGGGATTTCATACATCGGCTTTTCATTGGGCCATCTTTTGGGGTTCCCTCTGTCAGGTCTGGATGTGGGCCTTTGACTCAGATTATTGAAGGTTCAGGTTTTGTCTCTCTCTGTTTTCTTCCAATGGAAATTTGCATTGTTTCCTGAGGGTCAGATCTTTTTACAGGGAGTCCTTCGCATTCAACCGCTCTTTGTTCCTTCAAAGGCCCCTTGGGATCTTAACTTAGGCCCTCATTCAGACCCACTCGTAAGCGGGCGCACGTACGTTAGGCGTACGTACAAAATTATTTAAATTCAATGGCTCGCTCGTATTTTCGTTCGCATCTAAAATTCCTCCCTAAACTCAGGCGACCCCTCCTCTAACTAACGAGCGTGCGAAATAGCGAGCGTACATCCCCGAAATGGCTTGAAGGGAACGCACGCACAAGTATAAACCAGAAGTAGCCTTGTCAGATGTCGATTACCTGCTCCTTTATTCTGCCTACCTCCCTCAATCGTATCATGCCAATCAATGTATCAATTAGCTTAATTTTTGTTTTTTTTTCAACACAATGCAAGAAACTTTACTCTTGTCCGTGTTTGTGTTTACCCGCAGAATACGTACGGATGGAACTTTCGCTTTTATTGTTCAAAAAACATGTGAACCACAATTAAACAATTGTTCTATTGCTGTGGATCCCCGCATATTTTCCGGGGTTCATTTCTTTATTTAAATTTGCAAACGCATGTCACTGCATCAAGCCTATCATAACTCTCCAGAGATTTCTGGCCCTGTTGAACACATGACTCATACACTAACCAATAAAATTGCTCCTGTTAATTTCCAAAATACATTAGCCAATCAGAAATTTTTGCCACACTTTATCAAAAATGTTTTGTATGAAAAACTCCATTGCCATCATGAGAGCCTCCGCATTCACCAGGCGCGAGCTGCTGGTGCTTACGGAGGTGATGGATAGGCGGATCACCAGCCAGCCTCCACCCATCACCAACCGGCAGAAGCGCTCCGCGTATGCGGAGGCACGGTCCCGCCTGCGGTCGTTGGGTTCACGCCGCAACATCGGGCAGCTTGAGCGCAGGTGGTCAGACCTGCAACGGCGAACGCCCCGCTTGCTGGCATGCTTTCGCATGCAGATCCTTGAAAGTAAGTGTTATGTATTGTGGTTTTCATGTTTGTGTTTGTGGGGCAAACTGCGTGTGCATGTTTTCCTGTCTGTCCTATTAATTATTTGTCCTCATATCTGCGTGTGCATGTTTTCCTGTCTGTCCTATTAATTATTTGTCCTCATATCTGCGTGTGCATGTTTTCCTGTCTGTCCTATTAATTATTTGTCCTCATATCTGCGTGTGCATGTTTTCCTGTCTGTCCTATTAATTATTTGTCTTCATATCTGCGTGTGCATGTTTTCCTGTCTGTCCTATTAATTATTTGTCCTCATATCTGCGTGTGCATGTTTTCCTGTCTGTCCTATTAATTATTTGTCCTCATATCTGCGTGTGCATGTTTTCCTGTCTGTCCTATTAATTATTTGTCCTCATATCTGCGTGTGCATGTTTTCCCTCTATTTCTGTTTTTTTCATTCGACTCCTTTTTGCATGTTTTTTGTTGCTGTTTTTTTTTTTTTATTTGGGTCCCGGATTTGCCCAGAAACTAACCTCAATTTGTTTGACATATTTTAGGAGGACAGCCAAGACTACGCCGTCACCGTCCGGCCAGACGGCGTTCCCGGCCACTATCCCCAACCCCCAGCCAACACTCCACCCCAAATATTTCCCCTATACCCCACTCCTCCCCAGCCTTCCCAGACCCTCTCCCGGAACTGTCGGGCCTCCTTCCCCTCCGTCCCACTTCCCCCTCTCCTCCACCCACCCCTCTTCCAATTACCCCCTCCCCGGAGTCCATCATTACCCCTCCCCGTTCTTTGGGGAATGAAGGCTCCTCCGAGGAGGAACATGGAGGGACTTCCGGAGCTCCCATTTTGGCTCCCGGTATGTTTTTCTTTCTCATTTTTTTTAACCACAAACTGTTTGTATGTAATCATGTTTCGTGCCTTTATTCGTGCTTGTTTGGTTTACTTTTGGTGATTTAGCAGTTTGCCTTTACCTCTTCCTGCTTATTTCAACATACACATATCACACCTGTGTGAATTTGTACATAGGCCTTCTATTTTTGTTTTGGTTTTTCTTTTTTCGGTTTAGGAGTGATTTCGTTGTGTTTTTGTTTTTTTAATGTGGATTCCCTATTGTTTTATTAATCCACACACTTTTCTCACCCACAGAGGAACAGAGGCGTCGACAAGAGGTGGACGATTGTGTTGGCCAGATGCACCAACATATCATTGGCATTCTTGTGGCCCTTGACCGGCTGTCTGGCATCCTTCGCCAGTAGTTTTTTTTGTTTATTTTCATTTTGTAAATAAATTTTGTAGTTCTAATATACGTTCTGGCTCATTCTTTTTTTCAAAAACAAAAATAGTTTTCCCTGACATAAGTAGACTGTTCCTGCAAGGATTTCCCTTTTTTAAAAGTTAGATTGTATTTTGTATTTGTATGTTAAACAGCCACAAGAAACACATAACAGTAACAATGTCATTTCCCTTTTTGGGTGTAGTGTCAATTAGATATTTCGCCATTTTACAGGTTCCTAGTTGGTGTGCAAGCTGCTTAGGCCAATCTTCAAAATCCAAAGTTTTGGACAGGCTTCCTTTTGGTGTGGGTTGGGAACCTGCAAACATATTTCAGTTTACATCAACTGGTGTCAGTACTGGATTACCCCTTAGTCAAATGAAAGGTGTGTTAACCTGGTTACACTTGCTGTTAACGTCCAAAAAAAGGAAGACCATTTCACTCTCCAAACATTTATTCACAACATAAATGAGAAATCAAAGTGGTCAGTCCCAAAAAAAAAAAACAGTGATAATCTCAAATACAACACATACAAATAAAATATTTAATTTAAAAAAACAATCAAGAACTGGTTGACGAAGGACCATGACAACATGATTCCACAAACATGGCGTTGCGATATGGGTTCCAGAATATATGGGCAAAATCACCAGATCCAGGTTTGGTAAGGGTAGCAGGAAGTAGTGAGCGTTGGAGTGGCAAAGATTATGTGAACAAACAGAAGATGGTGAAAAAATAAATAAATTAGATGTTCGCAAACAAACACAAACACATTAGGTATAAACACTGTAGTTTGGGTCAAACTTACCTAAAAAATCTGGCCACCACATCATCGCGTATGGCCCCCCCACATACTGACCTCCGACCAACCTCGGGGGGTCCATCCTCAGGTAAGGCATCCTCTGGCTGCATTGGGACACCACTCCTTATGGCGATGTTGTGAAATATCCCACACAGGACCACAATTTTCGACACCATATCCGGCAAATACATGAGCTCGCCACCAGAGCGGTGGAGGCATCTGAATCGGCCTTTTAAAAGGCTGATACAGCGCTCCACCACTTGCCTGGTGGCTGTAAGTGCAGAATTATACTCACTTTGTGGGCCTGGTGTGGGAGCCAAATAAGGAGTGAGCAGCCAGGACATGCAAGGGTATCCACTGTCTCCTGTGAAAAATAAGAGACAACATCAGGAACACTGTGTATCAAGCTTAACATTGTTATGTACTAAAGGTCTCCACTTACCCAGAAGCCACGCATCACCAGCTTGTAGGTTGGTTAATTTCTGCCATATCCCTGATTGCCGGATGACGAAGGAGTCATGTGCACTTCCTGGTAACTTAGCATTCAGGGACAGGATCTGGAGGGAGGCATCACATACCACCATTACATTCAGGGAGTGATAGTGTTTCCTGTTTATAAATATTGCCTCCAGCTGTGCTGGAGGCTGAAGTGGTATGTGAGTACCATCCACAACCCCTATGATGTGTGGGAAGCCAGCTATTTGGTAAAAATTGGCCTTGGCCACACTAAGGGCACCCATATCCAAAGGCATTTGAATAAAATGATGGAGGTGCTTGAAAAGTGCCTCCATCACTGCCCTCAGGATCCGGGAAAAGGAGGATTGGGAGATGCCCGCCACTATTCCCACCGTTGTTTGAAACGATCCTGAGGCACAGAAATGTAACACCACCATAAATTGCGTCAGTGGTGGTATTGCTGTTGGACTGTCAATTTGCCGCTCAAGATCACTTTCTATTAATGAGAGAGTGTCTATGATGATTTTGGGAGGTAGACGGTAGCGTCTTAAAACCTCATCATCGGGCATTCCAAAAAGGGTGACACATGTTCAAAATATCTGGGGCCTTGCATGCCTATGATGCCTACGCCTGGGATGAGATTGAGGTTGGTCGGCTTCCGGGAGCATGGCCAGAACAATCCGCCCCAGATCAACCTGAAATTCAAAAATTTCAAAGTAAGGCTTTTGACCCACCCCAAAACTATATTAAAAGAACTTAGCTTGATGATACCATCCATTGCTGCTTACATGCCGGGGTATTGTCATGATACGTCCAAACTGAAAATAAACAACAAAATTACTTGACACATTTCACTCTGTGCATTTTTGTTGATACATTTTGTGCTAGACCAAAGTTCAAATATGCCAAACACCCATTTAGCAAAACCGCAAACCGACATTTAACACAGTACATCAAAACGGGTCGAAATGTTGGCTCAAAAAGCGAAAGCTAAACCATCAAAAAGTTAGAATGATTATTAAGCTGTTTAAAATGCGCTAATTAGTTCGCTAATACAAGTCACAAGAGTAACTACTAAAAATGTGCTAATTAGTTCGCTAATACAAGTCACAAGAGTAACTACTAAAAATGCGCTAATTAGTTCGCTAATACAAGTCACAAGAGTAACTACTAAAAATGCGCTAATTAGTTCGCTAATACAAGTCACAAGAGTAACTACTAAAAATGCGCTAATTAGTTCGCTAATACAAGTCACAAGAGTAACTACTAAAAATGCGCTAATTAGTTCGCTAATACAAGGCACAAGAGTAACTACTAAAAATGCGCTAATTAGTTCGCTAATACAAGATAAAAAATGGACTTACCAAGAGCAAATATCTAAGATGCAAAATCAAAAGGTCTTTGGGGTCGAAAATAAACAAAATCTAAAATAGAATAAATTAGGTATCCAAAAATTACAAAATATACGAAACACAATGAAACAACAATTGAACAAAAGTTAGACTTCACAAAACTTACCAAATCAACAAACGAGGTCCCAAAAATATAAACCAACAAAGATAACGGAAAAAAAAACGCAAATCTAACCAACAAACAAATCTCCAACCTTCAACTCCTTTCTACGCAATCAATAAACTCCAGCCAAGATAACCTCCAACAATCCAAAAACGCCACCTCGACTTGAGACACACCAAGCCATAAATAGTGTTTCGTTTCCCGCACAAATTAAGGAGGGATCATAGGGCCGCACAATCAATGATGCGGCCGCAAAATAAGGACGCATGTATAAATAAGTCACGAAAACACATTCAAATTCTGGTGTATTTCTTGTTTGGACCTCAGACATGGCGACAGACCAGGGAAAAAATGCACAAGAGTCAGGCGGTAAGTCTTTCATGCATTTTCTATCAACGATTAATTTGAAACATAAGATTAGGCAAGTTGTGATTTTGTGAATTCTGTAAATTTACACAAATAGGTGAGGAGGATGACATGGAAGAGGCTGCTGAGCCCAGTATTCCGGCCAAAGCGGCCAAAAAAAAAAGGCAGCCACATTTCACAAGAAAGGAGATGGAGGTTTTGATCCAGAAGTGTGTGGACATCCTGCCACAGGCAGACAGGAATATGAGTCTAAGTCAGAAGTGGAGAATGTGGGAAGAGGTAGCCATTGCTGTCAATAGAGTGGGTGATTATGTCCGTCTAGCCCGGGATGTCAAACGGCGGTAAGTAAACCCTTGCCCCCCCTAAAAACAAACCCCATTTTAAACCAAAGGATAATGGCTTCCATTTTTCCCCACAGATGGGGCGACTTCAAATATCACCTAAAGCAAAAACTCGCGGGCAGGGCTAGGCATGCAAGGGGGACAGGTGGGGGTCCCACCCCTGTGTCATTGGAGTTGACGGATTTAGAAGAGCTGGCACAGGGGTGTGTGCAGCCTGTGGAGGTGTTTGGCGTGTCCAACATGGATACGGACATGCCAGACTTTGCGGCTCCTCATGTTGGCCCAGGTAAGTATTGTGATGTCACCAACTCTGAAATGCTATTGTGCCAATATGTAGATTCTAATGTGACTCTTTTCTCATTTTTCCAACAGAGACACAGGCGGATGAGTCTGCTCCAGAGGGAAGCCTTTGCCGCAGAATTTCTGCTGGCTCTGCAGGGGAGGAACCAGTACATCCGGCTGAGGACCCTGCAGAAGCCAGTCCAGGGCGTGCCCCCTCGCAGGCAGTGGGCCTCCTCACAGAACTCAATTTCAAATCGGATTTCCATACGGAGATTCTGCAGAGGATGGACGCCAGTTTGATATGGGTGGCTGAGGCCCTGGAGCAAAATGCTGCGGCCAACGTGACCATTGGTCAGGCCCTGGCGGAAAATACCAGGGCCAACATCCGCATCGCCGATGCCCTGGAGCAGCTCGTTCGCCAGCACATGGTGGAGCCGACCTCCCTTCCTGCCGGAACATCAGGATCCTCCACCTCTGGCACAACATCAGCCAATCCTCCAAATGTGCCTAGCCCTGTGCCTAGTCCAGAGGCCACAACATCTGCCTCTGGACAGGCCAGCCCGATGGCATCCCGGACCCGGTCTGGCGCCCACCCTCCCCCATCCAAACGGGCGAAAAAACGGTGACAGCAATGGCGACTTTTCCCACACTCCTTCTGTGCTTGGCTCATATTCCTTTCTGGTCAAAACTTCCCTCTCCTCTCTTGTGAAATGTTTTTAAGTTATTTTTGTACGTTTATGTTTTCAGTTATTGATTATTTATTTTTGATAAAAAGTATCTTTGGCAGAAAAAAAATATATATATATTATGCCAATTGGTTTGTGTTTAAACAATAAATTTATGAAAAAAATCTGACATTGTATTGTGACATTATTGTACAAATGGGTTACATTTAATCCTGGCCCTAAAGGCAAACAAAAAACCATTTCATTTGTATAAAAAAAAGGCCTCTTGAAGGAACGTTTAAAAAATCACATAACGATGCAAATTGCACATTAAAAAAAAAAAGGGGAGCTAATTAAAACATGATGACATTATTGTCACAATAGGCCATAAACAACAAATTGAGGCCAAAAAAAACCCCAAAAAATGTACGCCAATTGATTGTGTAATCCTGACATTAGCAGGTATGATTTCCACCTGCGTACGGTTTTGTGCTATCCCAATAAACTGCTTTCCAAACACATACCAAGCCGGTTTTCAATACAACACTAATTGCTTTTGTGACCACCCGCGATTAATCGCTGCAACATCATGGAGTCCCGGGACGGAGGAGAAGGCCATCGCCAATGTGGTCGAGTAATCCAGACCCTAAACTGTGCGAGCATTTTGAAGGGAAAGAGGATGTTCCAGTGACGTATGTGATGGTCCGAACACATTTGACGTTCGCATCTGCTAATGTATGTACGCCCCAAAAACGCCTCGCCACGCCTGCGTTTTTCCATCTCCACCCCCGTCAACACCCAAAAACGCCCTGTTCTGTCAATCACATTTGACATGTCACTTCCTGTACGCTATTTTAGGAACGAGAGAAAAAAAGCTCGCAATCTGCCGTACGCACATGCGCAGTGTAACACCGACGCATGCGTGGTTAGTCAACATCGGAACGCAACGAGCGTACTGTTGTTTGCGAGTGGCTCTGAATGAGGGCCTTAGATCTTTCATTCCTTCAGTCTTCTGTATTTGAACATTTGGAAAGAAGGCTCTGTTGCTGGACTTGACATCAGCAAGGAGAGCCTAGGAGATTGGACTTCTATCATGCCGGTCTTCATATCTGATTTTTAATGTGGTTCAGGCAGTCCTGCATACTCGGCAATCAATGAGGGATGGTTAACGCTCATACAATTAATGTGTGTTCTTATAGATACCACTAGCTGCTAACCCCAGGGATTGTCCTTACTTCCTTGTTAGCAAATAAATATCGAAAAAGGGGGCGCTTTGTGGTAGCTTATATCTATGTTAATTCTAAATATTGTGATGATCTAATGTCATGAGCCTACATTGTATACTGGCTATATGTGTCACAAAATTGTTAGGTTTTGAGTAAAATGATTCAATCAAATAATAAGAATAATAGTACTGTGGTTATAAACAAATTAGATTATATTCTGGCCATTAGATTGCCACATCGATATCTGTCAGGTGGGCAAAAACTTTTGGCTGGGTTTTGTCAAGTCTCTTCAGTTTTTAAAGTCTTTTTAAATGCAGAACCCAAATATTGATTTTTTTTTGTGCAGCTGGGAAAAAACTGTAGGCAGGATGTTGTAAGCTCTACACTTTAGATATAATCTTCATGGTGTTCTCCTGTGGGGTAGTTGGTCCCTCCTCTTCCAAGCCCGTTGATACCATTCAGATGTCTGCCGATCTTCTGAGTTCCTGTATCTCCCTTTGGTGAATGCAAGTGTGGGAGCTGGGTATGGGGGAATGATCTGTACTATGAGCTAATTTTGCTTATTGCTGTGTTGATAACTCACATTAAAACCATATAAATGGGTAATTGTCAAAAATGGAATAAAATCAAAAGTGTACATAATAGTACAAATGATCCAAGTAGTACTTGTATGTGTTTCCTCCCAATGCATTTCGTCCCTGGTTGGGACTTTTTCAAAGGTAAATTACCTGTTTTTGTGGTTTTACCATCCATTTTATGCAGTACTGAATGTCCATCACCCATTTGCGGTGATTAACTGGCGCACTTCTGGGTCTCCCTGTCGATCCACTTGTCGGCGCCAGCATACTGGGATTGGGTAGAGTATACGTGGTGTTGTGTTGCGGACACTAGGCTTGCTTACAAGTGCTTAGTTTTTATGTATCTGTCCCATTTCTGCCCTTTATATGAGGTATTCTATTGTCCAGGATTTTTGTCTCTCATATGGTAGTGGCCATCTTTGAGTGGATCAAATTCATTTCAATGTCTGAAATGTGAAACGGTAACCATGGTGATCGATGTTTTATGGTCTCATAAATGTAATAATAGATTTGTACATGCATCGTGTGAGTTGTTTCAATTGTGTTATAAATGGTTTACACTCATTGTTCTTGCATATATTGTATGAGTTCTGTGGCTACTGCATCTAATAAATCAGTTGTATTCCCAATAATGATTTTTAAATTACTGATGTCCCCAGTTCAATATAAGCTACCACAAAGTGCCCACACTTTGATATTTATAGTTCTGCATACTCACCCGGCCTTCTTGCCTTAGGTGTTTTCTTCTTTTCATATGCACCAAACTATTGTGGTCCTGGTTTTGAAAGAGGACCTTCCGTCCTCACCTTCCTTGGATGTCGTGCAGGCCTTGCATATCTATGTAGATTGGATGACTAATTTGTCTAAGTCCGATTCTTTTTTGTTTTGTATGAAGAGTCTAAATGAGCGTGGTCTGCTTCTAAACAGTTGTGGCAAGTTGGATACTCCTGACTATTCATCAGCTTATTTAGCAGCATCTCAGTCTCCTCCAGCTTCCATTTCAGTGCATTCTACACCTTCTGTTGGGCCATCTTAGGTGGCTGCCCGAGGAGTTTCTGTTTCTCAGCTCTGCCGAGCATCCACTTGGTCATGGATACATACGTTTGTTCGGTTCTACCGGTTCGACACTATTGCGGCTTCTGATGCTCAGTTTGGCCATTCAGTTTTGCAGGTTTCGGAGTGCTTTTCTTCCCATCTGGCTGGCTTTAGGAATACCCCACAGTCTTGAATCCAGTGTCCCCTGTGAAATCAGAGAAAGCAGGATTTTAGTACTTAATGTTAAATCTGTTTCTCTGATTCCACAGGGGACACTGGACGCCCTACTTGTGCAGAGGTTCAGTTGTTTTTTGTTGTGGTGTTACTACTGTGTTGTTGCAGTTTGTTACTGTTTTTACATTTCTTCTGCTTGTTTTAATTTTTTCCTCATTCTCTTGAGCTGCTTCCTCTCCATCTCCTCTTGGCTCTTTTCTGTAACTGAAGAGGTGAGGGGCATAGAGAGGAGGAGACAGTCGCACTAAATTTTTAAAGGCTCGGATCCTTTCTGCACCCGCCTATACCCCACAGTCTTGACTCCAGTGTCTCCTGTTGAATCAGAGAAACAGTTTTAACAGTAAGTACCAAAATCCTATTTTTTATTCTTCTCACTCTACAATGTCCCCTTCCCTTTTTTTTCCCCTTCATTCTAAACTCTATATCTACTCTTACGCTACTCCTTTTATTCTCCAACTTTCAGCGGAGTCTAGGTGTTTCTCATAGTTACTTAAGTGCCCTTTTTTTTACCCTCCCACAATGCCTCTTATGTGTCTATCTATCAATTTGAAGGGCCTTAACACCCCAAAAAAGTATTCACAGCTCCATGCAACTCTCCGTAAACAGCAAGGTGATGTAATCTTTTTTCAAGAGACTCATCTGAAGACTCATCTGAAGAAAGACACATTCGTCCCTGTCCTCCAAAACCTTCCCTATGGTGTGGTGCTCTTTTCTATGTCTCAAAACGTAATGGTGTGGCTGTCCTTCTCAGCAATTCCCATCCCTTCCAATTTTAGATTCAAAATGCAATATTGAGGGCAGATTTATCATGGTACATGGTAGGATCGGGCATGAGGAGGTTACGCTAGCCAAACCTCATGCTCCTAATACCGGCCAATCCTGCTTTTTTCATATTTTTTTCATGAACTCAGCCTTTAACATGTAGGCAAACAGTGGTGAGAGGAGATAATAACATGACCGTCAATCCTCTTTTGGATAAATCCAGCTCCTCTCCTTAAGAAATATCCCTCCCTTCAACAGTGTTACATAAATGCATTGCAGAGGCTGGCCTATTTGATGTTTGGCACTTCCTCAATCCTACCACCAAAGACTATACATTTTACTCTATACCTTATGAAATGTACTCCCATATGGACATGTTCCTCTTTTGTGCTTCTCTCTCTCCTAGACTGCACTACAGTCTAAGATAATTTCTATCTCCTGGTAAGACCACTCCATTTTATTGCCAACATTTGATCTGTTTGAATTGAAAGGAGGTAGGTCTCCATGGAGACTTTACAAAGCCCTGTTAAACTCCCACATTTTCAGGAGTTGATTAAGTCCAAAAATCAAGATGAATTTACAACAACGGACTGTAGTGTATCGATGATCTGGGTGGCCCACAAAGCAGCTATACAAGGATCCATCATCCAGATTGCTTCCCATAGGAAAAATAACAAGATCAGAAGATCACTTACCTGACTGACTCCATTGCCTCCTTGGATAGGGAACATAAAAGCAGCAATTCTAAAAAGATCCTCACCCAACTTTTTAAGGCTAGAGCTGAGCTGCAATCTATTCAGGCTGAGAAGTATGAGTGATCTCTGTGCTGGACCAACCAAAAGTTTTATGACATGGGCAGTAAAGATCACACTTTATTGGCTAATAAGCTACAAGCTAAAAAAGCCGCTAAGGCCATATATTTAATTAAAGACTTTTCTGGTCGCACAACATATGACGCTATATGTATAAACAAGATCTTCTCAGACTATTATCGGGTCTTATATAATCTTGATCATCCTCTGCCCATAGATGTGAGACTCAACTATACTTAGATTATTGTGCTTTTCCCCAACTTGAAGCATCTGCCTGTAGGTCCTTGAATTATGATATCTTGGCTGAGGAGCTTGAAGTAGCACTTAAATCCCAAAAGCCATCTAAAGGCACCAGGTGCAGATGGATACCTGATTGCCTATAATAAAACATTAATTCCTCATCTGTTGTCCCATATGGTTCACCTCTTTAATGAGATTATGTATGGAACTCCATTCCACAGATTCTACAGCTTCTCATATTGTTGTAAGCACCATCCCAGGTAAAAGCCCCTCTATGTATTTAAATAACTAAAGAAGGTGGTATCTACCCATATGCCAAGTAAGCAGCCCATAGTCCTGTGGTATAAAGTGTCACCAACACTTTATCAACAATAATAAATAAAATGTTTAACACTGCATATTTCAGGCACCTGATAGACCCTCTCTGTATTATTAAGGCCCAAAATTTTATCTACTAGACTTAACACTTTGCTGTCCTCCCTGATTTAGCCTGATCAAGTGGGTTTTATACCTACCCATTAGGCCTTGGACAACACAAGATGCACAATCAATTTGATCCATCATATTAACACTTCTCAGATACCTTGAGTTGTCTTGGTGCTTGATGCCAAAAAAGCATTTGATTGCATCTCATGACCCTTCTTATTTTCTACTTTAACCTCATTTGGGTTCCAAGGCTATTTTCTCTCGGTGATCAGAGCTCTTTATGTCTACCCCTCTTATATGTTCCTGACAAATGGCATCTTCTCCCCATGGTTTACATTAGCTAAAGGTACTCATCAAGAATATCCTTTATCACCCCTACTTTTTGCCCTAAGCATTGAACCCATAGCTGCCCATATACTATCTAATCTGGCCAATCAGGGGATCTCAGTCGGATGCATTCAGTATAAGTTGACCATTTTTGGGGACGACATTCTCCTCACATGCTCCAATACATTATTACCTAACTTGCAAAGAAAACATTTGTTGTATGATAATCCACTCCAAATCAAAAGCCCTCTACTTGCATTCCTCCCCCTATTTACAGTATACATTAACGTTTCTATGGTGACCTTCTGCTATTAAGTATCTTGGGGTCTATATAACCAAAACCTACTCCTCTCCCTACCAAGCTAATTTTATGCTTATGGTTAGATCCATAACACAGGATCTTGACAACTGGGATGACATGAATGTCTCCTGGTTCAGTAGAATCAACATTCTTAAAGTGATCCTCCATCCTGGTTTACTTTATTTGTTCCAGACCCTCTCAGTCTCAGTATCATGCATGACCCTTACCTCTTTGTAAAAACACATGTAACTCATTTATATGGGCAGATCTTAAACTATGCATCAGACATTCAATTATTAGTTAAGATACAATATCGGGTGGTTTGTGGCTCCCAATTTTGCAGTCCTACTATGCATCTTGTCACCTTGACCATATTATAACTTGGCACTCAGCTTTGGGAATCATAAAATAGGTAGCTATCAAGAACTCTTTATTTCAAGGAGGTTCGGATAGCAACTTGGTTTGGCTTCCAATAAATTGTACACAGGCCTTGGAATAGTCAGTTCCCTTTATTAATTTCACCCTTTACATGTGGGGCAAATGACATACTATTTATAACCTCTCCCCTTTTCCATCACCACTGACCAGAATCTGGGATCAACCTCAACTCTCCCCCCGGCTGTGATAGTAACATGGCAGTACCGTTATGCGTCCGGGGCATAGATAGATTTATTCATGTTAAAGGAGAATTTGCTCTATACTCTCTTTCTGGAATGCCTCTGCCTTACTTCTTCGTGTCTGTTCCAGTACCTTCAGATCCTTAAAACATCTATAAGCATTGCCAATCAGGAAACTTGCTACAAAGTTTATACCTGCTGGTATGTGGTCCCCACCAAACTTCAATACATTTTTCCAACTACTGTGTTGGAGTCTCTGTGGAAATGAAGTCACATTTTTTTCCATATTTGGTGGACTTGTCCCTCTATTCGTTTTTTTTTTAACTATGTCTGTCAAGTGCTTAATCAGGCCTTGGAATTGGTTTTGTTTTGGAGACCATGACAGCCTTATTAAAGGTCCCAAGTACCAGCATCTACAAAACTCTTATAGCCAAGCATTAAAAGTACCACAACCCACCATCTATGGCTGCCCTTGTGGCTAAAATTAACAATCATGCATCCATGCACTATATTACCATCTTACAAGGTAATTTGTCTGCTATATACCATGCAATTTGGTCCCCATAGTGGCAATCACAGGCTTTCTCTACTCCTGGACTCTCTTCCCTCTTTTTCTTCCTGTTATGTGTTCCTCATACTGTACGTTGATTTTTTATTTTCCCTTTTGTCTGTGTGTTTTATTTGTATTTTTTGTTGTTGTTTTGATTATTACAAAAGTCCTGGGGTGATCTTTGAATTATATTTGCTTTACTCTTTGTACTGTCTGGTACGGTTGTATTGTGCTAATTTGAAAGTAGGAATTTACCTGTGCTTATGTTATTTGCATATACATGCCTCTGTTACAATGTATGATTTGTTATTTATGATGTATCATTATCTATACTGTTTTGCTATTTATATTTTTTTGTTTTCCTCAATAAAAACATTCAGATTTTTTTAAAAAATTTACACAATTGGAAAAACAACATTTTGTACTGTACTTCCAGTTTCACAGAATCAAGGGAAATTGCTTTTCTAAAGCTCTATGCTAAGAACAAATCAATCTTTACGCCAACCAAATCAGAGATAGGTGTTTTCCAGAGAACATCATCGATATGGCTTTACAGAAAACTCAACACTGAATAGAAATAACTTTCTAAATGATAAAAACAAGATTGAAAGAGAAGACTTGGTAATTTAATACACACAATAATTGTTGGGAAAGAAAGGTCAAGCTTGCAATGTTGAAACGGACATATCCTAAAGATAGATACCATATTGGGAGGAATATTACCTATAAAACCGATTGTCAATTTTAGAAAATCAGGGAACTCTATGGAGATTTTAGGACCTAGCCATTATCCAAGCAGATAGTTTCACAAGATCAAATGCCAGCTGACAGGATAATACAAATTAGGCACTTGCAGCTTTCCTCTGAAAGTTCTAACCAATTAATCATGTCTTTACATCATCATATTATGGGCATAATTTAGAAATGGATGCAGTGCTGACATCTATACAATTAAGTGAAGCTTTTTTACTGTGCATTCACAAAAAGACTTGAAAACCTTTACTGAGCACACACAAACTAATGTGTGTCATACCAATCACAGTTTTGTATGGAATCGCTAACACTTGAGAAGGGGCTTCCTGTCCCTGGGCATATCAATCTGGAGACTGGGCTGTTGCATCCCCAATCAGAAATACAATGCTTCAAAGGCCATGTTTAGTTGGATTTGAGGAGAGTAGTTAGAGTAGACCCTAGGGTACTGCAGATGTTGTTGGTGCGACCAAAGTTGCATTGATTTTTGGCATGTTTACAAAATCCATCACAAAGGCACAATCCTTGCAGCCTGAAAGTGGGCGTCTCACCACTTGTACACACTTTTATCTATGATATACACCTCATCTAAATATCCTGAATGAAAGAGATGATCATAAGTGTAACACCCTCTAAGGGATGGTATTTGTAAACACACCCTTCTCAGTGTTAAAGCTTGCTTCCTGTTGTAGATATTGCATTCCTGAGACCCTGGGGATCAGATAAAGGAGGGGCTGGAGAGATAGACACGCAGGTGTGGGGAGACTGGGTGTGTAGCTAGCATATAAGAGAAAGGAGGGGGGAGTAAGAACAAAGGGATTGAGAAGAAGAATTTGGGAGAGAGCAGACATCTTTCGGGCGAGTCAGAGCCGGAAGCAGAAATGTAGCCCTAATGCTCCCCTGGCAGGGGGAGATTGGTGGGGCTGTGGTGACTACCACGATGCCCATCTAATGCCAAAGGAGAGAGAGGTCTGGAGCGAGACCACTGAGATAAAGTCTGTGAGAGACCACAGAGAAAGAGCTGGAATGATGCAGTGTGAGCAGGACAGTGAAGTGTTTAACACCCACGAGAGGGGTAAGAGATGTCAGTGTATGTGTTGGAGAGATGGGGAAGAGGAATTTCCCAGGAGCTTTACTGTTAGGGGACAAGAGGTGTCCTATATGCATAAAAGCCCCCCAACAGCCATTAAAGGGGGGTCACTGTGGTTGCAGTGTGGCTATAGGAGCCATTCCTGTAGGATAGGGATGGGCGGCAGCTTAGAGTTTGATAGCTGCAATAGAAAAGTCTGTATATTGTTGTCCCATGTGAAAGAGAAGGGGAGCAGAGAGAGGCAGACTGGGTATGAGACACTTTGTATATTGTCTTAGAAGAGACAAAGGAGAGGCAGAGTGCAAACAAAGTTATGTGAGATGTGTGCGAAGCTGTGGAACTCCAGGTACCAGCCAGCGAAGGGCTAGGGGGACCTGCACATATGAAGTGGAGAACTACAGGCACCAGCCAGCATAGGGCCATGTGGACCTGCATGTATGAAGTGGAGAACTACAGGCACCAGCCAGCGAAGGGCTAGGTGGACCTGCGTGTTTGAAGTGGAGAACTACAGGCACTAGCCAGCGAAGTGCTAGGTGGACCTGCATGTATGAAGTGGGGAACTACAGGCACCAGCCAGCAAAGGGCCAGGTAGACCTGTGTGTGTAAAATGCAAAGCATTCATTGTAACTGTGCTTAAAGACTGTGCTGTAATGTAACCATATCCATAAGATTGTCCTACACCATCTGACATGCCAAGTATATGAGCTGGAGGGAGAGGAGAAGCTGCTATAACCATATTCTTGTCCTTTAAAGTCATGTGCAGGAGGAGAGAAATAAAGTGGTATATTTTTATAAGAGTAGGTCTGGCGCCCAAGTTATTCAAAAGAACTGTTACTGCATAATATCTATACCTGTATCTATATTTGTGACTGTTATAAAGCCTGCATGGGCAGGGACCCCTTCTCAGGTATTGCCCACACCCTGGAGAGCTAGCCTGAGGCAATAGAGGCAATAGAGGTGTATCACTCCAAATGCACCTACACCAAATGCACTTACCACACCGCACACTGAAGGGGGGGTTACATAAGAAAAGAAATATATTAATAAATATGGACTTTTCACTGTCTGGTATGCATATAATATTCACATTGAAGGATAATTTCACATTGAAGGCACTATATTTTATTACTAATTGGATTTATTGCACATAACTTTGGAATGAGTTATACTTGAAAAATCTTAGCTGCCACCATTGAAAAGAATGTATAAAAACATAATGAGACTATTATTTTGAATGTGGATTTAATTTTATAATTTGTATAATTGGTTGTATAACCTTTTACATCTCTCTCTCTCTTTTTTCCTCTCTTATATTGCACTGTAAGATTTGATAAATAAAGCAAAGCCAAAACTCAGTTCAAATAATAAAATAACAAAAATGATGCAAACAGCTGCACTCAACAGTCAGCAGACTAAGAGGCACTGAGGAAGCAGCCCCAGAAAACAGTATAGTCTGTGTTCAATTGGGTTGTATTCAGGGAAATATCTATAATGGGTACAGAGAAGCCCACACCGCACATATTGCATCCATATTTTTGTTACTACTTACCTCTCTGAAGTCCTGCAATGGTTGTAGAATCGCTACACTAAACACCTGGAAAATGGCTGCTGTGGCCATTTTCCCTGCATGTTGTGAATGCACGGTGGGGAAATAATGGCCATGCCCATAGTGCCCAGAGCCTATAGCTGTGGTCAGTGTGCTGCCAGCCACTGGGGACAGAGGAGGGGGCCCTGGATGGGGAAAACACATGGGTCCTCTCCTCTCTGAATATCCCCCTGTTTGTATTTGTACAGTGACTGAGTGTGTGTATCATTGTCACAGCATGCTATGAACAGTCAGTCAACAACCTCAGAAATGAGAGGAAAGATTGATGATATCTTTTATTTTAAAGGATTTTTGACCATTTGGTATATGATTGCATTTGATGCATTGTGTTTTACCACATTTATAAAAACCTTTTGGAGGTGGTGGTAACCAGGATTTTTCTATAGTCTTCTCCAGATGGTATGTTTCTATGTGACTAGGAGCTGTTTCTCAAACTCCTGTTCTTTTTATAAATAATCATGGGTTCTGATGGTATATATGGACACAATAGAGGGTCACTTTTAAGAATGGTGTAATTTTTCTTAATTACATTTTTTATATCACCTGAACGATTATTAAATTTAAATATAAATAACAAGGGATCTGTCTCTAGGGGTGTTGAGTTCTCAAAAATCTTGTTTTTATTTTTGTTTTCTTTAAATATAAGCTTTTTTTGATCTAGGTGGTTAACCTTTTCGAAGGCATTTTGTAGGATGTACTCAGGATATGATCTGTCTGTGAAGTTGTCAATCATTTATTTAGCTTCTCTCTGAAATAAATTGTGTGTTGAGCAATTTCTGCGAACCCTCTAAAGTTGGCCTTTGGGGATGTTAGATTTCCAAGGTTTGTAATGACCACTTTTAAAATGCAGATAGTTGTTCTCATCTGTTGTTTTTTGGAAATTGAATGTTATTTTTCATGTTATCAACTATTTGCAAAGTGATGTCTACAAATTAATTGTAAAGGCATTGAAAGTATGTGTAAAATGCAGATTGTAATTATTAGTATTTAGGTATTCCATGAATGAACTAGCAGTTTCTAGGGTTCCATTTCAGATGATGAAGAGATCATCAATATATCGGCCATAGAGCACCAGGTTCGCTGCATAGGGCCCTCCCTCCACATGGTGAATCTCAAAGTCTCCCATGTAGAGGTTGGCATAACTAGGGACGAACCTGGTGCCCATTGCCATACATATAGTTTGTAGGTAGAACATATCTTGAATAAAAAAATTATTATGTTCTAAAATAAATTTTATGGCTTTAGTAGTGAAGTCTCTATGGAATTGTTGTATATCTCCATCTTTTTTCACTCTGGAACGTATTACTCCTAGACCTAGATCATGGGGAATATTGGTGTAAACAGTGATGTCTAGTGTTAAAAAGGCGTAAGTGTCTTGCCAAATTATACCATGAATTTTCTTTAAAAAGTGAGTAGTGTCTTTAATATGTGACTTTATAGAAACCACCCATGGTTGTAAGTAGCTATCAATATAAAAAGACAAATTAGTTGAAAGTGAATGTATACCCGAAATTATAGGACGACCTGCAGGTTAGGTCTCAATTGTTTACAGCGACGTGCTGGAGAACTTTCAGATTTCCTAAAGGGATCTGTCCATTAACATTCATTTACCTATCCAATCCACATGCTGATTCATTGCTTTCCTTTTCCTTTTTGATACATTCAGCATTGATTACATTTATTGTATACATCAATATATACTGTACTAGGTATTGTTCAGGACTGTTTCCTTATTATCATTGAGGTTGAATCTATGTTTATTAAATTCATTTCTTTTAATATTATCAGCCTATGTCATATGCTGTAGTATCAATAGACACACACTGTCGTTCCATCTTTTATCTTCAACAGCATACATAGATTTGCGCTATCATCAATCTTTCCTCTTATCTGTACCAAGTGACCACTATGTATATCTTATAGCAGCAGCCATCTTTCCAGTATATGCTAGCTAACCTATTTATTGTCTGCCACATACCTCAGGTGACCAATCAGCGTGTTTCTTTATATTTTGATACTGCCAGCAACATCAGCAGTGCAATATATTTATGGCTGCTCTCTGTTTCTATCTATATTATCTCTGTCTCTATCTAACATATTCTCACTTACTAACATGGTCTATATTGATACAACTATATAACTGGGCTTTCTAGGGCTTGCTTGGCTGGCTCTACGTGAGTCTCTGGACCTGGTCTGGGAAGAAATGATCCTTCCAAACCATGGCCTACAGTATATGCACAATGACACTGCCCACTTGTTGGGAAGAAAAAGAGGGCCAGCTGCCATTACATCATGACATCATAATGTGCTTCCTGTTGCATGGAGATCACTTCCACCCATGTTACCTGGCTACTTTTTGGTTCTTCCACCCCCAGTGCCATCAGCTTCTCTTACACCTTGCATTGCCTGCCCTCAGCTCCTCAGTAAACCAGGACATTCAGGTGTCCTAAACACCATTGTCGGGATGCCAGAACTGATGCCTAAAGCCTTGTATGAAGGAAAAACTGATGTATAGCATGTCTATATATAGTCTGACTAAGCTTATGATGATCTATTATCTCTTCCTCACTATAGCACTTGTCTTCATTATGCTCACTCTCAAAGTAGTTTGCTTACTTTCAGACAAACTCAATGATTGTGGCTGCACTGCATTCCACAGCATTGTAGCTTTTCAGGGTATGTCAATGGTCCCAGCAATGGCTGATCCCACCTCTTTTGTAACTTCACTTCTATGGTTTCCATTTCCCCATCTTGGTTGGAAGTATTTCACCACAGTTTTGTGGTGCAGCTGCTTTGGGGCCCAGAGCTGAGGGTGGCCCATCTATCTTGTCAACATTACATGTTCAATATATTTCTCACCATAGGGTGGTACTGTACATAGGAGACCTTACAAACTTTTGCTTTGGGGCCTTCACATACCTATGTATGCTCCTCATTCCTATCTAGTTGTGCAAACGCAAACCATATTTATTAACAATCCATCATATTAAAAAATAAAATAAATCAATTGTTAAAATAATATTTGTTTTTCTTTTAGATTTTTGACTACCAATAACATGTTTTGCCCAGGTTGGGTATGAAATCCCAGCTGTCGGGATGCTGCAGGTCAGAATGCCAACAGCAGCATCCTGACAGCCAGACTCCTGACACCCATAGGAAGTACAGTAAGTATTTTTCTAACCCCTACCCAAACCCCAACCCTAACTCATCCTACCCAGTGCCTAACCCTAACCTCACCCCCCTAGTGCCAACATCTAACCTCCCCCTCCCCGCACCCTAATCCTAACACTCCCTACCCAGTGCCTAACCCTCCTCCTAATGCCTAACCCTAACCCTGCCCTACCCCTAACACCTCAATACTTACCTTCGGGATGCTGGCAGTTGGGATACTGGTGCAGGGATCCTGACCTGTCGAGATTTTGCCGACTACATCATGTTTTTCTCAAATTATATTTAATTCTCTATAAATAGAAAAGGTTTTTGTTTCCCACTGTGTTTTTCTACAAGTTGCAGTGAAGGTAGTGGGCTCAGATTCTTTTTTTTTCTTAGTAGTTTAAGTGCCAAGAGGTACAATACCTCTTATTAGTAACCCTAGGGGAATTTATAATCAAACTGTTAGTCTACAATACTCTCTTCTGTACCTGCATAACGTAAATGTGATTTTGGCCACAGGACTTTCCTTAAGTGGTAAATCAAGTTCACTATTTCTAATCAAGCTTTGAAACACATAATATTGATTTTTACAATTTTTCTGTGAGGGCCTCGTTTAGTTGTTCTTTTTAGAATTACTCCTCTGACAATTCTGTTCTGCAGTCTTTGATCAATACTGCCAAAAAGAGCACAATAATATTTCTTACAATAAATTGTAAACATCAGTATACTAATGATAATCATAGTCTAAAAAAATCAAAGAGAAGTCTGAAATTTTATTATCACTGATCTAATAGGTAAAACAGATGGTTCCTAAAATTTGTTAATATCTTCACTTTAATAATCGTAAATATTAAGTTGTTAATAGAATTACTAGGCATGGTACACCAAGTTTGGTTTACTGGGACTCCAGCTATTTCCGCCATTGAGGATAGTATTTTGTGTCTTCAATCAGAAGCCTACTATCATGCCTAGATGGCAGTGTTTAAGCATAAAGGAAAAAATGGGTGGATTAAAGCAGTTCTTTACAAATAACTGTTTCGGTTGTTTGTAGTACAAAAATGGGATTTATTTTAGACTGAATTTAACTACTTTTCTGGAGCATGCAAATTTATTGTCCCCACAGAAGTCCTAAATGGTGTGCCCCATCAGAGGTCTTAGAGATTTTATCATGTATATATATATGTAGAAAGTGCATTGTAGATGCACTCTTTTTTGTGTTAAAAATCTCCACTCACAAACAAGTATCAAATGTAATAATGACACCCCAGTCTAATTATTAATTAAAAAAACTATAGTAGTATTTTATGAGGCACTAGTTGACATATATCATTTTTCTTTATTGATGGTAGGCTAAATGTTCATGAAAAGCTTAATTGTTTGTATTCTGTGACTTTTTAGGTTTATATACCAACCTAAACTAGGCACAGAAGGATTCAATCAACTTTAGATGCATTTTACTTAAAAAGTGCAGGCCTAACATGCACCCAGTTAAATATGTATTTTGTCCAGATTGCAGAGGTGGATGCATCAGTCTCTACAATCATAGCATATTTAACAGGTTTACATTGGGAGAAAACACTAGCATGTGACTCTAAGGTAAAACATGAGCATATGCACCTTATATGTCAAGAGCTAAAGCATTGTTAGTTGGACATATTAAAGTTACAGTACAGTACCCAATTTATACACAGTAAAGTACTATAATGAAGTGTAATATACATAAAACAGTCTGTCTTTGTCTGGACTGCCTTAATGCTAAAGTTGCACTTATAACACATAAATACAATTACAGTATATACAGACTCAAATGGAAAAATATATCTAGTAAGTTCAAGTACATACAAACATCCATTGGCATCCCTTTAAAAAATCCAAATTAAATGCCACTTTTATTTTTGCACGCACATAAACATTTTCTGTATCTAATGGTATATATTTGATTTTAATAATTTTTAGAGCAAGGGTGTAGTGCTGTACATACATGGAAGTCTCTGTGAATGATTGCAAGAGACCATCAAAGTAATAATGGTGAGTATTAGCTTTTTATGTTCCGGTCATAAAAATAAAAATGTATTGCTACAGTATATCATTAGACAATACCTGCTGTTTAGTTGGTGTGACATTAACAATATTATGAATCTTTTATGAACGGTTCAATGAAGTAGAAAAAAATAAATTTTCGAAAAATTGTTTTGTTCTAAATTTCAAGATTTTTTAGTATAAACTTCTTAAACTGATTCACTGCTAATCACCAAATATTTGCTTACGGTACATTTCCTCTAATTATAGTTTTTCTAATTTTAATAAAATGCTCTTCATAATATCTGCGTTAATAAGTAGTATTATATACTTTTAAACTGCATGTTGCAGCAGTGATTACTGAACTACCAGAGCAGTTCAGCATTTCTCCAGTGCGGGTACAACAGCTCTTAAAAGCAGCTGTCTAAGCGATTCCTAACACAGCAGTGATACTTACCCAAGCCAACCTTGCCTACTGCGCATGCATGATGTGAGTTTACCCATGTATACAGCCACAGGTCTAGCAGTGCAGAGGTGGTGGAGGGACTGCTCAGATCCCTCATTGCCACCTCAGACCTCCTATCAATAGGAAAGAGCTGGGCTCTGGGAATCAATGCCATCTGAAGATAGTATTGGCTACTGCTAGCAAACTCTGAAAACTTTCAGTTTTCAGGGTTTGCTGAATACTACAATAAGTAACCCCATCGGACCCCTAATAATGAATAGGTTCATTAGAAAAAATAGTGGAAACTGGCAATTCCGCATGTGTAATGGGCCTGTAAGGGCACATGAATAAGCCCCAATAAACTATATTTACTATCAGATTTTTACATCAATTGTGGTAAATATTTGCTATGATGTGTATTTCTTAATTTTTCAAATATATTAAGGTTTTTCAGTGCCTGATTCAGAGGTGGACTCTAATGCATGCATGGCTGCAATTTCTTTCACATGCTGTGAAAATATGCAAATGTTACGCTCAGCCTTCCCCTTGAGTGCTTGCAAGTAACAGACATTGAATTCCCTGAGACACATATTTTCAATGTCCATTGAAATTGTAAATCCACCAGTGGACTGAAACACACCACCATTTGTGCACCATACCAATCACCATCTTCATTTACAATGCCCTATTGCTGGCACAGTGTCTCCTTCTGAAATTTCTCCAAACATGGCCTCTGTAGCTGCGGATCTGCTATTGAGAATGCAGACTTTAAACTACACTCCCTTAACATGCCCATTAGACAATTTTTTGTGTTCACTTGAAGCTGCCTCCAAATCACCTTCCAGGAACCAATGAGGCTGTCTGCTGCCAGCTCTTTTACAAATTGTTCCATTCGCAATAGCAGTCTCTGTGTACACTCAGTGGTATGCATGTGCTATAGAGTTTTCTCAGACTTTTTGCATATGCCCAGTAGTGAATAATCGCTCAACTGAGCAAACATTGACACTGTAGGACCTCTTTTACTGTTAGTTTATGATGGTTTATATGCCTAAAATGTAAGTTTTACATTAAAAAAAATCAATAATAACATAATTATCCACTGCCACTTTTGTAATTGAAACTGAACATAATTTACAAAATAGATAATACATAGAAGATACAAGATACAGTATATGCATCGAAGCAGATGAAGTAAAATGAGTAAAGCAATAGAACCAGGTGAATAGGATATATGTATTTAAATAAAGGAAAAAAATGACAAGTGACAAACTATTAGATACCTGTAACAATGTACAATTTTAATATTAATGTGCTGTGACATTACTTACAGTATTGTGCATTTCAGTATACAATTTATAATTTAAAATACTAATTGTAAACTTTGCCTATTTGTACAGTATTTTGCTGCTCATCTTTATCAGGAAGAAAATATGTTCAATAAATGGAAAAGTTAGACTGGTATCACAAGAGCATGAGAGTGGGGGAACTGTTAGAGATTATCTGGGTCTGGGCCTATAAGGGGCCGTGGGGTGCAGGAGAGATGTAACTGAACCCCCTGCAATGCCATGAACATGTTCCCCAGAGCACTATAGTTATGTTTACAATAAAGGGACATAACCACGCCGTCTCAAGTTACTATGCACCCCCAACTCACAGGGACTGCCCAATGTCACTGTCTCATGACAGTGTCAATTCCTTTCACTTTCACTCATATGATAATTTGATAACATATCTGTAATTCATCAAACATTATTCCATTCTCTTTCACTCATATGATAACATATCTGAAACTTTGAGAGCTAGACCATTACTTTAGTGGATTGGCCGCCAACATTTATTAATAATATAATTGAAGAAAGCTACTAGCTACTTATTTATTACCCTAAATATAGAAATCTGTATTTAAATATCCTTAACGCTGACTTACAACTCCACTACATTTATCTTAACTATTACTGTGTGGAGATCCTGAAGGTCTGTCTTTAACCACCGCCATGAACTGGACCCAGTCATTGTTTGTCTGCTTTAGATATTAGCCACACAAATACAGTACCATCATTCTCTGACCTTGCCTTTAGATGAATAACTTCTCTCAATAATTTATAATCCTCTTGGGCATTCCTGTTTGCCTACAAGCCCCATTACTGCCCTATTATATTTCTTCACTCATAAGTGGAAAAGTGATTGAAATGCATACAACTGCATCACATCACCTGTACTTGCATATGGTTGGTTGTAAAATCATACTAGATACAGGTCTGTGTACATCAGGCCCCACATGTCTAGACCAATCTTCATCAAATGCAACATACACATTGTTAAAAAGTCATGCATCTCCTCTTTACAACTCAGTGTGCCTATTAAGATAATAATTGTACACAGAGGCATCACCTGGTCTGGTGACACCCGATGCACACTCTTATTGTAGGCCCAAAAAGAGGGTGTGGTCTACCATAAAGGGGGGTGGCCTCACAAGAAATCTCTCCAGGGGTGTTTCCAGCATCCCCGATGCACTGTTGCCGCCTCCTCCTTAGTGACAAGAGCCAAGTGCTGCAGTAGAATGTCACAGCACCTGGCTTCTGTCACCAAGGAGGAGCTAGCATTTTGATATTATCCCCTCCAAGGGTGACAACCACTGCGACCCACACCCCCTGCACCTCTACAGCAATGCCACTGATTGTAAACTTCATTTTATTTACAAATGTCAGTTGTCTTTCCATACACTGGTCCTTTTTTTCCCTTCCTTATTAAATTATTTAGCAGAGTTAATCTTTGTTATTGTAAAAGGATATTTATCTACCTATTGTTGACATTTTTGATTTAGGGGTTCCCAACGAAGCCCTAAAACTACTTCTTAGTTATTGGACCACAAGATCTGACCAATAACCATAAGCACCTTTATACTGTATATCAGACTTATGTAATGAAATGTTCCCTGCAACATAGATTGTTGCATAATGAGTTACGAATAAAGTGACTGATAGATCTGATTGTGATGGAGATAAAAAAAATGATGGGACATTTATAAAAATGGATTTTTCTAATGGCAAGTTGAACTATATAGATAATGTTTATAATTTAAATGTTAGGATTTTTTTTTCATAGACCATAAGAAAGTGATTATTATATAGTACAAGTATCTTGATATCTGCATTAGAGGAATTTAACATATTTTATTGCTCAGTGAAATGTATCTTAATACTCATTAGGATAATATTCAATATTAATAAGTTAAGAGATAATCTTATACATGTGAGCTTTTTAATCTAAATGTAACAGTTTCATTCTGACAGTACCTTATGGTCTTTAAAAGCAGATGGAATTTGTCAGCACTTTGTAAGTGTGATAGGAGATGTGTGAATAAAATGATTCCAGTCTTGTAGATAAACAACATTTATTTGCAGAGTAAGATACCATTGAGAATCAACATGAGGAATTTATTTCTATATGGTCTTATACAATTTATGCTCTTAAGTGTTTTAGTAAAACACATAAAATAAATATTTTACTGATAAAACAGAACATTGGAATCAGAAGTACAATCTCAAACTGAGCTGCAGCAGACTCAAGGGAAATAAGCTGCACTTGTCAGTAAATACAGTGTGACTCAAGGTAGATGTAATAATTTGTGGAATGTCAGCCAACAACAGTGGTACAGGAAAGTATTGCACTGAGGAGTTTAATTACATGCAAAATATTTATTTATTTAATAACCAAAATCCATTATTGTAGTGGTTTTAGGTGTAGTAAACAATAAAAATGAGCAAAAGGGAAATTGCTAGACTTTTGATTATTTTTATTTACTCTACTAATTACTATAAAATAAATACATACAGCCAGTACAGGGCATTGTCTTTGAGGTATATTATCTTTGATTTTATGTCCCAAGTAGTGGATAGTTATTGATCTTTACTTTTAGATGCACATTTTACCCAGATTCTGCCCTTTAACTTAATGTACTTTAATTCAGTGAATGTTACTGTGGCTTTATAGTACCATTATCTAGACTTTACACTTAGTTTAACTATGTGATTTAGTGATTTAATTCTGTGATTTAGTCCAGGTTGTGGAAATATATCTACAATTTAACAAATGTTTACAGCTGATAGAAAAAATATATATATTTAACTACTATTTACAAACTAAACTCTGCAATATTATTTTCAATGTTCTGGGAAGTTTTTTTTGGTGTTTGTTCTTATAAGCTTCACCATCAAGTACCAAGATTAGGATGTTTTGCTGCCAAGTTGAAAACATGTTCAGTTATGTTTCAATTTTCAACTATTTTGTTTACTGTTGTAAAAAAAGAGAGTACATATTTTTATTGTCAACATATTACAGATTTAGCAAATGCATCACACCATTCCTGAATTACTTTACATTGTAATACAAATAAAACATAACTATCCAAATCATCATTTCTGTTTTGTATTTTTTGCAGGTGCAAAGACAGGATGGGGGTATTTTTTACTTGGGCTTGTCGGAGGGGCCTACTAGGGGTCCAGACCAGCTGCTGAGGGGGAAATATGTCATCCCAAGAATGTAGTGCTGCATCCTGAAGAAGCACTTAATATTTTACATTATCTTTTCCAGAAGGGAAATGACCACACCTCCCAGATTTGATTTACACTTCATTCAGTACCTGCTTTCCCAATGATCCAGAGTATTGGCTGCTTGTAGAAATATTACTGCTCAGCACAACAAGCATTAATTACAGTATATATTCCATTCCAGCCCCTACCACAAAAACAATGGAAAAAAAACCCTGAGCTCTGTCTCGTTACCTTTAAATCAGTGAAACAATGAGCATAATGTGCACCTGCAAGAGTAGTACATAACATGATGCTTTGGGAACACAAGGTAGAAGTCCCTAGGAAAAATAGGTGCACAGAAATCAGCCCAAAGCTGAACAGTACTGCTGAACTTAGGTGGGATAGTGTTAGTGTTAAATGTATTAGTGTTTAATGTATTAAGTAAATTTTTGGAACTACAAAACAATGCATCAAGTACGGTATGTGTGAAGTGCAACAAAAATTGCACAGGACATGTAAATTTAAAATGATTGGATTATGTATGAAAAACTGTAAATTTTTTAAATAATTTAAAATATAGTCATTAATAATTTGCATCTTGATCAGACTGTATCATAGTACTTTTTATTATCCAATTTTAAAATTACCCAGATGCAGTTTTCGAGCTCAAATTAAAATATTTTTTTTAATATTTCTTAATCTTAAACAGTACAAATAAAACTAAATGTGGTTCATAGCAAATTACTGGTTTGCTAACCAAATATTATGCAAACAAAATATGATTTAAACCTTTGTTGTGCATCCAAATTTGACTAATATTTCTTCAGATAATACTGTAGGTTTAGGAAGCATACCTTTGTGTGTCCAATAAGCCTACTACAAATTTAGTTGATGATGAAAATAATCACAACTGTGGTGGGGATACAGTATACTGTATGTGTGTGCTATACAGTACATCTAAAGTTGTACACACGGCAGTGAGATATATATGTTTACATGTATGTGTGGTTACTTTGTGCCTGCCTTTTAGCAATAAACTGTTCATCTGCAAAACAGGCACTTTTTATAGGAATCATATTAATTTGACAATAATTGAATTTTCTTAGCCTCATCTTTTCTCACAAGAACTACTTCCTAGAGTATTTTATATAATGTAAGAAATATATTAAAAAGGTTTGAATCTCAAGCATCTGGCGTGCACTGAACAGCTTATGAGGTAGACTTTATATGGGTTGTAATCAGCATCCTGGAGTGCAGGTTACCGATGGTCGAAATACCGGCGTCAGGACATCCCGGCCACCGTAATCCCATACCCAACACCCTGGCATAAATATAGATTTAGCATAATTTTATAAGTATATGCACACTGTGCCACCCATCAACTTCTGATTATTCTACCCTGTCTACTTCATCTCCTTCTACCTACCTCCTACCTATCTTCTCCTAATCCTGGCCTGCCTGCTATTTTTTAGTCATGTGCACGGCTAAGAGTTCTACTGTATGTAACATAATATACAAACATTACAATAGAAAATATAAATAATGTGGATATTTGTCTTACATTAACCCACAATTATTTAAATATGAATTAAAATTTCTGTCAATTAATAGATAAGTAAAATATTTTAAACACATTTAAAATACTTCAACATAAATAACATTACACAGTAACAAATTACATGTGTTTTCAGGGACAAAGTTAATACATCATTTTTGTTTAGTAAGCATTTTATGCACTTAATGATTTTGGAAGGCACATAGCTCTGATCTCATCATATCGCTCCATCTCCTCTGGAGTTGTTTTATGGTGGTTCAAAATAGAGGTTGTTTATTGTTTTCCAGATGGACACTTTTTATATCTTTCATTTTTATTTGCTGCGTGTATTATTATTTAGAAACCATATAAAAACTTTCTGGACACTTGATTAGAGAAACTTCTTAAAATCACAGAACAAGGTATTTCATGTCTGAAAAATGCGATTAGATGGTATTAAAGCATGTGTAATTACAAATTATGCCATTGTGTAGTACACTAGTGGAATTCTGGACACTTTTAGGAAATTTTGCTTTGTTTATTCATTATTTTTACATTATAATCACTAATAATTTAAATTCCAATTGAAGTATATGTGAGTATAATTATTACTATTTATTTTGAAGTTGTCATTTGTTAAATTTCCAGTGAAAAATTCAGTAAAACCACAATTTTACAGGTATGCTTTTATTATGGAAACAAAATATGCAATTTCAGCAATACACAAAATTAATATTTCATTGGATAGCCTCTGTTTTTAAGAACAGCTTCAATTTGTCAAGGCATTGAGTGAACCAGATGTCCCAGATCTTCAGGTGAAATCACGTGGTACCAGGCCTGGATTATGGCTTTGATCAGCTCTCTCTTGGTATCATGAAAAAATCCAAGTAACATCACTTTAAGCCTTGACCAAAGATTTTCTATCAGATTTAAATCCGGACTATTTCCTGGCCAAGGCAGGATAGTGATTTGGTGAACATAGTACCACTTCATGGAACTGTATGTGGTGTGGCTTGGCGCTCCATCCTGCTGAAAGATACACTTCCGTGGGTCACCTTCAAACAAATCCTTTATTGTGGGCAACAGATTCACCTCCAGCACCACTTCTTGATACTTTTTGGCATTGATATTGCCATCAACACTAGCCAAACGTCCAACAGCATGGCTGGCCACGATGCCCCACACCACCACACTCACTGGGTGCTTCAAAGTTGCCATGGAGCACTTGGGCAAAAGATCTTCCCCAAGCCAACGCAGAACAAATTTCACTCCATCACTCCCGAAGATGCTGATTTTTGTCTCGTCGCTCCAAATAATCTTGTCCCAATCTTCTTCTGTCCACTCCTTATGTGCCAGAGCCCAATCTTTAAGTTTCTGCTTCTGATTCTGGTTTAGATATGGCTTCTTTATCGGGGTCCAAGCTCACAAACCATTGTCACAAAGTTTCTTTTTGTATGGTTCGGTCATAAACTTGGACACCAGATGTTTTTATTATGTTGTTGATGGCTTTTGCAGACCTTAAATGGTCCTGCAGGGCCAGGTGACAGATTCTGTGCTCATCTTGTTTTATAAGCATGGGCTTTCTCCCAGTTCTTGTGGCCGATTTAATTAATACACTGCTCACAACCCATATGCAGAGTTTCCTTACACCTGACTTTGTTACTCCACTGTTTGCAGAGTTTCCTTACACCTGACTTTGTTACCCCACTCTTCACAATTTTTTCATAGGTATACCCTTCCTCACGAAGCATCGTGGCTTTGCCTCTCTTCCAAGGTGACCAGTCAACATGTTTTGAGGTATTCGGATAAATTTTAGTCATTACTCACACTTTGAGCAGAACTGCAACTAGCTGTGAGGATTTTACAGTAGATTGAATATAAAGGCTGCCAGAGTTTGGATGAATAGAGTGCTGATCAAAGCACATGAGCCTGCATGGATGCTGTGTGGGACCTGCTCACAGATCCTGTCAGCATGCTGCCTGCTGTGACTGGTGACAGCCTGCATCTTTACCACTGACAGTGGCTGGTAAGTGTATTTCAAAATCTTCTCTCTTTCTTTTCTTTCTCCCACTCTACCTCTCCATCCCCTTCTCTCTGTTTCCTCTCTCTCTCTTTCTCTCTCTGGCAAATCATGTTAAAATAGTAAGTAGAAATATCATAGATTAATATAAAAACATTAAAGTATTGATTTGGCATAGCAGAATATGAAATTTCTGCAAAAATACCAAATAAAACTTTTTTTATTGAAAGTGTTCAGAATGAATTCCACTACTGTGTATGCATCTACTACGAATGCTAAGTGGATATATTAATACAAAAAGCATATAATGCCCCACATTATTAAAACATAATGTATGTTTGCATCCAGAGTAAAGTTATATCATTATCACAATATGCTGAGATAGACAACATTCAGTAATACTGTATAAAGAGGTTGGGTATGGGATCCCAGTGGTATTTCAACCATCGGCATCCCACACACCAGGATGCTTACTACATCCCATGCCAGGTGTGTATCTATAATGAGTATAGGGTATGCTTATGTGCCCCTGTGTGAGACAAGGCTTGTTTCTGAACATTCTGCACCAAAAAATACCAAGATGTGTGCTGAGCAGCATCCTCCACCTGGTGCTGGAAGCCATATTTTGGGTGATATATTTGGAAAGATGGGACTTTCGCAGGGGATTGCAAAGACTCTGAAACTATATCAGTGCTATTGCAATCTTCTATACAGTACATGCACCACATTTCTAAAAATTTCACACAAAAGATAGCCACTAACAGAAAGTATAGAGGCTCTGCTGCATGGAGTTGGGAAGGGGGAGCTGTACAGTGCCCCATGGTTGTTAATATGCCTCTGAGCTTGTAAATTTCTTTTGGAAGTTGGTAATGGGATACAGTGGAAAAAAAGCCCTTTGAAGACATTTCGGTTTAACACAACAAATCTAACATGTAGAGTTGTGATAACGGAGAGGTTTGGAAAGTGATTAATTAATGTGTCTGACTTATCAAAAAGAGAAACATAGAACCTGGAGTGGAGGTCAGCAATCAGGGAATGAACAATATAAGGGAAAAATATATTGTAGTATGTGTCATACAGGTATGAAACTCTTTGTGGTCCAGTCCTGCTACACATATTAGATTGTTCCATAGTGGAGTGAAGTGGGGATGTGAGGACTTTATTTGGTAGGCCTACAAAGTCCCATTTTGACAGGGATAATTTCACTATAGAAGCAGAAGTAACCTCTTTTGTTTAGTTTTGTGTGGAATTTCACAACATGAAGTATAGGAATACATATTTGGAAGGTTTGACTCTATAAATATTTACCCTCTGCATTGAGGGGTTTGTATGCCAAAGAATTCATGTGGTCAAATGAGTTTCCTAATAATATTTTGTGAGCTTGGTACCTTTCAAAACACAATTCATATGAGAATTATACATTATACACACCATCACATGATTTTAATGATTTGTAAAAATTTTATAGGAAATGTACTGTATTAGAAGAGATTGGCAAAGACATAAAAGCTGTATTGTCAGTTTAACAGTGGCTATGTGAACAATCATAAGAAGTTTCATTTAACAAAATATGTTTTTATTGAGGAAAATTTGTTATATATATCCCAAGATACTTAATTTACCAGAGCTGCCAGCAAGAATTAAAATACATTTTTAGGAATATAAAGCCTTTTGAAAGTATATTTAGATCCACAATCTCAGACTTGTTCTAAAATTCTATAATTTGAAAGATTGCTATTAGTTTGTATTCCTATGAGTAAGTTTGGTAGGAAAAAGTGGAGCTTGATATGGATGAGAAGTGGTGTACAGAGATATTTTGTGGTATTGGGGGGTAACTGTAATACTTGATATGTAAGGGTTATTTTGAAAGCAGCTAATGTGAAATCTATTTGACATAGAAAAAACAGTGCATGTGCTGTCCTGTATATATAAGAGAGAAACCTTGTATCTAAAGAGAAAGACTGTGTGAGTGTCCCTTTTGACAATAAAAAGTAACTGATTTATTAAAATAATATATCACAGACTAAGAGACTGGTGCAAAAAGGCATACATAAACTGCATAAAATTATGAATTATTCACATAGAGTAGCATATCATCCTGAAATATGCATGAGTAATCTGAATAGTACTCTATCCACCAAAGAAAAAAAAATGATCCCCAAATAAAAAATTCTTTGTGTAGAAGTCAGAGACTGTACACAGTTACCAGTGCCACTTGGTTCATAGGGTTAACAAGTTCAAAAAGTCCATCAGAGTTACTAATAACTTGCAGCCTGTGCAATCCCTTAGCTGGGATCAAGTCCCTTTAGCAGAAAACACCAAAGATGGCTGATCCTTGAAGTCCTCAAGTTTTAAATATCATCAAGGTTACCACCTTCCAATTATGAGGTAAATAAAAATTGATAAATGTGGATTATGTAGAAATGAACAAATGATTTGTAATGTGGGCAGAACAACACATCAGGGCATGGGGCTGACATCCATTTGAGGTTTTATATGACTTCTGAGATCTCGCCAGAGGTTATGTCCTTCTTGGTACTGCACGAGTTATGAGTGCAGAACATATTAATGCTAGTTTTAGTTGCTCCAGATACAATGAGCCCAGGTACAAGTTGTAGAGTGAAGTATAATAATCTCTGAATTGTTGGGCAAAAACCTTTATGTACAATGTTAGGCAACAGTCAGCAAATTTGAGAGAGTTGATCTTTTTCTGGGTGCATGTGGTTTTCAATTGTTGAGGCAGCAGAGTGCTGCTCTATTTTACTTCTTGCATAACTGTTGTTGGGTTCAAAAGGATTTTAATTCAGTTTTAGACAAGATTTGGTTTACCTGGCCCTGGAGAGAAAGACTTTTGCAGTAAGTATGTTTCTTCAAGAACCTCTGATGTTCAATAATGAGTTTCACACCTGAAGGGTGAGTATGGCTGGAACAGGCATGGGAGGCTGAAGAGGCATGTAAGAAACTGGGTGGTTTGAGCCAGTTCTTCCTAATGTGTTGAGGAGAGAGATGAAGCAGGAGGACTGATGAAAATGGTTGTCCCAAAGGCAAGAACACATATGGAACAACTGTATTATACTGAAAGTTGAATTGAGAACTGTAGAAGATGAAATTGGAATGGAACCGATGTTGAAGTTATTGGACTGAGACTGATAATGTACAACTAATGATGAGGACTTGTATTAGAACTGATGATGTTGAATGGGATTGGAAATGATGATGCAGAACTGATGAAGTAGAATTTCAATGATGCAGGACTGATGAAGTAGAATTGGATTTGAACCGATGTTTGTAGATTCAGATTGGTACCAATGTTAAAGATATTGGATTGGGACCAATGTTTGGATATATTGGATTGGGACCAATGTTTTGAGATATGGGACCTTTGTTTGGAGATATCAGGTATGACCAATGCTGGAGATATCTGATAGGACTGATACTGGAGATATTGGATAAGACCGATGCTGGAGATATCGGATAGAACCAATGCTGAGATATCAGATAGGACCAATGCTGAGATATCGGATAGGACAGATGCTGAAGCTATCAGATAGGAACTGATGGTTGGTGGCAGGAACAATACTATTGAAATTCTAGACTTGCATTAACCAGACTTGGAACTGGAATAGCATGGACTGGAACCATTTTGATACAGAATACCTGGGATCACAGCACAGAACTCAGAATTCAGCAGAAGTGATGTTGTACTGGCAATATGGGCTAGTAAGGAAATGGAATTTATAGGGGTGGATCCCCAGGGATTTGATGCTGCAATCAGCTGGCCTGGAAGCAGTGCTCTGAGTGGTGGAGGAGCATCAGGTGACTGAGTCCAAAATGGCTGCACCCATACTATGGTTTAGGAGGAAACTCTAGCATGCAGCCTGTGTATCATCATGTTGAGGAGACATGCTGTGAGCAAGGGGCTGCATGGAGCCATCTCCACACTCAGACATAGAACACAGAGTGGACTGGGCAGGAACAGCACAGACAGACCTTAGTAACAGTCGGGAGTGATGTGCAGCGTGAGTGGCCCTCTGTATTATCTAGGAGTGATTTGCAGTCACAGCGCAAGTGGACCTCAGTTCTAACCGGGTCAGACACCACAAAGGTAAAAAGGTTGTTTTAAAAGTCCAGAGTGTGACAATGAGGATGGAGATTTAGTTTCCCAACTCTTTAATAAATTATGTTTCTATGTTTTTATGGGCTGTTGTTATTTTTATCAAGACACCATAATGTATAACATAACTGTGTGGCTTACCAGAAAGTATAGTATGCCATTTATTTGAGATAACTTTGTAATCTTCAATCACTCAAGAAAGAAGACAACTTAGAAATATCTAAAAATAAAAACCATCTAATTGATGTTTCAAAAGAACTGACCTGGCATGTGGTAGGAAAATGCGAGCCAATTTCATAGCAACATGAAATGTCCAGGATACAGATGATATCTCTATGTTTCAGAGTTTTTGAAAGGATAGGTGTTCTATGAAAAAGTAATTTACTGTATACATCAGTAAGGGTCATACAGAGCAGAGCAATAGGTATATGCCTTGGTCATTGTATAAGCTAAGCAACATCCTTGCTGCATCTGCATGATCCCAGGTCACAGCATGGGATCACCATCAGAACAATCGTTGTGACTGATGTCACTTTTACCAGGCTGCTGGGACTGAAGTTTGGATGCAGGCCCTGGCCTCAGCACTCCCAGGAAACAGGGGAACACAGGCCATCCCTACCCTCGCATCACTCCCCAAATGCATGGAGGAACTCTGGGCCTGATTTAGACCCGCTCGCAAGCGCTATGTGCTTGCAAGTGGGTCAATGGTGGGGCACTGCGCACGCACGACATGCGCAAGCCCCAGAGCAAGTGAGAAATTAATTTTTCCGGGCCTCGCTACAAACGGGGTGGCTGTAGATGTTGATCATCAGCTCGCCCTGTTTTGTAGGCAGGGAGGGGGGGGTGGCTGGCCAAATGGAGGCATTCCCAAAGGAATGCCTGCCGTTTGAGGGCAGCCCTACTGACATAACTAGTGATGTCAGTAGTGAGCTTCCTGCTCTATTAGAGCAGGAAGCTCTCTGTGGCTTGTGGAAATGAGACCCTACCACAAGGGTCTTCTTGCAAGCCCGATGGTCGTGGTCATCCACAGCTTAGCGAGCGGCCAGGAGGCATTTTTTTTTAAAAAAAGCGGCAGCCCTGATTCAGAGAGAGCGCTCGCTTTTTGCGCGAGCGGCTCTGAATCAGGCCCTCTGTGCGGTATTGCATGATCTGATCTGCACATGCGTAGAACGGGTCCTGCACAAGCATAGAGTAGAAAACATAGGAGATGTGTGCTAACCATCTGGTTAGCAAACATCTCTGAACTGAGCTCTTAAGCTGCTGATAACAGAAGTTTGCTATTTTCTTAAAGAGAAAGACAAGATAAAAGTTAATGTAGCACGGTTGCATGGATAAAACACAATATAAATCACATTAAAAAAAATTAAAACACCAATCCTAATACATAAGAAAACTAATAATGTCACATTCTGTCACTGCACAATAGCAAAATATAGTGATATATATATATATATATATATATATATATGTATATAATATAACATAACTGTTTAGAAAATAATATTGTGCTGATATTGTTTAAAAGTCACTAATTGACATCCTTATTTACTGGTTAATGAATTGGGGCTGGTGCAAGTGCCAATACTACTGATGGTGGTTGCAGCTATGGATGTTAAAACAGAGGACAGAGCTGCATTTCATTTGAAACTTAATGGATATTTGTATTAGCCCTATGGAAACTTATGTTAGCATAAGGTTGTAAATCAGATTTCTGTGGTATCATGCAAAAACAGCCACATTGCATCCAATTTAGCAGCTTTTGTCCTGCTGTGGGTATGATATGGGCCTTCAGTTGCTGGTGATGGACTGGAAGTTGGCATCCATCTAGTTCTTTTATTTGAATTATTGAGCAAGATGACAATACTGTGCAGAGGGTCTTTCTGATTAATTAAATAAAGCTGTCCCTTTTTCTTACAATGGTTTTATTATTGTCTAGTTTTGTCTTTTTAACCTGTGAATAATTGTGGGCTGACACTAGCCAGTGTGGTGTTTAATCATGATGGTTCTTCACACGTCAGCCTGGCAATAGTGAGGTAATAGTAATGTAAAAAAAATAGAAAAGGGCCTTTTTGCTTGAGAACAAAAGGTCTCATGCTTTTGTGCTGTTGTCTATGTACCCTCACCCTACCATTTGCATAAAGTAATTGAAAATGTGATTTGTCAGACCATATGACCCATTTTTTATATTTTTCCCTCTAATTCCTGTGTTCCTGAGCAAACTGGAAGCACCCTGTTTGCAACATATAGCAATAACATACAGACAGATCTTTTTCTTCTGTAGCCCATGGGATGTAGTGTGTGTAATTGTTTGATGAGAGGCCATCTGAATTGGTCCCTGATTCAGATTATCAGTGATGCAATGTTGCCCATCTGTGTGACTGAACAAGTTGAGCATGCAGTAGCCATTTATGACCACAGGGCTTGCTCTTAGACACAGTTTTTTGTCTATTGGGCCACTCTGTGTATGCTTTGACAAATGCCACCCTTGAACAATTAAGCAGTGCAGCCATTTTAATAATGTTTGCATTGTTTATCATAAGTGATAAACTTCAATAGTCTCTGCATGCCTTCACCTTTCCATTGTTATACAGATTCAGACAACCTACAACAGCATTATCTGCAGAATAGCTACGTTCCATAAAATTGCCTGGTGGTCATAAAAATGTGCCCACTCAGTGTAGATCACCAATAAAAAAATCCAACACTGTAAATATGTCCTATATTTAAATAAAGGCTTACCCTCATTTATTGGTCACTTAGATCCACGGGAGTTTTTTTTATGTCTTTATTGCTTGCAAGTCATAAATGTGAAATAATAATAATATATAATAGATTAAATTACTATTTGTTTGTGGTGCAAATGACTCAGCTTACAGCCAATCATTCTAAACAAAAAAATAAAAAAAATTCTAATTGGTCAGAGTGTGGGATAAGCTGCTCTGATTGGTACCACCAGTGGCGTAACTAAGGGGGGTTGGGCAGGGCGTGTGCCCTGGGCACCATCGGACTGGTGGCGCAGGGGGTCGCCACCGGCTGTGGTCCAGGACACTGGTCAGTGTAGTGCTGACCGGATGGAGTTCAGGCAGCATTACACAGTAAATAACAAACACAGCTGTGTGCCGTGTGGGGGCAATACTATGGAAGGGACTACTACTAGGGGAACTGCATCGGGGGACCACTACTGGGGGCAATACTGGGGAGGACTACTACTGGGGGCACTGCATCAGGGGACCCCTACTGGGGGGACTACTCCTGGGGGAACTATATAAAGTGCACTACATAGGGGGGGCACTGCATGGGGGGCTACTACTGAGAGCAATATATAAGGGGCACTTCATAGGAGTTACCACTACATGGGGCACTGCATAGGGGGGACTACTACAGGTGGTTGCTATATAAGGTGCTTACTACTGGGGGCACAAGGGGCACTGCACAGGGGGGACCACAACTGGGGGAACAAGGGGCACTGCAAAGTGGGCATCACTACTGGGGGCCTGCATATGGGCAAAATATATACAATATACATAAATAATGGGGTTTTGGTTCATGGATTGATCAATGCATTTAAGCCTGCAGCCCACATCACAGGACCCCATTTATCTGCAGGTCCTACACTATCCATCATACTTATGGGAACCTGGTACCTGGGAGCTGCTATTATGTATTATGGTGAGTGATTTAACAATGGTGAGTGCTGAGGTTTGTGTTTTTATTTATTTAAGCAATGTGTTCTCAGGACGAAGTCCAGCTATAAAAGCATGAGAGACAAAACACCTTGAGGCTGTGGTGACCCCTGTTACTTGGGATTGCTGTATCAGTTCAGATAAGCTTTTATATCTCTTTTGAATTGTAATTGCGCATTTTTATGCATTATGTGTACATCATTAAAGTGTCTTTTAATTTACTACACTATGTGAGTATTCTTCTTTCCCCATCAATCATCTTACCTGGAGTGAAGGGTCTTTTGATCCTACAATGGAGCGTATTGTTGTGGATTCAAGATTTATCATGGTATGCTGTTACATTTTCAAGAGTGTGCAGTTAAATTTTATAGTATACTATACTATATGGTGCTTGTTATCACCATACACACACATTATATATATATATATATATATATATATATATATCCAATCGTATTCCCCAATTTAGGAAGTAACAGAGGGCTCTCACCAGAGTAAAAGTTCACTCTATTTTAATCAACACTGCCAAGAATTTTGTCGATGTTTCAGCCCTGAATGACTTTCCTGAAGACTCCAGCAACATCATAAGCATCATCCTTATGCAAGTGTTCACATCACCAGACAGTATACAATAATGTGATAAACAACCTCTATTTATACCCAAACCAATCAACCCCAATGCAACTCACCATCAGAGCATATTGTTTAACCTGATGTGGGACAGCCGCGAAACCGGAAGTCACATGACACAAACCGGAAGTTACGTCACTCACCGCTGGGTAACCTAGCAACAGTTCCTACAACAGAAGCTAGCAGACAATAATGACTGCAGTGACTCGAAACTAAACTATACTGATGCCACTGCTGTATCGTTATGGCACATCCAAATGAGTGGGTGATATAATCAACACAGCTGTATTTAAGGAGAAGAGGGGGGCGGAGCTATGTCCGACTGATAGATGCCACGTCTTCTGTTTACATCACGTGGTACACTACATGCTGTCAGATATATACAGGCTGTCAAACCTACCTATCACATACAGAGAGCCATAATACATAAAGAATGTCATACAGCATAAGTATATACTGGTTAACTAACCGCATAGCATTATAGCAAGACAGATTTGGGTAAAAATAGAGGTGTACATTAAAAAAAATACATCAAAGAATATCAAAACAACAATATAATAATAAATGTAATGCAAACATGCTGAGGTTTTTTTCAAGATAGATGACCCCTATTGTTTAAATACCATATTTATTTAAAAAATATATTCAAAGGATTTGATTCATTAAGACCTCTCAGGGTCATAGGCCCTCATTCAGAGCCGTTCGCTATTTGCGGTCGTTCGTTTAAAAACAAGGGGTGGCTATTCAAATGATCCGTACGCACATTGCAGTCTGTTCACACCTCTAAGTCTGAACGAACGAGCAAAACATACGCTCGTTTATTTGTTAAAAACGCCCCCTGGCCGCTCGCACCATACGTCATGTCCGCTATTTATTAGATTAATCGAGTACATCGACCAGCGTATGAACTGCTGGCTATTCTTGTGGTTGGTGTTTGCTACCACAAATTTGCGAGCAGTTCTGGCTCTAAAATAACCCAGTGACGTGGTCATTGACGCTGCTGTTTTAAATATACACACCCATAAAACGCCCGTTTTGACCTTTAAGCACGCCTGCGTTCGGATCTCCACTGCCCATTTTCAAGCACCTTCCCCTGTTACCACCCACATACGCCTCATTCTGTCACTCAAAATAGCAGGCACTCGCTATATAGCGTACAAACGATTTTCGTCCGCACTGACTGGTTCGCGCATGCGTACTAAAAAGCGTACGCATGCGCAGATGTGCAAACATCGCTCGGAACGAGCGTACTGCCGCTAACGAGCGGCTCTGAATGAGGGCCATAGTTCCCAGCTTATTAATCCACCAGCTCTCAAGCTTCCTTAGTTTGAATGCCCTATCACCACCCCTAACTGGGGGGGGCACCCAATCAATTAGTCAACACTTCAATGTAGCAACTTGATGACATAATTTCATAAAGTGTATAGCAACAGGTTTGTCTGAGATACCAGAATTCAATGCTTGACAAATCGATAACCTGTGGTTGGCCATTCTTTCACGGAAGCATCTGGTGGTCATTCCCATGTAACACAGGCCACACGGGCAAGTAAGAACATATATGACATGATCCATTGTGCTTAAAAGTTTATATTTAATCCACAATTTTCATCCCGTCAAAGGATGTGGGAAATATGGGCCAGTCTGCATAGCCCCACACTTGACGCATCTCGTGCATTTAAAGCACCCAGGTTTCTGACTGCATAGCCATGTTTGTGAGGTGTCTGGTGTTGGCCTCGCCATTGGTCTTAGGAGCATCTTCTTTAAATTTGGTCCTCGCCTATAAGCCATTAGTGGTGGGACCTTGCCTATATTCTTCAATGCAGGATCCGTTGATAATATCGGCCAGTGTTTTTTGATGCTTTTTCTAACCAAGTTAGATTTGGTATCATATGTACTAACATAGACCATACGTGAATCACTCTTTGGTATTCCAGGTAAGTTTTTACCATATTTATAGCGTGCTCTGGCAGTTTTTAGGCACCTCTGAATAGTCTTTTTGTTATATCCGCGTTCAAGAAACCTTGTTGTCATCTTAGTCAACTGCTGCTCAGTGTTGTTGCCATCGGTATTGTTCCTAAGTACTCGGAGGAACTAGGTATACTATTTTTCAAATGAGTAGGGTGAAAGCTGGAAGCCTGTAGAAATGTATTTCGGTCCGTTTCTTTCTTGTAGAGAGTGGTGCCAATCTTTGCACCATCCTTATAGATCGTTAAATCAAGAAAATTGATTTCACTATTATCAATCTGATATGTAAATTGGACAGGATTATCCAACCTAGTAAGATGGGTCATCATATCTAGAAAGCTTTCCCGTGTGCCGCTCCAAATCAAGAAAATATTGTCTATAAACCATTTAAAAAATGTAATTTGCGTCCGGAACGGCGGGAATATATGTCTCGTCTCGTACTCGGTCATATAGATGTTCGCATACGCCGGTGCGAGACTAGATCCCATCGCCGTCCCGGAACACTATAGGTAATAATCTTTTCCATATATGAAAAAATTATTACCTAATACCAATTCTGTCATCTCTAATAGAAATTCAATTGGGTGATGATTCATCACACTCCCCATCAAATTAGCGCCAGTTAATGTATTTCGTAGAGCTCGAAGTCCATCTATATGGGGGATTATGGTATATAATGAGCACACATCCATTGTAACCAGAAAGCTATCAATGAAGAGCTCACCAACTTAATTAAATTTTTCCAAAAAATCCCCCGTATCTCTGATGTAACTCGGACTCTTTACCACATAGGGTTGCAATATAGTATCTATGTAGATTGCCAAAGGTTGCAACAAAGAACCCCTTGTGGAGATTATAGGTCTCCCAGGTGGGTGCAAGGGGTCTTTATGGATCTTAGAGAGTGTGTATATAATAGGTGTTACAGGATACTCGACTTTTAAGAACTCCGCTTCATCTTTATCCAACCAATTGTTAAACAACCCCTATTAATCAAATCATCAACACATTTTTTAAATTTATCAGTAGGGTTCTGATGCAGCTTCATCTATGTGTTCGTATCAGCCAACTGTCTCATTATTTCCTTATCGTAATCCAGCCAATCCTGGATCACGATAGCACCTCCCTTATCGACAGGTCTAAAGATGAGATTCAAATTGTCTCTAAGGGAGCTCTAAGCCCTCCTTTCTTCCCTTGTCAGATTATCAAATATTCTAGGGCCTGTCTCATTCAAAATGTCAGAATCAGTCAGTCTCAACAAAGTTTTGAGGCTCGCATTATGCGAAGCAGGATCAAAAGAAGAGGGTTTCTTCAATTTGGTCCTTTCATTTATTTCATCGGATGGTGTTGGAAAATATTCTCTTAAACAAACCTTTCATCCAAATTTATAGTGATCAATACTCCATTTAAAATCATTATGCCTATATGTGGGTACAAAAGTAAATCCCTTGGATAACGGTCTCATTTCAGTCACAGATAGAGGAGTACTAGATAAATTGAATATCAGATCTAATTCCTCCTCCTTCTGTTCCTTCTTCTTATAACCCCCCAGCCGCTTATATTTTCTACGCCTCTGGTGTGACTTCTTGTACTCGGAACCCCTAAAAAACCACTAGGTTTGGGTATAAATAGAGGCTGTTTATCACATTATTGTATACTGTCTGGTGATGTGAACACTTGCATAAGCATGATGATTATGATGTTGCTGGAGTCTTGAGGAAAGTCGACAAAATACTTGGCAGTGAGGACTGAAATGTCGACAAAATACTTGGCAGTGTTGATTAAAATAGCATGAACTTTTACTCTGGTGAGTGCCCTCTGTTATTTCCTAAATTGGGGAATACGATTGGATATATAATTGACCATTTTTTTGGCTTGAGGATTGCACCCCAACATTTGCACGTGAAGTTGGTGATGTGAGTGCGGGCTTCGGATTTAGTATATATATATATATATATATATATATATATACATACACATATACACACACATCAGTTTGTAGTTTAATATGTCTGCTAACTATATATGTAGTTTTATTTAGGTAGTTCAAGAAATACCATGGAATCCAAGATGAAACAAAGTGCTGTCATTGTATTTCTGGAAAAAGAAGGCTGCAGTGCTACAGAAATCCACAGAAGACTGAAAAAAAGTGTATGGTGAGCATACAAATGACTATAGCAATGTCAGAAGGTGGATGAAGCATTTTCAATTGGGAGAATCGTCCATGTGCGACAAACCTCGTGGTGGCAGACCATCAAATGCAGTGACAGAAGAGTACCAACACAAAGTCAATGCCATGATTCAGAAAGACTGTCGTGTGACCATCAGAGATATCAGTGATGAACTTGAATGTAGCCACGGCACTGTAGAAACACTAATCGATGATTTGGGATATCATAAAGTGTGTGATAAATGGGTTCCAAAACAATTAAACAGGGATCATAAGGCCCAGAGGGTGGAAGTGTGCAATGACCTTTTGACCAACTTTGAAGCCAACCCTGAGACATTTTTGGAAAATTTCATTACAGGAGATGAGACCTGGGTATTCCTTTATGAACCAGAAACAAAGGCCCAATCAAAGCAATGGAAACATCCAAGTTCACCTAGGCCAAAAAAGTTTAAATCACAACGATCTGTAAACAAAGTCATGTCCACATTCTTCTGTGATTGCTGAGGTTTTATTCTCATTGATTACTTGGAACCAAACCAATCAATCAACAATGATCGATACATTATTACACTTAAGAAGCTGAAAGAAGCCATCCACAAAAAAAGGTCAACAATTCCACTGTCAAATGTTACACCACAACAATGCCAGACCCTACACTTCGATGGCAACATCTGTGGCCATTGCCAAAATGGGGTGGGCAATAATGCCACATCCACCATATACTCCAGATTTGGCCCCTTCTGACTTTCATCTGTTTGGCCCTCTCAAATACTGTCTACAGGGTCAACATATTGAAGACATAGAGGTTGTTAAAAACGCCATACGTTCCTGGGTCAAACACCAACCACTGGAATTTTTCCAAAGTGCATTCACAGCTTGGGTTGAGAGGTGGAGAAAATGCTTGAGGGCAGATGGTGAATTTTTTGAGTAGAGTCATTCCTTTACTAAGACTTCAAAATATTTTACTGCAAAATTTCAAATCTGTATCTATAATAAAATTTGAGTTGTGAGCACTTAAGCATTGCATTGCATTTTTAACAACTCTCATATATATATATATACATACAGTATATACGGGAAAATCCGGCACCCACTTGCTCTGCAGTTTAAAGTTTATATGTATAGATGTGTGTGTGTTAGAAAATGTAAAAATATATGCCATCTTTTGTTGTACTTCTGAAATATATGATGAAAGTTATCAACTAATGAATGATGATGTCAGTTGTCTTAAATCAGGGATCATGCCAGATGTACAGGAGTGTAATGGTATATAAATGACAAATGGAGGCTAGTGGATACTTATGATATGGCGGAGTTTGATGTTATAAAAAGGGTCTGTTTGCATAAAAGAAACATGGAAAAGATGTTAGAGGCATAAAATATGCATGTCGAAGAGTTTAATTGCATGCCGGTGGTGAAGGGGTCTGGTCTCACTAAAGGGGCATGTTACAGGGTCTGGTGGCATGAAAGGGGTATGGAAAGGGTTTATCCAGTGTCTATTAAAGATATACATTTTATATGTTTTTTATATGAGCATTATAATTTAACCATTGTATATTGTAGAATAAATTAGTGGTAATATCCTAGGTAATATATTATAATCTAGGTATGACACATTATTGTATGTACAGAGGCAGAACTACTGGTGCACCAGGCACACCACACTAGGGACTCTCAGGCACATGCCACCTGGAGTAACCATGGACTCAGCTGTGTTATTGTATTGAGATTTTTTAAAATATTAGGACCAACAGTAAAATAAAAAGTATAGGAAAACAAAACATTTTTTAATTTTAAATTATCCCACAATAATTTATCTATGAAATTGTATATTGCTTTGCTATAAATGGATTTTGACATCACTGAGGAAAATTAATTTTGTGTAATACCTATGAAATAAATGAATCCTAAAAGGTTAAATATTCATTCCATGAGTTATTTGCAGCAATCTCTTTTAGCATCACTTGAACCATTAATCATGCAAATTACATACTGTGCTTATTGCCATTTTTACAAAATAAGTATGAATGTCATGTACTATTGCTCCTATAAAGTCATAATTAACAGAATATCTTAAATTAAGTAAGATTAGTGTGATTACCCAGGGAGAATGTATTCATGTCACTAAGTTTTAATAAAGGCTAATATGATATGTGCATTTCTATGTTTACATTGTTAATAATTAAAGCAAATATTAGTATTGTGTTTAAAACAAAAACACAATAATAACATTCACATGTTAAATGGTTTAACATGACCTTAGGGAAAATTAACTACTACAGAATGAGTCAAATAATAATATTGTACCTCAGTGTGGGACCTACTGTATCTCATGAGTGTTATATAAACTGTTGATTAAGTAATAGATACTTTGATCACATTGAATATAATTGTGGCTTAATGTGATGATGTATGGCAACCTAATGCTGGTAAACTCAGATGATAACCTAAAATGCTACAATAAAATAAGAAATTCACATAAGGAGAGTAAGGTGGGTTGTTCACAGAATGAGTAGGGGGTCTTTAAATGTTCTTCAAATTATCGAATGCATCAAACAATGGCTGGAAGACAAGCCTTCAAATTGAGCAATAAAAGATTAAGGAAAATAAGGTGGAACAAGATAACAACAATGTTGTGACTCAACAACTTGCTGAGGCCTAAAGGGGGTAAGCCTTGATCATAGGTCATTATGGATAAAACAGAGAAAAATATGCATGTCTTAGATGCAGTTGTCAAAAAGAGGGAAGTGAAGTATTTCACAGTATCTTGATTAAGAGCTTAAGCTTTTGACTAAATGTATAGTGATTTCTGTAAGAAGACATGGATGATTTTGTGACAGAGAATATCTCTAGGTGGGGAGCAGACATTTTTGTTCACCCCAGTCTCTGGACCTTATCTGTAGAATAGCCTATTATAGCATGGGGTGATTGATGTTTTGTTTCTCCTCAGGAGGTAATATGCCGCAGCCATTGGCAGCTAAAATTATAAAAGAGTGTCAGAAACATTGTCTTATCAGAACCTAAACCAGGAGCAGCAAAGATGGGTTCTGCAGAGCGGTCCACAGTAATTTGAAGAGCTTGCAATAACCATTGATCAAGATTATGCATGAAAAATATTGCCCAGACAGTGGAGAAGGTTGTCAGGCCTTCAAAGATGTTGGCACAGAGTGTAGGGTTACCCTAGAAGAGTGCTTTGAGTGTGGCAAACTGGGGAATCTGCAGAGGAATTGTCCAAATCGGCAGAACCAATGCATTGTTCAATAGGGTGATTAGCTCCATGTTCCCTTTTTGTTTGACCATGTCCTCATCCATGGGTAGCCCACTGCTGTTCCGGGTGCCGGTCCTGATACACCCACAGGCGTTGTTGGCATTAATTTATTATGGGCATTGAAGGAGATCTTGGTGATATTGGTGTCCATTTCCAGAAGACCTAGCGAACTGGCTACTGCAAGTGAAAATCTTAATTATCCACAGGGCCACCAACGCTGACAAGAAACCGGACAATAGTTAGGGCTGGTGAGGCATACCTAATGTTAGGAAGACATATAATGTGAACAAAAGTGATATTATATAATTTCGATGAGTTAAAAAAGCCATCTGACATAACTGATATAATATATATATATATATATATATATATTTACACACATATACTGTATATATATATATATATATATATACACACCGTATATTGCAACAAGTTGAGGAATAACAGCTCTGAATTTGAATTGGGTGCATTTGCACTTCTTTGTAATTTTGTATTATGTGTGTATTTCTTTCTTCTGTTTTTTTTTGCTGCTAAGGATCACCATGACCAGACTGATCTTACAGTTTTGAGTTTGTAAATTCTTCTTACACTTCATGATTTCTTCAGCTCTGCTTTTCACCATTGTGTTTACTGTGTATTTTGTGTCTTGTAAATTACATGTTATACCTGCTTTAGTGATATTAATATAAATTAAGTTTTAAAGAATTTAATGAGAGTGCTCCCTCATGTAAGTGTTTTTTTGTATACCAATATATATCCATGTAAATGTCAGCCAAAGATGGTGTTGAGTAACAACAATAAGGTCCAGAGTGTTTCTAAGGCATGTTTATTTTACTTGGGTCAACACAAAACCCTGAAGTCTGGGTGCTCAGTTATCAGCAAAACTAAATCACTCATCTCTAATTATATATATATATATATATATATATATATATATATATATATGTATATATATATATATATATATATATATATACACAAGTACCTCCCCTGGGAGAACCTCAAATTCACAGTATTGTACAGCACTACAAAATAAAGTACTAATGTAGTAGTGTTAACGAAGAAAATTGTCAGCCTTATCTCTTTTGTATATTCAGAAAGTTAATATAAAATACCATATTACCAATTATAGGTCTATAGTCACATATAACATAATCTGCTTTTCATTTTACTGTATAGTTTAAAGAATGTGTCATGAGTAACATATATTACTACTAACCACATATATCTTAAACCCAAAATAAATGCTCAGGCACATTGAGTTAGTTTATAAGGTCATAGATTTTTTTAATAAACAAATATGTGGCCAAGAAAGCATTGCAATTGCCATAAAAATGCTGGTCAGGTGTACACCATCGATGCAACCTGATATACAAAGGCCCCATCCCACCTTAAATAGCTTAGTACTACAGAGCCCATCCTCAAGTAAAAAGCATGTGTAACCTTTTAGGTAGAGAAAACACCAGCACCATAACAGGGCTTTTGTGCACTCTGTGCCAGCCACAACCCCAAGCACATCATCATGGCATCATCATGTCATCATGCGGAGGTCGGTGGGGCCGGCACCATTGGGATTTACAGCACTGACTGTAATATCCTAAAGATACTCTAAAGGGCTGTAGGAGCTGCAATGTGCATGTCTGGAGTGTCGAAAAGATGCTGGTTGAAAGGTTCCATTCCAATCACCCTGCTAGCCAAATGCAGGGTATGTGTGTGAGCTTTGGTGCTGCCCAAAGGGCTGTGTGCTCTGTGTGGTGGCATTTCTCACACACCCCTAGTTACTGCAGTGGACAACACTACCAGCAAAAAGGAGGGTGCCCTGAAACTATGTGTTGTAGCACTCTGGCCTAAGAGAAGCAATGCTTTCCTGCTAGTTGTGCCTCATCTTAAAAAAAATTAGAAAGCAGAAGAATCAGTAGAAAACCATCCACAAGCATATAGTGAAAAACAGCAGAAGAAAGGATACAACCTCTTGATCTCTGGACTTTTTATTCTATAATTCCACCCCCATGCAATCCTATGGGATGAACCCTACTCATAACAACCGTCAATCAAGCATTTAATACATATATTAATCCTGAGTAAACCAAACCATTAAGCATCTCTCTTCCACAAATAAGGTACGTATGTGCCATCCAACATAGGCAGCCTTCTGTTCTCCAGATATTTACTACTTTTAAAACAAGTACCAAATAATTCCCTTAGAGGGTAAAACTGGCACATAAACACAAATTAATATTAAACACTTCCTACAGGAATGGGTATCATGTGCAGCACCCACAGCTGTGTGAGAAAATTCAAGTTTTTAGCATTTGGTGATTGGGGGGTCTAGCAATTTGAAAGAGATTGGCATGATCCAAGCAGATTGGTCAATGACCCATGTGACCTAAACAACCCCCCCCAACATTGTGCAACCATTTTCAGTTTTTCCTGGTGTACCATAAAGCAGCAGGACAATGTTGGGAGGTATGGCTTAAGTCACCAATTGTTCTGTGAATGCAGATTCTGATTTTGGAAATTGGGCTGTGTATAATGTAATTGTGTATTCTGCCTAGTCCTGTAACAAACCTCCTACTGCCAAAGAGTTTTTTTCTTTAAATGCATAATTTCTCACTGTTACATGTGCTTGAAATTGCCACACTCCTGACATTTTAGTAGGTTAAATAGATCATTATTCATTTTAAACACTTTTCTTTGAATGTCTGAAGTGCATATACAGTTTCCAAAGTAAAGTTGCACAAGGTAACAATGAATCTTTCATACCCAATGACATTCAACCATCATTTGCATATCACCTGTCAAAAGCAAAATGGCTTGAAATGGTCATAAAATTGTCTGACCTTCCTTTTGCCTGAACTCCCATTGTTACATGAAATGCTCTGAGAATATATTTATGTTTTGGTACTTTCTATACTAATGCATAAGCCATGCTGGTATTGTTTATATTTAAATGTGCATATGTAATATATAGAATTAGGAGTTTACATACTTTTGTATGCTTATTATTTTAGTATGGAGTATGTTTAGTAAATGCTCATTAAAGGTCCTTAAAGGTATATTAAACTTGAATGCTGCTCTACAGTATGCTCATTTGTTTTCTGTATGTGCATTCAATTTTAATTATGAAAATTTGCATAATTGCATAATCAATTATAAAACGGGTATTGAAATGTTGATTTAATATATAAACTATATGAATATATTTATTGTATATATAATTTGAATTTAACCCAATATTTTTAGTTAAAAAGCAAGAAAAGTCACTATTTGAGATTAAGGATGCGTTTTACTTAGCAAAATAATCTACATAAAATAACAATGTTTACACTTAACTAAATAAACACTAATCTACTCCAAGCTGTCATATTAGGAGGGAGGTGCTTCTTTAACAAAGCACAGATTGAGTGACTGACAGCTTGACAGACCTGCTTTGCTGAACTGCCGTAGTAATTGAAATTACAGCATTTTCAGTTTTTTTAACCAGTATTACATTGAGAGATGATTAAGTATGTGCAGAAAGATTGCATGAATTTAGAAAAGGCATTTCCTAAAAAGTTACACTGATATAATCTATTTATTTTTCTTTACCATTCTGTGGATGTCATTTCACACTGTGGGCCTGAGTCAGAGGCAGCCATGACTGTATCTTTATACTAATACCAGCTGGGGCATTGATTTGCTGCTGTATGTATTAAAAAGCACATCACCTGCCCTATGAAGATGCAGAATAATTTGTCTGGATATGGTCGCCAAAATCAGTGCAACTGCGACAAAAGATGCAGTTGCTGGCTGTGACACTCCCACACTTGGCTAGCCGCACTCACCACCAGAAACACCTACTGAAATTGCCTCTCTCTACTTCTAAATTCATTGTGGGCCTTTTAGCTGTAACTATAATGATGCATGCGCAGACTGAAAATATCGGCTGCTAGCGTGCACCACTGAGTCAGATATTTTGTGGAATTTATAGCTTATGAATAGGGTTAGGAGCAACAGTTTGAGATTGTTGTGGAAGGAATGGGAATGCTTAAGGTGAACTTCTCTGCCATGTTTTGTTAGTAAAAGCATTACCCTTTTAAATATTGGGTATATAAACATGATCAGAAGTGATGAGTTTTAAAACCCAATGCTTCATATATAAACCCCAGTGTATCAATTCAACAATGTTTGAATATAATTGTTGCACATTTATTGTAAACACACCTTGTCAGAGTGCTCAACAAAAGTGAGCAAAAGATCACAACTTGCTTATTGCAGGTATTACATGGTCTGTGGCTTAAATAGTGAAATGTGTGTAATCAGGGATGCCAATGGGGAGAGGCGGGAGGGGTGAGTGTGTTGCTGATTACCCAGGCTTCTGTGGGGGACCTGGCAGGCTAGTAAATCTTTTCCCATTCAGGTCTGGCCAAAAACAGGGGCAGAGCCTTGTTTGTCCATTCCTCCCTCTAGCACAAAGGCCTGCAATATGTTTTGGCAGTAATTTTCGTTCTAAATCATCATATTTTGGTTTTGGCAAAACCACCCGCAAGTGTTTTGGTTTGGTTTCAATTTAGGTTTGGACTTCTAAATGAAAACAGCTAAAATCATGTAACTTGGACCTGTTTTTGTTCCTATTGTATTATTAACATCAATAATATTCATATTCAGTCAATTTTGACCACTTCACAGCACGTGAAATAATGAGGGTGTGACTTATGATCTGAGTTCCAAAGTTGCGAGTAGACCAGAATCGGGACTCTGTTCTACTCCGAACCCCAAAGTATCCAGAGGCTGGAATCAACTCGCAACTGCAAAGTTCAAAATACTAGGCAGCCCTATGTGTAATGGAATTGATTACCAGACTGTGCATATACAGATGTGTCCTCATACACAGTGGCTTCAGTCATGCCAAACAGCCAGGTCCCAAGTGACTTGGCTGTGCCATGCATCTTTTGCTCTCAAAATGTGCATCTTGTTCACATAAATAATGCCTGGAAGAGACAAGACAACTTTGCTAGATTGCACTGATCGATTTGATGTCTGGCATTTGTACATCTGTGTGCAAATGTGTCTGAATCTATATATGAAGTACTACGGAGCAGTTCATTATTCTCATGATGACTTCTGTTGTGCTTCATCTGTGACATTGTTTGCAGTGTGAAACTAATTCCTGTGTGGTTAAAGTTGCAGCCCAGCATCCTAATAAACTTTTAGTGGTGTTTTGATGCATCTGCAATGCAAATAATATGTAAAATGTAAAGAGTAAGACAGTACACTGCAGCTCCCGGAGTCACTAGGTGTATGAAGACACATCTGTATCAATAAGGTGTGGAATAATAAATGTTATGCACAATATTGGGAAGATTATTTTTGTACTGGAGGGTTTCACTCCATAAATAAACTGAGAATGTATCTGTATGCAAAATAATGTTATAATGAACTCCACTTTATGTTAATGGTCAAATATAGGGATCATCTATTATTGATACAAGTTACTAAAAACTCATAAGATTCTCTTTTAGTCCAGGTTAAAATACTGACCCAGTACGGTATGGTTAGATAGATTTTGCCTTAACAATAATAAGTGTGTCCATGCTTGTGGTCCCTACTAATGGAAATGCAAGAAAACTAAAAAAAATAGAAACAATTTTTGGCACTGCAAACTGCCAGACAAAAACTAAAACAGCCAGAATTATCTGTAGCAGGAACCTAGATTCAACTTGTAATAACTTAATGCAAGTTTCGCAGGAAATGTTTTGGTTTAAAATGCACAGTAAGGACCTGGTTCTGATTCACTAGCAGTGTCGATGTTCACATAGTTGAGCAATTAATAATAATTAGAATAATTCTGATATCTCCTGCAACATTTGCATTATACAGAGTGTACACACAATGGTGCTGTTGCGACCAGGACAGACCGGATCAACAGTGTGGTGGAACAGTGATGGGCATTCATGGGTGGCTCCTGGGAGGTGGTTAGAAATGCACACAAAAATTGTATTTTCAGTGGTCATATTATGTAAGTGTGATGGGCATGTCATTGTAAGCAGCTGCATTCTCAGACACACAGCCACAGGCAGTGGAGGACTTGGTCTGATGGAGAAAATGCATCTGCCATAGTGCTGGTGTAAGTTTCGATGATGTGACCGATGGTGGCATATAAGGATGTTCCAATCAGTATTACAGCATGCATGGGCACTAAAAGTGGGCATCTCTCAGATTGCAGTCAGGCGAATGTATGTGCACAAGGTAAAATTTTTGTTTAAAGATGCAGAAGGCAATCGCCAATTAATGCTTCTGTGTGCACTTTTGCATGTGACTCAGAATCAGAATTGTGCCAATAGCAATATTTAGCTGTAAAAAAACATATATCAAGTCCTTTAAGTAAAATTTTAAATAAATCATATACATACACGATGTGTGTGGAAGCCTTGTTTTGGTTTTGGCAAAACCACCCTCAAGTGTTTTGGTTGAATTACAGTTTTGGTTTTGGATATTTTTAAAATTGATAAAACCACTCAAACCATGTATTTTGGACCTGTTTACATGCAATCAAAAACCCAAGATCCAGTTTTTAGATCTGAACTACTGTAGACCCAAGCAGGGACTTGATTTGACTCTGTTCGACTCGGAACCCCAAAAGTGATCTGAGTCTGAACTCTGTTCAACTCGGAACCCCCCGAATTTAAGGTGTGTTTGGTTTCAGCAAAACCAAGCCGTTCATCTCTATTTTGAATAACATCAAACATCTCTTTGTGCCACTTGGTAGAGCTCCAGTAAAATAACATGCCTTTTTTGTTGGCATATGTCTTTTGTCTATTGCAAAATATTGTACAGTACATTAATTGTTACTCAAATTACTGTATGACATCTTCTAATGTGAAATTTTTAATATCACCTATCCCTAGTGCTAATTGATTGCACTTAAACATAATAACATTTATTTTAAATATATGGTTTCAAAATGTAAATATTGTACAGTATGTTTTAGTCCATAATAATTCTGAGCAATAAATGGTTGCTACTGGAAAATTGTTATATCTGTGATTCTTGTTCATAAAGTATTGGCTAGGAGTTATATCTTATTGGAAAATTGTCCTAAAATATGACCATACAAATCTAAAATATGTCATTACAGACTAATAGGTGCTCTTGGAAGTATGCATAGGTAATGTCTTGAATGCAGTCCAATCCTCATTTCCATTCAAATGGCATTTCAGTTTTATATAAGGATAACATCTCCCACTATTAAATAGAGAAATGATACAACACCTCAGAGACATTTCACCTGGATAATTTTCAGAAAAAGAGTAAGATGTCGAGCAAATTGAATGCACAAATTCAGACATAATTGATAGGTAAGTGACTGCAGGTTGTTAGCCGAGCAGCATAAAGAAGAGGTTCCAGTGAATGTTACTGTATATCATTACATTTATCAGCAGAGAGACACAATACACTACAGTCAAACATGCAGGAAACCAAATACTGAAGACATGCAGCACAGAGTTGAGGGGACATCATACATATGTGTGTCTCTGAGAATTTTAAAATGTACTACCTGAAAGATTCTGCTGATGATTCAGCTATTTTTACCAGATATAAAACTTTTTCACAGAACAATAGAAATTCTGCAATAGAGAAAGTGACCATGTTCAAATATGTGCAAGACCTGGCTAGTGGCAGGAGAGGGCATTAGACCAGAGAGAATGGTTTGGATATTACTTTGTAAACATTGGGAAATGAATGGTTTAGATGTGAGCAGAGGAAACTTGAGACTGACAGATTTTCCTAATTAAGTACACATGTCTCATCTGATAATTCAGTTGTCTTTATTCCTTTGTAAATGCTTATTACTAAGGTTGTTGGTTTGCCTCCCTATGGACTATCAAGATATACTATAAGATATATATATATATATATATATATATATATATATATATATATATATATATATATATATATTTTCTTTCTTATTGTCAATGATCTTGAAATATAGAGTAGGTAAAAAAATGGGTTTTGTATGAATTGTTATTCTCTAAATTGATTAATGGAACACAGCTGGATATATTTTACTGTGGATGAATGCACACTATTTAAGAGCTCTGTTTAGGCATTTTTGGTCACCTTGAAAAAGCTGCCAATCCAGCAGGGAAACCCTTAACTGGCACTTACACTTTCTTTGGCTGAAGCCCTGTGGAGCTATTACTGGTGGCAAGGATCAAATTATAGGTGGCATCAGTCACCAGTCTGGAATTGGACAGCATCTTTCTGTCTGGGACTATACTACAATTGCCTTCCCCCCTTCCTTGGGGATGACAGCTGAATTGGTGTAGGGGATCTACACGTCTCCATAGGATACCAGTAACCGCTGTGGATGCAAAGAAGACTCCACTAAAGAGGTCACTGCCAGTCATTAGACCTATAAATTCATTTCGATTGGAGAACATTTGGAACTGGCAATATCTATTCATTTGCAATTGCCACTTTAATCCATGATTGGACTTCATAAAGTGTATTCCCAGTGTACCATATTAAGGGTTTATTATTATGAGCTTGAATTTTTGACATGCATGTCTAGAATTGATATTTGTGTATTTCATCACACCGTAAGCTTTTTCTATTTCTAGTTTTCTTTTATATATATATTTTAATGATGTACGTGTTGTATGTATTGTGATACCAATTGGTCATATTAAATGGTTCTAATCAATTTCTGTATCCGATATTAATCAAATAGTTTACTGAAGCGCTGCTTCTCTTTTTCTATTTATCACTGCCTGTCATGATCCTATTTTATGTTTCACTTATTGTCCTGTGACTTACCTCTGCAACCTGTTCTGCAGGTTAAGATGTCCAGATTTGCCTGCAGGCTACAGCATGTCTGTGTTTGCAAGCTGCTGGATTTCTCTCCTGGACTGATTGCATACCTGTGAGTCTCTCTTCCTGTGAGAGCTGCAAACTCCTGACTACAGGCATACTTTGGCAATACAGTTGATGAGTAATTCTGGTTACACATAGGCAATCTGTTCAGTGAACGATATCGCTGAACGATCTCCTATGGAATTCCTGGTGTGCTGGATAAATGATATTGTACATCCACACACCAACGATAATATCAATGACCAATGATCAATCTCCCTTATGGAAATGAACAATATCACCCAGGTTGGCCTGCATGCATGGACGATGGACGATATCAATATCGTCCAGCGGGAGCATGCATCATTGGTCATTCGCTGCATACACACGGAACAATATGAACTATATATCATTGAATGATATCATTATTTATATTGTTCAAAGATATCATCTTGTGTGTATGCACCTTTAGACATGAGCTGCAGAGATCATGTGGATGTACTCTTCCAGTCCTTTAGTGCTGATTATTCTCCCTGCATGGTTCCAGTGTGCAGTGTTGTCAGAGGAAGCAGGGAACTCTATGAGGTGCCAGTGTCCAGCATTCTCCATGTGCTCATGAGACAGGGCGCCACCATCTTCCCCAGGATTAGCTGATCGGATCACTGTCAATCCGGAGCTGACATTGAGTCAGCTGATTTCTGCATCCAATCCCCACTGGTCAGGAGGGATAAAAGGAGCAGCCCAGGAAATGTTAAGCTGCCAGTGCAACTGTATTAACAGTGCTTTCTGCATGAGGAGAGAGTGCTCCTGTGTTTGTTCCTCAGAGTGATTCCTGTGCTATTTCATCTTGCACCTCTGGCCCCATTGATCACAGATGATTACCATGGTCCATCGTTCCTGGTCAATTACCACAGTCCCAGACAATTACCACGGTCCTTTGGTCCCGGCCGATTACCATGGTCCATCAGTCCCGGATGATTACCACGCTCCATCAGTCCTGGCCAATTACCAAGGTCCAACAGTACTGGCCGATTACCATTGTCCATCGGTACTGGCCGATTACCATGGTCCATTGGACCCGGCCAATTACCGCAGTCACTCGGTCCCAGCCGATTACCACAGTCCCTTGGTCCTGGACGATTACCACAGTCCCTTAGTCCCGGCTGATTACCACAGTCCATTCGTCCCTGCCAAATACCACAGTTCTTTGGTTCCAGCCAATAAACACAGACCATCATTTACATCTGATTACCACAGACCATCAGTCCCTATTGATAACCACCAGTTCCTATCGATAACCACAGACCATTGGTCTTTACTGATTACTACAGACAATCAGTTCCTGTCCTAATCCCAAACTCCAGTTTCCAGTGCTGGTACTGAGTGACCCAGCCAGGGGGCCGCGAACTGCCCTTCGGAAGCTGCAAAGTCCATATCTCCTTGCGGGGGTTCCTGGTGAACACCGCCGGTAGGTTCAACTCTGCGCCTCTGGTCTAGGTCTTTTTCAACACTCAGTACTAGTTTTAGTACCCCATCTCACACATGAGCAGGAGCTACATCTGCCAGCTACCTTTGTCACAGAAATCTTAGAGTCTCTGTCACGTCCAGACCCTAGTCCAGATTCACGAAAAAACCCAATTTGTGACACTGCCTTTCTCATGCTATATGGTTATTTAGGATCTCTTCCAAAGTAAAGGATATACATATAATGAGCAATAAATATTTCATTGCCAAAGGGATAGACATCCCATATGATTATATGAATAAGTATTGTGATCTCATTGTGTGCTTTATTTCAGCTATTTGGTAAACTCAAATACCTAACAAAGTTGTGCTTGAGGTTTATTTCTTATAATGTATATAATGTACAGTATATTAATATGTGTACTGCTTTAATATTAGTATTTTCTTTGTATTTAATAAGTGCTTTAAATTTAGCAGAATCTCTAAAAATATCATTTTAGGAAATAATGTATTGTAAAGAGAAGATCTCTGACACTTAACAAACACATTCTTCCCAATTTAGTGTATAATTGATTTTCTCTACAGACTTCCAATACCAAATTAACTTGTCTGATAGGGAGGAAGAGAAAATAGTAAACTACCATGGATGTGTACAAATATTTCCTGAGTGCCTGATTCATGAACTCCTTGAAGACAAATGGGTCATTGCAGAGCTCAAAAGTTATAACCACATATTCAGAAATAACAATAGTAGTATTGAAATCAATCTTTTTTCACTCACATGAATCCAAAATAAATAGGATGTATCCCATAATTCTCCTATTATAATCATTAAGAATTAATTGTGTTATTGTATTATATAATTTTTATGAGGAAAACACAGTATGCAAGAAGTGTAATGCTGAATGACACTGCTATTAAATAGAGTATCAAACAATTTTGGAAATGTAAAATTACATATTTATGTTGACCTTTCAGAAGACAGTGCATGAATAATATGTCTCATAAAGAATATGTTTTTTAAACAAAGGTTTTCTCTGAGATATACTGTACAAGTGCATTCTGTGCCACAGGCCCCCTTCTAGCCAATGGAAAGTCTTTAAATCATTCATGACATTGCAGTACTTGACATATAATGTATGTTTTTTTTACTACAATTACACAACACATTTAAAAAGAAGTATACAGCTAAATGATTAGGTATCTACAGAGTCTATAGAGAATCATGTTAGATAGGTTCATTGATAAAAACATACTTAAATGTCACACAGTTGATAGCCCTATAAGGTGTGGAAAACAAAGATTTGCAATGAGTATTCAATTTTGAAGTTGTTGTTTCAACTGAAAATTAAATCTTAATAGCTGAAATATTCACCATATTTCATTCATTTAGATTCTCACTTATTGTAGCATCTCTCTCCTCAATAGGGATGAGCTGTCTTTATTCTTTCATTAAGGTAACCAGGGCAACAGTAGATCATCACAAAAATTATGGAAGTCAAATTAAATGAGCCTTTTAAATGAAAATGAATTAGATGACATAAGACCCACCAGGATAGCATACATCATTCACAGCAAAGCAGGCTAACAGTAATAACATATTCTATATGTAGAATATTATAGTAGATAGTAGCTATAAAAAAGTAATTTAACATTTTGAATCACTATGGTTTATTACAGTCTGATTGTATGGCATTTAAACAGTGTAAGCATTTAAGGTTTAAAACCAAATCTTTGACTCAGTTGTTTTGTTAAGAAACAGAAATTTGGTTGAGCTTATCAATCCTTGTAATGGCAGAAAATAAACTCAGAATGCCATGAATATATTAAAGATACTTTATATCAAACAAATGAATAGAACACTATGACATATATATAGAATTAACAATTAAATTAACAATATAGAACAGTATAATTGACAACACCTATGTGGTCAAAGCGATTAATATGTGTCAACACAGATATTAAAAAAATATAGGTAAAAATCAACTTGATATACTAGATCCTGGAATAGAAAAATTCAACAAGCATCGTAGCAATTCTTGCTGTATTTATTCCTTTAGGATATTTAGCTGGTGAAATATTGAATTGGCAATAATATCAAAGTATCTGTGAATATACCTGTTCATAAAGTGTTTGTGTGTTTAAGTAGCACCTGTTGTGCAGTGATCTCTTATCTCCAAATATTTAGCAGGGATTTTTTTATAATAAAAACACTCAGCTGGCTGTGCTTCTTATAATTATCCCAAAGAGGAGTTATTCCAACCGAATGGATACTCACAGTCTCTCCCAATAATGAAGCCAGAAATCTCCCCGACTTGTATTGCAGCATGCCTGTGAGGTGGATCCTGGTTCAGCAGTACCATATTAATATGGGCTAGATGTTAGCCTTTTAATGTACCTCTGCACACCAAGGAGATAGTCACTTGGGGTAGAAAAGCCAATTTTTTGGTTGTAATCGCTGTCTCCAGGGTATCAAGGGTTCTTTCAGAGAGTCGACATGGTAAGATAATTGTAAATGAACCAGGAAACCGGACACATTTTTCTCTGCCCAGAAGCTTTATCAATCATTTGTTTTGTTCACATATGCATGGCTTGAAATAAAGTCAAAAAGATAAAATATTGTTATACATACAACTACATTTCATCAGAGTATATAACTATCTATTCAATTATTAAATGTCCCACTTGATAGACTTGTACTGCTTTGTGGCATAAATACATAGCATTGTTCTGGCTCTTTGTTGTTATGGTAATGAAACACTTTCTATATTTACAGCATGCATTGTGGTTACCAGGGAGTATCAACATAGCATGTGTGTCAGTCTTGTGACATTACTGGGTCCTGCCTGTTTGTTCATTCAGTGTCTACCTCACTTGGGTGAAAGATGTGTTATTTAAGGTAGAGATGAGCGATTTAGATGTAGAAGCTTGTATGTTTTTTGAGAGGCAGCTTATATTACTGTACTTACTGGGTGTTGTGTCCCTGTCATCTGTACCCCAAAATAATAAAGGTTGAAAAAAATATAATTTTCTTGTTTAAAAAAATTCTCAAATCTGCTAATTCAATTTAGATATTGCAAGGGACATTTCAGTGTGTTTGAGAGGCAACATATATTAGTGTACTTTCTGGTTTACAAATATATCATACAGTCTTATAATAAAACTGCATGGTAAGGGTATCAGTCCCTCATTTCCCTATCTAATTGTATGTTCACTCTATGTGATGACAGTTACAGGTTCAAGTATAGTAGCTTTACTAGTGTCCTGTGTAAATCAATCATGAATCAGTCTATAGGAGAATAGGAGCATCAACATCTACTTTTAAAGAAGGTCAAGGACTAAACAATGTTTGGCAATCTTTCAGAAAATATCACTTACAACTATGAAGGGAAAGGTTGTTGCTAAAAAATGGAAAATTGTGGACATGCCATGCACCACATGCACTGGCAAAGCTCAGACAATGACCATAATTTGAGAGTTGTGGTCCTGCTACTGCACTTTCATGCCCTAAAAAGCCAAGACCAAAAACAGTCAGACATCCTCTGTAGCCTGGATTAGCACTTAATCCATCTGCCCTTAGGTGATTTTAATTAGTATACAGCAGGTCCTTTCTTTGCAGTCTACACATTGGAATGGGAACTATTATACATAAGTCCTGGATACATTTATATGATGTGTCCATATTAGGGATGTTAGGGAGCCACCTGATAAGGTTCACCTTGATGTGGAAGGTGGGCATACATTTTTGGCCAAACATGTACTAAGAACCTTATTATTTATAATCCATGTAAACTGGTAGAGATTTTTATAAATGTTTTGCTAATTAGTATTGGTAGTGCTTACTGTGTGTACCTGCATTTTCATTTTTTTCTACATGACACTTCAAGTCTCAGGATAGTAGCACCTCTTAATATTTTTAAAATAAGGGTGTGTAGTCCAGTCCCACATTTATCTTCTGTAAAATCATATGCACCACCTTCTAACTCTGATTCTAGAGTTTTACTGTCACCCTTAAGTGATTTTATTTAGTATAGGTCCTTGCAGTGCAGTCTACACATTAGAATGCACCTTATTATAGGTAAGTCCTGGATAAATTTATATAATGTATAAGTATTTGGGATGCTAGGGACCTATCTGACGAGGTTCACCTTGATGTGGATGGTGAGCATACATTTTTGGCCTACTGTGCTAAGATCCTTATTATTTATACGCCATGTAAATTGATAGACATTAATATAAATGTTTTGATTATCAGTAATATTAGCACTTAAAATTTGCACCTGCATTTTCTTTTTTTCTGCATGGCACTACAAGTCTCAGGATGGTAGCACCTCTTAATATGTTTAAAATAAGGGGGTGTAGTCCCGTCCCACCCTTATCTTCTGTAAACTCACATGCACCACCTTCTCGCTCTGATTCTAGAGTTTTAGTGTTACATCTAAAACAGGCAAATCAGTGCACAAAAAGAACACAAAGGCTAAAGAACAAATTGTATGTTCACATACTTAACAGTTTCCTCAGGAGAGTCTAAGGGTTTCTTTAAAATGCTATGTGTGAGTCTGACATATTTAATTCTGGCACTGTAAGCATAGAGAAGCCTCCATCCATCATATCTGAACCATATGCAAATGTCAGGATGAGTAGTGGAAAAAGTAATGATGGTTTAGAAATTGAAGATGCTACTGTGGAACTTGTAAATGTGCAACAGGAGGATGAAGTAATTTTTTTATCTGACACTAATATGGATGATGAGTATAAAGATATAAAGATAATGAAGGAACTGTACAATAACAAGTTGATACAATTCAGGAAAATTATGTTGTTTATGTTTTAGTAAGTCTGCCACCATTGGCAGCATTTCATGCCATTGCTAAGAAGTGTATTGTCATGCCTGGGTAAATTACCAAAAAAGCCACCTCTTCCATGTGGATATATTTTTAACCAAATCCTGACAACATTTGTCAAGGCATCTGTAGCATATGTAGTGGCCAATTAAATGAAGGTAGGGACATTACCATCTAGGCATCTCCTCCCTGTTACATCATTTGCAGAAAGTTCATTTGCAAAATCTGAAAAATCATATATAACATGCAGTCCAGCATCAGCTACCAGCAGCATGGATAGAAACAAGTACATGCAATATCCACCACCAAAACCATTTTAATTGGCAATCAAAGGTAGTTCTCCTGCATCCAATTTGCAAAGGCAAACTGACTACCCTAATGCAACCCATGATTCCCAATAAGAAAACTGCATACCAGGGCTGCTGCTCCTGGGGGTGAATCCCCCTTAAAGGAAGCAGCCAGGAAGACTAGTAGTTTAAAACAACAATTGTGTTTGAAGTAATCATTTGCAAGAGGAACTAAGTATGACAGCAGCCATGCTGTTGCACAGTGGATCACTGAAGCCATGACAGGTTTGTTTGCATTAGATCTGCATCCAAATCCACCATCAATGCATCTGGTTTTAGATGATTAGTTGAGGTCATGTGTCCATACTACCAAATTTCATCTCAATTCCATTTTACATGGGGCACAATTCCTCACCTGTAATGGGACGTTAAACATTTTTTTTTGTTTGCCAATAAAATGCAAGTGTATCAGCTATCAACAATACAGAAATGTTGACAGTGGTACTGGTCAAACTAAAGATTACATGACTGGGTGTATTGCCTTCACCTGCAGAAGCATCATTTACAGACAGACTGTATCACTGGCTTCATTAAGAGCAATAATGGTGTCAATATGTTGGAAAAACTCAGGGAAGTGATAGCAAAATGGCTTACTCTGCTAAGACTCTCCACAGGATTTGTAATATCCAATAATGTAAGTAACATTGTACGAGCATTACAACTGGCTGATTTTGAACACGTACTGTACCATGTTTTACAAAAACAATAAACTTGGTGGTTCAGAATTTCTTAAAATATGACAGGTCTGTGCAGGGGATGCTGGCTATGGCCCATAACATTTCTGTGCATTTTAGGCATTTAGCAACCACATGCAGAACATTGAAGCAGCTGCAAGATTACTTACATTTGCCATGAAGCAAGAGGAAGTAATTAGGTGGAATTCCATCTTTTATATGCTTCAGCTCCTGTAGGTACAGCAACAATTCATCATAATATACATATAAATCTATGACATATGGAGAGAGAGGACATGTTACCACCTTACTGCAGCAACTGGAGAATACTCTCAGTATTATGCAAGCTACTAAAATCAATTGAAATTGTAACCAATAAAGTTAGGTCAGACATTGCCAGCCTGAGTCAGGCCATAATCTTAATTACCTACTGGAAAAGCAGCTAAAGAAAATAAAGGAGGAAATGAAAATGAACAATTCTGCTAATTGTGTACAACTTGTAGATCAAGTTCTTTATTTGCTTTGCTAGGACCAAAGGGTTTGCAACATTTTGCAATTGGATCATTGCATACTTTTTGCAACCATGCTTGATCTCACGTTTAAGTCTTATTTAATGTCTTTCTTTCCAACTGGTAGAGATCTGAAAAGTTGCACAGAGCTACTTTGTGATTGAGTTGTCAGTTCAAATGGCACATGACACAACGACATCTCCTGTTTCAGTTTCTCCTTCAAATCTACTGCTAGAAAAAAAAAATTCCAAGAGACCCACTGGCAATGATGATGAGCCAAATCAGCTCATCAGAGAGAAACATTATGACATCTAGTCAGGCTTAAAATAATTGAACACAATTATTGACATCTCTACTGTGACTCAATCTGATACAGTATGCATCAATAGAATGATGAAGAACATGTCACACATTCCTTTTGAATACAGGGAGCAAACAAAAAGACAATTTGGAGCCCCTTGTACAAATTAGTTACAGATGTGTCCTCACATGTAGTTGATGCAGTCATACAATACTGCCCTTCTTGGTGCACCAGGTTTGATGTGAATCAGTTTGCACCAAGCATCTTTTTTGCTCAAATGGGCATCTCAGTCACAACACAATGTGACAAAACTGCTTCATGTGCCTGCTCTGATTAATTTGATATGTAACACTTATATATCTAAGTGCGACTCAGTCTGAATCTGTATACAAAGTGCTACCTTACAGCGACTGCATTTTTTTCATGCCAAGTTCCATTGTACAGATTCAGACTCAATCACATACAGATATACAAGTGTCACTTATCAAATTAATCAGTGCATTCTTATGAAAAAGTTTTGATGCATCATGTTCACTAACACATATTAGAGTAAAAAATATGCTTGTCACATAGAACTGGTCCCCAGATACCTCAATCTAAAGCCGCTGGTTGATATTAATGGTGTCATCAGCACCTATGGTGAATAACATGATTCCACTGCCACCATCAAGGGATTATTAAAAGTAGCCTTTAGATCCTACTTTCACACAATTATTGTTTTTCAAACAAGAATTTAACATATGTATTTAGCATAGACATTAGCAATCTTACAGGCATATAGGTACCTGGAAAGAATGTCAGAAAGCATGTTGATATTAAGGGTATTAATCTGTGTACAATATTACTCCAATGTCTCAAACAAAAACAATATTACAGAAAGGACACACAGATTAATATGCAAAATAATTTCAAAAAATGAAAATTAATAAAAACATAACAACTCACTTATAAGAAATATGGAAGTACTGTTGTGTGGAGCTCAATCTAGTCTTCCTCAGGATTCTCCTAAAGATTGAACAATAATATGCTGTGGAGGGGTCACTTAGCACACATCTACCGATTAACTATTTAAGTGCCAGATGTTAATGAATTATGTGATTCACGGACATTCTTCTGTCAGGAAGGCACTGGAAAAGTTTTTCAAATTTTTGCTGGGGTTGTTTGAAGACTAGTATAGCTAATTGTAATGGAAAAATGATGCAGTTGCATCAACATATCACAAATCTTTATGAATCTTGACATATATGATTATCTGCCCCTTTCTTGCCTGGCTAGTAAGGACTAAGTGGTCATAAACTTTAATTCTACTCATCAGCTCCATTGCAGTACAGACTTGGGTCATCTCTAGGGCATAGCACCTGGAATCCATTTTGATACATGTCACAGAACAATATTACACACTGAGCACACCTAGGTTAATAGAAAAAAGTTACTTTATACATACAAAGTTCATGAAATATAATTTCTATTGATTACTTCTGTGTATGATCATTACAATGCTACACTGCTCAGCACAGCTTACTTGCACCAAAAGTCTCACTCCGCATGGTGTATTGAGGGTAGATGTATACAGACAAATTTGTTTGGTCTACTAAAATTTCCCACCCTCCACTGTGTACTCAGAAAGAGTGCTTAGCACTGCAGAAACCTTGTGAGCATTTGGCATAGGAGGCTACTTGCAAAAATAGTGGAAAATCTGATGTTAATCAAAATTAACTACAAATTCTATGAGGAATATTTTTGCCACAAATAACAAACAGAGGCTGTAATGGTGGATTCCAGTGGGGATGAGAAATGTCCTGCAGCTGTGAAATGGAGTAGGTAATGAGTGTGGATGAGAGACAGATTGTGTGCAGATTAGAGGAGTCATACTGCAGATATTTTGAGATTAGAGGAGAATTTTTGTAAATTTGTTGATAGCCTTATATGGAAGCAGCAGTATTGTAAATTGATACAGTACATCCAGATACCACCCTACTTTTCCACCATACAATACTAAAAGTTTGTATTACAAGTAATTAAATGGTCAATTACAATATGTCAGACAGAAATAATGCAAAAATAATAAGCACTCACATTTTTCTCAGCAGTCTGGAATTGTCGAGTTACATTTAATAGATAATTGCTTGAATACAAACTCATCTCATGAAGCTCCAACATGGGAATATTAATTGACTGACCATGCTTGTGATGGTGGAAAAATAGAATCACAGAGCCTATGAAGATTATGAACAAGATATGATTATTACATATTTATAAAATAAAATTTGAGAGAGTAGTTGATCAAATTGTCAATGGACACAACACTTCATTTGCAATTATAATTTCCAGTATATTGCTAGTGATTGCTATAATTTTATCTATGCAAGAGATGTACTTTTTGAAAACAATATTTGTAGAACATCTATGGCCAGGCACACTTGTATAATTCATGTACCTTAACATTTGATTTGCAGCTAACACCATAGGGCACAGAACTACTCATATAGTAAAACAGCCTGCATATGTGCATGTGGCATCTTGCCATGTACTGTTTTAATTACCATCAGGAAGCTGTTTTTTTAACATGGCTCTTTCAAAATACTGTATTCCACTGTAGATATACTAAAACGAATCACAGCAATACTTTTTATAGGTATATACTGTAGATATCAGAGTTTTTCCAGCAATTTTGTTCACATTTAATTAGTTAACACATAAGTAACACCTACCTGAAATCCAAGCTTTAACTATACCAATCATCCTTTTTATTATATTAGGGTTAAGGGAATTTTTAGATGTTGCAATTCATTTTTGCTTTTAAAAACCTACAGGGTGACAGGAGAACACATTTTCATGTTCCTGGAAATGAATGCTTCACAGCATATACCCTATTTAATATGCTGCAATTTCCTAGTCTAACTTGTAGCAGGCTCATGGAAGCTATTATCTATTTAGTTGCTATGAGACACAGTGTATATATTCTATTTGTGGCATGCTGTTAAATAAAGCTTTTAATGTCCCTAATTTACTAGTTATTGTCTACTTTTATATTTCAGCAACATATTGGAAAAGATATAAATATGTGTGACTACTATATTATTTAGCCATTTCAAATATAATTAAAAACTAGAGTGCTTGCTATTTATTCTAGCAGTTGTTGCCTTAATATGTTGATGACATCAGGTATATCTGTTAATAATTAACCAATCAATAATGACTGTGACATGTCTAGAGCTCTAATTCTCCTTTATCCATTTGCCAATGAATTTCACTCGAAATCCTTCTTTATATATTGGCACGTATTTTCTGTTACTTAAATTGCAAAGTTATTGCTCAATAAATAATGGGGAAAGTTTGCATTTGCAACTTTTGATTATTGGATAGTTGCTAACGTGGGATAATGGATATTGCAGATCTGAAACTAAGTGATAACCTTTCATGACTTTAACTAGTCGAGTAAACTAATAGAATATTCATTACTATAATAGAAACGATAGGTCATCTTGATTACAAACTATTAAGAGCTTGTGCCAAGGTAGTTGATTGCTGAATATCACATAAAGAAATAAACAAACTGTAATAAGTGATAATTTAAGAGTCAGTCAAAAATTATACCTTATTGTCTGCCACAGCTGCCCACTATATCATAAAATATACCCAATTAATCAGTAATTTGTAGTGAAATTTCTTACTGCATGACTCGGGAACATAATAAATTGTTTTATATTTACTAATTATTAAGTAAGATAATAGTTTTATATATCTCTTAAGGTAAATTGCCCTGAGATGTGCCTGTTCCCTACTATTTATTTAGAATTTGCAAATCAAAAATAATTATATAGTGAATTTTCTATCCCCCATATGTCATAATTGTGACCATTGAGACAGAATAGTAACAGAAAAATAACAGATTTGGCCAGAGTCTCGCATATCAAAAGCATACTGTATATAAAATAAATGATACAGTTGGCATTATAGGGTTAACTGTTCACAAATGCTCTTCCATGTAATGTAACAATATATTTAAAAATATATATATAGAAGGGTGAAAAAGATATAAAGAATATTCAAATGAAAAACAATAGAAAGATAGAAAAATCACATACATATAAATGCGTTTTATATATCCATATGTCTCATGTCCTGAATGTGCATGCAGTGGGAACCAAGATGCATGCCCCATGACTGTTATTACAAGGGAGACAATCAGACCTAGTGCCATAGGACCCAGCTGGTCACATAAGGGTATGTATGGGACAGAGCAAGGGCTGGGTTGGGGTTCATTTTTTAGATTATATTAAAATAGACTAATAAAGGAACACTTAATTTACAAAAAGGAGTACAATGCTTAGTTTTAAAAGTTATATTAATAAAAATAATTACAGAATACATAGACAAAATGTGTGTTGCAAATTCTGGTTCACCATAATACTTGAGTAAAAAAAATACACACTAATTGAAGACACTTACTTGCAACTAAATGACATCCTCGTGCACATTGTTTAATACATAATTTGCGATTTAAGTTAACCACCTATACTTTGAAGGCTACTGTTTTTTGTTCTACCTCCAATAACCCTCAAATACTATTTACTGCCATGATAGTGTAAATCCAGTAATACAGCCCGATAATAAACTAAGCTACCACATCAACCAGTGGGCCAATAGCAGGACATGATGATGTCATGTATTATAAACTTATATACTCTCAACCAAGATGGTGGCCATTTACTCCCTGAAGAAGGCCAACTAGGCCAACATGCATAGGAGGACACTGTCACATACCCACTTCATATATTCTAAGAGACAACTAAAACAATGAGTCTCTTAGCTGCAAGGCCACCCGGTAGAGCTGAGCATGCAGGAACACCTCCAGAATCCTCCCCAGCCCAAGCACAATCTTGCAATACCGGGCAGTGGATGATGCATGCACACAGAAGTGGACTGTATGCTCAGCAGAATACATTCTGGACTACAGGTGACTAGAAGACTGAAGAGGACATGGGCAAAACTTAGGAGAGGCCTCACTGGGATGTTATTTATTAGCGTTGAGACTATTTTGCATATTGAGACTTTTCTTAGACTGTGACTTTGACATGCACCGCTATGGCCACAATATATAGAAGGTGAGGGATGCCCACCTACCAGTTGTTTGCTTACCCCTACAGGGAGCTTGAGACATGGTGTCCTGTTAATGTGCAACACTTTTATCTAGTCAGCAAGAAAATACAATCAATTCTCTCCAGGTGCAGACCTTATTTTTAAATATAATTGTGTTATTATAGGGAGGTGGGGACCTCTCCTTATCTGAGGTATAACTGCTGCCGGACGGCAGTGAGCACTAAGTCATTTAATTATATCTATTAAACTTAGAATTGATTCCCCAATGTCTGACAGAGAAAAATGTTCCCATACTGTACCTTTTATCAACTTTTCCACCCACCATCGTGATGTCATGACCCAATCCCTGATGACTGGCTAGCCAGCTAATAACCCAGGGTTCATACCATGTAACTTTTAACCTACTGTAGATACAAATGACTATACAGTATTACACCTATGTAGTAGCCACATGAAGTAAGGCATGTTCACATCTCTTATCTCTATATATTTAAGTTATAAAGTGACTTCTCTGGATGTGTGATTAGTAAGATACCTATCTTCTCCCAAACCATATATCCTACTGTAGGTGCCCAAAATGACATCAAACCAGCAAAGAAATATCAGGTTTCTATGATTTCTGGAGCTCATAGCTATTGTAGACATATTTATTTTGTCAGGACAGAGAACATATTGTTTTGTTTTTTTTATTCATGCTTGTAGTTTGAGTACAACATTTGGTCAGATGGCTGTTTGAATACCCCTGCATTTTTTGGTGCCCAAAATTGCTTTCACATACAATCTAGCCAGCTCCATGTATATGCAGACATAAAGTGAAAGGGCTTTTGTTTACCTATCTACTGCCCAGGTAATTGCTTTTCCTGCTTACAGGGTATCATCAACAATGTACAATGGCCTCAGCTCTGCCTCCATTCCCCATGTGTCTGATCACCACTGGCCACAGTGATCAGGCAATGTGTTTATAAGGGCCACAATACAATATATAATGTGACAAGAATCACATAGACTGGGTAAAATCCAACAGTGTTTATTTTCTAACCACAGGCAGGAATATAGGACAGGGCAGTTTTCACAGGCAAGATGTTACAGGTTGGTACACAGAATCTTCCAAACAATAATACAGTTATTTTAGTGGACTCATAGGTCCAGGATCCCTAACACTAGTCACCCCTGGGCCTATAACCTTGGTGACTACTTCACCATCAGGATAATTATCTCTGTGCACAAACACCATTTTTTAAAGCTTGCTAACAGGTGCTACTAATCAGCCTAGCTGCAGTTCAACTCTGACCTTAAAGAAAACCTGGACTGGATCGATGTTCAACTGCTGTTCCAAATTTAAACCTGTGAAGTTCTGCTGTCCCTGTAACAAAATAAATATATATATATATGTATATAAAATCAATCCATAACAGTGGCACTCACAGGATTTGTTCCACAAGGAAAAGAGTGGTGCAAATGCACCTAACTCACGACAGCAACCTTACACAGGTCAACATTTCATTTATTGAAAAATTTGGTCCTGACAAAATTTTTCAATAAATAAAACATTGACCTGTGTAAGTTTGCTGTCGTGAGTTAGGTGCAGGATTTGTTCCTTGTGGAACAAATCCTGTGAGTGCCACTGTTATGGATTGATTTTGTATTATGCAAGCATGGGAGGCACCCAGGTGAGATTGACTTTTAAGTATTGAGTGCCAGCCATTTCTGGATTTTCTATATATATATATATATATATATCTATATATATATATATATATATATATATATATATATATATAGATATATATACAAAAAAATAGAAAAGGGCCACTCACCAGGTAGATGAAAACATTAAAATCACATCTTTATTGAATTCTTTGACATCACCATAGTAGAAGTCGACATTTTGGTCCTCACATGGACCTTCATCAGGACAGCAACATCAGATGCACAGTATACAGTACCACATGGAGCACACGCTGTGCTAATGGCCTCTTAAATAGCAAACATCTAGCCAACAGCACCTCCTACAAATTAAAAATGCATGAGTGAACAGCAACAATCAAGCTAAACAAACACTACATCTGCACCAGCCAACCAGATAGACACAGGATATAACAGTCAGCCAGACAAAATCTATAATCTCGGTGAGATCCCTCAAACAATTTGTTTGGCATCTATGGATGTCAGCTCTTTATATACGGTGATACCACCAATGATGGCATTGATTCCTTACAATCTGTTTTGTCTAATGGGGTACATAGTGGTACACTTATTGAGTTCATACTTGAGTTGGCAAGGTTGGTTCTCACTAAGAACCATTTCATGTATTGCAGTGAATTCTATATACCTTGCCCCTTCATATGGAAATTTGTACATGTACCGTTATGAGAACACACAGATTTTTTACACTGTGCATCTGATGTTGCTGTCCTGATGATGGTCCATGTGAGGACCAAAACATCGACTTCTGCTATGGTGATGTTAAATAATTCAATAAAGATGTGATTTTAATGTTGTCATATGTACCTGGTGAGTGCCCTTTTTTCTATTTTTGTGTATATGGATACCTACAAGGATTTCCTAAGGAGCACTGCCATGATTGTCTCTATAAATTAAGCAGTGAGTGCAGACATATTGTTTATATATATATATATATATATATATATATAGAAAAATAAAGTGATTGACATATAGGCAACCAGTTTGCTCTAAAGTGCTAGTGCATACAATAAACATAAATAATGGTTTCCAAATGTGTATATACATAAAGTGCGACAGTAGTAATAAATAAATAAATATATTTATTCTATAACAATAAAAAACATAGAAAAAATGGGCACAAGATAAAAGTAGTACAATGCTAAAGATAATAGAGGTTTGAGGAAATAAATATATAAAAAATTGATAAAAAGATAATTGATGGCTAAAGGAGGATATCAGCTTATCTGAATAAAAGGAGTCAAAGTTCAAGGGCTCTGAGCCCTTGAACTTTGACTCCTTTTATTCAGATAAGTTGATATCCTCCTTATTAAAGGACGATATCTTTAATTTGAGAGTTGAAAAAATTGCTAAACTCACCCAAGATTGCAATCTAGACAAAACTCGATCTTAGTAAATTTACCTCTAAGTATCATTACACCATATAGTATTTATTGTACGTATCTGTGTGGTACTTAACTGAGCTCCATTACCTGACATTTTTATCTGTAGTGTACAAATAGACATTTCAAACAATCCCTTTGACTACTGGGAGGGAAAAAAAGGCAATTTGGAGGCCCTTGTATAAACCTGTTTGCTTTACTGAAAGTGCCCACTCTCCAATGTGTTCCTTGTTAGCAATAGACATAGGAGGCTACAGTACTTCCACAAATTGTGGAAAAGATGATGTTCATCAAAATGAACTACAAAGGCCATTGATAGCTTGTTTTGTGTTGGCTCAAACAAACCAACCACTTCAGCCAAAAAAGTGGCAGTCCCTGTCACTGAAGTGTTTTGATTGTTAAACTGTGCATGTTATTTTTAATATACAACATAAGGGTAGGTGGGAGGGCCCAAGGACAATTTCATCATGTACATTTATTCTTTGCATTATGTGCTGTTTGGGGCATTTGTGACTGTCTTTTTGCTTAGATGGCAAACATATTTATAGTTTATTAAACTACCATCCATTCTGTCACTGTTATGTTGCAATGTTTCATAAATGTCCTATATTCTTTTAAACTGCTGTGCATTTGTGTCACTGCTCTGTCACTTAGTCTAGCCAGCCAGCTAGCTGCAGCCTTTGAGACAATAATGATGAAAACCATATTGTGAGCTGTGAGGTAGTATATATTAACTAAATATGACTGGAAATGAAATAACACTGTAGGAACAAGAACAGGTTAATATGACATGATTTTAGCTGTTTTCATACATTTTTAAAGAAATCCAAAACCAAAATATTTGAGGATGGTTTTGCCAAATTCAAAGCACGATGAAGATTTAGAACCAAAACCAAAACAAAAGGGTCAAACACATCTCTACCAATTAAATACAGTTTATCCCTTAATCTCTATTTGCTATGAATGTCCATAGCTCATTGGTGTTGTCAATATGGTATTGTTTTGCCTTCAATTTGATGTTGCTGTAAATTGTTATTGTAAATCTGTTAACATATTGCATTTATGTTATTATATCTAAGTAAATATAGAAAAAGTATGAGGATGTAGTAGCAGTGGTATTCACTAGGCAGTGATTTTCATTGAAATTGGTATATTATGAACAAATATAAGAATTGCATAACATCATATTATAGAAAACTGAGGAGAAATAATATCCTTGGCCAGTGGTGCCCCCAAAAGTAATAACCATAGACTAACAGTTTAAGGATAACAGAGAACTCTTTTGTCTGTGGGCACTCATATGTATAATATATAAAACAACTTGAAATACATGAAAAAAGGACACACAGGACAAAAACACATACTGTACACATGAGTTGTAAATTCAAAAAACTTTCTCAAGAATAATATTTTTTTTACTTAAGTCTTGTATAATGGGTCAAGGTGGCTACCTATTATGCATAACAGAGATAAACCAGAAGAGAGCCACATGTGTATGTAAATCTCAATAAGCACAAACCTTTTTACTGAGCAGAAATTACAGATAAGAGATCTTCATTTATATTGAAATCTCAATTATATAGCCATAGTGTATGAATTGAACCAATTCCATATGTCATATAAATCCAGATGGGTAATATTGGTACCAAGGAAAGAAAGAAAAAATAATAATGTTCTTCTTCTGGCTTAATTAATCTAAATAGTGTTACCTTATTACAATATTAGTCTTAAACAGATCTCAAATTACTGTAGTATAATGCTTGCAATTCCATAATATATAATATACAGACATATAGTTGTGCAAAAACATCTTTGTGGTAAAATAATTTAATATTGCAAAAAAAAAAATCTATATATATATATATATATATATATATTTATATTTACAATGTGTGCCTCATTTCTGCTATTAACTGCTTGTTTGAGACAATGACCAGACTATATCAGCCAAGATAATACATAAATCACAATCAGAACATAAATCTCAAGCAGGTCTCAAATTAAGATACTGTAGCATACAGTAATGTATGAATGTTCCAAAAGACATAATAATATGCAATCAATCCTATAGAAAAATAGAAAATATTAAAAAAATATTTACAGTGTGTTAACCACTTGTCTGAGACATTGACCAGATAATGGGAGCACCTGATAGCTCATAGAAGTATATACCAAGTAGCTCTGCATATGTGTGTCAGCGTTTCACTTAATAGGTTTTTTATTTTTTAAGGAATAATTAAATAATGAGCATTGTTGGATTATTAGAAGGCCTTCTATACCTGAGTCAGATGGGAGTTAACTGATGGGAGGATCTTTCTGTATTATGCAGCCTTTAAGAACACCACTTGGGTTTGGCTCATTTTGATTGTAAAATGCAAGTTGAAGTTGTTGCTGTTGATGTTTTGTAAAAAGGTCCTATTTATTTCCATTCCATATGCAATTGATGTTATCTAAATTGAAAAAAATCATGATATCCATGATTAATGGGTTATTGTTCAATATATTCATGAATACGTTTGTGATACTAGAGGAAATGTAATTCCAATGGCTGTTCCTCAGATTTATATAAAGAAGTTCCTTTCAATCTGGAAATAAGTCTAGTTAAAAGAGTTGTTAATATTCTTCATCATTATATTTTTTACTCTGGTGAACTGATCTTCTGTGCTTTGAACCCTTTGTTATATGCCATTCAGCCATACATTTTTTTTTTAGGAATAAAGTACTCTAGAGTAAGAAGTTTGTACTTTCTACAGCAGTTCTGTTTTTATGTCTTTAGGTTTGTTTAATAAGTAGGGAGCTCATATGTGTTTTATATGAACAGTGATCATGTGTATTTTTTTAGTATTATATTAAAGTAACAGTATTATAAGCCATCCCTGAGTACAGTTTAAAATGCACTTGATCCATAGCATGATGGTTTTAGTATGGTCAGGGAACTCTTTATTGACTTCTAATATCCTTATAAGTTATTGTAAATTAGCACATTACACCCAGTGGCCTCTTTATTAGATACACCAATAGACCTACGATTTAAGGAAAATATTTAATCAGCCTATCATGTGGAAGGAAATCAAAGCATGAAAGCATACAGTTATTGCAAAAAACTCCAGTTTTTGCACAAACCAAATAACAGAATAGGGAAAAAATCTGATATTTGACAGTTGAATGAATATTGGTGCCAGAGGGGTTGGTATGGATCTCTCAAAAACTGCTCATCACCTGGGTTTTTCATGCACAACAGTCTCTAGATTTTGAAGAGAATGATAAGAAAAACAAAACATATGAATTGAGCATTATTAAAAATGCCTTATTAATATAAAAGAGGAATATTCAAAACTATTGACCTCATTCCACTTTTGGCCACATAATTATATGCATTACCTCACATGAATTTGGCTTTAAGTATTTCCAGTCCTATGCCAATTATGGCACACACCTGAAACAACTGACAATATTTTTTCTATCTTTCCATACAATATAAATTTAGCAACATGCAAATTCACAAGTACATTCAGAAGTGGTTTAACAATGCTCTAGCAGAACTCATAAACTGCATAGTCATGTAAAATAGGGTACAGGAGGTTGACACTCACTATGTCAACTTGACTATGCCAGCTCCAATCATGTTTGAAGTTATAACACCCACATAGTCTACATAGCACTACACCCATGTTTGGGATCCTAGTGCCAGCATTGTCATGACAACATACTCATTGTGGACAGAGTGAGTGTTGATGTCCTGACTGCATCCCAGGAGTTATGGCATCTTTGCAAAAAACTGCACCTTTATTGCAAAATTTAATTGGCACATATAATCATGAAATCTTTGCTCATTTGAAGACTTTACTGTTAAATTAGTACATGCGGTCAGATTTTTAGGGCAGTAGTGAGGGATGGATTTAACTATAAGCTCCACATGGGGCTTATCTAGACATTTGCTGGCACTCATTGACACTCCCAATCTCACATTTTGCTATTGTGCCTAGCTACCTCTTGTAGCTTTATGAATCTCTCTATTTTTCTCTCTGGGCCTGATACAGATGAGCACACAGTGTTGATGACTCATGATAGAAGCCAATGTTTTCAGTCTGCACATGCGTCTGAGCCGCAGTGCACATGTGTTTCAGTGGTTATCGCTGAAAGCTGTAGAATGAATTCAGATGCAGAGGAGTGAGCTTTTCTAGCTGCTAATGGGGGGTGGTTAGCCAGACATGGTCGTGTCCTGGGTGTGTAGCCAGGAGCGGACTGACCCAATTGGAATAGGTAAGCAGCACATTGAGTGCCTGTCTCACCTCCCCTCCCTTCCACCTCACTCTAAAGCGGCACAGAAGCAAGGTGGGAGGGTGGGTGATGCTTTCTCTGCTGCTCCCTGCATGGAGCACAGCGATTGTTGCTGGTTGGGCAGCTCATTGGAACCTGGCACCCTCTTCTGCCTGGCAAACTCCTCACTGTAAATTATAACTAATGGATGGGCCAGCCCTGGGTGTAGCAGTCAGTGAATGCACCTTTGGCCACAGTTACACTGACACCTATGGCCATATACAGACATATGATCTGCTTCTTTATAGGACTAGTGTAATGTTTGATAGTGTGACTGATGATGCAACTGATAGAGGATCTTAATGCACACAGTGGTGGGTTAGCACCACAGCTGGTAGTCATCTCTATTCAAATCCCATCAGCTGCAGCATTAGATGCAGACAAGCTATAGAAACAGTCACAGCTGCAATAGCATGCATCTCTAAATCAGGCCCTCTATGTCTACCTATTTCTAAAATGTGACCACCTATTGCCACTTTTATAATAATAATAATAATAATAATAATAATAATAATAATAATAATTGTTTTATGACTTTTGTGACATGATTGTAATGCAACTGGCCAAAAACAAGACAAAGTAATCACAATCCAATAATCCGTTAAGTGTTTTGTAACATACAGTACCAATGCTTCAAATACGTGTTTTGTAACATACAGTACCAATGCTTCAAATTCCACTTTTGGCCACATAATTATATGCATTACCCCACATGAATTTAGCTTTAAGTATTTCCAGTCCTATGCCAATTATGGCACACACCTGAATCAACTGACAATATTTTTTCTATCTTTCCATACAATATAAATTTAGCAACACGCAAATTCACAAGTACATTCAGAAGTGGTTTAACAATACTCTAGCAGAACTCATAAACTGCATAGTCATGTAAAATAGGGTACAGGAGGTTGACACTCACTATGTCAACTTGACAATGCCAGATTCTGATCTAAATACCATGTGTTCAATAGTGCAGAGCATAAATCAAATTTAGATTTTTCCCCTGGACAGCAAGAACATTAGGATTCAAGGTGGCTTTGAACCCAAATTAATGACATAATATGTGTGAATTAAAGATCTTTATGTGCAATTAACCACCCAGTTAGATAAAAGTGACAGTTTTGGGTTCACGTTGATCTGCCATAATGAATATCTTTTTATATATTTTTTACATAAGAAAGCAATGAAGTAAAATTTAGATCTGAAAATATTTATGCTATAGAAACATAGTTTAGGTACAGCAACAGTTAGCAGATATTATGCCTGTATATAGTTTTTTTTTTTCTTTTCTTTCCAAAACATTTTATTAAGTTTTTTCAAAATAAGCAATAGACAGAAATCTTGTTCCATAGATCAAACATTGGTATAACAATGTTTAAAGAGGCAAATTACATAGCCGAGAATACAAATAGATCTTGTATTAAATATTAGATATAATGTAGCCTTAAATCCGTTAACTATAAGAACAAGTACACAGTGACAACCGTTCAGTAAGAACATAATATATCAATCAACTGCTTGTAAGGTATATCAGAGGATAATAAAGGTCTGATATCTTAAAACCTGATGAGTAAATGAATCCTATGGGAATGGACAAAAGAAACACAAATAAAAATACAATAAAAAAAAACTAAATAATGAAAGACATATGGAATAGAGACAGACTAAGACAGACTCAGACTTACAGGACAAGGGAAGGTGTGATACATTAGGCAAACACAGGAGGAGATTAGGAGAGGATTGGAAATATAAATTGGATGTAAGGACTAGGACTTATTAAATGGGACTGAGGATCACAGCGATTGAAATACTAACCGATTATCGGGTCTGGAACACTGGAGTATCTCAACAACCTCAACAACTTGAATCAAAAACAGTATTGTGGTAAACACTCTAAAAAGGGAGAATACTGGAAGATAATGGAAAAACGCTGGGAGATTAGTCGATTGATTAACTCAATTCAAGTTCCTCAATAAAAACCAAGTTGTTGACTCAAATAGTTTATATATTTTGACCTGAGATGATTCCTCCAAAGTGTCGATATAGATACCCCATTTCCGGTGGAATCGTTTTATTCCAGATTGAATATCAGGGATTGTAGATCTATCGAAATACATCAGCTGGAGCATTTTCTGATGTACTTCCGTTAAAGAAGGTGTTGTGTGTGAAACCCAGTGAATTAAAATGATCTTTTTGGCGACAGTTACAAAAAGTGTAAGTAAAGGAATTAGCTGCTTTCTCCGTCCCTCCAGATCCCAGCCAGAAAAGTTAGCTAAAAGACAAGCCAACCTGTCTGGAACTAGATAAAGGGAAAATGTTTTATTTAAATATGAAATTAACTTATACCAAAATTTTTTAATTTTGCCACATTCCCAAAAGCAGTGTATAAATTTGGCTGTGGAAACATGACATTTGGGGCAACAACCTGATTCTGAAGCAATCATATGTCTACGCTGAGCCGGAGCAATATACATTCGATAAGTAGTGCGGATATGTACCTCTTGTAAATAGGAAGATTGCAATATTTTAAGAGAGGAGCTATATCTCAGAAATATTGATTCAGCTGAATCAAGAGTATGTATATCTTGCTTCCAAGAATTAAATAACTGCTGTCTATATGATTCAGAAGGGCTATTGACTAAATCAGAATACATAAGTTTTATATGGTAAGGATTATGCGAAAGAAAGTTGAAAAGAGGGATAAGTGGATCAGATTGAGATGACGAGGGCATTGCCAAGGGTAATGAAGTTATATAGTGACGCAATTGTAAAAACATGTAAAACTGGTGATTGGGCAGTTGGTATTTATTTTGAAAGGTCGAGAACTGCATTAAAGAGCCTCCAGGGTCAAACACAGCCGCAGTGATCCGTAGTCCCTTTTCTTTCCACAATGAAAAATGTGTGCTGGATAGGGAAGGGGGAAACGCCGGATTTCCCCATATTGGAATGAAAGGTGTTACACGATGGTTTCGTCCCATTTTTTTATTTATCTTAAGCCAAGAAAGGTAAATCTAGAAAACATATATTTGAAAAGAGATGAGACGGGATATCAGATGTTTTAGTGTGTAACAAAGCTCCTGGGGAGTAAGGGGCAAACAAAGCAGAATCTAACTGATATTCCGAGTAATGAGAGGATTCCATTAGCCAATCCAGAATGTACCGAAAGAAGATTGCTAAGGAGTAAGAGGTGAGGTCCGGTATACCCATACCTCCGCTATCACGCTGGGTCATTAATTTATTGGTAGCCACTCTAGGCCTTTTATTTTGCCTTAAAAAACGAGACATAAGGGAGTGAAGGTGTTTAATATCCGATGTAGAGAGTACAACCGGCATCATTTGCATAATATAGAATATTTTAGGAAACACCACACTTTTGAGAACTGCTGCACGACCCAGTAAGGACAGAGGCAGGAGTCTCCAGGAAACTAATAAGGTGTTTATTTTATTTATTAATGGTTGGAAATTGACTTTAGACAGTTGCGAGATATCAGATGGGATACAAATTCCTAGATATTTAATTTCGTTGGTGGGAGGTTTAAATGTAGACAAAATAGAATCTCTGACATTGAGGGAAGAAGAATTAGGCAAATACATGACTTCCGATTTGTCTAGGTTAATTTTATATCCCGAAAACGAGCCAAAAGACGACATGATATTTAAAACAACTGGGATTGATATATTCGGTTTTGATATAAAGAGGATCATGTCGTCAGCAAAGAGGGACAACTTTAGGGTCACAGATCCAATCTTTATACCATGAAACAGGGGGGATATTCGCAGGGCAATTGCCAAGGGCTCAATGGCAATGGCAAATAGTAAGGGGGATAGGGGACAACCTTGTCTGGTTCCTCTAAGAATATCAAAAGGGGGGGATAAGGATCCATTGCATGAGATTCGAGATTGTGAATTGTTATATAAAAGATTAAGACAACGGATAAAGCAATCAGGGAAACCAAATTTAGCAAGGGAGTGAAATAAATGAGGCCATGAGATAAGGTCGAAAGCCTTTTCGGCGTCTAAAGAAATTATAGCACCTGGAGTTCGCGTTTTTGATTGAGATAATGTGTGAAGGGCCGAGATTACACTTCTAACATTAACTACCGAATGATGACCTTGGATAAAACCAGTCTGATCTGGGTGTATTATATGCGGAAGAAGTAATTTGACACGATCAGCTAAAATTTTTGTTAGGATTTTATAATCCTGATTCAGCAAGGATATCGGTCTGGATATTCGCAGGGCTGTTAAATCTCTTCCTGATTTTGGCAAGACTTTGATTGTAGCGGAATTGAAATGGGCCAGAATAGAGTTTTGTGTTACTATATGGTTAAAGAAGGAAGTCAGGGCGTCAGATATTTTTGGACCTAATAGCCTATAAAAATCCCCACTGAGACCATCTGGTCCTGGTGCCTTTGCTGTTTGAGATGTTTAATTGCATTAGTAACTTCTGCCGTAGTAATAGGGTTCGTTAATGAAGAAATTAAGTCTGGAGGGATTTGTGGGTAAGGAAGTGAACCAAATCTGAAGGAGGGGTTAAGTCTGAGGAGGCTTGTTCAGGCAATGGGGAGGAGTATAGAGATTCATAAAATGAATGCATTATATCCGCTATCTGGGAGTTGGACGTTGTAAGTGAATCATTCGATTTTCTGAGAGGATGTACTACCATAGGGGATCTATTACTGTTTAAAATATTGGATAAGAGACGACACATTTTGTTACCAAATTTATGGAAACGGTAATTAACCGAAAATAACAACCTATCACCCATAATACTTAGGTGTTCTTCAAAATGAGTCTTTGCAGTGAGGTATTCCTGTTTATTAGAAAGAGAAAGGGATTGTTTATATTTTTGGAAAGAGGCTGAAAGTTCTATTTGTAATTTCATATAATTTTCTGCTTGTTGTTTACGAAGAGAGGAAACATATGAAATAACAAGTCCCCTCAATACCGCTTTTGCAGCCTGCCAAAAAAGGGAAGGGTCAGAAGTGGCATACGAGGCATTATGAATTTTGTAGTCCTCCCAAGCCGCCTCCAAATGATTACAAAATGTGAGAGAGTTGGAAAGGTGGGTTGGGAATCTCCATTGGCGGGTCGGGCTACTATCGGTAGGTATATGCAAAACGATCCATACTAGAGCATGATCCGACAGGACTATAGGTTCCATATCAGATATACTAACCCTAGGGAGCAGAGGGGAAGAAATTAATATGTAATCAATCCGTGAAAAAGTATGATGGGCTGCTGATAAACAGGAAAATTCCCATTCTGTAGGATTAAGTGCTCTCCACGCGTCCACCAACAAGAGCTGTTTGGAGAGAAAGGGTATTCCTATTTTAGGGAGAGACGTGGAACGGGCATTTTGAGGAGGATTTATCAAGGAATGAGGAGGAGACTAAATTAAAATCTCCGCAAACGATTAAAGAAGTGTGGGAAAAAGGAGTCAGTGCGGCTAGTAGTTTTTGCATGAAGGCTCTAAAATATTGATTTGGAGCGTAAACATTACATAATGTGAACTTATTATTAGAAAGAGAAATGGAAGCAATCGTATAGCGACCTTCTGGGTCTGAGTATGTAGAGGAAACAGCCAACTGCCATGTTTTTTTGTAGAGAATCACAACCCCTCTGGCTTTTGAATTGAAAGGGGCAGCTGCAAGGATCGCCCACCCTAGCATTTGCAACTTAGTCGTTTCTTGCGGTGTGAGATGGGTTTCTTGTAGGAAAGCGATGTCAATGCACAATTTAGAAAGATAAAGAAGTATCTTACGGCATTTTACAGGGAAATTGATACCTCCAATGTTCCAGGAGCCCACTCTAAGCTCTATCATCTTCCTCAGTAAAGCGAATAAGATGACTGTCCCATGCAATTACAGGCAAAGATCCAATTAGCTGCAGGGAGAAGAAGGGGGGAGGGCTAGAACACAAGGACTGGGAGGGGAGACATCAAACATATATATGCATAGATCTATAAAAAACAATCTATGAAGTATCGATGAGATAGGAGAGTATCCCAAGACCCCATTCTTAGATAAGGCCTGGGGGACCCTCCCGTCTCTGGAACTTCTGAATATTTTAAAGAAAATCATCATTGAAATATTAAACATTGCTAAACGAAGCAACATTATCTGCAAAGAATGTCGGGTAGGAGGGCTCCACAACATCCCGGCTAACACATGTAACAGTTTCATATAGCGATGATAATCAAGCAGCAATAAAACTATGATAAAGATAGTAATAGTAAAGGCACCTCAGTATCTATCATGTAAAGTATATATATCTATATATATATGCTGTGGATATTTAGAGAGAAAACTAGAAAAATCACTAAATATATGTGAGACCGCAGTGAGCATATACGGAGCTTACTAGAGCAATATAAACTTAAGTATAGTACTTAACAAGGAATACTAGAGTCCAGATTGTAATAAAGGAGAAACTGAGAGAAGATAAAGCATAGAAAAGAGACAAACACCATGACCTTATCAGATTGCTTCTAGCAAAAATATCAAGGTGGGATATTGTCAGAAATATCTTCAGCTGAAGCTTGGGATTCTTCATTAAGGTAGCCGGCCGCATCATCTGGATTCGTGAAATCCTTGTAAGAATCTCCTTCGAAGAGCCTTAATCTAGCAGGGTAGATGACTGCAAATTTGCGCTTATTCTTGACTAGTTGTGAGCCTAACGGTGAAAATGCCTTACGGGCTCTAGATAATTCGACGGAGAACTCTTGGATGATATATAGCCGTTTCCCTTCCCATATGATGGATTTGTTTGCTCGCGAGGCTTTCCAGAAGGCGACTTTGTGCAAGTAATTGAGACATTTGAACAACACCACTCTTGGACGTGAGTCAGACGGTTTAGGATTGGGTCCTATTCTGTGAACTCGTTCAATAACTAAGTCCGTACAGACCTCAAAAATTTCTAGGAGAGAAGGGAGAGTATTTCTGACGAAATGAGCAAGTGCTGGGCCTTTTATCGATTCAGGTAAACCAACCAATCTTATGTTGTTGCGTCGAGAGCGATTCTCAAAGTCGTCTAACTTGTTTCGCAGGTAATAATTATCTTTCTGTAGACTTGTATTTGCCCTTTTATATCAAATACATCCTGGAATGTAGCCCCTATTTTTTTCTCTGTGTCAGAGACCCTTATAGATAATTGCTGAATTTGATCTTTGATGTCAGACACAGCTTGAGAGAGAAGAGGCATCATCGTGGTTTTGATTGCTTCTACTACATCCCTATAGGTAATAGATTCTGCAGGACCACGAGCCTGATCTTCCACATGAGCTGCAACCTTTTTGTGAGCTGGTGGAGTGACCTCTGGTTCGTCACCTGGTGCCATGCCGTTATTTACACGGCGTTTTTCTTGACGTGGCGGTTTAGGGATAGCTGAGGTCTGGGACTGCAGGTATTTCTTCATACAAGCACAATTGAAATGTGTTGATATATATATTAAAGTTAACAGCTCTGCACACTGCTCGTGATGGTGGATATAAATAGAATATAAGTCTAAGACGCTTATAGAGACTTATATAAAAATGAAATCCCACCTAATTTCTGTGTGGAGCTCAAACAAAGAGCTAGAGAATGGGGGAGATCAGAATGTCATCAACTCCGAGGAAAATATGCAGCATGCGTCAACTGTAATAATACTGCGATCAATCAGCGGCGGTGGTAATTAATGCGTGACCAGTAACTGCACACCTATAGAGAAGTATGGTAACAGGGGTCTTAGACGAGAGTAATGGATAAGCTAGGGATAGTACACTAAATAATCCTCCCACTGCGTTCAGCGTTCAGCCGACCCGCTGTCCAGGTGAAAGGCTTGTCCCTGTTATAATTGTGTTGAATGGCTCCCTCGTATCCTGCTGTAGCGCAGCTAATAATAAAGCTGTCAGACACTCCTGCAAATCAGCCTTCCAGGCCGAACTATCAACAAGTCCCGGAGTCTATGGGAGCTGGAAAATGTCACAGGGAAGCCTGCAATAGTGGCTATTTCACTGCTGCCACTTCCGTCTGGCACCCCACACTTAATTGTACCCCGTTGCTAGCAACAATGGCTTGCAAGACTCTTCCAGGTAAGGGGGGGGGAAAGGCATTAAATGGCGGCACTTATCTTGTCCCGGCTTGCTGCTTTCCCCGACTGGCGTCACCCTCACGGCCACAACTCCACGGCAAGTAGCGGCTGCTACAAAGAATACTGCAAGGTAACGGGAGGGGGGGAGTCTCTATCAGCGGCTCTTACTTCACCGCCGTTCCGGCGTCGCCCACGTGGCCGCAATCCCGCAGCTAACAGCAACATCTGCTTATATTTCCCGGCGGGCCAGACAGCTCTGCCGATGTCTTGCTGGATCCGCAAGTCAGGAGGAGAAGGAAGGTGCTGCTATGGAGGCTATAATAGCCTTGAAAAAAGGAATGTTGCCGGGAGCGAAACGGAGCTCTCTCACAGAGCTGCTTCCTCCATGAACCCGGAACCGGAAGTCCGCCTGTATATAGTTTAACATATGTTTTGTGCCAAAGAATGCACATTTTTGTGAACGCATGCAGTTAAAAAATTCTTACTTTTGAGTTTAAATACAGACTTGTTCATACCTTAGTTTAGATCTTCCTACACAGAAAGGGGTGGGCCTGTTACATAGGTGAATGTAATGCTGATGTTTGAGCAGTTTAGAGATTATTTCTACTATGTATGCATGAAAAGTCCCATAAACTCGTACAGCATATGCATTCTCTTGAGTTTTTGTGTAGTCCACAGTTACGTACAGTGCTGGAATTAGAATCAGCAAAAGTAAAACAATGGGTATTACTGGATGGTGTCTGGAAGGAGGACTGAAGTGAGCACAAAATAAAGGCTGTCTCATGGGCATGGTATGGGAGTGTCATGGGTGTGTCAGTGAATACAGTTACATTCTTAAAGCCACAGTCACCAAGGCAATGTTTAGAGGGAGCTCATAAAGAGACACTGCGCCAACCATAAGCTGGTGCAATTGTCCATGGTGGATGCAATGGTGTGCCACTGGTGGAATGTTCTGAAGCACTAGCAAAGTTACACTGTCCATGGACATTTTAAGGGGGTGTCTTATGGCATACATAATCTAGCAAATGCTAGAACACATGGGGAATACTGAAACTAGCATTTCCATATTACTGCTGCAGCAACTCCATAAAAAGTTTTCCACCTTTGAAGCCCAGTATGTCAAGGATATGTAGATTAAGGGTGCAATACAGAAAGTGCATCCAAGGTAGATGTTTATGAATACTTTGTATAAAATTTGCAGATAGAATTTGCATTTCTGAACATGGAAACTTCTGAGGCAAAGCACAAACACAGTTTCTTCTTTTGTAATTTTATGCACCTGATTTACACATTTATCTTTACAAGCAATCACATGGTTTTGTATGTTAACAGAACATATGACGATTTCTGCTTTGAGTCCCTGGCTAGACAAGGGGTGATTGTGAATTACTAAGGCAAAACTGACAGTCCCTTAATATTGCTTTGGGCACCAAATTGGTCAGGACTGTCCCATTCCTGACCAATTTGGTGCCCAAGGCAATATTAAGCTGGTGCCACCCCATTACCATGTCCACTGGTCTACAAACTTACTGCATGTCATGGGCCTTATGCCCAAAAGCGTGGTGGTCTGCAATGGTAATGAGGAAAGGGTGTCAAAATGGGACCTTACCCACTCTACCAACAATGGGTAGCACTTGCCATCAGGGGTCAGTACTGCTCCACAGCACCTTCTGTCATCCTTTTGTCACTTCTTCCAGTCTTCTGTCCTCCGGAGCCTTTGATTTTCTTCCTGCTATATTGCTTCTTCTGTGCAGCATCTACCACATCTCTTCAGGAACTCTTCTATGCTCTCCATCTACCATAATACAGAATTTGTGCTGCTAGTGTTGGTTACAAAATCTGGAGTGAGTGAGCAAAGAGTATTTACAGTGAGTAGTGACTGGTTCACAATGGACACACCTGATTGGATGTCAAAACCACGAGCCATGGTTGACTCATGGCCGGTACCAAATTTAAAAAGTTGCAGCTGCTTCTTCATTGCCACTGTCATCCCACACAATTTGTCCACTTGATTTTGCCAGTACCAGCCTAGTCAACAATACTAGTGCTGAATGGCACTTTGAGTGCCATAATGTCTTTGTTTTTTGTTGTTTTGTATTTGCTTATTTATTCAAATAGCTGAGATACATGATGTTGCCCGAGTTGAAGATTGGGCATTGAAGTACAACTGTAGTCTTAATTTTTACATTGTCCTTGCCTATAACCCCATTCCATTGATCCTGAAAAGGACCCCACTAATGAAAAGAACCTATCTATAAATTTATATAGAACATATAGACACTTTTACCTCAACACTGAGGTACTGTATAAACAATGTTGTCTGTTTTTCCATGTGGAGACAGAAGGAAAAGGCTGTTGGAAGCCCCCACTCTTGAACATGCCACATACAACTGCCCATGGTAAAAAATAAAGTTTGCAGGTCAATACCTGCTACCTTCAAATGTTGACCTTGGGTATTATTGATGGTCATTGCAAAAGAGAGTTGGATTGGAAATTTAATTCAAATAGCATGTATGTAGATTTTAATGGGAAGTGAGAATTAACACATCCTCTCCTGTACCACATCCTGTTATGATAGTGGCTTCAGTGACATGGACTTTGACAGTTTTTATACAAAGTCTTGAACCATTGCAAAGCTTTGGAACATCCATGTTTCTAAGCAGCATGATTGGTGCACTGACTTTCAAATATAATTTGAGCAGAAGCATCCCTGGTGTTCCTGGCAGTTTAGAAATTCAACCAATGAACTAATGATACTGGTGCTTATCAAGAAAATAATAAATAAATTAAATTGAATACACAGATGTCTGTAATTAATTAAATTGAAGCAGCAAGTCTTAAACTATGGGATTTGTGAATACCCAAAAAAGACAGAACATGAATTATTCACAGACTGCGCTAATATGCCTTATTAGTGCTTAGATAGCAGGATTCACATGCATCAAAAAACAGTCATGGCTCCAAACATATAAATATGCACACTTTTATTATAAAAATATATATGTTTCAATTAATAAAAAAAACACATTCAATTGACAAATACACTGTCTCATAGATTGCAACAGTAAAACTCTAATGAGCATAAAATCTAGATAAAAAATACTACTTGAATAAATAGTGCATTTGAGTATCATGTGCAATCTAAATTGGAGTAATTGATGAGCACCTGATAGTGCAAAAATATGTAAAGGAAAAAAATGATCCATTGGTTATTAGTTCAATCCCCAGCTGGGATTCGAACATATGACCCTTCTAACATTAATCAATGAACATTACCTCTGTACCACAGAGGCAATACATTTACATCTACAATTACATTGGAGCTTATCTTCTTCCTTACTTAAACTCTAGAAATTCAGTTGGATAATGCACAGACCATGGCATATGAAAATGTGCTGGGATAAAATTATTAACTGTTAGTGCAGGTGCAGCATGACAGTTGTTCCCACAAATCACTGCTCTTTTGTTGGAGCTCAGCCTGCTCAGCCTGGTACATAACAGCCTGTGCTTTCAGATAAGTGGAGTTTTAGGCACTGGGAGACCTCCTGAGTGAACTTGCTTAAACAAAAATTTCAAAACAGAGAATCCACAGCCTTCTTGGTGGGCACCATTTAGACTTCAATGGCTCTGATGAACTACAAACATAGTCAAAAACCTAATTCTGGTCAAACTACACCACCATGCCAAATTTGGTGTATCTAGTTACAAAACTCTGGCCATGCATCAAAGACAAACATAACTACAGACAGACCAAAAGACACACACACATAAAAAAAACTTTTGTTTGGTAAACTTATTCTATTGCTAGAAATAAGAGAATCGCAAACAAAACTCTTAGAACTATGTATGCAAATGCTAGGAGCTAAGGAGATAAAATTCTGGAACTAATAGCAATAGTGATAATTGATGATCTGGATATTGTGGCAATTACATAGTCATGGTGCAATGAAAACCATAACTGGGACATTGCTATACCAGGATACACTTTATTTCAAGAGTACAGAATGGGAAAGGCCAGAGGAGGGGCTGTACTGTATGTGAAAAAAAAACATAACGACTACTTTAAGAAAAGGCCCTTTGGGTAACCATAGAAACAGGGAAGAAGGACATTATTTGCAATGGGGTGATCTATAGACCTCCAGACCAGGGGAAAGAACTGGACATGAACCTTTTGCAGGACATCACTAAATGGCTTTAAAAAGTGAGATAGTAATAATAATGGGAGACTAATCTACCTGATGTAGACTGGTAGGGAAATTTTGCAAGTTTCACTATAAGTGGGAACTTTCTAAATCCCTTGCAGGGAGCATCCCTCAAACAACTGTTGGCTGGGCTCACTTGCAAAAATGCAATGTTAGACAAAAAACCTCTCAAAAAATGGTGATAGGATATTAGATGTAAATGTTGGGGAGAACTTAGGATCCAGCAACCATCAAGCAGCATGGTTTAGTATAAGGAAAGGTTCCAACACATGCCAGAAAAAAACAAAGGTGTTAGATTTTAGGACAACTGACTTGGTAGAGATGGGAAGATGTGTAAGCGATTCATTGACAGACTGGAGGAATTTGGAAGGAGTGCAGGAGAGGTTTGAAAAATTAAAAAATGCAACAACCCTTGGTATCAAACAGGTTTGGAAAAGCACAAGGAAAAGGAAGTCAGTGTAGTTCACAGAAGAAGAATCAACTAGTGAGAAAGCAAAAAAGATGGAGTTTAGGAAGCAGTCTCAGAATAATGAAGGCAAAGAGCTGTATATTGTCAGATGTAAGGAAGCTTAGAATGTGAAATGTGCAAAGGCACAAGCTGAGAAGAAAATGGCCCAGTCAGTAGCTAAATAGAGCAAACACATTTTAAGCATATAAGTGAAAGGCGAAAATCAAATGAGCGAATAATAAGACTTAAGACAAACAGTGAGATTCTGGTGGAGGGTGACAAGGCCATAGCTGATCATCTAAATTATTATTTTTGCTCAGGTTACTACAAAAGGAGAGGGGAAGGGGCCACAGTTAAGTTGCAAGGACATACATAATAAAGAGGTAGATATAAGTATATTTACAGAGGAGAAGGTCTTAATAGAACTCTCAAAACTGAAACTGGAGAAATCAATGGAACAATATAGGATAGATCTGAGGATACTAAGAGAGCTTAATGAGGTGCTGGTAACACCATTAACAAAATTGTTTAACCAGTCACTAGCTACAGGAGCAATTCCAGATGTATGGAATAGAGCAAATGTAGTCCCACTGCACAACAGTGGAAACTAGGAAAATGCAAGTAGCTACTGACCAGTGAGCCTTAGATCAGTAGTAAGGAAAATAATAGAAATTCTATTAAAATAAAAAGTTATCCCGAATAGCATGAGCTTACTGGGGAGAGATCATACTAAACAATCTTATAGACATTTTTTGTCTGGGTGACTAAAGTAATAGATCATGGGGGGCATAGATGTAGCTTAGCTGGACTTCAGTAAGGCTTTTGACACTGTCCCACATCACAGACTGATAAAAAAAACTCAAAAGCTTGGGATTTGATTCTTAGACAGTTAAATGGATAAGAACTTGGTTGCAGGATAGCAACCAGAGAGTTGTAGTAAATGATGGAGTGCAGTCATAGGAGGGAACTGTTGCAAGTGGTGTACCCCAGGGATCTGTACTTGAACCAGTGCTTTTTAATAACTTTGTTGGTGAAATTGGAAATGGTATTGAAAGGAAATTAAGTATTTTTGCAGATGAAACAAAAATATTCAACTGGGTAGACACACCTGGAGGATCTAGGTAGACTAGAGATATGGTCAAGAACATGGCAATTATATTTTAATGCTAAAAATGCAAATTCATGCACTTGGGTCTCAAAAACCAAAGGCTAAGTACAGTATCATGGGTACTATAATGGAAGCTACAGAGAAGGAAAGGCATCTAGGAGTCACAATTTCAGGTGACTTAAAGGCAGGTAAGCAATATAACAAAGCAGTGAGAAATGCAAGTCAGATGCTTGGTAGCATAGGGAGAGGAATCAGTAGCAGAAAGAAAAAAGTAATAATGCAGCTGTAAGGTCATTAGATGCAGCTGCATCTAAAATACTGTGTTCAGTTATAAAGGCCATATTTCCAGAAGGATGTAAATACACTAGAAATTCTACAAAGATAGGCAACTAGAATGGTGCGTAGCCTACATCACAAAACTTACACAGAAAGACTAAACTATATTAATATGTATAGTTTGGAGCAGAGAAGGGAAAAGGGGGACATAATAGAAACTTTTAAATATATCAAGGGTTTTAGCAAGGTACATGAGGGAAATGATCTTCAAAGGGAGAGAAGTACTCAAACAAGTGGGTATGCACTGAAAATGAAGGTAGGTAGGTTCTTAGGAAATTTGATGAAAAAGTATTTCACGTAATTGGTAGTGGATATAGTGGAATAGCCTCCCATCACAGGTGGTAGAGACTAAGGGGTACATTTACTAAAGTGAGAGTTTTTAGAAGTGAGTTTTAGAAGAGATGTTGCCAATAGCAACCAATCAGATTCTACTTAACATTTAACTAGCACCATCAAGAAAATAATAACTAGACTCTGATTGGCTGATATGGGCAACATAGCTTCTAAACTCACTTCTAAATACTCTCAATTTAGTAAATGTACCCCTAAGGCAGTAGAGCAATTTAAACTTGCTTGGGATAGGCATAATAATATCCTTACAAAGAACTGAGGATCACATAGCATTGAGGTTACCAAAAGGTTAGACAAGGGCAGACTAATGGGCCAAGTGGTTCTTAACTGCCATCACATTCTATTTTTCTCACTTATTATACAGATTTAGTTTTAATAATACAATGAACACTGATGATCCAAGGTATTTGTGTAATTCTTAGACATGTGTTATTTATGAGTGGCCAGATAACAAAGTTTCATTTAAAAGGCAAAGCCAAACTGGTCTTGTATTTTACATGATTTCCACTGTAAAATATCAGGTAGACTTGCTGATCCCTGAAAGTTGCAGGCTATTACCTTTTATACCTTGGTGTTTTTTCATCAGAACTTACTAGTCAGGATAGAGGTAAACACAGATCCATCAACTGCTTTGTGCTTCATTAAATCACCTTATAATTTGATAAACAATCTGCTGATACTGTAGACTCAAAACTATTTTCTTAAATTATCAGATAATATTTTTGGTTGTTTTAAAGAGTGGACATCTTGAAATGAATGATTCTACAAAAACCCCCCATTATATTATGACATATTTGATATGTTTTGAAGATCCTTGTGTTTGTGTGGTAAATAATTTTTTAGAAAACAATACTGTCACAAAAACACTCAATTGAACATTTGTGATGTGTGGGTGTCAAAGAGTTAATCGAAACAAAACTACCTGGTCTCTAAAAATGAATACATTTCCCAGAATTAATATTTCAACTTACTATTATCTACCTAGTTCTGCTACGATTAAGGTTTTGTTCCAAGGCTGATACTTTGTAGGAGTTTTCAGTTACTCTCTGATCTATCTCAAAATACACTCACAACTTGAATTAATCAAAGTTGTATTGTAATGCAAACAGTTATCTGCCTTTAATGTACTGTAGCATTTACAAACAACTAAGTTAATCTGCCACATTCATTATTTAAAAACACAAAGACTTAACTTTATTAAATATAGATGTTAAGAGCTGGGTAATGGTCCGCGCTACAGGAGTATAATTCTAAATCTAGCTGCTACACACAATCAAAGAGGTGTCCCGACCTCATAAGCAATACGATAAACAAGGGGAGGTGTGAGCGCTCTGAGTCTAGAAATGTGGGTAGGGTGGTTTTGATTGACACAAATCTAGCTAATGGATGTATATGGGAATCTAAATGGGAGAGGGAGGAGGGGGGGAAAGGGAAAGTATAGGGAATGTGGAATACAAGTCCTGGTGTGAACCACCATGAATACTGTGGGTAGGATGTTCACTTGGAAACAGTTCAGTCAATAAATGATCTTAAGACACCGGGTCGGCAATAACTTGTGGCAGTATGTACTTATAGGGTCGTCAGCTGATTCTTTAAATAACAGTTAATGGTGCAAAAAAAGAAGAAAGGAAGATCTCCCTTTGTCCACTGGTATATGGTTCGGTGTCCCAGCTCTCATCCTCAACGTGTCCCATATGCAAAAAGAGGAGACCCGAGCATCAGGTGCAGGTAGGCAAGAGTGGTGTAAAGTATGTGGTGAGTACTTACCCAGATCCTGCCGAAAGCCCGCTGGTTCACCTGCAGTCTTTGCTCGACGGTCCAATAAGTATGGGTGTGGGAGAGGTAGCCCGGTAAACCATATATAAACACTAGTACATGGACTCAAGGGGGGATTAAAAATGTGTTTTATTGCCTGTCCACATGCAAATATTGCTCCTGGTGGTACAGGTAACGAAGGGTTAAATGTAAGGCAACAGGGGAAACTACAATCTTAATATAAAAGTTCAGGGTAAAAAGGTAGGTCGCTGTAATGTCCCCAACGCGTTTTGTCCCCTGTAGGGACTTTTTCAAGGGTAGGTGGTCTGGGGGGGCAAGGTGACAGGCTTTAAATACCTTTGATGAAGCTCCGTATATGGTGTACTCCTGTTATTTACCTTTTTACCCTGAACTTTTATATTAAGATTGTAGTTTCCCCTGTTGCCTTACATTTAACCCTTCGTTACCTGTACCACCAGGAGCAATATTTGCATGTGGACAGGCAATAAAACACATTTTTAATCCCCCCTTGAGTCCATGTACTAGTGTTTATATATGGTTTACCGGGCTACCTCTCCCACACCCATACTTATTGGACCGTCGAGCAAAGACTGCAGGTGAACCAGCAGGCTTTCAGCAGGATCTGGGTAAGTACTCACCACATACTTTACACCACTCTTGCCTACCTGCACCTGATGCTCGGGTCTCCTCTTTTTGCATATGGGACACGTTGAGGATGAGAGCTGGGACACCGAACCATATACCAGTGGACAAAGGGAGATCTTCCTTTCTTCTTTTTTTGCACCATTAACTGTTATTTAAAGAATCAGCTGACGACCCTATAAGAACATACTGCCACAAGTTATTGCCGACCCGGTGTCTTAAGATCATTTATTGACTGAACTGTTTCCAAGTGAACATCCTACCCACAGTATTCACGGTGGTTCACACCAGGACTTGTATTCCACATTCCCTATACTTTCCCATTCCCCCCCTCCTCCCTCTCCCATTTAGATTCCCATATACATCCATTAGCTAGATTTGTGTCATTAATCAAAACCACCCTACCCACATTTCTAGACTCAGAGCGCTCACACCTCCCCTTGTTTATCGTATAGATGTTATGAAACTGGTTCATGATAAGTTATCAAACCTCTACTTCACCTATGGCAACTCCTGTTACTATTTAACACTATGCAAAAATGTGATAGCCTGAAAGATGAAGGCATCAGTGTGTTTCCTGTGCGTTTGCCCAATGTTTTAAAGCAGCTATAATTTAAAAGGTAAAATCATTGGGCAGACTCACAGGATTTGCACCAATGCCTGCATCTCGCAAGCTATTACATTTCCTCCATAGTGTTCATCATCGGCATAACTTCCATAGGTGCAAGGTGTGCAGTTGCTATGGGGCCCAGAGCTTTGGGGGGCCCATCTTTCTTGTCAAAGTTACATGTGTTATATACATTATTCATCATTAGGTGGTACATATTGGCCCTTACAAACTTTTGCTATGGGTCCTTCAAATACATAAGTATGCCCCTGGTGTTCACTGGCAATTAGTTACTGCCAGGACTCAAACTCAATTTATTGATAGCCTTTTAAGTGTGATGTTACTAAATATTGAATACTATGGACAAAATTTGCTCACCAGTGGGTTCTAAATTCCAGCAGTTTTGTGCCAATGTTGCAGTGGTTTTCCAACCTGCCAATTTACTAAGACCAAAACTGCTGCAAAATGGCAGAGAAAGCACACTTAAGAATTGAATATCAAAGCATCATTGATGCTTACACCATGAAAATAATAGAATGAAATCCCTAATTTATTAAGCAGAAGTTTAGAAATCAGCCATAAATCTGCTGGCAAATTTGCCCAAACAATAGACCTGTCTATGGCAGGCAACTTTGGGTGAAGCACTGCACAGATCACTATGATCTGTGCTAACTTTGTTATGTTTGAAAGTATAGAATTAGTAAAAAAATATTACAAATATGTGACCCCTCAACCACCATAAATTAATAATTACCCCTCAACCTCTGAACCCGGTCAGGTATTGGAAAATGTCATGGTGATCCCCATATTTTCCAACAACCAGCACTAGGCTGATCCAGCTGGTGGGAAAATGCTGTAGCAGAGAGACTCACAGCATGGTGTCCCCATGCCCAAATGTTAACCAGTCTGGACTGATCAGTCCCAAACTGATCAGTCCAGGGCTGTAATCCTTTAGAAATTATCTTCCTCCCTCATGATCCCACACCATCAGTCAATCTGCTCTTCTCCATTTATTTCAAAGGAGAGTGACTGGGAGTAATTTATAATTCATGATGGGACCCTACAAATGTCACTTTGATTGTTTTTTAGTTTTTTTTCGAGAAATGTGGATGCCTACATGGTTCCAAGAGGACCTTTATCATGGAATTTGTGAATTTAAAGTTTAGAACAAGAGCTGTCTGGGAGAGTGTTTTTTAAATAAAATACAAAAAAAATATTTATTTTAATATTTGTTTACAGATGGATTACATGTGTCAGCAGACCCTTTTTGTTTGGGCATGCTGGAATTTTTGGTTCTGCAAGTGCCATCATGCTGTGATAAGTCTGCTGAGACTTGTAGGCCGAGGGTAAAAAACAAAATTATTGACTATTTTATTACCATTATCCCCTCATGCACCACCATCAGGAATGCGAGGAAGATCCCTGGGATTAAATCCCAGGTCTGGTTGTCCCTCACTATGGTAAAACCCATGTTTTGGTGTATCCTGAGTTTCTGAAGGATTCCAGCCTTAGGATGACTAGTTTGGGGTTGGTTAACATTATGGTAGGAGGAATCCATACTGTGTGATTATCTGCTATAGAGTTATCCCCCTAGCTAGTTCAGCCTGGTACTGGTAAATTGGAAAATAGGTAGAACCCTTGCTGTTTTTCCCTTATGTTCCAATGTCAATCCAGGCTCAGAGGGCCTGGGCTGGTTATTGATTTTAGTGGTACCCCAAGCATTTGTTTTTTTTTTTTTTTACTATTTCTATCATTTTAAACATAATGTAGCCTGCACTGATCATAATGATTTTTTCAGTGTTTGTCTGTTGTTTAGCCTCTATTCCACAATGGTTTCAATACAAAATACAGCCAAGTAGTACATTTAGAAACTTCTGGGGATTGACAGCACTTAAGCTTAGACAACAAAGCCGCTATTCAATAAATGCTATTGATTTGGCATTAAAATTGCCATCAATTGATGGCTGTTTACAGTGTGTTCTAGATGACATCAACCCCAACTTTTAGTAAATTTTGTCCAAGGTGTGAGGATTGCTGTATGTAGCCCAAAAGGGAACTAGTGGCTCAGTTCAGCATTATAGAATAGGATGACAGAGTCACTGCAGAAACAATGCAAATTTTATACAGTGCATGCATAAAAAAATACTTGCCTATAGATGATGTAAGCAATGGGAAAAGAGAGTAAGGATTATAAACAGAGATCAGGCAAGAAGGCATTTAGTAGCAGAGTCAGGGTAACACAAAGAGGTTGGTTCTAGCATTGTTCAATAGCAAAGTATAGGTCACAAGCATAGGTCAACCTTGTGGCATGTAATAATAGTCAGGGTCAACAAAGTTCAAAGCAGAAATCCAGCAGTAGACACCATGAACAGAGAAGCTAGTGATGCCATTATCGTGACAGATATACACTCATAATATCTTCTGTGCTCAAAACTAACTGATTCATTTTGGCTTTAATAAAATTTGCACAGTCACCTTAAATCTGAAAATTTCTGTAAGGTAAAACTAGACATTGCACTTCCATAAAGGAAAAAAAAGGTTCTTCTAAAGTCAACACTGAATAGACTGTAGTAAACAGGATTTTTTCATAACCTAATGGACCATTACATTTGTCCTTGTAACACACTTGTCACATCTCATTGCATGTTTTTTAAAGTTTAGTAATGTAGCCACAATATGTGCTTTCCCAATATTTATGAAACATTCTTTCCCTTTAGCAGAAAAATAAGGATGACAGCAGTGGACAAAATAGAATACAACTTTTACTATTTTTGCCAATTAGACTTGCAAAGCTGTTTTTGTTATGACTATCTGTTTATTTGCCTAATGCATTATTTAAATGCTAATCTCTTATAGCACAGCAAATTATTTGTTCTGACCAAAATGCTACCTGCATAGCTTCTTGGTTTACAAAGCATTTTCAAACATGTCTAAATTGATTCAGTGTTAAGTAAAGTTCAATGTTAAATTGAATTTAAAATGCTGACAGTTAAATCCTTTCTTATCTTGATCCACTGTTATTTTCAAGAATCTCTCTGCACATCTGTGTCTAGTCCATGCACAACTACAGTACTTTCAAAACTGTTCCCTTTTGTAAAATTGTAAAATGTGTATATTAATGACTTCACTACAAATCAGATACAAATGTTTATATGAAACTATTACTTCTCTAGACTTTAAATAAAACATTTTATAGACATGTACATATCCTATACTGGAGTTTGTTTATCACAAATGATAAACATTCTTACATTGGTTGAAATAATTTATTCATCTGAATCACTACAACAATTTTGATATTGAAGTTTATATTTTTAAGTGACATCCATACTTGCAACATTAACAATAAAATAAAATAACTTTTTTTCTGGTAGAAGACAATTTGCAAATGTAACTGAAATAGCACAAGACACAACAATCACCATGACAACTATATTTACTTTAAAAAATAAATTGAATAAAACTTTCAGGTCTGCAGAGAGTATAGCTATGTATTTTTTTATTCCACAGTGTTGGTTTTTGAATACTGTTTCCTAAATTGGAATCTTAAAAAGCAATTGCATCTTCTAAATGTAACTTACCTATATGTATTTCAAAGATATTATTCTTATTTCATATTAATTTTATTGTCAAGTTTTTTAAATAATTTGTATCACTTAACATTTTCAAAAATGTCAATGCATTACTTAATTCTCAATAGTCAATACTAAGGGGTTAATGTAATAGCCTGCAGACTGCAGGTATTGGCGAGTTCTGTGCAAGACTGCGCAATGTTTTGTGTGTACCAGTATACCCAGTGCTTAATTTTATATAAATAATTATATTTGTTAATGCAAAAAAACTTTGCCCCTCTTCCTCGCCCCATACACACACAATGACACCATTTTCTAAAAAATTATCACATAGAAACATTCTGGGACCTCCTGACAACAATATGTACTCTGCTTATACATTTTGTAGTCAGCAGACTGTGTGCAGATAAAGCTTACACCATTCCTGCATTAGAGAGAGCAGGACATTTCATGTTGTTAGGCAGGACTTGTCCAATTTTAAATTTGTGGGAAGGGCAAACAAAGTTTATTTTATTATGTATTGACAGTTATTTATACATATTCAGCAGCTCTTTACAGAAAAATACAGCTTTTTTAAATACATTTATTTTCCTCTTTGTTTTATTTGTATTCTTCCTAATTTATTGTCAACTACCTCAAGTTTCATCTGACATCTGTAGTCTGCAGTCAATTACATTTCCCCCCTATATCTGTATACATTTATTGAGTTATATCCAAGCTTCAATCAGATGATACTGTTATAGGTGGCACCCAATTCTTGTCTCTGGTTCAACCCAGCACCAAACCAAAGCCCAAAATTCTGTTAAAGAGAGGACAATATGGCACACATAGTGTAATATTTTCAAACTGATCTAAGACCCTCTTAAAGAGTTATATGTACTGTATATAACATATATTCAAGCACATAAGCTAGGATATTTCACTGGCAATTAAGATGACTGGAGCACTTCCAACTATTTCTCTAGAAACGTGACACACCTCAGTGGGCTGACATTATGTAAAGCTTGGAATAGGGGAGAGAGAGACACTCTTGCACCAGATAGTTTATTATAGTTGTATTGGCAAAAGCCATTAAGCTATAGGACAGGACTCAATATCCCATATATTTAGGAAAATGTAAATAAAAAATGCAGTGAAATTTTGCATGCAGCACCCAGCAATAGTTCTATGTGAACATATGAAATTTCAACTCAGATCATCCAATACATTTTCATACAGTACCTAGCCCCTCAAACACCTTGATCCTCTCTCACAAAATTAACATGGGAGAATGCTGTTTGTTCAGTTCAGTCTTAATACAAGAGCACAACACACACACACATTTATATATATATATATATATATATATATATATATATATGCAGAATAATCAGGCACTTGCCAATAGAAAACACAATGTGCCTGGGTGCCAGTCCAACAGAAGTGCACATATATATGAAAAAAATGCAGGGCACTCCACAGGTCTCAGCAGCAACAGTTGAACAAACTAGACAGAGCCGGTAGTATAAGCCAACGTTTCAGCGCTCAGTGCTTTTATCAAGACATACAGAATGTGTACAGAAACAGAACATATATAACTATCTACTCAACCCTATGTGTCAATCACCTCCACGATCTCCCCCACTGCTGCGCCTGCCGATGATGTCACTCATATGGGACACACCAGTGCTTCAGCCAGACATGGGGGGTGTGGTCAACACCTGTGCCATCACCAAGACAACCAACATCAACAACATAAGATTGGAATGCACCGTGACCTAAAAACAGGGAAAACAACATAGATGAGTGTGTCTACATATTGACAAATTACCCTTGTTCAATAGTGAGTCTCAGGAATTTAAAAATGATTGGTTTAGAATCCTTGACTCCTGTTCAAAGTCACTTATGGAGTTAATTATAAGAGAAAAAAGAAAAGAGTTACAGGATTTAGAGGAGGAGATTGTAACGTATAGGACTTTGGTGAATCCGTATAAAGATTCACCACAATATAAGGAATTGGAAGAGAAGATTGTAATAAAGATTGAGAAAAATGAGAGAGATTTGAAAATGAGGAAAAGGAAGAAATATTGGAGGGATAAAAATGACTATAAAACTATAAAACAGGTCAACAGCATTTAATCACTAAAAAAGAGAAAAGGTTTCCAGGGGATCAAGAGTTTAGTAACCCGAACATAAAGGAAAGAGAAGGAGTACAGCATAACATCAGTTTAAGTCAAACTCCGGTGTATAAAAGTGGAGGTAGAAACCCCAATTATGATTTCAAAAATACATGTATACCCAGAGAATCTGCAGTATCAGGGAGACGCAGAATGGAGTGGCGACCACGAAATGAGTATGGTAGATACAGGCGACCGAGAGAGAAATGGAATATGCAGGAAAACAGGACAAAGTGGAGGGGGAGGGCACAATAGATGGGAAAGTGAGAATAGGTTCAGACCCTTGGAACAAGATGAGCGTTTTTTAGGGAGAGCAACATCACCATGTCACCTAAAATAAAAAAGAAAACTTATGGAGTTAGAGGGGGGAGTACAAAAAATAAAAATAAAAGACGAAGAATCAAAAATAAGTTACTCAGGTCTGGGGACGAAAGTAACCATGTCACTATGAGTAGTACTACTGATTTGAATTTGGGTAAAACGAAAGTTTATAACCTAAGCAAATATAAATTGAACGAGTATGAACAAAAAATATTAGAAAGGGGTTTAAAATTCGCTCCATCTTGTCACACCAAAGACTTTGAGGTCTTTGTGGATCTTCAGAAATTTATCAGGAGATTAATTCTAAAAAGGTATTTCAGTGAATGTCCGCCAGGAATAAGTGATAGCTATCCTGTCTTCAAGAAAAAGTCTACTTTCTTTCCAACTCATAAAAAGGGATGCTTTATTGAAACATTTGAATGTTTGGTGAAGGAGGATCTAGAAAGCACCATCCTTAAACCTGTTAAGAATATGAATTTGTCAAAACAAGAGAGAAATGCTATTAAAACCCTAAGAGAAAATACAAAGATTGTTATTAAACCAGCCGATAAGGGGGCGGAGTGTTGTGGTTATGGATGTGGAGGAATACAACTGCGAAATCATTAGACAATTATCAGACACCTCCACATATAAAAGATTAAGAAATAACCCAACTGAATCGATAATTAAGATATTGGAAATCTTTCTTAATCTGTATACCTCTAAAGGCACCATTTCAGAAACAGTACGAAATTACATTAGGATTGATAAACCTTCTATTCCTGTTATATATGTGCTTCCCAAGCTGCATAAAAATAAAGAGAGACCTCCTGGTCGACCCATCGCGGCTGGCACCAATTCCGCTCTATCTAATTTATCTAATTATCTTGATAACCAGTTACAACCTTTGGTACAGAACACTTCTTCCTATTTAAAGGATACTATATCGGTGATTATAATGTTGTCAGACACAGAATGGCAAATGGGTTATAGGTTGGTGACAGCGGATGTCACCTCCTTATACACCATTATAGAGCACAGTTGGGACTTAGGGCAGTCCAATTCTTCCTAGATATTGGGAATACAAGTGAAGACCATAAAAGGTTTATTTTAGATGGTTTTAGTATGATACTTGAGAACAATTTTTTCTGGTACGATGACTCTTTTTCTCCAATTAAGGGGAATGACCATGGGCACCAGGCTAGCGTGAAGCTTTGCCAACCTGTTCATGGCCTGGTGGGAAGCGCACGCAGTGTGGAGTGGACATCAGTTTGGTGCCAGCCTGGTGACATGGCGCCGATACATAGACGATATTCTATTTATCTGGAGGGGTGATCAGGTTTCTTTGGACCTTTTTTGTCAGTATTTAAATAATAACACATCCAATATAGTTCTGACATTTAATGTCAGTGAAGTAACTGTGGATTTTTTAGATCTTACCATCTATATTGAGGACAATTGCATAAAAACCAAGAATTTTGTCAAACCTACTGATTGCAATTCCTTGATTCAAAGTGATAGCAATCACCACCACTACTGGCTTAGAAGTATTCCAAACAGTCAGTTTCAACGCATTAGGCGAAATTGTATGGAAAAGGTTATTTTTGATACACAGGCTGATTGTTTGGAGAGTCAATTCCTTGCTAAGGGATATGACAGTCAGGTAGTAGGTATTGCTAAACAAAAAGGTGTCACCCTTAATAGAGTACAAGCTATCAGTGATATTGGAAATACAAAAATGGATAATAAACCTAAAATCCCATTTATCACTAAATATAATAGCCAGTATAAACAACTAGAAAAAATGGTGTCCAAACATTGGAATATATTAACCAAGGACCCTTTGTTAAAAGATCACATAGAGTCACGTCCTAAATTTGTATACCGTAGAGCTCGGAATATCAAAGATCATGTAGTGAGGAGTGCCATTGTTAAGCCCACAGTGGGTGATATCAAATCAAAAGGATTTTATCGTTGTGGGACGTGTAGTATGTGTAAAGTGTGTAAATCCACTAATACCAAAATTACACATTTTAAGTCAGGATACACGGGTGCAAATTTTGAAATTAAAGATTTCATCACATGCCATACGAAGTATTGTGTGTACCTTTTGGAGTGTTCATGTGGTAGCCAATACGTTGGCAGGACCTCTAGAATGCTAAAAGTGAGACTAGCTGAACACATCAGAAATATCAAAAAAGGTCTGGATACGCACAATGTTTCATTGCATTTTAAGGCACAACATTGTTGTGATATTAAACATTTAGTGTCCTTTTGTGGTATCAAATCAGTTAAATCCAACTGTTGGGTTAATGATATGGATGTTAGATTGGCTCAAATGGAAATGGAAATGATTTATTTACTTAAAATACTAGCACCTAGAGGTTTGAATGTTGATTTTTAGACCAAGTGGTTCTTATAGTCTCTCAATATACATTAACATGATAAGTGGTTGGTCTTATTATTCCATTTGTTATTTTTCCTTACTGGTTTTATTTATACTTGGTTTTCTTTATTTCATGTCCCCCGGTTTATGGCATCGTTAATGTTTTTGATGGGCCTCATATAAGATCAGTGTGAGTTATGATCTTCAATAAAATGGCGTCCAGAGGATCATTAGAGAATGCATTACTGTGTCCGGCATCTTTGATACGCTGTAGCTTGGACTTCCGGAGTTACGCGCTTACCAGCAGATGACTACCCATTACCGGAAGTCGCAGACCATAAGTATCTGCGTTCCAGATCCTGGAATTTGCACACGGCAGTGTTCCTCGTGGACCGGAAGTCCGGTTACGTTAGAACAGGTGGCGGCTAATGCATGAGGAGGCCTGGCGCCAAATTACATGGCTCATCAGAGGATCAATGGGACTTGTGTAAAAAGTGAACCGGATCTTCATTATATTGCTTTTGTTATTCAATCTTATCTTTATGTATGCTCATCTGTTTTTACTTTTTTTTGCCTTTTATCATTATGTGTGTTCATATATGGATTATTATGTAGAGGGCATTGTGTTTTGATCACTGTAATTTATAAGGAATTTTGATCCAGATGCCAGGTTTTAATTATAGCTGACTAATTGGTTATCTTTTAGTCCTCCCCATATAGATACTGAGGGGTATAAATAGGAGGGAAGTTTACAGTCCTAGTAGTCTTCTTCAACAGCAAACATAAATATGTTGGCAAAGCTCGGAGCTACGCATGATCCCATGGCACATTCAGAGTGTTGAATGTAAATCTTCTTATCAAAAATAAAGTAATTCCTCATTAAGGTCCACGTCAGAAGCTTGATAAAAAAAAAATCAATCTGAGGACCTTGATATTCAGACTTGCACAGAATGTACTTCTGAACCACTTCAATCCCTTGTGCCTTGGGGATGCTGGTGTACAAACAACATACATCTATGGAGCACATCAGATGTGGCCCCTGAAGGGGAGACAGTTCCTGAAGACTCAGAATAAATGCTGTGGTATCCTTCAGAAAGGTTTTTTCTTTTTGGATGAGGGGCTGAAGAAAATGTATTGTGAGATGCTATAAAATAAAGAATCATGAGCTGCTATAATGGGCCTACCAGGCGGGCAGGTATGGTGTATAATACAGGAATTTTGGGATATGGCTGAGTCAGTTCCTCCCTAGTGTATTGGTTAATAATGTTATCCTGTACAGCCTGAAAACACAAATATAGGATCCCCTGATAGTAACTCATATACTGTGGTGTCATTCAATTGACTGTATATTTCAGCTTTGTATGCTGTCAAATCTTGGGGATCATGCGTAGCTCCGAGCTTCGCCAATATATTTATGTATGCTGTTGAAGAAGACTACTTTTTTTCGGATCCCATGGTTGCACCATCTGTATTGGGGTATTGTCGTTACATAGATGACATCTTCCTATTATGGAAGGGCACACAGGAAGATTTTGTTCATTTTATTCAAGATATTAATAAGCAAATTAAATAATTAAATATAGCACAAATTACATAATATAAAAAAAATATATAAAAATCAAAATATAACATCAATTTAAAATAAAAAAACGGCCAGTTGAATCAATGTTTTAACAACCCTAAACTATTAAGATTGCAATTAAAAATACATATCCAGATCTGTATATTAATAAAAATCAATTGATGCAAAGATACTGTATGTTCTTGGGCACAAATATATGTGTGCTTATGTCCGCTCTATTGGAGATATGGTATACACAAGGCTCAAGCGATGGCTACAGTCTTGCTTACATTGTTAGTCAAGCACAGAAAGCAGTTATATGGCTTGATTTTATGAGCTGCTTATGATAGTATAAATCAGAGCAGAAATCCAACAGATGGGTGGCTGGGTGATTTGTATTTATATCCTGTTAGGTTTATAGTCATTTGTTAGTAGGAACTTGCATGGTTAGTACGAAAGTTTTAAACAACATGCAGCAAAAACCTTTTTAACAGCATGCATCCCAGGCTTCAATCCACAACTGTGGATAATCAGGACTGACTAAATCCAATTCTCTGCTCATTTGAAAATGAGCCTGTACTCACAGTTCACAGTTCTACTTGGAGATATAGGTAAAAATAAACCAGCTGTTTATAAGATCGAGTGCAGTCTTTTTCTTTACGCATTTCTCTGCCTCTTTAACACTCATCGGCATCCTCAGAAGTATATCTGCACAGTCTTACTCACGCGGTTTTTATCATGGGGGTCAACGCTGTGCACATACACCATGGATGTCATTCCAAGCCTCATTTTGGAAAGGAATCGCATGACCAATTTCACACAACTTTATGAGTATCCTCCACTTGGGTATCCTTATTGTATTTTAGCACACATAGGTAATTTACTCTAAGTGTCTCAATGGAGCATTCTCAATTGACACTCAGGTCTTAAGGATCTTAATGCAAATGAATAAATATCATAAAATAAGTATTCAAAAATATTTCACCATTCCATATATCTTGATATTGAACTATATTATTAAACAGAAATAAAGAATTAAAAAATATATATTTTTTAAATATATATATATATATATATATATATTATGATATAAACACAGAAAAATAAGAAGGGAAAGAAAAATAAATAATAAAAAATAATGTGTTTTTTACCCTAATCAATATACTCAATACTAAATATAAACTTAATCACAATGACACAGTATCGTATTTAATTTGAAAAAAACTACATAAAAATCATGACACAATAAATCTACTTATAGGATTATATCAAACCAAATGTGCAATATTAGCATGAGAACAGAATATATTTAAATTATTCAGTTAACACTATACAAGACAGATCATCCATGGTGATGGATAGTAAGAAAGGGGGAAACAATACAATTTTTTTTTATATATATACAACAACCATGGATAACGTTACAAATTAAGTCTATGTCTAATTACACCCATATGTAATAAATATCAACATACAATAATCCGCCAATAGCGGGATGTTGAAATACAGAGAAACAGTCAGATAATATGCTGAATGGAGTATAAAAGAACATGTAGAGATATATAAATCTATTTGGCCTATTTGCATAAGCAATACAGAATACCACGGGCAAAAAGGTCCTGGTCCAATTAAACTTACATTTGAAAATAGTTATGACAGTATCCATTTTTTGGACGTCTCCATCAATATCCAGCATGATCGTACCATTCAAACCTCCATGTACTACAAAACTACAGATAGGAACACCATTCTATCATCAGACAGTCAACATCCAAAATCCCTTAAATTTGAGCTCCCTTTCTCCCAATTTCTATGAGTAGTGAGAATCTGCAGTGATCCTAGCGATGCCAGGATACAGATGCAGAACATGTTGCTTAAGTTCCTCAAATGAGGATATCACTACAAATCTCTTATCAGAGAAAAGGATCAAGCATTGGTTATCTGTCACAATGATGCGCTTTCACCCTCTATGCAGAAGAACTACTTAAATCATTTAGTGTGGACACAAGTATACTCCTCTTGCAGTATGGAACTTATGAAAATGTCGAAAAAAATGTGGCCCATAGTATCCACAGATAAACAGATCCCAGCCCTTTTAGGGTCTTCCATGCTTACATCATTTAAATGGGGCAGAAACATCAGGGATATTGTAGTACACAATGATATCAGTCATTTTTTGATGTGCAAGCCAGGTTATTACAAATGATTCGGATGTACCACCTGCAGCTTTTTAGAGACAGGTGACACTTTTGCACACCCTAGATCAGGTAAAAAATTCTGAATCAAGCATTCATTAACTTGGTTGATCAAATTTCGAGTGTACTACATTAGGTGTCCCTGCAGTATGTTGTATAAGACGACCCACCAACTCAAAGAATGCATGGCATTGGCCATGCATCATTCTAGTATAAGGGCTGCCTTAGAGGGTAAGGGTTGAGATCAACCTGTTGCACGACACTTTGGTGAGTTACAACATAATCTATCCAGCATTAGATATAAGATGATTGATTGGCTACCCCCTAGCCTCAGAGGTGGCGAAAGAAGGCGCAGAAGGAGGCTAAATGGATTCATACCTTACAGGCCGTATGTATATCCCTCAATGAGAGCCTTTCCCTTACTTGCTTTCTATAATGTTTATGTACATAGGTTAGGTTCAGCCAGTTAGTGGTATATTATTTACCTGCTGATTGCACAGTGCCCGTTTACATGGGCTCACGGATATCTATAGCCTATTGTGGACAGGTCCACTATCATTGTAAGGATGTTTAATTTTATGTCATTTTGTGTCACCATCATTCTTCTTTTATCACATATACATGCGATTGCCCGATGAGTCTGGTGCGTATGCACACACATATCTATGTTGTTTTCCATGTTTTTAGGTCACAGTGCATTCCATTCAAATGTTGTTGATGTCGGTGGTCTTGGTGATGGCACGGGTGTTGACCACGTGCCCCACGTATGGCTGGAGCGCTGGTGTGTCCCATGTGAGTGATTTCAACAGCAGGCGCAGCAATGGGGGAGATCGTGGAGGTGATTGACACATAAGGGTGAGTAGATAGTTTTATATGTTCTGTTTTTGTACACATTCTGTATTTCTTGATAAAAGCGCTATATATATATATATTCTGTATTTTTGTAGAAATATATATCCGGCAGCACTTAAAGCAGTCTCTTCATCAGAAATTATTCTGTTACAGAATTTACACATTTTCATTAGGGACAAAATAAATAATAAATCAAGCTTAAGGTTAAATAGAAAAAAACATCTAGTGCAAGAGTGAGATCCCCAGCGTGTCCACAGCGGCGCTGGCTGAAGACATCATCAATGTGCTCCCCATCTCCATAGATACCAGCTTGCAGTGACAGAGGTTGTTGAAGCATATACTGTAATTATACTGTATTGCATGTCAATAAGAATTCCAAGCACATTTTAGAACTGTTAACATGCACATAGATTCATCTATAAACTAACAGTATTATAATATTTAGCAAATGGGATAAAGATTACAAATCCGAAACCAAGGGGGGGGGGCGGTCAGCCTGTAAATGAATATCGACTCCAGCTGAAGTAATTATTTTGCCTTTTCACCCCCATATCTAAGCACTGGTACAGATGTGACCTGTTACATATTTGCCATGGATGTGACTGCCATGGCATGCATACCACGAGACACACGCCGGCGGATGGGTGCATGCAACTTGTTTGCTCCCATGATCCATAGTACTGTAGGGTGCGAACGATGCACGTATGCATAGCAAGTTGCATGTCACGATGCGTGTGCATGTTTGCTGCATTGGCAATCTGTACATGATTGATTATTCTGTACACCATACCTCCCAAATGTCCCGAATCCAGCAGGACAGTCCCGCTGTCCAGATGTCCCACCCACGGGCCGCAGTGTCCCGCAGTGGTGGGGGAGTTTTGGAGAGCACAAAGAGCAGCGGGTGTGCAGGAGGAGAACAGATGCCATGCGCATGCACATGAACATGGCATCTGTTCTTTTGTGTTAGGACTGCCTGGGGGCTGCCCAGCATCTCAGAGAGTGCTGGGCATGCCCCATAGTGCCAAAAACGGGGGAAGCTGTGATGCTCCACCCCATTTTCAGTAGGCTCTGCCCCTTTTGCATTAGCCATGTCCCCTTTTTGGTCGCACACGTGACCTGTCCCTCCTTTGGAGGATGAAAAGTTGGGAGGTATGGTACCTTATTGGGGCCAAATTGTGTAATGTCTGTGTAAACTGCTGATCACTATGTGCATTTACTATGGCCTGCCTCATGGCAGACCAGTGGTGGCTGAAGGCAATGGCTAACAAGGCAATCACCCATAGCACCTTACCCCTGCACCCTGCCTGAACAGAGGCAATCACCTCCAGCCAGCTGAGGAAAATCCTGGCCTCCACCCACTCCCATGAGTTATTGGTACACACTCATTGGGAGGGAGCGGGGGAGGGAAGGTTCACAACAGTGCAGCACAGGATGGCGCTGGGCACAGAAAAACCTAGCACTAGCTCTGTGGCAGACCTATACAGTGCTTTAATGAGATGCTCCATTTTGCCCTCATAAACTTTACCACAGGAGCAGTTGATCATATAAATAACAAAACTAATATTGCATGTTAAATAATAGAAAGGTTTGAACTTGCAGCATGAGTGTGGATGGTTGAAATAAAGCAATGTAAGCAAATATTTGCAAGTCAGGCAGTTGGCCCATTCAAAACATTGCTTAAAAGTTGTCCCTTAGTGTTGATCCAATTTATGTAACATCAGTTTTTACTACTAAGGTCCATATTCAAATAGAGGCAAAAATGCTGTGATTGCCGAAAAGTTTTCGCCGATGCACGATTTTCACCACTTTCTGAAGTATCGCCCTATTCAATTCCAAGATGTTTTTGAGTAAAAATGTGGGCTAATTAATGACTAATTAGGAAAAAAATAAATAGAAATGTATCTTAATACCCCCTAAAAAAGGCATGTCATTTTTGGAGTGAAAATGTAAAAGTGTTTGAAAATGAGATTTAATTATTGGGTTAGAATTGCAGGGGGCTGCAGCAGCTGTTTAAATAATGTTTTTTAAACTGAACTTTATTAACTCCAAAATATGCTAGTACCCATTTACATGTACCCCAAATTAACTACAGCAATTATTTTTCACCAAAGAAATTGCTTTATATAATTTTTTCACACTAATGCAAAAGTGCATTTAAAAGCCATTTAACTCAATTTAGGAACCCAAAATACTTTTATTACAGCTATTAATACACTTCTATATTGATGACCAGGGTCACTTACACTTTTCTTGGGGTACAGACTGATTTCCCCAAAAATAAGTAATTTTCGCTAGTTTCTCCATTCGCGGCATTCGCACGTCCGCATTTTTGCCTGTTTTGCAATTGCAATTGAATATAGTGAAAAGCGGGAGCACGCATTGTGAAAGTATGCAATACCTTCACCTCAAAACAGGCAAATGAGGTGAAAACATCGCGCTTATCGCTGATCTCTGCATTTTGCCGCTAATTGAATACAGGCCTATGCCCTAATGTTAATACTGTGCCTCTGTAATAGCAGGACATAAGTTTAATATTTTTCAAGAGACAACTCAGGATCTGTAGTTAATATTGGCAAATGCTGTTTGGCTTCTTTAGCTATTTGTTGGCTTGCTGGGCAATAAGTATTTACTCAAGTATATTTGGTGACTTCAACAAAGGATTTTTGAATTTAAGTGTATTTTCACAAGGTATAACTAGAAGCTTCTTTTTACCTCCATTAAATGCACCCTACACAGGGGCATATCTATAATGGGTGTAGGGTGTGTGGGGAACATGGGCCCCTGGGTCCAGGGGGGCATCGCACCGCACACCCTACACCCATAATATTACTTACCTCTCCGGAGTCCCATGTCGACGCGGGGGTCTGGCACGGTAAAATGACTGGAAAATGTCCACAGCGGCCATTTTCCCATCGTTTCTGCATGCACAGTACAGGGAAAGTGGCTGCCGTGGCCATTTTCCCGGTGACCTGTGCATACACTATAGACTCTGGGCACACTCTAGTGCCCAGAGTCTATAACTCCGGCACTGGCCATGCACAGCTCGGTGCACTGCCGGCCACCAGGCAGAGAGGAGGGGGCCCATGTTGGAGACTGCACACGGGCCCCCTCCTCTCTAGAAATGCCCCTGACCCTACAATAACCCATTTCACAGAATTGTTTAATTATCCTATCCAATTGGATTTTTGTAGGAGCTAGATTTTCATATCTAGCTCCTCAAGCACCTTGCCCCCCTTTCTCAAAATTGGCATGGCAGAAAGCTGTTTGTTCATTTCAGTCTTAATATACAGTAAGAGCATTACACACACATATATATATATATATATATATTTCACATACAGTAATTGTGTTCAATACACCTTAAGAACTATAAAATATTTTGTTTTGTTTTAATTATATTGTAGACCAGTGTCTTGCAAACCCTGTCCTCATGGAACCTAATGTTGGGTAGACACTAGGCAATTTATTGCTCAATTCAGACCCGGCCCTAAGCAATTTGATGCCCTAGGCAAGATTTTTGTTGGTGCCACTTAGTATATAATCCCAACACCAAGCATAGTGTTTATACACGGACACCAAAATAACTCATTGGTTTATGGCTTATTTTTTATTGTTAAACAAACATGTGCTAAATGTACAAAATATACAAATATCCAGTCATCCTCCTTTGTTGCAGCCCACGGCGCAGAGGAAAATGGCGTAAAATACGTCAATCAGACTCAATATTCTGCTACGGGCCCTTCATTGTAGCGGGCCCAGGTTGGTGCAATGTACATACTGCACCACCGCTAGTTCTGCCTCTGACCCAGCAACCCTCTCCCTGTCTCACAGCACACCTTTCACTCAGCATCACAGATCACAGAGGCAGCAAACAACACCCATCTCCCCTCTCCTACACAGCAATCCTCATCCAGCACCCCTCACCCAGCAGAGCACCCTTCATACAGATCCCCTCTGCCCTCCCCCAGCACAGTACCCCTCACCCAGCTTCCCAGATCACAGCCACACTCAACACCACTCACCCCTAACCAAGGCCTGCACGAAGCATCAGCACCCCTCACAGCAGTCAGCTTAGCCCTCACTCCATGCTTAGCTGACTTTAATTTAAACTGGCTAGCTGCCTGTGCATCTGCCCCTGCTGTTTTGCAGCTCCTTTTGAATCCTACTCACTGTGCTTTGTGGCGCTGGTGCTGGCAGGCTGCAGGGAGTCAGCCTGCTGTACTCCACAAAGGCCAATGGGAGGAGGAACTGCTGTGGCTGGGCATGCACAGCAGCCCTCCAGAGACCAGTGGCCATTTTTGATCATGCCCAGTGCCCCCGCTGTGCAGAGTCTGCTATTCTGCTCCAGTCTCCTTGGACCTGCTTGCTCATGCAGTGACAGCCCGCTGTTGCTGGCTGTGAGTTTCCTGCTGCAGCCCAATTGGAGCTGAGAGCACCATTCATGGTGGCCTAACCATTAGCAGAGCCCTGTCCTCCAGGTGCCATACTCCTGCAACCACTGCTGGTTGTTCTACCACTGTCTGCCCACTCACTGTTTGCTGCCGGGCATGATTGAAGCTCGGCTGACAGCTCCATTCAGGCCCAGCAGCATCAAACAGTAGATGCTGTGCAGCGGCTGAAGCAGCTGATCCAGCCTGAAGCAGGTGCCGTAGTGCCTACCCCAAACCTCCATAAACCACCAGCCCTAGGCATTTGCTTAGTTTGTCTATTACTAGGGCTGGCTCTGGATCAGTTCATCTAGCAGTGTGAACACACTATGGGCTCTATTTATTAACATTTGTTTTCACACCCTTTTCACATTATTTTAGTTTCACCTGAAGTTACTATAGGGCAATTGGAGTAGAATTCTTAAAATTCTACTCCAATCCCTAAGTATCACTTATTTTTAGTAAGCAGATCGCATTTCCCATAATTGTAATGGGAAATGTGATCCAACCAGAGTTACTAAAAAAAATTTTTTTTAAATACCGGGGAAAGCCCTGTGATAATAATGCCACCTGGAGGTGACGTTATCCAGGGTCTCCCCTGGTTACCAGGTTCCTACTCTGCTCTAAAAGGCAGAGCAGAGCCCGGAACCAGTCCCAGTGATATGCTGTGTGGTCTAAACAGACTGCAAGCTGATCACTGCAAAAAAAAAAAATGTAAAAAAAAAAAATCACTTACCTGACTCCATGGACCGGTGGTCGGGGCTCTGGTAATGACTCCCCTCCTGTCAGCTGGTCTCCCATGCTGCACTGCACCCCGATCATCAGGTGATTGGGTCCCAGTGCAGTATGGGATATCAGCTGACCGGAGGCATGGAAAACATCACCGGTGCACCAATGACTGCAGGTAAGTGCTATTAAGGGAGGGGGGTTGTGGGGTTTTCACAATAGTGGGGGCAGAGCTTAGTGTTGGGGGCGGGGCTTAGCACCAGGGGGTTAGCAGTGACGGTTGGTCGGCGCATGCATGGAGCATTAGTCACTGTATTTTTTTGTGAAAATATTGTGACTAGAGTGCGGAGGGGATTCACAGGGACCGGGATTTCTCGCAAGCTCTGTCCCTGCAAGGGATGTGTAGTAAATCCCTGTGATAGTGCATGAATTCATAATGTGAATTCAGTCGGTAATATCACACTACAATCTGCATTACAAATACGGATTGTAGTAAATAGAACCCTATATATTTGTGAAAGATATCTTTCACAGATATATTGCATTGGCCATGCTGCATGGCAGATGTGATATATCTGAAAGAAATATCTATTTCATCTACTGTACTCGTGTGTACACATGACCTAACGACTGACCCATATAGTAGCCACAGGAACCAGTGATAGTGACATCAAAGCTGGTTTTCTGCCCAAACATATCAGATGGTCGATTGGTAAGTGTGTATGCAGAAAGTCGTTTTTGCATAACCTTGCCAAATTGATACATTGGTTGGTGGGTAGAATGATCTAAAACTATGTCATTCAAGCGAGTATCCCACATAACAGTTAAAATTTTTATAACTCCCAGTTTGAGCACAGATACAGTATATTCAGGGCTGTAATTAGGCGGGTGCAAGAAGCACCATTATGCAAAGTGCAGGGCCCTATGGGCAGCATCATTGCTTCCCCATGGCACCTGCATGTGGCTTTCAGAGTGTCTGGAACAGCACTCTGCAGTCACCAGTGCTACTGCAGAGCCACCCGGAGCATCCCTGGGACACTCCAGACAGACACCCTGTAGCCTGTGGTGCTGCCATGTGCACCTTTAGGGTGCTCTACTTACCAGAGCCAGCAGCCCCACTCCATAGGTGTGATGTCAATATGTCACTGGTTTAGGAGGTGGGGCCGACACAGGATGTATTTATAACTGACTGACACATTTTTAAAGATATTGATTTTCATTTTGAAAGTTGGGAGGTTTTTTCCCTCTAACACACAGCAGAGGCAGGTGCTTCCACTGCGTGTGGCAATAAAATATTGTTTTTGTATATGTGAATGATGACATAGCACTTTAGATGTGTTATGCATGATATCTGGGTGTGTGGACATGAGCACTATAATGTGGCTATGGGGCTAAAGCTGGCACAGCCATGCCTGATATCCCAATTCAGAGTGAGGTATGTAGGTGTGAATTACAATAAAACATTTCTGTGATGGTGTGGAAAATGACTTACAGATAGATATGTCTTCAAATTAATATCTTTTCATGATTTATAGAGGGGGCATTATTTGATTGGAATTGTGTGCTTTAAATGTACAAATGTCTAAGATTCTATTCAGATGTTACTGTGAACTTGCTGCAATATTTCTTACTTTAAAACAGCCATACTTGTATTGTCTAGTTTGTGTTTCCATGGAGATCTATGAAAAGAGAATATTGTAAAAAAACAAAACTGACTGTATAAGCTGTAAATCATAAAGCAATTCTACATTACATTTTCACATTCAATAAGAGTGTTTACATTTTTAAATGGCAAGTATGATTAAAATTTAATTTTAAAGTTCTTTATTTTCTATATGTTAAGGAAGATTAATTATCTATAATAAAATATATAGTGCAATATGGCCTGGTACTCCAGACAAGATGGTCAGCAGAGGGGTGCCTTCCCAAAATAATGCAAAGTCCAAGGTTCATTTGGTAAAGAACAAGGCGGCACTCCCAAATGACCTGAAAAAATTTATATTCCAATCATATATGTGACCAAAGTATCGACGTTTCAAAGTCCTGAGACTTTTTCTTCAGGATAAGCCACAAACAGTGTAACCATACAACTAATAAAATATATATAGAAATTATAATTTTATCATTTGCATGTGTTTTTATATTTGCTGGGATTACTTCAATTTATATATATAATCGGTTTCTCTCTCCTTCCCATTGCCCATGGGTAATTTTGTGTTGCCATACATGCAAGGAGTTTGATGCCCAATTTTATCATCAGTGCATGATATAATACTGATACTGTATATGATACCACTGGTCGCACCATCAAAACTTGCACCAACCCTATGGCAGGTGCAGTGTATCCATTTGACCATAGCTTCCTATGCTTGTGGCTGTTTGTGATACCCCGTTTGGTGGTGTAAGAGTGTCTTACATTGTTTTCATACCTTATTGGTGAGGATGGATTCTTCCTCTCTGCTTCATCCCTTGTGAATCTTTTAGTAGGCCAAAGAGATGTAAGGTGTGTTATTCCAGGTGCAAAGAATTACACCCGATGTTTTCAAATAATTTAGTTTTAATCAGGTATATTATTCTTCAGAAAAATTTTAAATAGCAATGGTCACAAACACAGCTCTTCCATAGTACATAAATCCAAACAATAGTCATTTACATTGAATATGTACAGCCATGGCCAAAAGTTTTGAGAATGAGTAAAGCATCCTGAGACCATTCATGTGAGGGGTTGCTTCTCAGCCAAGGGAGTGGGCTCACTCACAATTTTACCTAAGAACATACCCATGAATAAAGAATGGTACCAAAACATCCTCCAAGAGCAACTTCTCCCAACCATCCAAGAACAGTTTGGTGATGAACAATGTCTTTTTCAGCACCTTGCCATAAGGAAAATGTGGCTTGGGGAACAAAACATTAAAATTTTGGGTCCATGGCCAGGAAACTCCCCAGACCTTAATCCCATTGAGAACTTGTGGTCAATCCTCAAGAGGTGGGTGGACAAACAAAAACCCACAAATTCTGACAAACTCCAAGCATTGAGTAGGCAAGAATTGGTGGCTATCAGTCAGGATGTGGCCCAGAAGTTTATTTACAATGTGCCAGGGTGAATTGCAGAGGTCTTGAAACAGAAGGGTCAACATGCAAAAATTGACACTTTGCATAAACTTACTGTAATTGTCAATAAAAGCCTTAGACACTTATGAAATGCTTGTAATATTACTTTAGTTTACCATAGTAACATCTGACAAAAAGGTCTAAAAACACTGAAGAAGCAAACTTTGTGAAAACCAATACTTGTGTAATTCTCAAAATTTTTGGCCATGGCTGTACATGTAGAAGAAACAACACTTTATTTTACTAGAATGCTAGAACTTGTGCTATTTTGGGAAGAATAATTTAGCATGTCATATAAATAAGAACAATGTAATAAACTTATTGTATTTATTTTAAAATAAAATAAATGAACATTTAGTAACAGTAAACCTTGCAATATTCTTCAAATGAATTCCTCTCTAAATGGTTCAATCAACACCTGCCTGTTTCTATATGAGACAGTATTTATATCCTATAGTGCTATATGAGCATTTCAATATGACAATATCAATACTATATTAATCCCCTTAATATGGTCTACTCCTTTTATCCAAGTTTGCATTCATTGGTGCACATATACAGTAGTTTGTTAATTTTCCTGGTTTCATTAATGAGGGACCAGATAAGAAGAAATATTCAGATACTTAACTGGGAATTTATTCACTGAGCTGTAACTCCTTAAAATGTCAGAGAAAGTCTCTGGATGTGCAAAACTTCAATGTACTGTATGGATCTGAAAGTTTTATTAAAGTATTATTCCTTCTAAAGGATATGTATCTCCTATAGCAGGATGATGTAAGTACTCACGTGGCATAATGGTGCATCATTAGTTGACATGGATATGTCTCCTGTCACATTAAGTGAATAAAGTGCCTTCCTAGGGTAAGTCTGCCACTCCTGTTCTTTTAATCATATATACTGTAAGGTGTTAGTTTGGTCTACAGTAATAGAAATTGTACTTGCCAGGATGAATATCAGAATCCTGTGAGTCTCAAGGGATGCTATCTAACAACTAAATCTCTGTTTACTTTAGAGCTTTTCAAATATCTCAGCTGCCTCAGATAAAAGTTAAGGAAAGGGGAGCGGTTCCCGAATATCATCTATATTTTCTGTATATTACAGTGTCAAAGTCTGCCAGCTTTCTGTCAGAAAGGGTTTATACTGTGAATTAGCTGAAGGGCACTAATATTGGCAGTGTAGGCATGTTATCTACTTTACAGGTGTAGAGTTAGATCCCCCCTGACTATCAGTTTGAGGCTACTCTTTTTGAGTGACTGCTGTGCCTTTGCATAGAGACACAATCCATCTGAGTCAATAGTAAGTGTAGGCTGACATATCTATTGGGAGCTGACAATACGTAGCACATAAATGTCTCTTATAATGCTGATGACCTGGAGAGATGCACCCTGATGTGATTAAATGGCAATTTGTCAATCTCTGGTGTGAAACTGCAGTTGTTACATGATGTCAAGTTCAGCTGAAGCAGTCAGCTCAACCACAGCACTTAATTCAAAGGGATCACATCAGATGGGAGTCTCTCATTGAGGGGAAATAACCTCCCTCCTTTCAGGCACTCCGATCAGAAGGACTGCTGATTCTGCCTACAGTCCATCTTCAGTGAGGGAGAATCTGCCTCCCCTTAAAAATGCCTGCCACAAGCTCTGGAAGATGCCATACCTCACTGCCGGGAAGCTGAACTTCTGCTGCCCTGTCAGATAGAGTGGCTGCCTTCCGCTGATCCCCTTAGAAAATACAATCTGCTCTGCTGCCTCAGGCTTCACCTCACTCAGTGCCAGCTCTATCATATGCTGTGAACACACATAGCCACCACCAGTGGCACTTCACTAGAGCAGACTCTTAGTTGGTCCATTATCTCAAGAGAGACCCTCTGTAACTCCTTAACTGTCCACATCAGCCATCTGCTTTTGGTTCCAGCAGTTGCCATGTCATGTGACTTACTCACCACTCCATTACTCACTACTACTCTCTTCCCCTTGTTGGCTCTGGTTTACCTTTGTGGGGTCCAGGGCCCCAACATATTAAATAAACAACAACATTATGAATATCAACACTATATATATATATATATATATATATATATATATATATCTTTATCTTTACAGGTATATTTGTATCCTCCATATCTTTACATGTATTTGTGTATATATAATTGACATAGAACCCAGCATGGGTAGACACACCTGGGGTCTGGGGTATGACACATGTGTATGTGAACACAACTGCTGACATTGCCATGCCTATGACACTACTATAATATGCACACTGACAGGAACATTTTTGAGTGCATTACTAGCCACCTTCCAGTTACCACCCAGGAACAACCATCACTTTCTGTCACATTTCTGAAACCGTCTATCCTGATCACAACAGAACCTTTTGTGCGCACTCTCTGTGCTGTAGAGGTTTTCTGATATATTCACACATACACAACTGAAAAAACATTGCTCTATATGTGAATATCTGCAATGGGGATCAGTTCAAATCCCGATGCTGCAAGCCCGGCACCAGTGAAGATCCTGACTGCACTAAAAGTAATTACTAACTATCCTAACCCCCCCTAACCCTAACCTTCCTTTAGGGGTGCCTAACCCTAACCTCCCTCCCTAGTGCCTAATGCTAACCCCCCTCTAAGTGCCTAAACCTAACCCCCCCACTGCCTAACCCTAATTCCCCCATGGGAGCCACTAACTTCACCGTGGCTGTCCACGTCCAGCGCCCAGCTTACCTTCGATCGGTATGCCGGGTGTCGGGCTCCCAGTGTAGGTAAAGTGACAGGCATCTGGATCTCAACGCCTTTCATTAGACCCCTGCCGGGACAGTCGGGAAGCCGGCGGTCAAATTGCGACCGTCGGCTTCCTGACTGCATCCCCTGCAATGTGTGTGGCTCTGAATCAGGCCTTTTGTTTTGCCTTTAATTACACTATGCACCTCTTCAAGCACTATTTTCTATCACAAAGCAATGACGAGTATGCTTGAAAACTCAACAATGAGTTTAGCTATATTAAAAATTATCGTACAAACCAAGTAAAAATATATTCTAATAATAGTGGTGTAACAGGGAAACCAGCAGCCTTGTGCAAAATCTAAGGAAGGGTCCCCCAGGCCATGTGAGCAGGCAGCAATTTAAGGTTCTCTTGGCCTGATTCACTGCTGATTGCAACTGCGATTACACACACAACTGGCTGATTGGTGTGTTCAGTGCATGCGTATGCGTCGCAATGCAGGTGCGCAAACACTGTGACTACACAGGCCCATCGCAGAGTGATTGACATGAAGTACCCTTTGGGGGTGGTGATGGGGGGTGTTTGGTGAAATGCAGGCTTGCCAGTGCATTTGAACGCTGTTGCAGGGGCATGCATAAATTAGATATATATGTTTGCACATATAATTCAGGCGCATATGAAGAATAAATCTTAGTGTAGAATGAATGTCTATAAATAAGCTGCTCCTAAAAAGTGTTATATCTGTAAACACATCTAAAACAACCAGAAATATAAAGACCTGGATAGAGCGTCACTAGATGGGTGTATACATATATCAATTATCCCAATAGTATTATAAAACTTGTGACTAAATCCAGACAAGGAGCGCTATATAAACAATTTGTTACATTAGCATAAAAGGACAAGAAATGGATAAAATATATAAAAATCACACACAATACAAAGTAAATAAATACATATAAGCTGGTTCCGTAATTATTGTGCAAATAACACAACAGATACACCCCTGCAGAAGGTGTCTCTGATGTCCTATGTAAAATATAGCACTATTTTGATGTGGTTCCACAATAAACATCAGCCTCCAGGTACATAATGGATACAAATCACCAGCTGTATCAATGCTCCTTCATACGCGTATATATATGCAGGTTTGGTGCAGTCCTTGCTCCACGTGACAAAGAGTGGTCGTCACTCGTGTTTAGTACAGAGTCACAAACTGATGCAATTTCACTTAGAATAAGCACCACTCAGTGCTGATGTGCCAATACCGGGTAAGAAAAAACACTTGTGTAGTGAATTGTTTAAAAGTAATTTACGCACGAGTTCACTCATGAGGACTCACAGTCCTACCAATAGCAACACTGTCCATGCACACAGAGGGGAGAGGATAATAGAGACTGCTTGGGTAGAATGGTCTCAATGATAATACATTACCACCGGCCGGTTTATGGTAGTAGATGTACTGATCCGTCATTCATACGAGAGAGTCCCGGACCTTACTACCACAGGTGTTCTAGCTCTACCGGCTAGTGATATCTTGTGTGTGAACTCCCGGAGTTTAGCTGAACCATTCATCGATCTCGAGCCCGCTCGTTCTTCCAGACAATAGCGAACCAGCTGATGATGAATTAAGGATCCCTAAGGATCCTTAAGGATCTACTACCATAAGCCGGCCGTCGGTAATGTATTATCATTGAGAACAATCTATACCAAGCTGTCTCTATTATCCTCTCCCCTCTGTGTGCATGGACAGTGTTGCTATTGGCAGGACTGTGAGTCCTCATGAGTGAACTCGTGCCTAAATGACTTTTAAACAATTCACTACACAAGTGTTTTTTCTTACCTGGTATTGGCACATCAGCACTGAGTGCTTATTCTAAGTGAATTGCATCAGTTTGTGACTCCATACTAAACACGAGTGATGACCACTCTTTGTCATGTGGAGCAAGGACTGCACCAAACCTGCATATATATAAGCGTATCAAGGAGCATTGATACAACTGGTGATTTGTATCCATTATGTACCTGGAGGCTGATGTTTATTGTGGAACCACATCAAAATAGTGCTATATTTTGCATAGGACATCAGAGACACATTCTGCAGGGATGTATCTGTTGTGTCATTTGCACAATAATTATGGAACCAGCTTATATGTATTTATTTACTTTGTATTGTGTGTGATTTTTATATATTTTATCCATTTCTTGTCCTTTTATGCTAATGTAATAAATTGTTTATATAGCGCTCCTTGTCTGGATTTAGTCGCATGCATAAATTAGCCACTGCGATATGCAGCTAGGACTTTCACTGCATGCGATGAGATTAGCAATTCCTGAGTAAGGTCAGACCTTGTGCAAGTGTGTGTGAGGCTGCAATTGTATTCAATGTTACTGATGCTTTTGCAGTATTGCTAAGCATTATGGATGTGTGTAAGATAAAGGGGGTATCCTTATGTTAGGTTGAGATCGCATTGCAATTGCAATCATTAGCATATCTTTGCAGTGAGACTGTGTGCATAATATTGTGACCATAATAGCGATCCTTTCTGAATCAGGCCCTCTGTGCTTCCACCACTCATTTCCAGATGAACTCACTATCCTACACATAAAGGCTTTGGACCTGATTCACACCCGCTCGCTAAGCTGTGCTCGCTTGCTGTAAGCGATTTTTGCCCATCTGTGCATGCATATAATTCGCAGTGCGCGTGCGCAAGCCATTCATTGCGATCTGATTTTGGTTGCTTGTATGCCACTATCAGGTCACTAGTGTGAGTGACAGATAGTGCCATTTGTGGGTGGTAACAGGGGAAGGTGCTTGTGAACGTGGGAGTGGTGTTGCGAATGCAAGCGTGTCAGGCCACCAAAACGCCGTTTAAAGGGCACGCATGATTAGCAATGTAGCATCAATGTACACAACACCTGCATGTATTTCAGCCTGCACTGATCGCAGTGCTTGCGGCGGGGAAAGACAACCCCAAGGGCTGCAAGCAGCTCTGATGGCTCACAATGGGCCCGATTAATCCTACATTTCCCGGAGATGACGTGTCTTGTGAGTGGCAAGGAGGCATCTTCAGACACTTACAAGTGCACTTTGCTGTAGCTCGCTAACACATAGTGGGCATCCTAATGCGATGCAGTGTGAGTGCTTAATTTAAATATCCGGCCCCTTTTTGCCAGCGAGCAATCGCATCTTGCGAGCGGGTCTGAATGAGCTCCTTTGTCTTATTTTCTGAGAGCTATCTAAAAAACTGTAAAGTGAACATTCTCCTTATCATGTATTAGTTGGACAATTAAACACAATTGCACAAATGAAATGTTCTGTACAGTGACATATTTTGAGGGTTGTAAATAATTTCCCTGTGGTCTCGTTTATTGTTTTTGCTATATTGCTTTTTGCCGTACGGACTATTACTAAAAACACTATTGTGCATTGAGCAAAGATTACTACATTAATAATAAAAACAACTAAAGTGCTCAAATATTTTACAGTTTGTCCTTTGAATATAAAAGGACCATGGTTTAAGGTTCTACAGTATATGTGATGCTACTGACTGTGCCATGCTATGTTCTTGGTTGTACTGTACTAAAAACTGCTAGTGACAGAAATTTTTAGAATGCAGATTTCACATATTGCAACATATTAATACTTCATACATAATGTAACAGTAGGCAGCAAACAATGGAGTGGAATCAGGATTTATACACCGATCCCTACATAGAAATATTAAATGCATGCTATAAATATGTGTGCAATAAATGCAGTTTTAAATCTTTGTTTCATATAAACATTCACAAAATTCATATTCATGTCTGATCGTTAATGAGTTCACTTTATGGAATAGGTATTAGATAGTTACAGTCATAGATATTCACAATAATTGCTCTGAACACAGACTCTACAGTATTTTGATGAAGCCTCAAAGTCAAACAGGGGAATAAAACAGAATTAAAGTACGAGTAGTCAATTGAATAAAATGAAACTACAAGAATAGATGTTTGCATAGTATAATTCATTAACACACCAATCTACAGCAATCACTTTTTTTCTGCTTAGTTAAGGTGAAAAGAATAATGGAATTAAAAACAAGCATTTTTTTTTCTTTTAATAATGCGCAGATTCAAACAATAGCTTAAAAACAACTTGGCGATCTACACCGCAGTCTCGTTACAATACACATCATTTATACAAAAAAAAACCTGTCTACATTACTAGATGTTTGGGCATTAGGAACAATTCTAGAATAATGATTCTAATAAATGGATGAATACAAATATGCTGTACAAATTCCAGATTTAGATTAGAGAAATGTCACCTACATTAGTACTGGAAACAACAAATACAACAAAAGATAAAATGTAAATGAGAACTTAAATATAAAGAACACCATTAAAATGCCTTCAAAGAGATATTGTAATGACTCAAATGACTATTAAAAGTAGATCTTTAAATATTGGAAGCAAAAAAAAATTACTACATTAATACATGCATGGGAATAATGTATGGCTCCAATTTCCTCATCTACTGGAGAAAAAAAAGAGAAAGAAAAAGCGAAAAGGAAATCCCTTATTTTTCTATTCACTTACTATTCATCCACTCTCCATCTGATATGATCTCCATTTAAATCTGGCCCTCCATACTGGCATTTATATTTAATCTTAGTACTTAAAATAATGCAATTTTTCCCATTTATCGTCTCATGCATGAACACATACGACAGGTCTAATAAACATACATCTGCCCCTAAATAAAGTCTGGTGCAAATGACTATAAAATTTTAGCTTCAGCTTGAATTGGCCATGCACTAATATTTAGTGCGAAAGTTAAATATTTTTGTAAGTACAGGTTGAGTCTCCCATATCCAAATATTCCGAAATACGGAATATTCCGAAATACAGAATTATTTTGGCAAGAATGAGATAATGAAACCTTTGATTTTTGATAGTTCAATGTACACAAACTTTGTCTAAGGCACAAATTTTTTAAACTATTGTATAAAATTACCTTCAGGCTGTGTGTATAAGGTGTATATGAAACACAAATGAATTTCATTTCGGTACACAAATTTTGCTTGAGCTACAAAATTATTGAAAATATTGTATAAAATTACCTGCAGGCTGTGTGTATAAGGTGTATATAACACATAAATGCATTATGTGTGTATATTTGGGCCCCATTCCCAAGATATTTCATTATGGTATGCAATTATTCCAAAATACGGAATATTCCGATATCCAAAATACCCCTGGTCCCAAGCAGTTTGGATCTGGGAGACTCAACCTGTAGTTACTATAAGAAAAACAAACACATTTTAGTCATAGTTTGACACATTTAAAGATGACAACCATGAGAATATTGCAGCATTAAGTTTCTATTATATTCAATTCTGCTGATAAGGGTTGTGGCAAAGTAATTTTAGATTTAGCCTACTATGGGTATGATTCATTACCAATCGCAACTGCCATTGCGCACGCAATTGGGCAATTGTTGCCTTCTGCGCACGCGTATGCATCGCAGTGTGCATGTGTGAACCAGACACTTCGATCGGGACTGCGATCACAGTGACTGCGCAGACCCATTGCAGAGTGATTGACAGAAAGTGGCATTTGTGGGAGGTGACAGGGGGGGTTGGTCAGCGAAATGCAGGCATGGCAGTGCATTTGAATGCTGTTGCATGGGCATGCATAAATTATCCACTGCAATGCCATACGCAGCTTGTGTACTCATAGCGTGTGATGAAGTTAGCAATTCCTGTAAGTAGTTATTATAAGAAAAACAAAACACATTTTAATCATAGTTTGACACATTTAAAGATGACAGCCATGAGAATGTTGCAGCATTAAGATTCTATTATATTGAATTCTGCTGATAAGGGGTGTGGCAAAGTAATTTTAGATTTAGCCTACTATGGGTCTGATTCATGACCGATCGCAACTGCGATTACGCACGCTATCCAATTGTTGCATTATGCGCATGCACATGCATCGCAGTGCGTGTTTGTGAACAAGACACTGCATTCGGGACTGCGATCACAGTGACTACACAGACCCATCGCAGAGTGATTGAGAGGAAGTGCATTTGTGGGAAGTGGTCGGCGAAATGCAGGCATGCTTGTGCATTTGAATGCCATTTCATGGGCGTGCATAAATTATCCACTGCAATGCCATATGCAGCTTGAGTACTCATAGTGTGCGATGAGGTTAGCAATTCCAGAGTAAGGTCCGAGCTTATGCAAGTGTGTGTGAGGCTGCAATGGTACTCTATGTAACTGATGGTTTTGCAGTCTTGCTAAGGATTACGGATGTGTGTAAGGTAAAGTGGGTGTCCTTATATTGTGCTGCGATGGCATAGTGATTGCAGTGGATTAGCAAAATATCACAGTGAGACTGAGTGTGTAATCGGCATTGCAATCGTAGTTGCAATCCGTAATGAAATCAGGCCCTATGTTAATGAAGCCCTGGAGGTGTCTTTAGTAACGAGACACCTACCTCCAGTTTCTCAGATACTCTGCATGCATCCAAAGATTCAGCATTGGATCACCATCAGCAACAAAGCATGGACCATCGTACATCTAAGAAAATAAGGGTCTCATTCAGACCTGGTCGCAAGCGCCGATGCGCTCACAACCACGTCGATGGTTAGCCCTGCGCATGTGCAGTGGCCACACTGCGTTCGCAAGCCCCGGAGCGAGAGGGGTGGCTGTTGATGTTGATCGACAGCTCGCCCCGTTTGGTAGGTGGGCCGGGGGGGTGGTTTCAAAAACGAAGGTGTTCCTTAAGGAACGCCTACTGTTTTGTGGGTGGCCGCATTGACATCATCAGTGATGTCAGTGGGGAGCTTCCTGCTTGATCAGAGCAGGAAGCTCCCTGGGGCTTGCGGTTGACGAGTGCCAAACTTAGGGTCTCATCGAAAGCCCTGATGGACCATCAACCTGGTTGGTCGCTAAGCTGTGGGTGGTAACCCACAGCTTAGCTAGCGACCAGGAGGCCGGACCAAAAAAAGGAAGTGGCCGCCCTCATTCAGAGAGAGTGATCGCTTCTTGCAACTGCCTCTGAATGAGGGCCTACGTTTGCTCAAAATGTTCACTGCTACTAGCTGCAGAGGCCAGTGAATTTGTGTTTGAAGAGTCAGTCACTGGTTTCAGCTCACATCAAAAATGGGGGTGACACTTTCCCCATCCCACCCCCAAATTGTTGCAGACTGTCAATCAACTGACATCTGCAGCTGCACTGCATCCGACGATCATGAGTTGTATTAGAAGTAAAGATGATGATGATGGTTTAAACATAGCAATTGAAGATTCTATTGTTGAAATGCAACAGGATGAGGGGGATAATTGTGTATCTGACACTAAAGATGATGACATTGATCATGAATGTGCTGGACAAGAACATGTTAATAAAATTCAGGATGATGATGTTGTTTGTGTCAAAGTCAGCCAGCCACCAGTGGCAGCATTTCTTGCCAGAGATAAGAAGAAGCATATTGACATGCTTGGTCATTTTAACTGAAAAAGCCACCTCTTTCATTTTGAATCATTTTCATACACATCCTGATAACATTGGTCAAGGTATCTGTACCATTTGTAGTGCTAAAGTAGGGATGTTAACCATCTAGGCATCTCCCCCCTGTTAGGTAATTTACAGTGAGTTAATGCAACATTTTTATAAAAATCTGGAAAATCATGTAAAATAATAACAAGCAGTCCAACATCAGCTACTAACATCATGGATAGATCTCAGCACATACAAATTCCACCACCAACACCTACATCATCAACCTCCTAAGTATTGATGAGAGGTTGTCCTGCATGCTTTATTGCCTCCCTTATCCAATAAGAATCCTTGCATGCTAGGGCTGCTGCAGCCTTCGGCCATTATTGGTGAAACAATATTGTGAGCTGTAAAGTGATCAAAATTGACTGGAACTGAATGGTGTTGATGTTAATCATTGTGTAGGAACAATCATTGTGTAGGAAGGTGGCAGTGAGTGGGCTGACTTGTCTATAAAGGTATGTTGTAGTACATGTATGTTTGGTGTGTTCTTGATAAAAGTCCGGAAGGACTGAAACATTGGACCAGACCCAGTGTCTTTGACTCTTACTTTCCAAAACCCACGAGTGCCGCCTTACCAGTATTGTTTATATATATATATATATATATATATATATATATTAGGGATGTGCAGGCTCGGATAGGTTCGAGTTTGCACGTGGAGTTCGGATTTTTCCCTCCAAAAAAACGGAACTCAGAACGAGGCAAAACGTCATCTTACATGGACGAACATCATCATTCCTGGACAAAAGACCAGGAATGATGATGTTCGTCCATGTAAGATGACGTTTTGCCTCGTTCTGAGTTCCGTTTTTTTGGAGGGAAAAATCCGAACTCCACGTGCAAACTCGAACCTATCCGAGCCTGCACATCCCTAATATATATATATATATGTTTGTTGGCAAATATCTTCCACAGCTCTCAATGTAAAGCTGCCAAATCTTACACAGTTATAAAGTTTGAAAAAGTAAGCTATTAGACCAGATAGCGGCAAAGCAACAATGTGACAAAGTGACAGTGACAATTCTTATATATAAAAGTAATCAGACTGTTTGTTTGTCTATCTGGTAATGCATTTAAACACCCCTGCACCGATTGGGATGAAACTAATGCAAGGTGGTCCAGTTGGACCCTGGCCAGATTTTTGGGGGTTAGGGTCGGTGTAGGCTGGGCAGAACTTTGACCCGGGGAGCCTGTTCTGAGTCTTCCACTGGATGGATTTGGACTAAAGCTTCACAGAATGGTAATATTGGATCCCAGAAGACAAGGGGGTTGAGGTCCCAGTTGGACCTCCCATTGGTGTACACTGGGCACTTTGACCCAGGGATGCTGGGCAGAACTTTGACCTGGGGAGCCTTTTCTGGGCCTTCTACTTGAATGAAAACTTCACAGAGGGGTGGCAATTGGTCTGGGATGTCTAATAGAATTTTGTAAGACTAATTTTTCAAAGGGTGCCATGCCTTCTGTGCCTACATGACTTTTTGCTCAGACCACGTTGATGTAGTATCTGGAGAAAGAAATCTTCCCAATAATGATGCAGTTAAGTCATATCTCAATCAGCTTATATAGTACCTTGCAGCCATACAGTCAGTGTGACAGCCCAGCAACCTATTAGAAACAGTTATTTTCTAATCAAATTATTTAGAATATTAAAAAATTGAGGGGTATTCACCAAAAACAGCTATTTTTTGAGGTACCCACAAATATTGAGTATTACTCTGATGTATTATGGACCATTTTCATCCACAAAGGCATCCTTTATAGGTTTCTATGGGGGCTGCTGTGCTGCTGGACTTACCAAGCTTGGCCCCGATAGGATCACGCCATCCCAGATGGCGTAACCATACAGTAGTCTATGGGCTACAAATTCACAAAGTTTTCCAGAGAAGGAGCATCTGCAACCCTCTTTGTTGGCACAGGTGACACATACATGGCAGATGGCCCTGCATGCATATTGGCTGCCAGGAACACTTTCACACTGCTTCCAGCTTTTCACCAGCATGGCACTTATTGGAGTCTGTCTCCTGGCAAAAACACTTTAGTAAATTTGCATGAAAAAAAATAATTTTCACTTTGTGAATTTGGGCAAAAAATATTTATCACATTGAGATTAAAATGACAGTTTTTGATAAATATGCCCTTATGTACTGTGAAATTTCTAGTATGTCTGTAGGACTTACAGGAAATTATAAAATCAATATCACAAAAGGTTAAAAATATCATAGTGATTTGTATAAAGTTGGAAATTCAAAGGAAATGTAATCTTGAATGAATATATAACATTTTGAAACACACAATGGAGCTGATTCATAGTTGTACAGTATGCTGGAGCGATATTTTCGCAGTTTGCCAATTTTTCCTGATCTGTGCATGTGCAGGTGTCATACTGTGCATTTGCAGAAGAGGTTCTTGCGACGTCACTGATGGCAGTGTTTGGTAATGAGCTAGAGATGATTGTCTCGATATTCTCTGAATGGCTGGCACAGACCCTTGTGAGCACAATCAAAAGAAAGGTTTGCTGAATTTATTCATAGAAGCATGTTACTCTAAGGTAGTGTGTCCAAAATTATTGTTGTGTCATGTTATTTTGTATATATGTATCTTGTGTCACAATTAATTGTCATAATCAAAGTACAAAAAAAATATTTAGCGAAGGAGCAGACCATTTTGTAAAAACTACTGTAAGCAAGTTCAAGTTATATAAAAAAAATCTTTCAACCACATAAATATTTAATATTAGCAATGGAACAATTATCTAAACAAATAAAGTACACTTAATTGGAAGTTTTGGCTTACAAACCACACAGTTGGAAAAAGAATTTAAATGATCTTTTATGTTTTTCCATTTTAAACCCAAGCAGGGAGTAATAATCATGCTGACTTTAAGTGTTGATGTACATAGAAATAGGTTTCAGATAGTACTTTATGAAATGCAATACCTCATGTATAAGAACGCTTAAACAAAGCAGCTGCACAGGCTGTAAATATGACAATATTGATTGGCATGTGAATTGGATATGATTAAGGCAGTGGGATTAATCAAGTCGAGAGTGGTCCATCAATACGCAATTGCCTCTCTTTTTTTTCCTTGCATGATTTATAAATTCCATGAGGCGGTAGTTTGATTGAAATATGTGACAAGTTGAAAGTTTAAGTTATTGACTTGTAAATTGAAAGATTAATTTCAGGGTGAAATAGCACAGGGAAATTAACTGTAAGATTCTGAGAAACAGGTTACATGTTATAAGGAAATTCCTAAGGAGCCAAGCAAGTTTATTTTAGTAGTAACAGTGGCATATTGTAGTATCCCTTGCAATAGTACAGTATAGACCAGAACAGAACAGAATACCAGCAGATTCACAACTCAAGTAGTTCTTCCCTGCTTTATCCGTATGGTTACAATTTTTTTCTTTGTTGTACAATAGTACATAATGTACAGAAAATGTGAGGGTTTCGTAAGAGTTCCATGGCAGTTTATGAATTTTAGCATGATGTTACAGTATCATGGTTATATAATACATTTATGCAGCAGTAAACTGGTTCCAGACTTTTTGGGATCATGGTGCCCTAGATACACAGTAATTTTTTTTATAGAACCCTAGGCCAAAATTTTCCTATGGAGACACTCAGCAAAAATAAGAAAATTGTGCTTACTTGCCATCCTTAGGTTTAGTTATGCTTTAGTGGACATATGCTTCTATTTGCATCTCATTGCTATTCATCAACAATGTTTTTTTCTATGAGCTATTAATCATAATAGATGGAAAACATAGAAAGGTGTGAATAGGGGAGAAGTGGAAGACAAGGGAAGAAATGGTTTGGTGCCAGTCTCACAACTATTGGGTTGTGGGAGCAGATGGGAAAAAGTAAGGGATAAAGATGGGAAGGGTGGACAATAGGGGATATACAGAAAGCCACGCATGGAGAGCCAGAGAGAATGATATACAAACAGGCTGGAGACAATGAGACTAACACAATAATGGAGGAGTAGGTGCAGAGGCTGGTACAAATTGAGTCAAGGGTGGGCAGTGGAGAAGATGACACCATATTCACAATGTCTGCCTTCCAACAGGAAACAGAAATATAGAAGAAGCTACATCTATAATGAAGAGAAAAAAATATTATACACAGGAAAGAGAAAGGATGCACAGGTACACACTAAGCAGTGAAGCCTATGTATAGTTTACATGCAGTGCATGGCTGAGCATATAAAGATGCCAGCCCAAATAATTTGATTTGGGACCACCTATAGCACCTCTGCAAATATTAAATGTCTCCAGGGAGAAATGTAACTATTAGGATATTTTAAAAGAGGATCAATTGTAGCAAATTTATTTTAGACATTTGGCACATTTTAGGATAAGGTTTATAGTGCTTGTATCAATTAGGGCTCACTGTAGTATCAAATAAAGGTCTGGATTCAATTAGACATGAAAAGCCGTGGTTTGTACCTTTTGCACAAAAAATGTGTATCGTGCAATCCTGTTGTTTGAAGGTTTCGCATGTGTGAATCCTCCATAGACAAAACCGTTGAACTGTTTTTCACCATCTCAAAGCAAGTAAAAAGTTGTGCAAAATCCCTATTTTTGGCAAAAAATTTGGTAACATTTCAGATATATAAAAAGCGCTAAACCATAACAATAATATTTGTAACTCTTTCTGTAAACATTGAAAAAGTGTGTCAGTTCAAAAGAAATCCCTGTAATTGACAGGTGCTGGGTAGGTAATATGTAAATGCTCACTTTACCTTTCCCTAGTGTCGGTGACTTAGTGGATGATCTTTCTGCCTTGCAGCGGTTGCACAGAGTTGGTCAGCTGTTTGTTGATCCCGTGTGTCTGCCAATTGATCTTCCTTGTGTTGCGGTTGCTTCTTTAGCTCCCGGCGGAATGCCGCTATCACCTCACTTCATGCACCGGGGTCCATGTTTGAGACTGAGGGCCATATTCAATTGTCGGTGAAAAGGCGTTCTCTGTGAAAAGTTTTCACAGATGATCAGAATCTTTCCGCCATATCCGAGTGCAAAGACTTTTCGCTGGTGCGAAAAGTCTGCACCTTGTAACCAGCGGAAAAGTTTCGCCTGTGAATGGAGGCGGAATAAAGTACAGAATTGGGGGTTTGGGGTGCAAAGTAGTGGGAACAAGTGTTTAGCAAAGTGTGGTAAACTTAACATACAGCTGATTATGAAGAAATCCTTATGTCATCTATAGATGGCGTCAGCGGTACAGTCCTCATTGCTGACAATGGGAACCCAGCAAGCCTTTACAGCTTCAGTATGCCACTGGCTTTCAATGGTATACAATGGCATACAATGTGCATGCTCATTTTTTGGGGCTTCTAATGCTCTGGGTCTAGCTGTTACTAGGAGTTGATGGGAATAGCTCCCCTCTAAATATTTGTTTGTCATGATCTCAGTTTGTTTTACTTCATCTTCTGGATCACTACTTAACCTGTTTACCATGAGGTATTGAGAGAATGGTAGTTCTCTCTTACAGTATGTGGTTTTGGATGATGGCTTAATGCCTTACTTTTGCCTGATCAGAGTCTGCGAGCGGGTCTGAATAAGGCCAATAAAATAATTGAAATTACACTGTAAGAACTGGTACTTTCTAGTCACAGTCCAGTTTTAAGTCAAAGTTCATAAATTGTAATAAATATAAACAGTATTTGAAGCGTTCAATTCAGAGTTCATAGTAATACATCACACATTTATCATTTAGATTTCCTTTACATATAGTCAGCTGCTAAAAGCATTATCTTGACATGCAAAGTTTTCAGGTGACTATTACAAAATAAAAGCACCCCAGTTTTTTTGTCACATACCACTATGTTTCTTCTTTTTATTTTTCAGTATGTGTAGGAGGTAACTTTGGTATCCTGGCTAGACTACATGTGAAGTGCAAATGTCACTCAGATTTGTTGTGTAGTGAATGACTGATTGGATGTATTACATTGCCAAAATGTCCCATGGGAAGTGATATTTGTGCTTCAAGTGTGGTCCAGCCAAGACGTCAAAATGCTTGTATGACCAATAAGTCCATGCTGCCCATGCACCTCCACACCTCTCCTCCTGGGAAAAAAAGAAAAAAAAATGCATCAGGTGAGTCTTGGTAAGGTCTATGGTCAATCAGTCCCAGTATGGACCTCAGTAATAAGTATACACCCTTACTGTACTTGGCCTATGCTCACCTGCCACTTACCTCCAAGATCTCATATTTTAGGAGACAAAGTTACAAGAGTAAGATACTTCTACATTTGCATAATAATCACAAGCAAAGAAAAATATTTAAACAAATATATAGTAGAACAACCACAAACTCACTGTTATAGTTTTTAATCACACACAAAAAATTTCATTTTAATTTTCCCACTGTGGAAACGCATTACATACACATACACCTAACCTTAAACTTTACGTTCAAGCCATGCCATATGTTATGCCACACAGTTCTGTAGCAAAGTTGCATCAATAATGCAACAAAAGTACATTGCACTAGTACCTTGGAACAGGTTCTGTCATTGCTTGCAGCTGTTGTGTGCAACTTGGACTCTAACCTGGTTAAGAAATAAAAAGATAAAAGACATATACAAGTGAGCCATGCCATGCAATGTTGTGCTTTATCTGTGACTTTATACCAATTTGATTGCAACAGATATGCTAATTCTAACCAAACAGTACACTATAAGCTTCTTTGGATGCAGCAACAATGCAACAAAGATGCTAAATTCATAAACAAGTTTGACATTCCTGGAATCGTTTGCTATCCATGTTTGAGCATCCCAGTCTCTCCATGCATATTGCACAATTTGGTGCAAAAAGGATAGGTGTATGAGGACACATATGTACCATTGCAATGGATTTTAGATACATTTCCGTGCCCTGGGATTACCAGAACACCTGGAAATAGGCAAATATAGGGGAGAGGGGTTTACAGTTTCAGATAAACCTTACTAGTAGCCTAGCCAGCAATTCAAATCATGACCACAATATCAAAAATATATACAATGACTTTGCTAGAGATGCAGCCACAACATGCAGAATAATGGGCAACACGGAACTGATATGCATCCCCAGTGGCAGCATACTTTTATACTTGGGGCATATTTACTACTGTGCAGGTATTTAGAAGTGGAGATGTTGCCCATACCAAACAATCAGATTGTACTTAACAGTTATCTAGCACCTTCTAGAAGACCATAGCTATAATCTTATTGGTTACTATGGACAACATCTCCACTTCTAAAAATCAACACTTTAGTAAAAAATATACCACTTACAGTGATCGCTGGCTCTTTAAATGTCTACCCTTTGTAAGAGGCAGACTATACCTTGTTAAGTAGTATGTATGAGCTCTTCATGGACATGTCAGGCTTACTCTAAAATTAAGCATTTTGAAACATCATCATTAAAGTCCTAGAATAAGATAGCTACAATGTACAGAAGCTAGAATTAAAACAAATGAATAAATATGTATCATGTAAATACTAATAATATCAACAAGTATTTTTGTTTGGATGTACAAATGTTACAAATTATTTACTGTATGTTTAAAAAATGTAATTACAGTACATAATCCTTGACATTACCTGGCCATGGAAAGATTACAAAGGCCTTACCATGCAATGTGAATATAATGGATGTTATAGATAATACATTACCTGGATAGTCCCATCCAACAGATGTAGCACATTTCTATAGAGCACTTTGGGTACACTATGTCCTAGAAAATTACTACATTCACAGATGCCAGTTCAATTCAAACCTGACACAGAATAACAACATTTATGAAATGATATCTAAGATGCAGATAAATTTTAATTTAATGCACATTTCTGAATGTAAATGTACACATGCATCAGGTTTATCTTGGGTCACAAATACCTCACATAACTCCGCTGTATGACATGTTTCTAACATAAATAATTTGTTTTGTTTTTTAAATTAATAGCTGCATAATACAGTACATTTATTGAAATGACTAAAATGTTTAATGTATGTCTGGGTGAATTTCTCTGTCAGTTATGCCTCCCAGCCATCTCACTTTAGGTGTAATATTCCAGATTTTTGAGGACTCTCCCTAAAAAGGCTGTCCCACGGTCTCACGACCAGGATATTTGGTTAATGGTAATTTTCTTTCAAAAACATTAATTGAGTGCCTGTCTATGCCCATGAAAGTTTTGGAATGCCCTCAGTGTTCTACAACCCTACCCCTTATCCCCTGCCGAAATCTCTGATATTCTGTGGTCTGCTCATGGATTTGCAATCAGCCCGTATATCTTTAGTAAATATATTCTTCCAAATTAATCTCTCAAGATTGCCCAGTTTACCAAATTTCTCCAGTTGTTCTTTTAAGAATATTTATGATCAGTCTCTGCAGTTTAATGTGTGTCTATGCGGTGCCAATTTTAAGTTGTGCCCCACAATAACTGATCTATTTATGTAGAAATTAGGGCAGTTCCAAAAACAAATGAACCATATTGTTGTTTATTGTGGCAATAAGGACTTTTTTTGGGTGGGTATATGGTGCATTGCTGTGACATGGGATCTGATAATAATCTGTTCCAGGAAAAGAGGAAGAAGTAAACAGTTTGCTCTGGCCACACATGTGCTTTGCAAAATAGATGCAATGGGTATCAGGTTCAGCTACAGTCCACTAAGAAGAGATCATAATATTGTTCTCCAGCCAGGATACTTCAAAGAGGTAAGCAGGGTAACACTATCTTACCTTATGCAGACCAACACCAAATGTCTTTTGAAGCTTGTTAAATTGCATTACTGAAAATACCCCAATCATTGTGTGTCCAAGTTTCCATTGGTAAATATGTGGGTTCAATTACCACCAAGACACTTGCTGTGTGAAGTTAATATATTCTTCCTGAGTTTGCATGATTTACCCCGGGTACTCGGAAAACATTTAGCTGACAAAAAATAACTGTAGTGTATATGTATTTGTTAATGTAGCAGGTAATATAGATTGTTAGTTCTACTAGGGCAGTAACTGATGTGAATGACTAAATATTTTCTGTAAAGCACTGTGAAATGTGCACTATACATAAATAACTGTTAATAAATGAATATTTATGGGACTGAAGGGCTTGATAAATATGTCCCTAATGGACAGATATATTGCTTACAGCATTTTTCAAGTGAAAATTATTACTTTTTTCCCACCCAAAATCTGGTTTTATAAAGAGGCAAAATGTCATCTTTAATGGACAAGCATCATCTTTCATGGACTTTTGACATGATGTTTGTCCATTAAAGAAGATGTTTTGTCTCTTTCTGAGACACGATTTTTGAATGGAAAATCCAAAATAATCCAAGCCTGCACATCTCTACTTTTATTGTGATGAGAATAAAGAGCTTTTCATCTGAATGTATCAAAGTGAATTAAAATTTGAAAAGTGTATGTTCTGTGAAGTGGAAAAATGACCTTAGCATAAGACCACAAAATCATCTAAATAAATGTGTTTCAAATGTAACAAATGTAAGTATTTTTAAAAATATTTCAAGGCTATTATATTGAAATACTTATTATGGACATGGTACATAATTATTTTATAGCACCAATTGGGGACTACTGTAAAATAAAAAAATTTGTGAAAATGGACTGACTTAAGGATGAACCATACATTTGTTATGGTTATTTGGGAAAATAGTTTATATTCATTTATTGATGTACCTGGATATGGCAAATAATAAATCAAGTGAACATGTTAACATGGGTAGTGAATTTACTAGTGACAGTGTTAAGTTTATCTAAAATTAAAGCAGATGGATGTATATGTAAAGGACGTTTTGACAAGTGAAGACAATCATCTGGTGCCACCAAGATATGCTACCCATGGCTGGAGAATGTCACAAATTGGGGTCTTAGCATTCCATTCAGACTCAGAGATTCATTCATTTCAGTTTCCAAGACATCCCAAGGATGCCTCCCTGTGATTAACTGATCCACCTGGGTGCTCATCTGGTCAGCTAGACCAATGGTTATTGACCACCTCCTATTTAAACCAGTTCCTTAGCACAAACCATTGCCTGAACACTGTATTCCTAACCCTGATAGTTCAAGGCTCCAGACTTACTCTGGTAGCCTGAGTTTGTGGGTTCTCCCTATTTACCATCTACGCTGAGTTTCGTTCACCTGCCGGCATCGCAGCTTCCACGCTGCATACAGACCTGTCTTCCATCTGCTGCTGTGTTCCATTATCCCAGTGCCAGAGTATCCACGCTGAATACAGACCTGTGTTCCATCTGCTACTGTGTTTCATTATCTGTCAGTGCCGCAGTGTCCATGCAGCATACAGACCTGTGTTCCATCTGCCACTGTGTTCCATTATCCTAGTGCCGGAGTATCCACAGTGAATACTGACCTGTGTTCCATCTGCTACTGTGTTTCATTACCTGTCAGTGCCGCAGTGTCCACGCTGCATACAGACCTGTCTTCCATCTACCGCTGTGTTCCATTAGCTGACAGCACTGCAGCATCCACACTGCATATGGACCTGCACTACCACTTCATCTCAGCCAGCAGTTATATCACTTTCATATACCTGGCTACCATCACCTATAAGTGCTGAGCCAACGAGTCCAGCCCTGGTCTCATTCCATCATACCACTGGGACAGAGCATTCAAGTTACTTTTGCTGTTATACTCTATGCTCAATGGTTATCTAGGTTATCAGGTTATATAATTATGCTGACTTGTATTGACTTCCCTGAACAGTGTGCTATTGTCTTGCACTGGTTCAGAGAAGGGTGCTGCCTCCAGGGATAGGGTTCAGTGTGCAATATACAGTCTGTAAAGAGGTGTCCAGTAGAAGTGTCACCTAACTTGACTCTCAGTTCAGAGTTACTCACTGGTTCCAGTACCAGATCTTGCATTAGAGCTTTACCAAAGTTGCAGCTTTCACAAGTTGTTCTCTGACGACATAAGATTTAGATTCCTGGCTTGAGTTCTCAGTTCCTATCTACCAGTACTTAACTATTCTTTCAGGGGTCATCCTTGTCGCTGGAGTATATTCCTGGTCTTACTGGCCTTCACAGCTCACTAGACGAAGGGTTTCTCAGTGGACCTGGTCTGTTCACCCCGGTTCCAGTGCAGTATCCTTGCATATCACAAGTCTGTGATTCCTACACTGTCACTAGTGTATGTACTGTAGCTCCTGTTCATACCAATGAGCCAGAGTTTCATCAAGCCACTTTGTTTCCTATGCATGTCCGTCAGACCTAAGGGTACCAAGCCAGATCTACAAATAACCAGACAATGACAGAGAAGAGGAGCTAAATAGAGATTTAGAGGAGGAGAGAGAAAATATGTCTTTCCCCCATGCATTGCATGCCATTCTATCTAACTCTCCAAACTAAATCATTCTCATTTGAAAATAAAAGTCCTTTCGATGTTTGACAAATTCTAAAAACATTACCTTTTGGAAAACAAATGTGATGTTTGGCCACTTGACACTTTTCATGACAGATATCTCTTTTCATGACAGATATCTAATGAGTTAACAATTGTATACAAATCATGAAAAACAAATTATCATGAAAAATGTGTGTACTGTAAATGTTATCTAAAATTTTCATAAAAATAGCCTTCCTCATAAATTAGTTACCAAACATTCTATTCATAATATATGGTAAAGATAGGTTAAAAGTTAGCTCTTTAGAGGGTATAATCCAGAGATTGCTATGTATACAACTACAGTATTTGGTGCATGAATGTTTAAAAAACACATGGAGTTTGCTCATTGTCACTGTAACCATGTAATGTAATAAAAACTGCCCTGCGATAACATTCATGTTGTGAGAGGTATATAATCATTTCATTATATGTAACCAGGGGCAGAGCTATGGCAGACAATGGAGTTGCCTGCTGCCAGACTCCAGCACTGAAGGGGCACCTCCTCCATTGCCTGCAATATATTCACCCCACTTAGGGCTTTAACTATGTACCCGGAGTGTACCATCATGGCCACCCAATACATGGCACCTCTTCCCGGCACCTAAGAAGCCACTATACATTAGTGGAGAGCTCCGTGTCAGACCATCAACTACCACCTTCGTCTATCTATAGCCTGTCCCTACTCATTGGTGTCGCTGCTTCTCAGCAGCTTCTTATGCCAGTGTGACACAACCAGAACTCCCCTCCCCCCCAACTCTCTGTCTCACTCCTCCCTGGTGGCAGCCATAGCTTCAGCTCACACCCATCCAGCAGTCCTGGCACATCCCCTCAACAACAACTCCTAGACCCACTCCTCCCTGTGGACAGCCCTAGCTGTGGACACGTGCAGCAGTCCTGGTGCCTCCCACACCAACAACTCTCCTTCCCACTCATTCCTGGTGGCAGCCCTAGCTGCTATGATCTGTGTGAGTGGGAACAACAACTCCCTGTCTTGCTTGTCCCTGCAGACAGCCCTAGCCATGGACCCATTCTGCCATCCTGGTGCCCCCCACACCCACAAAGCTCTGTTACACTCCTCCCAGGCCTAGCCACAGCAGAGTCCTGAGTGGCTGACCTGAGGATCTGGATGTCAACAGGGATGTATCGAATGGAGCTGCGGGTAAGAGGGCAAGGAAGGCAGAGGCCTGGGGCACTAGTGACTGAGTCTGGGGTGCAGATCTTTGGAGGAGTAACTTCCCGGGATGTGATGCAGTCAGCAGTAGTCTGAGCATTATGTTATTTGTAGTCCCACCACAGTGGCAGTCTTACAGTATTTTGACTTAAACTCAGGGTCTCATTCAGACCCGGTCGCAAGCACTGAGCGCTTGCAAATGGGTTGATGGTTAGGCCCTGTGCATGCGCAGCGGCCGCACTGTGTGTGCGCAAGCCCCGGAGCAAGAGAGAAACTCTCTCGCTCCGGAGCTCACTACAAAAGGGCCGGCTGTCAATGTTGATTGACAGCTCGGCCCGTTTTGTAGGCGAGGCAGGGAGTGGTTTAACAAACGGAGGCGTTCCTTAAGGTACGCCTACCATTTTGTGCGTGGCCGCACTGACATCAGCAGTGATGTCAGTGGGGGGCTTCCTGCTCGATCAGAGCAGGAAGCACCCTGGGGCTTGCGGCTGCTGAGACTCAACCTTAGGGTCTCATCGCAAGCCCCGATGGTCGCGATGGTCATGACCATTGCAACAATCACCCTGGTCAGTCGCTAAGCTGTGGGTGGTAAGCGGAAGTGGCTGCCCTCATTCAGAACGAGCACTCGCTTCTTGCAAGCACCCCTGAATGAGGGCCTCAGTCCTCATAGCCACCACATCAGGTGGTTTTCCCCTCTATCAGGGGTGTCAGGAGGGCTCCACACCCCACATCAGGTGGCTTTCGCCTCTATCAGGAGGATTCAGAGCATCATGCAATTTGCACCATACATGTCACTATAGGGATGGCCATCAGTATGGTTACCAGTGTTGGCAAAATAGAAAGTGGCTATCGGTGGTAACCAACTATGCAATGGATGACCATCGATGGCTTCACCAACTGATGGTCATCCCTGTTCCATGACTGACTGGCTGGTGGGCCAATCATAACTGGGGGGCTTGGCTTCATGGGTGTCAGAGGGTGTAGCTATGCTCAGTTTCCCAGCACCTTGATTAAAAAACAAACTATTCGGTTACATTCTTCCATCGATGGAGGGAGACCACCTGGTTCTCCCCCAACATTGGGATAAACATTCAACATCGGCCATAAACCATGAATGATTAGGAATCATCGATGGTCAATGGCCATCCCTAGGTCACTATCTTATCTTTGATTAATGCATACAGATGTGTCCACATATATCTATCCTCCGTGCAACACATAACGCATGAACGCAGAGTGACTTGGTAGCACTGAGCATCTTTTCATGGGAATTTTTCCCTTGAAATGTGTCTTATTCACACAGCGATATGAATAGGATGCACAAGTAGCTTCTGCTGTTTAAAATGATCTGTGGCATGCCTAAATTATGTGTGCAACTGCGGGTGTATCTGCATGCAAAATGCTACATTATAACTTGCCTCCAGGCATCTTGGATGCACTTACACCACTGTATCTAACCCTTGAGATTTTCTAAAGAATAACTATTGAAAACTACAGGTAAGCTTCAGTTACAAAAAACTGGGACCTAATAATTCCTTTAATATTTCTACTGTAATTTTATTATTGTATACTTTAAATATTAAATCCTAATAAATATCATTAGAAACTTCCTCATTTTTTGCAAGCTCCTTTACTAATGTTTATGTTCTTTTATTGTACTGTATGACTTTCAGCTCGGCATGAAAGAAATAAAACATAGCTGGCATGTACAAGGGCCAAAGGAGTGATCAAATAAATTGAAGGGTTAAGAAAAGATGAATAGAGCACTGGAGGTAAACACATGAATTGGCAGTGATAAATTAAAATTAGAATATAAAAATGTTGTGTGCATAACACTAAACCAGTAAAACTAATTAAGTGCATACATTTAAAGAAAAGTGCAATAGAGGTAAAATGATTTATCTGTATAAATATATTAAAGGTCAATGCAAATACATATTTCATATCAAGGTTCAAACAAAGAGGTCATCAATCGTGAATGGAAGAAGGATGGTTTCACCTTCAGCATGTGAAGAGGTCTTTGTTGTAAAACACATTGTTACATAATGTAATGAGTAGATTGATTAAACTAGATCATGTAATTGTTATTTAATTCTGAGAACCAAATTGCTTCATTTGTATCTCATAGACACAATGCAACTTTGAATATTTTTGTCCATCTTTTATAAGTGTAATTTTTGTTTCCTATGCATCCAACAAAACATGAGTCACTTTGAAAATTTAGCAGTGTCTCAATAAATGTAGTTTTTGTAATCGTGTTTGGTCTGTTAGTGCAATGTGAATTGTGGTACAGAGAATGATGGTTGCTCAATCAATTTATTGGACAAGAAAAAATCCTCCAGCACATTGCAATATGTCAACAATAGAGACTTAGGGCCGTATTCAATTAGGGTCACACCCGCAATACTTTTTCGCATGCCAGACTTTTTGCCTACATAGCGTGTTTTGCATGCGGGAAAGTATCGGGCGCGCTCCCACTATTCGCCGTATTCAATTGGAAAGGACGCAAAAATGGCACCCGGCGAAACTAAAACAGGCAAAAAGTCCTGTCAAAAATGGGGAACTTATTTTGACACCCCCCAAAACATGCTCTAACATTGGTGATCATTATAGATGGCCCCAATTAGCCCTAATGAAGGTATTTGGGGTACTTGAAGGAAGTTGTGACAAATGGTGCCAATTAGTGCATTAACACAAATGGTGAAGAATAGCATTAAGCAGTATTTTTTATGAAAATAACTACTCCCAGCAAATTTGGGGTACTTGAAAATGGGTGCAAGCATATTTTTAAGTTGTTAAAGTGAAGATTTAAATCACATAAAAAATTCACCTGCTGCAAGCACCTGAAAACAATAAAAACACCTCCCCCATATTTGAGGACACCCCAGAAGTCTATTTCGCTAGTTTTAAAGTTTGTACCCCAACTTTGAACTTTTTGGCCCCAAAATGAAAGGGTTTTCTAAAGTATTTATTAATTATTTTTACACAGTTTATCTTTGGGGGACTGTCCCAAGGGTGCAGGATAGTTTCCCAAAGTTTGCACCCAAAAACCAAGCGATACTTTTCCATGGATTCAGACTTTTTGCCTCTAATTGAATATGGCCCTTAGGGGTAAATTGACTAAAGTGCAGGTTTTTAGAAGTGGAGATGTTGCCCATAGCAACCAATCATATTCTACTTAACAGTTATCTAGCACCTTCTAGAAGATAATAGCTAGAATATGATTTGTTGCTATGGGCAACATATCCACTACTAAAAACTCACACTTTAGTAAATATACCCCTAACATCTTACTTTAGAGTTTCCCAACCTCCTAACATCCCATAACAGTCCAGGTTTAAAGGATATCCAAGTTTATGCACAGATGGTATAATTACACTGACTGAAGTACAGTACTAATTAAACCACCTGTGCTTAAACATGGATATACCAAAAACCTGGACCAATAGGGTGCCTTGAGGACCGAGTTTGGTAACCACTGTACTACACAATAGCATAACAGAGATCTAAGTTACATATATTTGCAAACATACAGATGTGTCCTCATACACCTAGACTCAAAATTTCATGCAGCGTGAGATGCATGGTGTGAATGAGCCTCAATGTCCAGTGTGACTGCTTGTGCTGAGTGTCTTTTTGCTTATAAATGCATCTTAGTGATTAATTTCATATGCAAGTTGAAGATCTGTGTGCGACTGAGTCTGTATGTGAAACACAATGGAACTTGTCCTGTAAAAAAGCTGTGGTTGGTGCATCTTAGTATTTCATATAAAGATTCAGACCCCGTCGCACAAAGATATAAAAATATTGCATATAAAATTAATTAGTGCAGTTTCCTGGTGTGTGTTAGTCACTTCACATTGTGTCTAAGATGCATTTTCAGGTGAAAAAGATGCAAAAAGACACACAGCACAAGCAGAGTTGCATGGGACCTGTTGGACCAAGAGGGACTGTTGGGGATGACTGCAGCAATAGTGTATGGGTTCACATCTATACGGTAACTCAACCATTTTGATTGGGGAAAGGTGCTCCAGATTTAGTTCTTGTACTGTTTCCAGTTTCATGCAAATATACAATATTCCCATAGTCAAATAAACTGCAAAAGTACCAACTTAATTATTTTAACAAAAAGGCAGAAAGAGATTGAAGCATAATTATTTGAAATGCAGAGACTAATGGCATAAATATGTTATGGTGAAAACGAAAAAAAATATACAGTATTCCTCAATACTTCGGCATAAAACAAACAGTATTCTCATTAACATAGTATTGATAAACTATCAAAATTGTGTGGATGTATAAATGTGAATTTCTAAGATCTGTCTATGATGCCAGGACTGCTCTGTGCCAGAATGAGTTCAAAATGTGTTTCTGTCATTCCGGAAATATTGGAAATGACTAAGGCAATGTTTGTAAGTAAAATTAAATTTATTTTTGGATGATGTGAACATCAGACTCATTTAGCATCAAATTATGTGCACAGCTTCATAGTGGAATAAAATAACATGTTTAAAACATTTCTGATAGTCCTTAGAATATACTGTACAAATGTATAGACAACAATGGAAAATGATGTGAACAGCAGTATGAACACAAATGACTGAAGAACAAAATGTACATGGGCTGGCAGAGAAGCCGTCACATACAGTACTATACACTAATTATGCAGGTACATGTTTTGCATAATACACCTGTACAATGGCTGCTTGTTTGAACTTGTGGTACTCAAAGTCTTGCACTTGTGTAAACTTGGCCATTGTCACATTTAGCTTGCGCTACTTTTTAATTGAACTTTTTTCCTCCCAGTATAATTAAATTATTAAATAAATGCTAGTAATTTGGGCCAGGTATTCACTAGGTAACCCCAAACCTGCCCTGCCCCTGGACTGTTGTTACACTTACCCTGTGCAGCCACCCATGGTTCTCTGTTTTCCCTGACCACAAATTCTGGCAATGAAACACATTTGAAGGGATGGGCACCACTGTGCATGCCAGAATCAGGACATAGGGCCTGATTCAAACCCGGTCGCAAGTGCTGAGTGCTCGCAACCAGGTCGATGGTGGCCCAGAGTGCATGCGCACGACGGAGCTGGCTCCGTCGTGTGCATGCGCGAGACCCCAATAGCGATGGGCACTCCGTTGCTCCAGGTCTTGCAAAAAAAGGGGGCGAGCTGTTGATGTTGAGTGACAGCTCGCCCCCTTTGGTGGGCAGGCTGGGGGGGGTGGCTGCCCAAATGTAGGCATTCACATGAGAACGCCTGTCATTTGGGGCAGCCCCACTGACCTCACAAGTGACGTCAGTGGAGAGCTTCCAGCTCTGTTAGAGCCGAAAGCTCTCTGGGGCTTGCTGCCATGAGACCCTACCACAAGGGTCTCGTCGCAAGCCTGATGGTCGAAATGGTCTTGACCATCGCAACCATCATCATGGCCACTTGCTGTAGCTGTGGGTGGTCACCCACAGCTATGCGAGCGGCCAGGAGGCCATTCTAAAAAAAAAAAAGCCCGGCCCTGATTCAGAGTGAGCGCTCTGTCAGAGCGATCGGGTCTGCATCAGGGACATACACTCCAGGATTGTTACATACATCCATTAAAATTTGTGTTTGTAACATTTTCCAAAGAAATAAGTCTGTGTTTTAGCTTTATTATTAGACCATATATACAGTATACATTTTGTAAGATGCTCTGGGGCTGATTCTGAGCCACATGCAAAGTGGCTGTAGTTGCCGGCAGCTATAGTAGCCTCATTTACTACTACCTTATGCTAATGCCAGAATCCATATGAGTAGAGTGGGGGTTTGTGTATCTACTGTAGAAGTGGAAAACTATACCACCCTTGTAAACCAGCTGCCTCAACCATCACCATTAGTATCAGCTCCAGCTCCATGCTAAGTGCAAGAGATTCATCGGAAACAGGGTTACCTCTCCATATGCATATTACATGGAGCTTTTGATATATGTCTATGAAACTCCCGGAAGACCAGGTGATTTTTTTGTACTCACTTGCAAATGCAGGTGGGGTTTCTGAGTACCCAGAAACACCCCCTGATAAACTAGAGAGCAGGCACCATCTTCTTGAGGCAAAATGCCACAATTCATTGGTCAATCTGGAGGAGGCGGAGCCAATATGATGTGATTCCATTAGATTTGCAGCATTTGGCTCCGACCCCTCCCGATTGACCTGCAAATTGTGGCATTTTTTTTGCTAGGGGGAGGGGCCTAATGACATGGTGCCAGCCTGCCAGGTCCCATCCTTATCAGCTCTACAACCTGCAGCTGCTGCAAGGTAAGTGTGTGTGTAATGTATGTGTGACATATGTATGTGTATATATATATATATATATATATATATATACAGTATATATAATTCTATATATAGTATAAATGTGTGTGTGTGGAAACCCCCCTATAAAAATCCTGCATTTGCTCCTGGTGCTCACATTGTTACCATCCAATTTCATGGTAATTTCTCATCAGTGTATCACATTTACCTATAAGGGGGTTACATACATTGTTTTTTAAGTTTAATTGTTTTTGATATATTTAAGAAGTGTAGATGATATCACTGTGTTTTTGTCTTAATTACATAATAAAATAACAATAAAATGAAACAATAATAGAAACAAAACCATAATTATTGAAAAAATCGTTAATATCTTTTTTTTTCTTCAAACTTCATTTTGTTGCTTTTCTCTTATAAGCTTTTATATGTTTCGTCTCTGTGTATCATCCAGCAGTAGTCAGCCATCACGCTGATGTCCCAACAACCATGGTATCTTCTTTCTGCATCTTTAATATCCTCGTGGAACCGTTCACCCGGTTCTTCACTGTAGTCTCCGAGATTATTCGGGAAATGCTCAATATGGGTATTCAAAAATGTACCTCTAAACTCATATTGCAGCCAAGGTTTCTATAACTATTAAGCATTTCCCTGACAATTTCTTTGTAGTTTGGATCCTTGACATTGCCTACAAATTTTTTAATAATTTATACTGTATGAGTGGTGTGTACTGTATATGTACTGTGTGTGTGTAGTGTGTACTGTGTGTATGTGTGTGTGTATGTGGTGGTAGGCAGGGGTTAAAATGAGCCAGCACATGGCAAAACTGTGTTGCATCTGGTTCCACCTTATCTTGTAGTTGTAGTTTTTGTGTGTGTGCGCAATGTTCCTTTAGACAGTAGGGGTTTAGGCCCTTTGTAAATTTCAGCTCCAGGACCATGTGGACCTTATTCTGGCACTGGGCGGGGGGAAGTTTTATGATGAGAACTGAATTTCAACATTCTATACTACCCACTGAATTAATTTAAGAAAATGTTTTATAATAAATATAGGCAGAATACATTTCTTAATTTAAAGAAAATGAAAAAATTTACATTCATAAATACAAGTTTTGGAGAAAAATGTAATGTGTTATGCAAAATCAGGAGTCATTTTCGTGTTCAGAATTAAAAAATCTATAAGTGTCACATAAATTTGTTAAAAAAGCTTTTTCATCACAGACTTGTGTTATTACTCAGCAGAATTATCAAAAACCTCAAAAAGGTTCAGTATTTACTCTAAAGTATACACAAAATTCTGTCATTGGAGTACTCTGCTGCTTGATGATCACTGACCTACAGCTTACATGTATTTATAATTCACAATTGGTAATAGCAATAAGCTTAGCATCTAATGCTGTTCTTTACTGATTCCAGGTAACAATAGCATTAGCTTTCCAATGATATGGCAAAATAAACACAGTTTAACTTGCAATACAGAGATGTGTCCTTATAAATCTAGCCTGAATACACCACACAGCATGATTTGCCAGGCATGAGCTGCTAGGTCTCATGCTACTCTGCTAGTGTCAGGTGTCTTTTTTTGCTGAAAATAAATCTAAGTCACAATGTGATGTGACTAGGATACACCAGCCAACTGCTCTGATTAATTTGATATGCAACACTTGTTTTTATTTTGTGTGCACCTAAGTTTCCATATGAAGCACAGTGGACCTTGGAATGAAAACACCACTATATTGTAGCACTTTGAATCATATTCAGAGACTTAGTTGCACATAGATATACAAGTGTCACATATCAAATTAATCAGCACAATCTGCTGGTACATGCTAGTTGTAACTAATTGTGACTTAGTGCATTTTTTGGCAAACAAGATGCACGGTGGTTACAGAGTCTCACGGTACCTTCTGTACCGAGAAGGGCTTTTTAGCGTGACTTCAGCAAAGACATGTAAGGACACATCTGTATTACAATTATCTTTAGAACTTCACAGAAGCAATAGGCAATCCTTAACTCAGCTTAGTATTCAGAAAAAATGGCTGCAGCTCTTTACACTGATAAACTGAGGCACTGTTTCTCTAGCATCTGACAATAATTCTCAGTATCTGACACAATCATGCAATAACTGTAATAGTTTTTAGTAGCTTTCACACAATTCTCAAAAGCTCCAAATCAATTCTCAGTATTGATTCAGATCAGTAGGGACATATCCCTTTTACAGCTCTTTCACTCCCTTACTGCCTCCACAGTGACACAATGTCTACGTCTCTTAGTCAGCGCTTCTATGGTGGTCACTCAGCCCACCATATTGGATACTCATGGGTCTATTTACTAAGCTGTGTTAGGAGATAAAGAGAACAGAGATAAGGTGCCAGCCAATCAGCTCCTAGCTGTTATTTTTCAAACACAGCCTGAGACATAGCAGTTAGGAGCTGATTGGCTGGTACTGTATCTCCTAACACAGTTTGGTAAATAGACCCTTTAGTAGCTTATGTCAGCTCTCCTCTTCAGTGATATTGATTTGCCTGGTCTCTTGTCTCTTACAGCAGACCTGTGTCAACTCACCCCACTTTTCACTCTGCTCCTCAGCATTTCTAGGGCTCAACTGTGCATGTGCAACCACAAAAACACTGTACTGTTCCTGGCATATCTAATATAGTATACTGTAGATCCAACATAGTGTAGTTATAGCTTTATCCAACTGTAAATTCAAGCTTACTTGGAAGCCTATTAAAGTTTATCAAATATTTTGAATGCTTTTATTTTAAAATACACAAATTCATGCATATACATACATTGCTGGTCTATTTTACTTTGCTATATTTCTAGACTGCTTTGGTTACCTTACCAAGCACTAATTTGTGTCAGCTATTTTCAGCTGGTTCCCTTAACTGATTTGAAATGGCAAATGATAAAACCAGCTCTTGTGGCTTTGACCTTGGAGCAGCTGTAGGTCCTTTCTGTAATTGTTTTTAATTTTCTGTCATTTTGGTCATAAACATTTGTTTTGTTCTTCTTTATTCTAATTTGTTCTCTTTAGTGTCCTGATTTCCTGTGCCATTACTTTACCTCTGACTAAATCAAAGTCTCTTGTTTGATTTAGCTCATTTGTCCATATTTTCTTTTTCTTTCCATTCCATTTGCTATGCAGCACTCTTCAAAGCTGCTGCATCTTTGATGGTTTTGGCTGCTGGATTTAAAGGTCCGTATTCTTAAATACAAAACATGCCTGAACTTATAATGATTATTATTGCACCTTTAGATCCAGCATTCAAAACTGCCAAACACACAGTTACTTTGAAAGTTGCTGCATAGTAAATGTACTCCCTTGTCTCAATCCTGCTTCTATTTCCTATATGCTAGCCTCACTTGAATTAACTAGTATAAAATGACTCCTCTCAAAGGAAAACAAAGTTAAAAATCCTATTTAATATTATTGTATTTTCTCGCCACAAAATAATGGTATTTAAGTTCTTAATTTATGTATGTATGGAAATTTTTTTACGCTGTGAATCAAATTCTGTAAAATGTAAAAATCAAATGATACTGTATATTGCTGTAATACACTAAACTTGAATTATATAATTATTGAAGTTTTTTCTATATATCACTTAATAGAATAGTTTAATATAACATTTATAATCATGTTCTACAATTAAACGTGCTTAATTAACATTAATATCTATATTATTTTGAATCATATAGATTTTTATTGCTTTTTAAAGTGATCATTATAACCATTGTAAATGTATGAAATAATAATAATAATAATAATAATAATAATAATAATAATAATAATAATATATATATTATTAATGTTGTTGTTTTTCTATCCAGGTTGTTGCAAATGGCTTTGTTTCAGCCAGACTAGATGCAAAATTGGACTTTGCTTTCAGTATTTTTCTTGTCAATATATATTGCGGTGTATGGTCTTCATATTACAATAACATGATAGTTGTTGTAATTGTGGCATGATTGGCACTTTCTTCCTCATATGGTGGGAGTTACCATTGATTCAACAGTTCTTGGCCACTGCCTTGATTTTCATAGAGCAACTAACCTCCTCTACAGTTTTTAATGATACACTGATACTTTTGGTACCTGAGCCATGGCATTCAGTGCCTGGACCTACTAACAAACATATAATAGTGCATGTGTGTAATGTCTCTAATGTGGTTTTAGCCAAACTTCTGGCCCCCTTATCAACCGGTTGAGGTATATCTTGACAATGGAATATGTTACTTCCATTTTCTGTGATACCCTTCCTAAATATAATTAAGTCTGGGGCCATTGTTTGTATTTTCCAACTCTGCCATACCAGGGTTCAGTAAGAGGGGACCCGGTTTACCCTCTTTTTATGGATCTTTCCCGAACATACATTTCCCCCCTTATACCCAGCTCCCCTTTTCCTTCCTAACATTACTTAATCCTTAAAAGACACAATCTTAACTGCATATATGTATGTAAGGAACAGTTAATGTATGATCTAATTCTTTGTTTCTACAGTTATATTATATGATAATAAAATGAAAATCTCATGGTGCCTCATTGTATTTCTGGTAGACATATTTATCCGATGTTTTTTATTTCTTTGTCTGCAAAGTAATATTTTCCTTTTGTAATGCAATGTTCTATAAATAAAGTGTTTGTTTTTTTTAAATAAAAAATACAATTATAGCTATATTGATCAGTGTAATGCTTTATCCATTGGAACTTTATATGTAGTATATATGGAAATATATTTAGTCATGTTTCAACTGTAGTGTATTGCAAATTGATGTGAGTGCCCATCTGTCTAACTTTTTTTAACCCTTGATACAGATGGAGTAGAGTTTGTTGCATTGAAAGGTATAATGTTATTTTCTAAAACAGCTCTGATTCATTTGGCTTGGGTTTTGATGTTGACTGAAAACATATATAGAATTCATATATTTGCACATATTCTACAGTACTGATAAAAATTATGACAGTCAAATTGGTTTCTTCAACAGTCAACTGTATTTATGCTTATCTGCACCATAATAAATATTTCATGTCCGTGGCCTGAACTGACACCAAAACTGTCCTGGCCCAAGAGATATTAATATCCTCATTCATAAAATAAATCAGTCTAAGCATGACAGATTGTTCTTAGGATAAGTGAAATACATTATGAGTGACATCATTGCTTTTATATTTTATATTATCATATAATGTGTAATTATAAAAATAAATAATAATTTACCCCTTCATATACTAATGCAATATTTTTCACTTTCTGGTTGCATCAATTGAAGAGTTTATGGTGACATTTATGATATGATGTTGGTTAAATATAAAAATACTATATATATATATATATATATATATATATATATATTAACATGGCCTAGGAGTTTCATCAACAACAGCATGGGGTGCCCCCCACATCTATGTATGGACATTTGAGACCGTTGGACATTTGAGACCATTAGTTTATAATGGAAGCTATTTTTTTCATAATGGTAGTTATTTTTGATATTTTTAACATTTTTGAAAATTTTTTCCCTAACAATTGATGACTACATTTATTTACTATCAATGTCAGAGGTGTATACTGTTCCTCTGTGTCTTTGTGTTTTTATGTTATGATGTTTTTTTTCTCTTTGTTTAATTTAGGAACATCATTATTATTTCAATGAAGGTATTTATACACATTCATTTCTCCCCCATTGTCCCACCCCTCCTTCCTTCCCATTCACATCTTTGATGTATTTTTTATGTCACCACATGTTTTTCACATGTAGTTGTTTCACTTCCCTTCACAGCATGATACCATATTGCCCCCAATGCCTGGCATGCAGAGAGTGAGGTTAACATTTGGGTCATCAATGGACAAGCGGATGCCTGAGGTGATGACATCAGTGCGTCCATGACGGTCAATCCCTGATGATGTCACACACCCGCTAGCCGGTGGGAGGGCATGGACTGCATCACTTGTATGGAAATGTTTCTGCTTTATAGGTAAGTATTTTTCACTACTTCCATTGTTCTTGATAAAAGTTGTTTAGACTGAAACGTTGAACACTGGTACAGTACTGCCTGGATTCTTCATTTAAAGGACCTGTGAGTGCCGCAGTTTTTTATTTTTGCATATATTTGGGTACAGGAAATTACCCCACTGAGGGCACTGGGGCATTTAGGGCCTGATTCAGAGCCGGACGCTCTGACCAGAGCGCTCGCTCTGAATCAGGGCCCTCCTCCATTAAAATGGAGCTTCCTCCTGGACGCTCGTATAGTTGTGGGTCACCACCCACAGCATATACGAGCGTCCAACAAGATGGTCGCGATGGTCTTGACCATCGCGACCATCGGACTTGCGAAGGAAACCCTGCGGTTGGGTTTCCCAGCCACAAGCCCTGGAGTGATTTTGGCTCTATCGGAGCCAAAATCACTCCCACTGACATCACTAGTGATGTCAGTGGGGCCGGCTTCAGATGGTAGACGTTCCCATGGGAACGCCTCCATCTGGCAGGCACGCCCCCGGCATGCCCACCAAAGGGGGTGTGCTGTCAATCAACATCGACAGCACGCCCCAATTGGTGCGAGACCCGGAGCGATGGGAAGCCCGTCGCTCGCTGGGTCTCGTGCATGCGCATGACATAGCTCCCTCCGTTGTGCGCATGCGCAGTGGGGAATATAGTCCCACTTGCGAGCATACTGCCGCTCGCGAGTGGGTCTGAATGACCCCCTTAGTCTATTAATGTGTGGAGTGCCGGCTTCACATCTGTATATGTGTGTGTGTGTATATATATGTGTGTATATACATATATATATATATATATATATATACACAGTCCAGTTCTGCACTCACATCTGTTTTAATGTCATTCAACATTGGGGTGCACACCAGCTGTGTGATCTGATTCTCCTCACACTCCAGCATAAATAGAAGAAATAGATGGCACTCACCAATTTTGCAAGATACAGCTGTAACACATTTCAATAGTCGCCATAAGGTCACCAAGACAGTGACCACAGCGCGACTTTTCGGTCTGTACATAGACCTTTTTAAAGCATTGCAACAAATCATCACAGGAACAGTCAAATATAGAGGAAATAGTCTCATCGGCATCCACACCTACCGTATACCAGTACCTCATGTCCACCTTCAAATGCTGCCAATTCACTGGTTTGCATTCCACCACTGGAACGCAGAAACTGGTCATACTGAAACCACCTAACGAAAAGGTGCGCGCTTCTACTGGAGCGCACTACCTGGAAGTGATGTTGCGGTCAAAAGGCCACACCACTTCTTGTTACACACACCGATATTTATAGTAACCAATGTTATACAAGCCAATGTCTTGGCAACTGATAGTATAAAGAATAATCGAAAGGCAGGGATGTTGCAAGTATTACTAGAATGCATCACACACAACATCTACAAAAGACAATTAAACAAATGTCTGTCTAAGTTAAACATATAGAGACTACCTCATCATATTACATATTTCAGTGTAGACTCACAATCTAGAGGTCATAACCCCTGCTATATTCACTCAACATCTCAACACCATCCAGTAAACCCATCATATATTAATATATGGGTTACTAGTAGGTTGAGGCATAAGCAAATCAATGTCATTAGAAGATGATAAGGACATAAGCGGCCAGCTGTTATATTAAAATAGCTATACACATATATACTACTTTACTTTATTTACATATCAATATATACAAAATACACCCATAATAAGCTATAATCTAATCACATTTATTTATTTTTTTAAAAAGGGGGATCAATGAGCATATGATTAAAGAATCACAAACTAATCACCAAATTAGTACCCCACCGCAGTCAATTATCCAGCGACCTCACTAGTACTGTAGTAGAAATACCCGCAACGCGTTATTTTCATTTAGGCCTCTTTGTGCTATTGTGTCCAAATTGTAGATCCATTTGGCTTCTAATCTCCACAGTAGTAACTTATGGTTGCTACCCCGCTGGGGTGAAGGTACCAGTCAATAAGCTTGCATCTCAACATTGACCCCTTATTGATTCATCTCTACCCATTGTCTTGCCACTGGCTTATTTGATGTCCCATTTGTTAGGGCTGCTTGAATTGAACTTCTATGGTTTGCCATGCGATCCCTAAAGTTACATGTAGTGAGTCCCACATATGCTAATCCACACAGGCATATGATCAGATATATTACAAAATATAAGGTACAGTGTAGTCTGTACCATACTGGTATCAGAATGCCTCTATGTGGGTGTGGAAAGTTCAGTCCAGCAACCATCAATCTGCATGTCATACAGTTGGCTCACTTGAAGCACCCCTTCCTGGATGTATTGAGCCATGACTCACTCGATCTTTCATTTGGCTGAGCCAGAGGGCACATCAATAGTTGTTTTAAATTAGGACCATGATGGTATGCCATAATAGGTGGTCTTTTCATCACCTTTTTAAACACAGGATCTGTTGCGACAACTGGCCAATAGTGTTTAATTGTATTATTGACCTTACTTGATTTCTAGTCATAACGACTGACATATACCATCTTTACCATATTTGCTGCATCCTTTTTTGGTGGTGCATCAATCATTTTTTGTCTTGCTTTTTCCAGACATCTTTCAATGGTAGTCTGCTTATAACCCCTTAGCAGGAACCATTCTTTCATCTCACCAATTTGTCACTCAGCTCTCTCTTCTTCTGTGTTTAAGTGTAAAACCTGCAGGAATTGGGAGATGGGTAAAGTTTCCTTGAGCTTTGGTGGATGGTTGCTCGTTGCATACAGCAGTGTATTGCAGTCTGTATCCTTTCTGAAAAGTGTAGTGTAGAGTCTATAACTCTTTTTATAGACTGTGACATCCAAAAAGTCAATGGACTGACTATCAATTTTCACTGTAAATCTAATTGGACAAGATAGTCCATTACGTACCTCAATCATCTCCCAAATCCTCACCTATGTATCGTTCCACACCAAAAAGATGTCATCAATAAAATGTTTATATACCGTGATCATACACCCATATTGCAATAAAATATTCTCACATTCACATTTATGCATATAGAGATTTACATAGGACAGGGCTAAATTACTGACCATAGCAGTGCCAGAGCGTTTTTTAAAGAATTTCTGCCCATACAGAAAATGGTTCTCTTTCAATACAATCTCCAAAAGCTCTAATATGAATTCAGTAGGTGGTCTTTTACACTCATACATAGATAAGGCCTCCCGTGCCACTTCTATCCCTGCCTCATGTGGGATAATGGTATAAAGGGAGCTGACATCTAGAGTAGCCAAAAACAATTTGCATCTGTCATAATCACATCTTTGATTTTATTCAAAGAATCACCCTTGTCCTTCAAGTAAATGGAAGTCCGCCAAACTAGTTGCTGCAAAAAGCTATCAATGAATTGCGCTATGAGTTGTAGCAATGAACTCTGGGGTGAAATTATGGGATGCCCTGGTGGGTCTTTCAATGTCTTGTGGACTTTTGGAAGGGCTTACAGAAAATGACACTTAGGATGTTCAACCACTAAGAAATTTTTTGTTGTCTCATCAATCCATCCATACTGTACTGCTCTTAAAATACATATGTCAATGTTCTTTTTAATCATGTACACAGGATTAGAATGACACATTCTATAAGTCTCAGCATCAGCTAATTGGCATTGTATTTCAGAATCTTAATCTACCCAATTCATTACAACCACCACTCCCCTCTTATCTGCAGGGCAAATAACCAGATCATGGTTGTTCAACAGTGATTTTAAGGCATTTCTTTGTTGGCTACTTAAACTGTCATATACATTTTTTCATTACTATTAGCCACCTCATCTTCTGTCATCCTCATAAAGGTTTTTATGCTCACATTAGATGATTGAGGATCAAAGCATCCTGGCTTTTTAAAAGGGGTGATATTATCAACATCATTAGAGGCAGAGTTAGCAAAAAATTCACGCAATCTGAGTTTTCTACCAAACCTTTAATGATCCACATGTAAATCAAATGGATCATGTTTTAGGGTTGGCACAAAACTCGACCCCAGTGACACTAATGACCTCTCTGACGGGGACAAGGTATAGGCTGATAAATTAAAAATTAGGTTCATGGCAGTCTCCTGCATCCTCTTCTCTTTTGAACCCACCCCTCCGCGGATGCGGTCTCTTTTGGATTTGGATTTAGAATTCCTCCTTCTGCCCCTCATCCCTGGCCTAAAAAAACACTCAAGGGTAAAGTGTCAGACTGATCCATATGTGATGCAGTTGCTGATGAGGCTGTATCTATAGTCTCAAATGCTCTAATCCTACCTGTCCTAGGTGTTTGGCTTGTATAACATTGGATACTATGGATAACGGTGTGTGTAACAGGAAGTGGTGCAGCCTTTTGACCGCAACGTCACTTCCAGGTAGTGCGCTCCAGTAGAAGAGTGCACCTTTTTGTCAGGTGGTTTCAGTATGACCAGTTTCCACGTTCCACAGTTATGCTATCAAGGTTTAAAGCTCACACCAACTTTGCTTTTAAATGTAGACAGTCACCAAGCACACTTGTTGCAAAGCACCCCAAATCTAGGAATAGTGAGTAGTGTTTTTTGTTTATTTGATGAATTTTTAAAATTAATAATTTTGTGATCACATTTCCTCATGCAACCCTTTTAATCTGTTTAATCCAACTTGTGTCAGCTGTTTTCCTAGGTACTTTGCAACACGTGTGGTTGGTGACTGTCTCACATTTAAAAGCAAAGATGCTGTGAGCTTTAAAACTTGATAGCATATCCTGAGTTTAACACTAATGTGATGGCTAGTTCCATGTTATAATTCTGAGCAATAGAGTAGGGACTTTAAGTAAAGTGGGGCACCATGACGGGGGCTGCAAGCTTAAATGCATCAATCAATTCATGAACCAAAACCCCACTTAGTTATTATGGTGAGTGCATAACCCCTGTGATATTTAGTAGAGTAAGCCCGGCACTCAGGACAATAAAGGTGAAATTGCGGGTGCCATCATAAAGAAAATACACAAAAAAATTCTTCTGGCTTGGGTATGCAAACAGCACAATATAAAGGAAGACGGCACTCCAATTAGTGAATAAAGTCAATTTGTATTAATAATTCAACATCATCATAACAATATCGATGTGTCGACGTTTCAAAATGTCGACACATGGATATTGTTATGATGATGTCGAATTATTAATACAAATTGACTATATTCACTAATTGGAGTGCCACCTTCCTTTATATTGTGCTGGGTGCATACCCAAGCCAGAAGGATTTTTTTGTATATATTATATATATATATATATACTCATTACACACTGTGTGAAGCTCTGTTTGTGCCTGGAGTGCTGCCTTTCAAGTAAGACTATATATACACATATACTGTGCATCCGAAAAGTATTCACAACGTTTCACTTTTTCCACATTTTGTTATGTTACAGCCTTATTCCAAAATGGAATACATTAATTTTTGTCATCAAAATTCTACACACAATATCCCATAATGACAATGTGTAAAAAAAAATTTGCGATTTTTGCATTTTTTTTTTTAAAAACTAAGAAATCACAAGTACATAATTATTCACAACCTTTGCTTATTACTTTGTTGATGCACTTTTGGCAGCAATTACAGCCTCAAGTCTTTTTGAATATGATGCCACAAGCTTGGCACACCTATCTTTGGCCAGTTTCGCCCATTCCTCTTTGCAGCACTTCTCAAGTTCCTTCAGGTTGGATGGGGAGTGTCAGTGCACAGCCATTTTTAGATCTCTCCAGAGATGTTCAATTGGATTCAAGTCTGGGCTCTGGCTGGCCACTCAAGGACATTCACAGAATTGTCCTGAAGTCACTCCTTTGATATCTTGGCTTTGTGCTTAGGGTTGGTGACCTGCTGAAAGATGAACCATCACCCCAGTCTAAGGACAAGAGCACTCTGGAGCAGGTTTTCATCCAGGATATATCTGTACATTGCTGCATTCATCTTTCCCTCTATTCTGACTAGTCTCCCAGTTCTTGCTGCTGAAAAACATTCCCACAGCATGATGCTGCCACCACCATGCTTCACTGTAGGGATGGTAATTGCCTGGTGATGAGCGGTGCCTGGTTTCCTCCAAACCTAATGCCTGGCATTCATGCCAAAGAGTTCAATCTTTGTCTCTCATGGTCTGAGAGTCCATCAGGTGTATTTTGGCATACTCCAGGTGAGCTGCCCTGTGATTTTTAGGGGGTGGCTTCTGTCTGGCCAATCAGGCCTGATTGGGGGATTGCTGCAGTGATGGTTGTCCTTCTGGAAAGTTCTCCTCTCTCCACAGAGAAATGTTGTAGCTCTTACAGAGTGACCATCAGGTTATTGGTCACCTCCCTGATTAGGGCCCTTCTCTCCTGTTCGGCCAACTCTAGGAAGAGTCCTGGTGGTTCCAAACTTCTTCCATTTATGGATGATGGAGGCCACTGTGCTCATTGGGACCTTCAAAGCAGCAGATATTTCTCTGTACCCTTCCACAGATATGTGTCTCGAGACAATCCTGTCTCAGAGGTCTACAGACAATCCCTTGGACTTCATGCTTGGTTTGTGCTCTGACACGCACTGTCAAGTGTGGGGCACTATACAAACAGGTGTATGCCTTTCAAAATCATGTCCAATTAACTTAATTTACCACAGGTGGACTCCAATTAAGCTGTAGGAACATCTCAAGGATGATCAGTGGAAACAGGATGCACCTGAGCTCAATTTTGAGTTTCATGGCAAAGGTCGTGAATACTGATGTATATATGATTGCAAATTTAATAAAAAATAAATAAATAAGTAAACATCTCAAAAAAACTTTTTACACATTGTCATTATGAGGTATTGTGTGTATAATTTTGAAGACAAAAATTAATTTATTCCATTTTGGAATAAGGCTGTAACATAACAAAATGTGGAAAAAGTGAAGCGTGAATACTTTCTGGATGCAAAGTTCACATTGTGTGACCTATACATATCTATTGAAGTACTTAATTTGCATCATTTTAAATGCCTTACAAGTTTTAACCTACATGCAATTGAATAATAAACAACATATCTATATATATATATAACGTCTATAATATTATTTGTATTTTTTTTCTAAGATCACAAATTATTACTGGTAAGCAGAATGCTTGAATCAGACATGTAATCTACTTAGTGGATCACTGCAGCCAAAGGTGCATTAAAATTGACAATGGACTTCAAAAGAATTACTCTAGTCAACACACTGCCAGCAGATAAAAAGATTCAATAAATAAATCAGACCTTGGCCTCACCTTTACTATTTTCATGACAAAACTATATTGATTGCCATGGTTTAATTAGTTGAGATCATCTAGTGTGTAGAAAATGCACACAGTAGTTCATTATCAAGACATAGCACTGGGAAAACATAATCTCAAATATGCATTCTCGTATTGTTTTATTTAGAATGTTATTGCTGCTGCTGTTGTTTTTTATTTTCTTTTTATACAGTAACCAACTTGAAATAGGAATAAAAATTTATAAATGTAAACATGTTCTCGAATAAAACATTTTAAAAGAAAAACATTTATAAATGTAAACACATACTTTTCATTTAAATTCAATATCTTGCACAATAAATTAATTAATAAATTAATAGATACATGCATACATACTGTAAATAAATACAATATAGTTTATGCATGTAACAATAAACTACAGTTTGAGTACATATTCATAGAAAACTGTTCTCAGCCTGGGTACACACACAAAGATTTTCTGTCCAACAATCCAACTAATTGATTGGTTGGATTGAAATTCTGGTAAGGTATGAAAGCAAATAACAATAGGCAATTTGCTCCCAAATGACAGAAAATGGACAAAAACTTGAACAAATTGTTTAGATCAAACATTTAACAAACTTGTCTGACGACAATTTTCATCTGTTTTCAGGCATTTAGGAACAAGTTGCTGATCATTAATTGCTCCCATATTTTCATTCCAACCAATCAACTAGGATGGTTGGACAGAACATCTTTACGTGTGTACCCCAGCCTTAGTGTTGAAATTACCTTAATAATTGTTACTAAAATTGTGAATTAATTTCAAGACTGATTCACCAAAACCAGTTCCTACATTTGATAAAAATATATTTATTTAAAAACTTAACAAATTGAAATCTTAGTAGTGAATATTCAGTTTCACACAAGAGCTATGTTTCTATGACATGGGGTTAGTGAGGTGGTTTGGCTAAAGGAGATTTTTTCACTGTAAAGGATTCTCTGGCCTGTGTGATGAGGTATTGGCTTGCTGGCTGATAGCCAAGAACCATTTAGGCCCTGGCATGCTCCTTCTCTGTTGTTCTTACCATCTGCCCACCAGAGATGAGGGCTCTCAGTCCATGCTGGGAGTGTGCTTTGTGCAATTGTTCACAGGTAGTCTACCTACTTTTACCATACCTCTGCCAGCATGCCTTTGTCTCTGTGATGGGAAATGCTTGCAGAAGCCTCCCACTGACTGATCCCTTGCGTCACTGGCCCTATCCTGAGGAATAGTACTTCCTGTGTGAATAATAAGTGTGAGCCGATTAAAAAGAGTGTGCAAATTCTTCAAAAATACATAAATGTATACAATGATTGACTGCACTTTCACCAAACACTGACAGTTACACAGAAATTAAAACAAATTATTTTATTTCTATAATTAGCATAGAAGATTTATAATTTTACATAAAACTCAGAAAAATATATTAATACATTAAAATCAAGTCATTAATATATTAAGGACTTGATCATCATATTCATCAATGTTATGATCCCCAGAGTAATTCTCACTTCTACAAGATAGATAGATAGATAGACCAGGAGTTATGACAGTGGTATTTCTTAATCTGGAGTAGTTTTGATGGCTGATGTGTACTTGGCTGAGGTGTGGCCTTGGGGCTGAGTAAAAGCCTTGAGGGCTGATGTGTACTTGGCTGAGGTGTGGCCTTGTGGCCAAGTTGCTGCTTTGAGAGCTGATGTTTACTTGGCTGAGGTGCAGCATTGTAGCCATGTTGCAACATTGGTGCTGATGTGTACTTGGCAGAGGTGCGGCCTTGTGGCCAAGCTGCAGCTTTGAGAGCTGATGTGTACTTGGCTGAGGTGTGGCCTTGAGGCTGAGTTGCAGCCTTGAGGGCTGATGTGTACTTGGCTGAGGTGCAGACTTGGGGATGATTTGCAGCCTTGAGGGCTGATGTGTACTTGGCTGAGGTGCAGCATTGTGGCCATGTTGCAGCATTGGTGCTGATGTGTACTTGGCAGAGGTGCGGCCTTGTGGCTAAGCTGCAGCTTTGAGAGCTGATGTGTACTTGACTGAGGTGTGGCCTTGTAGTCAAGTTGCAGCTTTGAGAGCTGATGTGTACTTGGCTGAGGTGTGGCCTTGAGGCCGACTTGCAGCCTTGAGGGCTGATGTGTACTTGGCTGAGGTGTGGCCTTGTGGCCAAGTTGGAGCTTTGAGGGCTGATGTGTACTTGGCTGAGGTGTGGCCTTGTGGCCAAGTTGCAGCTTTGAGAGCTGATGTGTAGTTCGCTGAGGTGTGGCCTTGTGGCTGAGTTGCAGCTTTGTGGCTGATGTGTACTTGGCTGAGGTGCGGCCTTGTGGCTGAGTTGCGACTGAGATAGTCAAGAGAATCTATTTCCAAACAGTGGCCCTCATATGCTGCTGTGTGGCTGAGACTGTTGTGAAGTTAATTACTAAAAGTTCACTCATAGGCTACATTGTGTCTGAGACTGCTGAAATATTAGAAACCAAAGTCCAGTGCAACTGAGACAGCTGGGATACACGCTGTACAGGAGGAACTGGAACACAACACGAGGGAGATTTCCATACACAGGAAATGGAAGGCATTTACTGAATGCTATCACTGGCATCTGAGCAGAGTACAAGCAGGGAAGAAAAAGGAGAAGGAGCCAATCCGAGCAGGGTTGATATGATGGAGCGGCAAGTTAGGAGGAACTCACGGAGAACTAGAGATGAGCGGGTTCGGAACTCAGAGATCCGAACCCAACCAAATTTCAGGGATCCCTCACCAGAGGCAAAACCTCACAACCCCACTGTCGGGTCACGAGGTTTTGTATTGAGCTGGCTTAACGCTGATTGGCTGAGAGAGCCATCTGTCACAGCTCTCAGCCAATCAGCATTAAGCCCACACCACTGGCACCCCCGCTGCCAACACTGCTGGCACCCCCACTGACAAACAAAGAAAGGTTATTCCCAAGCGCTCCTAATGGGAATGGTGGACAGTATTTTAAATGTCAATCTTACACAGTTATCCATGCGTGATGCAATAACACCACTAATCAATTAAAGTAAAATGCTCCTATATCAATGTTACTGATCCAGAAAAAGTTTTAATTAGTTCGCCATAGCTTCTATTATAATAGGTCGTCATTCAAAACTTTGTTTAGATTCCTCCTTCCAGGGCAGCACCTCCTTTATACTGGTGTCTTTCAATGTGCATACATGCAGCACCTCCTTTATACTGGTTGTCTTTCAATGTGCATACATGCAATACAAAAAAGGGGGTTACCACAATAGTGTGAAATCTTCAAAATTTTTAATAAAGTTTAAAAAGTACAAATGGATGCGTAACATAAATGACCTTACAAGTGAGGTACACTGTAGAACAAATAGGGGTGTTAGTGTGCTCCCCCTAAAGAGCGTTACCTTCCCAGTCTTAGGTACTCCAAGCATAATCACCATACAACCACCAACGTGTTTCCACCTTCTATGAGGTCTTTATCAAGATATATGGTTACATCTAGACTAACCTGATATATATAGCAGCAGTGGGCGGAGCCACCCCCGTTATATAATGTATGTAAAAATGCGCTCTTACTGTTTTTACATGGAGCTGTCTCCCAGCTCCATGGTGCTGAGACATTGACAGCATGCCACGTGACCGCGCGCGTATCCCGGAAGTGCCGCGTGTCCATTCTACCTTTCCCACATGATGCGTTCCAACTCCTGGAGCGCATCACGTGGTATGCAGCTCTAGCTTCTGGAGCGCAAGATGTAGTGGGCTAATTTTATCATCAGCGCTGGCACGTATAATTTTGCCAGTACCCGCCCCGTACTTGCTAAATAGCGGGCAAGTGCCTACCATTATTTGTGGCATATACAGTTATTGAACTCCATGAATAGGTAAATATGCAAATAAAAAAATGCATATATCCTGCATATGTATAAAGTGCACTATGCCTTAAACATGCAATGGGACCATTGTCATAAGAAATTTACAATATAACCCCTACAAGCAGGTATATAATAGCATACGAAATTCATGGTAAATGTGGAATGCAATATAAAAATACACAATAAATAAGATAAAAATCCCATAATAAAAGTACAATCAGAAGAATAAATATATGAACATATCAATAGCCTAAAATTGGTGTGGAGATCATAAAAACCATATAAAAATATAAAATATAACCAGAAAAATAAATATATGACCTTGCATAAAAATTGCATAAACAGATATAAAAATCATAAAAACCATTTAAGTTCAAAATCCGCATTCAGGCCATGCAGTTCTAAAGTTTTTACTTCATAAATGTATTTCATTTCTGTTTTTGCTAAATATGTAACTATGCCTTTAGTTCTCCAGTTTCCTTCTACCTTTTTTATGCCCATAATGTATTTGATATCATTTACAGAATTTTGGTGTTTCTCATGAAAATGTTTGGCCAAAGCATGATTCGTTACACCCCTTCTGATGTTGTGCAGGTGTTCAGCCCACCTGACTTTGAGTTTTCTGGATGTTTTTCCGATATACTGTAATCCGCAGGTGCATTCAATCATGTAGATACAATTATTGCTATTACAGGTCATGAATTCTTGTATTTTTAATTTCTTGGGGTTAGATTTAGAATCAAACATTTCTATTTTTGAATCTTGGTTAGTGTGCGTGGTGCAAACCACACATGAACCACACCGATGAAACCCCTTAGTTTTTATCATGCCGGTTCTCTTTTCAGCTATGGCACTTTTTACCAATCTGTTGTTAATGTTAGGGGCCCTTCTGTAGGTGAACATTGGTTTCTTTGGAATAATCCCATTCAATATGGGATCCTGTTGTAGGAGGTACCGATTTTTCTTAATAATGTGTTCAACCCTTCTATACTGGTTGTGAAATGTGGAAATAAAAGCGACTTTAGGTTTTTGATTTTGACTCTTTTTATTCCTATATTCTAGGAGTTCATTTTGTGAGATAACACCTATTTCTTCAATGGCTTCTTGTATGCAATTATTAACATAGCCTTTCACTAAGAATTTCTGATGTTATATTTCTGCTTGTTCTGTAAAATTTTCATCTTTTGTGCAGTTTCTACGTATTCTTTGGATTTGGCTTCTAGGGATATTTTTCAACCATCTAGGATGGTGATGACTCTTTATATTGACATAAGAGTTGCTATCCGTTGGTTTATTGTAATTTCTAGTAGCCAATCCTTCATCCGTTAAATAAATAACAAGGTCTAAAAAATGTTCTTCCTTTTGATTGATGTTAAAAGTCAAGTGTATATTATATTCATTATTATTTAGATTTTTACAAAAATTCTTTAGGTCCTCCTCTTCCCCCTTCCAAATGAAGAATATGTCATCTATGAACCTGATCCAAGTTATGATGTTATCTAGAAATGGGTTATTGTTCCAAATGGTGAGATCCTCCTACCATGCCATAAATAGATTTGCATACGCCGGTGCTACCCGACTTCCCATAGCGGTCCCTCTTTTCTGTGTATAATATTGTCCATTAAGCCAAAAATAATTGTTGGTAAGAATAAAATTCAAAGATTCTTTAATAAAATTAATTTTATCCTCACTGGTTAAATCGGAATTTTTCCTAATGGCATATTCCACTGCATTGATTCCCAATTCATGGTCTATAATAGTGTACAGTGCTGTAACATCTGCTGTGACTAAATGGCAATGGTTAGGGATGTTGGTATTCTTTAAGATTCTAATCATATCTACAGTATCTTTGACATATGATTTAGTTTTTAAAACTTCTGGTTGTAAATTAAAAACAATAAAATGTGCCAAATTAGATGTAATCGAGTCTGTGCTGGCAATAATGGGTCTCCCTGGGGGATTAATGGGATCCTTATGGATTTTGGGTAATATGTACATTACTGGAAGGACCAGATGGTATTTAATCATATATTCCTTTTCTTGTTTTGTAATAACACCCTTTTCCTCATATTGAGAAATGAGGTTTATAAAATTCTTCTCAATCCGTTCTATGGGGTTGCCTCTTAATGGATAATATGTATCCCTGTCATTTAGTTGCCTTAACATTTCTGCATTATAATTAAAAAAAGTAGAAGGAAACTGGAGAACTAAAGGCATAGATTCATTTTTAGCAAAAACAGAAATGAAATACATTTATGAAGTAAAAACTTTAGAACCGCATGGCCTGAATGCGGATTTTGAACTTAAATGGTTTTTATGATCCTTATATCTGTTTATGCAATTTTTATGCAAGGTCATATATTTATTTTTCTAGTTATATTTTATATTTTTTATATGGTTTTTATGATCTCCACACCAATTTTAGACTATTGATATGTTCATATATTTATTCTTCTGATTGTACTTTTATTATGGGATTTTTATCTTATTTGTTGTGTATTTTTATATTGCATTCCACATTTACCATGATTTTTGTATGCTATTATATACCTGCTTGTATGGGTTATATTGTAAATTTCATATGACAATGGTCCCATTGCATGTTTAAGGCACAGTGCACTTTATACATATGCAGGATATATGCATTTTTACATTTGCATATTTACGTATTCATGGAGTTCAATAACTGTATATGCCACAAATAATGGTAGGCACTTGCCCGCTATTTAGCAAGTACGGGGCGGGTACTGGTGAAATTATACGTGCCAGCGCTGATGATAAAATTAGCCCACTACATCTTGCGCTCCAGAAGCTAGAGCTGCGTACCACGTGATGCACTCCAGGAGCTGGAACGCATCACGTGGGAAAGGTAGAATGGACACGCGGCACTTCCGGGATATGCGCGCTATCACGTGGCACGCTGTCAATGTCTCAGCACCACGGAGCTGGGAGACAGCTCCGTGTAAAAATAGTAAGTGCGCATTTTTACATATATTATATAATGGGGATGGCTCCGCCCACTGCTGCTATATATATCAGGTTAGTCTAGATGTAACCATATACCTTGATAAAGACCTCATAGAAGGTGGAAACGCGTTGGTGGTTTTATGGTGATTATACTTGGAGTACCTAAGACTGGAAAGGTTACGCTCTGTAGGGGGAGCACACTAATACCCCTATATGTTCTACAGTGTACCTCACTTGTAAGGTCATTTATGGTACGCATCCATTTGTACTTTTTAAACTTTATTAAAAATTGTCAAGATTTCACACTATTGTGGCAACCCCCTTTTTTGTTTTGCATATATGCACATTGAAAGACAACCAGTATAAAGGAGGTGCTGCCCTGGAAGGAGGAATCTAAACAAAGTTTTGAATGATGACCTGATATAATAGAAGCTACGGTGAACTATTTAAAACTTTTTCTGGATCAGTAACATTGATAAAAGAGCATTTTACTTTAATTGATTAGTGGTGTTATTGCATCACGCATGGATAACTGTGTAAGATTGACATTTAAAATACTGTCCACCATTCCCATTAGGAGCACTTGGGAATAACCTTTCTTTGTCTGACATTACGGTGGTGATTTGTGAAAACCATTTTTTTCCTTTGCTGCCCTATTTAATGTGGATTGCTATTGTTTTATATTGATTTATCTGAACCCCCACTGACAGCATACCCCAATGCTGACACCACCACTGCCAACACTGCCGGCACCCCTGCACTGCTGCCCCACGTACTGAGGACAACGTCAGCGAACCCCACACTGCTGACACTGCCGACACTCCCACACTGAGGACACCACCAGCACCCCTGCACTGCCAACACTGTCAGCAAACATGCACCGAGGACACCGCTGGAATCCCCGCTCTGCCGACACCACGGCACCCTGCGTTGAGAACACCCCTGCACTGCCAACACAGTAAGGCAAACCTGCACTGAGGACACTGCTGGTAGCCCTGCTCTGTCGACACCGCCGGTACCCTTCACTGAGAACACTGCCAGCACCACAGCACTGCCATTCCACATACTGAGGGAGCTCCGTCGTGCTCTTGCGCGAGACCCGGGGAGCGACGGCCTTTCCATCGCTCCGGGTCTCGCACCAAAGGGGATGTGCTGTCGATGTTGATTGACAGCCTGCCCCCTTTGGTGGGCGTGCCGGGGGCATGCCTGCCAGACGGAGGTGTTCCCATGGGAACGCCTACCGTCTGAGGCCGGCCCCACTGACATCACTAGTAATGTCAGTGGGAGTGATTTTGGCTCTGATAGAGCCAAAATCACTCCAGGGCTTGTGGCAGGGAGACCCTACCGCAGTGTCTCCATCGCAAGTCCGATGGTCGCGATGGTCAAGACCATCGGGACCATCTTTTTGGCCGCTCGCATATGCTGTGGTTGGTCACCCACAGCTATATGAGCGGCTAGGAGGCTGCTCCATTTTCATGGAGGAGCGCCATGATTCAGAGCGAGTGCTCTGGTCAGAGCATTCAGCTCTGAATCCGGCCCTTAGTCAGCCAGCTAGCTGGATGCAACCTTTTGGCCTTAACTAGATGAAGCAAATAATATTGTGAGGTGGTCAAAATTGATTGGAAATTACTGGAAATAAATGTTATTGAGGTTAATTATACGGTAGGAAAAAAAACAGGCCCAAATTATGTGATATTAGCTGTTTTATGATTTTTTTAAGAAAAAATCCAGATCCAAAACCAAAACACGATAACAAAACACGGAGGTGATGTTTTGGCAAAACGAATCTAGATCCCAAACCAGGGGGGATCCAGATCCAAAACGAAAACCAAAACACAAGGGTCAGCGCACATCTCTATGGAGAAGCAGGCTGGCATCCTTGTCTCCTATCAACAGGTCTCAGAGTGCTGCCCAGAGCACTGTTGTCAGACAAGATGCAATGGCATCTTGTGACAATTAAATTCTCTTAGCTCACATCTTTCCAAGATTGATGCACTCTCGTCTCCTCTAGCCATCTCCCCAGAGGAGCCCCCTTTGCTACACTCTATCTGTTTGCTTCATGGGACTGACATTTTGTTTCTGATGGTGATTTAAATGATTGGCCCTTTACCCCTAGGTGTCCTTCACTCACCTAACCCTTCGATATATGTGTGTTGGAGATCTCCTTGGCTTACATTATCTACCGTTCAATTTCTACAAAATCCACTGTACCTCAGTTTTGTTCATTTCTGTACATGCCTGTGTCTTCATTTTTGCAATCATGCAGAAGTACAACACTAAATTAAAAAAAAGTGTGGGGGTTACATTTCACAACACTTTCCCAGAGGTTACAAGTCATTCCCAATCTAGGGCTCTCCTCCCATCCTAGCCCCCATGCATCAATAAGACTTTAGCTCCCCTGTTCCTTCTACTAAGGAGGATATCCTGCATCTCCATTACCTCATTTAGACATTTAAAGCCTCTCTTGAAACTAAGCTTTATAAATCTGTTGCATCTAATCTATATCTTGTCTTTAGCTTCCAGGACCTCTAAACTGTAAACCTTAAAAAAGCTTAGAATGAAACTGACAGAGACTGAGACCATACTAAAAATGAGAACTTAGAAAACTGACGAGCTGATGCGAACCCACTCGCTAGGATGCGATCGCTCGTAGCTTGCCAATATTTGCATACTGCGCATGTGTATGCATTGCAATGCGCATGTATGGACAGCTGTGAAAGATCAGGAATGCTTGCTCACCCAGCATAGACAGCCCAGCTGAATGAGTGACAGGTGAGGCCGTTTGTGGGTGGTAATAGGGGCAGGCCACTAGAAATGGGGGAGTGGAGGTACGAACACAGGCATGCCTGAGTGTTTCAATGCCATTTCAGAGGCATGCATAATTAACAGGCAGCATCATAGTACACATCACCTGGTTGTATTTCACACTGAAGTGATCGCAGTGCTTGCAGCAAGGTATAGTCAACCTCAAGCGTTGCGAGCACATCTGATGGTGCTCGATGTACCAATGTTTTCATAAACTTCCAGGAGATGATGTATGCAAGTGGGTATCTTATGAATGGCTGGTGCACATCTGCATACACAAAGTGATCGCATGCCAATACATAGTGGGCATGCTAATGCCTTGCAGTGTAGTCGCCTGCCTTTCTGGGCATGCGCTGGATTTGCATACCCTGGGAGCGAGTGAGAGCATCTTGCGAGTGGGTCTGAATGAACTCCTGAGAGCAAAGGCATAATATTTGTTTCTATAATATACTAGTCAATGATCCTAGATGCCCTGGAATCCTACTTGAACCCTCTAATTTTCTTCCTGATCTCTGGCCTTGGCTCCTGTTTGTTGCTACCAGACGAGCCCATCGTATCCTTCAACCTAAACCACATTTTAATGAACCTCTGCGTGATGTCATCGTGATATTTCTCAGCTATAAAGATAAAAAACTTGTTCTGGCTCATAAAAAAGGTAAACTCCATGTTATTTTTAAGCACCACATAACCAAGGCCCTTCCAGACCATGGCATCCATTAACATTGGGAGTTTCCACTTAAGCTCATTGATGACCTTATTGTTAAGGCCATCTTTATCAGAGAACTCAGTGAGAGCTGGGACTTATAGATGTATCTAGAGAAATCTGGCCCTTCTTCTTGCAATGACTCTGGTGCTTCCTGAGGCATGTTGTTCTTGTTCTATTAACATGTTTCCAGTACTTTGTGGACATACTTTTCTAGCTCCTGTGTCTGGATATTGATAATGCATATTCCTAGACCTCTATGTACTATCCACTATGCAAATCTTCCTGATTACCATGATGGTTTCAGTCATATCCTTTTCATACATATGTGTATTTACAAGGGACGTGCATTCATGGTAGGCAGGGGAGGCAGAGCTATCATTCTCCCTGTCATGCTCCAGAGTTTTGATATAAATACTGTGTTTTTATACATGTGTGCCTCCCCTGCCATTGACCTCACCGCACGTCACTGCTGTTCACCTGTAAATGTTATTGCATATATGTGTAGGGTTATTGCTACATACATAAATAAATTTTTTCTCTTCTCTCATTCTGTTTTCAGACATGTTTGCTATACTTTTACTTCTGTACATGTTTTAATGTTGTGCTGTTTGGCCAGTGCTTAGGAGTTTGGGGAGCTGTTCCAGAAATTGAAGCTGGATCCTTTTCTGCAATGTTCTCTCCCTCCATTTTTTTCTCTGAAAGGACACTCTACCCTGTGGCGTAACTAGGGCAGGGCGGGTGGGGTTCGTGCCCTGGGCACCGTTGGACCGGCGGTGCGGGCGGGCGCCGCCGGCTATGGTACCGGCCCGCCTGCCCTAGTTAGCCAGTGAAGCGCTGACCGCAGTGAGTGTGGTCAGCGCTACACATTTACACAGGACCAGCGCTAGGCTTCCAGCGCCGGTCCTGTGCTGCACGCCTGAGCCCGTTCCCTCCCCCTGAGCGCTTGCCCAATAGCGCCAGGAGGTGGGCTCAGGCTGTGCATAACACATGCATCGCCGCCAGCACTGGCAGTGATGTGTGTGCTAAACAGCAGCCAATGAGAGTCAGATAGACTCTCATTGACTGCTGCAGCACCCACTGCAAGAGCCGGACTTCCGTCCTGCTCCTGCAGTGGGTAATGGGACTGACGTCATGACGTCATGACGTCTGTCCCATAATGCTGAGCGCGCCCGCCCGGGCGGGACCGGCATCGAGAGCAGGAGCAGGACCAGGACCAGGAGCAGAGATTCAGGTAAGTATATTTTATTAGATATATATATATATATTTTTTTTTTAACCTATCTGCACAATGGGGGAGGGGGGTGGCTACTACTGGGGGGACCTCTACTGGGGGAGGGGTGGCTACTACTGGGGGGACCTCTACTGGGGGAGGGGTGGCTACTACTGGGGGCACCATTGGGAGGACCTACTTTACTGGGGACTACTACTTGGGGGGGAACTACCACTGGGGGCATTATAAAAGGGGCCTACTAGAGGCACTGCACTTGGGGGACCACTACTGGGGGAAATAATAGGAAGGGCCACTACAGGGGGCACTGGATAGGGGGGATCACTACAGGATGCCTGCATAAGGGGACCACTACTGGGAAAACTGCATGGAGGGGGGACTACTCATGGGTCACTATATAAAGGTCGCTGCATAGGGGGGGACTACTACTGGGGGCACCATATAAAGGGCACTGCATAAGGGGATACTGCTACTGGGCGCACTGCATTGTGGGGACTGCTACTGGGGGCACTGCATAAGGGGGAACACTACGTGGGGCACTGCATTTGGGGGGCCACTACTGGGGGTACTGAGTAAGGGGAACTAATTGGGGGCAGAATAAGTGGGACCACTACTGGGGATACAGTATAAGGGGCACTACTATGGGCCTGCATAAGAGGGACCACAACTGCATACTGGTGGTACTGTATAAGGGGTACTACTGGGGTTAAGGTGCATATGAATAGGAATGTTCAGCGTGAAAATAAAGGGGTGTGTCATGTTGACACGCCCCATTTTTAAGTGACCATGCCCATTTTTTCCGTGCGCGCCTTCGGTGCACACACATGTCTGTTTGTTAATGGGGGGTGTGGGATCCATTTTCAAATTTGCCCCGGGCTCCAAATACCCTAGTTATGCCACTGACTCTACCATCCCGGTTCTCTGCCCACTCCCTGTTCTTTGTTTGACTTTGTGCTCCAGGTCCCTCTTTAGCAGATCTAGTCATATTGTTCTGTTGCTATGTGGATGTTTTATTGTTGCTTCTGTGTTATATTATTATAACTGTTAGGATTTTTACTCGCTGAAATGGTAATTAATATTTCATTTCACCAACATTTTTTATTCCCTTGTGGTTTTGGGCTTGACATATCCCTCTATTTAATTTTTACCTAAGCTCACTCTACCTTCAGTTCTTTCTCTTTTCACACATCACATACCCAGCGGCACTGGTGTTCTCATATTTACTGCTTCTTTAAAATCATAAACCCCCAGAATTTGCTCATATCTCATGCTCAGTTAGGTTCAACTCTTTGTTCTCTCAGAGGTGTTTTAAATAACATTATCTACACCCCTGCAGACATATTTGGTTGAGGAGATGCGGAAAGTACATACGCCGCTCACCGCTGCACTCACAGACAATGGTGATCAGACTCTGCAGCCGGACTATTTAAAGACCGTGGGAGCTGAGCGGAACTGCTGGTGTAGGGCTACTTGTTTTAGGCTACCACTTTGAGTCATTCAGCTGATCAGCTACAGCTTACGTGGCTGTTTCCTGTGATACTGCAAGAGACATTTTATTAATACTAAAGGTATCTTGTCATGTGGAGACGGACACTATATTTGGGATATTTAACGTTTGTGCACACCATCTATAATGGATTACTTTTTTACTTTTTTTCTTTTGTTCCATTGGAGCTCTAACAATATATTGAGGAACTTTTTGCATAATAAAAGGAGATTAATACCTACAATTTTAGTATAATATGTTCCTGCAGGACAATATTTTATATCATATATAGGAAACCTAAATGCTAGTCTAAATTGATGTTCAGATGCTCACAATTAAGCAGTGCATTATTTAGCAACTTTGTAGTATGCTGTGTATTTTATTGTCTCTTTTATGATTATTTACATGTGATTAGAACCACAATTCTTCTGCTATATATCTTTCTGCCTTCTCGCAATTTTAATATCACAGAGCGCAGTCCCATTTGTCTGTTTGAATTTAGGGCCTAATTCAGACCCGCTCGTGAGCGAAGGACGCTCGCAAGCGGGTCGATGGTGCCCTAATGCGCATGCGCATGACAGAGGGAGCTCCATCGTGCGCATGCGCGAGACCCGCATAGCGACAGCCAAGCTGTCACTCCCATTGGAACACCTACCGTCTGGGTCCGGCCCCACTGACATCACTAGTGATGTCAGTGGGAGTGATTTGGGCTCTGATAGAGCCAAAATCACTCCAGGCTTGCTGCCACGAGACCCTACCGGGTCTCGTCACAAGCTCGATGGTCGCGATGGTCTTGACCATCGCGACCATCATCATGGACGCTCGCATAAGCTGTGGGTGGTAACCCACAGCTATGCGAGCGTCCAAGAGGCCGCTTCAATTTTAGGTAGGAGGGCCCTGATTCTGGTCAGAGCGTCCGGGTCTGAATTAGGCCCTTAGTGTCTCCACACAGATCACATGTGAAATCATTAGCTCCACCTGTGGATCTCTTAAAATGTTCCAGTGATCAATGGATACACCTTTGCCCTTGCTCGGTGACCTGGAAAACATGAACTGTGTGGGGTCCTGAGGACTGAGTTTGATTACCACTGTTAGAATTGGTTCATCTATCATTGGGCAGGTAGGCACATAGCTATTCTATCAGTGAAGGTTTAAAGAAGGAGGGAGCAGTATGAAGCAAGGAGCATACAAATGTTGAATTTTAAGATATTGGTAGAATTAAGAGTGGGGTATCTGATATATGTCCTGAAAATCCTTAAATGATTGCAGAGCAAATTTACTGACAATGTGCTGTCCATAAATTTGAACATATGTAAAATTAATATATCTCTTTTGCTGCTAAGTATCAATCGGCCCACACTTGGGAATGGCCTGATACACCGACTCATCAGGAAACAATAATTAGTATTTGGTTGTATCCAAATTGGAATATATAACAAGTCTTTAAAACAACACAGTGGACAAATTTCATGCTTTCTGGTCTCCGTAATACTCACTTCATGATATGATTCTTTCTGGTTTTGCATGTGCGATAGACTCCCTGTTTTGTAACCAAACTTTTCTTGCCATTCCCCTCACCCACACCCTGACTCGCTTATCCTATTCAGTTTTTCCTTTTTCCCTTCATGTTTTTTTTCTATTCAGTGCATTTGTCTCTTTCTTTTCTCTCTTTTCCCCTCTATTATAAACATTTAACTTTATCTCTTGTAATCCTTCTCTATAACTCCTGGCTTTTGATTGGACTAACAGGTCATAAGTCCATCCTAATTTATGTACCTTTGTTCACCTTGTTTATGATCTGCATTTTTGCCCTTTTTGTACTATTTGATAGTATTTTAATTTACTCTCTTTAGGATTACTTATTCAAAAGCCTTTTTGGTTATATACAGTACTTACAAATGCTTACAGTAGTAAATATTTCTTTCTTGTTCTTTTCTGCCAACTTCAACAGTATTTTAGTTATTATATTATAAAAATACTAATAAAGCAAAATTATTTTAGTGTAATGGAGTAGAATTTAATTTAGATGTTTATAAATTAAGTTATGCTAGTTTGATTGTTTATAACACCACATAGGCTCATTCCATTATTAAACCATCTACTTTCTAACAACCGCATAACAGCAAATTTTAAATGACCTTTTCATTCACCAATGCTTGAACTTGCAAATTTTCTCACAATATTCCAAGTTTTCACTAAACAAAGATACTCCTATATCAATATCAGATAATGGTAATATTCTAATGTCCAAACAACGGGCAGTTGCTTATATACACGCAATCAACCATTTGTTGTGTACTGCGCATGCGTATGCATCACAGCACGCGGGCACGAACTAGCCACTGTAACCAGGACAGTGATCGCAGAGCATATGCAGACCCATGGCAGAGTGATTGACAGGAAGAACCATTTGTGGGTGGTGACGGTTGGTGGCCGGGCAAATGCTGGCGTGCCAGTGCATTTCAATGGATTTGAAGGGGCATGAAAAAATTAGACACTGTGATACCACATGCAGGCTGAGGCATCATAGCGTGTGCTGAAGTAAGCAATTCCTGAGTGAAGTCTGACCTGCCTTAACTGTGCATATGGGTCTGATTTTACTTGATGTTACTGATTGTTTAGCTATGTTGGCAAAGTATACGGATATGAGTAATGGTAAGTGGGCATCTTAATGTTAGGCTGCAATTGCAATGTGAATGCTAACTCTTACATATCCCTGCTGATATTAGCAACTGTGTTGCATACATTTAAGCAAAATAGCAATCCATAGTGAATCAGGCCCATCATCAGAACTGCAAACATTAGTCAGTGCCTGATTTGATGTGTTTAAATTATATATATATATATATATATATATATATATATATATATATATATATATATATACCAACAAACAGCAAGCAGTGGCACTCGGAATCATCCAACGATTTGTAAAAAAGTATTTACTGTGAAAAGGTCACATTACCAAGTACCAACGTTTCGGGACACACAAGCCCCTTTGTCAAGGTGACTCACCTTGACAAAGGGGCTTGTGTGTCCCGAAGCATTGGTACGTGGTAATGTGACCTTTTCACAGTAAATTCTTTTTCACAAATCGTTGGATGAATCCGAGTGCCACTGCTTGCTGTTTGATGGAATTTGTTTATCCAGAGGGCACCGGAGCAAGTGGACATATCTTCACTGAGTGCCAGTGTCATTTGTGTATATATACATCTCATTGGAAAGGCACCCGGGCAAGTTGTTTATATGTTGAGAGTGCCAGTCGTCTGCCTGTGTATATTTTGGTGATTCTGGAGGCTACCTATTGGGGCTCAGCATTGCGTGTCAAGGCACCCTATACAGTTGTTAAAAGGAACTATCTATATCGGATTTTCTGTGCAATTACTGGGCTTAGTATCGCATTGTTTTTATTACACAGCACACTTTCCAGTGTACCCTGTATCGTGCACTGGGATGTCAGCTATGGAAGAAGCGTTAGGATTTTCCAATATTTGTTTACCCTTAGGGGAATTTTTGTCATTGACTGATTCAGAGGCAGAAAATATTTTATTTGAAGCCAATCTACAAGATACCTCTGGAGAGGACTCTATTGAACAACTTATTGCACAACTATCATGCTTGAAAAAATGAGAAGTGGATTACTACCTCCACAGGGTATCATTATCTGACTATTTTAATGAGAAAAAGATCCCACGAGGTTTCCGCATTAGGAATATCCCTACTATTGGGCGCTATAATTCTGACTTTTGCCGCAAATGGGCAGCGGTTCTTAATAAATGCTCATTCGACCTGATTCTTTTAGTTATTGATGAATCACGGAGAGAATTTAATCTGACCAAAGAAAAAATTAATACCTTTGAAAGCCTGCATCTCACAAAGATTAAATCTAATGTCACTAAGAACTGGCTCAATGATTTATCTATACAGATTGACAAATACCATACTGATTTAATACAGTTTAAGAAGGCTAAATTACAAACGCTGACTCGTGACTAAGCTGAACTAAAAGTATACAGTTGAGCTTATAATCGTGGCCAACAACGAGATAGACGCCACATGTTTCGTAGACAAAAGCGATACCCTCTTGAAACTGACATTTCAAGTGGTGCTGCCTCTTCAAGTGAAGCAGAATGTGTAAACCCGACTACAGTTACCTTAAGCCAAAAGCCCCCTTTAGGGGTAGCCACCAGAGCCACCCTAGACCTTACCCGAGAACCCGCACCAGGCGCGGGGGGCAATGGGCGCGGAAGGCCAAGAAAGATACACCACAGGAAGACATAGGCCCTCATTCAGAGCCATACGCTCTGAGCAGAGCGCACGCTCTGAATGAGGGCCACCCTCCATAAAAATGGAGCGTCCTCCTGGACGCTCATATAGCTGTGGGTCACCACCCACAGACTATATGAGCGTGCAGTTTGAAGGCCGCGATGGTCGTGACCATCGCGACCATCGAAACTGCGAGCCGGAGCCTGCGGTTGAGCAAGCCCCGGAGTGATTTTGGCTCTATCAGAGCCAAAATCACTCCCACTGACATCACTAGTGATGTCAGTGGGCCGGCTTCTGATGGGAGGCGTTCCCGTGGGAACGCCCCCATCAGGGAGGCACGCCCCCGGCACGCCCAACAAAGGGGGCGTGCTGTCAATCAACATCAACAGCACGCCCCCTTTGATCAGACACAACGAGCGAAGGAAAGTCCTTCGCTCGTTGCGCCTGGCGCATGCACACGACGGAGCTCCCTCCGTCGTGCGCATGCGCAGAGCACAACATTGACCCACTTGCGAGCGGACAGCCACTTGCGAGTGGGTCTGAATCAGGCCCATAGTCATCAATTTGTCTGGTAGAGAGTTGAGCCAAGATGAAATCAAGGTGCTAAATAAAGGCTTAACATTTGTCCCTACATGTTTCCCAGATAGTTTCCGAAATAAAATTGATCTCTTCAAATTTGATAGGAGATTGAAACTTAAGGAATATTTTGGCAAGGGTGATATTGCTAATCCCACTGCACCTGTCCGCAAAAAATCTACTTTTACTCCACAATCTGCTAATCTCAATATCAAATGTTTTACCAATCATATGGACAATGTATTATCTAAACCGAGTGTGTGCTCAACCTCAGTTCAATATAACTTGTCATCTCATGAAACTCAGGCACTATACCAGCTGGGCAGTTATAAAACATAATCATTCGTCCTGCAGATAAAGGAGGAGGTATTGTGGTGCAGGACCTTGTGGCATACAAATCAGAGATACACCGCCAATTATCAGATACGACTGTATATGAATTATTACAAACAGACCCCACTGTTAAATTCAAAATTGATCTATGGAATTTGCTTGATCATGCGGTTGACAATCGGATTATTATACCCAGTACAGAAGATGCTCTGAAACAAGAATTCCCTAAAATACCAGTACTGTACACCATACCAAAATTGCATAAAAATGATAAAAGTCCACCGGGCAGGCCAATCATTGCGGCCAGAGATTCATTATACTATAAAATATCACAGTTTTTGGATTTTTACTTGCAACCATTATTGAGCAGTAAACCATCTTTTTTGAAAGATACCACTTCCTTCATTTTGAGGTTACAAAGTTTGTCACCATTACCGGCCAATTATCTGAGGTGTACAATTGACGTGTGTAGCTTATACACTAGTATCCCACATATCAAAGAGATTGAAGCCACTTTGAATTTTATTAACAATCATGAGAAGTACACAGGTCCTGATTCTAATTTCTTTATTACCTTACTGGAACGCACCTTGTCCTGTAATTATTTTTTATTTGATGGTAAGATCTACATTCAATGTACGGGATGCACTATGGGTTCTTGTGTAGCTCCCAGTTATGCTAATATTTATATGTTTGGAGTGGAGGAGGATTTTTTCTTTGCGGACCCTGATATTGCACAATACATCGCAAGTTATTCTCGATACATAGATGATATCTTTCTACTTTGGTCTGGATCTCAAGAACGCTTCATCCAATTGATGACGGAATTAAACAACAAAGAACACCCGATCAAATTTACTTTTGAATGTAGCTATGAATCAGTTCATTTTTTAGATGTCACCATCATCCAGATGGAACAGCATGAATTAAATACGACGATGTTCTTTAAACCTACGGATCGCAATACCATCTTGCAAGCTGGGAGCCATCATTCCCTACCTTTGAAATCAGGACTGCCGTACTCACAGTTCTTAAGAATTTGGAGGATTTGTAGTGATCAAAGTGATGCTATAAATCAAATTGACATGATGTCCCGCAAGTTCTTAAAATGGGGATATCATTACAGAACTTTAAATAAAGCTAAACTTAAGGAATTATCATTACCTAGATCAAAGGCACTGATGCAAAGAGAGCCGCACTCCAACACTGATAGAATTGTCTGGACTCAACAATTTACTACATACAGTGTACAATTGATGCGTACAGCTAGAAATATCTGGCCTATTGTATCGTGTGATCCCAAACTTCCAGCCTTATTAGGAAGCTCTATTCTTCCCTCTTTTAAGAGAGGTAGAAATATTTTAAATATAGTGGTACATAATGACATTACTTTACGTGGTCAACCAGCACCTAAACATTTTTTGTCCCATCAAGCAGGCAACTATAAGTGCTAAGGGTGTATCACCTGTAGCTTCCTAGAGACAGGTAATTTTTTTACTCATCCCAGATCCGGGAAAAAATTCTTTATTAAGTACCCCTTGACATGTTCCAGTCGCTATGTTGTCTACTACATTAGATGCCCTTGCGGAATGTTTTATGTAGGTAAGACATCTAGACAAATGAAGGAAATAATGGCCCACCATCACTCAAGCATCAGGACGGCGATTGAAGGTAAAGGCTCAGATCAGCCTGTGGCCAAACATTTTCAAGATTCTCAACACAGCGTCTCCACTGTCAAGTATAAAATGATAGACTGGGTTCCCCCTCACCATTTAGGTGGAGATCGTGATTGTAGGCTACTCCAGAAAGAAGCCTATTGGATATACACATTGCAGACTGTACATCCTGGTGGCCTTAACGAAATGCTCTCACTAAATTGTTTCCTGTAATTATTCAATGTTGTTCTTTCGGTACAGGAACTGATTGTGTTTCGATCTAGGTCCTTTGCATTTTATGATATGTTCTTCTTTTTGAGGATACGCCTGTGTTATATACAGCTTAGTAGCCCATATTGATATAGTTAATATTGGTAGCCATTATTTGGACCTAATCCATTACTGTCCTTTTGTGTTACAAACGCGTTATAGTATTATAGTTGTACTTTGACACATACATATAGATCCGCCTTAGAGTTTAGATCTATGTACTGTACTGTTATGCTATCTATTCGTTGCCATTATTCTTTCAGAGCCTCAGTCTAGTATGACATTATTATGTATTTCTCCGCTTCTATTTGGTCACCTAGGTGATGGGTCCCGTCATGGCCACGCCCCCAGTGAGGCACCGACCGCCGGCGCACAGGGCGCCCATGACATCATCGGGACTCCGACGGGCTAGCGTGGGATGAGCACGGGTGTGTCACAGATAAACGGTATGTATATATGATATGTGTTTTATGTATTTTGTTTGATATAGTCTTGATAAAAGAGCTATTAGGCTCTGAAACGTTGACTTACTTGGAGAGTCTTTGTTGATTTATTATTGAGTCCAGGAGTGCCATCTGCCTTTTTTGCATTGCATATACATCTCATTGGAAAGGCACCCGGGCAAGTTGTTTATATGTTGAGAGTGCCGGTCATCTGCCTGTGTATATATATATTACATTGATTTAAAGGTAGTTTGTTAATGGATTGTTTGCTTTTTTCTTTTTAAAAAAGTTTTAGTACTCCTTGTTTCTAATATACTTATTTTTATGGCATTACAATTAAAAATATAGACTTGTAGATCTTGATAAACAGATAGATAAAATTAACTTCCAACTAAAATATTAATTGATATTTGAATACATGTCACTATCTTCCACCTTGAATCAAAGGCTACTTTTTCAGTTTTTATTTTCTTCTTGCAGGAGCTAATCATGTTTCTGATATAGTTGGCAATTCCAATTTAAACAAATTGCACTCCTGTACTCAGTGGTAAATTAGGAACTAGAAGGCATTAAAAATGTAAGTGAATGGAAATGTATAATTGTACAATTAAAGCAGTAGAAGTGGCAGTATGGCATTACACCACATGTCAGCCAAGTTTGACCACTTTCTGTACTACAAAAGTCATGATGTCTTTCACAGCAGCGCTACCACTTAATTTTAGCTAAAACACTCAATTTTTTTTGCAGGTACAGTAGGTTTAGACATTGAACGTTTCTACTTTTTACTTACAATATGCTTTTTATCCCATTTAAAACCTTCTAACTCATTTCAACTGTCAAAATACTTACTTTAAATTAAAATCATTACTGGAATTTTGTCTAAAAAAGTGTTTATTTTCTTTGTCACAGCATTATCTGATATTTGACATCAGCATAATCAAGTCTTTAATTAAAAGATTCCAAAAAAGGGGCACATTTCAGTGCATACTGTACATTCACACACAACACATATGCTAAATAGGAAAATGGTTTAATAGAAAATAAAGCCACACATAACAATTAAAAAATATAAGAGATCAGATGGTGAACAGAAAGAGATTGTGAGTATTAGCAGTTCAGGGTCAGTTTTGAAAATAATGATATGCAGTGGAGAATATAAACTACGATACAAGTCCAAAATATAGGGAAAGAAGGCTGATACAATAGTAAATGGAGCAGCAAGATCATCTAAGTTCCAAACAAGAAAGGTCTAAAGCTTCAAGCAAACAGGAGATTGGCGGATAGATTTATGAATGGTTGGCTCAGGTTCTAAACCAAAATGATCTGAAACCGATGTCGGCTTGCTATAAAAATCTGACTATCATCCATCGCGTCTCGGCTTCAATTGAATATTGATGTCGATGTCAGTCAGTTTTTGCAGCTCTAACTGTCATCAGTTTTGATCTTTCATTCAAAACTGCTATCAAATAGGAGTGAAAGAATGACAGCAACTGTGATCATCGCAGGCTTTGTTACTATACAGTGCAATAAAGGGTTACAATAAAAAAAAATTGTGGGGATCCCCACAATTTAATAACTAGCCCTGGACCTTCCAGCTTTGGCTGGTATGGTGAAACAGGGGGGGAAAATGAGGAATTCCCCTTATTCTCCAGAAACCAGCACCAGAATGAACCAGCAAGGGGGAGGGACTAAAGACATAGCAGGGGAAAACAGCATATGGTCCCCCTTCCATCACATTTCCAGCCCCAAACTGGACAGCCCAAGATTGGAATTCCTTGGAAAGTGAGGGCCCCAAAATTAAAATGGGATCTGCCTCCTTAGGAACTACAGGGCTATTCCATGTGCCCTTGGTGGGAGTGGATGCAGGGTTAATAGTAATAAAATAGTAAATAATATTGTACTTTACAGGTGAACTACAAGTACCAGGCCACCTGCCTGATCATACCTGAACTTGTGGGACAACAAAGGCCAGCATGCCAGAACTTTAAGGGTCAACTGGCACCTGTGGTCCACATGTAAATAAAATATTAAAATAAACACAGGACTTGCACATCAAAGGTTGTGATCTTTTATTTAAAAAAAATAAAAAAAGAATACAAATTCATTCTTACCAAATGCTTGTATGTATTTTCCATCAATGTTGCATAATGTATTTGACCTTTGAATGTTTGAGTTGACACAGCTAGATTTCACACTTGATGAATGCAGCTAATCCAGCAATGTAAATACAATTAGTTAAATCCAATTATCTCAATGGGGCTTGTAGTACACTTATATATTTGTTGGGTGGACATGGACAGAACTTCTATCCATGTACAGAGCCATAACTAGACATTTTGGTGCCCTGTGCAAGAGAGATCATTGGCGCCCACCACCCACCATTTTTTAAATAGGGACATAAGAGAGTGCACCTGAAAAAGGGCCATTGGGAAGGGCCAGGGAAAAGATAGGGGAGGGTAGTAGATGCTGGGGATAAAAAAAGAGGAAGATACAAGTGAGAAATATAATAAACAGGAAAATTGACAGGCCCAAACAGTGCCCCCTGTCCTGCGGTGCCCTTTGTCATGGCACAGGTCGCACTACCCTAGTTACGGCCCCGGACAAAAGATAAAAAAAACACCCATGGCCATTCAGTCAAATGTGCCACATATACAGTGATCTATAACTAACTCTTCAGATTTCTAATGCTTTTTATGTTACAATGCGGCTGATTTAGAATTGAGCACAAACACGCAGGATCTGTACTGTCCATGTGCAGATCTCCCTCTGTGAGCTCACAGTAACCCAATGTCACAGCCAGATCGACAGACTGTGGCTGTTTAGGGGTTGAGAGGGAGCAGTTTCAGGCAGCATCCCAGAAAATGGGAACGTGTTGGTACCAGTTTCTGGGCATGCTGAAGCCATTGATTGTGTCCTTACATGCAACCTCATCAGCTTCAGCAGCATTAAAACACCAGACATCCTGAGTAACCTACTCAGATGAGCAAGGTTCATGCAAGTGAACCGATGACTTCATCCTTGGTCACAGCAACAGATCACAGGAGCTGACAGGAGACCTCTATTTACACGAGATGCCTGCTGTGGCATTAGCATATTCAAGCATTACTGCTGCGTCCAAAGACACAGCAGCAATGTAAAAAGTGTACAACTCTTAATCAGGCCCTATATTCTTACCAATTGCCTTAGTAGGTTTCTATTTGGTATATTTTTTTCTTGCTTCCTAATCTTGGGCTACTAGTATTAAATTCAAATGGAAATATGACAAGAACTGGTTTATTTTTTAATAAATTGAAACACTTTACTTTCATTGTACACATTTGATATCCCATCAACTAATTAATATTTGAAGATTTTATTCTCCTCATCTTCACACTACCTTTATTAAATATCTCAAAACTTCATACATGTATTAATAATTCTAACAGTATTCTCAATATAAGCTATATTTTTCAAAATCAGAGGCTTTGAGGCTACATTTACCAAACAAAGATAATAAATTATCTCATGCAACACAAAATAGATAACATATCGGGGGATGTGTATACCAGCTACATATTACACATTATTTTGGGAAACTTTCCCATAAGCTCTACATAAAACAAAAATTATATGAGTATCTGTCCTGGAATCCTCTGACAATGTTATGTCAGAGAAGAATCATAACTATTAAATAAATATTTTACCGAACAATGTTATTTTCCAACTCTTCCAATAGAAATTCCATTTTTTAATTTGCTAATAAATAAGTAAATCCAAATTCTTATGAAATAGGAAACACCTAAGAATCAAACAAATGATTCTTAATAAACCAATTAAAGCAGTAGGTACAGTAGAGATTATCCTGATGTGAAAATCCACTAGTGGGCAAAATAATTACTTTAGATCCTAATCGCGTTACAAAGTTCTTAGATCTCATCTAGGTCTCACCTCTCTCTTGTCCATCTAGGAACATGAGAAAATGTACAGAAATATTATCCGATCATTATAGTTCTTAGAATTGAAAAGAATAATCTTGAACATGCTTACAGTATGACCAAAACTGTCAACTGCCACCTCATTTTTTATTCCCAATTTGCATAACACTGGTTGCAGAGAGGATGTTCTTTTAGACTCTCCCTGGGGGTAATATAATTGTTTTGCACTGCTATAGCTCCAGTATGAAGCTACTGGGAGCTATTCAATCGTCTGTAGTGCTAGGCTAAGTGCCACAGGCATCCATTATTTCTGCATGTACCTTCAGAATCCACCCAAAGTCGGGCTTTTGGATGCCAATCTACCTTCTGACCAGTGTTCCCAGTAATTTCAAAGGGTTTAGCCAGTGTATGTAGCTAATTCTGGAGAATTTGAGTGCAACATCTGTGATAAAGTAATTGGCAACCACGGCACCTGCACCCAGCAGCACAATCAATTGAATAGCTGCCATCACTTTAGATGGGAACTGCAGCTGCAAAAAACAATAGAATTATCCCCTCTGAGTCCTGGATTCGCATAGGAACTATATGTATCTCTCTGGTGGAGAACATTTATTGACACTGGAAAATTATATCCCCATGTTTGATCCAAGATACTTTGATTTTTGCCAGATCAAACATTTTCAGTTCTCCAGTCATTTTAATTAATCTTGCCCATTAGAGACAATACAATATGTCTGAAAAACATTGTTTGCAAAGATACATTACTCATCAATTTATAATATGCCCTTGGAGTCACTTCCAGAAACCCCACTGGACACATATATCAATGGGAGACATAATTTGGACCCCCACCTGAAGAGGGCTACAAAGAAGAGATCAGGGCTAGGTTATCCCATTTTTCAATATCAAACTTATTTATATATTGTCAGTTATTTATATTATGCACATATACGCCATTGCTTTTCTGCAAGCAAAAAAACTGTTGTCCATTACTGAAACCCAAGCAGATCTTTTGCTCATGTATTCCACTCTTAACTAGAGCAAACTTCTTTTGAAAACAACAACACAACTGACTTACAGCATTTTAGCTGTCATTCGTCACACAATTCTGGATGTCCTGAAGTAACCCTCCCCTTTTTCCTTCCCTCCTTTCCTTCCTTCCAATCACCTATTCTTGCCAGTTAGTGTTTCTAAATTATAAGTTACTAATTGTTAGTATTTAATTCTAAACAATTTGTTTTTTCAAAGATATACAGGATATTATTGGTATTTAAACAACATGAATCATGTAAAACAACACATTTTTGTCTAGCACTCTACTGTTTAGTCATCCTTTCTGAAAATAATAATAATAACAAAAATAATACATATTCCATTTATTATAAAGTTCTCCCAAAGGTTAAGCCATTGTTTTTATGACACCTTTGTAAATATTCTTTGAAGTAATATTGATTTTACTGCATTGTGTTGAAGCTCAACAAGATAAACTTCTCTATAAATAACAAGAGTCAAATGCAGTTCTGTTAGATGAGGAGAGACAGATAATGCAATAGGCCTTGCCGCTGCAGAAAACTAACTTTGTTACTTATACTATAAGATTAATTTATACAAATTGTCTTTACAAAAAGGTAAATCAATTTCTGTGACATAATAAAGTGAGTTTTTTATTACTAAATGATGAACAATACATCTTTAACAATAAATATTAGTTTATCATGCCAAGATTTTTTTTAATAAATATTTAAAACAAAAAACTGATTAGCCCCTGGTTTATTCAGTTCCCACATGGTGGTGGGGCTGTATCTATGCAGCCCCACCACCCCTATAAATATGCTTGTGGAAGTCGCCATTATCACTAGCAGTAATGGAATAGAATGAACAACAGGTCGGGTGCTTCTCTGGATATAAGCAAGCCTTTCTAGGGCCAGCCTAGGTGCCCTCAGAATATGCAAATACTATGAAATGTGTCAGAGTTGGCACTCCCCAGTGTGATCCCCGAAGATACCTGTTTACCTGAAAATGTGGACTAAGTAAAAGGTATCAAACTTTAGGGTTGTTAATTAAAGGTGTATGCCAAACTGTTATATGTGATGGTGTGTCCCACTCACAAGGTGGGTGTGGATATAAAAAATGTAATTAAGTACTAATCACAAAAAACTTATACCACTTTTATACCAAAGTTCCGGGTCTGACCCGGGGGTTGGACTAGGCTTGCAATCCAGATCAGACCCGCAACTTACCCCTTTAAACTGCAGCAACAACCCAGGATATTCCCGAGTCTGCACCATTCATACCAGAGCCGAGTCTGCAGTGACCTAGCTCTTCCAACATTGCAGAGGATGCTTGGCGATTATGTCATCTCCAAGCACCTCTGAAGTCGGCCATTTGGGCAGCATATAGCATGATCTGGGTCATCGTGACCCAGATCACGCCACTTACACTGCAGCGTGGCATGGAAATGACCCATGGCCAACCCTGCAAAGTACCTGAATTGGATCCCCAGGTCCCTGGACCCTGGTGGATCTGTTTGCACTGACATATATCCCGGGTTGATGTGCATCATCCCGGGATATTATGTTGGTGCAAAAGAGGTATTAGGGAGCTGGATGTGGAGACATAGCAATGAACCTCCACTATTGTGATTATCCTTGGGAGAATATGGTATGTGTTACCAGTCTTCTTTTCAGCATGCCATGCATGAAAGGCTGACAAATTAATATATACACATTGAAATCCATAATTAACAACTAATTATATTAACATGAAAAGGTTGTGATAGGGTATAAGTAATAGACCATAGAAGGATATGATATAATATGGTATAAAGATAAGCAAATTATGTTCAAGGAATGAATGTATACAAATTGTGATAGCTAATTGACCACTAAACAAATTCACCTCAGTAGGCTGTGGTGTGTGTTGAAGTGTGCTCATCAATAATGCAATTATAAGCATTTCATATTCCAGATATTTATATATATATATATATATATATATATATATATATATAAACACTGGTGTGAATTACAACTGTTTATGTTAACCTCAAAAGGCTGTGATCTAAGTGTAAAAGGAGAAGGGGGATTCCATAATTAACTCATATTGCAGAGATGGAATAATAATCAAAATATTTGTCAGTGCACGCAAAACCACTAATGTAATGGGATTCTAGAGACTGTGGTGTGTGTCAAAGTAGCTATATCAAAAAGACTATTGATTAAAACTTGTGTAACCAGTGCATGTATGCAAGGTACTGGCAAAATTGGAAGATGTATAGAAGAATACATACAAGAACACAAAACAGCCTTTTGAAGTTAATCACTTTAACCTCAGAAGACTGTGGTCTTACTCCAAATGTGTATTACTAAAATTCCTGGATGATATAGCATTATAGCTTTAAATAAACTTGTGGTATAAGCAGTATTTCAAACATGATTTTTTTTAAAACAATTCCCCTTAAACATTTGTAGGAATAATGAATCAAATAAAACAATTCATAGGTAAACATGGTGGTGTTGTTACCCTTATGTAGAGAGTTTGCAGGTGGATGTAAATAGGTGGAGGGTTTGCAGATTTTTCCATTCATGAGTGACTACTTTGATCAATGGGAACAAGGATACTGTCCTGGGGGTCCTCCAAAACAACAGCCAATGCATTTCAAGACTCTAGGGGCCCTATTTTTTAACATTATTTTTACTAAAGTAAAGTGAAAAGGGTGTTTTCACACCCTTTTCACATTATTTTAGTATCACCTATAGTTATTACAGGGCAATTGGAGGAGAATTTGTAAAATTCTACTCCAACCCCTAAGTATCACTTATTTTTAGTAATCAGATCGCATTTCCCATAATTGTAATGGGAAATGTGATCTGGCCAAAGTTACTAAAAATAAATTGTGAAAAAAATACATAGGGAGGCCCTGTGATAATAACGCCACCTGGAAGTGGCGTTATCCAGGGTCTCCCCCAGTTACCGGACTATTGATCCACTCTAACAGGGAGAGCAGAGCCGGGAGTCGGTCCCAGTAATCAGCTGTGTGGTCTAAACAGACAGCAAGCTGATTCACTGCAAAAAAAAGAAAAAAATGTTTTTACTTACCTGAGTCCAGGCAACGGTGATCGGGCCTCTGGTGATGTCTCCCCTCCGGTCAGCTGCGGATCCCCTCCCATAGTGCACTGTGGCCCGGTCATCAGGTAATTGGGTCCCAGTGCAGTATGGGATATTTCCTGACCGGACGCATGGAGGACATCACAGGAGGCCCGGATCATGCAGGTAAGTGCTATTAAGGGAGGGGGGTTGCGGGGGCTCCGCGATTGCAGGGGTAGGGCTTAACACTGGGGGTAGCAGTGGCGGCTGGTTGGCGCATGTGCGGGCACTTTGTCATGGTATTTTTTGAGAAAATACTGTGACTAGTGTGCAGAGGGGATTCGCAGGGACAGAGCTTTATAGCAAGCTCTGTCCCTGCAAGGGATTTGTAGTAAATCCCTGTGATATTGCCTGAATTTACAATGCGAATTCAGTTGATAATATCACACTACAATCTGCATTCAATATGCGGATTGTAGTTAATAGAGCCCTAGGTCTTATTCTCAATGCTTTGGAGGTGGTTGTGCAAGAGTTTCATTTATATAGGAATGAAAAAAAGGTCGAAAATTGGAAACTTTCAGTATTGTGCTTTAGGGGTAGGTCTGCATTTCCACTTTCACTAAGTTTTTTTTCCGTATTTTTACCTCTTGTTGTTTTGATGTGTTGAAGTCCCGCAAATATCTTGATATGGTTAGGGGAACAGTCATGTTGAGTTCTGAAATGTTCAGAGAGATAATGTGTGGATAAAGTTTTTTTTATGTTTCTGAGATGTTTTGCAAGGCATGTTTTAAAAGACCTTGATGAGCGGCCAAAGTAAACTTTGCCACAGATGCACTCGACTAGGTAGACCAAATTTGTGGTGTGTCAAGTGATAAAGTCTTTAATCTTGATGTTTACTATGTTAATGGTGACTTTTGTGTATTTTGAAGTATCTGATTTTACTTGTTTGCAGCCTGGACACAGACCACATCTGAATCCCTTTGTTCGAATGGGTTTAAAAATTTTTGAGGTAGGGAACACCTCATGGCTCATTTTTTAGATTTGCAGCTTTCCAATAGATGAAGTTAGTTTTTTTCAGGAATGTTGTTCAAAAGGATTGGGTCTTTGCATAATAGGTGCCAATGCCTCCTAATGATGAGCTGCTTCTCTTTGGAGTTATACACAATTAGGAAAGACCATTGGAACCTTAATTATTTTTCTTTCTTTTTTTGTTCTTTAATTATGTACAAAATGTTCCAAGTGTTTCTTTGGTGCAATTTCAAATGAACAATATTACATAAATGTAGTGATACCATTTAAATAGGTGGGTTTTCCAAGTTACAGTGGTGTAGATTGAATTAATTTTATCAGTTCTCTGTAGATAACATTCCCCTTCAAAATAGAAAAAGTTGTTTTGCAAAATAAATTGTATGGAATCAATGATAAAGCTCCTTATGCCTTCCAAATAGTTAGTTTTATTGAAGAACCTAGAAATTGCTTCTAATCCCTTGTGATGATCGATGATCATGTAGAGGAATGAGACATCAGCACTCACTAACAGCATGTTGGAATCCCATGAGATATCTTGTATTTTTTGTAATGTGACTCCCTTGTCTATTAAATAAGAATGTTTTTTGACAACAACAGGTTGAAGTAGGTGGTCAATAAATGCAGACAGAATAGATGCAAGGCTGCCAGTTTCTGACATAATTTGTCTTCCTGGGGGTGATGTGGTACTTTCGTGTACCTTTGGCAGTATGCAAATTGTTGGCATTATGGGGTCTTTAATATTTATGAAGATGTGTTCTTCTTTTGTAATGGCTGCTTTGTCTAAATGTGATATTAGAAGTTTTTGATAGTTGTTCTTTATATGGATAGATGGTTCACCTTTGAGTTTTTGAAATGTTCTAGAATCTGACAATTGTCTTGAAATCTTATTTTTAAAATTTTCCTTATTTTCTACTTGCGATGCCCTCTACTTTGTTGCATGGCTAGATGATGATGTTGTCATCTTCTCGTAGTGTGTTTGTCGCTTATCTTTCTTTTTTGGTCACATTGCAGGAAATCCTTTTTCTTTTCTTTTTCAAGTTCTGAAGATCATCCATTGCCAATTTTTTAAAAATGTCTATAAAATTACATTTAATGTGTGCTGAAGAGAAATTATGTTTTTTGAAAGAAGAACTACAGTAGTACCCGGATCATCTGTCGATGTGTAAATATGCGTATTAGATTCTGTGATGATTGTATTCTGGTTTTTCTCTGTCTTTTTTAATTTCAAACAATTTATTATGTGAGATTTTCTAATAAACTTCTGAATGTTGATAAGTTATCAAAGTCACCTGGTAAGTCTGTGGGTTCAATATTTAAGTCCTTCCTTAGGACTTTTTCTTCTATGTCTATGATTAATCTAGAGCTCAACTTGTACGTAACTTTTTGCTCATTCTGTTCTTTGGCTGTGTCTGGGACATTTATGTGTAATGTTGATTATCTTGTTTTGACTGTTTATGTTTTCCCTGCTCTTTTTTTAATTACCAACTTCTTTTTTGTCTAATTCTTTCTTCTCGTAAAGGAGACTTCCAACATCATCTGTGTCCAATCTTTTCTTCTCAATAAGGAGACTCCCTTATGAAATGTGGGTAGTGGACATTTCTGATGGTTCATGGTGATAGCACTTAATCAAGTTTTTAATATCCACACCCACCTTGTGAAACAAAGAATTAGAAAAAACCTTTACGTATAATAAGTGGGTAATTATATCAATGTGTATGTATTAATATTTCAGTCTCTCATGAATGGCATGTTCAAAAGACCTAAGGCAGATAACATTTCCCTTATCCTGCCAAGGTCAATTACAATAGTGGAGGTTCATTACCAGCTCTTGAAGCATTTTGTGATTAGTACTTAATCAGGTTTTTAATATCCAAATCCACCTTGTAAGCAGGGCACACTATTACAAACAATGGGTTAGCACAAACCTCTCTTTGCTACCTTTTATTTAGTCTATATTTCCAGTTCAACAGATATCTCCAAGGTTCACACTGGGGAGAGCAAAATATGACACATTTCATAGTATTATCACTACTGTCCAATTGCACAAGTCCTATGTTTGGTGCAAGAGATCCATTTGAAACCACTCAATGCTGATTAGCTGAAAATTCTATTGACACACCGTCAGAACACTTATCCTATGTGCAAATGCTCAGTTGCTTTACAATTATTTATAAGCAGAAAGAATCTGAATTGCACATAGTTGCCCAAGGTTGAATTTTTTGAGCATTTTCAGCTGCTAAATTTCAATGGATCCCTAAGCAAAATCAACTTTCATAGAATGTGTGTATGATTATTATTGTCCACAAAAGCTATTTCACATTTTTCAATAACAGTCACATAATTTAAATTATTATTTAAATCAGGTTTGACAACTTGATGGTTCCATAATAGCTTTGCACTCTATAGTCAATGTTCACATCTACAAGCTGAAATTGTGCTCATCACAGTTGCTACTTATATACAAATGACCTACTGAACTTATCATATGATTTCTTCACCTGTATATCTTAATATTTCCTCTGTATAGTGCCCTCTGGTTTTTGCATTTGTGTATTATTGTTTGATCCTTACTAACAGGGGATTTACTGAGAGGATCAGCTTTTTGCAACTGTTTATTTTAGCAGAGGATAAAAGGCATTGATATATTTGCCCTTTGTGCTTCTCCTTACTTTAGTTTCATCTACTTCTTACTCCCCACTAGGGCACCTAACACTTGGTTGCTTATGCTCTGTTGCCCATTTGAGTGATATGGTCATTAATGTATTGTTAATTATTATTATTGTTATTATTAATTATTATTATTATTATTATTATTATTATTATTATTATTATTAATATGGCACAACAAGTGTTCCGCAGCGCCTTACAAAATATATAAACCAATACATGACTAAATACATTACAGTACAATACAATAGAATGCAGGACAAGGACATGGATAATATACATTGTTACATTAGCGACCATAACACCCACATAAGCAGCAGAGCATAAGCGACCAAGTGTTAGGTCCCCTAGTGGGGAGTAAGAAGTAGATGAAAGTAAAGTAAGGAGAAGCACAAGAGGGCAGAGGGCCCTGCTCATAAGAGCTTACATTCTAAAGGAAGGGCAGACAAACAGGTGAGACACAGATGGGGTAGATGGGGAGGAAGGCACATATAACAAAGATTTTATTTATGTAGCACTTTTCTCCCTTAGGACTCAAGGTCATTTTAAAGACATCAGAAAACATGGTACATTAGTTTACCTGGAAAGAGATGAAAGATGATAATAAAACAAAACTCCAGTTCTAACTCCATGCTTCAGATGACATGCTTAAGTGTATGCTATAAAAGCAGGTCAAGCCTGTGTGTGCAGGCTTTAGAATGTAGCAGAGCTGGCCCTAGGCATTGGCATTCTAAGCTAATGCCTAGGGCGACTGAAATACCCAGGGGCATTCAGCTCTGCAGCCAAAAGATGTTCCGCATGGGCTGCTGGGAAATGTAGTCCCTTCAACCTCTGTGACCAGTGTTACAGTGGTGGAATGGACTACATTTCCCAGCAGCCCCTGCGAAACATTATGTGACTGATGCAAAGTATGCTGGGTGGCTGTTGCATTTGGGGGCAGGAGCCAGCAGCATGAATACCGTCACTGGGGGATCTGACTTATACCCCTTTCAGACATACAACCCGGGAAATTTCCTGCTCAGACCCGGGAATTTCTCCTGTGCAAATTCCCGGGTATTTTCGTCGAGACCCCCCTTTCACACTACAGTGTCTACCCGGGAAATTCCCAGGTAGATCCCTTTCAGACAAGAGCAGGGTTTTTCTGCTTACCTGCCTCTTCTCTGCCGTCTGCTCCTCCTAGCCTATCCCCTCTCTGGCTGATGATGATGATGTCATCATTCAGCAGCCAAAAGCTGGCCAATCGAAATGCAGTTTTTTTATTATAATTTTTTTAACATTTATTCTAATTCCCTGGTGGTCCAGCGGGAGCCGGGGATGGTGAGCAGCAGCGCTGAGCGTCCTATAGGACGCTCTGCACTGTCAGCTCAAAGCAGCAGCACTGAGCATCCAATAGGACGCTCTGCGCTGTCAGCCAAAGCAGCAGCGCTGAGCATCCTATAGGACGCTCTGCGCTGTCAGCCAAAGCAGCAGCACTGAGCGTCCTATAGGATGCTCTGCACTGTCAGCTCAAAGCTGCATGCAAAAGCTGCTTGGTGCTGTCTGGGAGTAGTAAATTCCCGGGTAGCAACATTCAGACAGAAACAGGGTAATTTCCCGGGACTTAAGTCCCTGGAAAAACCCTGGTCAATTGCAGGGGCGGCTACCCGGTAACGTGTTCCCGGGTAGGTACCTTTCACACAGACATGAGACCCGGGAATTTTGGCCGAGGCAGGCCAAAATCCCTGGAATCTCAGTATGTCTGAAAGGGGTATCAGTCTGTACCTGATCTTTCACCATACAGCCACTGTCAAAGCTCCATGCTCCAGTAGTGCACTAGGACTGACAACAAACTGACTCTTCCCCAGCCGGTCACATGGTTGTGACATCATCAAGGTTCTTTGCCCACTTAGTTCTAGCTGCTCATCTACCCTGATGGTAAGTAATAACTACAGTAACTCCCAGAAGTGCTGCTGTTTCCCCCTATTGATAAATTGTGTGTATAAACATCTGCTGAGGCTACATGTGTGTCTGTGAGTTGAGCCTACATATGTGTCTATGTTTTTTTACTGGGACAGTATGCTGTGTGCACGTGTGCTGAGACTGAATGGTGTGTGCATGTGTGCTGAGACTGCATGGTGTTTGCTGAGACTGCATGGTGTGTGCTGAGACTGCATGGTGTGTGCTGAGGCTGCATGGTGTGTGCATAGACTGCATGGTGTGTGCATAGACCGCATAGTGTGTGCTGAGGGCCTGATTCAGAGTTTAACGCTCTGACCAGAGTGCTCGCTCTGAATCAGGGCCCTCCAAACTTTTTTTGGAGCATCCTCATGGACGCTCGCATAGCTGTGGTTTACCACCCACAGCTATAGCGAGCGTCCATGATGATGGTCGCGATGGTCTTGACCATCGGGCTTGCAACGGAGACCCTGCAGTAGGGTCTCGCTGCCGCAAGCCCTGGAGTGATTTTGGCTCTATCATAGCCAAAATCACTCCCACTGACATCACTAGTGATGTCAGTGATGCTGGCTTGAGATGGTAGGTGTTCCCATGGGAACGCCTCTGTCTGGCAGGCACGCCCCCGTTACACCCACCAAAGGGGGCGTGCTGTCAATCAACATCAACAGCACGCCCCCTTTGGTGCAAGACCCAGAGCGATGGTGAGCCCGTCGCTCGCCGGGTCTCGTGCATACGCACGACGGAGCTCCCTCTGTTGTGTGCATGCACAGTGGGGAACATCGACCTGCTTGCAAGCATCCTGCCGCTCGCGAGCAGGTCTGAATGACCCCCTGGGACTGCATGGTGTGTGCATAGATTGCATGGTGTGTGCATGTGTGCTGATACTGCATGGTGTGTGCATGTGTGCTGAAACATCATGATGTCTGCTGAGAGTACATGGTGTGTTCATATCTGCTGAGACTGCAGGGTGTGTATATGTGTGTTGAGACTGCATGGTGTTTGCTGGGACTTCATGGGTGTGTGTATGAATATGTGCTGAGGTTACATGTGTGTGTGAAAATAAATCTGTGCCCTCTGGCTGCAGCAAACCCAGTATAACAGATATTGGAAAAGTAAAGATAATGGCCCATATACATGTATTTATACATAGTTGGGTTTTATAACAAACTTTTTGCTGATTGGTTTTATTATAAAGAGGAAAAGCTGTCACCATTCATATCTATTATTACTTTGATTCTTAGACTGTATAATGGGGAACTGTGTCACTTTGGGGTTATCAGCTCCCTGTTTCAAGTGAATTGTGCTTACCTCTGCAGTTATCTGTGCCCCTTTCTGAATGGACATGGGCTTACCTGTGCCCCTGTCTGTGTGGGCATGGTATAACCTGTGTGTGCACTGTCTGTGTGGACATGTGCCCATCTGTACAGGCATGGGCATACCAGTGCCCCTGTCCATGAGGGTATAGGCATTCCTGTGTCCTTGTCTGTGTGGGCATGTGGTTACCTGTATGTGCATCTGTCTGTGGCTGTTTTGTTAATCCTTTGTATTGTATTTTAGGGACATATTGACAGATTTATATTATGGATTACATTGTTTCATCTACACCAGACATGTCAATCTCGTGTGCCACATGCGGCTCCTATTGCAAATTTATGTGGCCTGCTTTAGCTATACTAGTGAAAGTGCAATGAGTTCCGGCTGCTGTACCAGCTTCCGCTGGACTGGAGGAGGGGACCGTACAATGATATATAAGGGGGGAATAACACAGCTTATTTTTTTTCTTGCGGCATGCACACTCTTAGACCTTGAATATTTGGCCTGGTTGAAATTTTGAGTTTGACATGACCTTTCTGTTCACTACTACCCCCTTCTAACCAAGCCGTTTTCCACTAGCCTCTACCTTAATCCCTCCGGTACCCCATTTCATATGATCCATTTGTCCCTAATTGTTCCTCCCTGGATTTGCCACTACTCATACTGAGCTTGCTCCTTCTCCTAGTTGCCAGCAATCCTGTCACAACCCCCCATTTCCAGTTTCCCCTTAGTTGTGCACATTTTGGAATGTTAGATCTGTAGTTAAGAATCTTTCCTCCATTCATAATTTTTATTTATCTTTAATTTCCCAAAGTTATTTTGCCGCGCCCCTCCATTAATAACCACACAAACTTAATGGCTGGCCATGCCAGTGGGCCACTTCTGCTGCATTTTCCTGGTGGGCCCTTCACACCCCAGTCCAACACTATGTGTGTGTGTGTGTGTTTATATATATAAAAATTTCATATAGATGTTTACGTGATATTTCATATAGATGTTTACGTGTTTGTATGGTGGGGTGCCGGCATCGGCAAGTGAGTACACATTTGCCAAATCCAGCAGTGACAGACCGATGGCGGGGGCCATTCGGCAGCATAGCCCTCACTAACAATGCCACCCATCGGGCCTGCATGTAGGTCCTACGGACGATGTTGCACGGGAGTGCGCATCATCAGCAACATAGCGGGTACACACCAGACGATATGCCCAGTATAATATATCGTCATATCCGGCCGAATTGGATGTCATATTGTCTAGTATGTACCTGGCATGAGATTGGTGGTGGGATTATCTACTAGGGGGCACCTGCCAAAATTTTGCCTAAGGCACCAAATTGGATAGGGCCGGATCTTGAATGTAGCAATGTTTATTATCCATGTACTGGTCCTGTATTGTATTGTTCTGTAAGTCACTGGTCAACAATGTTTATGTTCTTTGTAAGGCACTGTGGAACACATGTTGTGCCATATAAATAAATGCTAATAATAATAATAATAATAATAATAATAATAATAATAAAATCTTCCATCATTATTGCTGCAGTTGCACCAAACAGCCCTTCTTGGCACACAAAGTCCAGGGCTACTCTGCTAGCCTGCTGATTCTTTTTTTGCTCCGTTATTCTTGATAATAATAGTTAGTCACAATGCAGTGCACCCTGTATGCACCAGAAGACTGTGCTGATTAATTTGATATGCAACACTGAGTCTTTGAATCTCTAGGCAATGTACGAAATACATTTGTTGTGTTGCATATCAAATTAATCAGTAAAGACTCATTGTGCATTCTAGTCACACTGTGGGCCTGATTCAGACCCAGATGCTATTTGCGGCTGCTCGCTGGCTAAAAGGGGCCGGCTATTAAAATCATGTGCTCGCACTGCTTCGCGTAAAGATGCCCACTAAGTAATAGCGAGCAGCCGCACTATGCGATCATACCTGTATAAAGATGCCCTTTTGCCACTCGCAAAACACACATCATCTCCGGCAGTTGTAGGATTAATTGGGAACATCAAGAGCCATCGGAGCTGCTCACAGTGCTTGTGGTAGCCTTTTCCCACCACAACATTGTGATCAGTTCAGGCTAAAATACAACCTAGTCACGTGTGTAATGATGCTAATTTGCTAATAATGCACACCCATTAAATGCCATTCTGATGGTCGGGCACGCCTGCGTTTGCACATCCACATCCCCGTTTGCAAGCACCTTCCCCTGTTAACACCCACAAACGGCACTGTCTCTCAAAATAGTGGCCCAACTGCGGGCTATGGGTGAGCACTTTCCCATCGTAATGACTGGTGAGCGCATGCACATTGCGACACATACGCATGCGCAGATTGTGCAAAAAATCGCTCAAGGCGAGCGAGCGCAACATAGCATCCGGCTCTGAATCAGGCCCTGTGTTGCAACTAAGATGCATTTTCATCAAAAAAGTTGACCGATCCTAGAATAGTAGCACAGGACCTGGTGACTCACTTACCAAATTGGTTAGGGGCATTTCTTTAGAGGAATAGTTTTTTCTTATAAATACCTTTTTTATTTAAGGAATCATGGCATTAAATAAGCAGAAAAATAAAGGTACAAATGTTACAAAAATAATAGAACTATTGCATAGTAAGACCCAGCATATAAGAGCAAGAATTATGTTGTACAGACAAAAAAATCAAACTGATGCTTGACTTTTATATCTTCCAAATAATAATAGTAGCTTTAATTTTTTGATAACTTTAGATTGTAGAAATAACAATTAACAAGTACTAGACTAGAAAGGCATGTACACAATAGGAGATACAAACAAAAATGTAACATCTACTATACTGTGAAAGTTTCAAGCCATTATGTGGTGCTAAAACATTTCCATGTCTGGGCTTTGATCTGGATCAACAATATGTCAGCAAAACTTTCCCAAGACTCAATCAAGTATTGAGTGTGCAAATGGAAATTTGTAAGGAAGCCTCCAAACAGTGCAGCCAAAAGATAGAATTCAAATTTGTTCTAAATAGATTAATTTTAGGAGGACTGGTATGTATCCACATTTGTAACACACTTTACAGGGCATTGAAGAGGCTGCCATTAACAATTTCAAAGGTTCCTTTTAAATCCTGATTCCATTAGGTGAAATCTTCAGAACAGCCCCACTCATGTGTGAGAGGGAAAAAAATAACAACATGATATGTTGCAAATTTACAGATGCTTTTCTAAAAACGTTTACATTTGGGGCATTGCCACAATCAATGGTATGAATCGTAGCGTTCATTATAGCTTTTTTTATCAGAGTGTCCCACCCTTCCCATTTCTAAATAGAGAAATATACCCTCAATAAAGATATGTGAATAGTGATTTCTGGCACAACAAGGTATTTTGTAGCAGCCCAATCCTTTTTACCAAAACCTGCCCAAGCAGGTGTAGAAACAATGGCCCTCATTCAGACATGGACGCAAGTGGCCGTTCGTACGTTCGGTGTACGTAAAAAAATATGTAAATTCAAGCACTCGCTCGTATTTTCAAACGCAGCCAAACATCCTCCCCAAACTCAACCGACCCCTCCTCTAACTAACGAGCGTGCCAAATAGCGAGCGTACATCCCCGAAATGGCTTGAAGGGAACGCACGCACAAGTACAAACCGGAAGTGTGACTGTCAGATTTTGATTAACTGCTCGTTTATTCTGCCTACCTCCCTCAATCGTATCATGCCAATCAATACATCAATTTGCTTAATTGTTTTTTTTTTGTTTTTTTTCACAATGCAATAAACTTTAATCTTGTCCGTGTTTGTGTTTACCCGCAGAATATGTACGGCTTAAACATTCGCTTTTATTTGTCAAAATACATGTTAGACCCAAATAAACAATTGTTTTCTTTGTTTTTATCCCCGCATATTTCCCGGGGTTCATTTCTTTATTTAAATTTGCTTATGCATGTCACTGCATCAAGCCTATCATAACTCTCAAGAGATTTCTGGCCCTGTCGAACACATGACTCATACACTAACCAATAGAATTGGTCCTGTTAATTACCCAAATACATTAGCCAATCAAAATTATTTTCGGGTCTTTATTAAAAATGATTTTTAACAAATACACCATTGCCATCATGAGAACCTCGGCATTCACCAGGCGCGAGCTGCTGGTGTTAACCGAGGTGATGGATAGGCGGATCACCAGCCAGCCTCCACCCATCACAAATCACGAGAAGCATTCCGCATATGCGGAGGTACGTGGCTGCCTGCATTCCTTCGGCTCACGCCGCCAGATTGGCCAGCTGGAGCACAGGTGATCGGACCTGCAACGGCGGACGCCCCGCTTGCTTGCATGCTTTCGCATGCAGATCGCTGAAAGTAAGTTTTTGGGACTGTGGTTTTCATGTTTATCAATGTGGCCCTAACTGCGTGTGCATGTTTTCAAGTATGTCCTATTTATTCATTGTACTCATATCTGCATGGCCATGTTTTCATGTATGTCCTATTTATTCATTGTACTCATATCTGCATGGCCATGTTTTCATGTATGTCCTATTTATTCATTGTACTCATATCTGCATGGCCATGTTTTCATGTATGTCCTATTTATTCATTGTACTCATATCTGCATGGCCATGTTTTCATGTATGTCCTATTTATTCATTGTACTCATATCTGCATGGCCCTGTTTTCCGATTTGTGTTGTCATAAATTAGTGTTTGTCTTGGTTTTGGTTGAAACTAACCACAATTTGGTTCACATCTTTTAGGGGCACAGCGAAGACTACGGCGCCATCGCCAACCAAATCGGCGCTCTTGCCCACTCTCCCCAACCCCAAGCCAACCCTCCACAACCCCAAATTCCCCTATTTCCCCCTACTCCCCAGCCTGCCCAGACCCTGTGGCGGATATTTCGGGGCTCCTTCCCCTCCATCCCAATTCCCCCTCTCCTCCAACCACCCCTCTTTGAACTACCCCCTCCCCGGAATCACAAATCACCCCGCCAAGATCTTTGGGGAATGGAGGCACCTCCGAGGAGGACGAGGGAGTGGCTTCAGGAGCGGCCGTTATTTTGAACGGTATGTTTTTTTAAAGTTTTTTTTGCGCCACAAACTGTTTGGATGTAATCATGTGTCGTTCCCTTTTTTTGTGTTTTTTGGTCGACTTTTTGGGAGTTTTCGGGTTGTCTTTACCTGTTACTGCTGATTTCACCATACACATATCACACCTGTCTGAATCTGATTTTTGGAATTGTAATTTTGGGGTAGACCATTTTGGTGGGCTTGGTTTTTTCGGTGTAATTTTGCTTTGTGCCACAAATTTTTTTATTTTGGTTAGCTTGGTTTGGCTTGTTTTTTAATGTGGTTTCATTATTGATGTATTAATCCCCACACTTTTCTAACCCACAGAGGAACAAAGGCGTATGGCTGAATTAGCCGGCTGTGTGGGCCGTATGCGGGAACACATCATCGGGCTGCTGGTGGTCCTTGACCATATGTCGGTCCTCCTTAGGAACCAGTTTTAGTTTTTTTTTTGACCAAATTTAAATGAATTAATATTTTAAACTTAACGTTCTGTCTCATTCCTTGTTTCAAAATCATAGATTGTTTACACTGACATAAGTAGACTCTTCCAGCAAGGATTTGCAATTATTGTCACTAAGATTGTGTGTTGTATTTTTTAGGAAAACAGGCACAAGAAACACCTAACAGTAACAATATCATTTCCCTTTTTTGGTGTTGTCAAAATTATATATTACTACATTTTACATGTTCCTATTTTGGGGGCAAGCTGCTAAGGCCGATATTATGAAGCCAACTGATTGTACAGGATTCCTTTGGGTGTTGGTTTGGACCCAGAAAACATCTTACATTTTAGCTCAACTTGCATCATTACTGGATTACCCCTTAGGCAAATGTAATGTGTGTGAACCTGGTTACACTTGCTTGTAATGGGCAAAAAAGGAACAAAATTACACTCTCAAGAAATTTATTCACAACATAACTAAAATAACAAAGTGGTCACTCACAAACAAAACACACAGTGATAATCATAAATACAACACATACAAAAAACTAAAAAAAACACACCAAAAATCAAGAACTGGTTGAGGAAGGACCATGCCAACATGATTCCACAAATGTGGTGTTGCAATATGGGTTCCATAATATATTCCCAACGTTTCCATATGAAGGTTTTTTAAGGGAAGCAGGAAGTAGTCATCGTTGGAGTCCCAAAGATTATGAAAACAAACAGAAGATGGAGAAAAAAAAAACAATTAATTAGATGTTCGCAAACAAACCGTACCACATTGGGTCTAAACACTGTTGTTTTGACAATAATTACCTAAAATATCTGGCCACCACATCATCGCGTATGGTCCCCCACATACTGACCTCCGAGCAACCTCGGGGGGGGCATCCTCAGGTAAGGCATCCTCTGGCTGCATTGGGACACCACTCCTTATGGCGATGTTGTGAAATATCCCACACAGGACCACAATTTTCGAAACCATATCCGGCAAATACATGAGCTCGCCACCAGAGCGGTGGAGGCATCTGAATCAGCCTTTTAAAAGGCCGATACAGCGCTCCACCACTTGCCTGGTGGCTGTAAGTGCGGCATTAAAATTACTTTGTGGCCCTGGTGTGGGAGCCAACTAAGGAGTGAGCAGCCAGGGCGTGCAAGGGTAGCCACTGTCTCCTGTGAAAAAGAAGTGACAACAACAGGATCACTGTGTATCAAGCTTAACATTGTTATGTACTAAAGGTCTCCACTTACCCAGAAGCCACGCATCACCAGCTTGTAGGTTGGTTAATTTGTGCCATATCCCTGATTGCCGGATGACAAATGAGTCATGTGCACTTCCTGGTAATTTTGCATTCAGGGACAGGATCTGGAGGGAGGCATCGCATACCACCATTACATTCAGGGAGTGATAGTGTTTCCGGTTGTGAAATATGGCCTCCAGCCATGCTGGAGGCTGAAGTGGTATGTGTGTACCATCCACATCCCCTATGATGTGTGGGAAGCCAGCTATTTGGTAAAAATTGGCCTTGGCCACACTAAGGGCACCCATATCCAAAGGCATTTGAATAAAATGATGGAGGTGCTTGAAAAGTGCCTCCATCACTGCCCTCAGGATCCGGGTAAAGGAGGATTGGGAGATGCCCGCCACTATTCCCACCATTGTTTGAAACGATCCTGAGGCACAGAAATGTAACACCGCCATAAATTGCGTAAGTGGTGGTATTGCTGTAGGACTGTCAATTTGCCGCTCAAGATCACTCTCTATTAATGAGAGAGTGTCTATGATGATTTTGGGAGGAAGACGGTAGCGTCTTAAAACCTCATCATCGGGCATTCCAAAAAGGGTGACACGTGTTCGAAATATCAGGGGCCTTGCACGCCTACGATGCCAAAGCCTGGGATGAGATTTAGGTTGGTCAGCTTCCGGGAGCATGGCCAGAACAATCCGACCCAGATCAACCTGAAATGGCAAGATTTGAATGTAAGGCTTTTTAACCCACCCAAAAATACGAATTTTACTTAGCTTGATGATACCATCCATTGATGCTTACATGCCTGGGTATTGCCATGATACGTGCAAACTGTAAAGAATCACAATATAAAAATACAACAATTTATGCTGGGCATTTATGTTTCAAAATTTGGAGCAAGACAAAACATAAAAGGGGAGAAACACACATTTGCCCAAAGAGCAAAACGACATTGTGCAGACTACGTCAAATTGGGCCCAAATGTAAGCAACAAATGCTAAAGGGAAGACACAAACAATTTAACGGGTCTGAATAAGCAGTTAAAAATGCGCTAATTAGTTTGCAAATACCAGTCATAATAGAAACAGATAAAAATGCGCTAATTAGTTCGCAAATACAAGTCACAATAGAAACAGATAAAAATGCGCTAATTAGTTCGCAAATACAAGTTCAAAAATACGCAGCTAGAAAAACACAACATTTTAGAAACATTTCTGACTAAGAAAAACAAAGGTTACAAGTGTAAGGTCCAACAAAGTTGCATAAATCCAAACATGAACATTTACTAACCAAGTGAAAAAATGAACTTACCAATAGATAATACATAAGTTTCCGGATCAAAAGGTCTTTGGGGCAGAGGCAAAAAAAAACCTAACAAAGATGAAATTACGAAAAAATAACGTTAAAAAAAACAGAAAAAGAAGGAGAAATTGAACAAAAGTTAGACTGCCAAAAACTTACCAAATAAAGAAACGCCAAAAAAAAATCCACCAGAAAAAATGCAAACAGAAAAACTGAAAAAAATTTAGCAAATAAAAACTACTCCAACCAACGCCAACTCCAAAACCCGCCAACAATCAACTCCGACCAACATAACCTCCAACAATCAACAAAAGCCACCTCGACTCGAGATGCCCCAAGCCATAAATAGTGTTTAGTTTCCCGCACAAATTAAGGAGGGATCATAGGAACGCACAATCAATGATGCGGCCGAAAAATAAGGACGCATGTATAAATACGTCACTAGCCAAACCAAAAATTCTGGAGTATTTCTTGTTTTGAGCTAAGACATGGCTACAGACCAGGGAAACAATGGGCAACAGTCTGGCGGTAAGTATTTCAGGCATTTGGAAACAATGATTAATTTGACACATAATATAGTGCAAGTTGTGAAGTTTGCAATTCGAAACATTTAAACAAATAGGTGAGGAGGATGACATGGAAGAGGCTGCTAGGCCCAGTATTCCGGCCAAAGCTGGCAAAAAGAAAAGGCAGCCACAATTCACAAGAAAGGAGATGGAGGTTTTGGTTCAGAAGTGTGTGGACATCCTGCCACAGGCAGACAGGAATATGAGTGCAAGCCAGAAGTGGAGAATGTGGGAGGAGGTAGCCATTGCTGTCAATAGGGTGGGTGATTATGTCCATCTAGCCGGCGGTAAGTAAACACTTGACCCCCCCTAAAACCAAAACCCATTTAAAACAAAAGGATAATGGTTCCAATTTCACCCACAGATGGGCCGACTTCAAATATCGCCTGAAGCAAAAACTTGCGGACAGGGCTAGGCATGCAAGGGGGACAGGTGGGGGTCCCACCCCTGTGTCATTGGAGTTGAATGATTTAGAAGAGCTGGCACAGGGGTGTGTGCAGGCTGTGGAGGTGTTTGGCATGTCCAACATGGATACGGACATGCCAGACTTTGCGGCTCCTCATGTGGTCCAAGGTAAATATTGTGATGTCACCAACTCTGAAATGTTATTGTGCCAATATGTAGATTCTAATGTGAGTCTTTTCTCATTTTTCCAACAGAGACACAGGCGGATGAGTCTGCTCCAGAGGGGAGCCTTGGCCGCAGAATTTCTGCTGGCTCTGCAGGGGAGGAACCAGTACATCCAGCTGAGGACCCTGCAGAAGCCAGTCCAGGGCAATCCCCCTCGCAGGCAGTGTCCCTCCTCACAGAACTCAATTTTAAATCGGATTTCCATATGGAGATTCTGCAGAGGATGGACACCAGTCTGGTACGGGTGGCTGAGGCCCTGGAGCAAAATGCTTTGGCCAACGTGACCATTTTTCAGGCCCTGGCGGAAAATACCAGGGCCAACATCTGCATCACCAATGCCCTGGAGCAGCTCGTTCGCCAGCACACGGTGGAGCCGACCTCCCTTCCTGCCGGAACATCAGGATCCTCCACCTCTGGCACAACATCAGCCAATCCTCCAAATGTGCCTAGCCCTGTGCCCAGTCCAGAGGCCACAACATCTGCCTCTGGACGGGCCAGCCCGATGACATCCTGGACCCGGTCTGGCGCCCTCCCTCCCCCAGCCAAACGGGGGAATAAGCGTTGACAGCACTGGCTACTTTGCCCACACTCCTTCTGTGCTTGCCGCATATTCCTTTCTGGCCAAAACTTCCCTCTCCTTTCTTGTGAATTGTTTTAAATTTTTAGCTTTACGTTTCCAAACACTTTTATGTTTGTACAATTATTACATTTTTTGGAATGAACACTGCAAAAAATGTTTGTGTAAAATATGTGCATGAAATTGTTTTTTGATAGCAATAAATTTGCCAAAAATGTACGACTTTGTATTGTGACATTATTGTAAAAATGGTTTACATTTAATCCTGGCCCACAAGGCAAAAACGTGCAATACCAACATTTAACATGAGAAAAAAAAGGGCTCTTTAAGGAACGTTTTCAAATTTACATAAGGATGCAAATTCACCAGGCAAAAGCAAAATGGCCCAAAAAAACAAACATGATGACATTATTGTTACAATAGGCCAAAAACCAAAAATTAACCCAAAAATAAACCACCACAAATGTACGCAAATTGATTGTGTAATCCTGACATTAGCAGCTATGATTTCCACCTGCGTACGGTTTTGTGCTAACCAAAAAAACTGATTTCAAAACACATACCTAGCCGGTTTTCAATCCAACACTAATTGATTTTCAGACAAGCCGTGATTAATCGATGCTACATCGTGGAGTGCCGGGACGGAGGAGAAGGCCATCGCCAATGTGGTCGAGTAATCCAGACCCTAAGCTGTGCGAGCATTTTGAAGGGAAAGAGGATCATCCAGTGACGTATGAGTTGGTACGAACACATTTGACGTTCGCATCTGCTAATGTATGTACGCCCCAAAAACGCCTCGCCACGCCTGCGTTTTTCCATCTCCACCCCCGTCAATGCCCCAAAACGCCCTGTTCTGTCAATCACATTTCACATGTCACTTCCTGTACGCTATTTGATGAACGAGACAAAAAAAGCTCACAATCTGCCGTACGCACATGCGCAGTGTTACACCGACGCATGCGCGGTTACTCAGCATCGGAACGCAACGAGCGTACTGCTGTTAACGAACGGCTCTGAATCAGGGCCAATATGTATAAATATAAAGGAATGAAGGATCAAAGGCGATATATCAACATACAGACAGACAACTAATATATATATATATATATATATATATATATATTTGTAGTGCCAATCTAATTAAAGCAAAATAATGCTTATACCACAGATCATCACTTATGTTTGCTTGGTCGAAAGTTCCAATGATGGTCAGTGCATGCAAAAAAAAGGAAACAACAAAAAGACCAATGTGTAGTATCATAATTAATTCAAATAACAAATGTCCCCTAATGAGAGGATGGAAGTAGAACAGTGAGGTAGTTTTTCCTGGGGTTGGACAGATCACGCCACCACTAGTCGATGTAGTATAGCATACCAAAAAACTCACTTCAATGGTGTGTGGGAAATACTTTTAAAGGTATATTTACTTCACCGGGTGTTGTTCACCGCAGTTGTCAAATTGACAAGAAGGGGACCCTGGAGCCAGTTGTACAACTTACAGCATAATATTTTTATAACCTTACATTTTTAACACCGCTGATAATGGACTGACTTTTCCTACCACTCAGCAGATGAAGAAAAAACATAAAATTGCAATAATTCATTGTGAAACAAACATAGAGGGGAAAACATACATCTGTCATTGTAAGGCAATGTTTTTGTGATGCTGGCTTTTGATTCACCTACTGCCAGCCTAAGACACACAACTTATTAAGTAAAGCCAGGTGATAGAGTAGATTGCTGTGATATATAGTAATCAATGCATGCAATACACAGTCACTAAATACATATGGGGCTGGCTGCTTTCATGAAATCAGGGGACCTCAAAATGCTGGTCTAATTTTCTATAGAAGATGAAAAAGATGGCAAGTAGTGCAATGCAAAATGTAATCAAATCAAATTACAAGGTTAAGGCACTTCCTAGAGGTGCTAATTTCAAGTGAAGTGAGCAGCTGTAAATATAGAGGAGAGTCATTCTTCATCAAGGATAAATACATACAAAAACAAATACAGTGCTCTCAAAATAATACTGACAATGAATACTACTAAAATTAAAATGTATATCAATATTTAATAAATAAAATAAAGTAGATATACTTGCAAAAATAGTGATCACAATGAAATCACAATAAAACACATAAAAATTGGAACAATTACACCCCATTCCACACTACTGTTCATTCAGTTCTAAGAGGTATATAGTAGTAGTGAGCCAATAAAGTGGATATCCATAAATACATGGATTCTTCTGGTTCCCGTAGTACAAGTTATGCCCAGCATATGAGGTATAGTTACCAGTTCTGTGTATTGCTATATGGGGTACCTTTAGTAATGATGACAATGCATTGTGGTGATTGAGGCCCCTGAAACACGGTCCAAGTAGGCTGGAGATAAATATGGTTATGGTTACCAAACTGAGATGAAATGAAGATAGCTCCCACTGAGCTGAAGATGGTGGTGGGTGAATGTAAGCCAGTTGCTAACGTGTTTCTCTGTGTAGAGTCATAGCATTTCAAAAGTGATGGCCAGGATCTTCTTTTATACTGTCTTGACAAGATGGCTGCTGATTAGCAGCTGATGCAAATTACATCTCAAACATTTTGCTTATATCAAATATGATTGAAAGGAGACAACCCCATTTTTTAGGGACACATACTGAATAACAAGTATTAATTTCAACAATACCTTACTCACCACCCTTGGCCATCTCCAACCAGCTCACGTGGCATAAACAAATGTCATGTGATGCAGATAGGGAGACTGGACCAATGCAGTATAATGAAAAAAAAAATCATAAAATTCTATGTGAAGTGCGAGTAGGTTGTAACTATATAGCAGCACTACTCACGTTGGTCCAATGTTGTCCTCCCATAGCCGCTATCATGGTAACATGATGTCAACAAACATAACATGAGAGTGCAGTATAGCAAGAGGATGGTGTAGGTGGAATTGATCACTACTGGGAGAGGGGGGAGAGAGACGGCAGTGGTAAAACCCACCCAGGCTTTGTCCTCCCATACCGCCCTTGGTTACTTGGTGTAAACAATCACCATATGACATAGGCAGGGTGGAGAATCACAGCTAATAGGCATGTATCTCACAAAGTTCAAGTAAATCAACCTATCAAAATATAAACATATTTAATGCAATACACCCTGCATTGGGTGATAAGTATTGGAAATCTCACTATATATATAATACAGATAAAGAATACCATCAATTCAATACATAAGAGTATATGATAGGGTCAAGTAGGCACACACAGTCTGCATGTAAGTAAGCAAGGGTCTAAATAAAGTATATTTCAGAGGGGGGTGACTTAGTACTGAATTTAATTTGACTGTTTAATTTAAACCATTATGATAAAGGAAATCCATTTTAAATATCAAGAAGGTTTCTTGTTTACAAAGATATTTAAAGTGGTCAACTCCACATTTGGTCATGGGGACCTTCTCAATACCAATGAGTCTCAAGGAATTAAGGTCTCCATCATAGTATTCATTAAAATGTCTATACATACTATGTAGTGTGGATCTGTTAAGGATATTGCTACAATGTTCCATAAAATTGATTTTTCAATTTCTTACAGTTCTCCTCACATATCTCATATTGAAGCTTCATATAAGCAAGTAGAGTATATTACACCTCTAAAATTTCAAACCTTAATCACATGTGCTTTGCCCCTTCATTAAATACAATATTTTTAGGGTTATGTACCACATGCTTACAAGTGGTATACTTGTTATGACTGCATTTGTAAAAACCATGTGGTTTGGAAGGAAACGATGGAATGTTAGATGTACCCCCTATATTCATGTGTGGTGTTTTCATGTGGCTGAGAGCAAAAATATTCTTAAGAGATTTATTTTTCATAAAATCAAAATTTGATTTAGAGGGAATAAGGTCACAGATAATGTTGTCCTGTTTCAAAATATTTTAATTTTACCTAGAATTTGTTTGTTTAATTTCTTGACATTGGCTGTTATACGTTTCCATAAAGGCTAATTCCCTGGTGTCCATTCAAGCTTGTATTTGTATCTCTTGAAATCCCAATAGCAATTCTCTAACCATTAGTAATACTTCTTCATAAGTGTTTTGGATAGCCCCTTGACTGGAAGGATTCCATTATTAAACTAGTCTGTTTTTCAAAATTAACCAAATCTGAACAATTCCTTCTTAAGTGCATTAGCTGGCCTTTGGGAATATAAAATTTTCATGCTGAATAATGTGCACTTCTGAAATGTAGATAAGCATTTGTGCCTACTTCTTTTACAAAGTTGGATGTGCTGATCTTATTATCATGAATCTCCAAGGATAGATATACTGTAAGAAATGAGTACATTGACAATGAAAAGTGTAAATGAATTTCAAATTTTAAGTGTTTGTGTTGAGAGCTAAAATAAAATCCAGTGCTGTGTTGAGATCCCCATCCCAAAGGATAAAAAGAGCATCAAGGTATTGGCCATAAAGAACCAGGTTTGCGCCGAATTTGCTCCCCCACACATGTAGTACAATGGCAAACACTGGCATGCCCTAATACCTTGAACACCTCATATATAGTCAGTGCTGGATTAAACACTGCAGGGGCCCCTGGGCAGTCAAAATCTCAAAGGCCCCTTGCAAATATTCTACTAATATTTTTTTAGTTTTACCAACCAACAATTTTAATAAACTGTACGTAGTATGCAACTAATTTTTTTACAAACTGACAGCTGACAAAACATGAGCTTTAAAGAGGCAAACTGTAATGTGAATCTGATGTTTATGGTTTATGTACTGTAAGTTGTTAATGGGTACATTGGATTAATACAGTATTTTCTCTATAGAGTCTTTAATGTCAAGTTTTCATTTCTTTGAGTTGATTCATTTTTTCTATCTTTTGGAAACAATTTAAGAAAGCTTGATTGTAATTTTCTTTCATGATCAAATCAATATTATTTTGATCCATTGTCGCATGGCCAGTGCCTACTCTGCCTATTTGGTAATCTGGCACTGTGTATATGGTACTGAAGGAACATGTGAGGTGGTCTGATGGGAACTGAAAGGACATTTGGGGTGTCCTGGCTTCAGGTGCTTGACACTGATATTTTCTATGTGGGGATAGATGCCTTGGTGTACCATGGAACAAATGCTCAGAAAAGTATGGAGAATATGTGGAAAAATATTCTGTACCAAGGACATACTATTGATTATACATACAGTATATGTTTGATTTAAACAAATTTACACAAGGAAAGGTCTTGTTACCTTCGGAGAGTCGGAATGTGATGGTGAAGGAAGGACGGACCCTAATTTAGCATGGGAAGACTTGTTCTTTCCCATCTTAATCTGGTTAGATATTTTGGCAGGACATTTCCCAGGGGACCTGTTACTTTATCTGTTGAGGAATGGACAGTTACTGTAAGAATTATTAGCCAATAGCAAAGATGATAACCTGTCATCCACTAACCCAGGTAGCAACTGCCATGTTGGGATTAGCGCTGAACATTTTGTACAGCATGTCCATTCTGGGCTTGGGTCACTTCCATTTATTGTTTTACAAAGAGCCCTGAACTATTACTTGGAGAAGGGGACTGAACACATCAAGGAGTAGGTAAGATTGAAGTGAAAGTGTAATTTTTGTATTTTTTAATAAAGGGTTACCACAGTTGGTGTGTTCATCCTATCATTATTGTAATTATGTTTACAGTGGGACCACGGATGGAAGCAGTTCCTTAATGCCCGGGCATCCTTGCACCTGTGGCTCTACATGTTCAGGCATACTGGTACAGGCCTGCAGGGACCAAAAGTGCCACTGTAAAGAATAATATTAATTATATATGGGGGGAAGAGCCCTGGGCTTTCAGTTCAGGAGGGGGAACTCCATTTTATTTTTGGGTTAAAAACTTTCTGAAGATTTCCAAACCTGGACTACCCAGTTTGGGGTTGATTTTACATTATGGCAGGGGGATACCATGATGTATGCATCTCTGCTATAATGCAAGCCCCCTGGCTGGTTAAGCCCAGTGCTGGTTATAGGAAAATAGGGGGACTCCAGGCTGGTTTCTTCCCTTATTTTCTATGACCAGACAGGGTGAAAATTAAAGGGCTGATTATGGATTTAGGGGAGGGGGAGACCCCATGCCAGTTTTTTACATTTTTATTATCTCTTTACTTGCTTTTAACCCTAAGAAGTCTGCACAGATCAAAATGACCTGTGCAGTGTTTCTGTTTGTATTGGTATTTTGTCAGTTTTGAACTAAAAGATCAAAACCGACAGCATTTAGAGTTGCAAAAAAATTACAGACATCACTTTAAGATTTCAATTAACGATGATAAATCTGTATGTTATAGACAGCAACATGCCACCATCAGCAGTCAGTTTCTGTCTATTTTAAAACCAATGGAAAACCCATCAGAGTCTTTACTGTAGATCTCAAACTAAGTGCATCATTGTTTGATCTCATTATTCTAAATTATAAACAACCTAAAAAATTCTAAAATGATCATTTTGCTATTCTTAATTCAGATGTGTTCAAATGCTTGCACTTTAAAGAATATAATTCAATAAGGAAGTGCTAATTGGCTAATAGTCAGATGCTCTGCATTTTGTGAGTAATTAATTGGTAAAAGAGGGCTGTGTGGGGGATTTATTTTTGATAAATGTATACAATATTCAATGTATGTGTTTTGTGTTTATTTGAATTTTTTTTACAGGTGCCAGTGGGTCCTTAATGTCCAGGCATGCTGGTACTTGTTGTTCCACAAGTGCCATCATGCTGGTGTAGGCTTGCTGGAATCTGTAGTCCACCTCTAAATAACAATATTAATAACTATTAATTACTATTAACCATTTACCCAAAGCCCAGGGAGTGTGTGGAAGAGCCCTGGGCAGGTTGTCCATCAGGAGGGGAGGACCATTTTTTGGTCACGACTTTCTTTGAGATCTTCAGCCCTGGACTGACCAGAGGAGTCCTATAGCAGCAATTGTGACTCCCTGCTGTTACATTATCTCTACTGGCTGGTTCAGCCTAGTGCTGTTTATTGGAAAATAGAGGAAATCCAATGCCTTTTTCTCCCTATTTTCCAATACTAGATCAGGCTTAGAGGTCCATAACTGGTTATTGATTTGGGGGGGACCCCACAAATCTTTTAATTTTTAACTTTTTCTATAGTTTTAAACATAACAAATATTTGTCTATTGATTAGCTTCTATTGTACAATTGTTTCTTTCAATAGAAACCACTGTGGAATAGAACACACCATGGTGGGTTTCTCATTTAGAAACCACAGGTGATTGACAGGATTTTCAGTTCAGACATTAAATTTAAAATCAATCTCTTGTAAGTACTGTCAATTTGATATTTAAACCAACATCATTTGACAATGGTTTCCAGCAGGTTCTAAATGATACCAAATCTGCTGCTTAGTAATTTTAAGGTAAGAATGAAGTTTATTAAGTTAATAGCTTATCTATTTTATATATTTTCTTTACAGGTGGACTACAGGCACCAGCAGGCCTTTAATGTCCGGGTTACTGAATTTTGGGGGGATCCCATGCTTTTTATTTTTAGATTAACCATTTTTATTTTTTTTTTAGTTATACATTTATTAACTTTTCTACTAGGTTGTTACTTTGGCTTGAATCATGTGTATTGGCCTGAGGCCTGTGATTTGCTGTTTGGAGTAAGTTTGATGTTGATCTAGTTTTCAACTAGATTTTACTCTGGCATCAATCACCTGCACTGTCCGCAGGACTGTGATTTTCTGTTTGCAGAAATGTGTTGGTAATATATTATATTTTCTTCTAGGCTTATACTGTTGAACTATTATTTCTTGATTAATGAAATAATCTATAGGGTCATATAGTTTATTAAAATGCCATCATGTCTGCCACTGCTGTGCACAGTGTTTTATAGATGTGCTAAACTCTATTAAACTACCATGAGTTTGTGTTTGCCGCTGTCCTGTCACTTAGTCTAGCCAGCTTGCTTCAGCCTCTTGCCAATATTGGTGAAAACAATATTGTAAACAGTGTGGTTGTCAAAATTTATATTCATAATACAACTGGAAGAAAAACAGGTCCAAAATATATGATTTTAGCAAGTTGAAAAAAAACATTAGAGGGTGGTTATGCCAAAACCAAAACATGACAATAATTTAAAACCAAAATGTGGGGGTCTGCACATATCTCTACTGTTTATGCATTACTTACAGTATACGGAACAAGGTTCCTAACATTGTCAAAGCAATGAAACTTATTATTTTAAATATCCATTCCTAATACACAGAGTTAACATATTGTTTAAAAAAAGTTTTTATTTATAACTTTATAATGAATGCTTTGTTGAGCATGTCAGATTAGCATATTGTGTAGCAAAGTCATTTCAGAATCACTGATCTGTGCCTGTTATTTCACAGCTGTAATCTATGGAATGCAAAATGTTTTATGATGAAAATGATGCAATTATGTTTTATGCCAAATGGCAGAGTTCTTAGGTGACAGAAGTTTCAAAACCTTGGGCAAGATCTGTAAACTAAACAATCATTCTGCTCAAAAGATGTTTATTAATATTTTTTAATGAAATTCTCATTGAAAAATATAAGAATAAACATATTAATTAGAGGTATGTGTGAATTGATCCAAAATAAACTTTTTAAATGGTTGATAGATTACACCAAAAATATTTACCTACAAAATATGGAATTTCTTTAATATTTTATGCAAGTTTTTTTTTTCATTTTGATTATTTCTGGTTTTCTAAAACTGTTTCTAGAAAAATAATATTTTTATAAAGCTTCAAACACTATAATTATCTTGCAATGAATGCTAGCTTTATTTAATTTGTAGAAATACAAGTCTATAAAATAAATTACAGCATATGTATGCAAAGTAGCAACATACAGATATGTCCACATACATCTTACCTCCATGTGCTGCAGACATAACACATGAGTGTTGTGTGTGTCGGTAGCGCTGATCATCTTTTAATGTGACTTTTTACCTTCAAATGCAACTTATTCGCAAAGCGATGTGAATAGAATGCACAAGCAGTTTCTGATAATATATTAAGGAGCTGCTTGTGCATCCTATTCACATTGCTTTGGGAATAAGGCACATTTGAAGGCAAAATATTGCATAAAAGATGCTTGGCACTACCAAGACATGCCACAGCATGGTACGACTAGAAAGTCTCTTTAACACCCAAGAAAGTAAAATGTATTTGGATGCATCTGTACAGTGTTTAAATGCAAAATGTGTATATGCAAAACACCCTAGTGCAACCAAGAATGGTAAGCCTTGGGTCCAGATACTCAAATGAACCCAATGTCCCCTAGAGGGATTAAATAAGGAAAAAATAGGTATCTATCCTTTGGCACTCCTGTGGTGCTCCCGGTGGGAGAAAGTACTAATGGAAATATTTCTCTGACATTGAGCTTGTAATTCATACGTAAAATGTAAATTTTAAAAATATATAGAATGAAGTTTATTAATTCAAATAGGGCAATAAAAGCTGTAATATAGGCTCTTTAAAGAGAGCAGGCAAATAAGGTCTCAATACATTAATCAAAAAAATAGAGCAGATAATATGGTAATGCAAAATGGTGACAAAGTAGCTCTGTAAAAAATCAAATTATTGCATTCACAGTGAATTCATAAACAGATGAAAAATATAAATAAATAAAAAGTGTCCAAGGCGGCACCTGGACCAGTGAACAGTGTACATCAGACAATGGTGTGCACACAGAGCTGATCCAGATTATGCTCCGTGTTCCTAACTAAACATTTGGACCCTTCAGGTCACTGGATGTCCATTGGTGGCATGCAAAAGGTTCCTGATGCATTTAGAGCTGCTGGGCTCTTCCTCAAAGGCATATGCAAGCTGTTCTGGTGTTGACCTTTAAATAGGCCTGGAAATTGGCAAATCTTGCTGACTGGAAGTGGCACGTCCACACATTTCTGGTTCACGGTAAAACCGGAAGTGATTGAAATAAGAAAAATCCTTCTATTTCCTTCTCTTTTTCTACTTTATTATTCATCCTTTTTCCTCCCTTCGTTCCTTCCTTCTTCTTCTTTCTTTCTCTTTTTTTTCCTCTTTATTTCCTTCCCTTTCCTTTTTTTTTAAATAATAAAGTCCAGGTAACTGAGAAAGTGCTGGTGGTCCAGTTACTTAATTAGATATCGTGGCCGGTGAGGTATATTCCATCTGATGGTAATCTTGTTATAAGCTTCTCGTCATACATGGTGAAACTTCCAGTTGGAGGAAAAAAAGGAAGTTGGCCTCAACATCTGGTTTCAGCAATTGTGCACACAAATTGCAGTCCCCATGTTAAGAAATTCTTTAACGGGATATGTCCTCCCTTATCTCTTTATAGAAGGATGACCCAATGGGGGACATATAGGGAAGAAAAAAGTGCTTTAGTTGCAATAAATAGATATTCATTAATATAGATGCAACCCATAAATTAAACAAGTTAAAAATGTTAAACACCAATTAGAAAATATGAAAAAAAGAAGGGAAAATGGGCAAATGGAGCAGGCAAGGGGATGGTGAATCAATAAATGGCGTATTAATAAAGGCAGATTGAAAAATCTTAAAAAGATCAAAAACCATAAAATCTTAAAAGTCATGAAAAAATCATAAAAACCATTAAAGTTCAAAATCCTTGTTGAGTCCTTCAGGTGTGAAGGTTTTCAGATTAAATAATTTATCTCATAGAATGCTAGTGTAGCCTCTTCTATATTGGCTGAACATCTAGGGCATCGAAAACTTGGATGGGCGAACATTTACGAAATATAAAGAGAGGACCACCTCATTCCTTGTCAGACCACTTTGGGAAAGCTTATAACTGCCCCAAACACACAATCCATAATTTTATTGGCATCAAACATGTTAAATCAACTTGGAAAGATAGAGACATAGGCGTAAATTTACTAAACTCCGTGTTTTCCCAAATTTGCATTAATGGAAGTATTTTGTAATTTTTACATGGTAATTTAATATGAAAAAATGCAGTTATTTGCTGTCAATTAAGAGGTGAACACGACCAATTTAGAAGTTTCTATGCACCCATAAATACAACTAGAAATTAAAACACCATTATCTGCACACAACAGTACTTTCCATAGACAGGAATACAACACATGATTTTACCAATAATCATGACTATAAACACAGGTGTAATAAAAGCAAATGCAGTGTAAAAATAGAAATGATAAATAGACCACCTCCTGAGCAGCGTGTCTAGCAGAAACATACATAAATCAGTGAGATTCGTGTATGTTTCTGCCTTTTAAAAATATAAAATAAAGAAATAATAAAACAAAATTACATGGGGTCCCTTCCCCCAAAGCTTAAGAGAAGGTAAGTATGTGTGAGTGTTTTATGTATGTAATCAAATTATACTTTATACCATTTGTGTGTACTGTCATTATTTTACTATTTTTTTTTACCATGGGGATATACAGTAGTGGATTTAATTCATGACACTTTCAATAAAAACATTTATTTGATATTTATGAAGAAAATTCATATTCTGCTATACCAAATCAATACTTTAATGTTTTTATTTTAATCTATGATGTTTCTACTTAATATTTTAACATGATTTGTCAGAGAGAGAGCGGAAACAGAGAGACGGGGATGGAGAGGTAGAGTGGGAGAAAGACTAGAGAGAGAGAAAGTTTTGAAATACACCTACCAGTCACTGTCAGTAGTGAAGATGCAGGCTGTCACCATTCACAGCAGGCAGCATGCTAACAGGATCCAGGAGCAGGTCCCACACAGCATCCATGCAGGATCATGTGCTTTGTTCAGTATTCAGCACTCAATTCATCCAGCCAATCAATCTTCAAAGCTAGTTGCAGCTCTGGTCAAGTTGTGAATAACGACTAACATTGCTCTGAATACCTCTAAACATGTTGACTGGTCACCTATGAAGAGAGGCAAAGCCATGATGCTTCGTGAAAAAGGGTATACCTAAAAAGAAATTGTGAAGCGGTTGGGTGGTGGAGCAGCGAAGTCAGGTATAAGCAAACTCTGCATAAGGGTTGCGAGCAGTGAATCGATGAAATCAGCAACAAGAACTGGGAGAAAGCCCATGCTTATGGGTGCAGAATCTGTTGTCTGGCCCTGCAGGACCGCTGAAGGTTTGTAAAAGCCATCAACAATATAATGAAAACATCTGGTGTCCAAGTTTGTGACCAAACCATACGAAAAAACTTAGTGACAATGGTTTGCAAGCTAGGACCCGGAGAAAGAAGCCGTATCTAAACCAGAAAGAGGCAGAAACGAATAGATTGGGCTCTGGCACACAAGGAGTGGATATAAGAAGACTGGGACAAGATTATTTGGAGCTACAAGACCAAAATCATCTACAGGAGTAATGGAGTGAAATTTGTTCGATATCAGCCTGGGGAAGATCTTTTGCCCAAGTGCACCACTGCAACTATGAAGCACCTAGTGAGTGTGATGGTGTGGGGCAGCATCGCCAGCCACGGTGTGGGATGTTTGGTTGTCGTTGATGGCAATATCAATGTCAAGAAGTAATGCTGGAGGCGAAACTGTTGCCAACAAACGAGGAATTGTTCGATGGTGACCCACAGAAGTGTATCTTTCAGCAGGATGGAGTGCCATGCCACACAGCCAACAGTTTCATGAAGTGGTTTGGTGATCACCAAATCACTCTTGCCTTGGCCGAGAAATAATCTGGATTTAAATCCGAAAGAAAATATTTGATCAAGGCTTAAAAGTGATGGTATCATGCAAAAAATCCAAGTAAAATGAGAGAGCTGATTGAAGCCATAATCCAGGCTTGGTACCATGTGATTTCAACTGAAGATCTGAGTGGTCTGGCTCACTTGATGCCTCAATGGATCAAAGCTGTTCTTAAAAACAGGATATCCAACAAAATATTAATTTTGTGTATTGCTGAAATTGCATGTTTTTTTTCCATAATAAAAGCATACCTGTAAAACTGTGGTTTTACTGCATTTTTCACTGGAAATTTGACAAGTGACAACTTAAAAATAAAATGAAATGATTATGCTCACATACACTTCGATTGGAAAATAAATTAGAAGTGATTATAATGTAAAAATAATGACTAAACGCAAAATATTCAAAATTTCCTAAAAGTGTCCAGAATTAATTGCACTAGCATAGGTGCTGGTCACCTGCTGGCACTTGTAGTTCCACAAATGCCAAAGGGCAGGTACACTGGTACCTCTAGTTCCACTGTAAAAAACAATAGTATAAATATATTTTTGACACTATTACCCCTGCACCCACTGTCCAGGGGTGTTGGGAAGAGCCCCAGGCTTTAGCATAAGCCTGAGGTGCTATTGATAGGGGTCCCATTTATTGGGGAGTCCCCACCTCCCCTGGGTCCCCGGTTTGGGCTTACTAACTTGGGGTGTTCATGTTTTGGTCTGGGAGACCCGGTGAAAGGGTCCCCTGGCTGTGGTATTACTCCAAGGATAGGTTTGCATCCAGTGCTAGTTTTAAAAACAGAGGAAACTCCACACCATTTCCCCCCCTTTTTAAAAACCAGCAATGGCTCTTAAAGCCCAGTGCTGGTTGCTTAAATATGTGGGAACCCTACATGTTTTTCTCCCCATATTTTTAGAACCAGGGCTGATTTAGGAGCCCAGGGCTGGTTTTGCTTTGTGGGGAGAACCCTATGTCATTATCTTTTAACATTTTAACCCTTTAATAACTTATAAATATACATGCAGCCTGCATGTATCTCACTGATATGCGCAGGCTGCTTGTTTGGGAGGTAAGCACAAGCAAAAAACATGGGGATTAAACTCAGGTGGGAACTATACACCATTGGGAAACACATTCCTCACAAACATGGGAGCTTTATAAATTCCCTATTATATTTAAGAAAAACCTCCCAGTTCTGGTCATTTCTACCCGTGTTTAAAAATGGACAGACATGGGCAGGGCACCAAGCTTAGTAAATTTACCCCAAAGAGTCCAATTTGGCAAGAAGTGAGATTCGATAGATTTTTAATCTGAAAACCCTCATACCAGATGGGCTGAAAAAGGATTTTAAACTAAATTGGTTTATATGATTTATTCATGACATTTATGATGATTTTCAAACTTTTTATGAATTTTCACTATGCCCTTTTTAATATGCCATTAATTGAATCACCATCCCTTGCATGCTCCATCTACCCCTTTCTTCTTCCCTTTTTAATAGTTTTCTAATTGTTGTTTAACCTTTTTAACGTGTGGGTTGCATCTATATCTATGAATATCAATCTACTGCACACTGAAGCATGTGTTTTCTTCCCTTTATGTCTCTCAATGAGCCATCCAACTACAGAGACATAAGGAAAGGCATATCCCTTTAAAGAATTGGGGGGACCACAATTTGTGTGCACAATCACTGAAACCAGATGTTAAGACCAACATTAGTTTTTCCTCCAAACAGAAAGCCACCAGTTTCATGACTTCTGATTAGAAGCTTATAACAGGATAACCATCAGATGGACAATACCTCACCAGCCACCATATCTAGTTATGTATTTAGACCACGAGTTGTCCGAACATAATTACTTATAATAAAAAAAAGGAAAGGGAAAGAAAAATAAGAAAAAGGAGAAAGAAAGTAGGAATGGAAGAAATAAGAAAAGGTAAAGGGAGGAAAAAGGAAGAAAGGAGAAAAAGAAAGACAGAAAGGAAAACAGTTGTTTTTGTTAATCTCAAGCACTTCCGGTTTTACCGTGAATTGGAAGTGCATGGACGTGCCACATCTGGTCAGCAAGATTTGTCAATTTAGAGGACTATTTAAAGGCCAGCACCAGGACAGCTTGCAAAAGCCTTTGAGGAAGAGCCCAGCAGCTCAAAATGCATCAGTAACTAACTGCAAGCTACCAATGGACATTAAGTATCCTAAAGGAGCCAGATATTTAGTTAGACACATGGAGCATAATCCGGATACTGCTTTGTGTGCACACCATCATTTGACATACACTGCTAACTGGTACATGTGCCACATTGGACACTTTTTATTTATTTGTATTCTCCAGCTATACAGTATATGCTGTCACTTTGATTTGAATAATTTGCTCTTTTACAGAGCTACTTTGTCACCATTTTGCATTACCATATTCTCTGTTCTATTTGTTTGATCTTATTAATGTATTGAGACCTTATTTGCCTGCTCTCTTTAAAGAGCTTATATTATTGCTCTATTTGAATTAATAAACTTTATACTATATATTTTAACACAGTGTTTTATCTATACTGAATTACACTATATATGTTTATATTTATCTTTTACATTTTACATATGAATTTCAAGCCCAATATGAGAAGTATTTCGATTATTACCCTCTCCCTCCATCCCCTATCCTCATCCCCAGGAGTGCCAAGGGATAGATACCTATTTTTTCCTCATCTGTACAGTGATAAAAAATGATTAGAGCTATTGTGTTATTGTTTTTTACCATTTTATTTCAGTGTCAAAATGTATTCATTTGTTCATCTTAAAAATGATCAATGCTGTACTAAAATGTGACTCCAATACAAATTATACTAAACTTCAGACTTGAAAGTATTAGAACATTCTAAAACCTTCAGTTCTTGGAATAATAATTTACAATTGCTAATTCAGTTCTCATACAAAATACCTCTGTTTATATAATGATTCAGTTTAATTTCAATTTAACAATTCAATATATTTTATTTACTTTTATCAAGAAAAGGAATACTAACATGTTTTAGATTTCATATTCTGCACCTGTGTATACTTAATTATATAAAAAATACAAAATACATCCAACCCTCCTGCTGATATATTTATACGTGATTCACTGTCATGGCTGCTTTGGGTCTCTGTCCTTTTTTGTGCAGATGCCCACTGGCCATATCCTTTATGTATCTTTTATACCTGATATCATTAATTAACTTCACCTTCCACACTGTTTTTAAAAAAGAGACTCTACGTAGAAGCAAGTTCTAGGTTCTTTGTGTGCCTACTCTGATTTACATCAGAGTAGGCATCACATAAACATTGTATTTTAACCTTTTGCATTGGATCTTGTCTATGCTATCTGGATTAACCATTGTGACAGCCCTGTTTCAGTTTTACCACTGGATTTGCTTTGATTTCCAACTGGAATTATCCTTGTCTACTCTTCATTTCTCCAGCTGTCAACGTTGCTCCCAAAATGCCTTTGAATTGCTCATTATTCCTGTTCAGATTTAAAGGTAGGGTTCAATGATTGCATCCAGGTGCTTTTATTGTTTAGACATCTGCTACTGTTCTAGTCTGCATAACCAATAGAGCTCACTCATCATGTGAGATTTCTACCTGTCTCCAGACCATTGCAGTCTAACCACTGATAAATAGGAAAATTGCATAGTTATCATGACACTAACCAAATCATGCATGTTCAAGTTTTTTTGAGCAATTGCTAATTTGAACTTCAAATATAAACAAAGTCACTTTAAAATAATAACCTATTTTTAAAAAGTAGACATTTAAGTTTCAACATGAAGAACATTTAACACCTTATAATATATTTTAATATCTTTTACCATGAAGCTGTAAACCATGGGTCAGGGAACTTTTTTACCTTTTACCCCAAAATATATTTAGATATGCCGATGATTTGAAGGGAAGAAAATTATAAAGTAGTGCCCCCATATAATGCCCCTGTAGTAGTGCCCCCATAGTTATGTCCCTGTAGTAGTGCCCCCATGGTTATGCCCCTGTAGTAGTGCCCCCATATAAGGCCCCTGTAGTAGTGCCCCATAGTTATGCCCCTGTAGTAGTGCCCCCATATAAGGCCCCTGTAGTAGTGCCCCCATATAGGGCTCCTGTAGTAGTGTTCTCATGTGGTGCCCTCATATAGGGCCCCTGTAATAGAGCCCCCATATAATGCCCCTGTAGCAGTGCCCCATAAAATGCCCCTGCAGTAGAGCCCCCATAGTTATGCCCCTGTAGCAGTGCCCCCATATAATGCCCCTGTAGCAGTGCCCCCATATAATGCCCCTTTAGTAGTGCCCTCATAGAGTGCCCCTGTAGTGCCACTTGTACAAAAAAAACACTTACCTTAATCCCCGCTCCTGCATCCGCCACCATCCTGTCCGCCCGGCTGCTCCTCGGAACTATGGGAGAAATGTCATGATGTCTCTCCCATAGTGCACATGGGGAGAGCCAGAAGCTGGAGTTCAGAGGAGAACTCCAGCCTCTGGCTAATGCGGTGCTGCATGGAAGGCGCCGGGCACCCGCTGGTAATAATACCTCAGTTGGTGTCCGGCTTAGAGCCTCCCTGCGGCACTGGGCTGGAGGACACTGGCGCCACACCCAGCGCCAGTGACCTCCATTCCTGGGGGTAATGGATGGACAGCTGGGCATACAATGATTAATATGCACGTCCGGCTGTCCATCCATTACCCCCAGGAATTAAATTTTTACCCCATTTGGGGTAATTTTCCCCTGTTCCCCGACCAGTGCTGTAAACAATCAAACTTTAAAGTAATAGTTTTGGAGTCATAAAATACACACCATGGTGGTTGGAGCAAAGAATGTTTCAATATATTCTTTAGATTTGTTATCAAACTGATATGGTTTGATCAAATGTTTCACGTGCTTGATTAGGATCAACATCCCTAGTTGTTACATGACCTGAAAGACCATAGTTTATTCAAGAAATTATTGAAGCAGTTCTTTAAAGTGGAATACGTCAAATACCACATTGGGATACTTTTGGAAAAATAGTTTTGAGGTTTGCTACATATACAGTAGTTATTTTATTATTACATCTGACACAGGTGGTTTTGTAGTAAGTAAACACTACTAAGAGCAAGATGTAATAGGTGTGAGTTTTTTTGTGAGACAACCTCAGACATTCTCTCACATTTAAAGATCTGAGGGCCTGATTCAGCAAGGATCACTATTCTCCTAATACGCACACAACATGGTTGCTAATATTAGCGGTGATATTTAAATTTCTGCATTCACATTGTGATCACAGCCTAACATAGGGACACCCACTTTCTCTTACACACATCCATATACTTTGGCAACATAGCAAAATAATTGGTAACATCGGACCCGTACACACGGTTAAGGCAGGATAGACCTCACTATGAGGCTTCAGGCTGCATATGGTATCACAATGGATAATTTATGCATGCCCCTGCAAAGCCACAGAAACACACTGGCATGCCTGTGTTTCCCTGACCTCCCCCCATCACCAGCACCCACAAACAGTGCTTCCTGTCAATCAGTCTGCCCTCATCTGCGTAGCCTCAGCAAGTGCAGTCTCAATCATGAAAGCTAGTTCGCACACTATGATGCATATGCATGCACAGATCAACAATCTTCCGATTGCATGCGTATTAGCAACTGCAATCCTTGCTGAATCTGGCCCTGAGTTTGTATCACAACTCACCAAATGTGATAGCCTTCAAACTTCTGAGTTCAAAGCTATTATATTATGCAAGTCCATGTTAGATTTCTCCTATGAAAACAAGGACCTTTTAATTTGAATAGCATTAAAAGGTCTGAGTTATACAGAAGCCTTCACAGATCAAGGAGATCCATGAAGCCTTTTTGTGTAAGAAAAACAAAACACTAAACAAAAATTATGTGCACCCTCCTCCCTCACAAGTATTACCAGCCCTGGGCTCTGTTTCATAAAACACAAGTGAAAAATTGTGTAGGGCTCCCCTGTATTTTATGAATTTACATAAGGCTCTGCTAAGCGGACTTGGTTGTGAAAATAAGGGGACAAAATGGTTTGGTGGTCCCCTGTATTTTCCATAACCAGCATCAGACTTTTTCTAGCGGGGGTCTAATGCCACAGCCAGATAACCCATTCACGGGGTCTCTTGGCAAAAGCATTACACCTGACCACTAGTCAGCCCTGGGGAGGTGGGGATGCCCCCCATAAAGAGGTTCCCCCTCTCCATAGCACCACAGGCATGGGCTGGTAGCCGGGGCTATCACTAACTCCCCTGGTTGGGGATAATGGTACATGGAAAATCAATGACTACTAATGTGATAAGAAAATGCAACCAGAATGAGTTGATAATGCAACAGTGGTATGATGATTACCGTCCAGTCGAAATTCTACATGGGAAGTAAACAGTGCGATCTATGACTACAAGGGAGATAGGAAAATGCTACAATTGTGATGAGAGATTTCTACTGGTGTCTGTTATGCATGCCCTATAGTGGTTCTAGACACACGCTAGGCATATTTTTATATAGATGTTAATAACTTAATTAATTAAATTAAAAATAAAAAAATACTAACAATGTTTATAAATAAATTGTCCACTTAAGGGGATAATCAATAAATTGTCCCCTTTAATTATTAAACTTAGTTCCTCTTTCATTAATAAACATATTCCCCCTTTCATTAATAAATATGGTGCCACCATTCTTTTGTAATGTATTATTGGCACAATGACATTCATAAAAAATAAAAAATTGCCTACATTAATTAATTATTTATATGATAGTTTGTCACTTCAATGTCATATTCAAATATTGTGCTAAAAATTATTGATTCTCCATTTGCCATTACAACTTTCAAAGTGTAGTGGTGCAGCTAAATTAGTTACCTTTCCTTTTAAAAAATATTTTAGTTTAGTATTTTTAGCTATTAGATTTTATTATTTAAGATGTGTGCACAGCTTAGAAATGATCAATGTTCATTTTATAATACATATCATCAGTTAAAATGCTTACATTTTATAGGCTATATATAAAAAATATAAAAAGCTATTTTCTGAACATAAAGTACAGTATAAAATTAAATAAATTCCCTTTTCTCAACTGAAAACAGTTTATGCTTGTATTTAAAGGTATACATTTTATATAATTTTATGCATATTTTTTGTTATTGAAGAACAGTTTTACTAAATATGCATAATATATTTTATTTACCTCAATATCTTCTGAAAAGAAAGTTGAGTTTAAACAAAATTGACCTAAACATATATTAGTTCACAAAATTATTAATATGTAGTCATTGAAAACACAATTTGAACCCAAAAATTGTAAAATCCCTACAAAGTTTATTTATTAAATTAATTTCTGCAAGCTCAATGAATAGAGCCCCATTTACTGCTTCTATTGGATCTGAAATTAATTAATTGTTTGTTAAGTGTTTGTTATTTTTTGTTATATTAATGATTTAGCTATTTATTTTCTTTTATTGTAATATTTAAACTCCATATAGATTGAAATTGTATCTAGGTTTAAACTACTCTGTATCAAATGGAATGCTCTTCTTCAGCCACTGACCTGTTCAATTCCTTCACTGAACCCTCTAGCACATTCTCTTAATTTGATCCCATAAATGAAGATGAAGTATCTAAAGTATCTACTCTTTATATCTTCCTATTCTACTACTGCTCCTCTTGATCTCATAGCCTCACACAACAGTAGAGCTCTATTTCATGTGCTCTTTCCAACCTTAACTAAAATATGTTCTCTCTCTCTCTACTAATATCTTCCATCACTGTTCAAACATGCAGTGATTACTCCTATTCTGAAAAAAAAGTAATTCTTACTCAAACTCTCTCTCAAATTACCATAACCATCTCTCAGATCCCATGCCCCTCTAAGCTACTTGAGAGACGCCTACACTCAGCTTAAATGCTTTCTTCACTCACACAACTTGTTGGATCCACACTTCACTGGGACAGCACTGACTAAAATAGTGAATAATCTCAACACTGCTAAGTCTATAGGCCATTACTCACTCTTCTAGACCTCTCTGATGCATTTGATACCTCACTTCTCATACAAGCACTATGATCCCTAGGTCTTCAGGACACAATCCTATCCTGTTATCATCTTACTTATCTAATCGCTCTTTCAGTGTTTGTTTTTCTGAATACACCTCCTCTTCGCTACCTCTATCAGTTGGCGTACCACAAGGTTCAGTCTTAGGTCCTCTAATTTTCTCAATCTATACCAAATCTCTTGGCAAACTTATCAGCTCTTTTGGATTTGAATATCATCTTTAGGTGAATAATACTCAACTATACATATCCTCCCCAGATTTGTAACCATCTGAATTGGTCTGCATTAATGAATGTCTTTCTGCCTTTTCAGCTTGGATGTCAACTCGCCACCTCAAACTTAACATTTCCAAAACATAATTAATAATATTTCTACTGGCCAATAGTAGTTACTAACCTGTTATCTCTACCATTGTTGATAACTCGACAATCAAACCCAGCACACAAACTCACTGCCTAGGTGTCATTCTTAACTCTGAACTGTTCTTTGTTGCCCACATTCAATATGTATCCAAATTATGTTCCATACATTTAAAAAACATATCCAGAATATGACCATATCTTAAAGAAAACACTACAAAAACTCTAATTCATGCACACATTATCTCCCACATTAATTATTGCAATAATCTCTAATCTACAGTTTTTTCCCAAAATAGACTCTCACCACTATAAACCATCTTGAATGCAGCTGCAAAGCTAATCTTCCTTGCTAGATGTTCATTCTCTGGTGCTCTGCTCATTAAGTACCTCGATTGGTTACCTGTTTTCTACCATTTTCAATCTAAAATACTTTTACTTACACATACATAAAGGTTATAACCAAACTACAGTACACCAATATACATCTCTTCACTTATCTCAAAATGCTTCCAACCTGACCTCTCCTCTCATCCACATGCATTACTTTCTCCTATTCACAGTTAGAGGAGTTTTTTTTGCTGCACCCACTCTGTGTAATGCCTTCCCATGTAGTATAGAATTTTCCTGTAGTCTCCAAACCTTTAAGGATTCCCTGAAAACTCATCTTTTCAGAGAAGCTTAACAAATTCCATGATCACCCACATAACCTTCATACAGTAAGATGTCCTACACAATTATATATGTAGTGCAAACATAACTTTAAATATTTTTTCTTTCTTCACTTTCGCAATCTCTGTGTGACTGGGTCCTACAGTCCATCAACCAAAAACCTATTAAACCTTAAAGAATATGAATTAAGTAGCACCTATCAATGTATACAGTATCAATGCCTAATTCCCTATAGATTGTCCCTTTGTCAGAAAGACCCTGCTTTATTTGTTCCCAATTGCAAAGCACAACAGAATATGCTAATGTGTGTATATATTTCTAATAAAAAAGTAATAATAATAATAATAATAATAATCATCAACATTACCATTTATTTATTTGAAATATTATTAGTTTATAAAATGAACTTATTTACATTAATATAATTTTGCTAAAAAACCAATTATATCTAAAACATGAGCATTTCAATTTGTGTATTGTCTTTCCTTATAAATGTCACAAAGTAAGTGCTTTTAAAAACAGTTTAAATTTTTACTAATGTAATTTACATTTTTCTTCTTTAACAGTTACAGCATAAACTGCACAACCACACAATCCTTTTGATCTTTTTAAATACTATTATAATTAATGCTTATAATACTTACCCAGAAAGACACATTCTATGCCTGCAATAATTGATAATAACTTTTAAGAAACTGCAATTAATGTTAAAAGGTAATTTTTACATTGTCAATTGGGAGTTGCTTGATGTATACCACTTTAAATGCATGTCAGTGACAACAATTAGTTAAGTAAAAATTTGTATTCAAATAGGGGTCTATGCAATATTTATTAAACTGAACACTGATGGTCTGTCAGTTACTTGACATAAAAATCATATTACTTTTAAAATATATGAAGCATTTAGTTATTTATGGCAAAATTTAGATAACCAGAGCATACTGTGTGACGTTAATCCAATAGAAATTACAGAAAGCAAACCTACATTTCCTCATGAAAAAAGAGTGAAAATTGCATTTTTTTGGACTCTAGTGATTTCAGTAGCAGTGCTTTGAAGATGTCAAATAACATGGGTCATATAGCATGTATATCCTTTAAATATAAGATTACATTGCATGTACATGGCACTCTATATGCCACTAACTAATCTCAAGACTTGGTAGATATTTTTTTTTAGGTCAAACTTTCCAACAAAATGCAAACAATTTATGCTTGAAAAATCTGTTTCCTTGGTTATGTAATTCTTATGCAATTATTTTATTCGCTTTGGGATATAGATGGAATAATCAAAAATATATATATTTTAAACTACATTAAATGCTAGCTCATGCAATAGTATTATTAAGACAGATCTAAAATATTAGTTACATAATACCAAAAATTACTGTAGTTAAAAACATGGAAAAACAAGAATAATATTAATTTGGATTGTTTTCATGTTCTCAGACTGTTGGACATCTACATTTCTATATGCACTGTCATTGCATCTGGTTGAAGTCAATGATGTCATCAAGATGATTAAAAAATGGTACTGATTGTAGACAGAGAACATACTTCATCTAGCTCCACTTAACGAATTTATGACAGGTACAGCAAATGCTAAATATACTTTGCTAGCAATCTGTGTATACTTCACTAGAGAGCCTATAATGCAAAAAATTACAAGTCAGACAGAGGCTATATTTGAAAAATAGACCCCTGGTGTCTATTTTGCATATTTAGTTAAGAAGTTGCAAAAGTAATGGATGGTAATTACTAGATATGTGTTTGTTTGGTTTTCTGAAAACTGAACCCACCTGAATGTCTGACATGGTCCAGGCTTTTTTTATAACCATAACAGGCTTAGATGCCTGGGGCTAGTTATGCTTTGAGGGGGGAACCACACATCCATTTTTTTTAATGAACCATTTATTAACTTTCAAATACACATCTCACAGATATGTGTAGGCCGCTTGTTCAGGAGGGAAACATTTGCAGAAAATATACTGACTAAACAGGAGTAGGAATGATCACATACACCATTGGAGATCATGATCCTGACAAACATGGGTATTTGGTAAATTCCAGAATTTCTTCTAAACAATAACTCCCAATTCTGATCATGCCTACATGTGTTTAAAAACAGACAGACACTGGCAGGACATGATTCTTAGTAAATGTTACCCCTGAGAGTCAAGAAGAGGTGTCAAATGTAAACCAGGAAAATCAGTAAAGAAAAAACAATTAGACTGAAGAACAAACTGTTTTTCAGAAATATCCCAAAATCCTGAGGAGATTCTAACTGTGTCCACAAGTGCTATATTTCAGTCTCTAATTTCTGATACTGTTTTTGTAGAAAGCCTCCCTGCAAATGTTAGATGAGCACAAGTAAAGATGGTAGCATAAAATAAATTAAGGATGCTAGTGTGGAAGTGCAACAGGATTATAAAATGGATATTTGTGCACTATCTGACATGAATGAGGATGTTGATGATGAGAATGTTGTTTTTGTAAGTCAGCCCACAGGGGCAGCAGTTCTTGCTCATGATAAAAAGAAAGCAATTGCCATACATGGGCATAAGACCAGAAAAGCCATCTCTTAGTGTGATACTATTTTAACCTAATACTGACAACATTTGTGAAGGTATCTATACCATTTGTAAGGCCAAAGTTAGATGAAGTAGGGACCTTAACAATTTAGGCACCTCCTCCATGTTATGTAATTTGCGGAAAATGTACGCAACTTATTTAACAAAATAATATTAATTTGTTAAATAATAACAAGTAGTCCAGTATCAGCTGCCAGTAGTTTGGCCCTACACACACAAACTATCTCCACTACCAACACCCTTATCATCAAATTTTTAATTAATGACCAGAGGTAGTCCATCCCAAAAATTGTGGCATTCCATGTTGCTGAAGTTCTTGGTTTGTTAAACTGTGCATTTCCTTTTTAATATCCAACATAAGGGTGGAAGAGAAGGCACAAGGATGATTCCATCTTGCACCACTTTTCTCCTCATAGTGGGTTGTATTTGTGGGGGGGGGGCATTGGGGACAGTTTTTTTTGCATAGACAAACATTTGTATTGATTATTTCTCAAATACATTAAATTTTTAAAAATAAAATAATAATAATGCAATGTTATTAGTAGAGATGAGTGTGTCCATTTCTCTGAGAATCAGACCCACTCGAACGTAGGGGATCTGAGTAGGATTTGAGTCCTGCTGTGGTCTTCCCATGTAACTTGGAGTCCAAAATGAGGCAAAACATCATCTTCCCGCTGTCAGGTTCTCACAGGTTTTGGATTCTATAAAGGTTCTGGTGATCAGCACCATTTTCACTCCGGCTGTGAAGATTGTACAGCACAGATGTGTTATTCTTCTCTCTTGTTCAAGAATGCAGTGTTGTAGTTGATCAAGGGTGCAGTGTTGTAGTTGATCAAGGGTGCAGTGTTGTCAGGCTGGGGCTGCAGTACATAAAGTGGGGGGTGCTGCTGTGTCACTGTTGTCCTGTCAATCAAGGGGCTCTGTTCTTCTCTGTTGTTTAAGGGTGCAGTGTTGTCGTTGTTCAATGGTGCAGTGTTGTGAAGCTGGCGCTGTAGTACATAAAGTGGAGAGTGCTGTTCTGTCTATGTTGTTCTGTCAATCAAAGGGCTATGGCTACAGTTCATAAAGTGGTACTGTGTCATCCAGGGGTGCTCTGCAAATCCATCAGTGCTCTTCCCCAGTGTAAAAAAAGTATTTTTTTTGCTTTTTTCCTCAAAAAATAAAAAAAAATTATATATATTTTTTTTGTGTGTGTTAGCTATGCTATTATTGTTCAGTGACACTGCTTGCCAGACTGCCATTTACCATACATGTATTTGTGACTCTGCAGTTGGTCCATCCGCATTCCTCAGGGGTGCAATGTAATCCATAAAGTTGTGCTGTGCTGTTTATGAATGGGCTGCTGCCTCGTCCAGGGGTGCTCTTCCCCAGTGTAAACAAATAATTGTTTGGTCACACTGCTGGCCAGACCACAGTTTATCATCTATGTATTTGTGACTCTGCAGGTGGTCTGTCAACACTCTGCAGGGTTGTTTTTTTGTCCATAAAGGGGTGCTGTGTTGTTTATCAAGGGGCTGCTGCATCATCCAGGGGTGATCATCCCCAATGTAGAAAAATAAAAGTTAAATAAAATTAGCATTCCACAAAAATAAAGAGATAATTTTTTTCTGTTTTTTTTGGGTGTGCTAGCTATGCTATTATTGTTTGGTAACACTGCCGGCCAGACCACAGTTTATCATCCATGTATTGTGACACTATAAGTCATAGTGCAGTGAGTTATTATTATTCATGAAAAATATTGTGACACTGTAAGTGCTAGTGCAGTGTGTTATTCTTTTCTTATTCATAAAAAAATATTGTGACACTGTAGGTCATTGATACCACAGTTTAATATTTAAAATTGGTACAAATTCACTTGTGTGCTGGACCCCACTTCATTCATGTTTGTTGATCTAGAGTATGAACAGTTGAGAGGAGAGCAGGAATTATATACTAGTGCTGCAGCTGCTGCCAGTGCCACCAGCCATGACAATACTAGTCCATCTACATCATCTACTAAAGCCGATGCCCAAGGGCATATAATGCTTTAGTCAGGGCATCTAAAATCAGAGAACCAATATTTTCCAGTGGTAAAGAAAAAACATCAAAGGGAAAATTAGCTGCAGAAAGACATGAAACTGGCAAAATGCCTTTCACCACACAAAGTGGCAAGGAAAGTCTGAGGCCTTGGCCTTAATTTATTACTGGTGGTTCTGCCTCTTATGATGATTTAAGTACAATTGAACATGCTGACATAGAAATCAAGGATGCTTCTATGGAAGTGCACCAGGATGAGGAGGATATTTGTGTAGCTGATGCTAATAAGGATGTTGATGATGAGGATGTTGATGATGTTGTTGATGAGGATGTTGATTGTGCAAATCAGGCACCAGTGGATGAAACAGTTGTTGCCCATAATAAGGAAAAGCCCATTATCATGTCTGGGCATAAGACAAAAAAATCAACTTCTTATGTGTGGAATTATTTCTACCCAAATCCAAACAGCAATTGTCAAGCTATCTATACCTTTTCTAAAGCCAGAATAAGTAGAGGTAGGAACCTTAACAATCTAGGAACCTCTTCCCTGTTATGTAATCTGCAGTGCATCCATCCAAAAAGGTTTTTCAAAATCTAGAAATTTTGGCTAAAAAAGTACCAACAAGCAGTCCAGCATCAGATTGCTCCCTTTCTCTGCTAGATCCAAGCACCTGCCATCTTAACCACCAACACCTTCATCAACATTATTCTCAATCATGAAGAGATTGGTTTGTTTGGGCCCCCATAATACAAGCTATCAATGGGCAGCTGAAATTGCTGGCAATGATCTCTTTGTGCACAAACTGGCTTTACAGAGATAAGATGTTGTTACCATCATCATCAGATTCCTCACCCTTATCTGTGTCTACATCATCTTCCTTCGCACAATATTAATTTGTCCCCATTGGAATCCACCATTACTTATTGACTTTTTGTTTATATACAGTAGTGCCAGCATTTTCTGCAGTGCTTGATTGAAATGCAAGTAAACATAAAATAAATAACTATAGGCAACTATTTGAAGCTTTTCATTGATAATGTGCCTACCAATAGAGGTCTAAGGAGGAAAAAAACACAAATTGCTGACAGGGTATTGGTTGGCCAAAATCAATTGATGGGTAAGGTCAATGAGGATTATTCTGACTGTCAAAAAACAAAAGAAGGGACTTAGGGCCTCATTCAGCAAGGATCGATTATACAATCACTTCTGCAATCTGCACATGCAGGTCTGCTGTGAAAGTATGCTAATGAATGCAATTGCAAAATACAAACAACATGCAGATGCCCACTTCCCTTCTCTCACATGAGTAAAACCTTTCAAACTTCCTCAAACATCAGAAACATTGAGTACCATCAACCCCTCATGAAGAATTACAGCAGCCCTGACCTTACCTCTAAATTGCTAACCTTGTTGCACGCATACTCAAGCTGTGAATGCAATCGCAGAGTCTATGCAAGCCCATGCAATGGCATCCAAATTAAAGGCATGCCTACATTTCTCTGACAACCATCTGTCACCACCCCCAAACACTCACTGCCTGTCAATCATTCTATGATGGCTCTACGTGGTCTCCATGATCGCAGTGCAATTGCGGTGCTGCCTTCTCACATGCACACTGTGATGCCTATGCATGCACAGTATGCAACAATCTCCCATCTGCATATGCTTTAGCAATAGCAATCCTTGCTGAATAAGGAACTTAGGGCCTGATTCAGAGGCACTCACTGTATGTGAGCACTCACTCTGAATCAGGGCATTCTTTTTTTTTCTCCAGCATCCAGGCCACTCGCACAGCTGTAAATGACCACCCACAGCTTGTGTGAGCAGCCTGGTGATGGTTGCGATTATGGTGACCATCGGCATTGCAAGGAGACCCTATGGTAGGGTCTCAGCACTTGCAATGCCGAAAAGACTTCCTGCTCTAATAGAGCAGGAAGTCCACTACTGACATCATGATTGATGTCAGTAGGGCCACCCACAAAGAGCAGGCATTCCTTTGGGAACCCCTCTTACCCCGTACCCACCTATAAAATAGGGTGAGCTGTCGATCAACATTCACAGCTGCCCCGTTTTGTTGCGAGCCCCGTAGTGAGTGAAGTTCTCACTCGCTACGGGGCTTGCATGCCACGCATGCACACTGGGACACCATCAACCTGCTTGCGAGCAGGTCTGAATCAGGCCCTTAATCAACAAATTCCATATCCAGAGACTGTAAGGACTACACTAAACAATCTCATGATGAGGCAAGTGCCGGGATAAAGTATTTTTTTTTCTTTGTAATTAGGTACATTTTAATATGATATACCCCAATCTGCTACAAAAATCTGAAAAATAAAACACAAGCCACAAGATTTCTAGATAATAGTTTTCATGCCTGAATATAACTTGTATACTAATATATGATAAAACAAATTAATTGATTACTGTAAATACAATTACAGTAGTTTTTTGTTTTCATCATCAATGATGTGTTGTTAAATCATGATATGAGTTGCTATTTTGTGATATCTTATGCTTCTGCATATTTCTCTTTGGAAAAAAATACAAATGTTGAAAAGATTCCCCACTTTTCCCTGCACCAAGAAACCTTGACATTTACCCCAGACTTAATTGTAATGTTTGGAAAATACAAGCATTTAGTTAATGAAAGAATGTATATTTTTTCAGGTATTTTGTCTGAATGTACCCTAAACACTATTATACTCACTTATGCCAAAACATTATGACCACCTGCCATCTCTTTAATATGTTATTGTCCATTGAGGCATGGACTCCACCTATGAAGGTGTCCTGTGGCATTTGGTATCAGGATGTTGCCAGCAGATAATTTAATTCCTGGAAGTTGCAAGGTAGAGCAGCAATAGATAGCACTTGTTGTTTCTACATATACCAAAACACCATGAACTCTTCATCATGTTTATTAAACCATTCTCAAACAACTGGTGTAATGTTGCAGGGCACATTATCCAGCTGAAAAAGGTCACTTGCACTGGAGAATAAATTTATCAATAAAAGGATGTACCTAATTTGCAATGGTGTTTAAGTAGGTGGTATGGATAAAATTAATGTTCATATGAATGACTGGACCTGAGTTTTTTTTGTAGAACATTACTCAAGCATCAAATTCTTCCACTGCCTTTTTTCCTTTAACAACGTATCCTTGTTCCATCACCTCCCTGTATAAACAATGCATATGTACTGGGCTGTCCATATCATGCAACAGAAAACAGGGTTCATCAGACCATTTGGCTATCTCCCATTGATCCAAGGTCAGATTTAATAATCATGTGCCCATTGTAGGTGCTTTTATTGGTGGACAGGGGTTAGCATGAGCACTTTGACTGGCCTGCAGATATGCATCCCCATATTCAGCACAGTTTGATGAACTGTGTGTCATAACATGGTCATTCTTTTTGTTCATACCAGTCAGGATAGCCTTCATTGACCTCACAATTCAATTAATTTTGGCGACCAAGCAAACTGTGGGAACCTCAGTGTTTAGTTTTTCGGTCCATTCTTAGTAGCTACTGTACTGTACTCACCATGGCTGATATTGAGCAATCCAAAAGCCTTGACATTTTGTAAATGCTCTAACCCTGTCATCTGCCATAACATATTGTCCATTACCATAATTCACTCAGGTCTTTACACCTGTCAATATCTTCTGCATTAAACATGTTGACTATGAATACCTTATGTTAGCTTACCATGTGATTTATCACTGACATAGACTGTGCTGTTGGAGATTCTTAACACCATTTGCCTTATATCCGAATGGTTATAATATTTTTGCTTATTGGTGTATAATAAAAACAAATATTTATTGGTTTTTGTTTTATGTAAGAGTTCTCATGAAAGGGTAACAGATTGAATGGAGCATAAAGGCAGCCATAGGATAAATGCTTTCCTACTTATTTTCTATGTTTGAACCAATGACAGAGAAGCAATAATGACTCCAAAAGCTGTCAAGACATTAAGAGAACAAATGAGTAATAATTTGAAATGTTATCATAATGCATCCCTTTAATATAGGGCCAATAACTTTACATTAATACAATAGAAGTGCTTGTTCCACAAACTGGAACAGGAAATATTTATTTTAAGTATTACACTGAAACACATCTACATTTTGCTTAATTTGCCATCATTTTGCCAAAATGCTAAATAAAAATTCTCCATTGAGTAAATATGATTTAGCAATTGTTCATTAGTTTAATCATGTGACTGTTTTAATACACATATAAAAGTGTGCATTACTGTATCTATACAGGTTGAGTCTATCATATCCAAATATTCTGAAATACGGAATATTCCGAAATACAGAATTTTTTTGGCTTGACTGAGAAAAGGAAACCTTTGATTTTTGATGGTTCTGTGTACAAAACTTTGTCTAAGGCATAAATTATTATAAATATTGTATAAAATTACCTTCAGGCTGTGTGTATAGGGTGTATATGAAACATAACTGAATTTTATGTATGTACAGAAACTTTGGCCCTCATTCAGAGCCGGACGCTCTGAGCAGAGCGCTCGCTCTGAATGAGGGCCGTCCTCCATAAAAAAGGAGCGTCCTCCTGGACGCTCGTATAGCTGTGGGTCACCACCCACAGCTCATACGAGCGTGCAGGATGATGGTCGCGATGGTCTTGACCATCGCAGCCATCGCCAGTGCGACCAGAAGCCTGTGGTCGGGGTTTTCGACCACAAGCCCTGGAGTGATTTTGGCTCTATCAGAGCCAAAATCACTCCCACTGACATCACTAGTGATGTCAGTGGGGCCGGCTTCAGATGGCACGCCCACCAAAGGGGGCGTGCTGTCAATCAACATCGACAGCACGCCCCCTTTGATCAGACACAATGAGCGAAGGAAAGTCCTTCGCTCGTCGCGTCTGGCGCATGCTCACGACGGAGCTCCCTCCGTCGTGCGCATGCGCAGTGCACACCATCGACCCACTTACGAGCGGACAGCCGCTTGCGAGTGGGTCTGAATGAGGCCCTTTGTTTGAGTCTCAAAATTATTGAAAATATTGTAGAAAATTACCTGCAGGCTGTGTGTTTAAGGTGTATGTAACACATAAATGCATTCTGTGTGTATATTTGGGTCCCATTCCCAAGATATTTCATTATGATAAGCAAATTTTAGAAAATACGGAATATTCCGTTATCCAAAATACCCCTGTTCCCAAGCAATTTGGATATCAGAGACTCAACTTGTAATTATTTTCTTGTTAAAGTTCTACTGCTATTCACTTATCAGATTTTCACCACAACCATTGGTTTTAGCAGTGCATGTCAACCATCTTACAATAGACAAGAACTGTTTTTATGTGTGATCAAATCAGCTTAATGAGCACTGGAACACATCCATTTGTTTTGCATCACATTCTTTAGCATGTATATCTTGGAAAACTTGTTCATGCATAAAAAGCTTGCACACGACCTTGCACCTTGGAACATTGAATAATTATTCCCTGAGGCACATATTTAATCTTTAATGCAAGAGATACTAGACTCAAGTTATGCAAACTTAACAAAATAATATATTTATTGTATTGCAATAGCTCTATAAATATATTTTATATATGCTTTGCTAATATATTTAAAATGTATTCATTTGTGTTAACGTGACAAAAAACAACACAAATTAAGTTTGAGGCATTGACCATTTAAATAAAGTAGTTAATTCCTGTGAAACTAATAAATTGATCAAAGTGAGTGGTAGTGTGTGCTTGATGTAGATGTGGGTCACAGGGCATCTTGTATACTAGCATAGGCCACAGGTTCTCAAACTCTGTCCTTAGGACCTCAAACAGGGCATGTTTTCCGGGTCTCCTCACAAACTTGCAAGTGAAATAATTAGCTGCACCTGTGAATCTTTCAAAATGTGTCACTGATTAATGAATACAACTGTGCACCTGCTATGTGATATGTAAAACGTGGACTTTTTGGTGACCTGATGACCGAGTTTGAGAACCACTGGCATAGGGCATTAAGGAAATAGTTTAAGCTGCACTATTTGCTCTTATAATTTTTTTATTTTATTGAGTTGTGATATAGTGGTGCTGCACTAATGTCCTTGTTACTTATACCTCTTTCGAACCAAAAATCCAGTTCTGACCTGGGATCTCAGACATTGTTCCAACCCAGGTCAGACACAGGTCAGACAACGTTTACACAGCACCATCAATCTGGGTTATTTTCAGGACAGCCCCATTCACACTGAACCTGGGTCTAGCCTGCCTAACTTGTGAGGTAATAAAAAGTGGGAGGTGACTGCTCCACAATGACCAATCAGCATCATCAAGTCAGATAACCCAGGTTGCACCATTTATGTTGCACCATTACCTGTTAGCTACCTGGGTTGGTTTGCCGGGTCACTTGACCTGGGTTATTTTTTAGGGACCCTTTTACACTGAGCTGTGACCTGGGTAGACCCACAGTAACCTAGGTTTTTGCTCTGGTGCAAAAGGGGTAAAAAGACAATGTCAGGGTATTAAGCACAGACCTCATATTTATTGATTTGATCTATTGGTGTAGATCTAGGTTCCGGCAAAAAGTGATTTGGAAGGTAGTTCACACAGTGAGTCATAACCAGGCTTTCAAATCTATTGGTAACAGCAGTAACACATATAGTGTTACAGTGTTACCAGCTGTACATAGCGGTGATAACAGTGGTAGTTATATAAAAACTATAGTTATCTGTGAAAACCAGCCAAGTGCTACTGGTTATCAAATTTCCAGCAAAATATTAAAGAAATTAGAAAATAATAACAGCACTAAAAATAGTTTAAATAAATATATAAAAATGTGGATAGCATAATGTGCACACAATTATCATTAAATGATTGCTGTGTATATATATAAAAAGCACTGATCCATAGCATTCACCATTCCTAGTTTTGGGGTGCAACATGGTATGTGACCACATTGTTTAAATAGAAATCACAGGGGCTCTGCACTCACCATAATAACTAATAATAATAAACATAATAAACAGTGGGGTTTTGGTTGATGAATTGATCAATGCATTTAAGCTTGCAGCCCATCATCATGGGACCCCACTTTACTGCAAGTCCCTACTCTATTGCTCAGAATTATAACATGGACATAGCCATCACATTAGTGTTAAACTCAGGGTATGCTATCAAGGTTTAAAGCTCACAGTGACTTTGCTTTTAAATTGGAGACAGTTACCAAGCACAAGCGTAAATGCATTGATCAATTCATAAACCAAAACCCCACTGTTTATTATGTTTATTATTATTATTATTATTATTATTATTATTATTATTATTATTATTATTAGTTATTATGGTGAGTGCAGAGCCCCTGTGATTTCTGAGTGTGTGTGTATATATATATATATATATATATATATATACACTGGTGGTAACTATGGTGATGGTACACAATGGGTTTGCATGTAACTAAACATCTGTCATTGATGACGTCGGTCTCAGGCATGGCAGCAAGCAGGTGAACGGTCCCCTCCTGCAGACCGTCATTTATGAGGTGGACAGTTTTATATAAGGTATGTTTAACTGTTTTGTATTTTTCCTGATGACAATATGGAATAAGATATTGAAACATTGAATTTCATACTGGCTTTCCGCAGCATTTATTTATTGAATGAATAAGCTTTGAGTGCCGCATCTTTGTGCAGATATCTACCTACTTTATGAGGGCACTGGCTGCACTTCTTTTCAGAGTGGGGAGTGCCAGTCCTTGGATAATGTATCTATGAGTAGACACTGTGGAGTGAGTACTCACGTCGGAGCACCCCTTATTATCTTCCTACATGGACATCATCATGGATATGGTTGTGCTGTTCTGAATGGAACTTGCATTGTTCTCATAGCACACAGTTTGGATTTATAGCACTTGCTGATTACTACATGCTCACTTTGAGAAGTGACCCTTTTACACAATTATTAGTATTTTACGTTGAATGATCCTTATTTACCCTAGCAGTACCTGTTAAGTACAGATAATTTCCTGGATGGATTGATTTATAATGGCTGAATCAAATGAGGAATGTGAGGAAGCATTCAGTCATCTACATTTTCCTACTGGTGATATACACACCTTTTCAGAGTCAGAAGTGGAATCTATTCTATACACTAAAGGTATCAATGATGAAGCAGAATCTACTGCACCTGACATCATTTACAGAGATCTTTTAAGAATGAAGAAAAAAGAAGTGGATTTTTATCTTCATGGTCTTTCTTTAAGTGACTAATATAAGTCAAAGAAAATCCCCCTTCTAACACTAAAAGCTTTAAAAGAAGTCATTAATCTAGCGTGTGATTCTGGCTTTATTAGTGACAAACTCTGTGACATTTTGCTCCCTGAATTCCCTTTGGTTCCTGTGTTTTACACAATACCCAAAATTCATAAAGGTCTGGACCCACCACTGGGCAGGCCGATTGTGTCAGCAATGGTTCCTTATTTCAAACAGTAGCTACCTTTTTGGACTCTTTATTACAACCTCTGGTTCAGAAAGAAAATACTTTTCTATTGGATACAACTTCCTTTTTGAAGATAGTTGGTTGGTTACCAAAGATGTAATTAACTCACTTCTATTCCTCATACTTTGGGCATTAGAGCTGTAAAACAATTTTTGGAAAATAAGAGTCATTTTGATTGATCTAAAATTTAAGTAATCTTGCTTTTATTTGATTTACTGTTGAATAACAATTTTTTTCTGTACAATGATGAATTTTTTCTCCAGACAGGGGGTTGTGTCATGGGCAGTTTGGTAGCACTGGCCTATGCCAATATTTTGATGTTTTCTATTGAGTCTATGATTCTAGTGATTCTATGATTTCTTAGATTCTAGAATTTCAGATTATATCTGTTTATTTACACGGTATATAGAAAACTTGTTTTTGATTTGACAGAATTATATTTCACTTTTGGTCAAAGTTATTGAGGATCATAATGAGACGGATAGTCCTATCAAATTTACTTTTACATATAGTCAACACTCTATTAACTTTTTAGATGTTAATGTTTCTGTACATGATAACCATCTTAAAACTACAGTTTTTACTTAACCCACTGATAGGAATATGCTATTGAAAGCACAAAACTGCCACCCTAAATCCTTAATTAATGGACTTCCTTACACCCAAATGATAAATATTTTCAGAATAAACAGTGATTTTAAAGTAGGTGTATCTCAGATTGATTCTCTTACTGAGAAATTCTTAGAAAGAGGGTATTTGAGAAATAATCTACTTGGTAGTACAAACAAAGTACTATTTTTGGATAGAAATACATCGCTGACTAGCAGTGAATCAGATAAAAACTCTCTTAATAGATTTCCTTGGGTTATTAGCTTCAATGTAGCACCATCACTGATTGACAGCACTGCTATGAAGTTATGGCCAATTTTGCAAAGTGACGCAGCATTATCATTGAAAGATCATCAATTAATGCCTTGCAACTCTAGTGGCTGCAATCTTCATGACCTTCTAGTTAAAACTAATTCATGTGACAAGAAAAAGAATCAGACCTTTTTGAGTAACAATAGGGTAGGAGATGTTTTAAATGTTCCTGTCTCATGTGTCAGTTTTTACTGACTGGTGACACCTTTAGACATCCTCATACAGGTAAAATCTTTAAAATCAGGCATTATTTTAACTGTAACTCTTCCTTTGAAGTTTATCAAATTTTGTGTCCTTGCCAGTTACTGCATTGGTAAGACTGAACGTAAATTCAAGGAGCGGATGGCGCACCATTGGGCAGGCATTCATGCAGCTCTTGTTTCTAAAACTAGTGACCAACCTGTTGCAAGGCACTTCAGTGAGTTTTATCACACCCTCCATAGTCTATGATACAGAATGATTGACTGCATCCTAAGCTCTATTAGAGGTGGCAACCATGCCAGTAGATTACTTCAGTGTGAATCTCACTGGAATCATCATTTGGATGTTATCCATCTCAGGGGTTTGAATGACTGTATATCATACTCAAGTTTTAGGTAATTTTTTATTTTATAACAATTTTTCCACTAGTATTTTGGGGTACTTTGTATATATATATAAAAATAATTATTGAAAATAATATTTACAAAAAGCAGATAGTTACACACCTTGATCTAAAATACAATTGGCACAAAAGATTATACATAAACCAGGTACAGTCCATACATTACTCAGGTGCTCTGGATCCAGATTTCTGGCATCAAAGGTGAAGCCTCTGTCAACAGAAAGAATATGATGACTAACTAACAGATCCAGGGTGCTTGCAATTAAACCCTTGCAAAAAGTAAGCAATACAATAGAGACAAGTTGGCATAATCCTATTAGTTCTTCTTCTTGGTTCTTCTGTCATAGTTCAGTTGGTACAATGGTAGTTCAGCCCTCCAATGGCTCTTTGTGTGTGTTTTAACTAATCAATCGACACTACATACAAATCACATTCTAACACAATTCTCTATAATCCATAACTTGCAGATGCATGTTGCGATCTCCTTGCCGATGGAACCAGAGATCTCTCTTTGTAATATAATTATATTGTTTTGTATGTTGTGTCATTAAATTTGTTCTTTTTTAAAAAGTTACTACAGTATATGGTGCCTTTTTTTCTCATATATATATATATATATATATATATATATATATATAAAGACAATCACAAAAATGGACCGGCACTTCAATTAGATAGGCAGCTGCTTGGGTGCCTTCAGTAAGAAATACAGACACTGAAATGAAAAAAACTGCGGCACTCCAAGACTGTATAGACAAATGTATATATTGGTGAACAAACCAACGTTTCAAAGCCTTCAGGCTTTTTTATCAATGTAACACCATAAGTGATATACAAAAATGACAAAAGCATCTTACCTTTTAAAACACCTAACCACACGCCACTCTCATGCAGACCAGGAGGCAGGAGGGAGGCGCCCGGCCGGGTACACATCCCCCCGCAATGACGACATCACAGCGTGGCGTGGTTACTATGGCAACCTGCCTGTTGCAGGAAGAGTCTCACCCGTTCTTGTATTTTTGGCCCTTGCTGTCTGGTATCTACATGTGTTAACTTTAATTTCAGTACATATTTGTTCCTAATCATTTGTGATAGTTTTTTCGATATCTGTTTGTATTTACTACGTGTCCTTTATCTCTCCCACAGACCGGGTGAGACTCTTTCGGCAACAGGCGGGTTGCCATAGTAATCATGCTGCACCATGATGATGTCATTGCGGGGGGACGTGCATCCGGCCGGGCACCTCCCTCCTGCCTCCCGGTCTGCGTGAGAGTGGAGTGTGGTTAGGTGTTTTAAAAGGTAAGACGGTTTTGTCATTTTTGTATATCACTTATGGTGTTACCTTGATAAAAAAGCCTGGAGGCTTTGAAACATTGGTTTGTTCAACAATATATACATTTGTCTATACAGTCTTGGAGTGCCGCAGTTTTTTCGTTTCAGTGTCTGTATTTCTTACTGAAGGCACCCAAGCAGCTGCCTATCTAATTGAAGTGCCGGTCCATTTTTGTGATTGTCTACATATTGGGACCCTTGTGTCCTTACCCGGGACAAGGCACTCATCTCTCTTTGCCTGCACCATTTTGCCTGAACTTTACATCGATGTACGCAAGTGGATCTCATTCCACTATGGACACTAATTCAACAGCTTCTATACCAGGTGACACAGTGGGATGCAGAGGAATTTACTTTAAGAAAGGTTCCCTCCACAGTTTGACAGACAACGAAGACAATAATAAATTATTCAAGGAGACATGGCCAGTATCCAATAAAAAGGATGGATTGGAGGACATTTATCATCAACTTTAAAAATTAAAAAAAGAGAAAGCGACTTTCTGATGCATGGTTTCTCCCTGTCGGAGTACTATAGAGAACATATGACACCTCGGGGCTTCAGAGTTCATAATTCTCCAACTATAAGTCGCTTTAATCCTGAATTTTGTCACAAATGGATAGGGGTCCTCAATAAGTGTAGCATGGATCTCATGCTACTTGTTATTAAGTAAGCAGGACATGAACTCAGTTTGATACGTCGCAAGATTGAGCCCCTTGAAAGCAACCATAAATCAACACTGGAACAGGACCATAACAAAGATTGGTGGCACAAACTCCAAACTCAGTGTGATAATTATAGGAGAGATTTGATTAAATTTAAAAACAACAAACGCAGTACGGTGGTCAATGACTATGAAGAGAACTGGATATATAGATGGCTGACGGGGACGGAATCCTGAGCACCAGGACAGGGTGCGTATTGACCCAAACCGGGGTGGAGACTAAGATGAGAGAATATGGCTCAAGACACGGTCACTTCTAATAGTGACAGAGAATTTGCCATGAGAGGGTCCAATGAAATACCTGAACCAACATCAACATCAACTTTAGGGGATATGGACGATGTAACAGACAATGTGACAGTCAAAGGATGCCCACCCGTAGGGGGTGCCAGAATCAGAGACAGAAAAGGTCCCATCTCCCGCAAGAAAACTTAATATATAACCTTTCATCCCGGACTATTACACCTACTGAAATACGAGTTTTAAACAAAGGTCTTTCATTTGTGCCAACCAACCATTTCAAAGAGTTTACTTGGAACATGGATTTGCACCAGCTTTCCAGAAAACTCAGATTACAAGAATTTTTTCAATCACAAGACGATCTCCGGATTGCAGGACCACATGATGCTTTTTAGATAGATAGGAGCAGATCCACTTTCGACCCACCATCCACCAATGCCTCCTTTCAAACCTTTACCAGGCTCATTGATGAGTTGGTTCACTGATACATCCAGACGCCGTTTAAACAGCACACAAATCTTTCACCAGCAGAACGATCTGCGTTGAATGATCTGAGTAATTACCGCGACATAATTATACGTCCTGCGGATAAAGGAGGCGCTATTGTAGTTCAGAGTTTGGATCAGTATCGCCAAGAAGTGGAATGACAATTTGCTGATCACAGTACTTATGGTTTATTAAAAGAAGATCCTACCATGAAATTTAAAAAGGAACTTGGGCCCTCATTCAGAGCCGCTCGTTAGCGGCAGTACGCTCGTTCCGAGCGATGTTTGCACATCTGCGCATGCGTACGGTTTTTAGTACGCATGCGCGAACCAGTCAGTGCGGCCGAAAATCGTTGGTACGCAATATAGCGAGGGCCTGCTATTTTGAGTGACAGAATGAGGCGTATGTGGGTGGTAACAGGGGAAGGTGCTTTAAAATGGGGAGTGGAGATCCGAACGCAGGCGTGCTTAAAGGTCAAAACGGGCGTTTTATGGGTGTGCATATTTAAAACAGCAGCGTCATTGACCACGTCACTGGGTTATTTTATAGCCAGAACTGCTCGCAAATTTGTGGTAGCAAACACCAACCACAAGAATAGCGAGCAGTTCATACGCTGGTCGATGTACTCGATTAATCTAATAAATAGCGGACATGACGTCGGATGCGAGCGGCCAGGGGGCGTTTTTAACAAATAAACGAGCGTATGTTTTGCTCGCTCGTTCAGACTTAGAGGTGTGAACAGACTGCAATGTGCATACGGATCATTTGAATAGCCTCCCCTTGTTTTTAAACGAGCGACCACAAATAGCGAACGGCTCTGAATGAGGGCCTTGATTCCATATTGATGAAAGCAAACATGGATGGTCTGATTTCGGAGAAACTTTGGCAGGCCTTGCAAGAAGAACACCTTGTGGTTCCCATCATGTATACAGTGTTTAAGATTCACAAGAGCCTGGCATGTCCACCGGGTCGACCGATTATATCGGCCAGAAAATCCTTGTATCAACCAATATAGAAATTTTTGGATTCAGTACTTCAACCTCTAGTTCTGAAACAACCCAGATACATTAAGGACACCAATAGCTTTTTATTACTTCTAGAAACCATGGGGTCCATACCTCCAAATACATTGATATGTACCATGGATATTACCAGCTTGTACACGTCCATACCCCATTCTGCAGGGTTAGCAGTTATGCGACTCTTCCTTCAACAACAACAAGCGGTTAGTTGCAATATAGATTTCTTCATGATCCTGTTGGAGCTTACACTGTCCAGGAATTATTTCATGTATAATGGTGCATTTTACCATCAACTATCTGGATGCACCATGGGGAGTAAAGTCGCCCATTCGTATGCAAACGTGTACATGTTTCAAGAAGAAGTTAAATACTTTTTTATATATCCCCTCATCTTTATTCACATCCTGCTATATTCACGCTACATAAACGATTCATTTGTCTTATGGACTGGAGGCAAGGAGGCTTTCATATGCTTGATGGCGGAGATCAATGCCACCACTTCACCCATCAAGTTTACGTACCAGTATCATCCCCAATCTTTGAATTATCTCGATGTCATGATATCAATTAAGGATGGCAGAATTTTTACAAGTGTATACAGTAAGGCTATGGATAAGAACACTCTCTTATTAGCCAGCAGTCATCACCCCAAACCCTTGAAGAGTGGTCTACCAAAATCACAGATGATGCGGGTAGCACGCATCACCAGCGATCCAGGACAAACCATGTTCGAAATTGATAAAATTATTGACAAATTTGTCATGAGAGGATATGACTTGCTTACAATTAGAAAAGTCAGAGATGAAGTTCTGAAAATGCCCAGAGATATCTTATTACATCCAGTTACTAGGGATAAAAAGAACATCATTCCGTGGAAGATGAGTTTCACACAGCTAGCCCCGTGGTACAATGAGCTACTAGAGCTTTATGGCCTATCGTTAAATCTGAAGTTGAATTACCATGCTTGAAGACTAAAACTCCGATGGCATGTTTTACTAGGGGTCGTAATATTCGTGATTTTGTCATACATACCAATATCACTTAGTTTCCTCAACAAATACAACCTCCTTCATCATTTTTAAGATGATCCCCTGGGTGCTACAAGTGTCTTCATTGCATTACATGTTCACACAAGATTACTGGTGGGTCCTTCAAACACCCGCATAAAGAAAAAAGTTACAGTATTAAATTTGTCTTGAATTATCTTTCCTCATATGCGGTTTACATAATTTTTTGTCCATGCGGATTGTACTATGTTGGACAGACTACACGTACTATACATGAACGCATGGCAGTCCACCGTTCATCAATCAAACTAGCCCTACTTAAAAAAGTTACAGATCAGCCGGTGGCACAGCACTTTTTAGAACAGGGGCATAGCCTGTCTTCGCTTCGCCATATGGTTATTGACCACATTCCGATGTCACTATGTGGAGGCGACCATGCTGGAAAATTATTGCGGTTGGAAACACGATGGATCCACCAATTGGATACCATCTCCCCTAAGGGGCTAAACGAAATAATCAATTGGAACATGTTATTGCAATGATATTAGTCCATTGATATGATAGTATTTTGATGATGTAGTGTTGAGGAATCGCTGTTTCAGCAGTGTATACTTATCCTTATTTAAGTTCCTACATTTAAATAGATTTCTATAGTGAACATTAATGTTTGTATATGTGACATTTACACTGGTCTTCATATGTGTCACAGTCTTATTCTATCATTATATTCTCTAGTTGGTAATGGCCGGGCACCTCCCTCCTGCCTCCCGGTCTGCGTGAGAGTGGCGTGTGGTTAGGTGTTTTAAAAGGTAAGATGCTTTTGTCATTTTTTATATCACTTATGGTGTTACCTTGATAAAAAAGCCTGGAGGCTTTGAAACGTTGGTTTGTTCACCAATATATACATTTGTCTATACAGTCTTGGAGTGCCGCAGTTTTTTCGTTTCAGTATATATATATATATATATATATATATATATATATACTTTGGAGAGAGACAATTTTGGATGGCACAATTATATATGGATGACAAATAAGAAGATAGAAACATTACAGAGACTTTTTATGTACTCTCTATTGTGTGTATGAGTTCCCTGACTAGTGCCGTGAATGTGTGACCGATTTTTTCATATTGTATGATTTTGTTTAACTGACTTTGGTAGGAACAGTAGGTCTCACATTGTGGCAGCTTACTTTCAGGGTGCGCCAGTGTTTGCCCATACAGTTTTTTATTAGTTTGTTCTTACCACTATTTGGATTTACATAGCAGCACAATGTTTACATATATACAAGATAGAGAGGAAATGATAAAATATATTTTTAATGTCTCAAGAAAAAATAAAGATATTGAAGTCACTGATGATAGTCTGGAATCTGCCATGGAGAAATTAGAAACATGGCTTTTGAAAGAGAACAAAATATGGTGAGAGGTGGCTACCCTTGAGAACTAGCAATCTGATCAGATTGTACCTAAGGGTCTTAGGATAAAGAAACCACCATCCTTTAGTGATGGTAGCGAGGACTTCCATAATGAATGGAATATGATACTGAACAATTGTTACTTCTCTCTTATCCAATTGATATTGAAAGAAAGGAGAGGAAAACTAAGGGAAATTAATGAGAAAATAGAGGAATTACAATTTCTGGTTAGTCCGTTCCAGGATATACCTGAGTTTATTATCTTAGAGAAGGAAATTGAAATAAAAATAAAGAAAAACACTTGGGACTTGGTGGCTAAAAGACAAAAGAAATTGCTGAGGGACTATAATCATTCTAAAAATGAGGGGAAACCAAAACGAAAGAAGAGAAAGAATATTTTTAAATCAATTACTGAAGAATCTAGGCACAATAAAATAGATTTTGATCGATGCATCAATGTTGATGACAAAGGTAAAAATGGGGAAGTAGGGAACAACAACTCCCGTTTAGGGAATATCTTCAAACTCCCATGAAACACAATTCAATTTTATCTCCAATTAAGAGAGATTACGATCACTGGATTTTTGAAACCCCATGGAAACAAAACCAGAATTTTAGGGATAATAGATGACCAGAACCCTATTTTAGAAATCAATGGATATATCCTAAAAAAATGTTTAAACATCGTCCCTATCAGAGGACAGTCCATTTTGAACCTATTTAACCACATTCCAACAGGTACAGTCCACTCAATGAAGAGTACACCCCCCAAACCTCGTTGTTTATGGAGAAAAAACATATCTCATCACCAGTGGTGAAAGATAATAGGAAATTCAGGGAAAAAAAGGGGGGGGGAAGAATAATAGAAACAGAAAGAGAGGAAAAAACAGCAAACCTAGTAGAAAGATAACCTACGAACGGCAATACCCCAATGGCCCAAGGGACAAAAATCTTTAATTTAAGTACAAGGATACTCACCTCACCAGAAACCAAGTTATTGAATAAAGGCCTGAAGTTTGCGCCCACTAAGAATCAAGACTCTTTTGAAACCTTTATAGACACACATAAATTTGTGCGCAAATTGACTTTGAAAAATTTTGTTTTAGCCAAAAATGAGGAAAGTGAGGCAGGAAGGTCTGAGGTAAAAAAGTTTACAAAAAAATCCTCCTTTTACCCTTCACATGTTAAGGGAAATTTCATTGACTGCTTTCAAAAATTAGTTATAGATGATCTAAATAAATTAAAAGGTGATAAAGTGAAGAAACACAATTTGACAAGGAAAGAGATGAAAGCAGTCAAAGATTTAAAAAAGGATAAAGGAATAATTATCAAACCATGTGATAATGGGGGGGGTTTGGTCATGGATAAAGAATCCTATACTAAGGAGATCTATAGACAATTACAAAATGGTGCTACTTATCAGAAATTAAAGAATGATCCAATACAGAGATTTAAAATTAATGTTGTTATGTTTTTAAACAAAAAATTGGATAATGGGGCAATTTCAAAATCAGAATATTACTTCCTCTCTATAGATTTTCCAAAAACCCCAAATATGTATATGTTGCCAAAGGTCCACATAATTACCACAGCTCCCTCAGGATGGCCAATCTTGGAGGGAGTAAGTGGGCTAACGACAAATCTATCAGAAATAATATATCACTATTTACAACCTTTGGTGGTACAAAATAGATCTTACATTAAGGATACCACTGATATTATTAATAAATTAAATGAAGTGGTATGGGAGGAATCAATGGTTTTGATAATGGGGATGTAACCTCCTTATATACTATTATCTTCCATACAAAGGGTATGTAATCTATAAAATGGTTTCTGGATCAAACAAATTATTCAGAAACTTTAAATAGTTTCATTATGGAAGGAATAGATTTTATACTTAATAACAATTATTTCTTTTTTGATGGAACATATTATTTGCAAAAAGGCAGTACGGCAATGGGGACCAAGTTCGCGCCCAGCTATGCCAACCTTTTCATGGAAAGAATGTCGATTTGGGGCAATAGCTGGGCGCCGAACTTGGTCGTGTGGTACAGATATACAGATGATGTAATATTTATCTGGATGGGCATAGATGAGGAATTGAAGAGTTTCTGTGATTATTTAAACACCAATAATGATAATATTGCTCTCACTTTTAATGTTAGTAGAGATAGTATACATTTCCTGGATTTAACAGTATATATTAAGAAAGAAAATAGAAACCAAAGGGTATATTAAACCCACTGATTCCCAAAACTACATTAATAAGAGTAGCTTGCACCATAAGAATTGGTTGAAGGGTATCCCTAAGAGTCAGTTTATATGTTTAAAAAGGAACTGCAGCAATGAAAATGATTTTATGCTACAGAGTGAGAATGTGAGCTCTAAATTTGTACAACAGGGGTACGATAAATGTGAATTAGAAAAAACAATAAAATATGTCTCTATAATGGATAGAAAATTACTTTTGGAACCAAAGAAATGTAGGGATAATGATGGAAATAATTACAATTTCTCTTTTATCATGACTTTTTGCTCGAATCACAAAAACTTAGAGTACATCATAAAAAAACATTGGCACCTGCTAAGGATGGATCCGGTTTTGAGGGATCTGATCCCTGAAAAGCCTAAGGGCCTGATTTAGAGCCGCTTGTAAGCGGCCGCTCGTTCGTTCCGAGCGATGTTCGCACAACTGCGCATGCATAAGGCTCGTAATACGCATGCGCGAACCAGTCAGTGCGGTTGAAATTCAAGTGCTCACAAAATAGCGAATGCCTGCTAATTTGAGTGACAGGATGAGGCATTTGTGGGTGGTAACAGAAGAAGGTGCTTGAAAACGGGGGAGTGGAGATCCGAACGCAGGTGTGCCAAACGGTCAAAATGGGTGTTTAATGGGAGTGCATAATTAACAAAGCAGCGTCATTGACCACGTCACTTGGTTGTCTTTTAGCCAGAAGTGCTCGCATGATTGTGGTAGGAAAATGCTACCACAAGAATAGCGAGCAGTTCAGATGCCGTTCGATGTACTCAATTAATCTAATAAATACCGGAGATGACGTATGATGCGAGCGGCCAGGGGGCGTTTTTTATCAAAATAGCGGCGCAGGTTTTGTTTGCTCATTCAGACTTAGAGGCATCAACAGACCGCAAAGAGCGAGCACTTCATTTAAATAGCCAGCCCCTTTTTCAGAACGACTGTCCGCAAATAGCTTATGACCACGAATCAGGCCCTAAGTTCATATACAGGAAAGTCGCTAATTTAAAAACACACTTGGTCAGAAGTGCCCTGGATTATGAACCGACCAACCCTGTAAGAACACATGGTTTCCATAGATGTGGTACTTGTATTTTTTGTAGAACAGTACCCAGTCAAGTCTCTAAGAACACAAGCTTTATGGTCAATGGAAAGGAATACAACATTAAGAATTTTATTACCTGCCATACAAGCAATGTGATATATTTAATAGAGTGTTCTTGCTGCTTATTTTATATAGGACTTCCAGAGCTCTCAAACAAGATTGTCAGAACATTCTAGGAACATTAAAAAAGGTTTGGAGACACATAGTCTCTCCAACCACTTTAGGACAACACATCAATGTAAAGTAAATATTATCAAGTTATTTCTGGGAATTCAGAGGGTGAGAGCCTCTTGGAAGGACAGGGATACTGAGAGAATCCTAGCCAGGACAGAAATGTCCTGGATTTTTAGACTGAATAATATTATACCTGCTGATTTCCTACTGCAGAAAGTTCCAAACTGCTACTGCACCTGCAGAATGTGCCAGTCTTGTTTTCCGCTGTCCTAGAGGGATCTGATCCCACTAGACTGTGGGCAGTTCAGGTGAGAGACCAACCTTCTCGTCACAATATATATATATATATATATATATATATATATATATATCCTGGCACTCTCAACTAATGAAAGTAATTTAGTAAATGCTTCACTCAGTTTAAATGGTGGGTCAGGTTGCACTTGGACATGAATATGATGTTAAAAGTCCTTTATTTCCAACGCCATTATGGGGACAATGCCCCGTCTTCAGGGACAGAAACTATAAAATACAACAGATGTTCCATTGGCTTATATCCCCCTCCCCTGGACATTAATTATCCCCAATCCACTCACCTGTCAGATGCCTCTTGACAGAGCCCGCTCCACTCGCTACACACTAGCGGTGCTATGGATTTCACGTCACTAAACGGTGCCCGATCAGGTGTCCCAGGCCAATTAGTTATTCTCAGTCTCCTGGTAACACATAAACATGTATCATAGATACAATATTCAAATAAACAAGTAAACTGCTCCTGAGTGAGATGGGGAAATCATTAGACAAATTAGTTTAAAAAAAACATACAGAGGGTAAAATAAGTATTGAAAACATCAACATTTTTTTCAGTAAATATATTTGTAATAGGGATATTATAATGAAATATTCACCAAATGTCAGCAACAACCCATGCAATCCATAAATGAAAAAAAAAATCAAACCATAGATGTCCATAAATTAAGTTATAATAAATAAATTAAGTTATAATAAATAATAAAGTGAAATGACACTGGGAAAAAGTATTGAACACATTTACTGGCAATGAAAGCTTCAACATGCCTCCTTTATGGAGAAACTAGTCACATGCACTGCTCAGGTGTAATTTGGCCCATTCTTCCACACAGTCTTCAAATCTTGAAGGTTCCAGGGGCTTCTTCTATGAACTCTGATCTTTAGTTCTTTCCATAGATTTTCAATATGATTCAAGTCAGGTGATTGGCTGGACCATTCTAGCAGATTTATTTTATTTATCTGAAACCAATTGAGAGTGTCATTTGCTGTGTGTTTGGGATCATTGTCTTGCTGAAATGTCCACCCACTGTAAGCAGATTGTTATCAACAACATTTTCCCATTCATCCTTCCTTCAACTATATGAAGTATGCTAGTACCATATGCTGATAAACAACCCCACACCATGATGTTCCCACCTCCAAACTTCTCTGTTGGTATTGTGTTTTTGGGGTGATGTGCAGTGCCATTTCTCCTCCAACCATGCTGTGTATTATGGCATACAAAGAGTTAAATTTTGGTCTCATCTGCCTAGACTATATTCTCCCAGTATTTCATAGACTTGTACAAATGCAGCAAACTTTAAATGAGCTGCAAGATGCTTTTTCTTCTGCAAGTGTGTCTTTCATGGTGAGCGTGCATACAGGCCATGGCAGTTGAGTGCATTCCTTATTTTTTTCTTTGAAACAACTGTACCTGCTTATTCCAGGTCTTTCTGAAGCTCTCCACAAGTGGTCCTTGGCTCTTGGACAACTCTTATGATACTTAGTTTCAATCCTCTGTCAGAAATCATGTGAAGAGCACCTTGTTGTGGCTGGTTTATGGTGATATGATGTTCTTTCCATTTCTGAATTATGGCCCCAACAGTGCTGATTGGAACATTCAGAAGTTTAGAAGTCCTTCTATAACCAATGCCATCAGTATGTTTTGCAACAATAAGGTTGCAAAGGTCTTGAGAGAGCTCTTTTCCTTTACCCATCATGAAATGTTTCCTGTGTGACATCTTGGTAATGATACATATTTTTTATAGGTAATCAGTTGGGAATGAACCTGCTTGCACTGAGAAGGGGCAGGATTGCTTTATAATTACTGGTGTCTTGGCTTTCCATGCCTCTTTGCACCTCACTTTCTTCATGTGTTCATCACTTTTTTCCTGTGTCTTTTCACATTATTACACATAACTTAATTTATGGACATCTATGTTTTGATTTCTTTGCATGTATGGATTGCATTGTTGCTGACATTACAATAGCCCAATTACAAATATATTTACTGAGATAAATGTTGATGTTGAAGTTATTATTACTAAAACAAAATCTAACTGTTTGATATTTTAAGAAGTTTACTATATTGATGTTTAAGATGTTTAAGATCCCTCATTGTTATGGTATTGTATATCCATTATGATTCCAACAAGTATTTTATGGCATGCATACACTTACAAAAAACATTGTAAGCCCAAGGTTTCATTTAACCCCTATGGGGAAAATGGTGTTTAATTTGTGAATTCACTGACTTTCTTTTGTAAGAGGAATTTGCCATGATTTCCCCCTCTAGCTTTGCAGAAACATGGTCTATAATTATTGATCTTATGTTAGCCACCCCATGTTTGGCCAAGGCCCAATGTCTAGCAACTGGTTGGTCGCTATTCCCTGATGCTATAGCCTGGCATATGGCACTCCTATGTAGCACCATATGGTATTTAAAATTGGTGCTAGGTAGTCCTCATATATGTCAATCCACACAAGCATGTTAACATTTAAATCCAATGAGTGGTGAAACATGTCACCACATAATTGATCCTATATATTTTGCCTGTGTGTGGATGGCAGAAACTATTACCAATAGACAGGGATCGACATGTCACACAACCTAAACAACAATAGCAGCCTATTGTCCGGCTAAGTAAGTGTGCGGGTCATTCTGTATCCAAATCAGTGATGTCATACTTGACAAAATGGTCACTTATCTTTCTCCCCCTAGGGTAGCTAGGCAATAATCTTATTTGAGACAATGAAGGTAATTCACTATCAGTGGATACTATTGGCCACCAGGATTTAGCCCTCTTTGCCACTATAGTGCTATTTGGGGCAAATGTGTTAACTTATGGGATACAATTAGGGGGCAACTTATCATGGTTAGATTTGTCACCTTGTAAGACCTCATCACAAGGGATATTGAACACTTTCAATTTCAATTTAATCAAATCCTCCCTTCTGTAACCCCTCTCTACAAATATTTCCAACATATCTTCCAATGCATTCTCAACTTGGAGAGGGTCTGATGTTATATGTCAGACCCTTAAAATTTGGAATATGGCAACCCCTTGCATAATGGGAGATGGTGAAAACCTGCATGTTGCAAGAGAGTATTTCTGTCCATTTCTTTTGAAAACAAGGAGGTTACTATATTTCCATTATCTGAGGTTATTCTAGCATCTGGGTATTCAATACTTCTAGTGCTCATTCTATAGGTCAATTTCACCACATTATCAGAGCTATTTAACTGCTCCAAAAGACCTGTAATTTCATCTACACTGTTCTTCCAAAAGATCAGCTGTTCGTCTATGTAGAGTAAGTATAACAACATTTCACCTCTCAAGGCTCCATCTTTGTAAAACATACTTTGTTCAATCTTGTACATGAAGGCATTGGCATATGATGGGGCCACAGAGAACCCCATCACACATCCAGAAACCTGTAGATAATTTTTACCATCATATAAAAACAAATTCCTTTTAAGAACCAAATGGAGCATCCTAATAAAGAAATCTACCAGTGGTCCTGTAGATAAGGGATGATTAGATATTAATGCTCTAACAGCTTTCCACACCTGCATCATGTGGGATGCAGGTTTAGAGGCTTATAACATCAGCGCTACATAGAATGACTAGAGTGTAGTATCTTTTACATATGGTGGTATATCCTGGACACATGGGTTTAACAATGAATCCAGGTACACAGATATGGGCTGGTATAAATATTGCCTGGCTAATATTATGGGTTGGTATAACTCGTGGTATGCTTTGATGTCCTTGACCACCACCACCCCACCTTTGTCCGCACTTTTTATTATTATATCTGTTCTTTTGGCTAAAGATTTTAAAGCCCAACATTCCTCAAAAGATAGATTATTATGATATGAATGCTGCGTGAACTGTTTTAAACCTTCATCCTCCAATAGTCTAGTAAATGTTTTAATAAATGAGTTTTGTGTTGAAGGATCAAATTGTGAATGAGGGCAATTTTTTCTCAACTGTGTTGGAATAGGTTGAGTAGTAGGTGGTATCCGATCTGAGGGTGTCTTGTCAAAAAACTTTTTTATTCTCAATGTCCAATTTAATTTATACATGTCAACTTTCCACTGAAATGTGGCCATTCCTTCTATGGATACAAATGACAGTCCTCTCCTCAGCACTTGTTAATGGTGTAGATGAAAAATTAAATACCAGTTCATTTACTGGTGCAGTGGCTTGGTGGCGGCATTGCCTCTTATTTTGTTTTGCCCACCTTGTCCTCTTGCTGGTGGTGTATAAGTTGTGGAACTTGTTTGTAACCCCAAAGAGATCTCCTGTACAATGGAAGTGGAGGGGACCGATTCTGCTTTACTCTGGGAGGTACTAGAACCCTCAGCACCACCAAACTTAGAACACTTTTATCAGTACATAAGTCAACCGATCTGATCTGTTGTATTTTATTGTCTCTCCCTGAACACGTAGGAGTTGTCCCCAAAACAACATTGTAAATAAAAGACTTTTAACTTCATATTCAAGTCTGACAAGTGTCGCCTGACCTTTCATTTATATATATATATATATATATATACATTAAAATTGAAATAACCATAGGCTTAAAAATAGAGAGACAGTCTGTGTAGTACATGTTGAGGAGCAAATATTGTTCAGATGGAGTCCTTTTTTGCTAGCGGGGGTCAATGTCCCATTAAGGTGAATTTTAATTACTGGTTCCAAGTGGATGATTGCGGAGTCTCCTTTAGCAATGAATCTTCATGCTAACTGCATTGGTCCCCACCATTATGGTTCTGGATGCTGGAGCTCCAAACAGCGGTGCAAACAGGTGGTAAATAAATGACAGATGTCCTTAGAGTATAGTAGTGCTGTCAGATATGACCACCTGGTGCATTTGGCTATTGCGTTCCACAGCTTTATTAAAGTAGCACTGACTACACAGATTATCTGTCAACTGTAACCTGTCTCTTACATATCCTGGGTTTATCCCATGGGTTTTTTAATGTGTTTTTATAATTATGCATACATACTGTATATCAAAGATTTTAATGATACCTAATAAAAGTATATAAGAGGTAATACAGGTAATAAACAGCAGTAATCAGTCTAATGTCTGAGTAGCTAAGTACTGCAAAGCCATGCAGCACTATGACACTCAACACAGTAACATGCACAGGGTTGTGCATGCACCGTGACGTCATCCCACCAGGGTCACAGCACAGAAGAGTAGACAGCACAGGAGCACACTCATTTCCAACACCCAGTCCCCTGATTAGATTGTATTTTTGTTGAATAAAAACATTACACTGTACTTAGACACTTAGTAAAGTCCACCAATAACATTACAGCATAGAGGAGAAGTAGATTGTGCAGGAGCGCACCTCTCCTCTCCAGTAATATTATAGCAGAGAGCAGATTTATCACTTACTGGTACCACCAAACACTCACTCCTTACTAGAGATGAGCAGTTTGGTTTTTGAGAAAACCCCAAAGACCTGAACTTAGGGATTCTGGGTCAAACTGAGTTCCAGTTTGGAATAATTTTAGGGCTCTGAGTAGAACCAAGTCCTGACTCGGGTCTTCTCCCAGTTCAAACCTCAGATTTAAAAAATTGAACTTGCATTTTTTTAGATTGCATTTTAAGCCTTGCCTCATGATTTTAGGTGCTGTGAGATGGTCAAAGTTATCGATAAATTAATGTTATTGATGTTAATATCTCTTACGGATCAAAAATAGGTTCAAATTAGATGATTTTATATGTTTTTATAAATTTTTAAAGAAATCCAAAACCAAAACTGAATCGGAACCAAAGCAGTTGAGGATGACTTTGCCAAAATAAAAGATGACAATGATAAAGTACCAAAACTAAAACATAGGGGTCTGTGCACATTGCTACTTCTTACTAAACTGCAAAGATAAATGTTATTTTCTATCATTGGGATATTATTGTTTATGTACAGTATTATAGTATTGCTGAATGAAACTTCCAAAATGAGACCCCAGCACTCTGTCAGTGCCAAAAATTAAAAGCAGAGGAACATTAGTTTATTTTAATAAAAATAAAATAACTATAAAAATAATAATGAAAGAAGTAATCCGATTTACCTCTGCTTCAGACATACATGTTATTGGTAGCCTATATCTTCCATGGTGAATTAACAGTGTAACAATATAAATTCTTGTGTGGCATGGTGTCAAATGTAATAAAATATCAATCATGTCCAGCAGAAACAAGAAAAGAAACAGTGGGTAATAAGAGGCATATGGTGGCATTTAATGTGAATTTAGAGCATAGTGTGACATATAATATGAAATGGGGGCACAATCTGTTTAAAATGGAACTGGAAGCATTGTTTCATACAATGTAATTTTGGGCACAGTGTGTATTTTGTCTTTTGCCTTCGTACTTGTATTGACTGTTGCCCGTGATCCGAATATTCTTGGATTGCAGTCTGTCCGGACATTTCCCTAAAACCTGACAAATTTTGGAATGCTGCCTGTCCTAAACTTTGCCTGTGAACAGATTATTCTCAAGTGCCACCTGCTGAGAACTTTTACTCTGGCCTGACCTTTCTTAAATTGTCATAAACCAATTAAATATTTGGTGTTTTGCATTAGTCTCCAGTATCTCCACTGTCTTCATCTACTTTCCAGTAAATCCAGGGGCAACCAGTAGCAGTGCACATATCAAATTCTAAAAGGAATATAGACTGCTATACAGTAGATGAAGACTGTTACTTGTGAATTAATCAACTTTCAGCATTAAGCTGTATGATTATAGACTGGATACCACCACCCAGACAGTTTTAAAATGGTGCTTTCCTCAATATATGGCACTAATAATAAGCATTTCTAATCAATGCTGCCATATTTACAAGAACATCTATTAAGTGTACTGATCTGTGTTTCAGTATCTTTAAAGGATTAGGCAAATTAATATCTAGACATGCTTATTTCTAGATGTCTGTTTAAATGTGTAAACTAGCAATCTACCCCAGCTTTGTATGGGAGAAATTAAAGCTTGCCAAAGCTTCATGCATATCACCACAACCCCCTGCTTCTTTCTTCTGCCCCCTGCATATTACCAATGTCACTGCAACCCCCACTGCGGCTGACCTGCAGTTGGCTGGAGCCCAGCCACAGGGATGTGCTGAGCAGCTCAGGAGAATCATAAATGAGAGACTTGTATTGCAGTTACCACAAGCATTATTAGCAGCAAGTTCCCGGTGCTGGGGCACCTGTGCATATTTCCACAACATCCATGTGCACCCCTCCCCAGCTGTTTAACATGGAGATGAGCAATATCCTCTTTGCACAATGTACCCTGTACTTTGTGGGCTTCCTGTTGAGATGTCGTGCTATGGTGCTCCTGTAAAAGAACAGTGCTGACTTCCACGGGGACGTGCCTTTTGTTCACTGAAGGTGTGTGGCTGAGTGGGCACATCATGCTGGAGAGGGGGCACTTCACGGTATAGGAGTGGTGGACAGAGTCTTCCTTTAGGTTCAGCATAGGGATGGACATCAGAATATGATGGTTACTAACCATCAGAATACGATGGTTACTAACCATCAATGTTTTTGTACCAATGATAGTGTTTTTACCCTTTGATCATGGTGGTGCAATGTTTTACACCATTGAATGGACAGATAGCTATGCCTCCCCTCAGAGGCGTCACTAGGGTTGGTGTCACCTGGTGCTGTAATGCATGGTGACACCCCCCTCCACCAAAGTAAAAAAAGAGGTGGTTAAGGGCATGCAGCAGTTGGAGTAGCCCTGGTGGCTAAGAAAGCTGGGGCAGGGAGGGGCTAGATGGGGGTAATGGCGTGGCAGTTGGGGTAGGAAAGGGGAATAAGGGTAGATAGCAGTTGAGGGAGTACTGGAGGCAAGAATGGGGTTAGGATATATAGCAGCTGGGGCAGAGAGAGGGAGGGGGTTAGGGTTATGATGTGGACAACAACACTGCTGCTGCAGCCGGGAGACTCACAGGGAGGGCAATGGGGAAGGTGTGCAGAAACCAAGGAGGAGGATACAGAGGCGCTGCTGGAGAGTTGTATTCAAATAGTAGAGTGGCGCGCATGGCAGGCAGGGAGGGCAACACTGTAGGCACGCCTGTGGCAAAAGGTACAGCTGCAATAGCATCTGCATCTAACTCAGGATCAGGCCCATACTTAGGTAACCAATTTTGGTACTCGCAAATATATGTGCATATATATATATATATATATATATAGCACTCAATCTTTGTCCGGCACTCCTTATGGCTAATGCTTGATGAAATGCTGCGGTGCTCTCTTTAGGATGACAGCCCATCCAGATATATGACAGCAAATAAAGAGTCACCTTGCAGATTGTTCAAATAAATTCATCAACTGTTAAGTGCATTTGAACAGTCTGCAGAGTGCCACTTTATTTGCTGTCGTATATATATTAGGGGTGTGCACCGGCCACTTTTCGTGTTTTGTGTTTTGGTTTTGGATCTGGATCTTTCTTCGTGTTTTGGATCTGGATTGGTTTTGCCAAAACCACCCTTCCGTGTTTTGGGTTCTGGGTTTTGTGTTTTGGATCTGTATTTTTTTTAAAAAAAAGCATAAAAACAGCTAAAATCACAGAATTTGTAGGTTTTTCTGCTCCTATGCTATTATTAACCTCAATAACCTTAATTTCCACTCATTTCCAGTCTATTCTGAACACCTCACACCTCACAATAGTGTTTTTATGTCCAAAACGTTGCACCGAGGTAGCTGGATGACTATGCTAAGCGACACGAGTGGGCGGCACAAACACGTGACCCATCTAGGCGTGAAACTGCAGTGGCAGACAGGATGGCAGTTTGAAAAACTAGGCCCCAAACTGTACATAATGCAAAGAAAAAAAAGAGGTGCAAGATGGAATTGTCCTTGGGCCCTCCCACCCACCCTTATGTTGTATAAACAGGACATGCACACTTTAACAAACCAATCATTTCAGCGCCAGGGTCTGCCACACAACTGTGGCTGAAATGATTGGTTCGTTTGGGCCCCCACAAAACAAGCTGGCAATTAATGTGTCCCTGCACAAACTGGCTCTATGGAGGCAAGATGTCATCCTCATCCTCCTCATCCACCGATTCCTCACCCTCTTCAGTGTGTACATCCTCATCCTCACAAAGTATTAACTCGTCCCCACTTGAATCCACCACCACAGGTCCCTCTGTACCTTCTGGAGGCTGGTCTCCCTGGAAGAGCTGATAATTCATTTTGATGAACATCATCTTCTCCACATTCTGTGGAAGCAACCTCCTACGCCGTTCGCTGACAAGGTTCCCGGCTGCACTAAACACTCTTTCGGAGTACACACTGGAGGGGGGGCAACTCAGGTAAAATAGAGCCAGTTTGTACAGGGGCCTCCAAATTGCCTCTTTTTCCTGCCAGTACAGGTATGGACTGTCTGCCATGCCTACTTGGATGCTGTCACCGATGTAATCCTCCACCATTCTGTCAATGGTGACAGTATCATATGCAGTGACAGTAGACATGTCAGAAATTGTTGCCAGGTCCTTCAGTCCGGACCAGATGTCCAAACTTGGTCCTGCCTGCCCTGCATCACCGCCAGCGGGATGCTTAGGATACCTAAGTTTTTTCCTGGCAGCCCCAGTTGCAGGAGAAAATGAAGAAGGAGCCGTTGACGTGTCACGTTCCGCTTCAGCTGACAGTGTGTTCACCAGCAGGTCTTTGCACCTCTGCAGGCTTGTGTCGGCCAGAAAGAGAGACACCACATAGGCTTTAAACCTAGGATCGAGCACGGTGGCCAAAACGTAGTGGTCTGATTTCAACAGATTGACCACCCTGGAATCCTGGCAAAGCGAATGAAGGGCTTCATCCACAAGTCCCACATGCCGAGCGGAATCGCTCCATCTTAACTCCTCCTTCACTTTCTCCAGCTGCTTCTGCAAAAGCCTGATGAGGGGAATGACCTGACTCAAGCTGGCAGTGTCTGAACTGACTTCACGTGTGGCAAGTTCGAAGGGCTGGAGAACCTTGCACAACACGGAAATCATTCTCCACTGCGCTTGAGTCAGGTGCATACCCCCTCCTTTGCCTATGTCATAGGTGGATGTATAGGCTTGTATGGCCTTTTGCTGCTCCTCCATCCTCTGAAGCATATAGAGGGTTGAGTTCCACCGCGTCACAACCTCTTGCTTCAGGTGATGGCGGGGCAGGTCCAAGAGTGTTTGCTGGCGCTCCAGTCTTCGGCACGCAGTCGCTGAATGGCGAAAGTGGCCACAAATTTTTCGGGCCACCCAAAGCGTCTCCTGCACGCCCCTGTCGCTTTTCAGAAAATTCTGCACCACCAAGTTTATTGTGTGAGCAAAACATGGGACGTGCTGGAATTTGCCCAGATGTAATGCCCGCACAATATTGGTGGCGTTGTCAGATATCACAAATCCCCAGGAGAGTCTAAGTGGGGTAAGCCACTGGGCGATGATTTCCCTCAGTTTCTCTAAGAGGTTGTCGGCGGTGTGCCTCTTACTGAAACCGGTGATACACAGCGTAGCCTGCCTTGTAACGAGCTGGCATTTCTGAGATGCTGCTACTGGTGACGCTGCTGCTGTTGCTGCGTAAGGTGATACATCTACCCAGTGGGCTGTCACAGTCATATAGTCCTTAGTCTGCCCTGTTCCACTTGTCCACATGTCCGTGGTTAAGTGGACATTGTGTACAACGGCATTTTTCAGGACACTGAGGACACTTTTTCTGACGTTTCTGTACAGTCTCGGTATCGCCTGCCTAGTGAAGTGGAATCTAGACGGGATTTGGAACCGGGGACACACTACCTCCATCAATTGTCTAAATCCCACTGCACTAATGGCGGATACCGGACGCACGTCTAACACCAACATAGCAGTCAAGGCCTCAGTTATACGTTTTGCTTCAGGATGACTGCTGTCGTACTTCATCGTCCTCGCTAAGGACTGTTGGAGGGTCAATTGTTTAGTAAAAGTAGTGGTGTTCCTACTTCCTCTCTGGGATGATGAACGACTCCCAGCAGCAGCAACAGCAGCAGCGGCAGCAGTAGGCGTAGCAATGCAGGATCCTCCGGAGGAATCCCGGATAGGAGAGTCAGTCATGCCAGTGACATGGCCTGCAGGACTACTTCCGATCCTAACTAAGGAGGAAATTGACGAGGAGGGAGTTGACGGTGTGGTTTGCAGGCGCTTGGATACAACAGGACAACGGGATTTAGGTGTCCCTGGACTGCTTACGGTCTTAGCCAAAGTTTCTGAACTTGACAGTAACTTTTTATGAACGCGCTGCAGGTGCCGTATAAGGGAGGATGTTCCTAGGTGGTTGACGTCCCTACCCCTACTTATTTCACCTTTACATATGGTACATATGGCAAGACAGTTGTTGTCCGGATTTGGATAGAAATATTGCCAGACCAAAGAGGTGGAATGTTTGGTCTTCTGCCCAGGCATGACCGTGATGGGCTTTTTCATCCCACGGACAACAACTGTCTCCCCCGGAGCCTGATTTAAACAAACCACATCACCATCAGAATCCTCCTCGCCAACTTCCTCCTCAGCGCCAGCTACACCAGTATCCTCATCCTGTTGTACTTCAACAGTGACATCTTCAATTTGCATATCAGCAAGTGGACTGTGGGTGCTCCTTTCAGCACTTGCAGGGGGCGTGCAAATGGTGGAAAGAGCCACCTCTTCCCGTCCAGTGCTGGGAAGGTCAGGCATCGCAACCACCACCACACTTGGACTCTCCTTGGGGATTTGTGATATCTTCTTAGAAAGCACAGTTCTTCGCTGTGCTTTTGCCAGCTTAACTCTTTTGATTTTTTTAGTGGGAGGAGGGCTTCCATCGTCATGTGAAGCTGAACCACTAGTCATGAACATACTAGGGATCGACCTTAGCCGTTCCTTGCCACTCCGTGTCGTAAATGGCATATTGGCAAGTTTACGTTTCTCTTCAGCTGATTTAAATGTCTTTTTCAAGGTCATTTTCCTGAACTTTGCCATTTGGGATTGTATGTGCCCTCTACTATGACATTGGGCATCGGCCTTGGCAGACGACGTTGATGGCATGTTATCGTCTATGTCATGACTAGTGGCAGCAGCTTCAGCACTAGGAGGAAGTGGTTCTTGATCTTTCTCTATTTTATTTTTATCGGAGAAAGTTTGGTCCTCCATTTATGTTATATCGATTTGATATATACGTGCGGCTAAACACAGAAAATAATTTTTTTTTGGGTTTGGACTGGAGTGTACTTTGTGGGTTACAGCACCCTTTAACGGTCAAGCCAGCCGGCCCTTTACTTATGACACAGGCGCACGCTTGGCACTACTTTGTTGATGCACGTGCGGCTACTGCGCACACAATTCACAAACACAGAAAATAATTTTTTTTTGGTTTGGACTGGAGTGTACTTTCGGGGGTTACAGCACCCTTTAACGGTCAAGCCAGCCGGCCCTTTACTTATGACACAGGCGCACGCTTGGCACTACTTTGTTGATGCACGTGCGGCTACTGCGCACACAATTCACAAACACAGAAAATAATTTTTTTTTTGGTTTGGACTGGAGTGTACTTTGGGGGTTACAGCACCCTTTAACGGTCAAGCCAGCCGGCCCTTTACTTATGACACAGGCGCACGCTTGGCACTACTTTGTTGATGCACGTGCGGCTACTGCGCACACAATTCACAAACACAGAAAATAATTTTTTTTTTGGTTTGGACTGGAGTGTACTTTCGGGGGTTACAGCACCCTTAACGGTCAAGCCAGCCGGCCCTTTACTTATGACACAGGTGCACGCTTGGCACTACTTTGTTGATGCACGTGCGGCTACTGCGCACACAATTCACAAACACAGAAAATAATTTTTTTTTTGGTTTGGACTGGAGTGTACTTTCGGGGGTTAGAGCACCCTTAACGGTCAAGCCAGCCGGCCCTTTACTTATGACACAGGCGCACGCTTGGCACTACTTTGTTGATGCACGTGCGGCTACTGCGCACACAATTCACAAACACAGAAAATATTTTTTTTTTGGTTTGGACTGGAGTGTACTTTCGGGGGTTACAGCACCCTTTAACGGTCAAGCCAGCCGGCCCTTTACTTATGACACAGGCGCACGCTTGGCACTACTTTGTTGATGCACGTGCGGCTACTGCGCACACAATTCACAAACACAGAAAATATTTTTTTTTTGGTTTGGACTGGAGTGTACTTTCGGGGGTTACAGCACCCTTTAACGGTCAAGCCAGCCGGCCCTTTACTTATGACACAGGCGCACGCTTGGCACTACTTTGTTGATGCACGTGCGGCTACTGCGCACACAATTCACAAACACAGAAAATATATTATTTTTTTAGCACTTGGGGGGAGCACCCCTGATGGACAGAGCACCCCCTGGACAACACTACAGCACTCCTTTAGGACTGGGACACTGCACAGGACTTTGGAGTGGACACAGCCCCTATGGAGAACTGACTGCACAACACAGTCCAGCCAGCCCCTATGGACTTTGAAGTAGTGGACACAGCCCCTATTAACAACAGCAGCACAGCACAACACAGCCAGCCCCTATGGACTTTGAAGTAGTGGACAACAGCAGCACTACACTACACTACACTACACTACACTACACAGCCCTAACTCCCACCCTCCCTCTTCACTGTCCACAGCCGAGTGAGAAAATGGCGCCGACGCGGGTACCTTATATAGGATCCAAAACCCGCGAGACTCGGAAGGCGGGATGATGATGTTTTGCCTCGATTTCAGATCCGAGTCAGGCGGGAAAAGTCGAGCCTGACTCGGATCGGACTCGGATCGGGGGGGCTCGGGGGGGTTCGGATTTCAGAAATCCGAACCCGCTCACCCCTAATATATATATATATATATATATATATATATAATGTACCAATGAATAGCGGCACTCCGGAGTCTTTGCTCAGTTCAGTGAAACAACATTGTGTTTATTAGCATCAACATTTCACGGTGCGCAACCCCTTCCTCTGTATACACAATCAAAATGCTGAGGAAGGTGTTGCCGCACCCCGAAATGTTGATGCTAATAAAAACAATGTTGTTTCACTAAACTGAGCAAAGACTCCGGAGTGCAGCTAGTCATTGGTACCTATACATTGGGGTCGCATACTCCCAGACAAGGGCACCCGGAGCAAGGTAAAGGTCCCTAGGGAACAGCAGAGAGCCAGACTTTTTTGTGTGGATATATATATATATATATATATATAAAATATGCATGGAAGCCGGCACTCCAAATCACTTTGAATAGCAGCCGTGGTGCCAGTCTCATGGAAGCAGTGTATATTGAAAGTAGCGGCACTTGATACGGACTTCTTAAAAAATATACTGAGGCACTGCCTCAGTATTTTTTTCAAGTAGTCCATATCAAGTACTGCATATATATATATATATATATATATACATATATATATATATATATATATATAATGTACCTTTGAAGCAAACAGTAAACAAATAAGTTCACTGAAACTTGCAGCAAATGAATATAAGTTCCCACCATGTATACTTCATTGCCCTCTACTGCAGCTGCAAAAGCTTACCTTATAGCTTTAAGCAGTGCTTAAGGCTGACTGATGTCTTCAGCTCTCCTCTTCATCAGCGGTAGGCAGCTGTCAGCCTGTGTCACAGCTGATCTTTCAGTGTCTGTCACAGAGGCATCCTCCTGATAGTGAGTGGCGCTCCCCCTCGGTGCTCTGCATCAGTACTCGGAGTCCAGCTCTTCACTACAGTCACACAAAGAGCGCGCATGCCGTGACATCATCACCCTTTGTTTTATCAGAAAATGTTCTTGAAATAATACTACACCTGACCATATTTGTCCAACTGCAATGATTGAAGTAATTGTAGGGGATTTTTTGAACCCCAAAGTGTGTGCAACATTTAAGATGTCACTCTGTATGTTTATGCTTTCAATAAAATAGCTATAATGAGCACGTTTTGATAAAAAAAAATATTGCCATGTACAGTAGCCTCTCTTTTTTTCTGAAACAATATATTACATTTGGGTTTTAGGAGACCTGTTTTACAGGTGCACCACCCTTGCTGAAGGGAAGTTTAGACTGGAAGACTACAAGATTACAAAGTACCCACAAAAGAGGAAAGTTTTTACCAAAAACTTTTTTAAACAAACTTAATGTTATTGAATGAACCATGTAGTAATTTAATTCAAAGAGCTAGTTCCTGACTTTGACAAGTTAGTTTTGCCTTCATTTTATGATTGTAATTAGACTGGTCACACATCTTTTGTAAAATATATCCCATCTTAAAACCACTGTTGGCACAACAGCAACAGCAAAAGAAAATTATGGGCGTAGGGGACATACTTGGGGTAATGCTGACTCACCTACAGTTGCCAAACTCAGAAATGTAAATAACCTAAGACAAATAGTAGTAAACATAATATACAATCTCAAAAAGATAAGCTTCAAATATTTTGCCTATTAAAACTTCAGCTAAAATAAATTTAATGTGACTACATTTAGATACATCCTGGTGTTTTTTAAGACATTTTTAGTATATGCTACCTATTTATCATAACAAGTCTGTCTTTCTCCTACTGCAGTTCAATAAATAGAAACCCACAACATGTAATAATAAAATGTGTGTATGATTAAGCTCAATTTGGACCAAATGTTAAAAAAGAAACATCAATAAAGAAAAAGCAATTATTAATTCATACTGGCAAATAATTCCATACATAACACTTTCTGCCATACATATTATGGAATTATAATGAGATTCCTCTACTTGACAACTCTCAGTGTCTAGAAAGCAATGACCCAGACTGCAAATATTTATTTAACATAAGGCTGCTTCTGATCCACCTTTCTGAAAATAATTTATAGAGCAATACACTATAAAACATTACCATTGACTCCATGATTTTTATTTGACAGAAAAGTCCATAATGCATTAATAGAGAGCAATTAAAGGATTAATTGTATGTATGTTTATACATGCATTTGTTATTTTAGAATTAAATACATTTATTTGATAAATTAATGGAATAAAATAATATATATATGTTATATTTACTATGATATTAATTGTGATTCAAAAACAAATTCACACAAGCTGGTGTCTTATCTAAATGACTAGATATAATATATTAAATGTAAAATACAGTGTTTTTCATTCTAAATGTTATTATAACATTTATATGGGACAGATAAAAATGTATTTATTTTGTCTTTCAGAATGCGTAAATACTCGAGTATAAGCTGAGATTTTCAGCACATTTTTTGTTCTGAAAAAGTACCCCATCGGCTTATACTCGAGTGAAGTGTGTAGCACTGACCGGACGGAGTTCGGTCACCGCTACACAGTGTGTTTGTTTTAATCAGCAGCCACTGAGAGTCTGTCAGACTCTCAGCGGCTGCTGCTGCTCCCACTGCGGGAGCCATCTTCCGGCTCCCACTGTGGGTAATGCGAGAGACGTCATGAGTAATGACGTCTCTCCCATGCAAAGCGGCCGGAGGAGCTGTTAGCGGCGGGACCAGGAGCGGGGGTTTCAGGTAAGTGTTTATTTTTTTATATTTATTACATCTCTCTACTGGGGGGGACTACTGGGGGCACTACCAGGGGGCACTACCAGGGGGCAATTACTACAGGGGGCACTACCAAGGGGTGATTACTACAGGGGACACTACCAGGTGGCAATTACTATAGGGGGCACTACCAGGGTGGATTACTATAGGGGGCACTAAAAGGGGGGATTACCACTGGGGGAACTACCAGGGGGGAATTACTACTGGGGGCACAAAAAGGGGGGGATTACCACTGGGGGTACTACCAGGGGGGGAATACTACTGGGGCACTGAAAGTGGGGATTACCACTGGGGGCACTACCAGGGGGGATTACTACTGGGGTCACAACCAGGGGGAATTACTACTGGGGGCTCTACCAGCTGTTGCATTTTCCACCCTAGGCTTATACTCGAGTCAATAAGTTTTCCCAGTTTTTTGTGGTAAAAGTAGGTACCTCGGCTTATATTCGTGTCGATTTATACTCGAGTATATACGGTAATAAAATTTTATCAATATTGGAAACTAAGACATGTACAGTATACTACAATATACCTTAATGCATAATTACTGTATTTGATGGCTCCAAAATAAACATTGTTTTTTCTCTATCTTGCTGTACGAGGTGTGTCTATTAAATAATGAGACTGATGCTATAAATTATGTTTATTTTAAGTACATTTTAACTCCATTTCCCTTCTATGTACTCCCCTTCTGCATCCACACATGGGTAAATTAATATATTTAATTGGTGAAAGTCATGCTATAGCTTATTGTCAGCTGTCTCAACAGCTCTGTCTTTCTTCTTTACTTAAGGAACTGATGCAAAAATATGGTAGATTTCCTTGAGCACAGTTTTGACTTTAGGAAAAAGAAAGAAGTCACATGGTGCTAGTTCTGGTTAGTATGGAGGGTGTTCTAGCATTGAAATCTGTTTATTGCCCAAGAACTGCTTCATAGAGAGAGCTGTGTGCTGGTACATTATCCTGATGGAGGACTAAACAATTTTTTCACAACTTTGGCATTTTTCTTCTAATTTCCCACAAAGTTGCTAGAACATTTTTGTAGTATTGTTTATTTACTGTTGCACCTTCTGGTACCCAGTCTTTCAAATTACAAATAAAACAATTAAAATGGCTTTGAATTTGGATTTGCTTTGATATGCTTTCTTCATTCTTGGTGATTATGGTGTTTTCCAGTGCATGACTGGTGTTTTGTATTAAGATCATACTGGAAAATCTATTTTTCATTACAGGTAATAACTTCATCTAAAAAATGCAAATCCACTTAAATTTATTCCATAATGCCTGTACAAATTTTCTTTCAGCTTGGCAGTGAAAAAACTTGGAACCATCACGGCACAAGCTTTTGTGATGTTAAGATCTTGATGTACTACTTGCCTAACAGTTTCTTCATCATGGTTTACCATTTCTGCTATCATTTGGATGCTGAATTGATGGACAATTTTCTATTTTTTTCCCACATCTTCATTTGTTTTTGATGTGCAAGGCCTTCCAGAACGTTCATTATCTTCAACATCCTCATGACCATAACTAAATCTTTTGTGCAACTCAAAAACACGTGCACATAACATTCTGCCCCATAAGCCTCAGTTGGCATACTGAAAGATTTGGTTGGAGATTTGTAAAATTTAACTAAAAATGTTAAATTAACACTTCCATCTACTTTTGAACTAAGCATTTTTATGACGCACTGGAAAAATACAACTTATTTGAATGCTGTGTGACAGGAATCTATATGTGCAAGAGGGGTGAATCTTTCAAAACTGTTTTGGGATAGTCCAAGGTCACAGTTCCCCCTTTTAACTCATACAGTATGGTTTATTTTTTTACATGTACAGTCTTGCTATTTAATAGTCACACCTCATATGCTATAAATTATGAAAGCTATGCATTAACTGGAGTTTGTGCAAGATAAGACTTGAAATTGTCAGAAATTCAAAATGATGAACATTCTGTCCTTAATCTGCATATGAAATGCCCGGAAACACAAATTTTTAGCAGACTGAACTTATGTTTCTTTAACATTATTGCAAATGATAAACCATTACAACACATTAAAGGCCTCCATACACAGTGCAATATAGCAGCCAATATGATGGATTGGAACGATTTCACGGCTATATCGTTCTGTGTGTGGATACGATATCAACCAGTGCACGCTCAGGTGGGATCATACATCGCTCCTCTAGATCTTTCTGCATGTTTAGTTGATCTGGGGGAGCGATGTATGATCCCATGCAGTACTATGTGGGTGGGGGAGGGGGATGCCGGCAAATTGGGTGGTTGGCCACCCAATCACTCCATGTGTGGGGACCGCCTCATATGTTGGCCATTGGATCAGCCATTGCATTGCATATCGCACCATGCATGGGGCCCTTAAGGGACCTATACATCATCAGGGGTTAAACACCACCCTATAATTAAGTATCTAACTCACTGTGGGTTGTGGCAGAGGATATATAATTACCAGAGAAATTCAATATTGCTCCAGTGTGGGGACAGATGCTCTGAAAAGCAGCCATCCCCAAAATCAGTATCACTACTACAGAAGTGGCAGTGTTGATTTTGCCATCTGAAGATAATGTTGTTTCTAGGAAGCAAAGTCCAAAATCATAAAATTTTTGAAGTCTGCTAAATATTAAGTGGCATTATCGGGCCCCAATTATTGAATAAGCCCAGTACACAAAATATGCTGAAATGCTAGTTTTCTCATATGTAATGGGCCCATTGGTTATGGTAATAAATAGGCACCTTAATACATTATTATAAAATTATTGTATATTATATTGAAAATATAATTATTATATAATCAGTAAAGAGATGGTACTGGAGACCAAGTGAGTATATTACTTCCCCAAGAAAAGAGGTGTACAGTAAGAAATGCAAAGGACATTGAACATACTGTACTGTAGTCTTGTGTAATTTCAAAACGTAGTGGTAGGGAGGAGAGGATGTGGGAAGAAGTTTACTAGGAAAGATTTGTGGGACTTATTCAGGTTTGGCAATAGAGTAAAATAAGCAAGTAACTGTGTACCTTCGCAAACCATGTAGCAATATAAAGGGTGCAAATACATACATTTTTTTACATGCAGGGTAAATACTGGATGCTTTTTCATGTAGTCCACAAATGCTGGGCAGCTTTATTTGTACTGTACACTGCAATTTAGTTTTCAGTTTGGACACACCCCTCCCAAATCAAAATATGTCTATTCATTTTAAATATGTCCCACCTGCAGTACAGCATGGTTTTAGCATGATGCACAGTTACTTGGTCCTTCTTACTCTCTTCCCAAATCTGAATCAGGCCATGTTATGAAGGCCAATGCAGTGCCAAAAGCAGCATATAGGTCTAAAAGGATGACCCTGACATTTTGTTATATAGATAATTTTTCACATTTGTGTGTGCAGTCTCAGTGGAATGCTGGGGGTGAAATGACAAAAGCAGAGATTAAAGGCTGGAATAGGAGGAGTGAAAGTTAGAAATGTGTCTGTAGACAAGTCATTCAAGCAGTTTGAACAGAAAGGGAATAAAAATTATGGGATGGTAATTGGGGAGAGAGGCTTGTTTCAGAGATGGCTTTTGTAGGATTCATGAGATTAGGATGTGTTTGAAGAAGGATATAAATATGTCACTGACTAGAGACAGGTTGATCAAGTAAGCTAGAGCTGAGCATGCAGTGGGGGAGAGTGAGTGGAGAATTAGGTAGAGAACAGGGTTAGGTAAGCAGATTGTAAAGTGAGAGGATGAGAGCAAACTTTTTATTTGGTTACTGCAAAGTCAAAATCTTATTGAAAGTTGTCAATTTGGCTTTTAGCTAGGTACACACTTGACAATGTGTGTACCCAGCAATGCGATGCCCAACCACATGATATATGGTGCTGATGTCCTCCACGACATGTCCATCAATGGCAACTCCCTGACTTCATCTTCTAGCATGTGCTCTAATGTGACTAGTAAATCTGAACTTGGTCTTGAAAATCCAGTTGCAGGTGGAACAGTATAACTGTCCACTAGGTTTGACTGTGTAGTTATAGGAGGGTTTCGAGCATGTTTTTAGGATTTGGCGCATGCCGCCATGGAATTGGCTTACTAAATTAATCAACCTCGCAGGATATCCAATCTTCTCAAACATAACCCAAAGACCTGTCATTGGTACCCTGTCAAAAAGTTTCTCATGGTAGACTAAACACATATAGAGAACCTGATGTTTTTCCAGGCTTTTTTCTTGAAGTTGCTTAACAACAAAGTTTGCATCAACCATGCCTCTATTAGGATGAAACCCACAATGACTCTCCAGAAAAAGTTGCTCTGCCAGCATGTTCATACATTTGTTAATGATAAGATTCAGAAATATACCAGCTACACCTAGAAGAGCTATGCCCCTGTATGATCTGAAAAATCACCCTTGCCTTTGTACAGTTTACATAAGAAAAATACAACAAATTAGGACTGCACTGTTTATTTTAGACCTCATTTATTATGAAATGTCAGAAAAAACAAATCAGTCAGGGCTCCAAATGTTAAAAATCGATTTACAATAATTCACATATAAAAAAACATATCTTGCAATCTATATCAATGCATATAAAAAATATATAATGCTATCACTTAAGTGTAATCCCTTCACTACAGTAATAAGACACATAACTATAATATATTCCTAAAAAAAAAGGTTAATCTCTGAGTATAACCAGAGTAATTTAATTTAGAAGAATATTTTGTTGCAGTCTATCAATTAGACCAGATGTAGAACTTCCAATAAGCAACTACTTAGTCCGATTTAAGGTAAAGTCCAGAATAGTATAACTGTAGATATGAATTGTTCCCACACCGAGTTTTATAGTTCCACAGTTGATGAACAGTTGAGGTTAATACAGACAATAGTTCACAGAATGTCCTGAATATTTACCACACTGCGGGTCTCTCCACATTTGTTCAGACGGCAGCCAAGGTCGTGCTACACTGCATCAGCAGTCTCTCTGTCTCCCATGCCTGTCAGTTACTTTTGCTGCACCTGATAATGTCGGAGCCAGTTAAAGACCCAGCCAGGTCTGTATAGAAGTTTTCCATATTAACTCCACTTTGAGAAATTCCTTGTGTTAAAGTGGCAAAATGCATTAGAGGACCCTCAAATTGACAAGCACCCCAAGTGGGACCAACATATTGGAGCAATTTGAACTTCTTTCTTTAAACAGAGTTAACATGGCAAGCTTCTATACAGACCTGGCTGGGTCTTTAACTGTAGTTGCTTAAGTAATTTCTTATTGGAAGTTCTACATCTGGTCTAATTGATAGACTGCAACAAAATGTTGTTTTAAATTATATTACTCTGGGTATAGCTCAGAGATATAACTATAATATATTCCTAAAAATTGGTGTAAGTGTTTTATTATTGTAGTGAAGGTACCGCAAGAATACACTTAAGTGATAGCATTATATATTTTTTATATGCATTGATATAGATTGCAAGATGTGTTTTTTATATGTGATTAAATTGTAATCGATTTTTAGCACTTGGAGCCCTGACTGATGTGTTTATTTCTGCCATTTCATATTAAATAAGATTTAAAATAAAGAACACAGTCCTAATTAGTTGTATTTTTGGTTTTTGCATATTGGGTTCTCACAAGACCTTGCAGCTGATAAATAAATTCAAATTGTAATTATTTACATATAATTGTAATATAAGCACCAGGGTCATTGGTTTAGTTTACATATGAAGTCTTTCCAGTCCTGAGGAATGGCTTCTGCATCCCAGATATTCAGTATCAGCTCATATAGTCTGTTTTTTTAATTTGTACCACCATACTTATAAACTTCTGTGAGTAGACTTTCTGAGACAGATAATAACTTAAAAATGGAACCCAGAGGAGTGCGCTGCAGGATATAACACGGATGAACACTGGGACCAAAAAATAGGACAATAATTATATATACCACTTATGTCCTCAGATTGGACATTCGATCTTGAGGTCCTGGCTCCCTCTGTTAATTTGTCAAATTCACTCCGTGGTGGTAAACATAAAAGAGAAAATAAACAAACAAAAAAATCCCAATGGGTATATCTGTATGGACAATGGAATGGATGAAAAGGATCTACATATCCTTCATTATAAGTTCATAATGAGGTAAACGAAAGTTCTTCAAATTAATGGACACATGTGAAAATATATATCTCTCTTCAGATCTCCCACCAACGATAACAGTAAGTTTTAGGGGACGTACCCCACTCACTTGGCAATAGGGATATAAAGATGTATCTAGGTATCTTTGATCTTCATGCGTACCGTACTCATGTGTATTTCAAGTGTTGTCCTCTTATCTGGGTATCTTTAGTGGAAGCCACCTTGTCCTCTGATGCAGCAGTCTCTGTCCTCATCACAAGTCCAGAAAAGGCACCTCTCTCCTCCCCAGGGCTGAGGGTGTTTCTGCTGCCAGGGCATCTGCTTGTGCTCCCGGTCACTTGTAGTAATGAGGACAGAGACTGCTGCATCAGAGGACAAGGTGGCTTCCACTAAAGATACCCAGGTAAGAGGACAACACTTGAAATACACGTGAGTATGGTACGCATGAAGATCAAAGATACCTAGATACATCTTTATATCCCTATTGCCAAGTGAGTGGGGTACGTCCCCTAAAACTTACTGTTATCGTTGGTGGGAGATCTGAAGAGAGAGATATATATTTTCACATGTGTCCATTAATTTGAAGAACTTTCATTTACCTCATTATGAACTTATAGTGAAGGATATGTAGATCTTTTTCATCCATTCCATTGTACATACAGATATACCCATTGGGATTTTTTTGTTTGTTTATTTTCTCTTTTATGTTTACCACCACGGAGTGAATTTGACAAATTAACAGAGGGAGCCAGGACCTCAAGATCGAATGTCCAATCTGAGGACATAAGTGGTATATATAATTATTGTCCTATTTTTTGGTCCCAGTGTTCATCCGTGTTATATCCTGCAGCGCACCCCTCTGGGTTCCATTTTTAAGTTATTATCCTTGTATTTTGGGGTGTTGGGTGACACCCAGGGACCTGTTGAAGGGTGCTGTTGTTAGAGGTTTGCGTAGTGGAGGTATCTAGATCCATTGTATTGAGATTTTATCCATCACCTTAGATATTTTACACAGCTTTCTGAGACAGATGTTTTACCATTTTGAGTCAGTTCACTGCTTGATGGAATTCCTCAAAAGACAGTGGGTCTTTAAATTATGATGCTGTTGGCAGATTCTCAAGCAGGCTTATAGAGTGTAAGTCTACTCCCAGGCTTCATTGAAGTGTTCGGCCCATGGTACTAGAATGTACTCAGGATCAATAAGTTGCTTGGTTTTATCATGCGAGTAGACTCAGGCTATCTGTTTACATCTGGGTCCGAAGAAACCTTTGAGCCCTTCAAAGAACTTTATAGTATAGTTTGTATCTGCAAAATGCTGTAGTTCCTTGACCTTTGCAAGCCACCAAATATTTTTCAGTTCAAGCACCTTAGACTTGAGTTCTTGCTGAATGATTCTGCATTGTTCATAAAACATGTTGAATTCTTTAGGATGCACCTTGATTCCACAATGAGCTTCCATATATCAGCATCAGATTCATCAAACCAATCCTGTTTCTTCTTTTACGGTATACCAATTACTTGCTGGCAAACTGTATGTAGGGATTTCATATAAATATGCCAGCCTTGATCAATTGATGTGCAATCTTCAGGTATGAGGGTCGTCATATTACCAGATTCAGTGTCCAGATTATGCCATGGCTCCTCAAGATGGAAAAGTTGGCAAATATCAGTCTAGATTGAATTTTTTGTTCTGCTCTACACAGAGGCTTGTAGTTCAGCCTCATTTTAGATGGTATAAGATGGTGATTTGTCCAACTTTGTGCACCACACATGGTCCTAGTTGTCATAATGTCCCTGAGATGTTTTCATCAGACAATGACATTATCAAGTAGGTGCCAGTGTGCATCCACGATGTCTTGTATTTGTCAAGTAGCCGGAAATATGTGATGGTGATACTAAGGTTGAATTTTGTGCACAAGGTTAGCAATGCAGTGCCATTTGCATTGCAGTTCCCAATGCCGTGCTGTCCTATCACATCAATCCAGACATCATGCTCAGTTCCAAAGCACAAGTTGACTCCCTTGGGGGCTCGACAAAGATCCAGCGATATTGTTCCTGATCACAAAATAAACATTACTGGATGATCTCTCAGTCAAATGTTTTCCAACCCAGGAGTTGGTATATCCACCCAGAGCCTCACAGAGCTCCCCACTATCCACCAGGTTTGTTTCAGTAATTACGGTAATGTAGATATTATAGTGGGGCAGTTCTCTAGCAATTAAGGCTGTTTTCCTGTTAGGACAAAAGCTGTTGTCACTACCAAGTAAAGTTTTTTTGTACCAGATCACTATCATAAAGGATTGAGCTTGTGCCTTAACGATACTGCTTTAGAACCTCTATACACTCCTGCCTATACCTTCTGATATCCTGCCTATAAACCTCTAAGGATGATGCTATTTTGCGTACGCAGTCATACAGTAAATAAAGACTCCAGTCCTAGAACTTGTGGTTCCAAATCACAAAGTATTATTCAAGTAAAAGTACAGTCAGTTACACGCTATGATCTAAGTACAATTTAGCGCAAAGGAATTAAACAGACCCAAGTACAGTTATACATATGCAGTGCTCTGGACCAGATGTAGGCATCAGCAAGAAACCCCCGTCAATCAGCATTCAGCACGAAGACTCGAAACCCAGGGTCAGAGCACACAAATTTATACCCCCCCAGAAATAGACAACACAATAGAGAAGTTTGTTGCCAATACCATTGGTCCTAAAGGAGAGGGCATATGTTACAAGGCATCTAACAGGTTGGTTCAAATAGACACAGTCCAGCCTCTAACAACTGGTGGTCTCTGGTTTCCCGCCTCATGCAAATCCTAACAGTTGGTCATATTATGTACATTTTGTTGCTTGAAGTCTCTGCGGTCCGTAAATTGAGAATGCATGTTTTGATCTCTACATCGATGTTACCGGAATACTGTTGAAAGAGTATGCATCAGTACAATACCAAACATGGCTTACTTATCATGTATAAAACCTTAGTTACCAAATAATCTTTATTTCACAGCAATTATAATAAATGAGCATACTTGAATCTTATACCTTAAAGCTTATGGAACCTTGTATGTGAATATGTAATGTGTGAATATGTGAGGTTTGATGTAAAGACGCTTTGTTAACTTGGGGCAGATGCATGTGCATGAAGCTAATATTCAGCGTTTTCAAACAGGATCTTATGCATTCGCTAATATACGACTAGTTAACAGCGCAATTGTGCATATTAATTTGTGTATGAGAAATGGTGAAAGCTGCAGATGCATGATGCTAATAGTAATATCGCCACATGTACTTAAGTGTGAGTTTATCTAAAATGGCACTTGGGCGGTCATTTGCAAAATGGCATCTTGCGATCTCATTTCCAAGATGGCATCTTGCGGCCAGTCGCAAGATGGCATCGCTGCGATCCAATTTTAAACTGATCTTGTCTCAGCCATTTATCCAGCTTCGACAGCCTTCTGATGTTTATTTTGCCAGCAATAGGTTGGTTCCCAGATGTCCACAATTTGCCATCTGGGGAAAGCTGAGATGGACTATGTCTAGGCCCCTCCCCTGATTGGGGAAAGCACAGTGATCCTAAATATGGATGCTTTGTCATCAGACATGCTGCCAAACCTGTCCTCATACCTCAATCAAGTAAAGGAGTGACTACTGGTGAGTGTTACACACTGCATGATGCAGTGACCAAACACCTGATATGTCAGACACTGGCTCCATTCACTCTGCCGGTTCAGTATCTGGTTTGTTCCAACAACCCTACATGTAGGCTGATGGAATGACCTGATGGATGACCTGCAGGAGCACACATGGTTGTGCATAGTGGCTACACACTGGCCGATGTGTATGATACGTCGGCCCAATCCACGGGATCAGGCAACATATCATCTAGTGTGTACCCAGATATAGAATAAGGTACCAAAATCATAGACTGTAATGGTGAAAGGGGAGGAAGGCAGGTAGGCAGACAAATAAGTTGAAGAAGGCAAAGAGGTGATTAGAAAAATGGATGGATATTAGGTGTATGAGCCTTAAGATGGCTAGTAAAAATGAATACTGTACATCACAGATCGGATACAAGTTTATTAAGCAGATCTCTAATTTCAACATACTCAGGAAAAAGGCATGGGAGTTAGTGGAGATATGTGAATATGGTTTGAGGGAATAGAATTATAGTACAAAGGGTATGGAAAGTTTTAGGGTGGAATGAAAAGCATGAGCAGCAAGTGGTCCAGTGTTGGGTGCAATTTTGCCAGCAGACATGAGTGGTAGGGTGAAAAAGAAGATATGTGAGAATTATTTCTGGGTATGAGCATTATTTCTGCTTATGTAGATCACTGGAAATTGTGGGTGCTCTAAACAAAAAAAGAATCATGGTTGCAGACTAGCTATTAGGGAAATAGTTAAAGGGAAATAATAGTAGCAGAAAAATAAATAGGCTACTTTTGTAGACCTGTAAATGCTGTCACGAATATATCTAATTTAATGGACCAGTTTTCTTTGAATTAAGCACAAATTTTTACCCTTGATATTGAACTCTATTAAAATTCTAAAGACTTTGATTCACATTTCAATTTAAACATATTCTCTAGTTCACACTTTTTTATTATTGAATGTATTTTGAAATATTCAAATTCTGTCTACAACACCATACGCAAAAAGCAGATGTCCAGAGATTTACAGATCAAAGTCACCATTTATTTTAAGAGAGCATAAATGCTATAAAAATATTCAAGGCTTTTTCAAGTCTTTTAAGCATATGCTACAACTGACAAGGTTTACTGTGAGGTCAATATTTAATTGTTTTACATAAGTGTATATAATTTTTTTCTCCTTTACATTTTTAATTCTAATCAGAATAAAATGTTTATATACAGTAGAATCAAAATATTGTAACCTAGAGATTAGAAATTAATATTTGAATTCAGAAAAACCTGAAAGAGGCAAAATTGGGGTTCTAAGGAGTACTAAGTCCCAAATCGATTCCTGCAGCCAAATTTGACTCTCAAAACAAAACAAATTGTAATTTTCCTGGAAATCTCAGTTGTTTTGGATTGCACATAAATTCTTTCCTCATCATTTAAGATGCCATTTCACAAAGGAGAGTGTATGAAAAGGGTTGTGGGCTTTAACTGTGCTGCATTAGTCATCATTAGAGAGAGTTGTAGGTGGTTGGAGTGGGTGGGAAGGGTATAAAAGAAAGCAGTTATCTTAATTCTGAGTGTCTCTGAGGGTCAGACACTAGCAAACAATCTGCAAAAGAGGGTCCTGTATATGTCATATTTGTCAGGCAATAGCAACTGCAATATACAATAGAGGTTCCTTCTATATGATTGTTTGAATTTGAAGAGAGCTGCACTTACAGAACTTTCAATATTTTTTCACTAAGGGTATCCTCCTACACAGTACTGCAGTGTATACTGTGTATGAGGGTAAAAATGGTGCTGTGATTGCAAGCATAGCTGACCAAAAATAGTGTTCTATGTCTGAGTGAGCTGCACTCCAAAGAAGACATCTTTTTCTGGTCTTTAAAAAAATTCAAGTCATTTATAATTAAATTTTGATATTTCTAGGGAAGATTGTGTGTGTTTGAGAGGCATCTTATATTACTATACTTGCTGGGTGTTTGACCATCAGCTGCACTCCAAAATTATAAAAGTTGTAAAAAAAAGTTTTATTGGTTTAAAAAAATCTCAGGCCTTTTAATAAAACTGCATAGTAAAGATAACAGTCCTTCATTTCCCTACCTCAATTGACATTCACTTGGGTAGTGGCAAGTACAAGTTCAAATACATTAGCATCACTCGAATCTTGGTGTAAATCAATCATCAATTAGTGCAGAGAAAAACAGAAACAAACTAGTATTAGTGTCGACAGTCATAGTACTTCTTTACCATCTGCTTTTAAATAAGGTCAAGGGGTAAGAAGGTGTAAGAAATGGCACTCCAAATCTAAACAATGTTAGAACAATGTTTAAGGAAAATAAATCATCTATAACTGTGAAAGAAAAAGTAACTGCTAAAAATCTGTAATATTGCCAACATGCCATACACCACATGCAGTTGCAAGAAAATGCTAAGACCATGTCTTGTGAGCTGTGGTCCTGCAAATGCTCTTTCATGAACTAGAATGCCTATTGCAAAACTACTTCTTACTCTGAGTCACCTTTAAAATAGGCAAACCAGTGCAAAAAATGACACTAAGGCTGAATAATAAATTGTATGTTCACAAACTTTATATTGCCCACAGGAGAGTCTTATGGTATCCAAAAGTGCAATGTGTGTGTCTGATTTTTTAAATTCTGACTCTAATCATTGAGAAGCCTCCTTCCACCATCTCTGATTTCTTCAGGGTGAGTAGTAGTAAAAGAAATGATGATGATGATGATTAGACAAAGAAAAGGAGGATGCTAATATGGAAGTTGTAAATGTGCAACAGGATGAGGGGGATCATTTTGTATCTGACCAATGTTGATGATGAATGTGTTGGACAACAACAAGTTCATCAATTTTAGGAGGATGATGTTATTTGTTTTGAAGTATGTCAGCCACCAGTGGTAGCATGCCAGTGATTGTCATGCCTGGGCATAAGACCAAAATAGCCACCTTTTCTACATGGAATTGTTTTTACCCAAATCTTGACAACATTTGTTTAGACATCTTTGGCATTTGTAGTGCCAAAGTAAGTAAAGTTAGGGACATAAACCATCTAGGCAACTTCTACCTGTAATGTCATTTGCAGTGATTCACTTAAGTTGTTTATCAAATTTTGGAAATTCATATGTAATAACAAGCAGTCCAGCATCAGCTACCAGCAGCACGAATATATACTAGTACATGAAATCTCCAACACTTAAAACTTTATCATCAACCTCCTTATTAGCAATCAGTGGTAGTCCTGCTTCCAATTTGCAAAGGAAAACTAGCTCCCTTATCCACAATTCAAAAAAAAAATCCTTGCATGCTATGGCTTCTATTTGATATGAATCTATATCACAGAAGGGGACCAAGAAGACTAGTAATTTTAATGAATTGTGAAACAATCATTTGCAAGAGAAACCAAGTATGACAGCCACCATTCTATTGCACTGATCACTGAAGCCATGAAAGCTGTTTTATCTGCATTTAATATTTGTTATCAATGCATCTGGTTTTAGCTGATTAGTTGAATGAATGTGTCCAGAATACCAAATTCCATCTCTATTTTTTTTACCAGAACAGCAATATATATATATATATATTAAAGAAAATGCCATTGTACCAATATCTACTTAACTATAGTTTTGTGGACAAGAAATGTTGGTCAAAGCAAATATTATATAAATCTGACAGTCCAGTTGGTGGGTGTATCATTTTCAGCTGTAGTATCTAAGACATTCACAGCTTATTCACTGGCAGGCTACTCTCTTTATCACTGAATTCACCAATGAACATACCGATGCCAACATTCATGAGTGTGATAGCAGAAAGACTAACCCCATTCCATGACACTTCTCAAGATTTGTCAGTTCCTATGCAGCAAGTAAAATTGTACAAGCATTACAACTTGGTTAATCTTAACATGGGTACACATACACTAGTAGAGTATGCGCCTTGGCTTGGTGCACATTAATTACTAGTTTGCATGTCAGCTCTATAGGCATAATCTATTTATACACTATGATGCGCATACATCACATTTATTTATATTTGTATATAACTATGCTATGAAATGCATATTTGTACACTGGTATAGATGAGATATATTGCTATGGGGACACTTCAAATGGATGTATATTATGATACTCTAACATACAGTATATGTGTGTGAGTCATTATCTACATTTTATATCTCATCTGTAATTGTTTTATCTTTATTACATCTAAAAGTGAACTATTGGCTAAAATTATGCTCACCTACTTTATTAGGGTATCTCAATTATAAAGTATATATTACGCATTTGGATGATTATCTTTACCAATTGGTGATTTCACCAATTAACACATGATTGCTTCTTGCATACATATCCCTGCTATGATTAGCTAGCAGGATAGATTAGGTTTTTTGGGTAATCATATATGATACATTTGGGCAATTACCTACTCTTATACTATACTCATATTTGTTTCCCTTATGTGATTATCCTACTTGTATGCAAGGAGCTGACTCTGTCACTGGTCTGGACTTCTATTAGTCTTCTGATACAATCTACTAGCAGGAGGATCCATGATTAAGCACCTTATTGGTCAGAACATCTGTCCATCAACATTACTGCCTGGGAATTGGCTGCCCATCCACACATAACAGCATCACCCGGATGCTTTGTTAGGTTGTACGTGAACAAGCTGCTAAGGTGAAATAAGCATCTTATGAGCCCCCAATTAGACACCTTGGGGCACGACGATTCACCACCTAGGAGATCTCTGAGCAGTCTGCATGTAACAGGTATCTTCCTTCAGTGTGAGTGTCACTCCTACAGTGAATTTGGCCTTTGCAATGCCTTGGGCAACAGAGACCATCTAATAACTGGCACAGGACCTCTCACTCACACATTTAACTTTTTTCTATTGGCACTGCCGGAGTTCTTCTCTCATCCGGTGTTCTCTAAAGTAAGACACCCATCAGAGAGGGGATGCAGGCATTACAGTGCCATACTATCTACCTATCCTATTTAGATTATATCACCTGCATATGATGTTATGCAGGTTTGACACACTGTCTGTGTTATCTGCATTATTATGTGCCACTTTTCTATGTAATAACACACTGGTATACAGCTTTTTCCCTCAAATGTAATTTATTTTGTGGATACCTTATTACAATGTACAGTATATAATTTTTTCAAGGCCTCATGTTGCCCTACCCATGCTACTGATACATGTGATATATGTGTTATATGGATGAGCTACTCTAATATTATAAAATCTAGTGCATACATATTCCTCATGCTATTGAATGTTTTTTCTTGGAATGCCTGTGGACATATTTGCATAGAAACATTTGGATTATGTAATTATTGATACTTTCAATATGATTTTGTTTCCTTTTGTTCTAAATTTTGACATACAGAGAAACATTAAACAATTATATTAAAAAGACTTACCCCACATTATAGTACTCTTGAATGCTCTTAGGTGATTAGATACCACTGTGAATTTGAGACTAATATATTCGCTACTGTACCATTCCAGGTTAAAATATGTGTTTTTTTATTTGATTGAAATATGTGTTTTGTGTTTTTTAGGGACAGACTAGTAATTTGGATATCTAAACCCCTATATGTTAATAGTCTAATAGAGGTTACATTTTAATTTATATTACCTTTACATGTCAAATACTATATAATGTTTTACACAAAGACTGCCCCATGAAAGGACATTTTTCTACTTAGCACCTTTGCTAAATTTGTATAGTTGTGTGTATTTATTTACATATTCCTATGGAGCACCGCCAACCATTTCATGTACTTAAATTAATATATTTATATCCTAAAATAAGTTGGTCTATAATATCCTGTCATATTTTAGTTCAGTGCGGGATCATCTCTAAACAATTTTGATTAATTTCAACATATACCAAGTTTTGTGCACACAATAATCTTGATGTTTAAGAAATTCTTAGAAATGACAGGTCCATGCAGTAGATGCTGGCTGTGGCCCGTTACACTTCTGGGCATTTTCTGTATTCAGCAACTGAATGTAGAACATTGCAGCATCTACAAAAAAAGTTGTCATGCCACGAACTAAAGCAAAAGGTATTAACCAGGTGGAATTTTACAATTGATATGCTTCAGTGACTGGAGAAACAGCAACAAGCCATCCAAACATACAGTACACATCAAATCATGATAAGAAGAAAAAGGAAGCATTGCAGAACATTGGAGAATACCCTTAGTTTTATGCAAATTACTAAATCCATTTGAATTTGTAACATACAAAGTGAGTTCAGACACTGCCGGCCTGAGTCATGTCATACTTTGTAATAAACTACTTGAATAGCAGGTAGGGAAATTCAAGGAGGAGATGAAACTAAGTGAATCCATTAAGTATGTTGCATATGTAGATCAAGTTCTATTTTTGCTTCATCAGTACCAAAGATTTTGCAACATCTTTCAATTGGATCACTACATTTTGGTAACAATGCTTGAGCCTAGGTTTAGGTACTATGTTACAGATATACCCAGCTACATCCTTGCTTGTAGTACAGCAAATTGCACCATGTGTGGCGCGAGATGGACTCCCGCAATCGGAGACACACATTTGCATCTCCATAGGACTGAATGGGAGATTCACTCCCACAATCGGAGATGTGCATTCATGTCTCCATCGGATGAATGGAGATGCACTCCTGTGATCAGAGATGTGCCATAATGTATTGTGGCACATAGTGTGATGAGTGCACATGTTTGTGGTGTGATAATCCACAATGAATTTGGATGCATCTGTATGTCTTTCTTTCCAACTGACACAGATCTTTTGAGATGAAAAGAGCACCTTTTGAGCAAGTTGTCAGCTTAAGTTGCAATAACACAATGTCTCCTGATTCAGTTTCTCATGCAAATGCTGCTGCCAGGAAAGAAAAATAACCTTTTCCAAGAGGCCTGTGATTTTCTGTTTGGAGAAGTGTGCTGGTTGTATATTATATTGTCTACTAGGCTTTGACTTTTAGGGTATTAGTTCTTGATTAATGAAAACATTCTATAGGGTAGTATATTTTATTAAACTCCTTTTCTATCTGCCACTGCAGTGCACTAAGTTTCATAGATATGTTATATTCTTAGAAACTTCCATGTGTTTGTACCGCTGCTATGTCGCTTATTTTAGTAAGGCAGCTTGCTGCAGTCTTTGGCCAAAATTGCTGAAAACAATATTGTTAGCTTTGTGGTGGTCAAAATTGACTGAAAATTACTGTAAATGAATGCAAATTGATGTTAATTTGACTGTAGGAACAAAAAGTGGTCCAAATTACATGCTTTTAACAATTTTTAAAGAAATCCAAAACCAAAGCATTTGAGGTTGTTATTGCCAAAACCAAAACAGATGATTTAGCACACATATCTGCTTGAGATACAGTACAACTAATGACAATAATTGTAATAGTTTCATATTTTAAATACACAGTAATTGTTAATTTTGTTGGCCAATATTGTGAGTCTTGTCTTCCCACTGTTAGGCTCCATCTCTATATTCCCCTTCTTGATATTCCATTCTGCTATTTCTTTTACTGCTTGAGTAATGCATCCAGTTTACCTGTCAGTGTTAAATATTTAATCTTATTCTTACGTTTTATTTCGTTTCTTGGTCTATATGTTTTTATTCCTATATGTTATTTTTTGATGCTGTATGTTTTTATTTATAAATTTTATGACTGTCAGTTATAGTGAAAACTGTTTTTATTTTATTAAGTAACATATTTGTCCAGACCAGACCAGTAATGTATAATGGAAATGCCATTTATAAATAAATAAAGAATTCATTTTTAAGTCTGTTTACGTTATCCCTATGCTATAATAATCTAGTTATTTATTCTGAGATGGCTATTTCTACTTTAATTACCTGTGTCATCCTTGCAGTTCTTCCCAGGTAAATACATATGTGCTCTTCTTGGATGGAAAGTAATGGAATGCCTAGCTACAGTTTTATTTATATATTACCAGTTATTTATATATTGCACACATATACCGCAGCGCTTTACAGAGAATAGTTGGCTATTCACATCAGTCCCTGTCACAATGGAGCTTACAATCTATGGGCCTGATTCAGAGCCGTTCGCTATTTGTGGTCGCTCGTTTAAAAACAAGGGGTGGCTATTCAAATGATCCGTACGCACATTGCAGTCTGTTCACACCTCTAAGTCTGAACGAGCGAGCAAAACATACGCTCGTTTATTTGTTAAAAACGCCCCCTGGCCGCTCACATCCTACGTCATGTCCGCTATTTATTAGATTAATCGAGTACATCGACCAGCGTATGAACTGCTCGCTATTCTTGTGGTTGGTGTTTGCTACCACAAATTTGCGAGCAGTTCTGGCTATAAAATAACCCAGTGACGTGGTCAATGACGCTGCTGTTTTAAATATGCACACCCATAAAACGCCCGTTTTGACCTTTAAGCACGCCTGCGTTCGGATCTCCACTCCCCATTTTCAAACACCTTCTCCTGTTACCACCCACATACGCCTCATTCTGTCACTCAAAATAGCAGGCCCTCGCTATATTGCGTACCAACGATTTTCGGCCGCACTGACTGGTTCGCGCATGCGTACTAAAAACCGTACGCATGCGCAGATGTGCAAACATCGCTCGGAACGAGCGTACTGCCGCTAACGAGCGGCTCTGAATGAGGGCCTATGGGCCTGATTCAGAGCCGTTCGCTATTTGTGGTCGCTCGTTTAAAAACAAGGGGTGGCTATTCAAATGATCCGTACGCACATTGCAGTCTGTTCACACCTCTAAGTCTGAACGAGCGAGCAAAACATACGCTCGTTTATTTGTTAAAAACGCCCCCTGGCCGCTCGCATCCTACGTCATGTCCGCTATTTATTAGATTAATCGAGTACATCGACCAGCGTATGAACTGCTCGCTATTCTTGTGGTTGGTGTTTGCTACCACAAATTTGCGAGCAGTTCTGGCTATAAAATAACCCAGTGACGTGGTCAATGACACTGCTGTTTTAAATATGCACACCCATAAAACGCCCGTTTTGACCTTTAAGCACGCCTCCGTTCGGATCTCCACTCCCCATTTTCAAACACCTTCTCCTGTTACCACCCACATACGCCTCATTCTGTCACTCAAAATAGCAGGCCCTCGCTATATTGCGTACCAACGATTTTCGGCCGCACTGACTGGTTCGCGCATGCGTACTAAAAACCGTACGCATGCGCAGATGTGCAAACATCGCTCGGAACGAGCGTACTGCCGCTAACGAGCGGCTCTGAATGAGGGCCAATGTTCCCTTTCACATGCACACTAGGGTTAATTTTTGTTGGAAGCCAATTAACCTATAGTATATTTTTGGAGTGTGGGAGGAAACCTATGCAAGCACAGTTAGAGCTGTTGTGGGAATTGAACCCACAACCTCAGTGCTTTGAGCAGTAATGCTACCCATTACACCACCCATGCTGCCTACAGTTCTGCCTCATAGATGTCTATTCTGTATCTACAATAATTACAGTGTTCTTATTACAGTGTCTTTTTCTACAACAATACATTAACTTCAGTCCTAAACAATTCACAATTCATCTTAAGCCACAACTTATAGTCTCCAAATCTCTACCATGGAATACAAAAAAAAGTGTGCATCACTAGGGGAACTGCTAATCCAAGGTCAACATTTGATAATATCCAGCTATGTTATTTTGCTTCCTTTAACACACTTCATTATACACCTGCACCACTTACCTCTATCTCTACTAAGCCAGTGGTTTTAAACTCACCTTTTCCTATTATTTTCAATCCATCTGCAATTTATTCTTCTTAGTAATTAAAAATGAAGTTTGTGCTCAATGTCGCACCCTACAATATTCCCTCTTGGCAATATTAACTTGTCTTTGGCCCTCATTCAGAGCCGTACGCTCTGAGCAAAGCGCACGCTCTGAATGAGGGCCGGGCTCCATTTTCATGGAGCGTCCTCCTGGATGCTCGTATAGCTGTGGGTCACCACCCACAGGCTATACGAGCGTGCTTTGTGATGGCCGCGATGGTCGAGACCATCGCGACCATCGAAAATGCGAGCCGGAGCCTGCGGTTGAGGTTTTCAACCGCAAGCTCCGGAGTGATTTTGGCTCTATCAGAGCCAAAATCACTCCCACTGACATCACTAGTGATGTCAGTGGGCCGGCTTCTGACGGGAGGCGTTCCCGTGGGAACGCCCCCGTCAGGGAGGCACGCCCCTGGCACGCCCACCAAAGGGGGCGTGCTGTCAATCAACATTGACAGCACGCCCCCTTTGATCGGACACAACGAGCGAAGGACTTTCCTTCGCTCGTCGCATCTGGCGCATGCGCACAACGGAGCTCCCTCCGTCGTGCGCATGCTCAGTCCATAACATCGACCCACTTGCGAGAAGGCAGCCGCTCGTGAGTGGGTCTGAATCAGGCCCTTTGTCCACTAGTTTATTCCCATCCACCTGACATGATTTGCTCATGTGATCAATATTAAATAAACTGGTTTTAGATCATCCACTTCTCTCACTTCTCGACTCTCTTTACTCATGCCTCCATCTCCAACATTGTGTTGAGATTGTAACACATACAGCATATTTGAAGACACTTCTCCAATATAATTCATTTGAATTTCTATGAAGCTTTCAACACTGTTTATCATGCTATTTTCCAACAAGATAAAGAGAGCGCTTAACTATAAGATTTATTTTAAGATTTAAAAATAACACATAATAAAAATAACATTTTCAATACATAAATAAGACAAACTCCCTTATTAGTGTTATTAGGAGTACAGAGAAATAATGTATCAGTACTGTATCAATTCTTCACATCACTTGCAGCTGCTGTAATCAGCAGCTAAAAAAAAGCATAGGAAAATCCAAATACTTGAAAAAAGAAGAATCCGTACTGTTGATAATATAATAATGCGATTAGTAAAGTTTATTTTTGGGTAAGTAAACTTTGTAATTACGATGCCTGCACAGTCTCAGTTCTTATACCAGTGGTCAGTGCTTACCTCTACCTCCCCCACCCTGTGCTGCTGTTCTTTCATCAAGCTGATTCTGGATGGTAGCCATAGCACCAAGATATAACCTAGATGGGGACCGGCAGCCACGTGGTGTTCCTTTATATTTGGCAGTGGGAGGTGGTGTGCGCCGCTGTCTGGGGTGAGTATGAAAAGCAGGATTTACAGTAAATAATGGAACTACAAGGGCTTCCAAATAAATCAGAGTGTCCAAATACTGAGCCCTAATGCATATCTCCTTACTGGTTTCTTCAGAGGGGTGCCACTGACAAAATATTGCAGAAAACTAAATATAGAATACAACTTTTAGACCATTCTTCATCATAATCCACTTTCACTACTTCAATCTTATGGTCTAAGCCATCTTAAATATTATGGCAAGTTTCATTCAGATCCAAATTAGCATTACTCTGAAAGTCTCTATGCTGGCTTCACATCTAATTAAAATAACTTATGGTGCATACACATGGTCAGATAAAAAGGATGATATAAACAATTATGATATTGTTTATCATGTGATCATTTATATTGTCCTTATTTTAGCCCCCTCCAATGACAAAACGACCATTGATGAGCGGGCACGGTTGGTCAATATCAATATCGACCATCACACAGGCATGCACAGAAACAGACAAATCTCAGATGCACAACTCCAAATTATTAATAATATATATATATATATATATATATATATAAATGCAATAAAATTTTGCAATCAATAGGGGTTTTTAGCATAATCATGGCCATGGTTATGGGCCTACCCACCATATCCAGGTAACCTCTTTCAGGTAGTTCCCTAACATACTAGGGATCAAATCCAGAGTGCAGGACCCCCCAAAACTGACCCAGCCAACTTGCCGAGGGCACCACCATAGTAAGAAAAGTGCAGTGTAAAGAGATAGTTTGGAGCAGCTGCAGCTGCATATAAAGAATGAAAACAAAAAAAGTGAAGTACATATATATTAAACACACAGTGAAGGGTTAAAATGTGTTATAAATGAAAATGTGTTATAATGCGGTGCCCTGAGACAGATCAACCAATGCAATCTAGGGGGACCCATGCCCCAAAAATGAACCAAAGTTGCACTACAGTATATAACTTGTAGGACTTATCTAGAATTGTGCCTAATACAGTGTGCATATACATAATTATTATTAATAATTTGGAGTTATGCACCTGAGATTTGTCTGCTTCTGTGCCTGCAATTAGTCTCATCAGGTAGCACCTCCAATCATATATATATAGTCAGGTTGTGCAGTCTAGAAATCTTTCCCATATTTTCCATCACACAGGCATGCAGGCCAACCTGGTTGATATCTACCAGGTTAGCCTTGTTAATGTAGGAACCATTGCTCGCGGGTCATTATAGTAGTTTGGTGGTTGCAGCAGGTGCTGGATGTTCGATATCTATCATCCAGCACATGCAGGACAATCAGAAAATGATATTTGATAATTATCTGAACATCCCTAGTGTATGGGCCATTACACTAAATGATATAGCTCTCAACAATACTATCCATAGGCAAACACAGGGGGGTTTCTGTTTGCCTGGAACCGCCCATCCCAGCCCACACCATGACCACAATAGAAATATAAATATATTGGAATATTACTAGTGCTGCATTTTCTTCTCATTATCACAAATGAAATAGTTAGCACCACCTGTGGATCTTTTAGCATGTGTCAGCCAGTAATATATACAGCTGTGCATCAACTTGGAGATCTGGAAAACATGCACTGTTAGGGGTGCATTGCTATAGACCATCAATAGGGTTAATTATTAATACCATTAGTAATATACTATCCAAAGAATTAGGAGACCAATATGTACATATATGTCCAGAACAGTGCTAGGTTCTTTTGCTGCTCCCCCAGATTCCCGAACTTGTTCCCATACTCTGGAATGGTACCCACATCTGAAACAAAAACATTCAGCGCAGGCAGGATGGCCCTACTGTCGCATTGAATGACTTACTGTGATCACTGGTCCTGTATATGCTGGAATTATGACACTCAAAACACTCTGTATGATGCATATTAAAACTGGATAAGTGCTAATTATGCCCCCTTCATGGACTGGCCACACACGTAAAATCAAGCATTTGGGAAAACCCCTTTAGAAATCCTGCATTTGCCACTGCTATCATTAAAATTCTCTCACCTCATCTCAATATGCCGCAATTACCTGAATCATATATCCTCTCTGATAACCATCTCTCACTCTGAGCTAAAGTGGAAGACCTCCTGCGGAGTATATTTCCTGCCATACTTGAATAGAATCTCTCTGCACCTTCATAAAATTAAATACTCTCTGAAAATATACTGCATCCCTTTTCCCTAATATATTTAAAAGATTTTTAAAGCCACAGTCATTGCTCTTGGCTAAGCTTTAGCCTTTCCCCTTTAAGTTCTAAGCTGTATCTATTGAGCAGGACTGTCCCTACAGTTAGTTTTGAGTTCTGCATTTATTTTGTCTATATTCTATATCCTTGTTGTATTTGTGCTCATTGTTTCCCAACTATCCAGCATTGTGGTACTTTCTAAAATAATAACAATAATAATAATAATAATAATAATAATAATAATAATAATAATAATAATAATTATTATTATTATTATTATTATTATTATTATTATTATTACTACTACAGGCATGCCCAAGTCAGATCAAAAAACCTTGAAATATTGCTTGATAGCATCTAAGTAGACAGTATGAAAATGCAGATTCTGTCCTTTAAAAAGTCTTATTAACAGTATGTGCATAGTGGAAAGATAAGAAGGTTTTCACAGTCCAACATTATTATAATTTTTTTATTTTTATTTTTTAAATGATCAACACTGGCAACTTTCTACTGTATATGCTACCACTACCAAAGGATCAACATTAAAGTTTACAAAAGGACAGAACAAATGCCAAAGCCCTTTCACCTTTACTATTTTTTATGTAATAACCAGAGGTGTAGTGTGAAGCCATGGTGCCAGGAGCATACCTTGGTAAAGTGGGCATGGCGAACATATGAGGCTAAATTGAATTTAAAAAAATCATAAATGGTCTACAGAGACCATATTTTGCTGGATAATAAATGTGTCCTTCACCACCCTTGCCCTCCCTATGACTTTCTTTACCCCACCCCTCTCAACCCAGGGCACACTGCTATTTCACCAATGGCCCATATACAGTTCCTAGTTTCTGCCTAAGAGGGAGAGCCAGCTCACTTCACGGATGCCACATTTTATACTGGTGGTATGGAAGATTAGCAAATTACATGGATAAACCCAAACTTTAACAATAACAAAACAAACTTTTCCTGGCTCATATTCCTAAGCAGGACGGATGCAACAGGGAATTGTAGGAATGTGTAAATTGCAGCAGACTAGCACCTTATTGCTGGAAAGAGATCACCTGCAGAGGCTGTACTGGAGGGAAGCTCAGAGCAGTACAATAACATGCTGGTGGCTGCCACGAAAACAGAGATAATTACACTTCTGCTGATCCGAGAGCATGGGGTTAACTGTTGCCTGCTGAGAGAATTTCTGCCTCCCTCTTGTTGTCTGCAAAAATAGTTATGAGCAAGGATACAGTTGGGTGGGACTTACTTAGAACTAAGTTAGCACCTGTTATACTATATTTCTTTTTTTTCTCAAGGGTGCTCATCTAGTTGTGCCTATGACATCATACGCTCATGTGTGTGATATCATAATGATGCTGCCAGAAGTAGGAAGCAGTGCATCCAGTAGTCTGTCAGTGATTAATAGATGCAGGAATCAGACTCCAGTAGCAGCTTACACCCTCTGACCTGAAATGTCCTCTCTACTACCCTGATTATAACCAGTCGAAATTACAGTAACCTATTCTCACCATTTTTTAAAAAATTACTAGATGTTCATAGAAGTGCCTGCAAATTAAAATAAAATAAAGAAAATCATAATAGTTTAGCTATATCCACATCATAGGCCTTAAGGATCAAAAGTGACATCATGACAGGCAAAATACAGTAGGAACAGAATTTACATCTTGACAGGAAAATAAAAACTACACTCATCAACAATTATCTCCAATGATCAATTTACCCAAAAATTTGTTTTTGTGGTTAAAGCTCTATTTTCAGAAAATTAACAGATACAGGTGTGTGCGTCCTCCAATCGCACCGTATAGCCTTATTTGGCACACCACAGACTTTGCAACTTACGGTGTGGTGCCTTGAAAATTAGTTTTATCTACGGCTTTTAATAAACATCAAAGGTTGTGTATACGCCAATGTTTTGGCTTTGGTTTTGGCAAACCCAGCCTCAAATGTTATGGTTTTGGTTTTGCAAAACCACCCTCAAGTGTTTTGGTTTGGATTCAGTTTTGGTTTTGGATTTCTTTAAAATTGATAAAAACAGTTAAAATCTTATAATTTGGATATGTTTAAATGAAATCCAAAACCCAAGATTCAAGTTTCTAAATCTGAGTTCCAAACTTATAGTAGACCCAATCAGGGACTCAGTATTACTCAGAACCCCAAAACTTACATGAGCTGGGACTCAATTGGACTCAGAACTCCAAAGTTTTGGTGTGTTCAGTTCATCAGTTTTCTGGGAAACCAAACCACACATTTCTAACTATAACTAAGCATTATGCTGCCTTTTACCTCACTGTGACTCTTGGGTTTGCAGAAGTGCACTCTTTGGATAAGCAGACTCATACACAGACACAAGGTCATTGATTTTACAGCAGCTAAAATGACTGCAGTGTCAGGTGCTTCAAGCTCAATTAAGACTAAAAATAGGAACAGTGGATGTAGCTATCTGTAAAGCAGTGGATGGCAATACTCTGTTAAACATTTCTTTTTAACAGAGTTTGAGATGCAGGGGTTCTAAACTCGAGCCCTCAAGAACCTCCAAGAGGTCATGTTTTGTGGATTTCTATAATCATGCGCAGGTAAATGAATCTGTTATGCTAGGACAGTAATTATCCAACCTGCTTCTACGGACAGAAATTATCAAAACATTACCTTTTTTGAAAACATGAGGCTTGGGGTTGAGAAACTTTGCTGTAATGAGATTAGTGTTGTTGGTGCAGCAAAAACATAACATAAGCATGCCATTTAAACTATTTCTCGCCATGTCTAAGGATATTATTATTATTATTATTATTATTATTATTATTATTATTATTCCGCATCACCATAAAGAGGAAGTATACAAAGAGGGTAAACAAGATTATTAGTATTATAATAAGTGGGACATTCTTTTTGCATCTGGCATGCTTAAAGCTGCAAACACACACAACGAGTTTGTTAAGAAATGAATTTCTGAATGATTTTCTGATCGATTATCTGTCAGATTATCGGTCAGATTATTTTAAAGTGTAATGAATGATTATTTTTGAACTACAAACAATTTTTTCATATTAACTTCATGAAAATCATTGAGTTGGCCAGTCTGACTGAACAACAAACTACAAACTACAAACGTGAACGCGCATGAATGATAATCGGTCATCATTTTCACTCAGAAAGTGAACGATTTTTTCAACAATTGAAGGATAAATGATATCGTTAACGATAATCATTCAAAAAATCATTGTGTGTATATGCACCTTAAGAATTGAATTGATAGCATGAAAAGACAGTTGTTCAACAAAATCATTTTTCAGACAGCCACCTTTATGTACATTAAGGGCATCTATCTCACTTTGTACAAAAGTAGAAGTAGCATTGATTTGTTATCAGAAATGCCATTAAGTCCATGGTGTTCAAAACACATATAAAAAAATGGCTGTTACCATAAACACTATACTTAGTTTAAGTATATCTTGTCTTAAGAAATAATTGGGTTAGACCACATAGTAAGAGCCATTTCAGTGAAAATAAAAAAAGTTTTTAGCTTTATAGGTTCATACAATAAATAAATCCAGTTTTCTACTGTGCCATTTTAATGATAAGATTTTATTTAATTTGTATTTTTGTAAATATATGCAATCTCACTTTATTAAACATACTTAATGATTAAATGTTTATTGTATTTCATGACCCCTTTATGGCCTCATAGCTTGTATGTTTTCATAATTGTACAAAATGAAGAATTTGGCACAAATAAATATGTGAATTTTAGTGCTAAAGTGGCTCAACAATGAAAAAGTGAGTACTGAGTATCACTTTACTCAAGGACCTGCTTAGCTAAAAACAATTTAGAACAGGCACTGGAGTGTAATTTTGAAGCAGATGCTAAATTGAGACTTCAGATAGGCACTAGACAGCAAGGTGATAGATAGATAGATAGATAGATAGATAGATAGATAGATAGATAGATAGAACACATATGAACACATATGATATAAAAAAGAGCAGCTGATTATAGATGACATTCACAGAAAGCACTTTCCAAAGGCATAAGTCATAAGGACATATTTTAGAAAACAAAGAAAAACTGTGCTTTAAACATATCAGGAATAATTAAGCTCCCCCCTCTTACAACGGAGCAGGTAGGCCCTTCATGAGGCATACAGTATAGCCCCTCCCTAGACCACCAGGGTTGTCGGGCACTAGGCCTGTGGGGGCACTGTCGGGTAATAGGCCCATGGGCATACAGGCAGGCACAAGGCCCAGGCTACATAGGGGGCATTAGGCCCTGAGGGAGTTATTGCCCTATTAGGTGTAAGTGACCTGGGTAGTAGGCCCAGGTCACTATTGAATAAAGTAGGCGGGCACTAGGCCCATGGCAAAAAGGAGGGCCACCTGTTTTTATGCAGCACCAGTCAAAAATTTGCCTAGAGCACCAAATGGGCTAGGGCCAGCTCTGTGTGAACTATATTATTTTTCCACCACTTAGAAATAGATATTTTTATAAAGTTATAACAAACTAATTGAAAATATGCAATGATTATTTATGTTTGCTTTGTTTAGACACTGCTTAATATGTTATATGATACAATTTGATATAAACTGATGTTAATGTAAGTTTACAAAATTGAACACTTGTTGTACATTTATGGGTGAATTTAATTAACTGGGCACTTTACCACCAGCTGATTGATTTCCCGGGCTAATTCAATTAGCTCCAAAGATTCTGAACTTATTGGGGCATGGCCTAATCATAGGAGATGAGGCCATGCTCCCCTTAGAAAAAAATGGCTGCACTAAGGAGGGGGTTCTGTGAGTCCATCAGCAAGGGACAGATCCAGGGGGGCCCGAGATCAATGTGATTGCACCCCTCCACCACCACAAAGGAGAGAAGACTACCTTGTCCCACTACAACCCAGCACACAGCAGTATGTGCTGGGCTGCTGACAGGAAGCTGGCATCATCAGTAATTATTTTTCACCTGCCCAGAGGCAGGTGAAATAGAACCCTAAAATAAGTGCCAGTTTGTTCAGAGCTGCAATCACAAAAACACTTTAATCCGGGAATTTATCCCAGATCCTATGTGTTTTGGCATGAAAACAGGAACATTTTTGTACTGTAACAATGCAGGGTAAATAATTGCCTGAAAATATTAGGTGGTAACATCCCATTTTCACTGCATGAAAAATGATCGTGGACAATTGAATTCCCCCTTATAATATTGTTTCTTTTAAAGAAACATTGCAACTTAAATTAATCTATTTAAAAAATGTAAAAAGCCTGTAGGTGATGCCTACACCATGTGCTGTAAGCAAGTGACCCTGTGACCAGGGTCTAATAGGTAATTGGTTTTTACCAAAGGTTCCTGTTATGAATGGACAGATACAGTCTTAGGACCTCCTGTGAACCCAAGATTTGTGCCATTACAGATTATTGACCAGCATAAAATAAAACTGCTGTTCTTCAAGTCTTCTGTTCCTACTCACTTTCTCATTTTTATTTTGATATTGTAATTTTTTTGGCTTCTTGTTTCTATTTTCTAATTTCTTTTATATGTATTGTGTGTTAGGTTGCACTATTGCAAAGTGACACAATGGAGGGAAAAAGGAAGAATGAAAAGACAAGCAAGCATTTTAGCTATTTAACCATTCATTTGTGCTTTGTTTGACTGGCCGATGCAAACAAAACTGTTCTAAACTTTTTAATGCATCTCCTTAGCATCTGATTGGTTGCCAGATTGTGCCCATCTCAGATTAGAGCTCAAACTTTATGTATGTATTTATTTATTTGTAATTTATTTCTTAAATTCATTGAGTATTTCTTTGTTTACTTATATTTTTGTGGACAATTATATACAGCCAATGGGTTTTAGTGACCCCTTAAGTAGTATATATCATTGTGGGTTTTACTAATGATACTGGATTTACCATTATATATTTATTGTAACTGTCAAAATGAACTGCATCTTTAATCACATCCTTTCCAAATGTGTTCTCCTATAATTGATGAAGTAACAAACACTATACCTTAGAAGGCCCTTGGTGATTTGTCCATGTATATCATTATCAATTATGAAAGATTAACTAACTAAAGTGGTAAAGGAAGAATACAGTATGATAGCAGGCCTCATGATTCATCTTATTTTCCCTTATATCCTCAAAACATGTTTCTAGAGTGACTTTATGTCAATATGCTGTTCTTTTCTGAGTAGTCATCATATGCCAGTGCTATGGATGATAATAATGACTGTAGAAAAACTAGACAGCATATAAACATAAGCCTCAGATAATTACAAAATACACATGGATACCTATTATACACATTTGAAACACATCAAATGAAACATGTATTTTTTCAAGCACTTTCTAAGCAGATATCTCTTTGTTTTTATGTGTTGGGTATATGATGCCCAAATCCTGACACTGGCATCTTGACAGGGTTAAGTTACCAAGAAATGCAGGAAAGTATGCTAACCCTACACCTAGACTTAACCCTCCCTTCCCATAGCCTAAATCTAATACTCCCCCCAGAAGCCTTAACCTAACCCTTCCTCTGCAGTCTAACTCCAACCCACCCCCTACTGTCTAACCCTAACCCTTCCTGCTAACCCCAAAACTAACTGTCAGGATGCCGGTGCCAGGATTCTGAGTGCTGGCATCCCAACTGCTGGTATTTGACAATTCAAAATTAGTTACAAAAGGACAAAATTTACAGTTACAATGAACTCAGTGGGGTAGAATAGTAATGAGTGATGGTGGGGGAAAGTGGTGAAGGGACTTGGGTGGCCAAACACAAAGAGGAAGGGAGAATGGAAAAACAGTACTGTATTTTAAAACTATTGAACCTGACATGATCTCACTTTATGAAAAACTTCCCGAGCATCATACAAAGAGCCCTGTAATGTGTACATTTATTTAATGCTTTGTGTGCATCTTCTGGCCATCACAGATACCTTGACCTTTCTGCTGCTTTTGACTCTCCTGCTGCAAATCGTAAATTCCCTTGATCTACATGACACTGCCCTCTCCTGGCTTTCCTCCTACCTCTCTGAATGATACTTCTCTGTCTCCTCTCATGGCTTATCTTCCCCACCCCACATCCTATCACAGTAGGTGTCCCCCAAGGTTCTGTTCTTTGACCACTCCTTTTCTCCCTCTATACATCCTTTAGGTGATCTCATCAGCTCGTTTGACCTCCATTATCATCTCTATGCTGATGACACCTTTCCTGCCATGACCTCTCTCCTCACTCGTATCTCCAACTGTCTCTCTGCTATATCTTCCTTGATGTCCAAGCAATTTCTTAAACTTAATATGTCTATGCCTGAGATGATCATCTCCCCACCCTACCATATAACCTCACTTCACACTATTTCTTTATCAATTATTGGCACAACTATCTCCTCTAGCCCCAAAGTGCACTGTCTTGGAGTTATCCTCCCTCTCTTTCAAACCACATATCCAGAACCTCTCACAGTTCTGTCATTTCCATCTCAAACTTATTTCCAGGATCAGACCCTCTCTCACCCAGGATGCTACTAAGACCTTAATACACTCACTGGTCATCTCCATATTGGATTACTGTAACCTCCTCCTATCTGACCTCCCCAACTCCCATCTCTCTCCTCTCCAGTCTGTTCTCAATGCTGCTGCTAGACTCATCTTTCTCTCCAAATGCTCTACATCTGCCTCACCACTATTTCAAGCCCTCCACTGGCTCCCCTTCCCCTTCAATATCCAAGTCAAGGTTCTCACACTTGCTTACAAAGCCCTCACACACTCCTCTCCAATTTACATCTCTGACTTCATCTCCCTTCACTCTCCTGTCCGCCCTTTTTGTTCAACAAATGCACCCTGACTCTCATGCCAACTGATTACTTCCTCCCACTCCTGTCTCCAAGATTTTGCCATGCTGCTCCACACCGTTGGAACTCTCTCCCTCTCCCCATTAGACTTTCCACTTCTCTAAAACCCTTCAAATGGGCTCTCAAGACCCACTACTTCATCAATGCTTTCCAGCTCTCAGTCTAACTTGCTGCTCCCTCCTCCCTGTCTACCTCATCTGTGTCATGCCTGTCTATCTGCCCCTCCTCTTCAGAATGTATGCTCTTACGAGCAGGGCCCTCTGCTCTTTTGTGTTTTCTCCTTACTTTATTTTCATCTACTTCTTACTCACCACTAGGACACCTAACACTTGTTTGCTTATGCTCTGTTGCTTATTTGGGTGTTATGGCTACCAATGTATCAATGTATATTATCCATGTCCTTGTTCTGCATTGTATTGTATCGAACTGTGGGTCACATTTTTGGTTATGTACTTTGTAAGGTGCTTGTGGCACCATAATAATAAATGATAATAATACCTGTATGTATTTTTATAAATGACAGAACTCATGCACCAAGTGATTTATTTTTAATCCTATAGTGAAGATTTATAAAAATAAAAAAGAAAGAAAATATTGATGTCCAAAATGCCTCTTTCCTATTTCCTGGTCTCAAACCTGGAATGCCCACTCTGTAAGGTGCTCCTCTTAGCCACTTGCCCACACACGCCAGCCATATCGAGACCTGCACCTGTGGTGTATGTGATGTGACATATGTGACTTTACAGCAGGGAATGTGTATAATGTCAATAGTGGGCTCAGCATACGGCAGCATTGAATAGAAGTTAATGATGGTGGTGGATGGCGGAGATCCATACAATGTGCTCAGTGAGATTGAATAGTAATAAGTGATGGTGGGGGAGGAGGTGATGGGACTTGGGTGGCCAAGTACAGAGAGGAAGGGAGATGGAAAGTGCAAAGTAATGTATTTTAAAACTATTGAACCTGACATGATATCGCTTTATGAAAAACTTCCTGAGTGTCAAATGGATGGCCTTGTAATGTGTACAATACAATGTCTATTGTATAGCGGAAATGCCAGGTGGTTGGGAGTTGAGAGCAATATTTTGAGCAATGCAATCTCAGCACAACATAAGGACCCCCACTTTTCCTTACTCACATCCGTAATGTTTAGCAGGACTGCCAAACAATTGGCACAATCAAGTACCATCGCAGCCTCATGCACACTTGCACAAGCCCTGATTTTACTCAGAAATTACTAACTTCCACACCATGCTATCAGGCCTTAGGCTGCGTAAGGCATCACAGTGGATAACTTAAGCATGCCCCTGCAACACCGATGAAATGCACTGACACGCCTGTGTTTGCCCAACCACCCCCCATTACCAACCTCAAACGGCGCTTCCTTTCAATCACTTTGCGATGGGTCTGTGTAGTCACTCCAATCGCAGTCCTGATAGCAGTGGCTTGTTTGCATATGCACACTGTGATGCAAACACATGCGCAGTATGCAACAATAGGTTGATTGCATGCATATTACCAACTGTGTTCCTTGTTAAATCAGGCCCACAGTTCTCTGCAACAATTGTCTACACAGACACATGCAAATCCATCTGCAGTTTTGTATAATGGGGTGCACTACATTAAATAATAATTTATGGTACGGTGATAGTATCCTTGAGTTATCAACACAAACAAATCCCTTTTCCTTTTCAATGATTGCATAGCAGTAGCATTGTGATAGACTATGCAAATAAAACAAATGCCAATGCCCTTAGATATTAACCTTTAATTTTCTTAAGATCTGAAAATCAAAATCTTTCTAAGATAACTGCTTGAAGGATCTTTGGAATGTTGAATCAGTCTTGTTTCCTGCAGAAAAAAACTGACTGAAATGCATATTAATTACAGAAATTCATTGAATAATAAAATAGGAAATACAAAAAAATTCATTATACTGCATAATATCAATATTAAACATTTTTATGGAGTGAAATCATTATAAAAATATTTCTGTGTGGGAAATTGAACAACATAGTGCAAAACTAAATGAAATCATTTGTAGAGCCATTTTTTTTTGGAGAGTGATACAAGATGAGTGACCAAATAAAACATTACAAAACAAAGGGAAAACTGTCCCTGTGGGCTTCTGGAGGAAAAATGTGTTTTCTATTACTGAACTGAGACTTCAAATGATCTTCTACCTGTTTTTACACTACTGGGAGGTAGCTATGTATTGAAAAGAATAATACTAACCAAACTGCAATGATATGAATGTTTTTGTTATATAAACAATAAACATTTAGTTACTTGACATTTAAATGACAATAACATATGTTTATGTAATAGGAAATATTATAATAATGTTAAAACATATCATAAATAAAAAAATATAAGAATTAACAAGTGAGCCCTTCCAAACCAAATGTCTTTGTTCTTAGTGTCATAGTAAATTACATAAAATGGAATAAAAATATAAAACAGTGCTTTAGTGTGCATAAAAATAATACAATGCATTAGTGTGCGTAATAGCATTTGATTTTTTCTATGACAAAATTGTATCAGTACTCAGAATTTGTTTTATTTATTTACTTGTGAAATTATTATTCACTGATCTATCATTATTTATAGAGCTAGTTATAAGAATTAAAACTTATACAAAAAATATGCTGGTAATGTGTACCTTTGAGTACCATCAGAAAATAAATAACCTCTAAAAACTGTCAAAGCAAAGCATCACATGGTATGAATCACCTATTAATCATGGGCCCAAAAGCAATTATATGTAATGTAAATATTGTACTTTACTTACCAATAGACCATGCATTAACTTTCCCATCTATTAAGCCGTATTCAATGACAAATATTTATATCAATATTTATACATTGTATACTCATATAAAATATCTTTATATACATAAAACATATTTAATTTTAATCAACTACTATATATGAATAAGATTTGTCATGTCACTTTCAAAGATTTTCTATGTAACCTCACCTTAAATGAAATGAAGATGCCCATTTAAATTTTCACAATTAATGGCATATGTATATGTCACGGCCAGGGTATTTCAGCATGGCGCTAGATGGGTGTTACCTGTGAGGTTGTTGTGGCGCGGGCTGTCTGGTGGCAGAGCTGGTGTCTGGTGGGGGGCTTTGGCTGCACACGTTGTTGTGTGGGCCTGTTGTCACTCTGCACTGGTAAGGCCTGGCGGCGTCTCCATTCCGTTTGGCATGGGTGCTGCCAACTTGCCTTCTGGCCATGTGATGTGGCTGGCCAATCCTGGTGAGTCACATTTTCCCTCCGGCCAGTAACAGCACGGCATGGGGTATTTAGGAAGGGTCAGTGCCTTCCTTCTTTGCCAGTGCAACGTGTATCTCAGCCTAGCTGAGAGGGAGTTCTCTGTGCTTATCCTGTTCCTGTGAATTCGCTGTCTGCCAGTCTGCCTGTCAGCTCCTAGCTTCTGCTGGACTACCCCGCTTCCTCCATCACCCTTGCCCATACCTGAGTGCCTGAGCCTGCTGACATCCTGCTCATTTGCCTTAGTTCACTACCTGCATACCTGGCTATTATTTTCCTGTATCACTACCTGCATACCTGGTTGGTTATTTTCAGTCTCACTACCTGCACACCTGGACAACTCTAATTGTTTCTACTTGGACATTAACCCATTACTACCACCACAGAACTCTTGTGCACATTTATATATTCCTGGACTTTTATTTACTGCCATATTTTATGTCTACTCAAGCACTTATTAAAAAACCTAGTTTTTTTATTCAAATCCGCTTCTGTGATCGCTCCTGCTACCACCCCGGGTCAACAAACAACCCAGAACATAACAGTATATATTTATAAAAAAAATTATCACAAGGCTCTAAAATATAACAAAGTAGAAAAGCTTCTACATAGGTCTTACATTTATGAAGCTTAAACTGTTTTCATTGTCTAAATAATCACACAGAAGTTTTTTAAATCAAATTATTTAATTATGTACAGTGCAATAACTATAGATGTAATATCTCAAAGTCTATTGACACATTTACTACTAAATAAATAATCATTCTTGTACAGCACATCAGTTTTCAAATTTTGTTGACTTTAGAAAGTCATTATTATAGTTTTTTATACAACTTTTCAAATACAGGTATATCATGTATTTGCATTGTAAGAAAACAGTGACTGTAGTAAACTGATTTATATTTTAGTGTCACAATATTCTTTATTAAATTTTGTTGTATGGGACATTTATAAGTGGACATTTTAAAAAATACCATATCTCTGAATTTATATTTCTAAATTCATATCACAGATAGAACCAGAGCTCAAAGCCGTCAGAGTGTTCCCACTTTCATTGGAGACAGCAATCATTTCCCTTTTCAAAAGAAGTAGAAACTCCAAGTAGCTTCATTCTACAAAACTACACTTATTTGGTATCTCTTAACTCTAAGAACTAGGTAACAAAAGTTTGTTGTCAATAATTGAGGTCAGGCAAGGTCTTAAAAAAGGAAATTCTGGAAAAGTGAATTTTCTGCCAATGTTTTCATGAATGTAGGTGCAAAATAACTTGGACTATTTTAAAAATACTGCAGTACCTTGCATACATTATGTATATTATTGAAATTATACTGTACAAGTACTGCAGTGTATTAATTTATTGTTTACAAAGTACTGGCAAGAAAAATAGTTTAACAAGATAATATACAGTAGATCATCATCCAAGTATTAAAAGATGCTCAGAAAAGCATAATTTGACTAACAATGTACTAACAATGTTTTTTTTCAAACTAGTTCAGAACTCTTACAAATCTTAAAGAATGTTAATAACCAAAAATACTGTATCGGGCCCTAATTACTAGTACATACAGCAAAAGCTTGCAACTTGCAATGTAACACTAGCATCATACAGGAAAAGAAGGGGGAGAGCCTGTTATACATAGTGACTAGTCTCAGAAGAGGGAATCCTAATGAAAAGTTCAATAAAAATATTTTGGGCTATAAGAGGACAAAATCTGTACATTTTGAATCCAAGTTGCATAATCACTGCTGTGTTTTACATGGGGAATATGGTCTACAATCATGATGCCTTACTTAAGCAATGGGTGTTTTAAATTCATAAAAACAATGGTAATGAACATGTCACTCTGTGATGTAAAAGAATAGTAAAACCTGAAGCCTATAATGGATATTGTTGATGGTTTGCTATCTGACCTGCCACTTCCCTTGTTAGAACTTCAGGTGCTAGCTGCTTTCAAAGCTCCTTTAACAATTGAGGATGTGGGTGTTGTGATTGCCTCTTTGAAACATGATAAAGCTCTTGGACCAGGCAGCTTCACTAATAATTTTGTTATGCTTTTCCAGGGGAATCTGGTTATACTTTTGGTGAGAGTGTTTGAGAGGATCCTAGAAGCATTGATATTTAACATGGATATTTAACAAAATCCTAGAAGCATGGACATTTAAAATTCCAAAGCCGTGTAAAGAACTGACCCATGAGCAAAATTACTGTCCCATTGCATTGTTGAATTTGGATATTAAATTATATGTTTAAATTATAGCCAACAGGCTGAATCCTTTACTTCCTTATATCATTAATCCCAATCAGGTGGGTTTTGTTATGGAAAAACAAGCTTTTAATTTTACTGAAACTTATTTTCACTATGCAGAACCATTTCTTCTGCTCTCTCTGAATGTGGAAAAAAAGCCTTTGTTAAAGTTATATGTGGTCTATCCTTTATAAATTTGACACTCAGGGTTTTTGCTTAGAGGATATCATGGCATTTTATTAATCTCCTCCTGCATGTGTTTGCTAATGTCTTTCACTCTTCTGTTCTTTTTTTTATTAGCAATGATTCCAGACATTTCCCCTTTCTTCCCTTATTTTTGTTGTGCCCATTGAGCCCATAGCTGAAAATATTGACCTGGTAAACTCTTTTACACTCACTTTTATCCATGGTTCTTCTCATAAATGATGTCTCTTCACAGATGTCATCCTGATTTTTGCTGCCCATACTGAGACCTCACTCCCTCCCATTAACTCAATTCTAGATGCTTCCTCAACTACCTTGTTTTGTAAACTAAATACATCTAAAAATGAAATCATTCCTATTAATGTTCCTATTGATTCTCTACAAGCCCGACAAGATGGATACCCATTTGCAAGATAGAAAACCACCCTTAGCTACTTAATCATTCTTTTTAACAGTGCTATTTTTCTGCAGTAACATGCACGATCTCATTTGCTGAACCTTTCTGCAAATGGACTATGAACATAAAAAAGTAAAAAATTGGAGTAGGTTCCATAGACAAGAAAGAACTGCTAGAAGACCCCTACTAGGAGAGGGACCAAGCTGGATAACAGCCCCTCAGAGAAGACCTAGTTACAGAAGAGACCAGGAGACTGCTGCACACTTCAGACCTACTACGAGTCATTTGAAAAACAGATTCTATGCACTTCAACATCTAGACTCCAACAGTGATAGTGATCTTTATTTATCACTAGGACAGGATTACACCACAAGCAACAGAAAAGCTACATTCAGGGAAACTACAAGAACAGCCTCCCCTCTGAAAACAATGTACAGAGATGAAGAGGAAAATGGGGTGGCAAGAGGATGGAACACAAAAAGGATAAATTTACAATAGATTCTCAAAAGAAGTGAATTTTCAACATATCCAATTCCAAACATACACTAAGTAAACCTGAACTTTCATTACTCAGTAAAGGATTGAACTTTGGGCCTGATTCAGATCGGGTCACAAGTGTTGAGCACTCGCAAGCGGGTCGATGGTGGCCCAGAGTGCATGCGCACAATTGAGCCGGATCCATCATGCGCATGCGTGAGACACGGATAGCAATGGGCAAGCCGTCACTCTGGGTCTCTCACCAAAGGGGGCATGCTGTCGATGTTGAGTGACAGCATGCCCCCTTTGGTGGGTGGGCCGGAGGGGTGGCTGCCCAGATGGAGGCGTTCCCATGAGAATGCCTACCATCTGGGGGTGGCCCCACTTACATCACAAGTGATGTCAGTGGGAGAGCTTTCGGCTCTGTTTGAGCCAAAAGCTCTCTGGGGCTTGTGGCAATGAGACCATAACACAAGGGTCTCATCGCAAGCCCGATGGTCGTGATGGTCTTGACCATCACGACCATCTTCCTGGCCGCTTGCTATAGCTGTGGGTGGTCACCCACAGCTATGCGAGTGGCCAGGAGGCCATTTTAAAAAAAGAAAAGACTGGCCCTGAATCAGAGCGAGCGCTCTGTCAGAACGACCAGCTCTGAATCAGGGCCTTTGCCCCTACAAGCAAAATGAATAAATTTGACACATTCATTGACCTAAATAAATATGTATGAGACCTTAAGTTAAAAATACATTTTTTGAAGAAGGAATCAGCACCTATTACAAATTATAAATAATCCATTTTGAAGTTTGGTCTGAATGGAAAATTTACATATTACCCTCCGGAGTCCAAGAGGAACCACATAAGCATATTTTATGAGATGGTTTTATGAGATGGTTTTATGAGATGGTTAAAAAGTATCTCTGTGAGAACAAGGTGACCCATGTTAAATAAACAAAATCTAAACAACAGGGAGAAAGAAGCTCTGAAGAATCTCAAGCAAAATAGGTGTTAAAACCTGCTAACAAATGGGGGGTAGTTATTATAGACTATGCTTATTATTTGAAAGAAGCTCAGAGACTACTGGATGATGGGAACTTATATGAAAGATTGGAGAAGGATCCAGTGGAATACTACATAGATGAATTGAGGACCATATTAGTCTATGGTTTACATAAAAACATTATTAACAAAGAAGAGTTCCAGATCCTTGTTGAAAACGAACCCCCAAACTCCCATTTTTTATTTTTTGCCTAAAATTCCTAAATCACTAAGGAACCCCCAGGCAGGCCAATTATAGCTGGAATTGAGTCACTCACCTCCAATTTATTGAACGTTGTGGATATCTTCCTTTAGAAATATGTGATAAAATTGAAATCCCACCTCAAAGACTCTACAATCCTACAATGCTTAGAAGGAATTCATTGGAAACTGACTTACAACTGGGCAACCATTGATGTTCAATCTCTTTACACATGTACTGTATAGAACATACAAAAGGAATAAATGCAGCAAGAGTATTCCTTGAGCTGGATGGTTTTATGGATGTTTTATAGAAAGAGTTTTTATGTGATCTTATGTGTTTTATATTAAACCATAATTATTTAAAATTTTTAAATAAATGTTATCATCAAATATGCGGTACAGCGATGGGTACAACTTTTGCCCCAAGTTTTGCCAACTTGCTGCTGGTTGAAGAATTATGTTTACACTAATAATCCATTCAAGAGCAACCTCATTTTATACAAAAGATATATTGACTATATTTTGACAATTTGGGAAGGATCATAAGAAAGTTTTAACCAGTTTTAGCACATATTTCAAACAATAATATGAACCTGAAGTTCATGTCCAACTTCAACACTCTGACCATTGAATTTTTAGATCTGGTACTATAATCAGAATCTGTATGAAAAATTTAATCAAAAGTGTGCATGCTACCAGCTATCTACACTTCAAAAGCTGCAATTTGGATAAATGGAAGATAAATTGTCCATACTCTCAGTTCCATAGTATCAAATGCAATTGCAGTGATGCCAGGGTCTGTAATGAACAACTTGAAACCTACTCAGAAAGATTCAGAGAGAAAGAATACCTTGAAGCAACTCTAATTGCAGCAATTCAAAAAACCAAAACTTTAGACAGACAAGAGCTTTTGAAGTATAAGGTAGACGAACAAGATAAGAAGGAAAGGGTACCCTTCCTCACTACTTACAATGGTCATGAGAGCCAAATTAGAAGAACCTTCAATAAAAACTGGAACATTCTTCTGATGGACCCAGTATTAAAAAACATCCTACCACCTAAACCACACATTGTCTATATAAAATCCAGAAACCTAAAAGACCTACTGGCACCTAGTACAATGTGGGAAATGAAGCACAAATGACATCAAACACTTTAAAATGCAATGGCAGCTATAAATGTGGCCACTGCAACATCTGTAAATTCCTCCACCCAAAGAGAAAAACTTTCATGAATTCAGAGGGTTCTAAAAAGTTCACTATGAAGAATTTTATGAACTGTAAGTCCACTTCAGTTATATATTTATTGGAATACACCTGTGAACTGAAATACATAGGAAAGACAAAGAGAACCCTAAAGTTGAGGATCCAGGAACATATCCTTAACATACAAAACAAGATAGAAGGACATGCTGTCTCTAAACATTTCATATCAGATCATAATTCCAACACAGAGGACATTACATTTAAAATGATTGAACATGTGACACTAGGGGAAAGAGGAGGAGACTTGGGAAACCTACTTTCAAAACGTGATATGTCTTGGTTGTTTGAACTGGACACATTGGCTCCTAAAGGGTTTAATGAAAGCTATGAGATTGCTCCATTCTTGTAACTGACAAATTCCTATCTACTATCCTACCTCTAAGCTTTTATCCAGTACAGGCTTCTCTGGATAAACTCGAGGGCTTGACTAGTACCCCAGAGGGTGACCTTTAAGGGAAGATCAGGTTTAGTAGAAAGTTAGAAAATTGTCATCTTATCTCAAATATATTTTGGATATATTTGCAGTCATACCAGTGTGTGTATGCCCAACTCTGTCTGATCTTGGAAGCAAAGCACAACTGGGCCGGGCTAGTACTAAGATGGGGGACCCCTTAGGAATACCTGGTGCTGCAATTCACTAAGCTCATATTGGTGACAATTCCATAACCAAAGTAGGAATCATTGATAGAGCAACAAGAAAGACACCCACATGACAACAAAAGAAACCACCAAACACACAGCTGAAAGGACTCATATATGGCAAATAAGAGATATATCAAACTCTGACCAGGCATAGACCATGTTTTTGGGACTCAGTGAACTCATGAGGGGAACCATGATGCATATACATTATACCACCATGAACAAGCCAGGGCTTATGTGATCCTACCAGACCACTACAGTTGGGCCTGAGCGGTACCAGGAAGGGAGACCTCCTGGGAATACCAGGTTTTGTAAGCATCAAACATTCCCAAAGAAGACATGAGTGCCTTGTAAAGAATAAGAGGAAGCAAGAGAAAAGAAGAATCCTGGATAGAGACTTTGGAGTTATGCTCTACTTGTGGAAAAAAGAAAAAAAAGAAAAAAAAAATTGAGAATTGTTTTCAATAATTTTTGGAAATTAATTTCTCTTTAACAAAACTAAATGACAAAAGCATAGAAGTCTGATCAATGAAATACAGTACAGTCCCTTTCTCTACTAATAATTCTATCACTATCTTACACACCACTATCTAGTTTGATATTATAATGAAATCATTATTACATTACACTTATATCAATTGTCATCTAATTACCTATATAATACATTTACCCATATGTTATCTATTTATCTATACTGGTTTGGAGTACCTTTTTTAGGATATACTCAAAATGAGAAACATAGTCTAATGTGCATTTTTGTAAGTTATAGATCACCTAATAACGAATACTAGTAGAAACAATAAATTTCTATATTGTTTGGGCGGTAGCTACGCTTTGTATGGATACCCAGGAGTTGCACGCTAGAAGGGCACAAGGAACGTGATGACAACAACAAGATTGAATGGAGATGCAATGTGAGTGCAGAAGTATCTTGGTGACATAGGCAGTAAGGGCAGAAGTGATGGCGAAGGAAGGACGCAGCTACCGCGATTATGAAGAGAGATGGCAGAAGTGATGGAACATCACCAGCTCAAACAGGGTGGAAGTGATGTTTATATAGGATGTAGCCAGCCACTGTTTGTCCTTCTCAAGTGTGGGAATAACATGGATATGATGCAACCTAAGTGGGCGGAAGTGCAAATTAGTGAGGGTAGAAGTGGCCCTATTTTAAGACTAAATAAGTTTTCTAAAATGCCGTAATAAGCGTAACTAACCGTAATACTGGTATGACTCAGGATTGAAAGTCACCAAACTTATATAAGGCAAACTTTGATCAATACTATGATATTAGACATGAAGTGATGTGGTCTTCTAACCTCTAATAACACTTGGTGGGGTATAAATAGGAGACTACCTTGCCTCATGAACTTTTGACAAACAGCTTCCTTCCATTTACTTAGATAAGCTGCTATTTATTTTCAAAAAATCTTTTTTAATGTAATGAAATATTGACAGCTGTAGATACTTTCTCTTGATTTTACCCATATGTTCTTACCCTTTTGAAAAGGCTGATCAATATTTTGTATTTTTATTAACTGTTTTTTTTTTTCATTTTATATTTTCTTCTCATTGTTGTGTGTCTCTGAATAAGTTGTTTTATTATTTATATATACTTATTGGCACCAGCACTTTGTTTTCCTTGATTCACACAATGTGTATATGCACTTTAAAACACTACCTCATTTGAGTTGAACCAAAGAGTTCACTCGGGTAATACTCAGATCATTTGTGCACTTTAGCAAACTAGTTGCTCTGTAGTCAATCAGTTGTATCTAGTTGTTTTAAATAACAATTGCTATTAAGTCACACACCTACCTCACTCCATCACATAATAATGGCACTGTATCCACCTAATTACATATATATGATGACTTAATGATGCACACAGGCAATGCTGGGTTTGATTACCGATGTTTCAATGCTTACTGCACTTTCTGTATCCTGATGAAAATGCAGTAAGCATTGAAACATTAATAATCAAACCCAGTGGTGTCTTTGTGCATCATTGAGTCACCCCGAGTGATGTCCTAAGCACCATTGAGTCATCATGAGTGTCGTCCTAAGCCTCCGTGTGCTGTTCTTATTTGTGGCTATACACTCGTGTGTATATATATATATATATATATATATATATATATATATTTGTTAGTCAAAGTATAAGATGTGAATATAGCTAATACAATAAAATAAAATCATTGTAACTTCTATTGTAGTTGGGTGCTATATAAATGCATCATGTGGCTGTATAAAAACTAGATTATACACAGTTAGCAAGCTGGGCTGCTGACTTGCAGTAGAACCTTCAATACACAGAATACCTGATTACAGAATCCTTTCTTCTCAGTGGTGAAACTGTGGGAGACAATGGAGTCAGTTGCCACCAGGTGTCAGCCCTGAAGATTTCACCTCCCCTGCTCCATTGTCCCCCATTCCATATTCTCCTGTAACAGAGGAGCCGTTTAGCTGATCATCGGTCATGAATCTGCTGGGCTGGTTGACACTGCCTGTCAGCCCAGGCAGATTCATGTGTCTGCAATATATGAGCTGGCTGCTGTGCTTTTGGAATTTGTGTTGCAATGTGGAACACAACCCGGAAACTCCCGGATGCTGTTTACCCCGAGTCCCACAGCCTCATGCCTCTGTGGATGATAGTGGGTCCCTGCAGGAGCAGAGCATCTCCTCTCATTCCTGTTATGTCTGCTGCCTGTGCAGCAGCAATAAGAACATGTTGCCAGCTTCTTAAAGAACAGTGGTACATGGTGTCAATGGCCGATCCCCGCCGGCTGGCACAGTTTACCTGCTGATGCCCTTTACTCTGTACACTACATCAACCACTCAGCAGTCATCATACACCTCTCACTTCTCCACAGGAAGAGAGCAGTAAACCACTGGCCAGGACCCAGGAGCTGCATAGAGATCTTCTTCCCGGCAAACTCCTTCTCAATACTCCTATTTTGACCCATGCTTCCCACTACTCCTAGTATCCTGCCCCCTGCATCCCACTACTACTCCCATCCTGTCCCCTGCTTCCTATTACTACTCCCATACTGTCCCCTTCTTGAAACTACTACTCCCATCCTGCCCCCTGCTTCCCACTACTGCTCCCATTCTGCCCCATGCTTCCCAATACTACTATCATCCTGCCCCCTGCTTACCACTACTACTGATATCCTTCCCCCTGCTACCCACTACTCCTCCTATCCTGCCCCCTGCTTCCCACTACTCCTCCTTCCCCCCTACTTCCCACTACACTGACCAACACCACCCCAGCACCAGTTACATACATTATCCACCCTATGTCACCCCCACCCCCATAGCTAGGGACATATGCTCCCTACCCTACTCCCCACAGCCTCCTAGACACAGCCCCCCAACTCAGAGATATATATTATTCACACTATCCAGGTCAATTTGCTTGTTTTATTTTCCTGTGGGGGCCAATGTCTTTTAAATTTTCCTGTGGGGGCTAAAGTGCTTTTGCATTTGCTGTTGGGGTCAATGTGTTTTTTTTTGTTTTGTTTTTCTGTGGGGGCCAATGTATTTTTTTTTCTATAGGGGCCAATGTGTGTGTTTGTTTTTTTTCTCTGGGGGCCAATGTGTTATTTTTTCTTGTGGGGACCAATGTGTTTGTTTTCTGCAGGGGCCAATATGTTTTTTTCCCTATTGAGGCCAATGTGTTTGTTATTTTTTTCTGTGGGGCCAAAGTCTTACATTGTTTTATGTTAGGGCTAAGGTGAATTTTTTTACAGTGAGGGCCAATGTGTTTATTTTTTTCTTGTACAATGTTTTTTGTCTAAAAATGTGGCACCGTGCATGCTTTGTACAATGTTGCAGTACAGATACAGGCACATTCAGTATATTAGAAATGTGTTTTTGGCATTCCAAGGTGGATACAGGGGGTTGGCTATGCAGATGCAACATAATTTGAGTATGTTGATGACATTGCTTGTGTACAGTATAGAGATGCTGAATTTCTCACATTGGAGGTCATACTCAGATGGGTGATATGCACCTAGCATAGGGTTTGTGAAATGTTTAATGGTCCTAGCGATGGTGGCATCTAAAGACTACAAAGCATGATTGCAGAGTCTGTAGACAGTGGAAGTAGGCATCTCAGTTTATGCATATTTGGATGAACACCAGGGAAGGGCATCATAGCTACATTGGCCTAAAGTTGCAAATGTAACTGCTGCAAAAGATGCAAGGAAATCCGCAACTGCATCCCACTCAGAATCGGGCCCTATGAGGAGGGATCCTGCCAAGGGCTGCCATAATGGGGGGACAGCCAGTACTCCTGTACCAGGCCCAGACATCTGAGGGGCCCGGCAGCCGGCAGAGTTAATTAATTGTTAATTATTCACCCTCACACAGGCTGAGCTGCTAGTGCTGTCCGGAGATATGAAAGAGTTACAACTCCACTGTGAGTGATGTGATGAGTCATTCATTAACTCTCCAGCCAGCACTGCTTAAGCATAAGCACACACCTACTTGGCACCAATGTCCTGCTTCTGAAATGGAGAATCAGAAGCACCTGCAGGAGGTCAAGATTATAATAAAGTTAGAAGCACTTGGCCCCCTCAAACAGGCAGGTTCCCCTCTCCACCAAATAAGTTTCTTCTTAACCTCTGCTGCCTCCATAGTTCTCCACCCTCAGCTCTCCTACTCTCCTGCCCCTGCTCTCATTGGACAGAAACTGCATGCACTGCATTGACTGAAGAAGAAAATGTGTGAGTGACTGCGGTGCACTCGGCCCCCCTGCCTCACTTACTACTCATAAGTCCTGCCTCTGTCCCCCTCCACCGCTAAACAATTTTCCCCACTGTCCCATGTATTAATCCTGAATCCTGTCTCTGCCCCCTCCCCCAATACAATCTGCCCCACTGTCCTATTTACTGTTACATAATTCTGCCTCTGACCCTCCCTCACAAAATCTGTAACTCTGCACCCTTCCCATATGTGTCTCTGTTCCCCATATCTGTGCCCGTTCCCCCATACCTGTGCCTTTGCCTCCTCTCCATATCTCTGCCTCTGCCCTCTCCCTACCTGTGACTTTGGTCCCTACCTATCTATCTCTGTGTCCTTTACCCATATGTGCCAATTTGAACCTCTGCCCCTTTTTCCAAGGTGTACGTCTCCCCACGTGTGCCTCTGCCCCCTTGCCATATCTGTGCTGTGTTCAACACCATATATAGTATACGAATCTAGGGATGGCAGGTAAGCACAGTCTTCTGTTATTAAATCATTAGGCTTTTCTCTCTTTAAAAAAATCCTTCATTCCTTTGTAATATTTAAAGTCAAAGAATAAGTAGCACACTCTTCTTTGTAATCAGATACAATTTATTAGTAAAGTTCATACCCATGTCTAAGCTGCGTCACGTCTATGTTGAATACTGCTGCCTATTTTACATTTGTGGATGGACTCTTGTTTTGTGTGTGTATGTGTGAGTCTGATGGGCATGTGTGGCATGTCAGTACCATGGTGGGAGCTCAATTGCATGCACTTCAGGTATCAGAGCTCAACACTGCACCTCTGGGTCCACCAGGCCTTTGAGGGGAGGAACCAAGGAGGTGGGGGGGCCCTGCCTTTTTCATTTGTACTGGGCCCCACAATTTCTTATAGCAGCCCTGATCCTGCCCTCTCGACAGGCCCCACCACCTCTACAGACCCCTCCCCCATGACTGCTTCCATAAAATTCCTGGGCTGTTTTTATATTCCAATCTGCCCCTGCCAATCAGCATCAATGGCACTCTTCCTCCGTGACCTAGACTCTGTGCTCTGGTCACGTACATCACGTAACATGTGACCGTGACCCTGAGCCTGCTCAACTGAGCAGGTGGGGAGTCACCAACATTTATCTTGCCTCCGGGCAACTGGTAAGAAGTTATGCCACTGTTTCTTCTGCTGATAGTATAGCTTCTCAAATGCACACACTACTGTACATTGGCTCTTTCATGTGATGTGCCACTCAAAAGTAAGCAGTGAACCTGGAATTAGCAAACTGAGCTGAAAATAACACTCACATAAAGTGGGCAATTGAAACAATAATGTTAAAGCACAGTGTTTTAAACTGTGAATGTGTTTAACCCCACAAGTTAGGATACTTATCAGTATGAGCTTAGTGAACCATCTATCACAGATGGTAATTTGAGCGTTCAATAAGAATCAATACAGCATGTTTTAACTCATTTTAGATGTGTATAATAATTAATATTTTTTAAAATCAAATCAAATTCAAAAGTAAAATTGGATACAAAATTACAATAAACACTAATATGTTGAGGCAATTAGGGATTTAGGGCCTGATTCAGAACTGATTGCTACGAAGTGTTCGCACGCTGCCAGCCAATTGTTTGCATGCATACACATCGCAAAGCACGTGCGCGAACCAGTGCGAGTGATCGGGAAGTGTACACTAGCTGCGCATAGACAGCCCTATTGAATGAGTGACAGGAGAAGCCATTTGTGGGTGGTGACAGGGACTGGCCACTAGAAACGGGGGAGTGGAGGTGCGAACACAGGCATGTCTGAGCATCTCAATGCCGTTTCAGAGGCATACATAATTAAGAGGCTGCATCATGGTACACATCACTTGGTTGCATTTCACACTGAAGCACTTGCAGTGCTTGTGGCAGGGTATGGTCAGCCACAAGCTGCGCGAACGCTTCCGATGGTACTCGATGTACCAATGGTTGCATACACTTTCTGGAAATGACGTGCAAAAGTGGGCATCTTAAGACAGGCTGGTGGCCATCTGCATACACAAAGCAATTGTACACTAAGACATAGTATTTTTCATTATAATTAGCAATTTACTTAGGAAACAATGCAGTCCTTAGTATGTCACTGTTTTGCTTGTGGTGGATATTTTAATAGGGAAACTATAACTCCTTTCTTGATTTTTATATTTATTTATATTTCCTATCTGTCAGTAATGCTTCATTAAATGGGGATATGTTCCTTTGAAATGTAGCATGAATCATCAGTAATTTCTCCGTGCTTTTGATTTCCTTGTGGTGTTGGTGTCTACATAAGCATTAAGAGTGTAAACCATGTCTGCACAGTGACAGTTTTGCTTGCCTCGCACATAAGAAGTTGAAGTGTATCAAATGCTGTGTATATATTGGTGTGTTTGCTATGACAAATGAGGACTGCTCACATTAGATGTTAAAGTAAATTTAATAGACTGAGAACATCTATGCATATAAATATGTCTACAATAGATAAGTATAATAAAACATTGCAACTAGATCATGTTTTAAGCCCAAATAGCACTCATATATGTAATACAAATATGGCAAATAAAAAAGTGTTTGCAAATGAAAAATATTTTTGAAAAGTGTGTTGATCCATTAATATCATATGCCTCATGCCCTCCAAAGAAATATTTTCTCATCATTCATATCCCACTTTTACAGGAAGATCAGTCACTGAGCTGTACACTTTATATTATAAGTAATTGTTGTACTGTTGCATTTGTGCATAAAATGTTGATCACTGCTCTATGGTATGTGAGTGCTGGAGCTGTCAGTTATGGCCAAAAGGATCATGATGTATTATATTAGTGATGAGATGCAGAGAACTAGACAATTTTTCTGTGATCTGTTCTGGCAGATTAATTTTACAGTGTGACCAGAGTAAACAGCTTCTCATTTAGTCAATCATAATTTGAATAAGAGCCACCCTGAAATATCCTATATTTATCACCAAACATATTGAGGACAATATAGTCATTAAACAAAAAACGATGGATGTCTATTTTAGTATTGACCAATAACCTTGTGTATTTATTTTTAATGTCCAGATAGATTGTAAAAATCCTAAAAAAAAAGTTATTTGTCAATTAAGTTACCATCTGTATCATTAATCTACACAATTTGTTTTTAGCAGAACTACAGTATTTGGGTGAACTGTTGATTAATATTAATTTTAATTTACAAGAGGTACTATAAGGACAAGGACATGAAGTGCAATGGGTTTAAGGCAACAATATTGCAAGCAACACAGTAGGGAGACCTCAGGTGGAGGGTTGGGACTAGGTGACCACTTGATGGTTCTTGCTTTGAGTGACATTTGCCACTTGACAGCACAGAGAATCACTGGGGGCTAAAAATGTGAATACATATATAGCCAATTGGGTAAGGAAATGTTCTCAAATTTAAGTGTTTCAAAAATGTGTCTAGGTTTATCTCTTTTAGATCCCTCAGTATGGCTCTCTAGCCATTATGCTGATCTTGAAGACTCAATATATAGCCCCAATACAGTATTATTGATATTTTTGTCACTAATGTGGTCAGGCAAGGGATATAGATAACATCTGTGGGGTGGTATGTTCCACAAGATGTCTTGAAAAACCTGGACTATATGGTCAATAAAATACAGTATATGTCCTCTAAAATCCTGATATACTGCACTATTTCCTCTTTGACAGTGCAGTATTGAAGGCATCAGACCAAGGGCCTGATTCAGACCTGCCTGCTAGATGCGGCCGCTCGCTCCCAGCATATGGAAATTCATCTAAGTGATGTCAAGGCAGGCGCTCGCACAGCAAGGAATAAGCACACCCACTATGTCTTGGCGAGTGATCACTTTGTGTTTACAGATGCCCACCAGCCTGTGTTTAGCCACCCACTAGCGAACGTCATCTCCAGGAAGTATATACAACCATCGGTACATCGGGTTCCATCAGATCTGACCACAGCGCTTGCGGTTGACTGTGCCCTACCACAAGCACTGCGAGCACTTCAGTGTAAAATTCAACCAGGTGACATGTACTATATTCACACCTCTGAAATAGCAACTAAACACTCAAGCACGCCTGTGTCCGCAACTTCACCACCCTGTTACTACTTCCCTGCCCCTGTTACCACCCATAAATGGACTTTCCTGTCACTCATTCCACTGGGCACTCATTTTCAGGGCAAGTGAGTGCATCCCGGTCGCTCATACTAGTTTGCGCACGCGCATTGCAAAGTATATGCATCAACACATTAGCGAACATTGTCAGCAAGTCTTTTTGCTTGTCAATTTGTAATTTCTTCAGAGGCATGGTCTTTTGGGCTCTTTCAAAAAGGATTTGATTGCCATGATCTCACCCAAATATCTCATTGAAGAGTTGTGTTAATGTGATCAGACCTGAGGGTGCAGTGTCTTCAGTAATTCTTCTGTCACATATTATTGTAACTGCCTTCATCCATGTTTTCCAAGTATTTCTGAAAAGCCCAGAGTTCATGAGTTCTGGGACTCCAAAACATTATAAGTCTTGTTGCTACATTGGTAAAATCCCCCTTGAGGGTGAAGATCTAAGATCTGAAAGTATTTTGGAGGTCTTATTTTAGCTTCATTCTTAGTAACAAAAAGTTTCGCTTGTGAACAGGGATTTAAGAAACATAAAAATTCTCGAAAGTATCTGTTACTGGAAGCACAATAGGTTTCACACTGGGACATTGGTGAGAAACTGCCATTGTTATGTTGAGATACAGTGGCAGGTGAGAATTTCCTGACTCACCTACCACTGTATCTCAACATAACAATGACAGTTGATGTGAATAGTTGATACACATTAGTGCAAGAACATTTTCTGTGATTTTGTGTGACCCCTTGTTTGATTGCCCCCACTTATTCTTTGTCGCTATAGATGACTAGGGTTGGTCTCATGTTGACTAAATATTTGAATTCTATGCCCATATCTCCAAGTTAAACCAAAGTCAAGCAAGTTCCCCTCTCCCTGACACAGAAGGGGGCAAGGCTAGGTAATGTGGATGTTCATATAGATGCAACAAGCTGCAATTACTGTGCAGACAACCGATTGAATGTAATGGCATATAGGGAGAGCAGCCCTAGGTAGAAATAGATAAGCTGTTTCCACCTTCAGCTAAAGACAACAATTGCCAGTAGATAGTATGCACTAAGAGTGTGAATTGTCAGAGAAGTTCAAGGGGCACAGAAGTGAGTGTTTGAGTCCAGGTCCTGTCAGCCAATATGAAGAACAAGGTTGAGAAGATCCACACTAGACTGGCTCTACAGGCTGGTCCAAATAGACGCAGAGATGTTGGATGTCTGTGGAATGTGTAGAGCTGAGATCATAAGCTAAAAATCCACTTTCATCACATGCTGCCATGTGGATCAATGGGTTGGGTATGATATGCTGGTGCATGAGATGATGGCAGTTCAAATATCGAAGCCAGAAGACCAATCATGCAGAATCCCAACAGGGTCTGTTAAGTACTCTAACCCTCCTTTTGTGGTGCCTAATCCTAACCTCCCCCCAGTGGTGCCTGACCCTAACCTTCCCCCGATGGTGCCTAACCCTAATCCCCTTCCTGCACCCTAAACCTAACCCTCCTGGAGGGTGCCTAACCCTGACCTCCCCTAGTGGTTCCTAATCCGAATCCCCCCTCCCATTAGCCTAACCCTAACCCTTTCCATGGGGTTAATAAACCTAACCCACCTGGAAAGGTTCCTAAACCTAACCCCCCATTCCCTGGCTAAGTGTAATACTTACCCACAACCTTACATTCGAGATGCTGGCATTCTGGATGCCAGAAGACAGTATCCTTATGTGTTCAGCATGGCATAATTATGTGCCCTGCTGCGGCATTATGCCAGGTGGCAGTATATCAACATCCAGGATCCTGTTTGCCGGCATCTTAAACATATCCTGGTTCAATCAGCCAGCAGAAAAATCAGAAGCTGTCTCTACAGGTGAATTGACTGCTGAAATGTGCACAGATGCAAACCTGGCAGCCATTGAGACCTGTCACTTTTCAGATTCAGATTGATTGGATATCAGTGAACAAGTACTTATATACAAAAATAGACATACTCCTAGATGTAGGTGGGTGTGTTATAAAATATATACCTGTCATCAGGTATAATGGGGCACAGGACATATAGATGCTGCTACACCAATCTGTAAAGTGATACACTTAAAATTGCACTGGAGGAGTCCCAAAATGGTGTAAGGTGGTGTGATCTGCTTGTGTGCAGTTATAACAGATACCAATTGCTAAATGTAAGTTATGTGCCTTTGAGATAAGGCCATTGGTGGTGTTTAAAGTGGTCCTTTTTCTTCATGCAACACAGTGTAGAGTCCTGCAAAAAGAAGGTTGGAAGGCTGCAAAGGTTGTAATGACTGGCATTTTTTTTTATAAATAACTACTTTGGGTTTCAGAGTTATAAGAACGGCAGCACTGTAGCCAGGGAGTTTGTGTTAGGGAGAGCCCAGAAAAAGCCTCTTTTGTCATCGGTTCACATGGACTCTGTTACCACTCAATGTGACTGGCAAGCCACAACTCCAAGATGTTACTGAATTTTAATTATAGATATATACCAATATTATTTAGGCTCAATAAAAGATGCGAATGACTTGTGAAGATGTGAAAATTCCACTATTCAGACATTTAAAATAATTGCCATTTTGAACTATAAAAATATATAATAAGTAAAGATTGAAATCACATAAGAATGTGCACAATAGGATATAATAAAGCCACAGAATGTCTATCATATACTCCACTAAATGTGCTTTGTCTCTTGCTGCAGCACTCCTTGTTATGCTACTGTTGCATTTGAAATTACTACTTATATTTTATTTCTAAATGTCACAAAGCATCTGCAGCATCATACAATAAATATACAAAAATACAATATAATGTAAATGGACATATTCAGGAACTGCACACAATAATAAACAGCAGACTAGTTAGATCGTGGGGCAAGGGTGTGGAAACTCACTGTAACTTGAGGGACAAGCTGAGGCAAGTAGTAGGGAAGGTAGTTTTGCACTCAATGAGCCTGTACTCAATGTAAGGTTGAGCATGCAATATCAGTATTGGACTTGAATGTACATATAAGGATCACAGGTGGCACGAATAGAGCAGACAAGAGAGGAAAAGGGGTACTCCTCATGAGAACTGAACAGGGCAGGGTGAACATTTGGCATTTTAAGTAGGAAGAAGAGAAGGTCAAAAGCCAAGGAGGGCTGGTAGACTTTAATAAAATGGGGGCACATTTACTAAGCGGCGACATGAAATTGCCGCCACTTCTTGGTGTGTAAGCAGGACATAATGAGAAAACTATTCAAAGCAAAACACAGTAAATAAACTAATAAACAAGAAAGTAAGCGAGATGTTTAGATTATGGTCAGCTGATGATACAGAAATGCTAAAGAGAGAGAGAATCAATATTAATGGCACATGGTGTATGTAAGAGAGAAACATAACAAGGTATTCCTGTACAGTATGCAGGAAATGGGATCCAGTGGTAAAGAATGAGGTGAAAACTACAGTATGGGCATGGGGAAAACAGCACATAAATTACTTGAAAATTACAAAACAAATAAAGGCTGTGCACTCACTGAATGTGGTAAAAACCTTGGGCTGCATATCTGAGTGTGAGACAAGTCTTAATCTCTCATTTATCAGTAATGTCAAATAGTTTTAAGTCTGCGCTCTAGAGAACTTTTGAAATATGTATTAAGTACTCATCTATATGCTGTAGGTATAATTATCTTGATAGAAAGGATATGTTGGAGTGGACAAACTCTCTTAAATATATCTCATTAATAATATTGAAAAACTTTTACTGAGTCACAATGCTCAAAAGTCATGTGTAGTTATCAAAATATTACATTTCTAAGCATGCTGTTAAAACTATTACAATAAGGCAAAGTTATGCAAATTATTAAAAATGGTATTGTCTTATTGTATATCCACTGGCCAAAATTTGCTGAAGGTAAAGATTATTGAGATTAATGTAAAGATATGGGACATAGGATTGGTTGGAAACTTCCATATATCACTTGGGGTATCAGGTAATAATATAGTATAAAATTAGTTAACCTGCCAGAAAAAATAAAATGTAATAATTTAAGTAAAATAATAGATTATAAAGGGTTGAGAGATACTTATGATAATAATAAGAGAAGCCGAGGATAAGAAGGAGAGATATGGAGAGCAGGAAAGGTAAGAATATGTGCTAGCTTTATGTATAAAATAAATAGATCATTTTTTAATTAAATAGAATTCTAAAAGGAAAGTAGACAAAATAAGTAAATCTTGACTAGGAAGAATTTACATTATCATCTTCAGTAATAGGTAACAGCAAAAGGATCAAAAGCCTGCAGTGAGTTAACTGGAAATTAACGATCTACAGGATCTTCAACCAGAACACAAAGATGCCACAGAGATGCATCCTAGGATCAGATGGGCTGACATTTAAATTGGTTATTTTTCATCTTTTTCACAATTTACAGCCAGTACTTCACTCAAAGGAAAATAATTCCTAGTCGGGTGAACATACATGTTTATACACTATGTCTCCACACAAAACATTTTTGCAGAGTTAAAAAAGAAAGGTTTTAAGTGTACAAACTCTAGATGATTATGGTAATCAGCCAGACAATGTTGATACAATACTGGCCTTAATAATAAATGACTATGGGGCGTATTAAGGACCATGTGGGTCTGGAGCTGAAAATGTTCAAAGGCCTATTCTGAGAAGTTGAGGAGCTGTGGTGAGTGCTGTGCAAATGTGGCCATAGACAAATGACCATGTACATACCCTAAACTATCAGCCCCAGTGTCTCCCTAAATACATAAAATTTTAAAAATTGCATAATTTGAGAGAAAACTAAATACAATATTATTACTTATGATTTATGGCAGATTATTTGCCAGCTAGGTGGCTGGTCATCACTGTACTGTCATAAAGATGGGCCTATTTTTATGTGGAGACCTGGAGCTGTAGCTCCATCCGCCCCATTGTTAATCTGGCCCTGCTTTTATATCAAGTAGCATAATTTTTGCCTATAGATAAAAAGTAGGAAATGAGATCTGAGAAAAACATAATACAGTTATAACTGATTGGGGCTAAATTAATATTAAGGGGTTGCTATGGGCATCTTCTCATCTTGTTCTCTTTAAAAGGTTTGATACATCTCCCCAAAAACTACAGTAAAGCTTTAAATTTACTTGAACCTAAGCTTAAATAAGATCATCAATATTAACCTGAAATATGTTATTATACATAATTTAAAATAAACCACACACCCCAACATGACCAAAAACAAGGAGGGACAAAATCTTCTGTTCCTGGACTTCCCTCTTAATTTATGATTGCCATCACCTGTGTTGAACAAGTTCATTGATAAGAAAGGTGTTTCATCACAGGTGATGGCAATCATAAATTAAGAGGGAACTCCAGGAACAGAGCATTTTGTCTCTCCTGGAATGGGTGATGTTGAGAAGCATGCATAAACCATAATTGTGCTAGAGAACTTTTTTTAATTATTAAGTCATTTTTAAAAAAGCATCCTGATTGGGGAAATTAATCTTTCTCTGTGGCACAGTTAATGATTCTCTCCCACACAAAATGTAAATGTATATAGTAAAGCCCTGAAGTTACCACAATTAGTAAAATCTTAGTATCAGCTAAGTTGTATTATACAATAATAAAAAGGTACAATTCTTGATAAAAACTGTGTCACTACTTCATCAATTCCAAAGGAATTATGTAACTTGCAGCAGGTGAATGTACTGTGAAACATATTGTATGTAATTATTCAGAAGACAGGGCTTCTACTTGTTCGTTACTCTGCATATTCACCTCTGTTTAATCATATTGTCTTACCTTTCTATTGTAATTTTAATAAATGTGCCAGTGCTTTAGCTATTTTGGTGTATTTCTTATTTTGTTTTTATTTGGGATATTTTTTTAGGTCCATTTTTATAATTTAAGCATCACAGCACTGTTCAATTAGCAGCCTATAGACTAACAATCTAAACATATCATAGATACTCTCATTGGTCATAAAGGCCACTGTAAATGGCACATTTTTCAAATTAGAAACTGTGTCTTAAGGCCCCATACACCAGTGATGGATAGGCACAATTCGGTGAACCCCATAGGTCGGGGTCGGAGGATCAGTGAAATCCAACAAATTGGATTTAATTGATTTGACGAATCAAATCAAAATACGATCACAAATTGCAAATCAGTGACTTTTAAAATGTAGAATTTTGCCGATCCTTCAAAACATTGCCAAAATTGATGGCCACTGGTTCACATTTTAGACTGGTGGATCTGCATTTCAAATTTGATTGGTGGATCGGACAATCTGTCACTAGATATATGGGGCCCTTATGTTCATCTGTACTTAATCAAGTTATAATTGTATACATTTTTAAGTTAAAGAAAATAACTAAATAGAGATAGCATTTTAGTGTATAATAAGTTTACATTTTATTTCGTAAAATAGGTTTACTTTTTATTTTTATACATTACTGCGATAGATTGTATTACTTAATTGCTAATGTAATAATATGAAGGAATATTATTTCATCCTTTTTGAAATATTATTAGACTTGCTTTTGTGCATCAGCTATGCACTTAAGTCTAACAGTTAATGCTGCATACCCATTTGTTGTCTGTTATAAGTAAATCAGCTATAGAAATGTTTTAAAATGTGGCAGTTTTGTTTTGCCTTTATTGGATTATACTATCTTGTAATCATCTTTTAATTCTAAGTGTGGGCTAGTGAAAGTGATATTCTGTGATATGGTCTACATTTGCACGAACATGTTTCAATGTAGATTGTCATATTGATACAGATATACTAGCACTGCTGCTTTGACTATAACATGAAGGTGTTGCCAAGGTAACTTTGTGAGCAAACATTGTATTCAGCCAAACAAAATTACCAAAAACATATTGAAGTAACAGTATTGTAGATATCTTCTGGACTGTTTTGTTATTTTACAGATACTCCAATGCTGCATTATGACAAACAATGTATAAGATCAGAATAACTCTTTAATAGCTTTACTAGTATCTATGAAACATACAGTAAATTTAAAGTACTGTATACTGGTATAGTGTATAATAGATACAAAGATGTAATTAAATGTATACATTGTATGCATAGCTTTTTTGACCTTCCTGATCTCTTTGTGGCTTCTATAAATGTATTCAGTCTATTTTATGAAGATATAAGACCTTTGTGAAGGATTCTTTAGGTCCATTAAATGGTATTATAAATCACAAACAAATATATGCAGACAGAAACAGCATTTTTATAGAAAAGAACCATGCGATTGTAACAAGATGCATTTTGTCTAATATATTAATTTTATGTTAAGCCTACTTCGAATGCCTAAATAAAATAGCCATTAGTTATTTTGTACATTTTATATATTAACATTTTATTTTAACAAAATGGTACTTTTAACTATTTACCTCTTTGACAATTCACTATTAATTAAATCAAGGAAGTCAAAATGTAAACATTGATGCTTATTTTATAATTATGTTACTAATAATATTATTTAGGCAGCACTGTAATCATGTAGGGACCTGAATTTGTGTGACCCACTCCTCCCATGTGTCAGAGATGCACACTGTTGTCTCACAACTAGACAGAGTGGGAAGTGTGTCAATACTGGACCACACTCACAGTGTAGCCACTGGTCTACACTTTTTCATTACATATTGTAACTACAATACCAGTGTTTTTTTATATGAAAAAAGGTATCAGTACTCTGTAAAAGGGTACTGTTACTCATCAAAAGCTACATATTGATGCAATATTTATTGTAGGTCCTATACATTTAATAGCTCTTCAGGTGCTTATTCTTTTATTAAATTATTTCAGAGATTTTATTTCCTGTTTTCTAAACTAGTTATAAGAATTTTAAATTACACCAAGACAAAAAAGTCCTATAAAAATCACTGGTACCATCCCTATTTTAATAAAATGGTCTGGCTCAAAATATCTGAAGTAGTCTAAAGCGGTGTGGCAACCAGTAATATAGATGTGATTGAAAATATGGCTAAACACAATGACCAAGTACTATATGTTTAAGGACTGTCCAGATAAGGTGTGTTTAGGAGAAACTATTATTTCCTTCTATTCCTGAGTAGCTCAAATATTTTTTTTGGATTTGAGGCCTGGGTTTGATTTTCATGGTAACCAGTGGAAAAAACAGGCCAAATAGTCTGTAATCAAAAAATACAAGTCACAAACCAGAACATGCCTTTGGATGCACATGGACCGGATAATCTACTTAATAATTGATGTTAAAATTCACAATCGCTAGTAATAAATGAAATTATGTACAATTAGCTGTAGGTGTTTAGAGAACAAAGCTTTCTCTTAAGGCAATCTAAGCAATAACAACAAAAAACCTGAATACTTGGCACTAAAGGATGACAAATTAACAGACAAAATGTATTGAATTATGTTTCAAGGCTCAATGCCTTTTCTTCAGGGTCAAAATGAAAAGACACATGAATAATACAAGTGACTTACCAAAGATATAAACACCCCTCAAGAAGCATGCAACTCAAACATTGTCAGTGACTCTCCTCCCTGTAGACACAGAACTCTGACTGCCGTGTGTGCAGCCGATATATCCCAGGAGATCAGCAACTTGTGTACCACCTGAAGTCAGCAGCAAAGGCTCATCATAAGGGGGAGTGGCTATAGCAATAAAACATAAATCATGCAAATAAACTGCAGATCTCAGTTAGTGGAAGACCACATCCTATAACAAAGCAAATAGAGCTAATATAAAAACACTTACAGGAAAAACATGGCAGAAGACATGAAGTATGGAAGTAGTATGGTTAAAAATTCAAACAATAGCATATATACAGTACTTATACTTGTTGCTCTATCATTATAATTTACATCATGCTATTCCAATTATTTTTATGATTAAGTGTATGTAACCTGATGAAAGAACCAATAAATGGAGCTCTGTAACTTTGTTAAACCCTCAGGGTTGTTTGCAAAGTGTAGCTGCTATTGATTTTGTTGATTCTTCAATATATCTTATGATAAACTGAATATGGATTGCAAGCCTTGAAAAAGGTCTATTTTTAGACCAAAATGCAGGCTCTTTGTTAAATGCAACCTGTATTTGCCTGTTTAAGCACAGATGAAAAATAAACAAAACTGATGTTTTTCAAACAAATCTGGTGAGCGCCCTTGTGACTATGCAATACAAATGTGTGTTACATTTCTGTGTATATATATATATATATATATATATATATATATATATTTTTTTTTAACATAGGGTATAAAAATTAGGACTCCAGACCGGCAGGTACTTGGTAAAATAGAGTCTTTTAATGGGAGCAAACACTGCTTCATAGCAAATGAAAGCATAGGCCTCAACACACACAGGCACGTAAACGTAAATAGCAAACAACATAAAAGTAAAAGTCCCAACACTCCTTGTGCTTAACAGTCAGCAGTTACAATCTCTGTAGACCTTCCAGGTCCTGGCAACCTATTGCTAATTACAACCCCTGGCCTGTCACCTGGCCAGTTTGCATCAGGAGCCTGGATGAACTGGTGTGTGAAAGTTTTAAACCCTTCCTGTGCTGCTGACTTCATGCTGACTCTAGGCGACCTGGAAAACCCAGAATTCTATATCTCCAGTTTAAACTGTGCAGCCCAGAAAGCCCGGAATTCCAGCAGCAGTGGCATCGTGAAGGTAGGGGAGCAGCAGATGCGATTGTGTGGTGTTTCAACAGCATGTATGTACTGTATATTGCTGCTCTGCATTGCCCACTGCCCACCAATGTTTGCCCAGCAAGCCCACTGCCCACCAAAGTTTTGTATATGTATAGTGGGGGTTGTTTTGGGACCTGCAGACACCACCCACCTATGTTTGCCCAGCATGGCCCACCAATGTTAGCCCTGCAATGCCCACTGCACACCAATGTTTGCCCAGCAAGCCCACTGTCCACCAATGGTTTGTATATGCATAGTGGGGGTTGTTTTGGGCCGTGCAGTTTTTGAAGCCAGATGGTGTGTAAATGTGCTTTTTCACCCAATGTTCCCAAAAATAATGTTTTTATTATTTACTTAATGGCATTAAGCTATTCAGTATAGTTTTTATTCACAAAACAGTCTTCTTTATTAAAAATGTAATAGTATAATGTTTTTATTGAATCAAAAAAGGCCATTGTGTCTATTAATTTGATTTATCCCCCACCCCTCCTATTCATAGGCAATTATATGCATCTAAAATAAGTGACACAGTAGTAAATATTACAGCTTTATAATAACAAGTCAACATTTTAACCAGAGTCCAGTATGGCCCCCATTTTTGGGGGGCCCTAATTATGCAGTTCAATGGCCACCCCATTGTTGGGGGTGGCAAGAATAAGTCCATTGTTTTTAAATGTCCATGTTTTTTTTGTTACCTAGGAATGTTTCTGGATAGATGACCAGAATTTATAAGTGGCTTTATCGAGCTATACAGGCACCATTACTGTCTTTGGAGTACCAAGTCCAAAATCTACAGCAACAAACAGAAACAGAACTAGGCATATGCCAAGCTGGCCAAGTATAGTAAGCCATACCATGATGCTGCGTCCATAGCTTAGGTATGTAAAAAGATACAAAATCCTGCATGCAAACTTCATCAAAGAGCACAAGAAGGTGGAAAATTCAAAGCAATCCAGGGCTGACAGCATATACAAAACCAAGCTCTGGTATTATGGCCTCCTCATGTTCTTAGTGCAGCAGGATCCAGTTTGTCCATCCGTGCAGCTGATGGCTGAGACAGAGGAGTGCAGTGTGCAGCAAGAGAATGTGAAGGAATCTGCAGAGGCATATATAGTAAGTAGAGAGTCAGCAATGTGAATTGTCAGCACTACTGAGTCCCCCAAACATTTTCAGATATACTCCTCCTGCCACGGCACCACACCATCCCTAGTAAAGTAGGCCATGTATTCCTCTCTGAAGTACCCTTTATAGTTGTAGTAGTAGGACCCACTTTTGGCCAATGGGGTAATCCTAATATGCTTGCCATTGATAGCTCCACTACAGTTAGGGAACTGCCAACGGCTCTCAATCTCATCCCCAATGGCTATCTACTCTTCCATGCTTGTAGGGAACTGTGAAAGAATAGAAAAAAACATTAATGCATGATATTTATTATAATTTTCTCTGTTAACAGATTTCTGACATCCCCAGCACCACAGACCTTTTCCACAGTGGAGATGAAAGTGTGTCAACTCCAACCCCCACCCCCCTTATCCAAAAAACAAAGGCAAAAAACAAACAATGCACAGGAGGAAGAAGACCCACTACTATGACAGGCCAGAGAAGCCCTATTAAAACTCCCAGATGAATATGACCACTTTGCTGACTATGTGAGCGCAGGGCTGAGAAGGATGGTCCAAGACAAAAGACTCCAGTTTGAAAGACTGATGTCTGAACTCATCTTCGAAGCTTGGAACTCTCTACTGACATTAGACACTACCAATCTAGCCCAGCCAACAGTTCCTACCCCCCTACACTCACCACGCCACCTACTATTCATCACAAACGTAACTTCAACCAATGGCCAACTACTCACCATCCTGCTCTCCCACCCACCTCTTCCTTCCAAACTCCTCCCTTATCTAACTCATCCTACCAACTTCCTTCCCCACCCACCTCCTCCTAACAACCTCCTTCCCCACCCACATCCACCCTACCTCATACCCCACCTGTCTCCTCCTACCAACCACATCCCCCAGCCACCTCCTCCTACCAACCTCCTCCCAACCCACCTCCTCCTTCCAAACAATGCCCATCCACCTAATAAACTCCCCCATCCACCTTCTCCTATTAAACGACTACACCAGCCACCTCCTCCTGCCAACCTCCATGCCCCCTACCAATCTGCTACCCCACCCACCACCTCCCTCCAACATATTCCACTATCCACCTCCTCCTACCAACCCTGTTCTCCACCTTCCCCGCCCAGTTTTTTTATCTGTAATGTGCAAAGCTGATGATGAAAATGATGCTTTCACACAATTGTGATGTGGATCCCTACCCACCATATTGATACTGTTGGTATTTTATACACTTGTTTTCTACCCAAAAAATGCCATGTTGGCATAGTAATAAGGAAGTTTCAAAATCCCTGATAAGTATGGTGCTGTATGTAGAATGGTGTTTGTGACACCGACTCAGGCAGCTAAATGAAGACATGTTGGAAGTGCATCGCAATTGGGCTGGGCATGTGTTTGCACCCCTGAAATCTGTGCCACAAACACCATAGGGCATACCGCACCATACTTATCAGGGATTAGGTAACTTGAAGATACTTTTTGCACTTTAAAAGTCTATACATATTATATTTAAAATATGTATGTATGTTTTATACATTTTAAAGGCCATGTTGGCTGAAAAAAAAAGAGGAAAGTCTTATTAAGTCTTTCATATTTAAGAAACTATAGAAAGTTTAAATAAAACATTTCTCTGGTTTGACTATAAAAAAAAGTGTGGTGTGTGTTTTATCTTACCTTACAATAACGGAACTGCGGAAGCTTTATTATTCATGCATGTATTAGGGATAATGCTTGAGCTGAGATAAAGGTCCCAAACTTTAGATCCTCAAAGGTGCATTCCACAGCAAGGTATCTCAGTGTAGCCAGGAGCATCTTCTTGGCCGTGATGGCCATCTGAAACATGGTGTCCTGCTTCTGGATATAGAGGGGTCACAAGATGTAGAAATTCCTGAAATGTAGTGTCATCTATCCATAGGAAGTTGCGGTAGTCGTCCGGATTGTTCTCCCTCATCTCTGTCAGCAGGGGCATATAGGATTGTCTCTCCCTCTCCAGAAGCCAATACTTGGTACAGCAGGACCTCATCCTCCTCCTATGCTGGGCCCTCTCCCTCCACTCACTCAGCTTGACTACAGAATAGAACAGCAGAGCTCTATAACAGCAGGGATTCATCACCACAAAAAAGGATAGAACACAGGAAATAGAGCAGGATATAGAACTGCGTAAAGCCTGGCAATACAAAGCAATGCACAATAGCTAGCAATGTGGAGCATTCAGCAGTATAAAAATCAAGCCTCACTAGTTAAAGAGAAAAACAAAGTGTGCAGACCTTAAAATGGCTGCCATTTTTTATACCCACCAGTGAAGCCCATCCCTCTATTTTAATTTAGGCCCAATCTATTGGATGACCACATGTTTTTATGTGAGGCACACAATCATATCACGATGCATCATATATGGATGAGTGATTGAACGACAGATTGTATGTAAATTGTGTGTGAAATAAGCATCAAAACATATGGCTAGGACTGCCAGGGAGCTCCAGGGAGTTCGAGGGAAATCGTAAGATGAATCTTATCTTATACTGGTTGTACTACTGTACAGGTTTCTGCTTATATTTGCTGTTTTCCTGACAAGGTGTAGAACAACGGAACTTCTCTAGGAAAAAGTAAACTAGAGTGGCCCTTAAAAACCTGAGGTGTGGTGGTTTCCAGCACATCCATGGCAACATCTGAATTTGGTATGACATCTCATCATATTTTTGTCTGCCAGTAACCGGGCAAAATGTTGCAGTTTTCTTTCCTCTGACAACAATTGCACAGAGATTCTCTCTCCAAAGAGGACTGGCCATGCTTTTCCACTCTTCTCCCTTTTCCAAGGTAGGGCCTTTGAGACTTTACATGGGCGTTGTCTCTGTGATTTCTTCACAAGCTCAAAAAAATCTGGAGAAATTGTGTGCCAATATGATAGGATAGGGGAGCTTAGGACCAACTTTGGCAACCACCTCATAAGTGCACCCCTTTATGGTGAGGCTCCCTTGAACCTGGGAGAAGTTTTCTGTGGACCCATGAATGCAGAGTACTTCAGCTAACCCTGGCAATTTTTCTACTGCCCTGGGCAGGACAGCCTCTGAGATCCGGGTTAGCTCACTCCCTGAGACTTTAATAGCTGATAGTTCTCGGCCATCCATTAACACAGTTTTCCACACTAATGGGGGTCTGGAATCCAGGGGTACCATCATGGAAAAAGCAGGGTACGTAGCACCCATACTAGCAACCCCACACTCCATAGGCTCTGATTTTCTGGGACAGTCACGCATTATATGACCTGGCTCTCTCCACTCAGCAAGTGACCATGGCATCTCCAGAGATGTTTCCTTGAGGAGGGGTGACTGTCGGGGTCACAGGCAAATGGGGTGCCATTTTAATGAGTTATACATTGCCTGATGTCTTTTTTGGCATTTTAGTTATGTTTCCCATGGTCTCATACTGCTTCAACACTGTACTTAGGCCCTGATTCAGACCCACTCGCGAGCGGCTGTCCGCTCACAATTGGGTCGATGGTGCGCATGCGCAAGACGTGACGAGCGAAGGACTTTCCTTCGCTTGTTGTGTCTGATCAAAGGGGGCATGCTGTCAATGTTGATTGACAGCACGCCCCCTTTGGTGGGCATGCCGGGGGCCTGCCTTCCAGATGGGGACATTCCCAAGGGAACACCTACCATCAGAAGCCGGCCCCACTGACATCACTAGTCATGTCAGTGGGAGTGATTTTGACTCTGATAGAGCCAAAATCACTCCGGGCCTTGTGGTTGAGAAACTCAACCGCAGGCTTTGGCTCGCAGTGGCGATGGTCGCAATGGTCAAGACCATCGCGACCATCATCCTGCATGCTCATATAGGCTTTGGGTGGTGACCCACAGCTATACAAGCGTCCAGGAGGACGCTCCATAATTATGGAGGGGGGCCCTGATTCAGAACGAGCACTCTGGTCAGAGCGTCCGGCTCTAAATCAGGCCCTTAATTCCTCTAGATTTTGAGTATCAGCATGTATGTCCCAGCACTGCATATTCAGCCCTAGGGTTCTTATACACTGGTCAATAACCACCATCTCTACAATCTGAGTGGCAGTGTGGTCTTCTGGCTGGAGCCAAATCTGCCCCTGTGTGGTGAATCCTGCAACTTGCTTCTGAATAGGAAACCATAGTATTAGGGCCCTTTCAGGGCTGCACTTTCCCAGAAGGAGTGAGACCTGAACTGGCCAGAATAGCACTTTGAATAGTTGATATTTCTCTGCATCAGCAGAGGACAAATCATCATAGGCTTTCTGAGCCCCATCAATGAGATAGGGGATAAGTCTATCAGCCCAAATATCTGCTGGCCATGCTAAACACTGTGCCACCCTCTAAAATATCAGCAAATATATCTCTGTGTCAACTGAAGCAAAGATTTTCTTCAAATGCCCAGCACCTTTTGTGCACATTGAATAGGTCACTAAATGTACATTTGTTCATCTGTCTTTTGGTGAGAGGACAACAAATTTACTATATTGCAAAAAACTTTCTCCATTTTTATAGTGTGAGGTGTATGTACAAGTGTTGCTTTTCGATAACAACCAGTTTACAGTAATTAATCTATTTCTTTTAGTAAAGCAACTGTAATTCACATTTTACACAGAAAAAGAAAACACTGTTTTTTTTCTCTCCAGCAATGCAGGAGTTAAACAGAACACAGAGGGAAAAAACTTTCAGCACTGCATTAACTAAACCTCAGTATGTGTCTTGCTTTGTTAAAAGAGGTGAACTTTATTAGACATCATAAACTCACTACTCAACATCTTAAGCACCTCAGTATAAAAAGAAGGAAATCAACTTTTTTTCCTCTTTTCCAACAAACACACAAAACCGCTTTTGCACAGTGGAAAGCAGGTTACACAATATCCCTATTATAACTGCATTGTTTTCTGGTTCGCCAACCATACTCACACCTACTGAATATATTGTCTTTTCAGATCCTTTGCTGCACCATGGGAGTCTAGCAATTTATGTTGAGACACAGCAGGGCAGACTCCATGTACTGGGCATCATATATAACAAAGGGTATAAAAATGACCACTCTAGACAAGCAGGTACTTGGTAAAGCAGTGGCTTTTAATGGCAGCAAACAGTGCACCTTAGCATACATGACCATAGGACTGGACACACACAGGCACATAACAGAAAATTAGCAAACAACATAAGAGTAAATGTCCCAGCACTCCTTGTGCTTAACATTAAGCAGCTACAATCTCTGTGGACCTTCCAGGTTCTGGTACCCTAATGCTTACCACCACACCATGCCTATCACCTGGCCAGTTTGTATGGCCTCTCGAGCTGGGAGCAACAGGTGTGTGAGAGTTTTATACCCTTCCTGTGCTGCTTACTTCCTGCTGGCTCTGGGCAGGGGCAGATTTGGATGGAAAACCAGCCCGGGAAATTTATGGAAGAAGCCCTAATGGGGGCGGAGTCTGTTGCCGGGGAGGAATCTGTCGAGGTGGTGGGATCCCTCCTCACTGGGCCATAGATGGATGCAAAAAATATGAACCCAATGTGTATCTTGCGTGTTGCTGTGTCGGCTATTACTCTCTTCCAAAAATTCATATTATAGCCAAAAAAACATTTCCACACAAAAATGTACATTTTAAAAACATATTCATACAGTATATGCATACACACACACACACACACAATCTAAATGTAATGCCCAGCATTTTTTTTTTAACTATTGCTGTCCCCGATACGGCCTTTTTTTTTGTTTTTTGCTACTTTTTGTTTTTTGCTACTTTTCTGCCACGTTTCTCCTCTTCTCTTCCCCATACTTATTCCATCTCTCACTTCCAGCTCTGTCTTTCCCCCATATCTCTCTTCTCCCTCCACAATTTATCTCTCTCTTGCTCTGATATTCTCCTTACCTTATCTTTTATCCCTCTACTTTGTCTCTCTCTTCCCTCCTCTCTTCCACTTTCCTCCTCTTGCTCTCCTGCCTCTCTATGTCTGTCTGTTTTTGTTCTGGCATTCTTTCCTGCTAATTTTTTTGTGATGGACAACATCGATGGTGATTGTGTATTATTTAGCGTGAGCTACGGTAAGTGTGCGACTATAATATTGTGGGTGTTTGTGTGGTACGTAGCTTGAGTGATAGTGTGAGTGGTAGGAATACTGTAATTGATGAGTGTAGGGACATTGAGGGTCAGCGTGAGTAATACAGAGGTGAATGTAAAATAATGACGGTCAGAGTAAGTGACAGTGAGTATGAGTGGCAAGAATATTGAGATTGAGACACAGGCAGGGTAAGGACACACAATTTGAGGGCAGGGACACTGAGGGGGCATTACTGGGAGGGTGAGGGCAGGGACACCGTGGGGGCATTACAGGGAGGTTGAAGGCAGGGACACTGAGGTGGAGTATATAATGAGATAGCATCTAGGAGGGCACGTATCATTATTGTGGAGTACTAGCTTGACATATATATATATTATATATATATACCTACATATACACACACAGTATGTAACATTGCTAAAGGAGACTAACAATAAACAATGCAAACTCATATAAAGAGGTACTTCATAAAATTCAGAAAATTATATAATTATATATATATATATATATATATATATTTACCCACTTTTTTTTCAGGGCCTTTCAAGCTGTGATGGCACTACAAGTCCCAGCGCATTCAGTTGACAAAGTGTGCTGGGACTTGTAGTCTCATCACAGCTGGACAGGCAGTTAGTGATTTAGTTGCACATAGGACACAAGGCTTCTTACCTAGAGCTCCAGCAGTGTGGTGGCGGCAGACTCCAGGATCACAGTATGATGTCTGTCAGTGTGTCAGACCACGCTGGACCACAGGGAAGGGGAGCTGAGGAGGCGCCTCACCCCCTGGCTAAATCCAACATCATGACAGCACTACCTGGACAGCAATACCCGCTGCCCTCACTGCATAGGGGTGGTCATGTGCACAATCAGACCACCCCTTCTAGAAGAGCCACACACGCAGGGGTTCCCCGGATGGAGCACAAGCGCTTCATGCACTACCGCTGCAGCACTGCTCCTGGCTAATGGCACCATGAAGTGCCCGCCAGTTGGAGATGATGACAGCTTCCTGCTTGCGTTCCCATGGGGAATGCAAATACAGGAAGAGCGGCAGCTGGCAGCCAGGCACATAAAAATTGTCCTGGCCCAGCAGCCGATGTCAGTCGGCCCAGCAGGCAGTGTAAGCTGGCCCGGCAGAGGGAGCGAAGGGACCGGCCCAGCCGGAACTCTCCCGCTGTTCCGGTGACCCAATCCACCCCTGGCTCTGGGTGACCTAGAAAACCTGGAATTCTATATCTCCAGCTGGAGCTGTGCAGCCCAGAGATTCCGGAATTTCCAACTTCTATTGTAGGTGCAGAATGTCCCGATATTGTTTTCCTCTCCTTTGCAGGGAGCTGATAAAACCAGAATGTGGGCAATTCAGGTGAGAGACCATATATATATATATATATATATATATATATATATATTGTGGTGAGAGGGGTAATGTATATAAATATATATTAAAGATGTGCAGTGACTCCCATGTTTTGTTTTTTGATCTGGGTTTTTTTTAAATAATAAACAGCTAAAATGATGTAATATTTGTAATCCAAACTTTAGATTTAAAATCCGAATTCCGAACCACAGGCAGATCAGAGCCATTACTCAGATCTGTCGGGATACACAAAATTTGGGTGGATTTGAATTTCTGGAGAACCGAACTGTAGATTTTTTTTTATATATGAGGGTGGCTCCAAAAGTTTTTGTCCTGACCATGAATAACATAATAAGTTTATTTTTTGAAATATTCTCAATTTACTTAAATACACTTCTTCCATCAATGCTCCAACCTCTTGATTCCAATTATAAAAAGTCCAGTGAATGGTCCTCAAACCAGTTCTGTACAGCAGTCATGACATTGTCATTAGACTCAAACATGAAAAAACCTTAACTTGGGTTTTCTGACCAGAACCAAGTCCCGGCTTTGGTCTTCCTGACAATTTGAGTTTTAAAAATTGACAAAAACAAGAGAGTTGGTGCTAATAAAAAAAAAAAAAAAATTACACATATATATATATATATATATATATATATATATATATATATTTGCAGTGAAATTACCAAAATATTTTTAATTAATAGCAGCACACCTGCACCATCACATACTATGTTGTAACAAAGACATACAAGTCTATTTGCACTAATAATACACCATTTATTATTAAATAAAAATAGAATAATTAGGGGGTCTGATGTTCACTAAAAATATATATATAATTGTATTAGTATATTTTATATGCAATATATATTTATTCAGACTAGTATATGAATCAGGACTGGATTATAGGCGGGGTGGACGGGGCGGTCGTCCAGGGGCTCCCACACATTGGGGCTCCCTCACTGCCAAAAACATTCCTGGCCACCGTGGACCCTCCGTGGCCGACTCCCGATCACAGCCGGCAGCCTAAGAACTGCACTGGAATGACAGCACACTTCATCACACAGAGTGACAGCAGCAGAGGATGGAAGCCCCGCCCCCACACTGACATAATGCCACAATTCACGGATGTATCGGCAGGGGGTGGGGCCTATTGCAGTGAAGTGCCTGCCCCCATTAGAAGCCTACCCTGCTGCTGCCTGTTGCTGTAAATGGAGGTAGGGAAATATGTATGTACTCCTGACTGCCCATTCCTCCCTCCCCCTCTCTCTCTCTCTCTCTCTCTAACTCGCTCATGACTTCTCTCACTAGCTTCATCCCTATCTATCTATCTATCTATCTCATATCTATCTTTCTCATATCTATCTATCTATCTATCTATCTAAATGGGAAAATGAGGTAAAACCCCCGAAAATGCAGTTTGTGGGGGTTTTACCACATTCCCCATATGTACAAAGGACCGGAATGATTTGTTCTAATGAGTAACGCCATATTCAGGTGGCGTTACCCCATAGAAGCTTATGGGCTTCTTATCGGGACACTCCCCCTTGGGAGGGATCCAATCAGATCCCTCCCATCACCCCTCACGGCCATCTGCGTTTGCACAGAAGGATGCCAGAGGGACTTCTGGGTGTTAAACCCAGAAACTCCTCTGTCCTGAGCCATCGCAAAAGACAGCTCTTAGCTAAAGAACTGTCATTTGCAATACTCTAGGTACATATCACGGTAATCAACTGCGGTATGTACCGAAAGACACTCAAAATCCTGCGTTTGCCCCTAGCAGTGTAATAGATCATGTACACTATGCTGCAGGAGGTCAATCCCCAGCAGTGTTGCAGACATGATGTAGTATACTGCAATCTTTGCCGGCCAGTGGAGAGTCCGGAGACAATGGGCATAGTAGTAGTTGTGTGGGGCCATAGTAATTTTATCGATGGGGCCCCCACAACTTAGTTGACCCGGGGCCCCCACAAACCTTAATCTGGCCCTAATATGAATAGCCATAATGTAAACATTAATAATTAGGCATGTAACATACACATAAATACCAACAAATACCGCATATAAAAATATGTTCAACCAATCAAACAACTCTAATGATCACAATAACTGTATGGAGATCTCCAAGTCTAATATGTGAATAGCACTGTGCTTTTAAAAGTCCATATATTCATTAGATATCACTCAAGGATTTAAGCCATAGTTGAAAATACAAATGGAAATAAGTAAACTTGTATAATCACCACTTTCCACTAATGTTAGTATTCAGCACTCAATATGCTGTGGGAGAATACGCAGTCCTGAACACCCCCTGTGCTGTAAAGAGAGGTGCAGTGGCTACAATAGCATTCTGCCCATGTATTCACCTGAGGGAGTCTGCCTGGACCACAGATGCTGATTCTGGAAGTGGACGCCAGTAGCCTCTATATTCCAGATGGCATGGAGCATTCCCCAAGTGGACAGCAACAACAATAAAAAGTATATGGCCACCAGTCCCAGCAATCATAGGCAAAACTGGTGCAGGAGTGCACAGGACCACCCATTAGCCCAGTTTGCTAAAAAAGAAAAGAAAAAAAAAAGATGGCCCCCAGGGGAGCTGCTGAGATGCTCTTCCCACAACAAGCAGCAAAACAGAGGAACAGGATGGAGGTAATTGCTGGTGGCGAGTGCAGGGAGGGGGTAGGGGGATTGTACTTGTGCACAGTGCTAAGAAGGGAGGGGATTGTAGCTGTGCACAGTGATGAGGGGGGAGGAGGGATTGTAGCTGCGCACACTGCTGAGGGGGAAGGGGGATTGTAGCTGTGCACAATACTGAGGGGGGAGGAGGGATTGTAGCTGTGCACAGTGCTGAGGGGGGAAGGGGGGATTGGAGATGTGCACAGTGCTGAGTGGAGGAGAGGGGGATTGGAGCTGTGCACAGTGCTGAAGGGGGAGGGGGGATTGGAGCTATGCACAGTGCTTAGGGGGGATTAGAACTGTGCACAGTGCTGAGGGGGGAGGGGCAGTTGGAGTTGTGCACAGTGCTGAGGGGGGATTGTAGCTGTGCACAGTGCTGAGGGGGATTGGAGCTGTGCATAGTTCTGAGGGGGGATTGGAGCTGACTGTACAGGAGCAGGTGAGGAATGTTGGAGTTAACTGCACATGGCTGGGGGGGAATTGGAGCTGACGGCACAGGGCTGAAGGGGGTGGGGTGGATTGGAGCTGACTCCACAGTGGACTGGGGGATATGGTTGGAGCTGACTGCACAGGGCTGTGGGAGATTGGAGCTGACTGCACAGGGGGCTGGGGGATGGGTTGGAGCTGGACTGCAAAGGGCTGGGGAGGTTGGCGTTAACACAGGGCTAGGGTGACATTGGCTGGGGAATGATGTTGATGCACACTGGGGCTGGGGGAATTGGGCAGAAAGATGCAAATTGGGGCCAGGGGAATGGGGTAGAAATATGCACACTGGGGCCGGGGTATGGGGCTGAGAGACACACACTGGGGCCAGGGGAATGGGGCAGAGAGATGAACTGGGGCAGAGAGATGCACACTGGGGCTGAGAGACACACACTGGGGCTGAGAGACACACACTGGGGCTGAGAGACACACACTGGGGCTGAGAGACACACACTAGGGCTGAGAGACACACACTGGGGCTAAGAGACACACACTGGGGCTGAAAGACACACACTGGGGCTGAGAGACACACACTGGGGTCAAGGCAATGGAGCTGAGAGATGCACACTGGGGTCAGGGGAATGGGGCTGAGAGACACACTGGGGCAGAGTGATGCACACTGGGGCTGAGTAGCGCACACTGAGGTCAGGTGAATGGGGCAGAGAGATGCACACTGGGACAGGGGGAATGGAGCTGAGAGATGCACACTGGGGCTGGGGGAATGGGGCTGAGACATGCACACTGGGGCTGAAAGGTCCACACTGGGGTCGGGGGAATGGGGCAGAGAGATACACACTGGGGCTGTGGAATAAGGCTGAGAGCCACAGGTGGGCCTGAGGATGGAAAGACACAGGGGGTCCTGGGGATAGAGAGGCCCAGGGGGTCCTGGAGATGGAAAGACATGGAGGCCTAGAGATAGATAGACATGGAGGCTGGAGATAAAGAGACACAGAGAGCCTGGAGACATTGGGGCATCTGGAGTAACACAGGGGAGCCTGGAAAGACACTGAAGTTTGATCAGGGGAATTCACATTTTTCCTGCACAAAAGCTTCTGATACTACAGTATATATTATCTGGTTATGATGATGACATGGGTTATATTTCTACGTTACAGGCACCTTCCAGACAATGTTATCTCCTACATGAATAGTGAATACCAGCTGAAGACACTGTCCAGTGAGGCTCAAATTCCTCAGAGGTTCCCCGTTGCAGAGAAACCACCATATAGGTAAGAAAAGACTTTCAAACTGATTGGGGCCCCAAAAACCCACCTAGGGGTGATGCCAAGGTGAAAGGAGCCGGATGCTGCACTGTAGCATCAAGTGCAGCACTCGGCTTCTGACAGTGTGAGGTAGCCGGCACTGCATAGTGCTCACCCATACTTCTTAGACACACACCAGACCACTGAGGTTCATGCTATGAAGCCATTAGCCCCTTCTCAACTGACCATGCCCCCTGTTCACGAGGCCATGCCCTCTTTTTTGGTGGCGCGTGGCTATGCTGTGCAGCCAACATACCTTCTTACTCTGGGTGACACCATGGGGAAGGATGCCACTGGCATTTTTTTCCAACATCTGATATGGTGCTAAAACTGGGAACACCCATTACCAGATCTCTAGTTTTGCCTATGCCAGCTATGGCAAAGGGGCAAATGCACGAAGATAACAATAGTCCAGTTGTGCATTCGCATAGATTTTTGGATCCTCTAACTGGTTTCGCTCCAGTATAGAGGAAGCTTTTACAAAGAGTAATTTGCCATTCAGTCTGTATGACCTTTTTAAGCCCATAGATAATTGATAAATTGAATTCCAGTGTCCATCATTGATTAAACCTACACCTGTTCCTCAAATCAGTAGCTCTCATTTGAATGCATACATATTACTATCACATAAATTAGGAAAACATAGCAATGATAATATAAATAAAACCCACATATTGAAAAACCTATATATACTAAATTAATATTCAATAATATAGAAAGTCACTATAAAGAAAGATAAAAAATGAGAACAAAAAAAATTGCTGCAACAACCGATAAAAGTTTATACAGATTAGAACTCATGACCTTGCACATACCAAACAATCTCTCTACCACTGCACTAGCTTCTGACTACACCATATTCAAACTACAAATCTGCAATATAATTTATATCTAGCAGAACCTCAAAACATCAAAGCAGATGAGAAGGTACCATGTTATGGTTATTATTTAAAAATAAACTTGAAATAGATATAATTGTGATAGTATAAAATGCCATGTTTTAGTTGTGATTTAAGCAAAATATTCAAATTCAATGCTCTCATTCAACCCCTGTGGACCCAGAGTGTCCAAAATGCTTCTCTCATACATAACATTTTAAATCTGTCCCCCCCTGGAGGTCTTACTGATATGTTGTACACCCATGCATGTAATACCCACTGGTCACAATTATGCACCTCAGAAAAGTGACATGACACATTATGCAACTTATACCCCTTTAAGATGTTAAGGCGATGTTCTCTAAACCTATTTTTTAAAGGGCGGGTGGTTCTACTCACATACTCCAGACCACACGGGCACTACAGAATCTAGATAAGTGGTCTCACAGTTGATGAATTCCTTGATATCAAAACTCACATTAGATACATATGAACACATAGATTTACTTCTATGACTGATATACCTACAGGTGATGCATCTACGCCTACCTCACTGTAGTACAACCAACACATGTAATTTTTGTTTTGATTTTGGATCACTTTGGGTTTCTTAAGTATACTGGGGGCAATAATACTTTTTACACTTCTATTTTTTTTAAACACAACTCTCACATCAGGTGCAACCACTTTTTGTAATAATGTATCCTATAATACAAATTGAAAATTCTTCTTCAAGATTTTCTTAATATTGCCACTGATTGTTAAATCTATATATAAAACACCTTGAACATCTTTTCAGCTTATATTTTTAATGTACAGTTACATCTCAAATGGCTAAATTGGTTATAAGGGATGTTGGTAAGCGAAGGCCTTTAATGGCTACTGGAGAAATGCAAAAAAAGTTCGTATCTACTTTCTTTTTATAATTTTCAGTGATAATTTTGCCTTCCTTGGCCTGATGGTCAAATCCAAGAAATTAACAGTGTGCTCCAGACAAAATTTAAACTTTCAATTAAAATCATTAATGTTTAAAAAACTAACAAAATCAAGTGCTCTCTGTGTGTCCTTTTTCCAAATAATAAGTAAATCATCTACATAGCGACCAGGTACACGCCATATGGGCAACCCCACATATGGGTCTGTTTAAAAACACCCATGTACTGGTGTTTTTAAACAGACACTTGCTGCCCATGGCCGCGCTCACCACCTGAAGAAAAAAACTGATCTTCAAACATAAACTAATTGTGCTGTAAAATAAAAGTAATGGCTTGAACTAAAAAGGAGTTTAGGCCCAAAGACATACTCTCATCCTTATCAAAAAAGTTCTTAACAGCCCAAACCCCTTTTATATGTATGTGGTTATACAACACCTATATATCCATAGACAGGAATATATAATTGTTTTTACACTCAATATTATTTAATTTATTCAATATGTCTGTAGTAACTCAGATGTATGACCTTAGGCCTATCACAGATTTCTGAAGAAAAAAATCAATAAATTGAGATAAATTTGATGTGAGGGACCCCAAACCAGAAGTATTAGGTCTCCCAGGAGGTGCACTAAGTGATTTATGAATTTTAGGACTGTGATAATATATAGGTGTAACTGGGTGCTCAATAAACGAAAAATAATATTCATCCTTGGAAATGACTATCCTGTCTAGGGCTTCACCTAACAACTTTTTATAATCCATCAAGAAAGGGTTGGTCAGAACTTTATCCACAATTCAGTAAAACATACTGTCATATAGCTGGTTGTAAGCTTCTTGTAAATAATACTCTCTTTTCATCAATACAACACCTCCACCCTTATCAGCACTCCTAATAATCAAAGAAATCTCTCTCCAATTCCTACAAGGCTGCCCTCTCTCTAGGAGATAAATTGGATCAACCAGATTTTTTTTTGCAAATTTTCAGAAAATTATCCATTGTTTTGTGGCTAATGGGATCCAAGTTAGATTTCCTTTTAAACTTATTATTAGTACTGTTTTCTCCTGTTGGACCTACATCAAAAATCTAAATGGGCATTTGTTCGGAAGGTACATGATTATCTTTTTATAAGTCCTCCAACATATCCAAAATATCACTATCCATAGTTTCTAATGTAATGGGGGAGACTTCCTCAATCTCCAATCTGTTTAATCTCTTCAAGGCAAAATATCTTTCTTTACATAATTTTCTAATAAAATGATTGAGTTCAAGGAATAAATCAAACAGATTGGGGCTCTGTGAAGGGGAAAAGTTGAAAACCATTTTTAAGAGGCTAATCTGTTCATTGGGTAGGACTTATCAGTCAAATGAAAAACCCTTCCTGATCTTTTGATATAGTTATTGTTATCATTATAGTTGTTTTATTAATTGTACACATTTTTTATATGTGGTATTTGTTGGTATTTATGTATGTGTTACATGTCTAAATATTAATGTTCACATTAGGGCAAGTCATATTGTAGTCTGGAAAAATATGTATTGCATATAAAATATATTAATAATTTTAAATATATATATATATATATATATATATATATATATATATATATTTAGTGAACATCAGACCCCCTGATTATTTCTCAATATTTAGCAAAACTTAATTTCCCAGAAATCTCTGACTTTGAGTGTTTTGGATTGCATGTCAGAGTGTATGGAGATGAATGGGCTGTAATTGTGCTTCAATAGACACCAATAGAGAGAATTGTAGGTAGATGGAGTAGGTGTGAAGTTGTAAATTGGTGCAGGTATATTTGTCACTGTTTAATGTGTTTCTTTGTCAGACACTAGCTAGCAATTGCAACCCAGCTCAAGCTGTGAACAGGCTACTGCCACTATAGACAGACAGACACTAGTAGCACCTGCAATCCAGTGCAAACAGGCTCTTGTTTATGTTTATGAACTTTAGGTGAGCTACATTTACAATTTGTTTTACAAAAATAACTATCTACACTACAGTATATATTGTCACTTGTGTATAAGGGCAGAGACAGTGTGATTTCAAGCTTATCTGTTCCAAAAATACTGTGCTGTGTCTGAGTGAGGTGCACACCAAAGATAACATATTTTCCTGCTTTAAAAAAATTCAGGTCTTTTATCATTCAATTTTAATCATATTTTATGGGAAGATTGCATGTTTTTGAAGGGTAGCATATACAGTATTAGTATATTTCCTGGACATGTTCGTTTCCCCAAAAATTGTTAAGTGCAAAAAAAAATATTTTCATGGTGTCAAAAATTTGTATTTTTTTCATAAATAAATTTAAATCATAATGTGTGTGTGTTTTTGAGAGGTAGCATATATTACTATACTTACTGTGTGTAGTTTTGTTCCCATCAGCTGCACCCCAAAATAATAAAAGTGCACAAAATATTTTTTTACAATTATTTTAATAAAACTGCATAGTAAAGGTAACAGTCCCTTATTTCCCTATATTAATGTATGTTCACTTGATGTGGTGGCAGTAAAGTTCAACTGAAGTACAGATGTATCCTGATACACTGTTGCTCAATTTGTGGCAAATAGACCCTCTCAGCTTGCCCAGATCAGCATTCTTGCATATTTTTCTATCAAAAATGTGTTTTAGTCTTAATGCACTGTAACTAAGATGTACAAGGAGACTGTACTGATTAATTTGATATGTAACACTTGCATCACATCTGTTGTCACTTTATACGATTATCAGTTTCTTTTTGCCTGTTATCATGCTAATATATAATATCTTGAATTATGTATTAGGCGTTTACACTTAGGATATTTGTTCCTGATTACTGAAAACATTCAATAGGGTCATATATTTTAATAAATTGCCATCCTGTTTGTCACTGCTCTGCTGCAGTATATTCTTTTAAAATACAATGTTTTTTTTTGCTGCTGCTCTGTAAACCAGCCAGCTCACTGAAGCCTTTGGTCAGTATTGATAAACACAATATTGTGAGCTGTAAGGTGGTCAAATTGACTGGAAATTAATGTTTTTGATGTTAATACTGTAGGAACAAACACATTTTAAAATGACATACTTTTAGCTGTTTTTAGCAATGTTCAATGAAATTCATAACCAAAACATTTCAGGGTGGTTTGGCCAAAACCAAAACACGATGATGTTCTTAAACCAAATCCAAAGCAATGAGGTCTTTGCACATCTTTAATACATATACAGTATATATATATATAATATATATATATATATATCTATTTGTTTGTTTACACCAGCACTATTAATATTTAATTATTGTATTTCAATTTTTTTTTTGTGTTTTGTATCCATAATTTGGTGTGTCTATGTAATGAGCTTTGCTTTTGCTAGGCTTCTCCTACTAGCTGTGCTCACACTGTTCATACAGTATATATTTTACTTTTTATTCAAATTACAATAATATATTCCATGGGATGTTGAAAACATTTGTGCATATTCTGCATCCATATATATTTACAGTGGCTAATGAGACATGGAAATGTATGCAATTTACTTTATAACATTTTCTTGGTTCAGGTCAATTTTTTGTTTATGAAAATGCTTCTTTTTTCATTCTGCAAAGCTCTTAATTTGACAACTAGCAATATTCTTGCTTACTGACCAAAAGTTAATTAATTCATTTGAGCTCTGAGTGCTCTGCAATTCTGTTTGCTAGTTCATGCCCTTCTTAGGCTGTGCTTGCTTTTTTTACATTAACAAATATTGGTGATTGGGCTTGAAAGATGGCATCTGTTTCTCTGCTGTCATCTTAATAGAAATTTCTGTTGCTTATAAAAATCAAGATAGATTTGGTACCAAATGCCAACTTTTTCCATATGCTAAATTCCAGCAAAATAGGACACAAATAGCAAATGAAATATCATACAAGAATCTCTCTTTCTATATTTTAGAAGTACCTAATATTTTTCCTAAGTTAAGTCAATAGTGATGACTTTTATGGATTTGAAATATATATTTATTAATAATAATAATAATAATAATAATATATTTATTCTATGTAAAAATCATCGCTTGATATCTGATAATTTTCTGATTTTTTTTAGATAACCCAATTTTTTAAGTAACTGAAATCTCACTTATGCCAGGAAGACAATAATGGACAAGATTTGTACATAATTCCAATGTAAGTTTGCCTATTTGTGCATAAATTGTCACACTAACTATAATTTGCATCCATATTTTGTAATTCACATATTATATCTTTGAAGTCTCTAATGATTTGACAGAGATAAATGGGGGACAAATTCAATATGGTGGGGTCATTTAGGCACAAGTCCACCATGGCTCTTTGACATGTGTCCAATGTGTGTTAAGTACTACAGCTACAGTAACTGGAAAACAAGAGGAATCTATCCAGTGCTGAAGAAGGGTTTAGCAGCAATATCAGTTATAAATCTTATAAAATGTGACAGAACTGTGACTACACTGTCTTTTACTCTCTTAAAAGTAGAGCTATACAGTGTTCTGGGACTATCCTGATAAATGTCTCAGCTTCAGCATAATATAATGATTAATTTTTTTTTCAAATAATGAGCTAAATCATAAAGTAGGAATTATCAAAAGAGAGTGACCAAGTATAAATGTAAATTAATAGCACATTTTTATATTAATAATATCATAAACATAAAACTACTGTCCTGGATAAACAAATTACATAACAATTTTTCCAGTGCAGACAATTGATGACAAACTTGCAAAAATTGTTAGAAAATAAAATAAAAAATAAATAAAATAAAAATAAATACTTTAAAACAATATCACCTCATAAAATAGGACATACTAATTGATATAACAAAATATAAAGCATACATAAAAGGTAAAATTCTCACTTAAGTTGCAATGCATATCAAAGCATCCATGCACTTCCTGAGGCAGTTAGACAGTGAATAAGGGTAGTCAAATTTCATAGAAGATATAGGTACATTTGTGAATTGAAACCAGCATTCAAAAGTGAAAAGAACACAAAAATGTGTTACTAAACATAATCACTGAAATAAACTTTATTGTGAGAGATAAACACATCTAAAATACACAGGCAAGAGATGTTTATATGCATAATAAATTGTACAAAATAAAATAAAGTAAAAAATTGATTGGGGTAGTCACAAGTTCACAGAAAATATAAGCATACTTTCTAGTTGAAATCAGCAGACAAATGTAAAAGAGTATAAAGTTGTTCCATATTCATTGAAATAAATTTTCTTGTGAGAGATCAAACATCTAAAATATATAGGTAAAAGTTGGTTATGGATAACAATGGGGAATGCAAAAAAATTGTTTTTCTTGCCAAGGATTTAAGATCAGTTTGAGAGTACTCGCAGGTCCTATTTTTGCATTAGAACTTTGCTATAGCTGAATTGGCTCCAGTTTTCAAATTAATGAAAAATTATAACATTCAATTATTTTCTTCATTATTTTCTAGGCCTGCTTTATTTATCAGAATCGGCTTCGGTTTTGTTTTTTAACAACTACCCTCTTTCAACAATAACAAGAATGTTTTATTTGTGATAACATAGCTGGTAGTCACGTTTGAGACACATAACACATTAAAATCTCCTCACTAACACTGGGAGCAGACACGGCAGTTCACTGCTCAGCCTGCTGGGACATCCTTAGACCACAGCCATGCCTCCTTCTGGCATACAGAGAAGATCAACGGATAAGACTGAGTGACACAGTTAGCACACCTCCTGTTCCTTTGTTTGGTCCTCTCTCTGTACCACCACAACCAGTTTCCTGCCATTTGGGCTTGTTTTGTTCAGTACATCCTCGTTTTTTGTTGGGCATTAGCACTGAATGTGTGAAACAAAATGTTTTTGCTGTAAAATGAGTTCTTCTCAGAGACCGTGTACTAACAACCCTGATATTTTTTGTTATATTTATGGCAAATATTGTGTTGCAAAATATAGAAAAAATATAACTGTATTCATAAAACAAGTATATCAGTCTTATATTGGACATCACTTAAGCCAGCAAAACAAAATTTGGGTGCCTCTCAAAGTTTGTAAAACCTGTGTGGAATCACTCTGCAATTGGACTATAGGTGATCAAAAAGTACTTAATTTTTGCTTACCTATGATGTTGTGTGAGCCAAAAGATAACTTGAGTGACTGCTATTTTTGTGCTGTAAATGTATGAAAAAACACACAAAAAACCTTAGCGCTTTCAGAGAGCTGCAGGTATATAGGGGATGTAAGCCCCTAATGCAAATAAGACAATGAAAAAGAAAGGAATATCATCGCTAATAAATCTGAAACTATTCAAACAAATACCAATGGACAGTTCATATCACAATTTAATTTTTTTTTATTTAATGAATTGCAACTATCCTAATAAAGCATCTATGATGCATAGTAGGTACATAAAATATGTTACTAAAATTGCCACATATTAGTATAGATGAACCATATTGGTAGTTCCTTAATGGATACTCCTTCCATATATTACACATTCATTCATGTGCTTGTTGACATGGAGACATATGACTTTAAATGTGCCTTAGGTGATGAAATTACCAGTATGGATAATGGAATTAATTACAGTCCAAGAGTCCATATAGCCAGTGAGTGGATAGGAGTATCTCTAAAGGTCTAAAGGCTCAATGTGTTTCACTGGCACAAATCGCATCCAGCTTCGTTAAGATATATACACATCTCAAAAACTGGAGCCAATTGAAAATTAAGCATGGCATATTCATGATGAGGAACACAAAATTAATCGAAATCGACTCTTAAATCCCTGGCAACAGATTGACTATTCCCCAGTGTAATAGATGGAAAAAATATATGTCAAAGTAAAAACAGCAAATTTGGGTAGTTAAAAAATATATAGGCACATTTGTTAGCTAAAACAAGCAGAGGAAAAAAAACTTTCTTGTGAGAGATCAATCCTTTCTTGTGAATGATTAAAACATTTATAATATATAGGCAAGAGATGTTTATGGATAATAGATGGAAAAAACATAAAATAAATATAGTGATAAAAAAGGAAACAATAGTAAAAAAATGCATAAAGGTGAAATAAACTTTATGAAAAGAAGGAATAGTAGGTACATAAAAGGCAATAATTGCAAATTGTAATTAACCATATAAGCAACAGCGTGAGAAGTGGATCATTAGAAAAGAGATCTTAATGAGAGGCATATTAACTTTTCTATGTTAATAATATATATAAGGAGTGCCGGGCAAATAGTAATAGTGATTTTTAAAAGTGACAGGTAATCAGCACCAAGAAAAGAAGTTGGTTGCCATGGGGATTGTGGTTGGCCAGTGAAATATTAGCACTGGCTTTGGTTGTCAGGAGAATGTTAACCATAGTGCCAAAAGCCATGTTAAAATGGGTGGGAATGTTGCTCCTATAAAGTGAATGGAGAGTAGCTTTAAAGTGGTTATCATAGTTCTGGTAACCATAATAGAATGGGTGAGTAATGTGTTTAACAAATGAGAGGAAATAGGACTCGGTGATGAAAGGGAATGTCAGTTGTGCAGGGTATAATGAAAAAGGGAATAGGATTATAAAATAAGGTAAATTGAGGTGAAGTGAGTAATGATGAATGGCATACATATGTATAAGTAATGGAAATATATATAAAAAAAGTCAAAAAAGGAACTATATAGTGCTTGCGTACAGAATCATCGAGAGGGGGGTCGTGGGTACTGATTATACATGCCCGGGCATGACAGGGGCCAGGGCTGCAGCACACCAGTAGCCTTTTTACAGTATTCTTTTTCCAACAGTGCTTACTGGCAGCAGTCAGAAGGGCAGTGAGGTCTTGGTCATTGCACTAAGGTTACCACACAGACACAGCGTCAGCATTTTGCAGACTGCAGCTGCCAGCCGCCACTGCAGAGCTAATAGTCCCGCAAGATGATGACATCTCTCTTCACCAGCCCCTGGCAGTGGCATGTGCAGAATTTCTAGAGGGGGGTTTCCAAATACTTGATTTTAGAGTGAGTGTGGCCTTTCCATGAAGAGGGCAGAATTAGTACTTATCCAGCTTTAATATGTTACATACAAAGTATATTGTGTTGCATAATTCCAGCATATACAGTACCAGTGATCACAGTATGCCATTAGATGCGGCAGTAGGTCCATCCTGTCTGAGCAGAATGTTTTACTTCAGATGTGGGTATCTTTCCAGAGCATTGGAGCAAGTCCATTAGTCTGGGGCAGTGGCAGAAGAACCTAGATCTGCCCGGGACATATATATGTACAGTACATATCGGTCTCCTTATGTATTAGATAGTGTATTATTATACAGTATTAATAATTAACCCTATTGATGGTCTATAGCAGTGCACCCCTAACAGTGCATGTTTTCCACATGTCCTGGTTGGTGCACATGTATATTTATTACTAGCTGACACATTTTAAAAGATCCACAGGTGGTGCTAATCATTTCATTTGTGACACTGAGAAGAACATGCAGCACTAGTAACTATCTATTATATTACTATTTCTATTGTGGTCATGGTGTGTGCTGGGGAGAGGGGTTTCCAGGCAGACATTGCCTATGCCCGGGCAAAGGGTGGGGACTAGGAGGAACAACAGAAATGCAGGCTTCGTGACTGTCGGCATGGGCAGTTACAGTTAGTAAGAGTAAGGGTGTCAGTAACAGTGTGGGATTGTGTATGACTTATAGAACAGCTGATCACACCACTGTTTGCTGTAACTGTGAGTATATAATACTACGGTGCTGCTGAAAGCTATAAATTTATAATTTCTATATAATTCATTTGTAAATAAATATAATACACCTATCACCATTAGTGAATAATAGATATATATATATATATATATATATACATATATATGCAAAGATAAAAAAGTAGCAGCACTCAGCGTCTTAGTAATAAAATGAAGCTTTAATCCAATGGCGTTTCGGGCTCCATGCCCATTATCAAGGATACAATACACCAGTAAAATGACTCCTTAAATACCCCACTCCCCTCACATACCTGATCAAAGATGACTCTCACATGTGCGGCGCCGCCGTCCGCATCCATCTTCCACTGCTCACCAAAAATCCAGGGTTACAGCAGGTGTGACGTCATGCAGCACGACGCACACTTGTGTGTCAGTTGTTACTATGGAAACACAATATAAACACAAACTTTTTTATTATCACAAAAAACTCAACATATACACCTAAGTACAATAGATCAGGCATGTGCACACCCTTTAAAAAAATAGCATCATTGTTAAAAGCATTCTGTTATTTATAAGCATGGTATAACTTTATACAGTATATTATTCACTGATAATGGAGGAAAGAATATAATCAATAATCAAGATCATCAAACAATTCTATAGGAAGCTGTATAATCCTAACGACTCAATTTAAACCCTTTAGGCCCCATACTCCCCAATTTAAAGATCCACCTAGATTCAATCTGGAGCAACTGTTTACCATGATTGCCACCACGCAAGCTAGCAGGGATATTATCTATAATATTAGATCTTAAGTCAGCTACATTGTGTCTAGCAGCCAAGAAATGTTTTGCTACTGGCTGATCACTAATGTTGTTCTGAAGTGCTGTTTGGATGGCGGAACAATGCAACGCCATCTGTTCTTTGAAGCGCCTTTCTGTCTTGCCCACACAGACTAAGCCTCATGGTCAAGACATAAGGTAGACCACAAAGGTGGTGCTGCAGGTGACAGGGAATTAAATAGAGAATTTTTTACCATTATGGGGGTGATTGAATGTATCCACTAATATTACAGATCGACAAGTAATGCACCCAAGGCACCGATGGTAGCCATTCTTTTGGGTGAGAAAATGTTTAGGTTTATTAAGGGATTTTATTTTAGTAATATCTAATTTAACAAAACGATCTTTTAAATTATGCCCCCTAGAATAACTGCAAAAGAGTTGAGTCTGCAGTAAAATGGGCAAATCAGGCTCAGTGTTCACTATAGACTATAACCTTTTAGCCAATTTGGTGGTTTCCTTACTCCTATTTGTGTATTTGTTGACCCAAGGAATTATTCTGGCTTCTACTTTTTCATCATTTTTTGGTTCTAATAGGGTTTCCCTGGAGATATTCATTACTTTCTCCTTCATTCACTATGATTATACCCTCGTTGTTCAAATTTTGAGATCATGCCTTGCATCTGCTCCTCAAGAACCAATGGATCTGTGGTGATTCTACTCACCCACAAAAGTTGTGAGTAGGGAAGACCCCGTTGAAGAGACTGTGGATGACAACTAGTTTGATGCAAAACAGTATTCCTGTCAGTTTCCTTAATAAAGATTGATGTATCAATTCTTCCCTGGTTAAGCTCAATATGTACATCAAGAAAGCATATTTCTTTATTAGATATATTAAAGGTGAGCTGAAGTTCATGTTTTGTACTATTGTGATCATCAAACATGGCCTATAGTTGTTCCAAAGGACCTGTCCACATAATTAACAAATAAACCTAGAATACAGTAGAAGATGTTGGGAAATTTCTGGGACCAACAAAAATTTTTGATGTTCTATTATATGCATAAAGGCATTTGCGTACAATGGGGCCACATTGGGCCCCATCACATAACCAGCCTTCTGCAGATAGAACCCTTTGTCATAGAGGAAATAATTACTCTCAAGTGTTAGCTGTAAAAGCTTTAGGAACAACTGGGTACAAGGGCCTTTATGGTTTTGATTATCCGTAATAAGATGTTCCACTACTGCCATGTCCTCTCTGTGCAGGATGCAAGTATATAAACTCATAACATCCATGCTACAGAGCAGGGTCACCTGTGGAATAATACCTAGTTCCTTCAGTTTCAGCAATAGATGTGTGGTATCCCTTAAATATGCAGGGGTAGCTTGCAAACAAGGGTTAAGGAAACCATCTAAGTATGCAGAGAGAGTCTGGTAGAGTGATCCCCTGGCTGAGATAATTGGTCAGCCAGGAGGATCTATTAACCTCTTAAGTACCTTAGGTACTGTGTAGAAGATGGGAGCTACTGGATGGTCAACAGTTAATAGTTTTCCTATCTCAGTTGTTATAGCCCCCTCTTCTATTGCTAATTTCAAAATGCAATTAACCTCTTTTTTAAAATTAGCAGTAGGGTCTCTCAGCAATTTCTCATAGGTATCTACTTCAGAGAGTTGCCTGAGACATTCATCATCGTATGCTTTAAGGTCCTGTACCACCACTGAGCCCCCCTTATCTGCTTTTCTGATTATTATATCAGATCTTTTTTCCAATGATCTCAAGTTCTGGGCTTCATCTTTGGTCAAGTTGTAGTATTGAACCGACTGAGCTGGCAACTGTTTGGCCTCTTGGTCAAGTAATCGAGAAAAGGTTTTATCTGAAGGATTCACAGTAATAGGATAAAATTTTGAACTTTGTTTGAATTTCAGAAGTGACTTAGGTACTAAAGTTGCAGGATTATCAGAAGTTGGTCCTCCTGCCTGTAATTGTCTTCCAAAGTAATCTTTAAGTCACAACATTCTGTTCAATTTGAATGAATCAATTGTCCATTGAAAAGGGTCTGGGAAAACTGTCGGTATAAAAGATAACCCTTTAGATCAGACTTGATTTTCTAGGGTAGACAGCGGGGTACAAGACAAATTGAAGACTGTATTCATTTTCCCCTAGGGGGTCTTCCTGTCATTGTTTTCCCTCTTGTTCTGTCTGCCCCTCCTTGTCCTCCTGTTTTAGGGGACCCTGTGCCCATTCTGGGAGTCATGCCTAAAGGGACAAGGGAGCTCTGTGATTTGCTGGTACTTGGGGCTTCGTTCTCACTCAGAGATGTACTTGAGCCACTTTGTTGATTAAACCTCCATGGGCACCTCTGTTGTTGTTTCTCCCTCCTTGGATAGTTGTTTCTAGAGGTCTCACCTAACCAAGAGTATACCCTTCTCAGTTGGTAATCATTTTGAACTTTGCTAAGTTTTTCTTTTTTGTATTGAATTAAATCATTCTTATATTGTTCAATTTGTTTATTTAGTTTAGTGAGCCAGTTGTTATCTGTGTCATCCTCTAAGGTTGCCTTGTGGGCTGTTTCTTCTAGCACAAGCAATATAAGGTCCATTGAAAATTTGTTCAGTATTGAAATCCATCTATGGCAAAAGTTGGCACTGTGCCTTCCAATTGTGGGCATGTTTTGACTATGGAAACCCCTCGGGATCTGTTTATCTTTAAAGTAGTTTGACAGTGAGATCCCATGGAATAAAAAGTCCAGTTCCCGTTTTTTAAATTTGTACCACTCCTTGAAGTGTTCTTCTTTAGGGTGATATAATTTTCATCCAAAAGTTTTTCTTTAAATAATATTGCCTCCGCCTCTACCTCTGAATAGCTAGATGTATCAGATACCTCAATCTGAGCAAAGGGGTTCTGCAGCTCCTGTTCCCCCTCCATATCAGCATATATAATGTCAATTATCTTGAAAAAGGAATATGCCAATACTCATAAGATGCGAGCGACCTTGCAAGTTTACACTTTACAGTGTCAGATGCAGGATATCTCCAGAGATCCTGATATCATATAGAAATTCATATATAAGATCTAAAATTATAGATAATATCCCTGCTAGCTTGCGTGGTGGCAATCATGGTAAACAGTTGCTCCAGATTGAATCTAGGTGGATATTACAATTGGGGACTGTGGCTAATTTTTTTAAAGGGTGTGCACATGCCTGATCTATTGTACTTAGGTATATATGTTGAGTTTTTTGTGATAATAAAATAGTATGAGTTTATATTGCATTTCCATAGAAACAACTGACAAACACGTGTGCATCACGCCGCATGACGTCACACCAACTGCGACCCTGGATTTTTGGTGAGCAGTGGAAGATGGACGCGGACAGCAGCACCGCACATGTGAGAGTCATCTTTGATCAGGTATGTGAGGAGAGTGGGGTATTTAAGGAATGATTTTACTGGTGTATTGTATCCTTGATAATGGGCATGGTGCCCGAAACTCCGTTGGATTAAAGCTTCATTTTATTACTAAGATGCTGAGTGCCTCTACTTTATTCTCTTTGCATAGTCATGAGCTGGCTAGCTCTGTTGAAGGCACCAATGCTAGCTGTCATCTACTCATCTCAGAGTGCCGGGAACACTGAAACTATATATACATACATATTATTATTATTATTATTATTATTATCCTTTATTTATATGGTGCCACAAGGGTTCCGCAGCGCCTTACAAAGTACAGAAACAAATGAGCACACAAGACAACAGCTATTAACAGTACAGACAATGCAGTGCAAGTACATGATTTATAAACAATGCTGCATAACACCTAAATAAGCAGCAGGGTGTCAGTAAGCAGTTTTAGGTGCCATTGTGAATGAAAGTAAAAGTATGGCAAGAAGAAGCACGTGAGGAAAGAGGGCCCTGCTCGTGAGAGCTTACATTCTGAGGGGAGGGTCAGACAAACAGGGGTGACACAGATGGGCTAGATAGTGAGGAAGGAGCATAGAGTAGTGGGTTAGGATGAGCGCTGGAAAGCATTGAGGAAGAAATGGGTCTTGATGGCCCATTTGAAGATTAAGAGCCAGGAAGCCAAGTGATGGAGGAATTTTGCAGGAGCAGTGGTGTCAGAGGGGTAAATCCAGGGTTTGGTGATGGCTAGGAGAATCAAGGCATTGCAGATGAATTGCTCATGAACGGAGACCAGTTTATTATAGACAAAACTGGCTTTCCAGAGGGAACAGGAGAGAGGGACAGAGTTAAGAGGTTAGAGGAGAATGAGATTATTAGGGTTGATGCAGTGTGGAGGTGATACTGATCTAGAGAAGGGGAATAAGGAGTGTGGGGTTATGTGGCTGGCTTCTGAATGAGGAAGGGTGACAGCAGGTGGTGGGTCAGGTGGAGGTTTAGTGTGGTGTGGGGGGGATAGGATAGGTAACTTGGAGAAAAGAGAGGGTGCAGGGTTTAGTGGTGGTGCAGCAGGACCATGGTGGAAGAGAAGTGAATAATACTGGAGTTGTGGGAGATGCAGTTGAGAGACTTATATGTGATGAAGAGAGACAGAGGAGGGGGAGAACGTAGAGGGGACTATGGATGGAGAAAAGAGGTGAAAACTGGTGGTAGAGGAGAAAATAATGTAGCGGCTGAGTGAGGGTGGAGTAGAATAAAAGAGACATCGTGTAGATGAGGTGGTTGGGGGTGAAAAAGTCAGTAGTAGTAATGAGTTTGAGATGAGGGAGCAGTACAGGTCAAAGGTCAAAATCAGATAAAAGAAAGAACAGTGCTGGAAGATGTAAAGGCACAACTACAATAGTAAATTATAACCAAAAAAGGAGCGTAGAGCTGTTAAAGTAGCAAGACTTGAGAATTAGTCTAAAGTATGAATATATATATATAAAAAAAAAAGGTATAGGTGTGAAACAATGGTAGATACTACAGTGGTATAAAGATAAATTGACAGTGGTATTGGAATGATTTAAACAATGTAGAGAAGAAACGCAAACATACAAGTATTAAATGTTCAGTAAGCAGGTAGTTGCTTGCAATGCTGAAGCAGGGTGTTGTCAAAAGGTGGGTCCAGGTTATAATGGAAGCTGGATGCTGAGTAGCAGGGTTTCCAGAATCTCAGAAGATCCTTTGCTTTTTTCCAAGTTATAGAGAGTTCTTTTAAAATATTGTCCTCCTGTCTTCCTCCTGCTTAACTCCTGACTAACTCTTTAAGTTATGCTGTACATGTAGTCCCACTTAGAAAAAACCCACTTTGAAATAAAACCTAGCAGCCTTGTACAAGCCTAAACCTTGTGACCTACTGATTATATAGTTTAGCATAACATGTGTAGTCACTGATTACACCCACCCTCATTACCCTCACCCACACCAGATACAAGTCATAAAATTCTAATACAAACAAGCAAGGCCAAAACAGCATCCCAAGAAGCTAGGATATAAGATCTGACTATATAATTAAATTTAAAGTTACTCTGGTGTTTACAGATATTAAATAAAGACAGTATACCCAGCAAATCAGAGAATTCCAAACAGCATTGGTTTTTCTATAATAGGTGCCTGGTGCAAATATATGATTACCCAGCAAATCAGAGAATTCCAAACAGCATTGGTTTTTCTATAATAGGTGCCTGGTGCAAATATATGATTACCTGCAATGAAAGAATGGAAAAATCCGTCAAATCATCATCCCTCACTGATCGCAGAGGATATAGCTAGTAAGAACTCCTGACTAACTCTTTAAGTTATGCTGTACATGTAGTCCCACTTAGAAAAAACCCACTTTGAAATAAAACCTAGCAGCCTTGTACAAGCCTAAAGCCTTGTGACCTACTGATTATATAGTTAAGCATAACATGTGTAGTCACTGATTACACCCACCCTCATTACCCTCACCCACACCAGATACAAGTCATAAAATTCTAATACAAACAAGCAAGGCCAAAACAGCATCCCATGAAGCTAGGATATAAGATCTGACTATATAATTAAATTTAAAGTTACTCTGGTGTTTACAGATATTAAATAAAGACAGTATACCCAGCAAATCAGAGAATTCCAAACAGCATTGGTTTTTCTATAATAGGTGCCTGGTGCAAATATATGATTACCCAGCAAATCAGAGAATTCCAAACAGCATTGGTTTTTCTATAATAGGTGCCTGGTGCAAATATATGATTACCCAGCAAATCAGAGAATTCCAAACAGCATTGGTTTTTCTATAATAGGTGCCTGGTGCAAATATATGATTACCCAGCAAATCAGAGAATTCCAAACAGCATTGGTTTTTCTATAATAGGTGCCTGGTGCAAATATATGATTACCCAGCAAATCAGAGAATTCCAAACAGCATTGGTTTTTCTATAATAGGTGCCTGGTGCAAATATATGATTACCGGCAATGAAAGAATGGAAAAATCCGTCAAATCATCATCCCTCACTGATCGCAGAGGATATAGCTAGTAAGAACTCCTGACTAACTCTTTAAGTTATGCTGTACATGTAGTCCCACTTAGAAAAAACCCACTTTGAAATAAAACCTAGCAGCCTTGTACAAGCCTAAAGCCTTGTGACCTACTGATTATATAGTTAAGCATAACATGTGTAGTCACTGATTACACCCACCCTCATTACCCTCACCCACACCAGATACAAGTCATAAAATTCTAATACAAACAAGCAAGGCCAAAACAGCATCCCATGAAGCTAGGATATAAGATCTAACTATATAATTAAATTTAAAGTTACTCTGGTGTTTACAGATATTAAATAAAGACAGTATACACAGCAAATCAGAGAATTCCAAACAGCATTGGTTTTTCTATAATAGGTGCGTGGTGCAAATATATGATTACCCAGCAAATCAGAGAATTCCAAACAGCATTGGTTTTTCTATAATAGGTGCCTGGTGCAAATATATGATTACCTGCAATGAAAGAATGGAAAAATCCGTCAAATCATCATCCCTCACTGATCGCAGAGGATATAGCTAGTAAGAACTCCTGACTAACTCTTTAAGTTATGCTGTACATGTAGTCCCACTTAGAAAAAACCCACTTTGAAATAAAACCTAGCAGCCTTGTACAAGCCTAAAGCCTTGTGACCTACTGATTATATAGTTAAGCATAACATGTGTAGTCACTGATTACACCCACCCTCATTACCCTCACCCACACCAGATACAAGTCATAAAATTCTAATACAAACAAGCAAGGCCAAAACAGCATTCCATGAAGCTAGGATATAAGATCTGACTATATAATTAAATTTAAAGTTACTCTGGTGTTTACAGATATTAAATAAAGACAGTATACCCAGCAAATCAGAGAATTCCAAACAGCATTGGTTTTTCTATAATAGGTGCGTGGTGCAAATATATGATTACCCAGCAAATCAGAGAATTCCAAACAGCATTGGTTTTTCTATAATAGGTGCCTGGTGCAAATATATGATTACCTGCAATGAAAGAATGGAAAAATCCGTCAAATCATCATCCCTCACGGATCGCAGAGGATATAGCTAGTAAGAACTCCTGACTAACTCTTTAAGTTATGCTGTACATGTAGTCCCACTTAGAAAAAACCCACTTTGAAATAAAATCTAGCAGCCTTGTACAAGCCTAAAGCCTTGTGACCTACTGATTATATAGTTAAGCATAACATGTGTAGTCACTGATTACACCCACCCACATTACCCTCACCCACACCAGATACAAGTCATAAAATTCTAATACAAACAAGCAAGGCCAAAACAGCATCCCATGAAGCTAGGATATAAGATTTGACTATATAATTAAATTTAAAGTTACTCTGGTGTTTACAGATATTAAATAAAGACAGTATACCCAGCAAATCAGAGAATTCCAAACAGCATTGGTTTTTCTATAATAGGTGCCTGGTGCAAATATATGATTACCCAGCAAATCAGAGAATTCCAAACAGCATTGGTTTTTCTATAATAGGTGCCTGGTGCAAATATATGATTACCTGCATTGAAAGAATGGAAAAATCTGTCAAATCATCATCCCTCACTGATCGCAGAGGATATAGCTAGTAAGAACTCCTGACTAACTCTTTAAGTTATGCTGTACATGTAGTCCCACTTAGAAAAAACCCACTTTGAAATAAAACCTAGCAGCCTTGTACAAGCCTAAAGCCTTGTGACCTACTGATTATATAGTTAAGCATAACATGTGTAGTCACTGATTACACCCACCCTCATTACCCTCACCCACACCAGATACAAGTCATAAAATTCTAATACAAACAAGCAAGGCCAAAACAGCATTCCATGAAGCTAGGATATAAGATCTGACTATATAATTAAATTTAAAGTTACTCTGGTGTTTACAGATATTAAATAAAGACAGTATACCCAGCAAATCAGAGAATTCCAAACAGCATTGGTTTTTCTATAATAGGTGCGTGGTGCAAATATATGATTACCCAGCAAATCAGAGAATTCCAAACAGCATTGGTTTTTCTATAATAGGTGCCTGGTGCAAATATATGATTACCTGCAATGAAAGAATGGAAAAATCCGTCAAATCATCATCCCTCACTGATCGCAGAGGATATAGCTAGTAAGAACTCCTGACTAACTCTTTAAGTTATGCTGTACATGTAGTCCCACTTAGAAAAAACCCACTTTGAAATAAAACCTAGCAGCCTTGTACAAGCCTAAAGCCTTGTGACCTACTGATTATATAGTTTAGCATAACATGTGTAGTCACTGATTACACCCACCCTCATTACCCTCACCCACACCAGATACAAGTCATAAAATTCTAATACAAACAAGCAAGGCCAAAACAGCATCCCATGAAGCTAGGATATAAGATCTGACTATATAATTAAATTTAAAGTTACTCTGGTGTTTACAGATATTAAATAAAGACAGTATACCCAGCAAATCAGAGAATTCCAAACAGCATTGGTTTTTCTATAATAGGTGCCTGGTGCAAATATATGATTACCCAGCAAATCAGAGAATTCCAAACAGCATTGGTTTTTCTATAATAGGTGCCTGGTGCAAATATATGATTACCGGCAATGAAAGAATGGAAAAATCCGTCAAATCATCATCCCTCACGGATCGCAGAGGATATAGCTAGTAAGAACTCCTGACTAACTCTTTAAGTTATGCTGTACATGTAGTCCCACTTAGAAAAAACCCACTTTGAAATAAAATCTAGCAGCCTTGTACAAGCCTAAAGCTTTGTGACCTACTGATTATATAGTTAAGCATAACATGTGTAGTCACTGATTACACCCACCCACATTACCCTCACCCACACCAGATACAAGTCATAAAATTCTAATACAAACAAGCAAGGCCAAAACAGCTTCCCATGAAGCTAGGATATAAGATCTGACTATATAATTAAATTTAAAGTTACTCTGGTGTTTACAGATATTAAATAAAGACAGTATACCCAGCAAATCAGAGAATTCCAAACAGCATTGGTTTTTCTATAATAGGTGCCTGGTGCAAATATATGATTACCCAGCAAATCAGAGAATTCCAAACAGCATTGGTTTTTCTATAATAGGTGCCTGGTGCAAATATATGATTACCTGCAATGAAAGAATGGAAAAATCCGTCAAATCATCATCCCTCACTGATCGCAGAGGATATAGCTAGTAAGAACTCCTGACTAACTCTTTAAGTTATGCTGTACATGTAGTCCCACTTAGAAAAAACCCACTTTGAAATAAAACCTAGCAGCCTTGTACAAGCCTAAAGCCTTGTGACCTACTGATTATATAGTTTAGCATAACATGTGTAGTCACTGATTACACCCACCCTCATTACCCTCACCCACACCAGATACAAGTCATAAAATTCTAATACAAACAAGCAAGGCCAAAACAGCATCCCAAGAAGCTAGGATATAAGATCTGACTATATAATTAAATTTAAAGTTACTCTGGTGTTTACAGATATTAAATAAAGACAGTATACCCAGCAAATCAGAGAATTCCAAACAGCATTGGTTTTTCTATAATAGGTGCCTGGTGCAAATATATGATTACCCAGCAAATCAGAGAATTCCAAACAGCATTGGTTTTTCTATAATAGGTGCCTGGTGCAAATATATGATTACCTGCAATGAAAGAATGGAAAAATCCGTCAAATCATCATCCCTCACTGATCGCAGAGGATATAGCTAGTAAGAACTCCTGACTAACTCTTTAAGTTATGCTGTACATGTAGTCCCACTTAGAAAAAACCCACTTTGAAATAAAATCTAGCAGCCTTGTACAAGCCTAAAGCCTTGTGACCTACTGATTATATAGTTAAGCATAACATGTGTAGTCACTGATTACACCCACCCACATTACCCTCACCCACACCAGATACAAGTCATAAAATTCTAATACAAACAAGCAAGGCCAAAACAGCATCCCATGAAGCTAGGATATAAGATTTGACTATATAATTAAATTTAAAGTTACTCTGGTGTTTACAGATATTAAATAAAGACAGTATACCCAGCAAATCAGAGAATTCCAAACAGCATTGGTTTTTCTATAATAGGTGCCTGGTGCAAATATATGATTACCCAGCAAATCAGAGAATTCCAAACAGCATTGGTTTTTCTATAATAGGTGCCTGGTGCAAATATATGATTACCTGCATTGAAAGAATGGAAAAATCTGTCAAATCATCATCCCTCACTGATCGCAGAGGATATAGCTAGTAAGAACTCCTGACTAACTCTTTAAGTTATGCTGTACATGTAGTCCCACTTAGAAAAAACCCACTTTGAAATAAAACCTAGCAGCCTTGTACAAGCCTAAAGCCTTGTGACCTACTGATTATATAGTTAAGCATAACATGTGTAGTCACTGATTACACCCACCCTCATTACCCTCACCCACACCAGATACAAGTCATAAAATTCTAATACAAACAAGCAAGGCCAAAACAGCATTCCATGAAGCTAGGATATAAGATCTGACTATATAATTAAATTTAAAGTTAGTTTGGTGTTTACAGATATTAAATAAAGACAGTATACCCAGCAAATCAGAGAATTCCAAACAACATTGGTTTTTCTATAATAGGTGCGTGGTGCAAATATATGATTACCCAGCAAATCAGAGAATTCCAAACAGCATTGGTTTTTCTATAATAGGTGCCTGGTGCAAATATATGATTACCTGCAATGAAAGAATGGAAAAATCCGTCAAATCATCATCCCTCACTGATCGCAGAGGATATAGCTAGTAAGAACTCCTGACTAACTCTTTAAGTTATGCTGTACATGTAGTCCCACTTAGAAAAAACCCACTTTGAAATAAAACCTAGCAGCCTTGTACAAGCCTAAAGCCTTGTGACCTACTGATTATATAGTTTAGCATAACATGTGTAGTCACTGATTACACCCACCCTCATTACCCTCACCCACACCAGATACAAGTCATAAAATTCTAATACAAACAAGCAAGGCCAAAACAGCATCCCAAGAAGCTAGGATATAAGATCTGACTATATAATTAAATTTAAAGTTACTCTGGTGTTTACAGATATTAAATAAAGACAGTATACCCAGCAAATCAGAGAATTCCAAACAGCATTGGTTTTTCTATAATAGGTGCCTGGTGCAAATATATGATTACCCAGCAAATCAGAGAATTCCAAACAGCATTGGTTTTTCTATAATAGGTGCCTGGTGCAAATATATGATTACCTGCAATGAAAGAATGGAAAAATCCATCAAATCATCATCCCTCACTGATCGCAGAGGATATAGCTAGTAAGAACTCCTGACTAACTCTTTAAGTTATGCTGTACATGTAGTCCCACTTAGAAAAAACCCACTTTGAAATAAAACCTAGCAGCCCTGTACAAGCCTAAAGCCTTGTGACCTACTGATTATATAGTTAAGCATAACATGTGTAGTCACTGATTACACCCACCCTCATTACCCTCACCCACACCAGATACAAGTCATAAAATTCTAATACAAACAAGCAAGGCCAAAACAGCATCCCATGAAGCTAGGATATAAGATCTGACTATATAATTAAATTTAAAGTTACTCTGGTGTTTACAGATATTAAATGAAGACAGTATACCCAGCAAATCAGAGAATTCCAAACAGCATTGGTTTTTCTATAATAGGTGCCTGGTGCAAATATATGATTACCCAGCAAATCAGAGAATTCCAAACAGCATTGGTTTTTCTATAATAGGTGCCTGGTGCAAATATATGATTACCTGCAATGAAAGAATGGAAAAATCCGTCAAATCATCATCCCTCACTGATCGCAGAGGATATAGCTAGTAAGAACTCCTGACTAACTCTTTAAGTTATGCTGTACATGTTGTCCCACTTAGAAAAAACCCACTTTGAAATAAAACCTAGCAGCCTTGTACAAGCCTAAAGCCTTGTGACCTACTGATTATATAGTTAAGCATAACATGTGTAGTCACTGATTACACCCACCCTCATTACCCTCACCCACACCAGATACAAGGCATAAAATTCTAATACAAACAAGCAAGGCCAAAACAGCATCCCATGAAGCTAGGATATAAGATCTGACTATATAATTAAATTTAAAGTTACTCTGGTGTTTACAGATATTAAATAAAGACAGTATACCCAGCAAATCAGAGAATTCCAAACAGCATTGGTTTTTCTATAATAGGTGCCTGGTGCAAATATATGATTACCCAGCAAATCAGAGAATTCCAAACAGCATTGGTTTTTCTATAATAGGTGCCTGGTGCAAATATATGATTACCGGCAATGAAAGAATGGAAAAATCCGTCAAATCATCATCCCTCACGGATCGCAGAGGATATAGCTAGTAAGAACTCCTGACTAACTCTTTAAGTTATGCTGTACATGTAGTCCCACTTAGAAAAAACCCACTTTGAAATAAAATCTAGCAGCCTTGTACAAGCCTAAAGCCTTGTGACCTACTGATTATATAGTTAAGCATAACATGTGTAGTCACTGATTACACCCACCCACATTACCCTCACCCACACCAGATACAAGTCATAAAATTCTAATACAAACAAGCAAGGCCAAAACAGCTTCCCATGAAGCTAGGATATAAGATCTGACTATATAATTAAATTTAAAGTTACTCTGGTGTTTACAGATATTAAATAAAGACAGTATACCCAGCAAATCAGAGAATTCCAAACAGCATTGGTTTTTCTATAATAGGTGCCTGGTGCAAATATATGATTACCCAGCAAATCAGAGAATTCCAAACAGCATTGGTTTTTCTATAATAGGTGCCTGGTGCAAATATATGATTACCTGCAATGAAAGAATGGAAAAATCCGTCAAATCATCATCCCTCTCTGATCGCAGAGGATATAGCTAGTAAGAACTCCTGACTAACTCTTTAAGTTATGCTGTACATGTAGTCCCACTTAGAAAAAACCCACTTTGAAATAAAACCTAGCAGCCTTGTACAAGCCTAAAGCCTTGTGACCTACTGATTATATAGTTTAGCATAACATGTGTAGTCACTGATTACACCCACCCTCATTACCCTCACCCACACCAGATACAAGTCATAAAATTCTAATACAAACAAGCAAGGCCAAAACAGCATCCCAAGAAGCTAGGATATAAGATCTGACTATATAATTAAATTTAAAGTTACTCTGGTGTTTACAGATATTAAATAAAGACAGTATACCCAGCAAATCAGAGAATTCCAAACAGCATTGGTTTTTCTATAATAGGTGCCTGGTGCAAATATATGATTACCCAGCAAATCAGAGAATTCCAAACAGCATTGGTTTTTCTATAATAGGTGCCTGGTGCAAATATATGATTACCTGCAATGAAAGAATGGAAAAATCCGTCAAATCATCATCCCTCACTGATCGCAGAGGATATAGCTAGTAAGAACTCCTGACTAACTCTTTAAGTTATGCTGTACATGTAGTCCCACTTAGAAAAAACCCACTTTGAAATAAAACCTAGCAGCCCTGTACAAGCCTAAAGCCTTGTGACCTACTGATTATATAGTTAAGCATAACATGTGTAGTCACTGATTACACCCACCCTCATTACCCTCACCCACACCAGATACAAGTCATAAAATTCTAATACAAACAAGCAAGGCCAAAACAGCATCCCATGAAGCTAGGATATAAGATCTGACTATATAATTAAATTTAAAGTTACTCTGGTGTTTACAGATATTAAATAAAGACAGTATACCCAGCAAATCAGAGAATTCCAAACAGCATTGGTTTTTCTATAATAGGTGCCTGGTGCAAATATATGATTACCCAGCAAATCAGAGAATTCCAAACAGCATTGGTTTTTCTATAATAGGTGCCTTGTGCAAATATATGATTACCTGCAATGAAAGAATGGAAAAATCCGTCAAATCATCATCCCTCACTGATCGCAGAGGATATAGCTAGTAAGAACTCCTGACTAACTCTTTAAGTTATGCTGTACATGTAGTCCCACTTAGAAAAAACCCACTTTGAAATAAAATCTAGCAGCCTTGTACAAGCCTAAAGCCTTGTGACCTACTGATTATATAGTTAAGCATAACATGTGTAGTCACTGATTACACCCACCCACATTACCCTCACCCACACCAGATACAAGTCATAAAATTCTAATACAAACAAGCAAGGCCAAAACAGCTTCCCATGAAGCTAGGATATAGGATCTGACTATATAATTAAATTTAAAGTTACTCTGGTGTTTACAGATATTAAATAAAGACAGTATACCCAGCAAATCAGAGAATTCCAAACAGCATTGGTTTTTCTATAATAGGTGCCTGGTGCAAATATATGATTACCCAGCAAATCAGAGAATTCCAAACAGCATTGGTTTTTCTATAATAGGTGCCTGGTGCAAATATATGATTACCTGCAATGAAAGAATGGAAAAATCCGTCAAATCATCATCCCTCACTGATCGCAGAGGATATAGCTAGTAAGAACTCCTGACTAACTCTTTAAGTTATGCTGTACATGTAGTCCCTCTTAGAAAAAACCCACTTTGAAATAAAACCTAGCAGCCTTGTACAAGCCTAAAGCCTTGTGACCTAAGGATTATATAGTTAAGCATAACATGTGTAGTCACTGATTACACCCACCCTCATTACCCTCACCTACACCAGATACAAGTCATAAAATTCTAATACAAACAAGCAAGGCCAAAACAGCATCCCATGAAGCTAGGATATTAGATCTGACTATATAATTAAATTTAAAGTTAGTTTGGTGTTTACAGATATTAAATAAAGACAGTATACCCAGCAAATCAGAGAATTCCAAACAGCATTGGTTTTTCTATAATAGGTGCCTGGTGCAAATATATGATTACCCAGCAAATCAGAGAATTCCAAACAGCATTGGTTTTTCTATAATAGGTGCCTGGTGCAAATATATGATTACCCAGCAAATCAGAGAATTCCAAACAGCATTGGTTTTTCTATAATAGGTGCCTGGTGCAAATATATGATTACCCAGCAAATCAGAGAATTCCAAACAGCATTGGTTTTTCTATAATAGGTGCCTGGTGCAAATATATGATTACCCAGCAAATCAGAGAATTCCAAACAGCATTGGTTTTTCTATAATAGGTGCCTGGTGCAAATATATGATTACCCAGCAAATCAGAGAATTCCAAACAGCATTGGTTTTTCTATAATAGGTGCCTGGTGCAAATATATGATTACCCAGCAAATCAGAGAATTCCAAACAGCATTGGTTTTTCTATAATAGGTGCCTGGTGCAAATATATGATTACCTGCAATGAAAGAATGGAAAAATCCATCAAATCATCATCCCTCACTGATCGCAGAGGATATAGCTAGTAAGAACTCCTGACTAACTCTTTAAGTTATGCTGTACATGTAGTCCCACTTAGAAAAAACCCACTTTGAAATAAAACCTAGCAGCCTTGTACAAGCCTAAAGCCTTGTGACCTACTGATTATATAGTTAAGCATAACATGTGTAGTCACTGATTACACCCACCCTCATTACCCTCACCCACACCAGATACAAGTCATAAAATTCTAATACAAACAAGCAAGGCCAAAACAGCATCCCATGAAGCTAGGATATAAGATCTGACTATATAATTAAATTTAAAGTTACTCTGGTGTTTACAGATATTAAATAAAGACAGTATACCCAGCAAATCAGAGAATTCCAAACAGCATTGGTTTTTCTATAATAGGTGCCTGGTGCAAATATATGATTACCCAGGAAATCAGAGAATTCCAAACAGCATTGGTTTTTCTATAATAGGTGCCTGGTGCAAATATATGATTACCGGCAATGAAAGAATGGAAAAATCTGTCAAATCATCATCCCTCACGGATCGCAGAGGATATAGCTAGTAAGAACTCCTGACTAACTCTTTAAGTTATGCTGTACATGTAGTCCCACTTAGAAAAAACCCACTTTGAAATAAAATCTAGCAGCCTTGTACAAGCCTAAAGCCTTGTGACCTACTGATTATATAGTTAAGCATAACATGTGTAGTCACTGATTACACCCACCCACATTACCCTCACCCACACCAGATACAAGTCATAAAATTCTAATACAAACAAGCAAGGCCAAAACAGCATCCCATGAAGCTAGGATATAAGATCTGACTATATAATTAAATTTAAAGTTACTCTGGTGTTTACAGATATTAAATAAAGACAGTATACCCAGCAAATCAGAGAATTCCAAACAGCATTGGTTTTTCTATAATAGGTGCCTGGTGCAAATATATGATTACCTGCAATGAAAGAATGGAAAAATCTGTCAAATCATCATCCCTCACTGATCGCAGAGGATATAGCTAGTAAGAACTCCTGACTAACTCTTTAAGTTATGCTGTACATGTAGTCCCACTTAGAAAAAACCCACTTTGAAATAAAATCTAGCAGCCTTGTACAAGCCTAAAGCCTTGTGACCTACTGATTATATAGTTAAGCATAACATGTGTAGCCACTGATTACACCCACCCACATTACCCTCACCCACACCAGATACAAGTCATAAAATTCTAATACAAACAAGCAAGGCCAAAACAGCATCCCATGAAGCTAGGATATAAGATCTGACTATATAATTAAATTTAAAGTTACTCTGGTGTTTACAGATATTAAATAAAGACAGTATACCCAGCAAATCAGAGAATTCCAAACAGCATTGGTTTTTCTATAATAGGTGCCTGGTGCAAATATATGATTACCCAGCAAATCAGAGAATTCCAAACAGCATTGGTTTTTCTATAATAGGTGCCTGGTGCAAATATATGATTACCTGCAATGAAAGAATGGAAAAATCCGTCAAATCATCATCCCTCAATGATCGCAGAGGATATAGCTAGTAAGAACTCCTGACTAACTCTTTAAGTTATGCTGTACATGTAGTCCCACTTAGAAAAAACCCACTTTGAAACAAAACCTAGCAGCCTTGTACAAGCCTAAAGCCTTGTGACCTACTGATTATATAGTTAAGCATAACATGTGTAGTCACTGATTACACCCACCCTCATTACCCTCACCTACACCAGATACAAGTCATAAAATTCTAATACAAACAAGCAAGGCCAAAACAGCATCCCATGAAGCTAGGATATAAGATCTGACTATATAATTAAATTTAAAGTTACTCTGGTGTTTACAGATATTAAATAAAGACAGTATACCCAGCAAATCAGAGAATTCCAAACAGCATTGGTTTTTCTATAATAGGTGCCTGGTGCAAATATATGATTACCCAGCAAATCAGAGAATTCCAAACAGCATTGGTTTTTCTATAATAGGTGCCTGGTGCAAATATATGATTACCTGCAATGAAAGAATGGAAAAATCCATCAAATCATCATCCCTTACTGATCGCAGAGGATATAGCTAGTAAGAACTCCTGACTAACTCTTTAAGTTATGCTGTACATGTAGTCCCACTTAGAAAAAACCCACTTTGAAATAAAACCTAGCAGCCTTGTACAAGCCTAAAGCCTTGTGACCTACTGATTATATAGTTAAGCATAACATGTGTAGTCACTGATTACACCCACCCTCATTACCCTCACCCACACCAGATACAAGTCATAAAATTCTAATACAAACAAGCAAGGCCAAAACAGCTTCCCATGAAGCTAGGATATAAGATCTGACTATATAATTAAATTTAAAGTTACTCTGGTGTTTACAGATATTAAATAAAGACAGTATACCCAGCAAATCAGAGAATTCCAAACAGCATTGGTTTTTCTATAATAGGTGCCTGGTGCAAATATATGATTACCCAGCAAATCAGAGAATTCCAAACAGCATTGGTTTTTCTATAATAGGTGCCTGGTGCAAATATATGATTACCTGCAATGAAAGAATGGAAAAATCCGTCAAATCATCATCCCTCTCTGATCGCAGAGGATATAGCTAGTAAGAACTCCTGACTAACTCTTTAAGTTATGCTGTACATGTAGTCCCACTTAGAAAAAACCCACTTTGAAATAAAACCTAGCAGCCTTGTACAAGCCTAAAGCCTTGTGACCTACTGATTATATAGTTTAGCATAACATGTGTAGTCACTGATTACACCCACCCTCATTACCCTCACCTACACCAGATACAAGTCATAAAATTCTAATACAAACAAGCAAGGCCAAAACAGCATCCCATGAAGCTAGGATATAAGATCTGACTATATAATTAAATTTAAAGTTAGTTTGGTGTTTACAGATATTAAATAAAGACAGTATACCCAGCAAATCAGAGAATTCCAAACAGCATTGGTTTTTCTATAATAGGTGCCTGGTGCAAATATATGATTACCCAGCAAATCAGAGAATTCCAAACAGCATTGGTTTTTCTATAATAGGTGCCTGGTGCAAATATATGATTACCCAGCAAATCAGAGAATTCCAAACAGCATTGGTTTTTCTATAATAGGTGCCTGGTGCAAATATATGATTACCCAGCAAATCAGAGAATTCCAAACAGCATTGGTTTTTCTATAATAGGTGCCTGGTGCAAATATATGATTACCCAGCAAATCAGAGAATTCCAAACAGCATTGGTTTTTCTATAATAGGTGCCTGGTGCAAATATATGATTACCCAGCAAATCAGAGAATTCCAAACAGCATTGGTTTTTCTATAATAGGTGCCTGGTGCAAATATATGATTACCCAGCAAATCAGAGAATTCCAAACAGCATTGGTTTTTCTATAATAGGTGCCTGGTGCAAATATATGATTACCTGCAATGAAAGAATGGAAAAATCCATCAAATCATCATCCCTCACTGATCGCAGAGGATATAGCTAGTAAGAACTCCTGACTAACTCTTTAAGTTATGCTGTACATGTAGTCCCACTTAGAAAAAACCCACTTTGAAATAAAACCTAGCAGCCTTGTACAAGCCTAAAGCCTTGTGACCTACTGATTATATAGTTAAGCATAACATGTGTAGTCACTGATTACACCCACCCTCATTACCCTCACCCACACCAGATACAAGTCATAAAATTCTAATACAAACAAGCAAGGCCAAAACAGCATCCCATGAAGCTAGGATATAAGATCTGACTATATAATTAAATTTAAAGTTACTCTGGTGTTTACAGATATTAAATAAAGACAGTATACCCAGCAAATCAGAGAATTCCAAACAGCATTGGTTTTTCTATAATAGGTGCCTGGTGCAAATATATGATTACCCAGGAAATCAGAGAATTCCAAACAGCATTGGTTTTTCTATAATAGGTGCCTGGTGCAAATATATGATTACCGGCAATGAAAGAATGGAAAAATCTGTCAAATCATCATCCCTCACGGATCGCAGAGGATATAGCTAGTAAGAACTCCTGACTAACTCTTTAAGTTATGCTGTACATGTAGTCCCACTTAGAAAAAACCCACTTTGAAATAAAATCTAGCAGCCTTGTACAAGCCTAAAGCCTTGTGACCTACTGATTATATAGTTAAGCATAACATGTGTAGTCACTGATTACACCCACCCACATTACCCTCACCCACACCAGATACAAGTCATAAAATTCTAATACAAACAAGCAAGGCCAAAACAGCATCCCATGAAGCTAGGATATAAGATCTGACTATATAATTAAATTTAAAGTTACTCTGGTGTTTACAGATATTAAATAAAGACAGTATACCCAGCAAATCAGAGAATTCCAAACAGCATTGGTTTTTCTATAATAGGTGCCTGGTGCAAATATATGATTACCTGCAATGAAAGAATGGAAAAATCCGTCAAATCATCATCCCTCACTGATCGCAGAGGATATAGCTAGTAAGAACTCCTGACTAACTCTTTAAGTTATGCTGTACATGTAGTCCCACTTAGAAAAAACCCACTTTGAAATAAAATCTAGCAGCCTTGTACAAGCCTAAAGCCTTGTGACCTACTGATTATATAGTTAAGCATAACATGTGTAGCCACTGATTACACCCACCCACATTACCCTCACCCACACCAGATACAAGTCATAAAATTCTAATACAAACAAGCAAGGCCAAAACAGCATCCCATGAAGCTAGGATATAAGATCTGACTATATAATTAAATTTAAAGTTACTCTGGTGTTTACAGATATTAAATAAAGACAGTATACCCAGCAAATCAGAGAATTCCAAACAGCATTGGTTTTTCTATAATAGGTGCCTGGTGCAAATATATGATTACCCAGCAAATCAGAGAATTCCAAACAGCATTGGTTTTTCTATAATAGGTGCCTGGTGCAAATATATGATTACCTGCAATGAAAGAATGGAAAAATCCATCAAATCATCATCCCTCAATGATCGCAGAGGATATAGCTAGTAAGAACTCCTGACTAACTCTTTAAGTTATGCTGTACATGTAGTCCCACTTAGAAAAAACCCACTTTGAAACAAAACCTAGCAGCCTTGTACAAGCCTAAAGCCTTGTGACCTACTGATTATATAGTTAAGCATAACATGTGTAGTCACTGATTACACCCACCCTCATTACCCTCACCTACACCAGATACAAGTCATAAAATTCTAATACAAACAAGCAAGGCCAAAACAGCATCCCATGAAGCTAGGATATAAGATCTGACTATATAATTAAATTTAAAGTTACTCTGGTGTTTACAGATATTAAATAAAGACAGTATACCCAGCAAATCAGAGAATTCCAAACAGCATTGGTTTTTCTATAATAGGTGCCTGGTGCAAATATATGATTACCCAGCAAATCAGAGAATTCCAAACAGCATTGGTTTTTCTATAATAGGTGCCTGGTGCAAATATATGATTACCTGCAATGAAAGAATGGAAAAATCCATCAAATCATCATCCCTTACTGATCGCAGAGGATATAGCTAGTAAGAACTCCTGACTAACTCTTTAAGTTATGCTGTACATGTAGTCCCACTTAGAAAAAACCCACTTTGAAATAAAACCTAGCAGCCTTGTACAAGCCTAAAGCCTTGTGACCTACTGATTATATAGTTAAGCATAACATGTGTAGTCACTGATTACACCCACCCTCATTACCCTCACCCACACCAGATACAAGTCATAAAATTCTAATACAAACAAGCAAGGCCAAAACAGCATCCCATGAAGCTAGGATATAAGATCTGACTATATAATTAAATTTAAAGTTAGTTTGGTGTTTACAGATATTAAATAAAGACAGTATACCCAGCAAATCAGAGAATTCCAAACAGCATTGGTTTTTCTATAATAGGTGCCTGGTGCAAATATATGATTACCCAGCAAATCAGAGAATTCCAAACAGCATTGGTTTTTCTATAATAGGTGCCTGGTGCAAATATATGATTACCCAGCAAATCAGAGAATTCCAAACAGCATTGGTTTTTCTATAATAGGTGCCTGGTGCAAATATATGATTACCCAGCAAATCAGAGAATTCCAAACAGCATTGGTTTTTCTATAATAGGTGCCTGGTGCAAATATATGATTACCCAGCAAATCAGAGAATTCCAAACAGCATTGGTTTTTCTATAATAGGTGCCTGGTGCAAATATATGATTACCTGCAATGAAAGAATGGAAAAATCAGTCAAATCATCATCCCTCACTGATCGCAGAGGATATAGCTAGTAAGAACTCCTGACTAACTCTTTAAGTTATGCTGTACATGTAGTCCCACTTAGAAAAAACCCACTTTGAAATAAAACCTAGCAGCCTTGTACAAGCCTAAAGCCTTGTGACCTACTATATATATATATATATATATATATATAACGTAATGGATGGCACTCCCATGCAATAACATAGTTTGGGTGCCCTCAGCAATAGGTTATGAAGCCAACAAATATAGTCACCATAGCAGCAGCACTCCAGGGGAAAAAAACGCAGTCTGGACACAAATGATTGTCAATGTTTCAATGCTTTACTGCATCGTTTTCAATTGTCTTGAAAATGATGCAGTAAAGCATTGAAACATTGACAATCATTCCTGTCCAGACTGCATTTTTTTCCCCTGGAGTGCCGCTGCTATGGTGACATATATATATATATATATATAAAATCACATATATTATATGAGGAGGATAAGCAGCTGAAAGTGCGGCACTCCCCTCAAATAAACCACATGGAGTCCAAGGAATCAATGGAATGTTTCAATACTTTAAGTACTATCTTCAACCATACAAATATACAAACAGCTCACCTTAAATAACACCCTTTTCCCAATGTTCTTGAACTGCACCAGCTGGATCACACAAGGTGACTGACAGCGCATCCTGATGATGTCAGCAAATTAGCGCATCATCACTAAAAGACCCCAATACATCACCATGGTAACAAACAAACAAAAACAGAGCAGGAGCATGTGTGAAAACAGCACTACACTTGGTTGCATAGAAATCTCAATAATGCTAGTAGCACAAGAAAGTCTTCATCAGAAAAATAGTCACAAGTGCATAATGCAAACATCAATAGAATCGTGCATATAAGCAAACATGATAACATGATCACAGGCATTATAGCAATAATATCACACATATGTGCAGAGGCTACAAGGTAAATATGGAAAATCTACACAGAAAAATCTACATAGAAAATATACATAGAAAATACTCATGTAAAGAGAATAAACATAATCTATTAAAAACTAGGGGTGTGCACCAGCCACTTTTTGTGTTTTGTGTTTTGGTTTTGGATCTGGATCTTTCTTTGTGTTTTGGATCTGGATTGGTTTTGCCAAAACCACCCTTCCGTGTTTTGGGTTCTGGGTTTTGTGTTTTGGATCTGTATTTTTTTGAAAAAAAGCATAAAAACAGCTAAAATCACAGAATTTGTAGGTTTTTCTGCTCCTATGCTATTATTAACCTCAATAACCTTAATTTCCACTCATTTCCAGTCAATTCTGAACACCTCACATCTCACAATAGTGTTTTTATGTCCAAAAGGTTGCACCGAGGTAGCTGGATGACTATGCTAAGCGACACGAGTGGGCGGCACAAACACGTGACCCATCTAGGCGTGAAACTGCAGTGGCAGACAGGATGGCAGTTTAAAAATTAAGGCCCCAAACTGTACATAATGCTAAGAAAAAAAAGAGGTGCAAGATGGAATTGTCCTTGGGCCCTCCCACTCACCAATATGTTGTATAAACAGGACATGCACACTTTAACAAACCAATCATTTCAGCGCCAGGGTCTGCCACAGAACTGTGGCTGAATTGATTGGTTCGTTTGGGCCCCCACAAAACAAGCTGGCAATTAATCTGTCCCTGCACAAACTGGCTCTACGGAGGCAAGATGTCATCCTCATCCTCCTCATCCACCGATTCCTCACCCTCTTCAGTGTGCACATCCTCATCCTCACAGAGTATTAATTCGTCCCCGCTGGAATCCACAACCACAGGTCCCTCTGTACGTTCTGGAGGCTGGTCTCCCTGGAAGAGTTGATAATTCATTTTATGAACATCATCTCCACATTTTGTGGAAGCAACCTCCTATGCCTTTCGCTGACAAGGTTCCCGGCTGCACTAAACACTCATTCGGAGTACACACTGGAGGGGGGGCAACTCAGGTAAAATAGAGCCAGTTTGTACAGGGACCTCCAAATTGCTTCTTTTTCCTGCCAGTACAGGTACGGACTGTCTGACATGCCTACTTGGATGCTGTCACCCATGTAATCCTTTAACAGACAGACGCACGCTTGTCGCTGCTGCTTTAAGGATGCAAGTGCGGCTACAGCCCACACAATTCACAAAGACAGAAAAAAAAGAACAATATTTTTATTGTTTGTGTAGCACACTTTAAGGGTGTCACCACCCTTTAACAGACAGACGCACTCTTGTCGCTGCTGCTTTAAGGATGCAGGTGCGGCTACAGCACACACATTTCACAAAGACAGAAAAAAAAAGAACAATATTTTTATTGTTTGTGTAGCACACTTTGAGGGTGTCACCACTTTTTAACAGACAGACGCACGCTTGTCGCTTCTGCTTTGAGGATGCAAGTGCGGCTACAGTCCACACAATTCACAAAGACAGAAAAAAAAAGAACAATATTTTTATTGTTTGTGTAGCACACTCTGAGGGTGTCACCACCCTTTAACAGACAGACGCACGCTTGTCGCTGCTGCTTTAAGGATGCAGGTGCGGCTACAGCCCACACATTTCACAAAGACAGAAAAAAAAAGAACAATATTTTTAATGTTTGTGTAGCACACTTTGAGGGTGTCACCACCCTTTAACAGACAGACGCACGCTTGTCGCTGCTGCTTTGAGGATGCAGGTGGAATCTAGACGGGATTTGGAACCGGGGACACACTACCTCCATCAATTGTCTAAATCCCACTGCACTAATGGCAGATACCGGACGCACGTCTAACACCAACATAGCAGTCAAGGCCACAGTTATACGTTTTGCTTCAGGATGAGAGCTGTCGTACTTCATCCTCATCGCTAGGGACTGTTGGAGGGTCAATTGTTTAGTAAAAGTAGTGATGTTCCTACTTCCTCTCTGGGATGATGAACAACTCCCAGCAGCAGCAACACCACTAGGAGGAAGTGGTTCTTGATCTTTCCCTATTTTATTTTTATCGGATAAAGTTTGGTCCTCCATTTATGTTATATTGATATATACGTGCGGCTAACGCGCACACAAACACAGAAAATATTTTTTTATTTTTGCTGGAGAGTAGTGCACTTTGTTGGTTACACCACCCTTTAAGAAATGAGCCAGCCGGCTCTTTACTTAAGGGACACAGGCGCACACTTCGCGCTGCTCCTTTGTTGATGCACGTGCGGCTACTGCGCACACAATTCACAAACACAGAAAATAATTATTTTTTTTGGTTTGTACTGGAGTGTACTTTGGGGGTTACAGCACCCTTTAACGGTCAAGCCAGCCAGCCCTTTACTTATGACACAGGCGCACGCTTGGCACTACTTTGTTGATGCACGTGCGGCTACTGCGCACACAATTCACAAGCACAGAAAATATTTTTTTTTTGGTTTGGAATGGAGTGTACTTTGGGGGTTACAGCACCCTTTAACGGTCAAGCCAGCCGGCCCTTTACTTATGACACAGGCGCACGCTTGGCACTACTTTGTTGATGCAAGTGCGGCTACTGCGCACACAATTCACAAACACAGAAAATATTTTTTTTTTGGTTTGGACTGGAGTGTACTTTGGGGGTTACAGCACCCTTTAACGGTCAAGCCAGCCGGCCCTTTACTTATGACACAGGCGCATGCTTGGCACTACTTTGTTGATGCACGTGCGGCTACTGCGCACACAATTCACAAACACAGAAAATATTTTTTTTTTGGTTTGGACTGGAGTGTACTTTGGGGGTTACAGCACCCTTTAACGGTCAAGCCAGCCGGCCCTTTACTTAAGACACAGGCGCACGCTTGGCACTACTTTGTTGATGCACGTGCGGCTACAGCGCACACAATTCACAAACACAGAAAATAATTTATTTTTTGGTTTGGACTGGAGTGTACTTTGGGGTTACAGCACCCTTTAACGGTCAAGCCAGCTGGCCCTTTACTTATGACACAGGCACACGCTTGGCACTACTTTGTTGATGCACGTGCGGCTACTGCGCACACAATTCACAAACACAGAAAATATATATTTTTTTGTATTGGACTGGAGTGTACTTTGGGGGGTTACAGCACCCTTCAACGGTCAAGCCAGCCGGCCCTTTACTTATGACACAGGCGCACGCTTGGCACTACTTTGTTGATGCACGTGCCGCTACTGCGCACACAATTCACAAACACAGAAAATATATATTTTTTTGGTTTGGACTGGAGTGTACTTTCGGAGTTACAGCACCCTTTAATGGTCAAGCCAGCCGGCCCTTTACTTATGACACAGGCGCACGCTTGGCACTACTTTGTTGATGCACGTGCGGCAACTGCGCACACAATTCACAAACACAGAAAATATATATTTTTTTGTTTTGGACTGGAGTGTACTTTGGGGGGTTACAGCACCCTTCAACGGTCAAGCCAGCCGGCCCTTTACTTATGACACAGGCGCACGCTTGGCACTACTTTGTTGATGCACGTGCGGCTACTGCGCACACAATTCACAAACACAGAAAATATATATTTTTTTGTTTTGGACTGGAGTGTACTTTGGGGGGTTACAGCTCCCTTCAACGGTCAAGCCAGCCGGCCCTTTACTTATGACACTGGCGCACGCTTGGCACTACTTTGTTGATGCAATTGCGGCTACTGCGCACACAATTCACAAACACAGAAAATATATATTTTTTTGTATTGGACTGGAGTGTACTTTGGGGGGTTACAGCACCCTTCAACGGTCAAGCCAGCCGGCCCTTTACTTATGACACAGGCGCACGCTTGGCACTACTTTGTTGATGCACGTGCCGCTACTGCGCACACAATTCACAAACACAGAAAATATATATTTTTTTGGTTTGGACTGGAGTGTACTTTGGGAGTTACAGCACCCTTTAATGGTCAAGCCAGCCGGCCCTTTACTTATGACACAGGCGCACGCTTGGCACTACTTTGTTGATGCACGTGCGGCAACTGCGCACACAATTCACAAACACAAAAAATATATATTTTTTTGTTTTGGACTGGAGTGTACTTTGGGGGGTTACAGCACCCTTCAACGGTCAAGCCAGCCGGCCCTTTACTTATGACACAGGCGCACGCTTGGCACTACTTTGTTGATGCACGTGCGGCTACTGCGCACACAATTCACAAACACAGAAAATATATATTTTTTTGTTTTGGACTGGAGTGTACTTTGGGGGGTTACAGCTCCCTTCAACGGTCAAGCCAGCCGGCCCTTTAGTTATGACACAGGCGCACGCTTGGCACTACTTTGTTGATGCACGTGCGGCTACTGCGCACACAATTCACAAACACAGAAAATATATATTTTTTTGGTTTGGACTGGAGTGTACTTTGGGAGTTACAGCACCCTTTAATGGTCAAGCCAGCCGGCCCTTTACTTATGACACAGGCGCACGCTTGGCACTACTTTGTTGATGCACGTGCGGCTACTGCGCACACAATTCACAATCACAGAAAATATATTATTTTATTAGCACTTGGGGGGAGCACCCCTGATGGACAGAGCACCCCCTGGACAACACTACAGCACCCCTTTAGGACTGGGACACTGCACAGGACTTTGGAGTGGACACAGCCCCTATGGAGAACTGACTGCACAACACAGTCCAGCCAGCCCCTATGGACTTTGAAGTAGTGGACACAGCCCCTATTAACAACAGCAGCACAGCACAACACAGCCAGCCCCTATGGACTTTGAAGTAGTGGACAACAGCAGCACTACACTACACTACACTACACAGCCCAGCCAGCCCTAACTCCCACCCTCCCTCTTCACTGTCCACAGCCGAGTGAGAAAATGGCGCCGACGCGGGTACCTTATATAGGATCCAAAACCCGCGAGACTCGGACGGTGGGATGATGACGTTTTGCCTCGATTTCAGATCCGAGTCAGGCGGGAAAAGTCGAGCCTGACTCGGATCGGACTCGGATTGGGGGGGCTCGGGCAGGGGTTCGGATTTCAGAAATCCAAACCCGCTCACCCCTATTAAAAACATGATAATTCTAAAGCATCATTTAAGCCACGCTGTACAAATACATCTAACCGGTGGATTCACCTTGCCTCAAACTTTAATAATGAGTGATTTCTATCACCACCTCTCTTCGGTTGTGGGATATGATCTATCATCCTATAATGGAGGCATGCCAAACTATGATTAAAGGCCAAAAAATGGCGGGCCACCAGTTGATCGCTAGAACCGCATGACAATGCAGCTCGAATACTTGAGCGATGCATTGCCAGGCATTTTTCATATTTTCGCTGGGTTTTCCCCACATAGGAGAGCCCACATGGACAAATGATCTGATAAACAACAAATGTGCTGTTGCACGTCAGATGATGACGAAAAAAATTGCTTTCCCGAATGTGGGTGAGCAAAAACATCACCAGGGATTAGATAGCTACATGTTACACATGAACATCTAAGACACCCGTTCTTTCTTGCTGACATAAAATGTTTCTTAGGGGGTATATCAATACAGTTAGTAATATCAGCCTTCACAAGTATGTCACGTAAATTTCTCTCTCTGGAGTAACAGTGATAATATCTGTGTTAGCTAAACCCAAAGATTTGTCATATTTTACAATAGGCCAATATGTTATTGAGAAGCTATATATGGGGTGGTCCGCACATCTAGTCGTGGTGATGGGGTGGGGTCCTATGTGTCTGGGGAGGGGGTGGTGGTGGGATAACAGGTGGGAAGGAGGTTGGGTTGATGCTGCAGCGTGTAGCAGGAGTGCCTGCTGGTACTCCTGCATAGTCCTCCCAGTATAACATATTGGATACCATTCTCCCCAAATCCTAGTATGAACATTCAGCCCACAACCCAACAGCAACTACACACAACATCGCCCACCAGACTATATACCAACCAAACCCCCCTTCCCTCAACACTGACTAGCCACAGTAAAAGCCCGAACAATGCCCCAACAATCCCCTATCATAAGTGTCTAGCATGCACACCCACTCACGCAAATTCAAGCACCATACACAGACATGAAGCACAACACCACACGCATCCGGAATACATGGATACACATTTAGATACATATATAGATAACCACAACATACACACCACATAACAACACACCAATCCTCTACCCCTCTTGAATCAAGAGGAACAGCCAACAATAGGATGAGCCTACTAACACACTGTATACAACATACAACAAAATGTACCACATAGCACATCGGGGCATACCCCTGAGCGCACACGCGCTACCATGGCAACGCATATGCCCCACCGCTATGAACACTCCCATGATGTGATGTACTAGAACACACACCCCATTAGTCTGGATGGACGTGTTACCATAGCAACACAGATCCATGTCAGTGTCTAGGAATGCCCATCTAGTATCAACACCACTGGCACATGAAGCTCAACGTCACTCACCAACCCCAGTTTCACCCTATCTGCTACGGCTTTCCATGGACATGCATCACACACAAGGCAGCACAGCAGCTGATCACACCATCTGTTCCTTCCCCCCGTGTGAGATGGGAGGTCACGGGACCCGTCTCAGGCCACACCCAGTCCAGCCATGCTTGGATTCAGGATCCACCCCTACACATGCGTAGGATTGGCCAGTCATGTACATGTGACCCCACACACACCTGGAAGTCCCCCATAAATAACAGCAATCCAAGCACTACAGTAACTACTTGACAAAGGCCAGATGGCCGAAACGCGTTGGTGACCACCACAGCTCTTTAGCACTCAGAACCCAAGCCTTTTCAACACTTTTATTACTGCATCCAAGCCTGTAAGCAGACAACCATATACCAATCAGCAGACCTTGCCTGTCCCACCCGGGACCCACACACTGCCTGTCCTAGTTGGGACCCACACGCTGACCCCACAGGATTATGGGGTCGAACCAACATGAAGACCCCCACATCCTATAATCACCATCCAGTGACTGTCAATTGTGAACATCACGGGTGCCCATCTGCCAGAGACCCCATGGGACCGCAGAGGTTACCAACACCCCCTGGCTATCCATTGGGATGACAACAGCTACTGCTCCCCACCGCAGACCAACATCACCTAACGGTAGGTAAGCTCATCCCAACAACACTGCGGGATGCTTCCAACTGCATGAACACCCCGGTTGCCACAAGTCTGTTGACTAAAGGTCCAGCAGAGGAATGTGCAAGAGTAAGGACCTCAAAGGGTCAAGCTATCTCCCAACAGTGGGCTGTACAGAGACAACACACCCACTCACACAAATTGAACCCACCAACAGAACCACCTAGGGAAGCACTGTGTCTACCCAATAAAGAGGTTGGATCCCAATACATTTGTCAGTCTCTTCATTCACACCTATCTCACACACCAACACTTCCCTCTCCCACCCCACCCCTACCCCCCATTCTCCCATCTCCTGCCCATCACCCCACCCCATCTTGCACACAACCAGAGGAGTGCACATGGAACCCTTATCGTCCACCTCAATATTTGTTTGAGGCCCGATTGATGTTGGGAGATAAGACATTAAAATTATTGACCCAAGGCAATACCTCCCTTTTCTCACTAGATTCACGTTTAGCCAATAGACTATTTCTATCAATCAGCATCACCCTATCTTTAAGTGCGAGTAACTCTTGTTGTTATAAACATGTGTAATAAACTTCTCAATGAGGACATCAATCTGCCTGATAGCAGTATTGGTGTCATTATTGATTCTCCACACCCTCAACATCTGGGAGTATGGAAGTCCCAATTTTAGACTTCTGGGATGGAAGCTATTCCTGTGAAGCAGGGTATTTCACTCAGTCTTCTTATTGAAGACTGACATCGTAAGTGCTAAACCTTTTTTGTTAATAAGGACATCCAAAAAGTCAATAGATTGTTGGTCCATTCTGACTGTAAATTTAACAGGGTTTGAGGATCAATTGTGTGCATCAAATAATTATATCAATGCTTTATCACTACCCTGCCATATCATGAAGACATAGTCTATAAATCTAGTGTAGAACAGGATGTTGTCAGACAGAGCACTATTAGAAAAAAATATTTCATGCTCAATGCCAAACATATAGTTGTTTGCAAAAGCGGGTGCCACAGCCAAGCCCATGGCACAACCCATGAGCTGCAGGAAGTACCCGCCATCAAACATAAAGTAATTTTTTGTCAATACGAACTCCAAAATGTGGACACAAAAAATGCCATAGCCAGACTCATACAAAGGACTTTGAATCAGCAGATCCTTAAAAGCCCTCAAACTATCATGATGGGGGATAATGCATATAGGCTAGTTACATCGGCACATGCTAGCCAAACATCCAGAGGAACATTGCCTAGATCATTCAATTTGTTGAGTAACATGGTAGTGTCCAACACGAAGTTTGGATGTGATTGAATTAAAGGTTATAGAATAGTGTCCAACAGAACTGCACATGCCTGTGCTAAGGATCCCCTTGCACTAATAATAGGTCGCCCCGGCGGTGGAAAAATCCCCTTGTGAACCTTGGAGAAAGTATACAATAGGGGAGTAACTGGAAACTGGCAATAATGCTTGAAATAATGTATCTTCAATAATATTCTCCTCCAATGCACATTTCAGGATATTAGATAACTTTAAGTTAAAGGCAACTGCAGGGTCACCATTTAACTTGCAATATGTCGCACTATCACTGAGCTGATGTTGAATCTCAGATCCATAATCACAGATATCCTGAAGCACCACCACAACTCCCTTATCTGCAGGACGAATTATTAAATTATGATTCTCTGATAGTGACTTGATAGCTGCCCTCTCCAATGGTGTAAGGTTTGGATGGACCATACAAGGCTGCTAGGATAGTGTAGACACCTCATCATCAAGCATCCAAATATATGTCTTGATACTTGCACTAGAGGAGCTAGGTTCAAAATTAGACCGTGGCTATAATTTATGTAGTGCAGACGGTAAACAGTCCTTAATCATTTTTGTAGACTCAAATCTATTAAAAAATTGTTTCAATTTAAGCTGGCGATTTAAATGATGTTTTTCTATCTGCCAAGAAAAATCATCAAAAGGTGTATTAGGGACAAACGATAACCCATTAGTCAAGAGTTGCAACTCTGCCTTAGATAATTCATATGAAGAGTAGTTCAATACTACTTCTTCCTCTGAATTGGTGGTCTTCCATGACTTCTGCTTTTTATTTTGTCTATCTCTATGGGTATATCTCCCCCTTGGTCTAGGGTCTTTGAACGTGTGGTTTTTCCCTAAAGGGACACCCCTGCTGCTGGTAGGCTCAGAATCACTCGCATTACTTATCAATTCCTGTGAGGAATCAGTGTCAACCATGGTTTTTGGGTACCGCCAGCCAAAAAAGAGCGTCTTTGCATATTTTGTCTGCCACCACTAATCCACTGATATACATTGTGCTGTTCGTAGTTGGTCTCTACTTTATTAAATTTTTATTTTTTAAATCTTAACAAATCTCATAGAAATCTTAGAAAAATCTACATAGAAAAATTGCTTGCATTAAACTTATATGACCTGTAATAATAAACGCCAAATTATAGTGTGAAAAATCCCCATAAATCCATGGTTTTTCCGGTCTCCTAGGTTACAGTGTGGAATGCAATCGCATCCACATAATACCAAAGAATTGCGCAGAGGATGTTGGGTTAACATGAGTAAAGGATTATGAGAGACTAGCCCCGAAACCGGAAGTGCAAAATATATGACATTACAGGACCCTTTTTAAGTTCTAAATGTGCTTATAACAACAGCTAAGTTGGTTTAGTTATAGAAGACAACAACAGAAAGCAGAGACAAGTGTCTCAGTTCATTGTTTAGAAGTAAGAGTTCAGCAAACACAAGAAATTATGTCATCACCCAAGGGGGGATATAAGGCAGCTCATAATGGAAGCACAGCATGCACATGCACTTGCTATCCTCTGGAGTCGTGATACTAGGAGCTACCTTGAAAGTAAACCTTTGGTTTTATTTATATACTTTTTTCTTTATGATCAATTAAATTCTTTATATGGACCACAGCTACTTAATATATAGATTATTAAATGTATTGTATGGTTTTTTAAACCTTTGTGACATTTTATCACTTAGTCTATTTGTATTGAAATATATTTTATAGCATGTTAGGAGAATGGAGTTTTTTTGGAAGAATATTGTTGGAGACCCCTCTGTTATTAATTATAGATTTCTAAGTGATATCATTTGTATATTGTATATTGTTAATATGGGTTTTTTCCTGTTTTTAATTAATATTTATTTTACTTTTTGGATTTGAATATATTGGAGTACTAGGTTATATAATTACAAGCGATAATAAGTTTGTAATATGAATAACCTGATTGGATCTTTGATCTACTAATTTGGGCCATTGATAGATAACTTTTATTATTAAATTAATACAGGGCACGACTTGAGAAACTGAAAAAAAATCAATTTGGGTCAGTTGTGAACCTGAATCATTTTGGATTTGTTCAACAAAGTGTGGTATGTATATTTATATTTTTCATGTTTCCACATTGTTGGATCACTCCTAAATTTAATTTATTTCACACCATCTGTCACCCATTCATTTTGTATTTTATCAAGGATATACCACTCAGGAAGGCCTTATTAGGACGAAACATGTTGGTTCACTTAGTTGGTTGAACTGTTCTTAAGCATTTGTTGGTGAATGTTCAACAATTGATGAAAAAGAAAGCTATCAGATGTAAGCTGACTATGTTTTAATACATTTATGGGTCCAATTAAATATGTTATACTACTAATATGGGCCCTTGGGCATTTTTGGGTGCTTCTGGTGTGAGGGTATTTTTTAGTACTACCCAAAGAAAAATTTGGTTCCTTGGAGAACTATCCAACAGGCGTGGCCGTCTCTAGTGAACAGTTGGGGAAGCTTCTCTGGATAAGCATCCTAAAAGATGGAATACAACTTCCATATGAACAAACCATCTGAACCTGATCTATCATCCAAGAAGTACTGAACTTTAAAATACCAGTGTGGCCCTTCTGGGGAATATGTGGTACTGTCCACTCTTATTTTTGTTAAATTAAGATTGTGGAGCACCCTCTTTTCTTTGTATATATATATATATATATATATATATATATCTCATGCAGATCAGGCAGCACTCATTGCAAACATATCACAGGACACAGATTTATCCCGTGATATGTTTGCAATGAGTGCCACCTGATCTACATGCTGCATATCATATTACAATTCATTTGGTTTATGTGAGGAATGCTCCTGCTTTTTTTCCACACAGTGTATTAGTGAGGAGTGCAGCTGGAGAGAATTATAATTATACAGTATATATATATATATATATATATATATAAATAAATATATATATACAGTGTGGATGGCACTCCTACTTGCTGCCCGAGATCAGGGTGCCCTCTGGGGATAGCCGGAAACAAGCAACCAAACACACAAACATAGCCAGCGGCACTCCAAACACAATAAACACAGAAGCAGGAAGTTCACATTAACGTTTCGATGTTTTCATGCATCGTTTTCAAGATCTTGAAAACGATGCATTAAAGCACAAGAAACGTTGATGTGAACTTCCTGCTCCAACCGTGCTTCCAATATATACACCGTAATGGCGGCACTCCGGTAATGAGTCATACACCAGCAGGCAGAACTATAACAATGTTGCTTTATACCCCACACCACGTGAAAAGAACACAGCTTCCGGGTCCGGACATGTGTCGCTCTGACATGACATCATATTAACGGTCTGTTGCCATAGTGATAAAAGTGAAACTAAAAACAAGGAAGAGAAGTGTGAGAGACAATTTTCAATAAGTATATCGAAAATTCATTGAAATCTAATCAGACTCGATTTATATAAATAACAATCCATAAACATATTGCTACAAATTAATAAATGTCAGGAAGGACTAGCACCACCCACTAACAATGTCACTATAGCAGCCCATTGTCATGGAGATGACATGATATTTACCAAATAACATCCTGGAGAACAACATCAAATAAACATATAACACCAATGTGCATTATCATCTACCCTAAAAAAAAAATATAAGATACTATGTATATCCATATCTATACATTAATATTAGGACTCATAAAAAACAATGAAGCCCCAAACTGTCATTAAGCCCATTTGGGAATAATGTGCCCAACCTATATATCCACCGCGATTCACACTGAAGAAGCCTCTGTGATATATTGCCTCCTCTATCAAGCGGTGGAATATGATCAATCAAGATATATCTTAATGCTGCAAGATTATGTCCTGCCTGCGCAAAGTGTCTAGCGACAGGTTGGTCACTCACCCTGGACTTAATTGCCGCCCTTATTGCTGACCGGTGAAGTGCCATCCTGTCACGTAGAGTTCTGTCTGTCTTTCCAATACAACTGAGTCCACATGGACAGGTTATCAGATATATTACAAATTTAGTCTGACAACTTAACCTTCCTTCCTGACATTTATTAATTTGTAGCAATATGTTTATGGATTGTTATTTATATAAATCGAGTCTGATTAGATTTCAATGAATTTTCAATATACTTATTGAATATTGTCTCTCACACATCTCTTCCTTGTTTTTATTTTCAATTTTATCACTATGGCAACTGCCGTTTCTATGATGTCATGTCAGAGCAACACATGTCTGGACCCGGAAGCTGTGTTCTTTTCACGTGGTGTGGTGTGGGGTATAAAGTAAGTGTTTGTTTGTATTGTATTTTGTAACCTGAAGACGATGCATTAAACATCGAAATGTTCTTATAATTCTGCCTGATGGTGTATGACTTATTACCGGAGTGCCGCCATTACAGTGTATATATATATATATATATATATATACACAGGAGAAAATGGTCTGGCACTCACATAACATATGTAATGTCCTTGCTTGGTGCCTTTGTATGATAGACCATGTGCCTGTACCAAGGAGAGGGGGTGACAGGAATGCTATGTTACTTAAGAGTGAATCACATTGGATCCATTATTTGGATGTTGTCACTCCAAAGGGGCTCAATGGGATGGAATGGGTATGAAATACTGCTGGCCGCATGGCCGGTGGTTCGATTCCCTTCAGCGGCAGCCTGACTGGAGCAGAGTGCAATGCCCGACAATGCTGGAAATCCTGATCGTGGATAGGTAAGTATCCAGTAACCTAACCTAACCCCTTTAACCCTAACCCTCCTTAGGGGTGCCTAACCCTAACTTCCCCCCCAAGTGCCTAACCCTAATCCCCCCTCTAAGTGCCTAATCCTAACCACCCCCTTCCCCGCTGCCTACACATAAGTCCCCCGGGGGGGTGCCTAACCCTAAGTCCCCCCGGTGGTGCCTAACCCTAACCCTCCCACCCCCTAGCCTAACCCTAACCCTCCCAGGGGGTTGCCTAACCCTAAGTCTCCCCCGGGAGCCCTAAACCTAACTCTCCCCCCCGTGGCTGTCCGATCACGGCGCCCGGCATCACTACGATCTTGATGCCGGGTGCCGGTCTCCTGGCATCGGGGAAATGTGGGCGTCTACATCTAGACGCCCGGCATTTCACCCTTGCCGGGATAAGACAGTCGGGAAGCCAGCTGCCGGAATATAGGCAGTCAGCTTCACGATTGCTTCCCACTCTGATGATTCCTCTAGCGTGTTTATACTAACTAAATTTATTCATGTTTCATCATTTATTGATGCTGTTCATTTTAGGGTTTATATATTCTTAATTATTATATTCCTTATATTATTATATGACATATGCTACCAGAACTTGATTTATTGATGTTTAGATGTATTTTCCAGCCAGTGTCTATATTTATCATTGTATTATTTTGTCATAGATTATTGTGTTGTATATCCAAGGTGATGGGTATCATGTGATGTGCATTGAGCTGATTGCGTGTTGACACCATTTCGGTACACCACTCTGGACTGGTAACCCAGTGGTTGGCAGCTATTCATGATGTATGGTGGGGTATAAGGTAAGGGATTTTGTGTTTTGTTCTGTTACTCCTGACGAAATTCTTGTTTGAATGAAACGTTGATTATGACCAGTTGTGTGGATTTCAGTTCTTTCAGCCTTGAGAGCCGTGCTATTTGGATATACAGTCAGGTGCATACATTTTGGGACATTGACAGAATTTTCATATTTTGGCCTCAATTCACCACCACAATGGCTTTGAAATGAAACAAACAAGATGTGCTTTCACTGCAGACTTTCAGATTTAAGTTGAGGGTAATTACATCCAAATCAGGTGAACGGTGTAGGAATTACAACAGTTTCTATATGTGCCTCCCACTTTTTAAGGGGCCAAAAGTAATGGGACTATCAACTCAAAAGCTATTTCATGGACAGGTGTGGGCTATTCCCTCGTTATTTCATTATCAACTAGGCAGGTAAAAGGTCTGGAGTTGATTCTGGGTGTGACATTTGCATTTGGACTCAGTTGCTGTTGACTCTCAATATGAGATCCAAAGAGCTGTCACTATCAGTGAAGCAAGCCATCATTAGGCTGAAAAATCAAAACAAACCCATCAGAGAGATAGCAAAAACATTAGGTGTGGCTAAATCAACTGTTTGGAACATTCTTAAAAAGAAAGAATGCACCGGAGAGCTCAGCAACACCAAAAGACCCAGAAGACCACGGAAAACAACTGTGGTGGATGACAGAAGAATTATTGCCCTGGTGAAAAAAAACCCCTTCACAACAGTTGGCCAAATCAAGAACACTCTCCAGGAGGTAGGTGTATATGTGTCAAAGTCAACAATCAAGAGAAGACTTCACAAGAGTGAATATAGAGGGTTCACCACAAGATGTAAAACATTGGTGAGCCACAAAAACAGGAAGACCAGATTAGAGTTTGTCAAACAACATCTAAAAAAGCCATTACAGTTCTGGAACAACATCCTGTGGACAGATGAGACAAAGATCAACCTGTACCAGAGTGATGGGATGAGAAAATTATGGAGAAGGAAAGGAACTGCTCATGATACAAAACATACCACCTCATCAGTGAAGCATGGTGGTGGTAGTGTCATGGCGTGGGCATGTATGGCTGCCAATGGAACTGGTTCCCTTGTATTTATTGATGATGTGACTGCTGACAAAAGCAGCAGAATGAATTCTGAAGTGTTTCGGGCAATATTATATGCTCATATTCAGTCAAATGCTTCAGAACTCATTGGACAGCGTTTCACAATGCAGATGTACAATGACCCAAAACATACTGCAAAAGCAACCAAAGAGTTTCTTACGGCTAAAAAGTGGAATGTTATGCAATGGTCAAGTCAATCCCCTGACCTGAATCCGATTGAGCATGCATTTAACTTGATGAAGAGAAAACTGAAGGGAAAATGCCCCAAGAACAAGCAGGAACTGAAGACATTTGCAGTAGAGGCCTGGCAGAGCATCACCAGGGATGAAACCCAGCGTCTGGTGATGTCTATGCATTCCAGACTTCAGGCTGTAATTGCCTTCAAAGGATTTGCAACAAAGTATTAAAAAGTGAAACTTAGATTTAGGATTGTTTAGTTTGTCCCATTACTTTTGGCCCCTTAAAAAGTGGGAATCATAATATAGAAACCGTTGTAATTCCTGCACGGTTCACCTGATTTGGATGTAATTACCCTCAAATTAAATATGAAAGCCTGCAGTTAAAGCACATCTTGTTTGTTTCATTTCAAAGCCATTGTGGTGGTGAATAGAGGCCAAAATATGAAAATTCTGTCAATGTCCCAATATTTCTGCACCTGACTGTATATAAATTATATATATATATATATATATATATATATATATATATATATATATATATATTAGGGGTAAGCACTGGCCACTTTTCGTGTTTTAGATCTGGATCTTTCTTCGTGTTTTGGATCTGGATTGGTTTTGAAAAAACCAGCCTTCCGAGTTTTGGTTTTTGGGTTTTATGTTTTGGATCTGTATTTTTTAAAAAAAGCATAAAAACAGCTAAAATCACAGAATTTGTGGGTTTTTCTGGTCCTATGTTATTATTAACCTCAATAACCTTAATTTCCACTCATTTCCAGTCTATTCTGAACACCTCACAATAGTGTTTTTATGTCCATAAAGTTGCACCGAGGTAGCTGGATGACTATGCTAAGAGATACGAGTGGGTGGCACAAACACATGGCCCATCTAGGAGTGACACTGCAGTGGCAGACAGGATGGCAGTTTGAAAAACTTGGCCCCAAACAGTATATAATGCAAAGAAAAAAAAGAGGTGGAAGAAGGAATTGTCCTTGGACCCTCCCACCCACCCTTATGTTGTATAAACAGGACATGCACACTTTAACAAACCAATCATTTCAGCACCAGGGTCTCCCACACGACTGTGGCTGAAATGACCGGTTCGTTTTGGCCCCCACAAAACAAGATGGCAATTAATCTGTCCCTGCACAAACTGGCTCTAAGGAGGCAAGATGTCGTCCTCATCCTCCTCATCCACTGATTCCTCACCCTCTTCAGTGTTGTGTACATCCTCATCCTCACAGAGTATTAACTCGTCCCCTCTGGAATCCACCAACACAGGTCCCTCTGTACGTTCTGGAGGCTGGTCTCCCTGGAAGAGTTGATAATTCATTTTGATGAACATCATCTTCTCCACATTTTGTGGAAGCAACCTCCTACGCCTTTTGCTGACAAGGTTCCCGGCTGCACTAAACACTCTTTCGGAGTACACACTGGAGGGGGGCAACTAAGGTAAAATAGAGCCAGTTCGTACAGGGGCCTCCAAATTGCCTCTTTTTCCTGCCAGTACAGGTACGGACTGTCTGACATGCCTACTTGGATGCTGTCACCGATGTAATCCTCCATCATTCTGTCAATGGTGACAGTATCATATGCAGTGACAGTAGACATGTCAGAAATTGTTGCCAGGTCCTTCAGTCCGGACCAGATGTCCAAACTTGGTCCTGCCTGCCCTGTATCACCGCCAGAGGGTTGCTTAGGATACCTAAGTTTTTTCCTGGCAGCTCCAGTTGTGGGAAAAAATGAAGAAGGAGCTGCTGATGTGTCACGTTCCGCTTCAGCTGACAGTGTTTTCACCAGCAGGTCTTTGCACCTCTGCAGGCTTGTGTTGGACGGAAAGAGAGACACAACATAGGCTTTAATCCTATGATCGTGCACGGTGGCCAATATGTAGTGGTCTGATTTCAACAGATTGACCACCCTGGAATCCTGGCAAAGCGAATGAAGGGCTTCATCAACAAGTCCCACATGCCGAGCGGAATCGCTGCGTTTTAGCTCCTCCTTCACTTTCTGCAGCTACTTCTGCAAAAGCCTGATGAGGGGAATGACCTGACTCAAGCTGGCAGTGTCTGAACTAACTTCACATGTGGCAAGTTCGAAGGGCTGGAGAACCTTGCACAACACGGAAATCATTCTCCACTGCGCTTGAGTCAGGTGCATATCCCCTCCGTTGCCTATTTTATAGATGGATGTATAGGCTTGAATGGCCTTTTGCTGCTCCTCCATCCTCTGAAGCATATAGAGGGTTGAGTTCCACCGCGTCACAACCTCTTGCTTCAGGTGATGGTGGGGCAGGTTCAAGAGTGTTTGCTGGCACTCCAGTCTTCGGCACGCAGTCGCTGAATGGTGAAAGTGGCCTGAAATATTTTGGGCCACCCAAAGCGTCTCCTGCATGCACAAGTCACTTTTCAGAAAATTCTGCACCACCATGTTTATTGTGTGAGCAAAACATGGGACGTGCTGGAATTTGCCCAGATGTAATGCCCGCACAATATTGGTGGCATTGTCAGATATCACAAATCCCCAGGAGAGTCTAAGTGGGGTAAGCCACTGGGCGATGATTTCCCTCAGTTTCTCTAAGAGGTTGTCGGCGGTGTGCCTCTTACTGAAACCGGTGATACACAGTGTAGCCTGCTTTGGTATGAGCTGGCGTTTCTGAGATGCTGCTAATGGTGACACTGCTGTTGTTGCTTTGTAAGGTGATACATCTACCCAGTGGGCTGTCAGTCATATAGTCCTTAGTCTGCCCTGTTCCACTTGTCCACATGTCCATGGTTAAGCGGACATTGCGTACAACCGCATTTTTCAGGACACTGTGGACACTTTTTCTGAAGTTTCTGTACAGTCTCGGTATCACCTGCCTAGTGAAGTGGAATCTAGATGGGATTTGGAACCGGGGACACACTACCTCCATCAATTGTCTAAATCCCACTGCACTAATGCTGGATACCGGAAGCACGTCTAACACCAACATAGCAGTCAAGGCCTCAGTTATATGTTTTGCTTCAGGATGACTGCTGTCGTACTTCATCCTCCTTGCTAAGGACTGTTGGAGGGTCAATTTTTTAGTAAAAGTAGTGGTTTTCCTACTTCCTCTCTGGGATGATGAACGACTCCCATCAGTAGCAATAGCAGCAGCGGCAGCTATAGGTGTAGCAAAGCAGGATCCTCTGGAGGAATCCCGGATAGGAGAGTCAGTCATGCCAGTGACATGGCCTGCAGGACTACTTTCGATCCTGACTAATGAGGAAATTGTTGAGGAGGGAGTTGACAGTGTGGTTTGCAGGTGCTTGGATACAACAGGACAACGGGATTTTGGTGTCCCTGGACTGCTTACGGTCTTAGCCAAAGTTTCTGAACTTGACAGTAACTTTTTATGAACATGCTGCAGGTGCCGTATAAGGGAGGATGTTCCTAGGTGGTTAACGTACCTACCCCTATTTATTTCACCTTTACATATGGTACATATGGCAAGATAGTTGTTGTCCGGATTTGGATAGAAATATTGCCAGACCAAAGAGGTGGAATGTTTGGTCTTCTGCCCAGGAATGACCATGATGGGTTTTTTCAACCCACGGACAACAACTGTCTCCCCCAGAGCCTGATTTAAACAAACCACATCACCATCAGAATCCTCCTCGCCAACTTCCTCCTCAGTGCCAGCTACACCAGTTTCCTCATCCTGTTGTACTTCAACAGTGACATCTTCAATTTGCATATCAGCAAGTGGACTGTGGGTGCTCCTTTCAGCACTTGCTAGGGGCGTGCAAATGGTGGAAAGAGCCACCTCTTCCTGTCCAGTGCTGGGAAGGTCAGGCATCGCAACCGCCACCACACTTGAACTCTCCTTGGGGATTTGTGATATCTTCTTAGAATGCACAGTTCTTCACTGTGCTTTTGCCAGCTTTCATTTTTTTTTTTAGCGGGAGGAGGACTTCCATCGTCGTGTGAAGCTGAACCACTAGTCATGAACATAGGGAAATACCTTAGCCATTCCTTGCTACTCCGTGTCGTAAATGGCATATTGGCAATTTTACGTTTCTCTTCAGATGATTTAAATGGTTTTTTTAAGGTAATTTTCCTGAACTTTGGGCCTGATTCAGACCCACTCGCGAGCGGCTGTCCGCTCGCAAGTGGGTCGATGTTATGGACTGAGAATGCGCACGACGGAGGGAGCTCCATCGTGGGCATGCGCCAGACGCAACGAGCGAAGGAAAGTCCTTCGCTCGTTGTGTCCAATCAAAGGGGGCGTGCTGTCAATGTTGATTGACAGCACGCCCCCTTTGGTGGGCGTGCCGGGGGCGTGCCTCCCTGACCGGGGCGTTCCCATGGGAACGCCTCCCATCAGAAGCCGGCCCACTGACATCACTAGTGATGTCAGTGGGAGTGATTTTGGCTCTGATAGAGCCAAAATCACTCTGGAGCTTGCGGTTGAAAACCTCAACCGCAGGCTCCGGCTCGCAAATTCGATGGTCGTGATGGTCTCGACCATCGCGACCATCACAATGCACGCTCGTATAGCCTGTGGGTGGTGACCCACAGCTATACGAGCGTCCAGGAGGATGCTAGATGAAAATGGAGCCCGGCCCTCATTCAGAGCGTGCGCTCTGCTCAGAGCGTACGGCTCTGAATGAGGGCCTTTGTCATTTGGGATTGTATGTGCCCTTTACTATGACATTGGGCATCGGCCTTGGCAGACAACGTTGATGGCATGTTATTGTCTATGTCATGACTAGATGCAGCAGTTTCAACACTAGGAGGAAGTGGTTCTTGATCTTTCCCTATTTTATTTTTATCGGAGAAAGTTTGTTCCTCCATTAATGTTATATTGATATATACGTGCGGCTAAGGCGCACATAAACACAGAAAATAATATTTTATTTTTGTTGGAGACTAGTGCACTTTGTGGGTTACACCACCCTTTAAGAAATGAGCCAGCCGGCCCTTTAATTATGGGACACAGGCGCACGCTTGGCGCTGCTCCTTTGTTGATGCACGTGCAGCCACAGTGCACAGAATTCACAAACACAGAAAATATTTTTTTATTTTGTTTGGAGTGCACTTTGGGGGTTACAGCACCCTTTAATGGTCAAGCCAGCTGGCTCTTTACTTATGACACAGGCGCACTGTTGGCACTACTTTGTTGATGCACGTGTGGCTACTGCGCACACAATTCACAAACACAAAAAAATATATTGTTTAATTTTGTTTGGAGTGCACTTTGGGGGTTACAGCACCCTTTAATGGTCAAGCCAGCCAACCCTTTACCTATGGGATACAGGCGCATGCTTGGCGCTTCTCCTTTTTTGATGCACGTGCAGCCACAGTGCACACAATTCACAAACACAGAAAATATTTTTTTATTTTTTTTGGAGTGCCCTTTGGGGGTTACAGCACCCTTTAATGGTCAAGCCAGCTGGCCCTTTACTTATGGGACACAGGCACACGCTTGGCGCTGCTCCTTTGTTAATGCACGTGCAGCCACAGTGCACACAATTCATAAACACAAAAAAAAATGTTTTTTTATATTGTTTGAAGTATCATTTGGGGGTTACAGCACCCTTTAATGGACAAGCCAGCCAGCCCTTTACTTATGGGACACAGGCGCATGCTTGGCGCTGCTCCTTTGTTGATGCACATGCAGCCACAGTGCACACAATTCACAAACACAGAAAATATTTTTTTATTTTGTTTGGAGTGCCCTTTGGGGGTTACAGCACCTTTTAAAAGTCAAGCCAGATGGCCCTTTACTTATGACACAGGCACACGCTTGGCACTACTTTGTTGATGCTCGTGCGGCTACTGCGCACACAGTTCACAAGCACAGAAAATATTTATTTTTATTGCAATTGGGGGAGCACCCCTGATGGACAGAGCACCCCCTCGACAACACTAAAGCACCCCTTTAGGACTGGGACACTGCACTGGACTTTGGAGTGGACACAGCCCCTATGGATAACTGACTGCACAACCCAGTCCAGCCAGCCCCTATGGACTTTGGAGGAGTGGACACAGCCCCTATGGACAATAGCAGCACAACACAATACAGCCATCCCCTATGGACTTTGGAGGAGTGGACACAGCCCCTATGGACAACAGCAGCACAGCACAACACAGCCAGCCCCTATGGACTTTGGAGGAGTGCACACAGCCCCTATGGACAAAAGCAGCACAGCACCACACTACAGTACACTACACAGCCCAGCCAGCCCTAAGTACCACCCTCCCTCTTCACTGTCCACAGCCGAGTGAGAAAATGGCACCGACGCGATTACCTTATATAGAATCCAAAACCCGCGAGACCCGGAAGGCGAGATGATGACGTTTTGCCTCGATTTCAGATCCGAGTCTGGCGGGAAAAGTTGAGCCTGACTCGGATTGGCCTCGGATCAGGGGGGCTCGGCTGTCTTTGGTTTTCAAGCTGAAACATGTCTGCTGTGATGTCCTGAAGAAGGTCCTACATAGGACCGAAACGTAGACTATGACTATTGCACTTTATGGCTCTATGCACTTTCTCCCTCAAGATGGGTAATTAAAAACCAATTTTCTTGTCAGCTACCTGGTGAGTGCCAATTCTTCTCATTTTTTTATATATATATATATATATATATATATATATATTTATATATATATTTATATATTAATAGAATGGTGATCTTGGAGAGTGCCAATCTCCAATAATGCAGGTTCATCTTTTCCCTTGATATTTAACTGTTCATTCAAAGAGAATGAACATGAAAGAGGGATCCAGTTTCAGTTTATACAATGATACCCTCAACCAGAGTACACCCAATAACCATCAATCAGTTTCTGTCTGCCTAGTTAACATTTGGTTTTATTTAAAACAAATAAATTTCAAATGAATGAGAACCTAACATCACACATATATAGTAGCAATTGTGGGTTAGATGATGTTAATAACTCGCTGTCACCTCTTAATGGGGCACACTCAGGGGTGTTTAGTCTAAGGTAACTGGCTGCTCATATCACAATATATATTCAGTTTTTAGGACAAATTTGAATGACTTATCCAGTCTGTTTTACTACCTGACCTGTGAGATCCTAATATATCAACTTAAAAACAGACAAATAATATTAAAGCAATTGAACTATGGTCCATGTGGTAAATAAAGTGGAAACATTTGGTAGAGTACATACTGCAAGATGGCGTAGACGCTGCATATATTTTTATTTCAAAGTGTTTTTTTTCTCACTGGCATTACATGTACAACATAATTTATAGAGTTAGACAGGAGTGCTTACTAGCTTTATCTTCAACTATCATTGAGTGCAATGATGCGACTAATCTGTTGTTCTCACCTACAGGTAAAAATCTATTGGCACCATGCATCTGTTATAAGAATACATGTGCTGTCTGGATTAAAATTTCTAAGTAAAAATGTATTGGTACCAGGCAAATGTCATAGGAATACAAGTACTGTCTGCAATATAATTTTTAGGTAAATATCTATTCGCAGCAAGCATCTGTTAAAGGAATGCAAGTGCTGTCTGGAATATAATTATAGGGAAACATCTATTGGCACCATGCATCACTTATAAGAATACAAGAGATGTCTGGAATATAATGTCTAGGTAAAAATCTATTGGCTCCAGGCATCTGTTATAAGAATACGATTGCTGTCTAGAGTAAGATTTCTAAAGTAGGTAAACAGTCATTAAGTATTATCTGCAAAATCTCTACTGATTTAAGATATTACCATTCTCACAAATATTCTCACCTCCCATAATTTATTTATCTATTCACACCACCGCCATCTCCTCTAGATCACAAGTTTGTTGTCTTTCTAGTCATCCATGACTCCTCCCTCTCCTTCAAACCTACATCCAGAACCTTTCACAGTCCTGCCATTTTAAACTCAAAAATATTGACAGGATTAGACCCTTTCTCGCACTGGAAGCAAACAGAACCCTCATCCATTCACTGATCATCTCCAGACTGGAATATTGGAATCTCCTTGTATCTGGCCTCCCTGACTTCCACTTGTCTCCACAACAATACATCCTTAATCCTTCTCCCAAGCTATATTCCTCTATAAACATGCTATATCTGCCTCCCATCTCCTACAAGCCCTTCACTGGCTCCCCTTCCCCTTCATAACTAATTTCAAACTTCTCACACTAACCTAAAATGCCCACTTCCATTCCTCTCCTATTTAAATTGCTGAACTCATCTCCCTCCACACACCTGCCATGAATGCCGCCTCTCATCCCAGCTGATTACTTCTTCGATGTCTAGCCTCCAAGATTTTGCTGCTACTTACTGTACCTCTGGAACTATCTCCCTCTTTCTATCAGACTCCTCAACTCTCTACCAGTTCTCATTCTAACATGCTGCTCCATGCTCACTGTCTTTCCACACTATGTCACCCCGTCTGACTGCCCCCTTCTTTAGACTGTAAGATATCATGAACAGGGCCATCTTCCCTCATATGCTTTTCCCTCCCATGCTTCTACCACCATATCCTCCCCACTGCCCACAACTTCATCCAATCTTTGGGTTCTGCCACCCTGCTGCTTATTTGAGTCTTATGACTGCTAATGCAGCAATGTTTATAAACAATGTTCATGTTCTGCAATGCACCCTAAAAAAACCCAAAGCTAGCAACCTACAACCACAAACTGCCCTGGTTCCCAACTGGATCACTACTAAAGACAGGTCTATGGAAAGATGCCAAGCCCACCAACAGGTGACTTTTAAAGTGATAAAGCAACTAACTTGTGTTTGAGTGTCCGGGACTCCGGATTCTCTGCCCCTTGTTATCATCTGGCATCTGAGAGTTAGAGATGGATGGTTCCACACACTTACCACCTAAATTGGTTACATGCTGTTTTTATTCATGAAAAATGTGAGTGCAATGTATAAAACAAACAATAAGTGTTTTATTTTAAAAAAGCTGCTCAATCATTTTTACCTTCTATTTTATGTTCCATACAATGGAGGATTAAGACCTTGTGTATCTAATTATCAATTAGAAAATAAACCATATAGAGGATACGGATTGCATGTACTTACATTTAAGTAAGAATTTAAATCACTAACAGGTGTTTGGGGTGACATAGTGTAGAAATTAAGAGGAGTTTCCAGAAAAACATGATTTTGGGTTCCATACTATAGATGATTAAGACCTTGTTAATGAACTGAATATCAACTAGAAAAGAAACCGTATAGAGGATATGGATTGCATGTACTTACATTTAAGTAAGAATTTAAATGACTAACAGGTGTTTGGACTGCACGCCATAAAATATTTCTCACTTGTGTAAATTTCTTCACTTATGTGTGGCTCTGCCAGTCAGTCCATCTTTAAATCAGCATATGGGAAAGATTTCTGGGCGGCACAACCTGACTCTATATATTAAGGGAGGTGCTACCTGATGAGACTAATTGCAGACACAGAAACAGACAAATCTCAGGTGCACAACTCCAGATTATTAATGATATATATATAAATGCAATAACATTTTGCAATCAATAGAGGTTTTTAGCATAATCATGGCCAAGCTTATGGGCCTACCCACCAATATCCAGGTAACCTCTTTCGGGTAGGTCCCTAACATACCAAGGTTCATATCCAGAGCGCAGGACCCCCCAAAAAATGCCCCAGCCAAGCTGCCCCAGGGCACCAGCATAGTAAGAAAAGTGCAGTGTAAAGAGATAGTTAAGAGCAGCTACAGCTGCATATAAGGAATGAAAATAAAAAAAGGTGAAGTATATATATATTAAACACACAGTGAAGGGTTAAAATGTGTTATAATGGAAAATGTGTTATAATGCAGTGCCCTGAGACATACCAGCCAATGCAATCCAGGGGGACCCACACCCCAAAAATGAACCAAAATTGCACTACAGTATATAACTTTTAGGACTTACCTAGAATTGTGCCTAATACAGTGTGCATATACATTTCCATACTACATGCTTTTAAACCAATAAGGTAGGGTGCTAGCCCAGAATGAGGGCGTCTCATTTCCCTCAGAAGTGCAGTAAAGCACATTAAATGGAGCATATGGGAAAGATTTCTGGGCTGCACAACCTGACTCTATATATTAAGGGAGGTGCTACCTGATGAGACTAATTGCAGACACAGAAACAGACAAATCCCTGGTGCACAACTCCAGATTATTAATGATATATATATAAATGCAATAAAATTTTGCAATCAATAGAGGTTTTTAGCATAATCATGGCCAAGCTTATGGGCTCTGTGTCCGGAAATAGCAGAAGCAGATATGCGAGCACTAATCTGACTGATATCTTTTGATGCTTCTCCCAGGAAAACTGCAGACTCGCAGATGTGTTCAGCTAGTAAGTGTAACTCTGCTCTAGAAGTACCAGAGTCCAAACCTGTAATCAACTGGTCAGCCCAGCAAACCACCACATTGTTAACCCAAGCAGTAACAAGGGTGTGCCTAAGTTGAGCACCCACTGCTGTTTAAATTGATCTTAGCATTGTCTCCAATTTACGATCCAAAGGATCTTTTAGTACTGTAGCTCCCGGTACTGGGAGTGCTGTTTTTTACAAAGACGGGAGATGGATGCATCTACTGGAGGGGGTGTTTCCCACTTCTCCATCATGGATGATGGAAAAGGGTAGCTAGAAGGAAAACGGTGCGGAATTTGGAACCGTTTATCCGGTTGCTTCCAGGCCACTGAGAGCTGCTATTGAAGATGCAGTGAGAACGGAAAAACCGCCAAACTCTTTGGTTGTTCATGAAATAACTCACACTCCTGGGATGCAGGAATAATATCCTCAGGTAAGTTAAGGATTTTTCAGACCGCCAAAATTAAAGATTCCACCCCGGGAGAGGTGGACTCTAACTCTAGAGGGGTATCATCCTGTAATGCTTCCTCCAATTCCCCTTCCTCAGTATCCTCCGTAGCGAGAAATTCCTCGTCAGACTCATCTGACTGGAGAATAGCCGATAAAGGATGCTTTTGTGTCGGTCCTTGTAAGGAAGTGGAGGGAGCGGACACAGCTGTACCCATTACCTGTACCAGGGTGTCTAGAGACTTGGTTAGCCCAGCAACCCAGGGAGGCTGAGACTTGCGTGCCTCAGCTAACTCAGACGTTAAGTCCGTCATTACTCCTACCATGTCAGCGGCCCATGTAGGCGCAGGTGAGGCAGTATTAGCCACAGGTGGATCGATTGCTATACAAGCATTACATAACGTGGACCCAGCTGCATGCGGCTTGGATAGATTGTTGTTACACCTAGAACAAACAAACATCTTTTGAGACGCTTTTGTTCTGTTTGACATGGATACACACAGTCACCACACACAGAGGGACAGAGTATATACAGAGGTAAAGAATAAAACAGAAGGCTGGCTTGGGACACAGAGGAGGAGCACACCCCACTCCCTTCCCACAGATCAGATTCCCTGCACCCCCAGTGTATTATGCACAGCCTCTACTTAACTTGTAGCTGCTGTAGCCAGTAATGGGGAGCCTTCAGTTCTGCTGCACTTCTCCTGTATAAAGGAGAGATGCAGGCTGTTAAGAGTTAATAAACGGCAGCCACGCTGTTATCTACAGCCACTTGCCGAATATATAGAGAGAGCCCGCGTTAATTAGGCCCCGCCCCCTTCTTCATGCCCTAAGGGTTTAATATGGCTGCTATGTCCATCTCCCCCCTCCCCTCCATGCTACCCACGTGTATCAGCGGGGAGTGGGGAGAAGCAGGGAGCAGCATGTAGCGCTGTGTATTTCTAACACAGCGCAGGGCAGCGCTGACATCGGGACCTTGTAGCGTTGTCTAGAAGCGCTATGCACACAGCCACACAGTGCAGCCTGCTGTGTCAGCGTGGGGCAGCAGGGGCAGGAGCCGGGGGATGCGCAGCTTGTTACTCACTGCATGTCCCCGGAGAGGCTTCTCTCAGCAGTCAGCAGAGTATTCTCTTCTTGTTGTGAAGACCTGCTGTGGCGGTAAGGAGCTGTCAGGAGCTCTTGTAATGAGCCCTGTGCACTCCTTCCTGGTGTTTGCTAAAACACCACGGCGCCAGGTACCCAGACCCCTCCTTTTAGATAGGTGGCAAAGGGTACCTATAGGTGTGTAAAAGATGCCTTAAAATAAAATTAAATTAAATTAAATAAATGTATTTGCTGGAGCACAGCATGCAGTGACCAGCTCCTAGAGGCACATTTTCTAAACTGAGAGCTGATGGGGCATAGAGGGGGAGGAGCTTCAAACTTCTAAATTATTTAAAGTGCCGGCTCCAGTAATCCACGCCTCTATACCCCAGCGTAAGCACCTCCAGTGTCCCCTAGTGGATGAAAGAGAAAAAAACTTAAATTAAGACAAAAAATCCTATCACATAACTGCTAAAAAAAATTATGTAGTGCCAGCACTTGAAGAAATCCTCAAGTAAACATAATCATACATAAAATGGGATGATGCTGAGGTAAATGTATGTTTGCTATCTTTTATGTTTTTACCCTGCTCTAGAATTGAGAATACACAAGTAGAGGCAATATACAGTTATGCAAATTCCAATTGCATCTACTCTTATGACAGATGAGGTGTTGCTTGGTGGTAACAAGGAGTTCTCACATACTGAATGCAAGGTTCAGTGAGGGTATATTGATTCAACTGTAATCTATATACAGCAAAGTTGAATGTAAGCAAAGAAAAACCTCTGGTTTAGACGTGTATCTTTAGCACCTAGTACAGGTAGGTGAAAGTGTGTACTGATGGTGATGACTAGTTGTAAGCCAGGTATATGCATAGAGGACAGTCTCATCAGAAGTTACATACAATATGAACACAGGAAAATTTACATATTTTTTCTCTGCACACTCCTTTAGAGCAACATATGACCAATTTGCTTCCAATCTTGCATCAGTTCCAAAGCAGTAACATAAATTTATAATGGAAAAAGTAGCATTTTAAAAAAAATTAAAAATACTTATTTTAAGAATCTTCCCATTGGTGAGAGAAATGCTTCAAGTAATTTTCATTACAACACACCATTCTTCATCTGGCAGATAAAGAAGGATGCAATGTATTACTTTTGTAGCATAATTGTGTGGACTATCTAAAAGAGATTAGTAAACAAGTGTCAGGTATTAAGTTTTATTTTAGTATTTCATAAAAGAAAGACATTGATGGCATTATTAATTTGGGGTTAACAAATTATTAGATAAATTATATTACTGCAGCATTTTTAATAAAAAATCCCCAGAATTCTCTTTACATACATATTACCTAAGACACATAAAACTTTGGTTAAGTCTACTGGCAGTATTCTTTCAGTTAATTATGTCAATTGTTATCATAGTATTATTAATACCCTTAAATCGCTAAACTGAAATAATTGCTTTCCAGACTTATATTGTGGTTCCAAAGCACAAATGTTCTTATTGCAATAAAAAGAAAGTTGCACGCTTTGATCTAACACAATTAGCGCAAAAGACAATTAAATACAAAGGTACAGCCGATACATATGCTAGCGCTCTGGATCCAAATTTCCCAGCATCAAACGTGAAGCCTCCATCAAAGAAAGAAAGAAGAAGATGACTGACTATAGGGCCAAGAGTGCTAGTATATATATATATATCTTTCAGAGAGTAGACAGTACAATAGAAATGAGCTGGCATAATTCCATTGGTTCTTGTTCTTGGTTATTCTGGTACAATGCAGGTCATAGGTTAGTTTGTACAGTGATAGTTCAGCCCTCCAATGGCTCTTTGTGTATCTTTCCCACTGAAGAACTGGTTTAAACTAGTTAATGACACTACATTCAGATTTTACATTCTAACCACTAATTTCATATAATTCATAACTTGCAGACATATGATGCGATCTCCTTGCTGATAGAAGCGGAGATCTGCAAATAAACAGTGATTCAGAATGGTACCAAACATGACTTGTCTACCATGTACTAAACCTTAGATATCAAATACATTCATTTCACAACATAATTGATTACAAATAAAACCTCTAATATTAAGCTTAATGCTTGGGAACCTTTTTTATAAGAGATTGCATGTGTGAGAGTGAGATTATTGTGTAAAGTCGCTAGTATGCGCTGTGCGTCTGTGTTTTATGCTTATCTGTTCTTCGATGTACAGCGCAACTGTGCATTGTGCATCTTGTATATTTTATATGTATTATTTAATGTGCATATAAGTTATGGTAGGACTTTTAACAATATGCGGGAGCAAAGCAGTCGCATGACTCTAATAATCCGCTCTAGCATTGTTCACAATGGTTTTGTGCTGATGACACAAGATGGCATCGTCAGGGGTGACACAAAATGGCATCGCCCGATATTGATTTAAGATTTGCTCTCAGCCAATCATCCAGCTTCGACAGTATGTAGATGTTTATCTACAATCTACTGATCAGTATATGTCTTCTTTTATTAGAGACACTTGTGAATCATTTGGCTTGTCTTTCATCTATGTTCAAAGCTCTTAAGGGGTATATTTACTAAAGTCAGTGTTTTTAGAAATGGAGATGTTGCCCATAGCAACCAATCATGTTATACTTAATATTTAAATTGCACCTTCTAGAAGATAATAGCTAGAATGTGATTGGTTGCTATGGGCAATATATTCACTTCTGAAAACTCTCACTTAAGTAAATATATCCCTTAGTATTTAGCAACGTTTAGATGTTTCAAGTCTGTACACTATTATACCAAATTGTAGTAACGTTGATGTGTTAGATTATCTACTGTACCATGTCCAGGAACAAATGATCTAATTCTACTGTAGATAGATTTTTTATGCTATTAATTGATGATATTCAGAAACTTATTTTTTTGCCTGAACATAATATATATTTTTTTAAATCATGAGGCACTGCAATGCAGTAAAATATAATTTGCTTACGTATTGATACATAAATTGTTCTATTTTGGCAGATCCAATTTATTCTAAATTTATTTATTTTCTGTTTGCTACATACAGTAGATGACTTGTATCTGGTGTAGAATGGAGATGAATTTCAACTAACTGACTATGTATATAAATTGTGATCAGTAAAACCCACAGCTAGTTTTATTTTATCCTGTAATGTGTTGAATTGTTATAATTAATGTTTTATACATACTGCAATACATTTGAATTTCCAGTTACTGATTCCTCATATAAGATTCATAATATTTTCCTTTGTATACATTGTGAGAGATGATTTTTGGTTCATGTGATAATCTGTCATTGTAATAAATTATTTGGGACAGATGTCCAGAATGTTAATTTAGTATAGGGGCCTACATTATTCTTCAATAAGGAAGGCCATTAATACTGCTCACATGTTACAAGATGCTAATAACCCACCTGTTACACAGCACTTTGCCCTGGCAGTCATATCATCTTGGAATTTTGTTTTCAGCTGATTGAATATGTTCCTCCACTTCTGAGAGGTGGTAATTGCAATAAAATATTGCTGCAGAAGGAAGTCAGATCCATTTATCAACTGAATTCATTAAATCAACAAGGACTCAATGAGAACATTAATTTATCATGCTTTCTCTAATTGATATTTATTTCATTTTAACCATTATTTTACTTGAATTTTTATTATACACTGTGCCTATAGATTATGCCATGCCCTTATTCTAATATGTGGATTTTATTGCAATAATTACATATTTTTTATTTGTACTTTTTTTCTTCACTAGGATTTTGTTATCAATTTAGGTCACAGGTTCTCAAACTCGTTCCTCAAGACCCCAAACAGTGCATGTTTTGCAGGTCTCCTCACATAATTACTAGTGAAACTGATAGCTGCACCTGTGGATCTTTTAAAATGTGTCAGTGACTAATGAATACACCTGTGCACCTGCTGTGAGACCTGCAAAAAGGGAACTGTGTGGGGTCCTGAGGATCGAGTTTGAGAACCACTGAATTAGATATTATTATTTTTATATTTTAATTGCCTGAATCCAGCAGCCAGTGCACTTACAGTACTTGTCATATGGGTGTCCTACCTTCAGCACAGATCCCGGCAATCCTGCAGCTCTGCCAGATGGGCGCTGCAATTTGAGAATGGTGGTCAGCTGACCACCAATCTCCCAATGGTGCAGCAGGACTGAGTCATCTGATTCAGCCCTCCAATTCCAATGTAGCAAGGTGTATAAAAGTCATTCATGTTGCTCTAGCAAGCTGCCCAGTGCACTGTTGGACAGTTCCAGCCTGGTTGACTTCTGCATTACCAGCTCTATCTTGGTTAACTCCTGCATTAGCTGGTCCCAGCCCAGCAACTATGTGCATTAGCTGGACCCAGCTTGGAATCCATATGCATTAGCCAGTTCCATCTTGGCATCCATGCACATTAGCCAGTCCAAGCCCGGCAACCATAACCATTAGCCGATCCCAGTCTGGTAATCAAGCCTAGCCAGTCCAAGCCCGGCATCAATGTACATTAGTCAGTTCCAGCCCGGCACCCAGAGTATTGCCAGTTCAAGCCCAGCAACTGAATCGAGCTGGTCCAAGCCTGGCAGCAGTCAGGACCTTATTCAGAGTCGGTCGTGAGCACTGAGCACTTGCAGCCGACTCGATGTTGGTCTACAAGGCATGCGCACGATGGAGACTGCTCCGTCGTGCGCATACGCGAGCCCCCGCTAACGGCATATCACCTGTCATTAGCGGGCTCGAAGCAGATGGAGCGAGCTGTCGATGTTGATTGACAGCTCGCTCCATTTGCTGGGTGGGCAGGGGGTGTGCCAGGCCAAACAGAGGCATTCCTTTCTGAATGCTTGCCATTTTGTGGGCGTCCCCACTGACATCATCAGTGATGTCAGTGGGGAGCTTCCTGCTCAAACAGAGCAGGAAGCTCCCTGGGGCTTAAGGTTGACGAGACCCAACCCTATGGTCTCGTCATAAGCCCTATGGTCGCGATGGTCTTGATTATCGTGACCATCTCCCTTAGCGGTCATTAGAGCTGTGGGTGTTAACCCACAGCCTAACGACCGACATGGAGGTGGCCATTCAGGATGCAAGTGGCTGCCCTGTTTCTGAGCGACCGCTTGCATCCTATGACCGCCTCTGAATGAGGCCCTCAGTCCCAGCCCAGCATCCTGAGCATAACCAGTCCCAGCCCAGCATCTGTGTACATTAGCTTGTTCTAACCCATCAACCAGAGCACAGCCAGTATCAGCCTAGTAACTGAGCCTAGCTGGTCCCAGCCTGCCATCCTAAGCATAATCATTTCCAGCCCACCCCCCTGAGCATAATTGGTTCCAGTCCAGTATCTGAATATACAGTTGCTAATACAATACTCCAGTTAGGTAGTTAACCCAGATTCCAGCTTCAGAGTCCAAACTTCAACTCCAGTTCATTTAATATAGCATGATTGCTAGAATATATTATACACCTAACATATAATAAAACCACTTAATATGGTCAATGATAATTTAAATACATAAAAAACTAGTATAAAATAGGTCAAAATAACCTCAAGAGGAACAAATATAGAGTCCACTATGCCTTTAGAAATCCATTTTGAATGCAGGGATCCACCTTGTGAATTAATGTGTACATTTATCCAGGTATACAATATAAGGATCAATAAACCCAAATGCTAGCTTTTCAAGCTCAACCTCCTCACCATGAATCAACCTCACCACCTTGCAGATCTCGATCCCCAGTACTCAGTCCCAGAGTAGCAGTGGTGGGAGTGCAATATCTCAGTGAATTACACTCCCCGTGAGATGTACACATAACCAACTGATGTTGAAGATGGATCTGTGTCAGTGGGAGAAACACATCATTGGCTGGTGTTTTAGGTAGGGAGAGGCAGATGAAGTAATGGATCCAAATTGCTTGTATCCACAGGGTCCCAATTGTTCTCTAAATCACTAGAATCTGAGGCAATAGTGGGCAAGCCTGCGGATAAGTCCTTAACCGGTTTCTCCATTATAAACGTGTAACGGTTTCTTTAGAAGGTTAACAAGTATATTTTTCTTATTCTCTAAATTATCCAGTAGACTTTGTCACAAGTTCCATATTTACAAAATAAAAAATATTTGATGGTAGTCAGATCTTTATACCAAATTCTGAATATATTGACCTTACACATAGTTTATGTCATATTTATCTGCCAATAACCCCAAAAAATATAAAGTACAGAATATCTGTATAGCTTTGTACAGTATATACATTTTTTAATCAGGTCTACAATAAAACACATCTATTTAGCTACAGTACTACTGGATTCAAATGTGTAGATTAGTTACATTTATTTTAAACCTGATTTGGATAATGTGTTGACATTCTTAATAATGGCTGTGTTTTTCCACAATTTAGACAGATTAATAACAACATGGCAGGCATGTAATAGCATCCAATTTTGCAAAACAAAAAGGTTGGTTTCTGCAAATTTTTAGTGATTTGCACATATTCATATATTATTAGTTTAAACTCTCACTGCAAATTACTGTTCCATTTTATTTCCATGTTTTCAATAGAAAATGCCAGGTGTAAAGATTTCAAAGTTTCCAAATAATTATAAACACTCCAGAAAACATGCTTAAAAATAGATGTCTCTCTTGCTTTCAAGATAGTTATATGACAAATAAATTTGAAATGTGCACCTTCTTTATCCAATAGGCCCTAACATTGGGAGTTAGGCGGAAGCTGGACATACATGTGTACACCCCTTCCTAAAGATAACTAGCCCTTTCTGGTACCCCTTGGCTATGGTAACTAGAGTAATATAATTATTTTATCCACATAATAATTTAAATATAAAATGTGCCCTTATATTTGAAAGAAAAAGTAAGTGCATTACTAATAATATAACAATTTTGCCCCATTGAAAAAAATATATATTAGTGCCGCCTAGTCAGTAAAATAGTATAAATGTCCCCCCTTATTATGAAAAATAAAATAAAAGTGCCTCCATACTTATTTTAACACAATAATTACTGGTCTTTTCTTTAGAACCAAGAGAAGTTATTGCCTTACTTCTCACTCATTTGTACCCCTGTTGTTGTCTTTTTTTAGACTTAGCACAATGGGAAATTATAACAACTTACAGTACATGACTGCCACTTGCTCCAAAGAGATTCAGGAAAACAGTGAGTTAAAAAAGACCGCCTGGCTAGTTAACTGTAAGGACAGCCAATCTGGAGCTCAGAAGACCTGCACATGCATTTTCTCACTTTTTTATAGTTAATGCAATGCCAAGCTGCTGATGATATGTGGGTTTTAAACCTGTTACACACTGTTGCCAGCTTTCAAATCACCAGCTATAAAATTTGGTGATGTGGAGACCAAATCACAATTTGCATTGATTTATAAATTCCATAATATATTACCTTATAGCCCATGTGTTGTAGGATCTAAACCTTTCCCAACAACATTCATATTTTGTAGTGCTTTTCTACCACTTCAATTCCCTCTTCTTTGTGGAGCCTTCTTTTTAGAGAGGATGTTAATTGTATTTTTCCTGGAGCACATTAATTCTGTCCTAATTTTGAAGTTTTATTTGAACTGGGAATAAAAAAAGTGCTATCAATGTCTGAGTCCAATATGTTCTGACCTGTATATTTGTTTCTTAAGCTAGGTACATACTATATAATAATTGGGCCGATTTGCCAATAATCGGTTGATTAGGCAGTTTTTTTTCGATGTAGTGTGTTGGCATGAGCATTTTGGCCAAACACTGATAAAATGCCAAAATCAAAAATGGCCAGAAAAGCTTGGCTTCAATTATCGAATAGCTCAGACTGGCCAGAAAATATTGGCCAAAAGGTCACGATATAATGAAACGTGGGGTCATTTGTTATAATCTAACTATATTTCCTGTAATTTTTCATATTTACCTCATCATCTTCGTGGGCATACTGTACATATGCAAATTATCAATCCATGCATATGAAACATGGCAGGTTGTTAAATTGTATAGTGTATACCACCTGTATTAGGAGCTTTCACTTGCAGAAAAATTGTGTGACTTGTCAGTTAGGTTTGGTGTGTACCTAGCTGAAGTATCAGAGCTATATTTTCTCTAGGATTTAGATTATCCTCCCTTTTAATATTTGACATTAGGATATTGTCATATAGTAATGTAAACCAGTTATATAGTAATGTGAGAAAGTGTACATTTTACTACAATTAAGGACTTGAACATAATTGTTGAACTTTTTTAACTGTATCGGAGCCACAGACATAATCACCACCTACTTTTCTCTATTTGTCTATTTAATAATATAATAATAAGGTATATAAGAAGTAGTTTTTTAAAAGTGATTCCATGTTGAACACTTTGAGCAAAATAATGAAACATTTCTGCAGTTCTATTTGTCCCTCTTTTGGTATTTGATCACAAAATTTAGTGTAATTGCTCCTTGCCTCTTCTCTCTGTCAACTGTGTCTGTCTGTCCCTCCCCCATAGATTGTAAGGTCTCACAAGCAGTTCCCTCTTCTCTCATGTACTTTGCCTTCCCTCACTTATACCATAATCTCCTCCCCGCTGCATGCAATGGCACCTTGGGTATAATGACTGCCAATGCAGCATTATTTATAACTAATGTCCATGTCCTGCAATGTTCTGTATTATAAGTGACAATGCTCTTTTATTGGTCATACTGTTTCTGTTTAACTACCTTGTGAAGTACTGAAGAACTCTTGTCATGGAGGAGGAATAAAAAGATAAAGAGAAGAAGGAAACAGAAGAAAGAAGAAAAAGTAGAAGATACAAATGTCTAAGTGCTCCCCTAATGTTTTAAAGCAGCTCTCAATATCAAAAACATGTATACATGAATAAAAAGGGAAAAAGATAATTGGTTTATAATACTTCCAATACAATATGTGCAGCAAGCTTAATACATGAAACAAACATTTGAACATATGTCAACACAGAAAGAAATCAATTGCTTACAGTTCATTCTAAGTAGATTGCCTCCTACTGTACCTATATATGACAAAAATAAAAATATAATTACTTAGGTAGTTTCTCACTTCCTTGCCCTCAAACAGGTTCACTGCAGCAGCCTCAATTGTCCATTGCCATCTGGGGAAGTTATTCAGCATTGAAAGTCTGCACCCTGGCTTATACCTCTCACAGGCTCAGATTGCTCTTCAGATGTTCAGTTGGATGGGGAGCTGGCTGCTTGACATCTCACAAGGAATGTGCACGGCTCACAAAGTCAGCAGTCAGACAGCCAGGAAGCCTACTGATTTGTCTGACCACCGACTGACTGTATTTTAAAAGAGAATTAACCTACTGTAGTCCAAAATGGACAATTTAATGGCCCTTTCTACCATGGTAACAATTATCACTTATCATTATTTTACAACAATAAACAACATTTGCTGATGAATTATCTCCTTATACTGACAGGTGAACAGCCTCTGTCACTCTGGGCCTGATTCAGAGTTGTATTCTCTGCCGAGGTTTTATCAAATAGTGTGATTTTTTTGCAACTGCACATGTTTCTGAGTCACATTACACGTGTGTCAAAATACATTACCATAGTCACATGCTGCAAGTCTTTATTCCCATTGTGATTGACAGCCAGGGAGTGATTGTGGTGGCAATTGGGAGTGTGTGCTAAAAAAAGCAGGCATGTTTGTACCATTTTGGGGATGTGTTACATCCTGCACATGCAATCCTATACACAAGAAACAGGGCTCTAGTGTCTTAATCATGGCAGCCATTCTGAGTGGCAATAGAGTCACTCAGGAAGTCAATATTTTCATGATTTACATCTGATGTTGTGTTCCTGTATGCAGTTCTGGACAGCTGTGATGGTTTTCTAAGTGTAAGTTCCGGCAGCATTTGCATTTGTATATCTTTGCTTACCCACAGCTGTGGCATCATTAGTGTACAACTCTTAATCAGGCCCTCTGACACTTTGAGTTATGCCAATTGATTGAGAGGGGGAGCATCAGTGAGTCTTGTCCACAGTCCAACTAGTACCCCTGTCACCCATCCATTGATGTGGCACTAAAAGGAGTAGGCCTATATTTTATTACATGTAATTATAATGCTTCATACAGTATGTACTATATACAGTATGGTAAAATTAAGGATTAATATATAACTTCACACAAAGCAAATTTTAATATTAATCTACAATAAACCAAAATATTATCAGTGTCCGGACTATAGATAGACAGTAAAAAGGTCAACAATGTCCAAATAGACACCAGATGTTAGACAAGCAGTAGGTTGACAGGAACAAAAGATCGACACAGTAAAGGTCAACATGGCAAAAGGTTGACAGGTACAAATGGTCAACAGGGTCAAAATATTACCAAGAAAATGGTAGACACACAAATGGTCAACATATTTTTTTTATACTTAGGGTTATAGTTATGGTTAAGTACCTAACGGAGGGTTAGGTTTAGGCAATTACCCTGACAGTTAAAGTTACCCACCAGGAGTGAGGGTTATGGTTAGGCACTTACTGAAGGGTTAGGGATAGGCATCAGGAGGAAGGGTGAGGGGTTGGCACTTACTGGAGGGTAGAGTCAGGCAATAAAGAAAGAAACAAATCTAATAATAAAAAAAAAAATGTGGTACATGCAATGCAATGTAAATTAACTGGAAAAGTAAAACCAAAAAATATATCAACTCATAAATAAAGAAATAAACAAATAAATAAACAAATACTGTGAGTGACTTATGCAAATATATAAAAAGCAAGTTTAATGTGCATAATCCAAATGTTATAAAAAAAACACGATTATATGGATATGTACATAGTATTCAGAAGAAATATTGTAAAGTGGGCATTATAAAACACCAGAGATAAGGACCCATCCATTTTTTGCAAAAGTATTGTAAATAGTCAGTGAGAGCTCCACATATAATTACATGATGCCTGCTGAGTCCTATAGGGTGCAATGATAGAAACCCAGCAGGGTTGGAATAACCTGCAGCTTGTGCAGTCCTTTGGCTGTAAAATGCTCCCAAATGGTAGGGTAATGGCAATGCTTTGCATGTAATCCTCCTGTATTTTATGGAACAAAGGGTCTCATTCAGAGCCGCTCGTAAGTGGCCATACGCTCGTTCCGAGCGATGTTCGCACATCTGCGCATGCGCACGGATTGTAATACGCATGCACAAACCAGTCAGTGCGGCCGAAAATCGTGTGCTCGCTAAATAGCGAATGCCTGCTATTTTGAGTGACAGAGTGAGGCGTATGTGGGTGGTAACAGGGGAAGGTGCTTGAAAACGGGGAGTGGAGATCAGAATGCAGGCTTGCCTAAAGGTCAAAACGGGCGTTTTAAGGGTGTGCATAATTACTACAGCAGCGTCATTGCCCATGTCACTTGTTTTTTTTTAAGTCAGAACTGCTCGCTAAATTGCGGTAGGAAAAACCAACCACAAGAATAGCGAGCAGTTCAGACACCATTCGATGTACTCGATTAATCTAATAAATAGCGGACATGACGTATGATGCGAGCGGCCAGGGGGTGTTTATTTCAAAATTACGACCGCAAGTTTTGTTCGCTCGTTCAGACATAGAGGCGTGAACAGACCGCAAAGAGCAAACGGTTCATTTGAATAGCCACCCCTTTTTTCTGAAGCGAACAACCGCAAATTGCGTCCAGCTCTGAATCAGACCCAAAGTCTCAATTCCAAGATGGTAAGTAATAAAAGGCCCAATAAAGGGCAAATCTCTGGTTATCAGCCTGAAGAGTGTCTCCCTGTCATAGACAACTTTTTCAAAGGCAGTATGTGTTTTGCTCCTGTTTGGCATATATAAATACCCCTTCTCATTAGAGAACAAGTGTATGCACATGCATTCCTCATTAATTAGGATGCACCCTAGTGCACACAGTATAACCATAGAGTCACAATAAAATAATGAAGAAAGCTCACACAGTTTAAAGTAGGGGTGAGCGGGTTTGGATTTCTGAAATCCGAACCCCCCGAGCCCCCCCGATCCGAGGCCGATCCGAGTCAGGCTCGACTTTTCACGCCTGACTTGGATCTGAAATCGAGGCAAAACTTCATCATCCCGCCGTCCGGGTCTCATGGGTTTTGGGTTCTATATAAGGTACCCGCGTCAGCGCCATTTTCTCACTCGGCTGTGGACAGTGAAGAAGGAGGGTGAAAGTTAGGGCTGGCTGGGCTGTGTAGTGTGGTGTAGTGTAGTGCAGTGTTGTGCTGTGCTGCGCTGTGCTGCTGTTGTCCATAGGGGCTGTGTCCACTCCTCCAAAGTCCATAGGGGCTGGTTGTGTTGTGCTGTGCTGCTGTTGTCCATAGGGGCTGTGTCCACTCCTCCAAAGTCCATAGGGGCTGGCTGTGTTGTGCTGTGCTGCTATTGTCCATAGGGGCTGTGTCCACTCCTCCAAAGTCCATAGGGGCTGGCTGGACTGTGTTGTGCAGTCAGTTGCCCATAGGGGCTGTGTCCACTCCAAAGTCCTGTGCAGTGTCCCAGTCCTATAGTGGTGCTGTAGTGTTGTCCAGGGGGTGCTCTGTCCATCAGGGGTGCTCCCCCCAAGTGCAAAAAAATAAATATTTTTTCTGTGTTTGTGAATTGTGTGCGCAGTAGCCGCACGTGCATCAACAAAGTAGTGCCCAAGCATGAGCCTGTGTCATAAGTAAAGGGCCGGCTGGCTCATTTCTTAAAGGGTGGTGTAACCCACAAAGTGAAAAGTAACTCCAACAAAAAGAAAAATATTTTCTGTGTCCGTGTGCGCCTTAGCCGCACGTATATATCAATATAACATAAATGGAGGACAAAACTTTCTCCGATAAAAATAAAATAGGGAAAGAACAAGAACAACTTCCTCCTAGTGCTGTTGCTGCTGCTGGGAGTTGTTCATCATCCCAGAGAGGAAGTAGGAACACCACTACTTTTACTAAACAATTGACCCTCCAACAGTCCTTAGCGAGGTGGATGAAGTAAGAGAGCAGTCATCCTGAAGCAAAACATATAACTGAGGCCTTGACTGTTATGTTGGTGTTAGACGTGCATCCGGTATCCACCATTAGTGCAGTGGGATTTAGACAATAGATGGAGGTAGTGTGTTCCCGGTTCCAAATCCTGTCTAGATTCCACTTCTCTATGCAGGCGATACTGAGACTGTACAGAAATGTCAGAAAAAGTGTCCTCAGTGTCCTGAAAAATGCGGCTGTACCCAATGTCCACTTAACCACGGACATGTGGACAAGTGGAACAGGGCAGACTAAGGACTATATGACTGTGACAGCCCACTGGGTAGATGTATCACCTTACGCAGCAACAACAGCAGCATCACCAGTAGCAGCATCTCAGAAACGCCAGCTCGTTCCAATGCAGGCTACGCTGTGTATCACCGGTTTCAGTAAGAGGCACACCGCCGACAACCTCTAAGAGAAAATGAGGGAAATCATCACCCAGTGGCTTACCTCACTTAGACTCTCTTGGGGATTTGTGATATCTGACAACACCACCAATATTGTGTGGGCATTACATCTGGGCAAATTCCAGCACGTCCCATGTTTTGCTCACGCAATAAACTTGGTGGTGCAGAATTTTATGAAAAGCGACAGGGGCATGCAGGAAATGCTTTGGGTGGCCCGAAAAATTTCTGGCCACTTTCACCATTCAGCGACTAAGTGCGCCTGTGTCATAAGTAAAGGGCTGCCTGGCTTGTAAGTTAAAGGGTGCTGTAACCCCCAAAGTGCACTCCAAACAAAATAAAAAATTCCTTTTTTTCTGTCTTTGTGAAATGTGTGGGTTGTAGCCGCACCTGCATCCTCAAAGCAGCAGCGACAAGCATGCATCTGTCTGTTAAAAGGTGGTGTATCCCTCAAAGTGCGCTCAACAAACAATAAAAAAAATTCTTCTTTTTTTTCTGTCTTTGTGAAATGTTTGGGCTATAGCCGCATGTGCATCCTCAAAGCAGCAGCGACAAGCGTGCGTTTGTCTGTTAAAGGGTGGTGTAACCCTCAAAGTGCGCTCCACAAACAATAAAAAATTCTTCTTTTTTCTGTCTTTGTGAATTGTGTGGTTGTAGCTGCACCTGTATCCTCAAAGCAGCAGCGACAAGCATGCGTCTGTCTTTTAAAGGGTGGTGTAACCCTCAAAGTGCGCTCCACAAACAATAAAAAAATATATTCTTTTTTTTCTGTCTTTGTGAATTGTGTGGGCTGTAGCCGCACCTGCATCCTCAAAGCAGCAGCGACAAGCTTGCGTCTGTCAAAGGGTGGTGTAGCCCCCAAAGTGCGCTCCACAAAAAATTAAAAATTCTTCTTTTTTTTCTGTCTTTGTGAATTGTGTGGGCTGTAGCCGCACCTGCATCCTCAAAGCAGCAGCGACAAACATGCATCTGTCTGTTAAAGGATTACATCGGTGACAGCATCCAAGTAGGCATGTTAGACAGTCCGTACCTGTGCTGGCAGGAAAAAGAGGCATTTTGGAGGCCCCTGTGCAAACTGTCTCTGTTTTACCTGAGTTGCCCCCCCCCCTCCAGTGTGTACTCCGAAAGAGTGTTTAGTGCAGCCGGGAACCTTGTCAGCTAAAGGCATAGGAGGTTGCTTCCACAAAATGTGGAGAAGATGATGTTCATAAAAATGAATTATCAACTCTTCCAGGGAGACCAGCCTCCAGAACGTACAGAGGGAGCTGTGGTGGTGGATTCCAGTGGGGACGAATTAATACTCTGTGAGGATGAGGATGTACACAACACTGAAGAGGGTGAGGAATTGGTGAATGAGGAGGATGAGGACGACATCTTGCCTCCGTGGAGCGAATTTGTGCTGGGACAGATTATTTGCCAGCTTGTTTTGTGGGGGCCCAAACGAACCAATCATTTCAGCCACAGTCGTGTGGCAGACCCTGGCGCTGAAATGATTGGTTTGTTAAAGTGTGCATGTCCTGTTTATACAACATATTGGTGAGTGGGAGGGCCCAAGGACAATTCCATCTTGCACCTCTTTTTTTTTATTCATTATGTACTGTTTGGGGCCTAGTTTTTCAAACTGCCATCCTGTCTGCCACTGCAGTGTCACTGCTAGATGGGCCATGTGTTTGTGCCGCCCACTCGTGTCGCTTAGCATAGTCATCCATCTACCTCGGTGCAACCTTTTGGACATAAAAACACTATTGTGAGGTGTTCAGAATAGACTGGAAATGAGTGGAAATTAAGGTTTTTGAGGTTAATAATAGCATAGGAGCAGAAAATGCAACACATTTTGTGATTTTAGCTGTTTTTATACTTTAAAAAAAAAAAAATACAGATCCAAAACACAAAACGCAGAACCCAAACACCAAAGTGTGGTTTTGGGAAAACCAATCCAGATCCAAAACACGAAGAAAGATCCAGATCCAAAACCAAAACACAAAACACGAAAAGTGGCTGGTGCACAACCCTAGTTTAAAGTATAGAATATTAGAATCAAATAAAATAAGATAACAATGAAAATATTATTAAAATAAAAATATTCTTGATAAAAAGGGGGGGAGACAAATGTATTTAAGGAGATAATTAGTAAACTAAATCTATGTATCTCAAATAGAAGGATAAATATATATCTAGGCAATCTAATTTGCATCTCAGCGACAAAAACTGTGTCTATATAATGTGTAATGTAGTCAGGGCTGCCATCAGGGGGGGACTGCCAGGCCTGTTTTTCTGGGCCCAGAGAGAGAGGGGGCCCGGTGTTCAGTATTAATGGAGAAGACACTGGCAGCATTCCAAATAAGTTTCCAGCTGCGAGCGGAATGGCAGCCAATCAGGAGTGGCCACTCCTGATTGGCTGCTTGCAGAACGACAACCAATCAGGAGTGGCCGCTCCTGATTGGTTGTCCCGCGAGCAGCCAATCAGCAGTGGTCGCTCCTGATTGGCTGTCGGGCCACGAACTGTGATGGGTTCGCGGCCAGTGCCTTATTTGAAATGACACCCACACTATCTTGCTGGCTGCAGGTAAGTGCATAGCCCGCCTTTTCCTAATGCAGCCAGCCCTTCACTGCGCATCCGCCCCCACCAAGTCCAGACAGCCTCCCCTGCCATGTGCCTCTTCACTACTCCTAACAGCCCTCCCTCCCATGTGCCTCCCCCTTCTCCAGCCTTTCCTAACCTGCCCCTCCCCCCAATAAGGTTCAGCCTTCCCTGCCCTATGCTCTTCCCCAGGGGGGCCCTGAATATTTTATTAGTACTGGTCCCCACAATTTCTGGTGGCAGCCCTGAATGTAGTTATATATGTTTTCCAGAAATGCTTTGTTCTTTTCACTCGGCATCTATGTGAATAAATACAGATCCTAAATGATCTGTGTATAAATCATTAGATGTGAGTCCAAATAACTCAGAGTGTGTCTCCATGACTTATTGTATGTCTTTAAAACATAATCAGTTCACAAATCCTAGATCTTCAGCACACATTATAAATATGAGATGCACTGCGCATCCACAAGACACACACTGCATCACAAAACTGCACCATGTGTCCAAACGGTGCACGCCTCATCCAAGGGTGCTCAGTGCATCTAGTAATGCAAGCGCACCCACAAGACACAAAATAGCATCACACATGTTAATGCCTATCTAGGCAACCAGTTTTTCCACATTGCCTAATACAAAATTTATAGAACATAATATTTTTAACCCACTGTTTAGTATAGCATATATCAGCAGGGATTGTGCTCCAAAGCATCAACTATACATATGTATTAACACATTGTTGGTCGTAAAACAGAAGACTGTCTTAATAAACCTTTTATACACAATTTCAAATAACAAATAGATATTTATTTTGCAAAATCTGATATATATCAGTGAACCATTCTTCCAAATTAAGTATATATATATATTATATGTATTTATTATTAATTCCATAACTTCTTTTAAGCATTTGGAGATTAAGCATTGATATTCAAAAAACCATATAGCTATGGGAACATGGATCACAATAACTCTTCTTCATCCAAAAGAATACTATAATATTGTACACTATAATTCACATGAGGTGGGTCAGCCTGGAGCCCTGTGTGTGCATAGTGTGTCCTGACAATCGCTAAGATGCACGCAGAGGGCAGCACGCATAGACTCACAGAATGCAGTTGAGCTCAATTGCTTTGTTTAGACCATCAGGGGTGATGGTATTGCACTTATAGATCCAGAACAATTCTTGTTGGCATAACCTCTGATACCTATCACCCCCCTAAAAGTGGTAGGTATGTGCTTTATCCCTACTAATCTCAAACCCTCCACTTTGCTATCGTGAAACTCAAAGAAATGTCTCGATACACTGTGGTCTACCATCTTATTGGTGATATTCCTTCTGTGCTCCAGGAACCTCTTGTTGAATAGTCTTGTAGTTCTGCCCACGTGATACTGTGGGCAGGAGCACATGAGGATATACACTACATACCTTGTATTACATTTGATAAATTGTTTGATATCGATTTTTTTAGATTTAGCTTCTCTAAACACAGAATTTTTGTTTTATTCACTGTATAATCACAATGGAGACACTTTTGTTATCCTCACTTAAAGAACCCACAATGTTTTTGTGGGAGCCATCCTTTATCTCCTATATTTGTTTGCAGTGTAGGTTTCAGATGGCTTGGAGAAATTTCTTTACAGTTATATTATTTTTAAAAACTATCTTTGGTTTATCTGATATGAGATTATCAAGTAGGGCATATTGGGATAGAATCGAATAGTTATGGCTAATAATTATTTTAAGTTGATTAGAGCATCTATTATATTTTGAAATAAAAGTGCTAGTTTTATCATCTACAAATTCTAAATTTAGTATATTTTTATTATTTTTGTAGTTTGGTGATTGATTAATAAGATATTTTTAGTGTCTGTCTCTAAAGCTATCTTACATCTTTTCAGCTTGTAGCTCAAACATTTCTGTGGTGGAACAATTCCTTCTTATTCTATGTAGCTGATGCTTCAGAATATTAGCTTTCCAAGGTCAGTGGTGTCCACTAAAAAAGTGGAGGTAGTTGTTAGAGTCCACTGGTTTACTATAGTTCTGACTCATAATTTTATCATTCTTTATGAAGAGGGTCACATCTAAAAAATGTAACATGGCAAGGACATAGGACACAGGTCTGGTGAGCTCCCCCATCTCACATCCTGAAACCCTGTCCTCTGCCTGATTCCTGCTCCCTCTTACCATTTGTGGACAGCTCTGGTGCTGGTGATCCTTGTGGGAGTCTACCCGAGTGTGTCCTGCTTGCTGCTGCTGTCGGAAGGTCGGTGTGTGTGGCCGCAGCCTTCCTGCTCAGGTGATGTGATAGGCCTCTGAGCTGAGCTCCGCTCTTCCTGTTCCCGGCACCTGTCCCTTGACTGTTGGTGTGGTGAGGAGCTGCTGATGGTGGGTAGGCACTGTTGTATTGCTCCAGGGCCAGTTATTATTATTATTATTATTATAATTTATTTATATGGCACCACAAGTGTTCCACAGTGCCTTACAAAATTCCTGGTGCTCTCCCTGCTCAGACCCCAGTGGGGGGTGTGACTTCTACTGACAGCAGCCATAGCATATCCTCTGTCTGCCTGGCTCTCCTCTGCCCTTTCTGCTTCCTGGTAACACTGCTGCTGGGTACTTTGGTGTAACCACCATGGTGAAGACTACTCAGGCTGCTGCAGCAGCTAAGCTGGAAAGATTTGCCCATACACCTGCAGCTAGGCTCCCCACCCTCCTGCCCAAGATGCTCAGCCTGTTAAGGGTGATGTGGAGTCTCCTCAAGGCTCTACCACTACAGCTCCTTCCCAGTTGACTTTACAACAAGTGCTGGAGGCCATTGCTGGCAGTGAGAAACAGCTTTCTGTCAAAATTGAAAAAGTCTAATGTGACCTGTCATTACTGCAACAAGATGTTCAGAGGATTTGTGAGCAAGTTGGCAAGGTGGAAGCATGCATATCTACTCTGGGGGACTCCCATGGTCTGTTGAAGGAAAATGTCTCTTCTCTAATTCAGCAAATCGCCGCTATTCAAAATAGGCTCCTAGATATGGAGGGGCATTTGCGCAGAAATAATGTCCGATTCATTGGATTGCTTGAAAAGGAGGAAGCATTCCTGGAATTATGGCTAATTGAGTCCTATGGAAGGGATTCCTTCACTTCGCAATTTGCTATAGAAAGGGTGCATTGGATACCTACTCACCCTCTCCCACCTGGTGCCCCACCTCGCACTTTTATAGCAAAACTCCTACATTATAAAGATTGGAATGCAGTGCTACATCTGGGATGCATTAAAGTCCCTTTGGTCAAGAATGGGGTGCAGATCTCCGCATTCCCCGACTTTGCCATGGAAGTTCAAAAGAGTAGGGCACAGTTCTTTCCAATTAAATGTAGACTCCGAGACTTGAACCTTTCTTATGCTATGTTATTTCCTTCCAAGCTCCAGGTTGTGGCTGACAGAGAATCTAAATTTTTCACTACTCCATGGGAAGTGGCTGCCTGGCTGGATTGCTATGCTCCTGGTGGCAGACAGATAGCTCCTGACTGACTCCATTGTGTAATCATGTATAACATAAAATCTTTCCTTTTTCATGTTATTGGTTAAGGATGAGAATTGCAATGTTGATGTATAATACTCCTGATAATTTTTCCTGGGTTTTTGTTATTATGATCTGGGATGTTGTTTACATATTGCTACCGGAATTTATATATGGTTCTGTGTGACTGGGGTGCTCCCTTGCAATGGTGGCTTCTTTTCTTCATTGCCTCAATGTAGTATTGTTTGGGTTGACCTATAGTACTACGGTTTAGTTAAGTTTTGTTAGTTTTCATTTGAGATTTGGGAATTAGGTATGCCAAGGTTGGGGGTAGTATACTGGGAGGGCAATGTTATTGTGTATTATTTTTATTTTTTATATTTTTTTTCCGTTTATGTTTTTTATTTTTTTACTATTATTATTTTTTATTGCTGCTATTTATTGTCCACACTAATTTGTATGTTCCATGTGGTGGTTGGGACATGGTGTTCTATTCTGTTTCTATCATTCATTCCTGTGAATGACCCGGATACATTTTCTCACGTGGAATGTCCGCAGGGTGAATGATAGAATAAAGTGGTCTTTGGTATTGAAACTTATTAAACAGTATAATTCCGATATAGTATGCCTTACTGAAACCCACTTGATGGGCAATAAACTTCTTTCCCTTTGGAGGCCATGGTTGGGCTGGGCATACCATGCCTTGCATACATCATCTTCATGGGGAGTTTCAATCTGTATTAAGAAATCAGTACCGTTTGTATTAATTTCAGTTAAAACTGATCCATATGGCTGATATGTGTTTAGTGATTGTAAAATACATTCCCAGCATTTATTTATTATTGCATTGTATATACCACCTCCTTTGATGTGCTGAAGCATGCTGCTTCCTTTGTGTCTCAGTCTACTGCCACTCTTGTACTTTGTTTGGGCAATTTTAACAATTTGATGGACCTTTTCTTAGACAAATGGAGGGAGGTTTCAAATCTTTCTGTTAGTGGTGGACAGACAGGATTTGACAAATTTATTGACAGATTGGGGTGGATAGATGCTTGTAGGGTCAAGAACCCTAAGAGGCAACAATTCTCACATTTTTATATGTCCTTCTATTCCTTTTCTAGTATTGACTTAGCTCTGGTGCCCCCTACCTCAATTCCTATTATTAGGGATATACAATATAAGGCCAGGGGGTGTTGGATCATTCTACTCTCTCCTTATCCCCAGATTTAGACTGTAAAAGAGGTCAAGTGTTTTGTAAACTTCATCCATCTTGGCTAATCCAGATGTGGGCAGGCTCTGATTTGCAGACTTTATGGGAGGGTTTTTTTCAGATAACATAGGTAAAGCATCTATGCCAGTTGTGTGGGACTCCTTTAAGGCGGCATAGATGAGAAGTACCTTGATTCAACGTATTGTTGCCTTGAAGCTGTTTTACAGGAAAAAAGAAGCTGATTTAGAACATGATTGTCATGAATTAGAGATTTTATACCTAAAAGATGGGCTAGCTGCATCTTGATCTCATTGGTTGAAGGCCCAATCTGCTTGGTTGGCCCATTTATCAGATCGTAATATGTGCAGTTTATTATTTAGAGCCCATAGTCATTACGTGCTGACAGTACTGGCAGTTTTTTGACACATTTACATCATGCTGACTGCTCAGTGGCCCATTTCAGAGATTGTTAATTCTACTGGTAGAGTGGCTACAATAAATTCTGATATAGCAGATATATTTCTCTCATTTTATAAAGTGGTCTACAAGTCATGGCTTTCTTGTACCATTGCCAAATTGAAGTCATATGTTGTTTCTATTAATATGCCTAAATTGACTCCTGATGCTAGGGATTTTTTGGATCCCACATTTATCCTTGATGAAGTGGAAGCTGAAGTTAATTCCTTCCCCGGGGCAAGGCACTGGGTAATGATGGCATACCAGTCAAATTATATAAAATCATGTGGGTGTGTTTGTCCCTAGATTGTTGTCCCTATTTAATGATTTGTATGAAGGTGGTATATTTCCATCTAATTTGTCTGAGGCTATTATTATTGTTTTACCTAAATCTGGTAAGGACCCTCAGTTCCCTGATGCATATAGGCCAATTTCATTGATTCCTACAGATGCCAAAATATTAGCAAAAATCTTAGCCATTCATCTTAATAAAGTTATTGCTTCGATTGTGCACCCAGATCAGATCGGCTTTACACCTGGCAAGTCCACCTGTATTAATCTTAGACGACTCTATACTCATCTGCAGGCCTCTCATGAGGGAGAGTGCACTTCAATCATTGTGTCCTTAGATGTAGCTAAAGCATTTGATTTGGTGGAGTGGCCCTACATGTGGGAGGTCATGTGATGCTTGGGGATGGGACCAATTTTCTTGAAGTTGGTCCAGCTTTTGTATTATAAGCCCAGAGCTAGGATTTCTGTTAATGGGTTCATATCTTCATCATTTGCTTTATATATATATATTTTATTTATTTATTTGTGTTTTGTTTTGTTGTTAAGAGGTTTATATAAAATGTATAAATTTGAAGTTTATGTTAGATGTTAATACTAATATTTTTGGTATGTGGTATATGTGACAGGTCATATTTTATGTCCTTCTTTGTGTACCATATATATGTGTGTTTTTTATGCTAAGTACATTTCTGTGTTTAATAAAAGTTACTTTACTTAAAAAATAATAAATGTGAGTGGGTTAAAAGTGAGGTGGTATGAATTTTCATTAAGATAATTAACAAAAGAAAGTGCTGAATCATGGTCCTATCCCAAATAATAAATAAATCATCTGTGTAGCAGCCATAGAGAACCAGTTGTGCTGTGAAAGGGCCTCTTTCCACATGAGTGGACTCAAAGTCCCCCATGTAGAGGTTGGCATAGCTCAGAGAGAACCTGGTGCCCATAGCCATGAGCATCATTTGTAAATGAAATGTTATCGAATAGAAAATAATTATTTGACAAAATAAATTGAATACATTCTAATGCAAAATTTCTGTGATTCTGTCAAAGCTCCATCTTTCTCTAAAAGTGCTCTAATAATGGATAACCCAAGTTTGTGTGCAATATTGCTATAGAGAGCAGAAACATCCAAAGTAAGAAACATATAAGTGTTCTTCCAAACAATATCCTGAATTTTATTTAGGAAGTAAGTGGTGTCTTCAATATAAGCAATACCCTAGAATGAAAGAAGTGATCTACATAAAATGAAAGGTTGGAAGAAAGTGAATTTAAACCCAAAATGATGGGACAACCAGGAGGTGAGGTGAGGGACTTGGTATGGGTTATATAAAAACCTCCTTTCTTATTTGGCTATGACCCCCTCCTCAAACTCTGTATTCAGAACACTCAGTAGCTCATCAAGATATTCCCTGGTTGGATTTCGATTCAATACTCTATAGAAATTTTTATCATTGAGCTGTCTCAAAGATTATTTAATATAATCAGCCCTATCCAGTATTATGAGGCCCCTTTTCTTTATCTGCCTCTTTGATGACAATAGAGCTGTCTTTTACTAATTTCTTAAGGGCTTTTCTTTCCTTAATACTTAGGTTTGATTTATATTTCCCATCCTTGGAGCTACTGAGTGTTCTGAAATCTTCCAGTGTAGCTTTATAAAAGAGTCCTATGCTTTGTGTCTTAGCAAACATAGGAGAAAACTCAGATTTATTTCTAAATTCATATTCATTTTTAAATTCGTAAATGGGAATCTTTTTTAATGTCTGATTAGAGTTTTCAGTATTTAATAGATTGGATTATTCCAGTTCATTCAGAATTTTTAGAACCAATGAACCAGTGAATTTTGTTAATCTAGTACTATTGGCATTGCTATATCTTTATTTTTAATGATGCTCTTATTGGCAAAATAGTTTTTTGCAGCACATGGACCTTGTAAAGTGGTTCAATACCACAAACAGATCAAAAAGTTTTGGGTCAGCAGCAGGGGAAATTTCAGACCTTTACTGAGCAGTAGGGCCTCATCCACACTCAAAATTCTTGAGGATAGATTGAAGATGTCAGACTTACTGCTACTACCTAAATGTTTGGTTTTATTTTTCTGTTGTATTCGTCTTCTTCCTCTGCATCCTCGCAACTTTCTATCCTTGATCATTTTAGGAAATTGTCTAGTTGTTGAGGGAGATTTTGATATCTCCCATCTCTCCACTGTTGGTTTTTCTTGTACCCTAAAAAACGTTGTTGGTTTGGGAATCTATCCTAGTATTTTTTATCTGAAAAATGTGTTTTGAGTCTAGCACCAATATGAGAAATGACTGGTATCCTAGCGACCCTGATCCCTACCTAGCCAAAGGTCTAATTCTCATTTGTGTGGGAGACCTATGTGTATTTTCTCCTTTACTGCTAGAGTATCTATTATGCAGGCTGGGTGGAGGGAAAGAGAGGAAGGGTTTCCTATGGTTTGAGTTAATTCTTCTACTTTTAGTATAGGATCTAGTCTATCCTCTCCTATATTCTTCTTTATCCCTTAGGAATTTTCTCTTTTTAGTATCAACTAGCTTTTTCTCATACTCTTCAACCTTTCTATTAATCATGTAATCTCTTTCCTCAGAGCCCTCCTTATTTTTAAATAGTTTTTAGGTTTGTTTCTTTCGATGTCTTTCCTGGGAGACTACCCAGGTTATGTGGCAGCATTTTCACTTTATGCATGTACATTTTAACATACTGGTTTATTGTTACTTTGTTACGGAACTATTGAGTATTGTGTACACACAGTGACTGGCCCTAGGCAGTGCCTAACATTCGTGGCTTTCACAGTTTTTTCTGGTTTCCAATAGGGTTAAGCAATAGAAGGGATGGTTAGGCACTTTTCATACACAATGTTTTTTTCAGGACAGAAAAAAACCTGTCTTTTTTTCCTGTGGATCAGTCCCTTTCACACACAACAGTTTTGTGCCATGTGTAATGTTATTGCCATGTATTAGAATCTCTTTTCAATCTTTAAAACTGAAAATGTGAATGGCAGCCATCCTAGTAAGTGGTTATCATGGCTGTATCATGGAAACCTTGCTGTGTTCTTACAGTATGGAAGCCCTAATGTATTTATAATGTCCACTAAAGTTAAATAAAGGTAAACAAAGTAAGTTTTTTTGATAGACAGACAAAACCATTGTATATGAAATAGCCCTTAGGGTTAGGCACCTACCCCAACAGTTAGGGGTAGGCACCAGGAAGGAAGGTTAAGGTTAGACACCATGGAGAGGATTAGGGTTAGGATGAAGATTAAGGTTTAAAAAAAATGAGGTGTCGACCATTTGTGTGTTGACCATTTTAGTGTCAACATTTCACCATGTCGACCATGTGTACCTTTATACATTTTACAAACTTTCCTGTGCTTGAAATATATGTCAGCTACTTAGTTATTTTAAGATTCATATTTTATATTTTGAGAATGAGCGCTTTTATCTATGTATATGCAATCCTTATATTGACAAAACACTTACACAGATACTTAAAAATATTTTCTAAAATAGTTTCCAAAAACATATATCAATATAAAAATGTTTATAGCTCTTAATAGAGAGGGTGGTAGGACTGGTGGATAGATGGTTATCGGCAGTGCACTGAAATTGCTCTGTCCCTGCCTTACCCTATGTTGCTAACCTTTCTGTTCCTTGATGTGGTCTAGTTGCTATTTGGCTGGTCTTCCTATATTCTCCAATCTCTAGCTTTAAGCTGGAATGGTGACAATTGTACCTTTTGACCTTCTTCTAAGTTGACCTTTTGTCCATGTCAATCTTTTGTCCATGTGAACCTATTGCCTGGTTAACATCTGGTGTCTATCTAGACATTGTCAACTTTTTTACTGTCTATCTTTTATACCATAACCATTATTACCATAGTGCTAGGGCAAAGATATATACTATTTCTAATTTGTACAAATACATAATGCTTTGAAGGGGATTTAATTTATTTTTTCATGTGTACATAAAAAAACTGTACGGGGCATTAACAGTTTTATAGACTAGAGTATAGAGTGATACTCTTTTGAATTGAAATGTGAACATATGTTAATGTCACATCTTAAATAATATACATGATTTAAAAAAAAATATTGATATTTTGTTGAATGGATAATTATTAAAATTGTACTATTTTTATAAAATTTTATACTTATTTTATTGCATCGTAAACATAAGTCACCTGCTTAAGGTTCTATTGTTTTTAGTATAATCAACAAGTTAAACCTTTAATTTGCAATAAGTAAAACAATTACAGTATATACACCTTTATGTTATTTACCTGAATTGACTCTGCAAACTTCTTTATACACAGTTCTACAACATTTGATGTGAGCTAATATTCAAAGCAAAAATGCCAAGCTTTCAAGCAAAAAGAGAAATCTTACACTTAAGATTCTCAAGCACATCCATTTTGGTGTTTGAACTTACAACTAGATTCAGTTTATCATAGGAAAACACTAGAAAAGAGATTAGTTCTAAGTTAATTCTTGTACTTTGGCCTCAAGTGATGAAGCACACTTTTATAATTAAAAATGATAACACTTGACGTCTTTCAGTTATGCACTCGATTTAGATTTAATTTAACAGAACACTAGTTCTAGATAAAATACCATGACAATATCTTGGAAAATATTAATCTAAAGCATAAAATGAGCCAAATGTTAAAATATCTTAATTGTCCTATAAAGCATATAGGATGATAATTTTCACTTCACAGTATATCAATTTGTATTGAGCTACTAATCTCTTATTGTAAAATAAAGATATTTATCTTGATGAAGTTTCTGAAGAAGAAACCATTTGAAATCGACATTAGAAAGACCACATTTAGTGTAAGCTAAAAAAACATTCTTTTAAGATATGGGCTAATTTAGATATCCTTATATGGGTCATTTTTTCCTTATTGTATTTTACTGTTCAGTTTTACTGTATTACCCAAAATTTTCTAAATAAAAATACAAAGTTAATTTTCTTTGAATAAATGAGTGATATCAGTAACTATATAGTGCATAATTGTGACACAAACGCTACAAAGTAGCCAATCTGCTTTATGGTTTATGAGTAATAATATTGCAATACAATTAATGTACATGGCAGCAATCAAAAGATAAAGGAATTATACATGTTTATAGTGTTGCAGACAAAATATGTAAGTACAGACAGACATTTCTGTAATGCAGGTGGACAGTCTTATTTTTTTAATACAAAAACCCAAACAAACATTCAAATGCAATATTTTTTATTTAAAAAGTAACCCATTACCATTTATTTCACTGGAACATAATTTACGAGAAAATGCACCAAAACTAGTCAATAAACTTATTACCACAATGGATTTCAATAACTATTACTGGGAAATTATGCTGGTGTCAGTCAGTCAATGGGTAGATTTATTAAACTGTGGAGAAAGATAAAGCTGTGTGAGATAAAGTACCAACCAATCAGCTACTAATTGTCATATTTAAAAAAGAGCCTGTAAAGTGACAGGAGCTGATTTGTTGGGACTTTCTATTTCTCCATTTAAACTCTCTCCAAGGTTTAGTGCATTTCCCTCAGGGTCCACTAAAAACTTCACAATTAAAACATTGTACATATGATGCACTGTTATAGCCAGTGCTTAAAGTGGAACTCACCGCCCCCCGCCCTCGGTGCAATGACAATAAAGGGACAGCCCGCGTCTTCGGCGCATGCAGAAAAAAGGGGCATGGTCTCAAAAGAAAAGGGAGTGGTCAAATAATAGTATTCCCAATACAAATTACGCCACACAGCATTACATTCTTGATTCACATTACACCACATAGTAGTGTCTCTTATTCATGTATGACACACAGCAGTACCCCTTTTACACTATGCCCACATTTGTGACCCTTATACACAGTGCCCACAATAGTAATGCCCTTACACAAAGCTCTCTGTAGTAGTGTACCTCATACAATGCCCACAGCAGTAGCGCCCCTTACATATAATGCCCACTGTAGTGGTGCACCTTACACCTAATGCCCACTGCTGTAGTGGTGCCCCTTATGCAGTGCCCACAGTAGTGGTAAACCTTATGCAGTGCCTCCAGTAGTGGTAGTTCCCCTTATGCAGTGCCCACAGTGGTAGTGCCCCTTATGCAGAGTCCACAGTAGTTGTTGTACCCCTTATGCAGTGCCCTCAGTAGTGGTGCCCCTAATGCAGTGCCCCCAGCAGTGGTAGTGCCCCTTATGCAGAGCCCACAGTAGTGGTGCCCCTTATGCAGAGCCCCCCATATTCAGTGCCCCCAGGAGTGGTGCCCCTTATACAGTGCCACTATGCAATGCCACCAGTATTACTCCCTCTGTAATAGTGCCCCTGGTAGTAATGCCCCCTGTAGTAGTGCCTCCAGGAGTAGTGCCCCCATTAGTAATGCCCCTCTTTACTAATGCCATCAGTAGTAATGCTGCCTGAGTAATGCACCCAATAGTAATGCCCCTAGTAGTAGTGCACCTTGTAATAACCCCTGAGTATTGTTCCCTATATTAATGTCCCCTTAGTAATGCCCCCATTAGTATTGCCTTCTATGTAATGTCCCCAGTAGAAGTGCTCCCTGAGTAATGGCTCCTGTAATTGTGCCCCCTGAGTAATGCCTCCAATAGTTGTGCCCCCTGAGTAATGCACCCAGTAGTAGTGTCCCCTGAGCAATTCCCCCTGTAGTAACATCCTCTATTTTGAAGCTGCTTATACAACAAAAAAAACCTGATATTTACCTTAAGCCCCGCTCCCGCTTCCACTGTCTTCTGGTTCCCCTGGTCTACCTGTCTGCTCCTCAGTCTTAACTATGGGAGAGACGTCATGATGTCTCTCTCATAGTGCATTGCACACAGCGGAATCTGGAAGCAGTAGCTCATGAGTGAGCTCCGGCCTCTGGCTGCTGCTTGCACTGCAGCGAGGGAGCCAGGCGCCCGCTGGTAACAAAATCTCAGTGGGCTCAGGGATATGAAGCCTCCCTGCGATGCCAGTGTTTGGTGGTTCAGAAGAGGCATAATTGGCTCCATCTCCAAATAGACGTGACAGAACGCAGTTCCGCCCCATTCCGGACCACTTTAAGCCCTGTTAATAGCTAACAAATATATAGGAGACTGTCACAGAAGAAAAAAACACACGTACCTTCTATCACAGTGCCTAAACAATCATAGACAAAAAGGAGCAAGCCATTTAATTTAACTAGTGTCAAATATAAAAAAAATGTTATATCTTGATAATCTACTCATTCTGCTGCATATGGCCAACCACCAACTTGACACCTCTAAAATTGTATTGTTTTATTAGTATCCTTTTAGAGAGAAAATATGCAGTATTACGAATACAGATGTCGCACACCATGCTAGTTGTGCCCTGCCATGTAGATGTATCTTGCAGCATGTTGCATTAAGGTGCAACGTAACGTACTGAAGCGCTGGAAAAGCCGGAGTGTGTAATACAGCTTTCTGTCCACCAGTTGTCACTATTTCTAAACTGTACAGTGCATGTGTGAAAGAGCTAACAAAGCTTTTGTCTGCTAATTGGCTGACGGAACCTGTCATTCATTACACTATACAGTAGTACTGGACTGTGTTTTGTCATGAATGAACAATGGACATCTATATTTAAAAAAAAAAAAAATTATTTCAAATCTTCATACAGGATTACAAATTAATCATTTGGTGTGTGAGTTCTGTCATTCATAAAAATACATATCTGTGTTGGGCAGAAGAAGCGCAAACAGCATTAAATAAAGATAGAGCAATTCAAGTTCAATATTCTTATAGAACTCTACTAAACTCAATACATTGCTCGCAACTTACCACCACCTGGCATTTGTATGCTACTAAATGCCACCCAGCTACATTTTATGTTAAACTGATATGCAGTAGACATTGTATTGTACATATTATGGGGCATCCTGATTCCTAATTTGCATACTCATTACTGGCAATATGGTAGCTCGTTATAGGCCTTATTGTAGGGGTGAGCTGCTTATCCTCATACATTGGCAGGACAGGGCGCTTGCCAACAATATTGAAAACAGGAAGGTGTATATGAATGCCCGTCGTGACATATTGTATAAATATGGCTGGCATAGGACAGTCTGCTCCCTTCAAAGGTAGTGGAGAGATTTATTCTGGTGAAACCCCTGCCAGCTGCAGAGTCTAAGTGTCCAAGTTAGGCGCAGTAAGTACTGTACATTACTGTCATTATATAGCCAATCAATATCTGCCATAGCAGCATACTTTTTGGCTTAATGTACTGTAAAGGATAGTGAGGTGTGGTGAGGTCAATGGCTAGGGAGTATATGGCAAGAATCAGAGTCAGATTTACAGATGTACTGTACTGTACAACATACAGTACTTGCCAACTGTCCCTGACTGTCAGGGAGACTCCTTGAAATAGGAGCAATCTCCCTGACTCCTTGAAAAGTCTAGCAATTTCCATGATTGCACCTTACTCCCATTATTAAGCTGTTATATTAAAAAAACACAGATATATATATTCAAATGGAATCATTAGTATTGTTTCCCCATTGGTTTTAAGGCACAATGATCCCAATGTTCCCTATGGCTACATGCATTTTCTGGAAAGTATCAGTGTGATTTCATCAACAATTAGATCTTATTAAGTTATTTGGGGGTCATTTACTTTTGTATGTAAGTCAGTATTACCAGAGTTGTAGCATGTGGCCAGGGTGCCCAGAGCACAAGCATGCTACCGTGCTCCCCCAAAAAAGTGTGTGCTTTATAATATAACCACCACATACATACATGGCAGGGTCATACATACATACATACATACATACATACAGGGTCACACATAAATGCAAACATATACACATACTGGAATGGTGTCACATGCATACATACACACAGACATACATACACAAGCAGGCAGGGTCACATTCATACATACATACATACAAACATACTGTACATACATACACATGCAGGCTGGGTCACACATTCATACATACGTAGACACACACATACAGGCTGGGTCACATACATACATACACACACACAAATACAGGCAGGAAGGGTCACACATACATAGACATACAGTACATACTGGCAGGAAGGGTCACACATACACACATACAGGCAGGAAGGTTCACACATACACACATACAGTACATACAGGGTCACACAATAACACATACAGGCAGGAAGGGTCACACATACAGGCAGGAAGGGTCACCTATACAGTACATACAGGCAGGAAGGGTCACACATACAGTACATACAGTACATACAGGCAGGAAAGGGTCACACATGCACACATACAGGCAGGAAGGGTCACACATATAGTACATACAGACAGGAAGGGTCACACATACACACATACAGTACATACAGGCAGGAAGGGTCACACATACAGGCAGGAAGGGTCACACTTACACACACATGTATACAGACAGAAAGGGTCACACATACACACATACAGTACATACAGGCAGGAAGGGTCACACATACATACATACAGGCAGGAAGGGTCACACATACACACATACAGACAGGAAGGGTCACACATATAGTACATACAGGCAGGAATGGTCACACATACACACATACAGGCAGGAATGGTCACACATACACACATAAAGGCAGTAAGGGTCACACTTACACACACATGCATACAGGCAGGAAGGGTCACACATACACACATACAGTACATACAGCAGGAATGGTCACACATACAGGCAGGAAGGGTCACACTTATACACACATGCATACAGGCAGGAAGGGTCACACATACACACATACAGTACATACAGCCAGGAAGTGTCACACATACTCACATACAGGCATGAAGGGTCACACATACACACATACAGGCAGGAAGGGTCACACATATAGTACATACAGGCAGGAATGGTCACACATACAGTACATGCAGGCAGGAATGGTCACACATACACACATACAGGCAGGAAGGGTCACACATACACACATACAGTACATGCAGGCAGGAAGGGTCACACATACACAAACATATACATACAGGCAGGAAAGGTCACACATACAGGGCCTGATTCAGAGGCACTCGCTGTCTGCGAGTGCTTGCTCTGAATCAGGTAGGTTTTTTTTTCTGCCTCCAGGCCACTCGCTAAGTTGTGGGTGGTCGGCCTGGCGAAGGGTGCAATTATCATGACCATCGTGCTTGCGAGGAGACCCTGCAGTAGGGTGTCCTTGCAAGACCGAGTGGACTTCCTGCTCTAATAGAGCAGGAAGTCCACTACTGAAATTACGAGTGATGTTAGTAGGGCCGCCCACAAACGCCAGGCATTCCATTTGTGCAGACACCCCCTCAATGCCTGCAAAATGGGGTGTGCTGTCAATCAACATTGACAGCCGCACAGTCTTGTTGTGAAACCCATTGCGATGGAGTTGCTGTAGCAGTATGGGTCTCGCGCAAGCGTATGCCAGAGGTGGCACATGCGCAGTTGGGGACTATCGACCCACTTGCGAGTACTGTGCACTCGCGAGCGGGCCTGAATCAAGCCCACAGTACATACAGGCAGGAAGGGTCACACACACATACAGGCACGAAGGGTCACACATACAGGCAAGAAGGGTCACACACACACACACATACAGTATATACAGGCAGGAAGGGTCACACATACATTCAGGCAGGAAGGGTCACACATACACACATACAGTACATACAGGCAGGAAGGGTCACACATACAGTACATACAGGCAGGAAGGGGCACACATACAGTACATACAGGCAGAGAGGGTGATAGACATATCTACTGGGGTATAACCTCTCTTACCTTAATGTGGACCCCGCAGCTTCTTCCTCGATATGCTGCTGTAGCCCTGGCCCCTTCTGGGGTCAGATGAACATCTGCTAATTTCCACCAATCAGGGCTCAGCACAAGCTCCTCTAGTTTCTCACTAGAGCAGGAAGGCATGACAGAAGCTGCTGTTGCTGCTGTGGACCCGGCACAGGCTGTCAGCTAATTGACAGCTGCTCTAGAGTCTGACTTCAGTGCACCCTCAGGTAAGTAAGGCGCCATGAGCTTGTGCTCCAGTGGAACCACCCTCCCTATGCCCCTGATTATGACACACCTCTCTGATGTAGCAGTACACATCCACTTTAACGCCACACTCATAGGTGTTGCTTTCATAATCTCCACAATCTGTCAAAAGTAGATAAGTATACTGTACAAAACTGTATTGTACAGTATACTGTATACGATTTGGTTGTTAGTTTTGACTACAAATGATTACAATAGCACAAATATGAATAAAACAAATAAGATATTTATACTTTAATTAACAAATACTGTACAGTACTGTATCATCATTGTATTATTCTAATAATTTTTATACTCAGAGCTTTGGAGTGCACTGGAGTATTACAGGCAATGCTCTGCTTCCCCTGCCTACCCTGACTGTACTTCACTGGTAAATGAGCTCTGTGTCTGTGACTTACTGTACCTGTACTGTACCATGTATGAGACACAGTACAGGGTACACTACTGTATCACATAATGTAAATAATGGGCAGTACTGTGACGCACACTGTAAGGTGAATAAGATGCACTACTGTGACATAATGTGACATAAACTTCTGTAAACTGCAGTACTGTGACATACTGTAATGTGAATAAGGTTCACTACTGTGTGATGTAACATTTACAAAAGGCAATACTGTGTTGGAACATAAATAAGCTGCACTACTGTGACACAGTAATGTAACGTACTGTAATATGTGATGTAATGTGCAATGGAACTACGGTCCCCTGCTTCCCAGCTGCATCCAGGTGAGTGCTACACACATTAAGGTACAGTATTGTTCATTCTGACACCATTGGCTTAATCATAATGTATATAAGGGCACTAGTAAGGTGTGGCATAATATCTGTAAGTGCACTAGTAGTGTATGCCAAAATGTCTATAAGGCAAAATGACTGTACATTGCAGTGTTCTTTTTGTTAACAGGAATTCAGCAATGGCAAAGGGAGGACAGACAGGTCCAGGCTGTTTTACAAAGACAGCAAAACCATCTAGCGAGTAGGTACAGTCTTTCAGTATACTGTGCGTGTGTGTGTTGGTTTGGAGGGTTCTGGTAAAGAATTATACTGGACAGTAGGTGTATATTTATTTCCAAGCCAATTTGAGGGAAACAGATGGCACAGTGTTATTTTTCCATAGTTCAGACACCACCACCACCATAGGCCACCATAGCAGGGAAGCTGGCCCAAGTGGACATTGTACAGATGGCCCTGTAATGTGTACAATACAATTTCTACTGTATATCAGAAATGCCAGGTGTTGGGAAGTTGAGAGCAATGTATTGATTTCAGAAGAGCTCCGTAAGAGTATTGAACTTGAAATGCTCTGTCTTTATTTGATGTTGGTTGTACATTTTCAAGCCAGCACATATATTTATTTTATAAATGACAGAACTCACACACCAAGTGAGATATTTTTAATCCTGTAGTGAAGATTATAAAAAAAATAAATAAAGAAAATACCAATGTCCAAAATGCCATTGTCCCTTTCTGGGTCTCAAACCCAGGGCACCCACTCTGTAAGGAGCTCATCTTAACCACCCACCCACACACACCAGTCATATCAAGACCCAAACCTGTCATGTATGTAATGTTCTGTGTGCAACTTTACACCAGGGAATGTTTACAGTACTGTACAATGGGCCTGATTCAGAAGCGCTCGCAAAGAGCGAGTGCTCTCTCTGAATCATGGCGGCCACTTGTTTTTTTAGTTGCGGCCTCCTGGCTGCTCGCATAGCTGTGGGTTACCACCCACAGCTTATGTGAGCGGCCAGGTGATGGTCACGATGGTCAAGACAATCATGACCATTGGATTTGTGACGAGACCCTTGCGGTAGAGTCTCCTTGCCGCAAGCCCCAGTGCACTTCCTGCTCTAATAGAGCAGGAAGTCCACCTCCTGACATCACGAGTGATGTCAGTAGGGCCGCCCACAGATAGCAGGCGTTCCTGCAGGAATGCCACCGTTTGCCCAGCCACCCCCCTGCCCCGCCTTCAAAACGGGGCGAGCTGTCAATCAACATCGACAGCCGCCCCTTTTGGATGCTCGCACCAGAGCAAGTGCTTTTTGCGCTCGCTCCGAGGCTCCTGCACGTGCACACTGCCTAACAATTGACCCGCTGGCAAGCGCATAGCACTTGCGAGTGGGTCTGAATCAGGTCCAATATCAATAGCGGTTTATACTGTAATGAAGTTGGATGTCATAATATAGAGAAGCAGGGATGAGGAAAGTGTGGAGCAATACTTAAAGTTGAGAAGAGTACTGTAAAAGTATTGAACCTGAAATGATCTGTCTTTATGAAAATCTGACTGTGCATCTTTAACCAGGCTTCCTTACACTATGTAGCAACAGTATACAGTAAGGATGGCCCTTAATACAGTATGTAATGTCTATAGCAGTTTACTCTAGTCTTGACACAAAGTCATCATGAGGAGTGATTGTTTACTCTGGCTGAATGTGATTGGCCAGTCTCTCAGGGATTACTGTGCGATGCTACAGTATTGCATTTAGTACTGTATTTTTCATCCATGGAGCATTCGCCACCCAGCAATTAAACTGTGTACTGCATGGTGTGTCATCTTTCATCGCATACAGTACGCCTTGCCATGACATACTGTAATGAGCAGTACCTGCCATAACTCATACTGACATGCAGTGGCAGGGAAACCAGAATCTCACGCTATGTGCAAAGATGTAGCAGGACACATCTGTATGTATATATGTCCTCATACATCTTGCCTCAATGCACAACTAGTGTAGCATGAGCATAACTTGCCTAACATGAGTGAGATGACAGTTCCAGTGCAACTCTGCTAGCATCGCTTGTTGCAGAAAAATGTGATGCAACTATGATGCACCAGTAGACTGTGCTAAATAGTTTGATATGCAACACTTGTGTGCACCTGAGTCTGTTCATGAAGCACGACAGAAATTGGAATGAAAAAAGATGCAGCCATTGCATTGTAGCACTTCATATACAGATTCAGAGACTCAGTCACATGCAGATATACAAGTGTCACATATCAAATTACATTGCGACTTATATGGATTTTCAGCAAAAAAAGATGTACAAAAGACACCCAGCTGTAGCAGAGTCTCAAGGGTCCTGGCATGCGGAGAGGAGCTTTTTGACATTACTGTAGCAAAGATGTGTATGTACACATCTGTAAACATTTGTTTTTGTGATCATTAGTAGCAAATGTACTTTTCAGATGGGTTTTACTAATGACAGTATCAACCTTTTCACCAAAAGCTCACTCATTTGCCATTTGCTCATATTTAAAAAAGATGCTTCAACTTGTCACTTATGATGGAGAACATAACAATCTTTGTAGATAAAACCTTTTTCTTTCTTTGCATTTTTCTCAAATTGATATGCATACAAAAACTAAGGGTTCTAGACATCAGTATGAAATTATTGCTAACATGGGTGAGAATAGCATATCTGAAGTAATTATAATAAATATCAGAGATACTAAGTAAATTAAAAAAACCTACAAAGTACCAGCTAAGAGATGACAACTTCTTCACAGTAATAGTTCCAAAGAGCATTAAAATTCAAAAAGAATTAATTAAGAAAATTAATTCTTAACAGTTCCGCAGTATTATATTTTTAAAATTACAAACATTTTATTTTATATTTTATTACATAGCCCATTTTTTGAGTAGTGGAGATGTTTCACCTGATGCAAAGGATGTAGTAAATATTTACATTAATAAAATTAATCTTTATATGTAAAAATTTGGTAACAGTCAATCATTTTAAGACTGCATTAGAAATGCAGATATTTATAACAAACTTGCGATTAGGAAAACATAATTGATTCACTAGCCCAGCAGTTCTGTTATCATTGCTTCTTGTGATCAAATCAAGTATGAGATCACTGAGCCAAGCTCAAACTAACGCATCTGTAGGCAGTGCAGCGCATGCGCTGGTTTTACAGATGTAACAGCGCATGCGCAGCACTGTTTCCAGATGCGATAAGGTAGTGTAGGCAGGGAAAAGTATCTATTTCCCGAAAAGCTGTCATCGCAAAAATGACAGCTTTTCGGAATAGATACTTATGGAGAGGTGGAATGATGATTTCCACCTATAAATAGGTAGAACTCCATGCGAGTTCTAAACCTAATTATCTCTAGAGAATTTTTAGGTTTAATGAATAGGCCCCAATATGAGAATATATATATATATATATATATATATTACTGTCATAATGATTGCAGCCTGAAGCTGTAGGTCATAATGTTACTATATGAATGTCGCTGTGACCATTAGTACATACTTAGGTTAGATATATTGTAATAATAAATTACCTTTCTTTTGAAAATGACAAAAACAAATGTTAATTAATTTAATGCAAAAAAAATTACTTTGATTCTTCCTCATCCACTAATTAGCCGATTTTTAGTATATTATGAAATTGGAAATTGAAGTTACTGCATAGTTGAACCAAGTCACAGACTACTTCATTTTTCAGGCTGTATTAAGATAATGAGTACTTTGTGTCCACTAAAAGATGTAGCACAATGTTTTTTTTTATTTTTGGCCCCAAGGCATTTCTGTACTACTTTCAATATTTTTTCTCATTTAGCGGTTTACAGTATTGTAGTGGAGGTTTCTGATATATCATACAGAAGACTTACTGAAGCAAAAAAGCAACATGCACAAAAAATATCAAGCAATGTTGAAAGGATCATTTAAAGATAGAATAATTTAGTCTTAATATCTGCAATACATGAACAAAAATTGCACAGAATTGTTTTACAAGATGTATTTATCAGCCTTTGGGAACATATAAGTAAAATAATCGTATAGTCTTTCCTGCAAGGTCAAGATACCAATACTTTTAATCATTTTCGTTTTGCACTGCTGGCATGACTCAATGCATTTTCCATACTGTGTTTGCAGTTCACTGCTCAGAACTAGATAGGAAACTTTTCTTCCTGTGAAGCTTGAGAGGTGTTGTGGGTTTCAATTTAAAACATTCATCTTCTGCAGCTTGGGTATAAATATCCAGGAAGATTCCTGCCTTTTAGTGATTATAGAAAATAAGGTTATAAAGAATTAACTTTGTTCAGTCATATAGAAACATAGTTCAAATATAGCATGTGTTACCACAGCAACAACTTTGTAGGTTACCCATAATATTTAACAAGTCCAGAAACCTATTCACTTATTATACTTTACTCTTCTATAGTAAAGCATTAAATTATAACCATACACTTGTTGGATTGATATGTATATCACTGCTGTTATGGCAATACATGAAGAGAAGTGATAAGGTCTCTAGAACAAATTAATGAGATTTTTACCTATAGCAGCTGTGTTACCATTTAAGCTAAACACACTTAATGGCACTCAGATGGCCCCAAGACTTCTACTCTAAATAGTATATGCTTATCAATCTTATGGTATGGCTGACATTTATAAGTGCACCAAACATGAAATAGTATCTTAGTTAGAATATTTGTCAAATGAACAGTCACAATATTCAAAAAAGGCAGAAACATAACAGAAATCCAAAGGAAAGTTCAGACCTCACAATGCTCTGCTGTGATAATATAGATTAGACCACCATCTATGTATAAAATATATATAGGTGGGGAGTTTGACAGGGGCGGTACACCTGTCAAACCTTAACGCAGGTGTCCTAAGGCGAGCTCAGGGAGGACAAAAACCTCCCGTGGAGCAGGCTTACCTCAGTCATGCTGCTGATGACTGAGGTAAGCCTGTCCATGTGAGCACTGCTGTTTACAGCGTGCCTTTATTGATTCATGTGTCCTGATAACTTTCACCTGTCACATTGCAGAGGTTGAATGCTACATACCAGCGGTGTGATATCAAGTGGGCTATTTACATTGTTAGATTAACTTTTAGGTAAATATAATCATCCCCATATTGTATTATACATTATATACTCTAGTCAGTATTTCAGTGAATATTAATACTGAATTTGTCATTTATCTACAGAATTGTGGGTACATTTGGAGCCCTATGTAAATTGGGGCGATTATGGAATTTACTACCGGTGCAGAGGTATCTATTAATATATTTGCACACAGGGGGTGATAAGGTTACCTGTTCCGAAACTTGGTGATTTTTGTCAGGTATAAGGTTGGTGTATATGTAACTTTAGGTATTTAGACAGGTTATTGTGTTATTTGTCATTTTCACAGATTTTTGTTATTAGACGTTTGATGTCTGCTATTTGAAAAAGGTCTTGAGAAAGGTTAATTTGGGAACCGAAACGTCGACCGTGATTACAGATTCTCTGTGTTTACCAGGATGTTTTGCAACAAGAATAAATGTAGTTATTGTTCTTAAAGAGGAGAGTGCATCCTTCCTTATTGGATATTTTTTTGGACTATATAGGGACTTTGTGTCCTTGGAAGCACCCCAACAATATACTTTTCTGTGAATGCGAGTGCAGGATCCTCTTGATATATATATATATATACATATATATATATATATATATATATATGTGCAGGCTCGGATAGGTTCGAGTTTGCACGTTGAGATAGGATTTTTCCCTCCAAGAAAACAGAACTCAAAAAGAGGCAAAATGTCATCTTACATGGATGAACATCATCATTCCTGGACAAAAGTCCAGGAATGATGATGTTCGTCCATGTAAGATGACGTTTTGCCTCTTTCTGAGTTCCGTTTTTTTGGAGGGAAAAATCCGAACTCAACGTGCAAACTGGAACCTATCCGAGCCTGCACATCCCTAATATATATATATATATATATATATATATATATATATGTGTGTATTATAAGCACAAATCACAATAAAATAGAGTTACTGTATCAAGGAAGAGGAATTACTATTTGCAAGTGTCTAATAAGTTTATTCTAAGATGGAAGTGCTAGCTCTTATTGACACAGTCACTGTATTTTACATATTAATTGCTTCTGGATTTTCTTTCACTGCAATTACAATACTATAGAGTAGTCTTCCATGGTATATTCATTAGGTGTTTGCCAATAATGTGATTTTCTAGGATGTTCACTCAAGTTGGACACTGAGCTGGATGCATTTTGTTTCTGTTAAAGCAAGAGATCAATTTCAAAGCTATAGGATCCAATTTAACATTAACAACCCCTTTGTGGCAATCAGTAATAGTTTTACAAAGAAACTCCACAATTTGTAAATAAAATATTGCCCAGGCAGCTTGGCAATGCTCAGCATACCCAGTGATACTAACTCAAAGTGGGAAATGTTAACTCAAAAAAAAATACAATCTAAAAAAGTTTTAAAAATTATAAAATATAAAAGAAAACTTTCATACATCGAAAATGTTTTTTTAAGGGAAAAAAATATTCTATATTATTTGAAACTGTTAACAGAACAGGTACAGTACCACCATTTTACTTGTGTCATTTGGGAATAATTTACAGGCAAATCTTGCCACCATCTATAGTAGTATTTTACTTTTGTAGATGCTTTGTATCCAATATCTTAAAATCATTTTCATGTGACTGTTTATTGATACACATCCAATTATAGAGGTCTTATTGAAATCAATAAAACTTTCTAAACTGTCCCAAACACTTACAAGATGAATCATTAGCTGTGTGTTTAACTAATTAGCTGTCTAATATTAAATACTCTTATTTTCTTCACACTCAATATGAATCAGTCCAATTTTCAAATCAAGCAACAGCTATCCATTTTCTCACCAGAGTGGAGAAACTCTCAAAACATAGTGTTGCTAGTACAATTCCTTTAGCGGTATAATAATGAGTGTCTGCAGGCAACAGTGAAACATGGTGGGGATCCCTTGCAAATTTGGGGCTGCATTTCAGCAAATGGAGTTGGGGATTTGGATAGGATTAATGTTGTCCTCAATGGTGTGAGACACAGGCAGATACTTATCCATCATGCAATACCATCAGGGTGGTATCTGATTGGCTCCAAATTAATTCTGCAGCAGGACAACTAGTCTAGTAACTGGTTCCCTCTGAAGTTTCCCTCAGGATTAATAATTTGTTTTGAAGCCTTTTGCAGAAATTACATACCTTCCAACATTGGTGGCTAGTGGGTCGGGACCCTTGGCATACTTAAAGTGCACCATCAGGAAAGGGGGTGGAGCCTAGGGAAAAGGAGGAAGAGCCTTGTGGCACCCCAGTGAGGGTCACTGTGAGTGGGTGCCCAGTACTCTCCGAGATGCTAGGCTGCCCCCAGGCTATCTTTGCACTGTGAATAGATTCTGTGCACATTTGCACAGTGTCTATTCACCTGCTACTTACCTGCTGCTCTGCTATGCAGAGCAGCAGTGTGTGCTCACCCCAACTACCCCCCTCTACTGGACACTGATGTATTTGCTATATTTACAGTGTCACACAAATTTTTATCACAGATCACACAAATTAACACACCTTTTGCTATCATACATCCCAACAGCATAACACTAACTGGATGCTGCACAGTAGGTGTTGTGCACTCAGGTAGCAAATCTTCTCTATTTCTTCTGTGGACATATATTATTCCATCACTACCAAATATAGATATTCTGGTTTCGTCTTTCCAGATGACGAAATTATGTTCTTCTGACCAATTAATATGCGTTTAGCCCATTCAAATCTTTTCTGTCTTTGTTTGAGAGATAAAAGTGGCTTTTTTTCTTGGAATTATGGCATTTAATATAAAATATTGAAGTCTGCATTGAATAGTCCTGGCACTGATGTTTACACCACATTCATGTAACTCATTTTGAATTGCCTCAGATTATTTTCTTCTGTCACTCAAGCACGTTTTTTTCATTCTTCTATCACAGCATGGTGTTGTGGATCTTTTCCTATCTTTACCGGTTTGGTTTTGAATCAACTGAGTCTGTTGATACTTATTCCACAGTTTTGAAATGCCTCCTTTGGTTACCTTATTCATGTAAAGTAAAGATTTGTATCTGTTTCTAGGTGACCAGTCAACTCTTTTTACTTTGCTTGTCATCCTAAATAAGTTACACAGCTTACTTCAAGAAATTAAAGTAAAAAAATGCATAAAAATCAGCGACCAATTGAGGGCCGTATTCAATTAGATTCGCACCAGCGATACTTTTTTGCATGCTGGACTTTTCGCCTACATCACGTATTTCAGCTGCGGAAACTTATCATGCATACCCCCACTATTCATAGTATTCAATTCCAAAACATGTGAAAAAGCAACCCAGCGAATGCAAACCAGGAGAAAAGTACTGTCAGATTTATGGAAATCAGCATGAAACCCCCTAAAAGATACACTAACATTGGGGATCAATGTACAGTCCCCGGAATAGCCCTAATAAAGTTATTTGGGGTACTTACGGTCTGTCAATTTCTTCTAATTAGCGTTTTTGCACTGGTGGTGAAGAATAGCATTAAGCAGATTTTGGGGGGGAATTTTAAGTAACCCAGTCAATATTGGGGTGCTTGAAAATAGGTGCAAGCACGGTTTAAAGTCGATAAAGTAAAGTTTAAAAAATTTAAAAAACGCACCTGTAGCAAGCACCTGCAATCCATAAAACACCTCTTCTATACTTACAGACTCCCTAAAAGTCTATTTTGCTAGTTTTTAAGTTTGAATCCCCATTTTGCACTTTTTTGCCCCCTTTTTATAAGTCACTTTTTGGAGTGTTCCTCTATTTTTTGGTGGGGCTTTTTGGTGCAGTTATCCTATGGGGGCTGTCCCAAGGGCACAGAGTAGTTTTTCCACCTTTGCACCCCAAAATAGTGATTTTGCTCTTTTTTTCGACACCTATTCATAGGCGAATCTTTTTCACCTATTACATTGCATTACATTTTCGCATATGCGAAAAGACTTTGCAATTGAATATGGAGATTAGTTTCCACCTGGTGAAAAGTCGCAATAGGCGATACTTTTTCACGGATTCCGACTTTTTGCCGCTAATTGAATATGGGCCTGAGTGATAACCAAACAACTAAATAAGATGTTTTACTATTAATTCTGGATCAACAAATGTGCTCCCTATTTTTATTTAGCCATAACTTTTTATGTAATAAAGATAATTCTTTGAACTGCATTACATTGTGTATATAATTAACTTTTAGGTGATATATATTTTCATAAGATTGTCTTTAAAAATAATGCAGTTATATGCAAGTAAACCCTAAAAACACATTTTACAAAAGGTTTGGCCACTAGTCTATATACAGTATTTAAAACATTTCATGAGTCAGTTTGAACACCGACTAGGCTGCACAATGCAAGGCAATGTGAATTATCAACATTCAAACGGGGCATAATACTGTCTGCTTGCTGGATGGGACATTCAATTTCCGCAGTTGTGCGGACATTCAACATTCCTTGATTTAAGGTGTATCGTACGTACCAGGAATACCCCCTGGAAGGCATTTCCACCCACCATGGATAGTGCAGTGGCTTACAATGGGTGCTTAATGATCATGACCAGCAGCATATGGCCAGAATTTTTCATGGTAACAGACAAGCAACACTGTTGGAAATCATATCCACATTTCTTACAGGAGTGCATTCAATACAGTGCAGCATTCTTCAGCTTCCATGAGATATGGGAGCAGAAGACCCAGCTGAGTGCCCCTGGTAACACTATGACACTGGACAAAGCACCTTACCTGGGCTCATGACATTACTAATTGGACTATGCAGGACTGCCAACTTGTGGCATGGTCAGATGAGTCATGGATCTATTTGTTTCAGGCTGATGGTAGGGTTCGAGTTTGGTGCAAACACACATGAGGATAAATTGGGATAAATTGGGAGAAGGCATTACAAATTACCTTTTTATGCCCTTCTACTGTAGCTTAGTAGTACTTAAAACGGATTCAATATGGTCAGCGGTTCAAATGCAGACAGTGGCAGGCCGACAAGGATTAAAATCCTGATCGTTGTTGGTAAGTATTCACTAACCTAATTTCCCCCCCTAACCCTCCCTTAGGGGTGCCGAAACCTAACCTCTCCTTCCCCGCTGCCTAAACCTAAGTCCCCCGGGGGGGTACCTAACCCTAAACCCCCTTCCCCTAGCCTAAACCTAACCTCTTGGGGGGGTGCCAAGCCCTATGTTCCCCCCCAGAACCCTAAACCTAACCCTCCTCCCCCCGCAGCTGTCCGTGCTCGTCGCCCTGCTTACCTACGATCAGTAAGCCGGGTGTCTGGCTCCTGCCATAGGGAAAATGACAGGTGTGTTGGAGATGTGGCAAAGACAGAGGTACTCTGATACACATATGGTGGGACTGTCCCCTAATTTTCCCCTTTTGGTCCACAATTATAATAATATCTTCAGAAACTTGGGGTTATCGGGTTCTGACAGGACTGGATTTTTAGTTACTTTGTTCACAGATACACCTATATCCTGGTATAAAAAATCCCTTCTTAAGTATATAAGTAATGTAGCTAGAGCGGTTGTCCCAGTACGCAGGCATTCTGTAGTTGCTCCTTCAGTATGGGATTAGAGTCAGCATTTGAACTTCATTCTAAATATGGAGGATGTTTATTAAGAAACACTCAGATTTTATAGCAACTTGGTTTAGATAGATGGAGTACAAGTGTTCACCATCATATAAGTCCCTTGTCCCCAGAAGTCAAGTGTAAACATATTTATTTTAGCGCAAGTCTTCTTTGATCGTTATATATTTCTACAGTCATCTAATTCACCTTTGTACATATATGTTTTCCTAACACTTCCTCCCTTTGTTTCTACCCCCTTCCAGAAAAGGTTTGAAACATATGTATATTTATGTTGCAGTTTTTGATGTAAATGTTGGTATAAGGTGTTATGCAATCTGTTTTCATCTGATGTTAGATTGATCACAAACAAAAGTTTGTTACCTTTTATATTTTTCTAATGTGATATCAACATGTAACTGTTTTTGTATGCTATGAGACTTTTTAACTCATATAAACAAGAATTCATAAAAATCTTGACTTTTACTTGATTTCATTAGGGTTATATTTGAGAAAATACAGCAAAACATTAGAGTTTATCATAGTTATATGTAGTGTTTAATATTCAAACAGTGAATTTATGAATTGAGCAATACATTTTAAATATGCACCCTAATCATTTATTTGTAATTAATGCAACTAAAACACTTTATTACCTTATAGTGTATGTGTTTGGTGATGTCACTTAAGTTGAATGAGTGTATACAGTAGATGGTTTTTATTCATAATATGGACACAACTACTATGCTAATAAATGTTACACTCACCTCAAGCATCATCAGATCAACTAAATATCCTAATAAAATCTAACAAATAAATTGTATGTTGATAATATAAACTCTGTACTCTCAAAAGTAGAAAAAAAATAAGCACTAGCTACAGTAGAACCTAAAGATACAACTTCATTTGGGTTAACCCTAACAAAGTGATAGCAATGATATAATCATCAGTGTTTTTAGGCTGCATACCTAGGCTGTTATCTGCTCAAAGCTTGTGTTGCTTAACTCTTAGTTAGAAATTAGAACAGTGATATAGACCTGTGAGACAACATTATTGAGTGGATGTCTGGATGTATTAGTGCAGCTAAAATTGTGTTATTCTACTGCTAATCAACTCAATGAAAATTAATAAAATATTAAGAACTGCTATAGTTTAAAAAGTAAATGGCTATAGTTACTTAAATTGATAATAAGTAGCACTGTGCTATGATCTTTTAAATTCAGCAATATCAGGATCCTCCTAGATTAGTCCATGAAGGCAATTAATTTATAAGAAATCAGTGAGTGGCTAATTACTATATAGTATAGTGACATGATTTAATGGACATTCCATTCAGGTGAAGCTGAATACTGTATATGACCCACAATATCTAGACACAGGGGTATATTTACTAATGCACATGTTTTTAGAAGTGGAGTTGTTGCCCATAGCAACCAGTTAGCTATATCTTCTAGGAGGTGCTAGATAAATGATAATTGAATCTGATTGGTTGTTATGGGTAACAACTTCACTTCTAAAAACTTGCACTTTAGTAAATATACCCCATGGTTGTCATCAGGGATCCGCATGAGTTAACACCTGACCAGAAACACTGAATGTCTAGATAGATATTGGTATCACTAACACCAGCCCAAAGAACTTGCACCTTATAAACTTGCACTCTATTTCATTATGTAAAAAGTTTAGCATTAATGATAAAACCATCTACTGCATACACCTATTCAATTGAGCCTCAGGACAGCCTTCCACTTGTGTGCACACATTCATCTCCCATAATTTTTTTGGGATCAGGTAAGGGCATTTATTATCAAGTTACCTCATTATTAGTCATCTCACAGACACTTGGGGACTTGTTGCTGCAACATACAAGACTTATCCACACATACAGATCTAGGCATTGAGACATACAGTCCAACATCATTTGATGCATAACCTTCATCACACTGTGTAATCAATATTATAATTTAATGCAATTAACTATTATGTTCTACTGTACATTGTTTTTCATTGATGATTGTTATAAGAGGTTATACAAATCATCCAATTATATTATTGTTTACTACATTATGCTTCTTAATAAATGTGTTTAATGTTTACAGCAATTACCCACATCCTCTTTTCTCACAAAGCCCTGTTCCCTGTTGGGATATACTGAGATTATATCCCAGATCTCTTGAAAAAAGTACACCAATGGGTTTACAAAATGGGGGTATAGTATTAAAATATCATTTTGGAAGATCTTCTTTGGCTTCTTATGCAAACCATATTCACAAATTCAGATTGGTATCACATTTAAGTGTTGGAGAGTTTTAATACAATTTTTTTCTTATCTGACTTGAGTTAGCATTATACTGCAAAATAAACACTCTTGACATATTCAACATATTATGTTCGCTACTACTAAAATCTAAGTTTCCCTTTTTATATTAGAAACCTTTAAATATGCATCATACAGTAATGCCTTTGGATAGCCTTTTTTGTATAAGTAATCAATCAAAGGATGAGCCCTGTGATTGAAAGGCCTGCTCACATGATCAGTTCCTTCTCATTCTTTGAAGCTGTCATTGGGAATGCTATTTTTCTAACATTTCAAGATGATTACTTATATAATCAAGAAAATGATTACTAGTATCCTTTGGAATGTTCTGATTTCAATTCTGCCATTCTCTACAGAAAGGTAGATATAAAGAAAAATGTATACATAGATTTTTTTGCCATATGTTTTCCACCTCTATATTCTCACTTTTCTGTTACCTGTTTCTGTTCAAGAATACTGTCCTTAGAAAGTTGTAAGGGTTGTTCTATTTCATTTTTGTCTCGTATTTGGTAACAATTCCTTAAAAAATCCTCAACACCACTTCAACTCCTCTTATTATTTGATTTTTTTTGGGGGGCTCACAATTTTTCATCTACTCTATAGTTCTTGCCCAAACTTGTTCTCATATCCTTCATTTTATCATATTGTTCAATAACTCTTCTATAATTGTTTCATTTTCTTTCCCTGCTATCACAATACACTTTAGTGTCTGGATCTTTTTTGATTTCTATTAGAATTCTGTAATGCACCGTAAATAGGAAATTCATTGCAATGCACTACAGCGGTAAAGATCTTGGGCAGGTGCATCAAGCATCACATTTTGCAGACGAAGCATCATGCCACTCAATGCATGCATGTTGGCATTAATAACGCTGGTATGCAACAAGATTTGTGAGTAATATCGAAAAGGACAGATATTCCAAACAGAGCTGTTCTTTGTGGTAGAGTGACTTCTAGGTTTATGACCCAGAAGTCACTCTGCTTATGTGTTGTATGATGCACACACTGCAAGGGGTGTTGGGAGGGATCAAATTTGATCACTCTCACAGTTCTATTGGGCAGGGCCATCTGCTTTCCCAAGCTTGTTGCATATGATAACTGCACCAACACCTCCAAAAACTGCACTTTCTGTGTAATTGATGATAGAGCATCCCCTTGTGAATGGCTTCAATTATATTTTTAATCATTGTTTTTGGCTAATTCACAGTTGAAGTTGACCTATTTTGCTACTGTTTACTTGTGACTCTGTGTCAAAAATGCATGTGATCAGAAAGACAAAATAAAAACAGTCCTCCTTGTAAAGGAACTGTGGGGGTCATTCAGACCCGCTCGTGAGTGCAGGACGCTTGCAAGTGGGTCACCCACAGCTATGCGAGCAGCCAGGAGGCCGCTCCATTTTCAGATAGGAGGTCACTGATTCAGAGCGAGTGCTCTGGTCAGAGCATCCAGCTCTGAATCAGGCCCTGTGATCTGAAAATGCAGGAGAATGAGCAATATGTTGGCTGGCTATGGGAGAATAGCCATTAAAATTTAATCTGATTGTTTCTTGCTGTTTTGACCTGTGTGCGCTCAAATACATTTTTAAAAGTCAGTGAGCACTAACTAAAGATGATTATTATATATTTCAACTAAACTCTACATTTGATATTCTATGTCATCTGTACCATTATTTAAATAAAAATGTTATCCATTGTTGAACACAGAATACAGACACTACATGAATAAATTTTAAACATAATATCGGGATACCCATGAGTCTTAACTGTGAAGTCTATTGATTTCACACTTTGCTGAATTTTAGGTGCCAAATGCAAAAAAAGTGCAAACAAACTGTTAAGGTATATTATTGATATTATTACTCCAAATTCTGCTAATCCAAATGCATTATTGAGTTCAGCCAATATATATATATATATATATATATATATATATATATATATATTACCAGTCAAAAGTTTGTACACACCTTCTCATTCAATGGTTTTTGTTTATTTAAATTATTTTCAACATAGTAGAGTAATACTGAAGACATCAAAATTATGAAAGAACACCTATGGAATTATGTTGTAATCAAAAAAGTGTTAAACAAATCAAAATATGTTTTATAAGATTCCCAAAAGTAGCCCCCTTTTGATTGGATGACAACTTTGCACACTCTTGGCATTCTCTCAATCAGCTTCATGAAGTAGTCTCCTGGAATGATTTTGAATTAACAAGTGTGCCTTGTGGAGAGTCAATATATGGAATTACTTGCATTCTTAATGTATTTGAGACCATCAGTTGTGTTGTGCAGAGGTAGGGTTATTACACAGTGGACACCACTATTTGACTACTGTTGTAATCCATATTATGGCACCAACCGCTCAACTCAGTAAAGAGAAACGACAGTACATCATTACTTTAAGACATGAAGGTCAATCGATACAGAAAATTTCAAGAACTTTGAATGTATCCTCAAGTGCAGCTGCAAAAACCACAAATGCTATGATGAAAATGGTTCTCATGAGGACCGCCCCAGGAAAGGAAGACAAGAGTTACCTCTGCTGCAGACGATAAATTAATTATAGTTACCAGCCTCAAAATATGCTACTTACAGCACCGTAGATTAGAGACTGCATAAAGTCTGCACAGAGTTCTAGTAGCAGACAAATCTCAACATCAACTGTTCAGAGGAGACTGCGTGAATCCGGCCTTCATGGTCAGATTGCTGCGAGGAAGCCACTACTGAGGATGAACAACAAGAAGAATAGAATTGTTTGGGCCAAGAAACACAAGGAATGGACATTAGACCAGTGGATATCTGTACTTTTTTCTGATGAGTCCAAATTTGAGATTTTTGGATCCAACTGCCATGTCTTTGTGAGATGCAGAGAAGGTGAGCTGATGGTTTCTGCATATGTGGTTCCCATTGTGAAACATGGAGGAGATGTGATGGTGTGGGGTTACTTTGCTGGTTACACTGTTGGTGATTTATTCAAAATTCAAGGCACACTTAACCAGCATGGCTACCACAGCATTCTGCAGCACCATGCCAACCCATCTGGTTTGCGCTTAATGGGACCATCATTTGTTTTTCAACAAGACAATGACCCGAAACACACCTCCAGGCTAAGTAAGGGCTACTAAACCAAGAAGGAAAGTGATGGAGTGCTGCGTCAGGTGCCATGGCAACCACAATCACCCAACCTAAACCCAGTTGAGCTGGTTTAGGATGAGTTGGACCGCAGAGTGAAGAAAAAGCAGCAAACAAGTGCGCAGCACCTCTGGGAACTCCTTCAAAACTGTTGGAAAACTATTTCAGGAGACTACCTCATGAAGCTGACTGAGAGAATGCCAAGAGTGTACAAAGCTGTCATCCAAGCAAAAGGGGGCTGCTTTGAGGAATCTAGCATATAAATCATATTTTGATATGTTTAACACTTTTTTGTTTAAAACTTATTTCCATATGTGTTCTTTCACAGTTTTGATGTCTTTAGTATTAATCTACTATATTGAAAATAATTTAAAGAAACAATAACCATTAAATGAGAAGGTGTGTCCAATTTTTTGACTGGTACTGTATATATATATATATATATATATATATATATATATAATATATATATATATATATATATATATATATATATATATTATATATATATTATATATATATGTATATATATATATATATATATATGTATATATATATATATGTATATATATATATATATATATATATCTGGTGTGAGACTTTCATTGTAGAAACAATAAGAAGAACCTCATCCTCCAACTTCAACAGCTACAAGAACACTAAAAGACTCCACAGGGGGCAACTAAGGTGTTATTGATCTATTGTAAACAAACTGTGTTGGTGCACCTTGAGACCACCAATCCATATATATATATATATATATATATATATATATATATATATATATATATAATTCAGCAACAAAATAAACAGTGACACTCGAAGGCTTAAGCAAAATGTCAACAGATGTTTATTCACATTAACATCATATGACACCAACTTTTTGGGTCCACTATGTCCATTTCTCAAGGGTGAGAACTGTTCATAGGCTGAGAGGCAGAAGGTTCACCTCTCTCAGCCAATGAGAGCTCAGTGGCGGGGTTTCCATAGTGAAATCCCACCACTAAGCTCTCATTTGCGTAATACTGTCCTTGTAGGACATCTCTAATATCTGTGGGTCCATGCGCTGTTCTTTTTTTGTTTTGCCATGCCGAAGAACCGATCCACACATAGGAGATGTTGAGTATGGAAATTTTTTCACCGGTACCCTATGGATAATCTACAGGAGAAGGGGATCAATGGCTTCAGGGAAACATAGGTGAGTATGTTTACATGTGTGTGCATGTGTGTGTACATCTGTGAGTGCATGTATGTTTAATAAACTTTTACTTTGTATGGTGTGTGTGACCTGTGTTTATTTAAATATTTATTTTGCTGCAGAACTACAGGTATTAACAGTCTTGTAATGCCTTGAATGCTGGTACTTGTTGTTCTCCAAGTACCTGCATGCGGGGGATGGGAGGCTTGCACGGAACTGTAGTTCCACAGCAAAAGACAATATTTAACTTCTATTTTTTACACCATATTACACTATCAACATGGCACCCACCACCACAGGGGTGGCAAGGAAAGCCCCAGCCTATAAGCATATGCCTGGGGTGTCCTGGAGAGGGGGACCCCATTATTTGGGGCATCAGACCCCACTTGAAAAAGTTTGATGCTGGTTCTGGAAAATACAGGGGAAACCTACACATTTTTCCCCAGTATTTCCAGAGCCATTACAACTCAGAGCCCTGTCCTTGTTGTGCTGAATACAGGGGACCCCTACATCATTTGTCCCATGTATTCTGGCACCCAGTTTTGGTTCTGATTAGCCTGATGCTGGTTGTTCTTAATACAGGGGACCCCCTACATCATTTGTCATCCATGGTTTGTGCAACCAGCACTGGGTCACTAAAAGCCTGGTGCTGGTTGCTCTTGAAGGGGGGGCACACAATTTTTTTTTTGTTTGTTTTTACATGTTAAATTTTTTTTGCACACAGATGCAGGCTTCATGAGCCTGCATCTGCTGCTGACACCAGATACCTCTTACTGCCTACCACACACCCCACCTAGGCCAATAACAGCTGCACCACCATCTGCTTTCTCCCTGGTGTCTCAGCCGTGGCTAAAACCTGCTACTGCCCCTGGGTCCCGGCTACAGCAAACACCGGCTTCCTTCCCCCTAGTCCCCACTACTGCCTGCAGAGGACAGCCATCTTGCTGCACGCAAGTGAAGCCACAGTGAGTAGACCTGCTGAAGGTACCTACTGAGGCTGCGTAAGGAATTGAATCTTCCTATCACTATAATGGCTCAATTGTGAGGTATTAGTTTAAAAACTGTAATGTTCTCAATTACCTGAACCCCAAAAGGCCCTACCCTGGAACAATAGATACCTTTAAAAACAGACCTTAAGTTTAAATTTACCCCCTACCCTGAGTTATGCCTTCCCAAAATCCCGGAAAGAGAAAAGCAGAAATGTGGTCCTAACTGAGAGTGTCAGAAAAAACTGACAGTTGGAAATTTAGATTACTCCCAAATCTTAATTTTTTGTTTTTTGGCCCTGAAATTTAACTTGCAGCACTGAGAGTCAGTTCTACCCATCCATGCCAAATTTCACCTTGGTACCTCCTATCTTTTGAAGTGTAGTGCCCTAAACACCATGCCCCCCCTCCAGATTTCTCTATGGAGATTTCCATTTTTTTCGATTCAGTCTCAATATAATATATATATATATATATATATATATATATATATATATATATATATACACTGTATATATCATTCTTCCTTACCATACTGACATGTTTTTTTTACAATGTCCTGGATATAGAATGAGATTTAACGGCAAATTGGTGGATACTTGGGATGTAGGCATTGTGTTCATGCAATGATCAGATCTGCCTAAAAGGCAATATATATGGCATTGTATGTATGTCCAATCAGACATTAAATAAATAAATTTAGACATTTAAGATTGTTCAAAGCAACCAGGGGAATAGTTACTGAATATTTACTGTTTATAAAGTTTTATCAGTTTTACCAGTTGTTGTTGCATATTTTCCATATTTACGACGACTTACATATGCTGGAGAATATTTTTACTAGTAAAACAGGTATTTATTTCTGGTCCATATGTGCTTTCCATTCATCTTTCAGAGACACTAAGGTGTAAATTTATTAAGAATCGAGTTTTGTGGTTTTTAAACTTACTTTGTTTCATTAAAACTTTTGTGAGTTTTCTCTTTTACAACTCGCAAATTTACATAGAAGTGAGTTTAGCTGAAAGTGAGTTTTCCGATGGTGAAGCAGAATGAGTTTTTTCAGCAAAATTGTGAGTTTATATGAGTTTAGATGAGATTACTTACCCGAGATTGCAGTGTTTTCTCTCTGCAAAACTCACCCAGGCAAGCAGCCTGCAAATATCAGTGAGATATGTGTAAGCTGCTTATATGGTCTACCTGTAAAAAAAAATGGGTTAAATGTTTTTTTTTTTAAATAGAGCCAGTCAGCGGCTACTAACTGTAGAGCGGGCGCTGATTGGCTCCAGCTTCTGAAAGTTCCCACGTGGGCTGGTCAGTGATTCAGGAGCCAGAGCCAATCAGCATATTCTCTGGCTGCCAGATCCTGACTCACTGATCAGTCAGTTGCTGGTTAGCGCTGTCTGTTGCCACACACATACAGTGCTAAAATTAGTAAATGGTCCAGCTGTCCATTTTTTTTTGCAAAGACCTCCCTGGATGCTACAGAGACCAGCGTGATGTTGGAAGTGAGTATAGGATCTTTATTGTAGGTACTCCAAATGGGATTCTACTTGGAGAAGGGGACGTGATCACCTGCTAGCAGGTAAGTTTATGTGAGTGGGTAGGTGTATGTAATAAACTTTTACTTGTCACGGTGTGTGTGTTATGTCTTTTTTTAACTATTTATTTTACAGTGGGGGTACAGGTGCAGGCTGCCTTCTGGCACTTGTAGTTCCACTAGTGCCAAAGGGCAGGCATACTGGCACCTGTAGTCCCACTGTAAAATACAATAGTTTACATCTATTCTTCACTTTATTACCCCCATACAAACCAGCCCATGGGTGCGGGGTAGAGCCCCAGGCTTTAGACCAAGCCAGGGGATTGGGAGAGGGGGGACCCCTTTTTTGGGGGGTCCCCACTTCCCCTGAGATCCCAAGCTTGGCCTGAGTGGCTAGGGCTGAAAATGCTTTGGCCAAGGAGCCCTGGTAATAGGGTCTCCAAGCTGTGGCATTACAGTCCGGCCATTTTGGGTCCAGTGCTGGTTTTAATTATATGGGGACCCCTATGCAATTTTTGCCCCCTATAATTAAAACCAGTACTGGCCCTGCAGCCAGGTGCTGGTTCCTAAATTACAGTGGACCCCTTCTCATTTTGTTCCCCATAATTTTAGGAACCAGGACTGGCTGTCAAGTCTGGGGCTGGTTAGGCTTTTGGGTGGGAACCCTATGTCATTTTTTTAAAACAAAAAACACTTTTATATTAGGTATACAGGCAGAAACATACACAAATCACACTGATCTGTGTATGTTTCTGCCAAACTCGCAGCTTAGGAGGTGAATGTTTAATACTTCTATTTCACACGAGATTGGAAACTCGATTCTTTGTAAATTTGTGAGCTGCATCTTTTTCATGAAAAGTACTTCCTAATTTGGCCAATGGTGAATTTTTTCTAGTTTGCAATATCACATGAGTTTTAACCGTGAAAAGACAGAACTCACTTTCAAACTCATTTGAGTTTGTCTTTAGTAAATTTGCAAGATGAAAAAAATGCCTAAACTCACATGAGTTTGCAAACGCACACAAACTCACCCAAACATGACTCTTAGTAAATTTACCCCTAAAATTTGTACACAGGGCACCTGTTCTGTTTAGATATCTACCTTCACCAGTAGGATGTTAGGTAGTTCCTAATTAAGAATTACTTTGCAGCTGCAAGCAACATTAATACAGCTGCAAATCTATTTTCCTGTAGTGGTCAGAACAGTATTAGGTTCCTAATTAGCAGACTATAAACATTATGAGCTAACATAACACTCTATTTTTTATTCATTAATAGCTATATATTTGCAATTTTATTAGTGTTTTAATGCAATTAGGAAAATGTATACTGCATGATCTTAAATACATGCAGTCTTGAAAAATACTGTATGAAATTATTTAATGTAGTTGTTTTTAAATAAATCATTTTTAAAATGAAATTTTTGGTACTCTGCAGTTACAAGGGAATATGGGCCTGATTCAGAGCTGGACGCTCTGACAAGAGTGCTTGCTCTGAATCAGGGCCCTCCTACCTAAAATTGGAGTGGCCTCCCGGCCGCTCGCATAGCTGTTGGTGACCACCCACAGCTTATGTGAGCGGCCAAAAAGATGGTCGCGATGGTCAAGACCATCGCGACCATCGGGCTTGCGACGAGAGCCTGCGGTAGGATCTCGCTGCCGCAAGCCCAGGAGTGCTTTTGGCTATTTCAGAGCCAAAAGCACTCCCACTGACATCACTAGTGATGTCAGTGGGGCCGGACTCAGATGGTAGGCATTCCCATGGGAACGCCTCCGTCTGGGCAGCAACGCCCCCGGCACACCCACCAAAGGGGGCATGCTGTCACTGACCATCGACAGCACGCCCCCTTTGGTGCAAGACCCATAGCGACAGCTGGCCGTTGCTATGCGGGTCTCGCGCATGCGCATGACGGAGCTCCCTCCATCATGCGCATGCGCACTAGGGCACCATCGACCGGCATGTGAGCATGTGAGCTGTTAACACCCACAGCCTTACGACCGCCTAAGGTGATGGTCGCGATGGTCAAGACCATCACGACCATCGGGGCTTACGATGAGAACCTAGGGTAGGGACTCCCTTGTCGTAAGTCCCGGAGAGCTTTCGGCTCTGTCTGAGCCGGAAGCTCTCCACTGACATCACTAGTGATATCAGTGGGGCCACCCCCAAATGGTAGGCATTCCCATGGGAATGCCCACATTTGGGCTGCCACCCCCCGATCCGCCTTCCAAACGGGGTGAGCTGTCAATCAACATCGACAGCTCGCCTCCTTTGGATCGAGACCTGCTATGACCGGCGCTGTCGGTAGTAGCGGGTCTCACGCATGCGCACGACGGCGCTGGCACCGTCGTGCGCATGCTCTGTGGGGGGCCATCGATCTGGTCCGAGCGCATCGGCGCTAACGACCGGGTCTGAATGACCCCCATAGTTTCTTCATTTCATGTTTTATGGCTACCTATAATTTTAATATATTAATATCCTCAAGTGTCAGCAAGGTCACTTGCCCTCATATCACCATTATGTTCTTCTGTCATAGTTATGACCCCATAGCATAGCATCCAAAACAACCATCAAGCATAGTATATAGAAAAAAAACTATATTTTCTCCTTCCCTAGGCTATCTGTGTCTAGCACTCTTGTTGCAAGCAAGAGCAATCACCACATCAAACACATTACCTATTTACAACACATCTTACAGACTAGTGCCTCTTTAGGTAGCATCACTTGTGTTGATGTAATCACTTCAGTGTCAACAGAGTGAGACAGCATGTCAGAGGAATGCTGGGACCATCTCTCTCATCAGTCTTCAATACCAATGCCAATGTGATAATGTGAGCTGGAAGCTTGAAAGAGAGCCCAGAAGGAGGCTCCTTTAATTACAGGACCTATAAAAATGTCTCCTCCTGCACTCACTATAGTTACACCCCTACTTAGTGGCATTTCTCTTAACTTCACAACTAATCTAGGTTGTCTTTCTATTGCGTCTTGTAAAGCATGCTAACCATAACACATAGGGGCATATCCAATTAGCCACAGGGTTTATGCAGTGGCTAATTGTCATGCTGGACAGGATTCAATTAGCGGGGATTCCACATGTGGGTGTCCCTGAGACCCCGCGCGCGACTCCCCTCTGTTTGACTTTACCTCGCACCTCATGTAGGTGTGAGGTAAAATCAGTGTGAGGCCGCCCTATTCAGCCTCGCACGAGAGGTTATTATATACTGATTCTGCAGTTCTCATGGAATCAGTGTGTTCTCGCGTGGGAGTCCCGGTCTAATGACGTGGTGAAATAGCTATTTAATTGAATAGCTAAACCCAGCATCGCAGGACTATTGCCTTCAATTAGCCGCGGGTGAAATCCTGCGGCTAATTGGATATGCCCCATAGAATCACAACTGTCTCACAATAAATCAATATTAATCATCCCATCTATAATTATAATTATTATATAAATATTGTAGACAACTAAAATTCCCACCAATTGCAATACAACTTAGACTTTTATTGTATTTATCTTTGGTACCCTTTCCTTTTTTGATATAATATAGTAAAAGTACAGTAATTGGAGTTGTATATTCTGTCATATTTACAAGGTGATTGTAACTGTGTTTTGTTTAGACATTAGAGTGTTTCCAGAGGTGATTTAAAAGAGGAGAGAGCCCTTATGCAGGCTCTGGGCCTGATTCAGACCCAATCGTGAGTGCTGAGCGTGCACATGTGCACGACAGAGGCGGCTCCATCATGCGGCTGCGCGAGACCCGAATAACAAGGGCCAAGCCGTCATTATGGGTCTCGCACCAAAGGGGTCATGCTGTCGATGGTGATTGACAACATGCCCCCTTTAGTGGGTGTGCCGGGGGCGTGGCTGCCAAGATGGAGGCGTTACCATGGGAATGCCTACCGTCTGGGGCCGGCCCCACTGACATCACTAGTGATGTCAGTGGGAGTGCTTTTGGCTCTGATAGAGCCAAGAGCACTCCAGGGCTTGTGGAAGATGAGACCCTACCACAAGGGACCATCGCGACTATCATTTTTGCTGCTAGCTATAGCTGTAGGTGGTCACCCACAGCTATGGGAGCGGCCAGGAGGCCGCTCTTAAATTCAGAGTGATGGCCCTGATTCAGAGCAAGCGCTCTGTCAGAGCGTCCTGCTCTGAATCTTGGCCTCTGTGTGTTGCCCTTTCCTCTCAGGCAGCAAACAATATGTTGATCCTTTGCTCTTTGGAGACTTCTCTATTGCACAATGTCCGCTGCACCATTTCCCCAGTGATATCTGCTATTCTGCAATGCCAGCCAACTTCGGACTCTGGAGAAGTAAGTATAATTATGGGTGCAGGATGCACCAATGAGTGTATCTATACAAGGTATTAGATTGTAACAAGAGATGTGCGCAGACCCCAGTGTTTTGGTTCTAAATCATCGTCCTATGATTTGGGGCTTTTAATCTCACAGTATAGAATTAATTTCCAGTCATTCCCATCAATTTTGACCACCTCTCAGCTCAAAATATTGTTTATCAATATTGGCCAAAGGTTAGCTGGCTAAAATAAGAAGCATAACAGCAGCACAAACACAGCAGTTTAATATAATATAGCACTTCTATGAAACATTGCAGCACAGCAGTGGCAGACTGGATGGCAGTTTAATAAACTGTATGATTCAATAGAAAGATTGTTTTCATTAATCAAGTACTAGGTCACGCAGAGACCAGAGGGCAATATAGGGAAATGGAGGTGGAGTATGTAGTGAAAGGAAGGTAAAGCATTGCTTGATTGATAGATTGATTTAAAAAAATTGAGATATGGCCATGCAAGAGCTGTTTTGCAGCAACTGAGAAGAGAAAAGGACATATAAAAATACAATGTTAAAAAACAAGTATTCTAACAAGGGTTACAAGAGAATCTGGCTATATTACCACTCCTAATCCCTCCCTCCTAAATTGGTAACTACTCATGTAGTATATTTATGAGGTGCTCCAGAGAGTCTGAGCATGAGGGAACTACTGTAGCTCAGAGGCCCAAGGGCAGTACATGTTAATGGATGTGGAGTATGTAGTGGAAGGCAAATAAAAAATAATGAATAATTAAAAATAAAATTGAGATGCAGCCTTGTGAGAGCTATTTTGCAGCTACAAAGAACAGAAAATTCCATAAAAGAATACAATGTAAATAGCCAAGGATTAATAAAAAGTGTTGCAGGAGATGCTAGCCATACAACCGCTCCTTCCTTTTTGGATAACACAACTGTGTAGTACATTTATGAGGTGCACAAGAGTGTCTGCATATTAGGGAAACTAGCTGAAAGGCCAGAGGGCAGTACATGAAAATGGAGGTGGAGTACTCTATTTAAGGGAACGGAAGTTACAAAGAATGCTCAATTGATTCATTAAAAAAAATAAATTAAGATGCGGCTCTTTACCTTCCTGTTTATATTACCATATATTATTAAAAATATGCTCCATAATTCTGATGTTTTATATATTTTGTGAGGTACCATATTATTTCTGATTAAAATGTGTTGCAAATTAGTAAAGTACAAAAGCAATAACTAATAAAAATGTTTGTGGATGCAAAAAAACCATCATCAATGCCTCCATAAAACCCATAATGAAAATCAAAGTGATCCACAATGGAAGTGTCCTTGGGCCTTTACACCCACCCTTATGTTGTATATTAAAGAGGACAGTTTAACAAACCAAGAACTTCAGCAACAGAGACTGACACTTATGTGGCAGAATTGCTTGGTTTGTTCAGGCCCCCACAAAACAAGCTACCAAAGAGCTTAAGGCAGCTAACAGCATTGTTATGTCATTACCATCCTAATCCTCTCCAACCTAATCAGTGTTAACATCATTATCACATAATATTAGCTCATTCCCAAAGGAAACCACCATTTCAGAATTCTACTTACTTTGATGCAATTGATGGCAAAGGTCTTCCTCATAGAAATTGGAGTTCATTTTTATGAACATGAGTTTTTCACATTTTGAGGAATTAGCCTCCTACTCTGACACTTACAAGGGTCTCGGCAGTGCTAAATACTCTTTCTGAGTACACCTTAGGCAATGGGCAGATTAATTACACAAAAGCTAGTTTGTACAATGGGCTCCAAATTGTCTATTTTTCTCCAAGTAATCAAAATTACTATGTGATATACTAATTTCTTCATTATAATTAAAATAATCCTCCACCATCCTATTGATGCTTAGTGACTCAGAATAAATCAATTGAGTCAATAATTGTATGGAATTATTTTAAGCTTGACAAGATGTCAAAATGTTGTTTTAGTTTAGTGAGCTGAGTTGACTCATCTTCCACACTCCCAGTGGGTTTCTTGGAAAGATTTAGTTTTTTTCCTGGCAGCAGTACTTGCAGGTAAAACTGAAGTAGGGGATGTTGTTGTGCCATGTGTTATTTGAACTGACAACTTACTGGCAAGGAGCTCTTTGCATTTCTTAAGATCTGTGCCAGTTGGAAAGAAAGACATTGCATATAACTTAAACCTAGCATCAAGCATGGTTGCCAAAATGTAGTGATTCAATTGCAAGATCTTGATATTACTTTGGTCCTGGTGAAAATAATAATGAAGTTGATTTGCACGACCAACAAACTTAGCAGAATCACTTCATTTCATCTCCTCCTTCAGTTTCTCTAGCTGCTATTCCAGTAGTTTTATTAAGAGAATCATCTGACTCAAGCTGGCAGTGTCTAAACTCACCTCATTAGTTACTATATTAAATGGTTTCAATAGCTTGCATAAAACAGAGAGTACTCCCCAGTGTGCTGGACTAAGGTACATCCCCCTCCTCTCCCTTTTCATGATTTGTTGTGTAGGTTTGGATGGCTTGTTACTGTTTCTCCATTTGCTGAATAATATAAATGGTGGAATTCCACCTATACACTACCTCTTACTTCAATTGGTTCCATTGTATATTTAACTGTTCTTGCAGCCGCTGCAATCTTCTAGTTGTGGTTGATTAATGCCGAAAATGTCTAAAAATTTTTATGGCCACAGCCAGCATCTCCTTTATATACCATTCACCAAGTTTATTGTGTGGGCAAAACATAGAATGTGGTGAAATTCACTCAGTTTTTCTAACAGGTTGACACTGGTATACATTTTTATGAAGCCACTGATACACAGAGTAGCCTGTCTATGAATGAGCTAGTGTTGTGTGTTAGACTCTGCTACTACTGCTGAAGGTGTTACACCCACCCAGTTGGATGTCACAGTTATGTTGTCTTATGTTTGACCAGCACTTTCCAAAAATCTTTGGATAGTGGGTACAATGCCATTTTCTATGTTAAGAACTAGTTTTTTTAAACATCTCGGAATAGGCGAGGAACTCCTGTTCTTGTATAATGGAATCAAGATGGAATTTGGTTCTAGGGACATTGGACCTCAATCAACTGTCTAAAACCAGATGCATTTATGGTGGATATTGGACACAGATCTTATGCTAGCATAGCTGTCATGACTTAAGTGATATACTGTTCAACTGGATGGCTGTTTTCATACTTGCTTCCTCCTACAAAGGATTATTTCACAGTCAATTGTTGTTTGAAAGTAGTCTTATTGGTCTCCTTCTAGGATCAAGATTCACTAGCAGCAGCAGCTTTGACATTCAAGGATTCTTCTGTTGAGTCCTGGATAGGGGAGGAGTCAGGTAGCATTAAAAAATTGGATGCAGGAGGACTACCTTAGATAATTAATGAGGAGATTGATGATGAAAGTTTTGGAGGGAGATTATCTCTGCTGTGTTATGTCCATGCTGCTGGCAGCTGATACTGAACTGATTGTTATTTTTTTAACAGGATTTTTAAAATTTTCTCAAATAATTCATATGAACTAGCTACAAACCACCCAACAGGGAGGAATTCATAGATAGTTAATGTCTCTACCTTGGCTTAACAATTGTCAGGATTTGAGTAAAAATAATTCCACATTAAAGAGGTGACTTTTTGGTCTTATGCCAAGGCATGACAATGACCTTCTTCTAATGATGGGCAAGAACTGCTGCAGTCCTCATCATCAACATCCTCTTTATTGTCAGATTCACAAATATCCTCCTCATCCTGTTGCACTTCCACCGTAGCATCCTCAATATCTAAGTGACCATCTTTACTTTTAATTATGCTCATCCCCACATTTGCATAGGGTTCGGAAATGGCGGAATGAGGCTTCTCTAGGAGTAAAGAATCAAAAATGCAAGTCTCACTTAGCACTAGTGAACACATTTAGACCCTCCTCATGGATTTGCAAGTTTGTGAACACAGTTTTTTCTTTAGTCTTAGTTTTGGTTAACTGATTTGTTGTTTTAAAGGTGGCACATGTTGACTTAAAGTTAAAATGTTTTTTTACATGTGAGGTTTCAGAATATGCATGACTGTGTGTGGCCCCAACTCCACATTAAGCATTCTAGTGCATAAAGAAGAAGTAGCAGGACCACTACTCACAAATGAAGGTAATGGTCTGAACCTTTTCTTGCCACTGGGTTTGGTGCATGGAATGCTGCTAATTTTATGCAAACACAACACAGTGCCTCAAAGCACTCCTAATAATGGCACTCTAATAACATTATTTTTAACAAAATGCTTGAAAAAACAAGTTTGACTTTATTTTTTTAACACAGTCCCTGTACATACAACACATTGCCTCACCACGCTCCTAGTAATGGCATCCTAAAGACATTATCATACAACACAGAATCTCACAGCACTCCTAGTAATGGCACCCTAATAATGTTATTTTTCACAAAGTACCTGAAAAAAACAAAAGTTTGATTTACATTTTTTTAACACAGTGCCTGAACATACAGCACATTGCCTTCACAGTGCTCCTAGTAATGGCACCCTAATGACATTTATAACACACTGCCTAAAAACACAAAACATTTGAATTTAATTTTATTAAACAAAGTGCCTAGCCCTGAGCACACAACACAGTGCCTCATAGTACTGCAGTCCACAGTGCCTTGATGGGTTTTATAAATGACACAGTGCACTTTAACACAGTGCTCCTAATTGTATTTAGTAGTGCCTGGCCCTAAAACCACAATGCAGTGCCTTACAGTGTTGCAGCCCACAGTCCACACTACCTCTACAGTGCCCCTTTAACACAGTCCTAATATTTTTTTTAGTGCTGCAGCCCAGTTCCACACCCTCTACCTCTGGTCTCCTATTTGAAATGGTGCCTGATCACGAGAGAGTGACTTTGATATGCAATCCAAAAGACAGAGGGTGATCCGCTGATGGGATGATGATGTTTTGCCTCGTTTTGGGATCCTAACATGGTGAGAAGAACCAACCCTGTGCTCAGTTTGACTCAGAACCCTTTTCTGGAACCAATCTCACAATCATTCATTCGTTTCACATCTCTAAGAGGTGTGCTGCAAGTTTTCAGCATTTTCAATTAGCCATGGGGTTTACCCCATGACCAATTGCTGGCCAAAATCCATGCAGGATGGGGAAAAGCTATTCAATTAAATAGCCTTTTTCCCATGCTGAAAAATCAGGACTCACACATGGAATCACACTGATTCCACGTAAACTTTGGACTCAATGGGTTTTTGCCCCACGCGTGAGCCCGATTTGGTGGTTTTTATGCAGATTTTGCCTCGCAGCACATGGAGGTGTGAGGTCAAATTCACATAAAAACCACCAAAGTCCGACTGTGGGGACTCGTGCTCGGGGTCTCGGGACTCGCGCTCGGGGCCTCGGGGACTCACACTTGGGATATCACCGCTAATTGAATAGGTCCAGCACGGCAGTTAGCCACAGGGTAAACCATGCAGCTAATTGAATGTGCCCCTTAGACATGCATATGCATATCTTTGGACCACATAAAACCAATAGTGCATCTCATTGTGAACTGTGTGAATTATGTATGAGAACCATCATGCAATCCATGACCTACAAGAAACTCTGTTATCCCCTGTGGATTATTTACATGCAGTTTCTGCTTCTTCTGCTTCTCTGTACCTTTGCTTTATTACACTTATCTTATGTATTTCGTTAGTTATGTGCATGATTGGTTTGTCTGAGCAGTTGGTAATATTTGTACAACATATAATACCATGCTGTGTTTATAAAGTGTGGCAATACCCTACTACCTGTGCTGTTAAGAAGTCTAATATCTATTATTGTTGTATGAATTCAGTCTGTAACTCATTTCCAATATAATCGAGTGATGAATCATAAATACCTGTCATAGTGTCAACAATTTTATCCAGGTCTTTTATGTATTGGAAATGTATCCACTTAACAAGTGTGGTTGCTTGTGATGAGACCATAGCCAGCTATGTTTCTGTGCAGCTAACATGCAACCAATCTGCCCCACTGTGCAGAACTGATCTCCTCTGACTCCCTGGACTCCCCTGGCAGTGACACGGCAGTCTGTGACAACTGACATCACTGCCAGAATCATGCCCTAGAATACTGTACAAATGGCATTCTGGAGTGCATGCTCTGGGGATCAAAGTGCAAGGAGGGGAACATAGTTTCCCTCAAAGTACAAATTGTCTGGTCTCTGCAAGTGCAGAGATCATCTGCAGCAGGGTCTAGCCTTGCAGCCTGTTGCATACCACAACAGACAACTCCAACGTGCTCACATAAACCCTCCCGTGCTCTGCCCCCAGCTGCCAGCACTGCTCTGCTCACCAAGCCTCTCCCACCATGCAAATAAAAAGAAGAAAACAAGCAGCTGCTGGGCACCTCAGAGAGAGTGCTGCGGTACCCAGGGAGCCATGGCACACATATTGAGAACCACTAGTTTTGCCTTTAAAATGATTGTCACTTTAAAAATATGGGGAGAATTGCATAAATCCCCACAGCATCAGAGTATTGTAACCTATTTCATTTAGCCCTTTATGTTAATTTTCTGTTTGAAAGAGTAGCAATGCTTGTGTATTACATATAGTATGGATGCTTCCTTGATTGACCAGGGTAAAAAGGTCATCTTCATACTAAATGAGTGTGAAGACATGTGGAGGAATAGACTTAATCGATTGAAAATAATGGGACTATTAATAAACCCATAGGCAATCAGGTCCAAGTATATTGTTATATCGAATGACGTAATCGGTTGCACCAGACACCTAATATGTCCTTATATTATTATCTCAGAACCCCACAAAAATGTACTCTCTCTCCTTTGGAAAAGTGGGGGTGCTACCGCGGACAATGTGTAATATCAAGAATTGATAAGAAAGAGAAAGAAATGTCCATAGCAGTGCACTTCAACAAAAAATGATACATAAAATATAACTTTTAATGGTTTAATACATAATATTTAGGAATTAAAAAGCGAAATATTAAAAAGGGGGGTTAATGTAAGTGAATGTGTAAATAAAATGCGTGCGCTCCTGATCCACTGGATGTCCAGATGTAAATATCAACAATTATTAGACATATATATTAAACAGGTAAAGATCGTATCCCCTTAATGATATAATCCACAAGTGAGATGGATGTATGATCTATATCAGATATAGATTGTATTTAAATAGTGTGAGGGACAGCGTCCCTTTATAACTCTGTAGACATTAATATCTGGTCATTTTTATATATCAAAACAAACGTTTGATAGTATCCACTGTTACAAAGTGAGTAGTTCTTCCTCTGATATTATATATCACACATTGTATCTAGATTGTATCATAAACAATGTATAAAGAATATAATTTCACTGTTCAAAAAAGAACATATACTGGAGAGTAATTCTCCTATTGATATAATCAGTAACCGGTTTTCACCGTATTCCTTCTCCAATATAAATGAACAGTTCACTCTTTTTAAAATAATATCATGCACGACTAGTAGGATTCTTTGTGTACAAATATGGAGTTCCTTTACTTCTATTATTAAACCTATTATTGTCCCATCATACAGACTGTGTGGTTCTTCTTTATAATTATCACTCTTATAGTGATGAAATCTTATGCTTGTATCATGGATATTTCAGCATCTTGAATATCCTACAGTTTTAATATGGTTATGTTTCTCTCACAGGGATTTCTGACCTTATTTCTTATATCATATATCACACATCCTCTCATCATTGTATGTGCAAATATTGCTGGGAAATACTTTATGCAAATGTTGAGTATCTTTATTTCCACTGCCCTATTCCAACCACAGATCTCTATATGCTGAAATACATATGCAGGGGGGTCCCCTCCTTGATATATAGCTGCACTGAGTAACTGTGTCAGTGATGGTTAATAGTGTTTGTGCACTTTATCGTTATTTTAGACTTGTGTTTCCATTACACATAAGTTTAACCATGGCAGCCTCTCATTGATTACACTGCAATACATGTGTCTCTGTATATATTTCAACAACAATCTCCTACTGGTTGCACTGCTGCATACATATTTTAGTCATTGTTAGGTAGGCATTCCTAATCTCTCAGCGCTCACTAGTAACATATCATATCATATTTAGGACATCACAATGTATGGAGCGCCACTGACCGACGCGGCGTTTCGCTGGATAGCTTTATCAAGGTAAGCCGAGCCGCTTACAGGAAGTCTCTTAAATACCCTCAAATGTTTCTAATAGCCAATCCAGGATTCCTTGGGCTCATTCCTCCAATCACATGGCTCCAAACCTCCTGGCGCTTCCCCCTTTCCCTCAGATTGACAGGTTCCTTCTCTTTTCATTGAATATTCATTTTACTTAATCACATCCCTCAGACTGAAGCAATCCATTCCCGATAGCTTATACACACATAAATAGCACTACAATCGAAGTCAGGAAACTGTCTTCATGTAAATACTAATAAAGGGCATCTCCAGGTCCTAATCATATATCATCATGAAATTAGTTGTTACAGATAAGTCAGAATTAGTATCACATCGGGTCTCTTCGGATATAGGGCTTATTCAGGTAAGAGAAAGGATTGTCGAAAAGTAGATTCTGCAGGTTTTTTAAAAGGATTTCAGTACACATCTATTTTTATTATTATGTATTTTTAATATGAGGCAACTCATTCTTTATAATATAATGAATGTGTATGATATGTATACCAATATATTAATATTATATAGAAAAACATAATAATATTAACATAAAACTCCTATTCAAAAAAATATATTTAATATATGATTAAATAATTAGTGCCTATTAAATTGATCCTATATTATTAATAACGTGTCCAAATATTACATCAAATAGTGATCCCCATTTGAATGTGTAATAAATATAATGTATATTTTATTATAAGAATATATGTGGAAATAAAAATAATAGTGAAAATAATATGTGCTAATATAATATATATATATATACACTAAAATATAATGAATTTATCATACATGCATGTATTGGTTGTAAAGATTAATGTATTAATATCATAGCATTATGTGCCCAAGATTTCTGTGTCCACAAGACTCAAGGGTATATGTATGCTCAAATTAACAAATGTGTGAATAAAATATATAAACTTAAAAGTGTTTGTGCTCCATATACAAATAATTGTGTCAAAAAGTGCATATTAAATAAGAGAGAAAAATTCTTATAAATCTTAGGTTCCTCATATGACTAGTGATAAGAGAGGATAGTGATACTCCTAAATCCAGATATATGTCCTATTTGACATATCCATGTTGTTGTTTAAATTTGAAAATAGTCTTCAAATTTTTGGCTGGTTTCTTCATTGTCCCTACTAATATCTGAAATCAAATTCCATATCTACTGTGACTCACATATCCTTGCTCAGTTTATTCCCCTAAAAAAGGTGCATAACTGTTTTCTTCATTCAATCCCATTGGTGTCAAGGTGTTCATGAGAAAGATTAATCGAGCCTCTTGTCCCAGCAGTTCTCTATCTACATCTCCTCCCCTGATAGTCAAACTAATACTCTTCATCCCATATGCTCGTAAACCATTCGGATTCCCCCCATGATATTTAAAAAAATGTCTCGCTATTGGGGTCAGAGGTGTGAACAATCCACGATCTCTTTCTGCATTTTTGATACTGTTTAGATGTTCAAATATCCTCTTTTTAAAAGGTCTTTTGGTCTTTCCGATATAGTTTTTCTGACATGGGCATTGTAGATTGTATATTACTGCTGCAGTGTTGCAGGTTATATATTCATTGATGTACCATTTTTTATTGAATCTGTCATGGTATGATTCCATTGTGGCCATTATTGGACATGCCTTGCATGTTTCACATTTCCGGGACCCTTTCTTAAAATATAACTGTCTAGCCGATGGTTCTAAATGGCTTCTGGTTAGAATGTCTTTTAGATTCTTTGATCTTCTCCAGCTCATTGATATTTTTCCTCCAATAATCCTAGCCAGATCATCATCCATGTTTAATACATCCAGATGCTTTTGTAAAACATCCTGGATATACCTCCATTCTTTACAGAAGGTCCCTATGAATCTGACAGTTTCATCCTTGCCCTTTTCCTTTTTTGGTGTCAATAATTGATCTCTTGTATATCGGTAAGTTTCCTTATACCCTCTTTTAATCATTCTACTTCTATATCCTCGGCACTTTAACCTTCTAGTCAGTTCTGCTGACCTCTCCAAAAATATGTGTTCTTCAGAGCAGTTTCTCTTCATACGGAGAAACTGTCCTTTGGGTAGACCCTTCAACACTGAAGGGAAATGCGAACTTTCTTTATTCAGTATACTGTTTGTAGATTTTTTTTACGATATAGGTCTGAGGAAAGATGTCCATCTTCCTCCATTTTGAGGGTAACATCAAGAAAATTAATACTCTCTTTGCTCGCTTCGTATGTCAATCTGAGATTCAAATCATTGTCATTCAATTTCGTCAGGAATTCTTGGAATACCTGTATATCTCCTTCCCATAGTATCAAGAGATCATCTATATATCTCAGCCATAATATTATCTGGCTGGTATATAAATCGTTATCCTCACCAAAAACCACCTCTCTCTCCCACCATCCCAGGTAGAGGTTAGCATACGTAGGGGCACATGTAGTCCCCATCGCAGTCCCTCGTACCTGGAGGTAGAAGTTGTTGTTACATACGAAGTAGTTCTTGGTGAGGACGAATTTCAAAAGGGATATCAGAAATCTACTGAAATCTGTTTCATGACCCATACTCAAAAATAGTCAACAGCTCTTAGGCCATGCTCATGGCCAATACTCGTGTAGAGACTCCCCACGTCACAAGTTATGAGCCACGTATGTTTGTTCAATATCACATCCTGTATCTTACTCAATACATCTGGCATATCCCTAACATATGACGGTAGAGTTACAACATGTTCTCTTAGATGTGAGTCCATGAATCTACTTGCATTCTCTGTGAGGCTTCCCATTCCTGAAACGATGGGCCTTCCAGGGGGATTAGTCTCATTTTTGTGAATCTTTGGGAGCAAATAGAGTGTTGGTATTTTAGGATTCTCTTTTTTCAGATAATCAAAATCCCTCTTGGAAATCACCCCATTTCTCAACATCCCTATCATGTTGTTATATAGGTCAAGAAAGTTCTGTGTCGGATTAAACATTAGTTTTTTGTAACATGAGCTATTGTCCAATTGTCTATTAAGTTCCTTTATGTATTGATCTCGAGGCCACAATACAATATTTCCACCCTTATCTGATGGTTTGATTAACGTATCATCCCATAGTTTTATTTCCCTTAAGGCTTCCCTCTCATCTCTCGTAAGATTGGATTCTTGGGTCTTTTTGATAGTCTCAAGATTGTTCAGATCTTTACTGACCAAATCCATATAGACCTTAATCTGTGGACATATTGAGAAATCCAGACAGAATGTAGATTTCTTTTTTAAATGAACCCGAGGGGTATCTGATAATTGTTCAGGGATGGTAACCTCAGACAATTCTTGAGATTCCTGTACAGATAAATTCCTAAGTTCCTCCAGGATAGAGATTGCTTCATAATCCTCTCTAGATGTACTCACTGTACTTGGGCATATCTCCAAGGTCTCACCCTTTCGTTCTTTATCAAGAAATATTTTTTTGAGGAGTAATTTCTGACAAAAAGGTTTAAATCCTTTTCTAGTTCGAATCTATCACATGTTTGTGTTGGAGAGAAAGAAAGTCCCTTATTAAGGATCTCCATCTGTGGTATTGTCAGTACCCTATCGGTCAAATTGATAATCCTAAAGCCATCATCCCACTCTATTTCCTGTACCGACGGAAATCTCTGTGTTCCTCCCTCCATTCCCTGCGAACTCTTTTCTCTCTTCTTTCTCTTCCCCCTTCTAATCTTGTGATATCTGGTCTTAGACCATACCTGTTCTCCATGGGGGTAAGTCCTAAAAAGTCCTCTGTGTTCCTCGTTGGGCGATATGATCATGAGTGGCCTCACTTCAAGAAGATTCAGCCTCAGAAGTAGAGTAGTTAAATCGATTATCTGTTATCTTTCTTCTTATATGTGACCATCGATATGCATTGTTTGTTGCAAAATCATTAATGTCTCTCTGAAGTTTATTCCTTTTCCTATTAATGATCTCCTTTTCAATGTTATCCACTTCACTTCTATATTTGTCATAGTTTTTTTGGAATCTATCTATACTCTCAAAGGGTTTAAGCTTATCTCCCAAAGAAGCAATTTCTTTTGAATATCTTTCAAGTAAAATTTCGTCATGTCTGATTAATATATTGATTAAATTAAGAGAACATACAGTCAAAACCGTCTCCCATTCTTCTTTAAGTGTATTTCATTCACTAGTTCGAATGATGGAAAGACAGGTGCTCTCAGGCCTCTAGGTGCAACCTTTTGCTTTATATAGTTTTCAAATGTGGCCTTGTTCCATACTGTCTTGGTCTGTTTAATTAATATCTGTTTCAACTGAAAAAGATCATTTGTCCAGTCACCCTGGATACCATCCAGGTTTCTGGGATCCACAGCTAGTAGGGAATCCCCACAATTCTTTAATATAATTTGTCTATCATTTAATTCTCGACTTAGACTAAATGTTCCACCATTCGTCTCTATAGGGATGGACATGGTTTGATTTGGTATTTAATGTTCAGGTATGGGCTCGACTTCCAAATTTGATGTTTTCTATATATATATCTTCATCAATCTTCTAATATCTATATAGGTACTGGTTACTCGTCTGTGCTAACTGAAAAAAGAATGAGGCAAGCTCACATAGAAGACCACTACAATATCGAATGACGTAATCGGTTGCACCAGACACCTAATATGTCCTAATATTATTATCTCAGAACCCCACAAAAATTTACTCTCTCTCCTTTGGAAAAGTGGGGGTGCTACCGCGGACAATGTGTAATATCAAGAATTGATAAGAAAGAGAAAGAAATGTCCATAGCAGTGCACTTCAACAAAAAATGATACATAAAATATAACTTTTAATGGTTTAATACATAATATTTAGGAATTAAAAAGCGAAATATTAAAAAGGGGGGTAGTGTATGTAATGTAAGTGAATGTGTAAATAAAATGCGTGCACTCCTGATCCACTGGATGTCCAGATGTAAATATCAACAATTATTAGACATATATATTAAACAGGATTTGCATACACAGCAAGCAAGTGAACACATCTAGCAAGTGGGTCTGAATGAGCTCCTGTGTATTTCTCCAGTATGTTAGAGCTCAGCAATGAGCAAACCAAGTTGATCAGGCTAGGCTGCATCTATGTCATGTTTTGAACATAGACTATTTATGTAAGAATATCAATTCAAGAAGGTGAGATGAGTAAAGGGAAAGATAGGGTCACAGCAGAGACTACTAAGAATATATGAGAAATTTTCCTAATCAGACAATATGTTCAAGATAACTTAGTATCACCCAGTCATTCTGAAGTAGTGCAACTCAGTGATAAGTATTGACTATCAAACGCAACAAAGAACAACAAAGATCCCATATACGTGTGCAGTCTTGCAATGAAATGTTAATAAAACATAACTTTTATTATTATCTTTAAAATCCACTAGAGTGGTTATATAAAATTACAACAATATAAAAACCAAAGTAAATATTAAAATACATTTAAAACAGTTGTGCATGTTTGCAATACCTCTTATATAGACACTTCATAGTGAGTGTTCTGTGTGGACCAGTTAATTAGCTTCTGTATTTCTGATTACTTATAACACAATACAATGGATAACCACTTGAGTAGTGCTCAATGCCATTAAATGTTTATTGTTAATGTATAACTATATAATCTAGTATGTGGTCTTATAATCTTTGTGTCTCATTCAATCTAAATATTCTGAATGGATAATGGTATCCTTAGGTGTACATTATAAAGTTGACTGTCCAAACACTTGCCAGCACCAAATAAAGCTGGGTTATCCGATAATCCAATGTGTTTTCATTAATTACCCATACTTATGGGTTCAAATGGAATTATAAGGTTAATTCTGATGCAAACACCAATGTAATGGTTTTTGAATGGTTCAAAATAAAAATACTTTATTGTCTCCATACATTGTGTGTCTAAAATGTCAAAACACTATTTTTTGTTTATATACTCTTTACCCATCTAAACAGGCTGTTAATTAGAGTAATGGGATGAGGTAACACCTCTATTCAGTATTTATTTCTACATATAGGATTGTATAATCAATAAGTCACCACTAGCATTAATTCCTCCATATGTTTGATACTCCAATAGCTCCCGTTAGTTGGTTAAGTATATTAATAATGTTCTAATAGCTCAAATAAGTAGATCAACAATAATAATAAAATGTATTCACACCTATACTTGGATCCTAAAATCCATCCCAAGCATCATATATTCTTTAGTTATAGCTATGTATAGAGGGCCTGATTCAGACCTGCACGCGAGCACTGAGCGCACGCAAGCGGGTCAATGTTGCCCAAGTGCACATGCGCACGATGGAGGTGGCTCCGACGTTCACATGCGCGAGACCCGAATAACGATAGCCAAGCCGTCATTATGGGTCTCACACCAAAGGGGGTGTGCTGTCGATGGTGATTGACAGCACGCCCCCTTTGGTGGGCATGCCGGGGGTGTGGGTGCCCAGATGGAGGCGTTACCATGGGAATGCCTACCGTCTGGGGCTGGCCCCACTGACATCAATAGTGATATCAGTGGGAGTGCTTTTGGCTCTAATAGAGCCAAAAGCACTCCAGGGCTTGCGGCAGAGAGACCCTACCACAAGGGTCTCAACGCAAGCCCGATGGTTATGATGGTCTTGACCATCATTTTGGCCACTCGCTATAGCTGTGGGTGGTCACCCACAGCTATGCGAGCGGCCAGGAGGCCGCTCAAAAAAGTAAGAGGGCCGGCCCTGATTCAGAGCAAGCACTCTGTCAGAGCGTCTGGCTCTGAATCAGGGCCAGAGTCACATAAAAATGTTTATTCAACTAATCTTCAATCCAGCAATGTAATGTATCATAATAATGAGATGTAACCAGAATATCTCAACATCATATGATATATTATAGGCTTGTATCATGCATGCTGTGACTTTTTACATTTTTATACACGCTGATACAGCATGTTAATTATCACTGCACAGATTTGGTGCCATCATCCAGGAAAAAACTCTGACAACTGTATTCTCTTAAAGGGGTTATAATTGCTCAAAGTGGCTAAAACTGCCATTAACCATGGCAGAGTATAAAGATTTCAATTGTTCCTTTGAGGGAAATAATTTCACTAGCATGGATTGTTGCACAGTAGGAGGTAAAATTGCATTACAGGCTCCCATCATCAATATATGCTTTATTCTATGCATCCTTTTTCCCACCACAGTTTGCAACAACAGAAATTTCAACAGCTCTCAGCTAGCAGTGTCCTATTTTCTCAAATACCTACCTACCTAGCCCAATCCATGTTTCCGATACACAATGATGGCTAATGAATCTTCCGGTAATTCTGCCATCACTGTCTGTTTCTGCCCCATGTGAACACAATCACCAGCACTTCAATACCGTCTATGGGGTTTAGTCTCCAGACACAGCAGAGATTTTCACTAGACATGGCAGAGAATCAAAAAAGCCTACAGTAATTGATGCCACATTTCGTAGGAAGGATGTACCTATACCCTCTTACATTACTATCCATTCTGTGATGCTCATGCACAGCTGGCCTCTAAAAATACTAGAAAAATATTCTCAAATGAATGCTCTATCATGGAAGCCTAGCAGATATTACTAACCCTTTAATATTTAAAACTCCCAAGTTCCTTTCTCTGATACAAAATTGCTTATTTTTTTCAAAAACAATTGCTATTCACCTAGACAAATAACTGGCACTCTGCCAATTAGACAATCCCCCTTTACCCATTGAAGACTCATAACTGGGGTCCAATATAGCATCCTCAAACTTGGTGATCTTATATAGACTCATACATAACTGGAAATCAACCAATAACTCATAATTGGGTTAATTAGGAATGGAACTCACAACTGGTTTCATCAGTCATGGAACTCATAACTATGATCCCAAGAATGGAACATGGTTAAGAATATCTACTGTGGTCTGCTATTAAAACAGAACCTGGTTCCCAGACCATTGCAGCCAAAAATTATGTCAGTGATTTGACCAGCAAATGCATTGTACTGTACACAAGGATATTCAAGAAAGGAATCAGTTATGTGCACTTGACTTTAAACAAATTCACCACCTTCAAAACTTTCTCCTCTGGTTAGAACATAAGATAACTTTCCTTTGAACACATTTAATTTCCTATTTTCTCTGATAATGACACAACATTTCTGGGCATCACTCTAAGTAGTGGCAGAATGTGAAAGCAGATACCCACACAGTGGAAACAGATCAGAGAATAAAGTAGTATTTCATAATATATTATATATATATATATATATATATATACAGTATATATATATATATATATATATATATATATATATATACATACAGTATATATATATATATATATATATATATCTATATCTATATCTATATATAAGAAAATTATATATATATATATATATATATATATATATAGAATTTTCTTTTTTATTCACTTTTCTTCAAACTAATGCAGATAGACATTGCACTGTTTCATTATTGACTGAAGTGCAGGTGATACATGTTACCTTAGCAAGAAACAGGATCAATCACACATATCCCTCCATCAAGAGTCTCTTATAGGTAATTATAAATAATACTTTATCTTTTGATCACTATGAGGTGGGTGTACTGCCCCGTACTAAGTGTCTGACAAATTTGGAGCAGCCACCATAACCAATACTCTATCTTCCAATAATCCAGTCAGATGTGATCTGAAGAACTGAGTTTATTATTCGATAGAGGAACTTGCGTAGAAATGATAAGTAATGTGAGTGATGATAAGTAATGATATGACAAGTGATGTGGTAAAACTGTAAACAAACAATAAAAAGTGATTACTATATGTACATGGGAATGCAAGGAAAACATACACATAACATGGGATAAGCAAACAACATGAAACATACAGTATGCAAAGTACAGGCTGCAATGTCACATAGTAAAGCTAACATGCATTACTGACTGGCTAAGCAGATCTATGGCACAGTTGAAGCTTAGAACTCACCATCGGATGCTGTACCAGGTTGAGCATATGTAATGATGACTGTCTTTGACAATGTGAAAAGGAAAATGGCTGCTTACAGCTCCTTTAGCCCAGAATGCATTGCTAGACTGCTATGGCATGCTAAGATGGTCAAAATGGAACATATTTAAACTGCTGCTGTCCTGACCACTAGGTGGGGCTGCTAATGTGAATTAGTGCAACATAACAAACCCTATGCTGAAGGCACAACACTCCCCGTCTGGTATCATTGATACCACAAATTTAAACTCTAAGTAGGTAACAATAAGAACAGTTCAGACACAAATACAAATTAGTCTCTCCTTGCTTACAGATCTTGATCTCGACCTTACAAACTTTTCCATCCTTACTTGGGAATGTCTTGGTGACAATACTCAAAGGCCACTCATTACATTGTAACTGGCAATCTCTGACAAGCACAATGTCACCAGGTTTTAGGTTGGGTCTGGCAACTTGCCACTTGGTCCTTGGCTGCAGGGTAGAGATATATTGTCTTTTCCACCTGTCCAAAAAGGTGTTTGCTAGGCTTTGAACTTGCCTCTATTGTCGTTTGAATAAGTCTTTGTTGGCAAACTCTCCGGAAGGAGCATAGATAGTCCTGGTCTTCTGAATAGGAAGAGTAGCAGGAGTAAGTAGAAGCGGATCTTCTGGGTCATTAGAAACTGAAGTCAAAGGTCTAGCATTGACGATAGCTGAGACTTCAGCCATGAAAGTTGTTAAACTCTCGTGAGTAAGTCTTGCAGTACCTACTTGTAGGAATATGGAATCAAGGATTCTGCGTATTATGCCAATCATCCTTTCCCATGTACCTCCCATATGAGAAGAATGAGGTGGGTTGAAAGTCCATGTACAACTTTGCTCACTGAGGTATCTCTCTACACCTTCAGTGTTGATGTTTCAGTGAATTTGTAGTTCTTTGGTTGCATAAATATTTTGGCAGTGATTCCAACCTATACATTCAGCCACTCTTAGAAATGTGGCACATTTAAATGAACGGGCTGTATGAGTTAGGCAGGTAATTGCTCGAAGAAGTGATTTCCAAGTTGAGAATCTTTGGAATCTGTGTGGCTCAAGTTGACAATGTGAGATAATGTTTTGGATCATTGTCACAGCTAGCACTGCAGCATAAAGTTCTAGCCTGGGTATGGTATGCTCTGGAAGTGGTGCTAACTTTGCTTTGCCCATGACAAACCCAATATGACACTGGCCTCTAATATCCACAGTTTTAAGATATGCAACAGCGGCAATTGCTTGGATTGAAGCATCAGAAAATACACATAGTCTCTGGTTTTGTACTTCTGTAGAAGGCACAGGAGCATATGAATATGAAAGATAAAGGTTGGTTAAGGTGGACAGAGAACTTTTCCACTCCTCCCACAAATCTCTTTTCTGAGGAGACAGTGGTGCATCCCAGTCAGATGACTTGCAGGTTAGGTCTCTGAGGAAGGCTTTACCTTGGATAGTGACAGGAGCAGCAAATCCTAAGGGGTCGTACAAGCTGTTTATAACAGACAAGACACCTCTGTGGGTGTAGGGTCTTTCCTCACTGTCCACTTGGAAGGTAAAGGAGTCAGATTTTAAGTCCCATAAGAGTCCAAGGCTATGTTGAGCTAGTGGAGAATAGGTTCCTAAATCTAGTCACTGGTATGATCTTGAGACTGGGAAGGCTTCCATCACTCTTTTGCTGTTGGAAGCTATTTTGTGAAGCCTGAGATTAGAGCAAGCAAACATTTCCTGAGCTCTCTTGAGGAGGATGATTGCTGTCTCATCCATTGGCATAGATTTTAAACAGTCATCTACATAGAAATCTTTTTCCACAAGTTGTCTAACATCAGAACCATACTCTAGCTCACCCTATTGAGCTGAATTTCTGAGTCCATAGATGGCAACTGCAGGGGAAGGGCTGTTACCAAAGATGTGTGCCCTCATGCGGTACTTTGCAATATCTTTAGAGGGGCCATTGTGGCTGAACCAAAGGAATTTTAGGAAACACCTGTCACTTTCCCTCACAGCTGTGAAGGCAATAGAGTCCTTACGGAAACTTATGAGTACTCCAAGGAGTTTGATGTTAAGGTCTGGACCTCTCAGGAGAACATAATTTAAGGAGATGCCTTTGAACTTGGCACTGGAATCAAACACAACTCTGATCTGACCTGGTTTCTTTGGGTGGTATACTCCAAACATTGGTAAGTACCAGCATTCATCTGTGTCTTTAAGAATGGGAGTTAACTCAGCATGACCGTTCTCCAATATTTTGTCCATGAAAGAGAAGAAGTGAATCTTTCATTTCTGGCTTCCTGTGGAAGTTGAATTTTAGTGAAGAGAAGAGTTTAAATACTTCTTCTCTGTTGTTAGGTAGGCGCCATCTGTGTGTTTTAAAGGGTAGAAGTGTAAACCAGCTGTTGGCATCATCTTTGACTAGTCCCTTTTTCATTATTTCCAGGAATAGATTGTCCTCTATGGACATTGTGACTTGGTCATCCTTTTTGTTCTTTGGAAGACTGTGCACCCCAAATTTTCTTGGTAGCTGTCACAGATGTGGTTGTCACTAGGAGAGTCTATGACAGTGCAGTGTGGTAGTTCCTTTATGAGGAAGTATTTGTGACATGGTTTAAATAGAGAAGGGTGTCCGTTTTCTAAAGTACAGGTAAGCATGCTGTTGACAGTAGCTGGTTTATGTACATTTCCAAGACATACTTCTCCTATTAGGACCCATCCTAGGTCTGATCTGTGAGCATAAGGAGCATTGTGTGGACCATAAATCTGACTTCTGACTTTGTGGACTCATAAGATATATCTCCCATTGAGTAGAATTATCTGGGCTAGTTGGTCCAGTTCTAGTATCACATGTGCTATACGTTTCAAATGTGCATGATGGATAACTGTGTCTGGTGTAGGGATTTCAGACCTATTATCAGGGATCTCATTGCATTCAGTGATAGTGGGTAAGGGAAGGCATGTCTTTCTGTCTATGGACTCGACTTGATAGCCGATTGCTCTCCTCCTCATTGTCTCAAAACTCCCTGCACAAGTCCTTAAGGAGTATGGAGTGCTGGGTCCTTTGTTATTAAAGGTCTCAAAGAAGGTTGATCTGGCTAGAGACTTGATACTTTGGTCATCTAGGATTGCATAAAGTTTGATGGCTTTCTCTGGTTGGCAATTAGGGTAGACTCTGAATAAACAGATTTTGGAGCAAGATTGCCACTAATAGTGTCTTTGCAGACTTGAGTACATTGTGAAGTTATCTCTGGTATGACTGCAGTAGTGTCTCTTTGCTTCTCACTGAGCTCCCCGCCATGCTCTGTGTCACCATAACTGTGCTGTAAAGTCATTGGGGAAGGTCCAGGGTATAGAGCTGTGTTGTGTTCTGTGCTGTGACATTCTGTGCTGTTAACACTAACCTTACAATCCTTGGCAAGGTGGGTTGTAGAAGAGCAGCACTTGTAGCAGATGCCATTTTCTCTTAGGAATACTTTGCAGTTCTCCAGGGACTTTTCTATGAAGGCTCTGCATTTCAGGAAAGGATGCGGTTTGTTATGCAGGGGACACTGCTTGGCAGGATCTTTATCTTTGTTCTCTTGACGAGTAGAATAGGTAGACCTGTGGGAAGAATCTGTATAATACACATTAGTATTGTGAACTGCAACTGACATTTTGCGGGGGATAGGTAGAATAGGGGTTGAGCTGGTCAGTGTAAAGGCAAAACTAGGATAATTCCTGGTCTTAGCTTGTTGGTGCACGAAGTCCACAAAAACAGAGAATGGTGGAAATGGCACGTTGTGCCGCTGCTTATATTTGGAACCATGGGTGAGCCATTGCTCCTGCAGATTGTAAGGTAGCTTTTGCTCTATAGGGTTACTGCCTCTGGCTGTGTCGAGGAAGGCAAGTCCTGGTAAGTCTCCCTCACACTTGGCTACTTGAAGCTCCATTAGTAGGTCACTTAATTCTCTCAGTCTCTGATAGCTTTTGTTAGGTAACCTAGGAAAATCATCAATTCTTTTGAATAGTGCACTTTCTATTATCTCTGGTGAGCCGTAGCACTCATTTAATCTATCCCAGATCATATTAAGGCCATTCTCAGGGTGGTTAACATTGATCACTCTTAACCTTCTAGCATGTTCAGCGGATTCATTCCCAAGCCATTTAATTAAAAGGTCTATCTCTTCACTATGTGAAAGGCCTAACTCTCTGATTACATTTTGGAAAGAGGATTGCCAGGCTCTGAAGCTCTCAGGGCGACCATTGAACTCTGAGAGTCCTTTTGTGACCAGCTCATGGCGAGCAAGAAACTTTGCAAAGTCTAAGGTGTCTTGATTGGCTGTAGGAGATGTTGTTTGTGCATTAACATGGTGAGTAAATGGTGCATGGTCATACCTGTTAGGATTGTATGGTTCCTGTTGGCTTGTATCATGCCACTTTTGTGTGCGGGTAGTTGTGCCTTTGTTGTAGTTTGCAGATTCAGACACCTGTTGTGGTGGAGAGTTGTCTCTCATGGGTTCCCTATGTCTAGAATTCTCTTGTTTACAAGTTTGCAGTTCACTGTTGACTAGTGGGGGCACTGCATAGTGTGTTTGGCTTGTTTCACTGCCAAAATCTGAATGCATGCTTTGTACTGATTGAGGTTTGCTGTCCGTTTTGGATGCTTGATTTACATATTCTGATGTGCGTTGCAATGAATTCTGTGATCCAAGCTCTGCGTCAAGCACATTGATCTTCCTTATATTAAGAAGTTCTATAGACTCTAAGAATGCTGCTTCAGGGATAGCAGCTGCTGCCTCCTTCTCTGCAGTGAGCTTCTCACTAATTGCTTCTAGGCGTTGTTTCTCCATATCTCTTTCTGCATCAAGATGTGACCTCTCCATATCTCTTTCTGCATCCAGACATGACCTTTCTGCATCCAGACGTGATCTTTCTGCTTCCAGACGTGACCTCTCCATGTCTCTTTCTGCATCCAGACGTGATCTGTCTGCATCCAGATATGACCTCTCTATTTTCAATTGCATCTCTTCAGCAAAGGTGGCCCGCACTTTTGCAGCTTCCGCTTTTGCATGTGCCATTATGGCTGCATTGCTGACGGATAAAGATTTGGAGGAACTAGAGACTTGGGATCTTGTTTTGTATGAAGATGTCATTTTCTGTGACATGATGATGGAATGGAAATGCTTGACTGTGTAGAGGCTGCTGTATTGTAATGTGCAGATAACTGAGCTGACACTGTAGCAGGTCTCTGATTAGTCCGGGTCTTGGGACTGTTGTTAGGCTGTTTGACTGTGCAGGGACTGTTGTCTTGCCACATGCAGTTGGCTGTACTGACAGTGTGAAATTCCTGTGTAGTCAATGGCAGCACTCCTGTTACTGAGCTGCCACAGTTAGACTGTATAGAAACTATTGTGCTGTCTTATGCAGGTGACTGTACTGACAGTATGAAATTCCTGTGTAGTCAATGGCGGTACTCCTATTGCTGAGCTGCCATGGTTAGACTTTATAGAAACTCTTGTACTGTCATATGCAGATAGCTCTGGCTGGCAGTGTAACAGATCTGTGAGTTGGTATGTGTATCACTTGCTGACAGAAATGTTGCTGATGAAGTCAGATATATGCATCACACACTTGGAGCCCAATGTTTTACTTTACTGGCCTGCACTAAGTGTCTAACAAACTTGGAGCAGCCAGCATAACCAATACTCTATCTTCCAATAATCCAGTCAGATGTGATCTGAAGAACTGAGTTTATTATTCGATAGAGGAACTTGCGTAGAAATGATAAGTAATGTGAGTGATGATAAGTAATGATATGACAAGTGATGTGGTAAAACTGTAAACAAACAATATAAAGCGATTACTATATGTACACGGGAATGCAAGGCAAACCTATACATAACATGGGATACGCAAACAACATGAAACATACAGTATGCAAAGTACAGGCTGCAATGTCACATAGTACAGCTAACATGCATTACTGACTGGCTAAGCAGATCCATGGCACAGTTGAAGCTTAGAACTTACCATCAGATGCTGTACCAGGTTGAGCATATGTGATGATGACTGTCTGTGACCATGTGAAAAAGAAAATGGCTGCTTACAGCTCCTTTAGCCCAGAATGCATTGCTAGACTGCTATGGAATGCTAAGAAGGTCAACATTGATCAGATTTAAACTGCTGCTGTCCTGACCACTAGGTGGGGCTGCTAATGTGAATTAGTGCAACATAACAAACCCTATGCTGAAGGCATGACAGTGGGCAACACACAATTATCCTTATTAGTTGCAAGCTGAAGTTTGGGTATCTTAGTCATGGCAGCAACTGATATAAAATATATATTTTGATTAAAATATGAAACTGTCCATTTTGATATTTCAGTGCAAAACAAGTTATTTATTACAGAATTTCTAAATTACATACATATGCGAAATTTCAACACAAAACTTCCTCTTTATATAATCCTGCTTATATAGGCAAATCACAGAATTACACTTTTGTCATTTTAAAACAATATAAATATAAAATATTATCTTGAGGTTCTTCATGGCTTTATGCCAGGTGCTTGCATGACAGTTGTACATTAATTTTGTAAGTAACAAAAAAATGGCAGATTGGAAGTTACTGTGGTACAGACTGTAGTTAGAAGCTAATTTTATAGGTACATTGTGAAACAATATGAAGAAAGAGTAAATCTCAGCAATTTATTTTAATCTACTTATGAATTAAATGTAATGACTAGTGGAATCTTTAACTAGCTATTAGTCTATAATACCTGTTATTGTTCCTTTATACATATATATATCCCAATTTAGAACCCCTATTTTCTTCAACAACAACAACTCATATAGAGATATTAGCAGCAAGTCATTACAGCAGTATACTAAAGCATTCCATACTTTAAATGCTTTTTGAAAGAGTCAAAAAATGCTAATTCTATATTATTGGAATGTTGGACCATCAAAACCACTAATTATTTTTAGTAGCTATTTTTTTCCCAAAAATTAAAATAATCACAGTAATAAGGTTAAAAAGAATGCAGACTTGGGGCCAAATGTAATAGGGTGAGAGTTTAGAAAATGTGAGAGTTTAGCAGTAAACTCTCACATTGGTTGAGTTTTATCTTCAAAATAGGAAAACATCTGTATGAGATTTTAAATCGTGACAGCTTTTTAAGTCTAAAAAAACATGCAAGTTCGCTCTGTTACTTTGTTTTTGGACTATATTACATTGGCAAAGTTTAAAAAGTGTCAGAAACTCTCACTTTTCTAAACTCTCACCCTATTACATTTGGCCCTTGGTGTCTACAAGTAAATTTACTTATGACCTGGAGTTGAATCTCAGAATCAAAATCTTTTTCCCCCTTTTTTGTCTGAGCTGGGTTCTCTGTGCATATGATACATAATAAATGTACAATTCTTGACCAAAATAAGAATTTCAATCCAGATGTGTCTGTTGCCCTCAGCTTGCTACAGGGAGTAAATATAATCTCCTGTGGTTTCAATGACGCAAGCATTTTCCAATATAAACATTTGTTCATTTTTTGCTGACAATATTAGTAGAAAAGCATCATCACTGTGGGTTTCCATAATGGAAGAAAATCTGTAGGTTTAATGTGACAGTCAATATTCTATGCTTTAATTTTATAGTATGTGTTAACTTTCTTTAACATTATCTTAAATCTGACTCTAATCTATGATAATGTGTTTGCATGTAAATACATTAATGCTGATTATTACTTAAAATACATATAAAATATCTGTGGACAAAAGTAACATAAATAAGACATACATCCAAATACATATCTAACACATACAACTCTATATAAGATAAAACTTAAATAATTAATTAGTGTGAACTCTAATAAAGTACACACAATAGGTACTAAGGTACATATTAGCGATTATGAATGGTTAAAGTCATAGAATGAATTAGCTATATTTAGTAGTATTACACCAACTGTGTAGAAATTAGAGACGTGAGCCAACCCCCGTGTTTTGGTTTTGGATCTGCATTGGTTTTGCCAAAACCTCACCTCCATGTTTTGTGATCATGTTTTGGTTTTGGATCTGGATTTTTTCTTAAAAAATTAAAAAACAGTTAAAATCACATAAAATGGGCCTTCCTACAGTCTTAATAACCTCAATAACATTTATTTCCACTTGTTTCCAGTCAATTTTGACCACCTCACAGCTCACAATATTGATTTTTTTCATCTAGTTATAGGGCCAAAAGGTTGCATCCAGCTTGCTGGCTCAAAACTGATTGATATAATTGTTAATAGAGTTGAGGACTGTGCAAAGATGATGGTTGGGATACCCTTGAGGATTGAAGAATTGATAGTTGATAGTTGGTGCGGCCCCTGGCTGTAAAATTTGATAATAAATTAATTAAAAAACAAATCATTGGTGCAGCCCTGGGCTGAATAATTACTAATTTAATTAAAAAAGTAAAAAACAATTCATTGGGTGCAGCCCCTGGCTGAATAATTAATAAAAAAAACTCATTGGTGCAACCCCTGGCTGTTAAATTGATAATACATTAATTAAAAACTATTTTTGGGTGGAGGCCCTGGCTGAATAATTAATTAAAAGCAATTCATTGGTACAGCCGCTGGCTGTAAAAAGGATAGTAAATTAATAAAAACAAAAACAATTCTTTGGGTGCAGCCCCTGGCTGAATAATTAATAAAAAACAAGTCATTGGTACAGCCCCTGGCTGTTAAATTGATAATAAATTAATTTAAAAATAAATCATTGGTTCCTAAACCAACCATAAAATTAATTTAAAATGTCAGGCAGGAATGTCCCAATCAGCACATAATGGAATGGACAAAGGTGCAAGATGGAATAGTCCTTGGTATGTTGTATATGCAACAGGACAGTTTAACAAACTAATCATTTCAGCGACAAGGACTGCCAATTGTGGCTGAAATTATTGGTTTGTTTGGACCCCCATAAAACAAGCTGCCAATGTGCATTGGACATGGAAATGAAAATGTTCCTATACACAAACTGGCTTTACATTACAAGTTGTCATCATCCTCGTCCTCGTCATCCCCATCAGTGTGTACATCCTCTTCTTCACACAATATTTATTCATTCCCACTGGATTCCACCATAGGCTCCTCTATAATTTTTTGATGTAATTGTTGGTAGAGGTCTTCCTCGTGGAATTTGTAATTCATTTTATTGAACATCATCTTTTCCACATTTTGAGGAAGTAACCTCCTACGCCGATATCTGACAAGGTTGCCAGCTGCACTGAAAACTCTTTCAGAGTACACACTTGAGGGTGGGCAACTTAAGTAATGCAAAGCCAGTTTGTGTATGGGCCTCCAAATTGTCTATTTTTCCTGCCTGTACTGAAAGGGACTGTCTGACATGCCTATTAGGATGTTATATCTGAAATAGTCCTCCACCATTCTGTGAATGGAGACCCTATCACACACAGTCATGGTAGAAGACATGTCACTAGTAGGCAGTTCTCTTAGGCCCGACCAGATGTAATTTTTTGGTGACTGCTCTGCTTGACCAGCAGGCATTCTGTAAGGAAAATTTAGTCTTTTCCTGGCAGCTGCAGAAACTGAAGGTGGAGATGATGGTGTTTCACGTGCAGCTGCAGCTGACAATTTTTTTTACCAACATCTCTTTGCACAGTTTTAGATTTTTGTCTGTTGGAAAAAAACTCACAAGGTAGTACTTAAACCTAGGTTCCAGAATGGTGGGCAAAATATGTTTTTCAGATTTCAGTAGATTGACGACTCTTGGATCCTGGTGAAGTGAATCAAGGGCTTGATCCACCAGTCCGACATACTGTGCACAATTGCTCCATTTCACCTCCTCCTTCAGTTTCTCCTGCTGTTTTTGCAAAAGTCTGAGAGGGGAATGACTTGACTCAAGCTGGCAGTGTCTGAACTAACTTCATGTGTGGCAAGTTCAAAGAGTTTGAGATCCTTGCACAACACGGAAATTATTCTCCATTGCACTTGAGTAAGGTGCATTCCCCCTCCACTGCCTATGTCATAGCCTATTGTATAGGCCTGGATGGCCTTTTGCTGTTCCTCCATCCACTGAAGCATATAGAGGGTAGAATTCCACCGAGTTACTACCTCTTGCTTTAGCTGATGGAAGGGCAAATTTAACAGTACCTGCTGGTCATGCAATCTTCGACAAGTGGTCGCCAAATGTATAAAATGTCCGGATATTTTGCGGGCCACCAAGAGCATATCCTGCATGACCGTGTCAGTTTTTAACAAATGTTGCACCTCCAAATTAATTGCATTAGCAAAACACGGGACATGTTGGAATTCGCCCAGATGTAATGCTCTCACAATATTTAATTGGAATTGTCCGAAATCACAAATCCTGAGGAGAGTCCAAATGGGGTAAGCCATTTAGCAATGATTTCTCTGAGTTTTTCTAAGAGGATCTCAGCAGTATGCCTCTCAGTGAAACCAGTTATACAAAGAGTAGCCTTCCTCTGTATCAGCTGTCTTTTGGTAGATGTTACTGCTGCTGTTGTAGGCAACACACCTACCCAGTGGGCTATCACAGTCATGTAATCCTTAGTTTGACCTGTCCCACTTGTCCACATGTCAGTGGTCAAGTGGACAGTGGTTACAACTGCATTTCTGAGTACATTAATAAGGTTTTTTTTAATTTCCTTGTACAGATTTGGAATTTCACTTCTAGCAAAGTGGAATCTAGAAGGGATGTGGTAGCAAGGACACAGGACCTGAATTAACTGTTGAAAACCCACTGCAGTAATGGTGGATACTGGATGCACATCTAATACCAGCATAGCTGTTATGGCGTCAGTGATCCACTGTGCAACTGTGTGATTGGTGTCATAGTTGTTTGCCCTTGCAAACAAATGTTTGACAGTTAATTGTTTTTTGGAGTATACGCTACAAGTAGTTTTCCTCCAGGTCCCCTTCTGGGATGAAGATCCACTCACAACAACAGCAGCAGCAACAGGCATAGTCATCAAGGATCCTTCTGAGGAATCACGGAGAGGAGAGGAGTCAATCATGCTTCGAATACCAACATTGGATGCAGCAGGACTATTCCTGATGACGAATGAGGATGTTGATGATGCAGGTGTTGGAGATCCAAGGTGTTTGGATCTCACAGAGAGGAAGCAGCTAGGTGACACTGGACTTGTTACATTTTGAGATTTGGAACTTGACAATGTACACTGATATTTGATGAATGCGTTCCAAGTGATGTAACAAGGAGGAGGTTCCTTGGTAGTTTATGTCCCTCCCTCTACTCACTCTTGCATGGCAACGGGCACAAATGGCTTGACAACTGTTGTGCAGATCTGGGTGGAAATAATTCCACATGCGAGAAGTAGATTTTTTTGTCTTTTGTCCTGGCATGACAACAATGAGCTTTGGCTTTTTCAATCCATGGGCAACAGCTGTTGCCTTACTTACACAAAGGACATCCTTGGCATCAACACCCTCATCACCAACATCTTCATCATCAACATCCTCATCATCCTTAGCGCCTTCAACTACCAAAATATCCTCCTCCTCCATGTGCAATTCTACAGAAGCATCCTCACTGACTTCATCTGCAAGATATTGTCTGTCCTTCCCCACATTTACAGAGGGCACACAAATGTTGGAACTTGGAGGATCCTCCAGTACACTAGTATTTAGGTCTGGCTCACACATGGGAACCGCATACACAATTGCACTCTCATTGGGGATTTGTGATTTTGATTTCTCAGGGCTCACAGTTGTTTTTCTGAAGGGCTATCAGAATTAGCAGTCTTTCTAAAGAAAGTCCAATGCCTTATTCTTTCCTAGCCACTTCGTGTAGTGAAGGGCATATTGGCAATGTTTTGTTTGTCTAAAGGCAACTTGCCTTTTGATTTTTTTTCCTTTACTTCTGTAAAAGTAGTTTTACCATATCGATGGGCATGACTTAAGCCCCGGGGCATGGGCCTTCATAAAGGATGAGGAAGTTGACAGCCTTGAACTGCTGGTGGCAGCTACAACATGTGGTTCTTGGCCTTGCTCTCCTGTCATGTGACAGTCCTCCATATTTTCTGTGGTCTAGAAGCAGTTGCATTGCAATGCAGACTTGATAGATCTTCTGCTGCTAAGCCTAACACGCACAGACAATTATTAGAAAAAAAAGACAAGTTATTTTTCTTTTTATTTTGCTACAGAACTTGAGCACAGTTGACCACTGGAGTTGGGCAGCACTAGCTTGCTTTGCCGACTTCATAGATATTTTGCGGCTATGCCTAACACGCACACAGACAAATATATATGTATATTTATTATTACACAAAAAAGACACTTTTTTTGGGTCCAGAACTTGTGCCCAGATAGATGCAGCAGACAGCACCAGCCCAGATGGACACAGCACATCAGCCAACACAGCACCAGCCCTGATGGATCAGCAGCAATTGCCCAGATGGACACAGCAGACAGCACCAGACCAGATGGATCAGCAACAGCCAAGATGGACACAGCACAGCAGAGAACACAGTACCAGCCCTGATGGATAAGCACTGCAGCACTGCAGCAACTGCCCAGATGGACACAGCAGACAACACAACACAAGTTACACAACAACACCAGCAATGGATCAGCAGCACCAGCACTTCTCACCAGCCCTACACTACCCACCCTCCCTGCTCCCTGTCCACAGCCAGAGAGAAAAATAGCGCCCGCTGCATCCCTTATATATAAGAGACGAAAGCTCACGAGCTGCAATATTTCATCTTATGCGTTTTGCCTCGATTTGGAGAATCGAGTCAGCGGGAAACATCGAGCCCACTTGGATCCATCTCAGATTCCCTTAGTTCGGGTGGGTTCGGATCTGAGAGATCCGAACCCGCTCATCTCTAGTAAAAATATCAATCATAGATAAATTCCTCTTTATTGCTTTTTCTGTGTTATTTTGTTAAAAAAAATACAGATTTATTCCAATGAGCTGCCAAAATAAAGTTGCAATTTGTCTAAAAAACAAACAAACAAACAAAAAATCAATCTAAAATTCATTAGGGTAGACTAAAAAATATTTTGTCTGATGGAATAAAATATATATTAACCATATACAAAATTTTAAGAAAATGTAATTTGATTTTTTTGAGATATTCATCGTGTTTATTAAAAAAATGCACAACATTTTGAAAATACAAATTTGCTAATAATGGCATTAAATGTATTATATTATAACCTCTGTATACTGATTCACATGACACAAACACTGGAGTTTGTAAAAACATGATATTTCCTGAAATATTTCATCTAGCCTCTTGTTGTTATTCATGTATTGAAGTATTACTGTGTTAGCCACACATTTATTGTTTAACTGCATACAGTATAAGAGAAAAACTATAGTAAAGAAAAATTAACAGGATATAAAGGGTTATACTACTTATGGCTTCTTGTATGAATTTAAACACGGTTCTATATTATACTCAATTATCTTTATAATATATAGCCATTTGATTCAAAATAAAGGATAAATTTAGGGGTTGATAAACTACATCTGTATTTCAGTTGGCTACAGAATGCTAAAATATGATATTGTTAATGAAATACATAGCAACCAAGATAAGCAGATGGGTGTAAACATGGGTGTAACTACCATAGTTGCAAGGGATGCAGCTGCTATGGGGCCTAGAGCTTTGGGTGCCCATCTTATTTGTCAAAATTACATGTGTTATATGCATTTTTCACCATTGGGTGGTACATAGGAGCCCTTACCATCTTTTGCTATGGAGACTTCAAATGCTTGGTTACACCCCACGGTTGAAAGATAGCATTTATACTATGATTAGTTAATGAAGAGCTATATGACATGTCTAATGCTGATTTGCGGGTGATTGTGTGCTCTATTAATCTATGAATTTTGAACTACCTACCTCCATATTTTTTCAGAACATTTCAAATGTTGTTTTTCAGGTATAAAAGCTATTAGTTATGGGTATGTTCTTTACATCAAGATAAATTATAATATGCCTTACACTCTCACTACACTATTATTATATCCTTTATTTATATGGTACCACAAAGATTCTGCAGTGTTTTCCACAGTACATAAATGATCATACAAGAAAAACAGTTAGTAGTAATACAAAACAATGCAGGACAAGGACATGGTTTATAAACAAAGCTGCATAACACAAGCAGCAGGGCATTAGTAACCAAGCGGTAGGTGCAAATTGTAGAGTTAGGAGTACATGATAGTATAAGTAGAGGAAGGATAATCACATTAGGGACAAGAGCCCTGTTAGAGAGACCTTACATTCTAAAGGGGAGGTACAGACAGACAGGAGTGACATAGAAGGGGTAGATAGTGATGAAGGAGCAAGGAGCAGTGGGTTAGGATATATGCTGCAGAATGTGTGTTTCAAGATGACCATATGTTATGTCAAACTTAAGTTCTTCGTTCATCTATCTCTATGACAAAAAATAGAATTTATTTATGTTTTATTTACATGAGAAATGTACAAAATAAAGTTGATGCACTTTAATTTTTGTCTGTTACAGTTTAGGAACTAAATACATCTAGCTAAAGATGCAGATATTATGGTACTGTCCTGCCTGTCATGTCTGGAGTGGGAAGTGGACCCGGACATGATGCAAGTCCTTGCGATCAGTTTCCTGATATTGGAACGAGGCTGGATGAAGGGTATACCTGTTCATCAATGTCTCTGACTTAACAGGATGATGTGGAGGACAGGGATCCAATGAAAAGTAAGGCTTAACCCCACCAGGTGTTCAAGACACAACTCCAGAGACACTGTGGTATGGGCACCTGGTAATGGTGCTGACTGGTATTGCTGGTGGAGGAGGCTCCACCAGCAATACCAGGTGGTGCTAGATTAGCAGAACTGAGATGGGTAGAGCACTGTTAGTGGCACTATGAATAGAGGTGGCACAGAGAAGCAGAGAATGGAGCAGAGAACTAGCACAGACTAGCTGTGTAAAATGTTGCACTGGCAACCTAAGAACTCCTGGGAAGCCCTTAAGTACCCAAGGCTGGAGCTGGATTGGTTGTCAGAGCCCATGTGAATCATTCAGACTGGATTGGCTCCTTCCTAACATTTGACCAAAGGGAAAGCAGACTGAAAAGAGAAGAAAGTGGGAACAGCAAGTGGAGGAGACTAGAGGAGTGTTAGGATCTGCAGTTAGCAGATCCTATTGCTTGGACTTCCAGCTTTTGTTGCTACTGAGGCACTGCACTAATTGCTGCCCATGTGCAGTGTCAGGTGCACTAATTGATTCTCCTCTCTGGACACAGTAATCTGTCATTAAGGGAAAGTTGCTTAGATTGGATTCTGTCTCTGTTAAATCCACCCAGCCCAGCAATCCATGACGGTGATAGAAGTTTGTTCGTACTTCCGGTTCCTGTCTCCTGCATGTCAGTCGAGTACCTGTGTCAGTCTTGCTGTGTTTCATGTGAGCCGTTTATTCCATCCTGGTGGCTCTACCTGCATCTCATCCATACATGCTGCTTGTACCATCTGGGCAGCACGGAGAGCTTCCTTCCCCAGAAGCATCTGTCATCATCCAGTGAATTGTGTCAGCTCAGCAGCACCCGTCGCATTTTAGCCTTCCAGGTGCGCAATCCAGCACACCATCGCCAGTGTCATCCCGGCGGCACTGGTAGCTACTGTACATTCCAGGTGTGCAAGCCAGCACATCATTGCCAGTGTCATCTCGGCGGCGCTGGTAGCAGCTCTGCATTCCAGGTGCGCAACCTAGCACACCATCACCAGCGTCATCCCGGTGGTGTTGGTAGCAACTCAGCATTCCAGGTGCTCTATTAAGCACACCGTCACCAGTGTCATCCCGGTGGCACTTGGGACAGCCACCAAGCTTGCTCCAACAGCCTCAAGTCTGTTTCACATCATCAGTTCCTTGGCCACGACTATAAAGGCCACAACCAGCCTTCAAGGCTGCTTCACATCACCAGTCCCTTGGCCACTACAATAAAGGCCACAACCAGCCCTCAAGGCTGCTTCTCAATCACCAGTCCCTTGGCCATGACTATAAAGGTGCAACCAGCCCTCAAGGCTGCTCTTACTGCCCACAGGCGGCATCTCATATTTTATACTTAGCCCCAACTAGTCACCTGACAGCAGTCCACTTACAACTCTTACCTGATAAACCATCCAACCCATAACATTATCACTGGCCAAAAGAAAGTAGGTTAATCATGAGGCCAGTCAGAATCCGGCGCAAATCCTGGCCGCCCAGATTCAGGTGTTAACTCAAAAAGTCCAGAAACTCTCCCTTAAAGTTGAGGAGCCACGGTCCACTCCCCTTCTTGCCACAGTTTGTGAACCCAAACTTCACTTGCCTGATCGCTTTTCTGGAAGCCGTAAAGACTTTGGCAATTTCAAGGATGCTTGTAAGCTGTACTTTAGATTCAGGCCTCACTCGCCTGGTTCGAAAGTCCAGCGAGTCGGGATTATTAGTTCCCTTCTGCAGGGGGACCCACAGACCTAGGCATTTGGGCTACCTCCCACTTCTTCTGCACTCCAGATAGTGGATGCCTTCTTTGCTGCCTTGGGACTGCTTTATGACAATCCCAACAAATCAGCTATGGCAGAAGCCTGCCTCTGCTCTCTGAAACAGGGAATCCAGGCAGCGGAGGATTACTGTACAGAGTTCCGGAAGTGGGACTTGGACTCTGGATGGAATGATCCAGTGCTGCATAGTCAGTTTCGGTGGGGGCTGTCTGACCAGATCAAGGACGTCCTTGTCCAACATCCCACCACAATAGCCCTGGATGACCTCATGAGTTTGTCTATCTGGATAGTCCGACATTTCCGGGAGCGCAGGCTGGAAAGGAACCTGCCATCACAAGCTCCTCATTCCTCTCTTCGGATTCCGGCCACCAAACAGGATAAGCCAATGCAACTGTGAGCCGACCATCTTCCAGCAGAAGAAAAATGGAGAAGGCGCTCGCTGGGTCAATGTATGTATTGCAGAGGCAAGGGACATTTGGCCCAACACTGTCCTGTAAAGTCGGGAAACAACAAGGTCTAGATGTTTGTGAAGAGATACATCTGGGCCTTGCATCCATCTTTCCAGAAAATTCAATCCTTTTTCCTGCATTGCTAAAAACCTCTCATGGCCAGATTCCTGTCTCTGCATTTATGGACAGTGGAGCTGCAGAAAACCTTATGGACCAGTCATTTTTTGAGAAACTGGGTCTACTTCTTGAACCTCTAGATACTCCAGTTGCTCTGTTGATCTGGATGGGAGGAGTCTGTCTTCTGTCCCTGTTACTTCCCAGATGCTACCTATTCAGTTGACAGTAGGTGCCTTGCATCAAGAAGAGCTTTAATTTCTTCTCCTCCAGTGTCCCATGGTTCCCATTGTGTTAGGCTTACCATGGCTAAAGAAGCACAACCCGGTTATTCAGTAGCTGACGGGGAAGATTCTCCAGTGGGGTCCATCTTTTTTTGTCCATTGCCTGTCCCATCCTTTTCGTCTTGCCACTGTCATCTCCATGGACTTCCTTAAGATTCCTGCTCCATACCGCGATCTTGCAGAAGTTTTTTCTAAAAAAAAGCTGACGTCTTGCCACCTCATCGCCCCTTTGACTGTGCAATGAATCTGCTACCAGATGTCAGACTTCCTAAGGGTAGGCTGTATGCACTATCAATCCCAGAGGATAAGGCAATGCAGGAGTACATTCAAGATGCTCTTGAAAAGGGGTTCATTCGACCATCTAAATCCCCAGTTGGTGCAGGGTTCTTCTTCATTCAGAAGAAGAATGGATCCCTCTGGCCATGCATTGACTTTCATGGCCTGAACAAAATAACAGTGAAGAGTGCATACCCTCTGCCTCTGATCTCAGTCCTTTTAGATCAATTACGGGGGTCTCAATCTTCTCCAAAATTGATTTACATGGAGCTTACAACCTCATCCGCATCCGCAAAGGAGACGAGTGGAACACAGCTTTCAACACCCACTCAGGGCATTTCGAGTACTTGGCGATGCCATTTGGTCTGTCCAATGCCCCTGCTGTCTTCCAAGATTTTATTAATGAGGTCCTGAGGAATTTCTGGGAGTTTTCGCTGTGGTATACTTAGATGACATTCTCATTTTTCTAAGTCCCTGGAGAAACACCGACAACATGTCAGGTAGGTGTTACAAAGACTCCTGGAAAATAGTTTTTACGCCAAATTGGAGAAGTGTGAATTTGAGGTGGACAGATCTCCTTCTTGGGTTATATTATTTCCTCGTCAGGATTCTCTATGGACCCAAGTAAGGTGAAGGCGGTTTTAGACTGGGAACAACCCACATCTCAAGGCCATTCAGCGGTACCTAGGATTCTCAAATTATTACCACCGCTTCATCAAATCATTCTCGACTATTGTATCTCCGATTGTGGAACTTACCAAGAAGGGGGCAGATGTCTGTAATTGGCCTCCCAAAGCCGTATTAGCTTTCAAACAACTCAAGTCAGCCTTTGTGGGTGCACCCGTCCTTCATCATCCTTATCCCGACCTCCCTTTTGTAGTGGAGGTAGACGCCTCGGAAATCGGAGTCGGGGTCTTTCTTTCTCAGAGGGATCTGAGGGACAACAAACTACATCCTTGTGCCTTCTTCTCTAGGAAATTTCAAGCAGCTGAGATAAATTATGATGTGGGCAATCATGAGCTCTTGGCTATTAAGTGGGCATTTGAAGAACAGTCTTGTTTAAGGTTACTTAAGAAAATCAATTCTAATACTCCTTTGGTTATTCTGTTTCATTTTTATCGCTTACATTGTAGATATTTATTTAAAAAAACATTTACTAAAAAAAATCAATCATAGAAAAAAATGTTCTATGCTGATATCATTTAATTGGAGTACAGTTTGTGCATTCCCCTATAGTTCATAGTTTGTCACACAAGAAAAAAGTCATATACAGTATACTGCCCATAAATTGAGTGAAGTAGGCAGTATAAATATATGATCACATACAAGCAATTATATGCATTCTATAATATTGTGTAGTAGAATACTTTTTTCATTTTTTTTTTCTTTTGTCCTGCTTATTTCTGATCATCTGCTTTTACAAGGATAAAATGTATTCAAGGCTTTTAAAACTAAAATGGATCTGCTGAAAGGGATTGCAGATATAGTAAAGTATATTATTTAAGATAAGTACATGATTTTTATGCAAAAATTCTCGAAACATTAATTTGGTGTGATATTTTCTAAAATGTAATTTGCATTTTTAAACATTTTCATTAAAACATTTTATCCTGATTTTTAAATAAAGGTAGACATTTTAGACACGGTTCTAATAGATGGGATTGTTCAAATTACACACCATATGAGCAATATGAGAAAAGAACAAAATGGTTCTTCTACTGAAATCCTGTGAAATAATAATGAGTGGGGAAATGGTTGGTCTGGTTGCATTGCAATGTGCTCTGCAACTTATGGAGGAGGAATGGCTTAGGAAAAGGATGGTCCACGGAGCAAGGCCATCTCTTCCATTGAGCTTGTTGGGCAGTTGCCCAAGGGCATAAAGCTTGTAGGGGCCCATGCAGCCACAGCCAGTTGATAAATTTTGATATTTTTATAAGCCAACCAATGGTGTACTGTATTCTGATCTAACCTCCCCTACTCAACCCCCCTTTCCCTGGTGATGAGTACTCACCTCAGTCCCAGTTTTACTTCATCTGCCGGCTTCAGACCAGTCAGACAGAGTCTCTCTGCATGTGTGGGAGGTCTGATGGGCATGCAGGAGGATTTCATTTTATTGACCATTTATATTTTTTTCCTGTGAATGGGTGGGTAGGGGGCCCCAGTGCATTGCTTTGTCCAGGGCCCACACTGCTGTTAAGATGACCCTGCCACATAGTTAGGATTTTAAAATAAGGTTGCCTATAGAATCCCTCATTGATCAAGAGGTGATTCAGATATTCTGCCTGTACTACAGGAACTTCTGAATCACTATAGCAGAGCTAGCCCCATCCAATTTGGTGCCCTTGATTTTGGCTGGTGCCTCCTAGCAGATAATCCCAAAACACTACATTCTACAGACACTCTCCGCCATCTCTTCAAATATATTACTCAGTTTTCACTAACCTCTTAGGTGTTGCTTTTCTTTTCTTTCTCCCCCATATATATATATAGCTACATGTACACTCACACACACAGATATACAGCACACACTGATCCAGTTGGTGTCCACCTCACAGCACCACATACTGCCCCTTCACTGCCCACCTCACACAACATCACCCCCCTCAACACAGCAGCCCTGGCCTCATCCAGTACCTCTTTCCCAGCACAGCAGCCATTGCCTCATCCAGCACCTCACATCCAGAACAGCACCCCTGGCCTCATTTTTCACCCCTTATCCAGCAGTCAGCACCCCTTATGCAGCATGGCAGTGGATAGATCCCCTTCAGTATTTGTACCCAGATGTCATCAGTTCATGTCCAATGTAATTCCCTACTATCAATGTGGGCATAAAGGGGGAATATAAACCAGTGGCAAGCAAAGCGAGCCAATGTGCCTGAAGCATGGTGGGTGGAACAAGCCCACAAGGGGACAAATTTCTTATTTTTGTGGACTGTATGGGCATGGAACATCCATCCTCACTGCATGTTACTTCCAGGTTCAAATATTGAAGGTGATCTTTAACCTATTCTTTCAGCTCAGCACCCCTGTCCTCATTAGTTATGCACCCCTTTCCCAGCACAGCAGCTGTCAGTCATCCAGCACAGTCAGTATCCCTTGCCAGACTTGCCTTTATGCACCCCTTTCCCAGCACAGTCAGCATCTTTCAGTTATCCAGCAGCACCCCTCCACTAGCTGACATCTCACCTGACTTAATTAGGGCTCCATTATCAAAGATGTATAACCCTTTAGCACTTGCTAAAAGGGTTATGTCATCCTTTATTTATTTAACAAACAGCGGTAATCTAAGATTACTGCTGTTTGTCACAGCATCATTCTCGCCATCTTGCCTTCCAGGCTCTACCGGGTTCCTTCTGTGTTAAGTGCCATGAACATGTGCAGACAGATGGTCAGTAACTGTAAACTGCAAAATTCCATCCTTTTAAAGTGTATGAAGAGTCCCAATGGACACTATCTCATATACAGTATGTTGTAAAAATCAAATAGTTTTGTGCCACTTCACACAGAATTGTGTCACTAAAGATGCACCATCCTCCCTCCAATATTTAATATTTACTCATAATAAAGTTGTAAAGCTTGTGTGTATTTTTTTGGAGAAAAGTACTCCTTGGTACTGTATATGAGCTATGGAGACAATAATTTTTTGTTCAGAATTTTTACTTGTCTGCCTGTTTTGGCATGATGCAAAAACTAAGGGATAAAATTGGATTGTGCTTTCAATATTGTATAACTAAGTCACCTAGAAAGAAACTGTGGTATGTATATCTCAATGTGACATTAGACAGAGAATAGTAATAAAGGAAAACCCAGATGTTCGGTGCATGCTGTGTGCAGGCTCCTCAAGCCAAAAATGAGTAGATGTATCTAAATATAATTTCTGGGGTACAAATATACTTTTAGGCACTGTTAAATTTGAAGACAAAAATATTTTTTATCAGAATTTGCACAGGCTCCTCAAGTCCAAAATGACTATGGGCCATATTTAATGTGAGGTGAAAAGTCCATTATCAGTGATAATTTATCGCAGATGATGTCATTTTTGCCAGTTTCACTTATCCCCATATTCAATTAAAAAGACTTTTTGCGGGTGTGAAAAGTCTTTGTAAAAAAATGGGGATAAGTTTTCACCGCTGTTTAGGTGGAGAAAAAATGTTCAGAATAGGGGAATTGGGGTGCAGAATAAAAAAAATAGCCTGCAGCCTTGTGAATGCCCCCATAATGTAATCTATGCCAATAAAATTGTAAAAAATTCCTCAGGACACCCCCAAAAAGGTAATTTTGGGGGTGAAAAAAAATTGTTGGGAAACAAACTTAAAAACTAGTTAAATATCCTCAGGAGGGGTTCCCATGTACATGGCAGGTGTTTTCTATAATGCGGGTGGTTGCGGCAGGTGCATTTATGAAGAATTTTTAAAAATCATTTTAGGGACTTAAAAGTATGCTTGCACCCATTTTCATGTACCCCAAATTTGATGGAAGCAATTATTTTTTTCAAAAAAAAAAGCTAAGTGCTATTCTTCAGTACTTCTTTACAGGTGCATTTAAGCACCTGCCGCTACTATTTAAAAAACCTAATTACCTTCAGCAGGCCAAATCAGGGGTACCCATAATGATCCCCCATGTCAGACCATCTTTAGGGGAGTGTCAGGATGAATTCCTTAAAATTGACAGGACTTTGGTACTTACCTTTCTGCCTGGTCCTGTTTTCGCTGGATCCTAATTGAATTTGGTGATAAGTGGGCACGCTCCCGATACTTTATCCCCTACTAAAATGGCGATGATGGTGAAAAGTCCAACCTCAGACTTTTCGCCTCAAATAGTATATGGCCCTATATGTATGTATTTATACACAGTATATATATATATATATATATATATATATATATATAAGGAACCAGGACAAACTGGTACACCAGCACACCAATGTTAAATGCAAGAAAAAAGGCTTTATAGTTCCATTTCAAAGAATCATCAAAGGTAACATAATAATATCAGTTCACTAAAGTGCAAAAGTGCTAAATAGTGCATGTCAAAAAAGTATTAATCAGAAACTATTCAGTGTGAACCGATATAGCAGCATCATGAAAGGAAGCCCAACAGCTGTTTCGGCGCCCTCTGGCACCTTCCTCCTGGCTAATAACCAACACACTGCGCATCTGTTCCATATAAACCATCATAAATGAATCGCACCTGTTGATCAAACAACAACTTGCACCTGCGTAACTCACCTTAATAATGTATCAGTGTCCATGGCCATGCTGTCCGCCGCGTACAACGGGGACCCGGAAGTGACGTGTACGGTTCAATGCATCTTACATGTCAAAAACCAGAAATCACGTTATGGTCAAAGGATCACTGCAGTAAATTTAACCCTTTTAAATAATTTAATAGGCACATATGGTTAATGATCTCAGGAGCGACTACACTATATGGCAAAACACAGAACAAACAAACATTTATATATAAAAGAGAAAAAGGAAAAAAGCAAGGAAAAAGTATATTGCTATATTAACAAAATTAATCACAAAAAGCAATTAAAGTTCAATTCTTCATTTAAACCAAGAGGTGATAGTGTTCGTAGATTATATATCCACCGACTTTCACTCTGAAGCAGACGTTTATTTCGATCTCCGCCACTTAGAAGTAGAGGTAAGTTGTCAATAGGCATAACTTTAAAATCCAGAGGATTATGTTTGCTCTCAACGAAATGTCTGGCAACCGGAGGAGTATTACCATCGATAATCTGGAATGCTTTGCGTATGGAAGATCTATGTAATGCAATACGTTCTTTCAGCATTCTAACTCTTTTGCCAACATAAAGATGGTTACATGGGCATTTGATGATATATACCACAAATTTGCTTTCGCAGTTAAGACGATGATTGATGCAATATAATTTCTTAGTCTTAGGATCTTCAAATTGGTCACCGGTAAGTAAAAATCTGCAATTAATGTTTCCTGAGCATCGAAACACTCCTTTCTTCAAGGACAACCAAGTTCTCGGACTTTTGATACTGATGTCAGATTTAGTGATAATATCTTTCAAATTATTACTTCTTCTATAGCTGAAAAGTGGTGGATTTTTACAGCATTCCGATACAAGAAGGTCAGTTTGCACTATATGCCAATGACGTAGCACTGCACTTTTTATAATTGGTAAACTGATTGAAAAAATAGTATTGTAGACCAATCTTTCTGATTATTTATCAGTAGTTTTGCTGCTGTTCAAAAGAGTAGTTCTATCAAGTTATATACATTTATGTACAGCTTCATGAATTTCATTCAGATCATAGCCCTGATCTACAAATTTTTTTCCCATCTCATTTAGAGCATTCATTAAAGCATTCCTATTAGAGGTTATGCAGACAAACACAGAGAATTTGTGAGTATGGTAAACCCTTTTTGAGTGGTAAAGGATGAAAACTGTCTGCAGCCAGAAGGGTATTTTTGTCTGTTTTTCGAGTAAACAGAAGTCTCTATTACACCAGTAGAAACATCTACATATACATCTAGATAACTAATTCTCTGAGTACTGAAACTGATGGTAAACTTAATTGTACTTATACCAGTGTTCAAATCATCCACAAATTTAAGGAGATTCTGTTCACCGCCAGTCCATACCATAAAGATATCATCTATATACCGTACGTAAAAATGTATATATTTAGCAAAATGATGAGCCATAATATGTTTTTTCTCATACACGTACATATACAGATTCGCGTATGCCGGGGCCATATTCAAACCCATCGCCGTGCCACGGCGTTGTAGGTAAAAGATATTATCAAAAAGAAAATAGTTCTTATGTAGAATTATATCTATAAGCAAGATAATAAAATCTACTGGTGGCCCCTCATGGTGTGAACTTGTGGCAAGCATATCTCTTATGGCTGACATGCCATCTATATGTGGAATATTAGTATAAAGATTGACAATATCCATCGTCACTAATAAGACATCATCTGATGGTAAAGAAAATTGTATCAACAAATTCAGAAAATGTGTGGTGTCTCGTATATAGTATTCAGATTTTTGGACCAGTGGCTGCAACAGAAAATTAACGAACTTGGAAAGTGGATAGCTTAAAGAATTTTGAGAAGAAATAATCGGCCTACCTGGTGGATTAACTAAGCACTTATGAACCTTAGGTAAAATATATAATAGTGGAATGACAGGATGTTCTTAGCTGTATTTTCATCTAACCAAAAATTTGACAAACCCATATTGATAATACTGTCAATTTCTTTCTTATATTTCCATGTAGCATCAGTAGGTAATTTTTGATAGCACGTCTGATCAGATAGTTGTCTCATAACTTCATTTATGTAGTCAGATCTATTTAAGATGGCGATGCCTCCGCCCTTATCGGCTGGCCTGATAATTATTTCTTTATTATCTTATAGAGAATTAATCGCTGCTATTTGATCATCTGTGAGGTTACTATATGACATTTTTTGTCTATGTATGGCAGGTACTACATCTCTTTTTACTAATGTGATAAAGGTATCATTAAAAGGACTTTGTACATTTGGGTCAAACGTGCTTTTTGGTCTAAATATTTTCTTAGATTCTGTTTGTATTCCCTTCGTTCCAAAGTAATATCTTAATTTTAATTGACGTTAGAACTTAAAAAGATCTATTTCAAAATCAAAAGGCTTCTGTTTAAAAGTTTTTACAAAGGAAAGGCCCTTAGAGAACACATCAAGTTCATTATGTGTGGGAGTATATTTTGAAAGATTGAATACCACTATTTCTTTTTGGACCTGTTCCTGCCTCTGTCGGATCTTTCCTTGTCTAAACCTGCACTTGACCCCTCCCCTACTACAGGGTTTTGATTTTCTGGCCCTTGTAGGTTTTGTATAAAAGTTTTCCTTTTAAAACATACATCTTTGACTGAACACTATCAGAGTCACTCAAAGATGTATATGACTCTAGATCAGTGTATGATCTATTTGTCCGTTTTCAGTTATAGAAGAAATAATAATTTGAAAGATATTATCACTAAATCTGACATCAGTATCAAAAGTCCGAGAACTTGGTTGTCCTTGAAGAAAGGAGTGTTTCGATGCTCGGGATGCATTAATTGTAGATTTTTACTTACCGGTGACCAATTTGAAGATCCTAAGACTAAGAAATTATATTGCATCAATGATTGTCTTAACTGCAAAAGCAAATTTGTGGTATATATCATCAAATGCCCATGTAACCATCTTTATGTTGGCAAAACAGTTAGAATGTTGTAAGAACGTATTGCGTTACATAGATCTTCCATACGCAAAGCATTCCAGATTATCGATGGTAATACTCCTCCGGTTGCCAGACATTTCATTGAGAGCAAACAGAATCCTCTGGATTTTAAAGTTATGCCTATTGACCACATACCTCCACTTCTAAGAGGCGGAGATCGAAATAAACATCTGCTTCAGAGTGAAAGTCGGTGGATATATAATCTACGAACACTATCACCTCTGGTTTTAAATGAAGAATTGAACTTTAATTGCTTTTTGTGATTAATTTTGTTAATATAGCAATATACTTTTTCCTTGCTTTTTTCCTTTTTCTCTTTTATGTATAAATGTTTGTTTGTTTGTTCTGTTTTGCCATATAGTGTAGTCGCTCCTGAGATCATTAACCATATGCGCCTATTAAATTATTTAAAAGGGTTAAATTTACTGCAGTGATCCTTTGACCGGAACGTGATTTCTGGTTATTGACACGCAAGCTCCATTGGACCGCACACGTCACTTCCGGGTCCCCGTTGGACGCGGTGGACAGCATGGCCATGGACACTGAAACATTATTAAGGTGAGTTACGCAGGTGCAGGTTGTTGTTTGATCAACAGGTGCGATTCATTTATGATGGTTTATATGGAACAGATGCGCAGTGTGTTGGTTATGCCCCAGGAGGAAGGTGCCAGAGGGCGCCAAAACAGCTGTTGGGCTTCCTTTCACAATGCTGCTATATCGGTTCACACTGAATGGTTACTGATGAGCACTTTTTTGACATGCACTATTTAGCACTTTTGCACTTTAGTGAACTGATATTATTATGTTACCTTTGATGATTCTTTGAAATGGAACTATAAATCCTTTTTCCTTGCATTTAACATTGGTTTGCTGGTGTACCAATTTGTCCTGGTTCCTTCTCTATATGCACTCTATGACCAAGCACCCAGAACTATATATAATGTTTGAGTGTGCTGGACTTGAAAAATAATATATATATATATATATATATATTGCACATCCTAATGCAACATTTATATATGTATGCATATATAAACACACTGTATATCTCAAGATCTATTTTGCATGAAGATCAAGCTTTATATTAAGCACTAATCAGGTAGCTTATATTAAATCATGAAGTTGCAGTAGCATGACAATCCAGTGCATGGTGCACTAATACAAATACTACATATCATAGTCGCTGCTCATGTTACTTGCAACCTTTCTGTGTTACTTTAGGTTAAGTGGCTTGCTCATGAGTTAGTAGCCCCAAGCATCTTTTTATGTTTATTCCTGTAGGAAAAACTGCAAATATTATTTACAAAGGCATTTTGTGAACACTGTCTACAATATAAAATATACAACACAATGTAAGATGCCACTACTGTCGTAGTTAAATTATTTCTGCTAAGCAATAACAGACATCCACATGAGCGAAGCTGTGGGCAAATGCTAGTTTCAATAATAAATTGCAGAGGATTTTTTGCTGTCTATTGACTGCTAAGCATTTATAATCACACACTGAAGGCATAGAGTTTGAAAATTGCTTGAAGAAAAGTGGCAATCATATGGATGAATGAATTAAACTGAAAATTCTACATTTTCATAAGTGTGACCTGACTTAGATGTTAGATGTTACCGGGCACAGCTGGTTCTCGGAGTTATCAGACATCCCTATTTTATAAATGCATTTTGGGGGCAGTTAAAAAAAAGTTTGTTAACAGTGAGTAATTGCTGAAAAATGTTTAATTTTGAATGAGCACTTGGCTTAGTATCCTATTAATAAATTTATTAAAAACAAGGCCAAACAATACTGCTGTCTACTTCATGTCCACCTTTTTATGAGCAGATATTATGGGACCTTTTAGATGCATATTATATTAAGAAAAATATGTGAAAAGTAATTGTATATCTCCATCTTGTCTAAAGCCACTAGTCCATTTGTTTCTATATTACAAAGAAATGTAGCTAGAATTTAAGCCAAACTGATATGTCAGGCTAACCTAGATCGTAGGTGCAAAAATAATTTGCTGAAATGCCTTCGAAGGTGGAATTGGAGAATGATATCTTAAGATAAAACACATTACTGTCAGGATAATTCTAGCTGCATCTATAAGTCAAACAGCTCAAAATAGACAAAACTGTTTGGGATAACAGTGGCTGCATAGAGGATATTTTCTATTTGCAATATATAAAATTAAACATGTTTATTTAACAGAATAGTGCAAATAAGAACAATAAATAATATATTATGTCTTATGGGGTTGAGTTTATGTAATACTAATAGTTGATATCTCATCTCACATCTCTGTGTTAAAATGCTTCATTGCTCTTTCCACCCCATTTTTAAATTAGGCCTTATGTTTATTACATTTAAAATATTGACCTGTCTCATTTGCAAATTGTTGTTTTTGAAGTTAATGCAATACAAAACTTCTTAAAGTTGGTAATCTTTATACATCGATTTTGTTAGGTTGGGATGGTTTTAAAAACATGATTTGTATCAGTTCTTAAGAATTAGAGTATTGCTATTGAACAATACTGAATAAGATAAAGGAGCAAGAATATGGATTTAATACACAGTGGGGCAGATGTACTAAGCTACTTAAAGTGATAAATAAGAGAGTGATAAACTACCTATCAATCAGCTCCTAACTAATTTTTCAAATGTATCCTATAACATGACAGTTACGAGCTGAGTGGCTGGTATCATTTTCCAGAGTTTAGTACATCTCCCCCAGTGCACACAAAATCTTGAAAAATAAGTTAAATACAATACAGGAAGTTCAGAAAGTGTCTCATCAATGAATGTGTGCTTTGTGATAGAGGTGGGACTGCAGCGCAGTCCAGAATTCAAATTGGGAGCCACACCAACTGTAGCCCCAAACACTGCCAAACATCACCAGCCGGTACTCACTGGCAGTTGGTGTGGGTGCCCTATTTGAATTTTGGACTGTCACACATGGAGCACACAGACTTTCCGAACTCCCTGTATATCATTTCAAATTTAGAATTCAGTTCAGAACATATTTACTGCAATACCTAAAAATGACTGACCTTTAAAATGCATCCACTGTAGTATGTCTTGTATTATTTAGAACATCTGATGCACTCAATTAATTCAGATTAAGGTCACAATTATTTCATGAGCATGTACAGTGAACCAGTTTTGCTAGTAGCAAGTGTGTGTCTTTATCCATATTACAGGCTCCTGAAGATGAAGTAACTATGAACCAGCGACTGACAAAGAAGATAAATGTGTAAGATTGCTTGTAATATAATTGTAAATCCAAGCACTATTCTCTGACTTTCATTGTAACTGTATAAGGATGGCTTCTGCACAGAATGGCAATTTGAAACTCTATTAACTTATTTTTTGTAGCAACTTATTTCTGCAAGCTTTAGTCTGCTTGTGCAGCATTTAGTTTTATGTGCTACTTTTATTAGGCATGCATTGTATCGCATGCATTGTATCATAAGGGTAAAGATCTTTTGAACTGAAAGAAAAACAAATAAGCCACAAGTAAATTAAAACGTATTACAAATGAAGCTATAAAGAAATGTGACAATTATAGTATGAACCATATACTGTAAAATTCAAAAAGACATTCATAGGGGAAGAAAGCAAAAATGCACTAATGACGAAGAAAATACAATATGGAGGCATAAGCATATAACAGGCGGTAAGTATCTGATGTTTAGTTTGCCTGAATATATTTATTACTAGTTTTTATTTTCCTCAAACCATTTGTCATAATCCAGAGGTTCCCAATGTGGTCCTCAAGGCTCCCCAACATTTCAGGTTTTTGATATATCCATGGTTGAACACAGGTGGTTGAATCAAACTGACTGAGATGCTAATTAAGCATCATGTGCTCAACCATGGATATCTCTAATACCTGTACTGTTGGAGAGCCTTGAGGACTGCATTTGAGAACCTCTGCCATAATCAGATCAGTGGTTCCTATATTACATAGAGACAGTAATCGCACATTCATTCATTATCATCTGTGGTAAACCTTTGCAGGCTAGTCCACTTTTTCTAGCTATACTTAGTCTGATATTTGCACACAAACAGAGGTTAATAACATTGTAACAACTTTAGATTGTGTCAGTTAGGAACACCATGCTCAAACTCTAACTTACATTATGCTTTTACCTGTTGTGTCAAGCCTTTGGTTTAATAATTAACCAATCTGTGTTTTAATGCATACTAAATAAAAGTAAAAAAAAGTTTAAGGAAAATTGCACCACAATAAGATTATTTACTGTCATCATTGCTCTCTCATATATTACTCTACAAATTATATTACCAATTAAATTGCTAACCTTTTCTGTTCTGCAGTGAAAAATGACAGATCTAGCCACTGACATATGGAGTCTTCTGGTAAAAGGAGTGACAAAACTACAAGTATAGTTCAGGGTGTGAGGCTAAAACCTTGATGTCAGGGGCACAGTGAAATGCCTACCCCTTCTATGGTCCATACTCCCTCCCAAGATCCCACCCTTCTTTTAGGAAGCAGAGCAAAGGTCACTTATAAAGTGTCACATGTTTGAAAGAGAGACCCGCTCTGCTCTTTTGAGAGCAAAATAACAGGTTTGCAAGAGGGAAAAGTTTCAGAAGGCTAAAGTAAGATTGCTAAGCCCCCAAACCCAAATTTTCTAAGGGAGCTTGCAATTGTCATGCTCCTTCAATAGATTAAATACAAGGCTTATTTTGAGCATTAACAATTTAGAAATAAAGTATAGAATTTAAAAATTTTAGTTGCTCACAATGAGTATTAGCTGGTCATTCTGGTTGTTAGTATTCATGTGATGTGTTTTAGGTGTGAGAAGTACCCCCTTCTCTAGACAGTGTGCCAAACCATTTACCAGCCCCTGGGCTAATCATACTGGGATTGTTTTTACTATAACTAGGATACTATAAACATTTCCCCGCTGCAATATTAAAAATAGCTTCAGACTATTTAGCATATTCTAGCACCCCTATGGGAAATGAACAAGCAAAATCAGCAATAACCATTTCCCTTCCCAAAATCTATCAACACCAGATGGAAAAGTACTGGGATTCTTCTTGCCCAACTTCACCTAGGGGTAAAACTGTATTTTATAATATTAGGTTTCTAAAAGTGACAAGTTCTTCATTTAGTGAAGGACTCCTGAAATTACACCAGAAGAGTAAATAAGCAGACATATATTTAAAACAAAGTTTTTGAGTAAACTCTTCAAACCCACATTCATCAACTTAGACCATCATAATCCAAACTAAAGTATTTATTTTCTTCTCTTGATCCTATGTTTTCAAGATTTAATGTAGTCTGCAAGCATGTGGTTATACATATAAATTACATCATACACTGTACAAAGCTCAGAACTAAGGGCCTGATTCAGAGCCGCTCGTAAGCGGCCGCTCGTTCGCTCCGAGCGATGTTTGCCCAACTGCGCATGCGTATGGATTGTTATACGCATGCGCGAACCAGTCAGTGAGGCCGAAATTCATGTGCTCGCAAAATAGTGAATGCCTGATAATTTGAGTGACAGGATGAGGCGTATGTGGGTGGTAACAGGGGAAGGTGCTTGAAAACGGGGAGTGGAGATCCGATCGCAGGCCTGCTTAAAGGTCAAAACGGGCGTTTTATGGGTGTGCATAATTAAAACAGCCGCGTCATTGACCATGTCACTGGGTTATTTTTTAGCCAGAACTGCTCACAAAATTGTGGTAGCAAAAACCAACCACAAGAATAGCGAGCAACTCATACCCTGTTCGATGTACTCGATTAATCTAATAAATAGCGGACATGACGTAGGATGCGAGCGGCCAGGGGGCGTAGTTTCCCAAAAAACGACCGCATGTTTTGTTCACTCGTTCAGACCTAGAGGCGTGAACAGACCTCAAACAGCAAACGGTTCATTTGAATAGCCACCCCTATTTTCAGGACGAGCGAGCGCAAATAGCGACCGGCTCTGAATCAGGCCCTAAAACATTAGTGTACTTTTATGCAAGTGACATCTGCTGTTTGATATCAGTATTGCATACATTATAAAGAATGCAGCCTAATGATAATGCAAGATTTTATTTTTTTAGCATATTAATTAATCATTTTAAGTTATGTTAGGTTGAAAGGATAGTTAAAGGAGAGAACATCTAGAAAAAAAATCTAATACATCCCAGTGTCAGATTTAACTCATAACTGCCAATTTCATCCTCCTGTACCTGAATGAAATGTTCCTGATGTTGTCACATTTGTGGGATAAGGAGTCATCAGGTGCATGGGTCAGTGAGTGAGAAATTATAAACCTTTCACCTAACAATTACATATACTGTATAGAATAACTTTCAATCTGTTACTCTAGAAATTAAGGTGAGTTGTTTATTTAAATAGCATTTTGGGTATTTTCCAAATTTTTACAATGTAAGTTAAGCTGTGTTGATGACATTTAATAGGTGAATATTTTTCTACAGGCAATATTGGTAATAAAATACAGATACAGTATATCAAACATAAAAAAATGGGTGCTTCACAGTTTTGTTTGCATTATGATAATTTGTTTTACTATTTTACCTTGCATTACAATAACACTATGGCCCTCATTCAGACCCGCTCACAAGTGCTATGCGCTCGCAAGCGGGTCGATGGTGGGGCACTGCGCACATACCACGCGCGTGCGCTACCCCGGAGTGAGTGAGTGAGAAATTCACTTGCTCCAGGGATCACTTCAAACGGGGCAGCTGTCTATGTTGATCGACAGCTCGCCCCGTTTTGTAGGCGGGGAGGGGGGGCTGGACAAACTGAGGCATTCCTGAAGGAATGCCTGCCATTTGTGGGCAGCCCTACTGACATCACTCGTTATGTCAGTAGTGAGCTTCCTGCTCTATTAGAGCAGGAAGCTCACTGGGGCATGAGGAAGATGAGACCATGCCACAAGGGTCTTGTCGCAAGCCCAATGGTCGGGATGGTTGCATCACCTGGCCACTCGCAAAAGCTGTGGGTGGTCACCCACAGCTTAGCGAGCAGACAGGAGGCCGGCTAAAAAAAAAGCAGCCGCCCTAATTCAGTGCGAGCATTTGCTTATTGCGAGCGGCTCTGAATGAGGTCCTATGTTTAATACATTTTATTATTGTTTCCCTTTGACTACAAGTACAAATTAATAATTTCTCACTTGTAATAGTTTCTAACTTGTAATTTTTCACTTATTTGGTTGACAATTACTGCATACTTTGAAACAAAAGAGAAAAGCATTCCGCAAATATATCAATTTAATAATCAATTAGTACGTACAAACCATGTTGCATCCTTTTAAATATATTATGTCATATGATACTGTTGATGGTGCTCCCAGAGGCCAAATTATAACATAGAACACCAAAAAGAGAAAATAAGGGTTTGTTGCTGGGGCACTCAAACAAATATTCAGATAGAATTCACATAAAATATAACACGATTAAAATTGAAAAGGCACCCATACTACACAGAAATGTTAGACAGAGTTATCACTGGATATAATTATATATTCCATACACAAAAACCTTACAGTTTCGCATGTCGTATTAAGGCTGCTTAGACATGATATGAAATTTAACAAAACCTTGAGAATTTCTGCCAATCAAACTTAAAAAAGCAATGGAATTCTGATCATTAATGTTGATGCCTTAATGGACATGTTCCCTGTGAAATACAGATATGGTATGTCATGACACCCTGTGGTTAACTGCAGATTCAGCACTCTCAAAGAGTGATATTGCTGACACTCACAAAATGATGTTGCTGCTAATTCACAGAATTGTGTGTTCATTGGAATACACACTTGCAGTTTATGCAACTGAGGTATGAGCAGTTATGTGGCCCCCACATCCCACTCAGTGCCCACAATTGTCCCATTGGTTCATCACAACAATCTCACTGGGTTCCAACATCCTTCTCACACCATACATCCATCTTATTCAAAATACACATTCAGCTCCCTAATTGCTAAAACTATCATACTCTGTCTTAGCAGATACAATTCCTAACAGTATTCTCCCCTTCAACAATGTCCTCTGGATGGTGTTTTGTGGGCTTTTCCAGATATCTCTGGTGGAGTAATTGAGGGGAATGAACATTCTCTTTTGGCTCCCTAATATTGTTTTCTGGGCCATATTCCTGCCATTTTATCAAATATTGAAGCTTTTTTCGATAAAAGTGTGAATCCAAAATTCCTTCTACCAAAAATTCCTCATGTTCATTAACTCGGACAGGATCTGGGGGAGGTAATATGCATCCAGGAAATGGATTTGGCATGTTGGTTACAACAGGGAGCTGTGAAAAACTGGATGAATCTTCATGGACTCCTGGAGTTCAAACCTAAAGGAAACTGGATTGACCTAAGCTAAGATCTTAAATGGGCCTATGAATTTTGGCCCTAGTTTTGGACTAGACACACTTATTTTCAGATTTTGCGTAGCGAGCCAGACTTTGTCGCCAATCTTAAAAACTGATGCAGCTTTATGGTGCCTATCAGCAATTTCTTTTAACTGTTCTGGGCATGATGCATTGTTTATTTGAACACCTCAAGATGACTTTATAGAGATTGTAGTCTTTCAGCAACAGCAGGTATAGTGCATTGCTGTGGAAAATAGGAAGCAGATTTCTGTGATACCCCAGATTGGAAAAAAAAGGACTTGGTTTGGTGGAGGAATGTTAAGAGTTATTATTTAAAAATTCTGCCATTGAGAGAACATCAACCCAATCATCTTGCAGATGGCAAATATAACAACTTAAATATTGTTCTAATGTCTGGTTGGTTCACTCTGTTTGACCATTCATTGTAAATAGAAGGCGGTTGAAAGGTTACTCTTTATATTAAGTGCTGTACAAAATTGCTTCCAAACACGTGAAGTAAATTGCACTCCCTGATCTGAAAGCATATCATCAGGTACCCCATGTAGTTAAAGCACTACTTTGATCAACAATTCTGCTGTTTTTTTTCCACAGAGAGTAGTCCATGACAGGCACAAAGTAGGCCATCTTTGTGAGTCGATCCACCACCACTAAGATTGAAGGCATACTTTTTGATGGAGGAAACTCAATAATAAAATTGACCCCCATGGAAATAGGTAGTGGTTGTAAGAGTCCAAGTGGAGAACTATTGGGAAATTTAGATTGGGCACAAATACTGCAAGATAGTACACATTTTTTAACATCCTTTTTTGCCACCAGAAATAATGAGATAACAGTTCATGGGTTTTTTGTACACCCTTATGATTTGCCAGTGTAGAGTCATGGACAATTTGCAGTACTTTTAATTGTTCTAATGCTAGTACATGCAATCAATGTTCATATTTACTTAAGTTGTTCCTATAGGATAATTGAAAAATCTAATGGAGAACTTAAAATTATGGGATCTGTTCTATAGCCTTCTTTAATATAAGCTCACCTATGCCAATAGCTTCTAAAAATTATGACTTAGGGAGGATTATTTCTTCTGACTGTTGAGGAGAGTCATAAATATATGCTCTGGATAGAGCATCAGATTTCCCATTGTGGGATCCAGGTCAGTAAGAAATAACAAAATCAAAACAATTCAGGAATAAGCTCCATCTGGCTTGCAGAGTTGAAAGTCTCTTTGTTGACCAAACAAACTCTAAATTTTGGTGATCTGTAAGTACAATTATTTAATGTGAGGCCCCCCTCAAGCAAATGCCTCCATTCAGTGAATGCAGATACAATGGCCAATAGTTCTTTATTTCCCACATCATCATTTTGTTCAGAGACAGACATTTGATGGGAGAAAAAGGCACGTGGATGCAATAGCATATTCTCTCCAACTCTTTGTGACAAAATCTCCTGAACTGCAGAATCTGAAGCATCTGTTTCAAGAATAAAAAGAAGCTATTGGTTGGGATATATTAGTACGGGATCTGTCATAAATTTTGTTTTTAGCAAGGAAAAGGCAATTTCAGCTTTGGGAGACCAAAGGATTGATAATGCCTTCTTGGATGACAGTATAAAGATTTTTCCAAGATCATGGCAGCAATTAATGAAATTTCTGTAAAAGTTGGCAAAGCCTATAAACCTTTGAGCATCTTAAATATTTCTTGGATTTGGCCAATCTACAATTGTCTGAATCTTGCCAGGATCCATAATTAAGCCTTTAGGTGAAATGATGTAACCCAAAAACTGAACCTGAGTTTGAAGGAATTCACACTTCTCTAACCTAATTTATAACTGATGCTCACAAAGATGCTCAAGCACAGTTCACACATTTTGATGATGTTCTTTATGGAAAATTGAGAAGATTAGTATATTATCAAGATATAAAACAAACTGATCAATTAGATCCCTAAAAACGTAAATTACTAAAATGTTGGAATTACAAAGCCCAAAAGGCATTACCAAATTTTCATAATGTCCATATTTGGTATGAAATGCAGTCTTCAACTCATCGCCAGGTCTTAGGCATATTAAGTTATATGCCCCTAGTAGATCTAATTTAGTGAACATTTTATCTGTTTGAAGCCTCTCCATCAATTCTGACATAAGCAGGAGAGCATAATGATATTTTATTGTAATTTTATTCAGTTTCCTATAATCATTGCATGGTCTTAATGATCCATCCTTCTTTTTCACAAAGAAAATAGGTGCTCCAGCTGATGATGTTGAAGGACAAATAAAACCTTTCATAGTAGTTTTATTGAGATATTCAGGTAGTTTGTAAATGCGTACAAAAGGTATGGTGGACAAAGATAATAAATCCACTGGGCAATCATATGGTCTATGAGGTGGTAGTTTGTCAGCATTGCTTTTATCACAAACATCACCAATAACTCTTGATATTGTGGAGGTAATTGTTCCAATGCTGACGGGAATTGCAACTTTTGTTCTCATATATATATGGGTATTGCTTTAGCCTCAATGACACCAATCTCCTGAGAGAATGAAACTGTATTTGATTTGCAGTTAATGGTTGGAATATTCACAGCTAACCAAGAAATTCCCAGAATAATGGGAAACTTGGGAGAAGAAATTGGGAGAAATGTAAAAGTCTCATAGTGACTTGTTTCAATTGCTAGTTCCAAGGGTTCAGTTTCATGCATAACAGGACCAGATTTCAGGGGTGAACCATTTACTGTTTCTATTAAAATTAGTGTCTGATTTTCTAGGAATTTTATTTTGTTCTTCTTACCAAACATTATATCAATAAAGTTGCCATTTGCACCATAATCCACCATGGCTGAAGTGGAAATCCAATGAGAGTTGACCTAGAAATGAACAGGAATTATGAAGTGAGAAGTTTGATTTATTTTTTTCTTCTCAATTGTTGCTAAAGAACACACACTTGGAATAATAGAATTTTATTGGTGAGGGGTAATTAACAAATTCTTGATCAGAAAGATCAATCTCTGCCAATGTGGCTACAGCTTTATTAGGTCTTTTGGGACAATTTGATACATAATTCCCTGGTTTGCCACAATAAAGACACAAGTCCTCCTGGCGGTGTTTCTCCCATCTTTCATTTAAGCATCATTTGTGAAGTGTGTCCACTTGCATGGGTTCAATTTCAAATTCAGTGTTTGTTTTCACCTCGGCAGTCTCAAAATTTGAAGCAGTAGCTTCAAGATATTTTAGTAGTCCAGGATGAGGTCCTTTGCTATTGCCGTCTCTCAGTTAGATGGGTGTCAATACGAATGCAATGATGTATAAAAGATTCCAGTTCAGTGGGTCATCTGCTCGAGCCAATTAATTCTTAATAGTACCAGACAGTCCTTTTTAGTAAACAGACAGATGTGCCTTAGCATTCCATGTGGTGTCAAGAACCCATCTCCAAAAATCAGCAGTAAATTCTGCAGTGTGTCTCCCCTGATGAAGTTTCAGTATTGACTTTTAAGTAATTTCCTTTCAGTTTGGATCATAAAAAGTTAATCTCATGCCTTTGAGAAATTCATCAAAACTCTCTGATATGCGGATCTTGGTCTCAATGTAGGGTGCCACATCTTTAAGTAACCAAATAATACATCATACCTTCAGCCTTTCAGGTTTGAAGTGGGAATTATATAGGTCAAAGTGCATCTTACACTGATCAATAAATTCACTAAACTTTTGAGGGTTTCTACCAAACCTGGCTGGTGGGAGAGGAAGTGTAGCAGAAGAGGGTGATACAACAGTAGATCAATTTTCCAATTCTAATATATGATTTTCATGTTGGGATATTCACATTAAAAATTCTTGAAAACCATTATGTGCATCCCATATGTGAAATAGTTTGCATTTCTTGTTTAATCTGTGAATTGAATCCCACTAAACTTTTTTTGAGAAATGTAAATTCTGCCTGGCACTCAATTAACATGGTGGCTATGCTTGATACAAACCACTTAATAGGCACATCTTCAGCAGACTCCATTTAGGCTTGAGTGTCCTGTCATTTCCCTGGCAATGTAGTTGAAGTCCAATAGCCAACAGAAGGTATATAAGCAGCTGGCTATTCAGGAGCTGAACCAGTATATGTAGATCCTGTCAGTATCCAAGAAGGTAGTCAGATGTATGCCAATGTTGGTACACCTGGAGGTAATCACAGGTAAATCAAGTATGCAGGAACAAGTAACAGGAGCTGAGTAAGCAGAATACTCAAGCATGGTTTAAATCAGATAATACCTAATTATAGGCCCAAACAGCTAACAGGATCCAAGATGGAGTCCACTGTGAGAGCACTGGCCATCTTGGTTAAGGGCAAATCAGGAACAAATAGTGACCTCTTGTGGTCAGAGGTGTGATATGATAATTTTTGCAGCAAATATTTTTATAATGTCTTCATAGTAAAGATTGAAGGATTTCTTGTGTTCAATTGACATTATACTGAGGTTTATTAGCCTTTCTTGAACCCTGGTACTTCTTAGGTAGGTTTTAATAAGTTTTAATTTACTAAAACTCCTTTCCTCTGAGGTGACAGAGACTGGAAATGTAAGAAAGTTTCTAAGGGGCATATTAAATTAGTTGTGAGAATAGCAAAATTACTGCACCTGTGAGGTTTTTCATGCAGGTGTGGGATTATTGCTGTTTAATTAGGTGTGAGATTTTAGATTTTTTGAGCACCGGGAGGTTTTTTTTGTGCACTTCTAGAGAACGAACATTTTTTTATAAAATCCATATTTTTAAGAAAAATGATCAGCAAATGCTCTGGGACCTCTCTGACACCACCCAGTATGCCTAATTAAGCAATAGAAGTTTTCAATTAGCTTAATTAGTCAGTAAACACTCACCTTTCAAAGCGGTGTCCAGCATTGGGACACTGGACCTTATTCAGAGGTGGCCGTATGGTCTACGACTGCACGGCTGCCTCGATGTTTGTCAAGCGTGCATGTGCACGAGGGATCCAGCTCCCTTGTGTGCATGCATGAGACCCGCTATGACCGACAGCGCCGGTCATAGCGGGTCTCTTTCCAAAGGGGGCGAGCTGTCGATGTTGATTGACAGCTCGCCCCGTTTGGAAGGCGGGCCAGGGGGGGTGGCAGCCCAAATGGAGGCATTCCCATGGGAATGCCTACCATTTGGGGGAGGCCCCACTCACATCACTAGTGATGTCAGTGGGGAGCTACCGGCTCTGACAGAGCCAGAAGCTCTCCAGGGCTTAGCACAAGTGAGACCCTACCCTAGGGTCTCGTTGTAAGCCCCGATGGTCGCGATGGTCTCTGACCATCGCGACCATCACCCGAGTGGTCGTTAGAGCTGTGGGTGTTAACCCACAGCCTATCAACCGAAACAGAGGCAGCCGGTCAGGATGCAAGCGGCCGCCCAGTTTCTGAGCGACCGCTTGCAACCTCCGACCGCCTCTGAATGAGGCCCACAGTCCCCTGCAGCAGCATAAATTATGACTCAAACGTTCAAAGAGGTGGAGGCAGTATAACCTAAAACACCACTGGATAAGCTAGTTTAGAGAGATCAAAAGGACATAAAAAAAGGTTAAAGAGGATAATTGGGGCTACGCACAGAGTAGGAAGGGGGGAGGATGATTTGAAAGAGAGGAAAAGAAAGGATGTGTGAGTAGGAGTGTCTCCTGGATGTAAAAGGGGAGAGAAAAAGCAATAATACTTGGTACCTAAAATGGCCATGAAGTGAAAAAGAAAATAAAAGGCAACAAAGGGGAGCATCACAAATCATTAAAAATAAGGCAAACAAAATTGCATTACTTGTCATTGAACATAGAAAGAAACATATGACATGGCTGTAGTGGATTGTAAACCCTCCATGAAGAGAGTTGTTATAAATACAAATATTGAAGTGGCTGAGGGGAGTCTGGCCTATGTGCCCAAAGGGCCTATAAATTTAGGAAAGATGATAAGGTATACATCATGAGCAGAAATATGCACACCAGGAAGAGCAGTAAAAAAGCAATTAACTGGAAAGTATAGAAGACATTTAGTATGCACAACAGTACAAAATCAACATATGTGTAATAACACTAAACAGGGAGACCCAAATAATGAAAGGAATGTGATGAACTGTAGTTCAATAATAATGGACATTGTGCAAACTATGAGTATGAGGATGTAAAAAAAATTTGATTATAGAACTGAGAGTATGGACCACTCACTGTGTGCTGACCCACTCACCAGAGGGAGGACAAGATTCCTCCAAGTGAGTTAGTAGGTTTTTAAAATATTGTGTATTCTAAATGAGGATTGTTTTACCATGAAGATCCATAATGAGTTTAAAGGGAAAACCCCAGTGGTACCTGATACAATGGATCATGGAGTGCCTTGGTTAAGTCTCAGAAGTCCCTTTATTTAGCAATTATTAGATGAGCCATTTCCTGGTAGAATTGTAGTTCAGCACTGTCAAAAAGGACATAGGGTTTGCCGTTGGTGGAAGTAATGGATGAGTTCCTTGCCCTTATAGCTGAGGAAGTGCATTACTACATCTTGGGGAAGCTTGTTATTCCTAGGCTCAGGTTGTAGAGAGTGCTGTGCCTGCTCCAGAGGAATGTTCTGAGTTCTAAGATCTGGATGTAGAAATGAGTATAGGAGGATAGGGCCTTTGTGTGAGTAAATATGTTTTGTCAGTGTATGTAAGTAGGTGTGAGTGTGTGTAAGTGATTGTGTGTGTGACTTCCATGTATTTGTGAGCCCCCCTGGAGGCAGTAGCTGGGAGAGCTCCATATCCCAGCAGCCCCCTGGCCTCCCAGCAGCCTCCTCAACTCCCAGCATCCCCCTCCCAAGTGCAGAGATGGAGGGGAAATGACTGGGAACCGTGGAGGTCACTGGAGACCAATGGACCAGTAAGTAGGTTGTTTTTTTCTTGCACCAAATGATTTTCAGTGCTAATACCCTGCATGCCTTTTTTTTTAAAATTGAATGCCATGGGTATTGGGAGTGTGCATACCTGCGGTATTCCACAATTGAGCATGAGGGGAACAAGTTATTTATGGAAATAACCTCTCTCTCAATTGTATATGCCCCTAAGTTCTGTAGTGTCATTAGGATATCCTCTTTAAGTCTATGTTTGTAGATAAGTGTCAAGATGGTCACTAGGGGGGATGGAGGAGATTATTTTATTTTACGTCAACTTCTAGTGCTTAGAATTTAAAACTCTCAATTTATTGGATGAACTCTTCTTCATTTATATTTTCCTTGTACATTTGTGCCAGTTCCTTTGTTTCTGTTTTATGTAGTTCCATTCCTTGTAGGAGTCCACATTTTTCATTGATGTTTTTCTAGTGCTCGGAATATCTTATTAAATTTATGTGTTTTATCAATAATTTCCAGTATTGAGATCCTAAACAATTTTTCCTGTGAGATGTTAGATGCATCATCACCAGCAGTTTCACTTTCATTGAATATCCTCTTTTTCTTTCTTCTTGTTTCTTTAAAATCAATTGTAAGATTGTCAGTGTGTGCTATATCTTTAGCCTTATGCTTCACATCCACTACATGACATAGAAACGAAAGCACAATTACAACATATAATTGTGTTGTCATTTATATGTCTATGATGTGCCTACACTAAACATTCAGTCATTCAGTGTAGGCACATCCATCATTCCCAAACATGCTGAACCTGACGTGATCGGCAGGTTGACCAGCATGTACTGGCCATGACAGATGGCAAAAATGACCTGCAGGCATGTGCATCGCTGGTCGTTTTTGAAAATTAAACTTCCCGATTTACGGACAATTGCCAAGCGATTGTTATTGCTCAATTACTAGAATTTATCACCTAGTGGATGGGCAGCATTAGTTATAGCTTTGAACACAGCACTATCTCTCACTGATTGAATCAGATTTATCAACCTGCTTATATTTCAACTATTACATCATCTTTCTGTGGATACTGACTCACAGGGTCGACCTTTCTTAGGATTCCATACCAGAAACAAGTGACAACGAGAAATTCAAACTTGATTATGTGTTCTAACAGATAATTTGCATCTGACTTCAATTCTGGAGAAGACAGAGGACTGGTCCCCAATTCTTCTAGGGCCTTTTTAACTTTATCTAATTTTTTGTATATTGCCTCGTCAGCTTAACCTTCGCTGACCATCTCATCTTACTTTGTAATTTTAGTGAGTTTGGGACAGGTTTCTTCAAAATTTCCCATCTTGAAGTTGATGCTGCAAAGTAAAGATAGAGAGAGTGAAGTGTCCTAAAGAGGGTCTGTACTTTGGGAGATACATAAGTAACATGTACTCCTACTAAATTTAGTGAGTGTATAGCACAAGACACAAAATTTGCCAACTATGCGTTTTCTTTGCATATTCTTGTCTGGACACTTACATGATCATCAGTCATTTTGCCCCATTATCATACTACTGACCTCTGCAATGCTTCATGTCTAAGCCATAATCTTGTACTTGTCACTCACGCTTGTCTTATCAGAAACTACAAAAAAAAAGTCAATATCATTTTCTAAAATTTCTGACCCATTTTCAATTACTTTGACATATCTTATTAAATCTGTAATTTGTTCAAGTTTGCTTACATCTGGAGTGCAATCAAACATGAGCACAAAATATCTATCTTCTTTTATTTCATTCCATATATATTTTATTACTTTTCCTGCAATTATATTTAGGAATTTGTCATGAATCACTGAAGAAATGTAGCTTATTTGACCTTTCTTATGCTGTGCTATGTGTTCCTGCATAGGAGCATGGTAGTGCGATATAAGGTTTATGATGTTTATAAATTTGCCACTGTTGGGGTTCCTGAAGTCACAGCTTTCTTGAGATCCTCTCAAGGGACTCTCCTGCTTGGCCAAGAACATAATAACATTGAACATACAATGCCAGACTACTTGTCAATGTTTTTCTTCCTTAGCTATCTGGTGTTGTAGTTATCTGTCTATACCACTTATTCTGTGAGAGGTTTCAAGAGTTTTCCAATTACAAAAACATGATTTGAGATATAGTGAGTTCTCGTTGTCTGGGATTTTGTCACTGAACCTTCTCCACTGTGTTAAATTGTCCTCTTTAGCCAAATAGAATAATGTGGTCTCTGATGCAGGATGTACAAAAAGCTTACATGAAATGCAGAACAAAACATTTTTTTTTAGCTATAACCTAGCCTTGATCTGTTTACTTTTGACCATTTGGTAGTTGTTTGAAAAACCACTCCTTTGTGAGATGTCTTCCATCTCTCATGCTGCTGCTTATATCGGGATCATGTTGGTTCTCTGCTCTCATTCTTGTAATGAAACATCTCCTAGGATTGGAAATTGTACTTGGCCTTGTACCTGGGGTATTGAAATCAAAAGTGAATTCCCTGCAACTAACACCTTGTGAACCTGCTAATGTTCCAGAAATGGAGTACTAGTTGTGAATGTCTGTAGAGATGGTACTGTTTGAAGAATCTGCCTGTTGATCATTGATCTCATCTTGTGTCTTAGCTGCCTCCAAATCACAGATCAGTATATTGTTCTTTTCCATTTCACCTGAAAAACAGTATTATTATTATTATTATTGTTATTTATATAGAGCAAACATATTCCGCAGTGCTTTACAGAGAATATTTGGCCATTCACATCAGTCCCTGCCCCAGTGGAGCTTACACTCTACACACATACACACTAGGGTTAATTTTGTGTTGGGAGCCAATTAACCTACCAGTATATTTTTTGGAGTGTGGGTGGAAACCGGAGTACCCGGAGGAAACCCACGCAAGCACAGGGAGAATATACAAACTCTGCACAGGTAGGGCAATGAAGGTAATTTAATCCATGACCTTAGTGCTGTGAGGCAGTAATGCTAACCATTACACCATCTGTGCTGCCCTATATCATCTTAAAACACAACTTTTTCATTTTTCATGTAGCATAAATAAAACATTCCATTTTAAAAACTTTTCATTGAGCTTAAAACTAAACTTAATGGTATATAAATTGGTACAGATGTGTCCACATACATCTAGCCTCCTTGCATGTTAAACAGCACCTCTATTTGTGCCATCCTGTGGCATGACTAGATAGCACTGAGATCATTTTCATGGAACATTTTCCCCTTCAAATGTGTCTTATTCGCACAGCAATGTGAATAGGATGCACAGCTTCTGCTGATTAAAATAATATGCTGCATGCCTATATTCTGTGTGTGACTGTGGGTGCATCTGTATGCAAAATACTATGATACAGTGTCTCAGCCTCTTACACTGTAACATAGAGTTTCATATGCAATTACAGCCTCAGTTGCACAAAGAATATAGGCATGCAGCATATCATTTTAATCAGTGGAAGCTGTTTGTATGTTCTACTTGCTCAACCATGATGACATCAATGATGATGAACACTGACCTGATTGTTCCCTTTCCCTCACCTTCTTCCTGTACTCCACACTGGATGTTTTTTTTTTAAATCTTTGCAACCATTTTTAACTTTATGCAAATTAATGTGTGAAATACATCTACAAGTCAAAATTCAACAATAAGTACTAAACCTAAACTACTAAATACTAAATCAAATTCAAGAAAGTAGAAATTAAAAAACTAATGGAAACAAACAACACTAACACCTCAAGTTATAACAGAGACTACTGTAAATTGTCACATCAACTGAGTAATGCGGAACACAGGACAATAACCTGTGCCTACCCCATGGCTGGATTAAGCCTTTGGGGGTCTTGGGACACTTAAAACAGGGAGCCCCTTTCCTTGTCAGCACTGCCCCCCTGGCTGTGCCTGCTGTGTGTGTGTGACTCCTCCCACTGCACCTACATGAGGCCACAGCAGTATCTCCAGTGCTGCTTCTTGGATAACTGCTTGAGACTAAAACAATCATCTCCAGACAGCTGAAAGCACAAATCTTTGATCACAGAATGCTAATTGTTTTTTTGGCAACCCCATTCCTCCGTGTTATGTAAAGACCAGTTGGCTTGACTCTTTTCTTACCTATATGGTGGTCTCTCTGCAATCAGGAACCTCTTAAGAAATGGATTCTCCCTGGGAAGACGATAACTTCAGTCAGTATGTATTCTTGATGTAGGCAAACACATGATCCAGAAGAAGTCTGTTTTTTACGTAGGAATATAACCAATGTCATCTTCATACAAAAGGAGGTAAAAAAAAATTCATACAACATAGCTAATGCTTTTTTTTTTAGAATTGTTGTCTTAATAAAGATTATTGTGCCCCAGCTCCTTCCCCATTGTGTCTCCCCAGCAGTCCTTAAGGCAGTAGTGGCAGAAGGCTCCTCACAAACCGATCTTATCAGCCGGGTGCAGCCTTAGAGGGACCGGGATAACCCAGCACAATAAATTGTTTTTTTATTCTCTATCTACATTGTGCAGATGATATCATGAAATCATGCACACAGCAGATAGGAAAGAAAAAACTATATTGTGCCAGGTGCAGTGGTGTAGCTATGTTCATCACTTAGTGGATAATTTGAACAATATATTGATCAAAGATGTTATTATCGTTCACAAATGTCTTCCAATGTGTATGGGGCTGCAGTTGCAATACAATGCTACTAGTATGAAACAGTAGACTACATTGATTAGTTTTATATGCATCACTTGTATATCTGTGTGTGATTTAGTCTGTATTGAAAGCACTTGGCTTGGTATAAAGGTACAGCCACTGCATCAGAGCACTTTGAATACAGATTGAGAGACTCAGTTGCACATAGATATATTAGTGTTGCATATTTAAATTAAACAGCACTGGGACCTGGCAGCTTGCAAGGCCAGGAAGTCTGCATGCACCCATTCATCCTTCCTTCAATCATATGAGTATGCCAGTACCATATGCTGAAAACAGCCCCACACCATGATGTTCCCACCTCCAAACTTCACTCTTGGTATGGTGTTTTTGGGGTGATGTGCAGTGCCATTTCTCTTCCAAACATGGTGTGTATTGTGACATCCAAGGAGTTCAATTTAGGTCTCATCTGACAGACTATATTCTCCCAGTATTTCACAGGCTTGTCCAAATGTTGGGCAGCAACAAGCTTCAACATGCTTTTTCTTCAGCAATGGAGTCTTGCATGGTGAGCTTGCATACAGGCCATTGCGGTTTAGTGCATTGCTTATTGTTTTTTTTTAAAACAATTGTACCTGCTAATTTCAGGTCTTTCTGATGCTCTGCACAAGTGGTCCATGGCTCTTGGACAACTCTTCTGATAATTCTGTGCACTCCTCTTATGGTCGTGGCCTGTTTATGGTGAAATTATGTTCTTTCAACTTCCAGATTATGGTTCCAACAGTGCTCACTGGAACATTCAGAAGTTTAGAAATCCTACTTTAACCAATGCCATCAGTTTGTTTTACAACAATAAGGTTGCAAAGGTCATGAAAGAGCTCTGTGATTTTTACCCATGATGAGATGTTTTTTGTGTGACACCTTGGTAATGAGACATCTATTTATAGGCCATCAGTTGGGACTGAACCAGTTTATATTAATTTGCACTGACAAGGGACAGGATTGCTTTCTAATTACTAATAGATTTCAGCTGGTGTCTTGGCTTTCCATGCCTTTTTGCACATCCCTTTCTTCATGTGTTCAATACTTTTTCCCTATGTCATTTCATATTATTACACATAACTTAATTTATCGAAATCCAATGTTTGATTTTTTTTTGCATGTATGGATTCCATGGGTTGTTGCTGACATTTGGTGAAAATGTCATTACAATAGCCCCAGTGTATCCATATAAGCACTGTGACACTGCAGGCCATACCCCAGTGTATGCTTCCATACCCCATTGTATCCGTACAGATGTGCCAAGAGCCACACCGGGCCCAGGTAAAATGGGGCTTGGCCTAATCACGGGAGTTGTGGCAAAAATTATAATACAGATAACATGTTTGCAGTTCCGTGAAGGGGGGTGCTGTGAGCCCCTTCAGCCCAGCGCATACCCAGTGGGAGGCGCAATTAGTGTGATTGCTCCTCCCACAGGCATAGGAGACTGCTCTCTCTCAGTGCAGCCCAGCACACAGCAGCATGCTGGGCTGCTTTGATGTAAGAGGGATGGGGGCAACGGGCCCTTCCAGCAAGCCCAGAACTGGGTAATTAGTACCCACTCCTCCCCTCTCAGTGCCCCTTTATCCATAAAAGCACTGTAATGCTGCAGGCCTTTCCCCCCAGTGTATCTGTATAAGCACTGTGACACTGCAGGCCTTACCCCAGTGCATTCTTCCATACCCAAGTGTATCCATATAAGTACATGTGAACATGCTGGCCATACCCTAGTGAATGCAGATTCCATATACTGTAAATACTGTGACATTGCAGGCTGTACCCCAGTGTATCCATACAAACACTGTGACACTGCAGGAATTTCCACAGTGTATTTATACAAATAATGTGATGCTGCAGGCCATACCTCAGTGTATCCATACAAATACTGTGATACTGCACCCTGTACTCCAGTGTATCCATATAAACACTGTGAAGCTGCAGGTCATACACCAATGTATGTTTTCATTTCCCAGTGTATCCATAAAAGCACTATGATGCTGCAGGCCATACCCCAGTATCCATCTCATATAAGTACTGTGCACTGCAGGCCATACCCCATCTCATATAAGCACTGCGCACTTGTGTTGCTCCTCTGACACTTACATTTTTTTGTTTCAAACTGTATTTATTTCAACTAAAATCACAAATAGGTATACTTGCAAAATACTCATGCCATTTTTCAACCTTGATTTGTAGATACCAACCTGGTGGGCTTGGAATTCCTTGATCATAACAGCCATGTTTGATCAGATGCAACTCAAGCACCAAATGTAGAGGCAATTTTGTGATGGTATCTGGAGATGTTCTCCTCCTCTCCTCCCAGTCTTCCCATACATTTTCCCAGAAGCACAGTGATAAGAGATGTTTAGTACCAAACTTTAAATCACTCTGCACCCTTCCTGTTCAGAGCTTCCATTTTGTGTGTTGCCACATTAAAAGTTCATCCAACCATTCAAGAATAAAAATGGGCATGTGTGACACCGGCATTACTCCCGTTGGTGGGTGGGCCAAAGGACAATACCATCTTGCACCTCTATTCTTTGCATTAATCACTTGGTGCATTGCAGACTGTCTTTGTGTAGATAACAAACATTATTGCCATCCTGTCTGCCACTGCAGTGCCATTCTCTTTCCTAGTTGTGCCATGTTGGAAGTTGATTTGCCACAGCTGCTGAAATTTTCGACATGTAGTTGCTGAATGCTGAAAATGTCCAGAAATGTTTTTGGCCACAGACAGCATCTCCTGCGTGCCCCTTTAATTTAAAAAAAATATTCTGAACCGCCAAGTAGATTCGTGTGAAAAACATGAGACATACTGTTCACCCATGCTGAACTCTTTGACCTACACTGGATGAAAACAATATTGTAAGCTGTGAGATGGTCAAAATTGACTGGAAATGAGTGGAAATTAATGTTAGTGAGGTTAAAAATACTGTAGGAACAAAACAGCCCAGATTATGTGATTTTAGCAGTTTTTGTCAAGATTTGAAAAAACTAAAATAGAGATCCAAAACCAAAACACATGAAGGTGGTTTTGCAAAGCCAAAACACGAAAGTTAATCCAGATCTAAAACCAAATCCAAAACACGGGGGTCGGCACACATCTCTTATATATACACAGTATATATATCTATATATCTATATATATATATATATATATATATAGTGATAGAAGCACTGGTAAAGTAATAAATGGCATAGATGTTTGTCCAAGGTTTCTGACCTATGTATTTAAACCCACATGAAATGTCTGTATCTGCTTGATTAGAGTTTGGGCTTTAAGTAAAATCTGGATAATTGGTCCTAGGGGTGTGGATATGAGAGAGAAGGGAGGGATCCATACCCAAGGCCATTTCAGATGTTGAGACCTTCAGCCTGAGAGCAGGCTAATTAGTGACTGCAGCTGTGAGAGGCTAATAAAGGCTATGTCAGGGTTTGGCTTAGTGTCTAATACCTTGGGAGAGCAGGCAGTGAGGCTTGTTCAGAGACATTGTGATGTACTATTTGTAAGTACTGTGCTTATGCCTAGATTTGTGTTGAGGGCACACTTTGAGAGGGATATTATTGTATAGTTAGTGCCCAGATGGGCTAGGATTTATTTGTATATTTTATAGTATATATTGCTTCACCTGAACAAATAATAATAATAATAATAATAATAATAATAATAATAATAATAATGTGCCACAATTGTTCCAAAGCACATTACAAAGTATATAAACAAATACATGGCCAGTAACTTACAGCACAATACAATACAATGCAGAACAAGGACATGGATAATGTACATTGATATACAACCCAAATAAGCAAAAGAGCTTAAACAATCAAGTGTTAGTTCCCTAGTGGGGAGTAAGGAGTAGGTGAAAGTAAAGAAAAGCACAAGAGAGGTAGAATGCCCTGCTTGTAAGAGCTTACATTCTAAAGGTGAGATGCAGACAAACCGGCATGACACAAATGGGGTAGACAGGGAGGAAGGAAGCTTGTAGCAGCCTAATTTTCTCTAGATTTATGGGATTTCTTATCCAGGTGGGCAGCTAGGCAGGTAATGTGGTGTTTTCTTACTATAAAGTGGCAATCCATATGTCTGCTTTAAATATATATGTATTGTGAAAGTAAAATGTCATCATTACATTTTGCCTTTAAAATATTCTATAGATGTTCTGTGATGTAAATGTTGCACTCACAAATGCTGTAGCATAATAGTTTACTAATTGAATCACAAAATAAATATTGTAAAAGTAGGGCCTTCCGGGCAGCAGTATTTTGCAATAGAATCATACAATGCTGAATAATGTATTTCAGTGAATATGTATATTCGTTGTTCTTTGCCTTCTGTGACTTTATGTTCAATATGAACTACTTTCAGCTGAAGTAAAAAACAGCAAGTGCTATTTCTGGCTTAGCCTGCCTAACCTTGGGATTTTCCTATGCATACTATTCATATATTTAAAGAGATTTTACTGTGGATATTCCTTGGAGTAAAAAAAAATACTTCTATGTAATGTTGCCCTATTGCATTGCAATTTTTGATGATGTTTGCACTAATAACAATCATGTCCAGTAAAATACCGTTTTTTTTCTACATTGTGAAACTTATTAACAGAATTTACAAAGTTTCTATGAATAAGGTGTTTTGACTTTTGTCAAATATTTTATTCTTTTAAAATTTATACTTTTGGTTATTTGGGGGATTGTGGTGCAAGATGTGAACGTGTATACTGGGAAAATCAGGGGCATATGTTTATACCAGGACCCTGGATGTTAGATAGTTAATGGTGCCCACCACCCTCCACTCACATTCATTACCAATACCACAGTATCAAATACATAGGGGGAGGGGCCCTAGATTGCACACCCTAAGCACAATGTGAGGTGCTACCTGCTGAGACTTGTAGCACTGCAAGAGACAAATGCAAGTGCACACTCTAACCAGTTGTTAGAGTGTGCACTTGCATTTGTCTCAATACTTTAATATCAGCAGCACTCACACACACTCCTCCTAAACCACATTCACTACCAACACCCTAACAGCACTCAGTCACACACTTTCTATCCCCTGCATTTACTGCCAATAGTCCAGTAGCACCCAGACACAACACCCCATTCACTTCCAACAACCCATCAGCACAGATACACACAAACACCCCTGCATTAACTGTCACTTTCTTTCAGCACTCAGACACCCCCCCTGAATTCTCTGCCAACACCGTAGCATTACTCAGATACACACTTGCTCTCCTCCTGCATTCACTACCAACACCCCAACAGTGCCAAGACACACACCCTTCTCCTGCATTCACTGCCAGCACCACAGCAGGACCCAGACACATTCACTCTCCCTGCACTTACTGCCAACAAACCAGCAGCAACCAAACACCATACCTCTGCATCCACTGGCAACTCCCCAGCAGCACCAAGACACACACACCTTTCCCTAATACATTCACTGTCAATACCACATCAGCACCCAAACACACTTTCCCCATCCCAATGCGTTTACTATTAACATATTAGCAGCATACACTCTCTCCTCTCTGCATTCACTGCCAACACCCCAGCAGCAGCAACCACATACAAACTTCTCCACCAAATAGTTAACAACAGCCCAGCATACAAACACTATGTATTGCTAAGCAGAGTCTACTATTATTGCTATTTTTTGCTCCCACATCAAGAGCAGAGGAAGCAGGTCATGCATGTATGAGGGGGAAAAACCAACAAAGGAGGAAGGAACCATGCACTCAAGTCTGTGCCCCACAACTTTTATGTACATTTGATTGGTTTCCTTGCTGGAGATCAATCCCTGGAAACTGGACTCCAGGGTGTGTGGCCTGGGATATGGAGTATTGTGGAACATCCCCCTAGGCTCCCTACTAATTCCTACTCTTGAGCACATAAAACAGAACCTGGAGCAATGAATTAGGTCAGTTTGCCCTCTTCACGTCTAGCACCCAGAGGTAACTACATTTCATTGTATCCTTTATTTCGACCCCTGGGCAAAAATGAAGATTCTCACCATAAGGACCTGCATACTGACATTTGCAGACCACCTATTTTACATTTAACCTATCTTAACCTATTTTAATATTGAGCAAATACCCATGAAATATGTCACTAACCACACCATGCAACCTCTCAGCCACCAATTTTGCACTGTTAGAGCAATAAAATCACAAAGTGCGCAAACTCTTTACACAACTAGTGCTATAACAGTGTGCTAGGGAAGATAATCTGAGAAAAAGGCAAGAGACTGGGGATATGACTTTACACTGCCGTGATTGTGAGAAAAGTTAAAATTCAAAGCCATCAGTAGACTACAATCCTATTTGTGTGCAGCTGCAATGTAAAAAAGATACTCCTGATTCTGATTGATTGACAATGCAGCTGCCTTTTTTTTTCTTGGCACAGTCAGATCATCAATCTTATGCTAATGCTGCTACAAAGACCTACCCTGGTGTACATTTATGCATTTGAATGTGAAAAGACTGAGATGACCAATGCCAGCATCCAAGAATGCTGAAATACCACTTGGTACATCTTTAGATGCACTATTGGTCACACAAAATTTGCATTAGCCCTATGGAAGGTGCAATTTATCCATCCGAGCATGGCCTCCTATGTGTCTCTTTATGCAACCACTTTCAGCAACATTTCCACAACATTCCTCTGATACTCCCTTAAAATCTGTCTTTTTCCATGCATCTTTTTAGAAATCCCCGATTTCCTCTCAGTTACTTTCCTGGAACACCCCTTACAATTCTGTTAATGTGTGTCTAAATTTGCCCTGCGACTGTGCAAACAAAATCATGACATGTGCAGATGAAAAACATCACTCCACTGTGACTGACATCACCACTGCATCCTATTCAGAATAAGGCCCTCTATATGGTGCAAAAATGTGTCTTTTACCATATAGCCTAGGTAAATAAAGCCACACCTGTATGCCCTAAATAAGTCATCCACCAAGTTCTTATCATCATAATGGGGAGAGGAGGGAGAGGGATGGGGCATTTATGTCATGCAGTGACCATCATCTTGAAATTTAAAAAAAATACTGTACAGACAGGTGTAATCGTATTGAAAAAAAGCACATAGTTAAGGTTGCAAAGAAGTGGGCATTAAGTACAAAGAGTGCCAAGTAAAGCATAGTAATGCCTCCAAGATGGCATGAATACACTGAACTACACCCCTTTGTATCAGGTCCCAATAGATCTCCTAGGGATACAGCACCTAGTGTCTCATATTGTGACATTAAAGCAGTCCTGTAACAGGACTTTAGTGCACCCTGTGCCACACCCACCCTATTTGTACATGACATCATAATGTTACCCATAGCCAACACCCAGAAGTGCAGCACTGCACGGAGTGTCTGGAACACTGCAAGGTGCCTGCCTGTAGCAGGGGAAAGGGGGGGCAATGTTCGTTCATTGCATACATTATTATCGGAGTATGATCCTGACATCATGGGGACATGGTTATGCCTTCCCTGCTCTCCTGGGTCAAAGAGGAGATCCAAGTAATTTGTACTCGCCTCCTCTCTAATACTATTATATAAAAGTGATGCTGATGTTTTCAGTGCTAATGGCTAGATAGGTAATTCCACAATCAGCACATCAGAAGGGGCTACATAATAGTGCTGATATTCATCATCAACATCATCATCATCATTGCCCATCTATAAAGCAACACTTCGGGACCTACAAGCCATAGATCTGATATAATTATATTGCAATACTACGAATATGCCCCTATTGTATGCCGACTACTGCAAATGTAAAGTTATTAAAAGTCACAATGAAATATTGCACAGGTTCTCAAACTTGGTCCTCAGGACCCCAAACAGTGCATGTTTTCCAGGTCTCCTCGCAGAATTACAAATGAAATGAGCTTCACCTGTGGATCTTACAAAATGTGTCAGTGAGTAATGAGCACACCTGTGCACCTGCTGGGTGACCTGGAAAAAGTGACCTGTGTGGGGTCCTGAGGACTGAGTTAGAAAACCATTGGAATATTGTAATATACTCAAAAATATATAAAAAGTTTTGACACAAGGGACAATGCACCCCATACCGTGAAATAAATTCATATGTTTGTTTCTATTTAGACTATATTTTTAAAATACTAGAATAATAGTTTTTGGTATATGAAACATGTAAGTATTCTATTTCATGAAATTATGTTTTCGTATACTCATCTTTTTGTTAACTTAAGTTAGTTTTATTAAACAGAAAAAACTGTGGGACCAGAACTTAAAATTAAATTATTAAAATAGGAAGCCTTTAAAAAGGAAGAGAAAGTTGAAACATAAGAAAGTAAGAATAAATATCTTTTAGTATACAGAAAATTAAAATAATACTCAGCGGTTGGGTTGGACAATACAAGAATGCACATAAAATAGACCGGAGACGTTGGGTAATTAATAAAGGATGCAAGACTATATAATTGGGATGTCTACTGTAGTTCCACAGCAGGTGGGAGCAGCTAAAGTAAATGAATCCTTATATCTACCAAGAACTGCAAGGAAAGTATGTAGCGCAATATATAATATATATAAAAATATATATATATATATTTGTGGCAGAGAGACTCCGATGCCACAGTTCAAGCACCTAAAGGTGCCCCGGGACCATGGATAACTCATTGTTTCAGGCTTACAACCTGGATTTAGTCCAGAGTATGAGTTTTCTTGGGAGCCGGGATGGGCTTTGCCTCAGTTGTTCCAGGAAGTGACTTCCCAATTAGCTGGAGTGGGTATTGTTACCAGTTCTCCTGACACCAGCAAGTGGCCAGGTGATAGTTTGTGTAAACTAGCATTAGGGAGCCCTACCAAGCAGGGTAAAATGCAGGATCTGTAGTAGTGGTGTATCTGAAGATACCAACAACTTGTATGTTGTAAACTGCTGTAAGAAAAAAAAAGTCAACTCTACCTTGCAAGTCTGCCAGTGTTTGTGCTCTTTCCAGCCAGAGTACTCCACAATGTGTGTGTGTGTTTGTGTATGTATATATATAATATATATATATATATAAATATACACAGTCAGGTCCATAAATATTGGGACATTGACAGAATTTTCATATTTTGGCCTTTATTCACTACCAAAATGGTTTTGAAATGAAACAAACAAGATGTGCTTTAACTGCAGACTTTCAGATTTAATTTGAGGGTAATTACATCCAAATCGGGTGAACGGTGTAGGAATTACAACAGTTTCAATATGTGCCTCCCACTTTTTAAGGGGCCAAAAGTAATGGGACTATCAACTCAAAAGCTATTTCCTGGACAGGTGTGGGCTATTCCCTCGATATTTCATTATCAATTAAGCAGGTAAAAGGTCTGGAGTTGATTCTAGGTGTGACATTTGCATTTGGAATCAGTTGCTGTCAACTCTCAATATGAGATCCAAAGAGCTGTCGCTATCAGTGAAGCAAGTCACCATTAGGCTGAAAAATCAAAACAAACCCATCAGAGAGATAGCAAAAACATTAGGTGTGGCCAAATCAACTGTTTGGAACATTCTTAAAAGAAAGAATGCACTGGAGAGCTCAGCAACAACAGAAGACCCGGCAGACCACGGAAAATAACTGTGGTGGATGAAAGAAGAATTATATCCCTGGTGAAGAAAAACCCTTCACAACAGTTGGCCAAATCAAGAACACTCTCCAGGAGGTAGATGTATATGTGTCAAAGTCAACAATCAAGAGAAGACTTGACAAGAGTGAATATAGAGGGTTCACCACAAGATGTAAACCATTGTTGAGCCACAAAAACAGGAAGAACAGATTAGAGTTTGACAAACAACATCTAAAAAAGCGATTACAGTTCTGGAACAACGTCATATGGACAGATGAGACAAAGATCACCTTGTACCAGAGTGATGGGAAGAGAAGAGAAGGAAAGGAACTGCTCATGATCCAAAACATACCACCTCATCTGTGAACATGGTCGTGGTGTGGGCATGTATGGCTGCCAATGGAACTGGTTCCCTTATATTTATTGATGATGTGACTGCTGACAAAAGCAGCAGAATGAATTCTGAAGTGTTTCGGGCAATATTATATGCTCATATTCAGTCCAATGCTTTAGAACTCATTGGACAGCGCTTCACAGTGCAGATGGACAATGACCCGAAGCATACTGCAAAAGCAACCAAAGAGTTTTTTAAGGCTAAAAAATGGAATGTTATGCAATGGCCAAGTCAATCCCCTGACCTGAATCCGATTGAGCATGCATTTCACTTGATAAAGACAAAACTGAAGGGAAAATGCCCCGAGAACAAGCAGGAACTGAAGATATTTGCAGTAGAGGCCTTGCAGAGCATCACCAGGGATGAAACACAGTGTCTGGTGATGTCTATGCATTCCAGACCTCAGGCTGTAATTGCCTGCAAAGGATTTGCAACAAAGTATTAAAAAGTGAAAGTTAGATTTAGGATTTTTTAGTTTGTCCCATTACTTTTGGCCCCTTAAAAAGTGGGAGGCACATATAGAAACCGTTGTAATTCCTACACTGTTCACCTGATTTGGATGTAATTACCCTCAAATTAAATCTGAAAGTCTGCAGTTAAATCACATCTTATTTGTTTCATTTCAAAACCATTGTGGTAGTGAATAGAGGCAAAAATATGAAAATTCTGTCAATGTCCCAATATTTATGGACCTGACTGTACATATATATATATATATATATATATATATATATATATATATGTGCACAGGCATGCCGTTACATTAAGGCTGAACCGAAAAAAAAATGGAATTCTCCCATAGAGAATTCCTGAGGGGGGAGGGCATGGTATTTATTGGGCTACACCTCAAAAGCTATTGGAGGCACCGAGCTGAAAGTTGGAATGGATGGGTAGAACTATTGCTTGGTGCTGCATGCCAAAAAGAAAATAAAAAATTAGGATTTGTGATTAATCTGAAATTCCAACTGTCAATTTTATCTGACACTCTCATTTAGGACCACTTTTCTGGTATAGTCTATGGGGGATTTTTTGTAAAGGCATAAGTCAGGGTACAGGATGAATTTAGACTTGAGAATTGTTTTAGTAGGTAGCATGTTGTTCCAGTGTAGGGCCTTTTGGGGTTCAGGTAATTGAGAAAGTTACAGTTTTTAAACTATTACCTTACAAATGCACCATTATAAAGATAGGGAGCTTCAACTTGCTGCGCAGTCTCAGTAGCTGACTTCCTGCAGGTTGTGCATCCAAGTGAAGCCACAGTGAGTACACAAAGATGGTGGTCCTTTGCGGGTGGTAGCAGAGGTTGGACTGGGCCGAGGTAGTGGGTATTAGCGGTGGATGGGGACCAGCATAGGTAGTGGGATTTACCAGCATCGGGGACCCAGTGGGGGTACGAACATAAGTGGCATCAAAGCAGGCATTAGAGGTAGAGGTGGGCATTAGTGGCAGCATTGTGTTAACAGCAGGCCTGGATCCAAGAGGATCCAGTCCATGCCAGCCATTCTGTAGATTTCAGCAGCGGTGCCCATTTCAAAAAGGCACATCAGTGCCAATTTTTAAATTCACGCAAGAGCTATCATGCACGATCTAATGATTTGCATATCATGTGTGATAGCAGAAAGATGTAGGATTTGATCAGGGAGATCCATGATGCCTGCATCTTTGTGTAAAAAAGATACACACAGATGCACGGATGGAACCAGTGAGACCCATCTGTGCTGCTGTGTTTAGAAATTGAAAACCTGGGTAAAAAAAAATGGCGTGGCCTCCTCCCCAAAAGAACATATAGCAATGGGCTTTGGAGACCCAGTGCTGGTTGTGCTAAATACAGGGGACAAATGATGTACAAAAATGTGTACAGTTCCCCTGTAAATTCCAGATCTAGCACTGAACTTTTTCTAGTAGGGAAGTAATGCCACAGCCAAGGGAACCCTTTCACTGGGTTCCCCAGCCAAAGCATTACCCCTGACTGCTAGTCATCCCATGCCAGGGATCCCTGGATAGTAGGGGACCCCCAATAATGGGGTCCCTCTCTCCAGGGCACCCCAGGTTTAGGTTGATAGCCCAGGGCTATCCCCAGTCACCTCTGATTGATGGGTGCTTGATTGATAATGGGGTGCAATTAATAGTAATAAAAATAGTCTTTTTCTGTGAAACTACAGGTCCCAGCAAGCCTCTCCCACATGCTTATACTTGGAGAACCACAAGTACCAGCATGCAGGGCATTACAGGCCTGCTGGTATCTGTAGTTCCACAACAAAGTAAATAATCAAATAAACACAAGACACACACCATTGAAAGTAAAAGTTAATTAAAAGATACATGCACACACATGTACAAACACTATCTCACATAGTCACCTATGTATTCCTGAAGCCAATCATGTCCACTTCTCCATGTATATAATCCATGCTTTCCACTAGGTTAACAGGACTTCAGAAACCATGTGGAAGTGGCAGCCATGCAAAAGAGGTAATTGGCTGCCACCCCCCAGGTGAAGACACCAGAAGCCCTGGTGGGTTGGTGTCAACCAGATGAAGATGCCAGAAGGCCTGGTGGGCTGGTACCAACCAGACAAAGATGACAGAAGCCATGGCAGGTTGGTGCCTACCACGTGAGGATGACAGAAACCCTGGAGGGTTGGTGCCCACCAGACAAAGATGCCAGAAGCCCTGACGGGTTGGTGGTCACCAGCCAAAGATGATGGAAGCCCTGGCAGTTTGGTGCCAACCAGGCAAAGATGACGGAAGCCCTGGCAGGTGGTGCCCACCAACCATAGACAAAGGAAGCCCTGGAGCGACGGCGACCCGTAAACCACTGCAATTGTGTGCAATTGCATAATTGTAAAACTCAGATGTACATCAAGTACATGTACTCCCAATTTTTTTAAACATTTGTTTTGATAGCAAAATATGTATTTACTAATCAGTTTTCAATGGTGTTTGATTATTTGAAGCTCTTCCAAGTTTTGCCACACAAAATGGTTCCATATGAGCAAAATAAACTACACTTCTCATTTAAAATTATTCAAGCTAGTCAAAAGGTAGATCCAAAATCACAAGTGATTGTGAGGAAATGCATCAGCTGGCTAAAATATGCAAGTAGGAATATATTGGAGAAAAGATTTACTTTTCTAATCTACCTCTCATCTAACTTGAATAAATGTATATAAGAAGTGTTATTTATTTGATTATTATATGGATCAGATAACTAAAAGATTTGCAAGGTAAAAGGAATTACTCATAATCATACACTTGTGTATTAGAGATATACTTTGAAAATAAAATAATATTTTTGTTTTCCGCTATACTGTATTTACTAAATTGGTAGGACCCACTTAAATGAAAAATGACAGTTTAGGATACCGTTGTGATATGTGCAAGCTAGGATACTTTGTTCAAAATGGTTGTAAATTACAGATTATAAAATTATGTTTATTCTGAATAAAAAAAACTGAAAAACTTTTCTCAAATATCTTTCAACTGCTTTTCATACCAATGTTTTGTTGACTAGACAGATTACTATTGTAAACATTATTTTATTTTAGAACAAGCATGCAATACCAAACTGAAAATAGATTTACGCAATTTACAGTAATTAAAGGTACATATAGTCTTGCAATGCTTATAAAGTTTACATGAACATAAGTTTCTGTCATTCCATGAATCTACTGTACATGAAAAAGAAAATAAATCTAGTTTTAGAACATTCACTTCTTTGTGGCTTACTTGGAATAACATATTTTGGTATCTCTGCCTTTCCCCATCTGTCACAATTTATTAGTCTTTTCCAATTACGCAGAAAGAACGGAGGTCTCCAGCTGGCTAATGGACTTTAAAAGCTTTCTCCAGCACCTCATTTGAGACAGCTGAGGTCACTCAAGCTGTGTGTATTTTTTGACCATTTTCCCAGGGACTGACAAAATCATCTGGGTCCAAAATGATTGTATTTTTTTAAATTATATTACCCAGGTATATACATTAGTTAATGATAGCATAAAGTCACAAATGGTACATAAAGATTGTACTATTCTTACCTATACATATAGACCTAAAATGCACTTTCAAGTGATTAAGGTTGAATTGCTTATCACTGAATATTAAAAAAGGCAAATTGAGTAGCCATCATGTTCTGATATAGCAAGAGTGATGACTATATATACCAGCTATGTTGCCTCAATGAGGAGATCATTTATTGATAGTCTGAGCACTTACTTAATCCAAACCAGACCAATGATACAGTACTTTGCATTTGGAATTCATCAATTGTGTGCTGTCCATGACAAAAACTTGGATAGAAACACAGTAGTAGTGGACCAAACTGAAAACAGCATGATCAGAACAAGTCACAATAGTGCACATTAATAGAGTTGTCAGAAAATGGTGATTAGTGCCTACTTACTCAGTCAGTGGTGGTATGTCACCTCTAGCCATGTGTCTCCAAATACCCTAGTTGTCCCTGCTTTGCGCTAAGGTGGATTCACTTTTGCATCTTCCCTCGCTGATGGCCTTGCTGTGCATTATGCTGTTGCTAGTACACTCTTCAGGAATCGGAACATGTCTTCAGCTGAGATTTAAAGGCATAGTCAGCTGACTTCCGTGGCATGAGATTTGAGATTGGGTTGACAATTTAAATTCCATTCTGTCTGCTGCACTGTTCTAGATTATTATGTTTCACTATCTTTCTAGAGTATTTGCTGTGCTCCTGTCAAATTTCTGTGTATCAAACATCTGCTTGTGTCACTGATTATGAAGTTGGGCTAGTGCTTTTGACCTCTGCATGAATTATCAAATTTGAACCTGTTCCTGTGCTCTTGACTTCTGCTTGTCTCAACATTATCTAACTTTGATATGTCCATGACCCAGGCTTTTCTGGCCATAAACCAGACACCTGATTATATACTTCATTGCACAACATCGCATATAGTCTTACTGTATCTTGGGGTATTAAGGGGGCCATGGCATATGTGCTCCTGACAGTGAAGCTCATACCAAATTATAGTGATTCCTGGTGGTGACTGGAGGGTTCACTTGAATCTGTGCCTCAACAATGCCAGTGCAAACCCTAGACTGATGTTAGAGTCCTCTCCACTAACTAATCTGCCACATAAATAGAATATACATATCTACCTACTTGTATAACTCTGCTGAAGATCACTTCCATGTACTCTATTTTGAGGGCTTTAAAGTGAAAAGTGTTGTAAATGGAAGCATTTTGATGTGTTAATTCTACAAGAAACCCATCTTACTGCCATAGACTGTGCCATAACTACATTTCATGGTGCCTGGTACAGGCCATGCACCCTGCAAATTATGTCATATGGAGTAGGTGTGGCCACAATCTCTGGTTATAACAGCAATGCCTGCAGGCAGGAGCATCCTCTGGATGTTCCAGGGTGCTGTTAGGGCAGTAGTGGGTGCCTGAAGCATCAAGGGATAATCCAGGCAGGACTGCTGCAGATATTTCTGGCAGCAGGTTGTCATTACAGGCACCCTGCTAGCCAGATGCAGGGACCATGGGTGAGTAGTTTTGCTGCCCACAAGGTTGCGCTCTGTATGGCTGCCATGCTCACACACAATTAGTTAAAGCCCAGGCCATAGAACACTACAATCTACTTGCTAGTAGTCAGATTAGTAGCACATACTGTACATCAAATAACTCCAAATCCTGAAGAATAACCATACTATCTAATAAGGACAATCAGCATGATACACTTTTGAAATTTGCAGAAAAGGAAGGCAGCTGTATCAATGTGGATATCATAATAAGTACCATAAGTTCTTTGCAATATTTAAGTTCCTAATTTTTACAATTAATTATTCTTCCTATACTAAATGTAGTATTCTACCATCTTACAGACAAAAATATAATCCTTTTAGGGATTTAATATTTTATATTCATTACAGTTGGGCATACTGTAAAATGACACATGTTGTTTAGACAATAATATTTAAAATAGTGGTAATTGACTATATATTCAAGCAACACCATCTTGTAGATACTTGTACAGCAAGCAATCTAGCTGGATCCAGGTTGGATCACAAGAGTGTAGTCAGATGTAATCCAGATTGGCTCACAGGAAGGAGTCAGACAAAAGGTGAATTGGTACACAAGCAGGTTGCACTGTAGCTAGTCTGAGAAGAAAAAAAAATCAAGTTGGATGCTGTGCAAACAAAATACTGTATTAAAAAGGTTCTATATGCACAAATATATTCCAAAATGAATTTTTCTGAGGCAGTGCAGGCTTTCTGATAAAAGGCGTGTTTAAGTACAGGTTCAATAATACATTTTAGTTAAAATAATTAGCTTTGTGAACTGACTCAAACAATTTTACTTTCCTTGACCAGAGATACAGAGCTGATGCAGAGTTCAAAGTTTGCCAGTCTGCATGGCATGTCTGACATGCATTTACTCTGCACAAGCTGAGAAAATGAGTGCATGCAAATAGACAAATACATTGCAATGTCATCAACACTTATGTATGGAGAGGTGGAACGGGGTGGGAAGAGGTATTGTCACATAGTCAAGTTCAATACAAACATGTTAATCATGTCAATATGGCCTGTGCAAACCAGCACGTAACTGTTGGGAGGTGTATCTCTTGCACACGATGATGATGATGATGATGATGATGATGATAACAATGATCACTAGTAGTAAACCAAGTGCATATTCTGCCCATGCAGACTCCTACACTTTTTTAAATGCATATGCGCTCATATGTGTGAATAAATACTATTTTACTTCAAACTATGTTTTAAACCCTTATATTTCTGTAACACTTTTGCTAAAATAGTGCTAAATGGTGAAAATACAGAAGTGTCCTCATACACTATTGCTGCAGTCAAGCCAAACAACCCTCCTCGGTTACCATGTCCTGTGCAACTCAACATGTGCCAAGCATCTTTTTTGCATCTTGTTCACCCAAAACAAACCACTTCCTGAGACTGCATTGATTAATTTGATATGTGACACTTGTATATCCGTGTGACACTGAGTCTGAATCTGTATATGAAGTATTTTGATGCTACAGCCATGGCTTTCTTCACACCAAGTTCAAAAGTCCTTCATATACAGACTCAGATGCACATAGATATAAAAGTGTCACATATAAATTTAAACAGTGCAGTCACCTGCAGACTATTAACACACAAGATTCCTATTTAAACTATACAAACCTCTCCTACCTTCATTTCACTTGTGTAGGTGTAGCAATGGTCAGTGGCGTCCTTACATTTGGTTGCACCCGGAGTGGGTGTACAAGAATGAGCGCGGCGCAGCTGCGTGCGCCTGGGAAAGGGGTGGGGCCTCGAGACAAGTGGGAGTGGAATCACATGTGGGGGCTGGGCCACGCACCCGAACCCCAGTGTTAGTGTCTCCGGGGGGTCCAGGAGGTGCGAGCTGCCCCCGGGGACCAGTGTGCTTGTAGTGCTGGCTCCCTCACTGTGACAGGAGCCAAGTGCTGCACGTAATTCTACAGTGCAGCACCCGGCTCCTGTCACCAGATGGGGAGTCTGCACCTTGGTGTCACCCCTCAGTGAGTGACAACTGGGAGTGGCCCGCATCCCACTTGTGACGCCACTGGCAATGGTGAATAATCTTAACTCCTATGAGATGTACATGTCTGCCCTCCTCACTATTGAGGAGCAACATAGGAGAAGGGTATTTCAGGGGGAATGACTTGCTTCAGCTCCTCTTCAAAGGAAGTGAAGTGGAACTGCACTGCTGCCACACCCCCTATTTTCAAGGCTTCATGGAGCTTCTCAGCTAATTTGGCTTTGAGAATGCTCTTCATATCTGAGAAGTGCTTTTTACCGTTCCCCACACAGCACTTGCAGGAACTAACTGCATCAAATACCACCTGCATTAAGGCTTTTTATTAGGCAGGGATGTGCATCAACCCCTAGCAGTCTCTCATGCACTGGCACAATTGCATGCACTAGTGCATAGTTTTCCTCATAGGAAAAAAAGCACATTGTGTCCTGTTCTGGTCATGCATGGGGCACACACTGCAGGCTCCTCCTTTTTCTTCTTTTGACCCTCCTCCATTAACTTAGGGGGCCCCATACAACCATCTTTTCCTCCTCACTGCTAACCTGACCCCCAAACCTCTTCCTACAGTACATGCCATCCTGCACTACATAAAGGACACACAAACACTGAACACATAAAATAAAGACAGTACTAACACAAACTAGCACACACCACTTACACAGCTCATGCTTACAAATAACACAGGACAACAGGCAGATATTAGACAATTATTACACACTATGTCCTTTCCAAAGAGTGACAACACCTCTGTATCCCCTATTGCATGCTCTGCACTGTTCAAACAGTGCACACTACATGCTGCACAAACAGTGCCTACCTGTACCATGTTGCATGCTACGCACTGCTCAACTAATACCAACACCTCTGTGTATCTTATTGCATACTATGCGCTGTACAAACAGTGACAATGCAACAATGTATCTTGTGGAATGCTACCAAAATCCCGCACTTTGTGTACTCAGCTGTACTTTTGATATTGGTGCCTACTATGTTAAACACCTCAGGGTATTTCATGGCTATCACCTCTCAGAGTATTGCAGCTATACTTCTTTCAGTGTGTTCCTCTGTGGAAGCAAAATCCCAAGATGTCACAGAATACTCAGGCCTTGATTACATCCGGCCAGAACTCTATCTGCAATGGATCTCCTGCAAAACCTCACCGGAAGGGGTGACAACAAGCAAACAACCAAGTGCAGATATTGCTGTCTGCAGGACTTGTCATGATGCCTGGAGGAATTTCACCAGTGTCTTCTCATTTCCCCTGGGAATTTAACAGTTTCACCTACTAGCCCTACATCTCTGTTGTCCAGAGCAGAGTCCAGCCACCTATGGATCCCCAGCCCTATGGTATATAAAGGCAATCTCAGTGGTTGCCAGGGATTTCTCGGATTCATTCTAAATTATTCACTTGTGAATTTTATTCTGAATGGAGTAGGGTAGCATGTATCATCTTTCTAGTATCTATTATCTGGCCAGGCCCTGGCATTGGCTCCCCCATCTGGGATCAAGATAGTCCCCTTCTTCAGGACTCTACAGCATTGATTAACACCATCTGGGGAATCTTGATGAGCCAGAAAGAGTTGCATCAGCAGCCTCCGCCATGGTTCCTTCACAGTGAGAGAGTATGTCATTCTATTCTGGACTTTGCCCTCTGAGTTGACATGGAATAATAAAGCCCCCCTAGCCATCATTTGGAACAAATTGGCAGACCGCATAATGGATGCCCTAGCATTCAGAGACAATCTGCAATCACTTGATAGCATGATTTCCATTTGCATCAAGTGTGACATCAGGCTGCATGAAAGGCTAGCTGAGCTGAAAGAGAAGGGTTACAGGACTTGCAACCCAAACAGCCATCCTGGTATCAACCACATTATAACCAATATGAGGAACCCATGCAGTTGGGTTGAGCACACATTACCCAACAGGAGCGGGAGTTCCACTTTAAGCACAAACTATGCTTGTTCTGTGCCACACCATATCACCTGCTGGATAAATGCCCCAAGAAGTCAGGAAAAGGCTAAGCCTAGTCAAGACCAGGGAGGACAGACTAGGTAATTTTTCAGTTAAAGCCTTCGCTGAACTGAATTTCTTCTTGTTACCCATCAGTACTCTCAAGGGCAAAACCCAAGTAGAAGCATTTATCAATTCAGGGGTAGCCAGAAATTTAATTGCTCCTAACTTTTCTAAAGACAGGAGTCTCCAACTATTAAAACTACCTCACCCATTCTCTCTGATCTCTGTGGATGAAGATAAGATTCCAGACATCTTTGTCAGACATCACACTAATGCTACTCACATGTAAACAGGAGTCACTCACTCCAAACTCATCTCCCTTTCTGGTCCTGTTATAAGCCATCCGCCCTACAATGTTATGGCTACATCTGCACTCACCCATGCTGGACTGGTCCTCTTTGGAGAACAAGACATGGGGACCAACCACATACAGTATACAGAAAATTGGTCAAGTGTCAGTTTGAGCAGATCTTGCTACCTTTCCTTTGGTGCATCATTTTGGGCTCATATCTGTAGATGGATCAGCGAAACACCAGGCTACTACCTACTGGCTTCTGAGTCATTCAACTTTTCCTGGAGTTTTTAAACTACTACAAACAATACATTAACAACTACTACATGATGGTAGCCTCACCAGGAATAGGAGTATCCACAGACAATGGCCACTTCAAGCCATTCATGTCTTTAATACATTGAAAAAGGATTTCACTTTGGCCACTATCCTCAAAGAGCCAAAATATCTCATGACCCTTCTTACTGGAGGTGGATGCATCCTTCTTTCGCACTTGGGCAGTTCTATCCCAGCAGAATACCACAGGGAAGCTTTACCCCTGTGCATGTTATCCCCACAAGATGCTCTCCACACAGAGGAACTACAGCATTTGGGAAAAGGACAGTTATAGATATCAACCCAGCTGAAGTTCCCCCAAGAACATTGTTCCCTTACAAATCACCCAGGTTATCAATCCAATGGTATTTTGGTTGGAACTGGCAACCTTTTTGTGGTTCCCATTACTATTGGGCAGCTATAAGAAAATATTGTGAATTGAGAAAAACATTTTTTTCTCTCATTTCAGTGAAAGCTCAGATGAAATCAACTTAATTACCTAAACAATAAATAAAAGAAGTAGAATGGAGAATTGGGGGTATTGAATTTTCGATCACACTTGAAACCTATATGTCACGACCCTGTCTGGTTTTTACATTTTGCCTGTTGATTTTCCACTGCCAGCTGGCTCCATGGATCTGTGTGTGTGATTGCCTGGAGGATCTGCTCTGGTCATGCTGGCTGCTGCACTTCTCTGTGTGCATTCCCTTCTACACTGATTGTCCACCTGAGCCTCCTCTGTCTGTAAGCATTGCTAGCCCTGATTGGAGTCACAGGTGTGGTTCTGATTCTCAGTGCTGCAGAGATGAATACTCCCTCTGCATGTTGTGCCTTCCACCACTCATAATTATACTACCAGTCCACCTGTCCATATCCAGCAATTGCAGCCAGACCCAGGGTATATATATCCTCTCCTGATAGCATTCTGGGCCTGAACATCTCATCTTACCATGGTGTATGGTTCATGATGTTTCTGCGTTCTAGTGTATCCCTGAAAACTGCTACAGCAGCCCCTCATCTCAGCATTACCTGATTTCCCTTCAGCCATTGTCACGTTATTCCAGACCAGAGTCAAGTTCCTGCCATATCAGTTCTATCCACGTTATTCCAGTCCAGAGTCAAGTTCCAAGCTCATCAGTTCAAGCCACGTAGTGCCAGTCCAGAGTCAAGTTCCTAGTTCATCAGTTCAACTCAACAAGTCCTACTGCCGGTCCCAGTCCGGTTCCTCCAAGTTATTGTCATTTATCATCAAAGGCACTTTTCACTGCTAAACAAATCTTGCAAATAGAGCTATCCACCTCATTTGTGGTTCTAGTCATGCCGGTCTCTATTGAATCCCGATCACCACCTGAGACAGGTAACTCGCAGACACCATTCATGACACTATATATTCTTTTGTGTGAACATGATGGAACAAATACAGAGGGCTGGCAAAAGAATGGACATTTTAATCATCCTCAGATCCCATCTCAGCTTGCATAATTATGGGATTCAAACATGAAGATGGAAAATTCCTTAGAATAGTCATTAAATTTGTAAAAATGGCAAGCCTCCCCTGAACCTGATTAACTGTATCTTATCTGTGCCATTAACTAGCCAGACTGCCAAACTTGAATGAACTATGTTGCCTGGGTTTCAGAATAAGTATCAGTTTGTCAATAGACACACAGTATATCTAAAAAAGTATTTTTTTTAATTGCCAATGGACTAGGTGAGACTGTAACAAAGGTACACATAAGAATCAAGAAAGTGAATTATTTTTTGAGCAATATATTTTTTAGGAGACCCAACAAACATCCTCAATTTATTATACTGTTAGGTCTGTAGCTGTTATTAGAGCTATTAAACTGAATAAATGAACTCCTGGATAAAGCTTCTGCATTGGCTTCTGTATCTGCTTGCAAACCAAACCGTAATATCAGGATCTTGTCAGCGTGCAGTATGCTAGAGTGAGTAACAGTTCAGTAAAGGTACCCAAGAGACACATGAGTAGCTGCGTATATCTTGGAGCCACTCTCTTATTTGGACAGTTAATATATCTTTACAATGTGTCCTAGGAGATGTAAGAAAATATTCTGTAGATCATGGATACAGGAATTATCTATACAAAATCCAGATTTATACTGGTAATCGATGGAGGCACCAGAGGTGGGGAAGCAGCAAAATCTAAAATTCAAATAGGGAAGTCACACCAACTGCCAGCGAGTCATGGCCAGCGATGTTTGGCAGCATTTGGAAAGGCAGTTTTTGTGGCTCCCCTGTTTTAATTTTGGACTGCACTGCAGCCCCAATTATGGAGCTGCCACTGCTGGTAACAAAGACTCTTATTTATCTTTCTCCAAAACAGGAAACTCAGTGTTCATTTATTTGGTCTAACAGAACTAATAAAAGCTACAGACCTAACAGTTTAATTAAATTTGGAACTTGGGATATTTTCAGGCCTTTTTAGGCACACAGTACTTTAATCACTTTTGTATACCTTTTTGCCTTATACGTTTGATGCTAATTGTTATGCATCTATATTAGATACTCCAATATTATTCTTTAATTTTTGAATAATAAAATAATTAATACATAATTGTGTTGTCTTGATCGTTTTAATTTCTGCCATGTCAAGTTAGAGAGGTTTTTAAACAAGCACAGTACCATTGCTTTTTTGTTTTGTATTTATTTATATAATATATTTTATAAATCTGCAAATGATACCTCTTATTTTATTCTATAACCTCAAACACTTATAGTGACACTGACTATGTGAACTTTATCAGACATTTAGTGCATCATTTGGGCTATAACAACTAGAGATGAGCAACTAGGATTCTGTGAAATCTGACAATAACCAAACCAAACTTGAGGGTTCTGAGTTGAACCAAGCCATCTCTCATTTTCTTTAGCAATTTTGGGTCTTAAAATGAGGCACAATGTCATAATTCCAGAAATGTTAGCTCTCACATGTTTTGGATTGCATATAAATCCACTTGACACTTGCCAAAATAAAAAAATCCCAATGGATTGGCCTGCTGCACAGTGTGCAGCAGACCCATAGAGCAATAATGTGAAAGGGTCATTGCCGATCACTCCATAGAAATGCATGGGGAAGTGCTGATTTGCTAAGAGCATGGGAATGGTTGCTATAACAGTGTCCAGCCAATCAACGCTTCCCCATGCATTTCTATGTACAGTAGTGACTGGGAGTAACCTGGTCACACTGAACTGTGGTCAGTCCTTCAGAATTTTTTATTTTATTTTGATAAGTGTTGGGATGTTAAATGCAATTAAGAGGACAGGAGCCCTGGATTTTGGTAGTAATACATTTGGTGAAAAAGGGATCTGTGGGGGAGTTTTTTAAAAAAAAATCTATACAATATTTGATGTGTGTGTGTTGTGTTTATTTAATATTTTTTCCACAGATGGACTACAAGCACCTGCAGGCCCTTAAGGTCCTGGCATGCTGGCAATTGGTGTTCCACAAGCATTCTGGGACTTGTAGGCTACCAATAAAAAACAATATTATAAACTTTTTATTCACAATTAACCTTGAACCCACTGACATCAGGGGTGCCAGGATGACCCCAGGGTTGGTGGTCCCTCAGGAGGGTGGACCCCATTTCTGGGGAGGTCCTGACTTTATGAGATTTTTCAGCACTGGATTGACCAGTTTGGGGCCATTTAACATAATGATAGTGGGAACCCATGCTGTGGGTCTCCCTCTTATAGCATTAGCCCCCTGGTGCTGGTTATTGGGAAATAGGAGAAACCCCATGCTGTTTTTTCCCAAAAGTTTCCAATACTAGTCCAGGCTTAGCGGTCCATGGCTGGTTATTGATTTGGTGAGTACCCTAGACATTTTTTTATTAAATGTAAATATTTTCCTGCTACTAGCACCATCTAAACTAGCAACTTTGGAGAAGTGTTTTGGAAATATATTATATATATATTTTCTACTAACCTTTTACTATTAGGGTATTTGTTTTAGATTAATGAAAACATTCTATAAGGTCGTATAGTTCTAGATGTACTATATTTTTTGAAACTGCCATGTGTTTGTGTTGCTGCTCTGTCGCTTAGTTTAAAAAGTCAGCTCACTGCTGTCTTTGGCCTATATTAGTGAAAACAATATTGAGAGCTGTGAGGTGGCCAAAATTGACTGGACATGACTGGAAATGAATGTTGTTGATGTTAATACTATAAGAACAAAAACAGGTAAAATAATATGATTTTAGTTGTTTTGTTTTTATAAATTTTTAAGAAACACAGATTCAAAACAGAAACACTTAAGGGTAGTATTCCCAAAACCAAAAACATGAGGGTCTGTGCAGATCTCTAATGATAACATGTACTGTAAATGTGTTTTTGTGGCTAATGTCTATTTTTTTCTGTTTTTTGAACTTTTTGGTATGCCGTTTGTTACCATGTCATGCCACAGATTAGAGAATCTATGGTAAATATAATATGGGTCTTCGTAAACCAAAATCATCTATTTCATGCCAGAAACATGGGTAATTATTAGGGATGTGCAGGCTCGGTTCTACTCAGTTCCGTTCGGTTCTTTTTACCGAATCTTATTGGCTATCCAAAACTCGTGACAGCTGAAACCCAATAAGATCCGGTAAAAAGAACCGAACGGAACCGAGTAGAACCGAGCCTGCACATCCCTAGTAATTATGTCCCCAGTAATTTCTATCTGTCCCTAGAAATTCCACTGTCATAAATTCTCTTTGTTTCTAATTAAGAATTGTTTCCAGTAGGTCACAAATATCCCAATTTTTATGCAAATCATGTGCCTAGAACAATGAAGGAGTGATCGCCATGCCACACAGATTTAGGGCAGTGTTCTCCAAATTGTGGGAAATGTAAGTTATATATCCAATGCAATAAAAATGAAAATATTCTAAGAAAGTGTAGCATGTCCTTATTTTTTTATTTCAATAAATACATTAATCTTGATTATGATATTTGTGCTCTTATTTTTTAACATTTCTATTTTGTTCTCATGTTTCTCCATTAAGTATTGCCATGGTTTCCATGCTTACCATATACTATAGAAAACTATTATTCTCTGCCGTATTGACATTATCATTAACAATCAATTCCAACAAAGCACTTGTTCCTCGTTCCTCTTCATTGCACTTGTAAATGCTTTGAATTTTCCCATTCCATTTCCACATTACATTTACATTTTTAAAATACATATGGCATGAGATAATGCTCTCTATTATATTATACTTTCAAAACTTATATTCTGTGCTGAGGCTTGTTCAGCCAGCTTTCAGCCTATAACCTACCAATGGACAATTTATATATGTACACTTACAAGCAGTAAACATGAAGAATAATGGTAAAACCATTATCATTGGTGTGGCTCCTCAACCACAATGATATCTCTCCTGTTCAATTAGTTGGACATTAAAAATTAATATTTTCTTTAATTCGATTTTTGACATAACATGCAGTACTATTCATCCATCTGAAATTGTTTTAATACCAGAAGGGACAACAACAATTTTGGATGGTGCTAGCAAAAGGCAAAAATGCTTTCCATATAAAAATGAAAACATCATAGAAATAAGAACACAATTTAATCACACAGATAGTCTACCCACCATAGACCATAATTACCTATATTACACCTAAAGGAAACTACATATATTGTAGTCTGTTAGCATTTTATTATGCTTGTCCTTTTAGAGATCTTGGGCAATAACAATGAGAGCAATTTTCTATAGTGTGACACATTCATTCTTTTGTCCTATGTATTCATATTTGAGAGCATGGATTTCAGGTATGATACCACTTGAACCATCACATAATATATATAAAAAAGGCAAAGGCCTGCAGTGCTTAAAAGCAACAGCACAATAACTGATTGCATAGCATGTGACATTATACACAACAGTGCTACATGAGAGACCAATGTAATGAAGCTCTTGCATGCCCCTGTTCTCATGGAAAAAAATAGTTAATGGACAAACATCTTAACCTAGTTAGCTGATCATAAGTCAAAACACACATCATTCATAGGGACTGATAATTAAATATGATGATTATTGAGAAAAACTGTGTTATATGGACAAATGTGCTGTAACTAATAGCAAGCATTTGTTATGCATGTCATATCATTGCAGTTAGTTGAAGGGAATTACTTTTATTAGAAAATATGTTAATTAGTGTAGGCTAGGGAATATATACTTAAATATTTGGAAATGCTTTTTACAATTATATACATTAGAGCTGTTGTGTACACAAAACAAGGTAGGGGCTGTCCTATAAATGTTGAGGAATCTGTTAATTTTTTGTCATAGAGTTGGCAACCAACATTATTTGAAGCTTTTTTATATTGTTTAAATCTCTACTGAGTTTATCTGTGCTTAAAAACCATTGAATAACATGGCATTACCTAAACAAGTTATTGCCATAAGAAAAAATGTAATATGCAGAAAATGGTAGTACATTATATCATTTTAGAATATGGAGTACAAATATTAATCCCAAAGATATGGAAAGGTTAGCATTCCATTCAATGTGATAGAATATGTGAGTGTGCTGCCTCACTTTGAATTTTTAAAACGTGGAAACATTTATTTATATATATGGCAACAAAGACATTTTTTAAACCAGTGTTTCACAACCTCAGTCCTCAAGGAACACTCCAGGTTTTTGTGGTATTCATGCTTGAGCACAGATGGTTAAATCAAAATAAATAAGATACTAATTAAGGCACCTGTGCTCATGTATGGTTATCCTTAAAACCTGGACTGTTAGTGTGCCTTGAGGACCGTAGCTGGAAACCCCTGTTCAAAACTGCATTGTAGCCATAATATTCATAATTTGCCATAAAAAGAAAAAAATGCATGTTCCCCTCGTGGAATTTGGCCTTAACTGTTTCCTGTTATACACCACCCTCCATCCTACCTCTATATAAAATTTGTCAAATTAAAATTCACAAATACAGTACAAACAACAAAGCCAAAACAGAACTCAGTAGATTGAATCTATGCACCTTTGCAAATGTAACTGCCTTGTGACAAAACTCAATTTACATACAATGTTTACATACAATGTTGCCACTTTGCTCCTCTCTATTTGGCTGCATAATTTTTTGTTAATGCTAAGGCAAATCTCTACTGAAAATAAAATAAATGTAGAGCTATATGTTTTTCTCAATACTATACAGGTTGAGTTTCTGTATCCAAAATGCTTGAGACCAATAGTATTTTGGATATTGTATTTTTCCGGATTTTGGAATATTTGCATACCAAATGAGAAATCTTGGGGATGGGACCCAATTCTAAACGCAGAACACATTTATGTTTCATATACACCTTATACACAGAGCCTGAAGGTAATTTTATACAACTATATTTAAGTAACTTTGTGCATCAAATAGTATTTGTTTACATACATGATATACATTTGTTTCATGTACACCTTATACACAGAGCCTGAAAATAATGTTATACAATATTTTTTATAAATATTTTGTGCATTTAACAAAGTTTGTGTACATTGAACCATCAGGAAGCAAAGATGTCACTATCTCAGTAGTTCAGGATTTTGGATATTGGAGACTCTGTAATACATTTAAATAACATTGCTTTCTATAATTAAAATAAATAAAGATGACAGATGTAGCACTTTTCTCTCTTAAAATGCAAGTTACATTTAATAAATGTATGTAATGTTGTCTCCAAAAACTATCTAAGAAACAAAATAGTTTTATGTATATGTGGTTTACTGATTTGTACATGGGAATACTGAAATAATATGTTGACGCTTTCTGTTTGTTCAGTGTCTCATTGGTCTGTTGAAAAAGGAACAAGCAGTAGTCCTCCATCATTGCAGGGTCCCAGCAACCTTGGTAGTGATGTTCCAATGTGAGATTGTCTTGGTGAAACATTCCCCCTGTTCATCACTTACACTAACCAGGTTGTCAGGGAAATAGTCTAGATGGAAATGTAAAAAGTGAATATTAAGTGACATTCTACAACCCATATTATTATAGTTGTCCAATAGTTTATTCAATATGGACACATAGCTAGCCTATTTTCTATCTCCCAAGAATCCACGCACAGCAGCCTTGAATATCCATTAATTTAGCCTTAAATATTCCATCTGTATGCAGTTTCCTTATTTGGGGGCCAACAAATATGCCTTCTTTTAGCTTTGCTTCAGATAACTGAAAACTTAGCCTTCTTTACCCAGAAAATTCACTAATTCTTCATTAGGCCCAATTTAATGTGAAGTGAAGGTAAAATTATGTTATGCAGCTCAACCAATGGAGTGTACTTGATATTTTTATATCCAGCAACAAATAAATTTTCGCTGGCCACTTTTTTTGTGATATTGTGATTTTTTGTGTCTCTGCTATCCCATAAATACAGAAAAAAGCAGTGCTTTGTGAATCCACCTTGAAAACCTAACAGCAGTGCATCTACCTTTTAAGTCACAACAAAGATGCCATCCATGATCCTTAGACCTGATTTCCTCCAACACCACATCCATACAGTACTTTCATAAGTTTCTTTCATGTCCACTGCATAGGACAGAGGGCCTGATTCAGATCCTGTCGCAAGCGCTGAGCGCTCGCAACTGGGTCGATGGTGGCCCAGAGTACATGCGCACGACAGATCCGGCTCCGTCGTGCACATGCGCGAGACCCGGATAGCGATGGGCAATCCGTCACTCCGGGTCTCGCACCAAAGGGGTCATGCTGTCGATGTTGAGTGACAGCACGCCCCCTTTGGTGGGCTGGTCAGGGGGGTGGCTGCCCAGACAGAGGCGGGAATGCCTACCATTTGGGGGTGGCCCCACTGACATCACAAGTGATGTCAGTGGGAGAGCTTTCGGCTCTGTTTGAGCCGAAAGCTCTCTGGGGCTTGTGGCCATGAGACCCTACCAAAAGGGTCTCATCGCATGCCCGATGGTCGCGATGGTCTTGACCATCACGACCATCATCCTGACTGCTCGCATTAGCTGTGGGTGGCAACCCACAGCAATGTGAGCGGCCAGGAGGCCACGCCATAAAAAGAAGATGCCCTGATTCAGAGCAAGTGCTCTGTCAGAGCTTCCGGTTCTGAATCAGGGCCAGAAGCCATTTGTTCCCCTTATGGAGTAATACTGCTTTCAGACTACTCTTTGAGGAATCAATAAACAGTTGCCACTAACTAGTATTGTGCTGCACACCAAATTCAATAATTCATCTGTTAAGTATACAAACGCTTTGAATTTTTCTTTTCAAAAAATGTGGGCAAAAATTTTTTTTGTTATAAATCTAGAAATTGTTTTACTTTGAGCCATAAGGTTCTGCTGTTGCAGCTTAGAGCAAGCTGTATTATCTTGCTTGTGATGCCTTCCCATTGATTGCTATATTTTATAACCTTTGTTTTCATCATGCCTTGTTCCCCTTTTTCCTGGCCCATGATTGGTGAGTCGTGTGAGGTGTTAAAATACTATAATGCAATCATTTATTTTCCACAGTACTTACTCTTCAGACTCATGCATCTTATAGCCTTCCATAACAACTTTTGAATTAATTTGTTTGAGACAGGCTCCCACAAAGTGTCTGTTTAAAATCTCTAATTTATGCTGACCAACTTTGAAACTTTGTGAGATCCTTATAGATGTGCTTGGGAATTGGACATTGTGAAGACATTAGACACTATGAAATGGACCAAGTATGAGTATATACAATATACTCCAGCTTCATCTATGTTAAAAATAAAATAAATGTATATGAATTCATACTACATTACTGTCATATTGAATACCCTTTGCCCTGACACATCTGATATGTGCTAGAGAGGTTGCATTATACCCAGTTTTTTCATCCATATTTGGTGGTCTAATCTGAAACTACAATAGTTGGAGAGCTATGGAAATTTAATTCTGTAAATTAAAATATTTGTCTCTCCTTATTATTACTTCTTACTGCTGGCTCACACTGGACTCACCAAACATGAAATTAAGTTACTCTTCATTTGCAAGCAAGTTGAAAACTGAAAATCATTATTATCTCCACCCACATCAACTGTCATGAATAGAATGTGGTTCACATGTCAAATGGATTTTATCACATGTATTACTAAGCAGTTTACTAAATATTTGACTAGAGTTCTTGAGCCTTGGGCCATTAAGTATTTGCATTCCCTTGGATTTTTAGTAGTCCTCTCTATTCTTATACTATTATACAACAATCTAGACCAATCCTTCTTGAGAATAAATCATTCCTTCCTCTCTCCCTCCCTCCCTCACACTATTCTCATTCCTTCCTTCTTCACTTCACCTTTGTTAAACTTTGCCTTTAATTATAAACTTGTGTTTGATGTCCCCTTGAGGATTTCAGAGCACTGATTACCATATTGTCTGTTCTGTCTCTACGCTCTTTAATATAAAATGTTAATAATAAAAAAAGTTTGCTTTATCACTTAAAATGTATAACTTAAAGAGGAATCTAGAAATCTTTTGGTCAACAGATTCAATTGGGAGGACAGAGAGTCTCTTGAAGCAAATTCAGAATGATTTTAGTTAGAGATGTGCAGGTTTATATTCTAGGAAACTGAACACACCCCAAATTAGGAGATCAAATTAGAACTGAGCACTGGCATGCCAAGCTTGGTTCCTGAAATGAGGCAAAATGTCATCTTCCCGGTTACAGTTCTTTCAGGATGTGGATTGCATATAAAGTCTCTATCTCATGACCAGCATGACATCGCAACAGAGACCAGAGGTACAGAGTGTAGGAACTTGGCTGCAGGCAGTAGGGGACAGGGGCACTTAAAAAAATCAATCATTTAGCCATTTATGACAGGAGCAATGGCACTGACTTGTAGATGCACTGTGTGTGTACGTGGGCTTGCTTCAACAGGAAAGGGTGTGGGGTTTTGGCTTCAGTACTCATTATAGGGGCACCTTAAAAAAAACACTTTTTACTAGTAGCACTGTGTTAAAGTATCACCATGTGGTGCTGCAGCACTATGAGGCAAAAATACAAAAAACAGTAAAACACTATAGGATTGGACTGCAGCATTTTAAAAAATATATTTTTTAGGAGCACTGTGCCAACTTTTAAAGGTCATTGCTTCATTGACTTTGTGCTGCTGCAGCAGAACTGTGAGGCACAAAAAATTATAAAAAGTAAAATGATGCCATAGAAATGGACTACAGCACTTTACTATGTTAAAATGTTTTATAAAAATGTTTTTAGGGTGCCACCCAGCTTATACTAGGGGGGTTCTCTAAGGCAGTTTGTTTTGTATTTAGTCATTGTAAAAATAAAGTTTTTGTGAAAAAAATGTAACATTAATTGTTAGGGTACCTTCAGCTTACACAAGGTGGGGCTCTCTGAGGCAGTAACCCAGTACCAGTACCCAGTGCTACCACTAGCAGTCTTGATAGTAGTAGATGTACTTCAACATCTACTAAAGGTGGCCTAGAAAAAAGAAAACAATAAAGGGAAAATTTACTGTCAACATTTTTTAAATTGCCAATAATTCATACATGCAGTGGTAAAGAAAGGCTCAGGCCATGGATTTTCTTTGCTAGTGGTGGTCCTACTACTGTTATTTCATGTACTTAAATGCCTATTGAGAAGTTGGGGCCAAATGTAGTCAGGCATCTTATGAAATGCAACACCTAAATGTGTCACTTTTAAAACAGGCCAATCAGTTCACTAAGACTAAAGAACAAACTGTGTGTTCCCAACCTTCACAAATTTCTTAGAATGTAAGTGTGTTCACAGATGCTAGGTCTGATGATGACTCTGAGTCTGAAATTTCTGACACTGTACTCATGGAGAAGCTTCATTCCTTGATTTTCACACAATCTGCAAATGTGAGGACAAGCAACAGTAAAAGTATACTGTAGATGGTGACTTAGAAATTGAGGATGCTACTGTGGAAGTGCAAAAGAATGATGTGAATATTTGTGCATCTGACACTACTGAGGATGTTGATGATGAGAAGGATATAGTTTGTGTAACAGCAAGTCAGCCACTAGTGTCAGCAGTGCTTGACCATGATAAGGACATTGGCATGCTTGACAATAAGACCAAAAAAAACAAATCTTATGTATGGAATTATTTTTACCCAAATTCTCACAACATTTATCAGGCCATTGGTACCATTTGTTAGTCCAAAGTAGGTAGAGGTAGGAAATTTAACCATCTAGGAACCTCCTCCCTGTTAATTCATTTGCTGCAAGTTCATGCAATTAAAAGTTATTTGTAAAAATCTCAAAAATCCTGTCAAATAATAACAAGGTAACCAGCAACACCTAACATCAGCATGGATAGATTCCAGCAGCACATGCAATCCTCCACCTCCAAAATTTTCATCATGAATCTCCTCATTAAGTCCTGCATCAAATTTGCTAAAGCTAACTGACTCCACATCTTATCAGAATTTCCTAAAATAATCCTCGCATGCTAAACCTGCTGCTGCTACTGCTACAGGGGATGAATCAACATGCAAGAAGAGGACCAAGATCAAGAAGACTGGTTCTTTATAACAATTAACTTTGAAACAATCATTTGAAAGTGGAAACAGGGATAAGAGCAGCCATCCAGTTGCCAATCAGATCACTGAAACCATGACAGCTATGCTGATGGTTGATTGAGATTATGTGTCCCTGCTACCAAATTCCATCTCAATTCCATTTGACAAAAATAGCAATATCTTGGGACATTAAAAAACCTAGTTCTTGGCCTACAAAATGTCAATGTACCCATTATCTACTTAATCAATTATATGTGGAAAAGCAGTACTGGTCAAACTAAATATTACATTGACTGTCCATCAGGTGGGTGTATCACCTTTAGTAGTATCTGTATCTAACACACAACATAAGCTCATTTACAGGCAGGCCAGTCTCTGTATCACTGGCTTCACTAAGAGGCATACATGTGTCAACTTGATAGTAAAACTCAGGGATGCCATAGGAAGATGTTTTACCCTGCTAGGACTCTGCTCAGGATTTTTAATTGCCAATTATGCATGTAACATTGTGAGAGCTTTACAACTGGGTGAATTTGACCATGTCCCATATTTTGCCTGTGTATTCATTACTCACTGACAAATTTTTAAAGATTCACAGGAACTAATTATTTCACTTGTTATTTCATTTGGATACCTGAATATCATTCACTGTTTGGGGTCCTGAGGCCCAAGTTTGAGAGCCTATGAACTATAGAAAATCATTGAGATGAAACAAAGTGATTCTGCTAAGAATGTTGGACTTGTAGATCAACTTTTTCCAGTGGGGATGAGCAGGTTTTGTGTGATGATGATGTTTTTAACATTGACACTGATGAGAGTGAGGAGGATCAGGACAATAATGATGATGACAACTTAAAGATGATTGATTAACAAACTAACAATACTGTTAGCCACCTTCTTCCAATTGCTAGCTTGTTTTGTGGGTGCTATAACAAAATAAGGATTTCAGCCACTAAAGTGGCAGTACCAATTGCTCAATTATTCCCTCTCAATGAAGTCTTCAGTTTGTTAAACTGTGCATGTCCTTATTAATATAAGGGTGGATGAGAGGGAGGACCCACGGACTATTCCATATTGCACCACTTTTCTTTTCATTAGTCGACCCTTTATCAGCTCATGCCTCATTTTTATCATGTTGTCTTGCATGTGCTTGACTTGCAGCGTATAATAAATTAATTAGAAAAAATAATAATTGTATAATGTGTTTTTTTGGGATTGCATTGTTGATGGTATTTTTTGCATAGACAAACATTTTTTTATTGGTTATTTTTGTAATACATTACTAATTTGCAACACATTTTTAACCAGAAGTAACATGGTGCCTCACAAAAAAATAACATAATTATGGAGCATACTTAATAGTACTCTGAATTATGCACAAGATAAATTATTCCCAACAGTCAATAGAAATGCTTGCAAGCTTGTAGATCATGGATAAGCATAAAATCTCTCTGCTTGTGAACAAGATTTAGGAGAATAAAACATAGTAATATCCCTCATATTCAGACTTTTTGGTGCACATCATAAATGCACTACATGGGTATGCTACCCAATTAAGAAGGAGAAAAGAGGAGAAATAGTATGACCAGTATGTCAGCATCATAATATTTGTTAGTGAAAGATAGACTGAAAAGCAAATGAACTGAGAATCTTAATAGCTCAAAGGCAAGAGTGCAGCTTCACTCTTGCCTTTGAGCTATTAATATAAGCACCTTTGAACTCATTGCTGTTTTTAGAACCTTATTCTCAGTTCATTTGCTTTTAGTGTATATTATTGGGCCTGTGAAATATTTATAATTCAGCAAGTATTTTATATTATTATCATCTTTGTTCGTTTATCTTGTAGCTATCAGCTTGACATTTAAGGTCACATGTATTATTCTGTGCATTTTATTATATATATTTATGTTAGTGTGTCCTTATGATTTTTTGATTAAAATTCTTTATATATTTATTGCACTGTCCACTTTCTAAGTGACGCCCGTCGCTGTATCATTCACTATTTCCACATTTTTCATTTGGGATTTGCCCCAATCCTTCTTATTGGTATCCAGCTGACACCTTTGGGTAGTGCGTCCTGATATATATATATACCTTTCACTTTTTATTGTTCACTACAATTTAAACACTTTCAGTTTTATATTTATTTGCTGTTGTTGGTTGGCACCATAGTCATCACATTTGTTATATATATATATATATATATATATATATATATAAACTGCGCTAATGGGAATAAGACACAGTATGTGAGAAGGCAGAAAGACTCACCAGAGCCAGTTAATATACACACTGTTCAGGACTCAATCAAAGTTCAGAATAATATATAATTTAATCATATATCACATATTACATACAAATTGATCACTTGAGAATTGCCTAAAAAATATAAATTACAACACCAAGCTGAGTGATGGAATTAATTGTCTCTCAATTTGTTTAATAATAGTATCCCTTTAATTTGAATGTCCCAGTGTATTCCATAAGTGTCGAAGGAAATAATCCAATATATTGTATACTTCAGGATGTTAAATTATTCTGCTGATCAACCAGGTAATTAATCTTCTCACAAATAGATGTTAGTTGTATACACAGTTAAAGTTCCATTGGGGTACTTAGCAATGAACGCCAGACATGTACCAGCAACTTGGAATATGCTCACCCTGCTAATGTACTCAAAGTTCACAAGGCCTCCTGTCTTGCTCCGGCCACAGGAGCTTTTGGAAATAGTCACAGCACCTGTCTGCCCTCTGATAAGACAGAGTCCCACACTGTAGCAGTGGCCACGCTGCAATGGCAACAGTGTTGCAATTACGGTGATCACATGGTCAGCACACCAGCATCCTGTGCAGTCGAATTGTGGGTGCTGGACGTATTAGGCTGGAATAAAGTGGCTGGGGATCCCTCTGATGTGTTTCACCCCAAAAAGCAATGGGGGCTTTCTCAAAGAATCTCCCTGCATAAACATCCATTTGCTGTTTAAACATAGCATCCTAAAATTTCTTCTAACCCTATAAAAAGTGTGGACATAAACAGTTACATACACTTCAATAGTAGCCATGACACAGGCTGGAAAACCAACATACTGTACCCTATTCTCAATTTTGTAGAGTTCGAAGAAATTGTAGTGAGGATGCTATGTTTAAACAGCAAATGGGTGTTTACACAGGGAGATTTGGGGAAATGCAATATCCTGAGGAAGTAATTAAGAGGGCAGAAGCCAAAGTAAAAGAACTTGAGAAAAATTAACTACTGTACTCAAGTACAAAACCAAAGAAGAAGGGGGTAAAAAGTGGTGTTTGTAACAAATTATAGCCATAAGGAAAAATATATTCAAAGAGTTTTCACCATATATTGGGATATTCAGAAGTCTGATACATTTTTGAATTCTATTTTACCTAACAAACCGGACATAGCTTCTAGAAAGTCAAAAAATCTTAAAGATCAAGTTTTTTAAAACTATTACATGAGGTCAAAGAAACATGGTTAAAAGGTACTAAGGTTTTTTTTAGATGCAATACCTGTAATATATGCAAGTATTCCAGTAGTAGTATGAACATATTTATAATTTTAATCATACAAGGAATTATAAGATAAAAGATTTGATGAACTACATGACAACTTGGGTCATCTATCAACTTGAATGCTCCTGCCACTTGAAGTATGTAAGTAAAACTAAGATATCCTTAAAATTACGTATACAGAAGCATGTTCGTAGTATTAAGAATAAACTAGAGAATCATTCAGTACCGAAACACTTTCTTAAATATCCCGACTCTGACCCTGCCAAGCCTCACTTTAAAGCCATTGAATTAGTGCATATAGGAGATAGAGGGAGAGATTGTGAAAGGAAACTCTCTCAAAGAGAAATGTATTGGATATACATACTTAATACCATGGCTCCGAATGGATTGAATGAATCCTATGGAATCACTCCTTTTCTTTAATGTGAACCTTAATCTTTTTATAATGTTAGATCTTTTTATTAATAATAAATTTTAGTCTCTAAACTATTTTTTTTTATATTGACTCATATGTGCATTATATATGTGTCTGCCTTGTATTCAATATACATATGTATATACAATAATGCATAAAGTGCTAGGCTGCATAATTATGAAAGATTATTATTTTATTTAAATAGTGTTTTTAATATTTTAAATATTTATTTATTGTGATCCTGTTAATCCGTTTTTCTACTGCTATAATGTACCTTTAGACAACTTTTTATAGTGGTGAATTGTATTGTATATAATGTTGCATCTAATTACATGGCCACTATGAGCAGGAGGTTGCTCTAGTGTCTGCAGAATGTCTCTGCAAAGATGGCCGCAAATTAATGTACATTTTGGTACACAACAAAATGGTGACAGCAAGCCCCAGTTCTAGAAAGGAAGGGCTGTTTCCGGCAGGATTAACGTCCCCTGTTAGAGATAACACAGGCAGGGGGACCCAATTATATTGAGCCATCCTTTTAGATTGAAAAGTATGTGTATAGCAGCTTGGATGAATGCCGCTATTTAAATGCTGGGGCGCCAGTCTTCAAGATGGCAATGGCCAGGTTAATGGGGAACTATCATGAAATTTGCCAGTGCGCATGCACAATGGAATCCAAGATGGCGGATACGGAAATGCAGTTTGTGGGCATTTAATATATAGTCAGGTGCATAAATATTAGGAAATTGACAGAATTTTCATATTTTGGCCTCTATTCACCACCACAATGGCTTTGAAATGAAACAAACAAGATGTGCTTTAACTGCAGACTTTCAGATTTAATTTGAGGGTAATTACATCCAAATCAGGTGAACGGTGTAGGAATTACAATGGTTTCTATATGTTCCTCCCACTTTTTAAGGGGCCAAAAGTAATGGGACAAACTAAACAATCCTAAATCTAGCATTCACTTATTAATACTTTGTTGCAAATCATTTGCTGGCAATTACAGCCTGAAGTCTGGAACGCATAGAAATCATCAGATGCTGGGTTTCATCCCTGGTGATGCTCTGCCAGGCTTCTATTGCAAATGTCTTCAGTTCCTGCTTGTTCTTGGGGCATTTTCCCTTCAGTTTTGTCTTTATCAAGTGAAATGCATGCTCAATCAGATTTGGGTCAGGGGATTGACTTGGCCATTGCATAACATTCTACTTTTTAGCCTTAAAAAACTCTTTGGTTGCTTTTGCAGTATGCTTCGGGTCATTGTCCATCTGCACTGTGAAGCGCCGTCCAATGAGTTCTGAAGCATTTGACTGAATATGAGAATATAATATTGCCCAAAACACTTCAGAATTCATTCTGCTGCTTTTGTCAGCAGTCACATCATCAATAAATACAAGGGAACCAGTTCCATTGGCAGCCATACATGCCCACACCATGACACTAACATCACCATGTTTCACTGATGAGGTGGTATGTTTTGGATCATGAGCAGTTCCTTTCCTTCTCCATACTCTTCTCTTTCCATCACTCTAGTACAAATTGATCTTTGTCTCTTCTGTCCATAGCTGTAATGGCTTTTTTAGATTTTATTTGGCTACCTCTAATCTGGTCTTCCTGTTTTTGTGGTTCACCAATGGTTTACATCTTGTGGTGAACCCTCTATATTCACTCTTGTGATGTCTTCTCTTGATTGTTGTCTTTGACACATATACACCTACCTCCTGGAGAGTGTTCTTGATTTGGCCAACTGTTGTCAAGGGGTTTTTCTTCACCAGGGAAATAATTCTTCTGTCATCCACCACAGTTATTTTCCATGGTCTTCTGGGTCTTTTGGTGTTGCTGAGCTCTCCGATGTGTTATTTCTTTTTAAGAATTTTCCAAACAGTTGATTTGGCCACACCAAATATTTTTGCTATCTCTCTGATGGGTTTGTTTTGATTTTTCAGCCTAATGATGGCTTGCTTCACTGATAGTGACAGCTCTTTGGATCTCATATTAAGAGTCGTCAGCAACTGATTCCAAATGCAAATGTCACACCTAGAATCAACTGCAGACTTTTTACCTGCTTAATTGATAATGAAATAATGAGGGAATAGCCCACACCTGTCCATGAAATAGCTTTTGAGTTGATAGTCCCATTACTTTTTGCCCCTTAAAAAGTGGGAGGCACATATAGAAACTGTTGTAATTCCTACACCATTCACCAGATTTGGATGTAATTACCCTCAAATTAAATCTGAAAGTCTGCAGTTAAAGCACATCTTGTTTGTTTCATTTCAAAGCCATTGTGGTGGTAAATAGATGCCAAAATATGAAAATTCTGTCAGTGTCCCAATATTTATGGACCTGACTGTAGTTCGTATGGTATAGAAACAGCAGTTAGTGACTTCTAAGATTACCCTCCTAATGAAGTCCAGCTAATGTGAGCTGAAAGGATGAAACGTGTAGAGGTTACTGTGGCACAAACTTCCTTCAGTCAGGAATACTTAGATAAGCTTTTTAAAAATTTTTTTATTGTAATTGCGATTTTTCGCCACTATTTGCATATTATATGTAATAAATGTTTATGGTTCTGCAATATAAGAGTGTTCTGTTCTCTCCCTATGTATACTTCTTATACATCATGTGAAACTATAAATAATGTGGGGCATTGATGAATCAGAACCACCCAAAAAGGAGGAGAACTTTGTCATAGAGAAGGAAGAGCATTTGATTATATGCACTTTAGTCTAACCTATATCATACACATATTATATTACTATTACCATATTCCACAAAATAATTTGATTATTACATGGTATGGTGCTCTTTTCTCACCTTTTGTCTTTCATAACCATTTGGAATTCACAACAGTAATCCTTTTGGAGTACATTCAGCTGCCACCAGTTTTTGGGAAGTGTATTTAGTGGAAATATCTAATCATTTATGTTATTTGGACATTCAGAACACTAGGGTGAAGTGCCATATCTAGTACCTGTTTGTAACTGTATCTATGGTATTGTTGTTTAACTAGTTAGCTGCTCCCCTATAACCTGGTTGTTGATTCCTAAAAATGTTTAGAACACTAGTAAGAGGTGAAAAAAGATCTGATGTGTGTCATAGGATTTTCAATGAAGAAAATACCTTGGAACTATCCAATCCTAAACAAGGTTTGGAGGATGAATTCTGGGATTTAGAAACATTACTCAGTAAGGAAATCCATGTTTGGTGGGATGTAGCCATCCTGGAACAGTATGCAAAAGTAGGACAAGTTCCAAGAGGTCTGAGACTTATTAAGAAACCCACTTATGGGATTAATAATGAAAATTGTATTAAAGAGTGGGAACTAATTCTGAATAAGAGCCTACTCAAATTAATGCAACTCATTATTACTGAAAAAAGAGAGAACTAGAGATGACAGAGAAATAAGTTAAAAATAAAGAGATTACTCTAGAACCTCAGAAGAATAGTGAGGATCTTAAAGCTAATCTGACAGTACTGAATAAAAAACTTGAGAGTAGAAGTAGAGGTCAACCATATCAAAGAAAGAAAATTCCTTAGAGACAAATTTGATTATCAGGATAATAAGGTGAATGATTGGAGTAGAAAACCACCATCAGAGTACAAATTGGTGAAAAGACCTTTTAAATATAAAAGATCAGAATAGATGAAAGTTCCTCATAGAATGAAATTGAAACAGCAATATCATCCGGCCAGGTTAGAAGAGACGTTTTTCTCACAGTAGAATAGATTTGCAGCATTAAGCAGATTTAATTCAGAGAGTGATGGAGAAGGTTTGTTAACTGGCTATAGTCCACACCCTCGAGACCGGTTCAACAAGTACCTATTCAAAGAAGATGTAACAAGGGCATCTCCATTGAAAAAATGGTTTGCAGAAGTAGAGGAAGAAGAGATGGGAGAGAGAAACCTAAAGAAAATAAATCTGAGGCACTGATAACTGATTCAGAACTTAAGAAACAAGGTATTTTTAATTTATTGGATCATAAAATCAGTAAGATAGAAGCCTCATTACTTAGGAAAGGGTTCACATTTGTGCCCACAGCAAAAGCAAATAATTTCCAAACATTTATTAATTGAAATAAATTTACAAGAAATCTAATGCTTTAATGAAACTTCATGAGGAAGGACATTGGAATCCATAACAATTATGAGCAAAAGTCCAAGTCTGGACTGAAGCCCGTATTGAAGTATTACCCATTGGAGTCCAAAAGTACACAAGTCAAGACATTTTAAGAATTGGTCAAAAGGGATTTATGTGTGAAAGATCTTAAAGAACCAAAGAAATTGAATCTAACAAATTATGAAAGAGACGCCTTGAAGAAAATTAAGGATATCCCTTCACTAGTATTCAAACAGGCCGGTAAGGGGGAGGCCTAGTGGTGATGAACTGTATAGACTATGAGAAGGAAGTTGTGAGACTCCTGGGTGACCAGGTCTCATATAAGAAACTAAGTGGGTATCCAACTGCAATTATTGTTGAAGAACTACATGTGGTTTTAGTGGAATCCCTACATAAAGGTATTATTGAGAAAGAGGAATATCAATTAATCATAAAAAATAATACAACAATTCTGGTCTTCCATTGCCTGCCAAAAATGCATAAACAACTAGTAAACCCCCCATGTAGACCTATCATGGCAGGGATTGATTCTTTTACCTCTAATTGTTCTGAATATGTTGAGATTTTTCTCAATAAATATGTTAAAACTTTGAATTCAAATATACGACAGCAATATTACAGAGGTTGAACACTGTAAAATGGAAAAGTGGATACAAATGGGCTACAAATGATGTGCAGTCTCTCTATACGTCCATACCACATGACAAGGGCATTTAGAGCTGCTTTGATTTCTTGAATGGAGATTCATCCAATGAAGAAGAACATAAGGCATTTATATGTATATTAATACAATTTATACTCAGCCATAATTATTTTAAATATTTAGACCAGTTCTTTATACAAGTTGAGGGTACCGCTATGGGTACTTTGTTTGCTCCTAGCTTCACCAATCTTCATATGGGAAGCTGGGGCAGAAATATGTATATGAAGAACAATAGTACAAAAATAATATAATATTATATGCAAGGTATATTGATGATATACATATAATATGGGATGGGTCATAGAAAGAATTTCTGCAGTTCATGGAGTATTTAAAAATCAATGAATATAATCTGTCATTTACACATAGATTAAGTAATGAGAAAATTGAAAATCTAGAGCTGGTGATTAGAGGTGAGGATGAAAATACAATAAATCAGAACTTTATAAAAAGTGTGGACACGAAGTTACATCCACAACAATAGTGACCATGCCACAGGCTGGAAAAACAACATACCCTATTCTCAATATGATGCTATGTTTAAACAGCAAATGGATGTTTACACAGGGAGATTTAGGGAAAGACAATATACTGAGCAAGTAATTAAGAGGGCAGAAGCCAAAGTAAAAGAACTTGAGAGAAATGAACTACTCAAGTACAAAACCAGAGAAGGAGGGAAAAAGGTGGTGTTTGTAACAAATTATAGCCATAAAGAAAAAAATAAATTCAAAGAGTTTTCACCTAACATTGGGATATTCTGAAGTCTGATACGATTTTCAATTCTATTATACCTGACAAACTGGACATAGCTTTTAGAAAGGCAAAAAATTCTTAAAGATTATCTTGCCCCAAGTTTTTTAAGACCATGAGGTCAAAGAAACATGGTTAAAAGGTACAAAGGTTTTTTTTAGATGCAATAACTGTAATATATGCAAGCATTCCAGTTGTACTACATACAGATTTTATAATTTTAATGATACAAGGTATTTTAAGATAAAAGATTTGATGAACTGCATAACAAATTGGGTCATCTATCAACTTGAATGCTCATGCCACTGGAAGTATGTAGGTAAAATGAAGAGAAATTTAAAATTACATACACAGGAACATGTTCATAGTATTAAGAATAAACTAGAGAATCATCCAGTATCAAAACACTTTCTTAAATATCACAACTCTGACCCTGCAAGCCTCAATGTTAAAGTCATTGAATTAGTGCATTTAGGAGCCAGAGAGGGGGAGATCGTGAAAGGAAACTATCTGAAAAAGAAATGTATTGGATATACATACTTAATACCATTGCTCCGAATGGATTGAATGAATCCTATGGAATTACTCCTTTCCTTTACTGTGAACCTTAATCTTTTTATAATGTTAGAGCTTTTTATTAACAATAAATTTTAGTCTCTAAACAATTTTTTTTATATTGACTCGTATGTGCATTATATATGCATCTGCCTTGTATTCAAAATACATATGTATATACATTATTGCATAAAATGCTAGGCTGCATAATTATGAGATTACTATTATTTTTAAATAGTGTTCAAACATAGGTGTTTATATGCACTACATATCAAATAGTGCAACACTTCACACAAATAAACACACAATAACCACATGTGTGTAATAACCACTTGCATAAAAAAATACCTCAAGATCATGCAGGGACAGGCATAAGTAGCCTAATCCTGAACAGACTCTCTGGATCACACAGCCCTATAAACATATGCCAGAGGTCATTACAGAGCAAGGAACCTAGTCCAACTGCAGTACGCCCAGACGTTGCTTACCTTGAGAGTCAGATACAGTGCATGATCAATGTGGTGTTAAGGGGTATCATCCACCAAGCATTCTGCATATGAGTCTTACTGCCGACTCCCACTGCATGCACGCTGACAGGCCATATTTCAACTTAAAAAGCCGTAAAACTGGAAGTGAGTGGAGGTGATCAAGATCACTTCCATGTTCCAGCTTGACATGCAGGATGGCATCAGTTGCCATGGGATTCTAATATAGGAGCCTGAGTAGCCTCTTACAGCATGCTTCCCAGCCAAATACGCATACATAAAATTAATGACTACAAAGTAGTAGTAGTATGTTCAGTTTGTGTTGTATACAATAAAATACATATATTCTACACATAAATAAATATATATATATATATAGTTTAGGTTATCTATATATATATATATATATATATATATATATATATAAAATCAAAGAAACATAAGCACATTAAGATTAAAACATAACAAATATGAACAATAAACAAGAAAAATAAAATAATAACATGCACCAAATGTTTTGTATATGAATATGAGAAAAACCAAAGGAAAACACTAAAGGAAAACACTCAACGGATTATATTCATTCAGAACTCTCGGTGTGACAGTGTCTAATTCATGTATCCAAAAACTCTCCAGCATCTTTAACAACACGAGTCTATCTCTGCCTTGTCTCATAGGAAGCCAATCTATCAATTTGCACCTTAAGGATGCAGCTTGATGAGCTTTTTCCAGAAAATGCTTGGCTACTGGCTTATCACTCTTGCCTGTCTGAATAGCAGCCCGATTCAAGGCTCTATGGTTTGCCATTCTGTCTCTGAATCTTCTGACAATGAGGCCTATGTACTAAAGCCCACATGGGCAAATTAATATATATATCAAGTGGTCAAGTGCGCAATGTAACCTGTACTTAATTTTAATCTTTCAACCAGAGTGTGGGTGTGGGAACGTAGGTCCAACAATCATTGAGGTACAAGTAATGCTACTGCCACAAGAGTAGCTTCCTGGTCTCTTCAACATTATCTCGGATACATCACTCTCCTTGGCGGGGGTAGATGGTGGGTCTCATTAACATCTGCTTCAGATTGGGTCCTCTCCTATATGCCATCATTGGAGATGCCATATTATGAAATGGTAACATTCGATCACTTTTAATAATTGGCCAAAATCTTTTGAGAGCTTTCTGTGTTGTCTTTGCATTACTATGAAAAGTGGTGGTATACGTTAAGCGGGATTATATCATAATATTTGTACTGACATTGTCTGATTCATTTGCAAAAATATGTTTTGCTTTCCTCAGACACCTTCATAGGGTTAACTGCTGATAACCTCGATCTAGAAACCTTGCGGTCATCTCCTTCAACTGGATTTCTCTATTATCCACTGTAGAATTAATCCGCATGACATGTAAATACTGTGACAGTGGTAGGTTCTCTTTAAAGGCTGTTGGATGATGACTCATAGGCAACAGTGCCAAGTTCCTATCCGTAGGTTTTCTGAATAAAGTAGTGGATAATTTCCCAGCTATATAGCTAATGGAGACATCCAAAAAATGTATCATTCTGCCCTCCATCTCATATGTAAATCGAAATGGGTTATCTAATATGTTCAATTTAGTTACCATCTGCTCAAAAGACTCAATGTTGCCATGCCAGATCAAAAAAATATTGTCTATGAAGTGACAATAGAACTTAATCATCTTGCCATAGACGGATAAAATGTGCTCCCTCTCATATTTGTCCATAAACAAATTAGAATATGATGCGGCTAAATTCTAGCCCATAGCCATTCCAGATGTCTGCAGATAGTAACTATCTTTACATTGAAAATTATTTTTATGTAATACCAAAGTTGCCAGTTATACCAAAAATTCTGTTGGATTGCATTTGGAAGATCTTGCCATCAATGCTTCCCTCAATGCCTCTATACCTTCCTCATGGGGAATCACAGTATAGAGCGACTTCTCATCCATGGCGGTTAATATGATATTATGCAAGTCTCCAATGTCCCTAATGGACTGCAACAGATGTCCAGTATCATGGAGATAGGTTGGATTACTACATATTAATGGTTGTAATTCGCTATCTAAAAAGATAGCAAGAGGCTGTAACACCAATCCCTGAGCAGAAATGATCGGTCTGCCTGGTGGTTTCACTAATGATTTGTGAACTTTTGGCAGTGTGTAAATAATGGGACATTGTGGTTATCCACCGTTAGAAACTTAAATTCATTATCATCAATCCACCTCTGAGCAAGGGCATGGCTTAGGAAAATATCAACTTGGGCTTTCATTTTGTCAACCGGCCTAGTGGCCAAACTCATATATACATTTCTGTCATTTAACTGTGACATGATTTCTATGTCATAATCCACTCAATCTTGTACAACAATGGACCCTCCTTTATCTGCAAATTGGATTACTAGATCAGGATTCTCTCTCAGGGACTTTAAGGCCCTTTTCTCTTTGACTGTCAGATTGATATATACCTTAGGGGCAATTTTGGAAGTAACCTCATTATTGACAAACCTGAGATAGGTTTTTAAAATCAAGTTGTTGGAGGGGGGATCAAACGTTGATGGTCTCTTGAATTTCTGGACATCCAATGTGGTGTCTCTATCTGAAAAAAAAATATTTTAGTCTCAATGATCTTCCAAACTTATACATGTCTATAGAGCGCTTAAAATCACTGTGTCTATATGTAGGCACAAATGAAAGACCTCTGGCTAACAACCCCAATTTAGTGTCATCAAGCAGTGAACTGGACAGGTTAAAAACCATGTTTAAATCTGCTTTCCTCATCTTTGTCTTCTTGTGACCACCCCGGATCTTCCTTCATTGGCATCTGGAGGAATATGCTTCTGATTCAACCCTTGATCTAAAAAATGGCTGCTGGACTTTTGCATACCATTATTCACTTAAGTGTCAGATGAGGAGAATGAGGACCCGGACTCTATCGGAAACTGTGGAATCTGTTTACATCACGATGGTCTAGCTTGCTGCCTTGATTTAAACTGGGTATTGTCTCCTATCAGCCATCGGTAAACTGTATCATTTTGATAATCTGTTGTAACAACACCTAAGGTTCTTTCATTTAAAGGAAGTTGAATCTCTTTTATATGTATCCACCTGTGTCTGCAGTCTCTCCAGCCAATATGTACTCTTATCTTCCCTCAACAAGATTAATGTGACTATATTTGCCTGCTCAATCTCAATTTTAACTTTCTTCAATTCACCTCCCACTTCCTCAATCACGAGGAATTTCAGATCCAACGAGCACTTATTCAAAATGGCACACCAACAGTTACAAAACACCAAATTGCTCCTTCCCAAAGTGGGGATATTATGAATTCTAAAGCCTCTTGGAATCTGTTTTTGGTGGTGGTATTCTGATAGAAATTAACCATGTACCAGGAGATCTACCTCCCTTCTCTGCAATCTTAATAATCTATAAACCAAATCAGCAGAGGTTTCAGCTGTTAATGAGCTAAAATGGAGTTTCTCAAAAAGCACTTTGCTTATTGCATCATCTGTGAATGAAATCGCTCCACGCTCTGCTTGGGAGAGAAGTCCTTCATCCAATAAACCAGTGCCTCCATAAGCCATTCTCAGAGCACACAAGCTCGCTTATTAAGTAATACTATCAAAGAACTGTATGGAACAGAAAGACACAAAGTATCAAAAATGTGTACCTGAATAAACTTAAAACTAATCGATCCCTAATCAGACCCAAAACATACAGTGAACTGCATGCAATTCGATTAGCTAGGATCATGCTGTTGGCTTACAAGCCAAATTAATTCATAAATTTCACAAAAAATCACACAAATATAAAATAATATGAGTGTTGAGTGTCAGGAAAAGCATGTACCAACAATTATCAATACACCTCCAAATATCCAAAAAATGTCCTGCACTCTCATCCACAAAGAGACATCTTTGGGGTGCTTCAAAGGACCTGAACAGTCCCTAAATAATCATAGATTTCCCACTGGAGGAAGGAGGCACTAGCCACTTGAACTTATCACTCAATTTTATTCATGATTAAACATCAGACTTGCATAGACAAATTTAAATCTGCTCGTCATTTTCGGTTCCAGATTGAACCTTTCTCAAAACCTCATACAAAAGTAGTCATAAACCAATGAAGTGAAGTGATCTGTGAAAGAAAGAAAACACAGTGACATGTCTATCAGGCTCCTATATATTGGTATTACTTAAAAATGTTTTTCAATGTAAAGATAGTTACTATCTGCAGACATCTAGAATGGCAATGGGCTTGAATTTAGCCCCATCGTATGCTAATTTGTTTATGGACAAATATGAGAGGGAGCACATTTTATCCATCTATGGCAAGATGATTAAGTTCTATCGTCACTTCATAGACTACATTTTTTTGATCTGGCATGGCACTATTGAGTCTTTTCAGCAGATGGTAACTTAATTGAACACATTAGATAACCGCATTCCATTTACATACGAGATGGATGGCAGAATGATAAATCTTTTGGATGTCTCCATAAGCTATATGGCTGGGAAATTATCCACTACTTTATTCAGAAAACCTACGGATAGGAACTTGGCACTGTTGCCTACGAGTCATCATCCAACAGCCTTGAAAGAGAACCTACCACTGTCACAGTATTAATGTGTCATGCGGATTAATTCTACAGTGGGTAATAGAGAAATCCAGTTGAAGGAGATGACTGTAAGGTTTCTAGATCAAGGTTATCAGCAGTTAACCCTATCAAGGTGTCTGAGGAAAGCAAAACATATTTTTCCACTGAAACCGACAATGTTAGTACAAATATTAGGAGAGAATCCCGCTTTTTTGGCCAATTATTAAAAGTGATTGAACGTTACCATTTCAGAATATGGCACCTCCAATGATGGTGTATAGGAGAGGACCCCATCTGAAGCAGATGTTAATGAGACCCACCATCTACCCCAGCAAAGAGAGTGATGCATCCGAGATAATGTTGAAGAGACCAAGAAGCTACTCTTGTGGCAGTTGCATTACTTGTACCTCAATGATTGTTGGAACTACATTCCCACACCCACACTCTGGTTGAAAGATTAAAATTAAGTACAGGTTACATTGCCATTTATTTCATTATGTTGCGACAATAAGATTTACTGTTTTTATTTTTTTTATCTTTTTAAGGTTGATGGGTAAAATCACTTTCTATTGACACTGTGTGGCCATGGTAACAGAGGGAGTAGTGTCAGATGGACGGGGGCTGATTTTTCAGCACAAATCCTATGGCTGCGACTGGAAGTACCAGGAGCCGATCAGCATCTGATTCATGAGGTGTTCAATAAAAAGGTAAGATTGATTATATTATTATAATGACTGCCTGAGGACGAGGAATACACCTCGAAACTTTGCAGACTAAGTGCAGACTGAGAGTCTTATTATACATCTTTAAAGAAAAGTCCTTAGAGTGCCGCTATACAGCATATTATATATATATATGTCACGACCAGGACCGCAGCTTCACGAGCGGCGTGGACCTTACCTCTCAGGGCACTCTGGCATGGTCCTTCCTGCAGGTATCCTGGCTTCTGGAGGTGATCCTGGTCCTGGATATCGGGTGTAGTGGCTGGCTGAACAGCAGGCTGTGCATTCCTGAGCAGTGCTGCTGACCACTGGGCATCACCATCTTGGATCCAGGTCACATGTCTAAATTGGACCAATCAGCTTACAGCTTGGGCTGGAGGGCTAGCAACCTATCCTGCACTACCTGAGGGTATTAAAGAGTTGTCAAGAGGCTCTTTAGTTGCCAGGGCAAAGTTTTACACAGCATAACTGTGTGCTAGTTCCTGAGCTAGCTTGTTTGTATTGCTGCAGTCTGTTGTGGTGAGCCTGCTATCTCTCAGTCTGTGTTCCAGCTCGTTCCACCTCTGACTCCTGTCCGGATTGCATGCTCCAATCGCCTGCCCTATAGAGGGTCCTGCCATCACTGAGGGTTCTGTGTCCTTGGACATCTCCAGCTCCAGCTTCAGTGTCCAACATACCCTGCCTCCCTCAGTTGCCACAGTTTGTACCTCTTGCACCTGCCTCCATTCATTAAACACACCCCATTAAGGCCAGCATATTTTCAATACCAGCAAACGGCCCCATATACTACTCCTGTGTCCACTCCAATCAAGTTCTGACAATATATATATATATATATATATATATATATATATATATATATGTATAATTGTTTTGGTTATGCATAAAATATATGCATTTTATTGTATACATCACAAGCTGAACATACTACCCAGCTTTACACTGGAAATTTCTCCTTTGTGTGTCAATAAACCCGCTATAGATTATTGTCATGTTATCCAACACAGTGTAGGATAATAATTTGTTTGCATATGTTGTGCTTTTGTAGTCATTAAGTTCGTGTATGCATATTTGGTTGGGAAGCATGCTGTTAGAGGCTACTCAGGCTCCTTTATAAGAATCCCAAGGCAACTGACACCAACCTGCATTTCAAGCTTGAACGCAGAAGTGATCTTTATCACCTCAACGCACTTCCAGTTTCACGGCTGTATAAGTCAGAATATGGCCAGTCAACATGCATGCAGCCAGAGGCAGCGGTCGGATTAGGAATGGGTATGAAATACAACCAGCCGCATGGCCGGTGGTTCGATTCCCATCAGCGGCAGCCCAACATCAGCAGAGTTCCGAGCAGCGGAAGGCCGACAGCGCTGGAAATCCCTATCATGGATAGGTGAGTATCTACTAACCTAACCTAACCCCCCTAACCCTAACCCTCCTTAAGGGTGCCTAACCCTAACTTCCCCCCAAGTGCCTAACCCTAACCACCCCCTTCCCCGCTGCCTAAACCTAAGTCCCCGGGGGGGTGCCTAACCCTAAGTCCCCCCTGGGGGTGCCTAACCCTAACCCTCCCTCCCCCTAGCCTAACCCTAACCCTCCTGGGGGGGTGCCTAACCCTAAGTCCCCCCCGGGAGACCTAAACTTAACCCTCCCCCCGCGGCTGTCCGCTGGTGGCGCCCGGCATCTCTATGATTGCAGCGGCAGCAGGAGGCGTAGCAATGCAGGATCCTCCGGTAGAATCCCGGATAGGAGAGTCAGTCATGCCAGTGACATGGCCTGCAGGACTACTTCCGATCCTGACTAAGGAGGAAATTGACGAGGAGGAAGTTGATGGTGTGATTTGCAGGTGCTTGGATACAACAGGACAACAGGATTTAGGTGTCCCTAGACTGCTTACGGTCTTAGCCAAAGTTTCTGAACTTAACAGTAACTTTTTCTGAATGCACTGCAGGTGCAGTATAAGGGAGGATGTTCCTAGGTGGTTAACATCCCTACCCCTACTTATTCCACCTTTACATATGGTACATATGGCAAGACAGTTGTTGTCCGAATTTGGATAGAAATATTGCAAGACCAAAGAGGTGGAATGTTTGGTCTTCTGCCCAGGCATGACCATGATGGGCTTTTGCATCCCACGGACAACAACTGTCTCCCCTGGAACCTGATTTAAACAAACCACATCACCATCAGAATCCTCCTCGCCAACTTCCTCCTCAGCGCCAGCTACACCAGTATCCTCATCCTGTTGTACTTCAACAGTGACATCTTCAATTTGCATATCAGCAAGTGGACTGTGGGTGCTCCTTTTGCAGGGGGCGTGCAAATGGTGGAAAGAGCCACCTCTTACCGTCTAGTGCTGGGAAGGTCAGGCATCGCAACCACCACCACACTTGGACTCTCCTTGGGGATTTTTGATTTCTTAGAACGCACAGTTCTTCGCAGTGCTTTTGCCAGCTTAACTCATTTGATTTTTTTAGTGGGAGGAGGGCTTCCATCGTCATGTGAAGCTGAACCACTAGTCATGAACATAGGGAAAGACCTTAGCCATTCCTTGCCACTTCGTGTCGTAAATGGCATATTGGCAAGTTTACGTTTCTCTTCAGATGATTTAAATGTTTTTTTCAAGTTAATTTTCCTGAACTTTGTCATTTGGGATTGTATGTGCCCTCTACTATGACATTGGGCATCGGCCTTGGTAGACGACATTAATGGCATGTTATCATCTACGTCATGACTAGTGGCAGCAGCTTCAGCACTAGGAGGAAGTGGTTCTTGATCTTTCCCTAATTTATTTTTATCGGAGAAAGTTTGGACCTCCATTTATGTTATATTGATATATACGTGCGGCTAAGGTGCACACAAACACAGAAAATATTTTTTTTTGTTGGAGACTAGTGCACTTTGTGGGTTACACCACCCTTTAAGAAATGAGCCAGCCGGCCCCTTACTTATGGGACACAGGCGCACGCTTGGCGCTGCTCCTTTGTTGATACACGTGCAGCCACAGTGCACATAAATCACAAACACAGAAAAATTTTTTTTATTTTGTTTGCAGTGTACTTTGGGGGTTACAGCACCCTTTAACGGACAAGCCAGTCGGCCCTTTACTTATGACACAGGCACACGCTTGGAACTAGTTTGTTGATGCACGTGCGGCTGCTGCGCACACAATTCACAAACAAAAAAATATATTTTTTTATTTTGTTTGGAGTGCCCTTTGTGGGTTACAGCACCCTTTAATGGACAAGCCAACCAGCCTTTTACTTATGGGACACAGGCGCACGCTTGGCACTACTTTGTTGATGCACGTGCGGCTACTGCGCACACAATTCACAAACACAAAAAAAAATATTTTTTTATTTTGTTTGGAGTGCCCTTTTGGGGTTACAGCACCCTTTAACGGACAAGCCATCTGGCCTTTTACTTATGGGACACAGGCGCACGCTTGGCGCTGCTCCTTAGTTAATGCACGTGCAGCCACAGTGCACACAATTCACAAACACAGACATTTTTTTTTTATTTTGTTTGGAGTGTACTTTGGGGGTTACAGCACCCTTTAACGGACAAGCCAGCCGGCCCTTTACTTATGACACAGGCGCACGCTTGGCACTACTTTGTTGATGCACGTGCGGCTACTGCGCACACAATTCACAAACAAAAAAATATATTTTTTTATTTTGTTTGGAGTGCCCTTTGGGGGTTACAGCAGCGTTTTACGGACAAGCCAACTGGCCTTTAACTTATGGGACACAGGCGCACGCTTGGCACTACTTTGTTGATGCACGTGCGGCTACTGCGCACACAATTCACAAACACAAAAAAACATATTTTTTTATTTTGTTTGGAGTGCCCTTTGTGGGTTACAGCACCCTTTAATGGAAAAGCCAGCCGGCCTTTTACTTATGGGACACAGGCGCACGCTTGGCGCTGCTCCTTTGTTGAGGCACGTGCAGCCACAGTGCACACAATTCCCAAACACAGAAAAAATATTTTTTTAGCACTTGGGGGGAGCACCCCTGATGGACAGAGCACCCCCTGGACAACACTACAGCACCCCTTTAGGACTGGGATACTGCACAGGACTTTGGAGTGGACACAGCCCCTATGGACAACTCACTGCACAACACAGTCCAGCCAGCCCCTATGGACTTTGAAGAAGTGGACACAGCCCCTATGGACAACAGCAGCACAGCACAGCACAACACTACACTGCACTACACTACACTACACTACACAGCCCAGCCAGCCCTAACTCCCACCCTCCCTCTTCACTGTCCACAGCCGAGTGAAAAAATGGTGCCGACGTGGGTACCTTATATAGGATCCAAAACCCGCGAGACCCGGAAGGCGGGATGATGACATTGTGCCTCGATTTCAGATCCGAGTCAGGTGGGAAAAGTCGAGCCTGACTCGGATCGGCCTCGGATCGGCCTCGGATCGGGGGGGCTCGGGGGGGTTCGGATTTCAGAAATCCGAACACGCTCACCCCTAATATATATATATATATATATATATATATATAAAAAAAATTTAATTTTTCTGCCGCATTTCTGCAGATGTTCCATTGACAATATTCTGGATCAGTGATTGGAAACATTATTTCTCTTTATTAATAGTACATTTATTGTCATTACTTTATTGCTTGAATCTTCCTGGATAATTATTTAATGCTGTGGTTGACATAGAACAAGTAGCATAAAAAAATAGTTTTGCTAATCTTAACAGCAATACTCTAGAACTACAGAGTAATGCTATTCTTGGAGCATATAGTGTATAAATTAATGCATTTTCCCCTAAACCAAAGACATTACCACTGAATTTAAATTTGATTTGCTTTATGGAAATTACTAGCTAATCGTGTTCCACAGTTACGTTTCTTATCTTCATTTTTATAATGTTGATGTGATAAAAAAAAGTTGCATATATAAAGTAAATATAATACATTACCCTTTACAAAATGGGAAAGTCTATTTAATTTAAGTAAATTAAAAAAATGTAATTAAGATAACAGTGTCACTCATCAATCACATAATAAAATCAATTCTCATTGTCTGATTCCTGCTATAACATAAAAAGCATGAAACATCAGTCATGTTACGTCGCCTTGTTAGCAGGTATAATTTCAAATCAAGAATTATAATCAAGTCATGGACGGCTGCCTAGAATTATACACAGAATAAACTGTAAAAAGATTTTCCTGCCATGAAAATAAGCAGTCAAAGAATTGTGCAATCAGGGAATCTATTCACAAAGTGGTCAGGAGCAATTTTGTAATTTTATTAATACAATGGAAAACAAAATAAGTATTCTAAAAATGAAATGTGAATTTATTTGTAAGCCACAACCTGTTACAATGAGAAAGCTAGTGTTTTTCAGCTCATGTTTCTACTTTTTAAGCTTTAAAATTATAAGTTTATCTTTAGAATTGGATACATTTGAGCTATGAGTGTATAATGAAAGGTTATACATAAATAAAAACATTAATGTGTATAGAGTTGAGTTGGATGAATCTTCAAAAAAAGTAATTTTTGAGCCAGCTGTACATCAGGTGTACAAGTGTATGTGTTGTCTATACAATAGCATAGAGATGCAGCTTAACAGTGTTAGCAGTTAATGCTAAAGTCACATTAACCTAATTGTATACAAAATAATCATGTACCGACTGACCCATGTTCAACTGCTGGTCACATGGAACCATTTTCCACTTCACTCTTTATTTAAAGTTTTTGTTTGAATATTTGCTACTACATTATATATATATATATATATATATATATATATATATATATATATGTTGTTATATACACAAGAGAGAATATTTGACATTTATTAAAATGTAAATCAATACATATACAGCTATGTCCTTCCTCGTTTATCCTCCATGCATTATGAGTCATATTACATTATTGATGCCATAACAGCTATGCTGGTATTAGATGTGTGTCCAGTATCCACCATTAATGCAATGGGTTTTAGACAGTTAATTGAGATCAGGTGTCCCTCCTACCATGTCCCTTCTAGATTCCACTTCTCTAGAGTAGCAATTGCCAGTCTGTACAAGGACATTAAAAAAAACTTAATAATGTTCTTCGGAATTCTGTTGTGCTCACTGTCCACATATCCACAGATATGTGGACAAGTGGGACTGGGCAAACTAAAGATTACATGACTGTAACAGCCCACTGGGTAGATGCATTGCCTCCAACAGTGCAAACAGCAACAACAACAGCAGCAGCATCTAACAAATGCCAGAGGCAGGCTACTCTGTGTATCACCAGTTTCACTAAGAGGCATTCAACTGAGAACCTCTTAGAAAAACTCAGGGAAATCATTGCAAAATGGCTTACCCCACTTGGACGCTGCTCAGGATTTGTAATTTCTGACAATGCCACCAATATTGTGCGAGCATCACATGTGGGTGAATTCAGACATGTCCCATGTTTTGCTCACACAGATAATTTTGTGGTGCAACATTTTAAAAAACAATGACTGGGGTGTGCAGAAGATGCTCTCAGTGGCCCAAAAAATGTTGAGAAATTTTCAACATTCAGCAACTATGTGTCAAAGATTGCAGCACCAGCAAGTACTGTTGAATTTGCCCTGCCATCAGCTGAAGCAAGAGATAGTAACTAAGTGGAATACTACCCTCTATGGGGCATATTCAATTGGGCATGTGGTTTAGCAAGGAAAAAACCTTGCACCCAATTTTGGATTACCATGGTATCAAATTTTAAAAAAGTGGTTGCGGGAATTCCAGCTCTGAATACCCCGCACCACATATATATATTTTCTTTAAATCTGAACTTACCTTCTCACTGGATAGGTGGCTGCTGGGAGTCCCGGGGACTGCTGGGAGGCTGCAGGGGATGGTGGGAGGGGCAAGGGCTGCTGGGAGATATATTTCTCCCAGCACCCATTCCAGGGGGGCACACAGAACACTGCAGAGGACACACATACACCTGGGGTCACACACACACACTCATATACATACACACTATATACTCACTGCTGCTGCAGGAGTCCGGGTCCTGACGCTGGAAGCAGAAGACAGCACATCAGAAGGTGAGTATTTACTGACTAATTAATCTAATTGGAAATTTCCAAAAGCTCAATTAGTCATTAGGAGGTGTGCCACCGGGGTCTCAGAGCAAGTCCCACTGATTTTTCCTAAAATTAGCTCATTTAGGAAAAAAAAATCACACTTGGTCTGGAGGTGCAAGTATAAAAATCTCCTGGCGCGTAAAATAGAAAAAAAATGCACCTAGTTGAATAGCAAAAAACCTGCAACTGCCGGAAAAACCTCACAGGTGCAGTATTTTTGCTTTTCTCGCACCCAATTGAATATGCCCCTATATGCTTCAGCGGATGGAGGACCAACAAAAGGCCATCCAAGACTACACAATGGCCTAAGACATAGGGAAAGGAGTGGAAATACACCTTAGTCAAGCGCAGTGGAGAGAAAAAGTGTTGTGCAAGGTTCTCAAACCCTCTGAACTTGCCACATGTAAAGCGAGTTCAGACACTGCCAGCTTGAGTCTGGTCATTCCCGTAATCAGACTTTTGCAAAAGCAGCTGGAGAAACTGAGGGAGTTGAAAGAGAGTGATTCCACTAAGTATGTCGGACTTGTAGATCAAGCCCTTCATTCACTTCACCGGGATCCAAGGGTTGTCAATCTCTTGAAATCAGATCACTATATTTTGGCAACCATACTTGATCCTAGAATAAGTCATACCTTGTGTCTTTCTTTCTGATGGACATAAATCTGAAAAGATGCAAAGAGTTGTTGGTGAAAAAATTGTCAGCTCAAACGGCACATAACGCAGCAGCATCTCCTTCAATTTCTGTGGTTGCCAGGAAAAAACTAAATTTTCGAAGAGACCCACTGCTGGTGGTGATGAAGATCAGTCAGCAAAACCTGATGACATCTTGTTGGGCCTGAAAGAACTGAATACAATTAGTGACATGTCTACCTTGACTTCGTCTGACATGTCACCATTCCGAGAAGGTGGATGATTATTTTAGGGATAGCATCCAAATTGGCATCTCAAGCACATTTCACTGCTGGCTGTAAAAATAGGCAATTTAGAGTCCCTTACACAAACTGGCTTTGCTTTACTTAAGTAGCCCACCCTCCAGTGTGTACTCTGAGAGAGTTTTCAGCGCAGCTGGGAACCTTGTCAGTGATCATTATAGGAGGTTACTTCCCCAAAGTGTGGAAAAGATAATGTTCTTTAAAATGAATTAAAATTTCATGAGGAAGACCTTTACCAGCAATTAAGTAAAAAAAATACAGAAGCTTCGGTAATGGTGGATTCCAGCAAAGACAAAATAATATTGTGTGAAGAAGAGGATGTACACACTGATGGGGATGATTATGATCACAACATCTGATCTTACCTATGTTGTAAAGCCAGTTTGTGTATGGGAACTTTGCCACTAATATCTACTGCATATTGGCAGCTTGTTTTGTGGGGGGTCCAAACAAACTAATAATTTCAGCCACAAGTAGCAGTTTCTGTCACTGAAGTGATTGGTTTGTTAAACTGTGAATGTCATGTTTCATATATACAACATAAAAGTGGGTTGGAGGGCTCAAGGACAATTCTATGTTGCACCTCTTTACTTTGCATTATGTGATTATTGGGGAATTGCTGCCTTACATTTTTTATTTTATGGTTTATGAATGTCCAGAAATTGTAATGGCAACAGACAGTAATCCCCTGCATGCCCCTTTCATTTTTTTAAAGAAAATTCTGAACCACCAAATTGATGGGGTGGGCAAATATGATCAGCAGCAGCACAGAGCATCTTCCTGCCAGGATATGTGCAGCAAAGTGCACTGCAAATATGTTTAATACAAAAATTAGTTGTGTATATTGGTCACATACTAATATATTTACATGGTACATACAGTGCGTAAAGCAGGCTAAGGTAACTTGAAGCATGCCACCTGTTGTTGACAAATAACTACCAGTAGGCCCAGCAAACAACACAGATACTGGGAGTTCTAATTCAGCCAGAGATCTATAGGCTGCGTTCCACTGCTGTAAACAGCAAGTCTTGGTCCCATTATCCCTAAAAACCTCCCTGAGTACAAACTAGTAAATGTCTGTTTACAGTATGTTCTAGCAGCACCTCCACAAGCAAGGCCACCTCATTTTTTTATTAGATCATGATGTATAAAAAATTAAAAAACCTCCTTTAGATCAAAGATGTATTTTAGGAACTGAAGAACTTGATCCTAGATTGATCTTCCCTCAAAAACTGTTTTATGAAAAAAAACATTAAATTAATAAAAATAATAATAATAATAATAATTTTATATAGCACTTTTCACCCATAGGACTCAAAGTCACTGTACAGACATCAGCAAACATGGTACATTGTACAAGGATTTGGTGTTGCAAAAAATAAAAAAACACACAGAGATAATTAAAATCAACCAAAACGTAGAGAGCACAATAAGCATACTGCACGGTTGGTGTAGAAATTTTGGGAATAAACTTCCATGGGTTATATATTCCACCCACAAAAGGTACCAAATGAGGTACTAATCAATCCTTCTGTCCTTTCCCTGTCTTCAGTCCATAAACATATTCCAACTCCGTCAGGCCTCTGACTTAGTTAAGGAAAACATTCTTGATTTTTAAAATTCCTAGGGGTCATATAGTTTATTAAACTGCCATCCTGTCTACCACTGCAATGCCACTCTGTGCCATGTTCGAAACCGAACTACCACATGTTAGTGCCACCCACTGCTGTGGATTAGTTTAGTCAACCAGCTAGCTGGATGCAACCTTTTGGCCCTAAACTAGATAAAAAAAAATCAATATTGTGAGCTGTAAGGTGGTCAAAATTGACTGGAAATACATGTAATTGAGGTTAATAATACTGTAGGAACAAAAACAGGCCCAAATTATGTGATTTTTTTCTGTTTTTAGGATTTTTTTTAGAAAAAATACAGATCCAAAACCAAAAACAAAATATGCAAGGGACAGTTTTGGCAAAACCAATCTTGATCCAAAATACGAGGACATACAGATCCAAAACCAAAACACGGGAGTCGGCGCACATCTCTAATATTTATAGAGTGTAACTATTAATAATTATGTTTACAGAATCAGATTTAAAACTGGATTCAGTATTCTGAATAATGGGCACACTAGAAGAAAAATTGGGTTGTTTCAGAAAAGTAATAAAAAATAGCTCCAGCCATCAGCAGGGAGTGGGTTACTAAACTGAAGTGTTACCTAGAATAATTTTAGCAATAAAAATAAAGATATTTGGACTCCCATTCATGCTGAGTCTCTGTGCATCCAAACACATATTAAAGATCACCTTATATATTTACTTGACCTGTCTAAAATTCTTGCAGTTTACAGTTCATCCCCATATACTGTATAAATGTATTATGATTTTTCACTCTATATAAAGCAGTATATCATCTCTTGTTGAACATTTTTTTTATCAAGATATAATATACTGTGTATTTCTTTGCTCATCCTTAGGAAAGAGTGAACAGCTGCTCATCTGTGTGGAACTTAATGACTCACAAATAATACATTAATGCCTTAGCATATTGCGCAGCAGTTTACTTTCAGGCAAGACATTAGGTTTCTGACTTGGCCTGAATAATTAATGAGAGATTAATCTACCATGATATTTTCATTGGTGTGATAAATATTGTTTCCACAACTTTTTCTTACCCTTCATAGGTTAAAATCATGTTATCATTCTGATACAAATAAGGTATACCCTTGATATTGCACTTTACAAATGTAAGGATCTAATGCACTTTAAGTAATATGAATTAAGGCCTATTAAAGGACACAGACTGGGGATTCAGATCATCAGTGCTATATATCTGTAAATACATTAAGCAAAGATAACGCATCTGATATAGCTAATTGCTACAATTATCATCAGTCTCACCACTAATTATGCAAATTAGGAGATTATACATTCATCTGTGTCTTTAACCTTATCATGTGTAGTGTCATCATGCATGCAAATGAGAACTTATCCACTGCATATTTACTTGTGCAAAGAACTTAAATTTATCAAAGTAGAAATATGTTTTAAACTGAATTTAAAATGCTATGTTATAGCTGTTTCAAGAAATATGCAAAACAAAGCTTAATACTGTATAGTTTTTAACATATAATGCAGTCTTGCTCTAGGGGTATGAAAATATGGTTTAAAATAACACTCCCATTGATTTTATTACTTATACCCCTTTTACACCAGAGCTAAAACCTAGGTTATTGCAGGGTTAACCCGGGTAGCTCCTTGGTGTAAAAGAGTAAAGGGTTTGATTGCCAGGGTGAGTGACCCGGCACTCCAACCCAGGGAACTAGCAGAGTTCAACATGGGAATAACCCATGAAACCCTGCTGTATAAATGGCACGATCCAGGTCACAGTGACCTGGATTGTGCCAAATGCCTGCTGATTGGTCGGCTTCAGTGGCACTTGGATGACTAACACACACACACTAACTCTGTGGTGCAGCCACGGTGGTGCATAGGCAGGCACCACTGTAGTGAAGAGTGACTGACTCTTTTCAGCCAGGCAGCCCTGTTCCTTGTCTGTGAAATGCAGAGGAGGAGCTAAGGGTATGAGCAAGCAGGCCAGGGGGCGGGTGCCACAGTGATGACTCAGCACTGACAGGCAGCCCAGTGGAGTCAGTGGGAGAGGATACCAAGCACTAACATGACCAGTGCATTGCTGGTGATGAGATGACTGACAGTGGTCGCTGCAGATAGCTAGATTCACTCCGTGGCTGCCAACAGAATCAGCATCAGGCTGTGACGCTCACCAGTGCCTGGTGCCCTTAGGCAGCTGCCTAAAGCTGCCTAATGCCTAAAGCTGCCTGATGGTGGTGCCATCCCTTGTTAAGTGTCATAGTGGGGAGTTAGGAGTAAATTATAGTTTACTGTAAATAATAAAAGGTAAAGCATGTAAGGAAAGAGGGACCTGCTTCTGTGAGATTACATTCTAAAGGGGAGGAGCAACCATGGGTAACACATTTACTTTCATAAATCTTGTGGCCATATTTATCATCCTAACCTGGAGGGAAGTCCTACACTATAAAGGAACGTAAGATTGCGGACCAAGAATACTTCATTACATGCCTGATTATTAGGCAGACACGGTACGCTTTGCAATTTAATATGAGTGTGCACTCGATTACACAACTTACTACACTATAAGGCGCACGTTCTCACCTTTTGTATTTTCATATATACATATATATATATATATATATATACACATGGCGCTGGCCAGCCAGGTTTCTAGGTATCACTAGGATTGGTGAGAACTGATCATGTGAATGGAGCAAGCCAGACTTTTAAGCTGGCCACAATGCAGATGATGGCACTTCTTGATATAGAGAAAAAGGCACCTCAAAATGCGTTGAAGTCATGAGTATGTTTTTAAAATGATTGGGCTATTTTGCTTTTTTATATGTCTGGAAGTAGAATCCATATAAAGAAGTGACCAGTGATCGTGGACAACTACCCCTGCTCCTGATGACTGCAGCATAGGGAGACATGGGACTAATACACCTTGCTTGGATTTGTATCTTCCATTTGTTTTAAGTATTGGGACCTTTTTTGGAAACCTGTGCCTGTTTATGTTCAATAAATCTCACTGTCTCCATCGTGAAAGAGTTTGTGTCCAATATATTGGTGAGTGAAGACCAGATACAGTTAGTGTCCACTCATATGGGAGGGTGAGGAGGCCCTTTAGGAGAGACCAAGTGATGATGCGATAGTAAGGAGTTTAGAGGCAGAGGATTCTCTGGGGACATCTATAGGGTAAAAGTAAAGTATAAGTCACACTTACATGGTCTTAGATCATATAGCAGTAAAAAGACACAGGGTTTTTTATGCAGAAAAAGAGGTGGGTAACAGGTATAATATACCAGGGTTGGGCAATTAGTGGCCTCCAGCTGTTGTTGAACTACACATCCCATCATGCCATACAACAGTTTTAATACTGGCCGATGTTCCCGCAGAGTATCCAATGCTGCATTGGACATCACAACCTGAATCCCCCTACATTTGCCTATGCATTTAAACTAAATGCATACAAATAAACACCATATTTGTTTCTATTTTAATTAGAGATGAGCGGGTTTGGATCTCAGAGATCCAAAACCACTCAAATTTCTGGGATCCGGGGCAATCTGAGAACAGCTCAGATCTCCCTGCCTGCCCCGGATCAATCACCCAAGGCAAAACCTTGTGACCCCGCTGTTGGGTCGCGAGTTTTTGTATTGAGCGGGCTTAATGCTGATTGGCTGAGAAAGCTGTCTGTCACAGCTCTCAGCCAGTCAGCATTAAGACCTTTGAAAATGCAGAAGAAAAAGAAGATGGTGCCCGCCATCCCCCCGCCACCTGACACCGCAGGCACCCCCTGCTGCCAATACTGCTGGCACCCCCAGTGGCAGCAACTCCCACTGCCAACACCACCGCTGCTGGCACCCATGTACTGAAGTCATTGTCAGCGACCCCCACACTGCTGACACTGCGGACATTCCCACACTGAGGACACCACCAGCATCCCTGCACTGCCGACACTGTCAGCACACATGCTTTGAGGACACTGCTGGCACCCCCGCTCTGCCAACACCACCAGCACCCTGCATTGATAACACCCCTGCACATCCAACACAGTTAGAAAACCTGCACTGAGGACACCGCTGGAACCCCCGCTCTGCCGACACCCTGCATTGAGACAACCCCTGTACTGCAGACACAGTCAGCAAACCTGCACTGAGGACACCACTTGCACCCCCACTCAACTGACACTGCCAGCACCCTACATTCAGAACACCCCTGCACTGCTGATACAGTAAGCAAACCTGCACTAAAGACACAGCTAGCACCCCCGCACTGCCGTCACAGCCAGCGAACCTGCACTAAAGACACTGGTGGCAACCCCCGCACTGCCGAAATCACTTTTACCCTTCACTGAGGGCACTGCCAGCACCGCAGCACTGCCATTCCATGTACTGAGGACACCGTCAGCAACCCCGCTCTGCCGACACTGCTGTCACAGTAAGTGCACTATAAGTGTATCCAACCCACACTGTATAACACACTGTATCCATGTTGGAAATTAGAAGCTGAACTGTTACATGTTAGTGCCACCCACCGTGTCACTTAGTTTAGTCACCAGCTAGCTTGATGCAACCTTTTGGCCTTAACTAGATGAAGCAAATAATACTGTGAGGTGGTCAAAATTGATTGGAAATTACTGGAAATAAATGTTATTGAAGTTAATTATACTGTAGGAACAAAAACAGGCCCATTTTATGTGATTTTAGCTGTTTTTATGATTTATTAAGAAAAAATCCAGATCCAAAACCAATACACAAAAACAAAACATGGAGGTGAGGTTTTGGCAAAACCAATCCAGATCCAAAACCATGGGGGATCCAGATCTAAAAGCAAAACCAAAACACGAGGGTTGGCGCCCATCTCTAATTTTAATGTTTCCAAACTAAAACTTGGGAGCCCATATAGCTAGCCAACTCAAATACAGAAAGCTATGTTAGTGCAGCTAATGTTGTTTTGTGAATAGGTTATCTTATTGGGCTTTGATGCCACAGTAAATGCTTAACAGACTTAGGGCCTGAATCAGACCCACTCACAAGCGGGTCAATGGTGTGCCAGTGCGCATGCGCTGCGTGTGCGAGCCCCGGAGCGAGCACAAAAAGTACTCGCTCCGGGGCTCACTACAAAAGGGGCGGCTGTGGATGTTGGTGATGTCAGTGGGGCCACCTACAAATGCCTGCCGTTTGTGGGTGGCCCCACTGACATCACCAGTTATGTCAGTGGGAGAGCTTCCAGCTCAATTAGAGCCGGAAGCTCTCTGGGGCTTGCGGCAACGAGACCCTACCACAAGGGTCTCGTCGCAAGCCCAATGGTCACAATGGTCTTGCCCATCGCGACCATCATCCTGGCCAGTTGTAATAGCTGTTGGTGGTCACTCACAGCTATGCGTGCGGCCAGGAGGCTGCACCAAAAAAAGAAGAGCCCTGATTCAGAGTGAGCGCTCTTTCAGAGCGTCCGTCTCTGAAACAGGCCCTTAGTTATTTATTTTTTGAAACAAGATAAGTAGCGAACAAAATAATTGTGACATAGGGTTATGATACTATATTTATGAATGCTATCCATTTGTTGTCTCACCCAAATAATTTTTAAATTGTGAATTTGTTTTTTTTATTTAAATTATATAGTTGTGCAATTCATACAGCCATCATTAAAATAAAATAAAAAAGAAAACACAAGGTTTATTAGCATTATGCCCTACTTGTTTTATATTTTTCATTTTGGACAAATTTGAAAGTGTCCCCTCAGTGATTAAAATTAAACACTCTGCTTGCCATTATCACATTGTGACAAGGCTGAATTACCTAATTAGGTAAAATTACTACTTTAATTTTCTTTCTATCCACAGAAATTGTTCTTTTTTAGGTTTCAATTATTCCCACAAGTACATTCACCATATGTTGTAATTACAACGATTTGTATTTATTCATTAAAGGGAAGGTCCTTTTCTACTGATGTATACAACACATACAGCCTGCTGAGGTATTGTTTCAATAAGAGGTATCCCACCGAAAGAGTTTTATTTTGGCAATAACTTCTTAGGTAAAAATTATCTGATTACTCACACATTTTTCAAATATATAAAGAATAAGGATTATAGCATTTCCAATAACTTGAAATAGGATTTTAGACTAGTCAGCAAAATATCTAAGGGCAGACACAGAATAATAATCATATGAGCCATCGTCAGTAACCAAGAATATCCTACAGCCCTAACTTGCAATTTCTGCTCTGCGCAGCACTTTGAATTTTATTTTGATATATCTACTAAAGAATAAATTAACTTGTATACCAGAGGTTTCTCATCTTTTACCAGCCACAATTGTTTTGGAAGTGGGATTATGAACTGATTAATGTACAGTACATTATTTAAGTTATTCTGGCAAATTACGTATATTAATAGTAGTAACAGGACAGTCAGGTAACTATTTAATATTTTTTTTTTTAAAAAGTGCAACAGAAATTAAGTTTTCAAAAGCACAAATATTAGAACAAACACAATAAAAAAGAAAAATTGAAATAATGTTCAGTTTATTGAAAATATATTTGCATAATTGTTTGCTATCATGTCCGTTTGTATTGTAATGTTAGGTACTTTATATTCATGTTATTGTTGCACTATTTTTTTTTTATCAATAGTTATTTATATAATGTAGTGTACTGTACATATATTATGCAGTTTACAGAGAATATTTCAATCAGTCACTAGCTTATAATGTATATTCCCCACTAGCGCACGCAGGGGGGGTTTCTGAGTACCTAGAAACCCCCCCTGCTCGCCGATCCATTGCTGCAGCTGACCGATATGAGGAGGCAGCTGTGTCAGTAACGCGGCATCTGCCTCCTCCTATTGAGCGGTTTCCAGGTGTGCCGCTGGAGAAGAGGTGGAGAGATCCCGTGCCCTCAGCAAACTCCTAACTTAGTTTGGGTCCGGGCAGCGCTGGGCTCTTCCGGGTGGCTCAGCCACTGCCCGGACCATGACCAGTGGAAAAGTGGCGGCGTGAGATCATAGGTATGTGGAAGTAATGTATTGTTTTGCCATTTGTGGGGACAATGCAATATTTTATTTAATGTGGGGGGAAATGTGATTGTTTCTTATGTGGGGGAATTTTTTTTTTGGTGGAGGGGCGCATCTTTAATAAAATTATGTGTCAGCAGTGTTTATATGCAGAGGTGTGTGTCTGGTGCGCGTGGCTGAGGGCTGCTCTAAAGGTTTTTAAAACTCTGGCACATAGGTAACCATATAATTTCACTAATGGCAGTGCCTGCTCAATGCATATCCAATCTACTACAGTAAAACAAAATAAGTGTGTGTGTGTCTTACGATAAAAATAGCCCTCTGTAAATATATATATATATGGGGCGTGGCTTGGTGACGACATGATGGTGTGATACTGCCACGATCTGAGTGAGGTCTGAGTTAGGGAGCTGGAGCCGGGATGCGATCACCGATAAACACTGCTGTGTGAGCCAAACTTTGCTGCTAAAATCTAAGCTGCTGGCGCTGCTCCTGGGCCCCAAAAATCCCACGATTATTGATGTTACCTGTATACTGATTGCTGGAAACTTAGATGCAAGTTTTTAATGTGTGCTGTAATTAAGGAGAATTTTACTATACTGACTGTGGTGGGCACCATTCTTCTCCTTCTTTGACCATATATATCTATATATATATATATATATATATATATATATATATATATATATATATGTATATACTGTAATGTATGGAAACCCCCCCAAAAAATCCTGCGTTTGCCCCTGTTCCCTATCACATGGACGCAAATACACACTAGGGTTAATTTTTTTGTCAGAAGCCAAATAACCTGCTATTATGTTTTTGGAGTGCAGGAGATAATCAGAGCACTGGGAGGAAACCTATATGTAAACTAGGGGTGAGCGGGTTTGGATTTCTGAAATCCAAACCCCCCCGAGCCCCCCCGATCCGAGGCCGATCCGAGTCAGGCTCGACTTTTCCCGCCTGACTCGGATCTGAAATCGAGGCAAAACATCATCATCCCACCTTCCGGGTCTATCGGGTTTTGGATCCTATATAAGGAACCCGCGTCGGCGCCATTTTCTCACTCGGCTGTGGACAGTGAAGAGGGAGGGTGGGAGTTAGGGATGGCTGGGCTATGTAGTGTAGTGTAGTGCAGTGTAGTGTTGTGCTGTGCTGTGCTTCACTGTGCTGCTGTTGTCCACAGGGGCTGTGTCCACTCCTGTAAAGTCCATAGGGGCTGGCTGGACTGTGTTGTGCAGTCAGTTGTCCATAGGGGCTCTGTCCACTCCAAAGTCCTGTGCAGTGTCCCAGTCCTAAAGAGGTGCTGTAGTGTTGTCCAGGGGGTGCTCTGTCCATCAGGGGTGCTCCCCCCAAGTGCAAAAAATATATATTTTTTCTGTGTTTGTGAATTTTGTGCACAGTAGCCGCACGTGCATCAACAAAGTAGTGCCAAGCATGCGCCTGTGTCATAAGTAAAGGGCCGGCTGGCTTGACTGTTAAAGGGTGCTGTAACCCCCAAAGTGCACATCAAACAAAATAAAAAATATTTTCTGTGTTTGTGAATTGTGTGCACTGTGGCTGCACGTGCATCAACAAAGGAGCAGCGCCAAGCGTGTGCCTGTGTCCCATTAGTAAAGGGCCAGCTGGCTTGTAAGTTAAAGGGTGTGCAATGTGGCTGCATGTGCATTAACAAAGGAGCAGCACCAAGCGTGCACCTGTGTCCCATAAGTAAAGGGCCGGCTGGCTTGTCCGGTAAAGGGTGCTGTAATCCCCAAAGTAAACTCGAAACAAAATAAAAAAATATTTTCTGTGTTTGTGAATTGTATGCACTGTGGCTGCATGTGCATCAACAAAGGAGCAGTGCCAAGCGTGCGCCTGTGTCCCATTAGCAAAGGGCCGGCTGGCTTGTCCGATAAAGGGTGCTGTAACCCCCAAAGTACACTCCAAACAAAAAAATATATATTTTCTGTGTTTGTGAATTGTGTGCACTGTAGCCACACGTGCATCAACAAAGTAGTGCCAAGCATGTGCCTGTGTCATAAATAAAGGGCCATCTTTTTTGACCATTAAAGGGTGATGTAACCGCCAAAGTGCACTCCAAACAAAATAAAAAATATTTTCTGTGTTTGTGAATTGTGTGCACTGTGGCTGCACGTGCATCAATAAAGGAGCAGCGCCAAGCGTGCGCCTGTGTCCCATTAGTAAAGGGCCAGCTGGCTTGTCTGTTAAAGGGTGCTGTAACTCCCAAAGTATACTCCAAACAAAATAAAAAAATATTTTCTGTGTTGTGAATTGTGTGCACTGTGGCTGCACGTACATCAACAAAGGAGCAGCGCCAAGCGTGCGCCTGTGTCCCATTAGTAAAGGGGTGGCTGGCTTGTCCATTAAAGGGTGCTGTAACCCCCAAAGTACACACCAAATGAAAAAAAATATTTTCTGTGTTTGTGAATTGTGTGCATTGTGGCTGCACGTGCATCAACAAAGGAGCAGCGCCAAGCGTGTGCCTGTATCCCATTAGTAAAGGGCCCGGCTGGCTTGTCCGTTAAAGGGTGCTGTAACCCCCAAAGTACACTCCAAACAAAAAAATATATATTTTCTGTGTTTGTGAATTGTGTGCACTGTAGCCGCACGTGCATCAACAAAGAAGTGCCAAGCGGGCGCCTGTGTAATAAGTAGAGGGCCATCTGGCTTGACCGTTAAAGGGTGCTGTAACCCCCAAAGTGCACTCCAAACAAATAAAAAATATTTTCTGTGTTTGTGAATTGTGTGCACTATGGCTGCACGTGCATCAACAAAGGAGCAGCGCCAAGCGTGCGCCTGTGTCCCATTAGTAAAGGGCCGGCTGGCTTGCCCGTTAAAGGGTGCTGTATCCCCCAAAGTACACACCAAACAAAATAAAAAAATATTTTCTGTGTTTGTGAATTGTGTGCACTGTGGCTGCACGTGCATCAACAAAGGAGCAGCGCAAAGCGTGCACCTGTATCCCCATAAGTAAAGAGCCGGCTGGCTCATTTCTTAAAGGGTGGTGTAACCCACAAAGTGCACTACTCTCCTGCAAAAATAAAAAAATTATTTTCTGTGTTTGTGTGCGCCTTAACCGCAAGTATATATCAATATAACATAAATGGAGGACAAAACTTTCTCTGATAAAAATAAAATAGGGAAAGATCAAGAACCACTTCCTCCTAGTGCTGTTGCTGCTGCTAGGAGTTGTTCATCATCCCAGAGAGGAACACCACTACTTTTACTAAACAATTGACCCTCCAACAGTCCCTAGCGAGGAGGATGAAGTACGACAGCAGTCATCCTGAAGCAAAACATATAACTGAGGCCTTGACTGCTATATTGGTGTTAGATGTGCATCCAGTATCTGCCATTAGTGCAGTGGGGTTTAGACAATTGTTAGAGGTAGTGTGTCCCTGCTTCCAAATCCCGTCTAGATTCCACCTGCATCCTCAAAGCAGCAGCGACAAGTGTGCGTCTGTCTGTTAAAGGGTGGTGTAACCCCCAAAGTGCGTTCCAACCAAAATAAAATAATCTTCTTTTTTCTGTTTGTGTGTGAAACGTATGCGCAGTAGCCGCACCTGCATCCTCAAAGCAGCAGCGACAAGCGTGCATCTGTCTGTTAAAGGGTGGTGTAACCCTCAAAGTGCGCTCCACAAAAAATATAAAAATCTTTTTTTTCCAGTCTTTGTGAATTGTGTGGGCTGTAGCCGCACCTGCATCCTCAAAGCAGCAGCGACAAGCGTGCATCTGTCTGTTAAAGGGTGGTGTAACCCACAAAGTGCTCCAAAAATAAAAAACATTTTTTTTTATGTGTTTGTGACTTGTGTGTGTTGTAGCCGCACGTGCATCAACAAAGTAGCAGCGCCAAGTGTGCGCCTGTGTCATAAGTCAAGGGCCGGTTTGGACATCTGGTCTGGACTAAAGGACGTGCCAACAATTTCTGACAAGTCTACTGTCACTGCATATGATACTGTCCTCAAAGCAGCAGCGACAAACATGCGTCTGTCTGTTAAAGGGTTGTGTAACCCTCAAAGTGCACTCCAAAAACAATAAAAAAATTATTCTTTTTTTTCTGTCTTTGTGAAATGTGTGGGCTGTAGCCGCACCTGCATCCTTAAAGCAGCAGCGACAAGCATGTGTCTGTCTGTTAAAGGGTGGTATAACTCTCAAAGTGCGCTCCACAAACAAATAAAAAAAAACTTTTTTTTCTGTCTTTGTGAAATGTTTGGGTTGTAGCCACACCTGCATAATTAAAGCAGCAGCGACAAGTGTGCGTCTGTCTTTTAAAGGGTGGTGTGACCCCCAAAGTGCGCTCCACAAAATAAAAAAATCTTTTTTTCCTGTCTTTGTGAATTGTGTGGGCTGTAGAAACACCTGCATCCTCAAATCAGCAGCGAAAAAGCGTGCATCTGTCTGTTAAGGATTACATCGGTGACAGCATCCAAGTAGGCATGTCAGACAGTCCGTACATGTACTGGCAGGAAAAAGAGGCAATTTGGAGGCCCCTGTACAATCTGGCTCTATTTTTCCTGAGTTGCCCCCCCTCCAGTGTGCACTCCGAAAGAGTGTTTAGTGCAGCCGGGAACCTTGTCAGCAAAAGGCGTAGGAGGTTGCTTCCACAAAATGTGGAGAAGATGATGTTCATAAAAATTAATTATCAACTCTTCCAGGGAGACCAGCCTCCAGAACGTACAGAGGGACCTGTGGTGGTGGATTCCAGTGGGGACAAATTAATACTCTGTGAGGATGAGGATGTACAGTTTGCGCAGGGCCAGATTAATTGCCAGCTTGTTTTGTGGGGGCCCAAATGAACCAATCATTTCAGCCACAGTCGTGTGGCAGACCCTGGCGCTGAAATGATTGGTTTGTTAAAGTGTGCATGTCCTGTTTATACAACATAAGGGTGGGTGGGAGGGCCCAAGGACAATTCCATCTTGCACCTCTTTTTTTCTTTGCATTATGTACTGTTTGGAGCCTAGTTTTTCAAACTGCCATCCTGTCTGCCACTGCAGTGTCACTCCTAGAAGGGCCACGTGTTTGTGCCGCCCACTCGTGTCGCTTAGCATAGTCATCCATCTACCTCGGTGCAACCTTTTGGACATAAAAACACTATTGTGAGGTGTGAGGTGTTCAGAATAGACTGGAAATGAGTGTAAATTAAGGTTTTTGAGGATAATAATAGCATAGGAGCAGAAAAATCAACACATTCTGTGATTTTAGCTGTTTTTATGCTTTTTTAAAAAAAATACAGATCCAAAACACAAAACCCAGAACCCAAAACACCGAAGGGTGGTTTTGGCAAAACCAGTCAAGATCCAAAACACGAAGAAAGATCCAGCTCCAAAAGCAAAACTCAAAACACGAAAAGTGGCCGGTGCACACCCCTAATGTTAACATAGCGATAAATACAAACTCTGCAGAGATAGTTACATATAATTCAATTAATGACCTTAGGGCTGTGAGGCAGTAATGCTGACCACTATACCAACTGTGCTGCCCCTAAACACCATGAACCCGATTCTGAATCATACATAATACAAACACAAACCCAGATGACCGCTGTGAATGGAGTGCAAGTGCTTTATGAAGGGAATGCTAATGACACTATATGCACACATTCTTTCATACAAATATGTGCGATCAAACCTCCTCCCACTCTTCTGTCCACATGAATAGCCACTATCTGTATCCTCGGTACTTACATGTACCCCATGCTAGGTGCAGGAAATGCAGCTAAATTAGTCATCCATATCATATTCCTCCACTATGTTATGTTCTGTGTTGTTTGGGGACCCAGGGTGGTAGCAGTAGCGATCACAGAAGCGGGTTTGAATATAAAACTAGGTTTTTTAATACATGCTTGAGTAGACATAAAATATGGCAGTAAATAAAAGTCCAGGTATATATAAACGTGCACTAGAGTTCTGTGGTGGGAGTAATGGGTTAATGTCCAAGTAGAAACAATTAGAACTGTCCAGTTGTGCATGTAGTGAGACTGGAATAATCAACCAGGTATGCAGGTAGTGATGCAGGAAATAATAAGCCAGGTATGCAGGTAGTGAACTAAGGAAAATGAGCAGGATGTCAGCAGCCTCAGGCACTCAGGTATGGGCAAGGGTGGTGGAGGAAGCGGGGTAGTCCAGCGGAAGCTTGGAGCTGACAGGCAGACTGGCAGACAGCAATACACAGGAACAAGATAAGCACAGAGAACTCCCTCTCAGCTAGGCTGAGATACACGTTGCACTGGCAAAGAAGGAAGGCACTGAATCTTCCTAAATATCCTATGCTGTGCTATTACTGGCCGGAGGGAACATGTGACTCACCAGGATTGGCCAGCTGCATCACATGGCCAGAAGTCAAAATGGCGGCGCCCATGCCAAACGGAACGGAAACGCCGCCAGGCCTTACCAGCGCAGAGTGACAACAGGCCCGCACAACATCGCGCGCAGCCAAAGCCCCCCGTCAGACACCAGCTCCGCCACCAGACAGCCCGCGCCACAACGACCTCCCAGGTCACACCCGCCTTGCGTCATACTGAAATACCCTGGCCGTGACACACTATAACCTCACTTCCCACTATTTTTTTATCCTGGACTCATCCCTCTCCTTCAAACAACATATCCAGAACCTCTCGCAGTCCTGTCATTTTCATCTCAAAAATATTTCCAAGATTAGACCCTATCTCACCCAGGATGCTACTAAAACCTTCATACACTTACTGTTCATCTCAACACTGGACTACTGTAATATTCTCCCATCTCTCTCTTCAGTCTGTCCTCAATGCTGCTGCTCAGCTCATCTTCCTCTCCAAATGCTCTGCATCTACCTACCCTCTCCAACAAGCCCTCCACTGGCTCCCCTTCCATTTCAGAAACCAATTCAAGGCTCTCACCCTCGCTTACAAAGCCATCTCCCAATCTTCTCCCATTTATATCTGATCTAATGTCCCTTCAGTCTCATGTCCACCCTTTTCATTCAAATAATGCATGCCGCCTTTCATGCCAATTGATTACTTCCTCTCACTCTCGCACCAAGATTTTGCCCATGCTGCTGTGCACCTTTGGAACCATCTCCCTCTCCCCATCAGACTCTCCACCTCTCTACAATCATTCAAATGGGCTCTCAAGACACTACTTCATTAAAGCCTTCCAAATATCATCCTAACTTGCTGCTATATGCTCTTTCCTTCCCGTCTACCCTATCTGTGTCACACTTGATTGTCTGCCCTTGCGTTACGAGCAGGGTCCTCTACCTTCTTGTGCTTCTCCCTGCTTTACTTTCATCTACTTCTTACTCGACACTAGGACACCTAAAACTTGGTTGCTTAAGCTCAGCTGGTTATGTGGATGTTATGGTCGCTAATATAGCAATGTATATTATCCATGTCTTTGTCCTGCATTGTATTGTATTGTACTGTAAGTCTTTGGTTACCTATTTGTTTATATGCTTGGTAAGGTGCTGCGTAACACTTCTGGTGCCATATAAATAAATAATAATAATAATAATAATAATAATAATAATAATATTTGTCAACTCTCCGTGATTGCCAGGGAGACTCCCTGAAGAGTCTAGCAATCTCCCTGATTGCACCTTACTTATATTATGTAGCTTATATACTTTTGAAAAAATATATCAGAGATATACTGTAAACATTCAAATGGTATACTCAGTGCCATTTCCCTGCATTGGTTATAAAGCACAATGGGGTAGATGTATGATAGCGGCACTTACCGTGCCACTATAACGCTTCCCGCATCGCCTCTTTACTGAGGCAAAGCAAGAAGCACTACCAATGAGATGTAAGAACATCTCATCGGCCAGAGAGGGGGAGCGTTAACTCCCCCATCTGGCGCTACCTGCTAGAGACAGCAGCGCATCAGCATAGTGCTGATGTGCCCCTGTCATTTACCGCAGAGACCCCCGATCATACATCGGGGAGAAGCAGTATCAGCGCACATAATGTGCGCTGACACTGCTTCTAGGCTTCGTACATCTACCCCAATGATCCCTATGGCTACATGCATTTTCATATAAGGTGGCCACTTATATGGCTACTTATATGGAACCCCATGTAAAACACAATACATGACCAACCCTTGAAAATGATCAGTGTGTTTTCAACAACACACTGATCTTACTTACTGCTTTGAAGTTTACTTATAAGTCAATTTTATAACACGCCTCTCAGATATCCACTTTACCGCTGCACTCATAAGCAGGGCAGGCCCATGATGCTAGATGTCACACCATACTGCTGAAAGAGAGGAGCTGCATTGTATGAGGAGTAGGACTTGTAGAAACAAGAAAAAGGTAAGTGTGGGGGTGGCTGGGCCTGGAGACACAGAAGGGGGGTTGCACTATAGACAAAACAGGGCTAGGCTGGAGACACAAGGGGTCTGGATGGAGACACAGAAGGGGTCTGGATGGAGATACAGATGGGTGGCTTGCTGTAGACACATAGAGGAGCTGGCTGGGGAGACAGAAGGGGGACTGGCTGTGGACACAGTAGGGGATCAGGCAGAGACACAGAAGGAGGGATGATGAGTGAAAAAATGGACTGCTGGCTGGGGAGACAGAATGGGTGCTGGCAGGGGAGACAGAAGGGGTACTGGCTGGGGAGACAAAATGGGGCAGGCTTGAACTGGAGATGTACTGCATAGCTGAAGTTGCAGAAATATGGGGGGCTGCCTATTTTGTCAGTCCCAGGCCCAACAATTTCTGCTCTTAGATGTTGCTTTCACAAACTCCCTGACATGCTTTTTCAAAAATAGGTAAGTACTGTATGATCCATATTGCTTACACTTTCCAAGTAACTGTTTGCGAATGAGTCTAAATCTGCATTAAAAAGGCTGCAATTTGAGCAACCAAGACTTTTCCTCATGCTGAGTTCTGTTGTGCTTCATCTGCAGTTTTCTGTGTGGCCAAAGTTGCAGTTTAGCATCTCTTGTGCATTGTGAGTGGCCTTTTACTGCATCTGTGATGCAACTAAAGTTCAAACTTTATAGCAAAATATGATATGCTATATTACATTTTATGTGTTCTGGAGAAGGGGAAATGGGTGGGTTGGCACTTTCAAAGAAAAGTTGAGTTCACAGGAAACACAGCACTAATGCTATGTCCTCTTCTTTTGTGAGGCCATGTTGTTCACCTATAAGCCCTTTCTGTAGATAAATAATAGTACTTTACTGCATGTAGTCCTTTTAGGCTTTGCTTTGTATGCTTCTTTGCATTTTATAAGTAATGATTTTAGGAATGTATTGAATAATATAGGAATCTGCCATAGTAAATTGTCTTTTGCATACCAGATAAGAATTTGAAATAAAATCATGCCTTTCATTTCCAACTGCTGCTCAATTTTAGATGTTTTATTCAACATTGAAGTTGTACCTTATTATATAAAGAGGTTGTATGGCTGTTCCGCACAGAGCAAGGAGGAAATAACAACAGTCAGTCAATATGTTATATGAATATGTATCACAATTCTCCTAAGACTGACCTGTACTGGTCACCTATAGTAATAATATATATTCACAACTTAGTCATATATAAAAATGCTGGTAGTCGTATTGGTTGGTCAGTGGTGCTCCCCTTGGTCAAATATAATTAATGTAATACTGAAAAAGGAAAAAAATGAAAAGACCCTGTGTGGGGGCACACTTATGAGTAGAATAATAAGTTAAAACTTAACTTTTAATTTAATCTTTATAAAATATATATAATACAATACACATCATGTAGGCACTCCTATGACAAGGCATAATAGCCATGGTGCACACTCATAGAGGATAAGCAGCAAAGGTGGGTGTCACTCTCTGGACTTCGATAAATTTCAGCCAAATACTGGTCACTGGGTCAACGTTTCAAGTGTATTACCAACTCGTCATCATAACATACAGATAATGTGCTAATGCTCTTACCTTATATACCCATAGTCTCCCACCGGATGTGTCTGCCTCCTTTCAGTTCAGCTTCCGGCTCCCGCTCCATCCATGGCATTAGCAAATGATGTCACAGGAGACTGGTGCATCACCTAGGCAACCAGACATGCCGTGCTCGTGTCTTACAATCAAAACATTGAAAAATACAAAAATACAAAAATCGGACAATAAAACCTGCAGCAAGCAACAGTATAGGGCAAAGGCCCTCATATACATGTCAAATTAATAGATATATCCTATTGGTATAGGATATATTATAAATGCTGTTTACACTATCTTACAGACAAGTGTTACATGTCAAACTGAATGCTTTATGGCATTGCATATGCTAATGGATTGCATATATCAATTATTGAACATAATATCAACACAATAGCGGCTATACATAGGAATAGAATGCTTAGATACTTCATATTTAGCAAGCATTTCTCAGAATGACATGGAGAAAAAGGTATATACTAAGTTACAAAAAAAGGTAAGGCATATAAGACATATGATAGACCTAGAGAATGTCATATATTATAGGAATGATGTAAAAGTAAGGTGATCATTAAGACCTCTAGGTTAAAACAGTATCCAATAGATATCTCAATTTTGTTTCAAGTTGTAGTAGAGCTCTATGTCGATTACCACCTTGTGGGCTCTCAGGTATATGATCTATGATCATATGTCTCAGATTTGCCATGCTGTGTTTTTTCTCATGTAATGTCTGGCCACCGGTTGTTAAGATGATTTACCACTAAGTGCCATTCTGATGGTGGATCTGTGGAGTGCAATCCGTTCCTTGAAGGAACAGATGGTTTTGCCCACATAGCAGAGTCAACAGAGGCAATTAATAATATATATAACATAGGAGCTAGAACATGTTACTGGATATCTAATGGAACATCTACACCCCATATGTGGGAGTGAGAAAAATGTACCCTGTAGATTTATAACACCCTCCACTTTTCCTACATACAGTATAATTGTGAATTTGGATGCCAATTCAGTCACATCTGATTTGACAAGCAGATCTCTAAGATTTGTATTCCTCTTTAAACAGGAGCAAATTACTGAGTGTTTCAAACTTTTTAGATCTTTATCATGTTGTATAATAGGCCACAAAGCCTGTGTGGTATTGTTAATGACGTTATTGGTTGAATTAAATCTACGTGGCTAATTTATTTTATTGTCAGTAGTATATTTTTATGGTCTTACTTTTTTCAAAAGTTGACTCCTAGATAATTTATCAACTCTGTTCTTGGCATTATTTAAAGAGGATGTGGAGTAGCCTCTGGCGTTTAATTTGTCACACATATTCTATAGGTCCTTCTCTACCCTGTCTGTGTTACTGGTAATTCTTTTCACCCTGATCAGCTGGGGAAAAAAAGCAAAGTGTTTTTAGTAGTTATCGGCTGATGACTGGATGCTAGTAATGATGTGTTGCAATCGATGGGTTTAGTGAAAATAAAGGTGTTGAGTTTATTACCCTCCTTTTTGATTGTAACATCCAGAAGAGTTATTTGTTCAAGCTTGAGACTGAAAGTAAATTTAATAGGACAGTCCCTACTGTTGATGTCTTCCATCAACATAATGAAGTCACTATGACTGCCCTGCCAGAACAGGAGCACGTCATCTATATAGCGACTGTAAAAAATTATTCTATCTCTATCATCCCTACTGAAGAAAAATTCCTTTTCTATAGAGAACATGTAACTGTTCGCATAGGATGGAGCCACATGTGAGTCCATTGCATATCCTGTGCGTTGTAGAAAAAAATTGACAATTAAAATAAAAATAATTTCTATGATTAGTATATGACATTCTCTAGGTCTATCATATGTCTTATTTGCCTAATCTTTTTTGTAACTTATTATGTACCTTTTTGTCCATGTCATTTGAGAAGTGCTTGCTAAATATGAAGTATCTAAGTATTATATTCCTATGTATAGCCGCTATTGTGTTGATATTATGTTCTATATACGATATATGCCATCCATTAGCATACACAATGCCATAAAGCATTCAGTTTGACATGTAACACTCATTTGTTAGATATTGTTACCAGCATTTATAATATCTCCTATACCATTAGTATATAGTTATTAATTTGACATGTATATGAGGGCCTTTGCCCTATACTGTTGCTTGCTGCAGTTTTTATTGTCCGCTTTTTGTATTTTTCATTGTTTTGATTGTAAGACACGAGCACAGTGTATCTGTTTGCCTTTATGATGCGACGGTCTACTGTGACATCATTGGCTAGTGCCGTGGATGAAGCGGGAGCTGGAAGCTGAACTGAAAGGTGGTAGACTATGGGTATATAAGTTAAGAGCATTAGCACATTTTCTGTGTGTCCTGATGATGAGTTGGTAATAAATTCGAAACATTGACCCAGTGACTAGTATTTGGCTGTAATGTTTTGAAGTCCGGAGAGTGACACCCAACTTCTTTGCTCTCTCTCTATATATATATATATATATATATATATACTCCAATAAACCGGCACACCACCACTCAGTGTAAATGGGCATGCAGCCCCAACTTGCTCCAGTGCCCTCCATGGGGGACAGCACCCCCAAACAAATATGAAAACAATGTCAAGGAGACAGATGAAAACAATACCCTCACCAGAGGGATTTTATTAGTGGGTCAATGTTTTGGGGTCTTTAACCCCTTCCTCAGGACAACATAGTGAAAACTGTGCAAACATAAAGTGTTTAAATACATAATATGCGATTAATCAGTATCATACTGTGATATAATTGCCAGCTGTCTGATTGTGCTCCTATGTACAATAATTGCAAATAATTCTCAATCACAATGGTATAATTATTAAGTAGTGAGCACCAATCTTACTCTCTTATTGATAATAACATTTGCTATCCATATATGGCATACATTGTTCCTCCAGATGTCACAGTGCGGATTTGATTCAATACAATCGGGTTCAAAGTGCAAAACATTTATATCCACAAAGTACCTTGTCTGTGGTAACCATAACTTTCATAGAGAATTACTTAAACATAGGCGTTCGCTTGAAAAACAACATTGGCACTGGCATATCTAATATTGCTCCTCACACAGAATTTACTGCAGTGTCCTATTTTTATTGATTATTATCCTCTGTTTTATTCATAGACATGGATGATCACATAGATCCAACATGGATATATCAGTGAATGTTTTTAATTAGATGCCCTTAGATATGTTGTAGATACATTTGAAAATAAATACAGTACACACTGGATATTGGTTCACATGCCTCCACTACCATGATTCCTATATTGAACATGCACTTAACAACACCAGCAATGATGGAGTTAAAAAGAGGGTAAGGGGTCTGATGTAACTATAACTGGCCCACTTCTGCTTTTTTTCATCATATGATAAATCACAGAGGATGAGAAAATGAGAGAGAGGGCTGTCTGCATCAGAGTGAACAAAGACAGGGGAAGTATCAAACAGGGGAGGATAGTGGATGTTCGCAATGTTACACTTGGTAGAGCAGGGGTGTAACCCCTCTTACCTTGCTGAGTGGTACAATCCAGAGTGGAGCCAAAAGTCCAGGAATGATGATGTTTGCCAATGAAAGATAATGTTTTGTTTCTTTCTGAGTCATGTTTTTTGGAGGGAAAAAATCTGAACCTGGCGTGCAAAACCGAACTAATCCAAGCATGCACATCCCTAATACCCATGAGCATTGTGACTCAATAAAGGGGATTTGTTACATTAAGTTTGTTTTATCATTAATTCATTTGTTAAACAAATTACAGTGTCTCAACATATACAGTAAGTGAGCTTCAGTTGCAGACCTTCTGCATATTAGCTAATTAGTAGCCCATAGGCTACTATTTGGAAATGCCCTATCCAGTAGCACAGCAGCCCCCATAGAAACCTATGGGGGCTGCATTTGCGGAGGAAATAGTACATAGTACATCTGGGGGATAATTAATATGTATGGGCACCCCTGAAAATGTCTGTTTTCATGGAAAATCATAGGCCCTTAAAAAACATCCTTTATATATTGCAGAGAAAAATGTATCTGATCACACAATGTATATATTTACACCATATACAAAACTAATAAATATTCAACAATATAAGCTCTTCGTTATTCATTAAATATTAAACACATTTAGCCTACAAACTGTTAGGTGTCACCCTATCTGTCTATTTATTTATTATTTATTCCCATTTATTTGCAAACTTTATGATAATTCAGGATTACAATTGTATACCACTTCACCTATTCTCTAAACAGTATTTTTGCCAACTTTCTTTGCTGCATTTTATGTGTGGGATGATTTATATTAGATAACAAGTATATTGTTATCTAATACAAATCATCCTGCGCATAAAATGCAGGAAAGAAGTTGGTTGAAATATGTTGATATGATGATGATGATGATCTTCACACTGAAGAAACATAGGATCAAATATGTAACTTTATTTTTAGAAACATTTAAAAATTATATACAGTAAACAAAATGAATAGCAACTTTACACACTTTATAAATATGTATTTTTTGAGCCCTATAGGAGAAAAGCTGAAATATATTATCTTATTCTTCATTTTATTATTTTTACATTTAAGGGTCACAATAATTTTAAAGGTAAAGATTAATCAAAAATATAATTTGCAGACATGTGATATTTTGTAGAACATTCTAACTGAAAACAATTGAAGATTACATATTGTTTGACAGATAAAGAACAATAACTGCATTTCAGTATGCTTATTTGTTCAGTACATACACCTATCCTCAAATACCACATGTCACAGACTTTGTGGAATTGCCTCACCATTCATACTGCCACACAGATTTTGTACAGAATTTGCATGTTAATTGCATTAATAATGTGGCAAATCATAAAGAACACTAGCACAGTTATTGCATGTGGGATGGGTACAGGATGCCGGCTGGTATCCTAACCCTCCCCCTACCCTAACCCTCCTTCACCAATGCCTAACCCTAATATCCCCCTTAGAGCCTAAACCTAACAACCCCTCCATGCACCTAACCCTAACCTCCCCCTTTAATTTCTAACCATAATCCTGCCCCTAGTGCCTAACCCCCCTAACCCCCCCGTACCCTGCTACTACCCTTCAGTATTCCAGAGGTTGGGATGCTGGCACCGGGATTTTGACAGGTGTTGGGGTTCCAGCACCGGCATTCTGACTGCTAGAATCCCTGCTGTGAGCATTTTAACCAAATCCCATTGCATTCAGCAGCCATATGTAACTCAGATGCTAACTTGATTAAAAATGCAAAAGATTAAAGACCCATATGAGTGGGCTTCGTCATGCAGCATTGTGCTTTGTCTGCGACTTCACACCAACTCAATTGCAACAAATATACTAATCCTACTGTAAGTGCCCAGGATCCTATTAACATCTTAGGATGCAGTTACAATACAACAAAGATGAAAAATGAGAAATAAGCCTGGAAATCATTACCCATGGCATAGCATCTCAGTCATACCATGCATTAAATGCCATGTGGTGAAAAAGGACAAGATGCAAGGGGACACATATATCGAAGAGATTACTACCAAGATAAAGCTGGAAAACACTCACCATTTAGTTAAATTAGTTTAACCATCACTGTGGCAACCACACTGAGTTATATGAAGGTGTAAAACCCACCAACAGCCGTTATACATGCACAGAGCACCCTTTCTCAATGCACAATGCGTCATTATGTGTTTATGCTCTTCTTTCTATTTTAGTGTCCTTACTTAACACAATACATATCATCCACTCCTCCCTATATATTCTGCATTAACAAACGTGCACTTGAATACATCTATTAAGTCTTATTCTTTTGCTCCTGCTTCCTGAGGATAATTCACAAAATCTTAACATCATTCTACCTGCAGCTACTTGACATTTTATTTTTCTCAGAATCAATGAAGCACCTTTTGTCCCCTCACATCTCAGGGCTCATATTTCTTTCACCTTGGAATTTAACATTTATATTGGCTGGAACTCCCGTATCTCTTCTTTCACAGTATGTTTATTGTTTTTAATTAATTTATATTTTAAACTTTATTGTCATGCAGTGCTAAACAGTATGTTACAATTTTATAAAAAAGTGTTTTAAAATAAAATTATTTATAAAAAAAACAACATATACATTAAATATGGGCAATTCAGTTTTACTCGGTTAGGATCTCAAAAATGGCATCTTATTGGCTATCCGGCTATCACGTGTTTTGAATTAGCCAATCAGATAAATCCGATGATACGCTAATTTGGAGGAAAAAAAATGAATCAAAACTGAACTGCTCGTCTGTAATATAAATAATGTACAGTATTATTGAAACTAGTTAATAGTTAATTTATAATATCAGCATTCTTTTTTTATTTCTAAGTTTCACATTTTAGAAGTTTTGTTTTATTTTTCAGTGTTTTAACCAGTGAGTTCATATTGTGATAAATATTTGAAATACAATATAGATTAGCAATGCAGCTTCTAATATAACAATTAATTTTCTCTTACTGTAAGTGGACCTTTGAATAAATTGTGCAGAGAATTTTCCTTTTCTGTATATTTGCATCTATATATATATATATATATATATATATACATGTCTTATGGGAAATGTCATACTCTGGCCAAACATCAAAAGCTTCCAGAAGAACCATCATGTTTATGGTCATAGGATTTTCATAGAAAATTAATCTACTTAAATGAAATACAGGTTGAGTCTCCGATATCCAAAATGCTTGGGACCAAGGGTATTTTGGATATTGGAATATTAAGTATTTTGGAATATTTGCATACCATAATGAAATATCTTGGGAATGGGACCCAAATACAGTATACACACAGAATGCATTTATGTGTTATAAACACCTTATACACATAGCCTGCAGGTAATTTTATACAATATTTTCAATAATTTTGTGGCTCAAACAAAGTTTGTGTACATACATAAAATTCAGTTATGTTTCATGTAGACCCTATACACACAGCCTGAAGGTAATTTTATAAAATATTTTTAATAATTTGTGCCTTAGGCAAAGTTTGTGTAAATTGAACCTTCAAAAGTCAAAGGTTTCATTATCTCAGTCAAGTCAAAAAATTCAGTATTTCGGAATATTTTGGAATATTCCGTACTTTGGAATATTTGAATATGGGAGACTAAACCTGTACAAACATTTCAAAGAACCACATTGATATTATTGACTTTTACATATACTGTATTTTGATATTAATTTTATAATTCAATACTAATATGAATCATTGTAGCAAGTGGACAGATACTGTTGTTGAACAAGCCAAAACATACTGGTAGATTAATTGTCTCCCAACTATAACATTATTATTATTATTATTATTATTATTATTATTATTATTATTATTATTATTATTATTATTATTATTATTATTATTATTATCATATTGCCACCAATTTACTCAGTGATATATAGAGAGAATAATTGTAATTCATACCAATTCCTGCCTATTGGAGCTTAATTCCCAAACATACAAGTGGACATACACACAATTTGTATACGTGTCCATGTGGTAGGCAGTATATATTGTAAACTCCACTGTGACAGGCACTGATATGAGTAACTAAATATCTCTGTAAAGTGCTGCATAATATGTAATATACAGTATAAGTGCTATATAAAACGTGATTACAAAATAGATAATAACAATATGAGCATAATTCTGCAGTTATGATCAATTGTGGTGTAAAATTAATTTATGCATAAAACAATTTATAAAAACAGCTTGTGTCTCTTATGGGGATTTTTGCTTAGGCTTCTCCAACATGCAACATAGACCTGGATTAGCCTCTTTCCATGTTACCCTTCACCCCCCTCATCCAGCACCCTTCTCTTCTCTTTATTTTCTTCTTCCTCTCCCTCAATTTTCTTTTTTTATTTTCTATGCTCTTACAATTCCTATTTGCACTCATTCTATGCTTTGTAATGCTATGTGTAGTTTTTATGTGCTTTGATATTTAGTGGTTCTCATTTCCCTGTATTTTTCTTAGATCAATGTATTGCTAAATATTTACCTATACGTTTCTATGCATATCAGTATGCTTTGCTTTTCTATATATTTTATTTGCTTAAACATTGATTGTTGTACTATTTTATTTGTGTAAAATTTTAAATAAACACTTAAAAAAACAGCTTGTAAACTTTGGTAAGAGTTTGGAGGGAACACTAACCACTCTATTTAATTTGCAAAGTTTGATCAATTAAATCTTTCAATTCTGCTTTTCATTGCCATTCCCCACTTTATATGTAATTTTAGCATTGTGTGGCTGTCATAGTTTATGGATAGAATTGTATTGTCGGAACAGGACTATTAAATTTTCATGTACAAATAGGAAACAACGTGAATATTTTTCTGTACAGTTTAGAAAAGGTTGCCCATTACTAGGTGTCATATGTAATAACAGACTTTATACCAAGATAGTAATTATTATTTCATTAGTGTTTATTAAGCTAACCAATATTTTGCTGTTATCAGTACCGTAAAATTTAAGACATTTAATATAAATTATTAAATAAGAAAAGTGACTCTGAATCTGCCTTTCTTTAATGAATGACTCATCACAAACAGCTGTAGTCTATCAGAATTAACTATACATATGTATGTATATAGGGCCTGATTCATTACCGTTTGCAAATGTGATTTTGCACGCAATTGGCTGATTGTTTCATTCTGCGCATGCATCGCAGTGCGCATGCGTGAACCGGCCACCGTGATCGAGATTGCAGTGACTATGCAGACCCATCGCAGAGTGATTAACAGGAAGTGCCATTTGTGGGAGGTGATCGTGGTGTGGTTGGCGAAGTGCAGGCGTGTCAGGGCACTTAAATGCCGTTACAGGGGCGTGTATAAATTAGCCACTGCAATGCCATTTGTAGCCTGAGCACTCATAGCATGCAATGAAGTTAGCAATTTCTGAGTAAGGTCAGAGCTCGATTGTACCAATGGTTTCACAGTCCTGCTAAACATTACGAATGTGTGTAAGGTAAAGTGGGCATCCTTATGTTATGCTTTGATGGCATAGCGATTGCAATGGATTAGCATACTATTGCAGTGAGACTGTGTGGTTAATCTCTATTGCAATTATGATCAGTAGTGAATCAGGTCCATAGTCATAGGCAAAAACAGGTGGCAATCCAGGATTTGTACAATGAAGAAGGAACTGCAAGGACTTGCAATGTTTTGGTTTAATTCAATACTGTCATCAGGCATACAGTACATAAAAGAACAAAAACATACCTTAAATACCCTGGTGCATCCCCAGTGAACAAGCTCAAGCTGTGGGCTGTTGGCTTGGCTACACGTGAAGTCCAGTGCGTGAAGGCACATACCAGTGATGTTACACGCAGCCCAGCCAAGCCCCTAGCAACCACCAAACAGTTGCCTAGATACAAGTCAAACGACGTGGGTCCCCATGACACCCGGCACTAGGAGACACCCACCACTGATGTCAACAGAGACCCAGCCTTCCCCTGGCAACTAAAGAAGAAAGCATAAACAAATAAGATTGCCTGTGCATAGGCGAGCACCACCGCAGATCAATATAAATCAGACAAAAGTACATAACACAATTGGACAGTTGAGTGTGTGTGAAAAAAAAATAGAAAAAGAAAAAAGAAAATGGTCTGCTGCACTGGAATGGTGAGTGCCTGATCCATGCCTCTGTTTGTGTGTGTGTGTGTATATATATATATATATATATATATATATATATATATATGTATGTAAGTTACATATTCTCTGAAACTGCAAAAGGAAATAAGTTAATAAAGTGGCAATCTGTGAATATTTGTTTTGAACTACTGTATAAAATTGCTATTTTAAATGTGACTGTGAAGGACTGTTCTAATTATCTATATTTTTCCATAGCACTGTGGGTGTTTCATTATATAATACTGAAGTAGATATACTACTGAACTTTAACTAACCATTTCTAATGCTGGGCATACACTGCCCGATAAAATGCCTGTCTGACTGACAGACATTTTATCTGGCAGCTTCACACCCAGCAGATATCACGGGCATACTGTACATTGTGAGATATCTCACACTGTATTTCCCCCAATATCAGTGCTCCTTCTCAGGGAGGAGACATTTTCCTGTTCTTTCCCTGTGAAGGCTCATGGGATCTGTCTGTTAGTTGGCCATGGTGGGGTTTACACTACCCGATGCGGCTGACTTTCACTTTAAAAATATAGTATCGAATGGGCATGCTGGGTGATCCAACATGTTCGACCGATTGATATCTTCAGATTGGTCTCCCAAATGCACATTACAATTATCTGGCCAATCCACTAATATTGGCGGATCAGCCAGATAATTGTATAGTGTATGCCTAGCATTACTAATTAATATTCCATGTGCAGAAAGAAGTAGGCTATACAATAGCACTTAGTGACACATAAAAAATAAACATAATAAACAAAATGACAGCCTCCTTGAAAGAGTCTCCTATTCAGTGAATTTGTGTATAAAGGAGACAATGGGCACCAATCATAGGGCCCTATTTAGCAGAGAGCGGAGTTGTAAAGACACACACAAGCAGCTTTGCAGTTCTGTCTTATCTAAAATGCAACTGCAGTAGGAGGTGTCTGACACCTCCTTTTGCATCTGCGATCTCAGCTATGTGACTGAGGTGGCAGCTTGGGTTCACCATCTCAACTTTGTTGGCTGGCGCTGGCCAGCTGATTAAGCCTCAGCTTACACAGGCTAGCTGGCATGTGAGGCCAGGAATCTGCATCCATGGATGCAGATCCTGGCCTTGCCACTACCACAAAACAGTGGTGACATGCCCCCACTTCTGGGAACACAGGCTGTCCCTGCACTGCCCCTTAAATGCCTCTGCCTGATAGACATGTGGGCCTGCGTGCGATCATGCAGGACCCGTTCAGTACATGTGCAAATTGGGAACTGCACAGGCAAAGATTCCAGATAATTAGGAATCTGTGATCATCAGTGCACTTGCGTGTGCTGCTGAATCAGGCCCATAGTGCATTAAATGTGAAACATAGATATACCAATACAGGTTGTATATCTGTGTACCAGTTATTCAATAATATTGTAATTTTCAAATCACTTCCCTCTAGGAGTGATAATTAATTCTTAAAGTGAATAATACTTGTATTTCCACTGAATATGATGGTGCCTCAACAGTGAATAGAACAAAATAGTATAGTATGTTAAAACTAGGTTAAAGTAATCTAATTGACTCAGTCATGCATAAGGTAGAATTAATACAACATTCTTTGGGCAAAGTGGTAAGTATTTTCCCAACCCCTACCCTAACCCCTACACTAAAAATTACCCTCCCTTCCCGGTGCCTAACCCTAACCTCCCCGCTAGAGCCTGAGACTAACCTCCCCCTCCCCACACCCTAAACCTAACACCTCCTTCCAAGTGCCTAAACCTAACCTCCCCCTCCCCACACCCTAATCCCAACACTCCCTCCCCTGTGCCTAATCCTAACCCTACCCCTAGTGCCTAACCAGGGCCAGATTAAGGTCTGTGGGTGGGGGCCCCTGAGCAACAAACATCAATAAAATAAAAGTTCTATCTATATATATATATATATATATATATATATATGTATGTGATATATATGTATAAATATATATATATATATATATATACATGCACATCAGCAGGACCGATGTATGTGTGTGTATATATATATATGTACAGAATATGTTAAAATATATACATACATACACACACAGCAGGTGGCTCCGTTAAAAGAAAAAAAAAACAGTTCATCTTGGGGATGGGGCCTTGGACAGTGTGTGGGGCCCCTATGTGTGGGGCCCCAGGACGACTGCCCCTGACTACCTCCCTATAATCCGTCCCTGTGCCTAACCTTAACCCTGCTACCTAACCTCCCCTAACACCCTGATACTTACCTTCAGGATGCCAACGGTCGGGATACTTTTGCTGGTATTTAGACCGTCGGGATCCTGCATGCAGGGATGCCAACTACATTCCGATTCACACCTCAGGGTTATGTTACATCCAATGTACCTCAGATTTTAAATGGAATCACAATAGTGCACAGGTTCTCAAACTCGGTCCTTAAGGGGCACATCCACTAGACAATCTACTCCCTGTCCAATCTCTAAACGATTTTCCCTTGATTTTTTTCCCTTGAAATTTTATCTTTCATTCTGAACGATTTGCAGATGATTTGCACATGATTTACAAATGATCTTTAATAGATCAAGTGAAATTGACCTGCATGTTCAGTCGACTGACGAGACGATCAAATGACCAGCAGGAGCGCGCATCGTTGATCGTTAATGATCAAACACTGCATGATTTATAAACAATTTTTAAACGATTGAACGATAACACCGTCATTATCGTTCAATCACCTGCTAAAATCGTGTAGTGGATGCCCCCCTTTAGGATCTCAAACAGTGCATGTTTTCCAAGTATCTTCACAGAAGCACAAGTGAAATAATTAGCTATACCTGTGGATCTTTTAAAATGAGTCAGTGAGTAATGAACACACCTGTGCCCAGCTAGGTGACCTGGAAATAGTGAACTGTGTGGGGTCCTGAGGATCGAGTTTGAGAACCACTGCACTAGTGTAATATTACTACAAAATTGTTTTACTTTCATTCAGAAACACATAAAAAATGCCTATACAATAAAGGCAAAGAAAAATAAACTTATTGTTGGTAAGCTGTGGATTTCAGATAAGCTTTTATTTGGCTTTCTTATGTACTGGTATTCTTTTATGTATTGTATAACAAATACTGGTATTTTATTATGTATTTTTAAACAAATAATTGTAAAACATTTTCTAAGCAATATTACATGACTATTTTGGACCCATCATTTGTTGGGTTGTAAACGCATACAATGAATGATTATTTGGAATTGCATACTATAGGTAACCACAGATGCTGTGCCTAGCATTACAAAGCTTTATTTTTGCTATGTCTTCCAATCTCCCTCTCACAGATCACCTGGTCTCTGTCTCTTCACTATTATTCACTCCTTTTTCCCTGTGATTCCCTCTGTCTTCTTCTTCCCTCGCCTCTCTACCCAGTTCCCCATTGTAACAGCTCAAAACGTCATAACGATATTAGAACAGACAAGGCTGTAGAGAGCTGGCCCAGGCCCAGGGGTAAGTACGTGGCCTAAACATTGGAGGCTTGGCGACTCCCTCTAAGTGGAGATGCACACTGGGGAGGGGGACGCTGTGAGACCCCCATCCCAGCACAAATCCAGGGGGGGTGCGATCAGTGTGATCACTCCCTCTCACAGGCAAAGGAGACTGCTGCTACTCAGCAGCAATGAGCAGTCACCTACTGCAGCCCAGCAAACAGCAGCATGTGCTGGGCTGCTATCAGGTAAGAGGGTGACACTGGAACCGGGCCCCTCTAGCAAGGAGGAGAGGTAGAGTTTGCCTATTTCATAGACTGCATGGCTGCTCACCAGTTTACCTCACATATATTTAAAATACAATCCATAATCACACTGCTGCCTATATCTTGCAATAGCTACACAGCACAAATGCTAACTACAATCACATTAAACTGTGATATATTTAAGGTAGCTATTTTTGACATAAACCATATTAAACCATAATGCATCACATCAATCTCTATAACTGACTACAATCTTCCTTTGAACATATAAACAGATAAACTAACCAAATCACAGAACACCAATCTATTAACTACACAGCTCAAGATCCAAACTACAAAGTCCATAGTACATGCTAACTATTAAACTACACAGTCTCATCTCTATAAAACAGATATACTACATTAAACAAAGTACCACAAATCATTTTACATACATAATCTAAAAAACACAATCCATAATCTTATTCCAAGACTCACAGAACACATATAACACTGTTATAAACTCTTTATAATGTTTCCATACTTAACCAATCTTGTGCCAGACTGCATTATCTATATGTTTCATGGAAAGTAAGATAATCAGCTTACGTGTACCTTTGTGCATAAACCCTTGTGGAGAAAATGGGTCATAGGGACAGAAGGGGAAAAGAGAAGGTATCTAGTGTAGTGAACAGTGAGACAAAAAATGTCTCATACATAAAAGGGCAAACAAAAGGCGGTGCTGTCAGCTCTGAAATTGAAAGAAACAACTGTGGATTCTAAAAGAAGCCAAAAATAAGACAACCCATTCCCAGAAAGCCCAAAACCAAGAATTGATCTTATAAATAGCCTTTTTCAGCATACTTTTTTGTCACGAAAATTAGCCAGGTAGAAGAACTGCAAGAAAATAGCATTTATTTAACCAGTGGCCAATCTTTATTTGTAGGCAATATGTTTTTATATTCATACAATCTCCTTGATACTAGGATGATATCGCTAGAGAAGGCATGACATCTTAAACAGAAGCTTATATATGTGCAGCACCACTCAAAGGGCCAAATTCAATTTGGGTTTATGTTTGTTCACAATGTGTGGCTCTGCATATCGCCAATATTTATGGTAGACCAATATGTACAGTAAAACCATAGTCAAGAAATATTGGGACATTGACAGAATTTTCAGATTTTGGCCTCTATTCACCACAACAATGGTTTTGAAATGAAACAAACAAGATGTGCTTTAACTGCAGACTTTCAGATTTAATTTGAGGGCAATTACATCCAAATCGGGTGAACGATGTACGAATTACAACAGTTTCAATTTGTTATTCTCACTTTTTAAGGGGCCAAAAGTAATGGGACTATCAACTCAAAAGCTATTTCATGGACAGGAGTGGGCTATTCCATCATTATTTCATTATCAATTAAGCAGGTAAAAGGTCTGGAGTTGATTCTAGGTGTGACATTTGCATTTGGAATCAGATGCTGTCAACTCTCAATATGTCCAAAGATCCAAAGAGCTGTCACTATCAGTGAAGCAAGCCATCACTAGGTTGAAAAATCAAAACAAACCCATCAGAGAGATAGCAAACACATTAGGTGTGGCCAAATCAACTGTTTGGAACATTCTTAAAAAGAAAGAATGCACCAGAGAGCTCAGCATCACCAAAAGACCTGGAAGACCATGGAAAACAACTGTGGTGGATGACAGAAGAATTATTTCCATGGTGAAGAAAAACCCCTTCACAACAGTTGGCCAAATCAAGAACACTCTCCAGGAGGTAGATGTATATGTGTCAAAGTCAACAATCAAGAGAAGACTTCACAAGAGTGAATATAGAGGGTTCACCACAAGATGCAAACCATTGGTGAGCCACAAAAACATGAAGACCAGATTTTGCCAAATAACATCTAAAAAAGCTATTACAGTTCTGGAACAACATCATATGGACAGATGAGACAAAGATCAACTTGAACCAGAATGATGGGAAGAGAAGGAAAGAAACTGCTCATGATCCAAAACATACCACCTCATCAGTGAAGCATGGTGGTGGTAGTGTCATAGCGTGGGCATGTATGGCTGCCAATGGAACTGGTTCCCTTGTATTTATTGATGATGTGACTGCTGACAAAAGCAGCAGAATGAATTCTGAAGTGTTTCGAGCAATATTATATGCTCATATTCAGTCAAATGCTTCAGAAATCATTGGACGGCGCTTCACAGTGCAGATCGACAATGACCCGAAGCATACTGCAAAAGCAACCAAAGAGTTTTTTAAGGCTTAAAAGTGGAATGCTATGCAATGGCAAAGTCAATCCACTGACCTGAACCCGATTGAGCATGCATTTCACTTGATGAAGAGAAAACGGAAGGGAAAATGCCCCAAGAACAAGCAGGAACTGAAGACATTTGCAGTAGAGGCCTGGCAGAGCATCACCAGGGATGAAACCCAGCGTCTGGTGATGTCTATGTGTTCCAGACTTCAGGCTGTAATTGCCTGCAAAGGATTTGCAACAAAGTATTAAAAAGTGAAAGTTAGATTTAGGATTGTTTAGTTTGTCCCATTACTTTTGGCTTCTTAAAACGTGGGAGGCACATATAGAAACCGTTGTAATAACTACACAGTTCACCTGAATTGGATGTAATTACCCTCAAATTAAATCTGAAAGTCTGCAGTTAAATCACATCTTGTTTGTTTCATTTCAAAGCCATTGTGGTGGTGAATAGAGGCCAAAATATGAAAATTATGTCAATGTCCCTATATTTATGGACCTGACTGTACATCTTGTAGATTTGTATTAATTGAAAGTCTATTCATAGTTGACAACAATGTACTGATGAAATTGAGATTTGATGGTGTGTAATAATAATTAAATAATGAATAATAATAATTTTTATGTGGTTTTATCCATTGTGCAGCTCCAGCTTACATGCAATCAAAATTATGTGAGATCCATTTTTAGATCTGAGATCTGACTTATGGAAAACCTGAGTTGGGACTTGGAGCCTGATTCAGATCTGTTCCCTAGCATGTGATTGCTCATAGCTGGCCGATATATGCAATCTGCGCATGCGTATGTATCACAATGCACGTGCGCGAACCACTGCGAAAGATCAGGAAGCGCTCACTTGCCCAGCATAGACACCTCAGTTAAATGAGTAACAGGAGAGGCCGTTTGAGAGTGGTAACAAGGGCAGGCCACTAGAAATGGGGGAGTCAAGGTACAAACGCAAGCTTGCCTGAGTGTTTTAACGCCATTTCAGAGGCATGCATAATTAACAGGCAGTGTCATAGTACACTTCACCTGGTTGTTTTTCACACTGAAGTGATCGCAATGCTTGTGGCAAGGTATTGTCAACCTCAAGCGCTGCAAGCACATCCAATGATGCTCGATGTACCAATGTTTTCATGCATTTCCAGGAGATGACGTGCTCAAGTGGGCATCTTGTGAATGGCTAGTGGGTGTTTGCATACACAAAGTGATCACATGCCAAGACATAGTGGGTGTGCTAATGCCTTGGCGTATGATCGCCTGCCTTGCTGGGCATGTGTTAGATTTGCATACACTGGAAGCAAGCAAGTGCATCTAGTGAGTGGGTCTGAATGAGTTCCTTGGTTTGCTTGAAATCTCCAAAGTGACCTGAGATGGGACTTTGTAAGACTTGAAACCCCAAAGTTTGGGTGTGCTCAGCTTTCAGCAGAACCAATGTGCTCAACTGTACTTCTGAGCATTTTACAACTATAAGACAAGGACCGGATTTGCCCCTATGGAACCTAGGTGGCCACCTAGGGCCCAGTGGATCCCAAGAGGCCCATGGCCATGGCCCCCCAAATCAAGCCCTGAAGAACCTGCTGCACAGTTTGTGATGTCACCTGCTTCTACTAGCAATGGCCAGGGAGAGAGGAGTCGTAGTTGTACCAGCACACCCAAAACCCTGTCCCTGGGGGAGGAGGAGGTGTACTTGAAAGCCAGGGCTGGACCTATCATTAGGCAGGAAGGGGATGCTGCCATTGATGAATGGATCACCATGGTGAGGAGGGCGCCACTGTGCTTGCAGTTAGTGACAGTGACTCACTGTCACTTACTTGGTCCCCCGCTGTGCTGATGTTAAGGAGGCTTGACCGCTGGAGCTACTCGAAGACCCAGACAAATCTGTGGTATGCCGGACAGCTGGAGCTAGTGGCATGGGGAGAAAGGTGCTGAATGGTGAGGGGAGGGAGGGGGTCTAAGCTGAGAGGGGTCTGTTCTCTTATTGTAGAGAATCTAAATGCTAAGAGAGGTCTGTGAGGGCAGGGGGGATGGTCTGTGCTGAAAGGGAAGAGGGGTATGTGCTTTGAGGGTCTATGCTGAGATGGGTCTGTTCTGTGAGGGGAGATAATCTACAGTATATGCTAAGAGGGTTCTGTGAGGGCAGGGGTCTGTGCTGAAGGGGAGTCTGTGCTGTGATGGGTCTGTGGTATGAAGGGAGGGGAGGTCTGTGCTGTTAGGGGTAGGGGGGTCTATGCTGTGAGGGCCTATGCTGAGAGGGGTCTGAGAGGGGGGTCTGTACTGTGAACTGTTAGGGGTCTGTGCTGTGAAGGGAGGTGAGGTCTGTGCTGTGAGGGGAGGTGGGGTCTGTACTGAGAGTGTCTGTGCTGTGAGGGAAGAGGGGTCTATGCTGAGGGAGAGTCTGTGCTGTGAGGGGTGATGGGTCTGTGCTTTGGGGAGGTCTGTGCTCTGAGGTGTCTGTGCTGTGAAGGGATGGTGGATCTGTGCTGTGACAGTAGGGAGGTCTGTGCTGAGAGGGTCTGTGCTGTGAGGGAAGAGGGGTCTATGCTGAGGGAGGGTCTGTGCTATGAGGGGAGTTATATCTGTGCTTTGGGGAGGGGATTCTGTTCTTTGAAGAGAGGGGATCTCTGTGAGGGGAGGATTAGGTCTATAATGAAGTGTGGTGCAGGATCTGTGACCCTGTGACAAGAGGGGGAGGAGCAGGGTTCAGAACATGAGGCCCAGAGTGTTCGCTCACCACATGTTACTATTCCCACTTTATGTCCACATGGATAGTAAAAGTGGAATGAAAATATAGTGCTATGGATTGTTTGAAGGAGGGGGCCCTATTCCTGTATCTTGCCTAGGGCCCCCTGATGTCTAAATCCAGCTCTGTATAAGACATACAGAGTTGTTTCAAGACAGCAGCTCCGAAGATTACTTTGCTCCTAATGTGACTAAAATGAGAAATCTCTACATTTCTAAAGAGACTCTGAACATCTACTATTCCCTTCCCTATGTCACAAGAGTTAAAGAAAAGGTAAAGAGGGCAGATAGGAAATCTGAGATGAGCAAAGAGAATTGGCAACATAATTCCATATTAATTCATATTTTAGTTTTAATCAGTAATTTTTATTTTATTTATTTAATTTCTTTTTTTTAGGGGGGGGTGTTTATGTTTAATGTTGAAGTTATACTATTTAATAGGAAATTTGTCCTACTGTGTGTTTGAAAATTACAAAAAAATCTAATCTGTCTTTTGTACCTCAATAACCTGTACAGTGATTGCATTTGCAAGGATACAGATGTGCAGAAATGTGATATAAACATGTAATCAGTTTGTATTACTATAGTAACCTACTACTTTGTGTCAAATATATTGCATTTGTGATGATAGATTTTCATGAACATATGTCTATTATGGGGCAAAAGATTATTTGCAGACATTAAAAAATTTATCATTTATCATAACAAATACCCTTGGTACTGCTATATATAGAATATTGTCATCAATGTATTAGATCTAATATAAGTATTATAAAAGCAAATATTATGTTCTCCAAATGCTTTAAATACTACTTGACTGCAAAACTGTAATATCAAAGATTATTTTAATAAACAGAAGTTTTGCACCTTTGTGATATGAAGCTGAAATTTTTCTTATAATAATTCAGTTTTCATCTCAATCTCTTATCTGTAATCACCATGGTGGTCAGTCTGTATGGCTGCCTCTGTAAGAAAGTTTATCTAATGGTGAATACACATGGTCAGATCAGACAACGATAAAGATATAGCACAGCACCAATCCCCAAAAGACTAAATGACCCGTGATCATTAGTAACCTGGTCGATATCGACCAGGTTGGACTGCATGTATGGGCAATGGTCGTTATCGTTATCGACCATCTGCGCATCGTCCGTCATTTGGAGATGGAAGGTGCTAAAAAATGAATGATATAAATGATCTAACAATAAATGATATCATTATCATTTATATCATCCTGCTAAATTTGACCATGTGTATGCACCATAAGTTGGACTCATTTGGTTTCAGTTCTCAATCCTGTGCATAATGACAGTATAAACTTATAATGAGTCAAACTCAGCATTCACAAACCTCCTCAGTGACCACATGATAGCAGAGGAAGTAAGCATCGTGGGGGAGTGTGGTATGAATATTTCTGCTGAGAATAAGGGTGTTCCAAATATTCTCTGCTTGTTACTGTACATCAACTGTGATTAACATGGAAATTGTATAGCACATTGCAAAATGTAAATCAATAATAGCAACTTGACAATAAAAATATAAAACAAAACAAAACTAAAAATTCCATTGGAAAACTTGTCATGTTGTAATCGTTTTCAGTGTGTTTTTGGTTAGGGTTACAAACTGCTGTAAAAACAATGCAAAAAAAGCTGCCAAACAGACATTTTCAAACACGATGTATTTCCATCCCACTTGTTTGCATGTTCTAAATATATCATTGCTTTATTTAACTGTGTTTACACCAACTGTTGGTAAAACCACCAGAACTCCCACCAAACAAAAGAGATGCCTCTCAGAGATGGATGCCTCTGGCAGGTAAGTTTCACACAATTGGATAAATTAAAAACTATAAAAAAAAAAAACACCAATAGATCCGATTATTGCAAATAGTGTATCAGATAGTTGAACATGGTAATGTTTTGGAAAAGATCATTACATACTTTCCTTCTAAATGAGGAGGAAAGCATAAGGAGGGAGGAGGAGCCCCGACACCAGGACATTACAGGTCCCTTTGTATAAAGCATAATTGAACTTTGATTCCCTCTCAGTATTTTAGCTGAACTGCACAAACCTCCTTAATCTTTATAAGCAGGTGATTCTCATGATTTCAAATATTTAATATCTAGGACCTATTAATGTCCAGGCTGTATACATCACTGTGTTTTCTAAACTTTATAATCACCGAATCTTTCCTGTCTGTCTGGTGTAAAGTGTTAAATATTATTAAATGTACATGTGCGCTGCTCTCTTTTTGTTTTTTGACAGGGCCTTTATTATAAGGACTTTATTAAGTGCTTTTTTTTTGGCCCCTTTTTGGTTCACAAATTTTCTCTAGGCAGAGTTGTTGGTACAGTGGGCCTGATTCAGAGCCGCTCGTAAGCGGCCGCTCGTTCGCTCTGAGCAATGTTCACACATCTGCGCATGCGTATGGGTTTTAGTACGCATGCACGAACCAGTCAGCGCGGCCGAAAATCGTGTGCTCGCAAAATAGCGAATGCCTGCTAATTTGAGTGACAGGATGAGGCGTTTGTGGGTGGTAACAGGGGAAGGTGCTTGAAAACGGGGAGTGGAGATCTGAACGCAGGCATGCCAAAAGGTCAAAATGGGCGTTTTAAGGGTGTGCATAATTAACAAAGCAGCGTCTTCGACCACGTCAGTTGGGTGTCTTTTAGCCAGAACTGCTCACATGATTGCGGTAGGAAAATGCAACCACATGAATAGCGAGCAGTTCATTCGCCTTTCGATGTACTCGATTAATCTAATAAATAGCGGAGATAACGTATGATGCAGGCGGCCAGGGGGCGTTTTTTACAAAAAAACGTCCGCATGTTTTTTTCACTCGTTCAGACATAGAGGCGTCAACAGACCGCAAAGAGCGAACGGTCAATTTAAATAGCCAGCACCTTTTTCTGGACGAGCGAGCGCAAATAGCGTCCGGCTCTGAATCAGGCCCCGTGCCTACATTACTGGTCAAAAATGTTATAACATGTCCATTTTTCCTGTTCTTATTGAAATGTATGCAGTTTAATGTTTCATATATGCTGAAATTAAGCAAATAACAAATGAACAATTAGAGATAAAAAAATAAATTTTAGATTAATTTTAACAAAAAATGTATAAACATTTTTGAATCAACCCTTCTGCAATTCTCCTTTCAATGGAAATCATATATTGTTTAGTAAGTCCAGGGGCAAATGCAGGATTTCTAGAGGGGGGTTTCCAAATGCTTGATTTTAGAGTGAGTGTGGCCAGTCCATGAAGAGGGCAGAATTAGCACTTAACCAGCTTTATGCATCATACAAAGTTTATTGTGTGTCATAGCTCCAGCATATACAGGACCAGCGATCACAGTAAGCCATCAGATGCGGCAGTAAGGCCATCCTGTCTGAGCACAATGTGTTTATTTCTGATGTGGGCTCCATTCCATACTAGTTGAGCAAGTTCAAGAGTCTGAGGGAGCAGCACAAGAACATTGCAGAGCCCTAGACATACTGTAGATGTCTCCTTATGCAATGGATTGTGTATTATTATACAGTATTTATAATTGACCCATATAGATGGTCTATATAAGTGCACCCTTAACCGTGTATGTTTTCCAGATATTCTAGTTGGTGCAAATGTATTCATAACTGGCTCACACGTTTTAAAAGATCAAGAGGTGGTGCTAATTATTTTATTTGTGACACTGAGGGGATCTTAAAAACCATGCAGCTTTAGTATTATATGCTATTTGTATTGTGATCATCATGGTGTAGGCTAGGGAGGGGTGCTTCCAGGCAACCAGGAACCCCTCTGTGTTTGCCTATGAAGTCATTCCCAACACTGTAGCAGAAGTCCTCACAAATGCACTTCTAGATTACTTTCCTTACTCCCTTCTGTCCAATTCACCCCAAACCAGCTCATGGGAGACTGTGCTGGCCAATCCTTGATTTAAAGTCTATTGTTCTTTTCCTTGAAACTAGTTCTGACATAGCCAGTCCATGATGTGCAATTTGCTGACAGGGTCTGATTCAGAGATGGACTGTATTGCACAACTGCAAGGATGTAGCCATGCAATACTGTCCAACTAAATGCACATGCAGCAGGAGGTGTCTTTAGGAAATAGAACACCTCCAGAATGCATCTATGATCAAAGTGCAGCATCCATAGATGCTGCCTTGGATCACCATCATGACCATCAGTTGCAATGGTTGCAGCTTTGGTCAGGCTGTGCAAGCTGAGACTTTCCAAGCCTGGCCGGCAGACCTGGAGAGCCAAGTCCAGGAAGTCTGCATTTGCTGACACAGACCCCAGGCGTGGCACACCTCCAAAAAGGGGATGACATGCTCTCTTCTTTGAGAACAGCTCCTGACACCACCTGCTCTGCCCCCCGAACACCACAGCATGACAATCATGCTGCAACTAAGGGAGGTCTGCAAGTAAACAATCAGGATCCTTTCTGGACATGCTCAGAATGGGTACTGTATCTGTGCAGACCTATAAACATCTGAGATGTATGCAAACCATTTGGTTTGCGTACATCTCGAATCAGAACATCAGGATCTAGCAATAGAGCCCCAGACCATTATGTTTCCCACTCTACTGCATGTTTGACAGTTGATGTCAAAGAAGTTTACAACCTACAAGGAACACCAACTGAATTTCACAGGCCATGCATCTGATTCTGTTCTGCATCTATGTGAGCTAACAATATAGATGCATACACAGTGTGACTCAGATGCATGTGCAGACTTAAAACATTGTCCAATTGTGTGCAGCATCGACAATGCATGCAACTTAGAATCAAGGCCTATATCCTTGACTTTCCTTTTGCAGTCATAGGATCATTTCCTGCAGTTGTCAACGCTTTTCCATGTTTCCATGGTATTTAGGGGGTCATTCAGAGTCGGTCGCAAGCGCTGAGCACTCGCAACCGACTCAATGTTGCCCCACTGGGAATGCGCATGCGCGAGACCCAGCTAACGACGGACACTCCGTTACTAGGGGTCTCGCAGCAGACGGGGCGAGCTGTCGATGGTGAGTGACTGCTCACCCCATTTGGGAGGTGGGCAGGGGGCATGTCTGCCCAAACTGAGGCGTTCCCACCGGAACGCTTGCCGTTTGAGGGCGGCCCCACTGACATTATTGCTGATGTCAGTGGGCAGCTTCCTGCTCGATCAGAGCAGGAAGCTCACTGCGGCTTTCGAGTGCCCAGACCCAACCTTAGGGTCTGGTCATAAACCCCGATGGTCGTAATGGTCTTGACCATCGTGACCATCACCCATGTCAGTCGCTAGAGCTGTGGGTGTTAACCCACAGCTTAGTGATCAACAAGGAGGTGTACGTTCAGGATGCGAGTGGCCGCCCTGATTCAATGTGACCACTTGCAACTAACGACCGCCTCTGAATGAGGTCCTTAATGCTGTACATACAGCTCTCTTTTTGTTGTATTAATGTTTTGGCAGCTTAGCTGCCAATAATGCACTTAAACAAGGTTTTGACACTGAATATTAGAACACAATTTCCTGACATTGTGAACAGATTTTATTTTGCTGAAGAGGTAGTGTCCTGGTTACCTAACATCTCCCACCCTTTCCTCTGCTACCGGCTGTTCTTTTGGGATGTCTATATCTTCCTAACTATTATCCTTCTCCTTTCTAATTGTCATTCTGGAATATAGAAACAAAAAATACAGACAATACAGATAATAAAGTGAAAATAAACAGTACAAATTCTGGTACTCACACAGAAGAGGTGGGCAGGGAGAACGCAGGACTCCGGTGTTGGAGGTTGGATGCACCAGAGGGGGAGCTGGAGCTGCAGTTTGTCTCTGCATGGCTAATTTCCCTAAGTGACATCAACCTTTGTTTGACTTTCCAGACAAACTGCTGTTTCCAGCTTCCCTGAAGGCTGTGTTGTTGCATTAAGAAAAACAGATGACTTTTCCAGCCATTAAATGATGTGTTGTTGGTTTGACATGAATACTGTAGATGACATCTCCAGTCATTAAATTAGAGTATGGGGGAGATAGGTATAGCTTATGGTATGTAATAAAAGGAATGCATTAATGGGGCTAATTAAAATTATATATATAGCTCTTTTGAGAGACATCTATATATATATATATATATATGTATGGAAAATATGAAGGCGGCAATCGGAGACAAGTAAGTGCAATAGGGAATTTATAGTGGGTCAATGTTTTGGGGTCTTCCACCCCTTCCTCAGGACAACATAGTAGGTTGAGAGGGGTGGAAGACATAGAAACATTGATACACATTAAAATCGCTCTGGTGAGGGTGTTGCACTTATTTGTCTCTGAGTGCTGCCTTGATATTTTCCATATTAATTTGGGGTTGATGTCCCCTGAGGAGGGCACCGGAGCAAGTTGGACCCCAGATATATTGAGCACTAGAGAGCCATCGTACTGAATACTGTATGTATATATATATATATATATATATATATATATATAGCAATGCTGCAGCACTCAGTGGGCTTTCCATCAGCTGTAAATGAGGACACTCGATCCATAGTTTTTGCAACACTTTGAGGTTTATTCCCTATCTTTAGGCAGTGTATACATAGTACAAAAGTTGAATCTCACCTATTTGTAGACCCCCCTGAGTAATAAATGCTGGTCTGTTTTCAGCGCCTTTGGCAGTGCATGCTGGACTTCCAGGTGGGACATGGCTCTGCCCAAGCAAGCTCACTCCATGGTACCCATGGCTGCACAGCATAAAAATACATTGACTTTCCCACCACCAATGTACAATCTAAAAAAGGCAAATAAATGCATAAGTAATTAAAAGATCAATCCTTTACAGCAGTATATCATCAGCAATAGGTACTGAATACATTGTATACAAATATATATATATATATATAGCATTTTTTCCATAACTAAATAAATAGCAGCTATACTAACTACAAATAAACTTTACAATTTAAGTTGTCATTAAGACCACATGGTATCAACATATCATAACCACTTAGATTCCAATTTAAGCAATTTTCTATGTCTGTCACCCCCTCTTTTATCCTCTGGGACATGATCTATAATAATGTGTCTAAAACTAGATAGACTACGCCTATATTCAGCAAAGTGTGTGGCTAGAGGTTCCTCAGACATCTTGCCATTTAATGCGGCCCTTATGATTCTTAAGGGGTCAATAAAATTTGTCTAAGATTTGACACATTTGTTTTTAATTTATACATTTTTCATCATTAACATTACTAACAAGACAGCACTATTTGTCAACTTTGTCTTTAAAATCCAATTTACAACTTTTCTAGTTGTTTCTAGATTTTACCGCTTCGATCACTATTTGTTGAGTGGGTTATTAATCAGTGGGTGTGCAGACTATTTTGTATGCAGCAACCCAAATATTAACCCCCTAAGTGGAAGTTTGACTATAAGGTATATAGCGCCGGTCTTTTGATAGTCTGCTGGGCTTTCAAGTAATCTGATGCTTACTCAGCCAGCCGGGCAGCCTGGCGCTGTCCACCATCATGACCATCGATGGTCATGACGGTGATCCCAGCCTGTGACCTCTGTCACAGTGCTGGAATTGCAAATGCAGCCCGGGGTGTCATACACCTCTTGCTGCATTTGCATTATTGCAAGGATCACAATTGCACAGCTGCCTGCGTGCAGTTTTGCAATTATGATCCTTGCTGAATCAGGCCCTCAGTACCTATTGCTGCCGATATACTGCTGTAAAAGATAGATTTTTTATTTACTTATGCATATATTTGCCTTTTTTAGATTGCACATTGGTGGTGGGCAAACCACTATATTGTTTATGATGTGCAGCCATGGTTACCATGGGAGTGAGCTTGCATGGGCGGAGTCGGGTCCCACCCGGAAGTCTGGCATTGATGGAGTCCACAACTGACCAGTGTTAGCACTAACTGGGTGTCTACAAATAGATAATATTCAACTTTTGTACTATGTATTTACTGCCTGAAGATGGGGAATAAACCTCAAAATGTTACAGATGCTATGGATTGAGTGTCCTTATTTACAGCTGATGGACAGTCCAATGAGTGCCGCTGCATTGCTACATATGATTCTAACCTGAAAGTGCACCTTGGTGTTTACAGTTTAGTGGAGAGTGTTGGCTGCTGTGATTTATATATATATATATATATATATATATATATATATTATTTTGGCTTGGATTGCACAGACCCGAGTATTTCTCCTGTGGAAATTCCCGGGTAGACACCTTTCAGACAAGAACAGGGTTTTTCAGAGTTTTACACAGAAAATCACTTTTTTGTAATTTTAAGTGGACATTATGCTGGCACACATTAATGAGATCAGGCAAAGCAGGGGGTTTGGGATAAGGGGACTGGGAGGGGCACCTATAAGGCATTGCTGTATTTCCAAGCATCTCTGTAGCATGGAGACCTTGTACTGTCTGGTGGATTTGGTGTGCTACACAGCAACTGAGGCATGGCTGAAGCTGCTCACACTTTTCATAATTGTACAGTGTGACATCCTGAGGAGATGGGAGCATTTTGTGGTGGAGAGGGCATCCATGCGCCGATATTACCTACGCCGGAGGAGAGCCTTGGTAATGTCCAGCATCTCATCCATATTGAGAGTGAACGGAGGGTCGTCTCGCACAATATGGTCTCGAGATCGACAATATGGAGAGGCATTCTGGGCTACGGTACAGGGGTTTACAGTGAACCAATGGATTGTAAATTTAGGATGTTGCAAGGCACCTTTAATTACATCCTGGAACTCCTAACCCCATCACTTACCAGGCACACTACTTGATGGAGACAGCCCATTGCCCGAGCAGGAGACTTGCGATTGTCTTGTGGTGGTATGCTACCCCTGGCGAGTACCGCACAATATCCTTCTTGTTTGGTGTAGGCATCTCCACGGTTTGTGTTTTGGTGCATGAAGTGACTCAGGCCATCCTGGATATTTTGTACCACTGGTTTATTGCCCTACCCCATGGGCAGCGACTGGATGAAACAGTGTCCGGGTTTCTGCGCCGCGGTTACCCACAGTGTGCTGGGGTAATTGATGGCACCCACATCCCCATAATTGCTCCCACAGACAGCCCAGCAGACTACTATAACAGAAAGGGATGGCATTCCATCATTTTGCAAGCCGTAATTGACCATCGGTAATGGTAAGCCACAATTATTACTTTTACTTAGATATATTTTGTGACCTGCATGCAAAGTAAAGTATTTAAAATGTTGTGTGTTTAAAATTTTATATGTATAGTTGTAACCGGATTTTATATACGCTTTCTATCAGAAATAAATAAATGTATATATTGTAGTGTATTTAAAAGTTAGGGGTATATTTAATAAAGTGAGGGTTATTTGAAGTGGAGATGTTGGGCCTAGCAACCAATCAGATTCTACTTCACTTGGTCTATATGTCTAGTTTTAACTGGATATTATCTTGCTCTTCCAGCTTCACTGATGTTTTCATTGGCTGGAGTGGTCGTGCTCATGACACTCGTGTTCTGGACAATTCTGATCTGTACAAGATTGCGGAGGAGAGGCAGAATGGTTGACTGTTAACTCGTGAGGTAACTATACACACATTTATGTCATGCTTTTTATTGAAAAACCGATATGTATTATCTTCCATACTGAACCACAACATGATTTTTGGGATGTTACCTGCAATTTGCTCTGATATACTGTATCTGCATACAATACTGTTACCTTTAAAGCCTTTAATAATAACTGTAATATTTGTTTCCATTTGCAGAAGTCCAAGCTTGTGGATGGAGTGGAGATACCAGTCCATATCATTGGGGATGCTTCGTATCTACTATGGAGGTGGTTGATGAAAGGGTACAGCCAACAAGTTGTGCTTTCGAATGAACAGATTGCCTACACCTATACCCTCAGTTCAGCTAGAATGGTTGTTGAAAATGCATTCGAGAGACTGAAGGGACATTGGCGCAGCTTGTTAAAAAGAAACAATGTGGACATTCGGCTGATTACTGATGTTGTAGTGGCATGCTGTATCTTGCATTACATCTGTGAGATACAGCGAGAAGAATACCTGCCAGAGTGGGACATCGTGGAGGAACCTGTTGAGAGTGATCCTTATACCCTTTCATCAACCTCACTTGCTTATCGAACCAATGACATAGAATTGATTAGAACCACCATTTCAAAAAACATTAATTCTATGGTGTTATTGTAATAAATACAAAAACTTAATTTTTTAATTGTTCAAAAAATATTTTGTTTTAAAAAAGGCCTTTTGTTTAAGTTGCATACGAAGTTTGAAAGCATTTCCATATTTCTTACATAGGAAATAGTGTTGCACAAAATACAACACAACTCAAAACCAAACAATAGTATAAAAATAAATAAAAGTGCACATTTACTTCAGAACCCAAAGTACTCCATATGTATGTATGGATTGATATTGTCGAAGCATAGACAATGAGAACAATGTTAAGTGCGCATATAGCTGTGAGGCATTAAAACAAAAAAATGACAAGCAGTAACCATAACATTTTCAACATCATGATACGGATATGTCTAGTTAACATCACAAGATACTGTATATTTGATTACCACTGTTAAATATTTCGGTAAACTGTAAACTCTGGGTTTTTGACAGGAGTAAGTTCCTGTGACAGAGTATTAGCTGGCAAAGTATCTTTAAATTGACATTCGAGTACATTATCTAATGTATTATCTGTAAATGTTGAGGATGACTGAGGTGTTTCCGGATGCTTGGATATATGGGATGTAGTTTGAAATACAAAACAATAAATGGTCCCAATTCAAAAAGCAGCACGTCTGTTTGCATGCGGTGCCCATCCTCCACTACAAGATAAATGCAGAAACAATATGGTTCTACTATATACTAGAAATTGAACTACAACATTACATTAGATTAATGCAGCAGAACATAAGTTATTTGAATTAAACTTACTATTACCGTGTAGGGTGGGCTTGTCTCCCTGGGTCTGTGGCTCAGACTCAGAAACTTACCTTTGCATTGGAGAGATCAGATCTGTGCCAGTGCTTTGTTCAATGATGATGGTATTAGATGAGTCCTCATCTACATCATCAAATAGGACCTGCGATAATGCTGGGCTCGGCTGGCTGCTCTCAGGAATTGGTGAATGCGTGCATGTCGTTGTTGCAGACAGTGTCCCAGCACCACTTGAAGAAGATAGAGCAATGGGGTTGCATAGTACTGTGGGCAACTACATCCTTCCCACACCACTGCGACTATGATTGTGGTCATGGACCTTTGTGTATTGTTTCTTTAGACTCTTTAGCTTATTAAGGACTTGCTGCTGTGTATTCGCAATACCCCGGCTGGCCAGGATTTTGGCAATGTTGCAATAGATCATGGCATCCTTAACAGTGCCTGTGATTTGTGCTTTTATTTCCTCCTCTCCCCTCACATGTAAGAGCTCACGGACCTCCTCATCCTTCCAATGTACCATGATCAGCAACCACCTGTACACAGAAAAAGAAAAATTACCACGCTAAAGAAAACCCAGAAAATTTAGATAATAAATAAATAAATAAGCAAATGAATAAAAAATAAATCTCTTGTATGGTGTATTAATAATGTATTTCAGTATTTTAAAATATATGTCATATAAAATAATAGAAACAAGCTCTTTTAATAAGGTAATAAAACAGTAATTGTACACACCTGGCACCATTCTCCAACCACCTACCCAGAAACGTGTTCCCGGGTAGGTACCTTTTAGACAGACGCGGCTACCTGGGAATTTGGCTGAGGCAGGCCAAATTCCCAGGAATCTCGAGATGTCTGAAAGGGTTATAAGTGATTATTTTAAATCTAAAAATATACAACACGGGTTGAGAATTAAAAATTACCTGACTATTGGTCATTATGACCCTGGTTTTGCAAGAAATGGATCACAATTCTCAACAAATGCTTCTATGACCTCCTGTTGTTTGTGATTGAACAGTCTTAAAAAGAACTACTCATAGTGGTTCATAATATTGAAAAGTTTGAGGGGATTAATTTACTAATATTGCAGGCTGACAAGGAAGACTGATTGATTGGACAAATTAAATAACCAGATTAGTATATATAAAAGAGATCTAATCAAATTTAAAAAAATAAAAACTCCAAAAGGTCAAGATGGATTATGAGCGGCATGAGGTTTACCATTTGCTCTCCCATAGCCAACTTGCATTTAAAAAGAAAACAATATTTTTCAGGAGAAATAATTGCATTAAATCTTATGGTGACATAGATTCCTCCAAAGAGCTTTATAGCACTACGAGTGACATAGATGTCTTTAAATCAGCCTCTAAGAGACAACCATCTGGCCCTGTAGGCGTAACTACATGCACCCAAAACTTCATGATACCAGGAGCTGCACAAGCTGAGGGAGAAAGAATGAGAGAGGGAAAACATGACAGCCCTTGCCTCAGAGGGAGTAATAATAAACCTGTCGTCTCACACTCTTACCAAGAGTGAAATCAGCTGGGTTGTCATCTGTCCCCTCAAAATTATTCAATTATTCAATTATTTTGAATGGCAAATTGAGAAATGTCATCTGCAGAGACACCTAAAACGTAAGGAGTACTACAATAAGAATCCAAAACCTGTGGTAACTAAACATATGATTGCAGAGAATTTGAAGAAATTAGGTACCAAGTCTACATTTGACCCTTCTTCTACTAATGCAACAATTAAGAGTTATTTTCGGTCATTGGATTTTGATGTCACAGAGAGAGTAAAAAAGAACACAGTAAAACATCCAAAATTGGATGATACTTGATAGACAAGCATTATACTCTTTCAAATAATAATAATAGCTTGACCATTTGACCGGCATATAAAGGTGGCAGCATAGTATTACAAAATACTTCTGATTATGTACAGGAGATCTTATGCCAACTGGATGACATAAGCATTTATCAGAGACTGTCTGGGGATCTGACTTCTACATTTAAGAAGAAATTCTCAGATGTATTACTCAAACGGTGAAAGCTGACCATTATATTATTGGATTGACCCTGTGATCTTATCTGATTTGAACCCTTACAATCTCCCCTCTATCTTTGGGAGAAGTCAACACATTGTAATGTCTGCCAGAGTTATTGTGAACAGCTGCATTATCATAGAGGCTTTCCATTCTGTATCATGCATATAAGAAGTATAGTTGGTACCCATTTATAAATGGATTCTAGTGATCTACAACATTTCTAACACTGTTTCATTGTGACTTTTTTACAGTTGCTAATATTTCTATTTTATTTGATGTTTTTTTATTCATGTGATCAATTGGGTTTTTAAGTGGGCAATTAAATATATATTTTTATTGACACATCTATCTCATTCGTTTAGTAGGACAACCTATGTTGTCCTACTTGGTTTAAATATATTTTTCACTACATTTGTTATTCCATTTAATGTGGGGTGGGACATCATAAAGTGGTAGCGCAAACTATTGTCTATGCCTACAGATTTATTACTTACTACTATAGATGCCTTCTTGATTGATGATGAAATGCTAACAACCTTATTTCCAGAATTTCCATCTACACCCATCATATACACCTTACACAAAGTTCATAAGGTTATTAACACTCCCCCTGGCCGACCTATCATCTTGGCTACAGGGTTACTTTTTCAACCCACAATGATTTTTTGAAATTCAATTTTACAACCACTTATTCAGGATAAGGCTCAATTTTTACTGGATACGACCTCACTTTTAAATGACTAACACATGATTCATTTAGGATCAGAGGAGATCTGATTCATTACGTCTGATGTCACCAGCTTATACACTATAACTCCTCACTCTGTTGGCCTGTTTGTGGTTCAGAAAGTCTTAATTGAGAGTGGTACTGTGGACCCTTCATATATTGATATTTACATATGGCTGGTTGAACTCATCCATACTAAAAATTATTTTATGTTTGATGGCACTTTTTACCAACAGTTGAATGGTTGTACCATGTGCTTTTTTGTGGTCCTGGCTTATGCCAACACATATATGTTTCATATTGAGGAATCATTGTTTTATAATGATAAAATCATGTCCAAAGTATTTTTATATGTATGATTCATAGATGATTTACTGACTTTGTGGAGGAGCTCACAGTAGGAGTTTATTGACTTTATTGAGGCACTTAATATCATGTTGTGCCCAGTTATGTTTACATATGCTATGAGTAAGGAATGCATTGACTTTCTTGCTGTGATGATTGGTAGGGATGGGAACAAGGTTACTACAACTTTGTTCAGTAAATCCACTGACCATAAATCTTTATTACAGTATCAGGGTTGACACCCAAAGAGTTTAAAACTTGGCCTACCCTATTCTCAAAATATCCATGTCCATAGGATCATTAGTGATATTAATGGGGCTATTTGTCAGACTAATAACAAGACTGAAAATTTTGAATACACTAAATCACCAGTATTATGAGTAGGGAACAACTATTTTGAAAAAATGAAAGTCAATAAAACTAATAAATTCACATGGTTTAAGCAATTCAATACTCTGTCAGGTGAGATTAAAAGGGCCCCAAAAAATTATGGCCAATGTTAACTTCAAATCCATAACAGGGTCTAACATACTAAATTTATGCCATGTCACTCAAGGGGAAGAAACCTGCGGGACATATTAGTGAAAAACAATTTCAGTTCCAATGCAGTTGCAGCACCAAAAATGTTTTAACATCTAAACAAAAGAGCTGTTTTAGATGTAATTGTGTCACCTGTAAATTTTTAATTCCAGGCAATTCATTCAATCACCTGCATACTGGTAGAAGAGTCATGATCACCCACCATCTAACGTGCAATAGCAATTTTGTTGTATATCAAGTAATTTGCCCCTGTGGTTTGTCGTATTTGGGAAAAACCCAGAGAAGGTTTAAAGAGATAGGAAAGACAAATGGTAGCGCTATTATGAGTGCTCTAATGAATCCCTATCAACAAATGCTTCAGCTACTGCAAAAAAAAACAGGCAGTGTCCTGGAATAATATAGAAATATAAGTCACATAAAAATTAGCTGCGCTAAAAGCATTCAATCAATGGGAAATGTTTTGATCATTACGTGTGCTAATATTAATACTAAACAGTATAAAATAACATTAAAAATATTCCTTTAACATATAAAAGGAGGAAATAATCCCCACATGAAAGAAAATAGGAAATCACAGCTTATACATATAAATATGACTCTGGAGGGTATGCAGGTTTATGGAAAACTTGCGTTAATCCGTGTAAAATTTACCATTTAAAAGTAATGTATAAAAAGTTCCAGAGAACAGTTGTATCAATTTCTTATTAATAGCAAACAAATATAGTAAATGAGTTCTTATTTGGAATAACTCGACATGTTGTCCCGATGTATGGTAGGACCAGATATAGTCAGTTATTGTAGAAGGGGTGCCCGTGATAATGTCCTGTGTCAGCCCTCTATTATTCTCATACTGCCTCTGATGAAGCTGTTTTATACAAGGAAACGCATTAGGCAACCCACTGCAGGGCTGATGGCTAAGAGGAACTTACTAGGATTTCTCATATATATGAGTTCCAGGAACTTTTCACAAACACCTATTTGGGATACTCTGCATGCTTACAGAAGTGGTCGAAAATTACTGATAAGGAGCTTCCGTGACACATAAAATAACCAGAACAACAAGTCCGGCACTCGTGAAGTGGTTCCAACTGCACAACACCAGACACTCATCATATCTGGTCAGGTTGCTCCGCAGACTATAATTTTATGTATAAGCTGTGATATCCTATTTTCTTTCATGTGGGGATTATTTCCTCCTTTCATATGTTAAAGGAATATTTTTAATGTTATTTTATACTGTTTAGTATTTATATTTGCACACGTAATAATTAAAACATTATTTTTTATCTGCATCTGAGCCTGGCTTAGGACCCTTATATATGCTATCTACAGATATATCCAGTTGCATGCCCATGAATGGGTATGTGCACTGCATCCACACCCATGACCCCATAGGATTGCATGATGTGAATGCAGTGTGTAGCTTCACGTAACATGGTGCACGCAGCCATGGCTAATCGCATGGCGCGATGTATGCACACATTTGAAATGCAAGCAGCAAGGATGCAAGAGGACACATCTGTATATGTTGCAATTATAGGTGGGTTTCTGACTATTCTGGATCCTCTATCTACCTATTAACTGAAGGATTTGAACATTAGAATATCTACATATGATCAGTGTTTGCTCTCCATGATAAATAAGAGGTTCTTCTGTATGCCTTACTGAGTACACTTTACATTTGAATAATTCCTTTGATGGAGGAGTTATATGTGTCACCCTCAAAACCATGGCAGTATATAATTAGATTTATTATTTATCATATATATATGTACTATTTAGCGTATCTGATCATTAGAAGGCAGAATAATTGACAATTAGTCTGTTTTGACAATATTTTAGGTATATACCATGCTTTATCACATGTGGTTGGATATTATGTGTAAGGCTGCTGTGTGCTAATTGCTGCCAAATTTTCTGCTACAGTACTTCAAGTAACTATGTGTTAAATTCTGCTAAGTTACTATTTATTTTTGTTGTTAAAAAAAGCTACAGTTTATATTAAATGCTACTATATTGTTAGACAACTCATTTGCTGCTATTTTCGTTATGCACTTTATTAATCCAACATGTTGCTACTAAGGTGAAGCACTTTATTTATACAATTATGCCTTCTAATCAGAGTATTATATATTTGGCCATGTATTCATCTTTGATGATATTGTACTGTTTTGAAATATGCTTACATTGATTGGTTGCATATAAAGGATCACAATGTTTTTTGAGAACTGTAAATTCTGTATGTCATGCCGGCAGCTTATTTATTTTGTTGCTAGGTGATGGAAGAACCCTGTTAATTACATGGTGTGCACTGCTCAGAGGAAAGTGTTGACATCAGGGGACTGGACTTGAAGTTTACAATGGAGCCAGAATGGGACCGGACTTGGAGTAAAGACTGGTGCCATAGTTCGACCAGACTTGGAGTAGACACTAGAGCCGTATTCACCAGTGAGCCTAAGACAACAAGCCAGAAGTAGTGCCTAGGAAATGTATCAGCAATGAAGCACCGACTACTGTAGAGCAGGAGTGGGACTGGACTTGGAGCACAGAATGGAGCCAGACGAGGACCAGACGTGTAGAATACAGTACATTGGAGCATGAGAGGAACCAGACTTGGAGTAATTACTGGAGCTGTAATATGACTGGACTTGGAGTATACACTGGAGCTGGAGTTGGACCGGACTTGGAGCTCAGATTGGAGCTGGAGTGGGACCGGACTTGGAGTATACACTGGAGCCAGAGTGGGACTGGACTTTGAGTAGAGATGGAGCCAGAGTGGGACCAGAGTTGGAAAACACACTGGAACTTGAGAGAGACTGGACTTGGAGTATACATTGGAGCAGGAGTGGGACCGGACTTGGAGTAGTCACTGGAGCCAGAGTGGGACAAGACTTGATGTAGAGACTGGAGCCAGAGGAACATGTTGACATCTTTGGACTGGAGTTTAAGTTTACACTGAAGTCAGAATGGATTCAGATGTGGAGTAGAGAATGGAGCTGGAGGAACAAGTTGACATCATGGGACTGGATTTAATGTATATCCTGGAGCTGGAATTGGACTGGACTTGGAGTAGAGACTGGAGCCGGAGTAGGACTGGACTTGGAGTAGACAATATAGACAGAATGGGAGTCATCAATGAGCCAAAGACAACAAGCCAGTAGTAGATCCTGGGACATGTATCAGTGATGAAGCACAGACTGGAGCCAGATTTGTACAGACTTGGAGAAAACATTGGAGCAGGAGTATGACTGGACTTGGAGTAATCACTGGAGCCAGAGTGGGACCAGACTTGGAGTAGAGACTGGAGCCAGAGTTGGACCAAACTTGGAGTAGACACTAGAGCAGGAGTCATCAATAAGCCTAAGAAAACAAGCCATGAGTAGAGCCTAAGACCTGTATCAGCAATGAAGCACAGACTAGAGCCAGAATGGGACCAAACTTGGAGCACAGACTGGAGCAGGAGGATGACCAGATTTGGAGTATACATTGGAGCAGGAGTGTGACTGGACTTGGAGTAATTACTGGAGCCAGAGTGTGACTGGACTTGCAGTATACACAGGAGCTAGAGTGGGACTGGATGCAGCACAGACTGAAGCTGGAGTGGGACCGAACTTGGAGTATCCATTGGAGCAGGAGTGGGACCAGACTATAAGTATACACTGGAGCTTGGGTGGGACCAGGCTTAGAGCAAAGATTGGAGCCTGAGTGGGGCCAGACTTGGAGCACAGACTGGAGCTGGAAGGAGACTGGACTTGGAGTTTTCATTGGAGCAGGAGTGGTATCAGGCTATAAGTTTATACTGGAGTTGGGTTGGGACCAGGCTTGGAGCACAGAGTGGAGCCACAGTGGGACTGGACATGGAGCACAGACTGGAGTCAGTTTGTGACCAGACTTGGAGTAGAGACTGGAGCCAGGGTGGGAATGGACTTGAAGTATACACTGGAGCCGGAATGGGACCTAACTTGGAATAGAGACTGGAGCCAGAAAAACATGTTGACATCATGGGCCTGGACTTAAAGTATATACTGGAGCTGGAATGGGACTGGACTTGGAGTAGAGACTATAGCCAGAGTAGGACCAGACTTGGAGTAGACCCTAGAGCCAGAATGGGAGCCATCAGTGAGCCTAAGACAACAAGCCAGGATTAGAGCCTGGGACATTAATCAACACTGAAGCACAGACTGGCTCTGGAGTGGTACTGGACTCTGAGTATACATTGGAGCAGGAGTGGGACTGGACTTGGTAATTACTGGAGCCAGCGTTTGACTGAACTTGGAGTACACAAAGTAGCTGGAGTTGGACCATACTTGGAGTAGAGATGGAACAGGAGTGGGACTGGACTTGGAACAAAGTCTAGAGGTAGAGTGAGACAAGACTTGGACTATACATTGGAGAATGAGTGGGACTGGACCTGGAGTAGTTACTTGAGCCAGAGTCGGACCGTACTTGGAGTATACACTGGAGCTGGGGTGGAACTGGATTTAGAGCAAAGATGGGAGCTTGAGTGGGACTGGACATGGAGCACAGATTGGAGCAAGGGAGTGACCAGACTTCGAGTAAAGATTGGAGCCAGGGTGGGAATGGACTTGACATATACACTAGAGCCAGAATGGGACCAGACTTGGAGTAGAGATTGGAGCTGGAGGAATATGTTGACATCATGGGACTTGAGCTGTAATGGGATCAGACTTGGAGTAGAGACTGGAGCGAGAGTAGGACCTGACTTGGAGTAGACACAAGAGCCGGAGCGGGAGTCAAAAATAAGCATAAGACAACAAGCTAGTTGTAGAGCTTGGGACATGTATCAGCAATGAAGCATAGACTGGTGCTGGAGTGGTACCGGACTTGAAGTATACATTGGAGCCAGGAGTAGGACCAGACTTGGAGTAGTCACTCGAGTTGGAGAGAGACATACTTGGTGTATACACTGGAGCCAGAGTGAGACTTGACTTGGTGTATACAAGGGAGTCAGCATGGGACTGAACTTGGAGAAGTGATGTGAACCAGAGTGGGACAGGACTTGATGTATACACTGGAGCTGGAATGGGTTCAGGCTTAGAGTAGAGACTGGAGCTGGAGTAGGACTGTACTTGGAGTAGACACTAGAACTGGAGTGGGAGTCATCAATGAGCCTAAGAAAACAAGCCAAGAGTAGTTCCTGGGAGATATAACAGCAATGAAGCTCAGACACAGAATGCTGTCAAGATAGGATATTTATACCCTGGGACTTGTAAGGATTGGCTGATATGGCCAGGTAGCACCAGCCTGGTTGTCACTAGATACTAGCGGTCAGCTGACAAGGACCAATATGGCAGTGCCAGAGCCAGTGGGAATGCCACCAGACTCCGATCCAATTGAGTCCACCACCATGCTGGGTACCCATCAGCAATGCCGTCAGCTGGCTGGGCCCATCATAGCAGCACATAGTGTCTTGCACAGGTGGAATAACTGCCAGCATTCTGGATCCCTAAGAACACCACAATGTTTGGGACCCATTAACAGTGCACTATATGAGCCTCCAGGCTGGGACCCCCACATAGACTGAACAGCAAGACCCAGAGGGTGACAGTTCTTGAAAATACCTCCTCTCCTAAGGATTGGCTCTGGACAGACTGTGGGTTTAGAAGGATTTTTCTTGTGGAAAGTTTTACAAGCTGAGGAGCGTTAACATCTGTAGAATCAATCCAGGCTCATTCTCGTGGGCCATTGCTCTTCCAGTCAATAAGATATTGCAGATGTCTGAAGTGATGGTGGAAATCCTGACTTCAATTAATCTCAAACTGCACTCCTCTGTGAGTCTTGATATTAGGAGTCTTTGGTGCTGAAGGCTGGAATTGATTCAGAACTAGTGGTCAAAGAAGAGATATATGAAATAAATTGGGTATCCACAAATGTAATGGTAGCTCCAGTTTGTATGATTGGAAAATTGTCCCATTTAATGATAAGCAAACTTCATACTAGGAACTCTGAGTTGAATATTCTTGGTAGAGAGCCAAACATGGTCTCCAGGTTTCAAGGAAGGAATGGCTTGACATTTCTGATTTGCAAACTTCTTGTAATTGAAGGAGACTATCCTAAGAGAAGAATATACTTTATTCCAAATTCTAACAAAATATTGAAGAGTTCTGGCAGCTGTCAGAATGTACTCAGAGTGTAGTAATTGGAATTTAGGAACACAAGGGTGGAAACCAAAGACCATGAAGAATTAAGTAGTATTGGTAGTGGTATTTAAATTGGAGATGTGGGAAAACTCTGTCTTGGGAGGATGTCAAATACAGTTGAATGAATGTCTCTAGGTCATGGTATTCCCTCTCCATTTGCGCATTGGTTAGGGGATGATAGGAAGAAGAACATTTTTATTTGACTTCGATTACAGAAAATAGTGATCTCTAGAACCTGGCTATGAACTGTATTCCTCTGTCTAAGAATATTTACTTTGGAAGACCATGAAGTAGAACTGCAGTATCTCATGTATGAAGATGTGTGCCAGTTGAGCTGCACACATATACAATTAGCCATTTTTGAAAAAGATCCACCACCACCCAGATCATATTTCATCCTTTGGAGACAGGTAACTCTGTAGTAAAGTCCATTGATAATTGGGTCCATGGTTGCTTTGGAATTGACAATGGTTGGAGAAGATCTAATGGGTTTTGATGTGGATTTTTATGCTGGGAACATTTAACACAAGAGGCAATAAAGTCCTGAACATCTCGTTTCATAAAAGGCCACTAGTAAAGAAGGGAAAGGAATTTAAGATTTTTCCAGATACCAGCATGTCCAGCAAACAAGTATGCATGAGCCCAGGTTAACAAATTTTGTTGAAGTTCTGGATGCACAAACATCTTACCAGGTGGTGGTATAGGAGCTAACTGGGTATTGGCAAAGGAAAGCAGATTGAGGATAGGATAAGATTCATGAAGAGTAGCATCTTCCTCAGTAGACCAGGCATGAGATAAGGCATCTGCCTTCCGATTTTGAACACCAGGGTGGGAGGTGATTTTGTAGTTGAACCTTGAGAAGAATAAAACCCAAGGACACTGCTGAGAGTTAAGGCATTTTGTGGATTTTAGATACATTTTTTTATGATCAGAAAAACTAGTCACAGGATGTTTAGACCACTCTAAAATGTTTTGCCATTCCTCTAAAGCTAACTTGAAAGCTATAAGTTCTTGGTCACCAACTGCATATTTTTTCTCTGCTGGAGAAAATCCTCAGTAGAAAAATCCACAAGGATGAAGTTTGCGGTCTTCCATGTTCTGTGATAAGCCAGCACATAAACCTACAGATGAGGCATCAACTTCAAGTAAAATCAGTTTCTCTATATCATACTGATGAAAGATTGGTTTTGAGGTGAAAGCTTGTTTTAAGGCACAAGTGGCTTAAAACAAGCTTTCACTTCAACACCAATCCTACAGAAGACCAGTGTGAGGGATTGGCTGCCTTCTTGGTTAAAGCTGTTATTGGGGCCACCACAGAAGACATTTTTATACAAATTTCCAGTAATAATTGGCAAATCCTAAAAATTGCTTAACTGCTTTCAAAGTGGATGGTTTGGGCCAGTCTCAAATGGCACTTAAGTTTTCAGAGTCCATCTGCAAATTATTTCTGGAAATAATGTAGCTGAAGAATGGAACTTAAGACACTTTGAAAATACACTTGGACAGATTACCATAGAGATGATTGATACAAAGTTGCTGTAAAACTTCCTTCACATGCTGCCAATTGCCAATGTGACTCCAGGTCTCAAGAGAAAATGAGAATGTTATCTAAGTAGACCACCACAAATATATACAAGATGTCTAAGAAAATTTAATCTACAAAATTCTGGAAATACCAAATGACATAACTAAATATTCATAGTGGCCATCCTAGGTATTAAAAGCCGCCTTCCACTCATCGCCTTCCATATTTCCTATCAGGTTATAGACCCCTCTTAAATCAAGTTTGGTGAAAACAGTAGCTCATTTAACTCTGTCAAAAAGTTTGGAAATAATACATTTTTGATAGTTATGTCATTGAGGCTCCAGTAGTCTATGCAGGGGTGAAGACCTCAGTCCTTCTTTTAAAGGAAAAAGCCATCCCCAGCAGTCAATGAGAAAGATCTGATAAACCCTTTTTGTAAATTCTACTGAATATACTAAGACATGGCTGAAGTCTCTGGCACAGATATTGAATATGTTCAACCCCTAGGTGGAAACATTCCTGGTAACAGTTCAATCACACAGTCCCATTCCATATGAGGTGTGAAGATATCAGCAGCTTCACTAAAACATAAATGAATTATTTATAGGCATTTAGAAGTACTACTGGCCCACCTGACTGGGTTAGGCATAAATGAATCACAAAAGACAGGCAAGACTGAAAACAAGAGGCCCCCAAGACTTCAGCTGTGACATAGGCCAGTCACACTGAGGGATATGGAGTTGTAGACATGTAAGGCCAAGAACTATCGAGGCGTCAAAGGATTTAGGCCCTCAAGGAGTAGTCAAAGTCACATTCAATTTGCAGACTTCAGGGATGATTTTTCTGAAACCCCCAATCTGATTTCCACAGAACAGATCAGGGTCTGGAATTTCCAAGATGCATAGGACATAATCCAAGAAAATGATTTGGAATGGCACAATATAGACACAATTTTTCTCAATGATGCCTCAAGTGTTCTTCTGGAAAAAGCTGCTAGCATTTAACTTTCATAGGCTCATTAACAAGGGGAGAAGAAGACTGAGAAGTACTAAATATACAAGGCTTTAAACATTCATTTTTGAACCTGCAAGCAGCTATATCTTGGAGGCATAGATCAATCTTGATACTAAGAGACATGAGTTCCTGAAAGGACCCAGAAGGACCAAAGATGGCAAGTTCATCCTTAAGTCTTTCCAAGAGGCCATTCCAGAAGGATGCTTTCAGAACCTCATCATTCCACTCTATCTCTGTAGTGGTAGTTTGGAACTGGATCATATATTGACCTACTGATTGAGAACCCTGATGTATTCTCAAAATATCAATTGATACAGCAGCAGAATGACCTGGTTCGTTAACTGGCCAAAATCTGCAGGGCATTGGTAACTGGATTCTCTTCTGAGTTCATAGGTCTGAGCTTACTTTCAGGGCTGGTGATTCTGGATTGCCCAGGAAAGAAACAGATACCTGCTCACAGGTGGTATGAGAGATTTGAAGTAGAGATGATCATATATAACTCCTTCTCAAAGATGTAATAATAATTATACATATGCAGCAGGGCAGTATTACTAAGAAGGTGCATGGAGTAAACACTGGGTTAGTACTGGAGTAGATATTGGAGTCAAACTGGGAATAGACAAAACAAACACTGAAGCCAAATTGGGACCAGACTTGAAATATACACATGAACCAGAGAAGGGCCAGACTTGAAAAACCAACTGGACCTGGAATGGGATCATACTTAGAGCACAGACTGGAGCCAGAGTGGGACTGGACTTGAAGTATACACTGGAGCTGGAAAGGGACCAGACTTAGAGTGGAGACTAGAGCCGGAGTGGGACTATACTTGGAGTATACACTGGAGCCGGAGTGGGACTGGACTTGGAGTACATTTGGAGCCAGAGTGGGACCGAACTTGTAGTATACACAGGTGCCAGAGTGGGGCCGGACTTGGAGTGTAGTTGGAGCTGGAGTGGGACCAAACTTAGAGTATACACTGGAGCAGGAATGGGACCAGACTTGGAGTAAAGATTGGAGCCAGAGTAGGACTGGACTTGGAGAAGACACTAGAGCTGGAGTGGGAGTCATCAATGAGCCTAAGACAGCAAACTAGGAGTAGTGCCTAGGACATGTATCAGCATTGAATCACAGACTGGAGCCAGAATGGGACTAGACTTGGAGTAGTCACTGGAGCCAGGAGTAGAACCCAGGGCATGTATCAGCAATGAAGCTCAGACACAGAATGCTATCAGGGCAGGAAACTTATAACCTCAGACTAGCAGGGAATGTCTGACATGGTCAGGTAGACACCTCTCTGGCTATCAGTGTAGACAAGCAGTCAGCTGACCATGTCCCATATATGGCAGTGTCCAGTGTCCGGGAATGCTTCTGGGCTCCAAGCCCCTAAATTCACCACCATGCTGGGAGCCCATCAGCAATGCCATCAGCTGGCTGGCTGGTCATGCAATACCAGCACCCAGTGTCTGTAGCCTGTGGGAATTATGCCCATGAGACCACTATCATACTGGGGGTCCATCAACATCACACTATTGGCCTGATTCAGCATGCACTGCTGAATGCAGATTCTTGATGCTTGGGAATCTGCACAGGCTCCTGACCTGTACTGCACAGGCACCTGACCCATACTGTGCATCTGCAGTATGAATCCTGTTTGTAGAGCAGCAGCAGATTGTCAGTGATTGACAGTCTACTGCAATTTGTTGGTGGAAGGAAGTGGCAATGTACACCATTTCCCAAAACTGAGGCTCATTGTTGCCTTCAAGGTAAGAGGTCAGGATCTCCATAAGCTGATGGAGATTTCCTGGCCTTTTTTTCCCATCTGTGGAAGCCAGCTTGCTTTACCCCATGTGTCACTAAACTGGTCAATATTCTTAAAGATTATCCAATGCTGCATTGTACAAAGCAGCTCAGATAAGTAATGCATGCAGGAGTCGTGATGCATTACCATAATTGCAAGGATGGGATTGCAAAGCTGATTGTGTGCAAATTGGCAATTCTGTCCTTAGATAAATCAAGCTCTCAGAGAGCCCCCAGGCTGGGACGGACCCCCACCAAGACAGAGCAGCATGACTGTGATGGTAAGGATGGTTCCTGACACTCTATTTATTATGAGACAGTCACTGTAATGCTTTATTATATGGTGGTTACTGATGCTCTCTGTATTATATGGAGGTCACTGATTACCTTTGTATTACATGGCAGTCACTGATGTGCTCTGTATTTTATGGTGGTCACCTATGCTTATAGCAGTCTCTCTGATGTTAACTGAATTATATGGTGGTCACTGTAATATTTTCTGCATTATATTGCGGTCACTGCAATGCTGTACTTTTGTATTGTATGGTAATCACTGTGATGTTCTCTGAATTATAATGTAGCCTTTTAGGTAAAGAGTGGGTAGAACAGAGCTGAATCTTTCACCCATGCAAACCACTATCACAAATAATAAATACTATTTTGTAAAATCCAATAGAACTGGGTAGCATTTTTAAATTTTGTATACACGATGTTAAAACATAAAAACAAAAATGCTCAAACAAGAAAATACACCAGTTAGTTTACTCAGCTTTTGCTTAATTTTAAAACAGTAAGCATAGATGATTTATTTTGGTTGTTGAGTTGTTCATATTACTGATTTCAGCTTGCTTCAGCAAACTATTAGATAGCAACATATTCAGTTGGAAATCTAATATGAAGACTGCATAATATAATTATTCAGTGTCAGAAGCAAAAGAGAACACAGAATAGCAGTGGTTGTTATTCTCTTCCTATTTTATTGAGCTTTAAAATTATCCATTTATGAGATTCCCTTTATATTATTGGTTAGAATATATGTTTGCAATTAAAAGGAAAATGTATTAGTCATACATTATAGAATGGTAATTCTTCGACTTACTATTTGTCACAAAATTACAAAACAATTTAATATAACAATATTTTTTTTTAGTATTCACATTTTGATATTATGTAACTTATACCTGAATCAACAACATGACATTACAGAAACAACTAAGATAAAATTATAAAAAAAAATAATGCATATAAAATAATAAAACGGATTTAAGAATTTTTTACACAGAATTTGAATAATACTTATGGGGAATTTTCTATACTTAAAAATGGTTCTAAAAAAGCCAAAATGCAATTGACATTTACTGTATTCCATAATTTAAGTTACCATCTTTTACATGGATCCCAGTAACATTGCAATAATGTAAACTATTTTTTTAAGCTTTATACAGGAAAACAAAAAATAATTATCATGATTAATGTTAGTACTTAGTCCAAAATAAATAAAATAAAAATTTATATTTCTCACCACCCAGATATGGAGTATACATTATGGAAGCTTGATTTGTGGCCAACTAACTTGCTTAAATTTTCAAAACACATATATACTAGTTCTATGTGCACTTTATTATTACTATATGTTAAAGTACCCTAAAATAACATTCAATTACTACATCTGCAAACAACAATCACAATGATATGGTTGACTAGCTGTTGCCTACGGCTTCACCCACGATGAAATGGCATACAAAGATTGTTAACAAATAGCTAGAGCACAGAAGTCAAAGAATTCTCCATGCCAATCCCAAATACAGTATACAATTACATGGATGTTAAAAAGAAATACATACTCCCATTTATATAAAACAGTCTACCACTAAATACAAAATTCTGGAAATTTTAGGAAAGGTCCATAGCGGATGCCAAAAACCTTCCCAACAATTTGGACAATTAGTACTTGCTCTTCTCCCTAGTTTAGCCAGCCTAATCAGAGTCCAATAAACTCTATGGAGGACAAACATCTGAAGATGTTGGAATCTTTCTGGCTTTTCAGGGATGAATCGAAAACAATGGACCAATCCTCATCCCTCAGTACATCCAAATTACATTCCCATTAATCACTTAGCATTCACAATGAGGCCCTAGCCTCTCCACCCAACAGATATGAGTATATGTTAGTGACAAATTTATGGGCACTCAGAGAATGGAGGAACAAACTCAAAGGGGAGATAGAAAATTATGGAGCAGCTCCTGCAAACTGCATGTCAAGTGAGTGCCGCAGTTGAAGATAGTGGTAAAAAGAAGTTGGTAGGCCAAAACTTGATTGAATCCACTACCCTATGCTGTCTCCATAGGCTCTCAACGGCCAACAACAAAAATACTTGAAAGCCTGAATTTTCCAAGATGGTGGAGTCAGGATAATATTCTGAATCAACAGAGAGATATTGTGCGGTGAGACACACCTTCCTAGCCTGAATTTGTAATGGAGGATATCAATAAACTGAGCCAGTGGCAAGTTAAATTGTAGAGGGGTATTATAAAGCTTATTTGAATATAGCCTGTGGTAAAATGCCATAATTTCTAGGCAATATCCACTCTCTGAGATGTGCCAATTGATCAGCTAGGATATATAAATGTAAATTGAGAAGTGCCATGTACCTCTTTCATTTCTATCATGTTGTCTTAAAACTTATATGGGCTCTTTTATCACAACAATTGAGTAGTATAATTATTTATATGATGAACTATATAACTGTGTAAAAATAGTTGATCTTAATAGCATAAGCATCCTGTAAGTTAGAATAAAATACATTTGAAAAGCTTTGATCAAAGATCATTTAGTCCCTTGCTTATACATAATCTCAAGGACAGCAAATGTGTTGGAATCTGCATTAGCTAAATACTGTAAGCAACTAATTTTATCAGCCTGAGCATTAAGGGATTGAGTATTGATCAGAAATTTGCATTTGGCTTTATCTAGCAAATGGTCAGTCCATTCCCTATGGGCTACAAGCCACTACACTTGGGGCATGATTCAGACCTGCAATGTGAGCACACATCGCTCACAATCGGGTCAATGGTCAGACAGTGCACATGAACGGCGTGCACAAGTCCCAGAGTGAGTGAGAAATCACTCGCTCCTGGGCTCACTACAAGATGGGGCAGCTGTCGATGTTAATCAACTGCTCACCCCTTTTTGTAGGTGGGTCAGGGGGGTGGCTGCTCAAACAAAGGAATGCCTGCCATTTGTGGGCAGCCCTACTGACATCACACATGATGTCAGTAGTGAACTTTCTGCTCTATTAGAGCAGGAAGTTCACTGGGGCTTGCGGTGGATGAGACCCTTCTGCAAGGGTTTCGTCGCAAGCCCGATTGTCGCGATAATCATGCCATCACCAGTTGGCCCGCACAAGCTGTTGGTGGTCACCCACAACTATGCGAGTGGCCTGGAGGCGGATTTTTTAAATAAAAAATCCGCCCTGATTCAGAGCGAGCACTCGCAAATACCGAGTACCTCTGAATAAGGAACTTGGTCCACAGCAGACTTGCTCTTAACATGTTGCTTCCAGAGATCAACTTCTGCACTCCAACTCAGATTCCTGAAGCCTATTAAACTGTTTTATTTGTGCTACTGTTTTTATTAATGTGCTTTGGAGAAGTGCTTTAAAAGAGTCCCACAATACCAAGACAGAATTAGAGTATTTGTTAAGAGAAAAGTAACCTTCAGGCTGTCACTAACTCAGTCACAGCTCCCATTCTGGTGAGCCACGAGGGGTTAAACCTGCAAAAAGATGCATCATTTCCATGATTTAATGTAACACAATAGAGGTATGGTCTGAAACAGACCAGAACAAAATTAAATTAAGAACAATGTTATGAGGAAAATTTAGAGAATTCTTGGATGCCAGGATACCGAAGCCCTAACATTCACAGGGTACATCTCATCTACCATAAATTAAATGTAAGTTGATTTTGGAATTATATTGACACCACTTTCCTGCCACCTGCCCATGCCAACATCCAACACATTTTCAAAGTTCCCAACACATAACACAGGAATCCCTGGAAAGGAGGAAGAAAGAAAAGCTTGAAGACAGCTGAGCTGAAAGGTTGGAGAACATAGACCACCAAAAACATAAGTTGGTAGAAGTTGATTGTTGCATTAAGGGAAAACATCTGGGTTTGTTGGGCTTTTACAGATAGTCCAGCACACTTGTGCATTAACACAGAAACATACCTAGAGTTTGGGTGACAAGTGGAGTGGCAAGATTAGCTCACCCATGGTTTTTTTAAGGCCAGGTAGAAGGCATACAATGTACAGATTATAGGATTTAACATAGGAGTACACTAAGGATCTATTAAACCTATCATTTTGCCTACAGACATTCCAGGACAAAACAGTTAATCCCTTAATAAAGGGAATTGGACTATACGAACTGGGGTTATGAAACAGAGAGTTAGATATCCACTTTGTGCCCATAGCACAACAATTTGAAAACAAATCAGAATGTCAGTAATAAAATGTGAAAGAACAGATAAAAATAAGGTCTAAGAAAAACAATAAACATAAAATCCCTCCCCTTGCCCCACTCTGCATACCAGACCCCGAAATAGTATACCTGTTCCCAAACTAGCTAAGCTAAGCCTGTACCCTTACTTTACTATTATCCCAATGCTAAAGTCAAAAGAGTAATTTGGAATAGGTGCTAATCTGAGGTCAAAAGTTTACCAGGCCCAAGGAAATAAGAATCCACTTTGACATAAAAATACAGCATAAGTGAATGTGTCTGCACCAATTGCCAAAATTTATGCTAGCAGAGTAAAAGACACAAATAACAGTAGAAACCTGCTAAAGAGGTGAAAAAACTCCAATAATATGTCAATCAGATCAGTCCAATTAATTTGACTGAGCTTCTCGCCTGTGCTCCAGTCAGGATGCCAACTCTCTAGATGTCTCTAAGAAGTATGTTCTTCCATCTGCAACCACATGCTTACTAGCTGGAAACAATACAGCATACGAAAGTCCAAGCTCTTGAAGCTGTCTATTAACTTGGATATCTTGTGATCTCAATTTCTGCATGTCTGCTGTGAAATCTGGGAAGATATCCACTCTCTAAACATTATATTTAAGGGGACCCTTTCAACAAGTTATTTGGGAGAAAAATGTCATGTTCTATAAAATGAAGGACATATTGACAATAAATGCAGGGTCACCAGGTGGATTGTTCTGAGATGGTATATGGCTTGTTTGCTTCAATAAAATTTATGATGTGAATTCATTCCTATCAAACAATTGTATAAATCAGTCATCCAAGAATTTATCAAGGCCCCCAGTTTTTTCCTTGGGGGCTCAGAAGCCACACATTAATTTGCCTGAGTCTATCCTTCATAACAGTGAGTTGTGATCTGCATGCTGCCATATGTGACTCCAATGCAGAACTTTGGCCTTTCATTGGTTTAGCCTCTCCAACTCTTTCCCACATCTTTTGCATAACCTATCAGATTAAGAAGACATCTACCTGTTTTGCAGAAATTCTATCAGTAACTCTCTGCTCAGAAGATGTAACAGCTTGTAATAGTTTCTGCATAGTAATCCAGGAGTAATAGATGCAGCCTCAGGTGTAGGATACAATGTAAGTTGTGGGGGGAAGAACAGGATAAGAAGAACTAGGAGCTGAGCAGGATAATCTTTTTAGCTATGCCATGGTAGAGGTTTGTTTGTGTGTGCCCATGAGCTTTGAATGGCACAGCAGTACACATAAAGGCAGACCATCAAGTCCTACGTGGACCAATAGTAACTGTGCAGAGACACACTTATAGTACAGACTACACAGGACTTGGAGAGAGAGGTCCCATAAACAGCAGGTGGGGACTCTATGCATAAGAATTATTGATTAGAGTAAACAAGACAACATATCAGCACCAAGAGACCTTTAACTATACATAATTATATATGTCAGTCCTCCAACTGAGGCAGAGAAGGGCAGTTTTTAGAGGCTTGTTGCCAGCATTCAAGCAGACTGAATTTTGAGGTGAGGGAGAACAAAGGACAAGAAGCATTCAACAATGCAGCCTACTTGGCAGGATGGAACCTAGTCTGGAGCAGACAGTCGAATCAGGCAGCAGAATTCACCCCAGTGAGATCATACACAGCAGTGATGCAAGCAGCAAGTGGGCTGACATCTGTTCGTCTGCCAGAGAGGTGGGAAGAGACCACTTCCAGGGGATAACCTGACTGTCCAACCAAGCAACTAGCCACTGCTGCCTTCAAGCACCAGGGTGCTGTGGTCTGGAGCTATAACACAGCCTGTCAGGTTTGGTTAGGGGGAGCTGCACCTGCACACACAGCAAAAGATGTTGTATGTTCAGTCAGCAGAGCACACAGCAATGCTGACTTCCAGGATGATGTGTCTGGGAAGGATCTTGGTATGCAAGATGGTTTAAAAGGAGTTTGAGGCTGGAGAGCTGCAGAAATCTGTACAGGCAACCCCCCCAGTTTTCGAAATTTAACATACTTCCTATATAGTCATATAAAAATTGTATTATAAATTATCTTTTCAATGAAATTGGGAGTCTTCAATCATACAGCACATTTTTAAAATAGATTCTGAGTAAATTAATTCCACAAATTCAAACACTACAGTTTGATAGATAGAAGGTAGCCACATTAATGTATGCTTGCCGACTTTTTGGCTGCCCCTTCCGGGAGGGAGAAGCCAGACTGGCATGACAGGGGGGCGTGGCCAGCAAAAAGAGGCAGAGCCGGCCAGACAATGGGTATTTGTTGGTGGGGCAGGGCCACATGATCGCATCATTTTGGCCCCACCCCCGCTACACAATGCCAATATTACAGGCATTGGGAAGCAGGAGCGGGGCCAAACTGATGCGATTCAGTTTGAATCACGTCACCACCCCCCACTGTGGGTGCTTTAAAGTTAATTGTGGGGGTGATAGGAGGGGTGGGTGGCAGCCAGGAGGATTGCCTGCCTTCCCAGGAGGTCTGGAGCGGCACCCGATTTTCAGGAGGCTGCCGACCAAATCGGGAGGGTAGGCAAGTATGCATTAATGGTTGATGAGAACTTAAACATAGATATAAAAACAAACAAATCTTCAATCGTCATAGTTAAATCAGTGCCAGATACATTATAAACACGATGTGAAATCACATTTACTAAAACTAGTTGAATATAAAGTCTTGTCCAGATTATCTTCTTCAGACTTCTCTCGCCAAAGGGTGTAAATGTTTCTTTTCTCCTTGTGTGTTTTCTTTATATACTTCAAATACAAGCACAATACTTCATGTGGAAAATCTAAGAGAGGGGGTCCTCTTCACTTTAGATTACACTAACAAGGGGAACTTCTATACATAGCTTTTTCAAAATTTATGTTGGTGCTAAAATCTTTTTTCCAAAATAAACAGCTGTGAAGTAGTTATACAACCTCATTAAATAGTAATAGAATGTGTGAGTACACCATAAATCCCCAATGTTCATGTTAAAGTTTTAACAGTCTTCAATGAATCAGTGACATTAGTGAGTAATGTGAGTAGTGTACCTAATTGAGAATGTGAGAGCATTTATGTATATATATAAGTACCAATCAAAAGTTTGGACACACATTCTCATTCAATGGTTTTTGTTTATTTTAGTTATTTTCAACATAGTAGAATAATACTGTGGACATCAAAACTATGAAAGTATACATATGGAATTATGTTGTAAAAAAAGTGTTAAACAAATCAAAATATGTCTTAGCATTCTCTCAATCAGCTTCATGAGGTAGCCATATGTGTTCCTTCATAGTTTTGATGTCTTAATAATTAAAATAAACAAAAACCATTGAATGAGAAGGTGTGTCCAAAGTTTCGACTGGTACTATATATATATATATATATATATATATACACACCCCACTGCATTCTCCACTCCTCGTTCTTTGGTGCATGTGGTATGTGACCATATTGTTTTAATAAGAATGACAGAGGTTTTGCGTTCATCATAATAAAACATGGGAATTCAGTTCATATGTTGACCAAAACATTTTATCTTGCAGCCCCCATCATAGGAGTCCAATTTTTTGCAAGTCCTACTCTATCACTCAGAATTATAAACATGTCAATTTGTATCACATTACAATTAAATTTAAAATATGCTTAATGGTTTGAAGCTCACCTGCACGCAGGCTATTAAAGGTAAGGCTGGGTACAGGAAGCAGTCGGGAAGCCGATGGATGGTATCCCAAATGTAGGCTTCCTGACTGTCTAATCCCGGCAAGGGCTAAACGACAGGTGTCAAAATCCAGACACCTGTCATCTTACCTAAGCCGGGAGCCTGACACCCGGCTTCCCGATTGACGGTATGCTGGGCGTCGGGCATTGAAAGCCATTGGGGCTTAGGGTTCCTAGTGGGGATTTAGGGTTAGGCACCCCCCCGGGAGTTTAGGGTTAGGCTAGGGGAAGAGAGGATTAGGAACTCCAGGGGGAGGTTAAGGTTAGGTACTCCCCCGGGGGACTTAGGTTTAGGCAGTGGGGACGGGGAGGTTATGTTTAGGCACTTAGAGGAGTGATTAGGGTTAGGCACTTGGGGGGAGATTAGGGTTAGGCACCCCTAAGGGAGAGTTAGGATTAGGGGGAAGAATAGGTTAGTCAATACTTACCTCTCGATGATCAGAATTTTTAACTGCTGCTGGGATGCAACTGTCGGGATTTGAACCGCCGCCATGCATCCGTCGATAAATCATACTGCATCCCGGAGGTACACATCAGAATGACGTATTGTAAAAGAATCAATGGAATGGTCATTTCAACTCCCCTTCATCCCACAATACACGTTTTAGAACGTACACACTATGCTATCTTACAAATGTCAGCATGATCTACAGTATCATTTCAGAGGATTGTATCCAATTAATCTTTTCTCCTGTATGCACTATGCAATCATTGTGTACAGTAGATCACAGGCAGTTCTGGTGATGTTTTCAGAGGAAATATTGGACCTATATATCTTATTGTCTTCTGGTTGAGCATATACACTGCACAATGTGCACCACCTTGTTCTTGACAATTTGCCATTTGTTGTGCAGCACGTCAGATGTGAGATGCGATGAATGGCACATGTGAATGTGCGATTAAGCATACACACTATGTGATGTGAACGATATGTTGTTCCAATTTGCCTAAAAAAACATACCTCCCAATATTTTGTCTAATGTCTACTCAGCTTAAGACATCCACCAAGCATATCAGCCATAAGATAACTAGGAAAGCACATGCTACAAGTTTAAATAAATGAGCTAACACTGGGGTGCATGACAAGTTGTGATCACAAACATATTAATTAAAAAATGAATCAAAATAATAAAACACCTTGATCCACTTGACTCACTACTCCTAAATCTGGGGTACATGTGGTATGTGACCACATTGTTTAAACATAAATGACAGAAGTTCTGCACTCATCATAATAAGTAATGGTAAATTAGTACACATTGAGATCAAACATATCTTAAAAGTAAAATTAATTGGTCTGTTTGTTTATCTGTCCAATTATGCATTCAGACAACATTGGTTGGGATGAAACCAACGTGAGGTGGTCAAGTTGGATCCTTTCCAGGTTTTAGAGGGGCTTAGGGTTCTTGTCAGAATTCCTGTTTGTGTATGCTAGGAAGAACTTTGACCTAGGGAGCCTGTTCTGGGCCTTCTACTGGATGGATGTGGATGCAAACTTCACAGAGTGATAACATTGGATCCCAGAAGACATAGTAGGGGGTTGAGATCCTGGTTGGACCTCCCATTGGGGTAGGCAGGGCATAACTTTGACCCAGTGATGCTGGGAAGTATTTTGACCATGGGGAGCATATTCTAGGCCTTCTACTGGTTGAATTTGGATGAAACTTTATAGAGGGGTGGGAATTGGTCTTGTATGCTTAATGGAGTGGATGGGGTCCTGGGGAGCCTGTTCTGGGCATACCACTGGATGGATTTGGATGACATCACATAATTTGGAAGAAAACTTCACAGAGTGGTAACACTGGATCTCAGAAGACATACTAGGGAGCTGAGGTCTCAGTCGGACTTCCCTTTAGTGTATGTTTGGCAGAACTTTGACCTGGGAAGCATGTTCTGGGCCTTTCACTTGATGGATTTGGATGAAAACTTCACATAGGGGTGTAAATTGGTCTGCGATGTATAATGGAGTGGTTGGAGTCCAGTTCGGACCTCACGGTGAAATGAGCTAGACAGAACTCTTACCGAGGGAGCCTGTTCTGAGGCTTCCACTGGATGGATTTGGACAACATCACATAATAAAACTTAATAACTTGAAGATTCAAACCCAGACACAAGCTACCAGAAGGTAGGCTGTCAGCGCTGTCCACAACATACAGTAGCTCAAATATGTGCTTTGCTCTTTATATGTATCATAATACACCACTTTTGCAATTTCATTTTCTAGAAGCAAGTGGTGCTCATTTTACATCCAACTCATCATGTGCTAAGTGTCCAAAAGTTCATTCTATAGCTATTTATATATGTAAGTACAGATATGTACTCATGCACTGTTGCTCAAATCATGGCAAATAGTCCCTCTTGGCATGCCAGGTTCTATGTTTGTGCTGAACATTTTTTTGGCTGAAAATGAATCTTAGTCAAAATGCAATGCAATTTAAATGCAGCAGGAGACTGTACCTATTTATTTAAATGCAACAATTTAATAAAATAATTGAACTTTCAGAACATTATTGACTACTGTAACTTTAAGAGTTGCTAATTTTTGAAAGAAACATGCGTTAAACTGTGAATTTTATTGACGTGAAGTTCTTAATGCTTTCTCATGGTAAATTCTGGCATGTCTACTTATTATTTGCAGTGTTGGGGCTGCTCAGGTAAGTTCTGTTCAAATTCTCTGAATAGATCATTATTGTACAAATCAGTCTTTGGTGAGGACTGATGTCAGTTCAATTTTGATTTTTTATGTCAGAAATGTGACTGTAGTGTTGGTCGCAATGTCCTTATGCCGCAGAATGTGTGACATGATGCGGTCATTTGGGGGAGGGGACAGAGCAGCACTGTCTGTGTTCCCATTCAAACGGGGCATGTCTGCACCAATTTCTGGAAATGCTGAGACTAGTGTCTGCATCTGCCAATGCAGATTTACTGGTCTCGCAAGAAGGCACAAGGTGGCCATTATAGCCAATGCTTCAAACAATGCAATTGATGGTCATAATATTGATCCAATCCTGCATATTCAGATGTAGAAATCAGAATGGAGATGCCGTTTGGATGCATATTTTCATTCAGATGCCTCCTGCAGGCTATGCAGACATAGGTTCTTCTGTGGGCAGCTTAACCTCATCGAGCATCTGATAGTGAGGTCATACATATATTCCACTTCAATCTTAACAACCTAATACACCTGTATGGCCTTGTCAAAACTCAGCTTGAGCCAGACACTGCCCAGTTATGTTCTGTATCAGGCCTACACAAGTTACTGACTGTGCTGCAATTGTTTGCCATTCAGTCAGTCACCGATGATTTGTTGGGATCTTACTAGCCACATTCTAATGTTAACTTACCCACGCCTTGGCATTCCTGAAGTCCCTCTCCTACATCTGTATCTGCATGCCTAGCCAGGAGTCACAGTGGCATGAGATCATGGTAGCATTTTATAATATGCCTAATATCCTGTTTGCTATAGACTGCACATACTTTGGGCTGAGACCACATAGGAATAAGGCAGATATTTATTTAAACAGGCATTATGCCTATTCTACAAATGTGCAGGTGGTGTGTAATGCAAAACTAAGAATATGAGTTTTTAGTTGGCTATCCTAATCCCTCCTCCAACCCTCCTCTCCATGCCACCTCATCCCACCTCCATACACATCTTGTTAAGCCCCCTCCCTACTCACCACCTGGTTCCCTTCCCAGCACTGGTGACTGCACAATCTCTCCACTCTATTCATCTCAGTCCCCAAAATCAATCTCACATACTCGTTACAGTAATCCTGAAAATCTCATTCACATCTCTCCCACAAACTCTGTCCCTTTATCCTGAACACTCTGGTATGCCAGATCAGTCTGTAATTAACTGGTTCCCACCCATGACCTTTTCATCTCCAACAACTTGCATCTCCTAGCCATTACTGAAACCTGGATATCACCTTCTGACACCACTTCTGCTGCAGCTCTCTCCTCTGGGGGCCTCACCTTCTCTCACACCCCTCGGCATGGGGGCTGCCACGGTGGTGGTGTTGGCATCTTTCTATCCCCTGGTTACACCTACCAACTTATACCCCCTGAACCATCACTTACATTCTCTACATTTGAGGTTCATATTATATGTCTTTTCCAACCAGTACACCTGCGAGTAGCTATCATTTACCGTCCCCCTGGCCCTCCATCCAAATTCCTTGACAACTTTGCTTCCTGGCTCCCTCACTTTCTCTCCTCAGACCTTCCCTCCATTATCTTAGGTGACTTCAATATTCCAATTGATACCCCCACTGAACTCTCTGCTTCCAAACTCCTTACCCTCACATCCTCATTTGGTCTCTCCCAATGGACCTCCTCACCCTCCCATATGAGTGGGCATTCGCTTGATCTGGTCTTTACTCACCGTTGTGATATTTCTGATTTTTCCAATTCCCCATTCCCCCTCTCTGACCATCACCTTCTCTCTTTTAACTTATCCATCTCCCCTTCCCCCCCTCTACCTCCCAAGGCCACTATCACTAGTTATAACATTGAGGCTATCGATACCGTATCCTTTTCTTCCCTACTTGACTCACTTCTCTCTCCTTTGCTCTCTCTCCTGCCCTGAACAAGCTGCTTCCATATACAACACCTCCCTTACTTCTGCTCTTGACTCTGTTGCTCCGGCTATCACTACTCACCCTCGCAGATCCACACTTCAGCCCTGGCATTCCAAATGCACTAGATATCTGCAAATGTGTTCCTGAACCACTGAGTGACAGTGGAGAAGGTCACGCTCTAAGGAAGATTTTCTAAATTTCAAATGTATGCTCTCATCCTACAGTGCTGCCCTTTCCCTCTCTAAACAGTCTTACATCAAGCACCTCATCTCCTCCCAGTCCACAAATCCGCAGCATCTCTTCACCACTCTGAAATCCCTCCTCTGCCCACCCCCTCCTCACTTTCCCCCCCTAGATCTCTGCCCATGACTTTGCTTTTTACTTCACATCTAAAATTGACTCCATACGTCAGGATATCATATCCCACCAGTCCCCCAGCACTACACCTCCTCATTTCCCGGGTCATCCCCCCCTTCCATTTTACCTACACTAACATTGTTCTCCACTGTAAGTAGAGAGGAAGTCGTGGCCCTTATCCAGTCCTCACACTTTACACCTCCCCCCTTAACCCTATCCCTTCACGTCTCCTCCGCTACCTCTCTCCCTGTGGCTATCCCCATCTTGCCCACCTCCTCAATCTCTCTCTCTCATCTGGCACTGTCCCTTCTGCATTCAAACATGCCCTTGTCTCTCCCATTCTTAAAAAAACTACTCTTGATCGTAACACTCTAGTCAACTACTGACCCATCTCTCCTCCATTTTGCATCCAAACTCCTTGAGTGTATTGTTTACAACCTCCTTACCAGCTTTCTTTCCTCCCACTCCCTCCTTGACCCTTTTCAGTCTGGCTTCTGTTCTGTCCACTCCACAGAAACTGCCCTCACTAAAGTCAGCAATGACCTCCTTGCTACCAAATCCAAAGGGCACTACTCTCTACTCTTCTCCTTGACCTTCCTGCTGCTTTTGACACTGTGGACCACCCTCTCCTGCTGCAAATCCTTCACTCCCTTGGTCTACACGACACTGCCCTCTCCTGGCTATCCTTCTACCTCTCTGATTGATCCTTCTCTGTCTTCTCTCATGGCTTATCTTCCCCCCCACATTCTCTCAAAGTAGGTGTTCCCCAAGGTTCTGTTCTTGGACCACTCCTTTTCTCCCTCTATACATCCTCTCTAGGTGAACTCATCAGCTCTTTTGACCTCCATTGTCATCCCTATGCTGATGACACTCAGATCTACCATTCCTTCCCTGACATCTCTCCCTCTCTCCTCACTCGTATCTCCAACTGTCTTTCTGCTATGTCTTCCTGGATGTCCTAGCGATTTCTTAAACTTAATATGTCTAAGACTGAGATGATCATCTTCCCACCCTCCCACATAACCTCACCTCCCACTATTTCTGTATCAATTGATGGCACAACTATCTCCTCTAGCCCCAAAGTGCATTATTTTGGAGTTATCCTGGACTCCTCCCTCTCCTTTAAACCACATATGCAGAACCTCTCACAATCCTGTCATTTCAATCTTAAAAATATTTCCAGGATCAGGCCCTTTCTCACCCAGGATGCTACTAAGACCTTAATACACTCACTGGTCATCTCAAGATTGGATTACTGTAACCTCCTCCTATCTGGCCTCCCCAAATCCCATCTCTCTCCTCTCAAGTCTATCCTTAATGCTGCTGCATGGCTTATCTTCCTCTCCAAATTCTCTACATCTGCCTCCCCTCTCCTACAAGTCCTCCACTGGCTCCCCTTCCCCTTCAGAACCCAATTCAAAGTTCTCACACTCACTTACAAAGCCCTCACACACTCATCTCCCATTTTCATCTCTGACCTCATCTCCTTTCACTCTCCTGTCCGCCCTCTTCATTCAACAAATGCACACCACCTCTCATGCCAACTGATTACCTCCTCCCACTCCCGCCTCCTCCCACTACCTCCTGTGCTGCTCCCCACCTCTGGAACTCTCTCCCTCTCCCCATCAGACTCACCACCTCTCTACAATCCTTCAAACGGGCTCTCAAGACCCACTACTTCATCAATGCTTTCCAGCTCTCATCCTAACTTGCTACTACATGCTCCCTCCTCCCTGTCTTTGCCATCTGTATCATGCCCATCTGTCTGCCCCTCCCCTTGAGAATGTAAGCTCTTGCGAGCAGGGCCCTCTACCCTCTTGTGTATCTCCTTACTTTATGTTCATCTACTTCTTACTCACCACTAGGACACCTAACACTTGGTGCCTATGCTTTGTTGCTTAATTTGGTGTTATGGCCACATATGTATCAATGTATATTATCCATGTCCTTGTCCTTCATTGTATTGTATTTTACTGTAAGTCACTTTTTTGTTATGTACCTTGAAAGGCACTGCGGAACACTTCTGGCGCCATATAAATAAATAAATAATAATAATAATAATAATAATAATAATAATAATAATATTCATGCCATAATGCTTTTATCATCAGCTAGTCATCCCTCTATGATAAGTTTGAGGCAGGACAAATGTCAGAGTGATGGCTGCTGGATATGTTCACATTATAGTGTTCTCTTATTGACAAAACTACTTTTTTTAAGGTTAACTCATTAAACCACTATTGTTTTTGTCCTTATGTGTGATTCTGACGATGGCTGTTGCGCCTGGCTTCTGACTCCACTGTCACTTCCAGATACTCCTGTTGAGAATAAATATAATAAGGCACATAAAACTGCTATATCAGAAATATAACACACTTTTTATCCATTGAAATGTCATTTCGGATGCTTGACAAATCTGGTGGAATTTTACTGTATTTGTGATCCAAAGTTGCTGATATTGTGCTGTTCTGCTGTCTATTGCATATTCTGACATTACATCAGCCTCCTCCCCATATTATTCAATAGACAGTTAGCAGGCAGGTGTATGTTTATCATCAGGTGGTTTATAGAGTATAAGAAGTGGGAGGCAGGTCAGGCAGTCACTAATAATTATCTTTTTTAAAATTGTAAGTATAGTTCAAACCATTGCTATTTATACCTTTTTAACAAAATTGTACTATGTGTATATAACAAGGCTGTAAACAATTTTTTAAACACTGCTCCAAAGATTTACACTCAAATAAGGTTGCATTGCTGAATTGATTACTTTTAAGGTGCATCCAATGTTGTAATTAAAAAAGCCTCAAATTATTAGAGTAGCTAATCAGTAATGGAAATTGACATTACCAGTCTATTCTCCCTGTTTGTTCTTTAATTAGCCTGTTACTAGAGTTCTATATCATGATGGTTTAAAGTATTTGAATTCATTATTAAATTAAGGGTCACATATACCTTTGTTTTGGGTTTCCAAACAGTGTACAAAAAACTAGCTTATCAAACAAAATAAAAAAAAATGGTGACAATTATTTATGTCACAACATTTTGAAATTAACTTTGTTGCACAAAGTACATAGTACAAATATAAATGATAACCAAACAGATACAAATTTGAAAAACATTTTTATATACAAATAAACTTAATGTTCTGAAAAATTAACACAATATGTACAGTATTGGTAATTTTAACAAAATTTGGTTTTTCACTTGTTTCTTTTAGGAGGCTGAGTAGGAAGATGACACGCAGGGCTTGGGCAAGCATAGCCACCTCTTTTGTTCAACCCACTGCTTGGTAGTGTGATAGCTGGGAATGCAGTGAGAGGCATGTTTGTGATAGAAGTACTACTACGTGTCTTAGGTAAGCACAAAATAACCTGGCTTCCCAAAGATAAAAAAAAACTGTTTAAGTCAGGGACAGCATTTGTTTAGGACTCATACATGCATATGAATGATTCCTGGAGGCATATATTGGAATCTATCATGTAATTCAGAGTTGCATTAATATTATCTACACAAGCACATAGGCAATACATAGCTGAATGTACCCCAATAGTTTGTGATTATGTCTTTGTATATTTTTATTCAACATGGATAGTTACCTAATTTGTGTGGCCACCAGGCCAATGTACTTCTCCTCAAAAGCAGCCATAGCTTGCATGATTGCAGGCGTGGGATGCTGGTTTTCCAATTCAGGACTGGGTGGTGTTGGAGTTGTGGACATTGGTGGGGTTAGGTCCAAGAAATCTAGTGTTATCATTTCATCTCCTTTGTCAGGTCATGTGACTTCCTCTTGTGTTGGTGACTGACATTGGACATGTTGGGTATTTATATCAAAGCACTAGGTAGGTATTTTTGACTAAACACAGCAACCTGAAATTGATGACTAATCCTAAAACAGTAACACCTGTCCATTTGATGTGAATGGCCAAATATTCTCTCTGTAAAGCGCTGCGGAATATGTGTGCGCTATATAAATAACTGGTAATAAATAAATAAATAAATAATTTGAGTGAGACCCAAACCTGTGACCAACTAAACCATGTTAAATATTCTATTAACAGTGGTTATTTTGAAACAATGTGCAGGGGTTTGACAAAGGAATGTTATATTTTTACATGTGGCAGCAAGACTATGCAAAATTGCCCTCTACCTCATCTGAAGCATATAAATAATGATGTTATTCCAATAATTATATTAAAAATGGTTTTGAGGTAATTACACCATTTCTAGGACCAATGTTTATGTTGTTATTTATAAATGACAGCTACTCACTGACTGGCTATGCAGATGAAGTCATAGATGAGTTCTTGGTCATCTCTGATGTGAGATGATCCTGCAGATGATGGTACTAGAAAGGGCAAAAATCTTTTCTGAGACAAAGGCCCAGCTGAGGATTTAGAACACAATGACATAAACATTGAAAACATTAATTTACCTGCCATCTGGTCATCCTCAATTATGACTGGCTGAGGTCTGACTGCATTTGTGTGTTTTACTGTCATTTAAAAATACTTTTAATATAATAAAAACAGATTTAAAAACAACTTGTCAGGAATCATTTGAACCAACCACCAAACTCTAACCACACACCTATGCTCTTTCCTACACCTAACTAGAGAAAATTATGGAAACCCTGTGCCTATATAGGGCTAATTAGGTCAAACTTCCATGACTTTGGGCAACCAATGGCTACAATGGTTTCATGGGATGCAGTAACTTTAAGTAGCTAAGGGAAGAATTGTAAATAGTGTTTTGGTTTTACAATCCCACATTTTTTTGTATTAACTTCACAAATCTAAAATATATTTACTAACATAGCATTAAATATGCATATTATGCCTCTTATGGTGCAATTTTGTTATGACCTTTGGAAAGGATAGTAACTTCAGTTAACAGTAAAGCAAGTTTAGAGCAATATTAAAAAATCCCCATTTCTGTGAAAATTATTTTTTATGGTTTTTGAACAATTTTAATTCAGTATTAAATATGTGTTAGCCTGTTTGTATTTTGCCAAAATTGTTTCTATTATGTACTGCTGTTAATAGATGCATAAGCTACATAATATAGACATTTTTTAAACAGAAATAGTTCATATTATTATTATAAATGTTACTATGTGCAATAAATATATCTGTATTAACTAAAATTATGTGTGTGAAGTTTGTTTCCTTTTCAATGTAAATTCTATAAGCATTATCTATACTGCTAACTGAAGATCTATACACCATATGACCAACAACAAGTGACATTAAGAAAGCATTGTCTGCATTTAAATGAAAAATAATGAAAGTGGTTGGGGCTACAAACTCGAGAGTAGATGACCGCATACAGCACACAAAAAACACCAGTTTCATGTTCCTGTAGCAGATGGTAGTTTCTGAACATCAATACCACTTCTCTTCTGCACAATAAACAATTTGCTGTGGTCAATGTACCGTATTCTCAGGAACAATGCAGAGACAAGCAAATAAAAACAATTTATAGACTTTACCACCACACATAATGACACTACTGAATTTGAATTCCTTTTAATATAACCATTTGTTTGTGCAGACATTCTAAAGCATTAATGTATACTGTATCTTGTTAATTTACACTTTTTATATTATTAAGATACTTTTCAAATTAAGGTATAACAGCAAGGAATGTTTCAAGAAAGCTCTATCAAAATCGATGTATTCCATCTTGTTGTAGTGGTCAAGTAAGTCTTGTTGCAATACTCGAAAAGATAAATACTTCATTACTCAATAACACCTTTTTATTAGGACAAGATTTCCAGAGCACACTAGGTCAAGCAGTACTGTTTCTTAAAGGATTCTGAAAATAATATAAATGTGGTAAGCAGAATAATAGTTGAAGAAGTAACTGGAAGAATGGAAATAGAAACTGTAAATAAATAGGGAGCATAGAGAGCAAATAACTAAAATTGAATATGATATAAGAGAATGCAAAGTAGTTTTGTTTCTATCAATTTTATTGTGCGTGTCAAATCACAGGTGCAAACATATAATGCAATAATCTTTATCTGTCCAAGGAGACATAAAATGGATTCAAACTGTTTGAGCAAATCTTTCAGTTTCATTGATGTATATATATATATATTGCACAAACTCTAATTTACTTTAAAATATACAATCCTTTTCATTCTGAAACTGACTGATTTTTAATAGTGGCTTTTAACTTTTTAGAGCTCAATAATGTTCTACAAATTAAATGATGTATTTGTGTCACTCTAATGACACATGACTTGCATGTCTACAAAGAGTATGTTTCCCACTCATTGTGATAATTGTCTGTCCTCCCGTGCAGCCCTTACTCAGAGCCCACTTCTGAAAGACCAGATTTCATTGAGGATTTTTTTAAATTAAAAAATTAAAGCATATCAGATTGCCATCCAACTAAACCCTCACACTGCAAAATAACTTTGTAATATTGGTACAGAATAGATCAGAGATTATACTTTCAAGAGGTGAAACAAATGTATTTACAAACTTAACAAAAGTTGGAAAATAGGAGCATATAAACTGTCCAATGTCTACAGTCTAGTTTTTTGATACATTTGCTAAATACAGTATTTATGCAAACTAATGTTGTTTTAGGAAAATTAATTTAGTGGAGGCAGGGGAGAAGCCATAACTCTGCGGACCTCATAGCGACATTTTGTAGGGGCCCCACACTAATGTTTCTATGAGATACCTTTCTTCATATCATTGTATGTCCCATAGAAATGCCCTGGTTAAATTTTTCCTTTCATTTTTCACATTATTTACAGACGGTGATGCTTCAAGTGGTCCATTCATAATGGCAGCATTTGAATATTTACTGCCTCTATTCTCTGAAGCCTTTAGACTGAGAATATTACAGTTTCTAGAGCATTTAAATACAGGGGATGAGTGTTCATGGACCAACTAGCTCCTACCTAAGGGCAGATACTTCCAAATTCAGAAAATTCTTCTTTGATTCAAGATCTTAATTTCAGCATACTGTCCCTTTCTGGGAAAGTCCTAAGCTTGGATTTCAATCTCCACTCCTCTAGCTCACTTCACAAAGGCTATAATCAAGAAGAAGACTACATTTCTGACAGTTCAGGACCTACTGATTAGCTCAGCTCTGCAAGTGAGCATGTAATGGGAGCAGAGGAAATGGATATCAGTGTAGAGCTTTACTGAGGGGTAGACACAGATACAACCACCTCCTAAATTAGCGCTGACAAGCAACCCTTTTTAGGCCAGAACAGCAACCAATTCTGAAACTTGGTAGACAACTATTCAATTTTGGTACAGGGCCCTTATGACTCTAGGACCCATAGAAGTGGCATCCCCAGCACCCACTACCTACGCCCAGAAGTGGAAGCAAGTTTAAAATTATGTACACTTTTAGACAACTACTGAAAGATATACTCTTTTCTTAAATAAAGGTTTTAATATAAGATAATCACTTTTTACTACAGTATCTAAAAATTAAATACAGCAAAAAAAAATGAGTGGCTGTGGTGTTTCTTGAATTTCCATACATATTAAAGTGTGGTGTCACCAGATGTTCCAAAAAAAAGAATAAAAAAGATATAGTGCACACTGTGATAAAATGTTAGCACTTATTTAAAAAAATAAACTCACCTTTTGGGCTGATATACAGGTATTTGACAATTCTCACACCAATGTCCTATGGTGGTTTCACAAGCAACAATGTGTTTCATTGGTAGTCTAAGATACAGTATTAGGGACTTCCTTCAGGGAACTAATGTACATAAATTGACATGAATTGGCAGACATTGTGCATGGCAATAATATAGATGGCACTTAAAGAACATATGTGAATAATTATACTCACCCTTTATAATGTGTGAAAGCACTTTGGATATTTATACTGGTGATTGTTAGTGACAAATATAAATCCAAGAAAGAAAAAGGATGTACAACTACTGCAAAATAGTGCTTAAAATGTATCATTTTATTAAATAAAAAAGACAAAGTAATGCACTATAATAAAATCAAAAAGAAGAGATCAGATGATTATATTAGTACCATAAAAAGCTACATGTTTCACGGACCATCCATCCACTTCATCAAGCTGGTGAATGGAGAAAGACCAGAAATACTTTAAGTAAGGTGATCTAATGATGAGTGACAGCTCATGAGACTTAATTTAAAAATTCTTAGGTAAATAACAATACCGTTCTGACCTTAGAGAGTCTTGACACTGCAGCCACCATATTATTGGTGAGTTTATACAATTATTTAATGAAGTGTTTTGATTAGAAAATGTTTGTACTTATCAGTGTGCTGCATTTTGAAGTATTGCACTTTGTCATTTTCTAATGTCAACAGATTTTAAAGGGGGAATTGCAGTTTTTTAACTTTTTTGTGATGTTTTTTTTCTTGCTATTCAATTAGCCTCAATTTTTTGCGCCCGAAAAAATATTTATTTTTGTGTGAGAATACATAGAATCCATGAACAGGTCATGAACCTATGTGCTTTCATGGCCAGGATCGCAATAATGGGTTGATAAATGGGGATTTTTGTCTGCCTCAGCCAAGTGAATAAGAAAACCCATTGACTGCTGGTTTGAGGGCTAATTGAACAGCCCCCAGGGGATCAATTAGCCATGGTAAATTACTGCAGCTAATTGAATTCTCCCAATGGTATTAAGAAATAGCAATAATGTGGACACTGTTTCATTGGTGCACTTTATTTAGAGTTTGTTGGATCCAGTTCTTACAGAACTTAAAAGTAATATGTCCAATATCAGATTTACAAAAATCTTACCTTAATTAAAATAAAAAACAACTTTTTACATTTTCACGTTATTTACCTCATATACTTGAGCTGAGTTACTGCAGATAATATTTTTGAGTCTCTGAGCTCACAACTGTACTAACTCAGTGGATATAATATTTCAATATTAGCACTGGAACTTTCCAATAGCAAATATATAATCTCACTGTGTCTTAGAGCATATGGCTCACAGCTGTGCTGTATTTGTGGCTTTAATGTCTCATCTTTTCAATAAAAGCTTTACTGCTCACACCATTCAGAGTTGGACGTAAATGTGATTTATGGCTTTTGTCATAATTAACACTTTTTATGCACATGCACATTGTGTCACACTGCACATAATAAATATGACTTGTGACTGTGTATGACTAGGGGCTGGGATCATAGCTGGAATGGGCATTATATGTGGGCAGTTGGTGTGCAGAAAGAAGCAAAATGCAGTAAGATATTGTGAAGGTGTGTAGTCATGAATTGCAACTAAAATGGCTGCTGAACAGACACAATCTTGTTTGGCTGGAGGGGCCTAACTTGCAGGTGCTAAAATCCTGGTGTAAGTCTCACACTGAGCCTACTGTATGTCTAATTGTATGCCAATTTAAGCAAGTACATTAAAATGGGATGTAGTTAGGAAGCCGGCAGTCGAAATGCCTACAGCCGGCTTCCCAACATTGAAATCCCGGCATGGGACTAAAGATAGGCATCTAAATACTGACGCAGTCCCATGCTGAAATCCTGACACCCAGCATACCAATTGTAGGTAAGCTGGGAGTCAGGAATACTTAGCTGCAGGGGGGAGGGATAGGATTAAGGACTCCCGGGGGATTTAGGATTAGGCACCCCCCTTTGAGGGTTAGGTTTAGGCTAGGGGAAGGGGGGCTTAGGGTCAGGCACCACCAGAGGGGGTTATGTTTAGGCACCCCTGGGGAGAGGATAGGGTTAGGCACCCCTAAGAGAGGGTTATAGAGCTAGCCTACTTACCTCCCCTGTAGGGATCTTTAACTGCCGGCCTTCCAGCATCAGTATTTCATCCGATGGGTTTAGGTCCAATGGTGATTCATACCGATTTCTATTAAGACTGCTGCAACACTGTTTAAAAGACAAAGCACTGAACATTTGTTTTAAACAAGAAAACGATGCTGCATACTCTGTTGGGGAAGTGAAAAGCTCCATATATATAAGTGTTATCATAAAAAAGCTATTTTCATTTAGTTTACTTAGCAATTCAGATGCTCCTAGACATTTGGGTACTTATTACTGTATCTGCTCAATACAGCCATTAAATGAAATGTACATGTATTGTGTACTGTGATTTTTAGCTCCAGTCATATTACAGCTGCATCTGTCCTAGGTTAATGAGGGGGGAAGGAGCACATTTGCAAATTTGCAAATAATAGGTCTCAAAAATTTGACTTTTCAGATGCAAAGTGCGTTTCCATTTGCATCCAACTCTGATAAAGGACCAGTGTGTCTGAACGGGATGTAGATAAGAGACCAGAGGCTGCGAGGTCTCTATACTGATGCTGGAATCCCAACAAGGGAGTTAAGATAGGCACCAAAATACTGACGCCTATCATAATCCCAACGCCGAACTCCAGGAGGATTTACTGTAAATTGCTAGTAACTGTCACAGCATGCTCGGAAGTCCACTGGGATATGCTGCTTCAATGAAGTACATAAAATAAATATAACACACTCATACATTATAACAAGTATTTTTATTAAAATAAACCCACCACAAACTCTCATTTCCCATTTTGAAAAAACTGCAAAATCCACAGAGAATCAAATGAGAATCTTCTTTTAGAAATAGTCAGGGTTGCTGGGAAGGGGTGGAGCGGATACTATTTACCAGGGGCCGGGCCTGTTGGAGGGGCTCATCGGGGGGGCCCGAGTCCTGGATCCCGCTCCCTGTCCTGTCCCCTCGTCGCCCCCTCCCCTCGCTGCCACTACTTAGTTAGATCAGGGAGAGAATGGTCTGACTGCTACTGCAGCAGCCTCTTTCCCCAGCCCAACACAAACATGTTCTAGCCAGGCTAGGGAGAGAGGCTGCTGCAGAAGCAGTCAGCTCTTTTTCGATGTTATATGCGATTGCGCCCCCACCCCTGGACACCTGCGCCTCCTTGTGCAGCCACAAAGATATTATTTTTTTAAATCTTTTGTAAGGAGGGGGTCTGGCCACAACTCCCCAGGTTGGCCACACCCCCTCCCTGTACCGGGGTCTGGCAAAGTTGTCAGCAGCCCTGGAAATAGTCCATAAAAAGTTTTCATTCCCAGCATAAATCAAAGTGAAACAAAGTAGAAAAAATCAAGAGATGACAACAACTGTTCCATAAAAAGCCCACCACTAAATAGCTATAGTGAATGTAGCAAGACAAGTCTAATGTCACATAATGTCTAATTTTACTGTTCTGTTTCTCTCCTGAGGTACTTTTGCTCTTGATGAATTTACAAGAATACAATTCATTATAATGTTACAGTGTTGTAGTATGTTATCGACACAAGTGGATTAACAGCATTGGCAGGGCCGGATTAAGGCTTGTGGGGGCCCCAGGTCAACTAAGTTGTGGGGTCCCACTTCAAGCCACACAGAGCCGAGCCCAGCCCAGCCGTGCCCCCAGTAGTAGTCTCCCCTCAACAGTAGTCCCCCCAGGAGTACTCCTCGTAGTAATCCCCCTCTATGCTGTGTCCTCCAGTAGTGGTCCCAGCAGTGTGCAGTGCCCCCAATAGTATCCCCAGCAGTGCCCCTAGTAGTTCCCCCCTCTATGCAGTGTCCCTCAGTAGTGGTCCCACCAGTGTGCAGTGCCCCCAGTAGTATCCACAACAGTGCTCCTAGTAGTACCCCCAGTAGTGCCCCTAGTAGTAGTCCGATCCTCCCCCAGCAGTGCCCCTAGTAGTAGTCCTTTCCCCCCAGCAGTGCCCCAAGTAGTAGTCCTTTCCCGCCAGCAGTGCCCTTAGTAGTAGTCCTTTCCCCCCAGCAGTGCCCTTAGTAGTAGTCATTTCCCCCCAGCAGTGCCCTTAATAGTAGTCATTTCTCCCCAGCAGTGCCCCTAGTAGTAGTCCTTTCCCCCCACAGCAGTTCCCCTAGTAGTAGTCATTTCCCCCCCAGCAGTGCCCTTAGTAGTAGTCCTTTCCCCCCCAGCAGTGCCCTTAGTAGAAGTCCATTCCCCCCACAGCAGTGCCCCTAATAGTAGTCCTTTCCCCCCCCAGCAGTGCCTCTAGTAGTAGTCATTTCCCCCTCAGCAGTGCCCTTAGTAGTAGTCTATTCCCCCCAGCAGTGCCCTTAGTTGTAGTCTGTTCCCCCCCAGTAGTGCCCTTAGGAGTAGTCGTCCCCACCCCCAGACACACAAACAGGAAAAAAAAATCTCCACTCACCTTAATCCCTGCTCCAGCATCTGCTCCTTAGTCCAGCATCCTCCAGGACCAGCCCGCTGTGCATGATAGGAGAGACTCATCGTCTCTCCCATCAGTCACTGTGGGAGCCAGAAGACGGAGGCTCCGGCAGTGGGCCACAGCGCAGCAGCCGATGAGAGTCTGTGTGACTCTCATCGGCTGCTAAAACAAACACACAGCTGCCAGCACCAGCAGCTGTGTGTTTGTGCTGTGCAGTGTGGATGGCACTGATGTGCCGTCCACACTACTGCCCTTCCCCAAGCTGATGCAGCAGCACTGACTGTGCTACTGCATGCAGTAGTGTGGGGGCCCTCTGTGTGTGGGGTCCCAGGGACGACTGCCCCTGTCGCCCCCCCTTAATCTGGCCCTGAGCATTGGTTAGCTTTGTGACCACTTTACGGTCACTATAACCATCCCTGTGGTGTCACGTATCATGGTATTCCCTGCTGATTGAAATCACCACTGGTGAATATTCTGGATTAAACAAGGAGGAAGACAAAGGGGTAATTTACTGAAATATCATGTTTGAACAAACTGGGCATTGCTGGCACATGTGTGAGTTATTCAAACACACAAATTTACTAAGAATCTTTTTTGAGTGAATTGTGTTTACTGATGGTCTATGGAATTGTGATTGATCATGTGCAAGTTCAGTTGTATTGGGCTGGAAAGTAATAGAAATGCCTGTAAGCAGCATGTTCAGCAAAAAAGCACTGCACAGATCAGTGTGATCTATGCAGTGCTTATGTGTGTTTTTGAGTAATAATGGGTTAAAATGTAAGAATAGAAAATGGTTTGGGATTCCACCCCAAAGCATAAACAGCCCTGTACCTCAAAATGGATTCAGATAATTATAACTAGCTGCAAACACTGTGGGATATGAGAAAATTCAATCAATTAACAAATGTTAATTAAAAGATATGAGCTCCTACAGTAATTATAAGCAGTGAACATTTTTTAAAGACATATATAGAGTATCAGGGGTCAAATCTATACAGTAAATTATACATTGTGATTATTTTTATAAACATTTTAATACATAAACTAATGTAAACTTTGCAATTTTAATCTCATAAATCTTTGATAAACATTATTTTGTTTTTGTCATATCACTTTTAAATAATATATATATAGATATTGCAGTACTGCTATTATAGACATCACTGTAAATGTAAATACAGTAGGAATGCAAAATGCATTAGATTTATAACATACCACTACACTCTGATAGAGATAGTATACTATAATATTGCATTACATTTTCATTTTGGCCAAAAATATTAATAATATGCAATTACACATACATATTGGGTACACTAGATATAATAAATGTATTAAATTTATAACATAACAAAACACTACTGTCATGGTGTTGTTTACTCCATTTTTAGGTATACAATACCCTGAATGACAACAATTCATCAGATGCATATGATAAGATGATACATCTAATTATAATGACAAGTGATTCTAACATAAAATGCTAATTAAACTCACAAATAAACAATTTCACATGTAAAGCACATATGGATCTTATTAGAAATAAGGAGACATTGACCCTATATTGTATAGAAGTTTTAAAATATTTGTATAGTTTGTTCGAATTTGATTATAAAACATATATAATGTAATGAATGATTGTCTCCAAAAATATAAGTACCAAAGCCAGTTTATGGACAAGCATGTAATTCAGAGTGCAAACATAAAGGTTATCATTTAAATGGCAAGCATAGATAAATTTACGTTTTCCATTCTTTCAGTATTAATTCAAAGTCAAATAAATACATTACAATATATCATGGAAGATGAATTTAATCTAATTGTTATGACTGTAACTTAGGGATTGTATATGTTGAGTCATCAAGGTCCTCTCTCAAGAATAAATCAACTCCTTTCTTCCAGACCTGTATACTCTAAGTCAATAGTTTAGTCAAATGCGTAGCTCTACTTTTAGATATTTTTTTTTTAACTTAAAGCCCAAGAGAAATCATTTGCAATTAGAATCTTAATTTGTAGGATCTGTATTATTTAATTAAGTAGCATATTTTCAAAGCTCATGGGGGAATAATGACATCTACAACAGCAGTTGAGCCAAATATTTTTGAAGCTATTATTAATGTCAAATGGATTTCCATGTCCATACAAATTGTTAAGACCAAGGGGCTTATGTAAAATGGTGCGAGCTTGTGCCGCTGCGGAATTCATGCGACTGTTCCCGTATTTTTAAACAGCAATCATTTTAAAGGCAAAACCAAGCTGGTTATGCCAATAAAATGATTGCCGCTTTAAAAACATTTGCATGCAGTTCTGCAGCAGCTCAAGCTTGTAACCTATTACATAAGCCCCATAGATCAAAAAAATGTCAACTATCAATTTTGAATGACAGAGTAGGAATTGCACTTGAGGAATACTTGATTACTCTTATTTATTGTTTTTATGTTAATTTCTGATCCCCAATCATCTCATGGAAATTAGTTATACTTCAGTTTTATTCACAGTAACAATTGTATTTAATAAATGGGGTAAGTTCAGTATCCTGGCACAGGTGGTGCCGGCGCTTAGAATACCCGTGCTGGAATCAACACACCTGTTAGAATCCCAGCGCCGGCATCCCAAAGGTAAGTAGTGAGGTTGGGGGGAGGGCTAGTGGTTAGGGTTAGGCACTAGGGGGAGCGTTAGGGTTAGGCACAAGGGGGGAGGGTTAGGTTTAAGGTGCAGGGGGGAGTTTAGGTTTAGGCACTGGGGTGGAGGTTAGGTTCAGGCACCAGGGAGGGAGAATTAGGGTAAAGGTAGGAATAGGGGGAGGGTTAGGATACCTACTGACAGGTGTCAGTATCCTAACCGTATCAGGATGCCGGCATCGGGATTTTGACTGCCAAGATCCCAAGCGCCATCCCTTAAGAAACTACACTAACTCCTATAAGCACATAATTAAAATGGAAATGGTCAATTTGGTTCCCAGTGGCTTTCTAATAATAGTACCATTATTGTGATATGGTGAAAAAATATGTTTATGCCCTTCTCAAATCCTATTAAAAAACTATGCAGGTCAATTGACTGGTGCATATGTTTCAAATAAATATTGTGGCCTATTTATAAACATTGGGTAATATTAAATAACAATTCATAATTATTAGATTTTGCATTAGCCCTTAATCCTAGACCACAGATAGGTTATCAATTATACCAAACCAAGTTGTAACTATCAAATGAAAACATCATTATAACAATGGTTATTTGGAGATATTAATAATTTGAATATATTTTATATATGTTATAATTTGTTGATACTATTTTACAAACTATTGATAGTAATTAATTCCTCTGAATTTTTTATTGTTAAGATTTTAGAAATATTTTAATAATTTAACAATTGTTTTATTATCTGATTGCATGCTTTCATTGTCAGGAACTTTAAGAAGTTTCCCTGGCTTATAGCAGATAGTGTGTTCCTGAATCAGAGGAAGGAGGCTGATCCTCTGAAATGCTTAAAGGGAACACTAAAGTCTACCTACTGTATCTATCACTACCAATGTGGACTTCAGATACTGTCTTACCACAAAGAAATTACATTTCTCTTTTACCAAATAAAATCCAACATACCTTGTAAGTGCCTTTATGTACAGTATTCTATTGTTCAATTTACGCTTGATCTACAGTAAAGGAGTTTTTTTCCCCTTCACTCAAGAGTTCTTCATAATACATAACTACTGTACACTGGTGTTGCAGTGATAACTAGAGCTGGGATTTCTAAATAATATCATGTTGTAATATATTGACATAAAAATCTAGCAATATTTAGTGATATATGTAGTTAAAAGCGTAGATAATGCAAAAATATGTAATATCAAATAAACCCAAGATTTATAGAAGTAATTGAAAGTTTACTTTATTTAATATTGCATTATATTTGGGTATGTACATACAACATAATTACTTGTTCTGTGATGCACAATAGACAATTTACATTGTCATATTTTCATTTGCTATTGATTGTCACATGTCAGAAAGAATGTTCTTGTACACAGAAAATAAATTTATCAGTTCACAAAACACCAATGTGCATTCATTTAACAAAGGAATTTTCTTATAAGAAATGTATCATGGGATCAAAATCTTCCCCATTGAGTATTTGGCACACACTGGCATGTTGGATATGAAGGTTTCTATAGAACCTTCTACAACTTAGCCATGCTTTCACCAACTTACTCATACACAGATCTTAGTTTTAGAGTTATGATTTCCATAGTACCCATGGTTTTATGAGAGGAATTCCTGAAGTTACAAATGTTTAAAGCTTTCTGGTATCAATTCCAAAGTTATTTATAATGTATGTGACTTAACATGCCACTTTTAGATTGTTGAAAGAACCATGCAAACTCTGTCAAGAACATTTCTACCAGGGCTGTAACTAGGGTAGTGGGACCAGTGCCATGGCACAGTGCACTGCAGGGCAGGGGGCTCTGTTCGGGCCTGACAATTTTCTGTTTATTATCATTCTCACTTGTAGCTTCCTCTTCTTTTATCCCCAGCATCTCTTGGCCTCCCCTATCTCTTCCCTGGCCCTACCCCATGAGTTTTTGGCCCTTTTTTGAGTGCACTTCTTATGTCCCAGTTTTAAAAAAAGGGGGGGTGCCAATGCTCTTTCTGGCATAGGGCACCAAAAAGTCTAGTTATGGCTCTGGTTTCCATTACCCACTATGGCCCGTATTCAATTTGAATCGAAAATCCATAATCCTCGGAAAAGTTACACCGATGACATCATTTCGCCAGGCGGAAAAGTATTGCCGTATTCAATTAGAAAGACTTTTTGCCTAGACGGAAAGTCAATGCAATGTAATAGGCGGAAAAGTTTTGCCTATGAATAGCAGGCAGAAAAAAGTGCAGAATTGGGGTGCAACATTGCGGGAACGCCCGTGCAGCCTTCAGACAGTCCCCCAAAGGTAAACTGCATCAAACAATTAAAAAAACACTTAAGAACACCAAAAAAAATCACTTTGAATATGTGGGCAAAAAAAAAAATGTTGGGGGACAAAGTTAAAAACTAGCGAACTAGACTCTGGGTGGGTCACCAAGTATGCCCCATGTGTTTTTTTCATTGCAGGGGCTTGCGGCAGGTGGATTTTTCCCAATTCTTTTAACTTAACTTTGCAACTTTAAAATATGCTGGCCCCCATTTTAGAGTACCCCAAATATGCTGGGATAAGTTATTTTCTGCAAAAAAAAAATCCTGAATACTATTCTGCACCACTTATACAAAAACACTATTTAGCAGCTATTGAGCCCATTTAAAAACACCAAATACCTTCCGCAAGCCAAATCAGGGGTAAACATAGCTAAACCCCATGTAAGAGCATCTTTTGGGGGGTGTCAGGCTGATTTCCCCAAAACTGACAGGACTTCCGCTCATTTAAGTTTCGACAGGTCCAGTTTTTGCGTACTTTCAAATTGAATATGGGATATGCAGATACACGGGCACGCGCGCAATACTTTTCCACCTGCAAAACATGCGATGTAGGTGAAAACTCCAGGAGGCGGAAAAGTATCGCGGGTCAGCTCAAATTGAATATGTCTCTTAGCATCTTTAAAATATTCTTTGTAGAAATTCACCATAACTATCCAGGATCCCCACCTTGTGAGCATTACTTTCGGAGGCAAAGGTAAAACCATGTAATGCTTTTTCAAGTATTGCTCTTGTAGAGATTTCACAAAAGCTTTTCAAAAATATACAATATGTAGATAGATAGATAGATAGATAGATAGATACAGAGAGGGCAATCCAGGTACTTTCAGTATATATATATATATATATATATATATATATATATATATATATATATATATGCAGACGTTCTGCACTCACATTCCAATAACTCTGTTACTGATGCTGGGGAGCTCCTTATTTAAAAATTCCAAGAATATATACAGTACAGATAGATACATCAATGATGAAATCAAAGGGCATTCAACAGACTTGACAAAATAATGTTAGCAAGTTTTTTTTATTGATCCATAATGTCAGAAGCAGCTGTTCTAATGCTGTTGTTTGTACAATAATAGTTTGCATTTCTTGAAAAAGGCCCACTATTAGGAACAAAACGTTGAAGCTGTTTTTGCGGCCACTTATGACATTATGGTTCAATTATATATATATATATATATATATACACAGTCAGGTCCATAAATATTGGGACATTGACAGAATTGTGGCCTCTATTCACTACCACAATGGTTTTGAAATGAAACAAACAAGATGTGCTTTAACTGTAGACTTTCAGATTTAATTTGTGGGTAATTACATCCAAATCGGGTGAACGGTGTAGGAATTACAACAGTTTCAATATGTGCCTCTCACTTTTTAAGGGGCCAAAAGTAATGGGACTATCAACTCAAAAGCTCTTTCATGGACAGGTGTGGGCTATTCCCTCATTATTTCATTATCAATTAAGCAGGTAAAAGGTCTGGAGTTGATTCTAGGTGTGACATTTGCATTTGGCATCAGTTGCTGTCAACTCTCAATATGAGATCCAAAGAGCTGTCACTATCAGTGAAGCAAGCCATCACTAGGCTGAAAAATCAAAACAAACCCATCAGAGAGATAGCAAACACATTAGGTGTGGCCAAATCAACTGTTTGGAACATTCTTAAAAAGAAAGAATGCACCAGAGAGCTCAGCAACACCAAAAGACCTGGAAGACCACAGAAAACAACTATGGTGGATGACAGAAGAATTATTTCCCTGGTGAAGAAAAACCCCTTCACAACAGTTGGCCAGATCAAGAACACTCTCCAGGAGGTAGATGTATATGTGTCAAAGTCAACAATCAAGAGAAGACTTCACAAGAGTGAATATAGAGGGTTCACCACAAGATGCAAACCATTGGTGAGCCACAAAAACAGGAAGACCAGATGTTGCCAAACAACATCTAAAAAAGCCATTACAGTTCTGGAACAACATCCTATGGACAGATGAGACAAAGATCAACTTGAACCAGAGTGATGGGAAGAGAAGGAAATAAACTGCTCATGATCCAAAACATACCACCTCATCAGTGAAGCATGGTGGTGGTAGTGTCATGGCGTGGGCATGTATGGCTGCCAATGGAAGTGGTTCCCTTGTATTTATTGATGATGTGACTGCTGACAAAAGCAGCAGAATGAATTCTGAAGTGTTTCGGGCAATATTATATGCTCATATTCAGTCAAATGCTTCAGAACTCATTGGACGGCGCTTCACAGTGCAGATGGACAATGACCCGAAGCATACTGCAAAAGCAACCAAAGAGTTTTTTAAGGCTAAAAAGTGGAATGTTATGCAATGGCAAAGTCAATCCACTGACCTGAACCCGATTGAGCATGCATTTCACTTGATGAAGCGAAAACTGAAGGGAAAATGCCCCAAGAACAAGCAGGAACTGAAGACATTTGCAGTAGAGGCCTGGCAGAGCATCACCAGGGATGAAACCCAGCGTCTGGTGATGTCTATGCATTCCAGACTTCCGGCTGTAATTGCCTGCAAAGGATTTGCAACAAAGTATTAAAAAGTGAAAGTTAGATTTAGGATTGTTTAGTTTGTCCCATTACTTTTGGCCCCTTAAAAAGTGGGAGGCACATATAGAAACCGTTGTAAAAACTACACCATTCACCTGATTTGGATGTAATTACCCTCAAATTAAATCTGAAAGTCTGCAGTTAAATCACATCTTGTTTGTTTCATTTCAAAGCCATTGTGGTGGTGAACAGAGGCCAAAATATGAAAATTCTGTCAATGTCCCAATATTTATGACCTGACTGTATATATATATATATATATATATATATATATATATATATATATATAAATGGCAATAGTGCATGGCACTCCGGGACTTTGAAAAGAGATACAGACAGACTGTGTCTAATAGAGTTGACATTTCTGAGCTCTGAGGCTCTTTTGTCAAGACAATACACAAAAATACAATGAAATAAACATACTTAAAAACATACCAGTGACCATACACCTCAGTGCACATCCAATGCGGACCCTCCAGAATCCCGATGATGTCATGGGCATGCATCACGCCGGCGCTCGGTGACTCACTGGGGGGCATGTAGCAAGTGAGAACCATCACTATGAGAACTATGTGAAACAAATAAACACATACATCAAGCAGACATGTAGAATCATCAGGATGGAAATCAATATGTAAATAACATAATAAGAACATCATATGGGGCTGCTGGTCTGTCAATAAATACATGGCTGAATTTGACTAAAGAAATCAGTGCTTAAAACACATCTTAATTGTGGTCCAAGATTTATCATCCTACAAAGCTTAAATATATTGACAGTTATCAGACAGTTCAATTTATGAACACATTGAAAATGACCCTACTAAGAGGTTCAAAATAGAACTTTTTGAATTATTACAATAAGCGGTAGACAGTAAGGTGATTACCGAAAACACCAGAGATGCATTAAAACAAAATGCTCTGAAAATACTGGTATTATACAAAATTCCAAAGTTAAACAAAGATGCTGTATGTCCCTCGGGAAGACCCATCATCACGGCCAGGGATTCATTGTACTACGGCGTGTCACAGTACTTAGATCATTGTTTACAGCCGCTGCTCTCCACCAAACCTATGTTTCTTAAATACACCACTTCCTTCATTTAGAGTTTGCTAGCTCTATCTCCTCTCCCAGGTCAACATTTGCTGTGTACTATAGATGTCTTTAATCTTTACACTAGTATTCATCATCAAGATCTTATACAGTCAACCCAGACATTCATTCAAGATCATCTAAACTACACTGGGCCCAATGTTGATTTTTTCAGGATTGGTTATATCAGGTGACTAAGAAGGGGGAAGATGTTGTGGAACAACTAATAGTTCCCAAAGCCTACAGAAGAACAGTATTGGATCTGGCCCATGGTCGTATTATGGCAGGTCATCTAGGGGTAGAGAAAACCACTGAGCGAATAATGCAGAGGTTTTTCTGGCCAGGGCTTCATAAAGAGGTATCTGACTTTTGTGCATCCTGCCCTGAGTGTCAGTATCATGCTCCCAGACCACATTTTAAGGGACCACTAGTTCCATTGCCTATTATAGAGGTGCCGATAGTGAGAGAGCACCTGAAACAGGCTCAACAGGCACAGCAGAGGGTATACAACCGCAATGCTCGGTTACGCAGCTTTGCTCCTGGGGACAGAGTGTTAGTGTTGGTTCCCACTGTGGAAAATAAACTTTTGGCTATATGGCAAGGGCCCTTTGAAATCTTAGAAAGAGTGGGACATGTCAATTACAAAGTTTACCAGCCGGGGAAAAGAAAGCCGGAACAGATATACCATATAAATCTGTTGAAGCCCTGGAAAGATAGAACGGTACTGTCGGCAGTCCGAGCCCTTCCAGTAAGTCCAGGGCCCTTAGTTTCCGAAGTTACAGTGGCAAAAACCGTGTCGGCAATTCAACAACGAGAGGTCAAGGAGTTTCTGGTTAGAAATAGGGTGCTGTTCTCTGACGTACCTGGGAAATCCTCGGTCGTTAAACATGACATCATCACTGACCCAGGGGTTAAAGTTAATCTAAAGCCCTATAGGTTACCAGAAGCACCAAGAGCATCGGTGCCGAAAGAAATTAAAAATATGCTAGATTTAGGGGTTATTGAAGTATCACATAGTGAATGGTCAAGCCCCATTGTGTTGGTTCCAAAGCCCGACGGGAGTGTGCGTTTCTGCAATGACTTCCAAAAGTTGAACAGTGTTTCAAAATTCGACGCCTACCCGGTGCCACAGTGCAGAAGGAGGCATTGGCCATAAAGTGGGCATTACGAACTTTTAAATTTTTGGTGGAACACAGGCCAGGGGGCCTGTTGTTTAAAGCAGACGCGTTGTCACGCGTTCATTGTTTGGGGGCTTCAGTTGTTCCGCCCCATAGGTCAAAACAAAGGGGGGGGATATGTGATAGGATCACTGGTAAAGTGGTCTGTGGCAGGGACATTTATCCCAGATTCCTGTCCTATGTGTTTAAAATCCCCAGGAGAAAGTCTGCAGTGTAGCAGGCTTGAGTTTCGGCTTTTTGAAAAGCCGGTTTGGGACCTGGGGGTTGTGGGTGAGAGGAGAGGGAGGGCTCCACCCACGGCCACTCCAGGTTTTGGTTCTCTTAGCCTGGTACCAGGCTTGTTAGGTTTTCCACCTGAGAGTGGCCAATATAAGCCTAGTTTGTTTAGGGCTGATTGTCTCACCTGGGAGAGCAGACAGGGAGTTTGCTCAGAGACACTGGAAAAACCTAACTGTAAGTGTTGTGCTGTGCTTTGGTTGCTGACGAAGGTATTAGGCCCTGCCAAGTTCTGGTAGTGTGGGAACTACCTGTGAAGTTAGTGCCCCGACAGGGCTAGGATTTACATTTATGTTTTCTTTGTGTTATTTGTGACATTGTACAATAAAGACTGGCGCCGACCAGCTTTTACTTGCATCCAGACTGGTGTGCTGCTTCCCTGCTGCTGTGTGTGTGTGTAAGGAAGGAGTCCTCTACCCAGGAGAGGGGCCCCCCTATCCTAACTGTGTCACAATACATATACACATGTATATATATGTTGTGAACTTTGTGCATGTGATGGCTGACTTTTGGGGGTGGCTACAAACACCGTCATTGTTATGGTGACTGCCCGGTTGCCTGGCAGCGCGGGTGCTATGGACGCACTGCCGATGTAGTTTCCGGCAGATGCAGGTCCTTGCACTCTGCGCTGTCTGCTGCTGGCATGTTTTGCCTTGCATTCCGGTGGTAGATTGAGGGCTACAGGTCGCATCACAGGTGGGTACCATTAGACTGATTAGATCAGGTATTTAGGGCTGCATTTGCACTTTACCACTTTGTTTCCCCTGAAGACGGTTGATACTGAAACGGCCATTGGGAATAAGGTGCTGGGTATGAACGCTGAGCCCCAGCGATGAATGAATACTTGGATAAGTGATTTATAATCTATAACATGATGCTGGTACATGTGTTGCCTTGAAGATGTTTTTTCACTATGGATCTTAAATATTTATAACTTTATGGAGTGCTGGTCAAATCTATACATGAGCCCCTGATTGGATCTCCTGGATGGATGATTTGTGTATCTAATACAAGGACCCTTCCCCAATTATATTGGTTATACTAAGTGCAGTGCTGTTTTTACAATGTGACTTTATTTATATTCCTGTTCTGGGATCAAAGCTGCACCACAGTTTTATCATTCCTGTTTGTCTGTGTTTGTTATTATTTTCATTTTTGTATTTTTGTCTTTACTAATCATTTTGAATTGGTGCTTGATATGGATTTTGACATCGGAGATCTGACTGGTACTAAAAGATTTTTGGACAAAGATGTGTCCAAAATCTTGTTTGCAAATACTGAACAGCTTTCATTTGATATAGATAGCCCAGCAGAAGTCCACGCTGATTTACTTAAATTGAGGAAGATATTGGTTGAATTAGAGTTGTGTGGTCTGACATTATTGCAGTACCATAAAGATAACCTCAAACCTAGAGGATTCCGTATTAGGAATCAGCTCACATTAGGGTGCAGCAACTTCTGCAAACAATGGTAATTAATATTAAATCAATGCAGTTTTGATCTTATGCTACTGGTGATACAACAATTAAATTCTGATATAGAGAATGTCAAAAAAGAAATTGAGATTTGTGAAGTAGGGGGTCTTGATACATTTAAAGCTGATAGTGGGACAGATTGGCTAACTAAATTGGAGGATACAGGTTCTAACTTTAAAACTGAATTACTGGCTATTAAAAAGGCTAAATATAGGAAGGTAAGGGAAGACTACAGAGACCTTAGGCCCTCATTCAGAGCCGGACGCTCTGAGCAGAGCACACGCTCTGAATGAGGGCCGTCCTCCATAATTATGGAGCATCCTCCTGGACGCTCGTATAGCTGTGGGTCACCACCCACAGCCTGTACGAGCGTGCAGGTTGATGGCCGCGATGGTCTTGACCATCGCGACCATCGCCACTGCGAGCCGGAGCCTGCGGTTGAGTTTCTCAACCGCAAGGCCCGGAGTGATTTTGGCTCTATCAGAGCCAAAATCACTCCCACTGACATCACTAGTGATGTCAGTGGGCCGGCTTCTGACGGTAGGCGTTCCCTTGGGAACGCCCCCGTCTGGGAGGCATGCCGCCAGCACGCCCACCAAAGGGGGCGTGCTGTGAATCAACATCGACAGCACGCCCCCTTTGATCAGACACAATGAGCGAAGGAAAGTCCTGCGCTCGTCCCATCTTGCGCATGCGCACGACGGAGCTCCCTCCGTCGTGCGCATGCTCAGTGCAGACCATCGACCCACTTGCGAGCGGACAGCCGCTCGCGAGTGGGTCTGAATCAGGCCCTTAGAGTCTACCCCTGGCTAATGTCACAATCCATTAGATGCCCATGGAGATCGGGACAAACTTTTAGATAAAGAACTGATAGTCAATTCACTGATATAGAATCATATACATCTCAGAGTGATTCTGATCAATCAACAGGTGGTAATAGCCTTTTTTTAGGGGGTACAACCACAACATGCAGCAAGGTATCATTAGACAAGGGACAAAAAAACCCTGCTGGAGAGGAGGTATCAAACTTAAAAAATCAAAAAGGAAGAGACTCCAGGGGAGCGCGGTATTAGGCATTTAAAATCTATCAGACTATACATTAACAGAATCCAAAACTATGGCTTTAGTTAAGGGTTTTTCTTTTGTGCAGACTCAAAAACAGAAAGCCTTTGACTTTGAAGTGGAACTGTATAAATTCCACAGGCAGTTAAGACTGAAAGACTTCTTTAGTAAAAAAAACTGTTAATGCACAAGATAAAACACCATTTAAGGTCCCTAGCACCTTTGACCCTCCATCTACTAATGCATCTATAGAGACCTTATGTGTTTAGTCAAAAAGGATACCCTACCCCACATTCGTAAGGCTAAAATACATCACTTTAATTTATCCCTTAAAGAGTCACTAGCTGTGAAATCCCTTCATGACATCAAAAATATCATTATTCGCCCCACCGTTAAGGGCGGGGGTATAGTTGTGCTAAATCATGTGGATTATACCAATGAGGTTATGAGGCAACTTGTTGAACCTGGTTGCTATAAAAAACTCAAATTTAATGCAACCAATCGATAAAAAAAAAAAGATTGATTCAATCATCCAAATTGGTTTGTCTAATAATTGGGTGGATGAGAGTACAGCTAAATTCCTTACTCAGGAATTTCCTAGGATTCCTTTACTATATATATTGCCTAAGATCCACAAACGACTGAGTAAACCACCAGATACACCAATAATTTCTTTGATGGGGTCTCTTAGTCAGCCGGTATCCCAAATTATGGATTACTATCTGCAGCCAGTAGTTTAAATTTAAAACAAACCATATTTCATCAAAGATACGACTGATTTCTTAAACAAACACAAGAAAATTGTCTCTCCTCTTAAGGGATATATACTGGTGACACTTGATGTCACCAGTTTATATAGCAGCATTGTCCACGAAGGACAACAGGCTGTTAGGAATGCTTTAACAGCCAGTTCACAGTACGCAGGTCCCCCCCATTGAATTTTTGCTATTACTAATGCATATTATTTTACACAAAAATTATTTCTTTTTTGACAATTCTTTTTATTTACAGCTGATCAGCATTGCAATGGGGGTCTAACATGGCTCCATCATATGCTAATTTATTCATATATGATTTTGAAAATGTTCACATTATGTCGGATTATGATTTTTCTAAGTTTATAATTTTTTACGTTCGCTTTATTGATGATTTATTTTATTTGTGGACCAGTGGTGAGACGGCATTATTAGAGTTTGTTGAAAGACTAAATGGTCTTTCAGGGTCGATTATATTTACTAGCAATCACAATATTAGCAAAATTGAGTTTCTTGATGTCTCAGTTGAACTTTACAATGGTGCTCTTATTCTATACAATAAACTTAAGGATAAAAATACATTGCTTTTGGAATTAAGTTTCCAAGAAGGGGCAACCCTATTCACAATTTATAAGAGTAGCACAAATAACTGCAGATGCTAAAAAACTTCCTGGGGCTTTTGAGAAAATGGGCCAGTGTTTCGTTGAATGGGGATATGATCCAGGTGAGGTCCAAGGGGGCATTAATCGATGTATTGCCTGTAAACGGGATGAGTTATTGAATCCAAATGATCAAGCAGATGAAGTTGAATGTCTAGTATTTGCTAGCAAATTTTCCATTACTTCCAGTATAGTGAGAAAAGTCATCTTACAGTACTGGCACATTATCCAGACTGATCCAACCATGAGCAAATTTTGTGAACATACACCTTTGTTCTGCTATAAACGAGGATGAAATTTAAAAGAGATAATTACGTACTCTAATATTAGTCCAAGAGTGACCACAAGCTCAAATTGGTTGATGTTACAGTCTGAGACTTACAAATGTGGCAATTGCATGAATTGTAAATAAATGAAGCCTGGAAAAACCTTATAGTACCCACCCCTTGGAATAAAGTATCAGCTAAAACACAGACTGACCAGTGAGACGAAATTTGGGACCTATATTAATTTGTGCCCATGCAATAAACTTTATGTAGGTAAAACTATCCGTATGGTTAAGGTGAGTATCACATTGCATCGTTCCTCTATTAAAAAAAGCCAGCATTGAAATAGAGGCCAGCACTCCTTCAGTGGCAAGACATTTTGCCAACAAGGGCCATTCTATTAAGGATTTTAGATTCATGTTACTTCACCATGTACCTCCATTGAGACGGGGAGGAGACAGAAATACATTATTGCTTAAACAAGAAAGCCGTTGGATTTACCAATTTAAAACATTGCCACCAGGAGGATTGAATGAGGAATTTTACTTATCTCCTTTTTTGTGATGGCTATTAACTGTGATTGCCTGTTGATGACCTATGTTAATGTATTGATGTTATTTATTAATATGTGCTCTTCAATAACTAATAATGTCTAAGTTTTTTGTAATATTATGTCTTTGATGAGAATTTTTGTTTGTCAATTGTGTGCACATTAACATCCTATATGACAGTTTTTATGATGCTCCATTAGTGGACCCATTTATTGGTTCTGTATTGAGAATGGGTCCTGCAGATTATAATTTAGGTTCTATTTAGTATATTACCAGTGGAGATAATAGCGTCTATGTGATCATTATTGTACACTCTCTATTGTCTATGGGTGTTATGTTGTGCACTTTGTGCATGTGATGGCTGACTTGTTGGTAGCTACTACTGCTGTGATTGTTGTGGTGACTGCCCAGTTGCTTGGCAGCACAGGTGCTATGGACACACTGCCAATGTCATTTCCAGCGGATGCAGGTCCTTGCACTTTGTGCTGTCCGCTGCTGGCATGTTTTGCCTTGCATTCCAGCTCTGGATTGAGGGCTACAGGTCGTGTCACAGGTGGGTACCATTAGATTGATTAGATCAGGTATTTAGGGCTGCACTTGCACTCTAGCAATTTGATTCCCCTGAAAACAGTTGATACCAATATGGCCGTTTGGACTAAGGTGCTGGGTATGAATGCAGAGCCCCAGCGATGAATGAATACTTGGATATGTGATTTATTATCTATAACGTGTTGCTGGTACATGTGTTGCCTTGAAGATGTTTTTTCACTATGGATCTTAAATATTTATAACTTTATAGAGAGCTAGTCAAATCTATACTTTAGCCCCTTATTGGATCTCATGGATGGATGATTTGTGTATCTAATATGAGGACCCTTTCCCAATTATATTGGTTATACTAAGTGCAGTGCGGCTTTTACATTGTGACTTATATATTTTTATATATAAATATATATATATATATATATATATACATACATACACACAATCCACTTGCAGCGGCACTCAAGTCTGCAGTAAAAGGAAAGGTGGCAGGATAAACTTCCAATGTTTCAATGCACAAGTTTACTGCATTGGCCTCAGGGCATATGCAAACAACATAGAAATTAAACACATACCTATATACCATCACCAACACCATATAAGCCCATGTCTTTCAGAGCCCAGCGTGTGGCATACACAAAAGACATCCACACACTGCATCTGTTGCCAGACAGATGGAGCACCTTGCCATAAGGCAAAAGTGATAACTAAGTCACTCGGGGAACAAAACATCAAAATTATGAGTCCATGGCCTGGAAACTCCCCAGACCTTAGTCCCATTTAGAACTTGTGGTCAATCTTCAAGAGGGCCTCCCCCTTTCTCTCTATCCTCCATGGATCCACTAGTATGCCCCAATTTTGATAATACTCAGATATGACCTATGAATTTGACTCTTCTCAAGAATTGATACCTAAACACTTTAATGGCAGTAAAGCAATACCTAAATGTGATTAACCATCTCATATTTCAGTTCAGTTAAGAAAGATATTACCATGGTCTGATTTTGAGCCTAATTCCAACAATGCAGCTATTAAAACCTTTTTCCCGCATGTTAGAAAGGGACATTTCTAGTATGAAATCTGCTAGTAATATTAATTCTATATGTACTAACAATCTGCTGGTGAACACAAAGCTTTACAGAATTTATCCAGACTGATATTGTCATCCACCCTGTGGATAAGGGTGGGTCAATAGTAGTGCAGGACCTCGACAAGTACAAAAATGAGATTGCACAACAATTATCTGATCCATCTGTTTATAGGTTATTGGAAAAGGATCCTGCTGATAAATTCAGAAGGGAGTTGCCAGCAGTTTTACAGGATGCTGTCAGCGATGGTGCAATCTCTTAATCTTTATGTGAGTCTTTATTGCCCAAAACCCCTTTGTCACCATTATTATAGACGTGGCCAAAAGTGAACAAGGGTTGGTTGATCCACCAGGTAGACTGATTTAATCAGCCCGGGGATCCCTATTTCAACCAACCTCAGTATACCTTGATGCAATTCTGCAACCGTGTATATTGAGCAATCCTATGTATTTGCTTGTTACTAGTTTGTTTTTGAACAAACTACATGCATTAGAGGAAATTCCTGGTGATAGTTTATTCTGTAGTATCGATCTATCAAATTTCTATATGTTGTATTGTATACATGTTGTCGTATTCATGTTTTATGTGAACAGGTAGTAGTTTATTAATAGTGTGCACACTATTTATTAATGCTATGAGTGACAGCTTGCTTGTTTTATTGATTTAATGAATATACAAAAAGTTTTTTCTGTGTTAGAGATATTTATTATACATAGTGCCAAATATATGTTGAGCGCTGGAAAATTTCCTATATCCTTCATCTTTTGTAGGGACAACTATATATCTGGCAAAATGTATTTTTATGCCAGGTATATAGATGGGATAATTGTTATTTGGATGGCTACTGTTGAGGAATTTGAGACATTTATTAAATTGCACAATGGATCTGATAATCCAATTAATCCAATTAATTCAACTACAGTATTAATCCTGAAAAAGTAATTTTTTTCAAAGATATGTTTAGCCTACCAGAGGGCAAATTTTCTACATCTTTACTTAGTAAGCCCACCGATAGGAACACAATGTTGCATGTGTCCATATTTCATCCCAAGCCATTAAAGTTTAGCCATCCTTATTCATAGTTCATCCATGTTCTGAGAATATCCAGTAATTGGACAGCTGCTATGAGTCAGGTTGACCAGATGAGTGATACATTTTTTGGGCATGGATACAGTAGAGAGCTACTTTATGGTGCTAAGACCAGAGCATTTACAAAAACAAGTGATTAGCTCCTGTTGTAAGAGAGAAAGCAGGAAAACATATGCTATGGGTCACTCACTTTAATGTTGACAGTGCGGGCATCAGGACAATATGTAAACATCTGTGGCCAATTATTAGCTTGGATACTGACTTGAATTTGAGTGATATGAATATTATGCCCTGCTATACTAGTGGACATAATATTCAGGATTGGGTTATGAGAAAATATGTTACCAACCAGGATAAAAGTGAATTGGAACACTTTTTGAGAAGAAAGAATGGGTGCTTTAAGTTCTTAAAGTGCATGACTTGCAGTTACCTGATTATGGGTGGCAGTTTTTGCCACCGTACAGTGGTAAAAGAGTATTCATTAGGCATAGATTTAGCTGTATGAGCAGGTTTATTGTTTATCTAATAAAGTGCCCATGTGATCTCTACTATGTCAGGAAGACCAACAGGACCCTGCGCAAATGGATGGCTCTTAATTGCTCTGTGATCAGGGCTACCATCCAGTTTTGTAACAGTGACCAGCCTGTGGCTCGTCACTTTGCCCAGGTGGGTCATAACCTTACTGTGATTAAGTATATGATCATTGATCATATACCTCCTTCAATCAGAAGTGGTAGTAGATCAAATAAATTAGTACAGTGTGAGTCCTGCTGGATCCATAAATTGGGGACCCTTGTACCCAGGGGGCTTAATGATGGGTTGGGCTTGCATTACTTCATTTGACCTGTATTGACTGAAGGTGGTTTAAGATATCAGGTATGCTATGTAATCAATGTGCTGTACCTTTTTCCTCATTAATGATTCATTTCTTAACCAATGGTTCATTTATTTATGTATATCTGTGCAATGGATGTTATAGCTGCTAATAGGGTAGCATGATACAGTACATTTGCTGATTGTTAAGAGTACTGTCTAATATATAATATTAGCCAGGTTATAGCAGAATATGTTTATGTCTTTACGCTCTGTGTAAAGTGTTCTGCACTATTTAAATAAGTGTGAAGTTGTATTATATTTCATAGGATCCAGTGTTTTCATCTGCTTTGTTTGTATATCCTGTAGCCGCAGCAATGGACACAGGGTGTGGACATTATCTGTGGGTGCCACACGCTGTGCGCTGGAAAATGTGGGCTTATGTGGTGTTGGTGATGATATATAGGTATGTGTAATTTATTATGTTGTTTTGTATATGCCCTGAGGATGATGCAGTAAACTTATGCATTGAAACAATGGAAGTTTATCCTGACTATGTGCTATGTATTGCAGACCTGAGTGCCGTTGCAAGTGGATTATGTATGCTTGGGGCCTATATAGGGCACCAGGGAATTACTATCATATTAATGGGAGTGCCGCCTAACTTGAAGTGTGATATATATATATGATCCAAAAGAGAACTCACTCAGTATATGTTATAGATAATTGCCTGGGTGCCTTCTGCAGTAAAATTCAACACTGTAACCAAGAAACAGCGGCACTCTCCGGACTTTTTGAAAATTTTAGCTGAAGTTTATTGCATGCCACAAAGATGCCAACATTTCAGGGCAAAAAAACAATTGGATAACATTATTGACAAATTTGTAGTGAGAGGTTACTCATTACACTTACTCAGAAAACAAAGGGATGAGGTACTCTCCTTGAATCGTGATGATCTACTACAGCCTAAAGTTAGAAAGGATCAAGAGGTAATTCCTTGGAAACTGGAGTATCAAACCAGCAGCCCCGTTATCAACAGAGCAACCAGGGCACTATAGCCCCTAGTAACATCAGACAAAGATCTACAATGTTTCAAGGGGAAACGTCCTATGGCTTGTTCTACAAGAGGTAGAAATATAAAGGACATTGTTGTCCACACAGACATCACTGGTTTCAATAGTGATAAAAAAGAAAGCCAATTCCTCTGCACATGGGCATCAGGTTGCTACAGATGTACTAAATGTACAACCTGCTCACGGGTTCCACTTTTAAACATCCACAACAGGAGCAAACTTACCATATTAATTATGTACTTACTTGCACTTCGACCTATGTAGTGTATTTAATTATATGCCCTTGTGGATATTATTACCTGGGCAAAACCATCAGGATGGTGAGGGAGCGAATGGCTTTACATCACTCTGCTATTAAAGCAGCATTGACTAAACAATCAGCTGATCAGCCAGTCGTAAGACACTTCTTACAAGCCAAACACCCTTTAACATCGTTAAAACATCTGATCATCGATCAAGTACCTGTTTTAATATGGGGGGTGATTGAGGGGGGCAACTGCAGAGACTTGAAGCATCATGGATCCATAGACTGGGTACCATACATCCTATGGGATTGAATGAAAAATTACCTCTTCATGTGTTTATGTAATTGAAGATCTAACATACAACATACACATTAATTAATGATATATCGATACTTACTTATATTGGGTATATTTTGCCTATATTTGCAACCTTCTATTGGACTGAGACTTTAAACAATAGATTATAATGTATTGATTTATTTGGCCGGAGTAAATAGTATAACAAATTTGGAGAGACATTAATGTGTTTATATTGCCTTGTCATTTTGTAACAGACATGTGTTGTTCTAGGTGGTTTGCATATTTTTAATTTAGTATATGTATCCTTTTGAACAGCTCAGAGGGCCGGGGAGACAGCGCTATAGATGTGTGAGGTGTTACCTAGGCAACTCACTAACTTCAACCTGACATCATCAGAGGGGGCCAGCTGCACTGCGTGCACGGCTCCCCCACACACTGCCTGCTCTGGTCCTCTGCAGCGTGTAATGAGGATATCACTTCTATAAAGGTAAGCATATTTAGCAACTACTTTTTGTTATGTTTCTGTAAAATTATTGCATTGCCTAGCCTTGAGAAAAGGGTCCTGCACAGCCCTGAAACGTCGGCATCCTTGTGGAATGCAATAAACTTCAGCTAAAATTTTCAAAAAGTCCGGAGAGTGCCGCTGTTTCTTGGTTACAGTATATATATATATATATATATATATATATATACACCAATAAAGCTGTATCTGGCACTCTAGGCAGCTGCAAGCCTCTTTCAAAATTGCTTAGGTGCCTTCCGAAGATGGGGTGTAGTTCCCCTCCAAACGGTGCAAACAATAGACGTCACTCCAAGTCTTGCAAAGGTAATAAACATGCCTTTAATTCATATCGACATTTCGGGGACTGCTTCCCCATAATCAGTACAGACATCAATGTAAACTGTGCTACCAAACAGACTTAAATACTCACACATTGCTATTCACTCATCCCGCGTCAGATGCCAGCACCCAGCTGCACATAATTAAAGTGACAACTCTAGTGCTAGGCAAGATATATGACATCAGTACGGGGGGAGGGGGGCTGCGTCTGACACAGGTCTCAGAACCACATAGGAGTTGCTAAGCAACAATAAACATAATATTAAATTACCAAACTAGTGATTATCACATAGAAATATAAAAAGCAAAAATAAACAAAAATAAATAAAACACATACTAAACAAGTGACAATAATTATATAAGTGCTATCAATATAGTATATAAACCAATAAAATGTAAAATATAAATACTATGCATATATGGTATTCTTATACCCTATACTGCATATATCAAATATAGACATCTAATTAACACAAAAATACAATACATTGCAAAGGAAAAGTAAAAAAATACATCAATAATATCATATATAACAAATATCATATATCAGTGCATGTTGTAATATATAAACCAAACTCAAATATAAAAAAAAATTCAAAAAAAATAAAAAGAATAATAAAATAGAGACATATTCATGATGAGCAGAGACCAACACAGTACATGAATAAATAAACTCTATCAAAATAGGCAGAGAACATGCTCTGCTCAGTGAAGCAAAGGTTCTAATCAGCTAGACTGCTGGACATAAACAAGAAACAACCTCGTTTTGCAACAGATTTCATCAAAGTAACAACATCCACATACTCTTGCAATTTAGATGTCTTACTATTAACATGGAGCATTCATAAGAAACAGCTTAACACCAATGCCTCATTCAAACTTTTGTGGTTTACCATATCTAAAGTAAACATCCACTTGGCCTCTAATTGTTACAGCTGCTTAGACATGTCTCCTCTTCTAATTTTGAATGGCACTTGGTCAATCATTCTATATCTGAGCATGGCCATGTAATGCTTAGCCTGTGCAAAGTGCCTGGCTACGAGTTTGTTTCTTGTTCATGTACAGCAATCTAGCTGATTAGAACCTTTGCTTCACTGAGCAGAGTGTGTTCTCTGCCTATTTTGATAGAGATTATATATTAATGTACTTTGTTGGTCTCTGCTCATCATGAGTATGTCTCTATTCTATTATTCTTTTTATTTTTTCCTATTTTTTTTTCTATTTTCAGTTTGGTTTATATATTACAACGTGCACGAAAATATTTTATTTGTTGTATATGATATTTTTTATATATTTTTTTGCTTTTCCTTTGCAATGTATTGTAATTTTGTGTCAATTAGATGTCTATATTTGATATATGCAGTATCGGGTATAAGAATACCACACATGCTTAGAATTTATATTTTTAATTTTAGGGGTTAATATACTATATTGCTAGCAGTTATATATTTATTGTCACTTGTTTAGTATGTGATTTATTTATTTTTGTTTATTTTTGCTTTTTATATATCTATATTATAATCACTAGTTTGGTAATTTAATATTCTGTTTATTTTTACTTATCAACTCCTATGTGGTTCTGAGTCCTGTATCAGACGCGGCCCCCATACTGACACCATATATCTTGCCTAGCACCAGAGTTGTCAGTCAATTATGTGCAGCTGGTTGCTGGCACTGACGCTGGACAAGTGAACAGCAATGTGTGAGTATTTCAGTCTGTTTGGTAGCACAGTTTACATTGATGTCTGTCCTGATGACGGATTAGCAGTCCCCGACAAGTCGATATGAATTAAAGACATGTTTATTACCTTTGCAAGACTTGGAGTGATGCCTATTGTTTGCACTATATATATATATATATATATATATATATATATATATAATGTAAGGAAAGGTTGCACTCACCATAAGCATAGTCCAATGGCAACCGCTGGGGTGTCCCACAGAAGGATGTGGTCCAAAAAAATTCCACCAATTGAATAGAGCAAGTATATATTAGGGGTGTGCACCGGCCACTTTTTATGTTTTGTGTTTTGGTTTTGGATCTGGATCTTTCTTCATGTTTTGGATCTGGAATGGTTTTGCCAAACCCACCCTTCCGTGTTTTGGGTTCTGAGTTTTGTGTTTTGGATCTGTATTTTTTTTAAAAAAAAGCATAAAAACAGCTAAAATCACAGAATTTGTGGGTTTTTCTGCTCCTATGCTATTATTAACCTCAATAACCTTAATTTCTACTCATTTCCAGTCTATTCTGAACACCTCACACCTCACAATAGTGTTTTTATGTCCAAAAGGTTGCACCAAGGTAGCTGGATGACTATGCTAAGAGATATGAGTGGGCGGCACAAACACGTGGCCCATCTAGGAGTGACACTGCAGTGGCAGACAGGATGGCAGTTTGAAAAACTAGGCCCCAAACAGAACATAATGCAAAGAAAAAAAGAGTTGCAAGATGGAATTGTCCTTGGGCCCTCCCAGCCACCCTTATGTTGTATAAACAGGACATGCACACTTTAACAAACCAATCATTTCAGTGCCAGGGTCTGCCACATGACTGTGGTTGAAATGATTGGTTCGTTTGGGCCCCCACAAAACAAGCTGGCAATTAATCTGTCCCTGCACAAACTGGCTCTACGGAGGCAAGATGTCGTCCTCATCCACCGATTCCTCACCCTCTTCAGTGTTGTGTACTTCCTCATCCTCACAGAGTATTAACTCATCCCCACTGGAATCCACCACCACAGGTCCCTCTGTACGTTCTGGAGGCTGGTCTCCCTGGAAGAGTTGATAATTCATTTTTATGAACATCATCTTCTCCACATTTTGTGGAAGCAACCTCCTACGCCTTTTGCTGACAAGGTTCCCAGCTGCACTAAACACTCTTTTGGAGTGCACACTGGAGGGGGGGCAACTCAGGTAAAATAGAGCCAGTTTGTACAGGGGCCTAAAAAATTGCCTCTTTTTCCTGCCAGTACATGTACGGACTGTCTGACATGCCTACTTGGATGCTGTCACCGATGTAATCCTTTAACAGACAGACGCACGCTTGTTGCTGCTGTTTTGAGGATGCAGGTGCGGCTACAGCCCACACAATTCACAAAGACAGAAAAAATAAGAAGAATTTTTTTATTGTTTGTGGAGTGCACTTTGAGGGTTACACCACCCTTTAACAGACAGACACATGCTTGTCACTGCTGCTTTAAGGATGCAGGTGTGGCTACAGCCCACACATTTCACAAAGACAGAAAAAAAAAGAAGAATTTTTTTATTGTTTGTGGAGCGCACTTTGAGGGTTACACCACCCTTTAACTGACAGACACGCGCTTGTCGCTGCTGCTTTAAGGATGCAGGTGCGGCTACAGCCCACACATTTCACAAAGACAGAAAAAAAAGAAGAATGTTTTTACTGTTTGTGGAGTGCACTTTGAGGGTTACACCACCCTTTAACAGACAGACGCACGCTTGTTGCTGCTGCTTTAAGGATGCAGGTGCTGCTACAGCCCACACATTTCACAAAGACAGAAAAAATAGAAGAATGTTTTTATTGTTTGTGGAGTGCACGTTGAAGGTTACATCACCCTTTAACAGACAGAAGCACGCTTGTCGCTGCTGCTTTGAGGATGCAGGTGGAATCTAGTCGGGATTTGGAACCGGGACACACTACCTCCATCAATTGTCTAAATCCCACTGCACTAATGGCGGATACCGGACGCACGTCTAACACCAACATAGCAGTCAAGGCATCAGTTATACGTTTTGCTTCAGGATGACTGCTGTTGTACTTCATCCTCCTCGCTAGGGACTGTTGGAGGGTCAATTGTTTAGTAAAAGTAGTGGTGTTCCTACTTCCTCTTTGAGATGATGAACAACTCCCAGCAGCAGCAACAGCACTAGGAGGAAGTGGTTCTTGATATTTCCCTATTTTATTTTTATCTGAGAAAGTTTGGTCCTCCATTTATGTTATATTGATATAGGTGCACACAAACACAGAAAATATTTTTTTATTTTTGCTGGAGAGTAGTGCACTTTGTGCGTTACACCACCCTTTAAGAAATGAGCCAGCCGGCCCTTTACTTATGCGACACAGGCGCATGCTTGGCGCTGCTACTTTGTTGATGCACGTGCAGCCACAGTACACACAATTCACAAACAAAGAATTTTTTTTTTAATTTTGTTTGGAGTGCCCTTTGGGGGTTACAGCACCCTTTAGTGGTCAATCCAGCCGGCCCTTTATTTATGGGATACAGGCGCACGCTTGGCACTACTTTGTTGATGCACGTGCGGCTACTGCGCACACAATTCACAAACACAAAAAAATATATTTTTTTATTTTGTTTGGAGTGCCCTTTGGGGGATACAGCACCCTTTAACGGACAAGCCAGCCGGCCCTTTACTTATGGGACACAGGCGCACGCTTGGCGCTGCTCCTTTGTTGATGCACGTGCAGCCACAGTGCACACAATTCACAAACACAGAAAAAATATATATTTTTTTGCACTTGGGGGGAGCACCCCTGACGGACAGAGCACCCCCTGGACAACACTACAGCACCCCTTTAGGACTGGGTCACGGCACAGGACTTTGGAGTGGACACAGCCCCTATGGACAACTGACTGCACAACACAGTCCAGCCAGCCCCTATGGACTTTGAAGTAGTGGACACAGCCCCTATGGACAACAGCAGCACAGCGCAGCACAGCACAGCACAACACTACACTGCACTACACTACACTACACAGCCCAGCCAGCCCTAACTCCAACCCTCCCTCTTCACTGTCCACAGCCGAGTGAGAAAATGGCGCCGACACGGGTACCTTATATAGGATCCAAAACCCGCGAGACCCGGAAGGCGGGATGATGACCTTTTGCCTCGATTTCAGATCCGAGTCAGGCGGGAAAAGTTGAGCCTGACTCGGATCGGCCTTGGATTGTGGGGGCTCGGGGGGGTTCGGATTTCAGTAATCCGAACCCGCTCACCCCTAGTATATATATATATATATATATATATATATCGATATATATATTCTCTCTCTCTCTCTAGATTTTATTGGTAGCTTGTCAAAGTCCATGTGCCAAGCACACAAAAGGAATCAAGCTGGGGTACAATTCCCACAGAGCTTTAACCATAGATGCCATTTTGTAGACTCCTTTTGACCACAACATCTTCAGTCCAGAATATACAAACCTTGGAATGGTAGATGATTTTTATGCTGCATAGCATTATTTTAAATTAAATATGGCTTGGAAGGGGTTTCAGGGTCTAATTTACCAACTATGAGGTTTTGCGACCATAACATCTATCATTTTGTCCATTGCAACCCATATGAAGGCATCTTTTATGTCAGTTTTTGTGATTTGCATGCTTAATTTTCAGTAGATGTTCAGTAGTTGTTTAGGAGTGTTGATTTGTCCTGAATAGTATACATGGAGCACTTCTCCATAAACAATTGAAATTTTTGCACTTGTACTTTGTACAGGGGGATGTTTGCAGCCACAACAGTATGCCACATTTTGTATGGAATTTATTTCTTGAAAATGGGATGTCCTGCTGCATCTAAAGGTGCCTACACACTTGGCAATATTTTACCTGATTTGGCCGATTCCAATGCATCGGAATGACAGATCGTGTAAAATATGCCCAAATCGTGAGTCACCGCTCATGATCACGATGCAATGCACGTCCCCACTGGTCGCACATTGCAACTTCAGATCTGCCATGCTGTAAGGCAGAACTGCCAATCTGGGACACAATGCACTGGAAAAAGTCTGAATGCATGATAGATCATTTGTAAATTGGACACTTGAAACACCAAATCATGTGCAGAGCTGCCGAGGAGGTGTTTCAAGGGAAATTGTACACATCATGGGATCGTGTGCAGGTCGTCAAGTGTGTATGCACCTTGAGTAAACAGCACTTGTTTTGTTTTTTTGTTTTTAACTCAGTTGCTTGTTCCATGTATGTAGTGTGCTTCATATGTGTTGTTACAACTGACTACATGGAGATCCTGTTTATGTCACAAACTTGAAAAAAAGTAAAAATAATTGTTGATCATGAAAGCCTCATCTATTGTCTGATGGTTTAATTTTGAGGTTATCCAGCACTGTACTTGACCAGTGACATAGCAGAGTTATGTTGCTTGTTTACTTTAAGACACACTTTCAGCTGCTCCACATCATCACCAAGGTAAATAAACCTTTGATACATGCACAAAATTAAATGCACTGCAGCTCCAAAGAGCAATCATCTCCTTCTCTTGTAGAGTTCTTGAAAAATCCCCTCTCAAATAGCTTCCTCTTCACCTTGGTACATTCTTTCCACTTAGTTCCATTCTGTCCAGAGTGTCCACATTGGTTGTTTAAAAATACATGATGTTGGTTAATTGCTTAAATTCTCATTTTTGTCCTAAAAATTAAATTTAGTTAAATAAATGACAAAATATTTAGATTTATGTAATATAACAATAAATATGTAAAATACTCACAAATATGTAAAACAAATGTCAAATATAATGATGCTTGTACCATACATAAGGGAGAATTCAATTAGCACCAATCATTTTTTGGGTAGATAAAACAGGACTTACCACATCAGGCAGTTCAATTAAAGCCTGTTTTATCTTTCCAAAAATTACCTGTTTTTGGGCAAATACACATAGGATCCATGATTATTTCACTGACCTATGTCTTCACCACCTGCATGCCGATAGCATGGTCATTATCAGTCTTCTGAGCTCCAGAAAAAAAAATCCCCAATGATTGATGAAGGCAGCTGAGCTTTTGGCTAATTGAATTGCCCCCGGTGAATTAGTTAGCCGTATTACATTATCGTAGTGTGACAAGGTCACTGGCATCATAGAGGATCGCAGGTATATTTGCCCTAGATTCCTGACCTATGTCTTTTGAAACCTCAGGAATGTGTTTGTGTTAGGATCTTTTGGGTTATTAGCTTCACAGGAGGCTAATTAGGGTTTTCAGCTGTGTGGCTGTTTTTTAGTGCTGTGCGGCTGATCATTACAGGGATACACTGCCTGGGGAAAGAACAGACTTTATTGTCTCTGTGTGAGAATCAGGATGATGGAAGCAGGTAAATTAAACCTGAAAAACCCTTTTAATACTTTGTTTATTAGTGAGATAGGATCACTTCTGTATCGTTAGTGCCAGATGACAAGGTGTTTATTTCTGTTTATTTTGTTTGTTTGCCTTTTAAAACTGGTAGAGACCTGATGCACCAGACCAGTGGATGTTGTGTGATTTTCTCAGCTGCTGCGCAGTGCCATCTACACAGGGAGATGGTACCAGTTCCCCGACCTTGCTACCTGTGGTGGAGAATGCGGGCATTAATGGTCTGCGCATAAGTGAAGATAGCAGCAGCTTTGAGAGTTCTGTAGAAAGCAGGTCTGTGTCAGTCTGGACTGAAATTAATTGTGGCACAGAGTAAAACTGCAGGTGTGATACTCTGCAGAGGCTTTTGTACAGTGGGAAAGCTGTGGTACCTCACACATAGAAGCAATTCCAGGTGGTGCTTTGCCTGCAGAGTTGTGGAATCTGGGTCAGTTAAAGGGCCAGACATTCCTTTTTGCTGGAAATCAGTACTGATACATGTCCTGGGTGAACGAGGCTACAAAGATGCTTGAAAAACCCAACAATATGGAGGATATTGTCAATGCCTTGCTACAAGTGACAGCAGTACAGCAAGAAGCCTCTAGGGTACAGCAATAAGCTACCAGGCAACATTACCTAGAGATTGAGGAAACCCGACGGCAACAGCACGAGGACCGTGAGGTCCTAATAGAGGTGGTACAGCATCTTGCAGCACGGTATGGAAATGCTTCCCCAAATGATCAAAAGGGCAAGCCATTTCCTTAAAAAATTTACAGAGACTGATATTGTGGAGGTGTACTTGCCTGCCTTAGAGAGGATGGCTGAGCGGGAGATTTGGCCTAATGATGGGCTGGATTGCTGGCCCAACTTCTCTCTGACGAGCCTCAAAAAGCATACTTTGACTGAAGCATGGTGGATTCTTTGAACTATGAAAAGCTAAAAGCAGAATTCTGACTCCCCTGGGCGTTACCTTGTTGGTCCAAGCACAACATGTGTATCGCTGGGTGTACTACATGGCCAAACCTCCCTGCTCACAAATGCATGACCTAATTCACCTGACCACAAAATAGCTACAACCAGAGACATTAACTGGACCCCAGATGGTTGAAATAGATGTCATGGACCGTTACTTAAGGTCCCTGCCCATGGCTTTACGCAAGTGGGTGAGCCACATGAATCCTAATACCACTGACCAGATAGTGGATATGGTTTAAAGGTATCCAGCAGCAGAGGAACTGTTGGATACACCTCAGCAGCCCCCAGATCTATGGCAATGCACTTCAGTGAAACCTGGTAAGACTGTTCCATTTGAAAAATGGTCCTGGGCGGTTAAGGAACTTAAAACTGAAGAGCCTGTGAGTGCACAGTTCAAAGTTGGGTCAGTGGGGCCAGAAAGGACTCACATGCCTAAAAGATTTGACAGTTATGTGATTACATGTTTTAGGTGTGGTATGCCAGGACATATTGTTGTTAATTGCCCAGTTGTTTAAGAACCTATGCAATGTGATGCTGTCTTTGAACATCGCAGAATGTCTTTCTTTGCCAGGTCAGCCTGTACTGTTACACTTTCAACTGAGTCAGAAAAACAAATGTGTGAGGTGGTTATGGGAGGTAACTAGTTAAAGGCATTGTTGGACTCAGGAAGTGTAAGCACACTTGTGAAAGATGGGTTGGTAAATGCTTTAAAGGGTCAGCAAACAACTGTTGCCGTAACTTTTTATACATGGTGACACCTGTTATTATAATACTGCTGAAGTGAACGTTGAGACCTCTTGTGGCTCAGCTATGGTTAAAGTGGAAATGGTCCCTTCCTTAGTACATGTTATAATAGGGATAGACTTTCCCCATTTTTGGAAATTGTGGAAGTCCTGTGTGGTCAAAGCAGTGAACAGTATAAAGCCAGTAGACCATTCTTGTAGTATGCTGACTGCAGGTGTGACCCCGGAACCCTCAGGCCCTTGCCCTGTTGCTAGTATGGCTGGGGAAATGGTAGATGATGAGGAACAAAGTGAGGTACCTTCTCCAGAGGAGGCAGAGGTAAAAGACATGGTGGAAAGCATACCTCCCCTTGAAGTGAGAACAGTTAAAGGACTCCACCTTGATAAGAGCCAGAGAAAATGTGAAAGTTGTTAATGGGAACCCATTAGACCCAGATAGCAGGCTTATGTTTCCACACATGCCCTTAACAATGAGCTTTTGTATAAAGTGACAAACCAGGAAAGAGGAAGCCTGAACAAATTTGCCATGTTAACCTTATCAAACCCTGGAAAGATAGTTTAGCTCTGTTAGCAGAACCAAGCCCACCTGTAGCATCAGTCCCTTTGGTTCCAGAAGTAAAAGTGTCCAAAACCCTGTCTGCCACTCAAAAGAATGAGGCAAAGGAGTTGGTTATTAAGAACAGAGATTTATTTTCAGCACTGCACAGCCACACGGCTATAATAAAGCATGATATCACTACAGAGCCAGGGGTTAAGTTCAATATATTGCCATATAGAATTCCTGAAGCACAGCGTGAGGCTGTCTCTAAAGAGGTTAATAATATGCTCGAACTTGGTGTCATCGAGGAGTCTAATAGTGAGTGGTCCAGTCCCATGGTTCTAATCCGAAGCCTGATGGCAGCCTACGCTTCTGTAATGATTTTCGTAAGTTAAATTCAGTTTTCAAATTTGATACGTATCCCATGCCATGTGTGGATGAGTAGATAGAAAGACTAATAACAGCCAGATATCTCACCGCACTGGACCTGACAAAGGGTTATTGGCAAATACCATTAACTGATGGGGTGAAAGAAAAAACTGCTTTTTCTGTTTCAGAAGGGCTATTCCAGTATTGGATGTTGCCTTTTGGGTTGCATGGGACTCCAACTACCTTCCAACATACAATGGATATAATTTTGAAACCCCACAGACAGTATGCAGTGGCCTATCTGGACAATGTGGTAATCCACAACCCAGACTGGAAATCTCACTTAGTCAGAGTACAGGCAGTACTGGGCTCAATTAGGAAGGTCGGCCTAACAACCAACCCTAAGAAATGTTGCCTTGCAATGGAAGAGGTTCAATACTTGAGGTACACCATAGGGTGAGGCTTGATTTAGCCCCAGTCAAATAAAATTGAAGCCATAGAAAACTGGCCCCATCCCATAAACAAAAAACATATGAGAGCTTTTTTAGGGATCACTGGGTACTACAGATGGTTAATCCCAAATTTTGCCACAACAGCGGTGCCACTAACAGACCTTACAAAAGGGAAACAGACTAACTTGGTGAAATGGGGCCCTGAGGATGAAGAACCGTTTCAGGCATTGAAAGTGTCTTTGTGTTCACAAACGGTGTTGATAACACCAGACTTTTCTCAAGAGTTTGTGCTTCAGATGGATACTTCAGAGGTAGGCGTTTGAGTAGTGTTGTTCCAAAGTAGGGATGGAGAGGAGCACCCCATTGTTTGTATGAGCAGAAAACTCAATGACCATGTAAAAAGGTACACTGTTATTGAAAAAGAGGCATTGGCCATTAAGTGGGTGCACTTTGAGGTATTACCACTTGGGCAGATGTTTTAAACTTGTAACTGATCATGCCACATTAAAATGGATGTCTGTATAGCGAGGCCAAAATGCCAGGGTAACAAGATGGTTTTTAGCTTTGCAGGAATTTACATTTACTGTGGAACATAGGCCTGGGTCCCAACTGGCTAATGCAGATGCATTGTCCCGCATCTTCTGTTTGGGGGCTGCAAGTGTTCCACCCCCTGGGTCAAAACAGGGCAGGGGGATATGTGACAAGGTCGCTGGCATCATAGTGGAAGGCAGGTATATTTGCGCTAGATTCCTGACCTATGTCTTTAGAAACCTCAGGAAGGTATTTTGAGTTAGGAGCTTTTGGGTTATTCACTTCACAGGAAGCTAATTAAGGTTTTCAGCTGTGTGGCTGTTTTTTAGTGCTGTGGGGTTGATCATTACAGGGAGACACTGGGGAAAGAAAAGACTTTTGTGCCTCTGTGTGAGAATTAGTTTGATGGAAGCAGGTAAATTAAACCTTAAAAACCCTTTTAATACTTTGTTTATTAGTGAGCTAGGATCACTTCTGTAAAGTTAGTGCCAGATGGCAAGGTGTTTATTTCTGTTTATTTTGTTTGTTTGCATAATAAAACTGGCGGAGGCCAGTTGCACCAGACCAGTGGACTTTGTGTGATGTCTTAGCTGCTGCGCAGTGCCATCTACCCCAGGAGAAGGTACCAGTTCCCCGACCTTGCTACAGTAGATAATTGAATTCCCCCATTAATGGACATTTGTGCTTACAAGCAAGTAAATAGCCTTATTCAGTGCCACACTCAATGCTGATGTTCATGAAATTGAGAGATTTTTTGCTACAGTACTTCATGTTCATTAAAATCCCCCAAAACTCCAATGGAACATGTGTTATTCAGAGTGTACTGTGATAGAAGCACTATTATAGTTATATATGGAATATATGTTTGTCCAAGGTTTCTGACCTATGTATTTTAAACCCCCAGGAAATGTTTGTTTCTGCTTGATTAGAGATTTGGCTTTAAGTAAAAGCCGGATAATGTGTCCTAGGGGTGTGGATGTGAGAGAGAAGGGCTCCATCCACAAAGCCCTTTCTGGTGTTGAGGGCTTCAGCCTGAGAGCAGGCTAATTAGTGACTGCAGCTGTGAAAGGCTAATAACAGCTGTGTTAGGGTTTTGATCCCCAGTGTCTCATACCTGGGGAGAGCAAGTAGTCAGGTTGGTTCAGAGACATTATGATGTACTACTTGGAAGTACTGTGCATATGCCTATGTTTGTGGCAAGGGCAGTAGGCCCTACTACTTTGAGAGAGGGTATTTATTGTTTAGTTAGTGCTCAGATGGGTTAGGTTTTATTTCTATATTTTCCATTTTATACTGCACAATAAAAACTAGCTGCGGCTAGCTTGCATGAAAAACCTGGACTGATGTGCTGTTTCCTGGCTGCTGTGTGTTTGGCGGTGTCCATCTACCCCAGGACAGGGACCTCCTACCCCAATCTTATTACAGTACACACAAAAGAAGCTGTTGAAATCGAGATGAACAGTAAGAGAAATGTCTTGGAAAAGTGATGGGCATTCCTGAATGATTATTGGGAGGTATCTTTGGACATGCATGAGAATGGTCCATCTTGTGGCCATGATATGGGAGTTTTGCGGGCATGTCGGTGAAAGTGGTTGCATACACAGACATTTAACTGCTGACATAGGAAGCCATACTGAGGCAAAGCACTATATCTGCCATAGAAATGGAGCAAGTCTCAATGTTTCAATCGATGGTGCATCAAAACATGCAGAATTAGTAAGTTCAGCATCTACAGTATGGATGCTGACAGTAGGCAGCCAAGTGCTTGAAAAACTTTATAGTAGCATAAAGTCACTGACTAGAGACCGCTTATAGATGCAGTCACAGATACTTCTGTGTCCACCTCTGAATCACTTTATTCACACTCCTAGTGATTGCTGATTCCAGATAAACACTGGACTGTGTGTGGGTAGATCCCTCCACCCCAACACAGAAAAAGTGTCTCACTACTGACACATAAAGTAGCTTGATATTGATATTCTATTCATATGTGCCCACATACATCTAGCCCACTTGCACACACCAAATGTTTTGTTACAGTGTCAGCAGCTGTGACACTATAATGTAGCATTTTGCATGCATATACAGCCATAGTCACACACAGAATATAGGCAGCTGCATATCATTTTAATCAGCAGAAGCTGCTTGTGTATCCTATTTGTGAATAAGATGAATTTTAAGGGAAAAAGTTGTACAAAAAGATGCTCAGCACTACCAAGATCATGACATGGAATGACTAGAAGGGCTGGTTAATGTGCAAGGAGGCTAGATGTATGTGGACACATCTGTATAGAATGGCAATATCAAGCTAGCTGGTGGTAGTGAGATACTTTTTCAGTGTTGGGAAGGAAAGATCTGCACAAACATAGGAAAAAAAGAGGGAAAGGGGGTGTGTGCACACCATAGGGCTTCTCTGTGCACAGAGCTCAGGTGGGTCTGAGGCAGTCAAGTCAGGCTAAGTGAGCCTGGAGGCCGGTGTCCATATCTGCAGAAGGTAGGGAGTACCATAATTTGTGAAGTGTGGCAGCCAAGCCCGGCCAGGAGGTCAGAGTCTATAACTGCATGACATTGAAACTTTGTATACAGACTAGCTGCTTGTGTAGTTAGGGCTCAAAAAGTGAGATAAATCCCTGAATGAGGGCTTTGCTTTTATTACAGTGTTTTATTCCTGCATACTAACAATGTCAAACTTGGGGTTTTGAAATCCAAGTCAGGACCCATGGACCTGGCTGACAGGTTATAGCAGAATAGTGGTGAATGAATCAGAGGTCAACTCATTGGGTGAGACCCATGTGATAAATGCCTGGTGCCTCCAGAAAGGTCAGTGACACCTGGAAGGCTCCCTTTTTGTTCCTGGAACCAATTGAGTGGAACTCAACCACTTTCCCATGAATACAGGGATAAGGGGCTGGAACCAGTGTTTGAGGGAACAGAACAGTAAGTAATACAGGTAATTGGTAGCCCAAATGGAATCTGCTGACAGATGTTGCAAACCAATTATCAAAGTTGGGTCACTGGAGCCTAAACCCTGAAGGAGGAATCTAGGTCCAACCCCCAGCCCCCAGCAAATGTAGTGAATACTGGAGCAAAATCTCAGCACAAACCCTAATACTCTAAAAGAGGACCCTAGGGGCTAAATCCACTATTAATAGAGGTACCAGTGGTATAGAGAGTAGATGGACTCTGAGTAGATGAGGAGCTGCAATGCTGAGAATAAGCAATGTAGAAAGGTAATCTAAAGTACTGCACAGTGAAAGTATAATCCACTCGAACCCACAATGAGTAGGAGAGTTGTACTCGGAGGACTTGTTTCTATTGAGGATCACTGTAGGCAGTAGCCTTGGCATTTAGAAGCACTAGGAAAGTCTTTAAGATGCCCAGGAGACATCAGACTACTATGCACACTGGAAATATGACTCACAGGCTTGGATCTTACTTGGAAAAGTCACAGACTTTGACCACACTTGAAAAACTCACAGGCTTGGAGTTTACTTGAACGGGATTGGGACTAGAGGTAATCGACATGGTACTGGATTGGATCTGGGTTTGGTGGTAACAGCTAATTAGCCAGAGTGGAACCATAGAGCTAAAAGCTGTTTTTTGTGAGTTGGACATTATGTTCTTCCATCCAAAGAGAAAAGGAACCTTATGATAGTTAGATTAAGACAGGCTTGGATTTATTTTAATGTTTAGTTTAATTTAAACTGCCAAATAAATCTAGCTGTATATACTTGTACCAAGGCACTGGACAGTTGTGCTGTTTATTGACAACTGCATGAGAAGTGCTGCCAGTTACCCACATGAAAACACACCTACAACCTAAGCTTGCAACATTCATGAGAGTGTATAGAGAGGAGGTGCTTCAAATAGATGACATTAGGACACCATTAGAGAAAAATGTAGGTAAATGGAGTAGGTGTAAGGGTGGAACAGACCGAATGTAGTCAACATTCCGGTGCACACATCAGAGTCCCGGTGCCAGAATCCCAACAGGAGTTAGAATTCTGGTTCTTTTAAACTCAGATGCTGCTTTCCCAATGATGATTATTATGGTTAGGTTTAAGGTTAGGGGTAAGGGCTAGAAACTAGTGAGAAGGTTTTATTTAGGCCTCAGGAGCAGAGGGCTAGGTTTAGGTTGTCGGAAAGGTGGGTTTGTATTAGAAGTAGGGTTGGGAAAGGGTTAGTTTACTTACATGCATCAGACTTTTCAACCTTCATGACTCTGGCACAGGGATTTTGATTGTCAGCATTTTTTGAGCTGGTCATCTCTGTGTATATTTTTCAGACACTAGCTAGCAGCAACTGCAATCTGCATTAAAACAGGCAACTGTCACAGTCACTGTGTGTTTGTTTGGGGTTGCACTCCAAAGAAGATATCTTTACCTGTATTAAAAAAAATGTCAAGTCTTAAATTTCAATTTAAAACATATGACAAGGGAATATTGTGTGTTTTTTTAGAGGCAGTGTATATACCTGTACTTACAGGGTGTAGTGTTCCTGTCAGTTGCACCTAAAAAATTATGAAGTGCAATAAGATATTTTTTTCTGGTTTCAAAAATTTTAAATAAAGTCTAATAAAATTACATGGGAAAGGTAACAATCTCTCATTTTCCTATCTCATTGTACATTCACTTGGTGTGGTGGCAATTAAGCTCAACTACAGTATATTTACTCCTGTCCTGATTTAAAAATCAATCATGAAACAGTCAATAGAAGTACAGGAGCAAACCATTACTAGTGCTGGCAGTCATAGTATTTTTTCAATATCTTCTTTTAAAGAAGGTCAAGGGGTAAGAAGAAGGTATAAGAAAGGGTGCTCCAAATCTAAACAATGTATGACAATCTTTAAGATAACATCACCTCTAACTATGAAAGTAAAGATACTGCTGAAAAACATAAAATTGCAAACATGCCATTCACCACATGCAGCAGCAAGCAAAGGCTCAGGCCACAGCCTTTATCTTCAAGTTGTGGTCCTGCTACTGCAGTCTCATGCACTAGAATGCCTATTTCAGAAGCCAATGCCATACACAGTCAGGCATTTTCTGAGGGGTAAAGTTACTAAAGCGAGCGTTTTTAGAAGTGAGCTTTAAAAGAGATGTTGCCCAGAGCAACCAATCAGATTGTAGCTATTATCTTCTAGAAGATGCTAGTTAAATGTTAAGTAGAATCTGATTGGTTGCTATGGGCAACATCTCTTATAAAACTCACTTCTACAAATGCTCACTTTTTAAATTTACTCCTGAGTTTAGATGTATCACCTTTAAAACAGGCAAATCAGTACACAGAGAGAACTCTAAAGCTGAAGACTTTTCGCAAACTTCACAGATCCCTCTGGAGAGTCTTAGGGTGTCAACAAGTGCTATGCGTGAGTCTGACATATCTGATTCTGACACAGTAATCATAGAGAATTCTCCTTTCACCTCTGCAAATGTGAATATATGTAGTAATAAAAGTAATGATGATGATGGTTAGATGCAGAACTTGAGGATGATACTATGGAAGTGCAAAAGGATGAAGATGTGTTATCTTACACTAATGAGGATGCTGATGATGAATGTGTTGGACAAGAACACATTTCTAAAATCCTGGAGTATATTGCTGTTTGTGACAAACTAAGTCAGCACTAGTTCTTGCCAGTGGCAAGAAGTCATTGTCTGGCATGGGCCTAATACCATAAAAGCCACCTTTTCTGTGTGGAATCATGTTTACCCAATTCCTGATATTTATCAAGGAATTTGTACCATTTGTAGTGCCAAAGTAAGCACAGGTAGAATTATAAAACATCTAGGCACCTCCTCCCTGCTACGTCATTTGCATTGAGATCATGCAAATTATATATAAAAATGTGGAATCAAGTAAAATAATAACAAGCAGTAAAACATCAGCTAACAGCAGCATGGTTAGATCCCAGCATATGCAATCTCCACCTCCAGCACCTTCAAAGGCAAAGTGATTACCCCTATCCAGGATTTCCAAGAGGAATCCCTGTGGGCTTCTCCTGCTGCTTCTGGGGGTGAAGCTTCATCACATAAGAAGAACAAGAAGAATACCAGTAGTTTTACATATCAATTGTCTGTGAAACAGTCATTGGCAACAGGAACCAAGCATAACAGCCACCATCCTGTTGCTCAGCAAATGAATGAGGTCATGATGGCTATGTTAACATTAGATTTGCATCCAATTTCTGCCATCAATACATCTGGTTTAAGATGACTAGTTGTGGTCATTTGTCCAAATAACCAAATTTTATCTCAATTCTATTTTACCAGAAAAGCAATTCCTCACCTATACTTGGACACTAAACAAACAGTAATTATTTGCCTAGAAAATACCATTGTACCATCTATCCACTTAGAGATATGTGGACAAGTGGTACTAGTCAAACTAAAAATTGCATGGGTGTATCACCTTCAGCAGCAGCATCTAACGCATTGGACAAACTCAGGGATTTGTTAGCAAAATGGCATACTCCACTAAGACTCTCCTGAAGGTCTGTCATTTCCAACAATGGAGCTAACATTAGGTCTGATTTATTATCTATCGCAACTGCGATTACTCATGCAATCAGCCGATTGTTGCATTCTGCGCAAGCATATGTATTGCAGTGCATCTGCCAAAAGACTTCACTGCAATTGGACTGCGATTGCTGTGACTACGCAGACCCATGGCAGAATGAGTGACAGAAAGTTACCATTTGGTGGTGGTGACAGGGGGGTGACCAGCAAAATGTAGGTGTGCCAGTGCATTTGAACACCATTTCAGGGGGGTGCATAAGCTAGCTATTGCAAAGCCATATGCAGCTTGGACTTTCACTGCAGGCGATGAGGTTAGCAGTTCCTGAGTAAGGGCAGACTTTGTACAAATATGTGTGAGGCTAGAATTGTACTCTATGTTAAAGATAGTTTTGCTGACTTGCAAAGTATTATGGATATGTGTAAGGTAAAGTGGGCATCCTTATGTTTGGCTGTGACAGCATTGAAATTACAGTCATTAGCATATTTATGCAGTGAGACTGCATGCGTAATCACAACTGTGACCGCAATAGCAATCCATAATGAATCAGACCCTTTATACAAACATTATGACAGGGGAAATTTGAACTTAATTTTAACACATACCATGTACATAATAAACTTGGTGGTTCAGAATTTCTTAAAAAATTATAGGTCCATGCAGAAGATGCTTCCTGTGGCCATAACATTTCTGGGAATTTTTAGCATTTATTTACCACATGGAAAAGATTGCAGCATTTGCAAAAACAGTACCATTTGCCATGGCATCAACTGAAGCAATAAGTAGTAACCAACTGGAATTCCCTCATTTACATACATCAGTTATTGGAGAAGAGCAAAAAACATCCAAACATACATATCAAGCCATGGCATAGGGAGAGGGGGGGTCATGTCACCTTACTGCAGCACACTGGATAATACTCTTTGTTTATGCAAGCTGATTAAACTTTTTTAAATATAACCAATGAAGTGACTTTAGACACTGCCAAACTTAGTTAGGTCATAACCTTTATCTACTTAAAAAGCAGCTAGAGTAGCTGAAGGAGGGGATGAAATAAAGGGATTGCTCAAAGTTTATTTGACTTGTAGATCAAGTTCAGTGCCAAAGAGTTTGCAACATGTTGCAATTGAATTAGTACAATTTTGGCAACCATATATGTATTTACTTTAGCAACACAATTGGTATAGATGCCTTGACAAATTTCAGGAATGGGGTATAAATAGTTACCAAAATGTACATTAAGTTCTAATTAATATCTTTCTTACAAGCTGACACAGTTTATAAGAGATGCAAAGAGCTCCTTACGAGGAAGAAGTCAGCTCAAGTGGGACATGGCACAACTTCTCCTGCTTAATTTTCTTCTGCAAATGCTGTTCAGAGAAATGACTGATCTTCTAATAGACCCACTGGTGATAATGTTGACTCACCTCAGTGCACAAGAGTAAACCTTTATTACATTTTGTCAGACTTAATGGATTAGCCCACATATATTGACACATCTACTGTGAATCAATCTGATACAGCAAGCATCTATAGAATGGTTTACAATTACTTTAATTATAATATACAAATTAGCATCATCACAGAGTACTGTACCTATGAATAATGGGAGGAAAAAAATGCAATTTGGAATCCTTTGTTTAAATTAGCAATGCTGTACTTAAGCTGCCCACCCTCCAGTGTATACTAGGAAAGGGTATACAATACTGATTATAACCTTATGAGTCATCGGCATAGGAGTCTACTTAAAAAAAAATTGTGGAAAAACTGATGTTTATCAAAATGACCTACACATTATGTGAGGAAGATTGGACACTGTATAAGTGGATTCCAGTGGGGATGAGCCAATATTGTGGGATGATGATATTAACAACAGTAATAAGGGTGATGATGAGGATGATAACATCTTCCAACTGTGAGGATAATTAACACTGTTAGCCTTAAGCCCTTTGGTAGCCTGGACCAACTCACCAAAATATTTTCTTTTGTAAGTGCCAAATTCAGTCAGAAAAGTGGCAATCCCAGTCACTGAAGTGCTTGGTTTGTTAAACTGCATTACCTATTTAATATACAACATAATGGTGGGTGGGAGGGCCCAGTATGATTCCATAGTGCTCCACTTTTTATTATAACTTAGTGAAGATTGCATTTGTTTGACATGCACCATATATTGCTTTACTGGGGGTTGCAAGGTTACAAGTATCCACGCAATTACCACCATATAATGAATGTGAATACTGATGGTGTCAGTATGAAGATATGTAAACTATTATGGAAAATAGAAAAGTCAGAAGATTAGCTTAGCCAAACTGAATTTATGGAAACACTAATAGGAATCCTCCAGTAATGAGAAGACTCTCTTTTATATTATTGCAAATTGATTCATTAATTCCCTCCACCTCTAAACACCTTTACTTGCCTAAGGCCTGTGATTTGCTGTTTGGAGAAGTGTGTTGCCAATTTATTATATTTTCTACTAGGTTTTTCAACAGGGTCATATAGTTTATTAAACTGCCTTCCTGTCTGCCACTGCTGTGCTACTATCTTTTATAAATGTGCTATATTTTTTTAAATAGACAAGTATTTGTTTACTTCTCTGTCACTTAGTTAAGCCAGCCAGCTTGCTGAAGCCTTTTGCCAATATTAGTGAAAATAATGTTGTGAGGTGGTTAATATTGGCTAGAAATTAATTCTATTGATTTTAATAATATGGTAGTAACAAAAACAAGTCAAAATTTTATGATTTTATATATTTCTAAAGAAATCCAAAACAACTGAGAATAGTTTTGCCAAAATCAAAACTAATAACAAAATTGATGATTTAGAATAAAAGCCAAAATATTGGGGTCTGTGCACATATTTTATATAAATTCCATCTTAGCTAAGATAGCATTCAATTCAGGCATCAGCATTATTAATTATCCATTCCTTTAAATACAGTGTTCAAGGTCCAATGTTTAATTATGCCTAACAATGCTTCTAGAAGAGGGTGTTTATTTGTCCTTTAGAAACCACATATGGATACGTAAATCACGCTGATTTACCATTTGTATTGTACAGATGGAAGTTAGCTATTGTTATCTGATAATTTTAATGACAACACTAAGATATTGTAACATTATGAGGTCACTTATAACTCCTTGTACATCAGATGAGAGTTGAGAACTGTGTGTAAATAACATCCATACATTGTCTCCCTGTGTGTACCAACTAAATGTTATCATTATAGACAGACCATTGTGTATTGTATTCTCGGACAAGTAGAGGGATGCTGAACACACCCCTGTAGTCTAAAGTGGGTACACACTATATGATGTGTTCAATGTGATGCAATGTAATGATAAATTGTGCTCATAGTACACACTGCACCATCCATTGTATGACAGTGCAATGTGTTTGTTACATGCTGCATATAACAGCACCGGGTCGTACAATACATCATCCCATCTGCTGTGCAGAACAGCAGGTGGGATGAGGTGATGAACAACCACCATAATTGTGATGATACACACTGCATGATCCATACATATATTGTTCAAATCTGCATCAGAACAATATAGGGTATGATATATCGTATAGTGTGTACCCAACTCAAACTATTCAGAGCATCTAAGAAAGGGCTACCTGCTAGTATAGATATGCATTTTACTGGCCTTGGCTAAGAAGTGATGCTCTGTATAGATTAATTGTGGGGCACATCACATTGGAATTATTTGGACTTTGAACGATGTCACTTATCCTGGACTTTATCTCTGCTTAAGAACTTTGGGCCTGATTCACAATGAATCACTATTGTGATTGCAGCTGCAATTATGCACACAGGCATCCTGCAGAAATATGCTAATGACTGCAAACACTAAGCTAGTGTAGTGAGGCCTAAAGCCAGAATGTACAGGCCCTCTACTGCTTTCGCACATCCAAAATACCTTGCAATCTTGCGTATACATCTGGAACATTGAATAACATCTGCCTCTCGTGCACAATTACAACAGGTCTCACCTTAAATTGTTTTTCATCTTCGCAAAGTGATCTGTTTTATTTAATTTATCTTATTGTACAGACTACACTTTTGCTTTTCATTTTTTTATCTCAACACCACTGATTGACCTTGCTTAAAGTACTCAACATACCCTTATCTCACCACCTAGAGTGCATTTTGATTTGTGAATTGAGAAGTATTGATCCTTTTGGGGTATCATTATTATTGGAAGCTGTTGACACCTCAGGAGCACTGGATAATATTGATTAACAGAGTACTTGGGAGCTTAGCAATAAGCTGTAACTTCATCAAGAATTCCAGTCAGGAAATGGAAATTATAGTGGAGGATCCCCAAGGATGCTGCGATCAGCTGGTATGGGAGCAGCACTTTCAGTGGAGGAAAAGTGTTGGGTGACAGAATCCAACATAGATGCACCCATATTGTTGTTTAGGAGGGATTTCTGGCATGCATCCTTTATGTCATCATGCTGGGAATAAACGCTGTGAACAAGGGGCTGCAGAGAATCATCTCCATGCTTACTAAAAGGACACTGAGCGGACGGGGCAGGAGCAGCACAGACAGACCTCAGCACCAGCAAGGAGAGACAAGCAGCATGAGTGGACCTCTGTGCTATCCTGGACAGACACTGGAGAGGTACTGTAAGAAAGTGGTTTTAATAGTATGGAGCATGAGAGTTTTATTTTGTATCTACATGCTAAGTATATTACAGATAAGGTAAAGAGGCAAATAACTAGTTCATGATTGTTAATTAGAGGCGATTGGAGTAGTTAGGGAGTTGGAATTGTTGGAATTCTATGGATAGTACAAAGGAAAGAACGTAAACAATTCACTTTTTTAAGATTTGTGCAATTTGATAAAGGTCTTGGGAGTGTTAGGGATCAAGGCAAATAAACCAAAAGGAAGTAATGATGAAAAATATCAGCAAGTTACATTGTTCACGTCTTTAGTGAATGGAATTTATGGTTGTTGCAGTTCAAGATTGTAGATTTCAGTTCTAATCTGCTGTTCAGTGCTTGTTCAACTACTGACTTGTACTTTGTACTTTCTGAGTTAATCACTTAGAAAGGAAATTTACAAACAAATTTCTGTATACTTACTTACTGTTCAAGTGTGTAGTGTATAAATAAAAAATATCTAAATTCCCTGTATCTAAACATGCTTTATCCACCTATTACTCTTTTTTGAGAACACAAATTGATCATGCTGAAATACGTACTGGCATGAGTAAGCAGACAATAGATATTCCCTCTCTCTTGTGAAACTTTAAACACAATGCTAGCCACCTCTAGGAAATTCCTTCCTGCTGCACAATACCAAGAGATGTTTTTTAATTTATTTCATAGGGCATACTTTTCTCCTCATAGACAATTCATGCTAGGAATGGTGACATCTTCTTCAAGTATTCGCTGCCAATCTCAACTAGCTGACACAGATCACTATTTTTGGAAATGCCCACTTCTTAGAATATTTTGGCTATAGGTGTGTAGATATGCACTGGATAAGTTGGTGAATTATTTACCTTTTACTAATGAATGAGCAGTGTTTGGGATATTACTGGATGGTCAGAAGGTCACAAAAGACTGTAAAAAATTATTACTGATAATTAGTGCGGTAGCACGTAAAGCTATTTTACAAGCCTGGATAAGTATTTCCCTTCCTACACTAAAGTTATTTCAGGAAAAACTTTTCCATGTGTTTAACATGGAATGGATAGCAACCACATTGGAGAAGGAAACTCGAGTCTCAAAATTTTTCGACACATGGGAAAGTTATGTCTCAACCTTGCCTATTGTTATGCGGAAGCATATCCAAGCATCATTTAAAAACACTCACTGGTATACTCTCCGTGAAATATCCAGTGACCCCCCCAATCACTCTGGAATGTAAAAGTCAGATTATAGTGGAGAATATTAATGTACTAAATATATACAATATGTGTCTGTGACTATATTAACATCGGAAAAAGGGGACATGTTAATATCCATTTTTCATTCTATTTCTATGGGGGTGCTCTGGGTTCTCGGTCTCGTCTCATGACTCTCACCTCTCATTTTTTGACAAAGATTGTAGTGAAGGTCTTACTGGGAGCATTGGTTTAGGTGATGACAGATTTGATTATTTATATTCAACTCATTGTTAAGAATATAAGTTATTATTGTGCTGATTTAAAACTATTTTGTTTTTGATTCTGATACCAGTTACTAAATTGATATGTAACAAATGTTGTCTTTATTTTATTATATTGTTTTTCTGTATATTGTACACGGTATTTCAATAATAAAAAAAAAATCTAAATAAATTATGTGTCCAAGTGCTCCAGAATATTGAGAATTGTACTAATAAGAGTTAGTATTTATGTTTCTGTATATTCAAACGTGCAGTTGTTTAAATAATGTTTAAGCCCAATGAATGTTGCATAACAGAAAGTTAAGTCCCAAAAAATAATCTGTATGAAGGTTGTTCTTAGATATATACACTAACACTGGGTATGATATCTGTAAGATGGGTAATCATCCAAATATGGATAGTCTCTAAATATGTCCCTATAATGTCCAAATGATGTTCCACTTAAATACATATACAGTCAGGTCGACAAATATTGGGACATTGACAGAATTTTCAGATTTTGGCCTCTATTCACCACCACAATGGTTTTGAAATGAAACAAACAAGATGTGCTTTAACTGCAGACTTTCAGATTTAAATTGAGGGTAATTACATCCAAATCAGGTGAACGGTGTAGGAATTACAATGGTTTCTATATGGGCCTCACACTTTTCAAGGGGCCAAAAGAAATGGGACAAACTAAACAATCCTAAATCTAACTTTCACTTTTTAATACTTTGTTGCAAATCCTTTGCAGGCAATTACAGCCTGAAGTATGGAACGCATAGACATCACCAGACACTGGGTTTCATCCCTGGTGATGCTCTGCCAGGCCTCTACTGCAAATGTCTGCAGTTCCTGCTTGTTCTTGGGGCATTTTCCCTTCAGTTTTGTCTTCATCAAGTGAAAAGCATACTCAATCAGATTCAGGTCAGGGGATTGACTTGGCCATTGCATAACATTCCACTTTTTAGCCTTAAAAAACTCTTTGGTTGCTTTTACAGTATGCTTAACTGCAAACTTTCAGATTAATTTGAGGGTAATTACATCCAAATCGGGTGAAGGGTGTAGGAATTACAACAGTTTAAATATGTGCCTCCCACTTTTTAAGGGTCCAAAAGTAATGGGACATATAACTCAAAAGCTATTTCATGGACAGGTGTGGGCTATTCCCTCGTTATTTCATTATCAATTAAGCAGGTAAAAGGTCTGGAGTTGATTCTAGGTGTGACATTTGCATTTGGAATCAGTTGCTGTCAACTCTCAATATGAGATCCAAAGAGCTGTCACTATCAGTGAAGCAAGCCATCATTAGGATGAAAAATCAAAACAAACCCATCAGAGAGATAGCAAAAACATTAGGTGTGGCAAAATCAACTGTTTGGAACATTTTTAAAAAGAAAGAACGCACCAGAGAGCTCAGCAACACCAAAAGACCCGGAAGACCATGGAAAACAACTGTGGTAGAAGACAAAATAATTATTTCCCTGGTGAAGAAAAACCCCTTCACAATAGTTGGCCAAATCAAGAACACTCTCCAGGAGGTAGATGTATAAGTGTCAAAGTCAACAATCAAGAGAAGACTTCACAAGAGTGACTATAGAGGGTTCACCACAAGATGCAAACCAATGGTGAGCCACAAAAACAGGAAGACCAGATTAGAGTTTGCCAAAGGACATCTAAAAAAGCCATTACAGTTCTGGAACAACATCCTATGGACAGATGAGGCAAAGATCAACTTGTACCAGAGAGTATGGAGAAGGAAAGGAACTGCTCATTATCCAAAACATACCACCTCATCATTGAAGCATAGTGGTGGTAGTGTCAAGGTGTGGGCATGTATGGCTGCCAATGGAACTGTTTCCCTTGAATTTGTTGATGATGTGACTGCTGACAAAAGCAGCAGAATGAATTCTGAAGTGTTTTGGGCAATATTATATGCTCACATTCAGTCAAATGCTTTAGAACTCATTGGACGGTGCTTCACAGTGCAGATGGACAATGACCCAAAGCATACTTTAAAAGCAACCAAAGAGTTTTTTAAGGCTAAAAAGTGGAATGTTTTGCAATGGCCAAGTCAATCCCCTGACCTGAATCCGATTGAGCATGCTTTTCACTTGATAAAGACAAAACTGAAGGGAAAATGCCCCAAGAACAAGCAGGAACTGGAGACATTTGTAGTAGAGGCCTGGCAGAGCCTCACCAGGGATGAAACTCAGTGTCTGGTGATGTCTATGCATTCCAGACTTCAGGCTGATATTGCCTGCAAAGGATTTGCAACAAAGTATTAAAAAGTGAAAGTTTGGATTTCGGATTGTTTAGTTTGTCCCATTACTTTTGGCCCCTTGAAAAGTGGGAGGCACATATAGAAACTGTTGTAATTCCTACACTGTTCACATGATTTGGATGTAATTACCCTCAAATTAAATCTGAAAGTCTGCAGTTAAATCACATCTTGTTTGTTTCATTTCAAAGCCATTGTGGTGGTGATTAGAGGCCAATATATGAAAATTCTGTCAATGTCCCAATATTTATGGACCTGACTATATATATATATATATATATATATATATTTATAAAGTCTCTTGTTTCCTGCAGTTGGATGATGCTGCAAATTTCTGCTCCTCGCCCACCTCAAAATTACATATAGCACAGCATCAGGGAATTTAGGGCCTGATTCATACCCATTCACGAGCTCTGAGCGCCCGCAAGCGGGTCGATGATCGCCCAGTGCACATGTGCATGAGGGAGCCAGCTCCATCGTGCACATGAGCGAGACCCGCATAGCGATGGGCAAGCCATCGCTATGGTCTCGCTACAAAGGGGGCATGCTGTTGATGGTGAGTGACAGCATGCCCCCTTTTGGTGGGCGTGCTGGTGGCGTGGCTGGCCAGACGGAGGCGCTCCCATGGGAATGCCTAATGTCCGGGGCCAGCCCCACTGACGTCACAATTGATGTCAGTGGGAGTGCTTTTGGCTCTGATAGAGCCAAAAGCACTCAAGGGCTTGCAGCAGATGAGACACTAGAAAAAGGGTCTTGTCACAAGCCCGATGGTCACGATGGTCTTGACCATCACGACCATCTTCGTGGCCGCTCGCTATAGCTGAGGGTGGTCACCCACAGCTATGCTGCGAGTGGCCAGTAGGCCACTCTAAAATTCAGAGGGACAGCCCTGATTCAGAGCGAGCGCTCTGTCAGAGCATCTGGCTCTGAATCAGGGCCTTAGGACACTATAATGCAATGTGCAGTGGAAGTTCTGTCTACTCACCGAATCTTGCTGCTGTGTTGCTGGTCCATTGGTATCCCATGCTGTATCCAATCTGCTGGGTGCATGCGTGTGAGGGGAGTATAGGTTAGTAAGCAGATAGGAGTTGGTATGAGTGTAAAAACACTTGTTTATTTTAGTGCTGTCTGCCCATACCAATCAGCATTAGTGTATGGTGCAGGATTAAAAATAGCTCATTGACTACGGTAGGCAAAAGAGGCAGTTTTTATCCAACATTATAACAAAAAATGTCAGATAAAAATAAAAAATAAAATAAATGTCAGACTATACAAATCTGAAAAGTCATCTTAGTATGTCTGGCTAGTTATGTGGGTACCTCCCAATGTGTTTCGTCCCATTTAGGGACTTTTTCAAGGGTATGTGATCCATCTGTATTTTAAAGGGTGCTCTCTGCATCTCTTGTTTGTGCATTTCTGGGACCCACACTCCAGCCGCCGCTAGAGGTCCCGTCTGTTCTCCATCTGTGCAGATGGTTCTGCGCATGCTCCATGCAGCAAATGCAGACTGGTGACTTGTTTTCCCTTGTGGCTAATTCATATTGCCTATGTGGCTGGTTAATGCCAGTACATCCATCCCCCATGAGTACAATGTCTCCAACATGGTGGTGGCCATTTTATGGGGGATTTTTGTAGTTGCTGACAGCCATAAAAATGTATGGGTTTTATTTATAATTGTGATGTAATTGGCCCCAAATGCACTAAATATTTTGACTATGTTTCAACTTAGTCAATTATTGTGTTGATATGTTTTTTAGAGCTTATGCATGTGTTATTATACCGCCATGTGAAGATATATATGCATATTATCTAATACATAATATGCTCATTATTGATTATGAAACCTAGTCCCTTATTCCATACATTGTGTTATGGAACTTGAAAGCAAATGTTCCAGTGTCTATGTCTATGAAGTTCTGATTTATTTACTCCAATGCCATTCCCACAGGTCCCACATCATTTTGTCATAATTTATTTTGTTATGTAACAAACACCCTCCATTTATTAATCTTACCCTGTATAATGGCCTCTATATTAAATTCTGATAATGTATGGATATTGGGTTGTTATAGTTGGATGCTAGTATCTCTCATTTTTTGTCATTATGAGGGATAAGTAGGGGGTGACCCAATCATCATGCTAAATTGTTGGATTGAGGACATGATTGCATTCTACTATGGTTCAATATTAAGGCCATCTTGATTCAGGGTATTTAGTTTGTGAATCCATCTGCTTTCTATTCTGTTTATGTACTGTAAGTGATTTCCCCCCTCCAGTTGGTATTCGACCTTCTCTATCTCCAAAAACTTTAAACCTTTTGTGTTACAGTCTGTTTTTGTCATAAAGTGGTCCAAGACTTTGTGTTGGTCATATCCCCTTTTAGTATTTCTGATATGCTCGCCAACTTTGACTCTTAAGCTACTCACTGTTCTTCCCATGTACTGTGTACCGCATGGTCATTCTAGGACATATATCATATTTATGCTGTCACACGTGATCATGTTCTTGATAGTGTGTGTATTCTTTGTTCTTGATTAAATTATTTCATTATTTGTCTTGGTACTCTTGTATTTGAGAAGTCTGCAGTTTTGGCATAGCCCACAGTGATAGAAACATTTCTTAACAGGCTGTCCATCTAGGGTTTTTTGCATGGAAAGTGTTTTGTTTTTAATTTGATTCTTGACTAGTTTTCTCCCAAGATCTGGTGCTTTGCAGAAGAATGGTATTGAGTTTGTTATCCATGAGTAGCAGGGGCCAATGATTTTTAAATGTTTTTAATTTTTGTACAATGTCCCTGTGTAGTTTGTTATAAAATAGACTTTACCGGTTGTTGTGGGAACTCTTTCTCTGTATGTCAGTCATTTTACTACCTGCCCAAAATCCATAAAAACACCTCCAACCCACCTGGAAGACCAATAGCATCAGGAATCAATTCACTTATATCACCATTATCTGAATACATTGACCATTTTCTGCTGGTATATGTAAAACAACAAAGATCACACCTGAGAGACACCACTCAAGTATTAATATCCTAGAGAAATTAAAATGGCAAAAAGATTTCTGGCTAGTCATGTGTGATGTAACATCATTGTACACTGTGATTAATCACACCAAAGGACTGGAAAGTATCAAGTACCTTTTGGACCAAGACACAGAACTATAACACACATGCAGGAAGACATTATTTTACAATGGATAGAGTTTATCCTCGGCCACAACTATATGTGGTTTGAGGATGAATTCTAAATGCAACATTGCGGTACTGCCATGGGGACCAAGTTTGCCCAAGCTATGCAAATTTCTTCATGAGTCATTGTAAGACTGTAACATCTGGTCACCCAATGAGCTTGGGGCAAGCTTGGTCCTCTGGAGGAGCTACATCGATGATGTGCTCTTCATCTAGCCGGGTGGTGAAGCAATGCTGCAGAAATTCATAACATACATCAATAACAATAATTGGAACATGGTCTTCACAACCCAATACAGCAAGGAACAAGTCCAGTTCCTCGACTTGGATATTTACATAAACAACCAAGAAATACACATGTGGACACATTACAAAAAAGTTGACATTAATAGCTATATCAAGGCAGAGAGTAACCACCATCCCAATTGGATCAGGAGTGTACCATTAAGTATGTTTACACATTTGAGAAGAATTTGCTCAAGTATGGAGGAATACATCAAACAAGGTAGTAACTTAAAAGAGCAATTTAAGGAGAAAAATTACGATCTGAATATAGTCGAGGAAGCGTACAACAAAACCATGAACAAACGGAGAGAGAACTTACTGACATACAGAGAAAGAGTTCCCACAACAACTTATAATCTCTATTTTATAACAAACTACACAGTGACATCATACAAAATCAAAAACATATTTCTAAAACATTGGCCCCTGCTACTCATGGAAAATAAGATCAAAACCATTCTTTCCTAAGAGCCCGATATCGTCTTCCACAAAGCACCAGATCTCGGGAGAAAACTAGTCAAGAATCACATTAAAACAAAACACTGTACAAGCAACAGACCCTAGATGGACAGCCTGTTTAGAAAGGTTTCTATCACTGCGGGCAATGCCAAAATTGCTGACTTCTCAATTACAAGAGTACCAAGCCAACTAATTAAATAATTTCATCAAGAACAAAGAATACACACCATCAAGAACATGATCAAGTGTGACAGCATAAATGTGATATATGGCCTAGAATAACCATGCGGAACACAGTACATGGGAAAAACAGTGAGGAGCTTAAGAGTCAGAGTTGGCGAGCATATGAGAAATATTAAAAGGGGATATGACCAACACAGTGTCTCGGACCACTTTAGGACAAAACATGACTGTAACCAAAAAGGTTTAAACTTTTTGGGAATAGAGATAGTTGAGCCCAACTGGAGGGGGGAAACTAATTACAGTACATAAACAGAATAGAGAGCAGATGGATTCACAAATTAAAAATCCTGAATCCAGATGGCCTCAATATTGAACCATAGGAGAATGCAATCATGTATTCAATCCAACAATTAATCATGATGATTGGGTCACCCCCTACTTAGCCCTCATAATGGCAACAAATGAGAGATACTAGCGTCCAACTATAACAATCAAGTATCCATACATTATCGGAATTTAATTTAGAGGCCTGTATACATGGTAAGATTAATAAAGGGAGGATGTTTATTACATAACAAAATAAATGATGACAAAATGATGTGGTACCTGTGGGAATGGCATTGGAGTAAATAAGTCAAACCTTCATAGACATAGACACCGGAACGTATGCTTTCAAGTTCCATAAGACAATATATAGAAAAAGGAACTAGGTTTCATAATCAATAATGAACATATTATGTACGAGATAATATACATATATATCTTCAGATGATGGTATAATAACAAATCATGCAGAGGCTCTAAAAAACATATATCAACACAATAAGTGACGAAGTTGAAACATAGTCAAAGTATTAATTGCATTTTGGGCCGATTACATCACAATTATACATAAAACCCATACATTACAATGGCTATCAGCAAGTTTAAAAATCCCCCACAAAATCCCCGCCACCGTGATGGAGACATTGTACTCATAAGGGATGGATGTACTGGCATTAACCAGCCACATAAGCAATATGAATCAGCTACAAGGGAAAACAAATCTTCATTCTGCATTTGCTGCATGGAGTGTGCGCAGAACCATCTGTACAGACGGAGAACAGACGAGATCTCTAGCTGCGGCTGGAGCATGCATGCGTGAACCGCGGATCCCAGAAATGTACAAACAAGAGATGCAAAGAGCGCCAGCAGAAGGTTTTTAAGCCCTTTAACATACAGGTGGATCACACACCCTTGAAAAGGTCCCTAAACAGGACGAAATGCATTGGGAGGCACCCAGATAACCAGCCTGACATATTAAAACTCATTTTCAGATTTGTATAGTCTGACATTTATTTTTATCTGACATTTATTGTTATAATGTTTGCCTAAAAACTTCCACTTTTGCCTACCACAGTGAATGGGCTATTTTTAATCCTGCACCATACACTAATGCTGATTGGTATGGGCAGACTGTACTAAAATAAACAAGTGTTTTTACACTCATACCAACTCCTATCTGCTTACTAACCTATACTCCCCTCACACGCATGCACCCAGCAGATTGGATACAGCATGGGACACCAGTGGACCAGCAACACAGCAGCATGATTCGGAGAGTACACAGAACTTCCACTGCACATTGCATTATAGTGTCCTAAGTTCCCTGATGCTGTGCTATGTGTAATTTTGAGGTGGAGAATAGGAGCAGACATGCACAGCATCATCCAACTGCAGGAAACAAGAGACTATATATATATATATATATATACATAGTGTGTATATATACAGGTGCAGTCTCCCATATCCAAATATTCCGAAATACGGAATATTCCGAAATACGGAATAATTTTGGAATGACTGAGAAAATGAAACCTTTGATTTTTGATGGTTCAATGTACACAAACTTTGTCTAAGGCACAAATTATTAAAAATATTGTATAAAATTACCTTCAGGTTGTGTGTATAAGGTGTATATGAAACTTAAATGAATTTAATGTACGTACACAATCTTTGCTTGAGCCACAAAATTATTGGAAATATTGTATAAAATGATTTGCAGGTTGTGTGTATAAGGTGTATATAACACATAAATGCATTCTGTGTGTATAGTTGGGTCCCATTCCCAAGATATTTCATTATGATATGCAATTATTCCAAAATACGGAATATTCCATTATCCAAAATACCCCAGGTCCCAAGCATTTTGGATATGGGAGACTCAACCTGTATATATATATATATATATATATATATATATATATATTTAAGTGGAATATCATTTGGAATTATTGGGACATACTTAGAGACTATCCTTATTAGGATGAACACTCATCCTACAGATATTGTACCCAGTGTTAGTGCATATATCTACGAACACCCTCCTACAGATTATTATCTGGGACTGAACTTTCTCTTAGGTTATGCAACATTCATTGGGCTGAAACATTATTTAAACAACTGCACGTTTCAAATATTCAGAAACATAAATAATAACTATTATTAGTACAATTCTCAATACTCTGGAGCGCTTGGGCACATATTTTATTTAGATATTTTAGCAGAGAGGTGTGAGATACCCCTAATGTGACCAGCAGCTAGGAGTAAAACTAGTACCTTAGTAGCACCTACCTATATATTTATCCAAGTGTGTAGTGTAGTCTGCTTAAAATAGTAAACCCATGTGACCATATTGGTCAGTGGATACAATGTGAAGTTGTGCAGAAAGGTAGGGTTATTAACAATCAAGTTAGTTTAGCATTGTAAAATTTGCTTAACTGATTATGTGTTACCATAGGGAATGATGGCAGAAAAATACATAGAAATTAAACTGAAATTAGTCAGATGATCTTGGATTTCTGCTGTTAACAGACAACCTGGAGATGAGTGACGCAGAGGTGAAAATGCTAAATGAAACCTAATACTCTGTCTATGTCATAGCCCATTCATTGCATTATAAACCATGTGTGATTGAGTTTAAACTGAGAAACATGCCTACATTTTTACCCCTTTCTGCTGATATCAGATTAAGTCAACTAGATAGATGAGTGCAATGTAGATAAAGTGGCTGGTTTCCCTGAAGATAGCAGGTGTTTCATAACAAGTGCACCATATACTATACAATACATACAGTATATAGTAGAGCAGTTATATTAGTAAAATAACCTTGTAGGATATTTTTTATTTAATTGTTCTGTAGTCGTATGGCAAATAGATGAGTTCAAAGACATTTAGGGTGAAATGTAATAGGGTCTGAGTTTTTTGAGCATGTGCAGAATGGGTCTGCTAGCTCGCATGTAAACTGACAGCAGACTGTCAGTGATTGACAGTCTGCTGTTGATTGGGGGTGCAGAGAGGGTGGTGACAGCCTCCATTACCCAAAATAGAGGCATTTCCCCACCGTTGGGGGGGAGGAAAGAGGCCAGGATCTTCGTTGGCTGACAGATTATTCCTGGCCTCTTCCTTGCAGCTGTGACAGCTGGCTGCATGATCCCATGGATCACTTTAGCCAGCTGATGGTCCACAGAGTATCATATTGCTGGTTGGACATTGCAGCTAGGATACGTAATACAGCTGGAGGCGTGATTCCTCCTGCTACATAACCATATCAGCTGAATCAGGGCCTGAGTTCAATTTAAAACTTGCCAAATGTAAAAGCCTGTTAACGTGTGAGTCTGGGTGAGTTTTTCCTATGAAAACTCTGACCTTTTAATGTGACCAGCATTAAAGGTTCAAGTCATACAGAAGCCTTCAATGATCCACGAGATCCATGAAAGCTTCCATGTTTAAAAAGAAAGTAAACAGTATTTAAAAAAAATTATATGTCTTCCCCCTTTACAAACATAACCTGCCCCTGATCTCTGTAGAGCCTGTCCTGGTTCTTAAAATACAGGAAGAAAATGTATAGGGGTCCCCTATATTTTAATAATCAGCACTGTGCTCTGCTAAGCCTATCCTGGTTCTTAAAATACTGGGAAAAAATGTGTAGGAGTCCGCTCTATTTTTTGAACCTGCAAAAGGCTCTGCTAAGCCAGTCTTGGTTGTGGAGATACAGGGGACAAAATGAGTAAGGGTCCTCTGTATTTTCCATAACCAGCACCAGACTCTAGCAGGGGTACAATTCCACAGCTTGGGAACTCTTTCACTGGGTCCTCCAGCCAAAGCATTACACCTGACTGCTAGTCAGCTAATAAAATGGATACCTGGGGAGCTAATAAAGGGGTTCCCCTCTCCAGGGCACCCCAGGCCATATCCCCAGCACCCCTGACCAATGGGTGCAGTTTGTGTATAAAAGTGTGGTGCAAAAAATAGATAAAATAATATTGTATTTTGCTGGTCAACTCCAGGTCCCAGCAAGCTGCCCCCACATGCTGGTACTTGGAGAACCACAAGTACCAACATGTGGGGCATTAAGGGCCCACTGGTACCTGTAGCTTACCTTCTAAATATTTATTAAAATACCCACAAGACACACACAATGTGAAAGTAATATTTTATTAAACCATACATGTACACTCACATTCACACATTGCCCGAGTTGCATGCTCACAGTGGCAAAATATCTGGAATCATGTTATGCCATTTTGAGGTGTGAGAAATTTGCATGTTCTCACACCCTATTACTTAGGGTGAGTTCTGAAAATATTTGGGTATAGCTCTATACTTGCTCATTTTTAAAACTCACATCTTGTAAAACTATTACATCTCACCCTTATTTTTTGACTAATGTGAAGTCGCACATAAAATACAAAAAACCTTTACCTTGATTGCTTGAATAATATGTTTTATCTTATCAACTGCTTTAAAAAGTATTATGCTATCAATATATGCTCATAACCAACCTTTGATGCATCTTACTTGGACTATTAATGTCAGTGTTTGCTGATCATGTCTTCCAAATCCTCCTAAAATTTCCATTTTTGCTAATTTTGTTATATATCATTTCTTTAGCTTGAAAAGTTGTTATGCAGCAAATCTAAATCACATAACAGCATAGTATTATTCTTTTAAAAAGAGATATGAGGAGAGAGCGAGAGGGAGAGAGAGAGAGAGAGAGAGAGAGAGAGAGAGAGAGAGAGAGGAAACTACAGTATGTGAAACACTGAGAAAGATACAATGCATGTTTGAAAAGTTGAAAAGTATGAGAACAAAAGTCAATATATACTCTTTTATCTCTTTGGTCTTGCTTAGCACATCTTTTTTTATTACTTTTTCTGTTACAATTCTCTTTTTTGACCTCTATTTTCAAAAACTTTTCTTGAGATTTTTACTTTGGTCTATATTGGAAACTTTAAATTTGTTTATTTTTTTCTATTGTTACTACTGATAGCAGACAAAATTCCATACAAAGACTGTAAAATAACCTTGAAAATAAAAACACAGTCTCTTGTCCCAGTTTTTTTCTATATGCACTCTTAAAGAGCAAGTGCCATCTCAAAGTTTCAAATGCAGCATGAAAAAGAATCTTGAATTACCTTTATACTTAGAATTTTATGTTGTGGGTATAATTAAATTATGACAGTCCTACAATATGTTATCTACTTTTACTCACTGTCCAAAAAAAGTATTTTGATACATTTTGGTTGCAAACAAGCTGTCTTAGATATTAAAAAGGTTCCACAAATGCAGAACTAGGCAGCTCCCTCCTTCTTGCAGCAGCAGTCCTCCTCCAGCATTGCCTCACCTGCCCCTACACTTCTTATCTTGTGTATCAGAGGATCAGTATATTCTGCTTTTCTCAGACTGGCAGATTGGTTTTGAACTGTGACATCAAAGACATTAACCAACACAGAGGAGCAGCAACCAACAGCTTCACAGGTAATAAGCTGATCCTCAGTCAGCAAGCAATACTGCAAATAAGGACATCACTTATGTCCGCCTAGTGGCAGTGCATGATACTGTTTATTCACAATTTTATGTAATAAAATCCATATCATCCATCCATATCACCCAAAGCTAGTTAATAGCCTGTATGGTAAAATAACATTTGGATGTATAAACATGGTTATGTACTTTAATAATATACTGTTTTTTATATATTTTTGGGTTACATGAGTCAATAAAATTTAGAGAATCTTGAACTTTGCTAAATATTCTGTTGATCTTTACTTTCTCCACTCTGAGAGTTTCATTGAAAGAAAGAAAGAATATAATATTTGGAAATTCCATGCAACATTTGCTTTAGAATATTACTTCTTGCTTTTACAATACGCATCCAATTTCTCACTTACTAACAAATGTATCAAAAAAAACATTCAGCCACCCTCTCACTAGCATCCATATTTTAACATAAACTAATTTCTTAAGTACTGCAGTTTCTTAATTTGCTATTTACAAAAATAATTTTCTTGTGTGCCTCAATGATTAATTTAATATAATAATCTACAGTAGTTATTCTAACTTGTCCAAAAAAGTGTACTGTAAAATAAAATTGTAATTTCTTTTCTAGAGCATCTGAAAACTAAGTTTATTAGTGGACTTTAACATTCCTGTTAATGAAATAATGAAATAATATTATGCATATGTTTTTTTACAATATTTGGAAAAAGTAATCACTTTGGCTTGTGTCTGATAAATGCCTTGTTAATGATAAGGCATTTTTGGATGGTTAATTCAATTGATGCAATGTCATCAAACATTTTGATTTTACTTGTTATCTATTATAACTGTGATATAGACTGGAAAACAAAACAATAGAAAATTAAATAGCCTAGAAACATAGGGAAATTGAAATTGGTATGTGAAATAAAGGTTTAGTAATACATCACATGTAAAATATCTTTGTTGGTTGCCATAAAATTTAAAATTGATGATGTTTAGTTAGAGTACAAGAAAAGGTAATGAAAAAACATAGTGAAAAAATGACATGCTTGAGAAAATTTATCTGTGAAGGACGACTGCTGTAAAAGTTGCCCTGATTCTTTTATTTTAATAAGAATCTATTGATTTGAACTTTATTTGTGACAAACATCACAAAATATAAATAAATATTTGTCAATTTATTTATTTTTAAACCCATGAAATATTGTACACTTATGAATACCCTTCCAGGAAGCAACTCATTTTGTTCTTTCTAAGGAGGTCAGTTTAGGTATGTTAGTCCACTTACCTCTTTATTGTGATTTCCTAACTTTGCGAGTGTTACATTCATGGATTTGACACAGAACGAAGCACCACTTTGTACACAGTATACACATGAACATACTCCAAAAAAGGAGAGGAACTAATGCTCATAAATAATATATGCCTACAAATTGTATTAACCATAATTTAAGGAGCATTTTAAAGATAAACACATTTACAATACAACAGCACTCACTCCATTGAAATGCTAATTGTTAACATGCACATTTCACAAGAGACCTGCCACAATTACTCTCTTTTGTATATGTGCCACCATCCCTTTTTTTAATGTGACACATACAAGTCATCAGATGTAATAGTCTATGATTTGTAAACTCACCATAAGATCAACAGAAAAGTGTGCAAAATAAAAGTGGTCCTGGAGAGACACATAGCAAACCAAACATCTGTTTCTTTAAGACACACAAATGTTAACTACTTAGACACCTGGGACACATATGTGGATGTGCTCAATATCCTACAACAGGGATTCCGGCGCTCAGAATGCCAGTGCCAGAATCCCAGCACTTGTAAGGATCCTGCCATCAGCATCTTGACTACCAGAATCCTGAAGGTTAGTAGCAGGGTGTGGGGGAGAGTTAGCATTAGAGTTAGGGGTTAGGTACTAGGGAGAGGATTAATGCAAGACAATAAGGGGAGGGTTAGGTTTAGGGTGCAGGGAAGGAGATGTTAGGTGTAGGCACTAGGGTGGAAGTTAGGTTCAGGCACTGGGGAGGGGGGGGTTAGAGTTAGGGTAGGGAGAGGGGGAGGGTTAGAATACTGACCGATAATTGTTGGTATTCTAACCATGTCAGGATGCCAGCATCAGGATTCTGACTGCCGTGATCCTGAGTCCTGGCATCATTGACCGCTCCCCACATAAGTACTAATTGTTAAACTAGAAAAAGTGCAGAAAACTTCTTGACAATGGTAGGAGTCCAGATTTCTTTAAAATTTGGCAGTGTTTGGCAATGGAGTAGAGTTCATGTTCTCAATATGGCTGTTACAAATTCATGAGAGGTGCAGGAGCCTGGAGGAATTTAGGATTTAGGATTGTCCAAGCCCCTTACTAGGCATTTCTCAAGATAGTGGGTAGCTCTGTTTGAATCGTACCAACCTCTTGAATCTCTATGAGCAGGTAAGAGATGAATTAGAACTTATGATGGGGAACAATTAAGTAATTTCTAAGCTACAAAAATTACAGTGAGCCCTTCACTTTATGGCTCCTTTCAGTCAGTGATCACAAAAAATGTTAGGTATTATGCAAGTAATATTTTCTAGGCATAAGTGTTTAATGACCTAAAAATTGTTGCATACACATATATTATTCCTCAGTCATGAATTATAGTGTCAGGACTTAATGGGTCACTTTTTATAAGATCTCTGACATGCCAAAGGTCTTGTGCCCATAGACTGTACTCATATTGCACTGGTAGCAATGCACTTGAGGATAGAGGTATATGTGAATCATTACCATTATCAATCCCTCAATGTGCCAGTAGTCAATGATACAAACCTAAAAAAAAAGTATTGTGGGGAAAGGTTTCCCAGGTCCAGCTGTGATGCCTAATGTATATCCTGCATCAGCCAACCATGAATGGGAGATTTGATAATGGAGAATGTCAGAAGGCTGATTGCTAGGTACGTTGAATACACTTTACTAGTAAAAAGTATTTTAAATGTATATAAAGCCATATACTAATGACAATATATTTGTTATCGTTTCTTTCAACTAATGAAGGATATACAGTCTTATCCATAAATATTGGGACATTGACAGAATTTTCAGATTTTGGCCTCTATTCACCACCACAATGGTTTTGAAATGAAACAAACAAGATGTGCTTTAACTGCAGACTTTCAGATTAATTTGAGGGTAATTACATCCAAATCGGGTGAACAGTGTAGGAATTACAACAGTTTAAATATGTGCCTCCAACTTTTTAAGGGGCCAAAAGTAATGGGACAATCAATTCAAAAGCTATTTCATGGACAGGTGTGGGCTATTCCCTCATTATTTCATTATCAATTAAGCAGGTAAAAGGTCTGGAGTTGATTCTAGGTGTGACATTTGCATTTGGAATCAGTTGCTGTCAACTCTCAATATGAGATCCAAAGAGCTGTCACTATCAGTGAAGCAAGCCATCATTATGTTGAAAAATCAAAACAAACCCATCAGAGAGATAGCAAAAACATTAGGTGTGGCCATATCAACTGTTTGGAACATTCTTAAAAAGAAAGAATGCACCAGAGAGCTCAGCAACACCAAAAGACCTGGAAGACCACGGAAAACAACTGTGGTGGATGACAAAAGAAATATTTCCCTGGTGAAGAAAAATCCCTTCACAACAGTTGGCCAAATCAAGAACACTCTCCAGGAGGTAGATGTATATGTGTCAAAGTCAACAATCAAGAGAAGACTTCACAAGAGTAAATATAGAGGGTTCACCACAAGATGCAAACCATTGGTGAGCTACAAAAACAGGAAGACCAGATTAGAGTTTGCCAAACAACATCCAAAAAAGCCATTACAGTTCTGGAACAACATCCAATGGACAGATGAGACAAAGATCAACTTGAACCAGAGTGATGGGAAGAGAAGAGAAGGAAAGGAATTGCTCATGATCCAAAACATACCACCTCATCAGTGAAGCATGGTGGTGGTAGTGTCATGGCATGGGCATGTATGACTGCCAATGGAACTGGTTCCCTTGTATTTATTGATGATGTGACTGCTGACAAAAGCACCAGAATGAATTCTGAAGTGTTTCGGGCAATAATATATGCTCATATTCAGTCAAATGCTTCAGAACTCATTGGACGGCGCTTCACAGTGCAGATGGACAATGACAATGACCCGAAGCATACTGCAAAAGCAACAAAAGAGTTTTTAAGGCTAAAAAGTGGAATGTTATGCAATGACCAAGTCAATCCCCTGATCTGAATCCGATTGAGCATGCATTTCACTTGATGAAGACAAAACTTAAGGGACAATGCCGTAAGAACAAGCAGGAACTGAAGACATTTGCAGTAGAGGCCTGGCAGGACATCACCAGGGATGAAACCCAGCGTCTGGTGATGTCTATGCGTTCCAGACTTCATGCTGTAATTGCCTGCGAAGGATTTGCAACAAAGTATTAAAAAGTGAAAGTTAGATTTAGGATTGTTTAGTTTGTCCCATTACTTTTGGTCCCTTAAAAAGTGGCAGGCACATGTAGAAACCGTTGTAATTCCTACACCATTCACCTGATTTGGATGTAATTACCCTCAAATTAAATCTGAAAGTCTGCAGTTAAATCACATCTTGTTTGTTTCATTTCAAAGCCATTGTGGTGGTGAATAGAGGCCAAAATATGAAAATTCTGTCAATGTCCCAATATTTATGGACCTGACTGTAAGTGTCAGTTTTGGTTAATGACACTTCTGCTGGATCCACATATCCTGGCATACCGTAAATACAAAAATATATTTCAACTAGAAGTGTGACAGTATGGACCTTTGTATGATTGAAGAGTACAGTAGGTTCAGGTGTCTGGACAAATTTAGTGGGGACTCCTCAAATCACCGGAAAATATTGAAGATTTAGTGGTGAAATTCTGTATGCTGCATAGTATAGTCTTAATGTAAGATAGAGCAGTCCATGTTGTCATCATTCCATCTTCTTATATGGTGAACACAGAGGAGGAGAGGCAGGTCATACAAACCCTCATTCAGATATATTTTACATGTAGGTGTTGAACCTACTTGTGTCCTCTTAAAAAACAAAACAATTAAAAAAAATTTAAATATTTTATTAGAAAAAAAAACATGCTGACTTCAGGACACTTGCTGGAGCGAGTAGCTCAACATTTGAACCCATAAGCAATGGTGTTTGCTGATCAACATATACATACCTACCCCAGTTGATTATATACATACCTACCCCATTTTATTGCATGCAACCTGTTACTGTAAGTATAATTAATACGTTGAATGTGAATTTTTCAGTTATGTGTTGTGCACCAATTTAGAAAATTAATTTTTGTGGCATCTTCCAATTTTTTGGGAAAGAACACAAATACATGTATATATTAGAACTTTTGAGACAAGAAAATAAGATATTTATGTAGCCAAGACACTTTTCTTTGCAGCAAATAAATAATACGTGATTAAGGAATAATTGCTTTATTTTTTCCCTTTTCTTTGGTGGAGCCTCCTCATTATCCTCTGGACATTCATCTCTGTAATCCCCCTCTTGTCTGCACAAGCTGACTGGGTGGTTTGCTGCTTGTGGATTCTGTTGGTGTTCCTGATTGGCTTGTGGTAGCAGAACTAGTGGATGCATCAGGTACATTTTGGGCCCAAAGTATTTTGCAGTTGACTGAATGCATAGCAAATTTGATAAATCATCAACTGTTGAGATTGTGTCTGTTCTCTTATAAACATAGAGACATAGAATTTGATGGAAGATAAGAACCACTTGGAACATCTAGTCTGCCTCTTTTCATTTATCCTTTTGGAAACTTCAACCCTATTTTATAGCTTGGTTACACTCCAGCATTCTTAAATCCATTACATGCATCAAATTACCAATGTGGTTGAATGTGCTATATAATGCAGTAATTTTCCTATATATTTTGTGTAAAAAGCAACTAATATGATTATTGTATGACTATTGTAGGCATTGAATCTGTACCCTGTACAGTACATCAAGAGGGGGTGATAGATACAATAATCTGTGTTTAACAAATTTCTCACCAGGGGTTACCCACTAGAGCTATTAAAGTTTCAAAAACAAAAAGCCATGTCGATCTCTTGGGTGAAGTTGTTGCAACAACACAACTTTCATAAATCGAACAAAGCTCAGAGAATTCCTTCGATTAACCACTATAACCCCATTAGTTTGGTGGTTAACAAGGACTTAAAGAAACACTGGCCCACAGTAACCTCTGACCCTGAGTTAAAAGGCTTTGCTAATACAATCATCATGCAAAGTTACTCAAGGGGGAAAAATTTGAGGGATTTATTGGTTAAAATCGCTCTGTCTGACCATCATCCTTTAAAACCCAATTTGTTTAACAAAAAGGGATGCTTTAAATGCATCAATTGTTTAACCTGTTGTTATTTAACCACAGGCAACTCATTTAACCATCCCTCTACCAGCAAAAAGTTCTACATATGTCATTATTTGACATGCTCCACCAGGTTTGTCATTTATCTGATCAGTTGCCCATGTAGTAAAAACTACATGGGAAAAACAGAACGCATGTTCAAAGAATGAATGGCACTCCACAGAAAGTGCCATTCATAGTGCTCTATCTAAGGGTAGCAGCGAACAGCTGGTGGCTCGCCACTTTGTGGAAGCCAACCATAGCTTAGCCACACTACGGTACAAAATCATAGACCATGTCCACCCTCTGAGGAGAGGGGGAGACCGTGCAAAAGCGCTATTATGTATGGAACCTCAGTGGATTTTCCGTCTCAATACCCTAGCCTCGTTGGGTCTTAATGAAAATTTGGGTTTACAGTGTTTCATGTAATATGGTTCACTATATCAGTGTTGCGTTATGACCTATATGTATAACATCACAATATCTTTCAGCCACTTTTGTTCAACCTCTCTTTTATTATTATCTCATGAGGGTAGTCAATTAGTTCTATATAGGATCATTCCGTTTTTTATTCAGCAGGTCCAAAATTAGCTTTATAACCAGGATTATAGGTGTCACTAAATGAGATTATGTACATTATTTATTAACATCATACTGATGGTGCTGGTTAGACATACCTAAAGTGGAGAGTGATCTATATCAAGATCTGCTGGTTGTTAGACTGGTTTTACCATGCTGTTTAGCTACAGATTCTCTGTGTAGTGTGCGCTCTAGTTCTGATTACTGGAGTGCTTTCTAGGGTTTTGTATTAGTTGTTTACAATGTCTGACATAATCTTATGTTATTGTGTAGTTTGGTTTCCATGGTGATGGGTGCACGAATCTTGGTCCTGACGTCAACTTCCGCTTCCAGGCGTATAGATGGCGTTCTCACGAGGTGATCTATAAAGGTATGTGATGTTTGTATATTTGTTATCCTGACAAAATGAATTAAATGTTCATGAAATGTTGATCTACAACTGAGAGTTGTTTCACTTTATCAAGGAGTCGCTGTGAGTGCTGCCAAACACGTTGTTTTATATATATATATATATATATATATATATATCTGGAGGAGAGTGGCATGCACTTCATAAAAATACAACTGCTGGGGTGCCGATAAACTCAGGCTTAGTCCACCAGGAAAAATGCCATAATGTCCAAATAAATCAGAGTGCACTCACCAGCCTTGATTTCAAATGATAAAAAGTAAAATACTCAACATTTTATTCTTGCATAGGTGCAAAACGACAGTTGTCCTAGGTCGACATTTCAGTCCATACGAGGACTTTTCTCAAGACCCACAATCTGTCAGCCATAATGTAGAAACAACCCTTGATAGGCATCTGCACACTCTTATATACCTAGCACATGTAGTGCATCAGGAAGTGATATCATCGTCACTGTGTAGCAACTGAATATCTCCCCTGCTAACGAACATACCCGATCACAGTAGTTATATTCTAACTGGCCCCCTTACCACTATTGTATATCACTGAAAACTTACCACCAGTCTAAATACCAACTGCTGTGTTGCTTTCCACTCGCAAGGCTCAACAGCCAGAGGTACCAGGTTGCACATCACATCCGGTAGTTTAGAGTTGCTGGAGTGCAATGCCTTGCAAACCCAGTGCCAGCTTATGTTCCACAGCCGCATAACAACAGGGAAAGATCTCACACAGAAATCCTATGCTCAACATATTCCTTAGGGGATGAATATTACATAGTCATCCAAACGCTGGATCAAATATCCTATTGAGCAGGCAAATGCCTAAAGGGTCTCAAATGCATGGTAATACATATAGTGCATACAATAACTTACACCGCCAAAATATATAAAATATGACACACAAACAAACAGAAGATTACAATTTTAAATCCCATAGCCTGATCACCAATTCATAAGAAACCATTCATAAAGAACAATATTGACACATAATGAAATCGCTTTTAAAGTGCAGATCCCCAACACTATGGTTCTCATTTGAAAAGTAAGATCTCACAATAGAATATATATAAGATCTTACAAAAAATAGACACCAATAGATCTTTCAAGAACAAGACAAAATACATATATACATATATATATATATATATATATACTATATATAAGATAGATGATATGCTGCATTCGGCACACGCTGCTGCAATATATATTTTAATATCTGTTTCAATGTTGATATGTTTGTCTGTGTTTATGTATGATAGTAATGGGAGTTTGAGCGCTGGACAGAGGCATGTGGCACGCGATACACGCTGCCATTATGCGTAGCTCTCACTCCTTGTAAATAATTATTTTCTACTGGGCTGAGCTTTATACATTAACCTCCCTTAATAATGTTAGTTCCACTGACCATCAATAACATTTGCGCTGATTAGGATTAATATTGGCCAAATCCAGCGTTTCATATTAATAGCGCTATGATACATGATTGCGGTATTTGGCAACACTGTAAATATTGGTCAAGGAATAACACAGTGAAGACACTATATGATTCCTCCTGATGTATTTGGGCACTGAATTATACTATTCATATAAGAATTATGTGATCTAGGATTAATTGCTGATGTGAACATAATATTTAAGAGCATTGATGCCGATATGTATTAACTACTAAAATTACACATGAAGTGGACTATGGGTATAGCCACACAAGCCAATCCTTTGGTCACTTTAATCATATTAATACACTCAACAATATATTTACTATGAGTGAATAGTTAATGATATATAATAGACATATAGTGTTATAACTGTTATCCTTGCTATTTATATAGTGGAATTGTTTATGGGTAGGCACAATAGCCCAGACGATAGCCTGGTATTGAAACAATATCACTCTTTATTGAATCAATCCACTCCCAGTCTATACCTATTAAGGTTTAATTTACACAGCCATTTCAACTATTAGGTGATATTAATAACCATACGTTTATAATATTTGGCATGAATAGAGGACCCTTTATGAGGTCAGCATATATATATATATATATATATATATATATATATATATATATACATATATCATCTTTGTAATGGTATATACACCATTGAGGTGAGAACAGTGATTACATTGAAACTTGGAGATCATTCATTTTATATTTTGTGTGTTTTTTTAGGTTAATATATTTTGCTAGCATTATTTTAGATTTCACATTAAAGGTTAAATTTTAAATTTATCATTATTCATTTTGCTATCTGAATATTCATTCTAATATCCATGAGTGCCCAGCATAGGAATATTCCTCTTCTCTTTCTTGTTTGATACCAATAGATCTTTATCACAAATTACAGCAGTTAAAAAGAAGGGAAATTGAACTCAAATGACAGAGATAAATTTTGTCCGAGTATTTGAGGAAAAAACGGTTCTCTAGAGGGTTTAGAGTAACAATTATTCCAACTACTGGTTGTAGAAACCCAGGATTTTGTGTAAAATGGTGTGGTATTCTTAACAAATGTTCGCTAATTCTAAAAACATTAGTAATTGATGAGGTTGGTCAGCAATTACAAAAGGTTATGGTTGACATGAGGAAGTTTGAGAAAGAAAAATCTGCGACCCTAGTGGCTGAAAATCAGAAAACTGGTTTGTATGCCTCCAGGGTCAATTAGACAAATTTAAGACTGAATTAATATAATTTTAAAGGAAGAAACTTGAGAGTGTTGAAGTAGATTACCAAAGGCATACTGTTTATCGCTGGCTCTCTGGTGAGGACAAGCGTACCCATTTCCCTCAGAATAGGAGATTTAGATGTTTTAACAGAGAAAAAGATTTCAATAATCACAAAACACAGTCTTCATCAGAATCTGAACTATTGATGAATTACCACCATCAGGATCCTCTCAAAAACAGAGGGACAGAAAAATATAGGAGGCCACTCCCAAGGAGAAGTAGGAGAAAGGGGCAATGGCAAAAACAAGAAGGTGCAGAGGAACTCATTTTTAATTTATCTAAACATACATTAAGCCCCGCTGAACAATATTTGCTGTCTAAGGGCCTCTCATTTATCCCTACCAATTCCGTTGATGAATTTCAATGGTCTACTGATTTATTTAAAGTTGGTCGAAAGCTCAGACTAAGGGAACATTTTGATAGAAAAGATGTGACTATAGACAACAGGGCCTATAAGGTTTTTAATAAACCAAGTACTTTTGACCCCATCTTTCCACACTTTACATAATCAACCCGGCACCCACCACCCAGGGGTGCTGGGGATAGCCCTGGGCTATCAGCCTGGGGTGCCCTGGAGGGGGACCCCTTTATTGTGGGGGTCCCCAACTCCCCAGGGATCCCCGGCCTGAGCTGAATAACAGTCAGGGGTGATGCTGTGTCTGGGGGGCCCGGTGAAAGGGTTCCCTGGCAGTGGCATCACCCTGCACTAGAAAGGGTCCTGTGCTGGTTCTGGGAAATACAGGGCAAGCACTATGTATTTTTTCCCCTGTATTTCCAGAAACAGGACCGGTTTAGGGCCTATTGCTGGTTGCTCTAAATACAGGGGACCCCTACGTCATTTGTCCCCCATATTCTGGCAACCTGGACTGGTTCTGAAAATCCTGGTGCTGGTTGTGCTTCATACAGGGGACCCCTACATCGTTTGTTCCCTGTATTTAGCACAACCATTACAGGGGCTCTATAGCCCAGGGCTGGTTGTTTATTTTGGGGAGGTGGCCATGCCATTTTTTTTACACTGTTTTTATTTTTAAACACAGAATGACAGACAGGTGTCACTGACCCGTCTGTGCTTCTGTGTTTGTTTTTTATAAACACAGATGCGGGTATAATGGAATATTCAGATCCCAGGGTCCTAACACCTGCACCACTGCCACCTGCACCACCGCAGCCTCCACTAATGCCCGCTACCATACCCAGTTCCCGGCCACAGCTAATGCCCACTAACCTTTTCCCCTCTCCCCCATATCCTGGCCGCAGCAAACACCATCTCCCTGCCCCCTGGGTCCTGGCCCCTGCTGCCACCCGCAAATGACAGTCATCTTTATGCACCCAAGTCACTATGACTACACCTGCTGGAAGCTCTTATTGAGGCTGCACAACAAGTTGAAAAGTCCTATCTCTACAATGGTGCATTCTTGAGGTAACAGTTTTAAAAATGTAACTTTCTAATTTACCTTAACCCCAAAAGCTCGTACCCTGGCACAATAGTTACCTTATAAAACAAACCCCAAGTCTAAATTTGCCACCTGCCCTGAGTTTTGCCTTCCCAAAAAAAAACATAGCCTATAGCAGAAAAATGGTCCTAACTGAGAATGTCAGAAAAATGTGACAGTTGGAGCTTTAGATTACTCCCAAATCCTATTTTTTATGTTTATGCCCTGAAATTTAACATGCAACACTGTGCATCAGTTCTATCCGCCCCCACCAAATTTCAACTTGGTACCTCCTATAGCTTTTGAGTTGTAGCCCCTTAAACACCCTGCCCCTGGAGAAATCCATTTTTTTAGATGCAGCCTTAATATAAGGGCACAACTTTTTATCTAATGACAAAATTAGTAATGTTAGCTCTTTTTATATCTTCTGGAAAACAATGAACGTCATAATATGATGTATAGTTTTATGATTAGAATAAACATTTATCGAATGGAACTAAAGTTATCCATGAGTCGATTCAACTGACGCTGTGTGCTATAGTAATGTACCTTGACAAACTGTTGATGATACAAGGATTTTTTAAGAATTACCTATTGGGAATGATTGACTGATAATAGATATGGGAGAGGTGCTCCTAATTGGCTACCCATGACCATGTGGATGTGTAGTGACAGATGTAGAAACACTTCCGTTGGTGATTTAAAACCATATGATGAGATGATGACATACATATAAACACTCCCGCTTAGGTTTCCAAGCAATATCCAAACAATAGCCAGGATTGGTTAGATAGGATCATGTGTGAGGGTGAGAAGCCATGTGATTGGGAGAACACTTTTGCAGTAGGTAACTATGACCATATGATGAAATATATGGAAACACTCCCACCTAGGTTGCTAAGGAACAACCAAACAACAGTTAGGATTGGTTACAGAAGATCACATGTGCAGACAAGAGATCACGTGACTGGGAGATTACTTTTATGGTGGAAAATTATCTCCATTTAAAGGTACTAATATTGTGTACATATAAATATGTCCTCTTAGAAAATATGTTAAGAATATATGAAGGGAATAAGTAAAACTGACTCAATTACAATTATGTATTTACTTCACAGAAAAGGATGCTTTATCTATTAAAGTACACAAGTGTTTTAGATCAACATTAGCTATGGGGTTTAAAAGGAGCCTTTGGAGACCATTTCGGTTTTGCTTCTGATGAAGCTGGTTGATATCTATACCAGTGAAACCCATTAAGCAATCACTTCAGCATATTTACCGGGACGCACTTTATATTGTGACCATTTGGCAGTGTGGACTTAAGCAAATTTTGACTTTTTTGAAAGTTCTATATGGACAATGGATTACAGCTACAAGTGAAGCTCAACTACAGTCCCAACATATGCCGATCCCATGCTAAAAGGACTGTGATAATTCCTTCTGGATTATACCCACTTGGTAAATACTGCTGTATATAAATGTTTGGAGCAAGTCCTAATTACCATCTGTTCTATATAAAGGTCACCAACCGTTTGCAGGATAAATGCTGATTATAATAGCTCCTATATACTAAACATATTTATATATGTATGTATCTATTAATAAATTTGTTACAAATTTTATTCACATCTGTTCTCTAGAACGTAATATATTTTTAAATATATATTTTTTATTTACTATTCAAGCACTGGTTTCTATATATTCTATATTATGCCTTATGTACATTTTAATAATGTTAGTTTGAGGCCATTATTTGGTTGCTAATGAGTTTTTTTCCTTGTACCAAAAATACTCATCAGCTATCTTTTCATCTAGCCATAAAAATTGTACTATTGAGTTAACAGTTTTAAGCCTTCCTAATGCAGCAAATTTAAAGTGAAGATAGATTAAGACACACAAAAAAATGTGCTTATAGTGTCTTGTTAAGCACCAACAGCAACATACTATTAGCATAAATGATGGCCTTGAATGCTGCAATCTAATAGTCTATGTGAAACATTGACATCATTTTATTTGCCACCAGAAGTTATATGGCATTTTTCTGTTTACTTAACTTTCTTTGAAAAAACAAAAATATGGTTATTTAATTTTTGGGGTTAAATTTTGAACATTTAGGAAAAAAGTTAGTATTTTGTAATGAATGATTTACACCTGAAAAACATAATTTGTTTATCAAATAAAATGTTGGCCAGAGGTCAGAGGACAGTAAAGGGAAATAAAGGTGGAGTTTGTATGTATGTTTGTATGTATGTAATGAAAGAGTGGGAAATGTTTGATAGATGTATTGGTTAATTGATTAATAAAATCAAAATTGTGACATTGCCTTGTATCTTCTTGTTCAAATACCCAAATAATACTAAATATGCTCCATAATTCTGTTAATTTTTTATTTCTTTTGTTAGGCACCACATTATTTCTGGGTAAAAATTAGTTGTAAATTAGTAATGTGCTGCAGAAATAACGAATACAATATTTGTTTATGCAAAAAGACTATCACCAATGTCCCAAACAGCCCATAATAAAAGGAAAAGCGGTTTCAAGATAGAATTGTTAATGGGCCCTAACCCCATATGTTGTATATCAAAAAGGATATGCTCAGTTTAAAGAGCAGTCCAGTAAAGTACAATGGAAAGAAAAGTGCTGCATGATAAATTGTACTTGAGCCCTCAACCCATATGTTGTATATCCAAAAGAATATGCACAGTTTCACAAACCAAGAACTTCAGCAACAGGGACTGCCACTGTTGTGGCTAAAGTGTTTGGTTTGTTAGGCCACCATAAAATAAGCTACCAGTGGGCTTAAAGGCAGCTAACAGTGTTGTTAATAACATCTAAAGTTGGAAGATGATGTCATTATCATCCTCATCCTCACCCTCATCAGTGTTAATATTATAATCACACAATATTAACTAACCTCCATCTGGAATCCACCAATACAGAAATCTCTGTACTTGACATACTTGGTGGGACAGATATAAAGAAGTAGCCTCCTACACTGATCGCTCACAAGTTTTCCAGTGGTTTTAAACACTCTTTTCCAGTACACACTGTAAGGTGGGCAGCTTAATTAAACCAAAATGACTTGTACAAGGGATCCAAATTGCCTTATTTCCCCCCAAGCATTCAAAGGAACTGTCTGACATTCTTATTTGTACATTGTAATTAAAATAATCTTTGACTATTTTACTGATTGTTACTATATCAGATTTAGTCACAGTAGAGGTGTCACTAGTAATGGCCATTTTTTTCTGCCTGAACAGATGTCAAAATGTTTTTTTCACGCTGATGTGCTGCGTTTACTTATCCTCATCACCAGTAGGTCTCTTGGTAAAGGTCAGTTTTTTTTTCTGGAAGCAGCAGTTGCAGAAGCAGTAGCTGTTGTTGTGTCATGTACCACTTCAGCTGACAACTTACTTACAAAGATCTGTTTATACTGTAGCTTCAAAAATCTGTGTCAATTGAAAATAAAGGCACTAAATACGACTTAAACCTAGGATCAAGCATGGTCGCCAAAAGTAATCCAATTTAACCCTTTGATCCTGGCAAAACAAATAAAGAAATAGAACTACAAGGCCAAGATACTTAGTAGAATTGCTTCATTTCATCTTCTTCTTCAGTTTATATAACTGCTTTTCTAGTAATTTAAGTAACATTTAATTAAGGGAATCACCTGACTTAGACTGGCAGTGTCTGAACTAGTTTCATAGGTTACTACTTCAAATGGTTTCAGTAGCTTGACAGTATTCTCCACTGTGCTGCACTAGGGTAACATGATCACCCTCATCTCCCTAAGTCATGGCTTGTTGTGTAGGTTTGAATGGCGTGGTGCTGTCCTTTCATTCACTAAAGCCTTTAAAGGGTAGAATTCTACAGTACCTAGTAAGTACCTCTTGAATTATTGGCATGGCAAATTGAACTGTTTTTGCAGCCACTGCAATCTTCTACAGTATATGTGGTTTCTGAATACTGAAAATGTCTAGAAATTTTTTGGGCCACAACAAGCATCTCCTGGACACACGTTTCATTTTTTTTTTAATTCTGGACCACCAAATTTATTTTGTGTGCAAAACATGGGACATGTTCAAATCACCCAGTTGTAATGCTCTCATAATATTACTTTTTATAAATTAAAAATCTTAAGTAGAGTCCTAGCAGGTTAAGCCATTTTGCTGTGACATCCCTGAGTTTTTAAAACAGTTTGACACAGTGAAGCCGGTGATACAGAGAGTAGCCTGCCTGTGAATGAGCTGATGTTCTGTGTTAGATACTGTTGCTGCTGAAGGTGATACACCCACCCAATGGACTGTCACAGTCATGTAATCTTTCATTTGACCAGTACCACTTGTCCACATACCTTTTATTAAGTGGATAGTGGGTACAGTGGCATTTTGTAGGCCAAGAACTAGTTTTTTAAACTTCCTGGTACAGACAAATAATTGCCATTCCAGTAAAATGGTATCGAGGTGGGATTTTCTAGATGCAACAAAGGACCTCAATTAACTGTCTAAAACCAGATGCATTAATGGTGAGTATTTGATGCAGATCTAATGCTGACATAATTGCTTCCTCTTGCAAATGATTGTTTCACAGTCAATTGTTTTTTTTTAAATATACTAGTCTTCTTGGTGAAGATTCACCCCAAACAGCAGCAGGTCTAGCATTCAAGGATTTTTCTAAGAAATCCTGGTTAGGGGAGGTGTCAGTTAGCCTTTGAAAATTGAATGAAGAAGGACTACCTCTTATAATTAATTAGGCTATTGATGATGAAGGTGTTTGCAATGGGAGAGCTGGGTGCTAGCTGATGCTGGACTGCTTGTTATTATTTTACCATATTTTTTAGATTTTTGCCAAGTACTTTGCATGAAATCACTGCAAATGACATAACATGAAGATAGTTCCTAGATGGTTAACATCCCTACATCTACTTACTTTGGCTCCACAAATGGTATGTATGGCTTAACAAATGTTGTCAGTATTTTGGTAAAAACAAATTCCACACAAAAGAGGTGTCTTTTTTGGTCTTTTACCCCAGGCATGATAACAGGCAAGCAATTTAAAAAAATTAATCTCAGCCAGTGCACTGTATTTAGTTCAGTTTCACCTTACAGATAAAAGATACAATGTATAAAAATGTTTTAACCCAGGAGGTATGGTGCTGGTTTCAAATAGTTAGGTCTCTCAAAAAAATATTTTCTACTTCCACACTTATTTCAATACTGTATGCTCTTTGTGTTCACACTTACTTGATCATGAGGAAACAAAGAACATTCGTCCTTTATTTCAAATAGGCTTCGATATCCAGATTTCCTCACACTGGCTGATCCTGCAGCTATCATCCAGGTTAATTTCTCCTGTTATGTTGATTTCCAGGCTGATAACTTAAAAAAATTCAGACTCCAATTATGCTCAGGAAGGACAAAAAAGATATACCTAGCACATCTAGTGCATTCAAAATATATTTTGTGTCCTTTCTGAGCTTAATTGGAATCCATGGAGTCTAAAGTTTTTTAAGTCATCATCCTGGAAATCAAAATAACAAGAGAATCTAACCTGGATAATAGCTCAGGATCAGCCAGTATGGTGAAATCCAGATATCGGACCCTGTAAAGCCTATTTGAAATAAATGACAAATGTACTTTGTTTTCTCATGATCAAGTTAGTGTGAACACAAAGGGAAAACGGGATTGAAATAAGTGTGGAAGAAGAAAATAGTTATATCAAGAGAACTATTTGAATCCAGCGCCATACCTCCTGGGTTAAAACTTTTTTATACATGATAACAGGCAAGGTCTGCTGCCACTGGTGGCTGACTTACACAAACAACATACTCCTAAGTTCCAGCACAGTGCCCACACTCTCTCCCAAGGACCACATGTGTGAAATGTTGCCCAAAACACGAGGTAGGGACTTTAAATGCAATCCAAAACACACAATGTCCGATGCCAGGAAGATGATGTTTTGCCTCATTTTAGGATCCAAGCCTGGTGGAGAGACTCAAGCAAGGACTCGGATGAATTTGGAAATCCTTAGATTGGGTTGGTTAATTTTCAGGAAACTGAACCAACTCATCTCTAGATCATTGCAAATTATTTAGCATTTTATCCATTATGATTGTAAGTTATCTAATGTTTGCACTATCTGCCTGCTTAGTTGATATACATGATACAATATGCTAATAACCATTTATTTTAAGTGTTATAAACAAAACTATATATTTTTAAAAATTATTATAGTCTTGCTAATCCTAACTGTGTATGATATAACATGGTATTAAAGAAAGATATGATTCACTAATATATTAGTCTATTCCTAAAGTATGCTCCTTTTAGGAGACATGGGAAAACAGTAATATAGTTTAGCTTACTGTATGTGCCAGTTCAAAGAAATTACCAATACAGTAGGTTGGGTACAGGTGCTGAAATTGGTTGTTGGTTCCAAGCTGCTACTGGATAGGGCTAGTCAGGCCCATGGAAACATGTACAAAAAACAAGATGTGTAGTAGCGCTCTGGTATATATTCAGAAATAGGTAACTGTTTCATGAACAACTCATGGTGCTTTAATAAAGTAAAATGTAAAATACAATTTAAAATACACTGTATTATTAAACAAATAAAATAATAGGACAGTAACCCACCCTGATGTGAGTTCACATAAATGCAATGCCTGTTCCTATTTTACTCCCGGATTAAGGATGACCTTAATGGCATTAAATCACACTTGCACAAGTATTCAATCAGACTGTCCCATATGGATTGTCAGATGACAGCAAATCGTACTTGGATCAGTTGTGAATAGAACTGTTCATTGTATAGTTACCATTCCTTGCACTGATAGGGGGAATGCTCTTATTGACATACACGGTTCATATGCTGCACTTGGAGTCCTCCAAAGTTCACAGTGTGGATCTCTGCTGAGGTCCAGGATATGGAAAAACAAAGATGGTTGCAAAAGAAACCCCAATTGGGATAAATCCGGTAAGTTGGTACAGGCTGATCGGTATAGCAATAGCGCTGTTAGTGGAGTCACTTTGACAAGTAGGGTGGTGTCCTGATGCATTTTTTTTCAAAGCTGTCATTTTGTACAACAAAACACATCAGGACACCACCAGGACACCACCCTACTTGTCACCCACCGATGCTGGAATCCTGACAAGGGAAGTAAGTTAGGCATCAAAATACCAACACCTATCTTAATCCTGATGCCAGAATCCAGAAGGATGCATGCCCAAACAATGGTAAACCGAAGTGCCTTTAGTGTTAGCCATGGGGGGAGGGTTAGATTAGCGGGGTTAGCATTTGTATTTTTTGGGGGTAAGTTAGGGTTAGGCACCCCTAGGGGGGGAGGGTTAGGGTCAGGCACCACCAGGGGGGGGGTTTGGCTTAGGCACGAAGGGGGGAGACTTAGGTTTTGCAGCTAACAGGGGGGTTAGGGTGGAGGTTGGGGAGGGATAGGGTTAAGCTACAAGAAGGGAGGGTTAGGGTTAGGAGTATTGTTGGGATTGTGACAGGAGGCATCCCAACAGCTGCCATTTCATACATATTCCACCAACTCCAGATGATGCTTGGAGTTTATCTATACTGTTAATGTTGAGTCCTTTATTGATCTCTGGGACAGTCTTTGTTTTAATTCCTCCAAGTAAGAGGTATAATCTCTTCTTAAGGGTTGGCCACCTTCTATAAATGCAATCTCTCTAATCTAATTTTTTTCTTTTGAATGCTTCTTAATTTCTGAAAAACATTTTTGGCAATTGTACACACTCCTTGGAACATCTCCTACAGCATTACCTTCATTGCAGATGGGTTGCTATAACCGCTTATTCATGGGCAGGGAGTTTTTCCCAGACAAGAAAGCCCAACATTCTGTCATAATGAAGCACAGTGGCAGAAACCAGAGCACAGTCTTCATCATAATTGAAGCAGATACTTTCAGTTTTTTCTGGTGCAGGCTGGCTCCCTGTCCAGCTGGCACCCTGTCTCCTTACTGTCTTTCTTACCCTCCTCCACAACTAATTAGGGTGCTTCATCCTCCTACTGTTTCTCGCTATCCATATTCTCTCTCCTTCCACACTCTGTTCTAACACAACACCAAATAGAGATAAGACACAGAACATTGAAAAATGAAAGAAAAAGCAACACACACAAATAAGTGAAATTGGACAGTAAAAAACACAATCCTGTAAAGAATTCAAAGACAGATAATGAACAAGAGAAAAGATAATGAGTTAATGACAAACTTTTAATGATGAAAGTATCAGAAAATGTAATTTACACTATCCAAACTCCTCACCAAAAAACCTACTGTATCTACTACTAAACTCTTTCAACTAATATAAGCACAACCCCTGCTTATATAGGGCTGACAATGAAAAATTTCCAGCTTTATGCATGAACCAATAGGAAATTTAGAAGTTGATATGTTTTAAATAAGTCAACAGCTTATTGGAGCATTTATTGTACTGTGGGTTTAAATTGATAGCAAATCATTATAAATTAACATCTATTTCATCCAATGATTTTGAGTTGGAAATCCCTGGAAACTCTGTGTAATTTCTGGTGTCTTCAAAATCATCAGAAAAATACATCCTATTACATTTGGCTCATGGTTGTTATTACTGTAGTTGTACTCAGTTGTAAAGTGATGTGGGGTATTATGGTGCTATATAAATAATTCTTATTTTCAATTAAAATAATACAAATACAAATAATCATTAAGATCCTTTGCAGTGAGTTCAAGCCATTTGTATCTGTTTGTGTTTCTCTTTCTCATATCCACAATAATATGCCAAATTGTACACATAACTTTTATAGCAGGATTTGATTATTTAGCCCCAAGTGGGTTAGATAATTTGTGATATCTCCTACACCATCACCAAAAGATAAGTTAATATTCCCCAAAACATTTTATTTGTTTGGAAGCAGTGTGGACAAATTCTAGAGGAATTATTTATTGATAGACAGCAGAATTGGATTATATATATATTAATCTGACCATCAGTGCAAAAAACTGTGTAAGGAGAAAAATATTCTTGATATTTGTGTTCTCTTGTTCACTATAGAAATGAAAAGCCTCATATTTTACTTAAATAATGTACCATGGTAACTAGGTAATTTGCATTAATGTTACACAAAGTAGTTTCAGAGTCATAGTAACAGAGTTGTCTAATACTGGAAACAGTTCCATGGATAGTACGACTATTTTGTTAAATTAATGTCATTAGGGCTGTATAGGTGATGTAATCTTGATGTGCAATATTAATACATTGCAAATTATTATAATATATACTTTATGAAGCAGTAATCATGTTAAATTTATTTTAAATATATGTATTATCTGTATCCAAATTGATTACTGTTTGCTAAAAATTCTATTGGGGGATAATTTGTTTTGGAATATATACAGAATAAATAGAGTTTACTAGAAATTATATCTGTTTGATCATAAAGAATTACATATACCAAATAGCACATTTATAAATTATGTATTGATTGTAGAGATTTGCAGTTAATTTTTCACGGAAACTGAACACACCTGAACTTAGGGGTTCAGAGTCAAACCGAGCCCCACCTTTGGTCTTCCCACCAAGTTTTGATCCCAAATGAGGCAAACATCATCTTTCCGGTTTCTAATATCACTTGTTTTGTATTACATTTAGTAGTCTCTTCCTCATGATCGGATGCCATTTCACACAGGAGACCAGAGAGAGTTAGGTGTGGGACTGTGGGTAACAAAAATTACCATTACAATGAGCGCTGTTTGTTCAGACACTTACTTAGAAAAATAAAAAAACAACTGTTGTGTGTATAGACAATGTGTGAAAAAATAACTTAATTAGGGTGCCATTACTAGAAGCTCTGTGTGCCACTGTGTTGTGCATTCAGGCACTGCATTAAAAATACTGTATAATGTAATTAAGGTGCTATTACCAGGAGTGCTGTGAGGCACTGTGTTGTGTGTTCAGGCACTGTGTTTAAAAAAAATAAAAATAAAACTGTTTTGTGTTTTGGCACTGTAATAAAAATTACATCGTCAGGGTGCCATTACCATGAGTGTTGTGAGGCACTGTGTTAAAATAAATAAAAATAAAACACTGTGTTGTGTATTTAGGCACTGTGTTAAAAAATAATGTTATTAGGGTGTCATTACTATGAGTGCTGTGAGTCGATATGGATCAGTTGATAGAAAAGTCATGATAGTACTTCAACATCTACTAAAGCTGGTTGTCAAAGGGAAATAAGTTTTATAAAGGGGCACTGAAAATCTAAACAATATTTCAAAATGTTAAAGAAAACATCACCTCCAATAAAAAAAGGAATATTTACTGCCAAAAATCATAAAATTGCCAACATTGACACCTCTATCATGACTCAATCTGACACACTAAGCATCAATAGAATGGTGGAGGATTATTTTAATAACAATGCACAAATTAGCATGTCACACAGTCCCTTTGAATACTGGGGAAAAAAGTGAATTTGGAGCCTCTTGTATAAACGAGTTTTGCTTTACTTAAGCTGCCCACACTCCAGTATATATTCAGAAAGAGTGTTTAGCATTGATTCTTGTGAACAATTAGTGTAGGAGGCTACTTCCTTAAAAGTAAAAAAATATATATATTCACAAAAATTAACTACAAATTCTATGAGGAAAAACTTTTACAACTAATAAAAGTTACAACTAAGTACAGAGACTTCTGTAATGGGAAATTTCACTGTGGTTAAGCTAATATTGTGTGATGGTGATAATAACACTAATGAGGGTGATGAGAGTGATGATGAGGATAATAACATCTTAAAAATGTAGAGGTGATTAACAATACTGTTAGCTAGCCCATTGGTAGCTTGTTTTGTGGGGCACAAACCAAGCACTTTAGCCACAAAAGTGACAGTTCCTATCACTGAAGTTCTTGTTAAGGACTTTGTTAAACTGTGCCTTTTCTGTTTAATTTACAACATAGTGTGTGGGGCCTAAGGGCAATTTCATCATCCACCACTTTTCTTTTCATTGTAATTTACTGGGCTGCATTTTATTAGGGCATTATTGATGGTCTTCCAGTTTGCAAGGCCCATTTCTCTGTTTTTTATTTATAGTTGCTTCTCTGTTTGTATAATAATTAATTAATCAATCAAATTAATCAATGGCATGCTTTACCTGGTTCCACACTACATGTTTGCCAGGCCCATGTCTCTGTATTTTCTTTACAGTTACAGGATAACTGCTTCTCTGTTTGTATAATCATTAATCAATCAATCAAATCAATCAATGACCTGCTTTACCTGTGTTAAATCATAAATAAACCTTTTAATACATTCCTTCCTATAAACCTCTAAGACAAAACCTGCCTATAAACCTCTAAACACAACGCTAATTGCGTACGCAGTTTAACCGCAAATAAAGACAGGAGTGGAATCTGTGTTTCCAACGCACAAGTATTATTCAGGTAAAAGTACAGTCAGTTACACGCAATCTATACATACACTAGTTAGGCATAAAAGGAAATAATACAGACCAAGTTTGGTTATACATACGCTGCGCCTCTGGACCCAGAGATAGACTTCAGACTAGATATCTTCAGATCACCCAAAATTCAGCATGAACTACCAAACCAGTGTTTGGACACATGTATTTATTCCCCCCCCAGACTGAAACAGGACAAAGGGGAAACTTCCTGCTGATCTCATTGGTTCCCAGAGGAGGAGCATATGTAACGACACATTTAACAGGTTGTTTCAAATAGACTTTTCCTGCCTCTAACAGCCGGGGTCTTTCTGGTAATGCCTCCTGTAACATTCCATCAACTAAAACATTTTGTTGCTTATAAGTTCTGCGATCCATAACTTGAGTTTGCATGATGCGATCTCTCCACTGATAACACCGGGATTCTGTAAAAAGCGTAGGCATCAGAACGAGATCAAACATACCTTGCTTATCATATATAATACCTTAGATATCAAAAACCTCTATTTCTTAGCATTTAAACTAACTTAACCAACTTGAATCATACATTTTGATGCTTATGGAACCTTATGTGCGAATATGTAGTGTGTGGGTATTTGGGGTTTGATATAAGGATGCTAGTTATTAATGGGTGAGATTTAAGTGCATAATCTCTCATACACGAAGTGAACCTCCAGCAGTGTGGATGGCTGAGGGTTGTAATTCGACATGCCCTCTGTCAGCAGGCCCCCACCTGCTGTGTTCAAAGGAAAACAAAACCTCTTTTGTTCTCACAGACACTTGTGTGAAGTGCAAATGTATTATCACCTCAAACTATGGGATTAGGAGACATCTTGTCTAGTATTCAGGCAAATCCAATTGTGTAGATATTATATTACAATTGCCACAACTATACTTTATCTGCATCCCGGCATTCCCAATTTGTATGTAAAAATACCCATTGTCTCTCCTTATCTACTTAGAAAGCTGTTTTTTCCCATTGCCCTTGGTGTTAACAAAAACATTGCCATCTGTTCTTAGTTAATGGGTTATAACTTGAATTAATGCTGACCACACAAAATGGTGTCTTGTGATCTCATTTCCAAAATGGCGTCGCTGCGATTAAATTTTAAACTGAACTTGTCTCACTCAATTATTCAGCTTTGACACCTGGCTTCCACACTACATGTTTGCTAGGCCTATGTCTCTGTTTTTATTTTCTTTATAGTTATATTAGCTTCTCTGTTCATATAATCATCAATTAGGCTGAAGATCTAGTTGTTGATTAATGAAAACATTCTATAGCATCATATAGTTTTATATTAAACTGCCATCCTGTATGCCACTGCAGTACCACTATATTTCCTAGATGTGCTATTCTTTTAAACTGCCATGTGTTTTTGCTGCTGCTCTGTTGCTTAGTTTAGCCAGTCAGCACGCTGCAGCTTTTGTTCAATATTTTGATGAACACAATATTGTGAGCTGTGAGGTGGTCAATATTGAATGGGCATTAATGTTTTTGAATCTAATAATACTATTAAAACAAAATATGCCAAAATTACATGATTTTAGCTGTTTTTATGAATTTTAAAAAATATCCAGATCCAAAAACAGTACACAATGATGAATTAGAACCAAAACCAAAACTTGGGGATCTGCACACATTTCTAATTGAATGTATATTGTTGTTTAGAAAAAATAATCAAACATTTATTTTATAATTAAATTATGTTGAATTATAAATGAATCTTTTTCTTCTTCTTATGCAGTAGTAGTAGTACGATATTAGCAGTAGCATTGGCAGCATCAGTACTGTAGAAGCAGAAGCAGTAGTAGTAGAAATATTTTTAAAATTATTGCTAGATGATCACTTTTACCTGGAGTAAAAAAAAGTAGTTAAATAATGCTTGTATTTCTTTTATTTAGCATTTAGATATTAATTGTATACACAGTTTTTTTGTTAACAGGGAACTTCCGTTCAATATATTTAGGATCAGTAACCAAGAAAGCATATTAATAACAAGATATATCTAGTAAATACACTCATAGTGTGTCTATTAACTTGAATAGTCACATAGATTGTATCTGGTGCACAAAGGCATAATGTGAATTATTGCCATTTATAAATTTAGTCATCATGTCTTCCTATGTAAGTAAACCATCTCTGCTTTTGTGTGGCAGCTATAACAGATACTGAAAATGAAAAATCAATAAAACTTTAGTGAACAACATTTTCAAACTTGGAAACTATATTAACAAATAAACTATACAATACATCTGGAATCTACTGTACCATGGTTACTCATGCTACTTATACACTACATTGTATGCTTAAGAATGATTTTCTCTGCTGGGTTTTCCTCACAGCATAAAACCTTGTAATATACACATATATGGATTTTCCATTTTGCCTATATGACTGTGTATTAATACTGCAACAGACTCACAGTAAGTAGATGTTAAATAAGATACAATGGCAAGTTATCGCAGATGTTCAAAATCCTTTTAGGGCTCCATTTTACTACAATATATGGTGTTGCGCCATTAATTATATGCAGTCCTAGTAGCCAATTATAGCAAAGAAATCTACTCCTTATTACTTATCTATAGATAATAAAATGGGCAATACAAATATATTAAGACAATTACAGAAGATTTGTTTTGTATTGTATGAGTAAGTTCATTATATTTTGTTTGTATGTTTCATTTCATGGTTGGTTTAAAATTATATTTAAGTTTTGGCAGTTGTGAAAAATAAAAGAGGAGGAGGCTTTATTGTAAGGAGAAAATCTGCTGTGTCTCTCTTTTTCATATAAACTCTGCTGAAACCTTTTAACAGCCTTTTTAGCCAGGACAGCATTGAGGTGGCAAAAAGCTGAAGAGAGATCTTTAAGGAGATCAGGGTCAAGGGAACCCTGCCCCCTTTCACACTTGCTCCAATAAACAAAGTTATTGCATGCGAATGCAAAGTAACCTGGGTTACTGGGCAGTGTGATAGGGCCAGGTTGAAATAAGCCAGGTCAAGCAACCCAGCATTTCAATCCTGGTCATGAGAAGTTTTGACCGCATGTTCAACAAGGCTCATGATGCAGTGTGAACAGGTAACCCAGGTCACGTTCACTGTATAGGAAGAGCCAGTGCCTGTAGATGATCTCATGTCCAAGTGCCAGCTCAGTAGATGATGGCAGTGACATCATGGACCCAGCATTATTGCTGGATCAAGCCACCAGTCTGAAAGGGGGCTCAGCTGAGTTGCACCCAGGATGGATCTGTGAACAAAATCTCAGGTGCGAACCGGCATTCATATCTGAAAGGGGTATAACAGCAGATTGCATTTGAATTTTCTGTTGCTGATCTACCCTACATAATGATGAATGCTTAGCAACTTATATTTCTTACAACTATTTGCGCTCCAACTGTAGCTCCAGCAATCATTTCAGTACTTGAAAGTTTCTCATATAACCTACTAGTGGTTTAGAACACTGTATATATTATTATCAAAATGAAGTGTGCAAGCTAATTTAAAAACCTTGTATTCAACCGATCACCTACTTTAACTGTGTGATAAAAAAAAAATCTAACATAAAGGTACTGTAGGTTAGCAAGTACATGGAAAGAATTAAGGAGTTGGTGGTAAAGTGGCTATCAAATCCAATGCTGTGATGAAGGTTCTACCCTTGTTCTGCTCTAAAACATGCAGTCATGCTCCACTTTCACTGCTATTTCATAAAGCACATAGATCTAAAAGATCTTTACATACAACGTGATTTAGACTGTCACCTAATATTTTTAATTTTATTTACTGTAGTTTTTGCATTTTTTTTTTCATTTACAGGTAACTTAGAGTGCCATCTATTGCCTTTATAGCAGCTGTGTTTTGGGTGCGCTGATATCATATAATTTGTACACTTATATAGATCCACAAAATTATTAGAGTTGAAGGATTAATGGATGTTGGTCATCACCATCCTTCAGTGGTAAGCAAGTGTTTAGTCAGTCCAGTGGTAGCCTGTAGCCCATATTAGGGTTGAATTTACTAAAGTAAGAGTTTTTAGAAGTGGATATGTTGCCCGTAGCAACCAATCAGATTCTACTTAACATTTAACTAGCACCTTCAAGAAGATAATAGCTAGAATCTGATTGGATGCTAAGGGGCAACATCTCCACTTCTAAAAACTATCACTTTAGTAAATATACCCCCTAGTCTTTAAACTTTGTTTTTACAGGTAATATGGAGAAAGAATGCAGCAACATTTGCTAGGTGTTATTAACTCTGGCGTGATCCCTGGTTTAAAATAAATTAGGTGTTTGGCAGTGATGAGCAGACAGGATGAGGCAGAGCCTTTCCTGTCATACTTCAGTATACTCTAGAGCTTTGACTATAAAAATTTTAAGAACAATTAATAAAAAAACATGATAAATATGTTCTTTGTATTTTTCTAATCATTTTTATAGTCAAAACTCTGAAGTAAAAAGTGTATGGCAGGTGAGGTGTCGAAACCGTATAAATTGGTTGCGATCGCTTAATTGCGCACGAATTGCAACACGACATCCATTGGACGATTTGATCGTCCATGGCCATTTTATGCGAACACACGCTCCCGCCGCATTCGCACACGCGCAATTGCACATGCTCGCTATACATGCACACGCATCCCATGCCCCCGCAACTCACCATATTGTGAATGGCGAGCCATGCTTCTGTGCTCACAACGGTTAAGCGCCATTTTACATTACATAAACACATAACAAAGTTAGTACAGCAATACTGTTTAAATACTGTTTTGCGGTTGAATCGCATAGCCAGCTTTTAAGTATTATTGTCGGAAACCTTACCCCGATGGACAGCAGCCTTTCCTTACAATAAACTTATATCCCATTTAACCCTAAACTGACTGAGATACGCACAATGCTATGTGTTTTAAAGGTATACAGTGAATGTTACATGTTAAATAGCAGTTATATGATATCTGGGATTAGGAATAAGATAAAATGGTCATGAGTAGTATCTACCAATTTCCCTCTGTCTCAACAGGAATATGAAACCAACAGAATGAATATGGAAGGGATCACTATCGAGTTATGAAGACCTGCCAAGAATTATACTCTATACCGTAAAAATCACTGTACACATCCCCTGTAGAGTTGCATGCCAAATGTTAGGACAAAGGGATTTTGTAACACCGTTCAACCTCCAGTGACCTCAACCATCTACTAACCAATGAATAGCAACAACCATTGTGACTCAGTAATAAAGGGCCAATAGGGAACCCCTCTGAGTATTCAGCTTATGTTCAAAGGTAATTGAACACCTATAAATTCCTATGCAGTCTGGATCCCAAGCCCTTTTCTTTGCTTCCTTTTTCCCTGCCTGACCCTAAAGAAACACACAGCAATCCTGATGGACAGCTGTTAGTCTAGGATCCAGACCGCATGGCAAAATATTGGTAATTGTATATTTGTCTTTATCCTGTATATAGCTGCATTGTACAGATTAAGGCTGATTATACCCTTTTTACAATATAGTACCTTTGTGTGTGTTGGAACCGCAAACTGTTTCTGTGTGACAAAGTTATTTTATATTGAAATAGGAGGTATGGGCAATCTGGTCTGTGCAATCAAATCTCTCTAATATCGATGCTGTTCAAATGGTATCAATAGAGGCACTGCCTTGTCTACCTTTTCCACATATCCCTGATCAAAACACCCCAAATGTCCAGCACTATATAGTGCTGCAACTTTGTATAATGCCCACATGAACCCTCGGGTTCATATATGTATCTGTAAATCTGGCTCTGATACTAGCCAGTGCCTCCCCAGCCATTTACCTCATTGCATGTCACTGGTGTTTGGCCATAGTTTACAATTTGCACATCTTTGTGTAATATCTCATTCTCAAGATTACTAGTTTCAAAGAAATCAGTGATTGAATTAACAAAAACATTGTTCTTAGTTTAACCCCTGCAGCATTATGTCCTCATTTACTCACATTCCCCATTCTCCAGCACAAACAGCCTATGCTGAATAGCTGTGGGTCTATTCCTGGCACTCCAGCACAAACATAAATTATTATTTTTTTTATAAATTATTTATTTATGCAGGGCCTAGATATTACATACTGCTTTGCAAAAATTGTTTAATTATTCACATCACATTTTGTAATGTGGCAAAAAACCAGGGTACCAGAAGGAAATACACACACAAACTGCACACAGGTAGTAGATGTTAGGCAGCCACTGTCCTGTTTTTCTATCCAATACATCACACCTCTAATGGAACAGAACAGACACATTGGGCTTGATTCAGACCCACTCGCAAGTGGCTGTCCGCTCGCAAGTGGGTCGATGGTGTGCACTGAGCATGCGCATGATGGAGGGAGCTCCGTTGTGCGCATGCGCCAGACGCGACGAGCGAAGGAAAGTCCTTCGCTCGTTGTGTCTGATCAAAGGGGGCATGCTGTCGATGTTGACGCCCCCTTTCGTCAGAAGCCGGCCCACTGACATCACTAGTTATGTCAGTGGGAGTGATTTTGGCTCTGATAGAGCCAAAATCACTCCGGAGCTTGCGGTTGAAAACCTCAACTGCAGGCTCTGGCTCGCAGTTTCGATGGTCGCGATGGTCAAGACCATCACGGCCATCAAACTGCACGCTCGTATAGCCTGTGGGTGGTTACCCACAGCTATATGAGCGTCCAGGAGGACGCTCCATTTTCATGGAGGGCGGCCCTCATTCAGAGCGTGCGCTCTGCTCAGAGCGTACGGCTCTGAATGAGGGCCCTAATTTGTTAGTAAAATTTCTAACCTAACACATCTGTGACTTGTCTCAGTTGTTATTGATTACTATTATTGTTAAACTACAGATACCAGCTTCTACATTATAAAAACTGAACAAAATGACCTGTCATAGATAATGACACAAGACAACAGTTTTGGTGTGACTATATAGGAAATCAAATTTATTTTCTAACAATTTAAAATAGGATAGAGGAAAAATGGTAGCAAGAAAAAGAGGGCAAGCTGATCAGAAATGACTGTTGTTGCAACTTCAACTTGCCAAATGTGCACAGCCCAGATGGCAAACTTCTCTCCTTGATTGTCTAATACACAGGTTCTCAAACTCGGTCCTCAGGACCCCCAACAGTGCATATTTTCCATGTCTCCTCACAGAATCACAAGTGAAATAATTAGCTCCACCTGTGGATATTTCAAATGTATCAGTGAATAATGAATACACCTGTGAACCTGCTGGTTGACCTGGAAAAAGTGAACTGTGTGGGGTCCTGAGGACCGAGTTTGAGAACCACTGGTCTAATGGATCCCTTTCTGGCTAGCAGTAATTGTTGGCCTATGGATTTAACTATCAGCCAAACACCACTGTGAAGGAGATGTACCTGCTATGCACCACAAATATTTCTGATATGCTACAACTCCCACACCAAAGTAAGCCTCCTCCAGGAGCTGTAGCCCCACTACAAGTATAAACTACAGTAGTTAAAATAGGCCAAATAAAACCCTAAACAAAGCCACAAGAAAAAGGGAGAACCATCATCAGTCAAGTTTGCTTTATCAGAGTGGTAAAGGTAAGCATTATAATAGTGAATAATGTCACAAACCCCACCCCACCCTGGAGGCCATAAAACAGATTTTCTCATGGTTAACCTTAAGAAGAGCTGAATCAATGGAACTGCCCACTCAATGGAAATGCCAAAAATGCTGTTGAATGATGTCAGACCAGACCAGACAGATTCAGGGCCACAAACTGAATAACCACTGCAAGTCCTTGGCGATGGTACCTCTAAATGCTAAGTAAGTCCATTTACTCAAATTGTTAGCCCATAAATGGATAACAAAGTCCAGCTGGTCCTCAAACTGCAGGGCAGAATTTAGTAGCTACAGTGTATATAAATGAGAAAAGATAATGCTAAAAATTGCACTCCCTAAGCAACTTTAAAGTGGTGGAGCGCCACGGCAAATAAAGAAGAGTGTGCATATACTCCAAACATTTCTAAATAATAGATTGGCTGCACATTCATCAACACTTGCAGTTACACAGAAAGATTATATATACAGGTTGAGTCTCCCATATCCAAATATTCCGAAATACGAAATATTCAGAAATACGGAATAATTTTGCCGTGACTGAGATAATAAAACCTTTGATTTTTGATGGTTCAATGTACACAAACTTTGTCTAAGTCACAAATTATTTTAAAAAATGGTATAAAATTACCTTCAGGCTGTGTGTATAGGCTGTAAATGAAACATAAATTTATTTCATGTACCGATGTGCCCAGGTATTATGTTGCATCATAGCGTTATCTCTCATGCCATGCATGGTGCGCCACACACCATGCCATGAGTTGCGCCACAAAGAAAGTTTATTAATGTAGCATAGCGTAACATGGAAAAAAGTCATTACTTGTAATACAACTTTTTGCCCACAAAGTGTCACTTTTCCTAAACTACATAGCGCATGCGTCTGATTTCCAATGCATGTTCTGTATCACCACCCGATTATTGGCTCACAGAAGTGGTGATCCGGTACACTATACAGTATTACAGCGTTTTCCACATGGAATCAGGAATGTATAATAAAGCAGTAGAAGAGTGTCTAATAAAGTTTGAATTCATTAAGCTCTGTATTACACACTTACTGTGCAGTTGAAATTACACTTGTGCAAATGTAAATACTGTCGGCACTGTCCCAGACTTAGACATTGTAGTGATTTCATTACTTTACAAACTACAGAACTCTAGTAATGGGTGAAGCGTGTAGCCTAGCGGTCTAATGCCTAGTCTCACCACTTCTCCCTTCTTCTTGTTCCGTGGGTTTGAGACCTTGAAAATATGTTTTTTTTTATTATTGTTAAAATATTCACTTAAAATATTCAGTATTCAATACAGTACATGTGGAGCACATGCCCAGTGACTCGGGAGTCAAACAGCGAAAGTTGGATTTTTTATTACTGTACACACTGTACTGTACCTTAGAACGCAAACTTGCGTCAATGCTGGCGCTGTCCCAGACTTGGACACTATAGTGATTTTTTATGATCTGCAACTGGTAGTGGGCTCTGTTTAAGAGAGAGGGCTCTGCATTACAAACTGGCTGTGCATTTAAACCACAAAATTGTGTCAATGTTAGCGCAGTTGGTGCATGCCCAGTGGAGGGGTTACAATGACAATGGAATGTGTGCCGCATGCCCACAGGAGCCAAGCCATAAACCAAGTAGCACTATGCCATGGCGCATGCCCAGTTGTCTGCATTCCTACTAGGGGTGAGCGGGTTCAGATTTACTCAGTTCTCATCGCCACTTTACCGCAAGTTCGGATTAGTTCGGATTTATTTTATTGGCGATCCAAAACACGTGTTAGCCGATAGCCAATAAAATGCCATGCAGAGAACCGAGTAAAACCGAGTAAATCCGAGTAAATCCGAACCCGCTCATCCCTAATTCCTACAGTACAATACTGTTGAATTTTCACACTTGTGCCATTCTGCACTGTCCCAGACTTACAGTACTTACAGTATACACAATAGTCATTTCATGACTTTAGAAAGTGCTACAGTAGTGGGCTTTGTTTGGGAGGGAAGTCTCTGTATTACAAACTGACTGCATTAGAGAGCAAACTTGCGTCAATGTCGATGCTGTCCCAGACTTGGAAACTTTAGTGATTTTCTGAGTTCAGTAACTGATAGTTGGCTCTGTTTGAGAGAGAGGTCTCTGCATTAAAAACTGACTGTGCGTTTAAACCGCAAATTTGCATCAATGTCTGCACAGTTGATGCTGTGGTGACTGTTAGCCAGCTCTGAGGGGTTACGGTACAAATGGGATCTCTGGCACGTGCCCAGTGGAGGGGTTGCAATGCATTGCCAGTGGTGCTGCACCATAGCCATACCCTTGTAGCGCTATGCCATGGTGTACAGTATGGAAGATCATATAGTAGCCGGTCATGGTTCACACACAGTGAAAGTGGGATCTCCATATTACGCACTGACTGTGTAATAATAATATTAAAAAATAAAAAGTGTAACCTTGACTGTCTAATAATAATAATAATAATAAAAAAAAAGTTTAAGCTTCCAGGTTTCGAACCTGGAACCGGGTTGTATAGATGTCTGCAATGTAGAAGTTTGATTGCTTACCTCTACACTACAGCCACCTAATTACTTCATCGTACGGTACTGTAGATTCACATAAAGTACTGTAGAGGACAGATGCAATTCTTACTAGGAGAAACTTGTGGGTAAGGGGTTAGATGATCCGCCTTGCTTACACTTCTCTCCTTCTGTTAGAGACCTTGATAATTTATTTTTTTTTTTTTTTAAATGTTCACTATAGTATTGTAGTTCAGTATTGTTATCCAACCCTTACAAAACTCAATACATTATACTGCATGTACTGTAGATGTGCCCAGCAACAGTACTGTAGTTTGTTGCTCCATATGCCATATACAGTAGCGCATTGCTAGTCGCGCACTACACTGTGGCATATTGAGTCTCGTAGCTCTGCACATGCCCAGTTGTCTGTATTATTGTAAGTACAATACTGTCGGCACTTTTCCCGGACGTACTGTAGACATTGTAGTGATTCCATGACTCTAGTACAGTAGATGCAGTAGTCTAGGGGGTAATGCCTAGCCCTACTGCATATACCATTTTCTTGTCCCGCTGGTTCGAGACCTTTAAAATATATACTGTATAATATTATTTTTTTTAATCTTCACTAATACATTATCCAGAAATTCTGGCATTTCTATGCCACAGTACTTTATGAAAAAAAGGGTAACCTTGACTGTGTAATAATAATAAAAAAATAAAAGTGTAACATTCCAAGTTTCGAACCTGCAAAAGGGTTGTGCAAGCGACGTAATGTATTGGCTTGATTATTTACCATTACACTACAGTCGCTTGCAATACCAAGGTTGCACCTCACTTGAGTGTGTCCTACAATACTGTACATTATCATATCTAAGGCACTTGCCCAGATTCATACCCATGCAGCGCTGAATTTTATGTATGTACACAAACTTTGCTTGAGCCACAAAATAATTGAAAATATTGTATAAAATTACCTGCAGGCTGTGTGTATAAGGTGTATATAACACATAAATGCATTCTGTGTGTATACTGGTGCCCCGTTCCCAAGATATTTCATCATGTTATGCAATTATTCCAAAATACAGAATATTCCGTTATCCAAAATACCCCTGGTCCCAAGCATCTTGAATATGGGAGACTCAACCTATATATCTATATATATATACTCAGGTGCATAAATATTGGGACATTGACAGAATTTTCATATTTTGGCCTCTATTCACCACCACAATGGCTTTGAAATGAAACAAACAAGATGTACTTTAACTGCAGACTTTCAGATTTAATTTGAGGGTAATTACATCCAAATCAGGTGAACGGTGTAGGAATTACAATGGTTTCTATATGTGCCTCCCACTTTTTAAAAGGCCAAAAGTAATGGGACAAACTAAACAATCCTAAATCAAACTTTCACTTTTTAATACTTTGTTGCAAATCATTTGCAGGCAATTACAGCCTGAAGTCTGGAATGCATAGACATCACCAGACGCTGGGCGTCATCCCTGGTGATGCTCTGCCAGGCCTCTACTGCAAATGTCTTCAGTCCCTGCTTGATCTTGGGGCATTTTCTCTTTAGTTTTGTCTTTATCAAGTGAAATGCATGCTCAATCGGCTTCAGGTCAGGGGATTGACTTGGCCATTGCATAACATTCCACTTTTTAGCCTTAAAAAACTCTTTGGTTGCTTTTGCAGTATGCTTCGGGTCATTGTCCATCTGCACTGTGAAATGCCGTCCAATGAGTTCTGAAGCATTTGACTGAATATGAGCATATATTATTGCCCGAAACAATTCAGAATTCATTCTGCTGCTTTTGTCAGCAGTCACATCATCAACAAATTCAAGGGAAACAGTTCCATTAGCAGCCATACATGCCCATGCCATGACACTACCACCACCATGCTTCACTGATGAGGTGGTATGTTTTGGATCATGAGCAGTTCCATTCCTTCTCCATACTCTTCTCTTCCCATCACTCTGGTACAAGTTGATCTTTGTCTCATCTGTCCATAGGATGTTGTTCCAGAACTGTAATGGCTTTTTTAGATGTTTGGCAAACTCTAATCTGGTCTTCCTGTTTTTGAGGCTCACCAATGGTTTACATCTTGTGGTGAACCCTCTATATTCACTCTTTTGAAGTCTTCTCTTGATTGTTGACTTTGACACATATACACCTACCTCCTGGAGAGTGTTCTTGATTTGACAAGCTGTTGTGAAGGGGTTTTTCTACACCAGGGAAATAATTCTTCTGTCATCTACCACAGTTTTTTTCCGTGGTCTTCCGGGTCTTTTGGTGTTGCTGAGCTCTCCGGTGCGTTCTTTCATTTTAAGAATGTTCCAAACAGTTGATTTGGCCACACCTAGGGCCTGATTCAGAGCTGGACGCTATTTGCGCTCGCTCGTTCAGAAAAAGGGGCCGGCTATTTAAATTGAACGCTCGCTCTTTGCGGTTTGTTGACGCCTCTATGTCTGAGCGAGCGAACGAAACATGCGCTCGCTATTTTGTAAAGACACCCCATGGGCGCTCGCATCCTACATCATCTCCGCTATTTATTTGATTAATCGAGTACATCGAAAGGCGTCTGAACTGCTCGCAGTGCTTGTGGTTGGATTTTCCTACCGCAATCATGCGAACAGTTCAGGCTAAGAAACAACCAAGTGACGTGGTCGATGATGCTGCTTTGTTAATTATGCACACCCTTAAAACGCCCGTTTTGACCGTTTGGCACGCCTGCGTCCGGATCTCCACTCCCCGTTTTCAAGCACCTTCCCCTGTTACCACCCACAAACGCCTCATCCTTGTCACTCAAATTAGCAGGCACTCGCTATTTGGCGAGCGCTCAATTTCTGATCGCACTGACTGGTTGGCGCATGCGCATTACGACCCATATGCATGCGCAGTTGTGCGAACATCGCTCGGAGCGAACGAGCAGCCGCTTACGAACGGCTCTGAATCAGGCCCCTAATATTTTTGCTATCTCTCTGATGGGTTTGTTTTGATTTTTCAGCCTAATGATGGCTTGCTTCACTGATAGTGACAGCTCTTTGGATCTCATATTGAGAGTCGACAGCAACTGATTCCAAATGCAAATGTCACACCTAGAATCAACTCCAGACCTTTTATCTGCTTAATTGATAATGAAATAACGAGGGAATAGCTCACACCTGTCCATGAAATAGCTTTTAAGTTGATAGTCCCATTATTTTTGGCCCCTTAAAAAGTGGGAGGCACATATAGAAACCGTTGTAATTCCTACACCATTCACCTGATTTGTATGTAATTACCTGCAAATTAAATCTGAAAGTCTGCAGTTAAAGCACATCTTGTTTGTTTAATTTCAAAGCCATTGTGGTGGTGAATAGAGGCCAAAATATGAAAATCATGTAAATGTCCCAATATTTATGTACCTGACTGTATATATATATATATATATATATATATATATATATACAGTATATATTTATTCAAATAAAATTCTATACCACAAAGCACACCTAGCTTATAAAGCATATAGTGGGGGATATATTTACACAAATAAACAGAAATGAACAATGTTGATAAAGTGTCTCAAAATCTGAACAAAGTTCATAATCCAGATGGAATAAGGAATACAAAAATACACATAAAAGTCAGGGCATTGATGTATCCCACATCTGCATTTTGAATGATGGGTTGATGTATAAAGTAAATGACACTGAGCAGCTAGGTACAGCTGAAAGGGATTTCCTTTTTAAGTTTCAGAAAGTTGCCCATACATAGGTTTGAAAAATCTACTGAATATTGTATTTCATCTCCAAAATGAAAATTTGTGATAGCAGGAGGGGCCCCTGTAGATGGTTGTTATTGAGTAGTTTGTCCACACATGACATCTGGTTGTGGCACTTGTTACCCATGATAGTGCCTTGTTGGCGCCTTTCTCACCCTACTTGGTCACAGCTCACCCTACTTGGTCACCACAGAGGCAGCCATATAGAAGATGTTTCTCATTCGGATGTAATCCTCGTGATCAGGTGTAGGCTGAATTTCAGCCATGCTCAAAGGTCTAAAGCTAATTTCAGGGCTCAAACCATGGCAAGCTTGATACTTCAGTGGGAAAAAGCTCATATGATACTGACAGCCGGGCAGGTGGAAATAGTAGCATCGTGCTGTAGTTGAATGGTGTCTCTCTGATTAGTAGTACATTGATTGCTCAACGTGTTTCCGTGCATACAAGCACCTTCATCAGGAGCATGTTCAGGTTTTGAGACACTTTTTCAAGATTGTTTATTTCTGTTTATTTGTGTAAATATGTCCCATGCTATGCTTTTTTTCATGCTTTGTATTTTTATGCTAGTTGTACTTTACTGTATAGAATTTTATAATAATACAGTTGTATATGTATATGTATATATATATATATATATATATATATATATATATCTAACTGCAAGTGTTGTTGAAAGCGCAGCCAATCAATTATTCAGAATTGAGTAGTGCCTTTGGTAAAGAGAGTTTTATATGCCCAGTATGCAAAGAGTGACCAAGCACCCAAATGGGCCAAAAATCCCCCAAAAATGCCTTTAAGGAAAATAGGAAATGACAAAATAAGTCAGTCAGGTAAACAAAAACAACAGAAATGGTGACCAACACATACAAACAAAAAGGGGAGGATCAGAAAGAGGAGAGAAAATGAGAGGGGAAATAGGGGGAAGGGTTAGAGGGATGGGACCCTATCTGTATTGGAAAACTCCTGAAAAACCTATTGGGTAACTTTATTTTTTTTTCTTAATTATCCAGCATATTGTAGTGCTGCAAACAAGTCAGAAACAATCCCTGACAGGAGATCATGATACATGGCAAGGAGTAACAGCAGTCTCAGTTCTTGGCATATAGGACTGCTACAGGGGAAAACAGACATTGGTACTGATTCAGCACAGATCGCAGCTGCGTATTTGCACACCATAAAGCTGCGGAAAAATGCTAGTGTCTGCCACTGCTCATCAAGCATAGAGACGCCCACTATTGACTTCTCACATTGATAATACCTCGCAGCCCTACGTAACACAGGTAACATTGGAGAACATTGGCCCCCACACACAATTACAGCAGCTCTGACCTGTCTCAGAATTTGCAAATCTCATCGCATGTGGTGGGTACTCAAGTTGCATAGGCAATCGCAGTGGCTAATTTATGCAAACCCATGCAATGGTATTCAAATGGCAAGGCATGCCTGCGTTTCTGCAACCACTCCCCCTACACCACCCCAAAATGCCCACAGCCTCTCACTCACTCTGCGTTGGATTCCACAGTGCATCTGTAATTGCAGTGTGTTTGCTTGGGTGGTGCATATGCATGTACATTACGCAACAATCGCCCGATCTGCATACATGGTTCCAATTGTGATCTATGCTGAACCAGACCCATAGTGCTTATAGCAATCTTATTTTCAATGGTCTAATGCCTGAATGCTCTAAAAAGATAAGCCCATTGAAGCTGAGGAAATATCTGCACCAATACCTATAGAGTGGTTGCCATATTTAGAAGGAGAAAACTCCAGGGAAGCATTAAAAATTAAACAAAACTAAAATGAATGAAGGGAGATCACATCTTGAAGAGCAAAGAAGGAAAATATGCAGACACCGCACAAAATAAGACATAGCCAACACTAGTCAGCTCCATGTGTCACTGCAAGCCTACAAATAGACCCTGCACCCCAACCCAGTTGATCCGTAAACAAACAGAAATTATGAAGATGACACATGTGCACAAATTGCTGCCCCTCAAATTCTTCAGTAAATCACTGTCACCTTACACTTTAAATACAAATTGAAAAAACAAATATCACCAAACAGTCTAGGAGGCACTTATGTCAATCACTAAGGTTCCCCACTTGAGTTTCCATGAGAGTAGTCACTTCAGGATAGCCTTCTCATCAAAGTGTAAACCTCAAAGAGATATAAATAATATATTCATAGTGTAGCAAGTTTGTCAGACCTTTCAGGTTATAAAGGAGCTTTAGTCTTGACTTAATTACCGTTTATGGTGGTCTACAATATTAATAGACAATTAGGCACTTTGTAAATGAGGGTTAATCACCAATCGGCAAACAGCAAGCTTTAGATAAAAGGTGTCAGCCAGGCGTCCACAGGAACCACCATCCATTAACCAGGTAAGGTCTAACTGCATCCCACTATAGACAACCTCCTTGCCAACACTTTCAATACATACAGTGTGTCTTCCTTTATCTCCTGCTGGCTTCTCTGATTCGCTGATACATTCAAAGATGCAGTATTTGATCAACTGCGTGAACATTGGTCATCTGAGTAACACCAGGGAAATCATGTTTCTAAAGCCATTGTATATGCACCTAAGGATGTAGCCACTGGCTTCAGCAATGCTGCCTGTCACTGTCCCCACTTCACCCCCAAATGGCTACAGTCTGTCACTGAGGCTGCAGCATCCAAGGCACTGTGAACGATCTTGTAGAACAAGATCTGCACATGTACGGTGCGGCATTTGTGCATGTGCAGTTCTTACCCTATCAGGGTTGTACGTAAACCATCAGGTTTGTGTACATTCCTGATATAGACCCAGAGACACTAGGGCCTGCCAGTACAGGTGCTGCTGTTAGAAGTGACACACTTACGTCTTCCAAAGCATAGAGAATGTTCAATGTGGGACCCCAGGATGAAGTAAGGAAGGAAGGACCAAGAGTGGCCACTGAGGCTGAGTCATTTCCAGCCACACCTTTAAATGTGTGTAGCCATAGTCCAGGATTCATAGTCCATCTGCACACAGATCAAAAAGAGGCTATGAATCAGGGGATGTTACCTGATCCCATAAACATATTTCACAGGATGTGTATCCAATTATCAAACCATGAAAATATTATCTAACCAGCTGGTGAAAGAGTGAAAGAAATTTATACCATTGCAGCCTTTTTGCCTGTGCTAACAAAAAGTATATATATAAAATATATAATAACTGGACGCAATGTCATTTAAAATCCTGAGATTAAAATAACCAATTTAGCAGCTTCACCTAGTTAACACTGGGTTAACCAACTCAGATAAAAAAGGCATAGGGGAAATAGTGAGTTACCTCGCTAATTGGAGTGCATTAGAAAGCAATCAAATACATTTGTATAGTTCCATTTAAAAACACATTTATTCTAGGGGTGTGCACCGGCCACTTTTCGTGTTTTGTGTTTTGGTTTTGGATCTGGATCTTTCTTCGTGTTTTGGATCTGGATTGGTTTTGCCAAAACCACCCTTCCGTGTTTTGGGTTCTGGGTTTTGTGTTTTGGATCTGTATTTTTTTTAAAAAAAGCATAAAAACAGCTAAAATCACAGAATTTGTAGGTTTTTCTGCTCCTATGCTATTATTAACCTCAATAACCTTAATTTCCACTCATTTCCAGTCTATTCTGAACACCTCACACCTCACAATAGTGTTTTTATGTCCAAAAGGTTGCACCGAGGTAGCTGGATGACTATGCTAAGCGACACGAGTGGGCGGCACAAACACGTGACCCATCTAGGAGTGACACTGCAGTGGCAGACAGGATGGCAGTTAGAAAAACTAGGCCCCAAACTGTACATAATGCAAAGAAAAAAAAGAAGTGCAAGATGGAATTGTCCTTGGGCCCTCCCACCCACCCTTATGTTGTATAAACAGGACATGCACACTTTAACAAATCAATCATTTCAGCGCCAGGGTCTGCCACACAACTGTGGCTGAAATGATTGGTTCATTTGGGCCCCCACAAAACAAGCTGGCAATTAATGTGTCCCTGCACACACTGGTTTTACGGAGGCAAGATGTCATCCTCATCCTCCTCATCCACCGATTCCTCACCCTCTTCAGTGTGTACATCCTCATCCTCACAAAGTATTAACTCGTCCCCACTTGAATCCACCACCACAGGTCCCTCTGTACCTTCTGGAGGCTGGTCTCCCTGGAAGAGCTGATAATTCATTTTGATGAACATCATCTTCTCCACATTCTGTGGAAGCAACCTCCTATGCCTTTCGCTGACAAGGTTCCCGACTGCACTAAACACTCTTTCGGAGTACACACTGGAGGGGGGGCAACTCAGGTAAAATAGAGCCAGTTTGTAAAGAGGCCTCCAAATTGCCTCTTTTTCCTGCCAGTACAGGTATGGACTGTCTGACATGCCTACTTGGATGCAGTCACCGATGTAATCCTCCACCATTCTGTCAATGGTGACAGTATCATATGCAGTGACAGTAGACATGTCAGAAATTGTTGCTAGGTCCTTCAGTCCGGACCAGATGTGCAAACTTGGTCCTGCCTGCCCTGCATCACCGCCAGCGGGTTGCTTAGGATACCTAAGTTTTTTCCTGGCAGCCCCAGTTGCGGTAGAAAATGAAGAAGGAGCCGTTGACGTGTCACGTTCCGCTTCAGCTGACAGTGTGTTCACCAGCAGGTCTTTGCACCTCTGCAGGCTTGTGTCGGCCAGAAAGAGAGACACCACATAGGCTTTAAACCTAGGATCAAGCACAGTGGCCAAAATGTAGTGGTCTGATTTCAATAGATTAACCACCCTAGAATCCTGGCAAAGTGAATGAAGGGCTTCATCCACAAGTCCCACATGCCGAGCAGAATCGCTCCATCTTAGCTCCTCCTTCACTTTCTCCAGCTGCTTCTGCAAAAGCCTGATGAGGGGAATGATCTGACTCAAGCTGGCAGTGTCTGAACTGACTTCACGTGTGGCAAGTTCGACGGGCTGGAGAACCTTGCACAACACGGAAATCATTCTCCACTGCGCTTGAGTCAGGTGCATACCCCCTCCTTTGCCTATGCCATAGGTGGATGTATAGGCTTGTATGGCCTTTTGAACTCCTCCTTCCTCTGATGCATATAGAGGGTTGAGTTCCACCGAGTCACAACCTCTTGCTTCAGGTGAAGGCGGGGCAGGTTCAAGAGTGTTTGCTGGTGCTCCAGTCTTCGGCACGCAGTCGCTGAATGGCGAAAGTGGCCAGAAATTTTTCGGGCCACCCAAAGCGTCTCCTGCACGCCCCTGTCGCTTTTCAGAAAATTCAGCACCACCAAGTTTATTGTGTGAGCAAAACATGGGATGTGCTGGAATTTGCCCAGATGTAATGCCTGCACAATATGGGTGGCGTTGTCAGATATCACAAATCCCCAGGAGAGTCTAAGTGCGGTAAGCCACTGGGCGATGATTTCCCTCAGTTTCTCTAAGAGGTTGTCGGCGGTGTGCCTCTTACTGAAACCGGTGATACACAGCGTAGCCTGCCTTGTAACAAGCTGGCGTTTCTGAGATGCTGCTACTGGTGACGCTGCTGCTGTTGCTGCGTAAGGTGATACATCTACCCAGTGGGCTGTCACAGTCATATAGTCCTTAGTCTGCCCTGTTCCACTTGTCCACATGTCCGTGGTTAAGTGGACATTGTGTACAATGGCATTTTTCAGGACACGGAGGACACTTTTTCTGACGTTTCTGTACAGTCTCGGTATTGCCTGCCTAGTGAAGTGGAATCTAGACAGGATTTGGAACCGGGGACACACTACCTCCATCAATTGTCTAAATCCCACTGCACTAATGGCGGATACTGGACGCACGTCTAACACCAACATAGCAGTCAAGGCCTCAGTTATACGTTTTGCTTCAGGATGACTGCTGTCGTACTTCATCCTCCTCGCTAAGGACTGTTGGAGGGTCAATTGTTTAGTAAAAGTAGTGGTGTTCCTACTTCCTCTCTGGGATGATGAACGACTCCCAGCAGCAGCAACAGCAGCAGCGGCAGCAGTAGGCTTAGCAATGCAGGATCCTCCGGAGGAATCCCGGATAAGAGAGTCAGTCATGCCAGTGACATGGCCTGCAGGACTACTTCCGATCCTGACTAAGGAGGAAATTGATGAGGAGGGAGTTGACGGTGTGGTTTGCAGGCACTTGGATACAACAGGACAACGGGATTTAGGTGTCCCTGGACTGCTTACGGTCTTAGCCAAAGTTTCTGAACTTGACAGTAACTTTTTATGAACGCGCTGCAGGTGCCGTATAAGGGAGGATGTTCCTAGTTGGTTGACGTCCCTACCCCTACTTATTTCACCTTTACATATGGTACATATGGCAAGACAGTTGTTGTCCGGATTTGGATAGAAATATTGCCAGAACAAAGAGGTGGAATGTTTGGTCTTCTGCCCAGGCATGACCGTGATGGGCATTTTCATCCCACAGACAACAACTGTCTCCCCCGGAGCCTGATTTAAACAAACCACATCACCATCAGAATCCTCCTCGCCAACTTCCTCCTCAGCGCCAGATACACCAGTATCCTCATCCTGTTGTACTTCAACAGTGACATCTTCAATTTGCATATCAGCAAGTGGACTGTGGGTGCTCCTTTCAGCACTTGCAGGGGGCGTGCAAATGGTGGAAAGAGCCACCTCTTCCCGTCCAGTTCTGGGAAGGTCAGGCATCGCAACCACCACCACACTTGGACTCTCCTTGGGGATTTGTGATATCTTCTTAGAAAGCACAGTTCTTCGCTGTGCTTTTGCCAGCTTAACTCTTTTGATTTTTTTAGTGGGAGGAGGGCTTCCATCGTCATGTGAAGCTGAACCACTAGTCATGAACATACTAGGGATCGACCTTAGCCGTTCGTTGCCACTCCATGTCGTAAATGGCATATTGGTAAGTTTACGTTTCTCTTCAGCTGATTTAAATGTCTTTTTCAAGGTCATTTTCCTGAACTTTGCCATTTGGGATTGTATCTACTATGACATTGGGCATCGGTCTTGGCAGACGACGTTGATGGCATGTTATCATCTATGTCATGACTAGTGGCAGCAGCTTCAGCACTAGGAGGAAGTGGTTCTTGATCTTTCTCTATTTTATTTTTATCGGAGAAAGTTTGGTCCTCCATTTATGTTATATCGATTTGATATATACGTGCGGCTAAACACAGAAAATAATTTTTTTTTTGGTTTGGACTGGAGTGTTCTTTCAGGGGTTACAGCACCCTTAATGGTCAAGCCAGCCGGCCCTTTACTTATGACACAGGCGCACGCTTGGCACTACTTTGTTGATGCACGTGCGGCTACTGCGCACACAATTCACAAACACAGAAAATAATTTTTTTTTTGGTTTGGACTGGAGTGTACTTTCGGGGGTTACAGCACCCTTTAACGGTCAAGCCAGCCGGCCCTTTACTTATGACACAGGCGCACGCTTGGCACTACTTTGTTGATGCACGTGCGGCTACTGCGCACACAATTCACAAACACAGAAAATAATTTTTTTTTTGGTTTGGACTGGAGTGTACTTTGGGGGTTACAGCACCCTTTAACGGTCAAGCCAGCCGGCCCTTTACTTATGACACAGGCGCACGCTTGGCACTACTTTGTTGATGCACGTGCGGCTACTGCGCACACAATTCACAAACACAGAAAATAATTTTTTTTGGGGTTTGGACTGGAGTGCACTTTCGGGGGTTACAGCACCCTTTAACGGTCAAGCCAGCCGCCCTTTACTTATGACACAGGCACACGCTTGGCACTACTTTGTTGATGCACGTGCGGCTACTGCGCACACAATTCACAAACACAGGAAATAATTTTTTTTTTGGTTTGGACTGGAGTGTACTTTCGGGGGTTACAGCACCCTTAACGGTCAAGCCAACCGGCTTTTTACTTATGACACAGGCGCACGCTTGGCACTAATTTGTTGATGCACGTGCGGCTACTGCGCACACAATCCACAAATACAGAAAATATTTTTTTTTGGTTTGGACTGGAGTGTACTTTCAGGGGTTACAGCACCCTTTAACAGTTAAGCCAGCCTGCCCTTTACTTATGACACAGGCGCACGCTTGGCACTACTTTGTTGATGCACGTGCGGCTACAGCGCACACAATTCACAAACACAGAAAATAATTTTTTTTTTGGTTTGGACTGGAGTGTACTTTCGGGGGTTACAGCACCCTTAACGGTCAAGCCAGCCGGTCCTTTAATAATGACACAAGCGCACGCTTGGCACTACTTTGTTGATGCACATGCGAATACTGAGCACACAATTCACAAACACAGAAAATATTTTTTTTTTGGTTTGGACTGGAGTGTACTTTCGGGGGTTACAGCACCCTTTAACGGTCAAGCCAGCTGGTGCTTTACTTATGACACAGGTGCACGCTTGGCACTACTTTGTTGATGCACGTGCGGCTACTGCGTACACAATTCACAAACACAGAAAATATTTTTTTTTTGGTTTGGACTGGAGTGTACTTTCGGGGGTTACAGCACCCTTTAACGGTCAAGCCAGCTGGCCCTTTACTTATGACACAGGCGCACGCTTGGCACTACTTTGTTGATGCACGTGCGGCTACTGCGCAAACAATTCACAAACACAGAAAATAATTTTTTTTTTGGTTTGGACTGGAGTGTACTTTCGGGGGTTACAGCACTCTTAATGGTCAAGCCAGCCGGCCCTTTACTTTTGACACAGGCGCACGCTTGGCACTACTTTGTTGATGCACGTGCGGCTACTGCGCACACAATTCACAAACACAGAAAATAATTTTTTTTTTGGTTTGGACTGGAGTGTACTTTCGGGGGTTACAGCACCCTTTAACGGTCAAGCCAGCCGGCCCTTTACTTATGACACAGGCGCACGCTTGGCACTACTTTGTTGATGCACGTGCGGCTACTGCGCACACAATTCACAAACACAGAAAATAATTTTTTTTTGGTTTGGACTGGAGTGTACTTTTGGGGGTTACAGCACCCTTTAACGGTCAAGCCAGCTGGCCCTTTACTTATGACACAGGCGCACGCTTGGCACTACTTTGTTGATGCACGTGCGGCTACTGCGCACACAATTCACAAACACAGAAAATAATTTTTTTTTTGGTTTGGACTGGAGTTTACTTTGGGGGTTACAGCACCCTTTAACGGTCAAGCCAGCTGGCCCTTTACTTATGACACAGGCGCACGCTTGGCACTACTTTGTTGATGCACGTGCGGCTACTGCGCACACAATTCACAAACACAGAAAATAATTTTTTTTTTGGTTTGGACTGGAGTGTACTTTCGGGGGTTACAGCACCCTTAACTGTCAAGCCAGCTGGCCCTTTACTTATGACACAGGCGCATGCTTGGCACTACTTTGTTGTTGCACGTGTGACTACTGCGCACACAATTCACAAACAGAAAATATTTTATTTTTTTAGCACTTGGGGGGAGCACCCCTGATGGACAGAGCACCCCCTGGACAACACTACAGCACCCCTTTAGGACTGGGACACTGCACAGGACTTTGGAGTGGACACAGCCCCTATGGAGAACTGACTGCACAACACAGTCCAGCCAGCCCTTATGGACTTTGAAGTAGTGGACACAGCCCCTATTAACAACAGCAGCACAACACAGCCAGCCCTTATGGACTTTGAAGTAGTGGACAACAGCAGCACTACACTACACAGCCCTAACTCCCACCCTCCCTCTTCACTGTCCACAGCCGAGTGAGAAAATGGCGCCGACGCGCGTACCTTATATAGGATCCAAAACCCGCGAGACTCAGAAGGTGGGATGATGACGTTTTGCCTCGATTTCAGATCCGAGTCAGGCGGGAAAAGTCGAGCCTGACTCGGATCGGACTCGGATCGGGGGGGCTCGGGGGGGTTCGGATTTCAGAAATCCGAACCCGCTCACCCCTAATTTATTCACAAGAGATACAAAACTTATAATACATTAAAGGTTAATATCAAGTGCCACAATTAGACTCACTTCTAGTGAAATGGACCATTCCAAGAAAATTAATAAACACAGTGACCAATATGCAAGATGTTGATATTAATATTTTGTAAACTCAGTCGTGAATAATGCCACACAAGTTGGTGTTATTGGTGCTTGCTCCAAGATTGATTAAAAATGGACCAGTTGTTCACTTAGTATATCCAGACAGGGGACAACACAAACTGGGCTACAAGTCTGTGTTATGCTCAGCTCTGTGCTTGATGTAGTGATAAGCTTTCAGACAACTGGTAGATGCAGGGAAGGAGAGCACTAGCTGTCTGTATCAGGCTAATTATATGCCACATTCAATAGGCAAATTTAGGATCGTAAATGCGCAATTAGCTTTACCTCCTGCTCACTTCAGAAGCCACAATCACAAACAGTCAGCATGCTTAGGGGAATGGTGTATAATTTTCTTACCCTACTAATTTCCCCTGTGTGAGCTGTAAATGTAATGAGTGGTCTGTGGTCTCAGATATACAACACCTCTTGTGGCTGCAGAATATGGTCAGTGTTATTGGCAGGGCTGTATTAACAGCAGTGTGGGCCCTAGGCAAAGCAATGCACTGGGGCCCCTACCCACCCATTCACGGGAAAAAAATTTAAATGGTCAATAAAATTAAACCCTCCTGCATACCCATCAGACCTCCCACACATGCAGAGAGACTCTGTATGACTTGTCTGAAGATAGCAGATGAAGTGAAACTGAAACTGAGGTGAGTATTTGTCATGGGGGAAGGGATGGGGTGGTTGAGGTTAGAACAGCATACAGTACACTGGCGACCATCTTATAAAAATATCACAAATTTACCAACTGGTCATGGCTGCAGAGGGATGGGTTGGTGGGCCCCTACAAGCTTTGGGCCCTTGTGCAACTGCCCAACAAGCCCATTGGAAGAGATGGCCATTGTTATTTTCACCTTGGAACAGGGTATCAGATGGGTCCTTTTTCCATTCATAATGCATTTATCCACTGTAGTCTAGTAACGGTTTCCTCATACCCTCTGAGCAAACTGTTACTAGACTAGAATGGAGAAGTGCATTAGGACTGTAAAATAATAAAAATAATAAATACATAGGCCCCTAAGAAAGAAGAGATAACTGTGTAATAGGACTGCCATTGGGATTTTCTGCAATATTGTCTAACACTGGAGGAACTTACACCATGCAATATTGCTGTCAAAGGAGAAATATGCAATGTTGGTAGCATATTGCGGGCCTGAGCTGAGCTGCTCATAATGCAAATGGAATGGTAATGCAACTTATTGTGAGTCATATGCATTTATTTTATAGCACCACCCCATTTCTCCATCCGTCATCGCTATCAGCATTAATACCTACCCCATGCTAAGTGCAGGAGAGGGATGTAGTTAGGAAACCGACAGTGTAATTACCGACCACCGGCTTCCCAACTGTCAAATCCTGGCAGGGGTCATACGGTAGGCTTTGAAGTCCTGACACCTGTCTTTATCCTGACGCCTGACATACCCAACGAAGGTAAGCCAGGTGGTGGGCATGGACAGCCGTGGGAGAGCGGCTTAGGTTACGGGCTACCGGGGAAGCACTTAGGGTTAGGCACCCCCCCTGGGAGGATTAAGGGTCAGGCTAGGAGAAGGGGGGGCTAGGGTTAGGCACCCCCCGGGGAGATTTAGGTTTAGGCTGCGGGGAGGTGGGTTATGTTTAGGCACTTATAGGGGGGAGGTTAGGCTTTGGCACTAGGGGGGAGGTTAGGGTTAGGCACCCCTAAAGGAGGGTTAGGGGGGTAGATGGTTAGAAATTAAGTTACTTACCTTGTTGGGATCTTCACTTCTGGTCCTCTGGCTTCGGGATTTGAACCACCGGACTTAGGTCCGGTGGTTAACTATACTGATCCCAGGACCTGTAACTGTATTTTCATCCACTGTGCATGCACAATTCAGAATAGGCACCAACTCTGGCTTCACATGCGACATCCCCACCAGAATGGTTCTCTTACGTGTGGATGCCCTGCTGCTGAACTGTTTCCACTTAGTAGTTATCAATTAATGCCTGTTCAGCCATCAGGGAGAAACAATTGAGATGTGTATAACTCTCAATCACTTGTAACTTCCTAAAGATGTGTATGCATCCTTCTAAATACAACTGTATTTGAATGTGTTATACTGTACTTAGAAATTGTCTGTGCAAAATAGCTGGGAAATGGATGTGCCTTTGCAGTACTGTTTGCATGACAATGTTAAATGCCTTTGCTCTGTGGCTGGCAATGGTGTATATTGTTCCTTCATTAATTATATATAAAGCCTGTGTGGTTGTCACTAATGAGTGCAAAAATATAGATATAATTCAAGACTGACACTATTTAAAAACCCTAAACAAAAGTTGTACAGTTTACACAGTGATTTATTTTTTTCCTGTTTTTATTTAGAGCTTTTAAGCTTAGGAGCATAGTCTGGGCCATTAATTTAATCTTTTCCCGCAATACGTGATTGGTCTAAACCAGGGGAAACTCAAGATTTAAAACCACCATAACTACACTGAGAGATTTTGAAATGATTTTTGTACTACATCAAACAGCACAAAGGAGCACATGTACTGTAGGTCAGTTATAGGCAACAAGTAGCCCAGGGGCTACATAAGGCTCTCAAATGGATTACCTTTGGGCCATCACCAGTAAGAAACCTTAGAACCTACAATACATGCCCCTCACCTCTACTCTACCCAAAGGCCATTAAAAGATTTCCACAAGGTACAGTACACACACCTCTGTATATAAATAATGTTTCCTTATCACATGTCTATAATAAATCATTATTATTATCCTTTATTTATATGGCCCACAAGGGTTCCACAACATCTAACAAAGTAAAGAAACAGTTGAGCAGAACAAGAGAACAGTGACTTACAATACAAGACATTGCAGGACAAGTACATTACAAGGTATATAAACATTGCTGCAACAGTAGCAGGGTGGCAGAAGTCAAGGGTTAGGTGCCATTGTAGGGAGTATGGAGTAAATAGTAGTATAGGTAATAGAAGGAAAAGCACATGGAGGAAGAGGACCCTGCTCATGAGAGCTTACATTCTAAAGAGGAGGGGCAGACAGACAGGGATGACATAGATGGGGAAGATATTGAGCATGGGACAGCAGGTTAGGTTGAGGTATGGTTGGCTTCCTCCAATATGTGAGAAAGTCTCTAAAATTGAAATTTATGCCACTGACATTCTACTTTATGTGAGAGTTTTTGTAGGTGATAGATACAGAGAAATATATCCTGCATAGAAAACAAGAGAAGTGGTACAAACTTAATTATTTTTAGAAGTACACAAAACAGATTTTTTTTTATTACACTATTCTAAAAAAAGTCTACTCTGGTGCATAGAATAACAAAGAGAACCTATTCTGGTGCCAAATGTACCAAAAGTAGACAACACCAAAGGTCAATCTACAAATCACAACCCAACAGTGTAAAACAGGCCTCCCAATCTAGCAGCTGGAGAACACAAGTACCCTCAGATATGGAATTATATACAGAAGATAATATATCTGGATATTAGTATATAAAACAGACCATTTAAGCTATTTTTTATAAATAGAATAATAACTTAGATATGTGGACTTTGAAACATATTTACAACAAACAGTTTTTAATATTTTTATTTAAATACAGTTTTTTAAATATGAAATATGAAACATCCTCCTGTTGCCTATTGGGTGTTTATGTTTCCCTAAAACTTTCATTAATAGATTAACTTTTTTAAAACATGTAACTATGTTATTTTAATAATACAACTATTGTATTCATAAAAAATAGCCTCCATCTATTTAATCTAGCTTATATATCATTCTAATATGAATAGAAAGAAAGAGGCATCTACAGTAGTTTTTCTTTCATAATGACACCTATAATAAAAAATGGCTACTTTAACGCAATAGTCACATAGGCCATAAAAATTAAGTAATTGTGAAAAATGAATTAGTGAATACTAGGGGTGAGGGGGTTCGGATTTCTGAAATCCAAACCCCCCGAGCCCCCCCGGTCCGAGGCCGATCCGAGTCAGGCTCGACTTTTCCCGCCTGACTCGGATCTGAAATCGAGGCAAAACGTCATCATCCCGCCTTCCGGGTCTCGCGGGTTTTGGATCCTATATAAGGTACCCACGTCGGCACCATTTTCTCACTCAGCTGTGGACAGTGAAGAGGGAGGGTGAGAGTTAGGGCTGGCTGGGCTGTGTAGTGTAGTGTAGTGCAGAGTAGTGTTGTGCTGTGCTGTGCTGTGCTGTGCTGTTGTTCTCCATAGGGGCTGTGTCCACTACTTCAAAGTCCATAGGGGCTGGCTGAGTTGTGCTGTGCTGCTGTTGTCCATAGGGCCTGAGTCCACTACTTCAAAGTACATAGGGGCTGGCTGGACTGTGTTTTGCAGTCAGTTGTCCATAGGGGCTGTGTCCACTCCAGAGTCCTTTGCAGTGTCCCAGTCCTACAGGGGTGCTGTAGTGTTGTCCAGGGGGTTCTCTGTCCATCAGGGGTGCTCCCACCAAGTGCTAAAAAAATATATATTTTTTCTGTGTTTGTGAATTGTGTGCGCAGTAGCTGTACGTGCATCAACAAAGTAGTGCCAAGCACGCGCCTGTGTCATAAGTAAAGGGCCAGCAGGCTTGACTGTTAAAGGGTGCTCTAACCCCCAAAGTACACTCCAAACCAAATAAAAAAATATTTTCTGTGTTTGTGAATTGTGTGCGCAGTAGCCGCACGTGCATCAACAAAGTAGTGCCAAGTATGCGCCTGTGTCATAAGTAAAGGGCCAGCTGGCTTGACAATTAAAGGGTGCTGTAACCCCCAAAGTACACTACAAACCAAATAAAAAAATATTTTCTGTGTTTGTGAATTGTGTGCGCAGTAGCCGTACGTGCATCAACTTAGTAGTGCCAAGCGTGCGCCTGTGTCAAAAGTAAAGGGCCGGCTGGCTTGACCGTTAAAGGGTGCTGTAACCCCCAAAGTACACTCCAAACCAAATAAAACAATATTTTCTGTGTTTGTGAATTGTGTGCGCAGTAGCCTCACGTGCATCAACAAAGTAGTGCCAAGCGTGCGCCTGTGTCATATGTAAAGGGCCAGCTGGCTTGACCATTAAAGGGTGCTGTAACCCCCAAAGTACACTCCAAACCAAATAAAAAAATATTTTCTGTGTTTGTGAATTCTGTGCGCTGTAGCCGCACGTGCATCAACAAAGTAGTGCCAAGCGTGTGACTGTGTCATAAGTAAAGGGCCAGCTGGATTGACCGTTAAAGGGTGCTGTATCCCCCAAAGTACACTCCAAACCAAATAAAAAAATATTTTCTGTATTTGTGAATTCTGTGCGCTGTAGCCGCACGTGCATCAACAAAGTAGTGCCAAGCGTGCGCCTGTGTCCCATAAACAAAGGGCCAGCTGGATTGACCGCTAAAGGGTGCTGTAACCCCCAAATGGCACTACAAACAAAATAAAAATATATATTTTTGTGTGTTTGTGAATTGTGTGCGCAGTAGCCACACGTGCATCAACAAAGTAGTGCCAAGCGTGAGCCTGTGTCCCATAAATAAAGGGCCGGCTGGATTGACCACTAATGGGTGCTGTAACTCCCAAAGTACACTCCAAACAAAATAAAAAAAAATTATTTTTTGTGTTTGTGAATTGTGTGCGCAGTAGCCACACGTGCATCAACAAAGTAGTGCCAAGCGTGCACCTGTGTCCCATAAATAAAGGGCAGGCTGGATTGACCGCTAAAGGGTGCTGTAACCCCCAAGTTACACTCCAAATCAAATAAAAAAATATTTTCTGTGTTTGTAAATTGTGTGCGCAGTAGCCGCACGTGCATCAACAAAGTAGTGCCAAGCGTGCGCCTGTGTCATAAGAAAAGGGCCGGCTTGCTTGACCATTAAAGGGTGCTGTAACCCCCAAAAAACACTCCAAACCAAATAATAAAATATTTTCTGTGTTTGTGAATTGTGTGCGCAGTAGCTGCACGTGCATCAACAAAGTAGTGCCAAGCGTGCGCCTGTGTCATAAGTAAAGGGCCAGCTGGCTTGTCCGTTAAAAGGTGCTGTAACCCCCAAAGTACACTCCAAACAAAATAAAAAAATATTTTTTGTGTTTGTGAATTGTGTGCACTGTGGCTGCACGTGCATCAACAAAGGAGCAGCGCCAAGCGTGCGCCTGTGTCCCATAAGTAAAGTGCTCATTTCTTAAAGGGTGGTGTAACCCACAAAGTGCACTAGTCTCCAACAAAAAAAAAAAAATATTTGCTGTGTTTGTGTGCGCCTTAGCCGCACGTATTTATCAATATAACATAAATGGAGGACCAAACTTTCTCCGATAAAAATAAAATAGGGAAAGATCAAGAACCACTTCCTCCTAGTGCTGAAGCTGCTGCCACTAGTCATGACATAGACGATATCATGTCATCAACGTCGTCTGCCAAGGCCGATGCCCAATGTCATAGTAGAGGGCACATACAATCCCAAATGACAAAGTTCAGGAAAAAGATCTTGAAAAAAACATTTAAATCATCTGAAGAGAAAAGTATACTTGCCAATATGCCATTTACGACACGGAGTGGCAAGGAATGGCTAAGGTCTTTCCATATGTTCATGACTAGTGGCTCAGCTTCACATGACAATGGAAGCCCTCCTCCAACTAAAAAAATGAAACGAGTTAAGCTGGCAAAAGCACAGCGAAGAACTGTGCGTTCTAACAAGATATCACAAATCCCCAAGGAGAGTCCAAGTGTGGTGGTGGTTATGATGCCTGACCTTCCCAGCACTGGACGGGAAGAGGTGGCTCTTTCCACCATTTGCACTCCCCCTGCAAGTGCTGAAAGGAGCACCCACAGTCCACTTGCTGATATGCAAATTGAAGATGTCACTGTTGAAGTACAACAGGATGAGGATACTGGTGTAGCTGGCGCTGAGGAGGAAGTTGGCGAGGAGGATTCTGATGGTTATGTGGTTTGTTTAAATCAGTCTCAGGGGGAGACAGTTGTTGTCCGTAGGATGAAAAAGCCCATCACGGTCATGCCTGGGCAGAAGACCAAACATTCCACCTCTTTGGTCTGGCAATATTTCTATCCAAATCCGGACAACAACTGTCTTGCCATATGTACCATATGTAAAGGTGGAATAAGTAGGGGTAGGGAGGTTAACCACCTAGGAACATCCTCCCTTATATGGCACCTACAGTGCGTTCATAAAAAGTTACTGTCAAGTTCAGAAACTTTGGCTAAGACCGTAAGCAGTCCAGGGACACCTAAATCCCGTTGTCCTGTTGTATCCAAGCACCTGCAAACCACACCGTCAACTCCCTCTTTGTCAATTTCCTCCTTAGTCAGGATCGGAAGTAGTCCTGCAGGCCATGTCACTAGCATGACTGACTCTCCGAACCGGGATTCCTCCTGCTGTCGCTGCTATGCCTCCTGCTGTCGCTGCTGCTGTTGCTGCTGCTGGGAGTCATTCATCATCCCAGAGAGGAAGTAGGAACTCCACTACTTTTACCAAAAAATTCACCCTCCAACAGTCCCTAGCGAGGAGGATGAAGTACGACAGCAGTCATCCTGAAGCAAAACGTATAACTGAGGCCTTGACTGCTATGTTGGTGTTAGACGTGCATCCGGTATCCGCCATTAGTGCAGTGGGATTTAGACAAATGATGGAGGTAGTGTGTACCCGGTTCCAAATCCCGTCTAGATTCCACTTCACTAGGCAGGCGATACCGAGACTGTACAGAAACATCAGAAAAAGTGTCCTCAGTATCCTGAAAAATGCCATTGTACCCAATGTCCACTTAACCACGGACATGTGGACAAGTGGAACAGGGCAGACTAAGGACTAGATGACTGTGACAGCCCACTGAGTAGATGTATCACCTTACGCAGCAACAGCAGCAGCGTCACCAGTAGCAGCATCTCAGAAACACCAGCTCGTTCCAAGGCAGGCTATGCTGTGTATCATCGGTTTCAGTAAGAGGCACACCGCTGACAACCTCTTAGAGAAACTGAGGGAAATCATCGCCCAGTGGCTTACCGCACTTAGACTCTCCTGGGGATTTGTGATATCTGACAATGCCACCAATATTGTGCAGGCATTACATCTGGGCAAATTCCAGCACGTCCCATGTTTTGCTCACACAATAAACTTGGTGGTGCAGAATTTTCGGAAAAGCGACAGGGGCGTGCAGGAGACGCTTTGGGTGGCCCGAAAAATTTCAGGCCACTTTCACCATTCAGCGACTGCGTGCCGAAGACTGGAGCACCAGCAAACACTCTTGAACCTTCCCCACCATCACCTGAAGCAAGAGGTTGTGACGCGGTGGAACTCAACCCTCTATATGCTTCAGAGGATGGAGGAGCAGCAAAAGGCCATTCAAGCCTATACATCGATCTATGACATAGGCAAAGGAGGGGGTATGCACCTGACTCAAGTGCAGTGGAGAATGATTTCCGTGTCGTGCAAGTTTCTCCAGCCCTTCGAACTTGCCACACGTGAAGTCAGTTCAGACACTGCCAGCTTGAGTCAGGTCATTCCCCTCATCAGGCTTTTGCAGAAGCAGCTGGAGAAAGTGAAGAAGGAGCTAAGATGGAGCGATTCTGCTTGGCATGTGGGACTTGTGGATGAAGCCCTTCATTTGCTTTGCCAGGATTCCAGGGTGGTCAATCTGTTGAAATCAGACCACTACATTTTGCCCACTGTGCTCGATCCTAGGTTTAAAGCCTATTTGGTGTCCCTCTTTCTGGCCGACACAAGCCTGCAGAGGTGCAAATACCTGCTGTTGAACACACTGTCAGCTGAAGCGGAACATGACACGTCAACAGCTCCTTCTTCATTTTCTCCCGCAACCTGGGCTGCCAGGAAAAAACTTAGCTGGCGGTGATGCAGGGCAGGCAGGACCAAGTTTGGACATCTGGTCAGGACTGAAGGACCTGGCAACAATTTCTGACATGTCTACTTTCACTACATATGATACTGTCACCATTGACAGAATGGTGGAGGATTACATCGGTGACAGCATCCAAGTAGGCATGTCAGACAGTCCATACCTGTACTGGCAGGAAAAAGAGGCAATTTGGAGGCCCCTTTACAAACTGGCTCTATTTTACCAGAGTTGCCCCCCCCTTCGAGTGTGTACTCCGAAAGAGTGTTTAGTGCAGCCGGGAACCTTGTCAGCGAAAGGCATAGGAGGTTGCTTCCACAAAATGTGGAGAAGATGATGTTCATAAAAATTAATTAGCAACTCTTCCAGGGAGACCAGCCTCCACAACGTACAGAGGGACCTGTGGTGGTGGATTCCAGTGGGGACGAGTTAATTCTCTGTGAGGATGAGGATGTACACAACAATGAAGAGGGTGAGGAATCGATGGATGAGGAGGATGAGGACGACATCTTGCCTCCGTAGAGCCAGTTTGTGCAGGGACAGATTAATTGCCAGCTTGTTTTGTGGGGGACCAAACGAACCAATCATTTCAGCCACAGTTGTGTGGCAGACCCTGGTGCTGAAATGATTGCTTTGTTAAAGTGTGCATGTCCTGTTTATACAACATAAGGGTGGGTGGGAGGGCCCAAGGACAATTCCATCTTGCACCTCTTTTTTTTCTTTGCATTATGTACAGTTTGGGGCCTAGTTTTTCAAACTGCCATCCTGTATGCCACTGCAGTATCACTCCTAGATGGGTCACGTGTTTGTGCCGCCCACTCGTGTCGCTTAGCATAGTCATCCAGCTACCTCGGTGCAACCTTTTGGACATAAAAACACTATTGTGAGGTGTGAGGTGTTCAGAATAGACTGGAAATTAGTGGAAATTAAGGTTATTGAGGTTAATAATAGCATAGGAGCAGAAAAAAACAACACATTCTGTGATTTTAGCTGTTTTTATGCTTTTTTTAAAAAAAAATACAGATCCAAACACAAAACCGAGAACCCAAAACACGGAAGGGTGGTTTTGGCAAAACCAATCCAGATCCAAAACACGAAGAAAGATCCAGATCCAAAAGCAAAACACAAAACACGGAAAGTGGCCGGTGCACACCCCTAGTGATTACATCTATTATATAAAACTCTGTGTGTATGACACCATAAACATGGGGGCCCGATGGTGTTGAGAATTAAAGGGAGGGGCAGACATTTCCCCCCGACATCCAACATCACTATGTGTAGGAATAATATAGTAGCCCAAGAAGGCTTTCCATTTTTTTGAAATAGACAACATTCCACATTAATTGTGATGGACTCTTTTTTACACAAGATTGGGGAGGTTTAGGCTTAAGATCCCTACCTTGTGTCGTAAATTGTATCTATTGTGTATTGTTTCAGCTATCATCTGGTGATATCAGGTAATAAACAATAATAACAACTAGTAGATAAATAAAATTTAGCTACAAGTGTGCCACATATTTTGTAAGAGGGGACTATTCTCTTTCAAAAATGGGTGCCGCCATTGTATCAGCTGTCATTATGGGAGTAATAGTAGTGTACCACTTAATGCTCTCCCAATATTCAAAAAACATGTGTTTACCAGACAATAAGCACTAAGGGGCCCAATCATTTGAAAGAGGGCAAATCATCTTTCTAAAATGAGAACCATTTTATTATTATGAATAGTCAGGTTGGGGGAGATCTTCCCCCATGTCTGGACAACATTTTATGGTAGCATATCTATGGTAGCCTTTCTGTATTCACTCCAATCCACTACAAGGAGTCTCCACTGGTCATCTGTATTAGAGGGGACCAGGGAATTTATTTTGGGGGCCCCTCTACCTGTCAATGTGGAGGATGAGTGGGTCTTGTCCTCTGCACTCTGGGTGTATATCAAAGGATAGGCCCCACTCATCCTACCTACACAGTGGACAGGTTAATTTAACAGTATTTATTAATCCCAAACTCACTAAACCATGGGTGTGGGGAACAGCCTTAGTTCTATAAGCACAAGCCTGGAAATTCTGAGGGGGTAGGTCCACATTTTTATTGCAGGCCCCACTTAGGGATTTCAGAACCATGCTAACCCCCTGCTGTAGTGACTATAGTGCCACCAGTCCTAGTAATGAAAACCTTTTGGTAAACCACACTCTCTTTTTTTACCTGATTTTTCTACTACCTACCTAGACTGGTTATTACATTTCTGGTGCGCACACCTTTTTTTTAATATAGACAAAGATGCACACCATCTGTAGTGCACTTTACACAGAATGCCTCTCAGATGCAACTCATTTTCCGATCTAAAGTGTGTTTTTTCTTTGTGTTTTTGAGCTTAGTAAATTTGTAGGATTGAGTCCTGCTCGGAAAGCACAGTAATCATATTGGAATGTACAAAGAAACATAACATTTTCTCTCTAAGTTCAAGAGGGAGTATCCAGACAGTGCACAAAAAGGTGATGTAGAGGCCAACAAAACTCACAGGAAATTGTTAGATGTCATCCTCCTGTAGAAGTGATTTTAGGAACAGTGTTTCCTTCTCTTTATATCCTGTATAGGTCTGCATTAGAGCACCACACTTGTAACAAACACACAAATAGGGGTTTATTTACAAAGCAATGGGTTCTTAAACCTGGCGCTTCCACTCGTGTTCATGCCAAAAATTTAATAGGGCAATGATTTTAGTTGCAAAATACAACTAGTTCAATCATTTTCCTTTTAAATATCTAGCATAAACACTATTGGTAGTGGCAGATTTCAGAGCCCGACACTTAGTAAATAGACCCCTTAGAACACACTAACTCTATGATTAGTGACTTTAATCAACTTCTGAAACCATCTACAACATAGGCTATCCATAAACTTTTTAAGCAAACAAACATTTCAAAGCAAAATGCATACTAAGTGGGAGATGTATACCTTCTACAGAGATCAAGTTGAGAATAACTTATCAAACAATTAGCTTTTACAGTAGCTGTAATTTATGAGGCGTATTATATAAAACAATAGATAAAAGCTTATTATCTGATATGGGCCACTTCTTAACCTGTACTCAACTAACTCCTATGTTATAAAAAATAGCACCACTTGTTGTATTTAAATAATAGGTATCATGGGTGCAGACAACAAAAAAAAAAAATCATATATTAAGTACAAAATAGCACTTCTTATTACATTTCAGAAACTGGTAACACTAGCACAGAGAAGATATAAGATATTTATCAGGCATTAAGTAAAAATAGCACTTCTTATTGCAGTTCAGAAACTGGCAACACTAATGCAGACAAGGTAAAAGCTAATTACCATATATTAAGTAAAAAATAGCACTTCATACTGGAGTTCAGAAATGGGTGACACTGATAAATTACTGTGGGTGAAAGAAAGAATGAATAGATTAGTCACTTTTCATACCTTCTTTGCCAGATATAGACATAACAAGATGAAGTCCTGTATAACTGTGAAGTATGCTTTTTAAATCTTAACACTGTAACAAAACACCAAACAAAAAATCAATCTTAGTTTAAAATATTTTGCCCAGCAAACTATAACTTCACTATTGAGATATTATGGTTGAAAAATTTTGAATTTAAAATCGCATTGTGTATATAAGCAAATCAGTCCCCATGGCAGTGGAACACATAGCACATATACACAGGCACACACATATGGAGCATTTTTAGTTGTCAGGCAATTGGCCTACCATGGCTGAATTAACCTACTCTTGCAAATGCCAGACGGGTCTATCTGCCTGAAGTTCTGGCTGAGATTTTTTGCCTACTGGCGCTCTACACTGCTGGCATGCTAAGGTTGGGAGACCCAAAATTCCACCCCCACCATGATGTTTACCAATGATCCCTGTGACCATGCACCTGCAATTCATAGCCCCACCATATTTCATGTACACATACATAAAGAAGGTTGGGCCAGATTATTTCCCCAATCCATCCCTATAACCTACTCATGTCTCATATCATGGGAGGAATCAATGCATTCAAAAGAAATCTTTGTGACCATAAAGAGAATATATTTTTTCACAGAATGAACTCAGACTGCAACCCACCTTACCACCCAGTGCTTCAACTTCTATTAGTGAGCAATGTCTAGTAAAATGCTGAGGCTGACACCTATATTGAATATCCCTGCTTTGAATGGTAATTAAAAAGCCACAACTTGCTCCAAATATTAAATAGCTACAAAAATATCCACATTTCTTTTAGAAAATGTTTTTCGATTTTTTTATGTAGAAATGTTCTTGAAACAAATGAAATGCCATAAATGATGTGTTATTTGTCAGTCATCTCTGTGTCTATTCTTTCATCATTTTTATACACATTTCACCTTGTCAGTGCACTATTCTGTACTTATACTTTTTGTTTCTTCTGATACTGTTTTTAGAACATTTTTATTCAGTTTTGATAAATGTTGCTCAAATATTTTTAGTTGGCGTATAGATGACTTTTAAACACTGTGAGTGAAAGCCAACCTATTATCTTTGTGTGTGCATGCTGTTGTACAATGTAAATGCTGTCATGACATATTGAAGCAACTCCAATAAAGGGTCAATGATCAAAAATAACCTTTTATATATGGATCAATTGTTTTGTGAATAATGGGTTGAGTTGAAACAGTGAAAACAGATGATTTAAAACCTCATGTTTGAAGGCAAAATAAAATATGATTAAAAGAAAACAGAAATATCTCTGGACATTCAAGTTTAAAACCTTGAGACTTTGGTCAAATGTATGACTCATTTATTCAAATGGGCATAACAAAAAGTGTTTACAAGGCTTTCAATGTCAACTTGCAAAGAATTGGAACATCACAAATGTTTAGTACAAAAGACCACAGAACAGAAAGTACGGATGACTCAAATGTAAAAAAACTATTGTGGGAAATATTCTCTTAATTTCTCATTTGGCCACAAAATGTACATGTTTGATGGTTTTTATTGGCTTAAATATTCCTAGTCCAATCAAAACCAGACAACATATCAGAATCAATTGGCTGTAGTAGCTCTTATTTATAAACTGTAAATTCCGTAAATTTACAAATACAGCATGGAATGGCATTATGTCGACCTTCAAAACAAAAGAAAAAATCTACAATGGTATTGGAGGAGCTTAACATCTCAGCTCAAGAGCATATAAAACTATATTTTAATGAAATGTTGCAGCAAACCAACTTATCTCTTCCATAGATCAATAGATATATTAGTAACTGGGCTATTTTGGGGGGAAAAATAGAAATGTTGAATTCATTATAATAGTTACTTTAGTGTTAAATTCATTACACTAATGGCCTTAAAATAAAAATGTTTCACAATAAATTATATAATAAATAATTGAAATTCATAGTAAAATATATTGTATTTCATGAAAAAACACCATTATAACTACAATGTTTGAATTGATAGTTATAAAACATAACAACCAAGGTTACTCCTTTGTATATGAATTTGTATGTTTGTAAACTGTTCAATTTAAATAATTTACAACTATTGCAGCAACAACATGAAAGTAATCTTAAAAATCCTGTTATTGATATCCAACAGGAGCTGCCCTGAGAAAATCAGGGATGTTAATGAGACTGTGGTCTTAATAAACCAGTTGATACAGGCCATTTGTCTACTAGTGAGAAAATATTATTCCTTCACACATGAATTCAGCTAATATATAACTTTTATTACTTAAACATCAGTTTCAATATCATCTTCTCATATGATGATAATAATTGTACCAAACACTACACTAATATTTGTATTTTTTTTTATTTGTTTCAAAGTGAATTTTTACAAATACAGTACTATACAAGTTTCTCAAAACAGTAGATACCACTGCATTTTGTGTGCTATAGGCTTGCTTTTAACATTTTCTAAATCACATCTTTAAAATATAAATATATAGGTAAAATCTCTCTTACCTCCTCCACACTATCTTTAAAAAAAGCAGGTATTAATAATAAGCATGGTGTTAACAATAATATGGATGCCCCCTTATTAATTCTTCCCTTGCTACAAAATAACATATAATAACACTGTACAACAAAGAAATACTTTCAATTTGTTTCCTATCTAAAATTTGAGGTCAATAAATATGATCTCAGAATGTTTCTATTAGCTCTAGTTCTTGAGCTATACTATTTTTGCTATATGAACAGCCATAATATAGTCATAATGAAAAGTAATTTTAAAATAAAATGATATTTTTTGATACAAAATAAACAACCGTTGTTTCAATTCAATCAATCACAAATAAGAAAACAAAACTAAACAACATACAGCATCCAAAACTGCTGTCTCAAATAGTGGCCTTTCTCTTTGCTTGTTGCTTGTACCTGTACTCCTCTTCTGGGGCATCTCTTGTCACTGTCCAATAATAGTCAGAAAGCATAGAAGCAATCCACCAATCTACTCTGATATCTTTATTCCATTGCTGAAATGTATTGGTAGAACCGCTCACAGTGCTCATCACTCACTGCACCTCAGTTGTCAGGGAATAAGTCCAGATGAGAGTCGAGAAAGTGGATTTTGAGTGACATGTTGTAGCCTAATTGATGATACTTTTCTAGAAGGTTGTTCACAATCTCAACATAGTTTCAAGTTTTCATCCTTAAGAAGTTTTGCAGAACAATAAAGATTCCTTCCTTAATTTTGGCACAATTCAGAAGTAGACATTTTTCTCTCAGGTACTTGAAATCTTCTCCATATTTGTTCATCACCTTTACAAAGTTCTTCATAAAGTCAGAATTTTATGTATAAAGGGGGAGAAATAATTTTGCTTCCATCAACCAGAGGACTGTGATAGACATTTTGTTCCATTGCCTACAATCACTAAATGGCCAACAATGACTCAGCATTTCTATATAAAGTTTGTCAAACTTATATATTCTATAGATGCCACAATTCCCTAGAACTTAACATATTATCCCTACATCTCCATAAATGGGCTATATATCAGAACTGAAAGCTAACTGAGGGTTTTAAATGTCATGTTTGTTCTATGCATGCTGAAATCAAATAGAAGTAATTATTTTCATGCTAGAAACATTTTCTCTGCTGCACAGTGTAATTATTCACTGGTGCTTTAGTACATCTGATTAGATGGAACAATGTATTTTAAAAGTAATAAGGTAGGAATGGGAATGCAAGTATTTTAAATGGTACTTGTTAAACTATGAAGGAGGTAAACCTGATTTATAATTTAGTAATTTTTTTTGTTGGAACAACGTTACATTTCTCAGCATTATTTGTCTTCTGGTCATTTGGCAGTGTATGTGTGTGCTTCTTGAGTCAACCTATATTGCTCTTTCATTGGACCAATGCATGAGCACCTCTACTACCCTCCCTTGAAGATTAGTAGATTGTAACCAAATGTATTCATTTTGTCAAGATGTTCACCATATCAATAGTAGAAGATAAAATCAATCCTTTTTTTTCATCAGTGCATTTTTATTGAAAATATTGCAAAATATTTATGGGGGTACAGAAAAAAGAGAAGGAGAAAAAACATAAAAGGGGAGTAATAGTATATCCATAAACATCAAACAAAAGAAAGTAAATACAGAAATAAAAAACAGGTTAATTATCTGAGTCCATCTGTGGGAGCTCATTTGAACCAAAAGGAGGAGAGGGACTCAGGGTGTTTAGGAGAGGAGGGGGTGCACCCTTTCCTTCTGTAACATATAGGTGCCAAGGAATCAATTTTACAATTGGGGATGAAAAGGCCATAGAATAAGCAAACTCTCTTGTCTCCATTTCAAAATTGAATTGCATTTTCTTTATAACTTTTGTCAAATGGAGAGGGAGAAGGGGATTTCCAATGTTGAGCTATAGCAGCTTTAGCAGATATCAAAATATGACCGAGGACATAACGGTCAGATTTAGGGACAGAAATAGGATACCAGTGGAGAAAGGCAAGGGAGGGGTCTAGAGGTCGGGTGAGACCCAGAACATAGTAAAAACTTCTTCCCAGAAAGGGCATAGAACAGGACAATTCCAAAAAAACAAAGAATATATTACCTTCAGAGTGGCATAAATGCCAACAAATTTGAAACTGTGGGCCATTTTTTATGTAACCTAGAGGGGGTCAAATAAAATCTATTGAAAAGTTTTACATACATTTCAATATGGTTAGTACATTTTGATATACAAAAAGTAGAAAGATGAATAGTCTCCTATTGTTTGAGAGTAAAGGGAAGATGAAGATTTTTTTCACACTAGATTTGGGAAGATTTGACTGTCAAAACTGTAGGGGACAATAGGGAATACCAATAAGATATAGAACCATGGGAGGAAGGTTTAGATAATTTATTTAAGATTTTACTTGGTATCTGGAATACAGTGGGTCCTGTGTTCATCAGGACATATCAATGTGTGAGTTGGAGATTGTAAAACCAGGCTGGGGGACCCAATGGATACTTAGTACAAAGATCTGTGTATGATAAAATACTATAGAGGACAAGGAAAAAAAATCTGACAGGGACTCAGGGCTTGATTCAGAGTCGGACGCTCTGACCAGAGCGCTCGCTCTGAGTCAGGGCCCTCCTACATGAAAATGGAGCGGCCTCTTGGACGCTCGCATAGCTGTGGGTGACCTTCTGAATAGAAGTACCATGAAGGATTGCTTTTAAAGCACACCAATATGTGAAAATGAAGGTATCAGCAGGATAATTAGTCTGTGTTTACAGCATAAGAGAGTCAGTAAGGGCCTCTAGAGTCTCAGGATCCTTTAATTGGTATTCAGGGAAGCGCCAAGGACAGGTAGGGGAAAAATGATGGAACATATCCCAAAGATGCATGGTCAGACCAAGTAATATTTTAACTTTTTTAGTAGATTGAAGAATTCTTTATCTAGAAGGATAAGGTCTATTTTGGAGTAGCTATTGTGGACTGAGGAGAAAAATGTATAATCCTTATCCGGTTGAAGGGTGCACCAGACATCATGCAAATCATACTCTGCTAATATTTTTTAAAAGCTAAAGAAGGGCCTATGTCATGAGGAGAGAAGGGGTGGCCACGAGGAGAGGATGTTATGATATCCAATGCCTACTCCACGTAAAAACTCTAGAACCAGGCTAGCGAGTTATTCTGCCAATAACAACTGCCCATTTCCCTTAGAACTGGGATATGTTCACCGGTACATAGGCGGCTGCCTGGACTTAAAGCTTGAGGTAGTAGCAATTCACATGGAGGAGCAAAAGGATACAATGTTGAGAGCAACAGTAGGAATGGAGACTAAATCGTGGATAGTAGATATGAGTATAGATCCAGAACAGGAGGTGATACACTATCGATGCGGCAAGAAGCTGATTCAAGATTCTGTTGGTAGTAAATGTGGTATGGTTATAAGAGAATAAAAAATGGCTTGAGGCACATACTGAAGAGTTTAATAATTGGTTTGTCTTTGAGAACCATTGTTGTGCATTGGAGCCCATGCTGAGGAGAGGAAAATATTTGAGTTGGCTTTGAGAGATGATGGTGCGGCTTGGAGCTGATGCTGAAGAGTTTGACAATTGATTTGGCTTTGAGAGCCAATGTTGTGATTTAGAGTCCGTACTGAAGTGTTTGACAATTGTTTAGCTTGGAGAGCTGATGTTGTGGCTTGAGCACTGAACAAGGTACAATGGACCTCATTCAGAGTCGGTCTTAGCGGCCGCACGGTCGTACGCATCCGATGTTTTTCTTTCTGCGCCTGCGCACGGCTAGCTGAAAAATACTGTCGGTCGTAGGGCTTCCAACACAGAAGTGGATTGCTAAAGTTGATTGACAGGAAAGTCCATTTGTAGGAGTATACGGGGGTGGTGGTCTGCAAACGGAGGCGTTCTTGCGGGACGCCGCAAATCTGACACACCAACATCAATCAGAATTCTCAGTCTGTCTAATTATCAACAGAGAAGATTAGTGACCATAGTGTTCCCAGATATTTGGTATCTTATCCCCCATTCATAACCCCTCACCATCAATTGCATTGTTTGCATGAATGGAATATAATGCAAAGTTCACATTGACTTTATGTATTTAAATATTTTGCTTCTTTATTTTCCTTTGATACATGTTTCCTATATGTTCATGTAATTATTGAATACTATTGGATTAAGTAAAACATTTTTTTCTAATCTTGATACATCAGTGTGTGCTTAGTACATATATTATTGATCACTATTAGACAGCAACATTGCATGGTGTAGCGCTTCAGCACTTCCATAATTATATTGCCAATTTATCTTCTGGAGATGGGACATCTCTAGCTTTCTGAAGCAGCTCCCTTACAATAATCACGACTCATCACAATTAAGCACTGGTGATCTTCCATCCCCCCTCTTTCGGATGCATGACAACGTCACTCTACGAACAGGATGATCGTCCAGGCTAAGGTAGGCAAGAAGCGTCCGTAAGCCACAACAGTACAATCGTTAATCCGATGTTACTTGCGACGTTTCTAATTGGAACCACACAAACCAAGCAGCTGAGATTGGTGCATTGAACTATTAACACTGCTAATTACCTTGTAACTGATTTCACTTGCGTGTGCATTAGGGAATTCGTAACACAAATGTTTATGTGTGCTTTTTAAACTTATTTTTTAAAAACAGTTTTTAAAACATCTAGCATTGTGTTTTGCATAGCAGCCTTTTCAGATACCAGACTTTTTAAACCTTGTATACATTGATATAGTTAAATATAGACATTTTTACTTAAATTTTTTTATTTTTTTAAAATTCGCCTTTCAGCACAATTTAACTAACAATTGTTAGGACAACATTTGCATATATTTAAAATAATAATAAAAAAAAAAAAATCAGAATAAATAAAAAAAATTTTTTAAAAAAAGAGCTTGAGACATTGGTGACAAGAAATATGGGGACTGGACAACAGGTGAGGGAGGAGATATCCAGGGCTACTTTCGTTGTTTTGGCCGGCTCGGAGGAAGAGGTAAGCAACGGACAGCCGACTGGTGTGTAACATGCCGACTGGCCTGGCCAGAGGTAGATGGGATTTCCTCTGGCCTAGGCATAGGGCTCTCCATACTAGCAGGGGTGGCTGTTGGGCTGCCAGAGGTGGTGGTCCTGGGAGGAAGGGAGTCTCGCTCAATCATGGCAGGTGGGTTTGCCTGCTCCTGGGTATTGGCCCAACAATCAAAGGCCCCAGCAATGGTCTCCAGGGCCACCGCCACCCTCACCAGAGTGGTCTCCATCCTCAGAAGAACACATCTGTTCTCCTGAGTTTGGGAGACCAACCTGGTGAGGAGATGCACTGCTCGGTCTGATGGTTGCCCTGGAGTAGACTCCACAGGGTCCCCAGATGGAGTACTTGGATCCTCCCCTGCAGAGTCTCCATCTGTGCTGGACCCAGACCTGACCTCAGGAGCAGGCACTACCTCTGGAAAAAAAATAAAAAAAAAATTGTATTTTTCTTTAAAAAAAAATGCATACACGTTTTAGCTTTATACTTTTTTGAGTCTTAAAAATATTTACATTCTTGCACATGTGGAGCGTTGAAGTCGGCCATGTCAGTTTCCATAGTGGACACGCCGACTATCTCATCTTCCGTCACACATCCCTGAGCCAACGTCTCCATCCTCATCAAGGCCAGCTCCTCACGGATGGGACCACCACCTTTCCCAGCAGCATGGTCCACCCTACTCCATAGCTTCCTCTTCAGTTGGTACTTGAAATCAGTCCAGCTGGCAATGTGATTTGGCATTTTTTAAGGGTTAGTTTTTTAAAATAAGATCAAGCTTTTGACTTCAGTACACTCACAATATCATTTTCTTACTGTTTTTTAATGACTTTCATGGTTCTGTGGGTTGTCCCCACAGCATTAACAGCCCTGGATATCTCCTCCCAAATCCTGTCTTTGGCTCCAGCCCCCATATTTCTAGGGGCATGGACAAGATTATCCATTGTCATGGTCACCAATGTCTCCAGCTCGATCTGTGAAAACGGAGGGTTTCTTGGCCTTGGCCTGCTTGAGCCCGCCTCCTCCTCCTCTAGTGGTGGAATTGAATTCCCAGCACCTACAACATTTTTAAAATTAGATAAAATTAAAAAAGGATATTTTTGGAAATATGATCTGTTCTTGTGTTTTTTAAAAAAATGTGATTAGCACTTACCTGCCTCAGTTGGCCTCTGCTCATCATGTTCCTCACTTGACAGTTTACAAACATGTGAGAGAGCATGAAGAATACTACTTGTGCAGACTTTTTTATAGATGTGAGTGCATCCCTGGATTGGTTACCCGTGCATCCCTATTTGCCTACGTATAATGCACACCTTGCCTGCATTCCATAATCACTGCGTGGGTTGTACTAGATTTGAGCGCAGCCATGGATTGGTTACCCATGCATCCCTATTTGCCTACGTATAATGCACACCTTGCCTGCATTCCGTAATCACTGCATGGGTTGGGCTAGATGTGAGCGCATCCTAAGTACAATGCACACATTGCCTGCATGAATCAATAATTGTGTTTTTTATCCTTATTTAAGGCAAAGCCAAATGTTCCCTTACTTGTGGGTTGTAGTTGGAGTGATTTGTGGTGCAGGAAGGGATTGCTAGTGGTTACATTGTTTGGAGTTGTTTGAGTGGTGCTTGTGTGTTGTTTAAGTGGTGCTTTTGTGTGTTGATTGAGTGGTGCTTTTGTGTTGTTTGAGTGGTGCTTGTGTGTGTTGTTTGAGTGGTGCTTTTGTGTCGTTTGAGTGACGCTTGTGTGTGTTGTTTGAGTGGTGCTTGTGTGTGTTGTTTGAGTGGTGCTTTTGTGTTGTTTGAGTGGTGTTTTGTGTGTTGTTTGAGTGGGTTTTTTTTATTATTTTTTTGGCTGTTTTTTTATTATATTTTTTTTTGTTTTTTTTTTCTTCCTTATTTTTTGGGTGTTTTGTTTTTGCTTATTTTTTGGTTTGGGTGGTGGTTTGATATTTTTAATTTTATTTTGGGTGGTGGTTTTTGTTTTCATTTTTTTGGGTGGTTGTTTTTTCTTTCTTATTTTTTGGGTGGTTTTTTTATTTATTTTTTGGTTTGGGTGGTGATTTGATAATTTTAATTTTATTTTGGGTGGTGGTTTTTGTTTTCATTTTTTTGGGTGGTTATTTTTTCTTTCTTATTTTTTGGGTGTTTTCTTTGTTTATTTTTTGGTTTGGGTGGTGGTTTGATATTTTAATTTTTTTTTTTTTATTGGGTTGTTGGTTTTTTATTTCTAATTTTGTTTGGGGCATACATTTCCCAAACCCGGTTACTTGGTGTGTTTGGGTGTCCGTGCTTTTGGAGGATCAAAAAAACAACGTTATTTGAAGACTCCTGTAAGTGTGCCAGCCTACTGCAAATTTTGCTTTTATTATTTTTGTTATATAAACCCAAAAAAAGTACATTATTCTAAAAAATTTATTCAGGTTTTTTTTTTATTTTTTAAAGTGTTTAACAGTCCATTTTGTACTTGAATCAGGTAAGTATCTTTTTATACAAACCTAAAAGTTTGTTTATTTTAATTATGAAGTGGTTTTTGCAGTTTTTTTAACATATAATAATATAATAATGCACTTTTAAAATATTTTGAAAAAACAATAATAAAGTTTTAAAAATTTAATATTGGCCATTTTAAAAGTTAATGTTTGTTTTAACAATTATAGTAGTAATAGCATTTTTAAAAAAAATATAATATTATTTTCTTTTTCTTCCCAGCAAAAAAAAAACGTACACCAAATACACCCATAGGGATTCCTGAAGATGGCACTGCCCAACCCTGTAAGACTATGCACCATTATTACAAAGCTAAGTATATTGGGGCAAATATTCAAAAATCATTCTCTCAAACTTTATTTTTTGTTTTTTAAAATTTACAGGGTGATGTGGGCCAGTTAATAGTGGCCATGTTGCCCCCACCAACCTTTCCTCAGCCTCCTCCTGGGCGTAGGCATAGGAGGCATGCAAAGGCCAAGATATATAGAACACGTGTCACCCTTTTTGGAATGCCTGATGATGTGGTTGTAACCACTTATCAAATATTATCCTAGACACTCTTTCAATAATAAAGAATGATCTAGAAAGTCAGATTCACATTCCAACAGCAATCTCACCACTTACACAGTTGTTGGTGGTGTTACATTTCTGTTCCTCAGGGTCCTTCCAAACCACTGTGGGGCTGGTGGGTTGATTCTCCCAGCTCTCATTTTCACGGATCCTGAGGCATGTGCTAGATGCATTCTTTAATCATATAGCACATTTTATTAGTATGCCTTTGGATACAGAAGCCCTTGATGTGGTAAAGCAGAAGTTTTTTGAGATTGCAAGCTTTCCACATGTCATAGGGGTAGTGGATGGCACTCACATAGCACTTCAGCCCCCTGCATGCAGGGAACAAATATATAGGAACCGTAAACATTTCCATTCACTACATGTAATGGTGCTATGTGATGCCTCCCTCCAGATCCTCTCCCTGAATGCCAAATTTCCAGGCTGCAGCCATTATGCGTACATGATCCAGCATTCAGGGATTTGGCCAAAATTAAGCACACTGCAAGCTGGTGACTCGTGGCTTCTTGGTAAGTATAAAGCAATGATGTAGCTATAGTAATAGTGTAAACATGTTTTCATGGTCAATTTATGTATCTTTTGGTGTTCCATTTCCATCAGGTGACAGTGGATATCCTTGCACGCCCTGGCTGCTGACTCCTTATTTGAATCCCACACCAGGGCCCCAAACTCAATATAATGCCGCATTTACTGCCACCAAGCAGGTGGTGGAGTGCTGTATCGGCCTTTTAAAGGGCCGGTTCCGGTGTCTCCATCACTCTGGTGGTGCCCTCATGTACTCGCCGGATATGGTTTCTCGCATTGTGGTCCTGTGTGGGATTTTACACAACATTGCAATAAGGAGTCAAGTACCCATGCAGCCAGAGGATGCATTGCCAGAGGATGACCCCCTGGAGGAAGGTGTTGTGATGCTGTCGGGGATGGGCCAGACGCGAATCTGTTGTTTCTCGATTTTTTAGGTAATCATTTTTACATTTAGTTTGTTTTTTACACTTAGTGCAAATGTATTTTAAGGTGTACTTAATTTTTGGTTTTCTTTTTCTTCCAACAAAATCAAAACACTTTCTAAAACTGCAAAACTAATGGAACCCATTGGCAATACCCTGTACTGTTTTTGGACAACTATCAAATTTTGACCAGATATACCCCAACATGTTTAGTTAATTTGCCTTTTCTTTTATTATTTTGTATTTTTTCGTCAAAATTTTTTGTTTATTTTTTACTATTGTTGTTTATGTCTGAGTAAGCCAGATATTTTATTTGGGAAAACCCTGTGGACATTTTTTATGTGTGATTCTGTGATGAAAGGCTTTTTACGAGTAAAAGCATGTTGGTAACATGTTTGTTAGTTAATAAAAAAATAAAAAAATAAAAAATGTTTGTTGTGATTTTTTTAGGAAAGCCATTTTGAGGTGGATAATGTAGGCCAAACCCAAACAAAACTTTTAACTAACATTACTGCAAATGTTCTTAAGGTTTCCAAAAACATTTTTGAATTTGTTACACTATGGAAAGGCACCCAGCTTTGTTCACAATGTTTGAAATGCTGAATTACACCCTTTAATTTTGAAAATAAAAGAGGACAAATGTTTTTGCAACAACTTGGGCACGGGAGTGGATATTTGGGATGAGTAGGCAGGGGAGGGAGGAATACTCAGGGATGATTGGAAGAGGGAGGGAGGGTTACTGGGGGAGTATGGTGGTGGGGAGGGAGGGCTGGGTTGAGCGGATCTGGATGGTGAGGGTGAGGGCTGCAGGTTGGGACCTGCATTTCCTCCAAATCTGTGGGCTCTTCTCTGTCTCCGCTGTGTTTCTAAAATTTAAAGATATTAAAAAAAAAAGTTTAGTTTTCAATTTCTGCTACAAAATACAAGTACACTTTACACATTCAGGACAATAGGGACAACATACAGGAGGGTTTTTTTTACATTGACTAAAAGAATTGGAAAAGGAACATACATTTTTAACAGTCCACTAATTATAACATCTATACAAACGCATACTTACGTCTGCGTAGTCGCGCCCGCAAATTCCGCAAAAGGACAGGTGACCGGCGGTGCAGATCCGACAACCGCCTCTCTAGTTGCACCATATTGCGCCTGTATCCCGCACTTCGAAGGGCTCGCCTCACCTCCTCATAGGCTGCCCACTTTATGCGGTTTGAAATAGGAGGCTGGGCTATCGTAATCCGCCTGTCCATGATCTGAACCAGGATCAGCAATTCCCGATGGGTAAAGGCCGTGGCTCTCATGATGGCAATGGCCGATTTTACAGAAAACATGAAATATACATGGGGTAAAATAAATATGTTTGGCTAAAATATTTACTCAGTTTGCTAAAAAAAAACACTATTGGCCAATCCTTTAAACATGTGATCTGAAAAATAAGGTCAGATTTGATTGGATAAAACACGCAGTGTGCAATTGCAAACATAAGAGTGCAAATGATCCTAACGCAAAATGCACATGCATTTTTAAAGTTAACACAATTAGCAACAGTACATTCACAGATAATAAACCTTACTTTTTTTGGAAATTTAGAAAAAAAAGAGAACGGAGAAAACACCCACGAAAAAAACAATAAAGTTTATTGACACATGAAAAAAAACAGTACGTGACCTCCTGAGGCGTGCCGAGCATCTAGCACCTGAGGAGACTGGAACAACTGCATCATGCAAAGGTAAATTTCTGGAGAGAGACAAGTCATCACTGTGACTTGTAACAGAGGATCTATCTAATTTGGGATCAAGGACTAAACGCCAATCAATATTATTGCTCCCTGACGAACCTTAGAGATTTCCTCAAAAGTTTCTCATAGCAAAGAGACTTTGCTAGAATTAGGGGCATAAAGAGAAACTAAAGTGACAAGAGTTTCCTCAATTTTTCCAATGAGAGTAAGAAACCTACCATTATCATCCAAATTTTTAATTGTAATACAAATGGGGTATTGACATGGAACAAAATAGCAACACCATTATTTTTGGACAGACCATTAGCAGCATAGCATAAAGGGTATCTATGATCTTTAAATATGGGAGGGGCTGAGGATGAGAAGTGCATTTCCTGTAGAGCCACAGTATTAGCCTTATGGTGGTGAAAAGTGGAAAGGGCCAGGTGTCTCTTATGTGGGGAATTAAGTCCCTTGACATTAGCAAAAGGACTTTAACCATTAGGCATAATAAAACAATTATAAAAAGAAAATATCCTACTACACAGCAAATATAAAATAATAAAATTAAAGAAAAAACAAAAACACAGGGAAAAAACAAGAAACCCAAAAGGCCCAATAGATTGGGCCACAGTAGTTGCTGTGAGGGAAAAATACAGAAAAATGGTGAACATGTGTGGGAGGACTGCGTCATTCCCCACCCATGAGACCTATTATAGAATATACTACAAACATAAAACAGTAAATCACATTTGCCTCCCAAACCAGCATATAGAGAAATAATCTCAAAATATACTACAGGTTGAGTCTCCCATATCCAAAATGCTTGGGACCAGGGGTATTTTGGATAACGGAATATTCCGTATTTTGGAATATTTGCATAAAATAATGAAATATCTTGAGAATGGGACCCTAATATACACACAGAATGCATTTATGTGTTATATACATCTTATACACATAGCCTGAAGGTCATTTTATACTATATTTTTTATAATTTTGTGCATCAAAAAAAGCTTGTGTAAATACATAAAATTAAATTATGTTTCATATACACCTTATATACACAGCCTGAAGGTTATGTTATACACTATTTTTAATAATTTGTGCTTTAAACAAAGTTTGTGTACATTAAACCATCAGAAAGCAAAAGTTTCACTTTCTCAGTCATGCTAAAAATATTCCGTATTTCGGAATATTCCGTATTTTGGAATATTTGGATATGGGAGACTCAACCTGTATATCGAAAAGAAAGGTAGGAGAGGGAGAGAGAGCAACAGAAATAAAACAAAATAATGAAATTACTTAATCTAAGCAGCATATCAGACACGAACTGTAAAGATACAACAAACCTTAAACTGGGAATATTTGCAGCTGAAAAGTTCAATATGTAATGTCCATAGTTGAGATACTGCACAAGAAATATTGAGAAAAACTTTGCTTCTGAGAAAGGGCCCATACTGTGGCAAATAGCAGTGAAGAAGTGAAATAGCCCATAACAGCCCAATACAGAGCAAATCCAAATTCATCTGAGAAAATTCCAAAAATAATTAAGAAATCCAAAGGGATAAGTTGACACAGTTTCATCCCACACGATACCATTCTGATTGGATGGGACCTTGTGAGTATGAGGGGATAGAGACAGCAATTTCCCATTCCGACAACAATTTGGAACCAGCTTCTAAAGATAATATGACAAATGTGGAGCCATCCTTCTGCACCAAGAGATTTATCGGGAAACCCCAATGGTATTGGACATCATTATCCCAAAGTGCTTTTAGTGATAGATTGAAATGTTCTGCGTTTATTTATAATGTGGAACAAAAAGTCAGGGAACAGTTGGAGATTGTTGAGAAATCCATATCCTCTGGCTCACATGCAGCTCCTAGTATATCCTCCTTGATGTGAAAGAAGTGAAGCCACAGAAGGACATATCTGGGAGAACCTGCCGGAGCTAAGTGGGGCTTAGGAAGACGATGAATACGATTAATCAGCAAATCTTGGACCACTACAGAAGGCAGTAATTTATGAAAGATGTTAAAAGCAAAGTCCTGGAGATCAGCATTGGACACAGATTCCTGGACACCCCTGATTTTGATGTTATATTTCCTGGATCTATCCTCCAAATCTGCCAGGACCAAATTATTTGAGGTAAGGAGGTCATTGCGAGAGGACACTAAATCTTGTATTTTAGTTTCCAAGTTGTTGGTGTGATCACCTATATCCATCACCTAACCAGTGAGTTCTTTAATAGAGACTTGAAGGTCAGAGGTGAGGACCATTTGGAATTCCTGAAGCATTTAATGGAGTTTACGAACTGTAAGCGGAGCATCAGGAGAGGGGTCAAGGTTAGTGTCAGAGCCAGGGGAGGGGGTAACCTTGGTCATCAGAGGAGATTTCCCAGAAGACATTGGATCAGGGATTTTCTGCAAAACTAATTTGATCGGAGGTGCAAGAGTGGACAGCTTGCCCCATTTGATGGGCATAGTGATCCCTTCAGATAGTAAATACAAACAGTAGCAGAAAGGTAAGTGGTTTCTGCTGTGGTCAATGTAATATCAGGTAGATATGAACTGTGGAGGTCTCATAGAGGTAGGTGAGGGAAATCACTGAAAAAAACATGCCAGCGGAGGGTGTTGTACCCCTGCAGGGAGGAAAAAGCTGAGGAGCTTGACCATCAGCCACCGGTCTGGATATAATGGTGAGATCTGGAAGCCAAAAAACTATGTGGCAGAATGGTAGAGGCAAAATCAGACAGCATACAGGTGCACTGGAGATATGGAGCACAGACCCAAAATAGTGCCTTCCCTTTCCCAGAGAGGGACACCACAGACCTGGTAACTAGCAGCACTGGAGAGAGGGAGACCAGGTCCTGCAGATTGGTAGGGAGGACTGGCGATATACAGGGGAGCAAAATGGTGGTCATGGCAATGACGTCATGCGGCAGGCTGCCAAAGCTCCAAACTCATGGCCGTGGCTTCTGGACGGCAAGTACGCCATGGAGCACTGGGACTGCCGGGTGTCTGGGGGGCAGAGCAGGGCCCCAGTAGGCACCTCTGAGCAGGCAAATGACCAGTCAGGCCGCTGATAATAGCTGGATCCTGCCTCAATATAAAAGGATAGCAGGGCACGTCCATCTGGTAAGACAGTCAGGCCGCACCCTCAATAAAATCAATCTTAACAAGTTCTGGAACTTGTTTGATATAATTCCCATTTAATAGATGGTACCTTCAAATGCCTGAAAGTTGGTTCAAGCAATTTCTAATTATACTGATGTGTTTTGATTTCTCTTTCAAAGTGAATGTTATGTATATGTTCAGTTCCATATTTTCTTGCTTCCATTAGACATGCATTTTAAATTTTTCCCTGTTTTTTATTGCTTATTTTGAGCATTCAGTCAAAAAACCCGTGAAAAATAAACATTGAAACTGTGTGACATACAGGGGGAAAACAAATGCAACAATTATTAAATGAAACAGTGTTATCCAGCCAAATATAGAAACAGGAAATAAAAAAAACATAAGTAAATGTTAGCAAAGGGCACAGATAGGTGACCAAATTATCAATGCGAATATAAACTTAGGAAACAATAATTATAATGCAGACTGTTATAAGGGGAATAAATGCAGGATTGCAGGTGGTAGAGGGGAAAAGGAGGTGGGGTGACAGCAGTGATATATTAAATAAATAATTACAAACCACTCTGTAGGGAAATTGGTAGTATTAGAGAGAGTAGGTTGAGATGAGGGAGGCAGATTGTACCACCCAAGGGTCTCTGCAGGTATTCAGTGTTTGAAACAGGTAGAGTCACTTAGGTACAATATTCATTTTAACTGATATAATCTTGCACAGCCAGGAGATTATTAGATGGCTCCAAGAGGCCAGGTCAGCCTGCATTTTGGAGAAAAGGGGCAAGAAGTTCTCAAAATAGAGGAGGTATAGCGAGAGGTGAGATAGATCCCTAAATAATGAATCTGTCTGGGTTCCATTTAAATTTAAAATCAACCTTAAGGGTCTCAGTAATATAAGGGGGCATTTTCAGTAGTTAATCTTGTACTTAGAAATGGTGCTGTAGGACCGCAAGACAGTAAAAAGGTTGGGGAGGGAAATCAGCAGCTAAGTGAGGGGGAGCAGGATATCATCTACAATTAAAGAGATCTTGGGGTGAAAGTTCCCCACCAGCACCCCCATATATCTGGGTGGGATTTGATCTGGCTCTGTCACAAGGGCAAAAATTATAGGGGACAGGGGGCAGCCCTTCCGGGTACTATTGCTAATAGAAAATGGGTCAGAAGAGGTACCATTGATAAGAACTGTAGCAGAGGGAGCAGAATAAAAAGCTAGGAATCATGTGAGGAAATCATCTGCAAAACCAAATGCTTCAAGGGTGGCCTTCATGAAATCCCAGGAAAGCCTATTGAATGCTTTTTCAGCATCAAGCGAGAGCATAATTGTAGGGATCTCCTGGAGTTTGCAACATGGATAAGGTCAATGGCATTTCTAGTGTTATCCCTGGCTTGATGACCAGGGACAAAACCAACAAGGTGGTAGTGGATCAGGGAGGGGAAATGCCATTTAGTCAGTTCACCAGAATCTTAGCATAGATTTTTAGATATAGGTTAAGGAGGGAAATGGGTCTATAGCTAGCACAATTAAGTGTGTTTTTACCCTCCTTAGGCATCACAGCAATCCTGACTTCTAACATTTCAGGGGAAATATGGTACCTTGGAAAGCTTTATTAAAGAGGGCGTGCAGGTGGGGGCAAGCAGATCCAAGAACTTCTTATAGTACACAGTTGTGAACCCATCCAGACAAGGGGACTTATTGGATTTCTGGATCCGTATAGCTTGTCCAATTTCATCAAGTGCAATTTCATCATTGAGGTGTGTGAGAGCCCTAGTGGATAAGAATGGAGGTTGGGAATTAGCAAGAAAGTCAGAAATTACCTGGGAAGTAGGCATGGATGCTGGCCTAACAGAGGGAGCTGTGATATTATATAGATTAGAGTAGTTGGATTGAATGGCAGTCCTAATAGCTGCTGGGTCATGAATCTGTTGGCTATAAGAGTTACGCATGGAAATATGCTTTGTTCCCCTACCCATAGAAAGTTTGGTGAAGCCATCTAAGGCACTTGGCCACTTGTTTAGAAAGAAAGAGATCAAGTTTGGATTTGGTCTCTCAAAGAGCAGTCAAGGTGGTAGGAGTTGGAGTGGATTTGTGAGTGGATACTAATGTGTGAAGTTGGACAGAGAGCTCATTGATCTGAGTAAGAGCTTCTTTTTTCTAGAAGACATACTGATCAAATATCCCCAAAGGACTGCTTTATTTGTCATCCAAAGAGTAGCTCTGGAAATATCTGGGTGATCATTAATGTGAAAGTAGTCTTTAATGTGAGATTTAAAGCATGAGAATTCTTCTGGGTTATGAAGTAGAGAATCATTAAGGCATCAAGTCGTGGGTCGAGGGCTGGGTATTAGGCCATACATGTCAATAGAGATGAGAGCATGGTCAGACCATATGAGAGGGTGAACCTGAGCTGAATGGAGTTGAATGGTAAGGTTGTGGCTGAGCAGGATTATGTCTGTGTGATAATATGAATTGTGTGGGGGAGAGTAGAATGTATACCCATGAGTTGACGGTTCCTTAATTCTCCAAGAGTCATAAAGGAGCTGGGACTTCATGAGGCTAAGGAGGGCTTGTGATTACCAGGAGTCTAGAGAAGGAGGACATATGGCCACAGGAGCAGAACAATCAAGGGCATTATTTATATCCATGTTGAAATCCCCAGCAACAATGAGTTCTCCCTCATGGAAATGAGAGCTGATGGGGTCTAGCTTGGAAAAAACATGTTTTGACATTGGTTAGGGGCATAAACATTTACTAGAGTGCACAGTCTATTGTTAAGCTTAGCCACTAAGATTAGAAAGCGTCCCTCCTTATCTGAAAATTAATGTTTTTTTAGTAGTATGATCGCACATATGACAGGTGTCATGGTTGGCTTTGGATTAGTTCTGAATGGGAGCTATGCAAAATATTAGTTTCCTGTAGGAAAACCAAGTCACCCTAGTACAGTTTAAGAGAGGCAAAAAGTTTTCCATGTTGCTATTAAGCCCCTTGACATTAAAAGATATGATGCGGAGACCCATGGGCAGCAAACTGGAGGGTGGGTACTAGTAAGAGTGCAGGGAAAAATGTAGAAAAGGTTAAATGGTGCAAAGTAAGGTCATCAGAAAAACAGAAGAGAGCAGAAGATGTACTGTATGTAATAGAAAATGTAATGTGGTCAGTTGAGGAAGGGAATGGGGAGAGGGGGATAACCAGTAAAGGGGTACAGGGTACATGGTTACCTGGCAAGATAGGCCAGGACCAAAATTGCTGACAGTTGGAAGGGGTACTTTTTGACAACACAGCACATAGGTCATCTAACAGGCTGAAGGCCATAAGGAGGCATGGCCAAGCAGCAGAAGGGTACAACATGTGAATTGTATGTGTGGGAGGGAATGGGGCCCCTCTTGAGGTACCGGAGAAAACAAACCAGAGGCAGAGATAAAAACATGAAGTATGCAGAACAGGGGGTTTACAGACTTCTTTCATGACGGCTTCTTTGGTGGTAAAATTATGCATTCTGGGGATGACATACCTGGGTTGGGATTAGTCTTGTGAATGAGGACGTAGTGCATGGTGAACATGGTCAAGAAGTAGATTGTCCTCAGGGATCCCAGGTGAGAGCTGGGTGACAAATTTGTTGAGGAAAGTTCAACGTGAGAAGGATCAACCTCTTCAGGGATTCCCAGAATCTCAGGTTGTTTTTCTGCACTCTATTGTCCTGATCCTCTTGAGCATCTTGTAATTGAATAATGTCCTGGCGAATATGATGGAAGTCAGGTTCCATGGTTTGTTGGAATGCTACCACTTCTTAGATGCGACGTTCCAGCTGATCGGTCTTACCCCCAATTTCTGCGACGTCAGACTATAGAGAATGGAGGGCCTGATCAAAGACTTTGACATCCTTTACTTCTTTGAGAAGGGTGAGAAAATTTCAATGTGTAGGAGGTCTGAGATCTTTGTCTTCAGAATCAGAATTAGAGTGTTCATGAGAAGATTCAGGTTTATTATGTTTGGATATTGATGAAGTTTTCTGTTGAGAGAGGTAGGGAAGGAGGTCATCTCCTGAAGATTTCTTTCCACCTTTAGGCATGTTGGGGAGAAAACATGGAGGGAATAGGGAAAACACTAAAGAAATGGATCAATGTTCTGCAGGCATATCTCAGGGTCAAGAGGGGAAGGTAGGCAAAGTTATATGAGAGACATCAGAGCTAGAATGTCTGCCATTATGGAAACCAAAAGTACTGGAAGAATGGTAGCTGCAGCAGAGTGAATGTCAAATGCAGCAGTCCAGAGGTGTAGGTTGAGCTGGTTGAAGTCTTGGAGGACTAGTACTCACAGTAGAAAGGTCCAAGGTTGCAGGCGAGGCTGGGGTACATTCAGAGATAGATAGAATAAGGATCCAGTAGACAAATGCAGAAGGGTAGATGGCAGCAGGAGAGGTCAGCTCTCACGCTAGACCAGTTGACACAGCAACAGGTCTTCCACAGAAGGGCAGGTACATAAAGGGGTGACAGGATGAGGGAACAGGCAGGCAGTTTAGTGTGTAGTTAGTTCTGGGACTTACAGCAGGTAGTCAGGGATAGGCCAACTGAAGTATCCCACTGGTGCACAGGAAACAGGTGCAGAGGAGTCTGTATAGACCCCAAGATGGCCAGCTGGGAGAGATGTACCAGCAGGTGAAGCAGCTGGCAATGACAGCGGTGCCCAGAGGAAGCTCTACAGATAAGTCAGGGCTGGGGCAGTCACTCCGGAGGTCCCGTGCAGAGGCTTGTGAATGTCTGAGGGTGGGTAAGTGGGTATCGGGTAATTACATGCAGTGCACCAGCCGCATATCTAGGTTGCAGCTCTGGAGCAAGAACTAGACCCCAAGAGATGCATGCAGCTAGTGGCACTTCATTCACAGCAGACCAGTCCCTGGGGGCAGGGTTAAGCTGCATGGTTAGTAGAGGATCACAGATGCAGGCTGTGAATAACATGGGAGTCACTCCAGCATGGAGAGCCCAGAAAGGTGCAACTCGTTCGATGCTCAGTCAGGCCATGTCCCCTGTTTGTCCCTTTTTTAATAACACATTGTTTGTACATTCTACAGAGTCATAAGCTGTGTTCCTGATACTGATAGTAAGATATCAAGTCAAGCCCCTTATTATAATGTAAGAAAACATACTGTTATAAAAAGCATCATGAACCATATCTAAACAGATTTAGATATATATATATATATAATATCACAATACATATGTTTTTAAGTCAGCTCAAACACCACAATCAACCTACCTGAAGATAATGTTTTTAACTTATAAACCCATGTATTTTCTGTTTGAGCAAGTTTATTTTCAAATTATCTAAGCAGCCAGTTCAACATCACTTACTATTGTATACCCCAAAACTTTGTATTAATGTTTTAGACATTATACATTATATTACAATACATGCCCATTAAGTGTCAATGTATAAAAAACAATCTTTGAATTATCCTCCATTGTCTTCTATATATATTTTTATTTTATGTAATATAATGTAAAAATGCTCTACCAGGGCTGGCAACATAAATCTTAGGGCCTGGTACACTCATATTTTTGAGGCCTCTCATTCAACCCTGTGACTCTCCAGCTGTCTTATCCCAAAGTGTCCTTCTAGCAGTGTTACCACCCTGTGTTTCTCCAGCAGCCTCATCCCACCATCCTCTCTTGTCTCTCCATTAGTCTCAGCTCCTCCCTCATGTTGATCCATCAGCCTCAGTCCCCCCTTGTGTCTTTTCAGCTGCCTTAGCCCACACTTTCCTTTTGTTTATCTTGTGCCTGCTTAACTTTGTAGTTGCTGTTCATCTGTCCTTCAGATGCATAATATCATGACATCACATGTGCTGCGCATGAAAGAAATTAATTATTATGCCAGGTGATGTGAGATGGATCCACAAAATACCTGTGCCCTGCTTACTTCAAAACCTTTGGACTTGCACAGGAATGGGTGGGAGACTTCAGCAGAATTTTGGGGTCTATCACCAGACCAGGTACTATCTACAATAGCTTTTTTGATATACTCTCTACGAAGTTATATTTAACATTACTTGAAATGAGCAAAAAATCATCCTTTACTGCTGGTTTGGGTGGTTGGCACTGTATGAGAGTGAAAGGAACCCTAATATCTCATGACAGACTTCCATCCCATGAAATAAAAGAACCACAGAAGTTTACATACTGTATGCTTTAGTTAACATTCACACATTGTTTCATTTTACCAGTGAATTATTGTACATTGGAGATGTACATAGTAGATGTTTCTAAAGTATCCCAATGTTTGTACTACATTGCATTTTGAGGAAGGATCAATGGAAATGCTTTATAAACACACATTGTGAGAGGATGCCCTTACTCTGAACCATGTCATGGTTTCATCAACTACCCTTGGGGTTCATTTACCTTTTTTTAATCTGTAATTACGTCAAGCATATTCCAATTTATTTTTTTATTTAGGCATGTACAGTATTCTGTCTTGTTCCAGTCCTCCATTGCGGGGGATTACTGCAAAGGTTTCCATTTGCATTAAGGACATTCTGATGTCTCTGAACTTCCCAACACAAAATAAATGCATATTGTTTAATTGTCACTGGTAATCATGGTAGTATCAGTACCCTGTGGGAATCCATGGCAAATCCCAAGAGTTTGCCCAAGCAATTTGAGAACCCCCACCTCTCCAATTATTATTTTGAATGGAATACTAATTGGATACACTGCTTATATAACTTGAATAGTATAAACATAACAAATGGAATGTTAAAATTACTGTCCTGTTTTAATTGTGTTTTTTTCAAGTTCAGGGTTGTCAAAGATTAATTTAGACCTTGGCTTTACTTGCTCTAGAACTGGTCAAGCACAATAGCAGTAAACAACATAATACCTCTATAGAATCAGGGGGGAAGAACACGCCATGTTGAAAGATACTAACTATATATATATATATATATATATATATATATATATATATATTGTGGGGTAATTAGAAGTTTTTAAGGAGGACCAGTACAGCTTTTTCATGAATGAATGGAACTGCCCTTTACTGTCAGCATAAAAATAATGCAACAGCAAATGAACAGAAAATAACAAATGCCTAGCCCCATCCTGGGCATTGACTCACTTCTTGAGCCCTGACTAACCATGGGCAGCTAATCTGTAAATAAAGTCCAAAATTCCTTTGTCTCACACTCTGCTTCCTGCAGAGTAACACTGGTATAGTTAGACTGGTTTGGCCAATGGCTTCTCAATTATCAGCTCAGTCCTGCTTCCTGCAGGTTAACACAGGCTCCAGCTTGGTCTTTAGCTAGCTGGCTGGCTGTCACAGCCTTATGGTTGCAGTCTTAACTCACAGTCTTTTTAGAGGTTTAGGGTTCTACCTACCTCCTGTAGGTCTGAAACACAGCTTCTTAGCCACCAGTGGCTTTTTATTGAACACACTGGTATACGATTGTAGTCCCACATGTACTGTCTGACTGCTCCAGCCCCACTTGGGCTCTTTGCAAAGGGCAGCCACTTGGTGTGTTCCCACAATCCTTTTCTTGTCTGTGTGGGCGGTTCTCTGCTGTCCCACACAGAATCTGCTGCTCACTCTGGTGATGAGAGAGAGAGTTGATTTAGGTTTTTTGGTTAGTATTGTAATTTTACCAGATTTCTTGTGCCTCATACATATAATTATTATAAAATATGTAATAAATTCATAATATTTTAGACTGTAAGAATACAGATCTCTGAGAGACTAGTGTACATTTTCAATTTGTGAACCACCATAGTAAAAATTTTGATACACATAAAATTGAATTTGAATTAAATCATTCCATTTAATTAAAAATTAAGTTTTTAAATAATTGAATAAAAACAGTTTTTTATTTTGTGAGATAATTATTTCATATAGACAATATTACTTAACACACACATACACATATAAATATATTTGTTTTGCATGTCTAATATAATGAGTCTTTATACACACACATATACAGTAGGTGTACATATATCTATATATATAAACACAAATGTCCTGATTCACTAATTCACCTACTCATCAATGCCCAGCCCAAACCCCTGGACCTAAAAACATGTAATTCGGGAAGTTTATGCCTTCCATGGAATCAGTATTCAATCCCGACAGTGGCAGCCTGACAGAGGAGGAAATCCTGATCGTCATAAGGTAAGTACTAACTTACCTAATTCTACCCCCTAACCCTTCCTTAGAGGTGCCTAACCCTATCCTCTCCCCATGTTTCTAACCCTAACCCCTTCTAAGTGCCTAAACCTAGCCTCCCCTTTCCTGCTGCCTAAACCTAAGTCCCCCAAGGGGGTGCTTAAAACTAACCTCCCCCAAGGGGTGCATAACCCTAACCCCCCTTCCCCTATCCTAAACCTAACCTCCTGAGGCGGTACCTAACCCTAAATTCCCCCTGGAACCCTAAACCTAACCCTCTCCCCATGTGGCTGTCCACACCCAGCTTACCTTCAATCGGTAAGCCAGGTGTCGGGCTCCCGACGTAGGTCTAATGACATGTTTTGGGATTTCAATGCCTGTCATTAGTGCCTTGCTGGGATTAAGCAGTCGGGAAGCCGGCAGTTGGGATTACGTCCATTGACTTCCCGACTGCTTCCCTGTATGCACACACTGAACAGGGATTTTTCTAAATTTCACTCTTAAATGTTTCCCCTCAACTGTGGTGATTGGTTACAAGGCAACATGTCCCAAGTGCTGTGGCACTGTAACTTCATAGTCTGTGTTGAATGGTGGCTTCAGTGGTGGGGCTGTAGCACAGTCCAATATACAAATATGGGAACCAAGCCAACTTTGAATTTATATAAAACAAATGTCCTGACTGACTGACTCACTCACTCACTGACTCATCAATGCCTAGTTCAAACCACTGGACCTAAAAACATGTAATTTGCAGAGTATATGCCTTCCATGAAGCAGGCACCCACTGTACAGGGATTTTTTTGAAATTCAACTACTAAAGGGATGAAAGGGATTCAAATGTTTCCTCCCCCTGTGCAATGTCCTAACTGACTGATTCATCAATGCCCTGCCAAAACCCATTGTTCTAGAAACATGAAGTTTGAGGAGTATTTTCCTTCCATGATATAAACACCCACTTAGCAGTGAAATTCAGTGTAAAAAGTGATAAAATGTTTCCTCTCAACTGCAGTGATTGGGTGACAAAGCAACATGTCCAAGTGCTGTGGGACTGTGGGCCTGATTCAGAGCCGCTCGGAAGCGGCCGCTCATTCGCTCCGAGCGATGTTTGCCCAACTGCGCATGAGTACGGATCATTATACGCATGCGCGAACCAGTCAGTGCAGCCGAAATTCGTTTGTTCGCTAAACAGCGAATGCCTGCTATTTTGAGTGACAGGAGGAGGCGTATGTGGGTGTTAACAGGGGAAGGTGCTTGAAAATGGGGAGTGGAGATCCGAACACAGGCGTGCTTAAAGGTCAAAACAGGCGTTTTAAGGGTGTGCATAATTAATACAGGAGCGTCATTGACCACGTCACTGGGTTATTTTATAGCCAGAACTGCTCACAAGATTGTGATAGCAAAAACCAACCACAAGAATAGTGAGCAGTTCATACGCTGGTCGATGTACTCGATTAATCTAATAAATAGTGGACATGACGTAGGATGCGAGTGGCCAGGGGGCGTATTTTTCCAAAAAACAACCGCAAGTTTTGTTCGCTCGTTCAGACCTAGAGAATCATGAACAGACCGCAAATAGCGAACGGTTCATTTGAATAGCCACCCCTATTTTTAGGACGAGCGAACGCTAATTGCGTCCGGCTCTGAATCAGGCCCAGTAAGCTCATTGTCTGTGTTGAGTGGCGGCTTTAGAGATGTGGCTGCAGAGCAGTCCAAAATTCAAATTGGGGAGCCATACCAACTGCCAGTGATGTTTGGTAGTATGTGGGATGACAGTTGGTGTGGCTACCCTATTTTAATATTGAACTGTACTACAGCCCCACCTTTGGTATTGCCATTGCTAAAGTCTAAAAAAAACTTGTTTTACTTAACCTTGAAACTAGCATGTTCCTCTACACAAGAGACATATAATAAACTAAACATATAATGTATGTTAACATGGTATAAAGGAAAATAAATTATCTGAGGTCTACCTTGGTGAAAAAAGGTACATCAACTAATATATATATATATATATATATATATACATATATATATATAAATATATATATATATATATATATATATAACAATAGGAAATTCCTGCGCCACACTGCTAATATATCTGTAGATGGCTGAAAGTCAAAAGAGTCAGCTAAATGTATGGTACACCCTCTTTAAAAAAGTGGCAGCTGTGTCCAGGAGTGTAAGACAGTGGTGGTCTGTCCATGTATGAATTTAAAAAACAGTGGACCAGGAAAGTAGCACCTAAAATGTGTATATAAATATAGTAAGTGAAAAATATAAGTATTTGTCTAGATTCATATATTTGGAGTCAAGTGCTAAGTGACCGTGCAATTTGTAAAAATAAATAAGGTCAGAAAACTTGTTTGGAGAGATATTGCAATCTTGGGTCAAGTTATAAAAAAGTGCTTAGTGCTAATGCTTAATAAGGGTACCTAATAAACTGGCAGCTCAATATTAATAAAATTATATATTTATTTTAAGACATAAGGATAAAAACAATTGCATTCAGGAGAAATAAAAAACATAATTAAATAAAAAATGATGTGGAAAAATTCGTTTATTCTTGTTCTTAGAAATGAAGGCTATTCCATGCGAAAAATTGCCAAGAAACCATACAATTCCTACAACATTGTCTACTACTCCCTTCAGAGAACATCACAAACAGGCTCTAACCAGAGTAGAAAGAGAAGTTGGAGGCCCCGGTGCACAACTGTTGAAGAAGACAAGTACATTAGAGTATCTAGTTTGAGAAAAAGATGCCTCACAAGTCCTAAACTGGCAGCTTCATTAAATGGTACCTGCAAAACACCAGTGTCAATGTCTACAGTGAAGATGTGACTCTGGGATGCTAACCTTCTAGGCAGAGTGGCAAAGAAAAAGCCATATCTGAGACTGGCCAATAAAAGGAAAAGATTAATATTGGCAAAAGAACACAGACATTGGACAAAGGAAGATTTCCTCCTCTAACAAGACAATGACCAAAAGCACACCTCCAAATTATGCAAGAACTATTTAGGGAAGAAGCAGGAAGCTGGTATTCTGTCTGTAATGGAATGGCCAGCACAATCACCAGATCTCAACCACATTGAGTTATTGTGGGAGCAGCTTAACCGTATGGTACATAAGAAGTGCCCATCAAGCCAATCCAACAAGTAGGAGCTGCTTCAGGAAGTGTGGGGTGAAATTTCTTCAGCTTATCTCAACAAATTAACAGCTAGAATACCAAAGGTCTGCAATGCTGTAATTGCTGCAAAGGAGCATTCTTTGATGAAAGCAAAATTTGAAGGATAAAATTATTATTTAAAATAAAAATCATTATTTCTAACCTTGCCAATGTCTTGACTATGGGGGTCATTCAGACCCACTCGTGAGCGGCAGTACACTCGCAAGTGGGTCGATGGTCCCCACTGTGCATGCGCATGACAGAGGGAGCTCCGTCGTGCGCATGAGCGAGACCCTGCGAGCGAAGGACTCTCCATCGCTCCGGGTCTCGCACCAAAGGGGGCGTGCTGTCGATGTTGATTGACAGCACGCCCCCTTTGGTGGGCGTGCCGGGGCGTGCCTGCCAGATGGAGGTGTGTCCATGGGAACGCCTACCGTCTGAAGCCGGCCCCACTGACATCACTGATAGAGCCAAAATCACTCCTGGCCTTGCGGCTGGGAAACCCAACCGCAGGGTTTCCCTCACAATTCCGATGGTCGCAATGATCAAGACCATCGCAACCATCTTTTTGCACGCTTGTATATGCTGTGGGTGGTGACCCACAGCTATACGAGCGTCCAGGAGGATGCTCCATATTAATGGAGAAGGGCCCTGATTCAGAGCGATCGCTCTGGTCAGAGCGTCCGGCTCTGAATCAGGGCCTATATGTTCTATTAATTTTGCAACTCATTTGATAAATAAAAGCCAGTCTTAATTTAAAACACGAAATTGTCTGGGTGACCCCAAACTTTTGAACGGTAGTGTGTACATATATACAGTATATATATATATATATATAGTATATTAATTGCAGGTTATGTGGCTGATTAAGACCAGGTTAAATGCAGACTTGAAATTAGCCAGCCACAGAGTCTGTGTAATTATTGATATCCTGAAAAAAGTCTATCAAGAGCACAGAAATAGTTGCACAATTTCCAGTTGGAAATGAGTGCTAGAAATCAAGAGCTTCAGTATAAAATACAAGTTGCAGAATCTAAGATAGCTGAACAAAATTTTGGACTTGTTAAATTTGAAGAAAGGGAGAGCAGTTGTCTACAGTTTCAGAAGGCACAATAAAAAAAGTCAGTCATCTTGAAGAACAAATCTCTGCAACTGAGGAAAATTGCCTCTTGGAAGTGATAAAAGAAGAGAAGGATAATTATTTGGCCTACACTCTGGAATTTGATTCTGACCATATTGATACAAATGTTCCATTTTCCATTGGTGGGTCAAAGCTCAAAATCTCTAAAATAATATCACAGAAACTGACATGCCTTGCCCATTATATCTAAAGATGTGCAGTTCTCCTAGAAGGTTAAAGTTTCTCATAGTAAAGCTTGATATAAAATTGGTGATATGAAACTGACAAATACAGATGGTGATGTTTTGTCCCATGAGACAAAGGTACAAGACATACAGAAAACTTCTTTGAAGTTTACTAACAGATCTTACTTTGTATTCTCAATGCCTAAAATAGTTTCTAAAAATAAATTTGGCATACTTTAAATAAAACACAATGTGTCCAAACCTGCTGCATATGAAGGTTCTGTCAACCCAATAGAAACTGACTAGCTTGAGAATTTTGGTTCTTCCTTATTCAAACTGTCCATCCTCACAATGCAGTCCCTATATCTGAAAATCACACTTGAGATTCACAAGTCACAAAAGAGATTCTTTGAAAAAAAGTCTGCTCCTGATGGCTGTTTTTTGGTGAACAATGTGTTGCTGCAGAACTGTTTAAAGCTTATTGGGTCCTTAACCAAAGCAACATGCCCTGTTCATCAATGTATTGGAAATGAAGATAAATTGGACAGTCTCAACCCTCTGGGGATACCTCCAGTTTCTGATGCTGCTTCCTTAGTTCCTAACATGACAAATAGTATATGAATTGCAGATCCTAGCCTTCAGACACCTGATGTGGAAGAAATCATGAAAGTTCTTAATTATGGTCAAAAAGATATGGATGTTGTAATAGAGATTGTTGTGCTAGATGTTCAAGAAAAAGAATTGGAAGTTTAAAATGGATGAAATAGCACAAACTTCTTTATTTAGACTATGTTACTTAAAATGTAGAAAATTGTAGATATTTTTGAAAGCACAATCAAACAACTGCTGGAGGATTCACATAAACATACAAAGTTTCATAAGGTCAGAAAAATAACACAATAACTGGAGGATGAGACTATCATATGACAGAGATGTTAGGGTGATATTCTTCAATGGGGTGGATGGCACTGATGAGGAAAGTGAAGAAGGACTCTTGCAAAGTCACCTACCTCAGGAGTTGTGAGCTGGGGAGCAGGATATGTGGTAGAATGAGGCTAGGTTGTGTTGATGAGCCAAAAAAATCAATGCTGTGAGGATGGAATCCTCCCACACAAACTTAAAAAAGGTGTAACCACACCTATGCTCTGCCCTGGGGACACAGCCTAGGTGGGTCTCAATTAGTCTGGCCAGAAAGCTAGTGGTGACACCTGCAATAAGCAGGTAGACTTTCATACCATTGTGAAGTGTTTGCAGGCTAACTACCACTTGTTAGATAGAGCTGATTAAGTGATGTAATGCACTGGAAGGGATATGCTATTATTAGTTACTGTATCTTTATGCTGGCAACATTAAAGCATTTTTTTAACAATAAACCTGTCTGTTGATCCTTATTTGAGCACCCAAATACTGCACAATGACAACTCTACTGAGCAAAATACACAAGAACATCACAATGTATATATACTCCTGATGAAGTCCAGCCCAGTGCAGTGGGTATAAGTGACGAAACATGTTGAGGTGCTGTACGTACGTTACATGCGCCCCTTCCACATCATCCATCTGAATATACTGACCACTGCCTGAGACGATTAAACAGCAGTCTCTTAGGAGAATAATTCTTCCAGACACACCTTTGATATATCTGCTTGTGGTATGCATAATACTTATTTGCTGCAAATTGCATGACTAAAAATACTACACCAGATAGCTCCTGATTCTTGCCCCTTTTTTAGAGATTCATTACCACCTGAGACGTCACAACAACAGTCTCTCAGGAGAATATTGGCAGCCACCAATAACATAGGAGTGTTACTGAGGAAATCAGAAGATCTTCTCTTTAAGGACACTGACACAATAAATCGTGGTGTAGCGCTATAACAGTACCTTTGTAATATATATATATATATATATATATATATATATATATATATGTATATATATAATAGATACACACATACAGCACATGCATATATACAAAATTAATCTATCAAATTTCATTCCAATTTAGACTTAGAAAGAAAATAGTTGCCTGTTGTGGATTGTTCTTTTCTACTGCAACTTTTGACTTTCTTCTTGCCTTCCAGCAAAATGTTATTTGACAAGTTTTCAGACTAGATGATAGATTTCCTGACATTCTCAAAATATCTCCTGTGTAATTCTCTCACTATAGGAATTATAATGATGGGCTTAAAGATTTTCACATCATTCGATCAAATATTAAAAAAAGATGTTGATAGACAGAATACCTCACAGATATAAATTTATTTTGTTTAGCAAAAATGCTAATGAATGAGAAGTGTTACTTTCACTGACACTCTTTCAATAAAATCAATCATTTGGAAATTTAGCTTCTTCTGAAGCATTACTCATAATTGTAAAAATGTAATATAAAAATATATCATTTATTTGCTTCCTTATATTTTACTTTTCTCCCTGCAGTGTAAGCATATTAATAAATCTAAATATCATTACATATATTTTAAATATATGGATTTGAACTCATTTTTACATTGTATACATTTGGGAGTCAATTAAAAGAGCATAGTGCAAGCATTGATATGCAAAAGTGTAGAATGGGCAAATAAAGTTTTGTATTAATATAGCTATACAGGTAGTTGAGCTAATTGTATACATTACTGAGCATTTTCAATTCTTTAAGCTTTTTAGAATTGCAAAATTGTGGTCTATACAGATCTACCTGGAGGGACAAATTTATAGATATTTTTAAGAGCAAGCATAGATATAAGGAGTAAAATGTACACCTGCAAAAAACATTTTGTGCTGTAGTGTAGGGTGAATATTTAAAATACAGATTCTGACTAATAGTTGTAATTGGGGGCAGTCTAGCCCAGCTGTGAAATGCAGTATAATAATAAAGCTAACTTACATGTGTGAGCACCAATGCACTGCAGACAAAACTTGTTTGTTTTCGCACCCCTTGTGTTGCACAATTGTTTGCTCAGTTGCAAATTGTGTACCTAAGAAAATTTGTATTTACTGTACTGTAATGCTAAATCAGCGCCAGAGTCTGCACAGGAATAAGCAATTATTTTGCTTCTTGAATTGTACATCTTGGAACACCAATGGGCTGCATGCATGTGCCTTATATTTAACTAAATAAAAAGTTGACTTGGCAAGCTTGAAGGTGAAGATGCAGACATTGATCTGCAATATACATAGTCCCTCAATTGTGAGATTATTATATTCTTCTTTATTGTGCCAATATTATATTTGTACAATTATTATTTTTATTATTTATTAACAATACAGTTTTTTTATTATTTTTTATTAACTTTAATGATTTTTATATTTGTTGTTAATTTCCTGTTCAATTTAAAGTTTTTTATATGGCATAAAACTTAATTCAATATAATAAATAATTATTTTTTCTACCGATTGATATATTTTCTACGAACAATGGAGAACTGCATAGAATTCACAGTATATAGTTCTCCTCCTACAATTGAGTGGGTATCCATATAATTCAAAATAAAGACACTGAAGGACATATGAGTTTCATGTGATCATACAGTATGTCTGACAAATGGTGAGTATAGACCAATAAATCCTTAGCTGGTGGGTTCATCCTTTACAACAGAAAGCACAATGTTTTTTTTCTCATTATATTCCAAAAACCCATTGAGGATTACCACAGCTAAAATACCAGGAGACAACATAGCAAACCATGACCATGGTGGGTATCGGTGCAGTTTTACCCAAGGCACAATGATCTACAACAAATAGTGAGCATACCACTTGCTGAATGATTGGATTATAGTTTCACTTATGAAACAGTGTACACTATATACATTTCTTTTTTTGGGCCTTCACAAAACACTCAATTAATTAATGGTTGAATAGTATAGTACTGTAGGTTAGGCTTACAGATGGGAAGTTACTGAGCTGTAAGTTAGTGAGCCATTAGAAAGCATTGTAATAGCAATGCTATTACAATGTTTACTAATAGCTCAGTATAATAGCATGTGCATCTGACATTTTGAATGAAACACAGCCTTCCACATGATCATGCAGCTAGTGATGCAATCTAAGTTTCTCTACTGTATTAGCACCTAACACCTCTGTTGGAAGCTATTTTATGTATCTGTTACCCTTTTGGTAAAGCATTAATCTTAACCTGCTACACTACAGTTTTAGTGCATGTCATATCTATTTAATACTGGCAGCACAGTTGGTGTAATGGTTAGCATTATTACCTCACAGCACTGATGTCATGGGTTTGATTCACACTATCGCCTTAACTCTGTGGAGTCTGTATATTATCCCCGTGGTCATGTGGGTTGCTCTGGTTTCCACCCACATTCAAAAATATAATGATAGGTTAATTGGCTCCCCCCAAAAATTAACAGTAGTGTGTATGCATGTAATATGGAACATAGATTGTAAGCTCCACTGGGAAAGGGACTGATGTGAGTGGACAAATATTCTCTTTAAATCACTGCATAATATTTGTGCAATATATAAATAACTGGCAATAAATAATAATATTAACTTTATTTTACTGCTGCTGTCCTACTGTTAGCATCCTTGATATATTCCAAAACTTCTATGATACAATATTTTCCCTCTTCCGTTGCCCCAAGCTATACATTTTGAGGTCATTTAGGGCCTGATTCAGAGCTGGACGCAATTAGCGCTCGCTCGTCCTGAAAATAGGGGTGGCTATTCAAATGAACCGTTCGCAGTTTGCGGTCTGTTGACGCCTCTTGGTCTGAAAGAGCGAACAAAACTTGCAGTAGTTTTTTGGGAAACTACGCCCCCTGGCCGCTCGCATCCTACGTCATGTCCGCTATTTATTAGATTAATCGAGTACATCAAATAGGGTATGAGCTGCTCGCTATTCTTGTGGTTGGTTTTTGCTACCACAATTTTGCGAGCAGTTCTGGCTTAAAAATAACCCAGTGACGTGGTCAATGACGCTGCTGTTATAAATATGCACACCCATAAAACGCCCGTTTTGACCTTTAAGCACGCCTGCTATCGGATCTCCACTCCCCGTTTTCAAGCACCTTCCCCTGTTACCACCTACATACGCCTCATTCTGTCACTCAAATTAGCAGGCATTCGCTATTTTGCGAGCACATGAAATTCGGCCGCACTGACTGGTTCGCGCATGAGTATAACGATCCGTACGCATGCCCAGTTTGGCAAACATCGCTCGGAGCGAACGAACTGCCACTTACGAGTGGCTCTGAATCAGGCCCATAGTCTTTCCCAATGATTTGTGGAATAGAAGATTGACCATTTTAGCATTGAATAACTTATTTTTTCAATCTCTGATTTAGGGTTTGATTCTGAGATGGATGCATTTGGACAGCAGCATCTTTGCATGCAATGGCTTTGCTAAAATATGCAAATACGACTGGAGGTGTCTCAAGTAAAAAGACGCCCACTGTTGGCTTCTCTGATTTGATGCTGAATCTAAAGACAGGGTCATTGAATCAACTGAGTGACCATCAGACATCTGAGTAGCCCTCAAGTTACTCAGTTTGGCCATTGGTTTCAGGGCCAGTGAAGCTGCCATAAAGCGGGGCCAACATGCCCTCATTATCTGTAACGCTCTGTGTCACAGCCCCATTGCTGCCCCCAAATGCAAGCAGCATGTCAATCATGTTGCAGCATTTGGGGCACTGTGAGCAACATCACAACCTTAGATCTGTGCATGCACATAGTGGCTTGTGCACATGTGCAGATGTAAAACTTTGGATGTGTATAAACATAGGGTTTATGTACATCTCATGATTCAAACCCTTATTTCTGTTCAACTAGAGAAGTGTCTTCCGGACCTGAACACAGAATCCCCGGTGTGGTCTCAACAATGATTATTCCTATGCAAACTAGCATGAGTCTAACATTTCTTACTGCTTATATTTAAGGTCTGTCAACTTTTAAATCATCTGCAATGAAATAGTGCCTCTTTGTTCTCTTCCCACTCCAGTAATTGCAAATTTTGTGCCATTAATTAAAACCTTTTTATTGTTTTTTTATTATTATTAATATAAAGCACTAACATATTACTCAGCAATGTACAATGAGGGGATGATGACACAAACAAATAAAATGCAAAAACATGAAAAATTATTTAAATGTGGCCATTCCCATATCTCATATGAATGTACAATATTAGAGTTGTAGCAATACTATATTCTACTAGAATTTGTGAGACTGAATTACATGATTTCAATTATTTGGCACTGAATTATTGTATTTTATTATTTGTATTTAATGATCAGCAAGACTGCATAGACATAGGTTACAATAGTTAGTTTTAGATTCAAAGTGTTAGACTTTAGTGTAATTACAATTTGATAACTAAGACGGAGTTACGCCAGAGTTAAGCTGGAGGAAAACTGAGGGAAAACATCCTCAAAACCAGAACACATTTTGAATGACAGCAAGCAACATACTTATCTGAATTGCCAAATTCACCATCAGCTGCTATATGTATATCCAGGAATCTCCTTACTGCACTCGCTGCTTGGACATTGCAAGTACTCCCCTATCTGCTTGCTATTCTTGTTAATTGATCTTCGTTGTTAAAAACACTTCTAACTGGATCGGCTCTGTACATTGTAATTTTTGCCTTCATACTATTGGACATCCTGTTTGTACTGTATTGCCTTTTTCCATTGCATCATATCTGTCCACTTTAAACATTCTTTATTTTAATAACTAATTTCTGCACCCAAAACTCACATACCTAACTTTACATTTTACTTTTGGAGCTGCGCTCATACTTTCGCAGCACTGTTCTTTTACCTGTATTTTTGAACATTTAACAATTTTTATCCACACTGTCTCTACATCACACAGCCTCCACTCCAGTTTTAATCTTGCTTATTACCACATCTGCAGCATGAACACCCTTACTTCAAACACCCCCCTTATTCAGTGTCCACATAATCCTCTACTTTATCCATCCATATCCTCCCCTCTTGTCTAGTCCACTTGCTGTTCCCCCTTTTTTCTCTTATCAGTCTGTTTTCAAACCCTCTGCTGCTTTCCCCAACTTTCCTGTTCCTCTACTTTCAACCACCTCCCTACCTCTATGGCCTTGCTATGTCACCACTAAGCCCCATTCTCTCCTGGTTCTGCCTGTCACCTCCAGGGCTGCCAAAAGAAATTATGGGCCTGGATACAGCAACATCCTGTGGGACCACAGCATGTTGGGCATGGCTGCACCCATTTGTGGGTGGGTCTAGCATGTGATATGAACCCACTCACAAGAGCATAGCACCCAGCAGCTGGGACTAAAGTATTCACTACTGTATTAGGATTGCAGGACAGTCCCATAATAGCTGCATTTTTAAGTCCAAACAGATAAAGAAAGAGTTGTCTTTTTAGATGCACAGTTAATATTAAAATGTAACTTTTATTAGTATTTTAAAATATACATATTTTTACAGTCTGTGAAATATTGAAAGAAAAAAGAATGTGAACAAAGAATTAGAAATAGTGCATTAAAAATAATTATTATGGCTAATACAAGTCGGTATATCTATTTTCCATGACAAATTATATATATATATATATATATATATATATATATATATATTAGTGGTTTATATTGTTATTTATATATGTATATATCAATTATTAATTAAATCCACTTATTTCTTCCTATCAGAGTTGTTATTTATTCCACAGTCAGATTGTATCAGTGTGTAATCAAAATTACATAGACAGTTGGTAAACCTTGGATTTCTAGTTATACTGGATACATTTGTAATTCTTGTGCTTTTGACATAAAGAGGCAGATTGAACACAAACTCTGTTACAAATAGGACTATACTCCAGGGAGTCAGACAACTCTCCTCTTTTCCATCACTATGTGTACTACATTGGTTATTCAATCACATCCACTCATATGTTCCATTTATAAGTGCACAGAATCCATATATTGGTTGTATAAAATCAATATCTCAGGTATAGTAAATATATTTAAATTTAAATTAATGATTTTGTTGTTCTCTATGTATTGGGCTTATCGGTTATATTATTCTGACGTGAAAAGACTACTAATAGTGGCAGATGCAGCAATTTTATATAGAGTCCATATTATTCAACCATATTAAACTGAAGGATATGGCTTTTATTTAGTCAGTATACATGCTATACTGCCTCTTCAGTGTTGCTATTATAATCAGCTTTTGTTAATCTGGACAGTGATACTATTAATTCATTGTTATTTAGTGCTACAATTGTGTTAACCATATGTTAGTTTGTACATAATATAAAGCTTATAAGCTATCTCTCCTGTTGTATTTCTCACTGTTACACAGTCAGAATTGTATAGACAAAATCTTACAGACCAATCGTTATACGACCAGTGGGAACTTGTTAAGTGATTGTGAGAAATAAATGTCTCATACATTGAGTTTATACCACACTGTTATTATACCATGTGGTGCTGTGCTTGTACCAAACACTGACACGCTCTTTCAAGTTTATCACTCACTTATTATTATAAGTAAATAGTGCTGATGGATTCTCATGGGTCAATGTATGAGACATTTATTTCTCAAAATCACTTAACAAGTTCCCACTGGTCGTATAACGATTGGTCTGTAAGATTTTGTCTATACAATTCTGACTGTGTAACAGTGGGAAATACAACAGGAGAGATAGCTTATAAGCTTTATATTATGTACAAACTAACATATGGTTAACACAATTGTAGCACTAAATAACAATGAATTAATAGTATCACTGTCCAGATTAACAAAAGCTGATTATAATAGCAACACTGAAGAGGCAGTATAGCATGTATACTGACTAAATAAAAGCCATATCCTTCAGTTTAATATGGTTGAATAATATGGACTCTATATAAAATTGCTGCATCTGCCACTATTAGTAGTCTTTTCACGTCAGAATAATATAACCGATAAGCCCAATACATAGAGAACAACAAAACCATTAATTTAAATTTAAATATATTTACTATACCTGAGATATTGATTTTATACAACCAATATATGGATTCTGTGCACTTATAAATGGAACATATGAGTGGATGTGATTGAATAACCAATGTAGTACACATAGTGATGGAAAAGAGGAGAGTTGTCTGACTCCCTGGAGTATAGTCCTATTTGTAACAGAGTTTGTGTTCAACCTTCCTCTTTATGTCAAAAGCACAAGAATTACAAATGTATCCAGTATAACTAGAAATCCAAGGTTTACCAACTGTCTATGTAATTTTGATTACACACTGATACAATCTGACTGTGGAATAAATAACAACTCTGATAGGAAGAAATAAGTGGATTTAATTAATAATTGATATATACATATATAAATAACAATATAAACCACTATTATATATATATATATATATATATATATATATATATATATATATATATATAATTTTTAATGGAAAATAGATATACAGACTTGTATTAGCCATAATAATTATTTTTAATGCACTATTTCTAATTCTTTGATCACACTCTTTTTTCTTTTAATATTTCACAGACTGTAAAATATGTATATTTTAAAATACTAATAAAAGTTACATTTTAATATTAACTGTGCATCTAAAAAGACAACTCTTTCTTTATCTGTTTGGACTTTGCTATAACTGTTGTCAATGATAGCACCCCCTACTAAGAATAAATGAGAATAGTCTATATGTAACACTAGGGGTTCATAGGAATAATTTCTATCTATGATTGACCTGTGCGGAATATATTTCCTCTATCCTTTTATGTATAGCTGCATTTTTAGCAGGATGTATTTAGATACTAAAATATAACACACAAAAATGTAAGTGCTACAGTTTTATTTTGTACATCTCTCAAGTAAATATTATATTAACAAAATCTATTTTCTGTCATTTAGATAGATGTATGAAGAATCTAAGTTTGACATAACATCAGGTCATCTTAAACACACACATTCTGTAGCACATATCCTTACCCACTGCTCCATGCTCCATGCTCCTTCCTCACTATCTACCCCATCTGTTTCGCCCCTGTCTGTCTGCCCCTCCCCCTTAGAATGTAAGCTCTCACAAGCAGGGCCCTCATCCCTCATTTGCTTCTCTTCCCCTTACTCATGGTATCTTTTACAACTAACTCCCCAATTGGCACCTAACATTTGTTTGCTGACACACTGCTGCATGTGTTATGCAGCTATGTTTATAAACCATGTCCTTGTCCTGCATTGTTTTGTATTACTATTTACTGTTTTTCTTGTGTGCTCATTTATGGACTGTGTAAGGCACTGTGGAACCTTTGTGGCACCATATAAATAAAGGAAAATAATAATAATAATAATAATAATAATAATAATAGTATTACTTTTGACCATTCCATTAATCTTGAGCTGTAGCAAGAGTGGCCATTAGCCAACACTTCCCACCCCCTATTCCGGGTGCCCATTATAGTATTTCTGTCACAGAACAGTACTAGACAGGTAGAAGATTAGCCTTCCTAGGTATTGGGGTGCCTCTCCTGGCACCCATCAAACTGCAATATAGTATCATGATGGCAGCAACTATTACACACCCTTGGCTTTGCTCCCTGGGTGGTGGTTTCAATAACACACTCATCATATGCCCCTGCTCTCATCTATCTTGATCTTCAATTGTTCTTGTAATTCTCCTGGTTTGTCTACTCTTTTACAGTATATTGTCATCTCCAGAAATCCAGATTTTCTCTCTTTCTTTCTATACCAGTTATAATGGTCTTTAATACTAGTTGCAGTCTTGCCATTAAAGATATAACAAAAAGACTTGTCCAAACTCTGCATCTTTGTTATTCTACTAGCAATATCTCCCTCTTCTGACTCTTCAGCCAATGTCAGATATACTCAATCACCATTGAATCTAATCCCAAGCATTCCAATTTATTAATTAGTCTTTGATGTGGGGCAATTTCAAAGTTCTTTCTAAAGAAGAACTAGATAAACTGTCTACAGCTCCTCTTCAACTAAGACACACAGTCAAATATAATCAATCCATATCTCCCAATTAAATCCTGCTTGTAGAGTAAATTGCTGGGCTTAGGAGAATCAATAAATATTTAAGTAATGTTGTCCCTTAGTTTCCCAATTACCAATGCAGACTCTCTGGCCATTACCATTGCCTATATCTTTTCTGTTTCCATTATGTTCAGAACAACTAGTTGTTCTATTCCTGACTTCCTAGAATATTCCTTTTATTAGTTGAATAATTCATTTAATGTCATAATCAGTGCACATGAGCTATGAGGATTTAATGAAGGAGAACATAAATTATATATATATATATATATATATATATATATATATATATATATATATATATATGCAGCTAAGGTGCAGCACTCCCTTATAAAAAAAACCAGACAACCAGGGAAATAAAGGAACGTTTCAGTACTTTAAGTACTATCTTCAGCCATATAACAATTACAACAACAGCTTATCTTAAATACATCCCTCACCCAATGTGCATAAAGTGTGGCAATCAAGATTATACTGCTATTGTTAGACAGATTCTAGATCTATGCTGGCTGGATTAATTCCTTTCACTTTGTGGTATATTTTTTCTCTATACTTGGTGTATCTGGATTCTTGTTTATCATGGCTGAAAAGCATGAACAGGGACTATCATTTAATCCGATGTTATTTGCTGTTGGTGATAGACAGAAAAAAGTGCTACCTTGGGTAAATAAATGTAATGTTTTATCTCCAGATGTGAATAGGGCCTCAAAAAAGTATTGGCCTATTGTTAAACAGAATATGTCACTGGCTCTGTCTGATACCGACCTTATGTCATGTTATTCTAGAGGTAGGAATTTGCAGGACATCCTTGTGAAAGCCGATATTTGTGGTTGTGGGGTATTGCCCCCTAAGAAACATTTTCTGTCAGCCAAGTAAAATGGTTGTTTTAAGTGTTCATGCATAACCTGTAGGTACTTAATTACTGGGGATGTCTTTACTCATCCTCATTCCTTTATTCATCATCATTTGACATGTGATAGTTCATATGTGGTTTACCAGATTGTATGCCCATGCGGGCTCTCATATATTGGAAAGACCTGGCGCAAGTTTAAGGAGCGCATGCAATGCATCGCTCCAGTATTCGCGCTGCATTGACATGCGGTACCAGTGACCAACCTGTGGCTCGCCACTTTGTGGTCCTTAAACATAATCTAGCTTGCCTCTGCTATAGGATGATAGACTATGTTCCACCCCCAAATAGAGGAGGTGACAGGAATCGTTTATTATTACAATGTGAGGCACGGTGGATCCATTGTTTAGATGTGGTCACGCCTCGTGGATTGATCGAATCATTAACATTGTCCTGTTTTTGATATGAATCATTAACATTATCCTGTTGTTGATATGCATGTCTGTTACCCTTTATATGTTTACATAGCATTTCTGGTTGTCATGGTTACTGCTATGTGTTTGAGTCTAATATTAGGTGAATTATTTTAATTCACACATGTTCTAGTTCTGTTCTAAGTTTTGCCTGTGTATTCATTACCTGTATTGTTATCTTTATGCTAGCAGTGTCATTTTTGTATATTTCCTATTTGTGTATTTGTTACTATGGTGATATTTGTGTCTCTTACTGATGACACGGTCTTTGCTGATGTCATCATCAATCACCACTTTTAGTCCAGCATGGCCTGATTGCCACACTTTATGCACATTGGGTGGGGGATGTATTTAAGGTAAGCTGTTATTGTAATTGTTATATGGCTGGTGGTCTGTGTGGTTTTTTATAAGGGAGTGCTGCACCTTAGCTGCATATTCAATCCTTTTTGTGCGGGACCCCTGCAGGATATGTATTGTTTTTTGGCGTGCCGGACCTCTTGACCTGTATATATATATATATATATATATATATATATATATATATATATATATATAACAGTGCTGGCATATGACTCAATTTGGGCCAAAACAAACACAACATTTAGGTGCCAGAGAGTAATATGTAATTTACATTACATGTCTGTAGTTGTGCCTGTGCTTGCAGCCTCTAGAATAGTGTTTCCCAACCACAGACCTTGAGGCACATTAATAGCCCAGGTTTCAGTGATATACATGCTTCAGCACATATGGTTAAATCAAAATGACTGAGGTACTAATTAAAACACTTGTTTCAAGTATGGCTATCCTTATAACATGGGCTGTTAGTGTGCCTTGAGGAATGTGGTTGGGAACCCCTGCTCTAGAGGGTAGTCTGGATCATGCAATATCATGGCAGTCTTTGATCATCACATTTCTGCATATGAAGGAAAATATAGAAATTGATGAATTTATAGAACCATTATTGTGAGTGCTTAAAGGATTTTTTAAAAATCATCGCAGTAAAATAATATTTTGGTTATGCACCAGTTTGACTCAGGTACTATTACAGTATTATTATATTAGGATAGAGAGCTAAGCAGTTGCTGTTACGTATTGCTATTTAGTAACATACATTTCTTGTTTGTGGCAAAAAACTTTTTTACAACATTCTGTTTCAGCTACTGCCACTGTACATAGCTATTTAGCTTGCTGACCAGAACAAGATATAAGCATTACTGTATAACATTTTAAGAATATTTAAAAAATCATCACAAAGACATGATGTATCTATAGTGATCAGAAGCTATGTTAAAACATGATTAAATTAGGCAAAGTCATTATAAATCCATATAGGGTATTTCTGTATGTGAAAGCAGCATGCTTACAATTATTTTGCCGAAAGCATTAAAATTCAATTAGAATGGTAATGGAATCAATATCATGGTGCTGGGATTTTGGTGCTGACAACAACATTGTCTGTAATCTTCTTGTCAACATTATGACCACATGCCCCTTACATTTAGGGGCATATCCAATTCGGTGTGAGATTTAGCGAGGTAAAAAACTTGCTCCCCTAGTGCCCAATTTTGGATTACCATGAGTATCCGTGTTCCCAATACCTGCAGTATCCAATTTAAAAAGGGTAGTCACTGGGTTTTCAGAGCTGAAAACCCTGTGGCACGTTAAAAGATATATATATATATATATATATACTTAAGTGTCTGGGTGTCACCAATGTTCTCCATGGTTCCTAGTGACCTCCCTTCCATCTTGTCACTGGGGAGGGGGCTGCTGAGAAGCTCTGGGGGTTTTGAGAGGTGCAAGGGCTGCTGTGAGATGTAGTTTTCCAAGTGTCCATTATGAGGGGTTATACACTCACACGGGGGGGTGGCTCACACACCGGGGATCACTCACACACACAAACACTCATGCACACACACACTCACTCATACACACTAACAACACTCACACACACTCACATACTCACCCTGCTGCAGAAGAGCTGGCTCCCGACACTGTAGGAAGCATACATCATTTTTGTAGGTGAGTAATTAATGACTAATTAAGCTAATTGGAAACTTCCAATTGCTTAATTCATCCTCAGGAGAGTGCTGCTGGGATCCCATATCATGTCACACTGATTTTTCCCAAAATGAATAATTTTAGGAATAATCAGACTTGCTCTGGAGGTGCGATAAAAAAGATATCACTGCGTCCCATTTTCAGTCACCTTACTAAATAACAAATCCCCAAGGCTTTTGGAAAAACCCAGCGCCATGGGTTTTTTTTCAATTTCCACACCCGCAATTAGATATGCCCCTTATATGTTGTCTTTGCATATTTTAGAAATTACTTATTGAAATATATTTGCACTCAACAGCCATTAATGGCTTTTAGACAATTGAAGCTGTTTAATGTCCATGCTGAGCATCGGAAAGTGTAGTTCACAAATCCCATAAGCTGTTTTTACCAATACCATACAAAATGCCAGTAATCACATAAGTGAGCATCTCAGATATTATAGTATGCTACTCAAGGGTAAGGGGAGGGAAAGGCTTAATAAATTTTATTAGAATAGATTATATTAAACTAATCAACAATAAAGGGTTAAACACTTTCCTTAGTATTGTGTGTTTTCTTCTTAAGGCAATGTCACATACAGTACATGCAATGCAAGAAAAGCATCAAATCATAGTGCTGTACTGTAAAGATAGAATCCTTCAGTACAATATGTCCACTTTAGTAAATACAACTATACATTAAAATATGAGACAAGAAGCAAATATTAAAATGAAAATATTTATTTGATAAATAATAAAAGACTTAAAACATCCAATATACTGTATATCTATGCACATCAATATAGCAGCATACTTTTTCCAAGGGACTTTTTCCAGAGGGATGAATCAATCAGACATCTAAGTAATCTTTGAGGTTGCGGACCCTGAGACCACCAAATTATCTTCCCTTTTCACAGGGAGAATAGTCCTCGTGGAATTCCTGGAGCCTCTGCTTGCTCCTTCTGTAGAAATGCATTTCAAAAACAAGGTTTTCTTCCTTGGGGTGCAAGTGACACTATGAGGAAGGATGTTTTACGATGTCATTACATCGTATGTGACATTGCTGTAAGAAGAAAACACACAAAACTAAGGAAAGTGTTATTCCATTTATTTGTTAAGTTGTTTGTTTAATATCATCCATCCTAACATTTTTTCTTAACCCTTGCCCTCCCCTTATCCTTGAGTAGGGCCATTTGTTGAACACTATCACAATATTTTATTGTCAATCCTGCTTTTAGCGTGTCAAACCTAATTTGTGCCCTCATGGCTGCCTCTCGCCTTTAGTAGCGCTAACTAGAGTACCATTATTTCTGTATTTTAATCTTTATATTGTGTTAATCTAGAAATATGCAAATAGTGCAAAGTCAGCATATATTAAAAAAATGAGGACCCTTGAATTGAATTGCAAGCTTAATTGTTTTGATAAAATGTGAAGTAAAGTCTCATGTTACTATATTGCAAGATGAATTTAGATCTGTACTGGTAAGGATAAGGATGGACAACAATTATTGGGTTTTTTTGGCTTATTTAAATAATACAATTATGTTTTTACAATATACATCTGTTCCACTAAAATATGATATTTTCTATCTTTTTTACTAATAATACTGCACCTAATGTTGTCTGGCTGCTGTGCAGCCAGCAAAACTAAGGTTTTCAGCCCCATGCAACTGTTCCCCTAAACAATACAGGGAAGATCAAATGCAGGCACATTTGTTGCAATGAATATTATTTTTGCTGATTGGTCCAAAGTTGTGGAAGTTATATTTTCTTTGGGATAACTATAATCACATACAGTAATTCACAATTATTAGATGTGTTCAGGAAAAAGCATTCAGGCAGGCAAATTTGATGCAGATGTGTCAAAAAAATGAATTAAGTTTTAAAGGTTTTTCAGTTAGCTTCAAGAACTTTTATTTATACAGTATACTCTGTTAAACTAAGTATAATATTAGGCTAAGCAGAAACATTACCATATTAAGGCATTGGGAAATGGTACACAGAATGGCAGATATATTGTATATAGCTGTCCATAAAGTAATGACATCTGTAGTTCAAAGGATTTGTACTTCGTTGTTTTGGCTATAATCTGAGTGCTTTATCATAATTGAGGATATCGATAGAGATATATTACTAACTACAAAAAATGCTTAAAACAAGACTGTAGTAAATGTTAAAAATAGCCAAGGTAGAACTTTATAAAACAGACCAGTCTTTACATTAGATCTATGTAAATATACTGTAGTAAGTTTTTTGGGGCATGTCATAGTATAGTTATAGCAAGTTACTAATAGTTTACTCATTTAATTATAACAATATGTAATGTCCTATAGTACTAAATAAAAAACAGTATATGCAATGACAATGATGATATAAATGTTGATGATGATGGCAGATGTTAGTACCAGTCTGCTGTAGCACATTATTTTTACTTTTTCAATTAATTTGATTATCCTGAGCAAATATAAATTATATATGTTTTTATTTGTAAATACTGCATTATTTTCATGTTGCTAGATTGTATAGTATGAATAAATTGAAATAAAACAGAGAAAAAAAAATAAGAATATAGGCCACTGGTCAACCAGATTTTAGCGCAGGATAAATAGTGAGTTGCAATTGACTCAAAAGTTGTATAAAGCTGGCCATACACCAGACCAACTTTCCTCCAACCATCCAACTAGTTGGTTAATTGGAATGAAAATCTGGTAATGCATGGGAGCAAATGACAATCAGCCATTTACTCCCAAACACCAGAAAATGGATAAAAGCTGTTGTTCAGACAAATTGTTTAAATCAAACAGATTTAACCAACTTGCCTAAAATACCTTTTTTATGTTTTCTGGCACTTGGGAGCAAATTGCTGATTGTCATTTGCTCCCATACATTACTGGATTTTATTTCCAACCAATCAACTAGTTAGATGATTGGAGGAAAGTTGGTCTGGTGTATGGCGAGCTTAAGTCAACTTAGATACAATTTGCCTAAAGCATGAAAGCAAGTTGCTGTTTTGTTTAATATACTTTTAGACCAAACATTTTCTAATATTGTCCTAATAGCCTCTGTGACTGTACAGAGTCTATTGTATGAAAATATGCTTTTATATAATAAAGATGTGAACATTAAAGTGGGTGCAGTATATACAGTAATCTATCTCTTGAAAGAATGAATAATGCACTTTTAAACAACATACAGTGAAATGAGCAGCATCGATTTATTATACAACATAACACTATCTTAGTAGGCAATGATTTTAAAAATAGATGTACTGTATGTTTCTCTAGACAATGCAACATTAATACTTTTGGTTATCACTAAGATTTGTAGAAATTTGATTACAATACTGCATCACTGTTATTCTTACATACACTGACTTCGCCATTGCTTCTGAACAGCACAACTGCAGGATGTCTGTTAAATAAATAGAGGAAGCATTCTCAAAGTAGAGATTAAATACTTGTACAGTAAGTGGCTTCATTTAGAAGTAGAATCTTTACATGTTTATGTGATCTAAATAGAAATATATGTTTAACCTCCTTTCACCTAATTTGCAAACAACAACTTCTGTATTCAAAATGTTGCTCACAGCACTAAAAGCTACTGTATAACACTATTAAATTATGGACTTTGTATGCCATTTCATTTCGACCAATTTGTTAATTCTAAAGTATAGAATCTTAGGTATGATTGACCTAATATTGAGGCTACTTAAGAACTTTTGCTGAATGGTTTGTCGGTATCACGTGTATTAACAACCTCTTGAGGAGTTTGCAGGAAAAGTCAGTAGGCATCATTAGGGTATCCTAAAGCGGTTGTTCCTATATTAGATCTTTCTTCCTTGAGAGCTGCACTAATGTGAACAGCATATGTTGCTGTAGGTATTAGGATTTATATAAAGACCTACCAATTCATTGTAGAATAAGACTAGAGCCTAGGCAAAACTACTACTACCTGGGGTCAACTGGCAATTAAATTGTCTATGAAAAATATTCTAAAATTGGCATGTGATATTTGTGGCTTAATTGTCAACAGGTGGAGTCTAACCAATGGGAGGAGGGGCCATCTAGGTGGATACCACAATGCAGCTGTATGTGGGAGTAAACAGCACTCAACAGGGCTTGCAGAAACTTGCACCAGCCGCATGTTAGGTAAAGATTATCTTTCTGAATATGACCTCTATGCAACCACTATCATTGACATGCATGTGAAATTCCATAAGATGCAATATCTCCATGTGTCTGTTTAGCTAGCCCCCTGTTGTTTTCTGGTTACTGCCAATGATTAGCCCATACATTTTTGCGATCCTGCATCTGACTTAGTACTGTGACTCTGTATGAACAAAATTGTGGCACATGCGCAGTGAGACTCAGAGACATACACATATGACAAAAAGATTGTTCCACTCTGTCTAACATTGCCAGTGCATCCAACTCAGAATCAGGTCAATAGATTCACAGCAAATGTAGATACACATATATTAATAATGCAAAAGTAATATATAAAAGCATTGCAAGAGAGCTATAAAATTAAAGAAAGCAAAATAAACACTGATATATAAATAAACATCACTACTATAGATTAGCATCATAAAAGAGCTATACGTATTAGTGCTACAATGGCGAAAACTTGGGACTTTTCAAATCTCACACTCTATTATATTTTGGCTATATCCTCTTTACACTGACTTAATTTTTGTTAACTGTATTATAACAAAGTCATCTCTGCTACAGTATGTTTTATTTGTCTTGGACTGCTTTAAATGCTGACAAAAATGTTATGAACAATTATATGTTTTCTTTTTTATCTTCTAGTGAGAGTATTGTTTTGGTACATCAATACCTTTTTGCAGCTTGTGTGTGACAGGTTATTGTATTTTGCAGTCATTTTACAAGGTTTAGATACTTTGCAGAGAGCTAGTGAGCAAAGATCAGATTTCATAGTCTTTAGTGATGTTAATGTACAGCAGATTTGTGAGACATAAAATACTGCTTCAATAGCACAGTTCTGACACCTACTGTTTCTACAGGGGTGCTGAGAAGGGTGAGAGTGGGTACTAATTACCCTGGCCCAGGTTTCTAGAGCGGCCTGACGGGGGCCCAGGTCCAATGCTGCCCCCCTATTCCCTGTCAGCTGAGCAGCTTAGCATATGCTGCTGTGGATGCAAAGGGAGACAGCTTACTGCTGCAGAGTAGCAGCAGTCTCCTTTGCCTGTGGGGGTGAACGATCGTACTGATCACGCCCCCCCTGGATATGCGCTGGGCTGAGGGGCTCACAATGCCCTCCTCCCCAGCGCACACCAATGTTTTTTCTCCAATGATTGGGCCACATCCCCTTTACCCAGGCCTGGCATGGCTCTTGGCAATCCTGCCTATCTATATATGAGTACAACACTTCTTAGTAATCAAAACTTCTTTCAAATTGTAAACCTAAATGTATATCAACAAATATTTTAATCTTTTCTGGTTAATTTTCAACTATTTTTCAATGTTTCAATGATCTGGACTGACATTTACTGCAATTATTGGCCGGTAAGTATTATCAGCCTCTCCCGTTGTATAGTAAAGATTTAGTCTAAAACTGGTGAAGTACGGTAAGTAAGAACACGAAATCAATCACAATACTTGCAATCTGGAATAGTGAAAATTATCCTTGTGTCACTATGACATCATAAATATCTAATTTTTTTCAGTTCTTAAGACCAGTATGCTATGGCATATTTACTGTATGTATTTTAGCACCATGCCAGATGTGTTGCAAGATAGATGTCTTGAAATAATAAATGTAACATAAAAAATATGTAAGACTTTTAAGTGATAATTTAATTTTCTAATTTAAACACATTGTAAAGATTTGTGTTCTTTTATGTTTGTTTTATTGTAAATGATGTAATGTTGAGAGAAATAAATTACAAAGCAGAAATGTCAGTGCAAAAACATGAAAAATAGTGTAACTACTAGATTATTTATCTTTATTTTATAGTGTTCTGTAAATTAGTAAAAATGTTAAACCAGTTACTTCATAAAAAATAAATTTAATGGACATTTTTAGGTGTTGTTGTTTGTTTTCTGTTAGCAACAAGGCACAAAAGAGTGGACTGCATCAAAATCAATCACTCCACATCAATGTGGTGACAAATATACATTTTCCTACCCTGTTTTATCATGCTAGATTCAACTGTTGATTATAAACATTAAAGTACAAAATGCTAAGTCTTTCGTATTTAAACCATTTCCTCTGTGCAACACATTGCCTGAACAATGTGTTCCTACCCTGGATAGTTCAAGGCTCCAGGTTTACTTCAGTATCCTCTGTTTGTGTCAACTGTGACTTCATCTGTTACTTCGTGGGTTCTCCCTGTTTACCATATAGGCTGAGTTTTGTTCACCTGCTGGCATTGCAGCTTTCACGCTGCATACTTCCATCTGCCACTGTGTTCCATTACCCCAGTGCCACAGCATCCATGCTGCATACAGACCTGTGTTCCTTCTGCCACTGTGTCTCTTTACCTGTCAGCACCAAAGCATCCATGCTGCATACAGACCTGTGTTCCATCTGCTGCTGAGTTCCCATACTTGTCAGTGACACAGCATCTATGCTGCATATAGACCTGTACTACCACTTCATCTCAGCCAGCAAGTATATCACTTTTTCCTGCCTTTGTACCATCACCTACTATACCAGTGCTGAGCTAGCGAGTTCAGCCATGGTCTCATTCCATCATACCACTGGGACAGTGCATGCAAGTTACTTATGCTGTTATAATCTATGCTCAGTGGTTGTCCAGGTTATCAGGTTATACCATCGTGCTGACTTGTATTGGTTTCCCTGCACTGTGTTCTATTGTCTTTGGCTTGTTCAGAGAAGGGTGCTGGTTCCAGGGCTAGGGTTAAGTATGCAGTATACAGTCTGTGCACTGAGGTGTTCTGTAGCTGTATTACCTATCCTGACTCTCAGTTTCTAATATATTCACTGGTTCCAGTTCCAAGTCTTGTGTCAGAGCTGTACCAGAGTTGATGCTGTTGCAAGTTGTAGTCTGACTACATAAGACTCCAATTCCTGGTTTGAGTTCTGCGTTCTTATTACCCATTACTCTACTATTCTGAGTTCCGGGGGTCACCCTTGTTACTGGAGTATATTACTGGTTTTACTGGTCTTCACAGGTCACTAGAAAAGGGGTTGCCCAGTGGACCTGCTCTGTTCACCCCAGTTCCAGTCCAGTATCCTTGCATATAACAAGTCTTTGGTTCCTACACTATCACTAGTGTACCTAGCTCCTGTTCACACCCATGAGCCAGAGTTTTTTCAAGCCATCTCATTTCCTATGCACGTCAGTCAGACCTAAGGGTCCTGAACAAGATCTACAAAATAACCAGACCATGACAGTTTATTCAGGGCTAAATGAATCAGGCAGAAGTACATACCCTAAAGGCTGACACCATATCTGATCTGAGCAATCGTGTGAACTGACAGGACACAGTGTGACAACAGATCATGCTGTATTTACAGGAGTTATCTGTCACAGATGAAGGGATTTAAGGCTATTTTCCCAGGCTGGGTCTTGGATCTGTTTTTTTTATTCAGGTGCACTCTGGAAATTACTGGGTTTGATGAAGTTCCTGTGTATGAAGTAATATATTGGTAGTAGAGGCCTTTGAGTGGATAATGAAGGACAGCTGAATTCTGGTTAAGACCAGAGGGTAACTGGGCTCCAGGTATTATGATGGATGGCTGTAACTCCAGTTAGGACCAGAGGGTAACTGGACTCCAAGTTTAATGGAGGATGGCTGGAACTCCAGTTAGGACCTGAGGGTAACTGGATTCCAGGTATAATGGAGGCGGGTTGGAAATCAGGTTAGGACTGGAGGGTAACTGAACTCCAGATATAATGGAGGATGCCTGGAACACACAGACGTATTATTACTGAAGAGTCAGCAGATACACTGGTGGAGCACAGTGGGGAAGCTCACTAGTTAGACTAAGAGTCCTGTTGCACTTGCAACTTGATACAGTCACAGAAAGTCCATTTATATGAACTGCAGAGTGCTGATTGGCTGACTGCTGAGGGGAAGCGGTACTATTGGTGGATGTGGGGGAATGTAACACTGTCCAAGATGGCTGTGCCCATCTTCCCTGGAGTGCGGCAGCCGGGCCATCTACTGCCGAGAGACTGCAGATGCCTGTGAGGAGAAGAGACACCAGTGTGAACTGTCAGAGAGGATGGAGCCACTGCAGCACCATGTGAGTGCCAGTAGACATCATGGGTGAGTGCCCACAAAGGTAGGTAGCGGGGTATGATTCTGTGGTCTCTGTAGAGAATTTTGACAGTACCCCATTTTGCATGGGTGGCCTCTGGACAATTTTTTTGTTTATGAGGAAACTTCATATAAAACACCTTGATTAGGTGAGGAGCAAGAAAATCTGAAGAATTATTTCAAATCCTCTTACTTTCTGGAATCTGTTTAGAATCAGTGGCTTTAGAAGAGAGATGTGAAAGGAATTAGAAACATGAAGGAATGGTGGCAGTCTCAACTTGTAATCAACTGGATTTAGAACTCTGATAATCAAAAATGGACCAATGTAACGGGGAGCTAGTTTCATAGAGGGAACTTGGAGTCTGAGATTATGAGTGGATAGCCAAACCATATCTCCAGGTTGAAAACTTGGAACAGCCTGTCTCCTGTGATCAGCAAATCTCTTGTGTCATGCCGAGGCTTTGGTCATGGCAGAATGCACCTTCTTTCAAATGTCTGAGAACTGTTGGAGAGATACCTTGGCAGTGGGCCCGTCCAGTCTTGGGAGTAGAGGGAGCTCTGGAACTCAGAGATGATGAACAAACACCATGAGAAAAGGATTAGATTTAGTAGAAGCATGATAGTGATTGTTATTGGCAAACTCAGGACCTGATTCAGAGCTAGATGCAATATCTCACAAGATGTGTATGCAAATTGTGTAGACAGTGCTGCCGCACAGCAATGCATTAGCATCCCCAATATTTCTTAGAGAGCGATCACATAGTGTATGCAGACAACCTCCAGCCTGTTTTAAGTTGCCCACTTGTGCATGTCATGTCTAGGAAGTGTATGCAGCCACCAGTACATCGGATGCTATCACAGCGCTTGAGGTTGACCATACCCTACTGCAAGCACTGCGAGCACTTCAGTGTAAAAAAAGCCACTATGATGCTGTCTTATAATTATGCACACCTCTAAAATGCCACTGAGATGCTGAGGCACGCCTGCGTTTGCACCTCCACTCCCCCATTTTTAATGGCCAGCCCCTGTTACTACCTACAAATGGCCTCCCCTGTCACTCGCTGTCTATGTGCAGTGAGCAAATGCATTGTGAACTTTTGCTAAGGTATTCACATGCACACTGTGATGCTTATGCATGTGCACAATGCATGCACATCGCATACCATTGGCAGCAGCAAGATGGGAGAAGTTCAATCCAGTCATCTTGAGAGAAAGAGATGAAGGTGTGAAGAAACTGTTCCAGGTCCTGGTTTGCCCTTTAAGTTTGCCCATTGGTTTGAGGATGATATGCAGTGGAGTATTTTCGTTTCACCCATAGGGCCTAGCAGAGAGACCTCCAAAACTTTGACACGAATTGCACCCCTCTGTCGGAAATGATTTCTTGGGATAGGCCATGTAATCTGAAAATCTCCCTTATGGAGAATTGAGCAAGTAATGGTGCAGATGATAATACAGAAAGAGGTACAAAATGGACCATTTTAGAGAATCTGTCCATGATAACCCAGATTGTATTATGACCCCGAGATGGAGGAAGATCAGTGATGAAGTCCATAGACAAGTGTATCCATGGCTGTAATGGAATGGCTAGTGGTTGGAGTTGCCCAGCTGGAGCCTGTCGGGGAACCTTGTGCTAAGCACACTTGACACACAAAAAAACATAGGACGTTACGTCCGCTTTTACTGAAGGCCATCAATAAGACAGCTGGATGAACTCAAGAGTTTTGTCCATTCCTAAATGTCCAGAGAAATAGGAAGCATGTGCTCATTGAAGTAACTTCTTGCAGAGATTAGGAGCAACAAAAGTTTTCCCAACAGGAGGCATCATGGTCAAATTAGTAGTAGCAAAAGTAGTTGGATCTAGAATTGGATGAGACTGTACCATGTGTAGATTGGAATCACTCTTCATGGAGCAAGAAAGAGCATTGGCTTTGCAATTTTGTGATCCAGGGCAATTGGAGAGTTTAAAGTTGAACCTGGAAAAGAACATCACCCATCTGGCTTGCCAAGGGTTTAAACAATTTGCAGATTTAAGATACAACAAATTCTTGTGGTCTGTGAAAATAGTGATTGGATATTGAGCCCCTCTAAGAGATATCGCCATTCTTCAAGCACCAGTATAATTCTGAGCAGTTCCTGGTCACCAATTGAATAGTTCCCCTCTTGCTGGCAGGAATTTCCAAGAATAAAACCCACAGGGAAGAAGCCTCTCATCTTCAAATCATTGGGGCTCCAACACCTTCTAAAGAGGCATCCACTTCTAGGATGAATGGTCGAGTTAAATCCGGCTGCTTTAGGACAGGGGCAGAAATGAACTCCAGTTAGAACCAGAGGGTAACTGGACTCCAGGTATAATGGAGGATGGCTGGAATACAGGTTAGGACTGGAGGGTAACTGGACTCCAGGAATGATGGAGGATGTCTGTACATATTAATACTGAAGAGTTAGCAGATACACTGGTGGAGCACAATGGGGAAGCTCACTATTTAGACTAATAGTGGGGAAGCTCACTATTTAGACTAAGAGTCCTGTTGCACTGGCAACTTGATGCAGTAACAGAAAGTCCTTTTATATGAACTGCAAAATGCTGATTGGCTGACTGCTGAGGGGAAGCTGTACTATTGGTGGATGTAGGGGCATGTGACACTGTCCAAGATGGCTGCACCCATCTTCCCTGGAGTGCGGCAGCCGGACCACATGGGATGCTGGGTCCTCTACTTCTGAGAGACTGCAGATGCCTGTGAGGAGAAGAGACACCAGCGTGAACCACTGGAGAGGATGGAGCTGCTGTAGCACCCTGTGAGTGCTGAAAGTTGCCACAGGTGATTGCCCACAAAGGTAAGTTGTGGGGTCTGATCCTGGGGTCTCTGTAGGGAATTTTGACATTATCTGCTCAGATAAAAAAGTTTTTAGGCTTCTTTAGTCAAAAATCTCAGCACTGTTAATTCTTCTCCAATGTCCAATCTCAAGTTACCCACTCCTGATAAGTATGATGGTAACTTATTCTCAGAGTTTCAAGACTCTGTCATTAGATAAAAATTTCTCTGGAAGGAAAAAACTTTTTGAAAACAAAACACTGAATATTGAGTGTTCCACTCTGGTGCAAGGCTCAAAAAAGTTCCTCTGTTTCTGGTGACCCAGATTATCTGAAGCTGAGAGTCAGTCTCAAAGAAATAACAGCCTTTTTTATTACTACGGAGGTTTAAGACATTTTATTTGAGACTGTCCTACTGTATTCGCAGACCTACAGTGGTGCTTGAAATTTTGTAAACCCTTCAGAATTTTCTATATTTCTGCTGAAATTTGGCCAAAAACTACCTTAGATTTTCACACAAGTCCTAAATTAGATAAAGAAAAACAAATCAAACAAATTAGACAAAAAAAATAGAAATGCTAATTTTTTTAGGATAATGATCCAATATCACACATATGTGAGTGGCAAAATAAGGTGAACCTTTTGACTTAGCAGATATTTTGAAGGTGAAATTAGATTCAGGTATTTTCAATTTATGGGATAACAATCAGGTGTGAGTGGACAACCTGTATTTTTAAAAGAACAGAGATCTATCAAAGTCTGATGTTTACAACACATGTTTGTGAAACTGTGTTATGCCACAAACAGTAGAGATTTCTGAAGAAGAGTTGTTGATGCTCATAAGACTGGAAAAGGTTACAAATCCATCTCCAAAGAGTTTGTACTCCACCAATCAACAGTCAGATAGATTGTGTATAATTGTAGGAAATTTCAGACCAATATTACTCTCCCCAGGAGTGGTCAACCAACAAAGATCATGCCAAGAGCAAGGTTTCTATTAGTTTGCAAGGTCACAAAGGAACCCAGGGTAACCTCTAAGAAACTGAATACCTTTTAGTTAATGTTAATGTGCATGAGTCCACCATCATAAAGACACTGAACAACAATGGTATGCATGGCAGGATTGCAAGGAGAAAGCCACTGCTCTTCAAAAAGAATATTGCTTCCTGTCTGCAGTTTGCTAAAGAACACATGGACAAGCCATAAGACTATTCGTAAAATGGTTTGCGGACTGATGAGTCCAAAATAGAGTTTTTTGTTCTAAAAGAAAAGCGTTATGTTTGGAGAAAGGAGGATACTGCATTCCAGCATAAAAATTTCATACCATCTGTGAAATATGGTGGTAGTGATATCATGGTTTGGGCCTGTTTTGCTGAATTTGGCCCAGGATGTCTTGTTATCATTTGATGGGACAATTCTGAATTATACCAGAATATTCTAAAGGAAAATGTCAGGACATCGGTCCATGAGCTGCATCTCAAGAGAATGTGGGTCATGCAGCAAGACAACAACAAAAGCACACAAGTCATTCGACCAAAGAATTATTAAAGTAGAATAAATTTTAAGATTTGGAATGGCCAAGTCAAAGTCCTGAGCTTACTCCAATCAAAATGTTGTGGAAGAACCTGAAGCTAGTAGTTCATGGGAAGAAATCCACCAACATAACAGTTGAAGCTGTTTTGTATGGATGAATGGGGTAAACTTCCTCCAAGCCAATGTTCAGGGCTAATCAACAATTACTGGCAATGATTAGAAGCAGTTATTGCTGCACAAGGGGGTCATACAAAATGCTAAAAGCAAAGGTTTACATACTTTTGCCACTCACAGATATGTTATATTGGATAATTTTCATCAATAAACAAATGAGCACATCTAATTTTTTGTCTCATTTGTTTGATTTGGTTCTCTTTACCTACTTTTAGGTCTTGTGTAAAAAACTGAGGTAGTTTTAGGCCAAATTTCAGTAGAATTATATAGAAAATGTTTAAGGGTTCACAAACTTTCAAGCACCACTGTAAAAATGGTGATAAAGGCAACCACAAGTTGTCAGTTCTATGAGATGACATCCAGTTCCAGTTGCCAAGACACTGTTACCAATGTCAGTATCTCCAGTCTCTACTAGGAGCTTCAATGTTACAACCCTAAAGCTGGACAGAACACTATACAATTATATGTCAGACATTTGTCCAATCTGGCTGGTTGGAATAAAAGCCTGGTAATGTATGGGAGCAAATGACATTCAACCATTTGGTTCAAACACTGGAAAATGGACATACTGTAAATGATTGTTCAAATTGGTTAAAATCATTTGGCTTAACCAGTTAGATTGAATGACCATTTTTGTCTTTTTTCCAGTGTTTGTGAGCAAGTGGTTGACTGTCATTTGTTACCATACATTACCAGGTTTTTATTCCAACCAACCAGATTGGCCAGATATCTGACAGATAATTGTATAGTATATGACCAGCATAAGAAAGAATTCAGAATCTGTCACCTCAAGAGAAAATTTTAAGTTCATAAATTCTACATTCATTGAGCCAACAGCAGATTCAAGAATTGATATCCAGCCTGAGCCATCTATTTTTGAATCTGCATACCCCGAGAAAAATTGTTGTTCATCTGAATCATAGAAAAGGGCTTTACTTCATCAAGTCTCTAAGAATCTTAGTGCCTCAGTTAACACTTTTCATTCTAAACCTGTTGTTCATAGGGATTTGTTACTAGTACAATATCACGAACATCCAACTGACATTCAACCTGTATATTTTGATGGTGACTATGCCCAAATACGTCATTACCTCACATATGTCGAGAAGGTGTCTTCCATCTATATTACTCCATATACTCTTAATATAGTGAACTATTTATGTGAGCTTGAGAATGGATTACTACCCTTATTGAGGCTGAAGATCCTGTTCTTCAAGACTTTCAGACTTTCTGAAAATTGTACACCAAAAGTTTGGTCCAGAATATATTCAGACATAAACTGGGTACACACATAAAGATTTTCTGTCCAAGCATCCAACCAGTTGATTAGTTGGAATTAAAATCTGGTAAGGTATGAAAGCAAATGACAATCAGCAATTTGCTCCCAAACACTGGAAAAAGGACTAAAACTGTTGTTTGAACAAATTGTTTAGATCAAACATTTAACATACTTGTCTGACGACAATTTTCATCTGTTTTCTGGCATTTAGCAGCAAATTGCTGGTCATCATTTATTCCCATAAGTTACCAGATTTTCATTTCAACCTATCAACTAGTTAGATGGTTGGACAGAAAATCTTTACGTGTGTACCCAGCTTAAGTATTGTGAAATGTCAACACCAGGAGGGGTCTCTAGTGTCAAAACCCCAGGATGGGTTTCCACTGACAAAACCCCAGGAGGGGTTTCAAGGGCCATCATTCTGCTGAGGGATTCTTGTCCATTAGTTTCTATAATAAATTCTTATACATTGGACCCTATTCATATTATCAATTCAATTTCCAGTTTAAGTAAAGCTATCACAGCTTCTGGCATTTTTGATTCTAATCTGGATCAGATTCAACCACTCACAGATGCTTCAAATCTTCAGGCCCTAAAATATGTATCAGAATTTCCAACACTGGTAGGGGTCCATGGGATCATACATTCAGCCATATATTCCATCCAGTTTGGTCCAGTTGATTCTCCATTTTCCAATTATTTTTATGGGAATTTAGATCAATTATATGCCTTGGTTAGCCAAAGTCTAACTCTCTTCCAAAAAATGTCAGCGCATCCTGACACTCCAACTCATGATGTGAAGTTCCTTATTCTAGCTTTCCAGGTTAAGTCATTGTAGTGGGCTAATTCTCATTTGGAAAATGAAGATCCAGTATTTTGTGACCTTTCATTCCTTTGTGAAGCCATGATGCAAAAGTTTGCTTTGGAACCTGACCAATTGCGAATATCCAAATCTTTCATTTGCCTCACAATTTTAAACAGATGCAAAATCCTCTGAACTTTCAGCTCAAGCTCTACTAGACAAATATATCTGCAACTTTTGAGCTAGCAAAGGTAAGGCTATCCCAAGATCAATGACAAGGGCGCAAGCTCTAGAATTAAAAGTGGTTTACCTTCCCTTGTTCTGCTACAAGAGTCTGGAATGATGTCCTTGTCTTTGGATACTATATCTACTTCTGACACTGCTCCCCAAAGAAAAGACCTAATCTTGACATTGGATTTGGATTCTGAGTCTGACTTCAAAATCAGACACTAGACTTTTCTTTGAAGGTACATAATATGTCTTTCAATTATATTTTCACTCAGGAAGAGCTTTCATTACTAACAGTTAAGGACTCACAAAGTGAATGTCAACCAAAATCTAGTTTTGTTCCAGTTGAGAAAAGTTAACTTTTCACTCTTGATTTCCACCATGCTTATGTTATATTTCCTCTATAGACGAAAGTTGTGAGTCTCTTTTTGAAGAGCAAACTATTGAAGATACCAGTTTGTCTTCATCAGAACTATAATAAAATGTCCTGTCATGTTGAGAGGAAAGCTTCTGATGTTCACACCACTGCCAGCTGATACAGTACCGGCCTCAGGGCAATTTATTAGAAACTTTGCTGACAGTTGGCATTATGCCAGAGACGCCTTGCTCTAGTCTTCCAAACATTACAAAATTCAAGCTGGCAAGAAATGATGAATTATTCCTAACATGAAAGTTGGAGACAAAGTTTGGCTTGCCACCCGTAATCTTCATCTAAGAGTACCCACCATGAAATGTGCACCTCGATTCATCGGTCCATTTCCAATTATTCAAGTTAACAATCCTGTTTACTACAAACTTTGATTACATGCATACCAGAGCATCCCTTTCAGACATTCATTCATTAATTTCAAGATATCCCAGGGATGCCTTCCTGTGATTAACTGATGCACCCATGTGTTTTATATGACAAAGTTGTGAGTATACACTAGTAATACAATTGAAATGAACGGAAAATTGCTATTGCATAATTGATACCAACATCATGGTTCATCACAATAAAAAATGTTTTGGATGACTCTAAGTTGGTGTTGCACCCTAAAGGTTTGTGCTAAACACATATAAAAGTACTTTCTGCAAGAAGCAGAGGACAAGGACAAATATGCCTTTGTAGGGGCACTCTTATGACAGATAATTGTTTATATATGGATGATAATGGAATGATTAATATGAATTAAGCTTAATGTTTAATAAACATGTTTAAAAGGAAGTTCTCCCCTGAGGGTGATGTGTAGATATAACATAGAAATCTACTAAGGACAAAAAAGAATAATATAAACGTCCTTTGAAGTGTAAATGAGTATTATTATTTATTACTGATAAAAACTCAATGAGTAATCAGCTCCTGTTAAGGGTAATGAATATTCTAATTAACCCTAATTCAATCTACAGGGAGGCACATATGATTATTTTATACAGTATATATCTGGCGAACTATAATAGTTTTTAATTAGATCTCTGTTGTGTTCGACATATACATAAATGGTAGTCGGTCACAAACAATTATAAATTGTAAGGAACCACACTATGATAACTAAGAAAGATGACTTATTAGGATAATCCAGCAGATAATCGACGCCCAGTTTTCCACACACGTGACTAAGGAAGCAGAGAGCCTTGTGCACAGCCTCACGCTGCTACTCCTTATCCTCCTAACAGGAAACAGCAGGAAACAGCACCCTCCTCTGCCATACTACAGAGCAGCGTGCATTAGAAGCAGAGGGTTGAGCGAGTGGTCTGGCTGGACTGACTGCGGCAATTGAAATCATACCGCACTGCTCCCCTCCTCCACACACCACATGGACAGTGCAACACGTGACATTCAGTGAAGACGCCGACCGGTAAGCCCCGCTAGCGGGACGCTGCAGTCACACTTTGCACGGCTCACTCTATCACCGGGACATTGCTTCAGACAGTGCAGGGACACGTACGTGGATATCCACATACGGAGAGCTACATTTCTACATAAGGTTACCCTCACTTCCCTAGCACATTGCAAGTAGCCAAAGGGACATACACATACTTGTCTTTTTAGACATAGGGTACCGTATATATTTACGGGAAGGTAACCCCCTCAAAGGGCACACCTACCACCCGGACATTATTTACCCACTTGGGATCAGTCCTATTGGCTGACTTTTTCTTGGCTACTAGTCGGTATGGACAAATACTGAGCTGATATTATAACATAAGGGTACCGTATATATTTACGGAAAGGTAACCCCCTCAAAGGGCAAACCTGCCACCCAGACATACCTTGATCCTTCCATATAGGACTTAATCATCATATATAATTTTTATTAGATTATTTTACCATCATACTCCTACTACCAGAAAGGAGACATATAAGAGTCTAAAATAGCCATCCATATCACTAGACGCATTGGTATATGGTGTCTATATAAATAAAAGATTGTTTATAACATTCATTAGATCTGTTGTCATCTCCACATTTTTTACTTTAGCTACATTTTCTATAATATGATATATAGACAAGGTGAGCGCATGGTACAAAATCTATTTTTATCAGTATAATTTTGTTGGAGACAGGACATCTCCAGTACCAAGCAGCCCCCTAAAACAATAAACATCTTGTTGAGCGCTGTTCACATTTTCCATTTCTAAGGATAATCCAGCAGCTTTGAAATCTGTGTCCCCTGTAGATGAGTGAGGGATATATATTGTAATTAAATATCAGTACACATATATTGACATTGCTGATAGTGATAAAGTCTGTGTCCCCATATAACTAAGAGGATTGTGCTTGGGAGGACTTTTATCCCAAGTATGTAAACTCATATTGGTTTTAGCAGATATGCTAGTTAAAGAATAGTACACCTTAGAGTAGTGATAAATGCATATATTAAATTGCCATATAATATCAGTAGAGTTTGCACTATGAGAAGCATAGTGATATCCCAAAACAGAAAATATATATGAAAAAGAAAAAAAGAAAAAAATCCAAACAATAATGGTAAGTACACAATGACAGTGTTACATGTACTGAATAATGTCACTGTCTTCAGTGCAATAAAGAAAAATAATAACAGAAAAATTATACTTATACTGAATATCAACCTAAACCATGGACATATGCAAAATGTTTGTGTACATATGTAATAAGGATGTGCCCTAAAAAAACAGGGTTATGTACCACAACACAAGGGTAAGTCCTGCACTCTGAGAGGCAAAGTGATATCTCAAAACAGAATATATATGAAAAAGAAAAGAATCCAAACAATAATGGTAAGTACACAAAGACAGTGTTACATGTACTGAGTAATGGCACTGTCTTCAGTGCAATAAAGAAAAATACTAACAGAAAATATTATACTTGTACTGAATATCAACCTAAACCATGGACATATGCAACATATTTGTGTACATATGTAACATGATGGGCTGTTTGACATCCCCTGGTCATTGCTCAGATGGACAGCCACTCGGCAGCACAGCACTATGATTGGGCAAACTTTCTGTAAAAGGCAGGAAGCAAGAGCAAAGTCTGGTGATCAGGTGACCAAGCCTCCCAGCGAAACACGTGTCCTGTCTCTGTCTATGCTCATTTAGCATGCTGATCTCTGAATAACCACACCAGCAGCTCTGACCCATGGACTTTCCCTGTGAGGTATCTTTCTATTGCTCTCCTGCACTCTCTCATATGAATCCTAGTCTGTGACTCCCCCTGCAATGCCTGAGAGTAACAGGGGTGAGACTTAGTTCTATTCTCAGACAGCAGAAGCGCTGTCTGTTGTTTCCCCTGGAATAAATGCTGTAGTCACTCTCTCATCCCCTGTTTGATTTAGACAGGGGAAAGTAGAAGTGATTCCACATTACTTTATTCCAGGTCGTACTTCCTTCAGTGTAAACCATATTATATATAAATATATATCTATTTATGCTATATATGTAAAATTCTCTGTTTTCATTTAGTACATGTGCAATTTTTTTTACACTGAAGAGAGTGTCACTACTCAGGATATATACTATTGTTTCTCTTTGTTCATTAACAGTTTTTGAATTATTATCAATGATTTTTTCTTTATATATTGTAATTCACCTTATGCATTGACTTACCCTTGTGTTGTGATACATAACCCTGTTTTTTCAGGGCACATCCTTATTACATATGTACACAAATATGTTGCATATGTCCATGGTTTAGGTTGATATTCAGTACAAGTAAATTTTTTTCTGTTATTATTTTTCTTTATTGCACTGAAGACAGTGACATTATTTAGTACATGTAACACTGTCATTGTGTACTTACCATTATTGTTTGGATTATTTTCTTTTTTTCTTTTTCATATATATATTTTCTGTTTTGAGATATCACTTTGCTTCTCAGAGTGCAGGACTTACCCTTGTGTTGTGGTACATAACCCTGTTTTTTCAGGGCACATCCTTATTATATATGTACACAAACATGTTGCATTTGTCCATGGTTTAGGTTGATATTCAGTATAAGTATAATTTTTCTGATATTATTTTTCTTTATTGCACTGAAGACAGTGACATTATTCAGTATATGTAACACTGTCATTGTGTACTTACCATTATTGTTTGGATTTTTTTCTTTTTTTCTTTTTCATATATATTTTCTGTTTTGGGATATCACTATGCTTCTCATAGTGCAAACTCTACTGATATTATATGGCAATTTAATATACGCATTTATCACTACTCTAAGGTGTACTATTCTTTAACTAGCATATCTGCTAAAACCAATATGAGTTAACATACTTGGGATAAAAGTCCTCCCAAGCACAATCCTCTTAGTTATATGGGGACACAGACTTTATCACTATCAGCAATGTCAATATATGTGTACTGATATTTAATTACAATATATCCCTCACTCATCTACAGGGGACACAGATTTCAAAGCTGCTGGATTATCCTAATAAGTCATCTTTCTTAGTTATCATAGTGTGGTTTCTTACAATATATAATTGTTTCTGACCGACTATCATTTATGTATATGTCGATCACAACAGAGATCTAATTAAAAACTACTATAGTTCGCCAGATATGTACTGTATGAAGTAATCATATGTGCCTCCCTGTAGATTGAATTAGGGTTAAATAGAATATTCATTACACTTAACAGGAGCTGATTGCTCATTGAAATTTTTGCAATAATAAATAATAATACTCATTTACACTTCAAAGGACACATCACCCTCTGGGGAGAACTTCCTTTTAAAGGTATATATTAAACGTTAAGTTTTATTCATACTAATTATTCCATCATCATCCATATATAAACAATTATCTGTCATAAGAGTGCCCCTAAAAAGGCATATTTGTCCTTTTCCTCTGCTTCTTACAGAAAATACTCTTATATGTGTTTAGCACCCATGTGTTTACCTGGTCAGCTAGACCAATGGCTATAGACCACCTTCTATTTAAACCAGTTGCTAAGTGCAACACATTGCCTGAACAATAGTTCAAGGCTACAGGCTTACTCTGTTATTACTGTGTCCTCTGTGACTTCATCTGCTACTTCATGGGTTCCCACTATTTACCATCTATGCTTAGTATTGATCACCTGTTGGCTTTGTAGCTTCCACACTGCATATAGACCTGTCTTCCATCTGCTGCTGTGTTCCATTACCTCAGCACTGAAACATCCACACTGCATATAGAACTATCTTCCATCTGCCACTGTTTTCCATTACCCCAGCACCACAGCATCCATTCTGCATATAGACCTGTCTTCCATCTGTTGCTGTGTTTCATTACCTCAGTGCTGAAGCATCCATGCTGCATATAGACCTGTCTTCCATCTGCCATTGTGATTCATCACCCCGGTGCCACAGCATCCACGCTGCATACAGATCTGTCTTCCATCTGCTGCTGTGTTTCATTACCTCAGCATTGAAACATCTACGCTGCATATAAACCTGTCTTCCATCTGCCACTGTGTTCCATTACCCCAGTGCCACAGCATCCATTTTGCATACAGTCCTGTCTTCCATCTGCCACTGTGTTTCAATACCCCAGTGACGGCATTATCTATGTTGCATACAGACCTCTGTACCATCTGCCGCTGTGTCTCCTTACCTGTCAGCACCACAGCATCCATGCAGCATACAGACCTGTGTTCCATCTGCCACTGTGTTTCATTACTTGTCATTGCCAGTGTCCATGCTGCATATGGACCTCCACTATCACTTCATCTCAGCCATCAAGTATATCACTTTTATCTGCTTGTGTACCATCACCTATCAGTGGTGAGCCAGGGAGTTCAGTTGTGGTCTCATTCCATCATACCGCTGCAACAGTGCATGCAAATTACTCTAAGCTCAGTAGTTGTCCAGGTTATCAGATTATACTACAGTATTTTGCTAACTTGCATTGGTTTCCCTGCAATGTGTGCTATTGCCTTTAGCTGGTTCTGAGATGGGTGCTGGTCCTGGGGCTAGGATTCAGTGTGCAGTATACAGTCTGTACACTGTGGTGTTTAGTAACTGTATTACCTGTCATGATAATCAGTTTCTGAGTTCCTCACTGGTTCCAGCTCCAGGTCTTGCATCTGAGCTGTACCAGAGTTGTAACTTTTGCAAGTTATACTCTGACTACATAAGACTCAGATTCCTGGCTTCAGTTCTGAGTTCCTATCTACCAGTTCTATACTATTATGTGTTCTAGGGGTCACTATTGTTGCTGGAGAATATTCCTGGTCTTACTGGCCTTCCTTGGACACTAGACAAGGGTTTACCCTGTAGACCCAGGTTCCAGTCCAGTATCCTAGCATATAGTAAGTATGTGGTTCCTACACTGTCACTAGTGTACCTAGCTCCTTTTCATAACCATAAGCCAGAGTTTCCGCCAAGGCATCTAATTTCCTATGCATGTCAGTCAGACCTAAGGGTTCCGAGCCGGATCTACAAAATAAACAGACCATGACACTCAGACTCTAAATGCACTTTTTTTCATTGTTTTCTGTGTCTTTTTGCAAACCATAGATTAATAAATCTCACAATTTCTATTCAGAAATTGTAACAAATTGGGTTTTGTTTTGGAAATCGTGATAAATATGAGATTTTACGCGACTGCGTCTTTATGCTAATGCCGCAGCCAATGGTAATTGTACAGAGCAGCATACCAGCTAGGATGCAAATCCATCACTGTGCACATTGAGAAGCACCATCGGATGCATCAGTGACACCATTGGACACACCATCAGAGATTGCACCTAACCTATGGCAGGTGCAATTTCTTCATCTGAACATGGCTGCTGGGGTCAGGGCAACTAACCATGACACACACACATTTATTTAGGCACAGCCCTGTTGCCACCTTGAAATGTCCACCAAAATTGTTTTCCTCTGTGTCCAATTTGTTCTTTTGCTCCTGGCAGTAGCGAATGGAAAGTATGCTCATTGAAACTTCAACTCATACACAGACTTTAATCATTGGCCACTTGCATGCAGCATCAGCACTGCATGCACCACTGAATCAGGCCCAAATTAATCAAATATATGGAAAGGTGATACACTGTTATCATTGTGAGAACTCTAAACACTAAAAACATACTAAGCATAATAGAAAACATACAGTGCATCCGGAAAGTATTCACAGTGCTTCACTTTTTCCACATTTTGTTATGTTACAGCCTTATTCCAAAATTGTATAAATTCATTTTTGTCCTCAAATTCTATACACAATGTACATAAGTATTCATAGCCTTTGCCATGAAGCACAACATTTAGCCTAGGTGCATCCTGTTTCCACTGATCATCCTTGAGATGTTCCTACAGCTTAATTGGAGTCCACCTGTGTTAAATTCAGTTGATTGGACATGATTTTGAAAGGCATACACCTGTCTATATAAGGTCCCACACTTGACAGTGCATATCAGAGCACAAACCAAGCATGACATCCAAGGAATTGTCTGTAGACCTCCGAGACAGGATGGTCTCAAGGCAAAGCTGGGGAAGGGTACAGATAATATCCCAATGAGCACAGTGGTCTCCGTCATCTGTAAATGGAAGAAGTTCAGAACCACCAGGACTCTTCCTAGAGTTGGATGGCCATCTAAACTGAGCCATCGTGGGAGAAGGACCCTAGTTAGGGAGGTGACCAAGAACCCGATGGTCACTCTGTCAGAGCTACAGCATTACACTGTGGAGAGAGGAGAGCCTTCCAGAAGGACAACAATCTCTGCAGCAATCCACCAATCAGGCCTGTATGGTAGAGTGGCCAGATGGAAGCCACTCCTTAGTAAAAAGCACATGGCAGCCCTCCTGGAGTTTGCCAAAATGCACCTGAAGGACTCTCAGACCATTTGAAACAAAATTCTATGGTCTGATGAGACAAAGATTGAACTCTTTGCTGTGAATACCAGGCGTTATGTTTGGAGGAAACCAGGCACCACTCATCACCAAGCCAATACCATCCCTACAGTGAAGCATGGTGGTGGCAGTATCATGCTGTGGGGATGTTTTTCAGCGGCAGGAACTGGGAGACTAGTCAGGATTGAGGGAAAAATGAATGCAGCAATGTACAGATACATCCTGGATGAAAACCTGCTCCCAAGCGCTCTTGATGCTTCTTTCAGCAGGACTATGACCCTAAGCACACAGCCAAGATATCAAAGGAGTGGCTTCAGGACAACTCTGTGAGTGTACTTGATTGGCCCAGCCAGAGCCCATACTTGAATCAGATTGAACATCTCTGGAGAGATCTGAAAATGGCTATGCACCGATGCTTCCCATCCAACCTGATGGAGCTTGAGAGGCGCTGCAAAGAGAAATGGGCAAAACTCCACAAAGATAGGTGTGCCATGCTTTGTGGTTTCATATTCAAAAAGACTTGAGGCTGTAATTTCTGCCAAAGGTGCATCAACAAAGTATTGAGCAAAGGCTATGAATACTTATGTACATGTGATTTCTTAGTTTTTTTTTAATTAAATTTGCAAAAATCTCAAAAAAACTTTTTACACGTTGTCATTATGGGGTATTGTGTGTAGAATTTTGAGGACAAAAATGAATTTATTCCATTTTGGAATAAGGCTGTAACATAACAAAATGTGGAAAAAGTGAAGCGCTGTGAATACTTTCTGGATGAACTGTATGTATACTAACTATGAAAACATTTCTATGAATTGTGACATCAAGAATAAAAATGAGGTTCCTAGTATATATTTTGATCACATTGTGAATGTTCTGCTATATTGGTAAAATTAGTTCATTTATATGAATCTCTACACTTATTGATAAATTCAGTAATGATGAATTTAGCACTATTTTTAACATTTGCCAAAATACTACATATACATGTAGTAGTAACCTAGCTATATGGTGCCAAATTAAAAATGTAATTTGATAGATTTATCCCAAAATGAAGGCATTCACTTAACCAGAATCTGTGATTGAAAACATGAAGATTGAAAGATGTGGAGGTAAATTTATTTTAAAGGTTGGTTTGTTCAAACAGCAGCTTTTCATGTGCTTTGACTTGTGGTTTGTAAACACTGCAAATTGCTAAAGTCCAAACCACAATTCAAAGCATGTAACTCAAAAATGTCTACTCTGAAATTTAAATCCCAATTGTTCAAATTGGGAAGTCTAGGACATTGCTGTTTGAGCTACCTTGATTGTCAGAACTGAAAAAAGTTCTTCCTTAAACACCATAGCATACTGTAATCAGATCTCTAAGTTTTGTCTCTAAATAAGATCATGTCATAGACATTGAGAGTACCAGCCCAATACTGAGTAACAGTGGGCCTTCCCTGGTACACCTGGCTGTTGGATAACAGGATAATACTGTTAAAATATAATGCAAGCTCCTGTGGCACTGGAAGTGCCAGCATACTGTATATTGACAACCCATGAGTGTTATTGCATGCTGTTGCTTGTGGATCTATAACTGGAAGTATGCACATGGGTACCAATGCATACTTGCACTACATGTGTGGTCCAAGAAAGGGGCAAGGGTAAGTCAACTTGCTGCAGCTATTGGTAGCAGACAGTAACAAGTTGCAAGGAGATTAAAGCAATAGCTCTCAATGATGCTGTACTTATCCTAAGGCTGCTGAAAGTGACAAGGAAACAAAAATGAAGTGCACTGCTCTCATTAATAGTGCTTGGGAAGAGGGCTCAGCCAAGAGCTCACATTCTATATACAAATGCATATTAGAATTTAAAATAAAGTGCTCATCTTTACTTTATACACCATATCTTTTGATCATATACCTATTATAGAATGTTTACTTTAAAATAACTTCATTGTAAATTATTTTGTGTGCATTATTAGCAATCCACTTGTATATTGGACATCTAAAAACTAAATCTAGTAATTTCAATTAATTGTAGACCTCAAGGTAAAGACAATATGAAGAATGTAATGAAACTCACAGGCATAACAGCATAATGGGTGCACAGGGAATTGAATTGTCCATTCAGTGGAAATGCAAATTAAGTCATGAGCCTAGCCATGACTTGTCTTTTATTCCACCACTTATGTAGGCAATTCCCATCTCTACTCACATTATTGATTTAATAAAGTAAAACTCGACAGTCTTTCCAAAGTTCATTCAAGGCCAGAAGTGTCAACATTGATGGTCTACAATTAGCTTTAATCTAATGCATTACATTCTGTTAATCCTGTGATATTGTGTAATTGAAAAGATGTGATAGAGCTTCAATCTTCTGCAAAACTCTGTATGAAAAGGGCATACGTTAAGTAATATGTATCATCTCAGATCTATGTTATTTAAAAGTATTTCCATAGAGATACACGTCAGGCAATGCAAATTAAAAAGTATTTGGATTGTAAAATTAAAAAAAATGACATAATGTGAAACCTTCCTTCACAATTTGAAATTAATTTTCTTAATCCATTATAGCAATATTAACAAAGTAATTGACCTTGTCATGAAATAAAGAAACATGAAGGAACAACTTTATCAATTTCATTACAGCTGTAAGTTTTATCCAGGTAATAATCTGCACACACAATGTGACTGTCCAGACTGTTATTTGGGAATGTTACAGGCAGTAAATAAAGTTTAATTTTTATATATGTGGCTTATTTATGAAATGTGATAGGAGATTCTTCAAAATGAGCAATGTTTTACATTTCAAAAGCAAAATAAATTAAAGTTTCTAAAGTTATAATAAAAAATTGTATTATTATAAGTGTTATGGGTTTTTTACATGTAAATACCCTCAGCCTGTAACTATTTTATAACTAGACTAGAGGTATGCGTATTATATGACCATAGCACCTTCCATTGAAAAGCAAGAATGAATGAGTTCTACTGTTACCATAAACATAAATGTTCCAGAGATTGTGTGGCACTCTATGAAGTGCAGTACATCAGTGTGCATTCTGCATTATAGTTTTCATCTTTGAAACTATTGACTTTATGGGGTATATTTACAAAAGGTCAAATTTTAAACATTGATGTTGTGTTTCTGGGGCTAAATCACACATTTACTAACATTTAATAATAGATAATGCTTAATTTGGGTTTTTAACTATAAGCCCCATATTTAGCCCTAGAAAAACAACATCGATAATGATTGATTTTCATAGATTGTTAATCGGTCAAAATCAATTAAATTCAACCTTTAGTAAATAAACTCTTATGTATCAACTAGAGTATTGTTACTGGACAACATTTTTGCAGTCTTTTCTTTTTTTAAAGGTGAAAGTTAAATGACCATTTAATACTCTTTTATAACTAATATTATTGTTTAACCTTTCACTTAGGTAATTTCCAGGTAAAACCAAAACACTCAATTCATTTAAAATTTTCTATATTCACAGGAAAAATGAAACAGAGAAAGAAGGAATGAATGCAAGATGTTATTTCAAGTAAATATTATGCATTCTCATTAGCATAGATTTTCAATAGCAATACTTACAGACAACAATAGCACAGATGGTTTAACACCTAGTATAATGTATAATATTTATTGTTTGTTTTATATTTTCTGTATATGTACATTAATCGTGTGTCTGTGTGCATCCCAGAAAGTGTGTGAGAAGAAGAAAGAGTCAGAGAAGATGTGAAGCTGCGCACTGGGGGGGGGCACACTGAGCCCCCTCAGCCCGGCGCAAAGCCAGGGGGAGCGCGATCAGTGTGATCGCTCCCCTGCACAGGCATAGGAGACAGCTGTGGCTGCTGCTCTGCAGCCACGAACAGTCTCCAACTGCAGCTCAGCACACGCTGTGTGCTGGGCAGCTGTGAGGGGGGAAGCAGTGCCGGACCCGGGCCCTCAGAAAGCCTGGGCCAGGGTAATCTGTACCCGCCCTCCCCTCTCGGCGCCCCTGTCTCTATATAGCCTATAACCTTACAGCACAGTATTTACTATATCTCATACTCTTATCATTAATCATGCTAACTACAGTCCATTACGAATGGAATCACACATTGTAGAAACAGGCAGCATTGTCTTTGAATTCACTTATTGTTTCAATTTCAAATGCCATATACTCTACAAAAGTGGTTCTCAACTACTGCTTTTAAGTACTCCCAACAGGGAGTTCCATATATGGAAACAGGTGGAATTATTACTAAATTAATTAACTCACATGCATGATTAAATAAATCCAAAAACTTTGACCTGTTAGGGATACTCGAGGACTGCACTACAAGAACAAATTTACATTACAAATGCAACCATTTAAAACAACAAAATAAATTGTACTCTACATTACTGTGCATTATTTTATTAAGACCATAAACAAATATTCTTCAAGCTCCAATTTCCAGTGCTACAAAATATTAGTTAGTAAAACTGCAGTCCTCACAACTAAAGATGAGGAGTTCAGATTCCTTGGAATCTGAACGCGCCCAAACTTTGGGAAACCGAGTCAATATGAGTGGTGGCTTGGATCTTCCTGACTTACTCAGATTCCACATCGAGGCCAAAAATCATCCTCACAGAATCAGATTCTTGCGGGTTTTGGATTCTCTATAAGGTGCCGTGGATGGGACTCAGTGCCATTTCATTGTCAGGCAGGCTGCTGTATGCTGCTGTACAGGTTGTGCTGTGTCCAGACTCACAAGTGGCTGTGCTGCTTAGTGAAGCATACTCCTGTATGCTGTGCTGTATAGGCTGTGTCCACACTCACAAGTTACAAATGGATGTGCTGCTTAATCAATGTGTATATGTGGTGCATGCTTCTGTATGCTGTGCTATACTCTGCTGTATAGGTTATGCTGTGTCCATCAGTTAGACTTGTATATATAAGCCCTGTGACTCCACGCAGTTTGAGTAGAGCTGTGTTTGCAACATAAAAAAAATAATTGTATTTTTTGTACTGTTTTGTGCACTTTGGTCACATGCATATATAAGCCGTGTGGCTCCAGTCCACACAGGAATAGAGCTGCGCCTCAAAAATAATTGATATGTACTGTTTGGTGCACTTTGTTCATGTGCACATGTAAGGCAAGCCCTTTGGCTCCAGTCTGTGCAGGAATAAAGCTGTGACATCAAAAAAATAAATTAAATAATAGTACTGTTTGGTGAGCTTTGTCCACGTACCTATATAAGGTAAGTCCTGTGGCCCCAGTCCACACAGGAATAGAGATTGCCATGAATAAATAAATTAAATAATTGTATTGCTTGTACTATTTGTTGCTCTTTGTTCACGTGTATATATGAGCCCTGTGGCTCCAGTCCACGCAGGAATAGAGCTGCACCATCAACAAAATACATTTAATAATTGTATTGTTTTTACTGTTTGGTGCACTTTATTCACATCTATATATAAGCCCTGTGATTCCAGTCCACACAGGAATAGAGCTGTGATATAAAAAAAACCAATTAAATAATTGTACTGTTTGGTGCGCTTTGTTCATATGCATATATAAGCCCTGTGGCTCCAGTCCACATGGGAACAGAGGGCCTGATTCAGACCCGCTCTTGAGTACTGAGCGCTCGCAAGCGGGTCGATGTTGGCCAAGTGCACATGCACACGAGGGAGCCGGCTCCGTCGTACGCATGCGCGAGATCCACATAGCGATGGGCAAGCTGTCGCTATGGGTCTTGCTACAAAGGGGGCGTGCTGTCGATGTTGAGTGACAGCACGCCCCCTTTGGGGGCGTTGCTGCCCAGACGGAGGCATTCCCATGGGAACGCCTACTGTCTGGGACCGGCCCCACTGACATCACAAGTGATGTCAGTGGGAATGCTTTTGGCTCTGATAGAGCCAAAAGCACTCCAGGGCTTGCAGCAATGAGACCCTACTACAAGGGTCTCATCGCAAGCCCAATTGTCACGATGGTCAAAACCATCATGACCATCTTTTTGGCCGCTCGCTATAGCTGTGGGTGGTCACCCACAGCTATGCGAGTGGCCAGGGGGCCTCTCTAAAAAACCAGAGGGCCGGCCCTGATTCAAAGCGAGTGCTCTGTCAGGGCGTCCAGCTCTGAATCAGGGCCAGAGATAAAACATAAAAAAATAAATGAAATAATTGTACTGTTAGTGTGCTTTGTTCATGTGCATATATAAGCCATGCAGTGATCTGCAAATTGAAAACTGGATAACGTTCCATTTAGAGAAGAGCAACCAAATACTGTTGCTGCAGCTGCTCCCACCAGTAATGAAAAAAAAACAAAGAAAAGGAGAAAGCGCTAGTAGATTGAAAAATTATTATAGAAACATTTAGTCCAAAATTGTGAATAAAAACTTCTCAATACGAATGACTGGCACTAATGATAATTGCTAAATTGACTACTGAATCCACTGGTTTAGACACAAATATGAATAATAATATGTTATGAATGTTACTATTGTAACAACTGCTCCAAAATTGTAACTCTATCTTGTAAACTGGATGCAGCAATATCAGTTCCTGCTACAATATTTCATATGAGGAACAGCATGTTGGCAATTTTATGTTTTTCTGCACCACACTTTTCCACTTGTAGATGTGTTTTTTTTTTCTTTAGCACTGTATATTTTTTTATATTAGATACTCTGACTTAGACCCTCTATGCCTTTGAGCTTCGACTTTAGTAGATGCCATTAAAGGACTAGCGTAGTCATCATTATTACTATGCTACACAAATCAATTAATTTATGCCCTGGCAGTCTAGTGTGAGCTCTCCTGTTGGTGGTCTGAGTGAAATGGCGCCGAATCATGAGAGTGGCTGATTCAGAGTTGTACGATATTCCGATGTTTATGCAGTTGAGTGATAATGGGAAATCTGTGCAAGCATCTTACGCAAGCATGAGTCAAGGTACATTACTGTAGTTACTCACAGCGACTATTTATTCGCTATGTGATTGACAGTCAGGGGGCATTTGTGGGAGGTTATGGGGAGTAGTGGCAAAGAATGCAGGCATGTCGCCACTGTTTTGTGGTGTGTCACATCCTGCATCTGCAATACCATATAAAGGAAAAAAGTCTCTGGCATCCCAGTACACAAAGCCATTCTCTGCAACCAAACGGTTACTCAGAACTGCAATAATCAAATTATCTGCTATTTGATCTAATATTTTTGGACATCCGCTGCGCACACAGGCACAGGACTGGTGACATTATTGTGCAACTCTGAATCAGGCCATACTGTATGTCTGTTTGAGATTGTGCTTGTAAAGCAGTGTGTGATGTGCCAAAAAAAGTGAGACCATGGGCCAAATGTAATAGGTAGTCTGTTTTGGTAAATTGCGAGTTTGGTGCTAAACTCGCAATTTTTCACAACTCTCCAATGTAATAGGGTGTCTGTTCACTAAAACTCGCATTTTTCAGAGTTACTAAAACTCTCCATTCTCAAACTCGCATCCAGATGTTTTCACATTGAAAACAATCAACTCGCCCAATGTAATAGGGTGTCTGTTTCAGACTCGCAAAAAAAAGATTACCAAAAGTCCCCAAATAATAGACCTGCTTCAGGCTAGCGAGTACATCCTGAGCAGGTCAGATTAACACAGAAACATGCACATATCCATGAGATATGTACATGTTTCTGTGTGTACTTATGTTAAATGTTATAAAATAAAAAAAAATGACGTGCACCCCCTCCCCAAAAGCATAACCAGCCCTGGGCTTTATAAAGCCTGTTCTGGTTCTAAAAATACAGGGGCCAAAATGCGTAGGGGGCCCTTGTATATTAAGAACCAGCACAGGGCTTTGTTGAGCTGGTCCTGGTTCTGGAAAATCAGGGGATAAAACGAGTAGGGGTCCCCTGAAAATTCCTGAACCAGCACCGAACTCTTTCTAGCAGGGGGATAATGCCACAGCCAGGGAAAACCTTTCACCGGTTTCCCCGGCCAAAGCATTATCCCTGACTGCTAGTCAGTCCAGGCCGGGGATCCCTGGGGAGTTGGGTACCCCCCCAATAAAGGGGTACCCCTCTCCAGGGCACCCCAGGCCTAGACTGATAGCCCGGGGCTATCCCCGGCACCCTAGGGCGGTGGGTGCCGGGTTGATAGTGTAAAGTGAAAGTGTAAAATTAAATTTACCATATTGTCTTTATTTTTAGAACCACAAGTACCAGCAAGCCTCCCCTGCATGCTGGTATTTGGAGAACCACAAATACTAGCATGCGGGGCATTACGGGCCCGCTGGCACTTGTAGTTCCACAACTAAAGAAATATGTAAATAAACAAACTTACACCGTGAAAGTATAATTTTAATAAAACATACATGCACACTCACACTCACACTCACACTCACACATACTCATCTAGTATCCGAAGTAATCCATAGGGGTGTACCTGAAAAAAAAAACCATACTCACCTCTCCTATGCGTAGATCACGTCCTCTTCTCCAAGTAGGCAATCCAGGGGTTAAAATAAAAAAATGAAAAAAACCCGATCCATGCCGGACTGAGCAAAGGTATGTGTACACACATACCTTTGCTCAGTCCGGCATGGATCGGGTTTTTTTCATTTGTGTGCCCCGTCAGTGCAGGGGCCACCAGCCAATCAGGGAGCATCTCCGTCGGAGCAGCTCCCTGATTAGCTGAATGCGGCCAGCCTCTGTCTCCCTTAGACGTCTATGGTGAGAAATCTCCATAGAAATCACTGTTTATGCAGCTAAACTAAGTGTTCCACACATCCATGTGTTTAGCACTGTGAAGAAGCCATTCAATGCTTAATAAAAATAATTAATGATCCAGCTATCCATCATTGAAGTTTCTGCTATTAACCCTTTTAAAGTAGAAAATAAACAAAGCCCTGTGCTGGTTCTTAATATACAGGGGGCCCCCTACGCATTTTGGCCCCTGTATTTTTAGAACCAGAACAGGCTTTATAAAGCCCGAGGCTGGTTATGCTTTTGGGTAGGGGGTGCACGTTTTTTTTTTTTTAACACACACAGAAGCCATCACGGATCTCACTGATCTGTGATGGCTTCTCTAAAACTCGCACCTTTTAATGCTACTCGCATTAAAAGGTGTCAGTTTACATTGTCCTAAACTCGCCTGCACTCGCAAATGCAGTAGCTTCGAGCTGAAAAGTTCGCAGGCTATTGAATTTGCGAGTTTCAGTACAAACTCGCACTTTTTAAAAATGCGAGAAAGTGCGAGTTTGTACTGTTACTAAAAATGACTACCTATTACATATGGCCCCATATCCTTTATTGTTTTCCTGTTGGTTTGTTTATGGGGCAGAACCTTGAGTAGAATATGTTGGGTTTTTTTGGGGGGTGGGTCTTTTAGTTTCCAAAAGCTTTCATTTTAAAACTTGTTTAACCACTGAAAGGGGCAAAGCCAAATTAAATGAGATGTAAAAGAATGCATCCTCATTACTCTTTCTGCTGAATAAATAAGGGAAATCCAGTTAAACTAAACAACATTATTTTAAAATAGAAACATATGTTGTTTTCCTTTTTAAAAAGTAAATGGAAGTCTTGTTTGCTGCGCTAGTCAAAATAAAAAGGTATATTAAGTAATGCAAAGAGGTTGCTGCAACTTCTTATATTACAGCTGCAATACTAGCTATTTATATTCTATTAGCTATAGGAAGTCCATTCAATTGGGGTCAAGTCAGCTCACCCAGCAAAAAGGTGTGTGCATATTTGGCATTTAAGGTAGCACCAGACTTACTGGTTCTTGTTTGCAGCCCCTTATAGCTTGTGCATCCAGGGCAAGATGGGAGCATGATTGGGCTGAGTTTATGTGCTCTTACCGGCCTTTCCAGCATGTCGTGCAGCTGGCATCAAATTGACTTGACCCTTAAGAGTCAAAACAAAGAACTTTATATATTTTTTGTGCTTTATTCCTTTTAATTGTAATTATGGTTGTATTTAGGTACATTTTATATTGGAAATGTCTAGTCAATTGTGCAAATGATATTTCTTTACATTATTATAATGTGTGGAAATAGTGCAATGTGACTTTAGCATTTACAGTACTACTTATACTGTCCTTACATAGGCAAAACTAGACCTTTGGTAATAAGTGGTCCCAGCAGGGCTGCCAAGAGATTGATGGGCCCTATTATGATGGATGTGCGTGACCACATGGGAGGGCATGGCAACTCCTTCTGCATGATTATAGTGTGAGGAAGTGGAGGTGTGTGCTGAGGGGGTGTTGTCATTGCATTTTGGGGACTTTTTCTTTTTAATCAAATGTATCTGCTCTATGTACTGAATGTAGCTCACAGAGGTAGCAATAACCGAAAGAATCCTTCTGAGAAACTGATATTTTACATGTCAGTTTCCACAGCTGAATAGAGGCTGCGAGAAAGGTATTGTAAGATCCCTTACTTGCGAGAATGCCTTCATAGGCATAAAGTGGTTTATGCCATCGGAGGATGGGGCCAAACTCCAAAAAGCAAAGCAAAGCAAAAAAAAGCTTGATTAATAGGACCCTTAGTGTCACTTTTACTTTCCAAATGTAGTGTCTATTACTAAAGCTTGGAGAGAAATAAAGTGGATGAAGATAAAGTACCAACCGATCAGCTCCTAATTGTCATTTTTCAAACACAGCCTGTAAAGTAACAGTTAGGATCTTATTGGTTGATACTTTATCTCCATCTACTTTGTCTCTCTCAGAGGCTTTAGTACAAAGGCACTCTCTCCCTGAGGAAGGCGATCGAGCCGACATGCGTTGGAGGATAGAAGCACACCCACTGATTCAAACCCCAGACAAACCTTGAAGAAATACTGAAGTTTCCTCGCCACGAGGCACCCAGCGAGTTGAGCACGCAGTGTAGCCTCCAGAACCCAAATCACCACACCACGTCCACGTGACTCTGGGAAGGTAAGTTGCGGGCACCCGGAAGCGTAAGTATCTCTGTGGGGACCAAGTCAGACAGCTGACAGCATGTCAGGGCAGCTGTCCGGGCGCATCCAGGTGACCCAAAGAAAAGAAGACAACTGCACATAGACTATCAGGTGAGGCCTCACCAAAATGCCCAAGCAGATCGAAACTGCTTTAACCCCTGCCACCATGATGCCTCCTCATGGTCCTTATTGACTTATAGTGGAGTTGAGGGATGCCCACCTACCACACTTAATAAACACTAAAGAGATATATTACACTTATCTCGACTGATTGAACTGCAATACAGTGTGGGTTGGACACACCAATAGTGCACTTACTAAGACAGCAGTATCGGCAGAGCATGGTTGCTGATGGTGTCTTCAGTACATGGAATGGCAGTGCTGTGGTACTGGCAGTGTCCTCATTGAAGGGTACCAGTGATGTCGGCAGTGCATGGGTCCCAGCAGAGTCTTTAGTGCAGATTTGCTGGCTGTGTTGGGAGTGTGTGGGTGCAGCAGTGTGTTAGTGCAGGTTTGTTGGCTGTATCGGCAGTGCGGGGGTGCCAGCAGTATCTTGGTGCAGGTTTGCTTGCTGTGTCGGCAGTGCGGCAGTGCCAGCAGTGTCTTTAGTGCAGGTTTGTTGGCTGTGTCAGCAGTGCGGGGGTGCTAGCGGTGTCCTTATTGCAAGTTTGATGACTATGTCGGCAGTGTGGGGGTTTCTGGTGGTGTCCTCAGTAAATGGAATGGCAGTGTTCTCAGAGAAGGTTACCAGAGGTGTCGGCAGAGCGGGGGTGCCAGCGGTGTCCTCATTGCAGGTTTTCTGACTGTGCCAGCAGTGCAGGGGTGTTCTCAAAGCAAGATGCCGGCAGTGTCGGCAGAGCGGTAGTGCCAGTGGTTTCCTCCATGCAGGTTTGCTGACTGTGTTGGCATTGCAGGGGTGCTGGTAGTGTCCTCACTGTGGGAGTGTGGGCAGTGTGGAGGTCGCTGATGGTGTACTCAGTACGTTGGGCAGCAGTGCAGGAGTGTCGGCAGCAGTGGTGTTGGCAGCAAGGGATGCTGCCAGCATGGGTGCTGGCGGTGTTGGCAGCGGGGGTGCCGGTGTTTCTGAGGCTGTTGGGCTGGATGGCAGGCGCCATTTTTTTTCTTCCTTTGTAGAATTTTCAATGGGCTTAACGCTGATTGGCTGAGAACTGTGACAGACAGCTCTCTCATCCAATCAGCGTTAAACCCACTGAAAACAAAACCTTGCAACTCGACAGAGGGGTTGCAAGGTTTTGCCTTGGGTCAGGGATCCAGGGCAGGCAGGGAGATCCGAGCTGAGCTCGGATCTACATGGATCGCCCAAATTTGGGTGGGTCCGGTTCTCAGGGAACCAGACCCGCTCATCTCTAATAAAAATAAAAGTTTCACACACCACAACAATACCTGTGCACTCCTTCTTTATAACTCTGATTTTACTGTTTAAACACCACCCCTCACTCGGGCACAAATCCTATTACTGTTTTTACTCAATAATATTGTTAAGGAGGTGGGGACCTATATTAAAGATTTTTGCTTCCACCTGGCAGTGAGCGCTAAGTACCCTGTTATACAAATAATTTAGTACAAAGACCCCTTTGTGGTAGGTCTGGTTATATTGCTATGATGCTCAAAAAACAACAGTTCCCATGATAATTTCTTTCTGTTTGTCCAGCTTTAATGTTGATTATTGCAGCAAACAAGGTGGTTCTACACTTACAGTATTACAAGTCTAGGCTCAAAAGTAGAAGGTAAATCCTTTTTTAGTATAATGTAGGAAGACAGCAAACGATAAAAGCAGGGGAAGAGAAGAGGATGAAGAGCAGAAGGGGAGTGATTTAGAGGAGGTGAGGGGTCAGCATTCTCATCTTGTATAAACACACAGACAGCAGCTCAGCAGAACTTTATCACCACCTTTCCCAGAGGTGAATGTCTTTGTGTAGCTTTCCCTGCTGCAGAGACATACAGTATAAATAAGGGCAACATACAGCTACACTGCTATACAGCTACATATACTTGTGGTGAAGCAGGTTCTATGCAAATACTTTTACTCTTGTGCAGTGTCCCAAGAGCAATAAATCCACTCTTGAGAAAGTTTATCATGCATACACACTGAGATTATTTTCAACACAGTGCAGCCCTGAGCCGAGTGAGCAGAGGACAAAGGAAGGTGTGCAGTGGAGTGAAGTAAGGCAGCATGGTGAGAAGGGGAGGGAAGTGTTCAGGTGCCTTCCATGCAGAGGAAGGGGACCAAGCCTGGTTATGCTGCACTGCTCTCTCCTTTTCCTAATGGGTGGTCCTGTGCATACCCGGACTACCCCATAGTTTTGCCTATGTGCCCTTAGGCTGTTGTAGAGCATTAGTGTACACATTTGTCTATTGTAAATGCTACTGATTTTTAGATGAACAGATCTTGAGATGCATGCAAATGAACATATGCATGTAAATACAAGCTTTCTTTTATTTCCTACATACTGTATGTTCAGATGCAAATGCATCCAAAGATTCACAAAACCCATATAAGGGAGATGTACTAGATTTTCAAATCACTTCTGAAAATCTCAAAATAGAAATATGAAACAACCCATGTGCCCCCCTAATGTAACTACACAAAGTACACAGAAGTACACAAACTCAGTATATTTTACAGTCTAAGGCATAGGTTCCCAAACACGGTCCTCAAGCCACCCCAACAGTTCAGGTTTTAGAGATATCCATGGCTGAGCACAGGTGGCTAAATCAAATTGACTGAGGTACTAATTAAGTCACCTATGCTCAACCATGAATATTTCTAAAACCTGAACTGATGGGGCGCCTTGAGGATAGTGTTTGGGAACCTCTGGTCTAAGGAAATTGCCCTATGTGTAAAAATCTAATTTGTTGGAAAGTTGAAGACATGTTTTTTTTCCATATATTTGCTAAACCTTTTTGTTCCTTGCAGTAAATGATATGTATTCTAACATGCTAAACCCTATCCACTGTACAAATACTACAAACACTAGAAACTAGAAAAGAAAATTGTGGTGCAAAACCATTAGTAAAATTAATTTTCTATTGTACAACAATAGGTTATTCTACTTACATACAATATGTATCAGTGTCCTCAGAGACAAACACAATCCTAAGATTTACATTTTTTTTATTTAAAATAATAGACAAAAATAATAAATGAGACTATTGTTCTTTACTTTCTCAATAGCAATAGCAAGTGCAAGCAAGCCTAGGAAAAAAAGCAATTTTAAGACTATTTAAATTTATTAGTTCTGGTTTCTATAATTTAACACCAGGTGAGACACACCTCAAATATGCTAAAGAAGAGTCAAACTCACCAAGGTCACGCTTGTTTGAAAGAGGGGTGTCCTGCCTTTCAAACTATGTGGCCACTTAGAAGCTATTGGGGAGGTTTATCAACCTTTGGAGAGATAAAATGTAGAGAGATAAAGGGTAGTTGTACTAAGCCTTGAAGACAGAAAACACACCAACCAATCAACTCCTAACTGTCATTTCTCATACACAGCCTGTAAAATGACAGTCAGGCACTGTTTGGTTAGTATCTCTCTCCACTTTGTCTCCCTCCAAGTTTTAGTACATCTACTCCAAAGTACTAACTGATAAGCTTCTAACTGTAATTTTTTCAAACACAGCTTGTAAAATAGCAGTTAGAAGCTGATTGGATGGTACTTTATCCCTCTCTACTTTATCTCTCTCCAAGGTGTGATACATCTCCCCCATTGTCTTGTAATGCATATACTCACCAACACTTTCACACTACACTACAGAAATACCAGTATATCCAGGATATTTTCCAGTTGGGGAGCACTAAAATGTATTTTTCTCCCACATTCTATCAACTAACCCTCAGAGACATTTTCTCTTTTCTAAATGAAGTGCCCCTTTAGTACTGTATTTATTTACTGGTATAAGCAAAGCAATGGTATTTTCTTCTAAAGATGAGAAGGTACAGTATAATGTTTGTGTTTGCTGAATAATCTTATAATACACTGATATTGTTTGTGACCAGCCCAAAAGGGCTCAGCACAGTGGTGAGAAAACCCTTACTAGTGAAGGCATTAATAATAATAACCTATTATTAGGTCAATTAATATGACGTTGCAACTTTATTGCATAGTAAATTATTTTTTATATAGGTGACATTTGAATATGCAGTGAAATCTTAACTACTACTTATTATTGGCTCCCAACAAAATTAACCCAAGTGTGTATGTGTGTGCGCATGTGATAGGGAACATAGATTGTAAGCTCCACTGGGGCAGGGACTGAGGTGAATGGCCAAATATTCTCTCTGTAAAGTGCTGCTGAATTTGTGTGTGCTACATAAATAATTGGTAATAATAATAATTATTATTATTATTATTATTCAACAGCTGGTTTATGCTTTTTAAGTTTTACATTACAATTTCATAAATTTCTCTGCCATTAAAAATGTACAGTACATGTCCAGTGTTTAGATTCACAATGATGTTGAAATATATTTTAGATTCTACAATTCATATTATTTGCTTCAAAATTAAAACAATCAGCAGTTAAATATTGTACCACTTGTTGTGTTTAATAGAGATATATTGATGTACTGAAAAAACAACTTTAGTATTGGTTTAACCATTGCCCTAACATTACAGTATAGACCTGGAGCCCAAAAACAGATCACACACCTTCATTTTCTGCTCAGTATAATACCATCACTATCATGGAATTTAGCTAATAGTAAAAACTGCAGATTAAATATATTGGTGTTATCACTAAAGCCTAGAACCCTGGGATCAGGATTTCCAGAATCAAAGTCAAAATATAAATTGTCTATTCTTTTCAGCCATTCCTACCTTACCAAGATAGTGCCAACAGAAATCCCCAGGAAATAAAATATAAATGTATTATTAAATGCTCTTTCTCCTTGTGAATGTGACTGCTGCTAATATTTTGATCTAAGTGAATGTATTAGTTCTGCAGCCAGTTATAGTCTGGTATAATGATGTGATACACTGGAATCAGTTCACTCCTTTCGAGAAGAGAAGATGGTCATTAGTCTAAATAAAGCAACATCTCTGGCAGAAAAAAAAATGAAGATGTGAAATGAGATGATGCAAACTGTGATAAGTATATTCTTTATAAACTTATACATGAAGCAGCTGTGTGTGGGTTGACATTGAAATTCTCATATAAGATCATACTGTGAACCAAAGGAAATCATTTTAGAACCACAATGCCTTCTTACATGGAATTAGATATGAACATCATCTCGATTTTTGGACAGTCTTTTCAGACTTTAAAAAAAAAACAGTAATATATTTGTATTAAAGTATACATAAATACTGTATATATCTGCATATCAAATATAAACTTTTGGACAGGCTTGTCAGACTTAAAAAAAAAACAGTAATTTATTTTTATTAAAGTATACATAAATATTGTATATATCTGCATATCAAATACTGTATATACTTTGAAAATGGTTTGGTAAATATAAAATATAATACATGAGTAATTCTAATATGGAGTTTTGTTATTGCTTATTATACTTTTATTATAAGCCAATAATGTCATTATTGATAAATTATTGGGTGATTTATTTTACGTACAATAAATATTGGAAATCAAAGCATATAAAAATAAATCAATGTTTATTTTCTTGATTTAAAGGTTTATTTTCAAAATTATTAAGGTTAAATGTTGTTGTTATTATTATTAGTAATAGTAGTTCTAGTAGTAGTGGTAGTAGTAGTAGTAGTAGTAGTTGTAGTAGTGATAGTAGTCATAATAATAATAATAATAATAATAATAATAATAATAATAATAATAATAATAATAATAAATGAATGGGCACCGCAGATTTAAATTAGTTAATGTGCACAATGGATAGCACCAAGTACAATTTTAGCTTATGATGTGCATCTTATTCACACAAATAAAACAAATGGGAGGGGTAAAACAACTTTGCTAGATTGCACTGATCAATTTGATGTGCAACATCTACATGCGCTTGAGTCTGAACCTGTGCACGAAGTGCTCTGATGGAACGGCTGCAGCTTTTTTTTCATGCCAACTTCCGTTGTGCTTTATTTGCAACTTTGTACATGCTTAACCACTTGACTGGCTATTTTTTTTTTTAGAAACATCCCACAAAATTGTAAATTTTTTTAATAGCAAATTATGTTAATAATAACTAATTAAACTTGATTCAATATATACATTTCAGGGACATTTTTGAAGAAAAAAAAACCTAAATACTGTAGTTTTAAAAACCTGTCAGATGGTGGGGGACAGAACGACGTAAAAGTATATATATATATATATATATATATATATATATATATATATACAGTGCATCCAGAAAGTATCCACAATGCTTCACTTTTTCCACATTTTGTTATGTTAAAGCATTATTCCAAAATTTTTGTCCTCAAAATTCTACACACAATACCCCATAATGACAACATGTAAAATGTTTTTTTGTGATTTTTGCAAATTGAATAAATAAATAAGAAATCACATCTATTCACAACCTTTACTCAATACTTTGTTGATGCACCTTTGGCAGAAATTACAGCCTCAAGTCTTTTTGAATATGATGCCACAGAGGAATGCTGTAGCTCTGACAGAGTGACCATCAGGTTCTTGGTCACCTCCCTGACTAGGGCCCTTCTCCCCCAATCCCTTAGTTTAGATGGGCGGCCAACTCTAGGAAGAGTCCTGGTGGTTCTGAACTTCTTCCATTTATGGATGATGGAGGACACTGTGCTCATTGGGACCATCAAAGCAGCAGATATTTTTCTGTACCCTTCCTCAGATTTGTGCCTCGAGACAATCCTGTCTCGGAGGTCTACAGTCAATTCCTTGGATTTCATGCTTGGTTTGTGCTCTGACATGCACTGTCAAGTGTGGGACCTTATATACACAGGTGTATGCCTTTCAAAATCATGTCCAATCAACTGAATTTACCACAGGTGGACTCCAATTAAGCTATAGGAACATCTCAAGGATGATCAGTGAACACAGGATGCACCCGAGCTCAATTTGGAGCTTCATGACAAAGGCCATGAATACTTATGTACATGTGATTTCTTAGTGTTTTTTTTCTTTTAATTCAATTTCCAAAAATCTCAAAAAAACTTTTTAGATGTTTTCATTGTGTGGTATTGTGTGTATAATTTTGAGGACAAAAATGAATTTATTCCATTTTGGAATAAGGCTGTCACATAACAAAATGTGGAAAAAGTGAAGCATTGTGAATACTTTCCAGATGCACTGTATATGTATACTGTATATTAGTGGAGATAGTTGCCCGGCACTCCTAGACAAAATCATACAGCTTCCCAGGTGCCCTTCCTGCAGCATGCCAGGATGCAGAAATGTATGGATTAATTTGGATGGCACTTTGGTGGAAACAGCGATCAATAATGCAGACCACGTGGAGGTGTTAGCCAATGTTTCAGAGGTTGACCCTCTTTTATTAAGACATCATCACATTTACAAATACAAAACACACATTTTAATAACTACTCACCCTTGTGTACCACTCATCCACAAACCACCTGTTTGGCACCGGTGACATCATCACTAACTGCCGCCCTCTGGCATTGTGGCTGCCTGCAGAGGGTGTGGCAGCAAAAAGTGTCCCATTACCATGAAAACCCTGCATTGCAGGAAAAACATTACAATAAGGAAAGTTTACAATGCAGGAAGAGCAGGAAATACTAATACAAGCTTTTCAGACTTTAAAAAAAAACAGTAATATATTTGTATTAAAGTATACATAAATACTGTATATAAATACTGATAAGAGATAATAAAATACATTATAATCAAATACAATGTATCATGCATGGCAGACTATTGAGGGTGAAAAAAATACTCAACCATGGCATAACTGATAAATAACTGGGCAGCACAGACAGTGTAATGGTTAGCATTACTGACTCACAGCACTGAGGTCATGGGTTCAATTCCCACCACAGTCCTACCTGTGTGGAGTTTGTATATTCTCCCTGTGCTTGTGTGGGTTTCCTCCGGGTGCTCCAGTTTCCTCCCACACTCCAAAAATATACTGGTAGGTAAATTGGCTCCCAACACAAATTAACTCTAGTGTATGTATGTATGTGTGATCATGTGATAGGGAATATAGATTGTAAGCTCCACTGGGGCAGGGACTTATGTGAATGGCCAAATATTATCTGCAAAGCACTGCGGAATATGTGTGCGCTATATAAATAATTGGTAATAAATAATAAATAAATATTTGATTATTATGTATTTTATTATCTCTTCTTGGCTCAGTATTTCCTGCTCTTCCTGCAGTGTACACTTTCCTTATTGTAATCTTTTCCCTGCAATGCAGGGTTGTCATGGTGATGGGACACTTTTGGCAGCCATGCCCCCTGCAGGCAGCCACTGGTGCCAAATGGTTGGTGCGTGGATGAGTGGTGCACAAGGGTGAGTAACAGGGCAGTTTCTAGGGTCTGAGGCTCCCAGTGTGAGCAGTCAAAATGCACCCCCACCCCCCAAGAATCAGTAATATTGCAGAGTTGGCATGGCCTCATCATGAGGGGTTGTGGTATCAAGGTTAGGGAGCATGGTCTCAAAAGATCACTCAATGTCAGCCACTGTGACTGCTGAGCCCAGTAGTAGCTAATCTGTCAGAGGCAAAGCACTGAAAAATATATGTAGTCAAATTAAAGACTGACAGCATGCGTACGCCAGAGGCGTGCATTTCAAAATATGTGATGTGGCCTAGCTGTCACAAGCCCACACCACATTTGTGTGTGCATGACTTTGGTGTGACATTTGCAGGAGTATGATTTTGTATCACACGTTTTTAGTTATGTTGTGAGGTGACCCAGCACATTGAAAATACAAGCCAGATCCACATAAAATATACTGAAAAAAGCCAGGTCCACATAAAATACACTGAAAAAGCCACTTCAGTATTACACCACAACAATCCACTTTCACATAAAATATATTGGAAAAGCCAGAGCCACATAAACTAAATTTTAAAACCACATCCACCTCAAATACATTATTAAATCCAGAACCACATAAAAGACATTTTGAAATCCAGAACCATATGATAAAACACATTGATAAAACAAGATCCACATAATATAACTTCATTCCAGCCCCCTTCCCTGCCATTCCAGCCGGACAGGTCTTAGGCTTCCACCACACTGGCTCTCAGTCAAAAGTGCCCAAAATGCAGTGCCCCCTGTAGTTGTCCACATATGCAGTGTCCCCTGTATTTGTGCCCCTTATGCAGTGTCCCCTGTATTTATGCCCCTTATACAGTGCCCACAGTGGTAGTGCAACTTATGTAGAGCCCACAGTAGTGGTGCCCCCTATGCCATGCCCCCATTAGTAGTGCTCCCTGTAGTAATGCCCCCATTAGTAGTGCCCCCTGTAGTAATGCCCCCTGTGGTAGTGCCCCATCAGTAAAAACTAACAAAACAGACTTAATTAAGTTCAAAACGTCCAAATTGGACACTGGCAACAGAGATTATACTAAAGGCAAGGTATACAGTTGGGTTAACAACAGAGGCCAACCTTGCATTGGAAAACTACGTTTAACACTGAATCATAAATTTCCCCCTGAAACTGACAACTCGAGAGGGGGGATATTGTCCAGTGATCAAGAATGTGTTGGAGAGCATTCAAAATCAATTGCACAAAGGCCCCCTTTAGGGGTGACCACCAGGGCCCAATTTGGGTCCTCAAAAGATCCTAGATCCGTAGGGGCGGCCATTGGACAATGATCTGGAAGAAGAGAGTGCAAAGAGACGACCTAGTATTTAACTTATCATCATGACAGTTAACACCGGTTGAAATACAGGTCCTCAACAAAGGTTTATCATTTGTACAAACCTGCTACCCGGATTCCTTTTCCTCCAAAATTGATTTATATAAGTTTGACCGTAGAATCAAAATGAAATATTTTTTAAAGATTCTCTGACAATGTCCAACAATGATCCACATTTCTTCTAACATTCTATGTTTGAACCTACTTCAATGAATCCAGGCGTCAAATATTTTACCACACGGATGACAAAGAACATTGAAATAAGCCACAATAACTATACTACTAATGTTCCTAATCTCTCTAGATCCAAACAAAAGGCCCTCAAATACCTAGCAGGATACCAAGTCATTGTGGTGAGACCTGCAGATAAAGGTGGGGGCATTGCAGTGATGGACTTAGAGATGTACAAAAAAGAAGTATATGATCAACTGTCATATTCTCATGTGTATGAAGAACTTCCCAATGATCCCATTGCCCGATAGTAAAATAATTTGGACAATATTCTACAGAAAGCACGTGAAGATGGCATTATACAAAAAAAGAGCATGGAATCCCTAATTAACCACTTCCCCAGGGTGCCAGTACTCTGTACGATTCCAAAGCTGCAAAAAAATGCAATCAATCCCCCTGGCAGGCCCATCATCGCCGCCAGGGATTCCTTATACTATATTATTTCACAATTTTGAGATTTCTTTCTGCAGCCAGTGGTACAAGAACCAACTTATTTGAAGGGTACCACCAAGTGGAGAGGGAGATCTTTTTCATAGATCCTTTAATTACTCAATATGTGTCATTCTTCTGTCGATACATAGACAACATTTTCAATCTGTGGTGAGGAGACCAACAAATCTTCATGAACTGATGATGGATATCAATGAAAAGGACTCTGCAGTTAAATTCACATCGGACTACAGTTAAGCTGCATACACATGTAAAGATTTTATGTCCAACCATCCAACTAGTTGATTGGTTGGAATGAAAATCTGGTAATTTATGGGAGTAAATGACAATCAGCTATTTGCTCCCGAACACTGACAAAAACTGTTGTCTGAACAAATTGTTTAGATCAAACATTTAACAAACTTGTCTGACAACCATTTTCACTGTTTTCTGGCATTTAGGAGCAAATTGCTCAGCATCATTTACTCCCATACATTACCAGATTTTCATTCCAACCAATCAACTAGTTGTATGGTTGGAAAGAAAAACGTTACATGTGTACCCAACATAATACTGAAGTACATTGCCTGGCCGTGGCAGTCAGGATTAACGACTGATTGAAAATTGAGACTTCCATATACACAAAAGAAAAATGACAAACACATTTTTGTCTGCAGACAGCTATCACCCACCGGCATCTAAAAGGGGTCTCCCCTACTCCCAATATCTGCGGATGAGTATTTTATTTACCCTTAATTTTCTGCCATGTATGATACATTGTATTTGTTTATTATGTATTTCATTATCTCTTCTCGGCTTATACCAGTATTTCCTGCTCTTCCTGCATTATACACTTTCCTTATTGGAATGTTTTACCTGCAATGCAGGGTTGTCATGGTGATGGGAAACTTTTGGCAGCCAACCCCCCTGCAGGCAGCAGCGATGGCAGAAGGTGGCAGCTAGTGATGAGTCACCGGTGCCAAATGGGTGGTGCGTGGGTGAGTGGTGCACAAGAGTGAGTAGCTATTATACAGTATGTGTGATTTGCATTTGTAAATGTGATGATGTCTTGATAGAAGAGGGTCAACCTCTGAAACATTGACTACCACCTCCGTGTGGTCTGCATAATTGATTGCTGTTTCCACCAGAGTGCCATCCAAATTGTTATATATATATATATATATATATATATGTATATATATACACACATACAATAAGCGGTGACAGCAGCACTTACTCTAGAATAGCATAGATAAGACAGGATAAGGCAGGATCACAGACTTACTTTGCGTTTCAATGTTTTAATCTTATTAGACTTTCATTGATAATTCCTGATGAAAGTCTAATAAAATGTAAATGTTGAAACACAAAGTAGGTCTCTGCTCTTGTCTTATTAATGCTATATTACAGTGAGTACCACCATCATTCCTTCTTGTATTTGATTAATTTTCTCTGTGGAGGGCACCTGAACATTGTTCCAATGAGAAGGAGTGCCAAGCCTGTGTGGATATAGTATATAGTATATATATATATATATATATATATATATATATATATATTACATGCATACTAATTATACATATATATATATATATATATATATACATACACACACAGGTATGTATATATATATATATTACTTACTCTCTGTAAATATATAGATATGAATATATATATACACACGCTGTCACTTGTTCACAGTGGCCAGCAGTGATCAGGTACATGGGGGGCAGAGGCTGAGCTAAAGCTGCTGCCTGCTTCTATTTCAGACACAGCATCACTGTGAAGCAGGCCCAAAAGGAAAGGCATCCTGGGGTAAGGAAACAGCTCAGCAGCCGTGGCAGATACTAGGAGCTGCAGCTGCTCTCACTTAAGTGACAGCTGCCCTTGCAGCTGCTCTGGGAGGGGGGTGATGCTGGCTGGACATATCGAAGCATTTGCGATGACTAATGTCTTCTTTGAACATGCTGGGAGGGATGAAGCCAGCTTTCCAATCACTGCTGGCCACAGTAACCAGGACACAGCAGCAGCCATGGCTACCAGGAACAATGGATTCTGCTTCAATGGAAGTCATTGCTCATCATTTCTGACTGGTCAATCAGATGTGACCATGTCAGTTAAAGCCCAGTCTGGTGTTGTTTCATCTGATGCAACCACACCAGACAGTTGGTTAAAACTAATTCCTGTGTGGTTAAAGTTGCAGCCCAGTGTCTCTAGTACATTTTAAGGGTGTTTAGCTGCATCGGTCATACCGGGCATCTTGCATACAGTAGTATATTAAGGCAGGGTGTATGAGGACACATCTCTATATACGGGTACATAACATTAAAGAATAATAAAGTGAAATCAGATTGGTTTTGCCTTTAAAATGATTGCAGCTTTTAAAATACAGGAAGACTCACAGGAGATCCCGCAGTGGCTGCAGATCTCAACCTTTTACTCTTCCTGGATGTCCCAGCGATTCCTTAAACTTAATATGTCCAAGACTGAGCTGATCATTTTCCCACCCCCCAACATAATTGCACTTCCCACCATTTCTATATCAAGTGATGGCACAACTATCTCCTCTGGCCCCAAAGTGCGCTGTCTTGGAGTTATCCTGTACTTCTCCCTCTCATTCAAACCACATATCCAGAATCTAATCTCTCGCAGTCCTGTCATTTTCATCTTAATAATATTTCCAAGATTAGACCATTTCTAACTCAGGATGCCACTAAAACCCTCATGCACTCATTGGTCATCTCCAGATTGACTACTGTAACCTCCTCCTATCTGGCCTCCCAAACACCCTTCTCTCCTCTCTCCAGTCAATCTTCAATGCTGCTGCTCAGCTCATCTTCCTCTCCAAATGCTCTACATCTGCCTCCCCTCTCCTACAAGCTCTCCACTGGCTTCCCTTCCCTTTCAGAACCCAATTCAAGGTTCTCACACTCACTTGCAAAGCCCTCACCCATTCCTCTTTCATTTACATCTCGGACCTCATCTCCCTTCACTCTCCTGTCTGCCCTCCTCATTCAACAAATGCATGCCACCAATCATGCCAATTGATTACTTCCTCCCACTCCCGCCTCCAAGAATTTGCCCATGGTGCCCCCACCTTTGGAACGCTCTCCCTCTTGCCATCAGACTCTCCACCTCTCTACAATCCTTCCAACAAGCTCTCAAGACCCACTACTTCATCAAAGCCTTCCAGCTCTCATCTTAACTTGCTGCTACATATTCCTTCCTCCCTGCCTACCCCATCTGTGTCACACCTGTTTGTGTGCCCCTCCCCTTTAGAATGTAAGCTCTTATGAACAGGGCCCTCTTGTGCTTCTCCTTAATTTACTTTCATCTACGTCTTACTCCCCACTAGGGCACCTAAAACTTGGTTACTCTGCTCTGTTGCTTATCTGGGTGTTATGGTCGCTAATATAGCAATGTATATTATCCATGCCATTGTCCTATATTGTATTGTACTGTAAGTCACTGGTCAACCTATTTGTTTATGTACTTTGTAAGGTGCTGCAGAACACTAGTGGTGCCATATAAATAATAATAATAATAATAATAATAATAATAATAATAATAATAATAATAATAATAATAATAATAATAATAATAATAATAATAATAATAATAATAATAATAAATATTGCATAAGCCCCTATCTGTGTGAAACAAATGTTCAGATGTAGAGTTTAAATACATTTCCTTTCCTACCAGTATCACCCATATTGTGAAACACTTGTTGCTGTGTCAAACAATGTATATTTTTTTAGATTTATATTTGGAAGTCACCTGGCCACCACTGGATTCTTTGATATTAGAGTGCTGGTTATTTTCCTACATTAAATAGAATTTATTCCTATAATTATATCCAGTCATGCGAGTTTTGTGTAAAAATAATACTTTTCTTATGTTAATATTCCTGACAGTGTTTAAATGGTCACATACTGTAATGAATTTCAATAAAATTATGTACTGTACATATGAAGCCAGTGAATCCTCAATTGAGTGACAATTATTTTAGTATTGAATCTGGGTCAGGCCTGGTTATTTGTGATAACAGAGTGTTTAGCTGTGCAATCAGTCAGCTACTGATATAGGAATGTATTTATGCAACCTACTTATGTATGGGCTGACAATCTCCAACTATACCATAATCTGTGAAAGCCCTGTGAGGCCTTCCCTCATGCTCTAACAGGCAGAGCAGAGCTGCCCCCTGTGATCAGCTTTGTGGTCTAAAGAGATCAATTCAAAAATAAATAGTAGTTAAAAAAAACACTTACCTGCATCCAGGGACCAAAGATCAGTGCTCTGTTGGCGTTTTCTGGGGCTACATTCAGCTAGTGTCTGAGCTCCTGCACTGTGACCCTGATCAGCTACTGCAAGAGACAAGCTGACCAGAGTCCCAGAGAGAAGACCTCACTGGAGAACTGATCATCAGACAGGTAAGTGTAATCTGAACAGGGGCATGGGGTGGTCGCTCGAGGGGGCGGGTTGGTTTGCCGGCTGCACATGTAAAGATACCTTCTCACTGTATTTTTTTTAAATACAGACAAAAGTGTGTGAAGTAGATTTGCATGGACAGAGCTTTATTGGAATACGATATTTGATACATTCTTGTGATGTAGTCAAATATTGCATTGCAATATTGGCCAAATTAATCACAGTCAATCTGCATTGGATTGTGATAAATATGTCCCTTAGTATGGAAAACATTTGCTAACAGGAGGTAAATGTATGTGCAATATTTACATCCACAAAAGCATTTACTATTTTGTAGATAAATCCTGATTGTGTGTGATAAATTTACTCAGACATACAATGTTGTAGTCGCTTAAATAGTGTACAGTATCTATGGGGATATAGCATTTGCTTAAAGAAAACTTGATACACCTGTATACATCTACCAGTCCACAAAGTTAATTTATGCAGAGCAAGTCTGCAAGTCTGACAAAACAATTCGGCTTGGTCAGAATGATGTGAGACAAAGCGACACCTTGTGACTAACATACTGTAGCAAAAGGCTGCATAAAGAAAAAGTGACCATAATGGGGATGTAGTCATAATGTCGACATTTATAATATTAACATTTATAATGTCGAAAGCACACTGTAGGTAGTTTTGATGATGACATTGTTGAAATATCGACAAATTTCAACATTGAACAAGTCAGCACCTGTTGAATGTTGATATGTTCACAATATCAACATGCAAAATGTCAACATTCTGCATGGATCGGCAGCAGAGGGTTAGGGTCAGGCTGTGGAAAGGGAAGGTTAGTCTTAGGCTACATGAGGATAGGGTTAGTGTTAGGCTGTGGGAGGGGAGTTTAGGGTTAGGCCCTATGCGAAGGGTTAGGGGGTTAAGTTTTGTAATACAGTACTTACTGCCAGAAGTCATGCAGGATCTGCCAGAAGTCATCAGGCTGTCACCACCACAGTTGGAGCAACTGTACCTGCACTATCAGGTAAGTCAACAATAAACATATTTTGTTGACATTCTGACATTTCATTGGTGTCGACATGATGAATGTCAGTGGTCAATGTCTACATGACAATCATGTCGACATGCTGCATGTGGACACTACAACCATGTTGGCATTCTTATGTGGTCATTTCAAATGTCAACTAAATATCTTACATAATGAAATGTTGAGCATAATCACTGCAATTAATTTAAAGTAGGTACATTGTTAACATAAGATGTAATCAGTGGATTAAATAGTTAATTTCTACATAGGCATATAAGTTACAAACACATATACCCCTTGCTAGGCCTCTTTGAGGTTTGAAATGAGATTGTCTTAATACAGTTGCTGTTTTTCCATAGAATGGTCAAATGACCTTTTGGGGTCAAATAAGCCATAATTTGAGGGGTCTAGCTCTACCTGTCATTTCTATTGCAACTATAAGTATAATGAGCCATTCATAGCTTCTATGTTCTTATCAGTTAGCTACAATCCATCGTAAGCTGTGTAGAGATGCTAACATTATGGGTATTTAACAGTGATGTCCAGACTCTATACAAAGGAGCCTTGAAATAGAGTTCATCTCCAGACATTAGGATACGTCATTACTGTATGTCTTTGTCTGGTAATATCTTAGTGCTTACAGAGCATGTGCAATAGAGATAAGTTTGGTCAATGCTATGCTGGACCAATGAGTGCTTGACACCTAGCACTGTATGTAACTGATATGGGCTTAATATCCGGCAAGCCAACACCCTATACCAAGGTATATAAACCAGAGGTACACAAAGGACCCATTAGCTCATGGTAGACTTGAGACTGCAGTAGAGTGCTGCCAATGTATATTGATTATCTGGGCATTATTGAAGAAACGATGGGCTCCCCAGAGAGAAGAAGATGAAGTACATCTTATGTTGCTGATGATGAATTACCGGTGTCATCTGAATACATAGACAAAAGTTGAGTGTACTCTATACTTTGTATGTTGTTTGTTTATTGTTTGTTTGTACTTGTAAATAAAGTGTGTTCATTTGTACTCACTCATATTGGTCACATGGGTGCTATTTCATTTTGATCAGAACGGAACCCATCGTTATGCACTTGGTGTCAAGAAGTGGGATCGGAAGGGTTAATTAGTTTGTGACCAATTGACAGATTCTGTAAAAAAAGTGCAAAATGAAGTTTTGCTTTTTCTCTGCTGTCCTGTACATTGTAATGTTTTCTCTGTCTCATTCCAATGAGAAAGAAGATTGTGATTTAGCTTAAATCACATTGTATGTTGTTTTGTCTTTTTCTTTAAAAAAAAAAGAGAATTGAGAAAAAATGTTTTGCAAACTTCTGAAACATGTGAAAAATGCTAAGGGTAGATTACAGAATAAGTTCAAGAAATTTCAGAAATGTGTTAAAAAATGTCGGATTAATCCAACATGTTTAGGGACGCCTTTACAAAGTTGTAGTGATGTGAGATTTTTAAAAGCAACTGATTTTGAATCAGATGAAGTTTTATGTGTTTCTGAGGATTCTGCAAGTCTGCCTTTAAGAAATTCCATAGGGAGGAGGAGGGAATCCTCACAAGCAAGAGATGAGATGTCAGCTAGTGCAGATATAAGTGCTGATTTATTACACACAGAAAGTGTAGAAATGTGTGAATTAGAGAAACACAGTGAAGTGTGTCAGAAAGAACTTGAAATAGAAATTAAACAATGTATTCACACTTCAGTAAATTTGTTTGATCAGAGCAGTGTGATGAAAATTTCTGATTTCACAAAATGCAAACAAAATGTAGAAATCCATAAATGCAAAGAATATGTCCAGAAATCAGATTCAAAATTGAATGCAGATGAGGTTTCTGACAACATGCCATTGGTTAGTGATACTCTTAAGGAGAATGATTGTATGTCTGGCTTGCCCTTGACTGTCCCATTTGCAATGCATTTTGAAATTATTGCAAAAAGGATTTGTCTGCATGGCCATTCAGAGTGGTGTCACCCAGTGAAGAGGTGGTGATGATGCCTTTTGCCTTGCCCAATGAGATGACAAAATGCAAGGGGTGGAAGATAGAATGGATTTCAGTAAATGTCCATGCCCCTGAGACTGAAGACTTCCCCCATGACAACATTACTTTTACATGGCATGATCAGCATGTCATTGTTGAATTTAAAAATGCAGAAAGTGAACAAGATGTGTTTTCTGATGAAACATCCATTGCAAATTATGTTCATGGTTTACTTGCTCATTGTGAAGGAGGGGTTGGTGGGTACACACTGACTAACCACAAGGGGCATACATGCAGTACAGACACACTGACTGTGGGTTTGTTTTGTGACAAAGTTGCAGATTTTGTGTTTGGTAATGAAATTCGCCTCCCAGTGTATTTCCTTACAAAGCCTTACCAGCCAAAGGTTTTGAAGCAGCTGAAAGACACACAGTTGCTAACAACAATTGCAGAAACTCCCATGCTAATTGAGGAGATCAAAGCACTACTTGCTGGCCAAGTAAAATTTAAACCAATGTTTGAACTGTCCACACTGGATTTCTTTATGATCACAGCTCCACAGTGGTGGGAAGATTTCCAAGACAGAGAGCATTATTGGTTCATGGACTATGGTGCTATCTGCATGCACACAGGACTTTTGTTGCCCATTGCTGAAGCAAAGCAGCTATCTTTACAAGCTGACAGCCGAAAGCCAGAAGAGGGGGCTAGCAAACTTGTTGCATCTATGACTGCTTTCCAAGTCACTGACAAGACTAAAGACCATGTAAGTCTTCACACTGAGCAATGGACATTTGACACAAAGTCTATATTGACTGCTGCTGTCCAAAGCTGGAAGATCGACGAGGGACATGCTGATACACACACCTACAGTTTCAATGGTGTGTGCACAAGTGAATTGAGCACAGAACATGGTGTGCAATTCACCGCAAAGACAGCACTGATGGTGCTAGAACTGTTAAGCCATGATGGAGCTGACGCTGCATTCGAGCAAGCTCAAATCAAAGGGATTCCTTATATGCAAACCATGGTCAGAGACATTGCAAAAACCTGTTACATTTGCCAACAGCTGGAAATGTGGCCTACCTTGCTTGCTACTGATAAAGGCCTCATATACCTTGAAATAACTGCACAAGGCTGGCAGTTTGAATTCATCGTTTGCCACCACGAAGATGGAGGACGAGTGTTGTACTGAGCAGCTACAAAACACTGTCATTCAGGAGTGAAGTTGTCTCAAGCAGAGTGATACAAGATAAGATACTTTCCTGAAGATGTGACAGACTGATTTGTTGATATTATGGGATATCTGAGAAGATTCAAGCAGACAAAGACGCCCATTTTACAGATACAACATGGATTATTTTGGGTTTTCTATGCTTCATACCATTCACAAAACTGACATCAGTATGATTGAATGAATGGATGTGTTGTTTAGGAAACAGGAATGTTCATATATATACAATGTTGGGGTTTTAGAGCAGGCTGTATACAGTACATATATATTTTGTTAACCAGATGGTGGTAAAAGGTTGAACTTTTTAAGTAAGATATCTGGTGCACAGACACAAACACTTATGATAAGGTTGTTAAGAAATGTTTAGTAGGAAGAGAATAGAGACAGGTTAAGAGATTATTGCAGCAGGATAAGTAAATGCTTATTTTGTGTTGTTATTATGGTTTATCTCACACTGTTTATTTGTCTTAGCCAACAGGTTGCTGGTTGGAGCAGGAGGTGAGAGAACGTCGCTGGAGGTGAGAGAATGTCGCTGAAGGCGTGTCTGAGATGGCGATGACCTGAGAGTGATTTCTTATACAGGAGAGAGGGTCCAGGAGGTCAAAAGAGTTATAAGATCTGACAGCACAACCTTTACATACATCTATGTGCATTCTGCAAAACTGAACATGTGCCTTATTATTGGTTGGATCCACACACACCAATATTCTCAAGACTTTTTCAAGATTTCATTGAACTGAACTGAACTTTACTTTGCTTTACTTTACTGATATTATCTTATAAGTAACTGATATATTGATATAATCATATGTATTGTTCACTGTGTTATTAGAATATTCACATGATATAAAGGAATATATATATATATATATATATATATATATATGTAGAGAGTTAGAAATTAAACAAGAGTTCAGTGATGTTTATTGATGGATTCTGCTATACAGCCAAAGTGGTCAAGTCCTGAATGGAAATGTTGATTTAGTGTGATTTTATATTATTTGTTATATGTAATCATGGTATTAACCTTGTTATGTTATATGTTGTTACAAAGTTTGTTAGGACAAGTGGTGAAAGTACAATGGAGGTTTAGATTATGCAATGGGGATCAGGTTCCTTATATTTGATAAGTAGAAATCAAAGGGTGGAATGTAATCAGTGGATTAAATAGTTAATTTCTACATAGGCATATACGTTGCAAACACATATACCCCTTGCTAGGCCTCTTTGAGGTTTGAAATGAGATTGTCTTAATATAGTTGCTGTTTTTCCATAGAATGGTCAAATGACCTTTTGGGGTCAAATAAGCCATAATTTGAGGGGTCTAGCTCTACCTGTCATTTCTATTGCAACTATAAGTATAATGAGCCATTCATAGCTTCTATGTTCTTCTCAGTTAGCTACATTCCATCGTAAGCTGTGTAGAGATGCTAAGCATTATGGGTAATTAACAGTGATGTCCAGACTCTATACAAAGGAGCCTTGAAATAGAGTTCATCTCCAGACATTAGGATACGTCATTACTGTATGTCTTTGGTAATATCTTAGTGCTTACAGAGCATGTGCAATAGAGATAAGTTTGGTCAATGCTATGCTGGACCAATGAGTGCTTGATACCTAACACTGTATGTATCTGATATGGGCTTAATATCCGGCAAGCCAACACCCTATACCAAGGTATATAAACCAGAGGTACACAAAGGACCCATTATCTCGTGGTAGACTTGAGACTGCAATAGAGTGCTGCCAATGTATATTGATTATCTGGGCGTTATTGAAGAAACGATGGGCTCCCCAGAGAGAAGAAGATGAAGTACATCTTATGTTGCTGATGATGAATTACCGGTGTCATCTGAATACATAGACAAAAGTTGAGTATACTCTATACTTTGTATGTTGTTTGTTTATTGTTTGTTTGTACTTGTAAATAAAGTGTGTTCATTTGTACTCACTCATATTGGTCACATGGGTGCTATTTCATTTCAATCAGAACGGAACCCACCGTTATGCATAAGAATAACATTTATTTTCAATACTATTGTTTACAATGTACAGTATAAAATTATTTTAATATATAATATTAATATATTTTTCAGGAATTCTACTACCGTTTAAAACAAAAAAATTTAAAATGTTCACATTCGCATTTCACTATCACCTTTGTGACACTTGTAAGATATACAACAAGACATTTTTCTAAACAACGTTTGCATTTTATCTGACCTGCTGTGATGGTACTTTAAGTAGGGCAACCATTTCTATGAATTATTGTTGGGGTAATAATGAAGATAATGTAAAAAAATAGACTTGGAGAGCACTGCTCATTACTAAGTTTACTGCACATTTTATAGCTCTTTGAAGGAGTCGTGCTTGGATTTAGTCTTTTGTCCATTTTTTTTTCTTCTTTATACACTATTTCAGCTGAAAAGAGTCTGACTTCTTTATCCTTTTCTAAAAAAAATACTAACTTACTTTTTTATGATCTCTTCAAGAAGACTCATTAGACCTTTATCTGCCTTTCAGAAAATGAACAAATTTTAATCATACCATCTGATGGTTTCTATGACTTCATAATATTGAGAAATGATTTGTGTAGTTTTAATGTTTAATATTTCATGATTTGTCTGCAAACTCTGCCCCAGGTTTCCAAGTATAGAAGATATTCCATATTCTTCGACATATTAAAAAATAGCTGCACTTTATTGCACCATAAAGTTCATATCTAAAATACTGTGGATTAAGAAAAAACTGTGGAATAACATTTTGATCCTCAATACAATATATTTGTATTTCATTTTAATTTAAACTGCATTAAGGACAAGCTGACATCAGCATGATATCAAAAGAAAATAAAGAAAGATAAAGTTATTATATTTAATACAGCTTTTCCGGATTCCATGAGATAATTCCATGACCGTAATTGATGACCTTTTTAAATCAATGCTCTTGGTGATCTTTAGATGCCAATGACTTTGAGTTTTAAAGAGATTGAAGTTGAAAATAGAGCCATTATAATTATATTTTGTTAGTTATTGTAGATATGCAATAAACATAAAATATTGCTTGTCTTTATGCTGAAATGATATGCTTATTTTGAGAAGCAGAAATATACATAAAGACTATATAGAGTACTGTAGTTTTTAAGTAAATCTGAGATATTTTAAATGCTGACACAAATATCAATGAAAATGTATTGCCATATACTGTAAACCACTTTTGTTTGCTGATACAACTATATCAGTGTTTTAATTGAGAAAATAAGTTATTTTTCAATATCAAAAATGTATTTGCTGTAAGGGATTATTCACAGAGGTGACAGGTTTCTCAATCAGTTACAGCTACTGTACAGTATATGAAGCTTCTGAGGCAAACAATGCTAAAGGTGCTTCTTGGTAGAAAAGTATAGACATCTTATATGTATATTTCTGTGCACATAGAAAAAAATAGGAGGTGCACAATAGTAATAATAATTGAAACCACTCACATACAATGTTGTGATATACACAAATATCACAAAAAGTGCATGGGTAAAGACATAAATCCCCGGTTTTCACATGGAAACCAGCACTCCTGTTGTCCATGCTCAAAAATTGATTCATGGACCAGTGACATCACCATGTTCATGTCCTTCTTAGCTGTCTTTACCCATTCGCATTTTGCAATATTTTTATATATCATAACAATGTATGTGAGTGGTTTTAATAATTTTCAGTAAATATTTGGTTTTAATGTACTTCACTATTGTGCGCCTCTTATTTTCTTATACAGTATATGGACAGGGATTTACCCCTTGGGAAAGGGTCATTAAGGATTGCAGACCCCACAGAAAATAAATGGAAAATACTTGGATATTCTTTATTGGATACACATGTTGCACATAATAGGATAATTTTTGCATTTATATATGTATATTTATTAATATAATAGATAAAAAAATTAACCCTTATAAAGCACTTACACCAGTTCAGCTGCACCAATTAGGTGGACCTCTGCTAGTAGAGGACCTATAAATAGAAATGGAAAAAATTGGGTACCTTGGGTGCATTACAACATGGAATATTATTTGAATAGGATAAATTTCCACCACTTACGGGAATTTTATTGCAATATTAGCTGTTGGTCAAACACAACCTGCTAGTTACTCTTCATATCACCCTTTGTTTATGTTTGGGATATTATTCATAAAATAAAAGCCCTTTGGCAGCCCATGATTGTTATATCTGAATATTTTATTCATGGTATATCAACAGTGGTAAAAATATATAAAACTATTTACAAAAACAAATCAATACATAAATAGCATTAAACAACTTTTTGTAAACCTGCCACAATATAGAAGGATAGATGTTATCTGCCACCTACACCTTTATAGGTGTGGGTTCTTAGGTGGACCTCTCATGTGGTAGGTGCAGGTTTTTCAAAACAATGATGCTGCGTATTTCATCCACATATGGGACTTCATCGGGGTAAATTTAAAAAAAAAACATATGGTGATAAATACAATTGCATATTTACAGTGTATAACAGATATATTCATAGTCATGTACTTTAATCGATCTTGCTCAATATTTATACAACATGAAGACAGAAGAGAAGGTTCTTATAAAGGGAGTTTATCCAATAGGAGGTTTAACAATGGCTACTGACAACAGACATATAGTAAAAGTACATTCCAAAAATTCAACTGGTCTGAATAAACATTGGTGATACGGAACTGGTTAGAACACACAGTTGTATAAGATTATTTTTTGTCCCTTAATAGGAGATGCAGACAATTAATATTACTTTATAAGATTTGGTATTTATTTTCAATATATGCACATGTCGAGAGATAAAATAAATAAATACATTTATGATAAATTAAGTGGATACCAGGTGGTTCTTATGTCTATTTTCTGTCCCTTAGCCGAGAAGGGCACAACAAATGTCTCTCAAAAGTTTATAGAATTATGTAGAATATTGTTTCTACTTTATAGGGGCTAATGTTAATTTTGTAAATTTAATAGGAAAAAAAGATCAGTACATACCAAGTAGCTCTTAGAACATTTTTACTGGAACAATTAGACGGAAGTTTCTCTACCAATAAATGTAACCTCGTGTATAATGGACAATATTGTAACTTTATTTTTACAAGTACATTTATTCCAAGGATATAATAACATCCCTATTTATTTAATGAGAAGTATACAAACCGGATTCCTTAGTACCAATTTAAATACAAGGACGTGTCATATACTCCTAATGTGTAAAAAGTATGAGACCCAGTGCAAAGCAAGTGGTAAGAACATAATGTGAAGGATAATAGTAGTATATCAATGAAATTCAACCCTTTGTGGGTTAATTTGTTTACTCTATGGCCTTGGTAGTAATTCAAAAGTATTTATCTTTTATCAACATATATATAATATATAGTGACTGTACTGTAGTGGTGTGTATAGCCCATAATAGATATTTAGAAACTATATAATAATAATGCATGTTGATACATTTGTACACATAAACATTATACACATAATTATAATGCTACCTTCACATTTCCATGCATAGACCCATAGGCCCGGTATCTTTGTTACTTATACAGGATAATCTACACATAATGCTGCATAGTTCATATATCCATAATTACAATAGTATATAACACAGTTTACAAAGAGAAGTATTTACAGAGGCTAGTGTAGTCCATATAGCCATAGTTTGTAAGAGTATATTAGAGTTTCCAATAAATAAGCTTTAACAAGGGCTAGCAAAAAGGCTTTTACTCACTCTATTCAGTCCAATGAAGTGTGTGTCTCCCTCTGTTAGCAGTAAATTCTGGGAGATCCCAGGGCTGTGTATTTATACTCCATTATCCTGACATCACGTCCTCCTTCATTAGATATGAGGAAGTGTGTGAAATGTGGATATAGGATTCTATATAATGTGGTAAGTGGGCAAATATCATTGGCCAAACATAAACCTCAATAGAAAACCTTGTAAATTGATAGTTTATTATATATATTTTGATATTTAGTATTATTAGTGCTTAGAATGTGCATTTGCATTCCCCCTTTTTTCTGCATTAGAACTACGTCTCAGCATGGTAGCACCTCTTTTTATGTTTAAATTAGGATGTGCAGCCCAGCCCCCCCTTTTTTCCAATGTATATGTGTATTTAATGTACATTTGAAGATGAGACCCCTTCTCCTGTGCTAGCCTGGGCTAGGACTCCTCCTACCTGCCCCAGGTGAGTTTAATTAGTATGGGTCCTGTGCATTGCAGTACACACATGTAAAGGTCACTATTATAGGTAAGTCCTAGATAAATTTATACAATGTGTCAGTATTAGGGATGTTATGGATCCACCTGATGAGGTCACCGTTACGTGGTAGGTGGGTACACATCTTTTGCCAAACATGTACTAAGAACCTCAATAGAAAACCATGTTAATTGATAGAGTTTATTATAAATATATTTTGATATGTAGTATTATTAGTGCTTAGAATGTGTATCTGCATCCCTCCCTTTTTCCACACTTAGACTCTCCTCAGGGATTTGTGACATTTTTGAGCACAAAGTTGGTTCCTGTGCCTTATCAATTTTAATTTTTTTAAATATCTACAGGGAGAATGGCTTACATCATCATAAGAGGCAGGCCTAAGCCTTTCCTTGCCACTTTATGTGGTGAAAGGCATATTGCCAATTTTATGTAATTTTGCAGCTGACTTTCCCTTTGATGTTTTTTTCTTTACAAATGTAAAATATTGCTTCTTTGATTTTAGATGCCCTGACTTAAGCCCTGTATGCCCTTGGGCATCGGCTTTAGTAGATGATGTACTGTAGATGGACTAGTATCATCATGACTGATGGCATTTGCAGCAGCTCAAGCACTAGTATGTGGTTTCTGCTCTCCTCTCAACTGATCATTTTCCATGTCAACAAACCTGAACAAAGTGAGGTACAGCACACACGACAATTTATGCCAATTTTAAATATTACACTGTGGTATCAGTGTCCTACAGCGTTACAATATATTTTATGAATATTACACTGCAGTTCCACTTACAGTGTCACAATATGTGTATGAATATTACACTGCAGTTCCACTTACAGTGTCACAATATTTTTTATGAATATTACACTGCAGTTCCACTTACAGTGTCACAATACTTGTATGAATATATTACACTGCAGTATTACTGACCAACAGTGTCACCATACTTGTATGAATAATAATACACTGCGGTATTACTGACCGGCACCATCACTCACACTAGATGGACAGCACACTGTATGGATAGCACAACCCTAGACAGCACACCCTTTGATGGACAGCACAATACTTTATGAATTTTACACTGCAGTTTGATGAAACTACAGCATCACTTACAATATGGCCTGCAATGTCACAGTGGTTTGGATACATTGGGGGAGGGGTATGGCATACCGTGTCACAGTGTGGGGTACAGCACAAAAAATATGTTTAACTTTTTTTTACTTATTCTTGTTTTATTTTATTTTTTTTAGTTACTTTTTTTTTACAGCCTGTGGCCAGACAGCACTCTGGATGGACAGCACAAGCTTGGACAGCACACCCCTTGATTAGCAATGATAATAACACAGCCTCCTGCACAGAGCACAGCACACCCTTCCTGGATTAGAAAACACAGCCCAGTGCAGCAAACCCCTTGATGGGCAACACAGCCCCCTGAACAGATCACAGCACACCCTGCCTGGTTTGGACAACACAGCACAGCAAACCCCTTGATGGGCAACATAGCACACCTCTGCACACCCCTGTATTGGATAGCACTGCCCTCCTTCAATGGAGCACAGGATCACGGCACCGCGTAGCACTGCACTCAGCAAGCAAATGGCGCTGATCACACGGGAAGGGTCTATAATCAAATCAAAATCTCGTGAGAATCTGACAGCAGGTGGATCGGGAAGTTTGGGCAGGTCCGGATCTCTGAGAACCGGACCCACTCATCTCTAATAATATATAACATTGCCTAAAATAAGGTGCCAGCTACCATTTGAATATTCATAAGTTTTACTAGGTGAAAGATGAAGGATTTCTAGTGGCTATTGCATACTGTTGATGGGTGCACAGTTTGTTGGAACATTTTTTAAGGTTTAAATATCTTCAAACTAATGTGTGTGTTTAATCTTTGCCCTTTTGCAACAACATTTTGATTTGCTAATTTCAAATGCACAGATATCATAGAAAATGTGCTGTAGAACAATGCCTAACATAAAATAAAGCAATTTTTTCTGATTAAAACTATTCAGGGAAACTCATAAAGTTTCATTTTATAATCAGACATTAGCTATGGAAAATGTTCATACTGTATTATATTATTACAAGGACAACTGTGAAAACAAGGCTTTCAGTTTGTATATGTAATACTTGAATAAACTTTAAAACTTCCACCTGTGGCTATATAATGTGACTTACAAAGAATGAAATGACACAATATAAACACAGAAGCGGAGGACTAGAGACAGTTGATTTAACTTTGCTCATCATTGAGCCTTACAAGATAGGTGATTCTGTGCACTTAGACTGTCTTTTGTATAATACAAATAATACAGTATGTACAGTGTAGTTGGAAATGCTTTGCATAACAGGAACAATATTAAACAGAGATCATTTACATTTTATCATTATAGAGTTGTACAAAATGTGACATTAAATATATACATAAAACAGCAGCTGAAAGCTTGCAAAAGAAGGGAAAGCATTTAAGATTGTGAAACCTTATTGACTATTACAGTATATTGTGCAAGGTGACTAATGAAACCACTTTATTTTGTTCCAATGAATAGGCAAGTGCCAATAAATTGACTACAAATGTGGAATTAGTAGGCAGTGACTAAATGGAACGCAGGGTATTGTAGTCAGTTAATAGGATATAAACAACTTACTCTTTGCAATAATCATCTTCTCCACAAAAGATTGCCAGAATATACCCCATTTCAGTTGTGCATCTATAATGGGTTCATGGTGTGCAAGGCACATAGGCCAGGGAAGCCCTATGCCGCACAGCCTGCAATCTTCATAGACCCCACTGTTCAAATCAGTGGGCCTTGTTATTAATACCTGATATTGACTGATATATTTTGGGTGATATATGCAGAAAGAGGGTGCTGATGCAGGAGATGGCAAAGATTCTGGCACTGTGCCTTTGCAATATTCTGTGTATGTGCAATCTTTCTGAAAATATCACCAGAAATTCAGCTGCCAGCTAAAGATATAAGGGGGGTAAACCACTGCATGGAAGAAATTCCCACCATGTAAGGCCCCTCCAGGTGTTATTACATTTATGCCCTTTTAACAATCTGGATTCTATGAAAACAATTATCCATTGTCTCATTATCTAATTCCTTGTATCCTGCAGCCTTATGCTATTTTGCATTCTCCCATACATCCTTCTCCTCTACAAGCCATGCCACAAGGCTGTTATTTACTTCTCTACATCTGCTGCACCACACTGTAAATCCATGCACTTGCTCTGTAATTCCTCCATAATTCAATCCAGTTACTTATACTCACCAACACAAGCTCAATAACTCTGGGCCTCATTCAGAGGCGGTCGGAGGATGCAAGCGGTCGCTCAGAAACTGGGCGGGCGCTTGCATCCTGACCGGCCACCTCTGTTTCGGTCGTTAGGCTGTGGGTTAACACCCACAGCTCTAACGACCGCTAGGGTGATGGTCGCGATGGTCATTGACCATCGTGACCATTGGGGCTTACAACGAGACCCTAGGGTAGGGTCTCACTTGTCGTAAGCCCCGGAGAGCTTCTGGCTCTGTCATAGCCAGAAGCTCTCCACTGACATCACTAGGGATGTCAGTTGGGCCTCCCCCAACGGCAGGCATTCCCATGGGAATGCCTCCGTTTGGGCTGCCACCCCCCCGGCCAGCCGTCAAAACGGGGCGAGCTGTCAATCAACATCGACAGCTCGCCCCCTTTGGAAAGAGACCAGGGGCTGGCTGGCAACTTTTAGCCTGGGGGGCAAATGCATGCAGGTGGCCCTGGCAGAGGAGTAGCATGTAGCCAGGGTGCCCAAAGAACGTGCGTGCTACGGCGCCGCCCCCCCTCAAGTGTTTCAGGGAGGAGGCGGGTCCATATGGGATTAATGTAAGGTAAAAATAAAGATTAGGGGCAGCGCCCTGTCATAGTGCCCATATGCAATGCCCCCTTGTGCCACAGGAGATAACACCCTTATGCAGGCCTCCAGTAGTGCCCCCAGTAGTGATCCCCCCTATGCAGTGCCCCTTGTGCCCCCAGTAGTAAGCCCCTTATATAGTGCCCCCAATAGTGGTACCCCCTATGCAGTGCCCCCAGTAGCAGTCCACCCCCCATGCAGTGCCCCCAATAGTGGTAACCCTTATGAAATGTCCCTTAAATAGTGGCCCCAGTTGTAGTCTCCCCCCTATGCAGTACCCCCAGTATTGCCCTTTATATAGAGCCCCCAGCAGTGGTCCCTCGCAGTGCCTCCAGTGGTAGTCCCCTCCCCCTATGTAGTGCCCCTAGTAGTAGTCCCCTCCCCCCTATGCAGTGCCACTAGTAGTAGTCCCCTCCCCTTGTAGTGCCCCCAGTAGTAGCCCCCCCTTGTAGTGCCCCCAGTAGTAGTAGTAGTCCCCCCTTGTAGTTCCCCCAGTAGTAGTAGTCCCCCCTTGTAGTGCCCCAGTAGTAGTGGTCCCCCCCTTGTAGTGCCCCCAGTAGTAATCCACCCCCCTGGTAGCGCCCCCAGCAGTAATCCCCCCCTAGTAGTGCCACCATAGAAATCCCCCCTGGTAGTGCCCCCAGTAGTCCCCCCCAGTAGAGAGAGACTTAATAAAAAAAAAAAAAAAAAAACACTTACCTGAAACTCCTGCTCCTGGTCCCGACGCTTCCACCGGCTCCTCTGGCCGTTTTGCATTATGGGAGAGATGTCGTCATGACGACGGCTCTCCCATTACCCACTGCGGGAGCCGGAAGGTGGCTGCCGCAGTGGGAGCAGCGGCAGCTGATGAGAGTCTGACAGACTCTCAGCGGCTGCTGATTACAGCAAACAAACAGCTGCCGGCTCCGGCGGCTGTATGTTTGTGCTGTGCTGTGTAGTGGTCAGCGCTACACACGCGGTGCAGTCTGTGTCACAGTGACACAGACTGCACCGGCCCACATGACGCTGCTGCCCGGGGGGCACATGGCACCCTGCCCCCCGGCCCAGCCCGCCACTGAAACAGACCCGCTACAACCAGCGCTGTCAGTCATAGCGGGTCTCACGCATGTGCATGAAGGAGCCGGCTCCCTCATGCGCATGCGCACTAGACAAACATCGAGGCGGCCGTGCAGTCGTAGACCGTACGGCCGCCTCTGAATACAGCCCTCTGTCTCTTACATCTCTGACCTCATCATGCAATACACTACCATTTAGATCTGCCAAAGATCTGCACAGAGACGGCCTTAAGCAATTTTGTTACCTAGGCAATATTATGGCTGCTGCCTCCTCACATAGCAATGACAGAGCAAAATGCAGAGAAATAATAGAAACTATAGAATATTTATTATATGACAGCTATAGAAAATCTGACACATTGCTGACCACAGTTTACATGGTCATATCCATACTTGCCAACTTTAGCAAATGAATAGTAGGGAGACTGTGAAAGAATCATCTAGGCACTGCCCCAAATGGGTGTGTTCTGTATCAGCAAAGGGGGGTGTCTAGCCTCACCCATGGATGTATCTATCGCTGCAAGAAAAATTATTAGTCACAAATAATAAATGTAAATATATAGCCATATATCTACACATTTACTCACCCAGTTACAGCTCAGCTCACAACACTCACTAACCCTTCTTACAGCACCACATACTAAACTATTCAGAGCACCACTCTCCCCTATCAGCACAACACCCTTCATCCAGCACCCCTCTCCCAACACAGCACCTCTCATTCAGCACCCCTCTCCCAGCATAGCACCCCTGGCCTTATCCAGCACCCCTTTTCCAGCCAGCACCTCTAGCTTCATCCAGCAGCCCTTAACCAGCACAGAACCCCTCACCCAGCAGAGCACCCCTGGCCTCATCAAGCACACCTTTCCAAGCACATCACCCCTCATCTAGCACCCCTGATCCAGCACAGCACACCTGGACTTATCCAGCAACCCTTTTCTAGCACAGCACTCCAGCACAGCACCTCTGGTGTCATCCAGCAGCCCTTATCCACCACATCACACCTTGCCTCATCCAGCAAACATTTCCCAGCACAGCATCCCATGACTCATCCAGCACCCCTTTCCAAACACAGCACCCCTCATCCAGCACAGCACTCCTGGCTTCATTATGCAACTCTTTCCCAGCACAGTACCCTTCATTCAGCACAGCACCCCTGGTCTCATTATGTCACTCTTCCCCAGCACAGTCAGTACCCCTCATCCATCATGGCACCCCTGACCTCATTATACACCTGTTTCTAAGGACAGAACCCCTCACCCAGAACAGCACCCCTGACCTCATCCAGCACACATCTCCCAATACAGCACCTCTCTTTCAGCACCCCTCTCCCAGCATAGCACCCCATGCCTTATCCAGCACCCATCTCCAAGCCAGCACCCCTAGCTCCATCCAGTACCCCTTAACCAGCACAGCACCCCTCATCCAGCACAGCACTCCTGACCTCATAGAGCACCCCTTATCCACACATCACACCTGGCCTCATTCAGCACCCCTTTCCCATCACAGCACCCTTGGCCTTTTCCCAAACCCCTTTCCAAGCACAGTGCCCTTTATCCAGCACAGCACTCCTGGCTTCATTATGCATCTCTTTCCCAGCACAATACCCTTCATTCAGCATAGCACCTCTGGTCTCATTATGTCACTCTTCCCCAGCACAGTCAGTACCCCTCATTCATCATGGCACCCCTTTTCCAGCACAGAACCCCTCATCCAGAAAAACACCCTTGGCCTCCTATTGCACCCCTTTCCCAGCACAGCACTCATGGTCTCATTATGCACCCCTTTCCCAGCATAGCACCCTTCATCCAGCACATTACCCCTAGCCTCATTATGCACCCCTTTCCCTGTACAGTCTTTACCCATCATCCAGCACAGCATGGCTTCATTAATTATGAACTGAATTCCCAGCGCAGTCAGCACCCAGCAGCACCCCTCAGTCATCCAGCACCCCTCGCCCAGATGAGAGCTGACTTACATAGACTCTTAAATCAGGGCCAAGCAGTCACAGACACTATTGCTTGTTTTTATCTAGCTCCTGGACTGTCCTTGGACTTGATGCTATGTGGCTGAGGGAGGTAAAGCTGTGAAGTCACAAGCTCTGCAAAGGCCCATGTTAACAGTGGTTGTGCTTGGGTAAGCACAGCAGCCCTCCTGCAGCCATTTTACTTGTAGCAAGAATGAACTTATGTGCATATACAAAAGCCTGATTGGATCTGAGCTCTGATTGTAGAATTGGTAGCCACCACCATCACTACACTGCTGGCCCTAGGCTTGGGAATTGGGTTGCCTCTAGAGCATTCAAGATGCCCTAGAGATTTGACTATGATGATTAATCTTAGGGCCAGCACTGGATCTATGATATTATTAATTTCCTTGTTGGTAACCATGGTCATGATGTAATAGGGTCTGAGTTTTTGAAATTTGCAAGTATAGTGAAATACTCACACATTTTTAGAACTCACCCTATGTATTAGGGTGCGAGAACATACAAATTAGCATGTTTTTCACTCTCCCGAAAGTCTCAATATACAAACTTAAATCCAAACATTTTCCCTTGGAAAACATACAACTCAGCCAATGTAATAAAGTGCAAGTTTTAAACTCACATATATTTAGTTACTTAAAACTTACAAAATTAGACCAGCTTCAGGCTAGCAAGTATAGCCTAAGCAGGTTTGAGCATGCTTCTGTGTGAAAATACCTAGAAAAGTTTTAAAATAAAATAAATTATGTAGGGTCCCCACTAAAAGCACAACCAGCATCAGGCTTTTCTGAGCCAGCCTTGGATTGGAATATAGTGATGGTTGTGTAGGACTGCGCTCTGCTGAGTGAGCAGATGTGATATGTTAGTGGGCTGAAAGGTGTGCTATATGAGTGAGTGGGGTGCTGCACTTCCTGATCGCAGGCGTACTGGGTCCTGCGTAAAATTGTATAGAGATGGTGGGGTACAGAAGGTGTGCTCGCCCTGTGGGTGCAATGATGATTTGGGAGTGTTGGACTGTGTATGTGGTTGCTAGTGTGTGTGGTGTGAATGGGGAGGGTGGACCAATTGAATGACAGAGGCGGACACAAGGTGGGAGTAAATTATTTTATTGGAGTAGTCACAGTGCTTCTCCTATATAGTCCCGGGCAACAAGGTGGGTGTGGTGGTGGATGAGAGAGGAGGGGGGAGAGACTGGGGAGGTGGGTCGACCCTTTCAGGGGGCTTCTTTCTGTGCGGTTCAATAGACCAGCACGTTACCCCTGCTGGACACTATGGTCGACAGTCTTGGGAGTCTTGATGGGTGAGGGGGTGGAGAGCAAGAGGGGTATGGTGTGGCAGGTGGGTGTAGTACACCTGGCAGCGTCCCACATATGAATGAAAAGTCTCGAAGTCTTGTACCTACCGGTAGGTAAGACCTGAGGTTGGTAGGCCGTAGGGGTGTTGCGTTGATGCAGTTCCTTTTTGACTACTTGAAGCTGCTGCAGTGGTAAAGAAGAGTAGCTGTTGTTCAAGAGGATCTTCTATTTTGCAACGGTCAGCGACCGGGTGGTGCTGGTGGTTGTGAATGCGGCAGTGGGACTGAGTTGCTTGTGGGAGCTGCCACTGGTGCCAGGTCACTGGGGTGGGTCCCCCTGTGAGAGCCAGGGGTGCAGTGTGTGTCACCCTTCTGGCAGGTAGATGGACTGCTCGGGATGGGCTTGATGTGTGATGATCTGTGGTCTGTATGGTTAGGGTGGAGACGCTTGCAGCAGCAAGTGCAGGGGCGATGAAAAAGGAACGGCTGAGGCCAACCGAAGGTCCCCATGGGGATGAGGAGCTTCGGTGGGAGTAGTCCGTGGGTCTGGAATGAGGGCGTATGGGGTCTCCAATGCATTTTGGCAGGGGTTCTGCCTTCTTCTTCTTGGTTGGGAATATATGAGGGGAGACATAGGGGCCCATTAATTTTCATCACCAAGCAACAGGTTCAGTGAACAGAGGAAAAAATAAGTAGTGGTCCCCCGTATTAGCCACAAACTCTCTTTCTAGCTGGGGTGTAAAGCCACAGCCATGGGACCCATTTCATGGGGTCCCCTAGAAAAAGCATTATTACCCCACACTAGTCAGCCCAGGCTGGGGTTCAGTGGGAAGGTGGGGACACCTCAATAAAAGGGTTCTCCCTTTCTAGGGCACCCCAGGCTTGGGCTGATAGCCCAGTGCTTTCCTCGGCATCCCTGTGTGATGGGTGCTGGGTTGATGTGTGAAAAATGTAATACCTCTTATTGTCTTTTACAGGTAAACAAGAGGTTCCAGCAAGCCTCCCCCACATGCTGGTACTTGAAGAACCACAAGTACCAGCATGTGGGGCATTAAGAGTCCTCTGGTACCTTTAGTTCACCGGCAAAAGAATATTACAAAAACAACAGGACACACACACTGAAAGTTTTATAATTTTATTACACATGCACTCACTCACACTCACAATACATACTTACCTTGTCCCTAGCACCAGTCTTTCTCTTTGTCCAGCATAATCCTCATCGGCACATGTAAAAAGAAAACATGCTCATCTACCCCTTGGTTCCGGTCCTCTTTGTCCCATGTGGGCAACCTTGTCTTTGTAAAATAAAAAAATGAAAAAACATAGACCAACAGACATAGTATTATCTTCTAAGGATGGTACTTCATGAATGATGCAATATCCATTGCATTTCTCATAGAAAAAAAGATTGGTACACAGTCATTTCAAAAGACAAGAGAAAAAATAACAAAAAAAAACTACAGGATGCTATAATGTGGCAACTGTACAACTTGTAAATATATTGTACAAAAAAATAAGATATCAGACAGATATGGTAAGGATATAATAATTAATGATTTTATCAACTGCAAAACCTTAGGAGTGATCTACTGCCTATTCTGCACATGTGGCCTCACCTATATACTGTAGCTATGACAAAGAGACAGTTGAGGCAACGAATATCAGAACGTGTATGAAACGTGAAAAATGCAAGAACAGACACAAGTAATTTTAAAATTCTAACAAGTGTCGCGAGACACTTCCTAAGAAAGCATAACGGTGATCCAGACCATCTAAAAGTTTTTGGTATTGAAAAAGTTAAATTAGGTATTAGGGTAGGAGACATCAGTAAGAAATTACTGAAGAAAGAATCGAGGATGATATTCTTGATGAATACAGTAGATCCATACGGGATGAATGAACAATCAATATGGAGCCTTCCTGTGACAAAATTTGTATGATATCCAGAACAGATTAAATACTTATCCCTCATTATACAACTTTATGGGAAGAGTGATATCATTATGGAACCATATTAACTCATTCTAGATAGGGAAAGACACAATAAGATACCAACAAAACATTGACCGAGAAGAACAGAGCCTCTACACTAATAATAATAATGCATGGATCACTAGAGAACAAATAAATTGCATAAATATAAGAATATGAATAGATGAATTCTAAGGCTTGGGGGAAATATATATATATATCTATATATCTATATAAACGACAGGCTCAATTCACGGCACTCGACCATCTGGGGTGCCCTTGGTATGTGACCACACCATCTACATAAAAAATATCATACAAACTCGGCACTCACATGCTTTTCAAACTGCAACTCCTTTGAACATAGGGAATGTTGGTTCCAAAATATTGCAATCATTTGTTAAGCTGGCCACCGCTTCACGGTCATTCCCATCTAGCCAGTCCCTACACTGATTCTCAGATAAATGAACTTGATCTGCCATCTTGGCCTCAAGCTTGCATACATTTTAAACAGAAAACTGGGTCCTGCCTTAAAGAGACAGGACCACACCCAGGGCTATCAGTTAATAAGCACCTGGAAAAAGAAAAAAGTTTGTCTTACATTTGAAAAACAGGGTGCCCTAGCAAGTGTGACCACAAAATTTAAATAAACAACAGGCTCAATCCACGGCACTCGACCATCTGGGGTGCCCTTGGTATGTGACCACACCATCTACATAAAAAATATCATACAAACTCGGCACTCACACTTAACAAATTATTGCAATATTTTGGAACCAACATTCCCTATGTTCAAAGGAGTTGCAGTTTGAAAAGCATGTGAGTGCCGAGTTTGTATGATATTTTTTATGTAGATGGTGTGGTCACATACCAAGGGCACCCCAGATGGTCAAGTGCCGTGGATTGAGCCTGTCGTTTATTTAAATTTTGTGGACACACTTGCTAGGGCACCCTGTTTTTCATATGTAAGACAAACTTTTTTCTTTTTCCAGGTGCTTATTAACTGATAGCCCTGGGTGTGGTCCTGTCTCTTTAAGGCAGGACCCAGTTTTCTGTTTAAAATGTACGCAAGCTTGAGGCCAAGATGGCAGATCAAGTTCATTTATCTGAGAATCAGTGTAGGGACTGGCTAGATGGGAATGACCGTGAAGCGGTGGCCAGCTTAACAAATTATTGCAATATTTTGGAACCAACATTCCCTATGTTCAAAGGAGTTGCAGTTTGAAAAGCATGTGAGTGCCGAGTTTGTATGATATTTTTTAAGTAGATGGTGTGGTCACATACCAGGGGCACCCCAGATGGTCAAGTGCCGTGGATTGAGCCTGTCGTTTATTTAAATTTTATGGTCACACTTGCTAGGGCACCCTGTTTTTCAAATGTAAGACAAAGTTTTTTCTTTTTCCAGGTGCTTATTAACTGATAGCCCTGGGTGTGGTCCTGTCTCTTTAAGGCAGGACCCAGTTTTCTGTTTAAAATGTATGCAAGCTTGAGGCCAAGATGGCAGATCAAGTTCATTTATCTGAGAATCAGTGTAGGGACTGGCTAGATGGGAATGACTGTGAAGCGGTGGCCAGCTTAACAAATTATTGCAATATTTTGGAACCAACATTCCCTATGTTCAAAGGAGTTGCAGTTTTTGATATGTTGTCATCAGAGTAACTTTGCATCCTTTTGTGCATAGTGTATATTGTCACTTTACCAGCAGCCCATGCATGCATTGGGTTTTCTTTACATATTCTTGTGTATTCAATGGGTGTTTTTCATTCACACAGAGCAGCGCCTGAGGCAGTGTCGGGTGTTGCTATGGCAGCAACCAGGCACCTGGAGCTGACGCCAATGCCATTACTGGATGCACTCAGGGAGATGGATACGCACCGCCGCCTCCATCACTGCCACACTTAGGAACAGGGGATATAAGGTAAGCTTGTTTATGCACACTCTTTTATAGTTATTATCCTGAGGACAGGGCTCTGCGCAGCCCAAAAATGTTGATCACTTACATGACATAGATCTTTGTTGAAAAATCCTGGCGTGCCAAGTGGGTTTGTACTTGCGTGTACTACCTATAGGAACTGTATATTATATTGACTCTGACACCCAGGTACTAAGCAGCAAACAGCAGGAGTAGTGAGAGTAGTGAGACAATCGGGGATGAGATTCCCTATAGAATAATAATCATCTGTATGACATGACTTTATAATCTCAATATGTTCAATATATGAGGAAGATTTAATTAAACTATATACACAAATTAGGATTAGTAAATATTTTATTATAAAATATTCATGTAAATATTCATGAGAGTATTTAGTAATAGATTCATATTTTATATAACTTGACACATGTTTTCATACATGGTAGAAGTACAGAATAATTAAATAGAAGTGGACACGAGATGAGAATCCCTGGAGAGGAACATTCCTGAATATGGTGTGATTAAAATATAAACCTAAAATCTTTAGACAAGTCAAAATTTAACTATATGTACTTATTGTTATCCAAAAAGCTATATTATTATCACTTTTAGGATATAACACATCACTGAATATTTGAAGGATGTTGTATTGAACTGTATACACATATATTTAAGCTCTAATAAAATCACTATTTTTTAGGATATAATACATCACTTAATAAGAACATAGGACACATATTCCTAAGGGGAAGGATTAATAATATTTAGATTTTTATTTATTCACAAAATGACTTAACATTAGTTGAATACATATATTATTTTACATAATAGGAAAAATAAGTAGTGTAAATGTTATCACTTGTTTAACACTATAGGGATGCACACAACACTTTCACCTAGTTAAATTAAATATGCACTAATTAATTTTTGCTTATTTTTTCTTTTCTTTTTGTATCACGGAAGATTTCACAATACACAATTGGTCTATTATTATACAGTAGCTAGAAGTTTTAATTAAAAAGGATTATAAGATAGGGGGATTTAAATAAGAGATGTTAGGGAGTTATATTTGATATTCATCACATTTAGTTTAAGTATAAGATGTATAGATAATATTAGATAGTTAATATTGAAATTAATAATAATATATAGATACACCATGAAAATGTTATATAGATCTGAATATCACATCTGTATTCACTCCTATATCTCATTACATGCCATATTTTGATGGAGTGAATCTAATTCACTAATAATATGCATAATTAAATTTTATATTGTTTTATACAGAAAAACAAATACAACTAAGCTAAATATTATAAATTGATAGTAAGAAATTCATAATTGTAATAAATATAAAAAAAATTACATAACACATAAATAAGGTAATAAATAAGGAAATTAACATAATAGTATTTTATGGGTATTAAATATTGAAATACACAAAGATGTCAGTTGATCAGGGGATATGAATGAATAGAGTGTAATTGATAAATAACACATATCATGTTCAGAACTATAATAATGAAATTATAAAAAGGAACATGCAGTATAATAAAATAGATATTTATTCATCATATTGTATATGATCCATATACAATGATATGATTAATAATATACCAATTTAATAAAAATACATCAAGATCATATAGGATATATATATAAAAAGCAAGAGAATTGGCAATAATAAAGGCTATGTGATAAGATCTTAAATAAATAGAATATAATGATAATTAACTTTAATTAATTCAAAATGGATAACGTCCAAATGACACGCTGAACAGGGAATCCTGTGACGTCAGCGTATTCAAACACACTATAGAAAGAACAATAAATCTATCAGAGGAATAGATAATTCAAACTGATGAATGGGATCCACTCAGATGGTATAAGAATAACACATGGCAGGCATTCAGGATGCACTGCCTTGAAAAAGCAGCCCCTTGGCAAAATGTGTGTCTGCGTTCCACATGCTGCCACCGGTCACAGCAATATCAGATGCTGAAACACGCTACTATGTGTACTTACTAAACTACATTGTATATTGAGATACCTATTGTCTATGAAGCTTGAGGAATCATGGCGCTTCCCACACTGTTGTTGATTACTATACTTCCAGACGCTGTAGCACACTATCATAAGTCTGCTAATAACTGTTATAACTATATTAATGTATATGAGATGGGACTGATCATGGATGAGAGGGGGATGATTTACAGTAACAGAGGCAACTAAGTTCAGAAGACTAGACACTGTATACTGTAATATCTGTCAGCTAACTCCGTGAATCACAGAAACTTGAATAGCAGAGATAATTTTTAACCGAGAAATAGTAACATTGTAACACCTATACAATTATATTAAAAAAATAAGCAGACAGTTTTTACTTTGGGAACAAGATTATGCCGAATATAACAATATCATTTTATGAATGGCAACATCTCTGATCTAAGACAATAATCCCATATTCTGAATGAATATATGAATACTATTATCACTCAACATACCTGCTCTCATCATATACAACATTACCTGACAGTTACAAACTAAGAGTAATTATATACAGTTACTGTATATAAGACTAATGTCATTGGATGACATTTAGTCAAATGAGCACATATGATCAAATAAACATAATGCTAGCCCAAGAATTCTATGTGTTTAAATGCACATTTTATTATGGATCAACACAACATGGCAGTACACAAATAAATTATGTGAATTGACCGACGACAGGAGGATTTTTTATTATCTAAAACACTTTTCTTCATATTTACTCACATTCTTTGTAACCTTAAACCTTTTCTATATTTTAAATATTTTGTCTATTCCTTTAGACAATGCTTTCTTTAAAAAAAAATTAGAATAAAAGTAATATTTTAGATAATTCCAGAGAACATTTTTCTGATTAATAATATACAGACCCAATGAGTGCACCAAATATAAGCAGTATGTAGGGTGAATGCAGGTGAGTGATAGTGTTAGTGAATGAATGAGTGAGTGCATGTGTAATAAATAAATATAACTTTCAGTGTGTGTGTGTCCTGTTGTTTATTTAATACTATTTTTGTATGTGAACTAGAGGTACCAAGAGTGGCGGAACTCCTGGAGACAATGGAGTCATTTGCCACCGGGTGCCAGCCCTTAAGGGGCACCTGGCTCTATTGTCACCCGGCCATTCTGGGCACTGCTGATCGGTGCTCCACCTCCATGACCTGCTGCTGCCGGAGTGCTATATGGTCGCTGATGTCACATAGAGTGTGACCCGCCTGAGCACCTGATGTGCATGCAGGGGGGGTTTCTGAGTAAAGAGAACCCCCCCCCCCCTGCCCACCGATCAGTAACAATCACTGCTGGCAATGTCTTTGTTTTTTAGCAGCCAATGACAGTCAGACTCTCATTAAAGGAGAGAAAATCAGCAGTGGAACTGCTGGGAAACCTAGCGCTTCATTTAAGCTTGTATTGAAAATCAGTGCCAGCTGCGAGTTATCAGGGTTTGGTTAAAACCCCAGAAACCACAGTCTCTAAAGAAAAATCTAGTGGAACAATGATACTGTGCTGAGCACTGTCAATATTACAATGTGATGATCTATATAAAATCGGTTTGCTGTCTGTTTATAAACAGGAGGCTAGAAAACATAAAAATATTAAAAAGTTATATTTATTAAATAAAACACATCAATTATATACTGAACATATAAAACAAAATTAAAACCAAAAATGTAGCATGTATCATGTGCAAAAGGAAATGTGGATGGTATCACAATGACCTGTATCAGGTGTATTGAGCTAGCTGGAAATCCTTTGAGTACAAACAGTTAATCATGTATCAATAAGACAGGGGTTCCACAACTTGTAACTTATGGATTGTCACTAATTTGCAGCACTGATGCTAATAGGCAAAGGCAGAATCCCACGGACAGATGATTTGAACAGCCAGACTCCACTGCTGAATGTAATTCGTCACTACTGGCATCCCAGTGTGGGAATAATAATAACTGCACTTGATAGTTAATAAAAGTAAAGGCAGTAATGAATTGAAACAACCTTTAGTAGCATGTCCACGCTGTTGTCCTGGTTCAGCCTGTCCTTGGCTGTGCATAGCCGCAGCTGGAGATGTGCCGGCTGCCATGTGACTGAACTACAGGTGGTGAGCAGTCATTGATAGAAGGACTCACCAAATAGATGCCAGTGCACAAATGTGCTGATGTTTTGGAAGCCTCGTCTGCCTGGAATGACGTCAAGACATTTCATCCCGTAAACCACCGGGACTTTCTCAAGACTGAACACCATGGCTCATGGTACCTCCTTAAATCCCTCCAGGCATCCCAATGATTGTTTGATTGATTGAAAACACCTGATTAGCTTTGTATCAGATAGTTTATGTCTTTAATGTTTTAATCTGTATTGCTGTTTTCTTTCTTAGTATATAAAATGCACAATGATGAAATTAAAATAAAAATATATAAGAATAAAAAGAAAAATGAAAATAAATTAAAAATGTATATATAGAAATTGATGTAATTATTATGATGTGTATTATAATAATGATACATTGAAAATCATAAATATGAATGAAAATAACAGAATACACCTCCTGCTTATAATTGCAATGATCTAATAGCATCGCTGGTTCTGGTGATAATTAGTAGTAATTTTGCACACATGGAAAACATTGGATAATAAAAGTCTAACTGAAACTACATATATGACAAGATGGATAGCAAGAAAAAGACCTTGACCGAGATGATTTTAGCAACAAAAAGAAAATTCCTATACCAACAATTCATATTCGTTGGTACTCCTATTCAAACAAATCTACACTAACCAGGACATATATGGAAATGCATGACATAATTTTTTTGTTCCCAAAAGGCTAACTAAATTGCTATATCTATATTTCACATATATCTTAACACAAGGAATTGTGTGAAAATATATGAAAAGTTTGGAAGTATAAGGGGTGCCTCCAATATAGATATATACTAAGTTTAAAATCATATTATGTATCTATCCCAAACTCAGAACAACATACTTGTATTAATACATTCTTATGACCAATAGATAGTTGCACTTGAATATATGGCGGTATACACTGTATGTGTGTATACATACACACATATATACACACAAAAATTCTTTACCTACACTAATGTCTCTATTCTGAAAAACATGTGAGATATTCTCTCAAGGGCTTGATCCATTAAACAAGCAATGTTGATGTTGTTTAATGTGAATATATAAACATATTTGCAGAAATATGTAGTGCTATATACCTGGGAGAGAAATGATGGCGACCAACGTCCCTCGTCAGCCTATACCCAGATATATAGATGTAATATTTTGCACACGATTTAATGTATGTTTACATGTCAGACAAACTCTCTTGTTACATCTGAAATTACCCACTATATCAGATTCAAGCCACAAATTTCGATTTGTATAATATTTTTTCTAATCCATCCATTCTTTCGATTTTCTTTTTTTTTTCTTTGTATTTCTATTGTTCTTATCAGTATTATTACCTTCCATTGACACAAGTTTATTTACGAGATCAGATATATTTAGAGTCTTAACATAGTCTCTTGTCTCATTTAACAGGTTTTTTGGATATCCTCTCCTTTTAAAATGAAGAATCATTTCTTACATTTGATGGGAAAAGTCCTCATCACATTTACAATTCTGTCTCAGTCTTAGGGATGTTTTTAATCCATGGATTGTAATGTCCACTCCTAAAATGCAAATAATTACCAGTGCTTACTGATTTAACATAGTTGGAGGGAACAATGCAACCCTCTTGTATAGAAAATGCAATATCTAAAAAATTGATGGTATCATAGGACTAAATGTGTATGTGAAGTGAATGTTAAATGTATTTAAATTAAGGTGATTTACAAATTCCAGTGCTTTATCTAGACCCCATACCAAATAATAAATAAATCATCTATATAACAACCATAGAGGACCAGGTTGTCTCTATATGGGCCGCTCCAGATGTATTCTTCCTCGAAGCGACCCTTATAGAGATTAGCGAAACTAGGTACAATCCTGGTCCCCATGGCCATTTCGAGTGCCTGTTAATAATAAGTGGTATCAAATAAATAATAATTGTGAGTGAGTATGAATAAAATCGAATTTAAGACAAAGTCACATCACTCCTTTGATAATTTTGTATCTATATCTAAATAGTATTTTGCTGATTCTATCCCCGCTGTATGTAGGATATTTGTATATAAAGCTTTGGACATCCAGGGTGAGAAATCACCACCCCTTTGTCCAAGACACTTCAGCTGTTTTCTGTAGTATATGTTTAGTATCTTTGATGTATGACTGTAGGTTAGCGACATGACCCTGTATATGTGCATTACCTAACTGTGATAAATTAGAAGTGAGGGAGCCTATACCAGAAATAATGGGATGCATGGTAGGTGAAACCAGTGATTTGTGAATTTTTGGTAAGTGATAAAAAATGGGAGTGATGGGATGTGCACAGACTAAAAATTTATAAATATGTTCATATATTGTGTTTTCCTCCATTGCTTCATCCAACATATTTTCATATTTCTTTTTGTAATCAGCAGTAGGATCCTTCGATAAGATAGTATAATACTTTATATCTTGCAACTGTCTCATGGCCTCCACTATATAATCTTTTCTATCTTGCAAATTAATTCCCCTCCTTTATCCACAGATCTGATAATAAGTGAATAATTCTCTTTTAACTGTTTTAAGGCTGCTCTTTCACTTTTAGATAAGTTTTATTTGAAGGACAGAGGATAGAAGCCCTTTTCATTTCTTGATTTATGGCATAATTTCTTTAAATTGGGTAAAGTTTTACTATAGAAGATGTTAATAGCAGGACTTTTTTGTTCTATTGGAAAAAAATTGGATTTCTTTTTGAATTGAGGCATGCTCAAATGATTATTCTGAGTATCAATATCAAAAAGCAGTACTACTTCTGTAGAATTTTCACTTAATAATTGTTGTAAACATAAAAGGCCTTCTTGATCCTCATCATTCAAGATTATGGGGGAGAGATCATCAGAGATCTTATTAGTATTCCTAGATGCAAAATAGCATTTCCTACATAAATACCTGGTGAATTTGTTTAATTCCAGAAATTATTCCAAAAGATTTGGGTCTTTAGTAGGCGCAAAACTTAACCATCTCTGTAATAGTCTTTTCTCATTTTCATTTAGATTATGAGTGGAGAGGATGAGTGGAGAAGTTATAGATTCCTCTTTCATTTATCTGTATCTGGCTCTCCTTAATTCTTTTTCCTCTTCTACTTCTTTTTCTCTGCGTCTTTTTATATGTTGATGAGTGTGGTTGGTTAATACTTCATAAGTGTTTGATCCGTCACTTGAAAAAAATCCTTTGGTGAATTCTGCTGCTCCTTATTAGTTATGGGAGGGGTATTCTAAAGGTTTTTGCTCTTTCATTTAAGTCTAATCTACTTCTATATTGTAAATCATCTCCATATTTTCAGGTTTTACAATCATATTGGGGGAGTTTTTCTGTATAGGATGGTGATAGGAATCTCTGTTTCTTGTATAGGGGGAAAGGGTACCTCGTCTAGTTCAATAATGTTCTTTCATACTGAGATCTCTTCTATTTTTGTTGTACGTTCTAATTTTGTTGGTTTTGTAGTCATCCTGATCTCTGAGTAATTTTCACTTCTTAATCTGTACCAATTCTTTTTCAAATCTCTCAGCTCTATTATGAATTGGTTTGTCTTTCTCTTTAAATGTAATGTGCTCCTTAAATTTAAGTAGATCTTTAGTTTCTTCTATTTTCTCTATAATTTTGGTCACCTTAGTATCTGTGTATCTAATTAAAAGCTTAATTAACGAGAAGGAACATTGATCCAATATATTGTTCCACTCTTCTTGTAGAGTCAGATTATCATTTATTGCTAGGTGTCTAAAAATTCTTAGTCCTCTTGGGATAATTTTTTCATCTAAGTATTTTTGTAATGAGATGCTATCCCACCAATTCCTCATCTCTTCTTTTAGAAGGTCTTCTAATTTGTAGAATAATTTATTCATGCTTGGATTGCTATTATGTGTTGGGTCAATTGTTACCTCCTCTTTCATGGATAATACATACATATCTCTTCTGTTTTTTCTATCATAATAACTTTTACAATGTGCCATGACAGAGAACAAGCCAATATATTCCCCAAAATTGGAATGAGTGAATATATAGCAGCCTTGGGCACAACTGTATTGCAAAGAAAAGGAGAGAAAATCAGCAGTGGAGCTGCTGGAAACCCAGCGCTTGATTTAAGATTGTATTAAAAATCAGTGCCAGCTGCGAGTGATCAGGGTTTGGTTAGAACCCCAGAGACCACACTCTCTAAAGAAAAATCAAATGGAACAAGGATACTGCGCTGAGCACTGTCAATATTACAATGTGATAATCTATATAAATGGGTTTGCTGTCAGTTTATAAACAGGAGGCTAGAAAACATAAATATATTAAAAAATTATATTTATTAAATAAAACACATCAATTATATACTGAACATATAAAACAAAATGAAAACCAAAAATGAAACATATATCATGTGCAAAAGGAAATGTGGATGGTATCACAATGACCTGCATCAGGTGTATTGAGCTAGCTGAAAAACCTTTGAGTACAAATGGTTAATAATATATCTATAACACATGGGGCACTGCATATGGGGCACCACTGGGGGCACTGTATAAGAGAAACTGCATAGGGGGCATCGGCAGCTGGGGTTGGCATAGGTGCTGGGGTGGTATTAAACTTTAAATTGGGGGAATGGAGGGGGCACCAACATTTATCTTGCCTCCAGGCACCGGGGATGAAGTTAAGCCACAGGGTGCCCACAGGCCCTTAATGCACTGCATGCTGATACTTGTAGTTCTCCAAGTACCATCATGTGGGAGAGGCTTGCTGGGATCTCTAGTTCTCATGCAAAGGATAATATTATTTTTTATATTTTTCACACAATCAACCAGGCACCCACAGCCCAGTGGAACTGGGCTATCAGTCCAAGCCTGTGGTGCCATGGAGAGGGGTAATCCTTTTATTAGGTGGGACCCCCAGCTGTGGCATTACACTCCTGCTAGAAAGAGGCCGGTGCTAGTTGTGGATAATATGTGGGCCCCCTACTCATTTTGTCAGTTGTATTTCCACAACCAGGACTGGTTTACTGAGCCTAGTGCTGGTTGATGAAAATACTGGGGCCCCCTTTATTTGCCCCCCCATATTTTCACAAACAGGATCTGCTCAGAAAATCCCGGTGCTGGTGGTGCTTTTAGGCAGGACCCCACAAATTTTTTTTTTTATATTTACACTTTTATAGTTTTTTTATCACACAGAAGCATGCCTGGATCTCACTGATCTGTGCATGCTTCTGTGTAACTAAAACTATGAAAGTAGCATTACAAAGTGCATGTCTACCCACAGTTAATATTGCATGCACTCGAATGCAAGTCAAACTGGGACTATTAAACTCACACCATATTACATTTGTGAGTCTAGGGACAAACTTGCACCTTCCAAATGTGTGAGAAGATGCGAGTTTGTCCTGCACTAAAAATATGCATCCTATTACATCCCTCCCACCATCTCTGTCCTGTTTCAGGCCATTTGCTCACATGAGCAGGGCCCTATCTACCCTTTGTATCGATAAATCCTTTGAATGTGTTCCCTGTTATGTGAAACATTTTTTTCTATGACTTGTAACTCTAATTATCAAGCACTGTTGAGTTTTTTTGCACCTTACAAATAAACAATGCTGATGGCAAAGGGGCTCATCTGATCTAAAACCTTTCTGAAACAGATGATCTTTGGTGACTTTTTAGGCTATCATAGTTATAAGTGGAAGTTTTAATTAGTTTGCCATAACAGTTTCTCTTTACAATACTTCAACACAAGCTAAATATGTAATTGTAATATGCCTCAAATGTTTTAATGATTATCCCTACATGTCTGTAGATCAGTATTTTCCAACTTAACACCTCAGTACAACATAGTGCATATTTTACAGATTTTCTTGTTGGAGCACAGGTGTAGTCATAAATCTGGGTACACACTATTAAATATATTGTGCAATCTTACTTTTGACCAATCTTCATGACCATCATATAGTGTGTACCACTAATATGTCATTTTCACCGGCTGTTCATTGCATCATCCCAATGGATGTACTGCACATCCAATGGGACAAATCCACATGTGACCAAGTGTTGTTGCGTGTAGCAATATATTGCATTGTCATACAATGGATCATGTAGTATGTAGGGCGATGCAATATATTGTTACATCGCATTGCTGCATCACACCCTCATTCAGGTCTGTACCCAGATTAACTCTCTGGCATGTTTTAATGGATTGACAGGTGGCTATAATTATTTATATAATATTATTTTTTAACTGTCATTCTGTGAGGAAACCTGCAAAACATGCACTGTTAGGGTTCCCTGAAGACTATAGTTGGGAAACACTGCTTTAGAGCAATCCAATGTATTAGCAATACAACTATTTCAACTGAATCTAAACATTTAGAAAATATTGTACATTCTCAAGGATGTTTTGTATTCTTTTTATTTATGTTTAATAATATGTTACAAGCAATCTAATTTTTAAAAAAGACAGGTGTTTCAGAAATATTGGAGGATATCATTAAATGAGCTTCATAAATGCCACAGAGAAATAAGGCAAAAGCAATTAAAAATACTACAGCATTAAGCAAAATAAAATACATATAATAATGCTTGGGAAAGTAAACATCTACCCTCTTGTTTTAATTCATGTAGTCAATACAGATCCTACATATTTCCTATCTGTAATATCTGCTTCTGCAGAGTCAACAAAAGCATGCCTGCAGTAGCAGATAATGCATTAGTTTGATGCCCCTTTCACACTTGCAGCAATAACCCAGGTTATTCTACATGAACGCGCAGCACCCGGGTTACTGTGCAGTGTGAAAGGGCCAGATTAAAATTATCTGTGTCTAGTGACCTGGCATTTCAACCCTGGTCAGGAGAAGGGTTGAACAGGTATTCAACCCAGCTCATGGTGTAGTGTAAATGGGTAACCCTGGTCAAAGCAACCTGGGTCCCGTTCACTGCAAAGTAAGAGCCGGCACTTGTAGATGAGATAATCTCCAAGTGCCGGCTCATCACATGACATTATCCACCCAGCATTAGTGTTGGGTCAGGCCACGAGTCTGAAAGGGGTCTCAGCCGGGTAGCACCCAGAATGGGCGCATGAACATAATCCCGGTTGCGACCCATTATTCAGATGTAAAAAATATCTGTCTATATTTGATTGGGACAAAAATGAACATTGTCTGAAGATCCATTGACTTTATGCCCAAATATTTAGCTACATTTTCAAACACACATCTTTGAAGTAATGAGAGCCTTCACATATAAGTGAGAGTTATACAATCTGGTTTAGAGGATTTCAAAGCCTTATGTATTGATTAATATATCAAGTTGGAAATCATATTTTCTGACAGACTGATTAGATATGTTTGTTCCTAAAGTAACATTTTAATATTTAGTGGCTGATGATAACTTCACCATCTCTGGAACATATATCTCTATGAACTGCTCCTTATATTGCATTTTTCAACATCTTGGACTTTCCTTTCCTTATCAGATTAATGTCTGCATGTTATATCTTGATGTTTTTTTACATTATTGCAGGATCTATGCAACTTGTCCTGGTACTTTTTATGGTTGATTTAATTTGCATAGTAATATCTTTTTATAGTTATATTATTGAATAAATTAATAGATTGTAACATTTTACTTTTTTGTTGACCAGATTCTACACCATAGGCCAAATTTAATTGTGCATACACATGGTCAGATTTTCTGTCAGATCTGAACAATAACGATTTAAAAAAATCATTCAATTATTCATATCTGAAAGAAAATCTGACATGTGAGCCTGCAACGATGAACAATGCGCATTCCCGCTTGTCAGATAATGATATCTGACATCTGATGTGTTTGCAGTCAGATTTGGACGATTCCATTAAGTTTAATACAGTCTAAAATCGTTCAGTCATTCAAATTGTTGAAATCGTGCAAATTGTTCATAAAATAGTTCAAAATATTCAATTGTTCATCGTTCATCTGACTTATCTGACCATATGTATGCACCATAATAGGGTGAGAGTTTAGAAAATGTGAAAGTTTAGCAGTAACCTGTCACATTGTTCAAGCTTTATCTTCCAGATGGGAAAACTTCTGGATGTGAGTTGAAATTGTGAGACTTTCTTTGAGTCTTAAAACATGTGAGTTTGCATGTCCTCTATTACATTGGCCGAGTTTAAAATGCCATTAAGTTTTTTTCCTGCTTTTGCATATGCACATAATGTAATTCTTATCATCTGGTGGTATAAAAATATCAATTGTGAGGACTTATTTATATCCTTTAACTGCAACATTGCTTGAGAATCTTGCTAACACATTCTGATGAATTCTCCAAATGCTTATGTTGATATAATTCTTTATATGTCTAAATGTATCCATTGCATTACCAAATTTTAAAGATTACTGCTGGGAACTGTATTTGTGATATTTGATCATTTGTGGTTGTGACAATTTTAACACACCCACTCTTTGCTATTTTAAAGCAATGGATTTTTTTTTTGCTATGGCTGTTAACTTCTGCCTAAAACAAATCTGTTGCCAATTGTTTATTCTAACCTTTAAGCTGACTTGCTACGTTTAAACATTTCTACAAGTCTAGAATGTGCAAAGTTATTTTCCCAGTTGCTGTTTTCCCATGTGGTTAATTGGTTTTGATTTTTGTAAATGAGCATTCAATTAACAAATAGGAGTATTTAAGCCTTGTTGTTTTTTAAACTGTGTGCTTTTACACATTGATTGCAACACATTCTACTCATTAGTTTTGTTTTATTTGGTTGTTTAATAAATATTAAGATATATGTTACATATATGTACATTATAAATGCACATCAAATTATGTTTGGTGACCACTTGCATTCCAAATGGGTAGAAAGAGATTTTGGTGATAACTACTTCACTAGTTAGTTAATTATTGACATATGTATTTATGCTGTTATATACAGAAGGTGAGTAAATTCATTAAACCGCTACTGTATGAGATGATAGCTTATGAATTTATAAGTAGTGAATTACTTTCTTTTTTTGTGCCTATGTCTTCTACATCAATCAATCAAATTGTTTGCAAGCTGCTCATTCTGGATAATATAATCTTATATTTTAACTGCTGGAATGATTTCTTGTCATCAAGCAATTTAAAAAATCTTTGTGAGTAGCCTGTCATTGTTTCACTGCTTTATGCAACTAGTGTAGCTCTAAAATCTGTCTTCAGATCTCCTCAACATTACATGTGAGCCGAGGTGGACTGAGGTAACTTCATCCTATGACGACAAGTAGAAAAAGTATGGGAGTATAGTATGGTTTAGTGTACATTAGGCTTGATTCAGAGATGAACAGTATTGCACAGCTGCAGGGAAACATCTGTGCAACACTCTCCAACTAAATACAAATGCAGCAGGAGGTGTCTATAGGAAATGGACACTTCTTGCATGCATCTCAGATCCAAGTGCAGAGTCCATAGATTCTGCCATGGATTGCCATCGCACAATGGTTGCTGCTTTGGCAACGTTGCGTAAGCTGAAGATTTCTCAGCCTGGGCTTTGGTACTGGACAGCCAGGTACAGGAATTCTCCGTCCTAAAATTCAGTGCCTGGGCTTGGCACACCATTAAAAAAGGGGCAACAAACCCTCATTTTGGAGAACAGTCTTTTGTGTTTACCCCCCGCTCTGCCTGATAAATTCCGTAGCATTATACTTTGACTGTCATTATATAATACAGAGCTCGTTAACTACAGAAATAGAAAAATTGTACAAATCAGACACCATTGTCTTTTGGTTAGTGTAAAATAGACTGTGTGCCCCTGTAACAGTCATACAACTTAATATTTCTATGTCTATTTAAATATAAAATGTTTTGGTAAAACAAAAATGTTAACATGATATAAGGCATGTCTGATGTGTGTTATAAGTACAATATGATCATAAATAGAATGCCTATTAATGTTTATACTCAGTATTTTACTTAAAGCAGGGAAAACTGACATGTAAAATAAGTTAATTAGCATGAAAATAGAAGAGAATGCTCCATTGCAGAAACAGAAAAAGATAACTGAGCAAATATACAGAGGGGAGCATTAGTTTTTGCTGACACACACAAATATGTTTCATTGGATACATTAAAATAGATGTTTTTACTTTGAGACAAAACATACATACATACATAATGACAGAAATTAGGTAAACAAAAAAGTTCTCTACATTTTGCAACATAGATGCATTATTAAACTCAATGTATAAATTATATTCTTCCATTGACAAAATATAATTTTATATAAAGAACAATCCATATGAATGAACGGTAAATTGTACAGCTATGTATTTCAAGAAATGTTCATAATTCAGTAGTTATTACATACAACAAAGTAATTAAAATTAAACAAAAATAACAATTACATAGCACTAAACTATATAATGAGAATCATATGGGAAATGAATATCCAGTTTACTCAGCTTTGATATCATTGTTTGTTTCTTTAGCATGTACATGCATTTGCATGGCAACTGTTTATGTCTGTGGGAGATCCAGGCATATGGTACAATACAGGTGGGAGGAGCCATGTTGTGGGTAAATCATGTATTAACAGCAAATCACATCATCATGCATATGCTCCACCCACATCACTAGAGAAGTGAGTGGGTTGTCTATCCACCTCCTGAGAACACCTGCAAATTCTGAATTCAGGAGTCTACCATAAGTTCTGGGAGAGTTTTCAAGCATACAGAGAGAGAATAAATGAGAGCTAAATTGGTGAACAGTATTTTATAGGACAATGGGCAGACCACTGGGAATCGGTATGGAATCCCGGCTGCCGCATGGCCAGCAGTTCGATTCCTGGCAGCGGCAGCCCGACAGATCAGCAGAGCCCGGCAGTGGAAATCCCAATCGTCCCTAAGATAAGTATAAACTAACCTAACCTAACCCCCTAACCCTAACCATCCTTAGGGGTGCCTAACCCTAACCTCTCCCCCAAGTGCCTAACCCTATTCTCCCCTCTAAGTGCCTAATACTAACCCCCGTTTCCCCGCTGCCTAAACCTAAGTCCCCCAGTGGGGTGCCTAACACTGACCTCCCCCGGGGGTACATAACCCTAACCCTCCTTCTCCTAGCCTAACCCTAACCCTCCCAGGGGGGTGCCTAACCCTAAGTCCCCCCCGGGTGCCCTAAACCTAGCCCTTACCCCCCACAACTGTCCGCTTTATCCCGGCATGGGATAAGTGACCGACGTGTATATCTAGATGCCTGTCATTTACCCGATGCCGGGAGACCGGCGCTCGGCATCCCGATCGAAGGGGAAATGACAGGCATCTATATATACATGCCAGTCATTTATCCCACGCTGAGATAAAGCATCCGGGAAGCCAGCTGTCGGTATTAAGGCAGCCGGTTTCCTGACTGCATACTGATCACTGACCTTTTATACATTGCCACACCACTTTAGCTCCCATCTTTGCATAGTGGTGATGATAATGGCAGGGGCACATAGTGCTCCTGTCATTCTGATCACTTCCCTGCATTTTAACATAATAGGAAGCGGTGACAGCAGCACATAACGTGTGTAGTTATTAATTTTACAGCTATCACCCCTTCATACACTTTGCCCTGTCAGTCATAGAAATCCACAAAATACTCACATTGTGCTTAATACAAAGAATACATATATTTATTTGAGGCAGTTATTATAGGTATAATTCCTTGGAATTTTGGTTATACCTGTAGAGAGATGGAATGTGGGTGGTTTTATAGGTGTCACAAGTTGGAGGGTGGTTGGTATTGGTCAGCTAAGGTGAGAATCAATACCATTTTGGCCACTTCATTAATTGTAGGTTGGAAACTTATAATTTGTCCTCCTACTTTAAATTGGTAAAGGGTCATCTGTTACAATCATGTTTTATCTGCAACTGTACACATAAAAATAAATAAATTTCATGCCAGTGCATATCAACTTTTTTTATTACATTTATTACTTAGTTTTAATGCATTATTTCCCCAATATACTGTACAGTAAGTTTGAAGAGTGAGTTGTTGTAATATGCACACCAGAGGCTAGAAATAAAGTATCTGCTGCCAAATTGGACTCCTCTGTAATCTGGCTACTTTCTCTTGACCAAAATTGCTCCACAAACTGCAATAGAATTTAGCAAGCTTATAGATGTGTTCTCATATATCAAACATCTTTACACCATATGCTGTATAACACCCTGTGCAACTTTGAGAGGATTTGTGTACTGTATTTTTCTTTACATTTTGCATCTTTGTTGCATCAAAGACACAGCAAAACTTCACTCACAGTGTACCAGAGAAGCTAGGCTGTGACAACACAGTAATTTGTACAACACACGTACTAAGTTGCAAATGAACCACAATGGAACTTGGCATGAGGAAAGCTGTGGCAATACGCATCAGAGACCTTTTTACACAAATCCCAACTTAGTTGCAAACAGATGTACAATGTTGCAATTGCCTCTTACTCCTGATCTAGTCCGCCATTACCATACTGCAGTATGTAGACCTCCATGCATTGCACTCTGAAAATGGAACATTTTCAGAGTTTGATTTCAGGAACCTACACCATCTTTAGATACAGTTGGTTCCACAAGACCAGTACCTTCCTATGTGAAGGAGGTCCAGATTTTGAATCCATTCCGATTCCTCATCTCCCTTCATCCCTGTGATTCATTTAGCAGTGCTCATGCATGAACCCTGTCAGACCCAGCAGTGTAAAATTCCACTTCTGCTAACAAACATTGGAATCATCAGGAAAAAGAATTATAGGGACAGGTGTTTTTAAAGCAGCTGTACTTGCATCGGAGCAAAATTGAATTGCTCCTATAGTATCATATCTGTTGCCACAACTCACAGAGAGTCAGATACTTAATTCAAACAGGGCAATCTGAAAAAATAATGTGTGGGCCCCTTACCCTCATTTGTGTTTTGGGAGAAAGATTTAAAAGGCATGTGTACATTTTCTTAATAATAGCCCTGGAAATGCTGGCACAGTAGAATGATTCTAGAATCGGGAAGAACAAAGCAACAGAAATAAAGGAATACAGATATAGCTGAAGGAGAACTGTAGGTGAATGTGGCAGTGTTTGAAGTTCTTTACATTCTATTCCTCAAGATGCCTGGGGGAGTCTACTACATTGACGAGTACAGAGCTAATATTTAGGTAATGATGATGTATTCAAAAGTGGTACCCTCACCTTTCTGCTACACAAAGACAAGGATAAATATGCCTGGAAGGTGATAATGTTCATGCCCTTTTAGAAAACTGTGATGTTAGCATTTTCTGACAATTCAATAGCTACTCTACCTCTACAGTACAGTATGTCTGATTTTAAATATACACTCATAGGAAGTTTTCTTATATTTCAAATATTTTAAATTTAAGGCTATAGCAAAAAAGCATTTATATAACTGATTTAACTTCTTTACGAAATATATGAACCTAGAAATGATAAATGAACAACATTGGGTATTTAGTCGCAATTTGCTAAAACAAAACATGAAAGATATGTACTCTATATGTGCACTTTGGGTATAAAGTGAGGAAAAGATGACTTCTCTAAGTGTGTCAGAGAATAGTGCTCCATTCTGGAAGAAACACATTATTGAAGAAATTATTAGTGCAGACATGTAGTGACTGCTTATTTTTATCTATAAAAACATACAAATTAAAAGAGATACATCACCACCAATTATAAGTTTTTACTATTCTATATAATTTCTAGATTATTAAACAGCAGAATAAAGTTTTAAAAAATGTACTTGACTAGTAAACTAGGACGATGTTTAGTGAAGGTGAATTTAGTGATAAATATATCATATTGAAGGTAAGTGCAAAGACTTTTTCTTCCTGTAAAATAGTTTACAGCATATTATTCAGCTGGCCAGAGCTGCAACTTTAGTCCTATACTTTAAAATTAATGTTTTTACACATTCCAGTGGCAGTGTTTTTGAGATGGATCATACCTATTTGTGCTTACACAAACATAAGGCTAAACCAAGCAGCATTATAAGATAACAAAATAAAAAAGGGAAAGTAAGTTGGACATTCTATTGAAATATTTACTATTCCAACCATGTACAACAAATAGAGTATCTACAAATCTGCAAATGTGAGAACATCCAAAAAAACAGAAAGTGAGTGTGTATGATGTAATAAGATTTCCAGACACTTAGGGGATAACTCATTTAAGTGCAGGGATTTGTCTTGAGGGGAATAGCATTGGCTTTCATGCCCAGAGCTGTTCATCAATTGCCATTTTGCACAAGCAGTAAACCACCAGTTAATCTGCACTAATCCATGTGGACTGGTCACACCAATGGTGTGTGACTGGTGCCAATGCACAAAGTCCAGGGCTCTGTGGGCAACTCCATCAGTATCACTGCTGCAGTGCCCTCATGGTGTCCATTAGATGCTCCAGACAGGCACCCTGCAATTTATGAAGCTGATCTGGAGCATCCTCAGGATGCTCCAAGTCAGCACTGTACTTACTGGTTCTGCTGGCCCCACCCTTTTCAGCACAGGGCTTATTTAAGCCCTGTTACAGCCCTGTTGGAATCTATGGATTTCCCTGTGCATTAAAATGCAGAGTCTGCATCTTAAAGCAGATTTTTCCTCACAGCTCCTGAGGCTTTGAGGAAAAATGCACCCTCTTAGCTTAGTGCATGGGGTTCTAGCAGCTAATTGAATCAGGCAAGACATTCAATTAGCTGCGGGGTAAACCCTGCACCTATTTTACTTCCCTAAAATGTTAAATTTGCCAGGTATGCAATGTATGAGACAATGCCTTGTACAAAATCAATAAATACTAAAACTGAAAATATCATTGCACATATTTTGTTAAGAATTAAAAATACCAAAGTTTCATAGTATTTATTTGGGAGGATGCAAAAAAAATCATACAATTAAAAAATATATACATATTGTAAGAGGCCATGGGCTAGATAAAGAAAACAGCAGCTTTTGCAAGCCACTGCTTCTAGGTGGGCTTGACCTGCAAATTTAAAGTGGCAACAATGTTAAGTGCAGAGCTTGGCTTAGTTTGCACTAAATGTTATTGCTGCTTTATATTTCCAGGTAATTTCTTCTAAGCAGTGGTGAAAATCATAGAATGTCACTTATTGATCTTCTTTGTGCAGATCTAGAATAAAATAATGTCACAGAAAAGCATTCAATTATAACATTTTAATCTGTACTTTGTAAAAATGATTGTCTCTGTCAATCAAACACTAGGATTTCTGTGGAACCATGATAAAGTTTGACTCATACAGTTTTATTTTTATTGTCAGAGGATTGCAGAAAGTGGATTGACTTTCAGATTAAGGCAAGAAGCGGTTTGATTTAGCACACAAAGGAATGCAACAGTAAGGAAATAAATGTGGATGTGAAAAACTGGTGTATGTGCCTATCCAATAGTATACTGTAGATACATTCACTGATAATTAATGTACTGCTAGACTTGATTTTGACAATATATTTTCAATGCAATTTTTGTATTTGTCCTGCTTTTGCTTCAAATAACAAACATAAGTGGACCAAAAATAGTTAACATTATAACAAATTTCAATAAGCAGCCTATTGAAAAAAGAAACATAATAAGTTGAAGTTGATTTTTTTAAACAAGTCAATAATATTTTTGAAAAAAAAACATGTCTACAATCATTTCAGAATTTTTTGAATCATTTGTTTTAAAAATAAAAAAATATAAGGCCACATAAATAAGCCCTAAATCCTGCTCAGAGCATTAATGCTAGAACATGTCAAACAGCAGTTTTATTTGAATGCATACTGTACTTGTTTTATTTCACACAAGATATTGCTAAAGCTTGGCAACTAAATCTAAAACAAATTCTGTACTCCATTAAAAACCACACGTTTCTATGCCATGCCAACTGCCTTTTTGCTTAAGTCACATAGTATAAAAGCCCTTTAGATATTGAAATGTGCCGTCTCCTATTCCCTTTATTCCCTTAGTCACCATGATGTCACCATTATGATGATGCTTAACAGAAAGAGCAAACTGGATTAGTTTGATCCTAATTCACCATATCGTGTTTGGTGGAAACCAAACACAGATTTTCACCACAAGAACCATGTGGCTCAGAAATATTTTTAGTTTGTTTTGCAGTCACAGTACTTGGATGCCTCGGAATCATTGGGGTTTATTTACTAAAGCTTCTAAAACAAGTGGTGATGTTGCCCATAGGAACCATTCAGGTTCTGTGTATAATTTTCTAGAATGCAATGATAGTGACAATCTTATTGGTTGCTATGAGCAACATTACCGTGTGTCTATTTTAGAAGCTTTAGTGAATCTACCCCATTGAGACTATCATGAACTCCTCTTTATACTAGAGTTTACATAGTAGAAATTGTGTGGACTTTATGAGAACTCTTCATTAACATATGTCATCAAAAAACAATATGTTGTAAGGAGTAGGGGGAGAAAGTGCACCATATATCAAAGAGACGTATCATTATTATTATTATTATTATTATTATTATTATTATTGTTATCTTTTATTTACAATGTGCCACAAAGAAGTGGCTTTGTAACTCTTTCCAGACTGATATAATTCAATAACTTTCTTTCTACTCTATTTTTGGAATTAATTTTGACCACAGTGTACAGTACTGTGCTGCTTGTTGAGACTTTTAGCCAACTTCATTTTGCTGGTGTCGAAGCTGGATTATTGGCTGATACAAGATCAGTTTAAAATTGAATCGCAGTGACACCATCTTGCGACTGGCTGCAAGACGCCATCTTGGAAATGAGATTGCAAGACGCCATTTTGCCATTTTAGATAAACTCACACTTTAGTACATGTGGCGATATTACTATAAGCATCATTCGATTGCATCTGTGACCATCGCCATTAGTTACGGTGATTCACCCCAAAGCCTATTTCATGACTTTACGTAGTTTGGGTGCTCTGGATAAAGTGTACATTATTATAATTCCCCTAAAGGATATAATTTCAAAATTGGATTGCATTAGCTAAACAGAGCAAATGGCCATGTGAAAACTAGCCTATGTAGATAAGCTTCCTGGACATAATGTCTGCTCTCACTCCAGGTGGCCCTGCTCGAAAACGGCAAGAGAGTCATTTGTAGCACCTTACATTAGCAGGATTCCTACAATAAAATACCTTCAAAGACAAGAGTGTTATCTGAGGTTTGGGTCTTGTAGCTGTGCTAAATTGCATTTACACAAGTACCTGGGTGAACAAAGGACTGTACTTTTTAGCTTGGGAAGGGTGGGGGCTGCTGAGAGAGGGGGCGTGTGGAACTATAATGCTCAGCATTCCACACTACTAGGTGTTCACTTAGTTTAGGTGAGATTTAAGTGCACCATTTCTAATACACACATTAATACGCACAATTGCATATTAGCGAATGCATAAGATCCTGTATGAAAACGCTGTTTATTAGCTTCATGCGCATGCATCTGCCCCAAGTTAACTAGCATCTTTACATCACACCCCACATACTTACACATTACATATTCACATAAAAGGTTTAATAAGCTTTAAAGTATAAGATTTAAGTTTTTTCATTTAGCATAAATGCTGTGAAATAAAGATTATTTGGTAACTAAGGTTTTATACATGATAAGTAAGCCGTGATTGGTATTGTACTGATGCGTACTCTTTCTTTACTCTTTCAACATTATTCCGGTACCATCGGTGTGGAGATCGCATCATGCATTCTCAAGTTATGGACTGCAGAGACTTCAAGCAACAAAATGTACATAATATGAACAACTGTAAGGATAATTGCATGAGTCAGGAAACCAGAGACCCCCAGTTGTTAGAGGCTGGGTTGTGTCTATTTGAATCAACCTGTTAAATGCCTTGTAACATATGCCCTCTCCTTTAGGTTGTTTATTTCTAGGGGGTAGAAATATGTGTTCTGACCCTGGGTTCCTAGTCTTTGTGCTGAATACTGATTGATGAGGGGTTTCTCGCTGATGCCTAACATCTGGACCAGAGAGCGCTGCGTATGTATAATTGTACTTGGGTCTGTATAATCTCTTTGCGCTAAGATTATATGAGGATCATAGCATGTAACTGCTGTACTTTACTTGAATAATAGTTTGTGCTTTAGAACCACATGTTCTAAGTCTGGAGTCTTTATTTACTGGATGACTGCGTATGCAAATTAGTGTCATCCTTAGAGGTTTATAGGAAGGATATTAGAAGGCATAGGCAGGGGTATATAGAGGTACAAAGGCAGCATCCTTAGTTGGGGGCTCATAGTGAAGTCACTTACCTACTCTCACGGCACATGCAGTTATCGATATCACAGCAAAGGGTGGAGTGGCCACATGCCGGGTTTTCCTGCAACCGCTTTGTGCTGAAAGATTGCTATCCATTTTTGTGTGAGCCAAAGAAGCTGTTTATACTCCAGGGACAAGAGAGGAAAAAGTTTGTTTTCCTTTGTTGATAGAACCTAACGTTTAAAAGGATGCTGCAGTATTGAGCACGCGGCTGAGTCGCAGTTTTGCGCACAGTAAAGATGCACTTTTGCGTACACAGCTAAAAAGTTGTCATACGGTTGTGTGGTAGTCGCATTATTGTGTATGTGACTGGTCGCACAATAGCGTACACGTATTTCCGGTTGTACTGCCACGTGTTTAAATAAAGCCGTTGAGATTTACATTTTTCAATTGTTATCAATAGCTGGGTTAATGTGTACTTTTCTGCACAGGAAAAAGTGTGTAACAGTGAGTATTTGTTGGTAGGGGTAACTTGTTCCCTACAGTTAGAGGTACCGTATAACCTTTAAGGGCTAGGTGCTAGCCGCTCGGTAAGCAGCTTACCGTTCAGTACACAGAGCAGATGTATGGTTTGTTATTTTTATTAGGGACTGGCTCTCAGTGTGATTGCAATGTTCAATAATTAGGTTGGGTTATTTGAGCAGTGTAGTTGAGCCGCACTAGGAAACTTGTGATTGTGAGCTGAGAGGTAATAGGTGAGCAGGGGCATCTAGAAATTTCTTCCTTAGGTGAGTGGGGGCATCTAGAAATTTCTTCCGTAGGTGAGCGGGGGCATCTAGAAATTTCATCCGTAGGTGAGCGGGGGAATCTGGAAATTTCTTCCGTAGGTAAGTGAGAGTATCTAGACTGTCTTTCACCAATTTAAATCTTTATTGAAAAACTTAGGGTTCTCCCAGGATGAGGGCCAAGCGATCGGTAGAGATGTTAAGTGATTTGCTGCTGTTGGAAGTGCCACTTAGGTCAGTGCGGCAAATTATGCATATTAAGTATGGTGCCAATGCAACCAGGTATTGTGATTTATGGTTTAATATGACAAGGAAGAGTGTTAAACCATTTCCCAGAATTGGTAGTTTTGATAAAAATGTTCTAGATAATGTTCGGGATCACATCAGTCTGATGCGCTCCTGAGAGATAAAGATAAAATATTATGAATGTTTAAAGTTGTGGCAGCATGAAGGGGATGCGTGGCTTAAAAATGTGCAAGCGATGCAAACTAGCGTTGCGAGCGCATTGCCAGAGAATACATCCACGACACTAAATTGCAATGTGGGCGAGCCACAAAATGGTGCGCACGTGCAGCAAGGTAGCGTTGTGGAGAGTATTGTCAGCAATTCACACCCACCACCCCCACCTTATGTGGATGGAGGTGCAGTACAGTTACCAAAAATACCCATAAAAATGTAACAAGCAATTTGTACCCTCTCTTAAGCAACAAATAAGGAAAAGGTTTATGATGTGGATGATGAGCCTATTGTAATGTCTGCCATTTCCCATGCTGTGCAAATAATAGATGCTGCATCACCACAATCATGAGTGGTGCCACCATCTTCATCGGTAACAGCAAGGGAAGTGCTAACACACTCTGCACCCATAGAGGAAGTTGTTAATACCATACGTAGCAGCAGATTAAACCCCCAGCCAGGTAACCAGGTCAAAGGTAGCAGCACTACTGGTCTGCACCCCATTCGGACGATAACTGTTCCAAATGGAAATGCAGATGCAAACGGTGTAGTGCCCATGAGGGAAGTAGTAATGCATTGTCCTTGGACAAGAGCAGAACTAAACTCCTTCATAAATGATTTCCCCGATCCCAAAAAGTAACTAGACAAATGTCAAAGATTTTTGAGGAATTTGGGTAGTTCTCATGAGCCAACTAATAAAGATTGGCATGTGGTGTTAAGGGCCTGTCTACAACGCAATACTGACATGACAAAATTTATCACAGATTGTGTATTGGATGGTGACGTTTCCTTAACAGACCAAGTAAACCAAGAAAATATTTCCTGCATCATAACTCAATTGGGTATATATTTTCCAGTAGTAGTTCACTGGAACAATATTTTCACCATAAAGCAAAAGGAGAGTGAATCTGCAGAAGATTATTGTGACCGGGCTCTGCAGACTATCACCCAGTACACTGGGTTAGAGGATATTAAAGATAGCACTCACCACAAGGGAATGATTGTCACCATACTCATGGACGGTCTGAAAGATGACTTAAAGACTCGGGTTCAGATCTCACAACCTGGCTGGAGGGGAGTCACAATAGATACACTCATAGAATCTGCCATAGAACATGATAAAAACATCTCAAAGAAGAGAAAGACCCAGAGCAAAAAACTAATGGCTGTCAGTATCCAAGCTCTGGATGGAATGACGGTAACATCACAGCCAGTAGACACACCTGCACCTATACACACACTTGCACCTGAGCAGTTACATGTCCTCACCAATCCCACACCACAGCAAACACATCCTTACCCCACATATCATACACAACCACAGGTCTCATGCTACCCATAAACTTCATACCTCCCACCATACCCCTATCCTCCATATCCTTACCCATACCCACCATCTTTTCCTCTTGCTCAATTCCCACAACAATCCTTTCATCTACCCCATTCAAAAAGATGTATTAACTGTCACCAAGTGGGACACATAAGTAAGTATTGCAAAGTGAAGAACACCACAAATGAACACGAGTTTCCATGGGTTCATAGGCAACCTGAATATCTTCTCCCAGGCCTTATATGACTGTTTACAATCTTTTCAACCTGCCAACGGATCTTATATAATGTAAAATGTGGACAATTTATTGTTGTATTTAGGTCATGTTTTAATTATATTAAACTGTTGTGCTTTATCTCTCACTCACAGGACACAAGGTTGCTAAGGATAAATGGCAGCCATGCCAGGCTAAGTTCGAATACTCAGAATACTATCCAACCTAGTGGCCCAGGCATTATTTAGAGCAGTAGCTATTAATAACAAGATTTTATTGCAGGAACCTGTATCCAGATACTATATCCCTAGAATTATTAAAAAAAATGATAGGGGGACTCATTTTACAGGTGACGTTTCCAAGATCATGTGTAAGATGATGGGTAATAACTCTAAGATTATCCCAGACTGTCTTTTCCTTTATTTGTCCCCCTTTGAGATACTGTTCAAACAGGCAGCCTCATGTGAAAATATGATAATGAGGCTACTGTGCAGGGTCTCACGAAGATGAATGAGACTAACAGAAATTGAAAGTGTTATTAACTAACATGTCTAATGCAAACTGTCATGATGTCAAACGTGGAGAATTTGTTATGATCCAAAAATTTTTTAGCTCAGGTTGTTTGACTGATCGGTGGAAAGGTCCGTATCTGACGATACCACATCTTCAAAGGTTGGCCGGGGAAGATACGTGGGTCCATTCCACTCACTATAGGGAGGTTAACCAACCGGTGGAGATACAAGGCGGAGACAAGGCCAATAACGTGGACCTGTCAATTGCGAGCTTGTGCTGGGAGGATTAAAAAGGTGACGGTGAGATATCTGAGCTAAAGAAATGCGTAGATCATTGCTTCCAGCAATGGAGTGGTCTGCTGTGGTCATCCTAGTTCTTTTTTTAAAGAGTTTTTGTCATGATTATCTGTTTGTGGATACTCAGTGTCTGTGATGGAGGACCGATTGAGGAAATGGGAACTGATGGCAGTGCTGATGTAGTGGAGTCAGGAAGAGTGAAATGCCAATCAGGGGAGTGTCTGACCAATCTTAGTACTGTTATTATGTTACCTGGGAAGAGTAGTCCCAGAAATTATGACCCTCACACATGTTGAAATGCTTGGTATACATAAAAACACACCATCACCATATCTTCACATGCAATATGAACAAAGAGGCAAAAGAAATATGATTCCTGATGACGTGCATAAAGCCACTCAATTAATTAGTGAGACAACTGGTTTTCAAGTTTTAGTCGCACTGGATCCCATCAGGATTGCTCAGGGTACATTCAATTTTAGATATATTCAGGAACTTGCTAAATTGATAGATAATATCACCGAGATGTACGATGATACATTCAGGTATACAGGGAGAGAATTGCAAGCATACAAGAAATAACTGGTGCAACACAGGCTAGTGTTGAATTATTTAACTGCTGTTACTGGAGGGTATTACGTAACATTAGCCACCCAATTTGGAGTAAAATGTTGCACCTATGTCACCAATGATACCAGCGACCCCAAGGAGATGATAGACTGGAAGATGGATGAAATTCTGCAGCTAAAATGGGAGTTTCATAAGAACCATAATGCTTCAGTGGCTGAAGTAGGGGAGAAGATAGAAGGATGGGTTTCATGGCTGAACCCAGTGAAATGGTTCTCAGGTCTAGGGGAATGGGTCCAGGAAATGATCGCCAGTATAGGCAAATTCTTAATCCTTATACTGATTGTCATCATAATAATTGACATATGTGTCCGGTGTGTTCCTATTGTGTTGAAGTGTTGAAAATGTAAAAATAGAGTAAAACGAAAGAATGAAATTATGATGGTGGTTAGTATGAATACCGAGGTAAATACAGAACTGCATTACAACCATGAACTAGGAAATACCATCATTTAATGTATTATATTTAGACATGCATAAAATGTATTATTGAAATCACCTCAGATAATGTAAAGTCTCATTTCCCCTTCAAGACTGCCTATATAGGACTGGTGTATCCCCACACCTTTCACATGATCTTCCAAGATCCGCGGTGTGCGTATAATAGTAGTTTTATGTCCCCACTCAGAGAAACATTATTGATGGATTAAGAACCACCTTGTGCCATCCCATAATATCACTAAATAGTATATAAATGTAAGCCAAAATTATATTTTAAAATTAGATTGTGATAGCATGTTGTTCGCTATCAAAGGGTGGACTGTCGAAGCTGGATTATTGGCTGAGACAAGGCCAGTTTAAAATTGAATCGCAGCGACACCATCTTGCGACTGGCCGCAAGACGCCATCTTGGAAATGAGATTGCAAGACGCCATTTTGCGAATGGCCACCTAAGCGCCATTTTAGATAAACTCACACTTTAGTACATGTGGCGATATTACTATTAGCATCATTCAATTGCATTTGTGACCATCGCCTTAAGTTACAGCGATTCACCAAAAGCCCATTTCATGACTTTACGTAGTTTGGGTGCTCTGGATAAAGTGTATATTATTATAATTCCCCTAAAGGATATATTTTCAAAATTGGATTGCATTAGCTAAACAGAGCAAATGGCCACGTGACAACTAGCCTGTGTAGATAATCTTCCTCTACATAACGTCTGCTCTCACTCCAGGTGGCCCTACTCGAATACAGCAAGAGAGTCGTTTGAAGCACCTTACATTATCAGGCTTCCTACAATAAAATACCTTCAAAGCCAAGAGTGTTATCTGAGGTTTGGGTCTTGTAGCTGTGCTAATTTGCATTTACACAAGAACCTGGGAGAAAAAAGGACTGTACTTTTTAGCCTGGGAAGGGTGGGGGCTGCTGAGAGAGGGGGGCATGTGGAACTATAATGCCCAGCATTCCACACTGCTAGGTGTTCACTTAGTTTAAGTGAGATTTAAGTGCACCATTTCTCATACACACATTAATACGCACAATTGCATATTAGCAAATGCATAAGATCCTGTATGAAAATGCTGTTTATTAGCTTCATGCGCATGCATCTACCCCAAATTAGCTAGCGTCTTTACATCACATCCCACATACTTACACATTACATATTCACATAAAAGGTTTAATAAGCTTTAAAGTATAAGATTTAAGTTTGTTCATTTAGCATAAATGCTGTGAAATAAAGATTATTTGGTAACTAAGGTTTTATACATGATAAGTAAGCTGTGATTGGTATTGTAATGATGCGTACTCTTTCAACAGTATTCCAGTACTATCAGTGTGGAGATCGCATCATGCATTCTCAACTTATGGACCGCAGAGACTTCAAGCAACAAAATGTACATAATATGAACAACTGCTAGGATAATTGCATGAGTCTGGAAACCAGAGACCCCCAGTTGTTAGAGGCTGGGTTGTGTCTATTTGAATCAACCTGTTAAATGCCTTGTAACATATGCCCTCTCCTTTAGGTTTTTTATTTCTAGGGGGTATAAATATGTGTGCTGACCCTGGGTTCCTAGCCTTTGTGCTGAATGCTGATTGACGAGGGGATTCTTGCTGATGCCTAACATCTGGACCAGAGAGCGCTGCGTATATATAATTGTACTTGGGTCTGTATAATCTCTTTGCGCTAAGATTATATGAGGATCATAGCGTGTAACTGCTGTACTTTACTTGAATAATAGTTTGTGCTTTGGAACCACATGTTCTAAGTCTAGAGTCTTTATTTACTGGATGACTGCATACGCAAATTAGCGTCATCCTTAGAGGTTTATAGGAAGGATATTAGAAGGTATAGGCAGGGGTATATAGAGGTTCAAAGGCAGTATCCTTACTGGGAAGGTTCTATTTAACTGATGTTCAGATTTAACAGGGCTTTCAGTAATCAAACCTGATTGTGTCTAGTCTAAATGAATTAAATTGTCAATTCATTTGTGTTCATTGTTTTAATAATTAACTAAGGGGTAAGTACCATAATGTTGGATAACTTTTTTATGTTACATTTACTAAGGTCATCTTAGTCTTATGTGCAATCGGGTTTGCATATCTGAAACAATTAAGTGTGACAAATATGCAAAAATAGTAGAAATCAGGAAGGGAGCAAAAATGTTTTAACACCACTCTACATAGAATACTTTTCAGTGTCTTTTCATAAACCTCACACTATAATATGTGAATAGAGCACTGGGTGCTTCAGTTGTTCTGTTTGTAACACTAACTACTCTGTTAAAGAAATTCTTCATTTCTAAGAAAGCAAACAGCCAAGGAAAAGTGAGAAAGGGAGAATTATTTAGTAAAATATAAACACTTCATTCAAGGCAACACCTGGGTATTTTGACACCCTGTCCACACGTGGTGGAGGTTTCTCCCCTCTAGATTCTTGGTATTTACCTTAGAGATCCATTCAGCTTCTGTTTTCTCTTCTTTGGCTTTTCAAAACTAACATTGTGCATGATTTAGAGATGTACGCAATGCTGCTATTTACACCGTTGAGCAATTATTTGTAAACTGCAAATGCATCTAAGTTTGCACTGCGCATGCATCAAGGTACATCATCATAGTCATTTGCAGTGATTTTTTACAGTGTATTTGATAGGCAGGGACCATTTTGGGCAGATAATTGGAAGTGGAAGTGAAAAAGGCAGCATGTCCCAATCATTTTCAGGGCATGTCTCAGCCGGCATCTGCTATCAAATGAAATAAAAATGGCTCTTGTGTCATAGTTACTGTGGACATTCTGCATAACCTTAGGGTTACTCAGAAGACCAATAATCAAATGGTCTGCAACCAATGCTGCATCCTTCTACGCAGATGCTTAATTTTGCAAAACTGCAGGCATTTGCATAGTTTTGCATAGCAGCTTACAGGATCGCAGCTGTGATGGTAATAGCATGCACCTCTCAGGCTCAACGTTACAATGCCATGAGGTTATGTTCATGTTCATTTAGCCATATTTCACTGGGACAAATAACAGACTGCTGAAACACTCTCTCAGCCACTCCCTTAGCCATGCACCCTTTGTGGCACCACTAGTCACCTTAAATATCTAATCATTTTGTAATAAAAGAACAGTGAGGTGATTACGAGTATCTGACTGTAGATTCCAAATGTCATGATCTTTCCAATTCTTCTAATTAGCAGATAAAATATACAACTCTAAGCAAAAAATATGGTAGTTGCTCAATCAGCTTAAAGACATACTGCAGGTGCTTGTAAAGGGCGGGGTTTACACTGAGCTACAGAAAAAAGGAATTTGCCATCCAGCACACTGCAGATAAATCAAAAATACTTGAATCCTACATAATAATAGAAATTCAGAGGTATTGGTTACATACATTTGCAAATATATGAATAAGCGCTGGTTCAACGTCAAGGCTCCTCTATACCAGTGTCCCTAACATTAAGGGGTTCACGTCCAAGAAGCAAGGCACCCCAAAAAATTCCAGCCAAGGACCATCCCCAGGGCATCACACGAAAAGGGGAAAAAAGGTGAAAGTGAAGTGTAAAGGATAGATGTGTAAAGATAAATCAATAAGTGTTAATGAAATGTAAAAGAATTAAAATGACATAAATAATATACAAACGATTAGAAAAGTGAAAAAATAATCTATGTGAATTAAGTGGTGATGTCATGAGAAAGTTCCAGCAAGAACAACCCCGGGGGCCCCACTCCCAAATGTTCACCCCAAAATAATTATTGCTACATAATAGTAGCACCCATTCTGGGTCATATAATTCCAAATTGGTGTACTGCATGATAACTGTACATGTATGAACTGAGAGCTAACTTACCTAGGAGGTACCCCAAAAAACCTCCACATGGCACTATAAGGATCAGCACCTACTTCTAATGTTGACTCCCTTCATGCCTCCAAACTGCAAGCAAAAAATATGGTAGTTGCTCAAGCAGCTTAATGACATACTGCAGTTGCTTGTAAAGGGCGGGGATTACACTGAGCTACAGAAAAAAGGAATTTGCCCTCCAGCACACTGCAGATAAATAAAAAATACTTGAATCCTACATAATGATAGAAATTCAGAGGTATTGGTTACATACATTGCAAATATATGAATAAGCGCTGGGCCAACATCAAGGCTCCTCTATACCAGCATCCCTAACATTAAGGGGTTCACATCCCAGAAGCAAGGCACCCCAAAAAATTCCAGCCAAGGACCATCCCCAGGGCATCACATGAAAAGGGGAAAAAAGGTGAAAGTGAAGTGTAAAGGATAGATGTGTAAAGATAAATTAATAAGTGTAAATGAAATGTAAAAGAATTAAAATGACATAAATAATATACAAACGATTAGAGAAGTGAAAAAATATTCTATGTGAATTAAGTGGTGATGCCATGAGAAAGGTCCAGCCAGAACAACCCCAGGGGCCCCACTCCCAAACGCTCACCCCAAAATAATTATCGCTACATAATAGTAGCACCCACTCTGGGTCATATAATTCCAAATTGGTGTACTGCATGATAACAGTACATGTATGAACTGAGAGCTAACTTACCTTGGAGGTATCCCAAAAAACCTCCACATGGCACTATAAGGATCAGCACCTCCTCCGAATGCTGACTCCCTCCATGCCTCCAAACTGCAAGCACAAAATATGGTAGTTGCTCAATCAGCTTAATGACACATGATACATGTACTGTTATCTTGCAGTACACCAATTTGGAATTATATGACCCAGAGTGGGTGCTACTATTATGTAGCAATAATTATTTTGGGGTGAACGTTTGGGAGTGGGACCCCCGGGGTTGTTCTGGCTGGACCTTTCTCATGGCATCACCAGTTAATTCACATAGAATATTTTTTCACTTCTTTAATCGTTTGTATTTAATTTATGTCATTTTAATTCTTTTACATTTCATTAACACTTATTGATTTATCTATACACGTCTATCCTGTACACTTCACTTTCACCTTTTTTCCCCTTTTCGTGTGATGCCCAGGGGATGGTCTGTGGCTGGAATTTTTTGGGGTGCCTTGCTTCTCGGATGTGAACCCCTTAATGTTAGGGACGCTGGTATAGAGGAGCCTTGACGTTGGCCCAGCGTTTATTCATATATTTGCAAATGTATGTAACCAATACCTCTGAATTTCTATTATTATGTAGGATTCAAGTATTTTTGATTTATCTGCAGTGTGCTGGAGGGCAAATTCCTCTTTTCTGTAAGAAAATGTACAACTCTGCAATCTCTGCAAACTTCACATCGTGCTTAACAATATAAATTAGTGAGTTTGTATAACTACAGTATAACAACATAACTCCTGTGTGCTGGAAACTCATATCTTTCCTAATTTCTAAGTAGTCCTTAGGGCTGGAGATGTGGGACAGGCTTTCCAAAATACTATATATGGGCATTCACTAAGTACCTAATAAACTATTTTGTGTGAAAGCAAAGCTGTTGTAGCAGCTATTAAATTGTAAATCAAAATATTCTTTATCACAACAGTTAAAAACAGTATTTGGTGAAATGTAAAAGTACAAAAATATGATTTATGGCTATATACATACAATATATTGAGTTTTTTTCCATAAATTTTCACAATACAGTTCATCAATTTTTCATAGCAAACTGCACATTGGTAATTATAACCTATTGTGTTAGTTGTTATTTGTGAATTTGCATTTAATGCCTCTGAGTAAAACTGAAACAGTTGTTATTTTGCATAAGTTTATTACTCCTCTCTTGTTTTTTTATTTTGCTGCTTGAATAAGTAGTCATTTTGCACCTGCTTAGTGATGGTAGTATGAGCCATTTGTAATCCTGGAGCTACTTGATATTGCTTCTCTGCTCAGTTATGACTTTTATAATCAAGTTATTCACAAAGGGTAATACCTAAGCACAGGATTGTCCCAGAAAATATTACAACCAATTTTAAAAGGTCACATGAACACTAATATGGGACTATAAAAGTGCTTCTAATTTCATTCAAAGCTAGAATAATTACTGTATCAATATTCATTATGCTCCAAGCTGTATAAATGTAAAATGATGTGCTATAATTAGAATTTAAATTGTTTATTTTATCATTTTGTTTAATTGGATTTTCATATTTTCTCAAATAAAACTTGTACAACTACCCCTGGATTTTATTGTGCCCTATCCATAAAAATTAGATGCTGTCTTGCTGGAAAATATTTTTCTGTAATCATTAAGTGGGTACATAGTTTAGCTTTACAGTTGAATTAAAAACTTAAACCTGGTATGTATCTGAAATCAACAATAATAAAGATAACCTCTAATAATATTAGATAAACCAGCTTCTGTATGGAGGTGTGTGTTAAGTCTCCTATTTTATCATCCAGGGATGTGCACATTGAAATGACAGAGAACAGTGCTATAGTGTTACATTAAAAATTTATATAAATCACTCTTTTTTGTGGACTTCAAAATATTTTTTTTTACAAATTTTAATAAAACATATTCAAAGGGATGCCAGGCGCCACGAGCAGACAGCTGCTGGGGAGAGTGTTAGGTTTAGGGCTCCCGGGGGGGGCCTTAGGGTTAGGCACCCCCCCGGGAGGTTAGGGCTAGGCTAGGGGGAGGGAGGGTTAGGCAACCCTGGCAGGAGGTTAGGGTTGGGCACCCCCCTGGGGGACTTTGGTTTAGGCAGCGGGGAAGGGGGGGTTAGGTTTAGGCACTTAGAGGGGGGATTAGGGTTATGTACTTGGGGGGAGGTTAGGGTTAGGCACCCCTAAGGGATGGTTAGGGTTAGGGGGGTAGGTTAGGTTAGTTCATACTTAGCTGGTGACGATCGGGATTTCCAGCACTGTCGGGCTGCCGGGATCTGTTCCACTGTCGGCCTGCCGTGAACCGAACTGCCGGCCATGTGGCCGGCGGTATTACATTCCGATTCCGTTTTGTGGCTTAGTTTAGCCAGCCAGCTCACTGCAGCCTTTGGACAATATTGGTGAAAACAATATTGTGAGATGTGAGGTGGTCAAAGTGACTGGAAATTACTGATATTGATAATAATACTGTAGATTCAAAAACAGGTAAAAATTATATGACTTTAGCTCTTATTATCACTTTATAAAGAAATTGAGGTCCAATACATTTGATGGTGATGTTAAAAAAAATCAAAACTTGACAATTATTTAGAACAAAGAAGTGAAAACTTAACGTCGGAGAAGTTTTTGCACAATTCACGTGTTTTAGTGCAATATTTTAGTGTCTTTTTTTCTATGGGTGCTCCCATTTTTCACACTACAAAGACATGAAAATGCATTTGCACAAAAAACTAGCAAAAGGTACAGGTGAATTTGGGGAAATCTATCTGTACCCCATAAAAAGCCTAAATGACATAGGAAATCAAAATATAACTGTATTAGTGACCCTAAGAAAAGTATTTGGGGTTCTTACAAAGTTGCCCAAAAAATATTTATCACATCCAATTTAAAAATGTGGATTGTGATAAATATGCCCCTTAGTAACAGAAAATTGTGCTTACCTGCTCTCCTTAGGTTCAGTTTTGTGGCGTTGAATGCGATTTATCCTCCATCCATCCACACTAAGGGCCATAAACAATTAGCTGCGAAAAAACTGAGTTAAATGGCTGTTTTATGCATATTTGTATAACATTGAAAAAATTCTAAAACACAAGTTTTTTGGGCCAAAATAAATGCTGCACTTAAATTAGGTATACATGAAAATGGGTGCAAGTATATTTTGTCTACAAAACACAAAATGAAAAACCCAAATTCTGCGCTCTTCAAAAACAAAATGTCAAATGGAAATAATATAAAAATTGTTCCAATACTCCACCAGGATGCGAAATCAATAATGGACTATGATATAGTTCATCAAGGTGAGTGGTCGAGTTCCTCTTGCATGGATATGTGGGAAAGGAGACAACAAAAACAAAAATGATAGAAATAGTGTAATAAGTTTCAGCTAAGTCCTTATTATTCTAAAAAATTTGATTCTATCCCCTTTCATCCAAATTTATATATGAAGTGATCGTACCGTACTCATGTTAATGTGTTACGGTCTCCTACTATAAAGGTTTCTTTTAACCAGAGGATGCTTTTCACCAGTGTACAAGTTGTCCAATTAACATGCTCACCCACTTGAAGTGGGAAATGTAGAAATGGAAAAATGGGCATATCCCAACTCACACTGTGGATATAATCTGTAGACTCATAAAGGTTTCTTTATGTTGTTAGTAGTCCTATTCTCCTCTATTTCCCTTTTAATTTTCGTCTCTCACAGTAACATCAACCTTCAGGCAGCACACACTACGCCTGGCGCAGAATCTCCGGGACCCTCTTTGGAATACTGCAGAGAACATCGTGGGACAAAGGTGAGTATTGGTTCTTTTTTACAGGTACAACCATTGGATACTTTACGTTGAGAAGGGGACGTGAACATCTGGGAGCAGGTAAGTATGTGTATGCATGTATGTAAGTAATAAATCTTTATTTTCATGGTGTGTGTAGTGTTTTTTTACACATTTCTTTACAGGTGAACTACAGGAACCAGTGGCCCCATTATGCCCGCATGCTGGTATTTGTGGTTCTCCAAGTACCAGCATGCGGAGGAGGCTTGCTGGGACCTGCAGTTCTATGGTAAAGACAATGTTGTTAATTAAATTTTGAACACTACACCTACACTATCATCTGTCTGCCCAGGGGTGGCGGGGATAGCCCCGGGCTATCGGTCTAGACCAGGGTTGCCCTGGAGAGGGGTTCCCCTTTATAGGAGGGGTCCCCAACTCCCCAGCGATCCCTGGCCTGACAAGCTGTCAGGGCTGATGCTGTGGCTGGGGGTCCTGGTGAAAAGGCATCATCCCCCTGCTAGAAAGGGTCCAGTGCAGGTTTTCATTTTAGGGGTACCCCTATGCCAAATTTTTTACCCCTAAAATTAAAACCAAGACTGGCCCTGCAGCCTGGTGTTGGGACCTAATTTACGGGGGAACCCTACTCGTTTTGTTCCCTGTCATTTTTTAGGTACCAGGACAGGCTGGCAAGTCCGGGGCTGGTTAAGCTTTAGGGGGGGAACCTACCTCATTTTATTTTTAAAATTGTTTAACTCGTTTTTTTACAGATATTAAAACGCACAAGCAGCTTACACATATTTCACTGATATGTGCAGGCTGTTTGCTCGTGTGAGTTTTGCAGAGAGAATACACAGCAATCTCCAGTAAGTAATCTCATCTAAACTCTCATCTATTCTCACCTTAAACTCACCTCTAAACTTGCAATTTGAAAGAAAAAACTCACTTTGCTTCACCATCAAAAAACTCACTTTCAGCTAAACTCTCTTCTTACTATATTTGCAAGCTTGATAAGGAAAAACTCACCCGCGTTTTGGTGAAGCAAAGTGAGTTTAGAAACTAAAAAACTCGACCAAACTCACTTCTTAGTAAATTTACCCCTAAATGAGCATATCATCAGGATAAAAACTTTAAATACTTAAGTTGAAATGAATGAGGGTAACAGGTCAGATGTAATAGAAAGCTATACAGCATACCCATATATGACCCCATCTGAGCCTCATTATATGCTGGAGAAAGTATCCATTCATATAAACAGTTATACTATTTTTATACTTTGCAGATTCGGGGTGATTCAGCTTGGGACGGAAATGCAATGCTGCATGCAAACAGCTTTGCATTTCCATCCTTGTAAATATGTAAATACAGCAGGAGGAGTATGACACCCCTTTCAGCATTTGCAATCCCAGCACTGCAACCAAGGTTGCAGCTGGGATAACCATCTGTTGTGAAGGTGGATGGCGCCAGGCCACCAGCCAGCGGAGTAAGCCAGAAAACAGCTCCTAACCTTGTCACTCCCAGAAAACAGGATGGACATGCCCCCATTTCCGGGCCCCAACCCTGATTCTTAAATTCCTCTTGTCAATCAGGAAGATGCATAGAAGGGGCTGCGTGTGATCATATTCGCAGAATGGGTCCTACACACACAGAGATTCCTGATAATCAAGAATTCAGCATTGCACTTGCATGCAATGCTGAATTATCCCCATTATTCTTGGGCTGTCAGACCAGACTCAAATTTTGCTAAATCTGTGCACAGTGGGATAAGGGAGTAACAGAGTGTATGCAGATATGCACACTAACTCTGGTGTATACACTTTTCCCTTACTGAAGTCAGCCATTAGAAAAAAGGGTATATTTTGTCTGTGAAAATTAATGGACATCCAGTTAGAGTAATGCCCATGACCATTCATCGCAACATCAAAGAACATATAAAATTTAAAAAGCTACACTGTGGAGTCAAGTTGTCTCTGGTAACATCAGCTAAACACTTATTGTCTCACTTAGGGGTAAATTTACTAAAGTGAGAGTTTTTAGAAGTGGTGATGTTGCCTATAGCAACCAATCAGATTCTAGCTATTATCTTCTAGAAGGTGCTAGTTAAATGTTAAGTAGAATCTCTATGGTTGTTATGGGCAACATCTCCACTTCTAAAATCTCTCACGTTAGTGAATATACCCATTACTGTCTCCAACCCTTGAATTTTATTATATGCATTTGTGACTTAGCTGTGCAATGTGTCCTGGCAGAGACTTTTCAACAGAATATGCATCCTATTTATATCACTAATGTAACAAAAGTACAGTGCCATTTTTGGATCCAAAAATGAGGTGCTACGTCATCTTCCCAGCGTTGGATCTTGCAAGTTTTGGATCCTATATAAGACGCTCATGCAGTGATTGAGCATCAATTGTCACAGGACCACGGGAAAGGTAGGATGGTAGCCTAGGCTAGGTTAGTTAGTTAGCTAAGCTTCGTTAGTCTAGTGACATTCTAATAGTGATAGTGACAGTCAGATTTAGTGGCACTGTCCTTGATAGAAAGTGCCACCTACAGTGTAAGTGACAGTCCCCTAGGTTATTCTGGCCAAGCTAGTTTCATGGATAGGCAGTTAGCAAATCATTTTATATTTTTTTATAGTTCAGAAACATAATTTAATATAATAAGTAATATTGTTACATGTAAAGCTTAAAAATATTTTTTTTTCATTTGGTGCTGTAACTTCAGGCAACAATACTTTATGATATATCAGTCAGTAATGGTCAGTAGGTCAAGGGCCACTGCACAGTGTGTCGCAATCAGTGGGCACTTTTTTTGTGAAACAAATATATTGTTTATTTTGCTTGTGATAAAAATTGAATTTAGGCCTTGATACTGTCCCTGTGAGATACAACAGCCAGCAGGTCAAGGACCACCATGCAGTGTGTCAAAGTCAGTGGCCACTTTTTTTGGGAAAAAAAAAATTGTTTATTTTGTTTGTGATCAATTTCCGGTTGTGATACTGTCTGTGTGAGATATAACAGTCAGTAGATCAAGGCCCAGTGTGTTGCAGTCAGTGGACATGCTTTTCTATTATGAAAAAGGTTCAAGCATGTCCTGTTTAATATATATATACAAAATAAGTGAGAGAGAGGGGACCAAGGACAATTCCATCTTGCACTTCTTTTTATTATGCACTGTTTAGGGCATTGCTGACTGTCTTTTTGCATAGACAACAAACAATGTTATAGTTTATTGAACTGCCATTCTGTCTGCCACTGCAGTGCCATGTTTCCTAGATGTGCCATGTAGGAAGTTGAACTGCCACATAATGTATTTTCTTTAACCTGTGCCACCTGCAATATAGCTGTGTACCATCATTTTTTACTATCTGATACCACACTAGCCGAGCCAGGCATGTGGGCAGACAAATAAACGTAACCTTTTTATTCATCCAGCACATAGTGTCATCTATATCTATTGGCCCCCTGAGTCCTCTGCCCGCTCCCTCCCCCACCCCGCCACACCCACACACATCAATCGAGCCAAAGGAAGACGTCAGGTGGACCAGCAAGAACACATCGGACCCTGGGTAAGTCTGCATATCTTACCCACCATTTCTGCACAATAGTGTCCATCATACCTGACACCCTGGTTTGTATTTTGATTTCCTGCATGAATTCTGAGGTGGAGTGGCAGCATTTTTGGCACAGTGACCAGCTGGAGAGGGGAGAAGTTTATCTGCAATACGCAACTACTAAAGATTACCATCCCCACTCATACATGTTATGCAGATGAAATTTACTGCCCCAAGATGTTGCCAACCAGTGACCCACCATTAGCTGATTGACTATTATTGACTGCACTTTGATAGTATATTATAAGAACACCCACCCCACAGTTTGCATTGGGCGGATTATATCGAGTCTATTATAGACATAACCTTCAAACCCACCCATCGGAATAACAACTATAAACTACTGTATATATTATACTCTTATATGGTTGAAAAATACTGACATAGATAGTCCTCCAAGCGCTGACACTTTACTTTATTCCTTGAACTGCCACATGGATCAAAATGTAATCCGAATACAAGATGGATATAAAATATAAAGGTAATATAAAAAGAAATAATAAATATAAGACAAACATCAAATGTCTTAAGATTCTTATGGTTCAGTCTTATACTTCTTTCTTAATTGGTGTTAGAATCCCTCTAGAATCCTCCATATATTGTATCCCCAAAAGACAAAAAAAAGGGATACAGACACAAAGACTTTTTTAGGTATGTTCCTTAAAGGAATAGCTCCAAATATCATAAAGACAATCTTTGAAAGTCTAAAAAAGCAGTGATCACGACCTAATAAACATGTGAGGGAAGAGGAGACTGGAAATCCAAAACACCCCCGTAGTAAATAAAAGGTCAAATAATTAATATGCATAAAAACATCCAAAAAGTCAATGGCTAATGGATGTATGTTTATAAAAATGTCCCATGTACCCATAAACTGCCACATGTTTGTACCGCCCATGACTGTTGCTTAACTTAGTCAGCCACTAGCTCGGTGCAACCTTTTGGCCTAAACTGGATGAAAACAATATTGTGAGCTGTAAGGTGGTCAAAAATGACTGGAAATGATTGACAATTTATGTTATTGAGGTTAATAATACTGTAGGAACAAAATATGTACAAATTATGTGATTTTAGCTGTTTTTATAATTTTAAAAAAATACAGATCCAAAAACAAAACACATGAAGACGGTTTTGGTAAAATGAAAACCGAACCCAAAACACAAAGCTTATACAGATCCAAAACCAAAACACAGGAGTCAATGCACATCTATTGTCAAAAAGGTAAAATACATAGGTCAGATACAAGTGACCAGCATGATGCTTTACACTATACATCATTATACTTAATCGGTGACACCAATTCCTTTGCAAGAAAAATACTAATTCTTGGACACTATGGGCCAAATGTAATAGGGTGAGAGTTTAGAAAATGTGAGAGTTTAGCAGTAAACTGTCACATTGGTGGAGTTTTATCTTCAAAATGGGAAAACATCTGAATGAGATTTTAAATCGTGAGAGTTTTTTGAGAAACATGCAAGTTTGCTCTGTTGCTTTGTTCTCGGACTCTATTACATTGGCCAAGTTTAAAAAGTGTGAGGAAACTCTCACATTTTCTAAACTCTCACCCTATTACATTTGGCCCTATAAGTGAATATATTTGTGGCTATGATGTGAGAATTCAGGAAAAAGTACAAAATTATGGAAATTTTGGTGGAGTGTCAGACCAATCTGCTTAGCTCCTCTTCTTAGCGAGAGCTAAATTTGATGATCAGATATGTACTAGTGTACAAAATGGTGCAGCTTGACTGAAATATACATAATTATATGAATGTACAAAAGAGAAATAATTAAATTTATTATCTGACACTATATTTCCATGTCACGTTTGGGCTATGGTGGTACTCTTTAGAAGGATTGAAAGACGTGGACCCAGGTTGAGAAAAGAATTGAAGGTGGGAGGCCTTGACATATGCCTTCCTCATCCACAAGTACCGGATGTTGGCTAGACCTGACCAAAAGTGCAGAGTATAACTTACTGGGAGGTGTTCACCAGTGACTCCTCCAAGCGGGATTTCGGTTTAAGCTGCACCCAGCAAGCAGGTCACAGCCCTTTGGTCAGGTATCCGGCAGAAGTGGGAAATGGAAGAACATTATCACAGGGAAAGCACAGTAGAATGATACCTGAAGTTTTGCACTTGGGTTATGTACTGGGTACACACCCTGTTAATCCAGATGCAGAGCTGGCCCAGGAGAATAGCACTAGGAGATTGTACTTGGATTATGTACTAAGTACACTCACTGTAGCTTCAGTCACAGAACTGGCACAGGAGGATGACACTAGGAGATTGTACTCAGATGGCGTACTGAGTACATACACTGTTGTTCCAGACACAGAACTGGCACAGGAGGATGACACTTCAGAGATAATACTCGGTAACATACTGAGTACACACCCACACCATGGGTAAATTCTAGGAGAGTATTGCTGGAAGAAAGGAACTTGGAACCTGGAATGCTGCAACAGCTTGTATACACCGGAAGTAATGATGTTGTACAACTACCCTAAAGTAGCATTCCATTGTAGACTAATTTCAGCTGACGGAAACCAATGCTACCATTGGGTAAAGGGCAATCAGGTGATGTAGACTGTAATGGCTGCACCCATGACAGTAACCTCAGGAACCAAATCATGGAGCAAGCACATGGATGCAATAGCAGAGACCAGGTATAATCCTAAGAATGTCACTTGCCGCCGCACCTGGCGTCTGACCACTCGAGGGGTCAGGGGAAGCTGGTGCTGAGATGAGTAACAGCCGATCCTAGGCCACAACCTGACACTCCATGGTCACAATTTAATTTATAATGAAATTCCCTTGAAAACAATGTACTATGGACAATACAAGTGACTGTTAATCAACTTACCTTAAATTGATGCAGTCACTGTGAAATGCCAGTAGGGCTGTGTTAATAAATATATGTGTAAGTGTGGACATGTAAACTGTATACTATATACATATACTGTAAATATATACATGTCTGTCAATAAACTGCTATCCACCAACAGATGTCAGTATTTGGGATCCTACTACTAAATGAAGAAGAAAATAACTGGGGAAATAATATTCCAAATGTGACGTGTACTTTGGTGCGAGAAATTATGCTTCTTATCATTGCATGCAAAATATGCAGGCCTTTTCACTTAGACTTACAGTTTTATTGCCTATTTAATACATGTTCTGCATCATCTATGAGTTATGTATATATTTCCTATCAACAGTTAACATATTAATGAGGTTAAGCCCATATATTTTAAGGTTTTCATTCTAAATGAGAATATTTTCTGATTTATTAACCAAGCATGTATTAAAAATCTTAGATCTTTATTGTGGAATGAATCGTTTTTCAACCTCTGTCAAAAAACAGCTATTTGCTTGGTATGCAGATGGCACAGTAGAACACAATTTGGTTTATTTGTAGACAAAAAGCCCTTCTTAACTTACATAAAATCCACACACTATTTAGGCTTGTCATCATAAAATCAATTGCTTCAAAACTATCATGTCTTTTGGAAAACCTTGAGAATGATAATGATTCTTCGCATTTCTTATTTTGCATTGCCCTCTACAGACACAACTGAATACAAAGAACCACAATGCTTTAAATGAGATACTATATATATATTTCAGTGCTAAAATATGAATCTGTAATCTTGATAAAATATCAGATATATTATTAATAACTGCCTAAAAATAATAGTTAATAATAATAATAATAATAATAATAATAATAATAATAATAATAATAGTTAATGTAGTCTTTGTAGATGTATGCTGTTTGTGGATTGCATCATTGCTATCCATTTTTCATACAGGAATTGTTTGTTATACAGGAAGTGTTTGTTATACAAGAAGTGCCTCTGCAGCCATTGTTTAGCATGACATGCAGGTATAGTAGTAAGATCACACTTCTGCAGCTCTCCAGAGTCCTGTGCTGATTTGCATAAAGACCACTTTGCATGATATCAGAAATATGGCTGTGATGGCACAAAGTTTTCGATGCATAGATCCCCTGGTTTTCAACAATGCCACCAAGGAGGCATGGCTCAAGGTCAAGAAGTAATGTCATGTATACTGCTGGATCAGGCTCTCAGACAAACCAAATGAGGAACAGGTATATACCTTGCTGAACCTAGCTGGTGCTGAGGCTGTTTATGAGGCAGACACATTTTTCTATTCAGAAGGGGGAGTTTAGGAGGAAAGCTGAGGAAAGTCAACCTAACACTGCCCTTTTCAGCAGCCCATCATAAACAGTTTACACTGTGGATGCTATATCAGAAAACACCCTAGGCACTAGTCTGCACTGTGAAATTATTCACCTCAGGGTTAAAAATTGTGAAATATTTTTGACCATAATAGATAAGGAGACAAATAATGCCATCAATATAAAAATTGTCAAAGTTTAACGTCATGTCACATGAAATCCTACAGCACACAAACCCCAAAATGGGATCTGGTCAAAATGCAGACAGTCGGGATGCCGGCATTTAGAATGCTGGTGCCGGAATCACAACACCTGTCAGAATCCCTGCGCCGACATCCCGGCGGTAAGTACTAGGGTTAGGGGGAGGGTTAGGGGTAAGGGTTAGGCACTAAGAGGGGAAGGTTAGGTTTAGGGTGCAGGAAGAGTATGTTTAGCACTAGGGGGAGATTAGGTTTAGGCACTCGGGAAGGCTAGGGGTAGAGAGAGGGTGAGGGTTAGGATACTGACCAACAAGTGTTTGTATACTAACCCTGTCAGGATTCTGACCATCAGGATTCTGAGAGTCGATATCCTGCACCCAACCCCCCAAAAATACCTATTGACTTCTCTCACACTGTGAATATAATTGCTTATAGTGGCCAGGTAATCAAGACCATGGGGGTGGTCATGCTGAAATCCACACAATTCCCACTGCAGGTTCATATAGTATTGTAAAACCACTCTTAGGTTTGTTGGACAACAAAATAACTTTTAAACCTTTGGATGAGGTGTGTCATGTGTGCAAACCACTTAAACTAAAGTAAATAAAGACACTGAGACATAGATTTGGCAGATAACTTGATGGCTATTTATTGGAGCAATAATTATTTATTATTTATTTAAGGATGTACGGTGGAAAGAAAGGATGGCCAGAAATCAGCCAATTCTGCAATGCCCAGACACAAACAACAACAGGCATAGCAGGCTTATATCACCCAGAGTGCACAAAAATAACAATTGAAACCTTATAAGCAACAAAAATGTATCACTAACCCTGTACCTTGACTACCCACCCATTTGGATACTTCCCCCCATTAGGTTGGTACAGCCAACTACCAGTCAATGAAGGGAGCGCACCTCAACTAAATAATTGCAACTGGACTGGTGACCTGCCATTCTTTCCAGCCACAGCAAGGTTCAACTGCAGCACTGCCACCATACAAAAAACTACCAAAATATAACAAGCTCCCTAAATAAATCCTCAACAAACAATGACAAACCCTCCTTCGTTAAATGGACCCCATCAGCCCTATTCAGATAATGGAAACTAAATTTAATACCTTTATGGGGAACCACATGGCCATGAGTAGCTGGGCAACCCGTACTAGCCACCTTGCATATGTTCAGAACCTCATAGGCATGACGTGAGGGCTGCATGACCTCCAGCCACACCTCCACATCCTTTCACCCTAGGTCAATTACCTGCCTACGTATTGCTTCCAATTAAATTCTTCATCGTATGCAGACCAAGCCATGCACCTGGATGATTGCTGCATGTTGTGAACTAAGTGAAGATACCTGATGATGTTCAGGTGCTCCTCTGGACATGTCTCCAAGTAACATGCAGAAAAAATGCAAAAACCAGCTAACCAATTATTGTATGATTTGAATGTTTACAAACTAATACTCCCTTTCACCTTAGCCGCTTTAAAGGCCTTCTTCGTTTTCTCCATCAGGGCAAATATACTGTAACTACATAATCCCCTTTTCGAATCTTAGTGCGGCAAGTCACCCTTAAGCTGTGCAATACCACCGTATTGTCACAATGAACATCCTTCAAACCTTCCTTCCCTTTCTGAATTGATTTGCACCTATGATCGCTATGCCTCATTCTAGACCGCCGCCGCACCTCAAGTTTAGCATATTTTGTGGCTCACTTGCGTGCTCTGCTAGCACTATCCACATTGGACACAGAGGAGGAAAAAGAAGATGTCAATGAACTAGAGTCTGAGTTAGACCCACCTGATGCACCCGATGTATCGGTGCAAGAGGCATCCCAGGATGGTCCTTCCCCAGCATCCTCATCATCCAGTGCACTGTCCTCATCATCAAGATCTGAAAAAGATGGAAGGGCATCTGGTTCCGCATCCACAGCATTACTACTTACATTTGCTCTGGCCTGACTAATGCTCTGTTGTACCACAGAAATTGCTGAGGCACCATCAATGTCCTGTTGGACCAGGCTAGGAGCTAAGAATGTCAAGGCCTGACCCAACTGATCCATGCCTGACCCCCCTTGTCCTCACCCAGCATCATTAATTGGTGCAAATGAGGGGTTTGGAGTGGAACCTGCTGGCAAGGCTGATAAGAATGGACCAATTGCTGCAGCCATTGTATATATATGGCAGCAACAATTGGTAAGGGTTCTGGCTTCGTAGCAATGGGGGAAGGGGCAGGAGGTACTGTACCTGAAAAACAAGCAATGCAGGGGTTGCCAGGGCTTGTGCTTGTACAATCTGTCCCCAAGCTTGAGAAGGGAACCTTGTCCCTGCTGACCTAGTAGAAGCTAGCCCCCTACCAAGATCCACTACAGGGATAAGAACAGGGGCCCCCTGGCTATCATCATTAATCTTCAGGGTGCTCCCTGCAAGATGGCACCTAAGCCACACCCCTCCCCCACTAACATGGTGGGGGGCCCACTGTGAGGGGGGGAATAGGTGAACCTGAAGAGCTATCCTGGGTGCCATACCCCCTAGAAGGCACCCTATGTCCCCAGCGGAACCTCTGCCATTTAACAGCAGCACTTTGCTGGACATTGGGAGGGAGCACAGACCTATGCACCTTGGGTGTGGAGAACACCCACCCGTGTCTCACTACAGATGTAGCATCACCCGTGACCGGGCCTGGACTCACCACAGCCAGGCACCATGAACACTCCACCCTGAGGCCTGCTGGCATGGCTGCAGAAGCACAGCTGGTAAAGAAGCAGGCAGGGGGTCTAACACTGTGGTGGAGATAGGGCATGGTGGCAGCTAACAAGGTCAGGGGCAATGGTAAGCAGTGGAAATTAGGAAAGGTTAAAGATGTGAGGGAAAAATGGGTACAGTTACAGACAATAGAAGAAAAGGAAGAAATGCAGTGAGAGGAAAAGGAAAGTACAGTATAAAGGAAAACAGCACAAAACCACAATGCAATATGAATTAGCTCTTTAGCTCTGTCTCTGGGCAAACCTGGAAACAAAGAGGCTTTGACCCACACATCTAACCCACACATCTATATAAACACGCCCCCACTAGCTATACAGTAGTGGAATTAATTCTGTACACTTTTAATAAAAAAATGTTTTATTTGATATTTATGCAGAAAATTAATTTTCTGCTATACCAAATCAATACTTTAATGTGTTTGTTTTAATCTATGATGTTTCTACTTAATATTTTGACATGATTTGTCAGAGAGAGAGGAAACAGACAGAAGGGGATGGAGAGATAGAGTGGGAGAAAGAAGAGAGAGAGAAAGAGAGAGAGAGAAGGTTTTGAAATACACTTACCAGCCACTGTCAGTGGTGAAGATGCAGGCTGTCACCAGTCACATCAGGCAGCATGCTGACAGGATCTGGGAGCGGGTCTCATACAGCATCCATGCAGGCTCATGTGCTTTGTTCAGCACTCAATTCATCCAGACTATGGCAGCCTTTACAATCAATCCTCAAAGCTAGTTGCAGCTCTGGTCAAAGTGAGAATAATGACTAAAATGGCTCTGAATACCTCGAAACATGTTGACTGGTTGCCTGGGAAGAGAGGCAAAGCCATGACACTTCATGAGGAAGGGTATACCTATAAAGAAATTGCAAAGAGGTTGGGCGGTGGGGTAACAAAGTCAGGTGTAATGGTGCATACACACAGACAGATTTTTCTTCAGATCTGAACGATAACGATTTCAAAAATTGTTCATATCTGAAGGAAAATCTGACATATCTGACATGTCTGAACTATGAACGATGAGCGTCCCCGATGGTCAGATAATGATATCTGACATCTGATGTGTTTGCAGTCATTTTACGACTATTTCAGTCATTTTAATTCATTCAAAAATTGTTCGTAGTTCAATCATTCAAATCGTTTGCAAAATCATTCAAATCGTTCATCTGACACATCTGACCGTGCATATGCTCCATAAGGAATCTCTGCATAAGGGTTGCGAGCAGTGAATCAATGAAATCGGCTGCAAGAACTGGGAGAAGGCCCACGCTTGCAAAACAAGATGAGCACAGAATTTGTCGCCTGGCCCTGCAGGACTGTCAAAGGTCTGCAAAAGCCAAAAGCAACAAAATGAAAACATCTGGTGTCCAAGTTTGTGACTGAACTATATCAGTGTTCTCCCCAGAAAATTTTTCCAGCTGGGTGGCATCAAGAAGTTGCCGGGTGGAGGCCTTCGCAATAATAAAATGTTTTAAACCCTGACCTTATAATTATTTGAAATAACATTTTATATATTAATTATCCTCTTCTTATTAGTGGCCTAGTCATCTGATTATGAAAAAACTGTAAAGTCTGTAAGATCTGGTCCTTTTTATACAGCTCGAAGATACTGTCCCCACTTGCAGGCTTCCAAAGTACCAGGTGGTAGGCTGTTTCATGACTGGTGGTGCAACTACAAAAAACAACCTGGGGAGAACACTGCATATGAAAAAAAAAACTTTGTGACAATGGTTTGCAAGCTAAGACCCAAAGAATGTAGCCATATCTAAACCAGAAACAGAGGCAGAAATGTATAGATTGGGCTCTGGCACACAATGAGTGGACAGAAGTAATCTGGGATAAAATTATTTGTAGTGACAAAACCAAAATCAGCAACTTCAGGAGTGATGAAGTGATATTTGTTCGGCGTTGGCCTGGGGAAGATCTTTTGCCCGAGTGCACCACGGCAACTATGAAGCACCCAATGAGTGTGATGGTGTGGGGCAGTATGGACATTCATTGTGTGGGACGTTTGGCTGTCGTTTATGGCAATATCAATGCCAAAAAGTATCAAGAAGAAGTGCTTGAGGCGAAACTATTGCCCACAATCGAGGATTTGTTCGAAATTGACCCACGGAAGTGTATCTTTCAGCAGGATGGAGCACCAGGCCAGATTGCCAACAGTTCCATGAAGTGGTCTGGTGATCAACAAATCATTGTCTTACCTTGGCCAGGAAATAGCCCAGATTTAAATTGGATAGAAAATCTTTGGTAAAGGCTTAAAGTGATGGTATCACGAAAAAATACATGTATCAAGATAGAGCTGATTGAAGCTATAATCCAGGCCTGGTACCACGTGATTTCACCTGAAGATCTGGGACATCTGGTTAGCTCGATGCCTCGACTAATCAAAGCTGTTCTTAAAAACAGAGGATATCCAATAAAATATTAATATTGTGTATTGCTAAAGTTGCATATTTGTTTTCATACCTGTAAAACTGTGGTTTAACGGAATTTTTCATTGGAAATTTGACAAATTACAACTTAAAAATAAATAGCAATGATTATACTCACATATACTTCGATTGGAATATAAATTATAAGTGATTATAAAGTAAAAATAATGACCAAATGATAAATTTTCAAAAATTTCCTAAAAGTGTCCAGAATTAATTCCACTAGTGTAGGCTAAATAACCAAGTGATTTGTATACATGCCAGCACCCATCTAGGCGGTTTAAACCACCTCTTTTCTTATCCTAATCATTCGGTTTCTCAAGTGCATGTCATTTGACAGGATGGTCCAGAGTTAAAAGACTCTACTTATCTGTTCAATGACTTTTTTAATACTATTGGAAAACTCCCAGTCACCTATAAAGAGACTGTTACTCACACAATTTGTACTCCCAGACATGTGTTTCTGGCCAAGAAGAACAAAGTTATAGAAGAATTAAATAGAATGCAAGCATTGGGAGTCATTGCTCCAGTGGTAGAACCCTTCCAGTGGGTGTCAGCAATGTTTGCTGCAGTATAAAAAGATGGTTCAATATGTATTTGCATACAGTCTGTGCATCTGAACAAAGCTCTGATGAGACCACATCACCTCCTTAGAACTGTGGAAATACAGTAAGTAATAACCGATATGCCAAATGCAAAACTATTTTTGCATACAATAATATCTGCTTTCTGGCAGAACACATTGGACAAGGAATCATCCATGCTCACCATGTTCATGCCACCTGTGGGCAGGTATGCATTTCTCCACATGCCCTATGCCATATGCACTGGCAGAGAAGTACTGTATTCCAACATTGCATGGAGCATCTCTTCAATGTATACACTTTTGGGATGATTGTGGAAGACATCCCTGTTTGTGGTTGCACTATGGAAGAACACAACTTGCACCTCTGCAAGGTCACCAAAAGAATCAATTAAATAAACATGCAGTTAAACCCTGACATGTGTCATCTCAGAGTTACTGAGGTCTATATGTTGACTATACTATATACTAACTTCAGAGGGTTTTAAGGCAGATCCTGCCAAGACACAGCCCATCTAACAAATGCATACTCAAAGGTATGTTGGGTCTGCAATACTTTTTGGGTATGATCAACTATTTTTTAAATTTCTTCCTAACTACAGTAATTTCACAACCCTACTCCACCAGCTTTTGCACAATGACGCTGAATGGTATTGATTGGATAGCAATGCTGCTGCTATTTCTAACCTCAAGGCAATACTCACTTCCACTTACTGTATTTGCTCAACTTATTTGATGTGCATGTTCCTGTTGTGCCTACCAGCTTGGTGCTGTCTGTCTGCATCATAACAAACCCAACAGTTTTTGTTTCCAGGGCCCTTTCTTAGACTGAGTTGCATTCTGCATAGATTGAGAAGGAACTGGTGGCTCTAGTCTTTGCTTGTCAAAAGTTTTTCAAATTCATCTGTGGGTTTCCAGCTCTAGTTGAGACTCTACCAACCCCTAATTACCATTCTCTGCAAACCCATGCATACTATCTCAGTAAGAATTTAGGCCCTCATTCAGAGCCACTCGCTAGCGGCAGTACGCTCGTTCCGAGCGATGTTCGCACATCTGCGCATGCGTACGGTTTTTAGTACGCATGCGCGAACCAGTCAGTGCGGCCGAAAATCGTTGGTACGCAATATAGCGAGGGCCTGCTATTTTGAGTGACAGAAAGAGGCATATGTGGGTGGTAACAGGGGAAGGTGCTTGAAAACGGGGAGTGGAGATCCGAACGCAGGTGTGCTTAAAGGTCAAAACGGGCGTTTTAAGGGAGTGCATAATTAATACAGCAGCGTCATTGACCACGTCACTTGGTTTTTTTTAACTCAGAACTGCTCGCAAAATAGCGGTTGAAAACACCAACCACAGAATAGCGAGCAGTTCATACGCTGTACGATGTACTCGATTAATCTAATAAATAGCGGACATGACGTATGGTGCGTGCGGCCAGGGGGCGTTTTTATCAAATAAACGAGCGTATATTTTGCTTGCTTGTTCAGACTTAGAGGTGGGAACAGACTGCAATTTGCGAACGGATCATTTGAATAGCCACCCCTTGTTTTTGAACGAACGACCACAAATAGCGAACGGCTCTGAATCAGGCCCTTAATGTTTATGCTCAAGCTCCAAAGGTACAGTACAATCTGAATATGGTTAACAAATGTAAAAATGACCTCCATGTCACTGATGTCTTATCACATGTTCGCCTCCTGGACTCAGCTGTCCCCGATGAAGTTGACCTTAAGTCATGAGGTTTGATATCCTCTCCTCCAGGTACATGGAGGAACTCCATAATGCCACACTCAGGGATGACTTTTGTCAACAATTGTCTTGTGTTGTCCTGCATGGCTGGTCTTCATCCTCAGAGATTTGTATTGTGACCCCAAGTATTTATTCTCCTTCCACAATGAATTAACACTTTTAGATGGTATCTCCCTAGGTAGTGAGTGTTTCATGATACCTATTGCCCTTCAAGGTTTTGTTTGCTCAGCAGGCCCACAATTGGCACCAAAGGCATGATTCCACATATTATGGGAAATGGATGCCCTGTTTTGGCTCTCTAAGACTACTGACATTGAGCAGGTTATTGTCTGTGTCCCCCTGCAAATCTTTACACACTCATCATGCTAAGGAACTGCTCACTGTCAGTAAGGTTACTTATCTCCCTTGGTCAATTGTTGCTGAAGATCTTTTTGACTAGAGATGAAAAGAGCACCAGGTGTTAGTCGATTCTCATCACAGTTGGTTGGAGATAGGTTATCTACCCAAAATGACAAGTGCTATTCATCATTAAAATACAAAGTCACTATTCTGAATATGATACCATGCAAGCAACTTACTGACAATGCCATATAGTTCATTAGTAGTGAGTTCGAGAATTTTACCAGTGAATGGAACATCTCACATGTCAAATTCAGTCCTCACTATACAAAACCCAACAGACTAACAAAAATGGCAGTATGTTCTGTGAAACACCTGTTATACAAATGTTATTGAGATGAATCTAATGTGTTTATGGTGCTTCTCAATTTGAAAAATACTCATAGAGTGGATGTCTTATAGATACTGAAAGGTTGGTGCAAATATACACAATATTGATGATCAGCACTATATTGTTGCTTTTGATTTGTTGATAGTATTTTAACTAGAGATGTGTCCAGACCATCATGTTTTGGTTCTTCTTGTATTATATATAAATATAAAACCATCAATTGAAGAAGTCTATATACATGAATACATCCACATAATGGATATGGCATTGATTTTGTTATGTCAATGATTGCTTTTAAATTGAACAACATTTGAATTTACAACCAGATAAGCTGTTTAACTTTTTAAATGCATGCAATATAATTCTATTTTTGTTACATTTGCCTTTTACAATATTATCTGGTTGCTTATGATTGCTTTACAGGTTCCCTCACAAGGAGAAAAATGTCAACAGAGTAGATTGAGGATAGAGTAAGTATTGTTCAGATAAGCCTGCATATATTATATTCTTACTATCGGGTTTCTATATAGCACTATAAGCCCTTTTTATTAACATTATTTTTACTAAAATAAAGTGAAAAATTGTGTTTTCACACCCTTTTCACATTATTTTAGTATCACCTAAAGTTACTACAGGGCAATTGGAGTAGAATTTGTAAAATTCTACTCCAAGCCCTAATTATCACTTATTTTTAGCAAGCAGATTGCATTTCCCATAATAGTAATAGTAAATGTGATATGGCCAAAGTTACTCAAAATAAATTGTGAAAAAATACCGGGGGAAGCCCCGTGATAATAACGCCACCTGGAGGTGGCATTATCCAGGGTCTCCCCTGGTTACCGGACTCCTGCTCTTCTCTTACGGGCAGAGCAGAGCCCAGAGCTGGCCCCAGTGATCAGCTGTGTGGTCTAAAAAGACCACATGCTGATGCTCTATAAAAAAAAAAGTAAAAAAAAAAAACTACCTAAGTCCAGGGACCGGTGATTGGGGCTCCTGTGATGCCCTCTCTCCTGTCAGCTGGTCTCCCAGCCTGCACTGGTGCCCAGTCATCACCTGACTGTGTCCCAGTGCTGACCAGAGCCACAGAGGACATCACCGAAGCACCGATGACAGCAGGTAAGTGTAATTAAGGGAGAGGGGATTGTGGGGGGAGGGGTGTCTGCAACTACAGGGGTGGGGCTTAGCACAGTGGGACTTAGCACTGGAGGCAGGGCTTAGTGACGGTCGGTCGGCACATGCGTCGGCACTTGTCACGGTGTTTTTTGCGAAAATACCATGATACGTGTGTGGAGGGGATTTGCAGGGACAGAGCTTCTAGTAAATCCCTTTGATATTGCCTGAATTCACAATGCAAATTCAGTCAGTAATATCACACTACAATCTGCATTACATATGCAGATTTTAGTAAATAGAGCCCTTTGTCTTAAGAGGTCCCAAAATTAACAGATATGAATGTTACAATTGAAGTGTTTTAACTGTCTTTAAAATATATACACCTTTCTGCAAGATGTCCCATAGCTGGTTAATGCATTCCTAAACAAGAAATTAATTATGAAGATCAAAGTAAAAAAAAAAAGCTATTGGAAAGCACTAAGCACAGAAAGGATAAAATAAGATTTCAAAGACTTTTAATATATCCCAAAGCATTAGCAAGTCCATTATAATGAATGAAAGAGAACAGTTTACTAGAACAGGACAAATTTCAATCTTTGCATCCATGCTTCACTGACATGTTAATTAACACATTGAGGGGCCTACTCATCATCAAAGGCTGTATGGCCTCCGATGATGAAATACTGAATTACTTGCAAGGGATACTTAAGTATCCAACATGCAGCAGGGAATAGATTACACTGGAGCTACTCATCATTGCTCTGGTATGAGGACAGCTGCTCTGAAAAGCAGCTGTCCGCTTGGTTAGTATTGCAGCTACTGATGTAGCTGCATTACTTACCTTCTCCCTGTCATCCCGGATATGCATGCATGCATGAACTGAGGTCACACATGTGCATAGCTACCGGGGAGGTAGGAGGCAGCAGAGGGATCCACTTGGATCCCTCTTCGCATCCCCGGAACTCCTTCCCAAAGGAAGGAGGGGGGATCTGAGAATAAGTGCCACCTGAAGATGGCACTTATTCTCGATAGCAACCTCCAAAAACTGTCAGTTTTCATAGTTTGCTGAATATCATGGGTCCTTTTCGGACCTCAGATGATGAATTGTCCGGTAACTAAAATATGCAGAAACTAGTGTTTATGCTTAGTTAGCGGCCCATTTATCCGTTGATGAATAGGCCCCCTAGAGTCCAATGAAAATTTTGACAAAGTTATAGTTGGGAAAGATATGGAAAATAATCCATGGTACAACAGTAGGTTGGGTACTTGGTAAGTCTGCACTGTAGGATAGGAATACAAGGTGAAGACAGTTGCTCAGTCTGACATCAATATTGTCCATGTGTCATTGTAGTTTAATGCTATAAGCTGTTTGGTGCAAATTTACTAAGAGTTTTGTTGGTCCAAGATGTCAATCACGGGTATGTTTGACCAGTTTTTCAAACACCGGGGTTTACTAAAGACAAATATGGGTGTAAAATCATGATTCTCTAAACAAAACATGGGTGAAAATACGAATTTAAATAAATACTGCATCAGCCAAACTTGCAAGTACTTTCCATAGACAGGAATAGAACATGGGAATTAATCAAGATTTGTGACTTCAAACACAAGTTTAAATTAAACAAACTCAGTCCACAATAGAAGTAAAAAATAGACCCCCTCTTGAGCAACTTGTTTAGCAGAAATATACATAGAGCAGTGTGATCCATACATGTTTCTTACTATAATAAAGGAAATAAATGTGTAATATTTAAAAAAAAAATGGGCTGGGGTCCCACCTCTCAAGCATAACCAGAACTGGAATTTTTGAGCCATTCCTAGTTCAGGAAATATGGGGGGAAAAGTGTGGGGGTTACACATATTTAAGTGAACCAGCACCAGGCTCCTAATCCAGTCCAGGTTGAGAAAGTACAAGGACAAATTCATAGGGTTCCCCCGTATTTCCATCAACCAGCACCAGGCTCTTACTAGCAAGGGTCAAATGCCACAGCCAGGAGACATACTTCACAGAGTCCTACAGCCAAAACATTCATCACCCCATACTAGTCAGAACAGGCCAGAGAAACCTAGAGAGGTTCAGAGTACCCCAGGCTGGAGTTGAAACCCAGAGCAATCCCTCGCATCCCTGGCCTGTGAATATAGGGGTAATAAGTGTAAAGAACATATTTATACTCCCCCACATGCCAGTACTTGTGGAACTACAAGTACCAGCATTCGCTGCATTTAGGGCCCGCTGGCGCCTCTTGTCATCCTGTAAAGAATTATTAACAAGATTATTTGAGTTCATTCCTACCATTGAAGTCTATTGTGGAAGCAATTATTTGCTGAGAGAGCTTCATTCAATATATATATTAACTCTATTAATTTGGAGTTTACTACAACTACCAGTAAAAATATGTTCCTGGAACATTCCTGGAACTGGAAATTTATGTCAAAAATAATTAAATACATACTAAATTGCACATAAAAGAGGTGAAAGGGAATAACATGCTAAAACAGCAACCACCACCGCATATGGATAAGAAATATTCCAATGGACTAAGTTGGATGCATTAAGTGGAAATGTACAGAGAATGACAACAAGGCCAAGAAATTAAATCCAACTTCATGAACTTGTAAAACAATTAGAAAAAGATGAACAGATGGAAATAGATGAATTGATAGAAACAAAACCAAAAAGAAGACAAGTCAAGTTTACTGTTCATCACACAATTCAATAGCAGCTCTAATTTGATTGAAAATATGACCAGAAAACAATGGTACATTTTAAAACTTGATGAAGATCTTAAACCTCTTATTCCATGCATTGTGTACAGAATAGCACTGAACATCAAACAACAACTTGTTCAGAGCTTTTTACCACTTGAAAACAGAATACAATCTGAAAAACTAAAGGGTATTACTATTGCCTTAATTGTAAAGCTTGCAAAAATCATGGAAAGTAACCAGAAAACAACATCAAGAATTAAAATCTAATATCAACGGTAAAGTCTCTAAGATTTAAAACCATATCATTTGTGAAATGGAAGAAGTAATTTACATGCTGGAGTGTCCATGAGGTCTAAAATATATTGGCCAGAAGAGAAATATAAAGATAAGACTAGCTGAGCATACAGTATATACACTATCCATAAAGTGTTGAAAACATATTTTTATCGAATCACAATTATGAAGTTCATAATACAAATCCTCAGGTCTCAAATGTATAGCCATTCCAAAGATAAAACAAAACTGGAGAGGAGGAGATTTGATCGCTCAACTGAAAAGAAATTAAACTAGATGGATCTTTGTATTAAAAACCTTGCAACCTCAGGGATTAAACATAAATACTGAATTAAACACATTTTTATAGAAAAACATTTTTATTTTAGTACATTTACATTTTTAATAATTTTTAGATAAGTGTTATAGAACATTTCAATATCACATTTACAACATTTTTGTGTCTTACAGCAATTCTAATACAAATATTCTTTGCAATGCTGCTTTAAATTCAAGTTTATTAACTTAAGATCAAGATGGCTTCCAGGGAATATGGTTACTGCCTTTTAAACAATATTGGCTAGCATTTCCGGTCTTTTAATGCATGGATCAATAAAGTTTTCTACTATTTAAATTTTTATAATTTCAGGTGCTATTTATAATACCCGTTTAGCTCTAATTATATTTATTTATATTTTTTTATAGCCATGATTGGGGATTTTACTGGAAAGGAAACAGGCAAAAGGGACAAGGTAAGCATGTAGTATGAGTACGAGTGAGTGTGAGTGTGTGATTAAGTGAGTGCATGTATAATAATAATAATAATAATAATAATAGTAATAATAATAATAATAATAATAATAATAATAATAATAATAATAATAATAATCTTAAACAGCTGGTCTGTGTTTTATGTCTTTATATTCAGATTTATTTTGCAGGAGGACTAGAGGCACCAGAGGGCTCTTTATTCCCCACATGCTAGTACTTGCAGATCCACAAGTATGGCTATGTGGGGGAAGCTTGCTGGGACCTGTTCTTTAAACTGTCAACACAACCCCTCACATCCACCAGCCAAGGATGCAGTGGATAGCCATGCCCTGAGGTACCCTGGAGAAGATGGAGCCCTTTATTGGGGGTCCCACTGACCCAGGTATCCCTGGTCTGGGTTAACTAGTGTGGGGTGATGAATGCTTTCACCAGGGGACCTCATGAAATGTGTTCCCTTGCTGTGGCATTACACCCCCGCTAGAGAGAACCTGCTGCTACTTGATAGAATAATGGGATAACACTATGCATTTTTCCCTTTATCTCCTTAACCAGGACCAGCTCAGGAGCCCAGTGATGGTTCATTGAAATATGGGGGACTATTGATTCCTATAAGTCACTATTTAGTCACTTAAGAAAGAATTGCTTTCCAGTCCAATCGTGTGGTTCCAAATCACAAAAAGTTGTTTATGTAAAAAGGGGTAACACAATGTAAGATTTAACAATTACAGTAAAAAGCAATGAAAATAGAACAGCCCGATACATACACGTGCGCATTTGTCCCAGTATACAGTCATCAATCTAGAAGTCTGCGGTCGCAAGAAGATACCTGTACACTGAGGTCAGCACACAGTTTATATACCTTACAGGTTTCAAAGTTAACAAAGGGACAAATTGACAGGTTCTCATTGGTTCTTGCTTCTGGTCAATCTTGTCATTGGTCAGTTCATACGGTGTCAACAGGGGTATGGCTTAATCCTCCAATGGTCACATTGTGTTGTTTCCCGCTGAACAACTGGTTAAAACTGGCTACAAAACTGCATACAAGTTACAACATTTTATTCAATAACTCCCTATCATCCATAACTAGCAGACGCATGATGTGACTTCTTTGCCGATAGTAACGGATGTCTGCAAATAAATAGGGATTTAGTATGATACCAAACATGACATGTCTACTATATTCTGAACCTTAGATCTCATTTAAGTACATCTCACATCATAATTATTAGCTAACAAATACCTTTAATAACTCTGGTTATTAACTATAATATGTGGGAACCATTTCATACGTATGTGTTGGCATATGTGCATCTGTGTATTGAAATAGCAAATGTGCATCTATGTGTATGTACATGAATAAATACAGGCGAGTGTAAATGTATATTGTATATGAATATGCACACAAGCATCTGTGTGTGTATATATATATATATATATATATATATATATACATACATGTGTGTGTGCATTATGTGCATCAGTGTATGTGTATTGTGGATTCGCATTTGTGTGCATTGAATTGCACCGATGCAAAGTAGCGTCCTAGTAATATGTCATTCAACCACAGATGACTATATCATCAAATAATAATTGTAAAGCAATCATATCTAATTATTTGACTTTGTCCACCCTTTGATAGCAAACTTAAAACTTTCACATTCTATTCTTAACCTTTTTAGTCATGTATAATAAATTATTATTCAATGTTCTAAACAGTATGACACAACTTGGTTATTGAACCATCAATAGTGCACCTCAGGAAAGGGTAAAACTACCCTTATACACACTCAGCAGATCTATAGGGAACCATTGGTAGGATGTGGGATCTCATCGAACCTATAAAGGAAGTTTGGGGGGATTGAGACTACATTATCTATGATGTTTAATGGAACATTTACAATATTTTTTATTATACATGACCAAGCCTATAATATACAAGATACTTGCGCTATACTGAAGGGTGTTAATGATCAGAATTGTGGTCTGGTTTATAAACAATTTTAGTCTAAAATGAAAACATTAACACAGGATATATCATCAATTGGTCATATGAATAAAACTAAATAAAAAGTAATAAATGCAATAGTCCCAGCTAATGTGGTTAGCCAATGAAAAAAGCTCAAAAAAATAAAATAATCATAAATAGTTAAAATTATTATAAAAAGGTAAATGTCACTTTGAGAAACACCTGCTCCTTTTGTTTCAAATGATTTACAGAGCTTGTTAGTTGTATCTGCTCTGTGTAAAATGTACACAAATGATTTCAAATGATTTAAATAGCTTGTTAGTTGTATTCGCTCTGTGTAAAATGTATCAATTAAACTGAGACTTGGTAATCACACCAGCAGTATGAAAATGAGACACAATGCATGCTATATTATTTCAGAAGGGGATAATTTTTCTGCCTCCCCACTTTGGATATTGTATATTATTTGTTTTTTCCTTGGAGGTTGCAGACACCTCTTTATATTGCTGCAATCTGAGGGTGATTCTGATTGAATTATATATGTGATACACTGAAGTTGTTCAGCACCATCGGATTTAATAGTTTTTCTATTTTTATTATGACCAACCCTATTCACATATTATTATCTGAATGTACATTCAATTTCAGGATTGTAATGCAGTTCTTCATCAACCTTAGTACTTATACCACCACCACTCACCACAATTATGATTTAATTTTCATGATTTACCTTGGTGGTACAATTTCCACACTTCAATAAAGTAGGAACACATTTGACACATAAACCAATTACTAAAATGACAACAAGTATAAGAATAAGGAGCTTACCTACACTAGCAATCAATTCCTTGGCCCACTGCCCTAGACCGGAAAACCATTTTACAGAGAACCATTCCTCTACCTTTACCTCAGTCTCGTCCAAGGAGGTATTATGGTCCTTCTGAAATTCACATTTCAGTTGGAGGATTTCATCCATTCTCCAGTCAATCACCTCTTTGGGGTCATTAGTATTATTGGTGATGTACGTGCAACACTTGACACCAAATTGGGTGGCCAAAGTCACACAATATCCACCAGTAATAGCTGTCAGGTAGTTTAACAATAGCCTATGTTGTACCAATTCCTTTTTATAAGCCTGTAGCTCCTTACCTGTATACCTGAAAGTGTCATCATATATCTCGGAGATGTTGTTTATTAGTTTAGCCAGGTCTTGGATGTATCTAAATTTGAAAGTTCCCGAGTGATCCTGGTGGTATCTAATGCTACCAAAATTTGGAAGCCAGTAATTTCACTAATCAACTGTGTGGCTATATGTTCTTCACCAGGGATCATATTTCTTTTTTTACAATGTTCATACTGCATGTGTATGTATGGGGGTGGTGCAGTTTTATGGATACCAATCATTTCATCATGTGTAAGGGTCATTATCTCTGGGACCAATTTATCTATAAACATAAACCCTTGGAACTCGGAGATAACCAAGAATATGCCCTTCTTCCACAAACATAGTATACATTATCAGGGAGGACATATGTGATATTGTGCAAGATCGTAATATACCATAAAGTTTTAACAAGACTACCTATGCCTATTATCCTCATCTGTTCAAGACACATTTCAGCCTGAATAACATTTTTACAATAACCGTAGGAACTTTTCCAGTATATACCACATTCTGTTTGTTCCTATGACCTCGTCTATGGTGTTTGTCACTAATGGTGTGGTGAGCCATTGTCTGATCCAATAAGTATGCTTCCCAGTTCTCCAGTCTTTCTATGTATGAAATCTTCAGACACAGCAAAGAGCGATATATGGAGTATTGGCGTAGCTTTAAACTAGGGGACCTCGTGATGTTATACTTCCCATCTATGGACCACCCTCCCCATAATTCAAGGACCACAGAGAAATTTAAAGGGAATGGTACTAATCCTACATTATGTTGTCCCTGAGGCACGTGAGTGCACACCCAACATTCAGTCTGGTTTAAGACCTTACCCACTAAGGAATGGTAATCTGCTAAAGGATGCCCACTCAAATACAGATTACTCTTAGACTGGCATCATTGGATGCATTTCTCATCAACTATGGATCCACAGTACTCACAGATACAATATTCCTCACACAATAACTCCTCACACTGTCTCCAAATTCCATGGCTAACAGATCTCATAACAATCCGTGAACTGAGTTTGACCAAAGGTTGTCCTGATCATTCTATTGCTCTCTTTCCACTGTCTCCACTCTATCGACATCACTATCGACCTCCCTCTCCGTCATCTGTCCTCCATCACAAAAATAGGAAATCCTGAAACAAATAAGAATGAGAAGAACCCTGGAACAAGATAAAGAAACAGAAACAGATTGCCACTCCACTGCTGGAATAGTAATCTTTACATGTCTCTGGCTTTGGTGTTTTTCACTGCAGTCTTTATTTCTCCCTGAACAGGCTCACAATCGACAGGTCCATGTTGTCTGTCTCGACTTTGCCTGATACCTCCTTTGGGTGGTTGACCTTTCTGCAGTGAGTGGAATGGACCCAGGTATCCCTTTCTGCTACCTTCAACTATGTGGTACATGTCATTAACACCTGGTAAGGACCTTCCCACCAGTCTGTCAAGCAACCTGAGCATAAGAAATTTCGGATCATAACATATTCTCCAGGTTCAAAATCATGACAGTTTGTTTCTGGCATATCAGGTAAGAACATTTTCAGTTGCTGTTGCTGTTGTTTCAGCTGTCTACTCATTTTTATAAGATATTGCACAGTAACCTCATTATTACTCTTTCCTTTGGACTTACAATCAAATGAGGTTGCCTCCCAAACAGTATCTCAAAGGGGGACAGATTAAGAGGAGATCTTGGAGTGGTTCTGATGCTATGGAGGATGAGCGGTAAGGCTTCTGGCCATCCTAGTCCAGTTTCAGCCATGATCTTAATCAGTTTATTCTTAATAGTACCATTCACTCTCTCCACCTTCACACAGGCTTGTGGTCGGTAGGGGGTGTGAAGTTTACTATACTTTACTATTAATTCCCATAAGCTTACTACTGGTGTGCCTGCTGCTGTCATAAAGTTCCTAAGAAGCCAAGAGCCCTAAAATCATGTACTACCCCGAAGGCATACCTAGAGTCAGTGTATATGTTAGCTGATTAACCTTCTGCCAACTCACATGCTCTCCTTAATGCCACCAGTTCAGCCACCTGGGCTGAATGAGGTGGACCAAGTGGTTCAGCTTCTACAACATCCTTGTCATTTACTACAGCAGAACCTGTGCATAATTCTTCTGTGTCTGTCTGTCTATGACAACTCCCATCTGTGTAAAACATCAAATCTACATATTCTAATGGTGTGTCATGTATGTCTGGTCTTGCAGTAAAGGTCATGTGTGTCTATACCTGCAAAACTCACCTTCAACCATAAACTCACCTCATTCCACCCTTTGTGCATGTACATTGCTGGATTTAATGTATTGCACCTTTTAATGGTAATATTTGCAGGTGCCATCAGAGCTAGTTCCCATTTCACGAACCTTGCTGAAGAGACATGTCTGGTTTGGGCAGAATTTAACAAAGCAGATACTGCATGCAGTGTACAGATAGTTGTATCATGTCATGCTTAGCAATACATCACTTGATTCTAAGCTTCACACCAGTGTTACCTATATAACTCCATTATGTTACTGTTCTTGAATAACCAGGAGCCACAATTTCTTTAATAATAGAGCCTGCTGTTCAGTGTGACTTCAGACCTCTAAAAATACTCTTTTTGGAAAGATAAATATTACATTTCTTGTGCAAACATTAAAAAAAATTAACACAAGCAAGTTTTTTTTGTCAGTAGTACTGAGAGAATTCATTGCTGGATTGCCTTTCTATTGAGACATCACCTTTTACCCAAGTTAACATTCCATCTATTGTAACCTAGAATCCTGATTCTGGTCATTACTTGATTACAGTGAACCTCTTGTAAACAACAAAATCTATTGTCTAAACTTAAAGTAGATCAAAGAATAACCTGTTCTTATTAACATATCTAATCTCAATATTTACTGTAAACAAGGACACCCGATCTTCCCAAAATGCACAATGATGGAAGCTGCATACACTTTAAAACATACATAGTGGTGTGTTCATTGTCTTCTACAAAAAATATAAAATAAAATGTTTTCTTAAATAGGGTATGAGTTACTTATTACGATTTTTTTGTTTTTTGTATCGGCTGTACTTTCACCTGCGGCCACATATGGTGGCTGAGGTGTGCATGCACTATCTTCTTTATGCACGGTAATGCTACCTTGCAGCAGGGGTACGCTACCTGGTGGCATGCTGCTTTGGGGCATGAGTACGCTGCTTTGCGGTGTGCTACTTTGCCATGTGTGTACGCTATTTTGCTGCATGCCATTTTGTGGTGCGCTGTTTTGCCACGTGTTCCCCTCATGCAGCCACAACTTTAAACAATAATTATACTTTACTCTTTTCTTCAAAGATTTGACTGAACATATGTTGTTTCTAACATTACTCATACATCCTTTGGTCATCTTGACCCATATGTCGCAGTATGCTGTAGCGTAAGCACCATACTTCACATTCATTATATACCTTGCCGAACTGGTTGGCCCATCCATAAGCAGCACCTCATTGACCATCCCTAGTGACTGCTCAGCACCCATCTAAGACAACGCTTTGGCTACTTTCTCTAGAGATTTAGACTGGTGGACGAATTAATCAAGCCGCTTCCACTCACTTCCACCCGTTGTGCACAGCTGACCACTAAGTGTTTTTTTGTTAGCTTACACATCGAGGAAACAGAAAATAGCCTATGCAATTATTTTGCTTTCCAGACAAATTAACCAAGCTTTATCTGACTTCTTCCTACTTTCAGTTACTCTCCACAGGTAGAACACTTGCCAGTGATTTCCTCCACCACAACCATTTCACAATCACGGTTCACACAACCATGTGATTCGATCGCAATGCCCAGAGACACTAACCTATCAATGGACTTTGCGACTACAATTGGAAGTTGACTGAGAAACAATCTCTGGTTTCTTGCCCAGTTATACCTGCTATGTGTACTGCTACAGCTGTCCTACCCACCACTTGGACACCTTGCTGGCTCTATCTATTTTCAACAGTTCAAAAAGCAAAAACCTATCCATTTTTCTTTTTCCTTTTCACATAATAAGCATACGTTCACATTCATATACCTTTGTTTTCTGGCCAGAAAAATGCTTTCCCTCATGACAATACCTATTCAGAGGTTTTAACAAGTAATACAAGACTATCAAAATGATTGCTTAAACATGTGGCAGTACTACAGGGAAGATGCATACGCTATTTGTGAATTGCCTATTGCAGCACAAAAGTGACAATAAAAGAAACTGATTTTTCTCTCTTGTCCCTGGATTCTAATCAGCGCTCCTTAGATCACACAAAAGTGGATATTCAGTTTCACAACATAAAGTGCTACACAGGCTTTAAACAGATTGTGTTCTTACCCGTATATGATGCGTCCACCCTTTGTTAAGGAATCAAAATCCATATGATATGCGTGATCTCTGGTAATGTGATATCAGTCACGAGCCCCCATCTATTGTTTCCTATAAGTCACATTTAGCACTGCAAGTCACTTAAGAAAGAATTGCTTTCCAGTCCTATTGTGTGGTTCCAAAGCACAAAAAGTTATTATATAACAATTAGAGTAAAAAGCAATGAAAATAGTACAGCCCGATACATACACATGCACTCTAGTCCCTCTATACAGTCATCAATCCAGGAGTCTGCAGTCAGAAGAAGATACCAGTACACTGAGATCAGCACACAGCTTAAATACCTTACAGGTTTCAAAGTTAACAAAGGGACAAATTGACAGGTTCTAATTGGTTCTTGCTTCTGGTCAATCTGTCAAATAAAGTAAAAAGAAAGGGGAAGGGAAAGGACTCACCGCACAGGTAACAATATCGCCATAATATTAATAATAAATTGAAAGATATTGTGGATGGTTATCAATCAGAAAAAGGGGGGCTATCTCCATGGTATTCCCATAAACACATGTGTGTATGTATGTAGGAGTTGTGGTGGTGCTACTCAGAGTAGAAAGATACAGAACACAAAAATGGAAAAGGTCCAAGGACAAAATCCAAGACTCTATAATGGAGCACTCTTATAGCTAATCAGCATGAATAAAATATAACTTTTAATGAATATTAACTATAAAATTGGACTTACATAACAAACAAACACTAAACATTATAGAAAAAAAGTGTGAGGGAGAAAAATTATTTTCCCTGTGAGGATGGCAAAATATAAGACAATACAACACACATTCACAAAAAATACACATTACTAGACAGTATTGGTGCGACAAAGACAGTGTATAAAATACACCCAGGTCATTTGAGTGTCCAAAGATTTGTAATCAAATGTATATACAATTGGAGAGATACAATAATATCACTAGGACAGGCTTAACCTAAAATGAAAAAAATCTCTAAAAATATTGGTAACAGAAATGAAATCCTGTGAATGGATCAAATAATATAAAGATATACCATATAGTACAGAAAGAAGAAAATTGAGGGGTGTAAGAAGACCTGATCTATCACAGAGTTCTGCTGCTTGCCATTATGCTATAGCAGAGAATGGGAAGTGAGAGACCCGTGTTTCACAGTAACCCCACAAAATTAAAGTAAAGTCATGACCCTGTAGCAGGCATTCATTTCAGCCCCCTATTTGTCATACTAAATTAGCATTGGACAAATATGGGGGGAAGTTACTGGGCTGCAGGCGGGAGGTGAAAAAAATATGAGGTCAAGGTATACCATTGGTTAATATTAGACTTAAACAGCCACAGAGAAAGGTTAGGTTACAGTGGCATTTATACCATATAGTACAGAAAAATAAAAGGTATGGGGTGTCAAGAACCTGTTCCGTCAATGAGTTCTGCTGCTTCCCATCTTGCAATAAGCCGAGGCTGGGAAGTGAGAGACTCGTGCTTCACATTGTCCAAAGAAAAATATAGACAATATCAAACCCCTTCAACAGACATTTGTTTCTACCCCTTTATTGTCTTGCTAATTAGCATAGGACAAAAAGAGAAGGGGAAAATTACTCGGCTGTAGGCAGGGAGAGATAGGAGTGCACAGAGATAGATATACACTTTACTGGTATAAGCATTTAATCATATGAGATAATTCAAAATCTCATTGTACATATTTATTTAAATATCTTGTCTATTGTGGATGAATAAAGTGGCAGCTAGCCAGCAATTTATATCATGCAACGTTCTTAAATAACTCAATTATAAGTCAACAGAAAAATATAGTATTAAATTCTCATTGAAAATATACATTCTGTTGTTGACCCCAAGTCATTTTCCCTCCATATTTCCTGAAACAGAAACAACTCAAAAAGCCTGATGCTCTTTATGCTTGGGAAGGGGGACTCCACACCATTTTTTCTGTGTTTTACACTTATTTTTTTATACTACACACACATACCGTCCTACATGGATCTCACTGATTTGTGCATTCTGCATATTCAGATGTGTTTGCATGCATTCAGACACAGGGATAAAACACAATTTCATTCACCCTTGGAAAACATGATTTAGCAAAACACGATTCTTGGTCAATTTTAGTGTTTCAGCTGACAAAACTCTCGCATTTCCCTGCGATGCTTAACATGTTGAAACTTGCACCAGACTTGATTCTTAGTAAATGTCCCTCATTATCTATGGCTAATTCCACTCTTGCCTGTCACTTCTTGACTTTGCTTTTTGGATGCTTTGAGGCTCACATCAAATTGAGAAAACTTCTCACTATATTGTTTAGGTGGTTTAACTATGTTGCTCCGCATAGAGCTCTTGCTCTGTGGCTGATCACCAGCATCTGTAATCTTTCACCAGGATCACTAGTGACTTACCACCTTTAACTGTCTCTGCATTGGAAACTTCCATGTAATGTATGTCTCTGAGCAGACTACTGTGGCAAAGTACATGCTTGCTCCTGCATTGTACATTTTAACCATTATTTGTGAAAAAAGGACTTTTCTGTAATCACTCAGAACCTTTGATTCTGTGTTGCTTGTCCTTGTTGAGTCCTTGGTATAGTTAATCTGCACATGCTGATATTTTGGGAGCCTTGTGGCCTGAACCTATTGTGTGATGGAGGTTAGTTTACTCAGTAGATAACTTAACCAAGTCTATGGTTTATTAACCAGACAGAACAGGTTTACAGGGTGACACATTGTTAATGCAGTAAGTTTTTAAGAGGTATGCAATGCAGGATATGATGTGTGTGCTAGATCCAGGAGTTAATCTTGGAGGAAAACCTACAGTATTTGCAAAAAAACTTGGTGAAAATATGGGGGAATATTTATATTCAAGATGACAATGACATAAAGGAGTGAACCTTTCCCCATAAAAGTATGAAGTAAGCATATATGTGTACTTAGTTTTGAAAAGCAATCCAAAACATTATTTTGATTTATAGAGCAAGATAATTGAATTAAGAAAAATAATAATAATAATAATAATAATAATAATAATAATGTTATTTATATAGCGCTTTTCTCCTAAAAAGACTCAAAGTGCTTTACATTTGCCTTTACAGCACAAAATACAAAACAAGCTTAACAATGGAATTTAGTGAAATGCTTGGATGAATAGGTGAGTCTTGAGTCTATTATTGAAGGACTCTAGAGTAGAGGCCTCTTGAACTGTGCGGGAAAGTGAGTTCCATAGTCAGAGCCACAAAGCTTAACGCTCGACCCCCAGAAGAATTCCAGGAGATTCTAGGTACTGTTAATAGTCCTTCATCAATGGGTTGCAGTAATTGAGTGGGACAGTAAGGAATCAGAAGCTGCTTCAGTGTTATATATTTGTAAGTAGTGTACTTGGTAGTACAAGGCATTTAATAGACATTTCACACATTTCAAGATCAATTCAGAGTTGCAACTGAGATGTGTGACTCACCTGTAACTGCAAGCACTCAGCTACAGAACATGCACATTTTTAAAGATCCCAAGATCCATCTGCAAAATGGTCTTCTGTACAACTCTGAATCAGTCACTTGAAGAGCATGTGTAAATCTGCTGTGTTTTAAACTCTAATGCTGGGTACACAGTATGCCAACAGCCCCACCAAATGACGGACCAATAGACCAAGCAGCCGATTTTGGTAAGCTTACCAATCGGCCGCCCAATATGTCTACCCTGACATCACAAATGGATAGGTATTTCAATTTGTCCATGTAGTTGTGATGTCAGTGTCTCTGGTTCCTGCAGCCAGGATCTGGTTTTATCGGTGGGTTGCCTGTACACAACGGCAGATGCACACAATATATCTGCAAGATATATTGCATCTGTCATGCTGCACAGCTGACACAATATATCTGTGAATGATGTTGTTCACAAATAAGTTGAAGTACACATGTGCTAACACATTTAACGATATATCATTCATCAGCTGCACAAACGATATATAGCATAATGTCTACCCGGCATTTCACATGAACAAGAATGGCTGCAAACCATCATTAAATGTAATGATAGTTGATAAAATGTAATTGTATTTGCATAAATAGATTTAAAAAGAGTCAGTAAATATATTTAGCCTCTATACATCAATGTGATAACTGTACACATTTCAACTTTTAAAAGCCCCTCATTCTTCTTAGCAGTATGTGTGTTCACATACATTTTTGATGTAATTTAATTTAGCATATTTTAGATACATTTTATATCTTATACTGCCAGCTTTTTTGTGAACAGTATATGTAGTATAAAGGATTTAAACATTTGAAGAAAAAATGATATTTTAAATACATAATCTCATTCTGAATTATCATCTTTTAAAATCTGTTAGAAAATATAAATCAGAATCAGAATACCTTGATTTATCAGTTGTACTGAAAATAAATTGGAAAAGTGAACTTATGAACCTTTGTGCAAATTTTAAAGGACATATAGAGGGGATAGGTTAAACATGTTACTATCAAAGGCAGTGAAATATTGGATGAAGTTAAACTAGTACAAAAATTATTTTGCAAATATAAGTCATTGTCAATTTTAGCACAAGCTCTGGTTCTTAGCACTGCAATATGGTTTTGCTGGTTGAAACAAGCATGATAATTACTATTCCACAGTGAGAGACTCAGTAACTTGCCACAGTTTGTAGAAGATTGCAAGGAATTTGGATGGGAAATGGGAAACATTTGGTCATCCACCTTACTATCCAGACCTTACACCAAGCAATTTTCATCTGTTCCCAGCGCTCAAAGAACATTTGGGAGACAAACGTTTCAACAGCAATGAAGAGGTCAAGGTGAAAATGTGGCTTTCATCCAAGAGACCATTACTACTACCATTCCTACTAGTATTGTAAAACTGGTGGCACATTATGACAAGTGTTTAAATATTAATGGTGATTATGTTGAGAAGAAGCTTAAAGGTATGTAAATAAAAGAAATCATTTTCATATTTCATTTTTCTTTCCTGGGACTGGGAAACTTTCCTTTGGAATACCCGTCATACTTTCAGAGCAGCTTATTGACTACCTGCAATATGGTGTCAGCTACTCTTCTACCTGCTAGGGTTTAAATGGGTTGGGTAGGGGATGCCGGCATTTGGGATCCTGATGGTCAGAATCCCAACAGGGTTAGGATGCAGACACCTGTCATTTGGTATCCTAACCCTCCCCCTCTCCCTACCCCTAACCCTCCCTTCCTGGAGCTTACCTTTGGGATGCCAGTGCCGGGGTTCTGACAGGTGTCGGGACTCTGGCACTGGCAATCTGAGCACTGGAATCCTGTGGTCAGTATTATGAATGCATCCCGTTTAAATTTATACCAAGTATATAACTATAGCCAACAGTAGCTCATAATGAATTGAATCAGCCACTAAGTATATAACAACAAGGACTATGATTGAGGTCAAAACTCCATGTCATTAGTCCCTAAAATATTGTAACTAATCCTGATTTTCTAATGTAAGACAGGCACAGGGTTTTGTGTACACTGTGTGAATATCTGAATCAGGATCGAATGGTAGCAGCTCTATTGTGTGCTTGAAAATAGATGCAGATATCTGCCTGCTTGTTAAAACAGTCATCATCATCATCATGCATTTGCACCAGTCTTATCCTTGGCGCGAGGGTTCAGTTTGAAATCATCAGGAGCTGTGTCTATATTCACTTCTGAATAGCATGCAGCACACTATATGCCCATAACACACAAAAGTCACACTTATCCCATGTGCAAACACCTTGTTACATCCATTTAGTTTCAAGTGGAGATGCGGCTTACTTGCATGTAACTCAAAATAGCTGCAGATTCACAGAAATGCATATACTAACCTTGGATGCCTTCAGATGCAGGTGCAGTGCAAACATTGCAGATGTGGCCACTTTGCATTTGACTCAAGCCCAGTGTCATTTACACAGTGAACCTAGGGAAGTGATATAATTGCTCAACCTCAGAGCTGCCACTTCCACTCCACTTTCACCAACTATAATACCACCAAGCTATCTAATGAAATCCCTGTATCTCAAAAGTGATGTGGTTGACTATAATAGTAGTGAATTTGCTACTATTTTAGGCCTACAATAAAAGTTATTTGCCCAAGACTGAGTAGTCTGGGTCTCCTCACTGTGATTTGGTAGACCTTTTCTTATTGGTTGCCCAAAATTGTTGTGTGCAGCCCTTGTTGGATAGCACAGAAGCTAATGAGTAATTATTATGTAATTAATTTAGGACAGCTTGATTAGTTGCCTTGGTTTGGAGATGTCACTGTTGCTAGGATAGCTAGAAAGAACATCATCAATTTTCAGTGCTGGAGATGGCCTTAATTTTTTACTGGATTTTTATTTTTTGCAGTGTTTCTATAATAAGCAATGTGCATGGGGGGGTCATGTTTTGATGCCAAGTTAGCTGGATGTACTTCTCAGAAGCACTTCTATCTAAAAACCTAAATATCTGACCATCTGCCTTTTTCTTCTCTATTTACATAAGTAATTTCACATCTACCATTCTATTTATCAGTACTCAATTTCGGGGCTTCAAAAAATGTTTTGTTATTGGTGTATACAGGAGGTCAATTCTGGCACAAGGTCCACTGCATGACTTCCATGGTGAGCTGAGCCCCTCAAGCATTTGTACATTGACTGCCCTAGTTTTCAAAATTAAGAACACTCACATGACTGGACCTTTTGTGGCAGCTTCCTCAAAGTGTTCCCCTGGGACTTGGCTCTTTGCCCAGGTACACAGACTTGCTTGTTACAGTTGTCTCCCAGTGTTCCATCCACTTAGGCCCTTCTGAACAATCTTGCATCAAGTTAGCCCAACTTGTGATAGCCTGTTCTCACAGGACCTTCAGAGCACTTTTTATTTATCTGTGAGCTCCTTTTACCACTCTGTCAGAGTCCTGATTTCAACAGACAATCATTACTTGGAGTAGGTGATTCTGTTCCCACTGCCCTGTGCTGTTACCTGACCCAGCAGTGACAGACAAATAATTTTCTATCCAGATCCTGACAATCTGACCTTTAAAAGTCACTTTTATGCCATAAACCAACATTTCTGCACTTATTACAGTATGAAACTGTTACTTTCTCCTGCTCATTGTCCCGGATTTGCCTATGCATTATTTACATTTTATTAATGATCAGTCCCATCCTCAACACACAGATTATCACTAAATGTTTAATTACATTTTTATTTGTAGGAACATTTATGTTAATGCTCCTCTTTGCATATGCCACTATACAGATAATTCCTACAGTAACCATCAATAGCAAGTTCTTGACTTTAAATAGTTTGATTAGCCAATGACTACATACAAAGAAATGTACATAGGTGTGACAAGTGTTTCACAACTGAGGTTTGGGATTGGTTGGAACAGGTGAGGGAGGCTGAAGAGTAGACTTTAGAGATGTGGATGAAGCTAGGTGGCTTAAGCAATGACTTCCTGTAAAGAGGTACATGAACTGTAGAGGATGATGGGCCTGAAGGCAAGGACAGTAATATAAATGTCTTTATTAAACAGCAAGTTAGAATGAGAACTGGAAAGTTATAATACTAGAAAGATGAGCACAATCAGATTGGGAGCGATGATGCTGGATTACTGAGTAGAGCCAGTATGAGATTGGTGGTGCTGAATAAAAGAGCTAGATTGCTTTGAGACTGATGTTGATGAATTGAAGTACTGGATCAGTTTGAGACCAATGATGATGAATTGAAGTACTGGATCGGTATGAGGGCCCGATTCAGACCCGCTCGTTAGGCTGCATTCGCATGCAGCCTGCTGATGTTTGCAATCTGCGCATGCATACGCATTGCAGTGTGTGCGCGTGAACTAGTCCATGTGATCAGGAAGCGTTTGCTTGTTGCGCATAGCCACCTCACTAGAATGAGTGACAGGAGAAGCCATTTGTGGGTGGTTACAGGGGTTGGTCGATAGAACCGGGGGAGTGTTGGTGTGAATGCAGGCATACCTGAGCATCTTAACGCCATTCAGAGGCATACATAATTAAGACACAGCTTCATAGTACTAGGGGTGTGCACCGGCCACTTTTCGTGTTTTGTGTTTTGGATCTGGATCTTTCTTCGTGTTTTGGATCTGGATTGGTTTTACCAAAACCACCCTTCCGTGTTTTGGGTTCTGGGTTTTGTGTTTTGGATCTGTATTTTTTTGAAAAAAAGCATAAAAACAGCTTAAATCACAGAATTTGTGGGTTTTCCTGCTCATATGCAATTATTAACCTCAATAACCTTCATTCCCACTCATTTCCAGTCTATTCTGAACACCTCACACCTCACAATACTGTTTTATGGCCAAAAGATTGCACCGAGGTAGCTGGATGACTATGCTAAGCGACACGAGTGGGCGGCACAAACACGTGGCCCATCTAGGAGTGACACTGCAGTGGCAGACAGGATGGCAGTTTGAAAAACTAGGCCCCAAACAGTACATACTGCAAAGAAAAAAAGAGGTGCAAGATGGAATTGTCCTTGGGCCCTCCCACCCACCCTTATGTTGTATAAATAGGACATGCACACTTTAACAAACCAAACATTTCAGTGCCAGGGTCTTCCACATGACTGTGGCTGAAATGACTGGTTCGTTTGGGCCCCCACAAAACAAGCTGGCAATTAATGTGTCCCTGCACAAACTTGCTCTACGGAGGCAAGATGTCGTCCTCATCCTCCTCATCCACCGATTCCTTGGATAAAACAGGAAAAAGGGATTTAGGTGTCCCTGGACTGCTTACGGTCTTAGCCAAAGTTTCTGAACTTGACAGTAACTTTTTATGAACGCGCTGCAGGTGCCGTATAAGGGAGGATTTTCCAAGGTGGTTAACGTCCCTACCCCTACTTATTTTACCTTTACATATGGTACATATGGCAAGACAGTTGTTGTCCAGATTTGGATAGAAATATTGCCAGACCAAAGAGGTGGAATGTTTGGTCTTCTGCCCTGGCATGACCGTGATGGGCTTTTTCATCCCACGGACAACAACTGTCTCCCCCGGAGCCTGATTTAAACAAACCACATCACCATCAGAATCCTCCTCGCCAACTTCCTCCTCAGTGCCAGCTACACCAGTATCCTCATCCTGTTGTACTTCAACAGTGACATCTTTAATTTGCATATCAGCAAGTGGACTGTGGGTGCTCCTTTCAGCACTTGCAGGGGGTGTGCAAATGTTGGAAAGAGCCACCTCTTCCCATCCAGTGCTTGGAAGGTCAGGCATCGCAACCGCCACCACACTAGGACTCTCCTTGGGGATTTGTGATATCTTCTTAGCATGCACAGTTCTTTGCTGTGCTTTTGCCAGCTTAGCTCATTTGATTTTTTTAGCAGGAGGAGGGCTCCCATCGTCATGTGAAGCTGAACCACTAGTCTTGAACATAGGGAAAGACCTTAGCCGTTCCTTGCCACTCCGTGTCGTAAATGGCATATTGGCATGTTTACGTTTCTGCTCAGATGATTTAAATGTTTTTTTCAAGGTCATTTTCCTGAACTTTGTCATTTGGGATTGTATGTGCCCTCTACTATGACATTGGGCATTGGCCTTGGCAGACGACGTTGATGGCATGTTATCGTCTATGTCATGACTAGTGGCAGCAGATTCAGCACTAGGAGGAAGTGGTTCTTGATCTTTCCCTATTTTATTTTTATCGGAGAAAGTTTGGTCCTCCATTTATGTTATATTGATATATACGTGCGGCTAAAGCGCACACAAACACAGAAAATAATTTTTTATTTTTGTTGGAGACTAGTGCATTTTGTGGGTTACACCACCCTTTAAGAAATGAGCCAGCCGGCCCTTTATTTATGGGACACAGGCGCACGCTTCGTGCTGCTCCTTTGTTGATGCATGTGCAGCTACAGCCCACACAATTCACAAACACAGAAAATATTTCTTTATTTTGTTTGGAGTGCCCTTTGGGGGTCACAGTACCCTTTAACGGACAAGCCAGCTGGCCTATTACTTATGGGACACAGGCGCACGCTTGGCGCTGCTCCTTCGTTGATGCACGTGCAGCCACAGTGCACACAATTCACAAACACAGAAATTTTTTAAATTTTGTTTGGAGTCCACTTTGGGGGGACAGCACCCTTTAGCGGTCAATCCAGCTGGCCCTTTATTTATATGACACAGGTGCACGCTTGGCACTACTTTGTTGATGCATGTGCGGCTACTGCACACACAATTCACAAACACAAAAAAATATATATTTTTATTTTGTTTGGAGTGCCCTTTGGGGGTTACAGCACCCTATAATGGACAAGCCAGCTGGACTTTTACTTATGGGACACAGGCGCACGCTTGGCACTACTTTGTTGATGCGCGTGCGGCTACTGCACACACAATTCACAAACACAGAAAAAAATTTTTTTAATTTGGTTTGGAGTGTACTTTGGGGGTTACAGCACCCTTTAACGGTCAAGCCAGCCGGCCCTTTACTTATGACACAGGCGCACGCTTGGCACTACTTTGTTGATGCACGTGCGGCTACTGTGCACACAATTCACAAACACAGAAAATATTTTTTTATTTGGTTTGGAGTGTACTTTGAGGGTTACAGCACCCTTTAATGGTCAAGCCAGCCGGCCCTTTACTTATGACACAGGCGCACGCTTGGCACTACTTTGTTGATGTACGTGCGGCTACTGCGCACACAATTCACAAACACAGAAAATATTTTTTTATTTGGTTTGGAGTGTACTTTGGGGGTTACAGCACCCTTTAACGGTCAAGCCAGCCGGCCCTTTACTTATGACACAGGTGCACGCTTGGCACTACTTTGTTGATGCACGTGCGGCTACTGCGCACACAATTCACAAACACAGAAAAAATATATATTTTTTTAGCACTTGGGGGGAGCACCCCTGATGGACAGAGCACCCCCTGGACAACACTACAGCACCCCTTTAGGACTGGGTCACTGCACAGGACTTTGGAGTGGACACAGCCCCTATGGACAACTGACTGCACAATACAGTCCATCCAGCCCCTATGGACTTTGACGTAGTGGACACAGCCCCTATGGACAACAGCAGCACAGCACAGCACAGCACAACACTACTCTGCACTACACTACACTACACTACACAGCCCAGCCGCCCTAACTCCCACCCTCCCTCTTCCCAGTCCACAGCCGAGTGAGAAAATGGCGCCGACGTGGGTACCTTATTTAGGATCCAAAACCCACGAGACCCGGAAGGCGGGATGATGACGTTTTGCCTCGATTTCTGATCCGAGTCAGGCTGGAATAGTCGAGCCTGACTCGGATCGGCATCGGATCGGGGGGGGCTCGGGGGGGTTCGGATTTCAGAAATCCGAACCCTCTCACCCCTACATAGTACACATCACATAGTTGTTTTACACACTGAAGCACTCACAGTGCTTGCAGTAGGGTATGGTCAACCACAAGTGCTGCGTTCGCTTCCAAAGGTACTTGATGTTACCGATGGTTGCATACACATCCTGGAGATAATGTGCACAAGTGGGCATCTTAAGACAGTTTGGGGGGAGTCTAAATGCACACCGCGATCACACGCCAGGACTCAGTGGGCGTGCTAATGCATTGCCATGCATCGCATATTTGCATACTTTCACTGCGTGCGAACGCATCTAGCGAGTGGGTCTGAATCGAGCCCTGAGACTGATGATGATGAATTAAAGTACAGTATTGGTTTGGTTTGAGACCAATGATGAAGAATTGAAGTACTAGATCGGTTTGAGATCGATAATGATGAATTTAAGTACTGGTTTGATTTGAGACCGATGATGAAGAATTGAAGTACTGGATCAGTTTGAGACTGATAATGATGAATAGAAGTACTCGTTCAGTTTGAGACCGATCTTGATTGAGGTACTGGATTGGTTTTGAGACCTATCATAATTAATTCGTTCGGTTTGAGACTGATGTTGAATATATTGGATGGGACCAATGTTTTGGAGATATCGGATAGGACTGATGATTGGAGATATTGGATGGGACCTATGAATGAATGTATCGACTGGAACCGATGGAGGCAGATAATAACAAGTCTCTGTGGTAAAACCAGACTAGAGAGTGAGATGGAATAGGAGACTTGATTACCAGACTTGGAACTGGAATGTAACAGACAGAGGGTCTGAATCATTACAGATTGTTATTACTAAAGCGTACGCATATGGGCGATTGTTGAATACTGTGCAAGCATATGCATTGCACTGCATGTGCGCAAAAGCACCACTGCGATTGCACTGATTATAGAGACCACGCATAGCCATCGTAGAGTGATTGACAGGCAATGAGCATTTGGGGTGATGATGTGGGGGTGGTCAGAGAAACGCAGGTGTGCCTGACCATTTAAATGCTGTTGCATGGGCATGCATAAATTAGCCATTGCATATGCAACTTGAGTACTTACTGGGTGCACCGAGCAGTGGCGTAAATAGTGTATTTGGAGTCCAGGGCATAAATTAGCCATTCCATATGCAACTTGAGTAGTTACTGCGTGCAACAAGCTGTGGTGTAAATAGGGTATTTGGAGTCCTTATACAGTACCCCAGTAGTAGTCCCCCTTGTGCAGTGCCCCCAGTAGTGGTCCCCCTATGGAGTGCTCCCAGTAGTGCCCCTTATACAGTGCCCCCAATAGTGGTCCCCCTTATGCAGTGCTGAAAGTAGTGCCCTTATGCAGTGCCTCCAGTAGTGGTTCCCCCTCTGCAGTTCCCCTTGTACAGTGCCCCAGTAGTATTCCCTCCTATGCAGTGCCTCCAGTAGTGGTTCCCCTATGCATTTCCCTTTATATAGTGTACCCAGTAGTAGTCCTCCCTAAGCAGTGCCCCCCAGAGTAGCCCTTACATGGTGCCCTCAGTTCCCCCTATGCAATGCCCCCAGTAGTGCCCCTTAAACAGTGCCCAAGAAGAAGTCCCCCTTTGCAGTGCCCCCAGTAGTAGTCTTCCCTAAGCAGTGCCCCCAGTAGTGCCCCTTATATTGTGCCCCCAGTAGTAGTAACAACCTATGCAATGCCCTCAGTAATGCCCCTTATATATTGCCCACCAGTAGTAGCCCACCCTATGTAGTGCCCCCAGTGGTGGTCCCCCTAAGCAGTGCCCCATTAGTGCCCCTTATATTGTGTCACAAGTAGTAGTCACCAATAAACAGTGCCACTTATATAGTGCACCCAGTAGAAGTCCCCCCTATGCAGTGCCCCAAGAAGTGGTCCCCCCTCTGCAATGCTCCAAGTAGTGTTCCTTATATTGTGCCCCGAGTAGTAGGCTCCATTATGTAATGCCCCAGTAGTGCCCCTGGTGGGCATCTAAATACACACCATGATCAGGGGGCACTGCATAAGGGGGACTACTACTGGGGGCCATTTCTAAGGTATCATCCTTAACATTTTAAACATTTTGTGATAGTAATTTTCTGTGTATCACGGGTTCCTTTTCAATTTTAAATTGAGTCTATTAAAAGTTATTTTTTAAAACTTATTTGATTTGAATATCTAATTCAAAAGTGCTCCAGCAACAAGCCCTTCTGTTCTTCTCTTTGGTGTTTAATGTTATATTCTGGGCTCCAGGAGCACCACCAGTGACTACCTATGATCTATTATTATAGAAGGATATAATGTTACTGGTATATATGAATAGATTAAATGGTTCTGTGTGGAATCCCCCCTTTTTCTTTGTTTCAGTGTTTATAAAAGTTTGCATGGTACAGTATCATGGATGTGAGATAGCAGTAGTGGGAGACAGTGAGCATCTCTATGCTGGCAGTGAGATGGCATTGCAATAGCAATCATCAGCAATTTTTCACAGCATACCTGTGTGCGATTATGGAGCTGCAATCACAATAGTAATCCCTAATGAATTAGTCCCAGAGTACCTGGGAGCTCAGCAGAGAGCAGTAACTTCAGCAGAAACAACATTTTACTGGAAACAGTGGGCCTGATTCAGACCCGCGAGCGAGCGCTGAGCGCTCGCAAGTGGGTCGATGGTGGCCCAGTGCGCATGCGCACAACAGAGCAGGCTCCGTCGTGCGCATGCGCGAGACACGGATAGCGATGGGCAAGCCATCGCTCTGGGTCTCTTAGCAAAGGGGGCATGCTGTCGATGGTGAGTGACAGCACGGCCCCTTTGGTGGGCGTGCCAGGGGCATGGCTGCCCAGACAGAGGCGTTCCCATGGTAGCACCTACCATCTGGGGCCGGCCCCACTGACATCACAGTGGGAGTGCTTTCGGCTCTGTTTGAGCCGAAAGCACTCTAGGGCTTGCGGCAACGAGACCCTACCACAAGGGTCTTGTTGCAAGCCCGATGGTTATGATGGATAATAGAGATCGTATAGGGCGCAAAATAGAGTGAAGATAATGGTATGTAAAAAGGGATAACAAAAATAATTTATTGATGGTTACATGTATGTTAAAATATGATCCTGGCAGGACAAGGGTTAAAACAAGAATATTAATATGAAAGTTGATTAAAATGGTGATATTCTATTATCCTAATTAGATCAGGATTGCTATATTAACAATGGTATAGTGTTACCCTAATTGAGTGGATACATCACAATAATGAAAACAAATGGCTATTGAAACATATAATAATGCAGCATATAACTATTAAAAAAATTATAATAAAAAAACAAGTATGTTAAGTGGCGTAGGTATAATAAATAAATAAAATAAAATAATAAGTAAAGTCCAAGCTAATAGCAGCAGCTGTATAAAAGATCCAAGAATGTCTTTAATAATGGATGTCTCATAAATCCTTGCTGTATAAAGTCATGTAAAAAGACATGTCAGAGTTCAGTTTCCAAAAAAAGGTTTAAAACGTTGGTCGGTGCATGCACCTCCTACCTCCGTGTCAGTATAGGCAATGTCAGCATTCCTTACTGGTGTGTCGTGTATTGCCTCCTTGCGGTTAAATCCCGGTCCCGTTGGAGATGTTAGAGACCCATCCTGGGTGGGTCCCGTGGGGTAGCAGCCGGAGCGATGGAATCCTTCAGCTGCTGTAGAGGGATGTTACCGGCGGTGTGCGTGCACGTCTGTGTCACCGTCGGCTTCCCTCTTCCGGGTATTGTTCAGTACAGGGGGCGTGGCCTACGCATTTCGCCCATCCAATCAGAATGCGGGCTTCGTCAGGGCTGTGAGTGCGTGTCCTTTGTCAGTGATTTCCTTTTGTAGAGCTTTCTGCCCCTCCTATTTTGTTTAACTCATTCGTTGCTCACACTGCAGCAACATAAAGACGGTGGTGTGTTGTGTAACATGAGAAAACCTGGAATGAGTGTGTTACATAATGAGACTAAAAATGTTACATATAGATACATAGTAGGTTATCATACATATGTAAAGATGAGAAATGGCACTAAGATCTAATGGGGTAAATTAAAACATAGAAGATTTTTTATTAGGGATAAGCGAAGTTATGAATTATAAACTTCCCTATATGGATGTAGTGAAGTAATATATTTTCTAATTCTAATGTATGTTATTTTTCTTTTAATGGATTCTCTATTAGTTTTTCTGATTCAGATATATATTAATATTTCTTTTAATGGATTCTCTATTAGTTAAATGTTTCTAATTGATTTGGTTCATCCTTTTTCTTCTTGGCAAAGTAGATTTATTGGTGAAGTTGAATTGTGGTTCTTAGGGCCCTTGCATGATGATTATCTTCTAGCATCGTATTTCCACATTTAGGGAGCAAATGACATCATATTGAGGTTGAACTACATAACCTGATGTTCATGTGAGGTCTCCCATCACATTACTTGTCAGGCCCTACCCTGTTTAGCTTCCAAGTTCGGAAGTGGTTGGGCGGTGACAGGGTGGTATGTAAGTAGTGACCTCTAATGTGTCCCTTATCTCCCTGATTGGAAATTCCCTTACTAGTGATGCTCTTAGATACTACTTGGGGCCCTCTTGTCTTAGTCTTTAAGGAAATATGTAAATTCAAAATCGATATTCAGTCCTCTTGGTTTGAGCGTCTTGAGTTCATGAATCTATTTTGATTCTTCTTGCGACATTAACTTTATATAATCCCCTCCCCTCCAGGGTTTGTTTATTTTTTTAATAGCATGAAAGTGAAGTGTGCTTGGGTCCCCATTATTAACATTTTTATAATGGTTGGAGACACTATGGGCCTCTAATTTCTTCTCGATGTTGTTAATATGTTCCTTAATCCTTATATTGAGATTCCTTTTAGTGCTGCCTACATATTGTAGGCCGCAAGGGCAAGTCAGAAGATAAATCACCCCTTCGGTGTCACAAGTCATGGTTTCTTTAATCTTATAGTGCTTTTCCGTGATATTTGATGTAAACTCACACACTGATGAAGTTTGTTTTTTTCCGGTCGCTTTACATGCTTTGCATCTGTTACAGTAGTAAAATCCTGGATTCATTTTTTCCATCCAGGTGTTCCTAATACTTTTATTTTCTTTTATTGGCTTTAAATAACTTGTGGTTATTCTCTGTTTTAAATTTGGTGCTCTTCTATACACGAATTGAGGTTTCTTCTGTAAGAGATCTTTCAGGATGTCATCTTTTAGAAGGATATGCCAGTGTCTACGAATGATTTTTTCTATATCTTTAAAAATTGCGTGATGAAGAAGGGTCCATTTTCTTCCTTTCTTTTTGGTTTGTATTTAAGGAGAGTTGTTCTTTCTGTTGTTTTAGCTTCCAGGAGTGCTGTTTCTAAAAGTTCCGGATCGTAATGTTGATTAATAAATTTCTTTTTCAAAAGATCTGTCTGTTCTTCGAATACTTCCATTTTTGAGCAATTACGTCGTATTCTTTAGAACTGGCCTCCTGGGATACTTCTAATCCAATTCCTATGATGATTGCTTGTTGGGGGAATGAATTTGTGCATATCCACTGGTTTAGTAAAAGTCTTGGTTTGTATTGTGTCATTTTCTATATAAATGGTCAAATCTAGGTAGTCAAGTGAGCTGTTGCTCCAAGTCGATGTAAACTCTAGATTGATATTATTTTCGTTGATATACTTACTGAACATTTGCAGTTCTTCCAAACCCCCTTTCCAGATCATAAAGACATCATCTATATATCGTTGCCAAACCAATATGTATTGATTGAAAGGGTTATTGTGCCATATGGTATCATTCTCCCACTTTGCCATGAACAGGTTCGCGTAGCTAGGGGCAAATTTCGTCCCCATAGCTGTACCGCGAACCTGTCTGTAGTGGGAGCCGTTGAACCAAAAATGGTTGTGTGTTAGTATGAATGTTATACTTTCTATCACAAACTTGATCTTTTCTTCTGGAATTCCCAGTTCAAGTTCCATTATTGATTTTATGGCATCCACACCTTGTTGGTGGTCAATGCAAGTATAGAGAGATTTTACATCGTATGTGACCAAAAGGTAGCCTTCTCTCCATGTGGTCTTGTTCAGAATCTCCAAAACTTGAGTCGTGTCTCTTAAATAACTTTTTTGTTGATTACTAGTGGTTGTAGTGCCAAATCTACGAATTCTGACAATTTGGTGATGAGTGAGCCTATTCCTGAAACTATAGGACGTCCAGGTGGGTTATTGCATGTTTTGTGGACTTTAGGAAGGAAGTAAAATACAGGCATTCTTGGATAGTTTTGCTGGATGTATTCAAACTCTGTTTTGTAGAGAATCCCCTTGTCCCTACCCTCATGTAAGAGGTGGTTTAGTTCTTTCTGAAATTTTTCCGTGGGATTGTTTTTTAGAAGTTCATAGGTTTCTTTATCGGCCAGTTGTCTCAGAGCTTCTTTTTCGTAGTATTCTCTGTCCATTATCACTATCCCTCCCCCTTTATCTGCCTGCTTTATGACTATGGATTCATTCTCTTTGAGGTTTTTTAATGCTTCTTTGTCTTTCTTGTTGAAATTCGTTCCATAGTACATCTTCTTCTTTTTAAGGGTGCTTCTTCTTTTGCTCCCCATTAATTCCAGGTCAGTTTCTACTGCTTTTTGAAAAGCTTCTATCATTGCACCTTGTACGTGTTTAGGATAGAATGTTGATTTGTTCTTTAACTTGGTATGTATAGTGGTGGTTTCTTCATCTTCCTTTGATTCTTCCTTTTTGAAAAATTTCTTTATTGCAAGTTTACGTGTAAACTTGTGCAGATCTATAAATGTCTGGAATTCATTGAAGTCATTCTCTGGTGTGAACTTCAGGCCTTTTTTAAGGACAATAAGTTCTTCTTTCTTTAGGGTATAATTGCTGATGTTGAATATCCCTAGTTTTCTTTCTTCTTCTTCTTCTGGGACTTTGTCCTTACATCTGGGTTCGTGCAGAGTCTTCTTTCTTCCTCCTCTTTTTCCTCTTCTACACTTTCTGTATCAGTCTGTGGATGTTTTCTCTTTTGAGTGAGTTCCAGGTTCCGGTCTGGTGGTGTTCTTTCCTCGAGAAATTCTAAAAAAAGATTAAGATTTTCTTCTGGGTCATCTTGAAAAATTCCCTCTGTCAGATCTCCTTTGAGAACTTTTTCCTCTAGATTTCTCAGAATTTGCGTTGTGTGAGTTTCTTCTTGTGTTATTGCTTCCTTTATGCCTCTCCTGAAGCTTTCTTTTACTTTAGATGTATCTAAGGCACCTGTAATCATTTGATTGCCATATTCAAAATTCATCTCCCTATACGGTTGGTATACCCTTTTCTCCGCACCAACCCTTGGAGGGTTTCTTATTAGTGGTCTTTTAGTGGTGTAAGATCTTTTGTTATGGTTTTGATATTGGTAGTGATTAGCTTGATAAGTCTGTTTCTCTTGGTGAAATTGATTGCCTTTGTAACCCTGATGTATTCCTTGTGCCTTATTCCCATATCTTCTTATGTTTCCTTCCTGGTAATTCGTATTGCTATATATTCTGTTCTGGTATTTCTTTTGTTCCTTTACTGTTTCTTTTGTTTGGTTCCATTCTCTTTGTCCCGTCTTGTAATCTTCCGTATCTCTAGCGAGTTTGCGTTTCTTAATGTTGACTACTTCATTTTCTATTTTGATCAATTTCGTAATGGTCATGGCTTCTAATTTCTTATCGTCTTCCATTTCACTAATGGGTGTTAATTTCTCTTTAATATGGGTAATTTCACTATTTAAACTTTTGAGGGATTCAATCCGATCTTCTATAATCAGCTTGATCAAATTCATTGAACAATTATCCAATGTTTTGTTCCATTTTGTATGGAAATCGTTGCTAAATGGTTTGAAGGTTGGACGTTTAAATAGTCTCAAACCTCTTGGTACTAGATTATTGTCTATATATTTTTGTAGTGTATTGGTGTCCCACCACTGTTTGATTTCCACTATCATAGTTTTTTCCATTCTAAGATATAGATCACAGAAACCTTCTTCATTAATTGCTTGTGGTAATTGGCTTTCTGTGGTATCTGCTGAAAATATGGTCTCTAATCTTTGTACTCTCTCTCTTTTTGAGGTATGCATTATAGCTTATGTGTGCAACTGGCCGATAAAGAAACCTATGAACTTCTAAAAAACAATCCCATGGAAAAATTTCAGAAAGAACTAAACCACCTCTTACATGAGGGTAGGGACAAGGGGATTCTCAACAAAACAGAGTTTGAATACATCCAGCAAAACTATCCAAGAATGCCTGTATTTTACTTCCTTCCTAAAATCCACAAAACATGCAATAACCCACCTGGACGTCCTATAGTTTCAGGAATAGGCTCACTCACCACCAAATTGTCAGAATTCGTAGATTTGACACTACAACCACTAGTAATCAAACAAAAAAGTTATTTAAGAGACACGACTCAAGTTTTGGAGATTCTGAACAAGACCACATGGAGAGAAGGCTACCTTTTGGTCACATACGATGTAAAATCTCTCTATACTTGCATTGACCACCAACAAGGTGTGGATGCCATAAAATCAATAATGGAACTTGAACTGGGAATTCCAGAAGAAAAGATCAAGTTTGTGATAGAAAGTATAACATTCATACTAACACACAACCATTTTTGGTTCAACGGCTCCCACTACAGACAGGTTCGCGGTACAGCTATGGGGACGAAATTTGCCCCTAGCTACGCGAACCTGTTCATGGCAAAGTGGGAGAATGATACCATATGGCACAATAACCCTTTCAATCAATACATATTGGTTTGGCAACGATATATAAATGATGTCTTTATGATCTGGAAAGGGGGTTTGGAAGAACTGCAAATGTTCAGTAAGTATATCAATGAAAATAATATCAATCTAGAGTTTACATCGACTTGGAGCAACAGCTCACTTGACTACCTAGATTTGACCATTTATATAGAACACGACACAATACAAACCAAGACTTTTACTAAACCAGTGGATATGCACAAATTCATTCCCCCAACAAGCAATCATCATAGGAATTGGATTAGAAGTATCCCAGGAGGCCAGTTCAAAAGAATACGACGTAATTGCTCAAAAATGGAAGTATTCGAAGAACAGACAGATCTTTTGAAAAAGAAATTTATTTATCAACATTACGATCCGGAACTCTTAGAAACAGCACTCCTGGAAGCTAAAACAACAGAAAGAACAACTCTCCTTAAATACAAACCAAAAAGAAAGGAAGAAAAAGGACCCTTCTTCATCACGCAATTTAACAGTCAATTTAAAGATATAGAAAAAATCATTCGTAGACACTGGCATATCCTTCTAAAAGATGACATCCTGAAAGATCTCTTACAGAAGAAACCTCAATTGGTGTATAGAAGAGCACCAAATTTAAAACAGAGAATAACCACAAGTTATTTAAAGCCAATAAAAGGAAATAAAAGTATTAGGAACACCTGGATGGGAAAAAGGAATCCAGGATTTTACTACTGTAACAGATGCAAAGCATGTAAAACGACCGGAAAAAAACAGACTATATCAGTGTGTGAGTTTACATCAAATATCACGGAAAAGCACTATAAGATTAAAGAAACCATGACTTGTGACACCCAAGGGGTGATTTATCTTCTGACTTGCCCTTGCGGCCTACAATATGTAGGCAGCACTAAAAGGAATCTCAATATAAGGATTAAGGAACATATTAACAACATCGAGAAGAAATTAGAGGCCCATAGTGTCTCCAACAATTATAAAAATGTTCATAATGGGGACCCAAGCACACTTCACTTTCATGCTATTAAAAAAATAAACAAACCCTGGAGGGGAGGGGATTATATAAAGTTAATGTCGCAAGAAGAATCAAAATAGATTCATGAACTCAAGACGCTCAAACCAAGAGGACTGAATATCGATTTTGAATTTACATATTTCCTTAAAGACTAAGACAAGAGGGCCCCAAGTAGTATCTAAGAGCATCACTAGTAAGGGAATTTCCAATCAGGGAGATAAGGGACACATTAGAGGTCACTACTTACATACCACCCTGTCACCGCCCAACCACTTCCGAACTTGGAAGCTAAACAGGGTAGGGCCTGACAAGTAATGTGATGGGAGACCTCACATGAACATCAGGTTATGTAGTTCAACCTCAATATGATGTAATTTGCTCCCTAAATGTGGAAATACGATGCTAGAAGATAATCATCATGCAAGGGCCCTAAGAACCACAATTCAACTTCACCAATAAATCAACTTCGCCAAGAAGAAAAAGGATGAACCAAATCAATTAGAAACATTTAACTAATAGAGAATCCATTAAAAGAAATATTAATATATATCTGAATCAGAAAAACTAATAGAGAATCCATTAAAAGAAAAATAACATACATTAGAATTAGAAAATATATTACTTCACTACATCCATATAGGGAAGTTTATAATTCATAACTTCGCTTATCCCTAATAAAAAATCTTCTATGTTTTAATTTACCCCATTAGATCTTAGTGCCATTTCTCTTCTTTACATATGTATGATAACCTACTATGTATCTAAATGTAACATATTTAGTCTCATTATGTAACACACTCATTCCAGGTTTTCTCATGTTACACAACACACCACCGTCTTTATGTTGCTGCAGTGTGAGCAACGAATGAGTTAAACAAAATAGGAGGGGCTGAAAGCCCTACAAAAGGAAATCACTGACAAAGGACACGCACTCACAGCCCTGACGAAGCCCGCATTCTGATTGGATGGGTGAAACGCGTAGGCCACGCCCCCTGTACGGAACAATACCCGGAAGAGGGAAGCCGTCGGTGACACAGACGTGCACGCACACCGCCGGTAACATCCCTCTACAGCGGCTGAAGGATTCCATCGCTCCGGCTGCTACCCCACGGGACCCACCCAGGATGGGTCTCTAACATCTCCAACGGGACCGGGATTTAACTGCAAGGAGGCAATACACGACACACCAGTAAGGAATGCTGACATTGCCTATACTGACACGGAGGTAGGAGGTGCATGCACCGACCAACGTTTTAAACCTTTTTTTGGAAACTGAACTCTGACATGTCTTTTTACATGACTTTATACAGCAAGGATTTATGAGACATCCATTATTAAAGACATTCTTGGATCTTTTATACAGCTGCTGCTATTTGCTTGGACTTTACTTATTATTTTATTTTATTTATTTATTATACCTACGCCACTTAACATACTTGTTTTTTTATTATTATTTTTTATAATAGTTATATGCTGCATTATTATATGTTTCAATAGCCATTTGTTTTCATTATTGTGATGTATCCACTCAATTAGGGTAACACTATACCATTGTTAATATAGCAATCCTGATCTAATTAGGATAATAGAATATCACCATTTTATTCAACTTTCATATTAATTTTCTTGTTTTAACCCTTGTCCTGCCAGGATCATATTTTAACATATATGTAACCATCAATAAATTATTTTTGTTATCCCTTTTTACATACTATTATCTTCACTCTATTTTGCACCCTATACGATCTCTATTATCTATTCCAAGCAAGTAGTACAGGAAAGCCACAGGTATTTGAGGCAGCACTAGGGTAAAGATTACCAATAGTCAAATATTAACATAAATATTAACATAAGCTCATTGTTGAAGAGCGCACTGGATCACTTATATACTCCCTTTACGATGGTTATGATGGTCTTGACCATCGCGACCATCATCCTGCCCGCTCGCTATAGCTGTGGGTGGTCACCCACAGCTATTTGAGCAGGCAGGAGGCCGTTCAAAAAAAAAATAGCCCGGCCCTGATTCAAAGCAAGCGCTCTGTCAGAGCATCCGGCTCTGAATCAGGGCCAGAGGCCAGTCAGGAAATGGAATTTATAGGGAAGCATCCCCAGGTATTGGATGCTGTGATCTGATGGTCTGAGAGCAACGCTCTGAGTGGAGGAAGAGCATCAGGTGAGTCCAACATGGCTGCGCCCATACTGTGGTTCATGAGGGAACTCTGGTGTTCAGCTTGTGAGTCATCATGCTGGTGAAATGCACTGTGAGTAAGGGACAGCTGAGAGCTATATCCATGCTCAGTGACAGGCCCGTATTAGGTAGTTGGCTAGACCTAAGCCTGAGGCACGGAGTCCAGTGTGCCGGCGGTATTCAACAGTGACCCTCGCAAGAAGGTATGGGCTTGGCTGCTTTCGACACACAGGTTGCGGCCCTCACTATAGGTTCCCTTATACAGGTGCAGGAAAACTCTGGATGCAGTGGAGGAGACATATAACTTAGTTGACAGGCCGGTTCAGAACCAAACGGACTTAGATGGTACCAGGGAGCAGGCGTAAACAGGTCATAGGGAATAGCCAAAGTCAAAACCAGTTATCAGATGCAGTACCAGGTGTTAAATTTGTAAATAAACCTTTTAATACATTCCTGCCTATAAACCTCTAAGATTCACCTGCCTAGAACCTCTAAGACAAAACCTGTCTATAAACCTCTAAGATTCACCTGCCTAGAACCTCTAAGACAAAACCTGCCTATAAACCTCTAAACACAACGCTAATTGCGTACGCAGTATGACCGCAAATAAAGACAGGAGTGGAGTCTGTGGTTCCAACGCACAAGTATTATTCAGGTAAAAGTACAGTTACACGCAATCTATACATACATAATTTAGGCATAAAAGGAAATAATACAGACCAATTACGGTTATGCATACGCTGCGCCTCTGGACCCAGAGATAGACTTCTGACTAGATATCCTCAGTTCACCCAAAATTCAGCATGAACTTGCAAACCAGTGTTTGGACACGTGTATTTATTCCCCCCCAGACTGAAACAGGACACAGGGAGAACTTCCTGCTGATCTCATTGGTTCCCAGAGGAGAAGCATATGTAACGACACATATAACAGGTTTGTTTCAAATAGACTTTCCCTGCCTCTAACAGCCAGAGTCTTTCTGGTAACGCCTCCTTTAGCATCCTAACAGTTGAATCTAAAATATACATTTTGGTTGCTTGTAGGTTCTGCGGTTCATAACTCAAGAATGCATAATGCGATCTCCTCACTGATAGCACCGGAAAACTGTGGAAAGAGTATGCATCAAAACAACTCCAAGAATGACATGTTTATCTTGTATAATTCCTTAGTTAACAAATATCTTTATTTCTTAGCATTTAAACTAACTGAACCTTCTTGAATCAAACATTTTGATGCTTATGGAACCTTATGTGCGAATATGTAGTGTGTGGATATTCGGGGTTTGGTATAAGGACGCTAGTTATTAATGGGTGAGATTTAAGTGCATAATCTCTCATACACGAAGTGAACATCCAGCAGTGTGGATGGCTGAGAGTTGTAATTCTACATGCCCTCTGTCAGCAGGCCCCCACCTGCTGTGTTCAAAGGAAAACAAAACCTCTTTTGTTCTCACAGACTCTTGTGTGAAGTGCAAATGTATTATCACCTCAAACTGTGGAATTTGGAGCCATCTTGTCTAGGATTCAAGCAAATGCAATTGTGTAGATATTATATTACAATTGCCACAACTATACTTTATCTGCATCCAGGGATCCCCAATTTGTATGTAAAAATACCCATTGTCTCTTCTAATTTACTTCTACTTAGAAAGCTGGTTTTTCCCGTTGCCCTTGGTAGGTTAACAAAAACATTGCCATCTGTTCTTAGCTCCTGGGTTATAACTTGAATTAATGCTGACCACACAAAATGGTGCCTTGCGATCTCATTTCCAAAATGGAGTCTTGCGGCCATTCGCAAGATGGCGTAGCTGCGATTAAATTTTAAACTGAAATTGTCTCACTCAATTATTCAACTTCGACACAGGGGTCAGGCGAAATCAGGGTCACAAACAAAGCCAAGCACAGGAACAGGTAATGGAATATCACAGGAATGCTGGAGTCTGCTAAATGAGCCTGATAGCAGTGGTGGTTTTCTGCACAAAGGAGCTACAGGTTAGAACTGAACTCTAGAAAGCAACACTTTGCTCAGGCACCAGTGGGAGTTCTCACAGGGGATATGACTCTGCTGCAAGTCCCTGATAGGCTGCTGAGATCAGCTAAGGCAGGAGCACTCTCAGTGGAAGAATGTTATCAGCTGACATAGTGCATCATGGTGATGTCACTGCATGGTTCCCGAACAAGGTCAGGCAGAAATCCAGACCTGCAGCAAATGGCAAGGTAAGTCACACAATTTGTGCAGAGTGTGACACCTCAGTTCCAGCTTGGAGTGATGTGCAGCATAAGCAGACCTCTGTGCTAACTGGGAGTGATGCAGAAGCATGAGCTGATGACCTCAGCACTAACCTGGACCGACACCACCGAGGTAAAAAGGTGTTTTTTTGGGTCCAGAGCATGACAAGGTGCTTCTATATTGCGGCACACAAGCCATCACAGAATATTACAAGGTCTATGAATTACATTTTATTATGTAATTTTGTAACCTTCAGTACGCTTATAACAGACAAACTATAAGTTAGAGGAAGCAGATGTGCAATACTGTACAGTACAACAAATATGCTAATGCAGAAGGAGGCATCTGAGGTAAAATGATGCCTCCTGCTGGCACAGCAGATCAGAGTGCTGTATCCTAAGATGCTGCATCGGATCATCTGCAAGATCATCGGCCATCTGAGTAACCCTGTAGTTATATGAGGACAAAATGCCCCTGCATTCCAGAATGGAGTCAACACTGCCCCCACTCTGCCCCCAAACAGCCGCAGCCTGTCAATCAGGCTGCGGTTCAGGGCACACTGCAAGCTATTACACAGAATGGATCATGCACAGGCGGAGCACAATCGGAGATGGACGCAAACCATCTGGTTTACATACATCTCTGAATTAGGCCTACAATGCCTGATGCATGGTGATTATACATATTAATCATTTTACATATTCTTTGCATAATGCGTGTTGTTTACTTCAAAAAATATTTCGAGTAGCTAATTTGAATCTAGAATCATTTCTATTTTTTAGTTATAGTGTGATGCAGATATATCAATTCTTACTATTTCAGGCAGTTGTTTAAATCTGTCAATGACCAGTATTATAGTATATGACACTGTTAGCACCACAAATACTAAAAAAAAAATGTGTGTTTTGTTACATCCCATATTTGTCATATATACTTACAATGTGTTAATGAAATCTGTAGCAGTTTTCATTAGTGTAAGTTTTTTATCTTTTTTCTCATGTGTATTCCATTTATTACACGCCATAATTCTGAAACGGCATTGACTGATGTCCTCAGATAAAGTAACTCTTCTTGAAATATTAAAGTACCTGAATTTGAAGGCTTTTACATCAGATCTAATTATCCTCTTAATAATATAACATCAGTGATCACTGTGATTTGCTGACATCTGTGGATGTGCAGAACAGACTACATTTTTGTTAAATAATTTATGTCGCTTGTGTTACTGTAGTTCACTTGTCATGCCAGCCTCCTTTTCTGTCAGTACCACAGAACCAACTCCTCTTTACAAGATAGGATCCTTTGCACATTTTAGTATACAAGTGCAGAGAAAATGTGTTGTACTATGCTCTAAAGCTGCATACACATGTAAAGATTTTCTGTCCAACCAACCAACTAATTGATTGGTTGGAATGAAAATTTGGTAACGTATGGGAGTAAATGATGATCAGCAATATGCTCATAAATGCCAGAAAACAGATGAAAATGGTCATTAGACAAGTTTGTTAAATGTTTGATCTAAACAATTTGTTCAAACAACAGTTTTTGTCCATTTTCCGGCATTTGGGAGCAAATTGCTGATTATCATTTTCTTTCATACCTTACCAGATTTTCATTCCAACCAATCAACTAGTTGGATGGTTGGACAGAAAATCTTTAAGTGTGTGATTGGCCTACTGACAGAAAGGTTGTATTGTTTTGGTCCTTATATTGTACCGGATATCATCCATACAGTGATTTTATATAGTAAGGCACTGAGTAGTGAGATTATCATGATAGGCTGTCTGTAATTATACTGTTTAGCAGAAGAGGATGGACAAGTGTGAAGTGGAATCAGCAGATGCAATCTGTTAGCAGTGAAAAAACATTTTAACTGTTACAAAACATATAGAGATGACCATCTATAGATACAGTATTCTTTATTCATTTGTGTATTCTTTTTGTTTATTGTAGTGATTATCATACTCAAGGAAATCAAAGAATAACAGCAAGTAAACAGATAATGAAAAAAATTATTTAATTATTTTGAAATGTATTCAATCATTTTCATTTATTTCCTTTTGTTGACAGGGCATGAAAGTAAGATTAATTAAAACTTACACAGTTACAGAATTATCTTACATGATGTATTAAATGTATGTACAGTAGATATGTCATTTAATTATAAATCAATACTAAATACACCTACAAGCAGCTGTTTCCAATGGGGAATTTGCCATTGCCACTAAGAACTAAAATCCAGAGATAATCTTAACAAAAAGCATCAAGGAATCAAGAGGAAAACTTTGATAGACATTACTTGAAATGGTAGAGCGAGGGGGCATATTAATGGAAATAACTTAAAACATGCATCTGATCTTCTGATATGCTATGTGCACACATTTTATCCAGTTTGCGTAGGTGATGCAACCATATTTAAAGTGTGGTTAATCTGCCTTCAATATGTTTTAAAGTATAAATCTGTATATTAAAGCATCGATTTAATGGTTGAAGACAGCGTTGCACTGTATTTTTAGTTTTCCCATTTGTAGTTACCGTGATAAAATCTATTTCAAAAAAGCACTTAAAAAAACAGATATCAACGAAACATTGATAACGCTTCAAAGCTCTCATTTCAAGTAATAATATTTAATCTGTATGCACTGGAGATGGCATAGGATCTTTCACCTGAAATAAGAAATATTTACCTATTCAATTTTCTCATCGCAAGGGGGTTTATAGCATTAATAGGGTAATGCAAAATTGTGTTTTTTATTTTTTACATAATCTATGGTGTTGATCTAATATTTTTCACAGTACTGAAAAAAGTAAATATTAACCAATTTCACAATGTTGAAAAAACTAGTGATATAAGAGGGTGACAGAGGCACAGGTAATCTATGATAAAAGGCAGAGAGGTAACAGTTTAGGTTTGGTTTAAACTAGAGATATATGCACCAGACCATTTTTGCTGGTTTGGTTCTAATTCGTCATCTGGTTTTGGTTTTACCAAAACACTGACTGGTTTTGGTTTTTTTCCAAAAATTGACAAAAAAGCTAAAATTACATAATTTGAGCCTTTTATTGTTCCTAGCATATTATTAACCTCAATAACATTCATTTCCACTTATTTCCAGTCCATTTTGACCACCTCACAGCTCACAATATTTTTTTCATCCAGTTTAGACCAAAAGATTGTACCGAACTAGCCGGCTGGCTAAGCTAAGCAACAGCAGTGGGCAACGCAAACATGTGACTGTTCAACTTCCAACATGGCACATCAGGAAACAAATGTTTACATTTATACAGAGGCCTGTGGGAGATGGAGTATGTATATAATTGAAGGCAGGGAAAGGAAGGGTTGATTCATAGTAAATTTAACTTAATTTTTTGCTTATGAAGTAAATTTATGAGGGAGGAGGGGAGAGCATAGGTGAACAACATGTCCCATATTTTGCCAACAAAACCAACTTGGAGATTTAGAATATTGTTAAAAATTAAAGGGGCATGCAGGAAATGCAGTCTGTGGCCATAATTATTTCTGGACATTCTCAGCATTCAGTGGCTGTGGCAGTTCAATTTCCAACATGGTAAATTAGGAAACAAATTTTTATTAATCAAGAGGCCTGAGGCAGATGGAGTATGTATGTAGTTGAAGGCAGGGAAAGGAAGGGTTGATTTGTAGTAAATTCAATTTAAGTTTTAGATTCCAATGCAAATTTCTAAGGGAGGAGGGGAGACATTTTCAAAAAATTTATTAATCATTCACATCAGTTCTAAGATGTTTGCTGGTTCTGTTCAAATGGGCAGGCAGGAGATGCAGTCTGTGGCCATAAAAATTTCTGGACAATTTTTGGCAATCATCAACAGCATGTAGAAGATAAATATACACATTGGTGTGCACTCTCTTGAGGTCACAGGTTAAGTTCTCATCAGCTGCTGGACCTACATAGAGGAACCCATTCCTATTGCTTGATAGTAATAATGAAAAAATGGGAAGGTCCGCACTAATAATGGGTTGAATATATGTTTTGGGAATAACTGTACTCCTCAATAATAATATTGTTTTTAATCAATTGTCTCTTTATTTTATTGAGTTTTCTACAGTAGGTAGATATTATAGGAGTCACATTGCTCCAATCCTAAACATAAAACAATGTTGTATACTGTGTCCTTAATTGTTTAAAATTTTACAGTTGGTACCCTACCTGGGATTTATAGTTTGTGAAATACAACATTACCCTGACTGGGATAAAGGTTCTGAGTCAGTTCCCTAAATGGGTGTAATCTTTACAAGGGTTAACCTACATGTATACTGTGAACTAGTAAATGTAAACTCAGTGTTGTGGTGTCTTGGGGGCTGTGTCTGGTGGAGCGGTGTCCCGTGTCCGCTAGGTGCACAACTTACCCAATGTAGTGCTCACCTTGTTGTTTCTGTCCTCCTTCAATGTCCTGCTTGGGTGCCCACATGTGCTGCTGTACGTCCCCTGTTTTATGTTCAGGACAGGAGCAATGTGACTCCTATAATATCAAGCTAGAAAACTCAATAAAGTAAATAGACAATTGATTAAACACACTATTATTGTGGAGTACAGTTATTCCCAACACAACTATTTAACCCATTATTAGCACGGACCTCCCCATTTTTTTCAATATAAGCATGTAGAAGATGTTAGCAGCTGTGTTAGTTCAACTTCCAAACATGACACATCTGGGACTCAGATTGGCACTGCAGTGGCAGATAGGATGGCAGTTTAACAAACTATACAACCCCTAGAAAGAACCCAGTCAGATGCCTAAGGGAGCTGGCATAAGTATGTAGTTGAAAGGAGAGAAAGGAAGAGTTAAATTAATAGTAAATTTACTTTAGAAATTGGATTCTGAAGCAAATTTATGAGAGAGAAGTTGAGACATTTACAAAGAACATTTACTCATTCACATCAGTCCTCGCCCCAGTATAGCTCTTTGGTGGTTCCAAATTTTTTTCAAAAATTAAAGGGGCAAGCAGGAGATGCTGTCTTTGGCCATAAACAATTCTGGACATTTTTGGCATTCATCAACCGCATGTAAAAGATTTCAGCAGCTGTGACAGTTCAACTTCCAACATGGCTCATCAAGGAAAAAGAGTGGCAGCAATTTTTCATTAATGAAAGCTAGATCAGTGGCCCTAGGGAGGTTGAGTGTGTATGTAGTGGAAGGCAGACAAAGGAAGGATTGATTAATTGGTAAATTTAATTTAACTTGTTGATTCTGAAGAAAATTTATGAGGGAGGAGGGGGATCCTACGAGATATCCAAACCCTGGCTGGGGTTTTTACCATCAGGCTTAGATTCAAAATAGACAACCGGAAGAAGAGATCACACTAGATTGTCAGAGCAGATATTAATTAAGAATTACAACTGGGTTAACATGTCCCATGTTTCACACACCCAATATACTTGGTAGTTCAGAATTCTTTAAAAAATGAAAGGGGCATGTAGGAGATGCTGTCTGTGGCCATAAAAATTTCTGGACTTTTTTGGCAATCATCAATCACATATAGAAGATTTCAGCGGGAGTGGCAGCTCAATTACCAACACATCTAGAAAAGAGAATGGCAATGCAGTGACAGACAGAATGGCAGTTTAATAGACTATGGGCCAGATTCAGAGCCGTTCGCTATTTGCGGTCGTTCGTTCAAAAACAATGGGTGGCTATTCAAATGATCCGTTCGCAAATTGCAGTCTGTTCACACCTCTAAGTCTGAACGAGCGAGCAAAACATACGCTCGTTTATTTGTTAAAAACGCCCCCTGGCCGCTCGCACCATACGTTATGTCCGCTATTTATTAGATTAATCGAGTACATCAACCAGCGTATGAACTGCTCGCTATTTTTGTGGTTGGTTTTTGCTACCACAATCTTGCGAGCAGTTCTGGCTATAAAATAACCCAGTGACGTGGTCAATGCCGCTGCTGTATTAATTATGCACACCCTTAAAACGCCCGTTTTGACCTTTAAGCACGCCTGCGTTCGGATCTCCACTCCCCATTTTCAAGCACCTTCCCCTGTTACCACCCACATACGCCTCATTCTGTCACTCAAAATAGCAGGCATTCGCTATATTGCGAGCACATGAATTTCGGCTGCACTGACTGGTTCGCGCATGCGTATAACGATCCGTACGCATGTGCAGATGTGCGAACATCGCTCGGAATGAGCGTACTGCCGCTAGCGAGTGGCTCTGAATGAGGGCCAATAACAATATGTTTTTCTACACAAAATGGCAGTTTAATAAACTATAACAATATGTTTTTCTACACAAAATGGCAGTTTAATAAACTATAACAATATGTTTTTCTACACAAAAAGACAATCAGAAATGTCTCAATCAGTGCATAATGCAAAGAAAAGAAGTGCAAGATGGATATGTTATTAGGCCTTCCCAACCAACAGGAGTAATGCCCGTGTCACACCTGCCCATTTCAATTCTTGAATGGGTGGAAAAACGTATTAATATTGGAGCAAACATAATGGAAGACCTGAACAGGAAGGGATCAGAGGGATTATTAAAGTATGGTACTAAACATCTCTCATCATTGTGCTTCTGGAATTATATATGGGAAGCCTGGAAGGGTAGGGGGGAGAACATCCCCAGATACCATCACAAAATATCCTCTCCTTTTGGTGTTTGAGTTGCATCTGACCAAACATAGCTGTTATGATCTAGAAAAGACAAGACCATCTGCTGTTAAACATTGGAATGGTTTAAGAAAAATGCAACCAGATTGGTATCTACAAATCAAGGTTGAAAAAGGCATAAGAGTATTTTGCAATAATCTATATGTGATTTTCATTTAAATAAATACAGTATGAAACTATTAAAAAAAAGTAAGCAACAGAGCAGTGGCACAAACAAATGGCAGTTTAAAAAATATAGGACATCTATGAAACATTGCCACACAGCAGTGGCAGACAGGATGGCAGTTTAATAACTATAAAAATGTCAGTCAGCAATGCCCCAAACAGCACATAATGCAAAGAATAGAGGTCCAATATGTAATTGTCCTTGGGCCATTTCATCCCCTACTGTGTTTTATATATTAAATAGGACATGTACAGTTTAACAAACCAATAATTTCAGCAACAGGGACTGCCACTTGTGGCTGAAGTGACTGGTTTGTTTGTGCCCACACAAAATGAGTTACCAAGGGGCATAAGGCAACTAAACAGTATTATTAATCATTTTCTGCACAGTTGAAACTAGTAGAGGTCATTCTCCTCATCTGCTTCCTCACCCTCATCTGTGTGTAAATCATCCTCACACAATATTAATTCATCCCTGCTGGAATCCACCATTACAGCCTCTGGTACCTCTGTATTTTTTTTATGTAATTGGTGGTAAAGGTCTTCCTCATGAAATTTCCAGTTAATTTTGATGTACATCATCTTTTCCACATTTTGAGGAAGTAGCCCTCCTACGCCTATCGTGATAAGGTTCCTGACTGTGCTAAAAACTCTTTCTAAGTACACACTGGTAAAGTAATGCAAAGTCAGTCTTGTACAAGGGCCTCCAAATTGCTTTTTTGTCTTTCCTGTAGTCAAAGGAACTCTGGCTCTGATTCAGCAAGGAATGCAGTTGCGTATATGCATGCAATTGATCGATTAATTTGCACTGTGCATGCATATGCATCATACTGCGCATGTATGAGCCAGACATTGCGGTCAGAACTGTGTATGCAAAGGCTATGCAGACGATCGCAAGAGTGATTGACAGAAAGTGCCATGTGTGGTGGTCATGGGGTGTTGGCCGTGCAATTGCAGGCATGTCAGCATGTTTCAATGCCATTGCATGGGCGTGCATAAATTATCCACTGCAATACCAGATGCCTCCTGAGTACTCATAGCATGCGCAGAAGTTAGCAATTCCTGAGTGGGGACTGGGCTTCCTTAACTCTGCATCTGGGTCCGATGTTACTCAATGTTTCTGATTATTTTGATATGTTGGACAAGTGTATGGATGTGAGTCAGGTGAAGTGGGTGTCCTTATGTCAGGCTGTGTCCGCAATGTGACTGCAAAAATGTAAATAACATCGCTTATATTAGCAATGCAGTTTCATGCTTAAAAGCAGAATAGCATTCCTTGCTGAATCAGGCCCTATGTTACATTCCTATGTGTACTGTGTCATGAAAATAATTCTCCACCAATCTTTGGATGGTGACCCTAACAGATGGAGTCTTGGTAGTGGTGTAACTAATTTTCAGCAATTCTTTTAAACCTAGCCAGTTTTCACAATGTTGTGTTGACTAAATCTGCATCACCACTGGGTATTTTGGGAAAGTTTAGCTGAATTACTTTGTTTAATCTCCTCCTTCAATTTCTCAAGCTGATTTTCCAAAAGCCTAATTAGAGGAATCACCTGACTCAAGCTAGCAGTGTCTGAACTCATTTCACAGTGTTTACTTCAAAGTATTTGAGCACCTTGCACAATACAGAAAGCATAATCCACTGCTCTGGACTAACAAACACTCCCTCTCCTCTCCAATGTAATGGTTTTTTGTATAGCTGTGGATGGTTTTTTGCTGTTCATCCATCTGCTGTAGCATATAAATGGTAGAATTCCACCAGGTTACCACATCTTGCTTCAGATGGTGGCAGGGCAAATTCAACTATTCTTGCAGATGCTGCAATCTCCTGCATGCTGTGGCTGATTGGCAAAAATGTCCCCAAATTTTTCAGCTCGCAGACAGCATCTCCTGCACGACCGTTATTTTTTTTAAAAACCTGTTCCACCAAGTTGATTGTGTGAGAAAAACATGGGATGTGTTGGAATTCACCCAGCTGTATGGCTCTCATTATATTGGTGGCATTGTCAGAAGTCACAAATCCGGAATAGAGTCCAAGAGGGGTAAGCCATTTTGCTATGACATATTGTACCTAAGTTTTTCTAAGAGGTTGTCCGTGGTATGCCTCTTAGTGAAGCCAGTAATTCACAGAGTAGCCTGCCTCTGAATAAGCTGGCATTGTTTGTTAGATACTGTTGCTGCTGCTAAAGCCAAATTACCCACCCAGTTGGCTGTCACAGTCAAGTAATCTTTAGTTAGCCCACTTCCACTTGTCCATATATATGTGGTTAAAGTAGGTGGACAGTGGGTACACTGGCATTTTGTAGGCCAATAATTAGGTTTTTTTTAACATCCTTGATCAGCCGAGGAATGCCTTTCCGGATAAAATGGAACCAAGAAGAAATTTGGTACCAGGGACACAGGACCTTAATTAACTTTGTGAATACCAGTGCATTAATGGCAGATATTGAATGAAGATCTAATACTAGCATAGCTGTGATGACATAAGTGTTTTGCTGTGTGACTTGGTGAGAGCTATCATACTTGCTTTCCCTTGCAAAGGATTGTTTCACAGACAGTTGTTTATTTAAAATACTAATCTTCTTGGTTCCCTTCTTGGATGAAGATCAATCCCCAGCAGCAGTAGCATGCCTAGAGCTCAAGGATTTTCTGAGGAATTCTGAATTTGGGAGGAGTCACCTAACCTTAACCAATTGGATGCAGGACTACCTCCAATCATTACTGTGGATATTGAGGATGAAGGTGTTGGTGATTGAAATTGCAGGTGCTGGGATCTAGTTGAACTTGAGAGAAGGGAGCAAGCTGATGCTGGACTGCTTGTTATTATTTTAGCACCAGGTTCTGATGTCAATTTTTTTTTTGTTTGTTGCTATTGACATAACAGGGAGAATGTTCCTAGATGGTTTATAAACCTACCTCTACTCACAGTAGTTTTACAAATGCTACTGATGGCATGATAATTGTTGACAGGATTTGGGTGAAAATAATTCAACACATAAGTGGTGCATTTGTTAGTCCTATGCCAAGGAATGACAATGGCCTTCATCTTATCATGACCAAGAGCTGCTTCCACTGGTGCCTGACTTACACAAACATTTTCCTCATCCTCAACATCCTCATTAGTGCTGGCATCAGCCATCCCCAATTTTGCAGAGCTAGCAGAAATGGTGGAAGGTCAGGCTCACACATCACCTTCATTGACACACTAATATTCTCTGAATAGAAAATAGAGCAAATTAAGGAAAAAGGGGTCTGTGGTGGTGCTCTCTAGAAAAAATATTTTATCCAGAGAAAAGGAAAAGAGGACTCTGTTTATGAGACTCTGTTTACTGTATCTTCCATCATATTACCCTAAAACATACATTTTTTAACCAATGGAATATCAATAAAAGTTAAGAAAAAAACAGACAATATACATAATATATACAGTATGACATTTTCTTTAAAACTAAAGTGCTTGTGCTGAATAGTATAGAAAAAGAGTTAATATATAAAAGAATAAGAAAATCTCACTGACAGAGCTGCAAAATATTATAGATAATTATACTCTACAATCTACATACAGTACAGTAAAATCAAGCATGTTCAATACACCAAACTTGAGCATCCCTGCAAATAGCCCCAAATTCATCCACTTTTAATTTGTTCTATGGTGAGGTATTAGATAAAGAAAAAGTCAGAGCAGATAGATCTGTCTTGATAGAATAATGTTTCACCTCATTATATCCCTAGGCATTGGATGAGGCATGAGATTCTCAAAGAACAGGTTGCCCTTGGAAACAACAAAGTTACCAGTACCTACATCAGTTTTTATCTCTGCTGTTATGTGTTATTCGCCAGGTATTGAATACATAATGAGATATTTACTCTGCTGGAAATGACTGGTAATGGAAGATACAGTCTACAATATTAATTGAAAATTAGTAGGTATTCAAATTTTGCTCCCACTTACTGTAATTAGGAATATCTGTATTCATGCTACAGATATTGATATCATGATCAACATATGTGTGTTCCAAAAAGTCTGTAACCATAATATAAGACAGGTTTATTCCCAATATTTGAGAACCATTGTCTCATTCCACATCAGTTCCCCTTTGATCACTGGAGTATAATCTCTCAAACTCAGGTTAACCTGATTCTAGCATTCACCATTTAAGCAGTGATTAGCTGGTCTACATCACAATATTTGTCTAATCATCTCATTTACTTACAAATCTAGCTGAGATGATACAGTATAATTGTGTTTAGGCAAACAAAATATTTTATGTGCTAGTGCCTGATCGTCAGAATCAAAACCAAGACAAACAATGTAATAACAACATACACATATCTCAATACATGTTTATCGCATATTACTTTAAATTGCCTCATTCACTTAATTAGTATTTGTAAACCTTTTTTCTATTAGGGAAATCGTGCATATCTTTACCAAAACAGTGATACATTCATGGGAAATTAAAAAGCATCTAATATATTCAAAGTTATCATTTGTATCAATGCAAAAAATGATAGATTAATTTACTAAAGTATCAGTGCTTGTCCCTGTCCATCGATACACCCTTCAGAAATACCACTTCAATATGAAGGTTAATATTGCCTTCCCATCAAAAGGTATTGTAGGCAATCTAAATGTTATACAATCTCAATAACAAGGTACTCATTATTGCATCACGTCTATAATATTAAACAATATCCCAGTAGCACTTGATTAACACATCCAAATGCTTGGTTAGATAGAGAAAATTCACCTATTGTAATAGGAAAAGTAAAATCTTGGTAAGATGTTAGCAAATAGGATGAACATATACAAACTTGTTGTAGGGGTGTGCCACAATGCACAGTCAAGGGGCACCCATTCAGCCAACTAGCATTTAATCTGAAGGATTGTTCATGGAGAATAAGCTCACTAACTGTGTCTCATAACCCTGAACTAAGTACATGAATCCATGTAATAGTTGCATCTTCCATGTAAGTGACAGCTTAGATGACCAATGAAAACAGACTCTATCCTCAGCCAATAGCAGGTATTCATTAAAAGGAGATGTGTCCAGCACTTTGTAAATGGACCTCACCATAAGGAAAAAACTAAAAGACAGTTGCTCAACCATGTCTACATGCCTATGAGTGACAGGTTGGTCTATGGGTGATAGACCAAGTAGCCAGTGAAATGAAATACAACTTTCATAAGCGGACGTACATTGTAAAGAAGGTGTGCCTGATACCATCTTAACAAACCTTTACATGAAGTAGATTAGAGAAACTGTGATGATCGGTAGTATAATAATAATAGTCTGGCAACATCATCACTATAGTACTGGATCTATGTGAGAAACTAGAAAGATAATGAAAAACTAAGGTATTTATTAAAGCTATCTACCTTGTATCAGCATCTGTGATTCCTTATGTCTAATATCACAGACTATTTGATGTTAACCCCTGATATGCCAGCATGTTTATCTCACTGTCAAACATGGACAGTGGGGCGGGAAAGGGGAAGAAGGGGAGCACGCCCAAACCCAATTGTATATAGTTTGCACATTACCTCATGCAGTGAGAATTACTAAAGCTTTTTTATGGAGGATAGATTGGAAAAGGAAGTATAGGCTTGAAAATTCTCCCCTACCCCCCACTGTATGGACCAGGGGTAATATACATCAGGGTCACCTCTATGACCTTGAGCATCGGCTTTAGTAGATGATGTTGAAGGACTAGCATCATCATCACTACTGGTGGCAGCATCTGCAGCGACAGTATTTGGTTGTTTGTCTCTAAACTGAACATTGTCCATTTTTCAAATTGCAGATCACTGTGTGGTTTATATATGCATGTAAACACAGGGTACCAACAGTACAATACCAATTTTGTTCATGATGTCTTAGCTCTATTCCTGTGTGGCCGAGAGCCACAGGCCTTATATATGCACATGAACAAAGTGTACCAAACAGTACAAACAATACATTTTGTTTTTATCACAGCTCTATTCCTGCATGGTCAAGAGCCACAAGGCTTGCCTTATGTATACACGTGAACAAAGCACACCAAACAGTACAAATATTTCATTCATTTAATAATTTTTAAATATCACAGGTGCAGGACTATTCAAACAGTGTGAAGTGGAGTCTCAGGGCTTATATATTATGCATGTGAATCTCTTACTGATGGACCCAGCACAGCCAATACAGCAGAGTACAGCACAGCATACAGCAGCATGCACCCCCATATACATTGACTAAGCAGCACAGCCCCTTGTTGTGACTTGAAATATGAGTCTGGACATAGCCTATATAGCAGAGTACAGCACAGCATACATAATCATGCATACAGAAATGAGATTCATTGGGGGGAATTCAATTCAATGCACTATTGAGTAGCGACAGGAGGGACTCCCAAAGCTATTAAATACACAGCGCTCTTTGGGCACGCTAAGGATTTCTTCTTGCACCACCCTGGGGATGTGAAGAGAAATCTGACCAAAGTGATGGGTGTGCAGCTGTTTTTCTGCATAGTGTGGTGCTAACAGCCGTGCGCCTGGCACTTTGGTCAGAGAATGCTGGTTACCATGCCTTAACACCCTTGTTAAGGCATGATGATCGCGATAACCTGCATTCTCTGACCACACAGCACACTGAATCGAATAGCTCTGGGAGCTCGCTCCTGGCAATATTCAATTTGCATTTAATTGAATTGCCCCATTGACTAAGCAGCACAACCACTTGTGCATCTGGAGTCTGGACACAGCACAGTCTATACAGCAGAGTACAGCACAGCATACAGAAGCTTGCACCCCCTATACACAGTAATTGACTAATCAGCACAGCCATATGTGCATCTGGAGTCTGGACACCATACAGCCTATACAGTAGAGTACAGCACAGCATACAAAATCATCCATACAGAAATGTGAGTCATTGACTAAACAGCACAACCACTTGTGCATCTGGAGTCTGGACACAGCACAGTCTATACAGCAGAGTACAGCACAGCATACATAAACATGCACCCCCTATACACAGTAATTGACTAATTAGTGCAGCCACATGTGCATCTGGAGTCTGGACACAGCACAGCCAATACAGAAGAGTACAGCATAGCATACAGAAGTGTAGACCCCACTATACACATTCACCATGCAGCACAGCCACTTGTGAGTCTGGACACAGCACAGCTTATACAATGGAATTAAACACAGCATACATCAGTGTGCCTGACAAAGAAATGGTGATGAGTCAAATCCACAGCACGCACCTTATGTAGAATCCAAAACTTGTGAGAATTTGCCACCACGAGTTTGATGTTTTGCCTCAAAGTGGAATCTGAGTAAGGTGGAAAGACCCGAGCCACCGCTCAGTTTGATTCAGATTCCCAATGTTTGGGCGGGTTCAAATTTCATGGAATCTGAACCACTCATCTCTAGTTTAATCAGGTGTATGGACTAGCAGTGTGCAGGTGTTCAAGGTGATTTCTTAAATGTTGCATACATTGTACATGTTCTTCTATAAACCATGCATAATCCTCTCAAACTATAAGGTACAGTATACAAGCTTCCTTATGGATTCTGAAAACAGTTGTATAATGAATCACCTATAATGGTACCTGATTACAGATCTGCTAATTCTTCTCCAAAAAAAAGATCAACATAATGCAGCCATGTATAGTTTATAAATTCTTTTTAAGGAAGGAATTGACTTCTAGAGTAAATAGTGCCTCTAATTAAATTTTCTCTTTCATAAGTATATGGTACCTCTATTTTCTGTTTAAGGACAATTGTGCAACATTGATAAAAGAAAAAAAATCTAGTCTGAAACTCCAAAATTAGATGCATTGATATTTTATCAACTGAGGACATGAATCAAACAAAAGGCATGAAATGTAGGAAGTAAATTTTTCAATATCTTCTGTTCCTTAAATTATTTATTAATCTCTCAACAGGATACTTATCTACAAGTAAGTAGTCCTTAGCCATATGTCCATTATGAAAGCTTGCTCCCAGGTGTGATACAAATTTGTGAGGCTTGTTCTTGCAGTAATTAATTGATTCTTTTTTGCTTTAAGATTATACTCTGCTTTGAGATTTGATATAATAATATTTTAAAGGATTTGAAAGCAAAAGGTATTAAAAGAAAATGATTTGCTTACTACCATTAGGGTATAAATGTGTTATCACAAAGTGTAAATGGATTTTCACCTTGTTTGATAGTGTACACTAGAAAGCAGGATAATATTTAATTAACTTTTCATCCAAATAAGGTTTAATTATGCTCTCTAACTCTAGCTTCCATTAGGATGCTACGGTTATGCAATTACCTTCCACTGTAACCAATATGTTTGGTCAACTGAAATCCAAGAAATAGGATAAACAGATGCTATTTAGAAGAATAAAAAAATACAGTTTTAATAAAAACATCTAATAAAAACTTAATAATAATTTCAGTTTCTTGTAGAGTTAAAAACAAAAGTTGCACAAAGAATCTTGACATCACGTCGTAGATTTTGGACAGAGTTTTATATAGTTGTTTAAGACACTATGCAGCAAGATAGCAAACTTAGGGCCTGATTCAGACCCACTCGCGAGCGGCTGTCCGCTCGCAAGTGGGTCGATGTTAGGCACTGAGCATGCGCACGATGGAGGGAGCTCCGTCGTGCGCATGCGCCAGACGCGACGAGCGAAGGAAAGTCCTTCGCTCGTTGTGTCCGATCAAAGGGGGCGTGCTGTCAATGTTGATTGACAGCATGCCCCCTTTGGTGGGCGTGCCGGGGGCGTGCCTCCCGTCAGAAGCCGGCCCACTGACATCACTAGTGATGTCAGTGGGAGTGATTTTGGCTCTGTTAGAGCCAAAATCACTCCGGAGCTTGCGGTTGAAAACCTCAACTGCAGGCTCTGGCTCGCAATTTCGATGGTCGCGATGGTCACGACCATCGCGGCCATCAAAATGCACGCTCGTATAGCCTGTGGGTGGTGACCCACAGCTATACGAGCGTCCAGGAGGACGCTCCATGAAAATGGAGCCCGGCCCTCATTCAGAGCGTGCGCTCTGCTCAGAGCGTACGGCTCTGAATGAGGGCCTTAATATGTATTACAGAGTGTTGTAAGTAGTAATCCTGTGAGTATTTTTCCTTTTCTTATATCCCTTCAGTTGGATACCTCCTTCATTGGATACCTCCTTCACCTATGGTGCACTCTCATACCCAGAGTCAATGTTTTCAATAACAGGTGAGCATACGGATCATCAGTTTTACAAGAACAATTAGACCTATATGTGTTTTCTCTGCAATGGGGAACCTTTGAAGAAATTGTTCCTCCCTAGGACTGCAGTCAGTATTCAGTTTTCACGAGGGAGATCACGTGGTTCAGAGGCCGCTGCACTGCATAACTGGACTCTCGTAGAAAGCCAAAGGAGCTGGTGAGTGGAGAAGTCCAAAAAGCCTGTTTGAAGTATTGTCTGTTATATGTATCTGAAAAGTTGTCTGCATGTGTGCAAAACATCATGCAATACTTCAACAGACTATTTGGATTTTCTGCACTCAACGAACTAAGGGGTATATTCACTAATATTTACCATTTTCTGCAGATCAGATCAACCACTTATTGTTGCTTCTTGCTAGGAGACAATAGCATTTTCCTCCAGAAATTATTGTAGTCTAGAGAGCCAAATACCAATGTACCTCCTCAGCACTAGATATTTTATATTTCTCTCACTGGCAGAAAATGCTGCAGTGAGTGCTGTGTGTCCAGTCTGGTGGTGGCTCCAGAGGTGGGGCTGCAGCACAGTCCAAAATTCAAATAGAGGTGCCACACCAACTGCCATTGAGTCCCGGCTGGTGACATTTGGCAGCGTTTGGAAAGGCTGTTGTTGTGGCTCCCCTATCTGAATTTTGGACTGTGCTGCAGCCCTACCTCGGGTGCCATCACTCTGCAATCCTTGTTGAGCATGCTCACATCTCGCAGTGCATGAAGTGAAAGTGTTGGGGAAGTTAACAGTGGGATTTCCCTCTATCTGAGCAAGAGACGTTGCATAATGCTAGCCTGAGCAGTAGAAAGTTTTTCACCCAGAGAGACAACTATTGACACATACGCTGCTTGCTAAATTACTTCGAGCAACTCTCCCAATAGTTCAGAATATGGCATTGTTAGCTGGACAAAACTATGCCAATAAATTGGATAAAGCTTCTCTGTAGTGAAATCTGTCATTTTTGCCAGATAATTGACTCTTGTCCAGTTGATAAATAAATCCCCAATTAATTTAAAATAGGTGATCTTAATCTCTAAGATAGAGGGAAAAGGAATTGCCTACTCTACCAGAACCTGTAGGAGTTTCCTAGCCCAAGGCCCCCCCTGGAAAAGTAGGCACTTCTCCTGCATTCCGCCCAGTTCCTAGTGAAGTTGACAGAATGGGGAGAATCTTACCATGTATCTGTGGTCCATCCGGAGGGGGGTGTGACTTAATAACATGATTATTTGATAATTGTGTCATGTGGCTCCTCCTCCTATTCAATTTTCTTCAAATTGTGGCATTTCACCATGAGGGGCATGGCCTAATGATGCAATCAAACTTATGCTGGCACTGGCGCTCACCCTGTAAACTCTATTTGGCTAGAAAAATTGGGTTAATTGGTTGCAGCTACCAGTATAAGAAAACTGTGTAATATTTCCAAAGACATTAAATTGAAAAAAACTGGCTGCGCAATCCCATAAAATCCAATCCAGCTATTAGTGGTATAAAACACATTTATTGCCACAATCCCATACATATCTAATATACAATTCACATGTAAAAAACAATAAAAAAACAATAAGAACCTTGGAGAGGGGGTGATTTTATCAAAACTATGTCACAAGAAGAATCCAAATGGATCTATGAATTGAAAACACTAAAACCAAAGGGACTAAATATCGATTTTGAATTTTCATATTTCTTGAAAGATTAATCTATATCAGTCTATGATAAGATCTGGGCATATAAGCAGTGCTTTTCAAGAATTTCTGTTTGGGGAAAAAGGACATGGTGGCGTTCACTACGTACATACCTCCCTGACACCGCCCAACCACTTCCGAACTTGGAAGCTAAACAGGGAAGGGCCTGACAAGTAATGCGGTGGGGGACCCCGCATGAACATCAGGTTATGTAGCATATCCGCATATCCATTGTACCGTTCCCCTAACTTGAATAGCACGAGGCCAGTTAGCCCACCCGGGAGGAATAATAATACTGAACGAGCGAAACCATCATTAAATACATATTTTTTCTTGTTCCATATTGAAAATATAACATCAGACAGACGACATTAGACCACCACTCCAGCTTAGGAGTCCAAATACCTTCAAATGGAACAACACAGATTAATATCTATCTAAACTCCTATCAACCTTTCCAACTATAAATAATTTTGTCACTTACTAATTTTCATATTATATTGATGTATTAAATTCCAATTGATGTATTCATTATGTGGTTTTAAAGAAAACATCACTAGTCACCACAGTTATTTAACATCATTCAACATCACAACATCACAGACCATGGAATCGCTGGTCTGCCTAAACATATGTACAAAGAAATTCACCATCATTTAAACACAGATCACAGACAGGCAACGAAGGAGTTAACTATTAAAGGAGGACCAAGACTGATACCCTTATAAGGAACAATAGGGAGAGACATTGACAGCCCTGACGAAGCCCGCATTTGATTGGATGGGTGAAACGCATTGGCCATGCCCCCTGGAAGGAGCGCTACCTGGAAGAAGGGATCCGACGGTGACACAGGCGTGCACGCTCACCGCCGGCTCTCCCTCACCTACAGCGGCCACTGACACTTGCGGTCTGGCTGCTGCATCGCGGGACCCACTGAAAACGGGTCTCCAACTTTACCAACAGGACTCGGTGAGCGACCAGACGGAGGCAACAGCATATCCCACAGACATCAACATTAAGGTAGGAGGTGTGCGCACCACCCCATTTATGCAGACAATCTGGAAAGTCCCACTTCAACTTCCAGACAACGGAGGTAGTTTAAAGTAAAGACTGGAGACTTTAATACCTGACTGTATTCAATTTGAGAAACCTGCATTTTTCACCATCCACGTATTCACCTGCAATGGTGATTTTCAATGACTGAGGGTACTCAAAACAGCTTTTGAATCATTTTTACGAACTTAAATAACTCAAAGGGATTATTACATGTGATGTTGCTGTTCACACATTGATGCCATCATTTGGAAAACATTGAACTGCCTTTCATTCCTGAGGTGCCTATATGTTTATGTTTATTTCTAACACATGACCACATTTTATCTCATTTTATTATGATCCCATGTATCTAGAAATAAGCTGAAGTACTCATTTATTAGAAAATGTATGGACCAATTTCTTATTGTTTTTTTATTGTTTTTTACATGTGAATTGCCTTACTTTTTACCATTCTTAATATTTTTAATCATTAAAACCATTTATTCCTATTTTGCGCCTCGTATGCATCACAATTGCCATTAAAACAAATAGTGGCACAGGAAAGCCACTAACATTCGAAGCAGCACCTAGGAATTAAAATCTTAACTTAAGTAGTCACTTCTAATTTAGCTTTTTGTTTAAGAGCGCATTGAACCACGTTTTTTTCTTTATATCTAATATACAGATACACATAAAAAGCAATTAAGCTCCTGACGAAGGTGGTTAAGAGCACGGAAACATGTTGAGCTTGCAGTAGCTACTTTGGAATATATATCCAATATTCACACCCGATGGATTATACCCTTTGTTATTTGCACCCAGTTTCTTGCCATCTATTCTCCACCAGATACCGGCATGGGACAACCTGACTTGCTATCAGTCACCATATGGTAATAGCCATGGTCCATTTTACCTGACGGGATTTAACTATTGATTGTGGCAGCTTGTCTGTCATTGGCACATTACCAAGACCAGACAGGAGAAGAGTTGGGTGCTTGGATATAAGAAATATTATCTCCTTTTAAGCTTACTGCATGCAACCCCATTATATGCTGGGGATTGGAACCAGAAACCAGGATACTCTATGGGGGTTGCTGGTGATTGAAGTGGCAGCAGCTTTTTTACAACAAGAAGTGCTACATGGATGTGGTAATTATCCACTGTTCACAAAACTGAACTATATATTTTATCTTATATCATAGGAACAATTTAAATATCCACAGAGGAAATTATATATTTCTAGTATTGAATATATATCTGTTTATTAGGACCATCTTACCTTAGTAGCCTCACAGATTATGTACACTCTCATTTATGTGAACCATATTTTATTTTGCAAGAGACATTTTGCTACTTATTCTGGACATTGGCCCTCATTCAGAGCCGTACGCTCTGAGCAGAGCACACGCTCTGAATGAGGGCCGGGCTCCATTTTCATGGAGCGTCCTCCTGGACGCTCGTATAGCTGTGGGTCACCACCCACAGGCTATACGAGCGTGCTTTGTGATGGCCGCGATGGTCGAGACCATCGCGACCATCGAATTTGCGAGCCGGAGCCTGCGGTTGAGGTTTTCAACCGCAAGCTCCGGAGTGATTTTGGCTCTATCAGAGCCAAAATCACTCCCACTGACATCACTAGTGATGTCAGTGGGCCGGCTTCTGACGGGAGGCACGCCCCCGGCACGCCCACCAAAGGGGGTGTGCTGTCAATCAACATTGACAGCACGCCCCCTTTGATCGGACACAACGAGCGAAGGACTTTCCTTCGCTCGTCGCGTCTGGCGCATGCGCACGATGGAGCTCCCTCCATCGTGCGCATGCTCAGTGCATAACATCGACCCACTTGCGAGCGGACAGCCGCTCGCGAGTGGGTCTGAATCAGGCCCATTGTTAGCTTAATACAGTTGCTTCGGATAGCAACTCACGATTCATTGTATCTTTTGTTCTGTGCAGTTTCTTTATTATTGTTTTTTACGTGTTTCTGTATATTACATGTATGGGATTGTGGCAATAAATGTGTTAATACCATTAATAGCTAGATTGGATTTAATGGGATTGCGCAGCCAGTTTTTCCAACTAAAGCCTGACCCCTCCCCATCAATGCCCACTTGATGAAGTCTTCTCCAAGGCAGCACCATTCATTTGTCGGTAAGTATGGTGAACATTGAATGATGTCGATTGAAACAATACTTGTACTCTGAATAAAAGATGGAATGTTTTTTCAAACAGTGTAACAGGATATTTTGAGGAAACACTGTAAACAGATTTTCAAAGCATGCTGGTTCATAATTCACAGATACAGATAATGGGCCTGAATCATTATGGATTGCAAGTTCAACAGCATATGTACAGCCATGGCCAAAAGTCTTGAGAATGACACAAGTATTGGTTTTCACATAGTCTGCTGCTTCAGTTTTTATGATGGCAATTTGCATATACTCCAGAATGTCATAAAAAGTGATCAGATGGATTGCAATTAATTGCAAAGTCCCTCTTTGCCATGACAATGACCAAAAACAACATTTCAACTGCATTTCAGCCCAGCCACAAAAGGACCAGCTGACATCATGTCAGTGATTCTCTCATTTACACAGGTGAGAGTATTGATGAGGACAAGACTGAAGATCACTCTGTCATGCTTATTGAGTTAGAATAACAGACTGGAAGTTTTAAAAGGAGGGAGGAGTTTGAAATCATTGTTATTCCTCTGTTAACCATGGTTACCTGCAAGGAAACACGTGCAGTCAACATTTACTTTGCACAAAAAGGGCTACACAAGCAAGGATATTGCTGCTATTAAGATTGTACATAAATCAACCACTTATCGGATCATCAAGAACTTCAAGGAGAAAGGTTAAATAGTTGTGAAGAAAGCTTCAGGGCCCCCAAGAACATCCAGCAAGTGCCTTGGACCATTGATTCAGCTGCAGGATTGGGGCACCATCAGTACAGAGCTTGCTCAGGAATGGCAGCAGGCAGGTATGAGTGCAGCTTCATGCACCGTGAGGCAAATACTTTTGGAGGATGGCCTGGTGTCAAGAAGGGCAGTAAAGAAGCCCAGGATAAACATTAGGGACATACTGATAATCTGCAAAAGGTACAGGGATTGGACTGCTGAGGACTGGGGTAAAGTTATTTTCTCTGATGAATCCCCTTTCAGATTGTTTGGGGCATATGGAAAAATGCTTGTAAGGAGAAGGAAAGGTGAGCACTACCATCAGTCCTGTGTCATGCCAACAGTAAAGCATCCTGAGACCATTCATGTGTGGGGTTGCTTCTTAGCCAAGGGAGTGTGCTCACTTACATTTTTGTCCAAGAACACAGCAATGAATAAAGAATGGCACCAGATCATCCTCCAAGAGCAACTTCTCCCAACCATCCAAAAACAGTTTGGTGATAAACAATGCCATTCCAGCATGATGGAGAACCTTGCCATAAGGCAAAAGTGATAACTAAGTGGTTCAGGGAACAAAACATCAACATTTTGGGTCCATGGCCAGGAAACTCCCCAGACATTAATCCCATTGAGAACCTGTGGTCAATCGACAAGAGGCAGGTGGACAAACAAAAACCCACAAATTCTGACCAACTCCAAGCATTGATTAGGCAAGAATGGGCGGCCATCAATCAGTATGTGGGCCAGAAGTTGATTGACAGCATGCCAGGGCAAATTGCAGAGGTCTTGAAACAGAATTGTCAACACTGCAAATTTTTACTCTTTGCATAAGTTTTAATTTAATTGTCAATAAAAGCCTTAGACCAGATGTATTCATTGTTGACCCTCCAGCTGCTGTGGAACTACACATCCCAGCATGCACTGCCACCTTTTTGATATAACAGCATGCTAAAACTATGGCAGTGCATGCTGGGATGTGTAGTTCCACAGCAGCTGGAGGGCAAAGGTTGAAGACCCCTGCCTTAGACACTTATGAAATGCCTCTAATGTTACTTCAGTATGCCTTAGTAACATCTGACAAAAAGGTCTGAAAACACTGAAGCAGCAAAATTTGTGAAAACCAATATTTGTGTAATTCTCAAATCTTTTGGCAATGGCTGTAGATCGGTCAATGGTGCATACTGCGCATGCATCACAGTGCGCATGCGTGAGGTAGCATTTCATTCACTCTGCGATCATGCAGAAAGAAAGCCATCACAGAGTGAGTGACGGGAAGTCAGCATATGGGAGTGTTGATGGTCGAGTGGTCGGAGAAATGCAGGCATGCCAGTCTGTTTGAACGCCATTGCAAGGGGATGGATAAATTAGCCACTGAGATGACATGCACAGCTTGAGTACTTACTGTGTGTGAGAAGGTTAGCAGTTTCTGAGTAACGTCAGACCTGCTGTAATTATGTGTGAGGGGCCGATGTTATTCAATGTTACCGATGTATACACTGAACTGCAAGGTATTATGGATGTGAGATAGTGGTAGTGGACGTCTTTATGCTGGCTGTGCGATGGCTTTGCGATTGCATTCTTTAGCATATTTTAAAGCAGACCTGAGTGCATAAATCACAGCCACAATAGCAATCTGTAATGAATCAGACACAATGTGTGCTGCAGGAAAAAAGTGTAAAAATCAGAAATACAAACACTGGGCTGGAGGAAATATCTGGAGCAAACTGAAACTATAAATTATGTAAAGACACAACAGATCTGAAGGCAGAAAATCATCCAGAGTCAGAGTTTCAAAATCCAATACAGTAAAAATGAACTAATCCTTGAAAGTCCAGACACAGGTGACATATAAAAGTGCCTGGGACAGAGAAATAAACAGCACTGAGGGTTATGAGAACCAGTCAGATATAGCCAGTTTACATATGTTTAGGGATAATCAGGCAGGTAACTCTTCAGGGACAGTGGGCCTGATTCAGCAAGGAACTCATGCTAGCAGATGCATGCACCCAGCTGCTGTGAGAATATGCTAATCAATGCATATGCATGGACACCGCAGCACAAGAAGCAGACACCCAACAAAACACAAAGCTGCTCACCTATGCCGTGGTTGACAGCATAAACATCGGGATCATCAAGTGCCACATACTTGCCAACTCTCCCTCATTGTCAGGGAGACTCCCTGATATAGTATCAATCTCCCTGTCTCCCTGAAGAGTCTAGCAATCTCCCTCATTTCATCCTTACCCCCATTATGAAGCTGTTATATTAAAAAACAGAGATACATACATTCAAATGGGATCATTAGTGTAATTTCTTTGCATTGGTTATATAAGGCACAATGATCCCTATGAATTTCTGAAAAGTATTAGTGTGTTTTCATCAACAAACAGATCTTACTAAGGGGTCTATGTACTAAGCAGTGATAAGTTACAGAGTGAAAAGTGATAAGTCTGTGATAAGTGTCAGCCAATCAGCTCCCAAATGTAATTTTTCAAACACAGCCTGTGAGATGACAGTTGGAAGCTGATTGGCTGGCACTTATTACAGACTTATCACTTTTCACTCTGTCACTTATCACTGTTTAGTACATAGGCCCTCATTCAGAGCCGCTCGTTAGCGGCAGTACGCTCGTTCCGAGCGATGTTTGCACATCTGCGCATGCGTACGGATTTTAGTACGCATGCGCGAACCAGTCAGTGCGGCCGAAAATCGTTGGTACGCAATATAGCGAGGGCCTGCTATTTTGAGTGACAGAATGAGGCGTATGTGGGTGGTAACAGGGGAAGGTGCTTGAAAACGGGGAGTGGAGATCCGATCGCAGGCGTGCTTAAAGGTCAAAACGGGCGTTTTAAGGGAGTGCATAATTAATACAGCAGCGTCATTGACCACGTCACTGGGTTATTTTATAGCCAGAACTGCTCGCAAATTTGTGGTAGCAAAAACCAACCACAAGAATAGCGAGCAGTTCATACGCTGGTCGATGTACTCGATTAATCTAATAAATAGCGGACATGACGTATGGTGCGAGCGGCCAGGGGGCGTTTTTAACAAATAAACGAGCGTATGTTTTGCACGCTCGTTCAGACTTAGAGGTGTGAACAGACTGCAATGTGCGTATGGATCATTTGAATAGCCACCCCTTGTTTTTGAACGAACGAACGCAAATAGCGTACGGCTCTGAATGAGGGCCATAGACCCCTAAATGCTTTTGGGCTGGTTTACATTTGGATGTAAGTCAGGTTTAGGACACGCCTCTCAGATTTATCAGTACACGCCCACTGTAACAAGCGCTCATAGGTGCTGCTTTCACAATCTCCCTGAAATGCTTTTTTAAAAGTAGGCAAGTATGAAGTGCCATTGAAGCTGCATGTAAGCTAAGGGTAGACCTGACCCTGCCACTAAGATTAATTTATGCACACCCTTGTAACAGCATTCGAACGCACAGGCATGCCTTAGTTCGGCCGACCACCCCCATGTTACCACCCACAAATGGCATTTCATGTCATCAACATTAAAGGTCTCTGCGAGCTCCCTGCATGAGAGAGCCCTTACCATACTCAGCAACCTGTTTGCGCGCATGCAATGCAATGCATAGGCATGTGCAGTTCGCAAACATCGGCTCGCACCGTGCGTTCTCTCACTTGCATTGCTCACTGAATCAGGCCCAGTGTACTGTAGATTGTGTAGGACAGCATCACCTCTGGTTGTCAAGCACAAAACAGGATAACATCACAACAGAATTACAATGTTTGCTGTTAATTCACTTAATAAATCATTTCAAATTATTAATCTAAATCATGTATATTTTGTATAACTTATTACATACAGTATATGGTTATATGATTCTTTAAAATTATACATTATGTCAATATTATGTTAAAGTTTGTTTGCAATATTACTTACCCTTACAAACATACACATTATCTCTCAATAATGAATACTCTATTTTACAAATTTCAGGACCCAATGATTTAGTAGACTAGAATAAAGTCAATAGGGCTAGTGAAAGCACTGCTATTGCACTTGGTAGCTCAAACCTCACTTGGACTGTTCCCCCTTTGAACATACTGTAGTATTCCCATTGCTTCTTACCTTTTGCAGACATTCAGGTATGGGGGAGACATATCTTGCTAATTTCATTCTGAGAGAGCTTTTCACTAATATTGAAAAGCAGCAGCTTTACAGTGAATAATCTATTGGCTACTTTTCCAAGTGGAAGCTGCTAGCACTCCATGGAGGGGAGGGGCATTAATGGGACATTACAAACATTGGGAGAGTGACATCATATTTTGGTGCCCATTGGCACTGTATACCACAGCTTACGCTCATTTGATGGTAGCCAGAGCTGTAGCTAGACTTGTTGGTGCCCTGTGCTAGAAAGAGCATTGCCCCCCCAATTTTTTAAATAGGTACATAAGATAGTGCACCTTAAAAGAGGCCATGGCCTCATGGCGAAGGGCCAGGGAAGAGATAGGGGAGGCCAGGAGATGCTGGGGATAAAATAAGAGGAAGCTACAAGTGAGAGTTATAATAAACAGGAAAATTGACATGCCCAAAGAGCGCCCCCTACCCTGTGGTGCCCTGTGCATTGGCACAGGCCACACTAAATTAGTTATGGCCCTGATGGTAGCACTGGATCTGATAATAAAAGTCTGTTGTCTATAAGACTCTGTTCTGAAAATTATTCTTCTTGCCAGGGCTTAGTTGTGTTTTGCAATTTGGGTCAATTTAATATGTATATTTAAAATATGGTATCACATTTCTCTATAACTTAGGGGTACATTTACTAAAGTAAAAGTGGAGATGTTGCCCATAGCAACCAATATGATTCTAGCTATTATCTTCTAGAAGGTGCTAGTTAAGTAGAATTTGATTGGTTGCTATGGGCAACATCTCTACTTCTAAAAACTCTGACTTTAGCAAATAAACCCCTTAGTCTGGAAACAGTTGCATTCATCCACTGTTTTGATGACTCCTTGCATAGATAATATAGGCCAGTGGTTCTCAAACTCGGTCCTCAGGACCCCACACCATTCACATTTTACAGGTCACCCAGCAGGTGCACAGGTGCATTCATTACTCACTGACACATTTTAAAAGGTCCACAGGTGGAACTAATTATTTCACTTGATTCAGTGTGGAGACATGGAAAACATGCACTGTTTGGGGGTCCTGAGGACCGAGGTTGAGAACCTGTGATGTAGGCTAATATTCATAGAGTTCTAATTGTGTGCACCAGGCTCCATTTCTTGCCACAATTATGCACTCCTTCATAATATATTTTTTCTATTCAGTGACACTGTTGTGCTTTCCTGATCCAACTTCATTTTTTAAATACATTTTTAAAATTTTGTAAATATACACAAATATGCTTACAGAATGGTAAGGGGGCTAGGAGGAATGTAATCAGTATATAAAAAAATGAGAAAATAATCTACAATTTACATCTATTGGGAGGCAAAAAGATGAATCCTGAAATTTTAATTAATGTCAGTAGATCAATCTAAAAAATATAGATCCCTAAATTGCTCTGCAGGAAGGAGGAAGGGGGGCCAGGGAAAGAGGAAAAAGAGGAGAAGCATGATAGTAATGTAAAAAGTGAGAAGGAAAAGGAACAAGGGGATGTTAGCAAGGAGGAGAGATAGGAAGAAAAGGTCAATGAAAGAGAAAAAGAGATGGGAAGTGCAACATGGATCAATCATTATGGTCTCATGCTTTCTTATAAGAAACCCAGTTAGGCCAAATATTATTACATTTATGTGGTGGTTCAAGCAAAATGCTCAAAATGTGTTCTAAATAAGGATGTGCACTAGAGATGAGCATGTCCGGTTCTCTGAGAACCGGACTCATCCAAACTCCGTGTTCCGAGGCGAGATCCGAGTCCGGCTTGAGTTTTCAAGCCTGACTCAGATTAGAAAACAAGGCAAAATGCATCATCCTCCCCCTGTCGGATTCTAGCAGGTTTTGGATTATATAAAGGTCCATGCGATTGGTGCCATTTTCACTCTGGCTGTGGAAATAGAAGCTAGCAGACGTAGTCAGTCACTCAGTCTGTGTATTCAGTTTGGGTCTTGGTATGAAAGCTGCTGCTGTGTTTTCTATAAAGGGGCATAGGCTGCAGTATATAAACTTAAAAAAGGGGGGCTTCAATCAGTGGGTGCTGCAGCTGCTGCGTCACTTGTCCTTTCAATTAACTGTGGCTGCTGCTGTGTTGTTGTAATGTCCAGTAGGCTAGGGCGGCTCAATTACGGGTGCTCTTCTCCATTGTAAAAAATAAAAAAGTATATTTTTGTGTGTGTGTACATTAGCAACTTAGCTGTACTATTATTGTCCGGTGACACTGGCACAGTTTATTGTTCATGTATTTATGACTCTGCAGGTGGTCTGTCCGCACTCGGCACGGGTGCTTTGTTGTCCAGAAAAATGGGGTGCTGTCTATGTTGTTCATCATGGAATTGCTGCCTCATTCAGGGGTGCTCTTCCCCAGTGTAAAAATATAAAAGTGATATTAAATTAATATCAATTATCAATCCACAAGAAAATTGTCTATGTGTGCATTAACAACGTAGCTGCGCTGTTATTGTTGGGTGACACTGCCACAGTTTATTGTCTACGTATTTGTGACTCTGCAGGTGCTCTGTCCGCACTCTGCAGGGGTGTTTTATTGTCCATAAAAAATGGGTGCTATCTGTGTTGTTCATCAAGGGGATGCTGTCTCATTCAGGGGTGCTCTTCCCCAATGTCCAAAAAAATAAAAGTGTTTATTTTTGTGTGTCTGCATTAGCAACTTAGCTATGCTATTATTAATTGGTAACACTGCCAGCCAGACCACAATTGATTGCCCATGTATTGTGACACTATAAGTCGTAGCGCAGTGTGTTATTCTTATTAATAAAAATTCTTGGGACACTGTAAGTGGTAGCACAGTCTAATATTCAACATTTCACTTCTTTCCTCAATCGTGAATAAATGATTAGCCTACATGCCTACTACTGGACAAGACCACAACAAATTGCTAAATAACAAGCATTATATATAAAAAATAATGACTCACTGGAAGTGGCAGCGCTGTGTGTTATTCTTTTCTTTTTCATAAAACATCTTGTGACAATGTTGGTCTTTGATACCACAGTGTAATATTTAAAATTGATACAAATTGACATGTGTGCTGTACCCCACTTCATTCATGTTTGTTGATATGGAGAACAATCAGTTGAGAGGAGAGCAGGAACCACATACTAGTGCTGGAGCTGCTACCAGTGCCACCAGTCATGACGATACTAATCCATCTACATCATCTACTAAAGCCAATGCCCAAGGGCATACAGGGCTTATGTCAGGGCATCTAAAATCAAGAACCAATCTTTTAAAGTGGTAAAGAATAAAAATATTAAAGGGAAAGTCAGCTGCAGAAAGACATAGAATTGTCAATACAGAATGCCTTTCACCACATGAAGTAGAAAGGAAAGGCTAAGGCCTTGGCCTTAATTTATGACTGGTGGTTCTGCCTCTTATGATGATGTAAGCACAAGTGAACATGCTGACATAGAAATTGAGGATGCTCCTTTTGGAAGTGCACCAGGATGTGCAGGATATTTGTCTAGCTGCCACTAATAAGGATATTGTTTATGAGGATGTTGTTTGTGTAAATCAGGCACCAGTGGAAGAAACAGTTATTGCCCATGATAAAGAAAAGCCCATTGTCATGCCTGGGCACAAGACATAAAAATCCACTTTTTACGTGTGGAATTCTTTTTACCCAAATCCGGACAACAATTGTCAAATCATCTGCACCCTTTGTAAAGCCAGAGTAAGTAGAGGTAGAAACCTTAACTATCTAGGAATCTCCTCCCTGTTATGTCATCTGCAGTTCATCCATCCAAAAAGTTTGTGTTTTTTGTTGATTCATCTGCATCACAAGTGGGTCTTTTGGGAAAGTTTAGTTTTTTTCTCGGGTGATGCACTTGCTGGAGAAAGCCAATGCTGCATCACGTGTCACTTGAGCTGACAATTTGCTTACCCACAGCTCTTTGCATCTCTTTAGATATGTGTTCATTGGGAAGAAGAACACAACTAATGGCTTAAACATTATGACTTAAATCTTGCATTTGCTCTGTTTAGCTTGTCCACATATCTGTGGTTAAGTGGACAGTGGGTACAATGGCATTATTGAGGCCATTAATTAAGTTTTTTTAATGTCCCTGTACAGGTTGGGAATTGCTTTTCTAGTGAAGTGGAATCTTGATGGGATTTGGTAGCGAGCAAACAGGATTTCAATTAACTGTCTAAAACCCACTGAATTATTGGTGGATATTGAATGCACATCTAATACCAACATAAATGTTATGGTGTCAGTGATCCACTATGCAACTGATCACTGTTGTCATACTTACTCCCCCTTGTAAAGGATTGTTTAAAAAACAATTGACAATTAAATTACTACTAGTAGTCTTCCTAGTCCCCTTCTGAGATGAAAATTAACTCACAGCAGAAGCAGGCATAGCACTCAAGGACTCTTCTGGGGCAAGGACTGATGTGAATGAGTAAAATATTTTTGTAAATGCCTCCCCTCCTCACCTCCACTCCTCCCTCATAAATTTGCTTTGGAATCAAAAAATAAAAATTAAATTTACTAATAATAAAATATTCCTTCCGCTGCCTTTAACTAAATACATACTTAAACTCCTTCAGGCCTCTTGAATAATAAAAACATTTGTTCCCTGATGTGCCATATTGGAATTTGAACTGCTGCAATATTTGGCATGCGGTTGCTGAATGCCAAGAATGTCTAGAAATGTTTATGGCCATAGACAGCATCTCCTGCATGCCCCTTTAATTGAAAACAAATATTCTATACCACCAAGTTGATTTTGTGGGCAAAACATGGGACATATTGTTCACCTATTCTCTCCCCTCCTCACTCATAAATTTGCTTCTGAATCAAAAAATGAAATGAAATTTACTACCAATCAGAGTGATATGGCGCAAAGGATGAGAGACCTTTATAGATTCCAAAATATGACAATCTGACAGTGGGATAATGATGTTTTGCATCATTTTGTGATCAATTCAGGTGGGAAAACCCGAGCTGGATGGATTGGGAAGTTTGGGCGGTTCAGAATCTCTGAGAACTGGTCCTGCTCAGTTCTAAATGATATATGTTCCAGATAGTATTACTTAGCAGAGTACTTGAAACTAAATTTTTCTAATTTACAGCTATAGCACACTTTGCAGTATGTGGTAGACCAGAGTCTAGGAGTGATAGAGCACATTTGGTATTGATCTAGGTTGAATGTAGTACAGTATGATATACATACAATGTACATAAAAGATGATGAATACCTGTAACAATGTGTTTCAAGTTATGAACTTAGACCCAATATGGTCTAAGTTTTCAACAAAAACCACCACATATCGTATGAGCCAGGGAAAGTCACCTCCACAATCCTCCAGGATCTGTTTGATGTTGAAGGGGAAATTGCTTGCAGATGGGTACCAGGGGTGGGCAATAATTGACCCCCATATTTTGTAGAACTACACATCTCAGCATTCCCTGCCACAGTTTTCCTATTTAAGTGTTGCAAAAACTATGCTAAAACTGTTGCAACGCAAGCTGGGATTTGTAGCTCAACAACAGGTGGAGGGCCGGTTATTGCCCACCTCTGATCTATACACTGTTTTTGCTTGTATATGTTTTCTGACACTCCAGCACAAACAGAAAATTTTACAGCATTTTCTCTAATCCATGCTAACTCCTCAGTCTCTAACGTCTCTCTTATGTCTGCATCCAAGCCATCTTATGCAAGTCTTTTTCAGAATGGTTATGATCAAACAGCATACCATACAATAGAGAGATCAGGTCTCAAGAAGGCAAACACTGTAGGCAAAGTGTTTCTAGGAAAGTATATTTAGTTTGAATAGAAGTGGCAATTAGAGAATTATAAAATTCTTCACCTGAAGATATTATAAAAAAGTTCCTGTTTGGGATATGAAAGTAATCCTGAAGATCTTAGAACTCAAGGAAGGAGCACAAAAGTGTTATGTACCTTAGAAATGTAATATTGTTTTTCATCCAGTGGACCAAAGGCGAAAGGTCCCTACCCTGTGGGAAACATGGGGTGTTTCACAGAAGGGGCATATGATGAAGATTTAGAATAAGTTGGAATATTCTAGCACAGTACTCCCAGATCAATAGTAAAAATCTAAGGGAAGGGAGGGCTAAGTGGAGCAAAATAAAGAACTCAGAAATTATGTCATGAAAGGCTGCTTCAAGATTTTACCAAACTCTTAACTGAGTGTGGGAGTGAGTGAGAATGGCCTGGGAGTGAGTGAGAATGGCCTGGGAGAGGTGGGATGCGAGACAGTATTTCTGAAATCTGGATAGACCCAAGCCTCCATCCTTTTATCTCTTATACAAAATTTGGAGTTATACTCTTGGGCACCTTACCAAGTAAATTTAGAAACAGTTTTCTGAAGAATGGTAAGGCAGGAGGAAGAGACATTCACTTATTTTGTACTAATGCACCCTATCCAAGTACTGAGATCCTTTATAACTGACTCCATGAGTGAAGGAGAATTTGCAGAATAGACATAAAAGCTAGTGATGTAAACACCCAGTTACTTGAGTTTGCCAGTACACCAACTAAGCTTGTGTGTTCTGAGCTGCTGGAAAGCAGAGAGACCTAAAATTACAAGCTTTGCCTTAGTTTGTCAAAGTTAACCTTAAAGTTAGAGATGCTGTAGTGCCAAAGGTACACAGTTAACTGAGCAATGTAGGCAGGGAGTCAACAGGTTTGGTGAGAGTGAGAATGTCATCAGCATAAAGTATTTTGTGGACATTGTAACCTCTTGTATAGATCATACCATTTTTGACTGCAAAGGAAGCAGATACAATGCTATTAACCTTGACAAATGCAGAGGGTCTAAAGAATACAATGCCAGAAATAAAAGAATCTTGTTACTGAAAGCTTTAAGGGTTTGGTGCATAAAGAACCAATCCTCCAATCCAGGCCATTTCTGCATCTTAGGCAACCACCAAAGCAGAGAGAGTCTGTGTATTGAATATGCGGTCAGGTCAATTACTTTATAAGTGTTATCTTCTCATTGATACCCTCAACTGAAGACAGCTCAGTCTGAATGAACTAGAGAATAAATTACTGATGATAGATGGGTTTCTAGTATTTTAGCAAAGATCTTTAGATCTACATTCAATAATGAAAGTGGCCAATAACTCAAGCAATTGGAGCCATCACAGCCATCTTTAGGTATGTCAAAACTGGATTATTAGCTGACAAGATCAGTTTAAAATTGAAGCGTGCACAACGCCATCTTGGCAGCTAGACTCCATTTTAGAAACAAGAATCTGCAAGACGCCATTTTATGACCAGCGTCATTTCAAGTTACAATTCAGGTGCTAAGAACAGATGGCAATGTTTTTGTTAATCTACCAAGGGCAACTGGAAAAACAAGCTTTCTGAGTAAAAGTAAATAAGAATAGACAATGGGTATTTTTACATACAAATTGGGAATCCCTGGATGCAGATAAAGTATAGTTGTGGAATTGTAATATAATCCAGGCATTGATCTACAAAATTGGATTTGTCTGAATCCTAGACAGGATGGCCCAAACTCCACAGCTTGAGGTGGTAATACATTTGCATTTTCACACAAGAGACCGGGAGAATCCTTTGAACACAGGAAAGCTAGGGGGGCCTGCTGACAGAAGACATGTAGAACTACCTGGCCCAGCATGTCATGCTGCTGAAATGTTAGAGTCAAATGCACCCATCTTCATACACACATTAATACGTCTTTATATCAAAGCCCGAATACTCACACATTACATATTCACACATAAGGTTTAATAAGCTTTAAAGTATATGATTTAAGTTGGTTCAGTTAGTTTAAATGCTGTGAAATAAAGATATTTTATAACTTAGGTTCTTTACATGATAAGAAAGCAGTGTTTGGGTCCGTACTGATGTGTACTCTTTCAACAGAATTCCGGTACTATCGGTGTGGAGATCGCATCGTGCATTCGCAAGTTATGGATCGCAGAACCTACAAGCAACAAAATGTTTTATTTCATGAACAACTGTTAGGATGTCACAGAGGGCGTGATTAGAAAGATCCCCAGTTGTTAGAGGCAAGGAGAGTCTATTTGAACCAGCCTGTTAAATGTGCTGTAACATATGCTTCTCCTCTGGGAACCAATGACATCAGCAAGAAACTTCCCCATTGTCCTGTTTATTCTGGGGGGGTATAAATATGAGTGCACGAATGCTGGTCTTCAGTGTTCATGCTGAATGCTATATGAATAAGGGTCTCTTGCTGATGCCTATCTCTGGGCCCAGAAGCGCCTGCGTATGTTTACTGTACTTGGGGTCTGGAAAATTTCCTTTTGTGCCTAAGGTGTGTCTCTCTCTCTCTCTCTGTGCCTCTCTCTCTCTGTGTGCCTCTCTGTGTGTGTGTGTGCCTCTCTCTCTCTGTGTGTGCCTCTCTCTTTCTCTGTGTGCCTCTTTCTCTGTGTGTCTGCCTCTCTCTCTGTGTGTGTGCCTCTCTGTGTGTGTGTGCCTCTCTCTGTGTGTGCCTCTCTATGTGTGTGTGCCTCACTCTCTCTGTGTGTGCCTCTCTCTCTCTCTGTGCCTCTCTCTCTGTGTGTGTGTGTGCCTCTCTCTGTGTGTGTGTGCCTCTCTCTCTCCCTGTGCATCTCTCTCTGTGTGTGCCTCTCTCTCTGTATGTGCCTCTCTGTCTCTGTGTGTGTGCCTCTCTCTCTGTGTGTGTGTGCCTCTCTCTGTATTTGCCTATCTGTGTGTGTGCCTCTCTCTCTGTGTGTGTGCCTCTCTCTCTCTTTGTGCCTCTCTCTCTCTGTGTGCCTCTCTCTCTCTGTGTGTGTGCCTCCCTGTGTATGTGCCTCTCTCTCTCTGTGCCTCTCTCTCTCTCTTTGTGTGCCGCTCTGTGTGTGTGCCTCTCTCTCTCTCTGTGCCTCTCTCTCTCTGTATGTGTGCCTCTATCTCTCTCTGTGCCTCTCTCTCTCTGTATGTGTGCCTCTATCTCTCTCTGTGCCTCTCTCTCTCTCTCTGTGTCTCTCTCTCTGGGTGTCTCTCTCTGTCTCTCTCTCTGTCTCTCTCATTGTATTTATTTGCGATTATTGTACACAGATCATAGCGTGTAACTGACTGTACTTTTACTTGAATAATACTTTGTGCTTCGGATCCACATGTTCTGAGTCTGGAGTCTCTATTTATTGTATGACTGCGTACGCAAATTAACGTCATCCTTAGAGGTTTATAGGAAGGATTTTAGAAGGTACAGGTAGGGGTATATAGAGGTTCTTTTTAATATCAACAGTTGGGGGCTCATCGAGTGAAGTCACTTACCTACTCACATGGCACATACGTCTAGCGATATCTCAGCAAAGGGTGGAGTGGCCGCATGCAGGGTTTTCCTGCAACCGCTTTGTGCTGAAATGTCGCTATCCATTTTTGTGTGAGCAAAGGAAGCTGACTAGAATCCAGGGACAAGAAAGGAAGAAGTTTGTTTTCCTTTGTTGATAGAACCTAGCGTTTAAAGGGGTGCCGTATTATTGAGTATGCGGCTGAGACGCAGTTTTGCGCACAGAAAAGACGCACTTTTGCGTACGCAGTTAAAAAGTCATTATACAGTTGTGTGGTAGTCGCATTATTTTTTGTATGTGACAGGTCCCACAATAGCGTATACGTACTTCCTGTTGTGCTGCCACGTGTTTGAACAAAGCCATTGATGTTCATATATTTTTTTTTCTCTTCTATTACCAATATCTGGGTTAACATGTATTTTTCTGTGCAGGAAAAAGTGTGTAACTGTGAATATTTGTTGAACAAAGTTAAGGGTATCGTATGATCCTTAAGGGCTAGGTGCAAGGTTTAGCCTAGCCATTGTAGTTGAGCTGCACTAGGTGTGATTGTGAGCTGAGAGGTAATAGGTGAGCGGGGGGCATCTAGAATTTCTTCCGTAGATGAGTGGGGCATCTTGAATTTCTTCCGTAGGTGAGCAGGGCATCTAGAATTTCTTCCTTAGGTGAGCGGGGCATCTAAAATTTCTTCCGTAGGTGAGCGGGGCATCTACAATTTCTTCCGTAGGTAAGTGAGAGTATCTAGATTGTCTTTCACCAGTCTAAATCTTTATTGAAAAGCGTAGAATTTTGTCTCAGAATGGGAGCCACGCAAACAGTAGAGATGTTAGGCAATGATGTGCTGCTAATGGAGGTGCCGATTGGATCGGCCTGTCGTATCATGTATACCAAGTACGGTACTTATGCAATAAGGTATTGTGATTTATGGTTTTATATGATGAGGAAGAGTGTTAGACCATTTCCCAGAATTGGTAGTTTTGATAAAAATGTGAGACAATGTCCGGGATCACATCAGTTTGTTGCGCTCCCGAGAGAAAAAGGTTAAATATTTTGAATGTTTAAAACTGTGGCAGCATGAAGGGGAAGCGTGGCTTAAAAATGTGCAAAACGACGCAAACTAGCGTCGTGAGCACATTGTCAGGAAATACATTCGCAACGCTAAATTGCAATACGGGCAAGCCGCAAAATGGCATGCACGTGCGGCAAGGTAGCGTCATGGAGAGTATTGCCAGCAGTTCATGCTCACCTCCCCCACCTTATCTGGATGGAGGTGCAAGTACAGTTACCAAAAATACCCATAAAAACTTAACAAGCAATTTGTACCCTCTCTTAAGCAACCATAAAGAAAATGTTTATGATGTGGATGATGAGCCTATTGTAATGTCTGCCATTTCCCATGCTGTGCAGAAGATAGATGCTGCATCACCACAATCACGGGTGGTGCCACCATCTCCATCGGTAACAGCAAGGGAAGTGTTAACACACTCTGCACCTGTAGAGGAAGTTGTTAATACCATACATAGCAGCAGCCAGGTAACCAGGTCAGAGGTAGCAACGCTCCCGGTCTGCATCCCATTCAGACAATAACTGTTCTGAATGGAAATGCGGATGCAAACAGTGTAGTGCCCACGAAGGAAGTAGTAATGCATTGTCCATGGACAAGAGAAGAACTAAATTCCATCATAAATGATTTCCCAGATTCCAAAAAATTAATTAGCCAAATGTCAAAGATTTTTGAGAAATTTGGGTAGTTCTCATGAGCCAACTAATAAAGATTGGCGTATGGTGTTAAGGGCCTGTCTGCAACGCAATACCGATGTGACAAAATTTATCACGTATTGTGTATTGGATGGTGACATTCCCATAACAGACCAAGAAAAACCAAGGTAACATTTCCCGCATTGTAACTCAATTGGGTATATATTTTCAAGTAGTAGTTAACTGGAACAGAGTTTTCACCATTAAACAAAAGGAGAGTGAAACTGCAGAAGACTATTGCGACTGGGCTCTGCAGGTTATCACCCAGTACACTGGGATAGAAGATATTAAAGATAGCACTCACCACAGGGGAATGATAGTCACGGTACTCATGGATGGTCTGAAAGACAATTTAAAGATGCGGGTTCAGACCTCTCAACCTGGCTGGAGGGGACTCGCAATAGATAACCTCATAGAGTCTGCCATAGAACATGATAAAAAGATCACAAAGAAGAAAGAGACCCAGAGCGAAAAACTAATGGCTGTCAGTATCCAAGCTCTGGAAGGAATGACAATAACATCACAGCCAACCGACACACCTGCACCCACACACACACCTGCACCTGAACAATTACACGTCCTCACCAATCCCACACCACAGCAAACACATCCTTACCCCACATATCATACACAACCACAGGTCCCATACTCATATCCCCCACAATATCCTTACCCTCCCTATCCTTACCCATACCCACCACCTTTCCCTCTTGCTCAAATCCCACAACAATCTTTTCACCCACCCCGTTCAAAGTTATGTTTTAACTGTCACCAAGTGGGACACATAAGTAAGTACTGCAAAGTGAAGAACACCACACAGGAACACGAGTTTCCCATGGGTTCATAGGTAACCCCAGTATCTTCTCCCAGGCCTTATATGACTGTTTACAATCTTTTCAACCTGCCAATGTATCTATTCTAATGTAAAATGTGGACGATTTATTGTTGTATTTTAGGTCATGTTTAAATGATATTAAACTATTGTGCTTTATCTCCCACTCATAGGACACAAGGTTGCTAAGGATAAACGGCAGCCATGCCAGGCTGAGGTCAACTACTCGGAATACTATTCAACCCAGTGGCACAGGCATTATTTAAAGCAGTAGCTATTAATAACAAGATTTAATTGCAGGAACCTGTATGCAGATACTATACCCCTAGAATTATTTAAAAAAAAAAATGATGGGGGGGACTTATTTTACAGGTGACGTTTCCAAGAACGTGTGTAAGATGATGGGTAACAACACTGAGATTATCCCAGACTGTCTTTTCCTTTATTTGCCCCCCTTTGAGATACTGTTCAAACAGGCAGCCTCATGTGAAAATATAATAATGAGGTTACTGTGCAGGGTCTCACGAAGATGAATGAGAATAACCAAAATTGAAAGTGTTATTAACTAACATGTCTAATGCAAACTTTCATGATGTCAAATCTGGAAGAATTTGTTATGATCCAAATTTTTTGTAGCTCAGGTCGTTTGACTGATCTGTGGAAAGATTCGTATCTGACGATACAGCATCCTCAAAGGGTGGCCAGGGAAGATACGTGGGTCCATTCCACTCACTATAGGGAGGTTATCCAACCGGTGGAGATACAAGGCAGAGACAAGGCCGATAACGTGGACCTGTCGATTGCGAGCTTGTGCCGGAAGGATTAAAAAGGTGATGGTGAGATATCTGAGCTAAAGAAATGTGTAGATCAGTGCTTCCAGCAATGGAGTGGTCTGCTGTGGTCATCCTAGTTCTTTTTCTGTCCAGAGTTTTTGTCATGATGATCTGTTTGGGGATACTCAGTGTCTGTGATGGGGGACCGATAAAGGAGATGTGAGCTGATGGCGGAGCTGATGGAGTGGAGTCAGGAGGAGTGCAATGCCAAACAGGGGAGTTTCTGACCAATTTTAGTATTGTAATTGTTATGTTATTTGGGAAAAATACTTCCAGAAGTTATGACCCTCACACATGTTGAAATGCTGGGTATACATAAAAACACACCATCACCCTATCTTCACACACAATAAGAACACAGAGGCAAAAGAAATATGATGAGTCTGGTGTGTTCCTATTGTGTTGAAGTGTGGAAAATGTAAAAAAATAGAGTAAAACAAAAGAATGAAATTATGATAGTGGCCAGTATGAATACCGAGGTAGATACAGAACTGCATTACACCCTGAGCTAGGAAATACAATTGTTGAATGTATTATATTTAGACATGCATAGCATGTATTATTAAGATGCTATTTATAGAACACCTCAGACAATGTAAAGTCTCAATTCCCCTTCAACACTGCTATTATAAGACTGGTGCATTCCCACACCTTTCGCATGATCTTCCAAGATCCGCGGTGTGCGTATAATAGTAGTTTTATGTCCCCACCCAGAGACACATTATTGATGGATTAAGAACCAAATGTGCCATCCCATAATAACACCAAATAATATGTAAATGTAAGCCTAAATTAAATTCTAATAGCAGATTGTGATAGCATGTTGTTCGCTATCAAAGGGTGGACTGTCAAAACTGGATTATTAGCTGAGACAAGATCAGTTTAAAATTGAAGCATGCGCGACGCCATCTTGCAAATGGCAGCTAGCCTCCATTTTAGAAACAAGAATCTGCAAGACGCCATTTTATGACCAGCATCATTTCAAGTTACAATTCAGGTGCTAAGAACAGATGGCAATGTTTTTGTTAATCTACCAAGGGCAACTGGAAAAACAAGCTGTCTGAGTAAAAGTAAATAAGAATAGACAATGGGTATTTTTACATACAAATTGGGAATCCCTGGATGCAGATAAAGTATAGTTGTGGCAATTGTAATATAATCCAGGCATTGATCTACACAATTGGATTTGTTGGAATCTTAGACAGGATGGCTACAAACTCCACAGCTTGAGGTGGTAATACATTTGCATTTTCACACAAGAGACCGGGAGAATCCTTTGAACACAGGAAAGCTGGGGGGTCTGCTGACAGAAGACATGTACAACTATCTGGCCCAGCATGTCACGCTGCTAAAATGTTAGAGTCAAATGCACCCATCTTCATACACACATTAATACGTCTTTATATCAAACCCTGAATACTCACACATTACATATTCACACATAAGGTTTAATAAGCTTTAAAGTATATGATTTATGTTGGTTCAGTTAGTTTAAATGCTGTGAAATAAAGATATTTTATAACTTAGGTTCTGTACATGATATGAAAGCAGTGTTTGGGTCCATACTGATGTGTACTCTTTCAACAGAATTCCGGTACTATCGGTGTGGAGATCGTATCGTGCATTCGCAAGTTATGGATCGCAGAAACTACAAGCAACAAAATGTTTTTTTTCATGAACAACTGTTAGGATGTCACAGAGGGCGTGATTAGAAAGATCCCCAGCTGTAAGAGGCAGGGAGAGTCTATTTGAACCAGCCTGTTAAATGTGCTGTAACATATGCTTCTCCTCTGGGAACCAATGACATCAGCAAGAAACTTCCCCATTGTCCTGTTTATTCTGGGGGGGTATAAATATGAGTGCACGAATGCTGGTCTTCAGTCTTCATGCTGAATGCTGTATGACTAAGGGTCTCTTGCTGATGCCTATCTCTGGGTCCGGAAGCGCCTGCGTATGTACACTGTCCTTGGGGTCTGTATAATTTCCTTTAGCGCCTAAAGTGTGTCTCTCTCTCTCTGTGTGTGCCTCTCTCTCTCTCTGTGTGCCTCTCTCTCTGTGTGCCTCTCTCTGTGTGTGTGCCTCTGTCTCTCTCTGTGTGCCTCTCTCTCTCTCTGTGTGCCTCTCTCTCTCTCTGTGCCTCTGTGTGTGTGTGCCTCTCTCTCTCTCTCTCTCTCTCTCTCTCTCTGTGTGCCTCTCTCACTGTGTGTGTGTGCCTCTCTATCTGTGTGTGTGCCTCTCTCTCTCTGTGTGCCTCTCTCTCTCTCTGTGCCTCTCTATCTGTATGTGTGCCTCTCTCTCTCTGTGTGTGCCTCTCTCTCTCTGTGTGGGCCTCTTTCTCTCTCTGTGTGCCTATCTCTCTCTCTGTGTGCCTCTCTCTCTCTGTGTGCCTCTCTCTCTCTCTCTCTCTCTCTGTGCCTCTCTCTCTCTGTGTGCCTCTCTCCCTCTGTGTGCATCTCTCTCTCTCTGTGTGCCTATCTCCCTCTGTGTGTGCATCTCTCTCTCTGTGTGCCTCTCTCTCTGTGTGTGTGTGCCTCTCTCTCTCTGTGTGCAGGTGCCTCTCTCTGTATGTGCCTCTCTCTCTGTGTGTGCCACTCTCTCTCTGTGTGCCTCTCTCTCTCTCTGTACCTCTCTCTGTGTGCCTCTCTCTCTCTGTGTGCCTCTCTCTCTCTCTCTCTCTCTCTCTGTGTGCCTCTCTCTCTCTGTGTGCCTCTCTCTGTGTGTGTGCCTCTGTGTGTGTGTGTGTGCATCTCTATCTTTGTGTGTGCCTCTCTCTCTCTCTGTGTGCCTCTCTCTCTCTGTGTGTGTGCCTCTCTCTCTGTGTGCCTCTCTCTCTCTGTGTGTGCCTCTCTCTCTGTGTGTGCCTCTCTCTCTCTCTGTGTGCCTCTCTCCCTGTGTGTGTGCCACTCTCTCTCTCTCTCTGTGTGCCTCTCTCTCTCTCTCTGTGTGCCTCTCTCTCTCTCTCTGTGCCTCTCTCTCTCTGTATGTGCCTCTCTCTCTCTGTGTGTGCCTCTCTCTCTGTGTGTGCCTCTCTCAATGTGTGTGTGCCTCTCTCTCTCTCTGTGTGCCTCTCTCTCTCTCTGTGCCTCTCTCTTTCTGTGTGCCTCTCTCTCTCTGTGTGTGCCTCTCTCTCTCTGTGTGTGTGCCTCTCTCTCTCTCTGTGCCTTTCTCCCTCAGTGTGTGCCTCTGTGTGTGTGTGCCTCTATCTCTCTGTGTGTGTGCCTCTCTCTCTCTCTGTGCCTCTCTCTCTGTATGTGCCTCTCTCTCTGTGTGTGTGCCTCTCTCTGTTTGTGCCTCTCTTTCTGTGTGTGCCTCTCTCTCTCTCTATGCCTCTCTCTCTCTCACTCTCTTTCTCTCTCTCTCTGTGTTTGTGCCTCTTTCTCTCTTTGTGTCTCTCTCTCTCTGTGCCTCTCTCTCTCTGTGTCTCTCTCTCTCTGGGTGTCTCTCTCTGTTTCTCTGTCTCTCTCTCTGTCTCTCTCATTGTATTTATTTGTGCTTATTGTATACTGATCATAGCGTGTAACTGACTGTACTTTTACTTGAATAATACTTTGTGCTTCGGAACTACATGTTCTGAGTCTGGAGTCTCTATTTATTGTATGACTGCGTACGCAAATTAACGTCATCCTTAGAGGTTTATAGGAAGGATTTTAGAAGGTACAGGCAGGGGTATATAGAGGTTATTTTTAATATCAACAGGTATGACCATGTTTTCTGCTCTAGTGGTAGCCATGTCAAATTTTCTACCAGAAAAAACACACAAAAAAGTTCCAATAACAGGTGGAAAGTGTTGGAAAATATTTTTATTTTAAAAAGGGAGAAGAAAAACCATCCATCCCTGAAACACAAGCTGCTTAGAGTGATTTAATGACATCAGAAAGCTTTTGCAATGTAATCTCACTGTTGAGAAACTTCAGTGATGAGGCAAGGAAGATTACAGATTCCAAGTGAGCATGTGTCTGGCATAGTAAATCTGAAGGAGGGAAGGAGTTGTCACGCAGGCTTTACATTGAAGGATAAAAATAATGGAAAATATCAACTTTCTGCTGGGGATCATAAAGTGGTGAAACAGTTAAGGTTTTAATTTAACCTGTTTCTTTTACAAGGAAGGATTGTGTCTGCCTTATCACCTTTCTCAGAATATTTTGCTGAAGCCATCTCAGGGCTTTAGATGCTCTTTCTGATAACATCTGGTTTAGCTGACTCTTGAGAACCAAAAGTTTACAATATGTTTTTAATTTAGAGAAGAGCTGATGATGAATAGTATGATCAGATATGTGGAATTCAAGATCCTGAATTTGGTGTCTTTATGCTTTTTTCTCTGCAGAGTCAATTTGGATAAATTCACCACTTATGGTGGCTTTAAGAGACTCCCAATTAATGCAATGAGAAGTGGTAGTGGGATCATTGTGTCCTCTGAACTTCTGGATCACCCATGTGAGCCTGTCCCTGTTCTCTCTCCGTATAAGACTATTTAATTAAGCAACAGAAGGCTTTGAGAGGGCCATGTTCAATTCACCTCTTATGATTAAGTGACCTTGAAAAACCCTATAAAGGTAAACAATGGTTCTAGAAAGCTCCATGTACCACATTATGTGCATATTTATTATCAATTGTAACAGGATGGCCACTAGTATTTCCTAGAATAATGAGGAAATATGCTTGGGTGTAGGTTATGAGAATATCCACTTGGATCAGAAGATCTACAGCAAGTAAGAATAAGAAAAGCAACACCTTTTGATTTATGACCAGCCGAAGCATAAAATGTCTGAGGGAAAGATCTATTGGACAGGTTTTTGAGTATACTCAGGAATAGAGTTTCTATTAATAAAGCAATATGAGTGTGCTGATGCTTCAAATATTGGAAAGTGATAGTGCGATTGAGAGGGGATTTAAGTCAACTGACTTAAAAGTAGAAAATGTAAACTCAAAAACCTATGGAGGGGACAAAACAAAGATCCCAGCAGTAGAAGGTAAGAGTGGAGTAAAGTAAACATCTGTATGCTGATTTGACAGTTTGGTTGTAAACAGCAAATGAGAGAGTTGAGAGGTGCCAGAAAAAAAGAGAAAGGAGCATGAGATAATGCCAAAACTGTCAACAAATTCAAGAAATATATATGAATAAAGAATACATATAAGAAACAAAACATGCACATTAAACCATAGCTCATAGATAGCAGACATGCCTACCAGTCAAATGCTCTGATCTGCCAACCAATAAAGTGAAGCAGAGGAAAAGATGGGAGAGGAAGAAGAAGTGTAAAGGGGAGAAAAAAGGGGTTATGGGGTTGGACAAACATCAAATGTATAAGTATTTGTGCTGAAATTTCAAAATAGAATACAAGAAAACAAAAATCAAACAAAAAAAATATTTATCTTAGCTTTATGGTGAGTGCCTACTCAGACTAATATCCTTTAGGGAAAAAATAAAGACATTTGGGAGATTCAGCAAAGAAACTTAGAAATTATCAGTAATGATAGAAAAAACAACATTAGGGTATATGTAACCCTTTTAAGAATATGGGTAGTATTTCTATTGTTGATGGTGCTCCCAAGAGTAAAGCAAATATATGTTTAAAAGGAGAAAAGGAGTGTACTCAATTTGTAGGGGCACACTTTGGCCCTGACTCAGAGCTGGACGCTCTGACAGAGCGCTCGCTCTGAATCAGGGCGTCTTTTTTTATGGAGCGGGCTCCTGGCCGCTCGCATTGCTGTGGGGTGCCACCCACAGCTATTACGAGTGGACAGGATGATGGTCGTGATGGTCAAGACCATCGCTACCATCGGGCTTGCGACGAGACCCTTGTGGTAGGGTCTCGTGGCCGCAAGCCCGAGAGAGCTTTCTGCTCAAACAGAGCCGAAAGCTTTCCACTGACATCACTTGTGATGTCAGTGGGGCCGCCCCCAAATGGTAGGCGTTCCCATGGCAATGCCACCGTCTGGGCAGCCACCCCCCTGACCCACCCACCAAAGGGGGCATGCTGTCACTCAACATCGACAGCACGCCCCCTTTGGTGCGAGACCCGGAGCGACGGATTGCCCGTTGCTATCCGGGTCTCGCGCATGCGCACGACAGTGCCAGCTCCATCGTGCGCATGTGCTCTGGGCCACCATCAACCTGGTTGCGAGTGCTCAGCACTTGCAACTGGGTATAAATCAAGCCCTTTGTTATGTATGTGCAATAAAATAAAGCTTTTAATTAGAACCTGAAAAGTGAATATCATGGGAAGGGAACCTATAGTAAACAAACATATATGTATTGGACTTTAGGTAATGTATCATGAATAGGGAGCTATCCTATGATATATCTTAACAATAGATCAAACACTATCAGTGGGAAGGAAATTACTTATGCTTATTTAACAAATGGGCAAAATAACAAAAAAATTAGAACAATCTTAATTAGAGATGAGCAGGTCCAGTTCTTAGAGAATCTGACCACCCAAACATAATAGATCAGAGTAGGCTTGGGTCTTCCTGCTGGACTCAGAATCCAAAACAAGGCAAAACGTCATCCTCCCACTGTTGGATTCTCACAGGTTTTGGATTCAATAAAGGTCCCGGTGATCGGTGTAACTTTTCACTGCCCCCATCCTGTTTAGAGCTTCTATTTTGTATGCTGCCATATTAACAGTTCATCCACCCTATTCAAGAATCAAAATGAGCAGGTGCAACAGTGGCATTACTCCCATTGGAGGGAGGGCCCGAGGACAATTCCATCTTGCACTTTTTTTTGCATTATGCACTGTATAGGGCATTGCTCACTTTTTTTTTGTGAATATGACAAACATTATTGTTATAGGTTATTAAACTGCCATCCTGTCTGGCACTGCAGTGCCATCCTCTTTCCTAGATGTACCATGTTGGTAAATGAACTGCCACAGCCTCTGAAGTCTTTCGACATGCGGTTGCTGAATGCCAAATATTCCAGAAATGTTTATGGCCACAGACAGCCTCTCTTGCATGCCCCTTTCATTTAAAAAAAAATGCAGAACCACCAATGAGCTAAACTGGAGCAAGGACTGATGTGAATGATTAAAATATTTTTTATAAATGCATCCTCTCCTCCCTCATAAATTTGTTTCGGAATCCAAAACTTAAATAAAATTTACTATGAATCAACCCTTCATTACCCTGCCTTCAACTACATACATACTCCAACTCCCTTGGACCTCTTGATTATTAAAAAATATTTTTCCTGATGTGCCACTTTAAAAAGTTGAACTGCCACAGCGGATGAAATCTTCAACATGTGGTTTATGAATCCCAAATATGTTCATAAATTGTTATGGCCACATACTGTACAGCATCTCCTGTGTGCAAGAAGATAGACAGCGCTAATAGATAAATGATTTATATAGCATAGACTTATATTTTACACATGACACATAAACATTAGAAAATTAAAAAAATAAAATATAATGATAGGATATAAAACCAAACAGTGGTATATTCATTTATAATCATCCCAAAAAAGGGGATATTTAAAAAAGTGATTTGACAATACTTAACACAGATCTGTGTAGTATAATTCAGCAGTTGGTAATAAAGTGTTAAAATGTCCTTTCACAGCTTTCTTGTTAGTATCCCCTCTATTGTTTGGAGATGTAGTGAAACAAAAAAGAACAAGCAATGACATTATATTGCTTTAAGATGTTAATCCAGCAGAAAAAAAATGTATGTCCTTTTTATTGAAAAAATTGCTTGTATTATTGGTGAGACAAACAGGCAGTTTTAGTAAAGCAAAGCAGCAATCTTTATATTTTCAAGTGAAAATTAAACAGGTGAGATGATGGCTCAATTTTCTAAGCTGTTAATGCAGTTCATTTGTTAGTATGTGCCCGCATGGTTAGTAAAATGCTTTATGTTAACATGCAGCAAAAACTTTGAATCCACATATATGGACAGTCAGGAGCCAATAGGAAATCCAATCCTCTGTTTATTATAAAAAATGCCCATATTTACGATTCTCCCGGGAGACAATAAGTAAGAACCAACCGACTGGTTTAAATAGTTTTGTGCAGTCACTTAACATGTTTCTCCACCTCCTCAGTCTTCAGCGGCTTCCTCAGAAGTGTCTCCTCTATGCCCCTTTCATTTTTAAAAAAAAATCTTAATCACCAAGTTGATTAAGTGGACAAAACATGGTAGATTTTCTAATTTACTGATTTTTTTTCATTGCCCCTCAGCCCCAAACGGTTGCTCCAGGACCCCGGTGAATTGATAGGCTTCTATAAATAATGGTCCAGTTCAATAAACACCTGCCTCCTTTGTATGTACAGTAGGTCACTCTAAGCCGAATAGCTGGATAATGTAGAATGTGGGCGTCATGAGAGAGACCGGAAATATGAGCAGCAGCACAGAGCATCTTCCTGCTAGAATGTGTGCAATAAAGTGCACATATTTTAGTACAAAAATTAGTTGTGTACATTAGTCACATACATACAGTCAGGTCCATAAATATTGGGACATTGATAGAATTTTCAGATTTTGGCCTCTATTCACCACCACAATGGTTTTGAAATGAAACAAACAAGATGTGCTTTAACTGCAGACTTTCAGATTTAATTTGAGGGTAATTACATCCAAATCGGGTGAACGGTGTAGGAATTACAACAGTTTCAATATGTGCCTCCCACTTTTTATGGGACCAAAAGTAATGGGACTATCAACTCAAAAGCTATTTCATGGACATGTGTGAGCTATTCCCTCGTTATTTCATTATCAATTAAGCAGGTAGAAGGTCTGGAGTTAATTCTAGGTGTGACATTTGCATTTGGAATCAGTTGCTATCAACTCTCAATATGAGATCCAAAGAGCTGTCACTATCAGTGAAGCAAGCCATCAATAGGCTGAAAAATCAAAACAAACCCATCAGAGAGATAGCAAAAACATAAGGTGTGGCCAAATCAACTGCTTGGAACATTCTTAAAAAGAAAGAACACACCGGAGAGCTCAGCAACACCAAAAGACCTGGAAGACTACGGAAAACAACTGTGGTTGATGACAAAATAATTAATTCCCTGGTGAAGAAAAACCCATTCACAACAGTTGGCCAAATCAAGACCACTCTCCAGGAGGTAGGTGTATATGTGTCAAAGTCAACAATCAAGAGAAGACTTCACAAGAGTGAATATAGAGGGTTCACCACAAGATGCAAACCATTGGTGAGCCACAAAAACAGGAAGACCAGATTAGAGTTTGCCAAACAACATGTAAAAAATCCATTACAGTTCTGGAACAACGTCCTATGGACAGATGAGACAAAGATCAACTTGTACCAGAGTGATGGGAAGAGAAGAGAAGGAAAGGAACTGCTCATGATCCTCATCAGTGAAGCATGGTGGTGGTAGTGTCATGGCATGGGCATGTATGGCTGCCAATGGAACTGGTTCCCTTGTATTTATTGATGATGTGACTGCTGACAAAAGCAGCAGAATGAATTCTGAAGAGTTTCGGGCAATATTATATGCTCATATTCAGTCAAATGCTTCAGAACTCATTGGACGGCGCTTCACAGTGCAGATGGACAATGACCCGAAGCATACTGCATAAGCAACCAAGGAGTTTTTTAAGGCTAAAAAGTGGAATGTTATGCAATGGCCATGTCAATCCCCTGACCTGAATCTGATTGAGCATGCATTTCACTTGATGAAGACAAAACTGATGGGAAAATGCCCCAAGAACATGCAGAAACTGAAGACATTTGCAGTAGAGGCCTGGCAGAGCATCACCAGGTATGAAACCCAGCATCTGGTGATGTCTATGCGTTCCAGACTTCAGGCTGTAATTGCCTGCAAAGGATTTGCAACAAAGTATTAAAAAGTGAAAGTTAGATTTAGGTTTGTTTAGTTTGTCCCATTACTTTTAGCCCTTTAAAAAGTGGGAGGCACATATAGAAACTGTTGTAATTTCTACACCATTCACCTGATTTGGATGTAATTACCCTCAAATTTAATCTTAAAGTCTGCAGTTAAATCACATCTTGTTTGTTTCATTTCAAAGCCATTGTGGTGGTGAATAGAGGCCAAAATATGAAAATTCTGTCAATGTCCCAATATTTATGGACCTGACTGTACATATTTACATGGTAAATACCGTGCGTAAAGCAGGCTGAGGTAACCTGAGGCACACCACCCCGTTGTTGACAAACAACTTCCAGCAAGTCCGGCAAACAGCACAGATGCTGGGAGTTCTAGTTGAGCCGGAGAGCTACAGGCTGCTTTCCTCAGATGTAAACAGCATGTCTTGGTCCCATTATCCCTAACAACCTCCCTGAACACAAAGTAAATGTCTGTTTACAGTATACTGTTTAGCAGCACCTCCAAAATAAAAACATTTACATAAATACATTTACAAACTAATCAATACTTCTGTCTTTTCCTTGTCTTCAGTCAATAAACATATTCCAACTCACTTGGGCCTCTGACAAAGTTCTTGATTAATATAAACATTCTTGGTTTTTAAACTTCCTAAGGGGTTGTATAGTTTATTAAACTGCCATCCTGTCTACCACTGCAGTTCTACCTAGTGCCATGTTGGAAGCTTAACTGCCACATGTTAGTACTGCCCACTGCTGTCATTTAGCCTTGTCAGTCAGCTAGCTCGATGCAACCTTTTGGCCTAAACTGGATGAAATCAATATTGTGAGCTGGGAGGTGGTCAAAATTGACTGTAAATGGCTGAAAATAAATGTTATTGAGGTTAATAATACTGTAGGAACAAAAACAGTGATTTCAGTTATGTGATTTTAGCTGTTTTTATGATTTTTTAAAAAGTAATACAGATCCAAAATCAAAACACGCAAGTGCGATTTTGGAAAAACCAAATCCAAACCAAAACACGGGGGTCGGTGCATATCTCTAATCTTAAGGGGTTTATTCATAATCCCTTCATTTCTACAAAAGTAAGTAAAAATTAACATTGTCACCTGATTTTTTTAAAAGGACCATTCATCAACTGCGTACACAGGAGATATCACTGATACCTCCTGGTTAAGAGTACGCCTCAATAATTTCCACAATTCCCAGCATTTTTTTCAGAACTTAATGGTGTTACTGTATACCATTCTGAGATGGCATACAGCACCTAAATGTGTTCACAAGCAGCTTGTGCAGCACAGGGATCTATTCAGATCCCTCTCTGCTGTGTCTTACCTTGCTGCAGCTGCCGACTGTACCAAAAGTCCATCCTTTCCTCTGTGTTTGGTCCACGCAGCCTGCTAGACCGGTTAGGAGTGTCTACAGTTGCAAAGAGTGGTGCTGGGGACACATAGTGACGTCACCCTCTGTACAGGAGGAGCACTCACCTTCTTTCCCTTTCACGGGCATCAGTTCCATCTGCTGACAACTGGCCAGAGCAAACAGGAGTTCCGGGGGACAGTGAGTGGGGAGACAGTGTATGGGATGGCAGGGAGGGAGCACACACCAGGAGTGAGGATGTAGGGAGGGAGACACCGGGGAAGAATATGATGGGAGGGAGCAGACACAGGGTGAGAGGAAGCTGGGTGGGAGCAGACACAGAGGGAAAAGGATGCTGGGAGGCTGCAGATACCAGGGAGAGGAGGTGAGGAGGGAGCAGACACTGGGGGTTAGTATGCAGAGATGAAGAGGAGACATCGGGGAAAGAAGAGAGAGGAAAGAATGAACTCTGTGCAGAGGATAAAAGGGAAGCAGGGAAAATATCTCATATTTCTGAAAAGCTGTCTCCACAAAAAGAGCAGCTTTTTGGAAGCTATATTTTAGTAAATGAGGCATAATGAATGCTTCTGATATTTGCACTGAACTTGATGTATCACCTTACAATTTTTTCTCATGATAAATAGGCCCCTAAATCTATAATGTAGTCATAAAATATATGATCTAAGGGCCTGATTCAATACGGATCACAACTGCAAAGTCAATTGCAATTATGCACACAGTTCATCTGCGATAGTTTGCTAATCCTTTGCGATCGCTATGCTATCGCAGCACTACACAAGGACACCCACTTTACTTAGCACACATCCATAATGTTTAGCAAAACTGTGAAACCATTGGTACAATCGAGTACCATCACAGCCTCATGCACACTTGCACAAGCCCTGACCTTGCTCAGAAATTGCTAACTACCTTGAACGCTCTCAGGCCTCAGGCTGCACAGTGGATAATTTATACACGCCATGCAATGGTGTTGAAAAGCACTGGCACACCTGCGTTCAGCTGACCCCCTTATTACCACCTACAAAAGGCACTTACTGTCAATCACTCTGCGATGGGTCTGTGTAGTCATTGCGATCACAGTCCCAATCAGGGTTGCTGAGAGGGGGGAGTGGGTACTATTTACCCGGGCCCTGGCTTCCTGGAGGGGGCCCGGGTCCGGTGCTGCTGTGTGCTGGGCTGCACTGAGACTGCTCTTGGCTGCTAAGTAGCACAGCCACAGCAGTCTCCTAAGCCTGTGGCAGGAGTGACCACACTGATCGCGCCCGCTCACTGGCTATGTGCTGTGATCAGGGGGCTCATAGTGGTGCTGCAAAAGTATAGTTTTTAGTATTTTTTCCCTAAGGGGGGCATGACCATGCCTCCTGCAAATAGGCCATGCCCCTTCACCCAGGCCCAACGTTGATCTTGGCACACCTGGTCCCAATCACAATAGCCAGTTTACACATGTGAACTGCGATATATACGCCTGCGCAGTATGCAAAAATCGTCCAATTGTGTATTAGCATTCCTTGCTGAATCAGGCCCTAAGTTAAGACTGTGTAAATACTATAGATCTCCTGGTAAAGAGTATGTAATGTACAATTATAAGCGATACAAATACAAATGTACTATCATGTAGAGAGCCGTAACTAGACTTTTTGGTGCCCTGGGCCAGAAAGAACATTGCTGTCCCTTCCCCCCATTTTTCAAATAGGAATATAATATGTGCACCAGGAAAAAGGGTGTGGCCTCATGGGAAAGGGGCATGACAAATCTGATTTGTCCCATATGATGATGAAGGGTTACCAATCCAAGTGTCACTGCCAATTCAGTGTGAAAATAATGGCTGCAGTGATGATACACAATAATTATGCAATATAAGTCACCAGCTCTTGATGTAGCAGAGCACTAGTGAAGCTGCAGCAGGATTTGTCCATCAGAACAGCCATGCACAAGCCTGGAGCTGGTAGTGTTAATAACCGACTAAAGCTAGAGAAAGAGTGCTACTTGTAGTGTACATGTTACTTGCCAACAATCAGCTCCCTACTTCTGGGAGGGAGCTGATTGTCAGCTAACAGCGGGGGGCATGTCCAGACATTTGTGTCACATTGGGGGCCGAGCCAGGGTGGGGCCACGCAATTGCGTCATTGTGACCCTGCCCCATTTTCACAATGCCATTATTTTTGGCACTGTGAAGCAGGGGATGTGGCCATGATGACGTGATTCAGAGCGAATTACGTCACTGCCTCCCCACTTTCTAGTTTACTCTGGGGGGAGGTTGGGAGGGTTGATGGCTTCCAGGAGGCTTGCCTGCCTTTCTGGGGGGCTGGGAGTGGCACCCAAAAATCGTGAGGCTCCCGGCCAAATTGGGAGGATAGTCAAGCCTGGTATATATGCAGTAAATATCAGTAGGTATTTCTTGGCTGTGTTCAGGGCTGCCATCAGAAATTGTGGGGTAGATAGCTCTTTGTGTAAGGTGTCTGACTGCCATGTGAGAGGTGATAGATTTGAGTCCCAAATAAGACAGTAATTTAAAATGTGCTTGTTAAATAAAAGAGGATGTGACTGAAGAGGGAGTTGGCCAGGGGGGAGATAGGGGTAACCAGGAGATGTAAAGGATAAAAAAAAGGAAGCTTCAAGTGAGAATGACTATATATACAAAGTTTACAGGCCTGAACAGCACTCCCTGCCCTGTGGTGGCACATGTCACACCACCCTTGTTATGACCCTGACAATTCAAAACAGAGTTCATGGAAGTCAGTATATCACTTTATTCGAAAATCCACAGTTTATTGATAAAAGGACTTGTTTATGTAACTTGCTTCAGACCAATATCATGCAATAATGTTCAGAAAGACAAAAGGCCTGATTCAGCAGCATAAGCAATTACAATTAAGTATGCAGATCAAGTGCACTGCAATTACGGACACACTGAGGAATCCATCGCAGAGTGAGTGACAATCTTTGAACGTTTGGGGGTGGTGACGGGAGAGTGGTTGGAAAAATGCAGGTGTGTCTGTCTGTTTGAACACCGTTTCATGGGTGTGTATAAATTAACCACTGTGATTGCATACACAGCTTGAGTACTTACTGCATGCAATGAGACTTGCAGTTTCTGTGGCTGGTCAGACCTGGCGTAATTGCTCATGATGAGCCCATGTGCGTCGATGGTACTGATGTATATGCAGGATTCCGAGGTTGGACAGATATGAGAAAGCAGCAGTGGGTGACTTTATGCTGACTGAGCTATGGCAGGCAGTAGCATATTGTTGCTGCTGCATTCTATCGAAATCAAAGCTGCGTACGCAATAGCGATCTTTACTGAATCAGGCCCAAATAAATAAATATTACTTAGCAAGGATGGTGTGTATAAAATCACACTCCACATCATACCTGCAATATTAAACAGAGTTAATGCTTAACATGACATAATAAATTCACTGCACCATATATTAAGTGTTAAACAGGGTTATATATTAGCATAATAGAGCAGTGTAGATAGTAATTATAATCTGTTTAATGAGTAAACAGTATCTCTTTGACAATTTGGATGCAGAAGGAAATTATAGAATCTGGTCTAACGTGACAATGCTTCCACTAGTTCCCTGAGTACTGTGAAAGTAGAGAACCTGGTAAGGAGAGCACAGGGGGATAGTCTAGCTCAGATAATATAAAATAAAATTGGATCCACATTTGCTGTAATTCCAGCTCATTCTGCTCCTAGTGGTATTATCCAATGTAGGGGAAATGTTGGGAGTGATTCAAATCAGCTCGATGTGAATAGCGCCAGGAAGGAGTTCCTGGAGCTTTTTAATTCACTGCACTGTTAAGTCCAACTAAAGCCACTTAAGTCGGAGAATGCGAGTTAGCATGACTAAAGTTGAGTATTTAGGCGTTAGTCACACTAACCTGCATTCTCCGACTAAAGTGCCGGCCATGAGCCTGTTATCGCCATACTAAGCTGAAAAACAGCATTGCGGCAGACACTTTGTAAAATTTCTGCTCGCACCCGTAGGAAGCAAGAAATGTTTTAATTGTGCAAACAGCATGGTTAGATGAATAAAGCCTGGAACTCCATCTATTTGGCATTGGTCTTAATTAAATCTCCCCCTATAAAGTTAGTACCACCGGGCCCGCTGAGAGCTGCGGCGGGCCCGGGTAATAGGGGGCGTGGCCTAATCGCGGGAGGCGCGGCCACGCCCCCTTCCCGGAAAAAAAAAAGATATGCAGCGCCATGAAGCGGCGCTGCGTGCTTCGGGAGTGGGGGTGCTCTGAGCCCCCTTAGCCCGGCGCAAAGCCAGGGGGGGCACAATCAGTGTGATCGCACCCCCCACAGGCTTAGGAGACTGCTGTGGCTGCTCCTCAGCAGCCACGAGCAGTCTCCACTGCAGCTCAGCACACGCTGTGTGCTGGGCTGCTGTGAGGGAGGGGGAGTGGCGCCAGACCCAGGCCCCCCGCCAGGCCCCTCAGGAAGCCCGGGCCCGGGTAATCTGTACCCACTTCCCCCCCTCTCGGCGCCCCTGAGTACCACAATATGAGTCCAATGACAGATGCAGGTATACATAGAGTCACAGTAATCTTTTAATGCAAATGGACCTCAGCACATTATAACAGATGTGTGTTTATCTCTTAGACACACATAGCACACTGTTGAATCCGAAAAATAAACTGGAAAAATAGCACAAACACACTGCACCTTGTAAAATAAATGATATCATAGACACAGCAGTTTAGGACTGAGTAAAAATAATGATATATAGATATACAAATACCAGGAGAGGTGGTGCGGTCCATGCACAGACCAGGACCACAATAATGGACACATGTTTCGCCAGCCAGTGGCTTGCTCACCTTTCCTCTATAGTATGTGTTCTACCCTCTTGTTAAGTCATTAATATTGGGTGTGTTAGGAATTGAAAATTATAGGCATACCATTTAGCCAATCAAAATTTTCCTTCCACGATTGCTAGGTAACTATGCCTTACAACCAATGGCAATCAATCTGCCCTCGATAATGCATCCTATATGACGGGCTTTATATTTGACCAAAGTCGTGTTGGCCTTGTGGTTGCTTGGTGACTGGGTCCAAATCACAGAATCTATTTGTATTTCTGAGTGACTGAATTACCGGTATGATATCTGTTGTTTACTGGTCGACGTTATAAATTACATTCAAATTGGGTATGCCTGAAAATACAGTTCATAACAGGTATCCCATTTGGCCCATCAAAGCATTTTTTTCTGTTGTTAGATAGCTACACATATTAACCCTTAGCTTGTCCTAAGTGATACAGATGCGTCCTTACACACCTTTGCTGCAGTCACTCAAAAAAGCCCCTTTCAGCATATATATATATATATATATATATATATATATATATATACATATATATATATATATATATATATATATATATAGAAAACTCACCATTGTTAAATCACTCATTCCCAGGCATGGGGAGCAAGTGGCTTGTGACCACATTGCTTAAATAAATAAAAACAGAAAACACAGCATTTACCATTGTTAAATCACTCAATGGCGAGGTCTGCACAACAAATATGGGAGTGGCGAGTGCAGTGGATTTCAGATAAATATAGACGATCTGTGGTCTGGCACTCACACCTGTATGTTGTTACAGTGAATGCTGGAGTGTTATCCTTAAAGTTGCCAATATCATATTGGTGACCCAATAATAACCAAAAGGTAACTCCATGGGTTGTGGAGATTAAGGCACTCTCCATGCTTGTTTGTTCACAATAATACATAAACTTTATAATCATGTGTAGAAATAGTTGCCAATGTTTCGGTCCACATTAGAACCTTTATCAAGGCATAGTATAATAAGAGATGCATAGGGCTGTAATATAAAAAAAAGCAAACAAAAATCAGAAGAAAAACAGGGTTATAGAAAATACAGATATGTCTCCCAGACCCTTAATCTGGTTGCTAATACTAAAAATCATCTCTACATGTTACAATAGTAAAAGGTAGTAATATATATATATATATATATATATATATATATATATATACACAACAACTAGAAAACCCGTCACTCACAGATTGAGGATGAGAAGAAATACTTGCTAGGTTGCCTCTCCGGAGGTGCAAGACGCTACCTCTATGTAGACAGTAGAAACAGGATGGCACACCATAGACTGACAGTATGCTTGTTAAAACAGTCCTTTAATGATGTTTCGGGGTTCCCCCCCTCCTCAGGGACAGCAGCACAAATAAAACATACACATTGGAAATATATAAAGCCAGACAATTACTGATCATCTCCCTCACCTGCAAACCGCCGGCAGAGATCAATGTATTACACCAGTAGTGGTTATTCAAGCCAAAATTGCCCCACATAGAGAGATGAACACCCCACTGACAATGCATACATTGCGTACTCTTAGTGAAAAGAACATGAGCAATGGCATGTTCATCAACTGAAAAAACATAAAATAAAGTTCAGAACAAAGGTGCCTGATGCCCTCTAGTGGCCAATCTGTATAAAATATATAAAAAGCATCAATATATTATAAGACACATAGGGCCAGATTCAGACCCACTCGTGAGCGCTGATCGCTCGCAAGCAGGGCGATGTTGGCCCAGTGCACATGTGCACGATAGACCCAGTTCTGTCGTGCTCAAGCGCGAGACCCTAATAGCGATGGGCAAGTCATCGCTATGGGTCTCGCTACAAAGGGGGCATGCTGTTGATGGTGAGTGACAGCACACCCCCTTTGGAGTGTGTGCCAGGTGCGTGGCTGGCCAGATGGAGGCGTACCCATGGGAATGCCTACCATCTGGGGCCGGCCCCACTGACATCACAAGTGATGTCAGTGGGAGTGCTTTTGGATCTGGTAGAGCGGAAAGCTCTCTAGGGCTTGCGACAATGAGACCCCACCACAATGGTCTCATCGCAAGCCCGATGGTCGCGATGGTCCAGACTATCACGACCATCTTCCTGGCCGCTCGCTATAGCTGTGGGTGGTCACCCACAGCTATATGAGCGGCCAGGAGGGCACTCTAAAATTAGGAAGGACGGCTCTGATTCAGAGCGAGTGCTCTGTCAGAGCGTCCGGCTCTGAATCAGGGACGAAGATAGATACATCTGCGTGAAACTAAAAACATTATAAAAAATGTGGAGCTTAAACCCACATGAAAATATCAACATTACAATAAACATACAAAAAGAAGAAAAAAAGAAAAATGAAATAAATGAAAACCTCTAGGAACAGCCCTAGCTGAGCATCTGGAAGTAGCTAACACCTTAGTTTTTGCCTTTTGCAGAGTTTTGTAGTGGTACCCATGTTTCAAAATTTTTTAAAGACATCGTATCAATCTGTTGAATGGCATATTGTGTGTCACCGCAGATGCGCCATATTCTTAGGAATTGTGAGTACGGAAGGCCATTTTTCAAGGACGGCGGATGATTACTTCCCTGCAGAATGGTATTTCTGTCAGTGGGCTTATAGAAGATCGAGGTACATATCTGTGACTAGTTGAAGACATCTACATCCAGAAAGTTAATCATTTCAGCACTGCAGATATATGTAAATTTAATCAGTGAATCCGCTAGATTAATGTCCTCCATTAAACGGGTAAAGGCATCATGCATGCCTGTCCAGCAGAGGATGATATCATCGATGTATCTACAATAACCTCTAATGTGTTGGGAAATATTGTGGTCACTGAAAAAAAATGTCTTTCCATTTCAAACATAAAGATGTTCACGTGGCTGGGGGCTAAGCATGAGCCCATTGCACAACCAGAATGTTGTAAATAATAGTTGCCATCAAACAAGAAGTAATTGTGAGATAATGTCAGTTCTAATAACTGTATAAAGAACTCATTGTCTGGACCCTCATAATTGGTATTATTTGAAATTAATCTTTTAACTGCTGCAGTCCCTAGATGGTGAGGGATGCTGGTGTATAAACTGGTCACATCGATGGTGCATAATAGATATTGTGAAGGTAAAGGTGATACATCTTGCAGCTTATGTAAGAAAGCTGTGGTATGCTTCAGGAACATCTCTTATGTCTGTACCAGTGGCTGTAGAAAAAAATCAAGATATTGAGAGATCACATAAAATAAGGAGTCATGTGACCCCATGGGTATATTCAAAAAAGAAAAAAGATATGATACAACTCGCTGAACAGAAATCCATTATTACCAACAAAATCAAAATAGCATTAGAACAAGAATGGCCCAAAATCCCAGTTCTATATATAATTCTCAAATTACAGAAGAATGTGATTACACCTCCTGGTCGGCCCATAAATGTGATCACAGCTTTCTCATGCACCCCTGTGCAAGCTCATTTATATTACCCTGTGTCAGCTGCCTTTTTGGTAGTAAGATAGAAGCTATGTTTGGTGACTGTCTTGCCTTTAAAAGCCATAAGTTAGTTGGCAGGCAAGATTTAAGCTAGGTAACATTTTTTTCAATTTAAACTCTGTGATAGCAGGTACCAGGTTTCCGTAAGTATGACAGATAGTGTAGGACAGCAGATAAATGGGGTCCCGTGATGTGGGCTGCAGGCTTAAATGCATTGGTCAATCCATGAACCAAAACCCCATTATTTATGTATTATTGTGAGTGATTTAACAAAGGTGAGTGCAGAGTTTTCTGTATATGTATGTATGTATGTATATATATATATATATATCCAGGAAGTAGGTCGCACTCACATCTCCAACATTAGATCAACAACTGGGGTGTCTCCCACATCCACCAGGTGAATGTTCATATGCAGAAAGCTTGAAGAATGGGGCACTCACCAGGTTCCATTGCACATAAAAAACTGCCATTTATTTTTTACTTGCTGCATGTCAAAAATACTGGTGCAGTACTTCTCTCAATTATTTTTGGACCCCACAGGTCCTTTATCAGGAGGTACAAACGTAATAATGAACAGCATGTGCATCACAACAAACACCTACAGCAAGTGTAGCCATGCCCCCCAGGCTCAATATATGTTCAATATATGCAGCCTATCCTAGCAACCCCTCTGCAGCTATTGCAGGTAAATGACAGGAAAACACCATATATTAAAAATACATATAATTCATAGAAATAAGAAATCACATCACCAAAGGAATATATGTTCATAAATGCAATATGCACAAATACATAAAATTTACAAACACTAAAAGTACAAATGACAATAATATCAAAATCAAAATAGCAAACAACCAGACAAAAAAAACACAGACAAATAAAACAGAAAAATTGAGTGTTTTGTAAAAAAAAATATACCAAAAGTTCTCAGCGCAAAAATAAGTTAAGCACATTATATTAATTTAATCCATGAGGCACCATGATTCCAAGCCTAAAAATCCACTTGGCTTCTAATTTCTTCAACAGCAATGTTCGATCACCTCCTCTACAGGATTTAGGTACCCAATCTATAATCCTGCATTTCAGCATAGTGACTTGGTGTCCAGCTTCCAAAAAATGTTTTTCCACTGTCTTATCAGTAGTACCTGTTAGCATTGCCTGGTGTATCGAGCTGCTATGATTTGCCATATGCTCAGGGAAAGTGCAAGTGGTCATGCCCACGTATGATAAACCACATAGACTCAATATATAAATTACATAATCCATGCAACAATGTAGTTTATATCATATGGGTATCAACTTCCCACTGTCTGGATGGGGAAAGATATTGCCTGGAAGAAGGGACTGACAGGTAACACAGCTGGTACATCTTATACACCCAGGGGTATTCAATAAAGTGGTCTTATTAAGAAGTACATGGTATGATGGATGCAAGAGTAGCTGTTTAAGGTTTTTCTCCATTCTAAATGCCATCATAGGGGGCTCATTTAGTGTACCAGCAAGTGTCAGATCCATCTGCATCAAAGGCCAGTGTTTCTTAATACAGGCTATCTTCATGATATTGTGTCATGATATTGTGTCATGTAGATCATACGGTCCCATTTTTTCAGGGTTGTTTTTACCAATTGTTTTACGTGCCCTGGTGAGATGCATTTCAATGGTCTTCCTCTTGTATCCCCTCTTTAGGAAGTGATTTTTAATTTCCAAAATCTGTGTTTCTGCTGTAATAGGATTTGTTTTATTATGCAACACCTGCATGAATTGGGAGATGGGGAGACTATTTTTTAGACAAGGAGGATGATTGCTGGCAGCATGTAAAACAGTATTTTTGTCTGTCTCCTTTTGATATAAAGTGATACCTAGTCAAGATCCCTCCTCTAAATACCTTCACACCCAAAAGATCTATAGTATTTGGGCTAGACTTGCCAGTGAAACAAAAATGGAGTTAAGTTGATTTAGATACTCCACCATTAAAGTAAAAGCCTCTTCAGTGCCCTTTCACAAAAGAAAAATGCCATCTATAAATATCCTATAATAGATGATCTTAGTGCTATATCTGGAGAGAATATTGGTGATCTCGTAGTCATGCATGAAAATGCCCACGTAAGCTGTGGCCACATTGGACCCCATGGCTGTACAAGCCATTTAGGTGAAATATTGACCCTGATACATAAAGTGATTGTATTTAAGAATCAATCTCAAAATATCAAGTATAAACTCAATGGGAGGACCCTGTGCCTTAGAACCAAGTGTCACAGAACAAAAAAAAATTGCAATACACTCTCAACTTTTTTGCTTTATTTGTAATTTATCTATTAACCTGTCAGTGCGGCTTATCATATGTGGGCATGACAATTTGTACTTTCCCTGAGCATATGGCGAATCATCGCAGCTCGAAACACCAGGCATTGCTGACAAGTACTACTGATAACTGGTGGCAAAACATTTTTTGGAATCTGGACACAAAGTCGCTTTGCTGAAATACAAGATTACAGATTGGGTACCTAAACCCTGTAGAGGAGGTGATAGGACATTGCTGAAGACATTAGAAGCCAAGTGGATTTTTAGGCTTTCAACCACGGTGCCTCATGAACTAAATTATTATAATGCGCTTAACATATTTTTGTGCTGAGAACTATTGGTATATTTAAAAAAAAAATGTTTAGCTATACACTCTCTACTTTTTTATTTTATTTGTCTGTTTTTTTTGACTGGTTGTTTTCTATTTTGATTTTGATATTATTGTCATTTGTATATTTAGTGTTTTGTACATTTTTCTGTATATGTGCTCATGTTGATTTAATTGCATGCATCCACATGAACATATATTCCTTTGGTGATATGATTTCTTATGGATTCTATGTATTTTTAATAATATATGGTGTTTCACTGTCATTTACTTGCGCCCCAGCTCTTTTCTCATATGATAATGTATGATGATGTAGTGATTGGTGATAAAATATATATGGTATCTAGTAACCTGGTAAACCCAGCTGTATTGGGAATTGTAAACATGTATGTACTATCTAGCCTTTGAACTTCCAGTTCAGTGGAATGTGGAAGCCAGGCAGTACACCTGACCTGATGTGACATTGTACTCCTCGGCTGGAATGCATGCCATTGGATAGTGTGCGCTCCAGGATAGAAGGTGGTTGGTAGCTAGTACAGTATGTCAGTATATTGACTACAAATACTAGCTGCAGATAGGTATTGCTAGGATATGCAGCTTTAATTATATTCATTATGTGACACCTTGTGTCACTAATTGTTGAACATATATTGAGCCAGGGGGGCATGGCTTCACTTGCTGTAGGTGTTTGGTGTGATGCCAATGCTATTCATTATTGCTGTTGTGTCCCCTGATGAAGGACCTTTGGGGTCTGAAAACCTTTGAGAAAAGTACAGCACCTGTATTATTGACATGCAACAAGTAAGAAATAATTGCCAGTTTTTTTATGTGCAATGGAATCTGGTCAGAGTCTCATTCTTTGAAATATATATATATATATATATATATATATAAATATTATCCAGAACAAGGCTATGGTGGTTGATAGCCACACCCTCTCTTGTGGCTGACAAACTGCTTAAGCAGGCGCCCCTTCCACTACTTTTCCCCAGTGTGCCCTTCATCATGCCCCAGTCTTACACTGACAACAATTGATAAACTATTTTTGCAATGTCCTTCTCCACCTACAGTGGTTCCTCGAGCATGCTATATGCAGCCATTTTCTCCAAAAACCATCAATTCCTCTTAGAACCCTGCCAATAACTGGGTTTCAGTGACCAGAAGAAGCAATTACAACTTGCAATGAAAAGATTGTGGCTTGTTATTGCCTTCCAGCTCCCATCTGCCATTTTAAAGTGAGAAAAGGCATTCATTTTTCTATATTCTATTGGTTGATAATCTGCTGGCATTTGTGGGCACAGAGTGGTGGGTGGGTGATGGCCTCCATTTCCAGAAACAGAAGCACGTTGCTGCAGTTGGGGGGGGGGTGAGAAGAGACCAGGATCTTTGGTGGTTGAAAGAAATTTCCTAGCCTCTTCCTCCCATTTGTGGTGCCTGAATTGCATGACCTGATTGGTCATCTTAGCCAGCCAATGTTGCAGTATCCGATGCTGCATTGGACAATGCAGCTCGGATAAGTAATGCTGGAGGAGGCATGATGCCTCCTGCTTCATTACCATATCTGCAAGGATCGCAATTGCAAAGATGCCTGCATGCAAATGCATCCTTGCTGAATCAGGCCCTGTGTCCACTAAGGTGCTGTGTACATCAAACGGCTGTGTTCACTAAGTGGCTGTGTCCATCAAAGGGCTAGGTCCATCTAAGGTTATTGTTCTGCTGCAGTGAGTCCAGACAGTTATATTTAAAAAAAAATAAATAAAAAGTTGCTGTATTTGATTGAATTGCGCACCGCACCCCAGTACACTGTGCCCCAGAGCATTGCATAAAATCGGTCTGATGCCAGGCAGTGTGAGACAAACTCCTGCCCAGTTGTACTAAAAAAAATAATTATTTATATATATGGATTGTGCACCGCAACCCAGTACGCTGTGCCCCAGAACGTTGCATAAAAGCATTTTAACACCAAGCATTGTGAGCCAAACTCCAGCCCAGTTGTGTTAAAACAATTTTTTATTCATATTTATTTTATTTGATTGGATTGTGTACCGCACCCCAGAATGCTATACCAAGAGCATTGCGTAAAAGCAGTCTGACACCAGGCAGAATGAGCCAAGCTTGCTGTGCAGTTGTGTTACAAAAATGAATTAAAAATTGTTGTATTTGATTGGATATGCACTGCACTTCAGTATGCTATGCCCCAGATCGTTACGTAAAAGAGTTCTGATGCCAAGCAGTGTGAGCCAAGCTCCTGTCCAGATGTGTTGCAACAATTTTTTAATAATGTTTTTTTATTTGATTGGATTGTGCACTGCAACCCAGCACGCTGTGCTCCAGAGTGTAGCGGAAAAGCAGTCTGATGCCAGGCATTGATCTGCAAATTGAAAAATAGTTAATGATTAGTTTACAGAAGAACAACCAAATACCGCTCCAGCTGCTGCCACCAGTAATGATGAATATATTAGTCCCTCAACCTTATCTGCTAAAGCCAATGCTCAAGGGCATAGATGGTTTACGACATCAGGGCACCTAAATTCCAAAAAACAATATACAGTGGTAAAAAATAAACAATATTATGAGCTGTGAGTTTGTCAAAATTTACTGCAAATGACTGTAAATTAATGTTATTGAGGTTAATAATACTCTAGGAACAAAAAAAGGCCCAAATTATGAGATTGTAGTTTTTTTTGTACATTTTTGAATAAAATGCATATCCAAATCTAAAACCAGTAACGGTGGTTTGGCAAATACAAATCCAAAGCTGGATGACAAATCAGAGCCAAAGCCAAATCCAGCAAAAATGGCCCGGTGCACATATCTAACAATAATAATAATAATAATAATAATAATAATAATAATAATAATAATAATAATAATAATAATGGGGGAAAACAAGACCCAAAAAATAATGCATATCTATCTAATTAAATATATTTAAACTGTTATATATGCCTATGAATATTAATGAAAGAACATAAACAATTTCTATAGAGTGCTCTCCTCACTCCCTGTGTGGTTTGATGTGTGATAATTTGATCGCTTCTTGCAGTTACTGTATAAGGTCATGTTTTTGTTCCATTATACTCACACTGGCCTTGCAATCTAACACTTCAATGCAGCTATTTTCTTGAATGCTAAATAATTAAACCATCTCCTTTGATTATTTTTCAAGCACTTGAAAATTACACTTGAAACAAACTTATCTCTACACTTCGAAGAAAAACTTCTACTTGAGAACAGCAAGAAATTCCATTCAAAGCTCTTTGCAAACTATACAGTCAGGTGCATAAATATTGGGACAATGACAGAATTTTCATATTTTGTCCTCTATTCACCACCACAATGGCTTTGAAATGAAACAAACAAGATGTGCTTTAACTGCAGACTTTCAGATTTAATTTGAGGGTAATTACATCCAAATCAGGTGAACGATGTAGGAATTACAACAGTTTCTATATGTGCCTCCCTCTTTTTAAGGGGCCAAAAGTAATGGGACTATCAACTCAAAAGCTATTTCATGGACAGGTGTGGGCTATTCCCTCGTTATTTCATTATCAATTAAGCAGGTAAAAGGTCTGGAGTTGATACTAGGTGTGACATTTGCATTTGGAATCAGTTGCTGTCGACTCTCAATATGAGATCCAAAGAGCTGTCAATAACAGTGAAGCAAGCCATCATTAGGCTGAAAAATCAAAACAAACCCATCAGAGAGATAGCAAAAACTTTAGGTGTGGCCAAATCAACTGCTTGGAACATACTTAAAAAGAAAGAACGTACCGGAGAGCTCAGCAACACCAAAAGACCCTGAAGACCATGGAAAACAACTGTGGTGGATGACAGAAGAATTATTTCCCTGGTGAAGAAAAACCCATTCACAACAGTTGGCCAAATCAAGAACAATCTCCAGGAGGTAGGTGTATATGTGTCAAAGTCAACAATCAAGAGAAGACTTCACAAGAGTGAATATAGAGGGTTCACCACAAGATGTAAACCATTGGTGAGCCACAAAAACAGGAAGACCAGATTAGAGTTTGCCAAACAACATCTAAAAAACCCATTACAGTTCTGGAACAACATCCTATGGACAGATGAGACAAAGATCAACTTGTACCAGAGTGATGGGAAGATAAGAGTATGGAGAAGGAAAGGAACTGTTCATGATCCAAAACATACCACCTCATCAGTGAAGCATGGTGGTGGTAGTGTCATGGCGTGGGCATGTATGGCTGCCAATGGAACTGGTTCCCTTGTATTTATTGGTGATGTGACTGTTGACAAAAGCAGCAGAATGAATTCTGAAGTGTTTCGGGCAACATTATATGCTCATTTTCAGTCAAATGCTTCAGAACTCATTGGACGGCACTTCACAGTGCAGATGGACAATGACCCGAAGCATACTGCAATAGCAACCAAAGAGTTTTTTAAGGCTAAAAAGTGGAATGTTATGCAATGGCCAAGTCAATCCCCTGACCAGAATCTGATTGAGCATGCATTTCACTTGATGAAGACAAAACTGAAGGGAAAATGCCCCAAGAACAAGCAGGAACTGAAGACATTTGCAGTAGAGGCCTGGCAGAGCATCACCAGGGATGAAACCCAGCGTATGGTGATGTCTATGTGTTCCAGACTTCAGGCTGTAATTGCCTGCAAAGGATTTGCAACAAAGTATTAAAAAGTGAAAGTTAGATTTAGGATTGTTTAGTTTGTCCCATTACTTTTGGCCCCTTAAAATGTGGGAGGCACATATAGAAACCATTGTAATTCCTACACCATTCACCTGATTTGGATGTAATTACCCTCAAATTAAATCTGAAAGTCTGCAGTTAAACCACATCTTGTTTGTTTCATTTCAAAGCAATTGTGGTGGTGAATAGAGGACAAAATATGAAGATTCTGTCAATGTCCCAATATTTATGCACCTGACTGTACATTATTTGTGAGTTTTAAATGTACTTTTTGGCATTAGTTACATATTGTTCTAAGGGGCTGATTCAGAGCCACTCGCAAGTGCTATGTGCTCGCAAGCGGGGCGATGTTTGCCCCCTGCGCATGCGCCACCTCCGGCATGCGCGAGACCCGGCCAGTGATGGGCGCTCCGTAGCTATGGGTCTTGCACCAAAATGGGGCCGCTGTCAATTGTGATTCCCAAAGGAACGCCTGCCATTTGTGGGAGGCACCACTGACATCACCAGTGATGTCAGTGGTGAGCTTCCTGCTCTATTTAGAGCAGGAAGCTCACTGGGGCTTGCGGGAATGAGACCCTACCACAAGGGTTTCATTGCAAGCCCAGATGATCGCGATGGTCGCGACCATTGCGATTATCACCTGGCCACTCGCAAAAGCTTTGGGTGATCACCCACAGCTTAGTGAGTGGCCAGGAGGCTGGCTCCATAAAAAATAAAAAAAAAACGCCCTGATTCAGAGCGTCTGGCTCTGAATCAGGGCCTAAGTGTCTTTACAACAAATTATTTTACTCCATTACTATGTAATGTAACTGATGCAGATAATGTTTTTGGTGTCAGGGCCCTATTCCTGTATGGGTCGGCACCTTCCACCTGGTAGTGGCCGCTCGTGCATCTGATAAGAGTTGTGGTCTAATTTTCATAGGCCACTCCCCACATATTACACTGTTTGGGGGCATGCCAGCCATCTCACTGCACTGAATGGATGCTGCATGTATGCACTCAGCATGCATTCATCTTCTCCGGCACTGCCACGCTCTGCTTAGCAAGCAGACCTGCGGCGATGCATTTCCACAACCTCCTGACCACCTGCTGGACACTTTGGCCTGCAGATGGAAAAGCGTGACAGTGCTCGAAAAAACAGGACTGTCCCACTGAAATTGGGATGGTCGGGAGGACTGTGCCCTCTATAGGGTGGCTCCCCTGTTAGACCAAACTTGTCAAATGCCCCAAGAGCTGGCACTGTTTGAAATTTACCACAAGCACATAATTCAGAGGTTTAATGAATTCTGTAGAAATTATAATGTGAAATTAATTATGTTACTATATATGCAAAATCTGCATGGTTTGCTCTAATTTTTCCCAGATATTTTGCAGTTATGTGCAGTTATTTTCAGTGTCATCACACAAAACACATCTGTACCATAATATTTAAATAATACTGAAATAAATAAAAAACATTATACAAGACAATTTGGCGTGAAAACTACAGCATTTTTCTCAAATAAGGCCTGACTGTAGAAAATATCCAGCGGAACAAATAAAATTGACACTTTGCATCAATCTTGGGATGCTACTGTAGTATACAATCCTGGTGCAACCTTTTTGGACGGCACTGACTGTATCACAATAAATATGATAACAGTTTCCTTCCAATCAGGACCTTAATGGCATCATTTTGAGATTGAGTATTGTTACTTATACATCTTGGTCCTTTGCGGGATCTTTCTCTTTTCTATGTGATACATTATTCTGAGTCGCAAGCAAAAGCACATTCAGCAGCGTTTATTGGCAGTTGCCTGTCTGCGAGTTTATGCAAATGCTGATACAAGGTTCTTCCCTTGGGTACATCTGTGTGGAGGAAATGTCTGTGCAATACCGTCCAAATAAAATGCAAATGCAGCAGTAGGTGTCTATAGGAAATAGACACCACCTGCATGCAGCCATGGCACTTTAAATTAACACAAGGGGGTAAATGTAATAGCCTACAACTTGCAAGTATCAGTGATTGCCACTTTAAAACACATCGGACAGACTCACTGGGAACTCGCCAATGCCTGCACGTCCCAGGCTATAACATTTACCCCAATATTTTGAAAGGCTTTATAATAAAGTAGAATATTATTGTCACAGATGTTGTTCTCCTAATGACTTCCTTACATATATGGCTACCAACCTATTAACCCTGCGTCAGGTGCAGCTGGCCTGACAGGCGCCACAAAGCTGTTCTCGCTCACCTCTCTTCTGCAAGGGGGCACAGGGGTCTGCCCCTCCTAGTATCTTCCTATCTATAGGTGCTGTTTGAAACTCCCCTAGTTACTGTAGTTTTCCCACTGCCTGCGTGGAGTGCAGTAGTGACCTTCCTGGCCTCTCAGGCTCATTGCGCCCGAACTCGTACAACTTTTAAAGGTACATATTTATTTTTATTTTCTCACAATTTTGTGTATTTTGCTCATTTTATGAATGAAAATGACAAAGGTTGTGGGTATTTTGCAGAAATATGTAGGTTTGTCTGGGGGGCCTCTTAGGCACACTGCGCCTCTTAAAATTTAGTATTTTTTGTTTTACTTGCTTTAAGGTTAATAAATGTGGTTTTGTGAAACATATTTCCATATATTATCTCTTTGTACATCCTAATGAAGGTCACTGATCACTTTAAGAGTGTTAAAATTGAATTAATTAGGTGATAATGACGATTTTATAACAGGCGCCTGTCAGGCGCACTGCACCCGAACCTGGGATTCCCAGAGGTGAACCCGATGCACGGTTAAAATGCTTTGGACACTGCCAAAGAAACACACTTCCATTCTTTTATTTCTGCTAAAGCTTCTAACACCAAATGCATTTGTTTATACATTTAAACCTCTTTCTAATATACCATGCCAAACATAGAGGGCCTGATTCAAAGGTGCATGTTATTACAGCCGTGTCTGCGATGTTTGCTGCAGCATAACTGCAACACTATGCTCATGCAACAGCTAATGGTATTCATACAGAGAAACCCACCAGCTGTGACACTAATCCACCACTATGCATATTAAGACTCACCAATGGTCACATCGGCTGCACCATCAGAGATTGCACCAACTCTATGAGAGGTGCAGATTATCCATCTGAACAGTGCAACTGTGTATTATGTTGCCATCACTGACCACGACATGCCTGCCACATGCCTTATGTAATCATACTTAAACCCCCGGATGTTGACCTATTTAGCATTCAAACACTTCTTTCGCAACAGATGATTTGAGACAGCAAAATACAGAACTAATTCTTGGAAACAGGATAATATTAGCAATTGGATTCACAGTTGTGTCTATCAATTCTATAGATCATAAGACAGCCTGATATGGTTCTAAGCAACCCCTTTACTTGTTATTTCTCTGGGTATTTCTTAACATCCAGGTACAAGCTTTATTGGGAGTGTTCTAAAATGTAAATGAATTTTACTTTCTGGCTCATAATTTCTTAGCATGTTGTATTACATTAATTTTTCACTTAAATGATACCCAATTTTACCTATCCACGTAAGTTATCTCACCATCTGTGTTGGCCAATGTCACTGAATATCTTTCTAACATTGTGGGGTCTATTTACTAAGCAGTGTTAGGAGATAGAGTGAAAAGTGATAAGGTGTTAGCCAATCAGCTCCCAACTGTCATTTTTCAAACACAGCCTGTGAGATGGCAGTTAGGAGCTGATTGGTGGGCACCATATCACTTTTCACTCTGTCTCCTAACACTGCTTAGTAAATAGACCCCTTTATCTTGAATGTCATCTCACTACCTCAAACTCTACTGTATGTTTAAAAATAAGTTCATACAGTTACAATCCTATCAGTAAACAGAAGATACCAACCTGACATCTCTATTTGTGCTGACATCACTATTTTCTGCTGACCCAACCTGTAAAACTTGCTGCATCATTGTCAAGCTATTCATTGCCTCTCACCAATATTTATCCTCAAGTATTGAATTCCTGTTTTCCTATACAGTGTAGTGTAAGCATGTGAGCCAGACCCTCTTACCTTTCTGTCTGTCTGCTATTACCCAGTCTTTTATTACTGTTTTATTCACAATTTTAAGGTGAATCATAATATTTTGGTGCTATAAAAGTAAATAAAAAAGTAATAATATTGACATAGTACTCATTTGGGATCAATGGCACATTGACCCTTAGGGTGCCCAGATAAAAAAAAAAATTAGTCACTGACTGAAGTACCTGGCTTTGCACAGGTTTAAATCTTCAAGTTATTAAGTTAGGCATCCCTGATCAATAGCCACCACTCTGTGATGTTTTCATTCTTATCCATCTGGTGGAAAGCGCAAAACAGGCTCCCCGAGTCAAAGTTCTGCCCAATGTACACAAACCAGAGTACTGACCAGGACCTAATCTTCAAGTTATTAAGTTAGTCATCCAGACCAATTGCCAGCCCACTGTGAAATATTCATCCAAATCCATCCAGTGGAAGGCCCAGGACAGGCTCCTCAGGTCACATTTCTGCTTAGTGTAAACCAACAGGAGGTCCGACCCTGACCTCAACCCCCTTGTTTGTCTTCTGGCATCCAATGTTAGAAGAAGTTTTTGTCCATATCCATCCAGTGGAGGGTTTAGAAAAGGCTCCTGGGGTCAAAGTTCTGTCCAGTGTACACCAATGGGAGGTCTGACCAGGACCCTAACCTCCCTGAAACCAGGCCAGGATCCAACTCAAACACCTCACATTGGTTTCACCACTGTGAAGTTTTCATCCAAATCCATCCAGTGGAAGACCTAGAACAGGCTCCCAGGATCAAAATTCTGCTAGTGTACACCAACGGGAGGTCCAATGGAACCTAAACTTCAAGTTTTTAAGTTAGTCATCCCAGAACAATTTCCAGGCATCCCAGACCAATTGACACCCTCTGTGAAGTTTTCATCCAAATCCATCCAGTGCAAGGCCCAGAACAGGCTCTCCAGGTCAAAGTTCTGCCCAGCTACACCAACGAGAGGTCAGACCTGGACATCAACCCCCTAGCATTTTTCTTGGATCCAATGTTACCACTCTGCGAAGTTTTCATCCAAATCCATCCAGTGGAAGGCACAGAACAGGCTCCTCAGGTCAAAGTTCTGCCCTGCCTAGACCAAGGGAAGGTCCAACCAGGACCTAGTCTTCACGTTATTAAGTTAGATATTCCAGACCAATTGCCAGGCATCCCATTCTAATTGCAACCCCTCTGTGAGATCAAACCAGGACCCCTAGCCCCCTAAATCCTGGCCAGGAGCCAACTGGACCACCCAGTCTTGGTTTTATCCCAATCGATGCAGGGATGTGTGAATGCATAACCTGGCAGACAAACAAAACAATGAATTTATATATACTGTAAGATAAAAAGTAAAAATTAAACACTGCAGACAGAAATAAACTATCAACAAGCATGCTTAATTGCTGAAATTATAGAGTTCATACAACATTACAGACTTAGGGCCTGAATCAGAGCCGGACGCTATTTGCGCTCGCTCATTCAGAAAAAAGGGGTGGCTATTCAAATGAACCGTTCGCTCTTTGCAGTCTGTTCACGCCTCTAGGTCTGAACGAGCGAACAAAACATGCGGTCGTTTTTTGGAAAACGACGCCCCCTGGCCGCTCGCATCCTACGTCATGTCCGCTATTTATTAGATTAATCGAGTACATCGACCAGCGTATGAATTGCTCGCTATTCTTGTGGTTGGTTTTTCCTACCGTAATCTTGCGAGCAGTTCTGACTATAAAACAACCCAGTGATGTGGTAAATGACGCTGCTGTATTAATTATGCACACCCATAAAATGCCCGTTTTGACCTTTAAGCACGCCTGCGTTCTGATCTCCACTACTCGTATTCAAGCATCTTCCCCTGTTACCACCCACATACGCCTCCTCCTGTCACTCAAAATAGCAGGCATTCGCTATTTAGCGAACAAACGATTTTCGTCCGCACTGACTGGTTCGTGCATGCGTATTACGATCCGTACGCATGTGCAGTTGGGCAAACATCGCTCAGAACGAATGAGCGGCCGCTTACAAGCGGCTCTGAATCAGGCCCCTAATACATGGCACCAATTAGATGTAAACAATCATTGAGTCAGTATGTACATTTACAGCTATACTGTCTCATTGGAAGTGATGAAAAGAAACTTATAGAGAATAAAATAACTATAAATTATACATTATGTGAAAACTGATATGCAGGGTGAGCTAAAAGGAATTTTGAAAAGGACTCTATGAACCAGATGTCAAATTTTGATTAGATGCCTCCTAGTTATTATTGTTTCAAAGATCACAATAACTGGCCTGCCCAGGAACAAGGTGGTTGGTTCACATTCACAACATTTAATTCACAGTATTTCAAGGCACTGCCTACAGTATGTACTTATTTGACAGTGTGCCTTTGTACAGTACCGACAGTAGACAGTGCATTCCTCTTCATAGGTGCAAAAGAAATGTTAAACAAAATCTGAAATATATTTGAAGTCCTTATGAACTAAAGTGAAGCTTATTTGCTAATTTGCTAATTGAAACATTACCCTATTTGACTTTGCCTCTTAGCTACGACCTGACTTTAAATGACTTTACAGTATGTGGTTGCCAAGGACACCACCACCCACTGGTAAACAACAGTGAGACAACTATCTTGCCATGCCATGTCATACAGCTACTGTCATTAGTGTCATTTAAAGCTTCTGTTTGATCATATTTAGCTGCTGCTATTGCAAAAATAATTTAGAGTTTAATAAGTTAGACTAATAAATGATTTATTAAATTTTTTTATCAAAATTCTATGAATAATTAAAAAAAAAACATATAAGTGTAAAATTCTATTTTGGTAAAAAGTGAAAAAAAAAATAATAATAAAACATTTTGCACTACCCCACTAGATACTATCTACTGTACAACAATGATGCAGACTGTAACCAGTTAGAAACAATTGACATTCATAACTCCTAGTGGCAATATTATCTGCAGTTAAAACATCATGTCGCAAATTAATTTGCAATCTTTTGGCTGAATTCTAAGTCTTGAAAATAATTTTTAGCATGTTGAGAAAAAAGAGAGTGAGACTCCCAGCTGGTCATGGCTGGCATGTAGCTGACAAGATACAGCAATATGGGCCTGATTCTGAGTCACACACATTGCCAATTTTGGACACAGTAGAGCAATGTTTATCTACTGTGCTTTTAGTCGTACTACACATGCATCCCAACTGTCTGTGCACAGAGGCCCTGATTCAGAGCCGCTCGCTCTGAATCAGGGCTGTCTCTCTTAATTTTTAGAGCGGCCTCCTGGCCACTCGTATAGCTGTGGGTGACCACCCACATCTATAGCGAGCCGTCAGGAAGATGGTCGTGATGGTAAAGACCATCACGACCATTGGGTTTGCGACGAGACCCTTGTGGTAGGGTGTCTTTGCCGCAAGCCCTGTAGTGCTTTCGGCTCTATCAGAGCCAAAAGCTCTCCCACTGACATCACTTGTGATGTCAGTGGGGCCAGCCCCAGATGGTAGCCATTCCCATGGGAACGCCTCCATCTGGGAAGCCACGTCCCTGGCACGCCCACAAAGGGGGTGTGCTGTCACTCACCATCAACAGCACGCCCCCTTTGTAGCGAGACCTGGAGTGACAGCTTGCCTGTCGCTAACCAGGTCTCACGCATGTGCACAACGGAGCTGCCTCCATCGTGCGCATGCACACTGGGCCAACATTGACCCGCTTGCGAGTGCTCAGCGCTCGTGAGCGGGTCTGAATCAGGCCCAGAGTCCCAGGACTGATTCCCATTCAAAGTCTCTGAAATATGTTAGAAAATTATTGTGCGTTCCTGGGTAGTGACTGGGAGGTATCAGGGAGGTGGCTCTTCAGACTCTCTGAGATGCTGTATCTTATGGGATTGTTATTGGAGTGTTGTGGGTATGTCACTGAAAGTGGTTGGGTACATAGATGCTTAATCACTCATATTGGTGGTTACACACAGAAAGAAAATCTGTACCTATCATAGGGCTGGTGAAAGTTTGGATGGTGTAACTGATGGTTGCATCTAAAGATTCACCAATAAATATATGAATGTCTAAAGATGCTCAAAGTGATTGTTTCAGGCCTTGCACATTCAGGTATATGGCTGTACACCAAGGAAGGGCTTTCTAGCTATATTAGCAAAAAGTCGCAGACACAACTGTGGAGAAAACTCACACAAGGCATCCACTGCATTTGACTCAGAATCAACCAACCCCAATGTTTTACAATGCTATACTGGAGATTTTTTGCTGTTGGGATGGGTAGAGAAAGCAAAGAATACTCAGGAGCCATCATAATGTCAATTATAATACATATCAAAATAATATATTGGTTTCTTTTAAGTAACCCTATAATTTATTATTATTTTTTTTATAATTATTATTACATTTGAAATATAGGGTGCCACAAGTGGTACAGGGTGCACAGAACATTACATTACAGTACAGTAACCAAAATAAAACAAAGCACAAGTAACAATTAGCAACACAATTCTCCATACACAATACAGCTGTGAAGCTGAAGGCTGTCATTGAAGTACTAGAAAAGAGGGCTGTGAGAAAGTAGGGAGGAGGTCCCTGCTCTTTGGAGCTTACAATCTAGGGGAGTGGGGAGACAGACAGATGACATGAGGCATGAGTGTGTAGATGGGGACCTAAGTGCAGTAAGTAGGTAAGGTAGAGATGACTGAGGCAGGAGGGACAGTTATGTGAAGAAAGGGTATGCTTTGACGAACAGGTGAGTTTTCAGTGCATGTTTGAAGCTCTGCAAGGTCAGGGAGAACCTGATAGAGTGAGGTAGCTCATTGCATTGAAGGGGGCAGCATGGGCAAAATCTTGGGTATGAGCATGAGATGAAGTAACCAGGGTAGAGGAGAGGCAACAGTCATTGGCAGACTGGAATGGGCGGGAGGGAGTATGGAAGGAGATGAGGTTGGATATGTAGGGAGCAGTAGAGTTAGAGAGGGTCTTGTATGTGAAGTTGAGGAATTTGAAGAGGATTCTGTAGGGGAATGGTAGCCAGTGCTGATTTTGGCAGAGGGGAGCAATGGAAGTGGAACAGCGGGAATGGAAAATAAGTCTAGCTGCAGCATTGAGAACAGAAATCGAGGGGAGCAAGATGGCTACGTAAGATGCCTGTGAGGAGAATGTTGCATTAGTTGAGCCGAGAAATGATTAGTGAATAAATAATCAGTTTGTTAGCATTCTGGGATAATTTTTGGACAATCTCCTTAGATATGAAAGTAAACAAGGACCTCATTGACGAACTAGATCTCCACCATCTATCAGACAAAAAGGAGTTACTTATAATAAGTCTAGTTGAGAAATAATATATAGAAAAGCTTGTAGACAATTCTGTAATTGTGACAGAAAGCTCTTCTGTCACATGGGAGTGTCACTTATTAATGCTCTAAATATTTTATTCCGGGTTATTTATCACAGAATAAAATATTTAGTGCATTAATAAGTGACCCAGCGGCCTTATCAGGAACATCTTAATCAACACTTTTTCCTACTTTGCGCACTATGGCCCTCATTCAGAGGTGGTCACAAGAAGCGATTGCACTCTCTGAATGAGGGCGGCCGCTTGATTTTTTAAGTGCGGCCTCCTGGTCACTAGCTAAGCTGTAGGTTACCACACACAGCTTTAGCGACTGACCAGGGTGACGGTCATGATGGTCAAGACCATCGCGACCATCAGGGCTTCCAACGAGACCCTAAGGTTGGTTCTCGGCAACCGCAAGCCCCAGGGAGCTGCCTGCTCTGATCGAGCAGGAAGCTCCCCACTGACATCACTGCTGATGTCAGTGCGGCCACCCACAAAACGGCATGCATTCTGTCAGGAACGCCTCCGTTTGTGTAGCCACCCCCCCACTCTGCCTACAAAATGGGGCGAGCTGTCGATTAACATCGAAAGCCGCCCCTTTTGTAGTGAGCTCCAGAGCGAGAGAGTTTCTCTCTCACTCTGGGGCTTGCGCACGCAAAGTGCGGCCACTGCGTGTGCGCAGGGCATTAACATCAACCCAGTTGCAAGCGCTCAGTGCTTGCGACCAGGTCTGAATGAGACCCAATAACTTCAATTTTAACCAATTATGTTATGATATATGTTTTCATTTTTAATGAACAAACACAAGTTTATTTTTTATTCTAATATGATGCTATGGTAACATCAACATCAATAGAGCCCAGCCCCCTCTCTCTTTTCCCATAATCACCCGAGAGTGCACCCACGAGTTTCATAGATTATCTCCTTTTTTCGTTAACCATTTATAGGAATACTCTATTTAGCCAAGATATTTTGACATTGATTTAAAGTCTTAGCAAATAGTGGTTTGTCTCAGTTGGAGGTAAGTCCTGGAATAATTGTGTTGAAACATTTTCATTATCTATTGACTAAGGATTGCACATTACTAGCATCATAATTGTTGTAATTGTATTGTAAAGTAGTCATACAATAACATCTTTCTGGAATAAACAGTAGAATGTCTAGGTCTTAGTGCTCTGTTTGCTTTATCCATTTACAAGTCTGAGGGTCTGATTCAGAGATGGACACATTGCCAATCTTTACGGAGTTGAGTGATGTATTGCAATTTTGCATGTGTGGAAATTACAGAAATATCTTACTGCGTACTCGTGAATCAAAGTGTCCTATGCCATTCGTAATTGTGCATAACATTGCTTACACTTGAGAATGAGTTTGCAATCCCTGGACATTTTAAGGTCAGGACTGGGTGGTGACCTAAAGTGATCAAAAAAATGGATCATTTCATGGGCATGTTTAGGGAGTATCACAGGCATGTCTGGGAAAGCTGCTGCATTCCAAATTGCAAATTCACAGTTTTGGAGGACATGTATAGTTGGATTTGGTGAAAGTAGCTAGAGTAGACCATAAGCTACTGCAAATATCGATGGTGGAACCAATGTTTTGTCAATGTTTGAGTGATTACAATGTCTATGACAAATACACAGACCACGGAGCTTAAAAGTGGGCATCTCGTACATTTCATCACACTGTAGAGCACAAAAAAAGACTGATACAAGCATTTGCATATTCCTACAACCACTATTGCGAGAGTGGCTACAAATGTGGCTGCATTACCAATTAACCCTAATTTATGCTCTGAGTGCAAGAGCTTAATATTTGTTTTAAAAGACAATTTAGATAATCTAGACAAGTCACATGAACACAAGGAAAAAAAGGTATTTCAATAAATCCAGAAGAGTCAAGTCATCCATTTCTTCAGTAACATTCTTCACTCTAATGTTTTTTATTCTGTATCTGTTCAAGATCGTCATATTTTTTTCTTAAGTAACTCTTGCCCTATCATGATATTGGAAATATATTTTCTGCTGAGGTTTAGAAGCAGAATAAATTATTGGTTTTAGATTCAAGGGCATCAGTCCTACTACCTAGGATACAATTTCTGACTTAAAATCATGAAAAACCTTATAATTCCCTTTTCAAATTTCTTATTGATGTCTTGTAACATGTTGGAGAATTAAGTAACTATATGAGTACTCATATCCTGTTTTGGGTATTAGGACTAAGGGCAGCATTCAATTAGCGACAAAATCATTGGATTTCACCATCGGTGGCAAAATCGGCCTATTTTCGTCAAAAAGAAAACGATGAAAATGGGAAGGATAAAAACAAAAAGTCGAAAAGTTTTCACCATGTCAGACCAGGTAACAAAAATGCAAAATTCCTTTTTTGAACTAAAAATGTGGGGTTTTCTTTCAGAACTCTTTGAACATCCCACCCCCCCCTAATCATATGTTACCCTAAAAATGTTTTGAAAGTTGCGTAATATGGTGAAAAAAGACAGTTAAAATTTTTGGTCAACAAAAACTAAATTGAAAAATGGGTTTAACATACTGGCTCTGGTGTTTCGGGGGGCTATATGGATGCGTCAAGATTTTTAAACATTGCATATGGTTGCAGCAGGTGCAGTCTTTGTCGCTAGTTTTTAAGTTTGTACCCCAAATTTGTACTTTTTCACCCCCTTTTTCTAAGTAAATTTTTGGGGTGTTCTTTTAATTTTTTAGGATTTTTTTTTACACAGTTTACCTTTCTGGACCTGTCCTATGGGTGCAGGGTGGTTTCCCCACCTTTGCACCCCAAAACCGCAATTCTGCACTTTTTTTTTTAACAGATATTCATAGGTGAAACTTTTCCGCCGGGTATATTGCATTGCGTTTTTGTACCTGCAAAAAAGTTGCCACAATTGAATATGGGGATAAGTTTCCACCTGACAAAAAGTCACAATCAGCTAAACTTTTTTTTTAATACAGCCCTAAGTGTAAGCCTAGAGATGACATAAGCAAAAAATGAAAATATGCTTGAATAACCTGAAATCATTTGTCACAACTCAACATAGCATCACAAGTTGATGTCTTGTAGAATTCAGAGAGGTCTGCTACGGTGGTCCAAGGGGGTGGTATTCTCTTGGTGACTGTTTTCTGCATATTATTGGAGTCTGGCCAATAGGCACACTTTAAAGCAATTCATTGCCATCAACTGGGTGTGCTGTGGAATGCTGCCAGTGTCTTGGTCCTGCATCAAGTAATCTGTCATCATTATGCCTGCCTTTAGCTCCCTCTGCTGATAATATCAACTCCAAGTTCCCTATATAGGGCAATTAGCCCTTTGCCACAGTACTTTGGTATTATCACAAGCTCTTGGTTTTCCAAGGCATTGGTTCCATGTCACATTCCAAAGTTCCATGCTTAATCTTCCTGTGTACTGAATTCTGCCTATATCTTGACCAGCCTTGGATATCCCTTGAACTCTGCCTGGCTTCTTTAATTTCACATTTGCCAACTGCTGCCTGCATATATGACCTGCTATTTATCTCAATTGAACCATACCTTGCTTACTTCATCCTCACTATGTGCCGAACTCTGGGGGTCATTCAGACCCGCTAGAGAGCGCAGGACGGAGGGACCTCCGTCGTGCGCATGCGCGAGACCCGGCTAGCGATGGGATAGCCGTCGCTCCGGGTCTCGCACCAAAGGGGGCGTGCTGTCGATGTTGATTGTTGATTCCCATGGGAACGCCTACCATCTGAAGCCGGCCCCACTGACATCAGTAGAGATGTCAGTGGGAGTGATTTTAGCTCTGATAGAGCCAAAATCACTCCAGGGCTTGCAGCAGCGAGACCCTACCGCAGGGTCTCCGTCGTAAGCCTGATGGTCTCGATGGTCTTGACACAGCTATGCGATGGTCACCCACAGCTATGCGAGCATCCAAGAGGCCGCTCCATTTTCATGTAGGAGGGCCCTGATTCAGAGCGAGCGCTCTGATCAGAGCATCCGGCTCTGAATCAGGCCCTCAGCCTCTATGTTTGGCCTGATATTGGATTCTCCTTCTATCATGCCTTGCTGCTATACAGCCTCATTGAGCTCTGACTTGCCAGTGTTCTGACCCACTACACATCGATCAGAGCAGGAAGCTCCCTGGGGCTTGCAAGTGCCGAGACCCAACCTTAGGGTCTCGTTGCAAGCCCCAAAGGTCACGATGGTCCTGACCATCGCGACCATCACCCTGGTCGGTCACTATAGCTGTGTAACCCACAGCTTAGTGATCGACCAAAAGGCAGCACTACAATATGCAAGTGACCACCCTCATTCAGAGCAACCACTTGCATCTAACGACTGCCTCTGAATGAGGTCCTACGTCTCTCTCTCTCTCTCTCTGCTGTGCACCCGCCCACACACACTTTTCTTATTCTTACTCAATCTCTCTCACTTCCACATCCATCTTCTCTCTCCTCTGTCTATTTCTCTTTCTCCCTCTGATACTCTTCCCCATCTTTCTTTTTTTTATCCTTCTACTCTGTCTGTCTTTTGCCTCCTGTTTATCTTCATCCCTCCTGTGTCTATTTTTTTCCACTTTCTGCTATCTTTTTACAGTATGTCTGCGTCTGTTGCCTCCTTTTGTCTTTAATTTTTAAAGTTGTGCCCTGTAAATATCATTGCATCGGTACACGAGCATGTGTATGACAGACTTGGGGACTGATTCTGAGTTTGGAGCAAGTCAAAGAAAGCAAGTAACTTTTTGTCTGGAATAAACCATGTTGCTGTGCAAGGGGTGTAAATATTTTGTTTTGCAGGCTAAATAGTGGCTACTTTTGCATGTTGACCACAAATACAGGACAGCTGTATGTATACAAGGCAATTTAGATGTGAGTTTGGACATACCCCACCCAAATCTAAATCTAAATCTCCATGTACATTTTAAAATCTCCCCCAAAAGCAGTGCAACATAGATTTACCAAGGTGCAAAGTTACTTGCTCTTTTTGCTTTACTCCCAGCTTAGAATCTTAATGTGCATGTGTCTGGATTGTGTTTTTAAATTTAATGGAAGGCCAGTGTAATCATTTTCATTTGTTTAGGGAAGCCAGGGATGTGGGGTGCTCTGAGCTGTATGCATTTTTTAATAGTATTCTACATTATGGCCCTCATTCAGAGCCGTACGCTCTGAGCAGAGCGCACGCTCTGCATGAGGGCCGGGCTCCTTTTTCATGGAGCGTCCTCCTGGACGCTCGTATAGCTGTGGGTCACCACCCACAGGCTATACGAGCGTGCATTTTGATGGCCGCGATGGTCGTGACCATCGCGACCATCGAAATTGCGAGCCGGAGCCTGCGGTTGAGGTTTTCAACCGCAAGCTCCGGAGTGATTTTGGCTCTATCAGAGCCAAAATCACTCCCACTGACATCACTAGTGATGTCAGTGGGCCGGCTTCTGACGGGAGGCGTTCCCGTGGGAACGCCCCCGTCAGGGAGGCACGCCCCCGGCTCGCCCACCAAAGGGGGCGTGCTGTCAATCAACATTGACAGCACGCCCCCTTTGATCGGACACAACGAGCGAAGGAAAGTCCTTCGCTCGTCGTGTCTGGCGCATGCGCACGACGGAGCTCCCTCCGTCGTGCGCATGCTCAGTGCAGACCATCGACCCACTTGCGAGCGTACAGCCGCTCGCGAGTGGGTCTGAATCAGGCCCTATGTCCGGACTGATGTAGACTGATGTAGACTGATGTAGATGGACACGCACCAATGGGATTTTTATCAACACATCATTTTATTATATGGATTAACCTTTTCATTTTTTATTCTTTATTATTGTGCTTTTTGTGACTTAAGCAATTTGTATTTCTTAACAGCTGTGTCCTCATTCACTATGTTTATTTGCGCTCTATGGTGCAAGATACTTGGCACAACTTAGATGCTCCACCACAGGTTAGCGACTTAAACTTTTTCTGAATTTTGCATTTTGCATCCTACTTTTCAATTATACTGAGTGTACCATACACACTTGATTAGTACTTTTTGTTTGGGTTTGTGTAGAAATCTGAATTTTAAAGTCTGCAATACTATAGAAATTTGTCAAACAAGCCATGGCTGTGGCTGCAAACCATCACTGCTGAAAGTATTAGAGAGAAAGGAAACAGCAGAACACATTCTAGAGTGTTCTCAATAGACAGGCACTTAGCAAAAATGCTAGCTTTAGAAATTATGCCTTTCAAATTTGTTGAATCTGGTTCATTATAGGAAATTGATGGTTGGTGCAGAACCAAGATGGCAAGTATTTAGTGGCTTTTTTATTTTTTCAAATAAAGCTATACCCAGATCTTTTTGCTGATGTTATAAATCATGTCCATTTACATCATTCTGTCTGGACAGCTCCCTTATAAACTAAGAAAATGTCAAAAACTGTATTTTCCCTGCTAGAACATGCCTGTGGAGAAGATAGTACTTACTATTGCTGGATGAATCAGACTATGTGGAAAAACATTTTATAGTTACAGTACATAGAAAAGACTATAAACTGCAGGGTCTACATAATGTTCTACCCAAAGAAATGTATAAATCTCATTCTTGTTCTGCATACAGATCTGCCCAGCTATTTTGTTGCTCATGGCCTGGCGTGAGTCGCGCCATGGACTTGTGGCGTGGCGTGCAGGCCTCTGAGTCGCGCCATGGACTTGTGGAATACCGTGGTATTCTTCAACGAAGGATATGCTACGGCATGTAATACAGTGCTTAACTGCTGGGTGGCGAGTGCTCCACTTTTGTAATTGCATGTAATATAGTGCTTAACCGCTGGGTGGCGAGTGCTCCACTGTACTGAATGTCTATCATGTTCACAGCATTTGCATGAACGCACAACCCATACTGTATTTTTAATGTCGCATAATATACATATACAGTATATACTGTAGTACTGTACCGTACTGTACGTAACATCTTATAACAGGATGCAAATCACTGCACATACTGTATTGTACATATGGTACGGTGCAGTAACTGAATAGTAGAGAAGTTGTCGGAGTTGTTGTCACGGTATAACTGATACTGTAGAATAATTAGATGCACGCACAGCTTTCCCTGATATGGGATGCATTACAGTATGACAATTTTTTTTTATTTTTTTTTATTAAAAAACAGCAGCGGGAGGAGTGCACAAGGATGAGGCCACTCTCTGTGGTTCACTGTAGCTGTCGTGTGGGCTAGTGGTTAGGTGATCACTTTGGTAGAATTATGGTCCGGGGTTCGATCCCTGGAAAAGAATATACCGTACTGTATATTTTTTTTTGTCACTGTCTGCTCTGGACACTATAGTGAAACTTGTTTAAAAGGCTATAGTGTTGTTGTTTAAAAGGCTGCTTAAAAGTAAGACATTACAAACAGATTGTGTGTTTCAATAGTGCAAAACTTTCGTCAATGTCTGTGCTTTCGTCAATCGGATTTCATGCGCATGCCCAGTGGAGGGTTTACAATGGGATCTGTAGTGCCCAGAGAGGGCTCTGTACTGTACTGTATTTCACTGAATAGTGATTTCATACTGTGTATGGTGGCTGACAGGGCTCTGCATCTGCAAACTGACGGTGCCGTACAATTTAGCACCACAGAATAGTGACTTCATACAGTAACTGCAGAAACTGTTAGTGAATCTACAGCCTCTGCATCACATACTGTGCGCCCAGAAACCGCAAAATGCAAACATGCGACAACGCATATGCGGTCACAGCCTTGTGCACTATGGCTATGTCCCTTGGACTGTGTCTGAGAGTGGTTTCTGTCTGTGAGAGAGTGCTCTGTGTTCAAAGCTGACTGTGCATTTGATGCGCAAAATAGCGTTGCATCGCAAACTGATGACATTGGTGATGCTGCTCCAACCTTGCACACTAAGTATGGTAGTAGTGGGATCTGTATGAGAGAGAGCTCTCTGTATTACACGGTTGGCACTATGGTGGCTGTCAGCCATCTGCGATGGATTAGAAATGGAGGGGGGTACAATGGGATCTGTCGCGCCAAGCCATACGCCATGTAGCGCTATGCTATCACTGAGCATGCGCAGTTGGCTGTATTACTGCAGTCAGTACAGTATTGTATTCTGTTGCATTTCCATCTCTGGTGGGCGCATGCCCAGTAGGAGGGTTGCGATGGGATTTCTGGCGCATGCCCAGTGGGCCGAGAGTCATAAACAGTGCATCAGGTCCCTTCCCCTAAAGCAAGCCAAGAGCCTCACATTACCATAATAAAGGAAGCTTTGTTAATCCATTTACTGTAAGCAGTCAGCTCTGCCCTAGTGTCCTGAAAAATGCTACGAATTGTCACCATTGCCAAAGACACCATCCCCCGTCTGCTAGGACAACTAGTGTGCCGCTGTGAATGTGCCTGTACTGAATATTCAAAACTGACGGTGCCGTACAATTTAGCACCACAGAATAGTGTTTTCATAACTGCTATCACTGAGCATGCGCAGTTGGCTGTATTACTGCAGTCGGTACAGTATTTGTACTCTACTGTAATGCTGTTGCATTTCCATCTCTGGCGGGCGCATGCCCAGTAGGAGGACGCCGTGCGTCGTGCGTCGTGCGAAGTACAACGTGAGTCACTGGCTAGTCAAAATGGCTTCTATGAGGGCAAGAAGCTAGTCGTCCGGCGAGCTCTTTGTGTTGGTTAAGTGGCGGGACCAAGCGTTCGCCACTAACCAAGACAAAGAGCTCACCTACAGAAGTGCAAGCTGTAAGATACACAGGCTATACGGCCTGCGCCGCAACGTTCGCTCACTGCAGCGCAGGTGGTCGGACCTGCTGAGGAGGGATAGGCCTCTCCTACAGTGCATCCGGAGGCGTATAAGGCGAAGTAAGTACAGTATTGCTGTATAATCACATGAATTACAGTATACTGTACAATAACGAATACAGTACAATGCACGACTCTGACATACTCTACATTACTGTACACTGCACTGTAAGGTGTTGGATAGTACAGTATCTGACATGACTGGCAGACATTTGATTGACAGGCTGATTAAATCTACAGTACTGTACATGGACTAAAGGGTTACACACTATTGGTCGACATGGCTTGTTTGATTATTAAACCTACAGTAACAAAAGGCAAGTTGATTGATCCACCATTCTAATATCTGTCGACCAAATCTTTGTTAACCTACAGTACTGTACACACTATTTTTCTGTGCTGGCCCTGCCCCCTTTAAGTCTGACATTATTACTGTACGTCATGGACAGATTCAGGGGTCTCCAATTTGGGAGCTGATTGGCTGGTATCTTTTCACTTCTCACTCTGTGCCCCATTTACAAATGAACGGAAATACCAGGGGGAAATTTTGTTTGGTATCACTGTCATTCAAACAAAAATTCCACTGGTACTGTATTTATTCATACCGTACGTACCCCTACGGCGAGGTCTCGCAAAGTCCTCAGCGGGGTCCTCCGCTGGGTTCGGGCTCCAGTGTCATGCACATGTGCCATCTTGTACAGCTCGTGGGGTGGCGACAGTGCCACCCACATAGCCTACAGTATGTGTGACGTTGCACCACTTGGTCATACAGTACTTTACTGGACTGTATATTTTTTTATATACAGGACAATACAGTACCATACTGTTTTATGTTGGGCCCAATGCCAGCTTAACAGACTACAGTAGTTTTTGTACTACAGTATACTGTATTGGTTTGTATTTTAATCAATAGCTAATTCCCTATGGCCATCTACAGTATTGTACCGTAATACCTCTCCAATTTGGAATAGAGGTCTGAACTCTTGTTTTCAAATTCTCCTTAATGACGACATGTATTTTTCCCCACAGGGCGAGAAGCCCCCCCTGCCCTGGCAGCACCACCACCGCCGACACCACCACCACCACCGGCAGCAGCCGGGCCCAGTGGGGTGAATTTTCGGAGTAAGTACAGTACACACTACTCTACACTGTTCTCTTTCTCTCTCTCTCTCTCTCATTTGTGTGTTTGTTTTTGGTGTTATGGAGACTCTGGACAAAATTTGTACAGTTTATTTGGAAAGCAAAAGAGCTAAAGCAGTTCCCCCCCTCAAAGCCTCTTCCACCATAACAGGTACCGGTAGGCCCTCTGTGAGGCCAACTGTACTGTACATTAATTTATATTGTAGTTTGTTAGGCTGGTGAGATACAGTAGTATTAGTGTGACACTATTAGAGCAGGAAAGGGCCTTGCATGGCATATTCTCTCTCCTACAGGGACCTCTGTGTGGGATTGAGCGGGACAAAGAACAAGAGTATCTCCGGTGAGTACTGTATGTACCGTACCATACCTGTGTGTCTGTCTTTTACTGTCTGTTTGTCTCTGCCTATCCTCCTTTCTTCAGGGCATACAGTGGAACTTGCACTCTGATGCACGGTAGAGTCTGCACCTGGTATAGGTGAAACTCTGAATCTGAGGCCAAAAGTGCCAGTGATGATTTTAAATTAAACTCTTTTTGTGTAGTCCTTGGTCCCCCAGTAGGGCGTATCGGTCGGCATTGAGGAAGGACTGTTCTCACATCATCTCTTTCCTCCTACTGTAGGTACTGTACAGTAATCATGTCCGTGTCCAGCTTGGAACTCCAGGACATGCCAGCGGCAGAAGAAAGAAGCGTGTGACAGTAGAGGACTACAGGAGTGGAAAGCTAAACAAGTTCCCCCGCCCCCCCCTCTGTAAAGCATGTTACTGTAGGTTAAATAAAAATTGTCATTAATTTATACACTTGGTGTTTGTACTGTATGTAATTCAGTTTTTAAGTGCGCCTGAGACCCAACACGTTCATCTGTCATTAAAAAGGTACTGTACAAAAAGTCAATAACACACAGATGCAGGGGTGTATCATCCTATTTGCCAGGATTTCACTCACCAGGGGCGCGCCGGCCGATGGGGGTTGACGCCCACAGTCATGTACTGTACAGTATCCCTGTTGCCCATCACAGTGATTTCACAGCTGCCCGGCACTTACAGTAGAATACAGTAAAGTAGACATACAGTACTATATAAACTGAGGGACGTTTTCAATTTTGGGGTGGTCTATTTACTGTTTTTAGCCGGTCTCGTCTTTTCACTCCAAGGGGGTCTATTTACTGTACTAAGCAGTGTTAGACAGTGAGAAGTGATAAAAAAGTTATAAGGTGTCAGTCAATCAGCTCCCAACTGTCATTTTTCAAACACAGCCTGTGAGATGACAGTTGGGAGAACATTGGTTGGCACTTTTTCACCCATTGGAGCAAAAACACGGGATTGGCTAAAATAGTTTGGGAGATTACGTCATTTTGCCAGGCGTGAAATTATCGCTGTATTCAATTTGAAAGCTTGTCTGCCTACTGTAGGCGGGAAGTCAATGCAATGTACAGTAAGACAGTATGTAAAAAAGTTTCGCCTACTGTATGAATAGCAGGCGGAAAAATTTGGTGAATTGGGGTGCAATGTTGCGGGAAGCCTTCAACGTCCCCTAAAGGTACTGTAAACTGCGTAACGTTTTTAAAATAAAGTCAGAACACACTAAAAATTCACTTTCATTTTGGGGCGCGGAAGAAAAAAATTGGGGGGAAAAAGTGAAACTTGTAGGGGTAAATTTACTAAGATGGGAGTTCTATTTAAGAAGTTACTGTACTGTATGTTGCCCATAGCATCCAATCAGATTCTACTGTACTTAGCATTTATCTACAGTAGCACCTTCTAGAAGATACTGTACAGTAATACCTGGAATCAGATTGGTTGCTATGGGCAACATCACTTAATAGCACTACCATCTTAGTACATTTACCCCCTAATATATAAAATGTACTGAGTTTAGTAAAAAAAAAAAAGCGCTAAATGGGTATACAGTAGATCTGGGCATGCGCCTGAGATACGATGACGTGCAGTATTGTAGGAAACACTCAAGCCAGGTGCAAACTTGGTATTGCAGGCGGCTGTAGTGTAATGGTAAATAATCAAACCAATACATTATGCTGCCTGTACAACCCTTTTGCGGGTTCGAAGCTTGAATGGTTACACTTTTTATTTTTTATTAACAAGGTTAGACTTTTTGGTCAAAGTACTGTGGCATAGAAATACCAGAATTTCTGGATAATGTACTGTATTAGTGAAGATTTAAATCAAAATAAAATTACCGTATACAGTATGTACTTTAAAGGTCTCGAACCAGCGGGACAAGAAAATGGTAGATGCAGTAGGGCTAGGCATTAGCCCCCTAGACTACTGCATCTACTGTACTGTAGTTCCTAGAGTCAGGGAATCACTACAATGTCTACCGTATTGTTCTTACAACTACAGTTATAAGTACCGTATAATACAGACAACTGGGCATGCGCAGTGCTATGAGACTCAATACGCCACAGTGTAGCGCGCAACAATGGGGTATACTGTATGGCGTACCGTATGGAGCAACAAACTACAGTACTGTAGCTGGACACATATATAGTACAATAGATTGATTTTTGTAAGGGTTGGATAACAAGACTGAACTACAGTACTATAGTGAACATTAAAAAAATAAATTAAATTATAAAGGTCTCGAACATAAGGAGAGAAGTGTAAGCAAGATGGGTCACCTAAGCCCTTGCTCACAAGTCTCTCCTAGTCCTCTACAGTACTTTATGTGACATCTACAGTACCATACGATGAAGTACAGTACTCAGGCGTCTGTAGCATAGGGGTAAGAAATCGAACTTCTACATTGCAGACGTCTGTACAACCCGGGTTCGAAACCAGGAAGCTTAATAATGAAGCTTTTCATTATTATTATACAGTCAAGGTTACACTTTTTATTTTTAATATTATTATTACACAGTTAGTGTAATAATAACACACTTTCACTGTGTGTGAATCATGACCTGGTACTGTACAGTATGATATTCCATACTGTACGCCATGGCGTACAGTACATAGCCATAGGGCTACAAGGGTATGGCTATGGCACAGCACCACTGGCAATGCATTGCAACCCCACCACTGGGCACAAGCCAGAGATCCTATTTGTACCGTAACCCATCAGAACTGGCTATAAGTTACCACAACGCAAACTGTGCTGACATTGACGCAATTTTGCGGTTTAAACGCTGAGTCAGTTTGTACTATAGAGACCCCTCTCTTATACACAGTCAACTATCAGTTACTAAACATATTTAATTACTAATGTTACCAAGTCTAAGACAGCATTTTCATTGACGCAAGTTTGCGCTCTGCTTCTGCCCTACAAACTGCTGTTAGTCCACTACTGTAGCACCTTATGTAGTAATGAATTTACTATTGTGTATACTGTGCGGTACTGTAAGTCTCGGACAGTGCAGAATGGCACTTGTGTGAAAATTCAACAGTACTGTTAGCAATACAGACAACTGGGCATGCGCCATAAAATAGCGCTACTTAATGTATGGCTTGGCTCCACTGGACATGGGGCACACATTCCATTGTGATTAAAATCCAACCACTGGGCACGCGCAGACATTGACGCAAATTTGCAGTTTAAACGCGCAGTCAGTTTGATATACAAAAACCAGTCTCTTTAACAGGGCCCATTGCCACTTGATGGTCATAATAAATCACTATATTGTCCGCGTTCATGTCAGCACCGGCATTGACGCAAGTTTGCGTTCTAAGGTACAGTACTGTATGTACAATAATAAAATTCCTAGTTTCGCTGTTTGACTCCCGAAGCACTGGGCAGACATGCGCTCCACATATACTGTATTGAATACTGAATATTTTAAGTGAAGATTTTAAAAATAAATTAAACAAACATACTGTATTTTCAAGGTCTCGAACCCACGGAACAAGAAGAGAGGAGAAGCAGTGAGACTAGGCATTAGACCGCTAGGCCACACGCTTCACCCATTACTAGAGTTCTGTAGTTTGTAAAGTCTAATGTCTAAGCTTCTGTCAAACAATCATCGGCCGGTGATACAGAACATACCGTACGGTACATTGGAAAGTGACACCTGGTGGGCAAAATGTTGTATTACACGTAATGAAATCACACGCATGCGCTATGTAGTTTAGGAAAAGTGACACCTGGTGGGCAAAATGTTGTATTACACTTAATGAAATCAGATGCATGTGCTATGTAGTTTAGGAAAAGTGACATCTGGTGGGCAAAATGTTGTATTACACGTAATGACTTTTTTCACTAATAAACTTTCTTTGTGGCACGACTCATGGCTTGGTGTGTGGCGCGCCATGCGTGGCGTGAGAGATAGCGCTGTGATGCCACATTATAGCTGGGCACATCAGTATGTAATAATCACAGTTATAGTAATACTAAATAAATGAGCCTGATTCAGTGGTAGACACAGTGGTAATGTCACACACAAACGTCCGCTGTTGTAAGTCTGCACAAGCATTTGTATCACACTTTGCATGTGTCTTAATTCTTACTGCTCAGATACGCAGCACAGATTCAAACGAAGGGTCTTCGGATTTTAGTGGGTATACCTTGCAGGTTAAGGGGGGTGCTAGGCAGATGCAGGCATGTCTCTGGCTTGTTGCTGAAAGTGGCTGTGTCCAGAGAAGCTTAACCACACACACAGAAGGCCATACTCAGACAGATAACCTGCATCTACCATAGGGATGGCTTAAGTGTCTATGTTGCATCTGAAGATGCTCTGAGATGGAATGCACTGAATCAAGACATTGCAAGTGGGCATCTCACTTTATAGAAAATCAGCCCCAGCATTAACATAAGATGCACACACGACTGTGGAAAAAACATCTGCACCTGCATCAGTATCAGCCCCACTGTGTCATATGTGAGTTATATAGAATACTACAGTGGTTCTCAAACTCGGTCCTCAGGACCCCATACAGGTCACATTTTCCAGGTGACCTAGCAGGTGCACAGGTATACTCATTACTCACTGACAAATTTTAAAAGATCCACAGGTGGAGCCAATTATTTCACTTGTGATCCTGTGAGTAGACCTGGAAAACATGCACCATTTGGGGTCCTGAGGACTGAGTTTGAGAACCTGTGGAATACTAGAATTAGTAAATTCTATTAGTAATTGTGTAAAAGTAACTTGCTTTAAATTTTGTCTAACCATTTTTAAAATTTGATCTGGTGCAAAATGATGCTATTTTTCCTTTTTAATGGCTGGCTTCATATATTACTTGTGTGTCCTCAGACCCGCTCTACTGAGGCATAGATTCAGGTTGACCACAAATTCACTTAATGATTAAGCAGATATTTTATAGAAATATACTGTATCTGTTATAATGTTGCATGAACAATTAAATAAGCTAAAGGTTCTATTTCTCACATGTTGTATGTCAGGTACAGTAGAGTGAAGTAAAATGTTGTAGACAAATGGTAGTAATAATCTAAACAAGATATGGTGAGTCAAGCAACGTGATATAATTATTCTATACATGTAGTTTAGGAATAACAAAATAAACACACACATGTCATACAAAATAACACACACACATATATACCACACACACTTTCTATCAGGAGAATTTGTTTTAATTGTGTAAATGACTTTTAGCATAGAACGAGAGGTTACTGTAGTATAAAATTAGAGATGAGTTGGTTTGGTTTCCTGGAAACCGAACCCACCCAAACTAACCTGTGCTGAGTAGTACCTGGTCACGGATCAGATCTTCTCACCAGCTCTGGATCCAAAAACTGGTCAAAAACCACCCTTGTGGTGTCGGATCTCCCGTGTTTTGGATAGAGTGCAGACTATTTGATCCAACCAGCGGGACAATACCTTGGTAACAGGCTGCTGGTTGGCTGAGAATGGCTGTCCCTCAGCCAATCAATGCATCCCCATAGACTTCAATGGACCAATTGAAGTCTGTGGGGAAGCACTGGTTGAGTGACAGCCATTCCCAGCCAAACAGCAGCCTGTTACCATGGTAATGGCCGCTGGTTGGATCAGACACACAAACCTGCACATGTCAGTTAGATACAAGCAGACTTGTGTGAGAGTGTTAAAAAAATTATTTGGGGTCCTCTACCCTAATTTTGAGCCGGTACTGGTTTTGGAAATATGAGGGTAAAACTATGTAGGGGTCCCCAGTATTTTACAAAAGCAGAACATGGCTCTTACTAGTGGGGGTGGACTGCCACAGCAAAAGGACATACTTCACTGGGTCCCCCTGCCAAAGCATTCAGCACACCCTAGTAGTCTTCCCAGACCAGGGATTCCTTATGGAGTAGGGACCCTCCAATATAGGGGTCCCCCCTCTGGGGACAACACAGGTCCAGGCTGATAGCCTGGGGCTATGCTCAGCACCCCTGGAATGGTGGGTGCTGAGCTCATGGACTCTTACAGAAGGACTACAAGTCCCAGCAAGTCTGTCCCACTTGCAAGTACTTGGAGAGCAAGCATGCGAGGCATTAAAGGCCCTCTGGTGCCTGTAGTCCCCCTGAAAATAAATTGTCAAAAAAAACAATACACACACTGAATATTGTATTATTTATTAAACAATCACACAAACACTCACTCATACTAAATACTTACCTTCACTCCCTGTAGCCATTCTGTCTTGTTATTATAGCCTTGATGGCTGTAAAAGAAAAATCTATACTCACCTACCCTTGTGACATGTCCTCTTCGGTCAATGTAGACATCCAGGGTCTTCTTAAAGTAAAAAAGAATGATTGAATGCTAACCAGGAAAATCTCCCATTGAAAGCCAAGGAGCTACTCATGGCTGCTGTTGATGTGCTGGGCAAGGAATGCTGTATACTCAAACAGCAACAAGAAAGGTTATTGCTCCAATCCCTCAAGCCCAGTGGCCCCTCTACACCCAGCCCAATGCCCCCCATACAAATGATCCCCATCCTAGTGTATCCCCCTTCTCCAGCCCAGTGAACCCCATCATCTCACTGACCCTCTCCTACCCAGAGTCTTCCACCAAGAGAGTTCAGTGTCTCCCCCTTCCTTCCCTCCATAGTGGCTTGAAGGCATGGAATTTCACAGAAGGCCATGCCCCTTGCCACAAGGCCACACCCACTTTTATGGATGTGTGTCTTCAATGTGTGCATGTAGGGCTGCTTCCGTAATTTTTTTACAGGAACATTTTAAATTCACAATCCGCTCTTGGGGTTAAGGTTAGGCTGCAGGAGGGGAGGGTTCGGCTTTTGGAAAGCTGGGTTAGGTTACTTAACTGCATGCATTGGGATTCTGACTGTTGGGATACAGACTTCAGTATTCTGACCACCAACATCCTGATCCAACTCAGTACTGTTCATATTCCTTTTATCATTTTGTAATATTTGTTGGCTTTCAACCAGTTGACAGCTGCAATTTTATCAGTGGGTGCTTCTAACAACACTTTGTATATGGTATAGTAAGGTGTCAGTCAGTAATTGTATGTGAAATTATCAGAAAATTACATGTTTAAGTAGCATATTTACATCATTTACATCATGTGATATTTTTGGCTAAAGTCGCATTGTGAATTTAGGAAATATCACATGAATGTATTACATTTCACATGCAGGGACAGAGCTTGAGAGAGAGAGAGTGGTGATTGGTGATCCAGTGAGTTCCTCTGCGACTCCGCTCATCATATAACTAGTCTCCTGCTCCTGCTCAGTGAACCCGGCCATTTGATGTGAGCAGTAAACTGAGACACTGGCATCACAAGGGGGTGCGGGGGGTGTGGGCCGCACCGGGTGACACCATCCGAGGGGGTGACACCAAAATAGCAGAGCTGCTCTGCTATTTTGGTGTCACCCCCTCGGATAGTGTCACTGAGCAGCTGCAGTTGCAGCCACAGATGCAAGGGAGAGGCTTTTGGCTGTCCAGTAGTTGCTGCTGTGCTGAATTGGGAAGATTACTCAGCATAGCAGCACAGCAGCCCCTAGCCTCTCTCATGCCCATTGATTGCAGAGGACGGGGGGCATGACCAAAAGTGCAAAACATAAGTGGGCATGGCTTCGCAGGATGAAGGCACACATGGCTGATTACAGAAGCCAAATCCCGGCTCTGCTCTCCCTGGTAGCAGGCAATGAAGGCTGAGCGGGAGTAAGTGAAAGAGGAAGAAGCCTGCATAACGCAATCTTCAGATAGAATTTATTATCACAAGGCTCCGTCCCGGTAATTTTTTTACAATTTATTTTAGTAAATCTGATACAGATTGCATTTCCCAGTACAGGTAATGTATTGAGAATGTGATCTGCTTATTAAAATAATGCAAATTTAAGAGCTTGAAGGAGTTTTTTTATGAAAACTCCTACAAAAGCACTTTAATACATTTAGTTGATACTAATATAATGTGAAAAAGGTGTAAAAACACTCATGTTTAGATTAGTTTAGTAATATTTTTTTTATAAATCCAGTAGGCCCCTATGTTTGGCAACCACAGCTAGTTACTGTACAAATGTATGAAATTAAAACACTTGATCATCAGTGACAAACAATGATAGCAGCAGCACCTTCAGAAGAAAGTAACTAAATAAAATAATACAATAGTATTTACCCTTTCCCATAAAAGGAATTGCATTTTGGCAGTGGAGGTACTTCATCAGAGATGCTAGGAGGTAAGGTTCCTGAGTGCCCCCTGCGCACCCCACATGGTCCCCAACAGCAATCTCTTTGGCTTGGGCATCATCTTCAATTGTTCCTCCCTGCCCACAAATTTCTTACCTGATCGGATTGGTGCCACTGCAGGAGGGGGCTATGCAGCATGTTTAAAATTAAAATGGCCATGCACTGACTCTCCAACACTGCACAAAAGCACAAGGCTTTGACTACAACATTTTTAGATGTACTCTGCCACTTTTGGCACTCCTAGCACCCAGAGGCAAATGCTTCTGTTGCCTCCAGGAGGAATGCCCCTGCATTTGGGACCATTTTCTACATACAATTTACACTAGATATTATGACTTACAAATGCAGCCAATGTTATCATTTAAGGTGTTCATTTTAACCTGCAATTGCAACTAGGTGTGCTAAAATGTTGGATCTGGATTAACTTTGTGTTTCAGTTTTTGGTTTTGCCAAACCACCCCTCATGTGTTTTTGGTTTTGGATCTGTAATTATATATATTATATATATATATATATATATATATATATATATCTATATACATATAAATATAAATATATATATATATATATATATATATATATATTGCTAAAATCACATAATTTGGGCTTTTTTTGTTCCTACAGTGTTATTAACCTCAATAACATTAATTTCCATTCATTTCCAGTCATTTTTCGACTACCTCACAGCTCACGATATTTTTTTTATCCAGTTTAGTCCAAAAAGTTGCACCAAGCTATCTGGCTGACTAAGCTAAGTGGCAGGAGTGGGTGGCACAAATACCTGGCAGATCAACTTCCAACATGGCACATCAGGAAATAATGCTTTCATTAAGGAAGAGGTATGAGGGAGATGGAGTATGTATGTAGTTGAAGTCAGGGAAATGAATGGTTGATTTGTAGTAAATTTAATAAAAATTTTTAATCCGAAGCTAATTTATGAAGTACAGTAGGAGGGGAGAGCATGGGTGAACAATATGTCCCATGTTTTGCACATAACATCAACTTGGTGGTTCAAAATATATATTTTTTAAATGAAAGAGGGCATGCAGGAGATGCTGTCTGTGGCCATAAACATTTCTGAACATTTTCCGCATTCAGCAATCACATGTCGAACATTTCAGGGCTGTGGCAGTACTACTTCCAACATGGCACATCAGGAAACAAATGTTTTTATTAATCAAGTTGCCTGAGGGAGTTGAAGTATGTATCTAATTGAAGACAGGGAAATGAAGGGTTGATTTGTAGTAAGTTTAATTAAAATTTTTGAATCCAAAGGAAATTTATGAGGGAGGAGGGGAGACATTTACAAAAAATAATTTAATTATTCACATCAGTTCTTGTCCCAGTTGAGCTCTTTGGTGGTTCCACATTTTTTTTAAATGAAAGGGGCATGCAGGAGATGCTGTCTGTCCGTAAAAAAATCTGGACATTTTTGTCATTCAGCAACTGCATGTCGAAGACTTCAGTGGCTTTGGCAGTTCAAATACAAACATGGCACATCTAGGAAAGAGAATGTCACTGCAGTGGCAGACAGCATGGCAGTTTAATAAACTACAAAATAATAATGTTTGTCATCTACACAAAAAGATAGTCAGCAATGCCCCAAACAGCGCATAGGTGTAACATGGAATTGTCCTTGGGCCCTCCCACTGATGGATTAATGCCATTGTCGCACCTGCCCATTTCAATTCTTGAAAGGGTGGATGAACTATGTAGTAGCACACTAAGTGGAAGCTCTGAACAGGAAGGGGGCAGAGAGATTTAGAGTCTGGTACTAAACATTTCTTAAAATTCTGCTACTGGGATTATGTATGGGAAGGCAGGGAGGGGAGGAGGGAGAAGATCTCCAGATACCATCACAAAATAGCCTCTCCTTTCGGTGCTTGAGTTGCACCTCACCAAACATGGCTGTTATAAAAAAAGGAAAGCCAAGCCCACCAGTTTGGTATCTACAAATCAAGGTTGGAAAATGGCATAAGAGTATTTTGCAAGTATACCTACTGTATTTGCTGTATGAAACAAAAAAAAAGGGGCAAAGCAGTAACACAAATGCACAGTGCTTATATGGATACACTGGGGTATGGCCTGCAGCATCAAAGTACTTATATGGATACACTGGGGTACAGATGCATACACTGGGGTGCATCCTGCAGCATCCCAGTGCTTATACAGATAAACTGGGGTATGGCCTGCAGCATGACAGTGCTTATACAGATACACTGGGATACTGCCTGTAGCATCACAGTTCTTATACAGATACACTGGGGTACAGCCTGCAGCAACACAGTGCTCATTTGGATACACTGGGGTACAGCCTGTAGCATCACAGTGCTTATACAGATACACTGGAGTACAGCCTGCAGCATCACAGTGCTTATTTAGATACACTAGGGTACATCCTGTAGCATCACAGTGCTTATACATATACACTGGGGTACAGCCTGCAGCATCACAGTGCTTATTTGGATACACTAGGGTACATCCTGCAGCATCACAATGCTTATACAGATACACTGGGGTACATCCTGCAGCATCACAGTGCTTATTTGGATACACTGGGGTATGGCCTGCAGCATCACAGTGCTTATACAGATACACTGGGGTACAGCCTGCAGCATCACATTGCTTATTTGGATACACTATGGGTATGCAAGCATACACTGGGGTACAGCCTGCAGCATCACAGTGCTTATTTCGATACACTAGGGTATGCAAGCAGCATCACAGTGCTTATATGGATATATTGGAGTGGTACGGCCTGCAGCATTACAGTGCTTGTATGTAAGTATACATTGGAGTGGTATGGCCTGCAACATCACAGTGCTTTTATGGATACACTGGAGGGGTATGGCCTGCAGTGTCACAGTGCTTATATGCATACACTGGGGTATGGCCTGCAGTGTCACAGTGCTTTTATGGATAAACTTGGGTATTGAAACATACACTGGGTGGGGCCTGCAGCATCACAGTGCTTATGTGGATACAAAGGGGGGGTATGACCTGCAGCATCACAGTGCTTATATGGATACACTGGGGTACAGCACATAAACTCTTTTTTTAACTTATTATTTTTTAAAAATTGTTTTTAAATTTTTCTTGATTTTTTTTTTACAGCCCATGGATGGACCAGCACAGCCCATGAATGGACAGCACTCCCCTGTATGGATAGCACAGCACTCCCCTGTATGGATAGCACAGTACATCCCTGGATGGACAGCACACCCCTCGATGAACAGCACACTGAATGGACAGCATACCCCTAGACAGACAGCACAGCATACTGGATGGACAGCAAACCCTCCGATGGACAGCACACCCCTGAATAGACAGCACACTGAATGGACACAGCACGCCTCTGGATGGACAGCACACTGGTTGGACAGCACACCCCTGGATGGACAGCACACCCCTGGATGGACAGTACAGCAAACCCCTGGATGGATAGCACCCTGGATAGACAGCACAACCCTGGATAGACAACACACTGGTTGGAGAGCACACCCCTGGATGGACAGCAAAGCACAATCCTAAATGGACAGTGCAGCACACCCCTGGATGGACAGCACAACCCTGGATAGACAACACACTGGTTGGACAGCACACCCCTGGATGGACAGCACAGCACACTCCTAAATGGACAGTGCAGCACACCCATGGATGGACAGCACACCCCTAGATGGACAGCACACTCCTGTATGGACAGCACAGCACAGCCATCCCTGCATGGAAACTCAGCAGCAAATTGCACCAATTATCGCAGGGAGGGACTTATATGCCATCCAAAACCTGTGAAAATCCAATGTGGGATTGATGACATTTTGCTTCGTTTTCGATTCTGAGTCAGGCTGGAAACCTGAGCCTGACTCGGATCATGCTTGGATTCACTATGTTTGGGTGGTCCGGTACTCTGACTAATTTTAAGCCAAATTCAGCAATATCTGTACATAGTACATAAAATTATTGTGAACAAAATTATTTAGAGAAATTGTTTGTTAATTGCAGAGATAAACAGTATTGGCTTAAAAAACCAAACACAGCCAAACTTTGTGTTTCCAAGTTGAACAGAGTCCCAGCTCAGATCACATTTGGGGTTTGGACTCAGATTGCTTTTGGGGTAAGTTCAGCTCTTGGATCTAAAAAATGGATCTCGGGTTTTGGCTTGCATGTAAACAGATACAAATTACATGGTTCTAGCTATTTTTACCGATTTTAAAGAAATCCAAAACCAAAACCGAATCAAGACACTTAAGGGAGGTGTTCCAAAACCAAAGCATTTGAGAGTGATTTTGCAAAGACCAAAACCAAAATATTGGGGTCTGCGGTAACGATACTGGATCAGAACCTCTATATACCCCTGCCTGTGCCTTCTAAAATCCTTCCTATAAACCTCTAAGGATGACGCTAATTTACGTACGCAGTCATACAGTAAATAAAGACTTAGACCTGGAATCTGTGGTTCCAAAGCACAAGTGTTATTCAAGTAAAAGTTCAGACAGTTATACGCAATTGATCCAGACACAATTTAGGCGCAAAAGAAAATTATACGGACCCAAGTACAGTATACATACGCAGCGCTTCCGGACCCGAAGATAGGCATCAGCAAGAGACCCCTCGTCATACAGCATTCAGCACGAAGACTAAGAACCCAGCATTTGAGCACATATAGTTATACCCCCCCAGAATAAACAGGACAATAGAGAAGTTTCTGGTTCTTCCATCTGGTACATGCAAGTTTCTGGCTGTATTATTTTAGCACAATAACCATTTGGCACCTTACCGATAATTTCTTTGGTGGAACTCAATGTATACTGATACCTAAAATGTTTCCCACCAGACTTAATGGAGCGTAACAGATCATTGTTTATGGACTCATTATCAGCTCTTTGTGAGAAGGTCATCATCTGATTATTCCCCGGCACTTCCCAACTCCCAGGTTTATTGGGGTTGGTTATGTTTAAACACAAAAGTGATCTATCTACTTGGAATTGATAGCATTTGAAATGAGGTGGTTTGGATGAGAGGAATTTTCCATCCAATGTTTTCCCTTTTTGCAATTCTAAAATTTCTGTGATATTCAGCGGAAATGGCACCAACCCTACATTATCCTGTCCCTGTGGCACATGTGAACACACCCAGCAATCAGTTTGATTAACACTTTGCCTACCGTACTATGATAATCCTCTAAAGGATACCCACCCAAGTACGGGCTATATTTAGGTTGGCACCATTGGATACAGTTCTCATCAACTAGGGACCCACAAAGCTCACAAATACAGGAATCTTCAGACGATAAACCTCCACACCTTCCCCGAGTATCAGGAATGACAGCTCTCTTAACAATAACAGTACTAAGATTGGTCAGACACTCCCCTGATTGGCATTGCACTCCTCCCGACTCCACTCCATCAGCACTGCCATCAGCTCCCATTTCCTCAATCGGTCTCCCATCACAGACACTGGATATCCCCGAACTGACCAGGATGTTGAACACTCTAAAAGAGAATATGAAAATGAACACAGCAGGCCTGTCCATTGTCACAACAAGATCTGCAAATTTATCTCAGTTCAGGTATCTCTCTACAACCTGTTCAATCCTCTTGGAACAAGCTCACGAGTGACAGGTCCACACTCTCAGCCTTGTCTCTGACTTGTTTCTCCACTGGTTGATTGACCTTTTTACAGTGAGTGGAATGGACCCAGGTATCTCTCTTGGCCACCTTCAAAGATGTAGAACTTGTCAGCAGCACCTGGTATGGACCCTCCCAATGATCAGTCAAACAACCTGAACGCAAGAAATTTCTGATCATAACATATTCTCCTGGTTCAACATCATGACAGTTAGTTTCAGGCATATCATTAGACAACAATTTCAGTTTCTGCTGCTGTTGCTTTAACTGCTTACTCATTGATATAAGATTCTTTACAGTTACCTCGTTGTTACCCTTTAGGTCTTCCTGTGTCAAATGGGGACAGATTTAGAGGGGGTCTATGAGTGGTCCTTATGCTATGTAGGACCAAAGGTAACGCTTCTGGCCACCCTAATCCAGTCTCTGTCATGATTTTTCTTAGCTTATTTTGAATAGTCCCGTTCATCCTCTCTACCTTGGCACTGGCTTGCGGTTGGTATGGGGTATGAAGTCGGCTATTAATACCCATCAGCTTACACATATTTTAAAAAACATCACCTGTGAAATGAGTACCCCTGTCACTCTTGATGATTTTAGTGATACCGTACCTGCATACAAATTCCTGAACTATTTTCTTTGCAGTAAATGCAGCAGTATTAGTGGCCGCTGGGTAGGCCTCAACCCAGTTAGAAAATACGTCTGTTCACACTAATACATACTTGAGGTTCCTGCAGGGTGGTAATTGGATGAAATCAATTTGTATCACCTGGAAAGGTCCATCAGTCGGTGGAATGTGGGACGGTTCGGTAGGGATCGCCTTCCCTATGTTCTTTCTCAAGCAGGTCAGACAGGGCATTACTATCTTTTCTGCTTGTGAAGAAAAACCTGGTGAGCACCAGTATGCCCTCACCAACTTGCACATTGCCTGTTTACCCAGATGAGTCAGACCATGTGCTGCCTCAGCCAGGCTGGGGTAATATGCCTTGGGGGCTACTGGCTTTCCATGTCCATCCCTCCAGAGTACAGAGGACTCTTGCCCACATCCCTTGGACTTCCAAATGGATTTTCCTGAATTGAACACAAATTTTGCATCTCAATTAATTTCAGCATATCAATAGTTTGAAATGACATAATTGTTTCAGTTGGAGAAAACATTTTTAACCCTGCTGCCCATTTTGCAGCTTCATCAGCTCTGTTGTTGCCCAGTGACACCGGGTCATCCTCACATGTATGGGCTTTGCATATAATTACTGCCACTGCTTTGGGCAGTTGGATTGCTTCTAAAAGATGTCTTATGTGTCGGGCAATGTGCAACTGGTGTGCCTGCTGCTGTCATAAAATTTCTCAGATGCCATAGAGCCCCAAAATCGTGCACCACCCCGAACGCGTTCCTCGAGTCAGTGTAAATGTTAGCAGATTTGCCTGATGCCAGTTCACATGCTCTAGTAAGTGCTACTAACTCTGCCACCTGGGCTGAGTGAGGAGGACCAAGAGGTTTAGCTTCTATGATGTCTGTGTCATTTAAAACAGCATAACCTGTACATAATTCACCTGTGTCTGTTTGTCTATGACAAGTCCCATCCGAATAAAAAGTTACATCCACATTCTCTAAAGGTGTGTCATGTATGTCAGGTCTAGCAGTAAAGGTCTGATTCAGATATGTCATACAATCGTGCGTATCATTATGTCTGCTGAACTCACCTCCTGCCAGCAACTCCTCTCCTTCCACCCTTTGTACATCATGTTGTACATATGGTAGGTATGTTTGCTGGATTCAGCGTACTGCAACGTTTAACAGTAATATTTGCAGGAGCGATTAGAGCTAGTTCCCATTTGGTGAACCTAGCCAAGGAGACATGTCTGGTTTGAGCTCAGTTCAACAGAGCAGAAACAGCATGGGGAGTGTAGACAATCATATCATGGCCCAATACTACGTCCTCACTTTTACTCACCAATAGAGCGGTAGCTGCTACACTTCTCAAACAGGTGGGGAGTGATCTTGCCACAGTGTCCAATTGGGCACTGTAGTATGCTATGGGCCTACTGGCATCACCATGTTTTTGTGTAAGGACACCTGCAGCACAACCATCAGCTTCCGTACAATACAAATCAAAAGGTTTTTCATAATCGGGTATTCCCAATGCAGGAGCTTCTGTCATACTATCCTTAAGATTAAGGAAAGCCTGCTCTGATTCCTCTGTGTGTATGACACGATCGGGCTTTGAGGAAGAGACTAATTCCTGTAAAGGTAAGGCCAAAATAGAAAAACCTGGTATCCACATTCTACAGTATCCACACATTCCCAAGAAGGTACGAATTTGCTGTTGATTCTGCAGCAGTGTCATGTTTTGTATTGCCTGAATTCAATCTGTTGTAAGGTGTTGTAACCCCTGGGTTAGGCAGTGTCCCAAATATTTTACTCTGGATTGGCATGGCTGTAGTTAGTCCTGACCCCTAGCGTTGGCTGCCATTCTCCAATACAGCATTTATGTCTACAATTGGAGCTGGTGCCTGCTGAACAGTTGCTGGCCTCTGTGCATATCCCTTATGGGGATATCCAGGTCTTCCCTGATGTGGGATCCCTACTCTTTTTACTGTACAGTTTCTACTTAAGTGTCCTGTTTGTTTACAGTTAAAACATGTTCGTGTATCGGGTGAAGACATGTGGTGTTGTGAGGTTTGCGCAGAGGGTAAAGGTGGTGGATATGGGTAAAGATAGGGAGGGTAAGGGTATTGTGGGGGATAAGAAGTTGGTGGGTAGCCTGGGACCTGTGGTTGCATTGGGTTAGTGGGATAGAGTTGTGTTTGTTGTTGCGTGGGGTTAGTGAGAGCACATACTTGTTCAGAAGTGAGTGTGTGTGCAAGTGCAAGTGCGTCTGTTGGCTGTGATGTTACCGTCATTCCCTCCAGAGCTTGTATACTGACAGCCATTAGTTTTTCGCTCTGGGCTTCTCTCTTCTTGGAGATGTTTTTATCATGTCCAATGGTGGTTTCTATGAGGGTATCTATTGTGAGTCCCCGCCAGCCAGGCTGTGAGGCCTGAACCAGAGTTTTTAATCTCTCTTTCAGACCGTCCACAAGTACTGTGACTATCATTCCCCGGTGGTGAGTGCTATCTTTAATATCCTCTATCCCAGTGTACTGGGTGATAGTCTGCAGAGCCCGATTGCAATAATCTTCTGCAGTTTCACTCTCCTTCTGCTTAATGGTGAAAATTTTGTTACAGTTAACTACTACTGGAAAATATATACCCAATTGAGTTACAATGCGGGAAATGTTACCTTGGTTTACTTGGTCTGTTCAGGGAACATCACCATCCAATACACAATCCATGATAAATTTTCTCACGTCGGTATTGCGTGGCAGACACCACATGCCAATCTTTATTAGTGGGTTCATGTGAACTACCCAAATTTCTTAAAAATCTTTGACATTTGGCTAATTCCTTTTTGGGATCGGGGAAATCATTTATGATGGAATTTAGTTCTGATCTTGTCCAAGGACAATGCATTACTACTTCCCTCATGGGCACTATACCATTTGCATCTGCATTTCCATTTGGAACAGTTATTGTCCGAATGGGATGCAGACCGGTAGCACTGCTACCTTTGACCTGATTACCTGGCTGGGGGTTTAGTCTGCTGCTACGTATGGTATGAACAACTTCCTCTATGGGTGCAGAGGGCATTAAAACTTACCTTGCTGTTACCGATGGAGATGGAGGCACCACTCGTGATTGTGGTGATGCAGCATCTATCATCTGCACAGCATGGGAAATGGCAGACATTACAATAGGCTCATCATCCGTATCATGAACATTTTCTTTATAGTTGGTTAAGAGAGGGTACAAGTTGCTTGTTACATTGTTATGGGTATTTTTGGTAACTGTACTTGCACCTCCATCTACATAAGGTGGGGGAGGTGAGCGTGAACTGCTGATAATACTCTCCACAATGCTACCTTGCCGCACGGATGCGCCATTTTGTGGCTCGCCCGTATTGCAATTTAGCGCCGCAGATGTATTTTCTGGCAATGTGCTCACGACGCTAGTTTGCGTCATTTGAACATTTTTAAGCCACGCATCCCCTTCATGCTGCCACAGTTTTAAACATTCAAAATATTTAACCTTTTTCTCACGGGAGCGCATCAAACTGATGTGATCCCGGACATTGTCTAACACATTTTTATCAAAACTACCAATTCTGGGAAATGGTCTAACACTCTTCCTCATCATATTAAACCATAAATCACAATACCTTATTGCATAAGTACCGTACTTAGTATGCATGATACGATGGGCAGATCCAATCGGCGCCTCCATTAGCAGCACATCATTGTCTAACATCTCTACTGTTTGCGCGGCTCCCATTCTGAGACAACTCCTACGCTTTTCAATAAAGATTTAAACTGGTGAAAGACAATCAAGATACTTTCACTTACCTGTGGACGATTTAAGTCGGCGGTGCCCACACACCTGGATAAGATTTAGTAAGGCAACTTCCACACCTGGATAAGATTTGAAAAAGGCAACTTCCACACCCGGATAAGATTTAGTAAGGCAACTTCCACACCTATGAGAGTTTATATGTTGGCTACTCTCATGCACCTCTCTACAACAAAGACAACATGTACACCTGATACTGTGTATAGAACGGTAAAGCTGCTTACCGAGCGGCTAGACTAACCCTTGCACCTAGCCCTTAAAGGTCATACAGTACCCTTAACTTTGATCAACAAATATTCACTGTTACACACTTTTTTCCTGTGCAGAAAAATAAATGTTAATCCAGATATTGGTAACAATTGGAAAAAAATGAAACCTCAACGGCTTTGTTAAAACATGTGGCAGCAGAACCGGAAGTGTGTATACACTATTGTGCGACCAGCCGCATACACAATAATGTGACTACCACACAACCGTATAATGACTTTTTAACTGCGTACACAAAAGTGCGTCTTTGCTATGTGCCAACCTGCGACTTAGCCGCGTACTCAGTACTGCAGCACCCCTTTAAATGTAAGGTTCTATCAACAGAGGAAAACCCTGCATGTGGCCACTCCACCCTTTGCTGAAATATGGATAGACGTATGTACCATGTGAGCAGGTAAGTGACTTCACTATGAGCCCCCAACTAAAGATACTGGATCAGAACCTCTATATACCCCTGCCTGTACCTTCTAAAATCCTTCCTATAAACCTCTAAGGATGACGCTAATTTGCGTATGCAGTCATACTGTAAATAAAGACTTAGACCTGGAATCTGTGGTTCCAAAGCACAAGTGTTATTCAAGTAAAAGTTCAGACAGTTACACGCAATTGATCGAGACACAATTTAGGTGCAAAAGAAAATTATACGGACCCAAGTACAGTATACATACGCAACGCTTCCGGACCCAAAGATAGGCATCAGCAAGAGACCCCTCATCATACAGCATTCAGCATGAAGACTAATAACCCAGTGTTTGAGCACACATATTTATACCCCCCAGAATAAACAGGACAATAGAGAAGTTTGTTGCTAATGTCATTGGTTCCCAGGGGAGAAGCATCTGTTACAGGGCATTTAACAGGCTGGTTCAAATAGACTCTCCCTGCCTCTAACAGCTGGGGATCTTTCCCTTCCCACCCCCTGCAACATCCTAACTGTTGTTCATGAAATATACATTTTGTTGCTTGTAGGCTCTGCGATCCATAACTCGAGAATGCATTATGCGATCTCCCCACCGATAACACCAGAATACTGTAAAAAGAGTACGCATCAGTACAAAACCAAACATGACTTGTTTAGCATGTATAATACCTTAGTTATCAAATATCTTTATTTCTCAGCATTTAAACTAACTGAACCAACTTAAATCATGCACTTTAAAGCTTATTAAACCTTATGAGTGAATATGTAATGTGTGAGTATTCAGGGTTTGATATAAGGACGCTAGTTAACTTGGGGCAGATGCGTGCGCATAAAGCTAATAAAACAGTGGTTTCATACAAAGTCCTATGCATTCGCTAATATGCGACTAGTTAACAGCGCAATTGTGTGTATTAATGTGTTTATGAGAAATGGTGAAAGATGCAAATGCATGGTGCTAATAGTATTATCACCACATGTACTAAAATGTGAGTTTATCTAAAATGGGAAAGGGGCGGCCATTCGCAAAATGGCATCTTGCGATCTAATTTTCAAGATGGCGTCTTGCGGTCTGCCACAAGATGGTGTCGCCTTGATTAAATTTTAAACTGAACTTGTCTCAGCCAATTATTCAGCTTCGACAGCGGTCATCTATAGTTAAGTGTACTGTATTACCTATAGGGCTAATGCAGAGTTTTGGCAAAATGAACATACTGTAGCGTAAATAACTGTAAACAGTATTGCACTGATAAATAGCTAATTCCCATCCATATGCAGAGCCATACAGATCTCAAGATGCGTACACCTCTGTGTCAGCAGCATACAGTATGAACATTGCTTTTGACATGTCATCATCATTGTGTATTTGCACTAGCCCTATAGCAGATGCAAAATATAAATCTTCTAACAGGTTTATATGCTTGTTTTCTCAGGTCTTAGGCAGAATTACTGTTCTCAGCCTACAGAATGTTAGAATACCACCTCAGATGCATGTTGGCACAAATGGCAGAATTACACAAGTCTGGTCATGCATGGAGGGAAATCACTAAATATACACTCTGCAGACTGTCATAGTACTCACTTTGCATCTGCCCCCTACATTTTTATATTAATGTGAAACTATTTTACCTGTGTTGTAGCAACTTGCATAAATATTGTGTGATTAAAAACTCAGACAATGCTTGTTTAAGAATAAGAAATATACTTAATATATCTATTTAAAAAAAAAAGACAAACAGGAGCAGTCTTTGGAATGTGCTCACATGGGCACATACAAGAAATATAATGAAGGTTTTTCAGTGAACATCATACAGTATACTGTGGAGAATATTGACATCTAGTGTAAAATCGTCAGATAATAATAAAAGTTTTGCAGTGCTGTATCTTATTAACAGCACAGATGCCTATTCAATTTCTAGTCTACATGGTGCATGTAAAGCATAATGTTTTCATTGTAAAAACATTTAAGAGGACCTGTCACCTCTATGACAAGTCCACTTTTCTTTCCTAAAGTATTGTCAGTGTCTGTAAGATAAAAAAAATACACTTCACTACACCTGGTTTGCCTATGTGAGAGACAGATAGATACCACTTAGTTTGCAATGGCTGTAATGAGCTTTAGTAGAATAGCACATTACATCCATACTGAGAGAAATAGAGAGAGGGAGAGAGGGAAAGAGAGAAGGATGGAGAGAGAGAGAGATTTCACAATGCAGAAGCATCATGTCCACTTACAGTATACCGTAACCTAAAGCCCTTGATTCTGTGTAGACTTGTCTATCTGTCACTATAATAGTCATGCTTTACTACAGAGTTTTCTAATTACTCAATGAACTTTACTTATTTTTTAGTAGTGGCCAATCAAAGAAGTGCTGTCATTACCAATAAGACTTTTATAGTGCCTAATCACTTGGCTGTAAAAATAAAATATAGTATTTCAGGCTTTGCATCCAAATGAAGCTGGGCTGAGTGGTGGAACAGTAATAAGTTTTGAGAGTGTGGCATCTTTTTTCTTAAGGAAGATAAATTCTATAGCAGTATACTGTATTTTTATTATTATTATTGTTATTATTATTATTATTATTATTATTATTATTATTATTATTATTTATTTATATGGTGCCACAAGTGTTCCACAGCACCTTACAAAGTACATAAACAAATTGTTGACAAGTGACTTACAGAACAATATAATACAGGACCAGGAACCAGGACATGGATAATATATATTGCTACATTAGTGACCATAACACCCAGATAAGCAACAGAGCATAAGCAACCAAGTGTTAGGTGCACTAGTGGTGAGTAAGAAGTAGATGAAACTAAAGTAGGGAGAAGCACGAGAGGGTAGAGGGCCCTGCTCGTAAGAGCTTACATTCTAAAAGAGAGGGGAAGACAAACAGGTTTGACACAGATGGGGTAGATGGGGAGGAAGGAGCATGTAGCAGGAAGTAAGAATGATAGCTGGAAGGCTTTGATGAAGTAGTGGGTCTTAAGAGCCCGTTTGAAGGATTGCAAAGAGGTGGAGAGTCTGATGGGGAGTGGGAGAGAGTTCCAGAGGTTTGGAGCAGTGTGGGCAAAATCTGGGAGGAGGGAGTGGGAGAAAGTAATAAGTTGGCATGAAAGGCAGCGTGCATTAGTTGAACAAAGAGAGCAGAGAGGAAAGTGATGGGAGATGAGATCAGAAATGTATATTGGAGAAGATTGGGTGAGGGCTTTATAAGCGAGCATGAGAACCTTAAATTGGGTTATAAAAGGGGAGGGGAGCCAGTGGAGGGCTTGTAGGAGAGGGGCAGCAGATGTAGAGTGTTTGGAAAGCATATGCGTAGCTTAATATCTGGCTGAATCTGTGAATAGCTGTGACTTTCACAACCCCATTATTAAATATTATTATAAACCTTTTACTTTAATTATGCCTATTTTGTCAGACCTGATTCTGACAATTTCTGATGGCAGCCCTAAGGGCTAGGCTAAAATTAAGGTTAGGGTTAGAGTAGTGTTTGGGCTATAATACCTGAAATTGCCAATGTCGACATTGTTATTGTAAAAATTTGCTTGTTAACATAATGTCCTTGTCGATATTGTGAATGTTGACATTTACCACACCGTTATGTCTCTAAGTGACCAGTTAAAATATTGCACCAAATTTTTTAAGAAATAGGCTTTGGAAGGGCTTTACAGTACATTTTATCGAGTTTCACGTATTGAAGTGTCATAATTTCAAAATGCTAAAATTTCAGTCAGATTCAAACTATGTAACTTACCAGATAAAACTGGATGATGTCATTCGATAAAATGCTAAATTTAAAGAAATTAAGGAATTTTAGAGAGAACCATAGGACATAAGCATATCTACTGTATATGTTTCAGTTATTTGAAATGGGATGCGATCAATTTCCTGACTGCGGGGATTCCAGAGCTCTGAATGCTTACGCCGGAATCCTGCAGGTAAGTAGCAGAGTTGGAGGGAGGGTTAGCATTAGGATTAGTGGTTAGGGTTAGGCATTTGGTGGAGGATTATGATTAGGAACTAAGAGGGGAGGGTTAGGTTTAGTGTGCAGGGAGGGGGAGGTTAGGTTTAGGCACTACAGGGGTGGTTAGGGTTCCCTGGGGAGGGAGAGTTAGGGTAGGTGAGGGGGAGGCTTAGAATACTGACCAACAAGTGTCGGTATTCTAACACTGTCAGGATGCCGGCATCAGGGTTCTAACTGCAGGGATCCTGAGTGCCAGCATCCTGTACCCATCCCATTTGAAACAGCTTGGCACTAGTTCAAGATTATGAAATAAAGTTACCTAAACTGTCTGAACATAAGATTCTAGGGGGTATATTTCCTAAAGTGCAGGTTTTTTGAAGTGGAGTTGTTTCCCATAGCAACCAATCAGATTATACTTATTTATCTAGCACCTTCTAGAAGATAATAGCTAGAATCTAATACAATTTGCACCAGTTCCATTTCTATTTTGCTAGGTACAGGTGGCAGTATAGGACCTGGTGGGTCTGTTAACCACTGCTGACATGTATTAAAATCAATGTGTTTGCTTTTTTTTCCAGTTAGATTTCTATATTCCACTCATTGACCAACCAATGAATAATGAGGTGTGGGGAGGGGTGTTTTATAGGTAATTTAAGCACAATAATACAATATCTGCCTGTATGCGGGAGTATGATATGGATGGATTGGGAGCTCTAGTTGCCCGTAGAGGCACAGTGGAGCATACTGTTGTCTGTAGCTGGCACAAAAATGGCAGGGGCACCAACAGGAATACTATGGGGTATATTTACAAAGCTGTGTTAGGAGATAAAGTGAACAATGATAAGGTACCAGCCAATCAGCTCCTAACTGCCATTTTGCAAACACAGCCTGTGACATGGCTGTAAGGAGCTGATTGGCTGGTACCTTATCACTGTTCACTTTATCTCCTAAAACAGTTTAGTATATAGACCCCTAATTTACAACTATGTGTTGACTACAGTATGCTATATACATGCAGTATATGAGAATCTTTATTTCCATAAGGGGTACAGCTTTTTGTGTGCACTTGCTTCACCTCCTGACCTGTGCGCTTTATCCATTGTGTGCACAAATCCTTCCTGAGCACCTCTGCTCTGGCACTATTTCCTTTTTTTCATAAATGTTTAATATTATGATTTTCTTCCTCATCCCCCAGTGTGTAAAGTGTGTCTCCAGGACCATCTTGACTATCTCAGTGTATACCTGAGTCATCTTTATGTGCGATTTCCTATCATTTTCCATTTGTCTTTTACAATTTGAAAAATATGGAGTTGTGATGATGCAGGCATAATCAGTCACTTACCTTGCTCCATATGCTCTCATCGGATGGCTGCTGAGATATTCAGATGATTCTGGAATACTGGCTGAGTGACTTCTCACTGGAAAGTGAATAACATTATAACTAGGCCTCTACAAGGTATTAAGACATCAACAAGAAGTAGACAACATAGAGGAGAGCACCTTATTTGCCAGATTGAGTAAGATCATCACTGGCACAATTGCTTCAGACCTAATGTTTCACCTATGTGTATTCATACACAAAGGTGACTCATGACAGTACCACCTACCTAGCAACCCAACAAACTACAGTAGGTGCCCAAAGTCTGTCTAACAGTATCACCCACATGCATTGGGCAAACTTTACCTACAGAAGATGACATAGAAGAATACACACACAACAGTATGCCCTAGAACCCATATTCTTCAGATAGACCCACCTACCATACAAACACTCACAGAGCGGATACTCTCCTGTACAATTGATTGTCATTTTGATTGGGGATTCCTCTGCATTTTGGTATCCAAATGAGAGGACTACCCATAAAGGTTATACTAACTAATCCTTCCCCCTACATGGTGTCACTCACACAGCCTCACAATCTGCAACACACACACCCTCAAAAACTAACTGATTAAGGGTGAAATGTATCTTGGAGAGAGATAAAGTGGAGAGAAATAAAGTACCAACCACTAAGCTTCTAACTCTCAGTTTTCAAACACAGCTTGTGAAATGGCAGTTAAAAGCAGATTATTTGGTACTTTATCTCTGTCCACTTTATGTATCTTCAAAGTTTAAAGCATCTCCCCCTTTGTATGTGTAACAAGTTACAAACTATCTAGAACACTGACTGCAAATTACAATACATAGACAATTGTTAAGGAAAGAGAAAAATGACACTAACCAATAGGATTCAGACTAAGGGTCAACCTTTAATGAAGGACTGATTTTAAGCATCCTACTGCTGGGTGACAAGAAGTGAAGGGGCTGGACTTATTTCCCTAGAGATGGTGGTGGCCACACAGATACTTACATGGGGCCATCTTGTCATCTGTGGTGATGCTTGTAACTTGACCAGTCGAGAAAGACCAGACAGCCTACTTTTACCAGGTCCTAGTATCCAATATTGTATATAGATCCTAGCCTTAGGATTATTCAGGAGTATTGTGTATTATCAATCTGATGCCCCTTGCTTTGATGGGAAAACTGGAGTTTTAGATCTAACTCCCAAATTAGCGTTGTGGTTCAGCCTCATGCCAAAATAATATTGTAATGGGTTTAGCACCAAACTTTAACAGAGAACACATCCTAATGCCAAAATGTACAATGCCCATGAGTCTAGCAACTAAATGTACTCTATTATACACTAGCCTAATGCCTTTGAATTAAAAGGGCACACCATGGTGTTCTAGTGGGCTTTAAAAAGAATAGGTGTCCCACTGGGACTTTGCCTGTTCAGCCAATCCTGGTGGGTACAGATTGGGGCAAACCTGGGAGCTATTTCATGGGGTATCTTTGTGATGGCCCATCCCAGAAGGGGTCTGTGATGATCTTTCAAGATCCTATACTTGACCAGCACCACATCCTCTGTTGATCCTGAAATGTTTTTGGTCCCAGCATCATCACTTGGCCAGGACTTCCATCTTAAGGTTGTCTTGCTGCAGAATCTTCTCTACTTTCTAGTGGCTCCTTTTTTTGTCCGTCATCTTCTTTCTTCTATCATTGGGAACTTTTCTCTGCTCCCACTCTGCTGACAAACCTACTGTCTCCCACTTGCAACAGCTAACACAAAATGCTATGAGGGGGTTGAATATGCCCCTTACACAAATTTAAATTTCCATGATATTATTGGTTGGTTGATATTAATACAAAAGGCGGTCAGCGCTCCTGAAGGGGGAATTGGATGACACCACTAGCTGCTACCTCAGGGAATGTCCTATAATTCCCAAAATATATATAATAGCATAAAAAGGTTAGGGGGAGGAGAAACAGCGCTCTGTGGTGAATAATATAAATAAATAATATATATGTCTGTCTGGAAATGTCAATATGAATATTTTATAAAATTCTGGTCGGCAAAAACTTGGGGCTGGGAATTCATGGTAATTAATACATTGTCCTGAATTGAGAGAGAATATAATATAGTATTATATAGTATATTATATTTTCTCTCAATTCAGGACAATATATTAATTACCACGAATTCCCAACCCCAAGTTTTTGCCGACCAGAATTTTATAAAATATTCATATTGACATTTCCAGACAGACATATATATTATTGGTTGGGCTTGAATCTTTTTTTAGATTCAAACTTGTCAACTTGGAAAGATGGTGCTGACTCACTGGAACCATGAATAATGATGGCTTGCCTCCGAAGACTTCTCCCTACAGTGAATTATTTGCTTATAGCAAAGGATCTCTTCATCCCTCATCAGTCCTTTTATCCTATGAAAGTCTCAGCTCCACCTCCTCTCCAGCCACTATTTCACACTGGGTACTGCTCCTCTGTTCCAGCACTGGTCTCTGCTGTGTACCCTTCTACAACTCAAATTTCTCATATTATTATTTAACTCTCCACCTTCTTCTATTATTACTCTATGCCCCTCACTAGCCACCTTTCCCCTGTGCATTTCATAAACCACTTTTCCTTTTTCCCACTACCCACTTTTTTCTACTTCTGCCCTCTTCATCCCTTACCTTCCCCCTCCTCCTCTGCTGACAGTGATGCTGATCAGAAGTAACATTAAGGACTCTGAGGAGAATGTTCTAATTTTAAGATTTTTTTTACCCTATAACCCTGTTATCACTGGCTAAAATTATTTAAGTAACTATTACAGAAATTAAAATCTAAAGACTGCATTAGAAAACCATTAATTTAACCCTTACAATTTAGGGAAAATATCACTAGTGCTATGAAGTTTCTTTCTGTTAAAAACAAGAAATTTTAATTTAAAGAGACCTACGGTATTTATCATAAATGGTAGGAAGTAAAATAATTGTATCACATTAGTAAAAAAATTCCTACAATAAATTTGCTACAATATATCAAAATATATTGCTGGTGCAGCTCAGCAAAAGCCAGCTGTTATGGCAATATTTTTTCAAATAAATTGTTACAATAAGGGATTATTTTATTGCTGTGGTAAATGGTGATAGATATTTTTACATATCACCACAAAGGGGCTGTTCATGATTTTTGGTACCTTTCTATCTGTCCCTGGGCCATCTTAGACAAGTTGTATCCAAAAAACATCATGAAATGCAATAAATAACTATGTTTGTTTTAAATGTACAATAGTTCTTGTGACAGGCTTCTACTCAGAGATCTTAAATATCAGACTTGTGTTTTCAATGATAAAAATGTTCCTTGTGGATGAACTAAGGTATCCTGTGTTGTTCCAAAGAAGATACAGAGATGAAGCAGATTTTCCAGAATACAAACTGCAAGGTAATGTAGGTGGCCTCCAGTCTATCATGTTTTATCTTTTCAGTGCCTTTGACTCTTCAATGTTGTGAAACTACAAATGACAGCAAGTGCTGTGAGAGAAAAATAGCTGGAGAGCCAAAAGTTACCCGGGCATTCCGTCAACCACGTAATGCATTTAAAATGTCACAGCCAGTCTCTTGTGTGGTATCAGACATGCACTGTAGTACCCTGAATGCTGCCTTCCCTGTGCACTTCTATTTCCTCCATGGACCGGCTAATTCACCTCAGGCGGCTAACCTGCTTAAGGGGACCAATCATTGCATTATTGTAGAGGACCCTTCTGACATTGCTGGATGTGGTTTTCTCTTCAACTTGCCCTACTGGATATGCCTTACCCCATACATAATTAATTACTGGGAGAGTAACCAAAGCAAGTCTTTTTGATGTGTGCCATGGCTTAATTCTTAGGCTCTACCTCTAGGTTTAATTTGTACCTCTGTACCAAAAGTGTAAATACAAAGAAGCTTTCATAAGAATCTATTATTAAAGCTTCACACCAACATGGGTTAAAATTCCTAAGAAAAGTACCATAACACTCCATTTGCTGTCAAACAAAAATCTCATTTGGAGGGACCCAAATTACTGTGGATTAATACCTCATTTGCCATGAGGTATTAATCCACAGTAAAGGTATATCATTACTAGAGATGTGCAAAGACCCCAATGTTTTGGTTCAAAATCACCATCGAGTTTTGGGTTTGGTTTTGGTAAAATCTCCACAATCTCCTTTTGAACTTGTGTTCTCAAAAAAGAGATAAGCAGTAGTGCAAAACCACTGATATAAAATGTAGAAATGTATTAATATATCACACACAAATTTCATTAAAAGGTAAAAGCATGTAAAACCACATATTGTGGTATCCCCATATTTACAGGGGATACTCGACATGCTTTGTACATGCAGGTCATTCATCAGAAGCATACAATGTAGTAATAAAAAAACAAAAAAGCAACAAACATCATCCAAAATTATAAAAAATAGAAATACCATTTACTGAAAAAAGTGATGTTCTGAAATGTCAATGTGCCTGCAAAAAGGAAATGTTTAATGCAACAATTATTTTCTCCATTAAGGATGTAGACTGGAAGGGGGCTTCTCTGATCATGACCATCATGTGTATGGAGATCATTCCTGGGCAGAGTTAATGGGGCATAACCTGTTTGTGGAGTACAGATTAAAGATGTTGGTGTATTTTCAGGTATGCATGCAATTAATTGAGTCCCTAATGACAATTTGTTAGTGTTTAAATCATTTCAATCACTGTTGTGGGACTCATGCATCCTATGTAGAGATGAGCGGGTTCGGCTCTCCGAGAACTGTACCCACCCAAACTTTTTGTTCTGAGGCGAGATCCAAGTCCTGCTCAGGTTTACCCACATGACTTGGATTTCAAAACTAGGCAAAATGTCATCATCCAGCTGTCAGATTCTTGCAGGTTTTGGATTCTATAAAGGTCCCCGCAATCGGAACCATTTACACTCTGGCTGGGGACAGTGTACAGAGCAGACATGCTCTTGGTGCAGTTAGTGTAGTTGTCAACTTGTTAGTCATCAATAATTGTCAGTGACTTGTCATGGTCACTATTTGTTCAAGGGTGCAGTGTTGTCAGGCTGGGGCTGCAGTACAAAAAGTGTATGCCAACAAAAGAGGACATTTCTTTCCCTTCTTGTGTTGTGACTAATTCTATATTGTCCTTGGCAGCACCCCCATTACTCTTACAAATAACATTTGCAAATTGTTAAGTTGGGGTATTTCTGATATCTTACCAATACATACCTACTAGTGCAAAAGTTTTCCCACATACCCTTCCCTTTTATACTCATAAAGTGGGGGGTGCTGCTCTGTCACTCACTATTATCCTGTCAATCTAGGGGCAGGGGCTGCAGTACATAAAGGGTTGCTGCTGTATTGTCATGTTCATCAAGGGGCTAGGGCTGCAGATCATAAATGGGTGCTGTGTTGTCCTGAGGTGTTCTGTCAATCCGGTGGTGCTCTTCCCCGTGTAAACTGAAATTAAATAACATTTTTTTTTTTACTTTTTGTGTGTGTACTACTGTAGGTAGTAGTAGTTACACTATTATTTTTCGTGACACTGCCAGCCTGACCACAGTTTATCTTCCATGCATTTGTGACTCTGAAGGTGGTCTGTCTGCACTTGGCAGGGTTGCTTTGTTTTCCATAACAAAGGGGTGCTGTCTGTGCTGTTCATCAAGGGGCTGCTGCCTCATTCAGGGCTGCTCTTCCCCAGAGTTAAAAAAATAAAAATTAAATAAAATTAATATTATCAATCCACAAAAACAATATATATATATATATATATATATATATATATATATATAGCAATACCATGGGTGCGGCACGCAGGGCTATGTAGAAGAGTAGAAGCTCCAACACGTATAATAACGTACAATGTTTCAATCAGTTTATGATTTTCATCAGGTAATAATAAACTGATTGAAATGTTGTACGTTATTATACGTGTTGGAGCTTCTATTCTTCTACATAGCCCTGAGTGCCACACCCATGGTATTGCTATTACTGTTGTGTTGTGTGGAGGCACCGGGCGAAGATATGTTTATTACGTGAGTGCCGGACCATTCTTTGATTATTATATATATAAAGAGGTATGGTCCGGCACTCATTCTTAGAATAAGCAACTGGCTCCGGTGCCCTCAGTGAATTTGAAGATGTAAAATTGAGCAAAAAAGGCTGTGGCACTCAGGGACTAGTTATAAAGTTAATGTATTAAATAGTGTCACATAACAAAAGCCAATGTTTCAGAGCCCTAAGCCCCTTTGTCAAGGTGTGAACAAGTGAAAGACAAAAAAAGTACCTTAAATAGAAAAGAGATAACACCCGCTAAGTGCACACGCAAGGTCAACTGTTCCATCGCCGTCTGGACTCCCAAGGTTGCGGACTGATGACGTCACGTGTTGTCAGCGCTGGGTTGCCATGGCTACCTCAGACGCTTTCTGGCGCTGTGGAGCTGGCCCTGTGAAGAATAAATCCATACATAAAGATAATGAAACTAACTGTGGTTAATGAGTTGAAAAGAAAGAAGCAATCACCCAGCGTCTGATAATCAGAACTAACACAGAAGTGGATATAGAAGCGAATATGGGAGGAGGGAACAGAATGCATACTGAAAAACAAAAAATAAACATATTATGAAATACATATAGAATTATCAAAAAAAGGAATATTATTAGGATAGTATGACCCTATGTATTAAGATGAACAAAAATGAATATGGAGTGCTCTCCATAAGAAGATAAGAAGTTTTTCTTCAAATTAAGAAAATCCAATTGTATGGGAGAAAAGCCACACTGAAGTTTTTAGTATCCATAAAGTGGACAAGTCGGCCGTAGGATCCATCTCTTCTAAGAATTTATAATACTGCAAATTGGATTACGAGCTTATCATATATTGGACTTTTTATATAATTTAATTGAAGTGAACAGATAGCTATTTGTTTTCTTTGGGGCACATCTTCTATACTACTCTATAAAAAAATAAAATAAAATATATATATATATATATATATATTTATAGTTGTGTATGTGTGTGTGTTAGAAACTTAGCTGCGCTATTATTGTTTGGTGATACTGCCTGCCAGACTGCAGTTTATCATCCATATATTTGAGACTCTGCAGGTTGTTGTCCATAAAATGGGGTGCTGTCTGTGTTGTTCATTAAGGGGCTGCTGCCTCATTTAGTGGTGCTCTTCTCCAGTGTAAAAAAAATATTGTTCGGTGACACTGCCGGTCAGGTAGCAGTGTAAGTTTGTTGATATTGAGGATGATCAAATGAGAGGAGAGCAGGAACCACATACCTGTCTTGCAACTGCTGCCAGCAGTCACAATGATGATGCAAGGCTGTCAACATAATCTACGAAGGCCGATGACCAAGGGCTTAAGTCAGGGCATTTAAAATCAAACAAGCAATGTTTTACAGTGTTAAAGAAAATAAAAATAAAAACTAAATTAGCTGCAGAGAATCAAAAAATTGGTAATATGCCATTTACTACAAGAAGTGGCAAGGAAATTTTAAGGCATTGATCTTTATTTATGACTGGTGGTTCTGCATCTCATGATGATGTAAGCTGTTCTTCCTGTAGACATGTCAAAAAAAATTTAAATTGCTAAGGCACATTAACCAACTGTGTGCTCAGAAAAGTCACAGATCCCCAAGGTGAGTCCAAGTATGTCCACGGTTGCCATGTGTGAGCCTGCGCTTTCTAATACTGTACTTGAAGAAAATCTTCCTTCAACCATTTGTGTGCCCTCTGCAAATGTGGGGCTGAGCAGCACAAGTCAACATGCAGACGTAGAAATTAAGGATGCTTCTGTGGAATTGTACCAGGAGGATGAGAATAATATTTCTGTAGTTGGGGCTAAAAAAATGTGATGAGGATTTGATGATGAGGATGATTATGCTGAGGATGTTGTTTGTGTAAATCAGGCAACAGTTGTTGCCCATGGTATGAAAAAGCCCTTTGTCATGTTGGGGCAATAGACAAAAAAACTTGTCATGTGTGGAATTATTTCCACCCAAATCCGGACAACAGTTGTCAAGCCATCTGTAATGTTTGCCAAGCAAGAGTGAGTAGAGATAAGGACTTTAACCATCTAGGAACCTCCTCCCTGTTACGTTACTTGCAGCACATTCATCAAATTACAAAGTGTTTGCAAAATCCAGAAACTTTGGCTATTAAGTCTAGCATCACCAACAAAATTATAATAATGACAGTAAATTAATAACAAGCAGTCCAGTATCAGCTACCAGCAGTTTGGACCAGCACATGCAGTCTCCACGACCAACACCCTTATCCTCAACCTCCTCCTTAATAATTGAAGGTAGTAGTTCCAAAAAATGTTTTGTGGGGGCCCAAACAAACCAAGGATTTCAGCCACGAAAGTATCAGTCCTTGTTGCTAAAGTGCTTGGTTGTTAAACTGTGCATGTCCTTTTTAATATCCCACATACGAGTGTGTGGGAGGGCCCAAGGACAATTCCATCTTGCACTTAATTCTTTACATTTTGCACAATTTGGGGCATTGCCGACTAACATTATTATAGTTTACTATCCTGTCTGCCACTGCTGTGTGGCAATGTTTCATAGATGTCCTACATTTTTTAAACTACTGTGCATTTGTGCCACTGCTCTGTTGCTTACTTTAGCCAGCCAGCTATTGGTAAAAATAAGTGAAATCAATATTGTGAGTTGTGAGGTGGCTAAAAATGCCTTGAAATTCCCGAAGATGATTGTTATTAAGGTTGATAATACTGTAGGAACAAAACAGGTCCAAATTACAGTATGTGGTTTTAGCTGTTTATATAATTTTTTTTGGAAAAATACAAATCCAAAACTAAAACATGCAATGATGGATTTATAAAACCAAATCCAGATCCAAAACCTTGAAAAAGATACAGATACAAAACCAAAACCAGAATATGGGGGTCGGCGCACATCCCTAATCCTAAAATATACTTCATGCATCGAAGGATTTCATCATGCATTTACTGAGTATATTATTTTGAGTCTTTACAGCTGTATATAACCTCATAATATTCACTTTCATGACATACAATATATGGTTCCTTCACCTCATTTTCCTGAACAGGTGCCCTATTTGGCGGATTTGGGTACTCCATACACAAATAATAACTGACAAGACATAAATAATAATGACACAAGTTACAAAAAAAGGACATACTTTTAAAAAGGACAAGTCTGAAGAAAAAAAGACAAGACAACCCAATTTACAGTAGTATATTTATTAACACAAACTACTCTGCCAAAGTCCTAAATCCTCTCTACAAAAACAACCACCAGCCACTTCAATATACTCTCCTGGTATGGGGTGCTTTATAGGGGGTTTGTGATGTCAAAATAACCTGTGCTTGTTTAACTTAAAACTAATAGAAAAGCTATAGGAATGTTTGTCAGTTTATAGCGGAATAAAACTTCTATTTGAAAGCAGATTCTATCAGCAACAGATAATCTGATGGCAGTTTTAGACAGAAAATATATGATGAACATTGCCTTCAGACTTTTATTGATGCTTGAATCCAGTGGTTGTTTTTTTAGACACCAATCCGACAGCAGTGTCCATCATGTTGCAATAGATGGCAAAAATAATTCTTAGTAAATTTAGCCCTAAGCGTACTACATTATAAAGCCACGCAAAGAGTCTTTCCACCCTGTAGATAGTTAATATTCACCTCAGTGACTCCAAAGGAGCATGAGCTTGGGCTGCTTCACTGTTGCGAGAACCCAGTGAGCCAGCTGCTGCTGGGAGAATAACTGTGGGGTGAGGCACTGCTGAGAGTATTCGCACTGGGCAACCTCACGCTTCTCTGAATCCTGGCTTATGGGATTAGACCTACTACATTACATGTTGATCCCGGCCACTCAGCTTGGTATGTCTTCTACCTATATGGTATGGCATCCCTAAAAGTTATCTCGCTCCATCGGAAACACCAGATCAGACCACCATGGAGAGCTCCTGATGGAGATTACACTTTGGCTGATATCTATCACTGGGCTTTCTCCATTAGTAAGTTTCCTGCCAGCAGTCTGAAAGGTACCACTGTCCATGATCCTGGAAAGATCTGAATACTCCTAGAACAGCTCCACTGTTTCACCACAAGTAAAAGAACACTAAGGGGTATATTTACTAAAGTGTGGGTTTATAGAAATAGATATGAAGCCCATAGCTACCAATCAGATTCTACTTATCATTATCTAGCACCATCTAGATGATAATAGCAACAAATTTATTAGTTTGCTATGGTCTAGGACAGTGGTTCTCAAACTTGGTCCTTCATGTTTTGCAGGTCACCCAGCAAGTGCACAGTTGTATTCATTACTCACTGACACATTTGAAAAGATCTACAGGTGGTGCTAATTATTTCAATTGTGATTATGTGAGGAGACCCGGATAACATGCACTGTTTGGGGTCCTGAGGACTGAGTTTGAGAACCTGTGATCTAGGAGCTCCACTGTAAATATATCACTATATATCTTGGGCTAGCTATGTCTCTAGCTACTTTTTAACCCTCAGTCCAGTAGAGATTGGGTATATTTTGAATCCCAAGATATTGATATGTCCTTGGCAGTAAGGAAGGGGTCTGGACCATCCACTAGAATGGTGGCACTAAGTCTGCCTGTGACTTACTGCAGATCATTGTGATGCAAAATGTGTCTGTTTCCTCACAGTGGGGGCAAGGAGGGGGATAACAAGCAGTTTCGCCAGGTGACACATAAGTATAAAAGCAAGTGCACATATATTGCTGGATTATTGCATATTTGTGCTGGACTCACACTATGGCCCCAGATAGAGAGCAGGACTGTAACAAGCACTACTACATGCACAGTTTTATTTTCTACAAAGCAACACAGTCTACACTATGATTTTCTTTTTGAACTTTTTTTGGTTCATTGAGGGAATTAATCCACATATACCGAAGAGGGACAACCACCATGAAAAATCAATAAATGAGTTCTGGAGACCACATCCCCTTCCCATTGACTTTTCCAGAGGAATGAGATTATGTTCCATTTTCATGGCTGTAACTCTATTCTGGTTCACTACTGTTCTACCTATAGATGTGCGGGTCCAGCTCTCAGAAAGCCAACAACAACCGACTATAAAGGTTTCAAATTAACCGATTCCGAGTTCAGAATCACTTTGGGCTACAGAGTCGAATCGAGCTTCAGTTCGGATCTTCCCGCAGTTCGGAACTCGGGTTTAAAAACCAAATTTGAGATTTGGATTGCATGCTTTTATGTCAAAATTATGGCATTTTAGCTGTTTTTTAAAATACAGGTCCAAAACCAAAGCTCGTGAGGGTGATTTTGCAAAACCAAAACATGTAGATGAATCCAGATCCAAAACTAAAACTTGGGGGTCAGTGCACATCTCTAGTTCTGTTTGGCACAAGTCAACACTCACCCAATTATATTTTAACTACAAGGTGCAAATTATTACACAATAATTTACAATCCCCATAAAGATCTACTGTACAGTATGTGGATGGCGGAAAGTCATGTAAAATGACAAAACACTAGCAAAATCACAGAATTTTCTGACATTTAGCCCTTAATAAATCCAGAGAAAGCTTCTAAGTTTTGACTTAACACTGCTTCTTAAATAAACCACTGGGTCTTTTTTCACATTCTTTATTCTTTCACAATGTTGCCCGCTAGGTGACACATTTTAATTCTCTCTATGCCCACTTCAGAAAATGATGTTACTCCTTACTTCAACAACATACATCAAATCATAACCAAATGCTTATAAATATGAATACCAATTTAATTTAGATGAATTTATTGCTGTTGGGCATATCCTTTCTCATGTGACATTACAACATCGGAATGACATGCAAAAGTATAAACATATTAGCATAGCCTTGAACAAATAAGGAGGAACTTTGTTATTCCAAACTCAAATTAACCCATTATATCTATCTTTTTATATTATATACTGTACTCCAGCACTTATGGGACATAAATGTGGAACTAATTTCAATTTATCTTGATAAAGTCAAAATGTGTGTACTTTTTCACTATCATAAATATACAGTATAGCATATATTCGAGAGAGAATGCACATGCATGTTTACAGTCATTCTGTTAGTTTTACATGAACCTGTAGCCAATCACTTTCCTTGGGCCACGGGCTTTGTGCTTTATTTAGTGGATAGATCTTCTCCTTACATAGAACAAATCATTCTGAATTGATTTTCTCACTGGACACAATAAGATTACTATGGTAAAATTTCCTCTTTCAAATTCTATTACATTTCCAATCTCATAACTCCCTCACTCCATTTTTCTCTCATCTTTTGTTACTAGAAATCTTTCATCAACCAAACACTTGAGCAGGAACATAAGTATTACATGTTGCAGAAAGCAGCTGAGGCATACATTATGAATCACTTTATAATGGGGAGGCTGATATTAACTGGGCACTAGCTCCTGGAAACAAATATCATATTTCATTATCTTTTCTGGTATTCAGCTGAAATCTTGTGTCAAAAACACCTGATACACATATAAGTAATGATACACATTTTATCCTCATTTTCTATCTCATTAAGCTGTTACTAGGTAGAAAATGCCTTATGGGCTTGATTCTAAGTTGGATGCACTACTGATGTCAGATGCAGCTGAGCCGTTTTTCCATCCGAATGCACAGAGTCGGAATTGCCATTGAGATGCACAGTCTCATAAATGTCTATAAAATGTATTGGGCTTTTCTTGGTTGTGCCTGAGAGGTGAGAGGGAGGTGACTATGCAAATGCATGGTGATAGTGTATCTTATAGGCATGTTATTGGAGTGTCACAGGTGTGTTACTGAAGTGGTTGTGAATTTAGTATGATTGCAGCATTTGAAGATGCTCGAATTGGGTGCCCCAAACCTTGCACATTCAGATGCACAGATATACCCCAGGGGAGGGCTTGTAGCAGTATTTGCATAAAGTCACAGATGTGCGACAAGCAAAAAATGAAGACACTGACACTGCTGGGTGCTACTTAGAAGCAGGTCCTACGTGACATATTTATATGTGTTGTAAGAGCTGATACACACAAAGAGCAAATGGAATATTGTATATTGTCTACGCTTTAACAGAGCATCAGAAGTGTGTTCTCTAAGTCTCCCTGCACCATTCACTACTATGTAGAGATGTGTGGTTCAGTTGTTGAGAATTCCAAATCCACCCGAATTTTGTGAATCCGGACAGATCCAAGTCACAAGGCCTGATTCAGAGCCGCTCGTAAGCGGCCGCTCATTCGCTCCGAGCAATGTTCGCACATCTGCGCATGCGTATGGGTCATAATGCGCATGCACCAACCAGTCCAGCGCTCGCAAAATAGCGAGTGCCTGCTAATTTTAGTGACAGAATAAGGCGTTTGTGGGTGGTAACAGGGGAAGGTGCTTGAAAACGTGGAGTGGAGATCCAAATGCAGGCGTGCCAAATGGTCATAACGGGCATTTTAAGGGTGTGCATAATTAACAAAGCAGCGTCATCGGCCACGTCACTTGGTTGTCTCGTAGCCTGAACTGTTTGCATGATTGCGGTAGGAAAATCCAAACACAAGCACTGCGAGCAGTTCAGACACCTTTCAATGTACTCGATTAATCTAATAAATAGCAGAGATGACGTAGGATGTGAGCGGCCAGGGGGCGTCTTTACAAAATAGCGAGTGCATGTTTTGTTCGCTCACTCAGACATAGAGGCGTCAACAGACCGCAAAGAGCGAGCGCTCAATTTAAATAGCCGGCCCCTTTTTCTGAATGAGCAAGTGCAAATAGCGTTTGGCTCTGAATCAGGCCCACAGTTCTGATCTCCTAAAGAGAGATCCGGACAGATCTGATTTGTGGTTCTGACCGTCCCGCAGTTCGGAATTCAGAATTTAAATCCAAATTTCAGGTTTAGATTTGCAAAAATTATATGATTTTCACTGTTATTAAACATTTTTTGTAATTTTTTTTTAAAAAAAAGCCCAGATCCAAAACCAACACACTAAGATGAAACCAGATAAACAATCAAAACATGGGGGACAGCACACATCTCTAGTTTTATGCATTAAATGTGCTTTCCAGCACCATTATCTTTAGCTAAAAACTAAATTCTTCAAGCAAAGTCAAATCAGATACAATACAAATAGAAGCACATGGTTGTCAGAAAAAATATGTAAGTACAGGTCAATTTGTATAATAAAATGTTTGCACAAAATTGCTTTAAAAAAACTTTAAGAATATGCATTAAACATTTAAATTTCATGACCATGTATACCAGGACTCATTAAGAAAACATATAATCTATACAATTTGTATCGATTTTGATTACTCATCATTTTTATATTATATTGATGCAAAAATAGTATTCATAATGCAATAAATTTATACTTTTATATATACTGTAACATACATTAAATTAATTATGAAAAACTAGTCAACATAAGTAAAAACTTAACAAGAAATGCCATAATAAGATTTATTTTAGAGAAAACTATCATTTATTTCTTGATCCAAATAAATTAACACAAACATACGGCTATCATCTATAGTGTAGAAGCAAACTGTTCATGGTGGTGCTCTGCTGCAATTCTAGTATTCCTGTTACAGTATGTGAATATCATAAAGCAATAGCTCTATCTTGTGGTTAAAGTTGAAACCACATTCAACAATTTCCACTGCTTGTATTTAAAAACACTTTCAACAAATATAATTAATATTCACAAATCTATGTATTCTGACACAGGTTTGTATACTATAGGATATCCATGGCATATATTAGTATTTTATTTAATGTTGTATAAATAATTGTACTTACGTTATGTTTATATTACTTTTTATATTTTATGAAAAAATGAAACTAAATAAATTAGTCTAAATAAGCTAACTACTGCAGTTCATATTAAACATGCTGATTTATATACTGATTGCTCTGACCATAGGTATTTAATGTAAGATATTATAAATTATTTCACTTCAAACAAAAAAAATAATTCACAATGAGAACAAAAAATGTAATAAAATCAAAATTTTATATTACACATCATCACCTGTGTTTTGCCATTTACGGTGCATTCTTAGCCCTCTACCAAACTTTGCAAACACCAATAGTTTATTCACACTGTTTAGTATTAAAATATATGGTTGGTGAAATGTTGATCTGACCATAGGAGAAATTATAGATCTGGTAATGGGTGGTCATAGTTTTAACATATTATGTATATATAATCTAGAGTTGCAGGGGGAAGGATGCACTCACAAAAAAATGGGCATGGTCACTCAAATAGGGTGTGTGGTTTTTAGACATGCACAATTTTCATATTCCACAGCACTTTATAGAGAATATTTGGCCATTCACATCAGTCCCTGCACCAGTGGAGCTTACCATCTATATTCCCTACCACATAGATACACACACACATACACACTCTGGTTAATTTTTGCTGGGAGCCAATTAACCTACCAGTATATTTTTGGAGTGTGGGAGGAAACTGGAGTACCTGAAGGAAACCCATGCAAGCACAAGGAGAATATGCAAACCGATAGAGCCGTAGTGGAACCAGTGCTGAGAGGCAGTATGTGCTGCCCAATTTAAGCAAATAAAAATCAAATTATATATATATATATATATATATATTTATACACATATATATATCCAGCACTCAAGTCCCACCTCGGTGTTACTTACTTCGGTGTCCTCCTTAGGGGACAGCACCCTCAGAGTATAATCCACAAAATGAGGGTGGCACTCAAAGTCTTCTTAGAAGGTGAAAAAAGTGTCTTTAATAATCAACGTTTTGAGGATCAAGTCCCCTTCAGGATACACCAAAGTGAATAACACTTGGGGAAGATAGAGCAGCATGGAGGCATATAGGGGAAGAAAGTGTACATGCATTGACAGAGTTTTAGCAATTAGGGAGCTGAAATTGTATTCTAAATGAGAAAGGTGTATGGAGTGAGAATAATATTGGAACCCAGTGGGATTGTTGTGGTAACCGAATGGGAATATTGTGGGCACTGAGTGGGATGTGGATGCGAATTAACTGCTCAGACCTCAGTTGCATAGACTGCATGTCTGTATTCCATTGAGCACACAATTGTGTGAATGAACAATTTCACCATTTTGTGAGTGACAGCAATCTCACTCTGTGAGAGTGCTCAATCTGTAGTTAACCACATGGTGCGATGACATCCCATATCTGTATTGTGCAAGGAACACAAACTTTAAAACATCAGCCTTAATGATTGGAATTTCATTGCTCTTTAAGTTTGAGTGGCAGAAATTCAGTAGGTTTTGTGAAAATTTAGATCAGGTGTAAGAAGCCTTAATGGGACATGTGGAACTGTAATGTTTTTTGTCTATGGAATTTCATTACTTTTTAAAAATGTTTTAACTCTCATGGTTTGGAGGAGCAATCCATGCCACCAGCAGGGGAGAATGGCAACAAAATTGTACACTAATGCAGGTGGAAGAGTGGTCTGCACACAGGTGGTGTTTGGGAGATGCATAGTGAAAGATGGCTGCAGGGGCGGGCTGTAAGCATGCAGGGTAGTGGCAGCAGTGGGGGTGCAAAGCCATGGGCAGTGCACAGGGGCATCAGCAGGCGACAGATGGGTTCACTGGCAATGGGCATGCATCTGAGAAAATAAAATCAATAAGACACAGAGGCATGGATGCGTCAGTGAGATCTATCTATGAATAAATGTTAAAATTTGAATATGTATAAAATAAAAAAGGACATGGCCCCTCTTCTATCAAAAGCAAAACCATCCCCAGGCTTTTCACTGCCAGTCCTGGTTGTGAAAATACAGGGAACAAAAATCATAGGGGTCCCCTGCATTTAGCATAACCAGCCCAGGGTTTTTTAGAGCTAGTCCTTGTAGTCAGAATACTGGGATTAAAAGACAAAGTGGTCCCCTGTATTTAGCATAACTAGGACTGGGCTCAGCCGAGTGGTTCTTGGTTTTGGAAATACAGGGGACAAAAAGCATAGGGGGTCCATTGTAATATCCATGACCAGCACTGAGCTCTTTCTAGTGGGGGGTTAATGCCACAGCCAAGGGACCCTTCCACCAGGTCACTCAGCCAAAGCATCAAATTGACCACTAGTCAGTCCAGGCCAGGGATCCTCCCCTTCTCTAGGTCACCCTAGGCCCAGGCTGATAGCCTGGGGCTATCCCCGGCACCCCTGGGCAGTGGGTGCCAGTTTGACTGTGTAAAGTGGCCCCATCCCCCTAAAGCACAAGTAACCCCGGGATCTTCACTGCTGGTCCTATTTGTGAAAATACAGAGGAAAAATGACATAGGGTTCCCTGTATTTAATGCAGCAGAACTGGGCTAATCTGAACCAGTCTGGGTTGCCAAATTAAAGGGGACCAATGACATAGGGGTCCCCCATATTCAGTGCAACCAGCACTTGGCTCTGAGCTGGACCTGGTTCTGGAAATTCAGGGGGAAAAATGCATAGTGTCCACCTGTATTTTCCAGAACCAGCACCAGACTTTTTCTAGCAGGAGGCTAATGCCACAGCCAGGGGAGCCCTTTCTCTGGGACCCCCCAGCCAAAGCATTAACCCTGGCAGCTAGTCAGCCCAGGCTGGGGATCCCTGGGGAGCTATGGACCTCCCAATAAAGGGGTTCCCCTCTCCAGGGCACCCCAGTCCTGGGCTGGTAGCCCGGGGCTATCCCTTGGCATCCTCCTTGGGCAGTGGGTGCCAGGTTAATTGTGTAATGTGGTGCATTTTAAAGAATATTGTCTTTTGCAGGTAAACTATAGGACTCAGCAAGCCTCCCCCACTTGCTGGTACTTGGAAAAGCACAAGTACCAGCAAGTTGGGCATTTAGGGTCCACTGGTATCTATAGTACACTTGTAAAAATTTAAATTAACATACTACACCAATTTTTCAAATAAAATGTATTTTGTCTGCACCTTCACCTGGGCACGGTGGCCTTTAAGCTCTTTTTCATGGCTGCTGCCACCCCAGTCATCTTCAATGGTGGGCACCAATCTGCCAAGGCTTCGGTGTCTTTGCCTGGTGGGCATCATCCCACCAGGGCTTCATCATCTTTGCATGGTTGGCACAACCCACCAGGGCTGTGGCGTCTTAGCATGGTGGGCGCCAATGTGCCAGGGCATTTGGGCATCTTTGCTTAGAGGGTTGGCAGCCTGTTTCAGCTCTTTTTCATGGCTGCAGCCCACTAGGACTTCTGGCATCTTCACCTGATGGGCACTAACCTGCCAGTGCTATGGCTTTGGCATTTTTGCTTTGCGGACTCCAACCAGCCAGGGTTTCGGCATATTTACCTGGCAGGCACCAACCCACCAGGGCATTGGCATCTTCGCCTAATGGGCAGTAGCCCGTGTCTGCTCTTTTTCATGGCCACCACCAACTGAGACTTCTAGCATATTTGCCTGGTGAGTGCCAACCCACCAGGGCTATGGCATCTTTGCCTGGCAGGTGCCAGCCCACCAGGGCTTTGACATGTCTGCCTGGTGGACTCCAACCAGCCAGGACCTTTGGAGTCTTTACCTGGCAGATGTCAATCTTCCACGGCTTTGGCATCTTCGCCTAGTGGGCAGCAGACTGTGTCAGCTCTTTTTATGGCCACCACCCACTAGGACTTCTGGCGTCTTCACCTGGTGGGTGCAACAGATGGTGTAATGGTTAGCATTACTGCCTCACAGTGCTGAGGTCATGGGTTCAATTCTCACCACAGCCCTAGCTTTGTGGAGTTTGTATATTCTCCCTGTGCTTGCGTTGGTTTTCTCCTGGAACTCCGGTTTCCTCCCACACCCCAAATATATACTGGTAGGTTATTTGGCTCCCAACATAAATTAACCCTAGTGTGTATGTGTGTGAGCATGTGATAGGGAACATAGATTGTAAGCTCCACTGGGGCAAGGATTGATGTTAATGGACAAATACTCTCTGTGAAAGCACTGTAGAATATGTGTGCACTATATAAATAACTGGTAATGAATAAATAAAATAAATAAATGTGTATACTGCATAAGTATTATGGTGTATATACTGTATGTATATGTGTATATACTATATGTGTGTATACTATATATTTGTGTGTATACTGTATATGTGTTAGTGTATATGTTATATATAATACATACATGTTCTGACTACAATTCACCAAGGTCTGGAAAGTAAAATTGATCTATGCCGATTAAATAGACAACTACGATTGAAGGAGCATTTTGGCACTCAAGCTGAAAGTTACAATAAAACTCCTGGTTACTGCCCCATTAAATCCAAATCAACATTTGACCCAATATCATCAAATACATCAATCAAAAGTTTCACCAAAATCATTAATTATTGTATTGATGCACAAAAAACATCTAGAAAGACCACTCATTGGAATTTGACTTATAATTAAAAGAAAGCTTTGAAGAACTTAAGCTCATATGATGACGTTGTTTTCCGCCCAGCTGACAAGGGGGGTGGGATTGTGGTCCATGACATTGAACAATATCAGACAGAAGCACTTAGGCAATTAAATGATATGCTGATTTACAAAAAATTGGACTGTGATCCAATATCGATATTCATGAAGGAATTGGATAATATTCTGCTTACAGCTGTAGAATCTAAAATCATCTCTTCAAGCACTGCTAAGGCCCTACCGTGTGAATCTCCACGTATACCACTATTCTACACACTTCTGAAACTACATAAACACCCATCTAATCCACAGGAAGGCTGATTTTATCGGCTAGAGGGTCTCTGTTCTATGATATCTCTAAATACCTGGATTTTTATCTGCAGGACTCTGTACAAGCAGAAGGGACTTATTTAAAGGATACTTTTACGTTTCTACAAAAAATCCAAAATTTACAAGAGCTCCCATCCCCTTGTTGGATGTGAACAATTGACATTGTGAGTTTATACACTAACATCCCTCACAACCACGGCTTGGATGCAGTGAGACGGCTCATTACCAACAATCCGAAATATCAAGGGCCTGATGTGACTTTTTTTCTAGAGTTACTAAATTTAACATTGACACACAATTATTTTCTGTTTGTTTGTTATATCCAATTGCAAGGTTGTGCGATGGGTTCTTGCGTCGCACCTACCTATGCTAACGCATTTATGTTTGATGTAGAAAGGGATTTATTTTTCAGCCAGACTCAGTTTTCAGCATATATACATTTTTTCACCAGGTACATAGATGAAGTCTTTATGTTATGGTCAGGGACAAAAAATCAGTTTTTGGAAATGATGGAGATAGTGAATTCGCAAGATGAGAACATCAAATTCACTTTCTCCATCAGTGATACCTCAATTAATTTTCTGGATGTACTAATCAAAGTAGATAACGGTCAGTTTGTAACTTCGATTTATCATAAACCTACTGAATGCAATAATGTGTTGCATTATCAAAGTCATCACCCCATGCCACTAAAACAGGGGTTATCTTACTCTCAATATTTGCAGATTCACAGAATCTGCAGCAATTTGGAACATGAATTATCACAAATGAGAATTATGACAGAAACATTTTTGAAAAGAGGAGATTCATTACAATTGCTTATTACAGCTCAAAATAAAGCTCTGTCAGTCCCTAGAGAGCATAATACTCCTACAAAAAACATCTAGATAACTCAATTATTTGGGTCAATAAATTCTCTATGGCTAGTAGAACGATTATGGGCACAGCAAAGAAATTTTTCGCCATTAATTAATACTGACCAAGAGCTACCTCTTCTTTACAATTCTAAATTAATCCCCTGCTATAAGCGAGGACAGAACATGAGGGACCGATTGGTCCGTACAGATATTTCAAAACATCAAAAGATTGTAGCAACACATTTTCTTTCAAAAAAACCTGGAAACTTTAAATGCTAAGTATGTATCACATGTAGCTTTTTGGAGACGGTTGACACCTTTGTCCATCCTCATTCTGGACAAAAATATGAAATTCAACATGTTTTCTCTTGTACTAGCAAGTATGTAGTGTATTACATCCGATGTCCTTGCGGCCTCCTTTATGTAGGCAAAACAATACGACAATTCAAGGAACGGATGTCCCTCCACCACTCTGCAATCAGGCAGGCGTTGGAGGCTAAAGATAATGATCAACCTGTGGCCCGGCATTTTCGGGACCACAAACACACACTCGCTACTATACGGTATAAAATGATCGATTTTATCCCAGATGATCCTAGAGGAGGAGATCGGGCTCAAGCTTTATTGAAATCTGGTCTTAATTAGCATTTCCCCCTAACATGTTTTTTGTAAATTATTACTATAGGCTAATTTATACTTGATAACTATGTTTATAATGTACTGATCTTAGAGAAGTTGGATATGTATATCAGCCCCCTGTATGCTCATATTGAGCATTGTTTATACAGATCGTGGATTCACCTGTGCTATGTTCTGTTATATGTGTTATCATGGTGATGGTGTTTTGTTTATATCACTATAGCAATGGATCCCGGCTGCCAGTGTCACTTCCGCTATGATGTACGTGTTTGCTGATGTCAGTTCCGGGTCCAGTCAGCACAGACGCGGTGTATGTTACTGTATTTAAGGTAAGTTTTTTTGTACATTTCTTGTTCCTGATGAAGGTTTAATAATGGAAACGTTGAAAGCAATTGGGCTGTTGTCCTTATTTCTTTGAAAAACCGTGAGTGCCGCCGTGCTATTGCTTGTGTATACATGTTTGCTATAGATATATATATATATATATCGATGGGCACCTGAGTGCGCCGGGTGACACAGGATGCAGCTCCAGCAGCGTGCAGGTGATGGTGTTTCCACTTAGGTGCTGGGAGAAGGGTATATCGGTAAGGCTGGTCTTATTATATTTATGCCTGATGACGGTTTATAATTAAACCAAATCGTTGCTGAACTGTGACTCTCTGATTCATTTAATTTTCAAGTCCTGGAGTGCCTCCCTCAATTGCTGCATATCTACTTTTCTTTGGTTGCTGCACCTGGGCAATTCAATTTACAATTCATTTTACGGTGAGTGCCGGTTGTGTTTGTGCTTATATGTACATATATATATATATATATATATATATGTGTGTGTGTAAAAACTGGATCTGTTTAAAAGCACCTATGTGCTAAACAAAGTGCTGTGCGTAAATAAATAAATACTGATAATAGGCTAATTCAGGTAGGTCAGGTATTTGTGTGGTATTTATACCAGAAAGTGCATAGTGCTAAATAAGAAGAGATTCTTGGTAATTAATATAAACCAATATTAACCCCTAATCAAGTGAAAATAATGTAAGAATTAAAACTGTACTTTGACTGAATAATATATATATATAAAAAATGTAGTTTATTTTAAAGCAAAATAAAAAGACAGAATTAATAAATAATGGTGTACAACTAAAAATCATGCACTGTGTACAATAATTTCATGTCTTATACAGACCCATATATTAGAGCTTTTCAAATAAATAAATGAAAACTATAAAAGAAGATATCACAATTAGTATATTAAAAAAGGCTTCTGCGGCTTATCTGATATAGTGGTAGTAAGTTCATGAAAGGTAAGAGGAGCACCCAACGCATTTCATCTGCCAATCAGACTTCTTCAAGGAATAAAAAGCTCCTGTGGGGTGTCTGGTTTATAAACCCCCTTAATAGGGACAAACTTAGAGTTAATTGTGTCACTTCCGGTTCCAGGGTAATAGTTAATTCTGGAACCAGGATCCAAAGTTCTAAATAAATAAGTTAAAATAGATGTAACTATAATAAGGTGCAATATCGCACTATTCGTTTAACAATAATTAACTTTTCCAGTCCAGTGGGGTCTCTAAAACACCCAGCGCAATGTAGTGTATCCGCCCATCCTAAGACCTCTCAGAGTGTCACTTCCGTCCTTCTCCTTGGATCAGTTAAGGAGCATCATCACTGGCTGTTTACGACATCTGCCCTTGGAGTACGTCACTTCCGCCCATCCGTCAATCCCTGTTGCGGCCATCTTGGTCCTCCTGTGGGTATATCGTGGCCATCTTTGTCCACCTGAATCTTCCTCGTGATGTACTAATTCTTTACGGTAATCATCATCTCAGCCCGGCGTGCAGCGTCCGCCCGTACTGTGGATGTTCTTTCTCTTAGTCGTCATGTCACTTCCGCCCTTCAGCACAAACATGTCTCAGCCATCTTTGTCCTCAAAGAGATACAGCATTGCCATCTTTGTCCACCCACCTCTTGTTGATTCACAGATCCTGGCCATTATATTCTAGTCAATTAAAATAAAGTGGTTAGAGGCATCTTTTTCTTAAGAGGGGTATATAAAGTGGGATCTTGTCAAGGGTTATATATAAAAAAACAGGGATAACATAATCCACAGAATATTATTAGTATTTCTATGGGTAAAAGATCTTCAGTGAATGCTAATAAATAAATACTGATGAAGTGGTCTAAAAGCATAACCTTTTGATATAACTCTCAATATCAAACCTTTCAATGAGCTGATAAAATACTATTATTATTATAATAAATAAATACTATATCGCCTAATAGGGAATATTCAACCAGGAGATAGTTATCAATGAATACATATCAAAACGGAGGGGAGATCCAAAAAATAGGGAGTTTTCAGAGGAGACGTTAGAAAATATGTTCATAAACAATAATCCAAAGACCAAGAAGAAAATCCAGTAGTGTATGTTCTTAATCATTTATATTGTTTGAATATAAGTATTTCTATTGTTCAAGTTATAATTAGTCTTTCAAAGGTAAATTCGCCTTTCCTTTGCTATCGATGGTACATGGATCCTCATATTCTTGGGACATGATATATGTAGCAGGTCCGAACACTGTTAGGGGATAAACATACATGTCCAATGTGCATCTACTGCACCTGGTCTTCCCCAGCGGTAACCCATCTGAGTACTGGCCAGGCCCCAAATGCTTAGCTTCCAAGATCAGATGAGATTGGGCGCTTAAACATGGGTATGGCTGTAGTGTCCCTTAAACAATGCCCCCAACAGTGGTGTCCCTTACACAATTCCCTCAGTATTAGTGCCCCTCTATGTGCAGTACCCTCAGTAGTATGCCCCCAGTAGTAGAGTCCCTAGTAGTATGCCCCCAGTAGTAGAATCCCTAGTAGTATGCCCCAAGTAGTAGTACGCCTAGTAGTATACCCCCCATTAGTAGTGCCCCCAATAGTGCAACCTTACACACAAAAAAAAGCAAAAAACCTTACCTGAATCCCCACTCCCACTGTGACTGCAGCCATCTGCTCCTCTCTGCACCATGGGAGAAACATCATAACGTCTTTCCCATCACCCGCAGTTGGGGGAGACGGAAAGTGGAGCTCATGAATGAGCTCCAGCCAGCTCCCTCCAGGAATGCAGCAGCCAATGAGAGTCTGTCTGACTCTCATTGGCTGCTATAACAAACACACAGCTGCCACTGGTGGCTGTGTGTTTGTTTCTGTGTAGGGCAGACTGCTATCACTGCATTCTGCCCTACACTAGTGGAGCCCTGATGTCGGATTCTCTTGCAATTCTCTCCCTGAGTCAGGCGGGGAACACACAAACAGCGTTCGTGTGGACTTGGATCCCTGATGTTCCACAGAATCCAAACTGCTCATCTCTACTGTATACTGGGCCTGATTCAGACCTATTTACTAGCAAGTGAACGCTCGGAACGAGTGATGGTATGCATCGCAGTGCACATGGGCAAACTAGTCTGAGTGATTGGAAAGCAACCGCTCACCTAGCAGAGACAGACCAGCTGAATGAGTGGCAGGTCAATCCGTTTGTGGGTGGTAATAGGGGTAGGCCACTGGAAACGGGGGAGTGGAGGTGCAAACGCAGGCATGCCTGAGCATCTTAAAGCCATTTCAGAGGCATCCATAATTAACAGCCAGCGTCATAATACATGTCACCTGGTTGAATTATACACTGAAGTTCTTGCAGTGCTTGTGGTAGGGTATAGTCATCCTCAAGCGATGTGATCACTTCCAATGGAACCCGATGTACCGATGGTTGCATACACTTCCTGGAGATGACGTGTGCTAGTTGGCGGTGAAAGACAGGTTGGTGGGCATCTGCATACACAGAGCGATCACATGCCAAGACATAGTGGGTGTGCTTATGCCTTGTCATGCGATCGCCTGCCTTGACATCACTTAGCCACATTTGCATACACTGGGAGGGAGCATCCGCATATAGTGACCAGGTCTGAATCAGGCCCACTGTCTCATAACTCTGTGGGCCTGATTCAGACACATTCGCTAGATGCGTACGCTCGCTCTCAGTGTAGGCAAATTCATCTAAGTGACGGCAAGGCAGGCGATCGCACGGCAAAGCATAATCATGCCCAATATGTCTTGGCGTGCGATGGCGGTGTGTATGCAGATGCCCACCAGAGTGTCTTTAGATGCCCACTAGTGCATGTCATCTCCAGGAAGTGTATGCAACCATCGGTACATCGGGTTCCTTTGGAAGTGAACACAGCACTTGAGGTTGACTATACCCTATCACAATAATAATAATAATAATAATAATAATAATAATAATAGAAGTAGTAGTAGAAGTAACTATTATAAAAATAGATTATCCATTTAGTTTTATGCCTATAGTTTTGAAACTAGAACAGTTTGTAATTTAAGTTCTATTTTTATTAAGTTGATTTAATAATTTAGAACTTGTTAAAAGTTAAAACAAAGTTGTTTTTAAAAATATTTATAGATATAGATCACTATTAGCAGGGCATATTCATTTAATATAGTTTTATTTGTCCTTTTGGTTTTTACATTCATTGATTTAAAATTAAATTAAAAAAGACAATGCAACCTCCACAAAACACTGAAATATAAAGTAACCCGAAGTTCATAAAATTACTTCAGTCATCCTATTTCTGAGCTGTTCAGCCATTGAAAATTTATTATTAAAAAAATAAATAAATATATATATATATATATATATATATATATATATATTACTACCTGAAGTACTTTGTTTGTTGCTTCATTTGTGCTTTATAATAGTTTTACATGCACATATTGTTCATATAGTGAGTGAGCACACGGACATGATCTGTCCTTCCTGGGGAACATTATATTTGGAAGATAGACAATACATAAACAGACCTCCACTTGAGATGAGAATGCTCCTGAAACAAAAAGAATGGCAAGACTTGTCTTTTGTGATAAAAAAATTACCCTTGGTCCACTGATTTACTGTTTGAGCTTCATGCAGGGAACCTGTTCAGGTTTATGTTGTCATACTGAGCTCTTTATCCATATTCAAGTGATCAGAAGCTCTGTCAGGCATTTGGTTTAATTGTGCTGAAAATGGTCTTTGTTATGTCACAAACAATACCGTGAAATTGTCACTTTTGTAGACTCTTGATATATCATCATATACAACTGAGATATAATTTTATAGAAAATATGTAGGTTTTAGATATTAACAATAGATGTCTCTAAATGCCACTAGGTAATAACATAGGCATTTTTTTTCTTAAGCTATATGACAGAATGTGACATGAGGAATTATTTTGTGAAGAAACAGGAAAAGCTAGAGGAAGTCACAAAATGTTCCTGTTAGCACTTCTTGACATCTTGTCACTTTTCATGTGTGCATTAAACTGGAATGATTCTCGCGTGATATTCACCTAATCTACACAGGAAAAGGTCAACTTTGCTAAAAGAACCAATAAAGACGCGACTGCAGTTTAAAATGACTCTTATTTCGATTTTTCTTCACATAATAATAATTATAGTAATAATAATAATAATAATAATAATAATAAAAATTCATAATAATACAATAATAATAATAATAATAATAATAATAATAATAATAATAATAATAATAATATAGCCTACTGTATCATATCGATTGTAAGAAAATTGGAAATCACCAAAGATTCTGTGAGCATATAAAGTTAAATCTCAATGCCTTTATAGAGGTCATGCTAAACAATGTTACAGTGCACTGCTCTTTGAGTGAATATGTACTGTATGTCTGTGTTCCAACAGAACTTGATAAAAGGTAATTGTTGGTTTAAGAAGCAATCTATATGTACACCCTCCTTAGAATTCTGAATGTCCTGTATTGTATTTATTTAAAACACAAAAACAAATGTATGTCAAGATAGAGAGCCTGATTCAGACCCGGACGCTATTTGTTGACGCTCGTTCTTAAAAAGGAGCCGGATATTTAAATTGAGCGCTCGCTCTTTGTGGTGTGTTGATGCCTCTATGTCTGAGCGAACATCCGAAAAATGCGCTCACTATTTTGTAGAGGCGCCCCTTTGCCGTTTGCATCACACGTCATCTCCATTATTTATTAGATTAATTGTGAAAACCGAAAGGCATCTGAACTGCTCGCAGTGCTTGTGGTAGGATTTACTTCCTGCTATCACTGCGAGCAGTTCAGGCTAAAAGACAACCAAGTGATGTGGTCGATGATGCTCCTTTACTAATTATGCACTCCCATTAAACGCAGTTTTGACCATTAGGCACGCCTGCGTTCGGATCTCCACTCCCCCGTTTTCAAGCACCTTCCCCTGTTACCACCCACAAACGGTACATTCTGTCAATCAAATTAGCAGCCCCTTGTTGTTTTACGAGTGCACGATTTCTGACTGCAATGACTGGTTTGCGCATGCGCATTGCAAACCATACGCATGCGCAGTTGTGCGAACATCGCTCAGAGTGAGCGAGCAGCCGCTTACGAGTGGCTCTGAATCAGGCCCAGAGTCTTTACTAATATTATAATGTGATTAACATATAATAGAATTAGAGATATAAGGATCAAAATAAACAATGTAATGGTATAAGTGCTCTAAAACAATAATGTTAGCAGCTTGATACATTCACTTTGGTATATAAAATATAACAGTGAAAAAAAAGGATTGAAAAGCTAATTGGTTACTCTTGTATCACAAAAAGTCAGTAACCAATTATGTCTTTGTGTGGTGGTATGAAATAAAAACCAGAGACCATGGCGTCCCTTGGTTCCTTAGGGGTTAATAAATGCTGTGTCCAATTTTGAAAGTTCTTTGTGCTTATGTTACTTTGTTATTAACGTTGCCCAGGTAATCTTCAGGGCAGATAGGGGATGAGTGTAAGGGTGACTGATAGTAAGCCCCGAACTGTGCTCTCCGCAGAATGGGTCAAAGCGGTGGTGTGCTTGTGATAAGCCATGCACCGCTTGACCTTAAAATGGGGATGAGCAGCTGCCTGGGGAGGGAGCAGCTACAGCTTAGGTCATTAGACCATAAGCCGGGCACTCACTCCACACTCGGGGAACTCACCTGATCTTCTCTGCTAATCATGCCATCCTCACACCTCCTGTGGATGCCCACTCTACTCTGTCCCATGTGGCAGTCTCTGATGCTTCCTTGAAGTCCTTGTGATTGCTGTGTGATCTGCTTCCCGTCTGATCCTTGGTACATGACCAGGTGAATAGATGGTTGTTGATGCTTGAGGGAGTGCTGCTAACAGATGTCTGTATGAGAAATGTCAACTGAATGACAGGCTGAGTCTGCATCCTATTACAATCAGGAATGAACAATCCAATCACAGGAGAGGTGAGACCAAGAAAGTGCTTTAACCCCTCCCCGCTCTGCCTACAATGACTGAGCATATTATCTCCCAGAGGAAGGCCCTATGAGGGCAGAAATGCATTGGATACAATTCTCATACATACATCTGTTAGCAGCACCCACTCTAGTATCCTCAACCATCTTTTCACCTGGTCACATGACCCAAGATCAGATGGGTAGCAGATTGCACAGCAAACAGCAAAAATATCAATATAATAAACAAGAAAGCATGTCTTGGGGAAAGGGGGTCTGGACTGCACACCCTAGCTCTTTCTAATGGGATTTGCTATCTAACTGAGACTTAATATTACAACATAGAAAAAAGAAAAACCAGATGCACCCCACAACCATTAATAATTGTGCATAATATGCAAGGTTTTTGGCATACATTTGGCCAAAGTTATGAGCTTACCCACCATCGTCAAGGTAACCTCATCGGGTAAGTCCCTAACACTATGTGGGCTCATGTCTGGGGCGTGGGGCACCCCCAAACCACCCCAGCCAAGTGCACCACACAAAATTTTAAAAAATAGCAGAAAAGTGTGGAGTGTTAGGTAAGTGAGAGTGGCTTAGTGTTAGAAAAAATGAAAAAAAAATTGTGTGAAAATGTAACATAAACAAAAAACAAACATAGTGTGATATAAAGTGGTAAAAATAAGTGTTAAGTGGTGATGCCCCAAAGAGTTCCAGCCAGAGCAGTTCAAGGGGCTAAACACCCCAAAATTCATGCCATAAATGACTAGGGCCCTCATTCAGAGCCGCTCATTAGCAGCAGTACGCTCGTTGCGTTCTGATGTTGAGAAACCGCCCATGCGTCGGTGTTACACTGCGCATGTGCGTACGGCAGTTTGCATGCTTTTTTTCACTCGTTCAGCAAATTGCGAACAGGAAGTGACATGTCAAACTTGATTGACAGAACAGGCCCTTTTGGGGCGTTGACGGGGGTGGAGATGGGAAAACGCAGGCGTGGCGAGGCGTTTTTTGGGCGTACATAAATTAGCTCATGCGAACATCAAATGTGTTCGTACCAAGTCATACGTCTCTGGCTGATCCTCTTTCCGTTCAAACTGCTCACACAGCTTGGGGTGTGGATTACTCGACCACAATAGCGAAGGCCTTGCCCTCTGGTCCGGGCCTCCTCGATGTTTCATCGATTTATCACGGCTTCTCAGAAAAACAATCAACTTTGGATTGAAAACCAGCTCGTAATGTGTTTTTTTTTTTTTTTTTTTTTGGGTTAGCACAAAACCGTACGCAGCTGAAAATCTCAGCTGCTAATTTCAGGATTACACAATCAATTAGCGTATTTTTGAAGGTATGTTTTTTCCAATTTTGCTTTGTGATACTGTAACAATATTGTCATCATGTTTGTGTGTACTGTAACCTTTTGCATTGGCCTGGAGATTTTGTTTTTTTTTTTTTACAAAGTGTTCCTTAAAGAAAAAAAAATTTTTAACCCTTTTTTTTAAAGGCTTTTTTTTAAAGCTAAGATTTAGTTTTTGCCTTGTGGTACAGGATTGACTCTAAATCATTTTTTCAAATAATGTCACAATACAGTTGAGAAAAAATTTTTTTTTATTTACTCAACACATTTTTTAACAAATCATGTGCGTTTTGCCTTAAAAGTTTGAGGTCATTGTTACCCACTAAAATTTTTACATTTGTATTTAAAAAAAAGCCAATTTTGGGCCAAAAAAACCAACAAATTAAAAACAATTCACAAGAAAGTAGAGGGAAGTTTTGGCCCTAAAGGAATATGGGGCAAGCACAGAAGGAGTGTGGGAAAAGTAGCCAGTGCTGTCATCGTTTCTTTCCCCATTTGGCTGGTGTAGGGTGGGCGCCAGACCGGGTCCGGGATGTCCTCTGGCTGGCCTGTCCAGAGGAAGATGTTGTGGCCTCTGGACTAGGCACAGGGCTAAGCACATTTGGAGGAATGGCTGTTGTTGTGCCAGAGGTGGAGGATCCAGATGTTCCGGCAGGAAGGGAGGTCTGCGCCACCATGTGCTGGTGAACGAGCTGCTCCAGGGCATTGGCGATTCTGATGTTGGCCCTGGTATTTTCAGCCAGGGCCTGACCAATGGTCACGTTGGCCGCAGCATTTTGCTCCAGGGCCTCAGCCACCCGTAGCAGACTGCGTCCATCCTCTGCAGAATCTCCGTAAGGTAATCCGATTTAAAATTGAGTTCTGTGAGGAGTGCCACTGCCTGCAAGGGGGATTGCCCAGGACTGGCTTCTGCAGGGTCCTCAGCCGGATGTACTGGTTCCTCCCCTGCAGAGCCAAGCCGAGCTAGACGGACATAATCACCCACCCTATTGACAGCACTGGCTATCTCCTCCCACATTCTCCACTTCTGTCATACACCCATATTCCTGTCTGCCTGTGGCAGGATGTCCACACACTTCTAAACCAAAACCTCCATCTCCTTTCTTGTGAATTGTGGCTGCCTTTTCTTTTTGCAAGCTTTGACCGGAATACTGGGCCCAGCAGCCTCTTCCATGTCATCCTCAACACCTATTTACATTAAATTAGTTTGAATTTAGATGTCAATCTTTCACTATATTCTGGTTCAAACTAAGCCTTGATTAGAAATGTGAGAAATACTTACCGGCCACCTCTTGCCCATTGTTTGGCTGGTCTGTAGCCATTTTTCATGCCAAAACTTGTACAACACCAGACCGTTTGTTTTTTTCCGTGACGTATCTATACATGCTTCCTTATTATTCGGCCGCATCATTGATTGTGCATTCCTATGATCCGTCCTTAATTTGAGCGGGAAAAGAAACACTATTTATGGCTTTTGGCGACTCGAGTCGAGGTGGCAGGTATTGTTTGTTGGTGGTTACGTTGGTCAGAGTGGTTTGTTGGCGGGAGTTGTGTTTGGAGGTTTTTTGGATTGTGTTAGAGGCGTTTTTTTTGTGTTTAACTTTCCGTTCGCATTTTTTGGTGTGGTTCTTTTAGTTGTGGTGTTTTTTTTGTGTACGTTTTTTCCCGGCATCCATTTGTAAAATATGGCTCTCCTTTTAGTTTGGTTTTGGCCCAAAAATAATTTTTATTGTTTAATTTTGTTTGTAGGTGTTTTTTGGCTGTGCCCCAACGACCTTTTGTTCTGTGACTTCTTTATCGTGTATTGGTAAGTTTTGATTTTAACTTGTTTGTTAAATGTTCATGTCTTGTTTTTCGCATCTTTTGGGGTCATTACGGTTTTCTTCCGGGTTTTTGGGGATGTGAAAAATGCTAACTATTTAGCGCACTTTTGTAGGCTTGATTCCCCTAGTAAAAATGCAAACTATTTAGCGCACTTTTGTAGGCTTGATTCCACTTGCAAAAATGCAAACTATTTAGCGTTCACAATCTGGGTTGTTTTTTTGGTGCCAAATTGTGGAAGTCATCTCAATGTCGGTTTCCTATTTTTCGAAATGTGTGTTTACCCCTTTTATTTTTGGGCCTTTTCAAAAATCAAGCTTATAAAATGGACACCCCAAAATCTTAACTTTTTATGGTCTTTTGAAATGTAGGTTTTTGAAATCATGACAATACCCCGGCATGTAAGCATCTTTGGATTGTATCATAAAGATAAGTAATTTTTTGACTTTTTTGGGGGCAACATACCTTAACTCCAATTCTTACCATTTCAGGTTGATGTTGGTCGTATTATTGTGGCCATGCTGCCGGAAGCCGACCAACCTCAATCTCGTCCCAGGCGTAGGCATCGTAGGCGTGCAAGGCCCCAGATACATCGAACATGTGTCACCCTTTTTGGAATGCCCGATGATGAGGTGTTAAGGCGCTACCGTCTTCCACCCCAAATCATCATAGACAATCTCTCATTAATAGAGAGTGATCTTGAGCGGCAAATTGACAGTCCTACAGCAATACCACCACTTACGCAATTTATGGCGGTGTTACATTTCTGTGCCTCAGGATCCTTTCAAACCACGGTGGGAATAGTTGCGGGAATCTCCCAATCCTCCTTTTCAAGGATCCTGAGGGCAGTGATGGAGTCCCTTTTCAAGCACCTCCATCATTTTATTAAAATGCCTTTGGATATGGGTTCCCTTAGTGTGGCCAAGGCCAATTTTTATGAAATTGCTGGCTTCCCACACATCATAGGGGTTGTGGATGGTACTCACATACCACTTCAGCCTCCAGCACGGCTGGAGGCAATTTTTCAGAACCGAAAACACTATCACTCCCTGAATGTAATGGTGGTATGTGATGCCTCCCTCCAGATCCTGTCCCTGAATGCAAAATTACCCGGGAGTGCACATGACTCATTCGTCATCCGTCAATCAGGGATTTGGCAAAAATTAAACAACCTACAAGCTGGTGATGCGTGGCTTCTGGGAAAGTGGAGACCTTTAGTAGATACCAATGCAAAGCTTGATACACAGTGATCCTGATGTTGTCACTTCTTTTTCACAGGAGACAGTGGCTACCCTTGCACGCCCTGGCTGCTCACTCCTTATTTGGCTCCCACACCAGGCCCACAAAGTGATTTTAATTCCACACTTACAGCCACCAGGCAAGTGGTGGAGTGCTGTATTTGCCTTTTAAAAGGCCGATTCAGATGCCTCCACCGCTCTGGTGGCAATCTCATATATTTTCCGGATATGGTTTCGAAAATTGTGGTCCTGTGTGGGATATTTCACAACATCGCCATAAGGAGTGGTGTCCCAATGCAGCCAGAGGATGCCTCACCTGAGGATGGCCCCCCCGAGGTTGGTCTGAGGTCAGTATGTGGGGGGGCCATACGCGATGATGTGGTGACCAGATTCTTTAGTTAATTATTGACACCAAATAAGTTATTTGACACAATGTAGAAAGGTAATTATTTTTTAAACAAATTAATCGTTTTTTTTTCCCTTGTGTTTTATTTCATAATATTTTGGAATGAAATGATGACTACTTCCTGCTCCCAAAAAATGACTTCATGTGGCCACATTGGATATATCTTCTGGACCCAATTTTGCAACGCCACATTTGTGGAATCATGTTGGCATGCTAATTCGTCAACCAGTTCTTGATTGTTTTTTTCCTTTTTTATTATGGTGTAGGCTGGATTTTTGAGATTGTTTTCACTGTGTGTATTGATTGTGACCCAACACTTTGTGTTTATTATTTATGTTTAATAAATTTTCGCTTATTTTAAAAACATAATTTTTTTCGACATTACAAGCAAGTGTAACCTGGTTCACCCAAGGAAAAGTTGCTTAATGGCTAATCCTGTAATGTGTAAAATTGCTCAGTATTTTACTATGCTTTGTGGGTTAAAACCAACACCAAAAGATATTATGTAGAATCAGTATGTTTTATAATCTAGGCCTAAGCATGTTTAAATTAATATTTACCGAACACAACAAAAATTTAAAAACACAAATGCTGGTAACTCTCCAAACCTATTGTTAGTGTTAGGTGTTTCATGTGCCAGCTTAAAAAAATCAGCTTTACACAATCTTAGTTACATTACTTTCAAATACTTGCTGCAATAGTCTACTTATGTAAGTTTAAACAATCTAAGATTTACAGACAAGGAATGAGACTGTATTGAAAATTTAAATGTTTATTGGTTTAAAATATGAAGCAAACAAAAAAAACAAAAACAAATTAGTGGTGCAGGATCCCCGTCATTTTATCCAGGACCACCAGCAGGCCGATAACATGCCCCCTCAACATCTGTACACACTCGGCTAGCTCCGCCAACCGCCTCTGGTCCTCTGTGGGTTATAAAATTGTGGTGCTTACTAAAATGAATCCTTAATTTATGATTCTAAAAAACTTCAAAAGCAAAATCGACTTAGCAAAAAGTGACAATTTAAAAAAAAAACCAAAAAACAAACAAATTAATTTTTCAAACCCCCCCCCCAAAAAAAAAAAAAAACCACACCAAAAAAACCATTCTTGCTACCGTAAACAAGAAATACAAGTATGAGTGTTTGGACATGTGTGATATGTGTATGGGGAAAACATCTGAGAAATTTTTAGACAAAGATATATATAACCAACCTTTTAAAATCCTAAAAAATGGAAAAGGCACAGACAAAGGATTACATCAACACATTAAAAAAAAAAAATTGGTTAAAAGGGAAACATACCATTGATAATGACGCCTGGACCAGGAACCACACCATCGTCCTCCTCGGAGGTGGGACAAATGACTTTGGATGTCAGTGGGGTAATTTCGGACAGTGGTGATGGGGTGGTCAAGAGAGGGGTGGGTTGAGGGGAGGGGGAATATGGAGGGATGGGAATTCTCCAAGAGGGAGGGGTGTCAGGGTCTGGGCAGGCTGGGGTGGAGGGGGAATTTTGGGAAGTTTGGGGAGAGGAGGTTTGGCTTGGAGTTGGGGAGAGGGGACGATGGCGACGTCTTCGTATGCGATGACGCCGTAGTCTTCTCTCGGCCCCTAAATGATGGATAACAAATGTGTGTGAAAAAAAGAAACAGGCCAAGCAAGAAAACATGCACACGCAGATATGTTTTTAAAAATGAAGCAGGCCAAACAAGATAACATGCACACGCAGATATGTGTGAAAAAAAGAAACAGGCCAAGCAAGAAAACATGCACACGCAGATAGGGCCGCAAATAAAAACATGAAAACAAAACAAAACATAACTTACTTTCAGCTATACACTGGCGAAAACATGCCAGCAAGCGGGGCGTCCGCCGTTGAAGGTCGGACCACCTGCGCTCCAGCTGGCCGATCTGTCGGCGTGAACCAAAGGAACGCAGGCGGCGGCGAACCTCCGCATAAGCGGAACGCTTCTCCCTATTGCTGATGGGGGGAGGCTAGCTGGTGATATGCCGGTCCATCACCTCAGTCAGGACAATAAGCTCCCGCCTGGTGAACGCAAAGGCTCTCATGATGGCAATGGTGTATTTTTAATAAAACAGTTTTAATAAAGACCAGAAAATAATTTTGATTGGCTAATGTAGTTGGTAAATTAACAGGAACCATTCTATTGGTTAGTGTATGAGTCATGTGTTCTACAGGCCAAAAAATCTATTGTGAGTTATGATAGGCTTGATGAAGTGACATGCGTAAGCTAATTTAAATAAAGAAATGAAACAAGTAAAATTTGCGTGGGTAAAAACACGGAAAACAATTTGATAATGGAATCAAACATGTATTTTGGATAAAGAAAACCATTGTTTAAACCGTACGTATTCTGCGAGTAAACAAAAACACGGACAAGAGTAAAGTTTAGTGAAAATGAAAAAAAAAGGTTTTGAACACATGTGAAGAGCAATTAACCTAATTGATACATTGATTGGCATGATATGATTGAAGTAGGTCGGCAGAATGAACGAGCAGGTAATCGAAATCTGAGAGGCCCACTTCCGGTTTGTACTTGTGCGAGCATTCCCTGCAAGCCACATTGGGGATGTACGCTCACTATTTGGCTCGCTTGTTAGCTAGAGGAGGGGTTGGGAGACTTTGGGGAGGAAGATTAGCTGCGTACGAAATTACGAGAGAGCGCTTAAATTTACATATTTTGGCACGTACGCCGAACGTACGAACGGCCACTTGCGTCCAGGTCTGAATCATGGCCTAGCTCCATAGTACTAAATGCATGTAGGTCTTACCTGTGGCTTTGTTATACAGACTGTGCAGACAGTAAATGATGGGTCCCTAATTAAAAACATCAGAGGCAGGTGGGCGGGGTGCTAGTCCAGATTGAAGGCTCTTCCCCACACCCTTGGAAAAGTGGGTATGGCAATAATACTGGGTGACATAGTTCAAAACTATTGTATTTTACAGGGGAACTGCAGGTGGCAGCATGCCTGCCCTTTGGCACTTGTGGAACTCCAAGTGCCAGCAGGCAGATGACACTCATACTCTCACTGTAAATTAATAGTTAAATAATAGGGGGACCCCATTTCCCCTATATTTAAAACCAAGTCTAGCCCTGCAGCCAGGTGCTGGTTCCTATATTATGGGGGAACCCTACTGTACATGTTTTTTTTCCCCATAAGTTTAGGAACCAGGACTATCTGAGCAGCCTGGTGCTGGTTATGCTGTTTTTTGGGGGTGGACCCTATGTTTTTTTTAAACATTTACAGGTACAACATAAACAGCCTTCACATATCTCACTGATATGTGCAGGCTGCTTGTTCGGGAGAGTTTGGCAGAGAGAATAAACTGCCATCTCGGGTGAGTAATATCACCTAAATTTGCTACTCAGGGGGAGATATCTCAATTTGCTTCACCATCAGAAAACTCACTCTTAGCTAAACTCAGTCAATTTGTGAGTTTTAGGAGCCTCAAATCACCCAAGTTTCAGAAAATTAAATAGAGTTTAAAAATTGTAAAACTCGACCAAACTCATATCTTAGTAAATTTACCCCATTGAATCCATAGTGTGAACTTTACTAGTGTACATTAATGTGCTTGAAGGAAGTTAGTCATTTTTGTGTACTACAATGAGACACTTGATTTTGATTGTTTAACTAGTTTAATTTGTGTCCATTTTATTTAAGTATATAAGCGGCTATTTTAATATATGAATATAGATTTTATTATTAATGCAAATTTATTCTTGTTGTTAAGTGAGTGATTATACTACTCTTATTATTTTATTGTAATAAGTTTAATAGTGTGGAATATACTCTTTTGTTAAAGTATCTCAACTAAGCTTGATGTGAACATCCCTTATAATGTGGCAACCCAATTTCCCATAGAACTCAATATGTTTGTTGGTACTTGGTTGCCCCCAGTATTTATCCTCAGGTAATGGTAATGTAATAGGTAGAGATGAGCAGGTCTGGTTCTCTGAGAATTTGACTCTCCCAAACTTCATGTTCTGTGGCAAGATCCGAGTCCGGCTCAATTTTCCTGCTTGACTCATATCCGAAATGAGGCAAAACAAGTTATCCTCCCATCAGATTCTCGTCGGTTTTGGATTATATAAAGGTCCCCTGTGATTGGTGCCATTTTCACTCCGGCTGTGGAGAGAGAAGATAGCAGACATGTAGTCAGTCACTGTCAGTCATTCAGTGTCTGTGTCCATTCAAAGTATTGGGCTGACGCCTGCTGCTGTGTGTCTATAAATTGGCTTAGGCGCTAGAGTATATAAAGGGAGGCTTCTTCAGTAGGTGCTGCAGCTGCTGTGTCACTTGTCGTGTCAATTAACTGTGGCTGTTGCTGTGTTGTTGTCCTGTCCATCAGGCTAGGGCTGCAGTCCATAAAGGGATGCTGTGTTGTCCAGGGGGATGCTCTGTCAATTAAGGGTGCTCTTCCCAAAAGTCATTTTTTCTTTCTTTTTTTTAATTTGTGTGTGTGCGTCAGCAACTTAGCTGCGCTATTATTGTTCAGTGAAACTGCCGCAGTTTATCGTCCACGTATTTGTGACTCTGCAGGAGGTCTGTTTGCACTCAGCAGGGGTGCTTTGTTGTAGGCCAGACCACAATTTATTGTCCACATATTGTGATAATAAGTTGTAGCGCATTGTATTATTCTTATTCATAAAAAATCTCTTGACACTATAAGTGGTGGCGCAGTGTTTTACTCATAAAAAATCTTGTGACCATGTAAGTGGTAGTGCAGTCTAAGATACAATTTTTCATTTATTTCCTCACTCGTGAATGTTGACCGGCACCAGGAAGGAGGTGAGTATTGTTTTTTTAAGTACTTCCAGAGGATTCTACGGGACAAGGGGACAGACCAACTGGCAGCTGGTTAGTATGTGTGAGGGAGATAGGTAGGGGTATGTAATAAAGTTGTACTATACACAGTATGGGAGTGTTGTGGTTATTTAACTATTTATTTTACAGTGGGGGTACAGGTGTCAGCCGCCTGCTGGCACTTGTAGTTCTACAAATTCCAAAGGGCAGGCACACTGGGACCTGTAGTTCCACTGTAAAAATCAATAATTTACATTATTATTATCCCTATTATTAGCCCTGCACTCACCGCCCTGGGGTGCATGGAAGAGCCCCAGGCTTCAACCTAAGCCTGGGGTGCTTGGGAGAGGGAGAACCCCTTTATTGAATTGTCCCCACCTTCCCTGAAATCCCAGCTTGGGCTGAAGAGCTTGGGGTGTAAGGCTTTGGCCAGGGAGTCCTGGTGAAATGTCCCCTGACTGTGGCATTACACCTCAGCTGGATCTTGGTCCTTTGCTGGTTTTGTTTTTATTTTTTTTAGAAATAATTTTTATTGAAGCTTATTGCATTTTTCATTCCATCAGTTTCAAGTGTTAGACAATCATGAATCATTAAATAGCAATAAAAAAGAAAAAAGATGGAATTATTAAAATAATTTTCCGTAGTATCCATCACTTTTCTTTATTATAATTCTTCAGTGGGTACAGTTATCTTTACCATAAATTAAATAACATTCACAATACTTTTAAATTATCATATACATAATTCAAAAAAGTAGTTTCCAAGGGATATATATATCATCATCACAGTAATATGATATCTCAATTCTATTTAATTTGCATTAATTGTTATCTTATTACAAGTTTAAATAGCATTATTTTGCCATTTTGGTCTCATACCATTTATTATATTGTAAACTCTTTAAAACTTGATATTTGATACTGTTTGGGAGAATATTTAAATATTCCTCCTATACTTCCATTAAGAAATCAATACGTTTCTCGTTTTACCCCAATGCCTCAATTTATTCCATTCTAAATATATATTGCATTTTTTCTCTGAATACTGTAAAAGAAGGTGGTTCCTTCTGGCTCCAATTTTGAAGAATAGTTTTCCTAACTAATGCGCTTATAATCAATAGTAATTTCTTATTTCCCTTAGTATATCTTTTGTTGTTAAGGACAATTCCTAATGTCGCCCATTCAGGGCCAAACAGAACTTGTCTCCCCAATTTAGATTCAGTTTAATTTTGTATCCTTAACCAAAATTGTCTAACTAAGGGACATTTCAACAATCAAATGAAATAAACCTGCTTCTCTCTGAAGACATTTAGGGCAATCATGATTTTCTGAATGCCTCATTGCATATCTTTTTCTTGGTGATAAAAATGTATGATGTACAATTTTAATGAATAATTCTATAAATATACTTGCTGGTAAAAGTTTACAAGAATTTTGAAATGAATGGACTATTTGTTCTATCGAAAGGGAGTGGAAGTTATTGACAAATGCCAGTTTTAATACGTAAATAGTCCACCCTCTACTTTAGCATTTTATAATGAATAGTTAATGCTTTATTTATTGGGGAGGGTTGACTCAGTATCAGATCGAGAACATTCTGACAGTCTACTTCTACCAATGTTTTTATCACACTGCTGATATAATGTTGGGCCTGTAGGTAGGCTATAGGATGTGTTCTTATTTGCTCAAATTTTGTTGATGCCTCTGGAAATGTTAGTGGTCTTTTATCAACTGTATTGATTAACTGACAGAGTATATGCCTTCCTCTTTCCAAATTGTAAAGGGATATGAGGCCCTACCTTCTTGAAACTCTGGGTTTACATATAAAGATTTAAATCCATTTAACTGATCATTCTATTGCAATATGTGCCAGATTTTGTGGGTATTCCATAATAATGGATTCTCTTTTATATCTGGAGATATTTCCTCATCGCGTTAATACAAAAGGGCTCAATGTGGACAATGAGGTAAGGTCCATCATATGTGGTTGACACTTACACTAAGCCCATGTACAGCTATTTACCACATGGATTTCCCATCCAAATAGTATGCCCTCAGTACAGCTTATAATCACAGATAATATGTCGAAATAGAGTACTATATGGGAGAGCTATGTTAGACAAACAAATGTACAAATAATACAGAAGGGTAGAGATTTGTGTTTGATATTTACACTGTTTTTACCCAGGATTTAAAATGTTCTTTTAAGGAACCAAATGGGAAGTATATGGAACACCTCTCCAGTTTATTGAGTCAGCATTATGTACACTTGATATGTACAACTATATAATATGGATTGAACAACATCCCTCGCAGGGAACTAGAGACTTCAATCAGTATGTAATCAGATACAGAAGGACCTAATTGATTGACTGAGTGTCTGACCAATCAAGTGGAAAACAGAAAGAAACCAATCAGAGATGGAGGCGGGCACCAACAGGACATTTATTCTCAATCCGATTATAACCACATCACTACTCCCAGAGGAAGACCTTTATAAGGTTGAAACCCATTGGAGCAAGAATAAATCTAACATTGAGACCCAGTTCTGGACATTCATTGAAAGCTACTGCGATTAGAGACCAAGCACTACCAGAAACACGTGACCAGGATTACACACTTGATTCTGCAACCAGAGCGCGGCCACGCCATATGACCGGGAGCACACACGTGATTGAGGAACAACAGTAATGAGTGAGGAGAAGATCACCAGCACACCGCAGATGGGCAACCATAACAGCGGAGCAAGAAGCACAGAGCGCTGACAGGAGGAGGGATCCGGCCACACGCGACGACAGGAAGACAGGTGAGTCTCTGAAAATGGAGGGGGAAGCTGGATAAGATCGCCCAAGGTCGCGTCTGGCGGTTCCCCTCCCAAGACAGGGAAGTGAAAGACTGACAGGTGGAAGTATAGGATACAGTCTTTCAATAGACGTATCACATACTCCACAGTCAGCCCCGAGCAACCCAAGTCCGGAGATCCTGCATACCAGTCTGAGTGGTTCTCCTCCATCTGCACCAGAAGACACCCCGGGCAGCATACAGTACCATCTGCTAACATTATTTATACACCGGATATAAGTACACCATCCAAGAATTACATATGCAGTCTTGAGACAGTGGGACGCCGCTGATTCCATTCTCATTCTGTACCAACATTAAGGATATTGACATTAGTAAATCCACAGCAAGGACTCAATTGCATCGGGCAACACTTATACAACATTTGTACAGTTAAATCCAGTTCTAAGCAGTACCTTTTTATGAATGATTTCAGTTACTTGTGTATCAGACTGATTATGTAAGTTTGTTATATATGTCTTTTTACATTCAGTAAAGCATTTTTTGCACTAAGCGTATCGTAGTCATCAACTTAAGACCAGCAATTTATATTGTATATGCAGGATTGTGACATTGGGACAATTCTACACAAGACCATTATATAGAAGGTTGAGCGCTGTATATTTTTTCTGTATATTGCTATTATTAAGAGGGAAGGACACCCTCTTGTGCAGCTGCTTACCATCAACAGAGGCTTAGTTGCCCAGTGCGCAGTATTATTTCCTCTTATTTCCCTCATTGTGTTCATTATACTTGCAGCAAGGGCCCACAGCAATTAGGTTTAGATGGGTATATAAAACATTAATGACATTAGGGAACAAAGGGCAGAAACACTCTTTTCACAGTTGACAATTAACAAAATATCCACTCCAGACGTTCAGGACTTTTTCAAAACATTCACATTGTTTGAAAAGACCCTGACTAGAGAAAATAAACTTTGGTGGGACTCAGAAACCTTGAAGTGGTATCATAGCAACAAGATAGTTCCAAAAGGCCTTCGGATTAAAAAAACAGCAGCACATAATAAGGATAATGAGAGCTTTACCAAACAATGGGAACAAATCTTGGTAGACAGCTCACTCAAATTATTAGAGTTATTAATAACAACACAATCTAGAGAACTTGAGGACTTAGCCAAAGAATTAAACCATTTGGACACAAAATTAGCCCCATATGAGCAAGATAAAGAATTTCAAACATTGACAGCTCTCACCATTAATAAACTACGCAAAGGAGAAGATAAACTAGTCTCCATTAAAAAGAGTAAAATTCTGAGGGACAAATTTGGGGTTACAAAAAGGAAGACTAAGGGCAAGATATCTAAACATAACACCATCTCCATAAATAATAAAGTAATAAAAGCTGGAAAAGGACACCAAGCACAGATCAATACTATAAGGGATAACAATACCCCCATCTATAAGAAACTCAACCTCACCTACCAGGAATATATGACTAAGATTCACTCTGTAGGCACACATCTTAATATTAGAGATAAAAAACGATTCACCAGACGATCATCATCAGAGCATTCCGATACTAGTAGCAGCGACATTGACTCTTTCTCCATATATAACATAGAAGAAGAAGATTCCAGCCATAGTTTAGCAAGACAATCATTAGAACAAGGCTGGTTTGATGTAGCACCAGAACTACTGAATATTAGTACACATGAGAGTGACCCACAGGAGTTTCCTGCCCGAACCAGCCAAATAAACACTGCAGTAGAGACGCACAAAACACATCCCCGTACACTATATGCAGATCTTTTTTTAGAACCAGCAACGAATCCCAAACATCAACCAAACAAATCTATAAAAAGAAAGTTAGAAGGGGATGCAGAGGAGGAGAGAAGCACAAAAAGACACAACATGAGACAAGAGTACAGAAAGGACAGGGCATATTCAACTTAAGCAACATGGCACTTAACAAAGAACACATATCGGTGCTGAATAAAGGCTTGAAGTTTGCCCCCGCCACAAAATTGGACAGGTTCAACACTTATCTAGATATACATAGATTTACCAGGAAGTTAACATTGAAAAAGTTCTTTCAAAGAACTCCATCATTACAGTACACTCCAAATATTGACAATTACAAACACACTGACCATAAACCAGGTTCAAAATTCTACCCAACATATGTAGCAGGAGATCATATAAACACATTCACAAGTTTACTGGAAAGAGATCTCGGTAAACTCAGCGATCAAAAATTCAGACGCAAACAGATAAACATGACCAGAAAAGAACTCACAGCATTAGAGGAATTGAAAAATAATAGAGAAATTGTAATCAAACCTGCAGACAAGGGGGGGGCATAGTGATTATGAACAAAGACACATACATAAAAGAAGCCAACAGGATACTTCAGGACAGCAAGACATATGAACATCTTAAACAAAACCCCTCAAAAAAGTTCCAAGAAGAACTTAGACGACACTTACATGAGGGATTGAGCAAAGGAATCTTAACAACCAAAGAATTCAAATTTCTTGACACACCGCATTCTGTAATTCCGGTATTTTATCATCTACCCAAGATACACAAGGATCCATTGAATCCACCAGGTAGACCCATAATTTCGGGGATCCAATCACTAACATCTAATTTATCACAATATATAGATACATTTCTACAACCGCATGTGAGGTCACAAAGATCATATTTAAGGGATACGATAGATATTTTGTGTAAATTGAAAAACATCACGTGGCAAGAAGGTTACTGGCTTGGTTCCAGTGACGTAACCTCATTGTACTGTTATTCAACACTCACTAGGCAAAGACAGTGCCAAACACTTTTTAGACAATGATCCATCAATGACACCGGAACAGAGAGACTTCATTATTTAATAGCATAAATTACATCTTAACTCACAATTACGTGTGGTTCAATGAAGAATACTACTTACAAGTGACCGGGACAGCTATGGGGACGAGGTTTGTGCCGAGTTATGCAAATCTATTCATGAGCCACTGGGAAGATCAGTACATATGGGCCAATCGCGAACTCGATGCAAACCTCATCCTATGGACCAGGTTTATTGACGATATTTTCTTTATCTGGCAAGGAGATTAGAAATCTATACAGGGTTTCATCAGCTACATTAATAATAATAAACACAATCTTCAGTTCACTACCCATTTCAGCAGAACACAGGCCACATTCCTCGACCTTAACATCTTCATCACTGACAATCAAATCCATACCAACACTCACAACAAGTCCGTGAATGTTAATAGTTTTATTCTGGCTAACAGTGGACACCATCCAGATTGGCTGGACAGCATTCCAGTAAGCCAGTTCCAGAGAATCAGACGGAACTGCTCCAGAGAAAGTGACTATGTACAACAAGGGAACAGATTAAAGGCGCAATTACAGGAAAAAAAATATGAGGTCAATAAAATAGAACAAGCCTTTGACAAATTTAGGAAGGTAGACAGCGAATCTTTGTTAAAATACAAGGATAAAAATAGGACAGCAGAAGACTCCGAAAACAAAAACAAAAATATATACTTTGTTACAGACTACAGCTGTCAAGCCCCTCGTGTGAAACAAATCGTTAAGAGGCACTGGCCCATATTATTGCAGGATGAAACATTAGCAGAGACACTTACAGAGGCCCCCAAGATAGTGTTTAGAAAAGCACCTAACCTAAAAGCAAGGATAGTCAGGAACCACATAGCTCCCATGAAACAAACACAAACAACACTTACCGAGTTATGGAACACCAATAAGGAAGTGAAAAAGGGAGGGTTCTACTTTTGTGGTCGATGTGTGGCATGCACTAGAACAAACAACAGAAGTACAAAACCATTTCACATCGTCACTTCCACGTCAAACGAATTTGTATGGAGAATTAGGGATAATATGACTTGTCACACCAAGGGAGTCATATATATAATAGAGTGCCCATGTAACAAGCAATATGTTGGCCGCACCATTCGCCCCTTAAAACAAAGATAAGGGGAACACATACGGAACATAAGGGCAGGATGTGAAGAACACCCTATCTCTACACACTTTAAGCAATTCCATGACTCTGACCCCATGGGACTAAAATTTGCAGGAATAAAAATAGTGCCCCCAAACTGGAGGGGAGACCACATTAAACACATTAACAAAGAAGAATTGAGAGCCATTATCACTATGGATACCCTAATACCCAAAGGGCTCAATGTGGACAATGAGGTAAGGTCCATCATATATGGTTGACACTTACACTAAGCCCATGTACAGCTATTTACCACATGGATTTCCCATCCAAATAGTATGCCCTCAGTACAGCTTATAATCACAGATAATAAGTCGAAATAGAGTACAATAAGGGAGAGCTATGTTAGACAAACTAATGTACAAACGATACAGAAGGGTAGAGATTTGTGTTTGATATTTTTACCCAGGATTTAAAATGTTCTTTTAAGGAACCAAATGGGAAGTATATGGAACACCTCTCCAGTTTATTGAGTCAGCATTATGTACACTTGATATGTACAACTATATAATATGGATTGAACAACATCCCTTGCAGGGAACTAAAGACTTCAATCAGTATATAATCAGATACAGAAGGACCTAATTGATTTACTGAGTTCCTGACCAATCAAGTGGAAAACAGAAAGAAACCAATCAGAGATGGAGGCGGGCACCAACAGGACATTTATTCTCAATCCGATTATAACCACATCACTACTCCCAGAGGAAGATCTTTATAAGGTCGAAACGCATTGGAGCAAGAATAAATCTAACATTGAGACCCAGTTCTGGACATTCATTGAAAGCTACTGCGATTAGAGACCAAGCGCTACCAGAAACACGTGACCAGGATTACACACTTGATTCTGCAACCAGAGCGCGGCCGCGCCATATGACCGGGAGCACACACGTGATCGAGGAACAACAGTAACGAGTGAGGAGAAGATCACCAGCACACCGCAGACGGGCACCCATTACAGCGGAGCAAGAAGCACAGAGCGCTGACAAAAGGAGGAGGGATCCGGCCACACACGATGACAGGAAGACAGGTGAGTCTCTGAAAATGGAGGGGGAAGCCGGATCAGATCGCCCAAGTTCGCGTCCGACGGTTCCCCTCCCAAGACAGGGAAGTGAAAGACTGACAGGTGGAAGTATAGGATACAGTCTTTCAATAGACGTATCACATACTCCACAGTCAGCCCCGAGCAACCCAAGTCCGGAGATCCTGCATACCAGTCTGAGTGGTTCTCCTCCATCTGCACCAGAAGACACCCTGGGCAGCATACAGTACCATCTGCTAACATTATTTATACACCGGATATAAGTACACCATCCAAGAATTACATATGCAGTCTTGAGACAGTGGGACGCCGCTGATTCCATTCTCATTCTGTACCAACATTAAGGATATTGACATTAGTAAATCCACAGCAAGGACTCAATTGCATCGGGCAACACTTATACAACATTTGTACAGTTAAATCCAGTTCTAAGCAGTACCTTTTTATGAATGATTTCAGTTACTTGTGTATCAGACTGATTATGTAAGTTTGTTATATATGTCTTTTTACATTCAGTAAAGCATTTTTTGCACTAAGCGTATCGTAGTCATCAACTTAAGACCAGCAATTTATATTGTATATGCAGGATTGTGACATTGGGACAATTCTACACAAGACCATTATATAGAAGGTTGAGCGCTGTATATTTTTTCTGTATATTGCTATTATTAAGAGGGAAGGACACCCTCTTGTGCAGCTGCTTACCATCAACAGAGGCTTAGTTGCCCAGTGCGCAGTATTATTTCCTCTTATTTCCCTCATCACGTTGATGTAAGATACTTGTCAAATTTAAAGGGTATATTTGCTCCTGTTCCAATTCTGTACATGTATATATGCTAGTTTTATTTAACCAATCACCAATCATTCCTGTTTGATTATACTGTAGTCTTTAATATTAGGGAAAGTTAGCCCCCCATTTCTTTAGATTGATATTTGTGGAGGCTAATTCTAGGTCGTTTACCATTCCATGTAAAATTGCGATATAATGTATTAATTTGCCTTGTATCCCTTTGATTAGGAAGAATAGGGAGGGCCTGTAACTTATACATTAATTTAGGAAATGTGACCATCTTGATAATGTTAGCCCTGCCAAGATAGGACAAAACCAAATGATTCCAACCTTTAATATCTCGCTCTGTTTCTTTAATCACTTCTACAATATTCATCTCATATAAATAAGCAAGATTTTTAGGGAGTTTAATTCCCAAATAGGAAAACTAGTATTAGTCCATTTCAGCATTCTTGGATCTCCCCATTCTGGGCATTTTTCCATAGAATTTAAGAGCATTGCTATTGATTTATTCTAATTGATAGTAAATTCTGATATAGATCCATAAACTTGTAATTTCTCCAATATTGCTTCCAGTGATATTTCTGGTTTACCAATATACAAGAGAACATCATCAGCAAATGCTGTCAATTTTATTTCCTTTCTACCTATGCTTATTCCTCTAAACATTTAACACATTTGTAATATAGTCAATAGGGTATCCAGAGAAATATTAATTAATGTTGGGGAAAGGGGACACCCTTGACGTGTTCCCCTCACCAGCTTAATAGGATCACCTCTCAAGCAATTAACTGAAAAAGAAAAAAAGAGGACTTAGGAGATGTAAACAAAAATTTCACTAGACTAATACATTTTGGATCACAGGCTCTATATTCCAATATTGCAAATATATGCGGCCACATATGTGCTGGTTTTAAAAATAGAGGGTATCCTACCCCTAAGACTGTGCCTGTTAAGCACAATATTTTCAAATGAATTAAGTGGCTGTAATGTTTGGGGACTGAGGATCTTGACTATGTGGATCTAAAGGAAAACATTAGGTTGGTAACAGTGAATTGATGAAATACAAGGGTACTGTACACATAGCAGAATGACCAAGTGTGGGCTTAAGAACCAAAAAGACAAAGTTTAAAAATCAGGCAGGCCCTCCTAAACACCATAAATCAGTTTACCATGATGTTTGGTTTAGTGCATCAAATGTAAAAAGGATGTTGTATCATGCTTTTTAAAAAGTAAAAAATAAAATGGTCATTTTTTGAGATGAGCATAGCAAATATGTAGCTTAGCAGAAACATTACTCAAGGAGAGTTTAAAAACTGTTCTTTAGATGCAGATTCTTTCTCATGCTAAACTTCTCCACTGTGCTACTTCACCACTTTTTAATTCAATTCTGACATGAAACCCTAAGTTAGACATTTCCAAGTACTTACGAATACATTTGCCTGAAAGAAAAAATACTCACCAAATGGAAGAGCACATGGTGATGTCTGTAGTGTCGGCATAATTTGGGATGGATGTTTGTCCCTACTACCAAAAGAAGGAGACTGTGCTGGCTGTCTGACAGTTTGGCATGCTATAAATAACCCTTAAAGAAATGAAATGTGCAAATTGCAAGCCAACAATGTGTTTTGTCAGTTACCATAGCACAATCCTAATAATTGTACTTACCCGGCTGCTCATCACCCTGCCTCAATAGCAGCTGTGATGCTATTTTCTTCCCACTAAGACTTTGTCATATTGGGATAATAAAAGAAATGCATTAAGCAAAAAAAATATTTTTTAGTACCAAAATAAAATGTTGCCAATATGCGTAAGGACATTAGAGCAAATCAAGAGAATGAATCCAATGTACACTGCCCTAAAACAGTAGTAGAGCAGACAATAAACTTTACTTAGTATAGGCCATAATATTTATCCTTTTGCACATGTAAACACAAATGTAATGTCTTTAGTAATGGCATAAACAAAAAAATCTGCCTTTTTCTTTGTCACTAATAAAGTTCATATTTTGTGTTTTTCCAAGCAAGGTACAACATTGGCAAAAAGAAGATTATGGTTGTGTGGAGACATATATTTGCTAACATGACTAATTTACATTTCCAGGTCTGCAGAAAAACACAGGACAGTGTTTTTAAAGTACTATGGTGATTTGGAAAAAAGTACAGTTTGCAAAAAAACGCAATATTACAGTACAGTATATCACACTGAATACATTAAATTAACATGACAAAGGTTATCATTAAGATATTACTCACTCTGTTTGGGTGGGGCATCTGTGTTGAGCAGAGCCTGAACCACTTCTGGAAGGATGATGGAGTTCAATGGCTCTTCATATTCCAGCTGGACTTGCTGAAACAGTCTGCCTCTGGCATTATGCTTCCATGGCCATTTTGTGTTTGACCCACCACTTGATGTCGTGAAAGCACTTCTTGCAGATATTCACAGTGTTCTTCAGATTCCCTGAGCAGTTGACCTCCTCCAACATCTTCTGGCATATGAGAGAATTATTGCAATTCCTTGTGACCACTTGTACTTGAGGCTCAGCAGTCTAATAAGTGGTCATAGTGCCTCATCACTCCTTTTACAAGGACCACATTTTCTTTAAAGGCAAACTCCACATTGCGGTCACACTTGGTCTCGCCCCTGACCACAAAGCCTTCGTCATGATCCTTCTCCAACTCTGACTCCACCAGAGGCTGCTGCACAGAAATCTGCTCCTCATCAGACTCCATCTCCCCAGCTCTCTTGCCACTACTCTCTTCCTCCATCATAACACAAAACACTGATAAATAAATAAAATTAAACACCAACACCACCTCACACACACTTGTCACATACACATCACAGACACTCACAAATCATTGTAAGACAAAAATGTAAATGGCACAGGACCAAAAAGAGACAGACTTTTAAACCTAACAAGACTACAGAAAAAGGCAAGACAAGTTACTCAACCAATCAAAAACAATCAATTAGATTCTCTATGTTACAAAATTGAAATACAAAATGTAAGTAAACAATATTCTTCATTAATGTATGATTTGAGGCGAAATACATGTCTGTAAAAAGGTGTGAATACCCCCTAATGTTTTTCAACTGGATTTTTCTTTTAAAAAAAAGTTGATTGAAAAGTATAATTTTCTTAGTTACTTCATAGCTTTTCATAGGTAGTTAATTATTTTTTGAGCTTTTGCACAAAAATAATGTTTCTTGGTTTGAAATATGGCTACTCTATTTTGTTTACTGCAATTCCACAAATTATTTTTATATATCAGTAATTTCCACTGAATCATATTGTGTACAATATTAATTATTCTAGATTTCTTTTTTTATTTAAATCCTTTTGTGAAAATAAATTAATAAATATATTTGTGTTCTGAGCATGTACAGATACAATTCCTGAAGGATATTCAGATATTTACTTTCCATATTAAATTAATATTCATAATATTTTTTTCAATTTAAAGAAATGTTAATACAGTATATTTTCCATTTTAACAGGAACAATTTACAGCATTAATATTTTAAAGAAAAACATTTCTGTAATGCTACTAAATATGTATGAAAGATTTAATCTCTGAAAATTGCCCATTCTCAGATGATTTGTGCTAAAACAAAACAGTGTGGTTTGGCACTCCCAGACCTTAGTAGGTATCAAGAGAAGTGTTGTCTTGTTAATATTAGGAACTGGGCACTCCAACCTGCAGTCAATAGTTGTGTGGCCCTTGGGGTAGCAGCTTGCACTTGGTACACACTGGTGCACCTCCTGTTAACACGCCCCTTTCCAGCTCTTTGAAGCACTCCTTCATGACAGCCTCATTGCTGGTTTTGGATAGGTTACTTTTTCAGCTGAAGGTTGTCGCTCTCCCTAATATTAATATCTCAATGTTTGCTTTTTCTAAATGAATGCATATTAAATTGTTGCATAGGCTATTTCTAACTCATAACTATTTACATACTATGAAGCCAACATAGTCAATTTTTTTCTGGAGGAATTATGGGGAGATCGGTAATGTTTTTCATGTGTTTTGTCCATTTCTTTGTCTACCTTTTGGGATGTTGTTTTTATTCTTATTTATAAAGTACTGAGGCTATTTTTAACTCCTGGTCCTTAACCTGCTTCCTTATCCTCCACCCTGCTCTAGTGTAGCCTCTTTAGAGGTATGTGTTAAGTCATATTTTTATAGCAGTATGGGCTGCTATATCTCAATGCTGAAACCAGTTATTTCCCCTTTACTTTAGTTGCTTCTCCATGAATAATTTCACTTTGAGAAAAGACAGCTAATGTTCCTTATTCATCTTCAGTTTCCTATTCTATAATTTTCATCCATGGTGAAAGTGCTATATATATACAAAATTTTATATGTCCAACCTACAGTACTTCAATTTAGTTTGAATGAAAGCAAATCACCTTGACATGCTGTTGGTTGTACCTGATTTTTTAATATAATGGTTGTTGCTATCCAGACTGTTATCTTTTCTGTTATGTTATGTTTTGGACTTATGATATGTCCCGCCTTTTCCTGTCCCCTCCCTTTTTTTCTTTCTTTACCCCTTATTGATACAGATATGTCCTCAAACACTGTGACTTCAGGCAAGCCAAACAGCCGGCCGGGTCCTTAGAAACTCAGTCATGCTGAGCATCTATCTCAAAAAGTGTATCTTATTCACATAAATAAACCAACTGAAATCAACAAGACTACTCTACTAAAATGCATTGATCAATTTGGTGTGCAAAATGTATGCATCTGTGTGCGAATGAGTCTGAATCTGTATATGAAGTGCAATGATGCAGCGGCCATGGCTTTTTCTCATGTAAAGTTCAGTTGGGCTTCATCTCTGAATTTGTATGTGTTTAAAATGGTTAGACCATGTAATTTTGGTATTGTTACCACTGTTCTCAACTGTGTTTATTGTACATGCAGATTAGCTACAGATACAGTTAGATAAAAAAAGAAGGTAGCTACGTGGGCTGATTATCCAGACACTGCTATAGAGGAAGGGGTTCCTTCCTTCCTTTTTCTCCATGTTGAATGCAGCATGTTACGTTTGCAGCATGTGTTTGATCCTGTTCATACATAAAGAGTTACTGTTTGATAATACTTTCTGCTGCTCCTATATAGCATATCTGCTAACATAAACAAATTCCTGTGCAGATACAATAACAGCACATCATATCTTGTAGAGATGTGTGCGGACCCTGTGTTTTGGTTTTGGCAAAACCACACTCAAGTGTTTTGGTTTTGGATCTCTTTTTACATTGATTAAAAACAGCTAAAATAATGTGTCCTCAAATATCTTTGCTGCAGTTGTGCCAAACAGCCCCTCTCAGCACACCAGGTCCCATGAGACTCTGCTAGTGCATCTTTTTTTTATAAAAACAGCTAAAATCAGGTAATTTGGACCTGTGTTTGTACCTATAGTATTATTAACATCAATAAAATTAATTTCCAGTTATTTCCACTAAATTTTAACCACCTCACAGCACCTGAAACCATGGATGGGATGGACTTACATGCAATCCAAATTCTGGTTTATAGATCAGAGTTCTGAACTTGTCAAGAAGACCAGATTAAGGTCTTGATTCTACTCAGTGCCCTAAAATGATTGGAGCTGGGACTGAGTTTAACTTGGAACCCCAAAGTTTGGGTGTGTTCGGTTTTCAGCAAAACAAACCACTCATCTCTAGTATCTAGTACACTTTGAGTGACATTTTACTGTATTTTGACAGATCTGTACTTTTCTCAATAAAAACTATTTATGAAAAAAATCTATATATTTATATAATTCAGTTAACTCCATTTGCATAGTAAATTCCCAGAACTATCTTTGAAATATCATGATCATGAATTGTTGCAAAATACGCACACACAGATTCATTCAGAATCAGGAACAAAAAGCTCATAAGTCCATGATTCTAAATAAGTCTCTCCTTTATATCAAAATTATCTACTTTTAACATTTAAGTAAATATGATGCAATTCACACATCTACAGTATGATTATATGTTGATATTATTACACCAAAGCAAGTATTCAATTTATGTGCACAAAATTCAGTGTTGACTGTTTTGCAGCAATATTCTTGCATCATCTAGAGAAGACAATATGTTTCTGCATGATCTTCTTCTACACCAGATTTCTCTGTCTGTGGTGCTAGCTTAGAAATGTTTATCCATATGTCATTTGCCTGTGGGGAATAGCAAAAAATAATAATAATTACATAATTTCAGATTATAATTTATTTCCTTCTACTGTTCTAGCAAGACTATTAAAACAGCTAACTCTCTCGACTGTTTCGAACAGCTAGTTTGCATTGAAAACTTAAAAAAAATCACACAGTTCCTGAGCCTGATAAAATACATAACATTAACAAAGTTATTATTACTGTTATGCCATCTTAGTCATACATGCAAACTGTAAAGACTACAAATGTCTAGATATGATAAATAAAAGCTTTCATTGTGGAAACCTATAATACAGTCAACAGCATTCTAAATCATTATTATACATACTGCACCACCCTTCATCAAATTGACCTCCTGTGGTATCACTAGTGCTGGGCAAAGACCATATTGTTGGGTACATATAAGTCATTATATATTTATTAACAGTTATTTATAATAGTGCATAAATATTCTGCAGTGCATTACAGAAAATATTTGGCCATTTACATCAGTCTCTGCCACAGTAATGTTTACTATCTATATTCAATCCCTACCATATAGTATGTACACACACATAGAGTACACAATAGTGGTAATTTTTTGTTGTTAGCCAATTAACCGCAAAGTATATGCTCGGATAATGGGAGGAAACTTGAGTATCCAAGGAAAACCCACAAAAGCACAGGGAGAAAATGCAAACTCCACACAGTTAGGGCTTTTTTAGAAATAGAACCCAAGAATTCAGTTCTGTGAGGAAGTAATGCTAACTACTACAAAATAGTAATTGGTGGCATAGTGTTGGCCACACAGGGTAATGTATACTGTTCTGTTAACCTATACTTGTCTGTCTTTCTATCTACTTCTTACAATTTTCATAATAAATTTTCTCCAGTTAAAATACACTTTTCCATTACCTTTATTCTTCATGTGTGCTAATTTATAATTGTTTTTGTAGCCACTATTTTTGTTTGCTATCATAAACAACATATGATATGCTTACATGCAAATGTTAGTAACTTTAAAGTATATGGTAAAATGACAAAAAATGTCCCTCTGTGACCTACATTATCCATAAAAGCTCCTATGCAGTCTTTATATTAATAGCTTAAATTTCACTAACTCATTATGTCATAATCTCTTCAGGATGGCTTTATTTTTGTAGCTCCCTTGTCTCAGGAATTCTGGTAAAGAAGGGAAGCTAACTAATTTGGAAAGAGCTGCTCAATGAATGAGCTACAACCTTGACTGTAATGAGTTTTGCTGGGGCCATGTGCCACTGGTCATTTGTACCCAAGCAATTCCCCTTCTTCCCTCCATAGCTTAAATGAATCTGAAAATTATTAATTGTTGTGTTAAGATACCAAACAATATCATTGTACATATTTTCATCCCCTTAGCACTATGTTATGGTGTCATGAATATATTTACAGATGTGCCCAAGTTCATTGTGACTGATCTCACCACAAACGTGCACGTAGATCCCGCTATGTGCCACGATACCCTATCGTCCCCGATTGCGGGAGTGCATCTCCATTCAATCCTATGGAGACGCAAATGCGCATCTTTGAACGCGGAAGTCTGTCTCACATCGCGCATGGCACAATTCACTTGTGCTACAGGCAAGGATGTAGCTGGGCATATCTGTAGTACCCATTCTATACTATTGACAAAGGTGTTTCCTCATCTAAAACATATATTTGCATAAAAAGTTATTAGAGGGGTATGCACATAAGTAACATATTGGGAGTAGCATTATTTGCTAAACATAAAGCAGTGTGGAATAAAAACATACTATAAAACCTCTACAGCAAATGTCTTAAACTTAAAACAGTGCATGTTTTTCATATATCCTGAAAGAATCACAAGTGAAATAATAAGCTAAACCTGTGGATCTTTTAAAATGTGTCAGTGAGAAATTAATACACCTATGCACCTGGTAGATGACCTAGAATATGTGAACTGTTTGGGATCCTGAGGACCAAGTTTGAGAACCAGTGCTCTACAACAAAGAAGACACCACTATATTGCACATTCATATGATGGCTAAGTTGTAACTTGGTTTAACAACTATACTCTTTAACATTTGTAACAGTTATCTAGTATCTTACATATTTGAAGAAAATAGATTTGATATTTTTAATTGTAAGTCCTGTTACAGAACCTACTGCCAATATAACTGACCTTCCCAATGTTGAGGACATTTTTATAAATTTTATCAGGTACCAAATTGGTTTATGTGAGTTTTCCACAACATTCCCTCAGTAATTTTCTTATTCAAAAATTCCTTCTTTAAGATTGAATAAATTTAGGGGGCATGGCCTGGCAGCCATTGTAGGTAGATGTGCTAACTTAGGGCTCCTGGCTGACAACTATATTAAGCCTATTCCAGGGCCAAAACTAGGATTTTTGTTACCCAGGGCAGGACAAAAATGTGGTGCCACCCCCTCAAAAAAAATATTACAACATATAGGACAAAAAGGATGTGTGTTTTTGTGAGACAGTAATGCCCCTTACAACACATTATTCCACACAGAAATGCCCCATATAACACATTATGCCACAGAGTAATGCCCATTACATCACATTATGCCACACAATAATGCCCCTTACAACACATTATGCCACAGTAATGCCCCTTACTACACATTATGTCACAGTAAGGCCCCTTACACATTATGCTACAGTAATGTCACCCAGTGGCAGCAGCCTCCTCAGAATTGAAAGATGAAACACTATTAAAAATTTACTTTCACATTAAAATGGGATCTTCTAGTAAGACAGCTCCCTCTTTTTACCTGTTCAGGCCACATTTTGGGTGAGCTCTGGTGGCGCAGGATGGTATGGGGATGCCACATGCCAGGGATCAGTCAGCACCATTGTCATTCTAATGTGGGGCCTGTCGCAAACCAATTGGAGTTCACTGATCAGCAGCTGCATCTGACTGGCTGCCAGTCTGCAAGCTCTGATTTGCTCTTGACTGGTGTTACATTAGACAGACAGAGGTGCTGTGTCTTTCAAGCTGGGCTGCAGGTGGCTGCCTGCAGGTCCCAGTGTGCAGCTCCAAACTTACATGTGCAGCTAGCTGGGGTACCCTATTTAGTGTGATGCCAGGGGCACATGCCCCCTTAGCCTCCCTAGTTGTTACCCTACCTATTCCTACAGCCCTGTGACCTCCTCACCATCCCTAAAGTGAATTACCTGGCTCCAATAGAAGGCTCTTGTTGGGAAGTAGAGTCTGTTGAGCCAGGGGAGCCTCCTGTCTCCCTGCAGGTTGCAGCCTATCACTCCCAGGAAAGCCAGGACCTGGATTTTAAAAGGGACCCTGATATCAGTGGCCATGACTCTGCCTGCACCAGCCATCCCTGCTGGATCTTCTACTATCCTGCAGCACCTGAAAAGTGTGGTTCTGCACTTCTGATCAGATGCCCAATCCCCTGCATGACAATAGTGTTCCCAGTCTGGAAGTACCAGCTTTCAGCCCCCTCAGCCATCCACCTACTTGGTGGTCATGATGGACAGAGCATCTCTTGCGGAGGGTACTCCTAAAGCAAAGTGATTGTCGGCTGAACTGTGACCTGTGCCTCCTGGTCAATCTACTGCTCCCTGACTATGGGACCTTAGAAAATCCACACCCTTCTGCTAGACTGTGTTGTGGTAGTGAGTCTTTGTTGGACTTGTATGCTCCAATTCAGTGTCTAGCCCTTCTCCCTAGGCACAGCCTCTCTGTATTGTATTGCAGGGTCATTAAGCTGACTTACCTGCCCTTATTTCTTACTACAGTCCTAACACTGTTTGCCCTTGATAAAGAAACTTGATGGGTATTTTCTTTTCTTCTATTTTGTAAGATTCCTCCTCACATTATCAGGGAATCTGCTCAATAAGTTTATTTTCCTTTATTCATATGACACAGTCGCTCTTGGTTGCTCATTATATTAACATCACACCACAGCAGCATTTTTCTATCTCCCTGTTAGTGCTGTTCTCTATCCCTGTTGCCAAATTATACATGATAACAGACACTCAGACCACTATTTGTATTTTCATTTAACTGTTGTGGGGCTCTCTAACCACAATCTACTCAGTCTCCTTCACCTGCTATATTTAAGCTCTTATTATTTTTCTCCCTGATTTTGCTAGACCTTGATTGCCTGAACATAATGTCACACTAGAAGGCACACCCCTCCATCATCTGGGTGTTGCTACCCCAATATCTTCTCCTGATGAGTACACTTTTTCTTGCCCACTCATTTCATATTCCCTCTTCCCCTCACTTGGCATATATATTTGCACCATTCTCTCCTGTGGCCCCATCCCTGGAGTCCACATAGGCAGAAATATACCACCAAGATGCCTAGGCAAGGGGGAAGTGACCTCAGAACACTTCACCAGAGAAACAAAATCTTGTCAGCAAAGGGGTTGTCCCTCCCCTCCTCTAGGCATCATGGACAAGGATGGCTCACACTCAGGATATAGTTAAAAGACCGATGGCCAGGAAGCCATCTGTCAAAATGCCAGCATCTAAATCCCAACTTGGGACCAAAAACAGGCATGGAAATGCCGAGGCCTGTCTAGATCCTGATGCCAGAATCTCGACAGACAGCTTCCTGAAAGATGGTAAGCTGGCCACTGTTAGCTCATACCCATGGGCGGGGTTAGGTTTAAGCACCCCTGGTGACTCTTAGGGTTAGGCACCCTTGGGGAGGATTAAGGATAGGCTAGGGGGAGGTGGTTAAAGTTAGGCACCACTACAGGGAGGGTTAAGTATAGAGTATGGGGAGGAAAGGTTAGGGTTAGGCACCACTGGAGGGAGGGTAAGGGTTAGGAACCTCCCAGGAAGGTTAGGGTTAGGCACCACCAAGGGAGGTTTAAGGTTAGGGGGGATAAGGGTAGGGTTACATACTTACATGCCCCTATCAGGATATCTAATGATCAGGCTTCTGGCATCAGTATTTCACCTTGCAGCTATTCAGCCACTGTGACTTCATACCCATTCCCTTGCACTCACCTGTCCCTTCAACCAAAGAGGATATCTTAGCTCTCCATTTTCTTCAAGGACTCTCTCTAAACTAAACTCGACAAGCAGTTACATCCATCAAAGCTGAAGTCTCAACCCTTGCCACGTGAACCACTAAACTTGAATCTCACCAAGGGTATCCTGAAAGCCTTGAATGAAACTAGCAGAGACCAGGAAGATTGAATACATTTGCATCTAATGATTTTCTGAGTGCATGGCATACATTGTACGCTGCTCAGACATTTTTACAAATGTATTCATGAGATAGCAATTTCTCTGTTGACATATAAAAGGATATTTCATGGTGGTAACTGGGTGGCAAGGATGTGAATGCACATAAGAGAACATCTCAAGGAGTGTCATGGGCATGTATCCAGAGTTGTTTGCTATTCTAAGTTGTACATATGTACACTGCTAATTGTTCACCGGCATTTAGTATGGAGTAGTTGTAAGTGCAAATTATAATAATGATGGTTGCTCTCATGTATGGAAGATGTGTATGAATAGCAATGTTCGTATAAGGTCACATTAGCACTCTTTTTGCAATTCTTTCTCATTCTGTTCGCAGTGTGCAGCCAGAGATGTGTTTGCATTAAGTGTGACCCAGAATCAGGCCCAGTGCATTCATAAAATAACTGTAGTATTTATATTTTACCAAATTTGCCCATGTAGCTGGTACTCCTCTGCAGCAGTTTGCCATTTTAGGAGCAAATTGATTTTCTTATACTTCAGACTAGGGATGTGCGCTGACCCCGTGTTTTGGTTTTGGATCTGTATCTCCTTCAAGGTTTTGGATCTGGTTTTGGTTTTGAAAACCACCCTCAAGTGTTTAGGTTTTGGATATTGATTTTTTAAATAAAAAATAGATAAAAAGTTTTAAAACAGCTACAATCATGTAATTTATGCAATCCTAAACCTGAAATTTGGATTTAAAATCCGGATGCGAACCGCAAAAAGATCAGAACCGTGACCCAGATTTACCCAGATCTCCTCAGGAAATTAGAACCGTGACTCGGATTTCCCCGGATTCACAAAACTCGGGTGGATTCGGAATTCTGGAGAATCCGTTTTTACTCAGATTCAGACTCAGTTACATTTAGAAGTGCAAATGTCAAACATCAAATTGAACATGGTAATCTATTAATGTAGATTTGTCATTCCCTGTTGTTCTATGTATGCGTACATAAAGACAACTACATAACAATATCACATTGGTAAAGTATAAAGGGTAATAGGATTTTTTTTCCTTTTGATTTGAGCAGATTGAATAACATCCAATATACAATCCCACTTACCAACATATATAAGTTTACTTCAAAATAAAAGGGTGGGGGAACAAAACAAAGGAAGAAGGGGGAAGGAAAGTACAGGGTTTGGTAGATCAAATACCAAGGTGAAATATAAGACTGTAAAACTTCAATGGCCAGTTTATACTTGAACTACCTGAAATAAGTTTACATCTGAGTCCTAAGTACTATAGCTTTATATGAAGGAGATGACTCAATTCAATTGAGCCAAGTTGCAACACAATCTGAGTTTCTCTAGAGCGCTATAAAAGATATCCTCCATGTTTATATAAAAATCAATTTGTGGGCTACAATCCCACACTGAGGGAGCTACCACTGAGTGCCAGCGTACTGGAACAACCACTCCAGCTACATTACTTATATGCTTAAAGAGTCATTTCCTATACTGGGAAATAGGCTTGCCTGTATACTAAAGTAGCCAAAATTCTGGTCATGTTGGAAACCTGGTAACCCAGAAGTTTGGAGGCTAATGTTATAATATTGGACCAAAAGGGTGATATTAGGGGCAGTCCCAACATATATGTATCAGAGTACCTTTATATTTGCCACATCTCCAACATAGAGGAGAAACGGAAGGAAAAAATGTATGTAATAGCACCGGACATCTGTATCATTGTGTAAAAAGCTTCTATTGGGTTTCCACGAATTGTATACAGAAGTGATTTGAAGGGCCTTCTCCCAACATATATATATATATATATATATATATATATATATATCCACAATTTATAAGATCCCCATTCTAAGCTTCACAAAATAATGGGTTATCAGGAAAGTGGCCATATATAAGAAATTGGAGATACATGAGATAACATGAGTGGGGTCTGAAGAGTGAGCACATGGTTTCAAGTGTTGTAAGGTCTTTACAAAATTGAGCAATTCCTCCCAAAAAGGAGGCAAACTGGTGAACCTGGAAATAAAACCAGTAATCCCATTCATGAATACTGGCATACGTACGTAAGTCCAAACAGGACTTAAACACACAGTCAGCAACCAAATGTTTAAGCCTAGTAATGAATACCTCCCTACACAAAGATACAGTCCAACCTGAAGCACGTAGAGAAAAAAGAGGATTATCTAAAATAGAAGTTAGAGGAGATATTATCGAAGAAATTCCTGCCTAAGGTGCAATTTTTTCAATAACAATAAAGTGGGCCCTACAGTGGGATGATCCGAATTTATAATTTTGGAGCACCACAGGACATTGTGAAAACAAAGATTAGTAAAAGGAGGATTCCAATTTTACCGACTGTTTTCTCCCTGGACTCCTGGACCTATCCAAAATCCAGTGTAAAACAATAGCCTGATAGTAAGCAGAGTTCATGGGTAATTGCTGGCCACCCAGCATTTTTTGCCTAAAAAAGATGAATATGCTTAAATCTGGGTTTCCTTCCCCCATACAAGGTTTTGGATAACCTTCTGTGCCTCTGCCAAAAAATAAGGGGGGAGTTTCAAGGGTATTGCCTGTAAGCGGTACAGGTGCCTAGGAAGTATGTTAATTTTAACAATATTTATTCTCCATAACCATGAAAATCTCTGTGTAAGCCATGGAGTTAATTCCTGCTGTATTTTAGCCAGGAGAGGTGTGTGATTTAAGGTTATAGTCATATTCAGATATTTTGGAATAAGTATACCTAAATACTTAATATGGGAGGGATGCCAGAAACACGGGAAAGAGGCAATCATAGCAGAGACAGTGTCCATTATGGCAGTAACATTCAGAGTCATGGCTTTCATATAGTTAATTTTAAATTTAGTCAATTGACCAAATTGCTCAAATTCAGCCATGAGGTTTGGCAGAGAAGTCACTGGGTTGGTAATAATTACCAACAAATCGTCAGCAAAAAAGGCCAAGTGGTGATCCCTGGTTCCAAATCTCAACCCAGTAATGTTGGGGTTACCTCTAATTGCACTCACCGAGGCCTCTATACATAGTACAAAAACCAAAGGTGAAAGAGTACAACCCTGGCATGATTCATTATTAATTTCAATCTTGTTGGATAATGTCCCATTTATTCTGACCATTGCTGATGGCACCTGGTATAAAGAGATAATCTTCTGGAAAAATACCTCACCTAGACCCCCACCATGAAACCCCAATCCACTCAATCAATAGCCTTCTTGGCATCTGTGGAGAGAAGCATCATGGGGACAATTTTACTCTGTAAGTAAGCTATCAAATCAATCACTTTAGTAGTGTTATCCCTTGTCTCTCTAGCTGGGACAAAACCAATGTGGTCAGAGTGGATGACTCTCTAAAGCAGAGGTCCAATACAATTCACCATAATTTTGGCATATAGTTTAACAACAACATTTAAAAAGAGAGATAGGCCTATAGCTGGCTGGAAGACAAGGGTCCTTAACCTCCTATGCGATGACAGTGATATGGGCACCAAAAGACTGATCAAAGAAAGGGGAGAGTGGAGAGACTGCATTACACACCCTTAATATAATAGGAACCAGTTTTTCCTTAAAGGCTTTATAATGTGATAAAGTAAAGCCATCAGTGCCTGGCTCTTACCTGTCAGGGATGATTTAAGAACATCCAACAACTCACCCTCTGTAAAGGATTCATCCAAGCTTGTGCAACTTCCTCAGGGAGAATAGGGAATTCAACCTCCTCCAGGAACCTTGTAATTGCAAGTTCATGATTGGCTTGCTCAAATGCTGTATGGTTTGATGTCAAATTATATAAATCCAAATAATAGTTATAGAAGACCCTAGCAATTGCTCTATCTGTAACATGAATAGCACCAGTAGAGTCATTAATTTTACATATATATGTAAGGCACTTCTGGGCCCTGAGAGCCCTTTCTAAAATCCTCCCTGGTTTGTTACTCAACCTGTGGTATTTATGGTGGCAGCGTTGATATGTTTGTTGGATCCCATCATTGAGCATGCTATTTAAAGAGGTCCTAACATTTTAGACCTCTACGTATATGCAGGAGCAAAAGCACTTTTATGAGTTTTTTCAAGGACTTTTTTTTTTTTCAATTGGGCATTTCTGCACTCAGTTTTTTGTTTCTTAAGAAAATATCCAAGTTGAAAACACTTGCTCTTAACAACACACTTATGTGCCTCCCAAATCATAACCGGCGATATATCCACAGTATTGTTCAATGAGGTATATTCATCAATAATCTCTACCAATTGTGCCTAACAAGTTGGGTCCATAAGGAACTGTTCATTGAATCACCAATGCCAATCACATGCTGGAGGGTGATGGCGATGTAAGACAGGGGTAATCGGAGCATGAACCCACAATCTGTCATATTGTCATATCTAAAAGTAAATCTAAATATGAATGGCTCACACAAAATAATCTATACAAGAATATGAATTATGTGGGAGTGAAAAGAATGTAAAATCTCTATCTGCAGGGTGTAGCAGTCTCCAGGTATCAACTAATTGAAAATCCAGTAGAATTGAGTGAAATCTCCTGGCTACTTTAAATGTAGTCCTAGTGGTCCAAGCTGAAGTTTCTAAGGGGGATTCAAGTGCCCAATTAAAATCTCATCCTACAACCAGGACCCCTTCTATATGTGTCTCTATTAATTCCAATGATTTGCAGAGAAAATGGGATTAATCTTGATTAGGTAAGTATACATTAACAAATGTAAATCTTTGATAAGCTATAGTAGCCTTAACCAGTAACCCTCTACCATCCCCAATTGGTATATCTGTAACATCTGAAAGTTTAAGGTACAGTATTTAGATAAAATATGGCAAATCCCTGAGCCTTAACACCAGAGAAGTCATTAAAGTAGACCTGAGGAATGTGACAAGAGTGGATACCTGGAGAGAAACCCATTTTAAAATGTGTTTCCTGCAAAAACATAACATCAAACCCATCAACATGTAATAAATATAATTAATGAGACCTCTGTTCATGGATATTTAGGTCTTTTATGTTATTAGAAAACAATGTTAACTTTGCCAGAGAAAGGGTATTACCAGAGACGTCCACAGAGAAACTAACTTCCAACCATCCACTGTCAAAATACAATCCTAGAGTACAAACTTCACCTGCAGGAAAAATGGTGGAACAAGATTGAGAGGGGAAAAACACAAGGGTATATAGGGAAATACAGACAAAAATGCACAGGGGAATAATAGTATCAAATTGTAAAGATCAATAACAAAACATCTCCTCCCACCATGTGAAAATACATGTAACATAGAAAACAAGTAAAGACAGAGTTACTCTGCAGTGAAAGCTATGGGAACCCGAGATGGATCTGCAATGCATTGGTGTATAAAGTGGAGTAGTATAGTCTATGACATGTGTTAATATATTTTTGTATGCAAAATGGGTTTAAATGCACTTATAGAAATGTCAAATGTCTTAACCTTTGGAGACAAACTGCACGTTAGACATCCTCACCAAGGGATGGATATGATAATTACCCTAGCCTGGCAGTGGAGGGTTGGGTGTTGACTGAAGAAGTATTTCCTTTGAAATGCAGGCTAAGGAGCCATTGTGTGTCTGTGTACAATACCAAGCAAATTTGTAAAAGACAAGTTGTTTGTGTTTAGGAAGCTTCTATGTTGTGTAAGAGCTTAGAAGGTGTTAAGACTCAGAAAGCCCAAACTGGTTTAGTCATAGACATGCGAAAAGACGAATGCAATAGGAATTTGCATTATATTTACATTTTCAGAAACAGTATATGCTAGCTCAGTTTGTTCTTAGGAAACCAAATGTTTTTGGGTGGTATCAAGGAAATTGATTTCATTTCTGTGAAATGTAAGACATATTTATTTATGTTTTGTGAGATAGCCTGATTGGCTAGAAGGAACCCAGGGCGGACTTACCCCCTGTGGTAATGTGTATTTGAGTGGCATAAAAGAAGGCTTCATGTTTGGTAAAATTGTAAAACCCTGTAACTTCTTTGAGCAGAAGAACTGCTTGATAAAATTTCTTGTATGCTATGTACCCCTTCATCCGGAAGGACAAGTCTTTTTAAAGACCACTGAGCAATAAACATCTTGCCTTTACTTCGAATACATCTGTACCCTGCGACCAACAGAATTGCGCCAAAACGCTATTCCATTCTCCTGCTGTTCTGGGTAAAAGCTCAGCATCTCCAAGTTCGAGCCCTCTGCCAAGCTACTGTGCAGACCTGGTCCATTGCGAGGGATCAGGTGGGAATAGCTGACACCAAACATGAGGTGTGTCTGCAGTTAGTCAATGCATATGCAGCAGAGCGGTTCCAGGTGCTGAGGTAGGAGCCTGATTGTATGTAAAAAGTGGTTCCAAGCGCCACTGAAAGGAGCTTGGTGGTGGCAGCTTCAGTAAATGCCCACGGCGCAGTGGGCGGAGTCAGTGACAGGTGGTCACTGATGTGAGTGGGAGTCCAACAGCACTAACCCGTGACCAGGGCCGGCCTAGCCTTAAGGCGTCTGGTCACACACTGCTTAAAATATGATTGTTGAAATGTAGGTATGAAATATGGTTAATAATTTAGTGTGTAAGTATATAAATTATCTAGTGTTTGCACTCTCTACCTGTTTAAATGAAAGGCAAATAGTATATTAAATAATAAAATAAATTAAAGAAAGAAGTTTTATTGGTCTCAACAATTCTAATTTTGTATGATATAACATTGTATATAAGAAGGCTATGATTCACTAAGAAATTCACTAAGAAGTTATGCTCCTTGCAGGAGACATGACAGCATGGGTACCTACTTACAGCCACATCTCCTACTAGTGAGGAGAAACAGAGATGTACTGGCCAGGCCATCACAGAAGATGTGCCCTGCAGCAGCACACTACAGGGAAGCCACTGGCAGTTAAACAACTTTTCCATCTAAAGGCCCCCATATATCATCAATCTTGAACAATTTGAAGATTTGATGCCTGACTTTAGGATTTCCCAATCTAGCAATCTGCACCTGTACATACAGATCTTTTCCAATGATTTGCAGATCAATTTCAGCAAATACAGATCTGCCAATCTTGAATGTCCCATCATTTTACTACTAACAGTCTGAAAATCTGCTGATTATTACCATACACTAGCAATCTGCAGCCCCAATCAATCTGTGAATTCCAACATGTTGGACAACCTGATTTATCAATTCAAATCACTTTTTGGTTGAAATTTGAGATCTGTGTGCCCCATGCATTGCAGATATTTTTACACAATCATCTGCAAATTTCAGAATTGCCACAATTGATTGCTGATGTATGGGGGCTTAATTAGGAACTGTTTTTCAAATCTCAAGTCAGACCCCTTTTCCACTGTGGCTCTGATCTGAGTTATTCCCGAATTGGCACTGTTCACACTGCACATGGGTGAACTGGAACATTTCTCTTGGAGCTTGGAGATGATGGAGATAACATAATCTCCAAGAGCAAAGAAATCTGGAAGTCCCAATGCTGTAAGCATAACCTGGTTTACCAGTTTGCACTGCAAGGTTACACAGCTCATTCCGGTGTGAAAGCCTGCAAGCTACCCAGGTTTGATTGGTAGGTCACTTGACCTGAGAATCCAAAACTTGCCCCTTTTACACCTAGCAGCAACTCAGGTTAACCCTGCAATAACCTGGGTTTTAGCTGTGGTGTAAAAGGGGTATCACTGGGTGCAGGGGGAGGATCATGCACCATATTGTAGCTATATTTTGGCAAGACATAAACTAGAGGTGAATTGTGGATAAAATTGAGAGAAATTTATCTATACACATTTGACAGATGTTTTGGTCAAAAGTGAAACATGCTTGCCAAATGACAAATTTGCTCCAACATTCATGGAAAAGTTAACACTATTGGGCTGAATTTAAGTCAAATGCAAAGTGACTGTAATTGCATGTAGCCGTGGAAACTAGATTTACTACCTCATACTAATGGGAGATACTTTTCAACTAATGCGTGGGTTTGTGCACGTGCAAGCAGAAACCAGTGCCACCCAATGATTTAAAGCTAGTTGACACAATGGTTGCCATTAGTATCTGTACTTGCACCAGCCCTATGCCTCCCTTCCTTATATGCACATCTCAGAATCGCTTGGAGCCCGCAGCACTCCCATGTATCTCCCACAAATCAGGGTGCTTATATATGATCCCTTTGTCACCACCCAGTTCCTGCCTAAAAATGCCATTTAGACATAAAGACAGATCCGGCCAAGTTCCATCCAACTCAGAATAGGAGGGAGATACGTAATTATGCGTATATTATTTTCTGTGCATGCACTTCATGCAAAAACTTTCTATTTGTGTCGATGCTAAGAGATCAATACAACTCAGTATCAGGCCTTACATGTGTAAGCCTTTACATGTATAATAAAATTTTAAAATCACTGTTTTGTAAAATTTGGACTTAATTCCTATGGGTTGTAATTTTTTTATTCTCTATAAATATTTGTTTTGTATAAGTAAGCACCAAAGAGTGTATTGTTAGTTTCTGACACCTGTTTGAACTAAAGAATGCTCTTTTGTTTACACATCTCCCATAACATCAGGGGCAATTACTTAATTACCAAGTTAATGACCTTATTTGCTTGTGGTGTGAAAGTAATTTATTTAAGTATGTTCTGGGATTGAAGTAATTATCTTCATGCAGATGATAAAAATATGTTTGGAAGGCATTCAAAATTATAAATACTTTTATGGGAATGAATGTAAGTGGAAGAAACAATAATATAAGATATACAGTACACAGTATATAATAAAAGAAAATGTATAATTGCTAGGATTGCATAAATGTATAAATTCAAGAATTAAGGCAATTACTTGTATATTCATAATCATATACAATCAATATCAACTCTTTGTTAGTGGATAACATAAGCACCCTGTTAGTGGATTACAGAAAAACTATCTGACAGATCTTACAAGAAGCATCTAAATGTAGGTAAGCTTGAAAAACCTGACTTTGGAAAAGCTAAATATAATTTTTCATAATAATAGTGTTTGTGTCTAGGTGACAGCACAGCAAGGAGTTAATGAATCAATGTGCAGTGGAGGTAATTTGAAATATTTATTAATCTAAACACAGTATAGACAAATAAAATAAAATAAAATAGGTTTAAATATTGTGATTAAAGTCCATCTATTGCAGTGACCATATAAGTCTGATTGGTATAGAACAGATACTTCAGTCTCTGGCATGCCAGGATAGAAATAAGTACTGGGTAAGTCACAGATAAAATTTGCAAATCACAGCTCATCAGCTGGAAAGATTATATTGTAGCAAAAGTTCCGGATCTTAGTTTGGCAGTTTCCGATGTTGAATACAATGTATCAAAAAGATGTAGGTGGATACATGTCTCTCCTACCTTGTCTTCCCAAAGTCCTGAGCTGTTCTGAGTATATACTCACCACATGTCCGAGTGGCTATAGTGCTGTGAATGCCACCCGATCTCTAGCTTCCCCTCCTGTCCTCCGCTCGCGTCTTGAGATGTTTAGGCTTGCTTGGCGGGTGTTTCCGGCAGTGAGCGTGCACGCTGATCTCCGTCGGAAAAAACTGAAGAGTGGAGTCTGTGAAGCAAGTTGAGATGGGGGGAGTGGCCAACGCATTTCACCTGCTTGTGCTTGTGCGGGCTTTGTCAGATATTGGGTGGCATTCACAGCACTATAGCCACACGGACGTGTGGTGAGTATATACTCAGAACAGCTCAGCACTTTGGGAAGACAAGGTAGGAGAGACGTGTATCCACCTACATCTTTTTGATACATTGTATTCAACATCGCAAACTGCCAAACTAAGATCCAGAACTTTTGCTACAATATAATATTTCCAGCTGATGAGCTGTGATTTGCAAATTATATCTGTGACTTACCCAGTACTTATTTCTATCCTTGCAGAGACTGAAGTACCTGTTCTATACCAATCAGACTTATATGGTCACTGCAATAGATGGACTTTAATCACAATATGCATTTGCTTTGATTATTTTAACCGATTTTATTTTATTTAATTTTTCTATACTGTGTTTAGATTAATACAAATTTCAAATTACACCTCCACTGCACATTGATTAATTAACTCCTTGCTGTGCTGTCACCTAGACACAAGCACTATTATCACATACCTCTATTTTGGTGACAATGGGAATAGTCACCTGTGTCTAAAGCTGCAGCAGGAGTCCCTACCCTTTAACCTAAATCCCCAGGAGCGCACAACACCACCATACAAAACTAAACAATAATTTTTTATAATGTTGTTGTTTGGATAATGGAGAACCAATGCTAAAGCTGACAGCCATTAGACCCAAAGACTACAGCAAATTTTTATATTAATGTCTGCTGCAGGTGGTTTGGGTATCCCTGTTGTGTTTTGAGGGTTTAATAGGTTAGATATCCTATTATAGCTGTATGTAGGTGTTAGGGTGGGTATTAAGGTTTATATATAGTTGGCACCTTCTTTGAGGTATCTTTGGTGCTGAATTTGTCAGGAAGTACATTGTGTCTGCTCTTCTTTATTTAATGAGTTATTGTATTGACTTTTAATCAGTATCTGTATTTGAGTCTGTCTTTGTCATTTCTTAATACTACCCTATATCTGTCCTGTCTTTTATTTCCTGTACTTTGTTTATTTTTCCCACCTTTTCTTTTGAAGCATTTATCTTTTCCTTTTCTCCTATTGTGTTCTTCCCTACTTGTTTCTTTTTCTCATACTTACATTTTAAGGATTCCCTGTCATAACCACTTATCCTCCTTCTACTTTTAGGAAGTGTCTGGGCCTTGTTTTAGGGTTACACTAATGGCTTAGGGTTACCACATCTGCTTAGCCAATACTGAGCCACCTAGGGACATCCATTTGCAGATACAGTAGCTAATTTGTAGCAGGTAGCTGTAGACTGCCTTTATGGGCCATTTCCTGTATGGGAGTGGCCTGGTACATGTGCCAAACAGTGTGTGCACATTTGACCTGACCTCAGCTGTCATCATAGGTTGCCCACTTGGCATGTGCGATATGGGATTAGGCATGCATAAGGCATAGGATTGAGGGTCTCTGGCATGCCTTATATTTGGTGGGGACACACCATAGCATGGTAACCATGCAGAATTAGGTGCAGCAGTCCAGAACATGGTGCCCAGACATATTTGTACTGTTAATATGAGAAGGAGTTTGCAGCACTGTGACTCATGTTGCTCTCACTGAGTTGCTTAAACCTTGTGTTTTGACTAGATATGGATATATCTGGACCAATTTGGGAGCATTTTGTACACTTGCTGTGCAGTCCAGAGCTATGGACACCAGTGCTCATCCACACATGGTTAGAATGGCTCCTGTGGTGACAACAGTTACAGGGTGGGGTGCAGTCTTTCACAGTGGAACAACCAGAATGGTGCAAGAGTTTGTTTGATATCTTTGATTCTGGGTTTTCCTGTTTTGTGGATGTGTCAGCTAAAGTAGGGATTTCTTTGTACTACATTTGTGCCCATGACCACTGTGCTGCCCACCGCAACTGGTTTGGTTGCTATGCATCTCCCCAGGCATTGCAGAACATTTAAGTGTGGATAGTGACTGAAAGTTCAACTGGTTTCGGTTTTTGGGTTGAGCATTTCCCAACCCTGTCATTCCTCCTCCTGCTGTGGGGGGTACTGCACAACAGGCACAATATTTGCTGGCCTTGCCCAGTGCCTTGTTTGTAAAGGGAGCATCCAATCATCCCTTGACTTTTCAGAGTCTGGAAAACAGATTGGCCTAAGGACATGTTTAATCTCAAGGATGATGTTTTGCATCTGCTCTTGGTGTCATCTTGTAATTGGACTGGTGAGTTGCCAGAGTTTTTCCTTGTTGTCTGTGATGTTTTCAGGGGAAATAATTCCTTCACATTTAGTGTTAGCTCTAGTGGTTCTGGTTACCAAAATATCAAGGTTGCCAGGTTAGTCAGGTAGCAAAGGTATTTTAGGGCCATAGTATGCATACTAGTAGAAGCAGAAGTGAGGATGCTGGTGGTTGTCCTGTGGGTGTCACAGACTTGGGGTTTTGAGACTGTGTTCCTGGTCTGGGTCTTGGACCTGTATTATTCAACTCAGATGCTCTCTGGAGGAGAATTGGTTTGATGAAGTTCCTATGTATGAAAGAGTAAATAGGACTAAATGGAAATTATGAGTGCATGCCGTTAGATGGTAGAAAGCTGACGACAGCACAGAATTGTGCCAATGTTGCGGCAGTAGCCATAGATTAACAGTCTAGAATTTGGAAATGGCTTTGAGACCCGATGGTGGCTGATAAAGTGATGGTGGCACAGGAGCTGTGAGGTGCAGCTAGGAAGCCGTATGAAGAATGGCGGTAGCACAGAGCTACTTCAAGCGGCTGGATAACCATATGGTGATTGTGGATAGCACAGAAGCTACTTGATGCAGCTGGAGAGCTGTATGGAGATTGATGGTAGCTTGGAAGCTACTTGGTGCGACTGGGTTGCCATATGGAGATTGATGATAGCTCAGAAGCTACTTGGTGCAGCTGGGTAGCCATATGGAGATAGATGGTAGCTCAAAAGCTACTTGATGTGGCTGGAGAGCCACATGGAAGTTGGTGGTAGCGCGGAAGCTACTTGGTGTGGCTGAGAAGCTGTAAGATGAATGATGTCAGTATGGACTGCTTGGAGCATCTGAGAAGCTGTAAGATGAATGGTGGCAGTACAGACTGCTTGGAGCGGCTGAGAAGCCGTAAGATGAATGGTGGCAGTATGGACTGCTTGGAGCGGCTGAGAAGCCCTAAGATGAATGGTGGCAGTACGGACTGCTTGTAGTAGCTGAGAAGCCGTTTGGAGCAATAATTACTAGAAGGTAGTAATTACTTTTAGGGAGCAAAGTGAGGAGGCTAAACTAAGGGCTTGTTGCACTGGCAACTTGTGAGAGCAGTAGAGATCCTTTCATAGGAAGTGCATTTTGCTGATTGGCTGAGATTGAGGGAGAAGCATTCTATTGGAAGAGACAGTGCCACATGGGCAATCCAAGATGGCCGCACACACAGACCAAAGGACCGCAGCTGAGCACATGTGTGAGATTCCGGACCTGAGGCAGCAGTCAGAATGCAGGGGCCAGCGGAGAGCAGGAGGAGAGACCACCCACATTGAGAGGCAAGAGGAAACCTGCAAGAACTGACCGGTGGAGAGCCAGAGAGTAGTGATGCAGCATCCTGAGAGGTAAGTGCCAGGGTCTGATTCTGGGGTCTCTGTTGCAGGCTGTGACAGTGACAGTGGGTCATTGATTGACTGCTGTGCTATGCTGCATGGTTTGTGTCCCAGGATGTATGATAGGATCTTTGCATAGCAAGTATGTTGGTGTATTTGACATTATATGCAAGGCTATAAAGATGAATTAGTTAATATCATTGGATGTTAACTAAAATCTTTTGTGAATCTTTATAAAAACCATTGAATGGATTACTTACTTTCACAAGACTTATACTAACCAAGTTTATTGTTTTTTCTTGAGATAGATTGATCAGTGGTTTGATGATTTGTGCAGGACATGTTTACTGGTTTCCTCATGATATCAGACTAATACTTTAAATGTTGATTGATTTTTTTTTTCATTGTGTCTAATTTTTTACTCATTACATTTGCTTATGGTTTGTTCCCATTCAATTTTTTATACTTCTTCATTGCTGCTAATTTTCATTTAATTGAGATATTTTATTTTAAATTTGTGATATATATATATATATATATATATATATATATATATATAACACATTATCAGGTTGGGTATAGGATGATGGTGCACTGGATCTTGGTGGTCAGAATCCTGATGCCTGCATCCCCACAGGGTGAGGATACTGACACCTGTTGTTAAGTATCCTAACCCTAAACTAAAAACCTCCCTCCCCACACCCTGAACCTAACATCCCCCTAGTGCCTAAATCTAACCCTCCCCCCAGTGCCTAACCCTAACCTTCCTCCAAGTGCCTAACTCTAACCCCTAACTCCCCCTAACCCCACTACTTGCCATCAGGATGCCGGCACCAGGATTCTGACAGGTGTCAGGATTCCGGTGCCGGCTTTCTGAGCACCAACATCCCAACAGCCGAGATTTTAACTACCTCCCCAAATTATCAAAGAGGTACATTTATGTGTAATTGTGTATTTTCATGAATATTTATATTTATGTAACTTGTTTCTTACTTACAGTGTATATTTATGATTTAACACACAGCACCATCTAACTTTGTGTTCTAGTATATTTGCATGGTTTGAGGCAGTGGCACTATACATTTGGTGTAAGGCAGCAGTGTGTGTTCTTCATTACATTTTTTTTGTATTTTAATTACCAATATTTGATTTACTGATTATTGATACTCTGCATTGGCATGAGTTATAAATAAGTGCAGCACATTCTACTTTTTTGTGTTAATCCATTTTCTGTATTACCCACTATATGGTTCAGTTAATGCTCCAATTCTAGAGGATTTATACCTGGTTGGTAATCAATCCTTTGATGCTTCCTTGAGCACAGTGAACACCTTTGGGTAAAGTATACATAGGGAGAGAGGCCCTAGATTGCACACCCTAAGCACAATGTGAGGTGCTACTTGCTGAGACTTGGATGTGGAGGTAGCCTTTTGTCTGTTATCTTTGTACCCTGATTCATTCAAGTTTGTGGGGTTCAGAATGGAGGATGGCTTCTATATTTATAAATGTCTACACTTGGGTTTTTTTGGCATCACATGCATACTTAGAGCCTTGTAGCACTTTCCTTCAATGGTGCATTTAAGCGGGCACCCAGAAATATGGGTTAGAACACTAACCTGATATCTTCCTGTTTGTTTGTATGGCTTTATCATCCTGTTATGCAGGGTTGCAATTTTATGTTATGGTTTTGTTTGCAGAATCAAGACTCAGGGGCAAACGCAGGAATATTAAAGGGGGGTTTCCAAAAGGTTGATTTAAAAAAAACAAAAAACAAATATACATATATGTATATTTGTATATATATAAATAAAACCAGAAAACTGTTTTTATTTATGTAAGCAATGTGGTCACAAGCCACTTGCACCCCAGTCCTAGGAATGGTGAGTGCAGGTTTGCACCCCAAATCTGGGAGTGGTGAGTGCAGTGGATTTCTGACTATATATATATATATATATATATATATATATATATATATATATATACCATGCATAGACAATAATGACCGCAAAATAGATTGTTTTTTTGGAGAGGGTGAAGGAGATAATGTTGTGTGGATAGGAATTCTGCCACTGTTGTCACTTCACACAGTGGAGACTCCAGGCTCCATGCTGGTACCCAGGACATATTTTAACCCCAGCAGCACATAAACAGAGATAGTGGCTCTCTGTGACTCTGACCAGGACAGCACATAAACAATTATATCCCCATTCATTCCTTCCCCTGTCACATACAGCAGCACACATACCCTGTCACATACAGCAGCAGCAACACACACACACACACACACACACACACACTGTCACACACAGCACACAGCATGCACCTCTCTGTACTTCCTTCATCCGAGGAGTTAATTATTCCCGAGTCAGCTTGCCGGGCTGAAGGGGACTCTGGAGAAGTGAAGGGTGAGGAATGCAGGCTGTCGTTACTGTTACTGCCGGGCTGCTGGGTGTCAGTGATCATCCTTCTCCCATGCTCCCTGCTCTGGGAGGACTGTAAGATAGTGCCCGAGCAGATCCGATCAAGGAGGGTGGCCTGCCTGCGGCTGGTGCAGGGACGGAGACAAGGCTGTCTCCGTCTCTGAAAAAAAAAATTGGTCTGTCAGGGGGGGTTTATAGGTACTCAGAAACCCCCCCTGCGTGTGCTAGTGAGACTGATTCTGAATCATGCTACTATCACCTGTCATATGATAAAGTGACTAAGTTATGTGATGCAATTGCTTTAGCAGCTGGGAAAATTACCTTGTTATGTGATCCCCATGGGCAGTTTTCTGTAAGAGACTAGAGCATGCTACTGGAGGTGTATGCAGGCCATACAAGTTAATAAGGTTGTCCACTGAAATCAGTAGGGATCTCCTAGTCTGGGATTATTTTCTTCTACAGTTTAACAGTGGCCTTTTATAGCAATTTTGGGGCTTATTTGGATGATGCTTTATGAACTACCTCAAGGCCTGCAGAGTGGGATGGAGAGGGCTTGACCAAGAATTTGCTTCTGCAGAATATTTTTCCTATTGTTTTAATTAATGAGTTGTGAGGGGAGAGCATTCAAAACAAGAGCATCACATTTTGGTTCTAAAACTTGGAACTAGATCAACCAGCAGTGGACTTTTTTGTTGATGGGGGTCTGCCTGATTGTGCAGGTCTTCCTGATCTGCAACCTTGTGTTTAGGGCTTGGCATATAACTGGAGTTGAGAATTCCTTTGCTGACAATTTCTCTAGGCTGAGTTGTGCTAGATAAGTTACTATGATTTGTGCCAATAATTTATTTTATGTGTAACTGTTATCAATCTAGGTATACATACTCTTTTTTGTAAAAGATAATCAGTGCCTAAAGTAAGTAATATTGGCATGGATATTGTGTGCAAATGTGAACTATTGTTTAATTAAAAGTAAGAAATTACTTTTTTGCAAATATTTTGAGAAGCTTTATAGCTTTAAATTCCAAAAATGTATGTCTTTACTTGTAACAAGAAACAGGTACCCAGATAGGACACAAGCATGTGGTTATGCTAAATTTAAACACCCTTTTACAGATACAGTAAATACAGTATAATTTTTATAAGAATATTTAGTTTTGCTTTATGAATTAAGACATTTAACATTGCAAATTTCTAAAATTGCTAAATCATTTCTTGTTACATGTTTATCAATTTTTTGGTACTAACAATCTTACAATGTCAAACTAACAATAAGATGTACCATCTCTGCAAGTGTATGTAAAGTCCTGGAGATCATCTCATTGACCAATGAGAACAAAAGTTTTATTAGACTCAATGCTAAGCATAATAAAGGAAGTGTACAGTATACAGTATGTGTAATGAGAGAATAATTGTGGATATTACATTTGGCACTTTATGCATACTGATTGTAGGGAGAATTTAATCATTACTGTACATATTGTTCCAAAATAAAACAACTATATTATTAATAAACCAACCAACTGGACCTTTTTTATATTAATAGGGTACTTTTCACTTTATCAGGTCCCTTCTTTTATTTGACATATAATTATTGAAACATGGAGGGCCTAGCTCATTGGATGGTTGCCCTTGGGATGTTAAAGATGTATAAATCCATGTTGGCTGGATTGGATTTTTTCATGACCTAAATGAACATACAGTATAGGTAAGAATGGTCATCAAAAGATGAATTCTTATATGTGTGACCTCTGTGTGGATGTTATTTCTAGGACAGTTGTTGCCACTTAGTTTTTATGTGTCTGCTTGATAACCAAGATGTTAAAAAAGTTTATTTAATGAGGAGGTTTTGAAAGACTAGGCTAGAGCTGCTCCTGCTCTGAATCATAAAAGGTACCCTTTGACCTGCATTGGCTTGCTCATTTGTTTATGGTTGTTACTGTAGTATGCTGTTCCCTTTAGTAAGGTATGCCTTTTCATTTGGCCTTTGTTTTGGCTTTTCATGGGGCTTTTCACATGGGGAGTTACAGATGTAGCCACGTTCATCCATCCCGCGAAGAGTACGCAGTGCGGCATGGATGGCATGACTGGTGAGCCACTGTCTATTATGCACACATGTGTACATGCATGCTTGCCATAGACTTCTATGTAGAGAACGTTGGCTGTGACTAGTCACAGTCCGGTGAATGTTGCACTATGACGCATTGTGTATGCCCATGCATATGCATTGAAGGATGGATGATCATGGCTACATCTATAGTTGCACTGGCATAAATTAGGGGGTCCAGATTCAGCTCCTCCTCAGTCAAAGGGAGCCAGGCGCTGCACAACAAAAACATCACAGTAGAATGCCGGGCTCCAGATCACTGAGGAGAAGCAGACAGTGCTGAGAGAATCACTGCTGTTAGCCTGGCATCTCCAAGAGAGCTGGGCACACCTTCAGAGTGAAAAAAATTAGGTGTGTTAAGAATCCATGCCCCTCCTAGCGAGGCCAAGCCTCCTCATTGGATGCACGTTCTGTTTTAACTAATCGACTGGTAGTCACCGACCCTTGTGACGCCACTGGTTAGTTGCACCATTAAAAATTGCAGTGGTCTCTCTGCTGCATTGTATTGTTGTCAGCAAGGTCTCCATGTTGTGCAGGATTCACCACTCTAATACTGACCAGTTGTGTAAGGGGCACTGGTCTTCTTTATCATCCTGGTGGGACAAGCATATGTGGCTATTGTCACTGTCCTCAGAAGTTTGGAAATTTCACCCTCATACTGTATGTGTGGGATATAGTTAAATCATGCAGATGGCTCTCCTGTCACTAAAGATAAAGTTGGTTGGGTCTTCAAGCACTGCATGCTTGCACTTGTCTTGGTCTACTACCTACAGTATGCACTACAGTAACACCACAGATTTATGGTGTTATGTCTGATGCTTTAGCATTTGTCTAAATACCTGAAATGATTGCACTGAGCTGCTAGAAATTAGGCCATCAAATGTGCAACCTGCAATAGGTCACATGATAAGTAATTAGCAGATCTTCTCAACAGCAGTCAGTAACAGAGAGACAAAATGATTCACCTTGGACACAAATGTGTGTGACCTATTCAATAGAAAGTATTTTTGTATACACATGGGGCATTGGATAGTCATGAACTCAAGAGCACTATTGTGAGGTACCTAATCCTCTGTACAGCAACTTACAGTACCATACATATGCAATGGAGCTTTGACCACTTAGTATTATTCATATACTATGTTCAGAAACAAGATTTATTTCAGACATTTATTTTTAACCTTACCTTTACCCAACTGGACTAAAAATATTAAATGACCACAACACCCACAGTGGCTATAGTTGTAGAAAAAATATTCTTATTGCAAATCATTTAGATGCACTTTTTAAATGTATACATCTATTTTGTGAAATATATTGTGTATAACACTGCTTAGTAAATAGACCCCATAGCAACTGGCTATGTGCTAATAGGAAAATAATTCTATGAGTATGGATAAGCTGCATATATAAGGTCTTTATTGGGAGTATTACCTTCTATCTTTATTCACAACTCATTTTTTTAAGTTAGTAGATAAATTATAGTAATATTAAAATATAGTTTATTTAACTCAACCATATAGTAACTGTATACTCATTAAACCCAATGGCGGTGAACACATTGCATTCTACATACAGGGCAAGATGCCTGGCAAGACTTAGATGCTTCACTACGATTCATGTACATTAAATAGTTTTTCCTGAATTTTGCATATTATTTCTTTTACATACATACAAATTCACTTACAGTCTACAAGGTACTTAGGATTAGTATTTTTTGTTGCAAATTAATAGGTATAAAGTCATAGATTAAGCATAATGGAGACAGGCATGGCACGGACCACTCATATCGGACCCACGTCTTTCCTTTTTACGCAAATGACTGGCTATGTTGCAGAAACAAGCTACATTCAATATCATTATCATTTTTCAGGGTATGCTTGCATTGTACTTTTGTCACTGAAAATGTGATCTGAAAATGATGCATATTTTGAGAAAATGTCTTGGTGGGATGCTTGGTGCAGATAAGTCACAAAGTCTGTGGTGCACCAAAGAGGGCTATTTGGTGCTATTTGAAGATAGGTGTATATGCACACATCTGTATGTGACAATGGCTGCTTAGGGTGAATACCAGGACTAACCTGTCTGTAGTGGATAACCAAATGGTGGCATTGGGTACATTACAGAAGCACATTCTAAGTTAAAATTATCCAATCAGTTATAGCAGCTGCAATAGTTATGAAAAGTCAGTAAGCTCATAATAAACAATACAAAGCAATTAAATTACAAAAAAATATATTTTACCAATTGCTCAAATAAACTAGAATTTCTTAAAAGTCCATGATCTTCTTTAATTAAATATGAATTTCTTAAGTAAAGCTGGACTGATTTGGGATAACATTAGTTTTAATTGTACAACTATGCACTATTCTAATAAAATAAATATAAATTGTAATTATGTAAATGTTCACAAATGTATTTTGCTCCCATTAGATATTTGAAGTCATTCCAGGGAGGCAGAAGACACCATTTCCTCGGTAACCATAGAAATCCTTTGCCCAAATTAGAATTTTCTGTGTGAAGTATATAATATTGTCTGAGCAGTTTCTTTTTCATGACTGTACTGTGATTCATAAAGGATACAATGATGCAGCAATGGAAGCTTTCAACTATAACTGTAACATAAGCTAAATGATGCCTGTCTCTAAAATACCACACTCATTTTTAACTAACATGACTGTAATATAGAAAAACATTCTTGCAAAAGTAAAAATGAGCATTAATGACCATAAATTATATAATACACATAGGGGGTCAATCAGACCCGCTCATGAGCATCAGTATGCTCGCAAGCGGGTCGATGTTCCCCACTGTGCATGCACATGATGGAGGGAGCTCCGTCGTGCGCATGTGCGAGACCCGGGGAGCGACGGGCTTTCCATCGCTCCGGGTCTCGCAGCAAAGGGGGCGTGCTGTCGATGTTGATTGACAGCACTCCCCCTTTGGTGGGCGTGCCGGAGGCGTGCATGCCAGATGGAGGCACCTACCATCTGCAGCCGGCCCCACTGACATCACTAGTGATGTCAGTAGGAGTGATTTTGGCTCTGATAGAGCCAAAATCACTCCAGGGCTTGTGGCAGGGAGACCCTACCGCAGGGTCTCCGTCGCAAGTCCAATGGTTGCGATGGTCAAGACCATCGTGACCATCTTTTTGGCCACTCGCATATGCTGTGGGTGGTCACCCACAGCTATACGAGCGGCCAGGAGACCGCTCCATTTTCATGGAGGAGGGCCCTGATTCAGAGCGAGTGCTCTGGTCAGAGCATTCAGCTCTGAATCAGGCCCATAGTTTTCTATTTATATAAAATAATTTTTATTTTAAAATTGGATGGTATACCCATGTCAAAGTACAAATGTCATAATAATAATTATTTAGTATAGTATGAATCTATTTGAAAAACTAAAACAAGGAACTGCATTACACAAGTCATACACTAAACAGATGGCCACATGACTTAGCAGGTACAGTAGTAGCCATCTGCTAACCATTATTATTAGTGGCAGCTCCTATCCTTCTTGATGAGGGGTACTGCCCACCATACTGCTGTCCAGATTTGCAAAGGATCTGGCAAGTGCAGACTGTCTCACAAGCACTCACTTGTATGGACTCCATTGGCTGCAGACTCTAGATGTCAAATAGGCCAGATGGAAAAACAGGGGAGTGGCTTCAAACTGGAAGCACTTTCTATGGTAATGGTATTTTGGACTGGCAAACCCAGGGGTAGAAAACATCTCCCCTGGGACTGCCTGTCTTGTGTATTATTAGTAGATAGTACTTATCATGGGAAGTCACTGCCAGTGCACAGTCACCAACTGGCTCACTGGTGGAGTTAGATTTTACTCAGGGGAGTGGAGCCCTGCAGTCCCTATGTAAAATCTGCAACAAATTATTATTTTCATCTTTGATAAGAATACAAAGAGTTTCATTTTAATTATTTTAGGATTATATGCTTTTTAGTGAATTATTCAAGCAATTTCTGGCCGATTGTCCAACATGACTGATGATATCACAACCCAGGCTTTATTTATTGTAAATGTACACTATGGGGCAAATTCAATTGAGCGCAAGGTTTAGCAAGGAAAAAACCTTGCACCCAAGTTTGGATTACCGATTTAAAAAACTGGCCGCGTAAAAAAAAAATTACACTTACCTGCCCAGGGGTATCCAGTGGTCTCTGCGGCTCCTGGGGGCCTCCCCTCCACCTTCTTACTGGGGAGGGGACTGCAAGGAGTCCCAGGGGCTGCAGGGAGGCACAAGGGCTGCTGGGAGATGTAGTTCTCCCAGCGCCCATAATGGGGGGGCATAATTACACTGTACACACACACACCAGGGGTCACGCACACACTCATGAGCACACACACACTCACTCATAAACACTGACAAACACTCATACACACTGACATACTCACCGCTGCTGCAGGAGACCGGATCCCGACACTGGATGCAGTAGACAGCACTTCGGAAGGTGAGTATTACTGACTAATTAAGCTAACTGGAAACTTCCAATTGCTTAATTAGTAAATAGGAAGGGTGCCGCCAGGGTCCCAGAGCATTTCCCAACCATTTTTTCTAAAATTGTGGATTTTAGGAAAAATTGGTTGCGCTCTGGAAGTGCACTAAAAAAACTTCCCGGCGCTCAAAAAATAAAAAACCTTGCTCCTAATTGAATAGCAAAAATCCTGCACCTCCAGGAAAACCCCACAGGTGCGGGATTTTTGCTATTCCACCCCCAATTGAGTATGTCCCTATGTGTACTCAAACAACTAACCTCAATACCCCATGTGGCATGAGACACCTGGTGCGAGTGAGCTGCTAGGTCTTTTGCTACTTGGCATGCACCGGAAGCATCAAACTGCTTCACGAGACTATACTGAATAATTTGATATGTGACACTTGTTTATCTGTGTGACTGAATCTGTATACAAGAAGCACAATGTACCTTGGTGTGGAAACAAACAATGGCTGCTGCATCATAGAGCTTTGTATACAGATTCAGACACATTCACACATAGATATTCAAGTGTCGCATGTAAAATTATTATAATAATTATTATTATTATTATTATTATTAATATTATTATTATTCAGCGTAGTCTCATAAAGCAGTTTGTCGCATCCATTTGTGATTAAGACACATTTTTGTGCCAAAAAGATGCAAAATAAGACATTTGACGTAAGTTGAGTCACACAGGACCTGATGCACACAGAAGGACGTGAATCTCTTAATGTTATGGATGCCGATATAGAGGAGCCTTGAGGCTGGCCAGACGCTTAATCATATATTTGGAAATGTATGCAACTAATACCTCTGAATTTCTATTATCATGTAGGATTCAAGTATTTTTGCTAATATTGCTGCAGTGTGCTGGAGGGAATATCCCTTTTTTTCTTTTTTTCTGTGGTTCAGTGTAAACCCCACCCTTTACAAGCACTTGGCCAATATAATTAAGCTGATGTGAGCGACCACAATACTTTCTATTTGCAGTTCTGAGAGGCATGAAGGGAGCCAGCATTGGGAGGATGTGCTGGTCTGTATAGAGCCATTTGGAGGTATTTGGGGTACCTTCTAGGTGAGTCAGCTCTCGGTTTATACATGTGCTGTTATTATGCAGGACATTAATTGAAATTAATTGACCCAGAGTGGGTGCTACTATTAGGTACCAATAATTATTTTGGGGTGAGTGTTTGGGGTGGGCCCCCCGGAGTTTGCTCTGGCTGGGCCTTTTTTGAGGGCATCACCACTTAATTCACTTAGATACTTTTTCATCACCTTTCTATTTGTTTGTTTATTATTTATGTCATTTTAATTCTTTCTCATTATATTAACATTTATTGATTATCTTTACACATCTATACTTTACACTTCACCTTTCTTCCCTTTTTTGTGTGATGCCCGGGGATGGTCCTTGGCTGGATTCTTTTCGGGTGCCTTGCACCTCGGACGTGAACTCCTTAATGTTAGGGATGCCGGTATAGAGGAGCATTGATGCTAACTCGGTGCTTAATCATATACTTGCAAATGTATGCAACTAATACCTCTGAATTTCACTTATCATGTAGGATTCAAGCATTTTTACTAATATTGCTGCAGTGTGCTGGAGGGAATGTCCCTTTTTTTCTGTGGTTCAGTGTAAACCCCACCCTTTACAAGCATCTAGGCAATATCCTTAAGCTGATGTGAGCGACCATCATACTTTCTATTTGCACACAGAAGGGTTGTATGGCTGTGACTGCAGTAAGTGTACAAAGACACATCTGTAAGCATCTATCAGCATCCTAATTACAACCAGTCATAATGTGAGCTGTTCTGGACATTTTGGTAGAAGCAATGTTTATATTGAGTTAGAATGATTATTTTCTTACTATTAAAATTTATTTCTTACATATATATATATATATATATATATATATATACATATATATATATATATATATATATATACATATATATATATATATATATATATATATATATTAGCACAAAGAGTCCGGCACTCCCTAAATTGTAACAATACTTGCCTGGGTGCCTGAATAGAAAAACTCATGTAGAATACAAAGGCAATAGGCACTCCTGGTACATTATAGCACTGCCCGCTGGAGGTGTGGTCCCGGTACGGACATGGCGTTTGTTCTCTGGGTGAATGAACTGCTATAACATAAGATGTGTTAAGTTTGTTTTATTGGTCCTGATGAAAAAGCCATAAATAAAGGCTTTGAAATGTTGACTATATACACTGTTTAAACCTTGTCATCTGTACCAGGAGTGCCGATTGCCTTTCTATTCTACATGAGTTTTTCTATTCAAGCACCCAGGCAAGTATTGTTTCAATTTGGGGAGTGCCGGACTCTTTGTGCTATTTTGGATTTGGGGGTCTCTTATGGCGTTTGAGACCCTTTTTGTCTGGGCACCCCATTTGTGGTTATCAGCTTCAACCGATTTTTTTTACTGGAGTGGACTTTGTTGTTTTTATTTATTTTTGAGTGGTGCTTATTTTAATATATTCCTAATAAAATATATTTTATTTTTTTTAGGGGGATTAGTTTCTAATTTCCTCCTTGTTTTTTTCATGGACTGAATTTATATCTGGACAGGATTAAGATGCTGGATTTGCAATTTGCACATTGGACTATATTATCATAAGGTTGCTGGATTAGCATTTTTGCAAATTGCATTAGCTCATAAGGTTGCTGGATTTGCACTTTGCACATTGTACTTGCACATAAGCACTATCAGCACTTTTTTGTTATGGCTGACAATATGAATGAGGACACAGGTAGTGGTTTTCAACAACCTGTTTATGCTATTGGTGATACCTTTAGCTACTCAGAGTCTGAAGCAGAGGCAATTTTGTTTAATATTCAATATGCTGGACAACTGGATTCCTTGCCTGTGGAGGTTTTGTACCGTGATTTGTTAAAACTTAAAAAGAGAGAAATACTTTTTTACAATGGCCTAATTCTCAGTGAGTATTACAGGGCTAAAAAAGTACCTCGTGATCTGCGGATCAAAAATAGCCCCACAATTGGTAGGCATGATCCCACTTTTTGCAGACGTTTGGTGTCAATCCTAAATAAGTGTTCTTTTGACTTAACTCTTCTGATAATTGAGCAATCTACTAAATAAGTGAATGTTACAAAAGAAAAAATAGCCACGTATGAACTGGCACACAAAACCACCTTGGAAAGAGACCCCAATGTCAAATAGCTGGAGAAACTTGAAAGCCAATTGGCTGCTTATAAGTCTGATCTTATTAAGTTTAAAAAAGAGAAGAGGATTAAAGTTGATTCAGATCATGAGCTAAATACGGTGTATCAATTCACTAATCCAGGGAGACATCCCGATTATAGAAATATGAAACCTTTCTTCCGACAGAACAGGAGGAATTTTGTGGACACTGAATCCTCAAATGAGCAATTTTCATCAGCTAGTGATAATGAGGTGGACTCCACTAGTAGGTAAAAGAAATAATACACTCCCTTTAGGGATGCCAACAAGAGCCCAAGGTCCCATAGGGGGAGCACTTACACAAGACGGGGGGGGGGGCAAACCCAAAGACAAAGGGTGTGGCAGAAAACCTCCCCTGCCCCACAAAACCTAGTGGTGAATCTTTCATCTTACCCTCTTACTGACATCGAATTGAGCTTATTGGGCAAAGGACTTTCATTTGTGCCTTCAGTCTCCTTTAACTCCTTGAAGTGGCAAATTAAACAATATAATTTACAAAGGCAACTGAAATTAAAAGAATATTTTGCCAAAACAAAACCTATTTTGAATGCTCAATCTACTGACATACCACCGCAACTAAGTAAACTACTCAATCTTTTAACCCGACTATTAAAACATACTTGCGACTCTTGGGTACAGAGATTTCAAATGAGGTGCCTAAACTTCCTAAATGCAGGCCACATTTTAACAAACAGGAATTTAAGGCATTACATGACTTGGCTGATAATTCGGAGTTGATTTTTCGCCTGGCTGATAAAGGGGGTGCCCTGGTTGTTCAGAATTTGAGTGTTTATAAATTACAAGTAGCTACTCATTTGGATGATACAAAGACTTATAGACGGTTGTCAACAGACCCTACAATTGAATTTAAGGAGGAATTAAAGAATGTATTGGCTGAAGCTGTACACAGTAATATTATTTCTTCAAAGTTACAAGATGCTCTACTTCCGCAACATCCAGTTGTGCTGATATTTTATACAATTCCCAAAATTCATAAATCTTTGAATAATCCCCCTGGTCGCCCCATTATAGCAGCCAGGAATTCGTTATTTCAAGCAGTGTCAGTGTATTTGGATGCCCTCATGCAACCAACCATCAGATCACATCCTCGTTATCTTTTGAAAAACTCCACATTATTGAGGAAATTAAATATGCTACCTAGTTTTGAAGAGATTTGGTTGTGTAGCATAGATGTATGCAGTTTATATACTATTATCCCCCATGATGATGGAGTGGCTGCCACTATGAATTACCTCCATCATCATCTGGATTATACGGGACCTGAGTTATCACTTGTTAGGGACTTGTTGTATTTGATTTTGACAAAAAATTATTTCATTTGTGATGGCGATTTCTTTTTACAGTTAGTTGGCTGTGCGATAATTGCATCTAGAATAGCGTTTTTTACGTGCTATAGACAACTTGCTAATTTTTTGGAGGGGTCCTAAGGTAGACCTTATTAGTGTTATTGAGCAACATAATTTGAGCCAATCACCGGTGAAGCTCACCTATAACATTAGTGATGTCCAGATCCATTTTTTGGATGTCTTGATATCAATTAACCTTGGCAAGATTACAACTAGTTTGTATTCTAAAATTACAGATAAGAATAATTTGCTTCATAATGATAGCTGTCATCCTGTGGCATTAAAGCGAGGACTGCCATACTCACAGTTATTGTGGGTTTTGGCAAATTACCTCTGACCCTGTGCTAGCTGAACATCAAATGGACGCGATGGTATTGAAGTTCTTAGATAGGGGTTATGACTGCCATGAATTGGAGAAAACTAAGCAGAAGGTTATGAAACTGAATAGATTAGATTTATTGGTTGGTAATGTTCAGACTAACAAGCCTCCAACATTAATTTGGACTAAACATTTTAGTAATGCTAGTTCTAAGATAAACAGAGCAGCTGAAAATTTATGGCCAATGGTCCAATCAGATCTTGGTCTATCACTATCAAATACTAGACTTATGCCATGCTACACACGTGGGCATAACCTTCGAGATATACTGGTAAAGACAGATATTAACCCATCCATCTTTTTGTTCTACTAGTATTGGCAAGAAGCAGGGCTGCTTTCGTTGTACCTGTATGACTTGTATGTATCTTTTAGCTGGTGATGTATTTTACCATCCACATTCCGGTAAGCCTTATCATATCAGATTTACACTCACATGTAATTCCACATTTGTGGGTTACCAAATTTTGTGCCCGTGTGGGTTGTCTTATATTGGGAAGACTGAGATAAGTTTTAAAGCATGTATGGCACTCCATCGTTCGGCCATTCGCGCAGCTTTAAGTACAGGGCCCAGCGAACAGTCCATGGCAAGGCATTTTGCCACAGTGCCCCATACCCTTGCTTCCCTTCATTATTGCATGATTGATCATGTGCCAGCCTCTATTAGAGGTGGAAATCGACCTCTTAAATTACTCCAATGTGAGGCTCGCTGGATACACACGTTGGGGACCCTTGCTCCCAAGGGGCTCAATGAACAGTTGGGTCTAAACTGCTTTATTTAGGAGGTACTTTTTGCGGTTATTTGTCATATGGTTTACTATTTATTGCCAGAGTTGGCTGTTTTGTTTGTCGATTTATGGTCATTTGATGTTTAATATATATAGATTATCCAGTACTTATTACCACTTGATCATTAAGTGAAAATAGGGTTGTGTGTTACCTGGTGCCTAAACTGGGTTTCATGTGCATTCTCTTTAATTGAGCAGTCACTATGTGCTGTCTGTTATTGATTTAACCAGTCACTGCTGTTGTTTAATTTAGTCAGCCATTAATATTTCTATATAATAGTTATTAGTCCATTTTAAATTAATTTTCTGTGTTTTAATTTCTTGATTTTGTCATTTTTGTAGAGATCCATTGTTATGCGAGCTTCCATGGTGACAGGGAGCACCGCTAGGTCATCAGCTCGGGTAGAACCATGTGGTTTGGGTCTGATGATGTCATTATAGTGCTGCCCGCCTGGGGTGTGGTCCTGATACAGACGCTTGTTCACTGGGTGAATGAACTGTTATAAGGTAAGATGTGTTAAGTCTGTTTTATTAGTCCTGATGAAAAAGCCATAAATAAAGGCTTTGAAATGTTGACTACATACGCTGTTTAAACCTTGTCATCTGTACCATGAGTGCCGATTGCCTTTGTTTTCCATTCACTTTATGACACACAGAGCCCATTCAGGTTATGCCACACAGTTGTAGTGCCCCTTATACATTATGCCACACAGTGATGCTCCTAACACTACACAGTAATACCCCTTACACATTATACCACAAAGTAATGCCCTGTACAGATTATGCCACATAGTAGTAGTGCCCCATATAACATATTATTCCACACAACAGTACTGCCCCTTGCACATTTTGCCACACAGTAATACCATATTACATATTGTGCACTGCCAGCAGCTCACTTCCCTATTCCATCCCTCTCACCTCCCCCTGTGTGCCATCAGTAGACAGCATGTGTAGATTTGGAGCTGGGCCGCTAGCTAATTACAGCTGGTACACTGGTAGGCAGTGGTTGACTTAGACAGACAGTGCCATTGCAATTTGAATCTGGCATTGATAGCGAGCCAATCAGAGCTCGCAGACCAGCAGTCAATCAGGAGCCACCACTGATGGCAGGCAGTGGATGACATAAACAGACAGTGCCAGTGCAATTTGAATCTGACATTGATAGCAAGCCAATTGAAGCTCGCAGACCAGCAGCCAATCAGGAGTGACCACTGATGATTGACTGCCAGTCCATGAGCTCTGATTGCCTTGTGATTCATGGAATTGTCTCTCCATGTTTGCCTGCTGGTGTGCCAACTGTAATTAGCTGATGGAATGGCACCAAATCAACACAGCTACCACTCAGGCCCCCTTGGTGGCCTTGACTGGACCAGCCACCTTGTTTACATGACTGGATGAAGGGGGAGTGGCAGGCCTCAGAGGAACTCAGGCTTAATAGCAGCCATACCCTTTACACCCACGGTAGTTACACCACTGTTTGCTTGCATGTTAGTAAACAGTGGGGTCCATTTCAGGATCAATAGAATAGGGTTATAGGTGAGGACAAGTAAGCAAATAAAGGCTGCAGTTGTACTTCAGGGCAGAGTTTTCAACATATGCAATGCCGGGGATCCCAGCTTGTACTAAATAACAAGCTTAGCTTTATCTCCTATGCATAGATTTATCTCCTGTGCATCTGACCCATCCTCTATTAACTTGTAAAACAATTCAATAACCATTTTATAATGTATGGGTTTCCCCTCCAATGTCTCTTTTATAATACCCATCAATGCTCTGCGGTGTCTCCCATAAGGTGAAAACCCCTCCAAAGATTCTGGAACCACTATAATGGCCATAAATGAATAGGGTAACAAATAATCCCAATGTTTTATCCACCACTTTCTTTAGCATATTTTTTAAAGTTTTGTTTAATGTCTCCACTAAACCATTAGTCTATGGGTGATATATGGAGGTCCTTAGCTGAGTAACCTTAAAAAGGCAGCAAACTCTTCCTTGATTTTGACATATATGCGGTACCCTGATCAGTTAGGGTTCCTCAGGTACTCATTTCTGCTAAAGACAAGTACTAGTTTCCTAGCAATTGTCTTTGTTGAAATATTGTGCTATGGCATCGCTTCCAGGTATCTGGTAGCATAATCCATTACCACCAAAATATACTGATGACCCAAAGCAGACTTTATTTGAGGTCCAATCAAATCCATGGCTATTTTCTCAAATGGGACCTCAATAATGGGCAATGGGACAAGCAGAATTTAAAATATGGCTTGGGTGTGTATGGAAGAATAACAGTATCAAACGGCATATTCTGAAAACTTATTTTGCATGTCCATAATGAACAAGAAAAATCCGATATGCAAGCTAATTGTCATACAGCTTATCAGCCTTATTAAGCAGACTTGTTTACACATATGTTAATCAAAGTGTCTAATATACACCACTGACGGCAAATGCTCAATCTAATTATGACTACAAATTAAAAAACATTCCATACCATTTCTATTTCTTCTAAAAGTTCCCCACCACAAACTATGATTCAAGGCAATCAAAAACAAAACATTTGTACCAACTCAGAATTTAGTGTTAAAGCTACATTGCAATTATATTCTGGATCATTCAGCTTCCATTTTGTATTCAATAATCCACTGGAGTTATAGAAGATAGTAAGCACATCAGAAGGGCGTGTCCATAATTTTTATATACTGTATACCTTATTTATAGCTTCTAGGTTCTCATATAGACTCACATCAGTGAGATTTTCATGTTTTATCCAAGTCAGTGTGCACAACTTGTAATTCCTGCTCTACAAATTAAGGCATTAATACATTGCTAACAAATTATTGGTCCAATCTTGAAACCTATGGATACTAAGCCTAAAATAATTATGTCAAACATAATATATTGTATTATTCCAGAAAAGAGGTTAGCAATACTTGATCCTAACTATCCAAAAGGGTCCCACCCTTCTCCAGCACCTATTTTTTCTAAGACTTATGTGATTCCTGAACCTTATACAACTGTCTAATAATTTCTGAATTATTGTCTATATATGTACAACATTCTTGACCGACAGTACTAAAGCACATGTACCACCATCAGCTACCAACAACTGGTCCAGTGCCATTCTACTCTGTAAAGTCACTTTCTGAATTTGGGCAACTTCTTACACTGTCTGATAAATAGAGACAACCATCTTACAATTTGATTGATTAGAGTCAGGATTTCTGAATTTCTTTTCTATAATGACAATAGAGGATAATGGAGAAAGTACTCCAGCAGTATGGTCACCATCTAAAAATCTAAAGGACATATCCACTTTTTCACTTTCCTCTTGCTATGATGTTCAGGTGAAGATGTGTTCTCATGCACCTAGTCTCAATATTCCATGCAGCATGAGACCTCTGCCTCAAGAAAGCCACCAGGTCCAATGCGACTTGACTTGCACCTAGCATTTTTTGTAGACTTTCACTTGAAACTGAGTACGAGTCACAATCAGAGGAAACAACATGCATCATGGGACTGCACTGTTTAATTTGATATGCAAAACTTGTATATCTGTGTGAAGCTGTGTCTGAAAAGAAGCACAACTGACCCTGGTGTGTTGTCAGTAACTCTCACAAAGCAAACTATTGTATCTAGGAGAGTACTGTACACATTGTCTTCTAGCTTCCAAAGAAATCCATGAATAGGCCCATTTTCCATATATGGTACCCAATATTTAGTAAGTATAAATGAATCCCATATACAGAAGTGTCCACATACACCTTTCTGAAAATTGTGCCATGGTGTCCTGAAAATATTATATAACTACAGAAAACATAACTAAGAAGATTTTAAAAATCTTTTTTATATATACGCAACTGGGGATTGAACAATGGTCACCTTATATGGGAGGTGATGCAACTCCATCACTGATCTTAATTAGAAATGGTATCACAAGGAGGATAAACTTTACTAAATTCTAAAACCCATAATAAAGCTCTTCAGGATTTATTAGTGGATATATTTTTCTTTCTGTGTTTGAGGCTGTCCATATCATATTCTTACTCTGCAAAATTATGTCAGCAGTGTTATATATTTTTAATGAGAAGCTTTATATGTTTAGTGTTTAAATATTGAAGTATACGTATTTATAATATAAAATATATTGATTTAAACAGATGGTGTCCTGAAATTCTGTTTCTGCCATATTGGGAACATTACCCTTTTGATTAGCGCATCACCATTTTTTGGTTTATGGTGGCGTTTTTAGAAAACTATACTGTGGCTGCATAAGCAGAAAACTGGAGAGGAAGATCCTTTACAGTATGCTGCCTCCCTTTGCAGTGACAGACAGGCTTACAAAATGCCCTGCAGACTTTGGCTACATATACTGTAATAGGTCCTAAAGAATAGAAAATAGCGCTTGGAAATATGGCTCTATATTTCATATACTAGAGCTATAAAATCAAATTTTCGATAAACGACATACAGTAGAAAATAGCGCTTGGAAATATGGCTCTATATTTCATATACTGGGGCCATAAAATCAAATTTTTGATAAATGACATAGAAAATAGCACTTGGAAATATAGCACCATATGGTAAAAAAACTGTTGCTTTATTTCTAGCTGGGACTAGTACTCTATAACAGAAGTTGTCAGTTTCAGTTTATTTTCACTATGTAAGAAGTAAAAGTCTATGGCTTTCACCTGTAGGTGTTATGGAATAGTGGTAAAGTGACTGCACATCACACCAGGCATTTAGGGTTTGAGTCTCAGTGTAAACAATTTTTTGCTCCAAAAATAAATTTATATGATTCAATAATATAATATTATCAATAATATCATTTTAATAACAATGAAACTTTTTAGAATAAAATCATATTTCATCTAGAGGGTGTGAACAGCATGTACAGTATGTGGGGATCTGCGTCAGTGAGGATGGTGTGTGTGTGTGTGTGTGTGTGTAGGGATTCATAGAGATATACTGTAGAAATTACCACTTGAAAATATGACACCATACTGTATTTGATATACTGGAGCCATAAAATTAAATTTTAGATAAATTACATAGAAAATAGTGATTGGAAATATGGCTCTATATTTCATATACTGGAGCCATTAAATCACATTTTAGATAAAAGCCATAAAAAATAGCGCTTGGAAATATTTCTCTATATTTCATATACTGGAGCCATAAAATCACAATCATAAAATCCTGCACTTGAAGAAGGACTGAATGTTCAAAATGCATCATGCAGCTGCCATGATGAACTTACCTGGGAATCTTGGATCTACCATTATTGGAAAGGGCTAAAACTCTTCTGGTGTGTTGTGGAACTCAGGGCTAAATTCAGACCCGCTTGCTAGATGCGTTCGCAAGCAGCGAAAGTATGCAAATTCCTGATCACACTGCAAGGCAGCTATGTCTTAGCGTGCGATTGCTCTGTGTTTGCAGATGCCCACCAGCCTGTCTTAAGATGCCTACTGTCCCACGTCATCTCAAAGAAGTGTATGCAACCATCAGTAACATTGAGTACCATCAGATGCGATCGCAGCACTTGTGGTTGACCATATCCTGCCACAAGCACTGCAAGTATATTTTTGCAATGTGAGAGGAAACCGGAGTACCCGAATGAAACCCACGCAAGCACAGGGAGTATATGTAAACTCCACACATAATAAATAACTACAGTATTATACAGAACACCATCTGAATCCACTACAAATGTTTACTGAAGTTTACTAATATGCATCTAAAATTATATATAAAAGATATTGTTGTTTTGTATGCTATATACCTGTAATAGGGATTGTCATGCTTGTGCAATTACTGATAAAAGAAAAATATCACACAAAATAATCAGTTTTTCTATCTTTCATCCGGTAAAGAGAGACCATAAAAATGCACACTGCATACAACCATGAGGATGTACTGTGAGAGATGTGCAGCTTTCTATATTATAGCCACTATTGGGCAACAATATTCTTACTTCACAGAATAGTGCTGAACAATACAGAATAAGATGATTAATAAGATTATTTTCTACACTTACTGTACATAGTACACTAGATAATATCATAAAACAGCATTAGTACAAAATGACAGGTGCTATTTAATGGAAAATTAACTTAAGTTTATTTATTCTGGTTGTTTTATTTCATTATATATCACATGAATTATGCTCTTCTGCACAAATACACTTTTTATGCTTGGTATATTTGACTTGAATGATTTGCTTGGTATGTGCTACAGGATGTGACTTCCACTACCAAGGCAAAGTTTAAAATCCAAATTAGATCTAACACAGTGAATATCATTGCAAGTAGAATGCTTAAATGGCATCAAAGGCAATTTTTTAAATTTCTATTACAGTACATCTATTATTGATAGCAATAGGGGAGACATATATGAATTTCCTGTACCTTCTAAAGGTCTTTCCTGGAAAGAAAAAATACATGAGCTAAGACAGTAAAACACACCAGCTACACAGCTGTCAAATACTCTATGAAGTACTTACATTTTGTATCATTAAACTCTACATTAGTTTGGAGTAGAAAATAACCTTATGTGAAAATCTCAATTTTTTTTGTTTTCTCTTTTTTGCCTTAACTTCTTATCTAGCGCCTGTATTTTCAGAATGTTGTCTTATTAAATATTAAAAATCTATCAGATTGCCATAAACCAAACTGTTAAGTTGCAGTTCCACATTATACACAGCTATGTTCGAAAACTCCCATACAATCACCATACAATGAAAATACCAATTCAAAAGTGAATAATGAGAGCAATTTGCGATGTGTCTAGCCTGCGCTCACTTATGGTTACACTTCATTGACTATGACAAGTAAATGTAAGTGTACTCATGGAAACTCTATTAAATGCCAGGTGCCATACAGTATATGTACAGTATACACTTGCCTTGATAGAATTACAGCACTTTTCCTAGTCATCACTAGGTCAGAAGGTCTATTCTTTCATTTATAAGTAAACACAAAGCAGCATAATATTACAAAGGGGGTTCTTGTACTGTACAACTGCCAATTTCTACATATGATTCAGTTTGTATTATCCCATAAAGTGCCTTCTACAAGAGTTGAACTGATGCATTTTAACAAAGACAATAATTAAAGATTGATTTCAAATTTAGTAAGCCACACTTCTTCGGTTCTCTTGGCTTATTAATGTTTTCTTATTTTATTAATTTAAGTTATTTCAAACTACTCAGCAACAAATCACTTAATTTATGTGCACTATAGTAAAATTAATATTGGTATGGATTACACTTCAGAAGTTGTTTAGCTTTGGTGTATAATTGGTTTCTTTGTTACTTCTGTTTTTAAGCAACAAAAAAAAATCAAATTTGCTATCTGCTTCCTTGACCTATGGAATTTGCTTGCAGAACTTAGTAGCTTTCTTATTTAAATACAATGCTTGTATATTCCACACTAGTTTCGGGAAGGTGTTGGGGTCAGTTTGTGCCATCTCTAAACTTCTATTTACAAATATGGAGTTAGTAAATTTCAACAGAACTGAAACAGTGGAAAGCTCTAATCTTCATCTAGAGCAATCTACAGGAATAATTTAATTATATTTTTTGTTTTTCTGTTTGGCTGCTGGACCACTGACTTTGGGTGTTAACATATGATTCTGACTAACCAGCCATGCTAACCTAACTATAAACAGTAACAGTTGTGATAGCACAATATATATTAACTTGCCTACTGTCATCTACAAATTTCTACACTAGAGCTGGTTAGATATTTTATGTACGAGCATTCAATCTTGACTTTGCTTATGTACAAGTTAATTAATATATTACCAAAGTTGGGGAAATACAAGTTCTTTAATCATAAGCCATGGTCATACTGAGTCCTGACTCGGATCACTTTTGGGGTTCCAAGTAGAACTGAGGGCCTAATTCAGACCGCTTGCGAGTTTTGAGCACTCGCAAGCGGGTCGATGTTGGCCTAGTGCGCAAGCGCATGACGGAGGCGGCTCTGTCGTGCGCATGCGTGAGACCCGGATAGCGACGGGCAAGCCGTCGCTCCAGGTCTCACTACAAAGGGGGTGTGCTGTTGATGGTGAGTGACAGCATGCCCCCCTTTGGTGGGCATGCCGGGGGCGTGGCTGGCCAGATGGAGGCATTCCCATGGGAATGCCTACCATCTGGGGCCAGCCCCACTGACATCACAAGTGATGTCAGTGGGAGTGCTCTCTGCTCTGATAGAGCCGAAAGCACTCCAGGGCTTGCGGCATTGTGACCCTACCACAAGGGTCTTGTCACAAGCCCGATGGTCGCGATGGTCTTGACCAGGAGGCCGCTCTAAAAATGAAGAAGGACAGCCCTAAATCAGAGCGAGTGCTCTGTCAGAGCGTCCGGCTCTGAATCAGAGCCTGAGTTTTGGCTCCAGTTTTCCGGCAAGTTGGATTTTGGATCTAAAAAAAAATAATCTTGCGTGTTTTTATTGCAGGTAAGTCCCTTCATAATGATTTCAGGTGCCAAAATTGGTCAAAATGTACTGGAAATGACTGGAAATTGTTGTTATTAATGTTAATAATACTATAAGAACAAAACAGGTTCAAGTTACATTATTTTAGTTTTTCTCTATTTTTTTTTAAAGAAATCCAAAACCGAACAAAACACTTGAAGCTGGTTTTGCCTAAACCAAAACCATAATATTTGAGGGTGGTTAAACCAACACCAAAACACGGGGGTCCGCGCATATTTATAGATAGGACATGGATTTCTTCGAGGTTATACAGTATGTGCGGATGCAAAAGCATATGATTTTGTCTTTGAGAATGCACATTCTATATGTCTGCTGCAAAAAACTGAGATAACCACAATGACACTATTCATTAAAGAAAAAAAAAATGTATACACTCCCAGTGGCAAACATGGATATCACTTGCAGTTGAACAATTACCATGTTAACCTGGAAAGTTTGGGGTCATTTTATTGTGCCACATGACCATAGTACAGTATTAATGGTTAGTTATGTCTTCTGGCTTTACACCACTTGGGATAATGTTGAGGTTTTCCAGCATTTGGCCAGATGTTATGAGGATAATCGTAGGTGCTGCATGGTATGCACTGATCCACTCAGTGTAAAATACACAAAATTGCATTGTCCATGTCTAAAAAAGGTTTAAACCTAAGTACATATAAAGATTTTATACTCATTACTCCAAATGCTTAGAAAGTCAGATATGAAAGTCTAATGTGAAGCTGGGTACACACCTGGATGTCCAGGTGACCCAGCATTGCAGTGATGCGATGTAACAGTACATTGCATCACCATACACAATACATGATCTGCTGTACGATGGTGCAAAATATTGTTACATGTCTAATGTAACCCTACCACATCGTCGCTAGCATTGCCGCAACTGATGTGCAACACATCTAATGGGAGGATGTGACCACTCAATTCTTCATATGAGGAATATGGTGGTTTTCAGGGTACACACCGGATAATATGTCATATAGTCATGGGCGGATTGGCCATTACCTTAGTCTGGAAGATTCCAGGTGGTCTGATTGGTCTGTGGGGCCGCTTGTCATTTGTGGCCCCGCCCCCCGAATCACATCACCTGTCACTGCTTTCTTTCATGACAGGCAGCCTGCCGGCTGCCAGTCACAGCTAGTAGAGCTGCCCACGGCCCACCTCTATCATGAGTAGAGGCTTCAAGTCCCCACCCAGCAGGAAGTAGGGGAGGGCTGTGTGTTTTTAAGCCCTGAGGGACCGCCAGCTACCTGCAGCATGCCTGGTATCCAGGAGACAGGCTGCAGCAGGCATGTTCATGTAGGTCTATCTTGCCTTACACTGCTAGTCTGCCTGGCTCTGCAGATTTATTGGCAGATTCATTTCCACAACTAGACGGAGAGGGGGCGATTACTTTTCAGCCACAAGTGCAAAGCCCTGCCGAACTGCATGTGGTTAGAGCTGGCTACCGAGCAGCCTCGTCTGCCTCCCTAGTCCCGACCGATAAGCCCCGCCTCCCGATGATAAGCCCCACCTCCCAATGATTAGCACCGCCTCCCTAGAAGCTCCTTCTCCAGTTCAGAGACTCGGAAGCAATGGTGGCTCAAACATCCTGCCTTGTGTGTCCCCCACAGCATCTGGCTATCACAGAGAGGAGATGTGAATAATGCATTGTGAACCCAAGCAGAGCCCACAGGAGAGCTGCTGCTGCAGACAGAGAATGAGAGGAGGTGAGATGGCCTGCACAACCCACACTGTCCCCTGCCCAGTATATAAATTCTGTGTCCACATAATGTAGACATCTAATACCCACACTGTCCCCTGCCCAATATCTACATTATATGCCCTCATAGATATCTAATACCCTCACTGTCCCATGCCCAATATGGGATGTAGTTAATAGACCCCAACACTACCTGCCTTACACTGGACTTAAGTTAGGCATTGAAATGCCGATGCCTATCTTAATCCAAATGCCAGAAGACTGACCCCCTCCATCCCGATCATCGTCAGCCAGGTAAGTATAACACTTAGCCCTGGGATTGGAGGGGTTAAGTTTAGGGACCCCCAGGGGGACTTTTGGTTTGGCACCCCCCATTGAAGGTTAGGGTTAGGGTAGGGGAATGGGTGGTTAGGATTAGGCACCCCCCGGGAGGGTTAGGTTTAGGGTGCGGGGAAGGGGGTTTAAGTTTAGGTACCCCTGGGGTGAGTTTAGGGTTAGGCACTGGGGGGAGGTTAGGGTTAGGCACCCCTAAGGGAGGGTTAGGGGGGGAGAGGGGAGGGTTAGGATACTAACCACTGGCCGTCGGGATCTCCTACAGTCGGTCTTTCACTGTCGGGATTGGAACCGGCAGCTGTTGAGCCATCGGTATTTCAATCCCATTAAGCCCAATATTTATATTCTGTGCCACTGTTCCATGCCCACTATGTACTTTCTGAATTCACATAGCTAATACCCTCACTGCCCATGCCCACTATATATTTTCTGTGCCACTGTCCCATGCCCACTAAGTACATTCTGTGCCACTGTCCCATGCCCACTAAGTACATTCTGTGCCACTGTCACATGCCCACTAAAGGCCTGATTCATTATGGATTGCAACTGCTAATCCGCACGCAATTGGCCGATTGTTTTGCACTACGCATGCATAGCAGTGCATGAACTTGCCACTGCGATCAGGACTGCGATCGCAGCAAGCATGCAGAACCATATCAGACGTGCTTAGGTTATCTAGTGCGATGCCATATGCAGGATCATAGCATGCACTGAAGTTAGCAATTTCTGAGTAAGGTCAGGTCTACCACAATTGTGCGTATGGGTCCGATGTTACTGATTGTTTTGCTATATAGTGTTATGAATGTGAGACAAGGGGAAGTTGGAATCGTTATGTTTGTATGCGATCTTAATGTGCTGCGATCGCAATGCATAGCACCGCTGATATTAGCAACTGCGTACTGTGTGTGTTAGCAGAATAGCGATCCGTAGTAAATCAAGCCCTAAGTACATTCTGTGCAACTGTTCCATGCCCACTAAGTATATTCTGTAACCTCATAGCTATCTAATACCCTCACTGTCCCATGCCCACTATATACATTCTGTGCCACTGTCCCATGCCCACTAAGTACATTCTGTACCCTCATAGCTATCTAATAACCTCACTATCCCATGCCCACTATACACATCCTGTGCCCTCTTAGCTAACTAATAACCTTAGCCCACTATCAGGGATGGCACAGGGGGATAGTGCTGGAGTGATTAATGGGGGGATGGGCTGGAGACAGACCAAGGTGATAGTTCTGGAGACACACAAATAGGATGGTAGGACCACTGGTACTATTAGAAGAAAAGACTGGAGGACAGTAATCTTCAGTAAAATAACAATTCTAATGAAATCATATTACTGATGCAAATGGTACCAAATGAGCAAATATATTTTATTAATATAAAATTGTATAATATGGGAAACTCACATTTTGTCCTGCCCCAAACCTTTGTTACTATGTATTATATGGTTAAACTTCTGTTGCATGTTGATGACATTGGCTTTATTGCTATGCAAACAGGTGGCTTCCGGACCATGTGACCTCAGCATGAATAGTGAATACTAACTCAAGACACTGCCTGTCCAGGAATGATCAATTTCTTCAGAGGTTCCCTCGTTGCAGAGAAATCATATAGGTAAGAAACTACTCATTGTCATTCACATGCTCGCTGTGCTTATTCACTGGAGAGAGGGACTGTGGGCATGCCCATCAGCTCCTGGAGCAGTGAGTATTCCCCCAGCATGATTAAAATGGGGGGAATGGCTTGCGGGCATGGCATTTCACGTGAGGCTACACCACTTACCACGAGGCCATGCCCACTTTTTGGACACGCGCTTTAGGCGTGCACACATAGGGCCTGTTTCAGAATATTTTCCAGGGCCACTTTAAATTTCCAATCCGCCCCTGCATATAGTGTGTACCCAGCCTTTGGCAAAGACAATAAGGGAAAGTCCTGTATGCATAAATGTGAACAGATGTTGTGTGAGTAGAATTAACAGAATGGCTTATTTATGTAATCATGATGAAATCGATTTTATTTTGGGGAATACATTGCCAGCAATGAACTTCGAATAATAGTCCTTTATATTATGTGGCTGAGGATGTGTTTATGTAACTTATATTCTTTTCTTATTATTTTAATATTTTATATATCTCTTTCCAACAGAGTCTAAAGAATAGACCTTTCTTTTCTTGCAATGTAATTCGGAAGTGTATCATGTGTCTATTACAAATAGTTGCAAAATGTCAGCTATTTGGAAAAACAGTATGTCCATGTTCAATGTACCTATTGGACTATGCCCTTCAAATTCAGCTCTTTTTAGCAAGCTCAGTACAGTATATATCAAACTATTATAAAAAGTTGTATACATCCTGTAAGAGGCAGACTCACTTGGTATGACAAGTTATTGTGTCCAGATATTTATAATTATCTAGAAGCATGCTTAAAGATGAGGGGCTAAGCTGAGACTAGATATACTACTTCATCTGTTATTTTTTTTATTGAGTGATATATTGAGAACAGTTCTTGTATAGGTCTAAAAATAAGCTGATGTGTCAGTTGCTCTCCCTAGAGGTCAAAATTATATTTACTGTGTAAACAAAACATAAAAGGTGACTAAATAAAAGTGGGTGAAGTAACATGTAAAAAGCTAGTATTGTTATACAAACAGTGGTTTGCTACAATTTATGATTGACAGTCCATGATTTAAAAATGTATAATTGATGCATTGTATAGATTCATACAAAGGTACACAGATCTAGCTTTTTCAGCATCTTATATGTCCTGCAGAGTATGTATCAAAGACATGTGATTGTCTAAAAGATTAAGGCCCTGATTCAGAGCCGGACGCTCTGACCAGAGCGCTCGCTCTGAATCAGGGCCCACCTCCATTAATATGGAGCGTCCTCCTGGACGCTCGTATAGCTGTGGGTCACCACCCACAGCATATACGAGCGTGCAAAATGATGGTCGCGATGGTCTTGACCATAGCGACCATCGGAACTGCGAGTAAAAGCCTGTGGTTGAGTTTCTCAACTGCAAGGCCAGGAGTGATTTTGGCTCTATCAGAGCCAAAATCACTCCCACTGACATCACTAGTGATGTCAGTGGGGCCGGCTTCAGACGGTAGGCGTTCCCTTGGGAATGCCTCCGTCTGGCAGGCACGCCCCCGGCACGCCCACCAAAGGGGGCGTGCTGTCAGTCACCATCGACAGCACGCCCCCTTTGATGAGACACTCCGAGCGAAGGAAAGTCCTTCGCTGGTCGGGTCTCGCGCATGCGCACGACTGGGCTCCCTCCGTCGTGCGCATGCGCAGTGGGGAACATTGACCCACTTGTGAGCATACTGCTGCTCGCGAGTGGGTCTGATTGACCCCCTAAGTCAAGCATGTAGTGTTCTGCAGAGGCACTGGTTGTAAACTAAAAAGAGCAATCCTTGATCAAATTTGCCTTTTTATAAGCAAAGGAATTCCTGTCATTCCCGATTGTGAGGAAAGTTTTAAAAACTATGTGGTTTGGAAACACTGAACAGATCACTAGGGAATTCAGCATCTGCTGATTGGCAATGTCAAGTTGGATCTATGGCAGCACTATGGGGACCCATGCTATAGTGCCATATGTCATGGCTGGTAAAGTCTAGTGCTAGCTAGTAAACATTTGGAGGACCCACATTATTTTTCTACCAGATTTTTATACCAAAAGCCTAGGCTTAAAGTCCTAGTGCTGGACAGCAATTTTTGCGGAAATCCCATGTGATTTTTGAAGGGGGATTTCCCATTTATTTAAATAGAGGAGCCTGTAAAAATCATAAGGATTTATGTAGTAACTTACCCAAATTGTTGCACGGAGGCAACTAATTTTTTGATGTATATTTTGCAGATGGTTTGAAAACTTGCCACTTAGTAAATCTGTTGACTTCTTTCACATGTCAGCATTTCTCATATTGGCATTGTGGACATGTCGACATTATGCACATGTTCAATGTCAACATTTTACCAATAGTAACATAATAACTGTCAACATTTTGAAGTTGACATTATAAATGCTGACATTTTGACTACATCCCCTAACTAATAGATCTACTGTGGGGTAACTAGATCAAACAATAATAAGAAAGAATTTGGTCTTCTTTTCAAATAGTATAACTAAATGTAACAGGCAAGTTCTGAGTATTCCTACCTCAATTACAAATTACACTAGAGGGGGATTCAATTACCTAAACCCCGAAGCCAGCATTCATCTGGGATTTTTTTTCCACCTGCCCAAGGCAGGTGAAAAATAAATCCCCAATAAACAACCATGTTTTCTAAATTGTGGCTGCAAAAACAAGTAGATCCGTGACCTTATCACAAAAATAAATTATAATTTTTAATGGATTATTGGATAATCATGGATAATCGGGTGAAGAAAATGGGATCTAATTAAATTGCCTGAAGGCAAAACAAATGTGGTAAGGTCTATTTTACTTGCCAAAAGTTTTATCAGGGCCAATTGAATTCCCCCTTAAATCTATAAGTGCTGATGTTGTGAGAAACCTACTGGAACCTCTCATGATCCTGACTATATAAATAAAGGAACTATAAAATAAAAAAGTTACAAAAGGTTATCAATTATTATTTTAAAGAACTGTATTAATTTTTGGTAATGCATATAGTTTGTATTAAATTCATGGTTTTCCAGTATTTACTTGAAAGTAACCTTTAGTGAACTTCAAAATGATTGATGCACACTCACCATCAATACATTGGAATATACCTAAACTTTATTCATCAAATCAGATTTGATATACAGTAAGTACAAAAACGAAATAACTTTACTAGCTGTATGTAAAGCTCTGTAATTACTGTATATCATGAGCTAGCACAAAGGTTTAGGTATCTTATAACATACCATTTACACTTTACAGGTTCATTTTTGCTATTATGAACTATATGGAATTATAATCCAAAATACACCATTTAATTCTATTATTTCAACATAACAGGCCATTTCCTGCAATGACACAAAAGTCATACTAGCAGATGTTTGCTACTATCAGATGGCACTGACAAGAGATCTGATAGCTGGTAATAAAAATAATGCATAGAAGAAACTCTGTGACTAATCTCTTTTTCATGAGTTACAGAGGAGTGTGAGCACTAAGAAGTAGCAAACAAAGATCCGAAGATATGTGGTCATTCAAGTGTTCACTGAGCATGAAAATGAGCCTTCAGCAAAAATCGTAGTACATACCATGATGTGCAGTCAAAAAGAACTGTGTTGAATTAGATTACAAAATTGCTTTGTCTATATTGCTTGAAAAAAAAAACATCACAAGTGCAAGATATGCTAATCAGAATGCCCTGGAGACATGTGGATAATTAATTTAAAAAATGCATACAAAACCATAACTATTCTTTATCAATCAATATTAATGAGGGACATTGTTGACACCAGCAAAGAGTGACACTTCTTGTTTGGTGTATATTAGCATAAGAAACTGACATCTCTATTTCAACCTAGGCAGTATAGTATAATAACTCATTCAGGTTTGTTTTTCTGTGCTTAAGAGATGTATTGGAGAAGTGCTAAAAAGCCATGGGAAGTGTTTATTATGCAAATATTATATTACCTGTCATTTGCATTGGTTTGTTTTTTAATTATCCATGGACTGTAATTAATGCAGGTGCTTCTCATGTCCTTGTATTCATTCCCAGCTGCTGAAGTGATGTTACTGTCAACACATATTTAAAATCAACTAGTTACATCATGTGCACCATACATTCATCCCTTATTGTTACATACAGCCTATCCTCTATGAGAAAGAAAGGTAAACAGGCCTATCATGTAGCAATGACAAAAGTTCCTTGTGTGACCCTTCTGATACTGGACAGTTATCTGTAAAAATTTACTATATTTGTGTGTTAATCCCCAAGAGCACGCAATATCTCTAGCAACTTTACAGGTTTGTAACAGTGGTAATTCTCTTCAGAGAAGCAAGTTCCCCTACTACATAGATCTTAGTCTCTAGATTTAAGTCAGTCACAGGTATTAAATCTAAATTTAGAATTCAACACAAATAAATTATCTTTACTATTTCATTACATTGCATGTCCACCAATTTATCCAACACCTTATAACATAACGTACATGACATTATTTTTAAATATGGCAATATACTATACAGCACAACTTCTATCACTTGCCAGTGGAACTAAATAACTTTGAAAATGTTTTTATACTGCAGTATAAATTATTTCAGTACAATAAAATGTCTCTAGGGTTCAAACCTAAATTATGAGCTGGAAGGTGCACATAAATTAGTCCCAGAGCCTGCAGGAGGTTGTATAGTGCTATAGATAATGCTCCGGATTGTTTACATCTACTATATATGATGTCACTGTGATTGCCAGTGGCAGAAGGCAACCCTTTGTACTTTGCACATTTGTCACTATATATATGCATATATATCTCTATTGTAGTCACTTTATTTAATGTCAGTTTCCAGGTAAGTATTATCTTCTGGAGCCCGGTGTGATCCTCACATGTGGCTGTTGCATATATTTTATATTGTATCTCTTCAGTGTGCTTCATATATTGCTATGTGCCAGTGCAGGTAGTCCATTCATATGCTCTATATGCTGAATACAGGGGCTGCAGCACTATAAAGAGCTCCCTGGGTACCTTTCACATCAGTTTCAGACCAGTCTGCCCTCTTCCCACCTCTGCGGTCTGTCTCTGGCATCTTACATCCTGCCTCAGGGCTTTCCACCTTCTGAGATCTGCAGAGCATCCATCTTTCTCTCTGACTATCACCTCAAAGTCTCCTGAGTAACTGCTGTTCACTTTCAGCTATCACATGTCTGACCACCTGACACTGGTCACATGACCTGCTGCTGACCTCTACAGTAGCTGCAGAGATTGCTAGAAACTGTAGTCTGCTTGTGTAATAGCCTCTACATGTGCTGTAGCATGCTGCACTGTGTAAGATATAATAACTCACATAGCGGGGTACTACATACATCCCTGCTTAAATCTTGCATGTCCTCATTCAAAGTCCACTGTAGAACAATCTCTTATACTTTTTTTTTTTACACATATACTATTCACATCTGTTTGGTTGGGGTGGGCCATGATGGAATGGGTGGTCTCCACTCTGGATTCATCGGGCATGGAGCTTCCTGGGGAAGTCATGCTCAGAATATTCCCTGCAGATCCTGTTGCACCAATCCACTTGGTTTCTCTATTCGTCGACCAACTGTTCTCTCCATTAACTCACTCTGCTCTGAGACATCCGAATTTTGTTGTCTGTGTCCATTAGGCCTCCTTAAATAGTATGGTGGGTACTGACGCCTACAGAAGGGCCATTGTAGATTAGTACTCTCTTTATCTGCTGCAATTTCAACTTTTCCTGAAGTCTCTCCTCCTTCACGGTGTTGGTAGTTTTGCTGGTAGTTGGTTGGAGGATCTCTGCGATGTCGATAATACCAATAATGATTGCGATCTTTTGCATATTTGCTGCCTTGCACCGAAACACCACCAGGACCAGTTACATTAGTGGCTTTGAAGCCCTTCTCTTTCATTACCACAACAAACTCAACAGTCTCTCCAGCAACCAGACTTCGAAGATATCTTCTGGGATTGTTTTTTTTGATGGCAGGATAATCGCTCTTGGTGTCATCTCGTTTTATGAACCCGTAACCACGCTGCACATGGAACCATATGACTTGTCCTAAAATTTTTCTTGCACAAGCTGGTGTAACATCGCCTACATGTGCCATGTGGACAGCTTTTGCTTGGTTCTGCAACATCGGACCAAGGCTCATACCTTCCTCGAAGAGTGGACCTATTTGCCCCTTTCTTTCTAAGGGCTGGTCCTCAGGCTCAGGACTTCTGGGTTTAAATTTCCCAGACTGTTGACAATTGCATTCGATGTGTCTGCTTCTTTGAAAACATCTACACATCGGTCGGTCTAGTTCATCAAACTTATTAGTAGTTTGTTGGCCTTAATTCCGAGTTGCCTCCCATCGGCTGTCATAGCAGGGCCTTCATTCAGATCGCCAATCTTTCTCTTCCCTTTTGGGTTTTCCTTCAAGTTCTTAAAATCTTTTCACATGTCTGTCACCTCCTGAAAAACACATGCGATTTGTTCTTTTAAGGCGACTAAGGGATCTGATGATGTGGTCGATTGGACTTGTTGCGCTGCTAGTTCTGAATTTGCAATTACTTGTTCCTGCTGGGAAGTGGTCTTTAGAATTTTAATTGTTGTCTCCTTAAGCTCCAGGATACTGCTAGTAGAATCTTGGAGGCGCAAAAGTTTAAGCTAAGGTTTCACATTGACATTATAAACTCCCTCGATAAATTGACTGATGAGTTCCTCATCTTCCTGACTTATCTCTCCTGGTTTGCAGACCTTAATGGCTTGCAGTGCTTCCTGCAAGCCAAGAGCAAACTCCTGCAATGTTTCACCTGGTTGCTGCTTTCTTGCGTAAAACTGTATATTTAGTTCTGACAATGTTCGGGAATCAAAGATGTTCGCCAATCTTTGCAATACATCTTCTGCAGTTCTTTTTTGACTCTGCGGCCATGAGTTTGCTTCGCGCAGAGCAGTCCCTTTCAGTTGTCCAATTAATATTTCCACTTTCTGTGACTCACTTATTGGGCACAATCTGAACATGGCCTGAAGTTTTGTTTTGTATTCTTTGAATTCAGTTGCTCCTGCTGAATGTTTTTCTCCTGAGTAGCAGGGAAGCCATGGCGCCCTAAAATAATATGGTATAGTAATGTGGGTAACAGTATGCATTATGGGACTCCCTCTATCAGGTCCCTGACCCATCTGTTGTTCCCTGTGTGACATCTCTTATTAAGTAGGGGTAGTGCTTGCTTTGGATTCTGACTGGATCCTGTTTGTGGACGCCAAATGTGGTAATGCCCAACAGCCCGCAATAGCTCTAGCAACTTTACAGGTTTATAACAGTGGTAATACTCTTCAGAGAGGCAAGTTCCCTTACTACATAAATCTTAGTCTCTAGATTTAAGTCAGTCACAGGTATTAAATCTAAATTTAGAATTCAACACAAATGAATTATCTTTACTATTTAATTACATTGCATGTCCACCAATTTATCCAACACATTATAACATAACATACATGACACTATTTTTCAATATGGCAATATACTATACAGCACAACTTCCATCACTTGCCAGTGGAACTAAATAACTTTGAAAATGTTTTTATACTGCAGTATAAATTATTTCAGTACAATAAAATGTCTCTAGGGTTCAAACCCAAATTATGAGCTGGAAGGTGTACATAAATTAGTCCCAGAGCCTGCAGGAGGTTGTATAGTGCTGTAGATAATGCTCCAGATTGTTTACATCTACTATATATGATGTCACTGTGATTGCCAGTGGCAGAAGGCAACCCTTTGTACTTTGCACATTTGTCACTATATATGCATATATATCTCTATTGTAGTCACTTTATTTAATGTCACTTTCCAGGTAGGTATTATCTTCTGGAGCCCGGTGCGATCCTCACATGTGGCTGTTACATATATTTTATATTGTATCTCTTCAGTGTGCTTCATATATTGCTACGTGCCAGTGCAGGTAGTCCATTCATATGCTCTATATGCTGAATACAGGGGCTGCAGCACTATAAAGAGCTCCCTGGGTACCTTTCACATCAGTCTCAGACCAGTCTTCCCTCTTCCCACCTCTGGGGTCTGTCTCTGGCATCTTACATCCTGCCTCAGGGCTTTCCACCTTCTGAGAGCTGCAGAGCATCCATCTTCCTCTCTGACCATCACCTCAAAGTCTCCTGAGTAACTGCTGTTCACTTTCAGTTATCACATGTCTGACCACCTGACACTGGTCACATGACCTGCTGCTGACCTCTTTAGTAGCTGCAGCGATTGCTGGAAACTGTAGTCTGCTTGTGCAATGGCCTCTACATGTGCTGTAGCATGCTGCACTGTGTAAGACATAACTCACATAGTGGGGTACTACATTTGTATGCAATTGTATAATAAATAATTTATGTGGTCTGTTGTAAAATCTGAGCAATGCCTCTCACCTGTTTATTTGCTACAACACTGTCACACACACAAACTAATGGGTATAGTACAGAGAGATAACACACACATACTAAGAAGATTAACAAACATACTGCACAAAGGGCCTGATTCAGAACCGTTCGTTAACAGCAGTACGCTCGTTGCGTTCCGATGTTGAGAAAGCGCTCATGCATCGGTGTAACACTGCGCATGTGCGTACGGCATATTGCAAGCTTTTTTTGTCTCGTTCGTCAAATAGCGTACAGGAAGTCACATGTCAAATGTGATTGACAGAACAGGGCGTTTTGGGGCGTTGACGGGGGTGGAAATGGAAAAACACAGGCGTGGCGAGGCGTTTTTTGGGCGTACATACATTATCAGATGCGAACGTCAAATGTGTTCGTACCAACTCATACGTCACTGGATGATCCTCTTTCCATTCAAAATGCTAGCACAGCTTAGGGTCTGGATTACTCGACCACATTGGCGATGGCCTTCTCCTCCGTCCCGGCACTCCACGATGTTGCATCGATTAATCACGGCTTGTCAGAAAAACAATTAGTGTTGTATTGAAAACCGGCTTGGAATGTGTTTTGAAATCAGTTTTTTGGGTTAGCACAAAACCGTACGCAGGTGGAAATCATAGCTGCTAATGTCAGGATTACACAATCAATTAGCGTACATTTGTGGGTGTTTTGTTTTGGGTTGATATTTTGTTTTTGGCCTATTGTAACAATAATGGCATCATGTTTGTGTGTTTTTTTCCATTTTGCTTTTGCCTGGAGAATTTGCATCCTTATGTAAATTTTAAAACGTTCCTTAAAGAGCCCTTTTTTTTTTTTCAGGTAAAATTTTGGGGGAGCTCGTTTTTGCCTTGTGGGCCAGGATTAAATGTAAACCATTTCTACAATAATGTCAGAATACAATGTCGTACATTTTTTTCAAATTTATTGGAAAATAAAAACATTTTCATGCACATTTTTGGCCCAAACATTTTTTGCAGTGTTCTTCCCAAAAATTTTTATAATTGTGCAAACATAAAAGGTATGGAAACGTAAAGCTAAAAATTAAAAACAATTCACAAGAAAGGAGAGGGAAGTTTTGGCCAGTAAGGAATATGGGGCAAGCACAGAAGGAGTGTGGGAAAAGTAGCCAGTGCTGTCAACGTTTTTCCCCCCGTTTGGCAGGGGGAGGGAGGGCGCCAGACCGGGTCCGGGATGTCATCGGGCTGGCCCGTCTAGAGGCAGATGTTGTGGCCTCTGGACTAGGCACAGGGCTAGGCACATTTGGAGGATTGGCTGATGTTGTGCCAGAGGTGGAGGATCCTGATGTTCCGGCAGGAAGGGAGGTCGGCTCCACCATGTGCTGGCGAACGAGCTGCTCCAGGGCATTGGCGATGCGGATGTTGACCCTGGTATTCTCCGCCAGGGCCTGACCAATGGTCACGTTGGCCGCAGCATTTTGCTCCAGGGCCTCAGCCACCCGTACCAGACTGGCGTCCATCCTCTGCAGAATCTCCATAAGGAAATCCAATTTAAAATTGAGTTCTGTGAGGAGGGACACTGCCTGCAAGGGGGATTGCCCTGGACTGGCTTCTGCAGGGTCCTCAGCCGGATGTACTGGTTCCTCCCCTGCAGAGCCAGCAGAAATTCTGCGGCCAAGGCTCCCCTCTGGAGCAGACTCATCCGCCTGTGTCTCTGTTGGAAAAATGAGAAAATAGTCACATTAGAATCTACATATTGGCACAATATTTACCTTGGACAACATGTGGAGCCGCAAAGTCTGGCATGTCCGTATCCATGTTGGACACACCAAACACCTCCACAGCCTGCACACACCCCTGTGCCAGCTCTTCTAAATCATTCAACTCCAATGACACAGGGGTGGCCCCCCACCTGTCCCCCTTGCATGCCTAGCCCTGTCCGCCAGTTTTTGCTTCAGGCGATATTTGAAGTCGGCCCATCTGTGGGTGAAATTGGAACCATTATCCTTTTGATTTAAATGGGTTTTGGTTTTAGGGGGGTTAAGTTTTTACTTACCGCCGTTTGACATCCCGGGCTAGACGGACATAATCACCCACCCTATTGACAGCAACGGCTACCTCCTCCCACATTCTCCACTTCTTGCTTGCACTCATATTCCTGTCTGCCTGTGGCAGGATGTCCACACACTTCTGAAACAAAACCTCCATCTCCTTTCTTGTGAATTGTGGCTGCCTTTTCTTTTTGCCAGCTTTGGCCGGAATACTGTTTAAATGTTGAGAATTTTAAGCTTTACAACTTCCACTATATTATGTTTCAAATTAATCATTGTTTAGAAATGCCTGAAATACTTACCGGCAGACTGTTGCCCATTGTTTCCTTGGTCTGTAGCCATGTCTTATCTCCAAACAAGAAATACACCAGAACTTTTTTGTTGGCTCGTGACGTATTTATACATGCGTACTTATTTTCTGGCCGCATCATTGATTGTGCATTCCTATGATCCCGCCTTAATTTGTGCGGGAAACTAAACACTATCTATGGCTTGGGGCGTCTCGTGTGTAGGTGGCGGTTGTTGATTGTTGGAGGTTACGTTGGTCGGAGTAGATTGTTGGCGGGTTTTTGACTTGGCGTTGGTGGGAGTTGTTTTTGGTTTGTCTTTTTCTTTTTTTTTTTTCCGTTCGCTTTTTTTCTGGTGGTTTTTTTTTTTAGCATGTATTTATTTGGTAAGTTTTTGGCCGTCTAACTTTTGTTCAATTTGTGTCTCCTTCTTTTCCTGAATTTTGCCTCGTTAATGTTTCCAATTTTCGCCTTTGTTAGGTTTCTTTTGGCTCTGCCCCAACGACCTTTTGAGCCGGAGACTTATATATTATCTATTGGTAAGTTTTTTTTTTCACTTGGTTATTAAATGTTCATGTTTGTATTTACGCAACTTTGTTTGACCTTACACTTTTAACCTTTGGTTTTATTAGTCAGAAATGTGTCAAATAATTTGTGTTTTTCTATCTGCGTATTTTTGTACTTGTATTTGCGAACTAATTTGCACATTTTTATCTGTTTCTATTGTGAATGGTATTTGCGAACGAATTAGCGCATTTTTATCTGTTTCTATTGTGAATGGTATTTGCAAATTAATTAGCGCATTTTTATCTGTTTCTATTGTGAATGGTATTTGCGAACTAATTAGCGCATTTTTATCTGTTTCTATTGTGAATGGTATTTGCGAACTAATTAGCGCATTTTTATCTGTTTCTATTGTGAATGGTATTTGTGAACTAATTAGCGCATTTTTATCTGTTTCTATTGTGAATGGTATTTGCGAACTAATTTGCGCATTTTTAAATGCTTATTTAGACCCATTAAATTGGTTGTGTTTTCCCTTTAGCATTTGTTTAATACATTTGGGCCCAATTTGAGGTAGTCTGTGCACTGTCGTTTTGCTATTTGGCCAAATGTGTGTTTCTCCCCTTTTATGTTTTGTCTTGCACCCAATTTATATTCCTAAATGCCCACCCTAAATTGTTGCATTTTTATATTGTGATTATTTAGAGTTTGGGCCAATCATGACAATACCCCGGCATGTAAGCATCAATGGATTGTATCATCAAGCTAAGTAAAATTCCTTTTTTTTGTGGGGAAAAAAGCCTTACATTCAAATCTTGCCATTTCAGGTTGATCTTGGTCGGATTGTTCTGGCCATGCTCCCGGAAGCCGACCAACCTCAATCTCGTCCCAGGCATAGGCATCGTAGGCGTGCAAGGCCCCAGATATATCGAACACGTGTCACCCTTTTTGGAATGCCCGATGATGAGGTATTAAGACGTTACCGTCTTCCGCCCAAAATCATCATAGACACTCTCTCATTAATAGAGAGTGATCTTGAGCGGCAAATTGACAGTCCAACAGCAATACCACCACTTACGCAATTTATGGCGGTGTTACATTTCTGTGCCTCAGGATCGTTTCAAACAACGGTGGGAATAGTGGCGGGAATCTCCCAATCCTCCTTTTCCCGGATCCTGAGGGCAGTGATGGAGGCACTTTTCAAGCACCTCCATCATTTTATTAAAATGCCTTTGGATATGAGTGCCCTTAGTGTGGCCAAGGCAAATTTTTACCAAATAGCTGGCTTCCCACACATCATAGGGGTTGTGGATGGTACTCACATACCACTTCAGCCTCCAGCACATCTGGAGGCCATATTTCGCAACCGTAAACACTATCACTCCCTGAATGTAATGGTGGTATGTGATGCCTCCCTCCAGATCCTGTCCCTGAATGTAAAATTACCCAGAAGTGCACATGACTCATTCGTCATCCAGCAATCAGGGATATGGCACAAATTAAACAACCTACAAGCTGGTGATGTGTGGCTTCTGGGTAAGTGGAGACCTTTAGTACATAACAATGTTAAGCTTGATACACAGTGATCCTGATGTTGTCACTACTTTTTCACAGGAGACAGTGGCTACCCTTGCACGCCCTGGCTGCTCACTCCTTATTTGGCACCCACACCAGGGCCACAAAGTAATTTTAGTGCCGCACTTACAGCCACCAGGCAAGTGGTGGAGAGCTGTATCGGCCTTTTAAAAGGCCAATTCAGATGCCTCCACCGCTCTGGTGGCGAGCTCATGTATTTGCCGGATATGGTTTCTAAAATTGTGGTCCTATGTGGGATATTTCACAACATCGCCTTAAGGAGTGGTGTCCCAATGCAGCCAGAGGATGCCTTACCTGAGGATGGCCCCCCCGAGGTTGGTCGGAGGTCAGTATGTGGGGGGGCCATACGCGATGACGTGGTGGCCAGATATTTTAGGTAATTATTGGCAACACAACAGTGTTTAGACACAATGTGGTAAGGATTTTTTGAGAACATCTAATTATTTATTTTTTTTTCTCCATCTTCTGTTTGATTTCATAGTCTTTGGGACTCCAACGATGACTACTTCCTGCTACCCTAAAAAAGCCTTCATGGGGACACATTGGAAATATATTCTGGAACCCATATTGCAACGCAACATTTGTGGAATCATGTTGGCATGGTCCTTTGTCAACCAGTTCTTGATTTTTCTTTTTTATTTTAAAATGTTGTTGTATGGGTTGTATTTTTGTTTATCACTGTGTGTATTGTTTGTGAGTGAACACTTTGTTATTTTAGTTATGTTGTGAATAAATGTTTTGAGAGTGTAATTTTGGTCATTTTATTGCCCATTACAAGCAAGTGTAACCAGGTTCACCCACGTTAAAATTTACTAAGGGGTAATCCTGTAATGACGCAAGTTGAGCTAAAATTTAAGATGTTTTCTGGGTCCAAACCAACACCAAAAGGAATCCTGTACAATCAGTTGGCTTTGTAATATCGGCCTAAGCAGGTTGCCCCCCAAATTGGAACCTGTAAAATGTAGTAATATATAAATTGTCAAACACCAAAAAAGGCCAATCAGATTGTTACTATTAGGTGTTTCTTGTGCCTGTTTTCCATAAAAATACTACACACAATCTTAGTGACAATAATTGCAAATAATTGCTGGAATAGTCTACTTATGTCAGTGTAAACAATCTCTGATTTGGAAACAAGGAATGAGACAGAACATTAAGATTAATTTTTTAATATAGAAAACTTTTTTAAAATGAAATCAAAAAATTAGTGACGCAGGATGACCGACATATGGTCTAGGACCACCAGCAGCCCGATGACGTGGCCACGCATCTGTCCAACACATCCGGCTAATTCCGCCATATGCCTCTGTTCCTCTGTGGGTTAGAATAGTGTGGGGCTTAATACATCAATAATGAAACCACATTAAAAAACAAGCCAAACAAAGCTAACCAAAAATGTCAATATTGTGACCCAAAGCAGAATTACCCCAAAAATACCAAGCACCCAAAAATGGTCCCCCAAAAAATTACAAGTAAAAAAATCTGATTCTGACAGGTGTGATATGTGTATGGGGAAATCAGCAGTAAAAGGTAAAGACAAACCGAAAACTACAACAAATTCTCAAAACCACACAAAAAAGGCACAGACACAGGATTACATACAAACAGTTTTTGCAAAAAACTAAAAAAAAAAAAAACATACCGTTCAAACTAACGCCCGCTCCAGAAGCCACTCCCTCGTCCTCCTCAGAGGTGCCTCCATTCCCCAACGAGGTTGGCAGGGTGATTTGGGATTCAGGGGAGGGGGTAGTTGCAAGAGGGGTGGTTGGAGGAGAGGGGGAATTGGGATGGAGGGAAAGGAGCCGATGACGCCGTAGTCTTCGCTCTGCCCCTAAAAGATGGGAAGCAAATTGTGGTTAGTTTCAACCAAAACCTAGTTAAACACTAATTTATGACAACACAAATATGTAAACATGGTCATGCAGATATGAATACAAAGAATAAATAGGCCATACATGAAAACATGGCCATGCAGATATGAATACAAAGAATAAATAGGCCATACATGAAAACATGGCCATGCAGATATGAGTACAATGAATACATAGGCCATACATGAAAACATGGCCATGCAGATATGAGTAAAATGAATAAATAGGCCATACATGAAAACATGGCCATGCACATATGAATACAAAGAATAAATAGGCCATACATGAAAACATGGCCATGCACATATGAGTACAATGAATAAATAGGCCATACATGAAAACATGGCCATGCACATATGAATACAAAGAATAAATAGGCCATACATGAAAACATGGCCATGCACATATGAGTACAATGAATAAATAGGACATACATGAAAACATGGCCATGCACATATGAGTACAAAGAAAAACATGAAAACCACAGTCACAAAAACTTACTTTCCACGATCTGCATGCGAAAGCATGCCAGCAAGCGGGGCATCCGCCGTTGCAGGTTGGACCACCTGCGCTCCAGCTGGCCGATCTGGCGGCGTGAGCCAAAGGAACGCAGGCGGCCACGTACCTCCGCATATGCGGAACGCTTTTGTCTATTGGTGATGGGTGGAGGCTGGCTGGTGATCCACCTGTCCATGACCTCGGTTAACACCAGCAGCTCGCGCCTGGTGAATGCCGAGGCTCTCATGATGGCAATGTTGTATTTTCTAAAAATCATTTTTATTAAAGACCCGAAAAAAAATTTGATTGGCTAATGTATTTGGGGAATTAACAGGACCAATTCTATTGGTTAGTGTATGAGTCATGTGTTCGACAGGGCCACAAATCTCTTGAGAGTTATGATAGGCTTGATGCAGTGACATGCGTAAGCAAATTTAAATAAAGAAATGATCCCCGGAAAATATGCGTGGTTAAAAACATATAAAACAAATGTTTAATTGGCTCTAACATGTATTTTGACAAAGAAAAGCGAATGTTTAAGTCGTACGTATTCTGCGGGTAAACACAAACACGGACAAGAGTAAAGTTTATTGCATTGTCCACCCAAAAAAAAAAAAACAATTAAGCTAATTGATATATTGATTGGCATGATACGATTGAGGGAGGTAGGCAGAATAAACGAGCAGGTAATCGGAATCTGACAGTCCCACTTCCAGTTTGTACTTGTGCGTGCGTTCCCTTCAAGCCACTTTGGGGATGTACGCTCGCTATTTGGCACGCTCGTTAGTTAGAGGAGGGGTCGGTAGAGTTTGGGGAGGATGTTTAGCTGCGTTCGAAAATATGAGCGAGTGCTTGAATTTACATATGTTTGTACGTACGCCGAACGTACGAACGGCCACTTGCGTCCGGGTCTGAATGAGGGCCAAAGACAGATAAATACCATACATGTACACAGTAACAACACAATGTAAACCATTGAAAAGCTCAGACCCACCCTGATGATGGTGTCTTCAGATCTTTTTCCCTTTTGAATTTGATGTAATGTTGATATGATGAAAAAAGGATACCTGACCCAGATGTTTGCTCATAGCATAGCAGCTAATGTATACTTCCTTATAAGTACTTATTTATAATATCGACAAAAATGTAAAAAAAAATATTCCTGTAAAATTAGGTTCTCAGCATTCTAAATCATGGAAAAATAAATATATCTAGCATAAAGATTTCAGACGTAAAAAGGCTACTGTCTTGGGGAAATAGGACATATTGGAGCCCTACATAATTCTTTTCCTTTGCCATTGTCTTTCAGTGTTGCATGTCAGGCACCTCCTAATTACATGAAGGGGGCAGTGATTTATATAACAAACTACTGCTTTCACCCTCTGTCTTGCCAGCAAACCCATTCAATACAAAATAATTTATCCTAGCAGTATTCTACAAAACACTGCAACAGTAATCAAACTGCTATTAAAAATGGAGATGTGCGCTGGATCATTTTTGCTGGTTTTGGTTCTAATTTGTCGTCGAGTTTCTGTTTTGCCAAAATGCAGTGACTGGTTATAATTTGAGCTTTCTTTGTTTCTAGAGTATTAGTACCTCAATAACATTAGTCATTTTCAGTCAATTTTGACCACCTCACAGCTCACACATTGTTTCATCCAGTTTAGGCCAAAAGGGTGCACCGAGCTAGCTGGCTAACTAAGCTAAGCGACAGCAGTGTGTGGCACAAACATGTGACAGTTCAACTTCCAACATGGCACATCAGGAAACAAATGTTTTCAGTAATCAAGAGGCCTGAGGCAGATGGACTATGTATGATTCCAAAGCAAATTTATGAGGGAGGAGGGGAGAGCATGGTTGAACAACATGTCCCATGTTTTGCCCACAAAATCAACTTGGTGGTTCAGAATATTTTTTAAAACTTAAAGGGGCATGATGGAGATGCTATCTCTGGCCATAAAAATTTCTGGATACTTTTGACAATCAGCAACAGCATGTTGAAGATTTCATCTGCTACATGGCACATCAGGATACACATTTTTTAATAATCTAGAGGCCTGAGGGAAATGGAATATGTATGTGGTTAAAGGCAGGGTTTATTTTTAGTTAATTTAATTAAATTTTTGGATTCCAAAGCAAATTTATGGAGGTGAGGCATTTACAAAAAATATTTTAATTATTCACATCAGTCTTTGCCCCAGTCAGGCTTTTCGGTGGTTTAAAATAAAAATAAAAAAATCAAATTTACATGCAAGAGATGCTATCCGTGGCCCTAAAACTTTTCGACATTTTTGGAATTCATCAACTGCATGTAGAAGATTTCAGCAGCTGTGGCAGTTCACTTACTAACATGGCACATCAAGAAAACAAAATAGCTTTGTGGTGGCAGACAGGATGGCAGTTTTAATAAACTATAACAATAATGTTTGTCATCTACTCTACATAAGTAAGTCAGCAGTGCCTCAATTAGTGCATAATGCAAAGAAAAGAGGTGCAAGATGGTATTGTCCTTGGGCCCTCCCACCGACAGGAGTAATACCGGTGTTGGACTTGCCCATTTTGATTATTGAATAGGTGAAAGAACTACTAACGTAACAGTACACAAAATGGTAGGTCTGTACAGTAAGCGGGCAGAGGGATTATTAAAGTCTGGTACTTAACATCTCTCATCATTGTGCTTCTGGGATTATGTATGGAAGGCTGGAGGGGAAGCAGGAGAACATCTCCAGATTCCAAAATTCACAAAATCTTCTCTCCATATGGTACTTGAGTTGCCTCTGACCAAACATGGCTGTTATGATCAAGGAAAGACAAGCTCATCTGTTGCTACACATTTTAATTAAAGTTTTAAAAAAATTTAACCAGGTTGGTATCTACTGTACAAATTAAGGTTGAAAAGGCATAAAATAATTTTGTAAGTATATTTATTTGTGATTTTAGTTGAAAAGAAATACAGTATGAACAAAAAAAGTGAGCGTCAGAGCAGCGGCACAAGCAGTTTTAAAAAATATAGGACGTCTATGAAACATTGCCACACAGCAGTGGCAGTGGCAAACAGGGTGGCAGTTTAATAACTATAAAAATGTCAGTCAGCAATACCCCAAACAGCGCATAATGCAAAGAAAAGATATGCAAGATGGAATTGTCCTTTGGCCTTTCCACCCACCCTTCTGGTGTATATATTAAACAGTACATGCACAGTTTAACAAACCAATCACTTCAGAAACAGGGACTGACATTTGTGGCTGAATTAATTGGTTTGTTTTGCCCTCCACAAAACAAGCTACCAATGGGTATAAGGCATCTAACAGTACTGTTGATAATACTCTCTTCAGTTGAACTGGAACAGGTAATTCTCCTCACCTGATTCCTCACTGTCATCACTGTGTACATCAGCCTCACACAATATTAATTCATACCTACTGGAATCCACCATTATAGGCACTTATGTATTATTTTTATGTAATTGACAGTAGAGGTCTACCGCATGGAATATAAAGTTTTTTGATGAAAATCATCTTTTCTACATTTTGAGGAAATAAACCTCCAATGCCAATCACTGATAAGGTTCCCGGTTGTGCTGAAAACTCTTTCTGAGTACACACTGGAGGGTGCTCGGCTTAGATAATGCAAAACCAGTCTCTACAAGGGCCTCCAAATTGTCTTTTTGTCTTTCCAGTAGTCAAAGTGACTCTGTGAAATACCTATGTGTATGGGGTCATGAAAATAATCCTCCACCATTCTTTGGATGGTGACCTTATCAGATGGAGTCATGGTAGTGGTGTAACTTATTTTCTCTAATTCTTTTAGAACTGACCAGATGTCAAAAATTGACTCCTCTGTATCACCACTGGGTCTTTTGGGAAATATGTTATCATGTTGTGTACCACTTGAGCTGCCAACTTGCTATTCAGGAGCACTTTGAATCTCTTAAGATCTGGGTCAGTTGGAAAGAAAGACACAATGCATGCGGATCAAGCACAGTCACCAAAATATAATTATCCAATTTCAAGATATTGGCAACCCTTGGATCCTAGCAAAGCAAACAAAGGACTTGATCAACAAGTCCTACATACTTAGTGGAATCACTTTGTTTAATCTCCTCCTTCAATTTATCAAGCTGATTTTCCAAAATCCTAATTAGGGAAATCACCAGACTGTAGCTAGCAGTTTCTGATCTCACTTCACAGGTGGCTATTTCAAAGGGTTTGAGCAAGTTGCACAAGATGGAAAGCATTATCCACCACAGTGGACTAAGGAACACTCCCCCTCCTCTCCCAATGTCAAGGCTTATTGTATAGCTGTGGATGGCTTTTTGCTGTTCATCCAGTTGCTGAAGCATATAAAGGGTGGAATTCCACCTGCTAACCACCTCTTGCTACAGTTGGTGGCAGGGCAAATTCAACTGGTCTTGCAACTGCTGCAATCTCCTGCATGTTTTGGCCAAATTACAAAAATGTCCTGATATTTTATGGCCCACAGACAGCTTATCCTGCATGCCCCGTAATGAAAAAAAGCCTATACCACCAAAACAATTGTGTAAGCAAAACATGAGACATGTTGGAATTTACCCAGCTGTAATGCTCTCGCAATATTGGTGACAGTGTCAGAAGTCATTAATCCTGTGGAAAGTCCAAGTGGGGTAAGCCATTTTGCTTTGACATACCTTAGTTTTCCTGAGAGGATGTCAGAGATTGCCTCTTAGTGAAGCCTGTCTCTGAATGAGCTGGCATTGTTTGTTAGATACTGCTGCTAAAAACGAATCACCCACCCAGTGGGCTGTCACAGTCATGTAATCTTTAGTTTGCCCACAACTGCTTGTACACATATCTGTGGTAAGATGGACAGTGGGTACATTGGCATTTTGTAGTCCAATATTTGGGTTTTCTAACATCCTGGTACAGCCGGGGAATGACTTTTTGGGTAAAATGGAACTGAGATAAAATTTGGTACCAGGGACACAGGACCTAATCTAACTGTGTGAAACCCATTGCATTAATGGTGAATATTGGATACAGAGCTTAAACTAGCATAGCCCTGATTGCATCAGTTATCTGCAGTGTGACTTGGTGAAAGCTGTCATATTTGCTTCCCCTTGTAAAGGATTATTTCACAATCTAGTCTTCATCTGGGATTAAGATCCATCCCCAGCAGCAGCAGCAGGCCTAGCACTGAAGGATTTGTCTAAGGAATCCTGGGTAGGAGTCACCTAGCTTTAACAAATTGGATTCAGAACTACCTCTGATCATTCCTGTGAATATTGAGGATGAAGGTGTAAGCAGTAGAGATTGCATGTGCTGGGATCTAGTTGAACTTTAAAGAATGGAGCTAGCTGATGCCGGACTGCTTGATGTTATTTTTGTAGCACCAGTTTCTGATGTCAACAATTTTTCATGAGTTTTCTGCAAATGACATAACAGGGAGGAAGTTCCTAGGTGGTTAATGTCCCTATTTCTACATAACGTGGTTTTAGAAATGCTACAGATGGCTTGACAGTTGTTGTCAGGATTTAGGTAAAAATAATTTCACTCATAAGATGCATTTGACAATGACCTTCCACTTATCATGGTCAGGCGCTGCTTCAGGGAGACAGCGTGAGTTTATTTTGTCATCTATTTCATTTATACTTAAACACAATTATTTTTTGTTCAACTCACAATTTTATTTTTACAACGCACCGGCACTGCAATGGGTACCCAGTTCGCACCGAGTTTTGCTGACCTCAATATGGGTCGGTTTGAGTACTCATATATTTGGGGTGGCAAATTTGGTGCGAACCTGGTCCTCTGTCGTTGTTATATAGACAATTTATTTTTACATTTGGGAGGGTGATGAGGATTCTGTATCTGATTTTATTAGGTATTTAAAGTTTAATGATTTCAATCTCACATTTATGAGCACATGTCACTCCAATAGTATTACCTTCCTGGATATCAAACTTCATATGGTAGACAACCATATAGAGACTTGTACATACCGGAAAGAGGTCAATTCCTATAAATATATAGACTATCATAGTAATCATAATAAGAGGTTGCTGGAAAACATTTATTTTGGACAGTTGCGACAAATTCATCCCAATTGTTCAAGGAACACTTCTTATGATGAACAAGCTGCTATGTTAGTGGATGTATTTAAGGAAAAGATTTATCCTGAAAGAATATTACAAAATGCAATGCAGTCAGTAACAAAGACTAATAGAAATGATCTATTAGACCGGGTAGATAGAGGGACTAAAAACACTAAAAACACTGGAAAAGTTGTTGATAAATTGAATATTTTTGTCTCTAAATTTAACTGTTGTGCACATAAAATTAAAAGTATTGTTAAACAAAATTCTAAGATTTTGCAGATGGATGCATTTCTGAAACCACAGGTTGATTCAGGTCCAATGGTTGCCTTTAAAAGAGTGAACAATTTAAAGAATATACTAGCCCCTAGCTTTTTTTTTAAATGAAAATAAAAATAACAATATAAGCAAAAATAAAAAGGAAATATCTGTCTGTTCCAATTCATTTAACTTATTGCCCAAATTAATTGGGTGTTATAAGTGTGGTCACACTTGTTGTATCACATGTAACTCTATTAGATTCAGGACTTCCACATTCATGGCTAAAGATTCTGATAGGTTTTTTTCAATTAAATCTTTTATAAATTGTAATAGTACCTATATTATTTACTTATTAGAGTGTTCATGCCGATTATATTATGTAGGCCGTACCACCAGACCCCTTAAGATTAGATTATGTGAACACAGGAGGAATATCATTAATGGCTTTGAGAAACATAGTGTTTCTAGACATTTTAGCACAGTTCATGCTAAAGATCCAGGGTCGCTAATGATTGTGGGTATTGAACATATAGCACCCACATCCAGAGGGGGGGACAGGTTCTGCAGATTATGTATGAGAGAGTCTGTTTGGATACTTACACTGTGGACCATGTTTCCAGATGGTCTCAATGAGACAATAGATATGGATATTGAACAGTAATGTTGTTTTAGTAAATATGTGGGTTATTATGTGGGGTCATTTTATAATGTATACCTGGGTTTATCATTGTGGTTGTTTAGTTCTATGTTAGAACAATAAGACAATTTGTCTATATTCAAAGTGTGGTTAGGTTGGACTCCTCTACATACATATAACTATGTACATATCTTCTGGTGTATTTATACATCTATACACGCAGTCTTGTATTTATATATTTTTTTAAGTTATGTATTTTATATGAATTATACATGGTTCTATATATTGAAGGTTGGTAAGTGCACGTCTGAGGGGAGAGATCCCTATGTATGTACTCTCCCTTTCTATGGTACCTTTAAAACCTTTGAAAATATCTAAAAATATTTAAAGATATTTGATTATTTTAAGGTATTTTGAAGGATGTTTATTTGTTTATCTATTTATTTACTTTTTGTATCTGTTATCAAATGATATATATTTTTTTATTGTCTCCTTTTGTGTCTATATAATAAAATGATATATTTTTTTGCGGCGAGTTGAAGGTGTCTATCAGTGTTGATGGGCTGTAGAAAGCCAGCCACACTGATGAATCCAATTTTCATTAATTGTGCAATCAGATAGAGTTTAAAAAGGCCCTCCTTGTGGCGGACTGACATGCCATTTTTGAGAAAACCCCTGTATAGGGGAGAAACGCGTCAAGGATCTAGTGAACTGACATTAATTCATACACACCTGCCGGTATCCTGCACATCTGTGCAAGTTGCCTGGGACCTCTGCTTACACAGCTATCAGCGGCTCTCTGCTATGATACCCACGAGCGGCTGTGCTTCCGCATCCGTTAAGACAGATGCGTGCAGCCAGATCAGTGCAGGTTTTCCTCTCTCCCTTGAAGCCTCTGTGCCGCAGTGAACTCCCCGCACATGGGCCTTTGCCTTCCTCACCCACAGTGTGGACAGGAGCCGCTGGAACGGCGCGATCCAGCTCTACACCACTGCTGGCAATATTCTCCTTTGGGAGCCCTTGATGGGGTAAGGAGTTTAAGTCTACGGGCACAACATATTGTGATCTGTGAGTGATCTATGACATTGATCAGCCACATACCCATTTACACCATATTTGTGCTGAGGGGCAGATCTCAACCACTTTAGATGGTGATTTAACTGTCTTAGCCCTTTGTAATTTGATATTGGAATTTTGTCTGGATACTTATTCATACCAGCAACATCTGAATTTTATCTGATCATCAATAATTAGTTTAAATCCATCCAGACTGTCTTCACTTATTTAAGCATGATATTGGGATCAATTGAGCAGTTTATTTCTAACCACCACCAATGCTATTTGCCTATTGACTTTTGCTTCATTGGATACTAGCTAGTTGTTGGGAACATTAGGATACAATTTTTTCTAAATCAGTTACCAAGGCTATCTGTTTTATTTGTATCATTCACTTGCCTCACATGGTGACAAGTTTGTCTAACATTGTCTTTTATTTTATGATGTTATGTGTGTATGTTTAATTGAACTGCAGTTCATATATAATATATTTATGAATAAATTAAATTTTATATTTGTTCTATTGTTATTGTTTTATAACTACCAGCGCAGACACCTTCCTTCCTTTTTCTCTATTTTTGTGTGAGGGTATTTTGCAGAAGCCCCTCTGGTGTCAGCTGCAGGTTTTTATATCAGACAGCATTTGAACAGTTAGCACACCTACCTGTTTTTCTCATTTGCTGCTTCCACTGGTGCCTTACTCACACAAACAACATTCTCAACTGCAACATCCTCATTAGCGCCGGCATCAGATACACACATATCACCCTTATCCTCTTTCACTTCCTTGGTGGCATTCTCAATTTCTATGACATCAGCTATATTTGTTGTGCTCCTTCCCCACATTTGCAGAGGGAGCAGACATGGTGGTAGGAGGCTTCTCCGCAAGTACAACAGTATCAGAAAGATCAGGCTCACACATCACACTTGTAGACACACAGACTCTCTTCATGGATTTGTGACATTTCTGTTTCTTTATGCACAGTATGTTCTACTGCCTTAGTGGTGTTTATTTTTTTACACCTCTTCTATACTCTAAGTGATAAGTTACACCTCTTCTATACTCTAAGTGATCTTGTATTGTTATGAGAGGTCGAGGAAGATGCCTCACTGACACTTGCAGAACCTCCACTCATAAATAAATGCCAAGGCCTTAGTATTTCCTTGCCACTGCATGTGGTGAATGGCATGTTGCCAATTTTATATTTTCCTGCTCCACACTTTCCCTTTATTAGATGTGTTTTTTCTTTAACAATATATATAGTTTTTTTTATTTTAGATGCCCTGACTTAGAACCTCTATGCCCTTGAACATTGGATTTAGTAGGTTGTGATGAATGAATAGCATTACTGGTGGCAGCAGCTGCTCTTCTCTAAACTGAACATTATCCATTTTTTCAATTAACAGATCACTGTCTGGCTTATATATGCACATGAACAATGCAAACTAGGGTAAAGTGCACCAAGCAGTATAGACAATACAATAATTGAATTTATTTTTCTTATGTCACAGCTTTATACCTTATATGAACTGGAGCCACAGGGTTTACATATGCATGTGAACAAAGTGCACCAAACAGTACAAACAACACAATAATTTATTTATTTTATATTGCAGCTCTACTGCTGTGTGGACTGGAGCCACAGGGCTTATATATGCACATAAGCAAAGCTCACTAGGGTATAGTGCACCAAACAGTAAAAAAAAAACAATTATTTATTTTATTTTTTGATATTGCAGCTCCATTCCTGCGGGGACTGGAGCCACAGGGCTTACATATGCACATGAACAAAGTGAACTAGGGTAAAGTGCACCAAACAGTAAAAAAAAACAATTATTTTATTTCTTTTTTTGATATTACAGCTCTATTCCTGTGTGGACTGGAACCACTTGGCTTATATATGTACGTGAACAAAGTGCACCAAACAGTACAAACAGTACAACTATTTTATTTATTTTTTTTATGTTGCAGCTCTATTTCTGCATGGTCTAGAGCCACAGGGCTTATATAAGCCTGTTAACAAAGTGCACTAGGGTAAAGTGCACCAAATATTACAAACAATAAAATTAATTAATTTATTTTTTTGATGTCGCAGTTCTGTACTGTGACATCAGTACTGTGTGGAATGGAGCCAAAGGGCTTATATATGCACGTGAACAAAGCAGACCAACAGTAAAAGCAATACAATTTTTTATTTTTTGATGTCGCAGTTCTTTTCTTGTATGGACTGGAACCATATGGCTTTAATATGCATGTGAACAAAGTGCATGAAACAGTACAAACAATACAATTATTTTATTTAATTTATATGATGTCACATCTCTATTCCTTCATGGACTGGACCCACATGGCTTATATATGCATGTAACCAGTACAAACAATACAATTATTTTTTTTATTTTTTATACTGTATATCGCAGCTCTATTCCTGTGTGGACTGGAGCCATAGGGCTTACATATGCACATGAACAAAGCACGCTTGGTTATGGTGCACCAATCAGTACAAATAATACAATTATTGAATGATTTGTTTTAATGTCGCAGCTCTATTCCTGCGTGGACTGGAGCCACAGACCTTATATATGCACGTGAACAAAGCGCACCAAATAGTACAAACTTTTTTTGATGTTGCAGCTCTATTCCTGCATGGACTGGAGCCACAGAGCTTATATATGCATGTGAACAAAGCATACCAAACATTACAAACAGTTCAATTATTTAATTACATTTTTAATTTTGATGTTGCAGCTCTATTCAAACTGTGTGGAGTTACAGGGCTCCTAAATTCATGTGGATATCTTTACTGATGGAGACAGCACAGCCAGTATACAGCAGAATACAGCATAGCATATATCATGCATTTAAAGAACTGTGCAACCTTCAAGGTAAAGTAGTACAAACTGGATAAAATAAATTTAAATCTTTTGGGCAGTGTTATCTATCATTTACGGAGTTTAAGCAGTGGAATTTCTTATCTAGTATATATTAAACAACGTGGATTAAACTACATGTCTGTGTTGTGCAGCCATATAGACGCAAGCTTATTAGATGCTTTGTATTAATGATTGTGACATGTGGAAGTTCCAAGAGTTTCATGAACATGGAAGAGAGCACTGCAAATGCTTTTTGGGACTTATTATGCCTAGTTTTGTTAGAGATGGGCAGTTTGTTTTGCTGAAAACCTAACACACCCAAACTTTGGGGTTCTAAGTCAAACCAAGTCCCATGTTGGATAACTTTTGAGGTCCCTAGTAGCTCAGTTCTTCCCATAAGTCAAATCCAAAACCTGGGTCTTTCATGTTTTTGATTGCATATAATCCCTCCCTCATCAATTGAAGTGCCAAAATAGGTTAAAATGTACTGAAAACTGTGACAATGACTACATGAAATATTCTATTAATTAATACACTGACCACTATATATGAAATTAAAGAATGGACACTTGACTGTTAGTAGGCTTGTCATATTCAAGATGTAGACTGTTCTGTCATTTCATCCAGTGTTTCCACAGATCTTTTAAAGACCATGATGTACTGTAAGTGTCATTTTTTTGATCTTCTGACACAGTACTGGACCCTAAAATAAAGAAATATAGTCAAGTACAAAGTGTAAGGAAGGTGATCTGCTAGCTGCAGAACAGGACAGACATATCATTTTACCTACAGTAAGCAACCATTAAATTGTGGATTTTTGGATTAAACTTTGTGAACACTGCAAAATTACTTAAAGAAAGTATTTAGAAGTGAACATTCCCGATTCAAAAAGACAGAAAATTAAAATCCTGTTATTGGATATATAATAATCATTGATCATGGCACATACTGTATATGTTGAGACCTTTGGTTTATTCTGGCATCCTTTGTGTGAGTTCCTCAAAACTTATTTCTTTTGGATTAATACTACATACTGTTAGTAGAACTAGTCTCTCTGTTCACTTGCTAACACCTGTGAAATGCATTTTGTTCAGTTTTATTTAACAGAATTTGTTGGTAAAATAACTCAGTTGTATATATCAAATTTGATAGAGTTGGAAAATATGTGAATAACAATGGAAGACTCCAGAGTGACTGAAATTCCAGTACTGGCAGAATTGGTGAACAATACAGCTGGTCATGAAAGGTTCTTTTGCATGAATAAAAAAGTGCATTTAAACATGAGTATGTTTGAAATAGATAGATTATATAACCATATGTAGTACTGTGCATGTGCAACTACACCGCATGTCTTTCTTCCATGGCATCCTGCATGGATAGGCATGCCCTTGAGTACACCAAGCTGTCTGAGGCAATATCTCTGCAGACTGTATATTCTAATTAACCCCATGCCATATCCTTCCTGTTTCTACTTGGTTAGTAAACTGACTCCCTGGTTAAGTCAATCAGTTGTTTGGACTCACCTCCACATGTACACCTGCTTCGCACTTATCACACTCAACACATTAGTCAAATTTTACCAATATTTCTTGTAGTTCTGACCAAGGTAATTCAACTGCAAAAATATTAAATACACTGTCAGATGCATTTTGCATTTAATATTATTGCCACTTTAAATCCAGTGCCTGAAACAGTGTTGGTAGTTTGGACTCAAAGCCTGATGTTTGATCCATTTAAATAGCTTATCTCAGGAAACCCAAAGAGAAAAACAAACAGAAGGAAAGTTATCATCAGCCACATCCACAGGTCAAAAAGTAAACTTACATAGAAACAAAAATATAAAAAAACTATGCACAGAACTAGAGGTAGAACAGACACAGCAGAAAACTCTTACCAAAGCAGACATCTACTCAATCATGCCATAAATAAAAATACAAGTGTAATCCCAAAGAGTGGAAAAAGCAACAGCCTGAGAGATCCAAAAGAGTAAAAGAGAAAAAATCAAACCATAGAAGGCTAGCTGAGGATGGAAACGATGCAAGCCATGGAAAAATGCAAAGACAGCAAAGACACAGAAAAAGCAGTTCAGTAGCCAGGGAGAGCAGTGGCATATGAGCAAGCAGCAGACAACCCATCTCTCGATGGCATAAGAAGGAAACAGGGTCACAAACCTCTGGCAAACCAAGGTAAGGAGAGCAAAAAAAATTAAATAACCCTCATGAAATGGACCAGTAGGCATTAAACCCAAGGAAACAAGTAAAAACTCTTGGATCCAGAGTCAGTAGAAACCCAATGGTACACTGGGACCAACACAAATCAACAAACAACCCAAAGCACAAGGGAAGGCACAAACTGAGCAAAACTTGTATCAGAAGGAAATGGATCCAGCAGGTAAAGCCCCAAGCAGGAAAACTACAGGAGGCATAGAGCAGAGCAGATACAGGAGGAGAAACATAGGGACGGAGGAACATAGTGTCACAAAACTGACATATGTAAGCCAAAGACACCGAGTGGGGCAAGAACCAAAACTGGATTGATCAGCAATGATCAAAAGATAAAATATCCACACAGCATGGGAACAAAGTACCTTGGGTGGAGAAAACAGGAATATGGTTGAGTGTGGGGGTCCACCACTACCTCACAACCGTGCCCAAGTCAAATCCACCACACATGCACAAAGGACTGGGAAACCAGTGCTAAACACAGAGATGCAGAGCAGGAGAGGAAGGGGTTACACAGCCGTTCCGGCCTAGTCCCATTGTAAACCCCAACCTCTACCCTCTGAACACTGGAATGGGGAATGCAGGGCCAATTGCAAATCTAGAGGGGAGGAGGGAGAGAGAAGGGTAGACATCACTTACACACAGTCCATGTCAGATCCCATCCCCCTGCTCAAGTGCAGGGGACTGGAAGCATGCAGCTGAGTGAAGATCAGATGGAAGGGGGGACACAATTTGTACACAACCCAGCCCAGACTTCATTCCCTTGCATAATCATAGTAGATCAGGAGAACAAAGCAGGGTGCAGGGGGATGATAAAGTAGCTAACATCCAGACTAGCATAGCTTGCATTCTCATATACAACCTAGTCCACAATCTCCTGCACAAGCACAGTGTGTACATCATGGCATGGGGTGGTGATCAAGTGAAACCTTTTGATAGCCACATTTATTGGCTTACCTCAAGGACTCACCAGGGTGGATTAATACATGACCATGTGCAGGGCAGCTGCAGAGTGAAAAGTAGTAGGAGAGAGACTGGGGTGGGGACAGTTGAGAGTGGAGGGCTGACAAGGGGGTGCTAGACAAAGTCAATGTAGGGTGGCTGGAGGAGCCAGGTTTCCAGGAGGGAGAACATGTGCCAGAGCAGAACTAGAATCACATGCACCCCAGCACAGGCACAGAAGATCAAGAATCAAATTGAAGTGTAAGGAATAAAATTAAATGGTGCACCAGGAAAGACGGAAAGGAGGGGCACTGTGAGCCATTGTTGAAAATGCACAGGGTGATGGTAATTACCTATGGCAGGCACCAGAGTCTGGACAGGTTATACTGAGAATCATTGACAGATAAAAGGCCAGGAACAGGAGAGGGAGATGGAGCAGAGAGATCTGTGGTGGTGGGGAATGAGGCAGAGCCAACTGCAGCTGGGGCCACAAATCAAGACCAAAGCTTGTGGCTGGGAATAGAATCTGGTGCACTTAGAGGGAAAAGGCACAAAAGAAATAGACAGAGTGGTGCTTGTCAATTAGCAGCTGTTAGAAGGAGGGTTTTATTCTCCTTGGTATTAAACAAAGTAGAAGAAATGGATAACAGCGCTAGTGAGAGGCATGGGTCATCTATGAAGTGTGGTTTAAGAAATTTACCCTGTAACCTGATAAATTATTTCTAAATACACATGGCTTGTTAAAAAACATTTATTAGACACATTAATAGCCCATCATCTCCTAAAATAAGGAATGATGGCAAACACACATAAGTAAAACAGATTATATAATAAAGGGTTACTGGTATTCTGTGTTCTGATAATTATAGTATCCCACCCTTCAATTGAAATCACTAATGAGGAGAATATGCAAAAGGATTTGTATGACCTGGTATAATATACAGCAGTTTTTATGTAGGTAGAGATTTTACCATTTCTGATTGCATTAGCAAGGAGTCCTCGCAGTATTTGTATCCTTATGATGAAGGAAATAGTCCAGTGATATCTCTATTCAGAGATGGGCTGATCTGGATCTGTTAGTAATAATTCCTAGTAATCCTTTCCTCAGGTGAATACAAAGAGTAGGGAAACCAGTAACCATAGACTCAATGTGTTTCTGTGTGGAAGTAGCCCACACCTTCATCAGAAGCAAGTGAGGGAAAAGGCACTTGGGGAGACATGGTGTAGTGGTGAAAGGTCAGGGAGAAACATAGAAGAGAGGAGGGAAGAGGATGCAGTGATACAGAGAGAGAAAAGAGTCAAGGGTTAGTGAAAATGTGATGAAGGAGGGAAAGAAAACATGGAAAGAAAATGAAGGAATAACCCAGATAGAAAGTGAAGAATGGTGAAATAGTATCCAAACTAAAGTAGAAAAAACCCTCCCTCTTCCTGTTCATAAGAATACTACAAATCTCTCCCTAGCATATCATGTCTCACTAAATACAACAGCCAATCAAATAATGACCTGAAGCTAAACTCGACAAAGTCAGATGCTGCTGTCTTGTTTCAGATAAGTGCTTACTTCATTCACTGTAATATTTTGCTCTCCAAACTCAGTACATGGTGGAACTGCAAAGAGGTTGCTGATCCTGTTGGTAAAACACTCCCTGTCAGACGCCTTTTATTACTTGTCTTGTAACTTTTTCAAATCATGCCATGTACTCAGTTTGACCTGTGTCTCCTGCACAGGGTTACCGGAGACAGTGGAGTTAATCTTTTACAGTGCGCTGTTAAGCACTTATTACTGTGCAGTTTTTGACCTCACAAGGTGCGCAACATAGCAGTGTCTACAGGCTCAGCTGGTTATACCAAGTGTGGGATTGTTAAATAAGTGAGCCATTTTTTAAACACTCTTTGTGACTTCTCATTGTCCAGCTGTAATTCCCATTGAAATTATCCCTTATTTAAGTACTTCAGTATACTAGAGTCTCACAAAGATGGACTACCAATTTAACAATTTTTCACTGGTTTCTGGATGTCTGAATGGACACAAAACATCTAAGGCTACTGAGTTGTATTAATGGAAAATTTGCTGCATTAATTTACTGTCTCATAAACTGGTTAAGTTATATTTATTGCTGCTGCTGTTTTTTCCACTATCTTTCAATATATTGGAGTTTTTGGAGTTTATAAATAAGCACTATATTTAGACTGATCTCTATACTGTAAATTTTCTGTTGTTCAATTAGATATCTACTCTGCAACATTATGAAAACAATGGTTTACAAGAGTATGCACATCTGCACATGAATGGTTACCCTTGTTTTTATACCCATGTAGTTTTTACGGTTGACATTTTATACATTTTATTCTCATATATACATATTTATGTGTGTATTTTTGAATTTCATTAAATATTCATTTTTGTGATTTCTGACTCCTTGTACTGATTTGTATATGACTAAGTATGTTTATCCACTGTCAGCGGTAACCAGCCCTACCTGGTTATTTCTATTTCTTTTTTTGAAAACTCACACATAGGGCCTGATTAATTATGGATCACTATTGTGATCGCAGCTGCGATTATGCATACAGATCCATTGTGAAAATATGGTAATGACTGCAATCAAAAAGCTATTATAGAGATGCCCAAAGCCAGCATAGACGCCCACTATCGCTTTCCCACATTCGTAATACTTTGCAATCATGTGTATACATCGGAAACATCAAGGTTCATCGGCCCCTCATGCATAATTTACACAGGTCTGACCTTACTCTGAAATTGCTAATCTCATCGCATGCAGTGAGTACACAAGCTGCGTATGCAGTCGCAGTTGTTAATTTATGCGCACCCCTGTAATGGCATTTAAACGGACTGGCATGCTGATGTTTCATGACCACCACCCCCCTGTCAACAACCCCAAATGCTCACTTCCTGTCAATCACCTGGCGATGGGTCTGTGTGGTCTCTGTGATTGCTTTATGATGCATGCGCATGTGCAGTAGGCAACAATCATCCGTCTGCATGCATAATCACAATAGCGATCCGTATTGAACCAGGCCAAGAGTTTATTACAGTTGATGGCAGATGGTGGATCATTGTAGTGGTCTTTGATATTATTGTGATTAGCTTAAATAATATATATTAACTCTGGAGGGTGGGGATTGAATTTCCTTCTCTTTAAATAGTTGTGAACGATAGGCAGAGTTGCAGGGCTGCAAATTTTAGAATCAGATGGTAATGGATATTACCTAAACTTTAATATCATCTACTTCCCGAAGTGTAAATGTTCACTCTATCAGTTTAATATTTCACATTGTTAAAGTTATCTACTTTAAATTCCATGCACTTGCAATGAAAGTTAATGATAAGTGGATTACATATGTTAGACTTTTAATTTCAAATGGATGCTTTTTATGCTGTATAATACCAACAGCTGAGCCAGTTTTTGTCATGTCATTCACCACTGTATTAAACTACAAATATGTTTTACAATAACTTTAACAGTGAAGCAGTTTTACAGTACTTTGCATTTAGTGCACTGTTTACTGTCCTTTATTACCAACACATTTCTATGTGTCCCAGTGGATTTACCCTGGCAAAAAATAAGAAGTGAAGTGCAGCAAAAATTATAGCAAATAGAGAAGAGAGAGGTTTGTGGCTCCCAAATTTCTATGTGAAGGTCAAAATGAAATATTTCAAAAACCTAAAATTGTAATTAAAAAAAAAATAATTAAAATAATGAAATAAAAAAAACTAAAAAAAACACTTCTAGATTTTTTTTTATGTAACAACTCCATCACTTTTCAGCCTGATCATGTTTTCACATCAATATCAGTCATTTTTTATCTACTACTCATATAACTTGCACTGTGGCATTTTCAGCAGACTTAATTTTCATGACATAGCTGTATTTCACTTATTCCTTCTGAAGTTCAAAAGTACAATGTACACAAAATGTAAAAAAAAAAAATATGTATAATTTAAATTTATAAAATTTTCCCAAAAAATCTAAGGCAAAACAAACAATTGTTTCTCACAATAAATTATGGTTCAACAATACCATAAAGGATCACATAACAAATGTCAGCACCTTAATGTTGAAAATTAAAAATATAAAACAAGACAAGGATATCCAAGGGAGGGTTAAGGAAAGGAAGGAAGGTGTGGGAATGCAGTGGCAATTCCTCCAGCATATAAACCAATCTTCTAAACCCCTAGTTTACAAACCATTTTAATCAAAATCAAAAAAGCCTTCTATCTAATTCTAAGGATTCAAAAATCACCCAACAACAGAGGTGGGTCAGAGTCTTAGCCAGGGATGGGAAGTAAGAGACCACAGACTCTCACTGAATACTCTGTGTAGTTATATTCAAGTGAGGAAAGCCAAATAGATCAAAAAGAGAAATTCTCTTCTGAGATTCCCTTTGGCACTTGCCTGCTCTATCAGATACATAAGTAAAAACAAAACTAATAATATGCAGCACTCATCAATTAGGTAATATAATTAAATGTTTAAACAGCAAACAGGGTTGAGAGCAGCAAACAATTGGTGCGATCTGCTGCTCACCCGAATAAACAGAGATAAATTAAGACAGATGCAATTTCTCAGTCCTGCTACCTCTGCGTGTGTCCAACAAAAGTGTCAACTTAAAACATATTACCACTTTTTAAACTATTTATATATAAAATTCATCAAAACATCAAAATATCTTACATAGATAAAAATGAATTGTTGTTAAAATTAAATAGCTCCAGTATACAATAAAATAAATAATGCTGCAATATTCAATTTACAGAGAAATACATTGCTATAATGACAACTTCATTAAACACTGTTTAGAATCCACTGATCACTATGATTATCTAGTTAAGGCATAGGCCAAATGTATTTGCAGAATATAGGTGATCATGTAAGTAGCTCCTTTAGGAACAAAAAACAGTTCAAAATAAAGTCTTTCTAGAACAATAATACTCTCACCAGTTCATAAATCATATTCTTCACACAACTAATCCCAAAAATAATGAATGTAAAGAAAGCTCTAAAATATATGATATACCAGAAATAATTAAAATATTGGACAAATTAAGGAAAAAATACATATTTATTACAAAAACAGTTAAGACAAGTCCTTATATAAGCACCATAATGTCAATTCAAATGAATCTTAAAATATCTTATAAAATAAGTTAACAGTACCAGTCTCCTATTAAAGTCACTGTTCATACCACATAGTGATCATAGACATCCATTTGAATAGTGGTCCAATAATATGCAAAATTTTTAAACTCCAGTTTAACAGGAATAGTGTTACCAGGTAGTTTAAATGATGGGTCCTTGCAGTCCTTAGCAAGCTCACTTGCAGATAATGTAGAGCTGGTAGGTATGTAAAGAAGGTAACCTGTGCACTGCAATATTATGGTCCATGATAAAAAATTATGGAGTCCTAGAAGATAAGTACAACAAGGCATGACGCATTTCGCTGGGTAAAGCTGGGTGATACCTATGTTGTTTTTGTTGTTTTCTTAAATATGTATCTAAACTCAATAATAGTGGGATTAATATATTTAAAATGTTTGCTGAGACATGTTTCATAAAGTACAGTATGTTTCAGTTTAAAGGCTACACCCAAGAATAAAACAGAGTTTGTGAACTGCTTGTATAGGGTCTGATTTAGTGGTGGACACAGATGCAGAAATGGCTCTGTATTTTGGTGGTCACCCATCTGCAACCATATGCAAATTGTGCTACAATAACCTTCGTTGGTGTAAATCCATGCATACGAAAATGCAAGGAATGAGATGTCCACTATCAGCATCAGTAGATGCTGTAAAACTGCAATGTGCATCTTTAGATGCTACCATCAATTGCACCATCGAAACTTGTACTAGCCATATGATAGGTGCAGATTTTCCACCTGAATATGGCCTCCAATGTAAATGATTAAGTATCTGTGTATGCAAACACTTCAGCTACATGCCAGCGACATTCCCATAACATGCCCATAAGACAGACCAACTTTGTGTGTCTGATAAGCCACATCCCAGTCACTGCACAGGAATGACCAGCACTTTCACAAGACATCTCTGATATTGTGCATCTCAATAGCAACTGCAACTTTGTGTGTATACTCTGTCTATTGCATACCCTAGTTGCTTTGAAGAATGAGATTTATGTACCTTTGGAAACATCAGTGCTCTAATAAATATTATCTGGCATTGAGTTTTGTTCCTAAAGGATTCACTTTTAAGATCACCTACTGTATATCCTACATCTTATCTGTGGTCTATGCCTTATGTAATAAAATGTATATTAATCAGACATTTCTGTAGAAGTGATAAAGCTAACATGGCCATATTATAAATCATGAGCACTGTTATAGAATTCTATGCTCTTCCTATTGAGTATTGCTTCATTATCTATTTATTGTACTGTATATTAAAGCTGTTTGATATAAGTTTGTTTGAACAGTGTTTTATAGTGTTACATATAAATAGAGGGTTTAATAAATATGAATATATTGTTTGTTGGATCTGTACAGAGTTAACAGGATTGAAAGAGCTGCTCTGTTTTTCTATAAAATACCACAACTGAAGATATAAAGAGTAGTCTCGGGGCATGAGGGAAAATGTTTCTATAATGTCTGAAAATAATAATATTTATCCTGGACATAACAATTGACTGACACTGAGGAATTCAGAGGGAAGTGAGGGTTTAGATTTAGCCATCTTAATGTAAAAGTTATGGTGAAACTAAAGGAAGTGTTCTCTCTTTCTTCCATTAGCACAGAAGTGCCCTTATACTGTAGTTGGGTGTTTCATAACTGTTAAATGCAAAACAAATGTGATTAAAAATATAGAGCAGGTAAATGAATAGCTTCCAAAAGTGACCCATTGTTTGCCAGAGTTAGGCTTTGACCATTCCAAAATATGAGACAACTGTTCTACTTTATATCCATCACCAGAACAAAATATCCCGTGATAATGTGGGCTTATTGCCTCTCTATACAAAGTGTATTTGCAAAATTTAAAGATCATGGAGAAATTTCCCAAGAATATTTATGAAGAAAGTTTGCAGAAAATGTAGAATTTTTGCCAGTACAGGGCACTACATTCAATTTTAGAATATAAATCTGCCCCAAGAGATTGATTTTGAAAAACAATGAGAAGTTAAGTTTAAAAATAGGAAAACACCTTTAGATAGTATAACCAATAAACCTGAGGTTTCTTTTAAAACAGAAAAAAAAATCCAAATTTTACAATATTTGGTGCAGCTGAGGTGGGCACAAAACCCTAGAAGTACAGTTATAAACAATGCCTCTTAAAAATGCACAATACTCCTTTGAAAAATCTAAAGTGAATTATAAGACTTGAATTTTTTTTAAAACCTAAAAATGTCTTATTTGGGGTGCTGCACACTTAGACACAGCACACTAGTTTTTGGTCAACTAAGCTTACAATCACATTATCTGCTCTCATGCTCAATATATATACTGCAATATTGAGTAGACAGATACCCTTGTGAAAAACAATTGAACAGTAAGTTAATGTCATCCAAAACAAATTCAAAGAAATCTACAGGAAGAGCCTGTAAGACAGATTGCAGTTGCTAGTGTCTCACAAATATAACATACACAGGAGCCTGAATTGCAGATTTATTTGCTTTCTTTTCTACCCTTCTCACCCATGCCAAACACTTACAACTCTCTAATGGTGACTATTGCAGGACAGCTACAACACACAACCCTCTCCATCCAGTGTAAAATGGCACCTGAAATGAGGAGGGAAGAACTTATATGCATTCCAAACATGCGAGATCCAAGATTTTCATGAAAATAAAGTTTTGCCTCATTTTGAGAACCAAATTTGGTGGGCAGACTGGAGCCAGGATGTTCTACTCAAAAACCTCTTCTGTCAGATTTCTCTGATTCTAAACCGCTCACTTCTACTACATACCCATTTTATGGATGTAAAACATTAATGGCCTGATTCAGAGTTGTATGCTATGCTGATATGAGTGCAGTTGGCCAATATTTTAACTGTTGTGCAAGCATCTGAGTCACTGCATATGTACCCTGATTGTTATCGCACCAAGACACATGATGAATTTTAATGCAGGGTGGGCAGTTTTAACATTTTAGTGGGTTTTCCTTGGCTATAACAAAGTGTTGGCTAGGCATGCGCTGGCTTGTCATGGGTGTGTCGCTGACAGTGGCTTTAAAAATGCACAGAGAGAAACTGCACATACAGTACCATAGACCTGGTGAAAGTTTTGGTGGTACATCCAATGATGATAGATTTTCACAGATGCAAGACACTGCAAGTAAGTTTTGAAGAAGTTGGCCCCAGCATTAGTATAAAGTTGGTGTCGTGGCAAAAGTTGTGTCCATGTCTGCATTTGATTCAGAATCAGGCCTTAAGTGGCATTCATTAATTACTGACATGTTTTTCTATCCATTATTTACAGTTATAATATGTAATGCTAGATTGTTTAATAATTGTGGCATAACTGGGATCCCAACCTTTATTTTGTACATGAATTAATACCAATTCAAGAAATTATTCACATTTAAATAAACAAACATATAATAAATTACCTTATTTATTTAGTCAACGTCATCCACTTGTCAACTGTATATAATTGCTTATTTTGTACCTGTAGTGTTTGTAGGTTTGCAGGCTATAAGATGTAAATAATTTTAGTAATAAGGACCTGTAAATATATGTATTGAATTATGAAATTACATAACATAAGTGCAATACAGCAAAGGGTTTTGTGGCTTAGAACTTTCAAAGGATTACAGCAGTAAGTTATTGTGTAATAGAAGAGTTACAACAGTAATAATATATTGATTCAAAGGGCAAGTTCTCCAAGTCAAGTGGATCTGGATATTGCAGAGGACGCATTGTAACTTTAGGTCATATTTATTACAGAACATTACAGGGTATCACAGTGATATTTAAAAAAGACAAAGTTAGAAAGAGTTGAAAATTAAATGTGTCAAACTGGTGTTTTCAGCTCTGTGTGAGACATTTGTCTTTGTTTATGTCCTTCAGACATTTTTATCACTTTCATATGACTACACTATTGATTTAAACTGTTATATATCTTGTTTTTAATCCTTCTTAATTTATCTTTTAATGGGTCTTTTTATAGTTATTTTGACCATCGGTCACAATGGTGGATGGCACTGGGCCAGCAGCCAGCTGAGTTAAGATGGCCACACATCTAAAGATTATCTGTCCAAACAGCCAACTAGTTGATTGGTTGGAATGAAAATCTGGTAAAGAAATTTGCTCCCAAATGCCAGAAAATGGACCAAAACTGTTGTTTGAACAAATTGTTTATATCAAACATTTAACAAACTTGTCTGAACGACCATTTTCATCTGTTTTCTGGCATTTAGGAGCAAATTGCTGATCATCATATACTCCCATACATTACCAGATTTTCATTCCAACCAATCAACTAGTTGGCTGGTTGGACAGATAATCTTTAGATGTGTGGCCAGGTTAATCCTCAGTTTACTCAGGCTTGCTGGCTTGCAAGGCCAGGGAACTGCATTCATTGATGCAGCCCCTGGCCTTGCCACTCCTGGAAAACAGGGCAGACACTCCAATACCGGCCATCCCCACCCTTGCACCACCCCTTAAATGCCTTTGCCTGTCAATCGGACAAAGGCATAGAATGGGCTATGTGTGATCATGCTGGATCTGTTCTGCACATTTGCAGAATGGGTCCTGTGCATGTGCAGATTCCTGATAATCAGTATTCGTTCAGCATTGCACTTGCATGCAATGCTGAATTAGTCCCATTGTCATAAAATATATAATACACAGACTAAAATGTGATCAAGAAAACAACAAAAATGTAAGTTAATAATGTAATATAGTATGATATATGTGTGTTCTCCCCCAAACTTTAGGGATTTTCAATTGTACAATTACAAAATTAACTATTGCACAATTGAAGCTTAAAGCTACGGTATAACACTTGTTTGTAAAATATTTTTTTCACAACCTTCTCCTATGTAGCTCCAATCCCAGAGACTGCTCTAGGGGACAGTGGTGGAACCAGTGATGGTGGGCACAGGTGCAAAAATATGCTTTTGGCCCCCATCCTGCCATCACTTCACAAAACAAAAACTGTGGACACAAGAGACTAGAAATGTGATTTATCTTGAATTTATTACACTCTGGGCCTGACTCAGAGCCGCTCGTAAGTGGCCACTCGTTCGCTCCGAGCGATGTTTGCACATCTGCGCATGCATATGGGTCATATTGCGCATGCGCCAACCAGTCAGTGCGGTCAGAAATTGTGTGTTCGCAAAATAGCGAGTGCCTGCTAATTTGAGTGACAGGATGAGGAGTTTGTGGGTGGTAACAGGGGAAGGTGCTTGAAAACGGGGAGTGGAGATCCGAACGCAGGCGTGCCAAATGGTCAAAATGGGCGTTTTAAGGGTGTGCATATTTAACAAAGCAGCGTCATTGGCCACGTCACTTGGTTGTCTAATAGCCTGAACTGTTCGCATGATTGCGGTAGGAAAATCCAACCACATGCACTGCGAGCAGTTCAGATACCTTTCGATGTACTCAATAAATCTAATAAATAGCAGAGATGACGTATGATGCGAACGGCCAGGGGGCATCTTTACAAAATAGCGAGCGCATATTTCGTTCGCTCGCTCAGACATGGAGGCATCAACAGACCGCAAAGAGCGAGCGCTCTATTTAAATATCCCGCCCCTTTTTCTGAATGAGCGAGCGCAAATAGCGTCCGGCTCTGAATCAGGGCCTATATGCGAAACATACTGTAAAATGTAATAAATGCAAACAAATTAAATTTGTAATCTCCTGAGATGACAATGAACATAAACCTGCCAGTTGGGCTAAATGATATCCCTAAATAAACAATAATACTACAATAGGCTTATTACTGCTAACATCAACACACACACAAGACTACAATATGTAGAAGAATCAGAAGTTGGCCCACAGTAATATAAAACTACAGCAACATTCTAATGTATCTTTTCTAAAACTGCTTGTCTGATCTGCACCCATCATAACATGTTTGACTCTTTTAAATACAGAAAGACATTTTTGGTATAAGGCACTTCATTATTTTGGAAATTTCCATATTGTTACTAGCTCTGTATGCCCCCTTTTCACTGTTCCCTTACAGAACTCACTGCTCCCTCACAACACTCACTGCACCATTCACAGCTTACTACCCCCTCACAGCACTAATTTCCCCCTCAGATTTCACTGTCCCCCTTGCAGCACTCACTGCCTTCGTTAAAGTTTATGACACCTTCATAACACACAATGACTCTCTTACAAATTGATACAGCAATATAATATTCATACAAGTATTGTGATGCTGAAGGTCATACCACAGTGTATTATTCATACAAGTATTGTGATATGTGATGCTGCCGGCCGTACCACAGTGTAATATTCATAAAAGTATTATGATGCTGTAGGTCATACCAAGGTAATATTCATACAAGTATTGTGATGCTGTAGGTCATAAGGCTGTGTAATGTCATACAAGTATTGTTTTGCTGCAGGCCATACCCATGTGTTTCCATATAAGCAGTGTGGTTTGTGCTGCTGCTCTGATGCATACTTTTTTTTTGTTTCATACTGTATTTATTTCAACTAAAGTCACAAATAGATATACTGGCAAAATACTCTTGTGCCATTTTTCAACCTTGATTTGTAAATAAAAACTTGGTGGGCTTGGCTTTCCTTGATCATAACAGCCATGTTTGGTCAGATGAAACTCAAGCACCAAATGGAGAGGCTATTTTGTAATGTTATCTGGAGATGTTCTCCCTCCTCCCCTCCCAGCATTCCCATACATAATACCAGAAGCACAATGATATCATATATTTAATACCAGACTTTTATAATCCCTCTGCCCTCTTCCTGTACATTGCTTCTGTTTTGTATGCTGCCACATTAATAGTTCATCCACTTGTTCAAGAATCAAAATGGACAGGTGCGACATCGGCATTACTCCCATCGGTGGGAGGGCCCAAGGACAATTCCATCTTGCATGCCTTTTCTTTACATTGTAGACTGTCTTTTTGTGTAGATGACAACCATTATTGTAATGGTTTATTAAACTGCCATCATATCTACCACTGCAGTGCCATTCTATTTTCTAGATGTGCTATTTTGGTAACTGAACTGCCACAGCAGCTGAAGTCTTCAACATGCGGTTGCTGAATGTCAAAAAGTCCACAAATTTTTATGGCCACAGACAGCATCTCCAGCATGCCCCTTTCATTTAAAAAAGAAAAAATGTGTAACCACCAAAGGGCTCAACTAGGGCAAGGACTGATGTGAATAATTAAAATATTTTTTGTAAATGCCTTTCCTCCTGCCTCATAAATTTGCTTCGAAATACAAAACTTAAATAAAGTTTACTATGAATAAACCCTTCATTTCCCTGCCTTCAACTACATATATACTCTAATTCCTTTAGGCCTCAGTCTTGATTAATAAAAACACATTTGTTTCCTGAAGTGCCATGTTGAAAGTTGAACTGCCACAGCCGCTGAAGTCTTTGACATTCGGTAGCAAATTTCCAAAAATGTCCAAACATTTTTATGGCCACAGACAGCATCCCCTGTATGCTGCTTTCATTTTGATAAAAAGATCTGAACCACCAAGTTGATTGGGTGTGCAAAACATAGTAGATTTTCAAACTTGCCCATTTTTTTTCATTCTTCCCCCCTCCAAAATTAACTGTTTGCCCCAGATCCCGGTAAATTGATAGGCTGTTATAAATAACAGTTCAGCTCAATAAACACCTGCCTCCTTTGTATGTATGTGACTCTAAGCAGAATAACTGGATAATTTAGATGGTGGGTGTTATGTAAGAGACCAGAACTATTATCAGCAGCATAGAGCATCTTCCTGCCAGGTTGAATGCAATAAAGTGCAAATATGTTTAAAACAAAGATGAGTTGTGTAATTTGGTCATATACATACATATTTACATCATACATACCATGTATAGAGCAGACTGAGGTAACCTGAGGCATGCCACCCATTATTGACAAACAACTTCCAGCAGGCCCGGCAAATAGCACAGATGCTGGGAGTTGCAGTTCATCCAGAGAGCTACAGACTGCTTTCCTCTGATGTAAACAGCAAGTCTTGGTCCCATTATCCCTAACAACCTCCCTGAGCACATAGTAAATTAGCATGACCTCCTCAAGCAAGTCTACCGCATTTCTATTAGCTGTATAAAAAAACCTCCTCCAGATTAAAGATGTCTTTCAGGAACTGAAGAACTTGATCCTACATTTATCCTCCATCATGAATTTTCTTCAGAATCAAAATATTAAAATAAATACATTTACAAACTAATACATTTTTCCGTCCTTTCCCTGTCTTTAGTCCATAAACATACTCCAACTCCCTCAGGCCTCTGACCTAGTTCTTGATTATTGAAAACATTCTTGGTTTTTAAACTTCCATTGGGGTCATATAGTTTATAACACTGCCATCCTGTCTACCATGACAGTGCCACTCTGTGCCATGTTGGAAGCTGACCTGCCACATGTTTGTGCCGCCCACTGCTGTTGCTCAGATTAGTTAGCCAGCTCGATGCAACCTTATGGCCTAAACTGGATGAAATCAATATTGTAGGCTGTGATGTGGTCAAAATTGACTGGAAATAAATGGAAATATATGTTATTGAGGTTATTAATACTGTAGGAACAAAAACAGACCCTAACATATGTGATTTTAGCTGTTTTTATGATTTGTTTGAAAATAAAATACTGATCTAAAACCAAAACATGCAAGGACAGTTTTGGCAAAACCAAATCCAAAGCACTACTGTTTGTGAAAACATAATAATTACTATGTACCAGAAATTCACCCAAAAATATATCTTTAAGATATTACTTTTATGGGATGTAGTTATTATCTTTATGGTTAGGAGGCCAGTGCTCAGAATGACATCACCAGAATCCCAATACCAGTCAGAATCCCAGCACAAACATTCCAACTGCTGACATCCCGATGGTAAGTATTGATGTTGGGGGGTTAGGGGTTAAAAGAAGCTCCCTGGTGGAGTGAAACATGTCGACATCCATGGGGTTTTAAAATCCACTTGTGCCTATGATTCGTGTACCTACCAGTGTACTTACCTGTTCACCCACTTTCACTACTATCCAGTGCATTTGGAAAAGATTGCATTAATCTACCAGGAGTCTCCTGTACACAAAGGGAAACATACAGTGTGAGAGCGGCCACTTTTATTTACCACACCGTGGTCTCCCAGGACTGCTGTTGAACACAGGCAGACGGTATTGCTCCGCTACTTCTACAATTTGAACATATGTTGTGAGAGCATACTTTAACTACTAAAGGCATTCACAGTGCATAAAAGACTTTCTTTGACCAATAATATGCAGAAGAATAAGAACTTATACAGAAAGATATATACCAACTAAAGGAGATATATCTCCCTCTTTTCCATCAGGACATTTGCCGAACCACTAAGCTTTATTTGGAAAGATTATGTGCATGTCACAAGTGGTTTATATTTAATTGCTACCAGTGCTATTTTATACAATTACTGTGTGTTTTAGATACATGTTTTTTGTTTTATTATTTATTATGTTTATTTTTACTTCTATCTATTGTAGGTTGTGAATAAATTAGTTTTTTTATATTTAGAGGAGCCTTGATCATTGATTAATTTCAAACAAGCAATATATGAGACATTTTATAGCGTAGTCCTAATTTGTAGTTTTTTGTGGGTGACTTTATTGAGACCAGGTGGTACTGGTCTATTTGGACTAGCAGCTTGAATTGTTTTATTTACACACCTGTTTTATTAGCGCAAGGATCTAATTGTTATTTTTGCATCAACTAGATTTCAGTTTTCTTTTTGAGGGGTTAGAGTTAGGCACTAGGGTGAGAGTTAGGGTTAGACTGCCAGGGAAGATTGCTAAGTTTAGGCTGTGGGGAGGGAGGGTTAGATTTAGGGTTAGGGTTGGGGTTAACCTAGTTACCGTTTGGTGTCACAATTATAACCCAGTTAGGATGCCAGCATCTGAATTCTCAGCGCCGAGATCCTGAGCACTGGCATCCCATTCTCAACCCCACTTTTCCACACTGCAGTGTGGAAAAAAAAAAACAGAAACATAACATCAATGTTTATTGATTTTCATCTATTTCATCAATTTTAAATGGATCAAAAATTGATCTTTAGTATATATACCCTTTATTGTGCATCTTTCTTTTTGTGCTGTTTCCTTATTTCAGTATGATGCTGAGGAGCATGCAAGTCATGGAGGTGTGAGGATGTGAGAATGTTGTAAAATGAAATATTTAGTTAATTATCACAAATAAACACAATTATGGGACTTACATGCACCAAGGAGTAAGCCCTCTGTGCATCAATGTCCACTCCTATGGGTGGGAAGGTATGCACTGCTTTAATAATGAAGGTCCAGAGTAGCTACTACCCCATCCCAGCTCTACTCCTTAGCTCATTGTGACAGGTGCTGCTACTTCCATCCCTAACTGTCAACATTATAATTGTCAACATTGTTGACCTTTTGACTTCATCCCTTTTTTGAGTGCTCTCTGCTAATTGTACTACAAAAAAAGGAAAAGTAAATTTGTCCCTCAACATCATATTAGATCTAAATGTAACTACAATATGTGCTATCCAAACCTTAATAAGATCTCAAGAGACCCTTTTTCTTAATTAAAGAAAAATATACAAAAAAACATCCTTGGTTGCTCTAATTCTTTCAATGGATAGTTGTCTCTTTTCACAGAATGTCATCCATATTATCTTACTGACTTTCCACATCCCTTCACGTACTTTAATACTCTGACGGATAAATGAAACAAACATTTCCTGTCCTTCATTCTAATTGCTTTGTGCAAAAAGAGACACGTAGGTAATTTTCTTCCATAACTGGAAGTACAGTACAATGATTTTTGATAACTCGCCTCTTGTTTCCTCATTTTAATTATTTTTATTAGATAAACTTGGTATATAAAAAAAATTATCACAGCATTATTAAATTACTCTCAGTTATAATTTATCTATTATTCATGCTGCTTTTGATTCAATTTTCTCCTATCTGTAAGATGCTTTGGATTTTACATGATTAGTTTTCATTGTAGTATTTCTAACTAACCAAATGTGTGCTTGCGCATCCTCATATTTTGATGCCATCATTTAACTTATTTTAAGAGTTACACAATTAAATTAAGATAGATTTGAGATATTTTTTACACTGTTAGCACCAATTGAAATATCTGCTTTATGTTAAATACTTTGTTATTTTTGCAAAATCAATATTGAAGAATATAGATATTAATATGCAAGATGATTTCATATAAAATTTCCAAAACAGTGCAAAGTGTACATTCGTGTATGTAGACATACTGTTTGTGAATGCTGATGTGTCCGTATTTGTCTATCCTTAACATTTACTTTTGTGTCTGCACTTTAGTGACTATGTTCTCGGTGCTCATTCTCTCACATAAATGGAATGGTTTGATGAATGTATTTATGTCACACAATGGCAGATCAATAGGTTTCAATCCTCTAAAAGCACAAAATGGCAGATCTATGGGATATTGTACTTTCTAAAAGTATATGATGCTACACTGAATTATGGTCAATTTATTAAAAGATATGAAAAGCCATACCATTTGCTCTACCTATGTTGACTACACAATATTACATCTTGGCGTACTATAACTATTACATGGGCTATGGGCATATAAAGAGGTTGTAAAGAATAGGTTGGGAAAAATAGACAAAACTTTTTTCTTCACTTCTGTTTCCAGAGTTTATAAAAATGTGGATTTGTGGTTTCACACCACCAAGTAAAACCACAACTCCTGTAGTGAAGATGTAAAAAAAAATCATAATAATAAAATAAATAAACTCTACCCTTCCAGAATTTGAACCCGGGACACCCACACTGCCTTGCGTTCTCCTAACCACTAGACTACAGACACCTGCCATACTGAGAACTGCACCTGTTGTGTGTGATGAATGAGCATCATGCATCTTGTGTGCATCATGCGTCATGCATCATGCGTTATGCGTCATGCATCTTATAGTGGTAGATACTGTCCAGTAAAATGGCTAACAGGGAGCAGCATTTCACTTCAGGCGAGCTTCTTTTACTTGTTATGTGGAGAGATAAACCTATCTCCAATAATCAAGAAAAGAAGCTGGCCTCCAGGAGTGCATGTAGGGAAATACTGGCCAGATTTGGCGGACTATAAAGGCCCTCCATTGCCACTGGTCAGACTTGATTCACCGGGATGCGCCTCGGCTCCAGAGGATCAGGAGGCACCTCCTAATTAGTAAGTACAGTATTGATGTACAATTACAGTAATTACAGTATACAGTACAGTAACAAATACAATGCACTACTGTGACATACACTGTACAGTAGGGTGTTGGATATCTGACAGTGACTGACAGTTGTTACCTTGCACTTACTCACATGACCGATACAGATTTGATTGATGGGGTCATTAGATTGACATGGACTAAAGGGTGACACACTATTAGTCGACATGGCTTACTTATATACTGTAGTAAACCTACAGTAACAAAAGGCAAGTTGACCCACCATACTGGATGTGTGCCAATATTGACTGTTTTTGGTCGTCCAAAATAATTTGGCAACATTTCATCCATTGTTATCTATTGCCATGTTGGCAAATACTGTGTGTAAATGCCACGGTGCCTATAGCATCCAAAGTACGCCAAGGGCTGCAGGGTGGTGATCCTGGCACCCTGCAAGGTATAAGCACAGCTTGTAGGGTGGCGACAGTGCTGTCCACAGAGACTCTGTGTCAGGTGGCACCAATTGGGCATACAGTACCCAGTACCATAACTAGGATAGTGCGACCTGTGCCATGTCGCCTCCCCTACAGTATCTCTTCCCTGGCCCTTCCCCATGAGACCATGGCCCTTTTTCATGTGTGTCATCACCCTATTTAAAAAATAGGGGGGTTGCCAATGATCTTTCTGGCACAGGGCACCAATAAATCTAGTTGCGGCTCTGACAGTACCATCTGTTATTATACTGTATATTTTTTTACCATACTGTACCATGGTTAGGCCAATGCCAGCTTCACAGACTAGTTCTTGTACTACAGTACTGTATTGTATTTGTTTGTGTTGTTATTCAGGTACAGTAGAGACTTTTCATACAGTTGGATTTTTGGTAAAGTCCAAATGTTTACAATCAAACTTTACTGTACTGTAGTGTATATTACAGTGTTTAAGTTTTCCACAGGAACAGAGAAGTGGGTTTTTCAAGAAGCCGCAGCTGCCTTCAGGTGAAATACAATGCCTCGTAAGTACTTTATTGTACAGTATAGTACTCTACATGTACTGTACAGTATGTTTTGGTGACAGGTCACCAAATACAGGTTAAAAAGTGTGATACAGTAGTATGCTTACGCTCCATTTACAGTATTGACATTTGTTAAATTTGTTAAATTCTTCTGTGTCAAAATTACATTATGGATTTTTTTTCACAGATCGCCGCCAGCACTGCCGCCCTTCCAGGCCCCAGCACCCCACCTCCCAGGAGCCTACACCCAGGCCGAGCAGCCTTTCCAGCCCGCATAAGTATTGTACCGTACACTACTTTACATTGTCTTCTACTGTTTCTCTTTCCTTTTTTTCCTTTTCACAGTCTCTCACTCTTTCCTGTACTACAAAGACGCATCTCCAACCTCTTCTCCTTAAATACTAATTATTTCTGTACTTGTTTTCTATTTTTATTTTCCAGTACTGTACTGTATGTTTCAGTGACCTGTATTAAGAGGCATACACACCAGATGATTAGCATGAACGATAAAATATGGTTCAATTGTTCATATAATCTAGTGTGCATGTAGTAAATCACCAATGATGTGTGCACTCGCTTGCTCCCTCGAGTGACCAATGATATCCCCAGTGAGCTGTACATTACATGCAGCCCAATCTAGGGATATTGTTAACCCTCCCACCCCCTTGTCTTTCCTCGCTGCCAGAATCAGCAAGTGTGCATAGAGAACACTTGATGACACTGGCACCGTGGCGAACAATATCACCTCATACACACCTGGTCTAGTGCCCATGGGCCATATTGTACAGTACTGTAAGTGAATACTGTCAGTAAAGTATAATAATAGAGTAGTAATAGTACTGTCAGGCTCAATTTAGTGACATTTTTCAACATTGATTTGAGGCAAAATCACGTTTTCTTTTCCCCCACAGTTCGAGACACCAAAGGGCACAAGCTCCCACCTGCCCAGGAGTGTATACCAGGGCCGGGCAGCCTTTCCAGGCTGTGTAAGTACTGTACCGTACACTACTGTACATTGTCTTCTACTGTATCTCTCTCCTTTTTTTCCTTTTCACAATGTATCTCTCTCTCCTGTACTATAAAGACACATCTCCAACCTCTTCTCCTTAAACACTAATTCTTTCTGTACGTGTTTTCTTTTTTTATTTTCCAGTACTATGTATTAAGGGGCTTACACACCAAATGATTTGCATGAATGATAACAATATGGTTCAATGATATATTGTTCATATCATCTAGTGTGTATGCAGTAAATCACCAACAATGTGCTCGCTCGCTCGAGAGAGAGAGAGACCAACAATATCCCCAGTGGGCTGTACAGTACATGCAGCCCAATCTGGGGATATTGTTAGCCCTCCCACCCCCTTGTCTTTCCTCACTGCTGGCATTAGCAAGTGTGCATAGAGTACACTTGATAACACCAGCACCATGGCGAACAATATCACCTCATACACTCCTGGTCTAGTGCCCATGGGCTATACTGTACAGTACTATGAGGGGATACTGCCAGTAAAGTGTAATAATAGAGTAGTAATAGTACTGTCAGGCTGAGTTTAGTGACATTTTTCCACATTGTTTTGAGGCAAAATCACATGTTTTATTTTTCCCCACAGTTCGAGACACTGTAGGGCCCCAGCCCCCACCTGCCCAGGAGTCTGCACCCTGGCAAAGGTGCCTTTCCAGTCTGCGTAAGTACTGTACTGTACACTACTTTGTCTTCTACTGTATAGCTCTCCTTTTTTTCCTTTTCATAGTGTCTCTCTCTCCCTCCTGTACTCCAAAGACCCATCTCCAACCTCTATTCCTTATACACTAATTCTTTCTGTACTGTACTTGTGTAAAAGGAACATTCTGTTTTTTTCCCCATAGTTTGGGAACATGGAAGGCCCTATCCCCAGCACACACCACCCAGGAGCCTTCACCCAAGCCAAGCAGCCTTTCCAGGCTGTGTAAGTACTCTACTGTACATTGTATTCTACTGTATCTCTCTCCTTTTTTTCCTTTTCACAGTCTCTCTCTCTCTCTCTTGTACTACAAAGACACATCTCCAACCACTTCTCCTTACACACTAATTCATTCTCTGCTGTACTTGTTTTCTTTTTTTATTTTCAAGAACTGTACAGTATGTTTCGGTGACGTGTATTAAGGGGCTTACACACCAGACAATTTTCATGAATGATAACAATATGGTTCAATGATATATTGTTCAAATGGTCTAGTGTGCATGCAGTAAATCACCAAGGATGCATGCGCGCACTCCCCCAAGGCGTCAATGATATCCCCAGTGGGCTGTACATGCAGCCAAATCTGGGGATATTGTTAACGATGCCATGAGGACAAATGCAAAATTGCCTACCCTCCCACCACCTTTTCTTTGTGCCTGGTCCAGTGTCCATGAGACATACTGTACAGTAAGTGGATACTGGCAATAAAGTGTATTGTAATAATAGTAATACTCTCTGTTTGAATTTTTTACTTTTCCAGATTGTTTTGAGACAAAATTATTATTTTTTTCCTATTTTTTTTTTTTTTTTTTTTTTATTTTTCCCCTGGAGACATGTTATCTTTACCCTTGCACAGAATATCTACTTCAAAAGGAGTCTCACACTGGGATTTTCACACCTATACAATAGGAATGGCTTCTAACACCTTTCCACAAGCCTGCTTTGCCCTGGAATACTTTGTGTAACTAAATCATCAACTGATAAGACAAGTTAGCTTATTAGATACTCCTTATTCAAAATATACCTTTTGTACAAGAGAGAAGCAACTGGACATAGCAATGGCCAAATTATATTAGTCTGCTCATGAATCCCATTATAACTTCTGGATCATACACAGAGTTGAGAAAACAAAAAAATAAAAACTACTTGATCTCCTCTCTTCATCAAATGTAATTCATGCTCTCTCATCGATGACCCAATGTATTTTTTACACCCCCAGCTTTATGCTTTCACTCCGCCCACCACGAGCAGCAGTTCCTATTGATCCAGCACAGGCTTCCATTCTTAAATCCCTTGGCATTTTCAAAAAAACTCAACGGGGCAGTCGTGGGAAGCGAGGACAAAAATCTCTTATCCGCTGTAACCACGTAAGTTCCTTGCCTTCAGGTTCACCAGTCTCATATAGGAGACAAATAGAAGTGGTACCTATCAAACGGCCCTGTGCTTGGAAGAACAGATCATTAAACTCCTGCTCTGTGACTGACATCCCCAGAGCTCCCACACTCAATATAAAGAAAACTACAGGCACTCCGGTATGCCCAATCAGGTCTGTCCTTTGTAATGCCAGATCTATAAGAAACAAGACTGCCACAATTGCTGACCTTATTGAATCTGCAGATCTTGCCTGTATTACAGAGACTTGGCTAGATGAAAATGCAGCACCTATCTTGGAAGCTGCAGTTCCAACAAATTATTCTGTCATTCACAACCCAAGACTTAACCGCAGGGGAGGGGGAGTGGCCATCTGCTTTAGAAAAGCACTTAAACTTAGGGTCCACCCAATGGAAATGACTCACTCATTTGAGTGCATCGCTGCTCGGAGTTCTACAGAATTAGGATTCAGAGTACTTCTCATTTACCGCCCCCCTGGAGATGGAAAGATATTTCTACAAGAATTTGCAGATATTGTTGCTGGACTAGTTCTGGAGCATCAAAGATGGCTGATCCTTGGGGATTTCAATGCATGGGTTGATGATGAGCTCTCACACCTTGGCCAAGATCTCCTGTGCACAATGAATGCTCTGGGCCTCACACAAGTCATCCCTTCGGCTACTCATATAAGTGGTCACACTCTTGATCTTGTCTTCCAGATTGGATTAGATGTCTCTGACCTAAATATAAACCCAGTCACGTGGTCAGACCACCACTCAATTCACTTCTCAGTTGGAACCCCTCAAAATAGAACTTTACCCATGGAGTTGACAAGGTATTGTCCAAGGAGGGGCATGACTCCCCAGGCTCTTGCAGCAAACCTGGATCTTTCTGCGGTAATGGGGGCCTGTGAAGATCCTTGTTCTCTTGTCCATTACTATAACAGGGATGTGACAGCTGCAATGGATATAATTGCCCCTGTGTGTATACGACCCCTCATACCACACCGTCAAGCCCCTTGGTTTGACAATAATGTTAGTGAACTCATGAAAAGGGGGCGTAGACTTGAAAGATGATGGAGGAAGACGAACCTGGTAGAGGATAAGTTAACACTAATCAAACATATAAGAGAATATCAATCAACAATCACCCGTAAGAAAACAGAGTTCCTTTCAAATGAGATCAAGGCAGCAAACAATAGGCCGGCTCAGCTTTTCCGTACAGTGGAGATGCTTTGCAAACCAGCATGCCTGCAGCATGATGAAACCCTCTCCCAGTCAAGATGCAATGAGTTTGCAAAATTCTTTGCAGATAAAGTATCCTCCATCCGGGCTGGAATCCCCACAATGCCATCAAAGCAGTGCCAAACTACCAAGCCTGCCAAGGTAAGCCATCAGTCTCCCTGGAACAGCTTTGACACAATGGATGCAAAAGACATTGCTAAAATTATCAAAATATTGCGACCCACCACCTGTGATCTGGACCCTGCCTCAACCAAGCTTCTCATAGGGTGTATAGACATTATTGGCCCTGTAATTGCAAAAATAGTTCAATGCTCTTTGCAAACAGCCATTTTTCCAGAACCACTAAAGGAAGCAATTGTTAGACCACTTCTTAAAAAACCTAATTTAGACCCCGACTGCATGACCAACTATAGACCAGTATCAAACCTTCCTTTTCTAGGAAAGGTCATTGAGAAAGTGGTGGCAATGCAACTCGAAACCCACCTGTCTACCCATGATATTTTTGATCCATTCCAGTCAGGATTCAGGAGAAGACATAGCACTGAAACAGCCCTGGTATGTGTGCTTAATGATCTTCTGATGGCAAGAGACAGAGGTGATTGTTCAATCTTAATCCTTCTGGATCTCTCAGCAGCATTTGATACTGTGGACCATGGGATTCTAATTGAGCGCCTGAAAAATTTCTGTGGACTGGATGGCACAGTCCTTAGATGGTTCAAATCATTTCTCACTGGCAGGTCACAGAGAGTTTCTTCTGGAGTAAACTTTTCATCACCAGTGTCACTTCCATGCAGTGTCCCACAGGGTTCTATACTATCTCCCATGCTTTTTGCAGTACACATGCTGCCACTGGGTGAAATAATCAGACGTCATGGCCTGGTTTACCACTGCTATGCAGATGATACACAACTGTACCTGTCCTTTGCTCCAGGTACAAATGACCCAATAACAACCCTAAATGGCTGCCTAGCTGAGCTTCAGGAGTGGATGAGTGCCAGTTGGCTGCGACTGAACCCTGATAAAACAGAGGTTCTTATGATAGGTCACAGGACAGGGCTACAGCATAGCCAACCAACAGGACTTACGCTTGGGGGTTCAGAATTACAAAACACTAAACATGTGCGGAATCTTGGTGTTGTCCTGGATAGTGGCTTGACACTTAAACATCAGGTATCAGCCACAATCAAATCCTCATTCTTTCATCTGAGGAACATAGCCGGAATCAAGCACTTAATTCCCTCAGAAGATCTGCCTAAAGTCATACATGCATTTGTATCATCACGCCTAGACTACTGCAACACCCTCTACCTCGGTCTCCCAGCAAAAGAATTACACCGCTTGCAGATGGTACAAAATGCAGCTGCCAGGCTATTAACCAACCAGCCCCGTTCCAGCCACATAACACCCATTCTCTACTCCCTTCACTGGCTGCCTGTCAGATGGCGAATTGCTTTCAAGATTGGATTAATAACTTACAAAGCCCTTCATGACCATGGCCCAGGGTACCTGAAGCAGCTTCTGATTCCCTACTGTCCCACTCGATTACTGCGATCCGTTGACGAAGGACTATTAACAGTACCTAGAATCTCACGGAATTTGTCTGGGGGTCGAGCTTTCAGTTTTGTGGCTCCAACCTTATGGAACTCACTTCCCCGCATAGTTCGAGAGGCCGCCACTCTAGAATCCTTCAAAAATAGACTCAAGACTCACCTATTCACCCAAGCATTTCACTAATGTCCCTTGTTTAAGCTTGTTTTGTATTTTGTACTGTAAATGTAAAGCACTTTGAGTCCTTTAGGAGAAAAGCGCTATATAAATAAAATTATTATTATTATTATTATAATTTCAGAAAGCAAAGGGGTCCAGATGGACTCCCTGGTACAGGAGTCAGATGACAATGGTAATGATTAGTACTGTTAGGGTGACAGTACAGTAGTTTCATTCATTTTTGGACTTTACAACATTTGTTTTTTTTACACACAAACTGCAGCATAATAGAGGCTGGCAGCAGCCCTCCCCCAAGCTGTAAGTACAGTAGTGTACAGCACATTGTTCTACCACTGTGTACTTACTGTATGTTCCTTTTCAGTGTGTCTCTGTCCCTCCTATACTGTACCTTATTGAAAGCCTTGATACAGCACTGTATAGAGTACTGTAGTTGATCATTTCCATCATGTTCCCCCCTTTATATTTTCACACTGACAATGGCCCTCATTCAGACCCACTCGCAAGCGGGCGCACGTACGTTAGGCGTACGTACAAAATTATTTAAATTCAATGGCTCGCTCGTATTTTCGTTCGCATCTAAAATTCCTCCCTAAACTCAGGCGACCCCTCCTCTAACTAACGAGCGTGCGAAATAGCGAGCGTACATCCCCGAAATGGCTTGAAGGGAACGCACGCACAAGTGAAACCGGAAGTGGCCTTGTCAGATGTCGATTACCTGCTCCTTTATTCTGCCTACCTCCCTCAATCGTATCATGCCAATCAATGTATCAATTAGCTTAATTGTTTTTTTTTTTCAACACAATGCAAGAAACTTTACTCTTGTCCGTGTTTGTGTTTACCCGCAGAATACGTACGGATGGAACATTCGCTTTTATTGTTCAAAAAACATGTGAACCACAATTAAACAATTGTTCTATTGCTGTGGATCCCCGCATATTTTCCGGGGTTCATTTCTTTATTTAAATTTGCAAACGCATGTCACTGCATCAAGCCTATCATAACTCTCCAGAGATTTCTGGCCCTGTTGAACACATGACTCATACACTAACCAATAAAATTGCTCCTGTTAATTTCCAAAATACATTAGCCAATCAGAAATTTTTGCTACACTTTATCAAAAATGTTTTGTATGAAAAACTCCATTGCCATCATGAGAGCCTCCGCATTCACCAGGCGCGAGCTGCTGGTGCTTACGGAGGTGATGGATAGGCAGATCACCAGCCAGCCTCCACCCATCACCAACTGGCAGAAGCGCTCCGCGTATGCGGAGGCACGGTCCCGCCTGCGGTTGTTGGGTTCACGCCGCAACATCGGGCAGCTTGAGCGCAGGTGGTCAGACCTGCAACGGCGAACGCCCCGCTTGCTGGCATGCTTTCACATGCAGATCCTTGAAAGTAAGTGTTATGTATTGTGGTTTTCATGTTTGTGTTTGTGGGGCAAACTGCGTGTGCATGTTTTCCTGTCTGTCCTATTAATTATTTGTCCTCATATCTGCGTGTGCATGTTTTCCTGTCTGTCCTAATAATTATTTGTCCTCATATCTGCGTGTGCATGTTTTCCTGTCTGTCCTATTAATTATTTGTCCTCATATCTGCGTGTGCATGTTTTCCTATCTGTCCTATTAATTATTTGTCCTCATATCTGCATGTGCATGTTTTCCTATCTGTCCTAATAATTATTTGTCCTCATATCTGCGTGTGCATGTTTTCCTGTCTGTCCTATTAATTATTTGTCCTCATATCTGCGTGTGCATGTTTTCCTGACTGTCCTATTAATTATTTGTCCTCATATCAGCGTGTGCTTGTTTTCCCTCTATTTCTGTTTTTTTCATTCTACTCCTTTTTGCATGTTTTTTGTTGCTGGTTTTTTTTTTTTTATTTGGGCCCCGGATTTGCCCAGAAACTAACCTCAATTTGTTTGACATATTTTAGGAGGACAGCCAAGACTACGCCGTCACCGTCCGGCCAGACGGCGTTCCCGGCCACTATCCCCAACCCCCAGCCAACACTCCACCCCAAATATTTCCCCTATACCCCACTCCTCCCCAGCCTTCCCAGACCCTCTCTCGGAACTGTCGGGCCTCCTTCCCCTCCGTCCCACTTCCCCCTCTCCTCCACCCACCCCTCTTCCAATTACCCCCTCCCCGGAGTCCATCATTACCCCTCCCCGTTCTTTGGGGAATGAAGGCTCCTCCGAGGAGGAACATGGAGGGACTTCCGGAGCTCCCGTTTTGGCTCCCGGTATGTTTTTCTTTCTCATTTTTTTTAACCACAAACTGTTTGTATGTAATCATGTGTCGTGCCTTTATTCGTGCTTGTTTGGTTTACTTTTGGTGATTTAGCAGTTTGCCTTTACCTCTTCCTGCTGATTTCAACATACACATATCACACCTGTGTGAATTTGTACATAGGCCTTGTATTTTTGCCAGCACCCCCTTTTTGTTTTGGTTTTTCTTTTTTCGGTTTAGGAGTGATTTCGTTGTGTTTTTGTTTTTTTAATGTGGATTCCCTATTGTTTTATTAATCCACACACTTTTCTCACCCACAGAGGAACAGAGGCGTCGACAAGAGGTGGACGATTGTGTTGGCCAGATGCGCCAACATGTCATTGGCATTCTTGTGGCCCTTGACCGGCTGTCTGGCATCCTTCGCCAGTAGTTTTTTTTGTTTATTTTCGTTTTGTAAATAAATTTTGTAGTTCTAGTATACGTTCTGGCTCATTCTTTTTTTCAAAAACACAAATAGTTTTCCCTGACATAAGTAGACTGTTCCTGCAAGGATTTCCCTTTTTAAAAAGTTGGATTGTATTTTGTATTTGTATGTTAAACAGCCACAAGAAACACATAACAGTAACAATGTCATTTCCTTTTTTGGGTGTAGTGTCAATTAGATATTTCGCCATTTTACAGGTTCCTAGTTGGTGTGCAAGCTGCTTAGGCCAATCTTCAAAATCCAAAGGTTTGGACAGGCTTCCTTTTGGTGTGGGTTGGGAACCTGCAAACATATTTCAGTTTACATCAACTGGTGTCAGTACTGGATTACCCCTTAGTCAATTGTAAGGTGTGTTAACCTGGTTACACTTGCTGTTAACGTCCAAAAAAAGGAAGACCATTTCACTCTCCAAACATTTATTCACAACATAAATGAGAAATCAAAGTGGTCAGTCCCAAAAAAAAAAAACAGTGATAATCTCAAATACAACACATACAAATAAAATATTTAATTAAAAAAAACAATCAAGAACTGGTTGACGAAGGACCATGCCAACATGATTCCACAAACATGGCGTTGCGATATGGGTTCCAGAATATATGGACAAAATCACCAGATCCAGGTTTGGTAAGGGTAGCAGGAAGTAGTGAGCGTTGGAGTGGCAAAGATTATGTGAACAAACAGAAGATGGTGAAAAAAATAAAATAAATTAGATGTTCGCAAACAAACACAAACACATTAGGTATAAACACTGTAGTTTGGGTCAAACTTACCTAAAAAATCTGGCCACCACATCATCGCGTATGGCCCCCCACATACTGACCTCCGACCAACCTCGGGGGGGCCATCCTCAGGTAAGGCATCCTCTGGCTGCATTGGGACACCACTCCTTATGGCGATGTTGTGAAATATCCCACACAGGACCACAATTTTCGACACCATATCCGGCAAATACATGAGCTCGCCACCAGAGCGGTGGAGGCATCTGAATCGGCCTTTTAAAAGGCCGATACAGCGCTCCACCACTTGCCTGGTGGCTGTAAGTGCGGAATTATACTCACTTTGTGGGCCTGGTGTGGGAGCCAAATAAGGAGTGAGCAGCCAGGACATGCAAGGGTATCCACTGTCTCCTGTGAAAAATAAGAGACAACATCAGGAACACTGTGTATCAAGCTTAACATTGTTATGTACTAAAGGTCTCCACTTACCCAGAAGCCATGCATCACCAGCTTGTAGGTTGGTTAATTTCTGCCATATCCCTGATTGCCGGATGACGAAGGAGTCATGTGCACTAACTGGTAACTTAGCATTCAGGGACAGGATCTGGAGGGAGGCATCACATACCACCATTACATTCAGGGAGTGATAGTGTTTCCTGTTTCTAAATATTGCCTCCAGCCGTGCTGGAGGCTGAAGTGGTATGTGAGTACCATCCACAACCCCTATGATATGTGGGAAGCCAGCTATTTGGTAAAAATTGGCCTTGGTCACACTAAGGGCACCCATATCCAAAGGCATTTGAATAAAATGATGGAGGTGCTGGAAAAGTGCCTCCATCACTGCCCTCAGGATACGGGAAAAGGAGGATTGGGAGATGCCCGCCACTATTCCCACCGTTGTTTGAAACGATCCTGAGGCACAGAAATGTAACACAGCCATAAATTGCGTCAGTGGTGGTATTGCTGTTGGACTGTCAATTTGCCGCTCAAGATCACTTTCTATTAATGAGAGAGTGTCTATGATGATTTTGGGAGGTAGACGGTAGCGTCTTAAAACCTCATCATTGGGCATTCCAAAAAGGGTGACACGTGTTCGAAATATCTGGGGCCTTGCATGCCTACGATGCCTACGCCTGGGATGAGATTGAGGTTGGTCGGCTTCCGGGAGCATGGCCAGAACAATCCTCCCCAGATCAACCTGAAATTCAAAAATTTCAAAGTAAGGCTTTTGACCCACCCCAAAACTATATTAAAACAACTTAGCTTGATGATACCATCCATTGCTGCTTACATGCCGGGGTATTGTCATGATACGTCCAAACTGAAAATAAACAACAAAATTACTTGACACATTTCACTCTGTGCATTTTTGTGGATACATTTTGTGCTAGACCAAAGTTCAAATATGCCAAACACCCATTTAGCAAAACCGCAAAGCGACATTTAACACTGTACATCAAAACGGGTCGAAATGTTGGCTCAAAAAGCGAAAGCTAAACCATCAAAAAGTTAGAATGATTATTAAGCTGTTTAAAATGCGCTAATTAGTTCGCTAATACAAGTCACAAGAGTAACTACTAAAAATGTGCTAATTAGTTCGCTAATACAAGTCACAAGAGTAACTACTAAAAATGCGCTAATTAGTTCGCTAATACAAGTCACAAGAGTAACTACTAAAAATGCGCTAATTAGTTCGCTAATACAAGTCACAAGAGTAACTACTAAAAATGTGCTAATTAGTTCGCTAATACAAGTCACAAGAGTAACTACTAAAAATGCGCTAATTAGTTTGCTAATAAAAGATAAAAATTGGCCTTAGCAAGAGCAAATATCTAAGATGCAAAATCAAAAGGTCTTTGGGGTCGAAAATAAACAAAATCTAAAATAGAATAAATTAGGTATCCAAAAATTACAAAATATACGAAACACAATAAAACAACAATTGAACAAAAGTTAGACTTCACAAAACTTACCAAATCAACAAACGAGGTCCCAAAAATATAAACCAACAAAGATAACGGAAAAAAAAACGCAAATCTAACCAACAAACGAATCTCCAACCTCCAACTCCTTTCTACGCAATCAATAAACTCCAGCCAAGATAACCTCCAACAATCCAAAAATGCCACCTCAACTTGAGACACACCAAGCCATAAATAGTGTTTCGTTTCCCGCACAAATTAAGGAGGGATCATAGGGCCACACAATCAATGATGCGGCCGCAAAATAAGGACGCATGTATAAATACGTCATGAAAACACATTCAAATTCTGGTGTATTTCTTGTTTGGACCTCAGACATGGCGACAGACCAGGGAAAAAATGCACAAGAGTCAGGCGGTAAGTCTTTCATGCATTTTCTATCAACGATTAATTTGAAACATAAGATTAGGCAAGTTGTGATTTTGTGAATTCTGTAAATTTACACAAATAGGTGAGGAGGATGACATGGAAGAGGCTGCTGGGCCCAGTATTCCGGCCAAAGCGGGCAATAAAAAAAGGCAGCCACATTTCACAAGAAAGGAGATGGAGGTTTTGATCCAGAAGTGTGTGGACATCCTGCCACAGGCAGACAGGAATATGAGTCTAAGCCAGAAGTGGAGAATGTGGGAAGAGGTAGCCGTTGCTGTCAATAGAGTGGGTGATTATGTCCGTCCAGCCCGGGATGTCAAACGGCGGTAAGTAAACCCTTGCCCCCCCTAAAAACAAACCCCATTTTAAACCAAAGGATAATGGCTTCCATTTTTCCCCACAGATGGGGCGACTTCAAATATCGCCTAAAGCAAAAACTCGCGGACAGGGCTAGGCATGCAAGGGGGACAGGTGGGGGTCCCACCCCTGTGTCATTGGAGATGACAGATTTAGAAGAGCTGGCACAGGGGTGTGTGCAGCCTGTGGAGGTGTTTGGCGTGTCCAACATGGATACGGACATGCCAGGCTTTGCGGCTCCTCATGTTGGCCCAGGTAAGTATTGTGATGTCACCAACTCTGAAATGCTATTGTGCCAATATGTAGATTCTAATGTGAGTCTTTTCTCATTTTTCCAACAGAGACACAGGCGGATGAGTCTGCTCCAGAGGGAAGCCTTGGCCGCAGAATTTCTGCTGGCTCTGCAGGGGAGGAACCAGTACATCCAGCTGAGGACCCTGCAGAAGCCAGTCCAGGGCGTGCCCCCTCGCAGGCAGTGGGCCTCCTCACAGAACTCAATTTCAAATCGGATTTCCATACGGAGATTCTGCAGAGGATGGACGCCAGTCTGATACGGGTGGCTGAGGCCCTGGAGCAAAATGCTGCGGCCAACGTGACCATTGGTCAGGCCCTGGCGGAAAATACCAGGGCCAACATCCGCATCGCCGATGCCCTGGAGCAGCTCGTTCGCCAGCACATGGTGGAGCCGACCTCCCTTCCTGCCAGAACATCAGGATCCTCCACCTCTGGCACAACATCAGCCAATCCTCCAAATGTGCCTAGCCCTGTGCCTAGTCCAGAGGCCACAACATCTGCCTCTGGACAGGCCAGCCCGATGGCATCCCGGACGGTCTGGCGCCCACCCTCCCCCATCCAAACGGGCGAAAAAACGGTGACAGCAATGGCGACTTTTCCCACACTCCTTCTGTGCTTGGCTCATATTCCTTTCTGGTCAAAACTTCCCTCTCCTTTCTTGTGAAATGTTTTTAAGTTATATTTGTACGTTTATGTCATCAGTTATTGATTATTTATTTTTGATAAAAAGTATCTTTGGCAGAAAAAAAAAAAAATATATTATGCCAATTGGTTTGTGTTTAAACAATAAATTTATGAAAAAAATCTGACATTGTATTGTGACATTATTGTACAAATGGGTTACATTTAATCCTGGCCCTAAAGGCAAAAAAGGACACCAAAAACCATTTCATTTGTATAAAAAAAAGGCCTCTTGAAGGAACGTTTAAAAAATCACATAACGATGCAAATTGCACATTAAAAAAAAAGGGGGAGCTAATTAAAACATGATGACATTATTGTCACAATAGGCCATAAACAACAAATTGAGGCCAAAAAAACCCCCCAAAAATGTACGCCAATTGATTGTGTAATCCTGACATTAGCAGGTATGATTTCCACCTGCGTACGGTTTTGTGCTATCCCAATAAACTGCTTTCCAAACACATACCAAGCCGGTTTTCAATACAACACTAATTGCTTTTGTGACCACCCGCGATTAATCGCTGCAACATCATGGAGTCCCGGGACGGAGGAGAAGGCCATCGCCAATGTGGTCGAGTAATCCAGACCCTAAACTGTGTGAGCATTTTGAAGGGAAAGAGGATGTTCCAGTGACGTATGTGACGGTCCGAACACATTTGACGTTCGCATCTGCTAATGTATGTACGCCCCAAAAACGCCTCGCCACGCCTGCGTTTTTCCATCTCCACCCCCGTCAACACCCAAAAACGCCCTGTTCTGTCAATCACATTTGACATGTCACTTCCTGTACGCTATTTTAGGAACGACAGAAAAAAAGCTCGCAATCTGCCGTACGCACATGCGCAGTGTAACACCGACGCATGCGTGGTTAGTCAACATCGGAACGCAACGAGCGTACTGCTGTTTGCGAGTGGCTCTGAATGAGGGCCAATATCTTCAATGTACAGTAGAGCCAATGCAGTTTATTTTTACCTTTGAAGGAATAGCCAATGGGCGAGGAGCAGGAGGTGGAGGATCCTTCGCCCATGCCCATTGAAGGTAAATACTGAACAGTAAATAATAAAAATAGTTTTTCCAAAACAGAATAAGGTGCGAGATGCAGGCTGGACTGGAGTATCGGCATGTACAGTACTGTGTAGTCACATTTTTAAATCACCACTAATCTCAATTTATACAGAGGGATATTATTCAATACCATGCTCCAGCTCTTTTACATTACAATATATGTTGTTCATGTTTAATATTTCAGGGGGTATCTTACTGTTTTAGCCAATCTCCATAGAATAACTGCACAAACTTAATGGTAAATTTTTAGCAAATACAGCACTCTAAAGGTGCCCATCAACTTAAAGATCTGAAAACCACTGCACGATTATGACATTGTAATCATGCAGTAGTTTGTCAGTCTGTGATGAGCCTGTTCTGCACAAGCAGTCGTTCAGTGCAGGGTCATCAATCACCTGCAAACATGCTCAACTTGAGGTTATGGTCAGGTTGTCCAGCATGTTTTCACAATGATTTTGTTCTTTTTTGTTAAATTTATTTAAATTTTGTTATAAAATTTTTCATTTATATACAACGTGTTTTGTCTTTTCTTATGGGATCCTGTTGATACAGTAGATAGCTTTAATACTGTAAGTCACCCTGTCAAAGTCAGATAATTGGATGGGATCATTTATTTACAATTATTATCTGTCAACACTATCGTCCCTTGTCTAATAGCATGTGACTGGCACGCTACTGTGTGCTGGTGCACTTTCAACACAATTACATGTGAATGCACACACACACATATGCACCCACTAACACACACACTGATGAAATGGTTCACACACATTATAGTTAATAATCAGTTATTTATAGTTATTAATAATGACGATGTAAGATGTATTTAAAAGAGAACTAAGGTTCAGGATACATGTTTGGTACCAAACTAAGGCCCTCATTCACACCCGGTCACAAGTGCTGAGCACTCGCAGCCAGGTCGATGTTTAGACTTATGCACGTGTAGTGGCCGCACTGCACGTGCATAATCCCTGGAGAAAGAGAGGAATTATCTTGCTCTGGAGCTCACTACTAAAGGGCTGGCTGTCGATGATGATCAACAGCTCTGTCCATTTTGTAGGTGTGGCGAGAGGGTGGTTTCACAAACAGAGGCATTCCTTAAGGAACGCCTGCCATTTTGTGGGCGGCCACACTGACATCAGCAGTGATGTCAATGGGGAGCTTCCTGCTTGATCAGAGCAGGAAGCTCCCTGGGGCTTGCGGTTGCCGAGACCTAACCTTAGGGTCTCGTCACATGCCCTGATGTCGCGATGATCTTCACCATCGTGACCATCAACCTGGTCGGTCGCTAAAGCTGTGGGTGGTAAGTGGTCGCTTAGTTAGCGACCAGGAGGCCACACTTAAAAATACAAGCGGTCGCCCTTATTCAGAATGAGCGCTCTCTTCTTGCAAGAACCTCTGAATGAGGGCCAAAATCCCTATTTATTTGCAGAAATCTGTTTCTATCGGCAAATATATCGCACCAAGTTATGAATGATAGGGAGTTAATTAGAATGCTATTTTTTGTATATAGTGTTGTAGCCAGTTTGAACTAGTTCTTGGGTGGGAAGATACACAATGAAACTGTTGGAGAACTGAAACATACCTCTGATGACATCTTATGAACTGACCAATGACCTGTATCATACCAGACTGACTTGAAGCCAGAACCAATGATAACCTGCCAAGTTGTCTTCTATGTTATCTATGTGACCTGTACCATATATATGCCTGGGTTCTGGCTCCAGCCAACAGTCATCTTCTTTGTGACCACAGACTTCAGGACTGAATGACTCTATGCTGGATCCAGTGTGCTTGTGTATGCATCAGTATTGTATATTTTATGCTTTTTACTTTAAATTGTTAAACTTCTATCTTGTTACTTTTTTTTACAAAAAAAAATCACTTTTTGTGCTTTCGAACCACATGATTAGATTGGAAAGCAACAATTTTTCATAGCGACTAGACGGCATTAATACCCATACAGTAGTTTTATTATTTTCACACCACTCTTAAGCTTTAACAAAATAATAAATAAAGACACAATAACTGTATAAATTTGAAAAAGGAACCACAGCCAGTGGAGCCACTCCATATGCCAGTCGTGCTATGGCATGCCATATGGAAGATCACAGTACTGTGCATGCCCAGTAGAATCATTCTGGAGTCACACACAGTGCATCCCAGAGTAACACTCAGGGCCATACAGTAACCAGGGGAGTGCAACAGGACACCACAGGGGGCACTGTTTGGGTCTGTCAATTTTACTGTTTATTATCATTCTTTCTTGTAGCTTCCTTTTCTTTTATCCCCAGCATATCCTGGCCATCCCTATCTCTTTCCTGGCCCTTCCCCATAAAGCCATGGCCAATTTTCAGGTGCACTACAGTACTGTATATTCCAATTAAAAAAATGGTGGGGGGGCACCAATGCTTTCTCTGGCACAATGCACCAAAAAGTCTATTGTAGTTGCGGCTCTGCTAATACTATAGTGATTTCATTACTTTAGAAACTACAGTAGTAGTGGGCTCTATTTGTAAGAGGGGTCTCTGGATTATGCATCTGTATGATCTGTGTCTTTTTGACTTTTTGTAATCATACTGTAGCTGCTTAGAACACACTGATCTGTGCATGCATCTGTAATCTGTTTTTTTCACTGATACTTGGAGCAAGCATCTTCTGCTATTGCGTACAATCTGGTATAAAAATAGTTAGACCATGCACAATAGTTCTTACTGTACTGTATGTCACATACTGATTTACAGTAAGATTAATTCCTGTTCAATACTCTTGGGGTACTATGTCAAATTCACTACATTATTCAAAACAACCCCAACTGTACAGTACTGTACCTTGCAATGACAGATGCATGTGTTGGGTCTTAGATGTACAGAAAGACTGAATACACACAAACACCAATTTTATACTGTAAATTAATGACAATTTTTACTTATCATTACATAATGTAATATACTGTATGCAGTTAATCACAACTTTTTAATACGTGCTTTTAGATACTGTAAGATGAAAACAAAATGGACTTGCCAATGGTCACTGCATGATGCCAACTAGAAAAAGTAAACGAAATGATTGTACAGTAAGTAATGTACAGTCAAACACAGTATTTGTACAGTTAATTAAAAATATATTCACTGTTACACAGTACAGTAGTTTAACAGTATGAATCTACTACAGTATTGTATATACAGTACTGTCAACAACTGTATTGCACTAAAGGTGCATATACATGGGATGATATGCACCCTAAACAAACATCGTCGCATGTGTCCCCAGCAGGCTTGTGCTCGGTGTCATTAACGACACTGAGCACACACACTGAACAAAATAAAAAACTATTTAGTTCAGTGCCGGGCTCCCTCCCTCATCCCCGAACATGTCCAACCTGACAATATCATCAGACTGGAAAGGAAGTTCGGACAATGAACAAAAACTACAAATGGCAAACGGGAGCGCGGATTTGTAGTTTTCAATCATCATTTTGGGTCAAATGCGGATTTTTTTTTTTTAACAAATTGTTGTTAACGAAAAATTGCTCAAAACATAGCTGTGTATATGCACCTTATGACATTAGCATGCATTTCTAAGAGGGGTGTGGTGCCTGCTGCCATGCAGGTGTACTGTACTTCCATAGCTTGTGTCGCACCGCCTCACCTTCAGCCCATACAGTATGTTGCTCAGACTGTCCTGGAATTCCAAGCTGGACACACACCTGACTACTGTACCTAGTAGGAAGGAGATGATGTGAGAACAGTCCTTCCTCAATGCCGACCAATATGCCCTACCGGACCGAGGACTACGCTAAAAAATTATGGTTTTAAGTGACAATCATCACTGGCACTTTTGGCCTCTGATAAAGAGTATCACCTATACTGTAGGCACTCGCACACCAGGTACAGACTTAACCTTGCACCGGAGTGCAAGTTACACTGTATGCCCTGAAGAAAGGAGGATAGGCATAGACAAACAGACATTAAAAGACAGACACACAGGTTCTCACCGGAGATGCTCTTGTGCTTTGTCCCGCTCGATCCCGCATACACAGAGCCCTTTAGGAGAGAGAATACGCCATGCAGGACCATTTCCTGCTCTAACAGTGTCACACTAAACCATTTATCCACATTAATATTAGCCCTAACTAATCAGCCTAACAAATTTATTTATAACGAATTTGTATTATAATTAAGCCTTGTGTGAAAAAAGCAGTGCCCCTTGGCCCACAGCCCATATACTGTAACTATTTATTTACAAAAAGTTACATGAAACATGATGGAATTTGGGTAACCCAGATGGAGGTTAACACCACCTGTCTTTGAGGTTAAAGTGAAAATAACTCCAATTCCCCCTTAGTAGCGGGGGGCATAAGGCCCTGGGTTTCCCAAAGAACAAACTGGCAGGGACTAGAAGATTCAGAAGATTCCTCTGAATGTGATAACAGGGTACTAACATTAGCCAAAATGCTCTTCTCAACTGATCCTGATGTCGAATGGACTGCCGCCCTGACCGCAGATTTACAGTAGAAGCCTGTCCCTCAATGCATGGTGCACCCACTACTGTACAGTATGTCTGTGACTAAGGATGTGGATGTTGAAGTAACCGCTACTGTATGAACCAAAGGAACCTGAAAACTTGAAACATCTGCATTACAAACATCAACATCAAGCGCAGTAGCAGAAACTGGCAGCTGCAGCACAACCTGTGATGATTCCATTGCAGATGGCTGTAGTGGCAATGTGTGCCTTGCAACAGGGGGCAATGTAGGTGTAGGAGCCAGTGGAAGGGGAGGTTGAACCATTAGCTGTGGGCTTGCACACTGACTAGGCACATATTGAACCTGCTGTGCATAAGGGTTAAACAGTGTAGGGGTAGTGACATAATGCTGCGAGATTTGTCCGGGGCTATGAAGAAAGGAGGGGGCATAAAACTGCTGATTAATCCCTGCTAATTGTGGTTGCAATGACCGTTAGAGATCTTGCGGCTTTGACCAGGTGGCGGGGAGGGGGAGCACTGGGGCATGGATGGGGAATAGGGTTAAATATGAACAGAGGCATGTGACAACAGAAACGTGAGGACAGGGGGAGATGAGAGAGAAATGAATGAAATTAAAGCATGAAAATAAAATAAAAGAGGATAACTATGATGTACAGTAAATAAGGAAAGGGAAAGGTAAATAAAGAGTTTATTAAAGAAATTAGAAGAATACTGTATATACTGTAGGGACAGAAAACACAATCACAATACTTAACATACAGTATGGACACAGGGCCTGATTCACACCCGGTCGCAAGTGGTGAGCGCTCGCAACCGGGTCAATGTTTGCCCACTGGGTATGCGCACGACGGAGCCGGCTCCATCGTGCACATGCGAGAGACCTGGCTAGCGATGGGTGCTCCGTCGCTCTGGGTCTGGCACCAAGGGGGGTGAGCTGTCATTGGTGATTGGCAGCTCACCCCATTTGCTAGGCGTGGCCAGGGGGTGGCTTCACAAACACAGGCATTCCCAAGCGAATGCCTGCCGATTGTGGGCGGCCCCACTGACATCACCAGTGATGTCAGTGGGAGAGCTTCCAGCTCTATTAGAGCCATAAGCTCTCTGGGGCTTGTGGCCATGAGACCCTACCACAAGGGACTCATCGCAAGCCTAATGGTCGTGATGGTCTTGACCATTGTGACCATCAACCTGGCCGCTCGCTATAGCTATGGGTGGTCAACCACAGCTGTGCAAGTGACCAGGAAGCTGCTCCAAAAATAAAACCACCCTGATTCAGAGTGAGCGCTCTTTCAGAGTGTCCATCTCTGAATCAAGCATCAGTGTACAGTACTTAACAGTCTGGATCACAAACTGAAAAGAAGAAGTTTAACTCATCCTACACAGTAGTAATTATATTACATATAGAACAGTGCTGTAGAAGCTACATAGCAGTTGCTTGACCCTTTCTTTCAATGACAACTGGTAAGACTCTATACAGATGATCAATATAATTGTTACACTGGGCATGTGTCAATACTGTTTTCCAAAAACTTCATTGTCCCATCCAAAAGTTCCTGTTTAATTTTTGGTTTCACATCAGACCTCTCTGGGTATAGCAGGCCTTTATGTCAATAGGTTTCCCTAGTGAAACCAAATATTCAATAGTGAAAGACAAAATAGGATGCCATAAAAATTGGTGCTATCCAGTAAACCAAAAACTGTGCACCAATCATAGAAAAAGGCAGTTTATTACACAGGGATCTACAAATGATCCTAAAAATAATACTAAAATTAAGTACAATGACAGAGACGCCTGTCTGTAGTACTGCAAAGTTAATGCAGCAGCAGAAGAGATATAAAATCACGTAGAATGATACTAAAAATATGCTTGTAATTAGCGGTCACATAGGTAACACCTTCATTTATATAATAATAAAGTGAAATGAAATTACAAAGATGTTTGTGCACCAATCATAAAAAAGCAGTTTATTACAAAGAGATCTCCAAATGATCCAAAAGGGATCTCCAAATGATCCAAAAACAATAATAAAGTGAAGAAAATGACAGAGACGACTATCTATAAAACTGCAAAGTTAATGCAGGAGAGATATAAAATTGCATAAAAATGTAATTAAACTAAAAAATCCGCTTTCACTGATCACCTATTACAACCGCTAGTGATCAAAACCCTATCATATCTCAAAGACACTGGCAATTCCATAAAGAAACTTCAAGACATGACTTGAGAGCTTAATATGTTTCTAGTCACTGCAGATTTGACATCATTATACACTATAATAAAGCATAATAATGGAGAAGAGTCCATCACCTGGTTCCTAGAACAAACTGAGTATACCAACAAGGTTAAAAACTTCATCAAAGATTCTATGAAATTCATTATAGAAAATTATTTATTTTTCTTCGACAGCAACTACTATTTACAAAGAAGAGGTACTGCAATGGGAACTCACTTTGCACCCAGTTATGCAAACCTTTTCATGTCATTCTGGGAACTACAAGAAATCTATTCTGATTGAACACACAATGGAGCCGCTATATTGATGATATAGTATTTATATGGAAGGAACAGAAGAAACGTTAGATGCCTTCTCTGAAAAAATTAACAACAATAAGAACATGAAACTAACTTTCAAAAAAAGCAACAAAGAAATCTAATTTCTTAGACCTGAAAATCTACGTCAAAGATCAGACACTACATACTATGAACGATCAAATACCTATGGATACTCTGAACTATATCCCTACGGATAGTGAATACCATAAAAACTGGCTCCCAGGTATTCCAAAAAGCCAATTCGCCAGGATCAGTCATAACTGTAGTGAAGATAGTGTATGTTCCGAACAAATCAAAGTTCTAAAGAAAATCTTTCTCAAAAAAAGATATAAAGAACGAGATCTAGATAAAGCAGCCACCTCTTCTTTCAACAGGGAAAGATCTATCCTACTCTTGACCAAACAGAAAAATCCATCAACTATTAGTGCAGATTATCAGTGTTTTTTCTTGACAAGATTCAATCCTAGCCATTGACAATTTGAATCTTTAATTTAATGACATTGACACATAATCTGCAAAGATCCTGTATTAAAAGAGATTTTTCCCAGTAATCCCAAATCCATCTACAGAATGCTCTTATCTATCCTATTTTACACTTCACTTTACTTATTAGAGTGATGCCTTATGGTGGCTCAGCTGGGCTGGTTTGGGGGTGTCCTGCACTCTGGATTTGAACCTTAGTATGTTAGGGACCTATCCGAAGAGGTTACCGTGAAATGGTGGGTAGGCCCATAACCTTGGCAATGATCATGCTTAAATCTCTATTTATTGCAAAAATGTTATTGCAAAATGTACTATATATAATTAGTCATTTGGAGTTGTGCACTTGTAATTTGTCTTTTTGTGTCTGCAATTATAGTCTCAACAGGTAGCACCTCCCATTACATACATTCATTGTGTGTGTATAGACTAGGGTCTTTTCCATATATAAATATTCATGGCAAGATTCGATTCTAGCCATCGACAATTTGAATCTATAATTAAACAACATAGACACATACTCTGCAAAGATCCTGTTCTAAAAGAGATCATTCCCAGTAAATCCCAAATTTATCTACAGATGGGTGGCCTACTTAAAAATAATTTGGTAAGAAGTGCTCTGGCCACCAAATCCTCAAATCCCATTTGAACAGAGGGATTTCACAGATGTGGCAATTGCCAAGACTGTAAACAAATAAAAACTGGGACCACCAAATACAGACATCGAGGTAAATGGGGTCAATTTCAAAATTAAGGATTTCTTGACCTATAATACCACTAACATGGTTTATTTGATAGTCTGCACCTGAAATAAAGCCTACAGTATATAGGGATAACATTGAGATATCTTAAAACCCATCTAGGAGAGCATATAGAAAACATCAGAAAATACCTTACCACCCATAGCCTATTCGAACATTTTAGATTTCAACAGCAATTCTCCCCAGCCTCCATAAAATATTTTATGGGACTTTTACACGTAAAACTGGCATCGAATGATACAGTAGTAATTCTAAAAGTAAATTAGCTCACACAGAAATGCAAACTATCTTTAAGCTTCAAACCCTAGAACCGGTCGGGTTGAACCAAGACTTTGAAATCAGGCCCTCAAAATCATTTGGTCTGGCAATCTGAGCTTTTTTCTGCTAGCCTCATCTGGCTAGCAGGATGCCTAGAATGGCACACTGCAACTAAAATATATGCAGCAGTGCCAACTGATGTGTCCTCAGGATGCTTCAAATTGTCACACCATTACCCTTACAGCTCCTGAGAATGCTCCGAGCATTGCTGTAATCACTGGTGATTGTGGCCATGCCCCATGTGACATCACATGGAAGGGATGTGGCCTGATCCAGACCTGCAAATAGTGTTATATATATCAAAATGGCCCTCAGCAGAAAAAAGGTTCACCACCCCTGCTTTAAGTAGACAAAAGGATTGAGAATGGAAAGGTGGTGGGGGGCAGGTTGTAGCCACATTTGCAAAATATTTTTTGGGGCTTCAGTGGATACTGCTAAAAACAATTTCTGTGCCCCTGCACAACACGGGTGCCCTCAGGTAGAATACATGAAATTGCCCATTCAGGAGAGAGAGGTAGAGAGTTAACAAAGTGATGAGTAACATAAACACAAACCTGAGCCCAAAATCTTTGTACAGTACCAACATACATACCCAAAGATAATGCATTAAGTCTGTCTTTAGAGACCCACACATGGGACAAAAGTGATACTCTGCCAATCCTATCAAATATCTGGGATGTGGAGAAAGATATGGCCTTTAAAATATATTGAGAAAAATCTCTACATATGATGCTGTGAGGATCACTTTAACAGAAGCTAGTGTCGGCAACAATATATATGTGGTTAGGGATGGGAATTGATCTCTCAATTGTGCTAACTCTGTTTTTAAAGTGTCATATTGTAGTGGGGTGTGGAGAAAGGAGTAAGGCACAGATATGGCTTTATGAGGCATTAACGTGAGAGGTACTGTAAATGGCTAAGGAGGCACTGGCTAGTATTAGAGCCAGATATACAGATACATATATGAACACAAGGGTTCATATGGGCATTCTATAAAGGTGCAGCAGTATATAGTGGTGGAAATTTGGTGTGTTTTGACCAAGGATGTGTGGAAAAGGTAGACAGGGGAGGCAGTGCCTCACCTTCCATACACTTTTTACTCCAGAGTTTTGACTATAAAAATTATTAGAATAATACAAAGAAGATATAGATAATATTTTCTTTACATTTACATCTGCTCCTGAAATAAAGCCTACAGTATATAGGGATAACATTGAGATATCTTAAAACCCATCTAGGAGAGCATATAGAAAACATCAGAAAATACCTTACCACCCATAGCCTATTCGAACATTTTAGATTTCAACAGCAATTCTCCCCAGCCTCCATAAAATATTTTATGGGACTTTTACACGTAAAACTGGCATCGAATGATACAGTAGTAATTCTAAAAGTAAATTAGCTCACACAGAAATGCAAACTATCTTTAAGCTTCAAACCCTAGAACCGGTCGGGTTGAACCAAGACTTTGAAATAAAATGGTTCATGTGACCCATTTTTTTATAATTTTCATAACTGTTCACCTGTATATTTGAATTTTTGTATATTCCTCATCTGACTCTCCCCTATTTCTGTAATGTTATCCTTAAATATTTAATGTTCTTTTGTTTTTTCATATATCCTGGAGGTTATGCTTCCTCCAACTTGAAGAAATCATTACCAAAGTGTTCCCAAATATGGTGACCAATATTTATCTGACCATTTCACAATAGACTATCTTCCCAACATATTCAAGAGATACCTAAATACAGTATATATAACTTTTCTATTTAATATCATAATGGACAAAGGACCACTATAAAATGGCCATCACAATTAATGCAGACATCACAGGCGCACATAGAACAACTACCTTTCACCTCTAGTGACCATTGCTCCATATTGACACTATTTCTGGCACTCGAAACCAGAAGTGCAGGACATACGGGAGCCAGGACCAATAGAATGGACTTTGGAACTCATATAAAAGGATAATGCAGGCACAGGTGAGTACATGCCTTGACAAAGAGACCAGCAGCATCTCAAAACACATTGGCGGACTCCCTGTGCAATCCAGAAATGCTGGCTGCCCATCCTTATCACTGCAACTGGTAAAGCCTATAGGAGCCTCATGCAGAGCAAACCGGTTACTCTGCATGCTGTCTTGACATGACTTGTGGCTCCTCTTCACCTTTGGTGGTAGGACGCATAAACTTTCTCTTCCTGGACATATGTTGGATTTGTGATGTTTCATTGCAGTAATTTTTTTCCACTCTTTTATGCTATTGTCTCCACCATTAGGAAACTTGTCCACTGATATCACACTGGTGTGTTTCCAATACCTCCTACATTACCAGCATATTTGTTTTTTTGCCATTTTGTTCCAACAAATGAAGATGTTACCTATGTGACCGCAAGTTATCACATGCAGATTTTTAGCTATTTCATAAGATCATATGTTCCCATTGTTGCTGTATTAACCTTGCAACACTATAGACAGGCATCTCTGTCATTTCATTTCACTTTATCATTGTTTATACAGTACTAATGAAGGTGTTACCTACTGTATGTGACCGCAAATTACATGCAGATTTTTTAGTTTCATTTTATTTTTATGTGATCTTATATCTCTCCTGCTGCTTCATTAACTTGGCAGTTCTATAGACAGGCACCTCTGTAATTTGCTTCATCTTATTATTGTTTTTGGATCATTTGGAGATCCCTTTTGGATCATTTGGAGATCCCTTTGTAATAAACTGTTTTTTTATGACTGGTGCACAAACATCTTTGTCATTTATTTTCACTTTATTATTGTATAAATGAAGGTGTTACCTATGTGACTGCTAATTACAAGCAGATTTTTAGTTTAGTTTATGTGATTTTATATCTCTTCTGCTGCTGCATTAACTTTGCAGTACTATAGACAGGCGTCTCTGTCATTATACTTAATTTTAGTATTATTTTTAGGATCATTTGTAGATCCCTGTGTAATAAACTGCCTTTTTCTATGATTGGTGCACAGTTTTTTGGTTTACTGGGCAGCGCCAACTTTTAATGCATCCTATTTTGTCTTTCACTATTGAATATTTGGTTTCACTAGGGAAACCTATTGTCAAAAAGGCCAGCTATACCCAGAGAAGTGCCCTACTCTTCCATAAACACTTTTTGTTATACTTATTTACAAATTATTAACCTGATTACATTGTCTACATTCATGTACTATGGCACAAGGGTCTCCATGGTAATTATGCCCTTTAACTCCTCCCTATTGATGCAAATGGTATAGTCACCCCCCTTAAGTTGGGTTTGACTTCTTTGAGACCTATATATTTTAATTTTGTTGGATCGCATTGGTGGTACTGTTTCAAATGTGTGGATAATGGGTGTTCCTCTGGCCCTTCTCTAATGTTAAGGTGGTGTTCGTTGATCCTCACTTTCAGTGGTCTAAAAGTTCTTCCTAGAGTATATATTGTTTAGAGCAAGGACTTTCCAGAATATATATATTATAGCCTTGTTGTGTCAATCAAAATTTATGTACAACTAATAAAGTGCATCAATGTCACATTGCATACATTGTTATATTTTTTACCACACTTCAACAAGGCATTCATGCAGCACAGGAGTGTAGCACAGTATATGTGCTGCTAATTTTTAGAGTGGTTGTGATTTATGAAGTGGTGGCATATCCAAAAGAAAATGGCTTACTGGTAGCAAGATACATGGGAAGGTAGATGAGAGCAGAAATCAGGAGAAGATTAGTAAATTTTGGGAAGCAATACACTTATTGTGGTTCTCAAAGGAATATGCTTTAGTGATCTTCCAGATGTCTGATCTGATGTGCTTACTTTCAGTCTGTATAGTCTGTGTAATTCATTTATTAGTCTGCAGCAATATATAATTGTTCTTTTCAATCTTTTTTTTTATTTATTGGAACATGAATATACATGTAAAAAGTAAAAAGATAATAAATAAAATATTAGTAAGTATAAATATCCAAAACCATTATCAAGTCAGTAGATAGAATGGGAGGTAGACCCAGATCCAAACCAAAAAGAAAAAAATACCCACACATCATCTGAGTCATGGGTATTGGTAAAGGAAATTATGGGATCTTGAGATTACATTCAATTTTTTTTACCAAATTGTACTCGGGAAACACTCCCAAAGCTGATCTCTAAGCGAAGAGGGTATGGTGTCAATCTACTGTAGCTCTACCATGTCTCAAAGTAGCATTCAGTAAACCTCTCTTTTTTGCAGTGAAGCTTCCAACCAATCATTTAAGGAAGGGATGTGGAATCTCCTGCCTGGGGGCAGTATCAGGCCCTCAAAATCATTTGGTCTGGCAATCTGAGCTTTTTTCTGCTAGCCTCATCTGGCTAGCAGGATGCCTAGAATGGCACACTGCAACTAAAATCTATGCAGCAGTGCCACCTGATGTGTCCTCAGGATGCTTCAAATTGTCACACCATTACCCTTACAGCTCCTGAGAATGCTCCGAGCATTGCTGTAATCACTGGTGATTGTGGCCATGCCCCATGTGACATCACATGGAAGGGATGTGGCCTGATCCAGACCTGCAAATAGTGTTATATATATCAAAATGGCCCTCAGCAGAAAAAAGGTTCACCACCCCTGCTTTAAGTAGACAAAAGGATTGAGAATGGAAAGGTGGTGGGGGGCAGGTTGTAGCCACATTTGCAAAATATTTTTTGGGGCTTCAGTGGATACTGCTAAAAACAATTTCTGTGCCCCTGCACAACACGGGTGCCCTCAGGTAGGATACATGAAATTGCCCATTCAGGAGAGAGAGGTAGAGAGTTAACAAAGTGATGAGTAACATAAACACAAACCTGAGCCCAAAATCTTTGTACAGTACCAACATACATACCCAAAGATAATGCATTAAGTCTGTCTTTAGAGACCCACACATGGGACAAAAGTGATACTCTGCCAATCCTATCAAATATCTGGGATGTGGAGAAAGATATGGCCTTTAAAATATATTGAGAAAAATCTCTACATATGATGCTGTGAGGATCACTTTAACAGAAGCTAGTGTCGGCAACAATATATATGTGGTTAGGGATGGGAATTGATCTCTCAATTGTGCTAACTGTGTTTTTAAAGTGTCATATTGTAGTGGGGTGTGGAGAAAGGAATAAGGCACAGATATGGCTTTTTGAGGCATTAACGTGAGAGGTACTGTAAATGGCTAAGGATGCACTGGCTAGTATTAGAGCCAGATATACAGATACATATATGAACACAAGGGTTCATATGGGCATTCTATAAAGGTGCTGCAGTATATAGTGCTGGAAATTTGGTGTGTTTTGACCAAGGATGTGTGGAAAAGGTAGACAGGGGAGGCAGTGCCTCACCTTCCAAACACTTTTTACTCCAGAGTTTTGACTATAAAAATTATTAGAATAATACAAAGAAGATGTAGATAATATTTTCTTTACATTTTTCTTATAATTTTAATATTCAAATCTCTGGGGTATACCTAAGTATAACAGGAAAGGATGTGCCTCATCTGCCTCACCTGACTGCACATCACACTTATGAGGAGCGTTTTCTGTCAATAAAAGTTGATCTAGCAGATCATCTGGGGACAACACTCTAGAGAGAGTAGCAATGTAATGTTGAGTAAATAAGCTTGGGAAAGGGTCAGAGCACATTATATTTTTCAGCAGCCTGTGATAACAGCAGTGGTTTCCCTTTCAATCCTCAATACGCTGCCTAACACAAATCAAGCCATATGAGGAGTATAAGGTGAAAAGATGTCCTGCATCCGCATGTTGAAAGCCTGGTTTGTACAATATGGGAAAGAAAAGAAAACATACAAAAGAAAGGAAACACATAAGGGTTTAACTTGCATTTATGGCAGAGAAGGTGCCATACTCTGCATATAGACATTAGCAATAGGATATTTTGGGCAGTTGCAGGCACCTTGCTATCATGTACAGTAGGTGGAGGAATGAGGGCAAGCTAACTCTTTCCAGGACAGCAGTCTCTAATTATGTATTTACATACATATTGTTGTTACGCAGCCAATCTCTCAAATAACAAATGTTGCCCACCTGTAAGCAGAAATATTAGGTAAATTAGTACAGCCATTGGATTTGCTTTGTTGACATTTCACGAGGCCTATCCAAGGCTTCTTACCATTCCAAATGGAGGTGCAGATCACCCTTTCTATATCTAGAGTATCACACTGAGACAACTGAATGGAAAGGGATTGATAGGGTTAAAGTATTCTGGGAAATAGAATCATCTTCACCAGGTTGGCCCATCCTAAAAAGGAAAGAGTAAGCTTTCCCCATCCTTTTGAATCTCCCAGGATGCTACGCAAAATGGTTGTCAAATTTTATGTATATAAATTATTAAGGTTTTTGGGTTATTGCACCCCCAAGTATGTAATTGCCTTGGTTGCCTAGACAATGGGGATGTCTCTGGACAATCTTGGGTGTATACAGCCCTTTTGAAAAACTAGCATTGGACGTTTTACAATTCATTGTGAAACCCAAAACTGAACCAAATTCCCTGATTTGCACCATCAGAGGTCCAAAGGGCTTCTCTGGGATCTGAAACATATAATAAGACATTGTCCTTGATTCAGTAAGGATCACTATTGTGATCGCCATAGTGATTACGCACACAGCCTCACTGCAAAGATATGCTAATGATTGCAAATGCAATGCCATATTCATCCTAACATAAGGATGCCTCCTTTGCCTTACACACATCCATAATACTTAGCAAGACTTCAAAACCATCAGTAACATCGAGTACAATCGCAGCTTCATGCTCACTTGCACAAGGACTGACCTTACTCAGGAATTGCTAACCTCATTGCATGCAGTAAAAGCACAAGCTGCATATGTTATTGCAATGGCTATTTTATGCATGCCCCTACAATGGCATTCAAATGCACTGGCATGCCTGCATTTTGCCAACCACCCCCCTGTCACCAACTCCAAATGGTGCTTCCTGTCAATCACTCTGTGATGGGTCTGCATAGTCCCTCTGATTACAGTCCTGATCATAGTGGAGTGTTCATGCACTCATACTGTGATGCATGAAAAGAATGCAACAATCTGAAGATTGTGTGCATAATCACAATTGTGATCGGTAATGACTCAGGCCCATTGTCCTCAAAGGCCGGCAACTTAATGGCCTCATTCCCAATGCAAATACCCTGAGTCAGTTGCCAGTTTTGTAGAACTCTGAGCATAATGTCTTAGGCCATATTAAAGAGTAGGGGTGATAGGGGACAACCCTATTTTGTACCGCATGACATGGTGAGGCTATCTCCAATAGTCCATTCAATTAACAATGAAGTAGAAGAAAGAGTATAAAAGAAGTTGATTAGAGCCATAATGTTAGGATCAAACCCCTGCCTGTCTAGGATTTCACAGAAATATGGCCAGTAAACCACATCAAGGCCTTAGAAGTGTTTAGACTTAAAGGAATACCAGGGGAATCAGATTGAAGGTTGGCAGCTATACTATCACAATTGCAGTGCATATGTCTTTAACAGGATGCCATTCTCCAACAAAGCCCAGTTATACCCCTTTTACACCAAAATCCAGGGTCTGACCCTGGAATTTGAACACTGGTCAATCCTGGGTCGAATTCTGCTTCAGACCCCGTTCACACTGCAATTCGACCCGGGTTAGACCCAGGTTATTCCCGGGTTTGCCCCGGGTTATTCCCGGGTTTGCCCCGTACACTCTGAACCCGGGTAATCCCTGCTTTTCCCTGCTTTTCCCTATAAATGTCATTAAAAATGGGCTTTTTTAAGGGCTGACAAAGATGAGGTCACAAAAGGCAACAAAAGAGAGGGGTGGGAACTGCTTACAGCATTGCTACATGTTGCTGTTCTGGCTGTGGCAGGCTGTGTATTAGCCTGTGTTTGTGGCTGCTGGTCAGGCTGTGGTGCAGCCTGCAGTTCTGGCTGTGGCAGGCTGTGTGCCTGCCTGCTTTTGTGGCTGCTGGTCAGGCTGCTGTGGTGTAGAAGGATAGGCAGGCAAGCGATGGCTTCATGTGTGTCTCTCTCTGCAGGGCACTGACTAGTTACATCACCTGCCTCTGCCCCAGAAGCTCCAATCAGCATCTTTCAGAGCTAGCTGGGTCAAATAAGCAGGGTAGCACCCGTTCACACTGCCTCATGACCCAGGAACAACCCGTGTTCAACCCTGCTCTCAACCCGAGTAAGATTCCCGGGTAAATCAACCCGGGAATTTTTTCTGGGAGCCATTCACACAGAGCATCGACCCGGGTTGACCCGGCAATAACCCGGGTTATTCAGTTGGTGTAAAAGGGGTATTAGAGATCCATAAGTAAAGAGGAAAAAATGTCAATAGTCTGTGAATTATAAACTTGACTACTAGTTTAAAGCCAACATTTAATAAAGTAATTGGGCAATATGAAGAAGGCAAATTTGGGCACTTATTTGGCTTAGGGATATGAGTAGTAAAGGTCTGATTTCAACTAGAAAAAGTGGAGTATCTTTATCTAACAATGTAGTCATTAGGCTAGGATCATAAGATGAGGCTTGATAAAGAAGACAATAGTAATCCTGGAATACCAGTGCAATGTCAGAAGTTTTTGTAATGCCAGTTGAGGAGTGGGGATCATGAAGGGCTATAACATATGTCATATTTTAAATGATTTACTAATATTAGCTGACAAAGTCCCCATCCTGTTAGTTATGTATAATTAAAATAAATGAACAGTAACAATAAACAATAGATATACATTTGACTTTTGTTTAAGATACAAGTGGTTGCACATTCACACTATAAGCTGCTACATGTATTTCAGCATATCATCATTGTACAAAATGAAGCTTGTGTTTCAGACTGATGATTTTGCTCCACATTCCACAACTTCCAGGCATGAAGCCAATATGAACATAAGTCTCTATATGAAGATATCATCTCAAATCTACAAACATTAACAATAATAACCTTTTATTTTTTAATTTTTATTTTCATTTGTTGAAGTAAAAACCCATAGAAAAATCTTCAAGACATAGACAAGTAAGTCAAGCATAAAACAAAACATTATGCACGGTATGCACATATCAGAGCACATTTTAGTGGACAACCTTTTCAAAATATAGGTGTTTATATAGCCAAAGACGTGTGTAAAATACAGACACATACTGTATATAATGTTTGGATATAAATGTAAGTGGGAGATACAGTTAAAGATAAAAGTAAGAAAAAAGGGGATTTCTGGCACTCACCCATTGGATAACAACAGGAGGATCACCCAAAATAATTGGAGTTTCATACCACTGGGTCAGACGCATGCTATGGTGGATCTGGGATTGTGTTGAGGTTGGCACAGTTGCTTTAAAGCTTTCCCATGTATCACAGAAGGAAAGAACCTTCTTGACTTTATCAAATGTCATCTCCACCCAGTCCATTCCAAAACTAAATGTTAATTTCTCCCTATATAGTTAAAAATGAATAGAGGTTGGGTGTACCTACTCTTGCAAAATTTTATTTTTTGCCGCAACAATAATTTCCTACCGCTCAATGTAAGTCTCTTTCCCCAGTGGAAAAATCCCCAGAATTACACATTCAGGAATAAAATGGACATAGCTCACCTTTTTTTTTATCTCAGCCTCCCTTCTTACTCACCTCCAGAATCCTTGGACCATTGGATACTCCCAAAGACAGTGATAAATGTCAGCCTCTTCCCTGGAACATCTAGGGCAAGTATGAGAATTGGATAAACCCATTCTATGTCATCTGTTGGGGGACAAATAAGTCCTATGATACACATCTAAGAGAAAAGATAATTATATGTACTAGCAATCAGCAGTATGTGCAACATCAGCAACCCTTGTACTACAGTAGGTCATTATTTGAAAGAGTTGAGAATTGTGTCAGCCATTGCCACACCCTCTAACTGACCAAGTCATGATCTAAGTCTTTGCTTAGGAATTTATAATAGATAAAAATAGCCTTACATGAGGATGGATTTAATTACTATAGTACTGTATATTTGCAACTTTTTTAAAGAGTAACATTTTAAGCATATATTTATATAGTGAGGAGTAACCAGTTCTGTTCTCTCTATGTAAAAGAATCTCATTCATTGATCAACACTTGTACCATTTCTCAGGTTTTTCAACTTAATAAAGCACAACATAGTAACATATAGCAGCTCAATAACAGTTACAAATTATTAAAGGATCAAATACATCCGTCAGCCAGTGTGTTGCACAAAAATACTCAAGTCACTATATTTATTTTATTATTTATTGCCAGTTATTTATATAGCCCACACATATTCCGCAGTGCTTTACAAATTATATTTGGCCATTCACATTAGTCCCTGGGACGAATACAATCTATCTACCACATGCTCACACACATACACATTACCTGTATATTTTTGGAGTGTGGGAGGAAACCCACGCAAGCACAGGGAGAATATACAGACTCCACACACCTAGTGCTGTGGTAGGAATCAAACCCATCACCTCAGTGAGATAATAGGTTTTGCATTTATTGCAGTATTGTATTAAATAAAAAGTGAAAACCTGCTCTGAAAAAGCTTCTTTGTGAATGTAGCTCCTACTGTTATTCAATTGTGCACGGTTTTATTCAGAAATATAGAAACAAACAAATTACAGTAGTATTAGGAAAGAATCTATCAGTATATCTAGTCTGCCATTTTATCTCTACATTTTAAAAATATGTTTATCCTATGTTTTATTTTATTACAGAAGGGAGATGGGATCATATCTGCATATGTACACAAATATTCATCTTGCAGTATGAATTCACTTTTTCTGAAATACAAATTGTGTCCATTATCCTTTCAACTTAACAAAGGTTCATTAGGTATTGTTGGGTTATATAAATATTGTTTTTACCAGTTAGAAAATACCAGTTAGAAAAAGGGAATACCTGGAAAAGATATGCAGAGAGCACAGGAAAGTGTCTCTGGATGAGTGATCACATAGTGACAATGGGACATTGGCTTGAATCCACCTGGATTCATTACTGTACATCACCATGCATGATGAATCATTACACCTGACCATGTGTTCTTAAGTATGAATTGTCTGTAAGCTGGTTCATACAATGGCTCAGTGCAAGGGCAATTAAGGTTCATAGGTAGGGCATAGGTAGTGCTTTGACAGCACTAATCAGTGCAGAGTATGCACAGGCCATACACTATAGAGCTGCAGCCATTGTTAGGAATTCTTCCTGAAATCCTGTGGCCAAATCACAACCCAACAATGACAGAGCAATCACTTCTTCACAAACTTAATAGATTGGGAAGTGTGTGTACACCCTGAAGCACACTTGTTGGCATGAACAAATTACTTGGCCAATTTAGGAAGTGGTGCATAGAAACCAAAATGTACTAAATAAGCATAAGTAAAAGTTGTAACAAGGTTTCCATAGGTGAACCTGCGGAAGGATCATTTACTCTCCAAGAAATTATATGTACTGTAGTTTTGACATATAGTCATGCACGATTATTTATCCAGCATGTTTTCAAGCTGAATAAATAAATTGTTTTCCAAAAACACTGCATAAGTGTAGCTCCGATGCTGGCTGAGCACTCCTACCTGTGAGGAATGAGTGTCGTTGTTAATCACATATCAAGTTTTTTTGCAACAGTATTCATTGTCTAGTATTCAGCTGCCTGATGATTTACCATTATGAGCATAGTAAGCTATTTGGTTCAGGATTAATAATTATTTTTCCACAAGACCTGCCTTTATGCAATCATACTAGTATTTTGAAGAGACATCAGTTATATTACTATTAAAACACTGTAACAAATCCAGAATTAACATTTTATTTACAACAAGATACACTATAATCATTTTTAAATGCATTAGTACCATTGGTTAGGCTGTAACAGTGATGTCTGGTGAGGTGAGGCAGAGCCTTTCCTGTCATACTTAGGAATACTCCAGAGCTTTGACTATAACAATTATAAGAACAATATAAAGAAAATATCATAAATATCTTCTTTGTATTTTTCTTATAAGTTTATAGAAAAAAACTGTAGAGTAAAAAGTGTATGGCTGCCTCCCCTTTCTACCTTTTCCGCAAATCCATGATCAAAACACACCAAATTCCCAGAACTATAGACTGCTGCACCTTTATATAATGCCCACATGAACCCTCAGGTTGATATATGTTTCTGTAAATCTGGCTTTGATACTAGATAGTGCCACCCCACCATTTACCTCACCACACATCACTGGGCTGTAACAACCACTAGAAATTAACCTTGTTACACCCAGGGCTTTTGAATCAATGGTTTTGATTATATTACCCTTAAGAAGGCATTGATATGCATATATTATCTATGGTACCCCATTGCTGATAATTTAGGTATCCTATATATTTATTGAATACACATTATTAATGTTAACTATGTTAGAGACCACTAAATAGTTTTGTAATATTTTTACTTTATTTATCAGCAAATATAAATTTTAAAACACAAATTTGAATGTCTATATTCGAATGTGGTCACAATTCATTAACAACCACATAAGTGTTCATCTAATATTTTATTAGTTTATAATAATAGTTCCATATTATTCATGAATAATTAATCATATGTAATATTAAGTGTGTCCCATAAAGAGTTCTCTCTTTTTTGTCTTTGCAGCCTCACTCTTTGAGTACATAGAATTCAACTCTAGGGAGCACCATCAACATTTTGATTTATACTTTATGAGTATTCTAATAATTGTATAAATAGTTGGCTTCATCATATTTATCTCCTCTAACTATCTACAGTATTTGTTTTATCCTGTGCAGAATCTATTTCAATCCCTTGTTTTGATTGTAGTTAGATCAGTAAATGTCTGATGAACCCAGTGAATTATTGTAACCTTATTATCATTACAGGGTCAATTTTTACTGCCCATGAAGTTGATGTTTTCTAGAAGGTTTATTTCAGCTCTGAACCAAAACAGCTAGATTTATAAAAAGGTTGAACATAATTTATCTTTTTTTCTCTCCATCTCACTATCTATGTAACTGGAAGTGCCTAAACCAATTTGTTCTTTATTTACAGCTTTATATACTGATGCATCTTATAAATATTTTTACTTTTACACCCTCCAATTTATTTTCTCTGTAGTTGTTACTGCTAAAGTTACCAATGGTCAAGTGAACAAGCCTCCAATGCTGCCTTATAATGAGTGCAATGGTAAGGCAGATATGTATTAAAAATGATGATCTTTTGCCTCTATCATATTTCAAGTGTAAAAACTGCAGTAGCTGTAAATCAGCACCATCTGAGAATGTCGATAGTTTAATCAGGAGACTCAAAGGCAGCAAATAGTAATCAGTATAACTGTTGACATATGGGATTGTAACAGCTTCTTGCTGAAAGCGGACTGGGCTCAGGAATACAGCTCATGTTGTATCAGAGAGCAAACATCAGATTTCTCGTTGAACTACAGTACAGTAGTTAAATGAGCTTCAGTGAATAAATTGTGATCTTAAGGGGTATTTTAGTTTCAGTGTCCAAAGGTTTCCAGTGATGCATTTGAGCCTAGTTTTGACATGACTTTGGAAATTATGGAGATCAGGTGTCTGTTTCTATACTTGTTTTGTGGCATCTATAGCATGTAGTTATTGGCCAATGTAAAGAAGAAAAATGTAACATATGAATTGATGTTCTTTACAGTAATGCTTATTTAAGAATAAGAAAAAATTACACTGAAACAAAAAGTTTTTAAGTAATAAATTATAGAGATATTTGCCTAATTTGTTTTAGTTGTTATTTGTCTTGTGTGCAGGAAATGTAAGTGTTTTAACACTCTACCTTTGTACAAAGACTTGCTTTCATTGACAATTAATTTGTTTATACACAGGTGGTAGAAGTGATTTGTATTTCATTATTCCTCCCCTTCTCCTTTTCCTCCCACTTTCTTTAACTCTTAACCACATTAACTGAATGTTTTCCCAAAAACCACTCTGAAATTCATCTTTTTATGATTTACTTAGGGTGACAACATCTATTTAATACTTACCATACATGATTTTATAAAGAAAAAAAAATTAAACACTAAACATTAACATACATTTTTACTACTGTATATTGGTCATTGATATATTGGACTATCAGTGTTTGGAAAATTGCAACCATTTCAACTTTGATTTACTCAGTAGCTGCTCTTCTATGCAGCTGCCAGTTACACAATGGGGGGCTGTGGGGACTTAATTTACATTTCCTCAGTTGCTGCTCCTCTTTGCAGCCACTGGAAGGGAGGTCCTGCCATGCTTACCGATCAGCAGTAATTGGCAGCATAGCAGTCACTGGGAGATGGTGGTGAGCCATACAATTAGCTTAGTGAGGTTGAATAGTAATGCATCATGGTGAGGGAAGGTGGTGAAGGGACTTGGGAGGCCATATACACAGAGAGATGACTCTGTAATGTGTACAATACAATGTCTAATGCATGGCAGTTTAGCATAGAATGTTGCTGGGTGGTATAAAGTAGCATAGAAATGTCAGATGGTGGGCACTTGTGGACAGTGCATTGAGTTCAGTAGGCTTTGATAAGAATACTGAACTTCAATTGCATGGTCTTTATGTAATGGTGGGAGTGCATCTTTTTGGTCAACACAGACACCAGTATAAATGAAAGAACTCACACACCACCAAGTGATTTTTTTTTTAAATTCTGTAGTGAAGATTTAAAAAAGAAAAAAGGCCCTTACCAGGTCTCAAACCTGGTATGCCCACTCTGCAAGGCACTCACCCAAACCTCTAGCCCACACACTCCAGCTGTGTTGAAATCAGCACCTGTCATGTACAGCACAGAGTGCAACAGTTTAGTGTTGATGCACTGTGTGTCACTCCCGATTGGCTCCACTGGGCATGCGCAGTACTTTGAGACTTCACATGCCACAGCATAGCATGACCACCAGGGCACTATGTGGTGAACTGCATGGAGCACCGCACACCACTTTCTTGAGCACACAGTGCATCAGCAGGGAAGTGGCATAAAGTAGCATAGAAATGCCAGGTGGTATGAAGTTGTGGACAATGTATTGAGTGCAGTATGCTTTGACAAGTATACTGAACCTCAATTACTCTGTCTTTATGCAATGCTGGGAGTGCGTGTTTTTGGTCAACACAGATACCTATATTAATGACAGAACTCACACACCACCAAATGATTTCTTTTTAATCCTGTAGTGAACATAATTTTTTTTTTTTTTAAATAGTTATTTTCCAGGTCTCAAACCCGGCACGACCACTCTGCAAGGCGCTCACCCAATCCTCTTGCCCACATATGCCAGCCATATCAAGAGCCACTGCTGTCATGTATGTGATGTGACATCTGCAAATTACAGCAGGCAATGTGTACAATTTCAATAGCAGGCTCATCCTTGTGCACTCCACCCACTGCTGTTTTTAATAATATAAAAATGTCTTCTTTTCAAAATATTATACTACTGTAGTATATGTTAACATGGTACCCCACCATTAGAGAATAATTCATCCCATCTCAATGAAAGCTGTGCATGCATCTCATTGATGTACATTATCGGTTACATGGTCATAAGAATATGGCAATTACACTACTGTAGTTATGTATGTGTACTGATTTGTGTCCCGTTCAAAGAGCTTCTGCAATATTATTAAAAAGATTGGTTGTGCGAACATGCAACATGCAAATACACTGAATGTGATTGGCCCAATTGTCAGAGATATCCATTAACTTCTATAGTATGGTATTGAGTAGTACAAATTTCATCAGTGGTGCACTCCATGCCCAGCAGTTAAGCAGTGTAATACATGCCTTGGATTCTAAATTGTTTTAGAATGTCACGGTGCACCACAGTACAGCCATCAGGAAACGTTCCATGGCGTGACTCAGAAGCCATAATGTTGCGCTATGAGCAACAAATTGTCTAGACCCATCTGTATGCAAAGAGGATGGGAGGTCTCACTGTTATTGGTGACTGCTGTAAGATTACTATCTGGCTGCAGCCCGCTGTGCATTTCTGACACATCGCATCACTGGCGACCATGTCAGTTAATGGTTAGCCTGGAATGCTCGCAAATGATGAAACCACACCAGGAAAATGTTTAAGAATTGTATGATAAGAAAGAGTGGCAACTATCTGCAGTCAGGTAGGGGATTGTTATTGATAAAGATGATGATGGGTGTGTAATTTGTGACATAAGCATGAGGCTTATCTGGAAAGAAGCATAATAATAGTGCTGCCTTAAATGAGCTTTTAAACTGCTGTTTCTTTAGGCACCTTTGAATGCAATTGTAATATATTTCAAATGATGACTCTATTAGATGAATCATTTGAGAAAATTTTATAATTTAAGAAGTTTGCCTTTAAAATATGATCCAAAAGTGTTAGAGCGTTATGAAATGAGATTTAATTTTAAATTTATGTGGAACCCTATAAGTGATTTTATAAACTAATTCCTTAAAGGCAATTCCAAAAAGAGAATAATAGTGTGCACACCTACAAATGTGAAATGTGGTCAAATGTGTGCATGTATACAAAACTACATTTACTGTTGAATAATTTAGTGTGAAAATGTATAATTTAATTCTATATTATAGAACTAAAAAGGTTTCTTTGGTGTATTCATTCAACTGACTAATGCAGATGTTGGCAATAAGAAATGCTTTTTCAAATGAATATCTTAGCATAGTCATTTGAAAAACATTTCATTTTGTTTATTACATTTCTTCCTAGACAGCAATCTTATAGCAGATGTGAATGTTATTGTTTGAAACATGATTCACAACAGTTCTGAAATATTTTACAAGATAAAGCATATACAAATATTCTTTATGCTGCAAGTCGAGTGTATGAAGTTGATGCTTTAAGACACAGGGAACAAGGGAAAAGTAACTTTTAACAAGTATCAGTTAAGAATGACACTATGACATCCAATTGTAGCTCTCAAGAAATTCCACACCAGCAGTTTTCACAGGCAATTATTTCCTTTTAATGACTATTTGTTAAACTTTTTATTTAGATTCACTAATTTGCAAATGATCTCTATAGATGAGAGTGCAGGCGACTGGCAATTATTCTGCAGTTCAAATAAAGAAGACTTGTTTTGTATTTGTGTTAATACTGAAGAAATATTTGTCATTTGAAAAATAATAGTATTAAAAAAACTGAATGTAAATAAAATTATAACAATTTAATAAAAAAGGAAACACTGTATTGTACCTATTTTGGGGCAGTGCTAGAGTATCACTTTCCTGGTCCATGTCAAGTTATGAATAGAGATGAGGCAATTTCCATCAGTTCAGTTTGCTGGAAAATTTGTGTTATACTGTATTTTCATAATTAGTGAATGATATCAACCAGAACTTACAATGCAAATTGCTTAGATTTAATTTATTTTGTTTTATAAAATGTGCTCAAAATATTTTTAAGGACTTTTTTGATCTGTATTGTCATTTTTTTTCTAAATTCTTTAACTTTTGCCAAAGTGCAAAGTTATTTGTGTTTTCTTACTTTGTTCCCAACTCTGATTCAGCTCATTTGTTGCTTCTTCAGAAGTACATTCAAATACCTTTATTGTTTTGATTTACAGTAAGATAGAAGACTTTACCCCTAAAGCAAATATCAACTCCATTGTTTGTACTGACTTTATTAGAACTGGGTTTTCCTATGTTATATTAAATGAACTAAGGATAAAAGGCTAACAGTGATTGTTAGTTACATTTTTAGATATTTGGTCAATTACAGTTGTTGTATCACTAAGTTTTCAGAAAACAGAGTAACATACTTTGGTTTTTTTGCTGTGAATTTAATGTTCAGAAGCTCTTGTGATTCAGCTTTTATTTTAAACACAGTAGCTAATATTTAGACTGGGTTAAGTATTAAATTAAGTACTACACATTGAAACTTTGTTTCTATTAGAATTTTTAAAGCATAAAAGATTTCTGGTGATATAGCTAAAACAAATTAAATAAATTACATGGTAGCTCTCTTCACATTCCCTGATTCTTAAGCTGGGAACACATTATACGATGTATCTTATGATATATTGTTTTGACATGGATTGGAATGATATATTGTTTACAACATATAGTGTGCACGTCTGATCCATCATTCCTGATGGTCATTTGTTGCATTGTCCCATCTGCTGTGCTGCATGTCAGATGGAACGATGCAATGAACAATGCAGTGCAGTTACATACAGCATGTAATGATACATCGCACTGTCATATGCTGGATCATGCAGTGTGTATGGCATGAATGATGTATAATTACATCACATTGCCGCATCACCGGTTCGTACTATTGTATGGTGTGTACCCAGCTTTAGAATCATAATAGCTTAGTTGTGAGAATGGGCATCATGTTCTCATTCTACTTTGCTTTCCCTTGCCATTGAGATAGTTCTTGCTCCAAATAAGCAGATTACTTCTGAACTCATTTCCAGATTCATCTTCCATTTTTGCACTTTTACTATGCATATTTCACTCCCTCTTTTATTTTTTAATTTTGCATTAATACATTTCTTTCCTTGTAGCTCTCCTATTTTTGCCCTTTTCCAATGAAAATGTTGTCCTATGCTAGCTTTTCTAAGATCTAATTATACAATCTAATACAATCAATTACATTTATCTACTGTATCTAAACTATAATTGAGGTCATTTTCAATCAGAAGTCTGATTAAGTCATTTTACATTTCACAGTGATGTTGGCATAATCTGCTCTCTGGTATCGTCTTGTCCATTTGGTTTTGACCCTGTTTGTTGACTATGCTGTATGTCTCAGCATACTCCACTCCATCTAGAGTACACCAACACCTATATTAAGTAACTAATTCTGAGGGCCGCAACCTGTGTGTCGGACATGTCCAAACCTCCTTGTGGGGGTCCCTGGTGAATACCGCCGGCATATTAGACTCCGCTCTTCAGTAATAGGTCTTTCCAATCCCAAAATAAGGGTTAGCATCCACTATCCATCTGTGAGTTGTGACAGAATACTCTGGCAAACACACAAGGATCCTGCTGGTAATCTTTCACCTTGATACATGCTGGAGAACTTCCTCCAGAGTCGAGAAGCATGAACAAGACTGGGCCCAGATCATGCAGTGCTTACAAATGCTAATGCAACAATTTGGGGTCACTCAACTGCCTCTGGTACGACTAACTCCATCTCCTGTGGTGACTGTTTTAGCTAATGGTGCTTCCTGGAAGCCTTTTAGAAGCTCTTCGATGAGCCTGGGTGAGTATCCTCCACAGGGTCAGCTATTCTGCAGTTGAAGCAGCCAAACATGTGGGACAATATGCTCTGCAATTCCAAACCCTTGCCTCAGAGTTAGGGTGGAACAACAAAGCCTTAGTTTCTGCATTTCTGCAAGGTCTGTCAGAGCAAATTAAAGATGTACTGGTGTCCAGGGAATTGCCAACTTCTCTGGATGACCTGATTTCCTTGTGTATCTGGGTAGAACTTTACCACAGAGCGAGAGAATGAGAGAGGAAACAATCTCTGTGCTTCAGCTTCAAGCTTGCTGTGCATTTCACAGCTCCACTTCAGCCTCCAGAAGAGCCCATGCAGATCAGGAAGTCAAATCTTCTTGCCACATTGATGGAAAGGAGGCTTAAGAATAAGATGTGTATGGACTGCAGCAAACCAGGTCATCTTTTCTCTGGCTGTTCAAAACATCCAGGAAAAAAGAAGGCTTAACTGATTAAGGGGTAGTCAGATTTTCAACACACCCAAAAAGAAAATTATTCTTCTCTGTTTACCATCAATGTGACTCTGGTCCTAGAGAAACCTTCTTAAAAATGCTACAAGTATGGAGTAAAATGCAATCATGAAAGGATACAGGCTGCTGTTTTTGGAAAGTCTGAGTCTAACCCTTCTAGCCACTACTAAGCAAGAATGCTAACCACATACTGTGAGGACTACATTCATTCCTCTTGCAGGTTGTATGAGCACAGAGGGAAGCACCTGGCACAAGGAAGTACTTACCAAAAACCTTAGCGGCCACTAAGTTTCCTGGGTTATCATGGTCTCCAAAAGTGTCAGAGGAAGGATCAGAATAAGCAGTGCACTGCACCTTCATAGCTACACCTGGTCAATGTCCTCACACAACTAGATGGATACTATGTGAATGCACTTGCTGCAGTAATAACATCAAATCTTATTTTGAGTACATTCACCAACTAACACCTAAAAGTCCAGTAAGGTGGACTAAAACTATTTCATCCTGCTGATGAGTGTACATCGTAGAAGTATTATTACTTTTTAGATTTGATTCCCTGAACAAATGATGTCATCGCGACATCCATGTGACTTGCAGACAAACCATCACCATGACAACGGGATTAATGTAACGCTAGAATAAATACACAATATCAAACAAGTGAAATATACAATGCAAATTGAACGAAGTCACTTTTTGAAGCATACATAACGTACTGCTTACAACGATGCTGAAATATATATAACCATTACCTCAAGATTAGCTCAAAATACACTAAGGTATATTACAAAAATGTATTACAAAAATGTAAAATGAGAAACAGTACTGCATTGTTGTTACAAAAATAACCACCCAGAGTCAAAAAATTAGAAGCAGGAAAGAGGAAGATTTTCATTTAAACCCCTCGGGACACAAGTCCCCAGGCTATGAATCCATCGAGCCTCACTTTGCAAAAGTAAACGTCCCCTATCTCCACCTCTTGGGGGGACTGGGACATGGTCGATCATACGGTAGCGTAAACTTGCTAACGTATGGCCCTTTTCCAAAAGATGACAAGCTACAGGGAACTCACTACAACCATTAGTTAAGGCTGATCTAATATTTGAGCGATGCATTACCATTCGCTCTTTAAATTTACACTGCATTTTGCCAATATATAAAAGCCCACAAGGGCAAATAATTTGATATACAACGAATGTACTGTTGCAGTTTAATGAAAACCAAATCAGGAATTTCTTTCCTGACAAAGGGTGATAGAAAGTATCACCACTTAATAGATACCTAGAAGTTACGCAGGAGCATTTGAAACAACCCTTCTTAAGATTGATATTTGTTAAAAAATGTTTAGGGGTCACCTCTCGAGACAAATTGGAGATGTCGGCCTTAACTAACAGATCTTTCAGGTTGCGTCCTTGAGAGAAACTCGGCATTAACTCAGTATTAGTAATGGGAAGTGATTTATCTGATTTAATCAGATGTCAATGCTTTTTTGCTGCCTTGGTGATATTTGGAGTAAGAACATTATATCTGTTAACCCAAGTAAAAACTTGACTCTGCACTTGCTTATTACTTTTACTGAGAAGGTCCTTGCGATCCAAAGCCAATACTCTCTGTTTAGCAACTTGTAAAACTTGTGGGGAGTAGCCCCTATTCCTAAACTTCAAAATTAAATCAACAATTTGTGAAATTGCTACTTCTTTCTGGTTATTAATTCTCAAAATTCTAACCATTTGTGAGTATGGTAAACCAATTTTGAGATTTCTAGGATGACAGCTATGCATATGTAGAAGGGTGTGCGATCTGTGGGTTTAGTATGAACTGTAGTTGACAATAATTTGTTAGATTTAATAATTTTAACATCGAGGAAGTCGATGTTCACTTGGTTCATTCTAATAGTTAATTTGACAGGTGAGTCTGTCAAATTATCTCTCTCATCAATTTCACTTAGCTTGTTATCAGACCCTCTCCACAAAAGAAACAGGTCGTCAATAAACCTTTGTGTAAAAGGTAACGTTGGAAGAGATCGCATCATCTTTAAAGAATATTTCCTGTTCAATAAAAAACATATAAATATTAGCATATGCCGGGGCCACTGCTGAGCACATGGCACACCCAGTAAGTTGTAAATAATAATGCCCGTCAAACAGGAAAAAATTCTTAGTTAAAACAAATTCTAACAAAGAAACACAAAGTTCGACAAAATCTTCGTCATATAAACCACTGTTTTGTAAAAATAGTTTGGCACACCGCAACCCCTCAGAATGGGGGAATCACAGTGTGTAAGCTCGTCACGTCCGCACACACCATCCAGCTATCGTCATCCACTTCCTTCAGATCATTCAGCTTATTAAGAAACATTGTAGTGTCTAGAAGGAAGTTCTTATGTTGTTGAACCAACGGTTGAAATAAAGAGTCTAAAAAAATTGACGTAGGTTGTATGAGGGAACCACGGGCCAGGGGGAGGGACTATACCCTTATGCACCTTAGGCATGGTGTAAAACAAAGGGGTTAGTGGGAATTCAGGGATCAGTGCATCAAATAGCTCTCGTTCAATAATACCCTTATCCAGCGCCACAGTAAGGATGTTCACAAGATCCTTTTTAAAAGATGCTGTAGGATCACCAGATAAGTGGCAATAAGTATGAGTGTCATTCAATTGCCGTAACGCATTGGATCTATAGTCACTGATATCCTGTAAAACAATAGAACCCCCCTTGTCCGCAGGACGTATAACTAAATTGGTGTTGGTAGACAATGTTTTAATGGCCTTCCTTTCATCAGCGGACAGATTTGAATGTATTGATGGAGGGGACTTCATAATCTTTTTGGATTCATCTTCCAACATACGTAAATACGTCTTAATACTTGCATTGTTTGAAGTTGGCTCAAAATTAGAGCGTTTCAAAAAAATTTTAAGTTGTTTGGGCACAGAAGAAGCTTTAGTTGTTATTTTAGGAGGTTTATTAAAGAAAAATTAATTCAATTTCAGATTTTGATTCAATTGATTTTTCTCAATCAGCCATTGAAACTTATGAAACGGTACATTGGGAATAAATGACAATCCTTTATTAAGTCAATTAGTCTCTGCTTCGGTCAATACGACTGATGAGAAATTAAAAATTATTTCTTCTTCTGAAGGGGTGGCTTTTTGCCACGACCCTTTCCTTTTAAATTGCCCACCTCTTCTGGTGTATTTTGCTGGTCGCCGGAAATTCCTGAGCGGGTGCGTACCCCTAAAGTGATCTTCATACTAGATGTCTGTTCAGCGTCACTAGAGGTACTAATGCCTTCTGCTGATGAGTCCGTTTCAAAGGTAGATTTAGGATATCTGCATCTGAAGAAAGACTTTTTGGATGTATTAGAACTGCCACCTGATAACCATTGATACACACGATGGTGGGCAAAATCATTTTCCACTTTAGTGCGTTTTTCCTTTTTAAATTTTAAAAGGTCCCGCTTATAGATGACTATTTGATTATTTAATTTAGCCTTCCAATCTGTCTCAGTATCAGTTTGTAAAAGAGGCAAATGTTGCATTTCAAAGGATGTAATTTTATCTTTAACACTGATAATTTCTTTTTTAGTTTGTTCGATGACTAAAAGCATCAGGTAAAATGAACATTTGTTAAGAATTCCAATCAATTTTTTACAAAATTGTGGATTGTATCTGCCAATTGTCTGGCAGTTTTTCATCCTGAAGCCTCTGGGAATCATCTTTGATCTAAAATAGTCACTTAAACAGATTCCATGGTATTGAAAGTCAATTCCTTTCTTTTTCAGACTGAGCCAATCTCTAAAAATAACCTCAGGAGGTAGCAATACTGCTTGATCCTCAATTAATTCCTTTTCAAGTATATTTTCAGCCTCAGACTCAGAGTAGCGGAAAATATCCCCTATTGGGAACAACAGTGAGTTGAAGGGAATCTCACCCTCCTGGGACGCACTAGCAGCCATCGTCTCAGATAATTGACAGGTACTAATCAACAGAAAAAAAGTCACGCAACTGTATAAACACAGAATAGAATGTAGTTAGAAAAAAGCAACACGCAATGCAGGATCGACTCTCCTAGGACAAGTTAATATGTGGTTCACAAAGCATGTATATATACCAGCCGACAGATGAATAAGATCAAAAATCGATCCACTGTTATAGCTTTAAATAGTCCTGATTGTCATTAGTATCCACCACAGTGTTGTGATTGATTAAAAATAATTACTGATACAGGACTGAAGACCATGTAAATGACGCTGGGTGCCTTGACAGAAAGGGTCCAAGAACCTTGCAATACACAAATACAGAAGTCCGGCACTCCCACAGCAACAAGATAAAACTTGCGACAGTGCCTTCACAGAGAAAATCCACAAAGTGATGAAGTGCGGCACTCGTCATATACAAAATTAACTCCACACACGTAGTATGTATTATCGACGTTTCAGTGCTTTTTTAATTGCACTATCTTCAGGATAAAAACAGAACAAAACATACATCTTACCTTTATAGACTTCACCCCTGTGAAGGAACTTGCCAGGCGCTGGACCACACACCCGACCGGCGTCCCTGAACAAATGACGTCATCGCGACGTCCATGTGACTTGCAGACAAACCATCACCATGACAACAGGATTAATGTAACGCTAGAATAAATACACAATATCAAGCAAGTGAAATATACAATGCAAATTGAACAATGTCACTTTTTGAAGCATACATAACGTACTGCTTACAACGATGCTGAAATATATATAACCATTACCTCAAGATTAGCTCAAAATACACTAAGGTATATTACAAAAATGTATAATGAGAAACAGTACTGCATTGTTGTTACAAAAATAACCACCCAGAGTCAAAAAATTAGGAGCAGGAAAGAGGAAGATTTTCATTTATATATATATATATATATATATATATATATATATATATATATATCAGCGGCACTAGGAGACTTTTAAAGAAGTCTCCTAGTGCCACTGATTTGGTCCACCTGTCTACAGAAGGCACACAAGGATTTATCCACGGGTCTAGCTGAGTGCCGGTCCAACGTTGCTATATATATATATATATATATATATATATATATTTTTTTTTTTTTTTTTCTTACATTAAAATAGATTTGAGGGTGCTAGAAGAATGCAAATATATAAATGTAGACATGGTTTCTTAACCGCACAATCAGTCAATTATTTCCTTGTTGTAGTGTACTTTTCTCTCTTTAATTAATTCTGGATCCTTGGACCACTGATGGTGGACTCTTCTTGTATCAGATCTAGAGGCACCCCATTAATGGGTTAGATTACACTTTCTGGAATTAGACCCTCTCACCAAAAATCACCTGAAACATGGCCAAGAGGCCTCTTGTTAGTAAAATACCAATTTTTTTTTTTTTTGCTAAAGATAATAAAAAAAAAAAAAATTGCTTACATCCAATAAAATGGTGACCAATACCCAACTCCTATGTGGGGCAGATGTATCTTCACACAGATTAATTTTGGCATCAAAACAGACTGCCACCAGTGAGGTGTTCAACCATAGAGCTCACACTCTTTGGGATGATGGTGTGAAGTTACATTTGTCCCATATAGGCATTGGGAATTAGTCACCATTTATTTTATGTAAGCTAATTTATTTTTTTAAACTATTTTTTTTTTAAATAAACAAATTGGTATTTTATTAACAAGTGGCCTATCGACCAAGTTTCAGGTGATATTTTGGTGAGAGGGTCTAATTCCAAGGAGTGTCATTTAACCCATTGATGGGGTGACTCTAGAACTGATACAAGAAGAATCAACCCTCATTGGTCCCTGAAACCTGAATTAATTAAAGAAAGAAAAGTTCACTATATGAAGAATTATAGATTTTATATGATTGTGAGTTTTTTTCATAATAGTTTGTTGTTAAACTCTGGCCCCTCACTGATCAATAAGATGCTAATGTCATATGACTCCCATGATAATGATTTTTTGAAGTGTACAGGGCAGAAAGACCTTTTTTTTAAAGTCTGTCAGAATAGCCCAGGTAACAAAATTAAGAAGTTCCCACTAACCTGTTAACAAAGTCAGGAAATACTAAACAGATTTGTCTATCTTAGAGCTCATCTGAAGGTTCATTCAATTATGTTAATATTGTCACCAGGATATGTAGATTGCTCAGCCATTTGTGTTTACATCTATAGGAAGCAAGCACCATAGGGGGTTTAAAACAAAGAGTAGTCAGCCTGATATTCAGGTGTGATGAGATATAGCCAGATCAAAGATCAGTCATATTTCAGATGGTTTATGAGATAAAATTAATGTATCAGTGATAGCTGGAAGCTTGTAAAATCATATACATATAACTCGAATCAACATCCAGGTTGGGTGCAATTCACAAATCACTGAGACATACAGTTTCAAAGATATGAGATATCTCAAGAAAGCACCATCATAAACACATGATATCTACACTCACATAATAGCTAAAATAAGGACAAATAAGATAAACACCCCATATTTTAGGTAATTCTTCCACAGGGGAAGTTATGAAGGATTATTTGGTTTTAAGTTTAAAGGAGTTTGGAAGTTAGCTGGGAGGTTCCTGGACCCCGATTATCTTAATCCACCAATCAGAGATGACTAGTATGACACCATCCTAGGTGTGATGCTCTGTTGACAAAAAGGATTGAAGTCCTGTATGCTGGGTTCAAACTAAGGGATTACTGTCACATTGAAGTTTAACCTGCATTCCTTGCATTCTACCATTTTTATTTTAAATTGCTATATATGTATGTAACTTTGTAACCAGTCTTTTCTTTGTAACATTATTTTTAAGCATTGTACTTATTTTTGTAAATAAAGTATTTTTTATTAGTACATTTCATATATGCTCCGAAACCTAGGGGTACATTTAGTAACAATCAAGATAGGTTGAGATGACCATCTCGGGTGATTTATTCATTTTTTTCTCTGCTTGCAAATATACTGAAGGCAAAGTCGCGTGAGTTAGAGAGAGATTTATCTCATCTCGCTCGTAAAACTCGGGTGAGATAGCAATCTGGATTCTTATCAACATCGGGCCAAATCAGAAGTACTTTTCACTTAAAACATACATCTCTCAAATTTACCAAAACTCAGGAAGACTAGCTCGGGTGAGATAGGAGCAAATTCTCTGTCAAAATCACTTTTCAAACTCTCAACTCCCTGAGTTACGAGATGGTCAGAAACATACACAAATCATTGTGGTTATTTTTAAAAAAAATTGCGTGAGGTCCCCCCCAAAACACTAACCAGCCCCGGGCTTGCCAGCCTGTCCTGCTTCTTAACATTACAGGGAAAAAAATGTGTAGGTATCCACTGTAATGTAAGAACCATGGAGGAGCCACTCATTGGCTAAGCCCACGTGGGTCCCAGCCAATGAGCTGCTGCTAATGTTAGCCGCCACTGATTGGCAGGTGGCACGGGACTGAAGTGAACTCTTTCCCATGAGCTGACATATGCACAGTGTAACACCATGCAGAAGCATGTTGTTACACTGTATCTGGCCCACATATTAGATTTCTGCGGAGAACATTGAGGGACATCTTTTTTTATAAGTAATTTGATGGGATACTTTACGTTGACAAGGGGACATGAACATCTGAAAACAGGTGAGTATGTGTAAGTGTGTTTATGGATGCAATAAACCTTTATTTTCAAGGTGTGTTGTGTGTTTTATTAACCATTTCTTTACAGGTGAACTAAAGATACCAGTGAGCCCTTAATGCCCCGTATGTTGGTACTTGTGGTTCCAATGTAAAGACAATGATGAAAAATCTAATTTTTACTCTACACCTTACACTATCAACCCACCACCCACCACCCAGGGGTGGTGGGGATAGCCCTGGGATACCAGCCTAGGCCAGCGGTGCCCTGGAGCGGGTGACCCCTTTACTGGGGGTCACCAACTCCCTAGGGATTTCTGTCCTGGCCTGAATAATGGTCAGGGCTGATGCTGCGGCTGGGGGGCCCGGTGAAAGGGCACCCCTGGCTGTGGCATCAGTCCCCCAGTAGAAAGGGTCTAGGGCTGGTTTTAAATATACTGGGTACCTCACATCATTTTTTTTCTCCGTATATTTAAAACCATCTCTGTCCCTACTGCCTTGTGCTGGGTCTTAAATTACAGTGGAACCCTACACATTTTATTCCCTGTAATGTTAAGAATCAGGACTAGCTGGCATGTCTGGGGGTGGTTAGTGTTTTTTTGGGGGGGCTCACCTCATTTTTTATTAAAATTTAACCCCTTTATTAAAGGCCCAACACAAACAGCTTACACATATATCACTGATATGTGCATGCTGCTTGCTATGGCGAGTTTAAATTATTAAAACATACCAGCCTGGGTGAAGTGTGGTTAACATCCGATTATGAAAGTTTGCATCAATTCAAAAATCTTTAATTTCTGGGTAACTGGAGGAGCAGACTTTGGGTACCCCCTGGAGTGTTTTTATCTTTGTTTAGGTTTTTCAGTTCTTTTTTACAACAGTTAGAACCCTATTTCAAAGATTTTATTTGGTGTGTACTTTTTTATTTTTTTATTTTTGTGCAATTTGCATCAGGGGGGTGTACAATGGGTGCAGAGTGGTTGCAGCAATTTGGCACCCCGAAACTTCGATTCTCTTTTTTTAGTGCAGCACCTATTCATAGTCGAATCGTTTTCGCAGATTACATTGCATTGTCTTTATGTAGCAGAGAAAAGTCAATGTAATTGAATCTGTGTAAAAATGCTAACAGTCCAAAAATTAACAATGGCCCTTCAGTTTTGCAAATTCCAAAAATTCAAATCTTGAATAATACGGAACTCATATTTTTATTGGAGTCTCCCTGTGGTGCTGGGTTTCATTTCAAAGCCACCAGGCAAAAAAAAACAAAAAAACACTTTTTGCAACTACCTATTCAGTGTTGCTAAGTTTTCCCCTTTTGTTACCTAACACTTTGTGCACCTGCGAAAAGGAAGATAATTTCAAATTTGATTCAATACAATCAGGCAAAAAATAGGTCAGGCCCCTATTTTTTGGTGTTAAGAAACACTTTACAACCAAAAAAAGAATAGGACCAAAAGTAACTAAACTAACGGCCTTAAGTTAACAAGCAAAAAGCGCAAATGATTAATAAATAACACACTTCCTCTGACATGCCAGTTAAGTTTGGATTGGCTGGTACATTCTCAACATTCACTTTTAATACTAACCATGCTAAAATGCATCAACAAATGTGCTAGAATAGGCAATTAATTTTAGGCATCAAAAAACCACTACAACTGTATATTGTGCATTTAATTTTACAACATTTAACATCAAAATGGTTTGTTTTTGCAAATTTTACACACAGATCAATAATACATACAAATATTTTACAAAAAACAAATAAAAAATAGAGCCAATAACAAACAGTAAAAAAAAACATATCAGTCATTAAATTTAACATGCCTTATTTTTAAATACACATATAACCCAATTTTAAACATAAATATTCTAACAATATTATTTTTCATAATAAAAAACAGTTTATTTTGGCGGCAATAACCTTAACTCAGCCAGAGTTGCACACGTATATGTTTTTGGATTTTGTTTGTATAAAAATAATTCCATAAAGTATTGAAAAAGTATATATTTTGTTTTAAAAATAAAAAAGTGAACCTATCTTGATTTACCCCTGCCACCATAGCCAGTTTGGGTACCACCTCTGGTACAGAGGGTGCATCATGGTGGTGTGTTTATTGGTGTGGCACTGTGTGAGGTTGTGGTTGTAGTGATAGTGGGTGCTGCCTCAGGTAAGCAATTGACTGTTTGGTTACCTACATTTTGTAACATTGTAGTAAATTCACGTTGTGACGATTTTTTTCTGATCAATTACTCTTATCAATTGCTCAGTAAAGCGATTCTGAGTTTCATATTGTTGAAGATTTGTTTGCTCAAAATGTAAAATGGCTTCACATATAGATTCCATTGTATTGGATTGCCGGGTGATTTCCTGCCTAAGAATTTGCATACTTTTATTATGCCTGTGTCCAATTCTGGTGATAGGGGTGTTTTGACTCATATGTGTTGTCAGTAAGTCACTTTGTTGCTGCTATAATGCAGCCATTGCAAACCAGTAGTTATCATGTGGGTGGGGGGTGTTAGACTAGCAGGCAAGAGTTTTGGGGAAGATGGTCCGAGTGGTGTGTTAGGCACTTGTGGGGTATATGGTATTTCCATGAGGGTTATAAGTTCCTCATCTTCTTCTTCTTCTTCTTGTCCTTCTTGTAGGCTTTGATCTCCCAAACCTAATGCTTCTGGAATCCCTGCCATATCGGTGGAATCTGCAAAACAGTATTGTGTAATTTTGAGTTTTCATTTCTGGATAATTTTAAAAGCATTTAAAGAGGCTACAGACATGATGTTCTGTTTTTGATAATCCTTTCAAATAACAAAAACTTGCAGACCAGGCACCCGGCCTAGTTTGCGAAAAAAATCTACTTAGCACCATAAAAACTAGCCTGTCTTTTAACATTAAAAAAAGTTGAGTTTGTTAAAAAATAACCAGAAAAATGTCCAAACTCAGCTTATTATCTATGGCCTAACAAATGAGGTTCAATGTTACTAATGTAACATTGTGTAAACACAGATAGAACCTTGAATAAAAAACAGAAGTTATGTTGACACCATAAACTGACAAAATTAGTTTCCCTAAACTGCAAAAAAAATGAACTCAGGTTAAAATCTTATTTGAGAAAAAATTAAACATATTTGCACAACATTGATAAGTAAGTACATATCCCTATTTGACAAATAATGTAACAGTAAGATTTAATTATATTAGCCAACAGACAAATAACAAAATGAAAAGACCCAAACAATATATTATAGACTGCAATTCTTGATCCACCAAAAAATAAAAAAAATGTTTAGGTTTATGAAGAAGAAAGAATCACACTCTCACCATCCATATGGTGGGACAAATGACCAGATGCTCTTGTTTTAGGGGCCAACATTGTGGCTTCAACTGGTGAAGTTGTCAGAGTGCCCTTGGCAAAGATCGAGATGGCCATATTTTTGTTGGTTGGTTTGATGGGCCTACAAAGCATAGTGTATTATCATATTTGTGTTTTGCATTTATCTTTTCAAAACACCATTCTCTCTAAAATGAACTTACCTGCCTCCTCTGATTCTGGATCTTGCTGTTATCTGCTTCTTTTCTTGTAGTTACTGTTGCTTAATGTGTGTTTAAAAAATACATTAGTCATGTTTATTTATAATTAATAATATATGCCATATTTTGAAACTTTGGTTTTCCATAATTTGCAAGGTTCAATGGTATGTTTCTGACACTGCTTGTTTAAAAGATCACAGATTTTCTATTGTAATTAAACGGTTTCTAAAACTACATTCATGGTCAAAACATTTTGTATAAAAATTGAACAATCTAAAGACAATCCTGGAAACCTATAAATAGTTTTTACCAAGTTGGTTTACGTACTGTTGTTGTAACTCTGGCCCATAGTCATTTTTGAGCGAAAAGATGAGATGGGCGATAAAGTTTCGCCGATGACGTAATTTCACCAGGCGGAAAAATATCGCTGTATTGAAACACTTTCCGCATAGGCGAAAAGTCAATGCAATATAATAGGCAGAAAAGTATAACCGTATTCAAAGACTTTTAGCCTAGGTGGAAAGTCAGTGCAATGTAAAAGGCAGAAAAGTATCGCCTATGAATAGCAGGCGGAAAAAAAATGAAGAATTGGGGGCTTGGTGTGCAACGTTGTGGGAACCCCCGTGCAGCCTTCAGACAGTCCCCCAAAGGTAAACTGCATCTAAAAAAAATTGAAAAAATACTTAAGGACACCCAAAAAAACACTTTGCAATTCTGGGTGCAAAAAAAAAAAATTGGGGGTACAAACCAAAAAACAAGCGAACTTGACTCTGGGGGGGTCCACAAGTATGCCCCATGAGTTTTTTCATTGCAGGGGCTTGCAGCAGGTAAATTTTTTACAAATTTATCAAATTCACTTTAGCAACTTTAAAATATGCTGAACCCCATTTTCAAGTAAACCAAATTTGCAGGGTTAAGTTATTTTAAACCCAAAAAAACCACCAGAATACTATTCTGCCCCACTTATACAAAACCACTATTTAGAAGCTAATGAGCCCATAAAAAAGAACAAATACCTTCTCCAAGCCAAATCTGGGGGTACCATAGCTAATACCCATATCAGAGCATCTTTTGGGGGGTGTTAGACTATTTCCACCAATTAGGACAGTACTTTCCACTTGTTTAAGTTTTGCAGGGTCCCATTTTTGCGTACTTTCAAATTGAATACAGGGATACTCAGCCAAGCGCGCAATACTTTTTCGCCTCCAAAACACGCGATGTAGGCGAAAACTCTGGGAGGCGGAAAAGTATCGCTGCTCTGTGCAAATTGAATGGATATAAATTTATGCCAGGTTTTGGATTTAAAATAAAAATGCCGATTTGGGGTTTATGGGTGTAGGGTATAAATTTCAAACATGCAGCCTTTATTAAGTCCCTTAGAATAAATGGCGTTAATACAAATTGAAAAAACCCTCTGGAACCCCAAAAAATGTAGTTTAAAAATAGAAAAAAATTGAAAAAATAGAAAAAAAAAACTTACTAGTTTGGCCAGGGGCATCTGTGTCCCTGACATAGTTTCTTTGAACCACTTCTGGAGGAATGAGAGCTTTTAGTGGCTCCTCTTACTCCGCATATGAGGCGACATAAGGCGATCCACCACCAGTAGCTTGGCCAGCCTTCATTTCATCTGACATTTTAGACTTAACATGACGTTCTATGTCAGAAAAGCGTTTCTTACAATGGCCCTAATCCCTCTTGGTAGGGCTAACTGCATTCAACGCTGCAACCACACCAGACCAAATAACAGTTTTGCAACAAGCAGGGGTGCTTGAAGCTTTAGGGCCAAACAATAATTGCTGGTGTTTCATCACTTCAGTGACAAGCGTTCTGGTCATAACTAAACTTGACATTATGACCACTTTTGGTCTTTCACTTCTGGGTGGCTGTCACTTCACTCTCCTCACTGGTACTCACATGGGCCTCTGCAGCAGACACCAACTGCCCCTCAATCTAGCCCTGGTTCTATGGTCCCCAGACATCAGACAACAAATACTAATACAAACAACAGAGAGAAAAGCAAAAAAGAAAAAAGAACCACAAAAAAAAGAAAAAAGAAAAGAAAAAATTAGCCAGAAACAAGTCAACAACCACAAATCTACTTACTGTCCCTCACTCTTCAAACTCCTAACAATAACCCACAAGGTTGCTGCGTTTACAGGGCGAATTATAGGCTTAGTCATCAATGAAACACAGGACACCTGTTAAGCCAATATTTTTTTATTAAAAATGCATGTCTACAAAGATTAGGGTGCATTCTGGGTTTAAAATTAATACAATTACCAGGGCCTGGACAAATTAAAGCAAAACAACCGATTTAGTGCTAGCCAAAAAATCAACACAGAAGAGATAACTCGCTCCAGCTTGCTTACAAATCACCCGACAATCTCGACCTACATCACCATTGGCAAACTTGTTTAGCCTCAAATTGCCTGTTGGTAATTTTGGTAAAGGAAAAGGGATTAAGGCCCTCATTCAGAGCCGTACGCTCTGAGCATAGCGCACGCTCTGAATGAGGGCCGCCCTCCATAAAAATGGAGCGTCCTCCTGGACGATCGTATAGCTGTGGGTCACCACCCACAGCCTATACGAGTATGCAGTTTGATGGCCGCGATGGTCTTGACCATCGCGACCATCGACACTGCGAGCCGGAGCCTGCGGTTGAGGTTTTCAACCGCAAGGCCCGGAGTGATTTTGGCTCTATCAGAGCCAAAATCACTCCCACTGACATCACTAGAGATGTCAATGGGCCGGCTTCTGATGGTAGGCGTTCCCTTGGGAAGGCCCCCGTCAGGGAGGCACGCCCCCGGCACACCCACCAAAGGGGGCGTGCTGTCTGTCAACATCGACAGCACGCACCCTTTGATCAGACACAACGAGCGAAGGAAAGTCCTTGGCTCGTCGCGTCTGGTGCATGCGCATGACGGAGCTCCCTCCGTCGTGCGCATGCGCAGTGCACAACATCGACCCACTTGCGAGCGGACTGCCGCTCGCGAGTGGGTCTGAATCAGGGCCTAAATCACCCAAATTTTGGCGAGGTCCAGTGAGATAAATCACTTTGAAAATCGGGACCATCTCAAATCTTAGTAAATTTATCCCCTTTGAAGAGATTACACAGGTCTGCATTGAAAAAGCTTTTTTAATGAATTTATGTGATACTTATAGATTTTTGACTTCTTAACATGAAAATAACTCCTGATTTTGCATATCACATCATTTTTATCTGCAAAAAGTGTATTTATGAATGTCATTTTTTTTATATTCTTTAAAGTAATAAATGTATTCTGACTACATTTATCATAAAACATTGGCCCTCATTCAGAGCCGTACGCTCTGAGCAGAGCGCACGCTCTGAATGAGGGCCGGCCTCCTTGAAAATGGAGCGTCCTTCTGGACGCTCGTATAGCTGTGGGTCACCACCCACAGGCTATACGAGTGTGCATTTTGATGGCCGCGATGGTCGAGACCATCGCGACCATTGAAATTGCGAGCCGGAGCCTGCGGTTGAGGTTTTCAACCGCAAGCTCCAGAGTGATTTTGGCTCTATCAGAGCCAAAATCACTCCCACTGACATCACTAGGGATGTCAGTGGGCCGGCTTCTGATGGGAGGCGTTCCCATGGGAACGCCCCCGTCAGGGAGGCACGCCCCCGGCACGCCTACCAAAGGGGGCGTGCTGTCAATCAACATTGACAGCACGCCCCCTTTGATCGGACACAACGAGCAAAGGACTTTCCTTCGCTCGTCGCATCTGGCGCATGCGCACGATGGAGCTCCCTCCGTCGTGCGCATGCTCAGTCCAGAACATCTACCCACTTGCGAGCGGACAGCCGCTCGCGAGTGGGTCTGAATCAGGCCCATTGTCTTTAATGAATTCAGTCAGTAGTATACTATAGAATGTTGCATTTCAGTTTTCATCATAAAACTTCCGCCTGCCCAGTGCCAGTTTAAGGTCCGCATGATCCTAGAGCTGAAATTTACAGAGGGTCTAAACCCCATACTGTCTAAAGGAACATTGCACACACACAACAACTACAACTACAAGGTGAGCTGGTGTAGGTGGAACCAAATACAACAGATGCAATATAGGTTTGCCCTGTACTGGCTCATTTTAACCCTTGCCTACCACCACACACACATACATATACACGCACAGTACACACTACACACACAGTACATTTACCTTAAACATTACTCATACAGTACAAGTGATTTCAAAATTGCTAGGCAATGTCAAGGATCCAAGCTACAAATAAATTGTAAGGGAAATGGTTAATATTTACAGAAACCTTGGCTGCAATATGAGTTTAAAGGTAATTTTTTTTATTTCCCATATTGAGCATTTCCCGAATAATCTCAGAAACTACAGTGAAGAACAAGGTGAGCGGTTCCACCAAGACATTAAAGATGTAGTAAGAAGATACCAGGGTCATTTGGACATCAAAATGATGCCTGACTACTGCCGGATGATACACAGAGATGACACACAAAAACTGTATAAGCGAAAAGCAACAAAACGAAGTTTGAAGACAAAAAAAACAGTATATCACCAATTTTTTTCAATAATTATGGTTTTGTTTCTATTATTGTTTGATTTTATTGTTATTTTATTATGTAATTAAGACAAAAATACAGTGCTATCATCTACACTTCTTCGTATTTCACAATAAATACATCAAAAACAATTAAACTTTCTTCTTAAAAATGTATGTATCCCCCTTATAAGTAAATTTAATGTGGTAATTTTTTGTATATACAGTAGCAGTGGCGTCAGAAGGGGGGTGCGGGGGGTGCGGGCCGCACCCGGGTGTCACCCGCCGAGGGGTGACACCAAGGTGCAGGCTCCCCCTCGGTGACAGGAGGCGGGTTCTGCACTGTAACATCATGTGCAGCACTCAGCTCCTGTCACAGAGAAGGAGCCTGCACTGCCCGCACCTCCGGCACCCCCCTTTGATAACTAACTACCGGCGGTCTCGGGATGCGAAGCCACGCCCCGTTCCCAAGGCCACGCCTCCTCCATCGAGGCCACGCCCCTTTTCGGCGAAGTGCGCGGCTCTGCCGCGCTCAAGGCATCCCTACCCACACCGGGTGTCACTGCGGGGAGGGACGCCACTGTACAGTAGTATAATTAAGAATGCAAAAATATAATTAAAAAAGCTTTCAATAGCTTAAAGTTCACAGACCTGTGTTATTAGTCACTACATCTATTGTTAATTACAAGAAACAGAGGCAGTCTCAGCAAACTGTGTGATCGTCTGTGATACCAAATCTGCGCAATTGGGAAGAGGTTATGCAATAATTGCTTTAGTTGCTCGAAGCAGGAGACAACAGATTAACTGTGTGGGAATCTTATTGCTGAGCTTGTGCAATTATTGGATAAATAGAAGAACAGTGGTCTCTTTGAATCATTTCCATTGGTGGTGGCAGAATATAACTAAGGTATTTGTATCATAGCACTCTGTCTATAGCAGATCAGAGATATATGTTACAGGTCTCTGACACACTACAACAAGGAACTAATTCACTAATTGTGTGGTTAAGAAACTGTATCTACATTTATATATTTGCATCCCTCTAGCGCCCTCAGATCTTTTGTATTGTATGTTGTTTTTTGGGGCCCACTAACATATGACATTAACCCACATATCACATGCCAAACTACAGGAGTCATCTATCTCATCGAATATCCATGTAAACTACAATACATTGGTAGGACGATCAGAGCATTGAAAACCTGCATATCAGAAATGTGAAAAAAGGTCTAAAGACACACCACTTATGTAATCATTTTAAATAAAAATATGAGCAAACCCTGAAGGTCTGAATTACATAGGGATTAAATGAGTTGAAAAAAATTGGAGGGGCGGTGATTTTGAAAAGAAGATCAACAAGGAAGTAATTAAGTGGATATACACTTTAAAAACATTCAAGCCATAGGGTATGAACATAGAGAATGAAGTTAAGGCAGTTATTACAGGTTAACTGAAAAACATAAATTTGGATTTCCACATATATCGAGAGTTATCACTTACTCAGTCCCTACAGAATAATGTTTCTCCATAGATTTACACCCAATAGGTAGATATGTAGTTAAGTAAAGGTGGGTACACACCCAGCATAAGTTACATGAGTCAGGGTTATTACTCCTTACTAGATAAGACCACTAAGATTATATCATAATTGCCTATAAAAAGACCTACAACTTATAACATTTTAGACAAAGTACAATCAATTTGTGATTCACCATGACTATAATTATCTATTACATGATAGACTACAGGGTAGCTATTCCACTATTATAATCATTTTCTGTCTTTTAACTTTATTTTCTATATGTATACTTATATTGATTTATTATTATTATATTATTATATATTTTTTATATATATTTTCTATTTGTACATTTATTTTTTATTTTTGTTTAGAATTATATTTTTCACTCACATTTTAATTTACATTAATTATACAAATTATATATTTATTTATTATATTTTTATATATTTTTTTTATATATTTTTTCTATGATTTATTTTATAAACTCTACAATTCCATTATATACTTCTGGTATAGCACTAGCTCCATATTTATATATGGTTATTGATCAACAGGCTTTATATTTACATGGTTATCATCACAATAGAAACAGTCATTGAGTAATTATGTTAGACATATTACTGGACCAATCAAGTTCAAGTGACATCAGACAGTTAGGGCATTTAATGTCCACACACACGATGGCCACCACTGACTCCCTGATGAAGGCCCTGACATGCTGATATGCATAGGAGTGCACGTTATCCTACCCAAAAAATTACATTTCAGCAGAGGGAACCTGTATCCAGTGAGGCCAGAACATGGATACTGTGCAAAGCCTGATATGCATCTCTGACCAGCACTACATCCACAGTCACGTGACCACATCAGCAACACCTGGAAGCACCAGTGACTATACAGCAAGAGAAAACTAGCAGCAGATGGCACCGGTTTGTGGAGACGGAAGCAGACGGGGTTGGGACGCCTATGCTAGATGAAGGTAAGACTCCGTAGTTGGGGGGTGCCTGGTAGCTAGTCCAGTAAGGCTAAATACTAGAGTTATCCCCCCCAAGCATGTCACTGTAGTTTTCTGAGCATAGGATCAGGAATACACTGTCTCTGATGACCTAGCCTCCAGACAGACAGCCAGTCTGGATTCTATAGCTTTTTTGTCTTCCACAGCAGTCACACTCATTTGCATATCATTTACCATCGGTGCAAAGGGGTATCCCCATCAGAATCCTTGAAGTGTATAGGAAGAACATCAGTAAATATCCGGCACCTCTGCCAAACTTTGGAGACATTATTATTTGTTTTAGAGTTGTGGGATGTCACACTCTAATAGAATTTTTAACCTCAATACTTCACATAATTTAAAACATTATCTTTGGAACCAGCACAATTGAACAAGATTTACATTGTTTTCAATTGAGCATTGTACTTCAATATTTTTTCATTTTTTCTCTTATTTATTATTTGTATTATTTGGTGTTTTTTGTGATTTTTATTTTTTTTTGTGATTTTCCTTGTTTTGACTTTTAAACATATACACAGCATGTAATATAATTTTGGCAGCAGATTCTGTGGATTCTCTGCTAGTATTTGTGAAACATTTTTTGCTAAGTTTTGCTTGTATCTTCTGTGACATTCTTAGTAAAATTTTGCCTTTTATCATACAACATATCCTTATTTTTAGTTATTACAAAGTAGAGGTACCCATACTCAGTTCTAGAGGTGCATATTGCAATTCCCTCCCATTTTTCTAGTTCATTTGCCTGCATATCTGCTGCCTACCTTATACCCTTATGGAGTGAGTGTGAGTTATTTTCTCTTATACACTATATCATCCACAAAGGAATTGTCAGACAGAGCAAGTAAATCAGGATCTGGAAAATTTTATTCGATTGTATGTCTTCAATCAAGATGATTGGGTATCAATGTTGCTGTGTGCTGAATATGCTCACAATAATCTGTTCCATGAGGCATCAGGTTACTCTCACTTTTTCATTCAATATGGTCTGTACCCCGTGTTACCGGAGTTACTGGTCAGTTTCACTTTCAGTGGTCCAGGGTACAGTGGAACATTTCTTCAATTTCGGAGAGATGTTAGAACCAAAAGAAGAAAAAGTATTCCATAATTGGGGCACTCACTGACTTATATCCTTAATATTTGGACAATACGATTGTCGTCAAGTAGGGGATACCTTCTATCAACAAAATAATCCTAAAATATAACTTCTATTAAATATATTTGAATGAAAGTGAAAATAAAAAAAAATTAAAAAATGTTATATGTATCTCCCAATTAACCATGTCTCATTTATTACCACATGAAAATGTAATTAAATACTGTTTAGACCTTGGCATTGGTGGGTTTCATGATGCATGAGTATGATATTTGTACATATCCTTCAAAAAACTCCTTATAAGGTAGACATATTTTATAGTTACACACAAGTATATTGAGTCTCTTAAAGTCACATGTCACTCTGTTTTCTAATGTACAGGCATACATGTATAATTGGAATAAAAATATACAATAGTGGAGGATCGCCATTGATGAGGCTATAATTCCTCTTAATCACTCCTTGTATAGTTGTTATTGTATAATCATGTAGTATTTGATGTCCTACAGTATAAGGGATCAAATATATTATAAATTGTATATTGTAAACCCTTCCGATATTTATCTTGGTCACTAATCTCCTGGTCACACAGATATCATATTCCAAAGGTAGCAATCATCCCCTAGGTTATTATAATTGCATAGTATGGTATAGAATACACAGATATATAATAGAAAGGATTGGTTGTAAATTGTGACCTGTTGTAATAGTTTTCTGTATTGGTTGTATAATTGTTACAAACATTATGTTTTAATGATGATTGACATGTAGTGTAACATTCACAGATTAGTAGATGTGCAGCTTGCCAGTGTTTTGCAGTTTTTTCACACTGACAGTGAGATATGATTCAAAGCTACTATAATCCTTCAGTGATGAGAAATCCTAACTGATTGCAGTATATACAAGGTCTGTCACTAAAATGTATCATATACCCTGTTATTGTAATATACAATCAGTGGATACCACGTGACTCAGGACTGATAATAATAATAATAATAATAATAATAATAATAATAATAATAATAATAATAATACAGCCTCATATAGTGGTTCAACTGTATATGTTCGGCTTGGTGTAGACTCAAATCCACTGAGACCATTCATACACTGCATCATGATTCATAATTATACACATAACATCTCAACGATAAAAGCACACTAGCAGCATGTGCCGTGTGTCTCCCTGATGCACATTTTGCTCAACTGCTTAATCATAGGGTCACCCGTGTATTGGTATGACATCTCTTAAATAGCGATGTTAGGCCAATCCTGTACTTACTCCTGCTAATAGACATATCGCGTAGCCAATCCATATGCTTCTTCTTGATTGAATCTTCTAACAGTCAATCCATACAGTCTGTCAGCTCCCTCATTGGTTTCTCGTCATGTGCAGAGATCTACCACAGTAAACAAACCAGGTACGATGAGTGATTCTAATCTAAAGGTGCCTACACACATAACGACATACTCACAATCCCACGATGTAAATGATTTCCCCCTGAACTCTCCCTGGGAGCTCCCCGGCAGTTCAGGACACGATTTGGTCTGAAAAAGCTGCCAATTTGACACACGATCTATCGTGCCTCCTAAACTATCCAGTGCATCATGATTTAAGATTGTCAGATCTGCCCTACAGCACGGCAGACCTAAAGATGCGACGTGCGACCTGCGGGGATGCGCATTGTATCATGATCGTGACTCACGATATGGGCATATTTTTCATGAACTGTCATTCCGATGCATCGGAATCGGACAGATCAAGTATTATATTGAAATGTGTAGGAACCTTTATACTGTCACTGGTTTAAACATGATACAGGGATATTATTTATCTTCTTCATATGCTTCCATATTCCTTTACATTACATCTAAACAGATATTACCCTCATTATTCTAAATATATAATTCTATTAAAATAATGAATAGTGATTATTATTTAAAAAAAGAATAAGAATAAAAATAAAATTAATATCCTCTAACCCAGTGGTTCCCAAACTGTGTGCCGTGGCACCCTGGGGTGCCTCAGGACACTTGCAGGGGTGCCACAGTTTGGTGTTTCAGCACTAAATAAAATTATTTATGGTCAATGTAATGTAAATATGTGGACAAACAGAAGCTCAAACCTATCCAACACCACATAACTGAATGTAAAGATGACAGTTAAGCACAATTTACTTCAAGGGTGCCGCAATTCAAAAAAGTTTGGGAACCTCTGCTCTAACCTCATCCATAAGAATAAAAATATGTATGATGTGTTAGAGAAATTATCCCTTCTTAAATTGCTTCTTATAAATTAATAATAAAGTGCACTATAAATCCCCAAATTTTAAAGTAAATATTATTATCAAATAAATCTGTAAACATATAATTGTGTATATTATATATTAATCAATTAGATTTTGGTATTCCCTAACTTTAGTGAATAATACTATTGTGATAACCTATGTTAGTGACATAGTGATGAATCTGTAAACATATAATTGTATATATTATTTATTTTTAAATGTGTTATTATTTATAGTATAGTATTCCCTACCCCTAGTGTGTAATACTATTGTGATAACCTGTGTTAATGACACCAAGATAATAAAATAATATGAAATAAAATACTGTGATTAAATCAAACTCTATGTGTTAAGTAATCAAAAATAAAATATGATATGATACCACTTATATCAATATGAGAGTGGTAATTACTAACAAATTGTAAGTGCTGTGATTAGATCAATCTGTAGGTGTTAAATAAAAAAAATAATTTAAAAAAATCAAAATAACTAATGTGATATGATACCACTTATATCAAATAAGAATAATGATTAATAACAAAGTGTAAGTGACATACATAAATAAGATTCCATATATCTAACTCATATTATAATATAATGAAGGTACCGTGAAAAGCAAGGATATAATCCATATACATGTTATACAAAATAAAGAAAAATAAACACATAAAAATTTGATTACAGAAAAACCCCATAGTTGGTCTGTTCATTAAGACCCAAAGGTTGGAGAGATGTAAAGAGGAATTTGTGCAAGGCCTCTTCTAAGTACAATCCTTTTGCAAACAGAAAGAGGAAAAAAGTCCTGGGGACAGAGGGCCTGATTCAGACCCGGACGCAAGTGGCCGTTCGCTCGTCCGCCGTATGAGCGAAAAAATTTAAATTTAAGCGCTCGCTCATATGTTTGCTCGTAGCTAACCTTCTGCCCCATATTTTCCCAACCCCTCCTCTAGCTAGCGAGCGTTCAAAATAGCGAGCGTCCGTCTCCTCTTTGGTTGCATTGAGCGCTCGCACAAGTCAATTCCGGAAGTGGCCCTGTCAGTTTTCGATTGCCTGCTATTTCATTCTGCAAACATACTTGAATCGATTAATGGCAATCACTATATTAATTACCTTAATTGTTATTCACATGTTTGCAATCCTGTTTTTTTTCAATGTCAATAAACTTTATTCTTGTTATTGTGTGTCATTTCTTACACAGAATACGTACGGTTTGACCAAGGGGATGGTTTTTCGAAATTAATAGTTTGTTAGAATGCTGCTATTGTTTTGCGTTTTATTTGTATAGGCAGATTTTAATACTTTAATTTGGATATTTAAATTAGCTTACGCATGTCACTGCATCAAGCCTATCATAACTCACATTATATTTGTGAGGGTGTAGGTCACATGACTCACACAATAACCAATACAATTGTTCATGTTAATTTACAGAGTACATTAGCCAATCAAATTTTTTCTAGGACCTATATTAAAACTGTTTTGTGTAAAAAAATCATTGCCATCATGAGAGCCGCAGCTTTTTGTCGCCGTGAGCTCCTGGTCCTCCCTGAGGTGATGGACCAGAGAATAACAGACTATCCGCACCCCATCACCAACCTCCGCAAGCGGCTGGCCTACGCGGAGGTGTGCCGCCGCCTGCGTTCCCTCGGCTATCGCCGAAATATCGGCAAAGCTGTAACGCAGGTGGTCGGATCTGAGGCGCAGATCCCCACACCTGCTGGCCCATTTGCGTCTCCAGATAAAGCAAAGTAAGTGTTTCTGTGTATGTTATTTTTTTTGGGGGGGGGGGATTTTATTGTCATACCTGCATGTGCATATTTACAGTATAGCCTTGTTCATTTATTTTGGACATACTTGCGTGTGCATGTTTACAGTATAGGCCTGTTTGTTTTTTTGGGACATACCTGCGTGTGCATGTTTACAGTATAGCCATGATTTTGTTTATTTTGGACATACCTGCATGTGCATGTTTACAGTATAGCCCTGTTTGTTTCTTTTGGACAAACCTGCGTGTGCATGTTTACAGTATAGCCCTGATTTTGTTTATTTTGGACATACCTGTGTGTGCATGTTTACAGTATAGCCCTGTTTGTTTATTTTGGACATACCTGCATGTGCATGTTTACAGTATAGCCCTGTTTGTTTATTTTGGACTGTCCACTGTCTAGGGCACACAGTCTTGAGAAAGTCCCAGTTTTCACGGGATGAAACGCGTTGTCATCACCCAGGCATCTGAGATTGTTCTACAGCACGAAATTACATGCCGCATGGTACTGTGGAGGTTTTTTGAAAGGTATCAATTCATCCCCGGAGCTCACCGCTAGCCGCTACATGGCACACCGCTCCTCGAGCAGCCCTGGTCTTTACCTGCACGGCAGCAGACTTCTTCCAGCTGCGGCGATACAGCAATTAGACGGGCCCAGTTGAGACGGACACCAGTGTGGGCACAGACATCCAGGGGTGAGATACTCCAGTTTCTACTTCTCCACAATTTCCAACGTGACTTTATTTCACACTGGGACGCCAGTAGTGATTGTGGTTTAAGCAGCGGGATTGAGCTACCCTATTGTTGGGAACTATTTGCTACATTTTAAGCCACATTGATACAGGAGTGGCAGAAATAGAACGCTGTGCTGTAGAACCTCAGTATATGTTATTGAGTTACACTCTCATAATTATGCACTAAAACTAGTGAGTTTTATGATCTCTGCATTATTGTATATGATCGATTTTTATGCATTTGCAAGCACTGTGGTTATATGTATATTATTTGTACTTATTAAATACGTTGGATTTATTTTATCTAAGCCTCCTGTTTACTGAGCAGAGAGCAAACCTATTATAGATATTACAAATTTAAAACAACAACAGTGTCTAGCGCAGTGAGAATTCATTTTTATTTTGTTCTTTGGAGAGACTATGTCTCTGGGTTTTTGACCAAACCCTCATCACTTGCAGCTGACACTGATTGCAATTTATTATATATTCTTTGTATTGAGCGCCGGGATACTTGCAGCTTCAACTGCAAACAGTTTTTGTCTACCTTTCAGATATTCATGCACCTCAAGGGAGGGTAATGTTACAACACCCTGGACACCAGCATGCACTTACCAGGTCCGGTGGCCAGGGCCACCATCAGGGGGGGACTGCCGGGACTGGAGTCCCGGGCCCGCCCGTCCGCTGCAGCCCAAGCCCAGGAAAGTCCTCCTGCTCTGCACCCTAACAGCCGCGGCCAGACACTCTGGGGGCCCGCCTGCTGCTAAGCCCTGCTGCTGCACAAGCCATGGCAGCAGCCGGACACTATGGGGACCCTGCCCGCGGTGCTCCTAGTACTGCCGGCAGCTCTCCCACGCCATACATGCATCACTATTATTAACTGTGTCAGAGCAGGAACTACCACTGCACTGCCGAGTTATATGGTCTTGCTCGGCAGCGCAGTGGCAGTTCCTGCTGTGACACAGTTCCTCCTACCTGAAGGACTGCTGGGAGCGCGACGCTGACCTTGTGATGTCACGTCACGCTCCATGCTGAAGAGAGGAGCCGCCGGCCGTGTGGGACTGAGACACGGACCAGCTAATGGAGGATCATGTAAAAGGTAAGAGAAGGGACATAGGCTGGGAAAACAAGGGGGTGGAAAGGGGGCAGGAGGCTGGAAAAGGGACAGAAGGTTGGACAAACGGGGGTGGAAAAGGGGCTGAAGGCTGGAAAGGGGACAGAAGGCTGGAAAGGGGACAGAAGGCTGGACAAACATGGGTGGAAAAGGGGCTGAAGGCTGGAAAGGGGACAGAAGGCTTTAAAGGGGACAGAAGGCTGGACAAACGGGGGTGGAAAAGGGGCTGAAGGCTGGAAAGGGGGCAGAAGGCTGGACAAACGGGGGTGGAAAGGGGGCAGAAGACTGGAAAGGGGGCTGAAGGCTGGAAATGGGACAGAAGGCTGGAAAGGGGGCAGAAGGCTGGAATGGGGCAGAAGGCTGGAAAGGGGGCAGAAGGCAGGAAAACGGGGTTGGAAAGGGGGCAGAAGGCTGGAAAGTGGAAGAAGGCTGGAAAAAAGGGGGTGGAAAGGGGGCACAAGGATGTAAAAAACGGTTGTGGACAGGGGGTCGGAGGCTGGAAAAACAGGGGTGGAAAGGGGCAGAAGGCTGGAAAGGGGACAGAAGGCTGGACAAATGGGGGTGGAAAGGGGGCTGAAGGCTGGAAAGGTGACAGAAGGCTGGAATGGGGGCAGAAGGCTGGAAAGGGGGCAGAAGGCTGGACAAACGGGGGGGAAAGAGAGCTGAAGGCTGGAAAGGTGATAGAAGGCTGGAAAGGGGGCAGAAGGCTGGAAAAACAGTGGTGGACAGGGGACCAGAGGCTGGAAAAATAGGCGTGGAAAGGGGGCAGAAGGCTGGAAAAACGGGGGTGGAAAGGGGGCAGAAGGCTGGAAAAACAGGGGTGGAAAGGGGGCAGGAGGCTTGAAAGACAAAGGGGTGGCAGGCTGGAAAGACAAGGGGGTAGGTGGCTTGAAAGACGGGGAGGAAAGTGGGCAGAAAGCTGGAATGGCGCAGGGATCTGGAGATGACACAAGGCAGAGAGGTTTGAATGACAGGGATCTGGAGGGGAGATGGGACAGGAATCTGGAATGTTGCAGGGATCTGGAGGTGACATAGGGAGCAGGAGGCTGGATATAACATGGGGTATGTAGCTGGAAAGACAAGGGGATAGATAGGACATGGAGCAGGAGGCTGGAGTGACACATGGGCAGCAGGCCGGAGGAGACAAAGGTGGCGAGTCTGGTTGAACCTTTGTTGTATGATAATGACATTAGTTATATTCCTACACAAACAGGCATTTTCCTACATGAATAGTGAATACCGACTGAAGACACCATCTGCCCAGGGAGGATCAATTTCTTCAGAGGTTCCCCATCACAGAGAAACCACCATACAGGTAAGGTCAGGTGTATTTTTTATTTCATATGCACATGCTGTGCCTGTGCCAAATATATTAGAATTGCACATTGTACATGTGCCGGATTTTGGAATTGCAGAGAGAGAGTCCAATGAGCTGCAAAACAAAAGATGTGGAAAAGCAGTTCTACAGATTACACGTTTTGTTGTGCAGATCATTGCTCTGTTGTCTCTGCCTTTCCAAAACCCCAGCACATGTACCATGTGCAATTCTATTTGGCTCAGGTACTATGCAAACAGTCCAGTCACAGTGATCCCCCTTCTCATCCTGTCCAGTGCACCCCCATTCAGCCCAGTGTCCCCCACCATCTCACTGACTCCCCCATCCCAGTGTCTACCCCCTTCCCTCCCCAACCAGCCCACTGCCTCCATCTAACTGCCCCTCAGCAAGAACCCCAGCCAAGCTAGTCAGTGTTCCGCCATCATCCAGCCCTGGGTTCCCCTTCTCCATCCTAGTGTTCCCCCCTCCCACCACCATCTCACTGCCCTCTTTCCATCCAGCCCAGTGTCCCCCTATATCTCACCCACTGCCTCTCCCCATTATTCTCTACCTGTCACCCACTGCCTTTCACCCTTTACCTGGCATCACCCACTGCCTTTCCTTTTCTCCCTCTACCTGGCATCACCCATTGCCTCTCCCTGTCACCCACTGCCTGTCACCCTACCACCGGCGTCACCCACTACCTCTCCCAGACACTATCCCTGGCATCACCCACTGCCTTTCCCTGTCACCTTGTCCCTGGCATCACCAACTGCCTATCCCCTTCACCCTCTCCTGTCACCCACTACCTCTCAATCTCACACTATATCTACCAGTCACCTATCTCTCCTGCCAGCCACTGCCTCTCCCCGAGGAGCCACAGCATGTGAGGACTGGGGAGCAGCTAGAACTTAATAATAAGAAGAGTGTGGTAACTTAGTTAAGTGTCTGGGGTTGTGGGAAGGGGGGGGGCATGCCTATTTTGGTAGTCCCGGGCCCCATAATTTCTGATGGCAGCCCTGCCGGTGGCACTGGTAAGTGGCAGGGCAGCAGATGGGGAGTCCCCATCACCCACTGCTGGGAAGTCCTCCTCCTCCGGCATGGTTCAGATGGCCACATAGCCCCACGTGCGCCAACCTAAATAAAATTTTAAGGGCCAGACACCCTCATTGTGACATAACAGGAGGCACCTAATTCAAGCCCCTGTCTATATAAAGAAATCCCTGGCAACACTCCTGTGCCAGAGTATAGGGTCCCAAACAATACTCTAGTGTTCCCATTGATACCTTCTGCTTGTTCCTTAACCTTGGCTTTGTTTGTGATTTGCTTCTTTCTCTTCCCTGGTACTTTGCTTGGTGTTCTGGTTTTGACCTTGGCTATCCTCTGTGACTTGTATATGTCTTCTCCCTGGTATTTGTCTTGTCCATTTGGTTTTGATCCAGCTTGTCGACTATGCTGTGTGTCTCATCATACTCTGCTCCATTCAGAGTACACCATCATCTGTATTAGGATACCTAATCTGAGGGCTGCGACCTGCACATCGGATGCAGCTAAGTCCAAACTTTCTTATGGGGGTCCCTGCTGAAAACCAATGGCATGGTAGACTAAGTACCTCAGTAATAGGTCTCACCAATCCCAAAATTATAGGTTAGCATCCACTATCTATCCATGAGTTGTGACACAGACTAACAGCAAATGCATTTTTTGCAAATAAAATATATGGTTAGAAACATGGGTGCAAATAGGATGCTAGTGTATGTACAGTTTGCTGGCATAATCTAGGCATGTATGCAGCTGCATGCATCTTACAATAATTGCTGCTTTGCATACAGTTGAATGTGTAGCTTTTTTAGTGAACACAAATTTCTTCTTTTATTTGGGGGGAACTGCAGCCATTTGTGCATTAGCCACAGTATTTCCTCCATTACAATGCATTAATCTGTTTCTCAGCCTCAAACATGAACCTCTCAATAATTATGTTTTAAACAGCTCTGTTTTCTACTTTACTGATGCTACCACAATCTGCCATGCTGAATGATTTCATGTAACTGCTAGACATCCTCTGACAGTTACTTAATATTCCCTTTGTTCATTTCTTTCAGTTTTTGCCACACCTAATAAACTTAACATCATAAAAAAACTATTGAAGATTTAATTTTTTACAGCTATCTTCATTGTACTACCCCTAGTTGCTGAATGTTACAGTCATGTGCTCTGATTTTTCCAAAAAAAAATTTCTAGCAGCCCCTGTAACTTAATTTTGACCCATTGTGTGCTTTTAGAAATATAATATTTCACACTAGCAACAAACCTCTTCCTCATAACCCTAATCATGCAGAGTCACTCTCTCTGCTATTATTGTCACATTGGGTCTAAATCAGAGATGGAATCAATGTCAATGATTGTGCAGTTGAGCAATTATTTGATACTGTGAATGTGCAAAAGTGCTATTGTACATGTGTACCACTAAGTGCTTGTAGAGTACGCTATTACATATGGAATGCTCCCATTTGAGCTGGCGGTACAAAACTATCTGTGTTCCTGGGAGGAGGCCTGAAGTGAATGTAAATAGCCTCTCTCATTGGCGTGTTTTGGGAATGTTGCTGGCATGCCAGTAAATGGGGCTGAATTCTCAAACACAGGGCACAGCTGGAGGCCGTGTTCAGAGAAAGTTCAGAAAGAAACACTGCGCCAGCCATATGGCATCAGAAGTGTATGTTGATCACGATGGTGAACCCAAAGTAAAGTGTTTGAGTCCACCGGTGGATTTACACTGTCCATGGGCATTGAAAGTGGTTGTCTCAGAGCTTGCACTATGCGGCGCACGAGTATCCAAGAGGAAGGGTTCAACTCTGCAAAAATATCACAACAATGAATGAACAACAATTAATCAATTGAATCAGTCCCATTGTATTTATTGGCACTCCATTTATTAATTGTGTAACTGTGGACCACATGTAATAACTTGCTAGTTGCAGTAAGTGCCATGATTTTAGTGATTTAGCTATGTTGCTGAATTCTCAGTACATGCCACAAATCCCTAGAATTATACATATACTCTTTACCTTAACATCTCTGTTGTAATCATTGTCTTCATCTAGACTATACATCATCTTAAAGTGTCTTCTTTAAATGTCATAGATAAATATTCAACCTTTTGATTTAACATCCAGATTTCTGTTCATAGTACCTGCAAATCAACTCCCTCATATGCTACTTGAGATATGCCATGCCAATATGCTACATGAGACATATGGGAGTAAATGTAATAGTCTGTGGACTGCACCACGCAAGACTTCCCAATATTTTAAAGTATCAGTGATTTAAAAGGCAAAATAAGCCTGGCTTTGCCTTTTAAATGACTGCTACTTTAAAACATTTGGTAGTCTCGCATGGAACTCGCCATTGCCTGCAGTCTGCAGCTTACTACCTTCATCCCATAATCTTTATTTTGATTATTTTCCATACCTATTTATCCTTATACTGAAATTGATTCACTCATCTTCACAGGCAGTAATTAGCGTATTCCACAGATCCCTCATTTCATTTGTGTATCATATTTACAGCCCATAATTCAATCTTTCTACCAATTTAAATAATTTTGAATTCTATTCATATATTTGCATAACTAATTATCTAGTACTTAGTAAATAAAATGCATATATAACCATTACATCAGTCAAACTTGTGTTTTTTTCAGACAATTGTTAAATTTATATACCGCTTCCCTTTATTTTTGCATTCCCAAATCCACCCCACCAGTCCTTACTTGATTCATATATCCACCTTGCTAGTCCTAATTGTATTCATACTGTACATACAGTACATCTTGCCAGGTCTCTATTTGAAACATATTCCTTTATTACCTATCATTTGTTAAAAAACATATACTGTACATATAATTCAAGTAATTTAACATTATTGTACCCACTTCCTCAAGTACTGTATTTGAATCAGATATCCATCTAGTTAGTTCATTGTTCTCAAAATATTAAAACAACTAACTTGGCACCTAATCTATTGGCAACACATCCAACCAAACTGCTGAATCAATAATTAAAGGTAATTGCTAGACCTCAATAAAAATAAATACATATAAATTTATGAAGCATTGCAACTAGATCATATATCACACCATCAATATAATTAAACAATTCATCAATGTATTAATACAAATCAAATGGCCAGATAATAAAAACAATAAAACATATACAATAAAGCATCCACTGATTATCCACTTATTGAACAAAAAATTCAATTCTAAATATATCTCACCACTGTTAGTAATGTAATTTCTCCAAACAGAGTTATTAATATATTAGTAGTGCAATCTTTATATTAGATGCAACAACTTCTCAAAGCCTTCCAATTTTGTTAGTGCAGTCCAAATTTGTATTTAGTAGTGTGTATCCACATTTGGTTTCATACATAATTCTACTAGCAATGCATTATTTGTATTTAATCCAGGTCTTTCCCAAGCGCTTCAGTTTTGTAATCAGGGTTAATAAGGTTACTCATGCAGTCCCAATGTGCATTTAGTAGTACTCATCCACACTTAATTTCATACACACTCATTCAATTAGCTGTCTTTAAGCCCTCTTCTCACCTCCCTGCTGCTGTACTTTCCACAATACATACACTCTAGAAAGAGCTAAAATTGAGGAATAAGTCTCAGTGTCACGTGTTTCACCATCTCTGAATCCTGAGTGGTCAGGAGCTACCTCAGACGATGTAGCACCCATCATGCTCAGCCTCTTTTTAAACCCTCCTAATTGGCGTAGGAAGTCCTAACACCTGAAGCACCTGCATAACATTACTGCATACAAGACTTGTTCTGAAGTCCCTTGCTTTTGTTCCATTCCCAGATTTACAATTATTTTATCACTTGGACATCCGGTATTTGCGTTTTATCCCCAAGATTGTTTGCGTTCCAGTGGCCATCCATTGTTCTGACCCCAAACTTACTATCAAAGCATATAATACAAAACACTTTGTGTATATATATATATATATATATATATATATATATATCCATATATCCATATAACCACAAGTATGGTTCTACTTATTAATAATCAGTCAGATTTAGTATATTAAATACAAAATAGTATTAAGACAATATAAAACCATCGATTCACAATATATACCCATATTTATGATGTGATAAATGATAATGACCTCATCTGTTGCCAATAAATGGCTATTCCAACAAAATATAACAAAGCTATAATACATTTACTAATGTAATATCAATTCGTACACATTATTTAGCTCAATCATTTCACTATGACCCCCTGTGTTCAGGGTTTTTAGACTACAAATCCAAAATGCCTCACGTTTGCACAATAGCTTAAATCTATCCCTGACTCTTTCTGTATTTTTTATTTGTTCGCTATTATTTTGATCTCATTTATACATCCTTTTTGACACTCAGTAATATGTTTATAGAGAAAATTTGTTCTAGAATACATTAATATATTTATTTTATGCTCCATAAAGCATACATTCAAAGGTCTAATATTGCAACCCACATATTGGAGCATGTACTCACAATTTATAACATATGGTACAAAATCAGATTTACAATTCATAAAACTTTTTATCCTAAATTTTTCTTTAGATAGAAATTAATAAAATGCAGTGGTTTTCCTATTCATATATGAAAAATATCCTGTTTTCCCACATTGATGACATCCAACTGGTCTTTGTAGGATCCATGTATCGATCATTCCTTTCTTTTTTATTTTTACTTTTTCTAAAAAAACTCGGAGCTAACTTTGATTTCAGATTGTATGATTTTCTAAAAAAACAATTTCTCATCTAATATTCCTGTTTTTACAAAGACATCATCTAATCTAAGAAGATGGACATTTTTCTTAATCATTATAAAAATCTTGTTTTCTTTTTAATTGAACTGGGTCAAAAATAACAATAACATTGTCCTATCTTTTCTATTCACAGATTCCTCCTCATTAGTACACTGTCTAGTCTTTTTTAGAAGATTATCCCTATTCATCTTGCTCACCTCCTCTAATGCTTGATCTAATATATCTTTTGGGTAGCCCTGTTCTCTTAATGAATCATTTAGAATTTTAACTTGTTTCTGAAAAGTCTTAAATCATGAACAGTTTTGTCTTATCCTAAAGAATTGTCCTTTGGGGACATTATCTTTCCACCTTTTATGGTGGCCACTTGCATAATTCGGGTATCTATTTTAATACACTTTTTTGATGTATGTGTCCATATTTAATTTATTGCAAACTGCTGAGACTGCAATATCCAAGAATGTCACTTCTGTTTGGTGTACTATACTAGTGAACCTAATCCCATAATGATTGTGATCAATACTACCAAAAATTGTGTATAGAATCTGTGCTACCATGCCAAATAAAAATTAAATATTCTATAAACCACCCGTAGAGGACTAGGCTTGCCTTAAACCTCCCCAAATGTATTCCTCCTCAAATCTACCCATGAAGAGGTTAGCAAAGCTCGGGGAGAACTTAGTCCCCATTCCGGTCCCTTGTGTTTGTAAATAAAATTGTGAATTTAAAAAATAATTGTGACATAATATAAATTCAATGGATAATAGAATAAACTTCCTAGTAACATCTGTGACAATGTTATCATGTGATAAATAATATTCCATTGATTGCAAACCTAATGTATGTTTTATATTTGAAAACAATGATTCTATATCACACATCATAACATAATATGTGGGTTTCCATTCTATACTCTCAACCAAATTTAGAAAATGTGTTGTGTCTTTTATAAAGGATTTCAAAGATCTTACATACTTTTGCAAAAAACTATCTACATACTGTATGATGACAAATTATTAGTCATGCAACCTATCCCCAAAATGAATGGTCTCCCCAGAGGGTTGATCAAACAATTATGAATTTAGGAGATTGTAAAATATAGGTATTACCAGGTATTGGGTGTACAGAAATTGATATACTTCTTTTGAAATCACATTCTCAGCTGCGGCAATATCTAACATATCTTTCAATCCTTTTTTAAAACTTTCAGTGGGGTTGGCCTGTAATTTCATATAAAACTCCTCATTTCATTGTTCTATTATTACATACTCAAACACACTAACAACACACTAACATAAGATTTTTCTTTCAATTGCATATAAATTCATCAATCCTTTACTTGATTCATTGCCCATCTCACCAGTACATTATTTTATTTCATATTGTATATAACAAGTACTTTATCAATTACATACATGTCCTCCAGTTAAATATTTGATCTGTAAGTCTATTTTGTCAGTGTTTCATTCAATTTATATAAATTAATATAATTAACAGGAATGTCCAATTATCATTTCTTTATTTGAGCCATATTGAAATCATACCAATCATTTTAAGATTTATTTATCTGCCTTGACAATCCTCACATTATCTACAGTCCCACCTATCCAAGTCAACGTCTCATCTAGATAACCCTTTATTTGATTATGTGCTACCTTCACCAAGTCCATCTTAACAGTCCTTTAATTAATTTAAAAACCTCTAAAAATGTTTATTCAAGTACCGTTTTCAGAATTTGACATCTGATAATTTAATATTCTCTAGACTTATGCTGATTCACTTTCCACAAACCCTTACCTATAGTTTCAAAGTCCATGTTTCCATCATTTAAAATTTTGTCCAGAAGATCTACTGTACTGTATACCCTAACTTAAATCATTATTTTAGCCATATTTCCTTTTGGTATCCTTACTAATATATGCTAACATTGAACAAATGTAATTTCCATTTACTTAGTCATCGGACTAGCATCTCAGAGGTCTCCAGCTGAATGGCAGTGCAGAGATAGACTTACGTAATGTTAATTATCGCTTTCTTACATTAAACATAGCTAACCTTTGTATTTCCATTTACAATACAATTATTGTTAGCATCTAAGTTTTAATATCATAGCTCAGTGTATATTTACAACACAATGTGAATTAATTTTACATATTAGTGCTAAACATTACCCTGCTTGTTCCATTTGTACACTATTTGTTATCTAAATCCCTGAAGAAAAGAAGGGTACATATGCTAATATTTATATGATTTTTAGTTTTTAATTTACATATATTAGTTAAAAGGTTTGTGTTTGTTTGTTTACACTTATCTGCTCTATATATATTAAAATGCAACATAAATATTGTTTCTTCTATACATTAACAAGTTTTTAGAAAGTAATTAAAACAGTCATTAAAATGTACATTATGAGATACAATTAGAGATGGGTCCACAGGTGCTTAAAACGTATGTAAGGAAAATGTGCAAATTAAAGATTGCATATGCATGCATATGTTGAGCCTAATGCATGCCAACATGTGTTCTACTCAAAAAATATTTAGGAATAGGCATACAATTTATGTATATTTATACATAATAGCATAGGGATCCCATATTAATGTTAGTAGTTAATTCTAAAGACATATTTTCCAATTAGCACACAATATACATTTTTGTGAAGTGCCATACACACAAGTGCATATATTGTCTTGTCTGGTATTTAAAAATGCTTAAGATAAATTATCAATATAAAATGTAATTATATACAGTAAAAGTATGAATGCAAGATACAAATTAGACACAAACATTTATTGTTTTCCATTTTGAAAGTTAAATACAAGTATGCTTTCCTACAGTAGTCCAAATAAAATGGTCAATTAGGCATTGCAAGTAGGCAGTAATGATTTCAGATGATAAAGATAATGGGCAGGACACATGACACATCACATTTTGCATACGATGCATCTTGCCAATCATTGCATGCCTGCCGGTGTAAATAACAATGGTATATATGAAAACAATAACAAAGGACAGTTCTCCTGAAATGAGCTGTCCTTTGCAATAGAAGGACCTCTGGGTTTATGATGCATGCGTTGAATGATGAAAATACCACAGGGGGTGTTGGGAGATATCTAATTGGATCCCTCTCACATCACTTTGTGAATAGAGGCCCATAGGCTTCCATCTAAGGATGACATTACCCACCGCATTCAAACCATGGAATGTATCACATTCCAGCCATTGGTGCATATGCAATAAGCAGATATCTCTCAGTCCACATCATTTTCAGAGGTTTGACTGCAAAAACTGCAATAGTGCATCCCACCCTATATAATTTAAATAATTTAGCTGGAGGGGTCAATAAGATGTAGGGTAGCTGGTGCTGCTGACTGTTGTCATCATTGTCATCATTATCATCACTGCGTATTGTTGCACCATCCCTCCAGCCCCTGTAAACAAACATATCTTTTCCAATCAACTTTTCTATGAATATATGAACATCACAGCTTTTATTCTGAATTCTCCTGGCTGACATATTATATTTTAAAAACATTGCCAGTGGTTAATATCTCAACTTTCTTGCTGAACATGTCTTGTAGCTCACCTCTAAAATGCTTAGCTTTGGCTTTATTTATACTATGTTAACGAAAAAAAAATATCTCTGTATCCATGTGCACTTAACAAGACAGAACAAACACAATTCAAATGCAAACAGATCAACCGCTTGAACACTACTGGATTAAATACAAGGGCTCTTTACACTTTATTTTTAATGTTGCTTTTCAATTTTAGTTGCTATCACCTTCACTTGTATTTCATCTTACATTAAATCTTCACTTCTTCAAAGAACATAAACATTTTTCTGCACAATAAAATTTTGATGAATATGCTACTCTGTTATTTATTGTGAACTATAGCTGTAGAAAATTGAAAAATAATATTAGCAAAAGTTCTAGACTACATGTGGACATGTTAAAATATAACATTTTCAAAACTTTTACATCATTTTTCGGTATTTGCCCTTTTAACTAACACTTGCTCATTTGACATTGCAATATCCTAGTGTTGGACTTTAATGAATATTTAAAATAAATAGTTTCAGGAGTAAATGCATGTGATATTTATATGAAACACAAATGACAATAGGTTACATGCAAATCTCACACTGCTTGTTAGTATTAAAAAATTTATTCAGCAGCTGTTGACCTAGAGATAACATCTAATTCAGCACAGGTGGAGAAAAGGGAACTGCCATTTTTGATCAATTCAGTGCTGTTGCATTGCATCTGTGTTTGCCTTTTTGCCTTGTCAAGTGCTGAAAAGTAAAAAGATGCTAAGAAAACAATATGTAAAATGATACAGAGCAACATAATTGATCATATTAATCAAAAATAATTACATTACATTTTTTTAAATTTATGAAAATGTAAATTAATTTCAACAAACAAGAGTTAATATGTTAAAAAAGACAATTAAAATAGGTCTCAATCCAGATAATTAAATGATAATCGCAAACAAATCAATTGACCTAAATTAGAAGATCATATTTCATATTTCCACACTTAGGTTTTAATGTTATTTGTTTTTGAACATTTTCTACGGTATGCTTGACTACAACATTGTCTATCAAAGCTGCTCATCCTCACGTGCTTCTCCTCCCCCTACTTATAGTATAATTTACTCCTAACTCCCCACAATGGCACCTAACACCTGGTTGCTCATGTCCTGCTGCTTGTGTTTTGCAGCTGAGTTTATAACCTTGTCCTTGTCCTGCATTGTTTTGTATTACTATTAACTGTTTTTCTTGTGTGCTCATTTATGTACTGTGTAAGGCGCTGTGGAACCTTTGTGGCGCCATATAAATAAAGGATAATAATAATATGAATCCCTAGTTACCAAGCTTTTCTGACAGGTGTATTCGTTCCTCACCAAATCTATATATAAATAACACATATACTTAATTAGGCTCATTACTTGTATTTATATTGGGGATTTACATTATCTTCTTGCATTCAAATTAATTTGTTATTCATTTTTGAACCAATGCAGCAAAAATATCTGATAGGCATACCTAGGCAGTGACTTGGGTGGATAATGGCTACAGTCATGTTGGGGGCATGATGATGTCAGGGACTGCATTGGAAGATGCAGTTCCACTGGCACTGGCAATCATATACTGATGGACATTCTGAGCAACTATAGGGTTGCTGAAATGTCAGATGGTGGTAAACTCTGACACTTTTTAAACTTGGCCAATTTAATAGAGGCAGAGAATATGCAAACTCAAATGTTTTTAGACTAAAAAAACTCTCACGATTTAAACTCTCATTCAGATGTTTTTTTTTATTTTCAAGTTTAAACCTGACCAATGTGAATGTTTACTGATAAACTCTCAAATGTTTCTAAACTCTGACCCTATTACATTTGGCCCAATGTCATAATTTCAGTTTATAACAAAATCTACTGAATTTTTACAAAGAAAGGGTCTCCATGACAACAAAGAGACCAGTGAATGCCTCCACTTCAGGAAAAGCCTCATGAACTATACCAATCCCTCCTCCCTTCCAACACCAGAAGAATCAGAGCATATTGCAGAACATTTAAAATAATCCACCATATAGAGAGATGTGCAAGTTGCTGACAAAGCTACACTATGATGAGTGAAATGCACTGAAAGAGATCCACTGTACCCATCCACACTACCCAGAAGTGACCCATCTGATGATGTGATCTCAGTCGGCAACAAGAGCAAAATAGAGGGATCCAGAACTCCATTGGCCCCACTGTCTTTACAGTTTCTCACACTCACCTCCCATCTTCCAAGGAACCTTTTCAACACTCACATTGCCTGATCAAAGAAAAACAAAAAAGACTTTAAAATGAGAAAGTAATAATGAAAATTTGCTTCTGGCATAATAGCAAACCTTACCACTATATAGGAATTGACCTATGACAAGAACTCTTGCTACAGTATAAATGATTTTAACCTTGGACTTGAACCAATTTCACCTTACCTTGTCCAAAGTTCCTAAAAAGTGAATGTTTACTTTTAACCCAATATAAGTTATGTATTAATGCTGTGTTAAGTTTTAGGCATACACATATCAAGGATGTAGAATCCCTGCAATATTTTATTCTTTATTAATTAAAGTATAATCAGTATTCTGTGAATGTTTACCTACATTTAATTAATTTTGCTTTCATTTTATTATTTTATTATAATTTATTTTAATTTACTAATACGATAAAGCATTTTACCCACAAATAATAATAATAATAATAATAATAATAATAATAATAATAATTATTATTTTATTTATATAGTGCTTTTCTCCTAAAGGACTCAAAGTGCTTTACATTTACAGTACAAAATACAAAATAAGCTTAAACAAGGGACATTAGTGAAATGCTTGGGTGAATAGGTGAGTCTTGAGTCTATTTTTGAAGGATTCTAGAGTGGAGGCCTCTCGAACTGTGTGGGGAAGTGAGTTCCAAAAGGTTGGAGCCACAAAACAGAAAGCTCGACCCCCAGATGAATTCCGTGAGATTCTAGGTACTGTTAATAGTCCTTCGTCAGCGGATCGCAGTAATCGAGTGGGACAGTCACTTTCTCTTTTAACAGTTACTAAATCACCTTTCCAGTTCAATTGCAAATTAAATTGTTATTATAATACCCAATTATATTGTGCCCAGGATCACATATTGTACAATAATTGGTGAGAATTTCTTTACCAGGTTAAACCCTGAGAGCATTTAACAAGGATATTGCACCATTTTATACAAAAATAAAGATTATGGGCCTGATTCAGAGCCGCTCATAAGCGGCCGTTCGTACGCTCCGAGCAATGTTTGCCCAACTGTGCATGCGTACGGATCGTTATACGCATGCGCAAACCTGTCAGTGCGGTTGAAATTCATGTGCTCACAAAATAGCGAATGCCTGATAATTTGAGTGACAGAAAGAGGCGTATGTGGGTGGTAACAGGGGAAGGTGCTTGAAAACGGGGAGTGGAGATCCGAACGCAGGCGTGCTTAAAGGTCAAAACGGGCGTTTTATGGGTGTACATAATTAAAACAGCAGCGTCATTGACAACGTCACTGGGTTATTTTATAGCCAGAACTGCTCGCAAAATTGTGGTAGCAAAAACCAACCACAAGAATAGCGAGCAGTTCATACGCTGGTCGATGTACTCGATTAATCTAATAAATAGCGGACATAACGTAGGATGCGAGCGGCCAGGGGGCGTAGTTTCCCAAAAAACAACCGCAAGTTTTGTTCGCTCATTCAGACCTAGAGGCGTGAACAGACCGCAAAGAGCGAACGGTTCATTTGAATAGCCACCCCTATTTTCTGGACGAGCGAGCGCTAATTGCGTTCGGCTCTGAATCAGGCCCTATGTCTTCCCCATGTAAGTTGAAATGTAATCCTAAAATCTCTAGGAATCAGCTGTTCTGTATAATGCTGAGAAAGAGTTAGACCATTTACGTTTAACTTAATTTCACATTTTTTTTAATCACAAAATATGTTGAAAATCATCTTTTCTGTCTATATCAAAATCTAAAGAGCAAGGGGTAAATTTACAAAGATTCGTTTTGCAATCTTGGGGGAGTTTACTAATTTTTTTTCAAGTCACAAATTTGCTAAAGACAAACTTGGGGGAAATTTCTCTCTTTTCACTGAAAAACTCATGTGAGATTGTAAACTTGAATAAACTCACCATTGGCCAAACTCAAAAGTACTGTTCATGAAAGTGATACAACTTGGGAATTTACTAATAAACAAGATTACAATCTCAGGTGTAATTGTAGCAAACTTGTCGCTAAATTGAAGTTTCAAATAGACCACCTCCTGATCTCAGAATTTGGCAGAAACATACACAGATCAGTATGATTTGTGTATGTTTCTTCATGGTAACACTATCTAAAGGGTTAGTATTTAAAAAAAAATGACATAGGGTCCCCCCAAAAAAGCATAACCAGCCCTGGGCTGCTTGTCCAATCCTGGTTCCTAAAAATACAGGGAAAAAATTAGTTGAGTTACCCCGTATTTGAGGAGCCAGCACTGGGTGTAATAGTAATGTGAATAGTAAGAAACTATTGTTTTTACCATGTGACTACTGGTGCCAGCATTCCTGCCCTTTGGCACTTGTGGAACTACAAGTGCGAGCTGGCAACCAGCACCCATATTCCCACTGTAAAAACATACACCTACCACACTCACACATACTTATCTGCTGCTAGGTGGTCTGTTCTCTTCTCCAGTAGAATTCCAATGGGAGTAGCTTTGAACAAAGGACTTATACTCACCTCTGCTAGTCTCCGTAGAATCCCCGATAAGTCCCGAGCACAGCTGACTGTAGCCGTTTATGTGTTGTCACATAGACGGCTACCCGGATTCTGATGGAATACCCCACGTGTAAACTGTCAGAAGCCAGACCCGCCAAACAATCAATGGCAGCTCTAAAATTAGTGGCTGCTGATTGGCTTGCTTCTGACATATTACACATGGGGTGTCCCATCAGAAGCTGGGTAGCCATCTATGTGACAACACATAGACGGTTACAGTCTGCTGTGATTGGGACTTACCGGGGATGCTATGGAGACCAGCAGAGGTGAGTATAGGTTTTTTAAAAATGTACTTCTTTTTACAGGTACAACATACAAGCAGCCTTCACATATCTCACTGATATGTGCAGGCTGCTTGTTCTGGCGAGTTTGGCAGAGAGAAAATACTGCAAAGTTGGGTCAGTAAATTTAATTAAAAATTTGCAACTCTGGTGAGAAATCTCGATCTGCTCCAGCATTGGCCAAATCCGTCTCAGCTAGACTTACTTTTTAATAAAATTGAGAGTTTCAGAAGCCTAAAATCACTCTAGTTTCAGCAATGCAAATCGAGTTTAAAAAAAAACATACTAGATCAAATTTGAATCTTAATAAATTTACCCCATAGTATCAGATAAAAGTGAAGCAGGAGTGTGCAGTTATGGCAGAGCCTCCCCTGTCATGCTCCTGAGATTTTATATAAAAATGATTAGAATAATACAAACATATGTAAAACTTAAAAACATCATCTTTGTTTATTGTAATAATTTTTATAGTTAACACTCACCAGCTTTGTGGCACTCCCTGGGACTGCAGGGAGACAAGAGATGAGGCAGCAACAGTTCAGCTTTGCTTCTGTATAGTCAGACACTGCTTGCGGAACTGGGGGTGAGGCCACACCATGGGCAGTTAGCTGCACAGAAAGAGAGCCAATAGAGGCATGCCTCTGAGTTTGGAGGGGCATGCCTTGCACAATGATGGACACCTTGGATGTGTCATGTAACCAGTAGGTGTACTGCAATGTTTAGAGATTGGAGCTCAGTCAGCAACAGCAAGATAAGACACAGTGAAGCATGTATGAGAATCAATGCACACTGAAACTTAGTGTAGTGAGGAGAGACTTACAGTGAGTAGGGGGTAAGACTGGCTCCAAGCACTCAGAGCCATCTCCATGTGTGCCTCCCCAGCCATTGACCTTACTGCATGTCACTGTTGTTTAGTCAGCTATTTGATGTAATAGCTGCTGGTAGTTTGTTTAGTACCAATAAAAATAACTGATAAACACTACCTATGATAAAAATCACTCAACAGTGATTGACACAGTACTGTAGTTGCTATATTACTGAACAAACACTTTATGTTTCTACCTTCATCTTTCTTTTTTCCATAGCGTTGAGTTAGAAGATATATATATATATATATATATATGTATATATATATATATATATATATATGTAGAAAGGGAAAGGCGGCACTCACTGGTCTGATGAAATGAAAGAATCAAACTTGACAACTGTGTCTGCCTTGTTCAATGTTTCAGTCTCACATGACTTTTATCAAGAACACAATGAGAAAAACAAATACACATACCTTTATAGTGGAATGTCCAAGGTGATTGGTGCAGTGTAATGCTCCATGCTGCCGGGGGCCAGAGTCTGACATCATCACTGTGCATCAGACACTCAGGCATCACACAGGATAAAGCAGTTTGATGCCCCCAGTGGATAGGAGGAAAAATGACTAATGTACATCGTGGATATGTGTGAATAGATAGTGAGGCACTGACATGCAGTGCTAAACATGATGAAATGTCAACATCGTGTCACCATATATAATGAAATTTGCAAGGTGTGGGTCAATGCCCACACATCAAAAAATTGAAGAAACAAAGTAACAAAATACAAATTGCTCCTATAAAAAGAAGGAACATAAAAACTCCACACTACTGTGTTCCTTAATAGTGAATGTGAATAAAGTGAAAATGTAAAACTATTATTCCAAGTAGAAAACAAATTAGAATAATAATACATATACAAAAAATAATAAAAAATGAAGAAGACATAGATAAAAGAAACTAAGTATGTAACCATACCGTTATATATAAACGGCAAGTGTAGCATCGAAAGAATCCTAAACAGAATATATTGGTGAATACATCTACCAAAACATGTGCATCAGAATAGGTATATGAGATAAAACGACAAAAATATATATGTGTGCCACAGAAACGTAAGGAAATGAGTGACTGTAGAATACATCCTAATAAAGAAATGTAGCAAAAGAATCACAAAAGAAGACTTAAAGCAATATAGTCTGTGGTGAAGACTAATCCATGGTATACAAATATGACAACCGTGAGGCTATGAGAAAAAAAGCACATGGAACACAGGAAGACCAAGCAGAGCTAAACCCAAAAAGATGCTCAGGTAATCACAAATATGACAAAACATGAACATGTGCATAAATGCAAAGATAACTTGGACCACCAAGAAAACATACAGATGACTCAACAGTTTTGGAAAAACATGATAAAAAAATCATTAGAAAAAATCAATTAGAACATTTTTTTTGTTTTACAAAAAAATATTGTACACAAAATATGTTATTAAAAAGCTCCAAAAAATTAAAAAAGTTGAATATTCTTAACTCCAGATGTGCACAAATGTCCAAACAAGGAAATGGCCTAACCAGGAGATAAGCCAGAATTCAAAAGGAACATCTGTGACATATCATATCACTCTCCTGTGTGCTACCTGGGTATATAGGAGACTTCTAAGTAGTGCTTTCAACACCGGATCTTCCCTGAAGGTCTCCCATTCAAGTACTAGTCAGGCCCAACACTGCTTGGCTTCCAAGTTCAGCTGAGATCGGGCAAGACCAGTGTGGTATGGTTGTAACAAAATACAACATCTCCCCCAGGGCTACACAGTGATAGACAAGAGGATATTATGTTTTTGTATCCGTCCCTGTACGTGTCCTGGAATAATCTAACTGTTAAAAAAATATATAATTGCATTCATACGTGCACATTATGAAATAGGACTGAACGGTCACATGAAGGCACGAATCTAGAAGATAATATGGAGCTCACAAAAAACAAGAAAAAGATAGAGTCTCGTTTAGTCCAAAAGGAGTAACCATATTCAATCTATGAATCCATTGAGTTTCTAATTGTAACAACCGTTTCTCACGGTCTCCTCCTCTCTTATCCATAGGCACAAAGTCAATGATTTTATAGGATAAGGTTGCTAAAGAATGTCTTTTCTGCTTGAAATGACGAGCGACCGGCAGGTCCATTTCTTTTCCCGACAAAGCTTATCGTATGGCTGTATGATGTTGAACCATTCTTTCTTTGAATAGACTGGTTGTTTTCCCAATATACACTAGACTACATGGACATTTGATCATATATACCACGTATTTACTTGTGCAAGTCAAAATATGTCTGATGGGGAACCGTTTGCCAGAATGAGGATGTGTGATGTAATTCCCGGGATCCATAAAACTGCAGGTAGTACATCCTGTACATTTATAACAGCCTGGTATTTTAGTTAAAAAGTTGGTATCCTGGGAAGGAAGTGATTGAGAAACGTCATTGTGCACCAAACAGTCCTTAAGGTTCTTAGCCCTCCTATTGCACATCATGGCAGATGAATCATTCAAATATTTGATGTTGGTATCCGTGTTAATAATCGGCCATAGATCTTTAGTAGTGGTATTGATGTGGCGACTCATAGTGTTATGAGTATTAGAAAAAAACAATTTTTTTATTATCATTTTTTTAATTTTTCTGAGTACAGATCTGTTCTTGAGTCATATTCATCACTTTAGTTTTTGAACCTTCCAATTCTTTTGCAGTGTATCCCCTGTTGATACATTTTTGTATCAGCTGATCAATTTCAAATTCAGCTACATTCTTATCTGTGGTGATTCTTCTGATGCGTAGAAACTGGGAAAATGGTAATCCCTTCTTCAGAGAGACTGGATGGTGGCTATGGGCATGTAACAGAGTGTTGCAATCAGTAGGTTTATGGTAGACTCTGGTTTCAAATCTGTCTCCTTTCCTCTCAATTAGTACATCCAGAAAATGCACAGAGATAGAACTGCATTCAAAAGTGAATTTAATAAAGTCATGCATAGAATTGATCTGTGTCATGCCTAACACAAATTCCTCCTGTGATCCTGACCATAAGACAAATATGTCTTCTATGTACCTAATGAAAAATTTGACATGTTGAAAAAAAGGCTTGTCAAAAAATAAATAGTTCTCCACATTAAACATGTAGATGTTAGCAAAGGAGGGGGCCACGTGTGACCCCATTGCACATCCACGTAATTGAAGAAAAAACTGGTTATCAAACATGAAAAAGTTCCTGGTCAATGTTTTTTCTAAGAGGTTCAAGAAAAATGGAATGTGAGGACTGGTATAATCACTGTTATTTTCAAGAAAATATTTGACACTCTGCAACCCCTGTTGATGTGGGATGCTGGTATATAGTGATACAACGTCAATGGTACATAGGACTAAATTAGTTGGTAGGTCCCGCATGTTGTGCAATTTTTGTAGAAGGGTGTTAGTGTCATTAAGAAATATATGTTGTTGCATGATCATAGGCTGCACGTAATAATCTAAAAATTTAGAAATGGGGCTGTATAGTGAGCCTCTCGCTGAAATTATGGGTCATCCAGGTGGTGATTGTAAAGATTTATGCACTTTTGGAAGTGAATAAATCAAAGGTACCACAGGTTTATCCACAAGTAAATTCTTTCTAGTGGAGTCGGAAATCCAATTCCTAGAAACAGCTTCTACAGTATTGATGGATCTTTGTCCAATTTGAGATAAAACTCAGGGTCTAATAGTTGTCTGTATAATTCATTTTTGTAATCTCCCATATTTTGTATTACAAGGGCACCCCCTTTGTCCGCAGGGCGGATGACAATAGAGGTATCCCTGCTGAGGTATCCCTGATCTCAGTGCCAGCTGTTTGTCTCAAGAATAAATTATAACAGATGTTAGAACTTTGTTTTTTAGATGTCTGAAGTACCTGATAGTCCAATAATCTACAGAAAGTTTTAATAGATGGGTTATGTGACTGAGGGTCAAAAGTGGTACGTTGTTTGGTTGGTCCTTGTAAATATGTTAAAGTGTTGTCTTGCGTGGAAAAAAAATATTTTAATTTGATGTTTCTAGTAAAATGCCACAAATCCTTCTTCCATTCAAAATTATTGAATTTACAGGTGGGTACAAAACTTAAGCCTCTGTTGAGAAGTTTCTTTTCCACTTCAGAGACTTCTCTACTGGATAAATTAATTATTGTTCTCTCCTCCTGTACATTTTTCTTGTTCCTCTCCCCCTGCTTACCACGTCTTGTGTGGGACCTCTGTCTATTGCGGCACGGGTGGTAACTCCTAAAGGGGGCCTCTGTGTGATGGTGTTACCTGAATTATCTTGATCACTTAAGGAAGAGTTAGCTCCACTGGAAATATCACTATCCAATTGCCGTCTTTGGGGTCCTTGTCTTGTGCAGGGGAACCTGGAGGACATACTTCTGCCAGTAGCCCTGGAATACACTCTCTGTTCTTGGTAATCAAGATTTGCTTCATGCAGTTTTTCATTTTTTTTATATTTGATCAACTCTTTTTTGTAATCAGAAATCTGATTAGTGAGTTTCTCCAGCCAGTTCTGAGTAGAATCGCTGGTTAGGTCTGCTATGTGAGAGGATTCAAAGGTGGTGATTTTATCTCTGATGCTACCCAATTCTCTGCTGGACTCCTCAATTACAAGTAATATGAGGTCTAAGGAGCATTTGTTTAAGACTGCTACCCATCGTCTGCAGAAGTCTACATTATTGCGGCCAATTGTAGGGACGTTTTTTATGCGAAACCCTCTTGGAATCTTGCGCTCTTTATGGTAGTCAGTTAATGTAACCCCATGAAGGTAATAATCAACCTCTTTTTTCTTTAATTTAAATAAAGTCTGATATAATTCATCTGCAGATTCAGAATCTGCCGTCTCTAAGAGAGAATCCTTAAAATACAGGTTTTCAGCCTCAGAATCACTGAAGCTGAGTATCTCTCCTATGGGAAGTTGTAAATTAAGAAATCCACTGCCATCTACTGGGGTGCTGTTTTTATTTTGTGTTGTCATATCGGAAAGTAGCTGTTACGTGGGATAAGAACTGTAACACCATATACTGGATATAAAACAAAAAATACTACTAATGTGCTAAACACTCCCACTGAAAAAATATAGTAGCTGGATGTATGTGTCAGCAAATAGTAAACAATCAAGCTACTAAATGAGCCCACCTCACATGAAAAAATTTTTCTAATTGATTTTTTTCTAATAATTTTTTTATCATGTTTTTCCAAAACTGTTGAGACATCTGTATGTTCTCTTGGTGGTCCAAGTTATCTTTGCATGTATGCACATGTTCATGTTTTGTCATATTTGTGATTTCCTGAGCACCTTTTTGGGTTTAGCTCTGCTGGGTCTTTCTGTGTTCCATGTGCTTTTTTTCTCATAGCCTCACGGTTGTCATATTTGTATACCATGGATTAGTCTTCACCACAGACTATATTGCTTTAAGTCTTCTTTTGTGATTCTTTTGCTACATTTCTTTATTAGGATGTATTCTACAGTCATTAATTTCATACATTTCTGTGGCACACATATATATTTTTTGTTGTTTTATCTCATATACCTATTCTGATGCACATGTTTTGGTAGATGTATTCACCAATATATTCTGTTTAGGATCCTTTGGATGGTACACTTGCCATTTATATATAATGGTATGGTTACATACTTAGCTTCTTTTATCTATATCTTCTTAATTTTTTATTATTTTTTGTATATGTATTATTATTCTTATTTGTTTTCCACTTGGAATAATAGTTATACATTTTCACTTTATTCACATTCACTATTAAGGAACACATTGGAGTGGAGTTTTTATGTTCCGTCTTTTTATAGGAGCAATTTGTATTTTGTTACTTTGTTTCTTCAATTTTTTGATGTGTGGGCATTGACCCACACCTTGCAAATTGCATTATATATGGTGACACGATGTTGACATTTCATCATGTTTAGCACTGCATGTCAGTGCCTCACTATCTATTCACACATATCCACGATGTACATTAGTCATTTTTCCTCCTATCCACTGGGGGCATCAGACTGCTTTATCCTGTGTGATGCCTGAGTGTCTGATGCCCAGTGATGATGTCAGACTCTGGCCCCCGGCAGCATGGAGCATTACACTGCACCAATCACCTTGGACATTCCACTATAAAGGTATGTGTATTTGTTTTTTTCATTGTTTTCTTGATAAAAGTCATGTGAGACTGAAACATTGAACAAGGCAGACACAGTTGTCAAGTTTGATTCTTTCATTTCATCAGACCTGTGAGTGCCGCCTTTCCCTTTCTACATATGTAAGTGGGTGTTCAATTGAACTTCCAGGTAGGCACCAAGGCAAGTAATTTATTTTGCATTTATGTGGAGTGCCAGCCATTTGACTGTATATATATTTATATATATATATATATATATTTTATATATATATAGTAGAATGAGCCTGGCACTCAATTAATCCAAAAACAAAAATAATGATCCGGTGCCTTGACAATTTGGACCAATGACGGTCCACAATATATAGTAGAATGAGCCTGGCACTCAGGACGATGAACATAAAGAAGCGGATGCCATCCTAAAAAATGTATACAAATAATCCTTCTGGCAAGGATGTACTCCTAGCGCAATGACAAAGGAAGGCGGCACTCCAATGAGTAAATCAAATCAATGTGTATTAATAATACATCAACATAGTAATATCCTTTTGTCAACATTTCAAGGCTATAAGCCTTTTCATCAGGACATGTATAGGAAAAGAAAACATGAAACTAGCTTACCTTAAATTGCCCAAGAAAGAGTGCTGAAAGTATCTCCTCACCGTATCAGGAGCCACGAGACGTCAGCGTTCACCGGAAGAGGGGAACTCACCAAGCGTGACACAGCCCTGTGGTTGCCCAGCAACCACAGATGCATATTCCCACTGCATCTACGGGCAGACTACAACTCCCACAGTGATGACATAAGAGTCCTACGCTGAAGGTGCTGGCATCCTCTGGGCGCGACACGCCTCTTTGGTTGCCCAACGACTGGCAGTTGACAAGATCATCGGCTCCTGAGGAGAAAAAGTGAAAGATATACCTGAGAAATATTTAGGGAGATAGTGCAGGCAGACGAAAATGAAAAAAAAGGAAAACAGCAAAGAAAAAGTGTGTGATATACAAAAACTGAGAAAAATAAAAAATGGAAAATGTACAATATAGAAAAATAGAACTAGAATCTAATAAGCACTAATTAATCAATGGCATATAATCATAATGTCACCATATAATAGCTAATAATAAACATGAAAGGAGAGAACTGTCAATATACTATGCAGATAACTTGCCATTCAAAGTCCATTGAAAGATACCACTTAAAGGAATACATTTAACATATTTTTTTCATTAAGCCCCCTCGGGGCTATAGTGTACAAGTGGTGGATCCAGCGTGCCTCACACTGGTTCAGACGTTTGGCTCTATCACCACCCTGAACATCAATCGGAACGTGATCCACAATTTTATATTTAAGGCTGGCTAAAGTATGGTTAGCCAACCGAAAGTGACGAGCCACCGGTTGCTCTATCTCCTTGCCTCCCAAAGACGCTCTAATAGAAGAATGGTGCAGCGCTGCTCATTCCCTGAAGGTGCGAGTGGTCTGACCAACATAATAAAGCCCACATGGGCAAATAATAATGTACACAATAAACGTAGATGTACACGTAAGTACATGCCGAATAGGGAATTTGTGGCCACTGTGCGGATGTATGAAGTAGTCCTGGTTCTAAATATCTGCAGGAAGTGCAGGAATTGCACTTGTAGCACCCTGGTTTCTTCCTCTGCACTGCTATTTCAGAAGCCGAAGATGGTGAAACAACATAGGTTTTCATCAATAAATCCTTGAGATTTTTTCCTCTAGAGTAAGCCAGCATGAGGGAAGAATGTTTAAATGTAGAAAGATCACTGTCACTGGTCACTATCGGCCATAATTGCTTAGAAGAACGTTTTACAGTAGAGCTAGTGGTGGAAAATTCAGAAATAAATGGGATCTTATCAGCCACCTTTTGTCTGGAGACGGATTTTAACAACTCTGTCCTGGACATCTGTAGAATTTCATATTTACTTTCCAACAATTCCTGTACAGGGTAGCCACGACTAGCAAATTTTTTTACTAGCTCATCCAGACAACCATCTAATGCTGCAGGTTCGCTAGTAATTCTAGCAGCACGCATTAACTGAGAACGGGGCAAAGATTTCTTCAAAGATGACGGGTGACAGCTACTGTGATGCAGAACAGTATTCCAGACAGTAGGTTTGTTATAAAGATTGGTAGTAATAATACCATTAGACACAGAGACTGCAACATCAAGATAATGGATCTCATTTCTGCTGTATTCCAGAGTGAATTTAATTGGACCATCCAATTGATTAATGGAAGTTACAAGGCTGCGCAAATCATTCTCAGTACCAGACCAAATTAAGAAAAGGTCATCTATGTACCTGGTGTACATTATAATTTGACTACTAACATGTGTATCTGAGAAGAAAAATTGTGTTTCACATTCGAACATAAAAATGTTAGCGAAGGATGGGGCCACACAGGACCCCATTGCGCAGCCTGCCAGCTGTAGATAAAAACGTCCACTGTGCAGAAAATAGTTCTTAATCAACGTGAGCTCAAGTAATCTCATAAGTAGGTCAATATCCAACCGATTAAATTGATTGCTGACCAGAAATCTGCGCATAACTGCTAAGCCTTCTTGATGGGGAATAACAGTATATAAATTCTTCACATCAAATGTGCACAAAATAATATTTGTCGGAAGGGTAGCGAGATTTTGTAACTTGAGCAAGAATTGTGTAGTGTCCTTAAGTAATGTATTTTGTTTCATGATAAGCGGTGAACTAAAAAATAAAAAAATTGAGAAACAACATGATACAGTGACCCCCTTGCCGATATAATCGGACGTCCGGGTGGATGAACCGGATTTTTATGTAATTTTGGTATTGTATAGATAATTGGAATCCTAGGAAATTTCTGCAGCAGGGAGTCTTTCAGTTTATGATTAGTAAGTTCTTGTTCACATGCCATGTTCAAAACAGAATCTAACTCCTGTACAAAAGCAGAAGTAGGGTCATGAAATAGCAGTTTGTAAGTACTGGATTCAGACAACTGTTGATCGATCTCCTGAAGATAATAAAGGGTATCCATTACCACTAGGGCTCCCCCTTTGTCCGCAGGGCGGATAACTATATTGGGGTCATTGCGCAGATGTTGTAATGCTGTTTTCTCTGCGTTATTTAAATATGATAAAATTTCTGATTTGTATTTGTACATTCTGTTACCGCTGTATCTAGTAATCTGGAGAACATTTTTATTGAAGCATTTGATGAAGGTGGATCAAAACCTGAAGAAGAGTGTATCTGGTGGAAATCTGCAAATCTATCAATAGATGTAGAAGCAGATTTATGTAGGAAAAATTCTTTCCTGCGCAGTGAACGGTTGCACCTGTGTAGATCGATTTTCCACGTTAAATCATGGTGTAAATTAGTGGGAATAAAGTTTAAGCCCTTATTAAGTAATGATGTTTCTGATTTCGACAATAGACGTTTTGATTAATTGAAAATTAAGTCTTTTTCCTCTGTGTAGGGGGCTTGGTGTTGTCTTTGGTTTTGTTTGCCCCTCCTCGTGGGCTTGGTCCAGGACTTTCTTGACTGGCTCTTGTATTCTGCCTAAAGGGACTGCTCGAACAGGCTCCTGATCATCTGAGTCATCTATAGTGAAATCGCTATCACTTGTGGCTTTATACCCCTCTCTTTTGCGAGATTTATTCCTCCATGTGGTGCGAGGCCAATTAGTATTCCAGGAACTGGATCCTGATAAACAGTTATATACCCTATGATCCTCATAGTCTGCCTGTACTGTGATCATTTTTTTCTTTTTAAATTTAAGCAGATCTTGTTTATATTGTTCACATTGTGTTTCTAATTTCTCCCACAGTGTCTTTAATTTCTTGTCATCCAGACTAGTTTTATGTATAGTATGGTATTCAGCCAGTTTAGTCCGTGTAAGTGAAAGTTCTTTACTTGATTGCTGTATGACTAATAACATCAAGTCAAAGCTACACTTATTCAGTATAGCAATCCACTGCCGACAAAATTCGGCACTGTTGCGGCCAATAGTAGGACTGTTTCTGATCCTGAAACCACGAGGGATCATTCTGGCTCTATGATAGTCAGATAATGAAGATCCATGGAGTAGATAATCAGTCTCTCTTTTCTTCCACTTAAGTAATAGATGAAATAAATCCTCAGATGATGCTTGTTCCAAATCCTCGCTGGTGCCTGGCTGGAACAAAATAGCTGAAGCCTGTTCATCACTAAAACTCTTAGTCTCTCCTTTAAATTGTAATATATCCAAAAAAGAAGTGGGGTCTAAGTCTTTAGATGGAGATTCCATAGCTTATAATCCGTTTGTTTAGGGAGTTGAATAAAGGAATAAATATCCAAAACTGCCAACAGCAAACAATGTCCTTGTAGTTAAAAAGGTGCAGTAGTCCAAAAAAAATGATAAATAGTAATTAATCCAAAAACAAAAATAATGATCCGCTGCCTTGACAATTTGGACCAATGACGGTCCACAATATATAGTAGAATGAGCCTGGCACTCAGGACGATGAACATAAAGAAGCGGGTGCCATCCTAAAAAAATGTATACATATAATCCTTCTGGCAAGGATGTACTCCTAGCGCAATGACAAAGGAAGGCGGCACTCCAATGAGTAAATCAAATCAATATGTATTAATAATACGTCAACATAGTAATATCCTTTTGTCAATGTTTCAAGGCTATAAGCCTTTTCATCAGGACGTGTATAGGAAAAGAAAACATGAAACTAGCTTACCTTAAATAGCCCAAGAAAGAGTGCTGAAAGTATCTCCTCACCATGTCAGGAGCCACGAGATGTCAGCGTTCACCGGAAGAGGGGAACTCACCAAGCGTGACACAGCCCTGTGGTTGCCCAGCAACCGCAGCCGCATATTCCCACTGCATCTACGGGGAGACTACAACTCCTGCAGTGACGACATAAGAGTCCTACGCTGAAGGTGCTGGCATCCCCTGGGCGCGACGTGCCTCTGTGGTTGCCCACTATAGCCCCAAGGGGGCTTAATGAAAAAATATGTTAAATGTATTCCTTTAAGTGGTATCTTTCAATGGAATTTGAATGGCATGTTATCTGCATAGTATATTGACTGTTCTCTCCTTTCATGTTTATTATTATTGGCATCCCCTGGGCGCGACGTGCCTCTGTGGTTGCCCACTATAGCCCCAAGGGGGCTTAATGAAAAAATATGTTAAATGTATTCCTTTAAGTGGTATCTTTCAATGGAATTTGAATGGCATGTTATCTGCATAGTATATTGACTGTTCTCTCCTTTCATGTTTATTATTAGCTATTATATGGTGACATTATGATTATATGCCATTGATTAATTAGTGCTTATTAGATTCTAGTTCTATTTTTCTATATTGTACATTTTCCATTTTTTTTTTCTCAGTTTTTTGTATATCACACACTTTTTCTTTGCTGTTTTCCTTTTTTTTCATTTTCATTTTTGTCTGCCTGCACTATCTCCCTAAATATTTCTTAGGTATATCTTTCACTTTTTCTCCTCAGGAGCCGATGATCTCGTCAACTGACAGGCACCCAGGGGATGCCAGCACCTTCAGCGTAGGACTCCTATGTCGTCACTGCGGGAGTTGTAGTCTGCCTGTAGATGCAGTGGGAATATGTGTCTGCAGTTGCTAGGCAACCACAGGGCTGTGTCATGCTTGGTGAGTTCCCCTCTTCCAGTGAACGCTGACGTCTCGTGGCTCCTGACACGGTGAGGAGATACTTTCAGCACTCTTTCTTGGGCTATTTAAGGTAAGCTAGTTTCATGTTTTCTTTTCCTATACATGTCCTGATGAAAAGGCTTATAGCCTTGAAACATTGACAAAAGGATATTACTATGTTGACGAATTATTAATACACATTGATTTGATTTACTCATTGGAGTGCCACCTTCCTTTGTCATTGCACTAGGAGTACATCCTTGCCAGAAGGATTATATGTATATATATATATATATATATATATATATATATATATATATATAGATATATACACACACATTTTCAAGCTTTCTTCTGAATAAGGGATCCAACAGGTCTAGAACATATCTTAATTCTGCTCAATTTTTGCAAATTAGTCACTGAAATTTTGTTAACTTTTTTTTCATTTCTAGCTCCCAAATTTGAACTTTGAGATTATTGTTTAGAAATGCTCACTTTTATTTCCTTATAGCCATAGTATTTCAGAGATGAATAACATGTATTTAAATAGATATTTTTTTTACAGTAAAAATTTTATGATTAACATGTTTGACTATAAAGTACTTACATTGAAAATAGATCTATCTTTTTTAAGATGTAATAATGAAATTTTATCTGAGTTTCTGTTAATAATAAAGCGTATTGTATGGGTGAAGTGGAACTTGAATGCTATTGATTTTCATGGCCTGGACTTGATAAATGACTATGTCTGCCAAAGAGGTGCAACCAGATCTCAGTAGCAGAACAACAGTGACTTACCATTAAATTACCAAGTTTTCTAAGCACCTGCAGAGAAAGTGATTTCACTACATTGACTGCCTATACTGCAGACCATAAAATATTTTTAAGAACCATTGACACTGTGGATCTCTGGAAACATACAGGGGAGATCAGCATGGTTTTTACAAGCCCCTAGAGGGGGTAGGGTCACAAAAATATAGTCAGTCCTTCTTTCCAGTGCTTATGGGCCAAAAAGAGTGTAAAAAAAGATTTCAATCACATTGTCCAGTAAGCTCTACAGGTACCAGACTAGCTGAGTGCTGGAGCATGCTGGCAGCATTGGTTCCCCAAGTGCCTGCATGCTCCAGAAACCTGTCCATTCTGCTACTCCAGGATCCATTTGTGATACCTTCCGAAATTGCAATGTTTCCATCAGCCCACTTTGGCAATACACTTGTTACCTTAAAATTAACCATACATCAATATTCACTCTGATTTTGGTGTATTTGGCACTAGGCTATAAGCACTACTGCTGGATATAAATTAGCCCACACAAGTTTTTTTTCTTTTTATTGACATACAGGGCCTGATTCACTACAGATCACAATACTGCGTGCGCATGCAGTTCAACTGGGATAGCAATCCAAACCACTGAGATCACAATGCAAACTAAGTACCACATAAGGATCCCAACTTTACCATATGCACATCAATAATACTTAGCAGAATAGTTACACCATTGGTACAATTGAGTACCATTGGACCCATACAGACATTTGTAGAGGCCCCTGACCTTACTTATAAATAGCTAACAGCCACGCATGCTATGAGACCTAAAACTGCATATGGTTTCACAGTGGATAATTTATGCATGCCCCTGAAACGTCATGTGAATGCAAAGGCACATCTGCAATCACCGACCACCCCTCCCCATCACCATTCACAAATGGTCAATAACTTTACAATGGGTCTGCATAGCCACTGAGAGCAGTCTCAATTGTAGTGGCAGGTTTGCGCATGCACACTGCAATGCATATGTTCAAGCAGAATGCAACAATCAGCCAATTGCATGCTGATTAGCAACTGCAATCCAAGATGAATCAGGCCCACAGTGAGAACTGAGGAGCAGTAAAGATTAACAAAAGCACCGTCTGCCAAGTTCATACCTTTGTTTCTCTTGTGAAAATATCCCATTAGCTCACAAAACATTACAGCTTTACTTAACAGAGCACACCATCTCATGCAACTGTATGGAATACATGTTGCCCTGAGAGCATCTTATCTGACGGGCTGGCTTCATACACACACTGTCACACTCTCATTTCCTGACAGGCTCATGAGCAACTCAGCACACAATACATTCAGACTGTGGCAGACACCATAATCAATCCACAATATTTGATCCTGGCAAAGCTTAGTATATGTAGATTACAAACAACAGGGAACATCAATCACAGCCATACAGTGCCACTGTGAGTGGGACCCCTACTGTCCAGGAATGGGACTCCAGTCTCAACATTCCCACACTAATAGCAGCCCTGCTAGACCAGGTCTTTAATGTTGATCTGCAGAGTGATTTCAGAGGGTGATTCAACTACAGACACAGTGACAGGAATCACACAGATTCCCAATTATTGGGAATCTGTGCATTCATCTTACCCATACTGCACATGTTGCAGTATGGGTCTGCAGTCCTGCACAGAGTCCAGCAGCAAACTTTCAGTGATTGACAGTTGCTGTTGTTTTTGGGTGGGGAGGATGTGGGGAAAGGTCTGCAATGGTCTCCATTTTCCCAAAATGGAGGTGTGTCACCATTGGTGGGGGGAGTGGAGAGGCCAGGATCTCCATTGGCTAGTGGATATTTACTGGCCTTTTTAAAGATCTTAGGTGACCCCATGGTCACTCAACCACCGAATGGCATCTCCAATCATCCTTGCATGCAGCTGGAATCAATAAGGCATGCATGAGGAATGATGCCTCCTGTTGCTTTACCATATTACAGCTATCCCAGCTGCTGAATTAAAATATTATAGCTATTGCAGCTGATAACATGTTTAGCAGCTGCAATAGCATATCCATCTGCAGCTGAATAACCCCTCTGTTCTCCAGTAATATCTGAAACTCAAGTAATTTTGGAAGCTATGCTGATTTCAGTTCTGTAAGTCAGTCTGCTCCTGATATACCCCATTCCAAACAGTATGAGAATACACCTGTCTGCATTGCAGCTATCCATGTTAAAGTCAAAGTAAAGAAATGAAGGCTGCAGGAGTACCTTAGGGTCCAATCTTCAACCTGGGCAAAGCTGGGTATCCCATACAGTAGAATAGAATAATAAAAATTGTCAAATGATACTCATGATATGTTTGAAAATTACTTGTTTTTCTTGTTTACATAAAGCAGTGCACACCCTGCAGTTATTTAGAAAAATTGATTGTACAGTATGTTTTTAATTGTATTAATGATTATATGTATATTTCACACAATTATGTAAACCACCAAATGGACCATGCTGGTTTTTCATCAACATTTGCTTCACATTACTTTGCATCATATCAATTTCAAAAGGCTTTGGTGCTTTTAGCTAGAAAACAAATACAATATAGTTGTGTGATAACACTGATGAGGCATCTGCATATGCTTTTTTAAGCATTTAGTAGGTGATAGACAATTATCTTCAGTTCAGGATGTAGTCAGGATGCCGGTGGTAAAAATGTTGTCCACCAGAATCCCAAAACTGAAAGCCCGGTATGGGACTAAAGATAGGCATCTAAATACTGATGCCTATCATTAGCCCCACGCCAAAATCCTGGCACCAGGCATACCAAACATAGGTTATCCAGGCATTGTGAAATATAGATATAAATATAAATGCCACTGAGGAAGATGTAGCAAGAATGTGGATTTTGCATCTGCATGGGCATAACTGCCCATGCAGATATATATGGTATAAACATGTAATTTGCCCTTTTTAACTTTATATGTAATGTCCTTTGTATGAAGATAGGTGACAAAACTCCTCTGAACTAATTCCGTTTTGAAGATGAGCAAGTAAGGTTATAGGAACGTCTGTCTTCCTGGGCCAGCCATAAAGCTGGCTGGATGTTTTGGGCATAAAGAAAAATGTTTGTGCAACATCTAGCCAGGATCTTTATAAGCTGTCATTAAGAGCTCTGTGTTCTATGTAGGGTCAGAGATCAAAGATGGGGGCTGGTTATAACCCCACAGTGGGTCAGGCTGACAGGCCATTGAGAGACAGCCCGAACAGCAAGGTGTTGAATCTCTCTTCTAACTTCTGAGCTTCAAACAGGAGGGAGTGAGTAGTGACCTAACACCTGCTCAAGTTACCAAGAAACCCTGTGTTACAGTCACCTAAGCAATGGAAGGGTTAAACTATTCCAAGAGAGGGGAGTGACTCAGAGCAGCCTGGAAAGGGAGACATAAATATGTGATTCAACTATAGTTTGTTGTTCAGTATGGTAGATGCTATTGACAAGGTACAGATGATCTAAAGCAAGCCTCAACCCTGGACCACTTAAGTCAATGGTGTGGTTCATTTTTCCAAATTTGGTATTTTCTTATATTTCTTGGAAATTTTGAGTAATTTGTGTGAACCCTTTTTTTGTAACATTATTACATCTTGTAACTTATTGTAACTAAGCTTTGAAGATTTTCTTGAACTAAAACAAAATTATAATAAATTATAGTTCTGGAACTGTATTTTTATGACCCAAGGTCTCATATGGCTCATGGTACCAATTTCTCTAAGTATTGATAAAGGTGTATGCAGGTGAGAGCAAAAGCTCACCTTATGCTTTTGAAATACAAATTTTATTTGCTGGTGGCAGTGACTCGGTTTATTTAGCCACACATGCTGAGATAAATTGTAAAAAACAGGCGGCAATTTTCACATTGGCATATCTGGAGAGATCGGCTGGCGGTTTGTGACAAAAGAGGGTTAGGTTTAGGCACCACTAGGGGACATAGGGTTAGGCACCCCCCCGGTGACTTAGGTTTAGGCTAGGGGAAAGGGGGGTATGGGTTAGGCACCACCGGGGGGAGGTTAGGGTTTGGCACCCCCCTAGGATGGTTAGGTTTAGGTTGTGTGGAGGGGGAGTTAGGGTTAGGCACCACAGGGGGGACTCAGAGTTAGACACCACCCCCCAAGATTTAGGGTTAGGCACCCCCAAGTGAGGATTAGGGTTAGGGGAGTAGAGAGGAGTATTAAATATACTTACCAGCTAGCATGGGGATTATGATTTGTTGAGCTTCCAAGATCAGGGTTTGAACCGACAGCTTTTAAGCCATTGGTATTTCATACCCAACCCTTCAGTTATATGGTTCAATATCTCCAGTCTACAGTGATTGCTACAAAAGAAAGCAAGTCTGACCTAGAGTGAGTAGAAGGTTTACACCTGAATAGGACTATTTGTGCATAAGGGAGAAAGAAGAGCAAACTATTAATAAAATATAGAATTTGGTCAAAAAAATAAAGCAAATTACAAATGTGTCCTCATACACCTATCCTGTTTGCTGCATATTACACAAGATACATAGTGCAACTAAAATGCCCTGCCATGGGTAGAGATATTGTGCTTGCCCACTTTTCCCAGTCTTTGTCTTTGTCGCATACAAATTTGCTTATAGTATACTAGGTACTTAGAAATAGTATTTTTATTGCAAATGAATTGGTATATAGTCACAGATTAGATGAATATTTTAAGAAAAAAACACATGGCACAACTAAATCTCAAAGTCAAAACTGGGCAGTTTGGCATGATTTGAGGATAGGTGTATGTAGACACATCTTTACACAACAATAATATTGCATTAAGAATAAATGTATGTTTATATATCATACATTATTTTACCATAAGACTGTACTTCGTTTAACAGCATAAATTTAATACTATTCATAATATATATTTTTATTACTAAAATGTAAAAAAAAAATATATTTTTTTATCTTTATTATGATATTATTATATGTTTATTATTCTATACACTACATTATATAAATAGAGTGAAAATATTGGAAAGATTGTAGGCCCCCATACACGGTGTGATATGCACCTTGCAATGCGAATTGGATTGGCTGCTTTATTGCACCATGTATTGGGGCCTTTATTTCAAACAGGACATGACAACTTCAAGACATAAGAGCTCATCTCTCCTAAGAAAATGTTGTTCTTAAAAAAATCAATGAGAATGAAACATTTTATATGGATTAACTTTCCTTTTATATAGGAGTTTAAATATATACACAATTTGTTGTTGTGCAATTGCTAAATAAAGTTTTTTTGTTCCTTCAAGAATATCGGTAAACATTGAGGAGATTGACTCCAATCAATAGACGAAACAATGTCACTATTAATGATGGATTAGAACATCATCATTTGGAAGTAGACGAAAGTCAGTTTTGTTATTTCTAATACATTACTTACCAACTCCTAGGAAGCAGCTGTTAAAAAATACAACTAAAAACCACTAGAAAGAGAAAAAAAATATTGACCCTAATGCCCAGTCTTCAGAAATGATGGAAATTGTGTCTGGAATACAAAATCATGTGAAGTAGAGCCTAGAAACAAGCTTCTTAATCTATCACAGAGGCTGATAAAGGAGCTCTGCTCTGTAAGGCATTATCAATGATATAGTAAAAGAAAATAGAGATATTAAGAAACCAGAAATTTTAATAAATTCTAGGCTCTAATAGAAGCAAAATTAAGGTTGAAAAAGCGTAGGGTGAAGATTCCCAAACACGGTCCTCAAGGCTCCCTAACAGTCCAGGTATTAAAGATATCCATGCTTGCACGCTATCAGTGAAATGCATCAGTTGACATATGCAGGACAGCAGATGCTCTTATTAGAACTTAGGCCCTGATTTAGACTCACTCGCAAGCGGCTGTCCGCTAGCAAGTGGGTCGATGTTGTGCATTGCGCATGCGCACGACGGAGGGAGCTCCGTCGTGCGCATGCGCCAGACGCGACGAGCGAAGGAAAGTCCTTCGCTCTTTGTGTCTGATCAAAGGGGGCGTGCTGTCGATGTTGATTGACAGCACGCCCCCTTTGGTGGGCGTGCCGGGGGCGTGCCTCCCTGACGGGGGCGTTACCAAGGGAACGCCTACCGTCAGAAGCTGGCCCACTGACATCACTAGTGATATCAGTGGGAGTGATTTTGGCTCTGATAGAGCCAAAATCACTCCGGGCCTTGCGGTTGAAAATCTCAACCGCAGGCTCCGGCTCGCAGTTTCGATGGTCGCGATGGTCAAGACCATCGCGGCCATCAAACTGCATGCTCGTATAGGCTGTGGGTGGTGACCCACAGCTATATGAGCGTCCAGGGGTATGCTCCATAGTTATGGAGGACGGCCCTCATTCAGAGCGTGCGCTCTGCTCAGAGCGTACGGCTCTGAATGAGGGCCTTAGCTTTATCTACCACTGGAATTTGAGACACTTTGTTGACAATTAGACTTTCCATCTTGCTTCTCTGAGAAGGTGACACCATTGATCTTTGCGTTAGACTCCTTCACTATTGGATTATTGCTAATTAGACCCATACACATTCAACACAGTGCTGGCTACATCTACTACATCTAGCCAAACAGCCTATTTAAAAGCCAATGTGTCTCTTTTTAACTTTTTATTTTCCTCTTATATGAGAACTTTACAAATATGTTTCATGTACTTGTACTACTGAGACTGTCCCACATATATGATCTTAATATTTTATCTCTTACATCTTGAAAAATACATAAAATTTCATGTTTTATATGCATGCAGTATAAAATTTTTAATGTTTTTAATCACACTGCTCTACTTATACTGTATTATCTGTTTAGTAATGTTTTTGTGTTCATAATATGATGAAGGAATAACTGTTTCAGAAAGACAGTATACACATGAAGCCATATGGATACTAGCATTAGCATGAGATAGTAAATACAGTATGGAGACCACTTTTTGTGTGACTAAAATGAAGCTAAAATGTAGCTTATTGATAAAATGTTGTGGGTTTCCCTTCACATAATGTTACCAACCCAACCTATTACTGCTTGTTACTGGCTTGTCAAAAGTGTTTTTTTGAAGGGACCCCATGCTGCCCCTGATTTTACAGCTACCTTTCCAGGATGTGAGAAATCAATATTTAATCTTTTTTTATGGGAGGGGGCAGTATTCTCATCTTTTATTTCTTTTTTGTTAAAAAATATACTTTAATAATCAAAATGATGTTGATAATCAACTGCACTTATTCATGATCATGCATTTACATCTACAGTATATGTTGGTCTGCACACAACTTAAATTATTTCCTTAAATGTCTATTTTTTTTAATTCATTTTTCCAGAATTTCTGACATATGAAAGGATTGTCTAAGTACATGTTATAAGTTATAATATATAGACACTCTTTCAATATGTCAGAATGTATGGATTTTGTTCTTTTACAAAAATAAACATTTAAGGCTAAAATATATGTTATTTTTGCTTGCAAATTTTTTTTGATGTGTTCAAAACACATTGTGATTGGTAAGAAGGCTTTATATAAAGGGCATTATTCGGTGTACATTGTATATCTGACAAATGGATTGTAAGACTCAAATGTTGACTATTATTCTTTACATTTTATATTCTAAATAAATGGAAGTGTATTTTGTGAAGTTACATTCCACAGTATGCTGCAGTCTCCATCTTTCACAATTTGTATTTCACGTTAAATTCATGTTAACCTTATTTCCTTTTTATATACAGTCTTACATTTTTTTATATTGGTATTAAATATTTTATCCCTTTCTACTTTCTGCCATTTATATAATATTTCCTTTATCATCTCCAATAATCTATCATGGTCATTTTACCACAATGTTTGTTTTTTACAAGTCTGGACATTTTTTTTGCAATACATTTTTTAATTTGCATATATTTTTTCTTTTAACATTAATAATTTTATTGAAAATAAAATTGTGTTGTTTTGGAGGAGGAGGGATTCAGCAAGAAAAAAAAAATGGGGGATGAATACAGCATAATCAACATATATGGGATATATAGGTTACATAATTATACATAGAATATCACAAAAAAATAACAATCTAGCAAATTTATCAAGCAAAAATAGCAATAAAAAATGGATTGACATTGTTGATCAAACCAATAATTAGTAACTATAAAGACATCAGGAAGACTCAGCATCATTTAAACTAAATTGGAGAGGGTTAGACTGAGAGTTCTGTGACATAAATCAAGCTCCTTCACATGTCATCACATATTCATACCAAGGCATCTAACGCACAAATGGGGAGGATGCGGAGGATGAATGAGGCATAAACTGTCTTTCCATAACAAGATGGAAATGTACCTCATGGAAAACTTTTAAAATGGGGTAGAAGGTTGTTTCCAATATTGAGCAAGAGTGGCATGTGCTGCTATACAAAAATGACCCAAACCATATTTATGATGGAGTTGGACCACAGGAGAGTACATGTTAAATAGTGCAAGAGTTGGAAAAGGAGACAAAGCTAAGTTCAACACTTTTTTAGCTATATGAAAAACCTCCACCCAGAAAAGTTGCAAAAAGGGGCATGTCCAAAAAATATGGAATAAATGGCCTACTTCACCACATAATCACAAGCAATATTTAAAACACTAAGGACACAGCATGTCAGGGAAAATATACAACCTGTTTGAAAGCTTTACATGCATTTTGGAATGATTTACACAATGGGACATATGATAAGATGTGGAAAATATCTTAATCCTTTGGCTATCAGAAAGAGGGTAACTGAGGTCAGACTCCCAACACTTCTGGGCTCTTGATTTGGGTGTAGGTACTAAATCCATAAGAACTTTATACCAGAATGATATATCACTTCTGGAACAATGGGATTTTATGCAAGCTATGACTGTAGTGACAAGGGGACTTGGGGGGGGGGGCCTGAGGGCTAGGTAAACTATTGAACTAGTTTTGAATTTGGAAATAATGAAGTAGTTCAAAATGAGGGAGAGATAATCTTTCTTGAAGTTGAGAGAAGGTAAGTAGAGCATTGTCATCTAAAAGGTCTCCAAACAACTTTATACCACTTGCCTGCCAAAAAGAGAGGTTGAGGTTAGGAATAAATTTAACAATGGCTCGCAATGAGAGGGCCAAGTCTAAGGAGGGAAACTAGATATTTTAGACACTAATTTATCCCACACCTGAATAGCAGCCTGGATGAAGGGGAGAGAAGGCAGGGAAACAGGGCATAACAATTTAGGAATCCATAGAGCATCTTCAAATAGGAAGGCTGAGCAAGCCATTCTCTCCAGAAGGACCCAATGGGAGCCAGGGACTCCATAAGCCAAGCCTTAATTTGAACCAAAAAACATGCTTTATGGTATAGAGTGAGTTCAGGGAGGATCATTCTAGTGCATGCTATATTATGAGGAGAGGATTTCCACACATAACTCAATAGTATAGAACTACATTTATCCATATATTTCTTAGGAAAAGTATACGGGATAGTGCAGAATAAATACATGAGTTTGGGCAAAAGGGACATTTTAAAGGCAGATGAACATCCTAGCCATGAAATGTCATACATAAGCCAAGATTTAATCAAGCCACTAAGCATTCAATAAGGGTGGGAATTGTTTACCGGAAAAACCTAAGAAGTGGAGGGAGGGATAATAATTCCCAAATAACAAATGGAAGCAGCTTGCCAATTATATGGGTAAGAGAAGCATAGGACAGAAATTGAGTCAGAGAGGGTTATAAGGATGTCATCTGTCTTAGTTGTGTTTAATTTGTAAAAAGAGGCCTCACTGTAACAATCCAGGATGGAGTGTATATGTGGAAGTGATGAGATGAGGTCAGTGACAAAAAGGAAGACATCGTCCACAAACAAGCAAAGTTTATATGAACTGTCACCAGAAGTTACACCAGGGAACTGCATATCAAGACAGATCTTAGCAGCTAGGGGTTCATGGCCAGGACAACCGTGATGAGTGCCATAAAAAATTGGGAAGGGGTCCAAAAGGAAGCCATTGCCAAATGCCTGAGCAGATAGAGAACTATATAGTGCCAGAATAGAGGACATCATTTGGTCGTGGAGTCCAAACCTAGAAAGTACTTTTCACATGTAAAGCCAATTTAGGTGATCAAAAGCTTTATCAGCATTGAGTGAGCAAGAGGAGACCCTTGTTGTCTGGTAAGGAGTCAGTCAGGTTAAATTCTCTGTGGGTGGTGCTGGAAGCCTTCCTGCTGGACACAAACCCAACCTGATCAGGGTGGATCAAAAAGAGAGGAAAAAAAATAAGGCGAGTAGAAATCAATTTTGCATATGACTTTATAATGCCATTGAGTAATGCAATGGGACCAAAGTGGTGGCAGAATGCTGGGTCCTTCCCCAGCATAGGAAGAGTAATTACTTGGACTTCTAAAATTCCATTTGGAAATTCACCTCATTAAACACATGTGTCAGTGTGGGGGATTATTCCTCCTGGAAGGAGGTATAAAAGTAATTAGTAAAGCTGTCAGGGCCAGGAGCCTTTCCCCTGGGGAGGGACCTTATAGCTGTAATTACTTCCAATGAAGACCAGGGAGCATTTAATACTACCAATTGTTCATCCATCAGTGAGGGTAGACCTACATTCATCAAGAAAGAGTTAATGGATGATAGAGAAGTTTGAGGCATAGAGGGGTCAGAAATAAGATTATACAATTGTGTATAGTAATAGACAAACTGATTAACTATCACTACACTATTAACTACACTGGGCACAACTTTTAACTGGGGGACCTGTTCTGAGCCTTCCACTGAATAAATTTGGACAAAACATTTAAAAAGTGGTAACAATGGATCCCAGAAGACATACTAGAGGGTTGAGGTCCTGGTTGGACCTAACATTGGTGTACACTGGGCACAACTTTGACTTGGGGATCCTTTTCTAAGCCTTCCACTGGATTGACTTGGATGAAAACTTCAAAGAGTGGTAACATTGAATCCCAAAAGACATACTAGGGGGTTGAGTCCTGGCCAGACCTCCCGTTAGCTTAGAATGGGCAGAAATTTGAGGCTTGGATGCTGGGCAGAACTTTGACCTTGGTGGCCTGTTCTGGGTCTTCCACTGGATGGATTTGAATAAAAACTTTAAAGAGGGATGGCAATTGCTCTGAGATGCCTAATGAAGTGGTTGGGGTCTCAGTCAAACCTCACGGTGGAGTGCACCAAGCAAAACTTGGACCCAGAAAGTCTGTTCTGGGTGTCCCACTGGATGGATTAGTACAACATCACATAATTCACATGAAAACTTTACAAAGTGGTAACATTGGATCCCAGAAGACATACTTAGGGGATGAAGTCCCAGTAGGACCTTCTATTGGTGTACACTAGGCAGAACCTGGAAGTCTGTTCTAAGCCTTTGACTGGATGGATTTGGATAAAAACTTCAGAGAATGTTAACATTGAATCCAAGAAGACAGTCTTTGGGTTTGAGGTCCCATTTGGTCCTCCCAGTGGTATACACTGGGCAGAACTTTGACCCGGGGATGGTGGGTAGAAAATTGACCCAAGGCACCTGTTCTGGGCCTTCCTCAGGATGGATTTGGATGAAAACTTCACAGAGGGGTGGCATTTTGTCTAGGATGCCTAAAGGAGTGGTTGGGGTCACAGACAGCACTCACAGTTGAGTGTGCCAGGAAGAAATTTGACCCTTAGAGCCTTTACTAGGCATTCCTGTATGAATTTGGATGACATCACATAATATGAACAAAAACTTTACAAAGTGGTAACTATGACTATGGATCTTAGAAGACATACTAGAGGGTTGAGTTCCCGGTTGGACCTCCTGTTGGTGTATGCTCAGAAGAACAAGCAAAACTTTGACCCAGGAAATCCGTTCTAGGCCTTCACTGGATGGATTTGGACAATATAATATAATTTTGACAAATAATTTACAGATTGGTAATATTGGATCCCAGAAGTCATACTGAGGTCCCAGTCAGACCTCCTGTTGGTGTATTCTGGGCAGAAGTTTAACTTCTTTGAATGAAAACTTCACAAAGTGGTAATATCGGATGCCAGAAGTAATACTAGGGGTTTAGGTCCCGGTCACACCTCCCAGTGGTGTATGTTTGGCAGAAATTTGACATAGGGATGCTAAGCAGAACTTTCACCCATTGAGCCTTTTCTGTAACTTCCACTGGATGGATTTTGATGAATACTTAAGAGTGTGGTGGCAATTGCTCTAGGATGACTAATGGATTGGTAAGGGTCCTGGTCAGACCTCACAGTGGAGTGAGCTGGGTAGCACTTTGACCCAGGGCGCATGTTCTGGGTATAACACTGTATGCAATTTGACAACATTAAAAAATTTGGATGAAAACTTTAAATAGTAGTATTATTGGAACCCAGAAGACATACTAAGGTGTTAAGGGCCTGGTCAGACATCCCATTATGTATGCTGGGCTGAAAATTTGACCACAGGAACCTGTTCTGGGTCTTCCACTAGATGGATTTGGTTGAAAACTTTACAGAGGGGTGCCAATTGGTCTAGTATGCCTAATGGAGTGGTTGGGGGCCCAGTCAGACCTCACAGCGGATACAATGGCCAGAACTTTGACCCAGGGAGCCTGTTCTGGGTCTTGCACTGGATGAATTTGGATGACATCACATAACAAAACTTAATAAATTGAAAATTTAAACTAGAGATGAGTGGGTTAGGATCTCAGAGATCTGAACCCACCCGAATTTTGAGATCCAGGGTGAGAACCGAATGTGCATCCGGTTCCCTCGCTGGCCCTGCATCTCAAACCAAGGTAAACCCATAGAGATGAAAACTCATGGTTCGCAAGCTTTCATCTCTGTATATAAGGGACCACAAGGTGGCCGCCATTTCACTCCGGCTGTGGAGAATGAACAGGGAGGGTGGGTAGTGTAGGGCTGGGAGGTACTTACCTGTGCATGCTGGTGCTGTGCTGTCTGCTGTGTCCTGGGCTGGTGCACTGCTGATCCATCCGGTGCTGTCACTGCTGTGCTATCTGCTGTGTCCATCTGGGCTGGTGCTGTTGCTGATCCATCTGGGCTGGTGCTATGCTGTCAGCTGGATCCATCTGGGCTGGTGCTGATCCATCTGGGCTTGGGCTGTGCTGTTGCTTTGTCCATCTGGGCTGGTGCTGTTGCTAATCCATCTGGGCTGGTGCTGTGCTGTCTGCTGCATCCATCTGGGCTGGTGCTGTGCTGTCTGCTGCATCCATCTGGGCCCAAGTTCTGGACCCCCCCCAAAAAATATATATATTGTCTTTTTATTTTTTTTCTGTGTGTGTGTGTTAGGCTTAGCTGCACAAGATATAGCAAAGCAACCTGGTGCTGCCTGACTCCTGTCATCAACAATTTGTCCTCTGGGCCCAAGTTCTGGACGCGTAAAAAAAAAAGTATAATTTTTGGTCTAATAATTGTCTGTGTGTTTGTGTGTTAGGCTAAGCCACACAAGATACAGCAAGTCAGCAATGCAACCTAGTGCTGCCCGACTCCAGTCATCATCAATCTGTGCTCTGGGCCCAAGTTCTGGATGCAATTTTTTTTTAAATTGTCTTTTTTGTCTAATATTTGTCTGTGTGTGTGTGTGTTAGGCTTAGCTGCACAGGATACAGCAAGTCAGCTGCCTGACTCTAGTCATCATCAATCTGTGCTCTGGGCCCAGGTTCTGGACCTGAAAAAAAAGTGCCTTTTGTCTATTTTTTTCCTGTGTGCGCACCACTTCACGTGTGTGAATTTTGTAACCGCACCTTGGCTACACTATTGGTGCTTGTGACACTGCTTCAAGACCACAGAAAATATGGAGAGATGTCACATGACAGGAGGGCAAGGCCAAGAACTACATGTTGTAGCTGCCGCCAGCAGTGCAAGGCCATCAACTTCCTCGTCCTCTATTAAGGCCAATACACCAGGGCTTAAGTCACTCCATCGATTAGGTAAAGCTACGTACTTTTACTGAAGTTAAGAAAAAATGTTTTAAAGGAAATTTGCCTTTAGATAAACAAAAAATTGGCAATATACCATTCACCACACGAAGTGGCAAGGAAAGGATAAGGCCTTGGCCATTATTTTTGATGATTGCTGGTTCTGATTTTGATAGACCTTCTGCTGGCAGTAGTAGTGGTGCTAGTACCATTAAAAAAATTGAAAGTTGTTAAGATGAGTAAGACAGCTCCGGAAAAAACAACTGTGTGCCATGAGAAATTGAAATCACAAATCCCCGAGGAGAGTGCAAGTGTGTCCGCGGTTGCCATGTGTGATCCATACCTAAATACTAGTGTATTGGAGGATCCTCCAAGTTCCAACATTAGTGTGCCCTCTGTAAATGTGGAGAAGGGCAGTTAACAACTTGCAGCCATAGTCAGTGAGGATGCTTCTGTGGAATTGCACATGGAGGAGGATATTTTGGTAGTTGAAGGCGCTAAGGATGATGAGGATGTTGATGATGAAGATGTTGGTGCTGAGGATGTTGATGATGAAGATGTTGGTGATGAGGAGGTTGATGCTGAGGAGGTCCTTTGTGTAAGTAAGGCAACAGCTGTTGCCCATGGATTGAAAAAGCCAAAGCCCATTGTTATGCCAGGGCAAAAGACAAAAAATCCACTTCCCACGTGTGGAATTCTTTCCACCCCAATCTGGACAACAGTTGTCAAGCCATATGTAACCATTGCAAAGCAAGAGTGAGTAGAGGGAGGGACCTAAACCACTTAGGAACCTCCTCCTTGTCAAGTCACTTGGAGCGCATTCATCAAATATCAAAGTGTATGTCGCCAAGTTCCAAAACTCAAAACATAACAGTGTCACCTCAATACACAAAAAAAGGTTTTTTTTAGGTGATATGATCTGCGCCTCGGCTGCTTCTAGTAGAACCCTTTTTATAGAGAGGGTATCCCAAATTAACTCTCAAGAGCAATTTCACAATACAAAAAAAAAAGGGATAATCACACCTGAGCGCCCCTAATACAAATAAAATAATGTGAAAATTACTTATCTTCAATCATATATTCTTCTGGAATCTTTTCCCAATAATTCAAACATTTAAAGAAACAGAAAAATGGAAAATCTAGTGCAGACAATTTCCACAGTACAATGATATAGAAAATAAAAACCTTTTATATTAAAAGATTTTTTTCCAATATATTAATATATATATGATGTACTAATCCATCAAAGCACGTATTTTGAGTAATCAGACAATATTTTAATACATATAAATAATACACAGCCCCAACTTATAAATTTGTGGGGTTAAAAATGACAAAAACAACAAAAACATAGACTTTCAGTGAAGTTGGCCTCATACCAGAATCAGGAAAAAATGAGCCTGTAGTAAGCTTAAGGGATAGATGGAAGAACCCGGGATCCACCTCTGCTGCCTTCCAGGAATGTCCTCCACACTGATCTGGATAGAATGCCAACTGCAGTCCCCCTATTCTCTGCCAACGCGTTTCTACCTCACCAGAGGTCTTTTTCAAGGCAATGGGGGTTCTATTGTTAAAAGCCTCCTTATATACCCATATCAATCAACTTCCTGATGTCTGGGAGGAGCCAGCTTCATTACAATGAGTATACATGAATACAACAAAAATTACTTCAAATTCATACAATCTTTTCCTACCTACAAGAAACATTAATCCAGCTATTTCAACAGAGAAAATTTGATGTTTCTTCACATTTGCAAAAAACTGGAAGTCAACGGACAGGCTATTTCCGGTCCGCGCTCCCACAATAAGGTAGTCTTAGGTCCATAAATACATATAAATCTTCTATCCTGTGCAGTCCCTAATTTTGTCCTCCTGCCCCCGCGTCCTGGTTCCCTGCCGTCATGGTGCCGACGCCGGAAACAGAAACCGGAAGTGACATCGCGGCAGTCTGGAAACCGGAAGTTCATACATCAAAGTTGCAGGGCACCTTGGGATATGTAGTTTTCATGTCCTCATAGTCCGTTTTTATCCTAAATGGATTTTATAGATAGGTACCTATCTATAAAATCCATTTAGGATAAAAACTTTAAAAAAAAGTTGGGGCTGTGTATTATTTATATGTATTAAAATATTGTCTGATTACTCAAAATACATGCTTTGATGGATTAGTACATCATATATATATATTAATATACTGGAAAAAAATCTTTTATTATAAAAGGTTTTTATTTTCTATATCATTGTACTGTGGAAATTGTTTGCACTAGATTTTCCATTTTTCTCTTTCTTTATATGTTTGAATTATTGGGAAAAGATTCCAGAAGAATATATGATTGAAGATAAGTAATTTTCACATTATTTTATTTGTATTAGGGGCGCTCAGGTGTGATTATCCCTTTTTTTCTTTGTATTGTGAAATAACAGTGTCACCTACCTGCTCCCTCTCTGTGGGATCCAAGCGCCTTCAATCTCCAACACCAATACCTGCATCATCAACATCCTCATTTATCATCAGGAGTAGTCCTGCTGCATCCAATGTTGTTTTTCGAAGCATGATTGACTCCTCTCCTATCCGTGATTTCTTAGAAGGATCCTTGATGACTATGCCTGTTGCTGCTACTGTTGCTGTGAGTGGATCTTCATCCCAGAAGGGGACGAGGAAGACTACTTGTAATGTATCCTCCAAAAAACAATTAACTGTCAAACAATTGCTTGCAAAGGCAAACAAGTATGACAGCAATCACCCATTTTCACAGCGGATTACTGATGCCATAACAGCTATGCTGGTATTAGATGTGCATCCAGTATCCACCATTACTGCAGTTGGTTTTTAACAGTTAATTGAGGTCCTGTGTCCTAACTACCAGATCCCCTCTAGATTCCACTTCGCTAGAACAGCAATTCCAAGTCTGTACAAGGACATTATAAAAACCTTATAAATGTCCTCAGAAATGCCGTTGCACCCACTGTCCACTTGACCACTGATATGTGGACAAGTGGGACAGGGCAAACTAAGGATTACATGACTGTGACAGCCCACTGGGAAGGTGTATTGCCTACAACAGCAACTGCAGTAGCAACATCTACCAAAAGACAGCTTTCATAGGCAGGCTACTCTTTGTATAACTGGTTTCACTAAGAGGCATACCTCTGAGAACCTCTTTGAAAAACTCAGGGAAATCATTGCCAAATGGCTTACCTCACTTGGACTCTCCTCGGGATTTGTGATTCAGACAATGCCACCAATATTGTGAGAGCATTAAATGTGGGCGAATTCCAACATGTACCAAGTTTTGCTCACACAATTAATGTGGTGGTGCAACAATTTTTTAAAAAATGACAGGCTTATGCAGGAGATGTTCTCGGTGGCCCACAAAATATACAGAAATTTTAGACATTCAGCGACCACTTGTCAAAGATTGCATGACCAGCAGGTACTGTTAAATTTGCCCTGTCATCAGTTGAAGTGGTAACTCGGTAGAATTCTACCCTCTATATGTTTCAGCAGATGGAGGAACAGCAAAAGACCATCCAGGGCTATACAATGGCCTATGACACAGGCTGTGGAGGGGGAAAGCATCTTACTCAAGTGCAGTGGAGAATAATTTCCGTAATGTGCAAGGTTCTCAAACCCTGTGAACTTGCCAAATGTGAAGTTAGTTTTAGACACTGCCAGCTTTAGTAAGGTCATTCCCCTCATCAGACTTTTGCAGAAACAGCTGGAGAAACTGAAGGAGGAGGTGAAACAGATCGATTGCGCAGTTTGTCAGACTGGTGGATCAAACCCTTGATTCACTTCACCAGGATCCAAAAGTCGTCAATCTATTGAAATCTGAAAAAATATTTTGGTGATCATTCTGGATCTTAGGTTAAAGTCCTACCTTGTGAGTTTTTTTCAAACAAACTGAAATCTAAAACTGCAAATAGCTGTTGGTAAAAAAATTGTCAGTTGCAGCCGCATGAGAAATGCCATTATCTCCTCCTTCAGTTTCTGCAGCTACCAGGAAAAAACTGAATTTTCCTTACAGAATGCCTGCTGGTCATGCAAATTGTTCACCAAAAAATGACATCTGGTCGGGCCAAAGATAATTTATTTATTTATTTATTCATTTATTTATTTATCCCTTGAGTGTGACTGTTCATGGACATTTAGATTCCCCCAGCATAGGCGCACATCATGTAACACATGCCGCACACAGCGCCCGCTGTAGCCAAGGTCCCAGTAAGCTAGTGTCACCATGGAGACTAGCAATGCTACCAGGAATCCCCTCTCTGATAGGCTGAACTACACCATGCGATGCTCGACACAGGGGGGTACCTGCATCTAAGCGTCACACGGCACACCACACCCCCGGACAACCCGGACCACATGACCCACCAGGCTTTCTAGGAGTTGGGCACTGACACGCACGTGGGAAGTGACATCAGAGGGTAACCCGGCACTCCCACGGCAATTCTCACTGCCCGGCAGCCCGGCCATCACCACGTGGAGTTAACCACGTGCCCAAACAAACACACCCCCCGTCCACAGTGTAACCTCAACTGATCACTGATTAGCCCATCCAAGTGTCAATCACCCACACTGCCCCCTCCTACCTACCTGCATCCCATACCTGACCAACAACTCAGCTCTGATAGGCTAGCCAACTCACTGGGTACGCCCACACACCCACCCTCCACCTATATATTACCCCTCAGTCCATCTATCAGTAACTCCTTGAAAAAGGCTTAAGGCCGAAACACGTTAGTGACAACACCCCCCCGCACAGATTACTGCACCACCCCACCTTGGTACTCATCATCAACCTCACGGCAAGGTGGTACAGAACTATTAACGTGGACCACCGCATCATCCCCACCCTTGAAGCAGCGATGGGCATCCATCCAGGTACACCCTGCGGGCTTGCAGGGTGCCAGCAACCACCAAACCCACACCAGATCACACAACAACTGTGCACCAACCAGGGATGGCACACCTACTGGTAGGTAATTGATGATCAGTGTGGGACGCCGCTACTGTCACTGTACGGGACTTTTTCTTTCAACATTACAAATTCTGGTCCACTAAGACTGAGACCATAGGTCCAGCATAGGGGATGTGCAGAAGTAAGGGCCTCATGGCAAGGAGACCCCTAAAAGGGCCCACCAACTCCCTGACCAGGAAACTATGGAGCCCACCACCCATCCCCAATCCCACTCACGGAACCACCTAGGGAGCATTGTGTCTCACCATTAAACGGGTTGGATTCTATTACCATTGTCTGGCTTTTCATTGTACACCACACACCACCTACACTGCAGGCACACACTGACACATGCCATCCCCTGACACAACATACCCCCCCATATTCCACTCTCCCAAGTCCCCCCAACCCCCCCACTCACTCCTCATTTCCCCCCCACACACATACACACATAGGAGCGCATGTGTACCCCCCTTCCTCCTTGCCTACTAGTGACATGTCTTCCTCCGTGACTATGTGTGATATGGTCTCCATTCACAGAATGGTGGAGGACTATTTCAGAGATAAAATCCTAATAGGCATATCAGACAGTACCTTTCAGTACTGGCAGGAAAAAGAGCCAATTTGGAGTCCCATACACAAACTGGATTTGCATTACATAAGTTGCCCACCCTCCAGTGTGTACTCCGAAAGAGTTTTCAGTGCTGCTGGCAACCTTGTCAGTGTTCAGTGTATGAGGTTACTTCCTCAAATGTGGAAAAGATGATGTTCATTAAAATCAATTGCAAATTCCACGAGGAAGACCTCTACCAACAATTACATGAATAAATTACAGAGGCTCCTATGGTGGAATCCAGTAGGGATGAATTAATATTGTGTGAAGAAGAGGATGTACACACTGAAGGGGATGACGAGGACAATGAAAACTTGTAATGTAAAGCCAGTTTGTGTATGAGATTATTTTCATTTCCATGTCCAATGCACATTGGCAGCTTGTTTTATGGGGGTACAAACAAACCAATCATTTCAGCCACAATTGGCAGTCCTTGTTACTGAAATGATTGGTTTGTTAAACTGTGAATGTCATGTTTCGTATGCAACATAAGGGTGGGTGGGAGAGTCCAAGGACTATTCCATCTTGCAACTTTTTCCTTTCCATTATGTGCTGGTTGGTGCATTGCTGCCCTACATTTTAAATTAATGTTATGGTTCATTTAGGAACCAATGATTTGTTTTTAAATTAATTTATTATCAATTTTATAGCCAGGGGCTGCACCAATGAATTTCCTTTTATTAATTATTCAGCCAGGGGCTGCCGCCAATGAATTGTTTTTTAATTAATTTATTATAAATTTTTACAGCCAGTGGCTGCACCAATGAATTGTTTTTTAATTAATTTATTATCAATTTTACAGCCAGGGGCTGCACCAACTATCAACTATCAATTCTTAAATCCTCAATGGTATCCCAACCATCATCTTTGCACAGTTCTCAACTCTTTTAATAATTATATCAATCAGTTTTGAGCCAGCAAGCTGGATGCAACCTTTTGGCCCTTTTAACTAGATGAAAAAATCAATATTGTGAGCTGTGAGGTTATCAAAATTGACTGACAACGAGTGGAAATAAATGTTATTGAGGTTATTAATACTGTAGGAACAAAAAAGGCCAATTTTATGTGATTTTAGCTGTTTTTTTTTAAGATAAAATCCACATCCAAAACCAAACCACGAAAACAAAACACAGAGGTGAGGTTTTGGCAAAACCAATTCAGATCCAAAACCAGGGGAGATCCAGATCCAAAGGAAAAACAAAAACACAGGGGTCGGCGCAAATCTCAAATTTAAACCCTGCAATACCCAGTACTTTAGCCTGTTGCTTATTATAATGTTGTCTACATTTTCTGAGCGTCATGTATCTATTGTTCTTATTTATGGTGACTTATTGTATATGTTCTGCATTTACCCATCTAATTGTTTACTTGATTGTTGATAATAAAATAAACACATACTTTTCGAGAAAATGACAAAGATTAAAATGTTTCTCTATACTTATGACAATTATTGTTTTAAGACACTTATATGGGAGACCTATGAGTCCTCCAAGATATCAAAAGTATCTGAGAAATTTGGTTTTCTTCCAATCAAAAAATAACCTCCTATGGAATTCAAGTAAAGTGTGCATTAAGCAGCAATGCACATCTAGTCGACAGGGAAAAGGTGTAATTTAAATTGAGCATAGAGGAGTCATAGGAAGACAAGGAAACACTAAAAGATAATGAAGTAACTGAGAGCATGGGCAGAGCATGTTGATGAGAATCAGATAAACATAAAGATGGCAATGGAGTTCCTTTTTTGGAAAACATTAATTAAAGTAGAGAGAAGGGGCCACTGAAAGGAAAGGGAGAAATTAAGCATGCTGTAGACTGTAGAGAAAGATAGAGACATGGAGATCCAAGCATAACTCACTTTAATAAATATGGCAGCAAAGTTAAGAAATGTCACATATGAGGCAAATGCAAAGGAGCCAAAATGAATATGGGAAGAAATACATGAAGCAAGAGAGAAAATAAAATATGGGGTGTTGGTACATCAACAGGAGATGATAAGATACAATAGTACAAGGAAAGCATAGAGTAGACATAAAAAGGTGGGGGAAAACAAAGGACACATAACAGAGGCAATTATGTTAGAAGAGAGTGCACAATCTTGGAAGAAAGGTGATTGGAATGAGATTACAATATCTTGAAAGAGGGGTTTGAGTTTAAACATGGAAGAAAAGGCAAGCATCACCAAACCACGTTAGAAAAGGCATGCTTTGAGAAAGTAATGTAGATATGTGTTGTTGTTTTACATATGTTTTATGTACATGTGGACAAAGCACAAATAGACAGAGTGAACATGGCATTTGGTATTCCAGTATATTGTGCCCAGTGCATGAAGATGATATGCAATGGTTGTTATAATAAATAATTGTCATATAGCTAAAATAATATACACAGTACAGTTAATTTAGAGGACTTGGAATGGATCTACAAATGTACCCAGGTATGTAAGAAAACAGTATTGGTATGTTTCATTACACCATCAGCAAATTAGGATTAATTTGTGAAAACTGTAACAAACCACATTATCTGCTGTAGCCCCCAGTTCACTTATCTGGTTTCCCTTTCCATGATGTGGCTTTGTGATAGATTCTCTCCATATGCAGCTTTTTCTAATCTATCGAAGTCTCCCTGGCTTTCACATGAAGCATTCCCTCCAGTGCTGGCTGCAGGGTGCAGCAATGACAGTCATAGTCAGGTGACTGTCATCCTTCAACAGGACACCAGTATGCAGTCATATGATGCCTGCAGCCAATCCCTGACAAGCCAGGGCTGTATAAGGATTCTCCCTGCACACAGCACTTGCCAGTGAAATGTTGTCCACAGCCTAGCTCTGTGCTTCTCAGTGAGCTCCTGCAGATTCCAATTATTGTCTAGAGGCTCTAAGTACAGTTTACCATCTTGCTGCACTACTGACTCCAGTATCTGGTTCTATCCCAGTGATCCTGCACTCTGGTTCCAGTCCGATACCTGATACCATTGTATACCGTCCGATAACCTGACTGGTTCCAGTCTGACTGACCATCAGTTCCAGTCCAATAAACTGATACCATTGGTCCCAGTCCAACAACCTGATATCAATTTCAGTCCGATAACCTGATGTCATTAGTTCCAGTCCAATAACCTATTACCATTTGTTCCTGTGCAATAACCAGCACCATCACTTCCAGTCCCATACCCAGCACCATCTGTTCCAGTCCTATACCTGATTCCATCCATTCCAGTGTTCAAGCCAATCTTGTGCCATTCCAGTGTTCAAGTAAGTCTGGTTCCATTACAGTTATCCAGCATCCAGTCCCATTCCAGTGATCCAGTATCCTGGTACAGAGCTATTCCCAAAGATTCCTGCACATGCACACATTACACCTAAAGTCAGACAGCTTCTAAGCACTTTACCCACAGACCAAGTTTTGGAACCACAGACAAATCCAAGCACAAGCATGACAAAACATTTTGATTTGTTAGCATATGTTGTTACTGTTTCAATAATATTAGATATATTTGCTGTTTTCTTACTCACAAGGGTCCAGCTCATAATTCAGTTAATGTGAATAAGCACAGCAAACTGTATTTTTAATGTAAACATGTTTTTACCCACGATTATTTGTGGCTACAAAAAATACTTTTGAAGCTAACATTTATTTTTGTAACATTTCCATTGTGTTGTGAAGTGTGACAAAATTACAAATAATCAACTTGTAAAAATTAGGCTTGTGATTTATCAAACCCTCACCTGGTAGATTATCCTAAAATACCTGAAATAGTGAGATGTCAGGATAATATAGTTACACCCAGCTACTCCTGAAGGCAGGTTGTACTCAGACTGGTAATTACTGTTGGGCCCTGACACTTTCCACTTTCAACTGGGTGGGGGATTGGGACACTCATTCTTCCGAAATTAGAGACCATTTTTGATAGGCCGCATGCCTATTAAGTAGGAAGGCAAACAGGACATAAATTTTAATCATTTTGCATTGGGTGCTCCTTGTGAGAGGCCTATCTCATTTAAGAGTTTTTGTTAACCAATGGATAACATTTGATCAAGGAAATAGAAGGTTCTATGTAAGTATTTAAATCATAAATACAAACCGATGCCCTCGGCACTGTCGTATCTGTTATATATACAAATAAACAATTTATCTATGTATTTATATTATTATTTACCAGCTGCAAATCTATAATACAGGGTTTGTGAACACCCAATAAACAAAACAAAATCTGAATAACCAGATAAGAATGTGCTAATTAATTTAACATCAATAGAATGTGAAATGCCAGAAATATACACACCAGTAAGGGCTCCATATGTTAGAAATCAATTGTTAGTTTATTTGCATTTAAAAAGTTAAAATACACATCACAATCCACTTTAGTATATGTATAATAATGGTACTACTAGAGTTTTCTATGGTCCTATAGTATCACAGTGATAACATCTTGTATCAATTATTATAATATTAGAGTTTAATATATGTTTTTGAACAATGTCCTAAAAACAGTGATATACATACTTTGTTACAGTCTTTTTTATAAGGAAAACTCATGTAATTCTCCAGTGCACTGGTATTTGATCCAGTTAGAGTTAGATCCAGAAAAAAATCTGTGTGCAATGGGTTCTACAAAAATCACACAGTCTAAGTTATCCCAAAAAAGTAAGCTTGACAAGAGGTGCATATGGACATATGTCTCATGTAGTGTCCCAAATAGTTACTGCGCTGGATGGATCTGGTCTCCAAGATCACTTTGAAAGCAGCCAGAGCCAGGGTATGCTGCACCAGCAGTCTTTCTGTCTCCGTGTATACCAGCTGATAAAGCCGTATGTGTTATGCCAGCGCTGACTGAAAACCTAGCCGGGTTAATGTATGTAAGTATTTACTAGTGCCACAACACTATGGAAAATTGTAGGTGGCTGGAAGTATTAAAGCAAATTGTTTGCTGGCATTATTAATTATTACAATAAACTATTGGGACTTTATTAATTATTACAAAAGTATGGGGCACTAATAATTATTGCAATAAATGTGTAGGGACAATTATTTAAAACAAAAATTTGGAGGCACTATAATTCAAACAATAAATATGCAGGCTTTATTTTTAACTATAATATTTATAGTTGTCACTTGTTTACATTTTCCCTGGTATGCACTAGCCAGAGGTATCATGAGGGGACTAATACTACTTGGTATTGGGCCAGATATTCCTAAGTGTGCTGGTCATAATGTTTTTGTGTGCCACCCTCCTATAGGTATGGAAGCAATGTTAGGCAATATGGACAGTTAGTGAAGGGTAGGGAGGCTTTCATTTAATTTTTTTTTGCCACATATGATGACTTCCAAAACCATCTTATTCCTAGCATTTTAATTTAAAGTTTTCTTGTTGCTTGTAAATATACAGGTTAAAATATTTAAATATTTTTTACATGTAGAAAAATTATAGTAGCATCTTGTAGCATGTTGAGTTTGAAAATAACAGTTTTTCCTATTTTATTTGCTGGTTTTGTCTTAAAATAAATTTGGTGTTTTGTAAACTGTCTTAATGTTGTTTAATTGTTTTGGATAACTGAACAATTAAATGTTTTAAACGTGTACTTGACGATACAATGAGGAACATAATGTGCAATCTTCTGACCCCATACAGTAGTAAACATACAGTCAGGTCCATAAATATTGGGACATTGACAGAATTTTCAGATTTTGGTATCTATTCACCACCACAATGGTTTTGAAATGAAACAAACAAGATGTGCTTTAACTGTAGACTTTCAGATTTAATTTGAGGGCAATTACATCCAAATCAGGTGAACGGTGTAGGAATTACAACAGTTTCAATATGTGCCTCCCACTTTTTAAGGGGCCAAAAGTAATGGGACTATCAACTCAAAAGCTATTTCATGGACAGGTGTGAGCTATACCCTCATTATTTCATTATCAATTAAGCAGGTAAAAGGTCTAGAGTTGATTCTAGGTGTGACATTTGCATTTGGAATCAGTTGCTGTCAACTCTCAATATGAGATCCAAAGAGCTGTCACTATCAGTGAAGCAAGCCATCATTAGGCTGAGAAATCAAAACAAACCCATCAGAGAGATTGCAAAAATATTATGTGTGGCCAAATCATCTGTTTGGAACATTCTTAAAAAGAAAGAATGCACCGGAGAGCTCAGCAACACCAAAAGACCCGGGAGACAATGGAAAACAACTGTGGTGGATAACAAAAGAATTATTTCCCTGGTGAATAAAAACCCCTTCACAACAGTTGGCCAAATCAAGAACTCTCTACAGGAGGCAGATGTATATGTGCCAAAGTCAACAATCAAGAGAAGACTTCACAAGAGTGAATATAGATGGTTCACCACAAGATGCAAACTATTGGTGAGCCACAAAAACAGGAAGACCAGATTAGAGTTTGCCAAACAACATCTAAAAAAGCCATTACAGTTCTGGAACAACATCCTATTGATAGATGAGACAAATATCAACTTGTACCAGAGTGATGGGAAGAGAAGAGAAGGAAAGGAACTGCTCATGATCCAAAACATACCACCTCATCAGTGAAGCATGGTGGTGGTAGTGTCATGGCATGGGCATATATGGCTGCCAATGGAACTGGTTCCCTTGTATTTATTGATGATGTGACTGCTGTCAAAAGCAGCAGAATTAATTCTGAAGTGTTTCGGGCAATATTATATGCTCATATTCAGTCAAATGCTTCAGAACTCATTGGACAGCGCTTCACAGTGCAGATGGACAATGACCCGAAGCATACTGCAAAAGCAACCAAAGAGTTTTTTAAGGCTAAAAGGTGGAATGTTATGCAATGGCCAAGTCAATCCCCTGACCAGAATCCGATTGAGCATGCATTTCACTTGATGAAGACAAAACTGAAGGGAAAATGCCCCAAGAACAAGCAGGAACTGAAGACATTTGCAGTAGAGGCCTGGCAGAGCATCACCAGGGATGAAACCCAGCATCTGGTGATGTCTATGCATTCCAGACTTCAGGCTGTAATTGCCTGCAAATGATTTGCAACAAAGTATTAAAAAGTGAAAGTTAGATTTAGGATTGTTTAGTTTGTCCCATTTATTTTGGCCCCTTAAAAAGTGGGAGGCACATATAGAAACCGTTGTAATTCCTACACTGTTCACCTGATTTGGATGTAATGGCCCTCAAATTAAATCTGAAAGTCTGCAGTTAAATCACATCTTGTTTGTTTCATTTCAAAGCCATTATGGTGGTGAATAGAGTACAAAATATGAAAATTCTGTCAATGTCCCAATATTTATGGACCTGACTGTTAATAGGGTGTTAGGTGATGTCTATACATTCAACAATTGAGATGCCCTTTAGGCATCACTGGGGGGAGGTTAGGGTTAGGTACCACCAGGGGGAAATTGGGGTTAGGCACCACTAAGGGAGGGGTAGGGTCAGGGGGGAGGGGAGGGTTAGGGTACATACCAGTTCCAGTTGGGATCCTGATGGTTTGAGTTTCCAGGGTCAGTATTTAGTCTACCAGCCTTACATCCGGTGGCATTACATACTTATACTTGCTGATGGGCTGTAAGCCATCTAACTAAATCCCGGACTAAAGACAGGCATCGAAATCCAGACACCAGAATCTAGACAGACAGCTTCTCAAATGAAGGTAAGCCAGGCAGTGTTAGCACTTAGCCATGGGGGGGAGGGTTAGGTTAGGAAACTCCTGGGCGTACTTAGGCACCACCCTGGGAGGGTTACATTTATGGTGCAGGGAGAGAGGGTTAGGTTTAGGCATCACTGAGCGGAGGTTAGGGTTAGGCACCACTGGGGGAAGGTTAGGGAGAGAGAGGGGAGGGTTAGTGTACTTACCATCCCCTGTTGGGATCCTGATGGTTCAAGCTTCCAGCATCGGTATTTAGTCTGCCGGCATTACATCCGGTAGCATTACATACCGATTCCATTTTGCACATGTATATGATTGCTGTCATGTGTGCATGCTAATTGTATTGAACCAAACAGTGTAGCCAGAAACTATATACATATTTCTTACTATGATTTAATGAGTGACCTCACTATTTTCTTTAAACAATTTAAAAAGGAGAATGATTGATTTTCAATATACACAACATCAAATATATGACAAATAGTCAAATGTGTTCCTGGATAGACATTAACTTATGGGTGTATAAGGAAGGAGTGATGTCTTTGATGTTAACATTTTGCTTGTGATTAGAAAACAAGGAAAGTTCATTTGTTCTTGCATTTTGTATACTGTGCAGTGTAATTATAATGAAGTTGTACTAAGACCTTGGCATAGAAAGTTTACCTGTTACTCCAAAAATAAATGCACACTTTGCAAGCTGTGACATGCTGAAACAATAATTTTTTTTGTGTATTAATGATCAACAGAACCTTGTCTTGTTGCGATTAATACAGTGGAGATTAGAAAGGCAATTAAAATTATCCCAAAACTGATAAATTCCCAGTGGAGTTGTATAAAAGATTTTAGAACTCAGCAAATTGCTTATTTTTATCTTAGAGAGAGTCCATTGAATGAACTGAAATTGAAGTAAGACACAATGATAGAAGCTGCAAATGAGGCAACATTAAAAATTGCTTTGTATAGCTGTAATGTGCTAAGACAACCAAACAAGTAACATAATTATGTAGCTTACTGTGAGCATTACTAAAACATTTTACAAAAATGTCTCTTTATTGTGGAAGATTTATAATATTACATGATCTAATTTTGTACATTTCTATGAGAATGCCATAAGAAAACAAAGAAAATATGAAAATTGTTTATATTCAATAATGGTAAAGATGTTTTTAGAGATTATTTATTTCAATTAAAGTGTATGTATGTGTTGTTTTACTACCACTCTTTTGGGTTAAATAATTATATGTCTTTCTTTTACTCCAGAAAAGTTCCAGTGGGCAACAGTAGCACTACATATTGACCTGTCTCTTACAGACAATCATTAATATCTATGATGGCCCAATGCGCCATGTTGACTAATTAGAGAACACATCGTATACCAGAAAAAAGTGCCGTGGCAATCGAGGAATGTTGGTCAAAGCCGAAGAGGAACAGACTCTTAGAAAGAAGGTGAGATGAATGAAATAAAATGGTAAGGGTTGAAAGTATAGCCAGAGGGAGAAAGAGCATATGGGACTAAAACTGGAAAAGAGAGCTTGCAGTTATAACAAATTCTGGGAGAGTGAACAATGATTACTAGGGGGACAAAAGAAACAACGAAAAAAATACAATAAAAAGCTGGGCAACAACAGAATTGATGCATTAAGACTAATATGAGAAAGAAGTGGCTAGGTATAGAATGGAGGTTTGAGGTGAGAAAAGACAAATATGAGAGGAGATAAAAGAACTAGAGGAGAAAAGAGACACCTGCTTCATGAAGGTGGGTAACAAATCAAGAGCCTGATTCAGACCCACTCGCAAGCGGGTCGATGGCTGGGCAGTGCAAAAGCGCGGTATGCGCACTGCGCGTGTGTGAGCCCTGGAGCGAGTGAGAAATTCACTCACTCCAGGGCTCGCTACAAATGGGGCAGCTCTCGATATTGATCTAAAGCTCGCCCCATTTTGTAGGCAGGTCAGTTGAGTGGCTTGCCAAATGGAGGCTTTCCCAAAGGAGGCATTCCCATTTGGGGGCGGCCCTACTGACATCACATCAGTAGTGAGCTTCCAGCTCTATTAGAGTAGAGCTGGAAGCTCAGTGGGGCTTGCAGCAGATGAGACCCTACCACAATGGTCTCGTCGCAAGCCGGATGGTCACGATGGCCGCGACCATCGCGACCATCACCTGGCCACTCGCAAAAGCTGTGGGTGGTCTGAAACAGTGCCCAAGTGTGTTGCCGGAGTGGAGAGTAACTTTAACTAGTAGTGTTATAGTAAACTTTTAATGATTATAAAAAGCTCCGTCGCTCTGGGTCTCGCACCAAAAGGGGGCGGCTGTCGGTTTTGATCGACAGCTCGCACTGTTTTGGAGGTGTGGCGTGGGAGTGGCTTCACAATCGGAGGCGTTCCCATGCAAACACCTGCCGTTTGTGGGCGGCCCCACTGACATCACCAGTGATGTCAGTGGGAGAGCTTCTGGCTCTATTAGAGCCAGAAGCTCTCTGGGGCTTGCGGCCACGAGACCCTACCACAAGGGTATCATTGCGACCATCATCCTGGCCGCTCGCAATAGCTGTGGGTGGTCACTCACAGCTATATGAGTGGCCAGGAGGCCACTCCAAAAAAAAAAAACTCCCTGATTCAGAGCGAGCGCTCTTTTAGAGTGTCCAGCTCTGAATCAGGGCCTGTGTTTAATACTGTATACTATTGCACAAAAAAGGCACATCACAAGAAATATTGATTTTTTTTTTCTTAGTTGGGGTGTACGATCTGGAATAGCTGCATCATGAAGAGAGATTTCCATGATTTATGGCTCTCTTGGTACACCTTAGAACTACAGTAGCACATGGTCAAATAGGTTTTTTTTATTAATCCTAATTATCTGTATCATTGTATTTGTTTTCTTTAATCCTTTTTAATGCCATCAATGTATTTTTCATAGTGCCATCACTGTTAATATTACATAACATGGCAGTGGCTCTGTTATACCCCTTTTACACCAAAATCTCGGGTCCAACCCTGGAATTTGAACACTGGTCAATCCTGGGTTGAACTTGGCTTCAGACCCCGTTTGCACCGCAACTCGACCCGGGTTATTCCTGGGTTTGCCCCGTTCACACTGAACGAGGGTAATCCCTGCTTTTCCCTATAGATGTAATTAAAAATGGTCTTTTTTAAGGGCTGACATAGATGAGGTCTCAAAAGGCTGTGGAAAATGCTTTCGGACATTTAAAAGGACGTTGGCATTGTCTCATGAAGAGGAATGATGTGGACCTAAAAATCATGCCCCATGTAGTAGAAGCCTGCTGCATACTTCATGATATTTGTGAAATTTAAAATGACCACTTCCTTCCCAAGTGGAATGTACAGGACAGTGAGGTGGGGGGCATTACAAGTGATGCAGTAAGCTACGTGGGGGAGCATGAGGACAGTGCCGAGCTCATCTGGGTCACCATTGCATCAAACCTTCCCTTATTGGTTTAAAATAAAAAGCAAAATGTCAAATTCCAAACATGTTTTTGGTTTATTTGATTGAAATTTTTTTTTTCTTTAACCATGTGCATATATTGTTTTTTAATAGAACAGTTTTAACATAATCTCAGATTATTGCAAAAGTATAAAAATAGTATAAATATATGTCAAGCATCGTATGCCCAGAATAAAAGAAAAGTGCCTTATCCCTGCAGTCAAAACAATACACTATAAAAGTGATTAAAAAATGAAAAGTGCCTTCACACAATAAACATTATAATTTTAGCCACACAATATAAAAAAACAAAACTAAAATAGCAAATGTTCCGGTTGGTACAATAAAATATTTAAAATGGACATATTTACGGCAATTGCCTATACACTGTATACTGTGGTGACCCTTGGTTTGTTTGTGTTGTGTTAGGGTTAGTGCTAGGGTTGTAATAATTGGGCCCCATATTGTACTGGCCAAATCTGTGTTCTGGGTACACTTAGGCCTGTGGTAATGCCTGTATTTGGTTGGGAAAACCACGAGCAAATGTGCGCTCAAAAAAAGACATCTGTCTGTCTTGCATATCCATTAATTGCCTCATAAATGACTGCTGCATTTGCCTTTCGGACTCTAGAAATTGATCCAATCTAGCATCCTCCTGCCTCTGAATATCGGCATCCAATTCACGGAGATGCTCCACGATCACAGAAGTCATCGCTCTAGCTGCTTGCTCCGACCTGTTGAGCTTCTTCCTTTTGGGTGGCACATTGTAGACTGCAAAGGGGAGAAACAAAAAAAATATATATAATATGCACTGAGCCGACATAAAGATAGCAGTGGTGTTTGCGTACATGTGTTGTGGCCTTCTATCTACCTGCACGCTAGCAGTACTCTGCAACCGTTACCATTTGGATTTAAGTGAATGTAGTGTGTATGTGTGTAATGTGGGTGTTTTTCTTTTTTAAAATACTTACTATTAGTGTGTAGCAGAGGGGTCTTTTTAGGGGGCGCAGTCTCTGAGCTTGTCTCAACTACTGGTGGTAGAGATACTGTCAGCATTCACAGATGAATCCATACTGTCAGCATTCACAGATGAATCCATCCCACTGCCTTCTCCAGGTTCATCATTCAGTAGGAGCAGTGATGTTGGTCTGCATTGCGAGGATGGCAGGGTAACCTGTGTAGCCGGTACCTCTTGACTATCCTCCTGCTGGCTGGAGCAGGATGGCGCAATTGAGGAGGACAGAGCTATGGGGTTTGAAAGCACTGTATTTCCAAAAGCGCTGTAGCAGAATTGGTAATGCACCTATTCCTTGCGGCCTGCACCACTTTTGTTGCGGTTATGATCGTGCACTTTAGTGAACTGCTTACGCAAGTCCTTCAATTTATTTACCACTTGCTGCTGCATGCGTTTTATCCCTCGGGACTCCAGCATCTGGGCTATATTGTGGTACACTACTGCATCTTTAACTGTGCCGGTCATCTGGCGTTTAATTTCTTCCTCCGCCATGATGAGCAGTAGCTCTCTGATATCGGCATCAGTCCAGTTCGTGGCAGCACACATGCTGCGGTAGGAACAGGGCGTGGGTCATGCTGCTGTTATGGCTGTGTATCAGCCTGTGTTTGTAGCTGCTGGTCAGGCTGTGGTGCTGGCTGCAATTCTGACTGTGGCAGCCTGTGTATCAGCCTGCATTTGTAGCTGCTGGTCAGGCTGTGGTGCAGGCTGCAGTTCTGACTGTGGCAGCCTGTGTATCAGCCTGTGTTTGTAGCTGCTGGTTAGGCTGTGGTGGAGGCTGCAGTTCTGACTGTGGGAGCCTGTGTATCAGCCTGCATTTTGTGGGAGTTGGTCAGGCTGTGGTGCAGGCTCTGTGCAGGTTTGGCATGCAAGTAATGGCTGCGTGTGCATCTCTCTGCAGGGCCCTGACAAATGACATCATCTGCCAGCGCCCCAGGAGCTCCAAACAGCTAATAGCAGATTATAGCCGGGTCAAATAATCCAGGTAGCACCTGTTCACACTGCCGCATGACACTGGAACAACCCGTTTTCAACCCTGCTCTCAACCCAAGTAAGCTTGCACGGTAAATCGACCCGAGTTAATTTTTTGGGAGCCATTCACACAGAGCCTCAACCCGGATTGACCTGGCAATTACCCGGGTTATTTGTTTGGTGTAAAATGGGTATAACTGTTTAGAACATTATTTAGCTAGGAGACACTTTACTCAAGTGAACAGGCAGATCATTTGTAAATTGTGACTGGGGACCTAAAGCAGAGTGTGACATTCTACAGTACAGTTATATCTTGAAAGAAATTCCTGTCCATGCCCAAATTATGTTTGCATGTATATGCTCCATAGCAAGTTAAAGGTGCATATCCACTAAGCGTCTTTGAAACGAGTGCACGATTACGACATTGTAATCGTGCTGTTATTTCACAGTCTGTGATGTGCCTACACTGAACATTCTGTCTAGGCACATCAATCATCCCCAAACATAGGCAACCAGACAACATCATCAGGTTGACCAGCATGTGCGGGAGATGATAGATGTCAAAAATGTGCAAGAAAAAGAGGTGATTTTCTAAATGGGGCACTCAAAAAACAGTATCTCCTAAAATGTAACCTTTATTACATAAATTAAAAGCGAATTATAAAAACAAAATGTGAAGTGATATGTACTTGTAACATGTATGTTATATTGTCAGTTAAAAAATGGACAGCTCAAATATAGGGTATGCACCCCAGTCCTTGGAATGTGGGACTTGAACTAGAATGCAGCTTTTGTTATTGGAGGTGTATTATTATCCAGGTCAATTATCAACCTCAATTAATTGGTGGATACCTCTCCAACCCCTCTATACCTGAAAATTCACTACTATCCGCTAGTGGCTCTTATATATTATGAATCCTGCTCGTTACTAGAATGAAAATGTCATATAACTACACATTGTAACTATTTTTTCTGTTACAAAGATGCTGATCTTTGTGCAACTGGGATCAATCTCCACTGCCAGTCATTCTGCTGTTCTCAGCAGTGAATCATCTGTTATCCACAAAGGGTCAAATCAATTGACTTATTCAGCACTCTCTCTGTATAGGTACAAATAGTGTATGTGTGAGTGCAGTATCTTTCTACAATAACCAGCAAACCATGTGTAATTCACTCATACTGTTCAACAATCTGTGTTGTATAAACCAGTTAAACATATGGTACACACTTTAACACAATTGTGTGTGATCCAGTAGCTTATCACAGTGCAGTTGTAGACTGTTAATGCAGTGTGAAAGTATCAGTACAATTTCATGTGTATAATATTATCATAGGGTGCTTAGATACCCTTACTATATTAAAGCAAATAATGTTTGTTATATTGCTGTGTCAGCTATAATCAGAAAGTGTCACTACAGAGTATATTATATTATCCCTCCTGTCTGTAAACAACATTGCTGATACGTCTTCTGTTGATTTGTTATCAAGTTAGGTATAACTCTAGATGATATAGCCCAGTGTTGGCTAACCTTGACACTCCAGCTGTTGTGGAACTATATATCCCAGCATGCCCAGCCACAGTTTTAGCATGCCCTAATAGCAAAACTGTAGCAGTGCATGCTGGGTTATGTAGTTCCATAACAGCTGGAGTGTCAAGGTTAGCCAACACTGATATAGCCTGTTAATTAAGGCATTTAATATGTCTGAGGATACTCCATTCAACGGGCACGCTGATCTTGGTTCACCTACTAGCAATTGCTGAATAAAGTTTATTGTTAATTAGTATACCCCTCTTCTACCTCTCGGGTACAACATAACCCTGTATGTGACACTGTAATAAATGCAATGTTTCAGTAGTGGATTGCACTTTGGAGAGTGTCATTGTATTACTAATATTTGTCATAGCTGATGCTGTCACACTGCACACCAGGTTTAAATACACATCAACGCCATTTTGCACATAGCAGGAGGTATAGCTGCAAAATAAAAACAATGTATTGCTAACTGCCTAAATAGAAACTGGCTTAACCATTTTTAACATTAAAAGGACATATAGGTGTACATCAAACGGGCACGTGCTTCACTGGTCATTTTTTACATTAAACTGCCTGATTTGTGCCTGATTTTCAAATGATTGAACAATAACGATGTTGTTAACGTTCAATCGAATGGTAAATTTGGGTAGTGGATAGGCACCTTAAGTCTTTTTGTTCCTAGAATATGGAACAAGACATTGAACTGTTGTTCTGTTGTAAACAGAGTACAATAAATGCATATTTACATAAATAGTGCTCAGGCAGAACTGCAGAAACATAACCCCTGTTAGGAGGTTTATCTTTTGAAAGTAATTTGTACCCCTACAGATCAGGTACCATAATAATAAACACAAATACTAGATAAAAGATTCTAATGTGCTGTCACCAAAGCAGCCGGAAAGGTAGGGGTTGTCAGTCCAAACAATAGTCAAAGAGAATAAAAAGCATAGAACCAGTGCTAGTAGAAAATTTAAAAAATGATGAACGGTTTAAAATTGACCAACAAGTATTTTATTCAATTAACTAAAATCTGCACTTTTGTGCAAAGGCAGATCTTATATGGGCAGCACAGACGGTGTAATGGTTAGCGTTACTGCCTCACAGCAATGAGGTCATGGGTTCAATTCCCACCATGGCCCTAACTGTGTGGAGTTTGTATATTCTCCCTGTGCTTGCGTGGGTTTCCTTCGGGTACTCCGGTTTCATCCCACACTCCAAAAATATACTGGTAGGTTAATTGGCTACCCTCAAAATTGACCATAAGTGTGTATGTGTGTGAGCATGTGTTAGGGAATATAGATTGTAAGCTCCACTGGGGCAGGGACAGATGTGAATGGCCAAATATTCTCTCTGTAAAGCGCTGCGGAATATGTGTGCGCTATATAAATAACTGGTAATAAATAAATAATTAAATAATAAAAATACACACTGGTATATACTGCATAATACAATAAATAGTAGACTCCACTTAAATCTGCTCTCTCCTCTATGTCCCAATTGAGATATATTTAGCAGCAAGAAAAACTTTATAATTAGATGGCTGAGGTAGCTTGGCATCCAGCATGTCAAAGATAAGGGCTGAAGCCCAATCCACAAGGTGTCATTCAATGCTGCAATGATAGTCACAGGGAGATACAGAGATTCAAATAAAAGTCCAAAAGTCCAAGGAGTCCGGATTGTGAATAACAGTCTCAACGTGTTTCGCTGAGCAATGAATGCTCTGCTTCCTCAGGAGTGTGTGTTTTGGGTCACAGAGTCTCCTTCAGATACTCAATAATTGAAAAATTTCAAACACTTGTTGTATACAACAGAAGTAAAAAACCGTCCATCATTTTAAACTCAAACTAAAACTGATGATTGAGGCAATCTTACTATATCCATAGTTCAGGAGGGCTACTATATCCATAAGTCAGGAGGGCATACCAGAAAAATGACTAAAAAAACATCCAGGACATATAAGTGTGTCAGTTAATGTGATATTATTAGGGCTGGTGCAATGTTTCTGGAAACCCTAGGCTTTTTTTTAGCCATGCCCCACCCTGATATAGCTAAACAAGCCCTTATACAGTGCCCCCAGCAGTGGTCCCCTCTATGCAGTGCCCCCAGTAGTGCCCCTTATACATTGCCCCCAGTAGTGGCCCCCTATGCAGTGCTTCCAGTAGTGGTCCCCCTATGCAGTGCCATTTATATAATGCCCCCAGTAGTAGTCCCACCTATACAGTGCACCTTATATAGTGCCCCAGGTAGTGGCCCCCTATGCAGTGCCCCTTATATAATGTCCCAGTAGTAGTCCCCCTAAGCAGTTCCCCTTATATAATGTCCCCAGTACTAGTACCCTCCTGTGCAGTGCCCCTTATATAGTGCTCCCAGTAGTAGCCTCCCCCCAGCAATGCCCCCAGTAGTACTTGTTCCCCAAGTAGTAGCCTCCCCCCAGCAATGCCTCCAGTAGTAATCATACCCCCAGTATTAGCCTCATTCCAGCAGTGCCCCCAGTAGTAGCCTCCCAGCAGCAGTGCCCCCAGTAGTAGCCTGCCCCAGACAGACACACACGTAAAAAAAACCCCTCTACTTACCTGCTCTGGCATCCACTCCTCTGTCCCCCAGGCTCCAGCAGTCCCTATGGGCCACTTTGCATGATGGGAGAGATGTCATGATGTCTCTCCCATCACCCACTGTGGGAGCCGGAAAATGGAGCTTATGAGTGAGCTCCTACCCAGCTACGGCAGTGGGCGCAGCAGCCGATGAGAGTCTGTCTGACTCTCATCAGCTGCTAAAACAAACACACAGCTGCTGGCGCTGGTGGCTGTGTTTTTTTTATGTATTGTAGTCTGCAGACTTATGCGCAGTTACTTATTCAGATCAGAACAGTTCTTCCTAATAAATGTAAATTGAGAATAGGGTACATACTCCTTCCACAGTTTTAGGTAACAGCTATCGATGGGCATATAACTGTTAGCGTCGGTTTCTGGTGTGTTTCACATTTCATCATTAAAGTTTGTCCTCATTATTGGCGGCCATTTTGGGTTAGCCTGTATCATAAAAATGAATGAATTTCAACATTTATTTATTATTAAATATTATTTTGTTTATATGTATATGATTAAATGTTTGTATATATATAAAGAGTATATTGTTGAATGTTATTAAACATTTTTATATGTGATTGTAACGTTTTAAGTCAGCCATGTTTTAGTAGTCCTGTTATATGTTATACTGTATATCCATAGATGGAGTCATTTGTATTATGGACAGGAAATAGCTACAGAAATACTGTAGTTAATTGATAGCCCTATTGAAGCATGTGGTCACCTGGAAGTCTTTGGATCACTCCTGGTTAACACATTTATTATGTGGCAGTTCCCAAAAGGAGACTAGAGCTGTCACTTGTAGTGATTAATTATCAATCTGGGGTGTTTCACATTTCATCATTAAAGTCTATCCTCATTTTTGGCGCCCATTTTTTGTTAGCCTGTACCATAAAAATGAATGAATTTCAACATTTATATATTATTAAATATTGTTTTGCCTATATGTATTTGATTAAATGTTTTTCTATATATAAAGAGTATATTGTTGAATGTTATTAAACATTTTTTATATGTGATTTGTAACATTTTAAGTCAGCCATGTTTTAGTAGTCCTGTTATATGTTATATATCTGTGGATGGAATAATATATATTGTAAGCAGGAAATAGCCACAGAGATACTGTAGTTAATTGATAGCTCTATTTAAGCACCTTCAGTGAAACAGGAACCTATCACTGAGAAAGTTTGGTTCAAATGAAATGCGTTGGAGGTTCCTGCTCACAGTTTTCCAAAGCTTGCACCCATTGAAGAAATAATACAGCTGTCTGGAGTTCCCAGAATTCGGTACCATTTTGGTTGGACTACCCAGATCCCAGATCGGGTGATTCATATTTGTTTACATGTACGTGTTTTTAAACCTTTCTTTTTTGATAAAGTCGATACATACTGCCCTATGAGTTTTTTATGATCTTGTTTTTGGTGCTGCAACGTTTTCCGAATTTGGAGATTTTAAAGAAGTATTGGGTCTTGATTCATCATACCATCGATCAAAGTGGAGTTGAGATAAGCTTAAATATTAATATTCTTATTTAATGTATGCACAATACTTACCATAATAACCAAACAGGTTTTGAAAATACTACACTATCAGTGCCTTCTTGTCTTGTTGTTTGTATCTCTCCTAGATCCATTGGCTGGCAAGGATCACAAAGGAGGAACAGCGATATATTTATGTGAGTGTTATTTCTTCTATAAGTGTATGATCAATAGCGAATTTAGGGTTTGTTACATTGATATACATATATATATATATATATATTTATATATATACTGTCCAAAGAGATCCGGCACTCTCCTGTAATGAAATCAACTGCCTGCGTGCTCATGCTGTATGTGATAGCAATCCTGTGAGGTGTGTGTGAAATAAACACACCATGCCCGGCACTGCAGGAAACTTTGTATTCAAAGTTAGAGCATCATATGTATCACTGTCAGCATGATATATATATGTGAACAAATAAATTGCGGCACTCCAAGACTACTTGCATAAAAAACGAGTTGAATTGCATAAGACATCCATATAGAAACCAATGTTTCAAAGCCTCCAGGTTTTTTTATCAAGGTCCATGGAAAATCACATACAAAAAAATTAGACAACAACCTTCTTACCTTAAATAGGTGATGACACATGCTGATCTGCTGCTGACCGGGGAGAGGGGACGCACCATGTGCTCCGGGTCACCCCATGATGATGTCATCATAGCACAGCCGAGTTATCAAAGCAGCCGGCTGGTTGCCAGAAAAGTCTCCCCGGCCTGCAAAGACAGATCATAGGACAAATTAGATACAAAAGATGCAATATGTTACTGATGTCGATAATGACTAAATTGATAAACAATTAACGACTAACTCTGCATCACCTTAACAATAATAAAAAACTTGCACCCAAAACAGGTGTAGAAAAACTAGATAGCCTAGACTGATAAGATCTAAGTCCATAACTGCGGGACATACAGTCACATTATGACAGGAATATTAACGACAGGAATATTAACAATGCTGTAAAGTCATGTATCCAGCACAAGCCATTGGTAACAAAATGGCCCTCTTGGCACAAACAGAAAGATCCTAAGTTACTGCATTAATGTGTTCCAATTAATTTTTTCGTTCAACCCCTTAGGGGAAATTGTGCCTAATTGATGTATCCATCTAGTCTCAAGATGCAAAAGTTTGCCCGCTCGTTCCCCTCCATGAAGGTTAGCTGGAATATGGTCTATAACCATGTGGCGAAATGAAGCAAGCGTATGAACCTGTTCCAAAAATTGCCTGGCAACTGGCTGGTCTGAATTTTTTTTTAATAATGCCAATTTGATAAATGATCTGTGAACTGCCATCTGTTCTCTTATAGTACGTGTGGTTTGACCCAAGTAGTAAAGACCACATGGGCAAATAATGATGTAAATGACAAAAGAGGACAAACAATTAAGAACAAAATTGATATTAAAGTGTTTGTCCTTATGAGGCTGTTTGAAAGAATCGCCTGTTATCATATGGGATTAGGTAGTACAGTGTAGACATTTATAACATCCAGGGTTCCTACTTAAAAAAGTTGGCACAATTTGTGACTTATGAGTAAGATCAGTTATGTCAGAACGGACAACACAGTCAAGGATGTTCCGACCCCTGGTATAGCACGCCATTGGAACTTTGTTTTTCAAACTTGGAAGGTCTTTATCCATTTTAATTATTGGCCATAAGGCCTTGGTGGCTCTTTGTACAACAGGGCTGGTAGTTTGGAACTCCATCTGCCAGGGAATCATATTTTTCTTGTCTTTAATTACTGGACATAATAAGGTATCTCTAGATATTTTAAGAACTTCTTCTTTAGCTTTTTTAAGAGAAGACAAGTCATACCCTCTCACAAGGAACTTTTTGATGATTCTTTCCACTTCAATGGCAGTTTGCTTCGGATCACTCGTAATGCGGGCTACCCGCATCATTTGGGATTTCGGTAACCCATACTTAAGGGGTTTTGTATGATGGCTACTTGCAAGAAATAGGGTGTTTTTATCTGTCGGTTTACAGAACACTCCTGTGGAGATTTTGCCATCGATAATTGACACTTGCACATCAAGATAATTAAGCGTTAATCGATCATACTGAAACGTAAATTTGATGGGTGACTCTGCATCATGAACTTGAGACATAAGTTGTACTAATAGCTTCTCGCCTCCAGTTCATAGTACAAACAAATCATCAATATAGCGTGAATATAATAAAATGAGTTTCGAAATAGACAGATCTGAAAAGAACAGTTTCTGCTCTTCTTGAAACATGAAAACGTTTGCATAGGAAAGTGTGACATTACTCCGCATAGCACAATGCTATAGTTGCTGGTAGAATGCACCATTGTACATAAAATAGTTCCTGGTCAAAGTCAGCTCTAAAAGTTTCAGAAAGAGTTCCTTATCGAAACTGGCCATCTGTTGTTGAAACAAAAAGTTTTGCATTGCTTCCAGTCCTCCTACATGTGGTATAGACGTGTAGAGGCTATTGATGTCCATAGTACAGGTGAGGGTGTTGTCAGGTACGGAGCTGAGGGTTTGAAGTAACACTAGGAAGATGGTCGTATCCTTAATGTATGTTGATTGTTGCATCACTATCGGTTGAAGTATGGAGTCCAAAAATTTCAAAATCGGTTGATACAATGATTTTCTCACCAATATAATCGGTCAGCCGGGTGGAGAAGTCAAGTCCTTGTGGATTTTTGGCACCATGTATATAATAGGGACTACTGGAAAGTCTTCACTTAATACCTTATGTAATTTATCAGAAATGAGACCTTCAGTTTTTGCTGCAGCCAATATAGCATCCAATTATTTTTTAAATTGCTGAGTTGGATCGTGTCTCAGTCGTTTTTAGGTATTCTAATTGGCGAGTTGTCTCTCCAGCTCCTGGCGATACTGATCTAAACTTTGCACCATTTAGTCATTATCGACATCAGTAACATATTGCATCTTTTGTATCTAATTTGTACTACGATCTGTCTTTGCAGGCCAGGGAGACTTTTCCGGCAACCCGCTGGTTGCCTTGACAACCCGGCTGTGCTTTGATGATGTCATCATGGGGCGACCCGGAGCATGTGGTACGTCCCCTCTCCCCGGTCTGCAGCAGATCAGCATGTGACATCACCTATTTAAGGTAGGAATTTTGTTGTCTAATTTTTTGTATGTGATTTTCAAAGGACCTTGATTAAAAAGCAACGTTGGTTTCAATATGGATGTCTTATGCAATACAACTCATTTTTATGCAAGTAGTCTTGGAGTGCCGCAATTTATTTGTTCAATGTCTCACTGTTATTGAAGGCAACCAAGCAGCTGATTATTAGAAGTGCCGGTCCACAATATATATAAATCACAGGTGCTCTGCACTCACCATAATAATAATACTAATAATGATAATAATAATTGATCAATGCATTTAAGCTTGCAGCCCATCATCACAGGACACCACTTTACTGCAAGTCCCTACTCTATTGCTCAAAATTATATCATGGACATAGCCATCACATTAGTGTTAGCCCATTGTCACAGGACCCCACTTTATTGCAAGTCCCTACTCTATTGCTCAAAATTATATCATGGACATAGCCATCACATTAGGGTATACTATCAAGGATTAAAGCTCACAGCAACTTTGCTTTTAAATGTGAGACAGTTACCAAGCACACCTGTTGCAAAGCACCTAGGAAAACAGCTGACACAAGTTAGATAACTAGTTAAAAGGGGTGCATGAGAAAATGTGATCACAAAAATGATTAATTATAAAAATTAATCATAATAAACAAAAAGCACTAATCCACGGCACTCACAATTCCTAGTTTTCGGGTGCAACATGGTATGTGACCACATCACAGGGGCTCTGCACTCACCATAATAACTAATATAATAATAATAATAATAATAATAAACATAATAAATGTTATAATTCTGAGCAATAGAGTAGGGACTTGCAGTAAAGTGGGGTCCCGTGACGATGGGCTGCAAGCTTAAATGCATTGATCAATTCATGAACCAAAACCCCACTGTTTATTATGTTTATTATTATTATTATTATTATTATTATTATTATTATTATTATATTAGTTATTATGGTGAGTGCAGAGCCCCTGTGATTTCTATTTAAACATTGTGGTCACATACCATGTTCCGCCCCATAAATGGTGAGTGCCGTTGATTAATGCTTTTGAGATATATATATATATATATATATATACTAGGTTTTATTTTTTTCATGCAATTGAACAGTCTGCAGAGTGCCACCTTATTTTGCATCTTTACATATATATCTATATATATATATATATATATTATATATATATGTATATATATATATATATTTCATGAAGCAGCGGCACTCGCTGGATTTTTCATCCACATTCAATCAAAATGGACAGACCCTATATTTTTGATTGAATGTGGATGAAAAGTCCAGTGAATGCAGCAGCTTCATGTTGTATGTTTATCATCTGAGCACGCACCATGGTATTTACAACAGTGTGGTGAGTGCCGGCTATTGGAATGTATGTGTATATATATATATATATATATATATTTATTTAGTCCATAGAGTTAGAGATCACTCAAAAGTCTTCTGAGTGTAGATAAAGAGGTATTTTTTATTACTCACATCATATAAAAAGAAAGATGTTCACATTTCAGACTATAACTAGCCCTTTGTCAAGATCCAAAACCCAGACACCAGAGTATCAAAGAAGCATGTCCAACCCACCTGCACAACAGGGCCTATATATACCAGAGGCACACCCTCCCACTTAACACCAGTAAGTAAAGCACTTACATATCTAATCAATAACTGCATCTATAGACACAAATCACCCAGTACAAGGCATCTATTAAATTAACATTAGTATAAACCAAGGCAGATATGGATCCATTACCACTGGCTAGTTGCTCAAATCATTAGAAACCTTCATGCCATCATTAGCGTGCGTTCCACAGACAAATATATATACACATATATGTCAGATGTTACTATTTTATACTCAAGTAAAATTGCAAGCACTTCATAAGTGTCAATAGCTTTTATTGACAAGTACATTAAGTTTATGCAAAGAGTCAATATTTGTGGTGTTGACACCTCTTTACAAAGACCTCTGCAATTCACCCTGGCATGCTGTCAATGCACTTCTGGGCCTCATACTGACTGATGGCCGCCCATTCTTGCCTAATCAATGCTTGGAGTTTGTCAAAATGTGTGGGTTTTTGTTTGTCCACCTGCCTCTTGAGTATGGACCACACATTCTGAATGGGATTAAGGTCTGGGAGTTTCCTGGCCATGGACCCAAAATGTTTATGTTTTGTTCCCTGAGCCACTTAAATATCACTATCACACCACCAAGTCCTTTGTGAAGATTTAAAAAAAAAATTCCCTTACCAGGTCTCAAACCCAAGACACCCACTCTTGCAGGCTGCTCACTAAACCTCTAGCTCACAGTTGCACCTGTTGTGTGCAGCACACAGTGCATCAGTGTAGTGCTGATGCACTGTGTCACTCCTGATCAGCTACACTGGGCATGCGCAGTACTATGACACTCTATACACTACAGCATAGTGCAACTAGCAGGGTGCTACATGGCATAATGTATGGAGTGCCACACACCACTTTCTTTAGCACACTGTGCATCAGCAGTACAGTGGCATAAAGTAGCATAGAAATGCCAGATGGTGTGAAGTGGTAGACAATGTATTGCGTTCAGTTGGATTTTTGGTCATCTGAGATACCCGTATAAAAGACAGAACTTGTTTTGTTGTGGACACTGTACTGAGATTGGTGGCATTGAACAGAAGTGAATGATGGTTGGGGAGCATTAGTGAATATTTATCCCGCCTCATTAAAAGCTGTGCGCATGTGAAATATTTTTATAATAAAGTACAGAACTCACACACTTAATGATTTCAAACTTTATTAGACATTCTTCTACAGCCCTGATTATATGAGGAAAATGCTGTATTATAGTGTACTAAATCACTGCTTCTGTCAGCCAATCATTGGGTGGTGATATAGAAAATGCATTGGAAATCAGATGCATGCGCTGTATAGTTTAGGAAAAGTGACACCTGGTGGCCAAAAAGTTTATTACATGTTATGACTTTTTTCCATTACGAAACATTCTGTGTGGCTGAAGGCATAGTGTGTTGCATGAGATGCATGGCTCACTACATGGCATATGGAGCAACAAACTTTCTGGGCACATCTGTAACTGGGGTAGTATTTACAGTAGAGATGTGCAGGTTCAGTTTTACTCTATTTTTCTCGGATCTAAAAAACAGCATTTTATTGGCTATCGGCTAATACGTGTTTTGGATAGCCAATAAAATAAATCCGAACTAATCCGAACTTGCAATAATTTTGGCGAAATGAACTGAGTAAATCCAAGTAAAACCAAACCCGCACATCTCTAATTTACAGTGTATATATATATATATATATATATATATATAATGTACTGTGTATACGTTCTTTTTTTTTTCTTGTTTAGTCCTATATAATAAAGGAGATATCACTAATAATAATAATAATAATATCCTTTATTTATATGGTGCCACAAGTGTTCCGCAGTGCCTTACATAGTACATAACACTAATAAGTGAACAAAAAAAAAAACAAGTAACTTACAGTACAGTGAAGGACATTATATACATTGCTGCAATAGAGATTAAAACACTCACAATAAGCAGCAGGGAGTTGGCAGAGATGTGTTAGGTGCCCTTATGAGGAGTAAGGAGTAGAAGAACATGTAATGAGAAGCACATGAGGGAAGATGTCCCTGCTTGTGAGAGCTTACATTCTAAAGGGGAGGGGCAGACAGACAGGCGTGACACAGAAGGGGAAGATAGGGAGGAGAGAGCATTATGTGAGTTAGGATGAGAGCTGGAAGGCCTTGATGAAGTAGTGGGTCTTGAGAGCCCGTTTGAAGATATGCAGTGAAAATCTAGGAGGTGGGAGTGGGATAAAGTAATCAGTTGGCCAGAGAGGCAGCATGCATTTGTTGAGCGAAGTGGACCGGTGGTAATGTAAAGGGAGAGAAGGTCAGAAATGTATATGGGGGATGATTTAGTGAGGGTTTTGTTGGCGAGTGTAAGAACCTTGAATTGGCATCTGCAGGGGAAGGGGAGCCAGTGTAGGGCTTGAAGGAGAGGAGAAGCAGATGTAGAACATCTGGAGAGGAAGATGAGCCAAGCAGCAGCATTGAGAACTGATTGTAGCGGAGAGAGGTGGGAGACTGGGAGGCCAGCTAGGAGAAGGTTACAGTAGTCCAATCTGGACATGACCAGAGAGTGGATGAGGGTTTTAGTGGCATCCTGGATGAGGAAGGGTCTAATCCTGGAAATATTTTTTAGGTGGTAGCGGCAGGATTGCGAGAGGTGCTGAATGTGTCATTTAAAGGAGAGGGAGGAGTCTAGAATAACTACAAGACAGTGCACTTTGGGGATAGAGGAGATAGTTGTGCCATCAATAGATAAAGAAATTGTGGGAAGTGAGGTAATGGAAGAGGGTGGGAAGATAATTAGCTCAGTCTTAGACATGCTAAGTTTAAGAAAGCACTGGGACATCCATGAAGAGATAACAGAGAGACAGTTGGAGATATGGATAAGAAGCAAGGGGGAGAGGTCAGGGGTGGAAAGGTAAATTTGAGTATCATCAGCATATAGATGATATTGGAGGTTAAAAGAGTTAATGAGTTCACCTAGAGAGGACATATATAGGGAGAAAAGGAGACATCCAAGAACAGAACCTTGGGGAACTCCGACTGTTAGTGGAAGTGAGGGGAAGAGGAGTCCTGAGAGGAGACAAAGAAGGAATGACCAGAGAGATAGAAGATCAGCCAGAAGAGGCAATTCCACAGAAACCAAGAGAGTGAAGGATTTGCAGGAGGATAGGGTGGTCTATAGTGTCAAATGTAGCAGAAAGGTCAAGGAGAATGAGCAGAAAGTAGTGGCCCTTGGATTTTGCAGCAAGGAGGTCATTGTTGACTTTTGTGAGGGCAGTTTCAGTGGAGTGGAGAGAACAGAAGCCAAATTGAAATGAGTCAAGGAGGGAGTGGGAAGAAATAAAGGTGGTAAGGTGGTTGTAAACAATACACTCAAGGAGTTTGGAAGCAAAATGGAGGAGAGAGATGGATTGGTAGTTGGAGAGTATGTTACGATACAGGGTAGGTTTTTAAGAATGGGGGACACAAGGGCATGTTTGAATGCAGAAGGGACAGTGCCAGATGAGAGGAAGAGATTGAGGAGGTGGGCAAGATGGGAACAGGCAGAGGGAGACAGGTAACAGAGGAGACAGGAAGGGATAGGGTCAAGGGGGGAGGTGGAAGGAGGGGAGGACCGGATTAGGGCCATGACTTCCTCTCCAGAAACAGGGGAGAAGGATGTTAGAGTTGGTGAGACAAACGGGGAGGGGTGGTCAGGGAAAGGAGGGGCAGGAGTGCTGAGGGTCTGATGGGATAAGATGTCCTTATGTGTGGAGTCAATTTTAGTTGTAAAGTAAGTGGCAAAGTCAAGGGCAGAGAGCGAGGAGGGGAGGCGAGGAGGAAAAGGGTAGAGGAGGGAGTTGAAAGTGGCAAAGAGATGCCGGGGGTTTGCGGACTGGGAGGAGATGAGGTTCTTGAAATGATTGATTGGAGAGGGACAGGGCAGCGCTGTAGGATGATAGAATACATTTGAAATGGAGGAAGTCAGCCACAGAGCACAATTTCCTCCACTGGTCCTCAGCAATTCTGGAACACTTCTGCAGCTATCTGGTGCATTTGGGCTGCCAGGGTTGTGGTGTGGATCTGCGAGGGTGAGTAGTTATTGCCGGCGCAACAGAGTCAAGAGAAGGAGAACTACTACTACTACTACTACTACTACTACTACTGCTTGAAATATCTGAATATCACCTATGTTAATTATATTCAAATACCACTGCACTATATCATATTTTTTCACATATTAATACTGCACATTAATGTTTTGTAGATTTAAGTCTTTCAAAATAATGTATCTTTGTTAATGCATATTTCTCATCTTTCATTTATCACATTTACCAGAGATTAAATATTTTGTAACACTACTTATTAGGTTACACACCTATAGGTTACATGGCCAAGTGGCTTACCCACTTTATCTAAAGAGTTTGTGTTTCCATCATCACCCTTTATTTATAAGGCACAACAAATTCCACAGTTCCTGACAGATACTATAAATTATGTAGTAGTTCCCACAGTCAACCACTGGTTGATCTATAGCCCAGAGAGAACACAACTTCAGTTAATGAACTACATTTTAGAACAATTACCATGAGGCTTACACATGCATTGAGATACTCAGTGGTACAGGGACTATGTAAAAATGTTTGAAATAAAAAAATAGAAATATGTTGCAATAATCGTAGGAAAACATGGCCTTTATTTATTGTATCAAAATTACCTTCTTTTTACCAATGTAAAGAAATGTATATTTATAACAAATAAATCAAAATGATAGTTCAATGTGGAAAATAAAACACATTATTTAAATAAACTATTAGAAAATGAAATACCAAAACTGTATCTCTTAATCAAAAAATATTGATGACATAATTGCATAAAACTGGTTTTGGTCACAAAGGGGATTAGCTTCTTACATAATACTAATTTTACTGAAATTTCTATATTGTTTGCTTACTTTTGTCTCAAAGCATTTATCTTCTTCATATTGATTACAAGCTCATTATGGGTGAGTGCATTTAGACTCCTAAAATATTAATATGTGCTGCAGACACTGCATCTCATATACATTCTACAATATACTTAATCCCATAAGATTTCAAATGGTGTAGCAATAAATGAAGTTTAAATTAATTTGTCATATCACTGGGAACGTTTTATATTAAGCCATTTTTGTGGTAGCAAATTAATTGCAATTCTTTTCTTCCTTCATCTAATTGTACTATTAAGTATAATATACATTATTATATTATTTCCATCATTTATATTTTATATACTACCCGTTATGTAATATTTTATGTCTACATTACATATGTAATTAAAAGAAATACCTTCTACATGATCAACTTTGTATATTAAGAGTGGAATTGTCAAAACTCCTAAATGTTTCAAAGAAAATTAAATGTACCTGGGACAGATACGTGGGTTTCTATCTTAGCAATGGAGTTCTGTAAAATGCATGCTAGACAATCTGTACGTAGGTTATAAAGACTATGTGATTCTCCATCTTTGGCAAAGCACACATTGGTTTTTTTTTACTATAGTTCGTGTATGCTTAGAGGTTTTATTTTATATTATTTTTTTAGCACACAAACTATTATTTATTGTTTGTTTACAGTGTTAGCTATGCCTACCACTAGGCCATGCTTGTCAACATTCCTGGAATGTTTATGAGATTCAAAAGGGATGTCAGTTGCTAATTATTTAATTTGAGGCTAGGTGGTTAGAATGTAAGTGGCACTTCAACTGGAAAGAAAGGTATAAAACATCGGGCCTCATTCAGTATGGATTGCAATTGCGATCGCAGCTGTAAGATCACATGCAACACAGCTGGAAAAATATGCTAATGCCTGCAACAGCTCTGCCAACATAAAGACACCCACTACTGTTTTCTCACATCTGTCCATCCTTGCACTTCTGCATAAACATCATTACCATCGATGCACATTGGCCCGTCATGCAGTATTTACAACATGTGTGATCAGTCACAGTAACTGCAAGTCCTGTTGCACGCAATGAGTTCTCAAGCTGTGTATGCAATTGCAGTGGCTAATTTATGCACACCCAGGAAATGGCATTCAAATGGACAGACATTTCTGCTTTTTTCTGACCTCTCCCCCGTCACCACCCCCAAACACTGACAGACTGTCACTCACTTTGCAATGGATTCCATTGTGCATCCTTAATTGCAATGTGATTGCTGCACATGCACAAAGTGGCTTGTACACATGCACAAGGGCAATCAATTGCTCGATTGCATGCATATTCGCTGTTGCGTACGGTATGCTGCTGAATCAGGCCCATAGTTACAGTACATAAAATTTTTTAAAAGTGAATCATTTTACTGCCTTATAAAAAATACCAATGTATGATACTACAATCTTCTGAATCTACTTGAAAAATGATTTACCATGACAAGTTAACTTAAATATGACAATTTATGATGTACGTATTTTTCCTAATATGAAATATATTCGTGTAACCCTAATGTATTGTCTGTACATTGTAAGCACATGATTAAAACCTTTGCAATGTACTCCAACCTTTGCAGCTTCAGATACACAGGCAGGTAACTTCCAGTCATAAACAGTTAATTTTTGCTGTTCATGATAAATAATATTCATATCTGTGCATTCTCAGTGAGTTTCTGAGGATTAGGTCATGCATGTGCAGTAGGAGTAAGTACGTTGAAATCCATAAATAATTGCACTTATCATGAAAATGTTCCCTGTCATGGATTACTCAATTTCTGCAACATACTTTCTGCAGCTTTGCCCATAATGTTCTGGGCCCACAACAATTTTCCTAGAGCTTGCAGAGTCACAGTTTTGATTACAGTGGCAAGTGGTAAAGTTACCTGGTGTAAGATCCTTTACTTCATTATTACATTGGATAGGCTCAAGTTGCAAACACAACTAGATAAAGGTGGGAATTTGTCTGCTGTTTTTGTATTGAAAACATGCCAATCTGTGGACAATCATGGGTGATTATTTCATCCTATTTTAATAATGTACTGCACATTGAGACAACCCCTGATGAAGTCTTGTAAGGAGACAAAATGCATAGGGCAAATAAGTTTTGTGATCCAATATAAGGATATACAATTGAAATCTGAACCCTAGAATAAGGGTGGAAAAGTCTTACAAAGGGGTTTGTAGTGGGCTTATTTGGATCCTGGGAATACTAATACAGGAGCTGCTAATACTTTATGAGGTCAAAAATCTCATCATTAATAAAGTAGAAACAGTAAATAGCATGTGTTCACATATGAAGTATACTTTAATAAAACAAATGCTGTGGTGGCTGACTTAAAAAAGGTCAAATAAAAATGGATTAAAATATGGTTTAAAATGTAATATGTGTTTTGTTGGTTACACAATATGTGATATCAACAGGTATTAAATACATATAGGGCATCAGACAGGTGTAAAACAGACAATAGGGTTGGGGGATGGGAATGGTGGTGGTTGGAGGTTAGGATCTTTGCATGGACTAATAAATTAGTACATGTTTAAATTAGTAATGGGTATATTTATAGAGAAGTCCAAAGGTAAAATATATAAGTTTACATTATGGTTCTTCTATAAACCTTAGTTGGTGAGGTTGGTGAGTATGCAATTATTAAAAATGCCAAAAATAACTTGTTTACTTGATGGTGCCTAATTAACACCATTGAGGACTGTGGAGGGGTGTCTGACACCCTATCGAATTTCTACTAAGATCAAACTCTGTTAGCTTTAACTTGTGTGCTTGATGGTAAATATTATTTTGGACAATAATCGCACACTCACCAACTAAGGTTGAAAGATGAACTATATAATATATATATATATATATATATATTTATATATATATATATATAGTCAAAGTATGTCCACACTCACGTTTTTGTAGTCCAAGAGTGCTGGGGTAGCTGCCCAAAATGGACCTTCAGGTCCTTTGTATAACCTTTAAAGAAAGGGGTGCACTCACCCGTCTTCTAAAAAAGTCCTTTATTCCAACATTTAAAAGTAAATACAGAATCCTGTATTTACTTTTAAATGTTGGAATAAAGGACTTTTTTAGAAGACTGGTGAGTGCACCCCTTTCTTTAAAGGTTATATATATATATATATATATATATATATATATATATATATGTATATATATATATATGTGTGTATATACATGTAAAACCGCTCACCTATGTATAGATCTTTATCATCTCCCCCTATATGTGGTCATATCTTCCTTTTCCTCATTTCATCTGAGCTGCTAGTTCAATTGTCTATCTCTATAATCTGTAGCCTATGCAGTAGCAGGGGATAGCAAAATCTCTCACAGGTCTGACTGCTTGTCAAATATCATTAAGCATATGCCTGATGTGCAATAGTTTGACAGTGGAGATTGGCAAGTAGTGGCAGCTACTGTTTTTCCAAACTCATGTTGTGTGTATGTGTGAGTTATTGTTATACAGTATGTGGCATAAAGGGTGCAATGTGTATTTGTTTGTGACAAAAGTTGTGTCTTTATATTATATCCCATCCTGGATTTGGACTTTGGCCTACTCTCTAAACTCAAACAAAATTGTTTTCAAGCATTGCACATTAGAAAATGTTACTACTTCATCCCCTGCAGCTTTACCTAGTTATTCTAACCATCGTTGCATAAAGCTATGTTATTACTGTTTTTGAAATTTGTCCTCACTCATTTTTATAATGTCACTTTTGTTATAAATTTATTGTTATCATGTACTTATTCTTGCAATTCATTGACTGCTTTCCATATCTGTTCATACCACCATGACATTGTCCCTAATTTGTGTTGATTTCTATTTGTTTTCTATAATTCCCCATTGTATGTTGAACATCTACAAATTGGTCATCTTGCTAACTTTAATCTACAATATGTAGTGCATTCCAGATGACTGCCTCTGCTGTTACTTTCATGGGCAGGATGAACAACATGTGGAAATATTCATGTAGTGCATATCATGTTACTTACTTCCATAGCTTGCTTATCTCACACATTGTAATCTACATATGTAGTGCTCACAAGATGACTGCCTCACCTTGTATTTTATTAGGTTGGGTGATCAATGTATGGTTCAAATGAGTTTGTAAGAATTCTGCATCTCGTATTCTGTAGCTTCCACATTATTGAGTAAATTTACTAAAGTGAAAGACATAAGAAGTGGAGATGTTGCCCATAGCAACCAATCATATTCTAGCTATTATATCTAGAAGAGAAGGACCTAGTTAAATGTTAAGTAAAATCTGATTGTTTCTATGGGCAACATCTCCACTTCTAAAAACTATTACTTTAGTAAATATACCCGTAATGTGTCTTCTCATCCAGACTTTGGCTTTTCTGTCCAGTGTAATCTATGAAGTGCATCCAAAATGGCTACCTTTCCTCGTTCTTTCTTGGGTAGAATAAATACTTCTTAAAATATATGACCCAAAATGGCTGCAATCAACCTGTATTATGTTCATTCATTTTCTGTATTTCTTTTTTTATAGTTTTATATTTTCTGCAAATGTAAACCTCTGTATTATGTTCATGTTTTCTGTAAAGTGCTTTAAGACCTTCTGGAGAAAACTGCTATATAAATAAAATTAGTATTATTATTTATGCTGATGCGCTATGCATGTTAGATCTCATGTGCATGCATACACTAGTGTGATTACAGATTTTTCATCATCCTTCAGATTCATCTATAAATGTATATAAAAGGGTATGTAAGAAGAATGGAGAGATATAGTGCCCTCTAGTGTAGTATAGTGTACATTGTGAAAAAAAAATATATATCAATTATGCACATCCAAAAAATATATAATGTATCATGCCTTAAATAATAAATCACTGTTACACAAAAATAGGAATATGTGACCCGTTTTGCCCCAACATATGCTAACATGTATATGGGTCTGTGGGAGGAGGAGTATGCATGGGATGATCATCAAACTTAATTTTTAGATTAGATTATTTTATGGATTTATTTTATTGACGACATTTTTTTTTATATGGCAAGGCTCCGAAGTGGAGTTGAAAACTTTCTGTGAATTTTTAAACCACAATAAGTATATTATTGAACTCGCTTTCTCCATAAGTAAAATAGAGGTACACTTTTTAGATTTGATGATCTATGTGAGCAATAATCAAATCTGCACAAGAAACTTTAGAAAACCCACCGACAGCAATTCCTACATTAGTTTTAAGAGTAATCATCACCTTAACTGGTTGTGAAATGTACCGAAGGGTGAGGTAAGAAGATTACGAAGGAACTGTTCAGATGTAAAAGTATTTAATGAACAAGCTGAAGAAATTAAATGTCAATTCATATCAAAAGGCTGTTGTGCAAAAGAAATTAACTCTGCCATAAAAGAAATGGTTGATGCAGAAAGGAACAATTTAATTATGCCAAAAGAAAAGGAGGATAAGGGATGAGATTTTAAATTACCTTTTGTCATTAGGTTTAATTTACCACATAGAAAAGCAGAGAGCATAATAAGAAAGCATTGGCACATTTTAAGGGAAGATGTTTTATTGAAAGACATGATACCCGAGAAGCTACAATTTATTTATAGGCGACCAAATAATTTAAAGAATACCTGACAAGAGACCCAATAGAATCAAAACAAAAGATTTCATAGATGTGGCACATGTCTTGTATGTAGATCACATACAGGTCAAAAAAGTTAAAATGAAGTGGTGATATCAACAGCTATTAAGAAACCATTTAAAATCAATGATTTCATCACATGTAGTACTAGTAATTGTGTTTACATTATTGAATGTAAATATGGCCTCAATATTTAGGTAGAACCACGAGAATGTTGAAGGAGAGATGGGCTGAACACCTTCGCAATATTAAAAAGGGGTTTGAAAAACATTCGGTTTCTCAACATTTTAAAGATAAACACAAATGTCTTGTGAATGGTATCAATTTGATGGTAGGTATTAGAAAAGTGGAAGGAAATTGTAGAAGAAGATGTCAGGACTCAGACTAGCTAAAACAGCAATGAAGTATATTTATGATATGTAAACTCTGGTATCATTGGGACTGATCAGTGATTTTGAGATCAAATGGTTTTTATAATGGTTTTTATAAGGTTTTTATGTTAATTTATGTAATAGAAATGGTCTAATTTTTAGCAAACTTTTATTATTTTAAATATTTATTGATTCTACCAATTCCAGGAAGGAAGGACTTAATATCTGTAGCATTTTCCGGTATATGTATTGATTAACCGAAAATACAAACTATTCCACCCATTGAGTGTTATGTTCACTATGTTAATTCTGGATGAAGTGAAAGTTTCATCCGGATTCTGTGTTCCACGTGGAGCGCACAAGATACCGGAAGAGGTGAGAGCTTTTGTCTGGTTGTTTGCATTCCACGTGGAGCGCATGAGAGAAACTGGAAGTGACATATGCCCCAGGATTTGGGGAGAGCTAAATTGTTGTCCACACACAGGTAGGGAAGAAATTAGCATTGAGCATAATACAGTGTAATATGTTACCAGGGGGAGATATGTCTCCTGTTTGGTTCAAGGCATGCATTAAGAAAAAGAATATAAAAACAAAGAATGGCAAGCTGGAAGTAGTTAACATAGTTCTGCACCAGAAGTATGGTATTTCAATTTTAATTCTGATTTATATTCTAAAATGTTTTAAAAGGTTTATGTACTTTGTTGTATGGATTTTATATGTTTGATGTCTGGTAGCATGAACATTGATTTTGTAGATCTTTTAAGAACATGTGCTAGTTTTCCACCACCCTCCCCTTTTTTGCTACTTCCTGTTTGCTTATGGGTAGAAAATGGGGATGAGGAGATGGGTGGAATATCACATTGAGGAAGACCTACACAGTCGAAACACATCGGTGATGGTGCAGCCAGAAAGAGTGACCAAAAGGTCTAATCCAAGTAAAGGTACCCAGTCCTGGAGGAAACATCTGAGAATATACTTACTTGTGATATGCCCATGATTTGCACTGTTCCGATATGCATGATTACCTACCAGTGATATTGCACATGCTATTTTTTTATGTTTTTTATGGTGATTAAAATGGTGTTATGCTATGTGGAGTTCCTTTTCTTCCTTTCTTTGAGGTTCCATACTGACAGAGTGTAACAAGGGAACATGGATAAATAACACAACATCTGAAAAATATGAGTTAAAGCCAGTTGTAACTTTGGGGGATACTCTCTACCCCTGGATGGTATTTGAACAATAACTTTGTTGATCCTTTCCTAGAAGGAGCGCATATTCATATTTTTGTGTATCTGAGATTTTGTGTAGTATTGGTGATACTAACAGGTCTGTTGCTGCTATTGGGTTTTTTTCACAAAAAGGACTTTATTGTTTTAATAAATCACTTTGTGTTCTTAGTTTCTGTTGGACTACTGACCTAAAATCAAATAGTGTAATACTAATAAAAATATATTATATTATGTAAACTGACCATGTACTTCTATAAAGTGTATGCGTACCAATGTACCAAAATATCAGTGCTTATCTGAGGTAACTTACTTGCTTCATAATGGTGACATATCTATTTCAGTAGCCTCCAAACTCCCAAATAAGAACAGGAGGACATTTATAGTGTAAAACTGCAATATAGCTCAGTTACCAACACCACACAGCAGCTTAATATTTCTTCCTTGCTTTTATATTAAGGAACCAGAAAAAGGATACAAAAATAAACAGTATTGGAGTGTATACAGAGGGGGAGAGAAAGAGAGAGAAAAAGAGGGGCGGGTAGGAGACATAAGAAAAATTAACACAGTAATAGGTGAATAATTTCACCATTGGGGGCACATAGATATAATGCATGACTAAAGAACCACATATTTATATATGATTCAAATGTATTTCAAATTACCACTTTATGTTGTATTGAGCACACACATAAAAAATAACAAAGTGTATAAAACATAAGACTCAATATCTTATGATTGCTACTGCAGACGGTGACCATAATTAGGCCAATGTCACTTGTCTCATAAAAAATATATTATTTTACAATCAGAACATCACTGAAAATCTCAATACATAAACTGCAACTATTAACATTCAATCAAGTCAACTATTGTTATAGATTATGTAGAACATAACATACAATATATGTACACCTCCTGTACTCATGTATCAATGTTCCCCCATTGGTGAAATTATTCACCAGCACTATGTTCATTTTTTTATATCAGGTAACTCAGAATTACCTACTGGGGAGCAGCATGTATATAATATTTAGTTTATTTTATTATATATGTTTGCTCCCAGTTATTATTTACTTTTGTTTCGACATAGGAAAAGGTGAAGAGAGAGAGAGACAGGGAAATAAGAGGAGATACAGAGGGACATAGAGAGAAAGGGGGGTGGTAGAGGGACATATAGATCAATTATAAATCTGGGTAGAGAGAGGGGCAGGAGGAAGAGCAGGGAAGATAGAGAGAAAAATGGCCACAAAGCACAAACTAGTGACCCAGTAAACAATGGGTCCGAAATACTAATATTGTAACAATCATGTTGGGGTTCTCAGAAATACAACAGTTTTCACCATATTGAAGGTCCTTTATATCATGGCTTTAAAACCTTTATTCTTTGCCTTCCATTATCTGACCAAGGCGGTGCTAAATCTGCTAGTACTTTTCAAAATAATTTCTTGCAAATGTCACTCCACATGTTATTCACCACATGTTCTGCATGTTTGTCCAGTTAGCCATTTGTGTCTATTGAAATAAATCTTCACACATTCTTCGTTAGCAAGTAATCTTCTTGCTTCCTCAAATGTAACTTCTAAAATCATTTTTAACAAACTTTCTAATGCAGTTTTACATAAAAATAAATTAATAAATATATAAATAATTAAATAAATAAATAAATAAATCATATGCTGTTGATAGAGTACCGGGTAACATTAACAATGTTATAGTATGTTCAGATTTGTAGTTTTTGACTACAATTTGCTACATTGTATGCTCTCTACAGTATCTGATCATTTTGCACCTGATTTCTCAATATGCTGCTACAGCAATCTATACAAATGTTCTTGTATTGTTCTATGGCTGACCAATAACCATACTGTTTTTAATGGGTTATTTGCATCTCTCCAATTTTTTTCCCACAACAGGCACTATTTTATTTGGGTTGTGTGCCTTGAAAAGTATTTTATTACAAATTACCATGTTATGATAAAATCCCTTGTGATGATTTGTGCTGAAAAACAAATTCTCATTACAGCCCTTTAGGAGTATATTTACTAAAGTGCAGGTTTATAGAAGTAGAGATGTTGCCCATATCAACCAATCAGATTCTACTTATCATTTATCTAGCACCTACTAGAAGATAATACTGTAGCTAGAATGTGATTGGTTGCTATATGCAACATCTCCACTTCTATAAACCCGCAATTTAGTAAATATACTCATTAGACTGCAGATTTTCATTAGATTACTTAACACTTTTTAGCTTTAATTTGCACACTGTATGGGGAATTGGAGTACCCATCTTACTGACATTAATACAGTCACATTTTTATTTCAATGGTTATATTAAACCCATTAAACTGTATTCAGAACTAACATAATTTTTTAACGTATGTGGCTCTTCTCAAGGAAAAACCTTTATATACTGCTTCTGCCTGACTATTTTTATAAATTCATATTCAATATTTAAAAATGTGTTCTTATAAAGTACTTATATATATAGATATTGTTAAACATAATAATTTTGTCTCAGTTCAACTCTTCTTTGTCTCAAATTTTGTATTTTTATGGTTGTTATAGGAAAAATAACAATTTTCAAGAACTAGTAAGGATTGATCTGTCAGATAAAAGTCTCAAGTTTAAACATTTACAACCTTTGACAGTCCATTTGCATTTGACTGTGCAAAGTGTGCTGGAAGGCAATGATATGTTTTAACCATAACTGGTATATCAAAACCTCTAGTGAAGCAATAGATGAAGGTTCATATTTGGTTCTTGTTTGATAATGTATAATGTGCATTCATGTGTAGTAGAAACATTTGTTGCTAAGACATGTTCAGAGGAACTATCTACTGCTCCAGGATCTTATATTTTGGGGCATTTCACAAGGGCTCTCAAATAATATAGAAATATCTAAGGGAATATCCCTGAAAATTACAACCAATTATTTACTGTTACTGATAGTCGCTCCTAAAACAAAAGAATGTGACACTAATAAATTAAATTCAGCATATGTTTAGAAATAAATACATAGACACACTCTAATTTATTTATAATGTGTTATTAGGCAGAGGGGGGCTCAAATACAAAATATTCACCACCAAGGTCAGTATAGTTTGACTGAATTTGAACTGAATCTGTTATATACACAAACATTTTTGTATCTAAAGTTCCTCCTGAAGACTCTGCCTCCTTTTTATGATTGGATTTAATGTTATTATAAACAAATTATTCACAGAAACACACATATACACTATTACATGTGTTATAGATAACCACACAATATTTTGAAAAAAAAACAATGTAAAGGAGGCAAACTGCAGTTGAATTATTATACTGTTATAAAAATATACAGTACTATGCATTTTGTACATTTAATGCTTCATCTGGTAAAATATATACATAATGGAAGATTGCCTTTGCCATGGAGGTTTGTCTGTCAATGGTTTGGTGGATTCATCTGGGAATTCAGGAACTTGACCAGATAAGTTCCAACAAATAAAAAATATGGTAGTTGCTCATATCAGCTTAATGGCATAACACAGGTGCTTGTAAAGGGCGGGGTTTACACTGAACACAAAAAAAGGGATTTGCCCTCCTGCACACGGTAGCAAAGTCAACAAAAAATACTTAAATCCTACATGATAATAGAGATTCAGAGGTATTAGTTACATACATTTGCAAATATATAAGCGCCAGGCCAATCGTCAAGGCTCCTCTTTACTGGTTTCCCTAACATTAAGGGGTTCACGTCTGAGAAGCAAGGTACCCAAAAAAAATTCCAGCCAAGGATCATCCCCAGGGCATCACACAAAAAGGGGAAAAAAGGTGATAGTGAAGTGTAAAGGATAGATGTGTAAGGATAATTCAATAAGTGTTAATGAAATGTGAAAGAATTAAAACAACATAAATAATAAACAAACAATTAGAAAAGTGATAAAAATACTCTATGTGAATTAAGTGGTGATGCCCTGAAAAAGGTCCAGCCAGAACAACTCCAGAGACCCCACTCCCAAACGCTCACCCCAAAATAAATATTGCTACATAATAGTAGCACCCACTCTGGGTCATATAATTACAAATTGGTGTACTGCATGATAACAGCACATGTATAAGCTGAGAGCTAACTCACCTTGGAGGTACCCTTAAACCTCCACATGGCATATACAGTACTCTCTAGGTTATTTGTACATCATCTATTGTGCAGTTCTGTTTTGAGGTTGAAACTAGTCATACTCAATTGAAAATGAAACAATGTAAGAGAAATATGTAGAGATATGTAGAGCAATAACTAGCTACAAGTGAAGAGTACAGCTGCACAGGTGCATATAAGGGTTGCTACAAATCTATATTAGGTTCCAAAAATATATATCATGCTGGACTTGGAAACTGAGAAAATTCAGAAAGATAACATGACTATTGCCTGTTGACAACATGAGACACAAAGCAATGAAGTGTAGGGAGGTACCCCAGGTCTGCTGTGAGAGACAAGAGACTTAGCAAATAGTTATCACTGAAGTAGTGTGGGTGACAAAAAAGCCACTGTGTACTGAGTGATGACTGCAGAAATGCAGAAGAGACTGAGGACCTGATTCAGCAGTGCACACTAGTGCACTGCTGAAAGTAGATTCCCGATGTTCAGGAATATGTGGAGGTGCATGACCCTTTCTACGCATCTGCAGAATGGGTATGTGATCCCTCTCACAGACTGTCAGTGGACTGTCAGTGATTGAAAGTCTGCTGCCAATTGTTGGTGGGGAGGGGGCTATGATGTCCTCCATTTCCTGAAATGGAAGCATGTCGCTGTCACTAGGGGGATGGAAAGGACCAGGATCTCTGTTGGCTGATGGAGATTTCCTGGCCTCTTCCTCACTACTGAGGTGGCCAGCTACATGACCCCATGGGTCATCATAGTCAGCCGATGTTAGGCAATTTATCCGATGCTGCATTGGACAATGCAGCTCAGTTAAGTAATGCACAGGAGGCATGATGCCTCCTGCTGCATTACCATATTTTTGTAATTTCATCTAAATCAATAATATACCAGTGGCTTATTTTTATTCATAATTATAATTTTATGCATAATTTAGAGTCGATGTACATCCCTGTAGGTCAGTGACCTTCTATTTGTGTCCAAGGGATTTTTCATAGATACATTTTCACCTTGAACATACATTTGTGTGTGTAATTTTATAATGATTTTCATCTTACCATTTTTGATATATGTAAATTGATTATGTAATATGTATTTCAAGTGTACTAACAACCACTCCTATGAAAAGGGTATCTAATAAATGTTACGTTTTAGTCAAACATGACACAATTCATTATCTCTAATTTTTCAAATAATTTTTTTCAAGAAAGCCCCAAAAAGATAGTTTTTGTCTTTGGCTGCCTTTAGCATTGACTTTGAATATGTATTACACAAACTCTTTGGGAGCATCACCAATAGAGTGTCATTAACAAATAAACATTGCATGATAGACCATAATGTTTATTTGTTTAGAGGTATTTATCCTCTTTAAGAATTTAATTAGGGATATATTATGCCTTAATAAAAACAATCAAAGATAAATCTGAGCACTTCGGTGCAAACTATAAATTGGTAAATGTTTGTCCACTTCACATAATCTTCATCCTGGTGGAATAGATAAATATAAAGTCAGATTCACTAAAATTAGGACACAAATAATAGTCTATGAGAGACATGTCAAAAAGTTAAAAGTAAATCTGTATAATAATATACTGTAAGTAAATGAATTTGTGTGATCAAATTATTTTCATTATTTATCCATATACTAGTTATTTCCATATATGTGAGTTTTCCAATAAATATTTTCAATTTCATTAATTATCTTTTTATTAGTAAGTTGTCACAATTGCTGTCTGCGAGTTACCTGTCTCAGGTGGTGATCGGGTTTCAAAGGAGGCCGGAATGACTAGAACCACAGATGATGTAGATGAATAGCTCTTTTATTATAAGAAGTGGGTAGCAGTGAGAACTGCCTTTGGTGATGAGTGACTGGAGCTGGAAACTTGAGACGTTGGAATGTGACCAGAAAGGAACTTGGAGGGACCAGACTGGGACTGGCAGGTAGGCTGACTGAGCTGGTCGGGTTACTAGTAGATGGGCTTGCAGACGGATGATAGCGTGGAAGCTACTTGTTGTGGCTTGGGAAGCCGTGGGTAGATGTTGGTAGCTGGGTGGCTACATGGAGTGGCTGGATAGCCGTGGGTAAACGCTGGTATCTGGGTAGCTACGTGGAGTGGCAGGATAGCCGTGGGTGGACGCTGGTATCTGGGTGGCTACGTGGAGCGGCCGGTTAGCTGTGGGTAGACGCTGGTAGCTGGGTGGCTACGTGGAGTGGCTGGATAGCCGTGGGTAGATGCTGGTAGCTGGGTAGCTATGTGGAGCAGCTGGATAGCCGTGGGTAGACGCTGGTAGCTGAGTGGCTACGTGGAGCGGCTGGATAGCCATGGGTAGACGCTGGTAGCTGGGTGGCTACATGGATAGAACTGATGAGCTTGGAACTTGACTCTGGACTGGAATATCGTGACAATGGCTGAAGGGAAATCAGGTAATGCTGAGACGAGGATTAAACAGGGTGATCCGGAAATGCTGTGACAAGGTTGGAACTCAGGTACAGGCTGGATTGGATAATTGGGAATAACAGGTTTCTGGAAGGAATGGGTAGGTTTGGGATTTTTAGGAGCAGGAGTTGATCCACAGCAGGAAGCAAGGCAGGGTGACACGATGCAGGTTTACAGAGTGCCAGGGAGCAACCAGGAGTAGGACTAGCAGCAGAGCACAGGCCAGGTATTGCTGTAACAGGATGACTGGATTGCACCAGGGGTTGCTGTAGCAGGTTTCAGGGATACACTTGAATGCAGACACAGCATGAACCATACACCATGGGAAGATGAGATGTTCCGGCCCAGAATGCTATCAGGGGAAGAAACATATACCCTGGGTCTGGCAGCAATTGGTTGATATGGGCAGGTGGTCTGGCAGTAGCATTCTGAGTGGTGGAAGGCACAACATGCAGAGGGAGTATTCATCTCTGCAGCTCTGAGAATCAGAACCACACCTGCGACTCCAATCAGGGCTAGCAGTGCTCACAGACAGGAGAGACCAGGTGCAGTAATTACTGTGACAGGACTGCATAGAGAAGTCAGAGCAGATCCCCCAGGAGAACTACAAACACAGATCCATGGGACAGCTTACAGGGGTAAGTCTCAAGGCAAAAGGTGACAACTAGACAGGGTCGTGACATAAGTTATTCAATAATTGACATACAGTAGTGGTAAAAGAGTAAAGAATATATAAATTGAAGATAGGTAGAACCCAATATGTATAGCCTGCAGAGATATGCATGTTAAGGTTCAACAAAAAAAAAGATTGTTTCTATTTAAAAGTCTTTAATTTCAATGGTCTTATTGAGACCAACTGAACTAAGGGTTTAGCATTGAAAGATCAAGAAGACCTCTCAAGACCAGATTAAAACAGATTGAGTAGTGCCTCTAACCAATTCTGTGAACAAATTTAAGTATCATGAAAAGTATTATGTTAGTATAAAAAAAAACTAATATATATATATATATATATATATATATATATATATAAAAATAAATAAAAGTTAAAATCAAATGTTTATTACATTAAATACCTGTACAAAAAGACTACTTTAACCACTGTACTATAAGCACTGTACAGTATGCTAGAACTTTTAGTTGAAATGTAGATGGAGAATCATAAGCTGTCTATGTGGAAATAGGCAGCCAATATATTGTAACTCAAAATTGTAATGATACTAAAGCAAATGTTAGAAAGTATACTGCATGGACACTTAGGAAAAATACAGAAATAACTATTTAAAATGTCAAAATATGGAAATACATTTTTCAGAATACATGATTATTAAAAGGGCATTAAACATATAGGGGCAAAGCAGATTTGAACATATGCCAGTTTACAGACTGTATATTGCAAACATTTGCACTGTGCATGATATAAAAATGGGCATGTGAGTGATAATGATGCAGTTTCATATGCAGGTGCAACTGAACAAGCGAAAACTGGGTAGTTATGGGAATATACAATTAATGTATCCGGTGCTGACATGGATATAAGCAAAAAAATGTTTGTATTTTTTGCAAGTTGGTTCAAGTTTATTTAAGTTTAAACAACTGACATCTGCATGAATCCCAATACAAATGAATACAAGACACTTGAATTTAAATAAAAAATATTATATAAAATTGTAAATTATACATAAGAAAACATGAAAGATGTCTAGGTTAATTGTAACAAACTTCAACAGCCAGCAATATTTGTGGAGTATTAGGGGTGTTTTTATTCAAATGAATTCAAGTAATTATTTGTCAATGCATAAAAAATCTTTATATTTAGGGAAAAATATTATAAAATATTTTTTCTAAAATAATACTGATCTTATATATGAGTATATAAAGTATTCCTTGGAAAATTAGGCTTTATCATAAGTTTGTAATATGGAATTTTAAAGAAAAAAAAGCAAATTGAATGTGCACTCTTAAAATTTTAATACTGAATGCAGCATCCCTGGAAACAGACTGAAATGCATTGTGCTACACCCATTTTAAAATTTGTTATACCACTACTTCATATCTACATTTTAGTTTCAAAGTAAATCAAAAAAGCTTTTTTAGCTGGCACAGATAAAGAATGAGGCTATAAATCTTTACAAAAGTTTTAATTCTTTGGTTATTATTTAAACAATACTGTTAAGTCTGAGAAAACATACTACATATAATAGAACTAATTGTTGCTCTGGGCTTTTAACACATTGAAGTCACTTCTTCCTATTTTTTTTGTTTGAGGTGTTTATACATGCTTTGTATAGGCCTGATTGTGGGAGTTGCTCAATCAACTGCATTACCACCTTCACGTATCACTTGGCCTGAGGTCCTGTGGCCCTGTGCACATAGATTGCCTCCAGAAGCACCTTCCTCCATCACTAGCTCTGAGGCCATGAGGCACAGTTAGGTGCATTGTTTACTACTTACACCATGAGTACAGGCTTAATGAAATATAAACTAACCTATTCCCTGATATATAACAAATACAATACTGAAGATTTTATCAAATTAGTTTGTTTTTTGAGTTAATTCAGAGCAAACAAACTGACAGACAGATTTTTTTAAAATGTGGTCTAATTTGGTCTAGCTGCCCTATCAACTCTAGGTTTATTTTTAAATTGCCTAAACATTTTACAATTACAAAGTTACAATTTTAATAACGTAGCTGTTGCCTGCATCTTCGTCTATTATGAAATTGCTTCTGCCAACATTTTTTTTATATGAGGTGTTATATTTGTAATGCTTTGCATAGAGGCTCTAATGTGGGAGTAGTCCACATGGCCAGCAGTGCTATAAAGACTGGTGGCAGTAGTGCTTTCACCTACCACTCACACCAATGAATTTGTGTGCCCTGTGTACAGACTGCTCTGTAGCCTATCCTATAAGCAGGCCCAAAGCACCTCTCCCCCACCCTAACTGGCCATGAGTATGGTGCCAAACATATCTCTTGCAATTATGTAAAAACATTTTGTTTTTGTTATTGACGGATTAAAATTAAACAAATTGAAGGGTATTTTTAGGAGTTTCCACTACAAAATGTTGCAGTTTGTATGAATATTTATTCAGTAGTTTTTGTGCCAACTTAGAACAAACAGACACACCATTATTTTAATATTAGTATAGATGTATTGATTTCTGAGAAAAGGTAACCTACCTTCAATAAAACAGTTAAAATAATATTGTAATCCGTAGTTGTATTAGGTAAACACACACTTATTGAAAGTTGGCAAAAAAAAGACAGATTTTTGGGATGTAAAGTAGAGTCCAACTGAACAACTATAGGATTTCAGAGTTACACCACCACATGGGTGGAAGAATTTTAGTACATACAAATGGAATTTGCTGTATTGGTAAACCAGAAGGCTTCCAGTTGAAGTGTAATTTGTTTTCTGTAGTAATCCAGTCCTTAGAGCATAAATGTGTTTTTTACATTTGTATTGTTTGTAGAAATTTGTACGAAACTACTTCATATTTCTTAGTGGTAGTTATGGTTATTATTTATGTACCTACCCAGAGTACATGTTAAAATAGGAGAACTTTTCCAAAGTGAATAGTAAATGAGCACCTGGATGAATTAACCCAAATCTACTAATGTAACAATGGAATAGCCATTGTTTGCTATAACGTGGATGTAAGTACAGTTTGTTAATTAATTCAAAAAATCCCTTGTTATATTCTATTCCTATCCAGCATACTTTATTTGTATTTACTGTCACATATTAATATACCATCACCTCATTATCTTTGACCATTAGAGGGACTTTGTGGAGCATTGCTGGTGGAAAGAATTATATAAAGTATAGAAATTAGTTCATGGCAAAGAATTTCAATCATATACAGTATGCTCACTTGAGTCCAAATACTAAACACAATTTTGGCTGTTGAGAAAGATGTCAATTGGCATAAGTTCTATCATGGTAACTAGAAAGGTAACTTCTGAGTTAGGATAAATACTATAGTAAGCAGTGAGAGAGGCATGTGTTCCATGGACTGAGACCAGTTGCTGCTGAGGGTCACAGTCCATAAAGGTAGAGCTGTTGCAAGCACTATTTAGACATTTGGTTTTGTTTTTACAAGTGTCTGAGTTTCTGTGAGACCCAACAGAAACTCTAAAATGTTTATGTAAGATTTGTTTCCTCTCCCAAAAACTGTTGCTAGTTGGCAAGCCTCCACAATTCAAGAAATGTTTTTCCTGTAACCTAAAAGTGACCCCAGCCTGCAAAGTAAAGAATTAAACAAGGAACTTTTCCCAGGTTAGACTTCACATGGACATTCACTGTGTAGAGAATGAGGCTTGCAGATAGACCAACATAAAATGTTACAGAAAATGTAAAAGAAAAAAGATCCTTCACAAGTCCTAAGTGGTACTGAAATGTGTGTATATAAAATATAAATTTATACCCAATAATGTACAGTGTATTGGCATTTGATACCATAAATTATTGTTATATTTTGTTCTAAGCTTGGCAGGTAATTTTTATTTTGGCTTATAAGGTTATTTACATTCTAATGCACCCTCAGGTGGGATATCTCCAAGTATGAAATAACCATAAAAATATGATGTGAAACTTGTAAAAAATAAACAATGAAAAAACTTTCTGCAGTTACTAATTTGCAAATATAATTTATATTAATGCAAAGAACAAATGTCATAATAAATTTATTTTAAACAGGCAGGAGTGGCACTAAATTCAAGTTTGGAATTATAAATCCAGCTCTACAATAAATAGGCACATAAGGAATCACAGTATGGAAATTGTTGTAATAGATCATTATTATTTTGTATTAAAATTCAGTATGGGTGCATATGTTGAGCTCTAGTGCTTTATAATAAGCAGTACAGAAGTAATAAGGGTTGTCAACTGATCTGTTTTCATATGAAATTCAGGTTTGGGATGTCCTGTCTAGTTTCATCAGTACAGAAATAGATTGCATACAAGGACATGAAACAAAAGGTAAAAATATTCCTGACCGAATTAGCTTGCAATGCAAGAGATGTGATGAATACTTGCAGAAGGTAGTGGAATTAGAATGGTGGGGAAAGAGTGCGTAAAAGCAGTCATTGCTTGGAATGAGGGGAGACAGTAGAAGGCAGAGACATGAAACTTGAACCAGACACTGTACAAATCTTAAAACAGTAATCTGCTGAAAAACCATAATCTTTTGTTCCACATTTTTAATAACTGAGCATCCTTCCACACACTGCACCAAATCAGACTTTTACTTGTGGTTATCTGTCAGTTTGGAGTAACTGTGCAGAGCCCATTGTTTTACTATATTGTTATGCTCATTGCTGAATAAAAACCAGGTCAGGTCTTTGATGGCAGCTGCGGTCACAAACTATGTAACAGAGATCACCAACAGAGAAGTAGAGCTGGTAACCACAATGATGGTAAAAATCACTTGCTTCAGGAGCTGAACTGAGATGGTGTTTTCTCAGTAGATCCACCAAATAACCTTGACTTTGGTGTGATAATACTCATTGGCACCACCATGTTATTCACCACTGCCTCTGCAAGATGTTTAGATGTTATAAATTAGTCATTATACACTATGTAGACAAAAGTGATCGGACACCCCCACACAAGCTGGTTTGGCATTGGTCCACTAGTTGTTCTGCATGGTCACATTAACTCTGAGAAGTATAGAGATGCTCTTGATTACTCTATGCTCCCTACATTGTGGTAGTTCTATGGAACCAACAAAGGTATTTAGCAGGATGACAACATCACCTGTCAGGTTTCCAAGGTGATGCTGGACTACTATACAGAAAATATGGTAACCCGGATGGACTGGCCAGCTCTGAGTCCAGTTTTTAATACCATTGAGATCTCTGGGGTGAATTGGAGTGAAAGGTGCATTCTAGGCATACTTGTCCTTCTTCAGTGTCACAGTTGGTCACTATATTTAAGGGGAATGGCAAAACATACCACCTGCTTTTGTCTAAGAACTTGTGGACAGTTTGCCAAGAAGGGTGTCTGCAGTAATCACTGAATGTGGTGGATCTACAAAGTACTGACATCAATAAAATCTTGTTGATCTATTTGCTTACAGTGTCTTATTACGTTTGTCTACATAGTGTACTGTAAATACAGTATGTAAGAAGATGATTATGTGGAAGGTAGGATAGAAAGCTGATCTAAAGTGTACCCTCTCCATCTTCTGTCTGCATGACTAATATACTGTTTTTTTGCACTATCCTTCGTGCCCACTGTCCTACAGTATTTACATGTCACCACTGTAAAGAGGAAAAAATACACATGAACCAAATGAAGTTTCCTAAGAGAAAATTCAATATAAGGTTGAATGTGAAGTAACATTATGATTATCAAAATTTAGAGGTAATGTTCTAAAACTTCCCAAACTTTACTTATTTAACAATAACCTTATACTTGATAATAAATGTAAAAAATGTGCTATTTCAATGTCCATGACACAGATTACCATAAAGCTATTCATATGTTGTATTAGAAGAATATCTATATTCCTGCTATTAAACTTTGTTTGTGAAAAAGCTGTAAAATTAAAATATAGCTGTTACATTTATTAAATGATTTGACCTTTCCAAAGAATAACATCTTAAAAAATATATGCTGAAATGGAAAATTATATGTAAAATAAGCAGCAGAAAACTTAGACAAGGACATTGAACATTTATTTCAACTTCACTGCCCTTTTTGTGAAACTGGTAATTGGAGGACAAGTAAACACAACATTTTAACTTTCAAAAACAGTAAGAATCATAATGTTTATCATATCGCCACCTTTCCACTATTGCCTTGTTAATTAACAAAGTGTAATAGGGTACTATATACTCCATTACAAATAGCAAAAAGATACACCCACATATCTTAGACTACAGTATGACCAAACATATGCTGATTCAGGGTCAAGAACAAATAGGATCCCTGCTTTATACCATGTTATTCTAAGACAGATTTGTCCTCTTAGAGTAATTAGTCTATGTATGACATATTTTGGTCTATCATTTTATTTCTTAGCTTGCACCTTTGAGTACAGGAGAGTACAATAACTAAAGCCACATATATAGAACATTGGTATAAGTACCACCAGGAAAGCCATACTGCTCCCAAGGGACTTGGCAAAGAGGAAAACCTGGAGACACTAGTGCATCTAACCCAGAGCTTCCTTATATGCTATTATGAGCGTGTATGGGTCTGGCACATGGGCAGAGAAGTAACTTTTAGACTTTCAGCTCTGGGCAGATAGACATATATAGTATTGCTAACCACCCCACCTAAGGTTTGCCAATTAGCAGAGTGATCATACGGTTGCAGAGTATTTTCTTGTATTAAACTCTACCTGTTATGCTTTTGAATAATCTAACACCTTTAATATTTATAGTACAACCATAGTAATATGGTTACTATTTGTACAGATTCCATATATGCCTGCTTATGGGCAACATTAGTTACAGTACAGTATATAACTGATATTTATTAGGACAGACTAGCAGAAGCACAGTAAACCAATTTTCTCAGTACAATTAAACTTTTTAGGTTGTGGGTTTTAAATGTAATCTACATACACAAAAGTATGTATCTTTCATGGCTATAATCAATTTTAAAGTATATTATATACTATTTCTGAGAATATGAACTGTAAATATTAGTTTTCAGTTATTCTTTGTACTGTATATATGAGTCCTATTAAACTTACCTGTGGTGCTGACTTGGCAATTTACAGCATTTTCTTATATGCTAAATGTACAGTAATACAGTATGCACTTTTTATACCATTGTGTGATCATGGATCTCACAAATGTGTAGTACTACAGTATATCATCAGAAATGTTTATAAATGTTTGCTTACTTGCTGAGAATGAATGAAAACTTTCACTTTGTGCCTTTATAACATAAATCTCTGCATGTTCTCTACAAGGCTTCATGGTGCTGCGAACAAATTAAATTCAAAGTTGACAATTTCCTGTGACATGTCGTTACCAAAGGCCAGAGTAGCATCAAACAGCTTTTGGAGGACTGTGGATTGCCTTTGTCTTCACTGCCCAGCCACTTCAAATCCCTGTGTTTTCTGGTTATGTCAAGACATATTGGGACACATTATGCCACAGGAAAGGAATCATGCATGATATTTCATCTACCTTTATTGTGTATGCATAAAAAAATCCATGCTGATTACATCTGTTCTCCAAAACAATTGCCTTTACTCCTTTTGTGGAGATTTTGTTTCCTTAATGTTACAGGAAATGCAGTGGCATCAATTATCTGCTGAGAGTTCACTTCACAAATGAGTAAAAGACCCAAGGTAATACAATTTATGTTGCGTATTTGAAGTCTCACTTACATTTTACAAAAGATTCCTTATATAACATGTTTCAGGACACAACAAGGACTTTAATTTGCTGTGAAGTCGACTTTTCAAAGACAAACTGACAGAAATAAAAGATGTGTGCACTAGGATACAATACAAAGCAGCTTTATTATTTTTGCAAGCTGTTTTTCCAACAACAATACTCGCACAGTAATGTGATATATTTTTTTATCCACTGTTGAAGTTTTTTTGCAAAGCACACCTGCAAAAAGATGTGGTTTTCCATGCCTGCAACTAGATTATCTAACCTTATAATGCCATTTAGTTTCATCAATAAAATAAACTTTTATTTTTACCTAAAACACTGATTTAATTCAGTATTTGTCTTAATATGCGCAATCTTTGGAGTGAGCAGAAATTAGATGCTTAGTTTAAAGAGCAGGGGGTTTCATGAGGTTTATAAGTCAAAATCACAGATGGTCGCTGCCTAAGGAATACAGTGGTAGGCTCTGATTGGTCAGAACCTGGCTTTTCCAAAGTATAGAAGTTTGGGTGTAGTGACATTAGCGGTGATGGAATAATACCCTTCCCGGTGTAAGGGATAGCCCTAGTTAGTGACTACCAGCTGCTCTTGGATGTATGCTCAAGGATTTACCACCCATTTTTTTTGTTTACATGGCTTTTTCAACAATGCTCTGATTAATCAGAGTGTCCAAATGTATTCCTATAACAGTGACCAGCAGTGAACTGTCATTTGCATTGGGATCTCATAAGTTCCAGCATGCCCTGTCAGCCATTTAAAATTGTGCATGACAGGGCTTGGTGGGACATGTAGTGCACTAGTGAAGTGCAATATAATTTATTTTCTTTAATTATATTTATGAACTCCACACTCAGTATTCCAGGGGTATGGACAATAATCCTAGTGTTCTCATTATGGAGCTGGTACATTCTACTGAGGACACATTTTTTTTTCTGGGATCCACTTCCCTAGAGATTCCTGCCCTTTTTTGACTGGCCTAAGGCATTAGGTCTAGCCTGTGGGGACAAAAAACAAGGAATCTCCCCAATTTCAAATAACTAGCACTAGGCTTTACCAGACGGAACTTGTGGCACTATAGCAGAGGGAACATGTGGCATGTTTAGTAACCCAATGTATAGTATTTTTTCCCCTAAAACTGCCATATTACTTGTGAAAATTAAGTGTGTGTGTTATTTTCACTTTATTTCACTACAGTAATCATACACAATAAAACCCTTAAATTTTGTTTCTGCACATCTCCACAAAACAAGGCACCTTGGTGCTCACACTTAACTAGGAATACCTTTACTCTGCCCAACTCATCCTATACACCTGAACAATCTGGTGATCCTCTACAAATGCACTGATCTTGTTCCATAAAACTATGGTTCCCAGCAGAAATCTAAGAGCATTTGCATAAGGTTGGTTTGAAACTTATTTTATTACTGTGGAGTGGACACAGGGCCAGCTCAAGGCCTGGTCCAGCAGAGCAGTCACCTAGGTGTGCCACCCCTCAGTGGGTGTAGTGCAGCCACTACAGCTGGGACTCAAGCCCCACCGTGCCCAATTGTACTTTTGCCTAGGCAGCACTTGACTCATTCAGGTAGCTCAGATGCAGGGTGGACATAATCTTACAGATAGCAATGTGAAATCTTGAGGTCATAGGTCATGTTGCTGCAAGTTTTCCCCACCCACGTACAATGATTGAGTCACTGTACAGGCTGTGCAGCTATGGTGCTGAGATGTTGAGGATGGTGATGAGGACTGAGGTCACTGAGGTGTTGAGGATGGTGATGAGAGCTGAGGTGCTATGGGCTGAAGACTGGGTTGAGGTGATGAGAGTTGAGGACAGTGATAAGGAACTAAGGATGGGGCTGAGATAATAAGGGGGTGAGGTGAACAGGGCTGTGGGGCTGTGAACAGTGATGAAATATGAGGATGAGGCATGATGAGGGGCTGAGTATAGTGATAGTGTGATTAGGGGCTGAGGAAGGTGATGAGGGGCTGTGGTGATGAGGGGCTAAAGACTGAGATAATGCATGGCTGAGAACATTGATGAGTTGCTGAGGGAGGGAATGTGACAAGTTCTAACTTACTGGTCTGGTCTCAACTCTCTGGAGGGAGGAACACACTTTTGTGTCTGCATCCTCCTTGGTAACAGCAAAATTTGTTCTGAACTTTGTGTAGTAACTGGAGGCACTCACTGGTCTTAAGGATTATCTCCTGCAATTAGCTCTGCAGCTGTCTGTGACAGCCCAAGAGGTGAGGCCACTCAAGTCTTCTGTAGAGGTCTGTGGGATTTTTTATTCTTTTCTGGCTGTGGGGGCAATGAATCAATGTGTGTTTTAATTGTTTTCCTGTGAGGGCAATCATTGAATCAATGTGTTAATTTTTTTTCATGTGGGGTCCAATGTGAGTGTTTTTGTTTTCCTGTGTGGGGGGGCAATGTGTGTGTTTTTCTCCTTTTTGGGGCAAATGTATTTTTTTCCTGTCAGAGAAAATGTGTGTGTGTTTTTTGCATGTGGGGGCCAATTTGTGTAGATTTTTCATGCTTTCATTATGGGGACAATATGTGTCTGTTTTTATTTTTCATGTGGGGGCAAAAGTGTGACTCCTTGATATTTCTTTGTATTTTTAGCGGGCTAATAAAAGTATTAATTATTGATATAGGTGGATGCGGGCACTCCAAAATTTTCACTCAGGGTACTAGTAGACCAGTAGTAGACTAGTATAGCACTACAGAAACACATGCTGCCACTTCAAACTATATATATATATGTTTTGCTTTGTCCAAACAGCAACTATGAAAATAATGAATGGGTATAAAAATTGAGACATTTGTACCAAATTGATCACTTCTTTGCTATTGAGGGTCTTATGCTGAGCCCATTTTTCAACATCTGTGCTAATTACATTCCAACATTCATATCACTATTTTTTTATGTAGCATCCACACAAATTATCCTTGTTTTGCTACCTTATTTTCTAACATTTCCAGATTTGGCAATGTGCCTAGTTATCTCATAAAAACATTTTGCCAACATAACCAAACTACCATAATGTGAGAGGATTATCACACATGAATAAGTCTGACTAGCAGGCTCTACAATAAGATACATTTATAGACAAGACAGTATAAACAATGGGAAATCTACTACATTGTGAACTCTGCATACAGACCTGCATATATGCTATCAAAACTAGATTCTTTAACAAGAACATTTTATACAATCATTCTTTATCATTTGCATTCTATAAATGCAATTAGAAAATAAAAATTTGAATGTAATATATTTTAGAGATGTTGCCAGACCTCCATATTTTGAGTTTAAATCATCAACAAGTTTTGTTTTTTGGCAAAACCACCCTGAATTGTTTTGGCTTGGTTTCAGTTTTGTTTTTATATTTCTTTAAAAAATGATAAAAACAGCTAAATCATGTAACTTGGACCTGTTTTTGATCCTGTAGTACATCATAATTATTATCAAAACCATTAATTTCCAGTCAATTATGAACACCTAACAGCACCTTAAATCATGAGGGAGGGACTTTAATGCAATCCAAAATATGCAACATCCTTTCTTTAGTTCTGAGTTTCATAATTAGTGAGAAGACATGACTCTATACTCAGTTCTACTCTGAACCCTAAAGTGATCCGATCTGGGCATCAGTTCTGCTTGGAATACCAAAGTCCAAGTGTGTACACTTTGAAGCAAAACATAACCACTCATTGCTAATACTGTGTATATATATATATATATATATATATTTATACACACACACACATATACATATATATATATATATATATATATATATATATATATATATGTATATATACACAAATGTACATACCCATATACCAGTAGATCTACATTGATAGGTGCTGTTTCCCATGTGTCACATTGGGAGCTGTGAGTGTGACATCAGCAGCATGTGACCATCCCTGTGTGGCTGATACAGGTTCAAGAGGCAAAATGAACAGTACCTGGTGCATATAGATTCAAGAAGTGAGGGTACAGGAAAAACATTGTGATGCCCAACACCCTCACTTCTTGAATCTCTACACTACTGGTGCTGTTCACTTTGCCTCTTGATCCTGTATTAGATTTTCACCTGTTCCTTACATGACCACTGGGAGTGCTGTTATCCACCACGCAGTGATGGTCGCATGCTGATGATGTCACACTCACAGCTCCCAATGTGACACATTTGATTTGAATATTTTATTTATGTGCATCTACACATCTATTAAATTATTCTTGTATTATTTTAATGGTCTATGTACTATTTTCCAACCGAGTAGCAGTGCTCCATATTAGAATAGCAACATAATCTGTGCAATTCAAATGTGTCCCTTATTGAAGGGATAAGGTGGCAGCCCTACTCACAGTCAAGGTTCTAAGGATATCCATACATGAGCATATCATGGATATCCATACATGATTTAGCCATCTGTACTGAAGCAGGAATATCTATAATGTCTGGACTGTGAGTGGGCCATGAGGGCTGGGTTTGGGAAACTTTGCTGCAGAAGTTAAGGAACTCTGCCCAAACAGCAGCTCAGACACCCATCAGAGTTAGAAGCAGGGGTATTTCAATAGAATTCTTTAGCACAATATGCACATTGCAGATTTCATCCTGCGATGTCACTCATAGTGCATTGGATGCTGCAGCTGATTGACAGGCTCAGGCATTCAGGATTTGTGGGTTAAGTTAGAGACCATTTCCTAAAATGGAGTTTTCTGTGGGAGTGCTGTAGACAGTGACATGATCTTCTGATGCAGATTTATTGTTCTCAGCAGTGGAGATATGGCATGCATTCTGAACAGCCTTAGGCTCACTCTTATAGCTGATACTCCAACCGATGGTTGCCATGTAGATACAATGCTGTATCTTTGAAAGCAGTCCTCAAATCTGAGATGCTGGCAGAAGACATATTTTTAACACTAGATGCCTCCTGTGGCATTAGCATATTTTCACACAGCCACTGCATACAAAGACACAGCATCCATCTATTTGCATCCATCTTTGAATTAAGCCCTCTTTTTGTAAGTTGCCATTTTGTGAAATGTATACTTAATCAATAGAGCTAAGATTACAATATAGTCTATGGTTTGGTTTACAGTAGTTGGAATATGTTTATCTCATAAATAGAATGTCTAGAGGAAGATGTGTTAATATAAAAACTTTATGTCTTCATTATGAAGTACTAAAATACAGATCTGTATGTCAGATCATGAATCTAAATATCAGCCCAGGCCAAGCCCCAAGCTGGATTTTATAGACAATATAACACTGCAAAATCATTGATGGCCAATCACTTTCAAACAGGTGATTCATTTGGCCAATAATGTGAGTAAAGCCAATAAAATCTCCATAAACTGTATAATATTTTTACAGTTTTAAATAAACCAATGGACATTTTAAAATAAACTACAGTAGCTTTGCTCTTCTTGGAAAGACATAACATCATTTTCATGCAAGCAGAATGTAGCCATTAACCACATCAGGTAAAAACACAGATGTGAGGCACTTGATGCAATTTAGATGCTCCACCACAGGAAGTGATTCATACTTTTCCATAATTGTGCATCTAATGTGTAACCACAGACAGAGTTGCTCACAATGTACCAGACATACTAGATTTGTACTTTTGTTACAAAGAAATTGGTCTAAAGTGACAGATTAAATAGAATGATACATGGCGCAAGGCATGCCGGGTCGCTCAACTCGGGACTCAGTCTTTTGCCATTTTTACACAGAATTGAGACTTAGGGCCTTACTTATTAATGAGTCTTATGATTCACAATGAGTGATAAAACTTGTTGCATTTGATAAATGGTGCTAAAGCCAATCAGCTACAAGTTGTTATTTTTCTAACTGATGACAGTGGGAACAGATTGGCTGGAGCTCCAATATCATACCCAACAAGTATTTTCACTCTTTGTGAATGATAACACTCGTTGATAAATAAGGCATTCAGTTGCACATAAAATGCCAGCACCAGTAGTCAATGCACCCTTACATTGTTCTTGTCATATAAGTAAACCAAATAGCCTATTTTGATATGCCAATGACTTTGCCATGTCATGTGACTTATTTGCATAACTAATGTGACAAAATTACAATGTAAGGGTACACTAGCACTAGAACTTTCATGTTCTTTTTTAATTGAGCAAAAGTTGGCCGACATTTTAAGTTTGCGCTTGTATCTTGATGTTGACCTCTGGATGACGCAGGATGAATTTTTAATCAAGAGCCATAGATGTCAGTGGGCATTCCAGTAGGGTAACAGGGGGGTTGTTAGGCAGGCACAAACATGTTGCTGATATCGACTGCATTTCAGATGTAGAAATTGCACCTGCCATAGGACTGGTGCAAGCTTTAATGGTGTTTCTAAAGATGCACAATGCTGGATCACTGCAGCTGCAAGTGGGCATCTCAGTATGAATATAATCAGTTGCAGCATTAGCATGAATATGCAAATTTGGCTTCAGCAGAAGAAGCAGCAACCACATCTGCATTCACCTCTGACTCCAAGTCTAGTAAGACATATAAAGCTAGCAAGAAGCACATCATTCTTTTCAATCCAAGGTTATACATTTGTCTAGGTGAATGTCTGATGTACATCTTAGCTTCCTAGTAATTATGTAACTTTAATTTGTGCATCAAGTGTTAACCATCAATAGGTCGTTAATAAATCAACCATTTAGTGGGTCATGCCTAAAGATTAATATATGTGGAATCTTTAAATATATAAGAACTATTATTTCATATCCAACAAGCAGCAAGGCAATCTATACTTTGTCAACCAGAATCAAAGATCTTTACTGCCATTTCATTGCTGCTCCAGCTCCTTAATCAGGGAAAGCCAAATATAGGAACCTAGGACAAACTTAATTTATCACAGATGTGACAAACAAGAAATAAAACACCTAATTAGTTATCTGCTAAATATATATGGTCAACAAAGTGGGACATGCATTTCCATATTCACAAATGTGAACTACAAAACTGCCAAAACCTTCCATACATACAAATCAGCCCAACACGGTGATATCATAAAGCCAGACAGTAACAATGACAACTTGAATATAATCTTAGCATAAAGGACACTCTGAAGGGAACTACATTAAAAAATCAAGGAACAGACAAAATTCTGAAAGTTTGCATCTTAGATGCAGAGAAAAGCCACTAACAGTCTACCAGAGATGCTGCTGTGAGTTTAACCACACAGGATTTGATTTTACACACATAAAAAGTTGCAGATGAAGCACAACAGAACTTGAGGTGAGATAAATCCATGGGTGCTCGCTTTGGAGGCCTTTTTACACTGATTGAGACTCAGTCACAACAGTTATACAAATGTTGCATGCCAAAATGACCAGTGTGATCTAGCAATGTAGATTTGTCACTGCAATGTAGATTTGTCACTGCTATTAATTATGTGAAGTTGCACATTTTGAGGAGAAAGATGACCTGGTGCACCAATAGGGGCTATTTTGTATGCCTAAAGTATAGTCAGAAAGGACACATCTGTACTTTATAAAATCCCTATAAGAATTAAACAGTGAACCTACTGTATATACAAGTTTAGGATCACAAATAATAGACTATGTTTTGTCCATCTTTTAGTCATCTTGGAGCATGTGAGTTAGGTAACAAGTCTAGCAAGTTTTTCTCTGCAAACATCATTTGTACCTACATCTCCATCTTGATAGGGGTAAAAATTGATCATTTGAATGTCTATAAATTTGTGACAAACAAAGCAGAATGTCTGATGACTTTATATTGTTTCTCATTCATCCTTATTATGGCCCTTTTATTGATGAGCTATGTAAACCAACTTGTGAGGTTTTGCCCACACACAGAGCCGGCCTTAGGCATAGGCATTCTAAGCAAATGCCTAGGGGCATCCATGGCTCTGCCCTCCCCCACCCTACACTGCAGCGATTGGAGCTCAGCAACCAGCTGGTCAGGTTGACAGCTGAGCCACATCACTGTCAGAATGAGCTTCTGCACAGGAGCTCATCCTGGCCTGGTTACAGGAGGAGACAAGGAAGATGGCCATGGGAGGGCATGCTATACATGCCCACCCACAGTCACTCCTCCCATGGGCCTTTGCAGAGCAGATCCATGGGTGACTACTCACGGATCTGCCTCTGCCTCCAGACTTAGCCATTGGCATCGCTGCAGTCATTGGTAACAGTGCAAGTTAGTCTCAGGTAAGCTAGGTCTAGCTCAGGCTCGGCCACTGGGTGGCAGGAGGAGAGGGGCAGGCACCCACTAGGCAGATAGGGGCTGGGTCATATCACAGTATATATATATATATATATATATATATTTATACAGTATAATCTCCTTGTGGCTGACCTTAAAAATAAATATACACACACATATATATATATATATATATATATATATATTTGCACACAATAAACTGAAATGTTGCAATACTGTACTTGTCTACAAGTCCTTGAGTGCTTTTTTGGTTGGCAATATATATTCCAAGGAATCCGAACAGCTCAGAACACTGGGGATCCGAGTTGAGACTCGGCGCCTTTTCACTGTGATGCATACTCTGCTGTATTGGCTCAGGCTGTGCTGTGTCCATGATTGGATGTACTCTAAAGTGACTATGTATAGGTGGTATACTGCAAGCTTCTGTATGTTGCACTATACTCTGCTGTATTGGCTCATGCTGTGCTTTGACCATGAGTGGCTGTACTCTAAAGTGAATGTTTAGGAGCACACTGCATGCTTCTGTGTGCTGCATTATACTCTGCTGTATTGGCTGTGCTCAGACAATGGACTCACAAGTGGCTGTGCTGTATATAAAGTGACTGCTTATAGGGGGCATGCTGCTTTATGTTGTGCTGTACTCTGCTGTAAATTGTCAAATCGAGCATCATTTGTGTGTGAGTGTATATATGGAAGTGTATATATGTATATCCATGTGTATGTATGTATAATAAGGGCACAAATTTCAGGGCAAAAACATAAAAAAATGAGGATTTGAGAGTAATCTACAGTACATTTCTGTCAGTTTTTTCTGACTCTCTCAATTAGGACCTCTTTTCTGCTGTTCTCTATGGGGGATTTTCGGTAAGGCATAAATCAGTGTAGGGGGTGAATTTAGACTTGGGGTTTGTTTTATTAAGTAGCTATTTTTCCAGGGTAGGGCATTTTGGGGTTCAGGTAATTGAGAGATTACAGTTTTTAAACTATTACCTCAAGAATGCGCCACTGAATAGATAGGAAATTTCAACTTGTTGCTCAGCCTCAGTAGGAGCCTCCAGCAAGTGTACTCACTGTGGCTTCACTTGGGTGCACAAAGATGGCCATCATTTGCAAGCAATAGCAGTTCTGGAACACAGCAATGGCAGCGGGCAGTAGCAGTGGAAGGGACATGACGGCGGTGTGGTCATCAGCAGCGGCGGCTGTGGGGACATCAGTGGCGGTGGCACGGTTGCCAGTGGCGGCTGCGGTGTGGGTGGTGGTGGCAGTGTGGGTATCATCGGGACCCAGCAGCAGTGAAGGAACCGGTGGCAGTGTGGGCATTGGTGGTGGGCATGGATTCGAGAGGATCTAGTCCATGCCCGCCATTTTGCAGATTTTGGCATCGGAGCCCATTTAAAAAATGGCTCTTCAGTGCCATTTTTTAAATTCAAAGATGGCTGCCATGAGCCAATCATGGCTCGCCATGTCATCAGTGGCAGCGCCAGGATACGGCAGTGGCAGCAATGGGACCTGGCATCTGTGCGTGTGTCAGCGGCAGGCCTGGATCTGAGAGGATCCAGTCCCAGGCAACCATGCTGGCAAGTATGGCAGCGGGCACCCATTTGAAATTCAAAGATGGCCAACACTAGCCAATCACGGCTCACGACATCATCACCCCACCCCCTCGGCTGGCTTATAAAAGCCAGTGCAAGGAGGCAGCATGGCAGTCTGATGGCCGGGAGGGAGCAGAGAAGAGCTCCTGAAGAAAGAAGATGCCGGAAGTCCTAGTGGGAGGAGGCCATACATAAGAGCTGACACAGGCTGCTGCCCACTAGGTGAAGAGGACAACAGAAGCCCTGGGGAGGTGGGTTCCATGCAAAAGAGCTAATTGGCTGCCAACACCCAGGTGAAGATGCCAGAAGTCCTGGTGCATTGGCGTTCACCAAGCAAAGATGCCTGAAAACTTATTGGGTCGTGGCCAAGTAAAAGAGCTGACATAGGCTGCCACCCACTAGGTGAAGACACGGAAGCCATGGTGGGTTGGCGCCCACCAGGCAAATACACCAAACCCCTGGCAGGTTGGTGCCCGCCAGGTGAAGACACCGGAAGTCCTAGTGGTTGGTGGCCAAATAAAAGAGCTGACACAGACTGCCGCCCACACATGCAGTCTATGTAACTGAGGTCTGAGCTGAACATAGAGCTGTGCAGATGGGATAAGAGTATGGTAGATGGGTGGCGAAGACAGAGCGGTGTGAAACTGTAAGGTTCATTGTCTATGGAAAACATTATGTATATCTATATATATATAGATATATATATATACATATTCCCAGATTTGGGAAGCAAACCTGGACGTGCCATTCCCGGGCCTGTGGTGCAAGTGGATTGTGACCTCATTGTTTAAATAAATAAAAACAGAAAACTCAGCACTCACCAATGTTAAATCACTCACCATAATACATAAATAATGGGGTTTTGGTTCATGGATTGATCAATGCATTTAAGGCTGCAGCCCACATCACGAGAATCCATTACTATTTAAGTGTGTGTATATATATATATATATATATATAATCAATTGTATTTCTTAATGAAAAGAAAAAAAGCACTCTCCAGATTTTCAGCAACATTAATCAGCTTTTAATACCAATGTAATTTGCCAACAAACGTTTCGGTCCAACGTGGACCTTTGTGAAGGCATTGGGTTTCTAGACATCATAGTAACTGCAAGGGAGTACATATAAACAACATTAGCATGCAAAGTCTAACAGGCCCTTCAATCATACATGTGTATAAATGCCATAATGTCTGTGTTTATAAATTAATCATGAGAGCAGTGTTCAGCCATATAATGGAATAATGAAAATGATCTAGCACGAAGGATGTCCGTTCTGGCAGATATAACCATAAAGTATATGTCTATTCGTAAATCACACACATATGCTAATCTTGGGTGAATCCTGATATGAATACATCATATACCTGCATCATATACAGTGACTGTGTATTATGCATATACCAGCACAATACACTGTGTCTGACACTGTTGAAAAACACACCAGAAAGTACATGAAACATGATAATATATATGATAAGTAATAAAAAATACAAAATATTGAAAAATAATGAAAAACTAGCGCACGCCACATATCCGATCATGCTGAAATAACCATAGGTGAGTGACAGCGTGGTGAGTCTATGTAAAAAATGTCTAAAGGCAAGCCATAGCTGTGTTCTACCTGTGTGCTGGTCTGTCAAGGGATCAGATGGTGCAAGTGCTGTGTCAGACTCCAGGGTTTATATACCCCGCAACCGGAAGTGCATCTGGACCATGACCGAATAAAGTTACCCCAGAGGGGGTCCTTTTTTTGCTACTCCTAAGTCTCTGAGTGCCGCTTTTTGGATTCATTGGACTATATATATATATATATATATATATATATATATATATAGTGTAGTGGGGGTGAAGGAGATGATTTCAACTAAATATGTGTTGATTGGCTTATTATTACCCTGAAGAAAAGGAAATAACATTTTGTAAACTTAGAGCTTTCATCTATGTGGAATAACACTTTTATCAAATATCCTAAAATAGAAGCACATCATTTATATTTATTTTGCATATATATATATATATTGTTTTGAGGTTTGATAACACATTTCTTTGGGTGCTCTGATATGTTTGCACAGTGAAATACAATATTGTTCATATGGCTATAAATGTCAATATGTGTTATTTTTGGTATCCACATATAAACACTAAGATTTTTGGTGGGATTATCTACTAGGTGGCACCAGCCAAAATTTTGCCTAGGGAACCAAATTGGCTAAGGCGTTGTTTGTGATTAGGGGAGGTGGACTAGGCATGTCCTTGGTTTTCTAAATCCTACATAGATGTTCTTTTTATTATTCAGGAAGGAGATCTTCTCATAGCACAGTATTTTGTTTATTCCTTTAACACTAACCCATTTAATTTATTCTTGATCTTCACTTGAAGTACGTACCACATTGATTTACTAGGGGTAAATTTACTAAAGAAAAAGTTTTTAGAAGTGAGTTTTAGAAAAGATGGTGCCCAAAGCAACCAGATTCTACTTAACATTTAACTAGCACCTTCTAGAAGATAATAGCTAGAATCTGATTGGTTCCTATGGGCAACATCTCTTCCAAAACTCACTTCAAAAACTCTCACTTTAGTAAATTTACCCCCTAGACTTTAGCTTCAAGGCCATTGATAATATTATGCATACTTCAAATTATAAAAAAAGAAGTTAGCACAAATTCCTATTTGCACTTTAAAAGTGCTCATTATTATCCCTGTAAAACCAATATTCCTACAGTATTTGCAGAACTATTCATGTTTGGAGGTATTTGAGCCTCTAGCATTTACAATGCTTAATGACTTTCAACAAAAGGGCTATCTTGAGGAATTATTATAACAACCACTTAAAGAACTTTGAGTTATGAGTAGGAATCAAGTTTTATCTAAAAATAAAATAAGACTCAATGACATTGTGAATAATACAATAAAAACTGATAGTAGTTTATCATTTGTGTGTAAGTATTAGTAGCAATTATACTATCTTAAAACAAGATAATATTCTAAAAGATATTTTGCCATTTCAACAAAATGTCATCTAAAAGAAAAAAAGATCACTAAAGACTATTTTGCCACTAAAGGGTCTATTTGCTTTGCTGTGTTAGGAGATAAAGTGAACGGTGATCAGGTACCAGCCAATCAGTTCCTAACTGCCAATTTTCAAACACAGCTTGTGAGATGGCAGTTAGGAGCTTATTGGCTGGTAACCTTATCACTGTTCACTTTATCTCCTAACACAGCTTAGTAAATAGACCCCCAAGTCTTTTGAGACCATTAGATCTCAGGTATTTCTAAAACCACTATTCCTAGTTGGCTACCAATAGCCAATGAGGATTTCTTAAGTATGGTAAAATAAAATGTATCATGTGCTCATAGATATGTCAAGGAAAACCTATTCTATCATTCTTAGGGATTTATGTATCAAGCATTGAAAAGCATGGAGAAGTGTACCATTAATGAAGTTGACCATAGCCACCAATTGGCTTTGAAGTAGCATTTATTAAGTAATGTCTATAAAATAATAGATAGGAGCTGACAGGTTTCTATGGGCAACTTCTCCACTGGTCCACTTCTCCATGCTTTTCACTTCTTGATACATAAACCCCTTAGTGACAACAAACAGTTATGTCACAGATAGTTTTATCAATTGTAACTCAAAGTACATTATTTATTGACTTGTAGGTGCATTACGCTATGTGAGATACACCACTAGGACTTTGATGACCCAGTTTGTGGTTGAAGTGTAATATCATCAACCATGTCCTCAACCATATTCTCTAATTTCATTACCAGAAGGTTCATAATGGTGTTCCTAGAAGCCTGCATATTATAGGCACCTATGTTTAAGCACCTATGTTGCCAAAAGGTATACTGGATGTTTAAAATGAACAGCCTACATCCAGATGGCCTTTGTCAAACAATAGAAATAAACTGTTTAGACAAGTAATGATCTGGGTCCATTTCTGATTACCATATGTGAGAGTGATCAGTCTAATCTACCAAAAACTTGTGCCTTAATTATCTTCCCTTATATTACTTTGATCATCACCTATATGTATATACAAGGATTTGCATACATGTGAATGTGTGTGGCTGTATATATATATATATATATATATATATATATATATGTTTATCCATTATATCATAATGTTAGATTATGATTCTATTATTTGATTAGATTTACACTTTATGACTACTGTATGGACTGCTAAACATTATGGTAGCTGTATATATTAGAGATCGTTATAAAAAACTAGTACAGGTCTGTGGATTGACATATATATTTACTATAGTATGTTCTAATACTTGACCGACACTGAATAGGTAATTGGGGATTTGTACATTGAACTTGCATAGCCTTGTGTTTGTTTACAACATCTGATGTACTGTATTGTCACACACTAAATAATTCTCCATAGGAGCAGCTATATCATGTGATCTCAGGATACTAATCATACTATGGGGTATATTTACTAAAGTACAGGTTTTTTTTTAAGTGGAGATATTGCCCATAGCAACCAATCAGATTCTACTTAACATTTATATAGCACCTTCTAGAAGATAAGAGTTAAGGTGCCTACACACTTAGCAATATTTTACATGATTTGCCTGATTCCGACGCAACGTGTTGACAAATCGTGTAAAAAATTTGCCCAAATCGTGAGTGTCCACTCATGATCACGATGTGCGTCCCTGCAGTTCATACATCGCATCTTCAGATTTGTCATGTTGTAGGACAGATCTGACTATCTCAGTCACGATGCACTGGAATAGTTAGGAGGCACGATAGATCGTTTATCACATTGGACAGTTTGTAACAGCAAATCGTAGCCATGACTGCCAGGGAGCTGCTGGGGAGAGTTAAAGGGGAAATCAGACACAATGTCAGATCATTAGCACATCTCCAAGTAGGAACCTTTTGAATCTGATTGGTTGCTATGGGCAACACCTCTACTTTTAAAATTCCACACTTCAGTAAATATACCACTATCTCTCTGTATTATACTTGTGAATTATCCAAATATAATAAAGGTTTGTGTATCACGTGATCCTACCATAACAATTGAGTTAAGCATTCTCAGACTCACAATTGTTGGATAAGGATCACGTGACCAATTTCTTCAAGTCACAGAGCTGTTTATGTCTACCAGACCAGATCACTGACTTACTAGATCACTAGAATTGTCTTAAATATGTATAAGATAGTTTTATATTCGGATATGTTGTTTTTAATCTGTTAATTGTACATGCAATGTATCAGATGCCATCAATTATTTCATTAATTTTTAAGTATTTAAGACTGCCCTGACCAGGACATACAGTACATCAAACCTTTCAGTAGAATCTCCATGTTCTTGTGCAGTGCAACACATTAATCAATCTAAATAATAGAAGAATTACCATATTGGATTTAGACCTAATTACACTCCAACCTAACCAGCCACCAGTTAATATTTTTCTATGCTTCTTGGAGTCACTGGCATCCAGGAAGAGACTCCCATAGTATTTTCCACTGTCACCACAATGTACTGGACTTTCTTGCGGATGGTAACATCTTTATTCAAAGTGTAGAATTGACAGTTTAATTTTTATTTTTGGACATTTGCAATCTGCAACAATGGACAAACTGTAATCCTCCTTTATACCTTTATAGTCTAGTCATCATTGTCCTGTTTAGTCACTTATACATTATGAACTGCATCCAGTGTGCAGTATATGATGCAATATTGTTAAACAGGTATATTATTGTATGTTTATTGTTTATAATGTTAACATAATCCTTTTTTTATGTGTATGGTATTAAATACTAAATATTTTTTTTTACAAATCTGAATATTTATTTAGTTTTATATATAGAGATATATCATGTATTAGCACTGTTTAGTTTTGTATTTAATATATTGATATTTATTACTCTCTTGAAATAAGGGAGTAAATTAACCATATTAATGGAAGGAAGGTCTGTGTCAGTGTTGACCAGAGGCCATAATTCTTTGGCAAATCTATTAACTTGAAGCTTGAAATAGAAACATTATTCACCCAGATTAGCTTGTTCTCTTGTTTTTCTTTATTGATGGTGTCAAAGTGTTTTTTTTATATTGCTATTACTTTGGCTTTGGCATTTGCTACCGTACATCCTTGGAAGGAAGTCCCCTTGCCAAACATTTGATGATCATTTTATTCATATGTATGCTGGTTTCAGCTGGATCACTGCACATTTTGTATATACATAACAATTGAGAAAACTTTCGACCCTTTTAATGCTTTGGGATGGAGGGTGCTGGCTTGTAACAATGTGTTCCGATTGGTAGGTTTTTGATAGATAGATGTAGAATTTTTGAGAATCCATGATTTAATAAATGTCATACTCCTGTTCTTGTACTATGGTGGATAAAGATAAAACACATTTAGAATCCATAAAGTAGCAGAAAATTATATCATAAAGGTAAGAGAATTTGGAACGTACAAATTCTTTAATGGTCCTATAAAATTTCATACTAGGAACTAGAGTGCGGGAGTGTCTCTCTGCACCAATCAACACTTCCCTTATGGACTGGAAAAAATGGGAGAACCCCACTCTGATTCCCCCACCAATTCCAGTTTCTGACCGTATACAGAGGTCTGGGGCTGGTTATGCGTTTGGAGGAGACACCACACAAATTTAAAATTATTATTAACCTTTTCTTTACACTTTAACACACTAAAGTCTACACATATACTGATCTGTGCAGTGTTTTGAATTTGCTGCCGCCTGTCACTAGATTTCCAATTATATTTGGCTGCAGAGTCTATAGTACAGGGTGCAATCTGACTGAAATTTGTCCTTGAGTTCATATGCAATCATCATATCTAACAATCTCCTCTTTGCATCCAGTACAATTTGGCATATACAGTACAGATACTGGAAAATAATAACTGCTTAATAAAATAAAAAAAGTAATTACTTGCTAATATCAATTAGGTAACCTTTTGTTTTGTTTAGCATGCAAAACATTAATGACCTAAGTGTATACTGTAGGTGCATCTAAATTTAAATGTTAACAGATTATAGTTAAGTTATATGCAAATGATAGTTACAAGGCTTCTGTACACCACATCATAAAGAAATATTCTCCTGTACACAGCAAATATTAAAGGAGCAAATTACCAACAAGCATCACAGGGATACAGATTATGCATTTAACAACGAATTGTGCAAAAATGATGAGTAAACAAAATCAGTCCAGTATGAATTTGTACCAATACAAGAATAATTAACCATATGTAAAAATTCGTACTAAATTATACAACAGTTAATTGCTTCTTGTTTCTATTTATGATGTGTTAGACAAAATACATAGGGGTCTATTCATCATAACTTAATTTCAACAAAAACAGGTGAAATTAATATTTACACTAAATGTTGTATAAATAGTCAGGGCCATTCAGAACAGAAAGTAATGCAGGTGATGTCATGGATAGCTTCTGCTCTCTGTCAGTCCTGTTCTGGCCCACTTTCTGCATACACTAGTATGGGGACCTCAATTCATCAAGTTCCGAAAATACATCAATTTTGGGAACCTTTTCCATCTGTAGATGCTGTTTGTTTGCACTTCTTCCAGTTGCAAAAAGGTATTCATTTGGATCCCACTGCCACTACTGTTCAGCTCCTTCCACCTAAAGTCGTGCATGTTGTGAACCCAACTTCACATATGCACACTGGCACTGCTGAGTCAGACTCAGCAGTGCTAAATTTCATTACTACTTTTGAAAGAATTCATGAGAACAGGTGATCTTTGGATCAGCTGTGTCCACACTGTAGCAAAGAGTTAGATACTTAATTAATATAATAAATAGGCCTCAGTCTATTAAAATGAATATGTAATATATTTATTGTGTTCTATGTCTTTGTTCTCAGTGGAACGAGATAACATTCTTTGGATACAAAGACTTTAATCAAACCACACAAGAAATAGTTAAAAAGACATTTATTACAAAGTTAAAGAAAGAGAGTAAAGTATAATAAACACTTAACTTGCTTGTCAGATCATCTACTCTGAACATAAATGGTTACATTCCCAGAAGTCCTCCTCCAACAGCTTGGAGCTGGATCTCGTACATCGAGCATAGGCTGATTGTATACTGACAAATTACATCTTATATAGGAGGAAAACTCATACATAAGCATTTTACAAGTATATAGGCCATGTTAGAAAATATACATAAATATTAATAGACAGTAGGGGGCACTGCTGCCTCAATTATGAATATTGGAAATCTCACTAACTATTTATGGTGTGTATCTAGGTAAACTGAAGGCAACAAAATATTTACTCAGAATAAAGTATGTCTGGTAAACTGTGACCTTTGCTTCTCTCTGTCAAAAACACCTTATGCAATGTCTGACCATTATCTATTGCTTGGTACATTTATAAAATCACTGCACACAATATGACTTTCAGCAACCATTTTCTGAACTCCCATTACAGTCTTTTATTCATGTTATCTGTTATAGTCACCTAATTTTTTTTGAGACTGTCATAAAAACGGGATATGGTCTGAATCCTGGCACATGGGATGTCGGCACTTACAATATTGGTGCCAGAATCCTGACACCTTTCAGAATCCTGATGCCAGCATCCTGACCGCTTGTATCCCAAAGGTAAGTAGTGAGGTTAAGGAGAGGTTTAGAATAAAGGTTAGAATTATGCACTAGGGGGAGGGTCAGGGTTAGGCAGTATTGGGGGGTGGTAAGGTTTAGGGTATCGGTAGAAGGAGGTTAAGTTTAGGCACTAGGGGGAGGTTAGGTTCAGGCACTGGGTAGGGAGGATTAAGGTTAGGGTAGGGAGAGGGGGAGGGTTAGGACACCTACCAACAGGTGCCTATATCAAAGCCTACAACTGGGGAGTTGGAACGGGGTAGGAAGATTCATTCTTATATAGAGAAAGTTGAGTAATGCTGTAGTCATACAAGTGTGGTTCATGCTGACCAGTGAGTAGGTATTTGTAAGCTTGTTGGGAGTCATATCTTGTGTGAATGAAGCCATAGTGTATGTGGACACATCTGTATGCAATTATAATGAAAAGCTGTCACAACAGTCTACTAGCCAGCTGCTCACACTAAGGAATGGCAAAAGACAGTTTGAAAAGCATGTCACTTTCAATTTGCGGTTGTCACATAACATTATGTAGAATATTTCAGTTGGTGTCATGCATTCGGAGTTGTGTCTCCTAGGTCGTATATTGGTGTCACTTTCTGAGATTTATATGACCACACAGCAGATTAATGCCTGCTACAAGGCAGATGCAAGCGTATGCTAATGATGATGGCATGTAGTACAGTAGGTGCATATTCTGTCAATGCAGAGGTATACACATCTCAAGATGTGTGCGGCTCTGCACATGTGTGAATAAGCTAATTTTCCATGCACTTTTTCTTTTCAATCCTTTATGCCAATTTTGCATTAGCAGGTACTGTATGCTTTACACAAATATAGGTCCATAAATAGAGTGCATTTAGTGAGATTTCATTAGAAAATCTTACTTAACTCAATAGAAATATAACACATTCAAGTTAAGAACACATGGCAGTTACATACAGATTTGTCTTCAATCTTCATACACCTAGTCTCAGTTTGCCATACAGTGCAAGATGCCTGGTGCAATGAGACAATCCCAGAGGTATAATGAAGCATCTATTTCTTTAATTTTTGTGTCTTATACACATCAGAGATTCAGCGAAACACCACTCAAAGTGTGATAGAGATGCTGGGCTGCAAAATTAACCACACATGAATTAGTTTTAAAAACTTTTAAGAACATTGTATGAGAAAAGCCGCAGCATCGTAGAACGACATATACATATTTAGACTCATTCAAACATAGCTGTACAAATTTTGCACATCAAATTGATCAATGCAATAAAGCAAAGCAGTTTTGTCACTTCCAGGTGTTTCATTTGTCTGAAAAAGATGCACATTGTGGGCAAAGAGGATGCTCGGCATGATCGAGCTGCACGGGACCTGGCACAGAGATATTGGCTATTTGATGTGACCGAAGCCATAGTGTATGGGGACACATCTGTATGCAATTATAATGAAGTTATTTCACAACAGTGTACTAGCCAGCTACTCACAGTAAAGAATGGCGAAAGACAGTTTGAAAAGCATGTCACTTTCAATTTGTGGTTCGCACATAACATTATTCTATACATTTTTATCCAATATAGCAAAAAGGAATGACAGTTTGGCATAAGACCTAATACTGACACATTATGGACATTTATACATGACTTACATATAATAGTGCCCACTGCAATGCAAGGTGGAGTTTATTACACATGTTTTCATTATCAGTATTCTTAGTAGTTAAATTGTGCACCTGCATTTTCTTCTCTTTTTTTATTCTGTATGGCACTACAAGTCTCAGCATGGTAGCTCCTCTTATTATGTTTAAAATTATGTTGTGCAGTTTAGCCCCCTTTTTTCCTCTCTATGTGTTTTTAATGTACACTTGAAGAGGAGACTCCTTCTGCCTGGTTTAGTACCTCTTTTATCTGCCCCTAAGTGATTTTAATTAGGTCCTTGCATTACAGTCTACACATTGGAATGGGCACTATTATAGGAAAGTCCTGGATACATTTATATAATATGTCAGTATTAGGAATTATAGGGTCCCACCTGATGAGGTTGACCTTGACATGGTAGGTGGTCAAACATGACCTATTTAAACTCCATGTTAATTGTAAAGGTACGTACACACACAACGATTTGTAGTACGAACAATTTTTGTCAACGATTTTCATTTAGATTTTCCTTTGAACAGTTGAACGAAAATCGTTTATTAAAATAGTTTTTGACAAACGATTTTGCAAACGATGAACGAAGAATGAAATTGTTTGAATACAAATGAGGCATGCCCGCAAACTCATTTCATTGGTCAATATTTGTAAAAAGGTTTGTCAATTTTGTAAATGGATGAGGTTTGCTGGGAGGGGCTATCCTGACAGAATAAAAAGGGTGTTTGGCCATTTTAAAAGTCTGCATTTATGCTCTGTGGCTAGTTTGGTGTGGTTTAGACCTGCTAAACATTGTTGCATAGCTATTTTACTTGGCTTTGTTTCTGGCTTGCCTGTTAACAAAGTGCGTTCTTTGTGCCTCTGCGATGGCTCTCATAAGTCAGAGTGTTCTGGTGGCTTATGCTGGATTTGTCATGTTGCAGGAGAAGGTCTGAGAGTAGGAGGAGAAGGCCTCATTCCTGTTGGACGAAGGAGTGGCTGTTGCGGAGGGAGACCATGTCGCATATGCCCCTCTTGATGGAGATACGTGAGAATAATCCTGATGATTTCAGGAATTTCGTGCATATGGACAACCAGACTTTCCAGGAATTGTTGCGGCTTGTTACCCCTGTCATCCAGAGGCAGGATACAGCCATGCGGAGGTCTATATCTGCTGAGGAAAGGCTTGTATCTACCCTTCGCTACCAAGCAGCAGGAAGATCCCTGGCCGTTCTAAAGTTTAGGATGCTGATTTCCCCCCAGGCTTTAGGACTGATTATCCCGGAGACCTGTATGGCTATGTACATTTCATTAAAGCCTGATTATTTTAAGGTATTATTATTTGTATTTTAAGAAAGTATTTGCATAGTTCTATTAACAATATTTAAATGTTTTAAATGTTAACCTTAATTATGATGGTTTAATGTAGGGGTCTTCAACCTTTTGGGCCTCCAGCTGCTGTAGAACTAAACATCCCAGCATGACCTTCCACCATTTTGATATAACAACATGCTAAAACTGTGTCAGGGCATCCTTGGATATGTAGTTCCACACCAGCTAGAGGCCCAAAGTTTGAAGAGGTATGGTTAATGGTTTTGTTTAAAAGGGTCATTGGTAATGTGTTTAAATATTTTTGTTTTTGGAGTAAATTTGGAGCAATGTGTTTAATTTAGTAACGATGATGCTTCAGATAAACTCATTTTTTATTTTGGATTTTTGCCATTGTTGTCCCCCTAATTATTTTTCCATACAGGTGTCAGGAAAAAGTAGCCAGGTGTGGGCCTTGGTAATTATTTTGCCACCAGGAAAAGGGGTATCTCCCATACCATTACAGCCCAACAGGTCTTATGCTGCTCCCCCACTGGCTCTCATGCAAAAGTGTCCATTATGTAGTGCCCCCTGTAGTTGTCCCCTTTATGCATTGCCCCCTGTAGTTTTGCTTTGGCCTTATGCAGTGCCCCCAGCCTGAAGTAGTGACCCTATGTTGTGCCCACAGGCTTTAGTCTCCCAGACTCAACACTTATGCAGTGCCCCCAGACTGGTTGTGGTCCCAGTTCCTGCAAATAACTTACCTTTACTTGATAGCTGGTTACACTGCTGCTGCCTTGCTGTGACTGAATGTAAGTACATCCAGCATGCATGCAGGCCAGCATGCGTGCAGGGCAGCCTCCTGACGTTGGCACTGCATCACGGTGAACAGTAGCCTCTGAAGCAATTGGAGGCTTATTTAGGCTCAGGTCACTTCAGAGGCCAGTGTCCCACACCAGGGCTGGGGGGGGGCAACTGGCATGCACTAGGCTCTTTCTGCCGACCAATGCGGACAAAGAAAACAGGCTGGGGAGAACCCTGGCTTTACATTGTGAAGTGTTGCTCTCAAACTTTGGGGGCCAAGAATGACACGTCTATTAGTATGTTTTTGTTAATTTCTTTATATTTTTGTGTTGTTTTTTTATCATAAAAATTAAAAAACTATGAAATAATTAATTACATATTAAGTCTTTGTAAAGTATCTGTGCATGCATAAATGGCGACCCCAGTGGCTATTGCACCCTAATACTGTATCCAATGTTTTGCTGGGTCGGCTGTGTTTTTAAAATTACCAGTGTCCATAAATAATTACTCCCTACTTCTATGTGTAAATGCCGCCCCCCCCCCTCTTCCTCCGACTGTCCCGACCATGAGGATTTTGCAGCAGCCTTGCCACCCGGCCTCCTCCTCCTCTTAGCCAGTGGCTGAGAGGCTTCTTGGCAAGGTGCCTGCACCATGCTGCTCTCACAATGGTCGATGAGTTCGCTGGTTGGAGAGCCAACATCAACTTCCATAGCAGGGATCTAGGAGAAACAAAAATACAAAAAATGATTTATTATTACACTTCTGAAGTTCAAGAAACACATTTTTGCTATTTTGGAAGCAAAAGCATTTAGACACCTGGGACCATATATCAAAAATAGTACTTCATTCAACATTTTCAAATTGGGTTAGCCAAAATAATCCCTAAACAGCTTTAGGGGGGTCCCATGATCATTTCCACCACAATATTCAATTTTAAACTAAAATACCAAATCAAACATAACCTATTGTCCTAATCCATATTAAAACCATGGTAAAAGCAAAGGTGCACCCAATAATTGTTTTCTCCAAAAACACAGATGTGGTTTGAAAAGTGAAACACAGATTTTTGTATTACATATGGTCCTTACATTATTCCAAAAAACGTAAATAATGTAGTCCTTGTACTAAACCAATATTTAAAAAAAAAAAACAACATACGCTTTGTTGACTCTCCAAATTGTGGGGAGGAACCTCCACGGCCTCGTCCAGTGAACTCACTGATGGCATCTCTGGCTCTTTATCCAAGATGAATTTGAATAGATCATAATTCCATAGGGTTGGTTTCTGGACCTCGTCTCTCCCAACTCCGGAATGCATGGAGTTCATGTACTTGTTGTGTTCCCTTGTAAAAGCGGTGTAGAAATTGTTAATTTTTTGCTTCACAGAAGCTATGTCTGCCTTTGCATCACGGGTTTGGGTATATGTGACCAATTACTCATATGTCACTGCCTTCTTTTGCCGATCTGAGAAGGACTTCATTTTGAGGTTCCACAGGCACTCATGATCTCTGTAGATTTCAATGAATCCTGTCCAGAACTCTCTATTTGCTGCCATTTCTGTTTGGAGAATATAGTGAAAAAAATAATATAGTTGATGTGAAGATGCTTATGGAGGCATAATTACAATTCAAATGCATTCCTTTGCACATGTGGGAATTTAGAATGTTGTCCTTTCCCCAAATAGGGGGGGCAAATTATGTAGGTGCCCCCCTATTCAACACAAGCAGCACAGGGGTTTGATGTGGTGGCAGTTTTGGGAATACAGGTATGAATATTTTCTATGGTTGACCTGTATTTTGAATAAGCACCACCAGACTTTGGGTAAGGGGGGCCTGATGCTTCAGCCAGGGGAGCACTGTCACCGGGACCCCCAGCTGCTACATCAGCCCTGACCGCTAGTCAACCCACACCAGGAAACTGTGGGGACCAGTGAAACACCCAAAACTCCAATGCATCCATGGCCCAGGGTGGTAGTCTGGCCCTATCCCCACCACCCCTTGGTGTTGTGTTGCACGGGGATTGTGTAATGTCTGATGCAAGTGTTGGTTTTACATTTACTATTGCTGTGTAAATACAGATACCTTCAAGGCTAGGCCACATGGTGGAAGTTGGTGATCCAACATTCTGACAATGCAGGGCATTACATACATGCTGGTACTTGTAGTTCTACAGTCATGGGTAAATTTAGAGCCATATTTGATTTCTTGTGATAAATACATAACCTCAATATTTACACTCCAATCACGTAATTTACACAAGTTGCCACTTTACTCCCTATTCAATTTGAAGGACAATGCAATATAATGTGTATGAATTTAGCCGATGAATAGCAGGTGGCAAAAAGTGACAAGTTGGCCTTTTGGGGTGCAACGTTGCCAGTACCCACCTGCAGCCTTGACACAGTCCCCCATAGGTAAACTGTGGATGTTAAGTTCACAACAGTGTTAATTAACCAGGCTCTGCTTTCTGTGTATAAATAGTTGGTGATGGTGATATTTCTAAGATAGTGCTGCCTGCAAGAGTTGTGTCTATTGCCAAAAGACACAAAGCGTAGTTAGAACCCGGAACACCACTGCACACAGCACCTCAATCCATCTGCCCTTAGGGACCTGTCCAGCGGTGAGTTCAGCCAAGATACGGGGCTGCCGGGCGCCGCACAAACACACCTACTCCCGGAGAAACACAGATGATTAGCCGCGGCAGCACACTTACCAATAGGAATATTTGCTTAGACATCGGAGAATTTACCTACACAGGCGGGCGCCTCACCGGTTAAAGGTAAGAGCCTAAACGCTTATGCACAGAATCATCACAACACAGCATAGGCTCATACCTATCAATCACCAAATGAATAATTCCTACAAGGAGTAAAGCGATACCTGGTGGGACTATCATTTTTGTGAAATATCACCGACTCCAAACTACAAAAGAATAGTTATTATACAAACTGTTAAAATTACTGCTGTCCATTTAGCATAATCTATTTTATTTATTTTGTTCCTACCTTTGAGCTGCATGTATGCAATTATGTTATAACCAAAGCGATTATTAAGCATTCATCCTTGTAATAGGATTGTAGAGTGTTTTATTTATATGTATTTTACTATACTGTTTTATTTTATTTTGTTCATAATTTTTATTAAACACTTATATATCATCATATACATTCTACCTTCTATTTCAACCATATATCAGTTACATTATTTGCAGAACACTTTTCATCACCATACAAAAGGACAATTTCTATTTATTTGTGCCAGTTAAGTTCAAAACAACTATTTTGGCCAAAGCAAATTAAACAAATTAAAAAATTTAGTTTTTATAAAAAAGGTGGACAAAGGTAAAAACTAGCTACCAAGCTTCACTCCGGGGAGGTCCCCAAGTATAGGCCAATTATTTTTTGGAATTGCAGGTGGTTGCGGCACGTGGACTTATCACATTGTGAACAAATTATGTTTATAAACTTTGAAATATGCTGTTCACCATTTAAAAATCCTTCCAAAAATACAGGGATGGATAACTTGAATAGTCTTCATGGTTTGGAAGGCACAATTTATCAGCACCTAGCAAACCAACAAATTTGGCAGCTATTGAGTGCATTCAAAATAAACAAATACCTTCAGTAAGCCAAATGGGGGGGTTTAAAAAATTAATCACCATGTGAGACCATCTTTTGGGGGATGTCAGGCTGATTTCACCAAATTGGACAGTACCTGTTCAAGTTTGGCAGGGGCACGTTTTAACATATTTTCAAATGTAATACAGGCAAAAGCGGCCTTCTACACAATACTTTGCCACCTCCCAAAAAGGCAATGTAGTCAAAAAGTGTGATGGGGCAAAAAGTATTGCTGTGCCAATCAAATTGAATAGAGCTATAAACCAAACATAACAAACCACAGTTTTTTAAAAATTACAAAACCACAAATACACACACAAGATCACATAATCCCTTCTCCTCAATACATTGATAAGCAACTATATTCACTATGCACATCATTTCACCAACATTGAATGTCACACCTATTCCCCCTGCACAGCAGCACCATCGAATTACAGGCCAAGCGGGTCAATTTTGGCCTGTGCACTCGCGCAGCCTCCGCACTATGCGTGTGCAAGCCCCGGAGCAAGAGAGAAATTATCTTGCTCCGGGGCTCACTACAAAAGGGACGCCTGTCGATTTTGATCGACAGCTCGCCCCATTTTGTAGGTGTTGCGGGGGGTTGCTTCACAAACGGAGTCGTTGCCATGTGAACGCCTGCCGTTTGTGGTCGGCCTCACTGACATCACCAGTTATGTCAGTGGGAGAGCTTCTGGCTCTATTAGAGCCAAGAGCTCTCTGGGGCTTGCGGAACCTTTAATGGGTACTAGCATATTTTTAAAGTCCCTAAAGTCATCATTTCTAAATTTAAAAAAATGCAGCTGCTGCTAATAGCCTATTCTACAAACCACCTTCTGCAGACTTCCACAATACCCCCGAACCTATTTCCAGAATTGAAGACACTGTTTATCCTTTTTTTTTCTCAAAATTTGTTCCAAAAATATTTGGGGTTACAATTTGACAGTGACCGTATTTTTACTGTGCAACATTAAAGACACACCTTATTTTGAAATTACATTCCCAGGGGTGCATGGCATTTGAAAATATTAAACACCCATAAACACCAAATATGCACATTTTTACAAACATGTAAAACATGGTGATAAATTATGTCAATTTTTATAAATAAGATTGTTTGCCCCCCCCCCCCAAAAAAAAATACATTACGGAGATAATGCAAGGACCGGCAAAAAAAACAGTGGAATCAAAAATTCTAAAAATTGACGCATAATAATTGTATAAGGAACTGGAACTTTTAAACTCTCCACCCTGCAAAACACACATATCATTTGACGCTTGTTCCACCAACACCACAATGCACACAATTGAACAGTTAAAAAACAACCCACAGACCACCCCACCCACAATGCATCTCAGCCGGACCTATCCCAAAAAATATAAATGGTGACATATGAGCCCCTTATATGCTGCCATATTGAGCCCCTTTAATGCTGGCAGATTTAACCCCTTTAATGCTGGTATGAGCCCCTTTAATGATGCCATGAGGCCTTTTAATGCTGCCTTGTGCCCTTTAATGCTGCCATGAGCCCATTTAATGCTGGCAGATTTAACCCCTTTAATGCTGCCATGAGCCCCTTTAATGCTGCCATGTGCCCTTTAATGCTGCCATGAGCCACTTTAAAGGTGCCATGAACCCCTTTAATGCTGCCATGAGCCCCTTTAATGATGCCATGAGCCCCTTTAATGCTGCCATGCGCCCCTTTAATGCTTCCATATTGAGCCCCTAAAGCATTGGTGGACAGTGGGGGGAGGGGGAGATGGGTCCTTATCGTTTGAAATTGCTGCTCGGGAACTCCGTGGGAAGGTGGCATCTTGCAGGTGGCCAAGCACGGGAATGACTGTTGTCCGATGGGGAGTGTTGTGGTAGGATCCATCGTTTAGCATTTTTCATTCATTCTGCCAAACATGAACGATTTTCTGAATGAAAATCGTTCTGTTGGATGTTCAGACTGGACGAAGAACGAAAACGAAAAACTACAAACAGGCGCGATCATGAACGATATTCGTTCATCATTTTTGCACAAAAAAACAATGATTTTTAAAAACGATTTCACTACACCGACGTCGTTGTAGTTAAATCGTTCTAATAATCATTGTGTGTGTATGAACCTTTAGAATTTATTCTAAATATTTTGGTTATCAGTATTCCTAATGTTTAGAGTGTGCACCTGCATTTTCTTTTTTTTAAGCATGATGCTGCAAAGTGGGACAGCTTTTGACAAGGGGCTGACTATAGTTGACTCATGGAAGATGATAGGATCAGCTCATTAATCACCATAAAGGTGAGGTCACTGTAAAATCATACTTTAGGCTTCAATGTTTCTGTGATATTGTAACAAGTTCAATTATGTTAAATAAGGCTCTAGATGAGTCCATGCTACTGCAGAAAACACAATAATAATAATAATAATAATAATAATAATAATAATAATAATAATAAATTATTATTATTATTATTATTATTATTATTATTATTATTAATAATACATATTATTTAAGACTGTCAAACAGCCACATTTAAATCTAGTTTACAAGAGGCACAAATGCAGAATCTGTTTGACAGCTTTTCAATTAATAAGGAAAGGTTAGAGGCAGCATATGCAGTTCCAGAAGTGTGTCATTGTTAATTTGTTGGTTTCACATCACATTATTTTGAAGATTTCAGATTTTATCATGCTTGCAATACAATGTCTGCTGTGTCTCTTAGGTTCTATATATGTGTCACATCATGAGATGCATATGGCTACACAGCAAATTAACTCTATTCAGTTCTTCACAATGTAGCCATAGAGGAATGCCACTTATTTGGGGATAAGACCTTTGTTAAGGCTGTTCTAAGCTTTACTTTGGATACACGCACTGGCAATAGTGGATGGGAAAGACACAAATTGGGGACAGATTTTTTTCATATTCACACAACATGGTGTCTCTCATATTGATCTATGGACATGACAATGCTATATGAAGTAAAAATAGATCAACAATTATTAAGGGCAGAAAATTCTAGTCAGAATTATTAGAAAAAAAATAATTGTTGATAACAATAAAATGAAAGTGTGACCCCATAACCATTGTTGCTGTCATAGATTATTGCAAACTACATTACTATGGTTAATAATAAACAGTGTTGACCCCATTTAATCTGAGTCATTTTAATCTGAATAACATTCGGAATGAAACTCAGTAAATGGTTTTAGAAGTATCCTGGTATAATCTCAGAAATAAAGTTTGAATTGCTACAGAAATTCATTTCAATTCATTCTCCAATCTGAAGAAATGATTATCAAATCTTTAGTAAACCTTGTATTCCAGTATTCATTGCTATTAATTGTGTTTTGGATTAAGAGTGCAGCAGTAAACTAAATTGGATAATTTATACTGTCCCTCAAGGATTTTTTCCTTTATTATTAATTTCAAGTGACTATTATCCTTGATGTAGTAATTTTCATTCAGCCATTATCATTCTCAAGTCATTAAGTGGATGAATTCTAGCCTCAAAGGTAAAGAAAGGTGAACACTTTTTTGCAATGTGTTTTAATAATTGATTTTGGATTTATAGATTGTCCAACTCTTATAATGTACAGATTAGTTTTTATTTTGTTAATTTTGCACAATATTGGGGTTAAATTTCTTGTGAGCTTCAGAAGTTTGTTAATTTGATATATTATTATTTTGAGATAATTTGTTTGTATTGATTATAGATTATTTAAGGACAATCTATATGTAAATTGCATGCAATATTTGGTACTTCAGCATTGGGATATTTCTCCTCACCTTTACACTGTTACGTGATTTGAATACAATTAATTTCAGTGTTTTACCTAGTGTTTCTTTGTTATATATATAAATGTTTTAACCATTTGTTTTCAGCCAGAACCTTATTTACAAATATTTATATTTAATTATTTAAAAAATTAATTCTACTAAGTGTTTGCAGGTTCCATTCATATTACCCCCTTTCTAAGCATTTTAAAAGAAGTTAGAATGTGCAAGTCAGTAACATACTTTATGTGGTTATTACCCATTTGATACTTTTGCACATTTCTATTAAATATTAGATGTTTTCCTTGATTTGCATTCACAAACACCCCTACCCACATTACACGCTTACCTTCTCCATGGCACTGGTTGGTCTCCTTGTCCAGAAGGCATTCTTGTTGCAGGTTGTTTCTCTTCTGTAGACTACTGTAAAAGACAATATTAGCTTAAATCTAATTTTTACATAAATCAACTCTGCACCCACCACCCATGGGTGCCTGGAATAGCCCCAGGCTTCAACCCAGGCCTGGTGTATACTCAATAGGGGGAACCCTCAAGTGTGTCTCCCAGCTATGGAATTACCCTTCGCTAGTTGAAGCCAATGCTGGTTCATTGAAATACGTATATTTTCCCCATATTTTCTGAATCAGGACTGGATAAAAGAGCCTGGTGCTGGTTCATGGAAATACAGAGGATCCCCACACATTTGTCCCTGTATTTCCTGAACCAGGACCGGCTCAAAGAGCTAGGTGCTGGTTATGAATTTTTTTTGGGGGGCACATCAATTTTAAAAACATTTAACCATTTAATGCCTTTATTACACACAGAAGCATGCAGAAATAACACTGATTTGTGCTTGCTTCTGTTAAACACGCTGCTTACATACACTTCTATTCTGTTCAGTCTAAATATAGTTAAACACAAACACAATTACATACACCATCGGAAAACATTATTCAGTCAAACAAGATTCTTAGTAAATGTGTGAGTTTGTTTTAAAAAAAACTCACTCATGTCCCTGTGATTTCCAGCATGTTTAATACTCGGGCAAAGTGTTTCTCGACTTTTATCAGATTTCAAGGATTGATAAAATAGAGCATAAACAGGTGATATAAACTGCATGAGACTCTGTATATTATGGAAATCTGCAGCTTTTATTCCTCTTGCATTTGGGTATTCGATAGGCAAAATACACTCTCCAAGGTTATGTATCTAGGTCTTGAAACACGTTTTCCGGCACAACCATATTATTTCGAAGTACATATTGAAATCTTACTCTTTCATTTTCCTTCCATTAATTTTCATTACAAGAATGTTTTTTTACCCTTTAATGTGGTATTTTCTTTATGTTAAACATTAATTTCACTGCGTGAAACCTCCTTCTTGAAAACAATGTAGACAGTTTGCTACAAGTGTTGAAGAAAAAATTCTAAAGAAAAAGCCAATTAGATTGATCAAATCTAATAACTAACAGACCAAGGAGTCTATTTACTAAGGGGAGATAAGGAGTTAGAAATGCTAAAGACAGAGAAAATCCTTGTACATACCGCTTCTCAGTATGTACTAAATGGATTTTCTCTGCCTGCAGCACATCTGCCCTAAGTGCAGGCTACAATATTACACTGCACCTAGGGCACTTTGCACTGCCATAGACACCTATGGCAGCTCTATGTGTCCCAGGAATTACTAAGGGGAGACAGCACTTACCATCAGGTGACTTCTCCAGTGCTGAAACTACCTCCTGTAGCTGCCAGTATCTATTTCTCCTCACTGGAGAAGCAGGACTTGAGCTGTGTCAGTTTGGATGTTTGTTAATAAAGTTTGATGGAAAAAAAACACTCCTGTCTGCTTCCTGCTGCACGGGACTCTGGAGACCTGGTGATGGTGAGTCCTGTTTCTTTTTGCTATGCTGCTTACACTGCCAAGGGGAATACTTAACGCTCACCCTCCTCGGCAGGTCTATTATAAGTAATACCTCAGGTAGTCAGCTGCTGCTTAGCAGAAGTATTAAGCAAAGAAGAAGTTGCATTAACTCCACGATATATGGAGTCTTTGTAAATGGACTCCCAATTGGCATGGGCCCTTTTTCATGTAGATATGTCCTGAAATATGTTACCAGAGATTTGTATTTTGCTGCTGGTGATAAATAGGCACATGCCACTAATGTATGTTATAAGTTAGTGGAGAAGATGATAGAAGGCAGAAGCTATTTGATGGCAGCAAACATCTATGTAGATGTGACATGTGCCTCTTTTCCTCTGAGCCGCTCAATTTATGAAGCTGTGGTTTGAGAAACCACCAGAAAAATAGAGCTGGATGTGAGAGGTGAAATTGCTGAAATCAAACGGAGATAAAATACTATCAGTAATTTGTTTGACGAAATTGCGCATAGTTTGCCGTAATTATTTTAAAGGAGTGAAGGAGGAGGAGCCCCATCATTCACAGAGACCCACAAAAAGTTAAAGTGCTCATCTCCCAGAACTTCCTCTCAGATAAGGAGATGGTGCTAATGTTCTAAATTAACTGCACAAATATTCAGCATTTAGAGCTTTTACCACTACCCTTCAGTGCATTGTAAGCACTATAGAAATAATTATGTGCTGTACCACAACCACAACTTGTCTGCTCACCAAATTCCAATCAACTGTCAGGTGCCCTACAACATTATGTATATTGCTAGTTGCTGCCACAGCTAGCAAGCACAGTAACAGGAGCTCAAGGAAGACTTCTATAAGCTAACAGTATAACCTCACAATCTGGGAGCTACATGTTGCACACATATTGATCTCAGACAACCTAAGGTTATGACTACTATGTAATGTGCAACTCAGCCCTAAAAGTCAAGATGGAAGGAAGAAATATGCTAAAGGAATGGCTAACGGCTATGAAAAACAACTATTACTTTCAAAGTACACATTTTTTATACAGATTTGTCTACAAAAACATATAAACTCACATGCTCAAATCACCCAAAATAGCCTCATTTGGCATACTACAGATTATGAGACTGAATATACAAAACAAAAACAAGTTTGTGACAAGTCCCCAAATTATATACACATATAAATGACCTGCTTCAGGCTATCAAGTTTAGCTTGAGCAGATGTGTGTTTCACAGAAGCCTTTACAGATCAGTGAGATCCGTGTAGGCTTCTCTGGGTAAAAAAGGCATTGAAAGTGGTAAAAAAAAAAAAGTGCTCACCCCCCCGAGGCACATCCAGCACCAGGCTGTGTGAGCCGGTCCTGCTTGTCGAAATTGTAGGGAATATACACATAAGAGAAAAAAAGTGTCCACACAGACCTGAAATCCAGTTTTATATTTTAAGATTTTAACAATTATCCATACCAATACTTATAATATTAGTTCATTTTAAGGGACAAAATAGGCCTGATTAAATTTAAGGTGGAGGTGCACCCGGGAATAAAATCAATCATTACATAGACAAAGAAGAAAAAATTATTCCCATGAGGGGCACTCACTGGATAAAATGATCAATAACAGAGTTTTACCTATTAAAATAATGGTCCAGAAAGACAAGGTAAAAATAAAATGTAACTTTTATTAGTATCTATAAAAATACTGTTGTATTTATTTTTTTTATTTATTTTTTTATTTTGAAAGCAAGCAATATACTGTGATAATTGAATTTATTGTGTCATATTGTGAAATAAAGTAATTAAAAAATGTGATTAAAAAACACTTAGAAAGTTTGGTGTCATGATTCAGTTGTACAGTATGACCCAATAATTAGGAATATATTGTGATAATGAACCCAGTGTGCATTATTATATCGTTGTATATTTATTAGACATATTGTTAATATATTATCATTTAGGGGAATTGCACAGCTTGAGAAAATATTAACCATTCATAATTATAATTATAATAAGGAGCTTATCCAAAAATTTGCCAATTTATGATGGCTCCGTGTTATGTGGTAAAATTTCTCAATATGTTAGTCAGTATGGTCCTATTTAAATCAAAATTGTCACAAACACTCAAAAATATGATATCTGTTATGGTGTTATATGTTAATTTATTTTACTTTGTGGAGCTTATCTGAAATTAGTATATACACCAGATGATCATTTCACTCAAAATCTGCCAGTTAGATGTTGGCTCAATAGGTCTTGATTAAATTTATTGCACACATCTCTGTGCTAATGAAACCCTTCAATTGTTCTGGGACTTCTGGAAATGTTGCTGTGTAAGAAAATAAAATTCCCTTATTTATTTTATTTCAGGACCATTCATGTAGTCTTGAGTGTCTTGTAACAGTGTGTATTATGTATCACTGTGGCACCATATTAGGTCATTTACAATGCTACAAATTAACTGACACTCAAATCTCCTCCTTTCATGTATCAAAATGTTGCTAGTATTGCAAGTATTTCATAGCAATCACTAATTAGATACATGTAGCAGTAGCCAATGCTATCGTGTGGTCCTGTAATTGTGGGCAGACACATGAAGCTAAATACATATATTTCACTTAATACACAATTATTGTTTGGTGGACTTGGCAAAGTGTGTCATCTATTTAGTGGGGATATATATATAAAACACAGTTAGTCCCAGTAATCAGTTGTTATTAATTATAAAGTCTCCAGCAATTGATAATGTAGTCAGCAGCATAAAAAAGTCTCTGTTACTGCCATTAATTTCAAAGGGCAGAAATTTTAATTCACATTAATTATCTCTGCCATATTAACCTATTGTTTACTAGTAAAACTTTAGTACATACAAATATGTGCAGAGTGCACACTCACTTAGAAAATGTTCTGTCCCTTTTGGGTTATATATTGCAGCATACATTACTGTACATTATTTCATGATTGGCAGTACAGGTATCTCCACAGAGGTTCTGTTATATCAGCATAATATTCTTAATGTTAGATAACATTATAGTTAGCATAATACACGTGCAGGAGATAGTGTTTATTAGTAGCATATAGTGTCCTGGGTCAAGGACTCTGCTGCTAGCCTATTAGCATAATCGGTAATGCCGGTGTCCCCACAGATGGTCACAAGCTGCCACACTGCATCTGCAGGCACAGGCCACACTCCAGCGACAGCTGCTTGTGTCAACCCAGTTGTACAGTAGTACAAACAATAGCAAAAAATATTTTATTTCTACTTTTTCTTAATTCGCAGCTCAGTTCACACTGCATAGAGACTAGTGCTTTTATATGTATGTGAGAAAATGCACTGGGGGACAGTGCACATACATAATACAAACAATAGAAGAAAATATTTTTTAACTTATTTTTAAGTTAGTGAATAATTAATATATAGTATAACATATAAATTGTGAAATAAATAGTGATAATGAGTGTAAGAAGTGAATAAAATAGTAATGTGTCCAGTGCTCCAAATTATTGGTAATGAATGAATGAATATACTGTATAAAAATGGTAAGTTACAACTTAGTGACTAACATCCCAAACTCGATCATTTGAAATTGATCCTCCCAACTCCAATTAATGAAATAATATAAAAATGATCTAGTGCTACTAGTGCAGTATATAATACCATTAACTAGGTCCATCCAATTGGGGAAATAAATCTAAAAGGCAATGTATATTTTTAAGATTGATACCTAATGTTAACAGTATGCATCACAAATGAAATGTTATAGAATTATATGAAATAATTTATGAAATAAAAAATAAAACATAATAATGTTAATATTTATAATGATGTTTTGCTCATTAAAACATAATGAAAATATATTATTGAAAATAAGAAAGCATTTTATTGAATGCAACATAATGAATTAATTCATAAAATGTTGTTAATAACCCCCTTATTTGTTCTAATCCATTGTTATTTTAATTTGAATATACATTATAATTTGTGTGCTCATTAAGTCCTTGCAGTTGTAAGCCTTCCAAAATAAAGGTCCAATAACTTTTCCTTTTTAAAAGTTCTTGGAAAATACTACCACCCCATATTCCCAGCTTCCCTTTCTGTGCAGTCACTAGCTCCCGAATGAGCGGTAACTGGCAGATTCCCCTTTTGAAAACAATGGGGAGAAGTTTCATTGGCTGAGAAAAGTGAGCCCCAGCGTCTCTCAGCCAATAAATGCTTCCCCCATTCACTTCAATGGAAAAAATCACCAATCCCAATTGCTTTTGGAGGATCCCATGTCATTTTTTCTATATTTTAACACTTTCACTCCTTTTTTACACAGTGAAGCCTATAAGGATCTCACTGATCAATGTAGGCTTCTGCAAAACTCACAACTTGTAATAAAACCCGCATTGTGAGTTTTCCCCAAGAAAATCTCACACTCACTCGCATGTATTACACACTCACACTCTCCAACTTGTAGCCTGTTACATTTGTGAGTTGTGTGTCAAACTCACACCTACTGTACATACTGTGCGAGTAGGTGCAAGTTTGATCTCACAAAAGAACTCGCACCCTATTACATTTAGCCCACTGTGTTACAGAAAGATTTCCCACTGGAGCATATAGTAGAGCAGTAAGAGATTGATTTTGATAGCAGATGTCCCACTAGTAAAAAGCTGTAGAGTGGTGAAGCTGAAAACTGCAGAAGAAACACAGAAATATTTTTTATGATATAATTGTATTAAGTTTGCGATATGCTATACAGATCCTTTTCCTGTCTCCCGATGTCCCAATTTTTGAGACTTAGCCACACCATGTTTTTTTCCACACAGTTTTGTACTATATATACATACTAGATGATCAGTAATGTGACACAAGTACAACTCAAAAATAACCTTCACACTGACGGTGGCATTGCATGTAGCAGTGGTGTGAGACATGAATGTTAACCTGGAAAAAAGGCCAAATAAATTAATACAAATGAACCACACCATGCATCACACTGTGTAGCATTGTGCTTAATCTGTGACTTTATACTAGAGATGTTTTGATTTGGTTTTCTGATAACCAAGCCCACCCGAACTTCATGGATCCAAGTGAAAAGTGATTCTGAGCGGTGGCTCTGGCTTTCCCATCTTGCTTGGATTCCAAATTAAGGCAAAATTTCATCATCCTGGTATCAGATTCTTGCTGGTTTTGGATTCTATATAAGTCCCTCCAATGATGATTCAGGCGCCGTTTCACACTGTCCAGTGGCTTCTATGCTATGTCCATCTTGTTCACCCCCAGTGGCTGCTGCTGTGCTGTGTCCACTCTAGTCCCTGTGTCCAGTGGCTGCTGCTGCATTCATCCACGCTCTGCATCCAGTGGCTGCTGTGTCCATCCTCTCCACCTCCAGTGGCTACTGCTGTGCTGTGTCCAACCATTCCCTGTGTCCAATGGCTGCTGCTGTGTCCAACCACTCCCTGAGTCCAATGGCTGCTGCTTTGTCCATCCACTCCCTGTGTCTGCTGTGGTGTGTCTATACTCTCCACCTCCAGTGGCTGCTGCCGTGTCCATCCACTCCCTTACTAGTCTTACTGTCACACAGTGGTGCTGCAATGTGACTCAGCAGACCATACCCTCAAGCAGTGTGAATCTGCAGTTGTCATTTGCAGAAAAAGTTTAAAAAAAAATAAAAAGTTAAACCTTTTTTTTGTTTATACAACCTGTGTGCGCTGACCTCAATGTGTTTTTTTATCTAAATATAAGCACTGTGACTGCACGCAGTGTGAGCTGAGATGCAAATTAAAAATAAGTTAAAAAAATATTTTCTTCTATTGTTTGTACAATGTATATGCACTGTCCCCCATTGCATTTGTTCACATACATATATAAACACTAGTCTCTATGCAGTGTGAGCTGAGCTGCGAAGAAAAAGTAGAAATAAAATATATTTTCTATTGTTTGTACTACTGTACATCTTTGTGCTGTCCCCCAGTACGTTTATTCATGTACATATAAAAGCGCTGTGTCTCCATGTGTGAGCTGAGGGGATGGAGTCAACATCCCAGCATGCGGGATGCTGGCGGTCTAAATACAGGCACTGAAATCCCGACAGGTCAAGATCACTGCACCTGTATCCTGACCATCGGCATCACGAAGGTAAGTATAGGGGTGTTAATGGGAGGTTAGGGTTAGTGTGCAGGGTTAGGGTTAGGCACTAGAGGGAGGGTTAGGGTTACGCATTGGGGAGGGAGTGTCAGGATTAGAGTGCAGGGTGTGGGAGGTTAGGTTTAGGCACCAGGGAGTGGGTGTTAGGTCTACGGTGAGGGGAGGGGGAGGTTAGGCTTAGGCACTAGGAGGGAGGTTAGGGTTAGACACCAGAGAGGAAGGGTCAGGGTTAGGGCAGGGGTTAGAAAAACTTACTGTTAATTCCTATGGGTATTGGGATTCTGGCTGTCAGGGTTTCATACCCAACCCGAGGTGAGTGTGTTGCAGTTGGTGGCCAGTATTTGATTTTATTTGTTTTACTTTTATCAAAATCAAATTTTGTGTATTCTAAAAAATTCACACTGTGATACCGAAGTGTTTAAGAACACTATGGTCAGTAAGTCCTCTAGTCTAGTTCTTGATTAATGAAAACATTTGATAGCATTGTATAGTTTATATTAAACTGCGATCCTGTCTGCCACTGCAGGTTCACATTTCCTTGATGTGCTATATTTGAAGTTAAACTGCCATGTGTTTGTGCTTCCCACTGCTTTCACTTAGCTTAGTCAGCCAGCTAGCTTGGTGCAACCTTTTGGCCTAAACTGGATGGAAACAATACTGTGAGCTGTGAAGTGGTCAAAATTGACTGGTGATGACTGGAAATGAATGTTATTGTGGTTAGTTTGCTCTATGAACAAAAACAGGCCCAAATTATGTGATTTTTACCTCAGCTCCTTGAAGCCCTGATATAACTTTCCTGTCTGCCCAGCTTTCCCCTCTCTAGTAAAATATTCATTTAGGTTCCAGTTATCTTTAAATTCTGGCCATATTTGGAGCCCACTGTACCTACCTGGGACATTGTGTGGTCCCTGGGATCTGAGCCCCGCATGGTGTATGCCAGGAGTCTCCAGCACCATCTTTTAGAGATAGCCCTGTCACCCTGTTACTGCTGATTGCTGCTGCTCCTGACGCCTGGAGTCAGTTTAGTGTGCAGCCTCTAGGTTCATAGCCCTGTGCAGTCCCCAAGACAACCTAGACAGTGTAATTCCTCCGGTATCGGAGCCCTGTGCAGTTTCCCCCCTGTTGGTGGTGGGAGATCTTTTCACTAACTGTCGCCGCTGCCTCCATATGTCCTCCAGAGCAACCATATTTTAACTCCCGCAGGCAATATTTTGCTCACCCCTGAATTCAAATCTACACTATTATCACACCAAGATAAAAGCAAAGAAAACTATACATAAGGATCTGCATTATAATAATATTTGATGATCAACAGAACTTACTGCTGTGTGTTCAGAAAGCAGTGTAGCTGCAGTCTGGGATTCACTCCCGCAGGACAGCTCATGACCGACTGTACAAAGTAAAATAAAAATAAACTGCATACAGTATTGTGAGTGATGCTGTGGGTTCATCATACCACAGTGTAGAATTCATAAGGTATTGTGAGTGATGCTGTGGGTTCATCATACCACAGTGTAGAATTCATAAGGTATTGTGAGTGATGATGTGGGTTCATTATACCGCAGTGTGAGATTCATGCAGGTGTAGTATGAAAATCTAAGAATTGCTAAAAAAATGCAATGCATTTTGTGCTGTATGGTGCAAAAGGGATTGGTGAATAAGGACAGTTCTGTATGCTTACCAACTGTCAAGTGCAATATATCTTAGGTAAATATGAGTCATTTTAGGTGATCCAGAATATGGGTGTCACTCCTGGACATTGACAGCTCATTTGGATCCACAGACTCTTGCAGAACTTAAATATTATGAGGCATAAACATCCACCAAGGGTGTCAAGAAAACACCTTTGCATTATTGAAGACCAGCTTTGATAAATCTTGTTTTATGTTTCTCTCTCTTTGCTCCTGCAAAAGGTTGCTGAAAATGTAGTTGTTTGCTGTCCACAGCAAAATATTGGTGAAGATTAAAATAGCCCCTTGACTGTCACAGAAGAGTGCTCAGGATTCCTTGGAAATCAGCGGTTGTGGAAAATACATGGGGAAAAGAAAAATTAGATAGCAAATAATTGGCAACTACAGTACTTCATATGTAAGTGGCCTTCATGCAAAACAGCATAGGCACAAAGCAATGTATTTTAGTACCTCCTCCAATGCACAGAGAGTAGCAGCATATTTCATGAACCACTGGAGAAAGGAGAAAGGAATGAGAGCAGTTGTAACTAGGTTTGTAGAAGACACAACAGTGGAACTGATGCAGCAATGAATGCAGTTGCTTATACACATGCAATCGGTTGTTTGTTGCATAATGCGCATGCATATGCATCGCTGTGCTCATGTGCAAATTAGCCACTGCGATCGGGAGAGCGATCGCAGAGGATATGCAGACCCATGGCAGAGTGATTGACAGGAAGTGCAATTTGTGGGTGGTGATGTGGAGGTGGACAGCCAAATGCAGGCATGTCAGTGCGTTAGAACCTTGTTGCATGGATGTGCATAAATTAGCCACTGTGTAACCAGAGGCCGACTGAGGCCTCAGTGTGTGCTGAAGTAAGCAATTCCTAAGTAAGGTCAGGGCTTCATTAACTGTCCAATGTTACTCAAGGTTACCAATTGTTTCTCTATGTTGGCCAATTATACAGATGTGAGTAAGGGGAAATGTGTGTCCTTTTGTCAGGCTGTGATCACAATGCGAATGCAAACATTTACATATCACTACTGTTTTTAGCAACTGCATTGCATGCACATAAGCAAATTAGTGATCCATAGTGAATTAGGCTCAGTGTGCAATATTTTGGGGGAGAGTTCATTTTTAGAGATAGATTATTTAGTTATTTATTTACATTTATTACTACAGTGTACACACATTATGTAATATTTTACATACAATATTTCAGTCACACACATCAGTCCCTGCTCCAATGGGGTTTACAATTTATATTACTTAACCACTTTCTTCACATGGACACATCTGATGTGACCATGTTAGAGATGGCTACTAGTGGCTGCCGGAAGGCAATCTGGTAAGGCAGTCAATCACACCCTGTGAGGAATGTCCTCCAAAATGCCTCAGATTCTTTGATTGTTCTTATACCTCTCTTGTCAAGGTCATCCAACTATTTGGACAGACAGTGATGTCTTAGGTCTAACACTCACCAGCAACCACCTGGAGACCACTTCAGGAATCTTCTAATTCATTGTAGAAATCCTCCAGGTGTGATAGCCGGTCACCTACTGTAGGTGGGAAATGTCAAATATAATTACTTCCAGTTCTGAGCATACAGATTCATGAGGTTTACATTCCAGGGATTCAAGCTCCTGCTTCAAAGGAAAGTCCTGACATTGTATGCATTTAGTGCAGAAGATGTAGGACCTGTATGAGATTCCCCTCCTCAGCAGCCAATGTGGGCAAAAGGTGGTCTAAATTATGTATAAAATTCCCTTTTTTGACTGTTCCCATTACAAGAAAGAGACAGGTCATCAACATAAGATAAGAATAGTCCATCATGTCTATTTTTCATGACAGGCTTCTGGAAGATGCTGGATCTGGGTGGAAGTAGCCAGGTCTGTATGTGGCAGTATCACAGTAAGGAGAGATGCTAAGTGAGTTCTCCTCTTGGATGGAACCACAGGGAGCTTGAGATGTTTGAATCTGTGGTTCAGGGTACACGAGAACTGGCTGCAGCAACAGTATTCACAGGACCACAGTAAGGGGTCTTTCCACAATGCAGCCATTGGGAGAGTTATGACTACAATCTGGTTGCTGTCTGGCTCTGATGTGGCTTGAAATAAAGACTCTGGGAGGCATATGCAGTCTTTCCAGCCAGATAGAGTGTAGCAGACCCATACACCAAGCATTTAGATTAACTATATTTTATCCAGTCATAAAAAAGAAAAAGTTTTCTCTCTCAACATGACCTGGCCAACACACATAATGATAATACAATTCTAGTACACTGTATAAAGATATAAGAAACTATATTTACTTCCAGTAATATCACATGATAATGTATTTGATAATAATACAATTATACTACTATACTTATTTCTCTAATGTAGCAACATTTCAGATCCATGTTTATACATCTATCAAACTCCCTCTGTGGAACAGTATAGCTTTCGGAGTCAAAATTAATACATTTTAAATATGTAACAGTAAATACGTTTACATTTCTATTGAATATCTATTTGTAAGTTTCAAGTGACAGTGCCCCAACTATTTAGGTAACTTATGAAGTGTACAGTAATTTTGTAAACTAATGACTTGAAATATAATAGATGCAATACCTTCCCTTTAGTAGGAAGAAGGGCCGTAAACTAGGGGTGTGCGAGTGGTGCAGCTGCACAGAGCGCAGCACTCTGTGGGTGTCACAGCCACTCACCCACAGCTCCGGCATCTGGCTAGCAGGGTGTCTGTAACTTCTCCTTGCTGCCAGAATCTCTGCAGCAGTGCCACCTGGTGCGTCATTAGGACACTCAAGATGGTCACAATGCTGCCCTTACAGCAGCACGGAGCATCCTCAGGATGGTCTGGGCATTGCTTTAATCACCAGCTGCCGGTGCCAGTTACAAGCCACACCCTCTCCATGTGAGAACATATGGAGTGGTGTGGCCTGCACCGGAAGCACTAGCTATGGCACTGGTAAGAAGTGAAGGTAATAAATAGAATCTATACACAGGGGTTACTGTACACCTTTCAAACACTGGGTAAGACCCTCAATTTCCCCAGTATAGAATGAGTTATTTGTAGCATGTGCAGTATGTAACAAGGTGTTGGAAACATTCCTTAGAGATTCTGGTCTATGTTGACATGATAGTTGTAAGCAGTTGTTACAGATATGTTGGCTGCACATTCATGTTTCAAATATGACCTTTCATCACTTTCCAAAGGTACATTATTGAGATCTGTTGACAATGGTAGCCACTGAGGTACACTGAACTTATTGTAATGCACATGGAACCAACTTGAAATATAATGTGACATGGCACATTATCCTGCTAAAAGTAGCTGTTAAAGATGGGTAGAATGTGGCCATAAAGGGATGTACATGTTCAACAACAATACTCAGGTAAGCTGTAGCATTTAAATCATTCTCAATTGCTACTAAAGGCCCTAATGTCTGACAAGAAAACATTCCCCACATTATTACACTACTACCAACAGTCTAAACTCTTAATACAATTTAGAATGGATCCATGGATTGGATTCATGTTGTTTATGCAAAAATCTGACCCTTCCATCTGTGTGTGTTGCAGCAGACATCAAGATTTATCATACCAGGCAATATTTGTAAAATTTATAACTGTCCAGCTTTGTGCCCACTGTAGCCTAAATTTCTTGTTCTTAGCTGACAGGAGTGGAACCCGGTACTTCTGCTACTGTAATGCATCCACTTCAAGGTTTCACACGCTGTGCATATAGAGATGCTTTTCTGCATAACACTGTTGTAAAACATGGTTATCAGACTTATTGTAACTTTCTTGTCATCTTAAACCAGTCTGGGCTTTCTCCTCTGACCTATCTCAGGGGACTATTCATCATCAGTTAATTTTTCCAAAAGCAGGTTAAAATGCACATTTTTATCTGCAATTGTAAAAATGAAGTTACAGTATCAAGAAGGTAAAGCAGGAGATATCACAAATATCTCCTGCTTACCTTCCTTTTGCGGAATGGCCCACTGTCCCCATACACTAGTATGGGGACAGAATTCATCAACCTCTGAAAATATAATATTTTTGGAGCTTGACTGCTAGAGCATTCACCATCTTCAGATGGTGAATGCTCCTGATCCGGCATTGCAACCCGCTTCTTCCCTATGAGAAGGAGGACCGGGTTGCAATGTGTATGGGATCCCTCTGCCCCTGTCCTGCTCTGAAAAGGAGCAGTGAAGCGACTCACGGGGACAGCTGATATTGTATCAGCTGTCACCATGCCAGAGCAATGATGAATTGCTCCGGTTGCCATGGCAAGTCAGACTGTTAATTATCGGGGTCTGTTCTGATCACTATAATTAACATCATGAATAGGCCCCTTAGTAACAAGATGTTTTCAAATACAAAACTGATTTTCATTATTATATTTTTTTTAAATGATTGCACCATTTGCTTTAAACTATAGAGATTGTGGAGAGTAAAAGAGCCCAGTAGTTTCTGATATATTAAACAACGTTTCTTACCCGTCCTGTACCAGTTGGCCCTGTCTGCATGCTTTTATGCATTGAGCTGCTGCTCCATATGATTTGCTGTTTAAATATTTGCATTAAAAAGCTGGCGCACAGATGTGTATTATTGGTGAATAAATCAAAAGATTGCTTCTTTAGAATATGACACTAGTAATTAATCAATGATATCCAGAAAATAAATATTATCATGTACAGATGTGTTATCATATTGTACATCTAGACTCACTATGCCATGTGGCACGTGAAACCTGGTGTGAGTGAGTGGACAGGTCTTGTGGGACTCTATTAGTTCTGGGCATCATTTTTGCTGAAAATGGGTATTTGTCACAATGCTACTAGGATGAACCAGGAGACTTTGCTGATTAATTTGATAAGCGTGACTCAGTCTGTATACAAAGCACAATGAAACTTGGTGTGGAAAAAAGCTGTGGCCACTGCATCGTAGCACTTTGTATGTAGATTCAGAGACTCGGTCACAGACAGATATACAAGTGTCTAATACCAAATTAATCAGCATCTCCTGATTTGTCCTACAGTAGTCATATCACAATATGCATTTTTGACCAAAGAAGATGCAAGAAAGACACCTGGTGCAAGCAAAGTAGCATGGAACCTGGGCCCTCATTCAGACATGCTCGCAAGTGCTATGCGCTCGCAAGTGGGTCGATGGTGGGGCACTGTGCATGCACTGCCTGCGCACTGCGAGTGCACAAGCCCAGGAGCGGGAGTAAAATTCTCTCGCTCCGGGGCTCGCTACAAATGGGGCGGCTGTCAATGTTGATCAACAGCTTGCCCCATTTTGTAGGTGGGGAGGGGGGGTTGCTGGCCAAATGAAGGCATTCCCAAAGGAACGCCTGCCATTTGGGGGCAGCCAGACTGACTTCACAAGTGATGTCAGTAGTAAGCTTCCGGCTAAATTAGAGCCAAAAGCTCACTGGGGTTTGTGGCAGATTAGACCCTACCACATGGGTCTAGTTGTAAGCCCCGATGGTCGTGATGATCAAGACCATTGCGACTATCACCTGGCCACTCGCTAAAGCTGTGGGTGGTCACACACAGCTTATCGAGTGGCAAGGAGGCCGGCTTTAAAAAAAAAAGTGGCCACCCTCATTCAGAGTGAGCGCTCGCTTTTTGCGAGCGGCTCTGAATGAGGGCCCTGGAGCACAGAGAGGAGCCATTTGGCACAACTGCAGTAATGATATATGAGGACACATCTGTATATGAGATAACTTGCTTGCTAAGTGCATTAAAAGTTATATTATTACAGTGCAAATATAAGTAGTTATAAATAACAATCTGTTCTTTTAGCAGTGTTCCAGAGCAATTTCTGCTTTGTCTATGTAAAATTGTTTTGCAATAATTGTCTCATTCTTTGGTAATTTGATTTCATATACCAAAAAGAACTCTTGAAATAATATCAGACATCCTGTGATCAGAAGCTGTTTTGACGATATGATCCTCTTTTTATATTTTTCTAGCATCTCAAAGATAAGAAATTAAATTAACTTTTAAGTTTATCTACCCTAGGGGGTTTACACATATCTTTTTTTCATTTTCTACTTATCAGATTGCAGAGTTGTACATGCTGTTCAACTGTGTGCCTGCATACCTAATTTTGCCCTTAATACAATATATCTAACTTCTAAAGTGTACTTTTTAAAAAAAAATACCAGTGTTTAGTATGTAAAGAAAACAAAGTGCACAAAATGAAATGGTTTCTAGTTACTGATCTATCCTGCTCCTAATAATGTCTATGATGTAATTAAAAATAATTTGTCTCTGACATAGACAATTTGAGTAAAGCGATAAATCAATTTACAGTTACTGTATTTCTATAAAGAAAAGTGACTACTGTACATTACCATACAACAACATTACACTTCTAGGGCACGAGGCAGGGTTGAAAGCATGGGCGTAACTATCATAGGTTGCTATGGGGCCAAGAATGAGAGGGGACATCTTTCTTGCCAAAGTTACATGTGCTATTTTACATTTTTCATCATTGGGTGGTACATATTAATTAAATACCTAGTTCCACTTCTGTTTGGAAGTAAATCAGTTGGATGTTGCTCCTGAACTGCATTCATGGAAACAATGCAAACATTTGCCTGTATAATACATTATGTATATACTGTAAATATATTAGGGGTGTGCACCGGCCACTTTTCGTGTTTTGTGTTTTGGTTTTGGATCTGGATCTATCTTCGTGTTTTGGATCTGGATTGGTTTTGCCAAAACCACCCTTCGGTGTTTTGGGTTCTGGGTTTTGTGTTTTGGATCTGTATTTTTTTTTAAAAAGCATAAAAATAGCTAAAATCACAGAATGTGTTGGTTTTTCTGCTCCTATGCTATTATTAACCTCAATAACCTTAATTTCCACTAATTTCCAGTCTATTCTGAACACTTTACACCTCACAATAGTGTTTTTATGTCCAAAAGGTTGCACCAAGGTAGCTGGATGACTATGCTAAGCGACACGAGTGGGCGGCACAAACACGTGACCCATTGAGGAGTGATACTGCAGTGGCAGACAGGATGGCAGTTTGAAAAACTAGGCTCCAAACTGTACATAATGCAAAGAATAAAAAGAGGTGCAAGATGGAATTGTCTTTGGGCCCTCCCACCCACCCTTATGTTGTATAAACAGGACATGCACACTTTAACAAAGCAATCATTTCAGCACCAGGGTCTGCCACACAACTGTGGCTGAAATGATTAGTTCGTTTGGGCCCCCACAAAACAAGCTGGCAATTAATCTGTCCCTGCACAAACCGGCTCTACGAAGGCAAGATGTCGTCCTCATCCTCCTCATCCACCGATTCCTCACCCTCTTCAGTGCTGTGTACATCCTCATCCTCACAGAGTATTAACTCGTCCCCACTGGAATCCACCACCACAGGTCCCTCTGTACGTTCTGGAGGCTGGTCTCCCTGGAAGAGTTGATAATTCATTTTTATGAACATCATCTTCTCCACATTTTGTGGAAGCAACCTCCTATGCCTTTCTCTGACAAGGTTCCCGGCTGCACTAAACACTCTTTCGGAGTACACACTGGAGGGGGGGCAACTCAGGTAAAATAGAGCCAGTTTGTACAGGGACCTCCAAATTGCCTCTTTTTCCTGCCAGTACAGGTATGGACTGTCTGACATGCCTACATGGATGCTGTCACCGATGTAATCCTCCACCATTCTGTCAATGGTGACAGTATCATATGTAGTGACAGTAGACATGTCAGAAATTGCTGCCAGGTCCTTCAGTCCGGACCAGATATCCAAACTTGGTCCTGCCTGCCCTGCATCACCGCCAGCGGGTTGCTTAGGATACCTAAGTTTTTTCCTGGCAGCCCCAGTTGCGGGAGAAAATGAAGAAGGAGCTGTTCACGTGTCACATTCCGCTTCAGCTGACAGTGTTTTCACCAGCAGGTCTTTGCACCTCTGCAGGCTTGTGTCGGCCGGAAAGAGAGACACCACATAGATTTTAAACCTAGGATCGAGCATGGTGGCCAAAATGTAGTGGTCTGATTTCAACAGATTGACCACCCTGGAATCCTGGCAAAGCGAATGAAGGGCTTCATCCACAAGTCCCACATGCCGAGCGGAATCGCTCCATCTTAGCTCCTCCTTCACTTTCTCCAGCTGCTTCTGCAAAAGCCTGATGAGGGGAATGACCTGACTCAAGCTGGCAGTGTCTGACCTGACTTCACGTGTGGCAAGTTCGAAGGGCTGGAGAACCTTGCACAACATGGAAATCATTCTCCACTGTGCTTGAGTCAGGTGCATACCCCCTCTTTTGCCTATGTCATAGGTGGATGCTCCTCCATCCTCTGAAACATATAGAGGGTTGAGTTCCACCGCGTCACAATCTTGCTTCAGGTGATGGCGGGGCAGGTTCAAGAGTGTTTGCTGGCGCTCCAGTCTTCGGCACGCAGTCACTGAATAGGGAAAGTGGGCAGAAATTTTTCGGGCCACCCAAAGCGTCTCCTGCATGCCCCTGTCGCTTTTCAGAAAATTCTGCACCACCAAGTTTATTGTGTGAGCAAAACATGGGACATGCTGGAATTTGCCCAGATGTAATGCCCGCACAATATTGGTGGTGTTGTCAGATATCACAAATCCCCAGGAGAGTCTAAGTGGGGTAAGCCACTGGGCGATGATTTCCCTCAGTTTCTCTAAGAGGTTGTCGGCGGTGGGCCTCTTACTGAAACCGGTGATACACAGCTTAGCCTGCCTTGGAATGAGCTGGCATTTCTGAGATGCTGCTACTGGTGACGCTGCTGCTGTTGCTGCGTAAGGTGATACATCTACCCAGTGGGCTGTCACAGTCATATAGTCCTTACTTTGCCCTGTTCCACTTGTCCACATGTCCGTGGGTAAGTGGACATTGGGTACAATGGCATTTTTCAGGATACTGAGGACACTTTTTCTGACGTTTCTGTACAGTCTCGGTATCGCCTGCCTAGTGAAGTGGAACCTAGATGGGATTTGGAACCGGGGACACACTACCTCCATCAATTGTCTAAATCCCACTTCACTAATGGCCGATACCGGATGCACGTCTAACACCAACATAGCAGTCAAGGCCTCAGTTATACGTTTTTCTTCAGGATGACTGCTGTCGTACTTCATCCTCCTTGCTAAGGACTGTTGGAGGGTCAATTGTTTAGTAAAAGTAGTGGTGTTCCTACTTCCCCTCTGGGATGATGAATGACTCCCAGCAGCAGCAACAGCAGCAGCGGCATCAGGAGGCATAGCAATGCAGGATCCTCTGGAGGAATCCCGGATAGGAGAGTCAGTCATGCCAGTGACATCGCCTGCAGGACTACTTCCAATCCTGACTAAGAAGGAAATTGACGAGGAGGGAGTTGATGGTGTGGTTTGCAGGCGCTTTGGATACAACAGGACAATGGGATTTAGGTGTCCCTGGACTGCTTACGGTCTTAGCCAAAGTTTCTGAACTTGACAGTAACTTTTTATGAACGCGCTGCAGGTGCCGTATGAGGGAGGATGTACCTAGGTGGTTAACGTCCCTACCCCTACTTATTTCACCTTTACATATGGTACATATGGCAAGACAGTTGTTGTCCGGATTTGGATAGAAATATTGCCAGACGAAAGAGGTGGAATGTTTGGTCTTCTGCCCAGGCATGACCGTGATGGGCTTTTTCATCCAACGCACAACAACTGTCTCCCCCGGAGCCTGATTTAAACAAACCACATCACCATCAGAATCCTCCTCGCCAACTTCCTCCTCAGCGCCAGCTACACCAGTATCCTCATCCTGTTGTACTTCAACAGTGACATCTTCAATTTGCATATCAGCAAGTGGACAGTGGGTGCGCCTTTCAGCACTTGCAGGGGGCATGCAAATGGTGGAAAGAGCCACCTCTTCCCGTCCAGTGCTGGGAAGATCAGGCATTGCAACCGCCACCACACTTGGACTCTCCTTGGGGATTTGTGATATCTTCTTAGAACACACAGTTCTTTGCTGTGCTTTTGCCAGCTTAACTCGTTTGATTTTTTCAGTGGGAGGAGGGCTTCTATCATCATGTGAAGCTGAACCACTAGTCATGAAAATACTAGTCATACTAGTATGACACACACTAGTCATAGTGAAAGACCTTAGCCGTTCCTTGCCACTCCGTGTCATAAATGGCATATTGGCAAGTTTGCGTTTCTCTTCAGATGATTTAAATGTTTTTTTAAGGTAATTTTCCTGAACTTTGTCATTTGGGCTTGTATGTTGCCTCTACTATGACATTGGGCATCGGCCTTGGCAGACGACGTTGATGGCATGTTATCGTCTATGTCATGACTAGTGGCAGCAGCTTCAGCACTAGGAGTAAGTGGTTCTTGATCTTTCCCTATTTTATTTTTATCGGAGAAAGTTTGGTCCTCCATTTATGTTATATCGGTTTGATATATACGTGCAGCTAAGGCGCACACAAACACAGAAAATATTTTTTTATTTTTGCTGGAGAGTAGTGCACTTTGTGGGTTACACCACCCTTTAAGAAATGAGCCAGCCGGCTCTTTACTTATGGGACACAGGTGCACACTTGGCACTGTTCCTTTGTTGATACATGTGCAGCCACAGTGCACACAATTCACAAACACAGAAAATATTTTTTTATTTTGTTTAGTGTACTTTGGGGGTTACAGCACCCTTTAACGATCAAGCCAGCTGGCCCTTTATTTATGGGACACAGGCGCACGCTTGGCACTGCTCCTTTGTTGATGCACGTGCGGCTACTGCGCACACAATTCACAAACACAGAAAATATTTTTTTATTTTGTTTAGAGTGTACTTTGGGGGTTACAGCACAACTTAATGGTCAAGCCAGCCGGCCCTTTACTTATGACACAGGCGCACGCTTGACACTACTTTGTTGCTGCACGTGCAGCTACTGCGCACACAATTCACAAACACAGAAAATATTTTAATTTTTTTTGCACTTTGGGGGAGCACCCCTGATGGACAGAGCACCCCCTGGACAACACTACAGCACCCCTTTAGGACTGGGACTCTGCACAGGACTTTGGAGTGGACACAGCCCCTATGGACAGCTGACTGCACAACACAGTCCAGCCAGCCCCTATGGACTTTGGAGGAGTGGACACAGCCCTTATGGACAACAGCAGCACAGCGCAGCACAGCACAGCACAGCACTACACTGCACTACACTGCACTACACAGCCCAGCCAGCCCTAATTCCCACCCTCCCTCTTCACTGTCCACAGCTGAGTGAGAAAATGGCGCCGACGCGGGTACCTTATATAGGATCCAAAACCCGCGAGACCCGGAAGGTGGGATGATGACGTTTTGCCTCGATTTCAGATCCGAGTCAGGCGGGAAAAGTCGAGCCTGACTCGGATCTGCCTCAGATCGGGGGGGCTCAGGGGGGTTCGGATTTCAGAAATCCGAACCCGCTCACCACTAAAATATATATATATATATATATATATATATATATATACACATACACACAGTCAGGTCCATAAATATTGGGACATTGACAGAATTTTCATATTTTGTCCTTTATTCACTACCACAATGGATTTGAAATGAAACAAACAAGATGTGATTTAACTGCAGACTTTCAGATTTAATTTGAGGGTAATTACATCCAAATCAGGTGAACGGTGTAGGAATTACAACGGTTTCTATATGTGCCTCCCACTTTTTAAGGGGCCAAAAGTAATGGGACAAACTAAACAATCCTAAATCTATCTTTCACTTTTTAATACTTTGTTGCAAATCCTTTGCAGGCAATTACAGCCTGAAGTCTGGAACGCATAGACATCACCAGTCGCTGGGTTTCATCCCTGGTGATGCTCTGCCAGGCCTCTACTGCAAATGTCTTCAGTTCCTGCTTGTTCTTGGGGCATTTTCCCTTCAGTTTTGTCTTCATCAAGTGAAATGCATGCTCAATCGGATTCAGGTCAGAGGATTGACTTGGCCATTGCATAACATTCCACTTTTTAGCCTTAAAAAACTCTTTGGTTGCTTTTGCAGTATGCTTCAGGTCATTGTCCATCTGCACTGTGAAGCACCGTCCAAAGAGTTCTGAAGCATTTGACTGAATATGAGCATATAATATTGCCCGAAACACTTCAGAATTCATTCTGCTGCTTTTGTCAGCAGTCACTTCATCAATAAATACAAGGGAACCAGTTCCATTGGCAGCCATACATGCCCATGCCATGACACTACCACCACCATGCTTCACTGATGAGGTGGTATGTTTTGGATCATGAGCAGTTCCTTTCCTTCTCTTCTCTTCCCATCACTCTGGTAGAAGTTGATCTTTGTCTCATCTGTCCATAGGATGTTGTTCCAGAACAGTAATGGCTTTTTTAGATGTTGTTTGGCAAACTCTAATCTGGTCTTCCTGTTTTTGTGGCTCGCCAATGGTTTACATCTTGTGGTGAACCCTCTATATTCACTCTTGTGAAGTCTTCTCTTGATTGTTGACTTTGACACATATACATTTACCTCCTGGAGAGTGTTCTTGATTTGGCCAACTGTTGTGAAGGGGTTTTTCTTCACCAGGGAAATAATTATTTTGTCATCCACCACAGTTGTTTTCCGTGGTCTTCCGGGTCTTTTGGTGTTGCTGAGCTCTCCGGTGTGTTCTTTCTTTTTAAGAATGTTCCAAACAGTTGATTTGGCCACACCTAATGTTTTTGCTCTCTCTCTGATGGGTTTGTTTTGATTTTTCAGCCTAATGATGGCTTGCTTCACTGATAGTGACATCTCTTTGGATCTCATATTGAGAGTTGACAGCAACTGATTCCAAATGCAAATGTCACACCTAGAATCAACTCCTGACCTTTTACCTGCTTAATTAATAATGAAATAACGAGGGAATAGCCAACACCTGTCCATGAAATAGCTTTTGAGTTGATAGTCCCATTACTTTTGGCCCCTTAAAAAGTGGGAGGCACATATTGAAACTGTTGTAATTCCTACACCGTTCACCCGATTTGGATGTAATTACCCTCAAATTAAATCCGAAAGTCTGCAGTTAAAGAACATCTTGTTTGTTTCATTTCAAAACCATTGTGGTGGTGAATAGAGGCCAACATCTGAAAATTCTGTCAATGTCCCAATATTTATGTATGGACCTGACTGTATATATATATATATATATATATATATATATATATATATATATATATATATATATATATATATATATATACTGCAAAAGATGGCCGGCACTCCACAAAAAAGCTGATACTTGCCCGGGTGCCCTCCAATGGAAAAACTGCCAAACATGTATGGAAATAACGGCGGCACTCACTGGACTTGTGTAAAGAAGACTCACGACTCAGGAAGGTCAAAGTTCAACGTTTCAGTCTGGCGACTTTTATCAAGAACTACAAATAAAAGATACAGTGCATACCTTTATACCCAGTGACATCCCATAGTGACAATGTACACCTGCTCACCACACTGCTGCTGGCGTCATCAACATGAGACAGAGCACTTGCACAATGATGCAATCGCGCACAGCGTGGTTACCATGGTAAGTAACCAGGACGACTACATGTAAATACACAGAACAGGCTCCGCAATGAAAGCGTGCTACAATCCCCCCCGCTTGCGCACTGGGGAGCGAGCACGCTGTCGCTGTAACAAGGCAGACACATAGCAATGCTGTGTGATGATTCCTGGTGAGGTGGCAAAGCAAGCGGTGACATACAAATTAAACAACAATGCGAATACAGAAACAACAATATGATACATGCGGGTAATAACAACACAATTTCAATGTAATAAAGAGTCATATTATCGATCTTGCTACATAAGCAAGCATGTACCATGTAACATACATGATACCAACAGGTAAGTGGCATATGTCTTGGGTAATATTAAAAATCAGAACCCACAGGTCAAACATGTTATCCAACTCTTAAACGAGTGTATTAGCCAATGTATTAAAGAAAGCATGCAGGGACACAGGCTCTAACAGGAGGCAACTATTTTAATACAGTAAAGTGATCACTTATGCAATCACTTTACTTCCTGGTTCAGACATGAAACCATTACCAATTACCAAAGAGGGATCTTAAGGCTAACTATTACAAGGCAAGCTATGAAAAGTTTTTTTAGAGCTGGAAAAAATTTGGCAAGATAAAGATCTTCTTAGACCTCTATCGGGACTGCATTTTGCAAATGAAAATAGAGGTACCAAATCGAGATGTTTACTGACCCCCTTGTTTTGTTTTTTCCAAAATCACCCTAAAATGTTATAGTTTTGGTTTCAGCAAAACTACTCTCGTGTTTTGGTTTGGATTTGGTTTTGGATTTCTTTAAAATTGCAAAAAACACCTAAAATAATGGTTTGTGGACCTGTTTACATGGAATCCAAAACCTGAACTGTTGTCAGGATTCTGACTATTTCTCTCATTTGTTATTAGGTTGTCTTGTGACTTACCTCTGCTACATATCCTGTTGATCAGGATATTCTGCGTTGCCTTGGAAGTCTGCTTAGCATGCAGGCTGCAACAGATCCAGTGAGAGCATTAGACTGTGCTATTCCTTTCAGGCTGCTTATTCAGCTGAGTGTTCTCCTGTCTGTGAACTCTGCAGATTCTGGATAAGAACAATGGGCCTGATTCAGACCCACTCGCAAGCGGCTGTCCGCTCTGCACTGTGGGAGCACCGTCGTGCGCATGCGCCAGACGCGACGAGCGAAGGACTTTCCTTCGCTCGTTGTGTCTGATTAATGGGGGCGTGCTGTCGATGTTGATTGACAGCACGCCCCCTTTGGTGGGCGTGCCGGGGGCGTGCCTCCCTGACGGGGGCGTTCCCAAGGGAACGCCTACTGTCAGAAGCCGGCCCACTGACATCACTAGTGATGTCAGTGGGAGTGATTTTGGCTCTGATAGAGCCAAAATCACTCTGGGCCTTGCGGTTGAAAAACTCAACCGCAGGCTCCGGCTCGCAGTGGCGATGGTCGCTATGGTCAAGACCATCGCGGCCATCAAACTGCACGCTCGTATAGGCTGTGGGTGGTGACCCACAGCTATACGATCGTCCAGGAGGACGCTCCATAATTATGGAGGGCGGCCCTCATTCAGAGCGTGCGCTCTGCTCAGAGCGTACGGCTCTGAATGAGGACCAATGTGTGCAGACCAAATAGTACTTCTGGTTTTGAACTACAGAGATTGAAGACACTTTTCTCTCTGTGCCTGCTGTTCTCTCTACACTTCCACAGCATGCTATTACTCAGGCTGCACACCAGAGTTTCTGCCAAAACTAAGTATGGGGACAGCCATATTGGACTCTCCTCCACCACTCAGAGGACCTCATTCAGAGTCGGTTGTTGCGGCCGCACTGTCGTAAGGGAAAAGGGGCCGGATATGCAAATGATGCACTCGCAAGTTGCGTCCTTAAGATCGGATCGTTAGCTGGCCGACCAAGGGGAGGATGAGGCCGTAAGACAAAAAATATGCCCCCTTCTCGTATGCATTACACGTCATCTCCGGCCATATAAGGATTAATCGAGACCATCGGGAACCATCGGAACTGGATGTAGAGCTTAAGGTTGACCATACCCTCTCTTAAGCACTATGATCAGGTCAGTGTACAAACCACCCATGTCACGTGTGCCATGACACTACTTTGTTAATTATGCACTCCCATAAAAAATGTTCGCATAATTAGGCACGCCTGCTTTCGGATCTCCAGTCCCCCGTTTTAAAGCACCTTCCCTTGTTACCACCCACAAACGCCTCATTCTGTCACTAAAACTACCGACCTGGCTGTGTTCAAGGAGAGAGAAATTTCTGATCGTAGCAGCTAGTTTGCGCACGCGCATTGCAAACTTTACGCATGCACAGTTTAGCGAACATCAGTGGCGTACGACTGTGCGGCCGCAACGACCGACTCTGAATGAGGTCCAGAGTGCTGCTGACAGACCATCTGATCACATCAGCCAAACTCCATGAGACCCAGGGTATAAAGATCCTCCACTGACAGCAAACAGAGACTGAGCTTCGTTGCTGTTAGACCTCTAAGGCTCCAGCTCTCTGGCTTGTTGTCTGTGGTTCTCTTGTCTACTTCATTGGTGATTCTGGCTCCAGTTGCTAAGGTCTGGTCCCACTCCAGCTGCAGTTGCTAAATCCAGTATCACTCCGGCTATAGTTGCTGAGTGTGGTCCCACTCCGGCTATAGTTGCTAAGTGTGGTCCCACTCCTGCTCCATTTGCAAAATCCAGTCCCACTCCAGAACCAGTTGCTAAGTCTGGTCCCACCCTGGCTCCAGTTGCTTGTCCGGTTCCAGTCTAGCTCCAGTTGCTAGTACGGTCCTAGTCCGGTTTCAGTTTGTGCTATAGTCTGTTCCCAATCCAGCCCCAGCTTGTGCTACAGTCCATTCCCAATCCTGCTTGAGCTTGTGCTACTGTCTGGTCCCAATCTGGGTCATGCTTGTCCAGTCCAATCCAGCTCCAGTTAGTGCTCCAGTCCATTCCCAATCTGGTCCCAGTATGTGTTACATTCCAGTCTTAGCCCAGTCTTGTTACAGTACTGGTTTGCTGCCAACATCTACCCATACTAAGCCTGTACTGACTTTTGAGTGCTTCCTCTATTGGCTCCTGTAGTTACCATCACCTTTCTCTCACAACCCTTATCAGCTACACCATCCATGATAAAGTGTTACACATGCCCTTCCCTGCTTCAGACCTCCTGAGCTATCAGAGAGCAAGTATCTGGGTCCCTCCCAGATATTCCTGAGTCCCCAATCCTGACAACTGGGACTCTGTTCAGCTCGGAATCCAAAATTTTTTGTGTCTGGTTTTCTGGAAAAACTAACTGCACATCTCTAGTACCACAACAAACATTGGAAACCATATTAAAACATTTAAGTGACATTTGGGTGACAATTAATGCAAAAATCCTCAGGAAACATCAGTGTTCGGAAGATTCTCCACAAAAAATCTTGATAAATAGGCCACTAGACACCAAAACTTATTTGTCAGCTCCACTAGTAAGTGATACTATTTTTGCAAAAAACTAAATATGCTTTATAAAAATATTATATAAATTAATATAAGATGCTTTTGTCTGCAAGTTTTTTCATTCTTATTTGTTTTTCCAGGCATTAGTTATGGTTTCTCTCTACATTCCTGAACATAACAAAACTTTGTAAAACATATGTCTGCAATGTTTATGATTATTAATATAAAATAAAACCATTATCCTAATAAATACAAAAGTTGTATTCCCATCCTAATGTACTTGGCATGCGTTATTAAGCACCAAACATAAATCTAAGAAAACATTAACATTGGAAATTAAATTATGGATTTGTTGCAGAAGAAAATTATTAGAGGTGATAATGTATGATGTTAATAGCAAAACAATCATAAAAAAGTATCCAGCCTTAAATTTTAAGCTTATAAATATATATTTTTGTATAATGTGGCTTCCTCCATTGAGCATAATAAAGACTAACAAAGTTACACTTTTCAGAATCATTATTATGAACCGTCCAACCGCAGTTAATTTCCAAAGCCTGGAATTTCTCTATAAATTACTTTTATGTGACATATTTACACTAAATTGATGCAATACAGAAACATCCTACTAAGTTTTCAAATTAGGAAGAATGTTAATCTTACAATGTTTTATTTTTGTTGTTCTCTTAGAATTTAAGACAACTTCTCAGCTACACAGATGATTATTAAATAAAATATTACAATTTTACATGAATAAGTTTGAGCACCCCTGAAGAAGCAAAAAAAGCAGATTGCTGCATTTTACACAATAGGTTTGGAATGCTTAAATGGGCAGCTACCATAAGTTGATGATAACACATTCAGTGCAAGCTAATATATGTACTACTCTACTTATTTAGGCTTCTACTGAATTAGCAGTGCAGACAAACCTACAGCTGGTACTTTTACTGTATAGCTATTTACGATGATGATGACGATGACGATGGTGATTATTATTAATTTTATTATTATTGTTATACAAGTGATATCGATCAAGCTTTAAATACTATTAAATCATAAGTCTTTGTGAAACTCAACCTTTAGCTTTTTTCAATACTCAGAGTTGGCATACTTAATAATTCATGCTTAAATGCATAGCAGACATAATTCTGAAAATGTGATTATTGTAAGGAAACTGTTGTAAGTGGATTAAAAAAGTTATAGCATAGAATAGAATATAGCATATCATGGTGTGAAATCAAAGAAAGAAATGGAGAACATAAAACAGTACATAATACCTAAACAAACATTTTCTTTCTTTGTGCTGTACTGAATTCAATATGGAAAAAAAATCTTCTAATCTGCTCATACCGATGTGTCTCCATACACTATGGCTTCAGTTGCACCAAACAGTCCCACTGTGCGCACCAGGTACTGTATTAGGCAATTGGAGCACGCCAAGCATCTTTCTTGCTCAAAATGTGCATCTTACTCACATAAATAAAACACCTGGGAGTGACAAATCTACTTTGGTAGATTGCACTGATCAGTTTGATGTGCAACATTTATACATCTGTGTGTGAGTAAGTCTGTATACAAAGTGTAACAATGCAGCAGCTGCGGCTTTTTATCACATCACATTCTGTTGTGCTTCACCAGCTACTTTGTAAATTTTTCAAAACTAATGCCTGTGTGGTTAAGGTCACAGCTAAGCATCTTTAGTGCACTTTGAGTGTTGTTTTGCTGCATCTGTGATGTGAATAACATGCAACATTTAAAGAAAAAGATGATATGCTACACCTCTTGGAGCATCTCAGTCACACCGGGTGCCTCATGCCAAGTGGCATAACTACAGAGGGTGCAGGGGGTGCACTTGCTATGGGGCCTGGCAGCTTAGGGGGCCCTCCAGCAAGCAACACCCTGCACCCATGGGTGCAACTACTCGGTGCTGCAGGTGTTTACTGGACCACCAATAAGAATCACCGTTGCTGCTGGAGCCAATCCCCCTTCTTGATTGATGCCTCCCTGGCCTTGGAGATGGAGCCAGCTAGCCTAAGTTTAGCCTTCCTTTGAAGCTGCAGTATGAGCACCCAACACTATAGGGACAAGAGGATGCTTCCCCAGCACACAGCAGCAGGATGCCATGGCACATGGTGCTAGGATGGGTCTGGCTGGAGGTAGGCCCCAGCACCAGGCAGCAGGATGGCAGTGGTGGGAGGTAGGTCCAGGAATCCAGCAGCAAGACGGCCCCATGTGAGGTAGTCCTGGCACCCAGCGGCAGTCCCCGGTACTCAGCAGCAGTCCCCAGCACCAAACGGGAGGTAGACCTCAGCACAAAAGTAACAACATAAGTTTAATAAAGTAAACTTGGCTGTTTGGTGCTGTGGGGGAGGTCAGCTGCTACTGTTACTACTTTAAGCTGTCCTATCTACCCTTACCTCCTTCCTAGCCCCAGCACTGCTTGCCCCTAAAATCCTCCTTTCCCCCTCAGTAATGCCCCCTCCATACCCCCAGTACTGCCTGCCCTAACCCACTCCTTGCCCTCCAGTACTGCCCCAGCTGCCATCTACCCTTGCCCGCTCCTTACCCCAGTATTGCCTGTCCTAAACCTATTCTTGCCCTTAGTATTGTCCCAGCTGCTATTCACCCTTATCCCCTTTCTACCCCAGCAGTTCTTAGACCTAACACCCTCTTTGCCCCCAGTACTGCACCAGCTGGTGTATACCCATATCCCCTGCCTACCCACATCACTGCCTGCCCCTAACCACCTCCTTGCCCCCAGTACTGCACCTGCTAGTATCTACCCATACCCAGTGCCTATCCCCAGCACTGTCTGCCCTTACTCCCCTCTACCCCAGCTCTACCTTTACTTATCCCTGCCTTTACTCCAAACTCTACCCCAATTGCTACCTGCCCCCAGCACTGTCCCAACTGCTGCCTAACCTCACTCCCCATAATATGTAATGGGACCCAGAAAGAGTGGATTAGCACCCCAATTTTTTAAAGCAAGGGGTCCCTGGGACTCACACTTTTTTTGCTCTGTGCGATCACTGTATATATATGTATACAATCTTGTTGGGACCTGAGTTTGCGGGGGCCCCTTAAAAATGTTGCTATGGGGCACCCAAAGTTCTAGTTATGTGCCTGCTCATGCCATATTTTGTTTACACACTTTGTATATCCAACAGGTACACAGTGTTCTAATCTCATCATACAGTGGTAGTAGTATGTGAACTACTACTTTCACATAACAACAGATAATGGTTCTGATTCTGAATCAGATATACAATAGTTGTCCCCATGTCTGCTTCTTGGCCAGTCATACCTCTATATGAAAATGCCACCTTTATAGCCCTTCCATGGTACGACTGAATGAACAAGGATTGAGATGCCTACTCCCAGGATTCCTAGATGCTGAAAAACTGCTTGGTGCATCTTTAACTGCACTATCGGTTGCACTACCTGAGGCAAATGCAGATTCTCCATCTTAGTATGGCATCCTATGTGAACTAGTCTCTGTATGCAACCACTATCAGTGACATGCTTGTGACACTCCCATACCAGGGGTATTACTCCCAGAGACAATGGAGGCATCTGCCTACGGGCACCAAGCCCTGAAAGGGCTCCTCCATCTATATCATGAAAAGCAGCACTTGCGTGGTTCACAGAAGAAAATGAGTGTGACCGCTGATCTTCCACTACAGCTCTGCAGCGGTGCCCCCGATTCTGCTACAGTGTTGATCTGCTCTGTCCCTGGAGCCCTGCTAACATCTGCAATAGGAGTCAGGAATGATCCCGCCTGATTCCCCTCAGCCTGCACTGCAGCAAGTGATGTTGCACTCGCCACTGCTGCTAGAGAATGAGCTGGGACCTGAGACAACTGCCTGATCTCCTGTACCAGGGACCACCTGTACAGAGAGCTGCCCGCCACTAGCCTCTGATTTTGCATCACAACAAATGGTGGCTCACCAACATATGCTGCTGCAGAGTCTGCTGAAACGTGGTGAGTCTGTCTGATTCTGACCCACTAGCAGTTGTCACGCAACTTACCTGCAGCCCTGGAATAAACCTGCCTAATTTGGAGCTGCCAAGGCTAACCTTGTAAAAGCCACAGCGAAATGCATGTCACTGTTCTGCTGTGTGTCTCATGTCCCATGTACAAATTATGAATACTACAGTACACACATATACATATATATATATTTATATATATGTTTGTACCTATGGACTAACTTTAGGAGAACTTTCCCTGGGTCCTGATACTGCAAGACCCCGGGGCGTAGTAGCTCCAAATCAGACACAAAGGCTCCTATACAATTATACCAGATTTTTAAAGTTTCATACACATCTAGACCCCATAAAATCGTATTCATATAATCTATTTAAGTGTGAATGTGCGTATATATATATATATATATATATATCCAAGATAATCCAGCACTGTCCTGCGATAAATGCAACTAACTGCATGCTCGTGCTGTATAGAATAAATGTCCTGGTAGGTGTATTGGAATCAAACACACCATGCTCGGCACTGCTGTATTTTTCCAAAAAAGTTGTATTATATGTAAGTCATACAAACAGCAGTCAGCAACGTTTCTGGACCGCGCAGGGTCCTGTCCTCAGGCTGTTTAACATCAAACATATATTGTCTTGTTCCTCCAGATTTGTTATTTATTGTATTATCTGTCCTTGCGGCTTGTACTATATTGGGATGACCAGCCGCATGTTTAAAGAATGCATGGCATTACATAGGTCTGCGGTCAGATTAGCGTTAACTGGGAAGGATAGCGATCAGCCAGTGGCTCGCCATTTTAAGCTTGACAACACCCATTGGCATCTCTCAAATATCAAATAATTGACCACGTACCAGAATCACCACGAAGTGGGGACCGGAATGCAGCGTTACTCAGATTGGAGTCCCGCTGGATTTTCAAATTGGACACCATACACCCCAAAGGACTCAATGAACATGTCAATTGGAATGCTTTCCGTTAACAGAAGTTCTTGGTTCATCTATTTCAGTGGTAGACCCCAGTATAGGGAGTAATTTAGCCCTTTAACGTGTCCATTTGTAGCATATTTTCCCTATTTTTCCTTGGTTCATTCATTATTTTTTTCATGCTTTCATATTTATGTATATGTTTTTTTGAACATTATGCACTTTTAGTACATATATTTTTTCATATGTAAGGTTACATTCGTTTATTCAGTAGTCATCAGTTTTTTATTTTTTATTTTTCATACGTAGCCCTTTTTTGATCCTTATATGTATTTTTCTCACATTGTCTGACATGGGTGTGCAGTTATTACTGCACATTCATGGGACACAGTGACTTTGTGTGCATCTTTTGTAGTTATTTTCACATTCTTACAGCCGCGAGTCAGACGGCGTCTGGTTGCTTAGCAACCATGTGACGCGCGAAGTCCAGGCCACGGAGTGACGTCATCGAGAGGCGTCCCGATGTGCACCAGGACCATACTGATCTCCGTGATGGCGCACTTTCACAGCGGTGGGGATATAAGGTAAGATCTATTTTTGTTTCTTCTTTATACCATTATTGTACTTCACAGCCTGAGGACTGGACCCTGCGTGGTCCAGAAATGTTGCTGACTGCTGTTTGTATGAGTTACATATAATACAACTTTTTTGGAAAAATACTGCAGTGCCGAGCATGGTGTGTTTGATTCCAATACACCTACCAGGACACATATATATATATATATATATATATATGCACACCATATTTGTTTTCCCGTTTTTGGGGGGTACCAAACTCTAACTTGCCTCCAGGAGACTGGGATGAACTTATGCCCCTGCCCATAAAACTTACATAAGACGACACATCTCAGAGTGTTCCTCTTAGCTACCTCCCTGTCACCTCCCAGGAACATTTTCCAAACAATTCTCAAACCTGTGCTCCTCAATTGCAACTACTACTCAGTGCATACGGAATATGGACACATATGCAGTGTGACTTAAATGCATGCGCAGAAGAAAAAATGCTTCATTGCATCTGACATTGCTGCTGCATATAACCCACAATCAGGCCCAATACATACTTGCCTACCCTCCTGATTTAGTCGGGAGCCTCCCGAAAATCGTGTACTGCTCTTGACCTCCTGGGAAGGCACGTAATCCTCCCAGCTGCCACCCACCCCTCCTATTCCACTGCAATTACCTCTGAATCCCCCACAGAGGGGGGGCGGTGATGCAATTCATGCTGAATTGCGACATTTTGGCCCCGCCCCCTCCTTCGCAATGCCTGTAATATTGGCATTGTGTAGTGGGGGCGGAGCCAAAATGACACAATAATGTGGCTCCACCCCACCCACAAATACTCATAGTCTGGCCAGCCCCACCTCCTTGTGCTGGCCACACCCCTCTGAAATACCGATCTGGCTGCTCCCTCCTGGAAGGGGCAGCCAGAAACTCAGCAAGCATGGCCCAATATGAGTATAGCATGTTCACAGTGGTACATGTCCTGAATACACACTAAAGCATACTTGACCTGTATTTTTCAAAGGCAAATGCACTTAAGCATATCACACTGCAGCATAGTTTCCCTAACTCTGCCATTACAGTCCAGGTTTTAAAGATATCCATGCTTGAGTCCAGATGGTTAAATCAAATTGACTGATGTACTTATTAAGTCACCTGTGCAGGGTTTATGGATATCCTTAAAATCTGGACTGTAATGGCAGAGTTTGAAAAATTCGGGATTACCATATACTGTAGATGGACTAGAACAGTATAGATGGACTAAGGGACACAGGCCTAATTACATGTTCACTAAGCATCTTGCCCACTTTTGCCTTGAGTGCAAACAGGAAGAGAAATGTCATATACTGTAGATGCTATTTTTGCACATACATCTGATAAGCGCTTGATATGTGGTTCAAATGCAGTTAATACTGTATGTTTTGGATGCCTTTATGAATATATACATGAGGAAGCTTTTTTTATATTAACCACTTAACTGACGATTTTTCCAGCAAAACCAGTCAGAAATTGCAGGAAAGCCCAGGCAGTCAGAAGAGATTCATGCTGCACATGTGTAGAACAAATTTCTTCTTAAAAAAAACAGCAGGGCGGTGCGATCACACCTTGTCAGCTGAAGCAAAGCTGGCTGCATTTGCATCCCATATGAGCACGTCAGTTAAAAGGTTAATTTCAAATGAGCTTTTATTTCACTTTTGTTTCCATTTTGTGTGCTACATGCATAAACACAATTTATATAAATGGTTCATTGAAATGATTGCAAAAAATGGCAAATGAGTTGAAAGAGAAAATTTGACCACAAAATGTTATTGTAAACAATAGGCATTCATCCATGGTACTCAACTATATGCAGTGCCTGAGGTATGTGACCAAAACCAAACTATTTAAATGTTAAAAATATCATAAATGCTCTGCACTCACCTAATTACACTCCAAACTGTATTTCATTTACATTCAGGTTGGTTTCAAGATATTGATCTTTCTTCCATATGTCCCATTTTCAGTTTTATGTCCTGGGTGATATATATATATATATATATATATATATATATATATATGAGACAGAGAGAGACAGAGACAGAGACAGAGACAGAGACAGAGACAGAGACAGAGAGAGAGAGAGAGAGAGAGAGAGAGAGAGAGAGAGAGAGAGAGAGACAACGAAACAATATAAAAAAAATCCCATAGTGTAATAAGGCTTAATAATGATTGAAATATACCACAAACAAACTGGAGGCACTTATTAAAAATCTGTATAGAATATAGCGTTCAAACTTAAACATGAAGTAAGAAGTATACATACATCAAGGTATCTTTACACCACTATATATCTCCCATCAGGTGAATTCCAAAAAAGAAAATTACTGTGCATACAAACAGGTGATGCATACTATACTCACTCATTTAAGAGCAGGGAACCTCACATCAGGGTTTCTTTGGGGAGGATGGAATATCTCAAACTCCCAACACCATATGGATAAAGCTGAAGGTGAGGTAGTAATATACTAATTAAAAACATTTAATGAAAATAAGTAAAATAGAAAAAATGAGTACAGGCAGATTTTACAGTGGGTCACAATCCCATGTGCATACAAGGTTGTGGCATCGGACAAAAGTTCCTACCACCCTACATACTTTACGCAAGACAGGTAAACACAGATAGCCATGTAAATAAACATAGCACTCTCCAATGCGTTTCCACTCGCCAATGATTCTTTTTCAAGGAACAAGAGTGCAGATTTGAATGCTAATATTTAAGGATAACCCACCGGAAGTCAGCATGGCATCCCAGAAGTTCCCGCATCATAACTAGTTTCCTAGGCAACAATAGTTTACATGTTCTAATAGGTGCCTAATGATCACGAGGTAATCCTCGTGCAGTTTCTGACTGTACATTAAGGTTACTATGGGGATAAGAGCACTAGCTTCTGTAGGATAAGGAAGTAACATGATCTCCGTCACAGAAACAGACAAATCTCAGGTACATAACTCCAAATTATTGATAATATATAAATGCAATAAAAGTTTGCAATCAATAGAGGTTTTTAGCATAATCAAGGCCAAGGTTATGGGCCTACCCACCATATCCAGGTAACCTCTTTAAGGTAGGTCCCTAACATACTACGGTTCAAGTCCAGTGCACAGGACCCCCCCTGGATTGCTTTCGTTGATCTGTTTCAGGGCACCGAATTATAACACATTTTTCTTTTATAACACATTATAACCCTTCACTGTGTGTTTAATATACATGTACTTCACTTTTTTAATTTTCATTCTTTATATGCAGCTGTAGCTGCACTTTATCTCTTTACACTGCACTTTTCTTGCTATGGTGGTGCCCTGGGGAAGCTTAGCTAGGCCAGTTTGGGGGGGGTCCTGCACTCTGGACTTAAACCCTAGTATATGAAAAAAAATACCACATCACATTTACCTATAAAGGGGTTACATACATTTTTAAGAAAAAACTAGAAGTTTAATTGTTTTTGACATATTGTTAAATACGAAGAAGTGTAGAAGATATCACTGTGTTTTTGTCTTAATTACATTAATTTAACAATAAAATCAAACAATATCTAATTTTTTTTGTCTTCAAACTTCGTTTTGGCACTTTTCACTTATAAGCTATTTCTGTGTCATCTCTGTGTATCATCCAGCAGTAGTCAGCCATCATGCTGACGTCCCAACGACCCTGGTATCTTCTTTCTACATCTTTAACATCTTGGTGGAACCATTCACCCTGTTCTTCACTGTAGTCTCCGTGATTATTAAAAAAATGCTCAATATGGGAAATCAAAAAATGTACCTTTAAACTCATATTGCAGCCAATGTTTCTGTAACTATTAGCAATTTCCCTGATCATTTTTTTGTAGTTTTTATCCTTGACATTGCCTAAAATTATTTATTTCACTTGTACTGTATGAGTGGTGTGTACTGTGTGTGTGTGTACTGTGTGTGTGTATGTGGTGGTAGGCATGGGTTAAAATGAGCTTGCACAGGGCAAAACTGTGTTGCATCTATTGTATTGGGTTCCACCTTCGCCAGCTCACCTTGTAGTTGTAATTGTTGTGTGTGTGCAATGTTCCTTTAGACAGTATGGGGTTTAGGCCCTTTGTAAATTTCAGCTCCAGGCCCATGTGGACCTTAATCTGGCACTGGGCGGGGGCAAGTTTTATGATGAGAACAGAATACTAATGACTGAATTTATTTAAGATAATGTGTTATAATAAATATAGGCAGAATACATTTATTACTTTAAATAATATGAAAAAAATGACATTCATAAATACACGTTTTGCAGATAAACGTGATGTGATATGCAAAATCGGGAAACATTTTCATGTCCAGAAGCCAAAAATCTATAAGTATCACATAAATTTGTTAAAAAGCTTTTTCATCGCAGATCTGTGTTATTGGGCACCTGGGGAATTAGCTGACAAGAATTGGATTTCATATGGGAAAATGGGGTGCAACATAAAATGTGACCACCAAATGTTAATATAGGTAATAGACTTTAGTCCATGGCACTCAACTACATGAAAGAATGTGAACACACCATATATATTGTATTTATATAGTGTTTAAGTCTATTGAATATTTATTACTCACTAGTAGCAGAAGCTGTCATCTGTTGCTAGGATATTTACAAAGCTTGGGTTAAATGTAAGGGGGGAAGATGGGTGCTTGAATAAACAGTGATGGGCAAGAGGCAATATAACAATTGCTGGAACCATTAAAGGGGCAATGCAGAAGAAGTTTCTGAAAGCCAATGATTTCCATGTTGTAGTTTCTTTAAACCATAGGAATAGCATGACAGAGAAAAGGAGGTGAAGGAGATTTCCAGTAGTAGCTTTAGTAGCTTTGACATATTTATTAGATGTGTGACACTTTAAGGGATACTGTTGTAGGAGGTCCAACTCATAGAGCAGGTTACCAAAGAATAAACTACTCTATTTATGAGGTTTAAAATCTAATTCTAGTGGTGAAGTAAGACAGGACAACTCCAACACATATGGATGAGACTACTTTTCTTGCCACAGGCACTCTAACAAAATTTTGAACAGTTTGGCAATGTCTTATGAATTTTGTCCAGATTCAAATATTATTATTATTATTTTTATTATTATTATTATTATTATTATTATTATTATTATCCTTTATTTATATGGCACCAAAAGGGTTCTGCTATACCTTACAAAGTACATGACCAAGTGAGCGAACAAGAAAACAGTGACTTTCAGTAAAAACAATGCAGGACAAGGACATGGTTTATAAGGAATCGGTATGACCCATGCATGGCGGTTGGAATCCCGACAGCAGCATCCCAGCAGAGGAGGAAATCCCAATTGTCCAAGGTAAGTATTCTCTAAACTAATTCTACCCCCTAACCCTAATCTTCTCCCCCAGTGCCTAACCCTAATCCCCCCTCTAAGTGCGTAAACCAAACCCCCCCTTCCCCACTGCCTATACCTATGTCCCCCGGGGGGTGCGTAACCCTCCCTTCCTCTAGCCTAACCCTAACCTCCCTGGGGGGTGCCTAACCCTAAATCTCCGCCAGGAACCATAAATCTAACCCCCCCTGTTATCCGCACTCAGCACCCGGCATCCCTTCGATCACGATGCCGGGTACTGGTCTCCCGGCATTGGTAAAATGACAGGTGTCTAGATTTAGATGCCTGTCATTTAACCCTCACAAGGATTAAGAAGTTGGGAAGCCGCTGTCGGGATTAGGTCCACCGGCTTCCCGACTGCATACCATTTATAAACACTGCTGAATTAGTGATCATAACACTCAACAGCAGGGTGTAAGCAACTAAGAGATAGGTGCCCTTGTGGAAAGTTAGGAGTAAATGATAGTATGAACAATGGAAGGAGAAGCACATAAGGAAAAGGGCCCTGCTCATTAGAGCTTACATTCTAAAATGGAGGGGTAGACAGACAGGAGTGATACAGAGAGGGAAGACAGTGAGGAAGGAGCATAGATCAGTGAATTAGGATGAGAGCCGGAAGGCAATCATGACATACAGATGTGTCCACATACACCTTTGTAAAAATTGAGCCATGACCTGCCATTCATGGCATCAGATAACCAGCCCTGCCAAGATATGCATGTCGGGACATGTGTAAGGAGGCTGAAATATAGTGTAGTGCCACTTTTCAGACAGCAGGCAGCATTTTTAGAAAAGTATACTGTGGCTGCCAAAGTAGAAAGATGAAGAGGAAGATCCAATACAGTAAGCTGTTTCCCATTGCAGTGCCAGACATGCTTACAAAATGTTCTGCATACTTTGGCTACAAATACAGTAAAAAGTCCTACAGAATAGAAAATAGCACTTGGAAATATAGCACCATATTTCATATACTAAAAAAAACTATTGCTATATTTCTAGCTGGATCTAGAACAGAAGCTGTCAGTTTCAGTTCATTTTCACTTTGTAAGAGGTAAAATACTTCAGTATTTGCCTGTAGGTGTTATAGTGTAGTGGTAAGGTGACTGCACATCACACCAGGAAATTAGGGTTTGAATCTCAGTGTAAACATATTCTTTTATCCAAAAATACATTTTTATTATTCAATATATATATATATATATATATATATAGTATAATTCAAAAACTGACCATCAGTAATATACTATATGTTTATGTCCTTCTCCAGGTAAACCCTTTGCTTTTCTCAACACAGAGGGGAGGAGGGAGGAATTCATTTTGTAAAGGCTGCACTTTTCCACAGACAGACAACAAACCACATTTTCATGAGACACTTTTGTACATTGACACAGAAGCACAGATGGAATCAGTGAGACCCCTCTGTGCGGTTATGTATTTCAATGACAGATGCATGCATGGACCAGGAGACCCATGCTACATGCATCTGTGTCATTGACACAGAGCATAGACAGGATCATAGGGACCAGTCTGTGTTGCTGTGGTAAAAAAAAACAACCTGTGAAAACAAATAAATGAAAAATGGCATGCCCTCCCCTCCACAAAAGAACCCTGAGCTTTTAGTGACACAGTGCTGGTTTTGATTAAATACAGGGGACAAATTACATAGGGGTCCCCTGTACTTAAGCACAACAACCACTGGGCTAGTCAGAACCAGCTCTTATTTCAAAATATGGCAGACAAACGACATAGGGACAGTGGACAATTAGCACTGGGCACTGATCTGATTTTGGAAATACAGGGGGAAAAAATGAGTAGGGTCCCCCTGTAAAATTCAGAACCAGCACCAGAATTTTTCTAGTGAGGGGGCTAATGCCACAGCCAGTGGAGCCCTTTCACTGGGCCCCCCAGTCAAAGCATTAAAGCTGACCACTAATCAGCCCAGGCCGAGGATCCCTGAGGAGCTAAGGACCCCCGACTCAGAGCCAACTCTTGGGATGTTCATCCAGTGCAGTCGAACAAGGGGCCGACCCATAGAGGATTCTCAGATCTCTCTGCCTGCCCCAGATCCCTAACCTGAGGCAAAACCTCATGATCCCACTCTTGGGTCATGAGGTTGTGGGGTCTCGAGGTTTTGTATTGAGCAGGCTTAATGCTGATTGGCTGAGAGAGCGTTCCGTCACAGCTCTCAGCCAATCAGCATTAAGCCCATTTAATATGCACACAAGATGCACTGAGGACACCGCTGGTACCCCCGCTCTGCCGAAATTGCCATCCCCTGCTTTGAGAACACCCCTACACTGCCAACACAGTCAGCAAATTTGCACTGAGCACAATGCTGGCACCCTTGCACTGCCGACATCACCGGTGCCCTTCACTGAGGACACTGCCAGCACCACAGCACTGCCATTCCATGTACTGAGGACATCCCCAGCAACCCCCGCACTGCCGACACAGCCATCAAATCAACACTGAGGACACTATTGGCACCCCCACTCTGCCGACATTGCCGGCACCCTGCATTACGTACACCCCTGTACTGCCAACACAGTCAGCAAACCTGCACTGAGGACACTGCTGGCACCTCCGCACTGCCAACATCGCTGGTACCCTACACTGAGGACACTGGGGGTCATTCAGACCCGCTCGCGAGTGCAGGACGCTTGCAAGCGGGTCGATGTTCCCCCACTGCGCATGCGCACGGGCTCTCCATTGCTCCAGGTCTCGCATCAAAGGGGGCGAGCTGTCGATGTTGATTGACAGCACGCCCCCTTTGGTGGGCGTGCCGGGGGCGTGCCTGCCAGATGGAGGCGTTCCCATGGGAACGCCTACCGTCTGAAGCCGGCCCCACTGACATCACTAGTGATGTCAGTGGGAGTGATTTTGGCTCTGATAGAGCCAAAATCACTCCAGGGTTTGCGGCAGCGAGACCCTACCGCAGGGTCTCCATTGCAAGCCCGATGGTCACGATGGTCAAGACCATCACAACCATCATCATGGACGCTTGCATATCCTGTGGGTGGTCACCCACAGCTATGCGAGTGGCCAGGAGGCCACTCCATTTTCATGGAGGAGGGCACTGATTCAGAGCGAGCACTCTGGTCAGAGCGTTCGGCTCTGAATCAGGCCCACTGTCAGCACCACAGCATGGCCAAACCACATGCAGAGGACACCGTCAGCAACCCCTACAATGCCGATACAGCCAGCAAACCTGCACTAAAGACACCACTGCTGACATCATCAGTACCCTTCATTGAGGACACTGCCAACACCAATGCACTGCCATTCCATGTACTGAGGACACCGTCAGCAACCCTGCTATGCCAAAACTGCTGACACAGTATATGCACTATTGGTGTATCCAACCCACACTTTATAACACACTATAGCCATGTTGGAAATTGGAAGATGAACTGCTACATGCTAGTGTCGCCCACTGTGTCACTTAGCTTAGTCAGCCAGCTAGCTGGATGCAACCTTTTGGCCTTAACAAGATGAAAAATATAATATTGTGAGGTGGTCAAAATTTATTTGGAAATGACTGTAAATAAATGTTATTGAGGTTAATAATACTGTACGAACAAAAAACAAGCCCATATTGTGATTTTAACTGTTTTTATGATATTTTAAGAAAATATCCAGATCCAAAACCAAAACACAAAACACCAAAGGAAAAAAATCCAAAACCAGATTTAGATCCAAAACCAGGGGAGAGCCAGATCCAAAACCAAAACACGACGGTGGGTGCACATCTCTCTCTCTCTATTTATATAGCAACTGACATACTGTGTATACTTTACTGTAATAACAAAGTGGAAAACAAAACATTGTGCTTCCAGCTACATTACTGGTCTATGAATGTACAATATAACTTTGGAAAATGAGTACAGTTTTGGGAGGAAGGGAGGGACTGAAAGTACAAAAGTGTCTCTAGACACAAATGGCAACATTAATGAGTAGTAACAACGCACAGGGGGAGGGCTAATGAAAGTTGATATGATGTCTGTGTAAAAAGTGCAGCCTTTACAAATGAATTCCTCCTCCCTCCCCCTCTGTGTTGAGGCAAACAATGGGCAGGGTTATTCTGAAAAAGGACATGAGCACACTGTAAATTACTGATGGCCAGTTTTTAATTATAATGTATATCTATACCAGTACTGTATATAAAATATCGAGCCATATTTTCAGGGGGAAATTTCAACACTAAGAAATCACTACACACACATGCCGTCCTCACTGACTCAGATCCCCACATAGTGTACACGGTGTTCACAGCCTCTAGATGAAATATGATATTATTCTAAAAAGTTTTATTATTATTATAATAATATTATTGATATTGTTATATTATTGAATTATACAAATTTATTTTTGGAGCAGAAAAATTTTTTTTACACTGGGATTCAAACCCTAACTACCAAGTGTGATTGTGCAGTGACTTTATCACTATGCCACAATACTGGTGGAGGGGAAGTACAGAATCTGTCTTTTCAGGAACTGATGACAGTTTCCTAGTGAGTTTTTTTGGTGCTAGTACAGTGTTTCAGTGGCAAGTATAGTGATTTAGATGCAAATGCATATTGCACCTTAACATAAACACTCCTCAAAACTCCTTGTTTGCCCTCTATTAAAATCCAAAGGAGACCACTACTGTATCTTTGCTACATAGGTTGAACACTATTAAATGCTACATTACATGATACACTGGCCACCCAGTTGTGAAAGTATGAATTGCACCTTTGCTGCACCGCAGATAGCACGACACGACAATATATGATAATTGATGTCATGCCAAATTGAGAGCCATGGCACAGTTTTCAGAAAGGTGTATGTTGACACATCTGTAGTGGGTCTTGAGAGCATGTTTGAAGATTTGTAGAGGTGTGGAAAGTTTGATACGGAGAGGGAGAGATTTCCAGAGGTACTCTATGTAATATTTTAATAATATTTGTCAACACTGCAGAATGATTTACAATTAGACATTTTGAAATATGTGTTCCCAATCCTCAACAGCTAACAGATGTATCCATTTAAGCTTCATAGATATATATTATTTCTAGAGTAATAAATGGAGAGGGGATATAAAGACCATGTTAGGGGATTCTGGTAATAAATCCCATGTTAGATTTTTTTAATTCTTTATAAACATCCTGAGAAGGAATATTACACTTCATAATTGGAAACATTTTAGCAAGGCACTGTTTTAAACAAGCACTGGGACTTAACTAAAGCTAGTCTATACCACATAGACAAGAGTACATTTTTAAATTCCCTAGAAAGGTCTAGGATAGAGAGATTTGAAGAATGATTATGAATTATTGAATTAATTTCAACATGCATTAAACCCACACTGTGGGAAGAGTACAAAAAGAGATTTCCCAAAGGGCACCCAGAGTTTAGGAGGGTCAGGAGTAAATAATTCTCTAACTTGGTCAAAAATACATATTAGCTAATAAATATCAAGTTTAGGTAATGTTAGACTTCACTTTAGCTTCGTCCTAAACATGTTTTCCTTGGCAAGAATGGGAAATTTACAGTATCTTTCCAAACCAAGGTAAATGCAGTAGTAAAAAAGAGTGCAAATAACAAGTAAATGTACTAAATAAGTAAAAGGTACTAAAAATGGAATACAGTCATATATATTGCTGTAATGAATAAATATTTAGAGGGAAAAAAAAAGCTGAAAAGCAAAAACATGTGAAATTATAATTGAACATGAAGGTGTCTAAACAATAGTGAGTACTATATTTGATACCAGCTTTTGAAAATGGAACCTCCGGTTGTAGGTCTCAATTTCATTTTCCAGGGTATTGATCAGTGTATTTATGTTTATGATTAATCTGCTTGGAAATGCCAAGCATTTCTATATGTCAGCAGCACCAAGTGCAACAGTATTGAGGCAAAATAATGTTTGCTGTGTGGCAGTAGAGACATCTGGAAAATGATTTAAGCCTCCAAGGATTTCTGAAGATGTAATGGATGGTAAAATCATTTGATATCTCAGGAGTATGCCTTTTACAGTGGATACTGTAGCCTGTTTAGAGTTAGGAAGTTTATGGTTATGATCAGTAGTCAGATCTAGAGATGCAGAGGGAAACAGTTTTGATAAAAAGAAGATACTGCATCTTTATATTAAGCCTCCTTTGATAGAGGCAAAATGCATCAGTTTGGGCATTGGTTGCCATACCATTCACTTGAATACCACTTGCAATTATAGAGCACTTTGGTGGGATTTTTCTTTTCTCTTTGTTGGCTACTGGAGATATAGAAAAAGGTGCTGCCCTTTATAAACATTAAGACATGCCAAACGACTCAACACTGCAAGGTGGCTAACTATGATTATCAGATTTTAGGCTTCTCATTACCATTCAGCCAGATATATTTCTGGTAAACTGCAATTCAATATATAAGTCTGCAAAGTACATTCATGGGATTATACACTTTCTAACTACAGTATTCACTCTTCATACCGCTACACTCAATTGGATGTTATAATATACCACAGAATCTTTTATCAATTGACTTTCATTCAGATTTTTTTATTAGTGCTCTGAAACAATATTGGATGTGTCAGGGTGGTATACAAATTAAGTCTCCCATATCCAAAATGCTTGGGTCCAGGGGTATTTTGGAATAATTGCATACCATAATGAAATATTTTAGGAATGGGATCCAAATCTAAACACAGAGTGCATTTATGTTTTATATACACCTTTTACACACAGCCTGCAGATAATTTTATACAATATTTTAAATAATATGTGGCTCAAACAAAGTTTGTGTACATACATGAAATTCATTTATGTTTCATATACACCTTATACACAAAGTCTAAAGGTAATTTTATAAAATATTTTTAATAATTTTGTGCTGTAAACAAAGTTTGTGCACATTGAACTATCAAAAAACAAAGGTTTTACTATCTCAGTCATGCTCAAAAAATTCTGTATTTCGGAATATTCCGTATTTCAGATTATTTGGATATGGAAGACTTGACCTGTACTGTGTTTTTTATTTCTGTATATTGCCATATAGTGTATATTATCTGTATTGTATGATATTTTTCTATATCTTCATATATGAATTAACATTACTTAATTAAATACTATGTTTTATTTTGGTTAAAATAGTTTATTGATCTCTAAATTTTACTCCCATTATCATAATATCAGCTTTTCTTTGACAGATCCATTTTTTTATCTTATACTTCCTATCTTTGCTTTTCTACAGTATTTACTGTTTTGTTTTTTCACTGCAGTTTGAGAGATTCTTCGAGGAGAATCTCTTTTTATTAGAGATGTGCAGTTCGGTTTTACTCAGATATGTTCGGTTCTCAAAAATGCCATCATATTGGCTACCCAGCTCTCAAGTGTTTTGGATAGCCAATAGGAGAAATCCGAACTTTTGCTAATTTTCCAAAAAGAACCGAGTAAAGCCAAACCTGCACATCTCTACTTTTTATCGGGGCTGATTTAGAACGACACACAATCTGCATGCAATGCTGAATAAAGGTGCTGTAGTTACGGACAGTATTAAAAATGCTATGGATAAGTGATGGTCCATTCAGTGGCTGCATTATGGAAGTGTCATTGGTGTGTCAATGCAAGAGTCTGTGTTCACTTATGCAGGCATGGAAGGCCATAGTCAGATGGAGAAATTTCACCTGCTTTTGCAATTTTTGATGGTGCGACAAATGGTAGCATATAAGGATGCAACAATATGTATTACAGCATGCACAGAGGCTAAACTGGATTCTCAGGGCCTGATTCAGAGCCGCTCGTAAGCGGCCGCTCTTTCGCTCCGAGCAATGTTAGCACAACTGCGCATGAGTATGGGTCGTAATGCACATGCGCCAACCAGTCATTGCGGTCAGAAATCGAGTGCTCGCAAAACAGCGAGTGCCTGCTAATTTGAGTGACAGGATGAGGCATTTGTGGGTGGTAACAGGGGAAGGTGCTTGAAAACAGGGAGTGGAGATCCGAACGCAGGCGTGCCAAAAGGTCAAAACGGGCGTTTTATGGGTGTGCATAATTAACAAAGCAGCGTCAACGACCACGTCACTTGGTTATTTCTTAGCCTGAACTGTTCGCATGATTGCGGTAGGAAAATCCAACCACAAGCACTGCGAGCAGTTCAGACGCCTTTCAATGTACTCAATTAATATAATAAATAGCAGAGATGATGTAGGATGCGAGCGGCCAGGGGGCGTCTTTACAAAATAGCGAGCGCATGTTTCATTTGCTCGCTCAGACATAGAGGCATCAACAGACCGCAAAGAGTGAGCGCTCAATTTAAATATCCGTCCCCTTTTTCTGAACGAGCGAGCGCAAATAGCGTCCGGCTCTGAATCAGGCCCTCAGTCCTTACACATTCAACCACATGGATATACACAAGGAAGTAGTTTTTAGCTGCATTTACATAAAGTCACAGATGAGTGATGGCCAATAGTTGCTGCTGCATGCACTTATGTGTGCAACTTAGATTCAAACCCATAATCTCCTCTTTTGGTTTTGATTCCTTGAAAGCTTAAGAGTTTGTTGGGAAACATTATAATGGTATTCCTACAACTGCTATGTATTTTATATCTTCAGTGAGTCAGCCAAATTACAAGTGGTTTTAAAAATATTTAATTTTTCAAACCACTCGCTGATTGGTTCAAACTTCACCCAATCAGTTCTCATATAAGTGTCTAAATAAAAAAAATATCTGAACATTTAAAGCCAGAAACAGCTGTTTTTTTCTATTTTTTTTTGTACACTGGGGTGAGAACAGCACATGTTTACGTAGGGAATCCTGTGTGAAATTGCCCTGTACCTGCTCAGAAAGTGAATGCATGCCTATGAGTATTATTCAGACACTTACTCCTGCCTGTATCTAAAGAGACATTATGGGTAAGGGAAGGGGTATTCCTACATAGATCACGTACAATAAAGGGTGTTTAACCAGTTGTTAACAGGAGCATACCAGCCACACATATGCCTGAGAAATAACTTATTATATTTGGGTGGTCAAGGGCAAATACAAATACTGAATGAATATGATGATGGTCATGAGCACTAGAAAGCTGCTTATGAGTGTGCCACTGGCGTTGATTGGTGCATTTTTTATTGCTTGTGCATATATATTATGCTTCTGTATATGTATGTTAGCTTTTTTTGTAAACAATTCTCTGTATTTTTTTCAAAATAGTAAAACTACATACAAAAAAGCACAAGTATTTTGATGCCAACTAGAAAATGTGTATTTAGGATACAAAACAAATGGTAAATAAGTATTTGCATGTTTTTTATAATGCAACTCTTTACAAAGGGATTCCATTCAAATTCATCTTTGTGGTTTATCATTTCAGATCCCCCTTCCCCTTCCTCCACAGCACAAAGAAAAATAGATTGGGCAATCTATATTAGACTAAGCAATGATAATGTAGCCCACCCACCCAGAACCGGAGGTGGTTAGAACCCTCAGCACTTGCCTGGATGCCTTTGGTCTTCCCTATCATCCACAATATTGATTGGGGATGAGCAAAGCTATGGTTTAAGTACTTGAATGTAATTAACAGTCACTAGGCCCCATTACAACTTTTTGGGGGGGTGTCTTCTCTCATTGCTCCAAATGCCACTGTTCTGCTCTTTTGAAAGTCCAAAATAGGCTCTAATATGCATGTGCTGCCCTCCTTTCATGCTTAGAACTGCAGAACAAAATGTAACACTGCAATATTTATGCCAATATTAAGGTCCAAAGCAGGGGCATAACCAGAGGTATAGGGGCCCCATAGCAAAATTTTCGCAGGGCCCCCATAGATCTAGCTAGGCACCCCATTGCCCCACCAGGTTCAATGACAGGTTGAGCACAGCCAACTTTCAGGCTGCAAAGCTTGAGCAGATGACTCACTTGTATCAGCAGCTCCTCCAGCTGGTTCCCGCACAGGTCCAGCTTCCGCATGCAGAGTAGCTGCCACAAACTGGGGGGGAGGGGGCTCAGCAGCGTGTTCCAGCAGAGGATGAGGCTCTACAGGTAGAAGAGGAGGCCCTGGCTGCCCGGCACCTCCTGCAGCTCTGCACAGCCACTCAACTCCAGGTAGTTGAGGAGGGTGAGGAGGCCAGCCAGTAGTTGTCCCCTGTACAGCCGGAGGCACTCATCCACCGCCTGCAGCACCAGGTCCAGCGACCTTTTCTGCTCCACCCGCTGGATCTCCGGCCATTCCACCGTCATCGCCGCAAACAGAACACGCCACATGTGGTACAGCGCAAACAACCACAGGCCAAAGGGGCATTTTCTTGCAACATGACCAGCCAATCATAGAACAGGGCAGCCTTTTGCTGCACTCCACTGCACACAGCCAGCCAGAGAGCAGGGCAGCCTCTGCCAGGAATGTGACCAGCCAATCACAGAGCGGGGAGGACACTTTCCAGCATGTCCAGGCAACAACATTACTGCTGCTGAGGTGAGCTGGGTGCTGGGGGAGGCGGGCCCCAGAGGTGCTGCGGGCCCCATAGCAACCGCACCCCCTGCACCCACGGTTGTTACGCGCCTGGTCCAAAGTCTCATTTTATTCATGAAGAACCATATCACATGAGTTTTTGCTGGGAATTTTGTTTGTGGGGGAATTTTTTACCTTGTGGTTGGTAGTTTTATTACATCACTTTCAAATAACATATTTATTTTCATGTACTAGGTAAAATATGCATTTCTGAAAATGTTGGGTTGTGCACTCTCATAATACTCAGCACTACTAAACTGTAGTAACCAGCACCAGACAAAGTCACTGGAGCTTAGTAACATAGGGGGATAATGTGCAATGACAGTGGAGATGTCAAAACATATAAGATACATCAGATTCTAACAATCCAAATTGATCCACACATTTTTTTACACTGGTCTACTAAAGCATTGGCTGAGTGGAATGAAAATTTCAAGAACATCTCTGCTAATATATCCCTGCACGTCAATCTTTATGCATATCAGTAAACTATTCAAAGGCTTGAAAATAGTATGGACAAATTAAACATTTAATAAACTGATGGTCATCACCATCTTCACATAAATATACATTAAATCAAACATTAACTTCACTGGGTTAGGGACTGTTGAATATTCTCTATAAAGAATATTTAAGGTGCTCTGCTCTCTATAAAGTGCTGCATATATGTAGATGTTAAATATATAATTGTTTGTAAATACAAATAATTTATAACTCTTTGCTAACATAAATTAAAATCATAATTGCCCGCTATACCTGACTGACCAGGAGACTCCTGAATTATTGGAAGAGTGGTGAACCCTCCTGCATCTGTATGCCTCCTAGAGAAATGGGCAGGTCAAGGAGCTAAGGGACATGAGTTTTAGCAAGTCAAATCATCATAGCTCCACCCCTCTATACCATAAAGCGATTGATGGCATTATATCACAAGGGATGGGATCAAATTAAGCAAGGCAGTAAAATAAAGATGGGCAAAATTGAATAAAATACATTAAAAAAACCTTCCTTTCATCATATTTAAATCACATTCACATACAATATATATAAGTATAATATAGAATAATGTTGAGCTTACCCATACATTTCATGCAAGCTAGATATGTTTAGATATACTGAGAACAGTTTGTTTACCATAATAAATTAGAATCTTGTCCTACTTGTGTGTGTCTGTTATAGTCCTTACTTAAGCAAACAAGGACAGTGTTTCAATAAAACTATGTTACTTAATATTATGTGATAACCATGTCTACACATTTTAATTTTATTTAATACATTCACAAATAATAAGTGGGAAGGCTGTGCACACAGACTACAGATCAGAAATGCTAGAAATATGCACAAACTCATTCTGCAACTCAGAGAAGCTTGTTTATATTAGATTAAAATAGGAAACAACAGCATGCTCCTATTCTGCAGACTCAGCATAATTATGATGGCAGATCAGGGAGTTTGATGATTCTACCTTTTTGCCAGGAAGCTCCGTTATTCTCAGACAGCTCTGTCCTGATGTGAGATCAGAAACCTCTGAACATCTGCTAAGGGTACTTTCTGTTACTTATTCTCTCCATCATCAGATATTGGTCTTAAATGGAAAGAAATGTAAACAAATCATTTAATATAAACTACTAATATATTCTGATATAAAAATTATTTCCTATACAAAAACATTAAAATAATTCATATTGTCACCTGCTATTGTAGGTTTGCAATTTTCAAGGTTTCATTTAAATGCTAGTACATTAACAAAAGTTCAAGAACTTTTAAATAGAACAAAGTTTGTCTGCAGAAAACAAGCTTACAGTAAATACTAACACAATAACAAACAAACAGATAAGCTTCAGGTAAACATACATATTGAATGTTTGGAGCATTTATTTCATACTTTCAAGTTCAGATGATAACAAAAGATACTAGGCAATTAAACAGATGTATACCTAAAAATAAGATAAATCTAATAATATGTATATTTTACACAGATTGTTGTATGCTATCCTTCTATGCTTCAAATAAATTATATATATATATATATATATATATATATATATATTATTTCAAGCAGATAGAGGCATCATACAACAGTCTAACAATGCTGGTCATGGGAATGTGATGTTCCCATATGTGCTTTCAATAAATCTGCAATCTTTATAAGTCATAAAAGCAAATGCATATTCTCTCTTCTTTGTTTTTTTTTACTGGGATTTCAGATTGTCAAACTTTTGTGTATGTATATAAATATAAGTGTATATATATATATATATATATATATATATATATATATATATATATATATATATATATTGTACACTATATCACACAGGGAAGGCATGAAGGAACTGATTGGAGGGGAACTCTCCAGTGATGCAGAAGGGTCACCTGGAGAGAAAATGAAAGGGCACCTCCATCACAGTGATCTATGTAACAATTAAATTAAAATGATTCATTTCTAAGCTCTGGCAGACCAGGGAACCCATGAGGACAGAGTTGGATAACCCTGCACTAAATTATCTCCCTAATCAAAAAGTCTGCAATTACTATTTAATCATTTATTTATGAGTGTACATATATTCTACAGCCACAGGAGAAGATTACTGTAGATGTTAATAGTGTTGTGCAATTTTCTTGGTTGACATGATTCTTTACTGTATTTTTATATTGCATATTATTGATATACTTTGGAATGTCACAAGTTTAAAGGTTCACAAAAGCATTAAAAACTATTTTAAATAGTTTGCAAAGTGCTCACACATTAAGGATTTTCTTATATACAATAAGGCTCTATTCCAAGAAGTAGAAACATAATAGTTTTGGAAAAGGGTAGGCAGATATCATCGCTGCATATTTTCTAATTTATTCACTGGAGTAACTTGAGAGACTTAGGGCTCTATTTATTAACATTATTTTTACTAAAATAAAGTGAAAAAGGGTATTTTCACACCCTTTTCACATTATTTTAGTATCACCTAAAGTTACTGCAGGGCAATCTGAGTAGAATTCGTAAATTAGCAATTATTTTTAGTAAGCATATCGCATTTCCCATAATTGTAATGGGAAATGTGATCTGGCCAAAGTTACTAAAAATAAATTGTGAAAAAATACCGGGGTAAGCCCTGTGATAATTCAGGGTCTTCCCTGGTTACTGGACTCCTGCTCTGCTCTAACAGGCAGTGCAGAGCCCGCGGCCGGTCCCAGTAATCAGCTGTGAGGTCTAAACAGACCTCATGCTGATGACACTGTAATATATAAATATATATATATTATAAGAAAAAAAAAAAAAACTTACCTGAGTCGAGGGACCAGTGATCGGGGCTCGGTGATGTTCTCCCTCTGGTCAGCTGATCCCCCAGCCTACACCTGGGCCTGTTCATCACCTGATTGAGTCCCAGTGCAGGATGGGATGTCAGCTGACCGAAGCCACAGAGGACATCACCGAAGTACCAATCACTGCAGGTAAGTGTAATTAAAGGAGAGGGAGTCGCAGGGGGGAGGGGGGGTTGCGGAGTCGGCAATTGTGGGGGGCAGGGCTTAGCAATAGGAGGCGGGGCTTAGTGACGATTGGTCGGCGCATGCGTCGGCACTTGTCATGGTATTTTTAGTGAAAATACCGTGATAAGTGTGCAGAGGGGATTCGCAGGGACAGAGCTTTATCGCAAGCTCTTTCCCTGCATGGGATTTTTAGTAAATCCCTGTGATATTGCCTGAATTCGCAATGCGAATTCAGTCAGTAATATCACAATACATTCTGCATTCAAAATGTGGATTGTAGTAAATAGACCCCTTAATAATTAGTAAACTATCATTGTTTATGTGTGTTTGGAAGAGTAAGGGAAAATCCAATTTTATAAATGAATTTTACAGATAATTAGATGATCTGGTTACAAATGGGATCCCCATATAATATTATTCCAACCCATTGTACTTTAAACACAGATGTACACTTATGGGGATGTGATGTTAGCCAAAAAATCATGAGCATGAATTAATAATAATAATAATAATAATAATAATAATAATAATAATATTTATATAGTACTTTTCTCCTAAAGTACTCAAAGTGCTTTACATTTGCCTTTATAGCACAAAATACAAAACAAGCTTAACAAGAGACATTAGTTAAATGCTTTGGTGAAAAGGTGAGTCTTGAGTCTATTTTTGAAGGATTCTAGAGTGGAGGGCTCTCGACTTGTGTGAGGAAGCAAGTTCCATATTTTCAGAGCCACAAAGCTGAAAGATCAACCCCCAGATGAATTCCGGGAGATTTTAGGTACTGAAAATAGTACTTCTTCAATGGATCACAGTAATTGAATGGGACAGTAAGGGATCAGAAGCTGCTTCAAGTTCCTTGGGCCCTGGTCATGTAGGGCTTTGAAAGTCAGTGAGCCAATATTGAAAACAATTCACCATCTGACAGGCAGCCAGTGAAGGGAGTACTGAATGTGTGTTATACAGCTGGAACAGGACTGGTTGGTTAATAGCCGGGCAGCTGCATTTTGTACCATCTGCAAGCAGTGCAATTCTTTTGCTGGGAGACCAAGATAGAGAGCATTGTAGTAGTCTAGGAATGATTATATAAATGCATGTACCTAAAGTCATACATCTTCTGAGGGAATTAAGTGCTTGATTCTGGCTATGATCCTCAGATAAAAAAATGTGGATTTGATTGTGGCTGATACCTGATATTTAAGTGTCAAGCCACTATCAAGGACAACACAAAGATTCCACACATGTTCATTGATTTGTAGTTCTGAGCCCCCAAGCATAAGCCCTGTTGGCTGGCTGTGTTGCAGTATTGCCCTGTGACCTATCATAAAGACCTCTGTTTCTCAGGATTCAGTCACAGCCAACTGCCACTCATCCACTCTTGGAGCTCAGCTAGGCAGCCATTTAAGGTTGTTATTGGGTTCTTTGTACCTGGAGCAAAGGACAGGTACAGTTGTGTATCATCTGTGTAGCAATGGTAGACCAGGCCATGATGTCTGATTATTTCACCCAGTGGTAGCATTTATACTGCAAACAGCATGTGGGATAGTATGGAACCCAGTGGGACTCTGCATGGAAGTGGCACTGGTGATGAGGATTTTACTCCAGAAGAAATTCTCTATACCTCCTAGTGAGAAATTATTCGAACCAGCTAAGGTCTGTGTCATCCAGTCCACAGAAATTTTTCAGGTGATCAATTAGAATCCCATGGTCCATGGTATCAAATGCAGGAGAAAGATCCTTGGAGGATTAAGATTGAACAATCACCTCTGTCTCTTGCCATCAGCAGATCATTAAGCACACATACCACGGCTGATTCAGTGCTATGTCTTCTCCTGAATACTGACTGGAATGGATCATAAATACCATGGGTAGAGAGGCGGGTTTCCAGTTGTGTTGCCACCATTTTTGCAATGACCCTTTCTAGAAAAGGAAGGTTTGATACCTGTAGTTGGTCATGCATGGTGGTCTAAATTAGGTTTAACAATTGCTTCCTTATGTGTTTCAGGAAAATTGCCTGTCTGCAATGAGCAATTAACTATTTTTGCAATTTCAGGGCCAATCATGTCCATACACCATTTGACAAGCTTGGTAGTGGAAGGGTCCAGATCACAGGTGGTGATACCATCATATGCCATCTCATTGTTCTCTTCACTTTCTATCTGTTACTAACTTTCTGCTATAAGGGTACAATTTGGAAAGTCTACAGTTAAAATACTGGCTAGTATGGCAAACTAGAACTGTTGGCAGTAGGATAATCCTGGCAGAATGCCTAGCATGTCATGAGTTGCTATTGCATACTCTGGTATTGCCACACCCTTGTAATTCAGAAAAATCCTTGGAGGCATGTTTTTAATTATATCAACAATATGCTCAGAGTGAGGAGAGGTGGGAAAGCAGTCAATATTGAAGCCTCACACTATAGGAGGGAATGACAAGAATTCCCTGACACCTTTGGAGGCACCTGTATCTTTTAATTTATATATATATATATATATATATATATATATATATATATATATACATACACACTGCATCTCAATGAATCACACACATTACTTCGACAAGTGTTGTGGGTGCCAAGTCTGCAAGTGGCAATAAATCTCCATCCACTTCTTGGAAAGATAGGAATATAGCCAGCACACTATTTAAATTGCAAAAAAAAATGTCATAAAGCAAATATAGGGTAAAAAGCAATGTCATAGAACACTGGTATGAAAAAACATCCAACACTTAACATTATATAATCCAATATGTTCTCTGGGGAGTCGTGCTCCAAACCCAGATCATCTCAACCCAATAGCTGTTTTGGTTCCTCCTTCCTCAGCGGACTGCTGCACTAAGCCACTGCCAGATCTGGCTTAAATCTCCCCCACAAATTGTCCCATTAAGTGGTGTATCCACAAAGTGCCAGCTGCCTCACTCTGTGATCCAAGGCCCATGCATTCTGGCACAGGAAAGAACAGCCATGCCACCCGCATAATGCTGAACAACATGTTGGCAAGCAGAACCAATGCGACTGCTCATGTTCCCGGGGAAGACACAATGGTTCCTAGATACTGGTAGTGACATAGTGGCATAGTATCAATACTTTGTTTCAAAAATAAAGAATACAAAATTAACAAACAAACCTTATACGTTACCCGGTCACACTCGTATTATTATCCTAATGTCACTATATATCGTGGTCTAGTCCTAACACAAGTTGTCAGATGGAACCAAAATCCCATTCAAGTATATTCAAACCCACTATCAAAAATTCCTAATAGCTGGATGTAACATAATTAATGATAAACAATACAAACAACAACTCCTATATCAGACAGCTAATAATTAACTATCTGATAATTGAGGTAATATTGTAACATCATTTAGTATCCATATAAATTAACACAATTAATATAGTCTTACTTCAGCATGTTACACAATAAAATATGGAATTACTAGGAGAATACATAGGAAATGCATGTGGGCATAATTAACACTCTAATTGGATTATTACAAACCCTTTTTGAACAGAAGTTCACACATATATATTAATGTAGGTCAAAAACAAGAAAAAGGTCCAAATGTAACAGTTCATTAGATTTATAAAACAGGAGAAAAAAGAACTCATTCAGCCTGTGAGGCACCATGGTTCTGAGTTGATGAATCCATCTACACTCCTCATTTAAGAGCAGTTTATGTTGATCACCCCCTACTCATGGGTAGTATATGTTCGATGGGCATGAATAAAAAGTCCTTAATGGTGTGACCATGAGTCACAAAATTTTTAGCGACTGGTGATGTGCTGGGTTATATTTTGATAGCAGCTTTTTTAATCGAGGACTGGTACTAACAATCCTCTCTTTAACTATCCATATGGTGTTGCCAATGTATGGCTTCTTACATGGGCAAACAATCACATATGTCATAAACACATACGATGTCTGAGGTGATATACAGTCCCACTTATAGGGTGTGTAAAGGTGTTACCAATGAGCATATATCTGCAATATACATAGTCCACACATTTAAAGGCACCATTTTGTAATTTCAGCCAGTTGTTTCCTTTGTTGACTCTTGGACTGATGTTTAAGCAACTAAATTGCTCCTTCAGGATACAGCTTCTCTTGCAACAAAATAACAGTGCTTCTTTACAATAGTCATTCAAAATGGGATCAGTCTGGAATATATGCCAGTTTTAAGATGGATTTTCTTAATATCCCTGATGTAATGGAGTAGGTACTTGTAAGCACCATTCTTGTGTTATCATCCTCATTAGCTGTTGGTTTGAGTTAGTCCTCTCTATTAATTCCCATACACTTCTGGATAGCACCCTGGACTTAGGGTCAAAGCCCTTATCAATAAATTTTTGGCCTATCTGTTCCAATGCCCCTAATAGATTTTCTGACTCTTGTGTAATTCAGACAACACAGATCAATTGAGAATAGGGCTATCCCCTTTTGAGAGGTTATGGGTGAAAGCTTGTCACTGTAAATAGTGTATTCCTTTTAGTTTGTTTTCTAAATTTTACAGTGGAAACCCTCCTTGGGTAATTTTGACACAAACATCATTTGATTTGTTCAGAATGGTATGTAAAAGTGAATTTAGTGGACCCAGGCAAATTATTTAGCCCATCTACAAATTATTTCAAAGCTACCTCACCTCCAGTCCATAGCATGAACAGGTCATCAATAAAACTCACATAGAAACGTATACATTTTTCCAAATGCAGATCAGCCATGATGTATTTATTTTCAAAAATATGCATAAAGAGATTTGCATATGAAGGGGCCATATTACACCCCATTGCAGTCCCCTCTAACTGTAAATAAAACACATAATTAAACATAAAATAATTTTTATATAAAATAGTTTCCATCAAAAGTAAAAGAAACTCAACTGGCAGACCTACATACTATGGACTGGAGCTTACAGCTTCTCTAATGGCCTTTAAAGCTTCATCATGTTTAATATTTTTTATACCAACTGGTGACATCTAGTGTCACCAGCAAACAGCCTACAGGTGGTTGATCAACTGATGCCATTTTTACTAGAAAGTCTGAGGTATCCCTAATAATAATATAGCATATTTTGCACCATAGGTTGTAGGTAATAATCCACAAATTGGGAAAAACTCTGACTCAAAAACGCCTAGAGGATATAATAGACCTCCCGGGGGGGGGGCTGGGTCAGAGGTTTGTGTACCTTAGGAAATATGTATAGCAGGGGAGCCCTGGAGATTTCTTGTGCCAAAAACTGTGCTGTATATTTATCAATCCAATTACTACCTTGTTGTATTAATACATCCATCTCTCTTCTAAATTGGTCAGTCAGATCATATGAGAATTGTTTATAGCAAGTACTATCTGCAAGTTGTCGATTTACTTCCATAATATAGTCATCATGATTTAAAACTACTATGCCCTGCCCTTATCAATGGGGCGAATAACAATCTCCAGATTATTATGCAAGGTAGTAATAGCCAAACTTTCCAATTTAGACAAATTATACCGATATATTTTACCCCTTCATAAATGTGGCAGTGAAACTGCCTTAACTAAACATATAAACGTTTCAATTAAGGCATTGGACGAAGGAGGATCAAAAGTACTTTTAATTTTAAATGGACTTTTAGTTTGTTATTTGTTGCCCTTTCTGGCAAAATAATCCTTTAATCTAAATTGTCTATGTAAACTATATAGCTCAGTTTCACAATAAAAAAAATTGCTTAAATGTTTGTACAAAGGATAAACCCCTAGAAAGGACAGAAATCTCAGGTTCAGTTAATGTATGTTTGGATACATTTATGATGGCTCTCTCTTGGTCCCCCTGTCTCTTCTCCCTGTTTGTTTTCCTATGTTTGACACCCCCTCTTCTGCAGGGTCTTTTCCATTTTTTGTCCCTTTTACATTGCTGTGGGTGTAGATCTTCTTCCTTAAAAAGGGGCCTCTACCACTTGCAGAATGATCAGAGTCACATTGAAGTGTTTGGGACTCAATGTCTGTGAATTGGATCTCAGCACTTCTATGATTACCCTGCCCTGATCTCCATGGTTGTCTACTGGATTGATTTACCCACCAGGGATAGACCCTTAAATCTTTGTAATCCTCTTTCACTTTATGATATTTAGCCTTTACAAGAAAGAAGATTACTCTTAAATTCACAAATGGTCACATCAAGTTTGGTAAACCATTCTGTGCTGTTATCAGTCCTAGATACAAAAACAAAGCAGCAATCCTATGCCGCTACATCACTTCCGGTATCTAGGAACCATTGCGTCTTCCCGGGGAACATGAACTGTCACCTTGGTTCCATTTGCCAGCGTGTTTGGCATCATGTGGCCAGCATGGCTGTTCATTGCTGTACCAGGATGTGTAGGCCTTGGATCATGGAGTGACACAGCTGGCACTTTTGTGGATACACAGGTGAGTCCCATTACTACTTAATGGGCCAATTGGTGGGGGGATTTAAGACAGCCCTGGCAGTAGCTTGGTGCAGCAATTCCCTGAGGAAGGAGCAACCAAAAAAGCTGTTGGGATGATATAATCTTGGTTTGGAGCATGACTTCCCAGAGAACATATTGGATTATAAGACGTTAAATATTGGATGTTATTTCCTATCATTGTTCTATAACATGGCTTTTTACCCTATATTTGTATTATGACATTAAATATTTTCACAATTTTAATGGTGTGCTTGCTATATTCCTACCTTGATTTTGAAGAGGTGAATGGAGATTTTGCACTACTGTTATATTTCTCTGGGGAGATGGAGATTATTAAATAGACCTGAGTGAGGTGACATTATTTTTGCTTTACTTCCAAAATAAAAGTTTTTAATATTTTCTTCCTAAAACTCTTTTTTAGCCACTAAACTCAGGGGAGCTATGAATCTGCATTAACAATCTAATTTATTTTCTACAAGCATGTACATGAAAGCTAACTAACCTACCAACAGAATAAGTGTCTTAAGGTGGAAGCAGAAATCTGGAGCAGCAGAAAGAAATCGATGTTTTTTTATTTCTAAACTTCTCATTTTTACTGTGCAGAAGTGATTTTGTGACTTCTCATTTAATTTGTCAACTATTTCTCACATCAGTGAAAGTTGGAAGTTCACACCTAGGTATAACCATGTGCAATAAGCATGGATCATTGGCAGTTACTGCTTGTCCCTTAAACATCATTAACTTAAAAAGACACATATGTTCCTATAAAAATGTAAACATAACATTCAAGGATTGTTTTATGTGTGTGAGTTTAGTAAAGGACCAAATCATTATTATATACAATTTTGTATTTTCCATGTCTGTGTTTTCAATTGCTTTTAAAACACTCAACAAACAGGGAATGTATGAAATCTATACATTCACAATCGAGGAATGTATGACATTTGTAAACTATTTTCTTTTTGTGCTAATTTTGTATTTGAAAATAATTTCTGCTGCAAGGTAAGTTATTGTGCAAAATCTGATATAAATATTAGTTTTGAACTGTACTAATTTTTTTATTTAAACATTACAGTTGTTCTTGTGTATAACCAATGTTTAAAATATATTTAATGGATGCGTGCAAAAAAACAATTTAATTAAAAAAAGTGGACTAGCCACCTAAAGTGAAAAGAAAAAAGTAACATTGATCCAACCAGACTGACATGAATAGTGACTGATTTTCTTAATAGTATGGAGAGAGATAACCAAATATTATTTTTATTATTATGATTATTATGATTATTATGATTATTATTATTATTATTCTTATTATTATCTCTTTAAGGGATCGATCCAATTAGCTGCGATGATCTTGCAGCACAAGTCATTGCGGCAATGGCTACACTTTACAGCAGCCTGAATTTGCCAAGTTTTGTTCGCAGCCCCATAGGGCTGCGATCAAAATTCCACGACATTTTAATGCCTTTGCAATGACAACTTGCACCCTTTGCGGCTAATAGGATTGACCCCTTAGAATGTGCTGGCATGAGGAAAACAGCACCATAATCATAATGCACCATTATACCAAAATTGATGAAGCATGGAAGAAATTCTGGAGACATTAATTAAAAGAAGTGATCAGACAGGAAAAGAAAAGGCATTTGCGTGTATCAAGAAATTTTAAAGGAGGTAGAAAATTTGAGATTGCAGAGAACTTGTCATCTGTTGTTCAATGTGTACAAATATCAGACAGCAGAAGCGGTGAGACTCTCCAAATCATTAGCTCTACACTATTCTCTCTTTCCAGACATCTGGTACACATCAAATGTTTTTGATTTACAACACTGTTTCCATAGACATATTGTTTTTGTGCAATTAATATTGCTACAGATATTGTATTTGATTACTGAGTGTTATCTAAACCAGGTGTTAAGGTTGGGATTTGTGATGATGAGCAGTATTAGCATATTATTTCATATTTCTGATTGCTTGGCAGCACTAGACAAAGATATCATAATTAGGCTATAAATATGGGCTTTATTCAGAGGTGGAGGCAAGTAAAATTTCAGTCACAAGCATCCAATGTTTTTCTTATGAGCTTGCCTCCAAGATACACTGCTCCTGCTTCACAATAGTTATTGCTGTCAAACACAGATCAGAATTGCATAGGAATCCATTCAATTCCAATAGGCATTCCTGGGTGTTGACAGGGGGTTGCTTGAGGTGGCAGGCATGTCAGATGTGTGCCAGTGTCAGTGACTGTGTGAAGAGGTTACTCCACTGACATCAACAGCCAAAAACTTTTCGAAATTCTGATCAACCAGAAGTTCCATGTTGCAGCCAATGACTTCTTGATGATCTGCCTTTGTGTGCACCATGCAGATTAGCACTATGCGTACAATGAATACTGTTTTAAGGATAAGTGTATGGACACCTACTTATGGTGTTTTCAATAGGGTAAAATACTGAAAGTTATATTTTATTTTTCCATTTTTCTTTGTAATTAATAGAAAAGTGTAACCAAAAATAAGAATTTTCTTCTCTTGCCTCTTTTCAGACAGTATTTTTATTCTTGTCCCTTTCTCCCCTCAGGGGTGTGATATTTATTTATATTCTAATGACCCAAATAAGAATATAGATCAGTGAGTGTTGTAGATTGAATAACCATTCAAATTAATTGTATTGAGCACATTACAGTAGAGATAAGTGGTTTGGTTTCCCTGGAAACCAAACACACCGGAATATTGGAAAATGAGTGGATCAGAGTCCTGGCTCGGGTGTTTCCGCCAACTTTGGATCCCAAAATGAGGCAAAATGTAATCTTCCAGGCGTCAGATCTTGCGTGTTTTGGATTGCATTCAAATGTCGCCCTGTCATGATCAGCCACCACATCAAAAAGGAGTGCAGAGGGAGTTGGTGTCGGCTAGAGGATTGTAAGGCACTGCATTTAAAAAAAGGCTTCTGCCATCAAGGCGCCATTAGGAAGCCATTGAGTTAGCAGGAGTTAGTTAAGTTTAGGTTTAGGAGTTTATCAGGTAGATCTGGAGACAGGTTAGGTGTCTGGGAAGTGAGACTGCACTTCTATGATTCTTCTATCAAATACCACAAATAACTTGAAGACATTTTTGTGATTAGACAAACTCCTATTCTTTAGTTATTATATTTAGAGATGAGCGGGCACGTTTCTCAGGGAAACGAGCCCACCTGAACTTCAGGGATCCAAGGGGATCCGATACACAGCTAAAATCACCACTCCCTCCTTGGATCCCTAATTGACGCAAAACCTTGAGATCCCGCTGGTGGATCTTGAGGTTTTGCATAAAGTCCCATTGAATTCAATGGGCTTAACACTTATTAGCTGAGTGAGAAGTATATCAGGGCTTTTAGTCAATAAGCGCTTGCACATAGACTTCAATGGGCAAATGGAAGATAGATACCACCCATCCCCCGCACTAACACTGCTGCCCCCCTGCTGCCAACACCCCTGGCACACCCGCACTGCTGATACCTGTGGCACCACTGTGCTACTGACACTGCCAGCATCCCACACTGAGGACACCGCTGTCACCCCTAAACTGCCGACACTGCCGACACTGAGGACAATCCAGTCCCCCTGCACTGCCGGCACCACCATACAGAGGACATCACCAGCACCCTCAGACTGCCGACACTGCCAGCACACACACTGTGCAAACACCACTGACACCTTTGCACTGCCAACACTCCCACACTGAGGACACCTCTGGGTCCCCCACTCTGCCAACACCGCCGGCACCCTGCACTGAAGACACTGCAAGTACTCCATGCACTGCTGACACTGCCAGCACCCCCACACTGAGGACTCCACTGACACTGCTGGCACCCTGCACTGAGGACACTGCCACCCCCTGTACTGAGGACACCATCAGCCCCCCTGCACTGCCGACACTGCTGGCACTCCCACACTGAGGACACCACCAACACCCCCACACTGCCGACTCCACCAGCACCTGAACTCTGAGGATGCTACTGGCATTCTCACGAGAAGGACACTACCAGAATCCCTGCTCTGCCGACACCGCTATCACAGTAAGTACACTCTTGGTACAGTATATCCAGCTCACACTGTATCCGGCATGCACTCTTTCTGACTTGCACTGTATCCAGCCCACACTGTATCAGGCCTGCACTGTATCCAACCCACACTAAACACTGCACTGTGGAGCTCATTCAGAGCTACTCGCAAGCGCTGTGTGCTCGCAATCAGCTTGATGATTGTGCATAGTGCATACGCCGCATCTGGCGTGCACATGCGCGAGCCCCGCTGAGCAACTGAAGGTCCGTCGCTACAGGGCTCACAACAAAACAGGATGGCTTTCGATGGTGAGTGACAGCTTGCCCCGTTTTGTGGGTGGGTAGGGGGGGTGGCTGCACAAACGCAGGTGTTCCCTTAGGAATGCCAGGCATTTGTTGGATGGTCCAACTGACATCACTATTGATTTCAGTAGTGTGCTTCCTGCTCCATTCAGCCTTGCAGCAGCTAGACCCTACCTCAGGGTCTAGTTGCAAGGCCAATGGTCGCGATTATCACGATGGTCTCCTGGCCGCTCGAACAAGCTGTGGGCTTGTTCAAGCTTTGCGAGCGGCCAGAGAAAAAAAAAAAAACACGCCCACAAATTGTGCAAGCTACCACCAGCAGCGAGCGGTTCTGAATCAGGGCCTGTATCCAAACAACACTGTATACCGCACTTTGGGCCTTATTAGGCAAGGATCGCTATTCTGCTAATGCGCACACACTGCAGTTGCTAATATCAGCTGTGAAATGCAAATGTTTGCAATCTCATTGCAATCACAGCCTAACACAAGGACACCCACTTCCCCTTGCACACATCCGTATACTTGTGCAACATAGTGAAATAATCAGTAACATTGAGTAACATTGGACCCATATGCACAGTTAAAACAGGTCAGACCTCACTCAGGAACTGATAACTTCAACACACACTATGAGGCCTCAGGATGCGTATGGTATTGCAGTGGAAAATTTATGCATGCCCCTGCATTCTCCTGACCACCCCCCATCACCACCCACAAATGGCACTTCCTGTCAATAACTGTGCTCTGGATCTGTGTAGAATCTTCAGATGAAGTTCCAATCGCAATTGCTAGCTCGTGCACTACAATACATATGCATGTGCAATGCAAACTAATCGACCGATTGCGTGCCTATTTGCAATTGCGATCCTTGATGAATCAGGCCCTGTATCCGATGCACACTGTATACCGCACTGTGGGCTTGATTCAGATCCGCTTGCTAGATGCATTTGCACACAACAAAAGTATGCAAATCCATGATCGCATGGCAAGGCATTAGCACGCCCACTATGTCCTATGTCTTGGCGTGCGATTGTGGTGTGTATGCAGACACCCACCAGCCTGTGTTAAGATGCCCACCTATGCACGTCATCTCCAGGTTGTGTATGCAACCATCGGTAACATTGAGTACCATTAGAAGTGAACGCAGCACTTGTGGTTGACCATACCCTACCGCAAATGCTTCCCGATCACATGGACTAGTTCCCACATGTGCTCTGTGATGAGTACGCATGCGCAGAATGCATACATCAGCAGGCTGCGCGCAAATGGAGCCTAGTGAGCGGGTTTGATCAGGCCCTGTATCCGACCTGCACTACATCCAACCCACACTGTATACCACACTGTATCTGGCCTGCACTGTATCCAACCCACACTGTATCCTGCACTATATCAGACCCACACTGTATCCCATACTGTATCCAACCGACACTGTATACCAAACTATTTCCAGCCTGCACTGTATCCAAACTACATTCTATCCCACAGTATAACAGACCCACACTGTATCCGACCTGCACTGTATCTGATCCACACTGTAACCGACCTGTACTGTACCCAACCTGCTTTGTATCTGACCTGCACTTTTTTCCAACCCACACTTTACTCTGCACTGTATATGACCTGCACTATTTCTAACCTGCAGGTATGGAAAGCAGTTTTTATGGTTGGGGAAATTTTGGGAAACTGCTCAAAAAAAGGCTGATTGAACTGTGAATTACTTCCAGTCATCAGTAGCCCAGCACCCACAGGAGGGAAATGTAGATCTGACTCTGGGAATAGGCATGTGTTGGGGACATGTGGACTTGTGTATTGGACATTCATGTCTGTTGTTGCTATTTACACATGGTTTAGGTTTTTTTTTATTTGCTGCTTTTTAACTAGGACTATGTGTTTTGAGCAAGGATATTCCATGTACGATTTTTAGTAAATCTCTGTGTGGTATTGTTTTCTATTGAATGTACTTGTTTGATAGGTTATTGCTAATATATTACTAATTTGCAAAACATTTGTAAACAGAAATAACTGCCGTGTGTTTGTGCCGCTACACTGTTGGTTGCTTATTTTAGCCAGCCAGCCTTTGGCCTATGTTGTTGAACAATATTGTGAGCTGTGAAGTGTGGTCAAAATTGAGTGGAAATGACTGGATTTTATTGTTATTAAGTAGGGGTGTGCACCGGCCACTTTTCGTGTTTTGTGTTTTGGTTTTGGATCTGCATCTTTCTTCGTGTTTTGGATCTGGATTGGTTTTGCCAAAACCACCCTTCCGTGTTTTGGGTTCTGGGTTTTGTGTTTTGGATCTGTATTTTTTTTTAAAAAAAAGCATAAAAACAGCTAAAATCACAGAATTTGTGGGTTTTTATGCTCCTATTCAATTATTAACCTCAATAACCATTATTTCCACTCATTTCCAGTCTATTCTGAACACCTAACACCTCATAATATTGTTTTTATGGCCAAAAGGTTGCACCGAGGTAGCTGGATGACTATGCAAAGAGGCACGAGTGGGCGGCACAAACACGTGGCCCATCTAGGAGTGACACTGCAGTGGCAGACAGGATGGCAGTTTGAAAAACTAGGCCCCAAACATTACATACTGCAAAGAAAAAAAAGAGGTGCATGATGGAATTGTGCCTGGGCCCTCCACCCACCCTTATGGTTGTATAAATAGGACATGCACACTTTAACAAACCAATCATTTCAGCGCCAGGGTCTGCCACATGACTGTGGCTGAAATGATTGGTTCGTTTGGGCCCCAACAAAACAAGCTGGCAATTAATGTGTCCCTGCACAAACTGGCTCTACGGAGGCAAGATGTCGTCCTCATCCTCCTCATCCACCGATTCCTTGGATAAAACAGGAAAAAGGGATTTAGGTGTCCCTGGACTGCTTACGGTCTTAGCCAAAGTTTCTGAACTTGACAGTAACTTTTTATGAAGGCGCAGCAGGAGCCATATAATGGAGGATGTTCCTAGGTGGTTAACGTCCCTACCCCTACTTATTTCACCTTTACATATGGTACATATGGCAAGACAGTTGTTGTCCGGATTTGGATAGAAATATTGCCAGACCAAAGAGGTGGAATGTTTGGTCTTCTGCCCAGGCATGACCGTGATGGGCTTTTTCATCCCACGGACAACAACTGTCTCCCCCGGAGCCTGATTTAAACAAGCCACATCACCATTAGAATCCTCCTCGCCAACTTCCTCCTCAGCGCCAGCTACACCAGTATCCTCATCCTGTTGTACTTCAACAGTGACATCTTCAATTTGCATATCAGCAAGTGGACTGTGGGTGCTCCTTTCAGCACTTGCAGGGGGCGTGCAAATGGTGGAAAGAGCCACCTCTTCCTCTCCAGTGCTGGGAAGGTCAGGCATCGCAACCGCCACCACACTTGGACTCTCCTTGGGGATTTGTGATATCTTCTTAGAACGCACAGTTCTTTGCTGTGCTTTTGCCAGCTTAACTTGTTTGATTTTTTTAGCGGGAGGAAGGCTTCCATCGTCATGTGAAGCTGAACCACTAGTCATGAACATAGGGAAAGACCTTAGCCGTTCCTTGCCACTCCATGTCATAAATGGCATATTGGCAAGTTTACGTTTCTCTTCAGATGATTTAAATGATTTTTTTAAAGTAATTTTCCTGAACTTTGTCATTTGGGATTGTATGTGCCCTCTACTATGACATTGGGCATCGGCCTTGGCAGACGACATTGATGGCATGTTATAGTCTATGTCATGACTAGTGGCAGCAGCTTCAGCACTAGGAGGAAGTGGTTCTTGATATTTCCCTATTTTATTTTTATCGGAGAAAGTTTGGTCCTCCATTTATGTTATATTGATATATACGTGCGGCTAAGGCGCACACAAACACAGAAAATAATTTTTTATTTTTGTTGGAGACTTATGCACTTTGTGGGTTACACCACCCTTTAAGAAATGAGCCAGCCGGCCCTTTACTTATGGGACACAGGCGCACGCTTGGCGCTGCGCCTTTGTTGATGCACGTGCAGCCACAGTGCATGCAATTCACAAACACAGAATTTTTTTTTTATTTTGTTTGGAGTGCCCTTTGGGGGTTACAGCACCCTTTAACGGTCAAGCCTGCCGGCCTTTTACTTATGGGACACAGGCGCACGCTTGGCGCTGCTCCTTCGTTGATGCACATGCAGCCACAGTGCACATAATTCACAAACACAGAAAAAAAAATTAATTTTGTTTGGAGTGCCCTTTGGGGGTTACAGCACCCTATAGCGGTCAATCCAGCTGGCCCTTTATTTATGGGACACAGGCGCACGCTTGGCACTACTTTGTTGATGCACGTGCGGCTACTGCGCACACAATTCACAAACACAGAAAATATATTATTTTTTTAGCACTTGGGGGGAGCACCCCTGACGGACAGAGCACCCCCTGGACAACACTACAGAGCCCCTTTAGGACTGGGACACTGCACAGGACTTTGGAGTGGACACAGCCCCTAGGACAACTGACTGCACAACACAGTCCAGCCAGCCCCTATGGACTTTGAAGTAGTGGACACTGCCCCTATGGACAACAGCAGCACAGCACAACACAGCCAGCCCCTATGGACTTTGAAGTAGTGGACACAGCCGCTATGGACAACAGCAGCACAGCGCAGCACAGCACAGCACAACACTACTCTGCACTACACTACACTACACAGCCCAGCCAGCAATAACTCCCACCCTCCCTCTTCACTGTCCACAGCCGAGTAAGAAAATGGTGCCGATGCGGGTACCTTATATAGGATCCAAAACCCGCGAGACCCGGAAGGCGGGATGATGATGTTTTGCCTCGATTTCAGATCCGAGTCAGGCGGGAAAAGTCGAGCCTGACTCGGAACGGCCTCAGATCGGGGGGGCTCGGGGGGGTTCGGATTTCAGAAATCCGAACCCGCTCACCCCTAATATATACAAAATATATATTTATTTTATAAGGGCACAGTGATGCCATTATATTAAGACTGACTTGAAAAAAACTGAATTCTCCATAGAGAATTCCAAAGGGGGTGGCATGGTGTTTAAGGGGCTGCACCTCAAAAGCTATAAGAGCTACCAAGCTGAAATTTGGCAAAGACAGGTAGAACTGTTGCTTGGTGCTGCATTTTAAATTTCAGTATAAAAAAATAAAAAATTAGGATTTTGGCGTAACGTTAGTTTCCAACTGTCAATTTATTCTAACACTTTCAATTAGGACCACTTTTCTGCTGTAGTCTATAGGGTATTATTGGGAAGGCATAAGTAAGGGTAGGGGGTGATTTTAGAATTGGGGTTTCTTTTGTTAGATAGCTTTTGGTTAATGGTAGGGACTTTTGGGTTTCAGTTAATTGAGAAAGTTACCATATTTAAACTATTTACCTCACAACTGCACCATTATAGAGATCTGAAGCTTCAACTTGTAGCGAAGCTTTATTAGGTGCCTCCAGCAGAGGGGTTTACTCAAAGTGGCTTCACTTAGGTGCACCAAGATTTCTGTCCTTTGCGGCCAGTAGCGGCGGTGGGACATGGGGGAAGGAAGTGGGTGTTAGCTGTGGCTGGGACCCACGGAAAGTAGTATGCATTAGCTGTGGTGGTGCAGGCTGCAGAAACCAAGGGCGGTAATGGGCATTAGCAGAAGACAGATGAAGGTTCGGATCAGGAAGATATGTGATGCCTGCATCTGTGTATAAATAAACCACAGAAGCACGGACAGGATCAGTGAGATCAGTCTGTGCTTCTGTGTTTAAAAAAAATTTAAAACCTGTGTAAAAAAAAATAATGCATGCCCCCCCCAAAAGAACAACTAGCACTGGGCTTTGGATACCTAGTACTGGTTGTGCTAAATACAGGGGACAAATGATGTAGTAGTCCCCCGTATAAAGCACAACCAGCACCGGGCTTTTCAGAACCAGTCCTTGTTGCCAAAATTCAGGGGACAGATGATGTAGAGGTCTCCTGTATTAAGCACAACTAAAACTGGGCTCTGAGATCATCCTGGTTCTAGAAATACAGGAGAAAAAATGTGTAGGGTCCCCCTGTATTATCCAGAACAAGCACCAGATTTTTTTTAGTGGGTGGTAATGCCACAGCCAGGATAGTGCTTTCACTGGGTCCCCCAGCCGAAGCAGCACCCATGACCACTAGTCAGCCCATTTTATTATGTAGCATTTGTTGATAGTAAAAATATTGTATTTTGTTGTGGAACTGCAGGAACCAGCAAGCCTCCCCCACATGCTGATACTTGGAGAACCACAAGTACCAGCAGACGGGGCATTACAGGCCCGCTGGTACCTGTATTTCAACGGCAAAATAAATTTTTAAAATAAACACAAGACACACACACACCATTGAAATTAATATTTTATTAAAACATACATGCACCCAGACATGCACACAATATCTCACATACTCACCTAGTATCCCTGAAGCCAATCATGTCCACTTGTCCAAATATATAATCCATAGGGTACCTATAATAAAATTCCATACTCACCTTCTCCTATTTGTGGATCACGTCCTCTTCATTCCATGTTAGGCATCCCAAGGCTTGGCAAAAACTCCCACAAATACCCGGACCCACGGACATTAGTACTGTCCTCTAAGGGCAGTTCTACCAGAATGATGGCTCAGCAGTGGGATTTCACTATAGAAATCCCAATGCAGAACACTCATTGGTTGAGAGAGGCAAGTCTCCCGCCTCTCAGCCAATGAGCGGTTCCCACTTGACTTCAATGGTGGGAACTGCAAAAGTAACTTAAAAAATGGTACCTCAGCCTCATTTTTGAAATGTAAAAATGGCCACCATTAGCCAATCATGGCTCACTACATCATCACCCTGCCCCCTCAGCTGGCTTATATAAGCCAGCATGAAGCAATGGCATGGAGTCCAATGGCAGCAAGGCAGTAGAAAAGAGCTGCCAAAGAAAGAAGACACCAGGGAAGTTCTGGATGAGCTGCGTCCTCCAGGTGAAGATGCCATGGAATTCCTGGGCGGAGGTGGCAGCCATGTAAAAGAGAATAAAGGCTGCTCCCCCCAGGTGAGGCTACAGGAAATAATAAAATTTTACAATAATTAGTGTTCTTGATTTATTTTAATATAATTTGTACAGGTGTACTATAAGTACCAGAGGGTCCTTAATTCCGCACTTGCTGGTACTTGTTGTTCTCCAAGGACCAGCATGTGTGGGAGACTTGCTGGGACCTGTAGTCCTACTGCAAAAGACAATTTTTAAACTTTCATATACCCCACACTACACTATCAACCCAGCACCCACCATCCAGGGGTGCCGGGGAGAGCCCTGGACTATCATTCCAGGCCTGGGGTGCCCTGAAGAGGGGGACCCCTTTATTGTGGGGGTCTTCAACTCCCCAGGGAACTACAGACTGTGCTGAATAGTAGTCAGGGGTGATGCTTCAGTTGGGCGACTCTGTCAATGGGCTCCCCTGGCTTTGGCATTACCCCCCACTAGAAAAAGTTCTGTGCTGGTCCTTGAATTTACAGGGGAACCCTATGCATTTTCTGCTGTATTTCCAGAATCAGGACTGTTGTGCTCAATATAGGGGACACCTACATAGTTTGTTCCCTGTATTTTGGCAACCAGAACTGGTTCTGAAAATTCTGGTGCTGATTGTGCTTCATACAGGGGACCCCTACATTGTTTGTCCCTTGTATTTAGCACAACCAGTACTGGGTCTCCAGAGCCCGGGGCAGGTTGTACCTTTGGGGGGGAAGCCAGGTGGTTTTTTTATATACAGTATACTTTTATTCAGTTTTTTAACACAGATGCATGGATGGATCTCCCTGATCCATCCATGCATCTGTATCTTACTGATTTTTTTTTTTTATTAGCTGTAAGCCACATAGATTGCACTGATCCATGCATGTGTCTCTGAATCATTTATTTAACACAAATGCCTGCATTACGAATCTCACTGATCCTTGAATGCAGTCAGCTATCTTTAGAACTTGCACAATAATTCTTAAGTCAAAATGTGCTATATAAGGACTATATTGTGTCCTGGAGTTGCGGGGTGTGTTCTAGGGAAATTGTTCACTATATCGCATTATGAGCTCATTGTACTGTGTTTAGGGGCCTTAAGAATCAGTTCAGTACTGGGACCATCAGAGCCAGTGAGCCTTTCTGTCCAATGCTGCTGGTCCTGTGCACTGCTCCAATGCTGCCACTGCTCTGCTCACCTGCTGCTGTCCCTGTGCACTGCCTCACTGCTGCCACTGCCCAGCATGCCTGTAGCCTGCCCCATCAGCCGTCTCTCCCTCTACACTCCCAAAACACCTCAGGTGTGCTATCCTCTCCACCAACAGAGCTAGTGTACCATTTTGTTGCCCTTCTCCCCTGCAGGTGGCCCGGTTTGCTGCTCCCTTCCCTGATAGGTAATAAATTATAAAAAGCAATGTAATTCCATAGACAAAAAACCTTATGGTTTCACATGTCCCATTAAGGCTTCTTAGACATGATCCCAAAACCTACTGAATTTCTGCCACTCAAACTGAAAAAAGCAATGAAATTCTGATCATTAAGGCTGATGCCTTAATGGATGTGTTCCTTGTGAAATACAGATATGGTATGCCATCACACCCCGTGGTTAACTACAGATTCAGCACTCTCACAGAGTGAGATTGCAGTCACTCACAAAATGGTGGAGCTGCTAATTCACACAATTATATGCTCATTGGAATACACATATGCAGTCTATGCAACTGAAGTCTGAGCAAAAATTAGAGCTGTACAGATGGGATAAGATTGGGGTGGATGGGGAAGAGACAGAGCGGTGCAGATGGGGGAGGCAGAAGATGTATTGGGGTGGGGGAGATTAAGCAGCACAGGTGGGGGGGAGCCATAATGATGCAGATGGGTGGAAATCAGTGGTGCGGATGGGGGGGACAAAGTGATGCAGATGGGTGGAAAACAGCGGTGTGGATGCGTTGGTGACAGAGTGGCATGTTTTGAGAGAACAGAGCGATGTGGATGGGGGTATAGAGATGCATGGATGCGGGAAGACAGAGCAGTGCAGATGGGTAAAGACAGATTGGTTATGATGAGGGAATATAGACTAGCACAATGGGAGAACACACATCAGTAGGGATTGGGGAAGTCAGATTGGTGCAGAGGAGGGGAAGACAGAGTGGTGCAGGTGGGGTAAAATAGAGTGCCACAGTTGGGGGAGACATAGTGGTTCAGATGGAGGATGAAAGACTGTCACACATGAGGGGAAGACAGAGTGGCGTGGCTGGGGGCGAGGTAATGGTGCAGATGGAAAGAAACAGAGTGGCACGGATGCAGGAAGACAGGGTTGTGCAGATAGGGAAAGACAGATTTGTTTGGATAAGGAACAAACAACTAGTACAGTTAGGAGACCACACAGCTATAGGGATTGGGGAAGATAGAGCACAATGGAGGTGCAGATAGTGTACTTGCATAGACTGAGTGTGATAGTTTTAGAAATTAGGGAGCTGAATGTGTATTCTGAATGAGATGGATGTATGGCGTGAGAAGGATGTTGGAACCCAGTGGGATTGTTATGGTGAACAAATGGGAAGTTTGTGGGCACTGAGGGCCTGATTCAGAGCCGCTCGTAAGCAGCTGCTCATTTGCTCCAAGCGATGTTCGCACATCTGTGTATGGCTATGGGTCGTAATGCGCATGCGCCAACCAGTCATTGTGGTCGGAAATTGTGCGCTCGCAAAACAGTGAGGGCCTGCTAATTTGAGTGACAGAGGCGTTTGTGGGTGGTAACAGGGGAAGGTGCTTGAAAACGGGGAGTGGAGATCCGAACGCATGCGTGCCAAATGGTCAAAACGGGCATTTAATGGGAGTGCATAATTAGTAAGGTAGTGTCATCGACCACGTCACTTGATTGTCTTTTAGCCTGAACTGCTCACAGTGATTGCGGGAAGTAAAACCTACCACAAGCACTGCGAGCAGTTCAGACGCCTTTCGATGTACTCGATTAATCTAATAAATAGCGGAGATGATGTTTGATGCGAACGGCCAGGGGGCGTCTTGACAAAATAGGGGACGCATGTTTCATTTGCTCGCTCAGACATAGAGGCATCAACAGACCGCAAAGAGCGAGCGCTCAATTTAAATAGCCAGCCCCCTTTTCAGAACAACCATTCGCAAATAGTACTCAGGACCTGATTCGGAGCCGGACACTATGTGTGTGCCACATAACTGCTCAGACCTCATTTGCATGGACTGCATGTGTGAATTCCAATGAGCATATAATCTGTGAATTAGCAGCTCAACCATTTTGTGAGTGACAGCAATCTCACTCTGTGAGAGTTCTGAATCTGCAGTTAACCAAGCTGATTTTTGACAGAGATGATGATGGCATACCATATCAGTATTGAGCAAGGAACATGTCCATTAAAACGTCAGCCATAATGATCAGAATTTCATTGCTTTTTTAAATTTGGTGGCATAAATTCAGTAGCTTTTGTGAAATTTCTGATTATGTCAACGAAGCCTTAATGAGACATGTGAAACTGATAGTTTTTTTGTCTATGGAATATATATATAGATATGTGGTAGTATCTGCTTGATATTTTTGTGTATATTTTTCTTAAAGAATAGATAAATGTTTTACATATCGTGTATGTTTATTTGTTATTTTTATGCACATTCTGTCTCTTGGCACTTTCCACATCATATATATTTATTATGTCACATTTGGTTACTATAGCGCACCATTCCCAATGTGCCGCAGCGGGTTGCTAACCCCTGCTGCAGTCTGTACAGGACAAACAGCAACCTTGGTTACCGAACCACAAGGCCCAGGGTCGAGACGCAGTGTGATGACATAATCAGCAAGCGGTGCCCGGAGGCGAAAATGAACATCTTCACCTGTGCATTCCTTATGGTATATAAGGTAAGCACATTTACAATATGCTGTTTATGCACACTCTGATGACAAGGCCGCCCCGGCTTTGAAACGTTGGTTGAATATATGCACTAAAGTCACTTTATATCAAGTCCGATGGAGTGCCGCTTGTTTCTTTCTTTGGAGGAATTGGTGGAGTATATGCTATCTTAGGAAGGCACCCCAGCAGTGAATACTTGGTTACCTTGAGTGCCATCTACATGCTATATATATATATATATATATAGATATATATACACACTGTGATAGGATCACTGGTAAAGTGGTCTGTGGCAGGTACATTTGTCCCAGATTCCTGTCTTATGTGTTTAAACCCCCAGGAGAAAGTCTGCAGTGTAGCAGGCTTGAGTCTCTGCTTTTTGAAAAGCCGGTTTGGGACCTGGGGGTTGTGGGTGAGAGGAGAGGGAGGGCTCCACCCACGGCCACCCCAGGTTTTGGATCTTGCAGCCTGGTAACAGGCTTGTTAGGGTTTCCACCTGAGAGTGGCCAATATAAGCTTAGTTTGTTTAGGGCTGAGTGTCTCACCTGGGAGAGCAGGCAGGGAGTTTGATCAGAGATACTTGAAAACCTATTTGTAAGTGCTGTGCTGTGCCTTTGTTGCTGGCGAGGGCATTAGGCCCTGCCAGGTTCTTGTAGTGAGGGAAGTCACTTGTGAAGTTAGTGCCCCGACAGGGCTAGGATTTATGTTTTATTTTCTTTATGTTATTTCTGACATTGTACAATAAAGACTGGCGCCGACCAGCTTGTACTCTAATCCAGTCTGGCGTACTGTTTCCCAGCTGCTGTGTGTGTAAGGAAGGAGTCCTTTACCCAGGAGAGGGACCCCCTAACCTGACTGTGTCACAACACATACATATATACACATATACACAAATACACAGAGAGAGAGAGAGGAAGAGAGAGAGCGTTAAGCTTTACTCCCATCTTGCTGCTTTCAGGAGTGGTTGGCATTTTCACAAGCTTTTATTCAGTGTGGTTTATCTAACCCAGCACCTGCTTTTCACCCTTATCTACAGCTTGGTAGTTGAAACAATAGAGAACTTTGCAGCTCCTACCTTATCCCTCTTCTTTCCTCTACAGCTGCTTACTCTTTTACACTGCAGAAACCAACCCTCCAGGCCACTCACCCCTCACAACATCTGCCGGGAATCAGCCAAGGATGGCCAGTGTTTTCATGCATCTTATGCTAGTGAAGCACACAGCCCCTGGCTATAGCACACCAAGAAAATGGGGCCAATACTTCCCTGATGTCTCTCTACCACCAAACAGCCCTAGCCTGTCAATCAGGCTGCAGCTTCTGGGTAGTGCAAGCGAGCTCACAGAAGTAGAACTGCACATGGGAAGTACAGATCCTGCGTATTAGCAGAGCTTTGAACATCGGACTTGTATGCAAATCATTGTGTTTGCGTACAATTCTGAATCAGCCCATATTGTTTTTAAAATATAATGTTCCTTTAAGTTTTTGAAGTTTTTGTGCTTTTCATGAATTCTTATACAAATTGCTTTACATCTAATTCCTATAATTAATGATTCATATAAGCTATGTTCTACAAGTACTCCAATAAAATACATCTTCATAAGTGTTAATAAGCAATTTCATTTAAGGATATTGCACCATTTGAATCCAGCATGTTTCCCTTTGCCTGTCTTGCAGAAGATATCGAGGTATATTAATTTCCCATTCTGATAGCAGCAGCAAGTTAGTTGATTTATTTGCAATCATGCTAACATGGATAATTGCTTGGAGAGCAGTCTTTCTTGTAAGCATAAATTCTCAATTAGCACCTTAATTGTAAACAACATTCATATTGTTTGTAAAACCCATTATTCAAAAATGTTTTGCAGTAGTGAATAAGAAAAAATTGCTTTGAACTTTGCCAAAGACATTTTACAATACCACTAATTATAAATTACTGTATGTCCTCATTTCCGAGCCAGCAAATATTAAGTTTGTAGAGAACATCTTTGCAAGTTGTTACAGTACTTTTGTTGTAATTGTTGTTTCATTACATCACAATTAAAAAAGAGCTGCTATTATATCTGTCACCATTAACACAGTTATGCATTTTAATAATAGTCAATGTTTTATTTTGTATGTAAATTTAGTGTTCTATTGTTGTCCAACTCTCTTTTTGGCAGATATCAAATATATTGACAGAACTGTAATAAGTAGCATCTTGGCTATGCTGAGTGACCAATCAGATGATAAATAATAACTAAAAGGAACAAATGTTTTCAATGTATAAGAATGAAGATGAGTATTATATAAAACAGCATTGGTATTTGTCACAGTTATTGAAACTGTTAAACATAGATGTAAAAATCGGTTCAATATAGTAATGATTATAATAAATATTTTCCCTAGTGCTTAGGGTTTTCTTAACTGTTTCTTTGTGACCTTAGGGATAGAATAATATTTTTTTTATTGAAGCATACAACAGTAAAAACAAAGGCATGGTCATACATAACAACAAAATATAATAGAATAAACTTAGTGGATACAAAGATGTGCTCAGAGATGACACAAAAATAGAGACAAATCAGTCACTATGAGGAAGAGGTACAAGCAAATCAACATAAGGTGCATTAGATTAAATCAATTTCAAATGTTGACTCTATGAATCCATGAAACAGAAAACAGTTAACCTGGTCCACTTGGATGGATTGGAGGATCCCCCGATAGCAGTCTGGTCTCATACCACTGCGTATTGTGAAAACATTACAATTTGTGAAGTTGTGTTTTAAGATCCACAGATAGTGATTCTATATATTGTACACTTCCCTTATCAGGAAAAAGTTTTCAGTATGCATTTCTTTATTGAAGGTGGATTCTAGCCAATCCATATTAAAGGCATATAATAATTTGCTATGAAAAAGGGACATATTGGTGGGTCCAGTTCAATCCATTTATATAAAATGTATTTTCCAGCCACTGCCAATACAATCAACAGTGTGTTTTTACTGTCCTTCAAAAATCTAAAGGATAGAGGGGCAATCCCCAGAATATTCACTTTTGCAGATAGTGGGGGATAATTAAATAGATAGGTAGGTAAAGGCAAATTTGCTCACCTGATACAAAAAAACAGAAATAAGGGGCAGTTCCACATACAGTGCAGAAAATAGGAATTGGGTGCATTACACTTGGGGCAAGTTTCTGTTTCAGAGAGGCCTATCAAAAACCTGAGATAGATAATAATTATGATAGATATTATACTATATAACATTTATTTATGCATGCTAGAATAGAGAGCAGTTATAGAATAAGAGAAAGTCTTTAAAAGTTGTAAAATAATATGTGAAAAGATCTATAACCAAAATAATCCAATTATTACTTCTGTATGGTCTAGAGAGACATGTAAAAGTTTATAGTGAGTGGATATCACCTTTTTTCCACCTAGTGGTAGACATAGTATGGTGTCTCAAACTGGACCAATCAAGATATGAAATGCTGTATTACTGAACTGGCATAGTGTTGTATTTGGCAGAATGCCAAAGGTTATGATTGGGGAATACTATACAGATTGTAATCAGTGGGTTCTTTTAGTTTTAATTTTGATTAACACATGGAATGTTTTATTCCCCCTTAGGGACTAAGAAATAAACGGCCATTTTGAAATTCCGAATTAGCCACTAGGGGTATGAAGAGAGAATGGTGACTGTTAAGAAGCCACCGGTTGTAGAAAAAATGCCATACCTTCCACTATATCATTAATAATGGATAAGGCACTGTTGGATTTGCAGTTTTTAGGAAAAAGTAGCCACCCATAATGAAAGTGGGCTGTGCTTTCTAAAAAGAGAATATTTCTAGTCACTTGACTATAAAGTATATGTACAATGAGTAGCACTCTCTCCCAGTATGATAGATTTATATATATATATATATATAACACGGCTCAGGATGGCACTCCAAGAAATAATATCAATGCGTAGGTGCCCTCCACAATGGTACCGACATGTGTCAGCCCAAATCATAGATCCAACGAGGCGGCACTCTGTAAATAATTTCACTGAACACAGGGATGAAAAAATCCGACGTTTCAGAGCTATTTTATACTCCGTCCTGAAGGTACAAACCACAAATACAAATGAAACACATTAAATACACTCACCCACCCTCACGTGTCCTCCATACCGCCTGCCATCCGGGACCGGGGCGCACTCCGATGACGTCAGAACACCCAACTCCCACGCAGGCACATCACAATGACGCGTCAGCGTCAGGATAGGGGAAGACCTCAACAGACCGCGTCCCGGTCACCCGGGCAACAGAAAACAGCACATCAAAGGCATGACATATTAAATACTGTGGATATCAAAAAACAATACATGTCACATCTAAGACAATACTAAGTGCATCTTATACAATACAAGACAAACCAACAAAAAACAGATAAACTAGCATGAATATATATCAGACACCATGGTGGATAGAGGAGCTACTTTCCAAATCCCATATTTCAAAAAGCACATCATATACTACATCCTGAGAGGCTGGACCATAAATATGAATCACACTTCATTAAAGATGATTGCAATATATCATAAGGAGAGTACGTATAAACTCCATACACAAATAGTGTGACATATGCTAAATTCACAAATACTTTTAACATTATTTAAAAGGAATTGTATACCAAAAATTCAGACATAGTGTACTGAGCTACAAACGTCCTATGGTAGAGTTTACAGAAAGCAGTGCAAACCCAGATTTTCATTTAATCCCCTGGGAGCTAATGCTTCAAGTCTAAAGATCCATCTGGACTCGCATTGTAGCAATAGCTTTGATCTATCACCACCCCTGGGAGGGGGTGGAACATGATCAATAATCATGTAGCGCAGCGTAGCTAGACTATGACCCTTGGTGCAAAAGTGCCTGGCCACCGGCTGTTCGCTGTTGCCTGAATTGATCGTGGCACGAATGGCCGAACGGTGTAATGCCATACGCTCTCTTAAGGTTCTATCGGTCTTTCCCACGTATATGAGGCCACAAGGGCACACAATCATATATACTGTGAACTTTGTGGTACACGTAACCCGGTAGCGTATTTTACATTTCTTGCCACTGTATGGATGTGAAAAATGGCTACCCGTCATCATTGATCGACAAGTTAAACAATTAAGGCATTTGAAGCATCCAACTTTGGGACTTAAAAAACCTTCTGGTTTTGCTACTCCAAAAGTGCTGATATCAGTCTTGACGATCCAGTTGCATAAGTTACGCCCCCTAGTATAGCAGGGCATAACCCGCGACTTCTGTAGTCTTAAATCTGGATCAGTGCCCACAATGGGCCAAAATTTCCTGACAGAACTATTGATCTTATGGCTACACGGATGATAATGTTTCACCCAGGGGATCTTATGTTCATAATCAATATTGTGTTCCCTAGACCTAAGCAACTCCTCCTGGGGTATAGAAAGTGCCCTAATTTTCGCCTGTAATAATAAATCATATGGATAACCATGTTGGCGAAATTTATCAAACATTAATTCCATATGTTTCAAGGCTGTAGTCTCTTCACTACATATCCTGCGAGCCCGCAGGAATTGTGAATAAGGCAGACCATATTTTAATGGTCTTGGATGACAACTACCATAGTGTAAAATCGTGTTTCTATCGGTACTCTCTCCTTATGATATATTGCAATCATCTTTAATGAAGTGTGATTCATATTTATGGTCCAGCCTCTCAGGATGTAGTATATGATGTGCTTTTTGAAATATGGGATTTGGAAAGTAGCTCCTCTATCCACCATGGTGTCTGATATATATTCATGCTTTTTTATCTGTTTTTTGTTGGTTTGTCTTGTATTGTATAAGATGCACGTAGTATTGTCTTAGATGTGACATGTATTGTTTTTTGATATCCACAGTATTTAATATGTCGTGCCTTTGATGTGCTGTTTTCTGTTGCCCGGGTGACCAGGACGCGGTCTGTTGAGGTCTTCCCCTATCCAGACGCTGAAGCGTCATTGTGATGTGCCTGCATGGGAGTTGGGTGTTCTGACATCATCGGAGTGCGCCCCGGTCCCGGACGGCAGGCGGTATGGAAGACACGTGAGGGTGGGTGAGTGTATTTAATGTGTTTCATTTGTATTTGTGGTTTGTACCTTGAGGACGGAGTATTAAATAGATCTGAAACGTCGGATTTTTTCATCCCTGTGTTCAGTGAAATTATTTACAGAGAGCCGCCTCGTTGGATCTATGATTTGGGCTGACACATGTCGGTACCATTGTGGAGGGCACCTACGCATTGATATTATTTCTGGGAGTGCCATCCTGAGCCGTGTTTTATGATGTATGAGTGGCAGGAGGGATGCTACTGATACTGGAGTTGGGCACCCATTTCTATTGATACTAACTCATTTATATTTCCTCAATTAATCTTGTCCTATTGGAATAGGATTTGGGGATTGTGACACCATGGCTGAAGGAGGAGATGAGGAGCGTGATGACACCTATCAGGCCATTAATATGGCATTATTAACTCAGGGAAATACACTTATGTTCTCTGACTCTGAGGCCGAAGCTATCCTGTGGAAGGAGCAATTTTGCGAGGATGAAGCCACAAAATCTCTACAGCACTTATATCGAGACTGGTATAAACTAAATCAAATGAACTGGATTTTCATTACCATGCTCTGACACTCAGTGACTATTTTAAACAAAAAATAATTCCAAGCGGCTTTCATGTTAGAAATTGTCCCACTATTGGCCGCCACAATACTAATTTCTGCAAAAGGTGGATAGCAATATTGAATAAATGTTGCTATGACCTCATACTGCTGGCTATTGAGGAAGCGACACGTGAACTTGCAGTGGTGAGGGAAAAACTGACCACCTTTGAAAGTGAACACAGGATGTCTTTTGAATCAGATATGAATGTGTCATGGCTGGAGAAATTAAACACCCAAGTAACGGCTTATAAACATGAGTTGATTCTATTTAAAAAGAAAAAATGGCCAAAGTTGCATTGGACTATGACCAAACCGAGTTTACTATTGGGTAAATAATGGACGGAGTGAACAGCGTCGCCCTGAGAGACGGGGCTTTAGACAGATGTATAGTAACTCCGATTCATCACAGCAAAACACCAGTGATTCGGAGGTGGGCATTGGTAATACATCCCAACGCTATGGCCCTTTAGGGAGAGGCATGATGCACCCATCACCCCTAAGAGGTGGCGGAGGTACGCCAGGAGAAGCAGGCAATGGGTGAGGATGCGAACGAAGGAGAGTGGGAAGACCCCCCCTTCAACGCAATCGTCGGTAATTAATATTTCCTCACGGACACTGACTGAGTCAGAAATTAGGGTACTGAGCTTTGGCCTTTCATATGTACCTACCACCAAATTGGAACCCATGTCATGGGAGATAGAGAAATATCGCCTCAACAGACAACTGAGGTTACATGAATTTTATCATGGAGTTAAAGCTACACCGAGACCTTTTCAAGATTCCATCAGTGACATTCCAGGATCGTTAAACAAATTTCAATCCAGATCTTCTTTTGAGCCAGCATCGAACAATGCGGCAATTAAAACGTATATTCGATTACTTGACCAAGATGTCAAGAAATTAATTCCAACTAAGAATGATCACTTTGGCTACAGTAATCTCTCTAAGGAGGAATGGGGAGCGCTGTGTAATATGTCCAATTATAGAGATGTAATTTTTTGCCCCGCTGATAAAGGCGGGGCTATTGTTGTTCAGGATATTGATCAATATATGGGCAAAATTGAGAGGCAACTCTCTGATGTTTTGGTATATAGACCCTTAACTAGCGATCCCACTGCTATCTTCTCTAGACAACTATTTGAGAGATTGGATCAAGCAGTAAGTGAGGGACAGATATCAAGTCAATTAAGGGATGTACTTGTCCCAAAATTTCCTGTTACGGCACTCCTGTATATGTTGCCCAAGATACACAAATGCCTGGACAATCCCCCTGGTCGACCGATTATATCGGCCAGGGGATCATTGTTCCAGGCAGTATCAGTGTATCTTGATACTATTCTACAGCCGTGTATTAAAGATCATCCTCGATATTTATTAGATACTACCTCTTTTTTAAGGAAAATACACAGCATGACCTCCATTCCAGAGGGTAGCTACCTATGTAGCATTGATATCAGTAGCTTATATACGGTAATACCTAATAATGAAGGGCTGTTGGCGGTGAAAAAATTGTTGATGGATAGTCCCCATTTTGTTGGTCCTGATATTAATTTGATACTCGATCTCCTTGAGATGATCCAGACCAAGAATTTATTTTTGCATGACAATAAATTGTTTTTACAGCTCATTAGCGTAGCGATGGGGTCGAATGTGGCCCCATCCTACGCCAATGCATATATGTTCTTTGCAGAGCATGACATTTTTTTTCAGGATGTCTATGTATCTTGCAGAATCATTTTTATGCCAGATACATAGACAATATCTTTTTGGTGTGGACAGGGTCTGAATCTGAGTTCGTGGGCTTTATTGAGCAACATAACCAGACTAGTAGTCCCATTAAATTCACATACAGTATTGATTTGACTAGTGTGAATTATCTGGATGTCAACTTGGAACTCAAGGCAGGTAGATTAATTACACAGCTTTACTGTAAGAGTACCGATAGAAACACGATTTTACACTATGGTAGTTGTCATCCAAGACCATTAAAATATGGTCTGCCTTATTCACAATTCATGCGGACTCGCAGGATATGTAGTGAAGAGACTACAGCCTTGAAACATATGGAATTAATGTTTGATAAATTTCGCTAACGTGGTTATCCATATGATTTATTATTACAGGTGAAAATTAGGGCACTTTCTATACCCCAGGAGGAGTTGCTTAGGTCAAGGGAACACAATATTGATTATGAACATAAGATCCCCTGGGTGAAACATTATCATCCGTGTAGCCATAAGATCAATAGTTCTGTCAGGAAATTTTGGCCCATTGTGGGCACTGATCCTGATTTAAGACTACAGAAGTCACGGGTTATGCCCTGCTATACTAGGGGGCGTAACTTACGCAACTGGATCGTCAAGACTGACATCAGCACTTTTGGAGTAGCAAAACCAGAAGGTTTTTTAAGTCCCAAAGTTGGATGCTTCAAATGCCTTAATTGTTTAACTTGTCGATCAATGATGACTGGTAGCCATTTTTCACATCCATACAGTGGCAAGAAATTTAAAATACGCTACCGGGTTACGTGTACCACAAAGTTCATAGTATATATGATTGTGTGCCCTTGTGGCCTCATATACGTGGGAAAGACCGATAGAACCTTAAGAGAGCGTATGGCATTACACCGTTCAGCCATTCATGCCGCGATCAATTAAGGCAACAGCGAACAGCCGGTGGCCAGGCACTTTTGCACCAAGGGTCATAGTCTAGCTACGCTGTGCTACATGATTATTGATCATGTTCCACCCCCTCCCAGGGGTGGTGATAGATCAAAGCTATTGCTACAATGCGAGTCCAGATGGATCTTTAGACTTGAAGCATTAGCTCCCAGGGGATTAAATGAAAATCTGGGTTTGCACTGCTTTCTGTAAACTCTACCATAGGACGTTTGTAGCTCAGTACACTATGTCTGAATTTTTGGTATACAATTCCTTTTAAATAATGTTAAAAGTATTTGTGAATTTAGCATATCTCACACTATTTGTGTATGGAGTTTATACGTACTCTCCTTATGATATATTGCAATCATCTTTAATGAAGTGTGATTCATATTTATGTTCCAGCCTCTCAGGATGTAGTATATGATGTGCTTTTTGAAATATGGGATTTGGAAAGTAGCTCCTCTATCCACCATGGTGTCTGATATATATTCATGCTAGTTTATCTGTTTTTTGTTGGTTTGTCTTGTATTGTATAAGATGCACTTAGTATTGTCTTAGATGTGACATGTATTGTTTTTTTATATCCACAGTATTTAATATGTTGTGCCTTTGATGTGCTGTTTTCTGTTGCCCGGGAGACTGGGACGCGGTCTGTTGAGGTCTTCCCCTATCCTGACGCTGATGCATCATTGTGATGTGCCTGCGTGGGAGTTGGGTGTTCTGACGTCATTGGAGTGCGCCCCGGTCCCGGACGGCAGGCGGTATGGAGGACACGTGAGGGTGGGTGAGTGTATTTAATGTGTTTCATTTGTATTTGTGGTTTGTACCTTGAGGATGGAGTATTAAATAGCTCCGAAACGTCTGATTTTTTCATCCCTGTGTTCAGTGAAATTATTTACAGAGTGCCGCCTCGTTGGATATATATATATATATATATATATATATATATATATGCGCAACACCAAAGGTGGCACTCTAAGACTTGCAAAAATAGTCCAGTGATTTTATTAAACCATCAATGTTTCGGGGTAACTAGTGTACAACACAAATACTCACACTTAAATAACTCATCCCCCCGGACACTTCGTTTCTGTCTCCACCCAAACACCACCACGGCTTCCAGTCACCAAGTTTCCGGGCACTGCATTGTTCACGATACCGGAAGTCACATAATCAGTTCCCACCCGGTGCATGGAGCTGATGTAGCAGGGATGTCCCTATTATGGTCACCATGGTTACCATTATACAAAAAATCCATGAATAAATATAAGGTGAAGAATGTAAAATACATATACTTACGACTGCAAATGACATGGATCTGAATATATATTATTCAAAAGTTACTTGTGCAAAACATAATTGACAATAAATGCCATCATGTGATATAAAGTGCCATAGTATACAAAAACAAACATCTCATATATATGCAAATCAATATCATAGCATACATATATCTATAAAAATGTTAAACTTCCAAATACAGTGAAACATACTGAACAAAAATATAATTCAATTAGTAGTGTGTGCTCAAAGTCAGGGATTTTGTAGGGTTACAGTCAGGTGTATGATTAACCAATCATACCAAACAGGTGATAATGATCATCATTTTGATATGTAGGTTGAAACACAGTCATTAATTGAAACATAAATAGCTGTGTAGGAGGCTTAAACCTACTGTAGGTGAGGTCAGCCAAACTCTGCAAAAAATTTGAGGTTGTGGAAGAAAGTTTAATGTCACAAGTCATACACCATGGCAAGACTGAGCATAGCAACAAGACACAAGCTAGTTATACTGCATCAGCAAGGTCTCTCTCAGGCAAAGATTTCAAAGAAGTCTGGGGTTTCAATATGTGCTGTTCAAGCTCTTTTGAAGAAGCACAAAAAATGGGCAATGTTGAGGACTTTAGACTCAGTGGTCAGCCAAGTAAACTTAGTGCATCAGATGAAAAACACATCATGCTTACTTCCCTTCGAAATAGGGAGATGTCTAGTAGTGCCATCAGCTCAGAATTGGCAGAAACCAGTGGGAGCCAGGTATACCCATCTACTGTTCAGATAAGTCTGTCCAGAAGTGGTCTTCACAGAAGAAATGAAGCCAAAAACCATAACATGGAAAAAAAGGGCAAGAGACTCACCTATGCAAAAAAACATAGGAACTGGGGTGCAGAAAAATGGCAGCAGGTGCTTTGGATGGATGAGTCAAAACTGTAAATGTTTGGCTGTAACAGAAGGCAGTTTGTTTGCCAAAGGTCTGCAGGCAACAGTGAAGCATGGTGGAGGTTCCTTGCAAGTTTGAGACTGCATTTCAGCAAATTGAGTTGGGGATTTGGTCAGGATTAATAGTGTCCTCCTCAATGTTGACAAATAAAGGCAGGTACTTATCAATCATGCAATACCATTCAGTGAGGGATCTGATTGGCTCTAAAATTTATGCTGCAGCAGGACAATGACCACAAAAATACAGCCAATGTCATTTTAAGAACAATGGGCCTGATTCTGACCCGCTCGCAAATGCTGAGCGCTCGCAAGCGGGTCGATGGTGCCCAATTGCGCATGCGCACGACGGAGGCGGCTCCATTGTGCGCATGTGCGAAACCCGAATAAAGACTGCCAAGCCGTCGTTAAGGGTCTCACACAAAAGGTGATTGACAGCACGCCCCCTTTGGTGGGCGTGCCAGGGGTGTGGCTGCCCAGATTGAGGCGTTCCCATAGGAACGCCTACCGTCTGCGTCCGGCCCCACTGATGTCACTAGTGATGTCAGTGGGAGTGCTTTTGGCTCTGATAGAGCCAAAAGCACTCCTGGGCTTGCGGCAGCGAGACCCTACCACAGGGTCTCGTCGCAAGCCGAAGGTCGCGATGGTCTTGACCATCGGTACATTCTTTTTGGCCACTCGCATAAGCTGTGGGTGGTCACCCACAGCTATGCATGCAGCCAGGAGGCAGCTCCAATAATAGGTAGGATAGCCCTGATTCAGAGCGAGCGCTCTTGTCAGAGCGTCCGGCTCTGAATCAGGCCCCATGTTCAGTGTAAATAAGACCAAAAGTATTGGAAGTCATGATATAGCCCCCACAGGGCACTGGGGGTATAGTTGTTATGGTTCGTTTATGATTGCTGTTCAATTTTGCATTCGATTTTGGTTTGATTTTTTATGAAGGGATATACTAAAGGCCAAATCAAAAGTCTATTCAAACAGAAAAAGGAATTTGAAATTAAATCAAATTTCTGAAAAACATCAATGTTTTCATATAGAGGGCAATAGGACCCCTTCATTTACTAACATTCGATTTGTAAATCAAATAAAAAATGAACTCAAACTCGAACTGCAAATCCCCAAATGAATAGAAGAACTTAATGCATTCATATTCAGCATGATCAGTTTGATTCCACATAGATACATGCATGTTTCTTACTGTAAAAAGCTTATAAAGAGTTAATGTTTTAAAAAAAAGATGCGGGGTCCCCCCTAAATATACAACCAGCCCCAAACTTTACATAGCCAGTCCTGGTTATGTAGGTACAGGGAAAAAACAGCACCAGACCCTTTCTAGCGGGGATGGGGGGATAATATCACAGCCAGGGAAACCTATCACCCCATTCCCCAGCTAAAACATTACTCCTGACTGCTGTTCAGCCCAGGCCAGAGATCCCTGGAGAGTTGGGTGCCCCCCAATAAAAGGGTCACCCACTCCAGGGCACCCTAGGCTGATCCCCACCACACATGGGTGGTGGGTGGAGGGTTGATAGTGTAAGTGTAAAAAAAGAATAGTAAACATTGTCTTTATGAGTAGAACTGCAGGTCCCAGCAAGCCTCCCCTGCATGCTGGTACTTGGATAACCACAAGTACCAGCATGCATGGCATTAAGGGTCCGCTTGTACCTGTAGTTCACCTGTAAGGAAATGTTTAAATAAACAAACACAGTACACAAACAACATGACAGTATATTTTAATACATACATACATACACACTCACACATACTCACCTACATTACCTGGACTGGTCAACTTCTCCCTGTAGGCATCCTAGGTCTTTGTAAATTAAAAAAATTACAAAACCAGACCCATGCAACAGGTAACAACCACGATGGTGGTTACCTCCCGAATGAAGAGCTCAGATGTGATATCCCCCTACCGCTAGAAATGGTCTGGTGCTGGATGTGGAAAGTACAGAGGAACCCTACACTTTTGTCCCCTGTAATTCCAGAACCAGGACCAGATTAAGGGTGCTGGTTGTGCTAAGTACAGGTGACCCTACACATTTTTTCCCTGTACTTACACAACCAGGACTGGCTATGAAAAGTCTGGGGCTGGTTGTGTATTTAGGGGGGACCCCACATCACTTTTTTAAAACATTAACTCTTTACAAGCTTTTTACAGTAAGATACATGCATGCATCTCACTGATATGTGTATCTGTATCAAAATGAACTGCTCATGCTGAAAATAAAAGCATGAAGCAGTTCTATTCATTTTGGGCTTTGAAGTTCATTTTGGAGTGGGATTTTCTGTTCGTTTTGGACATGAACATGCAAAATTGAACAGCAAATCCCTTCTTAAACTTAAACAAGATTGAATTTGAGTTGCAAATCGAAAGCAAAAATCCATTCTTAGTAAATTTTAGTTTTGCTAAGGGATTTTGCTGTTCAAGTTCTATTCGATCTCAAGAGATTTCAGTGATTCCTAAAAATTAATCTCTAATCAAACTTTAGTAAATGTAACCCCTGATCTCAAAATCATGGAGTCTGTCTGGGATAAATGAAGAGACAGAAGGATTTGACAAAAAAGATTTGTGGTTAGTTCTCCAAGATGTTTGAAACAACCTCCCTGCTGAGTTCCTTCAAAAATTGTGTGCAAGCTCACCTAGAAGAATTGAAACTGTTTTGAAGGCAGACAAATATTGATTTGATTTAGATTCCTCTTTTGTTCATTCAATTAGCATTTTGTCAATTGCTAATAAATAAACTATTTACTATTTTTAAAGCATTCTTACTTTGCAGCATTTTTTCCACACCTGCCTAAAACTTTTGCACAGTACTGATATATATATATATATATACATACACACACACACACACACACACACACACACACACACACACACACACGTATACACATATACACACACACACACACACTAGGGATGTGCAGGCTCGGATAGGTTCGGGTTTGCATGCCGAGTTCGGATTTTTCCCTCCAAAAAAACGGAACTCAGGAAGAGGCAAAACGTCATCTTGCATGGACAAACATCATCATTCCAGGACAAAGTCCAAGAATGGTGATGTTTGTCAATGCAAGATGACGTTTTGCCTCTTTGAGTTCAGTTTTTTTGGAGGGAAAAATCCGAACTCGGCGTTCAAACCCGAACCTATCCGAGCCTGCACATCCCTAATATATACACACACACACACACACATATATATATACACACACATATACATATATACACATATACACAGCATGTGACGGCGGCACTCAGGTCAATAATCAGGGTAATGGAGGGAGGAAATACACCAACATTTCAATGTTTATTACACCTTTTCCAAGGTACAAATACATAAAACAGCTCACCATTGCAGCTACCACCATCACCGCATGTGTCCTACAACGTCACCGACCCGGAAGCTGACGCCCATATACGATGTCAGTACACCCGGCCGGTAGCCATAGTAACAATACCACAATAAGAAAAAACATACATGTGACCAGTAAACAGCAATAAAGCTTCCATAAGCACTACTACAACTGATTACATATGTAGAAAAACAGCTATTCATCAAGATATTATAACACATCACCACATGAAATCAATAACCATGTATAATTAAATTACAATGCACAAAGCAAAATAGACATGCGAATGGCAGCAAGACTCCATTTTAGAAAAAGAAAGCTTACACAGTGCCATCTTGCCAAAAATACATAATACCAACACAAAGCGCCATATTGCTAAAAAGTCGCAATTTAGCTATTCAGGACGCAAAGTTGCTAAAAAGTAACACAAACAGCTTTTTAATAATCTTCCCCAACACATACTGACAGTTTTCAGCACACATAGAAATGACTTCCCAACATGATAAAATCTCACATCACTATTTTGTAAAAAAAAATAGATAGTCAGCCTTCCCTCAAACGCATGCAGACAGTGTTTAACACAAACACTAACTTTTTAGCATTTGGAATCCTATACAAAGCCCATCCTTGAGAAAATCCCTATACCATAACACGACACAATATACCGTGGTGCTATGAGCATTTTTACATAAGAATATATGAGCTGTGGCAATTGTAATGTAACCTAGCTATGGAGCTACACAATTGAGTCCATCCCCACAACCAAAGCAAGCAGAAAAAAATGAGTGGGGCTCCGACTGCACTGCTGGGAGCCTCCACCCTGTATGAGAACTAAATTCACTGTATAAACACATTTTGCAATTTCAGTTTAAAGACATCAGAAAAATGCATGTGTGCTTGTGTGTATATGTATGTATATGTGTGTATTTATAATATATATATATATATATATATATATATATATGTATGTATGTGTGTGCATGTGGCCCATCATGCATGGACTTGCATGTATAATATCACACACAGTCTTATATTTGAAAAGTAGCAAAATTCCCTGCAACTCATACACACAATGTTAAACAGAACACAGTCAGCTTTTTAGTGATCCTTCCCAAAATCATACTGGCATGGCCACACACACACACATAGATGCCCTTCCAGCTTAGTGCTGCTCGCTGAGAGCCCCACCGACCCTCAGACGCACAATGCAATTCAGTTCTGTTTCTCCCCACATACATACATTTAAAAGCAATGGTCCCGTGATGCAAAAAGGATAATTATTACTTGGTTTAGTCGCAATGCTACCATATAAAGAAATTAATGTTTTCTGTAACTATGGCTTAGTAAATGACAACTGGACCATGTTTGGTGCCGTACTGATCTACTCTGTTTCAACAGCGTTTTGGTGGCATTGTTGAGAAGATCAGAACATGCGGCTATGAAATATGAATGTTAGGGAGAATAACTTCTTGAAATGTTGTATGCCATAGTTTAGACTAGATTTATTATGCAGCGGGAAAGTGGACACAATCAAGTTGTTGGAGGCTGGGTTGTGTCTTTGCACTGACCTATGAATTGTACCGTAACGGAAGAAGCAAGAAGAGGAACCAATGAGAACCTGCCAATGTTTTCTATTGTATTGCTTATCCCAGTACGGGTATATATGTGAGTGCTCTGAAACAAGATGCCAGTCTGCAGTGTTCCTGTTTATGCTGTCGGCGGAGGTCTCAATCTTGATGCCGCTATCTGGTCCCAGAGCGCACGCGTATGTATTGACTGTACCTTATGAACTAATGTTTGTACAATTTATTTTGCGCTCATTGTTAGATCATAGCGTGGTAACATCTGTACTTTTACCTGAACAATAATCTTTAGCGCGTTGGACTGCTATTCAACTGTCTTAGAGTTTTATTAATGGTAAAATTAAACACAGCGCTAACTAGTGACATCTTGTGGTTTTAGAAGGTATAGGCAAGTTTTGTCTTAGAGGTTCTAGGCAGGTGAATCTTACAGGTTTATAGGCAGGAATGTACTAAAGGTTTATTTACGATTCAACAATGTACAGCTATGAGGCTATATTGCTTGAAAAAGGTCCATTGGAAGACCGAAACATTGCTTTGTATATGAGCTTGGTATGATTTAATGAATAATCTAAGCTGCATATATTGGTGAGTGTATATATATATATATATATATATATATATATATATATATATACACACACATACATACACACACACATATACACACAGTCAGGTGCATTAATATTGGGACATTGACAGGATTTTCATATTTTGGCCTCTATTCACCACCACAATGGCTTTGGAATGAAACAAACAAGGTGTTCTTTAACTGCAGACTTTCAGATTTAATTTGAGGGTAATTACATCCAAATCAGGTGAGCAGTGTAGGAATTACAACAGTTTCTATATGTGCCTCCCACTCTTTAAGGGGACAAAAGTAATGGGACTATCAACTCAAAAGATATTTCATGGACATGTGTGGGCTATTCCCTCATTATTTCATTATCAATTAAGCAGGTAAAAGGTCTGGAGTTGATTCTAGGTGTGACATTTGCATTTGGAATCAGTTAATGTTGACTCTCAATAAGAGCTGTCACTATCAGTGAAGCAAGCCATCATTAGGCTGAAAAATCAAAACAAACCCATCAGAGAGATAGCAAAAACATTAGGTGTGGCCATATCAACTGTTTGTAACATTCTTAAAAAGAAAGAATGCACCGGAGAGCTCAGCAACACCAAAAGACCTGGAAGACCACGGAAAACAACTGTGGTGGATGACAGAAGAATTCTTTCCCTGGTGTAGTAAAACCCCTTCACAACAGTTGGCCAAATCAAGAACACTCTCCAGGAGGTAGGTGTATATGTGTCAAAGTCAACAATCAAGAGAGGACTTCACAGAGTGAATATAGAGAGTAAACCATTGGTGAGCCACAAAAACAGGAAGACCAGATTAGAGTTTGCCAAACAACATCTAAACAAACCATTTCAGTTCTGGAACATCCTATGGACAGATGAGACAAAGATCAACTTGAACCAGAGTGATGGGAAGAGAAGAGTATGGAGAAGGAAAGGAACTGCTCATGATCCAAAACATACCACCTTATCAGTGAAGCATGGTGGTGGTAGTGACATGGCGTGGGCATGTATGGCTGCCAATGGAACTGGTTCCCTTGTATTTATTGATGTGACTGCTGACAAAAGCAGCAGAATTAATTCTGAAGTGTTTCGGGCAATATTATATGCTCATATTCAGTCAAATGCTTCAGAACTCATTGGACGGTGCTTCACAGTGGAGATGGACAATGACCCAAAGCATACTGCAAAAGCAACCAAAGAGTTTTTTAAGGCTAAAAAGTGGAATGTTATGCAATGGCCAAGTCAATCCCCTGACCTGAATCCAATTGAGCATGCATTTCACTTGGTGAAGACAAAACTGAAGGCAAAATGCCCCAAGAACAAGCAGGAACTGAAGACATTTGCAGTAGAGGCCTGGCAGAGCATCACCAGGGATGAAACCCAGTGTCTGGTGATGTCTATGCATTCCAGACTTCAGACTGTAATTACCTGCAAAGGATTTGCAATAAAGTATTAAAAAGTGAAAGTTAGATTTAGGATTGTTTAGTTTGTCCCATTACTTTTGGCCCCTTAAAAAGTGGGAGGCACATATAGAAACCGTTGTAATTCCTACACCGTTCCCCTGATTTGGATGTAATTACCCTCAAATTAAATCTGAAAGTCTGCAGTTAAAGCGCATCTTGTTTGTTTCATTTCAAAGCCATTGTGGTGGTGAATAGAGGCCAAAATATGAAAATTCTGTCAATGTCCCAATATTTATGGACCTGACTGTATTATAGGACCATTGACACAGGTGACTACATGCAGCCATGAGGAAGAGTCTGGTGACTTGAAATGCATTGGTGGTTTATTGTTCTCACCTATGCACATCTATAAGTACGAGTGGTATTCCAACTAGTTAACCTACTCGGTCTAACTCTAGGGAAGTTTTTGGAGCCTCCCACTTACTAATAGCCATTTCCAAGCTCCCTCTGGTTGGAGCCATCATGGTATGGTTTCATTCCTTACAGTCCCAATATTTATGCACCTGACTGTATAATAAATATATATATATATATATATATATTTTGTGATAGGATCACTGGTAAAGTGGTCTGTGGCAGGTACATTTGTCCTAGATTCCTGTCTTATGTGTGCTAAACCCCCAGGAGAAAGTCTGCAGTGTAGCAGGCTTGAGTCTCTGCTTTTTGAAAAGCCGGTTTGGGACCTGGGGGTTGTGGGTGAGAGGAGAGGGAGGGCTCCACCCATGGCCACTCCAGGTTTTGGTTCTCGCAGCCTGGTAACAGGCTTGTTAGGGTTTCCACCTGAGAGTGGCCAATATAAGCCTAGTGTGTTGAGGGCTGATTGTCTCATCTGGGAGAGCAGGCAGGGAGTTTGCTCAGAGACACTGGAAAAACCTATCTTGTGAGTGTTGTGCTGTGCCTTTGTTGCTGGTGAGGGCATTGGGCCTTGCCAGGTTCTGGTAGTGTGGGAACCACCTGTGAAGTTAGTGCCCCGACAGGGCTAGGAATTAGGTTTTGTTTTATTTATGTTATTTCTGACATTGTACAATAAAGACTGGCGCCGACCAGCTTGTATTCGAATCCAGTCTGGCGTACTATTTCCCAGCTGTTGTGTGTGTGTAAGGAAGGAGTCCTCTACCCAGGAGAGGGACCCCCTAACCTGACTGTCACAATATGGTGGAGAATGCAGGCACCCACACACACTGAAGATGCAGCAAGAGGAAAACTTTCCGTTTAAAAATTAAAGGGACAGACACCCAATTGGTGAGTGTGGAAATAACTGTGTCCTTGGAGTCCCATAGAGGAGGCGTCAGCCAATGCTCAGATAGGCAAGGTTCAGCTTCCAACCTACACCCCAGGACAAAATGGAGGACATTATTAAGGCCTTGCTCCAAGCTACAGCAGCTCAGCAGGAGACAAACAAACTTCAGCAGGAATCTACCAGAGCTCAACAGGAGACTAACAGACTTCAACAGGTCGCCATTGAGGAAACCCGCCAGGCCTTAGCGGAAAACAGCCAGGCCATAAGAGAGGTGGTACAGCACCTGGTCGCCCGGCCCAGAGAGGTTACTACTGATCCTCCCACCCCCACTCACTCCGTACGAGCCAGTCACTTCCTCCAAAAGATGACTTCGGGCGATGATGTGGAGGCCTATCTCGCTGCATTTGAAAGAACGGCCGAAAGGGAGAGTTGGCCCAAGGAGCAGTGGGCCAGTCTGGTGGCACCTTTTTTGTCTGGGGAGCCACAAAAGGCCTATTTCGACTTATGCCTGGCTGATGCCAAGGACTATAAAAAAACTAAAACAGGAGATCCTAACTCACTTGGGAGTCACCACCTTTGTTCGTGCCCAACGGGTCCACCGCTGGGAGTTCCATAGGGACAAGCCTCCACGTTCACAGATGCATGACCTCGTCCATCTGTCCTCAAAATGGCTACAGCCTGAGACGCTGACGGGATCACAGATCGTGGAAAGGGTCGTGATGGACCGGTACCTGCGATCGTTACCTGCGACTCTGCGCAAGTGGGTGAGCCATGCAGACCCTAAGTCTGCGGACCAGTTGGTCGAGCTGGTGGAGAGGTACGTGGCAGCTGAGGAGCTGATGAGTATGCCCCACCGAGCCCTGATGGTGCACCGGCGAACTCCCACAGACACTGGTAAGACTGTTCCAGGGGAGAAGGGTGCTGGGCAGTGGAATGTACCTAAGACTGAGGGTGTAGAACCTGGAGTCAGGCCTGCCAGGCCAGGAAGGTTCTTGCCCCGTAAACGACTAGACATTAATATGACTCAGTGTTTCCGATGTGGTGGCTTCGGCCATATTGCCGCTAATTGTTCACTTACAACTGAACCTATGCAATGTGATACTGCTCATGTCTACCGCAGGGGGTCTTTCTTTGCATAGCCTGTACGGCTGACCGGCAGGCTGAGACTGATAAGCACATGTGTGTACTCACTGTAGATGGCAACCAAGTAGAGGCACTGTTAGACTCTGGTAGCTTGGTGACACTTATAAAAGCTGAGCTGGTGAACCCTTGAGGTGTAAGGGGAAAACTGTTGGTGTGACCTGCATACATGGGGATACTCGATATTATGTTACGGCCGAGGTGAACATCGAGACACCATGTGGCTCTGCTATAGTTTCTTTGGGTTTGGTGCATGGTCTGGTGTATGATGCAATATTGGGGAGAGACTTTGCACACTTCTGGAAGTTGTGGGAAAGCCGTTTTGTTCCAGAGGTGAACAACCCCGATCCATTTGAGAAGGTTGTCGATGTAGTGGAGGAGGGAGTTTCTTCTGAGTCAGAGTTATTCCCTTTTTCTACTATGGTTGGCGAACTAGAGAATGCGGAGCATGACGGTGGCCCGCCAACTGATGTGCCTCCCATTGAGGTGGGAAGTGTTGTTGGGCCAGGTGATCATCTGCCTGATTTAGAGGTCAGAAGAGAGGTCTTTGCCGTAGAGCAGTTGAATGACTCTACTTTGCTAAAAGCCAGGGAGAATGTAAAAGTAGTTGATGGTAAACCTGTAGACCCTGATAGTCCTTTGTCCTATCCCCACATGGCAATGTGTCAGGATTTGTTATATCAGGTGACTAAGAAGGGGGAAGATATTGTGGAACAATTAATAGTTCCCAAAGCCTACAGAAGAACAGTGTTGGATCTGGCCCATGGTCATATAACGGCAGGCCATCTAGGGGTACAGAAAACCACTGAGCGAATAATGCAGAGGTTTTTCTGGCCCGGGCTTCATAAAGAGGTGTCTGACTTTTGCGCATTCTGCCCTGAGTGTCAGTATCATGCTCCCAGGCCACATTTTAAGGGTCCACTAGTTCCATTGCCTATTATAGAGGTGCCGTTTGAAAGAATAGCGATGGATTTGGTTGGACCCTTAATGAAGTCTGCCAGGGGACACCAGTATATTCTGGTCATAATGGATTATGCTACCAGGTACCCGGAAGCGATCCCGTTGCGCAATACGTCAACCAAGACCATTGCCAAAGAGCTAGTTCATGTCTTTAGCAGGCTGGGTATACCCAAGGAGATACTAACTGACCAGGGTTCACCATTTATGTCAAAAGTCATGAAAGAGTTATGCCGCCTGTTCAAAATTGAACAGTTAAGAACTTCGGTTTATCACCCCCAAACCGATGGGCTGGTCGAGAGGCTTAACAAGACGTTAAAACACATGCTTAGGAAAGTGGTCGACAAGGATGGTAGGGATTGGGATTACTTATTGCCGTATTTATTGTTGGCCATAAGAGAGGTTCCCCAGTCCTCCGCCGGGTTTTCACCCTTCGACTTGTTGTATGGGAGACACCGAAGGGGGTTACTAGACATTGCCAAAAAGACATGGGAGGGGCAGTCTAGTCCTTACAAAATGGTGATTGAGTATGTTTCTCAAATGCAGGAGAGAATTGCTGCGGTAGTGCCGATAGTGAGTGAGCACCTGGAACAGGCTCAACAGGCACAGCAGAGGGTATACAACCGCAATGCCTGGTTACGCAGCTTTGCTCCTGGGGACAGAGTGTTAGTGTTGGTTCCCACTGTGGAAAATAAACTTTTGGCTAAATGGCAAGGGCCCTTTGAAATCTTAGAAAGTGTGGGACAGGTCAATTACAAAGTTTACCAGCCGGGGAAAAGAAAGCCAGAACAGATATACCATATAAACCTGGAAAGATAGAACGGTACTGTCGGCCATCCGAGCCCCTCCAGTAAATCCAGGGCCCTTAGTTCCCGAAGTGACCGTGGCAAAAACCCTGTCAGAAATTCAACAACAAGAGGTCAAGGAGTTTCTGATCAGAAATAGGGTGCTTTTCTCTGATGTACCTGGGAAAACCTCGGTCATTAAACATGACATAATCACTGACCCAGGGGTTAAAGTTAATCTAAAGGCCCATAGGTTTCCAGAAGCACAAAGAGAATCGGTGTCGAAAGAAATTAAAAATATGCTAGAGTTAGGGGTTATTGAAGAATCACATAGTGAATGGTCAAGTCCCATTGTGTTGATTCCAAAGCCTGATGGGAGTGTGCGTTCTGCAATGACTTCCGAAAGTTGAATAGTGTTTCAAAATTCGATGCCTACCCGATGCCAAGAGTGGATGAACTGATTGAGAGACTAGGGACGGCAAGGTATTTAACCACTCTTGACCTAACCAAAGGGTATTGGCAAGTACCGTTAACCGAGAGCGCCAAACAAAAGACAGCTTTTTCAGCACCAGAGGGCTTGTTTCAGTACAAGATGTTGCCCTTCAGGCTACATGGGGCACCTGCTACCTTCCAAACAATGATGGACAGGATTCTAAGGATCCATAGATGGTATGCGGCTGCTTATCTGGATGACGTGGTCGTTCGTAGTCCTGATTGGCAGTCTCACTTACCCACGGTACAAGCAGTGTTGTACTCCATCTATAAGGCAGGTTTGACAGCCAACCCAAGAAAGTGTTGTCTAGGCATGGAGGAAGTAAAATTATAAAAAAATTATACCCAACTTTGCCACCATGGCAGTCCCACTGACCAAAGGCAAACAAAAAGTCATGGTAGAATGGAGTCCAGAGGCAGAAAAAGCTTTTCAGGAGTTGAAAGTAGCGTTGTCTTCCCAACCAGTCCTGATGACTCCTAATTTTGAAAGGGAATTCATAGTACAAACCGATGCATCAGAATTAGGTATAGGAGCAGTCCTGTCCCAGAACAAGGAGGGTGAGGAACACCCTATTTTCTATCTTAGCAGAAAGTTGAATGTACATGAGAGAAACTATGCCACAGTGGAGAAGGAGGCGTTGGCCATAAAGTGGGCATTAGAGGCTCTCAGGTACTGCTTGGTTGGAAGAAAGTTCAAATTGATCACTGACCATGCCCCTTTGAAGTGGATGTCCAAAAATAAGGACAGTAATGTGAGAATTACAAGATGGTTCTTGGCATTACAAACTTTTAAATTTGCAGTGGAACACAGGCCAGGAAGCCAGCTGGCCAATGCAGATGCGTTGTCACGCGTTCATTGTTTGGGGGCTTCAGTTGTTCCGCCCAACAGGTCGAAACAAAGGGGGGGATATGTGATAGGATCACTGGTAAAGTGGTCTGTGGCAGGTACATTTGTCCCAGATTCCTGTCTTATGTGTGCTAAACCCCCAGGAGAAAGTCTGCAGTGTAGCAGGCTTGAGTCTCGGCTTTTTGAAAAGCCGATTTGGGACCTGGGGGTTGTGGGTGAGAGAGCAGAGGGAGGGCTCCACTCATGGCCACTCCAGGTTTTGGATCTCGCAGCCTGGTAACAGGCTTGTTAGGGTTTCCACCTGAGAGTGGCCAATATAAGCCTAGTGTGTTGAGGGCTGATTGTCTCACCTGGGAGAGCAGGCAGGGAGTTTGCTCAGAGACACTGGAAAAACCTATCTTGTGAGTGTTGTGCTGTGCCTTTGTTGCTGGTGAGGGCATTAGGCCTTGCCAGGTTCTGGTAGTGAGGGAACCTCCTGTGAAGTTAGTGCCCCGACATGGCTAGGATTTATGTTTTGTTTTCTTTGTTATTTCTGACATTGTACAATAAAGACTGGCGCCGACCAGCTTGTACTCGAATCCAGTCTGGCGTACTGTTTCCCAGCTGCTGTGTGTGTGTAAGGAAGGAGTCCTCTACCCAGGAGAGGGACCCCCTAACATGACTGTGTCACAAAATATATATATATATATACACACACACACACACTCTTTATTGATCATACATCAATATGTTAAAATTAAATGTACAACGCACTGCCTAAACATTGTTTAACTAGACAAGTGGATAGATTTTCCTTTCTCTCCTCTCTGTAAAACATGTGCAGCTTTTGCAATATACTTTTAATTGCCATTGTGCATTACATTAACATAAAATTGCATTTCCATCTGGCAATTCATAGCTGATCATTGAAACATATTTTAGTATAGACATTTCTCAGAAAAATATTTTTGAACAGTATCAGACATTAGGTAAGAATATATAAGTAAATGATAGTGCCAATAGGCCTATCCTGGACCCAAAAGACACAAATCAACTCTATATAGATATAACAATACATTTATTACACTGTAAATATCAAGTATAGATTCTGGTCTAAACAGACAATCAATAAACAAATATTCAGTTCATATTCATTTTTAGAATCTGCATGCAGAAAATTATACTAATGTGGTAAAAACAGAGAGTAAAAAATGAGAAGTAGTAATCTCAATTCACAATCCACAATCTCATCCAAATTTATATAAAAAGGAGCACCAGCTGTATGCTCCAGTGTTATGTGGATTAAGCCGTTCTTTAGTATCAGTCAATCCTTAAGTAAAGGTAAAAGTTAGAAAGTAACACATGCATATAACAATGTATAGATGTATCACTTCAACAGATGTAATGTATTCAACCTTGACCCGTCTTAATAAATTCTTGATGGAACTCGGATTACTATTGTAATAATAAATGAGCTGCAACTTCACAGAAAGTCCAACTCCAGTGCAGATATATATTTATAAATGGCTGACCAAGATATACCTGATTCCTTTGAACACTTAATAGTAAGGGGAGAGAAGGGGGACTGGACTTTTATGTCAGCACCCCTGTAGCTGCTTTTGATGGCTTTGACTAGGTAGTACATGCAGATAAAACTGCTCACCTGGTGTGTGTCCTCGGCCATGCAGAGTCGCATCCCGCTGCTGCGACTCTGTATGTGGGGATCAATGCTCATGAGGTAGCGTCTCTCCTAGTGAATGTGGCAGATGGTGTATGCCAGGTCCAGACTGTAGATGAATTCCAGACTGATTGGAGCACCCGTCCAAGCAGGTAAACATCGGGGAGCTAGCAGCAACTACAAATGTTCAGTCTCCCATATAGGAGTGCAGAAGTGGGGAGTTACAGCGTTGTTCCACACAGACTCCCACAAGGATAATATGGGTCAGGTATGCAGGCTATCTCCAGGGACACCCTTACCACATTTATTTCTCACTGAGAATTTCTTCAGAAAGATCAGACTTTAGACAAACTCAAATGAACAGACATTAGATAAATTCGAGGTGACACCTTTTTTGACTGTTTGACAGGCAGATTCTAGTGTAAATGCACTCTTTACAGTAGTACATGTTGCTTGAACCTGTAACAAAGAAATAAGGAAGTAATCAACTCTAGATTTTGTTCTTTTAGATTACCTTTTATATTAATGTTTATTTTTAGATCTGTCCATATATTTTTATATATGTCCATAATATATTTTTGTTTGTTTGGATTTATGTGTATTTATTAAAGATAAAGTCAGTCAGAGCTGCAATGTAGAGATTAAAAAAATGTAAGGAAGCATGTATGGGGGAAAGTTTGATGTTTGAAGGTTCAACTTGATAATTAAGATGGTCCACCTTGAAAAAGTTACATTGTGTAATGAAACACATTGGTGAGGAAGGTGTTCATGGACACTTTTATCTGAAGTGATTCACAAAAACTTATTCCCCCATGGAAGTCCCCCATTGTCATTCGGGGAACTGATCATGCAGCATTGCAGCTTGTTCACAGAGGGTGCTAAGCAAGCCAACAGAGGACTTACAACAAAGAGCTATTTACTCTGGCCCCAGCATCAGTGGCTGACAGCACAAGGAAGTAAAGCAAAGACATTGGCTGTTCAGACGGACCGCTTCATCATTAGGGTAAGTTAGGGACAGCTATCTCTGCTTCACTCAGCCGTTACACGGGTGGAACATCACTAAAAATTCACTTTAGGGGGCTATAAACATTGCATAATAATTTGCATTTTATGTGTGTCAGATTATTGTATGCATGTCTAACTTATCGGAATAGTTTTTCACTTACATAGTTAAATATCTAAATATTAAATTATTTTAACCATATATTCAACTAGTATATATCTTATCAGCTATATCTGTTATCTACACTTAACATTTCTGTATCACTTTCTATTATTTTATACTTTTTAAAATGACCTTTTTATGAAAGCTGCTTTTTGTTTTAGAAGCGCTTGATCAAATTAATTCTGTACAAGTTCAGACACAGTTGTACACAGATGTACAATATCACAAATCACAGTGGCCTGCGTTCACCAACAATTCAGCTTTGTTGCCCAAAGTAGTTTATTCGTACAAATAAGATTAACATTTTGAGTGAAAAATTGCTGACCGTGGCAATGTCGCTTGGACCTGGTGCACTGAGGTGGCTATTTAGTAAGACTGAAGCCACACTGCAAATGGACACATCTGTTCTAAGTTGTATAATAGGGAATTATACCCTCAGACAATCTATTAAAGATTATGGGGCCTATTTATTCAAATAAATGCAACTGAAAATTAGAGATGAGTGGTTCGGGTTTCTTGGAATCTGAAACACTCCAAACTTCCAGGATCTGAGACATTCCAAGCCAGAGCTCAGATCTCCCTGTCTGCCTCGAATCCTTATCTGAGTCAAAACCTTGAGATCCCGCTGTTGGATCTAGCGGTTTTGGCTCAGGTGCCAATTTTAATAGTCCCTTGAAATCAATTGGTAAACCACTGATTGGCAGAGAGAGCTGCCTGTCATGGCTTTCAGTCATTCAGCGCTTCCCCATAGACTTCAATGGGGGCAGACAGATGCAAGCTGGCAGCCCTCACTGCACTGAGGACACTGACACCTGCACTGAAGAAACAGTCGGCACTGATACAGTGCTGACACTGCCAGCAACCCCGCACTGAGGACACCACTGAGACTACTCACACTCCCGCACTGAGGATAATTCCATAACTGCCAACACTGCTGGCAGCCTCTCGCTGATAAAACTCCTGAAACTCCTGCACTGCTGACACAACCTGCACTGAAAAGACCATTGTCACCCCTGCACTGCCAACACTGCCAGCACCCCAGCACAGAGAACACTGCCAGCACCCATGCACTGCCTACACCACTGGTTCCCCAGAATTGCTGACACTTCTAAATCCACTGCTCTGAGAAAACTACCAGCACTCCAACACTGAGGACACAGCTGCCACCCCTACACAGCTAACACCACTGGCACCCTAGAGCTACCAACTCCCCCGAACTGCCGATATCGCTGGCACCCCTGCATTGAGAACACCACCACTACTGCACTGCTGATACTGCCAGCACTACCACACTGAGGACACAGCTGCCACCCCCACACAGCCAACACTACTGGCAGCCCCGCACTGCTGACACTGCCAGCACCATTGCCCTGAGGACAATTCCGGCACCCTCTGTCACAGTAAGTGCACCATTGGTATATCAAACCAAAACTGTATTCGACCCGCACTATAACCTGCAAACTATCTGACCTGCACTGTATCCAACCCACACTGTAAGTGACATTGTATCTGACCCATGCTGTATCTGAGCTGCACATTAACCTGCACTGTATCTGACCTGCAGGAATGGAATGCTATTTTTATGGTTACTAAACATGGAGACACATTTCCAGTCATCAGTGGCCCAGGGCCCTCAAGAGTGAGGTACAGACTGAGCATTCAGAATAGGTATGTTCTGAGTGCATGTGCACTCGTGTAGGGGGGATCCATGTCTGCTGTTGCTACTTTACACATGCTTTTTTTTTCTTTGCTGTTTGTTAACTACTACTACTTAGAGCAATGATATTCCATGCACAATTCTTAGTAAATTTCTGTGATGTATTGTTTTCTTGTTGAAAGTAGTTGTGAGTTGGTTTGATTGGTTATTGATAATACATTACTAATTTGCAAAACATTTTTAAACAGAAATAACTGCCATGTATTTGTGCTGCTTCTATGTTGCTTAGTGTAGCCAGCCAGCCTTTGGCCTATAATGGTGTACAATATTATAAGATGTGAGGTGGTCAAAAATGAGTGGAAATTACTGGAAATTAATGTTATTGAGGCTAATAATACTGTAGGAAGAAAAAAAGGCCCCAGTTATGTGATTTTAGATTATTTTTGGAAAAACAATCCAATACCAATACCAGACGATGAATTAGAACTAAAACCAAAACTATCAAAAATGGTCCAGTGTACATCTTTACTGAAAATAATGCAAAAATGGCAAGTTACCTAAAGCCTAACAGGAGCCTAACATAGGCAAAGAAAAATATGGTGTGAAGCAACTTACCAAGTCCTAAATAGCTTAGTCTTTTGTAGCTTAGTCCCATTGGATAAAGCCAGCTTTTGATGACATTAGAAATTGTATCCTATGAACCAGGGATAGACTGAGACCAATAATCTGGCCCAGCTTCTCTTCCATGTGCACCATAGTTACACATAAATACCTAAAAGGGATGGGACCATGCATTATGGGGCATGTCGCAAATCCTAAGGGTGTGACCTTATGGTATCCCCATCTCAGCATGTCAGCCTAGCAGGGAGTTGAGAGGTGGAGCTGTTTGACCAGGCATTTAATGACAAAGAAGAGAGAGAGATCTGTTGCACAGGGATATTAGTGCAATTGCAAAATCCTGAAAGTTCCCCTAATAATAATGGTTAACTGTCAGTAATAATTGTGGGGGTACTACCACAAATCCAAATAGTACACAAAAAGAACAGTCATAAAAGGGGATCTGTATGGGGTGCACTAATATTTACATTTTAACCTTTATTAGATTGTTTTAAAAAAACTAAAATAAATATTGGTTTGTTTTATATTTGTTATATATGAAACAGTATAAAAAGCAACAAAGTAAAAAAGAATATATCAGGGCACAACTATGTTGACACATTTACAAACTGAATTCTTACTATATAGGTTGACACAAGGAAAAATGTTAATTAAAAGTCTCATAAAAAAGACCTTTTTCAGGTGTTATGAAAGTCCTTTCAATAATATATAAGGCCTCTTATAGCAAATAGGGCACTCATATGGAATGTCCATAGATGAAATCACTGTTCAAATGAGAGTCTTCCCAGGGTTGCATGAAGTGTACTCTCTTCTTGAATCACATACACTCAAATAAAAGAGTAGAGAGGAGGGAACATAGTGCATATGAAAAATTATTTAATGCCCAAAAAAACACTACATGGAATGAATAATAAAACAGAATATACATAAAATGACCATACCAATAAAGCTAACAAAAGCAATCTAAAATAAAGGTATGGAAAAAACAAGGTGGACTGTAAGGAATGAAACCATACCATGATGGCTCCAACCAGAGGGAGCTTGGAAATGGCTATTAGTAAGTGGGAGGCTCCAAAAACTTCCCTAGAGTTAGACCGAGTAGGTTAACTAGTTGGAATACCCCTCGTACTTATAGTGTGCATTTCAAGTCACCAGACTCTTCCTCATGGCTGCATGTAGTCACCTGTGTCAATGGTCCTATATTACAGTCAGGTCCATACATATTGGGACATTGACAGAATTTTCATATTTTTGCCTCTATTCACCACCACAATGGATTTGAAATGAAACAAACAAGATGTGATTTAAGTGCAGACTTTGAGATTTAATTTGAGGGTAATTACATCCAAATCAGGTGAACGGTGTAGGAATTACAATGGCATCTATATGTGCCTCCCACTTTTTAAGGGGCCAAAAGTAATGGGACAAACTAAACAATCCTAAATCTAACTTTCACTTTTTAATACTTTGTTGCAAATCCTTTGCAGGCAATTACAGCCTGAAGTCTGGAACGCATAGACATCCCCAGACGCTGAGTTTCATTCCTGGTGATGCTCTGCCAGGCCTCTACTGCAAATTTATTCAGTTCCTGCTTGTTCTTGGGGCATTTTCCCTTCAGTTTTGTCTTCCTCAAGTGAAATGCATGCTCAATCGGATTCAGGTCAGGGGATTGACTTGGCCATTGCATAACATTCCACTTTTTAGCCTTAAAAAAACTCTTTGGTTGCTTTTACAGTATGCTTCGGGTCATTATCCATCTGCACTGTGAAGCGCTGTCCAATGAGTTCTGAAGCATTTGACTGAATATGAGAATATAATATTGCCTGAAACTTCAGAATTAATTCTGCTGCTCTTGTCAGCAGTCACATCATCAATAAATACAAGGGAACCAGTTCCATTGGCAGCCATATATGCCCACGCCATGACACTACCACCACCATGCTTCACTGATGAGGATCATGAGCAGTTCCTTTCCTTCTCTTCTCTTCCCATCACTCTGGTACAAGTTGATCTTGTCCATAGGATGTTGTTCCAGAACTGTAATGGCTTTTTTAGATGTTGTTTGGCAAACTCTAATCTGGTCTTCCTGTTTTTGTGGCTCACCAATGGTTTGCATCTTGTGGTGAACCCTCTATATTCACTCTTGTGAAGTCTTCTCTTGATTGTTGACTTTGACACATATACATCAACCTCCTGGAGAGTGTTCTTGATTTGGCCAACTGTTGTGAAGGGGTTTTTCTTCACCAGGGAAATAATTCTTTTGTCATCCACCACAGTTGTTTTCCGTTGTCTTCCGGGTCTTTTGGTGTTGCTGAGCTCTCTGGAACATTCTTAAAAAGAAAGAACGCAACAAACAGTTGATTTGGCCACACCTAATGTTTTTGCAATCTCTCTGATGGGTTTGTTTTCATTTTTCAGCTTAATGATGGCTTGCTTCACTGATAGTGACAGCTCTTTGGATCTCATACTGAGAGTTGACAGCAACTGATTCCAAATGCGAATGTCACACCTAGAATCAACTCCAGACCTTTTACCTGCTTAATTGATAATGAAATAATGAGGGAATAGCCCACACCTGTCCATGAAATATCTTTTGAGTTGATAGTCCCACTACTTTTGGCCCCTTAAAAAGTGGGAGGTACATATTGAAACTGTTGTAATTCCTACACCGTTCACCCGATTTGGATGTCATTACCCTCAAATTAAATCTGAAAGTCTGCAGTTAAAGCACATCTTGTTTGTTTCATTTCCAAACCATTGTGGTGGTGAATAGAGGCCAAAATCTGAAAATCCTGTCAATGTCCCAATATTTATGGACCTGACTGTATATATGTAGTCTAGCAGGAAATTACATCACTATCTATAAAATTCACTATTACTTATTTCTCAACAAAAAACTTCCCATAGAAATACATGAATATACATAGATAGAAACATTATATAATAAAATGCTAAAACACCCTTTAAAAACAATTTAATAAGAAGTGAACATCATAAAAAATGTGTCATGTAACAGGAAGTGATGTCGCAGCTGAGCACTTCTGGTATTGTCACTATCACAGGAACAAGAAAGAGAAAATGTGTCTGCACTCTACTAAATTTTAATTTAGAATTTGATCACATAAGAGACCCCAAAATAGATATATAAATCGATTCTTAATTATGGGGGTGCTGCCCTATTCCAACCCGATTATATTAAATGTAAAGAAATAGAGCCAGGGGTTGTATTCTCATGGGCGCACAGACAAAGGTATATATACAATAAAATGTAACTTTTTTTACCATTGATTTAAGATATTCCCAATAATTGGGGAATATACAGTGAAATATATTGGTTAAACAATAAAAGAATAAAACATATAAATGAATAGACATATACACAAATTAAATATAAAAATAATGTTGTTAAAAAGTGGAGTCCACTAATGTGTCTTAACTAATACAAGGAACTGCCTGTTGATTAATGATAAGATATGTATAAAGGAATCAGAAATAATCTCTGCTAATGAAATGAAGCCTACTGTTGGCTAGATTTTACAATTCCTATCTTATCATGAAATATAGAAATTCAAATGCGGACATTGACTGTCTTATTCCATAAAAAGGAAATCCACCAATAAATGATTAGTGCCCACAAAGACAATTTATCAAGGAGGGAGATCTATAGTGGATTGAATCAAGCTAGTGAAATTGTATATTCCAAAATACAATTAGAAAAACAAATGTATTTAAGGAAATACAACTAGATTCACTTGATCACTTGTGCTGGTAGTCTCACATTCTTATCAGCCAGAATAGGCAGCATACATAACTGACTATAATTATGTCTGTTGTATGCGTTGAATATGTATGACAATTCCAATTAAATATAATATGTATTTATTTTGTAACAAATATTTACAATCTTTCAAATTGTTCCATTAAATTATTTATAATAAACTGTAGTGATGGTAATTATATTTGTCAAGTGTGTGGGGTACTTTTCCTTGTATTCAATGAGAACAGTATATATATACAAAGAAACAATGTTTATATAACATCAATATAACATTCATTGAGCAATCAGTTGGTAAGGTTGCCGTTACTTAATATTACAGTTCCACTGATCATTGCCTGGGTAGTTCATATGATCTTAATAGAATGATATGACAGGGTGTTTATTATTTAGCACCTTCACTGTCCACTTAATAAGGCTACCGTATTATACTGGGAGCATATCGTTGGTAACTCGCGCAGCCTTTTGCATTGATGTAAACAATAAAAAGGCTGTATGTGTCACTCCCACTAAAAAATATACACTCCTCAGGCTATTACCAGCCCTGATATTTTATTTTTGATGGTATAATAGTAGAAAGAAACAGTGTTTGATTCACAACAATGTAACACTCATTAAGCAATCAATAGGTAGGATTGCTTATTACATAATATAATGGTTCTACTGATCATTGCCTGGGTAGTTATTGCAGTCTTAAAAAACAAACACAATGTTATTTTATTAACACCCTCACTACCCGTTTATTGTTCCTATATTGTACTGGGGGCATACCATTGGTAACTTATGCAGCATCAATCTCACTGAGAAAGTACACACCTCAGGCTATCTATTGCAAGCACTGATCTATTATTCGCAACATAGAACCAATCACTAGCAGTAAATATGTTTAACACCATTGAAGGTGAGATGCCAGCACTGATCTCATATTAGCAACATTTGATGCTTAACAAGCAGTTTATATATTTATTGCAATAAATACATTATTAGTGGACACGCTGAAACGCCAACGCATGTGTTTCACTGCATGAACAGCTTTTTCAAGGCTAAAAAATGCCAGACCAAGTCTTGCAGATGGACGGTCTGCCACGGTGGAAGGCAAGAAGAGAGAGGCGTTCAAACACCAGCCTCAGAATTTCTCCTTATCCACATAACACCTGCACACCCATCTCTGCCCTGTTTTTGGGGTTCACTCCACCACGGCACCTGCTATCTAAAATACGGTGCGGAGAAGCTGCAGTTTTAAAAGACCTGGAGGTCATCAGTGCAGCAAGCTACCTGGATAGATGGGGACTTTAAGCTGTGTTACACGGAGCTAAGTGCTTGTATAACACTTGGATTTTACTACATCAGCAACACTTACCTTTTTATATGGAGACCTAATCAAGGCTTCAGTCTTCCAAGTGTTAATTGTAGACACAAGAGTATCCATTTATACTTATATCTTTGTGTATTACAACAAAGTGATATCTTTATGTCATTCAACAAGACAGCTTTATGAAGTCTATATTACAGCTATTTATGTGTACACATCATTTAATGTATGTTAAGTGGTTTTATATATGTATATTAGATTAGTCTGTGTAGACTTCTGCAGAAGAATTGTAACTTTTTAGGGGTATATACAATTAGCCGTGGAGTTTACCCTGCGACTAATTATCGCGCTGGTGGTGAGTCAATTAATTGGGATTCCAGGCGCAGGTGTCCACGAGACCCTGCTCGAGAGTTCCCCGCTGTCGTGATTTACCTCATGTAGGTGCGAGGTAACAGCTGCATGAAGCCGCCCTTATCGGCCTCGCGCGCGACACAATAACACACTGTTTCCGCACTTCTCGTGGAAACAGTGTGTTCCCACACGCGAGAGCACGTTTCCCGGCCAGGGAAAAGCTATTTTATAGAATAGCTTAACCCTGTGCCGCGGGACTTTCGTGCACCAATTACTCGTGGGAGAAGTCCCGTGGGTAATTGTATATACCCCCTAGTATATGTTGTATTGTAACTAGGTCTATTTTCTAGTACAATTTATATAAAGAATGATGATTCTTATATTATTTTTGGTGTCTTGAATCCGTTTGTTGATTTTCTGCCATATTTAGTCCTGTAACAACTCCAATATTTAGATTATTAGAGCAACATCCACCTTCTAAAAAATGTTTTACCATGAAAGAACAAGAGATGTCCGTCTCTATCTAGGCAGAAAATAGAAAATTCCATAAAAAGTCTTAATTCTTCCCAGCACACATTAAGGGGAATTTGATTGACAACGCGTTTTAGAGGATATAAAAAAATTGAAAGGGATGTAATTAAAGAAATACAATTTAACTAGAAAATAAAGGGAAGATCAAGTCTGATAAGAGTGTAGTCATTAAACCCTGTGATAAGGGTAAGGATATATCGGTATTGGTAAGGATATATACACTAAGGAGATATTCAAACAACTAGTTTAATTCTGACCCCCTCAGAGAATTAAAAATGGTTACCTGAAATGTTTTAATACATTTGTAATAAAAGTACTATTACTAAGGAAGATATTTATTTTTCCTGAACCCTTTTCACATTTGAAAAGGGTTTAGAAATGGGGGAAGGAGGCTTCTCTAGTTTTACAGTGTCAGAATCAGAAATGTTAGACTCACAAACATTCGTGGAAACCCTTAAGCCCTCTAGAATCTGCAAAGATTGTGAACACAATTTGTTTTTCAGCCTTAGTGTTCTGAAAAAACAAATTGTGTGTTTGTCTGTTTTAGAGGTGACACACCTATACACAGAGCAAGCTGGTGCATGTGAGGTTACAGAAATTGCCTGACTGTGTTTGGAACTGGCTTTAGCAATAGGCATTCAAGTGCATGAAACAATAGCAGGACCATAGACCATAAACTGAGAGCCTGATTCATTACTGATCACTATTTCGATCATAGGTGTGATTATACAAGCAGGTTGGCTATAAAAATATGCTAATGACTGCAATAGTTAAGCCATTACAGAGACACCCAAAGCCAGCATAGAGATGCCAACTAACACTTTTGCACATCCATAATACCTTGCAATCCTGTGTATACATCAGGAATATCAAGTAATAATGGACCCTCACACACAATTACAACAATTCTGACCTTACTCAGAAAATTCTAACCTCATCAAACACAGTGAGCACTCAAGCTGAGTATGCTGTCACAGTGAGTAATTAATGCACGCCCAAGCATTGGCATTCAAGCGGAAAAGCATGCCTGCAATTCTCCGACCACTCCCCCATCACCACCCCCAAATGCTGATGTCCTGTTCTTCCATCTGCGATGGCTTTGTATCTGTGATTGATCGCAGTGCGATTGCAATGCTAACTTGCACACGCGCACTGCGGTACATACACATGAGCAGTGTGCAACAATAAGCCATCTGCATATGCTATCACAATAGTAATCCATGCTGAATCATGCCACTGCTTGTGGTATATGGCGTATTGGCAACATTGCTTTTTTTAGGCAGTAACTTTTTCATTCTTAGTTAGAGGTGATGTTTCCTTAAATATTGTCAAACTTAGTTTAGATTTAGAGTGCCCTTTCTTCCACCTTCTTCTTACCACTTGAACTCTTAAAATTAGATGTTGATGGAGGACTGTGACTGCCAGAACTAGTACTGGGTTGCTCCTGTTCTTCCATAGACTAGTTAATAATTGATTTACACCAGGACAGGAGTAAAGGTATTGTACTTGAAGACGTTGCTGCCACACCAAGTGAATAAACAATGATATAGGTAAATGAGGGACTTTTCCATTTTTTAAGCTGTTTTATTAAAATATTTGAGAATATAATTTAATCCATATAAAATGTTTTCTTTCAGCTCTGTTTTATTTTTAGGCGCGGCTAACAGAGCCACAACACCCAGTAAGTACAGTATTTGGCTGTTTCCACATTCTCCAGCTTCAACACCTCCTGTAGAAATGAAACCCTTCACATAATGATCTAATACATTATAAAGCACTTCTGGATACTTAAATATGGAAATTTGCTTTGTCTCATCAGATGTAGAACTAGACAATAGTGAATACAAGCTCACAGAAGGAGTCAGTCTAAACTACAATTTTATCTAGTTCTCAACACATTTCCATGTTTTTTTTCTATTTTAGATTTTGCGGCAAGAGTATATTTAAACTTACATGGATCTACACATCCATCTTCATGAAGACATCAAAGGGTAACTGTACTCCATGGGGATTAATTTCTTTGGTACATTTCATCTTGCCTTTATATTATTTGTATTTTATCTTAGACTGTATATTGTACATACTGTATATCTGCTCTTCAGTTTCTTAAAAATGATGTGTCCTATGTTTTTATAATTATCTTTCCTTATTAACTGTTACTTACATAGTTGTCATTTATATACTGTATGCATTAAACATATATTGTTCTATTCCTTTCATTTCAGTTGTTATGCCTGTACCCCCTTTCCTATTCTAATGAGAGAGGTCTATAATCTCCTACCACCCCATTTTATCCTCACACTAGAAATGGTGCCTCACTTAATGGGAAAGTGCTGCTTTGTGGTGATTCATCCCCATCAACCCATACTGAGGCATTTACTACCCTGGCACCTGAAGAGATCCTTAGTTTCACATATACTCCTCAGCACTAAAGCACATGTAATTGTGAGTATTCTTCTAAAGCATTACCATAGTAACAACACTACTTTTCCCAGCCAGCTACCAGTATTACCACTCAGCCTGGTATATTCTATCACCAGTTCCAGCTTGTCCGCAGCACTACTGGTCCCAAACAACTACCAGCAATGCCAGTCATAGCCCATTCAGTTGCATTACCAGTCCCAGTCCAGCAAGAAGCATTACCGGTCCCAGACCACTGAGAAGCATTATATATACCAGCCTGCTCAGAGGCATTACAAGTGTTTTCTGTCCCTGTGCTTATACAAACAAAACCCCAATTCCTGACAACAATGATATCAGTAAGTATGAAGTTTTGTTGGAATCAGACCAGTCAGACAATAGATCTTATATGGGCCAGATCCAGGACAAAGTTGATGAATTAAAAAACCATTTGAGGTATAGAAGCCTCAAGATATGTCCTAGTCCGTTCAGTTGCATTACAAGTCCCAGCACGGTCAGAGGCATTACCAGTCCCAGTCCAGTAAGAAGCATCCCAGACCACTGAGAAGTATTATATATACACCAGCCTCCTCAGAGGCATTACAAGTCCCAGACCACTCAGAGGTAATACCCGGACACCATCCTGTTCCAGCCCTGTAATTCTTATTAAGAACTTACAGTTTAAGCACCACATACACAGTCATCACTCAAGTCAGCCTCATCAATTCACCCCAGTGTTCTCTGTCCCTGTGCTTACACAAACAAAACCCCAATTCCTGACAACAATGATATCTGTAAGTATGAAGATTTGTTGGAATCAGACCAGTCAGACAATAGATCTTATATGTTCCAGATCCAGGACAAAGTTGATGAATTCAAAAACCATTTGAGGTATAAAAGCCTCAAGATATGAAACATAGCAAACCAACAAGTCCTCAGTGTTTTCTGACTACCTTTCAGGATTGTTCTCTCAGCTTCTTCCTGACATATCTGTACTGAGAGGGTGGAAAGCAAATCTGCTATTTGTTTGAGTGCAGTATCTCATATACATTGTAGTGAATTGGGCACAATGCTTTTCTTACCCTCTCCATGGTTCTTGGGCCTGTTATAGGATAAATCATAACTGAAGGAATGATTTCCAGCATATATTGTATATGTTAAATGAGTAATAAGCTGTGTTATTTTGTAGCTGTGTTCCTTCCAGACATTCTGCCCTCTTAACATGTATTTTTCATCTACAGGAAAAGTTGTTCTCACCTGTCAGCTAGACCCTTTGCACATTTTGAGGCAGTTTGGGATAGTCAGAGGCCTGGTGAAATCACAAAAGCATGGCAGAGGTTGAAATTCAGAGAAACTCTAAACCACTTAACTGACAATTTATTTTTTCAAAACTGCAAAGAAATTGTCTTTTTTTAAATGTAATTAAGTGTTAAAGATATTTTTAAAGATATTTTTAAATATGCTATTTAAAAAATATATACCTAAAACACCCCATTTTGCATCCCCCTTCTCAACTTCCATGTCCATAGGCCCTCATTGAAATTACACTTCACATCCACCAGGAAAAATATCCCCCCCCAGTGTCAAAAAAATCACGGCAATATAATAAGTTACAGTTACTCCCTATTAAATATCAGAGATTGAACTGGATTGTGTTTCTAGGGGGGATATTTACTAAAGTACAGGTTTTTGGAATTGGAGATGTCGCCCATAGCAACCAATCAAGTACAAGCTATTAAGTTCTAAAAGGTGGTAGATAATTAAGTAGAATCTGATTGGTTGCTATGGGCAACATCTCCACTTCTAAACACCCGACTTTAGTTAATATACCCCTAGGACTCCTTTGGGAAAATTTACTAAGCTGCTGATTTCTATTTGATGTCATCAGAGATCAATCTCGGATGACATTGTCCTTATTCATCTGTTTAATTTTTCAAACAGGTTACAGAATTTACTAAGCTGCCGAGTTGCTTTTATTCGTGTTTGATGGTGTATTCATTCAATATCATTTGTATTATTAATTTGTATTTAGTGTTCGAATTTGACTAACTGGAATGAACAGAAGCACAGACGGATCAGAGAGATCTTTGATGCATGCATCTGTGTGTCAAAAAATAAACACAGAAGCACAGATGGATCAGTGAGGTCCCTCTGTGCTTCTGTGTTTAAAAAAATTAAAACCTGTGTAACAATAAAAAAAATGGCTAGGCCCTTTCCCCAAAAGAAAAACCAGTACTGGGCTTTGAAGACCCAGTACTGGTTGTGCCTGATACAGGGGAAAAATATGTAGGGGTCTCTTGTATTAAGCACAACCAACACCAGGCAATTCAGAACCAGCCATGGTTGCCAAAATACAGGGGACAAATGACGTAGGGATCCCCTGTATTTAGCACAACCAGTACTGGGCTCGGATCTGGTCCTGGTTCTGTAAATACAGGGGACAACAGTAGCACATGCAGGGGAGTTTCTGAGTACACAGAAACCCCCCTGAAAAAGTGGAGAGCAAACATCACAATGTTATTAAGCACCACCCCCTTATGGTAAAATGCCGTGGGTCAATGGGGAAGAGGCAGAGGCAATATGATGCAATATAATTAAAATTGCATCATTTGGCTCTGCCCCCTCCCAATTGACCTGCGAATTGCAGCATTTTGCCAGGAGGGGGCGGGAATTATTGACATGGTGCCTGGTCCCATCCTGCCGCATGGTAAGTGTGTGTGTGTGTGTGTGTGTATGTAATGTATGTGTGACATATATGTGTGTGTATATATATATATATATATATATATATATATATATAATTTCACATCTACTATACGTAGAGATACAGGCACTCGCCAGACTTTTGAAGTCAAAACATACTTTAAGCTTTATTAGCATGCACATAATCCATAGTTGCCAATGTTTCGGTTCCACTCCAGAACCTTTGTCAAGGCTTCATAAGAATACAACAGACTTAAACAGAAATAGATAATAACAAAGAAGTGTCACATAAGGCACAGTAATGCCTCTCATGCCCTTATCTGGTTATATATTAGAACTTTTAAAAATCAATACACATCAAAAATTGTGTTATACTGTAACTAAAACACATCAAATCACATTTACCAAATATCCAAAAATTCAAATGAGATGAAAGACATCCTGTATCTGGTCTAGAGAATCAGTAAATCAATGCTGAATTTCACTCATGTAGCAAATGCTTAAATGGCATATATTGGGATATGTTAACCAGAGTGCAAACTCATTTATTTAACAAAAGCATGTATGAGTATATGCTAGCCAGAGTGTATAATCACTTATGTAACAAATGCTCAGTGAGCACATATTAGTATATGTTAGCTAGAGTGTGATGACATCATACAGACAACTAAATAGAACTAAAAATAAAGGCTAGTATAATAAATAAGCTATCCATAAGAATTAATTAGTATAATCAACATCATGCTGTAACATGTGTATATCAGTCCAATGATATATTGTAAAAATTGCTTAATAGATGACAACACTGTATACTGTATATAATATAATACATCACCAATGCAGTCAAAACACTAATACTGGGGAACATAACAATAAATAAGAAGATAAAGATCATAACAGTACATGGGGAGAGAAAAGGAAAATTATCTTAAATAATACACATACCTGTGGAGCTGAAAGAGTGTGTGTGCATGCTGGCATGGCTGTGAATGACAGGCTGCCTGTATTTAAACCAGTCATGACAAGAAGTGGTCACAAATCAGGTAATGTGGCTTAATATGTTGAAAAGTGGTAGACTGCTTAATGTGACTGGCTTGTGGATAAGTGACACTACTCCATGTTGTGTACTGTCACTATAAAGGTGTTTTAAAGTAACTTAGTTATAATGTGACTAGTTGAAGTTAAAATGAAAGAACAGGAAGTGGGGCATGTGTGTAAGAGGAAGTGTGGCATCAAGTATATGACAAGAAGTGTGGCAAAATCATGTACAACAACAGGAAGTGAGGCTAGGATCACTCTAGTGTTAAAATAGGAAAAAGGGCTAGGATCTCACTAGTGTTAAAACAGGAAGTGGGGCATGTGTGTAAGATGAAGTGTGGCATCAATTATTTGACAGGAAGTGTGGCAAAATCATGTCCAACAACAGGAAGTGGGGCTAGGATCTCACTAGTGTTAAAACAGGAAGTGGGGCATGTGTGAAGGAGGAAGTGTGGCATCAAGTATATGACAGGAAGTGTGGCAAAATCATGTCCAACAACAGGAAGTGGGGCTAGGATCACTTTAGTGATACAAAAGAAGTGGGGCTAAGATCTCACTAGTGTTAAATATTTTTTATAGGTATAAAATGCATTATCCATCAAACAAGTCAATGTGTTAGAAGCAAGCCACAAATTATGTTTAGTCAGTATAAACTAACATATGTAACTGTTTACATCAGAAATTATGTATGAATGTTATTTTATATAATGATGCAGAACTGGTAACTAATGCCAATACATATATATTGTTGTGGTAATTGTGAGAAATAACACAGGGGGCCTGGGTAGCAAATAAACCAGGAGATATCACACACAAATATAGGTATATAGCAGACCAATATATCACATAATGACTATTGTAATAGTAATAACTTAGCAACTATACAATAAGTAAAAAGAAAAATTATTTAAGATTTTTTTATAAAAATATATTGTAAGGATTATTTTCATTAAGTCCTCTAGGGGACACAGCGTCCAAATGAAAAATCCATTGACTTTCTTAGCGTTTGAGCGCTAATATACGATCACCTCCCATATCGTGCGGAGGTATCCAGTCTATGATCTTACATTTTAAGATGCAATTTGGTGTCTTTCCTTAGCAAAGTGTCTTGCTACTGGTTTTTCAGAGTCTCCATTTTGTATAGCCTGACGTATAGAAGTGCGATGATTTGCCATTCGTTCACGAAAACATCTAGTAGTAATATAGTAGTAACATAATATAGGCCACAAGGGCAGATTAATATGTAGATAACATGGTCTAATTTACAGAGTAGTCTCCATTTGATGTTAATGATTTTACCACTATGTGGGTGGGGGAAATTGGGTCCCGGAATAATGGCACTGCATGTAATGCAACCACTGCACTTGAAGCATCATGGTTGAGATCACATGAGCTCAATGGTAGTTGTGGTTTTGTATGGATTCATGGTCGGTCGTAGCAACATCTGCTTAAGGTTGGGACCTCTTTTGTAGGCCATCATTGGTGGATCACTATCACGGAAAGGTAGGGATGAATCAGTCTTTATAATTGGCCAATGTGTTTTGAGTGACCGATTTATAATATGGGATTTATTATCAAAAGTTGTGACAAACAGAGGTCATTCATTTTTCTTTTTAAGGGTCTGGGGTTGAATAAATTTATTTCTTGCTTTCTGTAGACACTTAGTCAAGAGTTTCTCACTATACCCACGCTGTATGAATCATGCTGTCATATCTGCAATCTGTACCTCCTGTTTGGATGGTGTTGAATTGTTCCGTAGTACTCACAAATATTGTGATATTGGGAGGCCATCTTTTAGGCCAGGTGGATGGTGGCTAGAGGCCATCAGACAAGTGTTGTGGTCTGTAGGCTTACAGTACAGTGTGGTTTCCAGCTTTCCATATTGCTTATATACTGTAATATCCAGAAAATTGATACAGCTGTCTGAGATACCCTGTGTAAATTTGATTGGTTCATCTAGTAGGTACAATTGTGTAACCATGTGGTGAAAGGCTGTTTCTGGACCTTGCCAAAGAATGAACACATCGTCAATAAAACTCTTATTAAATTGAATAAATTGGCCATAGATGGGGAAGATATTTTGTTCCTCATAGTTGACCATGTAGAGGTTTGCATATGAGGGGGCCAGGTTTGACCCCATTGCAGTTCCTGACCATTGTATATAATATTCATCTTTGTACTTGAAATAGTTCAAGTTCAAAATGAGCCCTGCTAGATCGAGAATGAATTGTGCTGGAGGATCATTACTCCCAAGCTTGGCTAATGCTTGTTTTAAGATGTTAAGACCACCAACATGTGGTATTTTTGTGTACAAAGAAGTGACGTCTAATGTTGCCAGTAAGGTACTTTCAGTGATATGTATGGTACTTATTTTTGCCAAGAAGTCACCGGTATCTCTAATGTAGTTTGTACTGGCTTGTACAAGAGGCTGTAGAAAGTGGTCTACAAATATCGCCAAAGGTTGTAGAGTAGAACCTCTTGCTTATATTATAGGTCTACCAGGTGGATTATTTAATGTTTTATGTATCTTAGGAATAGAGTAAATAATCAGGAAAAAAGGTTTATCCACTGTTAGATAGGAGTGTTTGTGTTGCTTCATCGATCCACCTGGCAGAGAGAGCTAATCTCAGTATATTATCAACTTTGATCTTGACTTCTCTAGTGGGATTGTACGTCAATTTTTCATATGTGGATTCATCCAGCAATTGCCGTGAATTCTCTATCATAGTCTACCCAGTCCTGTATCACAACGGCTCCGCCTTTGTCGGCCGGTCGAATGACTATCTGATCGTTGCTTATAAGTTGTGGCAGGGCCATTTTTTCTGCCCGTGTGAGATTATCATAAATTTTAACATCTTTGATGTTTCCTGTATCCTGGGTAACTAATCTTAAGTAGGTTTTAATACTTGAATTTCTAGATGGTGGATCGAGGTTGGAAGATGGTTTGAATATTTTCTGTGTATCAACAGCTTGCTTGTCTTGGAAGAATTCTTTTAAGCATAACCTGCGCCCAAATTTGTAATGGTCAATGGTCCATTTGAATGGATTATGTCTATTTGTAGGCTCAAAAGATAGGCCTCTTGACAGTAATTGGTTCTCTGCATTAGATAGGGGGTATTTGGACAAATTGAAAACTAGGTTTAAATCCTTCTGTTCCTCCCTCTTCTTTTTCCTTGTATAGCTACCCCTCCTCGGGTGGGGTCTGGGTTTTCTAGGGCGTCTCGGTTTTGATCCATGGTTTTCTCTAAAAAAGGATCCCTGGGGGTCTGGAATCGACAAGGTCAGTATCTGATGTGGTGCCTGAGGAGCATGTTTCTAGTGGATTGATTGGTTGTCTTCTCCTTTGGCGAAGTTTGGTGTGTCTAGGGTACCGCAAATGGGAGGCTGAGTCTCCTATTAGCTAGCGGTAAACTGTGTGGTTTTTGTAATCAGCGTTTACAACAGATAACTTCTTGCATTTAAAGGAAATCAAATCCCTTCGGTAGACATCTACTTGTGTGCTGAGACGTTCAAGCCAATTAGCGGATTTATCATCCGTACACTCAGTTGAGACTGATTTAATAGCTCCAGTTCATTTTTTACTTTCTGAAGTTCATGACCAACTTCTTCCACTACTAACACAATAAGGTCCAAGGAGCACCATTTACTACAGAAAACCGGGTTGGTGCGTCCGATCGTGGGCATGTTACTAATACAGAACCCTCGAGGGATTTGTTTACTGCGGTAATATTCAGAAAGGAACTGTCCATTTAGCATCAAATCTGTTTCTCGACATTTAAGTCTCAGAAGAGTGTGGAATATATCTGCTGTAGTTTCTGCTGGTAAGGTTGAAAAATCAAGCTTGTCAAAAAGAACTCGGTCAGCTTCATCATCCATGAAGGAGAGAGCCCAAGGAGAAGACAACTGATCTATCCACTAGAAACATGCTCCTCAGGCACCACATCGGATACTGACCTTGTCGATTCCAGACCCCCAACGGATCCTTTTTTAGAGAAAACCATGGATCAAAACCGAGACACCCTAGAAAACCCAGACCCCACCCAAGGAGGGGTAGCTATACAAGGAAAAAGAAGAGGGAGGAACAGAAGGATTTAAACCAAGTTTTCAATTTGTCCAAATACCCCCTATCTAATGCAGAGAACCAATTACTGTCAAGAGGCCTATCTTTTGAGGAAGTGTGGCATCATACACCCCTTTTAACTAGTTATCTAACTTGTGTCAGCTGTTTTCCTTGTTGCTTTGCAACAGGTGTGCTTGGTAACTGTCTCACGTTTAAAAGCAAAGTTGCTGTGAGCTTTAAACCTTGATAGCAAACCCTGAGTTTAACACTAATGTGATGGCTATGTCCATGTTATAATTCTGAGCAATAGAGTAGGGACTTGCAGTAAAGTGTGGTACCGTGACGGGGGTTGCAAGCTTAAATGCATTGATCAATTCATGAACCAAAACCCCACTGTTTATTAAGTTTATCATTATTATTGGTAGTTATTATGGTGAGTGCAGAGCCCCTGTGATTACTATTTAAACAATGTGGTCACATACCATGTTGCACCCCCAAACTAGGAATGGTGAGTGCCGTGGATTAGTGCTTTTTGTGTATATATATATATATATATATATATAAAAATATCACAGCATTAATTTATGTTTTCTCTCTTTGTTCTTTGTGTCTAAATATCACGCTATCCTGATTTGAGAGTTGCAGAAGGGGCTCGTTTTTGACTGGACATTATTTAAAGTGACCTTTTGAAGAATTTACACTAGATGGCAATGACATCGCACGATTATTGAACACACACTATATATATATATATATATATATACATACATACATACATACACACACACTAGAAATCCCCCCTTACATATCCTTCATTTGCCCCTGGACAAAAAGTGTAGGGGTCCCATGTAATTTCCATAACCAGCATACCCCTAGGGCATACTGGAATCAGAACTATGAAATTTGAAGCTGGGCCCTCAGGCATGGAACTGGACTTGGATAAAGGACCCACTGGAACAGACTTGAATTTTGATACACCAAACCAGGTTCAGGTTCATCACCCACTTAAGTGGACATGGATTCTAGACTAACTAGATTTAGGACCCACTCAAGTGGACTCATATTAAAGACCAACCAGAGTGGTCTCAGATTCAGAATCCACTGGAGTGGACTTTGAATTAGAACCCACTGCAGACATGTAACTGTATGTGGTACTGAAACCTGGGAAAACAGTAGTTCTCATTGGGCTCACATCCTATAGCTAGGCAATGCAGATGGCACCCTGCATCTGGCAGCTTGAGTTAGACAACAATGGAAACTCTGTCTTACACATAAATACTAGGCAATAGGCCCATGGCACAGGAGACATTAGGCATTTTAAGTGGGCAGTCATTGCAACTAGGTACATGTCTTACACAAAATATACAGTGTTGTCATTTTATATAATTTTTGTGTATATTATATAATGTCAAACAGGAAGGGTATCTGAGACTCCACTGTAACTCCAGACATGGCAGGGCAGACCACTCAAATACTTCTGCAATAGTAGTGTTACACAGACTGTAGTAGTCATCTGTAAATCCTCTGAACAAGCTGTCATTTGTGATGCCTCTATGCAAACAATAATCATATAAATCCCTGAACATGATGTTGCACCTGGGACCTCTGGGACATAACAGAACTAGACAACAATTGTAGTCTCAGGGAAGGATACAGCTTGAAGAGCCTTCTTAATGGAATCAGTATGAAATACTGAATCCTGGCAGCACCTGGCTGACAGATGAGCAGAGCCCGGCAGCAGAAGCCCGACAGCACTGGAAATCCTGATCATCTCTAAGGTAAGTATAAACTAACCTGACTTAACCCCCTAATCCTCCTTAGGGGTGCCTAAGCCTAACCACCCCCCAAGTGCCTAACCCTAATCCACCACTTCCCCACTGCCTAATCCTAACTCCCCCGGGGGGTGCCTAACCCTAAGTACCCCCCGGGGGTGCCTAACCCTAAGTCCCGCCGGGGGTGCCTAACCCTAACCCTCCCTCCCCCTAGCCTAACCCTCCCAGGGGGGTGCCTAACCCTAAGTCCCCCCAGATGCCCTAAACCTAACCATCCCCCCCGCGGCTGTACGCTAACGGCGCCCGGCATCCCTTTGATCGGGATGCCGGGCGCCTGTCTCCCGGCATCGGGGAAATGTCAGGCATCTACATCTAGATGCCCGGCATTTCACCCTTGCTGGGAAATGCCAGTCAGGAAGCCAGCTGCCGGTATTAAGGCAACCAGTTTCCTGGTTGTATACCTTCTTAATACCAAGATTTGACAAAGCCATTGCCACTGGAGCAATAAATTCCTTTTAATGAATAACTATGGGAAATAAGATTCCCTGGGGAACATATGAAGTGAAAATTTAGGAGTTGATACCAGAATAAGAATCTCTATGGCAAACAAACTTACTGGAGAATATCCTGCAGGAGGTATAGGCTTTTACAAAGACATTGCAAAGTCTAATGTTCAGACATGGCACAGAAGAGACATGAGTGGCAAATTTTATTGAAGCCAGAGAGCGCTAATTTGCATACTCCATATTGGTTAGGGAGGCTTCAATCCCTAACCAAGATGGCCACCATCTGTATTTCTGTGCATGTGCCACACCATCTCGTTTAGGTGCTAAAGTGCCACATTGGGACATGGATGTGTTCCACTTAGCTACAGAGAGACCCTGCTTTTACTGCATGTTCCATCCATCTACCACCACTGACACTGCTTGCATCCTGTGGATGGTGACCTGTATACTCCACTCAAGCTTTGCCCCATGCTGAGAGTCTGTATATACATAACTGTGAGTATGGCTGTACTAATCACATTACTGATGAATAAACCACCCCACTGGTTACTGAATTGTTCACTGACTCAGGGCATCCGCTGGTGTGTACAGCAACTCTGCCATACCACTGACAATAGTACACACATATTCCAACAAATTGTTTATGACTTCCACAAGGCAGTATCTATTTATACAGTAGGGAACTTTCATCTAGCACCAATAATGAGCTGTTAATATACAGTATGATGCTGAATATTGATATTGTGCAATAGAATATGCTGCATTTTATATGCAAATAACTTCATCCTCTTTCAAGAACTGTAGAATCTAAATGACTAGTGTACTGTCTAAACAATAGTACATGTTTATGTAACAATGGGATAGATTTTTGTCTTTGCAACATATGCTAGACATTTGTACAATACAGTAAGATTCTCTTCCCATCTGGTAATTCAAAGCTTTGCATTTGAACATATTTTTTGTTATGACAATTATTCTGAAGTTTGCTTTTCAACAACATTTTATATAGATGTGCCAATTCACAGTTGCAGTACATAGACAGGCAATAGATAGACAGGTACTGAAGGTCAGCAGGCAATAGGTAGACAGGTACTAAAGGTCGACTGCTAATTGGTCAACAGGATCAGAAGGTTGACACACTAAAGGTCGACTGGTAACAAGGTCGACAGGTATGAAGGCCGACAGGTATGAAGGTTGACGCATTTTTCATTTTTTAGGGTTAGTGTCAGGGTTAGACACTTACTCCGATGGGTCGACTAGTAACAAGGTCGACAGGTATGAAGGTCGACAAGCAGTAGGTCAACACTTACATAGTCAAATGGTCAACTGGTTTTTTTTAGGGTTAGGCACTTTCTCCAACGGTTAGGGACTTACTCCGATGGGTCGATTAGTAACAAGGTTGACAGGCAGTAGGTCAACACTCATATAGTCAAATGGTCGACACTTTAGGTTCAGTGTCAGGGTTATGCAAATAACCCCGATGTTTAGGGTTAGGCACTTTGGGTTAGGCACCAAGAGGAGGGTTAGGAATAAAGATTAGGGCAAAAAACCAAACAAAAACATGTGTCAACCATTTTCATGTTGACTATATGAGTGGCGACCTGTGTCGGACATTTGCTTGTCAACTATATGAGTGTTGACCTGTTTCGGACATTTGCATGTCACTATATAAGTGCTGACATGTGTAAACCATTCACACGTCGACAATGTGCTGACCATTCGCATGTCAACTGTGGCAACCATTCATTTGTTGACTATGTGTTGACATATGTCGACCATTCGGATGGCGACTGTCTACCATTCACATGTCGAGTATGTGTTGACATTTGTCGACCATTTGCATGTTGACTATATGAGTGAACATTTACATGTTGATTATATGTGTGTCGACCTAATGACCCTGTTGACCTTCATGGCAAAAAAGGAATGACACGTGTGAATTCACATACGTGTCAATGGTGGGACTGCGCTCCGAACAAATGATGTATAAATAAATCCATGTACCAATGACTGAGTCTAAGGAATGATTGAATTTATCATAGACTATTTTATTGGTTAATTCTACTAAATAATGGCAATAATGAATGCTGCTGATTACAAAGATCTATATGTAAGATATATGGAAAGGGAGGGTGGTAATGAAATGAACATAGATACAGAAATAAATTTTGCTGGTAAAGGGTCAGTAATATGATACAAGACACTAACTTGCAAACTGGTGAGAGAAGGGTGCAGAGGGAGGGCGTCCCACACCCCACTGCACTTCAAATCCAAAAATAATATAACCAAAAAATAATAAAATATAGAAAGTCAGAGTCTTGAAGAAGGTCAAATCTTACTGATGAGTGCGGTCAAACCCAAGTGGTCTGTGATCCGTCTCTTGAATTAAATAAAGTAAATAAAAGTCCCGGTGAGGCCTCACCTTCAGATGAATGTAGACGTTTCTTTCGGTCCTGTCTTCGTTCTGCCTCTTGGAGTCCCGGCTTCCTCTCTGTCTCCGCCGCTGGTAGGGCCGTATTCCAGCAACTGTAGTGCTAACAGTTGCAGGCTTGGTCCCCACAGAGTCCGTACGCCGAAATCCCATGCAGCGCCGTGATCTCGCGAGAGGTCGCGGGCTGTGCGGGAAGCTGACGGCCCCGGACTGCTGTGCGCTCAACTCACCCAATTCGAGGAGGCTCTGGCGGGTAGTTGGGAGGGTCGTGGGTCTCATTGATGGCAGAAATGTGTAGTGTTCCTTCGATTCCTTCGTACTCCTACGTGTGTCGGCTGAAACAGCCTTCCTTAGGGAGTGATAGTGACGCCATTGTAGGGGAGGAATATAAAGTGTGTTGGGCGGGGCTTGGTCTCTGATGTGGGCCAACGTCACAGTAAACACCTGTTGCTATAGTTACTTGTCCTGGTAACGAAGGCATAATTAGCCTTGAGATGTGTGAAAAATACATGCTTGGAGCCATGGATCGGGAAACAGACGCAGATGCACAATGTATTTGTCATATTAGACACTAACACATGTTATTAGTTGGCACCTGCAACCATATTGTTAAACAAATGAAAAGAACAACAAGGTGGTTATAAAGCGGAAAACGGTTGAATCTGTACTTATGATAAAAAATGATAATTGTACTCTGAAAAATATGGTACATACTCCGTTGTATGTTGGAATGTGTTGATAGGATCTAACATATTGATAAAATTACATTGGCATGATTGTGTGCACAAAAACAGTAGGTATACGGATCCTAGACTGTTAAATGTACATACATTGTATTGTGGTATCTGGAACTAAAATGAATGCAGTTAATTGGGGTTTAACCTGTTATGATTGATTTTATTTCATTGTCTATATTGAGCCCATATGGGGTCAAAGTCTTGAGCTCCATCATCCATTTTAACTCTTCTTTGTTGACTGCTTTTTCATAATTTCCTCCTGACCTGTTTAATACCTATAAAACTCATGTCTATTGGATCTTGATTATGGTTGTCCTTGAAATGCTTGGATAAACTATGGGATTCTAAACCTTTCCTGATGTGTTCTGATATTCTTAATTTTAATCTCCTTGTGGTTCTTCCCACGTACTGTTCTCCACATTTACATGTTATGAGGTAAATAACACCCACACTGTTGCACGTGAGGTGATCCTTAATATTATAAGTTGTCTGTCTCTGATTAAATTTAAAGGAACATATTTTCTTGGTAGATGGTTGTTTCAGTTTGCAAAATTGACATGCTCCACAGTAGTAGAAGCCAGGATCTAGTGTATTACCCAGAAGTGTTTTCTGGATAACTGTTTTATTCTTCATGTGATTGTGTACCAATTTTTGATTCAGGTCTGGTGCTTTTCTGAATATTAATTGTGGTTTTGGTGGAAGGAGGTAATTCAAAGTCTCATCTTCCAGAAGAATGTGCCAATGTTTACGGAGAATGTTATTAAGGCATTTGTGATCTCTATTGTATTGAGTGATAAATGGATGATTTGGTCTTTGTCTGGTGGGTCTGTCTTTGTATGTGAGTAGGGATTCTCTATTCTCTGATTCTACTTGTTGATAGGAGTGTTCTACTGCCTCTCGTTTGTAGCCTTTGCCTATGAATTGTTGTTTCATCGCTGTTCCTTGTTTATGGTAATCTGCCATTTGGCTACAGTTCCTCCTGACTCTTTTAAACTGACATAGGGGAATATTCCCTAGCCAATTTGGGTGGTGCCCACTGCTAGATAATATATAGCTATTGACATCCACTGTTTTTTGGTATGTTCTAGTTTCAATTCGATCCTGTTGTATGTATATCATTAAATCCAGGAAGTTAACTTCCGATTTACTGTATTGAGTAGTGAAGCTGAGGTTGTTGGTGTTTAGATTAATATAACTGAGAAATTGTTTGAGCTTGCTCTCCTCACCTTGCCAGATAAACAGTATGTCGTCTATGTAACGATGCCAGAGGACCAGATTTGCCCCGAATTCATGCTCTGACCAGATGTTGAGGTCTTCCCACCTGCTCAAGAACAAGTTAGCATAACTCGGGGCAAACCTGGTCCCCATGGCTGTCCCTGTGTCTTGTCTGTAGAATGATCCCTCAAACCAGAAATAATTATGTTTAAGTATGAACATGATACATTCAGTTATGAAGTCAATCTATATTTTATCCATGTCTGGATCTTGTTCTAGGAAATGTTTGACTGCGTCTTGTCCTTGCTGATGATCGATAACAGTGTAAAGAGATGCTATATCGCTCGTACATAACCAGTAATCTGCTTGCCAGTTAAATGTTTGTAATGACTTGAGAATGTCGGTAGTGTCTCTGATATGGGATTTCTGTCTCTGTACATAAGCCTGTAGGAATGAGTCTATATATATTTGGATAGATTACTGGTCAATGAATCTATACCCGATATAATTGGGCGGCCTGGCGGATTCGTGATGTTCTTGTGAATTTTGGGTAAATAGTAAATGACAGGAACTACTGGATGATGATTATCTAAAAACTTGAACTCCTTGTCTGTGAGGATGCCTTGATCGTGACCAACCTTCAATAATTTGCGTAGTTTCTCTTGATTTTGCCTGGTGGGGTCTATTAGTAGGAGACTAAGTTTTGGTGTCATTCACTATTCTCGTACACTCTGTTATGTAGTCTTGTTTGTTTAAAATCACTACTCCCCCTCCCTTATCCGCTGGTTTGATCACTAAATTATTGTTATTACTGAGATCTTTTAAGGCTTTCCTTTCTTTGGGATCTGCAGCACCTGTGCAAATTACACACACCATATAAATAAAGCAAGCGCTGACCCAAAAATCTATCCACTGTTACATTAACTACCCTGTCTGTGTGTTGGCAGCTGCTCCCTATTTATATTGGTTTATTGGATGTAAGGAACAATAGAGCCAATAGGGCAGAGACAGTATTTCTAGACATAAAGAACAGTACAGATTTACAAATAAATACTAACCAGTTCTGTGATAATTTCCTTACTCTAGAGATATTAATAAATAGAGAGACCAAGATTTGGTGGACCAATAAAACACTTGATTGGTACCTACACAAAAACCTAGTACCAAAAGGACTACAAATCAAAAAGACACCTGCCTATAAAATAGATGATCCCATTTTTTTGTCTAAATGGGAAAACATAATTAAGGATTGCTCAAAGAATCTGATTGGGCTCATCATAGAGACACACAATAACGGTTTGAGGGATCATTCTACAGACAAGACACAGGGACAGCCATGGGGACCAGGTTTGCCCCGAGTTATGCTAACTTGTTCTTGAGCAGGTGGGAAGACCTCAACATCTGGTCAGAGCATGAATTCGGGGCAAATCTGGTCCTCTGGCGTCGTTACATAGACGACATACTGTTTATCTGGCAAGGTGAGGAGAGCAAGCTCAAACAATTTCTCAGTTATATTAATCTAAATACCAACAACCTCAGCTTCACTACTCAATACAGTAAATCGGAAGTTAACTTCCTGGATTTAATGATATACATACAACAGGATCGAATTGAAACTAGAACATACCAAAAAACAGTGGATGTCAATAGCTATATATTATCTAGCAGTGGGCACCACCCAAATTGGCTAGGGAATATTCCCCTAGGTCAGTTTAAAAGAGTCAGGAGGAACTGTAGCCAAATGGCAGATTACCATAGACAAGGAACAGCGATGAAACAACAATTCATAGGCAAAGGCTACAAACGAGAGGCAGTAGAACACGCCTATGAACAAGTAGAATCAGAGAATAGAGAATCCCTACTCACATACAAAGACAGACCCACCAGACAAAGACCAAATCATCCATTTATCACTCAATACAATAGAGATCACAAATGCCTTAATAACATTCTCCGTAAACATTGGCACATTCTTCTGGAAGATGAGACTTTGAATTACCTCCTTCCACCAAAACCACAATTAATATTCAGAAAAGCACCAGACCTGAATCAAAAATTGGTACACAATCACATGAAGAATAAAACAGTTATCCAGAAAACACTTCTGGGTAATACACTAGATCCTGGCTTCTACTACTGTGGAGCATGTCAATTTTGCAAACTGAAACAACCATCTACCAAGAAAATATGTTCCTTTAAATCTAATCAGAGACAGACAACTTATAATATTAAGGATCACCTCACGTGCAACAGTGTGGGTGTTATTTACCTCATAACATGTAAATGTGGAGAACAGTACGTGGGAAGAACCACAAGGAGATTAAAATTAAGAATATCAGAACACATCAGGAAAGGTTTAGAATCCCATAGTTTATCCAAGCATTTCAAGGACAACCATAATCAAGATCCAATAGACATGAGTTTTATAGGTATTAAACAGGTCAGAAGGAACTGGAGAGGAGGAAATTATGAAAAAGCAGTCAACAAAGAAGAGATAAAATGGATGATGGAGCTCAAGACTTTGACCCCATATGGGCTCAATATAGACAATGAAATAAAATCAATCATAACAGGTTAAACCCCAATTAACTGCATTCATTTTAGTTCCAGATACCACAATACAATGTATGTACATTTAACAGTCTAGGATCCGTATACCTACTGTTTTTGTGCACACAATCATGCCAATGTAATTTTATCAATATGTTAGATCCTATCAACACATTCCAACATACAACGTAGTATGTACCATATTTTTCAGAGAACAATTATAATTTTTTATCATAAGTACAGATTCAACCGTTTTCTGCTTTATAACCACCTTGTTGTTCTTTTCATTTGTTTAACAATATGGTTGCAGGTGCCAACTAATAACATGTGTTAGTGTCTAATATGACAAATACATTGTGCATCTGTGTCTGTTTCCCGATCCATGGCTCCAAGCATGTATTTTTCACACATTTCCCAAGGCTAATTATGCCTTCGTTACCAGGACAAGTAACTATAGCAACTGGTGTTTACTGTGACATTGGCCCACATCAGAGACCAAGCCCCGCCCAACACACTTTATATTCCACCCCCACAATGGCGTCACCATCACTCCCTAAGGAAGGCTGTTTCAGCTGACATGCGTAGGAGTACGAAGGAATCGAAGGAACACTACACATTTCTGCCATCAACGAGACCCATGACCCTCCCCTCTACCCACCAGAGCCTCCTCGAATTGGGTGAGTTGAGCGCACAGCAGTCCGGGGCTGTCAGCTTCCCGCACAGCCCGCGACCTCTCGCGAGATCGCGGCGCTGCACAGGATTTCGGCATACGGACTCTGTGGGGACCAAGCCTGCAACTGTTAGCACTACAGTTGCTGGAATACGGCCCTACCAGCGGCGGAGACAGAGTGGAAGCCGGGACTCCAAGAGGCAGAATGAAGACAGGACCGAAAGAAACGTCTACATTCATCAGAAGGTGAGGCCTCACCGGGACTTTTATTTACTTTATTTAATTCAAGAGATGGATCACAGACCACTTGGGTCTGACCGCACTCATCAGTAAGATTTGACTTTCTTCAAGACTCTGACTTTCTATATTTTATTATTTTTTTAGTTATATTATTTTTGGATTTGAAGTGCAGTGGGGTGTGGGATGCCCTCCCTCTGCACCCTTCTCTCACCTGTTTGCCAGTTAGTGTCTGGTATCATATTACTGACCCTTTACCAGCAAAATTTATTTCTGTATCCATGTTCATTTCATTACCACCCTCCCTTTCTATATATCTTACATTATATTTGTAATCAGCAGCATTCATTATTGCCATTATTTAGTAGAATTAACCAATAAAATAGTCTATGATAAATTCAATCATTCCTTAGACTCAGTCATTGGTACATGGGTTTATTTATACATCATTTGTTCGGAGCATAGTCCCACCGTTGACACGTATGTGAATTCACACGTGTCATTCCATTTTTGCCATTTGTCATAGTTAGACTTGGGTAGTCCAACTTTGGGATCTGCAGCACCTGTGCAAATTACACAGACCATATAAATAAAGCAAGCGCCGACCCAAAAATCTATCCACTGTTGACCTTCATACCTGTCAATCTTGTTACCAGTCAACCTTTAGTGTGTGTTGACCTTCTGACCCTGTCAACCTATTGCCTGTCGACCTTCAGTCATTGTCCACCTATTGCCTATCAACCTTCTGTACCTGTTGACCTTCAGTCCCTGTCGACCTTTGGTAGCTGTCGACCTTGTTACCAGTTGACCTTTAGTGTGTCAACCTTCAGACCCTCTTGACCTTCAGCCCCTGTCTATCTATTGCCTGTCTATCTTCCTTTGTCTACCTAATCACTGTCTATCTAGACAATGTAGACCAAAAGACTGGATACCAAATCTAAATAGCTGTGTAAAAATTAAGCTGTCCAGCATTTGTGGGCTACATACAAAGTCAGCCACTATTTGTCCTGCATACAAAAAATAAATATAAAATAAATGTATTAGCACCCCTTACATTGCAGCTGGAGATGGACAGTTTTGTTTTGGCTAGGATCTTCCACCAAATTGCAGTTCTCAGACAAGGCAAATTGCTATCTTTAATGGACATCTGTGCTGAGATATCCATGAAAGGTTGAAAAGATCCTGGAAATGCGAGACAAAACTGAACCGCTCATCTATAATTGCAACATCTTCTTTTTTCTCCTTTGCTCCCAACTCAAAATCTGCCCATATATCTTCAGGACATTAGAAATAACATCATATAAAAATACAATGAAACCTAATCCTGTCTTAATGGAAAGAGAATCAGATCAAAGTTTTACCATTATCATAATAAGATATTTACTCTAAAAACAGAAAGTAGCTTTGTGAAAATTGAGAAATATATTTACAGTAGGTCCCAGCTAGCAAAAGGCAGGTTTGTTGGAAGACATAAATCACTCTTGCACAGACTTGATAGAAAGACAACTATATTTTTGACATACAGTAATTATGATCATAAACAACAAGCGGGTGTGACAGAGAGATACCCAATCTAATAAGATTAAAAGAATAGGAAGTGGTATATGAGAGAGTGTCTAGAATAAATATTTTGTTAGTCCCTTCTTAAATCATATGACCTATTATGGAATGGGCCTCAGATGGCATGTGTGAAGGGCAAGTACATTTTTGTTTCATTTATGATCAAAAACATTAGCAAGACTTTGAAAGGACAATAAATTGCAAATAGAAAATAGATTAAATTGATGTTTTATACTGAATTCTAAGTAAACAGAGGATAATGTTATACCAGAAGTGAAATAAAGGTAACATTAAATATTGATTTATTAGTTGTACAGTAGATGAAAATGGTGAGCTACTGTGATTGAAGGTGTTATGTTTTTTTTCTTCTGTGGGTTAACCAATGTCAGAAACAGTCTAATTCTGGTACCATAGGTGCACACTGGCAATCTGTCAAATATTAAAATATAATATTTCTTATGTCACTGAATAAAATAATACATTTATGGTATATAAAGTATTATTTTATTCAGTGACATAATAAAAGTTAGATTTTAATATTTGACAGATTGCCCATGTGCACCTATTAAAAGATTTATTTTTTCCACTTTCCCCAAGTTGACTGGTTGTAATTTTAGGCCATTTTTTAAACTCCCCAAATGACTTGTAATTATTGGGCCAATTAAGCTAAATGAAAATGTCCAAATGCCTATTTATTCATTAGAGGGGCATCCAAGGGGTTCTGTACTCTGTGTCCCAACATTTTACCTTAAAATAAAGATTTCCCCTACCTTTTCACACCATTAGGGGGGTCCACACAACAAACATGAATTTCCTCTGGAAAAGCAATGTGGGTTTGGAATAAGATTGCAACTGCAATTCCCAGTGCGAGTTTGCCATGAAAATACCTTGCACAAGCCAACTTGAACCTAATTGGATTTACCCTTTACAATAACATACAAAAATGTATATGTTCAGATATAACAGATTTATTATGAGTTCATAGCAAGTTAATAAGTGGCAGATAATGTGGGTAATTTGATAAACTACTGTAACTACCAAAACCAATTTGTATGCATGAAAACTGTATTCCTAATTAAATCTTTCTTATAGCAGTGGCTGTTAAGCAAGGCAACACTTCTCATTCTGCTAGGAAAAACATGAAGTGTATAAACATAAAGAGACAATTATTTTTCCAAGGAAACTTTTTCCCAATGCCAGATAACCATCATATATTCATTTGTAAAATGTATCTGCAATAAGACTGATGAGTAAATATCAGTTTGCTGATGTGTTAAAAGTCAATCTCTATAGAATGGGTGGTATCTTGATTTATTGGTGTCTATTGGCATATACCATAAATCTTTTAATCATGTGAATCACTAAAATAGATAGTCAAGGAAAATACTATGCAAGATAAAGATCCACTTAGCTGTGAACTCTATTACCTTATTGATTTTTGGTTATACCCAATTAGTAGTCAGTGCTAATTAATTATACTTGAAAATACATCAAACAGTATATGGCAGCACATGGTTGAGACAGAACACAGTATATAGCTGCTGTTCAACTTGATGTATTATTGTTACATTAAAAAAAATTAAATTAATAACATGATATATACAAATAATAGAATTAAATAAATTGAAATGAAAAATTAGTTTCCCTGACATTTTGTCATTAAATTAATGCAGAAATACAATATTACCAGTGGAAACACTAAATATAGAAAATCAATAGAACAATTCATCAGGGAAAGTGATGGAAAGAATTTTGCTGCAGGTTTCTATAAATAAAAGAAAAGTAATGATGCAATGAAGTTGCATATGAAAAGATACAGTTTTCTGTTGTTGTACAACATACTGTTTGGAAAAAATTATGCTTATACTGCTAATATTTCCAGTAAAATAGTGCAGCTGTCACTTACTATGTTTTGTTTGTTTGACTGATTTGGATAAATTAGATTGTAAGACATTTGTAGTGTTGACAATTGCACCATGGAGACAGCTGCAAAGGAAAATTTTAGCTTTAAGTCATAAGCCTGTGCAGGCTTTGTTTTATCAACATTGTTAAAAAGGTGTTCATAAAATAAAAAAATGCTATGGATTCTCCTCAACTCATTAGCCAGTCCTGGCCCTCTGAGCCTAGGCTGGTATTGAAAAATAGGAGGAAAAAATGGAGTGGGCTTCATCCTATTTTTCAATAACCAGCACTAGGCTTAACCATCTGGGGCAGCTGATGCTATAACAGGAGGACACACAGAGTGGGGTCCCCTTGCCCTAATGGCAACCAGCCACAAACTTGTCAGCCCAGGGCTGAAATCCCTAGGAAAGAGGTGACCCCCCCGCTCCCCCCCTGACTGGTAATGACAGTGGATGACAAATAACAGTTACAACAGCTGCATAGTAAATACTGTTTATAGACTACAAACTGCCATCGATGCCGTCAGTTTCAATTAGACGACAAATCCTATGCTTAGAAAATATACACCTTCGTGTTTGAAACAGGAAAAGTAATTACATTACATATTAAGCTAGCCAAATAACATGCACATCTTTTACAATATAGTCAATGAATACTTTAGACTCAAATACATTTATTCAGCTTTTCAAGTATGCCCCAAGTATTAAACATCAAATAAATTGCCTCACATCACCAAGAGGAAAAGTAGAGGTACTACAATAAAAGCTGGTACTAATGTCAAATTGCCAATATTTTTTTAATAAAATATGATCAAAACAGTATAACACCTCTGTATTGTCTTAATGGTTGTAGTGGGAAAATTATATATTTTTTTCACAAATAAATTTTATCAAGACAATTTTCAGGAGAATTATCCAAGGTTTGAGACTTTTCTTATATTGACATGGTCTGAATGTCAACATTCAGAATGTTGACATGTACAGAATGTAGACATTTTATAGTAAATGTTGACATTCACAATTTTGACACTGACAATGTCACTTTTGCACCTAACCGAAACCTCAATGGCAGCCTAACCCTTAAATCATGTCTCTACAATATGAATGTCAACATTCTGACTGCATACCCACAGAAATGTTTTTACTGTATACATCACAAACGTTTTTTTACCTGTATCTCTAGCTATAAATCTATTTGATTTATTTGAGAATGTATCATGTATATTTCCAACAAGCTGAAATATTTAAAAATTGTGATATTTAGCATCAGATTCACTAAAGTTTCATGGTAGGAGCAATAAACTGAAAATAGAATGTAAATGCAATTTATATCAATTACATGCTACATCCATTATCACTAAATGCAGATGGCTCTTCCCTTAATAACATTTATTTAAGAAATATTGAACCAAGTGTAAACAGCGGCTAGTTTTCATCATTTGAAAATATATTTGAATTTGCAGATATTCAACATTTTACTTATATCTTTTAACTTTAGGACTCTAGCAGCAGTTATTAACAAATGCACATGTCAGAAAACTCCTTAGAGGAATGTAGAAGATGTTTTCTAATCTATTTTATATATGTATATACACGTATTTAACAAAGATAGGGAGCAGCAATATATTTTCTCATTTAAACTCATGACTTCATTTAAACTGGAAGACTGCACTCAAAGATTTAAGTCTTTTGTTATAAAACCTTTCAGCACATCAGAGCTCAGATATGGAAGATGAGCATTTAAAAGAAATAATGTCTGACTATTGTCTTCTCTTTGACATCCATGAAATTGAAATCACAATTGTGGTGAAAGGTCCTAGAAGCAGATAGTAAGATTGTTTATTAAATGGAATACTTTTTCAAACCACTGTTTGTTAATCTTTCTGCATTCATATTCGCATTGCTCTTACACATTTAAAAGTTGAAAGAATATTATAAATTGTCTGAAATGCACTGTATTTCCAGACCACAACAAGAACAAAGGAAACATTAACATAATGAATAATTTGCAATATACATTTGGATTACAATCAGATTGTATATATTTATGTAAAGCATCAAATATTTTATTTCAATTAACCTTAAAAAATAAATCCGTAAACTCTAATATATAATAACGACACAGGGCCTATTTCAGATTTGAATGCAATGCCAATATTTACAAAGGTGAATGATTATCAACCACTACGCATCGATGCTGCAACTAGGGTGGCGCAACTTGTGCAAAATAAACCACAAGAAACAACGCAAAACATGGGCAAATATTTATCTACAGTGTATAAAACTGCACATTCTAAAACCCATGAACGCATTTATTCAGGATACAAAGGAAGAGGTTGAAAAACTGATTTGATATCCAACTTTGCCATTAAAGCCCCTGAACCAAAACTACATACCATATCAGTGAAAGGCAACATGAGTTGAGTGAACACTGCAGAGATGATTGGGAATGACATAATTAGCTGAACCTCTACATGGGTAAGAAAGATGTTGTATAAGCCTGTTTTTACAAGGTACTTTCTTGGGCACCAAGAAGGAAAGGGAACACACATGCACCCCAAACTGACTTCAGCCACAACCTTCTGTTGTACAATATGCAAGAACTCCTTAGCTGATCAAAGGTTCCTACTGGCTACAACATTTAAAGAATTCCTAATCAGAAAGAGAAAACCAGCCATAAAACATTCTAACAAATCAGGCATCTTCCTCCAAAGATCAACCACTTCTCCAATTCCCTCAAATCAATGAGATAGCCTTAGGAAGAATTACCCCAAGCATCATGCCTTCCTGCTAATTTCACAACCATGCCAACTGTACAAATACTTTGCTGGGTGTCCACCCCCACAGATATGGTAGTAGTGTCAAAAACAACACCTCGTGCCCATCAAACATATGGATTGTTATAAGCAAAGCACTTACCATTTGCTGATGACCATATGGTGGATCTAGCTGGGAAATTATGTTTCAAGTGCATTCCCTCCTGCAAAACCTTACTGTACTTGGTGTCCTCCAGCCATACTTACACATCTTTAAAACCCAGCAGCATGATAATTTTACTGTTTCAAGTGGAGCTGAGCATAATATTCCCTCCAACCAAACTTTTAGACTACATGAACATCTCATGCACCAAATGAAAATATGTGTGACATTACAATGTTCATCTGGGTTAAAAAACTAACATATCCCCAATCAAATTATGGTAGTTCCGAAATATGTCCTCTCTAATGCCACCTGGCTTCCAAGATTTATCATGCTCAGCCTGGTTCTTCATTAACTGCTGCACAATGAGCCTAGTCAATTTATGCAGCCCATGAGGTGAACCCAAAGAGGAACAAATCAAGGGTACTCCCCAATCCTTGATGGACAAAGGTACTGTACTGCCAAATCATCCACAGCGTGCACTGCTCTTCCTGCCAAAGGAGCACTCATGCCAATGCCTCCATACAGAGCACAACACAGCTTCTATCTGAAATAAGAGCTAGATAACTAATGGCAGGTACTATAGACACAACCGAAAGGGGGGGAGAGGCAGGAGGAGGAGAGAGCAGATGGCAAAGAGGGGGAAAGCATAAGGGTTGAGGGGGTCAGTATAGCTTGTGTAATCACAGGTATGGACAGGGTAATACACTGCATTAGTGCAGCAAAAGGCTGCCACAATGGTGCAGGTGGGTCATAAAAATAGGCAAATATAAGAATAATGGGGAAAAAAAATGGAAGAAAGTGGCCAATAGGAAAACAGGAAATCAGACAGCCTGGGGAAAAGGAAAAATCATGGCATAGGATTAAACTGGGGCAGAAAAAGGGCAGCATAGTTAACTGCAGGATGTCAATTGGAGGACCACGTGGGATGCACATTAACAATTGCTGGGAACATGACCAAAGAGGGATAAGAAGAAATTATTGGCTGTAACCCAAATTGTATCCTTAAATGAACAGGTGCAGATGCAGAATTAAAAAAAAAATACTCTGCCAGAGCCTGGCTGCTAGTGATGCAGTTGTAACTGCTGAAAATATGATAATGACACTGTCAGCTTGTACCAATAGGTTAATTGGCTGCTAACCTATTGTGTTGTAAGTTTGCAGAAACTGATTCCAGTGATTAAAAGTTTTCTGTATAGCATTGTGTACTAATCTGGTGCTATATATATATATATATATATATATATATATATATATATATATACACACAAAATACATTTGGTACAAGTTAATTATATAGCTCACAAATATTATGCAGTGGCTTACAGAGAATATTTAGTTATTCACATCAGTCCCTGCCACAGTGGAGCTTACGCTCTATGGGCCTGATTACGCTCTACACGCCTGATTCATATCTTACTCTACAGTATTTGGGAATAAATTAAGATAAAGAAAGTAATTGTGGATTTTGATAAAACCATGCTGCAGTGCAGGTGGGGCAGATCTATAATGTGCAGAGAGATTAGATTTGGGAGGGATGTGTCCAAACTGAAATCTAAGTTGCAGTATAAAAATAAAGCTGGCCAGCATTAGTGGGTTACATTCAAAAGCAGCCAGCATTCACCCTGCATGCAAAAAAGTGTACAGTATGTATTTGCTTCCCTTGCTTGCAACATGCTTTGTCCAGGTTCAGTTACAGATATGCCCAGCTACATCTTTGCCTTGGGTGACGTGAGACAGACTCCCACGATCGGAGATGTGCATTTGCATCACTATAGGAATGAATGGGAGATGCACTCCTGCAATTGGACACACACATTTGCATCTCCATAGGACTGAATGGAGATGCACTACCACGATCAGGGACACGCCATAGCTTATTGTTGTGCATAGCACAATGCACGCATTTGTTTGTGGCACGATCAGCCACAAAGAACTTGGGCGCACCTGTACTTGCTATATCTTTCTCTATTTACAAAGCTGAATCAGGCCCTATGTTCACTACAACATACACACACACACACACACACACACACACAGTGTCGGTGCTAGACTTCTAGGCACCCTAGGTAAAACTTCTGCATGCGCCCCCAGCCACACCCGTATTCATTTAGCGCCTCAGGTGAAAATGACTTTGCACAGGTGGAGGGGCGTATGAGTTTTTTGTTAATAAAATATTTATATATAATATATATAAAACACAAAACTTATCCGTCACTCCACCTGTACAAAGTCATTTTCTCCTGAGGGGCTAAATGAGTACGAAGAGGGGGGGGGGGGCGCAGGTAGAAGTATATATAAATACATACAAAGGTTGAGACTCCCAAATCCAAATATTCTGAAATATGGAATATTCTGAAATACGGAATATTTTTTGCATGACTCAGATAGTAAAACCTTTGCTTTCTGATGGCTCAATGTACACAAACTTTGTTTAAGGCACAAAATTATTAAAAATATAGTATATATAAACCTTCAGGCTGTGTGTATAAGGTGTATATGAAACATAAATGAATTTTATGTATGTACACAAACTTTTTTGATGCACAAAATTATTAAAACTATTATATAAAATGACCTGCAGGCTGTGTATAAGGTGTATATAATACATAAATGCATTGTGTGTTTAGATTTGGGTCCCGTCCCAAAATATTTCATTATGGTATGCAAATATTCCAAAATACAATATATTCCAATATCCAAAATACCCCTGGTCCCAAGCATTTTGGATATGGGAGAATCAACCTGTATATATACATACATACAGACAGTATATTATATACACACACATACAGTATACATAGACACACAGTATCAGGGATGTAACTAGAACTATTTGGGCCCCATAACACCATTTTTAAAGGCCCCCCTAACTTAGGTATTTCACAATGCCCACAGTAGTACCCCTAATACACTAAATGCCCACTTGTTATAGTGCCCCTTATGCAATGACCACTGTATTGGTGCCCTTTATGCAGTCCCCCCAGCAGTACTAATGCCACTAAAAGTAATGCCCCCTGTAGTAGTGAACCAAGTAGTAATGCCCCCTGCAGTGCCCCCAGTAGTAAAGGCACCTGTAGTACCCCCCCAGTAGTAAGGGCCCTGTAGTGCCCCAATAGTAAGGCTCCAGTAGTGACCCCATATTATACCCACAGTAGTAAGGCCCTTGTAGTGCCCCCAGTAGTAAGGCCCTTGTAGTGCCCCCAATAGTAAGGCCACCATAGTGCCCCCAATAGTAAGGCCACCATAGTGCCCCTAATAGTGCGGCCCCTGTAATGCCCCCTGTATTGCCCCCAGCAATACCCCTTGTAGTGCCCACAGTAATGTGGCCCCAGGAATGCCCCCAATAGTAAGACCCCTGTAGTGCCCCCAGTAGTGCAGCCCCTGTAATGCCCCCTGCAGTGCTCCCAGTAGTGTGGTCCCTGTAATGCCTCATATAGTGCCCCCAGTAATGCAGCCCCTGTAATGCCCACTGTAGTGCCCCCAGTAGTGTGGCCCCAGTAGTGCCCCCAATAGTAAGGCACCTGTAATGCGGCCCCTGTAATGTCCCCAGTAATGCGGCCTCTGTTTTAAGACACACATACACACAAAAAAAACATTTACCTTAAGCCCAGCTCCAGTGCCCACAGCTGTCTGTCCCCGGTGCCCGCTCCTCGGAACTATGGGAGTGACTACATGATGTCACTCCCATAGTGCACTGTGGGACATGGAAGACGGAGCTCAGGAGTGAGTTCCGTCCACCGGCTGGCGTCGGGGAGGGTAGAAAGGAGTCGGGTACCGCCGAGGGAGGGGGGGGGGAAGTAGAGAAGGAGCTGGGTGCCCACTGGTAACACAATCTCAGTGGGCACCTGACAAATGGGGGGGTGATCATAGGGGCCGGGCACCCTCTTGTGGCCGGTGCCCATAGGAAGCGATTATGCACACTGGGCCTGTGTCACGAATGGTGTCTGTGAGTTATCTGTCTCAGGTGATGAGTGGGATTCAATGAAGATCGGCATAACTGGAACCACATATGATTGCACGATTTATGTAGCAGTGAGAACTGCCTTTGATGATGAATGACAGGAACTTGGAGAAACCGGACTGGGACTGGCAGGAAGACTTGTTGAGTTGAAATGGTGAACTTGGAACTTGACGCTGGACTGTAATAACGTGGATTGAACTGAAGCACTTGGAACTTGACTCTGGACTGCAATAATGTGACAATGGCTGAAGGGAAATCAGGTAATGCTGAGACAAGGCCTAAACAGAGTAATCCAAAAATGGTGTGACAAAGGGCTGGAACTCAGGTGCAGGCTGGATTGGGTAATTAGGAATAACAGGTTCAGGAAGGAATGGGTAGGTCTGGGAGTAAAGGTTCAGGGAGGGAGTGGGTAGGTAGAAGGAGTTGATCCACAGCAGGAAGCAAGGCAGAGTAACATGATGCAGGTTTGCAGGGTGCCAGTGACCAACCAGGAGTAGGGCTAGCAGAGAGCACAGGACTAAGGTCAGGAGCACAGGAACTCACTTATTAGCTGATGCTGAAAACACAGGAGTTGCACTGACCTGGGAACTAGCAGGATACTGGATTGTCAGGTATAGCTGTAGCAGGTTTTCTGGATTGCCAGGGATTGCTGTAGCAGGTTTTCTGGATTGCCAGGTATTGCTGTAGCAGGATTGCTGGATGCACCAGGCATTGCAGTCATCAGGAGCCAGGGATACACTTATACACAGTAGCAGCACAAACCATTCACCATGGGAAGTAATGAGATGTTCAGGCCCAGAATGCTATCAGGGGAGGATATATATACCTGGGGTCTGGCTGCAATTGGTGGATATGGACAGGTGGTGATAGGCACAACATGCAGAGGGAGTATTCAGCACTGAATTAGAACTACACCTGTGATTCCAATCAGGGCTAGCAGTTTTCACAGACAGGAAAGGACTCAGGTGAAATAATCACTGTGGAAGGAATGCATAGAGAAGTGCTGCAGCAGCATGATCAGAACAGGTCCTCCAGGCAAATTACACATACAGATCCATGGAGACAGCTGGCAGTGGTAAGCCAACAGACAAAAGGTGAAAACTAGACTGGTTCGTGATAACCTGATTCTGCAAGGAATGTAATTGCAAAGCTGCACTCAGGCAGCTTTGAAACTGTGACCCTTGTAGATATAGTATTGCAGTAGGAGGCATCACTCCTCCTGTGCATTACTTATCCAAGCTGTGCTGTCCAGCACAGCATTGGATAATCTGCAGACCATCGGCCAGCTGCGGTGATTCATGGGGTCCCACATCCAGCTGCCGCAGTTTAGAGGAAGAGGCCAGGAAATCCTGACTTCTTCCCTCCCTCGCAACAGCAGCAATATGCCACCATTTCAGGAAATGGAGGGCATCGCCGCCCCCTCTAAGCCCACAAAAGGCAGCAGACTGTCAATCACTAACAGTCTGCTGCCAGTCTGTGAACCAGTTAGGAGGACCCGGTCCTGCACCGATTCCAAAACATCGGGAATCAGTGTTCAGCAGTGCACTAGCTTGCACTGCTGAATCAGGCCCACAGTCTCAATGTGAAGAAATGTTAATCCTCTGAGATGGCTTGTCATCGCAGCACAACGTAAGGATGCCCACCATACCTTACAAACATCCGTAATGTTTATTAAGACTGCAAAACCATTGGTAACATAGAGCACAATCGCAGCCTCAAACAAACTTGCACAAGCTCTGACCTTACTCAGGAATTGCAAACCTCGTTGCATGCAGTGAGTACACAACCTGCGTATGGCATCGCAGTGGATAATTTATGCACACCCATGCAGAGGCATACAAACGCACTGGCACGCCTGAGTTTCGCTGACCACCCCCCCCGTCGCCAACCCCAATGATACTTCCTGTCAATCACTCTGCAATGGGTCTGCACAGTCCTGATTGTAGTGGAGTGTTCGCATATGCACACTGTGATGCATAACCATGTACAGAATGCAACAATTGTGTGCTTAATTGCAGTTGCGATCCTTGCTGAATTAGGCTCTTAGACAATACATTCTGTGAAAAGAGAATGAACAAGTCAATTGGATCAACTGAGAAATTAAGCAAAATTTTATGTTAGCAACAATAAATGCATTTTTAAACAAATAATACTTCCAAAATTTGGTAAATTATTGACCAATCCCAGAACACAGAATAAAATAAATTAATCAACAAGAAATAACAAACGTCACATTCCAATACCATTGTAAAAATACTGTAACTTTAGGCGCTCAGACACTTTTCAATTAATTACACTAGGGAAAAATATATGTGGTTGCTCTCTGTGACTTAGTAGTTCAAAAACTTCAAACATACATGCACACTTAATTTGATATATAACTTTGTAAATATTAATGTAGCATCGCATTTCAGATTGATCTCCCCCGCCATACATTTAACACTCATCACTATATGCATGTCATTCACCCCATTAGCTATCTCAGATTAGAAATATGTACAGTGGAAAATCATTATGAACTTAACAAATATTTGCTGAAAGGTTACAAGTGGAAAATTACAGTAGTTTTTTTTTATGCATCACTGTGATCACAATAGCTACATAGATAGCTGCCTTTAACCATGGGCGTAACTAGCATAGATGCATGGTCTGCAGCTGCTATGGGGCCCAGAGCTCAGGGGGGCCCATCTTCATTGGCAAAGTTGCATGTTTTATATACATTTTTTACCATTGGGTGGCACATAGGGTCCCTTATAAACAATTGCTATGGGGCCTTCAATTACCTAGTTATGTCCCTGCCTTTAACAATTCAAAAAATCTATTACAGAAAAATTATTCTGCAACATATGGGCAGGAAATGGTGGAAACTACCTGAGGCCTTATAATGTTCTAACTGATTCGAATACAATGAAAAATGGCCAGAAGAAGCTTTAGCAGCAGCCAATTTCCCAACTGAAATAATTTCAAGCCTATGCAGAATTTATAGCTTACTGGCTAAGACAGCTTCAATTCAAAGATTGTTTATTGTACAAATCCATAATTAATACTGATTGTACCTCCAATCTGGACCAGTTCTAGATTTTGTGGAGCTCAGTGTGAAAGTTTCCTTTAGGGGGTGCCGATACCCATAAAAAAAAAAGCTAAAAAAGGACTCTGTTCTGTGGGTGGCAAAGGTGCATACGCTCCCAAAAAGTGGGCATGGTTTCATGACACGCCCCCTGTTCATCACTCTAGAGGGCATGCCCTACCAAAAAGTAGAGGGTTACAAGGAAAAGGTATCAGGTAGAGGCAATGGGTTACAGGGGAGAGGCAGACAGGGAGAGGCAGTGGGTGACTGGGTAGTCAGTGGGTGACTGGGTAGTCAGTGGGTGACAGAAAGATGCAGGGGGTGAATGGGAGAGGCAGTGGATGATAGAGGAAGGCAGAGGGTGACAGCAGAAGGCAGAGGGAGACAGGAATGGGTAAATAGTGACAGGGGAAGGCAGAGGGTCACAGACAGTGGTTATCACATTAACCTATTTCAGTCTTAGACTACCTGTATCCCTAATGTGAGACTGGCAGAGTCCCTACATATAATTTGCTGCCCTACTTCTCTTCTCCAGCAGCTGCCCTTACCTTCCGCTGTGTAGCTGCTGTCGCTGCTCAATGAATGCAGGGCCTGATTCAGACACGCTTGAGAGTGCATAGCGCTTGCAAGTGGGTCGATGGGCAGGCAGTGCACATGCGTGGCATGTGCACTGAGCGTGTGCGAGCCCCGTAGCTAGAGAATTTTCACTCGCTGCAGGACTCACTACAAGATGGGGGGCTGTCGATTGTGATTTGTAGGCATGCCTGGACAAACACAGACATTCCTGAAGGAACGCCTGCCAATTGTGGGCGGCCCAACACCAGTGATGTCAGTAGTGAACTTCCTGGGCTTGCGGTGGACGAGACTCTACCACAAGGGTCTCGTCACAAGCCCAATGGTCTCGATAATCGCGACCATCGTCAGGCCACCCGCTAAAGCTGTGGGTGGTCACCCACAGCTTAGCGAGTGGCCTGGAGGCCGGTGAAAAAAAATGTCCCGCCCTGATTCTGAGCAAGCGCTCACAAATAGTGAGTGCCTCTGAATCAGGGCCTCAGTCCAGACTCCAGCCTCTTCAGCACTTCCTCTCTCCTGAGCATGCAGCTGCTGACAGGAAGAGGAAGTTCAAGCTAAGATGCATGGGGCTTGGGGGAGAGTGGAGCTGCTTCCTGAATCCTGCTGTGTTGTTGTAGCACAGTTTGTAGGTATAGTGGTAGGGGCACGTGAGAGTGGGTGGGAACCATCATATTAGATAGCACCAGTGTGGTGTATACGGCTACTCCGCCAGGCTGCAGCACCTCATGCAATCACCCTGCTTACCTGCCCCTAGAACCACCACTGCCTCCATTGAATTATACTTAACATGACACATTTCCCAAAGCAAAATAACCTATCCAAATCTAGAACACCATCATCCACCCCAAGAAGATAAGTTGGTGGCCAAGATTCTTCCAGAGAGGTTCAATCTATCATTGCATGTTCCAAGCAATACTTAACATTTCTTACGAGTCCAATTTCTATCTACTCTAGTCTGGTCCTGTAGTACTGTAATCCTCATCCCATGGACCTTTTCTTCTGCTTTTCCTTATCTGTTCATGTCCCTTGTAAGTCCTCACCATCCCTTAGTTTAAGGACAATGACTGTTTTCTCTACTTTTAACACTTTTGTGTGCTTTCATCTTCAATACATAAAGATTAGTTTAACAAACAAAAATGTACAGTTGAAGTACACTTTATGTATCATGATGTAATCATTAGAGATCTTTTGGACACTTTCCCTTTGTCATTCAACATTATAGTTGATGGCATCTCAAGGTTTCCAATTATACACCCTAGTCACTACTACCAATAGAGTGGTTATGAAAAGATTTTCATTTACATTATAACTTTTTATGAAATAAAAATGTGTTAGCAATAAAGCTCAAAGTGCAATGCAGTACCTAGGTTTTGTTGCACTCTCTATGACAAAATGTGGTTCATCTAAGTCTAACATCTAGATTTTTAATCTTATGAAATAAAATGATCTAAACACACACCATAATACATTGTCTTGCTGTACAAATTACGATATTAGTCACTTGCTACGTATAACATGATGTTAGTTTCTGGAGCCAAGACAGTGCAGATAAGAAGTATGAGACTGCCAGTTTGAAAAAACAGTCAGCTAAAAGCACTTAAATATTCTACCATATATTTTTGATATAGTGAAAAACGCAGGATTCCATTAAGAAATGAGGAATCCATGGCATTCATATGATATAGCAAGATAAACAGCTTTATAATGAGTATTATTTCGTAGTTGCTCTAAAAAGAAAAAGAAGAAAGAAACACTTACATTCACTCATAGAAGGTTACTTCTATAGAAAAAAGGTTTTCCCTAGAGCACACTGAATAGGTTGATATGAGTGTACTACTATGTATTATATACAGCTATTAAATAGTAGTGTCAGGGTTCAGCCTAGGATCGGCCTCTCTCACCTCCTTGCCGGCTTCCCCTGACTTCCTTGTGGTCAGACATCTGGTGCAGTGATGGATGTGGGGCTGAGTATTCTGCCTTAGGTGCTTTTTGCAAGCTTCCATGGTCGGCTGTGTGTGCTGGGGATCGGAGTTCCCATCATGGGCCATGACAGTTCCTCTCATGTGACAGTACTCCTAACCTATGGTAGCATGATTTCAGTCAGCTGATGCTGTGCTCCAGTAATCTGCTACCCCTGGGTATAAATCTGCCTCCAGAACTCCAGGAAGTTGCTGTTCAACTTTATTAATCCAAGTGCCTGTGTTACTCCCACTGTTGCTCTGTGCAAAATCCTTCAGCGTGTTGCTTCAGCCTGCTCACAGTTTCCCAGTTTCCTGTATTAGCTTCCATGCTAAACCTTCTCTGAGACTTTAGCTTTCTCACAGTACTTCAGTGTTTCATGTCCCTTCCCTGTGTGTCTTTGTATATGTGCTGCTAATTCTATTGCAGCTTTCCTGTGGCTATTACCCTGTATCACTGAAGTGTCAGATTACCTGCTGGTATTAATTTAGCTCACAGCTGGTCCTCCCAGCACATATCTGTGTCAATCTGCTCTGTGTCTTGTCAGTGCAAATCTGCACTTGCAGTTAGCACTCTCCCAGTGTATGCCTATCTTCTCTATATGTCTTGTCTGTGCAATCTGCACCTGCATATATAATTATTCCCAGTATTTTGCCTTTGCCCAGTACCAGCATTTCTAGCTCTCCCAGTATTTGGCCTTTGCCCAGTACCACATTTCTAGCATTCCCAATATATTCATTGAGTCCACTCTACTCTTGTATGTGCAATCCCCAGTATATGTTTGTGTTTTCCTGCATATTTAGCAAACTCCAGCACCTGCCTGTGTCCACATCTCCCTGAGCTGCTGAGCTAATCAGCTCCTGGATTTCTTAGTGATTCTTAGTACATTCTCAGTAATCTCATGCAAGCCGGTGATCAGGATTTCTAATTGTGTTCCAGTTTATCTCCAGTGTTCTAGCAATAACTTAACGTAATATAGTTTCCGGTCTTCTGCCATTCCCAGGTACCTGTCCAGAGGGCCGCGACTTGCTCACTTGGTGCAGCGGAAAACCAAATCCCAGTTGGAGGGGTCACTGGAGAAAACCACCAAGTGAGTTAGACTCCGTGCCTCTGGGCAGGTCTAGCCAAACCTGGGTTCGGCCGCAAATAGGAGACCTAGCCACAGTCACTCCGATAGTCACCTGAACCCCCCGGCTCACCGTCCTCCACAGAGGATCACTGTCACCGGATTGTGACAGTTTGAACAGCCTAATATGTAAGCCGCCGGGTTCCAGGTTGAAGCAGGTTTTCAGGATTAACTCTTTCGTGTGTCTGCACAGGAGACAGCTTTGCAATCCATCAGACAGCAGCTGCAAGAACTCTCTAGTCAAATTACGGTTATTCATTCAGTTCTAGCTGCTTTGTCCCCAGACACACCACAAGTTCCGCCAGTGAATTCTCCACAGTTTCGTTCCGAAGTTTCAATTACCCCTACAGATGAAACATTTTCTGTGCAAGCTAGTGAACCTCTCAAGTGTCCTCTGGTTCCCCAATTTCCTGATATTCGTGACCCTGAACCTTTCAAGAGTTTCTACTGGCTTCTTGAACAACTACAAAATCTCCATCCCAAAATTTTTCAAGATATTTCCAAGCTTTCTAGTGCTACCCCTGACTTGACTAACAGCTTTTCCAAGCAAACTAAAGTAAAGCATCAAAGTTACCTGCGCCCAAAACTTACTGAGGTTGAACGTCAGCGACGCCGGGAACTGCATCTGTGTTTATATTGCGGTTATGATGATCACTTTCTTAAGGACTGTACTCTGCGCCCACTGAGAAGTGGGGACAAGTGTGTGACTCCTAATGTCTGCGTTTTCAGTTCTCCCCATCATCCATCAGTGATTCCCATTTCTTCAGTTACAGATAAGGAGGTGATGTCCACTAAGCAAAAGAAAGTTCAAGTTTTCGATTGGGGCCCTGCTACTAGATGCTTCAGCCCTCATCTAAGAAAGATTGGGAGGATATTTCAACCTTCTAAAGTCAGGGACACTACTTATTCCACTTCTACTGGTCACGGCCCGGATTCCATTTCCATCAGTCCCAGACCGGATTCTGCCTGTTCCGGTCCATTCCTGATTCTGCTTTTCCCAATACGGGACTCCAGTCAGTAGCCCCAGGAGGGGTCTCAACTTCCTTACCCCAGCAGGGGGTCTCAAGTCTTGCACTCCAAGAGGGGGTCTCAAGTTCCATGCCCCAGAAGGGGGCCTTCGTTTCGAGTTACACGCCTCAAGAGGAGGCCTTTGTTTTGAGTTTCATGCCCCAGAAGAGGGCCTTCATTTCGAGTTTCATGCCTTCATTTCGAGTGTTATGCCCCATGAGCGGACCGTTATTTCAAGTGTTACTCCCCAAGAAAGGGTCTCAAGTTCCATACTTCAAGAGGGGGTTCTGAGCCACTCACCCCAGGAGGAAGTCTGTGTTCTTGCATCCCAAAAGGGGGTTTCATATTGCGTACCCCGAAAGGAAAAGCCAAGTCAGCTTCCCCAGAAGGGGGTTTTAGGTGCCATACTCCAACAGGGAGTTTAAAGTTCTGTACTCCAGGAGGGGGCCTTGAGTCTCTCACCCCAAAAGAAGGTTTAAAATCTTGTTTCCCAGGAAGGGGCCTCAAATGCTATCCCCCAGGAGGGTGTTTCTAGTGTTATGCCCCAAGAAGGGATTTCAAGTGTCACGCCCCAAGAGGAAATCCTCATTTCAGGTTCTTTATCCCAGGAGGGGGTTTCAAGCCTCTTACCCAGAGAGATGGTTCCTAGTGTCCTTCCCCTAGAGGGGACTTCAAGTGTCTCACCCCAGGATGGGGTTCCTAGTGTAATTCCCCAGGAGGGGATTTTCAGTGTTACGTTGCAAGAGAAAGTTCTTATTTCAAGTTCTTCATCCCAGGAGGGGGTTTCAAGCCTCGCACCCCAAGAGGGGGTTTCAGATTCCTCACCCCAGGAGGGGATTTCAAGTGTCTCACCCCAGGATGGGGTTTCCAGTGTTGTGCCCCAAGGGGGAATTTCAAGTGTTATTCTCCAAGATGGGAGCTCAAGTGTCTCACCCCAAGATGGGGTTCCAAGTGTTATACCTCAAGATGGGGTTCCCAGTGTTATACCCCAGAAGGGGAATTCAAGTGCCTCATCCCAAGATGGGGTTCCCAGTGTTATACCCCAGGAGGGGAATTCAAGTGTCATACCCCAGGATGGGGTTCCCAGTGTAATGCCCCAAGATGGGGTTCATGGTGCTATTCCCCTGGAGGGGACTTCAAGTGTCTTACCCCAGGAGGGGGTCTCAATTCTTGTACCCCAAGAACAAGGGTTTCCAAGTGTTACTCCCCAAGATGGGAGTTCAAGCATCATACCTCCAGAGGAGGCATCTAGTTATGTACCCTGGCAGGGGGTATCAAGTTTCATAGTCCAGGGAAAAGTCTCAAGTTTTACATCTCAAAAAGGGATTTCAAAATCTGTATCCCAAGGAAAGATCTCCGGTTCTTTACTCAAGGAAGAATCTTCTAGTGTTGTGTCAAAGTCAAATGCTTTAGTGCCCAATCCATTAAGAGGTTCACAAGATGATGCTACCACAACATTTAAAGGTATACCTCAGGATCCATCTGATGTTTCTATGTCCATTTTTTTTATGGAGATATAACGCAGTATTATGCTTTGATGGATCTCCTGTATAATTCCGTGTCCACTCCTAACTGTGTTTTGTCCATTCCAGTATGCTTAACTAAAGTGTCTGAGGTATCTTCAATTCCAAAAGGAAAAAGCCCTAAATCAAAGTCCAAAGAAATTTCATGCTCACAACCAGTTCTCCTACCTTCCTCTGTGGATAAGACCAGTTCTTCAACTAAATAACTAAGATAATAACCTTATCTCTGAGCAAAATTTTTAGGGAACAGATAATTGCCTGAAGGACTTGTTTTTTGTGATCTCGGGAGTCTTAGAATCTGTTGAGAATAATGAAGCCAAATCTTTAATAGAAACTAATGGAGGCAAAGTTTTTGAGAAACTCAGCAGTAAAATCAATTATCTTATTTTGGGCCGTGATGGTGGGAGATCCAGGCGAGCAACAGCAAAATATTTGGTGGTCAAAGTCATTAATGAGGATAAATTTTTTGAATTGGTGGACATTTATTTCAGCAAACAGTTACTTCTTGAACAAGCCTCCTTATGTAGTATTCCAGTATTTCCAGTCTCTAAAAACGGATACGAAAGTTGGGGGGATATCTGAAAGTAATTTTTTCTAGTCTGCTGGAACCCAGTTCTTATTGTGTCTTCAAGCAAGATTTTTTTTTGTTGATATTTTCAAGTCGGATTTTCGAGTTTCCTGTGTTTTTCAAGTATATTATTTGTGTCTTTCTGAGGAGTTCCAGTTGAGCCTTTATGGGTGTTCAGTGCCCACCCTAAAAGGAGGGGGTACTGTCAGGGTTCAGCCTAGGATCGGCCTCTCTCACCTCCTTGCTGGTTTCCCCTGACTTCCTTGCGGTCAGATGTCTGGTGCAGTTATGGATGTGGGGCTGAGTATTCTGCCTTAGGTGCTTTTTGCGAGCTTCCATGGTCGGCTGTGTGTGCTGGGGATCGAAGTTCCCATCATGGGTGCCGCCATGACAGTTCATCTCATGTGACAGTACTCCTAACCTATGGTAGCATGATTTCAGTCAGCTGATGCTGTGCTCCAGTAATCTGCTACCCCTGGGTATAAATCCGCATCCAGAACTCCAGGAAGTTGCTGTTCAACTTTGTTAATCCAAGTGCCTGTATTACTCCCACTGTTGCTCTGTGCTAAATCCTTCAGTGTGTTGCTTCAGCCTGCTCACAGTTTCCCAGTTTCCTGTATTAGCTTCCATGCTAAACCTTCTCTGAGACTTTAGCTTTCTCACAGTACTTCAGTGTTTCATGTCCCATCCCTGTGTGTCTTTGTATATGTGCTGCTAATTCTATTGCAGCTTTCCTGTGGCTATTACCCTGTATCACTGAAGTGTCAGATTACCTGCTGGTATTAATTAGCTCACAGCTGGTCCTCCCAGCACATATCTGTGTCAATCTGCTCTGTGTCTTGTCAGTGCAAATCTGCACTTGCAGTTAGTACTCTCCCAGTGTATGCCTATCTTCTCTATATGTCTTGTCTATGCAATCTGCACCTGCATATATAATTATTCCCAGTATTTTGCCTTTGCCCAGTACCAGCATTTCTAGCTCTCCAAGTATTTGGCCTTTGTCCAGTACCACATTCCTTGAGTCCACTCTACTCTTGTATGTGCAATCCCCAGTATATGTTTGTGTTTTCCTGCATATTTAGCAAACTCCAGTACCTGCCTGTGTCCACATCTCCCTGAGCTGCTGAGCTAGTCAGCTCCTGGATTTCTTAGTGATTCTTAGTACATTCTCAGTAATCTCATGCAAGCCGGTGATCAGGATTTCTAATTGTGTTCCAGTGTATTTCTATAGCAACAACCACGGTTCCTAAACCTATTTTGCCAGAAAATTAGCCCTGGGTATAACTGAAGGGTAGTGTCTAGATTCCCTTCACAGAGAGGACCCTAATATCATCAGCTACTTTCCAACATCATTCCCTACCATTCAGGTGGACATAGAGGGAAAATGTAATCTTGTGGTGAGCATAGCGAGCCACTGTGCCCAAAGCATGGCGAGCAAAGCAAGCCTTCAAGGGGACAAGTTTCTTCTCTATGTGGACTCTACGGGCATGGAACCGCACTTCCTCCCTCACTGCACATCACTTCCAGGTCCCTAGTGCGAAGGGGAAATAAACTCAACCATAACTGAAATACGGAATATCAAGAGAGTGAATTGTTCAGGCTGCAAAAAAAAAAATACATTCCTAAATTCTAGAGTCATACTTTCTTGCCACATGATTTGCATTCACTAATTAATTAATGTAATCACTTATACTCTATTTAGGACTATTTATAACTCTTTGCTCACCTGACATACAGTACAATAAATATTAAAGCAATATAATTTACTGTAGTTCGGCCTCAAATACATTGACTCTCATAGGCTTGTTTTATCAACAAATAAGTTACATTACAGGATTTCAAATATAACTATGCTACAAAAAGCTTTCTGTTATGTGCAGACATTTCCGTTTTTAACTGTAAAAAAATAAGAGGAAAGTGGTCAACACCTTTGTATTCTTAGAAGCAATTTTTGATAGTTCATTGACTCTCTCATATGCTTCTTAAAAAGTGCTAAATGTAAACTCCAGGGTACTTGTCTACCAGTCTGAACCTAGCATGTTATTATTACACTGTGATGTGCAGTCGATGAATCTGAATGGAGTAACGATCGTTGACATAAGCAGACTAGAAACAGCAGCAGTCAACACTGCACTTATTTTAAAAGCTATGTTTTGTTCTTTTATGAATCCTAAGGTTTTTTTAAACATTGTGCAAATGTTACATACAGTAGATATAAAAACTACCGTTCTTTTTACATTTTTCTAATTTATTTTCTTACATCACAGAATAAAAACAGATATTCAAGAATTCTTAGAAAAGAAAATGTTTTTTTTCTGACTGCCAAATAAAAATAAGAACCACTGACTACATAACAAATCAGCCTTTTTAAGACAGGTACTGTATAACAAATATCATGGAATATTCAATACAAATTCGAGAAACAATTATTCAAAAGCTTTATCTTGGGAAGGATGAAGGAAGATTTCAAATTGTCATAAAATATGAAAAATAGAAAATATGACAAAACTCTGAGTTTGTCTACATTGGGTCATAATCCAAAATTGAGCATCCATAAGAGAAGCACCCTTGCTAGAGAGGCCACCAATAGGTATATGTTAATTTTAACAGTACACCCTGCAATGGCAGAGATGTAGTAGAAGAAACTATATAAGGCACATCAATTAAAAAGGGGGAGATGGGTGACAATGACGCACCTTTGTGCAGGGGCACCGAGAGGGGGGGGTGGGTACTATTTACCTGGGCCCAGGCTTGTTAAAGGGGCCCAGTGGGAGCCCAGGTCCGGCACCGCTCTCCTCACTCCCCCTCCCTCACCGCTCTCCCCTTCCCCACCAACACACAGCAGCCCAGCACAGTCAAATACCAAGTGGAAGATTTTATGGACTAATGATAAAAACAATTTACTTGTTGGCCTCTATACTGGGCACTATGGGGTTGAATCAGAATTTGGAACAAAGCAAAAAAAAGAGTAAGGAGCATTCCACCTGGACTAAAAAAAGGGTTGCAATGCATGGGGACAAAGATTGGTATTTTGCATACAGGGTAAACCTATAGCATACAAACACTGATCAGCTTTATTTTTACTATTCAAATTAGTTTTCAGAAAAGACACATCCCTTTTCAAGTCTAACCCAGCGCTTCTGATCATGTGTATGTCTGATATTTAAAAAGGCAATACTTTTACTAGTCATGTCTTGCTAGAAAAAGCATTGCCCTTTTAAATAATGGGCATAACCACGATTCTAAAGCCCAACACTTTGTAAATAAACCTCCAAATCTCTCTGCATCTTTTGGTTTGATTCTGAGTAGGGTACATAGTGGCTGTATTTGTGTGAGGACTCGAGCCAAATTGACTACCTTATGCTAATGTGAGTATTTGTACAATTTCAAACAGGAATCCACACTGACCACTGTTTTCCAACCACAGCCACCACCACCATCATCATTGGTATCTGCACTTGTACCTGATCCATGCTGGGTGCAGTAGATCAATAACAAACATGTCTCCTACGTGTATGCATGGCTCAGAATAGCTTACATATTTAGCTGAAACCAAATCTGTATCAGCTCCAATGTTTAGCACAAGCCTAACACTGTATATGAAATGAAGAGTGATATTATTTCCCTTAAGCATAGATATGGGAGCATGATGCTATGGGGATGCTTCTATAATTCAAAGACAAGAAAATGTTTAAAGAAACAGAGAAAAATTGATACTATAATCTCTTGAGACCCCTTTCTTCTTCAAAGTATACCAGCTGTCATCCTAACCCACTATTCCATGTTCCTTCCTGACAATCCAGCCTATTTGTGTCACCCCTGTTTGTTTGCCCCTCCCATTTAGAAAGTAAGCTCTCATGAGCAGGGCCCTCTTCCCTCACATGCTTCTTCTTCCCTAACTTATAAATTAATTTATAACAGCACCTAACACTTGGTTGCTGACACTCTGCATGCAACACTGTTATGCAGCAATTTTTATAAGACCTGTATTTGACCTGCATTGTTTGCACTGTTAATAACTGTTTTTCTTGTGTGATCATTTGTTTATGTACTTTTTAATGAGCTGCAGAACCTTTGTGGTGCCATATAAATAAAGGATTATAATAATAATACAGGTTGAGTCTCCGATATCCAAATATTCTGAAATACGGAATATTCTGAAATGCAGTTTTTTTTTGGCTTGACTGAGATAATGAAACCTTTGAGTTTTGATGGTTCAATGTACACAAACTATGTCTAAGGCACAAATTATTAAAAATATTTAATAAAATTACCTTCAGGCTGTGTGTATAGGGTATATATGAAACATAACTGAATTGTATGTATGTACACAAACTTTGTTGGAGCCACAAAATTATTGAAAATATTGTATAAAATTACCTGCAGGCTGTGTGTATAATGTGTATATAACAATTTACTGCTTACTGTGTGTATATTTGGGTCCCATTCCCAAGATTTTTTATTATGATATGCAAATATTCCAACATACGGAATATTCAGTTATCCAAAATACCCCTGGTCCCAAGCATTATGGATATCGGGGACTCAACCTGTAATAATAATAATAATAATAATAATAATAATAATAATCATAAACAAAGAATGGAAGACAACTTGCTGCACTCTCTGGGAGATTTAGGATTAGGAGAATGTTACTTTTTTAGCATTGCCAAAACTATTCACCAAAAACCAGATTGGCATGATTTCAATAAAAAATAAAAATGCCCTGCAATGTCAAAGCCCAGACTTTCAAGACCTTTTGCTAATCTGTTGTTTAATTTAAAACAACATTTTTATTCCAAGATACTAACAACATGACCAGTAGGTATATTTGTAAATAAAATGTTAATGAAAGTACAATTTAGCAATTTGGGAAAACTTGTATTCATGTTATATATTATATATATTATAGTTGCTGCAGCTAACTGTAGGGCCAAATGAAGAATGTGGCATAGTAAAAGAAAACTTTATCTCTAAGAGTGTTAAAGGCATAAGGATATCAATGAACAAAAAAGATGGACCAGTTCAACTGTTGTTCCGAAAATCAGGGTCCAGGGAATCAGAACACACTCCACGTGAATCTTTCATTCAGCCCATTAGGACTAATAGTATTTAAATTATATATCCATCTAGTCTCCAATTGAAGGAGCTTGTTAGCTCGATCGCTCCCCCTCAGGGACAGTGGCACTTGATCAATTATCATATGTCTAAGGTGAATCAGGTCATGTTTCTTCTCCGTAAAGTGTCGAGCTACGGGCTGATCTGTACTCTTCCCACTCAAAGCTGCTTTGATGGCTGAGCGGTGCAGTGCCATCCTTTCCCGAAGGGATCTAATGGTCTTGCCTACGTAATATTGGCCGCAAGGGCAAATATTGATGTATACAATGTAGGATGAAGTGCAAGTCAGCACGTGTTTGATGGTAAACTGTTGATCTGTATGTGGATGCTTAAAGGTGGAACCTGTGATCATGCTGTGGCATGTAGTGCATCGTAAACATTTATAGCAGCCAGGCAACTTAGAGAGGAAGTTCTGAGGACCCGGGACATTTGTAAAATTAGTAATGTCCATATGGACAATCATATCCTTGATGTTCCTGACACGAGTGAAGCAAGTCATGGGTCGTTTATCCTTAAAGCATTTTAAGTCTCTATCTGTAGAGGCTATAGGCCATAAAGCCCTAGTTGCCCATGATAGGACAGGGCTAGAGGTGTTGTATTTGCTGACCCATGGAATGATTTCCTCATTGGTCCTCGCTTGGGGTAATAGCAACTGAGACCTGGGCATTGCCATGACTTCTTCCTTTTGGTCAAGGAGGGTGCTTAACTTATAACCTCTGGATAAGAACTTGTTAATCACTGTGTCTAACTCATCTCCAAGGGACTCGCGATCACTTGTAATCCATGCTACTTGGATCATTTGGGACTTAGGAAGTCCTTTTATTAATGCACGTGGGTGATGACTATCAGCCCTCAGGAGTGTGTTCTTATCCGTAGCTTTGGAAAACACTTTAGTACCAATATAACCATTGGTAATACTCACTTGGACGTCAAGATAGTTGATGTTGTGCTCGTCCATTTGATAAGTGAGTCTGATAGGGGAATCTCTATGATTGATATAGTCCATCGTTTCGATGAATCGATCCCTGCCTCTGGTCCACAGCATGAAGAGATCATCAATATAGCGAGCAAAGGTAAGAACATGTTTGGAGACCCCAGGCTGGATGAAAAACATAGATCTCTCCTCGTTGAACATATATATGTTCGCATAGGAAGGAGCCACATTACTCCCCATTGCACAACCGTTAAGCTGGAGGAAAAATTGGGGTTAATTAGCTCAGTAGACTGGGGTCAGTGGTGCAGTGAGTAGGTGCAGAATTAGAGTCCACACTTAGCATTCCAGTTTTCCAGTTAAATAAACATAAGTGCTGCTTACTTCCAGCATGTGAAATCAGGAAACAGAAAAATAATAAACAAACCTAGCCATTGTTTAGGGCACTAGCTCACTTCATGAACCCTCTCTACAAAAGCAGCTACTCTGCATGAAAGTCTCTCACAGTCTCTGAGATTGGTGGTCCTTCCTGCCACAAGCAGGACAAGACACTGGCCTCCTGGCCTGGTATAGCTTCCTTAGCTTGTTGGCTGTCACCTCTCACAGTCTGGCCTGCTTCCTTACAGGTACCATAGCTCAGTCCCAGAGTTTGATAGCCTTCCCTGTATCTCACAGGTCTAAACTCAGGCCTCCTGGCCCTCACTGGCTTGCTAGCACAGTGAGCTCTGTCTGACTTGTCTGCTTCAGCCCTCCCTGGACTGAGTTTCCTCGGCAGGCATTTGGCATCTTCTCACAATGCCTTTCTAGTATGTGTGGGCAGATCTCCCCTGCCCCACACAGAATCTGCTGCTCACCAGTGCCAGCTCTGGTGATACTGCCACATATCCCCCGCCCCAGCTTTTAACCCCTGGGTTTAGCTACATGGGATGAGGCATTCTCATGACGATGGCCCTCTTCACTCTGCTCATGAAGGAAATCAACTGCATTCACACAAACTCTTGTGATCTCTGGGGTTCTCATCCTCCAGATTTTATTTTCCTCCTAACTTTTTTCCTCATTTTGTGGTACTTCTTGCTTTCTATATGAAGCACTTGAGATTCATTCTTGAGCCTGTCAAGCTTTAAGGATCTCAGGCACATTTTCCCATAGTGCCCTACTTCCTCATAGACAAATTCAGCAGAATTGTAAGTTCCATCCTGCTTGCATGAAGGCATTGTTTCACACACCTGAGTATTATTCTTCACAAGACTCTCAGAATTACCCTTCTTTAAGGATCTGCTTTGCACTGCAAAACTGTGTGATTGCATCACATTCACATCACTCTGAGTCCATGGCAACAAGAGAGTCTCATCCTTTGAAGCCATCACTATCTCAGTAGACTTCTGTGCATGCTGTACCTTGGCTTAACCGGTCTTGCGATCACCATCTGTATACATCAGTTCTTTATCATCAACTTCAGACACAGTTTTGCCATCTGGACCCGTGTCTCTTTGGGAGGACTTCACACCCTCAGCTATCAGTGTAAGCTGGAAGTCACTGCAAGGACTCTCATCCACTTTTCCAAGACAGACTTTTAGGGAATTTCCAAACTTTGATACAACTATTTCAGATGCTGCCACTTTTAATAAACTTTGCAACTCCAGTTCTTTGGTATTCCTCTCCGCTTGGAACCTTTGCAACTGATCCTGTGTACTTAGCAGACACTTCTCAAGGTTCTTCTTCTGTTCTTGCAACTTCCAAGCCCTGCCATGGGCAAGGTTAAGCTCTCTCTCCAAAGATTCACTTTGTTTTGAGGCTTTAAGCAGACCTTCCTCCAGGAATACATATCTTTCTGTCAGACATTCTGAAACTGCTTTAGCTGCAAGTAACTTGGAATGGAGAGTTTGTACTTGCTCCTTACAGCTAACTTTAAGATGGACCATCTCTTTTCCTTCATGGACAGTTTCCCACTGAGCGCGAGTCTGTAGCATCTGGAGATACTTCTCTTTTACTTCACAGAACTCTTCAGCCAGAGAACTTTTCTCCAATTCACAATATTTATGTTTTACTTGTGCAGAGACAAATAAAGAGTCTTTTCCTTTTAATACCAGAGCCAGATCCGCCACTTTCACTTGTGCGCACTCTGCATCACTCTGATGTCTCTGGACACCTTCTTTCAATTATTCCACTTCCTGCTGAAGTACCACCCACTTTTGCTGCAATTCCACAACATCCTGCTTTAATACGTCATTCTTTGCTAGGAACACATCATTCTCATACTTTGTAACACATTGGAAAAATTTAGCTTCCTCAAGGCATTCAGACATAGTTGTCAATTTGAGGTCTGTCTCTTTAAGAACCTCACGTTTTTTTTATTTCTTGCTGCTCAAATGTAATTTTCAAAGTGGACAATTCACTCCGTAATTTATTTTCAGCTTCTTCATGAACATTTCTCTCATCAGCTAATTGCTCCATTAAGTCATCAACCTTCCCAGCAAAATATGCATTACCTTTATTCAAAACTTTATGCATATTTTCAAATTCTTCCAGGCTGATATTGTCATTTCTGAATGGACCTTGCACCACACCCTGACCTCTTTCTTTTTGGGCCTTGAGCTTTGCCCACTGCTGATTGTTGGCTTCTTGCAGAGCTGCTGTAGCCATCTGCAAGGCATTCACCATGTCATCCATGTTTTCTGGTGATTTAGAAGTGAGGCAGGGTTTGGCTTGCATAGATGTCAGGACCATGAAGAGCCTAGAACCACAGTCTTTTCTCCCCAAAATAAATTGGGTGTCTGTCCCTTTCAATTTTAAACACTTTTTATTTTTTAGCACAGTTCTTCTTTCACTTGTACAACACTTGACTTTCAAATGTATTTACAGCACAATATAACACAGTAACTGCTTTTACTTCTGTGGAACTACAATGTCCTGCAATCAACATCGCACTTGCTCTATTCTTTGCAAAATAAATGTCCAGACCAAATAATTAAACACACCTTGTTTTAATGAGCTTGATTTCAACAAAATAAACCACACAACTTCTTTTAACCTTATCAATGCTGAAGAAAGTGCACAACTTTTAGCAAACTGTGTAGCACGGTTTTCAGACATGCATACTACTTTTCCATGAAGTATTACAAAACAGATTTTATCTTAACTCACCAACCTGATGAGCTTTGCACTGTTGAGTCCACTATGCAGGTGCAGTGAGTCTCCTTTTGGCTTTCTAGGAGAGTCAGATTATGGAGTGCAATAAGCATCCATATTTCCATTGTATTCCACATTTTCTGCCGCATAGATCTTTTTGCGTAGAATCTGTATGCCCACATCCTCCACCATATGTGATACTTGGGGTTAGTTAGCTCGGTAGACTGGGGTCAGTGGTGCAGTGAGTAGGTGCAGAATTAGAGTCCACACATAGCATTCCAGTTAAATAAACATAAGTGCTGCTTTACTTCCAGCATGTGAAATTGGGAAACAGAAAAATAATAAACAAACCTAGCCCTTCTTTAGGGCATTTCTTGAACCCTCTCTGCAGAAGCAGCTAGTCTGCATGAAAGTCTCTCACAGTCTCTGAGATTGGTGGTCCTTCCTGCCACAAGCAGGACTGGACACTGGCCTCCTGGCCTAGTATAGCTTCCTTAGCTTGTTGGCTGTTGCTTCTCACAGTCTGGTCTGCTTTCTTGCAGGTACCATAGCTCAGTCCCAGAGTTTGATAGCCTTCCCTGTATCTCACAGGTCTAGGCTCAGGCCTCCTGGCACTCACTGGCTTGCTAGCACAGTGAGCTCTGTTTGACTGGTCTGGCTCAGTCCTTCCTGGACTGAGTTTCCTCGGCAGGCATTAGGCATCATCCCACAATGCCTTTCTAGTCTGTGTTGGTGGATCTCCCCTGCCCCACACAGAATCTGCTGCTCACCAGTGCCACCTCTGGTGATACTGCCACAATATATATATATATATATATATATATATAATTATATATGTCATATTTATATGCATGTATATATATATATATATATATATATATACACACACACATTTCCCAGGTCCGGCACTCACAATATAATCATACAGAAATCTTCAGCTTGCCCTGGTGCCCTCATGTATAATTCCATGCAAACAAAGAAACAGCGACAGTACTCAATGGAACTTGTAAGAATTATGATGACCACAAACACAGCAGCAGTGTCCAACATTTCAGTTTTATTCAACTTTTTCCAAGGCCAAACTACAAAAAAACATTTCTTACCTAAAGTAGATCTAAACACCTCTGTACAGAGCCCCCGTGGCCAGCTGTTTCCAGGAGTGGCGCCCACTGATGATATTATCACACCAGGCACAGTCAGTGTTGCCTAAGGAAACCAGTATAAACATCTCATCACCGCTAAAAACAAGACCAGTGAGATAAATAATAACTAAATGCAGACTGCCAGAACTAACTAAATATCATAGAAAGAATCTAATCATAACAGTTCAAAAAAGTTGTGAACACAGAGAAAGCCTGAATGCAAAGAACAATGCCATATACAAGGCTTTACAACAATGGAGCAAGTTCTCCAAGTAATTGTCTAAACTAGGGACAGCAAAACTACGGCCTGCAAGCCAAATGCATTACTAACTAGAGTCTGGCCTCCACCCTGTACAGGATTCCTCTGGAGCTCCAGACATCACTGTCTGTACTCCAGAGGTAAGTTAGCTGCTGACTGTGACAGCACAGCCCTGCAATGTCACTGCTAGGATGGCCCTCTCTACAGCTGCACATGACTGGACAGAGAGCAGATTGCACTGCAGTGGTGCATGTGGTCTTGAGACATACATGCAATAGAGACCAGACTCAGAGAGGCAAGTAACATAAAAGGGGCTTGTGAGGTTCTGAATTTGTTGTGGACCCGGGGTGGTGATAGGAGCAGACAGAGAAGCAGACTTAAACAAAAAAGTGGGGATCTTAATAGAAGACATGGGAATGGCAAATTAAAAGTCCAGGTATAGCACTAAAGTACACTTGATAACTGTAGTGGAGGTTAATGGGAAAATATCCAGATTGTGAAAGGCAGGAACAGTCCAGTAAACAAGTATGGTGAGCTGAAACAGAATGCAGGTATGATGAGCTGAAACTGAGTGCAGGATTGATGATCTGTAATGAATGCAGGTATGGTGAGCTGTAATAAAAGCAGGCTGGGGTAATTCAGTAGAGCTGGGAGTGAAGGGAGGCAAGGTGTAGGAAACAGCAGGTTCAGGTACTCAGGCAGGTGAAAGGTATGTGGAGGGTACAGGGTAAATCCAACAGGTTGGAGCAGGCAAGGTTCAGGCTAGTAGCGTAACAGACAGGCGGGCAGGAAAGGCACAGGTACTCTCAGCCGCAGCTGATAAACATGTTGCACTGGCAAAGGAAGGAAGGCTCTGGACCTTTCTAAATACTCTGTGCCACGCTGTGACTGGCTGAAATGTGCACATGATCTACCAGGATTGGACAGTCCGAATCACATGGCCACAGGCAAGATGGCGGCGCCCATGCCAACAGAACAGAAACACTGCCGGACATCCCCAAGGCTAGTGACAATGTGCCGGCACACAACCATGCGCAGCCAATGCCCCTCGCCAAACACCAGCACCACTGTCAAAGACATAAAGACCTCGCAGGAAATACCCGGTGACTACCATGCCGAGAAACCCTGGCCATGACAGTACCACCACCCCCTTATTGGTGGCATCAGGACACTCACCAGGCTTCTCCAGATGGGCAGCATGGAACCTCTTGATGAGTGCAGGAGCATGAACATCTCGGGCATTGGTCCAACAACGTTCCCCTGGGCCATAGCCCCTCCAGTCCAGTAGGTACTGCAAATGTCCTCTGCAGAGATGGGAATCCAAGACCTGGGAGACCTCAAACTCTATGCCCCTTTCAGTCTGGACACAGGGAGAAGCAGGCAGGACTCTGTGGAATTTGTTTAGCACCAGGGGTTTCAACAGGGAGACATGACAGGAATTGGGAATTTTCAGAAAAAGGAGTAGCTGAAGGCGATAAGCCATGGGTTAATGACTTCTATGATGGAGAAGTGCCCGATGAAGCGTGGAGCACATTTCATAGATGGTACTCTAAGTGGTAGGTTCTGGGTGGACAACCAGACCTGGTCTCCAACATGTGTATGTGGTACCTTCCTATACTTCTTATCAGCTTGAAATTTGTAATTGGAAGATGCCTTCTCCAGGTCAGTACAAACTTGAGACCAGATTGAAGCAAATCTCCGTACAGTGTCTTCTACAGCTGGGACATCAAAGACGGGCAGGCTTTGAAATTCAGGAACCCGAGGATGAAGGCCGTAGACCACTTGAAATGGTGTTTGGTCCATGGAAGAGTGGTAGGAGGCGTTATGTGCAAATTCAGCCCATGGCAGCAATACAGACCAATTGTCTTGGGAAGATGTCATAAAAATCCTCAGGAAGGTCTCAAGATCTTGATTAACCCACTCAGTGCTTTGTGGATGATAAGCCGTAGAAAAATTTAGCTTTACTCGCAATACAGAACATAAGGCTCTCCAAAACTTTGCTATGAACTAAACACCACGGTCAGAGACTATCTCAGCTGGAAGATCATCGAGATGGAAAATATGTTGAACGAACAAGTGAGCCAAGTCAGGGGCAGAAGGCAATTTATTTAGTGGTATGTAATGGACCGTTTTAGAGAAAACGGTAGTGAACCCTTGAGAATTCGGCAGATCCGTGACGAAGTCCATGGAGAGATGCATCCATGGATGTGATGGAATAGGTAGTAGCAATAACTCACCAGCCGGTGCCTGACATGAAGTTTTATGCTGGGCACATGAAGAACATGAAGAAATACATTCCAACACGTCTGCTTTCATGGATGGCCACCAATAGCCTCTCTTTAAAAATTCCAAGGTCTTCCGGGTACCTGAGTGACATGCAAAGCAAGAGGAATGAGCACAGGTGAGGAGCTGCTTCTTTAACTCTGGGGCCACAACGGATTTAGCTGTAGAGGGCTGTAACTGTAAGGTGGCAAAGGCTCTTGACTCCAAAACAGGGGTATTTTGTTGATTCTCTGATTTGTCATCACAGTGGGAAGATCTGGACAGGGCATCTGCCCTTTTATTAAGGGCTCCAGACAGGAAGGTCAGGGTGAACTGGAACCAAGCAAAAAATATCTCCCATTGGGCCAAACGAGGACTCACGCACTGAAGATTCTTGAGGAAGAAAAGATTTCTATGGTCCGTGAAGACAGTGAAGGGAAACTTGGCCCCTTCCAGCAGGTATCTCCATTATTTTAATGCTAACTTTACTGCTAAAAGTTCTAGCTCACCAATGGCATAATTTCACTCGGCAGGAGAAAACTTCTTGGAGAAGAACCCACAGGGATGAACTCGATTGTCGTCATAACACTGGGAAAGAACTGCATCCACTTCCACTAAAAATGGCCTATCCAGATCTGGTTGTCATAAGATTGGAGCTGAAATAAACACCTGTTTTAAAAGTTGGAAGGCAGTCCCTGCCTCAGGTGGCCATAGGGCAGGATTAGCGTCTTTTCGGGTCAACGTGGTAATGGGAGCCAATAATTATGAAAATCCTTTAACAAAATGTCTATAGTAGTTGGTGAACCCAAGCAATCTCTGGATGGCTTTCAAAGTTTGAGGACGGGACCAATCCAAACTCGCCTGCACCTTCTTGGGGTCCATTCCTAGACTGGAGACAGAGATGATGTAACCAAGGAATGGCACACTGGGAACCCCAAAGACACATTTCTCAAGTTTGCACTAAAGGTGGTTCTTTCTCAGACAGGACAATACTTCCTTCACATGTTCATGATGTTTTGTTACAGAAGACGAAAAAATCTATATATTGTACAGGTAAACTACAACCGAGATGTACAACAGGTCCCAGAAAATCTCATTAACAAAGCCCTGAAACACGGCAGGGGCATTGCACAACCCAAAGTTCATCACAAGGTATTCAAAGTGTCCATCTCTAGTAGGTGGTCTACCATTCATCGCCAGCATGAATGCGGATGAGATTATAAACCCCTCTCAGATTCAGCTTTGAGAATATGATGGACCCTTTAACTCTTTTAAACTACTCTGATCAAGGGGAGAGGATATTGATTCTTAATCGTTATATCATTGAGGCCTCGGTAATCTATACAAGGATTTAGGCCTCCGTCTTTCTTGCCAATGAAAAAGAAGCTGGCTCAAGTGGGAGAGGTGGAAGGATGAATAAACCCCTTTGCTAGGTTGTCCTGGATGTACTCTGACATGGCTTGAGTCTCAGGCACGGTTAGAGGATAGGTGCGACCATGAGGTGGCATCTTGTCAGGTAGCAGCTCGATAGGACAGTCCCATTCTCTGTGGGGAGGTAAGACATTCACCTGTTGCTTGGAAAAAACATCAGAGAACATGTGGTACTCCTTGGGAATATCTGGAGATGTTAACAAAGCTATCTTTCTTACAGGTCATATTTTAGGAAGACAGGATTTCTGACAGTCAGTTCCCAATGAAAGAATCTGCATTGAACACCAGTCTATCCTGTGATTATGGTGGCGTAACCAGGGCAGTCCTAAGATGATTTCTTGAGAAGCCTCTGGTATCACTAAGAACTTTAAAGACTCAGAGTGGAGTGCCCCAACATGAACTAATACTGGTTGACTTTCCTTGGTGACCAGTCCTTTAGCTAGAGGACATCCATCTACAGATGTCAGGGAAATTGCTTGCTTGAGAGATGAACAAGCAATCTGTAGTTTATCAACTAGGCTGGAAGTCATGAAGTTTCCGGCTGCTCCAGAGTCTAATAGAGCAGAGACGAAGACAGGGTTGGGCTTGAGATCCAAAGCTAAGGAAATCTTGAAATCTTTAGTGTTTGGGGAAGGGCAAATAACTCCTAACTTGATGTCCCCAAGGTCAGTTAGGAATGGGCGTTTCCCGACTTGCGGGAGCAGGAGGCCACCAGGTGACCCGAATCTCTGCAGAACAGATACAGGTTTTTTAGCATTCTTCTCTGACGTTCCTCTTTGGAGAGATGGGTTTGGTTCACCTGCATGGGCTCCTCATCTATAGGAGGATGGGGTGGACGGGTAGGCAAGGGAGACATATATTACCTTTGCCGGTCAGTTCTGTAAATAACATTATAAAAAAAAATTATATATATAAACACCACCGGACCTCACCAGGCCTAGTGACAATGTGCCTGCACAGAACCATGTGCAGCCAATGCCCCTCGCCAAACACCTGCACCGCTGCCAGAGACCCCCCACCATAATGACCTCACAGGTAATACCCAGTGACTACCATGTCGAGAAACCCTGGCCGTGACAGGGCTCTGGGATAGCACCTAGTGGGGGCATATCTGGGTTGGCATCTAAGGGAGGAATCTGGGCTGCAACTAAGTGGGGGATACCAAGCCAGCACTTAGATGGGAGACACTGGTCTGGCACCTAAGGGAAAAATTCTGGACTGGCACATAAGGAGGGGTTCTGTACTGGCACTAAAGGAGGGGACATTGGGCTTGCACATATGGGGAACTTGAGCTGGCACATTAGGGAGTACTTTGGGCTAGCACATGAGAGAAGGGTTTCTGGAATGGAAATGAGGGGGCTTTGGGCTGGCACATAAGGAGGAGCTTTAAGCTGGAATGTAAGTGGGGCTCTAGGATTGGCATATACTCATGTGGGTGTTCTGGGCTGGCATATATGGCAATTGACCTGCCTCCGAGCATTGCTGACATTGTCGCAGTGTGCGACAACAAAAGCACAGTCAGGGTCTCATTCAGACCTGCTTGCGAGCACAGGACGCATGCAAGCAGGTCGATGGTACCCAAATGCACATGCGCACGACGGAGGGAGCTCCGATGTGCACATACGCGAGACCCGAATAACGACGGCCAAGCCGTCGTTATGGGTCTCGCACTAAAGGGGGCATGCTGTCGATGGTGACTGACAGCACACCCCCTTTAGTGGGCGTGCCTGGGGCGTGGTTGCCAGACGTAGGCGTTCCCATGGGAACGACTACTGTCTGGGTCCGGCCCCACTGACATCACTAGTGATGTCAGTGGGAGTGATTTTGGCTCTGATAGAGACAAAATCACTCCTGGGCTTGCGGCAGCGAGACCCTACCGCAGGGTCTCATCGCAAGCCCATCGCAACCATCATCATGGATGCTCGCATAAGCTGTGGGTGGTCACCCACAGCTATGCGAGCATCCAAGAGGCCGCTCCATTTTCAGGTAGGAGGGCCCTGATTCAGAGCGAGCGCTCTGGTCAGAGCATCCGGCTCTGAATCAGGCCCTCAGTTTGTAATCCAGAAGCACCTCTTTCTGGGCTGAGACTTGTAGTTCAGTGATGGTTTTATGCACCGCTACTCAGACCCCTCTTCTACTTTCTAAAACTTGCCATCACTGTGTGAGCAGCGCACACAACTTTCTGCAATGTTGCAGTGACCGGCACTTACTGATGTGTAATGATTAGCATGAAGCTCCTAGCGGCACAGCAGTGCCAACATTGCCGCAAGTGTGCAGCATAAAACACACACAGTCAGTTTGTAATCCAGAGACACCTTTTTCTGGGCTGAGACTTCTAGTTCCGTGATGGTTTTATACAGTGCCCTTCAAACCCAACTGTTAATTCCTAAGGTATGTTTTCACTGTGTGACACTGCAGAAAAATGTTGCATGTTGCACAGACTGGCAATAACTTTTCTATAATGAGGGGTTATCTTGATGATGCGGTTATCTAGCTTAATATACTGTTATAATGATGGAAGAACACACTTTTAATTTGTTTTTCAAAGTGTACTCAGGACTCTCACACCAAATAATGTATCCTTTATTAAACGCTCAATTACAGCTCTCGATCCATGACAACTATAGCGTACCTATTGACAGGTTCAGTCAGCCAAACAACAGTGGTACTACAGACATTGCATTGTCTTTATTACACATGTGCAGTGCAGTTTAGGAAAAGCAACAACTGGTGGACAGAAAGTTTTTTTACACTCTCCACCTTTTACAGTGCTTGAATACAGTGGCGTCACAAGGGGGGTGCGGGGGGTGCGGGCCGCACCCGGGTGTCACCCGCCGAGGGGTGACACCAAAGTGCAGACTCCCACTCTGGTGACAGGAGCCGGGTGCTGCACTGTAGAATTACGTGCAGCACTCGGCTCCTGTCACAGTGAAGGAGCCAGCACTACAAACACACTGGTCCCCGGGGGCAACCCGCACCTCCTGGACCCCCCGGAGACACTAAAACCAGGGTTCGGGAGCGCGGCCCCGCCCCCACATGTGAGGCCCCGCCCACTCATCCTGAGGCCCCACCCTTTTCCCCGGCGCACGCGGCTACGCCGCGCTCCTGCTTTTACACCCGCACCGGGTGCAACTAAAGGTGGGGACGCCACTGCTTGAGTGACAATGCAATATGACACAATGCAATATGCCCTGGCAATATGCCATGGCATAGTGCAACTAGCAAGGTGTGCTACATGGTGTATGGAGGAAAGATGTAGCAGGACACATCTGTACCTAGCTTTATCTTAAGATATTTGTATTAGTTTTAATGTTTATTAGAATAAGATTTACACTGCAAAGAATCCTTACCTTATTGCTGAGAGGCTAACCTCAAGAATATATTTTGTAAACCTCCACCCAAAGTCATTTTCTTAATATGGCAATCCATGAAAAAACTTTGGATGCCCCTGGTCTAGGCCGACTATATGTCAATCAGGAATTTACTTTAGCAATTGCTCTATAGAATCTGCTCTTTAACTGCGGTTAAAATGCATTTCTTTTTTTTTGCATTAGTGTGGGGTTTTTATGATTTTGTGCATTTTTCACCTGAGGTAAAGTATTTCTTTATTTGGCAAGGGGTGATTCAGACACCTGTATAAAACTGACCTTTCCTTCTTTATCTAAAAAAAATCTCAACTCAAGTGAATGTTTGCTCTATTTAAATTCCAAATATTAATTAGGCAAAATAACTAATCCTTATTTAGTGACTCTGCATATCCTGTAAGTAAAACTAGCATATTACTTCATATCAATTTGGAGAACTATAAAGTATAAACATATTCCAACTTCATTGTATGAATATGATTAGTAATAATAATTATTGCTGTAGCTTATAAATGTGCAGTAAAAAATAAAAATGCTTTATAGAAAAAGATTGTGATTGTTACATTTTAATGGTTTAAATAAAGTCACTAAGCACTCATTATAGTTATTTTAGCACATTTTTCCTTAGGGGATAAAATAACAATAACCTATACAGTATCTTGAATAGATTATTGATTTAAAATGCATGACTAGGAAATAAATTTAATATGAAGATCCTGGAGGTTTAAAATAATGTATAGGATAATTGAATTAATGAAGACATATAATTATGTCTCCAAAAATACTATAAATTGCTTAAACTTAGAAATGTGGGACAAATTATTATTTGAGACAGCAGCCTCTCCCAATACATTGGATTATGCTTAACATTTAATTATAGTAACAGATTTCTTCGAGGCAAAACATATTTTGGGTCAAGCCAAATGGCACACTAAAGATAAATTAGTTTGGCTAAAGGGAATAAGATGGTACAAATGAGTGCCAGTAGATTTAGCCTTTAAACAAAGAATAACGAAATTAAATAGAGGCATAGTTACACCTAAAGTCAAAATTCAAGTTCACAGTTAAGCTAACAGACATATAAGTTTTCTCTTTTTTATGTTATATGTGTGTACAGTATGTTTGAATCAGTGATAAGCCTTTCTTTTAAATTTTTAGCCAGAGAAAAAAGGTTATCAATGCACCCACTAACCCATCAATGGTAAAAATATCTTATCTCATTTAGATAATCTGGGTTCAGAGATATATATTTTTTATAGATAAGATAAGGTCACCTGCTTCTACAATGGCTTCTGCCAAGATTTAATAATTAATTTATATCTGTGTGTTAAACATGTGGAGTTACTATTATTAATTTATTAATATACCTGTGATGGGCTATTGGTAAATTATTATTTTCACAATTGAGTCTATGTATGACAATAATCAATTAGCCAAATGCATGCATCTTTTTGAATATTTTGCCAATGCCCTGGTGGCATGACATTCACAGGGATATCTTTTCCCCTTGTTGTCAAATAATATTAGATATCTTCCTAACAAATATTTGCTGACTATTTGGTTTTTGTGGTAGATCACTATTTACTACCTTTTTCCCATATACTTATCTTAAATTTATGCAATAAATGTTAAGTTTTAAAAATTAAAACTTTTCACATAAGAGGGCCCCCAACAAAGAGCATTCTTTTCTCCCCTTAAATATCAATTTTAGTGTTGCAGCTTTGACATTTTTCACTTCATCATCTGTTGAGAACTTCTTTCCATGCAGTTATTTTTTCAGAGTTGGATATACCTAGAAATTTTCTTCCTCATGGCTCCAGACAAATGGGTTTTCAGGACATTTGCATAGTAATCATTATTAATTGTCTGTCCGTGGGGAACCCAGTGCTGTAGGATCATACTGTGCACATCAAAGAACAGCAGAAGCATGACTTTACATGACAAAGGAATCACACTGAATTTTTTTCTCAGAGGTGAATTCACGTGTTTCCATACAATGTACTGTTGTTTGGATTCTGGATCATAATGATGAATTCACGATTTGTCACACCTCACAATTGATGTCAGGAAATTGGGTATCCTCTCTGACATTCGAATGGTGTTCTTGAATGATTCAACTTGTCATTGCATTTGCTCTTCTGAGAGTTCTGGATACCCAGCTGGCACACATGTTATGCATTTTCATTTCCTTTGACACATATACTGAACCCATTCGAAAGAGATGCCAAGTGAAGCCAAAAGTTCACGTAAAATTAACCTCCTGCCATTTTTCAACATCTCAGCTTTGGCAATGTTGACACCTGTAACTGTGGTGGATGATCTGTCAGAATGTACTTCATCATTCACACGCATCTTACACTCTTTGAAGTGCTTCAACCACTGAAATACTGCAGCACAGCTAATTGTTTCTCCACCATATGCTTACCATAACATCTCATGAGTTTTAATTCCACTTTTTCCAATTTTAACATAATATTAAATCACACATCTCTGTTGTAATCTCACAGACACGCCTTTCCTATCGTCCATGAAGAAAAGTACGAAGATCTTCTATGCGCTGTGGCCAAACAAAGAAGACTACACCAGTACAACAGCAGGTTCAGACACATCATTGTATGAACTACACAATAACCAGCATACTACCTATGGGACAGTAAAACAGAGGCAGTCTCATTACTTTTCAATCAGCCCTCATAAATATTGGTTAACTTTGTCTTTTGAGTGGCTCCTCCCCATGTCTTTACTATTCATCAATTACCAACACTTTATTTATTTCTGCAGTGGATTGTCTGAATGACCAATATTGCTTTTCTGATTATTTTTTTATTTTTCACTCTTATACCATTTGATCATTTGTCACTTCATCCCATTCATTTCATCAACCTGTTATTAATTTTGTAAGCCTTTCCCTTTCTCCCTTCTGTAGCCTCACTGATAGAGTTTTTGTGTATTGAAAATAGAGATGACTGGGTTAGTTTTGCTGAAAACTGAACACACACAAATTTTGGAGTTCCAAGTCAAACTGAGTCCCTGCTTGGATCATTTTTGGGTTCCAATTATAACCGTGTCTCCATGGGATGTGCTTCCTTGGGATGTAGTTGATATCCAAACAACAGTCAGAATACCAGCCCCAGCTTCACGACGCCGGCATCCCGATGGTAAATATTGGGATTAGTGGGAGAGTTAGGGTTAGGGGTTAGGCATTAGGGGAGGGGTTAGGGTGAGGCTGCAGGGGGAAAGGTTATGTTGAGGCTGTGGGGGGAGGTTAGGTTTAGAGTGTGGGAAGGGAGGTTCAGGTTTAGGGATAAGGGTAGGTTTAAGATACTTACCAACAGGTGTCAGTATCCTAACCCTGTTAGGATGACGGCACTGGGATTCTGACCACCAGGATTCTGAGTGCCAGCATCCCAACCCAACACATCTCCACTTGGGTATTCTCACCAAATTCAGAATTTGGTTCTTAAAACCAGATCTCACATAATGTGAATTGCATTTAAGTACCTCCATCGTGCTGTGAGGTGGTCAAAATTTACTGTAAATGAATGTATTGATGTTAATAGTACTATAGCAACTAAACAGGTCAGTGTTACATGATTTTAGCAGTGTTTATAATTTTTTAAAGAACCCCAAAAACCAAAATCAAAACTTAAACTGAACCAAAACATTCTAATGTGATTTAGAACCAAAACCAGAACCAAAATCTGCACACATACTGTATCTAGTTGAAACCTTTTGAAAATATATAGTTCACAAAATGGTGTACACTAAACTCTGCATCAGTCTATATATGTCTAGCTTGCATATATGAATCTGTATATAAAACAATAAAATAGTTAAAACTTTAGTTTGAAGCTGCACTGGGCATACAACTCCAAAACCTAAAAGTATCAAGCAAATGCACCAACAAACCAGTTTAAACAGTCAATTAATTCTCATCACACCATAATCACTTTAGTCACATGCATCTAAATTTCCCATAGAATGTTATTGAATGCTGCCACTTGTAGGGATTCTATTTAGTCTTTATTTCTTTAAATGTGCTTAAAGTAACATGGTTACATCCATCTGGATGGTCAAAACAGACACAGTATACCTTACAAGAATCTTCATAGATGCAAACCACATACATTTGTACTATATGGTTATTAATATAATGCATGTGCTATGCATGTGATTTCCAGATCACCACATATTGGATACATTTTCAGTTTTCAATCTACAAATGACGAGTTACATAATCCTACCTTTTGGTCACTGAAAAACCCTCTATACAAATAACATACTGTAATCAACAAACTTGAGCTTTCACATGCTCTAGGAAGGAATTATTTACAGAATAGTTTAAAATTAAGGATACATTTAAAATGTAACTAAGTAGGGTGATATACTGTACAAACCTTTTTTAGAATGGGGGTTTCCAGCTTAAGAAATTAGTTCTTGTTTGGTTTTATTTGCTCTTGTGCATAACTTAATACTACTTAGTAAATATGTTTTTATCAACTGCACAGTACAAAGTTGAGTTGCATTGTCCCAAACAAGTCAGAAAGAAAAACTGCATAAGAAGACATGTAGAAAGCATTGAGCTAATGTTGTCTGAAGGTTCTAAAGCACTGTATTTATCACAATCCACAATTTGATTTAATATATTTGCTTGGTCTCTTGCCAAGACACGGGTTCTGATAAGAGCAGAGCCCCTGTGCCTCCTGCTCTGCTCTCCCCAAATGGGTCTGCAATGTGCACTTTCTCCTAAGAACAGTGCAGAGTTCTAGTGGTATATCTAAAGATTGAATAAATCAATTTTGAACTATTTAAAATTCATGAAAATCGATCAACATCGATTATGTGTTTCTGGGGCCAAATCACGCATTTACTAAAAGACAATTTTTGATTTTTTTTTATAAACATTAGTAAATGTGTTGATGTTGATCCATTTTATAATCAATCAAATTCGAGCTTTAGTAATTATAATCCCTAGACTTGCATTGCTGAGCCACACCCTTCCAAATTTTGCTGTTGGGCTGTTTTTCACCTCCGTAAAGTTCATCTGTCTATAAATAGATGGTAAACTGTAATTTACACATCTGTTTTGTAATATCACAATAACACTGTACAATGTATTTTACTGATTACTTTATGTACTGTATGAGTGTTTCACTGATGGAGTTTTGTTGCCCTTTAATTTGGATATGTAAATGGGGTTAATGCTGTCAGTTACTACAAAACAGGGCCATTAAGGACAGAAAAGCAATTACTGTCCAAAAATACAAGTAAAAATAAACTAGATGTAACATTGCTTTTCTCATTTCTTAATGCTTAAACAATGAATATGAACTTTACCTACATCATGCACAGTAGTTTAAACACCAATCCAAAGTTATATTACAGCACCAATGTCAACTGAAAATGTACTTTACAAAAAACAAATTGACAGTTTAAATCAAAATTATAGTTCAGAAGAACCTGCTGGAAATCACTATGGTAAGGTCTCATAAATTATAGTAAGTATCGATTTGTTACATAAAAAAATGAATGCGTTTTCAAATCATGCACTTGCATATCATTAAGTCCCAACTGCTACAGTAAGACCAACCTAATATATCCTCCTATACTGCAGATTTCTGGCTTCTGAAAGGTGTACTGAAGGCAACCCATAAATCATTATAAAAGAGATCCGTGTTTGTAGAAATAGAAAAATTTGCTCTTGTTTGAGCCAAAGAGGCCATATTACACATTGACAGCCAAGTCTGCACTCATAAAGCACTTTTAGAAACTTTTGAACTACAACAGACAGAAATGCTGCATGTTTTGAAGCCCATATACTGTTATTTTACACAATTTGACCTTTTTTAGGTTTTGATTATTAGAAATCTGTCATAACATTTAAGAAAATGTCATTCTGGGGAAAAAGAAACTAAGACATATTTGGGTATATTTTGTCAAGTGCAAAATGTACTTAATGTACCCCCCTTATCTCTTTGTGTGTAGTACTGATAATTGCTCTAAAAGTAGGTCACTCATAGGTGTCAGAATGGGTGGAGAATAGGCCTGCCAAGCGACACCTCCTGCCATGTAAATCATTGGGTCTGGACCTGTGTCACACCTATATATCACAATGAACAGAGTGATCACACATTAACTATTCTAGATCTCATAGCTCTGCAAAAAAATCTATATATTTTAATTCTACTATCAAATCCCAGTCTGTTTTTATTTGCTCAATTCCCAGCATCAATTTTCCCTATCCACTTGCTAGCTGCTCTTTACAGTTTCTTTGTGAGCAATAAGAAGTGCAACATAGCAAGTCATGGCAAACACAGAAGGAGTGGGGATCCATATGCGTGATTTCAAAACAAAGCAAAGAGAAAAAAACTTGCTGGAATAAACTTGGTATTAGTGAAATATGATTGTAACGTGTCGACGTCAGATAATTGGATACGATCAATTGCAATTATTATCTGACAAATTTGTTATCTATTGTCTGATGACGAATTGCTTGGACACTACTCTGCATCAGCACAATTCCGATACGCACAAATATATATTTATATTACTACAGGGTTTAGTCAGAGTGTGGAAGACAGGTCTTAATGTGTATGTCTGCGAGTGTTTTGAGAGATTCCGCATACCGATACAATATGCCTGTAACAAATAATTAAAAATGTAACACAGTCTAAATGCAAGGTTGGGAATCATTGTTGGGAACCTGCAGATCGTCAACAATTATATACATTTTTGTTTGGTGCTGTTTTGGTTAATAGGAACTGACACCTACACTCTAATTAAGTGGAGAGGAGCCTGTCGCAAGCCAACAGACAAGGTGGCAACAGCAAACCCCTGCTTAGAAATAAACCATTATTTACAACTTAGAATTTGGTTCAGGCAATGTCTAAATATAAAAATATGCCAGAAATGGATAAAAGTTGGGTATATATATATATATATATATATAACAGAGAGAGGGCACTCAATTGGACTTAGGTAGCAGATGTAAATAAATTAGGTCAAACCGGAAATGCTGTCAACGTTTCAGCAACTTAATGCTTTTATCAAGACATGCATATAATAAAAAACAGTGCAATATATAACAGATAACTCACCCATGTGCTGTCACCTCCACGATCCCCAGCTGTGGCTCAAACTGATGATGTCATCAGAGAGGGCCCAGTCAGAAAACACCCAGTGCCATCACCATAGCAACCTGACAAGAGAGGCTAAGGCTATGTGGCCAATAGTAGCCACTGATAAACAGATCCCGTCAGTGATGGGATGCTCTATCCTGCTGTCCTTCAAACAGAGGAGAAACATTAGAGATAGGGTGGTACATAATGACATTAGTAATTTTTCAATAGACCAGCCGATTCATTTCCTTACTCGCAAGCCAGGCAATTATAGATGCATGGGTTGCACGACGTCCAGCTTTTTAGAAACAGGTGACAAATTCACCCATCCTAGATCATGCAAAATTTTTCAAATTAAGCATCCACTGACTTGCTCGAGCAAATTTGTAATTTATTACATTAAGTGCCCTTGCAGTTTTCTATATATAGGGAAAACGACACGCCAGCTAAAAGAATGTATGGCGTTACATCGTTCCAACATTAGGGCAGCACTGGATGGCAAGAGCTGTGACCAGCCAGTCGCACGCCACTTTCTACAGTTTAAACACAATCTGTCGAGCATTAGATATAAAATGATCGATTGGGTGCCCCCTAGTATTAGGAGTGGAGATAGAGGCCGCATTCTGTTACAGAAAGAGACAAAATGGATCCATATTTTGCAGACTGTACAGCCTTTGGGTCTGAATGAAAATCTATCTCTGACATGTTTTTTGTAATCATGCTGTTTACTTTAAATTATGCTCTTACTGTATTTTACAGGTTTTGGCTATCTTCCGTTATGCTTTAGCATGCATGTAACATTGTACATATGCAGCTGGGGGATGACTATCTATAGACACTTCACCCCTGTGTACTGTCTGCTCTATATTGTTTATAGCTATGTTACAGCTGCACTATTGCGGTGATTGTTCATCGCATAGTTAATCCTGTGAGTCAGTTTCCCCTCTCTGTTGTCAGGTTGCTATGGTGATGGCACTGGGTGTTCTCTGACTATGCCCCCAGGCCCTCTCTGATGACGTCATCAGTGTGAGCCACAGCTGGGGATCGTGGAGGTGACAGCACATGGGTGAGTTATCTGTTATATATTGCACTGTTTTTTATTATATGTATTTCTTGATAAAAGCATTAAGTTGCTGAAACGTTGACAGCATTTCTGGTTTGACCTAATTTATTTACATCTGCTGCGTAAGTCCCATTGTGTGCCCTCTCTCTGTTTTCTACTTATTTAACCCATGGTCGACTGTGGCACCAGGGCTGTTGATATTTTGTAGGAGAGTGCTGGACTATTATTCTTACATATTTTTGAGAGCTCTGCAGCTTTATTGCATCTTTCTGTCAGGGCACCACCACAAGTTTATTTACTATATTTTTTATCAGACGCTTTGCCCTTTGTGGTTTTTTTTCACTTCACACTTTTTCTACACTATCTCACGGGATGTTCAATGCTGATGACAACATAGGATTCAGGGAAATCTCTTTACCTCCAGGAGAACAACTACAGCTGATGGATTCTGAAGCTGAAAGCATTTTATTTCAAGCTAAATTACAGGACTCTTCAGGAACTGATACAGTGGAACAATTGGTGGCACAATTGCTCAGATTAAAGAAAAGAGAAATTGATTTTACCTTCACGGGGTATCCCTATCAGACTATTACAGGGATAAAAAGATCCCTCGGGGATTTCAGATATGAAACATACCTACCATTGGTCGACACAATCCAGATTTCTGTCGCCGAGGGGCGGCTGTTTTAAATAAATGTTCATATGATTTGAACCTCTTAGTGATAGAGGAATCACGCCGTGAACTAACGGTGGCTAAAGAGAAAAAAGATAACTTTGAAGCTATACATCTCACTAAAATTCAATCAGACACCACACAGGACTGGTGCAAAAAATTACAAGACCAGATTGATAAATATAGAACAGATCTGGTGCAGTTCAAAAAAGCGAAATATCAAATGGTGCTGAGGGATTATACAGAACTAAAGGTATATAGCTGGGCTTACCATAGTGGAGTGAACCGTGAACACAGACCTAGATTTTGCAAACCCAGGCGATTTCCTCTGGACACTGAGCAATCCAGCACTGCAGCCTCATCTAGCTAGGAAGAATGTGCAGATATAGTCAAAGCCACTTCCAGCAGCAGGCCCCCTTTAGGGGTAGCCACCAGAGCTACTCTGGACCTCACCAGAGAACCCGCACCAGGCACGGAGGTGAGTGGGCGAGGCAAGCCAAGAAAAGTTTAACAAAAGAGATGGTAGTATTCAATCTATCCTCTAGAATGCTATCTAAAACAGAGCTGGATGTACTCAATAAAGGACTTTCGGTCGTCCCTACTCAAACATTTGATGCATTCCAGAATAAGACTGACCTATACAAATTTGACCGTCGAGTTAAACTGAGAGAACATTTTGGCGTATCCTCCACTTCAAAAGAAACATGCCCTGTATTGAAAAAATCCTCTTTTACCCCAAATTCAAATAATGTCAACATCAAATGCTTTACCAATTTCATGGAAAACACTATCATGAATATTAAACTGGATTTGTCCGCCAGATCCAATTTGTCTCATGCAGAGAAGCAGGCGTTAAGAGACTTGGGGTCTTATAAGGACATAGTTATCCGCCCGGCGGACAAAGGTGGTGGAATAGCAGTGCAGGATGTTACAGCATATAAGGCAGAGGCCTATAGCCAGCTTAACAATACCTTGGTCTATGAAGAATTATCGGAAGATCCCACTAATCAATTTAAGAAAGAGTTGGACATTCTATTAACACAGTTGGTACAATATAACATCATTAACCAATATACTAAAGAAGCTCTTACGCAGCCATTCCCCTGAATTCCGGTATTTTATACCATCCCCAAACTCGACAAGAATGCCACCACACCTCCTGGGAGGCCGATTATATCAGCCCATGACTCTTTATTTTACAGTGTTTCACAATACCTGGACCATTTTTTGCAACCCTTGATTCAGAAAGAATCTACTTTTCTAAAGGATACCACATCGTTCATTTTACATCTTCAAGCTTTATCACCTCTCCAAGGACAAGGGCCCTCATTCAGAGCCGGACGCTCTGAGCAGAGCGCACGCTCTGAATGAGGGCCGTCCTCCATAATTATGGAGCGTCCTCCTGGACGCTCGTATAGCTGTGGGTCACCACCCACAGCCTATACGAGCTTGCATGTTGATGGCCGCGATGGTCTTGACCATCGCGACCATCGCCAGTGCGAGCCGGAGCCTGCAGTTGAGTTTCTCAACCGCAAGGCCCGGAGTGATTTTGGCTCTATCAGAGCCAAAATCACTCCCACTGACATCACTAGTGATGTCAGTGGGCGGGCTTGTGACAGTAGGCGTTCCCTTGGGAACGCCCCTGTCTGGGAGGCACGCCCCCAGCACGCCCACCAAAGGGGGCGTGCTGTCAATCAACATCGACAGCACGTCCCCTTTGATCAGACACAACGAGCGAAGGAAAGTCCTTCGCTCGTCGTGTCTGGCGCATGCGCATGACGGAGCTCCCTCCATCGTGCGTATGCTCTGTGCACACCATCGACCCACTTGCGAGCGGACAGCCGCTCATGGGTGGGTCTGAATCAGGCCCAATATTTGATGTGTACTATATACGTTTCCAGATTATACACTAGCATTCCCCAGACACAAGGGATTGAAATGGTTCCCAGATTTATCTCAAGCCATCCAGATTACAAAGGCCCACAAATTGATTTTTTTATTCAACTTCTAACATGGACTCTCACTCGCAATTATTTCATTTTTGATAAAAAAAACTATTTGCAACACTCGGGGTGTGCCAAGAGCTCATGTGTAGCCCCGAGCTTTGCAAATATTTACATGCTAGCAATAGAGCAAGATTTCTTTTTTTCAGATATTCAGGTGGCCCAATACATTTGTGGATACTGTAGGTATACAGACGACATATTCCTATTGTGGAAGGGCACTAAAAATGATTTTGATAGTCTAATTCAGAATATTAATGATCAGGATTGCCCCATTAAATTGACAGCTGAAAGTAGCTATACCTCGGCCCACTTTCTGGATGTCTCTATCCATCTCACACATGATGGTATTATGGAAACATCCATGTACTATAAAGATACCGACAGGAACACCCTGCTAGCAAGTGACAATCAACATCCTAAGTCACTTAAATATGGCCTGCCTTTTTCCCAATTTCTAAGAGTGGTGAGAATTTGCAGTGATCCTGATGATGTTAGATTTCAAATTCACAAAATGAGGTAAAAATTCCTGTCGAGGGGTTACCACCGCACCTCTCTTATCAAGGCTAGAGACCGTGCACTGACGGTTAGCCGTAAAGATGCACTGGTACCCATTTCACCAAAGAAATTAGAGAACAACATAGTTTGGACACAAATGTATATGGATGATAACAAACCCCTTATGCAAATGGCTAAGGCTATGTGGCCAATAGTAGCCACTGATAAACAGATCCCGTCAGTGATGGGATGCTCTATCCTGCTGTCCTTCAAATGGGGGAGAAACATTAGAGATAGGGTGGTACATAATGACATTAGTCATTTTTCAATAGACCAGCCGATTCATTTCCTTACTCGCAAGCCAGGCAATCATAAATGCACGGGTTGCACAACGTGCAGCTTTTTAGAAACAGGTGACAAATACACCCATCCTAGATCAGGCAAATTTTTTCAAATTAAGCATCCACTGCATAAGACCCATTGAGTGCCCTCTCTCTGTTTTCTACTTATTTAACCCATGGTTGACTGTGGCACCAGGGCTGTTGATATTTTGTAGGAGAGTGACGGAGTATTATTCTTACATATATATATATATATATATATCCATTACACATACTCTGATGCACATAACACTAACACGTAAAACATACATGCATACATATAGATGCTCACATGCATACTCACATACATACATACGAACATTACACGGATGCACATATGTGAACACATATGTATAAAAAGGTTCCTTCACATTAAACGTGATATTAGAGGTTTTATTAGCGAATAATTATGTTGTGAAGTGTATGTATATGGTATTTAAGGTACAGAAGCTAGTTTACATGTCATGTTTGGTACCATTCTAATCCCTGTTTATTTGTAGATCATTGGTTCTATCGGCAAGGAGATCGCAGCACGTGTTCGCAAGATATGAATTTTAGGAAAGAATGTATCTCTGTACGTAGTGTTTTTTATTAGTTCTTCAGAGGGAAACCTACACAAAGAATCAGTTGGAAAGCTGATCCATACCTCGGATGACACCATATGAACTAACCAATGAACGGAGTGACCTGAAGCAAGAACCAATGAGCATCTGTTATTCTGTGCCTTTATTGTCTCTGAAACCTGTACCAAATATAGGCTTGTGAGCTGGGGCAGTAGTCAGTCATTTCTCCATATCCTTGGGTGATGGTGACAGCAGTTTCAGGATTGAAATACTGCATACTGGGCCAGTGCACGCGCATATGTATTGGTTTGTACCTTTGTATTTACTTGCTTTTTGCGCTAATTGTGTTAGATCTAAGTGTGTAACTTTCTTTTTATTGCAAAATAACTTTTTGTGCTTTGGAACCACAATTGGATTGGAAAGCAATTCATTCTAATGTGACTTGTAGAGCTAAATAGCATCATTTTTGTATATAGATTTAGGGGTATCAATACATGTATGTTTAAGTAATGATAACAAAAGATTGAGGCATAATGTAACATATGGTTTAATGTAAACAAAACCCACAAAATAATATAAAATCTTTAACTTGACAATTTACAAAATTACATTTTAAAATAATACATCTCTACAAAATCAATACTAATCTCCCCTCACAACCAATTCAAAGAAAGAAAAATACTAATTACAATTGGTGTTATAGTTACTCACCCAGTGTGTCACATAACTCTCAATGGTAAACATACTGGTAACTTTCTTTCTGCATTTTCTTGTTTCCAAAGTGACAGAAAAAACTCTACAATCAAATCATAAGAATAAACTAGAGTAGTGGTTCTAAAATGGTGCCCAGAGAGCCACAGAACATATGCAAGAGCTCTGTGTTATCCTGGTCCAAATCAAATTATGTGGTTTAGCTTCAATGTAGTCTGGTTCATACAGTGCCTGTGGCCTTGGAGGGACCATTTATACAGGATGCATTGCTTATTGTCCCTGCCACCTCCTACACTTCCACTCCACTCTCCTCATCCTTGGTGCATCTTTGAAGACAAACAAAAATAGCTGCACCTCACTGCCCACCACTGACTCCACCCCCCTTTTTGCCTCTTTCTCTGTCTTTGTGTCTGTCGATATCAGTTAAAATGTCTTGTCTCCAACTTGTATATTTATCTGTCTCTCTTTCTCTCTCTCTCTCTGTTTCTTGACTGTCTCCACATACAGTATGTGTCCCTCTGCTTCCCTCTTGGTGTAAAGTATGTCCCACATTGTCCCTCCTTCCCATCTGATTTTTTATATTTCCTTCCATCTACTCCCTTTAACTCATTGTTAACTTTCAACACACCTTTTAAACCTTCTCCCTCTCATCTTCTGCTTTACTAATCTTTGAACTTTTATTTCTCCTTATTCTGTGATTGGTAACAGGGCTGGTGCTAGGCTGCTCTGTGCCCAGCATAATCCTGTGCTGCACTGCCATGCCCCTTCTCATCCCCGCTCCCTTCCCCTGAGCGTATAACCAATAATGCCAGTGGGTGGGGTGGTGGGTTGGATTTTCCAGAGCCAGGCGATGGTGAGTTCAGGCAGGGTGCAGAGCTGCACCCTTTAGGCTATGGTACACCGAACTACGGCCCTGATAGCCTGTGCCTTGAGAGACCACTGATTGGGAAAACCAATGCAGTGGCCACTATCAAGAAACTATGCAGACAAAGATAAGTCCAACTGTGTCCACTACCAAATAACTATAGCCATGTCAAAAGTTTTGAAAATGACACAAGTATTGATTTTCAAAAAAGTTTGCAGCTTCAGTGTCTTTAGACCTTTTTGTCAGATGTTACTATGATACACTTAAGTAAAATGACAACAATTTTATAAGTGTCAAAGGCTTTTATTGACAACTACATTACATTTATGCAAAGAGTCAATATTTGCAGTGTTGACCCTTCTTTTACAAGACCCTTACAATTCGCCCTTGCATGAAACGTAGAAAATGACCTTACAAATCCGCGCTAATGAGATGTTCAGGAAAATGAACCTTTTCCACAGATTCCAAATGTATCTCAATGAGTCCATATGTAGATAAAAAAAGAAGAAAAACAAAATGTTTCTTTTGTCAGACAATCAATGTTATTAGAGATGTATTACACCTCAGGTGTCAGAAATGGATGAGGAGGTGATATAGGTCCGAACCCAGGACAGCAATGAATCTTGACAGAATATCCAAAACGTCCATAAAGATACACCAACAACGTGATGAGACCAAATAATGCTTACATGTAAGCTTACATATAAAATGCAGGATACAAGTGCGTAGCGGTTTCTTTAATCGGTCCTCTTTCACAGACACAGATCCACTGTTTTTTCACATGGATCAAATCCACAGGGCCCAAAAAAATATAATAAAGGGCCCAAAAAGTCACAACAAGTAACTAAAATAATACGGTTTATTAAAGTATAAAAACATCAAAATGAACATACCCTATGTACAACACTTAAACCTAACAGCGAAAGATGGATCCCGGGAATAACGCTGAATAGGTAAGGTGGGACACACAGGGTGGTAAAACAGACACTAGTAGGACGCGTTTCAACGCTCTGCGGCGTCTTTATCAACTTTAGTGTCAAACAATGAACTTGAATACTCGTGCAGCCGCCATCTTGATTAAGGGGACTACCCTTGCATGTTGACAATCAAATTCTGGGCCATATACTGACTGATGGCCACTCATTCTTGCCTAATCAATGCTTGGAGCTTGTCAGAATTTGTGGGATTTTGTTTATCTACTCACTTCTTGAGGATTGACCACAAGTTCTCAATGGGATTAAGGTCCGGGGAGTTTCCTGGCCATGGACCCAAAATTTCAATGTGTTGTTCCCCGAGCAACTTAGTTATTATTTTTGCCTTATGGCAAGGTGCTCCATCATGCTGGAAAATGCATTGTTCATCACCAAACTGTTCTTGGATGGTTGGGAGAAGTTGCTCTTGGAGGATATTTTGATACCATTCTTTATTCATGGCTGTGTTCTTAGCAAAACTGTGAGTAAGCCCACTCCCTTGGCTAAGAAGCAACACCACACATGAATGGTCTCAGGATGTTTTACTGTTGGCATGACAAAACATAGAAATTTTGAGTCCATGGCCAGGAAACTCCCCAGACCTTAATCCCATCGAGAACTTGTGGTCAATCCTCAAGAGGCGGGTGGACAAACAAAAACCAACAAATTCTAACAAACTCTAAGCATTGATTAGGCAAGAATGGGTGGCCATCAGTCAGTACGTGGCCCAGAAGTGGATTGACAGCATGCCAGGGCAGATTGCAGAGATCTTGAAAAAGAAGGCTCAACACTGCAAATATTGACTATTTGCATAAACTTAATGTAATTGTCAATAAAAGCCTTAGACAGTTATGAAATGCTTGTAATTTTACTTCAGTATACTATAGTAACATCTGTCAAAAATGTCTAAAACACTGAATCAGCAAACTTTGTGAGAACCAATACTTTTGTCATTCTCAAAACTTTTGGCCATGCTTGTAAAAATAATGATGGCAGCAGGGCCAGTGGTAGACTTCTAGGCACCCTAGGCAAAACTTTTGCATGCCCCCACCCTGTACTCATTTAGCCCCTTAGGTGAAAATGACTTTGCACAGGTGGAGTGGCAGATAAGTTTTGTGTTTACATAAAATATTTATATATATATATATTTTCCAGATGCACTGTATATATATGAAACACAAAACTTTTCTACCACTCCACCTGTGCAAAGTCATTTTCACCTGAGGGGCTAAATGAGTACAAAGAGGTGGGCGCAGGCAGAAGTATGTATATACTCACACACATATATATATATACACACGGTATGTATATATATATATATATATAGTGACACAGTCGGGATAGGGGTCCCTCTCCTGGGTAGATGGACTCCCTCTTTACACACACACAGCAGCCGTTGAAACAGGATACAAGTCTGGGGTTCTTGTACTACAGTAGTACATGCTGGTCTGTGTAGTTCTACATGCAATAGTATTAGGGATGAGCGGGTTCAGATTTCTAACATCCAAACCCCCCCGAGCCCCCCCAATCCCAGCCAGATCTGAGTCAGTTTCAAGTTTTCCTGCCTGACTCGGATGTGAAATTGAGGCAAAGCATCATCATCCCACTGTCGGATATCGTGGGTTTTGGATTCTATAAAAGGTCCCCGCGTCTGTGCCATTTTTCACTCTGGCTGTGGACAGTGAAGAGGGAGGGTGGGAGTTGTGCTGCTGTTGTCCATAGGGGCTGTGTCCACTCCACAGTCCATAGGGGCTGGCTGGGCTGCGTTGTGCTGCTGTTGTCCATAGGGGCTGTGTCCACTCCAAAGTCCATAGGGGTTGGCTGGGCTGTGTTGTGCAGTGTCCCACAAAGGTTTGTGACTTGTGTGCAGTGTCCCATAAAGGCTGTAGCCCTAAAAAGGTGCTGTAGTGTTGTCCAGGGGGTGCTCTGTCCGTCAGGGTGCTCCCCCTATTTGCAAGAAAACAATTATTTTTTTTCTGTTTGTGTGTGCTGTAGCCACAAGTGCATCAACAAAGTAGCAGCGCCAAGCCTGCACCTGTGTCATAAATCAAGGGCCAGCTGGCTCATCTGTTGAAGAGTGGTGTAAGCCCCAAAGTGCCGGAAAAAATATAAAAAATATTTTTTCTTGTGTTTGTGTGCTCTATCCATCAGGGGTGCTCCCCGCAAGTGTAAAAAAATATATTTTTCTGTTTGTGTACGCTGTAGCCACACATGCATCAACAAATTTGTGCCAAGTGTGTACCTGTGTCATAAGTAAAGGGCCGGCTGGCTCGTCTGTTGAAGGGTGGTGTTATCCCCAAAGTGCCTGAAAAGAAAAACAACTTTTTCTGTGTTTGTGTGCGCCTTAGCCGCACATGCATCATTATCACATAAATGGAGGACAAAAATTTGTCTGATAAAAATAAAATAGGGAAAGATCAAAAACCACTTCCTCCTAGTGCTTCCTCCTTTACTGCTGCCACTAGTCATGACAGAGGTGATGAAATGCCATCAATGTTATCTGCCAAGGCCAGTGCCCAATGTCATAGTAGAGGGCATATAAAATTGCAAATGGCAAAGTTCAGGAAAATGACCTTAAAAATACATTTAAATTATCTGAGGAGAAACGTAAACTTGACAATATGCCATTTACGACACGAACTGGCAAGGAATGGCTAATGTCCTCCACTATGTTCATGACTAGTGGTTCAGCTTCACATGATGATGGAAGCCCTCCTCCCACTACAAATCACACCGTCAACTCCCTCCTTGTCAATTTCCTCCTCAGTCAGGATCGGAAGTAGTCACTGGCATGACTAACTCTCCTATCCGGGATTCCTCAGGAGGATCCTGCATTGCTACTCCAACTGCTGCCACTGCTGCTGTTGCTGCTGGGAGTCATTCATCTTCCCAGAGAGGAAGTAGGAGCACCACTACTTCTTTTACTAAGCAATTGACCCTCCAACAGTCTTTAGCGTGGAGGATGAAGTACGACAGCAGTCATCCTGAAGCAAAGTAGATAACTGAGGCCTTGATAGTTAGGTTGGTGTTAGACATGCATCCAGTATCCACCATTAGTGCAGTGGCATTTAGATAATTGATGGAGGTAGTGTGTCCCCGGTACCAAATCCCATCTAGATTCCACTTCACTAGGCAGGTGATACCAAGAATGTACAGAGACATCAAAAAAAGTGTACTCAGCCCTTCGAACTTGCCACACGTGAAGTCAGTTCAGACACTGCCAGCATGAGTCAGGTCATTCCCCTCATCAGGCTTTTGCAGAAGCAGCTGGAGAAAGTGAAGGAGGAGCTAAGATGGAGCAATTCCGCTCGGCATGTGGGACTTGTGGATGAAGCCCTTCATTTGCTTTGCCAGGATTTGAGGGTGGTCAATCTGTTGAAATCAGACCACTACATTTTGGCCACTGTGCTCGATCCTAGGTTTAAAGCCTATGTGGTGTCTCTCTTTCTGGCCAACACAAGCCTACAGAGGTGCAAAGACCTGTTGGTGAAAACACTGTCAGCTGAAGCGGTACGTGACATGTCAACAGCTCCTTCTTCATTTTCTCCTGTAACTGGGGCTGCCAGGAAAGAACTTAGGTATCCTAAGCAACCCGCTGGCAGTGATGCAGGGCAGATTGGACCAAGTTTGGGCATCTGGTCCGGACTGAAGGACCTGGCAACAATTTCTGACATGTCTACTGTCACTGCAGATGATACTGTCACCATTGACAGAATGGTGGAGGATTACATCGGTGACAGCATCCAAGTACGCATGTCAGACAGTCCATACCTGTACTGGTAGGAAAAAGAGGCAATTTGGAGGCCCCAGTACAAACTGGTTCTATGTTACCTAAGTTGCCCTCCAGTGTGTACTCTGAAAGAGTGTTTAGTGCAGCCGGGAACCTTGTCAGCGAAAGGCGTAGGAGGTTGCTTCCACAAAATGTGGAGAAGATGATGTTCATCAAAATGAATTTTCAATTCTTCCAGGGAGACCAGCATCCAGAAAGTGCAGAGGGACCTGTGGTGGTGGATTCCAGCAGGGACAAATTAATACTCTGTGAGCATGAGGATGTACACAACACTGAAGAGGGTGAGGATTCAGTGGTGAGGAGGATTAGGACATCTTGCCTCTGTAGAGCCAGTTTGTGCAGGGACAGATTAATTGCCAGCTTGTTTTGTGGGGGCCCAAACAAACCAATCATTTCAGCCACAGTCATTTGGCAGACCCTGGTGCTGAAATGATTGGTTTGTTAAAGTGTGCATGTCCTGTTTATACAACATAAGGGTGGATGGGAGGGCCCAAGGACAATTCCATCTTGCACCTCTGTTTTTTATTTGCATTATGTACTATTTGGGGCCTAGTTTTTCAAACTGCCATCCTATCTGCCACTGCAGTGCCACTACTAGATGGGCCTTGTGTTTGTGTCGCCCACTTGTGTCGCTTAGCATAGTCATCCAGCTACCTCGGTGCAATCTTTTGGCCTAAAAACAATATTGTGAGGTGTGAGGTGTTCAGAATAGACTGGAAATGAGTTGAAATTAATGTTATTAAGGTTAGTAATAGCATAGGAACAGAATAAAACACAAATTCTGTGATTTTAGCTGTATTTATGCTTTTTTCAAAAAAATACAGATCCAAATCACAAAATCCAGAACACGGTAGGGTGGTTTTGGCAAAACCAATCCAGATACAAAACACAAAGAAAGATCCAGATCCAAAACCAAAACATGAAACGTGGCCGGTGCACATCCCTTTCTAGTATGCAAGCACACTTAGGGGCTGTCAATGCCAGCTGGTCCTTATAGTGTCACAGAAAAATATTGCACTATTGTTTGCTATTTGTGGAAGTAGTGAGCAAGCTGCTCAGGCTAAATGATCATCTTCCATTTACCTTAGCCAGGACCAGCCGACACGGGAACCAGCCCTGCAGACACTGACACTTATTAGATGGTTATATGCATTTGTTCCAATACCTACACCCACAGAACAAGCATTAATCTCAAGTGATACAGGAACTGAGAGCTCTGAGAGTCCTATCTCAATTAGAGCACTCATTAGCATGTGTGGTTTGTTGTGTTATATTCTGGCATTATGTTTATATCTACAGGCATGCTGAGATTAGATCAGATGTCATGAGAGTGGAGGTTATGTCCTTTTTCCTTTATTTACTTACTAATAATATTGTGGCAATTGATATACAGACAGTAGTTGGAGGATTTAACAGTGACACACAAACACATGCTTTCTCTGTATAAAATGATACATATGACACCGTTGCTCCGAGATCTAACACTGCAGCTCATGTTTATAATGGATATATGGATGTGGTAATTGTGTTACTATAAACAGGATTTAATCCTATGATTATATACTGAGAACACTAGTTATTCAGTTACCAGCAAAAGTTGTACATGTCACAAGTATAAAAAGTCACAGGGTATATTTAATGAATGTGATAAACCAGGTTGGAACTATGTGTCCATTACATGGCTTTGTAATATGATATAAATCAGACCTGCTCTCTCGGCCTATATGATTTAGTGCTGAACTGAAGGGTTTTGCACTACAGGTTTTTTCTTTTGAGTTTTTTTTTATTTTGCAAGTGATACACAAAATTATTACATTTGGGTGCATTTATGTGGAACTCAAAATTCTTGTTGCTTGCATGTCCTACCTACAATATTTGATGATTAGTATGAGTGGCAGAATTGGGTAGCCACATTATTTATGAGAGAAACTAAACTCATGTCAAGTGATATTTGCCGATCTGATGTTTTTTGAACAAAAAATTTTGCTGTGTATACATAGTTTGTCTAATTAAATTTTGACTCATTAATTTTAACTAATAAATGATAAAGAATATATTTTAGCTGAATCATACAAATCAATAAGAGTGCCCCTTAAAAAGAGTCTGCTTTCTCTCATCTTTGTACGTATTTTGTGGAGGGATCAGTGATACTAATCACTGGGTCTATGCTCACACACAAACAAATAAACAAACACACACACTTCATGTTTCCTAGCAGATGAGATAAGATGCTGTGTTAGTCAATATGCTTTGCAATAGGTTAAGATGCCTGACGAAGAAGACAGTGTGCCTCTCACTACTGTGTCCTTGCTATGTATTCTGACTGTGTTTTAAAGATGGCTAAAAGGGAGGAATCTGTGCTGCAGCACAAATTCTTCACATTTATAGATAATATGCTTGTATATTCTTTTGTTAGGGTCTATAGAAAATGTGTTAATTACTTTTTTTGGTTGCACACCAATTAACCTTGATATTTGTCACTAAAATGTGAATAGTTATTGTTTCTGGATGAGTCTCATTAAGGAGTTTCTTTGTATTATCATTCATTTATGTCAATCAGAATACAACTTTCTATAGCATAAAATCCCATGTATGTATTCTCTGCTTATGAGATAGGAGACCTTGCTGACTTGAATAAACTTCGTACTATTACTCTTTTCAAAACAAACATAACCTGAATCTGCTCTGTCACTGGGATTACAAAGAATGTAAGGGATAAAAAAGAAATGTTTCACATCTGCTTTTACCATGCAGTTTGAAATAAATGGAATGCTGTTTTGAGGCTTGCAAACTGCAGCACATCAGATGAGGTTTCTGCCATCTGAAAAACTAATTTGATGTGTATAAGATTACACACTGCATACTTCATTCTATAGTAACTTTTAGGGATATGTGGTTCCAGATTTCTGAAATCTGAACACACACGAATTTAGAGGTTCAGAGTAGAACTGCGATAAGGTTTGGATTCACTTTTGTGACCCAGTTCGAACCGAGTCTTAGTTCTGATCTGTTGCCGGTTTCAGACATTTTAGCTGTTTTGAATGATATTTATTGATTTTTACTGTTTTGTATACAATCAATTTTTAGCAATTTTTATCCAAAACCAAAATATTTGAGGGTGATTTTGCAAAACCAAAACCAATACAGTAAGATGATTCCAGATCCAAAACCAAAACCAGGGGGTACGCTCACATATCTAGTAATTATAGTAAATTCTCTCTAGGACACTAATAGTATCCTTCTCAGATATTTTTTCTTTAACAATCCAGGGAGAATAATTGCCATAGGTACTATAAAATCTGTTTCTAAGACTTAGGTTATTCCAAGAAGCTTGAGTGAATCATGAATATTCAGAGCATTTTGGCATAATCTGGACAGAATAAATTATTAAAATTGAATATAAAATAATTTTCAGAATTGGCTGAATCAAATAGCCAATCTCTACCAGTCAAGATATTGTTTAATCTATTGTCCAGACATAATCCTGTGGACTGGGGTCGTGCCACCCACTACACTTTTAAGCAAATCATGCTCTCTTGACATAAGCAAAAGTATAAGCATGTAATAAAGATGAGTAGGTGCTGTTGCTGTCACAACTGCTTTCTTGTGGGATCCCCACCACAAACTAAACTGTACAATGATGGCTGGTATCAGACTTCAGCCAAGACAAAAAATAAAACACTTGAGGGAACCTTGTGACATATGAAGTTATACACTATTGCATAGCATTAAATGCTTATTTGTCCCTCAGATACTACTATGAGTCCTAATTTAAATATTATTCTAGCTAGGCATAATTTAGCTAGATGATCATGGAATTATACAAGTATTGGTTTTGTGGTTGGCACATTGTCTATATGGGAGCATAATAGTTTTATGTTGGTGCAGGAGGACATGCAAATGGCACTAATGGATTAATAATGAGGCAAATATCCTATTAACTATTTAATAATACTATTTTTACTCAGAGTCTTTCGGGGAAGATGGAAGACACAGAAATCTGTAAACAGTTGTTTCTGGAGTGTGGGTTACCAACTAGACATCCCTGCTTTAAAAATACTTTATTTACCAAAATATCTGACAAGAAAATAGAGAAAAAAGTCTCATAGGTCACATTTTTTTCAAGATAATACAATATTTATATAGTACTAACTAAAGTTTAATAAAACAAGTATTTATTTTTTTCTTTGATAAGACCCAAAAACAAGGGCCATAAATTGATTACAAAAAATCAGATGGGTATGTATTTTGTAAAACATTGTAAAGACTTCAAAAATCTTTGTACCAAATATACAGTAAATTGCTTTTTCTTGATGAAAAGATACAATTGGAAATTAAATTAGAAGCAAATTTTGTGTTTTCACCCAACACAATATTGTGCACAACCATTTAACTCAAATTAAATAGAAATAAATAAGTTATTCAATTGCAAAATATGTGATAATTATTATGTGGAAAACTAAACATATGCTCAATTTACTAATTTTTGCTCACACTCCCAAAGGTAATGAATGTTTTGAAATTTTTATTTTAGTCTGGAATTGTCAGAAAATAATACAATCTAGTAAAAACCTGTTTAAATGTAAATATGCTGAAAAAAATATTTAGAGACTAAAATAGAGCACAATCTGCACCCATATAAAATGATACTTACCTCTCCGAAATACCGCATCAGCCAGTGCTGCAGACAGAAATCACATAGAAAATGACATGGCAGCCCTTTTTCTAGAGTTTTACACATGCACAATAGAGAAGTCTGCAGGAGATAGTGCAGGAGCCATGTTGCCTGAAACCTGAGCATGCACAGTAGACTTTAACACTAAGCCAGAGTCTACTGCATATATGGAGAGGAGGGATACTGCACGGAGGCTGCACATGGGTCCTCCACTCTCTTTAACAGCCCCTGCTTATGGTTTAGTAATTACATTCATGGTTGTACAGAATTTTAGAGCTGGAGAGTATACTAAGTCCAAAAAAAAAGCAGGAAGAAAGCTTACCAAGCTCATTTACAGTATGCTCACAATCTTATAATATTGGAACCGAACTCCAAGTTGCTGATTAGACATGAGTTACTTTTTAATGGAAGGACAAGTTTGTAAAATGCAACATTTTCTATTTACTTACTTGTAACTGGCAAAGCTTTAGCAACCTAAGCTTTACAAGCCAAATGGAGAGTTTTGCTGACCTCATATTGATTAGTGTTACAACTTTGACTTACAGAGGAAGATCACCTTTTAAAAAGCATTTGTTTTAGAACAGTATATCACAAATAGATATGATCTTAATAATTAATAACATTAATGGATCACAAAATTGTTTGTTCAATTACTTAATTTAAAACATGATATTTCAGTTAATCATAAGCAGTTTAAATGCAGAAGATGTAGTTCTAAAGAGTTTTACTGTCCTAGCTACTGTCCATGTTCACAAGCTCAACACTATTGAAACTGTTGCTATTCCTCAGAGTATTTCAGGGAAGAAGGAAGACACATACAATTTGTATCTGGAATGTGGGGTACTAAATGGACTTTCCTGCTCTAAAAATACAAAATTTACCAAATGTCTGACAAGATAGATCAGAATGTTTTGAAGATAACATACTATTTATATAGTACTTACGAAAGTTTATTTAAACAAGGGTTTATATTAGTTTGACACACCCAAAACCATGAGCCACAATTAATTTAAAACAAGCAAATGGGTATGTCCTTCGTAAAACTCTTTTTCTCCAATAGAAATTTATCCATGTTTTATTGCTTAATACATCAAGATACAAAGCAGAAATTGAATTAGAAGCAAATGTTGTGTTTTTACCCCACACAATACCTTGTCACACCCATTTATCACAAATTAAAAAGAAATACAGAAGTTTTTCAATTGCAAAATCTGTGATAATTGTTAAGTGCAAAAAGTGAAAATATGCTCAATACACTAATTTTTGCTCACACCTTCAAAGATAATAAAACATTTTGAAATTTTTATTTTAGTATGGAATGATCAGAAAAGAGTACAATTCATTAAATATTACAGATGTGCACTGGAATGGCCTAGCAAGCAAGCAGGACAGATGCAGGTCTTTGGAGCTCCAGACCAACCCTTATTAATATAAGCTATGTCCTGAATCTATGGGCTCCCCGGGCTTCCCAACTAACTTGGGTCACATTCTGACCTTGGTGGCCTTGAGGTTATTGGTCTGCAGAGCTGGGATCACCTCCAATGACTCTGTAGGTGGTGGTCCTCACCTCCTGCTAGAGCACCGGGCTCAGGTTGTACTGTGGCCAGCTGGATTGTAGCACTTCTGACATGGAGCAGTTTCTCGGCTATCAGAGCCATCAGAGCCCTCACCACCAGTGATCAGACACCCAGCTGCTGACAACCCTACCAGTGCTCTGGCTCCTGGCTAACCTTGCAATTCTGGATATGGTTGTGAAGGTTAACCCCCTCTGGACTCATGCAAATTGTAACCGGGCACTCTCCAGATGGGATGCAGTTCCGCACTCTAACTGTGTGGACCCAATACAGCCAGACTCTGCCCTCTATATGGATGGGTTGGGCTGCTTACAACATTCAAAGTGGGACATTCATAAACTGCTATCTTGGTACCCTGGGACTCACACTCTGCATCACAGAACTCTTAATTTGTCCTCTCCCCAGCCAGCTAGCCCTCTTTGGCCCTCTGGGGGATTCTTGTCACCCCCACATATTTTGTTGCTCTTACGAAAACTCACCTCTCTTTTATCACTGGAGTCCCTAATGGTGGTGAACCTCAGAAATTACTCTTCACCCTCAGAATTTCATATTTATATAACCAACTTTAATACTGATGTGTATTTAAAGTGAAAACCATCAGTCCCCTGGATGTATTTATCCCACTACTTCCTGCAGCTAATACCCTATATGCCCCCCTTAGGCTGTACTGTTCTGTATTAGGATCCACCTCTGCTTTGGGTGACTGTAATGCTACCATAATGGTACTGTTTCCATCTGTGTCACTAATCTGGGCCTTCTCTTCAATGCAGAGGTCTACAGCTAGAACACCTAAACAAGGGGGTGTTGACATCTCTCAACATTTCACCAGAGGTGCTAAATCTAGTCAACTCAGGGGTCCTCCTCTTAGTATCCATGGATAATACCAGTTCCTCTCCCTTTGCTCTTTCTACAAAGAAGTATATTATAGCTCTTAACTCATTAATAATGGATTTTAAGAAATCTCATGAAACCAAGCTAGACAAAGCAGTGACCTCAAATAAATCTGACATATCCACTCTTGCCACCAGAACTACTAAGCTAAGATACAGATGTGTCCTCTTACAACTTTCCTTTTTTGCTTTTATTGGCATGAGGTGCCAGCACGGCTAAGATGTGCCACCATGAGTAGCAATTGGGTGGATCCCAACTATTTTTCCTGCAAAAGTATTTGTATAAGGTAACAGATTAAAGTAGAAAATTTTAAGAAAAATCACAAGGTGTGGCTAAGTTACTGTCATGGCAAATTTGGCCACATGGCAAGATTTTAGGAAAGGTGTATGTGGACACATCTGTAATACCTGTATGCAGGAAACATTAAATGAAGCAGTCAAGGATATAAACCACATCATCACAGAACTTAGGACCTCTGCACCAAAAATGTAGACCTAGAAATCAGGGAACATAGAAACAATATCCGCATATGCTGGAGTCTGTCACAACGAAGGCCCTATCTCTATATACTCTTCTCATTTCTACTTCCAGGACTCAGAAATAAGAACCTTCCTCTGGAGCAGGCACATCACACTCTACAACCTGAGCCTAGGAAAAACAAGCTTTCCCAAGAAGTGGCAATGCACTTCCTCAGCTATAAGGACAAGGAACTCATCCTCACTTCGACCAAGGGCAAGCCCTGTGTCCTTTTTAACAGTTCTAAACTACAGTTCGACCAAGAAATGGCTCATCTAATTATTGCTAAATAAAGGGACTTCCAAAACCTAACCAAGGCATTCCTACTGACTCACTTGGATGAATCTTGTCCATACTCTCAGTTCTAAAATCAAAATATTGCATCTTCATACTCATAGTTAGAGTTTGCACAATGTCTATTATTATTGAACTACAGTTCATCACCTTACTTACATTATTCAGGTCTCCCTGTTCAGTTTTATTTTACATATGTTGATTTTTTACCGTTGTTCATACTAAAATATCTTCTACACTTTCCAGTTAATTGCTTTTTTTACCATACTTCCTGGTGCGCATATCTTTGCTCGTGATGTGTACCTTATCACCTTTGCTATATTTATAGGCACTTTTGGCGCACAGGCCAGACTTCCCTCAGCTGCTCCAATATTTGTATTTATGACAATGCTCTAAATGGGGGGTTTACAATCTGCTATAGCCATGTCATTTGTTTATTTCTATGTTCAATGATAATAAGTAATGTAATGTTGTTTGCCTTATTTTTAATGTTTTGCGATGCTCTCCTTTGTTGCCTTTTATTTTCTATTTCACTTCATGGCCTTTTTAGGTACCAAGTATTATTGCTCTATCTCTCCCCTTTTACATCCAGGGGATGCCTCTACTCACACATCCTTTCTCATCCACTCTTTCGCATCTTTCTTCCTCCTTCCTACTCATTGCATAGCACCCATTATCCTCTTTAACCATTGTCTTTTTTATGTCCATTTGATATCTCTAAACTAGCTTTTCCAGAGGTGTTTTAGGTTATACTGCCTCTAATTCTTTGAAGATTTGAGTCATAATATCTGTGTGCGCTCCTTTCCGCATTGTCGGTTGGGAACCAATAACCAGTCCCCTTTCCTCCCGCTGTTTTTCCAATTATTATTTTTTCTTTTTCCAATATACTCTTTGCCAATCTCTTTTCTGATCCTGGTGAGTCAGGGACTTTAGCTTTCATAACCTACTTTTTGTTTCTTTGGATGGCCTGTCACTATGCCATTGATCATTGCTTCCCTGATAGTCTGGGGACTTAACACCCTGCAGAAACATTCTTACTTATTTTGTTCTCTCTGTAATCTGAAAGCAGATATTGTTTTACTACAAAAAACTCACTTCTCAGACTATGGTCATTCATCACTGCTGTTTAAGAGATTTTCCATCATATTATATTTGCCCCTAGTAACACTATGTCACAAATCACACTATTTGCTACAGCCACTGGGTTGGTTACCTAGTTCCCCTTTCCATGATCTGGCTCTGTGAGAGACTTCCTCCAGCTGCAGTTTCTTCTCATCTTCCCAGCTTCCACATGCAGCATTCCCTCCAGTTCTGGCTGCTGGCTGCAGCCATTACAGTCTGGATTAGGTGACCAGAACTTCACCAAAAGAAGACCAGTATGCAGTCACATGACACCTGTAGTCAATCCCTGTTCTCCCTGGGGTATATAAGGATTCTCCATGCACACAGCACCAAAAACCCAGTAATTGACCAAACTGCATGTCAGCCTCATCTTAGTAATTTCTCAATTTCCTGTGCCCTTTGTACACATATAAATGAAGCTGCCCTCATAGACACTGCCCTCAACCCCTCCTCAAGAGACTATACATTATACTCCACTGCTTCATGCTCATATTCTAGGATCAACCTGATTTTTTGTGGTCACCCAGCCTCCACACACCTCACTGATTCCTCTGTTCTGCGCAATACCTGGTTAGATCACTGTATTATTACCACCTCCTTCAACTTCCTGGACACCCCGGTATCCCAGCCTCCATGGCACCTTATCAAGATTTTACTGAAAATTCCCCAATTCCAATTTAAGATCACCAAGATTTTGAAACATTATTTGTCTTTAAATGCCCTGGCCTCTGGCCGCTCCCCCCTAGTATGGGAAGCTCACAAATCAGTCTTTCAGGGACATATTATTAGCTATGCCTCACATAGAAATAAATAACACAAACAACATCTGCAAACTCTTATGGATCAGGTCCACAACCTACAATACCCTATGTAAATGCACCCAATTGATGCCATATATAAACAGCTCATGACCGCATAATCTGCTTTTAGGTTGCTCTTATCTGAGAAGATCAAGAAGTCCCTTTGGTGGATCAACCAGAAATTTATGGGAAAAGAAACAAAGTTAACACACTCCTTGCCAACTTTTAAAGACTCATAAATCTGCCTTGGTCATTTTGGCCATCCAGGATTCTATGGTGTTCATTCATTTTAATCCTTACAAAATTAACTCTGTCTTAAAAGAATCCTATCATCAACTCTGTAACACTTCTGAGATCTCCTCACATCCAGCCGATTCTTCTCTCTCCAAAACAGAATCTTGAACCTCTTGTACCCTTCCCAGAATTGACATATCATCCTCTAATGCCCTAAGGGCCTGATTTAGCATGGATTGCTATTGTGATTGCAGCACCATAATCACATGCAGGTTTGCTGCAAAAATATGCTTATGACTGCAATTGCAAAGCCATCGCACGTACTCATGCATGGGGCCCTCACGCACAATTACAGCATGTCTGACCTTTCTCAGAAAATTATAACTTTCCTGCATGCAGTGAGTACTCAAGCTACATATGCCATCACAGTGGCTAATTTATGCACGCCCATGCAACGGTGTTCAAATGAACAGGCATGCCTGTGTTTCTACAGCCACACCCCCATCACCACCCCCAAATGCTAACTACCAGTCAATCACTCTGTGATGGCTTATCATTCTCTGCATGATTGCAGTATGATTACAATTCATATGAATGCACAGTATGCACCATCAATGGATCTGCATGTGCAGTTGCAATTGAGATCCATGCTGAATAAGGCCCTAAGTCACACATTGCCAATGAGTAAGTCTTAAATGCTCTTAAAACTCAGAAAAACTTCCAAAGCACCAGGCCATGATGGCCTCCCCTTTTCCTATTATAAATCCTTCCAGATGACTCTTATTCCTCACCTCTTAGCCATCTTTAATCAAATCCTGGACAGCACTTCTTTCATTCCGATACCACTAGGGCAAAAGTTCACAGTCCTGCCAAAGCTGGGTAAGGATCTTCAATTTGTCACCAACTATCATCCAATCTTTCTATTAGACACTAACCTCAAGCTTTTTGCTAACATTTTTGTGATCATGCTGAATTCTATCCTTCCTTCCCTTAACACCCAGACCAAGTGGGCTTTGTGCCCTCTCGTCAAGCCCTTGACAACAACAGATGCAAGGTGGAAGTAATTCACCATATTAATGTTATCAAACTCCCCTCATTGCTTCTGGCCCTTGATGCAGAAAAGGCCTTCGACAAAGATTCCTAGCCATTCATGTTTGAAACACTCCAACCCTTTGGCCTTGAGAATACATTTCTGCAGGCCCTTTATCATAAACCCTCTATGTCGGTTTTAGCAGGGGGCCTCCTCTTGTACTCTTTTAGTTTCTCAAATGGGACCAGGCAAGGGTTCCCACTTTCTACACTCATCTTTGCCCTAGTCATTGAGCCCATGGCCTTTCAGATCCAGGCTTACTGTGACATTGCTAGTGTCATTGTTGGGGAGACTCATTATAAAATTTTCCTCCTCACCATTGACATGCTCCTCACAATGTCCAATCCTTTAATATCCCTCCTGAACCTTTTCCAAAAACTCTTCATTTATGGGCATCTTTCCAACTACAAAGCCAAACATGACAAATTTGAAGCGCTGCCCTTACACATTCCAAATTTGACTATTGACCTTTTACAATAAAATTTTATTTTCACTTGGAGGAAAGATTCTTTAAAACATTGGTATCCATCTGACCAAGTCTTACATATGTTTTTATAAAGCCAATCCCCCCTACTTTTAAGGCTATTGAACAGGACATCGCCAGATGGCACAAATATTTCATATCCTGGATATGCCATAGAAATGCAATTAAGATGAATGTCCTCCCTAAATTGTTATAGTTTTTCCAAACCATTCCAGTCATGGTCCCCACCTAATTGCTTGCTTCCCTACAGTTCTCCTTTGGGAAATTTATCTGGAGCTCTCAGAAATCTTGCTTAATCATAAAAATCCTTTCAAGAGTTCTGGGCCTGCTGTCCATCTACAAATACTATCAGGCTGCTCGTCTTAGTCAGTTGGTAGATTGGCACTCACAGAAAGTCACAAAACATTGGGTAGACCTAGAAGGTGAACTGGGTATAGTGGACTCAATTTCATACCAACCCTGGCTTCACTGCAAATATAGATAATTTTCATTCAGATTCCTTAATCATCCTTGAAAAAGGCCACAGCGGTGGCGGAAATGTTTTGCTGTTCTCCAATACAAGGATGCCACTGGTGGACAAAAGCTTCCTTTATTTTCAGGGCTGACCGGTACTTTCTGATTACACTCCTAATATTGCCTGTGAGTTCTGAGAAATACATCCTACTTTCGAAGTACTTCCGACTGAGAGGAGACAGGAGAGTAGTGTGGCTAATGGCTCCAATACAACAAATATGGCACCTGCTCAGTATAAAGGAACACACAGAGGACCTCATTCAGAGTCAGTCATTGCGGCTGCACGGTTGTACGCCACCGATGTTCGCTAAACTGCGCATGCATAAAATTTGCAATGTGCGTGCGCAAAGTAGCTATTACAATCAGAATTTTCTCTCTCCTTCAACTTGGCCAGGTCATTACTTTGAGTGACAGGATGAGGCGTTTGTGGGTGGTAAGGTGCTTGTGAATGGGGGAGTGGAGATCCGAATGCAGGCGTGCCTGACTATGCAAACAGCGTTTTATGGGAGTGCATAATTAACTAAGTAGTGTCACGGCACATGTGACATGGGAGATTTTTACACTGACTTGATCGTAGTGCTTAAGAGAGGGTATGGTCAACCTTAAGCTCTACGACCAGCTCCGATGGTTCCCGATGGTCTCGATTAATCCTTATATGCCCAGAAATGACGAGTAATGCGAATGAGAAGGGGGCGTATTTTTAGTCTTACAGCCGCATCCTCCCCTCGCTCGTCCAGCTAATGATCACATCTTAACGACGCAACTTGCGAGCGCTTCATTTGCATATCCGGCCCCTTTTACCTTACCACCATGCGACCACAACGGCCGACTCTGAATGAGGTCCAGAGCTCCCAATTAGCTCGTCTATTCAAAGAGGACCAGGGGACTCCACCGATATACACAGTATATATAAAAAAGGAAACGTTAAGGAGTGTCCAGGACTGCTGTTGAATACAGTATATCGAAATCCTATTTCAATCTGCTAAAAAGAACTATTTTATAAAGCTCTAATAAATATTTCCAAGGGCTAGATAAGCGATATAAAAGATATTTTAAAATCTTCTTTATTAATAGAAGTGTTCTTCAATTACGGGACTCGTTTTGATAAGATCAGTTGAAACTAAAGGCACCTTTATCCATCCACACATCTTTATGTTGTTCAGAAATAAGTGAATTGATGTTTTGATTGTTGTGAACAGCTAGATGTATAAATGAATGCTTTTTTATCATATATGAATTGCTATGTTGTTTACTGTGAACAGAAGTACTATAATACAATGTAACAGAGTTAGATTTTGAGTATATCACTTTGTATCTAATTAAAAGTTGGTACTGATACATTAATATGAATATAATTAAAAAGGTTAAACTCATAGGAAGTTAGTAGTTGTATGTTTTATGGGTTATTAATTTAATAAATATAAAACTTTTTTTTTGCACAATATATGATTGTTGTTTTTTGCTCACCAGCGCAGTAATTTATTTTATTTACTCAATCATGTTTACCCTGTCTGTTTGGGACTCTCTTGCCACAAAATTTGATCTCTGTACTTGTCCATTCTCCCATATAACATTTATGGCACCATCCCTTTTTCCCTCCAGGCCAATACTCTCATATGCCCTCTATTTTGACTGTAGCTGACATTACCCATTTTAGGAATATTTCAGGTGGGTTTGCTCCTTAAACCTTTGCAGAAATCCAGGAAAGGCATTCCATACCTGAAGTTATTTTTTCCAATACCTTCAAATTCTGAGATTTTTTGACACCCTACGCCCCCCAAGGTCCACACTCCAATAGAGTGTCTATGCATTTATCGCCCCATGGATAGAGGCATTATGTCTCTACTCTATCATTCCATTTGTGTCCCAGATCACCCAAAATTATCCTCCCATTAACTGTCATGGGAGGTGGATCTTTGACCCCCCTCGGGGAGGAAACATGTGAGGCAGTTTGGTCTAATATAGTGAAATGCTTGATCAGCATTTCCATTAAAAATAACTCATATAAGGTTTACACCCGCTGATATCTTGTTCTGGACCATTTTCATAAAATGTTTCCTAATGTCTCTAGGCTTTGCTGGCACCAATGTGGCCAGGTAGGCACCTACTTTCATGTTTGATGGGCCTGCCCGCAAATAGTGCTCCCTCTTATGGTCAAATTGCTCATTACCTCTATTACGCCTGCACATCCCTCTCTCTCAGGTCTCACTACTCTTGTGTGCCCCAGTCTGCCAGTTACTTCACCAGGCCAATAAACTGATTCTCCTTAACTCTTGTGCATCTAAATACGAGATTGCTAGGGCATGGAAAATGCCATCTCCTCCCTCCCATCAGGAACTAATAAATAGGATATGGTTCATGTCTAAAATGGAAACTAAAACCAGCCTCCAAAACAACACGTTGAACATGTTTTATGTAGTATGGAAGCCTTGGAATGATTTTTAAAATGTCCCCTTTTTTATGTAGTCTGATTTGTGTATTTATTTTACCATTAAGGGATGGAGTTCTGTGGCTGAGTTGCTGGTTTATTTTAATGATTTCCTGGTTAGGAAGTCTCTTGCCTTTTTGTAAGTATCTCCCCCCCCCCCCACACACACACACACACAAACACACACTTTCTTATTGTGATTGTCTGCTTTATTGTTTTGAGGGAAATAACAATAAAAGTGAATGTCTTGTTTTAGGTCAATATCTGGAGATAGAGGCAGAGATTTCCTGTCTAGGCTGACTGATCAGATAATCAAATTAATGCATTTGTTGGCATTTTATAACAATTTTCTCTGTGAAATGCCAAAATTCACATGTCTACACGCTATACAATAAATCAGAATGATCACTTAATTATTGGAATATCGACCCAATAATTGTATAGTGTGTACTTAACTTTACAGAAAACACCAAAACTTTCCCCATCTACAATTATTATTCTGCTTCTTAGTATGTGGCAGAATAATTTTACCTCTAATGTTATGTTATTGTGTGTTATTTATTTGTAATGCAATTGCTTCAATGCTCAATACTTCATTTTGTTTTGACAATTTATAAATAAAGGATGATGCTATTGAATAAATAATAATAATAATAATAATAATAATAATAATAATAAAGCACTACTAAAAAATACTACAAATCGGTCTCTTTTTATACCATAACTTTGAGAAGTGTATCTAAATGAGAAAGAATATTTGTACCTGTAGGTATATTTTTTTTATTAAAAAAAAAAAAGTCTCTCGCATGTTAAACATTTATTATCTAGTACAATACATTATTTAATATTAGTGAATGGAAAAGTATTTTAGATTGATATCTGCCACAGCAAAATGTTTCAGACATGTTACAGAAATATTTGAATCCGGGTTGTTAAAAATACACATGCCTGTCTTGTAGATGTTGTTCCTCTAGATCAGCAGTTGAGGGGTTCTGCCGGCTAGACATAGGAACAGACGAAAGATTACAGCACAGTCACAATGAACTACATTTATGTCTTTCTTAGTTCTTATTTCCTAACAAGCTTAAATTTTGTATCATCTTACTGGTTCCAGTAGAGGTTTAATTCCTCTCCACATCATTACATTAGTACATATAGGGGTAAATTTACTAAGATTTGAGATGGTCCCAATTTTCAAAGTGATTTATCTTGCTGGTATTCGTCAAAACTCAGGTGATTTAATCCCTTTTTTATTCCAAATTTACCAACAGGTGAGTTGAGGCTAAACGAGTTTGCCGATGGTGAAGCAGAACGAGATATCTCTCTCGAGTAACTCATTTTGCAGGAGATTACTCACCCAAGATTGCAGTTTTTCTCTCTGCAAATCTCTCCCGAGCTAGCAGCCAGCACATATCAGTGAGGTATGTGCTTGCTGTGTTAAGATTTGTAAAAAATAGATAAATGGTTTTTTTTTTTAAATGATGTGAGGTCCCCCCAAAAAACACTAACCAGCCCCAGACATGCCAGCTAGTCCTGGTTCTTAACATTACAGGGAAAAAATGTGTAAGGTTCCACTGTAATTTAAGAACCAGCACCAGGCCCCAGTGACAGAGCTGGTTTTAAATATAGGGAGAAAAAAATGAAGTGAAGTAACGGTATATTTAAAACTAGACCTGGACCCTTTCTAAAGGGGGACTGATGCCACAGCCATGGGTGCCCTTTCACTGGGCCCCCCAGCTGCAGCATCAGCCCTAACCATTAGTCAGCCCAGGCCAGGGATCCCTGGGGAGTTGGGGACCACCCAATTAAGGGGTCACCCTCTCCATGGCACCACTGGCCTAGACTGATAGACCGGGGCTTTCCCCGCCACCCCTGGGTGGTGGGTGGTGGGTTGATAGAGTTAGGTGTAGTGTAAAAATTAGAATTTTCATCATTGTCTTTACAGTGGAACTATAGGTCCCAGCAATCCTCCCCCACATGCTGGTACTTGGAGAACCACAAGTACCAGAATGAGGGATATTAAGGGCCCACTGGTGCCTGTAGTTCACCTGTAAAGATATGGTTAATAAAACACACAACACACCGTGAAAATAAAGCTTTATTGCATCCATAAAAACACTTACACATACTCACCTTTTTCCAGATGTTCCCATCCCCCTTTCAACGTAAAGGATCCCAATGAATCCCCTGTTAAAAAAGATCCAATACTTACCTTTATGTCCCCCGATGGTCTCCGCAGAAATCCAGAGGGACCCGGATACTCTCTATCAACACACATCAGCATGTTGATACTGTAACAATAATGAGAACTCATTATTGCTGGGACGTCAGCCAATCAGCGGCGGCTTGCATTAGAGGCCGCTCATTGGCTAGGACCCATGAGGACTTAGCCAATGAGCGGCTCCTCCACATGGGTCCCAGCCAATGAGTGGCCGCTAATGTTAGCCGCCGCTAATTGGCTGGTGGCCCAGAACTAAAGACAACTCTTTCTCATGAGCTGTCAATAGCACTCTGTAACAGCATGTAGAAACATATTGTTACACTGTATCTGGAAATTCATATTGGATTTCTGCAGAGAACATAAGCGGACATAAAGGAGAGTATTGGATCTTTTTTAACAGGTAATTCGATGGGATTCTTTACGTTGACAAGGGGACGGGGACATCTGGAAACAGGTGAGTATGTGTAAGTGTGTTTAGGGCTGCAATAAAGCTTTATTTTCACGGTGTATTCTGTGTTTTAATAACCTTTTCTTTACAGGTCAACTACAGGTATCAGTTGGTCCTTAATGCCCTGCATGCTGGTATTTGTGGTTCTCCAAGTACCAGCATATGTGGGAGGCTTGCTAGGACCTGTAGTTCCACTGTAATGACAATGATGAAAATTAAAATTTTTACACTACACATAGCACTGTCAACCCGCCACCCACCGCACAGGGGTGGCGGGGATAGCCCCGGGCTATCAGCCTAGGCCAGGGATGCCCTGGAGAGGGTGACCCTTTTATTGAGGGGGCCCCCAACTCCCCATGGATACCTGGCCTGGGCTGACTAATGGTCAGGGCTGATGCTGCGGCTGGGGGGCCCGGTGAAAGGTCACCCCTGGCTGTGGCATCAGTCCCCTTTTAGAAAGGGTCCAGGGCTGGTTTGAAATTATGGGGTACCTCACATTAATTTTTTTCTCCATATCTTTAAAACCAGCTTTGTCCCTGGTGCCTGGTGCTGGTTCTTAAATTACAGTGGAACTCTACATATTTTGGGCCTGATTCAGACCCACTCGCGAGCGGCTGTCCGCTCGCAAGTGGGTTGATGTTATGCACTGAGCATGCGCACGACGGAGGGAGCTCCGTCGTGCGCATGCGCCAGACGCGACGAGCGAAGGAAAGTCCTTCGCTCGTTGTGTCCGATCAAAGGGGGCGTGCTGTCAATGTTGATTGACAGCATGCCCCCTTTGGTGGGCGTGCCGGGGGCGTGCCTTCCTGACGGGGGCGTTCCCACGGGAACGCCTCCCGTCAGAAGCCGGCCCACTGACATCACTAGTGATGTCAGTGGGAGTGATTTTGGCTCTGATAGAGCCAAAATCACTCCGGAGCTTGCGGTTGAAAACCTCAACCGCAGGCTCCGGCTCGCAATTTCGATGGTCGCGATGGTCTCGACCATCGCGGCCATCACAAAGCACGCTCGTATAGCCTGTGGGTGGTGACCCACAGCTATACGAGCGTCCAGGAGGACGCTCCATGAAAATGGAGCCCGGCCCTCATTCAGAGCGTGCGCTCTGCTCAGAGCGTACGGCTCTGATTGAGGGCCTTTGTTCCCTGTAATGTTAAGAATGAGGACTAGTTGCTATATCCGGGGCTGGTTAGTGTTTTTGGGGGGGACCTCACATATTTTCTTTTACAAATTAACCCTATTTTAACCATTTACACAAAGAAACATACACAAATTACAATGATTTGTGTATGTTTCTGACAATCTTGCAGCTCAGGGGGTTTTCTAGTTTGAAAAGTGATTTTGACAGAGAGTTTGCTCCTATCTCTCCCGACCTTGTCATCCCGATTCTTGGTAAATTTGAGAGATGTATGTTTTAGGTGAAAAGTACTTCCGATTTGGTCTGATGGTTATTTGATTCAAGATTGCTATCTCACCCGAGTTTTACGAGTGAGATGAGAGAAATCTCTCTCTAACTCACCCGACTTTACCTTTAGTATATTTGCAAGCAGGAAAAAAATGAAGAAATCACACGAGTTTGTCATCTCGACCTATCTCAATTCCTAGTAAATTTACCCTGTATCATCAATCTATTAGTATACTCCTAACACATCAGACTACAGTTCATTACAAAACTTCTTGTGGCACACTACATTAGTACAGTTAACTTTTGTACACTTCCAATGAATCTGGTAACATATTATAAGGGCACAGTCATGCCCTTATATTAAGGCTGACTCAAAAAAAAATGGAATTCTCCCATAGAGAATTCCTGAGGGGGGCATGGTGTTTAAAGGGCACAACACCTCAAAAGCTATTGATGGTACTTAGCTGAAATTTGGCACAGACAGGTAGAACTGTTGCTTGGTCCTGCATGCCAAATTTCAGGGCATAAATATAGAAAATGAGGAATTTGGAGTAATCTAAATTTCCAACTGTCAGTTTTTTTGGCCACTTTCAATAAGGACCACTTTTCTGCTGTTCTCTACGGGGGATTTTTGGGAAGGCATAAGTCAGGGTACAGGACAAATTTAGACTTGGGATTTGTTTTATTAGGTAGCTCTTTTTCCAGGATAGTTGCTTTTGGGGTTCAGGTAATTAAGAAAGTTAACATTTTTAAACTATTACTTCACAAATGCCCCACTATAGAGATGGAGAGCTTAAACTTGTTGGACAGCCTCAGTAGGTGCATCCAGCAAGTTGTTGTATGTGGCTTCACTTGGGTACACAAACATGGCTGTCCTTTGCAGGCATTAGCCGCAATGGACCGGGCAATGGTAGCGGGCAGTAGCGGTAGCAGGGACCTGGTAACAGTGTGGGAGTTAACCAGGTGGGTACCCAGTGGGTATCAGTGGGCATCATTGACAGTATGGGCACCGGCCCTGTGGGTGGCAGCAGCGGCAGTTGTGCGGATGGCGGGGGAGAACTGGTGGCAGTGGGTGCATTGGCAGCAGGCCTGAATTTGAGAGGATCCAGTCCCTGACAGCTATTCTGCAGAGGTCAGCAGCAGAGCCCATTTCAAATGCCAGGCAGAGCTGCCAAGGCCCTGTCGGGTTGGTGCCCACCAGGTTAAGACAACAATGCCCTGGGGCAGCAATGGCCATGGAAAAGAGCTTAAAGGCCGCCTTCCTCCTGGTAAAGATGCAGCAAAATAAGCTATTAACATTTTTAAGTGTATTGTGTTTATTTTAATATTTTAATTACAGGTGGACACAGGTGTCAGTGGGCCCATAATGCCTTGCATACTGGTACTTGCGGTTATCCTACTACCAGCATGCAGAGTAGGCTTGCTGGTACCTGAGGTTGAGCTACAAAGAAAAATATATCTTTGTACACCACACTTACACAATCAACCTGACACCCACTGCCCTGGGGTGCCGGGGATAGCCCAGGGCAATCAGCCTAGCCCTGGTGTGCCCTGTAGAGGGGGACCCCTTTAATAGAGGGTCCCCAGCTCCCCAGGGATCCCCATCCTTTGCTGACTGGTGGTCAGGGTTAATGCTTTGGCAGGGAGTACCCTTGCTGTGGCATTATCCCCCTGCTAGAAAGAGCTCAGTGCTGGTTATGGAAAATACAGGGGACCCCTATGCTTTTTGTCCCCTGTATTTCTAAAACCAGGACTGGCTTGGTTGAGCCAGTGCTGGTTGTGCTATATACACGGGACCCCTATGCATTTTTCCCCCTGTATTTTGACAACTAGGACTGGCTCTAAAAAGACCAGTGCTGGCTGTGCTAAATTCAGGTGACACATATGCTTTTTGTCCCCTCTATTTTTACAACCAGGTCCGGCAGTGAAAAGCCTGGGGCTGTTTGTGCTTTGGGTTGGGAAGGGCCAAATCCTTTTTTTTATTTTAAACATATTAAATTTTTAACATAGATGCATAGATGGATCTCACTGATACATCTATGCATCTGTGTCTATCACGAGTCCAGAGCAGAATCAATACTGAATAGTAGAAGTGCCTGAGGATTGTGCAAGTAAGATGATAGGGGTACCCCTTGTGGTAAGATGCTGCCACTGGGTCATGTAGCAGCCTTGAGGGCTGGTAGAGGATGCAGCCACTGGGCTGAGTAGCAGCCTTGGAGTTTGGTACAAGATGCAGCCACTGGGCAGAGTAGCAGCATTGAGGGCTGGTAGAGGATGCAACCACTGGGCTGAGTAGCAGCCTTGAGAACTGTTAGAGAATGCAACCAATGTGCTGTGTGGCTGCCTTGAGGGCTGGAAGTGGTTACAGTCTCTGGGCGGTATAGCAGCCTTGAAGGCTTTTAGAAGATGCAGCCACTGGGCTATGTAGCAGCCTTGAGGTCAGGAGTGGTTGCAGTCACTGAGCAGTATAGCAGATGATGCAGAAGTGTGACTTGTGCCACTGAGATGACACAAGCGACTGTTGATGCAGTGGTGCAACTTGTGCCACCAAGATGACACAAGTAGCAGTGTAGTTGGTGGAAAACACTGGAGATGCTGGGCAATGATCTGTGCCACCAGGATGACACAAGAAGCAGTAGACACTAGGAAGAGGACTGTGCCACCGAGTTGACACAAGCGGTGGATATTGCTGGAGTGCGACCTGTGTCATCACCATGATGACACAGATGGCAGGACACTGCAAGTGTGGCTAGTACTGCCGGTTTGACACAAGCGGTGGATGTCGCTGGAGTGTGACTTCTGCTGCCAAGATGACACAAGCAGCAGGACACTGGAGTGTGACTTGTGCCGCCTGGATGACACAAGTGGAGAATGTCGCTGAAGTGCGACATTGCTGTCACTCACAAAATGGTGGAGCTGCGAATTTACAAAATTGTGCGCTCATTGGAATACACATATGCAGTATATGCAACTGAGGTCTGAGCAGAAGATAGTGCTGCACAGATAGGATAAGAGTGGGGTGGATGGTGGGGAGTAGAAAGCAGTGTGGATGGGGCAGACAGAAAGGTGTGGATAGGAGGGAAGATTAAGCCACACAGATGGGTGGAAAACAGTGGTGCATATGGCGGTAGACAGAGTGACATGGTTTGGGGGAACAGAGTAATGTGGATGGGGTACAGAGTGACATGGATGCGGGAAGACAGAGCAGCTCAGATGGGTAAATACAGATTAGTGTGGATGAGGAATACAAACTAGCACAATGGGAGAACACACAACAGTTGGGTTTGGGGAAGACAGATTGGATCGGATAGGTGGGAAAACACAGTGGTGCAGGTAAGAGGGAAAAGACAGAGTGGCACAATTAGGGGACACAGAGTGATGCAGATGGAGGAAGAAAGAGTGGTACCAATAAGGGGAAGACAGAGTGGCATTGCTGGGGGGAAGGCATTGGTGCAAATGGAAGGAAACTGAGTGGCATGGATCCAGGTAGACAGGGCAGTGCAGATAGGAAAATACATAGTGGTGTGAATGAGGGCATGCAGACTAGCACAGTTTGGAAACCAAACAGCAGTAGGAATTGAGAAAGATGTAGCAGCATGAAGGCATATAGGGGAAGAAAGTGTGCATGTATAGACAGAGTTTGATAGTTTTAGCAGCTAGGGAGCTGAATGTATATTCTGAATAGAATGGATGTATGGAGTCAGAAGGACATTGGAACCCAGTGGGAATGTTGTGGTGACTTAATGAGTAGATTGTTGGCACCGAGTGGGATGTATGTGCCACAAAACTACTCATACCTCATTTTCTTAGACTGCATGTGTGTATTCCAATGAGCAGACAATTCTGTGAATTAGCTGCTCCACCATTTTATGATTGACAGCAATCTCAATCTGTGAGAGTGCTGAATCTGCAGTTAACCACAGTGTGTGATGGCATACCATATATGTATTGCTCAAGGAATAGATCCATTAAGGCATCAGCCTTAATGATCAGAATTTTTTTTTTTTTAAATTACAGTTGCAGAAATTCAGTAGGTTTTGTGAAATTTCAGATAATGTATAAGAAGCTATAATGGGTCATGTGAAACTATAAGGTTTTATGTCTATGGAATATACTGTATATATATTGTGGCAGTATCACCAAAGATGGCACTGGGGAGCAGCAGAGTCTGTGTGGGGCAAGAGAGATCCACCCACACAGAGAAGAAAAGGATTCTGGGAAGATGTGTAGGGCTGCCTTGTTGAGAGAGCTCAGGTGTGGGCTGATGAGGAGGCAGACCAGTCAGGCTGCTGTTGGAGACAGTCCATGTGGGACTGTTGCAGCCAGAGAGCTCAGTGAAGCTGAGCAAGCCAATGGGGGGACAGGAGGCCTGGGTCTGTACCTGCAGGAGACAGGGGGGATCCCAAACTCTCAGACTGTGTGAGAATAAAGCAGTGAAGCTGCAGGCTGAGGAAGCCAAGGCCTATATCTGTAGGATACAGGGAAGGCCACAAAGAATGACTGGGTTTGTGTAGCTGTGGCAGCCAAGCCAGGTTGGAGCTGGTGATAGACCTGCAGAAAAGCAGGCAGAGACTGTGTTGGCAGACTATCTCCACCACAATAGAGAGAGATCAAGAAGTGAGTTAGATGCCCTAAAAAGGGACTAGGTTGTTTATTATTTTCTATTTCTGTTCCCTGGTTTGCATGCTGGAAGTAAAAGCATCATTTTCATTTATTTTACTGGAATGCCATGTGTGGACTCTAATTCTGCACCTAATCACTGCACCACTGACAGCAATCTACCAAGCTAATTACCACTAGTTAACACATATGGTGGAGAATGCACGCATGAAGTTTCTACGCATAAAGGTCTATGCAAGACAGATCTGTGAAAAAAAGTGGATTACAGCAAGTAAATGGACATAATGAGACTCACTGCACGTGCATGGTGGAATGCTCGTCAAGGTGGTGAGTGAAGAGAAGTCTGTTGTGGGTGTTTTGTTTAAACAAAAAAATTGTCTGCAAATGTGCACTATTTCTGCAGTGTACATCTTTTCCTTGGAAAGGAAGAGAAATAAGTGTTGCTTAAGTTGCTGGATAATTGTTTTGCTTATGGGAGATGCAAAGTTTGCCAGAAACAGAAGTATTCAAGTGTTTTGCAAAAGTGAAAAGTGCAAGTATATTGTCTGTGAAGAGAAATGTGCACTTCCTCAGCATTGGAAGGGTTAAAATAAATTGTGTGGTTTATCCTGGTGAATTGCTCAAGCTCATTAAGGCATGTGTGGCTAATCAAGTGTGGTGTGGAGTAGAGATTCCTATTGAAAGACTATTGAGACTGCTTGATACATGCTGGTAATTGTAGTGCCACATGAAGAAAAATGTTTTTACTGTGTGGAAAATGCTTTTGAAGGCAAAGTGTGATATAGTGCAAACAAAACCAAATTGTTCCTGTGTATTTTGTGCCAAGAATTATGGGAAACAAAAAGAAATAATCTAAAGGTAGACCACCTACAAAGGTTCATTCTCAGTCTAGAGAGATGGAAAACCCAGGCTGGAGTTTACAGTCTGATTGTTAAGAAAGTTGGTTACATGGAAGTGATTTAAAGCTATTTGAAATCTGTGGTGAATCCTTTCAAATTGATGGGGTAAAAAGTGCTATTCCATACAAAGAGACATTGAAAGACACATTTAAAAAGCAGAATAAAGATGTCAGTGTGTGTGGTCAGTGTATGGTGCAAAGACCAATATAAGAGGACTATGTCAGCATGGAAAAACTTGGCTCTGTGTGAAGTTTGGCATGAAACACTTATGCGCTATTGCAACCAGATAAGTGACTTGGAGGACAAGTCTACAAAAGAGAAGCTTTTGCATGCGAAAATGAAAAGACGTTATAGAGTGAGTTGTCATCTTTGAAAATAGCATTGGTGCAAAAAGAATAAAAAAGACTTGAAGTTCTTAAGGAGACAGACCTCAAATTAGCAGTTATGTCTGATTGCCTTGAGGACGCTAAAATGTTCCAATGTGTTACAAAGTTTGAGAATGATAGGCTCCTAGCAAAGAATGGTGTATTAGAGCAAGATATTGATGAAGTGCAGCAAAAGTGTATGGTACTTTAGCAGGAAGTAGAAGAGTTGAAAGAATGTGTCCAGAGACAACAGAGTGATGAAGAGTGCACGCCAGTGAAAGTGGTGGATCTGACTCTGGTGTTAAAAGAAAAAGACTCTTTAATTGTGTCCACTCAATTAAAGCTTAAAGATTGTGAATTGGAGAAAAATTCTCTGGTGGAAACATTTTGTGAAGTAATAGAGAACTATTATCTCCAGATGCTGCAGACTCATGCTTAGCGGGAAACTGAACATGAAGGAAAAGAGATGGAGATGGTCTGTCTTAAAGTCAGCTGTAAGGAGCAAGTACAAACATTCCATTCCAATTTAGCTGCAGCTAGAGCAGTTTCAGAATGTCTGATGGAAAGAAATGTATTCCTGGAGGAAAGTCTGCATAAAGCTGCCAAGCAAAGTGAATCTTTGGAGAGAGAGCTTAACCTTGCCCATGGCAGGGTTTGTAAGTTGCAAGAACAAAGTGAGAACCTTGAGAAGTGTCTGCAAAGTACACAGAACCAGTTGCAAAGATTCCAAGTGGAGAGGAGTACCAAAGAACTGAAGTTGCAAAGTCAATTAAACTTGGCAGAGTCTGAAGTAATTGTACAAAGTTGAGACTTGGTGAACATGAAGTTGTGGAGCGCAATCTACTGCAATCTGAGAGCAAGTTGTAAAGTGCAATGCTGGAATAGCAGCTGTCTATGGCTCAGAAAAAGTTCCACATGGTAGTGGGAAAATCTGAAGAGGAAAAGAAGTTAAATACCATTCTGAAGTTGGATTCTGGACCTAAAATGGCATCTGATGTCTTCGCTGGAAACAGTGTGGCAGAAGTACATAAACACAAGCAGTAATTGTTACAAGTTGATCCTGAAAAGGCTGGCACACAGAGTGATATACTACCAGTGCTGAGTGTCTTGTGTGATGAACAGTGGATAAACAGTGAATTGCGGGAACTAAGTAAGATGTTCCAGAGTTATGTCTTTCAGCAGCAATGGGACCATAGAGATGTCATCATTAACAATACCAGTGTACAAGAAGGGACAGAAGTATCAGAGTTGGAAAATTCCATAAAGGTCCATCTTGGAAAAGTGGATGAGATTCTGTCACGCTGGGAGGCGGTTTTCTGGAAGCTGAGATCTGAGGCTGCGGGAGGAAACAGAGGTGAGGGGCCTGAATGTATGACCTCCGCATCCGCGGGTCTTGGTCGTTGGTGAGACCTAGTCAATGGTGCGGAATCTAACCCACGTAATGGTGTTCACCAGTGACCCCACCAATCGGGATATGGGCTTGAGCTGCACCTCGTAAGCAGGTCACGGTCCTTTGACAAGGTGACCAAAGCCTGCGGGAAAAAGGAGAGATGAACACTCGTGGCCCAAAGGGTCTGTGCCAGTAAGGGGCACGTAGGGACACTGTACTTTAGGTACAAGGAAGTGTGCACTGCGGACACATTCTACCGGGTTGCCAGTTAGAAAGAGTGCACCACGGTGCAATACTCTAACATGCAGGTAGGGACCACAGAGTCCAGTAATGAGGTGGGTAGTGGTACTGGAGCCAGCCAGAGATTATGATGCTGGAGAGGTGGGTACGTATAACTACACTCAGGCTGTGATGGTAAAGCACTGGTGAAATGGATAGTATACTGCACACAGGCGGTGGTGGTAACGCACTGGTGGAATGGAGGTATACTGCACACAGGCGAGGTGGTAATGCACTGATGAGATGAATGATATAGCTGCACACAGGCTGTGGTGGTAAAGCACTGGTGAGATTAATGATATAGCTGTACACAGGCTGAGATGGCAAAGCACTGATGAGATGAATGGTATAGCTGCACACAGGCTGAGATGGTAAAGCACTGGTGAGATGGATGATTTAGCTGCACACAGGAATAGATCACTGGAAGCAAGGTAACCTGGAACGAGAGACCACTAGTAACACTAGCAGCGACAATGGTTGTTCAGGCAACTACCTGATACACAGGAGCCGGATATATACCCCTGGAAGCCCACTGATTGGTCCACAGCATCAGCTGACCGGCCAGACTGTCAGGGAAGGAAGGATAGTCAGAGAAGGAAGTGTGGCGGCGCCCATGACAGGAACTCTGATCACCGTGCACCAGGCCGCCTGAGACACCAGCATCAGGGAGAATGCTCAGCACCTCCCACGTCGCCGCACCAGCTGCCCGACTGCCTGGGAAGTTAGAGGAAGCCCGCGGGATGGTAAGGGATGGCCGATCCCCGGCTGAACTCTGACAGTACGCCCCCTTTCATGGTGGACACCGGACACCCACCAGGTTTACCAGGAAATCTAATATGGAAGGCTCGAACCATTTGAGGCGTGTGAACGTCTGTGGCCCTTTCTTCTGGAACATAACCTTTCCAGTCAATGAGATATTGGAGGTTGTTAGATTTGGTAAATTGAGAGTCCAAAATCCTTCCTACCTCGAACTCTTTACCTTGAGAAGTTTGCACTTGAGGTAACTTGGGAGCAGAAGTTTGAAAACGATTCAGAACTAGAGGATGCAGCAAAGAAATATGAAAGGTATTGGATATTCTTAGTTGAGGAGGGAGTTCCAACTTATACGCGACTGGGTTGATGACCTTGCGAACACGGTAAGGACCAATGAAGCGTGGGGCTAGCTTCATATTGGGTACTTTCAATCGGATGTTCCTGGAGGATACCCAGACTTTATCTCCAACTCTCAGCAGTAGAACAGTGACACGTCGTCTATCCACAAATTTTTTGTAGTTCTTGGACGACTGCTTCAGAGAGGAATGAACCCTCTTCCAAACGGTTGTGAAAGACTCCACCAATTCAGAAACTGCAAGGACCTCTACTGTAGGCAAATTTTGAAAATCTGGGACTTGAGGATGTCTCCCAAACGCCGTAAAAAACGGAGTGGCTTTGGAGGAAGTGTGATATTTGAAGTTGTGTGAAAATTCTGCCCAAGGTAATAGATCCAGCCAGTTATCTTGTGAGGAGGAAATGAAGAGTCTTATGAAAGTCTCCAGCTCTTGGTTAACTCTTTCAGTTTGCCCATTAGTTTGTGGATGGTAGGCTGAAGAAAATTTTAACTTGGTTCCACAAGTGCTACATAAGGCTCTCCAAAATTTAGCTATGAATTGAACTTCGTGGTCGGAAAAGATCTCTTTAGGAAGTCCATGAAACCTGAATATTTCCTTAACAAAGACTCTTGCCAACTGAGGAGCAGAAGGGAGACCCATCAATGGAATAAAGTGTGCCATCTTAGAAAAGCGATCCACATCTACCCATATGGTATTGTATCCTTGGGAGCATGGTAGTTCAGAGATGAAATCCATGGATATATGGGTCCAAGGAGTATTAGGAATGGACAGGGGTTGCAGGAGACCTGCTGCCTTCTTGCGGGGAGTCTTATGCTGAGCGCATTTTACACATGAAAGAATAAATTCTCAAATATCCCCTTTCATTGTGGGCCACCAATAGGAACGCTGAAGGAACTTGTAAGTCTTGAGGATACCAGAATGGCCAGCAAACAGAGAGCTATGAGTCCAAGTTAGTAATTTTCCCCGTAGTTCTGGGGTCACAAAAATTTTCCCTGGGGAGAAGTCAACATTTGAGTAGAGGTGAAGACTACAGGATCTAAAATTGGTCGGGAACGTTGATGATCCTCTTCCTGAGTGCTGGACAAGAAAGACCGTGAGAGGGCATCAGCTTTTCTGTTTAGACTGCCAGGACGAAATTGAAGTTTTAAATTAAATCTTGAAAAGAGCAAGGACCAACGGGCCTGTCTAGCATTTAGACGGTGAGCCGTTTGGAGGTAGATTAAGTTTTTATGATCTGTGATCATGGTAACTGGAAAGTTGGCTCCTTCCAACAAATGCCGCCATTCCATTAAAGCTAACCGCATTGCTAGTAGTTCCTGGTCACCAATTCCGTAGTTCTTTTCGGCAATGGAAAACTTACGAGAAAAATACCCACAGGGATGGTACTTTCCATCACTTGAGATTTGAGACAGTACTGCCCCTACCCCTACTGAAGAAGCATCTACCTCAACTGTTAAAGTTTGTCCAATTGGGGTTTGCACAGGATAGGTGCAGTGAAGAAGGCTTCTTTTAATTTTTGGAAGGCTTGGATGGCAGTATCTGGCCAGCGAATGGGATTGGCACCCTTCTTTGTGAGATTTGTGATAGGAGACACCAGTGTGGAGAATTTTGGTATAAACCGCCGGTAATAATTTGAAAAACCCAAGAAGCGTTGAGTAGCCTTCGAGGATTTTGGTGACGGCCAGTCAGAAATGGCTTTTAACTTCTCCGGATCCATCCGGAGGGTCTTCCCAGAAATGATGTGCCCTAGGAAGGGTACCGAGGTTTGTTCGAAAAGGCACTTGGATATTTTTCCATAAAGATGATACTTCCAGAGGCGTGACAAGACTTCGCGGACATGCTGGTGATGATCTTGCAAATTTTTGGAAAAAATTAGAATATCATCCAAATAGACTATAACAAAACTGTAGAGGACATCCCGGAAGATCTCGTTCACATAACCCTGAAATATCGCTGGGGCATTGCAGTCTGAAGGGCATTACGAGATATTTCAAGTGGCCGTCTCTGGTGTAAAAAGTGGTCTTCCACTCATCTCCAGCATTAATACATATTAAATTATACGCACCCCGCAGATCAAGTTTGGTGAACAAAGAGGCCCCGCGAACTTTATCAAAAAGCTCCGGAATCAGAGGCAGAGGATATCCATTCTTTACTGTAATCTGGTTGAGACCCCGGTAGTCAATACAAGGCCGAAGCCCGCCGTCCTTCTTGCTAACAAAAAAAAAAACCCCGCCCCTGCTGGAGAAGTGGAGGGACGGATAAACCCAACTGATAATGGGTAGGTTTGATCCCGAGGAGGGTTCTTCCCTGGCAAGAGCTCAATATCACATTCCCAGGAACAATGAGGTGGAAGTTTATCCGCAGCCTGTTCGCAAAATACATGGGCAAAATCTTGATAAGCTGCTGGTAGGCCGGGAACAGAGGAACACTTGGGCTTGTCAGACGGGGGGAAGCTTATATTTCCACTGGAGGACACCGCGTTAGTGCGGACAGGGGGTACTTGGATGAGACCTCCATGGAAACAACTTGGACCCAACGATAAAATCTGCATACTGTACCACTCAAATGTAGGATTGTGCTTTTGTAGCCAGGGGAGACCTCAAACTAGTTCATAGATTGAGTCGGGAAGAACAAAAAATTCAATAGTCTCCTGGTGCAGACATCCAATCCGGAGGAACACTGGCAGGGTTTTTGAGGAAATGGATCTCCCTAGCAAGGTCTTGCCATCTACACCAGAGAGCAGTAATCTGTTTGGCAATGGAACCATCAGAATGCCTAGGGTCTGAACCAGTGATTTAGAAATAAAACTGCCGGCAGCCCCAGGCCTTTAACCATCCTTGTCCTGGACTGGTAGGAGAGCGACACAGGCAATAAACGTTCATTTTTTTGGGAGGAGTCAGAAATAACCCCCAATTGCACGCTCCCAACATCAATTAGTGTTTTGCATTTCCCGTCAATACAGAAAAATTCCTTAATATGTGCTCCGGAGCAGCACAATACAATCACAATTTATTTTGAAAACACCGGTTCCATTCGGCAGTACTTAACCGGGATCTGTTAATTTGCATCGGCTCCTCACTGCTAGAGAAGGAAGGAGAGGAATGACCTCCCAAGGATGGGCGATCTCGAGGACGATCTCCACGCCCCCTATTTTCCCACCGCTCTCTATGGCGAAGGTCAATTTTTATACAGAGGGATATAACATCCGAGAAGGTGGGAGGTAAATCCCTTGATGCCAGTTCATCCTTCATCCTCTTAGATAAGCCATGTAGGAAGGCTGCCTTAAGTGCTTCCTCGTTCCATTTTAGTTTGGACGCCAGGGTTTGAAATTGTACTACATATTGCCCGACAGGCAGGTACCCTGATGGACACAAAGCAAATCTGAAGAAGCAGAGACAGATCTCCCGGGTTCATCGAAGATTCTTTTGAAAGCTGCCATGAACTCTTCATATCTTGATACGAGCGGATCTGCTCATTCCCACAAGGGGGAGACCCAATCCAGAGCTGCCCCGGTTAGTAATGAAATTACATAGGCCACCTTAGACCGGGAGGTAGGGAAATTCTGGGGTAGACATTCAAACTGGATCTCACACTGGTTTATGAAACCATGACATCATTGAGGAGTACAATCGAACCTCTCGGGAGTAGCCAAGTGCAAACAGGATTTTTGAGGAATGACCCCCAAAGGTAATACAGGAGAAACCGTAGAAGCGACAGAAGGTGGAGCATGAGACATAGCTACCAGAGTGTTCTGAATAGACAGGAGCTGACCAGATAATTCCTGTAGGTACTGGGCCACTTGCTGCTGTGCCGCCTCTTGGTTATCCATGCGAGCCATTAGCTCCTGGAAATTCACAGTACCTGGGGAGCCTGTAGCTTCCATTGGGCCTGAACAAACTGTCATGCTGGGAGGCGGTTTTCAGGAAGCTGAGGCCTGAGGCTGCAGGAGGAAACGGAGGCGAGGGGCCTGAATGTACGACCTCCACATCCACGGGTCTTGGTCGTTGGCAAGACCTAGTCAAAGGTGCGGAATCTAACCCACGAGATGGTGTTCACCAGTGACCCCACCAATCGGGATATGGGCTTGAGCTGCACCTCATAAGCAGGTCACGGTCCTTTGACTAGGTGACCAAATCCTGTGGGAAAAAGGAGGGACGAACACTCGTGGCCAAAAGGGTCTGTGCCAGTAAGGGGCATGTAGGGACACTGTACTTGAGGTACAAGGAAGTGTGCACTGCGGACACACTCTACCGGGTTGCCGGTTAGAAAGAGTGTACCACGGTGCAATACTGTAACACATAGGTAGGGACCACAGAGTCCAGTAACGAGGTGGGTAGTGGTACTGGAGCCAGCCAGAGATTATGATGCTGGAGAGGTGGGTACGTATAACTACTCTCAGGCTGTGATGGTAAAGCACTGGTGAAATGGATAGTATACTGCACAGAGGCGGTGGTGGTAACGCACTGGTGGAATGGAGGTATACTGCACACAGGCGAGGTGGTAACACACTGATGAGATGAATGATATAGCTGCACACAGGCGAGGTGGTAAAGCACTGGTGAGATGAATGATATAGCTGTACACAGGCTGAGATGGTAAAGCACTGATGTGATGAATGATATAGCTGCTCACAGGCAGAGATGGTAAAGCACTGATGAGATGAATGGTATAGCTGCACACAGGCTGAGATGGTAAAGCACTGATGAGATGAATGGTATAGCTGCACACAGGCTGAGATGGTAAAGCACTGGTGAGATGGATGATATAGCTGCACACAGGAATAGATCACTGGAAGCAAGGGAACCTGGAACGAGAGACCACTAGTAACACTAGCAGTGACAATGGTTGTTCAGGCAACTACCTGATACACAGGAGACGGATATATACACCTGGAAGCCCACTGATTGGTACACAGCGTCTGCTGCCCGGCCAGACTGTCAGGGAAGGAAGGATAGTCAGAGAAGGAAGTGTCATGGCGGCGCCCATGACAGGAACTCCGATCCCAGTGCACCAGGCCACCCGAGACACCAGCAACAGGGAGAATGCTCAGCACCTCCCACGTCGCCGCACCAGCTGCCCGACTGCCCGGGAAGTCAGAGGAAGCCGGCGGGATGGTAATGGACGGCCGATCCCCGGCTGAACTCTGACAGATTCCTTGCAGTAACTTTCAGCTTACAGTGATAGCTGAGGGTATGAAGTCCTCCAAAAGGGGCACAGGTCAAGATTTCAAAACTGTCTGAAGTTGATAATAAAGAATTGACATATACAGATGGTGATCACATGACCTGTGAACTAAAGGTACAGGATATACAAAATTCTATAAAGATAGCGATGGCATTAAAGGATGAGACTGTCTTTTTGCCGGGTGTTCAGAGTGATGAGAATGTGACTCCATCACACAGTTTTGCAGGGCAAAGCAGAACCTTTGAGAAAGTTAATTCTGAGAGTCTTGTGAAGAATAATACTCATTTATGTGAAACAATGCCTTCATGCAAGCAGGATGGAATTTGCAGTGCTGCTTGATTTGTCTATGAGGAAGTGGAGTGGTCTCACATGATAAAGCTTGAAGCAAGTAGTCCAGCTAGACAGTATTTGAAAATGAAGACCTCTGTGGAGAGTGAACTTCAACCTGCGCTGGTGGAATATGTTGAAATTGTTCATCAGATTTTCAAGGCTCAAAAATCGAGAGCACAAGAAAGTCCAAGAGATCTATGCCTAAATGAAGTGGCATATAACCATCAAAGCCATTAGATAAATGCTGTGAATCAATGAAGTAACTACTCAAGTATCTTATGTGGACATGAGAGTCTGGAATCTGAGGGTGGCAGTGCCAGTACATAGTCGGTTGACATAAATCCAAGGTCCAGAAGTTGTGATGCTGCTGACTCTCAGGATACTGCTGACACCTTGAAATAAGAGGAGGTATCAGTGAATATGCCAGTAGCCAATACAGGGCTTTAAGGCTGAAGGGTAAAGATATAACAAGTAGAAGTTGGCTGAAAAGTGTGCCTTTTAGAGGTTTGAGCAACAGGAACCTTTGTTCTTTGAAAAACAAACAAACAAAAAGCTGTTCTTGGTCTGAATCAGAAGTTTCTGAGGAAAACAACTTGCTGGATTGTGATGTAGGTGGCAAAAGTAAACATGAAGTATTTCCCTTTGAGAAAAGTAACTTCAAGTTATTGATGCCTGACGTGGTACCCAGGGATGAGCCTCAAGTACTGCATAAAAAAGCAACCATAAAGTGAGGAAAAAAGTTCAGAGGAAAATAAATTCAGGAATCTGGAGGATGAGACCCCCGAAGATTGCAAGAGTTTATATGACCGTGGATTTCCCTCATGAGGAGAGTGAAGAGGGACATTGTCATGAGAATTCCTCATCCCATGTCGCTGAACCCAGGGGTTTCAAGCTGGGGAGGGGGATATGTGGCAGTATAACTAGAGATGGCACTGGTGAGCAGCAGATTCTGTGTGGGGCAAGAGAGATCCATCCACACAGAGAAGAAAAGGATTCTGGGAAGATGTGTAGGGCTGCCTTGTTGAGAGAGCTCAGGTGTGGGCTGATGAGGAGGCAGACCAGTCAGACTGCTGTTGGAGAAAGTTTATGTGGGACTGTGGCAGCCAGAGATTCCAGTGAAGCTGAGCAAACCATTGGGGGGGACAGGAGGCCTGGGTCTGTACCTGCAGGAGGCAGGGGGGACCCCAAACTCTCAGACTGTGTGACAATAAAGCAGTGAAGTTGTAGGCTGAGGAAGCCAAAGCCTATATCTGTATGATACAGGGAAGGCCACCAAGACTAACTGTGTTTGTGTAGCTATGGCAGCCAAGCCAAGCCAGGCTGGTGCTGGCGATAGAACTGCAGAGAAGCAGGCAGAGACTGTGTTGGCAGACTAGCTGCACCACGATAGAGAGGGTTCAAGAAGTGATGTAGATGCCCTAAAAAGGAGCTAGGTTGTTTATTATTTTCTATTTATTTTCCCTGGTTTGCATCCTGGAAGTAAAAGCACCATTTTCATTTATTTTACTGGAATGCCATGTTTGGACTCTAATTCTGCACCTAATCACTGCTCCACTGACCCAATCTACTGAGCCAATTATCCCAAGTTATCACAATATATATATATTCCATAGACAAAAAACCTTACGGTTTCACATGTCCCATTAAGGCTTCTTAGACATGACCTAAATTTCACAAAACCTACTGAATTTGTGCCACTCAAAAAAAAAAAGCAATGAAATTCCGATCACTAAGGCTGATGCCTTTATGGGTGTGTTCCTTTTGCCATAACATCCTGTGGTTACATGTAGATTCAGCACTCTCACAGAGTGAGATTGCTCTCACTCACAAAATGGTGGAGCTGCTAATTCACAGAATTGTGTGCTCATTGGAATACACACATGCAGTTTATGCAACTGAGGTCTGAGCAGTTATGTGGCACACACATCCCACTCAGTGCCAACAATCTTCCCATTCATTCACCATAACAATCCCACTGGGTTCCAACATGCTTCTCACTCCATACATCTATCTCATTCAGAATACACATTCAGCTCCCTAATTTCTAAAACTATCATACTCTGTCTATGCATGTACACTATCTTCACTTCCATGCTGCTATAACTTCCCCATTCCCTACAGCTGTGTGGTCTCCTAACTTTGCTAGTTTTTCCTTCCCTCATCCGCACCAGTCTTTCTTTCCCCATCCATGCTGCCCTGTCTTCCTGCATCCATGCCACTCTGTTTCCTTCAATCTGCACCACCACCTTCCCCCTAGTGACACCACTTTATCTTCCACTCATCTGTGCCACTCTTTCTTCCTCCATCTGCACCACTCTGCCTCCCCCAACTCTGTCTTCCCCCCTATCTGCACCAATTTGTCTTTCCCAATCTCTACTGATGTGTAATCTCCCATTGTGCTAGTCTGTATTCCCTCATCCATACCAATCTATATTTACCCATATGCGCTGCTTTGTCTTCCCGCATCCAAGCCACTGTGTACCCCCATCCACATTGCTCTCTTCTCCCAAACTGTGCCACTCAATCTACCCTGCAACTGCACCACTGTTTTCCATGCATCTGCACAGAAGGTGCCATTTTTGAAATGGGAACACACGCGGTTCTCACCATTGAAGTCAATGGTGAGATCCGCTCATTGGCTGAGAGGCAGAAAGCTTGCCTCCCACAGTCAATGATTGCTCCACATCAGGATTTCTCTAGTGTCATTCAGCTAGTACTGTCCTTAGAGGACATTATAAATGTACGTGGGTCTGGGTATTTGCATTTTTTGGTTGCCTAGACATTGGATTGCCTACTCTGCAATAAAGAGGACATGGTCCATGCATAGGAGGTGAGTGAGTATGGATTTTTCATTACAGGTACACCATTGGATCATCTACATGGAGAACAGGACCATTGGGCTACAGGGATACATAGGTGAGTATGTGTGATAGTGTGTGTACATGTGTGTGTGCACACTGTATTATGTTTTAATAACATTTTACTTTCTACAGAGTGTGTGTTCTGTGGTTTTTTAATATTGCTTTTGCTGTTAAACCACAGGTACCAGCAGGCCTGTAATGTCCCGCATGCTTGTACTTGTGGTTCTCCAAGTACCAACATGTGGGGAAGGCTTTCAGGGAACTGTATTTCCACAGCAAAAGACAATAATTTAACTCTTTACTTGCACCATACTTCACATAATCAACCTGGCACCCACCAGCTAGGGGTGCCAGGGATAGACCCAGGCTATAAGCCTGGGGTGCCCTGGAGAGGGAAATCCCTTTATTGGGGTTTCCCCAGTTCCACAGGGATCCCCAGCCTGGGCTGTCTAGTGGTCAAGGGTGATGCTTTGGCTGGGGGGCCCGGTGAAAGGGCTCCCCAGTCAAGGGAGATGCTTTGGCTGGGGGGCCCAGTGAAAGGGCTCCCCTGGCTGTGGTATCACTCCCCCACTGCTGGTTCTGCTAAATACAGGGTGACCCTCTGCATTATTTACTCCTGTATTTCCAGAACCAGGACCGGCTCAGAACCCAGTGCAGTTTGCGATGAATATGGGGGACCCCTACATAATAGTTCCCCCATATTTTGGAAACCAGGACTGGTTCTGAAAAGCCTGATGATGGTTGTGCTTCTGGTTGTGGTGTTTGTTTTCTTGTTAACCATGGTGTTGGACACAATGTTCTGACAATCATGCTAGGTACGATGATGTCATCAATCACTGCCACTGGCCGGCTACACGGTCCTGTTATCAGCATGGTTTTCACACAGGGTGCAGCTTGTATTTAAGGTATGATGTTTTTAATAATTTTGTAATCCTGAAGATGGTATATTGAATACCGAAACATTGATTTGTACAAATTGGTGTTGCTTGAATTTATTATTGAGAGTGCACATCTCTGGATGTCTATATTTTTTCTGTGAGGGCACCTCTGCCAGTTGTTGTTGGGAGTGCCGGACCTCCTGTATATCTATATGCCTAGGACTCATGTGGTGGATCTTATTGTCAAGGCACCCAGCTTTTAAATGTTTTTTCATTCTTTACTCTGAGGATTGACTTGTTTATGTTTCATGTGGGTGTTTTTTGAATGAATAAATTACCATATGTGAGGCATATCTGGAAGACTAGTCTATGGTCACACCATTTCTAAAGTTTTTTGAATATTTGTTGTGATGTGATCTGTTTGTTAGCTATCATGTCTGAAAAGCATGACTTGGATCAAAAATTGCCATTTAATCTGCTGTTATATTCTGTGGGAGAAATTTTCAGATATTCAGAATCAGATGTGAAATTATATTGGAAAAAGAATGCTTGTTGGATCAGATGCTTTATCTGTTGAAACTATTTACAGAGAACTCTTAAAATTGAAAAAAAAAGATAGACTTCAGTTTCATGGTATATGCTTAAGCAACTACTATAGGGCAAAAATTATCCCAAGGGGTTTTAGGATGAATAATTGTCCAACTATAGTTTGGTATGACCCACAGTTCCGTAAAAAGTGGATTGCTATTTTGAACAAATGTTCTTTTGACTTAATGTTACTTGCAATTGAGCAATCTAGAAAAGAGCTTATGGTTGTTAAAGATAAGATTGTAATCTTTGAGGGTATACAATTACCTGTCTTATTGTCTGGTAGTAAGACGGATTGGTTAAGTGAGCTAAATAATCAGAATACAAGCGTGATTTTCTTCAACTCAAAAAAGAAAAATTGAGTAAAGTAGAAATGGACTATGAACAACACAATGTATTCCAATGGTTAAGTGGTGGCAAATTCAAAATTCTCAGAGACGTCCATTTTTTGGACAGAAGTATCCCAAATCTAGAGTTGATACAAATTGATCACAGTAGGCAGTGAGTACTGCCAGTGACACTGAACCATCGGTCAGCCAAAGTGTACCTTTAGGGAAAGTTACAAAATCAAAAGTTACAAATCCAGTAGTCGATTTACATGGAGAAAGGGGCAAAATAAAAAGCAGTGGTCGTGGAAGACCACCCCTACAATAGAAGAAGTAGTGTTTAATTTTTCATCTTATGAGCTATCGTAGTCAGAACAACAACTCTTTTTTCCCAAATGTACCTTTTGATGATTTCAAATGGCAGATTGAGTAGCATCAATTCATTTGTCAAATAAAATTGAAAGAGTTCTTCAACAAGCCAGAGAATCAGAAGGATTCTATGAGTGACTTTATACCAATTTTATTGCAAAAAATATAATGCTCTAATTTTGAGCCTAATTCTACAAACGTCAGTATAAAAACCTATATTCGCATTTTGGAACAGGGAGTGTTCAACATTAAAAAGATGCCTCATTCTGTCCATCCCATATTAACACCATCAGAGAGAGTTGCAATAAAGACACTAACAGATAACTCTAATCTGATAATTCACCTCGTGGATAAGGGTGGAGCAGTGGTGCTTCAGGATTTATGTAACTATAAAAATGAGATCCAACGACAATTGAGCGATCTAGCTACATACTGCAGATTAAAGATTTAGAGTCTATTCTACAGCCACTAATCAAGACCCATCCAAATTTTCTCTTAGACACCACCATGTTTCTCAATAAAATAAATGATTTTGGGGTTATCCCTATGGAGGCTTGGATGATCTGTGCAGACGTCACAAGTCTTAATACAGTGATCCCACATGGTGAGGGCCTGAGAGCCTTCAATAATTTACTAACCTGGTCTAGTCTGTATGATGAAGGATTTATTGATTTTTGTGTATAATATTGGATTTTTTTCTTTCAAATAATTATTTCATGTTTGATGGGGCTTATTATTTGCAGTTTATGGGCTGCGCAATGGGCTTGGCAGTGGCCCCTGTCTATGCTAATAATTATATGTTCGAACTTGAACATGAAATTTTCTATGCTAATTCATTTATCTCATCTAAAATCCTTTTTTATACCAGATTAATAGATGCATAGACCTTCATGCAATCATGTGCAGTTTTAAATGTATGTAATATTTACTCTCTCATCCTGCCTACTGCATATACAGTATACTCTGCATAGACCTTCATGCAACCATGTGCAGTTTTAAATGTACAGTATGTGATATTTCCTCTCTCATCCTGCCTACTGCATATATACTCTGCATAAACCTTCATGCAATCATGTGCAGTTTTAAATGTATGTGATATTTCCTCTCTTGATTTGCTTTTACATGTATAGTCTATATTGTTCAGTGAGGCATAGTTTATGGTATATATCTGGCAAGGTTTTTTCTCCAACTCAGAACAAGTTATCTCCTTTGATCAGCAGACCAATTGAGTCAGATGTATCCTGTTTTAATCAAGGATACCAATCATTTATATTCAGTATAGGGGCAGCTGGGGTTGTTTGGCAGCTGGAGTTAAAGGCACAAAGTGTGATAACATAACAGTTAATCAAACAGTTGAACAAACTTTGACCAATATCTAAGGTCATTTCAGATTTAGATACATTTTAAGGAAATCAGTTTTGTAAAGTAACAAACCTAATACTCACCATGTACTAAATAATTTATTTTCATCAAAACTATTCTTTATATTTTCTCTAAGGATATAACATCCTTATCTGCATCTCACCTCTCTGTGCTCACTGCAGCTGTATTGATTCACTCCCCTCCTCCTAAAACTCATGAGCTTTCTTTTCATCATACATTGACTATTACAATCTCATTGTGTCACTATAAAAAAACTTTTACACACCTCCTACAACTATATCTACTTCTCTATCCTTCTGCTTTTTTTATTTGGTGACATATCACCAAATCCAGGCCCCACATACACACAGTGGTTTTAATATGGAATAAATACCCTGCAAACCCCATGTGTTCCCCATCACCCTCCAAATCAATAAATGTGCCTTATGGAATTCAAACTCTATTACAACTTATTATTATTTTACATCTGAACATCACTTTACAACAACTACTTTCACCAATTTCTACATTTACCTGAGACTGCTGGTTCATACCTTAACCATATAGTAAGAACCATGGCTTTCCACAGACACCTACAAAAACGTAAAGTATAATGTCAGACGTGTAAATCTTACTCCATCTTACTTGCTCACATAATGTAAAACAGGAATCCACCTATCTGTCATTCTGACCCTCTGTTCCATGCTCACTGTCTACCCCATCTGTGTCACCCCTGTATTTATGCCCTTTTCCTTTAGAATGTAAGCTCTCACGAGCAGGGCCCTCTTCCCTCATGTGCTATTCCTTCCTTTACCTATATTGTTATCTACTCTATACTCCTTATAACAACACCTAACCCTTGACTTTTGCCATCCTGCTACTGAGGCAGCAATGTTTATATACCATGTACTTGTCCTGCAATGTCTTATACTGTATGTCAGTGTTTTCTTTTTCTGTTCAACTGTTTTTATGTTCTGTTTCTGTACTTTGTTTTTGTACTTGTTAGGTGCTGCATAACCCTTGTGGTGCCATGTAAATAAAGGATAATAATAATGATGTATTTATGATTTGGTTGGATAGTGATTGTACATTTATGAACATTATTAATAGTGACAATGAAACAGCTTGCCCAGTAAAATTTACTGTCAGAATGCACCAAGAATGCATTGACTTTCTTGATGTTTTAATCTCTAAAAAAGATCAAGTATTGAGCACTTCAGTGTACCTCAAACCTTCTGATCGGAACACCATGCTACATATGCATAGTTGTCATCCTAGGAACCTGAAAATGGGTCTCCCTTATTCTCAAATTTTGAGAATAAGGAGGATCAATAGTGATGAACATAATGCAAGTGTACAAATTGATCATTTAATTGAGAGATTTGCTCAACCTGGCTATTATCGTAACCACTTGCTTGAAACTAAGAATAAAGTCATGGCATTAGATAGATGGGATTTGCTTAAGAAAAGAACAGCGGGCCTGATTCAGAGTTGGGAATAGAGAGAGAGATAGCTCTTAACTGTGTACCTGGACAAACCATTTTGCAATGCAAGGAGTGTAAATAATAATTATTATTATTTTTGCTTGTAGGGTAAATACTGGCTGATGTTACATGTAGCCCACAAATACTGCACAGCTTTATTATTACTCTACAATTTACATGTCAGTTTGGACACCTCCCTCCCAAATCTAAATCTATCCGCACATTTTAAATCTGCCCCACCTGCAGTGTAGCATGGTTTCAACAAAATGATCAGTTGAGAGAGATATCTCTCTTTATTCCCAACTCTGAATCAGGCTCGGAGTCTTGTAAGAGGAAAATAGTCCCATGGGTCAACCAGTTTAATGTTTTATCACCAGCTATCAATAAAGTAGCTAAGAAACACTGGTCGATCATAAAATCTGATGACTCTTTAGCTTTATCTGACACTGATATTATGCCCTGCTACTTTAGAGGGAGAAACTTACGGGATATAATTGTAAAATCAGATATTACCAATAGGGGGATAACACCTAAAAAATTTAATTTCTAATCTCGTAAAAAAATGGTATGCTTCAAATACTCCTGTGTTACCTGCAGGTATTTATATCTGGGAATACCTTTAACCATCCCCATACTGGGAAGAAATGTCAAATTCTGCATCATCTTACATGCAATAGCACATACATTGTTTATCAGATTGTATGGCCGTGTGGGTTATCTTACATCGGGAAGACCCAATTCAATTTAAGGAATGCATGGCAATGCATTGCTCTAGTATTAGAGCAGCATTATCATGTGTTACCAGTGAACAGCCTGGAGCACACCATTTGCAGAATTCAATCACAGTTTGGCGTGGTTACGTTATCTAAAGATTGACCATATCCCCCAGCCGGTCAAGGGTGGCAATAGAAATCACCTGCTTTTGCAATGTGAGGCTAGGTGGATTCATCGGTTAGATGTGACCTCACCTCATGGCTTAAATGAATCTGCTTCTCTATCCTGTTTTTGAATTGTCTATATTAATGTTTCTATTAATGTTTTTTGATAATATGTGCATATTTCATCTTGGATCTTTCATATGTTTAGCCCTGTCTACCATTGTACTTGCATTGATATTTGACCATATGTATTTGTATATTTGTCTGTAGCACCCTCTGGTGTTTGTTTTCTTGTTCTGATGATCACACTAGGTGCGATGACATCATCAATCACTGCCAAAAGCCGGGTGCATGGTCCTGTTGTCAACACGGTTTTCACACAGAGTGCAGCATGTATTTAAGGTCAGATGTTTTTAATAATTTTGTAACCCTGAAGATGGTATATAAAATACCGAAACGTTGATTAGTACACATTGATGTTGCTTGAATTTATTATTGACAGTGCCACACCTCTATATATAGAGGTGACAAAGGCTTAAGCAAAGCCTTTGTCAAGACTGACTAGATTAACCACCAACCATAGCAAAACATCTAAACATGTTTTGCTATGGTTGGTGGTTAATCTAGTCAGTCTTGACAAAGGCTTTGTTTAAGCCGAAACATCGACTTTAAAGATGGAATTAATAAAAATGTTTTAACTTTTTTTGATACAATCTAAGAAGTCTAGTGAGTGCTCTCCTGTACATCTACTAGTATATATATATAGATATATATAGTCTGCAGTCCAGTTCCTTTAAATACGTTAACACCTCCAGTATTAAACTCTGCAATATAGTAAATTTATTAAATTAATGTCTCTAGTGTAGTTAACCTCTACTTTAGTTCATCTTAGTATATTATCACCTTTGGTATTACACTCTGCAATGCAATCAAATTCCTGTATTATTGTCTCTAGTGGCACACATTCTAGCATAGATTCTCTTAGTACATTAACACCTCTGCTGTCTAAACTCTGCAATACAATTAACCTATTATATAAATGTCTCTAGTGGCATACTCTCTAGACAATTTCTTTGCAGATGCACTTAGTGGTTCTGCCCTGGTTCTCTCTATTTTAGGCTAGAAAAAAATATTTAAAATTCATTGGGATTAGTTTGTTCTCTTAAGAGAGGAAGTTAATAACAACTGTTAATGTACCAATACATTTGATGCAACTTGTACTGTATGTATAATTTACTCGGTCATTTTAAATACTTTTGGACACAGAAAAGGAGCACATGTGATCATTCAACAACTGTAATGAAGAATGAGCCTAATACTTTTGGATATATATATATATTAGATGCAATTTACTTCAACTTCAGAGACAAATAAGAAATTAGTCAATCAGGAGAGGATAGTTAGTGCTTTCTTTAGTCTAGGCTTGTACATGCATATATGCCTGTATCTCTCCAGGTGGTCCTATCCAGTGTCCAATTATTACTGAGGGCCTAAAATTATCCTTACCTGTGTTTATGTTTTTTACATAATAAACATGAACAACTCAATTAAACCAATTTACACAGGTGGAGTGCAAACCAAAAAGGCGCTAAGAATCTTGTACAATACCATATGCAAAATCACAAATCTATGAAAAATCCATTTAGAGATTAATTTTCTTCATGGAGTGTTTTTCAACAGAATATTCTGGTTTCCATATTTATGGACACATGAAAAAGACATTGAACATAATATAAATGAAAAAGGAAATTATTTTAGCTTTTATAAACAACTAGCTGATTAAAATCTTCAAGGTATTAAGTTTTATTATGTGATGTTGTCCAAATCCCTTCAGCAGAAGGCCCAGAGCAGGCTCCCTGGGTCAAAGTTCTGTCCAGCACATGCCACTGTGAGGTCCAACTAGGGACTCCATTAGGTATCCCAACCAATTCCCATTCATATGTGACATTTTAATCTGAATCCATCCAGTGAAAGGCCCAGAACAGGCTCTCTCAGTCAAAGTTATGCCCAGCATACACCTACAGGAGGTTCATAACACCCTAGTTTGTCTTCTGGGATCCAATGTTACCACTTGGTAAATATGTTGTCCAAATCCATCCTGTGGAAGGGTCAGAACAGGTTCCATGAATACAAACAGGCTCCCTGGGTCAAAGTTATTCCCAGCGCACTACACTGTGATGTCCAACCAGGTCCCCAACCACTTTATTATGCATCCTAGACCAATTGCCACACCTCTGTGAAGTTTTCATCCAAATCCATCCACTGGAAGGCAAAGAACAGGCTCCCTCAGTCAAAGTTCTTCCCAGCATACACCTACAGAAGGTCCAACCAGGATCTCAACCCCATAGTTTGTCTTTTGGGATCCAATGTTACCACTATGTAAAGTTTTCATATAAATCCATCCAGTGGAAGGCACAGAACGGGCTCCCCGTGTCCAATGTGGCTCCATATATCAAAGTCCTGCCTGGTACACTCCACCATGAGGTCTGACTGGGACGGCAACCACTCCATTAGACATTCCCAACCAATTGTAAGCCCTCTGTGAAGTTTTCATCCAAATCCAACCAGTGGAAGGCCCAGAAAAGGCTCCTAAGGTTAAAGTTCTGCTCAGCATTCTCGTGTCGAAGTTCTTCCCAGCGTACACCAACAGGAGCTCCAGCTGAGACTTCAACACCCTAGTATGTTTTCAGGGATACAATGTTACCACTGTGAAGTTTTTCTCCAAATCTATCCAGTGGAAGGCTTAGAACAGTATCCCTGGATCCAAAGTGGCTCCCTGGGTCAAAGTTCTGCCTGGGGCACTCTGCCATGAGTGCAGACTGGGACCCCAGCCACTCCTTTAAGCATCCCAGACCATTTTCAACTCCTCTGTGAAGTTGTCATTCTCATCAATCCAATGGAAGTCTCAGAAGATATTCACCAGTAAACAAACAAACAAAAAAAACTTCTTTTATATCTAAATAGATAATAACTAAAGGTAAAGAGGAAGACAGTCAGATATGGTTCTTGGTCTTCATTAAATACCACAAATAACCCAAGTGAGAGTGCAGATTTATGATAGGAGGGTGCCAGAAAAAGGGTAAGAAAACTGGGTAAGAAAACTGGTATTGAGGTTACATTTGCTAAGGGTAACCTTAAGAGTGCAGGGTTATGGAAGGAGTGAGAGAAAAGTCAAAATATAGAAGATGGTGGTAATAATTTTGGAGAAGCTAGTAGTGAGAGTTTAAAACAGTGGGTGAAAGTTAAATCCAAGAAGTGTCTACAGGAGTATGAAGAGGGAGTTCCATTGGATGAGTTCAAAGGTGGGACTTACAAAGAGCAACTTTAATGCAACAAAATCCATGGGGTTATCCAATGGAATGTTGGAATTTTGCAGCATAAGAATGGTACATTTCCCCGACAGAGAGAGGGAAGGTCAGAGAAGAGGTAATGAGGTAACCTTATTCTAAACTATAGGTTGTAGATATAGATCCCTCTCCTATGCCTCTACAAATGGTGGAAATTGATTACTGAGGAGAATCTGAGTTTGAGCAGAGAGTCTTAAAACTTGTATAAGGGCTTATTACATGCTTGAAGCAATGAGCACAGTTCACAGTATCTCCAGTGCTCTTTGTCTACACCGTGTGATCAAAAAGTTTGGAATGAATCCAGATGAACTAAGTAACTTCATCTGGCTTTGCCCACTTTGGCACAACCTGGTAAAGAGGCCAGATGGAGCCCTGGGGGAAAGTAATGGTTATATGCACATATATGTTCTCATGTAGCATCTATCTATATGCCATATTTTGTGATATTCCTGGTGCAACTGAGATGTGTCCTTATATACCTAGCATCTATATGTCATATGGCATGAGTCACCCGGCATATTTAGAATGATCCAAGAGGAGTAGAGCACCATATTTCTTTTAAATGTTGTGCCTTATCGCATTGCATATGCAGCTAAACAACATTCACAGCGTACTAGAGATGCAAAGCTGCAATTTTAACCACACAGGAATACATTTTAAACACATATAAAGTAATAGATGAAACACAAAAGAACTTGGCATGCATTGGAGCACTTCTTAAACAGACTCAGACTCAGTCACACACTAAAATACAAATGTTGTACATCAAAGAGTAATCTAGCAAAATCTTTTTCTCACTCTTATTTATGCAAATAAGCATATTCACACATTTTGAATGAGAAAGTTATTTGATCGAGTAGCTCAGGACCTGGCTCACTCAGAGTGGCTATTTGTTGCAACAGTGTATATGTGGAAGACACATCTTCATTGTGAGTTAAAGACAATAATACTATTGAGATATTTCTAAATGTACAGTACTCTCTGCCATCAAAGCAGTATAGTTCCAACTGTTGGGTGGGTTTAACATGAATCTTATGGAACCTTATTAGTAAATGAATTGGGGAGTGGAATCTACACCATCAATATAATCCCATTATTTAGTGTTATCTTTTCTACTCCATCACCTTATAAAGCATAGTTACCAGGTAATTACCCAATACGTTAAATACCAACTTAATTCTTGTATCTGAAAAGAATAAACCATGACCATTAATCCTCCATACAAAGTCAGTAACCACTTTTGGAAGGTCAGTAAAATAAAAGACTAATATTTGAACCATCTGGTTAACATAAAATCTTAAGTAGGATATTTATTTTGATTGTCTCTGCCAAACCAGGCACATTTTAGAGAAGGCTAGGGGCTGTATGTAACAGTCTATAAGATGCAGGCACAGGTGCAAGTTAGCCCAAAAATGCAACAAACATTCAAAAGGTAAAAACAAACTGGTTTTTGCCTTTTAAATAATTGCAGCCAAAATAAACAGGGTAAATTCCCATAAATGTGTATATGTTTCTGTCTCACATAGATGAAAGAAGGTTAAGTCAAGGGAGATTTCAATAAGGCATGGGGAAATGCTCTGTGTTTTGTGCCCAGAGCTATTCAATTATTCTACATTTTAACCATGCGTTAAACCCTGGGTTAATGTGTGCTAACCCACAGATTCTGTGCAAAGTCCTGGAACCTATAAGTTTCCCTGTGCATTAAATATAGGAGTCTGTTAAATCCACCCCCTGGGGCTTAGGATAGATAGATAGATATGCAATCATTTTTAGCCTGACCAGATGTTATAATGTTTCACTTTCATGCATTAAGTTGAATTATCATCATCACCAGTGGGTCTCTGTTTTTCCTGGCAACAGCAGGAGAGACTGAATGAGACATCATCTAGTCATGTGCTACTTCAGCTGACTACTTGACAAGATTTGTGCCAGTTGGAAAAAAAGACATAACGTATGACAGTAATGTAGGAACAAGCATGCTTGCCAAAATGTAGTGATCAATTTGCCAGATGTTGCAAACTCTTTGGACCCGACAAAGCAAATAACGAATTTGATCATACTTAGCAGAATTACTTACTGTAGTTTAATTTCCTCTTTTAGCTTCTCTAGCTACTTTTCCAGCACTTTAATTGAGGGTATGACCTGACTCAGGCTGGCAGTGCCTGCATTAACTTCATTAGTTGCAATTTTAAATGGATTCAGTAGCTTGCATAAAACCAAGAGTATTCGCCAGTGTGCTACAGTAAGGTAACATGTCATCCCTATCCATATTTAAGGCTTGATGTATACGTTTGGATGGCTTGTTGCTGTTCCTCTAGTCAATGAAGCATATAAAGGTTGGAATTACACCTGGATACTACTTTTTGCTTTAGTAAGTGACATGGCAAATTAAACTGTTTTTCAACTGCTGCAATCTTCCACATGTGGTTCCTGTATGGCAAAAATGCCCAGATATTTTACAGGCCATAGACTGCATCTTCTACACATAACTATTATTTTTAAAGAAATTCTGATCTACAAAGTATAGTGTGTGTGTGTGTGCAAGTCATGGTATGCTCAGTTAGTACAATGTTACTTGCATTATTGGAAATGATAAATCCTGAGGAGAGACTTAGTGGAGTACAGCATTTTGCTATAACATCACTAAGTTTTTCCAACATATTGACAATGGTTTGCCTATTAGTAAAGCCAGTGAGAGAGTAGCCTGCCAGTGAGAAAGCTGGCATTGTGTGTTACTGCTTTTGCTGAAGGTGATACAACAACCCAGTGGACTATCACAATCATATAATCTTTAGTTTAGTTATAGTACTCCTTGTCCATATTTCTGTAGTTATTTGATTATTGGGTACATTGGCATTTTCTATTCAAAGAATAACTTTTTGTTTGTACAAGTGATGAATGGCTGTTCTGGTAAATTGAGATGTAATTTGGTAGCATGGACATATGACTTCAACTAATTATCTAAAACTAGCTGCATTGATAACAGACACTGGATTCAGATCTATTGCTAACATAGGCATCATGGCTTTAGTGATCTGCTGTGCAACAGGATTGCAGCTGTCATACATGGTTCCACTTACGAAATATTATTTCATAGACAATTGTTGTGTGAAACACTAGTCTTCATCTATGGCCCCTTCTGTGATGAAGACTCACCCCCAGCAGAAGACATATCACAAAAGTATTCTTCTTGGGTATCCTGGATAGTGTAGTAGTCAGTTTACCTTTCAAATTGGAATAAGGTTGACCTACTATCGCTAATGAGGAAGTTGATAATAAAGAGGTTGGCAGTGTAGATTGTATGTGCTGGTATAACACATTCAACATCAACATCCTCATTAGTGTCAGTTACAGAATTTGTTTTGTACATCCAAAGTACCATCATAAACTTCTATGTCTAAACCATCATTATCATTACTGTTATTACTACGCATCCTCACATTTGCATAAGTTTCATAAATGGTGAAAGTAGGCTTCTCTAGGATTACAATGTCAGAAGAAAAAATGTCATACTCACACATAGCACTCACGGAATCTGATAATTTTTCAAACACATAGTTTGTTCTTCAGCCTGTGGGTTACATGTAATATGGTGCAGAGTTCTGACATCGGCGAGTCCTCTACAAGCCTGCCTGATGTTGTAAAGCAGTAGTCATTTAATAGGCAAAACCAAGTTGATTTTACCTGTTAAATAACTGCTGCATTAAAACATTGAGCAGTCTTACACAGGACTCGCCAATGTCAAAACTTTGCACTTTATTACATTTAACCATTGGTGTTCTTTTTTTGCATTTGTTTGCATGTTTTAGTTGTAATGGCTAAAATCTAGACTCAGAGGGTGAATGCAGTGTTTGTGAAGTTACAGAAGATGTCTAAATGTGTTTGGCTCTAACTTTCAAATATTGAAGGGAAAGTATACCTTTTGCAGATGACACAAAAGTATGCAACAGGATAGACACACCAGGAGGGCTAAAACAAATGACTGAGGATCTGGGTAGACAAGAGGAATGGGCAAGAACATGGCAACTACAGTTTAATGTAAAAAAATGCAAAATCATGCGCTTGGGTAGATCTCAATAACCTAAAGCCTAACTATAGTATCAAGGACACTGTAATGGAAAATACAGAGGAGGAAAGGGATTTAGGAGTCTCCATTTCAAATTACTTAAAGGCAGGCAAGCAATGCACCAAAGCATTGAGGAAGGCAAGTCAGATGCTTGGTTGCATAGGGAGAGGAATCAGTAGCAGGAAAAAAGAAGTGATAATGCCACTGTATAGGTCCTTGGTATGGCCTCATCTAGAATACTGTGTTCAGTTCTGGAGGCCATATCTCCAGAAGGATATAGACACATTAGAGATGGTACAAAGAAGGTCAACTAAAATGATGCATGGCTTACAGCACAGAACTTACCCGAATAGACTAAAAGATCTTAATATGTATAGTTTGGAATAGAGAAGGGAAAGGGGGGACATGATAGAAACTAATCATCTTTAAGCACAGTCATGTCTCCAACTCCTACTTGTAGTTTTCTTATTCTGTTATCAAATAAATTATCTGTATCTCTGTTGGGAACAGCATGAGTTAGAGAATGTAAACCTGATTATTGCTACTGCTTCCGAGGGAAAGAAGTCTCTGCAACATCGATTGTTGAGAGTACACTTCTACTTATATAAGCATGCAAAGATATAATATTAACATATAGTTGCTTCATGTATACATTATTTTATTGCATATGTGTATGATATGTGTGGGATGGTGGCAAAGTGGTTAGCATTGCTGACTTTCATCACTAAGGCATAGTGGTTAGCATTGCTGCTTCACAGTGCTAGGACATCAGTTTGATTCAAACCAGGGCACTTTCTGTGGGGAAATTTATTTTGTTCATCTTATGTTTCCATGATTTTTTAGGGGCTGCTCCTATTACTTCTGTGTCTTATATGAGAGATAGATTGCATTTTATGAAATTAAACCCCTAGTCTGTGTTGGACTGCTCCTGGTGTTCTTTAGGTTGGTCTGAGGTGAGGCCATCCTCTGTCTTGTGAATAGGGGAAGGTTTAAGGGTTATTTTAGTTTGATAGTGTGAGTTCCATTTTGGTAGGGTCTCTTTCTGCCAAGGATTTTCCCAGGCACCATCCCATTTGTTTTTGTTTGGTTTGGTGTCAGCTTTATTTGTGGCAGGAAAGAATGGTAGCAGTCTTTATTTGCCTTTAAATCTTGAGGTGCTCTTCCCACCAATACATGGGTTAGGCTGAATCTACCCTACTGGAGTCTTCAGTATCCCCAGTCCAGGTGCTGCTTTCTGCCCGTTTTGCATAAAAAAGTTAATTTCTCCATTTTAACATTTTAACCATAACATTAATTTAAACTAATTTTGCATAATTAAAATAAAAACAATGCATTAATATACTACTGTTAATATTAGAATATATTTATATCCATTTGTCTTATCTACAGTATGTGCAAGATCTGCATTAGAGTAAAGTTAAAACAAAGAAAAGAATACACATAAAACACATTGGGGTATATTTACTAAAGTGAGATATTTTAGAATGGAGATGATGCCCATAGCAACCAATCAGATTCTACTTAACATTTAACTAGCACCTTCTAGTTGATAATATCTAGAATCTGACTGGTTGCTATGGGCAACATCTCCACTTCTAAAACCTCCCACTGTAGTAAATATACCCCACTGTGTTTGTGTAAAAATTAATAAGTAAGACCTAAATAATATATCCAAAGTTTTTGAACAGTCTAATTACACTAATCATATAACAAACCAAAACAATAATGTCCTCTTTAAACTAGGCTGCTTGACTCCAAAAAACACTTGTCCTAAGTGCCTATACTCTCCGAAGATAGATTAGAAGCACTTTTTGTGCAAAATATTTTTTTTTTAAATCACCAAAGTGTGCAATTAAGTATGTGGATGGTGTCATACCAAAAATTTGTGAATATTTGGCTTATGCTTGTATTTTTAAAGAGACATCAATTGGTTCCATGAGAAAAATTTATTAAGACTTCTAAACCAAACTGCTGGACATTGCCGAAAGTTGAGAAGTTCTAATTCACAAATTTTCTATGCTTTATATTTGACTATCTACAGTATTTAGATCTAATGGTGATAATTATCGGATTCTTCCATGTGGGATTTCAATCGGATTGCCTCCCTTAAGATAGACTCTGCAGTCAAATAGAACTATGAATCTTCTGACAGTCTGCAAAGGATTTAAAGAACTGCACATACAGTATATGTATGATATGTGCAGGCTTTGGTGTAGTAAAGTGTAAAGAAAAAGTTAATAATAAAACAAATTTCATTACCAGTCCTGGACCCTTAACCCAAGTCTGGTACTTGAACATTTGGGGAAAAACCAGTACCCCCGTTTATCCAGTAACCAGCAATGGGCTGATCCAGCCAGGGACTTACACTATAGCAGAGAGATGCATATTAGGAGATCCCCCTGCCATAATATATATCTACACCAAACTGGACAGCTTGGGGCTGTAAGTTCTCAGAAAGTTGTAACCACAAAAATAAATCTCAGTTGCTGCAGTTCATGTGGTTATCCACTGGGCTCTGCAGTCTGGGCCTAGCTTTCTTGACTGGTGGGGATTTGCCTTTAAGGAGTTTACTTTCACTCACTAGTTACATCTGTGCATAAGGTATTTAACTCCTGTCTCTGACACAGTGAGTTGCTGGTCATTAATTTTTCTGCCTGAGTTGGACTCTCTGTGTTTGGACTCTTTGTGGCTGAATCTCTGTGTCAGATATGACATGTCTTTTTCCAGTGCTATCCTGAAATATTGCTCAGCATTGCTCCACAGAAGTCAGCATACCTGAATACTTCAACCAATGCTATCTTAAACTCTTGCTCAGCTTTGCTTTACAGCATTCAGCAGACCTGCATATTTCCATGGTATTTACCAAGTGTTTTCTGCCACTATTACGAGTTGCCAGTAGACCTGCTTTTTCCTAGTGACTGTGAACTCCCATTGTGTATCCTGTGTTTGTTGGGTAGTTTCCTGTCTGACTTGCTCTCTGTCTGTATGTAAATGAGTGTTTTTCATTATTCTGATTGCTCTGCCTGTATGTAAATGACAGTGTTTTTCATTTATTTGTGTATGTTAATGCCAATGTATAATTGGGTGTTGCACATGCTGAATCATAAAAGAATGACCAGCCCAACTAAAATAGTCTGCTCCAGAGTACTTTGTGCCAGTTTCATGTCAGCCATGTAATAGCAGACTTTCCTGGCCTGATCCATGTGAATCTGTTTCTTTCCACTCCCTGTAGCTCATACACTGCCTGTTTTGCTAGTGCACCGAAACTACCCATTAGCCAGATTCACCATATTTAATGTAGGCAGTGGTAACTATTTCATTGGGGCCGGCGTCTGCTGCGCTGCAACCTGCATGCTATCCTAGAGAAACAGTGCTGGCTGTGAGCCAATCACAGCTCACGGAATGGCAGCCAATCAGGAGTGGCCGCTCCAGATTGGCTGGCTGTCGTTTTGTGAGCTGTGATTGGCTCACGGTCGGTGCCTTGTTTGCATTGCCATGGGAGCCAGCAGCAGCACGGGGCACACTGGTTGGCCCCTTTTTTTCTTACTAAACTCTGTAGAGCCGAGGGTGGGTGCAGCACAGTGTGCAGGCTGCACTGTGTGGACAGTGTAAGGAAGACACTGTGCAGCCAGTGAGAGAGGCAGAGAATCTGTGAGAAGGAAGGTATCTGCACTCTGCAGACAGGAGATGTCAGTGCTTGGTGCAGTGCAATCTGAGAGGGGGGGTTTGTGAGATCTGATGTGGGAGCCAGTGTAATCTGTCAGGGGGGCAATTGCAATATGTCAGGGGAAACTGTGTGTTCTCTGAAGAGGCAGTGCAATCTATAAGTGGGGAAGGGTCAGTGTGATATGTGAGAAGGGTCTGTCGGGGCAGTGTAATCTGTGTAAGGGGGTGCTGTATGAGGGGGCAGTGTGATCTGTAAGGGGGTGCTGTATGAGGGGGCTGTATGATCTGTAAGGGAGTGCTATATGAGGGGGTAGTGTGATCTGTAAGGGGATGCTGTATGAGGGGCCAGTGTGATCTGTAAGGAGGTGCTGTATGAGGGGCCAGTGTGATCTGTAAGGGGGTGCTGTATGAGGGGCCAGTGTGATCTGTGAGGGGGCCGTGTGAGCTGTAAGGGGGGGCAGTTTGATTGTGAAATGGGGCAGTGTGATCTGTAAGGAGGTACTGAATGAGGGGGCAGTGTGATCTTTAAGGGGGTACTGTATGAGGGGGCAGTGTGATCTGCAAGGGGGTGCTGTATGAGGGGGCAGTGTGATCTGTGAGGGGCAGTGTTTGAGTCTCTTGGGGCAGTAAGCAGTTGGGGAGCACCAAAATAAATTCTCTCCCTGGGCTTCACTTGATCTAGGACCCGCCGCAATGAAGGGGCCCGCTGCAGACCATAGCACAGAAGGGATGCTGTCCGGCAGGAGGAGAAGAGCCATCCCTTTTGCTCCCAATCCACTCAAGTCCCCAATGCTTCCTTCCTCTCTGCTAGTGACCTCCCTTTCCTCTGGCTCTGGTATCTGCCACTGCTCTCCTGGCTGCCTAGTGCCGCCTGCTGCTCTGATTATTTTGCGTCTGCTGTGTGCAGTTGCTGTGTTGTTGGGATTTTCTCTGCTGGTGGTTCCTGGTCAGGCACGGATTGGCTCTCTCTTTCTCATCCCGAGATCTCCCTGTGCATTGTTCCTCCCTGAGGGCCCATCGCTGCTGAACCGGACCTCCTCAGCCTGACCTCCTTAGACTGCCTCAGGTACTGATGCTTATTTCTCTGCTGCCAGCTGCTACTGTAAATGGGTTTATTTTCTGCACCTACTCCCTGACTGACCCTGTTGCTGGAGGACTGTGCCCTCCTCTATGACCCTTTATTTATTTATTACAAGTTATTTATATAGCGCACACATATTCCGCACTTTATTGCTGTGGGACTGATTAAGGTGCCCTCCTGCTTTTTGATTTTTTATCTTTGACTGCGTACAGGTTCTGTACCTAGCGACACAGCCTCTATTACTACTGGGTAATTCTATGGTAACTCACGTTACAAAGTTACATAGCAAACAATCAGGAACTCCTGTATACAGTCTTCCAAAGCATGACCTGTCTCATCACTTTCTCAGCAAACAAAAACAACCTCACACAAACTGTTGCTGTTGACAACCATGCACATACTAACCATGTCACCATGCAACATAAGTTACCGTGGAATGACCCTACAGGCTGCGTTTCTCAAAACACACACCTCCTGTTTGAGTGGACATGCCCCCTTTTATGGAGCACACAGTGGAGACACACGCAAAAGTTTCCATTTCACTAATAGGCACCCTGCCACTCTATAATATATATACATAAAATGTGATAAAAAACAGTGTTGTGCTGCAAGTTTGCACTTTAAAATGTGCAATCAGTTTATAATACAGAGACTCCTCTTTCAAACATAGCCCACTACCAGTTTATGAAATCATGAAATCATTGTAGTGTCTGGGACAGTGCAGACAGTACTGCAAGTGTGCAACTTCAACTGCATAGTTAGTTTGTAATACAGAGATCCCTATTTCAAACAGCCCGCTACTACAGTAGTTCCTAAAGTCATGAAATCACTATAATGTTTACTGTAAGTCTGGGATGCACTGTGTGTGACTCCCGACCCACTGGGCATGCGTAGTACTATGATCCTCCACACGCCACTGCATAGCGTAACTGGCATATGGAGCAGCTCACTGGGAATGTGCCATAGATCCCATTGCAGCCCCCAGATCTGACAGCCACCACAGCGCCGGGTGCCGACAGTGCCACAAGTGTGCATTTTAAAATGCGCAGTTTGTAATGCCTCACTTCTAAACAGTCTACTACTAGTTTCACTATAGTGTCTAAGTCTGGGACGGTGCCGACAGTGAAAAAAAAAAATATTTGTTTCCAGGGCTCAAACCTGGGACAAGCACTGTTGCAAAGCGATCACCTAGCCTCTAGCCCACATACAAGCTATATCAAGAACCGCACATAGTAGGCTCATCCTTGTGCACCCCACCCACCCACTGCTGTTTTTAATAATAAAAAAATGTTTCTTCCTTTCAAAATATTATACTAGTACACATATACACAGTACCCCACCATTAGAGAATAATTCATCCCATCTCATTGAAAGCTGTGTGTGCATCTAATTAATCTACAATATCGGTTATAACATCATAACAACATGGCAACTACACTACTGTACAGTTATGTAGAGTACTGTATGTGTACTGATTTGCATCTGGTTCTAAGAGCTTATGTGATATTAAAATGATTGGTTGTGCGAACATACAAATACAGTGCGTGAATGTGATATCCATCCAATTTAACAGTATGGTATTCAGTACAGTGGAGCACTCGCCACCCAGTGGTTAAGCGCTGTATTACATGCTATAGCATATCTTTCGTTGAAGAATACCATGGTACGCCAAAGTCCAGCCATCACGTAACGTTCCATGCTGTGACGCAGAGGTCTGAATGGTGTGTTATGAGCAACAAACTAGCTGGGCCCATCTGAATGTGTACTGCTTTTCTGTGTTTCTGACTGTATGTGTGCTACTGTAACTTTTATAAGACTCATGAAGACTATTGTCTCATTGATTGTGTATTTATATGAATACATTAAACTTTCTGAAGCTAACTCTTGTAGTGACCACCAGATCTTTTGGAAGGGTTAAGCAGTAAAGACGCAAACCTTATGTTTAATGTTGCACTATGGTGAGACCTGGACCTGTTGGCAGATGGCTATGAGTATTGGAGAAAAAATAGAAAGTTTTCTTTAATACAAGATTGATTACGGACTTCATTATAAGATAACGCCATCATACCACCTCAAATCAAGATGGACCACGGATCTGTTGACAGAGACTTTTAAAAACTATAATCAAAATCCTTTATTACCCCTAAAAGTGAATACTCTGCAAATATCAGCACTTATCACTGTACTTTTTCATGGACTTAAGAGACACGGCCACTCTCGAGAACTCCCCTCATCATCCATATCCCTGCCCCTGTTAATCCATTCGATAATGTTTCCATGAATCATGTTTCTGTATTATGATATATTGCAATGTAATTATTCACACCCTTTTCATTAATAATTTGTTATTGTAGTGTATAAATTGTAATGTGAATTGTTGTAGAATTAGAATATCTTCCTGATATGTCATTGTACATTGTACATGTCTGGGTGCACAAATTTATGGTGGGACCCTTTAAATAAATGTACCTTTGCTTTAACCACACGCTGTCTAGAAGAAGAATTTACTTTAACATGAGACAGGAGAACTCTGTAGGGAGATATGTGGGTTATATAAGGAGCATATAGGGAAGTGTATTGGTATGTGGAAACATATGTCCTTTTAAAATTAATTCATCAAGATGCAATAGTTGTTTGGATGTGGGGCTGAGCTAGGTTTTTTCCCTGGCTTAAAGAAAATCTTCCTGTCGCATTACACCTGCTGACATAAATTGTCCAATGAAAGGATGCCTCTGATAGTAGTGTGTGCACCAGTGACACTAAGAGGATGGGGAGGGGGTATGGCTTACCCAAGATCAAGCCTCTGTGGGGGATTGGAGTGCAGGGTAGGCTTAAGCCTACAGCTCACAATCCCACAATCATATCACTCAGTGCTTACACAATGAGAGGAAACATCCAAGTCCCCTCCAGTTGTCACACTCCACAGCACTCAAGCCCACCTAAAGTGTCAGAGGCCCTGGTGTGCATGTGTGATTTTGCTATGAAAATAAAATCTCTTTCACTGGATGCAGTGACAGTGTTCTGACTTTTAACCATTTCCCCCATATGACTTTAAAGTATTTAAAAATGTCCTAATATTATTACAGGCACAGGCAAATAATCTACTGCCAAGAATGTAACATTATAAAATATGAGAAAAGGACAAATCATTTGAAGTTGATGGATGCATCTCTGAGAGGCATGCAACCCAGGATGCATTCCACATGACCCACCATCAAAATGGAGTTCTTGCTTCATAACCACCTGTGATAAATAAATATTTCTTTACGTTTAATTACTGATTATATTGGTTTCTAAAATACCTAAGAGATATGATAGTTGCTAGGCTCCTCAAATCTTAGAGACAAATTCAGTTATTTTCTATGAGTCAATGTATTAGGGAAAAGATCTACAACTTCAGATCTCAGTGTAGGTGGTAAATTGACAATGATTTTATCACTATTTCCTTAATAAGGAAAGGAAAATCTTAGGTTAGATGTGTTAGAAGAATCTCCTATTGCCTATGGGATCATATGAACAAATTTATTGTGGGTATAGTATTGAAAATCTCCATAGTGTAATCAATTCAAATGGTTCCAATATATCAAATCTGATCATTAAGACTTCTTGCTATCTGAAAATGTATAGTTATGAGAAATGTCAAAATTAATCTCTTTTAAGATTTATTTGATAAAACTTGACCTAATCTAAGAAAGCTAAATGCTTGATGATTCCCTTTCCAAAATAAAGTACATTACTGTCCAGTATGATGTCCAAATTTGTGTTGTGACAGGTAAGTCTTCGTGAATTGAGTCCCAGCTCAGATTATTTTTGGGGATTCAAGTAGAGTCCAGGCTTGGGTCTGCTGTAAGTTCAGAACTTGGATTTATAAACCAATTCTTCTAATCTCAGGTTCTACTCAGAACCCCAAAAGTGATCCAAGCTGGGACTCAATTGACTCATAAGCCCTAAATTCTGGTATATTCGTTATTTAGAAAACCGAACAGCACACCTCTAATATATATATTTCGAAATTGTGAAAACTGCATTTTGGAATTTGGGGGTACAATGTAAGATATATTATTGATAGAGATAAGTGATTTGGTTCTCCAGAGTCCACCCGACTTTTGTGAATCTGGACAGATCAGAATCGTGATTCTGATCTTCCCAGTTTGAAATTCAGACATTAAATCTGAATTTCAGGTTGTGGATTGCAAAAATTACATGATTTTAACTGTTTTTAAAAACTTTTTATAATTAAAAAAAAAAATGATCCAAACCTAAAACCAAAACACATGAAGACAAGAAACAAGACATAGATTAATCCAGATCTGAAACCAAAACCAAAGCACATCTCTAATTCTTGATTATGACAGTCAGGTGGTCATGATCTTCAGTGAAGTGTTTTGCTGTACTGAGTATCAGATATCAAATTTCTCTCCATCAAAACAGTATCAAAATGTACATTTGTTTTGCTAAGCAAAATTAGCTCTGCAAAACATATACTACATTTATAGAAAAACAACTAAGGATTAGTTATTGTAAATCTCCCTGTAACTATGTTCCTTAAACTGTGATAGACTAGTATAGTATATTCAGCTCTACATACACAAGCCCACATAATAGATGCTCCTCATTAAAAACAGTCCATGATTTACTTTAAAGCACAATGCACTGCATAGTTCTAATGTAATCACAGAACTGAACCAGAATGGAAAGGTTAGATTTTAATAAGCAATATCTGAAGGAAAAAGATTTCGACCTCTCTAACATATTTCATTGTTATAATGTACCTTATAAATTACTTAATATAGCCAGGAAGCAGGAATTTTACATATAAGCATACCCAATAAAATATTAACACATTAATGTTCTAAATAGAGATGCAAAATGTTGATCAACAATTAAATGAAAAAATTGAGAGAAACTAAAACTACGCTGGAACATAATCCCTGGGGTCTTTTCCAGTCAAGAGTTCATGCACAACCATTTGTTATCTCACTGCTGCACTGTAATTATACCTTTCAAGATGCACATAATCTTGAACTAAATATAGAACTCCTATGCATTACAAATAGAAGCTGTCTTTAGCAAACCAGGATGTGTTGTAGTGTAAAACAATGGTTTTTATCAGTGTAAAAAGAAAATTATACATAAGAGATGACACAAATATGCTATTACAAGTACATTAAGAAATTGTTTTTGTTTCACAAGAGAATTAAATAAATAGGTTGCAGTTGCTGAGGATAAGGAATAAAATGTTATTATGACAATGACATAATCAGGAAATTTCACATGCTTTAGTCTAAAACAAATTCATGTAGACCACAATTGTGTAATGAAGATTTTTATTTGAGAGGCAAATTTAGCAACTAGGCCATGTTAACTATTGACTTTTATCCACTTTGGCATTGGGAGGTGAAGGTATACATCCTGGGACTCAGAAACAGACAAATCTCAGGTGCACAACTCCAAATTACTAATAATATATAAATGCAATAACATTTTGCAATCAATAGAGGTTTTTAGCATAATCATGGCCAAGGTTATGGGGGTACCCACTATATCCAGGTAACCTCTTTATGGTAGGTCCCTAACATACTAGGGTTCAAATCCAGAATGCAGGACACCCCCAAACTAGCCCAGCTAAGCTGCCCCAGGGCACCACCATAGTAAGAAAAGTGCAGTGTAAAGAGATAGTTAAGAGCAGTCACAGCTGCATATAAATAATGAAAATAAAAAAGTGACGTACATGTTTAATAAACAAACAGTGAAGGGTTAAAATGTGTTATAAAAGAAAAATGTGTTATGTGCCCTGAAACAGATCAACCAAAGCAATCCAGGGGGACCCACACCCCAAAAATGAACCATTGGCATTTTGAGGTGAAGGTATACATTCTGGAGCTATTCAGAGTTGTAGGCAAGTTGCCCACATACCATATGAAAATAACCAAACAAGACTGTGCTAATTGGAAACACACTACTAGACTGTAAGATGGCAGAAATATATAACATTAGTAACAGTCAGGGCTTCTTATATGCAAAAAAGAATAATTGAATCACATTTGATATATTTGACCATACATCACATTCATTTATAAATAACAATGTAACTAATAATATCCATGGTTATATAGCTACTGTATCTCAATAATAATGACCTAATAAGGTACTTTGTAGGGCCTTCTGGAATAGATACATATATGAATCTATTAGGCAGGTGTTTGATCCATAAATAAATGAGTCCAAAGGTAAGTGGAAATCTGTGTGGAATGGAATATAAGTGAAGCATACAGTTCCTTTTAAGACAGAATTAATGAGCTGATATAAAAAGTCTTATCCTAAATCCTGTATAATTACCATGCTTGGGTCCATTTAAGTTATCCGGAGTTAAGTGAGCGGCGTTCTGAGCCGGGATACGTCGGCTTTGAAAAAGCCTCTATGTGAAGTGGTGAAACATGTCAGAGGAACCCTGAATATCAGCACCCCCAAGTGTGTCAAGTGCACTGGAGTGCTGGAATATTTTCTGGACTTAGACTGAAAAGATATGGCAAGTTGTTACTCCAATCCCACTGGGCTGTTATTTTATTCCGGATACACACACATGGCCTTATCAGCTGTTCAAGAACGGGAGACAGAGAGACTGCTGGTGCAGCATATCCCAGTTCAGAACGCCGCTCACTTAACTCCGGATAACTTAAAATGGACCCATGCATGGTAATTATACAGGATTTGGGATAAGATTATTTATGTCAGCTCATTATTTCTCTTAAAAGGAACTGTATGCTTTGTTTATATTCCATCCCACACGGATTTCCACTTACCTTTGGACTCATTTCTTTTTGTATCAAACACCAGCCTATTAGAGTCTTATGTTGGCCATACACCTGCATGACCAGCATCAGATCCGATTCACCTTCCGACTCCCCAGAGCTCCCTGGCAGTCCCGGCGGCATGTTTGTTGTATTTCAAAGCACACGATCAGTCGTATGATTGATCGTGTGCCTCACGCGCTCATTAGGGAAACAGTCATTGAAATTACTTGAATTGCCACACGATGGATCGCATGAACAAAAAAACAGCACGATCTGCACATGATAGGATGGAAATATGAGCTGCGCATCTGATCATAAGATCCGATTTAAGGAGCTGCGGGAGCGCGAATTGGATTGTATCTTACTAAAAAATACACAATTTTCACAAGATCCATCATATGACTTGTCAAAAATCGGGCAATCGTCCCAAAATCATGCAGGTGTATGGCCAGCTATATATGTATCTATTGCAGAAGGCCTTACAAAGTACCTTATTAGGACATTATTATTGAGATACCTATGTAACCGTGGATATTATTAGCTACATTGTTATTTTTAAATGAATGTGATGTGTGGTCAAATATATCAAATGTGATTAAATTATTAATTTTTGCATATAAGAAGCCCAGACCAGTGGCGTAACTAGGACAGGGCGAGCGGGGTACATGCCCTGGGCGCCATGGGACCAGCGGCTGGGGGGGCCGCCACCGGCCACGGTTCGGCCCGCCCTAGTTAGCCAGTGTAGCACCGACCGCAGTGAGTGCAGTCAGTGATACACATTTACACAGGACCGGCACTAGGCTTCCAGCACCAGTCCTGTTCTGCACAGCTGAGCCCATTCCCTCCCCCTGAGCACTTGCCCAATAGCGCCAGGAGGTGGGCTCAGGCTGTGCATAACACACGCATCGCCACCAGCGCTGGCGGCGATGTGTGTGTTAAACAGCAGCCAATGAGAGTCAGATAGACTCTCATTGACTGCTGCAGCACCCACTGCAAGAGCCGGGGGGGGGCCTCCCTTTTCAAATTTGCCCTGGGCTCCGAATACCCTAGTTACACCACTGGCCCAGACTGTTGTTATATATTTCTGCCATCTTACAGTCTAGTGGTGTGTTTCCAATTAGTGCAGTTTTGTTTGGTTATTTGCATTTTTGTTTTTACTAGGGAATCACAGTTCCTGGAGTTTAGATTTGCATCTGATTGTTATATTACCTCCACTTGTAAAGTGGGAGGACAAAGAAGCACTTAATCAACTGTATATATTTTTTATGGTTTATTAGCGCAGTGGTCATTGGTTGGTTTTTACCACATACAATATGAGGCTGCATTGCATGCTACTACTGTAAATATATGCGAAGCTCCTCTGTATTCAGAGTTGGTGACAACTCTGTGGTCACACCACCCCTATTAATTCACTTGCTGTATTAATAATAGCTACAGTGCCATTATGATCAGTATTTGCACCAACCCTATACCTGGTTATGGAGATCAGTACACTCACCTCTGTATAGCCTAAACAACCACAATACACCATTCTGCATGTAAGCTCATAAAGCCACTCAAAATGTACTGGCATGCAACTATGAATCAGCCTCTCTTTGTCCCCAAACAGGCAATTCCCTCTGTCTTTGTCCAAATAAATACTGTGCACTTGAGATGTGAGGTTCAGTTCTCCTGAAATCCAAATCCAACTGAATTTCATGAAGCCAGACAGATCTGAGTCACAGTTTTAATCTCCTGAGGAGATCCAGATAAATCTGATAAATCTGATTTGCACGATACAGTGTAGCGGAATGCACGGTGTGGCTCAGCTATATCAGTCCCTGGTCTCTTGCCTTTTGTCTCAGTTTAGAGTATTTTTGGGCCTGCTATACCATGCAAATCCAGTAGTGATATACAGAGATTGAGGGGTATTCAACATCGGAGCTTTTCCTGGGATAAAGTATCAGGCGCGTGCCCGCTTTCTCCCCGTATTCAATTTAAAAGTTACGAAAACAGGAGCCGGCGAAATAGGATCGGCAAAAAAAAACGGGATTTACCTAGAATAAATTGTAGGACCCCCTAAAGCTGTAAAAACATGGGGGATCACTATGGGTACCCCCTTTTTAGCCTGCAAATGAAAGTCAGGGTTTTAAATAGCCGAGGCAGGTGTTTTTTTTCCGACATTGAAGAAGAGCACTTAGGTTATTTTTTTCATTTTTTTTAAGTGGTCCCTTCAAATTTGGGGTACATGAATATGGGTACTAGCATATTTTTATGTCCCTAAAGTAATTTTTAGAAAATTCTGCAAAAATGCACCTGCCGCTAATTGCCTATTCTAGAAAACATCTGCCGCCTACTTGCAGAATAGCCCTGAACCTATTTCCCTATTTTTAAACACTTTTTTTTTTTTTTCATCGAAATTTTTACATTAATTTTTTGGGGTGTCCCTATTTTTTTTTTACTTTTTTTGACAGTTATTTTTAAAATGACATTCTCAGGGTTACAGGCTATTTTTTTTTAAGCCTGCACCCCTAAACCCTAATTCTGCACTTATTTTCGCCACCTATTCAGTGGTGAAAAGTTTTCCCTGGTTTTTTTCAAAGACTTTTCGAACCTGCGAAAAGTCTTTGAGATTGAGTACGGGGATGATTGAAATCAGCGAAAATTATGTCATCAGCGATAATTTATCGGCGATTCCGAAATTTTCACTCCAAATTGAATACCCCTGTATATGTAACTTGTGCTTTTATCACAAAGTGTGAAAAGAAGCAAATTGAGTAAATTATTGAGCAAAAAAGACACATGGAGCCTGATTCAGAGCCACACTCAAAGCCAATGTTCATGTAGTTGAGCAATTTCTTGCAATTAAGAATGCATGATAATTCATAGAAACTCATATGGTGCATGCATTACACAGAGTGTGAGAACAAAGACACTGCTGCAAATGCGATGCACTGTGTTAGCAATGTTGTGGATAAATGATGGCCATTCCTGGGTGATGACTGTTAGGTGGCTAGAAAAGCATCCAAATGTTGTCCATGAAACTGGTGTGTTATGTCTTGTGGGTTCATAGTCAGAAGGAAAAACTGCACCTGCCATAGTGCTGGTGCAAGTTTCAATGGTGTAACTGATGGTGGCATCTAAGGATGCACCAATTGATATAACTGCATGTACAGGTGCTGAAAGTGGGCTGTAAGTTCTTCCACATTTGGCTGCATGTGTGTGTAGGGGAAGGAGATTGTGGTGGCATTTGCATAAAGTCACAGATGGGTGATCACCAATAGAAGCTGCTGTGTGCTCTTCTGCATCACCTATGAATCACGCCCATGCTGTGTCATAGTCACCAATTTCATGGTACAGCAAATGGGGCTATTTGGCATAATTTCAGGTTTGGGGTATGCAGACACATACAGTATGTGAGGCCTGTCCCTGCCTTACTTTTATAGATGTTCCCTGTTTATGTAGTGTATGTACCGGGTGTGCTTTTTTCTTTAGGTTTTTTTATTGCTATTTCGGCTGAATCCTGACTCTGATCATTACATTCTGCCATGGCTATTGTCACATTTGTATTACGACGATGTAACTAAACTGGCATCATCCTGACCATGATGGTTTAAACACTCCTGTCACTAACTGGCTAATAACCAAAATTGTAAACAGTGTGGCTGTTGTTAAGTATACTAAGATAGAAAATAAATGTCCCTCTGGGAACAATAGATGTGCTAAAAGTTTACATGTACAAATATAAATAATAGATATAAGACAAATCCTGCTGCTACAAAAAAACAAAGTTGTCAGCATCAATCAATGGCACTAAAGAAAAAAAAGAAGGAATTTGCATTGCTGGGAGCTGTCAGAAAAAAATGGTTAATTAATAAACCGTGAAACAGGACAATTTATTATAATATTATCAATAACAGTACCAGTAAAAAAAATAAATTCAGGTTGCAACCTCCGTTTTAGAGAATATATAAAATCACACAATTGAACAAAGCATTCAGCATCTGAGACAATGGGGTACATTTACTAAAGGTTGATTTTGATCAATTTTAAATTCATCTAAATCGAAGTTGTGTTTCAATGGCTAAATCACATATTTACTAACAGATAATTTTTTAGATTGATTTTAAAATTTTAGGAAATGTGCAATTTTGCCCATAAAACACAACATACAAAAAGACCTTTAGTTAGTTTCCCCCTTTATTTTGTCATAATCATAAATAGGGATGGCCACAGTCTCAATCTTAAAATAGACAATTACGTTAAATTACGGCATAGTATATGGCAGGTGCAAAAGCAGGCTGCTGCTGATGGTTAGTAGCAAATCAGAGGTAGTCGCATACTACTCTGCATAAAGGTGACTGTACACATTTATTCTGTGTAGGCTTTTTTGGAGCAAAGAATCAGGCCCATTATGTATAAAGACGTGAGGTCAACTTATTACAAGTGAGGCAGCTTGCTCTAATAGCTTATACAAATGAGCAGGATGCTTATACTGTGTTCCAAATATAAAACAATAGGGCATATGCACAGTTGGTGGAAAAATGGGAGAAATTTACATTATAAAAAGTTGCATGCAAAATAATGCATTAACTCCTATATGTATTAGATTTAGAGCATAAGATCCATCTGTAACATCATATAGGCATACATGTGTGTGTATAAGCGAAACACTCTATTAAGCATATTAATGTGCTGTTGACACCCTAATCAACATCATCATCAGCATTACAGTGTTTCTCCGATAACTGCTAAAAATGCTAAAAAACAATTAATGAAATTCATATAATAGTTAACTACATGTGTGTAACATGTAGAAGATGACATACTTGTAAAACACATTAACTAAACCAAGTAGTTAACCTAAGCGCTGAGCAGGAGGAGACGGGAAAAGGGAATTTAAATGACCAGCAGCTGCTATAAGGTGGCTGCCACCACCTGTTAGAGAGAGAAAGCTAGAAAGTAATTACACACACAGCAGCGCTCGGTCCCATTGTGTTTAACTTTATCTAATAGTGATTTAAATTGTAAGGCAAAATGACCAAATTCATGAAAAAAATTAAAATTACAATTTATTAAGAAAATTAGGGAAACAAATAAAAGCGTGAGACAATTAAAAAACAATTAAATGTGAACAAAAAATAAAAACATCCACTTATGCAAAACACTTCATATAAATAAACACAAGAGGAACTCTTGAATCCACACAGAGAGATCATATGCAGATGAGTTTGCAACAAAGTGATAATTCTTGCTAATATTTGGGTTCTTCAGTTATCTGCAGCTTGACAGAAATGTAAAGGACACACCTCTGACTAAACTGTAAAATGCAAATATAAAGTGAGCATTTGCAAAAAAATGGTAAACAGTGAAATCAATCACAATTGTGAACTTTAAATACAATTACTTTTTTATTTCTGCTTGTTATTCATGATTTTGTCAAAAAGATTAACTTTCTTACTGATTGTAAGGTGCAGATCTGCCTCTGGATTCAGTCTAATTCTGGATTTTACAGACAAAGGTTTAGTATGAGGCTGCGCTAATCCTCCCTTAGGCCACCCTTTCTGACAAGTTGCTGCTACAGTAGAATAGGTGGATGCTCTACAGGATCCACAAAAAGACGTGTATATGCAAATTATTCGAGCACACAAAAAGTTGAGGATTTTAATTATGTAATACACATATGTATATGAATAAATCTTGATTTATTAATAATACTAAATTTTTGTGTAATACATTTTGGTATAAAAGGAGGCCTATGTCATACAACCTAATACCAGTATACAACAATTAATAAAAAAAGTCCCTTCACCACATAAAGCAATACAAGACTTAAGATGTGTTCAAATAAACAGTTAAAAAAATGATGGGAGTATATATAGATCCTGTCAGAATATCTTACCTCAAGAATATTCTTTGGTCAGACATCAGCTGGCTGTATGGAAGAATTCATACCTCTAATTAAAAAATTCAATAAATAAATCACAAGGTCCAAAGATTCATGTATCCGATCTGTCACTGAAAACAAAAGACCACACTGCGCTTACCGGGCTGGCCGTGTGAATCCCCCAAAAAACAGTAATTAGTTCATGGAATTTGTATACCGCTATCTCCACCATGTAGTATCTGGTAACATGTACTGACTTCCTACCTTCCTCTGGTGGCTTCGATGGGCAGGTATCCTAACTGTCCCAGACTCCATCAGAGGTTGCTGTTAAATGAGGGTGAGATGAGGGTTTGCCCGCAGACTTCCAATCGGTCTGCATGCATAAGCTGTGCAATGTTATGCAGACACTGACAGTGATTGATTCTCGCCACGCTCAATGTGTTTCTCCTGCGTAAGGCTTCTTCAGGATCGTTAAGTGTGCACTTGAATAATTTTCATATAATCCTGGATTTTGTCTTGATTGACAAAAGAGAACTGAATCCAGATTCACTTTAGTATTTCATGGCAAATAGAATTAGGACACATAGAGCTATTCCACCAAGTCTTGGGAACATGTCTAGTGCTGAACACAGAACTCCTGCAAAGTGTTGCTTTCAAATTGCATTTCAAGAAGAGTGTGATCTGTCTGCAAATCAATAAGATATTCCTCCAACTCTTCATCATCTAACAGTTTCTCCAAATTGAAGGACTAGAGATCCATAATCAATTCTTATGACATTGTCAAATCTTCAGCAGCAAAATAGCCATTAAATGTTTCTGACAGCATTTCCCAGGGCCATAACTAGGAGTATGCGACCACACTGTCAGGACTTTGACTATTTCAGTACATAAAGATAAACTACACTTGCCAAAGTTCCATTGTGGTTGTTGGAGGATCTATCCTGGTTGCTGGCATTCATCACATGCAGTGTGCAGAGAGTGAAAGTGATCATCTGTTTCTTAGGTATCATCAGGTTGTTGGATTCCTTGATTGCTTATTATTCCAAACCTGAATCTATTTGGTTCACATGTTCTGAACTTCCTATGGATCACAGACCTCTAGTATAAAGCCTGTTACTAACTATGCCTCATTGTCTGTGCAAAGTAACTTTCAGGTCTTCCTTGGACTCCTGCCAGATCCCTGCTGTGCCTGGTGTATGCTGTGGACCTTGCTACAATCCTGCTCATGTTCTGGTTCGAGTTCTGATACAGGTTATCAGCTGCACTACAGAGCTCAGCATTGCCATTGTCTTTCCATTGTTATCCTGCTCTATTACTACTACTCCATTCTATGCTACACTATTTGGGTTACTTGTTATTATTGACTCATATGGACACTGGGGTTACTTCTTCTACAGTTGTCAACTGCACCGTTACAATCTACCTTTACCGGAACCCCATTACGCCGCATGGCTCAACCCTGCTTCGGACCTTCATTATGCCGCAGGGCTCAAACCTGCTGCGGACCTTCATTATGCTGCAGGGCTCAACCCTGCTCCAGACCTTCATCACATTGAAGGGCTCAACCCTGCTCCGGACCTTCGTCACATCGCAGGGCTCAACCCTGCTCTGGACCTTCTTGCTGCCACAGGGCTCAACCCTGTTCCTGATTTCCATCACATCTCAGGGCACAACCCTGTTCCAGACCCTCATCATGTCTCAGGGTTCAATCCAGTTCCGGACCCTCATCACGTCTCAGGGCTCAACCCTGTTCTGGATCTTCATTACGTCTCAGGGTTTAACCTCATTCCGGATCTTGTTACATCTCAGGGCTCAACCCTATTCCGGACCTTCGTCACGCTACAGGGCTCAACCTTGTTATTGACCTCTATTCTGTCCTGAGGCCCTACCTTCATGTCGGACCTGGGGTTTCACCCCACACCAGTTCAGTGTGTACTTCAAACTTTGTTTCTCACAGGGGTATACCCCTGCACGTGTTAGTGCATGTCATGAACTTTGTGTTATTGAGATTTAATGTGGAACTTTGCTATACAGTTTTTGTTCTTGAATAAATTATATTTACTTTTATTTTGTGCAGGTGATATTTCATGAAAAGGTCATTCCTAAAACCACCTCAGTTCATAGAACTAGTAAGCCTGACTCTTCCCAGGACTCTCAAGTGTCTGTAGCCGTGACACACACACTCAGTGCAGGGCTCTGTGGGCGGCACCGCTGTCACCCCACAGCCGCTGCTTCTGACTGACTCAGTACTTTACAACCATTTTCCAACACTTTTTACATTTTTACCCCAAAAATGACATGTCATTATTAATGGGAATTAAGCTCATTTTAATTTGTTTTGCCTAATTAGTCATTAGGGGGGAGTCCAAAGGGTTTTGAACCAAGTCCCCGCATTTTTTGCCAAAAATAGAGATTTTGCTAATTTTATCACATGCCTCTGATATAGTGGAAACTTTTCGGCAGTTTCTGTCTATGGAGTTTTCACACATGCAAAACCTACGGCAATTGCATAGCACAATATGCACATATGCATGAAAAAGTTTGCACTGGCTAACGCAGTTCATCAAACGTGGCTTCTTGCACCTAATTGAATATATTGAAGTGTTCATGAAGCTTTGACAGCTTCAGATTTGAGTTGGAAAACACAACCCTACAAAGAATGCACTGGGGTTTTTGCATGCCATCATTTCCAGTTTTGCAACTGAAACCATAAATATGCATCATTCCATCTCCTTCTTTTAGACATGAAGAAGGAGTGAAATCTGCAGATCAGAAAGGGAAATATACGAGCTAATTGACCTAATCATAAAGCCCATTTAATGTCCAAACGTTGTTAACAAAACAATAGTAAAGAAAATTAAAATTATGACATAACTCTCAAAGCACAATTTAAAACACTAACTAAATGGCGGCACATTGCAAGACATCGATTACACCAGGACAGAGTTGGACAATGCATCTCACTTTCACATGTTCAATTGCTTACTGAAACATAATGTCTCGCTGCTGGATAGCTTCAGTCAGCACAACTTGTGGGACACACATGGCAAGCAACAGCCATCCAAGCATTGTCACACTCCCTGAAATGTCATTTAACACACCCTGGAAGTGCGGACAACCCAGGTTGGGTAGCACTGTCCTAAATGAATGCGTGTGTTAAGAGCTCTTTGAGTTGGTGTCTTAAGTTTGTTATTTTAGAATGTCTCTGTTTTGGTCTATTTATTAAATTATATTTGCTGGATATTCCCATAAATATCATTATATTTGCGGAATATTCCTCCAAAACATACATTTTTGGGAGATACACACAAATATTAATTATCCCCCAAAAGTACTATGGAGGGACTACAGCAGATTTTAGAGATATCCATTTCCAATAGCAGATTCGACTTCTCATACTCATGATGATGATGTTTTCCTATGGGTTGCTAATTCATGAATTGCAATTGAGAGGGAGCCTCCAGATCCCTCTTTGTCACTCCCCTGGTGATGCATGCGACGTCTGATGGTTTGCACATGTGCAGTGTATGCCAGGGACCCAAAAAGGAAGCAGTGTGATAGCATTACGCTATCGTACTGCTTCCAGCTCTTCAACAGGACGCACATTATTGGAGACCATCTCCTGGCAAGAGATTGTTGGTATATGTGCATGAAATTTACATTATCAGATACAGTATCTCCTTAGTATCTTCAACTAACATTCTAATAAACGTGCTATTACAGTAGAGAATGCATAATCCCTTTAATAAAATGTAGATAATATACAGTAGACTAGAAGTGTACACAGACATATCCAGCGCAGTGCAAACTATTAATGATTGTGTGTACATTTCATATTTTGCAAATGTAAACCATGAGATAAACCTATGGAACAGTGGTCACTTTTAAAGAGATACTGTACCATTTAAGTCTGAATATTCTACAGAGTGTCTCTCATACCTGCTGCTTCTAAAAAATATTTTATCTATTGCATTTACTACTGTCTGAAGCTTGAATCTTTTTTATTAAAATGTGTCATATATTTTCTTTTTGAAATCCACAGAAAGAATCATTTATATTTTTTTAATGTACCACCATAGTGCTCAGTGGCGGTTCTAGGCTTAACACACCTCCATATAGCTACTGGTTTATCTAATATTTTTGTGCCTGTGAGGTATTTTTTGTTTGATGTTTATTCCAACATATAAGACTTTGCATTATTTGTAAAGATAATCTCTGTCTTTATGTCTGTGCTCTTGAACGTACTTTTCATTTAATTTTTCATACAGAATTTAGCTACAATAATAAATATCAGCATGGGTTATGGGAAAGTGTGACTCTCCACCTGAAAATCTTTTAAGAACACATTAGACTTTTGGCTAAAATAAACATCATGAGTTCTGTTTGGAATTCAGTTTAACAGCACACAGCAAGCACAAAAACTTCTCGTTATCCAAAACTGACAGACTTACTAGAAGTCTATTGTATTGTGCACCAGGGAGCCGCCATGATTTCCATTCTGTGAGCTACAACAACAAGAGCTACAGAGTATATATTTTTTATAATGGAAATAGAACATATAAAATGTTATTTTTAGCTATATTACAGGTGCAGCTTTAAATTTAATGGAGATGGTTATCCCTAGACATTATCATAATATTCAGGATGATTTGTCCAATGAACTCACCAGAAGGAGGGTGTAATTGGCCAAAATCCTGTTCCAGGATTGGATATGAGTATTTTCTTGTTGCTCAGATACTGTACTGGTTTCAAAACGTACAACAAGATAGCACTGTTGCTGATGCTGAGGAGTTCTCCAGCCAGAAATATTGTAATGTAGTCTGTATTTTACACTTCCTAATAGGACCTATGACAATTCTCATATACAATGCATAAACAGAGTGATAGAAGAGAAAGATTAAGATAAAAGGTGGTGAGAGAGATTACATTTAAGTCATGGGGGCCTATTTACCATCATTTATGCTAATGCCCTAGAATGAACATTCATTAATGCTGCATATATGAAATGTCATTTTATGCCCCTTTTTGATGGATTCATTGCTAAGATGCTGGCTCCTAATAGAGCCTGCCTCTGTAATGAGTGAAAAAATAAAGCAATAGCAATGCTATAACTTTACATCCAGGTTCCTGGTCACACATTTTGTGCAAAGCAGAACAGTTATGATGGGCATTGTGATCAGCTCAAGCACACCGATGAGGGATTAGCAGATCCCTCTCTAACCGGGCTTCTTCATAGAGGCAAGCAGGGTCATTTTGAAATTGGTTCACTGCACATTTTGTGTCAGTTTCCCCTAGATATAACATATACAGGGTTGAACTTGATAGAGATGTCTTTGTTCACATTTATTAAATGTATGCTGTAAAATTGGTTTTATCCTGTATCTATTTGTGTGTAACACACATTTGTTGCAGATATAAGACTGACCAGACTACTGGGTCCACATTGATTAGGTAGATTTACATAAATAACAGTTAAACCCCTTTCAGACATACCGAGAATCCTGGGTATTTGGCCTGCCCCGGGTTTGCCACGTATGTCTGAAAGGGGTATTACTGTATTCATCATCAGATAGGTGTGTTTTTGTGATCATTAATTTATTCTCATACATAAGCATGGAAAGTTCATACAGTGGGGAGGCTTTGACATCCAATGATAAATGTATAGATGATTGTGACTTTGGAACATCACTGCTATCTCAAGACCCAACGGACCTGGGAACAATGCTTGTAGCTACTATAAGTATGTTTTTTTCTTATATAAGTTCATTGAACTCTACCCAAAACAACATTTATAGTTTTGTGAGACATCATCATTGCAATGGCTTTTTACAGATAGAGCATGTTTTAATGAGATAAAAAGTTTTAAGGAGCAACATATTTACTGGAGGGGGTTTAAATGATTTGTGGTGCTTCCCACCATAACCACCACACTTTAAGGATGCCCTGCTCATGAAATTGGGCCATAAAAAGTTTTGCATGTGTGTTTCTGTATTTTCAAGATTGTAATATGTTATGATGAAAATCTGTTTTTGATCAAGATAAACAATCACACAGCTCTGCTAAATGCTGCACTTCCTTCACTTGTGGGAATATCAGAAAACAAAATAAGTACTGTAAAAAGTTTCCTCTTTCAATAAATGCTGACTATGGCCCTGATTCAGACCCACTCGCAAGTGGGCGTACGCACGTTCGGCGTACGTAAAAAAATATTTAAATTCAAGCACTCGCTCGTATTTTCCTACGCAGCTAAAAATCCGCCCCAAACTCAGGCGACCCCTCCTCTGACTAACGAGCGTGCCAAATAGCGAGCGTACATCCCCGAAATGGCTTGAAGGGAACGCACGCACAAGTACAAACCGGAAGTGGGACTGTCAGATTCCGATTACCTGCTCGTTTTTTCGGCCTACCTCCCTCAATCGTATCATGCCAATCAATGTATCAATTAGCTTAATTGTTTTTTTTTTTTCAACACAATGCAATAAACTTTAATCTTGTCCGTGTTTGTATTTGCTCGCAGAATACGTACGGCTGAAACCTTCGCTTTTATTGTTCAAAAGACATGTTAGCCCCAATTAAACAATTGTTCTATTTGGTTGTCTCCCCACAAGTTTTCTGTGGATCATTTCTTTATTTAAATTTGCTTACGCATGTCACTGCATCAAGCCTATCATAACTCTCAAGAGATTTGGGGCCCTGTCGAACACATGACTCATACACTAACCAATAGAATTTGTCCTGTTAATTTCCCAAATACATTAGCCTATCAAATTTTTTTGTGGTGCTTTATTAAAACTATTTTGACAAAAAAACACCATTGCCATCATGAGATCCGCCGCATTCACCAGGCGCGAACTGCTGGTGCTGACGGAGGTGATGGACAGGAGGATCACCAGTCAGCCTCCACCCATCTCCAATAGGCACAAGCATTCCGCATATGGGGAGGTACGTCGACGCCTGCGCTCCTTCGGCTCACGCCGACATATTGGCCAGCTGGAGCGCAGGTGGTGGGACCTGCACCGGCGGACGCCCCGCTTGCTGGCATGCTTTCGCATGCAGATTGCGGAAAGTAAGTGTTCTGGACTGTGGTTTTCAAGTTTATCTTGTGGGCCCTAACTGCGTGTGCATGTTTTCATGTCTGTCCTATTGAGTCATTGTAGTCATATCTGCGTGTGCATGTTTTCATGTCTGTCCTATTGAGTCATTGTAGTCATATCTGCATGTGCATGTTTTCATGTCTGTCCTATTGAGTCATTGTAGTCATATCTTCATGTGCATGTTTTCATGTCTGTCCTATTGAGTCATTGTAGTCATATCTGCATGTGCATGTTTTCATGTCTGTCCTATTGAGTCATTGTAGTCATATCTGCATGTGCATGTTTTCATGTCTGTCCTATTGAGTCATTGTAGTCATATCTGCATGTGCATGTTTTCATGTCTGTCCTATTGAGTCATTGCAGTCATATCTGCATGTGCATGTTTTCATGTCTGTCCTATTGTGTTTTTTTTTTTTTTTCCTGTTGAAACTAACCACAATATTTTTGTCATTTTTTAGGGGCACAGCAAACACTACGGCGGCATCGCCACACAAGACGCCGGTCCCGCCCCTCTCTCCAACCCCCAATTCCTCTATTACCCCCTCCTCCCCAGACCCTGTAGCCGAAATTTCAGGCCTACTTCCCCTCCAGCCCAATTCCCCCTCTCCTCCATCTGTCCCTCATGCAAATACCCCCTCCCAGTATCCCGAAAACACCTTGCCCCTCGGATTGGGGAATGTAGCCACCTCCGAGGTGGTCCAGGGAGTGGCTTCTGGCTCTGTCGTTTTGGAGAACGGTATGTTTTTAAAGTTTATTTTGGACACCACAAACTGTTTGTATGTAATCATGTGTCGTCCCCATTTTTTTTAACTTTTTGTCGCCTTAGGGTATTTTTGGGGGTTGTCTTTACCTGTTCCTGCTGATGTCACCATACACATATCACACCTGTGTGCCTTTTTTTAGGGCCCTTGTATTTTTGCCCTTAGACATTTTGGGGTGCTGGGTTTTATCCGTGTAATGTTTTTTTGGCCCACAAGCTTGTAAGTTTTGGTTTGCTTGTTTTGTGTTTTTTTACAATGTAGCTTCATTATCGATTTATTAATCCCCAAACTTTTGTCACCCACAGAGGAACAGAGGTGTCAGGAAGAGATCGTGAATTGTGTGGGCCGTATGCGGGAGCAGGTCACCGGGCTTATGCAGGGCCTTGACCATCTGTTGGTACTCCTTAGGAATTAGTTTTTTTTTTTTTTTTACAAATTGTTTCTTAATAAATCTGTTTTAAATCAAGCTCTGTCTCATGCGCTTGGAGTAAATCCAAGATTCTTTACACTGACATAAGTAGACTCTTCAAGCAAGGTTTGCCACAGAATCTCACTACAGATTGTGTGTTGTATTTTGAATGCAAACAGGCACAAGAAACACCTCCCAGTACCAATGTCATTTTCCTTTTTTGTGGTGGTCAACATGATAGTTTACACCATTTTTCAGGTTCCTATTTGGGGGCCAAACTGCTTAGGACAATCTTACGAAGGCAACTGATTGTACACGATTCCTTGTTGTGTTGGTTAGTACCCCGAAAACATATTACATTTTAGCTCCACTTGCTTCATTACTGGGTTACCCCTTAGGTAAAATTAACGTTTGGGAGTTTGTTTACACTTGCTTCTAACGTGCCCAAAAAGGAAACAAATTACACTCTCCAAATATTTATTCACAACAGAAATCAAAATACAAAGTGGTCACTCACAAACAAAATACACAGTGATAATCAGAAAAACACCACATACCAAAAACACTAAACAAACACACAGCAAATCAAGAACTGGTTGACGAAGGTCCATGCCCACATGATTTCAAAAATATGGCGTTGCAATATTGGTGTCAGAATATATTCCCGAAGTTTCAACAGAAAGGTTTTTGAAGGGTAGCAGGAAGTAGTCATCGTGGGAGTGCCAAAGATTATGCAAACAAACAGAAGATGGTGCAAGAATTAAGATAAAAAAAGATGAACGTTAAAAAACCGTAACACATTGGGTATACACACTGTTGTTTGATCAATAATTACCTAAAATATCGGGCCACCACATCATCGCGTATGGCCCCCCCTCATACTGACCTCTGACCAACCTCGGGGGGGCCATCCTCAGGTAAGGCATCCTCTGGCTGCATTGGAACACCACTCCTTATGGCGATGTTGTGAAAGATCCCACACAGGACCACAATTTTCGAAACCATATCCGGCAAATACATGAGCTCGCCACCAGAGCGGTGGAGGCATCTGAATCGGCCTTTTAAAAGGCCGATACAGTGATCCACCACTTGCCTGGTGGCTGCAAGTGCGGTATTAAACTCACTTTGTGGACCTGGTGTGGGAGCCAAATAAGGAGTGAGCAGCCAGGGCATGCAAGGGTATCCACTGTCTCCTGTGAAAAAGAATAGACAACATCAGGATCACTGTGTATCAAGCTTAACATTGTTATGTTCTAAAGGTCTCCACTTACCCAGAAGCCATGCATCACCAGCTTGTAGGTTGTTTAATTTGTGCCATATCCCTGATTGCCGGATGACGAAGGAGTCATGTGCACTTCCTGGTAATTTTGCATTCAGGGACAGGATCTGGAGGGAGGCATCACATACCACCATTACATTCAGGGAGTGATAGTGTTTCCTATTTTGAAATATGGCCTCCAGCCGTGCTGGAGGCTGAAGTGGTATGTGAGTACCATCCACAACCCCTATGATGTGTGGGAAGCCAGCTATTTGGTAAAAATTGGCCTTGGCCACACTAAGGGCACCCATATCCAAAGGCATTTGAATAAAATGATGGAGGTGCTTGAAAAGTGCCTCCATCACTGCACTCAGGATCCGGGAAAAGGAGGATTGTGAGATGCCCACCACTATTCCCACCGTTGTTTGAAACGATCCTGAGGCACAGAAATGTAACACCGCCATAAATTGCGTAAGTGGTGGTATTGCTGTAGGACTGTCAATTTGCCGCTCAAGATCACTCTCTATTAATGAGAGAGTGTCTATGATGATTTTGGGAGGAAGACGGTAGCATCTTAAAACCTCATCATCGGGCATTCCAAAAAGGGTGACATGTGTTCGAAATATCTGGGGCCTTGCACGCCTACGATGCCTACGCCTGGGACGAGATTGAGGTTGGTCGGCTTCCGGGAGCATGGCCAGAACAATCCGCCCAAGATCAACCTGAAATGGCAAGATTGGAATGTAAGGCTTTGGACCCACCCCAAAAGAAAATTAAAAACAACTTAGCTTGATGATACCATCCATTGCTGCTTACATGCCGGGGTATTGTCATGATACGTCCAAACTGAAATTAATCACAAAAATAATTTGACAAATTTCACTCTGTGCATTTTTGTTTCTAAATTTTGTGCTAGACAAACCTTAAAATATGCAAAACACACATTTGGCAAAAGAGCAAAAAGACATTGCACACAGTACATCAAAATGGTTTGAAATGTTTGCCAAAAAAGCGAAAGGGCAACCACAAAAAAATTTACCGGATTAATAAGCATTTAAAAATGCGCTAATTAGTTCGCAAATGCAAGTCACAATAGTAAGTAGTAAAAATGCGCTAATTAGTTCGCAAATACAAGTCACAATAGTAAGTAGTAAAAATGCGCGAATTAGTTCGCAAATACAAGTCACAATAGTAAGTAGTAAAAATGCGCTAATTAGTTCGCAAATACAAGTCACAATAGTAAGTAGTAAAAATGCGCTAATTAGTTCGCAAATACAAGTCACTATACAAACTGAGAAAAATGCGCTAATTAGTTCACAAATACAAGATAAAAAATGGACTTACCAAGAGCAAATATATAAGAGTCCAAATCAAAAGGTCTTTGGGTCCGAAAATAATAAAAAGTTAAATATATGAAAATATGGATCCAAAAATTAAAAACAAGAAGAAACACAATGAGACAACAATTGATCAAAAGTTAGACTTCACAAAACTTACCAAATCAAGAAACGAGGCCAAAAAAAAAAAAACCAAAAAAGAGAATGGAAAATAAAAACGCAAATCTACCAAACAAAATAAACTCCAACCGCCAACTCCTTTATCCGCAAACAAGAAACTCCAGCCAAGGTGACCTCCAACAATCCAAAAACGCCACCTCGACTCGAGACACACCAAGCCATAAATAGTGTTTCGTTTCCGGCACAAATTAAGGAGGGATCATAGGAACGCACAATCAATGATGCGGCCGCAAAATAAGGACGCATGTATAAATAAGTCACGAAAACACATTAAAATTCTGGTGTATTTCTTGTTTGGACCTCAGACATGGCGACAGACCAGGGAAACAATGCCCAAGAGTCAGGCGGTAAGTCTTTCATGCATTTGTATCAATGATTAATTTGAAACATAAGATTGGGCAAGTTGTGATTTTGCGAAATATGAATATTTACACAAATAGGTGAGGAGGATGACATGGAAGAGGCTGCTGGGCCCAGTATTCCGGCCAAAGCTGCCAAAAAAAAAAGGCAGCCACATTTCACAAGAAAGGAGATGGAGGTTTTGATACAGAAGTGTGTGGACATCCTGCAACAGGCAGACAGGAATATGAGTCTAAGCCAGAAGGGGAGAATGTGGGAAGAGGTAGCCGTTGCTGTCAATAGGGTGGGTGATTATGTCCGTCTAGCCCGGGATGTCAAACGGCGGTAAGTAAACACTTGCCCCCCCTAAAAACAAACACCATTTTAAACAAAAGGATAATGGCTTCCACTTTTTCCCACAGATGGGGCGACTTCAAATATCGCCTAAAGCAAAAACTCACGGACAGGGCTAGGCATGCAAGGGGGACAGGTGGGGGTCCCACCCCTGTGTCATTGGAGTTGACGGATTTAGAATAGCTGGCACAGGGGTGTGTGCAGCCTGTGGAGGTGTTTGGCGTGTCCAACATGGATACGGACATGCCAGACTTTGCGGCTCCTCATGTTGTCCCAGGTAAATCTTTTGATGTCACCAACTCTGAAATGTTATTGTGCCAATATGTAGATTCTAATGTGAGTCTTTTCTCTTTTTCCTAACAGAGACACAGGCGGATGAGTCTGCTCAAGAGGGGAGCCTTGGTCGCCGAATTTCTGCTGGCTCGGCAGGGGAGGAACCAGTACATCCGGCTGAGGACCCTGCAGAAGCCAGTCCAGGGCAATCCCCCTCGCAGGCAGTGTCCCTCCTCACAGAACTCAATTTCAAATCGGATTTCCATACGGAGATTCTGCAGAGGATGGACGCCAGTCTGCTACGGGTGGCTGAGGCCCTGGAGCAAAATGCTGCGGCCAACGTGACCATTGGTCAGGCCCTGGCGGAAAATACCAGGGCCAACATCAGCATCGCCAATGCCCTGGAGCAGCTCGTTTGCCAGCACATGGTGGAGCCGACCTCCCTTCCTGCCGGAACATCAGGATCCTCCACCTCTGGCACAACATCAGCTAATCCTCCAAATGTGCCTAGCCCTGTGCCTAGTCCAGAGGCCACAACATCTGCCTCTGGACAGGCCAGCCCGATGACATCCCGGACCCGGTCTGGCGCCCTCCCTCCCCCATCCAAACGGGTGAAAAAACGGTGACAGCAATGGTGACTTTTCCCACAATCCTTCTGTGCTTGGCTCATATTCCTTTCTTGTCAAAACTTCCCTCTCCTTTCTTGTGAAATGTTTTTAATTTTTTGTTGTATGTTTATGTCAACAGTTATGTTGGGCCAATTTGTTTGATTTTGGGACAGATCTTTGCCAAAAAAAGATGTCCCCAAATTTTTTATTAATTTATTTTTTGTTTGAGCAATAAATTGACACCAAAAATCTGACATTGGATTGTGAAATTATTGTACAAATGGGTTACATTTAATCCTGGACCAAAAGGCAAAAACTGGCAAAAAAAAATTAAAAAAAATGTAAAAAAAATGGGCTCTTTAAGGAACGTTTAAAAATTCATATAACGAGGCAAATTCAAGAGGCAAAAATAAAATGGTGAGAAAATTAAAACATGATGACATTATTGTTACAATAGGCCCTAACCACCATATTGAGGGCAAAATAAACCCCCACAAATGTACGCAAATTGATTGTGTCATCCTGACATTAGCAGCTCTGATTTCCACCTGCGTACGGTTTTGTGCTATCCCAAAAAACTGATTTCAAAACACATACCAAGCCGGTTTTCAATCCAACACTAATTGCTTTTCAGCCCTCCCGCGATTAATCGCAACAACATCGTGGAGTCCCGGGACGGAGGAGAAGGCCATCGCCAATGTGGTCGAGTAATCCAGACCCTAAGCTGTGCGAGCATTTTGAAGGGAAAGTGGATCATCCAGTGACGTATGAGTCGGTCCGAACACATTTTACGCTCGCATCTGCTAATGTATGTACGCCCCAAAAACGCCTCGCCACGCCTGCGTTTTTCCATCTCCACCCCCGTCCACACCCAAAAATGCCCTGTTCTGTCAATCACATTTGACATGTCACTTCCTGTACGCTATTTGACGAACGAGACCAAAAAAGCTCGCAATCTGCCGTACGCACATGCGCAGTGTTACACCGACGCATGCGCGGTTATTCAACATCGGAACGCAACGAGCATACTGCTGTTTGCGAGTGGCTCTGAATGAGGGCCTATGTATGCAAAAGTGTTATTGCTGCATATTTAAAGATATTCTCCTTGACTACAAAAAAGCAAAACTAAATACAGTACAGTATATCTAAACACTGCTCATAAAGACATGCTTTCAAACAGTTCACTAAATGGTTTTAGATGTTCAAATGCTCAATAATATCAATGTGGAAACTGAACTGTCCTAAATATTACTTGCATTATACAGTACAATAAGTATCTAATAGTGACAAATTGACTATATTTTCCAACAAAAAGAGAATGCTATCAAATTATATTAGTGCTGTACATTACCATATATGTCATTAGAACACATATACAGTAGATGTATCTATAATGGGTGCATGGTGAGGTGCACAATGGACCCTAGCAGTGGCATCAGTCGGGGGGGTGCGGACCTCACCAAGGGGTAAGTTTACTAAATTGAGAGGCTTTTAGAAGTGAGTTTTAGAAGAGATGTTGCCCATAGCAACTAATCAGATTCTAGCTTTTATCTTTCAGAAGGTGTTAGTTAAATGTTAAGTAGAATCTAATTGGTTGCTATGGGCAACATCTCTTCTAAAACTCACTTCTAAAAACATTTACCCCCAAGTGTCATCCTGAGGAAGGGTGACACCAAAATGCAGATTCCAACTCAGTGACAGGGAGCCGGGCACTGCACACTAACATCACTGTACAGCACCCTGCTCAGGGCCATCTCTTCCATTGGGCTTTTTGGGCAGATGCCCATGGACCTGAAGGTTATAGGGGCCTGCCAAAACAACCCCCTGCAGCCATTTTTTAAAACAGAGCGGGTCCTTGAGCCTCAAGGCTTGAGGACGCACTGTGGCCCTCATTCAGAGGCGGTCGCAAGAAGCGATCGCTCTCTCTGAATTAGGGCGGCCGCTTCTTTTTAATAGTGCGGCCTCCTGGTCGCTAGCTAAGTTGTGGGTTACCACCCACAGCTTAGTGACAGACCAGGGTGATGGTCGGGATGGTCAAGACCATCACAACCATCGGGGCTTGCGACGAGACCCTAAGGTTGGGTCTTGGCAAGCGCAAGCCCCAGGGAGCTTCCTGATCTGATCGAGCAGGAAGCTCCCAAACTGACATCATTACTGATGTCAGTGCGGCTGCCCCAAATGGCAAGCATTCTTTTGGGAACGCCTCCGTTTGGCCGGCCACCCCCCAGCCCGCCTCCCAAATGGGGCTAGGTGTCAATCACCATCGACAGCTCGCCCCCTTTGGTGCGAGACCCGTAGCGATGGAGCGCCCGTCACTAGCCGGGTCTCGCCCATGCGCACATCGGAGCCGGCTCCGACGTGCGCATGCCCAGTGGGCAAACATCGACCTGGTTGTGAGCACTCAGTGCTTGCACCCGGGTCTGAATAAGGCCCTGTGTGTGTTCTGTGCAGGGACGCTGACACAGGCAGAATCAGTGGGGGCCGCTCCTGCAACTGCTGCCTGCCGGCCCACACTAACAGGAGGACGAATGTGCCTCCTCTAACCTGGGAACCCCGCCATGGACTGATTGGCCAATTTTTCTCCTCAGCCACTGATGCTGACCACAATGAGGGTGGAGTCAACGTGACAAGCCCTGCCCCTTACACCCAAGAATCGTGCCATTATGGAGGGGGCAGAGCCTAGACATGGGAGTTGCATCCTGCTGTTAAGTGTGATAATTATGTATTGTATGTGTTTTAGCATGTGTATGTATGTGTCTAGTGTTAATGTGTATATATGTGTATGTAGTGTGTATATATCTTTATGTATATGTTTGTGTGTATATATGTGTATGTATGTGTTAGTGTGTATGTATGTGTATGTAGTGTGTATATATCTGTATGTATGTGTTAGTGTGTATATATGTGTATGTAGTGTGTATATATATATATATGTATGTAGTGTGTAGATATGTGTAAGTACTGTGTATATATGTGTATGTAGTGTGTATATATCTGTATGTATGTGTTAGTGTGTATATATATATATATATATATATATATATATGTATGTAGTGTGTATATATCTGTATGTATGTGTTAGTGTGTATATATGTGTATGTAGTATGTATGTATGTATGTGTTAGTGTGTATGTAGGGGGTATATATGTGTATGTATGTGTTAGTGTGTATATATGTGTATGTATGTGTTAGTGTGTATGTATGTGTATGTAGTGTGTATATATCTGTATGTATGTGTTAGTGTGTATATATGTGTATGTAGTGTGTATATATATGTATGTAGTGTGTAGACATGTGTAAGTACTGTGTATATATGTGTATGTAGTGTGTATATATCTGTATGTATGTGTTAGTGTGTATATATGTGTATGTAGTGTGTATATATCTGTATGTATGTGTTAATGTGTATATATATGTATGTAGTGTGCATATATCTGTATGTATGTGTTAGTGTGTATATATGTGTATGTAGTATGTATGTATGTGTTAGTGTGTATGTATGTGTTAATGTGTATATATGTGTATGTAGTGTGTATATATCTGTATGTATGTGTTAATGTGTATGTATGTGTTAGTGTGTATATATGTGTATGTAGTGTGTATATATATATATATATATATATATATATATATGTGTATGTATGTATTAATGTGTATATATGTGTATGTAGTGTGTATATATCTGTATGTATGTGTTAATGTGTATGTATTTGTTAGTGTGTATATATGTGTATGTATGTGTTAAAGTGTATGTATGTGTTTGTAGTGTGTATATATCTGTATGTATGTGTTAGTGTGTATATATTTGTATGCAGTGTGTATATATGTGTTAGTGTGTGTATATGTGCATGTATGTATGTTTATGTATGTTAGTGTGTATATATGTGTATATGGTATATGTTTAATATTCCGGCGGACGGAATCCTGGACGTCGATATACCGACGTCGAATTCCCCTTGCCCAGCATAATGCTGAAGACGATATTCCGAAGACATCAGGATACTGACATCGGCATCTCGACCCCCGCCATCCCGAAGATAAGAATACGGTTAAGTATGATACTTAACCTGGGATGGGGGGGTTAGGTTTAGATACCCCTGGGTGGAGATTAGGGTTAGGCACAACCCCAGGGAGGGTTAGGCCATGGGGTGGTGGTGTTAGGATTAGTCACCCCCTGGGGACGGTTAGGCTTTGGGTGCAAGAAGGGGGGGTTAGGCACCATGAAGGGAGGGGTTAGGTGAGAGAGGGGGATGATTAAGGTACTTACTGTCCCTGTCGGGATTGTAGATGATTGGCCATCTTGTGTCGGTATTTGAATCAGAGTCTATTCAGCCGCTGGCTATTCATACCAAACCTGTGTATGTATGCTAGTGTGTATATATGTGTTAGTTTGAGTATACTGCATATATGTTATATAGCATGTATATATGTGTATGGGTTAATGTGTATATATGTGTGTTATATATATTATATACATATTACATACTGTGTATATATATATACAGTCAGGTCCATAAATATTGGGACATTGACAGAATTTTCATATTTTGTCCTCTATTCACCACCACAATGGCTTTGAAATGAAACAAACAAGATGTGATTTACATGTGATTTACATGTGATTGTGATTACATCCAAATCAGGTGAACGGTGTAGGAATTACAACAGTTTCTATATGTGCCTCTCACTTTTTAAGGGGCCAAAAGTAATGGGACAAATGAAACAATCCTAAATCTAACTTTCACTTTTTAATACTTTGTTGCAAATCCTTTGCAGGCAATTACAGCCTGAAGTCTGGAATTCATAGACATCACCAGATGCTGGGTTTCATCCCTGGTGATGCTCTACCAGGCCTCTACTGCAAATGTCTTCAGTTCCTGCTTGTTCTTGGGGCATTTTCCCTTCAGTTTTGTCTTCATCAAGTGAAATGCATGCTCAATTGGATTCAGGTCAGGGGATTGACTTGGCCATTGCATAACATTCCACTTTTTAGCCTTAAAAAACTCTTTGGTTGCTTTTGCAGTATGCTACGGGTCATTGTCCATCTGCAATGTGAAGCGCCGTCCAATGAGTTCTGAAGCATTTGACTGAATATGAGCATATAATATTGCCCGAAATACTTCAGAATTCATTCTGCTGCTTTTGTCAGCAGTCACATCATCAATAAATACAAGGGAACCAGTTCCATTGGCAGCCATACATGCCCACGCCACTACACTACCACCACAATGCTTCATTGATGAGGTGGTATGTTTTGGATCGTGAGCAGTTCCTTTTCTTCTCTTCCCATCACTCTGGTACAAGTTGATCTTTGTCTCATCTGTCCATAGGATGTTGTTCCAGAACTGTAATGGCTTTTTTAGATGTTGTTTGGCAAACTCTAATCTGGTCTTCCTGTTTTTATGGCTCACCAATGGTTTGCATCTTGTGGTGAACCCTCTATATTCACTCTTGTGAAGTCTTCTCTTGATTGTTGACTTTGACACATATACATCTACCTCCTGGAGAGTGTTCATGATTTGGCCAACTGTTGTGAAGGGGTTTTTCTTCACCAGGGAAATAATTCTTCTGTCATCCACCACAGTTATTTTCCATGGTCTTCTGGGTCTTTTGGTGTTGCTGAGCTCTCCAGTGCATTCTTTCTTTTTAAGAATGTTCCAAACTGTTCATTTGGCCACACCTAATGTTTTTGCTATCTATCTGATCGGTTTGTTTTGATTTTTCAGCCTAATGATGACTTGCTTCACTGATAGTGACAGCTCTTTGGATCTCATATTGAGAGTTGACAGCAACTGATTCCAAATGCAAATGTCACACCTAGAATCAACTCCAGACCTTTTACCTGCTTAATTGATAATGAAATAACAAGGGAATCGCCCACACCTGTCCATGAAATAGCTTTTGAGTTGATAGTCCCATTACTTTTGGCCCCTTAAAAACTGGGAGGCACATATTGAAACTGTTGTAATTCCTACACTGTTCACCTGATTTGGATGTAATTACCCTCAAATTAAATCTGAAAGTCTGCAGTTAACGCACATCTTGTTTGTTTCAATTCAAAACCATTGTGGTGGTGAATAGAGGCCAAAATGTGAAAATTCTGTCAATGCCCCAATATTTATATATATATGTGTGTGTGTGTGTGTTTTTATGTGTGTTTTCCCCCCAATAATTCAATAATTCTTTTTTTTTCACTTTGGACTCGGCACGCGTGACCTCATGACGTCACAGAAAGCTGCTGGAAGGAAGAGATCAGAGGAGCCATGACTCATGAGGAGCAGTGCCAGCCAGACCTGGAGGAGAAGAAGCCAGAAGAAAGAAGCACTCTTCAAGGAGATAAGGTAAGTCATGACTCCTGAGACATAGTGGTAGCAGGAAAAGGGAGAGGGGGGCCCAGGGGTCCTGCCTATTTAGTCAGTCCCGGGCCATAACATCCTGATGGCAGCCCTGGTTCTGTGTCCGCAGCAACAGCGATTGGTTTGGGAGATGCTGTTGGCAGTGATTGGTTGCTTTTGACATACCATATCATGGGTGGGTAGAGGCCCAAGTGCATTGCTTTGCCCAGGGCCCACACTGCTGTTAAGACAGCCCTGGCCCAGCTGGTTATTGAAGAGGAGCCAACAGTGCAGGGTGAGTCTCTGGTGGTAGCCTGGCATCTCTGGTGAGTGCTAGGCTTGCCCCCAGAGTGATGAAACCAGGAGTAAGAAGATCAGCACAGTTTTGGAGTTTATTTGCCAGTAACTTTGTGGGAGAAACACACACGTAAAGTAAAAAAATAAATAAAACAGTTTTATTCAAAATTGGTCATGTTATTGAAGCAAGTCCATGGCTTTGGATACCTGAGATTGTTTTCTAGATTTAAATAATCAATTATTTTCATTGGTTTTAGGGTGCATTTATCAATATGTCTATTTATTATGTTGTACACTGTACTGTAGATAATATTCTTTGAAATACTAATTTTAGCTTATGTGCCTATTAATCAAACAAGAGATAAAGACAAGCATTGTAATTTTAAAAGTGCTCTAAAATAAAAGACAACATTACATTTAACTTTTATTCGTACAATATAAAATAATTGAGATAATTGACATCAGAATAAATATAAAAATAAGCTGAAGCATTATGTGTTTAATGAATTAAAAAACAAATGTCTTTTTAAAACTTTGTCATCTGTGCTTTTTTCAAAGTATCAAAGTATCATGGGCCAAATGTAATAGGGTGAGAGAATAGAAAATGTGAGTGTTTAGCAGGAAACTCTCACACTATTACTTTGGTCAAGTTTTATCTTCAAAATTGGAAAACATCTGGACGAGTGTTTAATCGTGAGAGTTTTTTGAGTCTGAAAAACATGCAAGTTTACATGCTCTCGAACTCTATTATATTTGCAGAGCTTAAAAAGTTTGAGAGTTTACTGGTAAACTTTCACATTTTCTAAAATCTCACCCTATTATATTTGGCTCCATGTATCTAATAAAACATCGATCTAAGCTGCATTTTTTAGCATGACTGCAGGTCCATCTTTCCCATTTTAAGTGTTTGTATTTATTATTTGACTTTTTAACACCAACAACCTAGTTAAATGTACTTACTGTATTGTATTTTATTTTATTAACTTAGTCATTTTCTGTTGAAGGAACAGCTTGGATCACAGTTGCTAATACGCACACAATCGGCCAATTGTTGTGTACTACACATGTGTATGCATCGCAGTGCACTTGTGCGAACCAGTCACTGCATTTGGAACTGCGATCACAGAGACTATGCAGACCCATCGCAGAGTGATTGACAGGAAGTGCCATTTGTGGGTGGTGACAGGGGGAGGAAGGTGAAACAAAGGCGTGCCAGTGCGCTTGAACGCCATTGCATGGTCATGCATAAATTATCCACTGCAATGCCCTACGCAGCCTGAGGCTTCATAGCATGCACTGAAGTTAGTAATTTCTGAGTATGGTCAGACCTTATAGACCCAAAAGATTGTTGGATTGCGCTTCAGAGTGAAGCTTAATAAAATTTACTACAATGTAATAACCACTTGACTTTGAAACAAAATATTTAGACAAGGCTTCTCTTATTAAAATATAACAAATTTAATATACATAATCAAAATTAGCAATTTTGACACATAGGAGATATAACAAATCTACCACATAATAAAACATACATGTATAAAATAGTGTCCCTTGGACTTAAATCGGTCCTTGTATAAAACGATGTAAAATATGAAACCAGGTATGAGTATATGATAAATATGAGTATAAATCATCACTAATGAAATGCAATTAGTTACAGTCAAAGTTTATTTGCATACATATAGTATGCAATGCTCACCGGCAAGCTGAAAAGCACTAATTGGGATTCCTTTAGCTTAAGTGTACAGGATCCATAGGAAATGCTTTCACTCAAAATCAGTGTCTGCCTCCCCGTATAACTTGTGGAGGATGGTGGCAGTGCATCTCCGCTGTATGGTTCTCCTCCTGAGTCTGGGGAAACACAGTGTTTCTGTTTACAGCGGCTGGTGTGGTATCCCAGCACTGATCGCACCGGGTCCTCCCCTGTTACGATCCTCTCGCAATTGCTAGGACCAAGATGGAGGTGTTGGAGATACGTGGCACATCGAAGAACAAACACAAGAAGTATAGTTAAATCATGGCAGTTTACTAAATAAATTATATGATGGACCAGTGAAAACACAACATGTCAATGGTGCAATAAGGAGCTGAAACCATAGGACAGTCAATAGAATATACTGTAGGTTTACAGTCCAAACTAAAGTTGTTAAATGGCCAGGAGGCCTAGTAGACAGCAATGCTTGAAACGTGGTTTTGAAGCAGGATTGCTGTATGGCCTGAAGGGCCTAGTAGACAGTGTAGCTAGAAATATGGTTTAGAAGCAGGATAGCTGTATAGCCTGCAGGGCTCTGTAAACAGCGATGCTTGAACCGTGGTATAGAAGCAAGATAGCTGTATGGCCTGTAGGGCTTAGTAGACAGCGATGCTTGAACCGTGGCATAGAAGCAGGATAGCTGTATGACCTGGAGGCTCTGTAGACAGCGATGCTTGGACCCAGGGTACTTGGGTCACTTAAAAGCCGGTGAGCAGAATACACGCAGCATGTAGAAAATATAGCTGGAAGTCTAGATGCACAGAGAGCAGCTTGCATAACCAAAAGTTCCACATGAAAACTCTATAGCCAACAGGGCGGTGACAGTCCAGGAAGTTCAAATAGGATCAGATGCCAATCAGGCTACACTAGGAGGAAACATGTGAAATCCTCTGACGTCTGGGTTTCCTAGCAACTGGCAACCTAGAAGCATGGTCAGGAGCAGGAAGAATACTGGCAGGAGACAAGTCCTGGACTGGACTTGTAACATCCCATGGGGATCACTTGCCTCTGGTTACAGCCGGTAATAGCCACTTGATACTGGATGCACACTGATGGGCATTGGTAAAAAATAAAGTCCTCCAAGTAGTACAGGTTCACACAATGTGACAGAGCTGGTATATCTGGATTGCCTGGATGCAGTCTGTGGACACTATTGTCCTTTTGTCAACTGTTTCCACTTCCTTCAGGGAGCTTTATCAAGCGTTGCAAAATTTTGGAGTTACTCTATAATGCCCTGGCAAAAAATACAATAAAATGAGTGTCTTCAGTTATTTATTATACAAAATACACAGTATATATGAATATCACCAGACTCATTCCAAAAAAAAATCTCAACAAATACAGATAATTCTCTTTGTAATCATTGGTCAAATTGTATTTGGAGGTAATCAGAGTAAGACTTACAGTATGAAATAAAGTTGTATTACCTTTGGGATAATGTTTGAGAAATCTGTACGAGTGACTGTGACAGTTACATTTGTTCTAAAGTCAATATAATTAAATTGAAATATAGATACTAACACTTAATGTATGTAAGATAATCACCCAAAGTAAATAGCTATAACATCTATTAAAAAAGATGAGGCTACATAAATAACACATATAGTAACTAAGGATAAGCGTAGACATAAAGAAATAATTATTCTGCATCTTCCTGGAATTTCTTCTGTGACCGGATTACGTAGCTCATTTTCATCTGCCCTTATTTAAAATATGAAAAACAATATATCTCCTGTTAGAATTATATACTATCATTAGAATAAGTGACTTAGGTTTCCCACATTTAGACCATGAAAACAGGCTACTCTCTAGATTGAATCTGTCAGGAATGTAAAATATTAAATGGCAAAAATAAAACTACATTTAATTCTGTACATTTTTTAAAATTGCCTTAAATAACTTTTTCTTAAAATATAAATTGCATCCTACAAAATATTCACATTAAGTGGCAAATTTAGAACTGCACATGTCCTGTAACTTTCATTTGATATTGGTCCATCAACAGACACATCATCATCATCTACACTACTAGACACAGATACATTTCTTACTAACAGAAACTTTTGGTCACCTGCTAGACACAGTGTTTTTTGTGTTAGCAGCAGTTGGTCTGTTGAAAGACACAGCTGTTGGGACAGAAGCAAGCTTTAAAGTGACACTTGTCGCATCAGGCTACCATTTATGTACAGTAATACACCGTGGCATTTTAAGGGAAAGGAACACATTGCATCATGTACAATGTGTTTCTGAAAACATTAATGGTTTTATTTAATGTTGTTCGGAAAGTCAAAATTTGATAGTTATTTGGCGTGTTTTGCCACAGGATTTAAAGTATTTCTTTTTCTTTTCTGCCACTTATCTGCTCTAAATTTAGTGTAAAAAATCAGCTTTCATTAAATAAGGTAGACAGGCTGGGCTAGTCACAATGAAACTGGGACTAGTTAGCTCTAAACAAACAGGTCACAAAAAATACAATATATGCATATAAAATGAAATCATAATATATGTATTATAAATCATAACATAATTCTAAAGTTGTGCACAACTAATTCAAAATAAAAATAATTAGCATATATACGATTACACTGTAGCAAAGAAAACTCACAAGAGTACAATGTTTCCATCATTACAGAAGATAAATGTATTCTATACAATAGTTTCAATGTGCAGGTGGATATATATAAACTGCAAACAATCCCGAATAAGTTCTTACAAGTAGCCGCTAGAGAATGAATTATTATGATGTAGGTTGTGAGAATAGAAGAGGTTCAATAGTAATTAAGTTCTTGAAATATGTGGAGTGGTACTCCAGTTTGAAACGCAAACAGATGTATTCCACTAATAGTTGGTCTCTGATACAATAGAGCTTCTCTAATTAAAGGATTACACAATCTGAAATATACCTTGACATTTCTCCACAGTGTTTTGTGATTTCTTCGAAGGTTAAGAAGCTATGACCACAATAAATGTTTAATCTCATAATGGCCAATCATAGCAAACCATCACTTAGCCAACAGCTGTACAGTTGTACAATATCATCAATGGTTTGCTTCGACTTTATAATATCAAAGTCATTTATGCAAGAGAGCACAAACCAGACTTAAATAGCCTTTTTGGGGCATACTTGTGTACCCCAAAAAGGCTATTTAAGTCTTGTTTGTGCTCTCATCAATAAATTACTTGGAATATCTGGGAGCAGCACCAACCTAGTGCTGCATGAGATCGGTCTTAATAACAGCTTTGCATAATGTTGGTCTGGAAAAGAGGATTATTAAGAGCTGAATGTGCTAAGGTTAATCATCTGTGGATTCAACTCTTGGATATTTATAAAACTTTATAGTACTCATTTCTAAAGTAAACTTATCTACTAGAAGTTTACATGGCAATGCTACTGTATGTGTGCTTTTTATTTTTGAGTTTATACAGGTTGTGAGAGTCCCATTATTAGCTGCTGCTTTGTATAATATATTGAGAATATTTAATTGTTGCTGGATTTTAGATTTAGCATGCTATGAAACCTGCAGAATGCATTCATGTCATAGATGGAACCAGGACCTACCCGGGTCAGTAAGAGGCTAGGTGCTTAATTGATAAAGCTGGGTATACACTACACAATTTTTTGTGGAGTCGTGGTCTCTATGACCTCTCTGCATGACCAGCATGTAGTGCGTACACACATCTTTTGATGAATCACGAGGATGCTTCTTCCAGTCTGATGTGCTGCACACCAGATAGGATGATGCGACATACAATGTGGTGCAGTTAATTAACCATGTAATAATATATTGTGTCATCATATGGCAGATCATGTTGTACATACATTGCTGTACGTGGACACAATATTTCATTACATCATATTGATCTGTCACAAGATTGCCATGTTGCCAAAGTGTGTAACCAGCTTTAGGGTTTCAAGGTTATGGTAAAGAAAAAAAATTGGAAGCTGTGGTAACAACTTTGCCACTTCAGTTGTCCCAGTAAACTGTGACTAGGATAAATAAGACTCATCCCATCATTATACAAATTATTTATAATAAATACAACATGCACACATATTAATGCATCATAATCCGTCTTTTATCACTTTACAGAAATAAAATCTTTCTCGTACTGCAATAAGAAACTTTTTGCTTTGAAACCCAGAGTGAATAAAAAAAAACAGATTAAACTATGTGAACTGCTCACAATGTGCACCTGGTACATAGTAACACTGAATTGAATTGACCTGGACAAGCCTTCACCATTTATCCAATCATAAGCAGTTATGATTGGTTGATCAGTGAAGCCTTGTCTGGTTCAATTCCTTTGACAGTCATTCAGCACCTGGTGCTTATATCAAGCAGTTCATGTTGTTTAATATGTATTTGAGGATGACATTACTGTGAGAAATCAGGAAGATGAATTTTAAGTTTGCAAACTACTATATTCTTGTACTGGTCAGTCAAAGATAATTGCTGATAAAGTCTGACAATGTTCATCACTGCTGAGTTTCAGAAATGATGGAACATTACATGGCCGGTAGTCTGAAATCACTAAAGAGTTTGTTCATATCCTGGACAACAAAGACATTTAAAATATTGTAGCCATTGGTTGGATGTCGATACTTGATGACAATTGTGTGCTTGAGCTGATAAATGAACATTGACTTTTTCACATACAATAGTCAAGTGCTTTGCCAGAAACCTGAACAGATAACTGAAACATCACTTTATTTTATATATAGATGGTTTTTGATATATGATTTAGCATGTTTAATGATCAATATACCTCCTTTTTTCAGTTTAGTGCATGATTTTCTTCACCCCCTTACTGCCTACAGCCCTTGCTGTGCAACAATTGTTTTGTTTGTTGCGAGGCTTGACACCTAGCAACAGCTGGTGGGTTAGGTGCAAGCCTCCTGATGATCACTGAGAAGGAAAGAGAAATAAACTTTCACTTACCTTCTCACCAGCCAGGGGGAAAGGGGACAGCTGCAGAGACCGCTGGTCATGTGTGTGCGGTGTAGCCCCTCCTGCACCCAGCTGAGCATGGTTTATTTGTAATTGGATTTAAAAAAATTTAACTGACAGACCACAAGTAGTTAGAATTGGAGGTGCTGTGTTGGGGAAAGTGTTGATTAAGACTGGTGTTCCCCAGGGTTGTGTTCTCAGCCCCTATTATACTCGCTATTTACCCATGACTCCGTGTCGACTTCTGATTCTGTGAAAATCATTAAATTTGCTGATGATATTGCAGTCGTTTGGTTAATTAGTGGGAATGATGAGTCCCATTATAGAAAAGAGATCAAAAAATTGGTTTCTTGTAGTGGTGATAATCACTTGCTCCTAAATGGTGATAAGACAAAAGAACTGATAATTGATTTTCGTAGGAGATGTTTAGAACAGAAATTGCCAGTGTCTATTAGCAATCAGGATGTTGAGACAGTTGAGTTTTTTTAATTTTTGGGTATCCAGGTTGTGTCAAATTTGACATGGTCTTTAAACACACTGCCCCTAATTAAATAGGCGCAACAGCGCTTGTTTTTCCTAAGACGTTTGAGGGCTTCAGGAGTTAGTAAAGTCACCATGTTAAACCTTTACAGATGCTCAATTGAGAGCATTCTGAAGTTTGGTATTATTATCTGGTATGACAACTGCACAGCGAGTGAAAGGAGTGCACTGGAACGGGTTGTTAGGACTGCTAGCAAAATCATTGGCTTGCAGTTGCCAACTATCCATGATGATTATGGGCTTAGGGTTCTAAAGAGAACCAAGAGTATCATATTGGATCCAAGCCATCCATTTCATGAATTTTTTGATAAGCTTCCGTCTTTAAAGTGGTTCAGAGTACTTCGGGCACGTACGAGTCGCTTGAGGGTTAGTTTTCTTCCATCTGCTGTGCGCATGCTAAATGCTATGAATGTATCTCTTAGTTAATTTAACATCATTATTTTATGTAACTGTCTGTAATAACCTCTACCATGTATTGCTATTTCATCATTTATTTAGCGTGTTTTTGTGCAACGTAATTTCGTCTGTCAAACTTGTTTTGCCGATGATAACAAATAAATACAAATACAAATGTGCACTGGTCATGTGCACAAACATAAAAGTGTGCTGGCTACACCCCTTCCAGATTTTACCTGAGCACTGAGATGGATGACAACATATCAGTGTCTGCTACAAAAACATTGACTTTGTCTCCACTTCTCTGCAAAAGGAATTACAGGCAGTGCTCTAAGCAGGGCTTGCCACAGTATATGAGTAGTTCCTCTTCAGATGAGGAGATTATGTTTAAAAGGAGATAGCTGTTAAACCCTGTCAGGTCAGAAGACAGCAGGGAGAGATCAGAGGAAGGTAAGCTTACTCAGGCTGCTGAGTCCCCTTCCCCACCAAACATAATCTCATAAAGTGGTGAGAAAACACACTTCAAAAAAGAAACATGTCACCAAAGCACGTGCTGTCCCCATCCTGCTCATACAAAGCTGACACCACTGGACTGGGAGTCAGAGGAGGTGACTAGAACTAGTTTGTCTTCCTGCAGGGGCAAGTATAGCAACCTGTAAATGGGCCCAGTGGCTCTTGAAAACAGAATGCCCCCTTCTAAATTATATACTTCACATTGGGCACTGAGTGAATGCTGACAGGTGTGTAATTTCCCACAATTAGTCTTCTGAACTGCCCTCATTAAGGAGTGTGAAATGGTTCATTGTAACCATACCATAATTCAGGACATTCCTACCCTTTGATCCCCAGAGGTTGATCCAGCCCTTTCTTCACTCAAAGAAATGCTATTAATTACTGAGAAAAATACAGTACGAAGTCTCAGATGTTGCTGGCCCATTTGCTGTTTGTCCTAGACAAGGCACATAAAGAAGAATTCTCTAGCAGCTCCCTAGATGCCCTCATAGCTTTTAAAATGGCAATTTTGAAACCTATTAGTAGGGCTATATTCATGATCGGCCAGACCTTTGACTTTATATCTAACTCCTGCAGAACTCACTGGCTAGCTAGAGCAGGTCTCACTAATCTATCTCCCAGGCCCATAAATGTCCCTAATCTGACTATCTCTTACCTCTTTGGGCCTGACTTTATTGATGAGACTAAGGTCCATTATAAAGGCCTGCAAATACTTTGCAGACTTGACGGGCCACCTTCTTACCAAGTGCCCATATCACCAGGAGGGTCATTCACTCATAGCTAGCAGTTCAACCTAAAAGCAGTGAGGCAACCCCAGGGTACCCAAGGGGTGCTTTAATTGGACCTGAGTCACAAGAGGTGCTGTGTCTTGCAATACCAACCCCTCCAGGAAAGACAGAAGATATGTTAAGTGTCTTTTACTCACCCCCTTCTCCATGTCTTTCTCATACAATTGCTTCCTGGAGGCAGATTACCACAGTAAGGTGGTTATTAAAGATTGTAGAAAAAGGCCTGTCCCTTCATCTCTACAGGTTTTCTCAACAGATACTGTATTCCAGTGCACGAAGAATGTCAGACCTCTGCTAGACAATGTTTTGTCTCTTGCTCTATATTAGGGAAAAATACTGTAGAGCGGGTAGATTATATCCAAAACAAGCTGGATCAGTCACTTATTTCCTGTAAAGAAACAATACAGTTCATACAAACCAGTTTTAAACATCAGATCCCTCAACCAGTGCTTAAAGCCTTGTTATTTCCATATGGAGAGTCTGGGCGACATGCCTTTCCTGTTAGCAAATAATTATTTCTGTATCAAAAATTACATGAAAGAGGGCATTCATATGAATCAAGTTCATCCACTTCACAGGAGTTCTTCCACTTCCTGTGGAATGACACCCTCTACCAATGGACTGTCATGGTGTTTGGTCTGTCCAATGCTCCTTACATATTCACCCATCTCATAAAGGCAGTAGTCACACACCTCTATCAGAGGCATGCATTGGATCATCTATTTAGACAACCTCCTAGTGGTTTACTCGGACCAGGAGGTACTTATATCTCACAGGGACTTAATTTTATCTCTTCTCCAGTGTCTCTGTTTTACCGTAAACCTCACCAAACCAATACTGATTCCCTGCCAGTCAATTGTCTTCCTGGGGTTCCTCTTGGATTCCTTTTCTTTCTCCATTGCGGCAGACAAATGGAGAGAGATTCAGAATTTTGTTGCACAAGTTCTTCTTTCTCAGTCTCATTGAAAGATTTAGCCACAGTCATAGGGATAATGAGAGCATTGTATCCAGTATTTCTCTTTGGTCCCCTTCTATGCAGACATTCCCAGAAGCTTCTGTCAGCTCTCATCCATCAGGGGTTTGGCTGGTCGGACAAAATTCTCCTGACCTCTACAGTTCACAAGGAGATTAATGACTGGATAACCCTCCCATTTCCTCCTCCCAGACCACTTTTACCCCCTCCCACATACATTTCCATTACCTCTGATGTGTTCCTTGCAGGCTGGGGAGCTTTAACAAGAGACATAGCAGTATGAGGGAGATGGTCCACACAGGAGTCCACAGCCCACATAATCCTCTTGGAGTTGAGGGTGGCCAGGAATTTCACCCAGCTATACCTCAACAACAGGATGGCAGGTTCTTACCTCAACAAAATGGAAGGCATCTGCTCTCTCACCCTCTGTCAGTAGGCAGTAGATAATTGGAATTGGGCCATACACCAATCCATACTCCTATCCGCTATATACGTTCCAGGGGTACTGAATAAGCTCACTGACTCCCTATCCAGAAAGAGTATAACTCTGGATCATGCAACTCTGTGTTAAGAGATCTTTCTCAATATAGTAAAGACCTTTGATCAGCCACATATAGACTTGTTTGCAACCCCATCAAATGTGCAGGTTTCAACCTTTGTGTCCAAGATTTGAACTCAGGAAGCATCTCACATGGATGCCATGTAATTTCCCTGGACTGACCTTCTCTTTCCTCACTCCTTCCCACCTTTGGCATTGCTTTTGATGGTCTTCCACAAAATCAAAATATATAGGGTGACCCAGTTCATTCTTGTCTACCCCGTCTGCCCTTCCAGAGTTTGGTTTCACTTGATCTCTCAATTCTGCAAGGGACCAAAACTCCCTCTGGGAATGTCCCAGGACTGATTCCAAGGAACTCTGGATCTTCTACAGAGACACAGAACAAGGTTGAAATACCAGTCCATTTTATACCATATTACTACCCAACCTTATAAATCAAAACACTAGTTTGCAGGAATCTATGATCTGCTAACTATCTTTGTTGTAAGGAATAAAATTGCCATATTGCAACAGCTGGTGGGTTAGGTGCAAGTCTCCCGATAATCGCTGAGTAGGAATGTGAAAGAAACTGTGGAGGAGCAAAAACTACTGAATCTAGTTTGATGAACACTGCATCATTTGGTAGTGGAAACTCCTAGAAATAACCTGCACTTTGTATCACCTTGATCCGTCAATTTAAAGCTGAGGAAAAACAAAATTTATTGACATCATCAATGCAAAAGACAATTATGTGCATGGTCAGTAAGGGGCAGGGGGAGAGGTGCTTTGGGCCCACGTTCACTTGAATTATATAGGCTACATAGCAGTCTCTGCACAGAACACAAAATGACATTGGTGTGAGTGGTGGGTGAAGACACCACCAGTCTGTGTAGCACTGCTGGTCACATAGGACACTCCTATGCAAAGCAATAGGAATCAGTATGATTTATCGCTGGACCCATGCACGGCGGTTGGAATCCCGATAGCGGCATCCCAACAGAGGAGGAAATCCCGATCGTCCTAAGGTAAGTACTAACTAACCTGTTTCTACCATGTAACCCTAACCCTCCCTTAGGGATGCCTAACCCAACCTTTCGCCCCAGTGCCTAAATCCGGGGGGGGCCTAACCCTAAGTCCCCCCCCGGGGGTGCCTAACACTAACCCCCCCTTCTCCTAGCCTAAACCTAACCTCCCAGGGGAGTGTCTAACCCTAAGTCCCCCCAGGGAACCCTAAACCTAACCCTCTCCCCTCGCAGCTGTCCGAACTCGGTGCCCGGCGTCCATTTGATCGGAATGCCAGGCATCGGGATCCCAGTGTATGTCTAATGACAGGTATCAGCATTTCGATGCCTGTCTTTAGACCCTTGCCGGGATATGACAGTCGGGAAACCAGCTGTTGGGATTAGGCCCGACCCCTTCCCGATTTCATACCAAGCAATACAACTAGAACATCTCAAATGATAAAAATGTTGGCAAAAGCGATTTAGTTGTGGGCAAAGCCGCTGGCAACAGCTAGTTAAAATGTAAACACAAACAGTAAATAAAATATTAGCTTTTCTCACACTTTGTAGTTAGTATACTGTAGCTTTAACAAGGGAAATATATTCCCAAACTTGAAAATGCAGTTTAGAATATATTTTTAGACTCTACAGGAAGAAATACTAAAAATTAAAATCACTATGACTTCTAGCATTAATACAATAAAAGAGAGGGCACATATTATTTCCCTGAGCTGTAATTTGTAGTAGGTACAGTAGGCATCCTCCAACCTGCACAGCAGTAAAATTATGACATCTAGAGGAAGCTGATCTTGGAACAAGCATAGTACAGTCTTCAGCAGACTTGAGTTCTTCCTTTAGTCCCTGAATCCTACAGCTTTATCACAATAAGGCTGTTTTTTTAACCTGCTGTGTAGTAGATTAAAAATTATCACTGTATTGATTTTTTTTTTTTTATTAAAAAAAATTTCTGTGTGACTGACACTTAATAAGGAAAATATTTAATGTCAGTGATATAAATACTTTTTAATGCAATTTTATGTTATTATAGAATATCATTTAAATGAGCACTTCTACTACATTTGATTACATTAATCAATCCATGTTTAAATTACCTACGGAGATTATTGTGTTGTTTTAAAAGTTTGTCCATTAAATGGCAAAATATTGAGTATTAAATATTTAATTATGATCTTGTTCTTGTTCCTGAGTACTAACCCTAGATGATCTTGGTAATTGTCCATATGCTTTTTAAATCTTTCCTCATATGTAACTCTTTTCACCACTTTAAATAACATGAAATCCTCACTGAATTACTCATTCAATAGCTACTGCATCACAGTCATATTTCAGCTTATACATATAACCAAAAATCACAGTCAGTCAGGAGCGTATCTACCCCTTGGCCAGGATGACACTTGCCAGGGGCGCTGGCCAAGGGGGGACGCTGCTCAGTGGTATCACCCATGGCCAGGGAACCTGCCAGCATCCTATTCAGTAGGGTGAGTGACCATTGCCACGAGTGATGAGCAGAACGAGCCATTCAGTATTCTGCTCTGAGTACATCTCCCCTATCAGTCTGGGAGAGTGCTGGGTGGGAGTGTCCTGGCCAGAGTGTCGGATTAGGGGATGAGCACAGCAGGCATGTTAGACTAAACCCTTCTGTCTCATCTGTATCAAACCCAGAGCTAGATAGTCCCAGTCTATGTAAATCGCTGGCAGCGGCAAGTGCATATGCCTTTTTTTTTTTTAAACTATTCTAATTTGCACTGGCCCCGGCATCTGCAATGAAAGAGGAGATGATGGACATGACATACTACTTGTTCCCATAAAGGGAATATGTGGCTACTGCATTCTGTTTTCCAGGGGGCACAGAAATATACCAACCAGCACAGGCACAGCTCTTCTGGTGGGTGTCACATAACTTGCGCATGCCACTCCTCCTGACCTCTCCTCTGCTGGCTAGCTGGGTGCTTCACTTCCTGTGCCAGAGAATAGAAGATGGCAATGAAAATTGAAAATTTCCATCCAGGCACCAGCTGCCTGCGAGTCAGCTAGCAAATGCCCCCGGGGATTCATGTGGCTGCATGCTGTGAGGATCTTTGCAGCAGCTGCCTAGTTTAGCACTTCCTGAACTTCTACTCCACCTCCTCCCAGTGCTGCTGTCATTGAATAGGTAGGTGTTAGTAGTGTTAGTAAACCTCCTCTCCCAGTGTGTATTATTCACACCCCCTGTCTCTGTCCACTGGGGTTTATGGGCATCTGTGCCCCTATTTGTATTCCTGTGCTATGTCCAAACCTCCCCTCTGCTTCCCCATTTGTCTTTGTCAACCCCCCTATCCCCTTTCTAGTATTTGTATCCTGGGAGGTTAATGTATGTGCTTTAGGAATATATATATATATATATATATATATATATGAGGAGGTACAATTCTTAAGATATAAGATACAGGTTCCAGACACCTGGTGGAGGTGTGGAGGGGCTATCTGTTCCCACCCAGGTGCTGAATACCAAGGGCTGCATTTACTTTATTTTAGTCCATAGGGGCCCCATTGTCTTAATTGCCCCAGGGCCCCTCAGAGCCTTAATCAGTCTCTGGTCCTGGCAGAAGTGAGGTGTGTAATGCACATGGCCTGGGGCACTAATTGGCTGCAAATTGTTTCTGTAGGGGATGTGGCCAATGAGTGAGTGAGAGAGTGTCTGTTTTTGCTCTTTTCTCTGCTAATGTGCTGGGCAATACAGCATGTTCTCCACACACACAGACACACTTTCAGTATATTATGCTATATGTATGTGTAGTTTAGCATTATGTGGCATCTGTAGTCTAGCATAATAAACTACATAGCTAAATAGGTGGATGTAATTCTATAAAATAAAAGTGAGGCAAAGACTCCACTCTGTGTAATACCTACTACCCTACCATGTTCAAGCTGTGCCCATGCATTGGGAGGTAAATGGTTCTATAAGGGGTACTACTGTGTGGCACATGGTGAATAAAGGGCACAACTGTGTGGTGTAATGTGAATAAGGGGTACTACTGTGTGGTAACCTCATAATTCCTGTGTATAGTGCTTTTTTGCCCAGGGAATGATTTTCAGTGTTAAGGATAATCAGCAGGGATAGTGTGCTGGAGTATCTTGCTTGCCCTAGCAGCATAGTCCGACCTGTTACATTTGTGTACAATCAGCAATGATATATGGAATACATTTTTAAAGTGTTTGCTGAATTGGCTGCAGGCCAACAAAAACTGGCTACTGAGCAGCAAACACAAATCCAGCTACTACTTGGAGAGCTATAGGAAATAAGAAAAAGTGGGCAGGATCATGAAGTTTTACAAAAGCTCACAGCTTCAGATGATAGTGAGGGATTCTTGGGCACTTTTGAATGTACTGCTGCCCGATTAAAGTGGCCAGATGAGGAATTGGCTGCCCGGTTCGCTCCCTGTCTCACAGGGGAATCACAGCGAGCATATAGTAACCTGATGGTAGCAGAGGCTAGATCTTACCCTCATCTAAAGCAGGCCATTCCTAGCAGGGTTGGAGTAACCTGTCCCAGTAAAGTCCAGGAGTTCCATGAATTGCAGCTGAACCCCTCTGATCCTCCCAGAGTTCAACTGGCTAAGCTAGTCTGACTGAGTAAAGCATGGTTACAGCCAGAGAAACATGCAGCACTATGCATGGCAGAAATTGTTGCCTTAGACCATGTTTTATGGGTATTAGACCATGGGGTACAACACTGGGTCCTGTAAGCTGACCCACAGACATTTGAGGAGTTAGCAGTGGTAGTTGAGCTGCACTCTACTTTTGAAAAATGAACCAAAACTAAGCAAGAGTGGCAACCAGTGCAGAAGCCCAGAACTCAGGTACCCATTGCTAAGGACAAAACCCTATTTCCTGTGGTGTGTTTCAACTGTGGTGACTCCAGTCATATGAGGTGGGACTGTCCAAAACAGGGTGAATCAATGGATTGCAGCATGGGGAAAGCAACCCGACCTATGGTCAGCATGGCTGCTGAGACCATCTCTCCGGCAGAAACCTCCCTATTCCGTAAGATGGTACAAGTGGATGGCTGGGAGATCTGGGCACTAGCTTTTACTGGTAGTGCCCTCACCATTTTCGCCACTGACCTGGTACCTCCAGGGACTGACCATGTTTTACCCTCTGTCAAGGTGTTGCGTATTCTTGGGGATGTTGAAGAGTGCCCAAGTGTGTATCTACCACTTTTAATAAAAGGCCAGTCATTGATAGTGGTAGCCACGGTGACAAATAGATCACCTTATCTGCTTATTCTGGGCCTGGATTTCCCATTGATGCAGGCAGTGCTTACATGGCAAATGGTCAGCAGCTGTGGTGAGCCAGGAGCTGAGGACCATGGGTGACCAGAGCTTAGTGACCATGAAAGCTTCCTTAGTCAGTGAGCTACAGGAGGAAACAAAGACTGAGGCCCAGTAATCCCCTGTTGGTGAGCAAGTGTCTTTAAAGGACTTTGGCAGAGACCAACAGAATGATAGAAATTTGGTTAATGCCTTTGAAAATGTGGTAGAAATTAATGGCAAATTGGTTGATGCTGTGCCACCAGAAGATGTACCATGCTTTATTTTGAAAAATTATTTGCTATACCATGTAACTTCTTTGCAGTGTAAAAGGGTAGATCAGTTATTAGTTCCCTGGAAACATGAGCAGTTGGTATTAAGTGCGGCACAATGCATCTGTGGGGTGGCCACTTTGGGGAGGAGAAAACTCTCCAGCACATACAACTAAGATTCTGTTGGCCTGGCATTCATACCGGAGTAAAGAAATTTTGGCAGGCATGCCCAGTATGTCAGAAGACAGCACCCCGGCCAGGGTTTACTACACCCCTGGTTCCCTTTCCTGTCAGTGGCTTTTGAGAGAATTGGCATGGAACTGATAGGGCCAGTGGAAAAATATGCCCAAGGGCATCAATACATACTGGTAGTAGTATTTATGCCACCCAATACCCTGAGGCCATACCACTACGAAATACGAAATATAGTACCATTGCCCGCCACTGTACACCCGCTTAGGAATACCAAAGGAGGTCTTAGCATACCAAAGTACCCCTTTGGTCTCTAAACTAATGAAAGACTTGTGCCGGCTGTTTAAGATGGATAGGATTACTACCTCAGTCTACCACCTGCAAACAGATGGACTAGTCGATTGCTTTAACCAGACCTTTAAACAAATTATAAAAATGGTGTTTTTTGATTCTGAGGAAAAGAAGTTTGGGACTTACTCTTAGACTATTTAATTTTTGCAGTGCGAGAGGTACCCCAATCCTCTACGGGATTTATGGCCTGATTCAGAGCCGGACGCTATTTGCGCTCGCTTGTTCAGAAAAAGGGGCCGGATATTTAATTTGAGCGCTCGCTCTTTGCGGTCTGTTGACGCCTCTATGTCTGAGCGAGCGAACAAAACATGCGCTCGCTATTTTGTAAAGACACCCCCTGGCCGTTCGCATCATACGTCATCTCCGCTATTTATTAGATTAATCGAGTACATTGAAAGGCGTCTGAACTGCTCGCAGTGCTTGTGGTTGGATTTTCCTACCGCAATCATGCAAACAGTTCACGCTAAAAGACAACCAAGTGACGTGGCTGATGACGCTACTTTGTTAATTATGCACTCCCTTAAAATGCCCATTTTGACCGTTTGGCACACCTGCGTTCGGATCACCACTCCCTGTTTTCAAGCACCTTCCCCTGTTACCACCCACAAACGCCTCATCCTGTCACTCAAATTAGCAGGCACTCGCTATTTTGCGAACACACGATTTCTGAAAGCACTGACTGGTTAGTGCATGCGCATTACGACCCATATGCATGCGCAGATGTGTGAACATCATTCGGAGCAAACAAGCAGCCGCTTACAAGAGGCTCTGAATCAGGCCCTTAGTCCTTTCGATGTCCTCTATGGGTGGCAACCTAGAGGGAATTTAAATCTGTTGTAAGAGGGATGGGAACAGCAGTCATGTCAAGAACCTAACATCATTATGTTTGTGGCCCAATTGTTTGGTTGTTTAAGGCAAATTGCCCAACTCCTGAACAAGCACATGGGAAGAGCACAACAGCGGCAAAAATGTCATTCTGACGTAACTGCAGTTAATCGGTCTTTTATGCCAGGAGACAAGGTATTGGTTCTGGTGCCAACAGTGAAAGCAAAATGTATGCCCAGTTGCAAAACCCTGGAAAGAGAGTACTGGTCAGCCCTTTTTGGTCACCAAGAAAAGCTCATAATGTCAGGTACCCATTAAAAATACCCGTAATCATAACCAGAAACAACAGGTTGTGAGTTTGGTAGCACAACACCAAGATGTGTTCTCTGATATTCTGGGGAAAAAACCCAAATTATCCAGCATGATATAGTTACTCCTCCCAGGGTTGTAATAAAACAGAGGCCATACCATATACCCGAGGCAAAGCGGGCAGCGGTCAAGAAGAAAGTAGAGGAGATGTTGCACTTAGGAGTAATAGAGGAATGAAATAGCAAATAGAATAATTCCATTGTTTTGGTGCCTAAGCCTTCAGGTGCTTTAAGATTCTGCAATGATTTTCACAAATTAAATACAATTTTGCAGTTTGATTCCTACCCTATGCCCCAGTTGGACACGCTGAAGGAAAATTTAGGAAACAGCCAGTCTCTCACCACCATAGATTTGACAAAAGGGTATTGGCAGATTCCTTTGACTGAGACTGATAAGGCCAAAACAGCCTTCTCTTTCCCAGAAGGTTTGTTTCAGTATAAAATTCTGCCATTTGGTTTGCATGGGGCTCTGGCACCCTTCCAGAGGGCTACGAACAGGTTGCTGCAATCTCACAAGGAATATGCAGCTGCATATCTGGATGACATAGGCCCGACTGGGAGTCACACCTTCCAAGAGTAGGAGCAGTGTTGCAATCTTTATGGGCACATGGGTTTACTGCTTAATCCCGAGAAGTGTGCCATTGGAATGGTGGAGGTGAAATATTTGGGATATGTTGTAGGCAGAGGGCAGGTAAAACCTTAGCCCAGTAAGGTGGAGGCAGTCCTCACATGGCCTAAACACAAATGTAAATCCCAGCTCAGAACATTCCTTGGCCTAGTGGGTTACTACTGCAGACTCATTTGTGATATAGCCACCAGGGCAGCACCATTAACTGAGTGTCTAAAAAAACAGTTCCCAGACAAAAAAGTGTGGTCTAGATCAGCAGAAGCTGCATGGTAGGATTTGAGGCACACATTGTGTGCAGAACCTGTTTTGCAGGCTCCTGATTTCAAGAAGCAATTTATATTGCAGACCGATGTCTCAGGTACAGAATTGGGAGCAGTCCTTTCCAAAGTGGTAGAAGGGGAAGAGAAACCCATCTTCTACCTCAGCCGGAAATTGCTGCCCAGGGAATGCAAGTACTCCACTGTGGAGCAAGAGTGCTTGGCAATCAAGTGGGCTGTAGACTAATTTAAATATTATTTGTTGGGGTGGGAATTTTTGTTGGTTACAGATCATGCCCCTTTACAGTGCATGCACACAAACGGAGATGTGAATGTTTGTGTAACCCGCTGGTTTTTGTCTTTGCAGCCATTTAAATTTGAGGTACACAATCATCCGGGGATATAGCTCTTCAATGCTGATGCTCTTTCCAGGAAGTTTATTGGGCCTGACCCTCCAAACAACTGTATGGTGAAGCTAGGGGAGGAGGAGGAAGAGGGTGAACTTTGGAAAAAAGTAGAGAGTTGTGTGTCCGGACGGATGGCACAAATAGATGCGGGGGAGACAGGGAGCTTATCTTAAAGTTTCTTAGCTTCACCAGAGTGGTTGAAGCCCAGGGGGGAAGGGAGTGTGGCTCAGTGTTTACTAATTTGACATTTCAGTCTGTAATCAGACCTTGGCATGATTATTGACCAAACAGCTATCTAAATCCACCCACCCCCTTATTTCCCCTACCATCTCTCACCATATATCCGCCTTTCTCTCTTTACATTATCTGCCATTGCCAGTTAATGTATCTCACTGATGATGACAAAGTGCCCTGGATCACTTCAAACAGTTTCAGAGAGCAGAACAGTTATGTAGGAATGGGAAGGACAGAGCAGAGGGGCCTCTTTTCTTCCCACTTCTCTCATTAGTCAATGATCACACATGATTGACATATTTGGAGTGCTATCTCCAGTCCTTTAATTAAATCATCCTAGCATCTGTCAGCTGTCACACTGGCCTGTGCAATCCTACACCTCTGCCACTAATTATTGGTCGATGCCCCACTACCACATGCTGCCATTAGTCCACAGACCTGGAAAAAACAGATGTGATAAGCAGTAGTTGTGTCCTGGATACGCCATAAAACAAAGAGGACTATACCCATCTTTTAGCCTGCCTACTATTCAATAACACTTGTTGAATGTGCCCACTCCCTTTTTCTTCATTCTCAGAATTTTTTATGGTTCAGTTACCATCTAGGTAGCTTACAAGTCATGGCAATAAATACTCCCTACATATTGCCTGTGCAGCAAAGTATTCATTTTCTCATAATTGGATGAAACCTGAACCTCCTGTGCCTCCCAAATATCTAGAGGAACTGGTTTGGTTTGTCTTTAAATTAAATATACTGCCAGCCTCAGAAGCACCACAATAAATGACATGCTATATGGGGCCATTGCTACTCTCACTCCTGCATCCTCCTCTCTGGCACCATGTAGTTTACATTCCCTTACTCTAAAGTCCCCCGCTTTCTGTTTTTGCTTTCCCTCTCCTTGTTATCCTGCCCACTCTTTAAAGATCCACCATTTACATCCCCATATTTCACATTTCAGTTTCTCTTGTGATCTTCTAGTTGCACCCACACCACTAATTATATTTACTTTGGATTTCATGATATCCATCCACCCTCCAGCCCATCATTATCTTCCTACAATATGCTTAAAACTTCTTCCCTTGAGCTACCAATCTGCCATGCCCTTGCTTAGTTTTGACTGACATCTGTTTTTGCACACATACACCAATTTTGTGCCCACTTGACTTTTGTGCTTCAACTTTATTACGATAATTTGTACTATAACACTGCAAAAATAAATAAAGTACTTTCTAAAAACTGAGAGAGATATTTAGATCCACATTGGACTTCCAAGTAACTATTCTGTATAGCTAGAAAATGAGATAAAGAGGTTTTCCTGAATTTTTGTTTGGATTCAATTTAAACAGGATTTCTATACACAGGAATCTTATAGTTTGCACATATTTATCTCACCTGAGTGCACTTCCAGCAAGAGGAAAACTAGCAAAGTGCAATCCTTTCTTTATAATAGATGCAGAGATTAATTTTGCAGAAAAAAACAAAAGCATTATAAATGAGGCTGCTAAGGGATAGGCTCAGTCACTTAACCGTCTAAAATACATATATCCGTATCCACAATGTTTACAAAATTAACAGTTAGTTACAAACATTGAAAAAAGGGAACTATCCAGAATATGCACTCTGACAAGTAGAATTTTCATATTTCATATTACAGATGTCACCATAATGCACAAAAAAATTAATGTAGAGTACTCATCATTGAAACTACATAATTTGCCCTAAGTATGCAATTTCATTAATGTCATGAAATGAAAAGAAATATAATAAAACTTCAGTCAATAACCTGTCCAGTCAGTGCCCAAACTGTTATAATATGCAAAAACTCATAATAGCATGACAATGTAAAATTGTGCTTTTTTATCAAATATTAAAGTGTATTAGACAATATTACACACATTAAACTGATATTATTCTTTGTCATTTAAAATCTTAGAAAATAGCAGAACTATCAAGTACACTCCAGATGTAATGATGACATGGACAAGAGACAGAGCAAGGGACCATCCATTGGTTCAGTGTGGATGCCTAGAATGAGTACTGTCATGCTGACAGATTAATATACAGAGATGCTTGTCATGTCTCTTCTAAATTCATTATTCACAGCACCACTAACAGTGCTTCAAGCTATATTTTTTTTAGATTTGCCCAACTGATTCTAATGTGCATTATATTACTCAGCCTTGATGGTTTAGACAGTCATTAGGTTATTATTAAATAATATGTATGTAATAAACTTAAAGTGCTGGTGCAAAAGTAATTTATCAGAGTCTAATAAAATATGGTGATATAAAATAATTAGGACTATGTGTTCATGCCTACATAAGTAATTTCATTAGAAATGTCAATGTTTGAGTTTATCTAGATATTTTTGACTGTTATTTGATCAGTATAGATTAGTTTTGCATAACACCATGTAGCATTTTATTGAGTTTCAATTGGACATATGATAGTACTTATAATTTTATGAAAATACATGTATATGTTGTAATTACATATGTAACTATTAACATCACAGAGCTTTGCTATTCGCTAAGAATTATTAGGCAGATATCAGTTTAAAGTACTAGATATTTTGTAATAATGATACTTATTTTTCTTTTTCAAAGCAAAATTTTGTGATTGTCATTTACATGGTACAGTGAGCTTTTCATATTATTATGGAACTTGACTTTACTTTTATATATATATTTGTTATTTATTTTATGACATAACTGGAATCGTGCTTAGGGCCATTGAATTTTCATCAACAATGTGCTCTATCCATATTTTGGGGATTTATATTGAAATATGTGATACAAATCAGATATATTATAAATCTATTTTGGTAATCATGATGCATCATATGTGGTATTTCTCTATAGTTGTAATAAATATACTCAAGTGAACCACTCCTGTGATACTTTTCTAAATATGGAATAGAACTTTTCATTTTCAGTCAGTTGTGACCACCTCACAGCACCTGAAATCATGAGGGAGGGCCTTAAATGCAATCCAAAATGTGAGATCCGGTTTTTATTTCAGAGTTCTGAAGTTGTGAGAGGACCAAAGTCGGGACTTGATTCTACTTGGAACCATAAAGTGATCCAAGCTGGGACTCAGCTCATCTCAGAACCCTAAAGCTTTGGTGTGTTTGATTTTCAGAAAAACCGAAATGCTCATTTCTACTTGAAACTCCCATGTCAGTCTTTTACACCTCAAATTTACAAAAGTGTGGCCTTGCTATGTACAGCTATAGTTGATTAATTCAATCCATTGCGTGGTGATCATTTCAAAATTTCCAAATAATTAATTTCTAATCTTATTAACAATAATGTCAACTGTTGACCCAAGGCTCAAAATCTTTCTAATTAAAAAAGTAAGAAAGCATATGATTAGGAAACATGAAGGCAGCATAAAAGATTTGGAGCAATCAGTCAAAAGTTGTTGTTATCAGTAACAGAGATTTATTGTGACCTGTTTGTGCACCATTCTTTGGAAACTGGAATTTTGGTTAATCATCCTGCTTATAACATGTTGTTGTGTCATGCTCATCTACAGAACCATGCATTTTCTTTGGTGCACTATTATCCATTAACTTTTAACTTTTAAAAATACATATCAATTTACAGTAGAACTTTTGAGATACATAAGTTTATTGAGCAGATTTCAAATAACAGAAAAAATACAAAAGCTATATTTCTAAATTCAGATTGTATACATTTTGGGGGATGGAAAATGGTTTCACAACTGTTGTCAGACAAGCTCCTTAATACATTTAGGTGAGGGAGCAGCTTAAGGAAAGTTTACAGTTAGAAATGACAGCTGTACCAGCTAGTGCTTGGTGACTGTACCTAGACTTTGCAAAATTATGTAATTTCTACTCTGAATATTGCAGTGGTTGTAGCATACTCCTCTTATCAGAGCTGACCTTCTTTTCCAGGTTTAGCAATTATTGTTGGACCTTCAGTCTATTGATACAGTGTCACACTTCGCTTTGGCAATCCAGTTAATAAAGGTTTAGCTTATTTCAGGACAGGTTTACATCAACTTTGTATTAACCATCACCCATCAACTTTTATCTACTTCCCTTGTAACATCTGTTGGTTGCCAGACAATTAGGTCTCTAACCTTTGTTTTCTTTTCCTGTGTACACTGATCCTGTAAGCCTTTATCTCTTGAATTACCTTACTGTCCATGCATGATCTCTGCTGCCTTTTGACATCTCATTTGCATTATTCTTTGTGTATCTTGCTGATGTCCGGTTTGCCAGCACTTCATGTTCCTGACTCCATTGCTCTTTAATCCTCAAGGTTCCTGGTGATTTGCAATTTACCATCTTACTCAAGCATGGATCCTTTTACTCTCTGTGTCCAAAATCATGCAACATTATATACCATTAATATATGTGAAAAATAAAAAGTAGAAATAAGGAGCTTGATCCTGTGGCTAGAACATATTAGTGACCTTTTATATTAGATAAAAAAAATGTCATATATCCCAAAAAATGTGTATGAGCTCATACCTAATAGTCCATATATCAAATATTATTTCACATTCAGTGTTGTAATTAGATCCCAATTCAAAGTGTTGGGTTTAGTGGGTCCAAGTTAATCTTCCCAATGCTGTGAATCAAGCGGATGTTGGAATATAGAAAAAAAACTGTAGTAAATGGTGTTTAGTTTAGCAAGAGGCCTTTTGACGATTGTTCCTCTAGTCTATTTTACTGTTTCTTCTCCCATATGTTTCATCTTGGTGTTTTATTACTTCTCTGGTTGTTGCAAGAATTTGTTTTGTAAGTCATTACATTCTGTATATGGATGCGTGAATGTATCCGACTATAAAAATGACAATCTATATTATTCGATTAGATCTATTCTCTAGAACTTCCTTGTTTTTTTCTGAATGATTCTAAATGTTTGTTCATCCTGAAAATAATATATTACGTGCATAGTATAAGTGTCACTATAAAAGTACATGATATAATTTGCTGTACCATGTCTTGAACACAATATATATATATATGTGATTTAGTCATACCTCTGTGGATCTCTGTGATTGTTTGATTATACCAGGGGCGTATCTACATATTGGCTGGGATGGCACTTGCAAGGGGTGCCAGCCTATGGGGGGGCACCATCCAGCACTATCACACACACAGCCTTCGGCTGGTTAGCTCTTCTATCATGTCAGGGAAATGTGAAACAATGTAACTGCAGCATGACAGGACACGCTGTCCTGGAGCTAAGCAGGCTAAGCCCGTCCTTCCTCCTCCCTGCCTGTTCTGTGGTGTGTGTGTGTGTACTGCTGCTGCGGCGCTCACTGATTTAGCAGACAAGCAAGAGGCAGCTTCTGCTCTCTGTCAGTCACAGGCAGCAACTTGGCTGGCAGCAAAGTGTTAAAAATATAAATTACTTGAAGTTGTCTCAGTCTCAGTCCTATCTGTCACCCGTCCACCACACCTCACGCTCATTGGATAAGATCCAATGGTGGGGGTGGGACAAACTTTAAATGACAGGCTACTGGACAAATGATTGCCTGTGTAGGATTAGGTGACTGGACTTCTGCTGTATGTAGACAGGAAGGGAAGTAGTTAGGAATTGTGCGTTCCACCTGTGAATGGATTCTACTTCCCTTTGCAGAGTCTGCATGCTGCATCTGATTAGAACAACAATGAGTTAAGCTGGCCACACACTAGACCAACTTACATCCAACCAGCCAACTTGTTGATTGGTTGGAATGAAAATCTGGTAAGGAATGGGAGTAAATGATGATCAGCAATTTGCTCCTAAATGCCAGAAAACAGATGAAAATGGTCGTTCAGACAAGTTTGTTAAATGTTTGATCTAAACTATTTTTTCCAACAACAGTTATGGTCCATTTTCCAGCGTTTGGGAGAAAATTGCTGACTGTATACCTTACCAGGCTTTCATTCCAACCAATCAACTAGTTGGCTGGTTGGACAGATAATCTTTAGATGTGTGGCCAGCTTTAACCACAAACTCAGTCTCCAGGCAATATTAAATTAATCTGATGATGTTAGATTGTTAATAATATCATAATCTATAGTACGCTGCACCCCAATAAAGTAGATATGTTACTACTTAACGGTTAGAGATTATATATATACAAGAGGAATAGAAAAAACTATTCCACTTGAGTGTGCGCGATATCATAGATTAACTAAGACACAGATGTAAAAAATCATTAATATTTAATAATATAATATAAAAGTACCTAGTTCTTGGCTAGGCTTGCATAAAACCATACACCACACAATTCCAATAATACATATATATATAATTATAATGGAACAATATCCTGATATATCCCCAGTTAACTATTGATAAACAATAACGTGCCTAGAAACCACTAGAGCAAGCAGCCAATCATGGCCCTCATTCAGAGCCGCACGCTATTTGCGGTCGTTCGTTTAAAATCAAGGGGTGGCTATTTAAATGATCCGTACGCACATTGCAGTCTGTTCACACCTCTAAGTCTGAACGAACGAGCAAAACATACGCTCGTTTATTTGTTAAAAACGCCCCCTGGCCGCACGCATCCTACGTCATGTCCGCTATTTATTAGATTAATCGAGTACATCGACCAGCGTATGAACTGCTCGCTATTCTTGTGGTTGGTGTTTGCTACCACAAATTTGCGTGCAGTTCTGGCTATAAAATAACCCAGTAACGTGGTCAATGACGCTGCTGTTTTAAATATACACACCCATAAAACGCCCGTTTTGACCTTTAAGCACGCCTGCGTTCGGATCTCCACTCCCCATTTTCAAGCACCTTCCCCTGTTACCACCCACATACGCCTCATTCTGTCACTCAAAATAGCAGGCACTCGCTATATAGCGTACAAAGGATTTTCGGCCGCACTGACTGGTTCGCGCATGCGTACTAAAAAGCGTACGCATGCGCAGATGTGCAAACATCGCTCGGAACGAGCGTACTGCCGCTAACGAGCGGCTCTGAATGAGGGCCCATATTCTTTCGCAATCTCACTCAAATGAGGAATAGAACCTCTTAAGTGGCTTCTTCTTGTGGAAAAAAACAAAAAGCAGTTGGGCATAATGGTATCAACTACTCCGATGTAATAGAGCTCTCACTGGCTGTATCCCGTTTTCAATCCAACATCAGTCTTCACCGCTGTTATCGCAACACCCACAGTATTTTGCCAAGGAGTAATGGATATTTACTATCATTCATAAGTCATGTATCGCCCCATATGGAATAATAATGGGCGTACTCACAGTCTTCTATCAAACACTCCTGGCTGGCTCCGGTGTTTAATCTTTTTAGCATATAGCGTGTATAAAGGGAATCACATCCAACATCCTAGTCCCCACGAATACCATCCGGTAAGTATCCACACATATGCCATGGGTCAGGACTGGTCCAAACAATGTCCCTATAAATGTCCTTGACACGTTTCTCTGCCTGATTCAAATGGCAGTATACGCTAAAAAGATTAAACACATTATACCCAACTGCTTTTTGTTTTTTCCACAAGAAGAAGCCACTTAAGAGGTTCTATTCCTCATTTGATAAAGGACCTTTCATATTTTCTCCATAAATGAATAAGAGATAATCAATTGATATTGGATAAGATATATGAACAATTCTTGCAGCATTGTAGCATTGCTACCTAGAGTGAGATTGCGAAAGAATATGATCGGCTGCTTGCTCTAGTGGTTTCTAGGCACGTTATTGTTTATCAATAGTTAAGTGGGGATATATCAGGATATTGTTCCATTATAATTATATATATATATATATATATATATATGTATTATTGGAATTGTGTGGTGTATGGTTTTATGCAAGCCTAGCCAAGAACTAGGTACTTTTATATTATATTATTAAATATTAATGATTTTTTTACATCTGTGTCTTAGTTAATCTATGATATCGCGCACCCTCAAGTGGAATAGTTTTTTTCTATTCCTCTTGTATATATATTGCATCTGATTAGACAAGCAGCCTTCCAGCCAGGGAAACCAACAACCAGCACCAGCCAGGGAGCCCAGCAGACAGCACCAGCCAGGGAGCCCAGCAGCCTGCTTACTAGTGACAGGGAGCAGCAGTCTTCCAGCCCACCAGAGACCTGCCAGTAATCTGCAACCCAAGTAAGTGGAGTGGGTAGCACCTGACCGCTTTGTCCATATAGGGCAGTATTCAATGGTTACGCCCATCGCAGCCCCAGCGGGGTACAAGTTGAAATGTGAGAAAAGTGACCTGTTTGGGCGCCCAAACATCACTTTTTGCAATCGCGCCGAGCACTTTGGTCGGGGGAAGCTGCTTTACGCGGCTAAACCCGACCACTTTGGGTGCGATCAGCGTGAAAAACTGCAACAATTGAATAGCGCCCCACGATCTCCCGTCACTTTAGTCAGGAGATTGGGCACGCTATAACAATTGAATACCACCCATAGTGTAGTAAGGGGGCTGAGCAGGAGGGTAACAGGGTAAGAAGTTTGTGCAGTAGTTCATTTCCTGTGTGCCTGTTATTCATAACAGCCCCAGATAGCTTCATAAAGAGTTTTAGTTCTTTCGAAACTGATTACTTACTTGTTTTTATTTGCAAATATTTAAGTTTTATAATTCAAAAGTATAATTATTCCTATAAAAAGGAGGGGGGGCGCCGATCCCTTACTTTGCCAGGGGCGCTCGGACCCAGAGATACACCCCTGGATTACACTATCCAAGTCAACAACAAAATCAACTAATTATAGGTGACTAAGAAGTAAAGAAAGTCTATTAGTCCTTTGAGTATAGAGTATAAATTATTTGAGTATAAATTACAAAGTCATATTCACCATATGGAAAAAATATTGCAGAGAGATAGAGTCTGGGTAAGAAGCCTGTTTAATATACAGTAGGTTTGGGGTTCGAATTCCAAATAATATGTGATTTTTAAATATATATTTTTTATTCATTTTTTTTATTTACTTACAATATATATATTCTATAATTGACTTTGTTATGTTCACAGAGTTTGAAGCATAATCTGTATTTTATGAATTGTAGTTGAGTTCTGAACTCGAATTTTCCCACCTGACTCGGAACTGAAATCGAGGCAAAACGTCATCATCCCGCCTTCTGGATCTCACAGGTTTTGGATTCTATAAAAGGTCCCCGTGTCGGCGCCATTTCTCACTCCAGCTGTGGACAGTGAAGAGGGAGGGTGGGAGCTAGGGCTGGCCGGGCTGTGTTGTGCTGCTGTTGTCCATAGGGGCGGTGACCACTCAGTCCATAGGGGCTGACTGGGCTGTGTTGTGCTGCTGTTGTCCATAGGGGATGGCTGGGCTGTGTTGTGCTGCTGTCATAGGGGCTGGTTAGGCTGTGTTGTGCAGTCAGTTGCAGTCATAGGGCCTGTGTCCACTCCAAAGTCTATAGGGGCTGGCTGGACTGTGTTGTGCAGTGTCCCATAAAGGCTGTAGTCATAGAGGGGTGCTGTAGTGTTGTCCAGGGGGTGATCTGTGCATCAGGGGTGCTTCTCCAAAGCGCACTCCAAAAAATTTTTTTTTTTTCTGTGCTTGTGAATTGTGTGCTCTGTAGCTGCACGTGCATCAACAAAGTAACACCAACCGTGCGCCTGTGTCATAAGTAAAGGGCTGGCTGGCTTGACCATTAAAGGGTGCAGTAACCCCCAAAGTGCACTTAAAAAAAATAAAAATATATATTTTTTTGTGTTTGTGAATTGTGTGCACAGTAGCCGCATGTGCATCAACAAAGTAGCATCAAGCGTGCGCCTGTGTCATAAATAAAGGGCTGGCTGGCTCATCTGTTAAAGGGTGCTGTAACCCCCAAAGTGCACACCAAAAAAATATATACTTTTTTGTGTTTGTGAATTGTGTGCACAGTAGCCGCACATGCATCAACAAAGTAGCGTCAAGCGCGCGCCTGTGTCATAAGTAAAGGGCCAGCTGGCTTGACCATTAAAGGGTGCTGTAACCCCCAAAGTGCACTCCAAACAAAATAAAAAATTATTTTCTGTGTTTGTGAATTGTGTGAACTGTGGCTGCATGTGCATCAACAAAGGAGCAGCGCCAAGTGTGCGCCTGTGTCCCATAAGTAAAGGGCAAGCTGGCTTGTCCGTTAAAGGGTGCTGTAACTCCCAAAGTGCACTCCAAACAAAATAAAAAATAATTTTCTGTGTTTGTGAATTGCGTGAACTGTGGCCGCACGTGCATCAACAAAGTAGCGCCAAGCGTGTGCCTGTGTCATAAGTAAAGGGCCAGCTGGATCATCTGTTAAAGGGTGGTGTAACCCCCTAAGTGCACTCCAAACAAAATAAAAAAATATTTTCCGTGTTTGTGAATTGTGTGCACTGTGGCTGCATGTGCATCAATAAAGGAGTAGCGACAAGCGTGCACCTGTGTCCCATAAGTCTGTTAAAGGGTGGTGTAACCCCCAAAGTGCACTCCACAAATAATAAACAATTCTTTTTTTTCTGTGTTTGTGTGCGAAATGTATGCGCATTAGCCGCACATGCATCAACACAGCAGTAACGCCAAGCGTGCGCCTGTGTCATAAGTCAAGGGCCGGTTTGGAGATCTGGTCCGGACTAAAGGATGTGCCAACAATGTCAATTTCTGACATGTGTTTGTGAATTGTGTGCACTGTGGCTGCATGTGCATCAACAAAGGAGCAGCACCAAGCATGCACCTGTGTCATAAGTAAAGGGTCGGATGGCTTGTCCATTAAAGGGTGCTGTAACCCTCAAAGTGTACTCCAAAAAAATAAAAAATATATATATTTTTTTCAGTCTTTGTGAATTGTGTGGGCTGTAGCAGCACCTTCATCCTCAAAGCAGCAGCAACAAGCGTGCATCTGCCTGTTACAGGGTGGTGCAACCCTCAAACTGCGCTCCACAAAAAATAAAAAATTCTCCTTTTTTTTCTGTCTTTGTGAATTGTGTGTGCTGTAGCTGCACCTGCATCCTCAAAGCAGCAGCGACAAGCGTGCATCTCTCTGTTAAAGGGTGGTGTAACCCTCAAAGTGAGCTTCACAAAAAATAAAATAATCTTTTTTTCTGTGTTTGTGTGTGAAATGTATGCGCAGTAGCCGCACCTGCATCCTCAAAGCAGCAGCGACAAGTGTGCATCTGTCTGTTAAAGGATTACATCGGTGACAGCATCCAAGTAGGCATGTCAGACAGTCCGTACCTGTACTGGCAGGAAAAAGAGGCAATTTGGAGGCCCCTGTACAAACTGGTTCTATTTTACCTGAGTTGCCCCCCTCCGGTGTGTACTCCGAAAGAGTGTTTAATGCAGCCGGGAACCTTGTCAGCGAAAGGTGTAGGAGGTTGCTTCCACAAAATGTGGAGAAGATGATGTTCATAAAAATTAATTATCAACTCTTCCAGGGAGACCAGCCTCCAGAACGTACAGAGGGACCTGTGGTTGTGGATTCCAGCGGGGACGAATTAATACTCTGTGAGGATGAGGATGTACACAACACTGAAGAGGGTGAGGAATCGGTGGATGAGGAGGATGAGGACGACATCTTGCCTCCGTAGAGCCAGTTTGTGAAGGGACAGATTAATTGCCAGCTTGTTTTGTGGGGGCCCAAACGAACCAAGCATTTCAGCCACAGTTGTGTGGCAGACCCTGGTGCTGAAATGATTGGTTTGTTAAAGTGTGCATGTCTTGTTTATACAACATAAATGTGGGTGGGAGGGCCCAAGGACAATTCCATCTTGCACCACTTTTTTTTCTTTGCATTATGTACTAATACACTATTGTGAGGTGTGAGGTGTTCAGAATACACTGGAAATGAGTGGAAATTAAGGTTATTGAGGTTAGTAATAGCATAGGAGCAGAAAAACCCACAAATTATGTGATTTTAGCTGTTTTTATGCTTTTTTTCAAAAAAATCCAGATCCAAAACACAAAACCCAGAACCCAAAACATGGAAGAGTGTTTTTGGCAAAACCAATCCAGATCCAAAACACGAAGAAAGATCCAGATCCAAAACCAAAACACAAAACACGAAAAGTGGCCGGTGCACACTCCTAATTGATATGAGTGTAACATATATTATATTAGAAATTATGTTTTGTATAACTCATTAGAAATACAAAATACTTTTTAAATGAACAAATAATCCATATGTAGAAGATCTATAACATTCTACACCTGTGTGCACAAAAGTGACTAATAGGAGTGATGGAGAAATTGAAGGAGCAAGTATTTAAAGGGATTTATTTTGCAATAAGGTGCACTTTGCTCTTTTTATACTTTATTCCACCTGAAAGAGACGGAGGTTGTTTTTAACAGGAGCCAACAATTTTTCACATATATTGATGGTATATAATGTTGCATATATGTCAAATATGAGTAACTACTAAAGATACTGTATATGTTTATTCATATTGTTGCAATAAATTGCATTTTTTACTTATATAAATCTGGTGTGGCCTGGAATGTGTGTCCTCAGCTCTAATGCACCATATATGTCAAATTAGCACAGCACCATTTCATTAGACTGTTGTCTTTCTAGTTTGGATAGTCCATTTCAGTTAGGTGTGTGGTCACAGATACTCCTGAGTGCTTGCAGCTATATATATTCAATTATTCTAAATATTATTGTCGAAATTGCTATAAGAATTTAAGCGACTATTTTATAGAGAATATTCATTGTAGGAGGAGCAATCCTAGCCAGGGGCCACACCTTCTTACATTAGGCCATGCCCCTCTAAAGTTCAAGGGCCCAGAACAACTATATATGGCCCTGGGAAGAATGTGTTAATTAGGTATCAATAGAGTGTTTTTCTTCTTGGAGTCAGATTTACTGTCTCTTTTGAAAAATGCTGAATTACCTTTTATGCTTTCATTTATTAATAAATCAGTACATTTTGCTTAAAGACTTATCAATAGACAAAATTACTGTACTATTACTATCATCTGCGTATGTTGCCAAGACAGTTCATTGTATGTTATAATCAGTTGTGGGTATTTTGAATACTCATGGATAGATTGCCTTATGTTTTATCTGTTTTCTGAGTTCTTGTAATTGTATTGTATTCATAAACCTAAGAGGTAGTACATCCCATTAGTAACCTCTGACATAAATAAATAATATACATTGGGGATTCAAAGACCATCAAACAATAAACTAAAATCCTAACTACAGAATATATTAAGTGATCACTAAATAAACTACAAATTTGATACTAGAAATTTTGGATCTTTATGGTGCTAACTTTCTATAGGATCATAAGACCTGGGCAGCAAACCAGCCAAATCGATCCCACCTTGCAGCCTGTTTTGGGGAACACATTTGCTGTCTTACTGTAGATTTCATCCCTATAGCAGTTAGTGCAAATATTAACAGGAGTTTGCTCATTATTATATATTATCTGTTGCTAAAAATATCATTTAGTATATAATTGGCTGTGATAGTTTATACAGCATTCCTGAATACCCATGCAATAGTTTGAAGGAACTTCACTCATACCAGTTTACTTTGTTGTATTAATCTTCGATCTACCCTGTTGTTGCTTAAACCATTTTGTATATTGTTTACTGTTACTAATCTCTGCAATCCTTTTGGTTACATTTGTAGGCTGCCAGCCCTGTCCCTGTAATGTTTAAAAATTATTATATATGTCTCAAACCTTGGCATTTATATGTATTTTTTAACTGAATTATTCAATACCTATAAATTTTCTATGTTTAGCTAAAAGTGATGGTATTGAATTGACTGGACAGCATTCTGCATGCTTGCTCTTATGCTGGCCAAACACTAGAACGATATTGTTCCTAACAGCCAACTAGTTGCATTTAGTGCCCTATTTAATTAGAACAATACTGCACCGAGTGTGAGTGTCCCTACAGAGAACATAGATAACATGTTCTGGGGTAGGGAAAAATTAATCACTATAGAAATCAAGGCCTTATGGGACATTAAAGGCCTTGAACACTACATTTCTGTCAACAGAATTCCAAGAGGTCTTAGACTTCTGAAGAATCCCACTTTTGGTGTTGACAAGCCAGATTTTCTAAGAAAATGGGACAGCATATTACATAAATGCTCACTAGAGCTTATGAGACTGATCATACAGGAAAAAACAGTAGTACTCTCAAACTTGGAAAAATAAATTACCAATAAGGAAAAACAAATGGAGAAGGTTAAAGACAAGGAAGAATATAAGGAAAATTAAAAGGTTATGACACATAACATAGAAGAAATTATCATGAAGGGCAAAGAAAAAAGTTAATTAGGAACAAAAATGACTATGAATCGAATAAGATAAAAAATTGGAGTAGATTCAACAAACACTATACTTGGAATCAGCATATAGAAAAGTGGGAAGGCCCCAATGGGGAAATGGCACCCCTAGAAGGAAATACAGCTATAGGAAATAACAGGATGAAAAAGGTCCCATCCAATCTATACCATATGAGAGTAAAGATGGCATTTGAAACATCACCAGTGCAGAGTGAAGTGAATACAGGAGTTGGGAGTCCTGATACGCATGGGCTGAAGTACCCTGGGCACACAGAAATAAATGAAGCGTCGTGAGGACCGGGCTGAAGTGATGTCATGCTGGAACACATTGAAGGAACACATCGAGCTGAAGATATGTCCAGTCCAGGCAGTATTGTCCCGGCTCTAGTTTCATTATCTCAGGGGGCAGATATGCTGTAGCTGGAACTATGTGACTGGGCAAAGACATTATACATACTGGTGGAAATGACATTTAGACCCAGAAGTAATGATTACAAGGTCCTGGGAAATGTATTGAGGCTCATTAATACTATTAGTACAACACACATAGTGGTTCTGCACATCTTTTATTATTTAGTTGAAGACCTCAGTGCAACTTTGGTTTTGGCCTGATTTAAAAATAAGAGTTAACCATTTGAAGGCTGGCACTGGATGTGAAACTCAAATGGAGTCCAATGAGTCCCTTTTGAAAGGGATATAAATATAGAGACACCCCATTTGAACAGCATCCCCTTGATGAAGTCCTGCTGAGATGAAACGAGTTGGGTGCTATGAAACAATTTCCATTTCCATCACCTTGACAAAATGGTGCGTTAAGCCCTGAAACATTGGCTGTATGGATTAAATACACATTTGTGATTTTTTTTGAACTTTCATTAGTCTCCTAGTGCCGCTGCTTGTTAGTACTTGTTTTTCTGTGGATTTTGTTCCAGAGGGCACTGGAGCACCAAATTACATTTGAGGTGAGGTCCAAATTCATTTTAAAATATATATACTGTGTGTATATATATATATATATATATATAGTGGCAGTATCACCAGAGATGGCACTGGTGAGCAGCTGATTCTGTATGGGGCAGGACAGATCCACTCACACAGAGTACAAAAGCATTGTGGGAAAAAGCCTAATGGCTGCCTTGTGGAGAGAGCTCAGGTGTGGGCAGATGAGAAGGCAGACCAGTCAGGCTGCTGCTGGAAACAGTCTATGTGGGACTGTAGCAGCCAGAGAGCCCAGTAAAGCTAAGTGAGCCATTGGAGGCCAGGAGGCCTGTGTCTGGACCTTTCAGGAGGCAAGGGGGGACCATACACCGTTCAGATTGTGTGACATTGAAGCAGTGGGGCTGCAGGCTGAGGAAGCCAGGACCTACTGTATACCTGGAGGAGACAGAGAAGGCACAGAGACTGTGAGATACATTATTGGCAGATTAGCTGCACCCTTATAGAGAGGGATAAAGAAGTGTTTAGACGCCCTAAATAAGGGCTAGGTTGTTTATTATTTTCTGTTTGTTTCTTTCCATGCTGGAAAGTAAAGCATCATTTATTTACTTGAAAGCTGAGTGTGGACCCTCATTAAGCACCTAAACACTGCACCAATCCACTCTCTGCCGAGCTAATTACCCCAAGATATCACATATGGTGGAGAATACGGGCATAAAGATTATATGTAGAAGATTCTATGCAAGAATACAAATGGAAATATGAATGCTTATTGCACTGCATAATTGAACTCTCCTAGAAAGCCAAAAGGAGACTTATGGCACCTTCATGGTGGAATGCTCGTCAAGGTGGTGAGTGAAGATAAGTTTTTTTGTGTAGTGTTGTTTAAACAAAAAAATTGTTTGCAAGTGTACATCTTTTCCTTGGAAAGGAAGAAAAATAAGTGTTACACAAGTTGCTGGAGAATTGTTTGCTTATGGGATAGGCAAAGTTTGCCAGAAACAGATGTACAGTATTCAAGTGTTTTGCAAAAGTGAAAAGTGCAAGTATATTGTCTGAGAAGAGAAATGTGCACTTCCTCAGCATTGGAAAGGTTAAAAGAAATTGTGTGGTTTATCCTGGTGAATTGCTCATGCTCATTAAGTCAAGTTGTGGTACTGTGGGAGCAGAGGTTCCTATTGAAAGGCTATTCAGACTGTTTGATACATGCTGGTAATTGTAGTACCACATGAAGAAACATGCTTTTGCTGTGTTGAAAATACTTTTGAAGGCAGAGTGGGATACAGTGAAAACAAAAACAAGTTGTTCCTGTGTATTTTGTGCCAAGAATCATGGGAAATAAAAAGAAAAATTCTAAAGGCAGAATTCTTGCTACAAAGTTTCATTCTCAGTCTAGAGAGATGGAAAACCCGGACTGGAGTTTACAGTCTAAATATAAAGATGTCATTGTGTATGGTCAGTGTATGGTGCAAGGTCCACTAGGAGAGGACTATGTCAGCATGGAAAAAGTTGACTCTCTGTGTGAAGTTTGGCATTAAACACTTATGCACTATTGCGACCAGATAAGTGACTTGGAGGACAAGTCTACAAAAGAGAAGCTTTGCATGCGCAAATTGAGAAGATATTATAGAGTGAATTGTCGTCTTTGAAAATAGCAGTGGTGCAAGAAGAAGAAAAAAGACTTGAAGTTTTTAAAGAGACAGACCTCAAATTAGCAGTAGGCAGGGCTTGGAAGTTGCAAGAACAGAGTGAGAACCTTGAGAAGTGTCTGCTAAGAACACAGGACCAGTTGCAAAGATTCCAAGTGGAGAGGAATACCAAAGAAATGGAGTTGCAATGTGAATTAAACATGGCTGAGAATTGTACAAAAGTTGAGAGTTGCTGAATTTGAAGTCGTGGAGCGCAATCTACTGCAATCCAAGAGCAAGTTGGAAAGTGCCATGGTGAAAATTGCCCATCTGAAAGAGCAACTGTCTGCGTCTCAGAAAACGTTCCACATGGTAGTGGAAAAATTAGAGTGAAAGAAGTTAAATAACATTCTGAAGTTGGATTCTGGGCCTAAAATGGCATCTGATGTCTTTGCTGAACCCAGTGTGGCAGAAGTACATAACCACAAGCAGCAATTGGTTCAAGTTGATCCTGAAAAGGCTGGTGTGCAGAGTGATATGTTTCCGGTACAGAGTGTCTTGTGTGATGAGCAGTGGACAAACAGTGAATTGCGGGATCTAAGTAAGATGTTCCAGAATGATGTCTTTCAGCAGCAATGTGATCATAGAGATGTCCTCATTAACGCTACTGGTGTACAAGAAGGGACCGAAGTATCAGAGTTGGGAAATTCCCTAAAGGTCTGTCTTGGAAAAGTGGATGAGATTCCTTGCAGTGACTTTCAGCTTACAGTAATAGCTGAGGGTGTGAAGTCCTCCCAAACGGACACCGGTCCAGGTTGCCAAACCATGTCTGAAATTGGCAATAAAGAAATAACATATACAGATGGTGATCGCATAACCCATGAGGCAAATGTACAAGATGTACACAAGTCTACAAGTATGTTAATGGCTTGCAAAGATGAGACTCTGATGTCACTATATGAGCACAGTGATGTGAATGTGCCCAAGTCATGAATTTTTGCAGTGGAAAACAGAACCTTACAGGCAGTTAATGGTAACAGTCTTGTGAAGACTAATGTTCATGTATATGAAGTAATGCCATCATGCAACCAGGATAAAACTTGCAATACAGTTGAATTTATCTGTAAGGAAGTGAAGTTGTCTCAAATTACAAAGCTTGAAGCAAAATATCCAGCTAAAGTGAATTGGAAAATAAAGACATCTTTTGAAAGTGAACTTCAACCTGTGCTGGTGGAACATGTGGAAGTTCATTATATTTTCAAGGCTCAAAAATTGGGAGCACAAGAAATTCCAAGAGATCTATGCCTTAATGAAGTGGCAGATAGCCATCAAAGCCATGAGGTAAGTTATGTGGATCAATGGAATAAATATTCAAGTATCCTATGTGGACACGGGAGTCTGGAATCTGAGGGTGACAGTGCCAGTACATTGTCTGTTGCCATAAGGCCAAGGTCAAGAATTTGTGATGCTGTTGACTCTTGAGGTACTGATAGCTCCTCTTCATTCAAAGGGCCATCAGTGAAGTATGCCAGTAGCCAATACAGGGCTATAAGGCTAAAGATTAAAGATGTGACAAGTCGAAGTTGGCCAAAAGATGTGCTTTTAATAGGTTTAAGTAGCAAGAGTAAAGATGAAGTATGTTGCTTAGGAAAAAGTTACTTCAAGTTCTTAATGCCTGTTGCAGTACCCAAGGGTGAGCTCAAGTACTGCATAAAGAAAGCAAGTACCACCATTGGTACTATAAAGTTAGAAAAAAAGTAAGGAGAAAAATTACCTCTGGAACTTGGAGGACGTGACCCCCAGAAGTGACCAAAGTCTGGATGATCTTGGATCCGGTGGATGGTTCTGAGAATAATGAAGAGGGATTTCGCAATGAGAATGCCTTGTCCCGTGTAGCTGAACCCAGGGGTTTCAAGCTGGGGAGGAGGATATGTGGCAGTATCACCAGACATGGCACTGGTGAGCAGCTGAATCTGTGTGGGGCAGGACAGATCCGCCCAAACAGAGTAGAAAAGCATTGTGGGAAGATGCCTCATGGCTGCCTTGTGGAGAGAGCTCAGGTGAAGGCAGACCAGTCAGGCTGCTGCTGGAAACAGTCTATGTGGGACTGTAGCAGCCAGAGAGCCCAGTGAAGCTAAGAGAGCCATTGGGGGCCAGGAGGTCTGTGTCTGGACCTTTCAGGAGGCAAGTGGGGACCATAAACCTCTCAGAATGTGTGACATTGAAGCAGCAGGTCTGCAGGCTGAGGAAGCCAGGATTTGCTGCATATCTGGAGGATACAGGGAAGGCACAGAGACTGTGAGAGACTTTATTGGCTGATTAGCTGCACCCTTATAGAGAGGGTTCAAGAAGTAGTCAGACGCTCTAAATAGGGGCTAGGTTGTTTATTATTTTCTGTTTGTTTCTTGAATTTCCATGCTGGAAAGTAAAGCATCATCTATTTACTGGAAAGCTGCGTGTGGACCCTCATTAAACACCTAAACACTGCACCAATCCACCCTCTGCTGAGCTAATTACCCCATGATATCACTATATATATATATATATATATATATATATATATATAAATATATATAATTGTGGTGTGAATGTAGTCACTAGGCGCTACCTTAGAAACTGATGGACAAGTATTGAAAATAAATCACTTAAAATTACATATATACCACTCCTATGTGGTTATATTTAGCATGTCAATGAACCGACCAGTGTCATAAATATCAAAACATGCACATTTTATTATAACAAAGACAATGGTAAAATAAATGAATAAAACTTTGCCAGGGTGGCTGCTTTACCAGATAATCGGTTTAAACAGGCATTGGTGTTTGTATTTTGAAGACAGGTCGTCCAGATCACCTTAGTCCTCTCTGCCACTGCTTTAGCTGTCCTGGTCCACAGTCCCCTTTTTCCTCCTGGTTACCAACGCGTTTGGGGACTCCCTTGTCCCTTTTTCCCTTTTTGAAAAAGGGACAAGTGAGTCCCGAAACGCATTGGCAACCAGGAGGAAAAAGGGGACTGTGGATCAGGATGGCTAAAGCAGTGGCAGAGAGGACTAAGGTGATCTGGACGACCTGTCTTCAAAATACTAACACCAATGCCTGTTTAAACCGATTATCTGGTAAAGCAGCCACCCTGGCAAAGGTTTATTAATTTATTTTACCATTGTCTTTATTATAATAAAATGTGCATTTTTTGATATCTATGACACTGGTCGGTTCATTGACATGCTAATTATAACCACATAGGAGTGGTATATATGTAATTTTAAGTGATTTATTTTCAATACTTGTCCATCAGTTTCACACCACAATTCATATGCTTTACCACTAAGGTCTGGGGTAGACCTAGAACATTCTCATAGGCTGCTCTCCTTATGTTAGTGCAGCTCAGCTGTGCATCCCAAAACATATCCAACTATATATATATATATATATATATATATATATCCATGGGTGCAGCACTCAGAGCATCATATAAATAAAACAGCAGCACGAATAAGTTTGCTTCAATGTTTCATCAGGAAGTTTCAATTGAAAAAGATGGAAGCAAACTAGACTGTGCTGCTGTTTCGTTTATTTGCTTTTTCAGCAGCCAAATGTGCAGCACCCAAGACTTAACTAAATCAATCAAGGAACTGGAGCTTTCTTAACAATGTTTCAATGCTTTAACTGTCTTTAGGATAAATGATACAACGAACATGAACATACCTTTATACAGAGTCTCAAATCTCATGTGCACTACGCAAACTCCCCAGATCAGGACTGCACACCCACCCACAGTCGCTACTTGATGATTTAATCGCACAGTTCACCTGATTGTGAAGTGTCCATGTACCCAATCATGATAGTACCAAAATGCATCTAAAGGACAAAAGCACAATACATTTAGTTTTACAGAGATTGCTAGAAGTACTAGTGTGATCTTTTCATGCAAATACACAATACTACTATAAAACTTTACTAGAGTCCTTATACCAATTTAGCATGCACATAATATATTTTAAGAACCTTATTACAGGACTATCAATCAGTTGAGAGATTAATAATATATACAAATAATTATCATGGAAAGCATCCATATAAAGCATTGTTAAGACACTTGAGGTGAAAAACATCCAAGCTGTCTATCCAACTTGCTTCACATTGTAGCACTTTAAGTGATTGATTACCTCCTCTTAAAGAGGGGGGATTTGTTAAATAATCCTTCAATGGAGACTAACTAGTGGATGCTTCTTTTCCATAAAATGAAGAGCCACTGGTACAACCAAAGCATTCCAGATGAAAGAAAAATATGCTGACATCCATTCTTTGAACTTGCACTCAGTTTTCTCAAAATAAGTTTTCCACATGGGCATAAGATCTGCTACACCACAAAGCTTGAGTTACAGTCAAGCAAATGACATATCATATATATATATATATATATATATATATATATGCCATAGACAAAAAACATTATGGTGAATGAATGGGAAGATTGTGGACAATGAGTGGGATGTATGTGCTTTATAACTGCTCAGACCTCAGTTGCATAGACTGCGTGTGTGTATTCCAATGAACGCACAATTCTGTGAATTAGCAGCTAAACCATTTTGTGAGTGACAGCAATCTCACTCTGTGAGAGTGCTGATTCTGCAGTTAACCACAGGGTGTGATGGCATACCATATCTGTATTGCGCAAGGAACATGTCCATTAAGGCGTCAGCCTTAATGATCAGAATTTAATTGCTTTTTTTTGTCTGAGTGGCACAAATTCAGTAGGTTTTGTGAAATTTCATATCATGTCTAAGAAACTTTACTGGGACATGTGAAACAGTAAGGGTTTTTTTTCTATGGAATTTCATTGCTTTTTAATTTATTAACCATCAGGGTTTTGAGAAGCAAACCGGGCCACCTGCAGGGCAGAAGGACAACAAATAGTTACAGTAGCATGGGTGGTGGAGCAGACAACACACAGGAGGTGTTTTAGGGGTGCAGAGGGAGAGATAGCTGCTGGGCAGGCTGCAGGTGTGTCAGCAATGATAAACAGCAGTACAAACTAAGACCAAAGGACATTTGTTACCTAATATCTGAGAAGAGGTACCTAACACAATTGCAACATATTGCATAATAGTAAACTATGTATCTTTCTGTCTAAGACATCCAAGACAGTATTTTGAACAGAAAGTGAGATTAGGGGGATTTTTCCAACAGGTTTTCTTATTTAGAAATAATGAAGCTATTCTCAACAATAAATAGAAAGTGAGACCAATAAATTATCATTGCTGACAATAAAGCCGGATACACTACCAAGGTGTTTAGGATATCCATAAAATCACAATAGCCCATAAAGCTGTCTATTTGATTATTTATGCTTTTGGGATCCACACCGACCCTGCCATTTGTCACAATAAAGTGACTAATCATTTTTTACAACAATTTTCACAATTTTTTCATTTGAGCTAACTGCTTATCATTGTTTTTAATACAATAATGAATGCATTATTAAATTATCACCTTAGGGATGACTCTAACATATTTCTTATTAAAAAGAGTCAATATATCCCTCTCTTTTTAACGGGAAGAACTATTAAAAGTTATATTTTACCTTAATCTATTATACACATAATCACAACTTAAAAGTGTGCCCCACAAAGGAATATCTTGCTCTTAATTAGCCTATGCTAATTATAATAATCTTCCAGATCTGAGCCTATATCTGTCTGCTGCTACCTTCACTGGGTCCTGCAGCCTGCACCACCGCTGCCTGCACTGCCACCACTAATGCCTGCTACTGTCCCTGGATCCCGGCTGCAGTAACACCCGCTACCCCCACCCTCCCCTGGTTCTCAGCCATTAGCTTTCTTGCCCCAAGCCAACAGCCACTACCACCAACACTGGCCAGCCATCTTGGTGCACCCAAGTGGAGCCACAGTGAGTACATCTGCTGAAGGCACCAACTGAGGCAGTGCAACAAATTAAAACTTCCTTTCTCTATATTGGCAGATTTGTGGGGTAAGTTTAAAAACTGTAATTTTTTAATGTACCTGAACCCCAAAAGCACCTACCCTGGAACAATAGCTACCTAATAAAATAAACTGTAAGTCTAAATTCGCCCCATACTCTGAATTATGCTTTCCCAAAAATCCCCCATAGAGAACAGCAGAAATGTGGTCCTTTTTGAGAGTGTCAGAAAAAACTGACAGTTGGATATTTACACTATTCCCAAAACCTAATTTTTTATGTTTTTGCCCTGAAATTTGTCATGCACCACCGAGCAACAGTTCTACACATCCATGCCTAATTTCAGTTTGGTACCTTTAATAGCTTTTGAGGTGTAGCCCCTTAAATACCATGCTCCCCCTTAGAAGTTCTCTATGGGAGAATTTAATTTTTTTAGATTTAGCCTTAATATAAGGGCACAACTATGGCCTTATGATATATATATATATATATATATATATATATATATATCTTAAGGAGTGCTTAATGTTTTCTCTTGGTTCCTCACCAATAAATTGATGATCATTAAATATGGATAATAGCTACCAATATAGAGGTGAGGGATGATTTACAAAGTATGCCAACTTGGTTATACAAATTTATTAAAATATATATTATATTTAAGAAATATATGTTATACAAATAAAATTTCTTTTCATGAGCATAAACCTGTTAGTACCCCATTCTCCAGGGACATTTAATTGTAACTTGTGACTTCAATCTCCCCAATTTTGGTTAGCAATAATCACCCAACACGTTCCATCAGTCACAACTTCTTCAGGGTTTTTTATCTCAAAACATAGTATTCTCCAGATAGTTCAGAATTCATTGTAGGCTTGCAGCCTGTACACGGACTCCTCATTTAGGACTATACTTGAATCATGTTAAAATTACTTGATGGTAAGATCAAATTAATCTTGTTGTCTCACAGGTTAGTGACCTGCCACTGGAATCCTAGTTTGGACACCACTTGACAACTGGTGTAATATTTATTTGGATACTGATGAAACAACTGTTTTGTTGTTGTTAACTCACATTAAATTGTTGTATAATATCTTTCCAATATTCATAAGAACAGAAGTGAATCATCCTCCCTTGTGATCTCTATGTGGATCAAATAGTAAAATCACTATTTGATCCACTTAGAGATCACAAGTAATTTTTACACCAAGCTGTCAAGTGATGTCCAAACTTGGAGTTCAGTGGCAGGTTACTAACCTGTGACATAACAACATGATTAATGGACTTCCACACAATCATAAGTTTAATTTAAATTGACAAATCTAAATCCATGGATACCTAACAAATAACAAGTATTACAGTCAACAGGCAACTCGACAATACTACTCACAGCTCACATCAGATAATAGAAACAATCACCCCAATTCCCTTAACTGCAGTGGCGTAAGTTCATCCCAGATGCCCGGAGGCAAGTTATAATTTGGTGCCCCCCCTTTAAAAAAAAAGGAAAAATAAATGGTGCATATCTAACATATATATCTAACTGTTACATATCTATCTATCTATCTATCTCATATCTATCTTTCCATCTATTTCATAATACATGGTTATGGTGGTTTCTCAGGTGCCGGGAAGAGGTGCCATGTATTGGGCGGCCGTAACGGTACACTCCGGGTATATAGTTACAGTGCTAAGTGGGATGAATATTTTGTCGGCAATGGAGGAGGTGCCCCTTCAGTGCTGGAGCCCGGTGGCAGGCACCTCCATTGTCTCCCAAAGTTCTGCCCCTTCTCAGTTCATCCCAGATGCCCGGAGGCAAATTATAATTTGGTGCCCCCGTCACAGCCACTGACAATGTAATGTAGCAATTCGCATGTAGACAGGCTACAGATAGACGAAGGCATTCGGTGATGGTCTGACACGGAGTTCTCCACTAGTGTATGGTGGCTTCTCATGTGCCTGGTAGAGGTGCCATGTATTGGACGGCCATGATGGTACACTATGGGTACATAGTTGCAGACCTAAGTCGGGTGAATATGTTGGGACAATGGAGGAGGTGCCCCCTTCCAAGCTAGAGCCTGGCGGCAGGCGTCTCCATTGTCTCCCATAGTTCTGCCCCTGCTTCACTCAACATGTTCTGCAGTCTATTCCATCTATATGTGGGTCTAATGCTTCCAGTGCTAATTGAAGAGACTCTGCATTACAAAGGGAAGTAAAAGTTATATTTTCTATCCAATCAATTTATGCACATATATAGGAGAACTATTAATCTCCATAATATAAACTGAGTCCACAGTATTTTTGCAAATACGCTTCTTTATGAATACCAATATTGGAGTTAGATGTATTCAGGTGGTGTGTCCACTTTGAAGTGATAATTTGCTCTTTATCAATATATTTACATGTTCTAATTTTATGTTATAAAATATTCTTTGTTTTTAAATGTGTTTATGTAACAATTTGTAAGCGCCCCCATGTTATCATATGCAAGCCTAAAACAAATGCTGAATTAGCATTAGCATGGGACAGCTCAGACAGTGTAATGGTTAGCATTACTGCCTCACAGCACTTAGGTCATAGGTTTGATTCCCACTACGGCCCTAACTGTGCAGAGTTTGTATATTCTCCCTGTGCTTGCGTGGGTTTCCTCCGGGTGCTCCAGTTTCCTCTCATACTCCAAAAATATACTGGTAGGTTAATTGGCTCCCCACAAAAAATTTACCATAATGTGTATGTGCGTGTGCATGTCATAGGGAATATAGATTGTAAGCTCCACTGGGGCAGGGACAGATGTAAATGGTAAGATAATCTTTGTAAAAGCGCTGCAGAATATGTGTGCACTATATAAATAACTGGTAATAAAGAAATAATAAATAAATAAATAAAATACCCTCTGTGTTTTGAGATTAAAAAAACCCTGAAGAAGTCGTGACTGACGAAACATGTTGTATGATTATCCCTAAACAAAATTGTTGAGATTCAAGTTAAAAGTTACAATTAAATGTCCCCAGGGTATGGGGTACTAACAGGTTTATGCATAATGTATATTTCTTAAATGTACTATTAATTTTAATACATTTGTATAACCAAGTTGGCATACTTTGTAAATCATTCCTCAACTCTACATTTGTACCTATTATCCGTATTTAATGATCATCAAAATATTGGTGAGAAACAAAGAAAAAACATTTAGCACTCATCAGGTCCTTTATTTATAGAAATTTTTCCTTTGGTCTCTACCGGCAGAAAGACTTTACTTGAGGATAACGGCTTTATTAAAATTGAATCAAATTTCTTATAATTGAATATTAATAATTTATGCTGTCTTAGCGCATATTTGGTTTTATATATATATATATATATACATTCAAAGAATGGCGATATGTCTCATTCTGTTTCTGTAATTTTTGGAGTAGTTCCACACTGCTTTCACTATCAAAGCTAGATTTAGATTTAGTAGCTAGAGCTTCAATTTTATCCCTGGTCTTAGCCAGTTCAAGCCCTGCTTCATGAATGACAAGCAGCATTAAGTCCATGCTGCATTTATTAACCACTCCTACCCATTTCCTACAAAAATCAGGGTTTTGCCTCCCAATGGTGGGAGCGTTTTTCACACGGAATCCCCACAGTATCATTTGATCCCTGTAGTATTCTGAAAGGGATATTCCGTGCAGGAGATATTCTGTTTCCCGTTTTTTCAATTTTAACATTTGGTGATAATAGTCTTTTGCATCGTCTTTATGGTCTGTAGAAGGCCAGTGTTCTTTAAACAAAATGTGTTCAGCTTCAGTATCAGTGAAGCTGTGTAGTATTCCCTTAGGTAAGGTGATACCTGAGAATCCAGCCGGATATTCCCCACCACTCTGTAGATTAGAGCTGTTTTGTTCCATGCTGTATATGTTACTCTCCAAACAGGTAACTGCCAGTAAAGAGTTGAATGGTGCCTTGATCCAAGCGGGACCTTGCAATCAAAAATGTATATATTCCAAGGGTGAACCGGCACTCAAAAAATAATAGAGATATGTGCTAGGGTGCCTTCTGTAAGTGTCCAATATTCATGCAAAGAATCAGCGGCACTCCTGGACTGGTATCATAAGCAAAAAGAGGGTTTAATACATGCCAAACTGCCGACGTTTCAGAGCCAGACACGGCCCTTTTCTCAAGGCTGGCATAACAATATTAAATATATAAACAGCAGACATAAACACTGCTGAGTCTTACCTTTAAGTAGCAGTGTGTTTCCTGTGTGCCGATGCCGGCCAGGACAGGCAGGGGGAGGGGTTGGCGCGCACGCGGCGGCTCCAGTCCTCCATGGATGACATCACTCCAAAGCTTGTTGGTTGTCATAGAGACAAACCTCAAGCCTGGTATACTGTCTGTCTGGCCCGCGTCGGCTACAAGGAGACACAAAGAAACATTTTGTGTTACATACATGCAATAGAATTACATATAAATATCAGTCGCTTAAGCTATTAACTCTGAAAAATACATACAGACTAACTACATATAACATATAACATAGACTAGAACAGCTATAATGATAAACTACAGGTAAGTCATCCTAACCACACTTTAAGTGGTTACTCAATACAAAGTAGTATCTGAAGCATAACGATTGTCTTTACAAAAATACATTAAGAGACAGTTTCTCATTAAGTCCCGCAGGATGGATCGTGTTTAATTTGTGTATCCAGGACGCTTCGAGACGCAGAAGTTTTTCGCCTCTATTTCCTCCCCTTAACGTGGTTGGAACATGATCAATTAAAATATGTTTCAAAGCAGACAAAGGGTGGTCAGCTAGCAAAAAGTGTCTCGCCACAGGTTGCTCAGCCACTTTTTTTAGTAGGGCTGATTTAATGGCCGATCGATGTAAAGCCATCCGTTCTCTCACTGTCCTGATGGTCTTACCGACATAATGGTACCCGCACAGGCACATTATCAAATAGACTACGTATGTTGAAGTACAGGTGAGGACATGTTTTAAATGATATATATGGTCACGATGGGGATGTTTAAATGTTGATCCTGTCATCATATATTGACACGTGGTACATTTTGTACATTTGTAGCAACCTGGTGCTTTTGCCCGTATAATTTGACCTTCCTGACTGGGATGCACGAATCCAGTTATATCCGTATGGACCACCATGTCCCTAATATTTCTGCCTCTTTTGAAGCACGCCATCGGTCGTTTGCCTGTGAAGCAAGGTAAATCTTTATCGGTTGAAACTATGGGCCATAATGCCCGTGTGGCTCGCTGGATCACTGGAGTACTGGTTTGGTATTCAAGTTTCCAAGGGATAATATTACCTTTATCTTTATTTGTAGATTGTAATAACATGTCTCTTTGAAGTAGCAGGACCTCATCTCTTTGCTTCCTTAATTGAGTTAAAGAATATCCCCTTGTCACGAACTTGTCTATTATTTTTTCCAACTCTTGTTGAGTATGATCAAGGTCACTTGAAATACGTGCAATTCTCATCATTTGTGCTTTTGGAAGCCCTCTCACAAGTGATTTAGGATGATGGCTATTTGCCGCAAGTAGGGTATTATGATCCGTAGGTTTACTATATACCCCTGATTTAATACTACCATTTTCGATAGTTACTTGAACTTCAAGATAATTCAATGTAGATGTACTACAGTTATAGGTCAATTTAATAGGTGAGTCACGGTTATTAATTTGTTGCATCAGCAACTCAAATGCCGTTAAGCCACCAGTCCATAACATAAACAAATCGTCTATGTACCTCGTGTAGATAAGTATGTGTTTACTAATTTCTACATTAGAGAAGAACATATCGTATTCTTCACTAAACATATAGACGTTTGCGTAGCTCGGGGCTACGTTACTGCCCATGGCACAGCCAGACACCTGTTGATAAAACTTCCCATTGTATGGAAAATAATTGCGTGACAGCGTAAGTTCTAATAGCTTTAAGAAAAAGGTTTTATCCAGAACAGTCATTTGTTGTTGTACTATAAATGTTTTCATGATCTCTATTCCCTTGTTATGGGGGATAGATGTGTATAGACTTGAAACGTCCATCACGCAAATTAAGGTATCTGGTGGAACCATCATTACCGTTTTCAATGCCAATAAAAAGGCTGTGGTGTCCTTAATATATGATGGCTGTATAGACACCAAAGGCTGGAGAATTGTGTCTAGAAACATGGAGATGGGCTGTTATCCGGAGTTCCTAGCCGATATAATTGGTCTTCCCGGGGGTGATTGTAGATTTTTATGAATTTTGGGGACCAAATACATTATATGCACCACTGGGAACTCTTGTATTAAGGACCGTCTCACCTTGTCACTGATTAAACCGTTATCTTCTGCTTGTATTAAGATCTGATCCAGCTCTTTTTTATAATCACCAGTGGGGTCCTTAGCCAATTTCTGGTAGGTGTTTATGTCGGCTAGTTGTCTTTCGATTTCACTCATGTAGTCCTTCAGATCCTGGATCACAATCGCACCCCCCTTATCTGCGGGGCGGATGATGATATCTCTGTATGCACTCAAATTATCTAAAGCTTCTTTTTCCTTACGTGTTAGATTGAAATGTTGAGTAGTCGATGCTTGCATATACCTAGAAACAGAATCATCCAAAAGACGGTTAAAAGTCTTTAACGATGTATTGGTGGGTTGGGGGTCAAATGTGGAGGTGCTGCGTACTTGCAAAAATGATGAAAACGGGTTGTTGGATTCCGATGGTACCTTTGTTTGAAAAAATTCTTTCAGTCTAAGGTTGCGAGAGAACCGATGTAAGTCTACCTGCCATGTCAAGTCCTTGTGAATGTTGGTGGGGACAAAGGTTAAACCTTTGTTAAGTACACTAACCTCCATATCCGTAAGAGTTCTAGATGATAAATTACAAATTAAGTTTTCTTTTTGGAGGATGGACCTTTTATACCTCGCGTTTTGACCCCCCCGGCGGGTGGCAGTCCTTTTATGGCACTCTCCCCTGTTGCCATAGCTATTGAATCTAAAGGGACTGATTGTCTATCCCCACTTTCATCTGAATCGCGAATTGCAAATTCACTGTCACTATTAGACATGACAGTGTCTATTTGCTAATTTACTCGTCTAACTCTCCACCCTTGGCGCTGTTGTCTTTGCTTTTGAAAAGACTGAGATCTTGTGTCCCCACCTGTCAGCCAGCGGTACACGAGATTATTCTCATAATCATCGCACACCACCAGCTTTTTGTTACGCCAACCCCTCCCCCTGCCAGTCCTGGCCAGCGCCGGCACACAGGAAACACACCGCTACTTAAAGGTAAGACTCAGCAGTGTTTATGTCTGCTGTTTATATATTTAATATTGTTATGCCAGCCTTGAGAAAAGGGCCGTGTCTGGCTCTGAAACGTCGGCAGTTTGGCATGTATTAAACCCTCTTTTTGCTTATGATACCAGTCCAGGAGTGCCGCTGATTCTTTGCATGAATATTGGACACTTACAGAAGGCACCCTAGCACATATCTCTATTATTTTTTGAGTGCCGGTTCACTCTTGGAATATATACATTTGGGATTGCAAGGTCCCGCTTGGATCAAGGCACCATTCAACTCTTTACTGGCAGTTACCTGTTTGGAGAGTAACATATACAGCATGGAACAAAACAGCTCTAATCTACAGAGTGGTGGGGAATATCCGGCTGGATTCTCAGGTATCACCTTACCTAAGGGAATACTACACAGCTTCACTGATACTGAAGCTGAACACATTTTGTTTAAAGAACACTGGCCTTCTACAGACCATAAAGACGATGCAAAAGACTATTATCACCAAATGTTAAAATTGAAAAAACGGGAAACAGAATATCTCCTGCACGGAATATCCCTTTCAGAATACTACAGGGATCAAATGATACCATGGGGATTCCGTGTGAAAAACACTCCCACCATTGGGAGGCAAAACCCTGATTTTTGTAGGAAATGGGTAGGAGTGGTTAATAAATGCAGCATGGACTTAATGCTGCTTGTCATTCATGAAGCAGGGCTTGAACTGGCTAAGACCAGGGATAAAATTGAAGCTCTAGCTACTAAATCTAAATCTAGCTTTGATAGTGAAAGCAGTGTGGAACTACTCCAAAAATTACAGAAACAGAGTGAGACATATCGCCATGAATTAATTAAATTCAAGCGTAACAAAAAGCTGGTGGTGTGCGATGATTATGAGAATAATCACGTGTACCGCTGGCTGACAGGTGGGGACACAAGATCTCAGTCTTTTTAAAAGCAAAGACAACAGTGCCAAGAGTGGAGAGTTAGACGAGAAAATAAGCAAATAGACACTGTCACGTCTAATAGTGACAGTGAATTCGCAATTCGCGATTCAGATGAAAGTGGGGATAGCCAATCAGTCCCTTTGATTCAACAGCTATGGCAACAGGGGAGAGTGCCATAAAAGGACTGCCACCCGCCGGGGGGGTCAAAACGCGAGGTATAAAAGGTCCATCCTCCAAAAAGAAAACTTAATTTGTAATTTATCATCTAGAACTCTTACGGATATGGAGGTTAGTGTACTTAACAAAGGTTTAACCTTTGTCCCCACCAACATTCACAAGGACTTGACATGGCAGGTAGACTTACATCGGTTCTCTCGCAACCTTAGACTGAAATAATTTTTTCAAACAAAGGTACCATCAGAATCCAACAACCCGTTTTCATCATTTTTGCAAGTACGCAGCACCTCCACGTTTGACCCCCAATCCACCAATACATCGTTAAAGACTTTTAACCGTCTTTTGGATGATTCTGTTTCTAGGTATATTCAAGCATCGACTACTCAACATTTCAATCTAACACGTAAGGAAAAAGAAGCTTTAGATAATTTGAGTGCATACAGAGATATCATCATCCGCCCCGCCGATAAGGGGGGTGTGATTGTGATCCAGGATCTGAAGGACTACATGAGAGAAATCTAAAGACAACTAGCCGACATAAACACCTACCAGAAATTGGCTAAGGACCCCACTGGTGATTATAAAAAAGAGCTGGATCAGATCTTAATACAAGCAGAAGATAACGGTTTAATTAGTGACAAGGTGAAACGGTCCTTAATACATGAGTTCCCAGTGGTGCCTATAATGTATTTGGTCCCCAAAATTCATAAAAATCTACAATCACCCCCGGGAAGACCGATTATATCGGCTAGGAACTCCTTATACCAGCCCATCTCCATGTTTCTAGACACAATTCTCCAGCCTTTGGTGTCTATACAGCCATCATATATTAAGGACACCACAGCCTTTTTATTGGCATTGAAACCGGTAACGATGGTTCCACCAGATACCTTAATTTGCGTGATGGACGTTTCAAGTCTATACACATCTATCCCCCATAACAAGGGAATAGAGATCATGAAAACGTTTATAGTACAACAACAAATGACTGTTCTGGATAAAATAATTTTTCTTAAAGCTATTAGAACTTATGCTGTCACGCAATTATTTTCTATACAATGGGAAGTTTTATCAACAGGTGTCCGGCTGTGCCATGGGCAGTAACGTAGCCCCGAGCTACGCAAACGTCTATATGTTTAGTGGCGAATACGATATGTTCTTCTCTAATGTAGAAATTAGTAAACACATACTTATCTACACGAGGTACATAGACGATTTGTTTATGTTATGGACTGGTGGCTTAATGGCATTTGAGTTGCTGATGCAACAAATTAATAACCGTGACTCACCTATTAAATTGACCTATAACTGTAGTACATCTACATTGAATTATCTTGACGTTCAAGTAACTATCGAAAATGGTAGTATTAAAACAGGGGTATATAGTAAACCTACGGATCGTAATACCCTACTTGCGGCAAATAGCCATCATCCTAAATCACTTGTGAGAGGGCTTCCAAAAGCACAAATGATGAGAATTGCACGTATTTCAAGTGACCTTGATCATACTCGACAAGAGTTGGAAAAAATAATAGAAAAGTTCGTGACAAGGGGATATTCTTTAACTCAATTAAGGAAGCAAAGAGATGAGGTCCTGCTACTTCAAAGAGACATGTTATTACAATCTACAAATAAAGATAAAGGTAATATTATCCCTTGGAAACTTGAATACCAAACCAGTACTCCAGTGATCCAGCGAGTCACACGGGCATTATGGCCCATAGTTTCAACCGATAAAGATTTACCTTGCTTCACAGGCAAACGACCGATGGCGTACTTCAAAAGAGGCAGAAATATTAGGGACATGGTGGTCCATACGGATATAACTGGATTCGTGCATCCCAGTCAGGAAGGTCAAATTATACGGGCAAAAGCACCAGGTTGCTACAAATGTACAAAATGTACCACGTGTCAATATATGATGACAGGATCAACATTTAAACATCCCCATCGTGACCATATATATCATTTAAAACATGTCCTCACCTGTACTTCAACATACGTAGTCTATTTGATAATGTGCCCGTGCGGGTACCATTATGTCGGTAAGACCATCAGGACAGTGAGAGATCGGATGGCTTTACATCGATCGGCCATTAAATCAGCCGTACTAAAAAAAGTGGCTGAGCAACCTGTGGCGAGACACTTTTTGCTAGCTGACCACCCTTTGTCTGCTTTGAAACATATTTTAATTGATCATGTTCCAACCACGTTAAGGGGAGGAAATAGAGGCGAAAAACTTCTGCGTCTCGAAGCATCCTGGATACACAAATTAAACACGATCCATCCTGCGGGACTTAATGAGAAACTGTCTCTTAATGTATTTTTGTAAAGACAATCGTTATGCTTCAGATACTACTTTGTATTGAGTAACCACTTAAAGTGTGGTTAGGATGACTTACCTGTAGTTTATCATTATAGCTGTTCTAGTCTATGTTATATGTTATATGTAGTTAGTCTGTATGTATTTTTCAGAGTTAATAGCTTAATCGACTGATATTTATATGTAATTCTATTGCATGTATGTAACACAAAATGTTTCTTTGTCTCTCCTTGTAGCCGACGCTGGCCAGACAGACAGTATACCAGGCTTGAGGTTTGTCTCTATGACAACCAACAAGCTTTGGAGTGATGTCATCAATGGAGGACAGGAGCCGCCGCGTGCGCGCCAACCCCTCCCCCTGCCTGTCCTGGCCGGCGCCGGCACACAGGAAACACACCGCTACTTAAAGGTAAGACTCAGCAGTGTTTATGTCTGCTGTTTATATATTTAATATTGTTATGCCAGCCTTGAGAAAAGGGCTGTGTCTGGCTCTGAAACGTCGGCAGTTTGGCATGTATTAAACCCTCTTTTTGCTTATGATACCAGTCCAGGAGTGCCGCTGATTCTTTGCATGAATATTGGACACTTACAGAAGGCACCCTGGCACATATCTCTATTATTTTTTGAGTGCCGGTTCACCCTTGGAATATATATATATATATATATATATATATATATTTATATATAGTGGGAAATAGGGTTCTTTGCCATGATCTGCTATGAAGAACATGACTCATTCCCTGTGTAAATATATTATTCCCTTTAAAACACAGCTGCTCCACATCTAATTGGTGTGTGTCTCTGTGAAGCATAGAGCATTCTGGGAGTCAGGGGTAGGGTGCTCCTGATGCTGTATTAGTCGGCCAAGTGATAGAGGGCTGGTGTTGTTAGCTTAGTGTCAGGGAGCCTTATGCTGTTTTGGAAATGTAAAGATGTAACATTTTCATTAGTTAAAAGCCATCTGACAAAGACAACTGCTGTCAAGAGAGTTTCTTTGTAAGGACAATCTTTCAAAGTGGTGTCAGTTTGTGAGATCCTTCTGCTTTCAGTTAATATTATATTATATATTCATAAGGGTCTGTGCAGCACTTCTAAATGGCAGAGGAATTGCTTAGGGATTAGCATATTAGGTACCAAGAGGTATGGGTGGTAGATTCGAAATGCCCTTTAGTAAATTCACTTGTTTTAATTGGGTTGGGTACAGGATGCTGGCACTCAGGATTCTGGTGGTCAGAATCCCAATGTTGGCATCTCAACAGGGTTAAACACCCTACCCAGTGCATAAACCTAACTGCCCCACCTGTGTCTAAGCTAATCCCTCCCCCCTAATGCCTAACCCTAACCCTCCCCCCTAGTGCCTAATACTAACTCCTATCTCTCTCGTAACCCTAATATTTACCGCCGTGGTTAACAGCAACTGGATTCTGACTGGTGTAAGGTTTCAGTGGCCGGCATCCTGATAACCGGATCTTACTTCTGGTATTTCGACTAGCTCACAGTTTAACCATCATTCAGTGCCAAGTACCATTGGTTTCTAATTAAACCTGTTGTTAAGTAAGTTTAGTTTCTAAAAGTAATTTTATATAGCTTAAAGTACATTATTTATAATAAATCATGTTCTGATGTTTTAAAAGTTCCAATTTGCTGTTATGAAGATAAACAAGGACAGAAAAAGGGAGAAGTAGAAAAGTTAGTTGATCACCCAGTAGGCTGTAACAGTCATGTAATCTTTCATTTACCCAGTAATACTTGTCCACATACAGTATCTGTGATTAAGTGGACAGTGGGAACAATGGCATTTTGCAGGCTAATAATTAGGTTTTTTTTTTTTTAAAAAGTCTTGGTACAGACAAGGAATTGCTTTTCTTGTAAAATAGAACCAAGATGGAATTTGGTAGCAGGGACACAGGCCCCCAATTAACTATCTAAACCAGATGAATTAATTGCAGATATTGGATGCAGATCTAATATTAGCATATCTGTCATGTCTTCAGTGATCCGCTGAGCTATTGGGTAATAACTGTCATCCTTGCTTCCTCTTGGAAAGGACTGTTTAATAGTAAAATGTTTTGAAATTACAACTAGTATTTTGGTCCCCATCTAGGATGAAGATCCACCACCAGCAGCAGACATAATGCTCAATGAGTCTTCAGAGGAATCCTTGATAGAGGAGGACTCAGTTAGTCTTAGCAAATTGGTTGCAGGACTAGCTGTGATCATTAATGAGGAGATTAAAGATGAAGGTGTTGATGGTGGAGATTGCAGGTGTTGGGATCTAGCTAAGAGATGGAAGCTTATTGATGCTGGACTGCTTTTTGTTATTACTTAACAGCATTTTCAGATTTTGCCAAAACTTTTCATGAACACGCTGCAAATGATGTTACAGGAGGAGGCTCCTAGATGGTTAAGGTCACTACCTCTACTTACAGTGTCTTTACAAATGCTACAGACTTCTTTACAACTCTTGTCAGAATTTGGGTACAAATAACTCCACAAGTAAGAGTTGGATATTTTGGTCTTATGCCCAGGCGTAACAATGGACTTTCTCTTATCATGGGCAAAAACTGCTTCAACTGGTGCCTCACTTACACAAACAACATCCTTATCATTAACATTCTTAATAATTGGGTCAACTATAATACACAAATACCACCCTCATCCTGTTGCACTCAATAGCAACCTCAATTTTTTATATCAGCATCTTTACTTGTGTTGCTCATCCCCACATTTTGCAGAGGGTTCAGAAATGGTGGAAGGATGCTTCTCCATGTGTTCTGTATCAGAAAGGTCAGGCTCACACATAGCAGTCATGGACACCATTAGACTCTCCTCAGGGATTGTGACATTTCTGAACTCACAGTTTGTTCTTCTGCCTTAGTGCTTTTTTTAAACACTGATTTTCCTGGGGTTTTTTGCACCTGTTCTAGATGCTGAGTGAGAAGGTCTTGCCACATCATGTGAGGTAGAAGAAGATGCTTGACTGACAGCATTTGCAGAACCACTCCTCACAAATAAAGGCCAAGGCCTAAGCCTTTCCTTTCAACCATGTGTGGTATAGGGCATGTAGGTGATGTAAACTATTGAATTCAACTGCCCTGACTTAAACCCTCTGTACCTATGAGCACCGGCTTTAGTATATGATGTTGAGGGACTAGTGTCATCGTGACCTTTGGCAGCAGCTGCAGCACTAGTACTTGGTTGCTGCTCCTGCTGTTCTATCGATTGATCATCATGATCCATATGGACTTAGTCCTGATATTAACACAATAGCCCTTGACCTACTAACCATTAGAGTTCTTAATCACTGTATCACGGCCTGCTTGAAGGTTTTTGAACACACAAAAATCATATTTTTCATTTTTATAATATAAAACTGCTCACCAACTGCAACACACTGCTCAAATATTAAGGCAGTGGCCCTTGACCTTACTGACCATTGTTGATCTTATTAAACACAGTATCATGGCCTGCATAAAGCTTTTTTTGAGCACACTTAAAAATGTTTTATTTTTTCCAATATTTTTTACACACTACCATGACTCACGGGTGGCACACTGGGTTCCAGTCCACTCCACAATAATGTAATATATCCCTTCTTCAGATATAAAGTCCTAGGAGGAAGGTTGTGTAGATGTGTGTTTGCGTCTGAGTTTGCACACACCATAAAACAGGTAAGAATAGCAGCAAAACCACAGGTACTTACAGTATTAATATATATAATAAGCCCACACAAATCAGATGTCCTTGCACATAATACATGGGGAGGCAGTCCTGCAAGGGAAAACTGGATGCAGTCTTGCATAATATATATAATAACCTCTAGCCTAATGTATATACAATGTATATATCTCAATCTGAACTGAACTAAATTAGATCAGCTCAATTCAGCAAACAACTCTCTCAGGCAGTCTTGTGTGAAATAGTCAAGGTCAACTGAGCTCAGCTCTTTCACACTGCTCTCTCTCCGGTGGTCCTGTGTGAAATGGTGCCAAAATCACCACAGGAGGGACTTATATCATATCCAAAATATGTGAGATCTGATGCTGGAAAGATTATGTTGTGCCTTGTTATGTAATCCAAAAATGGCGGCGAGATCCAAGTCCTGGGTCAGATCCACTCAGCTTGGGTAAGTTAGATGGGTTTGGTTTTTTGAAAACTGAACCCACACATCTCTAATATTTACATATTCACTCTTGTCAGTTGCAACACGGAATACCTACAGTGACTCAAACCCATAGACTGTAAGCTCTCATGAGCAGAGGAGCTGATTCAGACCTGCTCGCTATGATGCGATCCCTCATAGCTGGCCAATATTTGCAATCTATGCATGCGTATGTTTCTCAATGCGAGTGTGCGAACCACTGCGAAAGATCAGGAAGCGCTCGCTCGCCCAGCATAGACAGCTCCATTTGATGAGTGACAGGAGAGGACATTTGTGGGTGGTAACAGGGGCAGGCAACTAGAAACGGGGGAGTGGATGTACGAATGCAGGCATGCCTGAGTATTTCAATGCCATTTCATAGGCATGCATAATTAACAGGCAGCATCATAGTAAATGTCACCTGGTTGTATTTCACACTGAAGTGATCGCAGTGCTTGCGGCAAGGTATAGTAAACCTCAAGCCCTGCGAGCACATCCAATGGTGTTTGATGTACCTATGTTTTCATGCACTTCCAGCAGATGACGTGCGCAAGTGAGCATCTTATGAATGGCTGGTAGGAATCTGCATACACAAAGTGATCGCACACCAAGACATAGTGGGCGTGCTAATGTTTTTCCATATGATTGCCTGCCTTGCTGGGCTTGCATTACATTTGCATACACTGGGAGCAAGCAAAAGCATCTAGCGAGTGGGTCTGAATCAGCTCCCAAGTCTTCTACTCTCTCTTGTTTTCTCCCTGCACTGTCACTGTCTCCAGTGCATTACCCACTAACAATCACCAATTTTGAAAATTGAGTAACACAGAATCAACAATTCTGATCTCTTGATCCTTTATATCTACCCTCTCAGGGTAAATGATCATTGATTGTTACTGTTAATTACTGACACTCAGTTGAATTATCTCACTGTTTAATTTTCCTCCTGTGTATTGCTTGCTAAAACTTTTTATATTTTAATGTTTGTTCATACCAATAACAATACAACTCTAATTCCAGTGCAGCAATAAACCTAGATCAAATACTAATCCACATCAAGCCATAAACCAATTTCAAACCTCATTAAAAATCTTATCCAAGTCTAGAAAGTCTGATTAAAATGTTTTTCCAAGTTTACCATTTAGAATGAATCCAACTCTAACAACATACATAGCTCAAGATCTCATTTAAATCTATCCAAAAACCTAGCTCAGTATCTACAGTAATCTAAGGGTCAAATGTAATAGGGTGTGGGATTCTGAAACTGCTGAAATTTCTGAGATTTAGCAGTCAAATTTTAAATGGTAATGGTTTTGCCCAACTAAACACTGCCATCTTAAATTTGACTGCTGTGTTAACTCACTATAATGTCGCCAGTTTCAGAATGTTACACTCTTTTACATTTAGTTTTAACAGGGGTATTCAATATGGGTGCGATAACATCGTTTTTGCGCTAATATCGCAATTATGACATAATTATCGCAGGTTTTACTTTTACACCCTATTCAATTTCAAAAACGGTGATAAGTTTTCACCATTGAATAGGTGTCGAAAAAAAGTGCAGAATTGGGGTTTAGGGGTGCAGGCTAAAAAAATAGCCTGCACCCCTGCGAATGACATTTAAAAAATAACTGTGTCAAAAAAAGTTTAAAAAAAAATAGGGATACCCCAAAAAATTAACTAAAAAATTGGGGTGCACAAAAAAAATGGGGAAAAATTGTTAAACAATAGGGAAATAGGTTCAGGGCTATTCTGCATGTATGCAGCAGGTGTTTTGAAGAATAGAATTATAGCGGCAGGTGCACAAATGCAGAATTTTTAAAAACTGACTTTAGGGACATCAAAATATGCTAGTACCCATTTTCATGTACCCCAAATTTGATGGGACCACTTTAAAAAACGAAAAAAATAACCTAAGTGCTCTTCTGCAACACTTCTTCAATGTCGGGAAAAAAGCACCTGCTGCGGCTATTTAAATCCCCGACTTTCAATTAAAGGCTAAAACGGGGGTACCCATAGTGTTCCCCCATGTAACTTTACGAAAATCCAACTTCGGAGTTTCCCGTTTTCGTTAATTTTATATTGAATACAGGGATAAGCGGGAGCGTGCACCAGACTTAACGCAGAAAAAAACTCTGATATGAAACGTTAACTTCGACAGTGAAGTTAACGTTTCATATCGAATACCCCTCTCAGTCTTTTGAAACCTAACTGGAGATCTAGTGATGAGAAATGTTTTAAACTGTTTCACAGAATATTTGTTTGATCCCATTTTTGGGAACATAATTTCTTTTGTTTTTCTGGTGAAATTTAGGCTTGAGTTTTACAAGCAAAATTCATTTTTAATTCTTCCTTAATATTACCCAATCACACAACAGAACAGATTAATATTACCCAATTACACAACAGAACAGAATAAATTAACACTACAGTATCTTCAGTGCAGCTCAGAAGACTGCATCATTTACAAATATGATGTGATGTGGCATTTAGTAGAATGACCAAGCAAAAGTGGAACTCAATGTTTGTATTGTGTGAACTAGCCTGATTTATTGTGAAATTATTTGTGCAAACTAAACACTTTTACTCATCTGTACCCTATAACTATATACAGTCCTAAATGACCTCTGATCTTGCTTCGCAAATTTTAAAATTGATATATACCTCACACAGACTAACATCCAGTGGAAAAAAAATTCTCTAAATAAAAATTGATATATCTTTGGAAACAGTCCTAAGGGCCTGATTCATCACAGATCACAACTGCAGGATTGGTCGATGGTGCGTACTGTGCATGCGTATGCATCACAGTGCACAGACGTGAGTTAGCATTGTAAATGCTCTACCATCACTTATGCAGACAGAAAGCCAACATAGAGTTAGTAGCAGGAGGTCAGTGTTTGGGGGGGGTGACATTAGAGTGGTCAGAGAAATGCAGGCTGTTGCATGGGCATGCATAAATTAGCCACTGCAACGGCATACACAGCTTGAGCAATTTCTGAGCGAGGTCAGACCTGCTGTAAGTGTGCATGAGGGGCTGATGTTACTCGATGCATATGCAGGACTGCAAGGCATTATGGATGTGAGATAGCGGTACTGGGCGGTATTGGGCGTCTCTATGCTGGCTGTGCGACTGCTTTGCAATTGCATTCATTAGCATATTTTAACAGCAAACCTCTGTGAATAATTGCAGCTGCGAACACAATATCAATCTGTAGTGATTCCGGCCCTAAGTTTGCTCTTATGATTTGCAAAAGGGATCACATCAATAATGAACTGAAATATGCGACTTATTAGCACTCAATAGGACTGCAAGAAAAGGATCCAATAACAATATTTAAATATTAAATAATTTACATGTTGCATGTAATTTTCAATTAGCAGATTACTCTTTATGAAGATATATAAAAATGAAATACATCAAATGCTTAGCAATCTTAAATACATGAAAGCAAATTAACAGGCATGCCAAACAAGATATATTTAAAAGTGTTTAGTTAAGTTTTATGATATAATATAGATTGATACTGAAACATAGGGTAATGATATCCATGACTGGCCATTTAATTTGGATAATTATTCCCTTTTTAGTAGAAGCAGATAGATAAAGTATTGAAGTGTGTGTTGAACAGATTTTAAAGCCTAGCATCAGGATGAGTGTTGTACAAGGATAAATGTTAATTGGAACATATTGTGGACATACTGTACTACAGTATATTCCAATAGTATGGCAGAACAAAAACAAAAATATAGAAAACAGAAAAAAGGAACAATTTAATTTATTATTTCAATATAATGTGGTGATTTAAGAAAAAAATTAAAACTGAAATATAGAATTGTATATAAAGATGTAGCATTTTTAAATAGTATTTATTGTAGTCGAGCCATGGCCCGTCAATACAGTATGTCATTTGTTTGCAGGTATTCTATTGCATATTTAAGCTTCAGATGCCTGCAAGGGCATGAAGTGCCATAGCTATGCCTATTGTATCATGTTAGCGATTCTAAATTTTTATGTTAGACCAAGATGTGTGGTCCACCTGTTTATTGTAGGGAGGACGTGACATGCTGGGTTGGGTCACATGACATGATGGCCTGGGTCACAGGGCTGGGTCACTCTCTGTTTTCATGGTAAAATGATGAAAGACTTAAGTAGTGGCAGTAATAAAATTTTTCTCACTTAACAGAATGATTCAAAGCCTGTATGCCTATCTTTAGATCTAAATTGATACCACTGGAGAAAATCGTGACTATTTGTATGTTATCTGGAGCACTTATATTTCATCAAATGCTACAAACTGTCATAATGTAAAGAATCTAAGAAAACTTTTAAAATGAATGTAAGACATACTGTTTTCAAACAAAACTCTTATAGCTAAAATATGTTTACTTGAACTTTGTGTAATGTAGTAAATCTGCACAATTAAATATTTTAATACAGTATTCTGTAATGTCACTGTGTTACTGTCAAGTCTAGATGTAGATCCACTATAACATGAGTGACTGATGCTGGCTAAACCCTGTGCAATGGTAAAGGGAATTCTGATCTCCACTAGGAACTTCTGTATGACAGTATGACAGTTATGGACTTTACTGCCATGAGCTCACAGGTTACAGGTCCCAGGGTAATCTCACTAGATTACAGGTGACAGACAGAAGAATGGTGGAAAAAGACTGAATGACATATATAACCTAAAGGATAATAGTGATACTTTCCAACCCACGGCTACTACAGTTAACTCCTTCCTCAATTACTTATATTTACCATATCTTGCTTATAGAGACATAGCTGTTTTAAATACTCCTTAAACTGCATACACACATAAAGATTATCTGTCAAACCAACCAAATAGTTGATTGGTTGGAATGAAAATCTGCTAAGGTATGAAAGCAAATGACAATCAGCAATTTGCTCCCAAACGCCAGAAAATGGACAAAAACTGTTATTTGAACACATTGTTTAGATCAAACATTTAACAAACTTGTCTGAACGACAATTTTCATCTGTTTTCTGGCATTTAGGAGCAAATTGCTGATTGTCATTTACTCCCATACGTTACCAGATTTTCATTCCAACCAATCAACTAGTTGGTTGGTATGACAGATAATCTTTACTTGTGTATGCAGCTTTACACAGAAGCTGAAGTTGATCAAGTGATCAATTGATATTATATTATTTTAAAAAAAGCGTGTGCCAGCCCTTATTTAATTGTTTAACTATGTTGTAGAGAGGCTCCTTTCTTTCCAAAATGTTAGAAGCCCAAGTTGTAATCATTGTGAAGCCTGCTAAGTGTAAGAGTTATAGACCCATTGTTAAACTCAATGATTGATGCTAGGTTGCTTGTCAACCACACCTACCACTTTTTTCCATTTCAAACCTGGATTTATTGCAGTCTACATTTTGTTATATTTTGAAATCTGACCAATTAATCAAATAACTCTGGTGCTTATCGGTTTAAATTGAATAAATTGTTATTAGTAAAGTTACCATATAGTTCTAGCTGCAGAGACCTTAATGAGCCTGTGAATACTCATCAAATGATCAAACCCTAAAAGACAAACAATAGAACTCTGCACTAATGAAAATAGACATGGTATGTGAGGTGGCAGACGGAGATGTAAGAATTGTTAAGACTCGATCAAATATGCATAAATATTAATTTTTAAATCAATAATACTAAATAAAAACATTTTACTTAAAAGTATCACACATTGAATATTTGTGACATTAAATATTGACACATATTTTGAAATCTTACCTAATTATAAACATACTTCCTTTTTTATACTGTTTTTTAGGTTAACTTCAAAACATTATTACATAGATTGTGGAGCTCAACATACTGTTTGTTTTCATTTGAAATGTCTTGTCTGGGTTGCCTGGCAGCTTACAAAATGATGCTACTCCCCAAACTAAGTATTTATTCCATATTATTATTTCTTATTTATTTCCCAAGAACTAGCTTGTACAGTTTTAATCTTCATTGTCCTCTTATGTGTGAAAATGTAAGCCCCTGAAAACAGGCCAATCCCATATCGTTCTTTTAAAAAACCCATTATCACTTCCTAAGTAAAGCCTCTCTTATCTGCAAGATTGGGATTTTTCCACCAGGGAAAAGCCATGGGTTAAATTTAAGAATGCTTTAGTGTGCTATCTACTGACTGATACTGACTTTCCAGTCATTCCAACCTGCTGCCTTCTCTCTTATCAATTCCATGAGCCTTAGTTGACTTTCTGGAGTTTGGGACAGGGTGGTCATTAGATGCCAGAGCTGTTTTGCCAAGAAGCAATTTATCTCTTTGGGGTCAATTCAATTGACCACAATGTAAATAGCGCCGGGAGATAGCTCCCGAAGCTATTGAATCCATCGCAATGTTAGGTCGGGGAAGGCTCATTCTCGCGCCTTAAACACGGTGTTTAGGCATGAGAATAGACATTCCCCGATGTAACTTCCCAGCACGATGCTGTTTTCCCAGCGCTAAGAGCAGAAAACAGCCTCACGCCGGGACTTTTGTCGGATTTCTGCTCGCATCCCCGGAGGGGTGCAAGAAGAAACCCTTAGTCGGGGTTAGCTGCGCGGTGTATTTAATAGCTCCGGTAGCTGATTCCCAGAGCTATTCACATCGCGCAGAATAGAATCGAGCCCTTGAGAAATTGATTCCTGACCTTAGTTTGCCTGTCTCCCATTTTAGTGGACTGGAGTCATTATTTAACTTAGGGGGATAGGTATCAAGCCTTGGAGGGTGTGAAGTGGAGAAGTTGTCCAAATTTGCCAATCAGCTTCTAACTGTCAATAATGTAGCACAGACATTGAAATTTTAGGTATAAGTTGATTGATTACTTTTATTTAACTACTCCACTTTAACTCTCTCCAAAACTAGATACATCTCTCTTTAAAATTTCACAAACTGTATGGAATCCTTATGGCACTTATGTACCTGCTATGAATTATTAAAAGTTTTATCAATTTCATCATTAGCTCACTCGTTTTCAGAAGTCATCTGGTTCTGTGTGTGCACCACCTTCTCCTGTCTTTTTGAGACTCTATTCTGGAACTTATGTGGTACCAATTTTTTTATTGAACTGACTTCATCATCAAAGTCCCTTACCCAAATTCTCTTGGAACTTTACCTTAGCAGGTATTTATCATATGCACAATGAGTATAATATATTATATGTAATATAATATAACCATATGTTAAAGCCATTATGCAATGCAACTTAAGATCCTACAGTATATCAACTTTACTTAACACCAGATTGGCTGCACACCATGGTCTGATTATGAAGTGTTCACAGATGTGGACACTACTGAATTTTTTTCAGCAACCAATTCTGCATCTTTATACAAATGCCGCAAATGGTTCTGAGCCTACTTAGATACCCACTGGCAGCTGCACTATTCCATCTTATTGTGTATTTACAGATGTGTCCTCATGTGATTACCTGCAGCAGCATACACTATGTTATGGCATGCACTGTGATTGCACTATGCATTCCTAAGGGGGCATGGGTGTGAAAGCACTGTGTGTATCTGCTAGTGGACACATGCCATGCATGGCATGATTTTCTGTGTATGCAGCAAAAATGTAGCAGGGCACATCTGTAGGTGCACCATTGGTTGCCACAGCAAAGTGTGCACCAGTCCTATTTCACAATCTGAATTTGGCCTCCTGTGTTGCAGCTACTGCCTATTTATATGCAATCACTGACTGTGACTACTACCACTACTACTACATACCAGCATCTGGATAGCCAACCCCATGTTACCTCCCAGGAATGCCCACTGAAATCCTGAGCCCTTGCACCCAAAATTGTTTTGCATCTCCTGGCAGTAACCATTAAGACACATGTGTATTGGGACTTGGACATTTTTGCAGACTAAAAACATTGTCTGCTTGTGTCCAACTGTGTACACCTGTCATGGCTACAGACACTTGGGACTCCTGAGGAGGGGCAGGCTTAACAGGTAGTACAAACTGAGGTGATTTAAGGAATGACCTTCTCATGAAATAGCACCGGCATGCAATGTTAAAAGTTAACAGGATTTACTCAAGGACATTAACTGTGTTGCAAAATATTCAAACATAAAGTCCACACAAAACAAAGTTCATAGTATCACAACTAGCAGATGCGGGGGTAAGCCCCGTGAAGAACTAAAGTTCAAATAGCACAAAATAAACAGGTGTGGGGTTGAGCCCCGAGACGTGGCCGAAATTCATACTGGACAGAGGTCCAGTATGAGGAGTCGAGCTTTAATGATGCAGTTGACAACTGTAGTTTAAGATGAACATGGTGAGACCATGAATCAGTATCAAAGCTAGGCTAATAGTGCAGTGGAGAACTAGTAGCAGAGTTAGGCTTTGTAATGTAGCAGAGAGCCAGAAGCAGCACTTGGCTCTGTAGTGCAGCTGAGAACCTGTAACAAAAGTTGAGCCAGAAAAAGCACAAGCATAGGAAAGGCAACAGCATATGACAGGCACAGCGAAGATCTGGCAGGAGTCCAAGGAAAACCTGAATGTAACATTGCACAGACAATAATACTCAGTTAGTAACATACTTTTATATCAAGTGCAGGTAATCCATTGGAAGTTCAAAACATGTGATTCACAAAGAACCAGATTTGGGAGATCAGATAATCACTGAACCCAGCAAGCTGACAAGGCCCAAGGAACAGAAGATCACTTTAACTCTCTGCATACTAGATGAGACAAACGCCAGCAGCCTGGAAGGACACTCCAGCAACCACAACAGAAACTCGGCAAGTGTAGTTTATTTTTAAACAGAGATACAGTTTGAGTTCTGAAAACACCTCTACACCAGGCACCATGTGTGCTGTCGACCCCTTAGCGCCCGACATCATGACTTGGGGACATGACATCATTACATCACATGGAGTTGCTGGAGTCAGCAGTACTCTCCGTTGGCACAGCAGCAGTGATCCTTGCTGCAGGGTGCCATTCCAGGCACCCTGCTAGCCAGAAGCAAGAGCTGTGGAATGGCGTCAGTGCCATCCACAAAGACATTTGTTATGTGTGGTGGCACTTGTCACAGACCCCTAGTTATGGTTCTGTGAATACACATTGGGTAATAGTAACCACACATATACATTCAGCTTTTTGGAGGGATTACCTTTATCACAAGGGTGACTGACTACCAACAAATTAAGAAGATACCACAGGTGTGAGGTGAGGGCTGATACTAAAATGGGGGTTGTGCCGAAGTTAACAATTCAAAATGATACCCAGATGCAGAAATATGGGAAACAATCTTCATTGCACCTGCACTGAAGGGGTACCTTCTCCATTGCCCACAATATTTTGACCCCACTTAGGGCTATAAATATGTACCCAGAGTGTACCGTCATGGCTGCCCAATACATAGCACCTCTTCCCGACACCTGAGAATCTGCCCTAATCATATACAATTGGCAGGCTCTGTGTCAGACCATCAGATGCCACTTACATCTATCTATAGCCTATCCCCGCTCATCGATGTCGCGAATCCTAAACAGATTCTCATGCTAGTGTGAGTCTGGCAACCTCCCTCACCTACAACTCCTCATCACTCTCCTCCCTGGTGGTAGCTTTAGCTGTGGAGCTGTGTGGTGGGTCCATGAATAAGCGTGGCTGCAAATCTCAGTGATGTCAGTGGGAGGGCTTTGAGCTCTGTTAGAGCCAAAATCACTCTGGGGCTTGCAGCACCGAGTCCCTACCACAAGGGTCTCATCGCAAGCCCGATGGTCATGATGGTCTGGACCATCGCGACCATCTTCCTGGCCGCTCGCTATAGCTGTGGGTGGCCTCCCGGCCGCTCTGAAAAACAAGAAGGACGGCCCTGATTCAGAGCGAGCGCTCTGTCAGAGGGTCCGGCTCTGAATCAGGGTCTCAGTCCTCAAAGCAGCAGATCAGGTGGTTTTCCCCTCCACAATGGTATCAGGAGGGCTCCCCACCCCACATCAGATGGCTCTGGCCTCCATCAGTACTCAAAGCCTCATGCTAATAGCACAATACAGGTCACAATCCTAACTATGACTAATGCATAGATGTATATACCTGAAAAAGGGGGGATATCCTGTAAATTTACTATAGTTAATAGGCCTAATAGAAACAAATTCACATATTCTATATGAATGTTTTTGTACAGATATATAGATAGACAGATCAGGGGTTCCCAACCACGGTCCTCAAGGCACACTAACAGTCCAGGTTTTAAGGATAGCCATAGTTGAGCACAGGTGACTTTATTAGTACTTTAGTTATTTTGATTTAACCATCTGTTCTTAAGCATGGAGATCACTAAAACCAGGACTGTTAGTGTGCCTTGAGGACTGAGGTTGGGAATCACTGAAATAGATAGATAGATAGATAGATAGATAGATAGATAGATAGATAGATAGATAGATAAATAGATAGATATGCACCATATTTATTTTCCATTTTTTTAGGGAGCACCAAATTATAACTTGCCTCTGGGCATCTGGGATGAATTTACGCCACTGATTATACAACAATATTAGGTAGACAGCAGAGCCAAGAGTGCTCTTTACCTGAGAAGGCAGAATTTTCATATTTTGGCCTCTATTCACCACCATAATTGCTTTGAAATGAAACAAACAAGATGTGCTTTAACTGCAGACTTTCAGATTTAATTTGAGGGTAATTACATCCAAATCAAGTGAACGGTGTAGGTTTCTATATGTGTTTGTTTCATTTCAAAGCCATTGTGGTGGTGAATAGAGGCCAAAATATGAAAATTCTGTCAATGTCCCAATATTTATGGACCTGACTGTATATATGGGAGCAAAATAGTAAATAATTTTAAGCTGTACTCTCTTTGTTTATGGCCATTTCTAGCCAATCTACATGAGACAAATAAGAAACTCTAGGCAACAATAAATATAGGGTAAGGGACTATGGGCCTGATTCAGACCCACTCGCAAGTGGGTCGATGGCCAGGCAGTGCGCGCGTGTGTGCAAGCCCCAGAGTGAGTGAGAAATTCACTCACTCTGGGGCTCGCTACAAATGGGGTGGCTGTCGATATTGTTCGACAGCTCACCCCATTTTGTAGGCGGGGTGGGGGGGTGGCAAGACAATCGGAGGCGTTCCTGAAGGAACGCCTGCCATTTGTGGGCAGCCCTACTGACATCACCAGTGGTGTGGATTACCAGTGATGTCAGTAGTGAGCTTCCGGCTCTATTAGAGCCAGAAGCTCATTGGGGCTTGCGGCAGATGAGACACTACCACAAGGGTCTCGTCGCAAGCCCGATAGTTGCGATGGTCACAACCATTGTGACCATCACCTGGCCACTCGCTAAAGCTGTGGGTGGTCACCCACAGCTTAGCGAGCAGCCAGGAGGCCGGTTTTTTTTTAAAAAGCGGCCTCCCTGATTCAGAGCGAGTGCTCGCTTTTTGCGAGCAGCTCTGAATCAGGCCCTGTGTCCCATAAACTTCATATTGAGTTGACCTGAAATAAAATCCCCAGTTTAGTATTAATATGTTTTAATCAAGGACCTTGTGACATTCTAGGTGAGTATGCATGAGTGTGACTGTATGTTTTCATAAAATTATACTGTCATGGTGTGTGTGTCTTGTATTTATTTTAATATTTTTTACAGGTGTACTACAGGTACACCTGATCTCACTGACCTGTGCATGCATCTGTGTCTCATAGTACAGACCCTATTTAAATTTACATTTTTAAATTTAGCAGAAATCTTTAAGATGGTCATGATGTGTTTTGGCAAGCAAACAATATATCATTATCAATCGAATGATTTGGTCATTGGTAAAATTGCATTGTGTATGCACTGTGGGCCTGATTCATTACTGATCGCAACTGCAATTGCAATAGCGATAATGCATGCAGTTTCACTTGCACAAGCTGTGACCTTTCTCTAGAATTACTAACCTCACCGCACGGCCTCCTCGATGTTTTACCAGTGCGCATGCGCACGAGGGAGCCGGCTCCCTCGTGCGCATGCGTGAGATCCGCTACGACCGACAGCGCCGGTAGGAAGTATAGACTAGATAATACTATAAGCGCCACTGTTGTGTTTGGATTTGTCTGTGAATCTGGACCTGTGTCTCTGACACCTGTCCCCGCAGCATGGTCCACCCTACTCCGTAGCTTCCTCTTCAGTTGGTACTTGAAATCTGTCCAGCTGTCAATGTGATTTTGCAATTTTTAAGGGTTAGTTTTTTAAAATAAGATCAAGCTTTTGACTTCAGTACACTCACAATATAATTTTCTTACCATTTTTTAACGACTTTCATGTTTCTGTAGGTTGTCCCCACAGCATTAACAGCCCTGGATATCTCCTCCCAAATCCTGTCTTTGGCTTCAGCCCCCATATTTCTTGGGGCATGGACAAGGTTCTCAATTGTCATGGTCACCAATGTCTCAAGCTCGATCCGTGAAAACGGAGGGTTTCTTGGCCTTGGCCTGCTTGGGCCTGCCTTCTCCTCCTCTACTGGTGGAATTGGATTCCCAGCACCTACAACATTTTTAAAATTAGATAAAATTAAAAAAGTATATTTTTGGAAATATGAACTGTTCTTGTGTTGTTTAAAAAATGTGATTCGCACTTACCTGCCTCAGTTGGCCTCTGCTCACCATGCTCCTCGCTTGACATTTTTCAAACCTGTGAGAGAGCATGCAGAATACTGCTTGTGCAGACTTTATTTTATAGATGTGAGCACATCCCTGGATTTGTTACCCATGCATCCTTATTTGCCTAAGTACAAATGCACACCTTTCCTGCATTCCGTAATCACTGCGTGGGTTGGGCTAGATGTGAGCGCATCCCTGGATTGGTTACCCGTGCATCCTTATTTTCCTAAGTACAAATGCACATATATTCCTGCATTCCGTAATCACTGCGTGGGTTGGGCTAGATGTGAGCGCATCCCTGGATTGGTTACCCGTGCATCCTTATTTGCCTAAGTACAAATGCACACCTTTCCTGCATTCCGTAATCACTGCATGGGTTGGGCTAGATGTGAGCGCATCCCTGGATTGGTTACCCGTGCATCCTTATTTTCCTAAGTACAAATGCACACCTTTCCTGCATTCCGTAATCACTGCATGGGTTGGGCTAGATGTGAGCATATCCCTGGATTGGTTACCCGTGCATCCTTATTTGCCTAACTACAAATGCACACCTTTCCTGCATTCCGTAATCATTGCGTGGGTTGGGCTAGATGTGAGCGCATCCCTGGATTGGTTACCCGTGCATCCTTATTTGCCTAACTACAAATGCACACCTTTCCTGCATGATTTAATAATTGTGTTTTTTTTTCTTTATTCAAGGCAAAGCCAAATGTTTCCTTACTTGTGGGTTGTAGTTGGAGTGATTTGTGGTGCAGGAAGGGATTGTTAGTGGTTACATTGTTTGGAGTTGTTTGAGAGGTGCTTGTGTGAGTTGTTTGAGAGGTGCTTGTGTGAGTTGTTTGAGAGGTGCTTGTGTGAGTTGTTTGAGAGGTGCTTGTGTGTGTTGTTTGAGTGTTGGTTGTGTCTTGTGTTTTTTTTTTTTTTAGTTTTTTTTTTGGTGGTGGTTTTTTGTAGTTTTTTTTTTGGTGGTGGTTTTATTTAGTTTTTATTTTTTGGTGGGTGTTTTTTTGTAGCTTTTTTTTGGTGGTGTTTTCTTTTGTACCTTTTTTTTGGTGGGGGGGTTTGTAGTTTTTTTTTTGGTGGGGTTTTTGGTTTACAAATTTGTTTGGTGCAGACATTTACAAAACCCTGTTACTTGTTGTGTTTGACCTGGTTACTTGTGTTTGGGTGGCCATGTTTTTGTAGCCTTAAAAAACAGCATTATCAGAAGACTCAAGTAAGTGTGCCAGCCTACTGCATTTTTTGTTTATTTTAATTTTGTTCTATAAACCTTAAAAAAATTACATTATTTTAAAAAAAGTAATCTTTATTTTTTATATTTTTTAAAGGTGTTTCACAGTCCATTTTGTACTTGAATCACGTAAGTGTCTAATTATACAAGCCAAAAATTTTGTTTTTTTAATTGTTTTTTTTTATTTTTTTATCATTTAATAATGCTTTTTTTGTATTTGGGAAGTGTAAATTCCAAAATTTAACAACAATTAATATTGACCAATTTAAAAGTCAAGGTTTGTTTTAACAATAATAGTAGTAATAGTGGTTTTGAACAAAAAATTCAAAACAATTTTTTTCTTCCCTTAAAAAATCAACCGTACAACAAATACACCTGTAGGGATTTCCGAAGATTGCACTGCCTGACCCTCTAAGAATATGCACTATTATTGTAAAGCTAAGTATTTTTGAACAAACAATCAAAAACCATTCTCTAGAACCAATTTTTAAAAAAATTTTAACTTTACAGAGTGATGTGGGACAGCTAATAGTGTCCATTTTGCCCCCCACCAACCTTCCTCAGCCTCCTCCTGGGCGTAGGCATAGTAGGCATGCAATGGCCAAGATATATAGAACATGTGTCACCCTTTTTGGAAGGCCTGATGATGTGGTTGTAACCACTTATCGCCTGCCTCCAGATATTATCCTAGACACTCTTTCAATAATAAAGAATGATCTAGAAAGTCAGATTCACATTCCAACAGCAATCTCACCACTTACACAGTTGTTGGCGGTGTTACATTTCTGCACCTCAGGGTCCTTCCAAACCACTGTGGGGCTGGTGGGTGGCCTCTCCCAGCCCTCATTTTCACAGATTCTGAGGCGTGTGCTAGATGCATTCTTCAATCATATAGCACATTTTATTAGTATGCCTTTGGATACGGAAGCCCTTGATGTGGTAAAGCTGAGGTTTTTTGAAATTGCAGGCTTTCCACACGTCATAGGGGTAGTGGATGGCACTCACATAGCACTTCAGCCCCCTGCATGCAGGGAACAAATATATAGGAACCGAGAACATTTCCATTCCCTAAATGTAATGGTGCTATGTGATGCCTCCCTCCAGATCCTCTCCCTGAATGCCAAATTCCCAGGCTGCAGCCATGATGCATACATTATCCAGCATTCAGGAATTTGGCCAAAATTAAGCACACTGCAAGCTGGTGATGCGTGGCTTCTTGGTAAGTAAAAATCCAGTATGTAGCTATAGTAATATTGTAAACATGTTTTCATGGTCAATTTATGTATCTTTTGGTGTCCCATTTCCATCAGGTGACAGTGCATATCTTTGCACGCCATGGCTGCTGACTCCATATTTGACTCCCACACCAGGACCACAAACTCAATATAATGCTGCATTTACTGCCACCAGGTAGGTGGTCGAGCGCTGTATCGGCCTTTTAAAGGGCGGTTCTGGTGTCTCCATCACTCTGGTGGTGCACTCATATACTCGCCGGATATGGTTTCTCGCATTGTGGTCCTGTGTGGGATTTTACACAACATTGCAATAAGGAGTCGAGTACCCATGCAGCCAGAAGAGGCCTTGCCAGAGGATGGCCCCCCGGAGGAAGGTGTTGAGATGCTGTCAGGGGGGGGCAGACACGATTATGTTGTTTCACATTTTTTTAGGTAAGAATATTTACCTGTTTTTTTTTTAACACTTAGTGCAAATGTATTTTAATGTGTACCTATTTTTTTTCATTTCCTACAAACAAAATCACAACACTGCAAAACTAATGGAACCCAATGGCAATACCCTGTATGTTTTTGGACAACTAACAAATTTTGCACGGATATACCCCAACATGTTTAGTTAATTTGCCTTTTGTTTTATTAATTTGTATGTTTTCCATTCAAAAATCTGTTTGTTTTTTACTATTGTTGTTTATGTCTGACTAAGCCAGATGTTTTCTTGGCAAAACCCTGAGGACATTTGTTATGTGTGATTCTGTTATGAAATTCTTTTTACGAGTGAAAGCCTGTTAGCAACAAGTTTGTTATTTAATAAATTTTTACAATTAAATACAAATATTTTTTTTTTTTATGAAAGCCATTTTGAGGTGGATAATGTATGCCAACCCCTAAAATAAAATGATACAACATTACTGCAAATGTTCTTAAGGTTTACTAATACATTTTTGCAGTTCTTACACTATGGAAAGGCACCCAGCTTTGTTCACAAAGTATTTGAAATGCAGAATTACACCTTTTACTATTTTCAAAAAAAAGAGGACAAATGTTTGACGAACAAAAACTTTAATGTAAGATAATATAAATGAGAAAAATGGACAGATATGAAAAAAAAACCTAAAATTCCTCCAAACTCCTCACAATTCATTGGAGGCAGCAGTAGACTTGCATTAAATGTCCACTTGTGCTTCGCAGCTCCTCCCTTATTTGCCTCAGGATGTGGGTTAGATCTGTGGACAGAAACATTTTTTTTGTTTAAATAATTAATAAAATTTTCAAACATTTGAACATTACACATTATTCAATGTAACAAAAGTGGGTAAACAAAATGATGTTAGGGTGTGTTTGAATGTTTCTGCCACACAACATTATTAATATGTTTATACTTTTATGGTGTAAAAATAATTGGAAACCCTAACTATGTGGCATAAGCCAAAAACCCCTATGATGATGTTAAAAATAATGGGAGGTGTATTCTTAAGTCATGATGGCCATATCCTTAAAACACAATGCACGTATTCACTTCTAGAATGTTCTTGATAATCCTAAAATACAATGTGTTTGTTTGCTATAGCAAACATCACTTTTCCTAATGAAGTTACATCTTAGTACATTTTAAACACAGTGTACACAACATTAACAAGGGTAGTCTGGTTCCTAGCACCTTGCCAAGTTGTGTGACATGTTTTTTAACATTCTAAAATACTAATCCTAATGCAATAATTTTTTTCCAAAAATAAAAAACATTTTTAAAAGCCCAAAAGACCTACCTTTTTGGGGTACCCAATAAAAAAAAGGCCCAGGCACAAAACATAAGGTCGCAATTTTAAAAAACAGCATTACTGCGCAATGATTTTGACACCCATACTGAAATTACCAAAAAAAAAGCCCAAAAATGTTTACAAATACATGGATAACAACAACACCAAAATAAATTTAAAAAATATTACAAAACACATACCCTCAGAGTGGTCTGGCACAACCCCAGATGTCGAAGTTGCCGGAGATGCTGCAAGAGATGGTGAGTAATCTGAAGTTGGGGGAATGGTGGGAGGGGAAATAGAGCTGGAAATATCCAAGGGAGGGGATATTTGGGATATTTGGGATGAGTGGGCAGGGGAGGAGGAATACTCGGGGAGTATTGGAAGAGAGAGGGAGGGTTACTGGGGGAGTATGGTGGTGGAGAGGGAGGGCTGGGTTGAGCAGATGGTGAAGGTGAGGGTGAGGGCCGCAGGTTGGCACCTGCATTTCTTTGAATTATGCGTGCCCTTCTCTGTCTCCGCTGTGCTTCTAAAACGTAAACATAAAAATAAAAAAAATATTAGTTTTCAATTTCGCCTACACAATACAAGTACACTTTACACATTCAGGACAATAGGGACAACATACAGGAGGGTTTTTTAACATTTACTAAAATAATTTGAAAAGGAACATACATATTTAACAGTCCACTAATTATTACTTTTATACAAACGAATACTTACATCTGCGTAGTTGCACCCGCAAATTCATCAAAAGGCCAGGTGACCGGCGGCGCAGATCTGACCAACGCCTCTCTAATTGCGCAATATTGCGCCTGTATCCCACACTTCTCAGGGCTCGCCTCACCTCCACATAGGCCGCCCACTTTATGCGGTTGGAAATGGGCGGCTCTGCAGACATAATCCGCCTGTCCAGTATATTCACCAGGATCAGCAAATCTCTCCTGGTAAAGGCCGTTGCTCTAATGATGGCAATGGCCGATTTTTCAGAAAACATGAAATATACATGGGCTAAAAACAAGATGATTGGCTAAAATATTTACACAGTTTCCAAAAAAAAAACAATATTGGGCAATCCTTTAATCACGTGGCCCGAAAAATAAGGTCACATTTGATTGGCTACAACACGCAGTGTGCAATTGCAAACATAAGAGTGCAAATGATCCTAATGCAGAATGCACATGTATTTTTAAAGTTAACACACTTATCAACAGTACATTCACAGATAATAAATCTTACTTTGTTTTTTAAATTGTGTGAAAAAAAAGAGAATGGAGAAAACAGCCACGAAATGAACAATAAAGTTTATTGACACATTATAAAAAACTTGTTTTAAAGAACAGCAAGAGTTAAACACTCTTAATTAGATAATTGACAACAAGTTCATAACAAGCTGATTGACAGTCCATGAAAACATGACATGTGACCATCAAAACAACACATACGGCCGCAAACATCAGAACATAATTAGCATACAACGACTGACAGCGCCTGAATATGATTGTTTCATTCGTTCGATCAGATCAGTCGGTAGCTAGAGGAGGTGCTGTGCTAATGAATGGGCGTCACTTTGTTTACGATCGACCTGCCGTACAATCGGAATTTGCGGTCGTTGGCCGTACGACCGTGTGGCCGCAACAACTGACTCTGAATGAGGTCCACTGTGTGCAGAGAGAATGCTTATATACCCCTGGGGAGCAGGGATTGGCTAAATGTGTGATGTGACTGTATACTGGCCCCCTGTTGGTAGAGATCAAGTCACCAGATACAGACTGTCATGGATGCTCCCAGCACTAAAGGGAATGGTGCATGTGAAAGCTGGATAAATTACAGGAGATGAGAAGAAACTACAGCAGGAGGAAGTCTATCATGGAGCTGAATCATGGAATGGTGAACCAGGTAAGTGACCCTGCAGCTGTAGCAGATTTGTGACAGTACACCCTTTTTAGAAGTGGCTGCTGGACACTTTTTGGACTTGAGAGGATATTTAGAGTGGAAGCTCCTGACCAACCAAGGAGCATGAACATCTTCAAAGAAGACCCAGGATCTTTCCTCGAAACTGTATCCTTTCCAGTCTATCAAATATTGCAAGCAACCATAGGAAATATGGGAATCAAGAGACTTTTCAACCTTTAATTCCATACTCAATGTGTCCAGACTTTAGTAGATTTCAGAAGAGCAGCTTGGAAACCATTGAGGATAAGATGCTTTAGAAGTGAAATATGGAAACAATTTGGAATTTGGAGTGTTAGTGGTAACTTGAGTCTTTACGCAACTGGTTTGATGACCTTAATGATGGAGAAAGGTCCAATTAATGTATGTTGCATGTTAACAACCAGTCTCTGTCTCTGACTTTTAGGTTATGTGCAGCTCTTCTTTTCCTGTCGGAAATTTTTTTTCATAATGAATAGATGTCTTTCAGTGCAGAATATACTATATATATATATATATATATATATATATATATATATATATATTCCAAATCTTCATGAACTTCTTAAGAGAAATTTTAGCCAGTGGAACATTGAAAGTAGAAAGGGACTATGTCCGGACTGCGACTATTTTAGTACATAAAGATAGACTACTTTTGCCAAAGTTCCATTGTGGTCATTGGAGGAGCTATCCTGCTTGCTGGCATGCTTCTCATTCAGAGGATAGAGTGTTACAGCGATCATCTGTTTCCCAGGTGTCGTCTGGTTGTGGGATTCCTAGATTGCTCATTATTTCAAACCTGATTCCATTTGGGTCACATGTTCTGAAACTTCCTATGGATCACAGACCTCTAGTATAAAGCCTGTTACTAACTGTGTCTCAATGTCTGTGCAAAGTTGTTTTCAGGTCTTTTCTTGGACTCCTGCCAGATCCCCGTTGTGCCTGTGAATTGCTGTGGACTTTGGGCCTGATTCAGAGCTGGACGTTATTTGCACTCGCTCGTTCAGAAAATAGGGATGGCTATTCAAATGAACCGTTCGCTCTTTGCGGTCTGTTCACGCCTCTATGTCTGAACAAGCAAACAAAACTTGCGGTCGTTTTTTGAAAAAATACGCCCCCTGGCCGCTTGCATCCTACGTCATGTCTGCTATTTATTAGATTAATCGAGTACATCGACTAGGGTATGAACTGCTCGCTATTCTTGTGGTTTGTTTTTGCTACAACAATTTTGCGAGCAGTTCTGGCTATAAAATAACCCAGTGATGTGGTCAATGACACTGCTGTATTAATTATGCACACCCTTAAAATGCCTGTTTTGACCTTTAAGCACGCCTGCGTTCGGATCTCCACTCCATATTTTCAAGCACCTTCCCATGTTACCACCCATATACACCTCATTCTGTCACTCAAAATAGCAGGCATTCGCTATTTAGCGAACAAACGATTTTCGGCCTCACTGACTGATTCGCACATGCGTATTACGATCCGAACGCATGCGCAGTTGGGCAAACATCGCTTGGAGCAAACGAGCGGCCGCTTATGAGCGGCTCTGAATCAGGCCCTTTGTTATATTCCAGATGAACTTCTGATGTCAGTCATCCGCTGCACTACAGGGCCCAGCATTCCTATTGCCTAAGTATTGCTTATTGCTCCATCACAGCAGTTGCACCATTTTGCTCAACTATTTACTTTGCCTGTTGTTTTTCCATTCCTGTGGATTTTGAACTCATCCTTGTTACAGTTGTCAACTGCACAGTTACAGTGTCATCTCTGCATCATGGGGCTCAACCCCGCTCCAAACCCTAGCTACACCACAGGGCCCAACCTTGCTACAATCTTCTCCGCATCAAGGGGCTCAGCCCCTCTACGAACCCTAGCCACACCACAGGGCTCAACCCTGCTACAATCTTCTCCACATCACAGGGCTCAACCCCTCTCCAAACCGTAGCACAATACGGGGCTCAACCCCGCTAAAATCTGTTCCACATCCCGGGGCTCAACCCCGCTACAATCTTCTCCGCATCACAGGGCTCAGCCCCGCTACAATCTTCTCTGCATCATGGGGCTCAACCCCACTACAATCCTCTCTGCATCACAGGGCTCAAACTCGCTCCAAACTCTAGCAATGCTGCAGGGCTCAACCATGTTCTGGAATCTCATCACCTTACAGGGCTTAACCCTGCTCCAACTTCACTACCCCACAAGGCTCAACTTTGCTTCATCTCTCACTGCACCACAGGGCTCGGCCCTGTCCTTGAACTATATTATTCTGCAGGGTCTGCTCTGCTCCAGATTTCCATTACTACAGGGTTCTACCCTGGCAAAGATCCTCAGTGTCATCCTGAGGTGTTGGCCTCATTCTGGACTCGGGGTTCCCTCCCATGTTAGTTCTTATATGTTAAAGACTGCATATATGTATTTGGAAATTCTCTCCTATAATTATTATTGCATATGTTAACCTCTGTGCTGTTTGAGACTTTATTTGAGACCTTGCTGATTATCATTCTTTTGTGAATAATTTCTATTTTATTTTTATCCTGTGCTACTGAGTTTTATGGAAAGGTCATTCCTAAGACCGGAATTGGTACAATCCTAACCCCCCCCACATGGCTGTCCACTCATGGCTCCTGGCATCCCTTCAATTGGGATGCCGAGCACCTGTCTCCCGGCATCGGGAAAATGTCAGGCGTCTACATCTAGATGCCCGGCATTTCACCCTTGCCGGGATATGACAGTCAGGAAGCCGGCTGTCGGTATTAAGGCAGCCAGCTTCCCGATTGTATACCCTAAGACCACCCCAGTTTATTGTGCCTAGTAGGCCTGCCTCCCTCCGGGAATCTCAAGTGTCGGCAGCCATGACAGACTGGAAATGACTAAGTGCATAGAAGAGTAAATATGAGTTATTATGGATGAACTCTGACCATGGCAGAAAATTCACCCAGTCATCCTGGGAGGAAGATATGTACAGGCACAAAAAATTCTCCAAGTCCTAATTCACATGTTCAGTCCGCCTGTTGGATTGGGGTTGATAGCCCATGGAGTATTTTAACTTTACTTGGAGCAATGAACAGAGAGCCCTCCAAAATTTAGATAGAAATTGGACTCCACAGTATGAAATGATTTCGGTAGAAAGTCCATTGAGATATAATACTTCTGAAAATAATAATTGAGCCAGATGAGGGGGAAGAAAAAGTCTGGTCAGAAGGACAAAATGGACCATTTTTTGAGAAACTGTCTACAATTACCTCAGATCGTATTGTATCATCAAGAAGCTGGGAGATCAGTCACAAAGTCCAAGGACAGATGGGTCCACAGACAAGTTGGAATGTACAGAGGATGAAGAGGACCTGCTGGACTCTTACATGAAACCTCATGTTGGGCACACTTTACACATGATAAAACAAATGGTTGTCCATCAAACTACAAGGATAGCCACCATTGGCTCCCACATGTCTGGAAAATTAGTAAGCATGGGCCCAGAGAATAAGTTATTTACACAGATTGGGTTCCATGAAGGTCTTTCCAGGTGGTGGAATGGAAGATACCCTGGTAGAAGTGCAGACTGCCGGACTCAGCATATGATATGGATCAGAGTCTCTGGCAATGCATAATTCATTTTATGTGTACCCAGCTTTACAGTACAATACATTGAAAGAAAAGTACATGGTATATAACATTGCTGCCACAGTAGCAGGATTTCATAAGTGGCATAAGTCAAGGGTTAGGTGCCACTGTAGGGAGTAAGGAGTATGTAATAGTATAAGTGCCCCTGTCATGTTCAGATTTGTCTGTGAATCCGGACCCGAGTGTCTGACAGGAGTAGGTTCTCAAGTGGATGTCTGTAATCTGGCTGGTCTAATATAGTTACTGCTCATGTGAAGTAGTCTGAGGCTGAAGGGAGCTGAACAGTACTGGGGAACTGACTGATACCCTGAACAGAGGTGCAGAGTCTAACATGCCAGTGATTTTCACCAGGGACCTCCAAAAGGGAGTTTTGTCTTAGCTGTGCCCGACATGCAGGTTGCGGTCCTCTGCTTGGGTTTCCCTGTACTGGCAGCTGATGACCAAATCTCCAGGTAGGAAATGGACTAGACGATATCATAATGGAACCAATGGTATAGAATATCAGACTTAAATTGATGGTAGATGATATCAGATTGGAACGGATGGTAAAGAATATTGGACTGGAACATTATGGTAAAGGATATTGGACTGAAACCAATGGTAGACAATATAGGAATATAGTACTAGAACCAATAGTAGAGAATATTGGACTGGAACCAATGGTAGAAGATATCGGATTGGAACTGATGGACTGGACCCAATGCTACAGGGACTCTGGGTTGAAACCAGATGCTTGAACCAAGAGTGCAGCAAGATTGAAATCTGCACAGGAATCACTGAGTAGGATAGACTATCCATGGGACCTTTTTTTCTAATACTACTACAGCAAGGCTGAATACAACATTGCACTGGCAAGTGCTGTGTGCAGGGAGAATCCTTATATACCCCTGGAAGAGCAGGGATTGGCTACAGGTGTCATGTTACCACATACTGGTCTTCTGTTGGTGGATATCTGGTCACCTGATCTTGACTGTAATGGCTGTGCCTAGCTACAAACACTGGAGGGAATGCAGCATGTGGAAACTGGGAAGATTGCAGAAGATGAGAAGAAACTGTAGCTAGAGGAAGTCTGTCATGGAGCCAGATCATGAAGCTGGGAACAAGGTAAGCGACCCGGCGGATGTACTGTAGCAGATAGTGAAGTTTGTGCAAATTAAGGGTAGGAAAAGCACATGGAGAAGAGGACACAGCTTGTAAAAGCTTTCATTCTAAAGGGGAGGGGTAGACAGACAAGTGTGACACAGATGGGGTAGACAGTGAGCATGGGACATAGGGTTAGGATTTGGTAGGTTTGGCTTCCTACAATGTGGCATTCTACTTTACATGACAGTTTTTGTAGGTGTCTTATTATTTTGGAATGCTATGGTTGACATCTCAGTTTCCTTGGCATTTGATGGGTAGCTGGATCCAATTCATCAAGGGCTATTTCTAAAGTATGGTTAAGGTGTAATACTGCAGTCTCAGGAGAAGTGAATGTATAAATTGGTGACAGTAGATGTTGCAGAAAGGTGGACAGTTTTTAAAAAAATAATAGCGTTAATTTGTTACAAAGTGTGCATTCCAGAAGAAACATTTTAGTGATTTGGAGGGTGATGGGAGAGACGTGATGTGTATGGGGCTAGCAGGATTTTCATTTCATAGTGAATCTCCTGTAGGTGTGCTTTGTTTGGATTTGATGATATGTCACCATCTAATTAAAGCAGAAGGAGAGAGTGTTAAATATAGTTGTAGGAGGTGAGTGAAAGCTTTTTATGGTGACATGATGAGGTTGTTATAGTCAATGTACAGTATGAAGAAAATAATAAAGCTTATGAGTGTTAATCATAGGGGAGTGGATAAATAAGACTGCAATGACTACAGGGGTGAGATGCAGGGAGAGTGAAGGATGTTATAGCTGAGTGGAAACATAATGAAGTGTTATCAAGAAAATACATTTGTGGCTCATGAAAAATTGTAAAAGATGAGTTATTTAGGGTCAGAAGTTTAGGAAATTAATTTTTTTTAAGTTGAAATGACCTGTTCTCAGATATTTTTCAATGTTTGTTCAACTGTTTGATTAACTGTTCTGTTGATACACTTTGTGATTTAGCACTTTGTGTATTTAGACACATTTTGAGTTTGATGTGATTTGGACAAGACAGCAATCACTGTATGAACATTGTGATCTGAAATCCAATCCTTTACAAATCCCGTTTGAGAGAGGTTAATTAAAATAGGAGTAGAGCCACCTGCAAACACTGTGCAATGATTTTAGTGATGATTTTTACAATAAATATTGGTTTAATAAAGAAATTGGATGATAGGATAGAACCAACATTGGGTACTTACCTGGTTTTGGCAAGATTATGATACGAACTTGATTAGTCCACAAGGGAACCATTTCCCTCTAAGATTAAATAATAAAAGGAAGTACGTGTGGTGATAACAGTTTATATTATTTGGCACTGAGACCATCATGACCAGGTATTTTCCTATTAGCCAAGTACTATTTAATGACATAAATTATCTACATAGTCACCTATGCCATTAATGAATCCCTAAGAAACTGTATACTTAGAGCAAGGTTATCTATTGGGGTGCATAGAGATCAGCATAATACAGTAAAAAGGTAGGCGCTTTGTCAGAAGCATTACGAAGCTACCAGGAAGAGTTACAAACAATACTGGCCAAGAATTAACTCACCCTATTGTCCCAGTGGAAATAGCTATGTTTCTGATAATCTAAATGATATTGATCATGTTCAGTACACAGAGTGTTATATAGTTGCTTGGTTGTCAGTATAAATCTGACAAGTAATATCAGTGTTAGTCCTCAACATGGTAATGATATGATTTTGGTAAAACCACACTCAATTGTTGAAAGCACTAGGTAAGATGTTGTTGTTTGTGGGAAATATAGGCTATAATGTGGACATGTAAAACGGGTTTTGAGGCTGCCCAGAATAAATTAATGTCATCCGAATGTGTAATATTATGATCTACATTATTTGAAAGTGTTGTTCCAAATATCGTTTGAAATCTGGGGATGACAATAAGTAGGCTGGAAATCTCCAATTATGAGACATTTTGAGTAGACAAAGACAAACAATTACCAGCTCATATTGTTTCATAGGATTATTCCGCACACTCTGATTTGGAACCCCCACACCAAGTGAATATATAACAACTGAGGTTTGTCTCTAAACAAAGTATGGAAGATGACTAGAGGCCATCACTTACTGTACAAGACACAAATGATTTCATTAAAAAGAGACTAAATCAGACTGAAAAGACTTTTAGCTTTTGCTGCATTTTGTATATTTTTTTATATTTACTTTTGTACAATGCATGTTCAGCAGTACTCTATTTAATGGAGTATTGTTCAACAAAAGGAAAGTGCATGGAAAACACTATGTTCTTGTTGTTTATTGCCAAATACTAGGAGTAAGAGGAAAGATATGCATATTAGCATACTTGGGGTTAGTACTTTGCTTTGTATTATTAACATTAAAAATAAAATGTTATCAGGAATATAAATTTCAATAAGAGATCAAGCATGAATAAAAATTGTGTATGGGAGTGAGCATGATTTCAGCACACCCAGGGTCACTGGTAATATTAATCTACCACACTGTATATACACATGTAAATAAGCACTCCAAACTTTTGCCTAAACCATACTTATCCGCCACTTGCTCTTTATTGGTCCAATGATAGTACAGAACCAATTTGATAAAATTAGCATAAACATGCATATTTATGCATCAGTCATGCTTCAGAGCCTTTCCCTTCCATTATCTGTGGAGGATAATTCTCACATCATCAGACCTCTGTTCTTCCTTGTGGTAGCCTCGTTATATTATAAATTAAGTCAGGAAAAGTTGCGCTTATTATATTGTCTTTATTTAGCTTACTGTATACTTATTTTAACTTAATGACTGATTTGCCAATAAAACTTTTTAGATTTATAATATTACCAAACTAAAAAAATATGAAAAACATATCCTCAAGATATATATGCACCTACAGACTATAGTAATAAAAAATAAAAATAATTCAAAATATCTAATAACAAAAGTATATGGTATCACACATTTTGAATTAGATCATTAGGAAATCTTATCATTTAATATTGCTTTTTATATTCTTTTTTTTGCTTTGTACTGGCATTTTATACAAAGTATATTTTATAGGATATTGAAATGACTCGTCTGCCAAATGCTTGACAGTCACAACAATTCAAAATAACATGGTAATTTATGCAGACTTTTCTTATATGGTATTAAAGCTACTAAGAATAACATTCAATTTATTCATAATTATGAGATAAGCATATGTTTAAATATTGAATACTAGAATCTCAACAGCACAATTCAAACCTTTTTGGTAGAAATATGATTAAAATTCTCTATCATTCCATTCTAATTTCTTCTTTTGTACTCAGAATTGTAAATAAATAAAACAACAGAAGGACCATCACAGGTGACTGGCACAAAAGAGGTTAATATACCATCATTTGGCATACAAATGTATTTTTTTATTTTTTTCTGAAGAACACTTGAAAGCAAAAGAAGTCACTTGATATCCAAATGACTACCAGATGGCCCTAAAAGAAGAACAGCCAGTTAGTTAACCAAGTGGAACATGTTTTGAGTTTTGAATACATTCCACAATACATTCATTTTATAATCATGTAGATAAACTGCAACTTCCTAAATGACAGAAGAAGATAGAGATAAAGGTCCAGATTAGTTTTGCTTTTAAATTATAATAAGAAAAAAACCACTGCCACCCAAGAAGTATAAAAATGCTTGTTTCTCATTTTCCAAGAGCCACCTTAATTACCCACATGTGTTATTGGAAAAAAAATCTATGGATAAATGAGTCAAAAGTGGCATTTAAAATAAAAAATGGGTCCCAGTATGTCTCAAATACAGCAGTAAGAACATCATACAACCATTCAATATTGGCAGTGTAATTTTGTATGGATGCATAGTAGGGGTGTGCACCGGACACTTTTCGTGTTTTGTGTTTTGGTTTTGGATCTGGATCTTTCTTCGTGTTTTGGATCTGGATTGGTTTTGCCAAAACCACCCTTCCGTGTTTTGGGTTCTGGGTTTTGTGTTTTGGATCTGTATTTTTTTGAAAGAAAGCATAAAAACAGCTAAAATCCAGAATTTGTGGGTTTTTCTGCTCCTATGCTAATATTAACCTCAATAACCTTAATTTCCACTCATTTCCAGTCTATTCTGAACACCTCACACCTCACAATAGTGTTTTTATGTCCAAAATGTTGCACCGAGGTAGCTGGATGACTATGCTAAGAGATACGAGTGGGCGGCACAAACACGTGGTCCATCTAGGAGTGGCACTACAGTGGCAGACAGGATGGCAGTTTGAAAAACTAGGCCACAAACTATACATGATGCAAAGAAAAAAAAGAGGTGCAAGATGGAATTGTCCTTGGGCCCTCCCACCCACCTTTATGTTGTATAAACAGGACATTCACACTTTAACAAACCAAACATTTCAGTGCCAGGGTCTGCCACACGACTGTGGCTGAAATGATTGGTTCATTTGGGCCCCCACAAAACAAGCTGGCAATTAATCTGTCCCTGCACAAACTGGCTCTACGGAGGCAAGATGTCGTCCTCATCCTCTTCATCCACCGATTCCTCACCCTCTTCAGTGTTGTGTACATCCTCATCCTCACAGAGTATTAATTTGTCCCCGCTGGAATCCACAACCACAGGTCCCTCTGTACATTCTGGAGGCTGGTCTTCCTGGAAGAGTTGATAATTCATTTTATGGACATCATCTTCTCCACATTTTGTGGAAGCAACCTCCTACGCCTTTCACTGACAAGGTTCCCGGCTGCACTAAACACTCTTTCAGAGTACACACTGGAGGGGGGGCAACTCAGGTAAAATAGAGCCAGTTTGTACATGGACCTCCAAATTGCTCCTTTTTCCTGCCAGTACAGGTACGGACTGTCTGACATGCCTACTTGGATGCTGTCACTGATGTAATCCTTTAACAGACAGACGCACGCTTGTCGCTGCTGCTTTGAGGATGCAAGTGCGGCTACAGCCCACACAATTCACAAAGACAGAAAAAAAAGAAGAATATTTTTATTGTTTGTGGAGCGCACTTTGAGGGTTACACAACCCTTTAACAGACGGACGCACGCTTGTCGCTGCTGTTTTGAGGATGCAAGTGTAGCTACAGCCCAAACAATTCACAAAGAAAAAAAAATAATATTTTTATTGTTTGTGTAGCACACTTTGAGGGTGTCACCACCCATTAACAGACAGACACACGCTTGTTGCTGCTGCTTTGAGGATGCAAGTGCGGCTACATCGCACACAAGTCACAAACACATAAAAAAAATAGTTTTTTATTTTTTGGAGCACTTTGAGAGTTACAACACCCTTTAACAGACAGACGCACGCTTGTCGCTGCTGCTTTGAGGATGCAAGTGCGGCTACAGCCTACACAATTCACAAAGACAGAAAAAAAAGGAACAATATTTTTATTGTTTGTGTAGCACACTTTGAGGGTGTCACCACCCTTTAACAGACAGACGCACGCTTGTCGCTGCTGCTTTAAGGATGCAGGTGCGGCTACAGCCCACACATTTCACAAAGACAGAAAAAAAAAGAACAATATTTTTATTGTTTGTGTAGCACACTTTGAGGGTGTCACCACCCTTTAACAGACAGACGCACGCTTGTCGCTGCTGCTTTGAGGACAGTATCATATGCAGTGACAGTAGACTTGTCAGAAATTGTTGGCACGTCCTTCAGTCCGGACCAGATGTCCAAACCAGCCTTTGACTTATGACACAGGCGCACGCTTGGCGCTGCTACTATGTTGATGCACGTGCGGCTACATTGCACACAAGTCACAAACACATAAAAAAATAGTTTTTTATTTTGTGGAGCACTTTGAGGGTTACACCACCCTTTAACAGACAGACGCACGTTTGTTGCTGCTGCTTTGAGGATGCAAGTGCGGCTACAGCCCACACAATTCACAAAGACAGAAAAAAGAAGAATATTTTTATTGTTTGTGTAGCACACTTTGAGGGTGTCACCACCCTTTTACAGACAGACGCACGCTTGTCGCTGCTGCTTTAAGGATGCAGGTGCGGCTACAGCCCACACATTTCACAAAGACAGAAATAAAAGAACAATATTTTTATTGTTTGTGTAGCACATTTTGAGGGTGTCACCACCCTTTAACAGACAGACGCACGCTTGTCGCTGCTGCTTTAAGGATGCAGGTGCGGCTACAGCCCACACATTTCACAAAGACAGAAAAAAAAAGAACAATATTTTAATTGTTTGTGTAGCACACTTTGAGGGTGTCACCACCCTTTAACAGACAGACACACGCTTGTCACTGCTGCTTTAAGGATGCTGGTGCGGCAACAGCCCACACATTTCACAAAGACAGAAAAAAGAAGAAGAATATTTTTATTGTTTGGGGAGCGCACTTTGAGGGTTACACCATCCTTTAACAGACAGACGCACGCTTGTCGCTGCTGCTTTGAGGATGCAGGTGGAATCTAGACGGGATTTGGAACCGGGGACACACTACCTTCATCAATTGTCTAAATCCCACTGCACTAATGGCGGATACCGGACGCACGTCTAACACCAACATAGCAGTCAAGGCCTCAGTTATACGTTTTGCTTCAGGATGACTGCTGTCGTACTTCATCCTCATCGCTAGGGACTGTTGGAGGGTCAATTGTTTAGTAAAAGTAGTGATGTTCCTACTTCCTCTCTGGGATGATGAACAACTCCCAGCAGCAGCAACAGCACTAGGAGGAAGTGGTTCTTGATCTTTCCCTATTTTATTTTTATCGGAGAAAGTTTGTTCCTCCATTTATTTTATATTGATATATACGTGCGGCTAAAGCGCACACAAACACAGAAAATATTTTTTTATTTTTGCTGGAGAGTAGTGCACTTTGTGGGTTACACCACCCTTTAAGAAATGAGCCAGCCGGCTCTTTACTTATGGGACACAGGCGCACGCTTGGCGCTGCTCCTTTGTTGATGCACGTGCAGCCACAGTGCACACAAGTCACAAACACAGAAAATAAAAAATTTTTTGGTTTGGACTGGAGTGTACTTTGGGGGTTACAGCACCCTTTAATGGTCAAGCCAGCCGGCCCTTTACTTATGACACAGGCGCACGCTTGGCACTACTTTGTTGATGCACGTGCGGCTACTGCGCACACAATTCACAAACACAGAAAATAATTTTTTTTTTTGGTTTGGACTGGAGTGTACTTTGGGGGTTACAGCACCCTTTAACAGTCAAGCCAGCCGGCCCTTTACTTATGACACAGGCGCACGCTTGGCACTACTTTGTTGATGCACGTGCTGCTACAGCGCACACAATTCACAAACACAGAAAATATATATTTTTTGGTTTGGAGTGTACTTTGAGGGTTACAGCACCCTTTAACGATCAAGCCAGCTGGCCCTTTAATTATGACACAGGCGCACGCTTGGCACTACTTTGTTGATGCACGTGCGGCTACTGCGCACACAATTCACAAACACAGAAAATAATTTTTTTTTTGGTTTGGACTGGAGTGTACTTTGGGGGTTACACCACCCTTTAACGGTCAAGCCAGCCGGCCCTTTACTTATGACACAGGCGCACGCTTGGCACTACTTTGTTGATGCACGTGCGGTTACTGCGCACATAATTCACAAACACAGAAAATATATATTTTTTTGGTTTGGAGTGTACTTTGGGGGTTACAGCACCCTTTAACGATCAAGCCAGCTGGCCCTTTACTTATGACACAGGCGCACGCTTGGCACTACTTTGTTGATGCACGGGCGGCTACTGCGCACACAATTCACAAACACAGAAAATATTTTTTTTTTTGGTTTGGACTGGAGTGTACTTTCGGGGGTTACTGCACCCTTTAACGGTCAAGCCAGCCGGCCCTTTACTTATGACACAGGCTCACGCTTGGCACTACTTTGTTGATGCACGTGCGGCTACTGTGCACACAATTCACAAACACAGAAAATAATTTTTTTTTGGGTTTGGACTGGAGTGTTCTTTTGGGGGTTACAGCACCCTTTAATGGTCAAGCCAGCCGGCCCTTTACTTATGACACAGGCGCACGCTTGGCACTACTTTGTTGATGCACGTGCGGCTACTGCGCACACAATTCACAAACACAGAAAATTATAATTTTTTTGGTTTGGACTGGAGTGTACTTTGGGGGTTACACCACCCTTTAACGGTCAAGCCAGCCGGCCCTTTACTTATGACACAGGCGCACGCTTGGCACTACTTTGTTGATGCACGTGCGGCTACTGCGCACACAATTCACAAACACAGAAAATCATTTTTTTTTGGTTTGGACTGGAGTGTACTTTGGGGGTTACAGCACCCTTTAACGGTCAAGCCAGCTGGCCCTTTACTTATGACACAGGCGCACGCTTGGCACTACTTTGTTGATGCACGTGCGGCTACTGCGCACACAATTCACAAACACAGAAAATATATTATTTTTTTAGCACTTGGGGGGAGCACCCCTGATGGACAGAGCACCTCCTGGACAACACTACAGCACTCCTTTAGGACTGGGACACTGCACAGGACTTTGGAGTGGACACAGCCCCTATGGAGAACTGACTGCACAACACAGTCCAGCCAAACCCCTATGGACTTTGAAGTAGTGGACACAGCCCCTATTAACAACAGCAGCACAGCACAACACAGCCAGCCCCTATGGACTTTGAAGTAGTGGACAACAGCAGCACTACACTACACTACACAGCCCTAACTCCCACCCTCCCTCTTCACTGTCCACAGCCGAGTGAGAAAATGGCGCCGACGCGGGTACCTAATATAGGATCCAAAACCCGCGAGACTCGGAAGGTGGGATGATGACGTTTTGCCTCGATTTCAGATCCGAGTCAGGCGGGAAAAGTCGAGCCTGACTCGGATCGGACTCGGATCGGGGGGGCTCGGGGGGTTTCGGATTTCAGAAATCTGAACCCGCTCACCCATAATGCATAGGTGCTTCAGGACATGGACAACTTGCAGTAGCTGAAGAAACCATGACTTTTCAGATGTATTAGAACATTCTTAAGATGAATATTTGGTCATCTATCCATGAGCTTAACTCAAGTACAGTTGGTCAATGCAGCAACACAGCATTTCAAAATGAAATAAAAAAATCAAATCCACATATTATGGCTAAAAAGAAGAAATATTCAAGTTTTGGAGTTACATAGTCAAAGTCAAGTCCTAAACCAAATAGCTATGCTGTACTATGAATGCTCAAGACCCACCAAAGTTTTAAAACTCAAGTCATGTCTGAAAAAAAATCATTTCATGGTGCATGGCACACCCGGGACTGGTACAGTAACAGGAGAGGTGTAATACATTATTTCCCTCTGTTCTTTCTTCTTCTCTTATATTATTACTTACCGTACTAAACAGGAAGTTTTTCTGGAAACTAGTGTCACCTTGTGTTTCTTTTGCATTTACTAATTGCAGAATGGCTAGTGACTGGATGACTAGTTGAAATGCTAAGAAGCATGGTGGGGTCATCAGGAAAGGTGAGATCTTTGTCAATGACAAGATGGTGCTGCCAAAGGAAAAGCCTTAACCATGGTTCATTGGACAGAAAGTATGACCCTTGATGAAATCTGCTAAAAAGCCTAATCAAAGTCTACTTTCCTTTAGAACCACTCTCTTAAATAAATTTTAATAAATATTACTTTTTTATTTTTAAATACTGCTTCATTTACCTTCATTAAGCTTAATTAACCTTCATTGTGTTGGTACTAATACTAAAACAAAGTACCTATCCACCTGTCATAGAAAATAATCATTTCACACTGTCTTCTTATAGACACATTACCAAAGACACATGTTAATCACAACACACACTACAACTCTAGACAAATAACAAAGGCAAACATACATACATGCACACACATACATACACACATACACATGAAGCACATACCATTGTTACCTCTCCTCTCCAATACACATACCTGTTGTGTCTTTGTTGCCTTGTGCAGAACTTTTCAAGTCAACATGACAGCTATACTGTCCCCTTCATGTTCCTTCAAAACTGCAACTGTTTTTGTAATTTCCACACTCCACCATATACAGTACTTGGTGTCATCTATGAGCTGCCCCATGCAGTCTAATGCTGGCCACACACATAGCGATATTTTACCTGATCTGGCCGATTCCGACACATTGGAACGACAGATCATGTAAAATATGTCCAAATCCTGAGTAAATCATGAGTCCCCACTCACGATCATGATGCGATGCGCGTCCCCGCTGGTCACACATTGCATCTTCAGATTTGCCGTGCAGTAGGGCAGATCTGACAATCAAGGACCCAATGCACTGTGAAATTCTGGATGCAGGAGAGATCGTTTGAAGATTGGACACCAAATTGTGTGGAGATCATGTGCAGAGCTGCTGGGGAGAGTTTCAAGGGAAATCGTACACAAATCGTACACATCAGCTGATCGTGTGCAGATCGCCATGTGTGTGGCCACCTTTAGACTTTACCATAGAAAAGGGTAATGAGCTTGTTTCAGAGATGGACACAATGCTGATGTTTATGCAGTTGAGTGATTATAAATGTTCTGATCAAACATCTGAGTTGCAGTGCGCATGCATCAAATTTCAATACCATGTTGCTCGCAGTGAGGATTTATTTGCAAAGTGATTGACAGGCAGGGACCATTTGTGGGTGGCACAGCAGAATGGCAACTCAAATGCAGGCATCTTAGTTCCTGCGCCATGCTGTGTGACCATAGGGTTACTCAGAAGACCGGTTATCGACTAATCTGCATTTAAGGCTCCGTCTTTGTATACCATTGCTTAGATTTGCTAAGCTGCCAGTGTGTGTCTCAATACACATCCCGGCAGCTGCAACATTTGCATATTTTTGCACAGCCGCTGAATACAAATTCGCAGCATTGGCATTAGCATACATTTTTGAATAAGGCCCTAAGTCTGTATTAGTTGTGCACAGAAAAAGCGAAAGATTGCTAACTGCACAACGGAACTCTAAAGGTACTGTAACTCCAAATAGGAGCATGTTTATTAAGGAAAACATGTAGACCTACGTTTCTGGGTGACATGGCCCCTTCTGTAGGAGAAAACTTTATTACCTGATCCATCTGATTCAAAGGTGCATGCACTGCAGATGTCGGATATAGTGAAGCCATTCTTAGCTACTGCACATAAATCTAAGTCACACGGTGCATGCTTCCCAAATTGGTTAATGCAAATTCACAGTTCTAATTTTTGGTGCACATAGGGAGAAGTGTATTGAAAATGTGGTGGGAATTCCTGGGTGGTGTAGATGCACAGAGATAGTCTGTCCTACGGGCCTATTATGGGAGTATTGCAAGGATGTCTGTAAATGTGGTTGCATGCACAGACACTTAACCATATAAATAGGAAGCCATACATGGACAAAGAAACTACACCTGCCATAGGGCTGGTTCAAGTTTCAATTGTGTGACTGATGGTGAAACCTAAGGACACACCAATAAGTGGGTGTCTCAGTGCTTAAACTTTCAGACACATGGATGTACACTAAGGAAAGACTCGTAGCAGCATTCACATAAAGTCACAGACAGGCGACCACCAATAGACACTTCTGTGTACACCTCTGAATCAGATCCAGTATATAATTTATTCCCAAATAAACACAAGTCTTTATTAAGCTTTCATCCGAAACCTGTGTTATCATTCATGTACTTTTGAATTGGAATCTGTGGATATGGTTCTAGCTGTATCTAGCACCAGACTATAACTTTGTGTCCTGATCCTATGAGTTGTACACATAGAAGTTTCCGATTTGGTATTGTCACTATTTGCAGGAATTTTGATCTTCAAAGGGATAAAGGTTTGTCTTGGATCTAACCCAATCCAGGAAAGGGCTGCGAATGTAAACAAGAAGTGTCTGTGCACAGTTAATACTAATACATAGAAACTCTTCAATAAATCTTTAGAACATAAGCCGGCAACTTCGGGCATCTCCAGCATATAGGATGAAATATTTCTAGATCATGGATGCATGTGGGTTTAGTACAAACATGAAGTATCTTGCTTTCCATTGTGCATAGGAAAAAAAGAGTAAGGATATGATGATAAGGTTGGATTCAAAATTCAAAGTGGTTGAAAAAATTTGTGATGAGCAGATTGTGAGTATTCCATAGAGCCGAGGGTTGGATTATTTGTTACCAGCATTTTGAGAAACAGGATATGTGATATATGTGTATGAAGTGTGTTTTTGTTGAATAGGTCAGTGTTAAAAGAAAGTAAAAGATTGCAGGAATATATTGCATGCAAAACAAAAATTAACTATTTCTGGAATCTAATACTCGAAGTCGGAAGAATAGAATACTGTTCAAAGCTGGAAACTGTCTGTCCTTGTTGCTTTTGCTGTTCTGCAAAATGGAGCTTCAGCATGTTTCCATAGACGTGCTGGTCTGAGGCTTCTTCTTGTCCCTTGCTTTATCTAGTAAAGACAGCAAAATATACAACAGTAACATTATTATGATATTTCTACAGAGGAAGCAACAGACCTAGCAATAGGTGTAGAGTGGAAGCTATTGCTAGGTGGCAATCCAATTTCAATAGAATAACTCACATTTGCAGGCAATACAACAATCTAGTATTTTGCTTATGGGAAGGATTGCTATTTAGCAACAGCTAGTAGGAAAACTATCACATACCAGTCATTATTTTAAAAACACAAGGCTTTGTAGTATCTTGGATGAGTTAATCTTCCACAATGGTCTAATTGAAAGAGTATGTTCTAATTCGTCTTTTCAAGTAAAAACGGTACACCCATGGTCTCTGCATTAATCAGAAGTGTAATATAAATTTGATTCATTTATGCAGTTCTACCACAAAGGCCAATGCTAGTAGAGAGGCTAATATACATTATAAACACAAGAACATGTTTCCAGCTATTCCAAAAAAAAAGCCATCACAATTTTTCAAGTTAGCTCTAGTGAGGTACAGTAGATACTATGCAACAGGTGAAGTTATAACATATTGGAAACTACTAGGGAAAGTGCAGATTGAAATAATTTGATAATAGAAGTTGCTAATCCTGATTCATATGATGATAGCTAAGAAGTTTAAGGCTGAAGTATGAAGTACTGTATAAGATATAAACAGAGATTGCTTGGGGTTGCCCATGGCCAAATGCTAATTATAGTACAACATCTAGACCTAGTGTGGAACCTCAAGTGTCACACTTGTACACAGAAGAATTTTTTTAGCTAGTGAGGGTTTTGCATTGGAAGTATCAAGCTGCAGATTCTAACAGACCTCCTAGTCTTCACTTCAGAGGGCTTGCAGGTTGTGGCTGTCTAACTACCCCCCTTGTGTACCTAGCTGGGGCACTTTAAAATACTGAGAGAAACAGTTCAACATCAGGATCCAAGAGAAGGGTCAGGCAAACTAAACGTTGAGGCCACTAGCAATGCTTTGTAAATGAGGATATAAACAGGTCAGGGTGACAGGCAAAGATGCAATGGTCAAGAATAAGCAGGGTGTTGTACTTGGGAATATACTGTACATGGTAACCATAGTGCTGGAGCTAGCCAAATGGACCAAAAAGTCTGGTGACATCTTGCAGCCAGAGTTAAACTTAAATAGGCAGATCTCATACAAGTTTTTCACCCCATGACGTTAGAGGACAGATGACCAATCGATTAAATTATGGCTGATGCCGCACAATCACCCTCAGAGAGTGGCCATGGACATGGAATTCTGGCAAGATATACAGGAGGATGCTGGAGAGGCTTCCACATGATGAACAGAAGCAGATTAAGGGAAACCTGAGAACACACAGCAAGAGACAACAAACAAACCCAACAACACTGAGAAAGAGGCAATAAATGCCACTATCTGACACAAGAAACTGTTTATTGAAATTGTAGCAGTAATGTTAATGCAGTCCTAGAATAAATCAAGTGGGGCTTTTAAGCATCTGACTGTTCAGGGGATATAAAACCATGGCAGGCCAAACTGAGAATGCCAGAACTATTTGGGTTTCTTCTACTGTCCTTATTTTCCACAGGACCTTCAACAATATGGCTGATGGGGTGAACACATATCGATGTCTCAGAGCCATCCATGAAAAGAACATTTCTTTCATCTTCATGAAAGGGTCCCTGTCTGGACTCCTGAAGGTATGCACTGTATTATTTGTGAACAATATTATGTCTATGAAAATCTGGTAGGACGATAACTTTATTGAGTTTTCATGGTAATTGTGTTTTAATTAGAATATTACTTTTCTGAACTGCCCAATCCCAGATCACCAACACTTAACTGCAAAAAAATGAGCACCCTGTACTGTTGAGATTCAAAACTGCTGTAATGTTGACCATGAGCAAAGAGAAAGACTGCGCTCTAGAGTCTATGCCGGGACATCAGTTCAAAACATACAATAGAATAAAAACAGCATTTTATTGTAATAAGGCTATACGCCAATTCAAAAATTGTATACACAATAAATTACATGCAAGAGAGTTGATCAGACTCTCAGTATTAAGACAATAAATATATACACGAATGACACAAAGAGGTATAGTTAACCAATCTATATTGGAGTGTAGCAATATAGAAACACTGAAAATGATGATACTAGTGACCCTGGAGATCCTTAGTAGTGAGAAAGGTCTCGTATATAAATGACCAGATAAGGTATGTCCAACCTTCTAAGGAAAGTCTCGTATAGAATTCAATATAGGGAGTATATCAAAGTAATAATAAAGATTCTTTCTCCTGAAGGTACTTTCTCAATATCTCAATGCTGTATATATTGCAGCTGATTGAAACACATTTATAATAAAAATATCAACATTCAGCCTCCTCCAACATATATATATATATATATATACACACGGCTGTGTCTCTGTAAGCACAGCAATAGCCGTGGGGATGTAGAACTAGAGCCGTAGGTAGCAGGATTAGTTAATATAGGCCAGGTATGTACCATCGACGTGAGGTGATACCAGCTACCAGCCCACTCCAGAGTATGCCAAATACCTCATAGCAAATTCTCAGCAGCCGGGACACTGTAAGGTGAAAGACGTGAATGATGTTTTACACCTGTAGATGTTGCGCCAGATGACATCCATCTCAGTGCGGCGCTGATGCAGACAATGCCCAACCGTGAGGTCCCTCGGCTCTAAATAGCAGCCGGGTGATGGTCGTGTCAGTGAAGTAGCGGTCATACAATGAATACGGAGGTGAGCAGGAGGTGAGCGTCCCAGCGGCTCAGTTAGTAGATACAATCTCCGCTATTTAAGCAGTAGGACTCCCGATGGACCGGAGGTTGGTCAGAGTAACAGTTGCCAGCTTGTCTTTTTGGAGGCGTGCAGACGGACGCTGAATGTAGATAGCAGGTAAGGTCTCCAGGCACCGACAGGGAACGACAACGCATTTCGGCTACTACTGTAGCCTTTTTCAAGTCAAGTGTTCCCCATTGTCCATTACATGGTATAAATAGCCCTAGAACACAGCTAATTGATTAGTTAATTAGTTCAGTCTGGTCTGTTTTGTCCATAGAGCTCATTAAGAGTTCAATTCTGCAGGTTTGTAGTTACTCCCAGTGGATCTCATACTATCATTAGCAGCTTTTAAAGAACTCAGGTAAAAATTAACCATTAAACCACAAACCGACTAATATGTAGTTCTACTATACCAATAGTTAATACAATATTGAATTGATATAAACGTATATATACACATATACATATGTATATATATATATATGTACATACATATACACACATAAAGATAAATTATAATTAATTATTAAATAAATATTAAAAAATATATCGCTACATAAAAAGATAATATAGAAATTATATATTTTAATATTAATATTATATAGTATTAAAGTTGATCTGATGTCCCGGCATAAATATGACTTGAAGAATCTAGGTATTAATAATAAACAACTTATATAAATAAATAGTGATAATAATGATAATAATAATAATCATAATCATAATAATAAAAATAGAATCAATAATTAGGATAATTAGAACTAATACAATATAAACCTATTAAAGAAAATAAATAAAATAAAACAAAATAGAATAAATAGCAAGAGAGGAAAGATCCTTGGACGGATGTCAAAGAAGAATAATTAAATAGGAATAACTCAATCCTAAAATCAACCTGACCCAAACGAACGTATATAAATTAATACATACATACACACATACATGTAAAAACATATATGTGCGTGTATGAATACATGGATAAATACCAATAGGTAAGTTGGACAGATGATAGCCCACTCATACACAAACAAGGTCTAGTAAATAGACCAAGAACAAATGAACCAAAAACAAGTGGGGAAGGGGGTGGGGGGTAGGCCATGGTTGCTTGGTTGACCAGACAGTACATAGAAAGCAGCTACGGTCTAACCCGCACCCACATATAGAACATGTATACATATATATAGAAGCATGTACATACACAATCACATAAACATACATAAACATACTAATCATAAAATTCAAGTGCTTCGTTGAGGCCATCTGGAGAAAGTGTTTGAAGTCTGAAAATCCACTTGGATTCAGCTTCACATAGTCTTTTGAATCTATCACCACCCCTATTGGTAATTCCTATGTGTTCTATCCCCGCAATCTTGAGACAGGCTGGATTATTCTGATGGACCTCAGAAAAATGTCTGGAAACACTATGTGTCGCCAAACCTCTAATGACATTAAGTCTATGTTCACGAAACCGTTCTTTGAGAGCCCTAGTTGTTCGGCCTACATATTGTAAAGAGCAAGCACAACTAAGTGCATATATAATATAGGTAGATTCACAATTAATGTGACTAGTAATATCAAATTTAATATCTGTTATGGCTGATACAATTTGCTTATTTTTATTAATATGTTTACACGTAAGACATCTCATACGATTGCAGGGAAAACATCCATTTGGTCTCAACGGAAGCCAAGTATTAATATGTATATTCTCTTTGATATTTCTAGAAAAAGTACTTGGAGCTAAAAAACTTTTTAAATTCCTATTCTTTTTAAAAATGACAGTGGGTTTTGAGGCAATATTGGATGAGAGAACTGAGTCACACAATAATATTTTATAATTTTTATTAATGATTGACTTAATTTTATTTGATTTATTATTGAATTGAGATATAAAGGCCAAAGGAACATCTTTCTTCATAGATTTAGTGTTAGTTTCTAAGGGTAGAGAGATATCGGCTATATTGTCCAAGGTATTAGTTGGTACAATAGTATTATTAGCATAAGGCCCAGTCTCCTTCAACCTAGACTTATGGGTCATTTCAGCATGAGTTTTAGCATTCTCCACTAGTTCAAGAGGATAACCCCTCATCACAAAATTTTCAGTTAATTTGTCGGCATGAAGATGAAAATCCTCATCTCTCGTACAGTTACGTCTAACTCTCCCCATTGGACTCTTAGGAATATTATCAATCCAAGGACGATAATGTCCACTCTGGTAATGAAGATAAGAGCTCAAGTCTACTGGTTTAGTATAGAGAGTAGAGATGATTTTATCATCTGCAACCGACAACGTGACGTCTAGGAAATCAATGGAAGTATGACTAAAGTGCGAGGTGAACCGTAAATTAAAAGTGTTAGTGTTCAAAACTGAGGTGAAATCAGTGGCAGAAAAACTATCCCCATCCCAAATCAAAAATAAATCATCGATGTAATGGCCATAGAACACCAGACCCGCTCCGGCTGATCCATCCCAAATGTATTTATCCTCAAATGTACCCATATATATGTTGGCAAAGCTCGGAGCGAATCTGGTGCCCATTGCCATTCCATGAATCTGTAAATAGTGGGTGGAATCAAACATAAAATTATTGTGCGTTAAAATAAAACGAATACAATTCACCAAAAAATCTCGTTGAGCATAGGAAATGGTATTATCTTTGTTGAACATTTCTCCAACTGCCAGAATCCCAGCTTCATGTGGAATATTGGTATAAAGAGCCTGGACGTCAAGGGTAAGAAAGGCATACCCTGGGCGCCAGGTAATAGTGCTTAATTTATTTAATAAGTCAGAGGTATCTCGGATATGTGACCTCTGAGTAACCACATACTTTTGTAAAAAATGGTCAACAAAAAATGATAAATTAGAAGTAAGTGAATTAATCCCTGAAATAATAGGACGCCCTGGTGGAGAAATTAAAGACTTGTGAATTTTGGGTAAATAATAAAACACCGGTGTAATAGGGTGATTATTAAACAAAAAATAAAATTCATCTTTATTTATAACACCTCTCTCTTTGGCATCATCCAATAGAATTTTTAGTTCTTTCTGGAACCCTAAAGTGGGATCCTTTCCCAAAATCTGATAGAAACAAGCATCTTGAAGTTGGGTTAGGGCTTCTTTAATATAGTCTTCAGTATTCAGGATGACGACCCCACCGCCCTTATCGGCGGGCTTGATAATAATGGAGTCGTCATCCTGAAGAGTCCTCAAAGCTAATCTCTCACCATAAGACAGGTTCCTCTTACCAAGGTCCCTATTTGAGTTAGAGTTACATAAAGTTTGAAAATCTTTAAGAGTATTTTTGTAGAATAATTGTATATTAGAGCTTTTATGGCTAAGTGGAAAAAAATTAGATTTATTTTTAAATTTATTCCTATTTATAGAGGGTAGAGTATCTTTTATATTAAATATTGCAATTTCTTCATCTCTTGATTCTCCCTCAACTTGTAACATTTCCAAAATAGATAGACATTCTAAGTCACTTGTATCCAGGAGAATTGGACTGTCACTTGCCTCCAATCTAACTTTCTTAATCTTGGAGAAAAAATAGCGCTGTCTACATAAAGACCTGACATAACGATTAAGTTCAGAAAATAAATTGAATAGATTAGGATTCGTACTTGGGGCAAAACTCAGACCTTTGGAGAGTAAGGATATTTCATTATCATTTAATGTCCTATTCGACAGATTAAACACACCAGCTTGTGTTACTGGAACCTTGGGCATCTTAGATCTCCTCCTTCCCATTCCCCTCTTTCCCCTAACTCTCTTGTTCTTTTTGGGGTTTTTTCTTGAAGGGGTAGATAACGGTTGCGGTAAGGAAATGTCCTCCAATCTTTGTCTCGATTGGGAAAATCCTGTTGATGTATCTGGTCTGTTCTATTTTTAGGTCTTGCTCCTAGATCAGATTCAGGTGATCTATACGGAGCAGCGACATTCCTATCTGAATCTATGGGATCATTAATAGAATTAGTATTGGTATTGTTTCTATTGAATCTGGATCTAAAGGAAGGTATTTGTGGTGATTTTGGTCTATGATTAGAGGGTAACTTCTGTCTAGGATATGATCTATTAGGAAATCTCCTTGGGTATGGCTGTAAATGATTTTCATCTCTCGACAATTTTTTCTTTTTCTTTATTATAAGCTCTTTCTCAAATGATATTAGTGTTTGACTCACTTCTGATTCTCTCCTATTGAAATCTGGGTCATCCTTAAAAATTAGTAAATCTTTCTGACTCTGTTCAATCTCTTTTGTAACTTTTTCTATTTTCCTTTCTCTATAGTTTATTAGTGATTTAATTAAGGAGACAGAGCATCGTTTGAGAGCAGATTCCCATTCCTTGGTTAGTTCAGGGTCATCATTAATAGAAAGATATTTATTTATTTGTAGACCTTTAGGTATTCTATCCAATTCTATATATTTGGATAGAAAAACACTGTCTAACCAATGCCTACTTTCAATCAATAGCAGGGATTCCAATTCTAAAAATCAACGATTCATATCTGGTTTAGTATCATCCACAATAACATCAATTTCCACATCAAATTTAGATAGAAAATCCTCTCTCCTATTCCTCCTCTCTTTTACCCATGATAGTTCAGTCATATTGATCCTCCTATCAAACAGGCAGCTAGGATGACAAATTAATATGAACAAATAAAGAAAAAAACCTAGCGCCAATAGAATAGAAAAATCTGACAATAATTCAGCAGTCAAATAAGGTTATGTCAACCTTATTAATTGGAGTAGAGCAAAGAGAAAGACTGCGCTCTAGAATCTATGCCGGGACATCAGTTCAAAACATACAATAGAATAAAAACAGCATTTTATTGTAATAAGGCTATACGCCAATTCAAAAATTGTATACACAATAAATTACATGCAAGAGAGTTGATCAGACTCTCAGTATTAAGACAATAAATATATACACGAATGACACAAAGAGGTATAGTTAACCAATCTATATTGGAGTGTACCAATATAGAAACACTGAAAATGATGATACTAGTGACCCTGGAGATCCTTAGTAGTGAGAAAGGTCTCGTATATAAATGACCAGATAAGGTATGTCCAACCTTCTAAGGAAAGTCTCGTATAGAATTCAATATAGGGAGTATATCAAAGTAATAATAAAGATTCTTTCTCCTGAAGGTACTTTCTCAATATCTCAATGCTGTATATATTGCAGCTGATTGAAACACATTTAGCCGAGGGGATGTAGAACTAGAGCCGTAGGTAGCAGGATTAGTTAATATAGGCCAGGTATGTACCACCGACGTGAGGTGATACCAGCTACCAGCCCACTCCAGAGTAAGCCAAAAACCTCATAGCAAATTCTCAGCAGCCGGGACACTGTAAGGTGAAAGACGTGAATGATGTTTTACACCTGTAGATGTTGCGCCAGATGACATCCATCTCAGTGCGGCGCTGATGCAGACAATGCCAGACCGTGAGGTCCCTCGGCTCTAAATAGCAGCCGGGTGATGGTCGTGTCAGTGAAGTAGCGGTCATACAATGAATACGGAGGTGAGCAGGAGGTGAGCGTCCCAGCGGCTCAGTTAGTAGATACAATCTCCGCTATTTAAGCAGTAGGACTCCCGATGGACCGGAGGTTGGTCAGAGTAACAGTTGCCAGCTTGTCTTTTTGGAGGCGTGCAGACGGACGCTGAATGTAGATAGCAGGTAAGGTCTCCAGGCACCGACAGGGAACGACAACGCATTTCGGCTACTACTGTAGCCTTTTTCAAGTCAAGTGTTCCCCATTGTCCATTACATGGTATAAATAGCGCTAGAACACAGCTAATTGATTAGTTAATTAGTTCAGTCTGGTCTGTTTTGTCCATAGAGCTCAATAAGAGTTCAATTGTGCAGGTTTGTAGTTACTCCCAGTGGATCTCATACTATCATTAGCAGCTTTTAAAGAACTCAGGTAAAAATTCACCATTAAACCACAAACCGACTAATATGTAGTTCTACTATACCAATAGTTAATACAATATTGAATTGATATAAACGTATATATACACATATACATATGTATATATATATATATATGTACATACATATACACACATAAAGATAAATTATAATTAATTATTAAATAAATATTAAAAAATATATCGCTACATAAAAAGATAATATAGAAATTATATATTTTAATATTAATATTATATAGTATTAAAGTTGATCTGATGTCCCGGCATAAATATGACTTGAAGAATCTAGGTATTAATAATAAACAACTTATATAAATAAATAGTGATAATAATGATAATAATAATCATAATCATAATAATAAAAATAGAATCAATAATTAAGATAATTAGAACTAATACAATATAAACCTATTAAAGAAAATAAATAAAATAAAACAAAATAGAATAAATAGCAAGAGAGGAAAGATCCTTGGACGGATGTCAAAGAAGAATAATTAAATAGGAATAACTCAATCCTAAAATCAACCTGACCCAAACGAACGTATATAAATTAATACATACATACACACATACATGTAAAAACATATATGTGCGTGTATGAATACATGGATAAATACCAATAGGCAAGTTGGACAGATGATAGCCCACTCATACTCAAACAAGGTCTAGTAAATAGACCAAGAACAAATGAACCAAAAACAAGTGGGGAAGGGGGTGGGGGGTAGGCCATGGTCGCTTGGTTGACCAGACAGTACATAGAAAGCAGCTACGGTCTAACCCGCACCCACATATAGAACATGTATACATATATATAGATGCATGTACATACACAATCACATAAACATACATAAACATACTAATCATAAAATTCAAGTGCTTCGTTGAGGCCATCTGGAGAAAGTGTTTGAAGTCTGAAAATCCACTTGGATTCAGCTTCACATAGTCTTTTGAATCTATCACCACCCCTATTGGTAATTCCTATGTGTTCTATCCCCGCAATCTTGAGACAGGCTGGATTATTCTGATGGACCTCAGAAAAATGTCTGGAAACACTATGTGTCGCCAAACCTTTAATGACATTAAGTCTATGTTCACGAAACCGTTCTTTGAGAGCCCTAGTTGTTCGGCCTACATATTGTAAAGAGCAAGCACAACTAAGTGCATATATAATATAGGTAGATTCACAATTAATGTGACTAGTAATATCAAATTTAATATCTGTTATGGCTGATACAATTTGCTTATTTTTATTAATATGTTTACACGTAAGACATCTCATACGATTGCAGGGAAAACATCCATTTGGTCTCAACGGAAGCCAAGTATTAATATGTATATTCTCTTTGATATTTCTAGAAAAAGTACTTGGAGCTAAAAAACTTTTTAAATTCCTATTCTTTTTAAAAATGACAGTGGGTTTTGAGGCAATATTGGATGAGAGAACTGAGTCACACAATAATATTTTATAATTTTTATTAATGATTGACTTAATTTTATTTGATTTATTATTGAATTGAGATATAAAGGCCAAAGGAACATCTTTCTTCATAGATTTAGTGTTAGTTTCTAAGGGTAGAGAGATATCGGCTATATTGTCCAAGGTATTAGTTGGTACAATAGTATTATTAGCATAAGGCCCAGTCTCCTTCAACCTAGACTTATGGGTCATTTCAGCATGAGTTTTAGCATTCTCCACTAGTTCAAGAGGATAACCTCTCATCACAAAATTTTCAGTTAATTTGTCGGCATGAAGATGAAAATCCTCATCTCTCGTACAGTTACGTCTAACTCTCCCCATTTGACTCTTAGGAATATTATCAATCCATGGACGATAATGTCCACTCTGGTAATGAAGATAAGAGCTCGAGTCTACTGGTTTAGTATAGAGAGTAGAGATGATTTTATCATCTGCAACCGACAACGTGACGTCTAGGAAATCAATGGAAGTATGACTAAAGTGCGAGGTGAACCGTAAATTAAAAGTGTTAGTGTTCAAAACTGAGGTGAAATCAGTGGCAGAAAAACTATCCCCATCCCAAATCAAAAATAAATCATCGATGTAATGGCCATAGAACACCAGACCCGCTCCGGCTGATCCATCCCAAATGTATTTATCCTCAAATGTACCCATATATATGTTGGCAAAGCTCGGAGCGAATCTGGTGCCCATTGCCATTCCATGAATCTGTAAATAGTGGGTGGAATCAAACATAAAATTATTGTGCGTTAAAATAAAACGAATACAATTCACCAAAAAATCTCGTTGAGCATAGGAAATGGTATTATCTTTGTTGAACATTTCTCCAACTGCCAGAATCCCAGCTTCATGTGGAATATTGGTATAAAGAGCCTGGACGTCAAGGGTAAGAAAGGCATACCCTGGGCGCCAGGTAATAGTGCTTAATTTATTTAATAAGTCAGAGGTATCTCGGATATGTGACCTCTGAGTAACCACATACTTTTGTAAAAAATGGTCAACAAAAAATGATAAATTAGAAATAAGTGAATTAATCCCTGAAATAATAGGACGCCCTGGTGGAGAAATTAAAGACTTGTGAATTTTGGGTAAATAATAAAACACCGGTGTAATAGGGTGATTATTAAACAAAAAATAAAATTCATCTTTATTTATAACACCTCTCTCTTTGGCATCATCCAATAGAATTTTTAGTTCTTTCTGGAACCCTAAAGTGGGATCCTTTCCCAAAATCTGATAGAAACAAGCATCTTGAAGTTGGGTTAGGGCTTCTTTAATATAGTCTTCAGTATTCAGGATGACGACCCCACCGCCCTTATCGGCGGGCTTGATAATAATGGAGTCGTCATCCTGAAGAGTCCTCAAAGCTAATCTCTCACCATAAGACAGGTTCCTCTTACCAAGGTCCCTATTTGAGTTAGAGTTACATAAAGTTTGAAAATCTTTAAGAGTATTTTTGTAGAATAATTGTATATTAGAGCTTTTATGGCTAAGTGGAAAAAAATTAGATTTATTTTTAAATTTATTCCTATTTATAGAGGGTAGAGTATCTTTTATATTAAATATTGCAATTTCTTCATCTCTTGATCCTCCCTCAACTTGTAACATTTCCAAAATAGATAGACATTCTAAGTCACTTGTATCCAGGAGAATTGGACTGTCACTTGCCTCCAATCTAACTTTCTTAATCTTGGAGAAAAAATAGCGCTGTCTACATAAAGACCTGACATAACGATTAAGTTCAGAAAATAAATTGAATAGATTAGGATTCGTACTCGGGGCAAAACTCAGACCTTTGGAGAGTAAGGAAAATTCATTATCATTTAATGTCCTATTCGACAGATTAAAAACACACCAGCTTGTGTTACTGGAACCTTGGGCGTCTTAGATCTCCTCCTTCCCATTCCCCTCTTTCCCCTAACTCTCTTGTTCTTTTTGGGGTTTTTTCTTGAAGGGGTAGATAACGGTTGCGGTAAGGAAATGTCCTCCAATCTTTGTCTCGATTGGGAAAATCCTGTTGATGTATCTGGTCTGTTCTATTTTTAGGTCTTGCTCCTAGATCAGATTCAGGTGATCTATACGGAGCAGCGACATTCCTATCTGAATCTATGGGATCATTAATAGAATTAGTATTGGTATTGTTTCTATTGAATCTGGATCTAAAGGAAGGTATTTGTGGTGATTTTGGTCTATGATTAGAGGGTAACCTCTGTCTAGGATATGATCTATTAGGAAATCTCCTTGGGTATGGCTGTAAATGATTTTCATCTCTCGACATTTTTTTCTTTTTCTTTATTATAAGCTCTTTCTCAAATGATATTAGTGTTTGACTCACTTCTGATTCTCTCCTATTGAAATCTGGGTCATCCTTAAAAATTAGTAAATCTTTCTGACTCTGTTCAATCTCTTTTGTAACTTTTTCTATTTTCCTTTCTATATAGTTTATTAGTGATTTAATTAAGGAGACAGAGCATCGTTTGAGAGCAGATTCCCATTCCTTGGTTAGTTCAGGGTCATCATTAATAGAAAGATATTTATTTATTTGTAGACCTTTAGGTATTCTATCCAATTCTATATATTTGGATAGAAAAACACTGTCTAACCAATGCCTACTTTCAATCAATAGCAGGGATTCCAATTCTAAAAAACAACAATTCATATCTGGTTTAGTATCATCCACAATAACATCAATTTCCACATCAAATTTAGATAGAAAATCCTCTCTCCTATTCCTCCTCTCTTTTACCCATGATAGTTCAGTCATATTGATCCTCCTATCAAACAGGCAGCTAGGATGACAAATTAATATGAACAAATAAAGAAAAAAACCTAGCGCCAATAGAATAGAAAAATCTGACAGTAATTCAGCAGTCAAATAAGGTTATGTCAACCTTATTAATTGGAGTAGAGCAAAGAGAAAGACTGCGCTCTAGAATCTATGCCGGGACATCAGTTCAAAACATACAATAGAATAAAAACAGCATTTTATTGTAATAAGGCTATACGCCAATTCAAAAATTGTATACACAATAAATTACATGCAAGAGAGTTGATCAGACTCTCAGTATTAAGACAATAAATATATACACGAATGACACAAAGAGGTATAGTTAACCAATCTATATTGGAGTGTAGCAATATAGAAACACTGAAAATGATGATACTAGTGACCCTGGAGATCCTTAGTAGTGAGAAAGGTCTCGTATATAAATGACCAGATAAGGTATGTCCAACCTTCTAAGGAAAGTCTCGTATAGAATTCAATATAGGGAGTATATCAAAGTAATAATAAAGATTCTTTCTCCTGAAGGTACTTTCTCAATATCTCAATGCTGTATATATCGCAGCTGATTGAAACACATTTATAATAAAAATATCAACATTCAGCCTCATCCAACATATATATATACACACGGCTGTGTCTCTGTAAGCACAGCAATAGCCGTGGGGATGTAGAACTAGAGCCGTAGGTAGCAGGATAAGTTAATATAGGCCAGGTATGTTCCATCGACGTGAGGTGATACCAGCTACCAGCCCACTCCAGAGTATGCCAAATACCTCATAGCAAATTCTCAGCAGCCGGGACACTGTAAGGTGAAAGATGTGAATGATGTTTTACACCTGTAGATGTTGCGCCAGATGACATCCGTCTCAGTGCGGTGCTGATGCAGACAATGCCCGACCGTGAGGTCCCTCGGCTCTAAATAGCAGCCGGGTGATGGTCGTGTCTTTGAAGTAGCGGTCATACAATGAATACGGAGGTGAGCAGGAGGTGAGCGTCCCAGCGGCTCAGTTAGTAGATACAATCTCCGCTATTTAAGCAGTAGGGCTCCTGATGGACCGGAGGTTGGTCAGAGTAACAGTTGCCAGCTTGTCTTTTTGGAGGCGTGCAGATGGACGCTGAATGTAGATAGCAGGTAAGGTCTCCAGGCACCGACAGGGAATGACTATAGAATAAAAACAGCATTTTATTGTAATACGGCTATACGCCAATTCAAAAATTGTATACACAATAAATTACATGCAAGAGAGTTGATCAGACTCTCAGTATTAAGACAATAAATATATACACGAATGACACAAAGAGGTATAGTTAACCAATCTATATTGGAGTATACCAATATAGAAACACTGAAAATGATGATACTAGTGACCCTGGAGATCCTTAGTAGTGAGAAAGGTCTCGTATATAAATGACCAGATAAGGTATGTCCAACCTTCTAAGGAAAGTCTCATATAGAATTCAATATAGGGAGTATATCAAAGTAATAATAAAGATTCTTTCTCCTGAAGGTACTTTCTCAATATCTCAATGCTGTATATATTGCAGCTGATTGAAACACATTTATAATAAAAATATCAACATTCAGCCTCCTCCAACATATATATATATATACACACGGCTGTGTCTCTGTAAGCACAGCAATAGCCGTGGGGATTTAGAACTAGAGCCGTAGGTAGCAGGATAAGTTAATATAGGCCAGGTATGTACCATCGACGTGAGGTGATAACAGCTACCAGCCCACTCCAGAGTATGCCAAATACCTCATAGCAAATTCTCAGCAGCCGGGACACTGTAAGGTGAAAGACGTGAATGATGTTTTACACCTGTAGATGTTGCGCCAGATGACATCCATCTCAGTGCGGCGCTGATGCAGACAATGCCAGACCGTGAGGTCCCTCGGCTCTAAATAGCAGCCGGGTGATGGTTGTGTCAGTGAAGTAGCGGTCATACAATGAATACGGAGGTGAGCAGGAGGTGAGCGTCCCAGCGGCTCAGTTAGTAGATACAATCTCCGCTATTTAAGCAGTAGGACTCCCGATGGACCGGAGGTTGGTCAGAGTAACAGTTGCCAGCTTGTCTTTTTGGAGGCGTGCAGACGGACGCTGAATGTAGATAGCAGGTAAGGTCCCCAGGCACCGACAGGGAACGACAACGCGTTTCGGCTACTACTGTAGCCTTTTTCAAGTCAAGTGTTCCCCATTGTCCATTACATGGTATAAATAGCCCTAGAACACAGCTAATTGATTAGTTAATTAGTTCAGTCTGGTCTGTTTTGTCCATAGAGCTCATTAAGAGTTCAATTCTGCAGGTTTGTAGTTACTCCCAGTGGATCTCATACTATCATTAGCAGCTTTTAAAGAACTCAGGTAAAAATTAACCATTAAACCACAAACCGACTAATATGTAGTTCTACTATACCAATAGTTAATACAATTTTGAATTGATATAAACATATATATATACACATATACATATGTATATATATATATATATATGTACATACATATACACACATAAAGATAAATTATAATTAATTATTAAATAAATATTAAAAAATATATCGCTACATAAAAAGATAATATAGACATTTTAACCCCATGATGTTAGAGGACAGATGACCAATCGATTAAATTATGGCTGATGCCGCACAATCACCCTCAGAGAGTGGCCATGGACATGGAATTCTGGCAAGATATACAGGAGGATGCTGGAGAGGCTTCCACATGATGAACAGAAGCAGATTAAGGGAAACCTGAGAACACACTGCAAGAGACAACAAACAAACCCAACAACACTGAGAAAGAGGCAATAACTGCCACTATCTGACACAAGAACTGTTTATTGAAATTGTAGCAGTAATGTTAATGCAGTCCTAGAAGAAATCAAGTGGGGCTTTTAAGCATCTGACTGTTCAGGGGATATAAAACTCTGGCAGGCCAAACTGAGGATGCCAGAACTATTTGGGTTTCTTCTACTGTCCTTATTTTCCACAGGACCTTCAACAATATGGCTGATGGGGTGAACACATATCGATGTCTCAGAGCCATCCATGAAAAGAACATTTCTTTCATCTTCATGAAAGGGTCCCTGTCTGGACTCCTGAAGGTATGCACTGTATTATTTTTGAACAATATTATGTCTAGGAAAATCTGGTAGGATGATAACTTTATTGAGTTTTCATGGTAATTGTGTTTTAATTAGAATATTACTTTTCTGAACTGCCCAATCCCAGATCACCAACACTTAACTGCAAAAAAATGAGCACCCTGTACTGTTGAGATTCAAAACTGCTGTAATGTTGACCATGCACAGCTGAATAGGGATCCCTGGAAACTGGTTGGGAACTGATGAGCTAATTCAGACCCTCTCACTAGATGCGAATGCTCACTCAATGCATTTTCAAATCCAGCGCACGCCCAGCAAGGCAGGCGATCATGCAGCAAGGCATTAGCATGCCCACTATATCTTGGCGTGCGATCACTTAGTGTCTGCAGACGCCCACCAGCCATTCTTAAGATGCCCATTTGCTCATGTCATCCCCTGGAAGGGCATGAAAACATTGGTACATCGAGCACCATTGGATTCAAATGCAGCGCTTGAGGTTGACCATACCCTGCCGCAAGCACTGCGATCACTTCAGTGTGTATTTCAACCAGTTGACTTGTACAATGATGCTGCCTGATAATTATGCAAGCCTCTGAAACGGCATTGAGACATTCAGGCATGCCAGCATTCGCACCTCCACTCCCCTGTTACTAGAGCCCTGCCCCTGTCACCACCCACTAGCAGCCTCTCCTGTCACTCATTCAGCTGAGCTGTCTATGTTGGCTTAGTGACCGCTTCCCGGTCTCTCGCAGTGGTTTGCACATACGCATGCACAGAAATCGCAAATCGGCCAGCTATGAGCGTCCGCATCATAGCGAGCGGGTCTGAATCAGCTCCTGAGGGCTTGATTCAGCAGTGATCGCAATTGCAACTATGTACGCAGATCGAGCGATAGTTAGCCTTTGCACATTTGTTTAAGCCACACTGCATGTGCATTGCGATCGCACTGCGATTATGAATGCAAAAAGGAAACCATCGCAGAGTGAGTGACATGCTTTGACCATTTGGGGGTGGTGACAGGGGAGTGGTTGGAAAAACGCAGGTGTGCCTGTCCGTTTGAATGCTGTTTCATGGATGTGCATAAATTAGCCACTGTGATTGCCTACTCAGCATGAAAGCTCTATGCATGCAATGAGACTTGTAGTTTCTGCAGCTGGTCAGACCTGTTGCTTCATGATGGGCTGATGTGCTTTGATGGTACCAATCTTTACATAGGAGTGAAAGGTTAGACAGATGTGAGAAAGCAGCAGTGGGTGTCTTTATGTTGGCTGAGCTGTGGCAAAAATTTATATATTTTTGTAGTGTTGCGTGTGAATTCACAGCTGTGATCGCAATTGCGATCTGTACTGAATCAGGCCCTGAAGCCACTTTTGATGCTACGTACTTTTTCTGCCCACAGCGCTAACAAATTTATATGTGCAGAAAATTCCATGGCTATCTAGATACCTCCTAGTGCTTTTTCTTGAGACATTTTTAAACCAACTAGAGATACATCACTTGTAACTATCATGTTAAGGGGTGATCTAAGAGTAAACATAGAGGCAGCTTAGTAGACAAAGGAAGGCTGCATCAATAGAACTACTCCTGTTTTATTGTCTGAGAAATATTGTCTAGTTAAACATAGTGAGTGTGAATTAAGGAAAATAGTAGACCCTTGGACATCAGAAATGTATAAGAACATTTTGGGCCTGATTCTGAGGCACACCCAATGCTGAATGATTTTATTGCTACTGCTCATGCACAAAAATCCCTAAAAACCTGTACAGTGCATGTACTGTATTACACTGTGTTTATGCACAAAGATGTTGTAGCGATTAAGATGCACAGTATCAGAAATGTATTGGAGGAGTCTAGCAGATGCTCTGAGATGGTCTGTCTTATGTGCATATTATGGAAGTGTTACGGGTGTGTCAGTGATAGTGATACTGCACCTACTATAGTGCTGGAGCTAAACATGCACCAATTAATATTTCAGCATCTATGGATGCTGATAGTGAGCATCTCTGGGCTCCCAATGTGTTGTGTTCTCAAGGGGCTTGCGGTCTAGCAGCATTCCTGGCAGGTCTGGACACTGGGTAACACCATATTGTACCGGTTAGCTGACTGCTAGTCACCATTGACAGCCCGGCTGGTGTCCACCTGACTGCATCAGCTAATCCCTGCAAAACTCAGGATTTAAGAATCCTGGCATGATAGCACTCTGTGTCTGAGCTTCATCACTGATACATGTACTAGGCTCTAATCCTGGCTTGTTGTCTTAGATTCATTGTAGTCTCTGGCTCCAATGTTTACTCCAAGTCCGTACTGTCGAAGCTGGATTATTGGCTGAGAAAAGATCAGTTTAAAATTGAATCGCAGCGACACCATGTTGCGACTGGCCGCAAGACGCCATTTTGCAAAATGGCCACCGAAGCACCATTTTAGATAAACTCACATTTTAGTACATGTGGCGATAATACCATTAGTATCATGCAAATGCATCTGTGACTATCACCATAGGTTACGGCAATTCACTAAAAGCCTATTTCATTACTTTACGTATTATAAAGGATATATTCCAGAAATGGCTTTACAGTATTGCATTAGAGCAAGTGGCCAGGTGACAACTGGCTTGTGTAGATAAGCTTGCTGCATAGTGTTTGTCCACTACGGGTGGTCTGATTAGAATACATTAGCAAGCTTCCTGCAATGACATGATTTCAAAGGCTAGAGTGTCACCTTAGGTCTGTCTCTTGTAGCTGGGATATTTTGCATTTTCACACAAGAGACCAGGAGAATAAAGAGTTTTCTTTCCTTTGAACACAGGAAAGCAGAGGACATGTAGAACTATCTGGCCCAGCATGTCACGCTGCTAAGATGTTAGAGTCAAGTGCACCCATCTTCATACACACATTAATACATCTTTATATCAAACCCCGAATACTCACACATTACATATTCACACATAAGGATTAATAAGCTTTAAAGTATATGATTTAAGTTGGTTCAGTTAGTTTAAATGCTGTGAAATAAAGATATTTGATAACTTAGGTTCTGTACATGATAAGAAAGCAGAGTTTGGGTCCATACTGATGTGTACTCTTTCAACAGAATACCGGTACTATCGGTGTGGAGATCGCATCATGCATTCTCAAGTTAAGGATCACAGAACCTACAAGCAACAAAATGTTTTATTTCATGAACAACTGTTAGGATGTTATAGAGGCCGTGATTAGAAAGATCCCCAGCTGTTAGAGGCAGGGAGAGTCTATTTGAACCAGCCTGTTAAATGTACTGTAACATATGCTTCTCCTCTGGGAACCAATGATATCAGCAACAGACTTCCCTATTATCTTGTTTATTCTGGGGGGGTATAAATATGAGTGCACGAATGCTGGTCTTCATACTGAATGCTGTATGACTAAGGGTCTCTTGCTGATCCTGTCTCCGGGTCCGGAAGTGCCTGCGTATGTATACAGTACTTGGGGTCTGTATAATTTCCTTTTGTGCCTAAATTGTGTCTCTCTCTCTCTGTGTGCCTCTCTCTCTGTGTGTGTGCCTCTCTCTCTGTGTGTGCCTCTCTCTCTCTGTGTGTGCCTCTCTCTCTCTGTGTGTGTGCCTCTCTCTCTGTGTGTGTGACTCTCTCTCTCTGTGTGCCTCTCTCTCTCTGTGTGCCTCTCTCTCTCTATGTGTGCCTCTCTCTCTGTGTATGTGCCTCTCTCTCTCTCTCTCTCTCTCTGTGTGCCTCTCTCTCTGTGTGTGCCTCTCTCTCTCTCTGTGTGTGTCTCTCTCTCTGTGCCTCTCTCTCTCTCTCTCTCTCTCTGTCTCTCTCTCTGTCTCTTTCATTGTATTTATTTGCGCTTATTGTACACAGATCATAGCGTGTAACTGACTGTACTTTTACTTGAATAATACTTTGTGCTTCGGAACCACATGTTCTGGAGTCTCTATTTATTGTATGACTGCGTACGCAAATTAGCATCATCCTTAGAGGTTTATAGGAAGGATTTTAGAAGGTACAGGCAGGGGTATATAGAGGATCATTTTAAAATCAACAGTTCCCACTTTGGCTCCAGTTTGTTCTCCTAGTCCAGTCCTACTTCAGCTCCAGTAAATATTCTAAGTCTGGTCCCACTCCAGGTTCAACCTGTGTTTAAAGTCTAGTCCTACTTCTGCTCCAGTGTATATTCTAAGTCCGGTCAAACTCCAGCGCTAACCAGTACTCCAAGTCTGGTCTCTTTCCGGTTCCATTGTATCCACTCAGTTTGGTATCACTACAACTCTTGTCTGTGCTCCAAGTCCAGTCCTACTCCATTCTATGTGTATACTCAAGTCTAGTGTTAATCCAGCTTCATTGTTTGTTCTGACTAGTCCCAATTTGACTCCGGTATTACTATAGTACTAGCCTAGTGTTTACTCAATGCACTTTCTTAGTAAACTGTCCTGCTGCTTACTTATTATTATTATTATTATTATTATTATTATTATTATTATTACAAATATGAAGAAGAATTATATATGACCATCTCTACTCCAAACCTCACAATCCAAAATTCCCAGCCTTGACATTGTCTATCAAGCCTTCCATTTGAAACTTTTTAGTTTTAAATACTTATATAAGGACCTGATATTGGGAACTAGTAGGAAAATAACTTGCTCAAATGGGAACAGGTGTTTTGTCTAACCCTTGGAATTCAGATTGATCTGTTCTGTTTTCCTCTATCCAAAGCAAACTGGACTAATTTAGTAGAGAGCTTCAGTTCCTTCAACAGGGTTAAAAATGTTAGATAATCCATTGCAATGGAAGTTTAACCCTGTTCATAGTATCAATAGCAACCGCTTGTCTGTAATAACCTGCCACCACACATACAGGTGTCTCCAAATGTAAGGGGATAAAGGATAAATAGAAATAAATGTACAGATATGTTTCCTCAAACATCTTTGCTGCAGTTGTGCCAAACAGCACCTCTCATCGCGCCAGGTCCCGCAAGTCTCTGCAAGCACCGGGCCTATTATTTGCATATTTTTTTTACAAAAATGCATCTAAATTGCAATGCTTACTGTTTTGTTGTTGACAATTCTTGAAGCCAGAAAAAGATTTATGAGAATTATTAAGATCCTTACCAAGTTCAGAAAAATGTCTGGCCTACATGAATCTAGCTCATTGGGTAGCTTTGACAATGTCATATTTAGAAGTTATCAGCAACTCAAGAAAGCAAATTGAATTGATTTCCTTCTCGACTTTGTCAAACATAAAAAATAATGGTTCAGCTGCATCTGTAAATTTATATTGGACTGTTCTCAGTTTGTAATTGTTTATTTTACCACCTACAATGGAGGCTAAGGCCGGGTTGATACCTGGAGTGATGAATGCTAGGACATCTGGTTATCCTGTGTGACTTTGTAATACCAGGATGTAATCAGGATCACAGCGGTGATCATCCTGACAGTCACAATATTGGCAGCAGAATCCCAATAGTCAAAATACTAATGCCAATTTTGAGAATTAGGGTTAGGGTCAGGTTTAAGGGATGGTTAGGGTTAGGCTACCAAAGGGGATGGTTAGGGTTAGGCTGCGGGAGAGGTGGGTTAGGGTTAGGCTGCAGTATGGGACAGTTTCTAGCATAGGATGGTGTCACTAATTCCTTTTTTTAGTTTAGCCCCAGCTGTGGACACCAAGGGGTAAATTTACTAAAGTGAGAGTTTTTAGAATTGAGTTTTAGAAATGATGTTGCCCATAGCAACCAATCAGATTCTACTTAACATTTAACTAGCACATCTAACTAGAATCTGATTGGTTGCTATGGGCAACATCTCTTCTAAAACTCACTTCTAAAAACTCTCAATTTAGTAAATTTACCCCAATAATCGTATCACAGTTTATCATAGTGGTACAGCACCTGGCAGCTTTACAGATTAAAATATTCCTGCAGCTGCCCCAATATGTCAATGACTAGCACGCTGTGCTTGGACTCCAAGTCTGATCAAAACAGCTACTAATGTAAAAATCTGGGGGTGAGGAGGTTGGGTCTAGGGCACTTGTAGACCTTCTGCCAGCTCTGTGTAAAGATGATGGTTCTACTTTATTTTAGGAGACCAATTAATAATTGCAAACTAACAAATTGAAACTGATAAAGTGATAATGTGGATTCTAAAGTGGACACTAAACATTTAATAATCACTGCACATTGCTACAAATCTACTCTGATCAATAATTATTTTCAAAATGTATACTATTATAATCATTATTATTTTTACACAAAAATGTTTACATCCAGAGAATAATTTTCATATGTAAAATACGTCATGTTAAGGCCAGAGGACACAAAAAAATTACCAAGGGAATGCAGTGTTTACTCTAAATGAATGCATGTAATCAGGACTACTTGAAAAGTTAATTTTAAATATTTTGTTTACCATGTTTGAAGAGCAATGTAGCTTTCAAGCACCCATTAAAGAAATTCCAGAGAGAAAGCTTAAGAGGAACAGAATGACTTTGAACTTGAAGTAATGATGGATATAATGAAATCATTCTCTTTTGTTTATTTAACTGATTATAATGAAATGTTTTAATCATGTAGTTTAAAACAGTGGATACATTTTAATAGTATAAATCAAAACAATTCTTAAATGGTGTTTAACGAAAATGGAGCTAAAGTAATTTATAAAGCTAAAATAAATATACAACAATTTCTACATACACTATGTAGACAAAAGTGATTGGACACTGACAGCAAATGGATCAACTAGATTTTATTAATGTCAATACTTTGTAGGTCCACCACATGCAGTGATTACTACAGACACCTTTCTTGGCAAACTGTCCACAAGTTTGTGGACAACAGCAGGTGGTATGTTTTGCCATTCCACCTTAAGTACAGTGACCAACTGTGGCCCTAAAGAAAGTTCAGATGGCCTAGAATGCATCCATCACTTGAATTCATCCCAGAGGTTCTCAAAAGGGTTAAGATCTTGACTCTGAGCTGGCAAGTCCTTCCGGGTTACCAAATTTTCTGTGAACCAGTCCAGTGCACCCTGGAAACATAACAGGTGGCATTGTTGTATTGGTAAAATACATTAGTTGTTTCCATAGAACTGCCACAATGTAAGTAGCACAAAGTTATCGAGAACATCTCTATACTTCTCAGAGTTTATATGACCATGCATTACAACTAAAAGGTGGTGTCCAATCCCATTTGTCTACATAGTGTATATCCCATTGTCATTTAAAGGAGATGAACACCATTATTATGATACATTCAAATCAATGAGTTACTGCCTCCTACAACACTAAATGGCCCTCCAATAACTTTTTAAATGGATGGTTGCCATTGGTATTTATGACAGAGGGAGAATGGAATCCTTGTGATCAGCTCACAGAAATTCATTCACTGTAGGAGCAGAACTAATAGGAGCAATCCCAAAAAAAGATTCACATATTCTGCATTTTCCCCAATTTAAAGATTATCCAATCCATCAATACGTACCCATACATTGTTGATAATGTATGTATCAGTGATTCACATATCACCAAGGAAAATATCTGCCAATCATGAAAGGCTCATCATTTCACTAATAACAGTCTGTAAAATGGCTGATCAGTACCACGTTGCTTGGACTCCTCTGCAGCTGTTCAGCATCGGGCAGATAGTGAAAGTAAACACACTTTCTGCCTGTAAGAGACTGAGCACCAGCTCTATGTTCTGTTGCTGCAGCTTCAATCCTGACATCTCCTCTTGGCTGACTCAGAATGCTGAGATATCGATCAGTGCCAGAGCCAACTGAAAGAAAAAATAATCTATTATGTGCCCTAGGCTTGGGATGCCTCTAGGCATCCCAGTTGTCCCTAGGCATTTGCCTATTATGACTATGCCTAGGGCCGGCTCTGCATGCAAATATCAACTGATCTTTGTCTCCTGTGCTTTTCTCATCCCTTGCTATAGTCTCTAATTTTTTGCTATTTGCTGGTATATTTATTATTAATAAAGCATGCATTTGTACGGTATAATTGTATGTGAAACATTTAACAAGATTCATGATAAAAATTATTTGGTATGTAAACTACAATTCATTATGCAAAATTTTCGAAGCCAGTTTATTTAATTATGGGCCTTTTCAGATTTGTTAATACAGTAAAGACCACCATACATTAGCAATCAGAAAACCACATTTGAACAAATTGAAGATTTGTTTCCCGATTTTTGGATTTCCCAATCTAGCAATCTGTACCCATACATTACAGTTCTTTTCAATGATTTGCAGAAAGTTTTCAGCACATACAGATCTGCCAATCTTGAAAGGCCCATCCTTTTACTAGTAACAATCTGCAAATCTACTGATTGTTACCATACACTAGCAATCTACAGCCCCAATTGATCAGTGAAATCCAACATGTTGGACAACCTGATTTACCAATTCAAATCACTTTTTGGTTGACATATGCGATCTATGAACCCCATACATTGCAGATTTTTTTATACAAAAATCTGCAAAATGCAGAATTGCCCCAATCGATTGCTGATGTATGGAAGCCTTAAGAAAGAGCAAGTAATACCCCTCTTACACTGACCTAAAATTCCCCGGTTGATGCGCATCAACCTGGAATTTTTGTTGGTGTAAATAGAACCACCTGAGCCCAGGGACCCGGGGATCCAACCTGGGTTGTTTGCATGGTTGGCACGGATCGTTCTAACTCTAAAACATGGACTGTTGGCATTTATTGAGGACCATGTTTTGGAACCTCTGCTCTATTCCCAAATCTGAATCAGACCCCACTGTATGTTAGCTGGAGTAGGGCATAAACTGATTTATGGTTCCGGTTGATATAAAATATATATTTCATACATAGCAATGTATGTCTCTACTGACTTAAACATCATGGATATCGGGGGGAGTTTTTGTTTTCTTCTTATTGTTATTATTCAATGCAACCGAGTTTGGAGATACTGGATAAATGTATGTACTTTACTGGTATGACATAATGAGACAGACCAATAATGAAAGAAACTTTGTTTAAATAACATATCATTCAACTCCGAAAATTCAAATCAAAATGTATATTATCAGATTCATTACCAATAAAGTTGAGCTAATGATTTACTAAACATACCACAAATGTCAAGTCAAAGAAATGAACCACAATTATGCTATAAACCATACAATACTTTAACCTTGAAAATTATTGATTATTTAGAAATGAATGTTAAAAAGAAAATGTTAATTTTCTACACAGATTTAAAACTGAAACATACACAAGATACGTTAGGAAAATATGACACGCTAGGAAAAGATAACACTTAATAAAAGAAAAAATAACAAACATTTTAATTAAATATTTAGATTTTAGTATTAATAACAATTTTATCAGAGCAGCATTACTAATGTAACTTTTTTTTTAAGTTTTATTTATTAAGGTTTGCGGGCATTTGATAAGTTCAGTGGGAGTAATGGACAAGGCAATTCCCCCTTGCTGAAGTGCTTAACGGCTGTAACCTTTCAAGACACAGTGAGAGCTTTTGCAGCCATCTTTTATTAAGTACATTGAAGTGTGTTGTAGGCAATTACTCCTGTGATCTTTAAAGTTGGCCTGGTATTCAACTATCCGTGATGTCTTTCAAACTTCAAATAGTTATTAGAGGAGTTATTAGAGGATTTACTGTCCTTCTCTCTGAGGGGCATATTTGTTAACATGATTTTTACTAAAATAATGTGAAAACAGGTGTTTTCACATACTTTTCATGTTATTTCAGTATCACATAAATTTATTAAAGGGCGATTGGAATACTTTTCATGAAATACTACCCCAATCCCTTCAATTCACATATTTTTAGTAAATAAATCGCATTTCCCATACTTGTAATTGGAAATGTTATCTGCTAAGATTTTCCCAAAATATAAGGTGAGATGTAATACGGTGTGAGTTTTGAAAAAGTGTAAGTTTCTTATACCGCCGCAACTCACTCTGTGTATGCAGACTCCCCATAGCGCATGCAGAGATGCCCACTGCCCCACGTCATCTCCTGGAAGTTTTTGAAAACATTGGTACATCAACCACTATCGGATGTGAACGCAGCTGTTGTGGTAGCTTTTTTTTGCTGCAAGCATTGCGAGGAAAACAGAAGAAAAAAATGGCTGGTGACGTGTACTATGACGCTGTCTGTTAATTATGCATGCCTCTAAAACGGTGTTGAAACACCCGGGCATGCCTACGTTCACATCTCCAACCCCCCGTTTTTACTGGACTGCCAATGTCACCACCCACAAACTGCCTCTCCTGTCACTCACTCTGCTGGGCTGGTTTTGCTGGGCGAGCGAGGGATCTGTGATCGCACAGTGTTGTTCACGCATGCGCAGATTAGCAACCATCGGCAATTGCGAACGAACTGCAGATACTGTCCGGGTCTGAATCAGGCCCATAGAACTTGAAAAATGTAATAGAGTGTGAGTGTTTCACTTGCACCCTATTACTGTGTGAAAACTTGAAAAAAACAGACCTGCTTCAGGATAGCAAGTCTAGCCTGAGCAACTCCAAGTAATACAGATAGATGCACAGATCATTGAGATCTGTGGATCTTTCTGTGTGTAGAAAAAAAATGAAACAGTAAACATAAAGAAAAATGATCTGCATCCCCTCTCCACAAGCATAACCAGCCCCAGGCTCTGAAGAGCCTGTTCTGGTTCTTAAAATACAGGGGGAAAAATGCAATGTATTTTAAGAACCAGCAATGGGCTCAGCTGAGGTGGTCCTGGTTGTGGAAATACAGGGGACAAAATGAGTAGGGGTCCTCTGTATTTTCCATATCCAGCACCAGACTGTTTCTAGTGCAGGGTAATGCATATTTTTCAACTCCCTGGATGCCTACATGGACCGAAGAGAATGTGAACTACGCATAGGAATAGGTGATTATTGATTTTTTTTTATAGGTGTCCGTGAATTTCTACATGGACAAAGGGATTGGCTACAGGGGTACACATGTAAGTGACTATGCATGAATGTGATTGTGCATGTATGTTTAAATAACACTGTGCTGTCACAGTGTGTGTGTCTTGTCTCTATTTTAACATTTATTTTGCAGGTGAACGAGAGGTACCAGCAGGCCTGTAATGCCTCGCATGCTAGTACTTGTGGTTCTCCAAGTACCAGCATGTGGGGGAGGCTTGCTAGGACCTGTAGTTCACCAGCAAAAAGACAATATTATTAAATCTATTTTTTATACCACACATTTAACACAATCAACCTTGCACTCACAACCCAGGGGTGCCGGGATAGCCCCGGGCTATCAGCCTAGGCGACAGGTGCCCTGAAGAGGGGCACACCTTTATTGGGGGCTTTCCACCTTCCCAGGGATCCCTGGCCTGGGCTGACTAACAGTCAAGGGTAATGCTTTGGCCAGAGGACCTGGTGAAAGGGTTCTCCTGGCTGTGGCATTACCCATGCTAGGAAGTCTAGTGCTGGTTATGGAAAATACAGGGGACCCCTACTCATTTTGCCCCCTGTATTTCCACAAACAGGACTGCCTCAGCTGAGCCATGTGCTAGTTTTTAAAATACAGGGGAGCCCATACTAATTTTTATCACCTGTATTTTAATAACCTGTACAGGTTCTTCATGGCCCAGTGCTGGTTCTTAAAATACGGGGGACCCCTACGCATTTTTCCCCTGTATTTTAAGAACCCGGACAGGCTATTCAGAGCCAGGGGCTGGTTATTATTGTGGGGATGGGATGCACGTCTTTTTTTTACTGCATACTTTTTTTTTACAACACAGAAACCTTCAAGGATCTTACTGATCTGTGAAGGCTTCTTTGTAACTCAGACCTTTTAATGCTAGTCACATTAAAAAGTCTGAGTTTTCATAGGAGAAAACTCCCCGGTAATCACATTATGTGATACCCTCGAACTCACAAGTTCACGGGTTATTACATTTGGTGAGTTTTGAGACAAACTCAGACATTTACACATGTGAGAAGGTCCGAGTTTGGCTCATACAAAAACTCACACCCTATTATATCTCGCGCATAATGTTGTAAAAATACCAGAGGAAGCCCTGTGATAATGCTAACTTCAGATGGCATTATTAAGGCTTTCCCCCAGTTCCCCAACTCCTGCTCTGATAGAAAAGAGCTGGGATCTGGCTCCTGTTATAAGCATTGTGGTCTAAATAGATCACAAACTGATCACTTAAAAAAAAGCATTTTCAGAACTTGATGAATTTCATAATTCTACATACTAAAGTATGGGATTTTGGAAATTAGTGAGGCACATATGTAGCCAGGAGATATCTGTGAAATATCTTGCAATACATGAATGATATATAGGTCTGACACTTAAATTATACAAAAGTAGATGCAAATATTATTTTCACCTGCTTTTGTATTAATTGATGATGATAGACCCCCTATGACTTTGAACAGTATAACAGGTTTTCTTTATAATTACTTGATGTTCTTAGAATACTTACTGTTTTTTTCCCTTGCAAACACCCTAGCTGTAGTTAAGCATGAGCTATCCAGGTGCAACAAAAACCTAAAAATGTCTGGGTGCCCCACATTGCCATAATTGAATTACAAGGAAACATAATTGTCCACTCAACTGGAATTTCTTGCAAATTACCAAAGTTAGGGGATTGTTCAGGCTCCCGGTAGAGAGACCCTTCAGTATTCTGCCACTATTTAGGCAAAGTGAGTGGGGGGCATGATGACTTGACTTACTATATGGTATGTGTTGTTTTGTTTTTTCGTTGGCATCACTTGTGCTGTCAATGACAAATAAAGAAGAATTGAATCTGCTGTGGCAATTTATTTCTATTTTTCTTGTCTAAATAACCACTCCCTTTCAATTACCTGTTTCAGCCTACAAATTAATGTGAGCAGCTTTCATTGGGGTACATCAAAGTGATTTAGCTTTCAATTTAAAAATATATGAATGACTGTCACAATCAGCACTTTGCTCAGCAATGCCCCAACTTTCCATTTAGGTCTGGACTACTCTCAGAAGAAGTCCAGAGGGTATGATTTTGGGCATTCAGTGCCATTACCCAAAGCTGCAGGCGAAGCAGTTCCCGGTGATAGTGGATTCCAATTTGCACATGCATAGTGAACTGGCAGCTTTCTGGGCCTGGATACTCACTTGTTAGTGCCATAAAAGAGGATCTCACCTACCAGTCAATGCTAGGTGATTAATATATGATCTTCAGAATATGCATATCTTAATCTTGTCATAAACTTGTTAATAACTTTGGCTATTTCTTTTGACTGCTCTCTCCACCATCTGATTGTACTGGAGATGCTAAAGCTAATTATCAGTTGGATGCTGCTGCTACCCCATTAGTGTCTTTTGCCATAGTGCTGTCTGCGACTTTATGTACTGCTAATATTAGCTCTTCCTCTGGTGTTCATACATTCATTTGAATACAGAAGGGCTGGGATTCCCACTTTGAGCAGCTGCAATTGCAGAGATCAGAAGTACAATTGGGTGCAGAATTTCCATCAGAGTATTGCCTACATTGTATGTTATTAAGCACTTTAGTCCAAAAAGACTTTTGCAACACACCTTTAAGATGCAATATCTATGTGCATCTTCATAGCCACCTCCCAGTCACCACTCAGGAAAACTCAATACATTTGAGAGTTTGTGTGGCTCAATTGGTCCTGCAACTCTGTGCATAAAGGTGGGTATCCAATACCCAACAGTGAAAAGACTGAATAATAATGATATCATTATCATTCAGTCATTCACTACACTGCAGGGAGCCCACACTGAATGATATGTTGTTCAGTGCAGGCACAATCACTCATCTGCAATCTTCCTGAACCTGACGATATCGTCAGGTTGACCAGCATGTTTGCACGATGATAGATATCTAAAAGATGTCTAAAAGACCAAATTTTCAAATGATTTTCAAATGATTATTGAACGATTATCGAATGATATTGATATTGTTATCGTTCAATCGCTCATTTTAATTTTCTAGTGGATAGGCACCTTAAGACACCATGGAATGCATACTCCCTGTGTCACAAAAATGCACCAACTTCATTACATTGCATCCAACTCAGAATCATCCTCTACATTAATGACTCAGCGCTGTTAACTGTCTTTTTGTAATATAAACCCTTGGCTATTACCTTCCTAGACTAGTAGCCTTTGCTTCAATTTTGCCTGTCATCATCTGACCAGGCCCTTGACTGATTCACCACAAGGTGCTCCATTGGTGTTATCCCTATACAGGTGAGCAACACACCTACATTCAGTTATTTATTGTGGTTGCTCACTACCTGTTGCTATATACTTGGGATCCAGCCAGTAATACAGAGTTATTATACTCTTTAAGGTGTTTTTTAGAATGTCCTAAAATAAGGACTCTTTTTGTTTAAGGAGTAAATTTACTAAGAATCGAGTTTGATCAAATTTGTTTGTTTTTAAACTTGATTAGCATCGCCAAAACTCAGGTGATTCTCACATTTTTAAACTTGCAAATTACTAGAAAGTGAGATTAGCTGAAAGAGAGGTGGCCAATGGTGAAGCAGATCGAGATTTTTTCCCTAGTAGCAAGTTTAGATGAGATTACTACCCAAGATTGCAGTGTTTTCTCTCTGTAAAACTCTCCTGCACATATCAATGAGATATGTGAAGGCTGCTTGTGTGTTATACCTATAATAAATGGGTTAAATGTAAACAAAAATGAAGTAGGGTCCCCCACAAAGGCATAAACATTACCCACAGCCCAGTGGTGCGGGAAAGAGCCTCGGGCTTCACCCCAAGCAAGGGGTTTTGGGAGAGGGGGGACCCCTTCTTGGGGGTGTCCCCACCTCCCCTGAGATCCAAGCTTGGGCTGACCGGCTTGGGGTCTGAATGCTTTGGCCATGGAGCCCAGGTGATAGGGTCTCCTAGTTTGTGTCCTTTGCTGGTTTTATATATAGGGGGGCCCCTACACATTGTTTCCCCCCTATATTTAAAATTAGCACTGGCAATGCAGCCACCTATCTTTGGGCAGTTTCGCTCATTCCTCTTTGCAGAACCTCTTAAGCTCCATCAGGTTGGATGGGAAGCATCGGTGTACAGCCATTTTCAGATCTCTCCAGAGATGTTCAATCTGATTCAAATCTGGACTCTTGCTGGACCACTCAAGGACATTCACAGAGTTGTCCTGAAGCCACTCCTTTGATATATTGGCTGTGTGCTTAGGGTTGTTTTCCTGTTGAAAAATGAACTGTCACCCCAGTCTGAGGTCAAGAACGCTCTGGAGCAGGTTTTCATCAAGGATGTCTCTGTACATTTCTGTATTCATCATTCTCTCTATCCTAACTAGTCTCCCAGTTCCTGCTGCTGAACAGCATACCCACAGCATGATGCTGCCACCACCATGCTTCACTGTAGGGATGGTATTGGCGTGGTGATGAGTGGTGACTGGTTTCTTCCAAACATAATGCCTGGCATTCATGCCAAAGAGTTCAATTTTGTCTCATCAGACCAAAGAATTTTGTTTCTCATGGTCTGAGAGTCATTCAGGTGCATTTTGTCAAACTCCAGGATGGCTACCATGTGCTTTTTACTAAGGAGTGGCTTCTGTTTGGCCACTCTACCATACAGGCCTGATTGGTGGATTGCTACAGAGATGATTGTCCTTCTGGAAGGTTCTACTCTCTTGACAGAGGAATGCTGTAGCTCTGACAGAGTGACCATTGGGTTCTTGGTCACCTCCCTGGCTAAGGCCCTTCTCCCCCGATTGCTCAGTTTAGATGGCCGGCCAACTCTAGGAAGAGTCCTGGTGGTTCCGATCTTCTTCCATTTACAAATGATGGAGGCCACTGTGCTCATTGGGACCTTCAAAGCAGCATATATTTTTCTGTACCCTTCCCCAGATTTGTGCCACAAGACAATCCTGTCTCGGAGGTCTACAGACAATTTCTTGGACTTCATGCTTGGCTTGTGCTATGACATGTACTGTCAAGTATGGGACCTTATATAGACAGATGTATGCCTTTCAAAATCATGTCCAATCAACTGAATATACCACAGGTGGACTCCAATTAAGCTATATGAACATCTCAAGGATGATCAGTGGAAATAGGATGCACCTGAGCTAAATTTTGTGCTTCATGGCAAAGGCTGTGTGATTTCTTTTTTTTTTTTTTTTAATTAAATTTGCAAAAATCTAACAAAAAAGTTTTACACATCGTCATTATGGGGTATTGTGAGTAGAATTTAGAGGACAAAATGAATTTATTCCATTTTGGAATAAGTCTGTAACATAACAATATGTGGAAAAAGTAAAGCGCTGTGAATACCTTCAGGATGCACTGTATTTGGAAAAGTGTGCACAAAGGATTATGCATCTTTATGTACAAAATGCATGCATTTTCACTAGTTATACTGTAAGAAATCTGAATAGATAGCCATAACTTGGTCTAAAACAGCCACATCACTAAAGAATGAATGCATTATCATCTGAAAAAGTCAATACACAAACTTCCAATCAGAAGACCATTGATAGTATTGTTGTCAACATAATCAGATGCACATACTGTATTTTTACACCAGGCCTCAAATACCCACAAATGATACACTTCCTAGGAAGCATTATTATGCTCATATGTACCTACAAATATGTTACATTATACAGGGGACTACAGTATGTATACACCATTACATTTCTTTATTTAATCTTGCTGCACACCATAGTTGTGGCTGACCACTTGTGCTTTAAGACTAAAACTGGCCATACATGGCTGGCCATTTACCAAAAATTTTGGACATGCTAGATGATTTTCAGCATGTCCGACAAACCGAAAATTAGTGGTCAGTCGTGAAAATACAATGTACACTTATCTGGGCAATCCACCAATATCCTGCAGATCGGTCAGATAATTGTGTAGTGTATGCCAAGCATTAGATACATTCAGATCTAAATATGGAGGCATTTTGGTATATATGCTGAGCAGGGCCGTAACTAGGGTAGTGCGACCAGTGACATGGCACAGGGCACCGAAGGGCCGGGTGCACTGTTTTGGCCTGTCAATTTTCCTGTTTATTATCATTCTCACTTGCAGCTTCCTTTTCTTTTATCCCCATCATCTCCTGGCCTCCCCTATCTCTTCCCTGGCCCTTCCCCATGAGGCCATGTCCCTATTTTAAAAATGGGGGAGGGAGGACACCAATGCTCTCTCTGGCACAGGGCATCAAAAAGTCTAGTTATGGCTCTGATGCTGAGCATAGAGATGTCTAATTATAAATAAGGACATTTCTGTCTAAGTTTAAATTACCCCTTTGACTCTAACCTAATTAAGGGATGTGATATGACCTGATACTGTATATAGGTCCAAATATTGTCTGAGGTGATTACTTCCCAAATAAATGAAGCTTATACTTCTAATGTGTCTAAGTTGCTGTATAGAGCTCTGGAGAACAGTAAGGTGGACTAGAGCTAGAATTATTAAGTGTGTGTTTTGAGTGGTGGGAGCATTTGTGCTCATTCTGGAGACAATGCAGATTTGAATGCAAGTTGGTCATAATTTATTATACCCACATGGACGTCATATAGAAAAATGTGGATATTAATCCATATCCAGATTTGAATGTACCCATTCATATGCTTGCTTTCATAACCATCACATTTTCAATGTGCATTTGCACCAACCCTATCCTTGATCCAACTGAGGGCTCAATTCAGACCTGCTCGCTAGATGCATTCGTACGCTGCCAACGTATGCAAATTCTGCGATCGCACTGCAAGGCATTAGCACGCCCACTATGGGTGTGCGATTGCGGTGTGTATTTAGATGCCCACCAGAGAGTCTTAGGATGCCTACTTTCCCATAGCAATACATGTCACCTCCAGGAAGTGTATGCAACAATCGGTAACATCGAGAACCATCGGATGCATACGCAGCACTTGTGGCAGACCATACCCTACTGCACGCACTACGAGTGCTTCAGTGTGTAATTCAGCCATGTGACCTGTACTATGATGCTGCGTCTTAATTATGCACACCTCTGAAACAACCTTAAGATGCTCAGACATGACTGCTTTCGCACCACCTCTCCCCCGTTTCCTTCGACTAACCACTGTCACTACCCACAAACGCCTCATCTTGTCACTCAATCTAGTGAGGCATCTGTGTACATGGGGCGATCACTTCGCGATCACATAGACTGGTTCGCACATGTGCACTGCGATGCGTACGCATGTGCACATTGCAAACATCGGCAGGCTACATGCGAATGCAGCCTAGCGAGCAGGTCTGAATTGGGCCCTGAAAACGGTATCTCGTCAACTTGTCTACATTCAGAAGGTCAACATTCAGAATGTCGACAGTCAGAATGTAAACAGTCATTAGGTCGACAATAAATAAGTAGATATGCATTTAGGTCAACATGTTCAGAATGTCAATATTGAACATGTCAACACCAAAATGATTACATATGGTTGTTAGGGTTTAGGTTTTAGGTTTAGGGTTACATTTACTGTAGGTATACAGCTAGGGTTAGGCTTGGATTTAGGGTTATTGTTAGGCATAAGATTAGGTTTAGGCTGAGGTTTAGTGTTAGGTTTAGGTTTAGGATTAGGCTTAGATTTAGGGTTAGGGGTTAGGCTTAGGTTTAGGGTTAGGTTAAAATAACGAAAAACATATGTCGACATTTTGGTGTTGACATTCTGAACATGTCCATATTTTAACCATGTCAACCTAAATGAATGTCTACACATTGACTGTCAACCTAATGACCATGAGGATATTCCAACTCTCACAATTCAAAACCTGTCCACATTCTGGTGTCGACAAGCCACACCACGACCCCTTAAAATAGGTGTTTTTTAATGTACAATAAGCAACAAATAATTAGGCACATCTTCATGTACATACAACTCTGAATAGCCTGCAATTTGATCAAAACACCATAGTGTCTTTCTACAGAGACCAAGGACATCAGTAGAAAGACGTCAGTGTCATCTTCTAGGTACTGTAATAATACTAGGAGAGAAATTTGCTACGTAGCTTTTTGGATGTAATTACAAACTGCCACACATTACAGTCAAGTACAAGTGGTTTTGAAGAATATGTAGCCTAGGAGAGTGATAAAGTGGGGAGAGATAATGGTAATGGTCAGCCCTAAACTGAAACATGACATTAATTGTCTCTCAATACACACAATTGTGGCCTTACTACCTAATTTTTCTTTGATAGGGGCCATTGAAGATAGGGGATAGAAGAGGAGAAGATAGTTCTATAGAGGTTATAAAGGTACTTGCTAATTTGCAATTGCCTTTGAGCAAATTGTGTTGTTGTTTTTCTGTTCTGTTTAAATTATTTTAAGTCCTGTCTGTGTGAGTTGAGTGTAATAGATTGTGTAGTTTGTTTTATGGGAGGTTCATGTATGTTTTTTGCTTTGAGGGAAGGCTATCGAGAAAGAAATGAGTGGTTCTGGCATTGTTTGGAGTAGCAAGAAAGGCAAGTAGGACTGGAAGTTTGAAATGGATCCTGCAGACAAATGGGTATATTTACTAAAGGTCGGTTTTGGTCTTAAACCAAAACCAACCAAAATTTACAGACACCAACATTATTTTGATGTCAAATTTTTTTTTTACTAACATTGGGATTCAACTTGAATTGAAATCCGATGGCAATATTAGTCATGTTTTGTTGCTCTAGATGCCATTGGTTTTGATCTTTCAGTTCAAAACGGATGGCGATTAGAAGTACAAACATGATGGCAAACCCATCCAAACAGAAGCACTGCAGTGTGATCCTGTGCAGGCTTCATTAGGTTAAAAAGCAGTAAAAGTGGGAAAATGAAAAATAAATGAATGGGGTCCCCCACCAAATTTTAATCAGCCCTGGACCTCACAGCCCATGCTGTAAATTGGTGTGAGGTCACCCCTGTTTTGCTATAACCAGGACCAGGCTGAACCAGTTGGGAGAGCTAATGCCATAGCAGGGAGGGACACTGAACCTCATTCAGAGTCGGCTGTTGCGGCCGCTCGGTCGTACGCCACCGATGTTCGCTAAACTGCGCATGCATAAAATTTGCAATGCACATGCGCAAACTAGCTATTACGATCAGAAATTGCTCTCTCCTTGAACACGGCCAGGTCGTTAGTTTGAGTGACAGAATGAGGCGTTTGTGGGTGCTAACAGGGGAAGGTGCTTGTGAACGGGGGAGTGGAGATCCGAATGCAGGCATGCCTGACTATGCAAATGGCATTTTATGGGAGTGCATAATTAACTAAGTAGTGTCATGGCAGATGCGACATGTGAGATTTTTACACTGACTTGATCGTAGTGCTTAAGAGAGGGTATGGTCAACCTTAAGCTCTACGACCAGCTCCGATGGTTCCCGATGGTCTCGATTAATCCTTATATGCCCGGAGATGACGTGTAATGCAAACGAAAAGGGGGCGTATTTTTAGTCTTACTGCCGCATCCTCCCCTCGCTCGTCCAGCTAATGATCCCATTTTAACGATGCAACTTGCGAGCGCTTCATTTGCATTTCCGAAAATAAAAAAATAATAACACAATCCACATGGATAGTAGTTTACATACTGTATAATACAAACCCAAAATTAAAGGTTATCTTCAGGGGCGTATCTATAATGGGTGCAGAGTGTGGGGGCACATGGGCACCTGGGTCCAGGGGGGCCTTGCACCACACACCTTGCACCCATAGTATTACTTACCTCTCCGGAGTCCCACATTGGTGCGTGGGTCCGGTGCTGTAAAAACAACTGGCAAATGGCCATTTACGCATGTGCAGTACAGGGAAAATGGCCACGGTGGCCATTTTCCCTGTGACCTGCGCATACTCTATAGACTCTGGGTCCACTCTAGTACCCAGAGTCTATAACTCCTGTGCTGGCCAGCTGCCGGACAGAGAGGAGAGGACCCGTGTCGGAGAGTGCACACGGGCCCCCTCCTCTCTAGAAACACCCCTGGTAAGAATCAATGGGGTAGCACTGATTGGCTGAGAGCAGATGGATTCTATGGCTTTCAGTCCAAGGAGTAAATGTAATAGGCTGCAGCTCTGAGACTTTGCTGAGTCCCATGCGAGATTGCAAAATGTTTAAAGTAACAGTCGTTTAATAGCAAAATCAACCAGGTTTTATGTACAAAAAGACTGTTACTTTAAAACATTGGGCAGTCTCGCATGGGACCCGCCGATGTCTCAAAGCCACAGCCTATTACAGTTGCGATTTTGCAAACTACAGCTTGATGATTTGTTTTATTTGTATTCTTTACATGTGTAAAAATCAATATGGCATTCCGAACTGGTGCTTTAAAATAAAAAAATTTTGGCATCAGTAAATCTCACAGTTTTCAAACCACACATGAAACTGCCAAAAAAAAAACAATGTAATTTGGCAAAATAGCTCTTAAAACCCATCTATGATTGCTTTTGCACACACTTCCATGTTTATACCACTATATACTAGGGGTGAGCGGGTTCGGATTTCTGAAATCCGAACCCCCCCGAGCCCCCCCGATCCGAGTCCGATCCGAGTCAGGCTCGACTTTTCCCGCCTGACTCGGATCTGACATCGAGGCAAAACGTCATCATCCCGCCTTCCGAGTCTCGCGGGTTTTGGATCCTATATAAGGTACCCGCGTCGGCGCCATTTTCTCACTCGGCTGTGGACAGTGAAGAGGGAGGGTGGGAGTTAGTGCTGTGTAGTGTAGTGTAGTGTAGTGCTGCTGTTGTCCACTACTTCAAAGTCCATAGGGGCTGGCTGTGTTGTGCTGTGCTGCTGTTGTTAATAGGGGCTGTGTCCACTACTTCAAAGTCCATAGGGGCTGGCTGGACTGTGTTGTGCAGTCAGTTCCAAAGTCCTGTGCAGTGTCCCAGTCCTAAAGGGGTGCTGTAGTGTTGTCCAGGGGGTGCTCTGTCCATCAGGGGTGCTCCCCCCAAGTGCTAAAAAAATAATATATTTTCTGTGTTTGTGAATTGTGTGCGCAGTAGCCGCACGTGCATCAACAAAGTAGTGCCAAGCGTGCGCCTGTGTCATAAGTAAAGGGCCGGCTGGCTTGACCGTTAAGGGTGCTGTAACCCCCGAAAGTACACTCCAGTCCAAACCAAAAAAAAAATTATTTTCTGTGTTTGTGAATTGTGTGCGCAGTAGCCGCACGTGCATCAACAAAGTAGTGCCAAGCGTGCGCCTGTGTCATAAGTAAAGGGCCGGCTGGCTTGACCGTTAAGGGTGCTGTAACCCCCGAAAGTACACTCCAGTCCAAACCTAAAAAAAAATTATTTTCTGTGTTTGTGAATTGTGTGCGCAGTAGCCGCACGTGCATCAACAAATTAGTGCCAAGCGTGCGCCTGTGTCATAAGTAAAGGGCCGGCTGGCTTGACCGTTAAAGGGTGCTGTAACCCCCGAAAGTACACTCCAGTCCAAACCAAAAAAAAATTATTTTCTGTGTTTGTTAATTGTGTGCGCAGTAGCCGCACGTGCATCAACAAAGTAGTGCCAAGCGTGCGCCTGTGTCATAAGTAAAGGGCCGGCTGGCTTGACCGTTAAGGGTGCTGTAACCCCCGAAAGTACACTCCAGTCCAAACCTAAAAAAAAATTATTTTCTGTGTTTGTGAATTGTGTGCGCAGTAGCCGCACGTGCATCAACAAAGTAGTGCCAAGAGTGCCCCTGTGTCATAAGTAAAGGGCCGGCTGGCTTGACCGTTAAAGGGTGCTGTAACCCCCGAAAGTACACTCCAGTCCAAACCAAAAAAAAATTATTTTCTGTGTTTGTGAATTGTGTGCGCAGTAGCCGCACGTGCATCAACAAAGTAGTGCCAAGCGTGCGCCTGTGTCATAAGTAAAGGGCCGGCTGGCTTGACCGTTAAAGGGTGCTGTAACCCCCGAAAGTACACTCCAGTCCAGACCTAAAAAAAAATTATTTTCTGTGTTTGTGAATTGTGTGCGCAGTAGCCGCACGTGCATCAACAAAGTAGTGCCAAGAGTGCGCCTGTGTCATAAGTAAAGGGCCGGCTGGCTTGACCGTTAAAGGGTGCTGTAACCCCCGAAAGTACACTCCAGTCCAAACCAAAAAAAAATTATTTTCTGTGTTTGTGAATTGTGTGCGCAGTAGCCGCACGTGCATCAACAAAGTAGTGCCAAGCGTGCGCCTGTGTCATAAGTAAAGGGCCGGCTGGCTTGACCGTTAAGGGTGCTGTAACTCCCGAAAGTACACTCCATTCCAAACCAAAAAAAAAATTATTTTCTGTGTTTGTGAATTGTGTGCGCAGTAGCCGCACGTGCATCAACAAAGTAGTGCCAAGCGTGCACCTGTGTCATAAGTAAAGGGCCGGCTGGCTTGACCGTTAAGGGTGCTGTAACTCCCGAAAGTACACTCCATTCCAAACCAAAAAAAAAATTATTTTCTGTGTTTGTGAATTGTGTGCGCAGTAGCCGCACGTGCATCAACAAAGTAGTGCCAAGCGTGCACCTGTGTCATAAGTAAAGGGCCGGCTGGCTTGACCATTAAGGGTGCTGTAACCCCCGAAAGTACACTCCAGTCCAAACCTAAAAAAAAATTATTTTCTGTGTTTGTGAATTGTGTGCGCAGTAGCCGCACGTGCATCAACAAAGTAGTGCCAAGAGTGCCCCTGTGTCATAAGTAAAGGGCCGGCTGGCTTGACCGTTAAAGGGTGCTGTAACCCCCGAAAGTACACTCCAGTCCAAACCAAAAAAAAATTATTTTCTGTGTTTGTGAATTGTGTGCGCAGTAGCCGCACGTGCATCAACAAAGTAGTGCCAAGCGTGCGCCTGTGTCATAAGTAAAGGGCCGGCTGGCTTGACCGTTAAAGGGTGCTGTAACCCCCGAAAGTACACTCCAGTCCAAACCTAAAAAAAAATTATTTTCTGTGTTTGTGAATTGTGTGCGCAGTAGCCGCACGTGCATCAACAAAGTAGTGCCAAGAGTGCGCCTGTGTCATAAGTAAAGGGCCGGCTGGCTTGACCGTTAAAGGGTGCTGTAACCCCCGAAAGTACACTCCAGTCCAAACCAAAAAAAAATTATTTTCTGTGTTTGTGAATTGTGTGCGCAGTAGCCGCACGTGCATCAACAAAGTAGTGCCAAGCGTGCGCCTGTGTCATAAGTAAAGGGCCGGCTGGCTTGACCGTTAAGGGTGCTGTAACTCCCGAAAGTACACTCCATTCCAAACCAAAAAAAAAATTATTTTCTGTGTTTGTGAATTGTGTGCGCAGTAGCCGCACGTGCATCAACAAAGTAGTGCCAAGCGTGCGCCTGTGTCATAAGTAAAGGGCCGGCTGGCTTGACCGTTAAGGGTGCTGTAACCCCCGAAAGTACACTCCAGTCCAAACCAAAAAAAAAATTATTTTCTGTGTTTGTGAATTGTGTGCGCAGTAGCCGCACGTGCATCAACAAAGTAGTGCCAAGCGTGCGCCTGTGTCATAAGTAAAGGGCCGGCTGGCTTGACCGTTAAGGGTGCTGTAACCCCCGAAAGTACACTCCAGTCCAAACCTAAAAAAAAATTATTTTCTGTGTTTGTGAATTGTGTGCGCAGTAGCCGCACGTGCATCAACAAAGTAGTGCCAAGCGTGCGCCTGTGTCATAAGTAAAGGGCCGGCTGGCTTGACCGTTAAAGGGTGCTGTAACCCCCAAAGTACACTCCAGTCCAAACCAAAAAAAAATTATTTTCTGTGTTTGTGAATTGTGTGCGCAGTAGCCGCACGTGCATCAACAAAGTAGTGCCAAGAGTGCGCCTGTGTCATAAGTAAAGGGCCGGCTGGCTTGACCGTTAAAGGGTGCTGTAACCCACAAAGTACACTCCAGTCCGAACCAAAAAAAAATTTATTTTCTGTGTTTAGCCGCACGTATATATCAAATCGATATAACATAAATGGAGGACCAAACTTTCTCCGATAAAAATAAAATAGAGAAAGATCAAGAACCACTTCCTCCTAGTGGTGAAGCTGCTGCCACTAGTCATGACATAGACGATAACATGCCATCAACGTCGTCTGCCAAGGCCAATGCCCAATGTCATAGTAGAGGGCACATACAATCCCAAATGGCAAAGTTCAGGAAAATGACCTTGAAAAAGACATTTAAATCAGCTGAAGAGAAACGTAAACTTGCCAATATGCCATTTACGACACGGAGTGGCAAGGAACGGCTAAGGTCGATCCCTAGTATGTTCATGACTAGTGGTTCAGCTTCACATGACGATGGAAGCACTCCTCCCACTAAAAAAATCAAAAGAGTTAAGCTGGCAAAAGCACAGCGAAGAACTGTGCTTTCTAAGAAGATATCACAAATCCCCAAAGAGAGTCCAAGTGTGGTGGTGGTTGCGATGCCTGACCTTCCCAGCACTGGACGGGAAGAGGTGGCTCTTTCCACCATTTGCACGCCCCCTGCAAGTGCTGAAAGGAGCACCCACAGTCCACTTGCTGATATGCAAATTGAAGATGTCACTGTTGAAGTACAACAGGATGAGGATACTGGTGTAGCTGGCGCTGAGGAGGAAGTTGGCGAGGAGGATTCTGATGGTGATGTGGTTTGTTTAAATCAGGCTCCGGGGGAGACAGTTGTTGTCCGTGGGATGAAAAAGCCCATCACAGTCATGCCTGGGCAGAAGACCAAACATTCCACCTCTTTGGTCTGGCAATATTTCTATCCAAATCCGGACAACAACTGTCTTGCCATATGTACCATATGTAAAGGTGAAATAAGTAGGGGTAGGGACGTCAACCACCTAGGAACATCCTCCCTTATACGGCACCTGCAGCGCGTTCATAAAAAGTTACTGTCAAGTTCAGAAACTTTGGCTCAGACCGTAAGCAGTCCAGGGACACCTAAATCCCGTTGTCCTGTTGTATCCAAGCGCCTGCAAACCACACCGTCAACTCCCTCCTCGTCAATTTCCTCCTTAGTCAGGATCGGAAGTAGTCCTGCAGGCCATATCACTGGCATGACTGACTCTCCTATCCGGGATTCCTCCGGAGGATCCTGCATTGCTACGCCTACTGCTGCCGCTGCTGCTGTTGCTGCTGCTGCTGGGAGTCGTTCATCATCCCAGAGAGGAAGTAGGAACACCACTACTTTTACTAAACAATTGACCCTCCAACAGTCCTTAGCGAGGAGGATGAAGTACGACAGCAGTCATCCTGAAGCAAAACGTATAACTGAGGCCTTGACTGCTATGTTGGTGTTAGACGTGCGTCCGGTATCCGCCATTAGTGCAGTGGGATTTAGACAATTGATGGAGGTAGTGTGTCCCCGGTTCCAAATCCCGTCTAGATTCCACTTCACTAGGCAGGCGATACCGAGACTGTACAGAAACGTCAGAAAAAGTGTCCTCAGTGTCCTGAAAAATGCCGTTGTACACAATGTCCACTTAACCACGGACATGTGGACAAGTGGAACAGGGCAGACTAAGGACTATATGACTGTGACAGCCCACTGGGTAGATGTATCACCTTACGCAGCAACAGCAGCAGCGTCACCAGTAGCAGCATCTCAGAAACGCCAGCTCGTTACAAGGCAGGCTACGCTGTGTATCACCGGTTTCAGTAAGAGGCACACCGCCGACAACCTCTTAGAGAAACTGAGGGAAATCATCGCCCAGTGGCTTACCCCACTTAGACTCTCCTGGGGATTTGTGATATCTGACAACGCCACCAATATTGTGCGGGCATTACATCTGGGCAAATTCCAGCACGTCCCATGTTTTGCTCACACAATAAACTTGGTGGTGCAGAATTTTCTGAAAAGCGACAGGGGCATGCAGGAGACGCTTTGGGTGGCCCGAAAAATTTCTGGCCACTTTCGCCATTCAGCGACTGCGTGCCGAAGACTGGAGCGCCAGCAAACACTCTTGAACCTGCCCCGCCATCACCTGAAGCAAGAGGTTGTGACGCGGTGGAACTCAACCCTCTATATGCTTCAGAGGATGGAGGAGCAGCAAAAGGCCATACAAGCCTATACATCCACCTATGACATAGGCAAAGGAGGGGGTATGCACCTGACTCAAGCGCAGTGGAGAATGATTTCCGTGTTGTGCAAGGTTCTTCAGCCCTTCGAACTTGCCACACGTGAAGTCAGTTCAGACACTGCCAGCTTGAGTCAGGTCATTCCCCTCATCAGGCTTTTGCAGAAGCAGCTGGAGAAAGTGAAGGAGGAGCTAAGACGGAGCGATTCCGCTCGGCATGTGGGACTTGTGGATGAAGCCCTTCATTCGCTTTGCCAGGATTCCAGGGTGGTCAATCTGTTGAAATCAGACCACTACATTTTGGCCACCGTGCTCGATCCTAGGTTTAAAGCCTATGTGGTGTCTCTCTTTCCGGCCGACACAAGCCTGCAGAGGTGCAAAGACCTGCTGGTGAACACACTGTCAGCTGAAGCGGAACGTGACACGTCAACGGCTCCTTCTTCATTTTCTCCCGCAACTGGGGCTGCCAGGAAAAAACTTAGGTATCCTAAGCAACCCGCTGGCGGTGATGCAGGGCAGGCAGGACCAAGTTTGGACATCTGGTCCGGACTGAAGGACCTGGCAACAATTTCTGACATGTCTACTGTCACTGCATATGATACTGTCACCATTGACAGAATGGTGGAGGATTACATCGGTGACAGCATCCAAGTAGGCATGTCAGACAGTCCATACCTGTACTGGCAGGAAAAAGAGGCAATTTGGAGGCCCCTGTACAAACTGGCTCTATTTTACCTGAGTTGCCCCCCCTCCAGTGTGTACTCCGAAAGAGTGTTTAGTGCAGCCGGGAACCTTGTCAGCGAAAGGCGTAGGAGGTTGCTTCCACAGAATGTGGAGAAGATGATGTTCATCAAAATGAATTATCAGCTCTTCCAGGGAGACCAGCCTCCAGAAGGTACAGAGGGACCTGTGGTGGTGGATTCAAGTGGGGACGAGTTAATACTTTGTGAGGATGAGGATGTACACACTGAAGAGGGTGAGGAATCGGTGGATGAGGAGGATGAGGATGACATCTTGCCTCCGTAGAGCCAGTTTGTGCAGGGACACATTAATTGCCAGCTTGTTTTGTGGGGGCCCAAACGAACCAATCATTTCAGCCACAGTTGTGTGGCAGACCCTGGCGCTGAAATGATTGATTTGTTAAAGTGTGCATGTCCTGTTTATACAACATAAGGGTGGGTGGGAGGGCCCAAGGACAATTCCATCTTGCACCTCTTTTTTTCTTTGCATTATGTACAGTTTGGGGCCTAGTTTTTCTAACTGCCATCCTGCCTGCCACTGCAGTGTCACTCCTAGATGGGTCACGTGTTTGTGCCGCCCACTCGTGTCGCTTAGCATAGTCATCCAGCTACCTCGGTGCAACCTTTTGGACATAAAAACACTATTGTGAGGTGTGAGGTGTTCAGAATAGACTGGAAATGAGTGGAAATTAAGGTTATTGAGGTTAATAATAGCATAGGAGCAGAAAAACCTACAAATTCTGTGATTTTAGCTGTTTTTATGCTTTTTTTCAAAAAAATACAGATCCAAAACACAAAACCCAGAACCCAAAACACGGAAGGGTGGTTTTGGCAAAACCAATCCAGATCCAAAACACGAAGAAAGATCCAGATCCAAAACCAAAACACAAAACACGAAAAGTGGCCGGTGCACACCCCTACTATATACAGATAAGTTGGTTATATCATTATTGATCGCAATTGTGGAGTGTTTAATCAAATTCATATGATTTGGGGAATATAATACAGTAGGTATACATGGATCTCAAACAGCATTTGCACAAATGCAGGTGAAGGTCTCCCTAAGACCCATTGGCACAACAAATAGGTGTGTAGAGAGATTTGATGCAAAGGTGGGCCTGGTTTTGTGACACTACTGTATCTTTACCTTTAGATAAAAATCTCACATGAAATCATAGCAGCCAGACCTTTAATTTTACAACTTACACTGGATATATAAAAGCTAATTCCTCATTATTTCTTCTGTTTCAGTGCAATTTTTGCACCTCAGTGAAATATTATTAAATAAGACAGAATGCCGTTCAAATGCTTATGTTCAAACAAAACACTTAACATGGAGTTGAATGTTCTCTGTCAATATATAATTTGCTTTCAATGGCAAGTCTCTTCTTTACCCTTTGGGTCAATTCAAATGTAACACTGAGAACATCTGGTCACCTTGCATTATTTATTATAATTCATGAACAAGAAGTACAGACAAGCTATTACTGGTTCCTAATTACAAACTGTATTTTAAAGCTGCTCCACTGTCACATACTGTACTAACTAAAATACTATTAAAAATAAAACCCATGATCTTTATTGAATTGATTTGTTTTTTTCTAAAAATCTAAACATTGATAATACAAAAGAGATAAAAGTATTAAACATACATATTATTGTACGAGCCTATGCCTCCACACTCTATACCAAATGCACTAGTCAAGTGACAAACAAATCACCATATGGACTAGTGAACTATTACAGGGGACAATTAAAAACTAGTTAATGTGTAAATATTCTCATGCACGGGTTGTATAATACCACCATATTACACATTTCTGTTACGGTTCTATAGAACTTTGAAGGGGTTCGGTGTATCTTGTCAACATTCACCAAATCAACAATTGTAATGTCGACAGCAAAATGTTGACATAGTGACAATGATGACAAGTCATTTTCAGGCTAGCCCTAACCATAATGCTCTCCCTAAACTTAATGGTAACCCTAACCAAAATGCTAATATCAATATTTTCATTTTCTCCATGCCAACATTTTGCAGATGTCGACATGGTAGATTGCAACACTTTAACCATGTCAACATCTACAACAGTTTATATTATTAATGTTGACATTATGAATGTCGACATAGTGAATGTTGACAATGTGGCTACATACCCTCAATATGTAATGATGTGCCAATGCAAAAGCACAGCATTACTGATTCCTATGCAATGGAGAAAATGCAGTAATCCAGTTTCATATGGTGTTTGGCCAATCAAAATATCATGAATAACGATCAGCTATGTAAGGATTGGCAATTATGCTAGATGGAGAGTTCATTTCCATGTCACCATGGTTTCTCTCATGAACAAATGTCTTTGTTTGAAAACCAAAAAAGTAGCAGTTTATCCATGTAATTGTAAAAGAAATATAGATCTCTATTTATAATGGGATAAATAGCCACATTGCCATTGACAAGGGGTGCTTTTGTCTGGTAATACTGTATTAATATTGTATCACCCTATTTATTGATAACTCCTTTGGTGTTAGGGGTTGCCAAAGAATACTCTTCCACGATCACACATGACACACACTACTTAACAAGTATCATGATGGTACCACAACAATTGCCTCTAATGCTTCTGATTAGCATTGGTTCAAATGTTTGCCTACAAAATGTCATTGCTTCAGTAAAGCTATGATTTCCCTTCAAAACACTCTGCTTTTATGAAACCATTAAGATCACTGGAGATGACGTTCACTTAAACTGGTCATCTATTGCTCTGTTTCAGCACAATTAACAATACTTTCCCACCATATTTATTTTGTAACATACAGTAATCTATGGATAGATGGATGACTTTGCATAGAAACTGCTTTATTCTTGTAGGTATACTGTATAATTATGTCAGTATGTGGCTCTTAGCAGGGCCCAAAATGAAAACCTTTGACACATGTATCATTCCTTCTATTTAGTTTGCTAGGTTTAGCTAGCAGATTATGCTTACCGTCTGTGTATACTGTAGTCCTGTGTTGGTAATTATTGTATATGGGAGTAAAATAATACTAATACACAAAATATTGGCAATATAGCTGCCTGGTTCTTTCTGGATGTGTGCCTTTGACTAAGGTTGTTCCAAATGGCTCTATATCAGAGCCAGACTAAGGGTCTATTTACTAAGCTTTGTTAGGAGATAAAGTGAACGGTGATCAGGTACCAGCCAATCAGCTCCCAACTGCCATTTTTCAAACACAGCCTGTGACATGGCAGATAGGAGCTGATTGGCTAGTACCTTATCACCATTCACTTTATCTCCTAACAAAGCTTAGTAAATAGACCCCTAGGACCCCATAGGGCCATAGGTGAGACACTGGTTCGGGGCCCTATATATATGGTGATGTACTGGGAATGTTATTAAACCACGTTGATGACAAGTTCCTGATGGTCATACATGTGGTTAATATACTAAAAGTTAGATTTTCTTTAATAATGTTGTGTCACTGATAAAAAGAACTGGGGGTTTTGAAGCATTGGAGTGTCTATGCTACTTATTTAAGATCTGAGTGAGGCAGCTGGACTTATATCACTGGACTTATATGATTTGATCTATCTATCTATCTATATATATATATTAGGGGTGAGCGGGTTCGGATTTCTGAAATCCAAACCCCCCCGAGCCCCCCCGATCCGAGGCCGATCCGAGTCAGGCTCGACTTTTCCCGCCTGACTCGGATCTGAAATCGAGGCAAAACGTCATCTTCCCGCCTTCCGGGTCTCGCGGGTTTTGGATCCTATATAAGGTACCCGCGTCGGCGCCATTTTCTCACACGGCTGTGGACAGTGAAGAGGGAGGGTGGGAGTTAGGGCTGGCTGGGCTGTGTAGTGTAGTGTAGTGCAGAGTAGTGTTGTGCTGTGCTGTGCTGCGCTGTGCTGCTGATGTCCATAGGGGCTGTGTCCACTACTTCAAAGTCCATAGGGGCTGGCTGTGTTGTGCTGTGCTGCTGTTGTCCATAGGGGCAGTGTCCACTACTTCAAAGTCCATAGGGGCTGGCTGGACTGTGTTGTGCAGTCAGTTGTCCTAGGGGCTGTGTCCACTCCAAAGTCCTGTGCAGTGTCCCAGTCCTAAAGAGGTGCTGTAGTGTTGTCCAGGGGGTGCTCTGTCCATCAGGGGTGCTCCCCCCAAGTGCTAAAAAAAAAAATATTTTTTCTGTGTTTGTGAATTGTGTGCGCAGTAGCCGCACGTGCATCAACAAAGTAGTGCCAAGCGTGCGCCTGTGTCAAAAGTAAAAAGCCGGCTGGCTTGACCGTTAATGGGTGCTGTAACCCCCAAAGTACACTCCAAACCAAATAACAAAATATTTTCTGTGTTTGTGAATTGTGTGCGCAGTAGCCGCACGTGCATCAACAAAGTAGTGCCAAGCGTGCGCCTGTGTCATAAGTAAAGGGCTGGCTGGCTTGACCGGTAAAGGGTGCTGTAACCCCCAAAGTACACTCCAAACCAAATAACAAAATATTTTCTGTGTTTGTGAATTGTGTGCGCAGTAGCCGCACGTGCATCAACAAAGTAGTGCCAAGCGTGCGCCTGTGTCATAAGTAAAGGGCCAGCTGGCTTGACCGTTAAAGGGTGCTGTAACCCCCAAAGTACACTCCAAACCAAATAAAAAAATATTTTCTGTGTTTGTGAAATGTGTGGGCTGTAGCCGCACCTGCATCCTTAAAGTAGCAGCGAAAAGCATGCGTCTGTCTGTTAAAGGGTGGTGTAACCCTCAAAGTGCGCTCCACAAACAATAAAAAAATTCTTATTTTTTTTTCTGTCTTTGTGAATTATGTGGGCTGTAGCCGCACCTGCATCCTCAAAGCAGCAGCGACAAGCGTGCATCTGTCTGTTAAAGGGTGGTGTAACCCTCAAAGTGCGCTCCACAAACAATAAAAATTCTATTTTTTCCTGTCTTTGTGAATTGTGTGGGCTGTAGCCACACCTGCATCCTCAAAGCAGCAGCAACAAGCATGCGTCTGTCTGTTAAAGGATTACATTGGTGACAGCATCCAAGTAGGCATTTCAGACAGTCCATACATGTACTGGCAGGAAAAAGAGGCAACTTGGAGGCCCCTGTACAAACTGGCTCTATTTTACCTGAGTTGCCCCCCCTCCAGTGTGCACTCCGTAAGAGTGTTTAGTGCAGCTGGGAACCTTGTCAGCAAAAGGCATAGGAGGTTGCTTCCACAAAATGTGGAGAAGATGATGTTCATAAAAATGAATTATCAACTCTTCCAGGGAGACCAGCCTCCAAAATGTACAGAGGGACCTGTGGTAGTGGATTCCAGTGGGGACAAATTAATACTCTGTGAGGATGAGGATGTACACAACACTGAAGAGGGTGAGGAATCGGTAGATGAGGAGGATGAGGACGACATCTTGCCTCCGTAGAGCCAGTTTGTGCAGGGCCAGATTAATTGCCAGCTTGTTTTTGGGGGCCCAAACGAACCAATCATTTCAGCCACAGTCGTGTGGCAGACCCTGGCGCTGAAATAATTGGTTTGTTAAAGTGTGCATGTCCTGTTTATACAACATAAGGGTGGGTGGGAGGGCCCAAGGACAATTCCATCTTGCACATCTTTTTTTTCTTTGCATTATGTACTGTTTGGGGCCTAGTTTTTCAAACTGCCATCCTGTCTGCCACTGCAGTGTCACTCCTAGATGGGCCATGTGTTTGTCCCGCCCACTCGTGTCGCTTAGCATAGTCATCCATCTACCTCGGTGCAACCTTTTGGACATAAAAACACTATTGTGAGGTGTGAGGTGTTCAGAATAGACTGGAAATGAGTGGAAATTAAGGTTTTTGAGGTTATTAATAGCATAGGAGCAGAAAAATCAACACATTCTGTGATTTTAGCTGTTTTTATGCTTTTTAAAAAAAAAAATACAGATCCAAAACACAAAACCCAGAACCCAAAACACCGAAGGGTGGTTTTGGCAAATCCAATCCAGATCCAAAACACGAAGAAAGATCCAGATCCAAAACCAAAACACAAAACACGAAAAGTGGCCGGTGCCACTATATATATATATATTAGGGTTGAGCGGGTTCGGATTTCTGAAATCTGAACCCCCCCCCCCGAGCCCACCAGATCCAAGGCGGGAACCGAGTCAGGCTCAGGTTTTCCTGCCTGAGTCGGACCTGAGATCGAGGCAAAACATCATCATCCTGCTGTCGGATCTCGCAGGTTTTGGATTCAATAAAAGGTCCCCGTGTCGGCGCCATTTTCACTCCAGCTGTGGACAGTGAAGAGGGAGGTTGGGTGTTGTGCTGCTGTTGTCCATAGGGGCGGTGTCCACTCCAAACTCTATAGGGGCTGGCTGGGCTGTGTTGTGCAGTGTCCCATAAAGGCTATAGTCCTAAAGGGGTGCTGTAGTGTTGTCCAGGGGGTGCTCTGTCCATCAGGGGTGCTCCCCCAAGTGAAAAAAGCAATTCTTTTTTTTCTGTTTGTGTGCGCTGCAGCTACATGTGCATCAACTAAGTATCAGTGCCAAGTGTGCGCCTGTGTCATAAATCAAGGGCCAGCTTGCTCATTTGTTGAAGGGTGGTGTAACCCCCAAGAAGCCGGAAAAAATAAAAAAAATATATATATTTTTTCTGTGTTTGTGACTTCTGTGCAGTGTCCCATAAAGGCTGTAGTCCTAAAGGGGTGCTGTAGTGTTGTCCAGGTGGTGCTTTGTCCATCAGGGGTGCTCCCCCCAAAGTGCAAAAAAAAAATATTTTTTTTCTGTTTGTGTGCGCTGTAGCCGCACATGTATCAAACAAGTAGCAGCACCAAGCGTGCACCTGTGTCATAATTCAAGGGCCGGATGGCTCATCTGTTGAAGGGTGGTGTAACCCCCAAAGTACCTGAATAAAAAATACAATTTATTTTTTTCTGTTTGTGACTTGTGTGCTGTAGCCACATGTGCATCAACAAAGTAGCAGTGACAAGCATGTACCTGTGTCATAAATCAAGGGCCGGCAGGCTCGTTTGTTGAAGGGTGGTGTAACCCCAAAGTGCTCCAAGAAATAAAAAATATTTTTTTCTGTGTTTGTGACTTGTGTGCGCATTAGCTGCACGTGCATCAATAAATTAGTGGTGCCAAGTGTGCACCTGTGTCATAAATCAAGGGTTGGATAGCTCATCTGTTGAAGGGTGGTGTAACCCCAAAGTGCTCCAAAAAATAAAAAATATTTTTTTCTGTTTGTGACTTGTGTGCACATTAGCTGCATGTGCATCAACAATGTAGCAGTGCCAAGCATGCGCCTGTGTCATAAGTCAAGGGCCGGCTGGCTCGTCTGTGGAAGGGTGGTGTAACCCCCAAAGTGCGGGAAAAATTAAAAAAACATATTTTTTCTGTGTTGGTGACTTGTGTGCAGTGTCTCATAAAGGCTGTAGTCCTATAGGGGTGCTGAAGTGTTGTCCAGGGGGTGCTCTGTCCATCAGGGGTGCTCCCCCCAAAGTGCAAAAAGAACTTCTTCTTGTTTTTGTTTGTGTGCGCTGTAGCTGCATCAACTAAGTAGCAGTGCCAAGCGTACACCTGTGTCATAAGTCAAGGGCCTGCTGGCTCGTCTGTTGAAGGGTGGTGTAACCCCCAAAGTGCCGGAAAAAAAAATAAAAAATATTTTTCTGTGTTTGTATGTGCCTTAGCTGCACGTGCAATTATATCACTTAAATGGAGGACAAAAATTTGTCTGATAAAAATAAAATAGGGAAAAATCAAGAACAACTTCCTCCTAGTGCTGAAGCTACTGCCACTAGTCATGACATAGATGATGAAATGCCATCAATGTTGTCTGCCAAAGCCGATGCCCAATGTCATAGTAAAATCCCAAATAGCAAAGTTCAGGAAAATTACCTTAAAAAAATTAAATCATCTGAAGAGAAATGTAAACTTGCCAATATGCCATTTACGACACAGAGTGGCAAGGAATGGCTAAGGTCCGCCCTATGTTCATGACTATTGGTTCAGCTTCACATGGCAATGGAAGCTTTCCTCCTGCTACAAAAATCATACGATTTAAGCTGGCAAAAGCACAGCAAAGAAGTGTGCTTTCTAATTCTAAGAAGATATCACAAATCCCCATGGAGAGTCCAAGTGTGGCGATGGTTGCAATGCCTGACCTTCCCAACACTGGACAGGAAGAGGTGGCTCCTTCCACCATTTGCACGCCCTCTGCAAGTGCTGGAAGGAGCACCCACAGTCTACTTGCTGATATTCAAATTGAAGATGTCACTGTTGAAGTACAACAAGATGAGTATATTCGTGTAACTGGCGCTGAGGAGGACATTGACCAGGAGGATTCTGATGGTGAGGTGGTTTGTTTAAATCAGGCACCAGGGAGACAGTTGTTGTCCATTGGAAGAAAAAGCTATGAATTTCTGTTTAACCATTAACCTTGTCCCTGGATTCTAATCAGCGCTCCTTGAACTCACACATTAACGGATAGCGGTCTCTCAGTATAAAGCGGTAGCAGGTTTTCGAAGGCAATGCATTCTTTCCTGCATATGGCGCCTCCACCCTTTGATGAGAGATTGATAACCATGTGTTACCATGTAAATTGGCGGCGTGATCTCACTATATGAGCCCCCAACTATGAATTCCTATTTAACCTCTATACCCTAAAGTCGCTGTTTAGCGTTGCATACGCATATGAAATAATCGCTTTCCAGAATTTGAGTGTGGCTCCAAAGCACAAAAGTTATTATTCACATAAAAGCATATAGTTACACGCCTTGATCTATAATACAATTAGTGCAGAGGTTATACAAAGTACAAGGTAGAGTCGATACATACGCATGCGCTCTGGATCAAGATTTCCCGACATCAACTATGAAAACTCTGAAAACAGAAAGAAAGATGACTGAATACCAGATCTAGAGTGCTTGCATATAAACCCCTGCAGAGATAGGCAATACAATAGAACAAGTTGGCATAATTCCGTTGGTTCTTCCACCTGGTTCTTCTGTTAGGATGCAGTTCATAGGTCAGTTTGTATTGTAATAGTTCAGCCTCCAACAGCTCTTTGTGTTCATTTTCTCGCCAAAGAACAAGTCTAAACTGGCTAATAAACATTACATTACAGAGTACATTTCAATGCCTATCTCTCCATGATTCATAATTCGCAGATGCATGTTGCGATCTCCTTGCCGATGGAACCGGAGATCTGTAAATAAACAGTGGTTTAGAATGGCACCAAACATGGTCTACTTATCATTTACTAAACCCTAGATATCAAATATATGTATTTCACAATAGACTTGATAACATATAAAACCTTTAATATTAACCTTAATGCTTAGGGAACCTTTCTGTGTAAGTATGCAATGTTGCAGTGTGGGGATATTGCGTATAGTCGCTAATATGCATTGTGCATTTTATGTGCAGAGTGTATTAATAAACAGTGCAACTGTGAGCTGTGTGTCTTGTATGTATGATTTAATGTGCGTATGGTATATGGTAGGACTTTTAACAATATGTGGTAGCAATGTAATCGCACGATGGTAATAATAGCATATTTGCTTCGAACACAATGGATTCAGGCTGACGACGCAAGATGGAGTAGTCAGGGGCAACATAAAATGACGTTGTGCAGATTTTAACTTTACAAATTAGGTCTCAGCCAAACATCTGGCTTCGACAAAGCCCATCACAGTCATGCCTGGGCAGAAGACCAAACATTCCACCTCTTTGGTCTGGAAAAATTTATATCCAAATCCTGACAACAACTGTCTTGCCATATGTACCATATGTAAAGGTGGAATAAATAGGGGTAGGGATGTTAACCACCTAGGAACATCTTCCCTTATACATCACTTGGAGCGCATTCATAAAAAGTTACTGTCAAGTTCAGAAACTGTGGCTAAGACCGTAAGCAGTCCAGGATCACATAAATCCCTTTTTTCTGTTGTATCCAAGCACCTGCAAACCACACCATCAACTCCCCCCTCGTCAATTTTCTCCTCAGTCAGGATTGGAAGTAGTCCTGCAGGCCATGTCACTGGCATGTCTGACTCTCCTATCCAGGATTCCTTGGGAGGATCCTGCATTGCTACGCCAACTGCTGCCACTGCTGCTGTTGCTGCTGGGAGTTGTTCATCATCCCAGAGAGGAAGTAGGAACACTTTTACTAAGCAATTGACCCTCCAACATTCCTTAGTGAGGAGGATGAAGTACGACAGCAGTCATCCTGAAGCAAAGCGGATAACTGAGGCCTTGACGGCAATGTTGGTGTTAGACATGTGTCCGGTAACCACCATTAGTGCAGTGGGATTTAGACAATTGATGGTGGTAGTGTGTCCCCAGTACCAAATCCCATCTAGATTCCACTTCAAAAGGCAGGCAATACAGAAAATGTACAGAGACGTCAGAAAAAGTGTCCTCAGTGTCCTAAAAAATGCGGTTGTACCCAACGTCCACTTAACCATGGACATGTGGACAAGTGGAACAGGGCGGACTAAGGACTATATGACTGTAACAGCCCACTGGATAGATGTATGGCCTTATGCAGCAACAACAGCAGCGTCACCAGCAGCAGCTTCTCAGAAATGCCAGCTCGTTCCAAGGCAGGCTACGTAGTGTATCACACGTTTAAGTAAGAGGCACACTGCCAAAAACCTCTTAGAGAAACTGAGGGCAATCATTGCCCAATGGCTTACCCCATTTAGACTCTCCTGGGGATTTATGATATCTGACAACGCCTCCAATATTTTGTGGGCATTACATCTGGGCAAATTCCAGCATGTCCCATGTTTTGCATACACAATAAATTTGGTGGTGCAGAATTTTCTGAAAAAAATGACAGGGGCATGTAGGAGATGCTTTGGGTGGCCCGAAAAATTTCTGGCCACTTTTGCCTTTCAGCGACTGCATGTCAAAGACTGGAGCACCAGCAAACACTTTTGAACCTGCCCCGCCATCACCTGAAAGAAGAGGTTGTGAGGTGGAGGAACTCAACCCTCTATATGCTTCAGAGGATGGAGGAGCAGCAAAAGGCCATTCAAGCCTATACATCCACCTATGACATAGGAAAAGGAGGGGGTATGCACATGACTCAAATGCAGTGGAGAATAATTTCTGTGTTGTGCAAGGTTCTCCAGCCCTTCAAACTTGCCACACGTGAATCAGTTCAGACACTGCCAGTTTGAGTTAGGTCATTCCCCTCATCAGGCTTTTGCAGAAGCAGATGCAGAAAGTGAAGGAGGAGCTAAGATGGAGAGATTTCGCTCGGCATGTGGGACTTGTGGATGAAGCCACCCTTCATTCACTTTGCCAGGACTCGAGGGTGGTCAATCTGTTGAAATCAGACCACTACATTTTGGCCACTGTGCTCAATCCTAGGTTTAAAGCCTACATGGTGTCTCTCTTTCCTGGCTGGCACAAGCCTGCAGAGGTGCAAAGACCTGCTGGTGAAAACACTGTCAGCTGAAGCGGAATGTGACATGTCAACAGCTCCTTCTTCATTTTCTCCCGCAACTGGGGCTGCCAGGAAACAACTTAGGTATCCTAAAAAACCTGCTGGCAGTGAAACAGGGCAGACAGGACCAAGTTTGGACATCTGGTCCAGACTGAAGGACCTGGCAACAATTTCTGACATGTCTACTGTCACTGCAGATGATACTGTCACCATTGACAAAATGGTGGAGGATTACAATGGTGACAGCATCCAAGTAGGCATGTCAGACAGTCCATACCAGTACTGGCAAGAAAAATAGTCAATTTGGAGGCCCCTGTACAAACTGGCTCTATTTTACCTAAGTTGCCCCCCCTCCAGTGTGTTATCCAAAAGAGTGTTTAGTGCAGCCGGGAACCTTGTCAGCGAAAGGCATAGGAGGTTGCTTCCACAAAATTTAGGGAAGATGATGTTCATCAAAATTAATTATCAATTCTTCCAGGGAGATCAGCCTCCAGAAAGTACAGAGGGACCTGCGGTGGTGGATTCCAGTGGGGACAAATTAATACTCTGTGAGGATGAGGATGTACAAAACACTGAAGAGGGTGAGTAATCGGTGGATGAGGAGGATGAGGATGACATCTTGCCTCCGTAGAGCCAGTTTGTGCAGGGACAAATTAATTGCCATCTTGTTTTGTGGGGGCCCAAATGAACCAATCATTTCAGCCAGAGTTGTGTGCAAGACCCTGGCGCTGAATTGATTGGTTTGTTAAAGTGTGCATATCCTGTTTATACAACATAAGGTTGTGTGGGAGGGTCAAAGGACAATTCCAGGTCTTGTGCAACTCAGCCATACCATACATAATTTTTGTTCAAACTATACAGCTTTTTTGCATAGTTAAAAAAACACATAGAAGCAACAAAACTATTTTGCTAGCATACACTGATTAATAGGGTGCATGAAATTTGTACATCTGTGTCTGAATCTCTGTAAAAAGTGCTCCAATGTAAGCAGCAATGGGTTTTTCTCACACTAGGTTCTGATGTGCATCATCTGTGACTTTGTACAGGTGTAAAACCAATTTATGTGCAGATAAAGTTGCAGTCTAGCATCTTTGGTAAACTGTGACTGCATTTTTGCTGCAGCTGATCGCATCACCAACATATAAGGGTTTCCATTGTGGCACAAGTGTACATAGCTGGTTTGATTTATATTTTTCTTTTTCCACCTCTACCAATCCCTAGGACTTTGGGAGAGCTTAGTATATAGGGCCTGATTCAGACCCAGACGCTAAGCCGCGGACACATGCTATGGCCAATAATCTGCAGTTTGCGCATGTGTTTGCGTCAATATGCGCATGTGCGAGTCACTCACTGCGCTCGGGAACTGTGCGCTCGTTGTACAAAGACTGGACGCTAATTTGAGTGTCAGATAGTGCCATTTGTGGGTGGTAACAGGGGAAGGTGCTGTGTACGGGGGAGTGGATGTGTGAACGCAGGCGTGTCTGGGCATCTAAACTGCGTTTTATGGGTGTGCATAATTAGCAAAGAAGCGTCATTGTACATGTCACTTGGTCTTTAGACATCACTGAACAAAGTGCCTGCTGTGGGGTAGGATCTACCTCAAGCACTGCATGCAGCTCCGATGGCTCTCGATGTAACCGATTAATCACACACTTCCTGGAGATAACGTGTGCCAAGAAAGAAAGGTGGGCATCTTTATACTGGCGTGCATTCACTCTGGCATCGCTCTCTAAGTCATAGAGGCCGTCCTTCCACCATACAGTGCAATCGCTGCATTTGCATACCCGGACCCTTTTGGCTGCCTAAGAGTGCAGCTTAGCATCTGGATCTGAATCGACCCCATAGTCCTTTTTGATTCCCACCCTCTTTTGTTGTGAGCATCTCAGTGGCACCAGGCATCTGATGCTATATAGCGTAAATTAGGACACATCTGTACAGTATGTTAATGATTTTAATGAAGAGCTACATAGCTATTTCTGGGTAAAAGGATGCTGAGCCCCTCTACAGTTTCCCCATTTCTCTTACTGCTTACATGGAATTATACTGCAGGCTTAATGGACACCCCGATCAATTGAAATATTCTGGTGGTAAACTTTGTAATTTTTCACATGAATAACAATATATAACAGTTCTTATGTTCCACACTTTCATTGGTGGAATTGCCCATTCTACCTGGGCTAATATATAACTGTTTATAGTCTAATCTTCCAACAGAGATTCAATTAAATTGGGTGAGAATCAATTAGCCATTAACATTGTATATACACATATACTGTGTAGATTAGATTACTTCTGGTGCACATATACATGTATGATTACAGCCTCTGAGCTGCTATTTTGGTATTTATGAGTATACATTTTATATTATCCACTGTAATTGTTTTTAATATTTTCTATGTCATATTTGATTGATAAATTGTATTAGACAGCTTTTATTGAACACTTATGTTCCATTGATTTTTTTTATCAATGACTCAAGTTCCTTATTGTGTGCTTTTTTTATCAGTGCTGCTACTACAGAATGTTTCCTTGCATTTGATTTTCCCCTTTTGATTTTGTTTTAAATATATCAATTTAAGATCTTACTTTTGTTAACATGGTCAAATCTGTATGATCTTCTTGAAAAATTTTGAATCAATGGAAAATGTAAAAAAATCTAGAATTGTTTTAAATCTTTGTATTGATGCAAATTGATTCAAAAATTGATTCACAGCCAGTTTGAATGTGTCTACATTTGAGGCTTCTCTCTAACTACTGCTTTTAGAAAATAGTGATATTATATTTCCTTAATATAAAACAAATTTCATGCAATCAACTTTTGGTTCTGCAAAATTTTAGGCGCAGCAGAGCTTATGTTGAGGATATTAGCTATTAAGCGACTGTTGAGCAAGCCAGCAATGCAAGTGTTAAATATCTTCTTTGAATGTATTAGTCAACCATATAATGAGCTCATCTTTTGAGCCTATGTAGGCTACACAAGCTCAGAACTGCTTCTTTAGAAGTCTTGTTTATTTGGGAAAGCAGTTAGTGGCTTACTATATTGTAAGCTGACCAATTATTTTCCATATAATGTTTTCATGTTGATGTCTAGCCAAATGTTTTACTTTCAACAAACATAATTGATTGATCTTTTTTGCTTTGTGTTTTCCAATATGTTGTGAGATTCGTGTTTAACATTTTCTCTGCTTTTCAAGTCACTTTCATTTGTCGTGACAGTGACATAACTATAAACTTTCCCTGGCCCCATATGAATCTGTAATGGTGTCCTCTTATATTATTAAAATATATCAGCTGAAAACATCACATGGCTTCATATGCAATCACAAACCATATACTATCAAAGATAAAAAAGCATACTGTAAAGGCGCACATCGACTACACAATTAAAATTAGTGATTGAACAATAACAATATCATTCAATCGTTTATTAATCGTTCCCAAATCGTTCATTAAAATGTCTAAATGACCAGTGATGTGCGCTCCCGCTGGTCGCTTTAGACATCTATCATCGGCCAAATATGCTGAACAACCTGACGATAATGTCAGGTTGAGCATGACTGTATGACTGCTCGTTCAGTGTAGGCACAGCACAGACTGTCAAACGACTGCACGATTACAATGTTATAATCGTGCAGTCATTTTGAGGACTGCTAGTGGATGTGTGCCTTAACACAACAATTTTTATAATATTGCTAATAATAGTAGCCCTATTTGTACAGATTTAAAATTCTACAATATATAAGAAAGTTAAATAAATTATTAGAACTGATTCTACTAAATATAATGCTGAGATATACCTTTGACACCTGTATAGAGTCTGCAGATAAAAATATTATGTACAAAAAAGCATTGTGGGGTAGAGATGAACGCAAATTAATAAATTGTTAATTAGTATTAAAAAAATGTTTTTACCTTATAATACTTCCAGAAGTGAGGATTGACAATTATACTATGGTTGGTTTGAAATTTCCTATACAATTATTACAAATTGTAAGTGTTGATGAATGAAATGTTACAATTATGGCTATATAAATGGTGCCTACCTCATAAAATAATAAATTATATCCTCTTCATTAAAAACATTTTAAACACCAATTAACAATTAATTAATTTTACCCCTTTGATATAATCAATAAATAATATTGCTCTCTTAATAAAATAAAATAATATGTTTCCCACAAATATAGTAAATAGTATTTCCCTCATTAGATAATCAATGTAACAGTATCTACTTCCTAATTCCATGTATAATTATTGCCTTCATTATAATTGTATTGTGATTCCGTTGCTTCTGACAGACCAGATAGCTTCAAAAACATGTTGTTTGTGCTATCTCATCACAAACACTTAGGGCCGTATTCAATTTGAGGTGTTAAGTCTGGATTTGCGGTAATTTACCGCCGATGATGTCATTATCGCCTGTTTTTATTTTTCTCCGTATTCAATTTGAAAGACTTTCCGCCTAGGTGTCAATGCAATGTAATAGGTGGTAAAGTATCGCCTATGAATGGCAGGCGTTAAAAATAGCAGAATTGGGGATTTGGGGTGCAACATTTTGGGAACCCCCGTGTAACCTTCAGACAGTCCCCCAAAGGTAATCTGTGTCAAAAAAAAAATTAAGGGCACCCCAGAAATTTACTTTGAAAGAGGGGGTGAAAAAAAAAAGTTGGGGTACAAACTTAAAAAATAGCAAACTTGACTCTGGGGGGATCCCCAAGTATGCCCCAAGTGTTTTTTTGATTGCAGGTGTTTGTGGCTGGAAGGTTTTTCACGATTGTTTTAAGTCACTTTAGCAACTTTCAAATATGCTGAACCCCATTTTCAAGTACCCCAAATTTGATGGCCATAGTTGTTTTGCCCTAAAAAACTTCTAAATGCTCTTCTGCATCACCTTATTCAAAGCCGCATTTATGCACATGCCGCGGCTATTAGAAACCCCGACTTCCTTCAGTAGTGAAAAATGGGGGTACCCATAGTGATCCCCCATGTCTACACATCTTTAGGGGGGTCCCTAGAATATTTCCCGAAAATTCCCGTTATTTTAATCTGTAAAAAAATGTAGTAAAAAATTACAAAAAATATTACATAGGGTCCCCCCCCAAAAGCCAAACCAGCCCCAAGCTTGCCAGCCAGTAGTTGTTTCTAAATATACGGGGAACAAAATGTGTAGGGTTCCACCGTATTTTAGAAACCAACACCAGGCTGCAGGGACTAGTGTTGGTTTTAAATATAGGGAACAAAAAAGACGTGGGGTAGCCCCTATATTTAAGACCGACACCAGACCCAACCGACCGGGGTGTAATGCCACAGCGCAAGCTCCCTCAAGATCACCGGCTTGCGCTGTCCGACTTGGGGTGTAATGCTTTGGACCTGGAGCCCCGGTGATTGGGTCTCCGGGCTGTGGCATTACACCCCAGTCAGTTGGGTCTGGTGCTAGTCTTAAATATAGGGGGTACCCCACGTTTAAAACCAGCACTAGTCCCTGCAGCCTGGTGTTGGTTTCTAAAATATGGTGGAACCCTACACAGTTTCTAAAGCTGCTGGTAAACATTGTTGGTGTTGATGATGTACAGGTTGTAACTGATCAGTCGTACCTTTTCAGTCTTCGACACTTAAAGTTAATAATAATACATTTCATACCAGTTTAATTGTCAATCGTCACTTCTGGAAGTCTTATAAGGAAATAGTACTGAACTCTACCCAAATGTGCACTTAGCAAAAATTATGCATTTCAAGTTCAGAAAGGATGGTTTGTGCAAAATAGCCATGGCAAGTACTTCATTTTTCAAACAAGTTTCACTTTTAAGCATGCTCCCTAGCTTTTATATGCTTTGATATTTGTTTATTTTTATTTTACAGATAGTTTAAAAGTCTGATAGAAAATGAATTGGTGAATCAGAAAGAGAGGTAAGATTAAAGTTTACAATCTAAATTGCAACATATCAAAAGTGAAATAAAAACTATGTAAAATTTTTGAAAATTTTTTTTTGTCATGATTCACTATTTTTTATATAAATTTAGCTGCATTATGGCAAACAGAATTTCTTCATAGAACCTTATTCAGAACTTTTAAGACACACTATTAATGAAGATAGCATATATTGCATTCAAACTCTGACAGGGGTATTCAATATGGGTGCGATAATATAGTTTTTGCATTAATATCGGAGGTATGACATCATTATCGCAGGTTTTACTTTTACATTGTATTCAATTTCAAAGACTTATCGCAGTTTTGAAAAGTCTTTGATAAAAAACGGGGATAAGTTTTCACCATTGAATAGGTGTCGAAAAAAAGTGCAGAATTGGGGTTTAGGGGTGCAGGCTTAAAAAAAATAGCCTGCACCCCTGGGAATGACATTTAAAAAAGAACTGTGTCAAAAAAAGTAAAAAAAAAAATAGGGACACCCCAAAAAATAAATAAAAAAATTGGGGTGAAAAAAAAATATGGGAAAAAATTGTTTAACAATAGGGAAATAGGTTCAGGGCTATTCTGCAAGTATGTGGCAGGTGTTTTCTAGATTAGAATTATAGCGGCAGGTGCACAAATGCAGAATTTTTAAAAACTTACTTTAGGGACATAAAAATATGCTAGTACCCATTTTCATGTACCCCAAATTTGATGGGACCACTTAAAAAAACGAAAAAAATAACCTGTGCTCTTCTGCATCACTTCTTCAATGTCAGAAAAAAATACCTGCTGCGGCTATTTAAATCCCCGACTTACAATTAAAGGCTAAAACGGGGGTACCCATAGTGATCCCCCATGTTTTTACTACTTTAGGGGGGTCTTACAATTGTTTTAAGGAAAAATTCATAACTTTACGCAAATCCAACTTCGGAGTTTCCCGTTTTCGTTAATTTTATATTGAATACGGGTATAAGGGGGAGAGCGCCCGATACTTTAACGCAGGTAAAAACTCCGATATGAAACGTTAACTTCGACAGTGAAGTTAACGTTTCATATTGAATACCCCTCTGAAACTTTTGGAGTTTCTACTGAAAACTAGTATTTACATTGTCTAGGGATAAATTACCTGAAGGTTGCAAAATGCACTACACTATGATAAATGCTGGTGGGGGATCTTAGGTGCTCAGCAACAGTTTAAATATATAATATTTATATATTGACTTTACAGTGACATTGATTTTAAACTTCTATGTAAACAAACTCCAGGACACTGGAAACCATACAAAAGAAACTACATTTTTATTATATAAAACAAGCACTTCACCCTTGTCTGATCAGTGTGACAGAACAAAAAGTATAAAATAAAGAGAACATATAATTTTCCAATTACAAAAGAGTATAGAGGCATCCACAGATAAAACTGATCTTTTGAGTATCACAGAGAGAATCAGTAGCAGAAGAAATAGGAAACAACCATCAGACATTTTACACAATTTAACTCATGTGTAACTGTACAATAAAATTTGAAGTGGTAGCCTTAAACTCTTTATTGTTAGAGGTCAGTTAAACCACATAAGTGAACCAAGCTTAGCAATACTAAACTTAAATAAAATAAAGACACAAGACAAGAATATGGTGTTCAAAAAAATGTTCAGTTTTATATAATAACAGATGTATGGTGTCAGAAGAAAGAATGGCTAGTTATTCATTGTCCAGTCAGCTTAAGCAAATAACTACTGTACGTAACTTTAGAAGGACAACTATACAATTTTTAAAGGCAAGTGTAAGGTGCTAACATGCAAGGACCAGCTATCCTGTTCTAAGCAACACTATTCAGGCCTGTTCAGGTGAGATGTACCAATGACCACAGTAGAGTAAAATTGGCCTACCCAGTGTATTGAAGGGAGCACACCTCCATACAGCACAACATTGGATGCTGGACCAACAATCTTGCCTGCCAGACAAGGTTCTCAGTAGAGAATCAAGACACTGCCATACCAAAACCTCTAACCTGCTAAACCCTCCAAAACTGAGAATCTACTTTTCAAAAACCAAAAATTGTCTTTTTCCATAAGGTGAAACCCTTCACCCCTAAATAATTGGGCACTAAATATTAATTAATGGATGATACACCATCAAGCCAAACAAAGCCAATATATAAGCAACCCATTAAATGACCCTTATTCGAGACTTCTCAATAACAGTTCCACTCATCCTAAAATATCAAGAGAAGAGAGCAATGTAAGTCCACACAAAAGACCATAGCCCATACCATAATTTCCACAAGTCACAAATCTTAGTGTGATGCAAATCCAATAAAGTCCTTTAACACAGATCATTGCCTACCAGAAAAACAACTAAAACAAGAGGGGCAACAAACTATGCCATGGGGCTATGAAGCCTGGGCTACATTCCATCCCACAACATACTCTGGAACCCAAGACACCTAACACCATCCCATTTTGAAAGGGCAGATGGATCAGAAGTGTTAGGTGAGCGTGACGCTGAAAATTTAAAGGAATGCCCTAAAAACCAAACATGTCTAAGAATCCATGAACCCACCTAAAACATACATAAAATAATAGGTGAGCCACACAATTAAAACAAATAAAGAAACCAGATAGGACTATGGGGAGGAAAATGGGGGAAGGAATAACTTGACCTGAGGTAAAAATCTGACCAATTGCAACACCAATCCAAAAAGAATGGATGCCATACTCAGCTGTGGACTGACAAAGATGCAGGATAAAGCATTGGAAAACAGAACAAAATTTGAAATTTAGTAAGAGGGGAGCCATCAACATGCATTAACTATGCAACAGTAAGAGAGGGCCGCCAATGAACACAATAAAGAGTCATCATTTGCACCAGACAGATCTTGATGTGACCCCTACCTAGTTGATTGGTTTTCAAACAGAAAATCCTGCACAACATGGAGTCACGCAACAAAATATGGGTCCGAAACAGGGGGGAGGAGCATTCCACAAAGACACTAAACTCACTAATGTATAAAGACCCCTAAATGACCTTCAAAAACATAAGACTACAGGAAAAAAAACTTCAAAGGGAGAACAAATAAAATGCAAACATAAGATCATCTGTAACAATAAATTAGGACCAATTGTGCAACATCGATCATCCATCGAGTGCAGCATCCTTGCCCATCCCCTAAGAGCTTTCTTTTTTAAAAAAGCCCTAGGTGACATCTTTCTGGACAAACAGTTTAAAAAAGATGGACCAGTAAGCCACAGCACTACAAAAGTGCTAAACTTGCCAGCAATAAAAGGCCCAGACAACATACTGCAAGGTAGAAATTTGCTTTGTCTGAGAGACTCAAGTGTTACAAAAACAGTCCCATTGATGCCCTGATGCCTGATAATTCATCATGCCCTGATGCCATGGACCATCATGCAAGACCATCAATTCTAGCTTGATAATCTGCCAACAATGAGAGGAACACATGTCAAAAACTAAAAATGCAGCAGATTTCAACTCCTGAAACCAAACCCATGCTGCTTAGAAAGCACATCACCTATCAAGTTTTCAACCCCAGGGACATGGCAAATGAAAATGAGAAAGACCACAGCACCAGCTAAGCCAAAATGCAAAGAAACAGCAGTGATCATGATTGCTGATAGTTAATTGCTTGTACAGCACCCAGATTGTCAAGTCAGAAGACAATGGGACAGTTCCATAACAGAACACCCCATGCACACAATTCCACAGCCATGATGATGGAAAATAGCTCTAAAAGCCACACATTTCTGGGAAGTCCCATTCGTATGGCCAGAAAGAAAAGCACCAAAACCATCAAGATATTCACCGAAACAAGAACAGCTGAAAGTGAGAATTAGATAAAGGATCTGAAGGCCATACAGGCACTCAAAATGGTGCAGCAATTAAAGACCTGCAAGCTAACGCTTGCCACAAGAGACTATACCCATCTGGTCCAACCTACACACAAAATTGAATAACCACAATAAGGATTGCCCTGAATGCAGTGTCATTGTTATGATTCCTGGAGGGAAACAATGGTAATAATGTAGAGCCAACTGATAAGTATATGTATCGTACTAGTCATGGCCAAGGGTTAAGTATTTGGTTGTAGCTGTTTGGCTGTCCGAGCAGTTTTGGGGGCTGGTTGTGGCCTTTATAGTCATGGCCAAGGGAGTGTTGGTGTCAAGCAGCTTTTGGGCTGTTGGTGCAGCCTTGGGGCTGGTTGTGGCCTTTATAGTCATGGCCAAGGGACTGATGGTGTGGAGCAGCGTTTGGGCTGTTGGAGCAGCCTTGGGGCTGATAACACTCATGTATGCATCAAGAACGTGGGGCTACTACCAGTGCTGCCGGGATGACACTGGTGACGGTGTGCATAACAGCGCACCTGGAACGCAGAGTTGCTACCAGTGCTGCCGGGATGATACTGACAATGATGTGCTAATTTGCGCACCTGGAATGCAGAGTGGCTACCAGTGTTGCCGGGATGACACTGGCCACGGTGTGTGCTTGTTTGCGCACCTGGAACGCAACGTTGCTACCAATGCTGCTGGGATGACATGGGCGATGGTGTGCTAAGTTGTGCACCTGGAACACAGAGCTGCTACCAGTGCCGCTAGGATGACACCGGCCACTGGATGGTGATAGACGCTTCTGGGATAGGAAGCGCTCCATGCTGCCCAGATGGTAATAGCAGCATGTGTGGATGGGATGCAGGTGGAGCCGCCTGGATGGAGTAAACGGCACACACGAAACACAGCTAGACTGACTCAGGAACTCGACTGACATGCAGTAGACAGGAGATGGAAGTATGAAAAAACTTCTATCACCGGCATGGAGTGATGGACTGGCTGGAATTTAACAGGAACAAGGCCCAAACAGAGCAAGTCTCCCTTAATGATAGACCAGTGTGCAGCTGTGCACAGACAGGGGAATTAATTAGCATGAACCTGACACTGCACGCAGACAGGCAGTAATTAATGCAGTGCTTTTGGCTGGAAGCAGCAGATCCTGACAGCACCTTCCCCCCTTTGACGAGGTGTTAAGGAACCCCTAGCTCCAGGTTTTTCCAGAAAATCTTGAAAAATTTTTCTTACTAAGACAATAGCATTTAATGATCTCATAGGCACCCAGGAGCATTCTTCTGGCCCATACCCCTTCCAATGGACCAGGAATTGATCGGCCCCTCATGAGAGTCTGGAGTCCAGACTTTTCTCCACCACAAACTCTTGTCGTCCTTGGACAAGGATGGGTGGAGGTCTTGCTGGCTGCCTAGAACTGTACCTGAGAGAAGAGGACACCGGCTAGAATAAGGAGCAGTGAAACGTATTGTTAATCCTCAGGTTAGCAGGCAGCTTCAGACGGAAGGCCACATGATTGATACGAGAGATAATCCTAAATGGTCCAATGAATCTGGGACCTAATTTCTGCGATCATTGATGGATATTAATATTCTTGGAAGACAACCACACTAAATCGCCTACTTTGAAATTACACGGTCGTCGATGTTTATCCGCCCAGATCTTGGCATGACCGGATGCTTTCATCAGACATAGGCAAACTTTTTTCCAAACAGACCATAGCCTCGCCACCAATGTGGAGGATTGCATACCAGCTGAAACTGCCTCAAAGGAGTTTGCTCTAGGGTGCAGCCCAGAGTTGCAGAAAAAAGGTGAAACCAATGAAAAGGAGGGACAAGAATTATTAAATGCAAATTTCGCAATGGGAAGAAGAGACACCCAGTCATTCTGGTACTTGGAAATGAAGAATCGGAGATACTGCTCCAATGACTGGTTCATCTGTTCTGTCTGTCCGTTTGACTGTGGATGGAACCTGGAAGATAGGCTGATGTTGATACCCAGGGCTAGGCAGAAATTCTTCAAAAACTGCACCACAAACTGAGTCCCTCAATCAGAAACAATATCCATCGGTAAGCCATGAAGTCTTAATATGTGGAGTACAGACAGTGAAGACAATTCTTTAGTAGAAGGCAGTTTGAGTGGAAAAAAGTGAACCATTTTGCTAAAATGATCGACAATTGTTCAGATGACTGAGCACCGGGAGGAAGATGGTACGTCCACGATGAAGTCCATGGTAATATGGGTCCATGGCCTGGAAGGAGTAGGAAGAAAAAGCACGAGCCCAGACGGAGCTGTGTGAGAAGACTTGTTGCGAGCACAGACATCACAAGCCAAAACAAATTCCCAAATGACCCATAGATTGCCACCAGACCGAACGGGACAGCAATTAGGTAGTTTTTGCAATACCTGGGTGCCCTGATAGCTTACTTAGTATGACCCCTCCCTTTCATGCACCTGATTAGTACTGCTAGATTGATTGAGCAGCTGCCATTTTTGTTTGTTTGTTATGAGTTGCATGAAGGAGCCAGCATTAGTAGGGCATGCTGGTTCTAGTAGTGCTAGTTGGAGTTCCCAGGGGTGACTCCTTGGTAAGCTGGCTCTCAATTTGGATGCATTTATGAATGTGCCTTTATCATGAGGCCTTACATTTGGCAAAATTATATATGTGCCTTTATCATGAGGCCTTATAATTGGTATATTTTACATTTAGGGTGAGCGTTTGGGGGTAGGGCCCTGGCTGGGCCTCCTCAGGGCATCACCACTTAATACACATAGTTGCTTTTCACATCACCTTTTATGTTTGTTTATTATTCATGTATTTTTCACATATATTTTAACCTCTCATTTCACACTTAATGATTACTCACACACAGCTATACTTTACACTGCACTGTCACTCTTTTTCCATTTTCGTGTGATGCCCTGGGGGGGTCCTGGGCTGGACGTTTTTTTGGGTGCACTGCGCCCCGGACGTGAACCCCTTAGTGTAAGGGACTGCTGGTAACAGAGAAGCCATGACGTGGCCCAGCAGCCTCCCATGTATTTGCAAATGCATGCAACTAATATCTCTGAATTTCTATGACCATATAGTCTTCATATATTGTTGCAGGTATTATTCAGTGTGCTGAGGTACAATAGGGGATTAAATCCCCCTCCTTTCTCTACTTAGTATGACCCCTCCCTTTCATGCACCTGATTAGTACTGCTAGATTGATTGAGCAGCTGCCATTTTTGTTTGTTTGTTATGAGTTGCATGAAGGAGCCAGCATTAGTAGGGCATGCTGGTTCTAGTAGTGCTAGTTGGAGTTCCCAGGGGTGACTCCTAGGTAAGCTGGCTCTCAATTTGGATGCATTTATGTATGTGCCTTTATCATGAGGCCTTACATTTGACAAAATTATATATGTGCCTTTATCATGAGGCCTTATAATTGGTATATTTTACATTTGGGGTGAGCGTTTGGGGGTAGGGCCCCCGGGACGGGTCTGGCTGGGCCTCCTCAGGTCATCACCACTTAATACACATAGTTGCTTTTCACATCACCTTTTATGTTTGTTTATTATTCATGTATTTTTCACTTATATTTTAACCTCTCATTTCACACTTAATGATTACTCACACACAGCTATACTTTACACTGCACTGTCACTCTTTTTCCATTTTCGTGTGATGCCCTGGGGGGGTCCTGGGCTGGACGTTTTTTGGGGTGCACTGCGCCCCGGACGTGAACTCCTTAGTGTAAGGGACTGCTGGTAACAGAGAAGCCATGACGTGGCCCAGCAGCCTCCCATGTATTTGCAAATGCATGCAACTAATATCTCTGAATTTCTATGACCATATAGTCTTCATAATTTGTTGCAGGTATTATTCAGTGTGCTGAGGTACAATAGGGGGTTAAATCCCCCTCCTTTCTCTACTTAGTATGACCCCTCCCTTTCATGCACCTGATTAGTACTGCTAGATTGATTGAGCAGCTGCCATTTTTGTTTTTTTGTTTGTTTGCCCTGATAGCTTGGAAGAAGTCTAATAGCACCACTTTCCAAAATCTTTCCAGAATGAACAAGACCCCCGGTCGCATTTCTGCAGGAGCTTCCAACTGGCGGGTACAAATAAGATCTGCAAGATCCCTGGACACAGCAAAATGGATATTATAAGTAGGGATGATGGTTTCTTTCAGTATGGTGAGTGAGTAAACTCTTTGAAAACTGTGAGACAGCGCATCTGCCTTAACATTCTTGGAGCCAGGCCAAAATGAGATTACATAAGTAAAACGAGTAAAAAATAATGCCCACCTAGCCTGTCTGGCATTCAACCTTTTGGCGGTCTCAATATAAGAAAGATTTTTAGGATCAGTGAGCACCGTGTTGACATGATTCGCTCCTTCCAGCCAGTGCCTCCAATCTTCAATTGCCCACTTGATAGCCAACAACTCACGATTCCCTATGTCATAATTCCTCTCTGCTGAGGCAAATTTCTGAGAAAAATAAGTGCAGGTATGAAGTTTGCCATCTTTATGATCCATCTGAGACAGTACGGCCCCCAGGCCGATCTCTGAGGCATCTACTTTGACAACAAATGGGAGGTCAGTATTAGGATGCTGAAGAACTGGAGTGGAGGTAAAGGCAATCTTTAAGGAGTCAAAAGTTTGAAGAGCTGTGGCTGGCCAATTTGCTGTGTCCGCTCCTTTCCTGGTAAACTCCGCAATAGGTGCGACTATGGATGAGAAGGCTTCAATAAATCTCCTATAATAATTGGCAGAGCCAAGGAAGCATTGTACTGCTTTTAGATTGGTGGGCTGAACCCAATCTAAGATGGCCTTGACTTTTCTCGGATCCATTGAAAATCCTTGAGATTTGATAATGTACCCCAGGAATGACACTTCTTGAACTTCAAAGTCGCACTTCTCAGGTTATGCATATAACTGCTTCTCCAGGAGTTTATGCAGCACCAGTCTCACATGCTTGCGGTGTTCCTCAAGGGAGCTGGAATAAATTAGGATATCATTTAGGTAGACCATTGCGAATACCCAGAGATATTCCCTGAACACATCATTAATGAAGTCCTGAAATACAGCTGTGGCATTTGACAGGCCGAATGGCATCACCAAATATTAATAATGGCTGGAATGGGTGTTAAAGGCCATATTCCACTCGTCACCTTCCCTAATGCGGACCAGATTATATACACCTCTGAGATCTATTTTGGAGAAGATGGAGGTCCCCTGGAGCTGATTGAATAATACAGAAATCAAGGGCAAATGATAGGAGTTCTTCACCATGATGTTATTCAAACCTTGAAAGTCAATGCACGGTCGAAAAGAGCCATCCTTCTTTTTCACAAAAAAGAAGCCTGCTCTGACCGGCGATTTGGAAGGCCGAATGAATCACTTCTCCAAAGCATCCTGGATATATTCTTGCATAGCCTTGCTTTCAGGAAGGGAAAGAGCATAGAGTCTTCCTTTGGGAAGCTTAACACCGAGAAGGAGATCAATCGCACAATCGTAGGAGCGGTGAGGTGGAAGGGTGTCTGCCTTTTTCTTAGAAAAGACTTCTGCCAAGTCCTGATAAGGAGTCGGAATCCTGGAAGCTGATTGAGATTGGAGCAGCAGCTGGGTGGACAGGGAGAGTAAGGCAGGTTGAGGCACAGGAATCACTCCACTGGAGAATTTCTCCAGTCAGCCAGTTGATGACAGGGTTGCATCTTCTGAGCCAAGGAAGACCTAACACTAATGGAGCCAGTGGACACTGGAGTAATAAGAACGTGATCTCCTCAGAATGTAGGGCCCCAATGGACAGGTGAATGGGAGATGTTTGAGAGATAATGAAAACTCTGGAACGTTCTTCTCCAATGAGCCCAACTACCGAGAGAGGTTGAATTGAAGGTTCAGATGCTAGTCCGAATGATTCGAAGAAGGAGATGTCCATAAAATTCCCTGCTGCACCGCTATCTAAGAATGCTGGAACGGAAACTTGGTCACCTTTTCATTGAATAATGGTGGGTATTAGGACTGAATTTGTAGGAAAGATAGATGCAAGGCCTAGGTGTAGCTCTCCCACGACACCTAGACCCTGCCTATTCCTGATTTAACAGGACAATTCAAGGCTGTATGCCCTTTTCCTCCACAGTATAGGCAGAGACCCTTGGAGCATCTTCTTCTTTTCTCTTCGACCGAGAGCCAATAGGCACCCAACTGCACAGGCTCTCCAGGATCTGGCTGAGTTACCCAAACTGGAGATGGAGGAGCAGGTGTAGGAAGCCCCTTCTCCATTCTACGTTCTCAGATGCGGTGGTCAATATGAATGACTAGATGCATGAAGTCATCCAATGTCTCCGGAATGGTATGCTGGACATGGATATCTTTAAGCTGGTCTGAGAGACCAAGGTGGAATTGACTTCATAGCACAGGGTCCTTCCAACAGGAGTCATTCACCCACTTATGAAACTGTGCAGTAATCCTCTGCAGCTCTCTGATTTTGTGACATGGACATGAGTTTCGATTCCACTAAAGCTGCCTTGTCTGTGTCATGGCTACAGATGCTTAAGACTCCTGAGAAGAGTCAGGCTTAGTAGGCAGTACAAACTGAGGTGGTTTAAGGAATGACCTTCTCATTAAATGGCTCTGGCACGAAATGATGAGAGTAAATAGAATTTATTCAAGGATAAAACATTATGGCAAAGTTCAAACATAAAATCCCAGCGACACAAAGTTCATAACATACAGATTCAGGGGTGAGACTATGTGAGAACAAAGTTCGTAGTGCACAATGAACAGGTGTGGGGGTGATACCCCGAGTCCGACACGAGACCTGGACCTCAAGGTAGAAATGGAGGTCGGGGACAGGGTTGAGCCCTGAGACGTGATGGGGGTCCAGCATTGGGTTGAGCCCTGAGACGTGATGAAATCCGGAACAGGGTTGAGCCCTGAGACATGATGAAATCTTGAACAGGGTTAAGCCCTTAGATGGGATGAAGATCCGGAACAGGGTTGAGCCCTGAGATGGGATGAAGGTCTGGAACAGGGATGAGCCCTCAGATGTGACGGGGTTCCAATATGGCTTTGACTGTAATGGTGCAGTTGAAAACTGTTTGTTAAAGATGACCCAAATAGCCATTTGAGTCAATAGTAGTAACTTTAAGCCAATAGTGCAGTGGAGAACAAATATCAGTACTTGAGTAGAATAACAGTGGAACAGACAATGGCAGCGCTGAGCCCAGGAGTGCGGCTGATAACCTGTAGCAGAACTTGAACCAGGATACAAGCACGAGTGTAGAAAGGTCCACAGCATACAACAGGCACAGCGAGGATCTGGTAGGAGTCCAAGAAAGACCTGAAAGTAATGTTGCACAGACAATGAGGCAGAGTTTAGTAACTGACTTTATACCAGAGGTCAGTGACCCATAGGAAGTTCAAAACATGTGACCCAGACAGAATCAGGTTTGAAAGAGTAAGCATTCAAAGCATCCAGCAACCTGACAACACCCCTGAAACAGAAGATCACTTTAACTCTCTGTATACTGCATGTGATGAATGCCAGCAACCAGGAAAGGTCCTCCAACGAACCTACTGAAACTTTGGCAAGAGTAGTTTATCTTTATATACAGAAATAGTCAGAGTCCTGACAGTCTGGGTCATCGTAGAGGAGGCCTAAAGCGTCAAAGAAAGCATCCACTGTCTGCAGAGCAATATGAGCCGGAGGCAGACCAAAGGCCCAGGTTTGAGGGTTACCTTGGAGCAAGGAAATAATAATTCCAACCCGTTGAATCTCTGATCCAGAAGAAGTGGGCTGAAGCCTGAAGTAGAGTTTGCAGCTTTCTCGGAAGTTAAACTCCTTACAGTTGGCTGAAAAACGATCTGGCAGATTGAGTTTAGGTTCGAGGGGCCGAGCTGAGGCAGAAACAGAAACTGAGGGAGGAGCTACCCATGTCTCTTCTACCTGGAGAGAAAGTTCCTGGACCTTTTGTATAAGGCCCTGTATTTGGGCAGCCAGAATTTGAGCTAGGTTCTGACCTGGCTCCATGATCACAATTCGTGTCTCTACAATTTTTTATGGCTGATGATAATGTTATGATTCCTGTGGGGAATCAATGGTATGAATGTAGAGCCAACTGATGACAGCCTTGAGGGCTGGAATGTATTGTACTAGTTGTGGCCAAGGGTTAAGTATTTGGTTGCAGCCGTTGGGCTGTCCGAGCAGCCTTGGGTGCTGACTGTTGCCTTTATCGTCGTGGCCAAGGGACTGATGGTGTGAAGCAGCCTTTGGGCTGTTGGAGCAGACTTGGGGCTGATGACACTCCGGTTTGCAGCAAGAATGTGGGGCTGCTACCAGTGCTGCCGGGATGACACTGGCGACGGTGTGCTCAACAGTGCAACTGGATCGCAGAGTTGCTACCAGTGCTGCCATGATGATACTGATGATGATGTGCTAATATGCGCACCTAGAATGCAGAGTGGCTACCAGTGTCGCCGGGTTGACACTGGCAACGTTGTGCTTGTTTGCGCACCTGGAACGCAGAGTTGCTACCAATGCTGTTGGGATGACACGGGAGATGGTGTGCTAAGTTGCGCACCTAGAATGCAGAGCTGCTACCAGTGCCACTGGGATGACACTGACGATGGTGTGTGAGGTTGCGCACCTGGAATGCAGAGCTGCTACCAGTGCCACTGGGATGGCACTGGCCACCGGATGGTGACAGATGCTTCTGGGATAGGAAGTGCTCCATGCTGCCCAGATGGTACAAGCAGCCCGTGTGGATGGGATGCAGGTGGAGCCACCTGGATGGAGAAAATGGCACACACAAAACACAGCTAGACTGACTCAGGAACTCGACTGACATGCAGGAGACAGGAACTAGAAGTATGAAAAAACTTCTATCACTGGCATGGAGTGATGGAGAGGCTGGAATTTAACAGGAACAAGGCCCAAACAGAGCAAGTCTCCCTTAATGATAGACAAGTGTGCAGCTATGCACAGACAGAAGAATTAATTAGCATGCACCTGACACTGCACACAGACAGACAGTAATTAATGCAGTGCTTTATGCTGGAAGCTGCAGATCCTGACAGTCATCTTCCTGGCCAACAAGGCCAACAATATGGCATATTGTAACCTTAGGACTTTGTCCTGTGGCAACCAGAAGCAGAATTTGGTCATATCGACCACAATGCCCAGGAACTGTACACCAACCGTGTGGAGGGACTTTCAGTTTTCATTAGGGGCTTCACTATATGGGGAACTGCATAAGGGGCACCACTACTGGGTGCACTGAATAAGGGGTACCACTACTGGTGCACTGCATTAAGGGCATCACTACAGTGGGCATTGCTCAAGGGGTGCTACTTCTGTGGGCATTATGTATAAGGGGAACTACTGCTGTGGGTATTGTATAAGGGGCACTACTATGGGCATTATGTGTATTGGGGCACTACTACTGTTGGCATTGTGTATATGGGACAATCATTTGTGCTTTGTGTAAAAGGGGCACTACTGTGTGTTATAACATGAATAAGGGACACTACTATGTGGTGTAATGTGAATCAGGGGCACTATGGGCCTGATTCAGACCCGCTCGCAAGTGCTATGTGCTTGCAAGCGGGTTGATGGCTGGGCAGTGCGCACATGTGAGCCCTGGAGCGAGTGAGAAATTCATGGGGTGGAAATGGGGTGGCTGTCGATGTTGATCGACAGCTCGCCCCATTTTGTAGGTGGGAAGGGGGGGTGGCTGGCCATTTGAGGGCGGCCCTACTGACATCACGAGTGATGTAAGTAGTGAGCTTCTGGCTCGCTCACTGGGGCTTGTGGAAGACGAGACCCTACCACAAGGGTCTCGTTGCAAGCCCGATGGTCGCGATGGTCGCAACCATCATGACCATCACGTGGCCGCTCGCAAAAGCTGTGGGTGGTCACCCACAGCTTAGTGAGCGGCCAGGAGGCCGGACACCAAAAAAAAAAAAAAACACCCTGCAGACCTGCGAGCTGCAGCAAGCGGGTCTGAATCAGGGCCTATGCGCGGTGTATTGTGAATAATATTGTGCTACTGTGTGGCATAATTTGAATTGGGGACACTATTGTTTGACCACACTCCTTTCTTTTGAGACCATGCCCCTTTTTCAGTGCACGCTGTCTTATTGAAAAAAGGGAGGGAGGGCACAAATTGATATATTTATAGTCTGCAGGGGGTGCCATGGATGTGGGGGTGAATTCCACCAAGTCTCTAGAACCACTTTAAGCACTTGCCACTTCCAATGCCTTCATGGACTTGGAAGTAAGGCAAAAATGTCGACATACAGTAGTTACTCTTCCTATCCCCCTCATGGATTCTGGCATGCACTACATCAGCCAAACCAGCACCCCTATCTGCACTGCTGCTACTACTACAGATGTGTCCTCAATCCTTATACACCTTGCCTCAATATGCTATGCGGCATGAGACACCTGGTATAAGTGAGCCGCCAGGTTCCATGCGACTCTGCTTGTGCTGAGTGTCTTTTTTGCATCTTTTTTGGCTGAAAATGCATGTTGTTGCAATAAGATGTGACTAAGATGCACCAGAACTCTGCGCTTATTAATTTATGTGACATGAATATCTGTGTGCGATACCCCCTTAATACTACTCATCCAATCCTATTGGACCTCAGAATCACCCTATTAAAACTTCTGACCAGAATTTCTTAATTATCTAATCCTGACTGGAGGATTAAATGACTATGAGCCCCTCTATTATTTTGTGATCATTCTTCACATAGAAACCCGAACAATTATCCCTTTTTTAATGAAGCTTATAAAATTTTTAGTTTTCTCATGGATGACAAATTGTTAATTTGTATAAATAGTATGCGGTGATGAGGTTGACACTATGTATAAAGTGAGTATGTCAAGCTCACAATGTCGGATATGAGATCACAACACAGGTTTGACATCATTTTACCCGCGTGGTTGTTATAACTTTAATCATTATATTTAACATTCTAAGAGACATTAAACTCTTATTGGGGTAATCATACTCACTGTATAAATAGTGGGTGATTCAGAGGTGTACATAGGGTACAAATGGCCAATGGTTTAACTTTGTGCGTGTATCCGAGCCACACCTCACATGCATCTTGATGGTTGCTGCACAGAGATGCAGATCAAACTTGCATGCATATCCATGCAATTTCAGCTGCCACCTCCGGGTGGTAGCAGGGGGAATGGTTGCCAGACATGGGCGTGTTGCGGGTGTGTTATTGCCAGCAACTGCATCTAATGACTCTACTGCACTGCCACTGGAAGCCATGTTCAATCGGACATTCTGCATCTGCCTTAAAGCAGGTGCAATGTCCAATAGTGTGCCCAGAGTGTGTCTTTGTACACTCATCAGAGGATTTTCACTGCAGCCTGTCAGCATCTTAATATGATGCTCAATGGCTACAGTTTTAGAATAAAGATGCTGCAGTGGCTGTGACAAAAGACGCAAGCTCCACAGCAATAGTGTCCAACTCTGAATCAACCCCTAAGTGAGTGTCAACTTCCCATAACCAGACTGCAAACATTACTATAATGACTACACATCATATGCACATCAGTAGCATATGTACACCAGAAAAGCTGATTTTTCATAGGATGAGCCTAATAGATAATATGGAATATGAGAAAAGGAAGAGATAAGCAAACCGGAATAACAGATATAACTAAAGCAGCAATAATATATTATTATTTGGCTTTAATGGATCAAATGAACAATATTGAATAATTGATGTGCTTATTAAGTAAGTACTTCAGGGCAAAAGGAACTAAGGAGCTAAAACACAGCAAATGACTTGATGATGAATTGATCTGAGCTAGTGATTGATGATATTGATGCTTGAAAAATAGATGAGAGCGTGGAAGAGAAATCAGAGATAAAACAGAGCAAATTAATGTAATATCAAATTCTAAAAACAAAACTGTCTGTCAGTAGCTGAGCCAGATAAGCCAAACAAACTAAAAATGTACATACATTATAATAACGTATAAGAATAATATAAATATCAAACACAAACACTATACTATAAGTGTAGTAAAAGGTTTCTTTCTATATAGTACTTGTATACATTTCTGCTTTGTGGATTTAACAAAGCAGCAATAACAGCTTATCAAGTAGCTGTAGAAGTAAAATATAACAGTGGTATATGTTATATACTATCAGAAACATTCTGCATACTCACAAAATGACATTGCTTAAACAATTTATTTTGTTAAGCAGTAAATAATGATACTTTATACAGGCACGCAATTACCAGGGAAGGAGATTCACAGCTGCTAGGATGCCTGCAGGTTTGCCTGAACCCTATTCATTGCCTTGGACCAGCAGCTCAGGGCCATAACTAGGGGTGTGTAAGAGATGCAGCTGCACAAAGTGCAGTGCCCAGTGGGCAGCAGTGCCACTCACCCACAGCATCCTGGCTAGCAGGGTGCCTGTAATGGCACCCTGCTGCCAGAATCTCTTCCACAGTGCCGCCTGGAGCATCTTTAGGATGTTCCAGATTGTCACAATGCTGCCCTTACAGCACCCGGTGGCATACTGAGGATGCTCCTGGTATTGCTGTAATCACCCGCTCCCGGCACCAGGTGCAGGACACACCCCCTCCATGTGATGTAATGCAGAGGGGGCATGGTCTGCACTGGGCACCTGGAGCGATAGCTACCGCACTGCAGAATCTTGATGGGTATGTGGTTACATAATTCACGAATAGAGCATTGGTCCATGTTATTTTAGTTAATAACACAGCTGCAAAGACCACAACCAATATTAATTGGTTCTGAACCAAGGCAATCAATTTTAGCCATTTATTCAGGACTAGGCTCTTGCAGGAAGGGCTACTTGAAGAGGATTATGAGGATTATGCTACTTAAAAATTGAGATGAGCGGGTCCGGTTCTTTGGGAATCAGACCCACCCAAATTTTGGGGGTCTGAGGGTATCTGAGACACAGCTCGAATCTCCCTATTTGCCCCAGATCCCTTACCAAAGCAAAACCAGATCCCGCTGTTGGATCGCAAGGTTTTGCATTGAGAGGGCATAACGCTTATTAGCTGAGAGAGCCAACTGTCATGGCTCTCAGCCAATCAGTGTTAAGCGTATTGAATATGGACAGAGGAGGAAGTTAGGAAGATGCCACCAACCCATCCCCCACTGCCGGACACCGCTGGCACCCCCACTGCCGACACCGCCATCACTCCCTGCTGCCGACTTCCATTGGCAGCGTCCACCGCTGCCGACACCCCCACTTCCAACACTGTTGGCACCCTGCATTGAGGACACCACTGGCACCCATGCACTGCTGACACCATCAGGACCCCCACACTGAGGACACTGCTGGCACCCCCACTCTGCCGACACTGCCGGCACCCTGCACTGAGGCCAGTGCCAGCACCCCTACACTGCTGCCCCATGTATTGAGGACACCATCAGCAACCCCATACTGCCAACACTGCTGGCACTCCCACAGTGAGGACACCACCGGCACCCCTGCATTGCAACACTGTCAGCACACATGCACTGAGGACACCGCTGGCACCCCCGCTTTGCCGACACTCTGCACTGAGGACACTGCCAGCACCCCCATACTCCCCACATACTGAGGACACCGTCAGCAACCCCACAATGCCGACACTCTTATACTGATTACAACACCAGCACCCCTGCACTGTCAGCACACATGTACTGAGGACATCGCTGGCAGACCCTTTCCCCGGGGCTCCAGGGCCAAAGCAGTATTAGCCCAAGCCAGTCAGGCCAAGCCAGGGATCTCAGGGATATATATATAATATATACAATCCAAGAAGCTGCACACACATATCAGAGTGTATAGTTAGTTGTGCTCCATTAGAGACAATAAAGTCCAGAATACAGGCAAAAGGATGGGCACTCACCAATCAGTAAAAGACATTTTTAATTACTCACAGATCACATGGTAATGGTCGACATTTTGAAAGGACCTTTGTCAAGAAAGGAAATCCACCGTATTCAGCAGAAGCAGAACCAGCACTGGGCTCGGAGCCGGCCCTGGTCCTGAAAATACAGGGGGAAAAAATGCATAGGGTTCCCCTGTATTTGACAGAACCAGCACCAGACAATTTCTAGTGGGCGGGTGATGCCACAGCCAGGGGAGCCCTTTCACCGGGCCCCCAGAAGAATCATCACCCCTGACCACTAGTCAGCCAGGCCAGGGATCCCTGGGGAGCTGGGGACCCCCCAATAAAGGGGTCCCCCTCTCCAGGGCACCACATGCTGATAGCCTGGGGATATCCATGGCACCCCTGGGCGGTGGGAGCCAGGTTGTTTGTGTAAAGTGTGGTGCAAGTAAAGATAAAATATTGGCTTTTGCTGTGGAACTACAGTTCCCAACAAGCCTCACTCACATGCTGGTACTTGGAGAACCACAAGTATCAGCATATGGGGCATTACAGGCCTGCTGGTACCTGTAGTTCAACAGCAAAAGCAAAATTAAAAAAACACAGAACAAACACACCGTAGAAAAGTACAATTTTATTAAGACATACATGCACAAACATGTACTCACACATGCATACACACTATTTCATATACTCACCTATTATCCCTGTAGCCAATCTGTCCTCTTCTCCAGTAGACAATCCAATGGAGTACCTGTAATAAAAATTCAATACTCACATCCTCCTATGCGTGGATCTGTCCTCGTTGTTCCAAAGTAGGCAATCAAGGGTCTTGGCAAAATAAAAAATGGAATTACGTGAGCCCACAGACATTAGTAGTGTCATCTAAGGAAACTATTACACAAATGACAGCTCCGCTGCGGGATTTCAGTCCAGAAATCCTGGTGAGGAGTGCTCATTGGCTAAGAGAGAGGGGAGCCTTCTGCCTCTCAGCCAATGAGATGTTCTCACCACTGACTTCAATGGTGAGAACAGAGCAGGCCTGTGAGGTTCTCAATTTTTTGTGGACCCGGGGTGGTGATAGGAGCAGACACAGAAGCAGACTTAAATGAAAAAGTGGAGTTTTTAATAAGTGACTTAGAAGACATGGGAATGGCAAATTAAAAAAGTCTAGGTATAGCACTAAAGTACACTTGATAACTGTAGTGGGGGTTAATGGGAAAATGACCAGATAGTGACAGGCAGGAACATTCCAGTATTCAAGTATAGTGAGCTGAATCAGAATGCAGGTATTATGAGCTGTAACTGAATGCAGGTATGGTGAGCTGTAACTGATGCAGGCAGAGGTAGTGAAGTCCAGCTGGGAGTGAAATGAGGCAAGGTGCAGGGAAACAGCAGGTTCAGGTACTCAGGCAGGTAAGAAGGTATATGGAGGGTGCAGGGTAAGTCCAGCAGGCAAGGTTCAAGCTAGGAGTGTATTACAAGCAGGCAGGTAAGGCACAGGTACTCTCTCTCAGCTGCAGCTGAGAAACACGTTGCACTGGCAAAGGAAGGAAGGCTCTGGACCTTCCTAAATACTCAGTGCTGCACTGTGACTGGCTGGAATGAGCATATGACTTACCCGGATTGGACAGCTGGAATCACATGGCCGCAGGCAAGATGGCGGCGCCCATGCCAACAGAACGGAAACACCACCAGACCTCAACAGGCCTAGTGACAATGTGCCCACCCAGAACCATGTGCAGCCAATGCCCCTTGCCAAACACCAGCACTGCTGCCAGAGACCCCCGCCATAATGACCTCATAGGTAATACTCGGTGACTACCATGCTGAGAAACCCAGGCCATGACAAGGCCCTTTTCAAAAATGCCCCCAAACTTTGCCACTCTGTTTCCCCCCCATCCGCACCACTGTTTTTCACCCATCTGCATCACTTTGGCCACCCCCCCTCTGTACTGCTTAATCTTCTCTCCTCTACACACCTTTTTGTCTCACCTATCCACGCTGCTCTGTCTCCTCCCCCCCATTCACACCACTTTTATCCCATCTGCACAGCTCTATTTTCTGCTTTGATCTCAGTTGCATAGACTGCATGTGTATATTCCAATGATAACACAATTCTGTGAATTAGCAGCTCCACCATTTTGTGAAAGCAATCTCATTCTGTGAGAGTGCTGAATCTGCAGTTAACCACAGGGTGTGGTGGCATACCATATCTGTATTGCGCAAGAAACAAGTCCATTATGGCGTCAGCCTTAATGATCGTAATTTCATTGCTTTTTCTAGTTTGAGTGGCACAAATCAGTAGGTTTTGTGACATTTCAGATCATGTCTAAGAAGCCTTAATGGGACATGTAAAACCATAAGGTTTTTTGTCTATGGAATATATATATATATATATATATATATATATATATATGATTAGTTATTGGACCAGCACGGAATTGTGTTTATATTTACATACCAGCACAGAATTGTGTTTATATTTACATGTTTTTAGTGAGGTGGGCATTACCTCTTTCAAGCAATTCAAGGGTTACTACTGTCTGCAGACTTGGTGCCAAGTTTTTGCCTTAGGTAACTAAAATCCTAGAGTCACCCCAGGTCTTCCCCACACATTTTAGTCCACAAATATACTCTAATAAGTAAATAACTTAAAGTAGTATTACATATCCCTTAAGTAGCACTACAATTTGTGTAGTGTTTTATGGAGAACCATGTGTAGAGTTATAATTAAAAGAAAAACACATATATATTGGGCTGGACATATCTCCTTAAGAAGCTGGATGTGATTTGGACCAGTGAAACGCGTTGAGCCTTATCTTTGGAGACTCTCCTATCCATTTAAACGGGCTTTACACTTTCTTGGATTGCATAAACCCCCTGTTGACTTTGGCAGAGTACACAGTTTCCGGTGGAATTTTTAAGCCCTAATACCTGCATCGGCCACTGAATGTTGCCAAGGACTGTGGAAAAATCATTCATCCAATACCGGTCACTCTTCTCGCCTAAGGGACACTTTATCCATTTATTTTTTTCATCAGCCCTCACATGATTGTGTGATATTTGGAAGGAGGATCCATTTTAGAATCATCAGATATGGTTAATCTACACCCATATGTGGCTTTTTTATATTAGTTCATTTTTTATTTCATTCTCATTTTTATTTTCATATTTCTTTGTGTGTAATTTCTTCACATGTGTTTTTAGTGTATTGAACTAGCATTCCAACTGTCCATTGTCCAACCCTTTTTTGTTTTATTTTAATAGCGCTAGAATCCTTTTGGTTTCTTGTTTATGTGTTTTTTAGGGTCTGACATCCCCTTATTTCCAGCGCTTAAGTTTTGTTCTCTTTGAATATCTGCATATATTGCATTATCCACACTTATAAGTGTCCACATACAGTATTTGGTATTATACATGTTAATAAAGCATTTCTTAATGCTGTTTGCACTATATGAGTATATGCCAACTCAAGGCTTCATAAGCAGCCCCCCAAAACAGGATAATTGCTAGCTGTATTCCTCTTCATGTATAGGGCCATTTTCTTCAACAGAAAGCAATTTTTCTCTGTTATAAGTCAGCCCCTGAGTTCCAGATATAAAAATACCTTTTCATGATAGGTAACTGATAATGAGCCAGTGCTATGTACTTGCCCCAGGCTAAAATTTGGCAACACCTGGGGGGCATGGTGGCTATGTGTTCACATAAGGGCCCCATCAACAGGCAAGGCTACTTGATAAATGACTTACAGCACTTCTTCAAAGGTATGTATATTGTTAAAAACTCCTAATTCAAAGTATTGTAGTTTATTAATAAATTATGAAACATGAATTTCAGGCACATGAAATAGTTAATGATTATTTTCAAAAGAAAAAAGCATACAGTAAATTATTTAATTTTCAGTAATTAAATTGATGAAAAGTGTCAGTTAATAAAAAAGTAACCTGGTGTTTAGTCCCTACTGCTAACTGAACTAAACAATATTTAAAACTGCATTAAATCAAATGCTGGGGGAAATAACTGAATGTGGTTGTAATTGACTTTGTAGTGGCAAATTTATTTTACATAAATTGACAGGCATGTCTTTCTTTATATCTCATTCTTCTGCATATTTTTGTCACTGTATCCATTTTTTTAAGATGGGATCTACCTTCTACTCTCCATAGGTTTTAATTACCAGGCTCAGAAATCAGCTTGAATGAATGAGTCTTAAATCAATCAAACCCATTGTTCCCGATCTATTTTTCACACACATTAACTATAGTAGGCTTTTATCGCCATCTTAATTTAAATTTGCACAAACAGCTCATTTCTTTCCCAGAAAATGCCACTTTGCAAACATTAATATCCTTCCTTAATCTTGCATTGAATACAGTTTCCCAAACTCCGTCATTACAGTCCAAGTATTAAGGATTTCCATGATTGAGTTCAGATCATTAAATCAAATTAACTGAGGTTCTAATTAAGTCACCAATGCTCAAGCATGGCTACCCTTAAAATCTGGACTGTAATGGCAGAATTTGTGAAACTCTGGAATAGATAGATAGATAGATAAAAAAGCAAGGCACACTGATTATAGGGCTCTTTTTAAAATGAGTCATAACCCCTTTAGCATTCACTTTGGGTTATGACCTCCTTTCATTATTTAGCTTAGCTGTTTGTAGTGACTGTATTACACATATGTCATCTACTGTCACCCAATGGGGAGTCAGCAAAATCTGGAAGACTTCTCTGAAGCTAAAAAGGCTTTTGCTTGGGCCCCTTTGCCAGGAATGAGGAGCTAACAAAAGCCTTTTTGGCTTCAATGAGCCTTCCAAGCATTGTTTAGTACCTGCTTTTGAAAGTGCAATGCACAGGTTCAGAAAGACATACTGTAGGTCATGTGCGTTGAACATTAGCCTGTTGCTGGCAGCATTAGGCTGCCGGCAATACAGCGGAGGATGTCACTTGGAGGAGGTTGTTGCTGGACCATGTCAGAGAGGTAAGTTATGTTAAATACTGGAGACATATTTATTGGTATCACTGTGAGGATCTGGTACATATATTAGTGGGATCTGGTACAAATCTTACGCCAATGGTCTAATGAGAGACAGATGCCTATGTTCACATGCCATTAAGGCTTAAATCCAACTGCTTTTCAAAACAAAATCCAAAACAGATGTAGAGATCTTGAATTGGGGTGAATGCGGATATATTAAATTGACAAACTATTTCTCCAACAGCCCAATTAGGACCAAGGGGTCTATTTAATGAACTAAAGCACTTTAGGTTTATCAGGCCTAAACTATCAGTTCTCAAAATTTAGTAAATTGAAAATTGTGGAGCAATCCAGATTTCTTTGCCGATTCATTTCTCCTTTGTTATCGTGCAGCCCCCATTGGATTTAATGAGGAATATTTAGGAACAGTATTTAAATAGATGAGAGAAGTGAAGCTTCTAACAAACATCATCCAATCTCCAAATAGCGTTATGAGTCTTTTTACCTGCAGAAATGGAAAAGAGCTGCATTTTCATCCATCTTCTCTATTCTTCCCTAATGGCTCCCCACTCCCCGGCCAGGTCACTCTCCTGCACTCCCATTGACTGGCTCCCCGATCTGTGCAGAATCTCCTTGCCCAGAAAGCCCATTACTTCAAGACTTTCTTGCCACTTCAAAAATATATATAAGCTGACAATTACAAAGCTAAAGTGGCAATTTTTGAATCCATCTTTTCACTTTGCTTTTAAATAGCATTAGGGGCTAATTCTGAGTCACATGCATTGTCAATGTTCATGTCGAGCAATTAATTTTGTACAGCATATGCATTACACTGAGTCTGCAAACAGGGTCACCATATCAATTGAGAGGTACAGTCTTAAAAATGACTTGGAATAGTATTGGGCATTCCTGGGTGGTGGCTATTCAGATGCAGAGAAATGTACTGTACCATCTTATAGATGAGATATGGAGATGTTGCGGGCATGTTGCATAACTGGTTCTAAACTTAGGATCTGATTCAGAGTTGTACACAATGTTGATGTTTTTGTACTCAAGGAGCCAATGTTTGCATGATCTGCTTCTGATACTGTGTATGTGTATGCAGTTGTGGTAAGCTGTGATGGCTCTGGTGGGCGTCTCAGTACATGTCCCGTCAGCAGTCCCATTAGCATATTTTCACACATCGTCAGCTGCAAAACTCGCAATTGCAGCAGCAATAGCGTCCAATTTTTAGATGCTTAGGGCCTGATTCAGAAATGGTTGCTAATGCATCCGCATTCACAGCCACTTTCACAATAGTGGTTGCAGAAATATGCAAATGTTAATCTCAGCATTCCTTTTGTACTCCATGGTTTGCATTGAGATGTCCACTGTCAGGTTGCATGGTATATGTATTGGAAATGGAGTTTGCAAACACCAACATCAATGAAACATCGGTTGCACCATTGACATTTGTGGTAGCCTAGGGTTTACTCTAGCTATTCTCCTCAAAACCAAATAAATATGGCATCTGAAGCATTGGATTTGCACTTAGAAAAGCAACAGCATTACCAGGCAAGGCAATGACATTCACTTAAAATGCCCATTTTAGTGATAACATTAGGTCACCTCCCAGTCTCCAGCCTGATATGCCAAAGGATTGTGATACCGTTCTCAAGTGGTAGCAATTATGTACACTATTTGCAAATAGCATACAAGACTTGTTTTTGCTGTATGGGTTTTATGGACTTTTCATGCAAGCACACTAGTAAAACTGGGAGAATCAGAATTGTTGAAGCCAGGAGAGCGCTACTGTGTAGACTCCATATTGGGTCCTTTAGGGAGGCTTTATGGAAATATAGGCAGAAATACTGCCTATGTACACATACCAAAAGAGAGAGGATGCAAGCTGGATTCAAAGTCCATGAAGTGTCTCATGCTTGGTCATTGCCATGAAAGTTAAGGGTATAGACTCTAGAATCAAAGTAATCGAAAGCTTGTCAAGTCAAGAGATGTCATATTTAAAAAAAGATGCACAAGATAATCTGTAACCTGTAACGCAGAACAAGTATGTTTCAATGGCTATGTCAGCAGCTGGAGACGTACAGCATCTAAACCAGAGGCTTCCAGTGTGGACACCCAACCATTGAAAAGTACTTCTGTGAGATAAAATATTGGAAAACTATCTATAATAGAAGGATACAATGAGGAATTCACAAATTGTGTTAATTGAATCTCTAGATTTCTGTGGACTAAAGTCAAGAGCTGACTGGTATGAATGGAAGTCCAAAATAGGCAAAGAAACTTTGCAAAAATCAAGTCTCACAAGTGTGGAAGACATCAACAATGTTGATAGTAAAATCAGTTGTGAGTTCATGAGGAAGGAGACTGTTAATATAGGGCCTGATTCAGCAAGGATCACAGTTGCAAAGAGGCATGCAATCGGTCGATCAATTCGCATTGTGCATGCATCGCAGTGCGCGTTTGCAAACTAGCAATTGCGATGTGAACTGCATCTGTATAGACTACGCAGACCCAGAGCACAGTGATTGAAAGGAAGTGCCATTTGTGGGTGGTGAAGGGGGGGGTTGGGCAAACACTGGTGTGCTGTTGTTTTACATGCCATTGCAGGGGTGTGCATAAATTATCCACTGCAATACCATACGTAGTCTGTGGCCTCATAGTGTGTGCTGAAGTTAGCAAATCCTGAGTGAGATCTGACCTGCTTTAACTGTGCATATGGGTCCGACATTACTCGATGTTACTTATTATTTTGCTATATTGCACAAGTATATGGATGTAAGTAAGGGTAAGTGGGTGTCCTTGTGTTAGACTGTGATCACAATTCAATTACAAACATTTACATTTCACCACTGATATTAGCAACTGCGGTGAGTATGTATTAGCAGAATAGCGATCCTTGCTGAATCAGGCCCATAGTCCACAGCCAGTGAGAGGAGTCTTGCTGATATCTGTACCAAGAAGTGTGGACTAGAATTGTTTTAAATTTTTATATTATTTTACTTGAATGTCTAAGCAAGGATTCTTTATTTTACCAAGATGGCCACCGTCTGTTCTTTTGTCCATGCACTATGCCATCTTGGCCAGAATCAGCACCACAGTGAAACATGGACATATTCCACTTAGCTCAGTGACACCCTGCAATATACTCTATACACTGCATTGTTCACCACTTGCCTCCTGCACCATTTCCAACAATGCAGTCACTAGCTGGAGGTCTGTATGCTCCACTCAATGCTGAGAGTCTGTTACTGTCAGTAATGCTATACATTCACGTTACCACTAAATTAACTATTCCTCTGGTTAAGTACTGGTCTGTTCAGTGACTTCAGGGAATCCGCTGGTGTATACATTTACTCTGCTGTACCATCTGCAACAATATACACATATTCCAACAGGAATAACTTCCATCTCTGAATCAGACCCTTAGGGGTCAATGTATCAAGAAGTTAAGAGCGTGGAACAGTTGAGAAGTTGCCCATAACAACCAATCAGCTTTGAAGTAGCATTTATCAGGTATAGTCTATGAAATAATAGGTAGGAGCTGATTGTTTGCTATGGGCAACTTCTCCACTACTCCACTTCTCCATGTTTTTTACTGCTTGATACATAGACCCCTTAATCGCTTACATTGGAGGTCATTCTTTGAATATGGATTGGTACCTACTATAGCATGCTGCTGGTGCAGTTTTCATTCATCTGACCAATGGTCGTTCCTAAATATGAACAAAGTAACAAAGTGGTATAGTTGTTATGAATGCAGCCACTCAAAGTGAGTGTCCCAGCCCTTGTACAATCAGATGCACGCCTGTACACCTGGGAGAGTACTTTTACTAGTATTAACATAAAGATACAGATGCTACTATGACAAAAGACACTATACTGTAGCTGTCACATCAGTGTGCATTTCTGAATCAGCCCATTAGTGTGTGCACTGACTACAAATTACAGGACCCATCCAGCAGTTCCCAGCCCGAAGGGCATTGTCATACAGATACATTTCAAGATTATAGCCCCTCTTCTCTCCCCATTGAAATATGCTCATATCCTACTGTAAAATACCAATATAAATAAATATACATTTCACGTCTCCAAGCCAACAATAAATATTCTTACTTCCCTCAGTCTATGGTAAAATTTCCACCCTTCCCGGTCCTGAATAGATTAAATTGGCACTGCTGCTTACCAGCTCTCCTGCAGATAATGATCTCAGTCTGAGTAGAGAAGCTGCATCTAACCAGGTTCGTGGAATGCTCTGCAATGACTGAGTGGTGTGCCTAACAGTCACATAAGTGTGCAACTGGTCCAATGTGGATTTACTGCTCCCCACCTAGCCTGTCTGACCCTGCTGAAGCTGCATAACAAGTGGACAAATGAGCTTTGTGTGGGTGACCATATGTAATGACTATGGGATACAGACAGTACCTGGACCACATGGGTACCGAGGCTGTAAAAAAAGCAGGTCTTGGTCACATGTGAGGGCACCAAAGAGAAGTTGGTATCAATTAGAAAAGAGGAAAATTTAAGACAATTCAACACTTGCCCATTTATGGGGATGAAGAAAAGCTGAACAAACCATAAAGTTGCTTTGGTAGAAATTTGGAAGACAAAGGGGTAGAGACAAGGCAAAGGGTAGTAATAACAGAGAAAGAAGGGGGCTCAGATTACTTTTTTAAACCACTAACTATACAAGACTTAGCAAACAACTTATCACACACTATCACATCTCACACAAGTATTGTTAGGGCCCTGCTTAAAGGCTTACACTTTGATTAGGTAATTTTTTTTAATTCACTTTCTTTTTTATTACTTTTACCGTCATTTTTCTTATTTTATAATAGATGGTTAGGAATTAAGGACATAGGAAATTAAAAAAAAAATGTTATGTAACATAGCCATAATATAGCAATATTGTCAGATTATAAATCATTGGAAATTAGATTTGCCTTTGTTATCCACATGACTGCCAGTGACTCTATGCCATAATCCTCCAACATAGCCCCCCCTTCAATAGGCATAAAATGGAAGCTTTTGCTACATTTAAATTCGATATTCACACATTCTAGTTTTAACACGTTTATATCTGACATGTTCCTGAAACATTTCTAGTATCTGTTTCATATAAAATTATTAATTTATATTTTGTGCTTCTCCATCTTAGTTAAAGATGCTGAAACCCAGAGCTATATGTAAAAGTGAGTGTTGATATAAAAAGTGGCAGGAAGCTGTCAGTAAAAGCAAAAAGTAATACATTGTGTAAGAACAAATGTTTGCCAGAAACTTATAAAAACTGATGATGTTCTCTAATAGCCTATCCTGAAACCCTAGCTTTTGTACACCCATGCGGACCTATGCTTATCGAGGGACTGTCACTGTTGCCACCGCCCGTAATTGAGGTGGATACTCGACTACCGGTGCAAATTCAGCATTGATCAGTTGCGGGGACAGCTGATCTGAAAATCATCTGTACCCACATTCCCTAACACTGCTACCAAAGTAGAAGTAATACTTATCCCTGCCCATCCTACCCAGTGCATATACAGCACCAGAGTACTTGCATGTGCATGGCCATAGAGCACTCAATGCAGAGGTAGTGGAATGAGGGATCTCTTTGTGTAGAAGTAAGCTCCAGGAATTAACACCATCTAAAGATGGTGTACAGTAGGTTCCTGCAGGCAAACTCTGAAATGTTCAATTGTCAGACTTTGCTTAATATAATAATGACTGGGCTATTTACTGAAAACATGCAGATCTGTAATAGGCCCATAGGTTTTAAGGAATAGGCCTCATGGTGTGAAAAATGAAAATAGTTTATATGTGCACCAAGGATGCAGAATTGTGAACTGTTGCCAGAAACAGAAAAATAACACAAAAAGAGATTGGAAAACTTTGCTTTTCATAAGCTATAATAATGGGTTTTAGAAAGTCACATACTGTAATGTTAGGCATGCCATTAGGCACATTCTCCTTGAAGCTCTCCATTGTTGTGAACTTAAACTGCGGATATTAACAGGAAAATAAGAGATGTCTGCGAGTAATTATCTTTTTAGTTTGCTTTCAAAGTAGAACACTCAGTATGCTGAATGAGATATAAAGATATTCTAGCGTTGAAAGACCTGGGGGAAAATGTAACTCTGATCCATTCTACATTATCTGCTTTGAATGTTTCCTTAGCAGATGCTGACATTCTATGCTGCCTTTCTCAGACATGTCAACCTCACCATCTCACCTACCACAGCATGATACTAGATGAGACACCAATGTCACTTAAATGAGGCACATTCTTTGCCAATGTTCTGTCAATGTCACCAAAGTGAGTGAAGAGGGAATTGAGGTCTGTGACAACCTACAGTTAAAATAAAATAATAATACATATTTTAGGTATAATATTTAAGTTTGCAAAAGCAAATCCAGGGCAGTAGCCACCGATTACAGGGTGATTCTCCCAAATCCAAATATTACGAAATACGGAATATTCCGAAATACGATTTTTTTAGCATGACTGAGATAGTGAAATATTTGCTTTTTGATTTTTCAATGTACACAAACTTTGTTTAAGGCACAACATTATTAAAAATATTGTGTAAACTTACCTTCGGGTTCTGTGTGTAAGGTGTATATAAAACATAAATGCATTCTGTGTTTAGATTTTGGTCCCATTCCCAAGATATTTCATTATGGTATGCAATTATTCCAAAATACGGAATATTCTGATATCCAAAATACCCCTGGTCCCAAGAATTTTGGATATGGGAGACTCAACCTGTAAAAGCATGGTGGGGATTTAATTAAGTGCAATGTCCCCCTGGGATGTTGCAGTTATGAATATACGTATTTTTTTCCTATACTCAAAGAGGAGTGAACAAAAATAAACAATGTTTTCTTGCCATGATTTTCAGATGTAGGTGCAGATGCACAATGCACAAGGGGAGATGTATTATCATGTGTGTAAAGAACATTACATGTCTGGCCCTACAGCACTTTGCTCATAATTGTGGTGAAGCAGGGCCAAATACTGGATGTATGACAAGGTCATCTGCCAGCGAGGGAGAGCATTAACTCACCTGTCTGGTGAATTCCACTCTCCCTCGGTCAGCTTCTGTGACCAGTGCTAGCAGAGATTCTGCACATGCGCTGGTCATTTCCTTTAAGCATCACCTGTAGCTTCTTGAAAAAAAATAACTTTGAGATGATGTGAGAGCAGCTTCTGGGTGCTCAGATCAGACCACCACCCCCCAAGTCCCCTCCATTGTCTCAGGGATGAGCACCTCGCCTGCCCACACAGAGGGACCCTGCCTACCTTCTCTGCTGCTCCTCAGTGCGGGTGTAATTTTACCATCAAAATAGCTCACTCTTGCACCTAACAGCAACCCTGCACTGGTAGGGAACCCCACACTGGTACCTCTGGATATGTATTTGACAGTGTCATCATCATGTAGCTTCAGTATCTCTCCCTCACCCAAAGACACCATGGTGGCTGACAGAGCTGTAACTATACATTTTGGTGCCCTGTGCGAGAAAGAGCATTGGTGTTCCCCCCCTCAAACTGCCAGAGTTTGCAAGTTTAAAGGCAGCTCTGTGCGGTGGCACTGACTCTTGGCTTTTTGCAAAATATGTTTAATAAGAATTCTATACATAGGTTAACTGAACAACAATAACAAATCAATCTCACATAATATGGAACTGCAGCACTCACCAATTTAATTACGCTCAAATACGGGCACTATAAGAATCATATCGATAGCGATATTATGGATGAACTGGGTAATATTTTATATAGTGCCCGTATTTGAGCATAATTAAATTGGTGAGAGCTGCAACTCCATATTATGTGAAATTTATTATTGTTGTTCTGTTAATCTATGAATATAATTTCTATTAAATACATATTAAATATATTTTACAAAAAGCCAGTATATATAAGAGCCAGTGTATACACACACATATCTATATGTATATATATATATATATATATATATATATATATACATACACACATGTACACTATACAGTATATATATTAGGGGTGTGCACCGGCCACTTTTCGTGTTTTGTGTTTTGGTTTTGGATCTGGATCTTTCTTCGTGTTTTGGATCTTGATTGGTTTTGCCAAAACCACCCTTCCGTGTTTTGGGTTCTGGGTTTTGTGGTTTGGATCTGTATTTTTTTTTAAAAAAGCATAAAAACAGCTAAAATCACAGAATTTGTGGGTTTTTCTGCTCCTATGCTATTATTAACCTCAATAAGCTTAATTTCCACTCATTTCCAGTCTATTCTGAACACCTCACACCTCACAATAGTGTTTTAATGTCCAAAAGGTTGCACCGAGGTAGCTGGATGACTATGCTAAGAGATACGAGTTAGCGGCACAAACACGTGGTCCATCTAGGAGTGGCACAGCAGTGGCAGACAGGATGGCAGTTTGAAAAACTAGGCCCCAAACTATACATAATGCAAAGAAAAAAAAGAGGTGCAAGATGGAATTGTCCTTGGGCCCTCCCACCCACCCTTATGTTGTATAAACAGGACATTCACACTTTAACAAACCAAATATTTCAGCGCCAGGGTCTGCCACACGACTGTGGCTGAAATGATTGGTTCGTTTGGGCCCCCACAAAACATGCTGGCAATTAATCTGTCCCTGCACAAACTGGCTCTACGGAGGCAAGATGTCGTCCTCATCCTCCTCATCCACCGATTCCTCACCCTCTTCAGTGTTGTGTACATCCTCATCCTCACAGAGTATTAATTCGTCCCCGCTGGAATCCACAACCACAGGTCCCTCTGTACGTTCTGGAGGCTGGTCTCCCTGGAAGAGTTGATAATTCATTTTATGAACATCATCTTCTCCATTTTGAGGAAGCAACCTCCTACGCCTTTCGCTGACAAGGTTCCCGGCTGCACTAAACACTCTTTCAGAGTACACACTGGAGGGGGGGCAACTCAGGTAAAATAGAGCCAGTTTGTACAGGGACCTCCAAATTGCTTCTTTTTCCTGCCAGTACAGGTACGGACTGTCTGACATGCCTACTTGGATGCTGTCACCGATGTAATCCTTTAACAGACAGACACACGCTTGTCGCTGCTGCTTTGAGGATGCAAGAGCGGCTACAGCCCACACAATTCACAAAGACAGAAAAAAAAAGAAGAATATTTTTATTGTTTGTGGAGCGCACTTTGAGGGTTACACCACCCTTTAACAGACAGACGCACGCTTGTCGCTGCTGCTTTGAGGATGCAAGTGCGGCTACAGCCAACACAATTCACAAATACAGAAAAAAGAAGAAGAATATTTTTATTGTTTGTGTAGCACACTTTGAGGGTGTCACCACCCTTTAACAGACAGATGCACGCTTGTCGCTGCTGCTTTGAGGATGCTGGTGCGGCTACATCGCACACAAGTCACAAACACATTTAAAAAATTGTTTTTTATTTTTTGGAGCACTTTGAGAGTTACACCACCCTTTAACAGACAGACGCACGCTTGTCGCTGCTGCTTTGAGGATGCAAGTGCGGCTACAGCCCACACAATTCACAAAGACAGAAAAAAAAGAACAATATTTTTATTGTTTGTGTAGCACACTTTGAGGGTGTCACCACCCTTTAACAGACAGACGCACGCTTGTCGCTGCTGCTTTGAGGACAGTATCATATGCAGTGACAGTAGACTTGTCAGAAATTGTTGGCACGTCCATCAGTCCGGACCAGATGTCCGAACCAGCCCTTGACTTAGGACACAGGCGCACGCTTGGCAATGCTACTATGTTGATGCACATATGGCTACATCGCACACAAGTCACAAACACATTAAAAAAATTGTTTTTTATTTTTTGGAGCACTTTGAGGGTTACACCACCCTTTAACAGACAGACGCACGCTTGTCGCTGCTGCTTTGAGGATGCAAGTGCGGCTACAGCCCACACAATTCACAAAGACAGAAAAAAGAAGAATATTTTTATTGTTTGTGTAGCACACTTTGAGGGTGTCACCACCCTTTAACAGACAGACGCACGCTTGTCACAGCTGCTTTGAGGATGCAAGTGCGGCTACAGCCCACACAATTCACAAAGACAGAAAAAAAAGAACAATATTTTTATTGTTTGTGTAGCACACTTTGAGGGTGTCACCACCCTTTAACAGACAGACGCACGCTTGTCGCTGCTGCTTTGAGGACAGTATCATATGCAGTGACAGTAGACTTGTCAGAAATTGTTGGCATGTCCATCAGTCCGGACCAGATGTCCGAACCAGCCCTTGACTTAGGACACAGGCGCACGCTTGGCGATGTAACTATGTTGATGCACATACGGCTACATCGCACACAAGTCACAAACACATTAAAAAAATTGTTTTTTATTTTTTGGAGCACTTTGAGGGTTACACCACCCTTTAACAGACAGACGCACGCTTGTCGCTGCTGCTTTGAGGATGCAAGTGCGGCTACAGCCCACACAATTCACAAAGACAGAAAAAAGAAGAATATTTTTATTGTTTGTGTAGCACACTTTGAGAGTGTCACCACCCTTTAACAGACAGACGCACTCTTGTCGCTGCTGCTTTGAGGATGCAAGTGCGGCTACAGCCCAAACAATTCACAAAGACAGAAAAAATAAGAATATTTTTATTGTTTGTGTAGCACACTTTGAGGGTGTCACCACCCTTTAACAGACAGACGCATGCTTGTCGCTGCTGCTTTGAGAATGCAAGTGCGGCTACAGCCCACACAATTCACAAAGACAGAAAAAAGAAGAATATTTTTATTGTTTGTGTAGCACACTTTGAGGGTGTCACCACCCTTTAACAGACAGACGCATGCTTGTCGCTGCTGCTTTGAGGATGCAAGTGCGGCTACAGCCCACAAAACTCCCAAAGACAGAAAAAAAAAGAAGAATATTTTTATTGTTTGTGGAGCGCACTTTGAGGGTTACACCACCCTTTAACAGACAGACGCACGCTTGTCACTGCTGCCTTGAGGATACAAGTGCGGCTACAACCCAAACAATTCACAAAGACAGAAAAAAAAGAAGAATATTTGAATTGATTGTGGAGCACACTTTGAGGGTGTCACCACCCTTTAACAGACAGATGCACGCTTGTCGCTGCTGCTTTGAGGATGCAAGTGCGGCTACAGCCCACACAATTCACAAAGACAGAAAAAAAAAGAACAATATTTTTATTGTTTGTGTAGCACACTTTGAGGGTGTCACCACCCTTTAACAGACAGATGCACGCTTGTCGCTGCTGCTTTGAGGATGCAAGTGTGGCTACATCGCACACAAGTCACAAACACATTAAAAAAATAGTTTTTTATTTTTTGGAGCACTTTGAGAGTTACACCACCCATTAACAGACAGAGGCACGCTTGTCGCTGCTGCTTTGAGGATGAAAGTGCGGCTACAGCGCACACAATTCACAAAGACAGAAAAAAAAAGATCAATATTTTTATTGTTTGTGTAGCACACTTTGAGGGTGTCACCACCCATTAACAGACAGACGCACGCTTGTCGCTGCTGCTTTGAGGAGAGTATCATATGCAGTGACAGTAGACTTGTCAGAAATTGTTGGCACGTCCTTCAGTCCAGACCAGATGTCCAAACCAGCCCTTGACTTATGACACAGGCGCACGCTTGGCGCTGCTACTATGTTGATGCACGTGCGGCTACATCGCACACAAGTCACAAAGACAGAAAAAAAAAGAAAAATATTTTTATTGTTTGTGTAGCACACTTTGAGGGTGTCACCACCCTTTAACAGACAGATGCACGCTTGTCGCTGCTGCTTTGAGGATGCAAGTGCGGCTACATCGCACACAAGTCACAAACACATTAAAAAAATAGTTTTTTATTTTTTGGAGCACTTTGAGGGTTACACCACCCTTTAACAGACAGACGCACGCTTGTCGCTGCTGCATTGAGGAAGCAAGTGTGGCTACAGCCCACACAATTCACAAAGACAGAAAAAAGAAGAATATTTTTAGTGTTTGTGTAGCACACTTTGAGGGTGTCACCACCCTTTAACAGACAGATGCACGCTTGTCGCAGCTGCTTTGAGGATGCAAGTGCGGCTACAGCCCACACAATTCACAAAGACAGAAAAAAAAAGAACAATATTTTTATTGTTTGTGTAGCACACTTTGAGGGTGTCACCACCCTTTAATAGACAGACGCACGCTTGTCGCTGCTGCTTTGAGGATGCAAGTGCGGCTACAGCCCACACAATTCACAAAGACAGAAAAAAAAAGAAGAATATTTTTATTGTTTGTGTAGCACACTTTGAGGGTGTCACCACCCTTTAACAGACAGATGCACTCTTGTCACTGCTGCTTTAAGGATGCTAGTGCGGCTACAGCCCACACATTTCACAAAGACAGAAAAAAAAAGAAGAATATTTTTATTGTTTGTGGAGCGCACTTTGAGGGTTACACCACCCTTTAACAGACAGACGCACGCTTGTCGCTGCTGCTTTGAGGATGCAAGTGCGGCTACAGCGCACACAATTCACAAGGACAGAAAAAAGAAGAATATTTTAATTGTTTGTGGAGCACACTTTGAGGGTTACACCATCCTTTAACAGACAGACGCACGCTTGTCGCTGCTGCTTTGAGGATGCAGGTGGAATCTAGACGGGATTTGGAACCGGGGACACACTACCTCCATCAATTGTCTAAATCCCACTGCACTAATGGCGGATACCGGACGCACGTCTAACAACAACATAGCAGTCAAGGCCTCAGTTATACGTTTTGCTTCAGGATGACTGCTGTCGTACTACATCCTCATCGCTAGGGACTGTTGGAGGGTCAATTGTTTAGTAAAAGTAGTGATTTTCCTACTTCCTCTCTGGGATGATGAACAACTCCCAGCAGCAGCAACAGCACTAGGAGGAAGTGGTTCTTGATCTTTCCCTATTTTATTTTTATCGGAGAAAGTTTGGTCCTCCATTTATGTTATATTGATATATACGTGCGGCTAAAGCGCACACAAACACAGAAAATATTTTTTTATTTTTGCTGGAGAGCAGTGCACTTTGTGGGTTACACCACTCTTTAAGAAATGAGCCAGCCGGCTCTTTACTTATGGGACAAAGGCGCACGCTTGGCACTACTTTGTTGATGCACGTGCGGCTACTGCGCACACAATTCACAAACACAGAAAATAATTTTTTTTTGGTTTGGACTGGAGTGTACTTTGGGGGTTACAGCACCCTTTAACGGTCAAGCCAGCCGGCCCTTTACTTATGACACAGGCGCACGCTTGGCATTACTTTGTTGATGCACGTGCGGCTACTGCGCACACAATTCACAAACACAGAAAATAATTTTTTTTTTGGTTTGGACTGGAGTGTACTTTGGGGATTACAGCACCCATTAAGGGTCAAGCCAGCCGGCCCTTTACTTATGACACAGGCGCACGCTTGGCACTACTTTGTTGATGCACGTGCGGCTACTGCGCACACAATTCACAAACACAGAAATTAATTTTTTTTTTGGTTTGGACTGGAGTGTACTTTGGGGATTACAGCACCCATTAAGGGTCAAGCCAGCCGGCCCTTTACTTATGACACAGGCGCATGCTTGGCACTACTTTGTTGATGCACGTGCGGCTACTGCGCACACAATTCACAAACACAGAAAATATATTTTTTTTTGGTTTGGAGTGTACTTTGGGGGTTACAGCACCCTTTAACGGTCAAGCCAGCTGGCCCTTTACTTATGACACACGTGCACGCTTGGCACTACTTTGTTGATGCACGTGCGGCTACTGCGCACACAATTCACAAACACAGAAATTAATTTTTTTTTTGGTTTGGACTGGAGTGTACTTTGGGGATTACAGCACCCATTAAGGGTCAAGCCAGCCGGCCCTTTACTTAGGACACAGGCGCATGCTTGGCATTACTTTGTTGATGCACGTGCGTCTACTGCGCACACAATTCACAAACTCAGAAAATAATTTTTTTTTTGGTTTGGACTGGAGTGTACTTTGGGGGTTACAGCACCCTTTAATGATCAAGCCAGCTGGCCCTTTACTTATGACACAGGCGCACGCTTGGCACTACTTTGTTGATGCACGTGCGGCTACTGCGCACACAATTCACAAACACAGAAAATATTTTTTTTTTTGGTTTGGACTGGAGTGTACTTTGGGGGTTACAGCACCCTTTAACAGTCAAGCCAGCTGGCCCTTTACTTATGACACAGGCGCACGCTTGGCACTACTTTGTTGATGCACGTGCGGCTACTGCGCACACAATTCACAAACACAGAAAATATTTTTTTTTTTTTTTGGACCCGAGTGTACTTTGGGGGTTACAGCACCATTTAACGGTCAAGCCAGCCGGCCCTTTACTTATGACACAGGCGCACGCTTGGCACTACTTTGTTGATGCACGTGCGGCTACTGCGCACACAATTCACAAACACAGAAAATATATATTTTTTTGGTTTCGAGTGTACTTTGGGGGTTACAGCACCCTTTAACGGTCAAGCCAGCTGGCCCTTTACTTATGACACACGTGCACGCTTGGCACTACTTTGTTGATGCACGTGCAGCTACTGCGCACACAATTAACAAACACACAAAAAATATTATTTTTTTAGCACTTGGGGGGAGCACCCCTGATGGAAAGAGCACCCCCTGGACAACACTACAGCACCCCTTTAGGACTGGGACACTGCACAGGACTTTGGAGTGGACACAGCCCCTATGGAGACCTGACTGCACAACACAGTCCAGCCAGCCCCTATGGACTTTGAAGTAGTGGAAACAGCCCCTATTAACAACAGCAGCACAGCACAACACAGCCAACCCCTATGGACTTTGAAGTAGTGGACAACAGCAGCACAGCGCAGCACAGCACAGCACAACACTACTCTGCACTACACTACACTACACAGCCCAGCCAGCCCTAACTCCCACCCTCCCTCTTCACTGTCCACAGCCGAGTGAGAAAATGGCGCAGACGCGGGTACCTTATATAGGATCCAAACCCGCGAGACTCGGAAGGCGGGATGATGATGTTTTGCCTCGATTTCAGATCCGTGTCAGGCGGGAAAAGTCGAGCCTGACTCGGATCGGCCTCGGATTGGGGGGGTTCAGGGGGGTTCGGATTTCAGAAATCCGAACCCGCTCACCCCTAATATATATATATATATTTTTTTTTTTTCTAAATACATAATCAGCAGAACCCAGCCTTCAATGTGACTCATAGACTCATAGGAGTGGCATTGGCCGGGGTAGGCTGCTGGGCTGGCCACTGTTCTTGGATACTGCCCTCCCCTGTCTCTAGAACACTGGACCGAACCTTACCTGGCAGGTCCTGTCATCCAGTGTCCAACTCCACACACACAGCACTGCATGCTCCCTGCCAGTCAGACTCACCCGACCGCACAGCAGTAGCAGCTCCTCAGTGAACTTTTGGAGCCTTGGGCAGGGAAACGTAACAACGTCTCTCCCGTCCCAATAAATTGCCGTGGCTTGGGAGGCAGAGTCTCAGATTGAGTTACACTGTGTCACCTGGAGGGGGGAGCCTGCAGCTGTCTGACTCCAAGTCCTGTGTAAACAGGGCTGGGTGCCATGCAGCAGCAAGCATCCAGTGCCAGCAGATAGATGAAGTGGTGGGTGGGCACCGACTGCACCACCCTAGCTATGGCCCTGATGGCTGAGCAAGTTGCAAACCAAAGCTGCTGGGATTTAAACACAATCCATGGCTACATATTCCCACAGCCAGGGATAGTGCTGTTTACAGCAATGACAGCTGCATCTGTTGAAATCAATTTCTGCAGTTGGCAGGAATGGTCAGTGCCACTGACAATTCATAACTTGCCAAACCTTTTTGGTGCCCTGTCTGCTTAATAGCAGCACCGATTATGACATAAGGATAGGGTCTAGTGCCCTTTATACAATGCCCACAGCAGTAGTGCCCCTTACAATGCCCACAGCAGTAGTGCCCCTTACAATGTCCACAGCAGTAGTGCCCCTTATGCAGTGTCCATAGTGGTAGTGCCCTTTATGAAGAGCCCACAGTAGTGCTCATTATGCAGTGCCCCCAATAGTGGTGCCCCTTTATGCAGTGCCTCCTGGAGTGGTGCCCCTTATGCAGAGCCCTTATTAGTAGTGCCCCCAATGGTAATGCCCCAATTAGTAGTACCCCCAGTGGTAATGCCACCAATAGTAATGCCACCATTAGTAGTGCCCCCAGCAGTAATGTGCCATAAGAATGTGTCCTGTATTGCCCAAAGTAGTAATGCCCCCAGTAGTTGTGTCCCCCAGTGGTAATGTCGCAAGTAGTAATGCCCCCTTGTCAGTGGCAGACTGGAGCATGAAGGGTGAAGGGCCCACAGGGGAATGCAATATTAGAGGCCCACAAAGGGCTGTAGCCAGTCACAGGAGGGGGAGGGGACAGCTATAATGGGAATATTTTATAGTCTTCTAATTTTATATACTAAAAATAGAATATGATAAAACTCTCTTGTTCTCTCTCTATTAATGGGAGAGGTCAGTGATATACTTCTGTGCACGACAGTCAGTTATTTTGGTAAGGAAGATTGTGGTGGGTATCGGGATCATGTAGACAGTGCAGTAATTGCTATGGAGGAGCCAATGGGTAGTGCAGATAGGTAGTGGTGAGTCTGGAGGGGTCAGGGAGGTAGTGGAAAGCATAACGGAATCAGAGAAGTAGTGGTGATCCACCCAGTAACCCTTGCACTGTTGGTCAGCTGACAGAGCAACAGGCAGAGCAACAGTCACAGTCTCACAATGAGTCACACTCATGAGATTGACTGCTGCTTGTCAGAGGAGCATGTGATGGGCTCAACCAATCAGAGCTCAGCACGTGCTCTTCTGACCCCTCTGCAGAGACTATAGGGATGTATTATCCAGTAGTACATTGCAATGCTGAATCTGAATGCTGTGTCTCCAGTCCACTGCATGTAGCTGCCGCTGGGACAGTCACAGCCTTGATGACTGCTCGGCAAGCAGCTGCATTGCTCCAAATGAACTGCGCCATAGGCCACGCCCTTTCGCATTAGTGGGCATGGCTACAAATCACCGGGGATCCTTGGCGGCCCAGTCCGAGTCTACCCCTAGTGACCCCAGTTGTAGTGCCCCCTGTAGTAATGCCCCAGTAGAAATGTCCCCAATAGTAGTGCCCCAGTAATAGTGTCCCTTACACAAAAAGAATCAGTAAGACACGTTACATACCTTAATCCCCGCTCCTGCATCCACTGCTGTCCTTCTGGCTGCTCCTCGGAACTATGGGAGAGATGTCATGATGTCTCTCCCATAGTCCCCTCTGCGGGAGCTGGAAGCCGGAGCTCAGGAGTGAACTCCAGCCTCCGGCTGCCGCTGTTGGGAAGGAGCCAGGTGCCCACCGGTAACAAAATCTCCGTGGATGTCCAGCAACTTTCTGCAGCACAGGGCTGGCTGGCCAGGTAAGATGGGCTGAAGGAGACAGAACTAATTCTGCCTCCAAATAGAACTGAAAGAATGCAGTTCCATCTGGTTCTGGCCCACTTTAACTTCTGTATTCATCTGAAAAATAATTCATATTTTTCTTTAATTTCAGCTACCAGTCTTACTGTATGTTATAGATTCTCTTTCTCAGACTACACCAGTGTTAGAAACAGTGGGGATTTTATCTTCTTTTTTTATACAACAGAATTTTGCAGTACACAGTGTAATTTTCACACTGGTACAAAGTATATTCTTTTTCTATAAAAAGTAAAAACCCAGAAGTGATGTTTAAAAATTCTTCAGCCAAAATTCCACAGGCTCACCAAATAAGAACTGTGAAAAAACAAGAATAAACAAAGTTGCTAAAAAATTTATATTTTTCAAAATATATTCAGACTCAACTCTTCTATTTGGTATAGAAAATAAGACATCTGCTATAATTTAGCATGTCTTGGGAGAGGCTATAAATTATAAAATATTGACAGTGACTGACCAACTAAGGACATCTTAGCAGGTGTAAAATAAGTGTTTAGCAAAAATAATTTTACTTGCAGGAGGTTCTTTTTCTACAGAACTACAAATACTAAGTACTAAATGATTGTTTTTTTTATATGTGCTGTTATTATTTATGTGGGATTGACTGTTTAACTGCATTCACTATACTTGTATTAAAGGGCAAGAGCTTGATTTACATAATATAGCATGTTTGCAGGAGATTATAAATATAGTTGCTGTAATACCATCACGTAGGCTGCCAGGCACAGCACTATCATTCTGTCTTTAATATTTACTCAACATACAATATATATAAACATACTTACAGTAAGGGGATTTGTGTGAGTGTGGAATGATAAAAAAGACATTTAGTGTTAAATTTAATAAAGGTCAATTTTGGTTCAAAACCAAAACCATCAGAAACCGACCATTATTGACGTCTGAGTGCTATCAAAAATCTGACAATCATCCATCGGGTTTCAGCTTCAATTGAAACCCAACGTTGAAGCCATTTGGATTTTGTATCTCTAAATGCCGTAGGTCATGGTCTTTTAGTTCAAACCCGATGGCAGGTAGAAATGAAAAAATAATGGCAAACCCATCCAAACAGCACTGTTTAGATCACTATACTCAGTGCTGGTTTTGTTACAGTAAACTGTAAAGAAACAGTTAAAAATGTTTTTGTTATTTTTTAAAGTTCATTCAGTAAACAGCCCTGGACCTCTCAGCCTGGGCTGGTTTGGGAAAATAAGGGAAAAAACAGAATGGGGTTCCCCCTACTTTCCTATAACCAGCACCCGGCTGTACTAGCCGGGGGGACTAAGGGCCTGATTCAGAGCCGGTCGCTATTTGCGGTCGTTCGTTCAAAAAAAAGGGGTGGCTATTCAAATGAACCGTTCGCTCTTTGCGGTCTGTTCACGCCTCTAGGTCTGAACGAGCAAACAAAACTTGCGCTCATTTTTTGGGAAACTACGCCCCCTGGCTGCTCGCATCCTACGTCATGTCCGCTATTATTTGATTAATCGAGTACATCGACCAGGGTATGAGCTGCTCGCTATTCTTGTGGTTGGTTTTTGCTACCACAATTTTGCGAGCAGTTCTGGCTATAAAATAACCCAGTGACGTGCTCAATGACGCTGCTGTTTTAATTATGCACACCCATAAAACGCCCGTTTTGACCTTTAAGCACGCCTGCGATCGGAACTCCACTCCCCATTTTCAAGCAACTTCCCCTGTTACCACCCACATACGCCTCTTTCTGTCACTCAATTTATCAGGCATTCGCTATTTTGCGAACACATGAATTTCGGCTGCACTGACTGGTTCGCGCATGCATATTACGATCCGTACGCATGCGCAGTTGGGCAAACATCGCTTGGAGCGAACGAGCGGCCGCTCTGAATCAGGCCCTAAGGCCATAGTAGGGGGAACACAGCCAAGCTCGGATCTTAGAACAAGACATAATGTAATTTTCCCAGAAATCTTGTGTGTTTTGGATTGCATATGAGTCCTTCGTGATCAGGCGCCATTTCACACAGCAGGGTGGAGGAAGAGTGGGCTTCATTCAGTGGCGGCCGTACGGTCTACGACCGCACGGCCGCCTCCATGTTTGTCCAGTGCGCATGCGCATGAGGGAGCCGGCTCCTTCGTGCACATGCGTGAGACCCACTACGACCGACAGCGCTGGTCGTAGCGGGTCTCTTTCCAATGGGGGCGAGCTGTCGATGTTGATTGACAGCTCGCCCCATTTGGAAGGCGGGCCGGGGGGATGGCAGCCCAAATGGAGGCGTTCCCATGGGAACGCCTGCCATTTGGGGGAGGCCCCACTGACATCACTAGTGATGTCAGTGGAGAGCTTCCGGCTCTGACAGAGCCAGAAGCTCTCCGGGGCTTACGACAAGTGAGGCCCTACCCTTGGGCAGGGCCAGACTGGCCATCGGGCACAAATGCCATAAGGGCCGGTGGCCAAATGGGCCGCTTTGACTGAGCACAGGCTCACCCGGCAGTACAACCTCCTGGGCAGCACCTTGCTCAGTAAACAAATTGCAGGAATGCGCGGCCGCGTCATGACGCAGTGACGTCATCACGCTGTGTCATGACGCGGCCGCCCGTCCCTGAAATCTTCTTACTGAGCAAGGCGAGTACCTTGCCTTGCCGCGACCAGCGCAGCCGCACTGAAGAGTCCGGATGCCGGCTGAGACTGGCTTCCGCGTCCTGCTGCTGGCTGCACTTGTCAGTCTGTCCTCTCTCTGGACAGTGGTTGAGGCCAGGCTGTCCACTCCCATCTGCCGCGCCCGCCCTCCGAACTGGCCACTGACTGGGCAGGATCATTAGGCAAGCACACAGCAGGGAGATTCACTGTGCTGCGCTGCAGCTTCATCAGGTAACTACACCTCCACAGGGGGGAAGCAGTGGGAAGGGGGGGTATGAGCAGCATGTGCAAATAATGTCAGTTGTGTGGGGTGCAGTGCAGCCTGCAGCAGGATGTTGAAGCTGGGGGGGTGCACGCGCAGCATGTGCTATGTCATTTGGGGTCGGGGAGGTGTGCAGCGTGTGCTATGTCAGTTGCTGTCCGGGAAGCGGAGCCGCACGAGGAGTACATGCCATTCAGAGGAGCCGCACTTCCGGGTTTCCGGGCATCAGCTACAGTACAGCAGGACACTGCTTCACGGGGGACTGCATATGGTGAGTAGGTAAAACCTCTGCACACCAAAACTACATCAGTTATCTCTGCCATCTCCGCCATTAATTTCCTTCTGTCTCTCTCTCATCTCACCTTATTCCTCCTCCTCTTATTCTCTCTTCTATCTTCCCTGATTTCTTCTCTTTTTTTTGTTTCCCCCGATTCCCTTCTCATCTCCCCCTAGTCCTAAACTCTGCCACCTGCCCTTATTCCTCCTGTCTCAATTCTCCCCCTATTCCTACCCTCTATCTCCCATCTCCCCCTATTCCTCCTCTCTCGCACAGCTCCCCCTCTTTCTCCCATGGGCTCAATTCAATTCTGCGTGTTGTTAGATTGGAGAATGCCCTTCTCCTGTGCCTCACGCCTAAAACAAGGTATTTAGTCGCGAGAACGGGCATTCTTTGACTAAACTTCCCGGCACGATGCTGTTTCTGTCGAGCTAAGGGCAGAAAACAGCATTGCACCTTGACTGTTGTTGGATTTTTGCTTGCATCCCAGGAGGGATGCAAGAAGAAATCCATAGTCGAGCTTAGTAGCGCAATGGATTAAATAGCTCCAGGAGCTCATTTCCAGTGCTATTGAATTTGCGTTGAATTTAATTGAGCCCAATGTCTCTCCTGTCTCCCCTATTCCTTCTCTCTCTTTCCCAGGTTCCCCTCTTTCTCCTATGTATGCCCATCCCATCTCCCTCTCCCCCTCCCTCTCCCCCTCTCCTATCTCTGACTCCCTCTCCCCCTCCCCATCTCCTATCTCTGTACCCCTCTCCTGTCTCCCTCTCCCCCTCACTCTCCCCCTCTAGTATCTCTGTCTCCCTCTCCTGTTTCCCTCTCCGCCTCTCCCCCCTTCAGTCTGTCTCCCCCTCTCCCGTCTCCCCCTCACCCATCTCCCCCTCTTCCGTCTCCCCCCCTTCCTCTCCCCCCCTTCCTCTCCCCCCCTTACTCTTCCCCCTCTCCCATCTCTGTCTCCCCCTTTCCCTCTCTCCCTCTTCCCCTCTCCCGTCTGTCTCCCTCTCCATCTCTCCGATCCCCCTCTCCCCCTCCATCTCTCCCGTCTCCCCCTCTCCTATGTCTCCCCCTATTCCTCTTCTCTCTCCCAGCTTCCCCTTTCTTCTATGTCTCTCTCATCTCCCCCTATTCCTCTTCTCTCTCCCAGCTTCCCCTTTCTTCTGTCTCTCTCATCTCCCCCTATTCCTCTTCTCTCTCCCAGCTTCACCTTTCTTCTATGTCTCTCTCATCTCCCCCTATTCCTCTTCTCTCTCCCAGCTTCCCCTTTCTTCTGTGTTTCTCTCATCTCCCCCTATTCCTCTTCTCTCTCACAGCTTCCCCTTTCTTCTGTCTCTCCTGTCTCCCCCTATTCCTTCTCGCTCTCTCGTCTTTCCCTATTCCTTCCTACTCTCACCCAGCTCCCTTCTCCTATGTCTTTCCCTGCCTCCCAATTCCTTCTCTCTCTCTCAGCTTCCCCTATTCCTTCTCTCTCCCAGCTCACCCTATTTCTCCTATGTCTCTCTAGTTTCCCCAGTTCCTCCTCCCTCTCTCTGTTCCTTCACTCTCTCGCGGCTCTCCCTATTTCTTCTCTCTCTTCCTACTCCCCATATTTCTCCTATGTCTCTCCTGGCTCCCCATATTCTCTCTCTCTACCCCAGTTCCTCCTATTCCTCCTCTCTCTCTCCTGGCTTTCCCTAATTCTCCTATGTTGGGTCCCCTCTTTCCTTCTCTCTCCCCAGCTGCCCAAATTCCTCCTCTCTTTTCTCCTGGCTCCCCCCTTTCCTCCTCTCTTTTTCTCCTGGCTCCCCCCTTTCCTCCTCTCTTTTTCTCCTGGCTCCCCCCTTTCCTCTTCTCTTTTTCTCCTGGCTCCCCCCTTTTCTCCTCACTTTTTCTCCTGGCTCCCCCCTTTCCTCCTCTCTTTTTCTCCTGACTCCTCCCTTTCATCCTCTCTTTTTCTCCTGGCTCCCTCCTTTCCTCCTCTTTTTTTCCTGTCTCTCTATTCCTTTTAGTATGCTGCTATTTCAAACCTGCAGATCCATGTAGTATTAATATTATATACAATATATTGTTTATTATATTTCTATTTTATATGTGCAAATATTCATATATGTGTATGTGAATAAGGGACACTATTGTGTGACATAACGTGAAAAAGGGACACTACTGTGTGACATAACGTGACTATGGGGCACTACCGTGTGGCGTAATGTGAAAAAGGGTCACTACTGTGTGACGTAACGTGAAATATTAGTTGGCTACGCCCCTTCCCAGCAAAACTATGCCTGAAATTTTTTAACACGTGCCTTCGGCACACGCTCTCCCTGCTTCCCCTATAGTTGGTGGCACAAACATTCTTTTGTTAAAATGTGTAGTTGTGGCTCTGCTTTGGTGTGTATAGAGGTGTCCTCTGCATTCAGCACCCCTGCCCAAAAAAAGTCCTACAGTGAACACTATCTAATCCTCTACACCTGCTAAACTATCGCTTGGGAAAATGCTTTCCCCTTTCTTGTATATGACCTACATCAGTGAAGTGTCAGCTTTACCCATAGATATCTGTCCAATCTATCTGGTGGGAAAGAAAATCTGGTCCATTTTCCAGCTTCTGGGAGCAAATTTCTATTGTTATTTGCTCCCACACATTCCCAGATTTTCTGTCGCACCACACGAATTGGACAGATATATCTTTAGGTGTCTGCACAACTTAACAGAACCAACACAATACCAAATGTTTGACTCCCATGCAGGATGTGCTCTGTTGTATGTATTTTAATAGCTAATTATGTGTACTTGTCTGTTGTTCTAATATTAATTACATTTGTAAGAGCATAGACTAAAGTTTGAGGGGTCAGGAATAGTTAGGGGAGGAGTCTATGCCAGGAGACAGAAGCTGACACGAGGTGGGCCTGTGTGCTCTTTAAATGCCAGTGCCTATTTGTAGTCCCAGTCCGGCCCTGCCCTAGGGTCTCGTCGTAAGCCCCGATGGTCGCGATGGTCTATGACCATCGCGACCATCACCCTAGTGGTCGTTAGAGCTGTGGGTGTAAACCTAATGACCGAAACAGAGGCGGCCGGTCAGGATGCAAGTGGTCACCCAGTTTCTGAGCGACCGCTTGCATCCACCGACCGCCTCTGAATAAGGGCCAGAGTGTGGAACTGTGGGCTGTAGCAATGCTAAAAAACACACCATTAGAATTGGGTAGATGTCTGGGAAGGGTGACTGCAGTCATCTTTGTTAGTGCGGGTTTGCATGTCAGACACATTTGCTGCAGATGCAATCTAGTGAAATATAGTGCACACTGTAAACAAGCTACTGTGTGTTTGTCTGACACTAATAGCACTGGCTGCATTCCAGTGCTGTTAAAGACAAAGTAGACTTGAACATATTTTTCTGGACTAGACTGCAGTATGTAATGTACAGTATATTATCACTTGTGTATGAGGGAACAGACAGTGTGATTTCAACTTCAAGATTATTTCTCCAATAAATAATATGCTGTATCTGAGGGAGCTGCACTGCAGTTGAAAGAAGACCTCTATTTCTGTCATAAAAAGAACAACAAACTTATTTTGGCTGTTTAAAAAAAAACCAATCTTTAATAATCATTCAATTTAAATTGTATTTGTTCAAGTGTGCATTTCATACAGACAGGTAGTGTATATTACTGTACTTTCTGGGGGTGGGTGGATGTATGCCCACCAACAGAATGCAAAAAATAGATGAGCAGTGTCATAAAGAAAAAAAAAGATATATATTTTTGTTGTTGTCAACAAAAATCTCCAGTTTTTAACTGCATGGTAAAGGTAACAGCTCATCCTTCACCTATCTCATTGTGGGAGGTATTTATCAAAGCCTGTAGAGAGAGAAAATTGTGAGAGAAAAAGCACACACCAATAAGCTTCTAACTTACATTTTACAAGCTTTGTTTGAAAAATTACAGTTTGGAACTGATTGGTTAATACTTTTTCTCTCACCATTTTATCTCTCATCAATCTTTAGTACATAGACCCCTGTACGTTTACTTGGTGTGGTGGTAGTTAAGTTCAACTACAGTAGCTTTACTCCCGTTGCAGTGTAAAAAGTAAAATCAATCATGTATCTGTTGATAGAAGAGCAGAAGAAACTCAGGGCCTGATTCAGACACGGTCGCAAGCGCTGAGTACTCGCAACCGGGTCGATGGTGGCCCAGAGTGCATGCGCATGGTGGAGCCGGCTCCATCGTGCACATGCACGAGACCCGGATAGCGACGGGCAATCCGTCGCTCCGGGTCTCGTACCAAAGGGGGTGTGCTGTCGATGTTGAGTGACAGCATGCTGCCTTTGGTGGGTGGGCCAGGGGAGTGGCTTCCGAAACAGAGGCGTTCCCATGTGAATGCCTACAATCTGGGGCCGGCCAGTGGGAGAGATTTCAGCTGTTAGAGCCGAAATCTCTCTGAGGCTTGCGGCAATGAGACCCTACCACAAGGGTCTCGTCGCAAGCCCGATGGTCACAATGGTCTTGACCATCTCGATCATCTTCCTGGCCGCTCGCTATAGCTGTGGGTGGTTACCCACAGCTATGCGAGAGGCCAGGAGGCCGTTCTAAAAAAAATATAGCCCGCCCCTGATTCAGGGTGAGCACTCTGTCAGAGCGTCCGGCTCTGAATCAGGCCCTCAGTACTAGTGCTGCCAGTCATAGTACTTCTTCAACATCTACTAAAGTAAGTCAAGGGGAATTAAAGTGTAAAGGGCACCTCAAATCTAAACTGTATTTTACAATTATAAAGTAAGCTTCAGCTCTAACTAAGAAGGGTGTGAGGATACCGTGTATTGGAACCATAGTTTTCTAAGTGTGCCAGGATCATTAGATTACACTGGTAAGGAGGAGAGAAAGGTACAAAAGCAACTTTATTGCATAATAATGTAAAATATGTGCAATACAATTGTAAAAAAGACACTTTAAATAACATGCCAGGTTATTACCAGTCCCATTAACTTCACCCATAAAGTTTATAACAACCCAGAGGCAAGCCAGCAAGCACAGTTCCTGTATCTCAACATGTAGCAGGGAGAATCCAGAGGGTTTATGGATAATCCTGTAGACTGCTGCCCCCTTTGTGCTGACTACTTTTTCTGTCTTTGGGTAAGGGTCCTGGACGCTCAGCTAAGCTCTCCACCAGCACTGGGTCTTAGTCACCCTGCTCTAGCATGCACAAGAAACACCACAGAACCAGTGAGCTATGCCAGATGGAGCAATGTCTTGTACAGGTCCGTAAAGGTGAAACAGGATTGCCAGTAATCCATCAGAATGTCTCCCACATATATACTAGGTGCTGGTAGAGATCAATACCTCAACACCAGACCAGATCTAAAAATACCCCATCACTGAACTTCTGCTCCTCCATTTACAAAGTCCACCTTCCCTCTCTACACTCCCTTTTCCTCCCTGGGGTATGTGGCTCATGTCCATTGGTCAGAGAGGATGTAATTGATGATGTTGGATGGGTGGGTCAGTCTTTCATACTGCGGCTGGAGGATTGTTGATGCTATTACCCTGGTGTTGGCTGGGAGTCTTGCACACAATGGGGTGTATGGGATAGGATTACCTGTCTCTCTAGAGATAATCTGTTTACTAATTATCCGAACATACTCAGATCTAATTATACAGACAGGGAGCTAGACTTATTCATATTAACAATTATACATATTTCAAATATAACAATAATATAATAAACCTCTAACTTATATTAAAGTCTGTTATGGAGAACAGAGATAATGAATCAGTCATCCTTGTGCAAGGTACTACATGGCTGTGGGTTAAGGGACCCCTTGTTTTATCACAAAGGGAACATTTACTGCCAACACACGCAGTGGCAAGAAAAGGCTCAGACCATGGCCTTACTTTGTGAGTTGTGATCCTGCTACTACTGTTTCGTGCACTAGAATGCAAACACAGGCATCTTCTGTAACCTCAAATGAACCACCTTCTCGCTCTAGATGTGTCACCATTAAAACAGGTAAATCAGTGCACAAAAAAACAGTAAAGCTGAATAACAAACTGGGTCTGATTCAGAGAAGTACGCAAACCTAATGGTTTGCATACTACTCTGATTGTAAGAAACCTGCACATGCACAGGATCAGTAATGTGCCTGTGCAGGTCTCCCTCTGTGAAATCTCTCACAGGTCCCCTGACTGCTCATTCACAAGCTCATTTATAGGCAGGCTACTCTCTGCATCACCAGCTTCACTAAGAAGTGTACTGGTGTCAATCTTTTGGAAAAACTCAGAGATTTGAGATCAAAATGGCTTACCCCACTAAGATTCTCCTCAGGATTTGAAATTTTTGATAATGCAAGTAACATTGTACAAGCATTACAACTGGATAATTTTGAACATGTAAGGGGGGAGGAACAGGTGCACACTATAAGCACAAAGAATTCTAGTGATCAAAAAGTTGATAATAAACTGCAACAATTAACATGGTATTAAAAGTAAGTTTTCTTAGTACATGTTTGGCCAAAGATGTTTGCCCACCTATCATGTCATGGTGAACATTATACAGGTGGGTCCCTAACATTCCTAATACTGACATATTCATTTATCTAGGGCTTACCTTTTATAGGGCCCATTAGAGATGTGTACTGCATTGCAAGGACCTATACCAATTAAAATCTCCTGGGGCAGGTAGGAGGAGCAGGTAAAAGGTCTCACCTTCAAATGTACCTTAAATACACACACATAGGAAAAAGGAGGGCCTGGGCTGCACATCCTAATATTAAACATGATACTAGGTGTTACCATGCTGAGACCTGTAGTTCTACAGCAGAAAAGAAGGGGGTAGGATCAGTTGCTCACTTTAAGCAATAAGAATTCTAGCAATCAAAAAGTCTATAATAAACGGTAACATTTAACATGTTTTTCATAATATTGAAAAAAAATGTGAACATGTACAATGTTTTGTGCACACCCTAAACCTGGTGGTTCAGAATTTCTAAAAAATTTACAGGTGTGTGCAGGACATGCTGACTGGGGGTCAAAACATTTTTGGGTATTTTTAACATTAATCAGCTCCATGTAGAATATTTCAGTGGCTGCAACAAGAGTATACTGTGTCATACCACTAACTGAAGAAAGAGGTAGCAGTAACCAGGTAGAATTCCACACTTCATATGCTTCAGTGACTGGAGGAACAGCTAAAAGCTATCCAAGAGTATATATATCAAGCTATGAGATAGGGAGAGGGGGCATGTAACCTTAGTCCAGCATAGTGGATGATGCTCTCCATTTTATTCAAGCTACTAAAACTATTTAGAATTTAACTAATGAAATGAGTTCAGACACTGTCAGTAAGGTCACACCTTTAATGAAACTATTGGCAAAGCAGCTAGAGAAGCTGAAGAAGGAGAATGAATGAAGCAATTCCCCTAAGTATGCTGGCATTTTAGATCAAGTACATTTTTACTTTGCAAGGACAAGAGGGTTTGCAACATCTTGCAATTGAATCAGTACATTTTGGCAAACATGATTGATCCTAGGCTTAAATCCTATGTAATGTCTTTCTTTACAACTAACAAAGATTTTAAGAGATACAAAGAACTGCTTGTGAATATGTTGTCAGCTCAAGTTGTACATGACAAAAAGATGACTCTTGCTTTAGTTTCTCCTGCAACTGCTGCCAGGAAAAAACTGACTTTTTCCAAGAGACCCTCTGATGATGATGATGATGATGATGATGATGATGATGATGATGATGAAGATGATGGTGAAGATGATGAAGCAAATCAGTTCACCAGAGTGAAAAATTATGACATCTGATAAGGCTTAAAAGAAATGCCCATAATTATCGACACCCTTACTGTGGCTCAATTTGACACAGTAAGCATGGATAGAATGGTGGTGGATTATTTTAATGATAATGTACAGATTAGTATGTCACATAGTCAATTTGTATATTATAGGACAAAAAAGCAATTTGGAGCCCTTGTACATATTATCTATGGTTTACTTAAGCTGCCCATCCTCCAGTGTGTATGCAGAGTATTTAGCAGAGCTGGGAACCTTGTAAGCAATCAGCGTAGAAAGCTACTTAAAAAAATGTAAAAAAAACTGATGTTCATCAAAATGAACTACAAATTATATATTAGGAAAACTAAACTGTGGTGGATTCCAGTGGGGGTGAGCTAATATTGTGTGATGATTACATTAACAGTGATGATGATATTAATGATAATGAGTATGACAATTACATCTTCCAACTGTGATGATGATTTTTCTTGAATTTGTTATAGTTGTCAGCAATGTTCTTATCAAGCATCAATGGTTCAAAGAGCCAGAGGACTTGCAATATCTGTCAATTTCTGACACCATGTAGAAATGTGTGAAATAATAGTGGGAAACATTCATAAGCTTTTTTTTTATTAGAATGAACGTATACAAAGAGCCAAATGAGAACTAACATTCAGTGGCTCCTGACTTCCAGAGCCCACCGCAAATCCAAGCAATCTATCTTCCTGTTCTATTTTCATTTATGCAGAGGATGTTCAGCACACCATTTCATTTGTGCTGCAATTATATAAAAATGTCGAACTACTAGGCACAAAAGCCGGCACTACCACTAGACAAATTTGGGAACTAACATTGAGAGACAGTGGTTTAAAGGTGCCTAAAGCACTGCAGGAGTGAAATAATGTCACTCCTACACTCCTTCAGTGCTCTATCTGTCCCCATAGCACACCCATATAGTGCACCAACCTCTCACATGGAGTAACAAAATATGGCAGCTTTTCACCTTGAAATTGTAGGCTGCTGTTCCTCCATGTTAGTGATGGACTGGACTGTCATCCTTAATTAACACTGCCTTGAAAATCATTAACTTGATTAGCATCGTATCAGCCCCATTCAGCATTAATAGCCCTTTTCAAACATTAACTCCCTCATCGCCATTATAAATTTACCCCCAAATTTCATTATTTTCACATTCACCTCCATCATCCCCATCAGAATGAACCCCATTAAAGCTTGAATCTGTTCACACACATAATATAATCCAATCATCCAGGTGACTGGCCATCTGGGAAAATACCTAGTAATACATGGTAAGGCCTATGGCCTATCTGACTCTGCCTCACAATATTTATGCATGCCAACTTTTATTGTCTCCCATATATAATTAAAATATATATAATATAATTTAAATTCAGTATTCTATACATCAACAAAATTATTAAGCGCATTTAGCAAAGTAAAAGTTATTAGATGTATTATAAACAATCAAGCTTATTTACATTATTGTTGACAATATGACCTTGTAGTTTCTTTTGGTTCTGGAACAAAAACACACATGATACATTATGCAAATGGACTAGCAATCAACTCAGCATTAGCTCCAAAGTGTACAGTGACAGATGAGTACCTGTCCATCAAAGGTTTTAATTTGTACAGCGACACGTGAGACTCATCTGTTTAGAAGATGTTTATCTCACATTGGCTTTAGAATTGGGCATATGCTGAAAAGAAATTAATCAAATAACAGTAATTTAATAATTAATCAATTAAATTTGCTCAGATGTTGAAGTACTAATCAACAGTAATTGGTAGATATCTTAATTACCTTAAAATAATGATTTTAAGATAATACAATATAAAGAATAATCAAGAGAAGTTTCAAGATTCATTCATTACAGCTTACCCATAAATCATTAATTTCAAGTTAAGGTTCACCTGGTTACAATGAATACTGGAATGTGGAGAGAGTGGATTTATAAAGCTATAGAAAGCTACTTAAAACAACTAAAGCGAAAAAGCAATAAATCATATTCAAATGGATTCATAAGTATTAATGAAAGTATCCCAGTATGCTTACAGAGCTACTTAGAAAAGCTTCTGTCACCAGTATACTGCTAGTGGATACATGTGGTTTGTGACACAGGATTTTTAGTGGGATACTGTACATACAAGTTATCGACAGTCACACTGTTGACAGTTAAAATGTTGGCAGCATAATGTCAACTGGAGAACGAAGGCATGGTAATGATATTTAAGGCATTGTAACTGTGTCAGCATTACAACTTTAAACACCAAGGTAAAGCATCAGCATTTAGAGTTGTAATGCATTTTAAAAATGCTTTAAACAACTGCAATTGCATTCTCCCTTCGACATTACGCAGTCAACATTTTGACTGTTAACAATTTCATAACATCCTTTTTCAGCCTGCACACAATATTGTATAATACTAGACAGAGGAGGGTTTTTTTACATATTTTTTCCTGATTTTCTTAGTAAGTGTACATTAGAATTCTACATTTTTTCTATGATTGGCTAAGTTACAATTCTTTAATAACATAACTTGACAGATATACTTTAAGAGTACTGAAGAATATGAAACCAAGGAGCTTAAATATAAAAAAAATAAGTTTAAAATATAAATGTTGCTTAAAAGCAAATATAAAGTGAAACCTTGGGCAAATATGTATAATAAAGAAAGTAATTTTTACATAAAGGAGAAACTTAAAACAAACAAGAAAACAAATAAAAAAGTTAGACTATACAAAATTAAATTTTTTAACTCACTATTAAAACGGGTCAAATCACATTTATATAAACTGTTGCCACATTATAAAATACTGGTCTATATGACATAATTCTTCAAGAAAATTGATTGATAACATATTGAATACTTATTACATCACATTCCAAAGTTATTTGTAGCCATGAGGTATTCTATCCAGTTCAGTGCAAGAAGAGGCGATGGCCTATAAACCCAATCATAATAATAACACTTTGGGGGGATTTGGAGGTGGATGCGGGTAAAGCATTGGGCCAAGCATCTGATATTTTATCACTGTGCATGCACCACGCATTTATTCTGAGGTATACTGCCAGGAGACGCAGGTAAAAATTGCATTGAGGGGGTCATTCAGACCCGCTCGTGAGCGCAGGTCACTCGCAAGCGAGTCGATGTTGCCCCACTGCGCATGCGCACGATGGAGGGAGCTCCGTCGTGCACATGCGCGAGACCCGGATAGCGAAGGGCTCTCCGTCGCTCTGGGTCTCACACCAAAGGGGGCGTGCTGTCGATGTTGATTGACAGCACACCCCCTTTGGTGGGTGTGCCGGGGGCGTGGCTGCCAGATGGAGGCGTTCCCATTGGAACGCCTACCGTCTGAAGCCGGCCCCACTGACATCACTAGTGATGTCAGTGGGAGTGATTTTGGCTCTGATAGAGCCAAAATCACTCCAGGGCTTGCGGCAGCGAGACCCTACTGCAGGGTCTCCGTCGCAAGCCCGACCATCATCATGGACGCTCGCATAAGCTGTGGGTGGTAACCCACAGCTATGCGAGCGTCCATAAGGCCACTCCATTTCCATGTAGGAGGGCCTTGATTCAGAGCGAGCGCTCTGGTCAGAGAGTCCGGCTCTGAATCAGGCCCTGAGTTCCATGCAATTTTGATGGGAATTTCTGGGCAGTTACTGCGTGGTGACTCACAGTCATGGGTGAGTCAGTGTCAGTGACTGCATCTGAAGATGCAGTTGTACTGACTACAGTGGCAATGGTCACTCGGAAATTCTGGACCTCATTCAGAGGCGGTCGCACGGAGCGATTGGTTGTAGTGAGCAATGTTTTTTTCACCTGCGCATGTGTGTACAAGGTAGTGCGCGTGCGCAAGCCTGTCTTTCAGACCACTATCCTCTTGCTCGTTAGTCGCTACGAGGTCATAGCTGAGATTGACATTTTGTGCCATTTGTGGGTGGTTACCGGGGAAGGTGCTTGTGAACGGGGGTGTGGTGGTGTGGACACAGGTGTGGTGACCTTAAAAAGGGCATTTTAAGGGCATGCATATATTACTGAGCAAGTCATAACACACGTCATCTCATTGCAATAATGATGATACTGCTCGTAGTGCTAAAGGCACCCCAGGGTCTACCTTTAGCATTGCGAGTGCAGGCGATGGTTTCTGCCTCAACCGATGTTTGTAGGCAATTAACTCTGTAACAGGTGTTAATCGTGCTGATGTAGGTTGCCACCTACAACCGACTCTGAATTAGGCCGTAGAGATAGGAGGTGTGCTTTCATTGTTGTGGGTCTTTCTGCCCTTACGATGTGTGTTGCGACTGAATGCTCGTTTTGCATATTCTTGATCACTTTGGGTGCTACCGATCGCTCCCGAGCGACCACCTCTGAATGAGGTCCTCTGTGCCTGCTATAGTTGTTCTCTGGCAATATAGCTGCAATGCATGAAACAGTTTTGTAGTTTGTCACACATTTAATCCATACTAAATTGAATTTTCATTTTAACACAAAAAACAAATTTAAGTAATTTATGTGTATCTGTGAAATTAACTTAAACAAATATGCATCTCTAATTTAGATGAAAATTGTGAGACTATCTTACAAAATGATCTGTACAATGTAAATTCAACCACAGATTGCTGGGCTGTCAGTTTTATTCTTAGGTTTACTAGATTCAAATTACAGTGGTTTAGTTTTCTGAAATATTTGTTATATTAGGACAATAGTTCTATTATTACTGAATCTTTTCTGTATCTGGAAATGTTTTTTTTTTAACTCAAAAATAATTTGTAATTAAAAAAAATATTATAAACTTGTTTTTATGTATTTGTACTTAAATAAAAGATCCACACAATAATTTATACATGTATTCCTAGTTTTTCATGATTTTTATTTTTAATGTTCAACATTTTAAAATGTTAATTGAGAGTGATACAAGATTGATAACCAATATGAAAGCTACAAACTCCATACCTATGGCTTTCTATTGGTAACACATAATCAGCACTATATGATGCTAGCCAAGGCTGTGATACTAATTGCAGAGCACCTGAAAATAAATGCTGCTTGGAGCTGTTTGCAGGGCTTTGGTGAGGCGAGTGCTGGGTGGGGTGATATTTCACCCAACCCAAAATTGGAAGCTTAATACATCATAGTTAATAACTTTTCATATATAAAGTCTACATAAAGGTTCTCAGACTGCATAAAGGTTATTGTATTACATTAGTTACTTATAATTTATCCAATTTGTTAGCAGATACTTCAATCCATTGGTCTTCATAATGCTGTTCACCTATTACTTATGCAACTACTCTCCCAACATATTTACCTCTTGACCTCTTCAACATCCTTATCCTAGCCTATGTAAGTAACTTACTTAACTGAGCACTGCAGCATTAAGGGCCAATTCAGCCCCGAATGCAAAGCTGCAAATGCTCACTACGGGTGATTGTTGCCCATCTGCGCATGCGTATATGTCAAAATATGCATGCGCAAACCAGTCACTTCATCCGGGAATCATGCGCTCGTAGTACAAAGACTAAGTGCTACTATGAGTGACAGATAGTGCCATTTGTGGGTGGTAACATGGGAAGGTGCTTATGAATGGGGGAGTGGTGGTGCAAATGCAGGCATGTCTGGGCTGCGTGCAGCTCCAATGGCTCTCGATGTTACTGATTAATCATACACTTCCTGAAGATGATGTGTGCTAAGAAAGAAAAGTGAGCGTCTTTACACCGACGTGCACTTACTCTGCCCACGCTCTCTTAAACATAGAGGGCGTCCTTAAGCCAGACCGAGCAATCACGGAATTTGCATACCTGGCCCCTGACAGCAGCAAGAGAGCGCAGCTTAGCATCTGGGTCTGAATGAGCTCCTAAGTTCCATTAACCATTGGTGCGCAACTGAACAATGTTTTATTTTGTCACTGCCCACAGTGCAGCATTAACCCATGTGCAGCATTAACCCATGATTGGTGCACACTGTTGCCCACCATTACAAGATTTGCAGCAGTGTGTAAAAAAAAGATTAAAAAAAACATTTTTTTTGTATGTGTTCAAAACACTTCAGGCCATGATAGAGGGTTTAACAATGGGCAGTAGGTCAAGGGCCAGCACCTTATTTAATATTATTTGGGCAGTGCCTCACAGTTGGTTGGTGGTTGTTGCTTTTATAAAAAAAGAAAAAAAACTTTTTTTGTGTGTTCAAAAACTTCAGGCCATGATACAGTGTTTAAGTCTAAGGTCCATCACCTTATTTGAAATGATCTGCGAAGTGTCTCACAATTTTGTGTGTGTGTTCAAATACCCTCAGGCCATGGTACAGTGGTTAATTCCAACACTAATGGTGAGTAGGTCAATGGTCAATGGCCACTGCATTAATTAATATCTGCTCAGTGCCTTGCAGTTGGTGGGCAGTTGTTGCTTTTATTAAATAAAATCAAACTTTTTTGTGTGTGTGTTCAAAAAACTTCAGGCCATGATACAGAGTTTAAGTCTAACACTAATGGTAATTAGATCATAGGCCATAGCCTTAATTAATATTCACCGTGCAGTTTGTCGATATGGATCACAATGATCAATTGATAGAACAGCAAAAGCAACAACCAAGTACTAGTGTTGCAGCTGCTTCGACAATTCATGATGATACTAGTCCTTCATCATCATCTGCTAAAGCCTGGGCTCAAGGGCATAGAGAGCTTAAGTCAGACATCTGAAGGCAAAACAATATTTTACATTGCTGAAAAAAACATCACCACTAAATGAATGCAAAAAATCATAAAATTGCCAACATGCCATACACCATACGCAGTTGCAAGGAAAAGCTCAGGACTTAGCCTTTATTTGTAAGTGGGGGTTTTGCAACTGCTGTCAGTCAGGTATCTTCTTCCTCCAAACATGACAATGCAAGACCTTTTCACTCAGAGTCTAGAAGAGGTATCAACTCAGGCCTGAAAAAAAGTACTATGGCAGAACAAACTGTGTGTTCAGAATGTCACAATTCCCTGAAGAGTGTCTAAGGGTGTCCACGAGTGCTATATGGGAACCTGACCTTTCTGATACAGGACATGTAGAGAAGTCTCCTTTCACCATTTCTGCACCCTTTGCCTTTGTAGGGATGAGCAGCACAAGTAAAGATGGTAACATAATGTAAATTGAGGATGATAATGTGGAGCAAGTTCCATAGGAGGATGAATGTGATAATTGTGTACTATCTAACGCTAATGAGGATGTTGATGAGGATGTTGTTTTTGTAAGTCAGCCACCAGTGGCAGCAGTTCTTGCTCATGATAAAAAAAATCCATTGTAATGCCTAGGCATAAGACAAGAAAAGCCACCTCTTGGGTGTGGAATTAATTTTACCCAAATCCTGACAACATTTGTGAAGGCATCTCTACCATTTGTGAGGCCAAAGTTAGTAGAGGGAAGGACATTAACCATTTAGGAACATCCTCCCTGTTACATCATTTTCAGCGAGTTCATGCAATATATTTAACAACATTAAAATAATTTGTAAAATAATAATGAGCAGTCCAGTCTCAGCTTCCAGCAGTTTTGACCAGCACATTCAATCTCCACCACCAACATCTTCATCATCAACCTTCTCATTAATGATCAGAGGTATTTCTTCCAACAAATTGTTTTGTGGGGGCCCAAACAAACGAAGGAGTTCAGTCACGAAAGTTTCAGTCTTTATCACAGAAGTGATTGGTTTGTTAAACTGTGCATGTAATTTGTAATATCCAACATTAAGTCCCAAGGACATTTCCATCTTGCACCACTTTTCTTTTCATAATGGGCTGTATTTTTGGGGGGCATTGAGGATAGTCTTTTTTTAAATAGACAAACATTTTTATTGGTTATTGCTCTAAAACATTATTACACATTTATAACAAGAAAATAATAATAATGCAATGTTAATAGCCAAGGATTCCTGACAAGGGTTACAGAACACAATTAAATTAACTAACTAATTAATCCTTTCTTCCTGTACCTGCCTTTCCATACATACATACACCATTACTATTTCCTGCACTGCCCTGAGGCCTCTGATCTAGTTCTTGATTAATGAGAACATTCTGTGTTCCTATGGTGTCATATAGTTTATTAAACGACCATCTTGTCTGCCACTGCTGTATGGCAATGTTTCATATATGTGCTATAGTCTTCTAAACTGCTGTGAGTTTGTGCTGTTGCTCTGTTGCATAGTTAACCAGTCAGCCTTTAGACAATATTAGTAAACAATATTGTGGACTTTGAGGTGGGAAAAATTGACTGGGAATTACTGGAAATTAATGTTATTGAGGTTAATAATACTGTAGGAACAAAATCAGGCCCAAATTACATGATTTTCACTGTTTTCATAAAAATAAATACAGGTCCAAAACATGTAAGGGTGGTTTTGCAAAACCAAAACACAAACATTAATCCAAATCCAAAACCAAAATGCACATCTCTAGCTATAAGACTTTTGTGCCACTATTTATGGTAATCCCTACAATATCATGTTACACCCTCCACCAGCCTTTAAATGCTTTCTAGAAACTGAAAGGTTTACTAGAACCTACACCACTCCCACCCTCATGTATACCCCTTCCACCACCGTCACAACCACTGTTATATGCTATAAACTGCAGCTTTAAATAAGGGGGCACAATTACAAGAATGTGGCACCATCACCCCAAACCATTGGAGTGGGTTGCCACCTTCAGCACTCTACCAGAGGAGATATAATTATAGTCATCATGTATGACTATATGACTGTATGAGTATATGGTAATAAAAGGTTAATGCATACAATGTATAGTACTTAATTTATATTAAATACAGGAAAAAGAGATGAGTAGTGGAGTAGTGGTGTGTTGGGATGTAATTTGTGAAAAAATATAGCAAGGTAATAGGAAATGCTTCAGCATTCTTCATCTTTAGCAGCCAACTTTCCCATAAAGTAATACATGCTAACCAAAATTTGGATGGCCCCAGGTGTCCAAGTAGTATAGACTTCTCTTCCCAGGACAGCATTGAAGTCAGAAAATGATGGAACACTAAAAAAGGGCTATTGATTTTGAAGTGTACAGCCTGATGTCAATGCTAACAGAATAAATGTAGCTCTAGATCGGGGACCAGTCAAGGCAGTGAATGACAAAAGTGTCAGAATACTTTCCAGATGTCACAGTTGGCAGAAGACAGAACTAAAGGTTAATATGCTCCCTAGATCAGAGCTGATGAATGACAGTGGCAAAGCCAATATGAAATCAAGGTCAGGGCCGACAGCAGACAGAAGCAAGGTTAAAATATAATCTTTGTCGAGGCACTTGCTCCCTAATGGAGCAACAGTTGAATAGCTCCCAGGGCACCTGGCGCCAATAAAACAATTGAATCTTGCCCTATCACTTTAATTGCAGGTATACACCTGACAGGCTATTCCTTTTCTGAGAGATGATACAAGAGAGGATTCCAATGGTTTGGGAAACACTGGAGTGGTCTGATGTTCTACTCTCATAAGTCTTCATAAGCAGAGCTTGTCTAAGTCTCTGATGAGCAAAAATCAAATCTGACTGAGCCTTTGTGGGAGCTTGATTCAGAGCAGTTTACAGCTGTAAGGACAAGTCCTTGCTATAATTTTTTCAGATGAAATATTTGGAGTGAGGAGTTAGGAATAGATTTTTTTGAAGCAAGCTTCTGAAAAGAACATTTGCTTTAATAGTCTTAGACTCTGCTCTGTAGGCTATAATAAAAAATAACAGTTTGCTGTGCTTGTCTTAGACTCAGGGGTAAATGTGACAGCTCAATAGTTTGCAAATCTTTTTTGTTTCCAGCATAATTTCGGTTTCTTTGAAGTCACCATATGTAACAGACTGAAAATAAAGGCAAACTCACCAGTAAAGGGTCGCTATCAATCTTGCCACTTGAATTCTTAAATTTTAGTATGTTAAACATGCAACTCACATAATGTAATATAATACAAGTATTATAACCAAATAACAGTATTATCTTATGTTTTTTAGGTTGGATCTCCTCATCTTCCTCATTATCTGTCCCTCTCCTCAGTCCTCCATGGGTCTAAACATTACTACTACTCCTAAATTGTGTTGTAGAACCGGATGCAGGAGGTGTTGTTACATGGCTGCTTGTTTATGATGTTGGGGCAGTTAATAAGTTGGAGTGCTGTATGTTCAGCTATCTGTACATCATGATTTGGACTTTGGTCTTCTCTTAAATTACTTCAGTTAATTTTAGGAAAAGGAAAATACAGGTGAACACTCTTAGTACTAAAAACAATGATAGTCAAAATAATCCTGATAAACCCTACAATTAACATGGAGTAAAGGTGAGGTTCTTAGTACATGTTTGGCCAAAAATGTTTGCCCATCCACAACGTCAAGGTCAACTCCATCAGATTGGACCCTAACATCACTAATATTAACACATTAAGTCAATTTATCAAGGACTTAACTATAATAGTGCCCATTCTATTATGTAGACAGAATTGTAGGAACCTGTGCTGATTAAAAACACCTAAGGACAGATGGGAGGGGTGCTAATAACAAGCAGAAGGAGTTTCAGCCTTTAAGTGTACAATATATACCCAAATGTACAGGAAATTGGGAGGAGGCTTGGACTGCACATCCTAATTTTAAACATAATAATAGGTGCTACTATGCTGAGTACAATGTAAGAAAAGGAAATTACAGGTGCATACTCTAAGTACTAAGAACAATGATAATCAAAGTAATCCTGATAACTCCACAATTAACATGGAGTATAAATGAGGTTCTTCTTAGTACATGTTGTTGCTCGTAAAATTGGGAAACTGATGGTACAGTATCAAATTGTCTGGATTGGTCTCACATAAAATCCAACTGCAGCTGCTTGAACTCCTCCAATGATTCAAAAAATGTAAACAAACTTGGCGGATTTTGTGGCTAGGAGGGCAAATAAAATCCTTAATGGTTGTCCATAATATTCCTACCACAACTCTGCCTCTCACTACCAATAGATCCCCTAATCACTAGGGAAATATGAGCACTACCTACAATTGTCAATAACTTATTTCTTAAAGGAGAAGGGTTGACTCTCATCTCTACCTCAGGGATTAAAATGGTTTCAGGATGACATATCAGACCAATACCTCACTTCTGTTGCAAGTCTTGTGTGGGCTGAAAGGTGCTTGGTGTTACAACTGGACAATGATGATGATTTTCTTCTGAGAGGGGGTGGAGGGGGGGTTGGAGTGTATTTTACTGTCTGTGGATGAGTATTAATGTAGCATGTGTGTGTGTGTGTGAGGGGGGTGTATTAATTGTATCTGTTTGCGTGTGTGTGTGTGAAAGGTGTGTATATATTATCTGTGTTAGGTTATATGTGGGTCACTGATGTTCTCTACAATATATGGTGCTCACTGCAGCACTCTCTGCATTATATGGCGCTCTTTGTAATGCTCTGCATTATATGGCACTCACTGTGACACTCTGTGGTGCCTCTGCATTATATGGTGCTCACTGCTTTATATGGTGTCTCTGTATTATATGGCACTCACTATGACACACTCTGAATTACATGGCACTCACTGCGACACTCTCTCTATATCATACTTGCAGTGGAAGAGACAGCCAGCTTGGGCTCTCCCTCACTATTGGATTTGGGCCGCTTCTCCTCTGTAAGGTACCTTACTTTAGCAGGCCAGTATATGGACAGACATAGCCAGTTTTTGTCTCTAACACCAGTTATACCATCCAATTGAAAGTACATTGTATGCTTATTAAGGATTTGGAATTTATGCCCATTAGTGTGTCAGTTCAATGGTTACACTGTATCTCTCTATTACACTCAGTGCTCTGGATCTTATGTGGAAACAGTTACAAGTGATGTTACAACTTTCAGTTCATGCATGAGACTATTTGACAATTTGTATCCAATATTATCCACATACGCCATCTATGCAGCTGCCAATTGTTTTATGGTATATTCTGACTTAACATGTTTGTTTTAGATTTATTTATTTATATATATTTAATATGTATTCCTAACCTGACTCCTACAGTTATCTATTTCCATTTATTGCGAATTAAATGTATTTATTTCAATCCTGTTAGTTGTACTGCGCTTCTTCCTTTTTCTTTCTCTATTGGTCATTTGGTGAGGTCCAGCACCTCCTTAGAAGCAGCAGTCCTACGGGACCTTTTCCCTTCTTATTTATTTAATATATTCATCTCCATTATATATTGTTATTTTTGATACCCATTTTATTGGCACCCTTCATTCTTCTCTATATCATACTTGCCTACCCTCCTGATTTATCCGGGAGCCTCCAGAAAATCAGGTGCTGCTTCCGGCCCCCGGAAACACAGGCAAACCATCCCTCCAGCCCCCCCCCCCTGAGGTTACAAGAGAAACCCCTACAGCGGGGGAGTATGTTGACGCTATTCACACTGAATGGTGACAAACTGCAGTAATATGAATTGCATAAAGGATGACATAATCCCTTTAGCGAGCACTAAAGGAGTTCTGCAATGTAGATAATGGGGCCCTAAGTAAGTCATCTGAGCTCTCAGCTGGTAGAGGGGTGCTGCTCAATGACTGAGAGGTGCTGAATGTGCTGGCCAAGTGGCGAATAGAGGCCAGCTTGGCCAGGGGTACTGGCTGTGTTGGATGAGTGAGGGGTGCTGTGCTGGATAAACGGTGCATAATGAGGTCAGGGGTGCTGTGCTGGATGAGGGATGCTGTGCTAGGAGAGATATGCATAATGAGGCCAGGGGTGCTGATCTGGATGTGGGGTGTTGGATGAGGCCAGGGGTGCTGTGCTGGGAAAGTGGTACTGGATGATGCCAGAGGTGCTGTGCTTAGATGGGTGCTGTTCTGTGAGGTGGGCAGTGAAGGGGGCAGTATGTGGTGCTGTGAGGTGGGCAGCAACTGGATCAGTGTGTGTGCTGTATGTGTATCTATCTATCTATCTATCTATCAAGAGAGATAGGGAGATGTAATAGATATGTTAAAATGAGGGAAAATGAATCACAATTTTATGTCCTCTGTTTCTGCCTAAAGTAAGAAAGAAGAGCTAGAAAGAAAAGGAAGGAACACCTAGGAGGTAAGAGAAAACTGATTATCATGTATGAAGAGGTGGGGGAGAGTGTCTGCAGAGTGTATCTGCTAGGGGTCACCATCCAAAATCTTGCCTAGGGGTGGCTCTGGCCAAAAGGATGCCATTTTTCAGATCCGAACGTAATGGAGTAGAACCGAACCTCTCATCTCTACTTATAATGTCCTTGTCATTTTTTTAAAATAGTTTTGTCTATTTATAAAAAGATTAAACTGTATTTATCAAGTCAATTCTATAGAAGTGACATTTAAATATTTTGTTGGAAAAAAGTGTTTTTGGATATTTAAGTGGTGCAAAAAAAACACAAGTAAAAAGTGACTTACAAACGCAGACTTGGGTAAGATAGTTGATGTGGCCACATTACTTAAAATCCTGATGTAATGCATGATATTCTTACAATTACTAGAACCTACTAAAATTTGTGCTTGGTCAAAATGATTATGATATATGGAATTTTTCATATACATATTTATATCCATGTCAACTTTTATGTACTGACAGGATGCTTTCTTTTATTTTAAAGTAAATATGTTAAAAGTTTGTTTGAAATATTGAGGAAAATTTTCATATCAAGCACATACAAACTTCAGGACTTCTGTATTGCAGCCATGTGTGTGTTCAGTGATGCTCTATATGACACAGATCCCTGTTTTCTGAGATTGTGTGTAAACCCTCCCCCTTTTTGTTCACAATCAGACATTGAAAACAACAGAGGGTAATGAATGCAAATCATGGTTCACGTTGGTGCTGGAATAGCTCCTGTATAAATCATGATTATTCATAACAAACATCATAAAATTTCCAATTGTAATGTTTGCGACATTATCAGAACACAACACATCTGGAAAAAAAATACATTGTAAAATGTAAAAAATATTTTACATTGCATTCCAATAGGTAAAATAATTTTACCATCACTAAAATGAATTTCAATTTACATTAATTTGCTTCAAATATATATAAAAAATATTATTCATATTTGGGTTTGCTGCAATTAATTAGGAATTCTCTAGTACTTTAAAATATGCACTGTACATGTGCCAATGTGTAATATGTGACCTTAATGCACATGTTTCACTGCTGATATGCTGCAGGGTGAATTAAACAGAATAAATGGAGTGATATACCGTGAATGTATGTGTGAGAAGTGTACATGTGTGTGTGTATGGGGGGATATATGATATACTGTATGTATCTTTAAGGGAATGTTAATTATTTACCTGCACTTACGGCATGACTACTAATCTAGAGATAAATTGTGGAAAGCAATCTATCAGAGAAAATAATTATTTGTGTATGTATGTGCATGTGTGGGTTGTGTGATTTGTGTTGTTTTGAATGGGATTGTGGTGCCTCATGGCAATGCAGCCATGATTGTATAAAGAGATCTATTTTAACAAGTGTGAGTGTGTTTATTTTTTTATGGTTATGTAGTGTGTTATTGCAGATATGATATAGGCAGCACAGAAAGGGTTAATACAGGGTACCTTGAATAACTAGGAGCCACAATTTCTTCAACGATAGAGCCTTCTGTTCATTGTGACTTAAGTCCTGTAAAAAAAAATCTTTTTGGAAAGAATATTTAAATATCTTGTACAACCATTCAACAATGAACACTAGCAAATTTTTTGTAACTAGTACTGTGAGAATTCATTGCTGGATTGCCATTCTATTGAGACACCACCTTATAACCAAGTTAACATACCATCTATTGTAACCTAGAATCCTAGTTTTGGTCAATACTTGATCAAAGTGAACCTCTTGTAAACAACAAATGGATCTATTGTCTAAACTTCCAAGTAGATCAAAGAAAAACCTGTTCTTATTAACATATAGTAACTATTCTGACTTGAGTTCCTAATCTCAATATTTACTGTAAACAAGGACACCTGATTCTCCTAAAATGCACAATGATTAAAGCTGCATGCATTTAACATACAGTATACAGTACATTCAAAACGGTTTACTCTATTTGTTATCTATGAAGTATTATGTATGTCAAATATTTACTATGGTTAAAATCACCTTTAATCCTAATATTCCAAAATTATGAATAATTACCTAAATATCTAAAATGTTAACCGTTGCCCCTATGTGGCCATGATAAATTATTTTGATTGACAACACATTAAACTAACATAATTGTTCCCAATACACACTGAAATATTTCTTCAAACCATGACTTTCTCCACTACTCTCACCAATTTTCAGCCGCTGCCCCTGCTGGTGGGAACACTCCCTTTTCTTGCCTACGTGGTACTTCTTGCATATTAATAGCATGGGCAATGGCTGAAATTACAGTGGGTTCATTATCTTCTTCAGAAACATTACCATTAAACCGACTTAGCACAGGATATAAATTACTTGTTTAATTTTTTTAAATTTTTTGGTATCGGCTGTACTTTCACCCCCAACAGCATATGGCAGCGGGGATGCACTTGTGCTCTCTTCTCCTTACTTTGTACTGCTTTCTTCCAGTACACACGCGCTACCTTTCCACGTGTTCCCTTCTTTTTGCCACCGTTTTAAACAGTCATTATTTTTTTTAACTCTCTTTTTAAGTGATTTAATTAAACATTTTATCTCTTACAGTACTTAACACCTTTGAATGGAAACTTCCAATCTTGGGAAAAGGTCTCATACATCCTCTGGTCATCTTGACCCATATGTTGTAGTATGCCATAGCATACGCACCATATTTCACACGCATAAGATATCTTGCCAAACCAATCGCCCCTTTAAGCAGCACCTCAATCAACCATCTCTAGCGTTTGCTTTGCACCCATTTTGCGCAGCACACCACTGCTACTAGAGATTTTATTGGCCGTGGACGTATTAACACAAGCTGCAACCACTCACTTCTTCTAAACTGTGTACAACTGAACAACACCCATGATTGTCAGTGTACCCAGTGAGGAACCCCTGACACAGGAACTGGGAGAACAAGAATATCAACTACGCAATATCCTGCCTTTCCAGCTCTCCTGCTGACTATCTACAACTGGTAGCACTAAGCATTTACTAACACTTAACCTTGCCAGCATATTTCCTCCCACTTCCCAAGTCACAATCACAGTTGCACGCAACCACGCGGGCCGATCACACTGCTTAGAAACACTAACTATCAATAAAATTTGCGATTACTATTGGGTGTGTGATAAAAAAAACCTCCATTTTCGTACCCAGTATACCCCAATATACCTGCCGTGTATACTGACTCTCAGCTGTTCCTACCTGTCTCGTCAGACAGCTACCAACCTTCCCTGTATCTCTCAACAGTAAATCAACTTTCACTTCACAACACACAATCCCACATACATATACCCCTTTGTTTTCTGTGCAGAAAAAGATTATAATAACTGTTCAAAGGCTTTAACAAGCGATCACACTATGAATACAACACGACTATCTATCAAAAAAAATTGATTAAACATGTGGCAACAATACAGGAAGTACGCATATGCTATGCAAAATAAATCACTTTGAATTGCACTGTGACAATAAAAGAAACAGTATTTCTTTTTTGTCCCTAGGTTCTAATCAGTGCTCCTTGGTTTACACAAAAATGGACATTCGGTTTCACAACACAGAGTGATAAACAGGCCTCAAACACATTGCGTTCTCACCTGTATATGACGCGTCTCCACCCTTTGTTGAGGAACTGAAATCCATAGGCTTTGAGAATATTCTGGTAGCGTGATTCCACCAAAGAGCCCCCATCTGTTACGTTTGTCTAGTCGCTGTTCAATGATTGCTTTCCAATCTCAATAGTGTGGTTCCAAAGCACAAAGTGATTTATTGATAAAATATAGCAGATTAACAATTAATGCAATAAGTACAAAGTACAGCCAATACATATACATGCACCCTGGATCCAGCAAACAGCCATTCAATCCTGAAGTCTGTGGTCACACAAAGGAGACTGTTTGCTGGTCCCAGGGCTCAGAGATATATACAGTTTGTTACACAGATAACAAAGGAGGTGATTTGGCTTGTTTCCATTGGTTCAGGCTTCAGGTCAGTTTGGTGTGAAACAGGACTTTGGCCAGTTCAAAGGGTGCCCACAAAAATTGGGGGTCAGATCTCCAACTGCTGCACACATGATTTCCCTCCAAGAAACCTAGTTCAAACTGGTCTATTTACATTACACATACAATAGCATTCTGATCATTAATTCCCTATCATCATCCATAACTTGCATTTGCAAGATGCGATCTCTTTGCCAATAGGAACGGATGTCTGCAAATAAATAGGGATTTAGAATGATACCAAACTTGATATGTCCTCTGTATCCTGAACCTTAGGTCTCCATAAAGTATATTTTACATTATTATTATAACTCTAAATAACTCTATCAACCCTGGTTATAAAGACAGTGTGTAGGAACCATTTTATAAGTAAATGTGTATATGTGCAAATGTATAAATATGCATATGTATAAAAATGCATTTGCATGTGATGTGCAAGTACACTCTAGCACGCCGTAGCGTGCTAGTCGCATATTTTCATACAAAGACGATAGTATCAATAGATAATAATTGCAAAGCACTTCATCCAATTATTTGACTTTGACAAAACAAACAGCGTGAATGCGCATAAGATAAAGAACACAGAATTATTTATTAAGTATTGTTCTGCCTATAAATAGTTGCTACATCCAAAGTGCTAAGTGCAGAACAAATGATATTTTGTCAATCAGAATCAGCACAAACAACGTGATTGCGCACAAGGAAAAGAACAAAAAATTATTTCTTTAAATTATTGTTCTGCCAATAAAAGATGCTAAATCCAAAGTTAAATATTACACTGGTGGAGTTGCGCTAATTGGGCTTGTAATTACAAATAAATACTTAACGTGGCAGAAATTAATTCAAGACACCAAATAAATCTAACATATATTTAATAAACACACAATAAGCATGTCAATAGTGGTATACAAATGACATATAACAATCACCTTAATATTGTAAAAGTCTATACAGACTATCATGCATTACCATGGAACTTCTTAGTTCCTAATAAAAACTTGCATAACTGGCAAGTTTACTAAAGGAAGCAAAAAACATAAAAAATGTATATATAAAAATAATATATTTCATATATAATGTGACCAATTTTGATCTGACAGTTCTCACCCGATTAAAGTCCACATGTGAGAGTCCTAATATCCCCTTGATTCTACCTCCGGGTTTTAAACAAGGGGTAACGCTGAAATGATTTCCAAATATGTAAACAGTATAATGTTATTTAGGAAACATGGACTTCACGCTAATTTGAAGCGTACGTATAATCCACCTGTATATCCTGAAGAGGTGTAGCGGTTATTGGTATCCCCTACCGCCTGGCCAATGGACAAGGTTATCCTCTGATGGGGAAATCCTGAGGCTGTAATATGGTGAACACATGACCGCCTGATTATTTCTCACCGTCCTGCATCCAGCCAGCGGGCACCGTCACCACAATATATAGCGCTTATGGCTCTCCGTGGAAATAAGCGGGTGTCCACACTGGCATCATGTGGAGACTGATTAAATAACATTGCATCCTATCAGGAAAAAGGAAGCTGTATATAAGGGGGGAGAATTTACTTTATCCCATTCATGCTCTTTGATAAAGCTTCATGTAGTGGAAGCGAAACTAGTTAGAGGATTTTCATCAAGTGACAGTCGTTTTGCTGACCCTGGACACCAGCTTATTTCCACGGAGAGCCATAAGCGCTATATATATTGCGGTGACGGTGCCAGCTGGCTGGATTCAGGACGGTGAGAGATAATCAGGTGGTCATGTGTAGACCATATTACAGCCTCTGGATTTCCCCGTCAGAGGATAACCTTGTCCATTGGCCAGGCGGTAGGAGATACCAATAACCGCTACACCTCTTCAGGATATACAGGTGGATTATACGTACGCTTCAAATTAGCGTGAAGTCCATGTTTCCTAAATAACATTATACTGTTTACATCTTTGGAAATCATTTCAGCATTACCCCTTGTTTAAAACCCGGAGGTAGAATCAAGGGGATATTAGGACTCTCACATGTGGACTTTGATCGGGTGAGAACTGTCAGATCAAGATTGGTCACATTATATATGAAATATACAATTCTTATATATATTTTTTATGTTTTTGCTTCCTTTAGTAAACTTGCCAGTTATGCAGGTTTTTATTAGGAACTAAGAAGTTCCAAGGTAATGCATGGTAGTCTGTATAGACTTTTACAAAATTAAGGTGATTGTTATATGTCATTTGTATACCACTATTGACATGCTTATTGTGTGTTTATTAAATATATGTTAGATTTATTTGGTGTCTTGAATTAATTTCTGCCACGTTAAGTATTTATTTGTAATTACAAGTCCAATTAGCGCAACTCCACCAGTGTAATATTTATGTTTGGGATCATCAGTAGGTGATCTTTTATTGGGTTTACACAGACCCATAGGAGTTTGCAGCTGTGGTCGATTCTTTAATTGTAGTTTATTAGCGCCAGGCTGTCATTTGGTGAGCTAAATCCAAAGTGCTAAGTGCAGAAAATTATTAAACAAATGAAAATTGAAAAGTATACCTTCTATAAGTTAGCAAATGTCACTGGGTATAAGTATCAAATAGGTTAACTCAATAATTATATAATAGATCTTATTATGTAGTATCTAAATGCTGATAGTGGACATGAAAAGAATTGTACTCACCCTGTTACCGCAGCATTGCAGGGTGAAAAGTACATAGGCATCAACTGATGAGATCAATGAAAGAATAAATCCCTGATAACTGGCGCACCTAGAGTCTGTCCAATATAGATTCACCAAATAAACTTATCACCAAAGTTTCATAAAAATAAACCAAACTCAAAAAAATATGGGACTCATAAAATAGGCGCTCTAACAATAATGCATATAAATTAATTCATATGAATACATCCCCTCTGCTGGTACATAAAGATGCCACGTGTGTTTGAAGTCGATCTTCCTTTTTGGATCTTCTCAACTCAGATGTGAGGAGGTCATGGAAGAGAATTATATATATATATATATATATATATATATATATATATATATGGAACAGTTTATCTTTTACATGACAAAAACAGGTTCAAAGAAATCCTCTCTATCCACCCTGTATGGCAGTGAGTAATAATAAGCATTCCATATCTTTTGACACCCAGAAAATGCCCGCCACAAGTGCTCCGTGTATCCCCGAAGTAAGTAGAACGTACCGCACTCACAGAAAGTGCAGTAATTTTGTGTGATAGTACATCTGGTCATATAATATTGCTTAGTTAATTGCTGTTTGATGTTGAACTTGGCATAGATCTATCACTTAGGGGTCTATTTATCTCTCCTCTTAATTGATATATAAACTGCAAAACCATTGTTATAATTTATTTTATTTATTTTTTATATATGTATATATACAATATCTCTATATCATGTGTTTAGTTATGATTAGAGATAAATTGTGTTCATATTGAACCCAATATATTGTCTCCAGTGTTTATTTCTAATGATCTCACTTTGTTACACTCAGAACAGTTACTAATCAATGCAGCTGTTTGTAATGATTTATATTACTGACACTATTTAAAGCCCTAAAGAACTGAGAGAGGCATTCACCTTGAAAAAGATGTCAGGAGGATGTCAAAACGCGTAGGTGCCTCTACTTACCTTCCTCCTGCGAGCTTTGAATGGTAGCACTTGCACCTCTTCCAGCAGCTCACTACAGACACTGCTGATCTGGCTGTTATCACCTGTGAGTGGCTTCATTCACAGCCCCACACACGGGCCTTCCCTCTCTCTGTGGGAACACCCACACTGAGACCCACTGGACTTTATCAGTCACACGGACCCTCCAGAGCGGTTTCCTGACATCACGTGAGTTCCCCATAGATCAGGTTGAACACCGGAGCCAGCCATCCATGGACGCAGTGTTGCTGCACCGCAATTACCAAAATTTCCTCCCACCACAATACGGGACGGCATCACCAATTTTACAGGTACTATTCAAGTGCTGTGGAAATCTCACAGGACATTTGTTCCTTTGGAAATATATTTTAACAGGTGCACCATCTAATTTACACCCTTTATGGAATAATTTCCTATTGAGCATTATCACCAGTGTCATCAATACTCTGGGGCGTTTCACTCCAGGATTTTATCATTTATTGAAGTACAAATTTGTGCTCTTTTTTACATTGTTACAGTTTTTACTGCAGCTGCTTTTTTTCATTATGATATTAATCATGTGCTAGTTACATTAATAAATGTTGCATTCTTTTCTAGTACTGTTCTGAGTGTTCACTTCCTAACCTTTAGATGCCACGGCTGCTTTTTTGCTCAGGATTCCCTGATTGACAGATTAATCTTCCAATGTTCTCATCGTCAACTCAGGAAATAGTACACCTATCATAAGGCCAGTAGGAAACCAGAGGGCCAATGAGAGAATACAGAGAAATAAACTATCGCTGTATACTATATATTGCAGCCTCTGCCCTGTGCATGCATATAATCAATACGTGTACAGAGATATGGACTATCTGCAGGTCCAAAGCTAATGAAAGCGCACTGCCAGATTGTTTTAAATATATATATATAGAGATGCGGTGGCAGCAGGATGTCTATGTTTAGGTGACTATGTTGCTGCACACACGCGGTAGTAAGGAACAACTATAATCTTCAACTCAACCATCACTCACTCTCTCTGGGCCTGATTCACTACATATCGCTAATCTGCTTATACGCATGCAACGCAGTTGCTAATATCAGCGAAGACATTCAAATATTTTCATTCGCATTGTGATCGCAAACTGACATAAGGACGCCCACTTCCCCTTACTCACATCCATGTACTTGGCCAACATAGAGAAACAATCGGTAACATTGAGTAACCTCGGACAGTTAATGAAGCCAAAACCTTACTCAGGAATTGCTTACTTCAGCGCACGCTATGAGGCCTCAGGCGGCCGCTGGTATTGCAGTGGCTAATTTATGCACGCCCAAGCAATGCACTGGAACACCTGTGTTCGCCCAACCACCCCCCCATCACCACCCACACACAGCACTTCATCTCAATCACTCTGCCATGGGTCTGCGTATCCTCAATTGCAGTGGCTAGTTTGTGCACTGCAATCCATATGCATATGCAGTACGCAACAATTGACCGATTACATGCGTATAAGCAACTGCGTTCCTTGCTGAATCAGGCCCTCTGTCACCATCATTACACTACAGAAGATTACCACTCCAGGGATGGCCTCTTCATCTGCAGTGCATTTCCAACCTGAGATATGCTCTGCAACAGTTTCAGTACTATTTATCCTGCAGAATACAATTATATATGATTTTAACTTAACTATAACAATGTACAATCAGTCTTCAGTACTATTTATCCCTAACTTTTCCTGATCTCTGATTCTGTAACTTCACCGTAACTGTGCAAGCAATATTACTTTCCCTACAATTACTACATTTGCTATATAATCCTGCAATATATTCTTTTTAACCATATAATTAATTAATTACTTTAAGCCTGGAAGTCTGTTTAACCCTGCAATAACTGTTGTTTAACCCTCAAATCTGCAATATTTATCAATAAGCCTGCCAGGCAATGGATGCATCCACTGTAGCATGGTTAGAATAGTGGTTAGTATTAATGCTGACATCATGAGTTCAATTTCTGCCCAAGGCACTATCTGTGTAGAGTTTGTATATTATCCATGTGTTTGTGTGGGTATCCTTCGAGTGCTTCAGTTTGCATCCAAAACCCTCCTTCCCTGTGTGTCCATGTGATAAGGATTAAAGATTGTCAGGTCACTGGACCAGGTTTTTATGTGAAGTGGACAAGTTTCCCAAATCAACCAATGAGCTTCTAGCTTTCATTTATCTAGCAGAGTCTATAAATAACAGAAGTTTATTGGTTGCTATGGGCAACTTCTCTGCTTTATCGCTCTCTAAGCTTTGATACATATCCCCCATAATCACTATTTACTGTAACAATATGATAATTTACATGCAATCTATATATCTATATGCTCACGCTATGGTTTTACCTTCAACGTATCTGTCCATCACTACATATTTGTTTCTCATGATATGGAAATCCTTCTCATCCAGATATGAAAATGTCCACTTCGACATTTAAGTGCAAAGCAAGTTATGTATTAAAAGATTTCTGGATTACATACATATGCATATAAGGCACTTTAACACAGAACTGTCCCTTTCAAAATGGTCTCCCTACATTACATAGTCCAACTGACACAGGCTATTGGCATGATTATACTTTTGTCATTTCAATACCATATAAGTAAATATATGTAATTTCAGTACATCATTATCACAAGGTTCGTCACGGCTTTATGCCTTGTGCTTGCATGACAGCTTTACATTAGTTTTCTAAGTAAACAACAAAATGGTTGATTGTGAGTTATCATGGTACAGTCTGTGGTTAGCAGCAGATATTAAGTGTACATTGTGGACTGGGTACAGGATGCTGACACTCGGGATTCCAGCAGTCAAAATCCCGACACCAGCATCCCGATAGGGTTAGGATACCGGCACCTGCTGGTAGGCATCCTAAACCACTTCCCCTACCCCTAATCATCCCTCCCTGCACCATGAAACTTACGTCCCCCAGTGTCTAACCATAACCCTCCCCCTAATGCCTAACCCCTAACCACACTACTTACCTTTGGGATGCCGGCGGTCAGAGTGCCGATGCTGAGATTCTGACAGGTGGCAGGATTCCGGAACCGGTATTTAAGCGACGGAGTACCACTTGCTGGGATATTGACCGCATCCCGTACATTGTGAAACAATAAGAAGAGGCAATGACTAGTTGAATCATTAACTAGTTTAGTCAATGAAACCTTTTTAAGTTCCTATATACATATATGTCGTTATCCAGTCCTGACTTAGACCCCTCTTTTCCTTCAACAACACTCATGCACTGTCTCACACATGTTCTCTCATACAGTGCATCCGGAAATCATTCACAGCACTTCACTTTTTCCACATTTTGTTATGTTACAGCCTTATTCCAAAATGGCCAGAGAGTCCTTTAGGTGCATTTTGGCAAACTGCAGGTGGTCTGCCATGTGCTTTTTACTAAGGAGTGGCTTCCATCTGGCCACTATAATACAGGCCTGATTGGTGGATTGCTGCAGAGATGGTTGTCCTTCCAGAATGGTTCTCATCTCTCCACAGAGGAATGCTGTAGCTCTGACAGAGTGACCATTGGTTTCTTGGTCACCTCCCTGACTAGGGCTCTTCTCCCACAATCGCTCAGTTTAGATGGCCGGCCAACTCTAGGAAGAGTTTTGGTGGTTCCGAACTTCCTCCATTTACGGATGATGGAGGCCACTGTGCTCATTGGGACCTTCAAAGCAGCAGATATTTTTCTGTACCCTTCCCCAGATTTGTGCCTCAAGACAATCCTGTCTTGGAGGTCTACAGACAATTCCTTGGACTTCATGCTTGGTTTGTGCTCTGACATTAACTGTCAAGTGTGAGACCTTATATAGACAGGTGTATGCCTTTCAAAATCATGCCCAAATAACTGAATTTACCACAGGTAGACTCCAATTAAGCTGTAGGAACATCTCAAGGATGATCAGTGGAAACAGGATGCACCTGAGCTCAAATTTGAGCTTCATGGCAAAGTCTGTGAATACTTATGTACATGTTATTTCTTAGTTTTGTTTTGCTTTTATTAAATTTGCTAATTTCTCAAAAAAACATTTTACATGTTGTCCTAATTTTGGAATAAGTCTGTAACATAACAAAATGTGGAAAAAGTGAAGCACTGTGCATTTGAGGTTAAAGATAAATGTGATATTTGGGTGGAAAATAATCCGGTTAAGTGAAGTTGTATAGTTATGCCCCACAGGCTCCTATTTGGGACGCATATTGTGTAACAATTGGAACTCAAGACAAATGTTTCAAAAGTTACATAAATGTCACAAGATCTATATTTTCAATGTGATTCAAAATACCATGCAGCAAACCTAATCAATGCTTAGTTTAAAAGTGCATTAGAGAAAATAATGGTCTATTCTTGGCAAAAGTTGATACACAGTGAAAACAGTCTGAGTTTAAAAAATCAACAAGATTCTTTGCTGAGGAGCAGAGTAACACAGAGAGGGATGAATCTGGGACATAGAAGGGAAAGCCGGGAGTTGGTACACAAAATAGTATGTCTCAAGATGCTGGTTTCCATAGACATGAGGCTTGCTCCTTTAAGTGGGCTGGAAATGCTGATGTCACCTGATGACATAATTTCGGATTCTTCAGATATCACCAGGTATGTGCAGTAGTAACGACAATCATTCATGATGTGGGTAGAGCTCCTGAAAATAGTGTCAGGCTATGGTGATGAATTGCCACAACCCATAGCAACAGGCAAGCCAATGAATATGACTTTCTGTATTCGGTAAATGCAGAATGGCTGTCAGCAGAAAAGCTGATATATTTCCACCTACAGTATTTATTAATCAAATACACAAATTGAATTTAACTTGTTGCTTACAAAGCATACTTTTTGCTAATCCCTTTTTGGAGAACTTGGTAGCAGAGATCCATTGTCATGGTCTCACCCCCTTCCCACCTTTAAAAATTCAACAATTTGTGGCATCATGCAGCTAAATAACATAATTCATCACAAATTGCATGATCACATCCTGATCCATCCCACTTCACTGGGCGAGAGGGTGGGATCTGGGAGATTTGGCTTCTCTCCCTGGAGTCAGGGAACTGAAATGTAAAAGTCTCCTATACATTCTCGAAAAGCAGGCACATATGATCCAAGGACAGTACAAATAAAAACATAATGCTGGACAGTACACTACACTAAGACCCTCATTCAGAGGCGGTCGGAGGATGCAAGCGGTCGCTCAGAAACTGGGCGGCCACTTGCATCCTGACCGGCCGCCTCTTTTTTGGTCATTAGGCTGTGGGTTTACACCCACAGCTCTAACGACCGCTAGGGTGATGGTCGCGATGGTCATAGGCCATCGCGACCATCGGGGCTTACGACGAGACCCTAGGGTAGGGTCTCACTTGTTGTAAGCCCCGGAGAGCTTCTGGCTCTGTCAGAGCCGGAAGCTACTGACATCACTAGTGATGTCAGTGGGGCCTCCCCCAAACGGCAGGCGTTCCCATGGGAATGCCTCCGTTTGGGCTGCCACCCCCCTGGCCCGCCTTCCAAATGGGGCGAGCTGTCAATCAACATCGACAGCTCACCCCCTTTGGAAAGAGACCCGCTACGACCGGCGCTGTCGGTCGTAGCGGGTCTCACGCATGCGTACGAAGGAGCCGGCTCCCTCGTGCACATGCGCACTGGACAAACATCGAGGCGGCCGTGCGGTCGTAGACCGTACGTCCACCTCTGAATGAAGCCCTAAATGTGAAGTCCTTGTTTTAAATATATATCATGCAGGACATTCTTTATTACGTCTGCGGAAGAATCTCTGGTCTTGAAGTGTTACTAACAGCAAATAATTTATTAAAGAAAGCCATAACCATTGACAAACCCATCTATGTAAGTGAAAATAAACCCTTAGGCAATCAATATGAAACATCTTTTAAATCAGGATATTTAGTAGCACATGAAGACTGGCATTTATGTGATTATGTCTATAAATGATTAAAACAGTGTTGTAGCATTTTTTTGCAGCAATTAACCTCTTCACTGCAGCACTTACCAATTTTCTTAGAGACATTTGCATCTTTCAGACTTATGCTGGCCATATACCTGCCCGACTTCGGGCAGATTGCCCGATTTTCAACGAGTCTTTCGATGAATCGTGTAGAAATCGTGTATTTTTGGAGTAGGATAAAATCCGATGCACGCTCCCACAGCTCCTAAAACGGATCGTATGATCATATGTGCAGCCCATATTATACATCATATCATGTGCAGATCGTGCCATTTATTTTGTGCATGTGAAGCATCGTGCGTCCATTCATGTCATTTCAATGACTTTTCCCCAATGAACATGTGAGGCACACGATCGATCGTACGACAGATCATGTGCAATTAAAAACAACAAATCATGCTGCCGGGACTGCCAGGGAGCTCCGGGGAATCGTATGGGAAACTTATCTTAAGCTGGTCGTGCAGGTGTATGGCCAGCATAACAGTATATAAGAGGCATTGATTATAAATTATAAAAAATAAATATCACTGCATATTGCTTCAATCTAAAATAAATCATTGTGCAGTTACAAATATGCATGCATATAGTTGCTATAGAGATACAGAATTACTGCCTTGGTTAATAAAAGTATTTCTAATAAGTATAGATATTTACTATCTCTCCCTACTGGGGATGCAGTCAGAAAGCCGACAGTCGAAATGCTGACCGCTGGCTTCCCGGCTGTCAAATCCCGGCAGGGTACTAATGACAGGCATCGAAAACCCGACGCCTGTCATTATACCTACGCCGGGAGCCCAATGTCCGGCATACGGAACCGATCCCCCACACTGTGCACAGCAGTTTTCAGATGCTGGATGTAATAACACATAATATAATACTGCACAGATGAGCTAGGTAGATACAGTACAACAGAAGATAGCATTCTATTCTGTACATGTTAAAGATATTTCATTGCTTTATACTGATTAGACATTTTTTTCTGTTGATTACACAGTAATTCAATTATAGTCTTCCTACAATTATGTCAGAGGCCATAACCCTTTTTCATCTCCTGCCTTTTTCCCCTGCTGGGGATGGCTAAGTGCTAATCACATTGTATAGCTCACATCATACTGTGTGAGGTTATTAGCACAATCTGTTCAAATCCACCAATAAAGAAACCGTGAGCAAACATTTTCACATTTGTTTAAAACAAGTGAATAATCAGACATAAATTCTAGTATGATTATGTTCCAAGAATGTTTTATAGCCTATATTCATTGTGTTCCTATAATCATTACTTCTAAAAGGAACCTCGAGATACAGTTTTATTTACCGTATATATGCTATAATTATTAACATGATGCATTCACATTGTGACCTAGCACAGAGCATTGTCTTGTTGAATTACAAAACACATTTTAGCAACCTAATTGCATTAGATATATATACGAAGTAGGTTTATATGAAAATAATGTGCAGTAGCAGCACAAATGCTGTATCGTCTTGCATTTTAACTTCATTCTCTTGCATAGAGACAATAAAAACAAAACAAATGAACCTGTTTTAATTGGTGTGTATAGGTAAAATAAGATGACATCGATAGTAGAGGGAGGGGGGGTTGTTGATCCTCATGATGTTAAATGTGTTCCATTGAAATAACAGGTCATTCACAACAATCCAGCTTCTGCGCACAAATCCAACAACATAGAACCAGATACTCTAATAAACAATAGGGGGTATATCCATTCACATCTATATAATAAGCAAGAACGCGTGTCCATCTGTCCACCTATTTGTCCTGTATGCACAGCCAGAGTTTTGAACCTAGAGCCCGATTCAGACCTGCTCGCTAGATGCGTTCGCATGCAGCCAAAGTACGCAAATCCTGCGATCGCATGGCAAGTCATTAGCACGCCCACTATGTCTTAGCATTCCAACGCAGTGTGTATTTAGACACCCACCAGCCTGTCTTAAGACACCCACTTTCCTTTAGTGATTCACGTCATCTCCAGGAAGTGTATGTAACAATCAGTAACATCGAGTACCATCGGAACCGTATGAGGCACTTGTGGCTGACCGTACCCTACCGCAAGCACTGTGAGCGCTACAGTGTGTAATTCAACCATATGACGTGTACTATGATGCTGCGTATTAATTATGCACACCTCTGAAATGGTGTTAAGATGCTCCGACACACCTGCGTTTGCACCACCACTCCGCCGTGTCCATCGACCAACCCCTGTCACCACCCACAAATGACTCATCCTGTCACTCAATCTATATACAAGGGGCGATCGCTTATTGATCACACGGACTGGTTCGCGCATGCACACTGCGATGCATACGCATGCGCACATTGCAAACATCAGAGGGCTACCTGCGAACGCAGCCTAGCGAACGGGTCTGAATCAGGCCCCTAGCGCTATCACATTTGTCATGGTGGTGTAGTTTGACCAGGATTAGGTTTTTGCCATGGTTTGAACTTGTCAGGGCCACACACTGTCACACAATCCTTAAAAATGGGTACACTCTTAAATTACACAGGTTGCAGGGTGGGCTACAGCAGAAATTGTCTGTCTTCAAAAAATCAGTGCGAAAGATACAAAAGTATACTTTTAAACTCAGTCTGAGCAAACTTGATGCAAGTTCATCTTAAATCCAGAGCCTCTTTGTTTGCATGCAAGGGAATAACAAAATCTTTGTGGGCCACATAGCAAGATCTTAAACGGGCCCCCCATAGGTAAAACAATGAATACATTTGTCCCCACACAAAGCCCATTCATGTTATGCAGCACAGAACCCATTCAGGTTATGCCGCACAGTAGTACCCCTTATACACATTATGCCATGCAGTAGTAGTGTCCCTTATATATTATGCCACAAAGTAATGCCCTTTTCAGATTATGCCACATAGTAGTAGTAGCCCATATAATACATTATTCCACACAATAGTAGTGTCCCTTACACATCATGTCCCCTCCCTACCAATTTATCTCCCTGTGACCCTCCAGTAGCCCCGTGTCCCTTACAGATGCCTCCTGCTGCATTTGCATTTTAGTTTTACTAGATAGCACAGCTGCTTCCCTGTGGAGGTCCAATACCATACAAATCAGAACCAGGCCCATAGAAAATAGTATTGAAGTTTCTGTACGGTAAAATATCATAAACAGGAATGACAACATGCTGCAAGGCACAAATATTCCATAAATATATTGTATAATTGCCATCTCATTTTTTCAACTTTAACTCTGACACCCACAGAAGTTACTAATTTATTAGTCATAGTTGTGTTTCCTTTGTAACTGACTGATCAATCTGTGATCAAGCCCAGATTTGTGGAAAGGTATTACTGATTTTAATAATTTATGATATACCTTGTATATGCATTTGATGCTGAATTATTAACATGTCTTTTATTTTTATATATTGCATGCAGTGGGGATTGGCAGCACAGAAAAAGTGGCTTGCAGTGCAGTCAGTGACAACAATAGCTGAAAATTAAATATTTTTTAATAGGTAAGTACCTTCTGATTACATATGCAAAGGGTGAAAGGAGCATGATACAATAATTATGTGACTTTACAATTTTACACACTATTTTTATTGATGTTAGTCTTATTCTAATAGGTAGAATGATCTATAAGCATACTAGCCTACATTTAAAAAAGCATTTCAGGGAGATTGTGAAAGCAACACCTATGAGCACGGTGGTAAAGTAGACTGGTAAAGTAGACTGGTAAAGTAGACTGGTAAAGTGGACGTGTGCTGCTACATCTGAGAGGCATGTCAAAAAATTCCCTTACATCCAAATGTAAACGAGCCCCAAAGCAGTTAGAAATATCTACATGTATTGTGTTTTACAAAGGGTTTCATATAAGTGGCCACAATAAACCTTATAAGAAAATGCATGTAGCCGTGGGGATCATTGTGCCTTATAACCAATGCAGGGAAATGACACGGATTATAAATTTTTAATGTGTATGTGTATGTATGTATATATATATATATATATATATATATATATATATATAATTTCTCAAGCATATAATAGCTACATAATGGGGGTAAGGTGCAATCAGGGAAATTGCTAGACTTTTCATGGAATCAGGGATATTGCTACTTTTGAATCTCCCTGACTATGGGGGAGATTTGTCAATTACATCTATAAGGCATATCTAAGATTTGAAATGTAGCAAATGTAAAGGTGTATACTAAATTACATTAGGTATTCCTAACTAGGGCTGCCAATAGGAAAATTGGGCTCCATTGTGGCAGCGGCATTCTGCATCATTGAGAAAAGCCTGGAGGATAATGTGACTGCAAGTCCACCTCCAGGAAGCCTAGACTTTATCACAATAAGGACCAATAGGACTCTACTGGTTCATGCAGCCACTTGTCTCTCTTCTACCCTGCCCTTAATCCAGCATTATGGGGGGGGGGGGTGATGGGCAGATGGGAATGGAGTCACAGGACCCCTGAGCAGAGGACTATTTTCTGCTACCCATTATAATCCTAGCTAACATACTGTATGCCTTTATCTGGCTAATTCACACCCACTCATCTATATTCTTGGCACACCTGTCCTCCCTCCTAACCACTATCTTGATCATATAAAATGTATTGCTGTAAATTTTAAGACGACATATGAAAGTAATTGGCAAAACTTTTTTTCTTTCATGTTTGCCTTTTGCCACAATTCTGCTTTAAGTCGAACAATAACTGAAAGAAACATATATTGTTACGTTGTATGTGTAACAATACAGCTATATTGTCTTACCTCACCTTGGCTGTTAGAATTGCTTTTCTTAATCAAAATGTTAATCAGGCTTTGCTTGCTACATGCTTCTGAGAGCTGCTTGGTAGCACACCCATAGGACACTTATATCACTAAGAATTACCGATTAATGCTGTAGGTATAAAAAGTCCCCTAGTTTACTATATAAAAAGTAGATGTATTTATCTGTATCCGTTAAAGTTAGTATACTGAAACAGAGTTACAACTATATAAACATACTCAGGTATTACTGAATGTAGTGCAGGTGATCGGACTGATGCCAGTCTGAGCAGACTACAGAGACTGCTGCAAGACATGCTGACAAGCAGGAGCCAAAATGCAGCTTCAGCCTCTGTGTGCTGAGCAGTCACATGAGCTGAGCAAACTTCCCAATGCTCTCCCTGCCAGGCCAACCATATAGCAGTGAGTGTATAAGGACACGAGCTGCCTGCAGGTGCTGAAAACAAGCTGACCCAGCAGGGGCAGATTAGATCATCTCAGGAGGCTACAAAGCAAAAAGCTGTAGCTGGAGCCACAAATACAGGCAGCTAGAGACTGTGCAGTAGAAAGTGAATGGAAGGGGGGAAAGGAAATGAAGCAATTGGAAAAGGGTGATAGAAGGGAAGATAAAAGGGACCATAGGAAAGATAGTGGAGTGCTGGACAAAGGCAGTTAGTGAAAAGAAACAAACAGAACATTTGCTCAATTAAGAGGAATGATAAGTCACAAAGGCAGTAAGTCAGTCAAATGAACAAATTAAGAAAATATATGGAAACAATTTATAGACAATTGGCATGATGGAAAGAAGTAGTTTAATGAGTCAAAAAAGAATTCTGGGACTTTTTGAGAAGGGGTGCGGTATAAAAGATTGACAGTGTCTAGATAGACACTCAGTGGATTGACAACAGATGGCAGACAGACAATAGGTAGACAGGGACAAAAGGTCGACAGGTACCAATGGTCAACATTCATACAGTATGGTTGACAGTGCAAATGGTCGACAGGTACAAAAGGTCAACAGGAACATATTATCGGCACACATGGTCGACACAAAAATGGTCGACACATATTAAGAAAAAATTCAGTCTAATCTTAACCCTAACCCTCCTCCTAGTGCCTAACCCTAACCCTTCTCCTGGTGCCTAATCCTACCTCTCCCCCAAGTGCCTAAAACCTATACCTAACCATAGCCTAACACTAACCCTTCCCCTACTGCATAACTCTAGCCATCCCCTTCTGAAGCCAAACAATAACCCTCTGGAAAGTGCCTAACACTCACCCAAACCCTAAATCTAACCTTGAAAGTGTTGAAAAAACATGTGTCGAACAGTTTTGTCAATCATTTGTCAGTTAACCTTTTGTCCCTGTCGACCATCTGGTGTTGACCTACTGAGTGTCTATCTAGACACTGTCGATCTTTAGTCCGGATACCTTGAAGATGAGGAGTAATGCAGAGAGAAAGGGGGGGTGGACAGAGAAATATGTGTACATGTACTAAGGGGTGAAGAAGGGAAATAATGAAAAAGAATGAAAATCTTTCCTGACTTGAATCAAAGGAATTTATTTAGCTTCTGGATAAAAATAGCATAATTTTCAGTGCTGCCATAGACACCTAGGGCAGCGCTAAAAGTCCCAGATATTACTAAGTTGAGAATACACTTACCATCTCCAGCACCAACATTACCTCCCTAAGCTTCAGAAAACTGACTTACAGATGTGCCCAGCTAGTTTGTTGCTCATAGCGCGCCATTCAGGCCTCCTGTGTCGCACCATGGAACATTACGTAATGGCTGTACTTTGGCGTACCGTGGTATTCTACAACGAAAGATTAGCCATGGCATGTAATACACTGCTTAACCTCTACGAGGCGAGTGCTCCACTGATAAAATTTGTACTGCGGTGGGATGTTGAGAGAAATGCTTTCAGTTCAGTAGAGTTCTTTAAAATAACTGAACTTCAGTTACTCTGTCATTATATAATGCTTAGTGTGCATCTTCTGGTCAATGTTAGCTACTGTACGGCTGCTTTACTGGGACTCGGTACAGTAATATGCATCTATTGTAGGGTCACTTTTGGGGACAGGTACTTTGCAGCACTACAAGTTGCTCCACACATAGCACAGGAGTGCTGTGTAACTCGCTAGCGCCGAGCGCCTTTTATGCCTCTTTTATGTGTCTTTTACCCTAAAATGCGTCTTATTAGCACAAGCAGCTTCTGCTGATTAAAATTATATGCAATAGGCAATGTGTACATTGTCAATAGCGGGCTCAGCATGCGGCAGCATTGAATAGAAGCGAATGATGGTGGGGGTGGTGGTGAGCAATACATTGAGCTCAATGGAGTTGAATGGCAATTGGGTGATGGTGGGGGGAGGTGGTGAAGGAACCTGACATGACCTCTCTTTATGAAAAACTTGACCCCTGTTATGTGTACAATACAATGTCTACTATATAGCAGAAATGACAACTGGTGGGATGTCGAGAGAAATGTTTTGAATCTAAGGTCACAGGAGTGCTGTGTGACTTGGTAGCGCCTAGCACATTTTATGTGTCTTTTTACCCTAAAATGCATCTTATTAGCACAAGTAGCTTCTGCTGATTAAAATTATATGCAGCATGTCTATGTTCTGTGAGCCAGTAAGGGTGTACCTGCAAGCAAATCACTATGTTAAAGAGTCATAGTCGTTATTAGTGTAACGTAATGTTTCGCGTGCAGATAAACCCGAACTGGCTCACAGAATATAGGCATGCTGTATATAAGCAGAAGCTGCTTGTGCTATCAATTTGATTTGCTGTATGATTCAGATGCATTTGAAGGTAAAAAGTCGCATAACAGATGCTCGTGCTACCGAGTCACGCCATGCCATAACAGAATTCACAAACACCACCAAGTGATTTATTTTTAATCTAGTAATGAAGATTCAAAAGAAAAAAAAAACCTTCCTCGATTCGAACCCCGGACCCCAAGGTGCAAGGCGCAGACTTTACTCACTAGCCTACACACTCTAGCCATGTTGAGAGCTGCACCTGTCATGTATGTGATGTGAAGTGTGCAAATTAAAGCAGGCTATGTGTACAATGTCAATAGCAGGCTCAGCATGCAGCAGCATTGAATAGAAGTGAATGATGGTGGTGAGCCATACAATGAGCTCAATGGAGTTGAATAGTAATTGTGTGATGGTTGGGGGAGGTGGTGAAGGAACTTGGGTGGCAATACACAGAGAGGAAGGGAAAAGGGAAGTGCAAAGTAGTGTATTTTAAAAGTATTGAACCTGACATGATCTCTCTTTATGAAAAACTTGCCCCCTGTTATGTGTACAATACAATGTCTACTGTATAGCAGAAACACCCGAACTGGCTCACAGAATATTGGCATGCTGCATATCATTGTAATCAACAGAAGCTGCTTGTGCTATCAATTCGATTCGATGAATGATTCAGATGCATTTGAAGGTAAAAAGTTGCATAAAAGACGCTTGTGCCACCGAGTCATCATGACTTAGTGAAAGCTGTGCATGCCTGTGACCCCTGTCTGAGCCCATGAGACAAATATATATACATATATATATATATATATATTTTAACAGTACAGGACTCACACACATACTGTACTGTTATTATTTAATACTTTATTACACATTCTTCTACAGCCCTGATTCCATGACCAAAATGCTATACATAGTGTACCCAATCACAGCTTCTGTCAGTCAATCATCGGGTGGTAAAATATCATGTTAATGTGAGATTTCATGCTACGGTTCTCTACCTATCAGACCCATCCCATGCCCACAGTTCTGTCACCTTACACTCCACTCTGCAATGGTGCCAGTGGGAGGGAGAGGAGCCCCAGCTATTATATACCACTCTGAAACCGGACCCGCTTTCTCTGACTGGCACCAAATCACTCCCACCTGTATCACTCTGCCTCATTCTACAACTGTCACCAATGTCTGTGAAATGTATATGGGCAGTCTATTGTAGGGAAACTGAACTGGTAGGGTAAGATAAATATTGACTGTAATGCACACACTACAAGCGGCACTTAAATTATGCAGGCTAGTACTGGCTCCATTTACTAATAAAGCTTATGTACAAATTAATAGACAGCTCAGCTATATTAATGAGACTTCTTTGGGAGTATAGCCAACATATAAATCATAGGCGGCACTCCAGGACTTATAAACAAAGTACTTTGTATTGAAAGTATGTCACACAACACTGATGTTTTGGAGTGTACAACACTCTTTTTTTTAAGTTAACATATATAATCAAGTAAAAACAGTCTTACCTTAAGTAACTCACCACCTTCTGTAACACACTCCCCGTTCCGGCCCTGGCCGCTCATGTGCTGGGTGCCGGTGTCCGGCCTGGATGACGTAAGCTGACCAATGTCGCGCCACCAATTGCCTAGCAACCAGTATCAACATGAGACTGCATACATTCTCCAGTAGGAGCAGTCACAACAAATAAACTATGTACAGTATATAAACCCACAACCTTAAATATCAACATAATTGTGGTATACAACTTAGTAACAGAATATGACAAAGGCAACAATCATAACAATTACATGAGAAGTGTTACCAATCTCCCTCTATGTTGAAAAATGTTGTGTTGTGTGACATGCTTTAAATACATAAGACTTAGGGCCTCATTCAGACCCACTCGCAAGCGGCTGTCCGCTCGCAAGTGGGTTGATGTTGTGCACTGCGCATGAACATGACGGAGGAAGCTCCGTCGTGCGCATGCGCGAGATGCGACGAGCGAAGGACTTTCCTTCGGTCGTTGTGTCTGATCAAAGGAGGCGTGCTGTCGATGTTGATTGACAGCACGCCCCCTTTGGTGGGCATGCCGGGGGCGTGTCTGCCAGACGGAGGCATTCCCAAGGGAACACCTACCATCAGAAGCCGGCCCCACTGACATCACTAGTGATGTCAGTGGGAGTGATTTTGGCTCTGATAGCGCCAAAATCACACCAGGGCTTGTGGTCGAAAAACCCGACCACAGGCTTCTGGTCGCACTGGCGATGGTCACGATGGTCAAGACCATCGCGACCATCGTCCTGCATGCTCGTATGTGCTGTGGGTGGTGACCCACAGCTATACGAGCGAACAGGAGCTCGCTCCATTTTTATGGAGGACGGCCCTCATTCAGAGCGAGCGCTCTGCTCAGAGCGTCCGGCTCTGAATGAGGGCCTTAGTTTATAAGACCTGGAGTGCCGCCTATGATTTACTTTTATACACATTCATATAGAGGAGCGCACCGAGTCATAAAAGATGGAGAGGAGATTGAGATTGAGTGCTGGTCCATTCTGCAATATATATATATATATATATATATATATATATATATATATATAGAAATCCAGACGTGCGGCACTCTAATAAATATATATCGAACAACACCAATATATTACATCAATGTTTCGGTATTTTAATATACCATCTTCAGGATTAAGTGTTATTCGATATATATTTATGAGAGTGCCACACCTCTGGATTTCTATGTTTGTTTATGTGAGGGCACCTCAGCCAGCTACATCTGTTATTTGGAGTGCCAGACCCCCTGGATATACAGTATATATATATATATATATATATATATATATACATATGGTTGCTGAGAGGGGGGGAGTGGGTACAAATTACCCAGGCTCGGGCTTCCTGAGGTTGAGTCCGGCCGGTGTCAAAGGAGGCCTGGCATGTGCTGCGGGGGTGTCCAGTGGATGTCGCGAGTGATCTGATGGGTGTCGGGTGAAGTTCGGCAGGTGTCATGTGAGGCCTGGCATGTGCGGCAGGGGTGGGTCCTGCAATAGGGTCCATCAGGTGTTGTGGGGGAGTCCGGCGGGTGTCACAAAGTGCCTGGCGTGCACTGCAGTTGGGGGAGCTCGGCATATATACCACACCCATGCCACTAGTGATTGGTCATTGATCTGTGACGTCATGACACCAGGTCACGTCATGATGTCACGGCTGCCAAAAAATACTTTGGTTTTTGGAATATTTTGGTTAATAGAATTATGGATATGGGAGACTCCTGAGGGGCAATGGTGGGGGCCTGGATCTGACGCCACCCCCCTACCTCACAGCAGCCCAGCACACAGCGTGTGCTGAGCTGCAGTGGGGGACTGCTCGTGGCTGCTGAGCAGCAGCCACAGCAGTCTCCTATGCCTGTGGGGGGGAGCGATCATACTGATCGTGCCCCCCTGGCTTTGCGCCGGGCTGAAGGGGCTAAGATCACCTCCTCGCCAGCGTGCAGCACCGCAAAGCAGTGATGAAAATCTTTTTTTCTCCCGAAGGGGACATGGCCACACCTCCCATGATTAGGCCACGCCCCCTTTTACTCAGGACCGCCGCGGCTCTTGGTGGGCCTGTAAATATATAGCAGATCCAAAAGTAGTGGCACTCATAGTCTGTATGACTGTATGGCTGTACCTGTCATGTGTTAGGTGTGAACACACCACATTGTTAAAGTGATACAAAGGGGTCTATTTACTAAGCAGCGTTAGGAGACAGAGTGAAAAGTGATAAGAAAGTGATAAGGTGCCAGCCAATCAGCTACCAACTGTCATCTCACAGGCTGTGTTTGAAAAATTACAGTTGGGAGCTGATTGGCTGGCACCTTATCACTTCCTTATCACTTTTCACTCTGTCTCCTAACACTACTTAGTAAATAGACCCCTAAGTCCTGTGAGTGCCACTACTTTTGGATCTGTCTATTGACTACGTATATTGGTTCCACCCAGGCAGGATGTACTATTCAAAGCATTGAGTGCCAGCACATTTGCATTTACTATATATACATACAGAGAGAGAGAGAGGGTAAGACAAGTATTGAACACATCAACATTTTTCTCAGTAAATATATTTGTAATGGGGCTATTGAAATGAAATTTTCACCAAATGTCAGCAACAACCCATGCAATCCACACATACATAGAAAACAAACCATAGATGTCCATAAATTAAGTTGTGTGTAATAATGTGAAACCACACAGGGAAAAAGTCTTGAACATGCTTACTGAAATTTATTTAATACTTTATACAAAATTTTTGTTGGTAATTACAGCTTCAAGATGCCTCCTGTTGGAGAAACTAGTTGCATGCATTGCTGAGGTGTGATTTTGGCCCATTCTTCCACACAAACAGTCTTCAAATCTTAAAGGTTCTGGGGGCCTCTTCTATGAACACTGATATTTAGTTATTTCCATAGATTTTCAATTGGATTGAAGTCAGGTGATTGGCTGGGCCATTCTAGGAGCTTTATTTTTTTTCTGAAACCAATTGAGAGTGTCCTTGGCTGTGTGTTGGGATCATTGTCTTGCTGAAATGTCCACCCTCGTTTCATCTTCAGCATCCTGCTAGATGGCAGCAGACTTTTATCAAGAATGTCTTGGTACATTTTTCCATTCATCCTTCCTTCAATCACATGAAGTATGAACAATACCATGGTCCTGAAGAATCATCAAAGACAATTTAAGATTCTAAGCCAGGAAAGCCTTGTGTACTACCCATCCCATAAGGGAGACTGCTACTTCAAGGCCTTGACAGTCAGACTCCGGCTGGTCATATGTACTACAGGTTGAGTCTCCCATATCCGTAATTCTATTAACCAAAATATTCCAAAAAACAAAGTATTTTTTGGCAGCCGTGACATCGAGACATGACCTGGTGTCATGACGTCACAGATCAATGACCAGTCACTAGTGGCATGGGTGTGGTCTATATGCCGAGCTCCCCCCACTGCAGCACACGCCAGGCACTTTGTGACACCCACCGGACTCCCCCGCAACACCAGATGGACCCTATTGCAGGACCCACCCCTGCCGCACATGCCAGGCCTTACATGACACCTGCCGGACTTCACCCGACACCCATCAGATCACTCGCGACATCCACCAGACACCCCCGCAGCACATGCCAGGCCTCCTTTGACACCTGCCGGACACCCCCGCAGCACACACCAGGCCTCCTGTGACACCTGTCGGACTCCCTGCAGCACATACCAGGCCTCCTGTGACATCTCCCGGACACCCCCTGCAAGGTATTCTGAAAACCAAAATTAACCAAAATCCAAAATGCTCCTGGTCCCGAGCATTTCGGATATGGGAGACTCAACCTGTAATATATTTACCAAAACACAATACAGCAGGTCTGGTATACCTGTGGCTCTCCGGCTGTTGTGAAACTAAAGTCCCAGCATACCCTCCCACTGATCAGCTGCCTGGTAACTCACAACAGCTGCAGAGCTAAATATTGGCCATGCCTACACTACAGAATCAAAACACAACACAAATATTTCTGTAAAACTCCTGGATATATGAAATACAACACCTCTCTATTTGGGCCAATAATTGCCAACAAAAAAAAATTTTGGAATGTTTCCTTTATTTCATGAGTGAAATCTTACTAATTTTGAGGTGAGAAAAACGAATATGACAAAGAAAAATATTTATTAGCTCTAGTTTCTGTGATATACAATAGGTGGAAGTATTTTATTTTAACGGATTAAGAGAAAATGATACATTTTAATTACATATGCCAACAATATTGAAAGTGCATTTGAAATTTTTTTAATGACAGTTACATAATAAGAGTTCTAAATTGATGGAATACCTTGCAGGTAATTTGGTGTGAAGAGAATCATGTGGTCACTTCATGAGATCGTTTTCCTACACAGAGACCCTAGAAGTTCTGCCTTCTCCTTTGACAAGTCAAGGTCTCGAATGAGATCACTAAATTCCCCTTGACTCAGTCGGTGCGGTATATCATATTTTTCCTCAAAATCAGGGTCATGGGATGTGGAAGGCTTGTTGGGTTCTCATCCTCCACACTGTCTTCATTTTCTACTTCAAGCTCATAATGTTGGGGTGGAGTAGGAACTGGTAAACTATCTGAATGTGGAATTGGTTGTGTAGTAGATGGAAGATTCGGGTATTGAACTGTTCCTCTTTTCTTCATGGACAATTCTGCCTTTATAGGTGGAGTCAAGCAGAAATAGCAGTCATCTGTATGGTTTGTAGGCTCCTGCCAAACCATAGGCACAGCAAAACCCATAGATATCCTGGTTTTCTACCTTCATACCAAAATAATGCAGATAGGCAGTCTTCACAAGAGGCATTAGATTGTGTTTCTGTGATGAAAATGTTATTTCACTACATATGTAACAAAAATTATTCACTAAATTTACACATTTTCATGGCATTTTGATTTGACAAATTGTATACTTCAAAAGCACTCCAAAACCAGAAATTCGGAAAAAATAAAAAACAGAAACAATATTAAACTCACAGTCACAGCAACAGTAAATATGTTTATAACCTACAAACATCTGGAGAACATTATTTTATGTCATTTGAGAGGTGTGACAACTCCCAAAAACAAAATTTCCCCCAAACTAAAAATGTAGACTCTAAAAAATGACATGTCACTGTATCTCCAAAGCAAGAGCTAATCGGTCATTTGTATGGTGATTTTTGAATTCAGCAGGTGAAAATACATAAGACTACGCTCATTTTGAGCCCGAAACATTTTCATTGTTGTGCAGTTTAATGACCACAAGACTTTTGAAAAAGCAATATCCATGGAACTTAGTAATATTTCTATATACAGAAATAGTGCATTAATATTCCCATATAAAGTAAAGACTACCATCTACAAATGTGTCAGTCACAAGAAAAAGACATCCTACCGCTCTTATTTAAGACATAAATAAGGCTGTAAAGCTAATTTTTAGGGAGATATATTAAATATTGTTATTAAATAGGATGTACAATAGAAACGAAAAATAGAACTTTAAAGTAGTTTATTCTTTTGCTGACATTAATTTTTCAATCCCGCAAATTAAGTAAACATGCAAAATACTGTATGTGTACATATGCACTTTAAAAAATAAAAATCAAAAGTAGGAAGTGGAGACACAAATTATTGTTTATGGATACCCCCTCAGATTTTTGTTACCTGAAAAAAAAATCGAAAATCTCTTGCTTTGCCCTATATTTTTAATCGGAGGCAATTTTTAACTTCCCGTTGCACGTTTACAGAAAGCACATTTTCTACATGAAATTTGATTAATATAATATACAATTTAATAAAGACAGCCACCTCACTGTCATGAATAATGTAAGACATAAGTTATCTAAGCCAAGAATATTTTAAACTTATAAATTTAATTAAATAAGGGACTTGTCCTAAAGTGTAAGAAAGTTGTACTTTCTAGTAATGTTTTTGCTGTTCCCACTAATATGGAGAATACACACACACACACACACACACACACACACACACACACACACACACACACGAAGGCTCATTGTTTATTTAATAGAATCAAAGAGGCAATGTGGTTATGCATTTCTGAAAATTACCTTTACTTTATCACTGGCATTACTATGGAATTAATTTGGGTGTATTCATTTGGTTGGTGTGTTTCTTGGGTATTGCAGGAATCTTGATTTCTTAGCAATAAGGTACTGTAACCAATTTTATACTGAACATGCCTCCTTTTTGTAATATCTGAATATAGTATCGCAGCAGCAATGTAATTAGGGTCATGAAGTTTACTGTCATTTTTCAAACACAGCCTGTGACATGGAAGTTATGAGCTGATTGGCTGGTACTTTATCTCTGTTCACTTTATCTCCATCCATGGCTTAGTAAATAGATCCCATAGTCCCAAGTATTAGAGATTTGTCCCTGGAAAGGTTTATTCATGAACTGTCTCCAAATTTTCAATACTTACAAACTGCTCAATGAAACATATCTTTGTCAGCCTCTTGGATCCATTTTTAATAATCTATTCTTATGTTATAGGCTTTAAACATTTATGGAGATAACTATAAAAAAGAAAGCAAAGTATGTTATATTTAAACTAAAGAAACAATGAGACCACTAGCTGAAGTGCCCGGCATTGCCCAGGTTTAAATTTTCAAGTTTTTAAGTTTTATTATGTGATGTTTTCCAAATCCATCCAGTGGAAGGCCCAGAACAGGCTCCCTGGGTCAAAAATCCTTTTGGCGCACTTCACCAAGAGGTCCGACTGGGACCCCAACCACTCCACTAGGCATCCCAGACCAATTGCCACCCCTCTTTGAATTTTTCATCCAAATTCATCCAGAGATAGGCCCAGAACAGGCTCCCCAAGGCAAAGTTCTGCCCAGTGTACACCAAAGGGAGGTCTGACCGGGACCTCAACCCCCTAGCATGTTTTCTGGGATCCAATGTTACCACTAAGTGAAGTTTTCATCCAATTATGTTGCATCATCCAAATCCATCTAGTGGAAGGCCAAGAACAGGCTCCCTGGGTCAAATTCTGCCCGGCACACTTCGCCATGAGGTCCCAACGGGACTCCAACCACTCCACTAGGCATTTCAGATCAATTCCCACCACTCTGTGAAGTTTTAATCCAAATGCATCCAGTGGAAGGCCCAGAACAGGCTCCCTGGGTCAAAGTTCGGCCCAGTGTACACCAAGGGGAGGTCCGACAGGGACCTCAACCCTCTAGTATGTCTTCTGGGATCCTATGTTACCATTCAGTGAAGTTTTTGTCTAAATACATGCAGTGGAAGGCTCATAACAGGCTCCCTGGGTCAAAGTTCAGCCAAGCATACACCAATGGGAGGTCCGACTGGGACCCTTGCCACCCTAAAACCTGGCCAGGAACCAACTGGACCACCTCACATTGGTTTCATCTCAGTTGGTGTAGTGGTGTCCGAATGCATAACCTGGACAAACAAACAGACCAATTAATTTTATATATAAGATTACACAGCATTACTTGCAATGGAGCTGATTAATAGTTGGTAGCAAAGAAAAAAAAAGTAGTAACTTTACACCTTGGCAAAACCACATTGCATTGCAGGTGGTTCAGATATAAAATGTGCAGAGGGATTTAGATTTGGAAGGGGTGTGTTCTAGCTCAAATGTCAATTGCAATGCAAAACATATAAAAGCAGCAAGTATTTAACCTCCACGCAAAAAAAAAGTAATTGCACCCCTTGCATTGCAACATGGTTTGTCCAGGTGCAAAGTTACTCCTTTTTGTGTTTTTCACCAAACTCAGATAGGGATGGCCATCAACAAACAATGGTTAACAACCATCTATGGTTTGCAACCAATCATCAATAGATTGATGGCGGAAATTCAAAAGTTCTCCACCATCATTGGCAGAGTTGTCCACTCCCAAATACAGGGTGCACTCTGCTTAAGATGCCCCTTAAGATGCCTGCTAAAGATGGAAATTACTGAAGGCATTATTGGGATGTGGTTACGATCCTGACAAACGGGATGCCGTCTGCTGGAACTCCGGCACTGGAAACTCGATCGCTGAGAGAACACTGGTGATGGAATCCCGACATGACTGGGGATGCCGATGTTGGAATCCCGGCAGACGGCATGCCAATTGTAAGTAGCCCAGGGAAAGGGAAGCGTCAGTTGTGGGGGGGAGGGGGGTTAGTTTTGGGCACCCCAGGGGAACTTAGGGTTAGGCTCTTAGGCTGCGGGATGGAGGTGGTTATCACTGCCTACCAAAGCAAATGGAATCATTTCTCTGATCTTCTCATTCAGGGTTAGGCTCTAGACAGGGGCATTAGGTTCAGGCACTATCAGGGGCAGGTTAGGGTTAGGCACTAATGGGGGAGGGTTAGGGTTAGACACTAATGGGGGAGGGTTAGGTTTGGGCACTTACCGGGAGGGTTAGGGTACGGGGTAGGGAAGGTTAGTATGAGGGTGCAGGAAAGGAGAATTAGGGGGTAAATAATACAGTGGAACATTACTCACCGTTCCCAGGATTTGAACCATCGAGATGCTGCTGTCAGTGTACTGACAGTCGGCATCCCGTCCATCAGTATTTCTTACCGATTCTGGCATCTTCAATGGTGAACCGTTCGATGGCTACCACAATCAGCCTCATTGTACTTATATGCCAGTGTTGGCAGCTATGGAGTGTCATTTACACTACATTTAATGAAGGAAGACACATCAGAAAACTTGTGCTTGTATCCCAGCTACAATGTAATTATCTACTCCTTAGGGAGAACTGTTCATGTATCTCATTGATGCCTTTTGGGATGTTCTTTTTTTAATAAAACCTAAAAACTAAATGATTGATACATTGTTTAAAAAATTATATTGCAGCTTTCTTATTTCAATACAAAATATACACACACTGTACAACTAATTGAACCATGAGCAACAAGTTCAACAGAACTTAGCATGTCTTTTGTTTACTGTATTTTCATTAATGATTCTTAAGCACTTTGACCACAGTTACTGATGACTACAGATTAGATTGTCTGTGCTTACTGTGCCTCTTGCATAATCATCTGCTCTAAAATATAGAACAGTTAAATCTATGGGAAGGTAGAGGGAAATCACAAAGTGTATCTGACAGGGATGTTTTAAAGATCTACTGAAATATCATCTCAGTACAGCTGCTGAACTCAGAAAATTCTACGTTCATTGCATCTCTGCTTCTCCTTTGGTGGTACTTGCTGAATGCTTGGTGACATCAGATGACGCAAGAACTTCTGTGTACATGGGGAACAAGTGTCCTGGCTTGGTGTTTAGCAGCAAGTATGATGACAAAGAAAAATTCTGGTGACACACCTAATTCAAGCTAGCAGAAGATCACAAGAGCGGCCATGGAACAATAAAGCAAAAACCTTTTGCAGAACAATAAGTCAGCCAAAATGGATGCCAGAAGCTTGACATTTTTACAGTGACCAATTAATAATTCATGTCTCCATTTACACTGGCTTTACTCATTCCAACCTTACCACACTGCATGTAAAAAACCCCAGTAACTTTAGTCACCAATGGTGGCTTTAATATTGATGACTGCGGTGCTTCTAATTAATAGTTGTCACTGAGACTTTCCCTGCCACCAGCTACAATGTTTAATTAACTAACTTATATATCAATTATTTTTCACATCTCTTAGATTTTAAACTCATTTAGACATGACCATATTCAGGGCTGGTTCAGGATAGGAGGGGACCCATGTAAAATCTCCTCTCTCACCAGTGCATGCACGGTATGGACATTGTACCAGAGTCTACTGTACATGTCCAAATCTCTGGGAAATTGGTGTTGGCAGCATTCGTTAGAGAGGTACAGTAAGTATAGTATATGGGTGCAGGGTGTGCAATCAGTGGCGTCTTTCCCGTTGTGATAACAGGTGCGGGGAGGGATGCCATGCACGTGGTGATGCCATGCACCGCCAAAAGGGGGAGTGACCTCACAAGCAGAAGGTGTGGTCTCGTGGACATGGGGCATGGCCTCACGGCCAGAACCCAGCCCCGTGCCCATGGTTACCGTTATCATCACTGGGGTGGGAGTGCTTCCTCCCTCACTGTGACAGCAGCCGAGTGCTGCACTTAATGCTACAGTGCAGCACCCAGCTCCTGTCACTGAGCGGGAGCCAGCAACTTGGTGTCACCCCTTTGCAGGTAACAACAAGGTGTGGCCCGTACCCCCCACACCCCCTTGTGATGCCACTGTGTGTGATGTGGGCTCCCCTGGACTCAGCAGACCATGTTCATTACACACCCTTCCAGAGCCATAAATATGGGTGTGCGATCTGTGCCGTCACATAGGTTGCAGGATCCTGGGGGCAGCACCATCGCTGCCACATGGCACATGCATGTGGCTTGCAGGTTGCTTGGAATGGCACCCTGCAGCCAGTGGCGCTACTGCACAGCCACCCAGTGTGTCCAAGGGATGCTTCAGGCAGGCACCCTACAGCTTGTAGAGCTGCCCGGGGCATTAGGAAGCTCTTAGCAGTGCTCTACTTCCTAGAGCTGGCTGCCTTGACCCCTAGGTGTGATGACATGACGTAACAGGTTTAGGGGATGGGGATGACACAGAGCGCATTGTCGCCTTGTCATGGCACTGCACCCTGCATCCATTTTTAGCCCATATTTACCTTATGTTTCATACCATTATACTGTATGTTATTTACTTGTATCATGATCGTTTCAATCTATGGTATGTAATATTTTTGGCAGAGGCCTTAAGCTGTAGGGCTTGAGTCCACTGCACTGCACACATGGAATTGCAAATGAGAAGTAAAGCAAAATTTGAAAGAGAAGAGTGAAGATCTACTGAGGGGAGCCACACACATCACTGACCCCTAAAAATAAAAAAAACATTGCTATGCAGCCCAGCAATTTTGTTTTAAGCCCTTGTCACATAAATAAATCTCTCTCAATTTCATCTCTTTTGTACACAGCAATGTGCTCTGTTTATATCACAAAACATAATAATATAGAGATTCCTTGCCAAGGGCCGACACGATCCTGCCATAGCGCGTCATTACTTGCATAATGGAGAACCACTGTTATATTCAATTACAGATTCAACAAGGCTAGCATCCACAGATACAAACAATGCACAGCTTATAAATGTTGACCCTGAGCACCTTTAAATGGTTTATATATTTCTTGGCTACTGGCTTTTTCTCTTTTCCGGTAAAATACATTTTTTATTAATGTTGCAGCTTTAGTAGAATGATGGACAGCATGCACTTAGCTGAGGGATCTATCAATGACAGCAGCAGCTAGAACACGTGAAAGAAGGCTCTGAGTGCATTGTGCATGTGGAGTGGAGTCTGGTTTTCAGATCTCAGGGACAAAGAGTTTGTATAGTATGTTGTTTATCTTTTTCATAAAAATTGAACACACAGTTTGTAGAGATTACACGGTTTCTCATTTTGGGTCATCGGGGGCCACATGGATCCTTATAGTTAAGTATCCACCTCGCTGCAGGGGATGCTTAAGTAAAAGCAACTGTCCCCATGGTTAGTAGCGCAGCTACAGAAGTAGCTGCGTTACTGACCTGTCCCCCGACGACACTTCTGTGCATATGTGACCTGAGGTGAGGCATGCGCAAAGCCGCTGGGGAGGCAGTGTGAGGAGGTTGCGGAGAGATCCACTCAGATCCCTCTTCACATCCCCGGAACTCCTTCCCATAGGAAGGAGTGGGGCTATGAGAACAACTGAAGAAGGCGATTTTTCTCGCAAGCATACTCCGAAAACTTTCTATTTTCAGAGTTTGTTGAATATCAGATGGTCCTATTTAGACCCCTGATGATGAATGGCCCAATAACCTAAACACGCGGAAGCTAGCATTTCCGCATGGTTAACACGCCATTTATCATTTGACGAATAGGTCCCTGAGTTTTTTTAATTAAAATTAGATTATTTTAAAAAAGTAATAAATACTCGTAGTACTGTGCTGTTCTTACTTCTTCAAAAGACGCAAAAAAGTATTTTTTTAATGAATGGTTCACATCATATTAATTGTTCTGCAAAGGACATATTACTTTTTTAAGACAACTAAATGTGCCATACCTAAAGAATAATGTATAAAATGACACTAAGATTAATCAGGCAACTATTGATATTATAGTCTGTGGTTTAGCAATCTCCCTGCATCCTTCAGGTCTGACCCTGGCCACCTGTTGTGTTTCACTCTGACTGCAGTCCCCCTGGACTGTCTGACTGCTCCAGCCCCATCTGGGCTATGTGCACAGGGCAGCCCCTTGGTGTGGCAAAACTTAGTATTTCTACCCTTTGTGGGCGGATCTCTGTCCTCACACAGAATCTGTTGCTCACCAGTGCCACCTATGGTGATACTGTCACAAGTCATTAAGTGCATGGTGAGTTGGACTCATATTTGTACTATAAACGCAAGTGCAAACAGTGGGCAAAAGTATGAAGCATTTTTTAGAGGTTGTAGATCTGGAAGTTTCACAGGATGTGCCCAGATCATTAAGGATTGCACATAGTTTACTTCAAGAGGTTTTGGTTTTGGATTAGTGATAAAAACAGATTAACTCAAGTAACTTGGACCTGTGTTTGTTGCTATAGCATAATTAACATCAATAACATCATTTCCAGTCAATTTTGACCACCTCACAGCACCTGTAATCATGATGGAGGGACATAAATGCAATCCAAAATATGTGAGATCCGGTTTTTAGATCTGATTTCAGAACATGCGTATAGACCCAAGTCAGGACTCGGTGCTACTCCACGCCTCAAAGTGTTTCCGAACCAGGACTCTGTTTGACCAGAACCGAATCTCTCATTTCTAAATTCATCAAGCTCCAAGAATACTTCATTTTTGTAGCTTGACAGCAGTAACCTTTGCCATCTCCAGATGGCACTGATTCCCAGATCCATCTCCTTTTCTACGAAAAGGAGTCCCATGTTGCCCCTTCCAAAGGACGTCAGGTTCTTTGTGCGCATACGTGAACCCATGTTCACGCATGCGCACTAACACTGCCAGTCAGACTCAGCAGTGCTAAAGTAGCGATTATAAGGATGGCAGGAATAGTTGATCTTCGGATTAGTTATCTCCACATTGGAACAATGTTGAATTGCTCTGGTGATATAGAGATCTGAGTACTTACAATGATAAAAGGCAGTGTGAATTCTTGTACATATCTCTTCTCAATATGAATCAAAGGATTTTTACTGCTGACTGTTATTAAGACTGTCTAACAAAAGAGTTTAGTCTTTAAATAAATAACACTGAGGAGCCATTTCATTATAGGGGGCCAGGTGGCCCCCGAAATTAATGAATAGGCCCTTTAGTGTTATTTATTTAAAGACTTTACTCGTTTGCTAGATTTGCTAGCCACATTAATACAGGTACAGCCATAGGAAGGGTCACTGAAAAGGGGAGCATGAGGTTTTTCAGGTGTGCAGCTAAAACTTAAGGGCATCACGCAGTCTAAATAGAGTCTTCACCGTGTTATAGTGTTAGTGATTAGGGAGAGATTGTCAAGGTGAATCAAGTCATAATCATTCACAATCTGCTATTTCAGTAAGCCGTGATGGTCTCAGCTGGACAGTATTCCGTTATTAACACACTGTGTATAACTGCTTAGTGACAGTATTTCTGTAAAGGTTCTATATGATGTTACAGCCCTGTACAAAGACAAGTGCAGCTGATCAATGAATTACATGCTGGCAACAAGACATGACAGTACTAGGAATTGCCTGGATGTAAACCCTAGAGGCACTGCTTAGAAATGAAAAAGTGAAGCAGAAAAATGTGCTAGGAGAAAAGTACAACAAAATAAAAAATAACATATATTCAGGTTTAGCAATAATTGTTGTTTTAGGGACATACATTCAGAGCTTTGTAGTTCATTCTTTACTCTTGTAAGCAATGCCTTAGTGATAGTGACATAGTAAATTGCATGGTATTGATTTAAAGCACAACAGATTCCAAAAAATGTCATTTTTATATCTGAAACTAGAAAGTAATACACATAGGGCCTGATTCAGGGATGTCTGCTAATGTGATCCCGTACGCAGCTGCTATGCAAAAAATATGCAAATGTTGCAGATGCTGAGAAATGTATTGAGACGTCCACCTTCAGCTTTGCAAATCCAAACATCTGCATACAAATACACAGCATTAGTGGCAGATCCATCGATCCATACCCTATGGCCGTGTGGAATGGCTACATGTACTAAGATGTGATTAACAATCACTGCGTACGGGGCCACAGACGCAGGCTGTGGTATGCACCAAAAATGGTCATGACACATCTGTATTTTTTGCCGGCACTCAATACTACCTCCTCCAAACACTGAGAGTAGTCACTATGAGCTACTTTGATGCATGCACCATGCGACTAAAGGTGCCTACACACTTAGCAATATTTTACACGATTTGCCCGATTTTGACGCGTCGTGGCGACAAACCGTGTAAAATATGTCCTAATGGTGAGTGTCTGCTCACGATCACGATGCCGATGCACGTACCCGCTGGTCGTCAGATCTGCCGTGCTGTAGGGCAGATCTGACAATCTCAGTCACGATGCACTGGAATAGTTAGGAGGCACAATTGAACGTTTGTCACAGTTTTTAACACCAAATCGTGCCCACAACTGCACAGGGAGCTGCTGGGGAGAGATCAAGGGGAAATCGGACACAATGTTTGATCGTGAGCACATCGCCAAGTGTGTAGGCACCAATTAGACACATGCGCAGATTGCCGATAATAGCATACATCTCAGATACCCTGATATTGCGCTGCAGCTTTCCTCCTTATTGAAAGACATAGGGCCTGATTCAGAGCCGCTCGTAAGCAGCCGCTCGTTCGCTCCGAGCGATGTTTGCCCAACTGCGCATGTGTACGGATCGTTATACGCATGCGCGAACAAGTCAGTGCGGTCGAAATGCATGTGCTCGCAAAATAGCGAATGCCTGAGAATTTGAGTGACAGAAAGAGGCGTATATGGGTGGTAACAGGGGAAGGTGCTTGAAAACGGGGAGTGGAGATCCGAAAGCAGGCGTGCTTAAAGGTCAAAACGGGCGTTTTATGGGTGTGCATAATTAAAACAGCAGCGTCATTGACCACGTCACTGGGTTATTTTATAGCCAGAACTGCTCGCAAAATTGTGGTAGCAAAAAACAACCACAAGAATAGCGAGCAGTTCATACCCTGTTCGATGTACTCGATTAATCTAATAAATAGCGGACATGACGTAGGATGCGGGCGGCCGGGGGGCGTAGTTTCCCAAAAAACGACCGCAAGTTTTGTTCCCTCGTTCAGACCTAGAGGCGTGAACAGACCGCAAAGAGCGAACGGTTCATTTGAATAGCCACCTCTATTTTCTGTACGAGCGAGCGCTAATTGCGTCCGGCTCTGAATCAGGCCCATAGTTGACAGATCATCCCATATATTTAAAATAGTGACCTGAGGAAATCTGATAAAGCTTAAAAGGTTGAGACTCCATTCATTTACCACAACCAAGGCAGGTGGAAAGGCCACAAAGGCTTGGGTCTAGGTTAAAAGAAGTACTGGGGTGACATGTCCCTTCATTTTACAGTATGTGTTTTTTATTTTAGATTGTGATTATTATTTACTTTAATAAAGTAAAACTGCCTTGTTTGAATTTTTTATTTGACAAACATAGCATGTAAAACAGGGGTTTAGACAATGTACAAATACTTTTGAAAGTAGGTGGCGCATCACAGAAAAGTGTGGGGCATAATATTTGAATCCATGCAAGTATATGATACAACTAATTCATACTTTGTATTTCTGTTTAGAAAGTTTACAAACCAGTCACTCACTCTCTGCCTACCCAGGCTAGAGGGTCAAATTCATACTTGCCAACTCTCCCTGACACTCCGTGAAACAGTAGCAATCTCCCTGACTCCCTGAGGAGTTTAGCATTCTCCCTGATTGCACCTTACCCTATTATGAAACTGTTATATATATTAAAAAACAATTATATATATTCAAATGGGATTATTAGTATCAATTACCGGCATTGGTTATAAGGCACTGTGATCCCTATGACTACATGCATTTTCTGTAATGGTCTCCCGGCGTAGGTTAATTAACCCTCGCCGTGATTCTGTAGTGGAGATTTCCGGCGGACGGCATAGCGACCGCCGGCATGATAAACGCATACCCTTATTTTGACCTGCTTTTTTGTTAAGGGGTCAATTCAATCACAGTCATGGTGGTGATGCCCACAATATAGTTTATGTTTCATATTTATGCTACATTTACGGTAACCCCGAGAATTTGTTTTTTAGAAGGCATCTCTATGGGGCTGAGAACAAAAATATGTGGGTGCTGTTGCTTGCATTTTAATCCCATTGCAACGTGACATCACAGGCAATTCCCTCTCTTTTGTCCACAATTTTACTAAATTGAATTGACCCCTATATGTTGGGAGTCATGCAAGACACTGACTACACAAAGGGGCTCATTGCAGTGCACGCACTTTTGATCGCAAATTCCTGATTATCAGGAATCTGCACGTTCGCAGGACCCATTGTGAATGTGCAGAATGGGTCCTGCATAGTCACATGCAGCCCCTTCTGTGCCTTTACCTGATTGACAGGAAGAGGCATTTATGGGGCGGTGCGGGCACAGGGTTGCCCGGCACTCCCGGAAATGGGGGTATGTTCGCCCCGTTTTCCGGTAGTGGCAAGGGCAGGGACGCAGTGTCCTGGCCTTGCAAGCAGACCAGCCTGAGTAAGCTGAGGCTTATTCAACTGGCTGGCGGCCCGGTGATATCCACCATCGCGACCATCGACCACCAATGGTCAAGATGGTGGTCCCAGTCTGTGACCTCCGTCGCAGTGCTGGGATCACAAATGCAGCAGGGGTGTCATACACCTCCTGCTGCATCTGCATAATAGCAAAGACGGAATTGCAAAGCTGCCTGTGTGCAGCTTTGCAATTGCAATTCTTGCTGAATCACCCCCAAAGGCATTTAAATCATTTGCTCTCTGGCCACAAGCAGAAAAGCAGCACCCAAAAAGTTGAACAGAGGATCAATGTCATCTCCTGTGGCAATGTTCATTTCTTTTGCTTCTACCGTGCTGCGGCTATCACAGGCAAATATTGTCAACACTGAAATTAGTAATACAAACCAAGAAAAAACAGCTTCTACACTGTAGTCTATGTCCCACAAGTAGTTTCTACTATATCAAGCAGATAACAAGGTCATTTATTTGGGATTGTAGCAACTGACAGATTCTGGATATTCAAATTCTCAGTTCAAAAACATGCTATTTAAACTTTTTTAAGCAGACAACATTTTTACTAGCATCTTCATATTCTGATTGGCATGATGAAGGATTTTACTGAGAATTGCTAATTTTACATTCTAAAGTGCAAAAGCAAGGGGCTACATGAGTGAACGATGTGATAAGTGTAAAGGAAGGGGCATAGATTTGTGTACTATGGGCCTGGCAGGACAAGTGATGATGGGTATCAGTGATTGAAAATAAAGGACTACTGTCTGAGAGGCTAACTGGTTATGCTGTGCAAGAACAGACAAGAGCTCTCGGTAAAAGGAAAGGAAAAACACTCTAAGATTTCCCTTCTTACAAGCAGCTGAAGCTTGGTGACTGAGTGTAGCTTCCTGTGATTCAATAGCTACATTCTCTGACAGGGACTCGCAGAATCAATGAGTGGGCTGTGGGCTGTAACACACAAATCTGCCTGGAATTCACTGCAGCTCTATAATTCCAGTTTGCACCTATGCAGCTACTAGGCAAGTGTGTAACACCAAGTAGTATGACAGAGGCAGACCACATACCAGTACATCCCACTCTCTTACACAACCATTTGCAAATAGTGGGTAGGTAGTCAAAAACAAGTCTTATTCTGGTAAGGATCACACTCTGCCCCCTCTAATGTGTGGTACAAAATATGCTTCAGCTATAATACAGTAAAGAAACAGGAGTCATCAAAATCTGATAGCTCTAAGAAACACTGTGCTACTGCATGAGATATTCTTCTAATAGCTAAATAAAATAAAGAATAAAAAACCCCAAGCTGAAATTAGTGGCAGTTATTTGTATGTTGTAGAAACTAAGGGGCATATGTATCAAAGCTTGACCTGAGATAATATTGTGAGATATATATCACCAACCAATCAGCTTCTAACATACATTTTGCAGGCTGTGTTTAAGAAATGATAGTTTAGAGCTGATTGGTTGGTGATATATATTTCACAATTTTATCTCACATCAAGCTGTGATACATATGCCCCTAAATGTGGGGGTGTTCTCCTGGATGTTGTGAAATGCTACATAGACTCAGGGTTAGTGTGACAGATTGACAGATTTACAGGACATGCACGCTGTCCCCTTTAGATTTAATTTTTTCGTTTCATTTCATACATTTTTTTATTTACATATTATATACAATTAACCACACACACGATAACAGCTGAATTAGTCTCATGCACTTAACTTGTACTGATTGTTTTGCAGTGGTGGTTGGAACAAACTACTGTACAGTGGACGGAAGAGAATGGCTCAACATATAAAACATGGTCTAGGTGTGCCCAAAATGTAAATCCAGGTCTGTATGGTTGTTCTTGAACACACGATGAAGTAATGCCACACAAAGGCAGGACTCATGTTACTACAAAAATTTTTTACAAGCTTTATTGCTCATGCCAAAACACCCCTGCAAATGCCATCCTGTATTTCTCTCCACCACCCACAGTGCATCCGGCCAGGAAACAATCAGTTCAGTGATCACCACTTTGTGTGAAAGCAGTTGAGAGAGAAAGCCCAGAGTTAACTCCCAGGCAATGCTACACTGATGCAGCAAGGGTTTGTGCATTGGCGCCAACATCAAGAAATCCTGCTTTCTTTGGCTCTCTTATAAATAATGCTTTCTTTCTCTAAGATGACCTTCACAGTCCCCACTTATTCTTGATGTTGGTTGTATCTGTATTCTGTGTATGTTGTAATAGACCTGCACAATACTTACTGTACATTAATCTTTATTTATTATATACTACTGTACTATCCTTATTCCACTATAAAATACAGTAACTCAGTCTTGTAACAAATAATAACAATGATATGACAGCAATACATGGTCAAATATATTTGGATAAAGCAGCACTACAAACAGTCTTCTGCTTTTCAGCAGTCAGGGAGCCTTTTTATCATTAGTCTCTAGCATTACAGGCTGACTAAGCTTTCTGCAATCAGAATACAAAGGGTTACTGAGTGACCATCACCCAGCCAGAAAGTCAGAGATTTTTTTTTCTTTTTTTCTTTTTTAATCTTCACCAATAAGAGTTAATGAGCTAGTAGCGACAAATAGGTTAATAGAGACACCACTGACACCACACTGAGTAATTGCTGTAATAATGATCCAAATACTCTACAGTCCAACACACAGATGATTTTATATGGTCCACACATAATTACATCTAGACTATAGGACCTAACTCAGAATTCCTCCCAGTGGTCCCATTAGGGGACAAAATAGTGTTTGAGGATGAAAAGCTGTCCATCAAATCCTGTCTTCTTCCTGCCCCTTCTCATTACTAGTTGCTAAAGGTCACTTGGGTATCCAGAGCCCAGCACATGAGGCTGGGAATATAGAGGCATTTTAACTCTTCTATAGCCAGACTTCAGTGCACACATCCCAGGAATGTATCAAGAGGCTCATTTCTCAACAGTTAAAGCATATGACTGCAAACTATTTGATGTCAGCATTTTGCAGCATCACAGCAAGCAGTTAAATAGAATCATTTGTGTAAATTAGTTTCAGTAGGTCAAACATGAACAGTAATTAATACAGACATGCATATCAGTCCTGATTACAAAAGATTTTCAATGCATATGCTGCACAGATGTACATAGCAGACATGCCAGAGCAGGTGACACACTTACATAAGAATCAATCCTATGCATCTGTGAACAACCTCAAAAATAATAAATAACATAAAATAAACTTACAGCATTTTCCTCAATATTGTGCAGCTTATAACTGATGCTGAGAAGTATTTGAGAGGAAGGGAGGGGTCTGTGCAGATACTGTCCTCATCAGCCAGACAGCATCCAAGGATCACAATGAGTTTCACACTCCCTTTCCTATAATGAAAGGGACAGATCACATTTGAGCTTTGCGAGAGAGTACAATAGACAGGCACAACGTGTTTGCGATGCTCCCCCAGCAACAAATTTCCAGGGCGTGACGTCATCCCCTCTAGGTCCGACCAAGGGAGCCTGCAGAGCAGAATCCTCTTTAGAAACCCTACTCAGAGGAAGCATAGGAGGGACGGCAGCCACGGCAGCAACTACTCCCAGTCAACGCCGACTCACATTGAGATAACTTCTACCCACATCTCCCCAGAGATCATATATGGGGACAAATGAGATGAGCTGGAACAGTATGCTTTAATACGCAAACCTGCATAGGACCTGCAAGAGAGAAAAGCCTCATGCTTTCCTGATGTGTAAGTACACAGTTAATATTTCTGTATGGTTTCTCAGATTATGCAGTGAATCACTAGATATACTGTATCTTTGGGAACAGGGGCTTGGGAGCTTGCAATTAATTGTATAGGTAACAGGATATTTTAAGCATTATTTGTACAATTTGAAATCTGAATATTGCAAATGTGTTATATATATTATTTTTTTTTCTGTTGTATTTTGAAGGTTTTTACATAGGCACCAGATCTTGGATCTGTGGAATATAAAGATGCTGAACAGCATTTTGTTGCTGAGTGTTATATCAGTGACTGCGATCTTAAAGACAGAGAGTCGTAAAACTGCCAAAGATATATGCAAGATCCGCTGCCTGTGCGAGGAAAAGGAGAATGTGCTAAATATCAATTGTGAAAATAAAGGGTTCACTAGCGTCAGTTTGCTGCTGCCTCCCCAGTCCAGGATTTATCAGCTTTTCCTTAATGGCAACTTACTAAGCAGGCTGTACCCAAATGAGTTTGTCAATTACTCCAATGCAGTGACTTTACATTTGGGCAACAACGAGCTGCAAGAGATCAAGACTGGAGCTTTTAATGGGCTAAAGACATTGAAAAGATTGCATTTAAATAATAACAAATTAGAAGTGTTAAGGGAGGAAACTTTCCAGGGCCTCGAGAGTCTTGAATATCTGCAAGCAGATTACAATTTCATCAGTGTTATTGAAGCTGGCGCTTTCAGCAAACTGAATAAATTAAAAGTCTTGATTCTTAATGACAATCTTCTGTTGTCTCTCCCCAACAACGTCTTTCGCTTTGTGCTTTTAACTCATTTGGATCTGAGAGGCAATAGACTGAAAATGCTGCCCTTTGCTGGTGTCCTTGAACACATTGGAGGGATCATGGAGATTCAGCTGGAGGAGAATCCTTGGAATTGTACATGTGATTTGATTCCACTTAAAGCGTGGTTAGATACCATCACAGTGTTTGTGGGGGAGATTGTGTGTGAAACCCCCTTCAGACTGCATGGAAAAGATGTCACTCAGCTCACCAGGCAAGACTTGTGTCCCAGGAAAAGTGCTAGTGACACAAACCAGAGATCTGTACATCCAGCATTTCCAGACACTCGTATTCAGCGATTGCCTCCAACATTTAACCCTGCAATAAATCCAACTAGAGCCCCAAAGGCCAGCAAGCCTCCCAAAACCAGGAACAGACCCACTCCTCGAGTAACAGTGTCCAAAGACAGGCAAATTTTTGGGCCTATAATGGTGTATCAGACCAAGTCTCCAGTTCCTATAAGCTGTCCCGAAAGTTGTGTCTGTACTTCCCAGACCTCTGACAGTGGCTTAAATGTAAATTGCCAAGAGAGAAAAATTTGCAACATTTCTGATCTTCAACCTAAACCCAGCAGTCCAAGGAAGCTGTATCTAACAGGTAACTATTTACAAATTGTTTATAAAACTGATCTCCTTGAATTTAGCTCACTGGATTTGTTACATTTAGGAAATAATAGAATTGCAATTATACAGGAAGGTGCCTTTTCAAACCTCACAAGCTTACGCAGACTTTACCTTAATGGCAACTACCTTGAGATGCTATATCCGTCCATGTTTGAGGGCTTATACAGTTTGCAATACCTCTATTTAGAGTACAACGTAATTAAGGACATTTTCCCACACACATTCGATGCGCTTAGCAACCTTCAGCTCTTGTTTCTAAACAACAATTTACTGAGATCATTACCAGATAATGTATTTGGAGGCACTGCCCTTACTAGGCTCAACTTAAGGAACAATCATTTCTCCTATCTGCCTGTAAAAGGGATTCTTGATCAGCTCACAGCCTTCATACAAATAGATCTCCAGGAAAACCCATGGGATTGCACATGTGATATTTTAGGTCTGAAAAATTGGATAGAGCAATCAAGTTCCACCGTGGTGGTTCAGGAAGTAACATGTGAATCTCCACTAAAACATGCTGGAGAGCATTTGAGGATTTTGTCTAAGGATGTAATTTGCCCAGAGGGTTCACATTTTGCTGATGCCACAGTGTTATCTTTCAATCACAAACCCAACACACCACATCCTTCTATTGCATCACCAAGTCCTTATCCAGAACTTCACACTGAGGTCCCTCTTTCAGTGCTTATTTTGGGATTACTGGTAGTATTCATTTTGTCTGTGTGCTTTGGGGCAGGGCTCTTTGTCTTTGTGCTGAAAAGACGAAAAGGGGTACAGAGTGTTCCAAGCAGCAGTGCGAACAATTTAGATCTCAGCTCTTTTCAACTGCAGTATGGGTCATATAATGCCAGTTCCAATGATAAAACTGAGGCTCATGTGTATAACTACATTCCTCCACCTGTTGGCCAAATGTGCCAGAACCCAATCTACATGCAGAAAGAAGGAGATCCTGTTGCCTACTACAGAAACCTACAAGAGTTTAGTTACAGTAAACTGGACCACAAAAAGGAGGATCCATCAGCATATACAATAAGCACAACTGAACTGCTGAATAAGTCCCCAACCACAGCAGAGCCAGAACTTCTTTACCAGAACATTGCAGAAAGGGTAAAGGAACTGCCCAGCGGAGGAGTAGTTCATTATAACTTTTGTACCTTGCCCAAAAGGCAGCTTATGCCTGCTTATGAAACAAGGCGTCAGAACCAGGACAGGATAAATAAAACTGTTTTATATGGCACTCCCAGAAAATACTTTGCAGAACAATCTAAACAGGAGCACCTTCTCCTTCAAGGAAAAATGCAATCAGAGCCAGATTACCTTGAGGTTTTGGAAAAGCAAACAGCAATAAGTCAGCTGTAGGAAACCTTTCTCAAAACATTGCTTCAAGCTTTTTGTTTATATGGAATGTCAGAAGCAATTGTGCATACACTGTATGCCTTTTTTAAGCTACACAGGTACAGATACATTGTGCTTCTATTGACTTTTGGGGCAATGTATCTTTTGTTTTCTCTTTTCTTTAAATTATTTCTATATTCTACTTCTAGACTCCCCTATAATGAATGTTTGCTTTTTTATTACTATTGTTTTTCTTTTCCTTTTTACATTTGAGTGGTATTTGGTCTAATGTTCTAAACAATACGTAGAAGATCTCCAAAGATCTAAGTAAACTGAACTTTTTTTAATGTAAATACCATTTTACTGTTACAAATCAATTACCAACTGCTGCCACTGGGCGTCACTTTTTTTGAGTTAAAGTGCCTTTGCACTTTAAATAACCTAAATGTTGCTTTTAGCTTTTATACCATGGATATATTTTGATGTGCAGTATTTCAGAAATATAAATATATATTATATATCTCCTTAAGTAAAAGAGATTCCTTTTTGTATTTCACATTGCATTGGTGCAAAATGCCCTTGATTGATTTTGACTTTACAGCAGAAGTCATTAAAATGTTTGTTTAAACTGTAAATCTACAGCATTTCTCTCCTGCAAGATGTACATTTCAAGCAAAGATATCGAGAAAAGTAGAAATAATCATAATTTAGTCATAATGAGATTCTTCCTCCAGAGGAAATTATATATATATATATATATATATATATATATATATATATATATATATATATTGCCATTGCTTAGTTTTTTCCATCTCTAATAATAATAATGCTTATTGTTTTAAAACTATTTTCCTAATTAAAAAAAAAAGTTCAACAACAGATCATATTTTTGTGTATCACTGCTCAGATGGATTTTCTTTTTGTAGCTAATTGAAACTTCAAAGTTAAGGCTTTCTGTTATTAAGCTATGTGGAATAGTTGCAATGGAATGCCCTCAATAGTGATATAGAGATACTATAGCATTACAGGCAGAACATGTATATTTATACAAATTATTGCACAATATAATGATCAAAGTGCAATATCTACATACTAAATAGTGAGTAAACATTTATTATGCAGGCATAATTGTGTGAATTAAACAAACAGTCATTATTTAAAACAAAAACAGTTTTGTTTTTGTCTATTGTAAATCCTTATGCAACTGGGATGGTGATCTGCATATAAATTAGGCCAAGCTTTTCAAATCTTTACTAAAGCAATTGATGGGGTCTGAAAGAAGTGCACTGTTTCCTTTTCATAAATAGGTTACTGCACATAATAATCCGTTATTATCATGCAGAGATTGAAGTGGGGACTGTTTTTAAGCATTTCTATATATTGTAACATATTATAAGTAACTTGAGGATGTGTATTCAGCAATGTTTAATTACCATCCTAATCTAATCAAAATAAACTTTAAAGACCAGTATAAGATAGATCTTTATTTTAATCATGAGAGATTCTGCTGAAAAATGCATTTCTGCTTCCCGATCTGTGGGTGAGATTCAGTAACAAATATAAACATATTAGGTAAGCAAAAACTGAACGAGAGAGGATTTATAATATAAAGCAGTTTCTGTGATTTATTAATTCCCAATGTAGCATTTGGCAATGGAGTGTTGGACAGGCTTACCACATTTTCAGATAATATGTTGGTTACTTAAAATGGTTTAAATATTTATTGGATAACTGAATTGTTAGGTGCAATTAAAATGTCTAAATTTAAGCATTTGCTTTATTTAAAGACAAATTAAACTAAGCATCAGGGCGTGTTAGAAATTATTGTTGTCACATTTATACACTACATTTTGTATCTATTTTTTTATGGAAGCATTGCTTGTAACAGTTCTCCCAGTTTACAATGTGGATACTATGTGATGAACTGATTTTTAATTTTAGTAAATTGAATAACATGCAATATGCAAATACTGCTCCTATAAGAGAGTTATACGTCTTCTTGATACTTTATTGGGCAGCATTAAGTTGGCCTGGGTTTTGCAAAATTCATTGGTAGCACTTGGCTTAATGTACTATCTGTTGTAAGCTATTACTCCAGGTCACACACTTAGGAGTGTATTTATCAATCGGCAATTTTACAAACTGCTTCTTTTCTGTGATTTTGCCAAAACTGGCAAATACATCAGATAATCAGTGGATTGTAAAATAGTCAATTGATAAATAAACCTCTTACTCTTTCATAGCTCACACGATCAATATTTCAAGATCATCTAATTGATAGGGCCTTTATGCTTCAATAATAATAAAAAAGCATCTTCATTATAGTAATTTGGGTTTATTGTACAAATACCTATTACAGTAATCCAACAATGATTGAGAAATATCGGATACTTAAAGTCACTCATCTCTATATGCACAGCTTGCAGGGCAATGGGTTTGGTGGTCTGTAGAGCCACATTTCCACTGTAATGTGCTATATTTAATAACTTTGTTGAGAAAAGCCTTGCTATATGAAAAGGAAAAATTGTAAGTCACTGGCTGCCCAGGGCTACAACACATATATGCTGATTGAAAAATGTTTTTAAATAAATTTCTTTGCTTGATAAAGTCTTTGTTTTACATTAAGACATCTAAAAACAGAAATGTAATAAAAAAATCCATTCTGCAGAGTTGCGCTGATCAGAATATTCTCCATGGTCTTCAGTAACTATTCTCTTCCAAGAGTATTATGCTTTAAGGAAGCTATTTCCTAGCCATTTTCTATTATATTAGAATAGAGGAATGATATAATTTATAATGCAAAACAAATCTTGGATAAATAGCAATACATGAGACCTGTAGTTTACATTCTGGATAATTTTTCATTGCAGTCAATATTTTTTGCCTAACTACAGTATTCAACTGCCTGAAATAGTAACTTCCTCATGCTTCAAATGCTAGGAACAGGGGCTCTCACCAAAATATGTAAACATTAAATAGGTCAGTCCTGGGTTGGAAACCTCACAATAGTACTTATATCATTGTCCTCGCCTATAACGCCCATTACTCTATATTGATCCTAAAAAGGACCCCACTGTTTGCTAACATGCATGCAAACAGTGGTATAACTACCATGGGTGCTATGGTGTCCAAGCTGCCTCTGTGGCCCACCACTTCCACTGCACCCAGTCATGCACAAAAAGTGAGCCATCCAGTTTGGGCCACAGAGGAGAGCTCGGGTGGCAGCGGTGTTGATTTGATGCCACCCCACCAGCTGATTACAGCTGGCACACCTGCAGGCAGACATGGAGAGACAGCACCATCCGTTGCAAAGCAATTAAAGCTCATGGACTGGCAGCCAATCAGCAGTGGTAGCTCCTGATTGGCTGATGGTCTACGAGCTTCAAGTGGTTCGTGACCGGCGCCAGATTCAAATTGCGCTAGCGCTGTCTGTCCATGTCTGCTGCTGGTGTGCCAGCTGTAATTAGCTGGTGAGCCAGCACCAAATCTACACCTGATTGCTGCTAATGGCACCCAGGGGGAAGCGAGAGGCTGCTCGAGGGACACGGGGAGGTGATTTGCTGGGGGGGTATAATCTGTAAGGGGCATTACTGTGTGGCATAATGTGAAAGAGGCCCTACTATTGTGTGCAATAATGTGTTGTATGGGGCAGTACTGCTATGTGGCATAATATCTAAAGTGCATTACTGTGTGGTATAATGTGGAAGGGCATTACTGTGTAGTGTAATGGACATTACTTTGTTGCATAATGTATATGGGACACTGCTACTGTGTGGCATAAAGTGTCCAAGAGGGAACTACAGTGTGGCATAACCTCAATAGGCTCTATGTGGCATAACATGAAAAGGGGGTCCTTTAAAGATCTTGCTATGTGGCCACCAAAGTTCTAGTTACCCCCCTGCATGCAAACACAGAGGGCTGACTAATATATATGGTCACTTCAAAAAGGACTAACTCTGAATTTAATATGAACTTGCATGAGTTATAAAGTTTGACACTTGCTCAGACTGAGGTTAAAAGGATACTTTTGTAGCTTTTACACAGGTTTTTGTCAGACTGACAATTTCCACTTGAGCCAGCCCCGGAACCTGTGTAATTTAAGTGTCCCCATTTTTAGGGATTGTGTGACAGTGTGTGGCCCTTACAAGGTTCAAACCTAGGCAAAAACTTAATCCTGGTCAAACTACACCACTGTGCCAAATTTGGTGATGGAGCTAGGTCCAAAACTCTGGCCATACATAAATGACAAACAGACAAGACAAGCACACATTCTTGCTTATTATATAGATGAAAAAATATTACCTTCAATTAATATATATGTTCTAAATATCCCATAATTTCAAAAACATAAAAGTTAGAGAAATGCGTAGCATTACAAATCACAATTCCATGCCATTAGAATTAATATTTTCTTAATTAATAATAAGTCTAAAAACAGTGATGGTCAAACAATTAAATGTGTATGAATCAGATTCACTGATATTATAGTTTATATAGGGCCTGAATCAGAGTTGTACATTATGCCAATGTTTTTCGTAGTTCAGCGATTATTGGCCATCTGTGCATACATCTAAGTCGTAAAGTGCATGTGTCAAGGTATATTACAGTAGATACTGTATGTGTATATGTTTGTTTGGGATAGGGAAATTGGATTGGAAGATTGAGGAAGATTGAGCATTCTTTTTACAATGGTGCATACAATGTTGGGACGGGATGCGGTCAGGATACCGGCGGACAGGATAGCCGGTATCCCGACACTCACATCCCGACATGGGACTAAAGATAGGCGTCAAAATCCCGATGCCTATCATTAGCCACATTACTAAATCCTGGCACCCGGCATACCGAACGAAGGTAAGCCAGGTGTCTTAGCGTGCAGCCGTGAAGGAGGGTAGCGTTAGGGACCCCTGGGGGACTTTAACAGAAAGAAAGAAAGGAATCTAGCAAAATAATCCAACCAGAATCAAAATTCTAAACCCACATTGCTCTTTTCCACAACCTTAAAAAAAAAATACTTGTTTGGTATTGATTCCAAAGACACTGGACCTGATTCAGCAAGGATTGCAATTGCAAAGCTGCATGCAGGCAGCTTTGCAATTGTGATCCTTGTTATAATGCAAATGCAGCAGGAGGTGTATGACACCCCCTGCTGCATTTGCAATCCCAGCACTGCAACGAAGGTCGCAGGCTGGGATAATCATCGGTGGTTGATGGTGCCAATCAGCCGGCCAGCTGAGTTACCCTCAGCTTACTCAGCTGGCCGGCCGCCCGGCACCATCCATCATCGCGACCATCGGTGGTCGATGGTTGTGATAGTGGATGGTGCTGGGCGGACGTCCAGCTGAGTAACCCTCAGCTTACTCAGGCTGGCCAGCTTGCGAACCTGAGTAAGCTGTGTACATCCACACAGTCCCTGGACTGGCCACTCCAGAAAATGGGGAGGACACGCCCCATTTTCAGGAACGCCCGCTGACCCCGCACTGCCCCTTAAATGCCTCTGCTTGTCAAACAGGCAGGGGCATTCAAGGGCTTGAGTGTGTCTTAGCAAGACCCATTCTGCACACTCGCGGAATGGGTCCTGCGCACACACAGATTCCCGATAATCGTGAATCTGCGTTCAGTGGTGCACTTGTGTGCACTGCTGAATCAGGCCCACTATCTTTAGTACACTTTTTTGTACATATTTTTGTGATTCAAACACATTCTAGTTAAAGAAAAGTATAATTTAGTTATAGAAGGGCAATAAAAATAATAAAACTGCTTAGCATATAATAACAATTTTAGAGAGAAGTTCTTGAAAAGAAAGAACTAATTAAGCGCATTTGAAAACATAAAACCTAATTACAAACAATCTCTGATGGGGAAAAAAGAGGGAGCAAAGACAGAGGTCTAAAAAAAGTTTACAATTTAAGATATTCTTTCCATTTTTTTGCTTACTGTACATTACAGCAGTTTATTAATAATAATAATAATAATAATAATAATAATAATAATAATAATAATAATAATAATAACATAAGGAAGCTATCGTTTAAAATAACAATAATTTTGGATTTTTTTCAATGTTTCATTAAACTGAAGGTCATCAATTGCTTTTAGTCAATTATTCATATACATATGATATTTCTTCTTTGTGCAAACAGAGGGCCCCATTTAAAAACAGATCTTAATACCAGCTGCATTTTTTGTTTAGTATCACTGTGATACAAACGAAAATGCCACTATTATTTATCAATACCTACCCCACTGGCGAGGTCCAACGAAGTCCTCCTCGTCGGGGAGTTCCTTCGCTCAGCTGCTGGCAGCCTTACACTGCCTACGACCGGTTGCTGTGTAATGCACATGCTCAATGGTCCATCTGCGCAAGTGCATGACACGGGGACCCGGCAGTGCCTGCAAGGCTTAGCTGAAGCTGGAAAGGCAGCGCCGGGTCCTCATTGGCATTAATGGGGACCGCATCACTCTCACCATCTAAAGTTGGTGAGAATGATGCTGTGACAAACAGCTGTAATCCTAGATACAGAACGGATGACATAACCCCTTTAACAAGCGGTAAAAGGGTAATGCTTAATTATTAAATAGGGCCGAGAGTGCTTTGGATTTCTTAGTTATTATTTGTGCAATTGGAGTGCCTTGCATTTCTTAATTATTTGTGCATGACAGAGTGCCTGGCATTTCTAGTTTATTCGTGCATGTTGGAGTGCACTGGACCTTTGACATGATTTGTTCTAAGAGCACACAGCACACAAATATACTTGTCCTAGTGGCATATCTTTAATGGGTGCAGCGTTGTGGTGCACGCGGGCCCCTGGTTCCATGGGGACCAACATGTTATTTAATACTTACCTCTCCAGAGTCCCGTGTCTGCAGTGACAGTGCTGCACAAATCACCAAAAAAAGTAGCAACAGCCATTATCACAGCGATTGCCCATGCCCAGTGGGAAAATGGCCGCTGCGACATTTTTCAGAAGAGCTGTGCATGCGGAGTAAATTCTGGCATCGTGCCAAATCTACTCCGCATATCTCCGGTTATAGAGGAGGGGACCCGGATGGAGATTGCACACAAGCCCCCTCCTCTCTTAATGCACCCCTGATTTTGTCTCTAGCAGGGCCAGATTAACAATGGGGCGGATGGAGTTACAGCTCCAGGCCTCCACATAAAAACAGGCCCATTGTCATGACAACATGATGTTGACTGGCCATCTGCTCTCCACACAGTCGGCCATAAATCATAAGTAGTAAAATTGTATTTCTATTTACCTCACAAAATTAAGCATTTTTTTTCATTTACATATTTAGGGAGTCATTGGACTGAGAGTATAGGGGGTGTACACACCCACATGGCACTGGCTGCACCCACACAGCACTGGTCACACCTCCTCTCTTTTGATTATAGGCCCTTGGCAATTTTCAGCTCCAGGCCCATGTAGCCCTCAATCCGGCCCTGGTCTCTTGTGAGTGCTAAAACCAGAGTACGCGTGTGTGTGTGTGTGTGTGTGTGTGTGTGTGTGTGTGTGTGTGCGCGCGCGTGTGTTGTACGTACATACCATTTTCTCTAGAATTTACATGAGTAATTAACAGTTCCAATTAAATTAGGCTAAGTTTAGATTACTGTTTCTGTGTACAATAAAGCAATAATTTTAGCAATTTATACTGAAATGTGAAGAGAAGGCTTGTTCTTCACACACAACATTAATTTATTCATCTTTCACTCCATTTCAGAAGCTGGACCAATCCTTGTCAGAAACTGACCACACACACCTACATTAAAATGGTCTAACGATTTATTTGGTTTCATTCAGGCCGCTCTGCAACATCTCAGCCAAGGCCATAATTAGGGCTGTGTGAGTGGTGCCACTGCCCTGCGTGCAAGGCTGAGGGGACTGTACTGTTGCTGCCCTGTTTGCACTGCATAAGGTTTGCAGGATGCCTGCAGAGCACCTTTTAGCCTAGAGATCTGCCAGGGAGCTGCTGGCATTTCCTTAGGAATTGTCTGACTCTCAGTTTGGTGGTCCCAGTCTCCTCTTGATGCCACATGTGTGGGTTGGCTGGGCCAGCCCTGGGTGCAATATTGTCCTGTTACTGCGCTGATCACAATATTGGGCATGTGGTCAATCACTGCAGCACATATTACCCATGATATACCTTATAATGATTTTAGAAATTGATGGGAACATTATCAGGCATTATGGCATACTGTATATTTTCAGATGATTACATTTATCGATTTGCTTGTACAGTGTGCTCTTAAAGGCTGCAATAAAGCAGGAAGGGATCCAGCCTCCTCTTCAAACTGTTGAATTTAAATGGATTACAAAGAATGTATGCTGTTTGCTCAGTTTTTCTGTCTTGTCATGCGCTCCAAGGGGTATATTTATTATTATTTATTAACTTGGTCCTGATAATTAAAATGTCTTATTGCGGCAATCAGAAATTAAGAATTGCTCAAATTATGTGATCACGTATGTGATCACCTTACAATTGGGTTTGGGATATGGGGGCAGTGACCGCATCCGGGTGTCACCCGCTGAAGGGATGCCGGGCGTCGTGAGCGGACAGCCGTGGGGGAGGAGGGTTAGGTTTAGGGCACCCGGGGGGGACTTAGGGTTAGGCACCCCCCCCGGGAGGGTTAGGGTTATGCTAGGGGAAGGGGGGGTTAGGGTTAGGCACCCCTGGGGGGAGGTTAGGGTTAGGCACCCCCCCAGGGGACTTTGGTTTAGGCAGCGGGGAAGGGGGGATTAGGGTTTGGCACTTGGGGGGGAGGTTAGGGTTAGACACCCCTAAAGAGGGTTAGGGTGTTAGGTTAGGTTAGTTTATACTTACTTTAGGGATTTCCAGCGCTGTCGGGCTTCCGCTGCCGGGCTCTGCTGATCTGTCGGGCTGCCGCTTGCTGCTGGAAGCAGCTCGCAGGTCTGAAGGGCATTTTATTTTTTCTTTGTGACCGGCCTCTTGGCCGCTCGCTAAGCTGTGGGTGACCACCCATAGCTTTAGCGAGCGTCCAGGTGATGATCGCGACTATCGGGGCTTGCAACGAGACCCTTGTGGTAGGGTCTCGTCTACCGCAAGCCCCAGTGAGCTTGACACATGCTAATTTTTTGATGATCAGGATAAGGAAGATGCTATTCTGTATATACACATTTTTATTTGTATACAGTATGTTCATTACATACACATAGGGAAGATTCACATTCTTTATTTTAAAAATAAAACTTTTTCCAGTAGTAAAACATTTAGGACTAAGCAGTGGGTTTTCAAAGATAACGATTGTCAGTGGTTTTGTCTGTGTGATTTAAATCGGCAATAATATTAAATGTAATACATGGCCATTTTAAATACTGCTGGCAAAACCACCGACAATGCATGACTCTGAAGACCTTCCCCATAATAAATTTAGCCCCTAGTCAGATGAAAATATTTATCAATTTGCAATAGTATCATAATGACAAAAGAATTGTATTCTTTACACTGATGTTGCAAAATATGTATACCTTCCAAACACGTAAAAGTGATATTTCCGGGCACTTTAACTTTTTCCTTTGTGTCTATGCATCTAGTTTCTGCTCAGGTACAGAATTGGCTGTCACTGGCTTGGCAGCCACATTCAGCAGCTGCTGTTTTTTGGTAAGGACAAAACTCATGTGCAGAGGGAAAGACTGACTGGCCAAAGGTTTAGTGAAGACACTTGGCTAATTGTAACCTGTATGTGTGAAAAAGTATTTACTTAGTGCCAAAAGAGGAAGCGATATCACATAATTACTATACATAGGAGGAACAATATGTTTCTAACAGTTTAATGTCAATTTAAATGAACCTTGTTAACATTGAAAAGGGGAAACTAAAGCTGTCTAAAAGTTTTTTCAGCTTTGACCATATGTATGTTTAATTTCTTTCTGGTTGTTGATTAGTCTTCGATTTGGTCCAGATTAGTAACTTCTGTGTACAATAGTTAATATTTAATAGTCAGTGCAAAGTGAAAAATATCAAAATGCACAACATGCTTGTAAACATATACAGTACAAAAACTGTCACATTTGTAGGAATCATTCACTAATGCTTGTTTTTCATTGACAGACAAATGTACACATGCTGGGGGGATGTACTAAGCTCTGGAAAGTAATAAGGTACCAGCCACTCAGCTCCTGACTGTCATAACACAGGCTGTGTTTGAAAAATGACAGGAGCTGATTGGTTTATGCACAAAAAGAAGAAATACAGGTGCTCAACTCAACAAAATAACTGATTATATATAAATAAATAAATTTTTGCAGTGAATAGAGGTTTTTGGCATAATCTTGGCCAAGGTTATGGGCCTACCCACCACATCCGGGTAACCTCTGTCGGGTAGGTCCCTAACATACTAGGGTTCAAATCCAGAGCGCAGGACACCTCTAAACTGGCCCAGCTAAGCCGCCCCAGGACACCGCCATAGTAAGAAAAGTGCAGTGTAAAAGATAGTTAAGTGCAGCCACAGCTGCATATAAAGTATGAAAATAAAAAAGTGAAGTACATGTAGAATAAACAACCAGTGAAGGGTTAAAATGAACAAATTAATAAAGGAGTTGATTGGTTTTCAGTTTATCACTCTCCAATTTATCACTTTCCAGAGGTTAGTACAATCTGCCCCCTGTAAAGATAGTTGGGTATATTTACTGCCTGTGGAATTAAAAGGACAATAAAATCAAATTAAAGACCAGAAGTGTTTTGCGTTTAATATTATAGCCTTTCTAAATCCTGTGGCAGAACCTACTACAAGTGGCAGCTTTGAAAAACCACTGCTTAGTAATTATATCCTATAGTCTTAGCATAAATGTTTCCTATTTGGTTGTAATTTAATAAATGTCTCCTTTTAGAATCAGAAAGCTTTGTGCAGGATTTGTAAGATTTGTACATTTACAAACAATATATTTTTGTATATGGCTGTAATCAGGGTAGCTGAAAACAGATACGGGCCCAGGTACTGAGGGGGCGGGGTCAAAGCTAGGGAGAGAGGCGTGCCTATGCCCCCTCAAAACATGGTAAAATATTTTTCCCCGGGCAGCCACACAGTGGGACAATTGTCACCCTTAGCAGTCCTGCAGAGGGGGACAAGGTCCCTCTTAGCAGCTGATCTGGGCCCCTCCAACAATCCTAGTGCCAGGTAATTAGTACCCGCACCCCACCCCCCTTCCTCAATGTGTAAAGAATAGTAAGTAATATATGTAAAATGTATTTAGGTATTTTTGTAGTAACTACAATCAGGTGTGTCCTCATATACAGTGGCTGAAGTTGCAGCAAATAGCCTCACTCTGCGTGCCTGGCTCCATGTGACTTGGCTGTGCCTAGCATACTATTCGCTTAACATGTGCATCTTATTCACACTGCTAAAACAGACAGGGGCAAACACAGGATTTCCATAGGGGGTTTCCAAATGATTGATTTTAAAGCAAGTGTGGCCAGTCCATGAATAGGGTATAAATAGCACTTAACTAGCTATAATATTCATCATATGAAGTATAGTGTATATAATAATTCTGACATATACAGAACCAGCGATCGCAGTAAGCGATTATAGGAGGCAGTAGGGCTATCCTGTCTCAGCTCAATTCTTTTAATTTCAGATGTGGGCTCCATTCCAGAGCATTTAATAAAGTTTGGGAGTCTGGGGCATAGGCAAACGCAGGGGGGGTTTATGTCTGCCTGGAAACCCCCCTCCCCAGCCCACACCATGACCACAATAGATATAGTAATATAATAGATTGTTACTAGTGCTGCATGTTCTTCACAGTATCACAAATGAAATCATTATCACCACCTTCTTTTAACATGTATCAGTCAGTAATAAATAACATGTGCACCAACTAGGAGATCTGGAAAACATTCACTATTAGGGATATACTGCTATAGAGCCCAATATGTACATATATGTCCAGGGCAGTGCTAGGTTCTTCTGCTGCTCCCCCAGACTCCCAGACTTGCTCCAATGTCTTGGAATGGTGACACATCTAAAATAAAAACATTCAGCTCAGACAGGATGGACCTACTGCCGCATCTAATGGCTTACTGTGATCGCTGTTCCTGTATATGCTGGAATTATGACACACAATACACTATGTATGACACATATTAAAGCTGGTTAAGTGCTAATTCTGCCCTCTTCATGGACTGGCCACACTCGCTCTATAATCAGGCATTTGGAAACCCCCCTCTAGAAATCCTGCATTTGCCACTGTGGGGGAGCAGTAGAGGAACCTAGCACAGCACTTGACATATATGTACAGATTGGTTTCCTTATGCACTCGATAGTGTATTATGATATAGTGTTAATAATAATCCTATAGATGTTTTATATCAGTGCCCCATACCCAAACACTGCAAGTTTTCCAGATCTCCTAGTTGGTGCAAGTGTATTCATTACTGACTCACACATTTTAAGAGATCAACGGGTGGTGCTAATTAATTTTTGACTTTGAAGGGATCTTAAAAACAGGCAACTTTAGTATTATATGCTAATGCGATTTATATTGTGGTCATCATGATGTTGGCTGGGGAGGGGCGTTTCCAGGCAACCAGAAATCCTCCCTATGTTTGCCTATGCTAGGAGAGTCAAAACTACATTGCTACTGTACACTGACCACTGGGACTTGCAGTGCTTTCACACATATGTGAGACTGAGTCTCAAATCTGCATTTAGAGGTCTCGGATACAAGCAGCTGAAGCTATTCCTCCCACTACATTCCATTATGATTCATCTGCGAGTAAGTACTTGTGTTATATCAATTCCTGTGAGAGAAAAGTCAAAGCCTAGCATCTCTGGTTCACTGTGAGCAACTTTGTCGGCAGCTGTGGTGCAACTAGGATGCAAAATTTAAAAAAAGATTTGACGTGCTACTCGTGTGGGAGCATCTCGGTTTTGCCAGGTGTCTCCCGCAATATGGCGCAAAGACGTTAGGTATCAGAGAGGACACATCTGTATTCCGCAGTGCTTATCCTCAGAAAATGTTTTAGTCATCATCTATTCACATCAGTACCTGGCCAAGAAAGCTTACAAGCTATGCAATATAAAATGTCAAAATTGCACAAATCTTGATAGTTGTTCATGGGTTGCACCATTGCCTTGTATCAAGCTTCCCTATAGATTATGGATGCCTAGAGATTTACTCATACATGCTAAATAGGATCTTTGCCAAATTGTTCTTCAGTCATACCATCTAAAGCAGATCATAATTTGATCAGGAAAATATAATAATAATTTGGCTATAAATCAGGGCCATAACTAGGTATTTTAAGGCCCCATAGCAAAAGCTTGTAAGGGCCCCCAGGTACCACCCAATGGTGAAAAATTTATATAACACACATAACTTTAACAAGGAAGATGGGGCCTCTCAGCTCTTGGCCTATAGCAGCTGCATCCTTTGTACCTATGGTAGTTACGCCTATGTTATAAATATAATATCAATATAAATTTTAATTTGACAGATAAAAAATGCAATGTGCATGTCAGCTAACATTCTTACAATGGAAAGAAATTATATCATATGATCTATGAAATAATGTTGTTTGTCCAAATATTTATGCCATCTATGATGTTCAATTGTTTGTTGAGAACTCTACATCAGACTTAGCATTATGTGGCTCTCCAGGTACTATTAAAATTCAACAATGTGCATTCTCTGCCTGAAGGATTTATTGGAACAGTGAAAAAGATATATTTTATATATATAGTTTTGTAGCTTTCACAGACTACAAATATTTCAAACATTATGCTGATGTGATGTATTCTGCAAGTAATACATGAAAAATACACTTATGTTTCATTATTGTTTTTATTTTTTATTATATAAATGGTACAAAAAAATTAAAAATATATATATTGTTTGGGTCAGTTCTAATCATGGCCATAGCTGCTAATGCTGACTATTACTATTGCAATAATAATAATAATAATAATAATAATAATAATAATAATAATAATAATAATAATAATAATATGCTATTAATATGCTATTAATATAGGCTCTCATGTCATGGCATATCTTGCACTCCTTTGCCATGAATTCCTTTTTAATCTACCCAAACAGAATTTACATTCTTTTGTAAAGGCATGTTTTTTTTTTTTTTGTATTACTAAAACGATATATATTTTTTTTAATTAAATGTAAATATTGTAGATAAGGATAAACAAAAACCCTGATAAACCCTTTTTTCCCCTCTGTAGCAGCACCTATTTTAAATTGCATAAAAATAAGCAAATTACCAAAAAATTGAACCGTTGAGTACATAGGCACTTAAAGGGCCTGATTCTGAGTTGGATACAGCAGCGATATTGGATGCAGTGGACCGATGTGCGTACATCACAGTTTTGTATGTACAAACTTACAGTACAGATTCTTACACATGGCATCAGAAATGTAATAGGCATTCCAAGACAGTGACTGGGAGATAACTGGGTGAGTAAAGAGAATCCCGGAGATGATGTGTCTTATGGGAGTGTTGCGGGCATCTCGATGAAAGCGGTTACATACAAAGACTCTAAACCGCCTACATAGGAGGCCATACTCTGAATAAGAAACTGTACATGCCATAGGGCATTTCCAAGTTTTGATGTACTGTACAGATGCTGACAGTGGGCGTCTTAGGTCTTGTGCATTTGGACGCAGGGCTGTACACCAGTTTAGGGCTTTGTAGTAGCATTAGCATAAAGTCACAGACCCAACTGTGGCAGAAAACACAGCCATGAACCTCTTCTGTGTCCTGGACAGGTTATTCAGCATTCAAATATTAGTAAATAGAGTGTCACATTACTAAAGATACAAGGTGAGGGGTATTTTGGAATAGTTGTCATAATTAAGAGATCAACATATTTTTTTCTAGTTTATATCCCCATAACAGACAGATGATATGAGATATAAATGTATCTAGTCCCAAGGTGCGCTGTCTTGGAGTTATCCTGGACTCATCCCTCTCCTTCAAACCACATATCCAGAACCTTTCACAGTCCTGTCGTTTCCATCTCAAAAATATTTCTAAGATCAGACCCTATCTCACCCAGGATGCTACTAAAACCCTCATACACTCACTGGTCATCTCCAGATTGGACTATTGTAACCTCCTCCTATCTGGCCTCCCCAAATCCCATCTCTCTCCTCTCCAGTCTGTCCTCAATGCTGCTGCACGGCTTATCTTCCTCTCCAAACATTCTGTATCTGCCTCCCCTCTCCTACAAGCCCTACACTGGCTCCCCTTCCCTTTCAGAGTCCAATTTAAGGTTCTCACGCTCGCTCACAAAGCCCTCACCCAATCTTCTCCCATATACATCTCTGATCTCATCTCCCTTCACGCTCCTCTCCGCCCTCTTTGCTCAACTAATGCACGCCGCCTTTCATGCCAGCTGATTACTTCCTCCCACTCCCGCCTCCAAGATTTTGCCCGCACTGCTCCCCACCTCTGGAACTCTCTCCCACTCCGCATCAGACTCTCCACCTGTTTGCAATCCTTCAAACGGGCTCTCAAGACCCACTACTTCATCAAAGCCTTCCAGCTATCATTCTAACTCCTTGCTACATGCTCATTCGACCCCATCTACCCCATCTGTGTCAACCCAGTTTGTCTTCCCCCACCTTTTTAGAATGTAAGCTCTCACGAGCAGGGCCATCTACCCTCTTGTGCTTCTCCTTACTATAGTATCATTTACTTCTTACTCACCACTAGGGCACCTAACACTTGGTTGCTTATGCTCTGTTGCTTATCTGGGTGATATGGTCACTAATGTAGCAATATATATTATCCATGTCCTGTATTGTATTGTTCTGTAAGTCACTTGTATACAATTTGTTTTTGTACTTTGTAAGGCGCTGCGGAACACTTGTGGCGCCATATAAATAAATGCTAATAATAATAATAATAATAATAATTTGCACAGCGAGGGTTTCTTTGCAAGTGCCTGCTAAAACCATCAGCAAGACATTCTATTTAAAGCACCAGCATTGTTCTATTATTCCAGGTAAGGCATTCTCCTACTGTATATGTATGTGCTAATCTGCCTCTCCGTTTCCTTCATTATCATTCCATATGTCTGTAGCCCTTTCTGCTTGCCACAAGTAGCAACTGCCTCTGCAGACTCATTTGCATTACCAGTTACATACATAGGTCTAGCCAGTGCTTAAAGTGGTCCTAGAGAAGTGGTGAAACTCAAACCCCCCTGTCCTCGGCACCCCCCTGCAGATTATAAATATATAACTTTGCACCCTTCCTCCCTTTTTCAATACTGGGACAGCGTGTGCCATAGAAAGGGATGTGGTATCAACACAAAGGTGCTTGGTCACAAAATAGTATCCCCATTTCAAATGATGCCGCACAGTAGCACAATCTTATTCACATTACACCGCACATCGGCCTGATTCAGACCCGCTCGCAAGTGCTATGCGCTCGTGAGCGGGTCGATGTTAGGCCACTGCGCATGCCGGAGCCAGCCCTGATTCAGAGCGAGCGCTCTTTCAGAGCGTCCGGCTCTGAATCAGGGCCATAGTGCCCCGATACACATTACTCCACATAGTAGTGTCCCTTATTGATGTTACTACACAAAATAATGCCCCTTTTACACAACACCTACATTAGTGCCCCTTACACACATAATGCCCACAGTAGTAGTGCCCCTAATACACATAATGCCCACAGTAGTAGTGCCCCTTATGCAATGCCTCCAGTAATTGTGCCCCTTATGCAGTGCCTTCAGTAGTGGTGCCCCTTATGCAGTGCCCCCAGTGGTGATGCCCCTTATGCAGTGCCCCCAGTGGTAGTGCCCCTTATGCAGAGCCTACAGTAGTGGTGCCCCTTATGCAGAGCCCACAGTAGTGGTGCCCCTTATGCATTGCCCCCAGTAGTAGTGCCCTCAGTGGTTTATCCCCCATTAGTAGTGCCCCCGGTAGCAATGCCCCCATTAGTACTCTAGTGTCCCCAGTAGTAGTGCCCCTTACACAATGCTTACCTTAAGCCCCACTCCTGTGTCTGCTGCCATCCAACTGTTTCTCAGAACTAAGGGAGAGATGTCAACCACTGCAGGAGCTGGAAGGCAGAGCTCAGGAGTGAGGGTCAGCCTACAGCTGCTGCTGTAGGGTAGGAGCTGGGCGCCCGCTGGTAACAGAATCTCAATGGGTGCTCAGCAAATGGAGTAGGCAACTCCGTTCCCCTCCAAGCACTATCTGGCTGATCTCTGCAAGTGCAGAAATCAGTTGTAACAGGGGTTACTGATCATCAGACCTCACAGACACACACTCCACTATGCTCCGCATGTGGGGGAGGAGGGTGTATACCCATAGGAGTGGGGGTAACCCCCAGTGGAGACGGGTGCAGCACTCCCCTCTCAATAAATCAAGCAGAGACCAAAGGATCAATAGAACGTTTCAGTACTTTTAGTACTATCTTCAACCATATATGGTTGAAGATAGCACTAAAAGTACTGAAACGTTCTATTCATCCTTTGGTCTCTGCTTGATTTATTGAGAGGGGAGTGCTGCACCTTCATGCTTCAATATATATATATATATATATATATATATATATATAATATATACAAAGGGATCCTTCTGGCATGGGTATATACCCAGCACACAACAAAGGAAGGCGGCACTCCAATAGATGATACAAATCAACGTGTATTAATAATCCAACGACATATCAACATCCATGGATGTTGATATGTCGTTGGATTATTAATACACATTGATTTGTATCATCTATTGGAGTGCCGCCTTCCTTTGTTGTGTGCTGGGTATATACCCATGCCAGAAGGATCCCTTTGTATATTTCTTTAGGAGGGCACCCATAATGTTTCTCTTATTGTCCTGAGTGCCGGGCTCATTCCTGCATATATATAATATATATATATATGTATATACATATATATATATATATATATATATATATATATATATATGGTATGTATTCAGGCCGCCGGCTTCCCGACTGTGAAATCCCAGCATGGGACTAATGATAGGCGTCTAAATACCGACGCCTATCATCAGCTCCACGCCGAAATCCCGACACCCGGCATACCGAATGTAGGTAAGTCAGGCATCGGGAGCTGTTAGCCGTAGGGGGGGGTTATGTTAAGGGTTCCTGGAGGGACCGCCCCCGGGAGGGTTAGGATTGGGCTAGGGGAAGAGGGAGTTAGGGTCAGGCACCCCCTCAGGAGGGTTAGGTTTAGGGAGCGGGGGTCAGGTTTCGGCACCCCTGTGGGGAAGTTAGGCACTGGGGGGGTGGTTAGGGTTAGGCACCCTTAAGGGAAGGTTAGGGGTGGGTGGTTAGGGTTAGGATACTTACCAGGCACCATCGGGATCTTTATCTGCCGGACTTCCGGCATCGGTATTTCATCCGCCGGGCTTAGGTCCGGCGGTATGTCCTACCAATTCCATATATAATTATAGAATTTTTTTTTTACACTTCTGAGATTGCTCAACCCACATGCTCTTAGCTATCTTGTCTTTGAAAATAAGAAAAATAATTAGATCATGATTTAAAAAAATTAAAAGGGAGCATTCAAATAAAAGTTGATCTTCAGTGTGTCTGCATATTTAATAACCGGGTTGTCAATCAAACTCTTATCCATGATTGGCTAAGCAGCGTAAAAGAATCCTTCTGATTGCCCATCTTGTTCTTAAATTAGCAATCTCATTAGATATTAAGACATTTCATTTCTAAATGGTCTTTTCCATCTATAGGAGTTTTTTTAAAATGAACCATATGGACTAATTTGAAAAAAAATAAAGACAATCTTAGGTAAGTGCTTATTATGGATAAAATATTTGATTTCAATTTGATCAATAATAACAGCAATATTATAAATGTTATGAGGGGCAAAAATCATCAATTATTTCTATAAAGGGGGCATAATTTATTATTTAAAGGGGGGATATTTTTAACCTAAGGTAGAACTATTTATTACTATAATGGAGCAAAATGTATTTATTTAGATAAAGGGGGCATTCATTTAATTTAGGATACCAATAGTTGCTGTTCTCACTTGTTGCACTACAAGTAATCATATACACTGTGGTAAAAGTACCACTATGTAAAAGCAGTGATGGGCTACCAGTCCATGCTGACATTTGTAGTGCCACAAGTACTTGCAATATATTTGATAATTATTAAGTTAGGTATCCAGAGGGGGCCCCAGTGCTCCACATTAGGTCAGTCATCTCTAGGTGCAGAGGCCAGATAGTTGTTCTGTCCCATCCCACAAGACTGAAGGCCTGATGCTGAGCGCTCGCAAGCGGGTCGATGGTGCCCTAGTGCGCATGTGCACGACGGAGACTGCTCCGTCGTGCGCATGCGCGAGACCCGGCTAGCGATGGGGAAGCCGTCGCTCCGGGTCTCGCACCAATGGGGGCGTGCTGTCGATGTTGATTGACAGCACGCCCCCTTTGGTGGGCGTGCCGGGGGTGTGGCTGCCAGACGGAGGCATTCCCATGGGAACGCCTACTGTCTGGGTCCGGCCACACTGACATCACTAGTGATGTCAGTGGTAGTGATTTTGGCCAAAATCACTCCAAGGCTTGCGGTCACCGAGACCCTACCGCAGGGTCTCATTGCAAGCCCGATGGTCGCGATGGTCTTGACCATTGCGACCATCTTTTTGGCTGCTCGCATATGCTGTGGGTGGTCACCCACAGCTATGCGAGCGGCCAGGAGGCCGCTCCAAGTTTAGGTAGGAGGGCCCTGATTCAGAGCAAGTGCTCTGGTCAGAGCGTCCGGCTCTGAATCAGGCCCTGAGCTCAGTGCTGAGCATCACTGGGTGCTTACACATTGTAAGGGCTAAAAACTATAGTGTTACTTCCGGTTTTATCATGCGATTTGCCTAAACAGCATGTTGTTTATACTGAAACACATGCAGTTTAGAGGTAGGCAAACCACACTGGGTGCATTTTGAGTTTTGAGACACCAAACCAGATCCAATGTGTGGTGGTTTGCAAGCCAGACATAGGGCGGTATTCAATTAGTTTCGCACCCACTGAAAAGTTTAGCCTGCCCGACTTTTCACCAACATTGCTTGTTTTGCATGCAGAAACTTATCATGTGCGTCCCCACTATTCGCCGTATTCAATTACAAACCACGCGAAAATGACAAGCGGCAAATTCAGAACAGGCGGAAAGTGTTGTCAGAATTGGGGAAATTAGCCTGAACCCTCCAAAAAGATGCACTAACATTGGGGAACAATGTAGATGTGTCCGAGTAGCCCTAATAAAGCTGTTTGGGGTACTTAAGTTGTTTCAATAGCTTCTTATTTAGTGTCTTTGCACAAGAGGTGAAGAATGGCATTAAGCAGTATTTTTGTGTAAAAATAAGAAGTCCTGTCAAAATTTGGGGTACTTGAAATTGGGTGCTAACATATTTTTATGTCTCTAAAGTGAACTTTTAAAAAAAAAGTGAAAAACCACCCTAATACATGCACCTACAATCCCCAAAACACTTGGCCCCTTCTTGCAGCACCACAAGAAGTCTATTTCGCTAGCTTTTATGCTTGTCCCCCCACTTTGTACTTTTTTGCCCCCAAAATGAAAGTACTTTTTTGGGATGTTCTTATGTTTTTTCCAGGGATTTTTTTGACACAGTTGTCCTTTGGGGGGCTCTTTCAAGGGTTCTGAGTGGTTTCCCCACGTTTGCACCCCAAAATAAAAATGTTGTTCTTCTTTTCTCCTGCTATTCTTTGGCGAATCTTTTTCGCCTATTACATTGCATTGACTTTCTGCGTAGGCGAAAAATGTCTGGAATTGAATTTGGTAATAAGTTCTGACCACGCGAAAAGCCCCGATCCGCGATACTTTTCAGCTGAAAACGGCTTTTTGCTTCTAATTGAATATGGCCCATAATATCCCTGCTTAGTAAATTTCCCTCAGAGTCTCTTTAATGTTGTTTTTATTTTGGCAAACAATGTGAAATTTACATAAGGGTGTCTCTGTAACTAGTTTTTCGAAAACTGTCAGAAAATATTATTTTAGTCTTAACATTCTATGTTTGCAAGATAGGCCTGAGTTGGGCAGAGTTGGATTTAAATTGGGCATATATGTCCATGCATTGCATTCACAGTAAAAACAGTGTTTATTAAAGCGAGGGTACCCCTGAGTCTGTGGGTGCCGGGATGGTGGAGATAGAGCACTTCTGATGCTCTCGTCCCTATTTCCTAGCTTACTGTATAAAAACATCTGCAGCATTTTGCCTGGAAGAAGCAGGACTTAACCACTGACCTGGCGTGGTCACATGGGTTGTGACTACAGCCAGCTGTCCTTCAACACTGCCATGTACCCTGCCTTTTAAAGAGGAGTTCTATTCTTTACATTTGCAGAACGGATCTCCTCTGACTCCCCGGACCATAAGGCAGTGATACAGTGCATGCACTGGGGACATAAGTATAAGGAGGGGAACTTTGTTTCCCCCCCAGCACTATTTGGCTGATCAATGCAAGTTCAGTGATCATCTGCAGTAGAGGGGACTTATCATCAATCCCCGATGACACATTCTCCACTGCGCTCTGTATATACTTGCTAACATTCTGGCTGCTGATGAGCATGTAATTGTGTCATCCTGTGCAATGTTGAGATTGCTGGCATTGTGAAGCAGGGAGCAGGGCCACGATGATACAACTCATCGCCCCTCCCCCCCACTGCATGGTGTGTATGTGGGGGTGTGGAAGGTCCAGGGGTAATGCGGGTGGGTGGTGGCTGACCGGGAGACTTTTCTGGAAGCCTCCCGGACGATCTGTGAGAGGCAAGTGTGGCTCTGCATATGTGGAGAGTGGAGTAATAAACAATAAGGGAGAAGGGTAATACCCCCAGGGTGGATCTGCTATCAGTGGGGGTTGTGGATAAGTAAAATAAAGTAATTTGACACTGTGGGCAGGGGTAAAATAATAATAATAAAATTACACTGGGGAGGAGGAGGAGGCGGAGTATGAGGGAAGTGTACAAAAAACAAGAGCTTTTTACACAGGGGGTTGAGTGCCTCTTTTACTACTTAGGGGATGTAGGGGGGTACTATTAATAGGATCTACGACCACGGGGGAGGGGGCTATTGCCAATGGGGGATGGAATGTAATTTTTCATTTGGGTCCTTTGGACACTAAAGGGTGCGAGATGCCCCCTAGGCATATTTTTTCAATGAAATATTTAAATATATTTTAAAAATAATTTGTACATTTTATTAAATAAAACAGAACAACAATTTCTGACCTGTTTTGGGGGGAAAAAAATTTGTCTGTTACGTTGTTAATTTTTTCATTGTCCCAGTTGTACAGTCATCAAACACAGGCCCTCCCTTCTCCGTGCAACAGCAACTATAAGGGGAGGACATTTAGGTAGCTTTCCTCTCCATTTGAATCTGTGTAGTGCAAGGATGAGTAGCACTTTCTTAGAAGCAAGGTGTTCATTAAAATATAGTGCTTCTGATCATATTATATGGACCAATTGTACATTGAGCATGAACTGTTGTTAGACTAGACAGTTTTATATTTCTATTTACATTAAATTGTGCATTGAAGGTGGCACCTTTCCTTAACCTTTGCGGAACCAGTCTGAGGTACTTGTAGTCCATTCAAAATCAGCATTATTAGTTTGAAAACTAGTACTGAAAACTATACCTAAGCCAAAACAATCAACAATGTTAATTGCAAACATTTAATATAGACTTTTCATGCAGTAGTAAGTCTATCCTTTTTTTCAACAATCAACAGCTGCAAATTCCTTCGCAATCATGTAATTCTATCATTTAGATTCACTTTCTGAGCATTGGTTACACAACCTTACCAGAAAATGTGGCTTATCCTACCACTTGCTTCTGTGATATGTAATGTTGAGTGATTGTAATATATTTAAAGTGACTGTTAGCCAAGAACACTGCAACACTTGATAATAATGGAAAGATAAGCAATAGGAGGTATAATTTCTGGATGGTCTTTATGGAAGTCAGGACAGAAATAGAATGTGATACCCATTTGCTCTGCAAACTTTCTTCTAGTTGTTAGAGTTGTTTTGTACAAACTGCACAATTGAGCTATTGACACACAACTTGTTGATCCCAGTTTGTCCATAACCATGTTGTGGTGTGGCTCTGAGTGGACAGGGATAATATGGTGCCATCGAGCATGCCGCCACAAAAGTTTAAGGTTACTATTAGTCAATTGTGTTTTATCTGTATATTCTCACCCACCTGTAGCACCATAGAGTAGATGTACAAAAGTGCAGAATTAAGATGCTGAATTACAGTCTTCATTAATTATTCTATCACTGGCATAGTCACTGTGAAATTATTATTTAAATATTTATTTTCCACGTTACTAAGACTTTGTGATTTTATTATTTATTCTTTATAGTGGACTTGTTACCTGCACACAATGGACCTCATTTATGAAGTGGACCCAAAGAGCACCAGAAAATATGTATGTTTTACATCAACTGCAACTGGTCAACATAGTGAACATCAAAAGCCTCAACATCATTTTAGAGAGGCATAAATGTGTGGGCCTAAGTTGGCAGTGTACATACCTCCCTCTCTGGGCTCTACAGGCTAGCCCAGTCTTGTCCCACCACTGGGCTTTATGATTTAAAGTGTGGAAAGGGCCCTTTCACATGCAAGTTTAAAAATCAAGGTCACAGTATGCAATAAAAAAATTTCATCAATACAGTTCACAGCTGTTATAAATGTATGGAAGACTATTTTCTCTACAGTGCTCAGTTGTTGAAATAAATCTTGACAGTGTCCCTAAGGTGTCACAGAAGAGCTATTGCTCCCACTTATTTGTTTGTTATTCTCTATGCTGTCCTTCATAGAAGTTGTCCTGATAACCTGATTCAGAAATATCACCACAATATAATTGAATGTCCCTTGTTCCTTCATCTCTAGATAGATTAGAGACATCCTTACCTATTGTTATGCTCAGGCTCCCTGGCTTCACCATCTAATTTACTGAAAAAGTTGAGTTGCCGTATCAAGCTTCTACGTGTCTCTACAGCTCCACATGGCGTCCACTACTTGCCCACTTGAAACTTTGCTTACAGTATATCATGATTGCAGCTCTCTGTCTCAGCTGTAAGCCCTTGGCAAATTGTACTTCTAGATCAGAGGTTCTCAAACTATTTTACTCTGGGACCCTCTCTGACAATTACAATTTGCACAAGACCCCAATGATAGACCGAGAGCAAATCAAGATTGGAAAGGATGTTAGTATGTATTGATGTCTTTGTATTAGGACAAGGGGAGAGGCCAGTGTGACTAGTTGTCTGTGTAGTGAGGGGAAGTGAGTAAGCGTGCCCTGATGTCTGTGTAGTAGGAAGGCAGAAGTCTGTATCCTAATTGATATAAATTTTATAAGTGTATTTTAGACTTATTGAATCTTTATGTCTCTCAGTCAGGGGTATGGGGAGAGGAAAGGTTTGTGGAATTATCCTTCAAGAAGGATCATGAAGAATCTGATGTGAAGGGAAAGGGAGTTGTACTGGGTAAGCTCCCTGACCCCTTGCTCAGCAATCTCCCAACCGGCAGTGGTAAAGAAACCTTTTATATTTACTCCAAGTGACTTGATCTATTTACTTTATATTTAGTTCCAAACAGTGCAGTCAACTCATGCTAAATATAACAAAGAGCAGTAAAAATAGAGTGTGAGGGAAGTTGCTCACAAAGGACTGGAGAGTAGAGAAGATAGGCAGAAGGTAGGATAGACAAATGGATATATGATATATAGAATATTAGAACAAGGTGGTTGGTCCCAGTGGAGGATCATGCCCCCAAAAGCACAGCAATAGCTGTGAGCTAAAAAATAATTTGAAAATTGACAGGCAACTAACGAATGACATCCCATGTACTCTGATGCCCTGGGTGGGAGCACATGTCACACAGCCCAAGATGTGGACTTGTAACCTCATCACATGGAGATTACTACCAACTTTCTTGTCACGATACACAGTTTGGAAACAGCTGCTCTAGACAATTACCAGACAGGTGTTATGAAACTCATGTACAAGGTATATTATCAAAACAAATCTTGATATGGCTTTTATCTATAGCAACCCCTACTTCCATACAACATTATTTGTTTAAAAGTATTTTTTAAGTAATTATATAGTAGTAATACTGTGTAGTACTAATACAATGGTATAGTTACAAATGTTTATTGAAATTTGGTTTGTATTTTAAATATCTAGCATAATAATCAATCTCCTCTGTTGCAGTATTCTTGACATAGCCGAGTAATAACACAGAACACACTGAGTATTTGTACAGTTCATAACAATGCTCCAGTTTTTTGTATGATATCCTTTGGTTTGAAAAAGTTATTGTAAACCCCAGTCACACGCAAAGCAGATGTCAGTGGCTGGATTACATTACTATGTGAGATATGTGTATTGCCAGTTGGGTATATATCTTGTATTGAATGTTGACGTGAATCAACCTTATGTCCTCAATTGCTGGTTCTTTGGTAATTGTTCTCCAATAGAAGTAAAGGGAAATGCTAGTGAATATAAGATGTAACTTGCATGGTGTGTGTTCCAGGTCATCCTGCTGCTCTTCTGCTCTTAAGATGAAATTAAAGTGTTCACTCTGGTGTCTTCTTCAATAATGGTTCCTATAATATCCCAAAATCCTTCTGACCCTCTCGTTGGGGAATAGATATTTGCTAAATGTGTACTGTTTATGCATAAAATGTGAAACCTGAATAAGAAGTAAAAACTATAAATATATTTTTAAGTATAACATAATAGGCCAATAAACAAGTACAAAAGCTTTGATTAATTAAATGTGAGGGCAGAAGAAGGGCTATTTATTAAATGTGAATATTAATTATTTCATGTTCAGGCTGCTTGGAGGAAAATAGGTTTATTTTTAAAATATTAATGCTAATAATGTTCAGGCTTGTTTTTTGGAGATCGTATTTAGAATTAATAAATAGACCTATTTAATTTAAGGTTTGTTTTGGTTGTAGGAAAAGCTTCATTATTAAATGTAAGTGTAAATTCTATAATTTGATGTTGAAACTAGTTACAGGTAGGGAAGCCTAATTAGTATACTTTGATGCTATTGATTTAATGTTGGGGCTGGTGGGTGTTCACTTATAGCTCTATATTCTGTATTCCTATACCTATACCTTTTTCCAAAGATCAGCTAAACCAGTGATTCCCAACCTCGGTCCTCAACGCACACTAACAGTCCTGGTTTTAGTGATATGCATGATTGTGCACATATGTTTAAATCAAATAACTGAGGTACTAATTAAGTCACTTGTGCTCAAGTAGGGCTATCCCTAAAACCTGGATTGTTAGTGTGCCTTGAGGACCGTGGTTGGGAACCCCTGTGCTAAACATTCCAGATCCAGTTAAACAGCAACTGAACTTATGCCATTAGCAGCAGGTACTGGAGAGGGCAATAGAAATCCTGGCACAGGTATTTTTCAGGTGGCATGGCCTAAAAAATTATTTACAGCTGCGTGAAGCAGAACTGCGCACTGTGAGCCACTGAGCCAGGGGAAAATCCACAAATGTGGGGGGATTATCAGTGTGATTGCTTACCCCCACCTCTGCACAGACAGGGGACACTGCTGCTCAGCTGCAGCAGCCTCCCTGACACCACTAAACCCAGTATACAGCAGCGTGTGCTAGGGAGAGAGGCTGCTTATGCAGCTGACAGGTAAGGGAATGTAGCGGAGGATGTGTTCAGGCCCGCGCCCCTGCTGAGTCCTTCCAACAAGCCCCTGCCCAGGTAATTTGTACCATCTCCCCCATCTTGGCGCCCCTGGTACTGTAGTGAAAGCTGCAAGAACAGGTATGAGAAAGCAGGGAGTCTGCCAGCTAGCTTAGATTCTGGTGGGACAGTCCTAATTTTGGTGACTGACTCACTCAGTTGGGATTTTGTCCCAACTGCAAATACATATGGTAGGTATGTCACACTTCATATTTGTCTCCTTGTAAAGTGAATCTCTGTGCACCTAATAGTCTTGCAGGCAACATTGCTAGTGTATTTGAAATCAATATCATTGGGTTGGCAAGCCACATAATGCTGGCTAAAATGATAGCTACTAAACCGCTTCATGAGACTGCATTAGTTAATTTGGTATGTGACACTTGTATATCTGTGTGCAACTGGGTCTGAACAGAACTTGGCATGAAAAAAAAGCCACATTACAGTAGCTGCATCGTAGAATTTCATATACAGATTTGCAGAGCCGTAACTAGACTTTTTGGTGCCCTGTGCCAGAGAGAGCGCATTGGTGTCCCCCCCATTTTTTAAAGGGGGACATAAGATAGTGCACCTGAAAAAGGGCCATGGCTTCATGGGGAAGGGTCAGGGAAGAGATAGGGGAACTCCTGGGGCAGCCAGGAGATGCTGGGGATAATAGAAGAGGAAGCTACAAGTGAGAATAATAATAAACAGGAAAATTGACAGGCCCAAACAGCGCTCCCTGCCCTGCAGTTCCCTGAGCCATGGCATACGGTCGCCATACCCTAGTTACGGCCCCGCAGATTTGTATACAGATTCAGACTCGGGGTCATTCAGACCCGCTCGCGAGCGCAGGACGCTCGCAAGCGGGTCGATGTTGCCCCACTGCGCATGCGCACGACGGAGGGAGCTCCGTCATGCGCATGCGCGAGATCCGGCTAGCGACGGGGTAGCCGTCGCTCCGGGTCTCGCACCAAAGGGGGCGTGCTGTCGATGTTGATTGACAGCACACCCCCTTTGGTGGGCGTGCCGGGGGCGTGGCTGCCAGACGGAGGCGTTCCTATGGGAACGCCTACCGTCTGAAGCCGGCCCCACTGACATCACTAGTGATGTCAGTGGGAGTGATTTTGGCTCTGATAGTGCCAAAATCACTCCAGGGCTTGCGGCAGCGAGACCCTACCACAGGGTCTCCATTGCAAGCCTGATGGTTGCGATGGTCTTGACCATCGCGACCATCATCATGGACGCTCGCATAAGCTGTGGGTGGTAACCCACAGCTATGCGAGCGTCCATAAGGCCGCTCCATTTTCATGTAGGAGGGCCCTGATTCAGAGCGAGCGCTCTGGTCAGAGCGTCCGGCTCTGAATCAGGCCCTCAGTAACATGCAGATATACAAGCATCGCATATCAAATTAATCATTGCAGTGATTTTGTTGAGAATAAGCTGCACATTTTAGCAAAAAAAGACACAAACAATTACGTTCGGCGCTAGTCTAGTCGCAAGGGACCTGGTGCGCCAAGTGAAGGGCTGTTTGACGCTACTTCAGCAAAACTGTATGAGGACACATCTGTACATTGCTTACAATAGTCAGATGTTTGTTTGCTACAAACTTCTAGGGGTATATATTCTAAAATGCGGATTTTTAGAAGGGGAGTTGTTGCCCTTAACAACCAATCAGATTCTACTTATTTATCTAGCACCTTCTAGAAGATAATAGCTAAAATATGATTGGTTGCTATTGGCAACAACTGCATTTCTTAAAACTTGCACTTTAGTAAACATACCCCCTAGTTTACAAACACCAAAAAGTAGGCATGTACCTTGAAGCACACTGGACCTCATTCAGAGTCGGTCGAAGCGGCCGCACGGTCGAATAGAAAAAGGGGCCGGATATGCAAATGATGTTGCGTCCCTAAGGTTGGATCGTTAGCTGGCCGACCAAGGGGTGGATGCAGTCAGATCACTAAAAATACGCCCACTTCTCGTACACATAACACGTCATCTCCGGCTACATAAGGATTAATCGCGTGCATCGTATGCCATCGGAACTGGTCGTAGAGCTAAAGGTTGACCTGACCATCTCTTAAGCTCTACGATCATGTCAGTGTAAAACCTCCCCTGTCACGTGTGCCATGACACTACTTTGTTAATTATGCACTCCCTTAAAACGCCATTCGCATAATGAGGCACGCCTACGTTTGGATCTCCACACCCCCGTTTTCAAGCACCTTCCCATGTTACCACCCACAAACGCCGCAATCTGTCACTCAAACTACCGACCTGGCGGTGTTCAAGGAGAGAGAAATTTCTGATCGTAGCCGCTAGTTTGCGCACGCGCATTGCGAACTGTATGCATGCGCAGATCAGCGAACATCACCTGCGTACGACCGTGCGGCCGCTTCGACCGACTCTGAAAGAAAGTCCACAGTGTGGACCATCTAAGAGCACGTATGCAAAGTCAAAGTGGTTCAGATTCAGTGGCTTTCAAACAGTAAGTGAGGTCCATATTTATAGGTAACATCCACTAAAAAGTTTAGGTTCAGCAGTACTGAACGTAATATATACTGCATACACTATTTAAAGGTTTACTAGCATTGTTTTATATCCTTGCACGCTCTTGGAAGTCTGTAGCGTGCTGATTCAATAGAAGTTTATACTATGAGCTTCATCAAAATGTCACTTCTATGTAATCAGAAACTACATTACATACCCCTTGTTGCTGCATTTTACCCAAGGTAGTTATTTCATGATAGGGTCTACTGGCTTAGTAAATTACATAAGCTCTTGCTGATGCAAACATTGTTTTCAGTATCTTTCTTTCTTCCTATACATAAAGCACATGGGAGAGAACATAAGGGATACCGTGTTCTGAGTTATTACTAGCCTATGCCAGGAAATTCTATAGATGTGAAAGCTTGTGATGTAGTAGCTATAAAAGGCATTTAAAAATAAAACCAGATATCAGCAGATAAAACAGTAACAAACTTGGAAGCCCAATGTATCTCATGCAGTATTATATCTGTTTGAAGATCAACTAGGATTTAAGCAGTGAGAAATAATCAAAAACTATCCAATTTCAGTGTGAAATCCCCTGCTCTTCACTCATAGTTAACAAAGCCTAACATCTTGGTTATTTATTTCATTATTTTTCATGAAAGCAACATGGTGACACAGTTCAACTGTTTCATTTTCAATGGCATTCCAATTTTTTTATGGATTGCAAGATAGTTTTACCACACTGATATAGAAAAAAAAGTGCATTGGTATATCCAGAGGTGACATTCAGGGTGATGCCCTGCTCCCCACCCCTCCCCAAACAGTGGCATGTTGCCTGTGACAGCAAACTACATCGACTTGCCTTGCAGATGAGAGGTTGACAGTGAATAATGCCCAGCCTCTCTAATTGTTATTTGAATACAATTGGTAGAGCTGAGTGACATTATCTGCCTGCTTCTCAGCAACAAAGTGTAGCGTTACAGTGTGCAGCTCTGCAATCACTGGGTATGATTGTGTCAAACCCAGTAGCATGCTGGTTGGTGGATTGCACTGACAATTCACCAATCAGAGAATTGGGATTCACCACTCTGATTAGGGAATGGCTGGAATTATTCAACTACAGTAGAGGGCTCTTATAGTTGGATCTGCAGAGCTCTGTTAAATTGCCCCCCCTCTCTGTGTCTGTTACATCATGATCCAAATCTGCTTAATATAACAATTCCACAAAGTAGGTCCTGATTCCCAAAACAGACCTGCGCAGTGGGATAGACTTGGGACAGACACCCCCTTCCCGCTAATGGCTCCCACAGCAAGGGTACAGATAGAAGAAAGTGCAGCCGGTCCGAGTAAGTGTAGGGGAGGAGGGATCACTTGATCAAATATACTAATACAATATTAATACATACAGTATCTTACACAAGTGGTCCAAATAAAGTGATGGTGTCAAAATGTATGATATTAGGATTACTGATTTTATTAATTTACTATACATGGGTAATGTTTTTTATGTTAAGAAATGGTATAATTGTCTAAGGAATAATGCTTAATCAAATGCCAAATCAGATACAGTATGTTACCTTAAGTGTAGAGGATTCAAAGGGCCAAATTAAGCTGGACTCCTGATGAGACCTGATCAATTATCAAAATGAATGGACTGTGTTTTGAATCGAAATTTGTTATGTATATATTTTTTCCAATTCATTTTTATTATTGTGCAGGTTTTTCCAGTTTCAGTTTTCAGGCTATAAAAGTATTGTAATTATGTCACAAGATTAGAGGGTGTCCTGAACGTACACATGCCAGTCTATCTACTTCTATCTACTACTGTATCCTAGTGTGAATGTTTTGTATCCTAGTGTGAATGCTCTTCCTGATACAGTATGTACAGTATCTGATTCCTTAATAAACATGGATCTAGTTAATGCAGTTGCAGTCTGTCACCATATCAAATTCATAAGGTCAAGTGTTGTGGGATTCTGAACTAACTGCTACAGCATAATCCCTTGCCAGGTTACACAGATTTTATTTCCAGGACTATGGTAATATTGCTTGTGTTTTATTAGGTTGGAAATTCATAGAATTTATACAATTATTTGATTGCAGTGTATGCAAAACTGATACAATTTTAATGTTACAACTTACTTTCATGTTCTATGATCTATATAAAAGCACATATCCTGTATCTCATACTGTACTGAATTTTTGCATAATAAAATGACTAAATATAAAGGACTGGATCTGCCAGTTTAATAGACACTATCATGTAAGCTAACATACAATTGAAGTAGAAATGACAAAATGTATTAAATAAAGGTTAAAAAAAATATATATATCCCTTTTACATGTATTAATAGGTGTTACTTAAATGGACCCTATGAGTAAATGTTGGGTTTAACTGTGTTTTTGTGCTTAATTCTATTTTAATTACATTTAACATGAATCCTTGCCAGCAATGTGCTGTTTGATGGCCCCCTGAAGTGTAATGCTGACCATACACTAGTACAACCAGCATAAGATGAGATTCATCTTATGATTTCCCTTGAACTCCCCGGCAGCTCCCTGGCAGTCCCGGCTGCACGATTGACACACGATGTACATATGATCTCACGATACGATCGATCTGCAGTTTAGGAGGGAAGGTCATTGAAAGAACACACACCTTCAAAATGTAACCCAAATTACGCTGGTTGGACGCACAAATACACAGCACGATCTGCATGCAATTACGATAGATAATATGGGCTGCGCATGTGATCATACGATACGTTTTAAGAGTGGCAGGAGTGCGCATTGGATCGTATCTTACCTAAATACTACACGATTTCGACACATTTCATCGTACAACGTGGGCAATTGGCCTGAAATCGTGCTAGTGTATTGCCAGCATAACACTGTAAAACTGTGATTCTAAAACTGTAAACCGGAGATGATCAATCTATGAACAGAACCCATAAGCTTCAATGTTCTACTTGAATGGTATTGAGCAAGGACATCAGCACACTGCACCATGCTTCATGGACATGAAGGAGCACTAAGAAGCAGCTGATGGGTATGAAAACCTGAACACTCTTACTGACATCTGCATCCAATGCCTGCCTGGTCTTCCATAGCGAGGTAAGGTGAGAAGAAGTTGGACAGAGTTGGGGTATATATACTAAGCCTTGAAAAGAAATAAAGTGGAGAGAGTCAAGATGCCAACCAATCAGCTCCTGTCATTTTACAAGCTGTGGGGCATATTCAGATAGGTGCGAGAAATGCAAAAATCCCACCTCTGCAGGGTTTTTTCTTGAAGGGCCGGGATCTTTACTATACAATTCAATGCAGGGTTTATCATTTGTTCAACGCCGGGAGTTTTTTTTTTTAGCACATCCAGAGCAAGTCAGATTTTTCCTAAAATCGTTATTTTAGGAAAAATCAGCAGAACTGGAAGTTTCCAATTAGCTTAATTGGTCCTTAATTACTCACCTTCCGAAGTGGTGTCGTCTGCATCCAGTTTCGGGAGCCAGGTCATCTGCAGCAAGGTAAGTATGTGAGTGTGTATGAGTGTGTGAGTGTGTGTGTGACCCCCAATGTGTGTGATCCCCCCCCAATGTAAGTGTATCCCCCAGTAGCCGGCACTGTTAGAACTACATCTAACAGCAGCCCTTGTCCACAAAGCAGCTCCCAGACCCACCCAGCAGCCCCCAGGACTCCCAACAGGCCCCTCACCAGTGATAAGATGGAGTAGAGGCCACTGGGAACCACAGAGGCCACCGGAGACCCCCAGACGTATAAAAGTCAGCAACCACTTTTTTTAATTGGATACCATGAATACCAGGAGCGTGCATACCCACAGTCTTACAAAATTGGGTGAGAGGGGTGCAAGGTTTTTTACCTCGCTAAACCTCATTCCAAATTGAATATGCCCCTGTATTTAAAAAATTACATTTAGGAGCTGATTGGTTGGTACTTTGTAGTCTACTCTATGTACTAAGCCTTGGGGCTCTATTTATTAACATTATTTTTACTAAAATAAAGTGAAAAAGGGTGTTTTCACACCCTTTTCACATTATTTTAGTTTCACCTGTAGTTATTACAGGGCAATTGGAGTAGAATTAGTAAAATTCTACTCCAACCCCTAGTATCACTTATTTTTAGTAAAGCAGATCGCATTTCCCATAATTGTAATGGAAAATGTGATCCGACCAGAGTTACTAAAAATAAATTGTAAAAAAATACCGGGGGAAGCCATGTGTTAATAACGCCACCCGGAGGCGGCATTATCCAGGGTCTCCCCCTTTTACCGGGCTCCCACTCGGCTCTAACGGGGAGAGCAGAGGCGGGAGCCGCTACCAGTAATCAGCTATGTGGTCTAAACAGACCGCAAGCTGATTGCTGTAAAAAAAAAAAGAAAAAAAAAATGTAAACATTTTTTTTTTACTTACCTGAATCCAGGGACCGGTGATCGGACCTCCGGTGATGGCTCCTCTCCGGTCAGCTGGTCTCCCATAGTGCACTGCGGCCCGGTCATCAGGTGATCGGGTCCCAGTGCAGTATGGGAGATCACCTGATCGGGAAGCCCGGAGAAGATCACCGGAGGCCAGGAGGATGCAGGTAAGTGTAATGAAGGGAGGGGGTTCGCGGGGGTCCGCGATCACGGGGGGCGGGGCTTAGCATCGGTGGGGGGTAGCAGCGACGGTGGGTCGTCGCATGCGCGGGCTCTTAGTCGTGGTATTTTTTCCGAAAAAACCGCAACTAGAGTGCAGATGGGATCCGCAGGGACAGAGCTTTATCACAAGCTCTGTTCCTGCAAGGGAATTATAGTAAATCCCTGTGATATTGCCTGAATTCGCAATGCGAATTCACTCGGTAATATCACACTACAATCCGCATTCAATATGCGGATTGTAGTAAATAGAGCCCTTGGAGAGAAATAAAGTGAATAGAGATAAAGTGGATAGAGATAAAGTGGTCTATGTACTAAGACTTGTAGTGGGATAAAGTGGATGGAGATAAAGTACCATCCAATCAGCTCCTAACTGTCATTTTTGAAACAGCCTGTAAAGTGACAGAAGCTGATCCCTATCTGCTTTATCTCTCTCCAAGGCTTAGTACATAGACCCATAAGTACCAACCAATCAGCTCCTAACTATCACTTTACAGGCTGTGTTTCAAAAATGACAGGAGCTGATTGATTGGTACTTTTTCTCCATCCACTTTATCTTTCTCCAAGTCTAAGTACATAGGGGTCTAATCAACCCCATGGTTACATAAGTAAACTCATCCCTTTCCAAATGTTTAGACAAAAATAAGGGGGTGGGTGTTTCCTAAAAAGGTGGATGGGAAGTGTTTAAGATAAAATAAAGTCACTCAAAAAGTGTTTTAAGCAACACAAAAAACAGGTATAGTAGGTGAACTCCCTGATTCATCCGGTCATGGTGCCACCCCTGGATCCTATTAGGTTTACAACTGGTTGATCCAGACTCATGCTTAAAGGACATACAATGCTGTTAATGTCACTTGTACTGTAAACTGGGCACATTTTTGCATTTAAAGGGTTGCTATTCCTTGAAAAATAAATAAAACATTTGTAAAGAAATCATTAGGTCTGTAGAAAGTATTGATTTAACTTCTCCGGGAACATAGCCAATCAGTTTATTTTTGTTTTGTATACCAACTAATTAGAGGTGAACTAATAGTATATGCATTTCTGATTTCATTTTACTGTTCTTCCAGAGTAAAGTTTATGCTGGTTTTCTAGTTATACCACAAATAGACTTTACAGTTATTAAGGAAAAAGAAATCTGCATGTTAAATTCTAGAAATTGATACAAAAGTTCCATAATGAAATAGATATTTGGTTCAAAGTTGTTTGACACTAGTTAGATTGAATTATATGTATATTTATTAACATACATTTTAATTGAATTACTTCAAGACTATCAATCATAATCATATTACCTAACAGAATATCACTCAACACAGCCAGAGTTCTGTGCACACATATAGTGAGACTAATAATTTGTGTTTTCAAAACATTCATTTCTTTCCAGGAAAAGGAATATTTTATAATTATACAAGAAACAACATTTTTAGATTAATTAAATAGACAATAAGAGATATAAAATCTATAAAATGCTATTAGTTCATCAGTCTTAGGACCTGATTCAGACCCTTGCTAGATGCCTTCGCTCGCTCGATGCGTATGCAAATTCGGGAAAGCAGGCGATCGCGCGGCAAGGCATTAGCACGTCCACTATGTCTTGGCGTGCGATCGCTTTGTGTATGCAGACGCCCACCAGCCTGTCTTAAGACGCCCACTTGTGCACATCATCTCCAGGAAGTGTATGCAACCATCCAGCACTTGTGGTTGACCTTACCCTACCGCAAGCACTGCAAGCACTTCAGTGTAAAATTCAACCAAGTGACGTGTGCTATGACATTGTCTGTTAATTATGCATGCCTCTGAAATAGAGTTGAGACACTCAGGCACACTTGCATTTGCACCTCCACTCCCCCATTTTTAATGGCCAACCCCTGTTACCACCCACAAACGGCTTCTACAGTCATTCTGCTGGGCAGTCTATGCTCGGTCAGCGTACGCTTCCTGATCGCTCGCACTGGTTCGCCACGCACACTGTGATGCATGCAGAGTGCAAACATCGGCAGCTTGCGTGTGAATGCTTCCTAGCGGGCGGGTCTGAATTAGGCCCTTAGTTTAATGACATTTTAAAGATGCTTAACCATGTGTATACAGTACAAGGCTGTATCTATGCTGCAGTATTTTATGCTATTTCTCTGTCCAGGCTGTAAGTAACATTTTGGTGTCTAAGGGACTGATTCAGAGGTGCATGTAGATTTCCCCATGTGTGCACACCCACTTTTAGTGCTCGCTGCAACACCTTTGATGGTTCTGGAACTCCACCATCGGCGCACCATCAACACCTGCACCAACCCTATGCAGTGGCAGTGTCCCTGTCTGAACATGGCTTATCTGACTGTGGCTCTATGTTTTAAAACACAGCAGTTGTCAATGACACGCCCACGGCAGTCCCATAACACGCCCACTCAATGGATTTTAAAAATTCTCTTCAGGCTACCTCCCAGCCACCATACAGGAGCGCTCATGGTTTCTTTTGACAGTACAGACACCAGCGGTCCTGTATGCAATAGCACATTTGTGCATACATTCAGGGTATTACAAATGCAATGTAGAGGTTTTCAGAATATTTCAGCAAATAATCACTCAACTACATAATTAGCGGCATTAGCGTGCACATCTGAATCAGGTACCAAGGGGCCTATTTTGTAACAAGTTTTACCATATGCAATGAGTGCCCCAGCCAATCAGCTCCCAACTGTTCTTTTTCAAACAGATGACCGTTAGGAGCGGGATGTAGTGAATATGCTAGACGGGATGCCGGCCGTTGATACACTGTACCGACGACCGAAGGAGATCAGGATTACGGCATCGGCATCCTGACTGCCAGAATCCCGAATGAAGTGGGGGTTAGGTTTAGGGACCCCAGGGGAGAAATTAGGATTAGGAACCCCCCCCAGGGAGGGTTAGGGTTAGCCTATGAATAGAGGGGGGATTAGGGTTAGGCATCACCAGAGGGAAGTTAGGATTAGGCTCCCCCGGGAGAGTTAGGTTGATGGCGCGGGGGGGGGTTAGGGACCACTAAGGGAGGGGTAGGGTTAGGAGGGGGAGAGGGTTAGGTTACTTACCACTGCTGTCGGGATTCTGCACCTTCGGACTTCCAGTGTCGTGATTTGAACCAGCTAGTCAGCCGCCGGTATTTCATACCCAACCCTTAGGAGCTGATTGGCTGGAGCATCATTATCATACGCCATTAGTTTTATCACTCGCTGCTTATAATAAAACTAATTGATAAATTAGTTCCTCAGTCTTATTCAATACCTTCAGCACCTACCACATCTCTAATGAGGTTATGCCACACTGGAGAAATTATCCTGCTATCCCAATTCTAATGGATGTCAATTCCACATTGTTATATTGTGAAAGAAAAGTCACATATGAATACAGTTGATAGAAGAGCTTCATGAAGAGAAAGGGGGAGTTTTATCAAATCTTGGAGAGAGAGAAAGTATTTACCAATTAGCTTCTTACTATCATTTTTTCAAACACAGCCTGCAAAATGACAGCTAGAAGCTGATTGGTTTGCACTTTATCTCTCTCCAAATTATCACTCTCCAAGACATTATAAATCTCCCTTAAAGTGAGTCAATTCAATACAATGAAAAGCTCATTATTTTGCTGTACATTTACCACATTTTCCTATTAGACACATAAAAATCAAAAATTACCATTTAAGATTTACATGCTTTTAAAATGCAGTATAACATGTCTAACAGCATTTGTAGTGCAAGTGGAAGTAATACTATGCACTCTGGCAGGTAGACACAGAGCTGGTCAAATTACTGTTGCCACCCTACATCCTCTTTACATCCTATCCTAGATGGATTTATGTTTTATTCATTGAGAAAAATGTACCAAACAAAACTGTATTTGATTGCTCATTTGGATTTGCTTTTTGCTTTTATGCTACTAATTTATATTAATGTGATATGGTCTAGTGCAGGGGTGGGGAACCTTTTTTCTGCCGAGGGCCATTTTGATATATAGAACATTATTTGTGCGCCCAGTGCAGGCCACGCCCCCTTTGTGTGATGTAACACGTGGCGGGATCACAATCGCTGGTGATTACAGCAATGCCTAGAGCAGGGATCAGGGAACTTTTTTACCTTTAACCCCAAAATATATTTAGATATGCCGACGTTATCCCCTTGATTTGAAAGGAAGGAAATCCTATAGTAGTGCCCCCATATAATGCCCCTCTAGTAGTGCCCCCATAGTTATGCCCCTGTAGCAGTGCCCCCATATAATGCCTCTGTAGTAGTGCCCCATATAATGCCCCTGTAGTAGTGCCCCCATAGTTATGCCCCTGTAGTAGTGCCCCCATAGTTATGCCCCTGTAGCAGTGCCCCCATAGTTATGCCCCTGTAGTAGTGCCCCCATAGTTATGCCCTTGTAGTAGTGACCCCATAGTTATGCCCCTGCAGTGCCGCTTGTACAAAAAAAACCACTTACCTTGATCCCCGCTCCTGCATCCGCCGCCGTCCTGTCCACCCGGCTGCTCCTCAGAACTATGGGAGAGACGTCATGATGTCTCTCCCATAGTGCGCATGGGGAGAGCCGGAGGCTGGAGTTCAGAAGAGAACTCCAGCCTCCGGCTAACACGGCGCTGCAGGGAAGGAGCCGGGCGCCCGCTGGTAATAACATCTCAGCGGACATCCGGCTTAGAGCCTCCCTGCAGCGCCGGGCTGGAGGTAACTGGCATCGGGTGCAGCGGCGCACCCTGGTTCACATGCACCTCCAGCCCTGCATCCATTACCCCCAGGAATTTCAGTTTTACCCCAAGTGGGGTAAGTTACCCCTGTTCCCGAATCACTGGCCTAGAGCATCCTGAGGATGGTCCGGGGAGCTGTAAGGCCAGTGGTGTGACAGTCTGAAGTGTCCTAGGGACGCTCCAGGCAGCACTGCTGCATAGTTTCTGGCTGCAGGGTGCCATTCTAGGCACCCTGCTAGCTAGATGAGGCTAGCAGAAAAAAGCTCAGAGGGCCATACCAAATGATTCTGAGGGCCTAATATGGCCCCCGGGCAGGAGGTTCCCTATCCCTGGTCTAGTGTAACCCTACTTGTTTACCTACTGCTCTTTTCTGACATGGCATTTAGGAAGAAAAATTTGTACTAAACCACAGAACTCAATAAACAATTATCTTTGATTTCTCTAGTGCAAGAAAGTTAGACAATTTAAAGTAAATGTTCTTATCAGTTGCCATGGTTCCATGCTACTTTTAGTCCCTAAGTGAAATATTAATAAATATAAATACTGTCTTTACTCTTGGATTTGTCTAAAGAATGTTATAACTTTTATTTTCATTATAGGTAAAGTTAGTGTAAGGCAAATTGTTAGAAATCTCACGGTAGCACAGTATTTTATTAAATTCAAATAAGATCTCATGCTTACAGTAATGAAAGTACAGGTTGAGTCTCCCATATCCCAAATGCTTGGGACGAGGGGTATTTTGGATATCAGAATATTCCATATTTCGGAATATTTGCATACCTTAATGAAATATCTTTGGAACGTGACCCAAATCTGAACACAGAAAGCATTTGTTTTATTTACACTTAATACACACAGCCTGCAGGTAATTTTATAAATTTTTTAAAATAATTTGTGCATCCAAGTTTGTGTACATACATGAAATTAATTTGTTTAATATACATTTTATACACACAGCCTGAATGTAATTTTATAGAAAATTTTGTAGAATTTTGTGCCTTTAAACAAAGTTTGTGTACATTTAACCATTAGAAAGCAAAGGTTTCACTATCTCAGTCATGCTCAAAATGTTCTGTATTTTGGAATATTACGTATTTCAGAATATTTGGATATGGGAGACTCAACCTGTACTACATACACACACTCAGTGGAAACAAAACATTTAATAGTCTATGTAATAAACATAAGCAACTGGAGAAACCATTTCCTAATATATTGTCCATACAGGTTGAGTCTTCCATATCCAAATATTCCGAAATACGGAATTATTTTAGCATGACTGAGATAATTAAACCTTTGTTTTTTGATGGTTCAATGTACACAAACTTGGTCTAAGGCACAAATTATCAAAAATATTGTATGAATATACCTTCAGGCTGTGTTTATATGGTGTATATGAAACATAAATGTATTTCATTTCTGTACACAAACTTTGAAATTTTGAAAATATTGTATACAATTACCTGCAGGCTGTGTGTATAACTTTTATATAACACATAAATGCATTTTGTGTGTATATTGGGGTCCCATTCTCAAGATATTTCATAATGATATGCAAATATTCCAAAATACGGAATATTCCATTATCCAAAATGCCCTTGGTCCCAAGCATTTTGGATATTTACATAATTGAAAATCGTGGAGAGATCATAGATTTCTCTGCATTTTCGCTTCTGCCTATTGTTCTTGCAGATCCTGTGGGAATCAATAGGGGCTGTTCATGCATGGTATTTATAAAAATGAGAGAAGTAAAAATTCTGTAATTTTTCAGACAGGGATAACACCATCTCTTGGCAGAATGGGGGAAAGCTGTCTCAAAAATTACTATTTTCATGACTCCTCCACCCAGTTGCCGGGATTTTAAAGATATATACCTTGCAGGATGCACACAGAGAATGAATGGAAAGAGCAGCCTGTGAGCTATGCGCTCACTGCCAGTCTACACTATGCCATGAGAGTGGATGGTGGATTCTGGTGGGAGGGCACCATTGCTGTGTCCATGAGAGCCGAGGCACTCTGTTTATATTTTTTGCAATGTGCATGCATATGTACACATACCCCGTAATGACAGTCATTTTATGCTTGGACTGTCCAATCAGTAACTTTTGAGCAGCTACTACAATAGTCATTAGGCAAAAATTGCTGATGTTTTTCTATTTCCTACCAGTAGACCCCTTATTACTAAGACTTGAGCCAGCGCAGTGTTCACTTTCATTGTCCAATTTGCCCTAGAAAGATAAGCACTTACATTATCTTAAACAATTTATAACAAATGTCCTACTGGATTGAATTAACAATCACATCACATTTCACATACTAAATATAGCCCTGTGATTGACTTATACTGTAGTTGTCATAAAACACAATAGCTCTCTATTGAATCATTGATGCTTTCATATAATTGGTCAGATCAGTAATAAATCCTCCACATTCACTTTGAAACCAAGCACTTTTTTGTATGGATTATATAATTAGCCATAATATATTTTGGTGCTCCTTCAGCAGGTATACCTTCAGAACAACAAAAAGCAATATATAAACAAACTCCCCTTAACCTGGCAGTCCACAGTATAGAGTTCACTGGTAACCATGAAAACTTGTAAACTATCAGTTGAAATTGTGAATATCTGCCTTGAACTAACAACAGTAATAAATGTATGGAATAACAAATAGCAAAGCATGACCAAAAGAATAGCCTGTCCCTCTGAACTCCTCTGGTTACAGTTATATTGCCTTGTTTGTGCCACTCATTGATTATGGTAAGCACCTGATCTTACATTGTATGGATTTAATTCAACTCTAGCATTTGATTTCTTTGCCTTTAAACCTGCTTATAAAATTAAAAGAGTACATATACATTTATCTTGTCATATTATTTTACCAAAACTGTGGGTAAAGATAGTTGAAGTAATGTACAGTGTATAATAATTCTGTAAGGTTTGTCCTATCTACAACAAACATGGGCAGATGTTGCTATGGTACGTATCACCTGTCTAATGGCTCTAAATACTAGGGAGATGGGACGGACTCCGTAGCAGATTTGGGGGGCATGTCCCCCCCATTGTTTCTTGTCACTTTTCCATGTCTTCTTCCAGACCCCACTTGGCAAAGTGATATGTGGTGGGCACACTGCACAGCTCGATCGATAGCTGCACATCCCTGTGCTCCTCTTCACATGATCACGACATCATTACTTCACATCAGGCTGCAAGCCAGCTGTCGTCAAACAATAGAAGAGCCGCTCTGTAACAGCAACTAGGAGAAGACTGTCACCAATTGGGAGACAAGCCCTAAGGAAAGAAGATAAGTTTGTTGGAGTGAAGGATGCTATGAGGTGGGCAGTGAAGGGGGAAGTATGTGCTGTGAGGGGGGCATTGAAGGTGGCAGAATCTGCTGTGAAGGGGACAGCATGTGCTGTGAGGGGGCAGTTTGTGCTGTGAGTGGGACAGTATTTAATGCTGAGAGGAGGCAGTATGTGGTTCTGTGAGGTGGCCAGTAAAGGGGCAGTGAGTGAGCCAAAATGTGGTCATTTGAGTGTTGTGAGAGGGCAGTAAGGAGTTTAGTGAGTGAGCAATGAGAGGGTCAGTGAGTCAGCAGTAAGGGGGTCAGTGTTAAGGAACTAGCAGTGAGAGCTGTTTAGGGGCAATCTATGAGTTATTGAGCGAGGAGGCAATGAGACAGCTATGGAATGGGCAATCAGAGATATGGATGTAGTGGGCAATGAGATTGTTATTTAGGGGACAGTAAAATATATATGGGCAGAGAGAGACATACTGGAAGAGACAGTGAAAGATATTGAGGAAGGGGGCAATGAGAGAGATCCATACATTCTAATGCTTTATGTTGGCTGGCAGTTGCATATTCATGGGGAGGGATGAAATTATTTTAAACATTTTAAATGCACTTATTTATTACCTATTTCTTTTCCAGACAGTTCAAAAACTTTCCAAGATTTAGACAAGCACCACCGGAACTTAGAACACCAGCAGGCAGCTGTAACAAGTTGTCAAGGCTGCAAGTGTAGGTAGGACATAATTTGTCTCGCTCTAGTTTATTGTATGTACTTTTTGTTGTTGCTTGCTTATCTGGTATTTTATATTTTAATGTAGGGGGCTGGTTAGTTGGAGGAGGCTAGAATGTTTATTACCCAGCAATGCGACAAGCCTCCAAAGACCCTTACTCTTTCTACGAATCTGGGGGTGCCCAGCCACCTAGTGGCAACCTATATTTACAGTGGGGACGTGGCCAAACCCAATGCCTCTACCCCTTCTCCCCTATCATGGTGCCTCCCCCCCCTCTTTCCTGTCATTTTTTTTCTGGATCTTCCACTAGACAGACTTAACAAAAGTGGAGAATATGCTGGGCGCCAAGAATGGGGCAAGTTTGGGGTGGGATGGAGCAGGAGAGTGGGATGGGAAGGATTTAAGGGCAGGGCCAGGTCGAGCAGCAGAGAGGAGAGGTGAGGGACAGAGCTGCAGTCAGGCCAGGGGGCTGATTAACAGATAGAGGGAAGCAGACTGATGTGATCAAGCATATGCTAGTTTATTAATATATTTTTAGTTTATTAATATTTTACATATGTCCAATAGTAGCACTGAACCACAGCAACTGACAAGGCATTTGATTGATTTGTCTAACTTGCATTAGACAAATAAAAAATAATTGTAGATTGGGTTGATTGCAAATATTCTATCTAAACGCCATGTCAGTAAATGAGTCTAATGAGGCAGTAGCCAATAAGATGTAGTGGTACAGTAGGCCATACTTCTTTTTTTAATTAAATTGACATACGTAATGTAATGATCTTAATAAAAAAATGTGCATCCAACTGAAAAGTAATTTACAATGTTATTTTGTATTTTTGATATCTCTATGAATGAATATTGTGAGTGTAATGGAGGAAAAACAGAATATACATGGGGAGAGGTAATCAAATGCATTAAACAAAGAATTATCAGCAATGCTTAGGTAATACAATTGGACAGAATATAAGAGACTCTATTACTTTGTTATTTTTGTAGAACACTTAAGCTACATACAGCACAATGCCATGTATTACATGCACATCAAACCTTTATCTACATTCAATACAAACAATAAATGATCATACATAACAGAAATAGAATAATGTACTCCCAAAGGCCAAATGATCACAGAAAACTGTAAATGAACTTGTCATAACTAGAGATGAGCGGGTTCAGATCTCAGAGATCTGAACCCACCCGAATATTGAGGATCCGGGGCGATCCAAGCGCAGCTCGGATCTCCCTGCCTGCCCCGGATCCCTGACCCGAGGCAAAACCTTGTGACCCCTCTGTCGAGACCCGAGGTTTTGTTTTGAGCGGACTTAACACTGTCACGGGTCTCAGCCAATCAGCGTTAGCCCATTGAAAACAGCACAAAAGAGGAAAAGAAGATGGTGCCCGACATCCCCCGCCGCCTGGCACCGCTGACACACCCCACTGCTGACACCGCTGGCACCCCCACTGGCAGCAGCCCCCACTGCAAACACCAACGCTGCCGACACTCCTGCACTGATGCCCAACGTACTGAGGACAACGTTAGCGACCCCCACACTGCCGACACTGCTGACACTCCCGCACTGAGGACACCACCAGCACCCCTGCACTGCCGACACCACTGGCACCCTGCATTGAGAACACCCCTGCAGTGCCAACACAGTCAGCAAACCTGCAATGAGGACACCACTGGTACCCCCGCTCTGCCGACACGGCCGGTACACTTCACTGAGAACACTGCCATTCCATGTATTGACGACACCACCAGCAAGCCCTGCACTGCTGACAGTCAGAAAGCCAGCAATGAGGACGCTGCTCGCAACCCCCGCACTGCCGACACAGCCAGCAAACCTGCACTAAAGACACCGCTGGCACCCCCGCACTGCCGACATAGCCAGCAACCTGCACTAAGACACCGCTGGCATCCCCGCACTGCCGACACAGCCAGCAAACCTGCACTAAAGACACCACTGGCACCCCTGCACTGCTGACATCACCAGTACCCATCACTGAGGACACTGCCAGCACCACAGCACTGCCATTCCATGTACTGAGGACACCATCAGCAACCCCGCTCTGCCGACACTGTTGTCACAGTAAGTGCACTATTGGTGTATCCAACCCACACTGTATAACACACTGTATCCGTGTTGGAAATTAGAAACTGAACTGCCACATGTTAGTGCCACCCACTGTGTCACTTAGCTTAGTCAGCCAGCTAGCCGGATGCAACCTTTTAGCCTTAACTAGATGAAGCAAATAATATTGTGAGCTGGTCAAAATTGATTGGAAATTACTGGAAATAAATGTTATTGAGGTTAATTATACTGTAGGAACAAAAACAGGCCCATTTTATGTGATTTTAGCTGTTTTTATGATTTTTTATGAAAAAATCTAGATCCAAAACCAAAACACGAAAAAACATAACACGGAGGTGAGGTTTTGGCAAAACCAATCCAGATCCTAAACCATTGTAGATCCAGATCCAAAACTAAACCCAAATCACGGGGTCGGCACACATCTCTAGTCATAACTAATACAGACTAATTTAATGAAAGCTTCCTAAAAGAAAGTGCTATTTAATTAGTAGGAATAAAAATATTAATTTTATTAAAAATTCTAAATAAATAATACTTCACACAGAAAAACAATAATTAATAATTGGCATTCACAGAATTGGTAACTGCATTCAATTCATATATTATCCATAAATTGAGTACTTCTAATGTACATATTTAAGACCTTTCCATAAATTGATAGATCAATAAGCTTCGTTCCAACAAAATAATTCCTTATGTAGGCAATTACTTTGTATAGTCAGTAAAGTAGCCTGCCGATTATTGATTCCTTTTCACAATTTCTGGATATTAGTATTTGTAGCAGGCAAACAGACATTTTAAAAAGCATGCTTATTAAAAAACATTACAATGTTGAAAATGGCCTTTTTTCACTTGTACACAGTCACTTAGCAACCATAGGCTGATAGTATCATTTTCTCAACTTGTTAGTTGAATATATTCTTATTTTGTAAACTTTGTACTCATACAAATACCAGACAATCTCTGGTAGGCTCCTTATGGTAGCTGCACATAAACACAGTAGGGATCCCCAGTGAGCAAGTTAATCACTTATACCTCCTGCTGCTGGTTATTATACCAGTTCATACAGCCAATCTGGAGAAAGTAGTAAACTGTGTATTCTTCTCTTCTTGGTCTGGTCATCTGTTGTCAGTCCAACTGTGCAGCCTCCTGAGAGCAAATGGGGATGTTATAATGCATTTCTCCACCTACTTAGAGCATCTCAGCGGCTTCCTCCTCAGATATGAGGAAGGCTCCATAAGGAGCCTACTAGAGATTGTCTGGTATTTGTATGATTGAGTACAGAGTTTGCAAAATAACAATATATTCAACTAACAAGTTGGGAAAAGGATACTATCAGCCTATGGTATCTAAGTGACTGTGTACAAGTGAATAAAGGCCTTTTTCAACATTCTAATTTTTTTAATAAACATGCTTTTTAAATTGTCTGTTTGCCTGCTACAAATACTAATATCCAGAAGTTGTGAAAAGGAATCAATAATCGGCAGGCTACTTTACTGACTATTAGAAAGTAATTGCCTATATAAGAAATTCTTCTGTTGGAACGAAGCTTACTGATCTATCAATTTATGGAAAGGTCTTCAATATGTACATTGGAAGTACTCAATTTATGGATAATATATGAATTGAATCCAGTTACTAATTCTGTGAATGCTAATTATTATTTTTTGTTTTTATGTGTGAAGTATTATGTATTTATAATTATTTATACATTTTATATTTTTATTCCTACTACTTAAATAGCACTTTCTTTTATGAAGTTTTCATTAAATTAGTCTGTATTAATTGAAAGGGAGCAATACCCTTTAGAAAGCTGCAATTTGATTAGTAATAATTGTCACCAGGTAGGCCAGCGCCCTAAAATATTTTTTCTGTGTTTATAGTTTGTCATAACTAAGCCTTGTCTTTCAAACTTTATGTGCAGAAGGTACAACATGCTATATTTTAAAAACTGGTATGATTCCAGTGATTTTCTATTAAGTTGCAAATCATCTCATGTAATAGAGTGTGAATGACGGCAAAGTCACCAGAAACCCACCTGAAAGGAACACTTCTTGCTATATGTCGCCATCCCGATTTTCCTAATGTTGAACAAGCAAGTAGCCAGATATAATAAACAGTAATTTTTGCATTTGCTACTATCTAGCCTGGCACCATGTTAAAATAAGTAAATACATTTTAAAAAAGTGTATTCCTCTCCCTTCCCAATTTTCACTAGCATTAGCGCTGTCAGCCTAGACTGGTAATGGAAAAATTGAGGGGACAAAGAACATGGAATCCTTCTAAATTTTTCACAAACAACATTAGACTTTACTAGCCAGGGCTGGAAGCACTGAAGAAGAGAGACACACAGATATGGGTCTCTATGCCATAATGCCAATTAATCCTAGGATGGTCAGCACTGGGCTTAATTTCATAGGGAAGTTGAGCTTGCAAAAAAAGAAAGCCGAGTCATGCCTAATTTTAATGGCTCCCAGGGCATGTTGGCACTTGGAGACCCACAATTGACAACATGCCTGGCACCTAGGGTCCTCTGGTACCTGCAATACACCCCCAATACTTTCACTTTAACTCTCTTAGCTGGCAGCTTGGTTGACCCTAAATCACTGAGATTTGGGGCTTATTTACTAAACATTGTGTTGTAAAACCTGGTTCCTCCATTTTTACTAGCCGTGTTTTGCTAATAAAATCATTGCCCAATATTGGATTTAAACATGATTGGTTTTAGAACCAGCCGGTTAGTAAATAAAGCCCCAAATCACGTTAGTGATTTGGAGTCTCCAAACTACCAGCGATGAGTGTCCGAGTGAAAATAAAAGAAGCTAGAACTAACTGGACATTGTGATTTGCAGTGACTTCTAAAGCTGGGTACACACTTTGCAAATCTGATTAATGCTCTGATCCTCAGAGCAACTATTTGATCAGTGTGTACCCTGTACACACTGAGAAATTGTTAGCTCAGTGTTTTATCAAGGGAATCGTAAGGTCAGGTTTCGTAACTTTAAACAGGACATAAGATGATACCTCTCAATGCAACCGTTTCAAGGGCACTTGAAGCTATTTAGTGGCTACTGCTCCTGAATACAATGATCAAGCTGATCAGTCCGATAAATGAATAGGTGTGTACCCAGCTTAAGTAACAATACATTTGCAGTTAATTACTTCCTGCCCAATCAGTTCAGTTAACCAAGTACATTATAAAGGTTATTTCATATTATCTTATTAAATAGCACAATTATTTTTCACAGCGATAAACAAAGCAGGCACACTGAGTAAGGACACAGAACATTAAAAGAATGACTTTAAAAAAGAAATAATAAAACCATATTTTGCATGGAATTTCATCAGTAAAGATATAGCCATCATTTGTCACTTACAGTGCTTGACAATTTAATAAGAGTTCCAGTGGAATGTGGACATTGTAAGGAAAATAAGTAGTATGCATTAAGTGTTTGATCCATTTCTTGAGACTTCTGGAAGAGATGCAATGTCATAAATACTGCTCATACGGATTTAACTGAAAGCTACAATAATTGAAAACATATATGAATAGCATTACCTATAACCTGTATGTAGATGCACCAAATCCCATGTTAAAGAAATGAATTGTTAATATAGGAATTCATATGAAAGAGGCACCTTGTCGCATTAGATGAAAATTCACATCAATATATGCTCTAAGAACCTTATGTTTATTTTAGCTGTTACTGTATAGTCTATGCTAATATCTCATAGCTGAATTCACACACTTGTTATTGCAATTAGCATGTTTTTTTCCATGGTGTCTATAGAGGTGTGTGTGTATGTATGTATATATATATATATATATATATATATATATATATATATATATATCCAGTTTAGTTATAGTTTGTTTTTTCTGGTTTGTGCTTGTTTTAAGAGTGTTTATGTGGGTTGGGTATGGGATGCAGGTGCTCAGGATCCCAGCATTTAGATTCTTGATGCCGGCATCCTGACTGGGTTACAATGCCAACACCTACCGGTAAGTAGACTAACCCTACCCCTAAATCTAGCCCTCCCTCCCTGTAGCCTAAACCTAACCCTCCCCCCACACCCTAAACCTAACCCTATCCCCTGCAGCCAAACCCTACCCCAAGTGCAGAAACCCTAATTACCATCGGGATGCTAGCGGTTGGGATGCTGACCCCAGGATTCTGACTGGTGTCGGGATTCCAGCACTGCATTCTGAGTACCAGCATCCTGACCACTGGGATCACAGCTCCATCGTTTATATTGCCTGAACTTGTTTTCACTTGCCTAAATGGATTCATTAAAAATATTAAATCTTAAAAAATATAAAGCTGAAACATATCTGCCATGATCTTAGATCTTTCAAAACATTCAACTGTATAAATGTGAAAAGAAAAGGAGTAATGATAGCGCAACTGGTATTGGGTGTTATGTGTTGAGAATCGTGAGTGGCAATAAACTTGAGATACCATTGGATATAGTCTATAACATGGCAGATTCTTTAATAAAAAAACACAGATTTATTACACATTCAGTACGTAATTCATATTAAAAACATAGTAAAAACATTTGCAATTGATGAGTGCAATGATGGTATATAAAAAGTATATGAATCATATATATGGGCTCATATATAAATATATGAGCCCATGATAAAGGAGAGATGAAATCACAATGGCATCCAGTGAGAACAAGCAGAGGTTCATCCAAAGCAGCGTGTGTGGTCTGGCTAACGCGTTTCTCTGTATCAACAGTTTCATCAGAGGCTTACATACAGAGAAGCGTGTTAGATAGACCACACACGCTGCTTTGGATGAACCTCCGTTTGTTCTCACTGGATGCCAGTGATTTCATCTCTCCTTTATCCTGGGCTGGATCCTGGAACAAACTCCAAAAGGGGCCATAATTCTACCACTGACAGCATGATTGGAAGCACTATACCTGTATAAGCACCCTGACCCTCCGCGACACATGGACTTCTCACTTCATTAGTTTACAGGATTATCAGCTTTCCATTGGACTACGGCATCCAGCTATCTACCGCTGAGTACTTCACATTCATTGGAGATACCATCGGACTAAGCATCCTACTTTTTGTGAGACACGGACTCCAAAACAAACCAGCCTGCAGGTTAGGTAATTTTTATCCATTACCTAGCAATGTGTTTTGAATCTACAAAGACCTGTTTCCCATTGGTCACTCATTAAAACATCCATCTGACTTTCATACATTTTCCAGGTACATATTTTTGCTCATTATCATTTTTATCAACCTTTTATTTTTACATTCATTTTTATTATCATTTTTTCATCCATATCCCATTTTTCTACACCTCATTTTCTCAAATTGAAGTAAAAAATTCATATTTTTTTATATACCATCATTGCACTCATCATCTGCAAATGTTTTTACTATGTTTGTTTTTAATATGAATTACATACCAATTGTGTAATAAATCTGTGTTTTTTTATAAAAGAATCTGCCATGTTATAGACTATATCCAGTGGTATCTCTAGTTTATTGCTATTCATGATTCTCAACACATAACACCCAACACCAGTTGCGCTGTTGTTGATTGTTTCAAAGCCTAAGTATTGACCGTATGGGTTATTATATTTTTATTTTTTAGGTGGCTTTATAGCGCAGTCTCATAGTTATACATATTTAGTGTATAAATGTGAGTCACATTTTCAATTTAAAATGTAATTAAATACAATCAATTCTACAAAATACAAATAAAAGTTACATAACTGTAAATAAAAACATCTTGTGTTTCCACAAAATTAAATAGAATCCTTCCTTCCTGCAGTAGTCCAAATGGAAAATTCAACTGAGTTATGTAAATAGATAGTCATCATCATAACATATCATTCTACCAGCCTCCTAAAAGGAGTATCTGGGGATGTGCCCATATTTATTGTGCCGCAATTACAAGAATATGCCATTACTATACTAGGCAGGAATTGGCCAGACTTTGATTTGCCTTTACTAGCATAAGGATATGCAAATATATGATATGAAAATATGTATACAGATGTATGGATACACATTTTTGGCAGATTATACAGTTTGTACATCTTACCAGTGGCGTAACTAGGGTATTTGTAGCCCAGGGCAAATTAGAAAAGGGAGCCCCCTCACCCCCGATGTGCGCGCGCGAGCGCGGCAATAAAAATGAGGCGTGCTTACATGACACACACCTTTATTTTCACACTGAACATTCCTATCCATATGCACCTTAACCCCAGTAGTACCCCTTATACAGTACCCCCAGTATTCAGTTGTGGTCCCTCTTATGCAGGCCCATAGTAGTGTCCCTTATACAGTATCCCCAGTATTGGTCCCCTTTATACAGCCCCCAATTAGTTCCCCTTACTCAGTACCCCCAGTAGTGGCCCCCCAAATGCAGTGCCCCATGTAGTGTTCCCCCTTATGCAGTGCCCCCAGTAGCAGTCCCCACAATGCAGTGCGCCCAGTAACGGTATCCCCTTATGCAGTGACCTTTATATAGTGCCCCCAGTGGTAGTCCCCCCATGCAGTTTTACCAGTAGTGGTCCCCCTTATGCAGGCACCCAGTAGTGATTCCCCCCTATCCAGTGCCCCCTGTAGTGGCTCTTCCTATTATTGCCCTCAGTAGTGGTCACCCCAGTGCAGTGCCTCTAGTAGTAGGCCCCTTTTATAATGCCCCCAGTGGTAGTTCCTCCCCTCCCAAGTAGTAGTCCCCAGTAGAGGTTCCCCCTCCCGATTAAGTGCCCCCAGTAGTAGCCCCCCCCAGTAGAGGTCCTCCCAATAATGATGCCCCCAGTAGTAGCCACCCCTCCCCCATTGTGCCCCCACCCCCAGTAGAGGTCCCCCCAGTAGTAGCCACCCCCCTCCCCCGTTGTGCCCCCAGTAGTGCAGACAGGTTTTAAAAAAATATATATAAAAATATACTTACCTGAATCCACACTGCTGCTGCTCTGGTCCGCGACTCTGCTTCCGCCGTCGCCGCCCACCAGTCCTCCCGGGCTGGTGTGCTCAGCATTATGGGAGAGACGTCATGATGTCATGATGTCTGTCCCATTACCCACTGCAGGAGCAGGACGGAAGCCTAGCTCTTGCAGTGGGTGCTGCAGCAGTCAATGAGAGTCTATCTGACTCTCATTGGCTGCTGTTTAACACACGCATCGCTGCCAGCACTGGCGGCGATGCGTGTTATGCACACTGGCTAACTAGGGCGGGCAGGCAGGCCAGTACCGTGGCCGGCGGCGCCCGCCCACACCGCCGGTCCCACGGTGCACAGGGCACGCACCCTGCTCGCCCTGCCCTAGTTACACCACTGCATCTTACACAAAAAGCATAGACATGCATCCATCTGAGAATGAGCACCAGTGCAACCAATACACATTTGTCAATGAGAATTGTCTCTAGCGAGTATTTATTTTTGTACATTATCAATAAATGAAATATTGTCACTTGCTAAAATGCTAAAAATCAAAGTAATAGTAGACATGATAGTTTGAGGTTGTAAGTTTTAGAAATTGCTCAAAACAAACAAATGATGCATTTTAAGGAATTCATTAACTGTATCAAGTACAAAAATGATCTTTAGGAAATGTTTAGTGTTGGGTTTTTGATAAATTTGTATTTTAGTTACACAGAGTAACATAAAAGAGAGAAACTAATATAAGGATTTTGCTATTAAATCTTTAGTCAGACTTTTACAGCAGGAGGCCATAGGCCTCCTGCTGCTTAGATGATACATCAAGAACCCTAAATCACATTCTTTGTACTATATCTCATTTTATATATAGTTACAGTACATGTTCTCTCTAAGGTGAGTTTGTTATGTAGTTTCTTTAATCATTATGTTTATTATTTTTTCTTTCATAACTATTTCCCTAATGCAAAATAATATCTTGTTTTCATGTTTAAATAGCTTTGAGTAGGACTTCACTTGAAAATGTGCTTCTTGGCAAAAAATAGCCCAGTTGTACGAGTAAGCTTTGTGATTCTCAAATGAGACTTCCTCTAATTACACATAAACTCCTACCCAAATCAAGTTACATAGATTTACTCTTTAAAAGTTTCTGGATCAATTCACTTCATTGCAGCTAAAGGCCCACATGAATTATGCTGATGCTATGGAATCAATCCAATTAGGTGCGAGTTCGTTTCTTGAAACTTGCAGACTTCGCAGAAATGCGCGCACCTGAGAATTATCCAATCCAGTTAAAAATGCCTATTCATGGTACTCGCAGCAGAGTTTGCAAATTGTCAGCCAAATGCCATGTGAGAGAAGTGCAAGAAAAACTGACAATTTAATTTGCAGAATTATACAGAAGGCTATTAGTAGGAATAAGATTAGTACTGGAAGTATTTAAACATTGTTAAATGGATGATTTGTGCATTTTTTTAGAAAAAGTTAAAATAAATGATAAAAAGCTAACTTTTTTCTATTACTTTTATTGAAAAACATTAAAAATTTAAAAAAAAACTAAGAAAAACAATGTTTTTGTGGTACTTTGAGGTGACTACAAGAATTAAAAAAAAATATGAAAGACAATTATTTTAAAAAAAATAAATTTGGGGTGCATAAAGCAAAAAAATAGTTGATTTTTAAACCCCAAAATTGGCATGTAATTATTGGACTAATTAAGTTAATTGGAAACATCCAATTGCCTAATTAGTCATAAGGCCAAGGGGTTCTGCAGTGTGTCCTAACATTTTAACCTTAAAATAAAGATTTTCCCTACCATGAATGGAAATATGAGAGCTTACTCTGACTGGTTCTTTGTGAGTTGTTAATTGGATGGCAAAATTAATTTGCAATGAGAATTTGCAGAGCAAACAGCAACTTGCACCTCGCACCTAATTGGATTGACCCTTATATATTTATATACTGGGACAGTGCTGAGTCACCTTTGTGCTTTATTTATTTATTTTTTGCCAAGTGTATTGCAAGCCAGGAAGGAAGAAAAGGTCCAGTCCCCTTCCATTGGGTCTAGGTGAGCAATAAAGTGGAGAAAGAGGGATTGTGTTGGGTAGTCTTTACTTTAATACTGTGTCTGTGTCCTTTTAATGGTGTTTTTTATAGGCAGACTACAGTTCCCAGCAGTTGTGTAGTGCTCATAATCTGAACTAGTCTCAGGCAGCCTAAACAGCATTGGCTATTGACAGGTGTAATGGCCGTTTTCTGCAGGTCTGCATCAACTACATTTGCAGTTAAATGCCTTAACTGAACAGTATATTGCCCCCCCCATCCCATTACATCTCTCTAACAATAAGTGTAGATACAATCAGAAAGCATCTCATCCCTGCAATCCTGCATTGGAAGGCTCTCATTACCTGAATTCAAAATGACAATGAGCAAATTGGGGCAAATCATAGGCAAAACCCAATACAAGCATTTTCTCCATCTAGTGCATTGGAATGCTCTCATTACCTGAAAATACACAGTACAAAAATATTCAAAATACACTCATCAAATGGGCATACTGTACATTCAACTATGTATCATCCCCAAGGATGGCAGGTAAGTGGACTGTATTTGTACGTGTACAGAATTCAAAGTGACAATGAGCCTGGATCAGATTTGGGAATAGAGTAAGATGAAGCAAGTAACTGTGGGCCTGATTCAGAGCCAGACGCACTGACAAGAGTGCTCGCTCTGAATCAGGGCCATCCTACCTATTATTGGAGCGGCCTCCTGGCCGCTCGCATAGCTGTGGGTGACCACCCACAGCTTATGCGAACGGCAAAAAAGATGGTTGCGATGGTCAAGACCATCGCAACCATCGGGCTTGCGATGAGACCCTGTACTAGGGTCTCGCTGCCGCAAGCCCAGGAGTGCTTTTGGCTCTATCATGTGATGTCAGGGTGGCCGGCCCCAGACGGTAGGCGTTCCCATGGGCACGCCCCCGGCATGCCCACCAAAGGGTGGCGTGCTGTCACTCACCATCGACAGCATGCCCCCTTTGGTGCGAGACCCATAGCGATGGCTTGGCCGTCGCTATTCAGGTCTCGCGCATGTGCACGACGGAGCTCCCTCCGTCGTGCGCATGCGCACTAGGGCACCATCAACCCACTTGCAATGCAAGGGGGGGGGGAATAAATAAATAAAAATGTGCATGCAGGGTAAATTCTGTCTGCTTTTGCATGTAGCCCATAACAACCGGACAGCTTTGTTTTTACACTGCAAGTTAGATTTGACTTTGGACCTACACCTCCCAAATCTAAACCTCTCTGCATATTTTACATCTGCCCCACCTGCAGTGCAACATGAACAGTTACTTGCTGTTTTTTACTCTATTCCCAAATCTAAGGGCCTGATTCAGACCCACTCGCAAGCGGCTGTCCGCTCGCAAGTGGTTCGATGTTGTGCACTGCGCATGCGCACGACGTCGGGAGCTTCGTCGTGCGCATACGCCAGACGCGACGAGCGAAGGACTTTCCTTCGCTCGTTGTGTCTGATCAAAGGGGGCGTGCTGTCGATGTTGATTGACAGCACGCCCCCTTTGGTGGGCGTGCCAGGTGCGTGCCTCCCTGACGGGGGCGTTCCCAAGGGAACGCCTACCGTCAGAAGCCGGCCCACTGACATCACTAGTGATGTCAGTGGGAGTGATTTTGGCTCTGATAGAGCCAAAATCACTCCAGGCCTTGCGGTTGAAAAGCTCAACCGCAGGCTCCGGCTCGCAGTGGCGATGGTCGCGATGGTCAAGACCATCGCGGCCATCAACCTGCATGCTCGTACAGGCTGTGGGTGGTGACCCACAGCTATACGAGCGTCCAGGAGGACGCTCCATAATTATGGAGGACGGCCCTCATTCAGAGCGTGAGCTCTGCTCAGAGCGTACGGCTCTGAATGAGGGCCTAAGTCAGGCCCAGTGAGCAAATTAGTGCAAATCATTGGCATAACCCAATACAAGCACTTTATCCATCTGATGCAATGCAAAAGCAAAATAAGTCAAAGTGGTAACAGGCATTTGAACGTGTTTAATAGGAGATGTCTAGGGAAACCTTGTGTTCTTATGACATGTAAATTCAGATATTCAGTCAGAGAGCTTTCTTTTTTTGAAGTGCAATAAACACTTTCTTTGCAAATATTATTATGTACTTACACATACTTCTGTTTCATAAGAGCCGCAAACAATTCACTAATAGCTACAATTGTTGTTTTGCTGCCTTATGTATCAGTTGTTTCCCATACCTTTTAGAAGGAAAGCTCATTTGCACAGGTTTGTTTTTAGTTTACCTCCTGTTTCAGATCATTATACATAATTAGTTTGTATTATGATTCTGTAAAGAAAAGATAATAATAATATTAGGCCTGATTAGATATGTACGTAAACCCAATGGTTTACATTCATATCAGATTTTTGTGTGTCTGTGAAAGCAAGTCGCCCCCGTTTTGTATGCATGCCTAGCCTATGGATTGCGTCATCAGACCCACACTTCCTGGACCTCACAGAATGGTTCCCACGGCCAGGTTGAGTTTGAGTATGCTTTGGCTTATACAGACTGCCCAAGGGCAGCGATTGTGATATGAAGCACCTTCTATGCATGCTGCACACGAATTGCAGATGCATGCAGGTGGTGGTGTCCATCTCCTACAGACACCTCCTGCTGCATATGCATTTTAGTTGGATGGTACTGCATAGCTGCATCCCAGTGGCTGTGTAATACCATCCATATCAGTATCAGGCCCATAAAGCCACAAAAAAACATGTAATTAAAATACAATTGATACAAACACATGTACCCTCTTGTTTCTTTTTGATGTTTAATCATATTTTGGGAAATATGTTTTAGTAGGGTAGGCTAGGGTAACACAGGTATGTCATACAATTTTTGGGTTTCGTGTTTGTGAAAAAAGTGCCAGAATTTACATTAATTTTAACCCTTTAATTCATGAATGCTCTTTGAATTTGTTTACAGTGAATATTAAAGGATGAACAATATATTTTTGTTTTGGGACTTTAACTAGTTTATTTGATGCTGCTATTAATTCTGCTAGCAGAGCTCACTATTTTGTACAGTTACATTTTTTACTTTCCCTTCCCTTGAATCCCTTTATCTTCTCCAAGAGCTCTCGTGTCAATCTAACTGAGGTGTGATAACCCTCTTGCAATACAAAAACGTGAAATTGTATTCGGCTAGAGAGCTTCCAAATCTTTCTTGATCCCTATTTTCTGTAGTGCAATAGTTCCTAAGACGAGGTATACTCTTCCACCTCTGTATATTAGAAACTCGCTGATCTGCTCCACTATGTAAGCTCCCAAATCCCTGGAACATTGTGGAGAAATATTGTTTGACTTGTTAAAAAGATCTGCATATTTTTGTTATGTCAATCTTGTAAATAGAATATTGTTTCCATCAAATATTATGTACTATATGTTTTTATGCATGTAAAAGCAAAGCTAATCTAAAAGCATAAATTTCAATCAGTTTTATTTGTTTCTTTGCTTATCCTGCAAGATGTCCCTTTATACTGGCTAAGCTTTGTTTTGAAATGCAGTTGTTATATACAGTATAAAGAACTGACAGCTTTAAGATACAGTAGTAAAATATTTTTCGTCTTTAGATACCATATAAGTAGTATATTATATTGCTTTTTATTTTATAGTATTATTTTGTATGTAACGCCCCTTTGGTACACTCCTTTTGTGTGAGATTGTGTACAAGTGATGTCCATGCAACAACACTCTTCTTACTGTCTCTCTGTTTAAATATTGCCAGTGCCACCACCTGAATCTGTATAAGCCACAGGGGTAATGAATGGGTCTTCCACCTGCTAGTGATCGATTCAGGAACCTCTGTTCCAACACTATGTGGCCATATTAATTTATGTATAGTTCACAGTTTAATTAATATAAATACATAAATTACTTATTTAGTGTACATATCTTAAACACTATAACGTGGGTGTATACATGTATATATGATACTGAGCTATTACTTAGGTAAAGAGTAAGATTATCCATTTAGGGGAGAATAGGTATAGGGTAGTGAGAAGTATGAGATGTATGTATTTATGTTGTGACCATATGGGTCTGGGGTTAGAGCCAGCAGCAGCAGCACATGCACATGTAAGGTGCCAGAATTGGCACGGGCTCGTGCTGTGGGCAGGAAACAGTGGGGTAGCGCTTAGGTAGATAGTATATAAGGGGCCATTTGAGCACTAAGTGGCAGTCTGCTGTTCCCCCTCAAGCGCTCACTTCAGGGTCTCCCCAGGCACTGCTCAGCCATTTATCGCTACGAGCGAAAGGGGCTGGGAACCTTCGGTGCTGAAGCCAGTGATGGCTTACCTTGGCTGGGAGAAGCGCTGTGTGTTCCGCTGGGCTCCGGTAAGTAGCGGACATCCGGGCAGTGGAATTGCGTCAACGGAGTGGGTGGCGGCCATTCCGGGGAAGCCGGATCAAGGGCCTGATTCAGAGCCACTCGTAAGCGGCCGCTCGTTCACTCCGAGCGATGTTTGCCCAACTGCGCATGCGTACGGATCATTATACGCATGCGTGAACCAGTCAGTGCGGTTGAAATTCATGTGCTAGCAAAATAGCGAATGCCTGATAATTTGAGTGACAGAAAGAGGCGTATGTGGGTGGTAACAGGGGAAGGTGCTTGAAAACGGGGAGTGGAGATCCGATCGCAGGCGTGCTTAAAGGTCAAAACGGGCGTTTTATGGGTGTGCATAATTAAAACAGCAGCGTCATTGTCCACGTCACTTGGTTATTTTATAGCCAGAACTGCTCGCAAAATTGTGGTAGCAAAAACCAACCACAAGAATAGCGAGCAGCTCATACCCTGGTCGATGTACTCGATTAATCTAATAAATAGCGGACATGACGTAGGATGCGAGCGGCCAGGGGGCGTAGTTTCCCAAAAAACGACCGCAAGTTTTGTTCGCTCGTTCAGACCTAGCGGCGTGAACAGACCGCAAACAGCGAACGGTTCATTTGAATAGCCACCCCTATTTTCTGGATGAGCGAGCGCTAATTGCGTCTGGCTCTGAATCAGGCCCCATGTTCGTAGATGGGCTGCCCTGTTGGAAGGGAAGAGAGGTGGAGATCAGCCTGAGAGGCAGCCACTGAGTAAAAAGGGGCGTGGCCTCCCATCGGCACCTCTGTACAGTGGCTAAGCTGGTTTGCAGAATCAGCTTCTGGCCACTAAAGCTCCAGTCCACTCCTATTGAACTGCAGAGATACGGCACTGGATGGTGTGAGTGAGTATTTAAAGTAAAATACACTGCCTTGCAAGCAGCACTAGTTTAACAGCAGTACTCAGTCCAATACTTTATATCCAGATTCAGTACCACATTATATAATACAGGTGCCAACTCCCATATGGGGACATTAAGTTCCAGCTCATAATTACAGCCAGGAAAAGACTAAGGAAATTCACTATTGAAACATAGGTTTCAGTAAGCATCAATTAACACTCGGGGGAGGAGAGGAAGCTTGAGGAAGAAATCACACCTGGAGCATTAAAAGCTCTCAGTGAGATGTTTATATCCTTTTCTAAGGGATGTAGCTAAAACTGTGTAATAGAATAAAGGATACACATAGCAACAGGAATTGAGTCTCTTACCACTTTTGATAACATAGAATAGGGATATTGGATTGTGTATCCTACTTACAAGCAAAAGGAAAGCAGCATCCATAAGATGTATAATAATAGCACTGGCTTTACCTCTCAAGATTGTAAGGATTATAACTTGTGTCAAGTGTATTTGAATGTAATGTACATCAGCACTACTAAGGAAGTCAGAGTTGAAATTTAAAGGTGGTTGAACTGTTTTCACTCCAATAAGTGACACTAGAATTATTGCTCAGATGTTCTGGACATTTTAAGGACCCTTACAGTATCTGCTACAGTGATAGACTGTGCAGAAACCAAAGGACTGAGCATAATTATTAGCAATGAGACACTTTCCTGTGATTGTTCCTCTAATTATTATTCCATTTGCATATGGAAGTAACAGAGGGTTATATATGTATTGAACTTTTATCTCAATATGTTTTAACTGTACTTATAACACATATGAATATAAAGTGTTAACCTACAAGCAATTGTGTGTAATACATACCTTAGGGAATATCATCGATGAAAATCTGTGGAGAAAAGTAACAGTTTTTTGGTTTGTGCTTAATGTATGTTTATGTGAATCAACATTACTGATCCATGATATGCAACATACTTTAATGTCACCGTAGCTGAATTAATAACTGACTATAGTAATTCATAAGGGTGTCCTAAGCTAGCCCTTATTATCAAAGTTTACAGCAGGTAGAGGCACGATAACACAGTGAATTGGGTATTAGCAACCACACTGAGGACTAGTGGGGTTACATGTGGAGGCACTGCACTGAGATCTACAAAGTTACACTCTGGGAAATTAATATAATGGAGTATTTTAGTGGAACCGATTTAAGGGCCTGGTGCTACAGGAAAGGAGTAAACCCTAAATGATGCTTTGGAGTGGGGGGAAACTTCTCAGAATTTACAGATGATTATACTACCAAACAAGTAAAGTCTTTATATGATGTTATACAGCCACATATTGTAGATAATGGAGGGGAGATTTGGGATTGGCGTACACCATGCTGATAGAGACCGAGAGGGACTTAGACCCAAACTTAATCTCAATGATGAGGGTAGCTGACAGTACTTCAGGAAGGAGATGTAATATTATTTGGCCTAACAATGGAGAGGATGAAGAAGCTGTATCATCTCCCTTGTAAATTATTTACAATTCTCATGGAGACAATGCTGACCAAGGGAAGATGGAGAAGGGGATAGTAACATAAATAATGAGAAGTTAGGAAGTCAATTTGAGACCATAGTAGATAGGGTTGTAACTCAGCTATAAAGGTGGCATTATGAAGGCAGCTATCATAGATTAAGAATATTTTCAGGTATTCAACCAGTTCCAGTAGGGGAGGAAACTTTTGAGACCTGGAAAAAGGCAGCAATACAACAAACTGAGGAGTGGAAATGTCCTGACCAGATAAAAAAAACAAAAGGTGGTGGAGAGTCTTAGGGGACCAGCAATGGGAGTGATTCAGGCCACCAGGTGTAGTAACCCAGACGCTACTATGGAATCCTACTACGAGGCATTGGACTATGCGTATGGAATCTTTGGAAGATGTAGGAGATCTGATTTCTAGATTGCACCATACCTTTCAAGAGCCCCGGGAGAAATTAAGTGCATCTCTATTTAAATTAGATAAATTACTATATAAGATAGTAATGAAAGAAGGATTAAAAAAGGAAGATATTGTTGAAAGTAGAATTAAACAACTATTGAGAGGTGCCTTGACCTCTGATCCAGTGGCACAGAAAATTAGGTGCTCAGAAGTAAAGAAACCACTACCTTCTTTTAATGAGCTTATGAAGGAAATAAAACAGGATGAATTGCTCATAGATATGCAGGAATGCACAGTTAAGAAAATAAAAGTTGTAATACGAACCACTGAGCAACAGTCATTTGAAGAGAGGATAATTAAGTTAATGGATGAACAGAATAAAAAAAATGATCAATTTATAAGCTCCCAAACTTCAGTGCCCTCACCTAGAGTATCTTCACTGATGCTGAGTAGAGGTATGGAAAGAGAAATTAGACCTCTGGCAAGAGAGTGTTTTAGGTGTGGAAAGATGGGACATCGAGTCTATCAGTGTAGTCTGAACCCTGGAACTGACATTGATACCCCTGTTAATAGTGACTCTAGTAGGGAGAGAACAGGGTCGGGAAACAGTCTGAGGAGGTCTGTGACCCCTTCACAGGCACCCTAGAAATTAGCTTGAGTGCCATGAGGAGTACATGGTGGAGTGGTATCTTACCTGATGGTCTCATGGGACCCTCCCCCATGATGTCAGCCAGAAGAAATGGATGTCCATGTGAAATTCTATTGGATAGTGGCTCGCAGGTCTCTATCATTTTTGAGTCATGGTAAAATGAAAATTTGTCCAAAATTCAAATACAGCTGTTAAAATGATTGCATTTGGGGACTGAGTGCAGAAAAGTTTCCTTATCTGGGATACGTACAAGTAACCCTGGAAATCACTGCATTAATTTGCCCTGAAAGGAGAGATAATTTACCTATAATTGTAGGTACTAACACCAAGCTATATTATTGCCTCTCGGAGTGGAGCAAAAAGGAGTATGGACAGCCTGAGTCTAATGTATTAACCTTACAAGTAGGAGGAGTTGAGCCAGTTTTAAAGAAAGGAGAAGAATTTAACAAATATACTACCTGTTTTCAGGGAAGTGATATTCCTGTCCGTTAACAAGAGGAATTAATAAATGAAATACAAAAAAGGGCCCAAGTGGGGTTGAGCATAGTATCCGATTGACCGATGAGACCTCATTCAGAGAGCGTACTCTGATAGCGCCTGCTGATTTTGATGATGTCCGGCATCATTTAAAAGGATTTTTGGAGAATCAGGTGATCTTTGAGTCTCGTAGTCCCTACGCATCCCCGATTGTCGTGGCCAGAAAAAAGAGTGGCGAAGTACGGATGTGTGTAGATTGCAGGACCCTTACTCAGCGCACCATACCTGACCAGTATACAGTACCTCGAATAGAAGAGGCATTAGATTGCCTTCAGGTAAGTAACTGGTTCTCAGTTTTGAATTTAATCAGATGAGTGTATATGCTATTATGATTTTTTATTTATTTCTATTCTATTATATCTTATTTTGTATTTTATTTTATTCTATTCTGTTTCTTATTCTACTATATGTTATTATAATATGACTTGATTACATTCACAACCCATGTCAATTTTTTTAATTTTACCTTTAAAAGGAAATATTATTTGTTTTCTAATACTTATGATCTGTATTGGAAAATGTCCTCTTTAATAAAAATTATCTAGGTTTAAATGATGTAGAGGAATTGGATGAGAATGTCTCTTGTAGTGACAGGGAAGACATTTTAAAAAGACCAAAGAGACAGTTGAGGCCCCCACTTAAGTTTACTTATGAACAGCTGGGGAATCCAAAAAAACACCCCTAGGGTAGTAAACCCCAATATTGTACTTACTTGGCCTTATTTTGGATATGATGACTGGGAAGTAATGAATAGACAGCAATATGTATATTAGCACACATATAGAGTGGTGATCTATGTAACATTAGATCACCAGGGGGAGAGTGTAGCCATATTTAATTATAGATATATCACAGTATTAATTAATATAAGTACCCCTGTTTTCATTAATAAATTACTTATTTAGTTTACATATCTTAAACACTATAACGGGGGTGTCTACATGTATATATGATACTGTGGTATTATTTAGGTAAAGAGTAAGATTAGCCATTTAGGGGATAATAGGTATAGGGTGGTGAGAAGTATGAGATGTAGGTTTTTATGTTGTAACCATTGTAAACATATGGGTCTGGGGTTAGAGCCAGCAGCAGCAGCATGAGCACATGGAAGGTTCCAGAATTGGCACGAGCTAACAGGTTTATTGTTAGTGAAGCAAGGCAGAGCATGCATGGACTCGTCCTGTGCGCAATAAGCAGTGGGGTCACGTGGAGGTAGATAGTATATAAGAGGCTGTTTGAGTGCTAAGGTACAGTCTGCTGTTCCCCCTTGAGCACTCAGGTCAGGGTCTTCCCGGGTGCTGCTTAGCCATTTAGAGCTACAAGCGGCAGCGGCTGGAACTCTTAAGCGCTGCAGCCAGTGAGGGCTTACCTTGGCTGGGAGAAGCGCTGTGTGTTCCACTGGGCTTTGGCAAGTAGCAAAAGTCCAAGAAGTGGAAGCGCCTCAGCGGAGTGGGCGGTGGCCATTCTGGGGAAGCCGGATCATGTTCGTGGATGGGCAGCTCTGTCAGAAGGGAAGAGAGGTGGAGATCAGCCTGAGAGGCAGCCACTGAGTAAAAAAGGGACAAGGCCTCCCTCTGTACAGTGGCTAAGCTGGTTTGCAGAATGAGCTACTGGCCACCAAAGCTCCAGCCCACTCCTATTGAACTGCAGAGATATTGCACCGGATGGTGTGAGTGAGTAATTAAAGTAAAATAAACTAGTGCTGCTTGCAAGGCAGAGTAACAGCAATACTCTATCCAATACTCTATATCCAGATTCAGTACCACATTATATAATACAGGTGCCGACTCCCATACTTGGGACATTAGGTTCCAGCTCATAATTACAGCCAGGAAAAGAATAAGGAAATTTGGTATTGAAACATGGGTTTCTGTAAGCATCAATTAAGACTCGGGGGAGGAGAGGAAGCTTGAGGAATAAATCACACCTGGAGCATTAAAAGCTCTCAGTGAGATGTTTATATCCTTTCTAAGGAATGTAGCTAAAACTGTGTAATAGAAGAAAGGATACACATAGCATCAGGAATTGAGGGGTCTATTTATCAAGCAGTGAAAAGCATGGAGAAGTGGACCAGTGGGGAAGTTGCCCATAGCAGCCAATCAGCTCCTACCTATTATTTTATAGACTGTACTTGATAAATGCTACTTCAAAGCTGATTGGTTGCTATGGGCAACTTCTCCAATTGTTCACTTCTCCACACTTTTTACTGCTTGATACATAGACATCTGATTGGTTTATTTACTAAGCAGTGTTAAGAGACAGAGTGAAAAGTGATAAGGTGCCAGCCAATCAGCTCCTAACTACCATCTCACAGGCTGTTTTTGAAAAATGACAGTTGGAAGCTGATTGGCTGGCACCTTATCACTTTTCACTTTGTCTCCTAACACTGCTTAGTAAGTAGACCCCTAAGTCTCTTACCACTTTGGATTACATAGACTAGGGATATTAGATTATGTATTCTATTTACAAGCAAAAGGCAAGCAGCATCCATAAGCTGTATAATAATAGCACTGGCTTTACCTCTCAAGACCTATGTGTAAGGATTATAACTTTTGTCAACTTTTGTCAACTTTTTTTCATATTTGAATGTAATGTACATCAGCAGTACTAAGGAAGTCAGTGTTGAAATGTAAAGGTGCTTGAACTGTTTTCACTCTACTTAGTGGCACTAGAATTATTGCTCAGATGTTCTGGACATTTTAAGGACCCTTACAGTATCTGCAACAGTGAGAGACTTTGTGCACAAACCAAAGGACTGAGCATAATTATTAGCGATAAGACACGTTCCTGTGGTTGTTACTCTAATTATTATTCCATTTGCCTATGGAAGTAACAGAGGGTTATTTATGTTTGAACTTTATCTCAATATGTTTTAACTGTACTTATAACACATATGAATATAAAGTATTAAACTACAAGCAATTGTAATACTTATCTTAGGGAATCAAGAGAGCCTCATCAATGGAAATCTGTGGAGAAAAGTAACAGTTTGTTGGTTTGTGCTTAATGTATGTTTATTTGAATCAACATTACTGATCCATGATATGCAACATACTTTAATGTCACCATAGCTGAATTAATAACTGACTGTAGCAATTCAAAAGGGTGTCCTAAGCTAGCCCTTATTATCAAAGCTTACAGCAGGGGGAGGCACAATAACACGGTGAATTGGGTATTAGCAACCACACTGAGGACTAGTGGGGTTACAACCACTAACCTTTTTTATTAAATCACCATAAACTACACAATGGACCTGTGTTAGAGATGAACACAAATCCTGTTATGACTGCTATTCCGTTAACAGCTGCTGTGCAAAAATATACAAATTTTGAGACATCCACCTGCAGCCTTGCAAATCAATGTATCTGCATACAAAGATTCAGCATCGGTCATGGATCATTCGATTACCACAGTTTTATTTATTTATTATCAGTTATTTATAGAGCGCTCACAGATTCCGGAGCACTTTACGTAGAAAATTTTGCCATTCACATCAGTGGAGCTTGCAATCTATGGGCCTGATTCAGTATGGATCGCAGCTGCGTAATCGCATGCAATGCAACTGCAAAACTATGGTAATGCCTGCCACAGCTCAGCATAGAGACACCCACTACTGCTTTCTCACATCCGTAGTACCTCGCAGTCCTGCATATACATCGGTACCATCAAAGCACATCTTCCCGTCTCACACAATTACAGCAGGTGTGACCAATCTTAGAAACTGCAGGTCTCTTCACCCACTGTGCAATGCAACCACAGTGGCTAATTTATGCACGCCCATGAAATGATGTTCAAATGGACAGACACGCCTGCGTTTTTCCAACCACTTGCCCATCACCACCCCCAACTGCTCACGGCCTGTCATTCACTCTTGCAACCTCTATGTGATTTACCAATAAATGCTCAGCTGTGTAATTATAGGAAGTGCATCCATCTCTGAATTAGGCCCCATGTTTACTGCCAATATCAAAATTTTGGGGTTGAGTTCCACTCAGTTGGTTCCAGGGGCTGACATGGAGCCTTGAAGGTATAACTAACACCTCTACAAAGGTCCCAGTCATTTACCACGTGGATTTCTCCTATGAGTAGACCTCTGATCCTACCACAACTATTCTGCTACAGTCCATCAGCCCAGTTCACGGTCCTGACTTGGATCTAAAAACCCAAAACAAGATTAAGAGGTTATTCAAAGGAGAACACCAACATTTGTTTGTACTAAATAATGAGCTCTTATACACCCTTCTCACACAAACCCCAGGGCTGAAGACTTCTACAACTTTCTCAGAGAAATCCCAGGGATAACACAAGATATTAACCACAGGTTTAGCCCAAGTTGGACCTGTTCCCACCACACTTTGATTCCAGGAAAATTCTGGGTCTTTGCATAATACACTAGACCAGTTCTGTTTCTTAGCAGAGGTTCATTACACTACTATATCTTTGCAATAAAATCTGACACCTCTGGTCAACCAATAAGGTTATTTTTTCATAAGTTCATAACCCAGGTAGAGTACATTTCCTTAATACTGTAGCCAGCCTGGGTCATACCTGTGAAAATCCCAGTTTATAACCAGCCAACGCAGCCAACCCACATTAACACATTCATCAATATACTGCACAACCCAGGATTTTCCTGGGTCCTTGAATTGGTGAAAAATGCATATTACTAACTAATTTCATCATACAATTTAGATGATACTAAAGATGTTTTATTTCGTTAGTTTCTAATCTAAATATTTACAATCAGGGGAGAGCTGTCAGCTTTTGGCTTTGAGGGGTAAAGATAAAACCCAACAAGTTGTCCAATGTCTGCAGTGTAGAAATAGGTGTTGCCAAAACCTTGCAGGTCTTGTTTTTCTAATATGGGGGAGATTTAACTCCACTTTGAACAATTGTTATTAAAATGATCTGCAATACAGATGCAGATCCTGCTGTATTGACCTCTATCTACTTATAGGGAACGTTTTATTGTATATACTGTGTATATATTTTATATATATATATATATATATATGGTCAAAGAAGCAAGAAACGGATGCGCACCACAGTGAGTAAAGTATAGTTAGTATTTATTTAGTGTGCATAAAAGACTTACACATAAAATTAGGGTAATCCAGTAATCATGATCACCATCAGTGGTGGGCTTTCGTATACAGCAGCAAGATGCAGTCACTACCGCCGCTTATAGTTAGCGGTATAATACAAGGTCCCAGCTTCAGATCAAGTTCATAGGACTCCGCTTCCCATCAGGCAGCGCCACAGCGTCGTGATGTCACCAGCAACCACTGTGTATATATATAAAATATAAAACACAAAATTAGCACATAAGGCTAGTCAAGACAAATACCAACTTTAAACTTAAGATTTTCTTTTTCACAGAATATTTTCCTCTAGTTTACAGCTGCACCATAATATCCATGAAGCATAAAAAAGTTTTCTGCTTTCCCCATTTCTCTTGAAACATAAAAACATCACTACATTTGAAACCCTAAAATTTTAAATTTATAGGTAGAGAATGGTGATTTCTCTGTAGAGGCTAAAATTTATTTTTGTAAATCAATTTCAAAATGTTCACACTGACAAACCTTATGTGCAAAGGAAAATCATTTCTTATTTCTCTTATTCTCATAAATATAAAGCGCTGAATATTTGTGACACAGTTGTGTTACAGTTTGAAATCACAGTAAATATAAGGCTGTTTCAGGATCTACTGTGCTAACATCTCTGTTCAGCTGCTGAACCCACAGAGCTTAACTGTCATGACTATTATCATCTTTGTTTAGCTGCTGGACCCACAGACCTCAACTGTCAGCATCCTTGACCACATAGATGTGCTGCAGAGATGGTCTACTCTGCTCCTATCTGTTTGTCTGCTGGTCCTACTGAGCTAAACAGTTATTGTTTTTTCCATAACAATTCAGATGGCTATTGAGATCAATTGTGATTTCTACTACATTCTGATTGTCTGCTAGGACTATTACAGTTCTCTCCAAGTTCCTTGTCTCTGCAGAATCCAATATCTCCTTAATTATTATTATATCCCTTCACTACATCTCTCCTTGCTACTCTGCACCCATGAACATATTTGTATACTGCATCCACCACACTCAGTGGCCTATACAAGCAGAACAAACCTCATACTTACAAATCATCCCTGCTTGTCCTCTTTCATATCATGCTTCTTCTAACAGCTCTCACAACCTTGGGCCCCATGCAAACCTCACTATCTACTCACACTCCTCTTTTCACACTTTCCATTCTCCTCATGCTTCTAATCCCTCCTATTTTACTCAAATATCTCTATTATCATCCTTCCTTTACCAGGTCTGTTTGTAATCCTTCAGCCATCATTAAATGAATAACTCATTACTCCACAACACCCACGAAAAAAGCCACATTACACTAAGAGACCTCCAACATTTATCTTGTGGACTCCTGAGCTATATGTTGTAGGAGACATTCATCTTACCACTTTCTTTGAGGTCTTCACATATATTCCACATTTCTATCCTTCTTTTACCATCAGAATTAAGCTGAAAACGCCCAGTTTTGAGATTGGATATGTAGCGCATTTTCTTCCCCTTCACAAATACACTACTACACAGTGTCACACATAGCATAACACAGCAATGCTTCTGGATGATATGTGTGAATGATAGTTGAAAATATTCACAGATCCTCTAGACCATTGTCAAACATGTTAAATACCTTAAAAGGTGTGAACTTGGAGTAGTCACTTCATGAGATTGTGGGGAAGACAGAAGCTGTCACTCATGTAGGACACTCTCATCATGGCTCAATCCCCTTATCCGCTGGTCTGAAGTATGCATGTGCGGCAGGTCTAGCAGCTTGTTGTAACCCTGGACCCCACCCCTGTTCTACAAAGAAAGTGTAGACCTGGCCAACCCCTAAGGTAGCTAGGTGATTGTCTAGTGTGCCTGTGACTAGCTGCTAATCCTTGCTTCTCCAAGAGTCTTTCTGTGTACTGATTTTTGCCTTGTGTTTCAATGTTGTTCTATCTAGAAGCTTCTATTACTCAATACCTGCTTTGTGTACCAGACATTTCCTGAGTTGTAACCAGTGGTGGCTCCTAAGTTATGGAGAGAGAGGGGGGCTGCCCTGATACTATTCATAATAATAGGGAACAAAAAGTTATGAAAAACATGCAAGCACACAAAACCTGGCTACTAGGGATTGCGTCGGTTGCTGCCCCTAAGAAGCCTGGTAGAGCTGGCATACTTAATACATAAGTGACTTTCCTGGAAGTGCTTTCTGCTAATGGCAGTCTGGACTGTCAGATCCAGGGGGAGAAAACTCTTCCACCTGGGAAAGACAGCCCAGCGTGTAACTAGCAGAGAGCACTACCAATGGGAATCCTGCCAGCTGCCAGTGCACAGACTAGGAGACTGGGTGCTGTGATGTATTTTACTGGGGGTGCTGCAGCCTATAGGTAAAATCTGCCACTGGTTGTAACCTATGCTTCTATGCTTCTGTCTGACTCTTGTGTAATACTTTTTTACACAGTGTACTGGACGTCTGCTACAGATACTGACCATGTTCCTGTCTGATGCATTTGTGATTGAATTGTCCGCTTGTGTTTTAGGTCCCTGGAACTTTCCTGACAGGAACTTTCCTGACTACATTTTATGTCTGACATTTATGCTGCTGCCACTACTGGCCGCTATGTGTACTGGTGCTTGTATTCTCATTTTATGTACCATACTAAGTTACCTTGCTGTACAGCACAGATATGCACACATAGGGTCCAGTGTATGCTCAGATACACTATAATGTGGAATGCTGTATATGTTCTTGTCAACAAAATTATAGATGCTGCTGGCATTCAAATGAGCAAATTCAGACTCAAAAAACATATTAGCACTCTTCCTTCACTTCATGCTTTTATTACCCCAACAGTGGAGGAACTGAGGATGTGTACATGTGCTATATAAAATACACCAACCTGGTGCCATTACTATGTGACATACTATGGTCATTTGTAAGTAAGGATATGGAAGTTTGTGAATAAGATGATTTTTTGGGGGATATTAGAGAATATGATGATGAGGGGAGGGAGATTGATGACATACAAATAGTGCTAGACACCCTCCTTGGTGCAGAGTATCCATTTCTAAATTTCCCTGGGTGCACAGTTTAACAATGGGCATCGTTCAGCAGTGCATTTGGGGATTATCCTGCGAGGAACCTGTGTTAGGTGCTGCTCAACTGTGGATTAGTCGTCCTAATATACTTGCTGTCAGGCGAGATTACATTAATTATCTGTACAGCAGCAGAGCCATTTCTACCAGTATATTTTTATCTGGGAAATATTAACATTGTCAATTTCCAGCGATATTCTTACTATTGGAGGATATATTACAGTTTATGAGTCTGTGGATATACCTCAGAGAACTGCAGTATTAAACTATGTATCTTTTCTGACACATTACAGATACTACTGTATGTGCTTAATTGTAACTGATCATATCGTTGGATGTTAAACAATACATTTTATGTGGAGCCCTGAAGTCTTATAAGTTTTATTCTGAGCCTGATCTTATAATTATAATGTTATTTTGCTAACTGTATTATATGTCATTGTTTTCAGTTTTGAATTTAAACAACATATATTTATTTATCTTTCCTTTTTCTTTTTGTTATGTGAATAAATACATTTGTTTTACATTTTTAAGATACCAGACTCCTTTTATCTATTTTGCATCATTACACAAGTATAGGTCAGCGCAAATCTTTTTCTGTCTACATTCTCCTATTTATATCTGTTCCTGTTATCGGGATTCTAACTGGGTAGCCCCCTTACCCTATTAGATTTTATAGCTTTAAAATGGAATGGAGGGAAGGAGAAGAGCAGGAGGGGAAAGGGTCATATGGAAACAAAAGGGGAGGTCAGAGAAAGAGGCTGTTACAGACTTTACCCTTTTCTAATTAAGTGGAAAAATGCCTAAGGCAGCCCCATTAAAGGAGGGAACTGTCTTTCTGGGAAAAATCCCAGTGAGGCCTGTAGCCAATCCACCACTGCCTGCAGGTTACCATAATGGTTTTCTCTAACTAGAAATGGCTTTCCTTGTAGCTTTTCACCACACTTCACATCCATAAGCAGAGGTTACTAAAGAGTAATATGGAAATGTCAAAGATAAGGTATGGCAACACAGCAGTACTTAATGGGCACTATTATTGCTATTATTATTAGTAGTGGTGGAAAATGGATAAGTTTATGGCCAGATTATAATGTTATCCCAACATTTAGAAAAAGTCCAGTTTATGGAGTAGTCAATTCTAAAAACAGACTTTGGGATAAATTTACTAAAGTGCGGATTTTTAGAAGAGGAAATGTTGCCTATGTTGCCAATCAGATTATAGCTATTATCTTCTAGAAGATGCTAAATAGATGTTAAGTAGACTCTGATTGGTTGCTTAGGGCAACATCTCCACTTTTAAAAACACTCACTTTAGTAAATAAACCCCCTAAAACAACAACATATAACATATAACAACATGTATATTATTATGCATTAGTCAAATAAAGGGATTAATAAAAAAAGGGCACAAAAAAATCCCATATATCTTTAAGTGCTGAACACTTCTTTTAAATTACTGAAATGAACTACCATTAAATTGAGATTAATGGCAGCTCCTACATGCAAACAAAACCATGTGTTATCGCTATTCTCTAGGTGCAGTTTAATCTTTTTGTTCCCATTTAGCATTGCATACACATTCTTTCTGCATGTATAATATCTAATGTATGTTGCTTATAAACATTAAGCATGTTTTACCCTGTACAAATGTCAACTTTACTTGGTAAACTTAAAATAAACATTTCAATATTGACAACCATCAACTACTTAATACTTCAGCCTAGTTTCCATTAAAATATGAAGGAAGAAAAGTCAAATCTATACTAACTCAGTATAAAAAAATAACTATGATATTTGAATAGGTTACAAGGGAAAGCCAATGACCACACGTTATTGATAGCAGATTCTTTTGTTGTGAAGTTTATTTGCAATAATATTACAGCTATTTATATTTTATATATCACTACGGTGGTTAAAAAAGACAAAGGGGATACATCATATGATAATATTGTACTGTAGTAGTAAGCAATAAATTATCCATTATTTATTTGACAATATTACACCAATAGCACACTTTTGTGTTTTGCTGAGAAAGAAACATGAATGACAGGTGGTGATTACTCAGCATTGCCTCCACACATGAGTGACTGATTCGGACAATTATAGATTTTGAACAACTACTGCGTAAAATGAACCATGATTTGGTAGAGCTGCATTTAATTTTACCAATGAGAATACTAGGAAATGGTCATTTTAATAACATAATACACTATGGGATGATTGGGTGAGATGAAGCGACATTAACAGATTGAAATATCATGAATAATATAGTGGAGGTTATCAAGGTTACAAATGCATTTTGCTGCTTTGCAAAACAACTAAACATTAATATAGGTAAAGATATAGGGTCTGATGCTATACTGAGGGCCTGATTTAGAAATGGACGCAATGCCAAAATTTACGCAGTTGAGCGATTATCAGCCATCTGCATGTGTCATTGTCACATTGTGCATGCTTTAAGGTGTCTGCCATTTGCGGTAATGATTTCTTTGCAAAGTGGTTGACAGACACAGACTGTTGGGGGTGGTTTCTGGGATTGGCAGAAAAAACGCAACCAATGCAACCGTTTTGGGGGCATGTCTAAATCCTACAACAGCGATCCCGTATGCAGAAAACATGCTGCCAGTGCCTCAGTTGCCGTGCCCAATCTGCACGACCATAGGGTTACTCAGATGGTCGATTTTCGAAGGATCTGCAGCCACCACTATGTGTTTGTACTCACTTGCTTGGATCTGTGAAGCCGACAGAGGGCATCTCAATACTTTTCCAGGTGTCTACAGCATTAGGATATTTTGGTACAGCAACTGCATGTGGAATCATAGATGCAAATGGTTTTGCATACATCTCCTAATGAGTCCCCAAATGTCCGTCTGTCAGGAGTGTATCCTGCATGTTTTGTCACTTTACAACATGGAACCGAGTGTACGCCTGTATGAGCACATTTTGATCTCATGTACACTTATGACCAGAGAGGCATAACTAGCTGGTACTGGTGTGCTCTCAGATAGGTATAGTTTTGTAAGGCATTTCTATACAACTGCAGGATATGAAGGGTTGTACATATGTGAAAATATGCATGATTCCAGGCATATCTTTTATATCTAGTACATAATAGGTGCGAGTGCACACTAATAATGATGACTAGTTCATCACCAGTAAGGGGCGGGCACAGTGCAAGATCTTTACAACTCTGCATATGATTAAATATATTAATTTTCATATGTGCAATGCAATGGCACATACAGCCAATATCCAGCCAACTCAGCATCAGGCCGATGCACTGTAATTACAGTTGCTACTGGATCACTAATTTCTCTCCATGGCTAATTAAATTAATTGATTTATTTCAAAATTGCATTATATCAGGTAAAACTATATAACATATCCTTCCACTTGCCAAACAAAATGTATTAACTACATTAGAAATGTATAAAGGAGTGATGCTGGTGAGGGTATTAACTTTTAGAATTCTGGAGGATTTGCATGGGGAGGGTAGGCCATCCAGACAAGTCTGGCTCTTTCTAACAAGTAATCCCTTTCTGTTTATGTGGATACTACAACCAACAGACACCAAAAGTGTAGGCAAGGATCTGATGCAGAGTTAGTAGCATAATAGCAGTGGGCAAGTGGAAATTTTTAAGGGGGTTATGGAAATATCAGTGGCCTTACTTAGACAGGCCCAAATCCTGACCCCACTTCCCTGATATTTCCATGCCCCCTCTTCCTCCCACACAGCAGACCTCCCACCACACCACACCTTACAGCACACCTCCCCTCCCACCACACCTAATCTCACAGATATGAACCACATCGCATCGGTGGCATTTTGAAATTGGTGCTAGCCATGAGCCAATGATAGCTCATGGACCGGCAGCCATTACGGGGAGACCACATGGCCATCCTAATTGACTGCTGATCCATGAGTCTTGATTGGTTTATGGATGGTGCAAATTCCAATATGCCACCGATCGCTGCTGATTGGCCACTGGTCCGCAAACCATGTATGTGTTGTGGCCAGTGCAAAATGCAATATGCCAATAGGTGCTGGTGATTGGCCGCAAGTCCACATACTGTGTTTGGCTTGAGGCCAGAGCCAAATTTAAACAGGCAGCTGCTTGTTGACCGGCACTGGAACAGTGACAGTCCCAGCACCGGATGCCGAAGTGGAATGCTGGTATGACATACCATTTCATACCAGCACACTTCAAGCACTGATAATAGGCATACAAATGCACGCACTATTAGGCATCAATTAAACAACAAAAACCTATCCAATACAGCAGCTACTGTACACAGATAGTACATTCATACTGTAGATTTACCTAAACATGAGACCAAATTCTCAGAAGTCTACCAGATATTTGTTATCTCCCACATATCTAGAGAACAGGAAACAGAGGGCCTGATTCAGAGGTGCACCTGAGCTACATGCAATGCCAATATTAATGTAGTTGAGCGATTGTTTGTTACTGCGCAGGCGCAATAATTCTGAAACCCCGTACGATGCATACGTTACATGGAGTGTACGCACAAAGATGATGTAGCTGATAGGACCAATGGTATCAGAAATTGAGAGGCATAATGATGGGCGGTACTGGGTGTTGACCTGAAGCAACCACAAATATATTATATCTTGTGGGCGTGTGATGGGAGTGTCACAGGTGTGCCAGTGAAAGCTACTGCATTCTCAGATGCACAGCCATAGAGGCTATGTTCAAATAGAGAAACTGCAATATGGCAGTTGCAAGTGATGATGCAGATGATGGTGGCATGTCAAGTACCACCGGCAGTATTACAGCATGCTGTTGTGCTGAATGTGGGCATCTCAGGGCCTCCACATTGAGGTGCATGCTAGTGCACAAGGGAGATGCTGAAAATAGCATGTGCATATTATCGCTGCCGCAAGTCCACAAACACAAACACCAGCGGACGCAGCAGCATCCACCTCTCAATCAGGCCCCGAGAGTCAAAGCTCTCTACTCACTATGGCAGTAGATGGTAGTAGGATATTGAGCATCACAGTAGAGACAGCTGTGTACCTCATCACCTCTACTTACTTTACTTAGATGGTGGTTGTCACTCTGATGGGAAGACGGAGCTGATCGAGGTGATGGATGCCATTTAGTGGGCACAACAGGTTCCTGGCAGTACCTAAATAAGCGAGCGTTATGAGGGAGTTATGGGTCAAAAAATAATTAATTTCTTAATGTAAACAAGAATGATAAGAATTTGTCCTTTTGTTTGATCATTTATAGATATTTTCATTGGCTAACCTGCACTAGCAGTTGTTCCTATATTTTATTTGCTGAATTAGGGTTATCCAGTCAATGACACTTCTTCAGTTGTTCTCTCTTTTTTTGCTAATTGGTCTATACTGATTGCCATACAATGTGGTTATTATTGTACAAACTGTAAATTCTGCAAACTGGAAAGGTTTGTGTATAACAAAAGATATTACATGGTCTGTCAATCAATACAGTCATGATGTAAATAAAAAAAACAGTTTCTGCTTTGAAATTATTGTGACAGTTAAAATTTCCTTTCCAAAATCATGCTTTGCAAAATTCTTAGCTTTAAATCAATGCTATTTCGTTTATATTAATATGTAAATCTGACATATTTTATTTTTGTATTTCAATTTTTGTAAGCTAAATCTGTGACACAATTATGAAATGCTTGCAGAAGTAGTTTTAATGAACTAGACTCAAAGAAAGTACCAGAGTGTGTCAGTAATTCAGAGCATTTCTACCCCAAGGAATGGATTTTTAACAGTACATGTTAATAAAATGGAAAGTAATGAATTGAAAGGATGTGTGTTGTATATCCAGAAGGCTTACTGTCAACATGGTGAACGAATACAAAATGCATAGAGATATTTTATGTAGTTTGAATATGTAAAATATGCCATATCCAACCCATCTTTACTAAATTCAAAATATTTATAAAATTAAGAAAGGCTTCATACATAAATAAGACAATTTGGTTTTCAATAGTTGTATACAGATATAATAGACATTTTTGGAGATCCTTTTGCACAATAAAAACACAGGGATGGAAATAATTGAGGAGACAGTGTAAGGATAGAAAATACATTTTCTGATGGTCATTCGCATTATTACATGTATTTATTGCCATAGTGTAGCGCAGGGGATGCGCTCAAATTCCTGACCGCGGAGATTCCTGTGGTCTGAATGCCGGAGCACAGCACTGATCAGTACTTAGACACTGGAAATAGTGTTACATTTTGTAAAAAAGCCATAATCCAACATTTATCAAATAAACTAATAATAAATACGCTGCAGCCCCACCTCTGGAGCTGCTACTGGTCCAGAGTATGACAGGCAACCTGTTGAGTGATGCCTATGAGCATTATATAGTAACTCTATATTCATACCTTATCTCTATTAACATTTGTCCTGTTACTGTGTTTTAGTTATTTGCATTTCACTTGTGTCTACCAGAAATGTATATTATTATTTCTAGTGTATTAAAATTATGCACAGCAGCTTCTATGGAGCCTGCAGGTATAGTGGTTCCATGCTGCTGACTGCTCCTCCATAGATAATGGCTGCAAAATATTAAGATTATTGTGGGCCTTATCAGGGCCGAAACTAGGGTATCTGTCACCCGGTGCAAGGCAGTAACTTTGCGCCCCCCTCCCTTCCCGTACCTGGATTTTGTCCTTGCTCCTCCATAAGGCAGTGCACTAGTCAGATGACCCTGGTATAGTGACTTACATTATTCCACACACCATAATGCTCATTACACATTATGCCACCCACTGTAATGCCTATTACCAAAGTGCCACTTACATATTTGCCCGACACCATTTTATGCCCCACAGTAAGGCTTCTAATTACTTTAAAATTACCTGCTCGTTGTCAGGGGTTTTATGCTCAATACCAGAGGTTCCATGCTTGTTGTGGGGGTTTCATGCTCATTGCCAGGGGGTTTCATGCTCGTTTCCAGGGGGTTTCATGATCATTGCCAGGGGGTTTCTTCTTGTTGCCATGGGGTTTATGCTCATTGCCAAGGGGTTTCATGCTCATTGCCAGGGGGTTTCATGCTTGTTGCCAGTGGGTTTCATGCTCATTGCCAGGAGGTTCCATGCTCATTTCCAGGAGTTTCATGCTCGTTGCCAGGGGGTTTATGCTCATTGCCAGGGGTTTCATGCTCATTGCCAGTGGGTTTCATGCTCATTGCCATGGGGTTTCATGCTCATTGCCATGGGGTTTCATGCTTGTTGCCATGGGCTTTATGCTCATTGCCAGGGGGTTTTACTGGAGAAGATGCAGCTTTCTGCATGTTCTCCCTGCAGCGCCAGCGTTCCCGGTACTTCTGGGAATGCTATGTGCATTTCGCTGGCCTAACAGACACTAGAGGTCCAGTAGGACCTGTAGCATCTGTCTCCACCTTGGCGGCGGCCATTTTTGGATGTCCATTTTCAGCAGAGCCCATGCGGACGGCTGGTCCGCATGGAATCTGCAGCCCCCAAGTCACCATGCACTACGAGACTGAACGGGGTGTGCAGGGGCTGAGTCAGCCCTTTTTCACCCCTTGCATTCTGGCACCCGGTGCATGTGCACCTCAGGCCCCCCCTAGTTGCGGCCCTGCTCCAGCATTCTGCTTTCATTGATTAGAGTGATTTTTGATCTTCCAGTGTAGTTGTAAAATTAATTATTTAAAGCTTAAAGGAAGTTGACATGTTCACCCGAAGACAAGGGGTCATCAAATTTAACAGATGCTGAATGCAGAAGATGATTGCAAGAAATGGACAGCTGGAAAGATAGTGACAATTTTAGGTTAGTGCAGTCAGTTAAATATATTAGCTCCAGAGGTGTAGCTGCAGTGCAGTCCAATATTCAAATAGGGGAGCCACACCAACTGCCAGTGATGTTTGGAAGCATTTGGAGTGGCAGTTGATGTGGCTCCTCTGTTTGAATATTGGACTGAGTTGCACCTACACCTCTGGAACCGTCACTGCTAAGGACTTATTTAAATGGACAATACCATGCTCCTTTACTCCAGAGGCATAAAATTAACTGAGCATATAAGTCAAGTTAAAATGGGATGAAGGAAATGGAAATAATAAATATCTAAGGTCTACCTGGGTGAAACCGGGCACATCAGCTAATCATTTATATACATATTTTTAGGGCCCAGTATACTGCCTGATTATAATATCCTTAAAACACTATGTTGATACACTGCCCCTACTCTATGATATCTATTAAAAATAACTATCATTAGTTTAAAGTTTTCCCATTTGTGCGTAGTTGTTGGTGGTATATATTTTTATATCTTCCCTGTGGAGAAAGTTAATTTTTATTTACTGTAGTTCGAGTAAACAAAGAGATAATAAGATTGGTGAGAATTTTAATACTATCTATATAGCCAGGCATCTGGTACTCCTTACTGACCTAAGCCAGATATATGAGAGACCCTAAAATAGTCAAATGTTAGTAAAAGATGAATAGTTATGGGATCTATTCAAAAATTCTATAAAGTAAATTATTTATCATATATTTGGATGGCAATGTGTGCAATATGTGAATAATGGAACGCAAACTATAACGTGTGTGTGTGTATATATATATATATATATATATATATATATATCTACCTACTATATAAAAATGAAAATTTGTCCTTCTGTCATTCTGTCTTTCTATACAAATCCACAGTTTACAAGCCAAAATCACGAAATTTTAAATACGAGCGTATTAAAACACGGCAGAGGCAACTAAAACAATTTGAAATCGAAATTAATTACTGTTAATTTTAAAAAAAATAAAAACCACAATTTTTGCATAGCATTCACCCTCTACAGTTCAGGTATAGAATTAGAAAAAGATTTAGCCCACAGTTTACAAGACAAGATCTTTCATGGTTCTACACCTAAAACACTAAAGAAGAATAAAAGCATTGTCCTATTTGGTTTATTGTTAGATGCAGATTTGGACACCATTCTTCTTGGGCCATCTGCAAGGTCAATAATAAAAATATTAAAGTTTTATTTTCATAATTTGATTTTATAACATGCATTTTGCTACATACTAAGGAACTATGGAATTTTATTCTGTAGCATATAATCTAAGTCTCTGAACATCATTTACTATGGCTCTCGCATGGAGCTTACTATGGGTCTCGCATGGAGCTTACAGTACCTTTTAAATGCTGTATGAATTTATTAGGGATGAGCGGGTTTGGTTCTCAGAGAACCGAACTCACCCGAATTTCAGGGATCCGGGGCGATCTGAGCCAAGCTCGGATCTCCCTGCCTGCCCGGATTCCTCACCCGAGGCAAAACCTTGCGGTGCCGCTGTCGGGTCGCAAGGTTTTGTATTGAGCGAGTTTAATGCTGATTGGCTGTCATGCTGATTGTGTGTCACGGCTTTCAGCCAATCAGCATTAAGCCCATTTAATATGCACACAGGAAGCAAAAGAAGATGGCGCCCACCATCCCTCGCTGCCTGACACCGCCAGCACCTACCGCTGCCGACACCGCCGGCACCTCCACTGGCAGCATCCCCCACTGCCGACACTCCTGCAAAGCTTCCCCACATACTCAGGACACCTTTAGCGACCCCCACACTGCCGACACTCCCACACTGAGGACACCACCAGCACCCTTGCACTGCCAACACTGTCAGCACACATGCACTGAGGACACCGCTGGCACCCCCGCTCTGCCGAGACCACCGGCACCCTGCATTGAGAACACCCTTGCACTGCCAACACAGTCAGCAAACCTGCATTGAGGACACCGCTGGCACCCCCGCACTGCCGACATCGCCGGCACCCTGCATTGAGAACATCCCTGCACTGCCGACACATTCATCAAACCTGCACTGAGGAACCACTATTGATATTAAGCCAGGCTTATTATGAGTCTGAATATGGTAAAAATTGATATCTGCATCCATGAGGAGACATCCATCTGATTTACAGTCAGGCCCATAAAGATGGCAACTATAGTGGGATGCAAAAATGTAGCTCTGCAGCACAAATTTTTATTACTTGCTCATGCATCAGCTTACACAACTAGATGGTGTCAAAACAGTGGCGACCAAACTTTTTTGTCTACCTCCTTGGTTGCTGGACCGCACTATGGAATGCACATAGGCTGCTTCCAGTTCATTCCTTTGTCAGCCCCTGAAGGGTAAAACCGATTGGATGAATCTTATACACCATGGAGACCCTGAATGCCGGAAACAGTTGCACAAGGAACTGGAAGTAGTTGCTGTGCATTTCATAGTGTGATCCCGCAACCAGGAAGTACACAGTTATCCTGGTATCAGAGCAACAGAAGCTCTTGGCCGTGTTTACACTGTACAGCCAACAAATTTTGAATGCTACTATCTCTGAAGTTTGCTTTACACCGTTACAGGTACTACTTCCTTCAAAGACCTTAGGACTGTGGATGGGGAAGTTTGTCACACTTTTCGTGAGGCCTGCCTAAGGAGAGGTTTGTTGGAGGATGATGGGTAAACAAACATTCTTAAAAACCCGGGCTACGCCAGGTACTCCAGCTAGTATATTATAAGATATGTAATTAGTGTAATTATCATTTTATGGTTTTCTAATTGTATCCAAATGTGGTTTTATGTGGATATTGTCCATGCTCCAAAAGTATATTTGGAATACAGAGACTGGTCTTAATGTGTGAAATGCACAATTTTATGCAAGATCTGATATAAAGTATATGAGTGATAACTAATGCAGGGTGCACAAAGAAGTGTGCATGTGTAAAAAAAACATTCAATGCACAGTATTATGTGCAAGTGCCACAGGACATAACATGCATGCACAAACAACTATGGAACACAAAATAAACCCTGGAATGCACAGTGGAGTACACAGATGCCATATGGCATTTGATAAGAATAAGTGGAAACAGCTGGCCGGTGTGCTCTACTTAAGTGAGCGAGTACAACTGTCACATACTATTGTTTTCTGAGGAAGCCACTGCTACAGAAAGGTGAAGAAACATATAGAATTGGTTGTTTGGAAGGACTGCTGACAATTCGGCTACTTACTTGTATATAATTTTCATTCTGGATCCCAGCAGCATCGCTATTACAGTGCACAGAGAGTGGTAAGAATATTTAGGTTGTGAAATGTAATCACCTATTTCCCCCACTGACAGTGGACATTGCATGATGGGATTATGGGCCTGATTCAGAGCCGGACGCTATTTGAGGTCGTTCGTCCAGAAAATAGGGGTGGCTATTCAAATGAACCGTTCGCTCTTTGCGGTCTGTTCACGCCTCTATGTCTGAACGAGCGAACAAAACTTGCGGTCGTTTTTTGAAAAAATACGCCCCCTGGCCGTTCGCATCCTATGTCATGTCCGCTATTTATTAGATTAATCGAGTACATCGACCAGCGTATGAACTGCTCGCTATTCTTGTGGTTAGTTTTTGCTACCACAATCTTGCGAGCAGTTCTGGCTATAAAATAACCCAGTGACGTGGTCAATGACGCTGCTGTATTAATTATGCACACCCTTAAAACGCCCGTTTTGACCTTTAAGCACGCCTGCGTTCGGATCTCCACTCCCCGTTTTCAAGCACCTTCCCCTGATACCACCCACATACGCCTCATTCTGTCACTCAAAATAGCAGGCATTCACTATTTAGCGAACAAACGATTTTTGGCCGCACTGACTGGTTCGCGCATGCGTATTGTGATCCGTACGCATGCGCAGTTGGGCAAACATCGCTCGGAGCGAACGAGCGGCCGCTTACGAGCGGCTCTGAATCAGGCCCTTTGTTTGATTGAGGAATTGAGTGTACCAACTGTACCTGGAAATTGCTTAAATAGGGCTAAATGGAAACACTGGGCCTGATTCAGACCTGCTCGCAAGTGCTATGCGCTCGCAAGCGGGTCGATGGCCGGTCAGTGCGCACGCACCGCATGTGCACTGTGAGTGCACAAGCCCCGGAGCGAGAAAGAAATTCTCTCGCTCTGGGGCTCGCTACAATTGGGGCGGCTGTCGATGTTATTCAACAGCTCGTCCCGTTTTGAAGGCGGCAAAAGGGGGTGGCTGGCGAAATGGAGGAACGCCAGCCTATTTGGGGGAGGCCCTACTGACATCATGAGTGATGTCAGTAGTAAGCTTCCGGCAAGCCCGATGGTCACGATGGTCATGACCATCATGACCATCACCTGGCCGCTCGCAAAAGCTGTGGGTGGTCACCCACAGCTTAGCTCACAGCCTAAGGCCGGGTTTGTCAAAAAATGTGGCCAACCTGATTCAGAGCGAGTGCTCACTTTTTGCGAGTGGCTCTGAATCAGGCCCACTGTCCCTGAATGATTGCAAGATACATTGCAACAAACTAAGCAGTGCTACAAAGTAACTGTTTCTAGTAAGGTTTGAGTATCAATTGCACGGGAAAGACTGCCAAAAGCATGGCTAAATTGAACACGCTCTCCCTAAGGGACTGCACTAAATAAGCAGTGGGTTTAACTGCTCTTGGATGTAAATTAAGAACTGCCATCTGTGTAAGTTTAAATACTATTCTGGAGATCATACCTGGAGAAATTATATATTTGTGCTAATAATTAATTATTGCTGCGCATCCTAGAATGTGAGATACTTTGAAAATATTATATGATATTGTATTAACAATAGTGGCAGATTATTTTTGTTTTATTGGGTGTAATTTTTATATGTATTTTTATATGTATGTTTAATGAATATATAAATGACAGCACTTCAAATTACTTTTAAGTAACTTGTCATATTTTTCTGGATGTGGCTGTTTTCTGTATAAAACTGGTCTTTCTTTTTGGTTACATTGACTATGGTGGTAGTGATGGTGGCTGTTGTTGAAGGGACAGGGCCATAGATTGCACACCCAGGCCCTGGTACTGTAGGGTGGGCAGGGTCTAATTGTGGAGGCATGGCCACAACCTGAAAAAATATTGTTCTGTGCCATGAAGCACAGGTGGATACCATCCGCCTCTCAGCCAGGGTCAGATCAATATGGATGAAGGTGATCAGTGAAATCACTTCCACCCTGCATATCATGCAGTGCAGGCAGAGGAGACTGCTGTTGCACTCAAAGGCAGCAGCCTCCCTAGAACCACTGCAGCCCAGCACACAGCAGCATGTGCTGAGCTGGGGAGCAAGGCTGTTGACAGGTAAGAAGTGGTGGTGGAAGACCTGGACACCCACTGGGCCTCTCTAACAAGCCCAGGTCTAATTAGTACCTGCCCCCCCACTGTTGGTGCTCCTAAGGAGGTGAATGTGCCTAGACAAAGATGCGCTGACATCACAGCTGTAATGCAAGTGCACTACACATACATGGCCTGTTCATGTGTTTCTTCTCTCCATCCTCCATAGAGACATGACTTGACCCTGAGCATCTCACTGCACCAGAGACTAGATTACATATTTGTAGAGATAAGCGGTTTAAATTCTTGAAATTTGAATCCGCCCAAACATCAGGAATCCAAGTCAATCCGATCTGCGACTCAGGTCTTCTGGCCTGACTCAGATTTCACTTTGTGGCAAAATGTCATCCTCACAGCATCGTATTCTTGCACGTTTTGGATTATATATAAGGTGCCGTGGATGGGACTATGCGCCAATTCATTGTCATGCACACTTCTGTGTGCTGTGTAGTACTCTGCTGTATAGACTGTGCTGTGTGCAGACTCACAAGTGGCTGTGCAGCTTAGTCAATGTGTATAGGGGGTGCCTGCTGCTGTATACGTTGTGCTGTGTCCAGACTCACAAGTGGCTGTGCTGCTTTGTCAGTGTGAATGGGGGTGCACGCTACTGTATGCTGTGCTATACTCTGCTGTATATAGGCTGTGTCCATCAGTAAAGACATTCATGTGCATATATAAGCCATGTGACTCCACACAGTTTGAATTGAGCTGCAACATCAAAAAATAAAAATATACAATTTTTATTTTTTTATGGTTTGACTGTTTAGTGCACTTTGTTTACATGCTTATATAAGCCCTGTGGCTCCACTTCACGAAGGAATAGAGTGGCAACATTAAAAACTAAATTAAATAATTGTATTGTTTGTACTGTTTGGTGTGCTTTGTTCATGTGCATATATAAGCCCTGTGGCTCCAGTCCATGCAATAATCGCACTGCAAAACCAAAAAAAAATTATATTTGAAATGTTTGTACTGTTTGGTGCACTTTACCTTAGTGCACTTTGTTCACATGCATATATAAGCCATGCAGTGATCTGCGTATTGAAAAATGGAAAACGTTCAGTTTAAAGAAGAACAACCAAATACTGTCGCTGCAGTTTCTGCCACCAGTCATGATGACGATATTAGTGCGTCAACATTATCTACTAAAGCCGATGCTCAAGGGCATAGAGGGTCTTAGTTAGGGCATGAAAAAACACTTTTAATAAAGAGAAAGTGCAGTACAGAAAAACAAAAAATTGCCAACATGCCATTTGCCACATGCAGTAGTAAAAAATTACTGAGTCCTTGGCCTTTATTTATGAATTCTGCAAGTGTCAATGAGACATCTTCCTCTGCCTCTCATGATGATGCAAGACTTTATGACTCAGAGTGTAGAAGAGGTGTAAAAAATGTAAAACACGTTCAGAAACAGAAATGTCACAAATCCCTTAAGAGAGTCTAAGTGCATCTACATGTGTGAGCCTGATCTTTCTGATACTGTTGTACTCACAGAGTAGCCGCCTTTCACCTTTTGAGCAGCACAAATACAGCTGATGACATAGAAACTGAGGATGCCACCGAGGAAGTGCAAGAGGATGAGGGGGTATTTGTGTAGCTGATGCCGGCACTGATGAGGATGTTGTTTCTGTAAGTCAGGCACCAGTGGAAGCAGCTCTTGGCCATGATAAGAGGAAGGCCATTGTCATGCCTTGGACCAACAAATGCACCTAGTTTGTTTGGAATTATTTTTACCCAAGTCCTAACAACAATTGTCAAGCCATCTGTAGTGTTTGTAAAAACACAGTAATTAGAGGTAGGGATGGTAACCATCTAGGAACCTCCACCCTGGTATGTCATTTGCAGCGAACTCATGAAAATGTTTTGACATCAAGTTAAACTAGATCCCAGCACCTGCAATCTCTACCGCCAACACTTTCATCCTCAATATCCACAGTAATGATCAGAGGTAGTCCTGCATCAAATTTGTTAAGGCTAGGTAACTCCTTCCCTATCCAGGATTCCTCATCCAGTCACAAAATTGAAGATTGAAAACAATATTGTGAGCAGTGAGGTGTTCAAAATTGACTGGAAATTAGTGGAAATTAATGTTATTGTGGTTAATAATACTCTATGAACAAAAAAAGCTTTTTTTGTGCCAGTTTTTGGGAACAAAATTCCAAAACCAAAAGCAGTGACAATGATTTACCAAAACCAAAACCGGATGATGAATTAGAACCCAAACCAGCAGTAATGGTCTGGCGCACATCACTAGTGAGATACATTACTGTTCAAATTTACTGCACTGAAAGGTAGCAAGCAGGTCAAACTCTAGATAGCTTACAAAGTACAGATGGAGTAATATTTATATAATCTAAACCAATTTACATCATACTGTAGTTATAGAAGTTGGGCATGATTAGACTTGGATGGAGATAGGTATACTTAAAGATTGGAGGTAGAGCCTGCCATTAGTGAAAATAAATGTTGCTTCAGCTTTAGGTCACTGCTAACTCTTTGAGCCTAGGCTTATTATCTCACTTCCAACAAAGTTTAAGCTTTTACATTCCGAATTCTTTGGCTTATGCAATACATCCAACACTTACATCTCAGCAGCAGCCAGCAAAAGTATTGCCTTACAGCTAAAATGCCTACAGTATATTGTTATATGTAGAGTATTTGATCTCAAAAACGTTTTGTTACATAGAAGTCTTACTGAATACCTAGGTTGAAATCTATTTATTCTCACAGTATATCATTTCGTAAATGGTCAAATGCAGGTTATGATTCATATCATCATTGTAGTCAAACTACTAGATATCCCTTATCTGGCTACATCTAGTAGCTGCACTTATTTATACAGAATATTCTGTACCACAATCATTTGCCTTTACTAATGTCCGGCCATGAGACAAACTCACACCAGTAGATTTTTACATCATGCTGATATAATCAAAACAGGTTTGAGATATGTATTGTGCAGGAAAGGAGTCTCCTCTCAGCTAGAGTACACCAGCACCTAGACACAGGCATATGGTTTATTTTTGCTCGGCTTAACTCTCTAACACATTTTATTTGCTACTACATGCTTAAGGTAATACAGAATGGTTAGCACTGTACAATATAGCTAAAATCTAATGTATGATAGTTGAGCAAAATATATCCACAAATGTTTTCTTTAGGCAATAATCTATACATAGAACATTGGTTCTCTTGGACCGCTATAAACAATTATTTCTCCACATAAAGTTGTTTTTTAAGCAGCTAAATATTTCTATATGCTTTTCACCAAAATTCAGAATTTTCTAATTAATAAAAAGTAAAGTAAGCGTCATGTAAAATGAATAGAACTAGTAATTTTTAATTAGAGATGAGCAGTTTTGTTTTTGCTTGGATCTTCATGCCAAATATGGATCCCAGAACGAGGCAAAATGTCATCTTCTGTGGGCATCTGTGCAGAGATGTATGTGAAAGATGCCATTTTGTCCATTCTGAGATCCAATCTTTGTGCGTAGTTCTGAGTCAAACTAGAACCAACCATGTCTATTTTTTTATAAATGATAGAGTAAGAGCATTTCATTAAACAGAAGAGAGACACTGGTACACATGGAATCACCAATCCCTATATGATACACAGGGGAGTAGCATGTAGCCAGGGCGCCCGGAGCACGTGCGTGCTATGGCGCAACCTCCCCCCCTCCTAAAGTGTTCCAGGGAGGAGACGGGTCCATATTGGATTAAAGAGAAGTAAAAATAAAGAATTTGTGCATTGCCCCTGTAGTGGTACCCATACAAAGTGCCCCCTGTATACTATATGCAGTGCCCCCAGTAGTTCAGTAGTTGTGCCCCTTAAAGTAGTGCCCCTGTAGTTCTGTCCACCCCCATGTAGTTCTGTTCCCCCCTGTAGTTCTGCTTCCCCCCAATGTAGTTCTAAACCTGTAGCTCTGTCTCCCCTCCTCCCCCCCTCTCCCAGCACTTACCTCATCCATCACCGGCATCATTCGGGGTGTCATTGCCACTGCCGCCCTGACTGGATCTAGCTAGATCCAGCAGGCGTGGCCATACAGGCTACTCAGCGCGCGGGTGACGACATGACATCACCCACGCACTACATCACTGGCAACGCTGGTCTCTGAAGTGATCGGAGGCTTCCTTAGCCTCCGATCACTTCAGAGACCAGCGTTCACAGGGCAATTCTGGCACCCAGCAGGCTGTCAGCTTAGACAGCTTCCGGGTACACAGCGCCCGGCGCCTGCAGACAAATTCGGCTCCTGGAACTTGTGTTCCACTGGAACTGCCCTCCCTATGCCCCTGATAGGCCCAGCTAGTTTGTTGCTCCATACACCATGTAGCGCGCCCTGTATCTCGCACCACACACTACGCCTTGAGCTTCAGTATTAATCGCAACGGAACGTACCGTGGTGCTGGAAGAAGTCAAAGCATAAAATACAACTTTTTGTCCACCAGGTGGACTACACTGCACATGCAGGATTCAGTAGGTGGATGTAAAATTATTCTCGGCCTTGTGGTAGAGCAGTGGTTTTACATGGCCCTAGTCCAAGGTTCAAATCTCACCACAGCCCAATATTATTTTGTAATCATGATTACTTAGATTCATTCCTCTATATATTATTTTATAAAGTACAGTGGTGGATCCATCCTCACTAATTAAGTTTCAGATGCACCCACAGGTATTGGGGTTCAGGGACTCAAACGCAAACTCAAATGCAAGTTTTAAATAAGACCACATGATTTCCTATTCAATAATGTTGCAGTAGTGTATTGAAGGCACTACATTTCTCCACAACTCCCCTGCACCTGGAAATGACACACCCATACGGTTATAGGGTACAGGGGCTCGAGTGTCAGGTTTAAGATGCACCCTCAGCATCAGGGGTGCAGACGGGTCAGACGCACACACAGTGTGTTGGGGTTCAGGGCTCAAAGAGGTCTGATGGTTTCAGGGGCACAAAGAGGTCTCAGACTGAGGATTGGGTGGTTCAGACAGGGTCAGACATACACACAGTTTTCAATTAGATTAATTAAACCTAAGCCTAATCCAAACCATAAAGAAACAAAAATCATCCTGTGTCGACTAATTTTGTGTTGACCTCTTCACCAAACAACCATAAAAAATTAATATCAATCTAAAAAATATAACTCCGCCGCACCCTGCAATGACACACCCATACAGTTATGGGGAGCAGGAGCTTGAACATAAGGTTTCAGACGCACTCTCAACATCAGGGGCTTGGATGGGTCAGATACACCCATAGGTGTTAGTGTTTAGGGACTCAAATGCACCTAAAATATTGTAGGTGAGTATGAGTGATTGTGAGTTTGAATGTGAGTGAGCATGTATGCTTTAATAACATTTTACTATCGCGGTGTGTATGTCCTTTGTTTATTATAATATTTCTTTTGCAGGTAAACTACATGCACAGGTGCATACCAGTGGGCCCGTAATGCTGGTACTTATGGTTCTCAAAGTACTAGCCTGAGGGGGAGGCTTGTCGGTACCCTTCGTTCTACTGCAAAGGACAATATTTTTACTTCTTTTATTTGCACCACATTTTACACAATCAACCTGGCACCCAGCTTGGTGCTGGTTTTGAATAATACAGGGGACACCAACACTTTTTGTCCCCTGTATTTTCACTAACAGGACCGGCTCTGAATAGCCCGGGGCTGGTTGTGCTTTAGGGGGGCGTGGGGAGCCAGACATTCATTTTTTATTTTTTTACACTTGTACACTATACATTTTTATTAACACAGATGCATGGTGGATCTCACTGATCCATTACTGCACCTGTGTCTTATTGATTTTTTTCATCAAGCCTGCTTTGAGCACGGATCGCACTGATCCGTGCATGCATCTGATATTCTATTATTACACCAATGCTTGCAGCACGGATCTCCCTGATCTGTACTGCAAGCATCTGTCTGCTTTTGCACACGATCTAATGATATGAAAATCGTTAGATCGTGCATGATAGATCTTATGTTACGTAATGTTTTTTCTCCATATCATGTCCTGGATTGCTGTATGAAACAAAATGGCTGCTGCATCAGACACACACATGCCTATATTTAGGAGCTCATTCAGGCACGCAAGTTGCGGCCGCTCTAGGGAAAAAGGTGCTGGATATTTAAATGATGTGCTCGCACTGCATCGCGTAAGGACGCCCTCTATGTTTTAGCAAGCTACGGCAAAGTGCGCTCGCAAGTGTATAATGACGCCCCCATGCCACTTGCAACACACGTCATCTCCGGGAAATGTAGGTTTAATCGGGAACATCGAGAGCCATCGGAGCTGCTCGAAGCCCTTGAGGTTGCCTTAACCCGCCGCAAGCACATGATCAGTGCGGGCTGAAATACATACAGGTGACGTGTACAATGACGCTACTTTGCTAATTATGCACACCCTTTAAACTGTGATTTGGCGGCCTGACACGCCTGCATCCGCAACAACACTCTCCCATTTACAAGCATCTTCCCCAGTTACCAACCACAAATGGCACTATCTGTCACTCAAAGTAGCGACCTTATAGTGGCTTACGAGCAACCAAAAACAGATCGCAAAGACTGGATTGTGCACGAGCACTGCGAATTATACGCATGCGCAGATGGACGATAATCGCTCAGATCGAGCACAACTTAGCGACCGGGTCTGAATCAGGTCCTTAGAGCAGAAAGGGAAGGCCTTATGCTCTCTAGTCCTAGGGCCATTCAACAAGTGTGGCCTTCTGCAAATACTGTAGCACAAAAATTATTGTACAGTAAACTGTTTTTTACAAATAAAAAAAAAAATCAATGTAAACATTTGCAATAGCTACAGTACTGTACAGTACAGCTGAAGGTTTAAAAATGTGCACTCTTTTTGGTGAGAAGCTGTATATTCCAGAGTGCAGATTAGGATACAGTACTTTTGCCAATGGTCACTGCATGATGGCAACTAAAAAAAAGTAAACAAAACTGATTATTGTATAGTAGGTCAGACAGCAAACAGTAGTGTACAGTAGATTAAAATGAAATTCAGTGTTATTGTTTTACAGTATACAGTATGACTCTACTGTATACGGTACAGTACTGCAGGGTTTTTTTTTAAGTCTTTACTCAACAAATGTATTAGACTATGACATTAGCATGCATTGAAACTGTAAATAATTTACATTTAGTGGATAGTTTTTACAGTAGAACCACCTACAGCACTGTACAGTCTTGTTATAGAGTGCCAAACAGTACAGTATCACAAACTTACTATACATTCTTCAATGCAGCTACTGGATAACTGCCAACAGTTTTTCTTCCTTCTTCAGCCCAACAAACTACTGTCCACTTTACCAGAATACTCAGTATGGGTGTTCAAAAGTTCAATGCATGGTTGGACATCGTTATCGTTGATATGGTTCCAGATCGTCCAGTGTGCATGCATGATATCTAACAGCTAACGATGCATGCTCCCATGGATCGTTAACAATGTCTTCCATAGCCCAAACTTACAGGAGAATCTGAAGATACAGTATCGTCAGTTTCTGCCTGTTCAGGGATGAAGCAGGCTGACCTCACTGAATTATATAGTTAATGATATCATTCAGTGTGTATGCTCATACTGTATTGTTTGCCTGGGAGAGTCCAGGCAAACACTAGACGATATCGCTCATGGAGCATATCGTCTAGTGTATATGAACCTTTTGGAGTACAGGAGGGAGAAAGACATTCTGAAAAGGGAAAAAAAGTAGAGGGATAGAAGACAATGGACTGTACAGTTCTTACGAGGCCTGAAAGGGTGGCGCTGTCTGGGTGTGGCCTCCTGGGCCTGGGGATGGTCCCCCTCTGCACGTGCCTTCAGGACCATTCACTTCCTGTGAAAATAAAAAAACACTGTAATGTACAGTACAGTAAAGTTTGCTTGCAAACAATTGGCTATGCAAAAATTCCTACTGTACAACAAGTCTCTACCCGAATAAACACACAAACACATACATTACAGTACAAAAATTTGTCCGTGAAGCTGGCATTGGGCCCGATAGGGCATAAAAAAAAAATTATATATATATATATATATATATATATATACTGTAATGTATATATCCAGCAAAATACTGTATGTACACTATTACTGTATATATTATATAATAAATAACTGATTGTAGTGTAGTGGCTATTTTCTGGGTTTCACCATGCAGTAGAGTCCTCTATTCATGTTGCATTATGATGATACCGTATTTCATAACAGATGATGAAGCCATGGACAATCTGTGACAGGGCAGGGCAGGCAAGGGCTGTCTGACTTCACAGATTTGTACCCCTTATCCAGATTCCGTCACAGTAGTGCACCTTATTCACATCTTGGCGGTAACTACAATAGGTATGCTCAAGTGGTGCCACCCCACAGCCTTTGCTTCTGGCTTGCAGGGTGCCAGAAATGGCACCCTGTAGCCAGAGGGCCTGATTCAGAGCCGCTCGTAAGCGACCGCTCGTTCGCTATGAGCGATGTTCGCACAACTGCGCATGCAAATGGGTTGTAACGCGCATCCGCAAACCAGTCATTGCAGTCGGAAATCGTGCGCTCGCAAAACAGCGAGGGGCTGCTAATGTGATTGACAGAATGTACCGTCTGCCGTACGAGCGGAAATATTTAAATTCAAGCGTTTGCTTGTAAGTTCGCTCGTTGCTAATTTTCCGCCCCATAGTCTCCCAACCCCTCCTCTAGCTAGCGAACGTTCAAAATAGCGACCGTCCTTCTCCTCTTTGGTTGCAGGGAACGCTCGCAGAATTCAATTCTGGAAGTGGCCCTTTCAGTTTTCGATTGCCTGCTATTTCATTCTTCAAACATACTTTAATCATTTCATGGCAATCAATATATTAATTATCTTAATTGTTATTCACATGTTTTCAATCCTTTTTTTTCATTGACAATAAACTTTATTCTTGTCAGTGTGTGTCATTTGTACCGCAGAATACGTACGGTTTCACCAATGGTCTTGTTTTTCCAAATTAAATGTTTTTAGGAATGATACTATTGTTTTCCGTTGTTTTCTATAGGGATATTTTAGTACTTTAATTTGTTTATTTAAATTAGCTTACGCATGTCACTGCATCAAGCCTATCATAACTCACATTATATTTGTGAGGCTGTAGGTCACATGACTCATACAATAACCAATAGAATGGTTCCTGTTAATTTTCAAAGTACATTAGCCAATCAAATTTTTTCTTGGGCCTTTATTAAAACTGTTTTGAGTAAAAAAAATCATTGCCATCATGAGAGCCTCCGCGTTTTGTAGGCATGAGCTCCTGGTCCTCACAGAGGTCATGGACCACAGGATCACGCATCATCCTCCCCCCATCACAAACCGCCGCAAGCGTATGGCATACGCGGAGGTGCGCTGCCTCCTGCGCTCCTTCGGCTATCGCTGAAATATCGGCCAACTAGAGCGTAGGTGGTCGGATTTGCGCTGCCGAACCCCACGCCTGCTTGTATGTTTTTTGCGGACCTACCTGCGTGTGCATGTTTCCAGTATAGCCCTGTTTGTGTTTTTTGCCCCTACCTGCGTGTGCATGTTTCCAGTATAGCCCTGTTTGTGTATTTAGAACATACCTGCATGTGCATGTTTTCTGTATTGTCCTTTTTGTGTATTTAGGACCTACCTGCGTGTGCATGTTTCCAGTATAGCCCTGTTTGTGTTTTTTGGCCCTACCTGCGTGTGCATGTTTCCAGTATAGCCCTGTTTGTGTATTTAGAACATACCTGTGTGTGCATGTTTTACGTATTGCCCTTTTTGTGTATTTAGGACCTACCTGCGTGTGCATGTTTCCAGTATAGCCCTGTTTGTGTGTTTTGCCCCTACCTGCATGTGCATGTTTCCAGTATAGCCCTGTTTGTGTTTTTTGGCCCTAACTGCATGTGCATGTTTCCAGTATATCCCTGTTTGTGTATTTAGGACATACCTGCGTGTGCATGTTTTCCGTTTTTAATTTTTTTTGACATTTTTGGTGGTGTAAATTTTTAACAAAACCCAAAAAAAAGCAAATAAGCTAAAAAATTTTCATCCATCATTTAGGGGCTGAGCGCAGACTCCGATGTCTAATCCGAACATGACGTCGGCCTCGTCCCCTATCCCCCACTCCCACCCAAACCTCCTCTCCCCAACCTTCCCCAAATTCCCCCTCCACCCCAGACCAGCCAGTCCGTGAGGCCCCTCCCTCTCAGAATATTCCCATCCCTCAAAATTCACCCTCCCCTCCACCCCCCTCTCTTTTCATCACCCTCCCCTCCACCCCCTCCCTCTCTTTTCATCCCCCTCCTCACCTAGCCAAATATCCCCTCCTCCATCGGACCAGCACTGGCCCACCTCAGAGGAGGATGATGTCGGGGCTCCACGACCAGGCATCAATATGATCGGTATGTTTCCCTTTTAAACTATGTTTGCTTTGGCATTTTTTTTGTTTTTGGGTGATGTTGTCCTTTTCCCTGTGCATTTCCAATTTGTTAAGTATTTCTAATGTTTTGGATATATATCTTTGCTAAACAATGTCTAGGATGTTTTCCCCTTACACATATCACACATGTCAAAACACTCATACTTGTGTCTTTCTAGTTTACGGTACCAACAAATGTAGTGTTTTTGCGTACTTCGCCCTTTTTTTGCTTGGCTTTTTATGGGTAATTTTTATAGTTTGTATTTATACAATCTTTGTGTTTGCCATTACTTTGTTTTTTTTTTAAATGTTATCTCTTTTTTAAAGTATAGTCTGATTTTTAAGTTGTTTGGTAACATATAATTTAAGGTGTCATTTTAGTAATCAACACATTTTTTTTACCCACAGAGGACCAGAGGTGGATGCAAGCAATGCAGGCGGGCTTGCACACATTGAGGGGCCATGTCATAGGGATGCTTGTGGTCCTTGATCACATGTTGGCAGTCCTGCGCCCCTAATTTTTTTTTTTTACCCCTAAAAATTTTGTTACAAATAAAATATATTTTGATTTATTAAAGTCTCATTCCTTGTCTGTAAATATTAGATTGTTTAACCTTCCATAAGTCGACTATTGGAGTATGTTTTTTAAAGTAAGGTAAATTAGATTGTTGAAAACTCAAGTAAGTATGTAAGCTGGCACATTAAACACCTAACATTACCAATAGGTTTGTAGAATTACCAGCATTTTTTTTTTTTTTTGGTGGGTAATGTAAATATTAATTCAAACCTGCTTAGGCCTAGATTAGAAAACATACTGATTTACCATAATACCTTTGGTGTTTGTTTTTAGCCACAAAGCATGTTAAAATACTTTGCAATTTAACACATTACAGGATTAGCCATTAAGAAAGTTTGCCTTTTTTGGACCAGGTTACACTTGCTTGTAATTTACCAAGGAAAAGTCTTTTTAACGTAAAGCAAAAATTTAATACACACAAATAATAAACAGAAAGTGAATTGTGACAATCAATTCACACAGTGAAAACACACTCCTAAAAAACAACCAACACCAAAAAAAAAAAACAACAACAACAATCAAGAACTGTTTGAAGAAGTAGCAGGCCAACATGAATCCACAAATGAGGTGAAGAAATAATTGTTCCAGAAGTTATATCCAATGTGGCCACATGAAGACAATTTTTGGGATCAGGTAGTAGGCATCGTTTTTTCGGGTAATTTTAGGGAATAAAAGACAAAAAAAATAAAAAAAATAAAATTGGCCATTCAAATCTTACATGTCTACATTGTGTCAATTAACTAAATGTTTTACAATAATTACCTAAAATATCTGGCCACCACATCATCGCATATGGCCCCCCCACATACTGACCTCTGACCAACCTCGGGGGGGCCATCCTCAGGCAAGGCATCCTCTGGCTGCATTGGGACACCACTCCTTATGGCGATGGTGTGAAATATCCCACACAGGACCACAATTTTCAAAACCATATCCGGCAAATACATGAGGTTGCCACCAGAGCGGTGGAGGCATCTGAATTGGCCTTTTAAAAGGCCGATACAGCGCTCCACCACCTGCCTGGTGGCTGTAAGTGCGGAATTATACTCACTTTGTGGCCCTGATGTGGGAGCCAAATAAGAAGTGAGCAGCCAGGGCGTGCAAGGGTAACCACTGTCTCCTGTGAAAAAAGAAAAAAAAACATCAGGACCATTGTGTAACAAGCTTTGCAGTGGTTGCAACAGAAGGTGTCAACTTACCCAGAAGCCACGCATCACCAGCTGGTAGGTTGTCTAATTTGTGCCAAATCCCTGATTGCCGGATGACGAAGGAATCATGTGCACTCCCAGGGAATTTGGCATTCAGGGACAGGATCTGGAGGGAGTCATCACATACCACCATTACATTCAGTGAATGAAAGTGTTTGTGGTTCCTAAAATTATCCTCCAGCCTTGCTGGAGGCTGAAGTGGTATGTGAGTGCCATCCTCAACCCCTATAATGTGTGGGAAGCCAGCTATTTGGTAAAAATTGGCCCTCGCCACACTAAGGGAACCCATATCCACTGGCATTTTAATAAAATGACCTCCTTCACTGCCCTCAGGATCCTTGAAAAGGAGGATTGGGATATTCCTGCAACTATTCCCACCGTGGTTTGAAAGGATCCTGAGGCACAGAAATGTAACACTGACATTAATTGCGTAAGTGGTGGTATTGCTGTAGGACTGTCAATTTGCCGTTCAAGATCTCTCTCTATTAATGACAGAGTGTCTAGGATGATTTGTGGAGGAAGATTGTATCATCTTAATACCTCATCATCTGGAATTCCAAAAAGGGTGACACGTGTTCTATATATCTGGGGCCTTGCACGCCTACGAGGCCTATGCCTGGGACGAAGTTGAGGTTGGTCGGGTTCTGGAACCATGGCCAAGATAATACGACCAACATCAACCTGAAATGGTAAGCCAGGTAGTTATTGTTTTAGACAAATGTGTAAAGAAAAATATACTTATCTTTTTTAAGAAATCCAAAGATGCTTACAGGCCGGGGTCTTGTCATGAGTAGAACAACCTACATTTCAAAAGTAGAAAATATATTTATTTATTATTGGGAAAACTTGGATTGTAAACACATTTTTTAGGGTTAAAAAAAAGAGAAGGGAGCACACATTAGTTCAGAAAATCGCACGCTACATTTAGTGGTAAAACATGATTTTACACTGAAAAAATAAAAACACATTAGTGCGCTAAATAGTACGCATTTTTGTACAGTTCAATAAGGAGACATTAGTGCGCTAAATAGTACGCATTTTTTACAGTAAAAACAAGACACGTTAGTTCGCTAAATATTATGCTACTTTTACAGTTCAATAAGGAGACATTAGTGCGCTAAATAGTATGCATTTTTGTACAGTTCAATAAGGAGACATTAGTGCGCTAAATAGTACGCATTTTTTACAGTAGAAACAAGACACATTAGTTCGATAAATATTACGCTACTTTTACAGTTCAATAAGGAGACATTAGTGCGCTAAATAGTACGTTGACTTTAAAATAAAAACAACTCAAACATTAGTTTGCAAAAGAGTACGCTATATTTAGTTGTAAGACATGATTGGTCCAAGAAAAAAAACAAGATTACTTAGCGAAACATATGCGAAGACCAACACATCGAAATTGTAACTTCATGAAACTAAAAACACTTACCAAAAACAGACAAATAACCCAAAGTCCAAAAACATCAATGGGGCAAGGCCAAAATAACTGTAATAATAAAAAAATAACACATAAGTACTAACATTTTTAAACTATTTACTATTATTGTTTACGGTGGTTTTTAGAAACACTTATTCAAAAACTCCAAAAAAAAAGCTAAACAATAAAAAAAAGCAAACGGAAAATAAATAAGTAAGAAAACAAACAAAACGATCACACTAGAAAACTCCAAACTCCAAAAACCGCCAACAAACAACTCCTACGTGAAACCTCCAACATTCATCACCCGCCACCTCGACAATAGGAGCGCACAATCAATGATGCGGCCGAATAATGCTGACGCATGTATAAAAATGTCACTGAAAACCCCAAACGGTCTGCTGTAGAGAGACCTGAAAGTCAAAAATGGCTACAGAACAGCAAAGCACTGGCCAAGAGGTGCCAGGTAAGTATTTGTATTTTTGGGACTAAAGGATTATGTTTAACAATAATTTGGGTAACATTTGACATTATAATTTATTCAATCTTTTTTAAAAAAAGGAGTGGAGGATGCCATGTCAGAGGCTGCTGGGCCTAGTAGGTCAACTAAACACCCCCAAAAAAGGCAGCCACAATTCACAAGAAAGGAGATGGAGGTTTTGGTGCAAATGTGCAATGACAACCTGCCACAGGCACCAAGGAATATGGGTGCAATCCAGAAATGGAAAATGTGGGATGACATAGCCAGTGGTGTCAATAGGGTGGGTGATTGTGAATGATCAACCCAGGAGGTCAAACGCCGGTACGTAAAAACTACATTTCAGTAAAAAGTGTTTACAGGTCCAAATACTGCTGGAATAATGCAAACTTTTTACCCCACAGATGGAGCAACTTCAAATATCGGCTTAAGCAAAACCTGGCTGATAGGGCTAGGCGTGCAGGGGGGACAGGTGGGGGTCCCACCCCTGTGGCACTGGAGCTCAAAGATTTGGAGGAGCTGGCCCAGGGGTGTGTGCAGGATGAGGAGGTGTTTGGTGTGTCGAACATGGACACCGACATGCCAGACTCTGTGGATCCTCATGTTGCCCCAGGTAAATGTTGTAATGTTAACAACTCAGAAATGTGTTTGGGACAATATCTAGATTATAATGTTACTCTTTTCTCTTTTTTCTCATAGAGACACAGGCGGACGAGTCTGCTCCAGAGGGGAGCTTTGACCACAGAATTTCTGCTGGCTCTGCAGGGGAGGAAGCAGTAGATCCAGCTGCGGACCCTGTGGCAGACAGTCCAGGGCATTCCCCCTCGCAGGCAGTGGGCCTCCTCAGTGATCTCAATATTAAAACGGATCAGCAGACTGAGATTCTGCTGAGGATGGACGCCAATCTGCTACGGGTGGCGGACGCCCTGGAGCAAAGTGCTGTGGCCAACGTGACCATTGCTAAGGCCCTGGCGGGAAATACTGGGGCCAACATGCGAATAGCAAATGCCCTGGAGCAGCTCGTTTGCCAGCATATGTTGGAGCCGGCCGCCCTTCCTGCCGGAACATCAGGACCCTCCACCTCTGGCACAACAACAGCCATCCCTCCAAATGTGCCTAGTCCTATGCCTAGTCCAGAGGCCACAACATCTGCCTCTGGACAGGCCAGCCGAAGGCCCTCCCGGACACGTTCAGGCTCCCTCCCTACCCCAGCCAAACGTGGCATAAGGCGATGACAGCACTGGCTAATTTTCCCACAATCCTTTGGTGTTTGCCCCAAATTCCTTAATGGCCCAAACCTCCCTCTCCTTTCTTGTGAATTGTTTTTAAATTGTGTATGTTTGTGTTTGGCAAATGCCACTATTTGTGTTTGTATGTTTTTGAATTCATATTTTTTTACTTTGACGTTATCCAGATTTTAATTTTGAAAAAACACAGAAAAAAAAAGGGTAAAATAAAAAACAAATCTGGAAAATCTGCTTAATTGTATTGTGAATTTCTTCCAAAACTGGTTAAAAGGTAATCCCGCAAACAAATTTCCAAACAATAAAACGAAAATCTAAACTTTATTTTTGATTCAAAAACCCAAGGGTTAAAATCCATTTATGAGTTTTAATTAACACTTAGCAAAAAACAAAAGCATGAGTGTTTTCTTGGCCCCTTAAAAATGAGGAAAAATAACAAACATGCTGACAATATTGTTGCACTAAAAAAAGAACTAAACAAAAATGCAAAAACACATAATTTTACAACAAATTTGTAAGCTAATTGATTGTCTAATCCAGAAATTAGCAGCTGAGTAGTTCACCTGTGTACGGTTTTGTGCTACTATAAAAAGGCTATTTGCTAAACACCTTACAAGCTTGTTTGCAATTCAAAGTTGATTGTTTTTGTGAACGCAATTGATAAATCGGAATGCCATCGATGTGGCTTGGGAAGGACGAAGAGACCATCATCATTGTGGTAGAGAATACCAAACAACAAGCTGAGCGAGCAGTTTGAATGGAAAGTGGATCAGACAGTGACGTAACACTTTTTCCGTTCACATTGGCCGTTCGCATCAGATAATTTATGTACGCCCAAAAACCGCCTCAACACGCCTGCGTTTTCCCATCTCCACCCCCGTCACCGCCCCAAAACGGACAGTTCTGTCAATCACATTTGACATGTCACTTCCTGTTCGGGAATTCGACGAACGACTGAAAAAATGATCGCAATCAGCCGTACGCACATGCGCACTGTTACACCGACGCATGCGTGGTTGGATAACATCGGATGACTACGAGTGTATGGCCGCTTACGAGCGGCTCTGAATGAGGGCCACTGCGAGCAGTTCAGATACCTTTCGATGTACCCGATTAATCTAATAAATACCGGAGTTGACGTGTGATGCAAACGGCAGAGGGGCGTTTTACAAAATAGCGGACACATTTTTCGTTCGCTCGCTCAGACATAGAGGCGTCAACAAACCGCAAAGAGCGAGTGCTCAATTTAAATAGCTGGCCCCTTTTTTGGAACGATCGTCCGTAAATAGCGTCCGGCTATGAATCAGGCCCAGAATTCCTGCAGTAGTGCCTCCCTCTGGACACTACAGGCACACCCTGCTATTTACAGCTTGCTGTAGAATTTTTAAGACTCTCTGGGCACTGCAGTAGTTTTGAGGAAAGGTAAACCTGCCACCTACACATGACATCATAATGTCACATGTAAAGAGGCCAGGCCCGGCACAGGACACTGTGAGCCCTAGCCATGGCACTGATTCACATTACTGTACATCACACAGTTGTGGCCCTTATGCAGGTAACTGTAGTGCTTATTCACATCATGTCACAAGGTACTGTCGTGCACCTTATTCATGTTACAGTATGTCTCAGGGTTTTGGGCTTTAGATAAACAGTGTCTAGGTCAACAATGATTAAGTCAACACCACATGGTGGACAGACATCAGGTGGACTGGGACAAAAAGTTGACTGGGACTCATGGTCGACACAGTATTTGCTGACATGACAATAGATTGCAATGTATGAAATGTTGACAAACTACTTTTGCCGATAACATACAGTAATTATTGGCTCACAGATGGTGAGTCAACTTGCCTTTTGTTGGGTTTACTGTAGGGTTGTTATGGTAGGTTAGGCAATTACTGGATGGCTAGGGTTAGGCACTAGAAGGGACAGTTAGGGTTAGGCACTGTAGAGGGTCTTACTGTATTACAAATTTTGATCATGTCAACCATTTTTGTGTTGACTGTTACTACTGTATGTTGAAATAATGACTGTAAATGTGACCATGGCAAACAAGCCCCATGTCAACAAGGGGTGTGCACCGGCCACTTTTCGTGTTTTGTGTTTTGGTTTTGGATCTGGATCTTTCTTCATGTTTTGGATCTGGATAGGTTTTGCCAAAACCACCCTTCCGTGTTTTGGGTTCTGGGTTTTGTGTTTTGGATCTGTTTTTTTTTTAAAAAAAGCATAAAACAGCTAAAATCACAGAATTTGTGGGTTTTCTGCTCCTATGCTATTATTAACCTCAATAACTTTAATTTTCACTCATTTCCAGTCTATTCTGAACACCTCACACCTCACAATAGTGTTTTTATTTCCAAAAGGTTGCACCGAGGTAGCTGGATGACTATGCTGAGCTACACGAGTAGGTGGCACAAACACATGGCCCATCTAGGAGTGACACCACCTTGGCAGACAGGATGGCAGTTTGAAAAACTTGGCCCCAACCAGTACATAATGCAAAGAAAAAAAAAGAGGTGCAAGATGGAATTGTCCTTGGGCCCTCCCACCAACCCTAATGTTGTACATACATGCACACTTTAACATACCAATCATTTCAGCGCCAGGGTCTGCCACACGACTGTGGCTGAAATGATTGGTTGGTTTGGGTCCCCACAAAACAAGTTGGCAATTAATCTGTCCCTGCACAAACTGGCTCTACGGAGGCAAGATGTCATCCTCATCCACTAATTCCTCACCCTCTTCAGTGTTGTGTACATCCTCATCCTCACAGAGTATTAATTCGTCCACACTGGAATCCACCACCACAGGTCCCTCTGTACGTTCTGGAGGCTGGTCTCCCTGGAAGAGTTGATAATTAATTTTTATGAACATCATCTTCTCCACATTTTGTGGAAGCAACCTCCTATGCCTTTCACTGACAAGGTTCCCAGCTGCACTAAACACTCTTTCAGAGTACACACTAGAGGGAGGGCATCTCAGGTAAAATAGAGCCAGTTTGTACTGGGGCCTCCAAGTTGCCTCTTTTTCCTGCCAGTATAGTTATGGACTGTCTGACATGCCTACTTGGATGCTGTCACCGATGTAATCCTCCACCATTCTGTCAATGGTGACAGTATCATATGCAGTGACAGTAGACATGTCAGAAATTGATGCCAGGTCCTTCAGTCCAGACCAGATGTCCAAACTTGGTCCTGCCTGCCCTGCATCACTGCCAGCGGGTTGCTTAGGATACCTAAGATGTTTCCTGGCAGCCCCAGTTGCGGGAGAAAATGAAGAAGGAGCTGTTGACGTGTCACGTTCTGTTTCAGCTGACAGTGTTTTCACCAGCAGGTCTTTGCACCTCTGCAGGCTTGTGTCGGCCGGAAAGAGAGACACCACATAGGCTTTAAACCTAGGATCGAGCATGGTGGCCAAAATGTAGTGGTCTGATTTCAACAGATTGACCACTCTGGAATCCTGGCAATACGAATGAAGGGCTTCATCCACAAGTCCCACATGCCTAGCAGAATCGCTCCATCTTAGCTCCTCCTTCACTTTCTCCAGCTGTTTCTGCAAAAGCCTGATGAGGGGAATGACCTTATTCAAGCTGGCAGTGTCTGAACTGACTTCACGTGTGGCAAATTCACCTTGCACAACACAGAAATCATTCTCCACTGTGCTTGAGTCAGCTGCATACCCCCTCCTTTGCCTATGTCATAGGTGGATGTATAGGCTTGAATGGACTTTTGCTGCTCCTCCTCCATCCTCTGAAGCATATAGAGGCTTGAGTTCCACCGCGTCACAACCTCTTGCTTCAGGTGATGACTGGGCAGGTTCAAGAGTGTTTGCTGAAGCTCCAGTCTTCGGCATGCAGTCGCTGAATGGTGAAATTGGCCAGAAATTTTTCGGGCCACCCAAAGCGTCTCCTGCACGCCCCTGTCGCTTTACAGAAAATTCTGCACCACCAAATTTATTGTGTGAGCAAGACATGGGACATGCTGGAATTTGCCCAGATGTAATGCCCGGACAATATTGGTGGCATTGTCAGATATCACAAATCTCCAGGAGAGTCTAAATGGGGTAAGCCACTGGGCGATGATTTCCCTCAGTTTCTCTAAGAGGTTGTCGGTGGTGTGCCTCTTACTGAAACCAGTGATACACAGCGTAGCCTGCCTTGGAACGAGCTGGCGTTTCTGAGATGCTGCTACTGGTGACGCTGCTGTTGTTGCTGCGTAAGGTGATACATCTACCCAGTGGGTTGTCACAGTCATATAATCCTTAGTCTGCCCTGTTCCACTTGTCCACATGTGCCGTGGTTAAGTGGACATTGGGTACAACCGCATTTTTCAGGACACTGAGGACACTTTTTCTGACGTTTCTGTAAAGTCTCTGTATTGCCTGCCTAGTGAAGTGGAATCTAGACAGGATTGGAACCGGGGACACACTACCTCCATCAATTGTCTAAATCCCACTGCACTAATGGCGGATACTGGACACACGTCTAACACCAACATAGCAGTGAAGGCCTCAGTTATACGTTTTGCTTCAGGATGACTGCTGTCGTACTTCATCCTCCTCACTAAGGACTATTGGAGGGTTAATTGTTTAGTAAAAGTAGTAGTGTTCCCACTTCCTCTCTGGGATGAGCAGCAGTGGCAGCAGTAGGCTTAGCAATGTAGGATCCTCCGGAGGAATCCCGGATAGGAGAGTCAGTCATGCCAGTGACATGGCCTGCAGGACTTCTACTGATCCTGACTAAGGAGGACATTGGCAAGGAGGAAGTTGACAGTGTGGTTTGCAGGCGCTTGGATACAACAGGACAAAGGGATTTAGTTGTCCCTGGACTGCTTACGGTCTTAGCCAAAGATTCTGAACTTGACAGTAACTTTTTATGAATGCGGTACAGGTGACCTATAAAGGAGGATGTTTCTAGGTGGTTAACGTCCCTACCACCACTTATTTCACCTTTACATATGGTACATATGGCAAGACAGTTGTTGTCCGGATTTGGATAGAAATATTGCCAGAACAAAGAGGTGGAAAGTTTGGTCTTCTGCCAAGGCATGACCGTGATGGGCTTTTTCATCCCATGGACAACAACTGTCTCCCCCTGGAGCCTGATTTAAAAAAACCACATCACCATCAGAATCCTACTCACCAACTTCCTCCTCAGTGCCAGCTACACCAGTATCCTCATCCTGATGTACTTCAACAGTGGCATCTTCAATTCGCATATCAGCAAGTGGACTGTGGGTGCTCCTTCCAGCACTTGCAGAGGGCGTGCAAATGGTGGAAAGTGCCACCTCTTCCCGTCCAGTCCTTGGAAGGTCAGGCATCGCAACCGCCACCACACCATGGGGATTTGTGATATCTTCTTAGAATGCACAGTTCTTCGCTTTGCTTTTGCAAGCTTAACTCATTTGATTTTTGTAGAGGGAGGAGGGCTTCCATCGTCATCTGAAGCTGAACCACTAGTCATGAACATATAGAAAGACCTTAGCCGTTCCTTGCCACTCCGTGTCGTAAATGGCATATTGGCAAGTTTACGTTTCTCCTCAGATGATTTAAATGTTTTTTAAGGTCATTTTCCTGAACTTTGTCATTTGGGATTGCATATGCCCTCTACTATGACATTGGGCATCGGCCTTGGCAGACGGTGTTGATGGCATGTTATTGTCTGTCATGACTTGTGGCAGCAGCTTTAGCACTAGGAGGAAGTGGTTCTTGATATTTTCCTATTTTATTTTTAATAGACAAACTGAGAAAGTTTGGTCCTCCATTTATGTTATATTGATATATACGTGCGCACACAAACACAGAAAATTATTTTTTATTTTTGTTGGAGAGTAGTGCACTTTGTGGGTTACACCACCCTTTAAGAAATGAGCCAGCCGGCTTTTTACTTATGGGAGACAGGCGCACGCTTGGCGCTGCTCCTTTGTTGATGCACGTGTAGTTACAGTGCACACAATTCACATAGACAGAAAAAAAATAATTTTTTATTTTTTCTGGAGCGCACTTTGAGTGTTACACCACTCTTTAACAGACAGATGCACTTTGGCACTGCTGCTTTGAGGATGCACATACAGTGCAGACAATTCACAAACACAGAAGAAAATGTTTTATTTTTGTTGGAGTTACACCACCCTTTAAGAAATGAGCCAGCTGGCTCTTTACTTATGGGACAGGGTCGCACGCTTTTCGCTGCTCCTTTGTTGATGCACGTGCAGCTAAAGTGCACACAATTCACAAAGACAGAAAAAAAAGATTTTTTTATTTTTTGTGGAGCGCACTTTGAGGGTTACCCTGCCCTTTAACAGACAGATGCATGCTTGGCGCTGCTGCTTTGAGGATGCACATACAGTGCATACAATTCACAAACACAGAAGAAAATGTTTTATTTTTGTTGGAGTGCACATTGGGGGTTACACCACCCTTTAACGGACAGACGCACGCTTGGCGCTGCTGCTTTGAGGATGCACGTACACTGGACACAATTCACAAACACAGAAGAAAATGTTTTATTTTTGTTGGCGTGCATTTTGGGGGTTACACCACCCTTTAACAGACAGATGCACGCTTGGCGCTGCTGCTTAAGGGATGCACGCACAGTGCACAGAATTCACAAACACAGAAGAAAGTGTTTTATTTTTGTTGGAGTGCACTTTGGGGGTTACACCACCCTTTAACGGATAGACGCACGCTTGGCGCTGCTGCTTTGAGGATGCACGTACAGTACACACAATTCACAAACACAGAAAAAAATATATTTTTTGGAGTGCACTTTGGTGGTAACAGCGCCCTCTAATGGATGAGCCAACCGGCCCTTTATTTATGACACAGGCGCACACTTGGCGCTACTTTGTTGATGCACGTGCGGCTACTGTGCACACAATTCACAAACACAGAAAATATTTTTTTATTTTTGTTGGAGTGCACATTGGGGGTTACACCACCCTTTAAGAGATGAGCCAGCAGGCCCTTTACTTATGGGCACAGGCGCACGCTTGGCACTGCTCCTTTGTTGATGGACGTGCGGCTACAGTGCACACAATTCACAAACACAGGAAATATTTTTTTATTTTGTTTGGAGTGCACTTTGGGGGTTACAGCACCCTTTAACGATCAAGCCAGCCGGCCCTTTACTTATGACACAGGCGCAGGCTTGATGCTACTTTGTTGATGCACATGCGGCTACTGTGCACACAATTCACAAACACAGAAAAATATTTTTTTTATTTTGTTTGGAGTGCACTTTGGGGGTTACAACACCCTTTAACGGTCAAGCCAGCTGGCCCTTTACTTATGACACAGGCGCACGCTTGGCGCTACTTTGTTGATGCACGTGCGGCTACTGCGCACACAATTCACAAACACAGAAAAGAAAGTGGCGTGCACTTTGGGGGAGCACCCCTGATGCACAGATCACCCCCTGGACAATGTTATAGCACCCCTCTAGGACTACAGCCTTTATGGGACACTGCACAACACAGTCCAGCCAGCCCCTACAGACTTTGGAGTTGACACAGCCCCTATGGACAACTGACTGCACAACACAGCCCAGCCAGCCCCTATGACAGCAGCACAACACAGCCCAGCCAGCCCCTATGGACTGAGTGGACACATCCCCTATGGATAACAGTAGCACAACACAGCCCAGCCAGCCCTAGCTCCCACCCTCCCTCTTCACTGTCCACAGCCAGAGTGAGAAATGGTGCCGACGTAGGGACCTTTTATAGAATCCAAAACCTGTGAAATCCGAAGGCGGGATGATGACGTTTTGCCTCAATTTCAGATCCGAGTCAGGCGGGAAAAGTCGAGCCTGACTCGGATATGACTCGGATCGGGGGAGCTCGGGGGGCTCGGATTTCAGAATCCGAACCCGCTCATCCCTAATGTCAATCAATAGTGTGTCGGCCATGAGTCCATGTTGACCTAATGACCCTATCAACTAAATGTCTGTCCACCATGTGGGTGCGATGTATCATGTCAGTCATTGTCTGTTAGTTATCCCACACCCTATAGTACAGTATGTTGCAGTACTGCATTGTATTCATTTTACTGTACTGTATACTGTAATTACTGTAATTTTACAGTACTACTGTACTTACTATGCAGGAGGCACCTTCTCAGCCTCTATAGCAGCAGTGCGTCTCTGCACACCAGATCCGACCAGTGCCTTTGTAGCACTCAGGCACTTCAGTCTCAGCCCACAGTGGCAAGGATGTCACACCTTGCCCTCCTGTAAATCAGTTTCTTCTCACACTTATTAGAGAGAGGTTGGTCCCTCCATTTCACTAGGATAAGGAGCTCACCCTAGGTGTATTGCCTCTGTCTGGCACCCATGTTACAGGAGTATAGGATGCACAACATACACAAGATTCACATGACTTATGCACATGCTCACAGTGGTTGTCAGTACTGTAAGCTACAGTATGCGTGTGTCCGAATATCTGCGAGGCATTTGTGGGGCAATGCAGTGCTTTTAGTACAGTACCCCATCATTACTGAACATTAAAACATCCCGACTCAGTGAAGCTGTTCGTGCGTCTGACCCGTCTGAACCCATGATGCTGAAAGTGCATCTTAAACCCACACGAGCACCTCCAACAAATAACTGCATGGGTGTGTCATTGCAGAGTGTGGGAGGGGGGGGTAGTGGAGCAATGTAGTGCCATCAATACAGTACTGTAACATTACTGAACAGGAAATCATTTGGTCTTATATAAAACTGAGTTACGTTTGAGTACATGAACCCCAACAAGTGTGGGTGCATCTGAAACTCAATTAGTGTGGATGGATCCATCACTGTACACTATAACAAAAATATATAGAGGAATTAATCTAAAGTAATCATGATTATTATATAATATTGGGCTGTGGTGGGAATTGAACCTGGGCACATTGCCTTGTAAAACCACTAGGCCAAGAAGGCTTTCACATCCATCTACTGAATCCTTGTGCACTCAACCCACCCACTACCTTTATTCTCTTAAGCTTAGGTAAAGGGCGCAGTGAGGGAAGGGCCAGAGGGAGAGCACCGGATGCCGCTGGCTGCCGAGATACCTACAGAGAATGGGGAAGGTAAAAATTTGACGTACACTGTAATCATGAATTTTATTTGTGTGGTGTGGTGGGGAAAATGCATAGCCAGCCCTGAAGTTACAAGTTACGTAGCCTATTGTAAATGGGGGGAGGGTGGGGAAATGTAAAAAAATTTACATACATGTACTTTTATTTAAAAAAAATAACCTATTTGCATCCCTTTTACAGCAAGTTACTGTACTACAGTATACTGTAAGTACATGTCTGTAAATTAATCAGCATTTTGCGGTTGTGATGTCATAACACCATGGCAGTTGCACTACTGTACAGTACTGTATGTGTGCTGATTTGCGTCCCATTCAACAAGCTTCTGCAATATTATTAAAGATTGGTTGTACGAACATGTGACATGCAAATATACTGCAAAAGTGTCCCGAACATGATTGGGCCACTTGTCAGGGATATCCATCCACTTCTACAGTATGGACCGACAGGTAAAAATGGTCGACATGATGAAAGGGCAACACAAAAATGGTCGACACAAAAATAGTCAACACATGGTTTTGTTATTATTATTATTATTATTATTATTATTATTAGAGTTAGGCCAAAAGGTTGACATGAAAAGGTCGACCCAAAAAATGGTTGACACAAAAATGGTCACATGATTATTTTTTAGCGTTAGTGTTTGGTCAAAAGTTCGACACATTATCATTATTATTTTAAATATGGTTAAGTTTTGAGCAAAAGGTCGACACAAAAATAGTAGATACAAAATGGTCGACATTGGATGATTATTTTTCTTTAGCGTTTAGGTAGGTTTATTGATATTTCATCTCATTGAAAAAGCTGTGTGGGCGTCTGACCCATCTGAGCACCTGAGTCACAATGTGATGTAAGTGCATCTGAGACCTCTTTGAGCACCTGAAGCATGACACTTGAGCCCCTACACCCCATCACTGTATGGGTGTGTCATTGGGCAACATTATTGAACAGAAAATCATGTGGTCTTATTGAAAACTGAGGTTGCATTTGAGTCCCTGAACCCCAACACCTGTGGGTGCATCTGACCTATCTAAGCCCCTGATGCTGAGAGTACATCTGAAACCCAACACTTGAGCCCCTGCACCCCATAACTGTATTGGTTTGCAGGGTGCGGGGGAGTTGTGTAGCAATGTAGTGCCTTCAATACACTACTGCAACATTATTGAACAGGAAATCATGTGGTCTTATTTAAAACTGAGGTTGCATTTGAGTCCCCGAACCCCAACACCTGTGAGTGCATCTGAAACTTGGATTAGTGCGGATGGATCCACCACTTTACTTTATAAAAAATATATAGAGGAATGAATCTAAAGTAATTATGATTACAAAATAATATTGGGCTGTGGTAAGATTTGAACCCTGGACCATGCAATGTAAAACCACCACTCTACCACTAGGCCAAGAAGGCTTTTACATCCATCTACGGAATCCTTGTGCACTCCACCCCCCTGCTGCTGTTATGGAGGGTGTAGTGAGAGAATCATAATAATAATGATAATGATAATAATAAAAATGTGTCTTCCTTCCAAAATATTATACTAGTACATGTAAACACATAACCCTCTTAGTGAATAATTCATCCCGTCTCATTGAAAACTGTGCATGCGTCTCGTTAATGTATCAGTTATATCGTCATAACAATACGGCAATTACACTACCGTGCAGTACTGTATGCAGGGCTGGTACAAGGTTTCTGCATACAGAAACTTATACCCACTTATCAGCCAGTAAGGTGAAAGTGCAGAGGTGGATTCTTATATGTTCCCCAGCCCCATGCCTGCATTGAGTACAACAAGGATGTCTCTCTCAGAGACATCCTTAATTATTTGATGGGCAGACTCAGTGGCACCCCCCAAATCCTGGTACCCTAGGCAGCTGCCTAGAGCTGCCAAATGGTAGAGCCAGCCCTGACTGTATGTGTAATTATTTGTTCCCTTTCAACGAGCCTCTGCAATATTTTTTAAATGTATGGTTGGGCAAACATGCAACATGCAAATACACTGCGTGAACATGATTGACAAACTTGTAAGGGATATCCAACCATTTCTTCAGTATGGTATTCAGTAGCCCAAATTCGCGCTATGAGCAACAAACTAGCTGGGCCCAAGCAAGATGGACACGGATATAGAAAAAAGGACTTGTCACATGCTACAACCTTATTCTTCAATGTGAAGAGAAGTTTTCTTGAAAATAAGAATAATGAGAGCACATTTGAAGGTGGTAAGGAAAATACCAGTAGGGGCATATTACATAGGTGGTCTAGGTGATAGCGCGCATTACAGCAAATCGGCTGGAGGAGGTAGAAGGGTGCATGGTCAAGGAGACAGGTTGAGGATTAAAGGAGGGAGAGAACAGAAATTGAGACCCATAAGGAGGAAAAGTGTCAGATTTAGTTGAAAGAACCTTAAGGATAAAAGTAATGAGTGGTAATGGAGGGCAGAGGGGACAAAGAACTTGGTAGTGGAAAAGAGGCAATGGGTATTGTTGGACTATCAGGATATAATGATTTTGAAGTAGAACAGCTTTTGAATCCCATATTGCATATAAAGCCAGTGGAAATGATTAGCATATCCATATATAATATCTAGCTTGACTCACTCCAAAATCATACATTTCTGCTGTTCAATAAAACTATATGAATATTAAAGGAAGGCTTTTATTTGTTTGACATTTAAAAAAAAAATCTACAGTTGAAAATTCCAACAGAGAAACAACCTATACAGTAGCTTATTATTACAAGTAACATAACCAAGAAAAATCAGTATAATCTTCATATTCAAAATGTTTCCACAAAGTGAAGAGCATCTCTTTAGCCTCAGGGTTCAAGCTACAGTACTTATGCACCATTGACTAATATAATGTACAGCTGTGATTATGACTATTAAGGTCAATGATTAGAAATAATATCAAGTCAAGTGTCTCTTTTAATTTTCATGTTATAGATGTAGTTAGATGATTTAGAACATGAATACTGCAGTTTCCGGCTTTACATTGCTTTTGAAACAAACAATTAACATGGAAGATTCTAAAACTAACTCTGGACTTAATACTGTTTAAGATGATGCAACTGTTCACAAGACACAGTAATGTGGAAAACAATTTTGATCTTGTGTAAGTGCTAACTGTAGCTTTGTTTGTTTAGTAATAGCAATAGTGAAACAACATTCTATATCATAAAAAATTGACAATCACTGTTATGTTAAGCTGTCTACTAAACTCTCTCTCTCTGTCACTCATATACAGTAAATAAATACCGTATATACTCGAGTATAAGCCAAGTTTTCAGCACATTTTTTGTACCCCCTCGGCTTATACTCGAGTCAAGTGTAGCGCTGACCGGACGGAGTTCGGTCAGCGCTACACACTGCCAAACACACAGCCGCCGGAGCCGGCAGCTGCATGTTTGGTGTAATCAGCAGCCGCTGAGAGTCTGTCAGACTCTCAGCGGCTGCTGCTGCTCCCACTGCGGGACCCATCTTCCGGCTCCCGCAGTGGGTGATGGGAGACACGTCGTCATGACGACGTCTCTCCCATACAAAGCGGCCGGAGGAGCGGACAGCGGCGGGACCAAGAGCGGGAGTTTCAGGTAAGTGATTTTTTTTTTTTAATTCTTACTACTTTTCTCTCTACTGGGGCGCGATTACTACAGAGGGCACTACCAGGGGGCAATTACTACAGGGGGAACTACAAGGGGGGGATTACTACAGGGGGCACTACCAGGGGGCAATTACTACAGGGAGAACTACAAGGGGGAATTACTACAGGGGGCACTACCAGGGGGGGATTACTACAGGGGGCACTACCAGGGGGCAATTACTACAGGGGTAACTACAAGGGGGGGATTACTACAGGGGGAACTACAAGGAGGGGGATTACTACAGGGGGCACTACCAGGGGGGGATTACTACAGGGGGCAATTACTACAGGGGGAACTACAAGGGGGGGATTACTACAGGGGGCACTACAAGGGGGGGATTACTACAGGGGGCAATTACTACAGGGGGAACTACAAGGGGGGGATTACTACAGGGGGCACTACCAGGGGGGGATTACTACAGGGGACACTGAAAGGGGGCATTACCACTGGGAGCACCACCAGGAGGGATTACTACTGGGGGCACAACCAGTGGGAATTACTACTGGGGGCACTACCAGCTGCTGCCATTTCCCACACTCGGCTTATACTCGAGTCAATAAATTTTCCCAGTTTTTTGGGGTAAAAGTAGGTACCTCGGCTTATATTCGGGTCGACTTATACTCGAGTATATACGGTAGTCAGTTTCTGTGTACACTTGAGTTCATACAGTGCTGGCATACCTATATAATGGATGCACACAGTTTTGTTTTGGTAGTGGACAATATATGCACTTGACCATGTTCCTGCAACCATCCACCTCATCAGCAGCCATGTATCCTATACACTTTACTCAGCGGCATAACAGGGCTTTTTTATGCCCTCTGCCAGCCACGCCCCCTGAGGATGCCCAGTGCTACAATTCTCAGAGCTGCTGACCTCGCTCCCTCCGCATGATGTTATCATGTCATGCACTTAGGGGAACAACATCAGCAGCTCTGGGAATTATAGCACTGCCTGGAGCATCCTTAGTATGATCCAGGTAGATGCAGGATCTAAAACAGGGATATACTGCAAAGGTGCTTAAAACATCAGGAACACCAAAGGATTAATAAAAATGTATAAATTTAATATAATACACATAAACAGAGTTAATGCTCCCAGGAGTGAATATATATAGTAACTAGGGGTGAGCGGGTTCGGATTTCTGAAATCCGAACCCCCCCGAGCCCCTCCGATCCAAGGCCGATCCGAGTCAGGCTCGACTTTTCCCAAATGACTCGGATCTGAAATCGAGGCAAAACGTCATCATCCCACCTTCCGGGTCTCGCGGGTTTTGGATTCTATAAAAGTTACCGCGTCGGCGCTATTTTCTCACTCAGCTGTGGACAGTGAAGAGGGAGGGTGGGAGTTAGGGCTGGCTGGGCTGTGTAGTGTTGTGCTGTGCTGTGCTGCTGTTGTCCATAGGGGCTGTGTCCACTCCTCCAAAGTCCATAGGGGCTGGCTGGACTGTTGTGCAGTCAGTTATCCGTAGGGGCTGTGTCCACTCCAAAGTCCTGTGCAGTGTTCCAGTCCTAAAGGGGTGCTGTAGTGTTGTCCAGGGGGTGCTCTGTCCATCAGGGGTGCTCCCCCCAAGTGCAAAAAAATAAAAAAATTTTCTGTGTTTGTGAAATGTGTGTGCAGTAGCCACACGTGCATCAACAAAGTAGCACCAAGCGTGCGCCTGTGTCATAAGTACAGGGCCAGCTGGCTTGACCATTAAAGGGTGCTGTAACCCTCAAAGTACACTCCAAAAAAAATAAAAAAATATTTTCTGTGTTTGTGAATTGTGTGCACTGTGGCTGCACGAGCATCAACAAAGGAACAGCACCAAGCGTGCACCTGTGTCCCATAAGTAAAGAGCCGGCAGACTCATTTCTTAAAGGGTGGTGTAACCCACAAAGTGCACTAGTCTCCAACAAAAATAAAAAATAATTTTCTGTGTTTGTGTGCGCTTTAGCCGCATGTATATATCAATATAACATAAATGGATGACCAAACTTTCTCCGATAAAAATAAAATAGGGAAAGATCAATAACCACTTCCTCCTAATGCTGAAGCTGCTGCCACTAGTCATAACTTAGATGATAACATGCCATCAACGTCGTCTGCCAAGGCCGATGCCCAATGTCATAGTAGAGGGCACATACAATCCCAAATGACAAAGTTCAGGAAAATGAACTTAAAAAAACATTTAAATCATCTGAGGAGAAACGTAAACTTGCCAATATGCCATTGACGACACGGAGTGGCAAAGAACGGCTAAGGTCGATCCCTATGTTCATGACTAGTGGTTCAGCTTCACATGACGATGGAAGCCCTCCTCCCACTAAAAAAATCAAATGAGTTAAGCTGGCAAAAGCACAGCGAAGAACTGTGCGTTCTAAGAAGATATCACAAATCCCCAAGGAGAGTCCAAATGTGGTGGCGGTTGCAATGCCTGACCTTCCCAGCACTGGACGGGAAGAGGTGGCTCTATCCACCATTTGCACGCCCCCTGCAAGTGCTGAAAGGAGCACCCACAGTCCACTTGCTGATATGCAAATTGAAGATGTCACTGTTGAAGTACAACAGGATGAGGATACTAGTGTAGCTGGCGCTGAGGAGGAAGTTGGCAAGGAGGATTCTGATGGTGATGTGGTTTGTTTAAATTAGGCTCCGGGGGAGACAGTTGTTGTCCTTGGGATGAAAAAGCCCATCATGGTCATGCCTGGGCAGAAGACCAAACATTCCACCTCTTTGGTCTGCCAATATTTCTATCCAAATCCAGACAACAACTGTCTTGCCATATGTACCATATGTAAAGGTGAAATAAGTAGGAGTAGGGACGTTAACCACCTAGGAACATCCTCCCTTATACGGCACTTGCAGCGTGTTCATAAAAAGTTACTGTCAAGTTCAGAAACTTTGGCTAAGACCGTAAGCAGACCAGGCACACCTAAATTCTGTTGTCCTGTTGTATCCTAGCACCTGCAAACCACACCGTCAACTCCCTCCTCATCAATTTCCTCCTTAGTCAGGATCGGAATTAGTCCTGCAGGCCATGTCACTGGCATGACTGACTCTCCTATCCGGGATTCCTCCGGAGGATCCTGCATTGCTAAGCCTACTGCTGCCTCTGCTGCTGTTGCTGCTGATGGGAGTCGTTCATCATCCCAGAGAGGAAGTAGGAACACCACTACTTTTACAAAACAATTGACCCTCCAACAGTCCTTAGCGAGGAGGATGAAGTATGGCACCAGTCATCCTGAAGCAAAATGTATAACTGAGGCCTTGACTGCTATGTTGGTGTTAGACGTGCATCCGGTATCCACCATTAGTGCAGTGGGATTTAGACAATTGATGGAGGTAGTGTGTCCCCGGTTCCAAATCCCGTCTAGATTCCACTTCACTAGGCAGGTGATACCAAGACTGTATATAAACATCAGAAAAAGTGTCCTCAGTGTCCTGAAAAATGCGGTTGTACCCAATGTCCACTTAACCACGGCACATGTGGACAAGTGGAACAGGGCAAACTAAGGACTATATGACTGTGACAGCCCACTTTGTAGATGTATCACCTTATGCAGCAACAACAGCAGCGTCACCAGTAGCAGCATCTCAGAAATGCCAGCTCGTTCCAAGGCAGGCTACACTGTGTATCACCGGTTTCTGTAAGAGGCTCACTGCTGACAACCTCTTAGAGAAACTGAGGGAAATCATCGCCCAGTGGCTTACCCCACTTAGACTCTCCTGGGGATTTGTGATATCTGACAATGCCACCAATATTGTGCGGGCATTACATCTGGGCAATATCCAGCACGTCCCATGTTTTGCTCACACAATAAACTTGGTGGTGCAGAATTTTCGGAAAAGCGACAGGGGCGTGCAGGAGATGCTTTGGGTGTGCCGAAAAATTTCTGGCCACTTTTGCCATTCAGCGACTGCTTGCCGAAGACTGTAGCGCCAGAAAACACTCTTGAACCTGCTCTGCCATCACCTGAAGCAAGAGGTTATGACGTGGTTGGACTCAACCCTCTATATGCTTCAGAGGATGGAGGAGCAGATAAAAGGCCATTCAAACCTATACATCCATCTATGACATAGGCAAAGGAGGGGGTATGCACCTGACTCAAGCGCAGTGGAGAATGATTTCTGTGTTGTGCAAGGTTCTCCAGCCCTTTCAACTTGCCACACGTGAAGTCAGTTCAGACACTGCCAGCTTGAGTCAGGTCATTCCCCTCATCAGGCTTTTGCAGAAGCAGCTGGAGAAAGTGAAGGAGGAGCTAAGATGGAGCGATTCCGCTCAGCATGTGGGACTTGTGGATGAAGCCCTTCATTCACTTTGCCAGGATTCCATGGTGGTCAATCTGTTGAAATCAGACCACTACATTTTGGCCACCGTGCTCAATCCTAGGTTTAAAGCCTATGTGGTGCCTCTCTTTCTGGCCGACACAAGCCTGCAGAGGTGCAAAGACCTGCTGTTGAAAACACTTGTCAGTTGAAGCGGAACGTTACACATCAACAGCTCCTTCTTCATTTTCTCCCGTAACTGGGGCTGCCAGGAAAAAACGTAAGTATCCTAAGCAACCCACTGGCGGTGATGCAGGGAAGGCAGGACCAAGTTTGGACATCTGGTCCGGACTGAAGGACCTGGAAACAATTACTGACATGTCTACTGTCAGTGCATATGATACTGTCACCATTGACAGAATGGTGGAGGATTACATCGGTGCCAGCATCCAAGTAGGCATGTCTGACAGTCCGTACCTGTACTGGCAGGAAAAATAGGCAATTTGGAGGCTTCTGTACAAACAGGCTCTATTTTACCTGAGTTGCCCCCCCTCCAGTGTGTACTCCGAAAGAGTGTTTAGTGCAGCCGGGAACCTTGTCAGCGAAAGGCGTAGGAGGTTGCTTCCACAAAATGTGGAGAAGATGATGTTCATAAAAATTAATTATCAACTCTTCCAGGGAGACCAGCCTCCAGAATGTACAGAGGGACCTGTGGTGGTGGATTCCAGCATGGACAAATTAATACTCTGTGAGGATGAGGATGTACACAACACTGAAGAGGGTGAGGAATCAGTGGATGAAGAGGATGAGGACGACATCTTGCCTCCATAGAGCCAGTTTGTGCAGGGACAGATTAATTGCCAGCTTGTTTTGTGGGGACCCAAACGAACCAATCATTTCAGCCACAGTCATGTGGCAGACCCTGGTGCTGAAATGATTGGTTTGCTAAAGTTTGCATGTCCTATTTATATAACATAAGGGTGGGTGGGAGGGCCTAAGGACAATTCCTCTTTTTCTTCTTTGCATTATGTACTGTTTGGGGCCTAGTTTTTCAAACTGCCATCCTGTATGCCACTGCAGTGTCACTCCTAGATGGGCCACGTGTTTGTGCTGCCCACTCGTGTCGCTTAGCATAGTCATCCAGCTACCTCAGTGCAACCTTTTGGACATAAAAACACTATTGTGAGGTGTGAGGTGTTCAGAATAGATTGGAAATGAGTGGAAATTAAGGTTATTGAGGTTAATAATAGCATAGGATCAGAAAAACCCACAAATTCTGTGATTTTAGCTGTTTTTATGCTTTTTAAAAAAAAATACATATCCAAAACACAAAACCCAGAACCCAAATCATGGAAGAGTGGTTTTGGCAAAACCAATCCAGATCCAAAACACGAAGAAAGATCCAGATCCAAAACCAAAACACGAAAAGTTGCCGATGCACACCCCTAATAGTAACACATAACAATCAAAATCAATACTGTGAGAGCTTAATAACTGATAATGGCTGGTAGCAGAAAGCCTAAGTTAGGACCTCAGTAATGCTAATTGCAAAACCCAATAATAAGTATCAGTCTCCAATAGAGATTAAATGTCCAGTAATTTTTTGTAGCAAAAGATAAGATATAATAGATGCAAGAGCTGCACTGTGCTCCAGGCTGCACCGCAGCTACAATTCTGGCTGATCCCAGATGGAAGGACCATGAGTGAGCTGTGGTGCTGCCCACAGGGCTCTGCACTCTGGTCCTGATTCAGAGCCGGATGCTCTGACAGAGCGCTCACTCTGAATCAGGACGTCTTTTTTTTTTTTTAATGGAGCGGCCATATATATGTATCCATGTCCCCCTAGTCCCCAGTGTGTGTGGTTCCATGTCCTGACTCTAATGTGCCTCTTATCATACTTATGTGATGACAACGTGTGACGCACAAAGGGGTTAGAGCGGTGCAGCGGAATAACGCACCCTAGAGCTTCAAGTGAATGATGATTGCATTGCAGAGGAGAGGACAGAAAGACCAGCCAAAGAAAATGGTAAGTAACAAAAATTTTTAAGTAGATCACAATCATAAAGATAAATAGGAGGTCTGTTCTTGTATGGATAAGGTAGCAGCGTGAAAGGGGGGCACAATTTCAGATGGCAGCCCTGTCTGTGCCACAAATTCATTATATGCCACACAGCTGTATCCGCAATTCATAATTATGCTACATAGCAATGCCTACAATACATAATATGCCACATATTTGTGCTCCTAGTACATATTATGCCAACCATTTTTACCATAATAAATATGCCACACATTTGTGCCCCCAATACAAATGTTACACAGCTGTGCACCAAATAATATTGTATGCCACAGAGCCATGAATTATGCCATACAATGCCCTAAAACATAATCCACACATGTGCCCCAAATTATTTATATGTCAAACAGCTGTGCTCCCAATACATTATGCCACACATCCATGCCCCAAAACATAGTTATGCTGCACATCTGTGCCCTAATATGTCAACACTTATTAACCCCCCACACACACCCTTTCAGCACTCATTAATCCCACACACACACACAAACACACACACTATCCCTATCAGCTCTCATTAACACACACACTCACCCTGCCATGACTCATTAACCACACACACACTTATCCTGCCAACACTCATTAACATACATTCATTGCCAGTGCTCATTAACCTCCCCACACACTCACCCTCCCTGCCAGCACTCTAAAACACCCACACAAATTCACCCTGCCAGCACTTATTAAACCCACACACACACACAAACTCACCCTGTCAGCACTCAATAAAACCACCCCTCCCACACACACAAACCTTTCTGCACTCAATAAACCACCCTACATACACTCATCATGCCTGCACTTTTGAAACTCCCCCCACACCAGGGCAGGCTAGGCCGGGGTGGCAGGGGACCATGTGCCCCCCCGGGCTGGTGCACTATTGAATTATTTGGGCCGGAAAGTAGTGGCAGCATTATTTGGAGATGTGTCCAGCTGGGCACACACATCTCTCATCAGAGTTGGCTTGACTGCGCATCAGGTTAAATGCCAGAGCAGATGTAGCAGCACTGCAGTTTATAGTTGTTGCTGGCTGCGAACCAATCGCGGACCAGGGGCCTATCAAAGAGAGGAATCCGTGATGGCCATTTATGTTTGGCACCGGCCGTTAGCCAACCATGGCTTGTGGTCCGGCAGCCAATCAGAAGCAGTTGCGTGGCTGATTTTGATTGGGTGCTGGTCCATGCTTTGATTGGTTTACGGCCAGCACAAAGTTTAAACTACCACCTTATCAGTGCACCTGCCCTCCTGCGCTGGCACTGGGACCAGATACTCAGCGCAGATCAAAGATGTGTGTCCTTGCTTTGTCTGAGCCACCTGCGGAGAGCTCTCTGCCTGCCAATGGACGGGGAGGAGGAGAAGAGTCCCAGCTTAGTGCTGAGCCACCCATGGATAGCCCACTGCCAGCCAGGGGACCGGGAGGAAGAGATGCAGCCAGTCTCTGTCAGTGCAGAGAGACTGAGAGGTACTTGGTGATGTGAACACTGTGAGGTGCAGGGGGTGAGAGAGGGATGTAGCCAGTGAGAGTGCAGGGGCTAGGAGAAGGATTTAGGCAGTGAGCAGGGCTGGCGCTACCACAAGGCAAACTTAGGCATTTGCCTAAGAGCGCCAGCCCTGTAGGGCGGTAGTGTGGACCGCACATAAGTGCAGTCCGCACTACACTATTAGTATAATAAACACACAGCCGCCGGCGCCGGCTGCTGTGTGTGGCGGCTGTGTGTTTGTGTTAGCAGCCGATGAGAGCCAGACAGACTCTCATCGGCTGCTGCGCCCACTGCGGGAGCTGGAAGCCCGGCAGTGAGTGATGGGAGAGACGTCATGACGTCTCTCCCATTATGCAGAGGGGGCCAGCTATGGAGGATGCCGGATGGAGGAGCATGCCGGAGTGGGGATTAAGGTAGGTAAGTGGAGGTTTTTTTTTTCCTTCGTGCGTGCTTGTGTGTGTGTCTGGCCAGGGGGGGTTTATGGGGCTACTGATACTACTACTAAGGGCACTGCTGGGGGGGGACTACTACTACTAAGGGCACTGCTGAGGGGGCTACTACTACTACTACTAAGGGCACTGCTGGGGGACTACTACTACTATTTAGGGCACTGCTGGGGGGTTGGACTACTACTACTAAGGGCACTGCTGGGGGGACTACTACTACTAAGGACACTGCTGGGGGGACTACTACTAAGGGCACTGCTGGGGGGGACTACTACTACTAAGGGCACTGCTGGGGGGGACTACTACTAAGGGCACTGCTGGGGGGGCTGCTACTAAGGGCACTGCTGGAGGTACTACTGGGGGCGCTGATGGTGGGACCACTACTGGGGCACTGCATAGTTAGGGATTACTGCTGGGGGGACTACTACTAGAGGCACTGCTCGGGGAGGGCTGCTACTGGGGGGATTTCTAATGGGGGCACTGCTGGGGGGAGACTACTACTAGGAGCACTGCATATGTGGGACCACTACTGGGAGCACTGCAAGGGAGGGTTACTACTGGGGGGAATATAAAGGGCACTGCATAGGTGGGGGAATACTGGGGGCACTATATTGGGGGCACTGCATGGGGGGACCACTACTGGGGGCACTGCATAGGGGGGACCACTACTGCTGGTACTACTGGGGCACTGTATAAGGGCTTGTGTAGCTATCAATGGTTGGGGGGAGGCTGAAGAAATGCCTAGGGTGCCAAGAAACCTTGCATCGGCCCTGGCAGTGAGAGCGCAGGGGGTAGGAGAGGGATGTAGGCAGTGAGAGCGCAGGGGGTAGGAGAGGGAAGTAGTCAGTGAGAGTGGAGGAAGTAGGAGAGGGATTTAGGCAGTGAGAGCGCTGGGGGTAGGAGAAGGAAGTAAGCAGTGAGAGTGCAGGGGGTAGGAGAGGGATGTAGGCAGTGAGAGTGCAGGGGGTAGGAGAGGGATGTAGGCAGTGAGAGTGCAGGGGGTAGGAGAGGGAAGTTAGCAGTGAGAGTGCAGGGGGTAGGAGAGGGAAGTAAGCAGTGAGAGTGCAGGGGGTAGGAGAGGGAAGTAAGCAGTGAGAGTGCAGGGGTAGGAGAGGGAAGTTAGAATTGAGAGTGCAAGGCGTAGGAGAGGGAAGTAAGCAGCAAGAGTGCACGAGAGTGCAGGGGGTAAGAAGAGGGATGTAGGCAGTGAGAGCGCAGAGGTTAGGGGGGTAGAAGAAGGAAGTAGGCAGTGAGAGTGCAGGGGGTTGAGATGGAAGCAATGGCTAATTCCCATTATCAAAATCCTTAAAGTTGGGCGGAGTTTCAACTGAAATATTCCATAGCCCCACTTCAAAATTCCCACGTCGAGCACTGATCTAACCACATTCACTTTAATGGATGCTTCATTGTAGCAGGCAGGCAGGCAGGCAGGCAGAAGCTGTCATTCACTAAACAAACAGTGCTTAACCCAAGATCAGTAGCACAGGAGATTGGACTATTGGGAGACTGTTCTCCCTTAATGTCAGTGAAAACAGACTGCAAGATTGTCAGTAAGGTCAGTGTGTGTGCATGCGTGTCAGAGTATGCATCCTGCACATGTGCGTATCTATAATAGGTGCATGGTGTGCATGGCACTTGGGCCTTTGGGTCCAGAGGGGCCCACACCGCACACCCTGACTCATAGTCTTATATTTACCTCTCTATAGTGCTGCTTTGCAGCGCTTAGTGGCGGCCATTTTCCCAGTGACCTGCGCATGCGCATTAAAACTGTCAGGCATGCATTAAAAATGCAGGCACCATTTTCCTGGATACCCTCGCATGCGCAGTAGATTCTGTCACTAAGCCAGAATCCACGGTACACTGAGGGGTAACTTTACTAAAGTAAGACTTTTTTGAACTGGAGATGTTGCCCATAGCAACCAATCAAATTCTAGCTATTATCTTCTAGAAGGTGCTAGTTAAATGTTAAGTAGAATCTGATTGGTTGCTATGGGCAACATCTCCACTTCTAAAAACTCTCACCTTAGGAAATTTACTCTTGAGTCTGCACGCTGGCCCCTCCTCTCTTAAAATGCCCCTGATGCTGCACCTACTGTATCTGTGTCTGAAGACTGTCTCTGGTCTATAAAAGCCTCAGTCAGTCTTACACTGAAAGCCCCACACATAGATAGCTTGGAGTGCACACCTGGACAGATCAAAATGTGACTGTCTTGATGTGTCTTGTGAACTATTTGTTTATGTATTACAGTGTATAGTACAGTGGTGGATCTCCCGGAGGCATCGTAAGCGTTTGCATCCGGGTGCCAAAATTGGAGGGGAGAACCAATGGGTGTGCCCAAGAAAGGAGTCTGGGATGAACAAAGTACACTCCCCTGAGTCCCCTTCTAGCACAGTTGATAAGGCAGACTGGAGGCAACTCGGCACAACATGTAGTACCGCTGCACACTTTACCCGGGAATTGTAGCTTTCTTCAAAGTCCCCTTGCCTCCATTTCCCTTTGACCCCACCTCCAGCTCCTGTATGGCTGGAGTGTGGGTGCAGATTGCGGGCTTCTGCAGCCAGCAGCAGTGTGGACCTATTCTGAAAGGAGCAGAGCGATTGTTACATGCCAGCACCTGGTGTAGCCTGTGTTGTGCAAAGCTTTCCTGGGCAAGGTGAGTATGTCCAACTGTGCACCACATCACAGTGGGGGACATTCCCCTCTATACCACATGTCCCACCAGTAGTCTCGCATACCTCAATGTGTTGAATAACATCAAATTTATGCAGTAGATAGTGTAGACTATTACTTTGCATGTTCCTGCTAGTGCCAGATACTGTACACACACAATCTGGGCCTCTCAGCTCTCCGATCACTAGCACAGCGCTTAGTCTGGGTATGAAGTTTGGACTGACAGCATGACAGTGAGTGTAGCAGTGGGTAGGGGGTGGATGAAGTCACGGTGCAGATGGGCGGATGGGAAGGCGACAGATAGCACTGCCTCCAGGCACCAGGGGTGGTTGGCTGCTCATGGGCCAGTGCCGTGTGCTTGTCCCTCAGGCTAAATTTTCCAGCCAGCCCCTGCCCCACATACAAACATTCACCCTGCCAGCACTCAGTAAGTACCCCCCACACACACTCACTCTGCTAGCACTCAATAAAACCAACCAACCCCCCCACACACACACACACTAACCATGTCTGCACTCATTAAACCCAACACACTCAACCTGCCAACACTCATTAAACCCCACACACACACTCAACTCTGCCAGCACTATTTAACCCCCCCACACACACACTCATCCTGCCAGCACTCATTAAACCCTCACACACTCATTCACCCTACTAACACTCATTATACCCACCACACACAAACTCACCCTGAAAGAATTCATTAACCCCTACACCAGGATCACTGCTACTATTAGGCAGTTTTAGGAAGCTGCCTAAGGGCGCCGGCCCCTGGAGGGCACCACAGAATTCACAGCAGCATGTATAGATCAACCACCATGATGAGGCAGCAGGACCCTTGCACACCCCTTCGCCTGTTTAACTGTGCCTGGTCTGTGCCTTTTGACTGGGCAGCATGCTCAGGGCCGGATTAAGAGAGAGGGGGCAAGTATCCCCGGGCCCCCTTCTCTCAGGGGGCCCCCCATTCTGCTTCAAAGCAGCTCTGGCGCTGCAGTCTGGGAAGAATTTTGCTCATCTCTAGCTTCTGCCACACTGCTGCTGGCAGTAGAGGCTAGAGACTAGGAAAATCAATCCACTCCCTGGCCAGTGCAGAGGCATGGCACCTGACCTGTCAGCCTTCCCTTGTTTCCTCTGGTGGTGATAAAGTGGCGCTGCACCTGTTCTACTGACACTTGAAGAGAACGAGGAGCAGGACACACAACTCTGGTGCTCTAATGCTGAGGGAAAGCTGGGAGCCTGGAACTCTGGGAGGACGGAGCTGAACGCAGCCCACCCCAATCAGCAGAGGTAAGTGAGAAAAGGGGAATCATTAATTATATTTTATAATGGCTGGGGGTGAGGGGGGATCATTAAATATATAATTGCTGGGGGTGAGGGGGCATAATTAAATATGTAAGAGATGGGGTGAGGGGGTATCATTATATATATATATATATAAGGGCTGGGGGTGAGGGGGATCATTAAATATATAATGGCTGGGGGTGAGGGGGGATCATTAAATATATAAGGGCTGGGGGTGACGAATTATCATTAAATATATAAGGGGTGAGGGGGTATCATTAAATATGTAAGGGCTGGGGGTGAGGATGTATCATTTAATATATAAGGGATTGCAATGACAAGATCATTAAATATATTATATAAGAGGTGGACCATTAAATATATTATATAAGGGGTGGGCCATTAAATATATAAGGGGTGAGGGGGAAGATCTTAAATATATATATTATATTAATTTATATAATATATTATATTATGAGTTTTTGGGCAGTGGAAAGAGACAAAATCATACAATACATCTAAGGAAAGAAGTGGGGGAACATTTACTACACATCATAGAATGGATTGTGTGTCTCTAAGTATATATATATATATATATATATATCTATGTTATGTGCCCCTGCTGATATGACCTGTGCTGCTGCCTTATGGAATCATGGGGGGAGGATGCGTATGCACCATGGGCACAGTCAGGGGAGAAGGTGCAATAGGGAGAGGGCCCCCCTTAAGTGCCCGAAGGCTTAATCTGGCACTGAGTGTGCAGTATTGTGGGTAGAGGCTAAGCAGTCATCCCGGTTCATACTGCAAGCAGCACAGGGGCTTGTCCATTGGAGCTCACGCTCCAGGTACCGACAGGGGTGGAGGGCACTGTCCGGACTGGGCCTTCAACATTCTGCTGTGTAGGGTGAATGTCGAGGAGGGGGCAACATCATTGCTATTGCTGAGTGTGCTGTGTGAATCTCTGATCTTTAGTCACTGCTGGGTTTTGTTGTCACTTGTCTTCCACAATTGCACAGTCATGTTTCCCCCAGTTTGTACCCAAATCCCACCCTGTACCAGCTCCCCGAGCTGAGGAAGCAATTGGTGCTGCTGTCCTTTCCTGCTATTCGGGCTTCCACTTGTCGCTATGGTTACTTGCAGCCTGGTGCTGTGTATGTGTATATGTGCATTACCCTCCTGTGTGTAGGAAGTACAGTATATGTCCTTAGTACGTATGGGGGGGGGGCTTGTTGGGGTGCTAGCCTGAAGCTTTGCCTAGGGTGTAGAGAGAGCTTGCAATGGCCCTGCATACAGCAGTCAATAATACCAACCCCACACACACATATACTAGGGGAGTGCACCGGCCACTTTACGTGTTTTGTGTTTTGGTTTTGCATCTGGATCTTTCTTCGTGTTTTGGATCTGGATTAGTTTTGCCAAAACCACCCTTCCGTGTTTTGAGTTCTGGGTTTTGTGTTTTGGATCTGTATATTTTGGGAAAAAAGCATAAAAACAGCTAAAATCACAGAATTGGGGGATTTTTATTTGTCCCTACGCTATTATTAACCTCAATAACATTAATTTCCACTTATTTCAAGTCTATTCTGAACACTTTACACCTCACAATATTGTTTTTAGGCCAAAAGGTTGCACCAAGGTAGCTGGATGACTATGCTAAGAGACACAAGTGGGCGGCACAAACACGTAGCCCATCTAGGAGTGGCACTGCAGTGGCAGACAGGATGGCAGTTTGAAAAACTAGGCCCCAAAGAATATATACTGCAAATAAAAAAAGAGATGCAAGATGGAATTGTCCTTGGGCCCTCCCACCCAGCCTTATGTTGAATAAACAGGACATGCACACTTTAACAAACCAATCATTTCAGCGCCATGGTCTGCCATACGACTGTGGCTGAAATGATTGGTTCGTTTGGGCCCCAACAAAACAAGCTGGCAATTAATCTGTCCCTGCACAAACTGGCTCTACAGAGGCAAAATGTCATCCTCATCCTCCACCGATTCCTCACCCTCTTCAGTGTTGTTCTCATCCTCACAGAGTATTAGTTCATCCACGCTGGAATCCACCACCACAGGTCCCTCTATACTTTCTGGAGGCTGCTCTTCCTTGAAGAATTGATAATTCAGTTTGATGAACATCATCTTCTCCTCATTTTGTGGAACCAACCTCCTACGCCTTTTGCTGACAAGGGCCCTCATTCAGAGCCACTCGCTAGCGGCAGTACGCTCGTTCCGAGCGATGTTCGCACATCTGCGCATGCGTACGGTTTTTAGTACGCATGCGCGAACCAGTCATTGCAGCCGAAAATCATTGGTATGCAATATAGCGAGGGCCTGCTATTTTGAGTGACAGAATGAGGCGTATGTGGGTGGTAACAGGGGAAGGTGCTTGAAAACGGGGAGTGGAGATCCGAACGCAGGCGTGCTTAAAGGTCAAAACGGGCGTTTTATGGGTGTGCATAATTAATACAGCAGCGTCATTGACCACGTCACTTGGTTTTTTTTAACTCAGAACTGCTCGCAAAATAGCGGTTGAAAACACCAACCACAAGAATAGCGAGCAGTTCATACGCTGTACGATGTACTCGATTAATCTAATAAATAGCGGACATGACGTATGGTGCGTGCGGCCAGGGGGCGTTTTTATCAAATAAACGAGCGTATGTTTTGCTCGCTCGTTCAGACTTAGAGGTGGGAACAGACTGCAATTTGCGAACGGATCATTTGAATAGCCACCCCTTGTTTTTGAACGAACGACCACAAATAGCGAACGGCTCTGAATCAGGCCCAAGGTTCCCTGCTGCACTAAAAACTTTTTCGGAGTACACACTGGAGGGGGGGCAACTTAGGTATAATAGAGCCAGTTTGTACATGGGCCTCCAATTTGTTTCTTTTTTCTGCCAGTACAGGTACAGACTGTCTGACATGCCTACTTGGATGCTGTCTCCGATGTAATCCTCCCCCGTTCTGTAAATGGTGACAGTATCATATGCAGTGACAGTAGACATGTCAGAAATTGTTGACAGGTCCTTCAGTCCGGACCAGATTTCCAAACCGGCCCTTGACTTATGACACAGAAACATTTTTTTTTTTAGTTTTTGTAGCACTTTAGGGTTACACCACACTTCAACAGATGAGCCAGCCGGCCCTTGACTTATGACACAGGAACACGCTAGGCGCTGCTACTTTGCTGATGCATGTGCGGCTACAGCGCACACAGACTGAAAAAAAAGAATAGGTTTTTTTTGCACTTGGGGGGAGAACCCCTGATGGACAGAGCACCCCCTGGAAAACACTACAGCACCCCTTTAGGACTACACCTTTATGGGACACTGCACAACACAGCCCTATGGACTTTGGAATGGACACAGACTCTATGGAGAACAGCAGCACAACACAGCCCAGCCAGCCCCTATGACAGCAGCACAACACAGCCCAGCCAGTCCCTATGCACTTTGGAGTGGACACAGCCCCTATGGACAACAGCAGCACAACTCCCACCCTCCCTCTTCATTGTCCACAGCCGGAGTGAAAAATGGCGCAGACGTGGGGACCTTTTATAGGATCCAAAACCTTCGAGATCCGACAGCGGGATGATTTCAGAAATCCGAACCCGCTCATCCCTAACATACACTAACCCTGCCTGCAAGCATCATCATGTTGTATAGAGGGGTGGAGCTTTCTATATGAGTGACCAGCTGGATCCCAGAGGAGAGGAGAGGAGAGGAGAGGAGAGGACACATATCATGATTGAGCAAATGCAAATTTTAGTTTATTCTCAATCTTACTTACCTGAACAGCCACTTCAGAATCCAGCAGAGCAGACAGTGAGTAGACGTGCCAGCCCGGACCCTGAAGAAGTATTTAGCACTTCCTGTCTGTATAATTCACTGTTCAATGCATGTTTTCTTTCTAAAATTAACCACTATAACAATGACAGTAGTTATTAATGTTCAACTGTTTAATCAGCCTATTCTGAATGTTCAAATTATTCACTTACACTGTTCAGTTAAATATCAAATTAAACAGCGTATTCTGATTTTTATCTGCTATTCTGAATCTATTTCACCCTACATCATCTGCACATAGATCTATTTTGTCACAACAGGGGCCATTTTTTAAGATATATATACCACTCTTGGGTGTGAGGTCGTGCTCTGATATACCCTTGTCTTGGGTGGTTGACCAACACACACCAAGGTGTGCATATATTTGTGACCGCACACCCAAGAATGGTATATATATTACTTATATAAGGTCTAATATCATTATAGGGTACTATGCTTTCACCAGGGATGTAGTTAGCAGACTGGCAACCAGGATGCCGCCAGTCTAAATCCCGACGGGGGAAGCTGGAAACCAGAAGGATGCCAGGTAGGTCTGGGGTGTCTTAGCTGTTAGCTGCGGGTGAGTGTTAGGCTTAAGCAGCATAGCGGGATTAGCGTTAGGTTTTGGGGGGAGGTTAGGGTTAGGCACAATAGGGGGGACAGTTAGGGTTAGGCACAACTGGGGGGGTTAGGGTTAGGAACTAAGAAGGAAGACTTAGGTTATGGCACTAATGGGGAGGGTTAGGGTTAGAGTGCGGGGTGGGGAGGGATGGGTTAGGCTACAAAAAGGGAGGGTTAGGGGGAGGGTAAGTATACTTACCCGACCCCTGTCTGGTTACCGACCATCGGGATGCCGCTGTCGGTATTTTGACAGGAGGCTTTAACTGAATTGCTTTTTTTAAGCCAGTGAATATAGGAGAAAATCTTTTTTTTTAATTTTAGGTAATGCATGAGAAATAACATAGAATACAAACTATGGGCCTGATTCAGAGCCGGTCGCTATTTGCGCTCGCTCGTCCAGAAAATAGGGGTGGCTATTCAAATGAACCGTTCGCTGTTTGCGGTCTGTTCACGCCTCTAGGTCTGAACGAGCGAACAAAACTTGCGTTCGTTTTTTGGGAAACTACGCCCCCTGGCCGCTCGCATCCTACGTCATGTCCGCTATTTATTAGATTAATCGAGTACATCGAACAGGGTATGAACTGCTCGCTATTCTTGTGGTTGGTTTTTGCTACCACAATTTTGTGAGCAGTTCTGGCTCTAAAATAACCCAGTGACGTTGTCAATGACGCTACTGTTTTAAATATGCACACCCATAAAACGCCCGTTTTGACCTTTAAGCACGCCTGCGATCGGATCTCCACTCCCCGTTTTCAAGCACCTTCCCCTGTTACCACCCACATACGCCTCATCCAGTCACTCAAATTAGCAGGCATTCGTGATTTTGCGAGCACATGAATTTCGGCCGCACTAACTGGTTCGCGCATGCGTATAACGATCCGTACGCATGCGCAGTTGGGCAAACATCGCTCGGAGCGAACGAGCTGCCGATTACAAGTGGCTCTGAATCAGGCCCAATGATATGAAAATACAAACAGTGTAATGAGTAAAATCACCCATTAAATAAATATCATGTTTTCAAAAGTGGCGGTATTTCCCATAGCAACCAATCAGATTCTAGCTATTATTTTCTATAAATGTACAAGATAAATGATATGATTGGTTGCTATTGGCAAGTGAACAGAATACATTATATTTTTGTAAACATGAATAGATAGCATAATGATAACTGAGTAAACAAAAAATTATTTTAATAACACAGGCATGGTACTATTCCAATAACTTAACAATAGGGAACCAGCCCAACTGTGGGGGAGATTGAGACAAGAGATTGTTGATCAAATGATTCTCTTTATAAATCTAAGTTTATTACGACATGTTATTCTGAAAGCAGGTCCAAAGTTGTTGTTTAATGTGGACCATAAAATTGTTATAAAGCTCTCACAGATTACAAAGAGCTTTTGTGTTGGACTCCTTCTAGAAGGCGTCTTCAACCCAGTTCAAACATTTGGTACAATGTTTGTCTGAATATGCACATAGGAAGGGGACCACTTTGTATCCAAGTTTACAGCTAACTCTTTTGTGCCACTCACGAAACAGGCTTCTGACTTCTTTTGACCCACTGGCTCCCTGTAGCAAAATACCAAAGCTTGTGGTATGCGGTCTACCAAAAATGAACTAGTGAACCTCTAGACATAGACACAAATGCATTTTTTAAAAGCATAGTCCCATAGACAATGGAATAGATCAGCCGTGTGAGACCCACACTGCGCAAGAATGGTTATCAGAGAGACCAATTTTAAAGCAGTAGTAAGAGGACATATATGAATAATGAATAATATGAACAAATATATAAATATTAAAAAAATGTCTCAGCATATGCTGCCATGGGAAAGAGCTTACTAGAGAAAGTTGATGTTTCTTTTTTTAGCAACTTTTTATTTTCTTAATTTTCTTTTTCTTTTTATTTATTACCAGTTATATATATATATAGCACACAGATATTCTGCAATGCTTTACAGAGAATATTTGGCCATTCACTTCAGTCCATGCCCCAGTGGAGTTTATAATCTATATTCCCTACCACATGCACACACAAGAGGGTTCATTTTGTAGGGAGCCAATTAAGCTATCAGTATATTTTTGGAGTATGGGAGGCAACTGGAGTACCCTGAGGAAACCCACGCAAGCATAGGGAGAGTATACAAACTCCACACAAAGCCCCAGCGAAACATGTGTTGGTCAGCCTGCTGGGGGTTCCTCAGTGCCCACTCCTGGACCCCTGCACCACGGTTACCACATATGAATGGAGACTAAGTATCAGGTACTTCCTTCTACTCCCTACTGCTCTCTCATTACTGCCAGCTGCCGGGACTCCCTGCGCTGCTGGTAGGCAACAGGGACAACGGTGCGAATTAGCTTTAAAACAGAAGCACCTTATCTTACTTCATTGTGCCAGTACTGGGGACTCTCATTTTCTGGCCTCTATAGATTTATAAAGCTGCATACACACACAACGATTTAGTTAATGAACGATTTTAGTAAGCGATATTCTCCCTTGAAAAAATGAACTAAAATCATTTACTAAAGTTGTTCATTTACTATGTTCATTTAAATGTAATGAATGATTTTTTTAGAACTACAAACGATTTTTGCATATTCCCTTACTGAAAATCGTTGAGTTGACAAGTCTGACTGAGCTATAAACTACAAACTACAACGTGAACGCACATGAATGAAAATCGTTCATCGTTTGACTCAGAAAGTGAACGATTTTTACAAACGATTATCATTAAACGATATTGTTTCACAATAATTGTTCAAAAAATCGTTGTTTGTGTATGCAGCTTCAGACAGGAAACAGCAGATCCCAGGTGTATAAGTACACAACTCTTTCATCTTTATCTATCATAATTTTGTTATACTTAGTCTCATAGGTAGAATCGAGGGACGCCTCAACTACCAATATTAATATATTACTGTGGTTATCCGTGGTGTATAGCAATTTCAATTGTTTGTATTTTTTTCACTTTCATAAGATTTATTATCTATTTATTATTTCGCACCTTTTTTGCACTCTTAAGCTGCATACACACACAACGATTTTTTTAATGAACGATTTGAGTAAACGATTTTTTCCCTTGAAAATATTTTACTAAAATCGTTTACTAAAGTTGTTCATTTACTAAATGTCATGAACGATTTTTATGAACACTACAAAGATTTTTGCATATTCCCTTAATGAAAATCGTTGAGTTGACAAGTCTGACTGAACGACAAACTACAAACGACAAACTACAAACGTGAACGCGCGTGAACAATAATCGTTCATCGTTTGACTCAGAAAGTGAACGATTTTTGCCATCAATTATCGTTAAACGATATCGTTTAACAATAATCATTAAAAAAATCGTTGTGTGTGTATGCAGCTTTAGAGTGCTCATTTCACTTTAATATGCATGTGTTTTATTGCTGTTACCACACTTAGGAAGATTAACTGTTTATTCCTCTATTGAAACTGTATGCATAGCAGAAATCTGCCCAGAGGCAATCCTGAATACCTGCACTGCTAAATGCTATATATAGATATATATCAGAAACAACTGTGATTACCAATTGTCATATATATTTCAATATACACAGGAAACAATTGTGATTGCCGATTTCATTCAAAATTGTATATTTCAATACTCAATGTCCTGTTTTGTGGTTTTTGAAAGATATGAACATGATATATATATTTATTCCATAGGCAGGGCTGCCAAGAGCCAAGGCGGGCCCGGGTAATAGGGGGCGTGGCCTAATCTTGGGAGCTGTGGCCATGCCCCCTTGCAGGAAATAAATAAATAAAAAAGATTTGCAGTGGCACGAAGTGGCGCTGCACGCCGGGGAGGGGGGTGCTCTGAGCCCCCTCAGCCCGGCGCAAAGCCAGGGGGGGCGCGATCAGTGTGATCGCTCCCCCGCACAGGCATAGGAGACTGCTGTGGCTGCTTCTCAGCAGCCACGAGCAGTCTCCAACTGCAGCTCAGCACAAGCTGTGTGCTGGGCTGCTGTGAGGGAGGGGGGGGCGGCGTCGGTCCCTGGCCCTTCCCCGGGCCCCTCAAGAAGCCCGGGCAATCTGTACCTGCTCCCCCTCCCTCTCGGCGCCCCTGTCCATAGGCACTGACTAAATATACAACATAAATTGAGATGACTGCATAGGAAGAATCTGCTTGGAGGCAATCTCGAATACTTGCTTTGCTAAGTGATATGTGCATATATATATATATATATATATATGTATATATGTGCTTATTTCGCTTTAATATGCATATGTTTTATTGCTGCAACCGCACTTAGGAAGATTTCCTGCTCAGTCCTCTATTGAGAATGGATGCATAGCAGAAATCTGCTCAGAGGCAATCCTGAATGCCTGCATTGTAAATGCTATATATATATATATATATATATATATATATTAGGGGTGTGCACCGGCCACTTTTCGTGTTTTGTGTTTTGGTTTTGGATCTGGATCTTTCTTCGTGTTTTGGATCTGGATTGGTTTTGCCAAAACCACCCTTCCGTGTTTTGGGTTCTGGGTTTTGTGTTTTGGATCTGTATTTTTTTTAAAAAAGCATTAAAACAGCTTAAATCACATAATTTGTGGGTTTTTCTGCTCCTATGCAATTATTAACCTCAATAACCTTCATTTCCACTCATTTCCAGTCTATTCTGAACACCTCACACCTCACAATATTGTTTTTATGGCCAAAAGATTGCACCAAGGTAGCTGGATGACTATGCTAAGCGACACGAGTGGGCGGCACAAACACGTGGCCCATCTAGGAGTGACACTGCAGTGGCAGACAGGATGGCAGTTTCAAAAACTAGGCCCCAAACAGTACATACTGCAAAGAAAAAAAAAAAGGTGCAAGATGGAATTGTCCTTGGGCCCTCCCACCCGCCCTTATGTTGTATAAATAGGACATGCACACTTTAACAAACCAATCATTTCAGCGCCAGGGTCTGCCACATGACTGTGGCTGAAATGATTGGTTCGTTTGGGCCCCCACAAAACAAGCTGGCAATTAATGTGTCCCTGCACAAACTGGCTCTACGGAGGCAAAATGTCATCTTCATCCTCCTCATCCACCGATTCCTTGGATAAATCAGGAAAAAGGGATTTAGGTGTCCCTGGACTGCTTACGGTCTTAGCCAAAGTTTCTGAACTTGACAGTAACTTATTAAGAATGCGCTGCAGGTGCCGTATAAGGGAGGATGTTCCTAGGTGGTTAACGTCCCTAACCCTACTTATTCCACCTTTACATATGGTACATATGGCAAGTCAGTTGTTGTCCGGATTTGGATAGAAATATTGCCAGACCAAAGAGGTGGAATGTTTGGTCTTCTGCCCAGGCATGACCGTGATGGGCTTTTTCATCCCAAGGACAACAACTGTCTCCCCCGGAGCCTGATTTAAACAAACCACATCACCATCAGAATCCTCCTCGCCAACTTCCTCCTCAGCGCCAGCTACATCAGTATCCTCATCCTGTTGTACTTCAACAGTGACATCTTCAATTTGCATATCAGCAAGTGGACTGTGGGTGCTCCTTTCAGCACTTGCAGGGGGCGTGCAAATGGTGGAAAGAGCCACCCCTTCCCGTCCAGTGCTGGGAAGGTCAGGCATCGCAACCACCAGCACACTTGGACTCTCCTTGGGGATTTGTGATATCTTCTTAGAAAGCACAGTTCTTCGCTGTGCTTTTGCCAGCTTAACTCTTTTGATTTTTTTAGTGGGAGGAGGGCTTCCATCGTCATGTGAAGCTGAACCACTAGTCATGAACATAGGGATCGACCTTAGCCGTTCCTTGCCACTCCGTGTCGTAAATGTCATATTGGCAAGTTTACGTTTCTCGTCAGATGATTTAAATGTTTTTTTCAAGGTCATTTTCCTGAACTTTGTCATTTGGGATTGTATGTGCCCTCTACTATGACATTGGGCATCGGCCTTGGCAGACGACGTTGATGGCATGTTATCTTCTATGTCATGACTAGTGGCAGCAGCAACAGCACTAGGAGGAAGTGGTTCTTGATCTTTCTCTATTTTATTTTTATCGGAGAAAGTTTGGTCCTCCATTTATGTTATATCGATTTGATATATACGTGCGGCTAAACTCAGAAAATATTTTATTATTTTTGCTGGAGAGTAGTGCACTTTGTGGGTTACACCACCCTTTAAGAAATGAGCCAGCTGGCTCTTTACTTATGGGACACAGGCGCACGCTTGGCGCTGCTCCTTTGTTGATGCACGTGCGGCTACTGCGCACACAATTCACAAACACAGAAAATATTTTTTTATTTGGTTTGGAGTGTACTTTGGGGGTTACAGCACCCTTTAACGGTCAAGCCAGCCGGCCCTTTACTTATGACACAGGCGCACGCTTGGCACTACTTTGTTGATGCACGTGCGGCTACTGCGCACATAATTCACAAACACAGAAAATATTTTGATATTTGGTTTGGAGTGTACTTTGGGAGTTACAGCACCCTTTAACGGTCAAGCCAGCCGGCCCTTTACTTATGACACAGGCGCACGCTTGGCACTACTTTGTTGATGCACGTGCGGCTACTGCGCACACAATTCACAAACGCAGAAAAAATATATTTTTTTAGCACTTCGGGGGAGCACCCCTGATGGACAGAGCACCCCTTTAGGACTGGGACACTGCACAGGACTTTGGAGTGGACACAGCACCTAGGACAACTGACTGCACAACACAGTCCAGCCAGCCCCTATGGACTTTGAAGTAGTGGACACTGCCCCTATGGAAAACAGCAGCACAGCACAACACAGCCAGCCCCTATGGACTTTGAAGTAGTGGACACAGCCCCTATGGACAACAGCAGCACAGCGCAGCAAAGCACAGCACAACACTACTCTGCACTACACTACACTACACAGCCTAGCCAGCCCTAACTCCCACCCTCTTCACTGTCCACAGCCGAGTGAGAAAATGGCGCCAACGCGGGTACCTTATATAGGATCCAAAACCCGCAAGACCCGGAAGGCGGGATGATGACGTTTTGCCTCGATTTCAGATCCGAGTCAGGCGGGAAAAGTCGAGCCTGACTCGGATCGGCCTCGGATCGGGGGGGCTCGGGGGGGTTCGGATTTCAGAAATCCGAACCCGCTCACCCCTAATATAATTGTGATCACCAATTGTTATAAATATTTCAATATACAAAGGGAAACTATTGTGGTTGCCGATTGCATGTAAAATTGTATATCTCAATACTAAATGTCCTGTCCTGTGGGTTTTGAAAGATATTAACATAAGATACATATACTTATTCCATAGTGTCTGACTAAATACACAACACAAATTGAGATGATTGCATAGCAGGATCTGCTTAGAGGCAATCCTGAATACCTGCATTGCTATATGTATATGTATATATAAGAAACAACTGTGATTATCGACTGTTGTATATACAGGTTGAGTCTCCCATATCCAAATATACAGAAATACGGAATATTCCGAAATATGGAATTTTTTTGGCTTGACTGAGATAATGAAACCTTTGATTTTTGATGGTTCAATGTACACAAACTTTGTCTAAGGCACAATTTATTAAACATATTGTATAAAATTACCTTCAGGCTCTGTGTATATGGTGTATATGAAACATAACTAAATTGTATGTACAGTCAGGTCCATAAATATTGGGACATTGACAGAATTTTCATATTTTGTCCTCTATTCACCACCATAATGGCATTGAAATGAACCAAACAAGATGTGCTTTAACTGCAGACTTTCAGATTTAATTTGAGGGTAATTACATCCAAATCAGGTGAACGGTGTAGGAATTACAACGGTTTCTTTATGTGCCTCCCACTTTTTAAGGGGCCAAAAGTAATGGGACAAACTAAACAATGCTAAATCTAACTTTCACTTTTTAATACTTTGTTGCAAATTCTTTGCAGGCAATTACAGCCTGAAGTCTGGAAGTCATAGACAACACCAGATGCTGGGTTTCATCCTTGGTGATGCTCTGCCAGGCCTCTACTGCAAATGTCTTCAGTTCCTGCTTGTTCTTGGGGCATTTTCCCTTCAGTTTCACTCAAGTGAATTGCATGCTCAATCGGATTCAGGTCAGGGGATTGACTTGGCCATTGCATAACATTCCACTTTCTAGCCTTAAAAAACTCTTTGGTTGCTTTTGCAGTATGCTTCGGGTCATTGTCCATCTGCACTGTGAAGCGCTGTCCATCGAGTTCTGAAGCATTTGACTGAATATGAGCATATAATATTGCCCGAAACACTTCAGAATTCATTCTGCTGCTTTTGTCAGCAGTCACATCATCAATAAATACAAGGGAACCAGTTCCATTGGCAGCCATACATGCCCACGCCATGACACTACCACCACCATGCTTTACTGATGAGGTGGTATGTTTTGGATCATGAGCAGTTCCTTTCCATCTCTTCTCTTCCCATCACTCTTGCTAGTTGATCTTTGTCTCATCTGTCAATAGGATGTTGTTCCAGAACTGTAATGGCTTTTTTAGATGTTGTTTGGCAAACTCTAATCTGGTCTTCCTGTTTTTGTGGCTCACCAATGGTTTGCATCTTGTGGTGAACTCTCATTATTTTGTGAAGTCTTCTCTAGATTGTAGGCTTTGACACATATACATCTACCTCCTGGAGAGTGTTCTTGATTTGGCCAACTGTTGTGAAGGGGTTTTTCTTTACCAGGGAAATAATTCTTCTGTCATCCACCACAGTTGTTTTCCGTGGTCTTCCGGGTCTTTTGGTGTTGCTGAGCTCTCCGGTGCGTTCTTTCTTTTTAAGAATGTTCCAAACAGTTGATTTGGCCACACCTAATGTTTTTGCTATCTCTCTGATGGGTTTGTTTTGATTTTTCAGCCTAATGATGGCTTGTTTCACTGATAGTGACAGCTCTTTGGATCTCATATTGAGAGTTGACAGCAACTGATTCCAAATGCAAATGTCACACCTAGAATCAACTCCAGACCTTTTACCTGCTTAATTGATAATGAAATAACGAGGGAATAGCCCACACCTGTCCATGAAATAGCTTTTGAGTTGATAGTCCCATTACTTTTGGCCCCTTAAAAGTGGGAGGCACATATTGAAACAGTTGTAATTCCTACACTGTTCACCCGATTTGGATGTAATTACCCTCAAATTAAATCTGAAAGTCTGCAGTTAAAGCATATCTTGTTTGTTTCATTTCCAAACCATTCTTGTGATGAATAGAGGCCAAAATCTGAAAATTCTGTCAATGTCCCAATATTTATGGACCTGACTGTATGTACACAAACTGTTTGAGCCACAAAATTATTGAAACTATTGCATAAAATTACCTGCAGGCTGTGTGTATAAGGTGTATAGGACACATAAATGCATTCTGTGTGTATATATGGGTACCATTCCCAAGACACTTCATTATGATATGCAAATATTCCAAAATACGGAATATTCCGTTATCCAAAATACCTCTGGTCCCAAATATTTTGGATATCGGAGACTCAACCTGTATTTCAATATATACAAAAAATAATTGTGATTGCCGATTACATCCAAATGATATATCTTAATACCTAAAAGTCCTGCCTTGTGGTTTTTGAAAGATATAAACATGATATATTTTTTCCATAGGTATCGACCAAAATATACAACATAAACTGCAGTCCTTTTTCTCTTCTATCTGAGATCCACACAGTTAGGGCCATAATGACTTTCTACTTATTTGTTATATTTTTTTGCTTGAATTAGGGAACGATCAGCATGTCCATGATGATTATCCCTAATTACATCCCCTTTCACAGTCCACACATAACCTCACACATTGGGCTCTATTTATTAACATTATTTTTACTAAAATAAAGTGAAAAAGGGTGTTTTCACACCCTTTTCACATTATTTTAGTTTCACCTGTAGTTATTGCAGGGCAATTGGAGTAGAATTAGTAAAATTCTACTCCAACCCCTAGTATCACCTATTTTTAGTAAAGCAGATCGCATTTCCCATAATTGTAATGGGAAATGTGATCCGACCAGAGTTACTAAAAATAAATTGTAAAAAAATACCGGGGGAAGCCCTGTGATAATAACGCCACCTGGAGGTGGCGTTATCCAGGGTCTGCCCCAGTTACCGGGCTCCCACTCTGCTCTAACGGGGAGAGCAGAGGCGGGAGCCGGTACCAGTAATCAGCTATGTGGTCTAAACAGACCGCAAGCTGATTGCTGTAAAGAAAAGAAAAGAAAAATTGAAACATTTTTTTTTTACTTACCTGAATCCAGGGACCGGTGATCGGGCCTCCGGTGATGGCTCCTCTCCAGTCAGCTGGTCTCCCATAATGCACTGCGGCCCAGTCATCAGGTGATCGGGTCCCAGTGCAGTATGGGAGATCACCTGATCGGGAAGCCCGGAGCAGATCACCAGAGGGCAGGAGGATGCAGGTAAGTGTAATGAAGGGAGGGGGGGTCGCGGGGAGGGAGGGGGGGTCACGGAGGTCCGTGATCATGGGGGGGCGGGGCTTAGCATCGGTAGGGGTAGCAGCAACGGTGGGTCGGCGCATGCGCAGGCTCTTAGTCGCAGTATTTTTTCCGAAAATACCGCGACTAGAGTGCAGATGGGATCCGCAGCGACAGAGCTTTATCACAAGTAATAAAGTATAGTAAATCCCTGTGATATAGCCTGAATTCGCAATGCAAATTCACTAGGTAATATCACACTACAATCCGCATTCAATATGCAAATTGTAGTAAATAGAGCCATTGTCTTTCTTTCACATCCTCCTGATATTTGGCCAACATTCCTGTGTGACTGGATCATGCAGCCCACCAAGAAACTCTCCATTCTGGCTGGACCAAAATTGCAATATATAGCACCTATCCTTGTGTATCAATGCCTATTTCCCTATAGATTGTAAGCTTACGAGCAGGGCCTTCCTACCTATATATCTGTGTGTTATTACCCTATTTATGTTTCCAATTGTAAAGTGCAACAGAGTATACTGTGCTATATAAGAAACTGTTAATAAATAAATAAAATAAATGTATCCTGCACATTAACATAGTTAGCACTAAGGTTTTCTGGCAGTAATAGTATTATTGGATGCTTTTAGATCTAGAATATACTGGAATTAATAGTGTTTGATCAGATGTGGAACTCCCATACATCCTAAACAATGGCACCACATCTAAAGGAATCTCACTGATGTCAGGTTTTCTAGTTACCACCCAGTATTGAATGCAAAAGTGCTAGGTAGCTGACACTTTTTGAAAACAGTACTTACATTGGGCGCTGTGTTCAATTGGTTCCTGTCTACTATCTTGACACAACACTGTCATTGACAGCATGGGTCCATTAATGGCAGCTTGTTCAGGAGCCAGCTGCCTTTCTACACTTAGCCGAAATATATATTTGTAGATTGACAACATACTGTAGGAAGACAGCGGGCAGTGATATAGTGGCTAATTACACAACATGTTATGAAAACTGCATTTTATTGCATTTCCCTTTTAAGAGATTTCTTCTCTCAATATTTAGTCTGACTAACTAAATCAAGAATATCTTTTTCTATACTGTATATTTTTGTTTTGGCTGCAACTGAGCATCCATGGAAAACATATGAATTTAAAATGTCAACCAATGCTGCTGATAAATATTCATCAGGGGTCATTGCATTAATACTCCACAGACATCACACACATTTTTCAGCTTAACATTATAGTTTTCATAAGCAATTGAAGTGTTTGATTTGTTCATGTGTAGAGCCACAACACAGGGCCTGCCTGCAAAAATGTCACCCATAAATACTGACTCCCACCTATAACAAGTTGCTATAATACAGTCTGTCAGAGATTTGCATTGTTCTCTGTGGCTGCTCTTGGTACTCAAATGACAAAATCAATCTACATATGTCAACCTTAAAGCACCAAATAACATTAGCATATTTTATTGTATGTAATGATACTGTTATATAATCATTAGTAGAATATAATCTCCAGAGGAAGCTCCACAGCATACAATATATACATAACAAAATATGCAGGAAAGCCTTTGGAGGCTTGAGGAAAAATGATCTCCTATACAATTATGAATTCAGTTATTACAGGTGCATGGGATGGGTTATATAAATAGCATACATAACAAGCACTGTCGGAGAAGGCACACTAGCAGGGAGATGAGAAAGCAGTTGCACACATGTACTTGTGAGAGATGCAAAAACTGGAGTCATGAGAGATGAAAATACCAATAGTATGATATGAAGTTACCAGTGGGGAAATGATAAAGCAGTAAATATGTGTATATATTATATATGCAATTTCAATACATAAATCTAAAGCTGTGTCATTCAAGACCAATCTGTTCTATAAATTCACCACACTGCATCTGTCTGTGCTGCATATAACATGTCTCACTGTGTACCGTTATTGTGTTTTAAGGGCAAATGCGATTAGATCAACCTTTTTAAAAAAAAAAAAAATATCTAGAACCTGTGCTCAAAATAAGTTGCTGCCTCAAATTCAAAAGAAATATAAAAAATAGCATACATGTAAATAAATATGCTATTTTTAGGCAAATATGCATAAAGATTACAAAAATATGTAAACTGATATATACTCGTACATGTCAGCAAAATGAAATACAGCTGTGCATAAAATGAGGGGTGAGGAGTGGATATATGTCATGAATTATCAAGAGGATATGTATAATGAAATTATGTGTTTGGCAATTATTGTGTAGTACTATAAATACTGTATAAGGATATAAAAATGGTAATGACAATCACAGAAGGTATGTATAACCTTATTTTATGTGCATTAATGCATCTAATAGAAATATTATTATTTTTCTATTTGCTACGAGGTGATTATTTGATGTTCTGTACTATATTGTGAACTTTGCAAATAAAAAGAGTTGTAAGCTAATATGAAATAATTTCAACAAATTTCACAACTGAATTAGTCACACATTTTTATTGTAACAGAAATGATGACTGGACGGTTATCTCTTTTGTCGTGCGAAAACATGAAAATTGGAATAAACTGTTATGTTCAAAATAATGCATGTACTGTACTTTAAGTTAATAGCTCCCATTGATCCAATGAAAGCTGCAAACAGCCAATCTAACTTGAAGCTGAGGATGGAAAACATAAAAAATAAAACAAGAACATGTAGATGTACATGTAAATTTAGATGTAGGGGTCATTTATGAATAGGAAAAAAAATATATGTTTTACTATGCACAACTGCACGTCCTTGTCAGACTTACACAAAACCTTGCACAAAGAATAGAATAACAGCTCCGGAGTGAAGTATTAATTAATTAATGAGGATACATTTTTTTTTTATTACTTCTCATTCCACCAAGTACAATTTCATCAGGAGCATATTGATTTTCACAGGTGCAGATAATCTTGATAGGAGACATAACCCTCCATATAGGAGTAGTGTTTTTAAACATCATAATATTCCACCAAACAAACTTATACAAAATGTAGATGACTAGTCTAGTATTTCTAAAAAAGCATTCTCACCAAACAATTATCAGCGTTTCATACAAGCACCCACTGAATCGATACGATACTATAAAGATGCAGGTGCACGTCCTAAAATATATACTAATAAACCTCCCTACCCTTTAGCAGAGGAAAGAGATATTTTTCGAAAGAGGAGAATCACATATACCCACACATCAGAATCCATTCCATCCTGTAGCGTTGGGAGTGCGGTTCCAGTGGAACGTGAGCTCCAGGTGCCAAAACGGTGAAAGGGTGCTGTCGCTCTTTACTGTCACTGTATCTTAAATGTGGCTCCAGTCCTGCAAACCGCCGACAGGTCGCGCACCTTGCGAAACCATGCACCCTTGCAGTGACGCGAGCTAGTCGTGTCACTGCCTCTCCACTTACACAGCCCTCTCCATGTGGTTGGCTGTATTTCCCCTTTGTGCTAGGGACCTGGAAGCAGGGGCTGGCTGGCAACTTTTAGCCTGGGGGCAAATACATGCAGGTGGCCCTGGCAGAGGAGGAGCGTGTAGCCAGGGTGCCCGGAGCACGTGCATGCTTAGGCGCCCCCCCATCAAGTGTTCCAGGGAGGAGGTGGGTCCATATGGAATTAATGTAAAGTAAAAATAAAGATATGGGGCAGCCCCCTGTAGTGATGCCCATATGCAGTGCCCCCTGTGCCCCAGGAGAGGACCCCCTTATACAGGCCACTAGTAGTGATCCTCCTATGCAGTGCCCTTTATACAGTGCCCCCAGTAGTAGTCCCCCCTGTGCAGTGCCCCTTGTGCCCGCAGCAGTAAGCTTCTTATATAATGTCCCCAGTAGTGGTCCCCCCTGTGCAGTCTCCTTTGTGCCCCCAGTAGTAAGCCCTTTATATAGTGCCCCCAGTAGTGGTACCCCCTATGTAGTGCCCCCAGTAGTAGTCTCCCCTTGTAGTGCCCCCAGTAGTAGTCACCCCCTTGTAGAGCCCCCAGTAGTGCTCTCCCCCTTGTAGTGCCCCCAGTAGTAGCCCTCCTTGTAGTGCCCCCAGTAGTAGTCCCCCCTTGCAGTGCCCCCAATAGTGCTCTCCCCCAGTAGTAGTCTCCCCCCCTTGTGGTTCCCCCAGTTGCAGCCCCCCCTTGTAGTGCCCCTAGTAGTGCTCTCCCCCTTGTAGTGCCCCAGTAGTAGTCCCCCCTTGTAATGCCCCCAGTAGTAATGCACCCAGTAATAGCCCCCTCTTGTTGTGCCCCAGTAGTAATCCACCTTGTAGTGTCCCCAGTAGTGCTCTCCCCCTTGTAGCAGTGGCAAACGCAGGATTTCTAGAAGGGGGTTTCCAAATGCTTGATTTTAGAGTGTGTGGTGAGTCCATGAAGAGGGTAGAATTAGCACTTAACCAGCTTTAATATGCATCATACAAAGTAGATTGTGTGTCATAATTCCAGCATATACAGGACCAGTGATCACAGTAGCCATTAAATGCGGCAGTAGGGCCATCCTGCCTGAGCTGAATGTTTTTATTTTAGATGTGGCACCATTACAGAGTATTAGAGCAAGTTCGGGAGTCTGGGGAAGCAGCAGAATAACCTAGACTGCCCTGGACATATATGTACATATCGGGCTCTATAGCAGCACATTCCTAACAGTGAATGTTTTCCAGATCTCCTAGTTGGTGCACAGGTTATTTATTACTGACTATTACATGTTCAAAGATTCACAGGTGGTGCTAATTATTTAATTTGTGATACTGTGAAGAACATGCAGCACTAGTAAAATTCTATTACATTACTATTTCTATTGTGGTCATGGTGTGGGCTGGGGAGGGGGGTTTCCAGGCAGACGGAAACCCCCCTGCCTTTGCCTATGTTGTAGTGTCCCCAGTAGTAGTCCCCCCCCTTTGTAGTGCCCCCAGTAGTAGTCCCCCCCCCTTTGTAGTGCCCCCAGTAGTAGCCCCCCCCCTTGTAGTGCCCCCAGTAGTGGACCCCCCTTGCCCAGTACACACACACACATAATAAATAATAAAAAAAACACTTACCTGAATCCCCGCTCCCGCTGCCACCATCTGCTCCTCCATCTGTCCTCCCGGACCGGGCCGCTCTGCATTATGGGAGAGACATCATATGACGTTATGATGTTTCTCCCATTACCCAATGCAGGAGCTGGAAGATGGAGCAGCTCCTGCAGTGGGTGCAGGAGCAGTCAGTGAGAGTCTGACAGACTCTCATTGGCTGCCACTCAAAACACATAGCTGCCGGAGCCGGTGGCTGTGTGTTTGTAACTATGTAGCGCTGACCTAACTCCGTCCAGTCAGTGGTACACGTGTGGTGCTGCTGTGTCACACAGACACAAACTGCCCGCGGCCCGAGAGGCACATGGCACCCTGCCCCCCGGCCCAGCCCGCCACTGCCTGGAAGTGACATGAGTGAGGGCGGAAGTGCAGTACCTGCCCATGACAGCCAACTAAAGAAGTACTTTGTCCACACTTAAACAAGTTTGTTGTCCCCTAGCAGGCTCGCTACGCTTGCCATGCTTCAAGCACGGTGGCTCGCTACGCTTGCCACATGGTTATATTCCCCCTCTATGCCCACTTGGATGGCAGATGATGTTAGGGTCCTCTCCGTGAAGGGGATTTAGACATTACACTCCCCCTACCTTCCTGGAGACTGACATCACTGGGAGGCGGGGCTTAAGTCCAGCGGCAATTGAAGACATAGCTTAAGTCAGGGGTTGGTGCTTAAGCCTGTAGTCACGGCCCGGGTACTGCACATGAATGGAGACAGGATCCATGGATGTGCCGGTGCCCACTATCAATAAAAGAAAGAAAAGAGGTGTGTGTTGCTAAATGTAATTGTGGTTCGTGTGTATATACTATACTACATTTATACATATATATTATAAATAAATATGCATTGTAAGCATATATATATATATATATATATATATATATATATATATATATATATATGCAATTTATATCTTTTTAGTAATATATTGTTTACATATTTCATTTCTTTATGGTTCATATACTACATTTTGCACTTTGCACTTTCAAATGATGTTATCAATTTCACTGTATATTTCACTGTATATATATCACTGTCTTTGGGGCTGATTCATTACAGATCGCAACTGTGACTACACATGCAGATGGCCGATTGTTGCGTACTACGCATGCGTATGCATCGCAGTGCACGTGCGCTAAGGCATTGCTGCGATTGAAGACATCACGCTGACACATTGCAGAGTGATTGACAGGAAGTGACTGCTTGGGGGTGGTCGGCGAAATGCAGGCATGCCAGTGCATTTTAACGCCAATACAGATGCATGCATACATTATCTAGTGTGATGGCATACACAACTTGAGATCTCACTGCGAAGATTAGCAATTTCTGAATAAGCTCTGACCTTGTGCAAGTGTGTGTGAGGCTTCAATGTTACCCAATGTTACCGAAGTTTTTGCAGACTTGGGGAAGTGGGCGTCCTTTTGTTGTGCTACGACAGCAAAGCAGTTGCAGACTTTAGCATATTTTCACAGTGAGGCTGCGTGTGTAATCGCAGTGTCAATCCCACTTGTGATCCATAATGAATCAGGCCCTTTATGTATTGTATTTATGAATAATACAACAGAACAGGCTCTGTTGTAAATGTAGCATTTTGTTTTCCTTTTTTTTATGCTCACGTGCACCCATATGTTGGCCAAGCGCCAATTCAGTACAGATGAAGGGGGCGCCGAAACATACCCTTGATCTGGGCACCATGGCTTAAGCTACACCTCTGCTTCCAGCCACTATACAACAAAATACCAAAAAGAGGAAGAGAAGTAGAGAAAAGAGAGGCACAAGGTGACAAAAGGCGGCCAAGATTACACCAGTAAATAAGGGAATATACAATCTTACAAAAAATTAACTAACAGATGCACAAACTAAATTATTGACAAAGGGTTTAACCTTTACACCTGAGAAAGAGCCCAACTTATTTGATCTCTTTATCTGATCTTAATAGATTTATACGTGCATTATGTAGACAGATACATTTTGCTATGAAAACACGGAGAAAAAACAATATCACAGGCAATCCGATAGTTTTAGACACAGAAGATAGAGAATGTATAGCTATTGTGGAAACTTTATGGACTGAGAATAATGTTAATGAAATATCCACTTTGCAATCCAACAAACAATTCGATATAAATTGAGCTTTAGACTCCCATTCTGGGGTCAATAGATCCATTTTTAAGAAAATATCTGAATTATTTCCAATGAACCAGAAAAGCTCTGCGATACAAGTATTTTATCAGAATACGTTGAAAGATTTCCCTGTATTATGCAATAATAAAAAAAACATCCTATAGGTTCAAATGGGATAACCTCTCTGCAGCCTCTGCAGCCAAGAAAGGGGCATTCAAAGAACTGTCCACTAATAACAACCTAGTGATCCATCAATCTGACAAGGGGGAGTGATTGTGCTTCAAGAGAGAGATGATTATTTTACAGAATTCCTACGGCAACTTAAAGATGACAATTTGTATCCTTTATTACCAAGAGACCCTTCCCATCTATATCATAAGGTATTAAAAGTACTATTAAATGGTGCCATGGCAGAGGGGGTGATATATAAAGTGGAATATTATTTTTTGTTTCTAGAGCACCCCATCACACCAGTATTTTATTTAATCCCCAAAATACATAAGTAAATATCCAATCCTCTAGGCTGCCCCATCATTTCGGGGTTTGGGTCCTTAACCTCGAATTTATCTTACTTTGTGGATCACTTTTTGCAGGGTTACGTAACCTCTCTGAGATCATAGGTAAAAGATGAAATGGACAAAATGTTAAACTGCAGATGGCAATCGAATTACAACTTTTTGACTCTAGATGTTCAAGCCCTGTACATAAACATAACGCACCAAGAAGGACTAGAAACCATTTCATCCATGTTACAAACAGACAAAGAACAATCAGAGATATTGCATAAGTTTATGTTAGATTCCATATGGTTTATTTTAACACATAATTTTCTTTTTGAAGACACATTTTATTTACAGACACTTTGGACGGCCATGGGCACAAGGTTTGCTCCAATTTTTTCCATTATCTATATCGGCGCATTCAAAGAACAGTACACCTAGAATGGCCTCCTCATAGCGAAGCTTGTGTTCTATGGCCGATACATAGACAACTTATTTATTATTTGGAAAGGAGATTCGGTGTTGCATCCAGTGTTGATTTTTTGGATATCACCCTCTCTGTCGAGAATGAAAGGGTCATTGCAAACAATTAACGCAAAACAGTTGATACATGTAACTACCTTCATTATGATAGTAGCCACCACAAACCTTGGATAAACAAAATCTCCAAAAGTCAGTTAGGACAATTACAGAGGAACTGCACTAAAGATGAAGGTTTTCTTGCACAAGCAGATATAATGACATCAGACTTTCTGGAGAGTAGTTATACCCAAGATAAAAGCAGACAATATCGGTCCACCACTTAACCATGTCACCATATAGTCTACCACACTCCATTTCACTCTCAAATTCTCTCACTCCTGGTTTCTGCCCTTAACTCTCCTTACACTGGCTTACTCTTTATGTCTTCCATTTGTCTCTCCCTAACATTTAGACTGGAGAAGGGCCTTCCTCCTTCCTGTTCTTATCATCTACTTCTCTTACAAACCTGCTACACATCTTCTTTGGGCACTCTGCCCCTGGACCTCAATCACCTGTTTTTTCTTTTTCAGATGAATTAACAGCTTCATGTTTCAGCTGATGCTATACCTTTAAATTGCACACATTGCATCAGTGGCTGTGTGGAGATTTGTAGTACTATTTGTACTACACTGTTTTACCATGTACTGTCTCATTGTTTTGCCCTCTGTACAGCGCTGCAAAACACTTGTGGCACCCTAAAAATAAAATGTAATAATAATAATAATAATAATAAATACATTTGGGCAGTGCTAGTCGAGCAGGGCATGTGCCCTGGGCAACGTCATACTTGTAGCGCGGAGGGGGCTCTGCCGGCCGCAGTCCAGGACATTTGTTCCAAGTCAGTGTAGCTACACAGTAACAAACACATTGCCGCCAGCGCTGGGTAGTACACTAGTACTTTCTGTTGGCAGTGTGTTTGTTTTAGCAGCCAATGAGAGTCAGACAGACTCTCATTGGCTGCTGCACCCATGGCCGGAGATCACTCATTAGCTCTGGCTCCTGCATTGAGTGATGGAAAAGACATCATGACATCTTTTCCATAGTGCTGAGCAGGAGGACAGAGGAGTGGATGGCGGAGGGAGCCGGAGTGGGGATTAAGGTAAGTGTTTTTTTTTCTGTGTCTGTTCTATATATTTTATGGGCACTGCATAGAGGGGACCACCACTGGTGGCACTGTATAAGGGGCACTGCATAGGGGGGACCACTACTGGGAGCACTGTATAAAGGGCACTGCATCAGAAGCACCACTACTGGGGTCACTGTATAAGGGGCACTAATGAGGGGCACTGCATAGGGGAGACCACTACTGGGGGCACTGTATAAGGGGGCACCCCTGGGTGCATTACGTAGGGGGAAAACTACTAGGGGCACTGAATAGGGGTACTACTTCTGTGGGCAATATATAAGGGGCACTATTGGGGGCCCTGTATATGGAGGACTACTACTGGGGACACTGTATAAGGAGGCACTCCTGGTGGCACTGCATAGGTAGACCACTACTGGGGGTACTGCATAAGGGGCACTACTGGGGGCACTGCATATGAGGCACTACTGGGGGAACTGAATAAGGGACATTACTGGGAGCACTGTATAAGGGGCACTGTATAAGGGGCACTGCATAAGGGGCACTGTATAAGGGGCATTACTACAGGGGCAGTGCATAAGGGGCACTACTACAGTGGGAATTGCAAGAAAGGCACTTCTATTGGGAGCATTAAGGTGCATATGGAATCAAAAGGAATGTTCCCAGAGTGACGAGAAATGGTGGTGCATCATGTTGACATGCCCCCATTTCTCAGTGACCACACCCACTTTTCCAGCATGCGCACATACTTAGGGGAAGGGCTCCATTTTTTAACTCTCCCTGGACTCCAAATACCATAGTTTTGCCACTGTATTTGGGCATAGGCTGATTCTGAGATGGATGCAAAGTGGCCGTGTTTGCATGATGCCGTAGAATGCAGATTAGGGAGGAAATGCTTATGTGAGTTTACATAAGGCTAATGCATTGATCTGTGTGGCACCAATTACTAAGCCACTCTGCCCACTGTTTTTCCATCCACAGAGCAGCTATCATCATTAATATCTACAATTGCACCAGCCCCATATTAAGTGCAAGAAAAGATATCCATCTGAAACAGGCTTCACTTCTTTGTACACACAGCATAGAATAGTACCAAACGGATTCTTCTTAACTTTCATCTAGCACCTTCTAGAGAATAATAACTAGAATCTTTGTATTATCAGTAATGATTAGTTATTTATACAGAAAAGAATCACAAATATAAATGATTTAACAATGCACATGAATATATTAAGGGGTATATTTACTAAGCAGTGTTAGGAGACAGAGTGAAAAGTGATAAGAAAGTGATAAGGTGCCAGCCAAACAGCTTCCGACTGCCATCTTACAGGCTGTGTTTGAAAAATGACAGTTGGGAGCTGATTTGCTGGCACCTTATCACTTTTCACTCTGTCTTCTAACACTGCTTAGTAAATAGACCCCTAAGTTACAGAAGGAGCTATAATATTTATTCATTCTCTGTAAAATATTCTCTGTGCCTCACTCCAGGGTCTAAAGCAGGCCATACACAGTGCGATACGCACTGTGCGATGTGACGGGTGGATCCGACGTCCGACACATCGGGTGATCCCCACACATGGTGCTATCAGGTGGCCGACCACTCAATATGCCGGCTCCCCCCTCCCCCACCCGCATAGCGCTGCATGGGGTAACACATCGCATCTCCAGATCGACTGAACCTGCAGTAAGATCTGGGGGTGCGATGTACGACCTCACAGGTGCACACACTGTCCGATATCAGGCCCACACATGGTACAATAGAGCAGAAAATCATACCAATCTGTCAGATGGGCTGCTTTATCGCACCGTGTATGGACAACTTTAGGCTGGGTACACACTAGGACAATAGATCGGTCAGCAGACTGTTCCACCATCAGAACGACACACTTACCAACTGGTGGCCTGATGTTTCTAGGCAGACATCACAACTAGGCAGGCATTTAAATTTGCCCGCCCAGTTGAGATGTCAGTGACGATGGTTCTCTGCAGCAAGTGTATGGGCGGTCATCAGGTTGCCGGTACACACCGCCAGATGCACCGATATATCTTTCAGGTATATCGGCATCAGCTGTGCTGCAGGGCCAATCTGATATATCTGGGAATTACATTGTTCTGTCGTTCACAGACATATCAAATGTACACACCCGCTGATGCACTCACGATATATCGCTCATTGACAGAACGAGCAATCTATCGCCAAGTGTGTATCCAGCATTAGCTCTACATACCTCCAGCCTCATCTGTATTAAATTTGCATAAGGTAAATACAGTATATGAAAGTAACTTTGCTCACACTGATCTCATGGTTAGATGTACTGTATAAATGTTAAAATGTAAAGGAAACACACACAAACAGCATCAAACTACTGTACATCAACTCCACCCAGGATGCTTGGGTGGAACAGCACTAAATCCATATAGCTTTATACATATGAACAAATTAAGTTCTGAACACTTTTGATATCCAACTTAGTTAAACTTGTGTGCCCTATTTGAGTATGATGTAATTCTGAAATGCATTATGTGTTTTATATTCTAACTATCTGTAGTTTCTAAAAAAAAAAAAAAAATCCAATTGAGCCAGATCTTTGTTTAACTGTTAAAACTACAATCATTTTAAATTGTAAGAAGAAAACAGAAGAAAAAAGTAGAGCTTGTTGCTGGGGCATTCTTAAGTCAAAATTCACATAAAATATAACTTTTAATATTAATCATTTAAAATTAAGGAGGTCCCCACACTACGTAAAAATACTTGCAATATTCATATGGAGTGTGGTGAAATTATTTTATTTTTATACAGGGTTATCGATGTCCAACACAATTATATAATAACAGTCAAAAATTACATGTTAATGAAATGATGAATTGTGTAGCAAGATGGTTACCCTGATAATTGTGCAAGATTATTAAAAAAATAAAATAATAATTATGACATGCACAGTGTGCGGAGTGCCATAACTGCATCCCTTCCACCCTAGACTGGCACCCATGCAGTGTCAGAATTGCAAAATATATCAGAACTGCACAAAAGCCACATCTCCTTGACTCCTTGATGCTTCAACCTACAACCTGGTTGCAGTTACTGCACTACAAGCCAGGCATATCAGCTGGCACACTGAAATGTCCAGTATGGATAATCTCTCATGAGACTTATGATGTATTTTTACTAGCAAAATATCTCATAGGAATCGGTATTTAATGATGTCAGCTGAGTAGCCGCCGGATCAAATACCGACAGTGGAACCCAGATGGACCAAATTCCTGACTGGGGCTGGTAAGTAACCTATCCCTAGCTTAGTTGTGCCAAACCCTAACCTTCCCCCTAGTGCCTAACCCTAACCTCTGCCCCATTAGTGCCTAAACCCAACCCCCCTCTCTGCACCCTAAACCTAACCCCCCCTAGTGGTGCCTAACCCTAACCAACCCTTTCCCTACCCTTACCCTCCCGAGGGGTCCCTAAACCTAACTCCCCCCCCACGGCTAGAAGCTAAGACACCCGGCTTACCTAAGTTCGGTATGCTGGGTGTCGGTATTTTGTAGTGGGGCTAAAAATAGGTATCTGGGTTTTGACGCCTATCTTTAGTCCCCTGTTGGGCTGTCAGTGTCGGTATATCGGCGGGCAGGATAGCACCCATCGGTATCCTGACTGCATCCCATCTCATCTTTAGACAAGATAGATTATTTTGTTAACATTGATGTAGTATTAGCAAATTGATCCTCACTCTCTGACAAAGTATTCAATATTTCATTGGGGTCACATCAGAACAAACAATAATTTGTAGGGTCATCTTTTAGCAAACCAAAGAATAATCTGCTCTTTTACAGGTGAGTTGATTTCACATTCTATTTAATAGAAGTGGCATTATGACATGAACACAACACATCCATTTTCATGGAGATTGGTGATAATAAATGAGCCAAGCAAGCTGAATGAATCAATTTCGGTCTGCTTCATTTAAAGTTTGCTATTGCGATACATAGTTTTTCGATATATTGGATTTTGGTAAATAGTGTTTTCTGCCTATTCGTTCTGTATACATTTACATACAATGAGCCAGATACACTATATTATGCACAGTCGAGTCACATTATTATGACCACCCCTACATTTGACATTGGCAGTGTATAGCCCATGAAGTACGTCATGTGCTGTGGCTTAGCCTGGTGGGTATATAAGGTGTGCGATAGGCCATCTGCACACATATCACTTGTTGCTGTCATGGGTTAAAAGAGTGATTTATCAGAGTTGCAAAAAGGGATGGATTATTTGCTTGCGGGCCCAGAGTGGCAGTATTTCTGAAACAGCGCAATTTCTGTACTATTCGTGTGCTGCTGTGGTGAAGGTGTATCGTGACTAGATAAATGGCACCATTTTGAATAACCGACGTGGAAACTGTGGAACACCACATGCCATTGATGTGAGAGGTGAACGTCTGCTACGAAGGTGCATGATGGCTGACCGACTGCTACAGTTCATCAAAATGAACCTGGGGGCCACCGGACGTGTCTAAAACAACAGTTCCGTGAACCCTGCTGCGTATGAGTATCCGAAGCAATTGGCTGGTCAATGCAGTTGGTAGTCATAATAATGTGACTCGACTGGGTAGTAGCTAACTACTGCAAGGCAGCTGACCTCCCACTTTCAGCAGTGGGTACATGTCATTCTCTGCACACAAACACATCACACGGTATTTGTGGGGGAGTACAATGCTAAAGCTAATAATAAAACTAGGCACAGAAAACATTTTGGTGACTGTTCTTTGTCCATGTATATTGTGTAATATATGAATTACATTTCCTCCTTTGTTATTCTTTTTCTTTATTTATAATAGCACTAACATACTATGTAGCACTGTACTATCACAATGTGTATTCATTCATGTCAGTCACTGTAAATACAACATAGGCAAAATAAAGTGAGTGGCTTATATTTAAAATGCATTGTAGCTATGAAGGGAATTTAATGCAAATACTTAAGAACATAACTAAAAATAAATGTGAATATATAATTGCATACTCTTCTAAGGCGGGATGTATTAAGCATCGCATCCGTGATGCTGTACAGTACATACCTCCAGTTAATGGGTGCCTACTGGCGATAATATTGCCGGCATGTAACTAGAAAATTGCAAAGGACAGCTCTCCCAGTAATAACTGTCCTTTGCAATATAAGGACTTATGGTTTTATGACATAGAAGTCCCCCTGGTGACCCTTTGCACAATAGCAAAAGGACGTGCACACTGCAGGAGGAGCCGGGAGGAATCCGATTGGATCCCTTTAAGGGGGTTTCCCAAAAAGAAGCCATTAGGCTACTATTGTGTACCGCCATCTACAGTTGGCGTTATCCACTGGGTCAAAGCATCGGAATGCAAAGTACATATGAGGAATGCAGTAAAACTCCTGAAAACATAATTTTCTGGAGTTTGACCACATTTTTTAGCTTAGTACATCCCGTCCCTAATAACTATAATATAAATGCACTGGGAATTTAACCAACATCTGCTTTGACACTTTATTTTTTTATTTTGTGGTCGGTCTGTTTTAGAATCTTTTCTAGACATATTTAAAAGTAGATCACTTTTTATTTGCTATTAGTTGCAGATGGCACATGCTGTAGTAATGTATTATTTCTTAGTTTACAGTATACAGACAGCCTGTCCTTGTATTTTTTTTTTACATCTGCTGTATACAACTTCTACATATGAATGGTATTGTTTGACTTAACAATACAACCATACAAGCAGAACAGTTGTATAACTAAATAGAACAGTACAGTAAATATTTGAATTCAATAGAGAGGTTTTGATGCATTCATATCAGTTCAGGGTTGCAGGGTCCAATGACTGCAGAGTCAACCGCTCTTGAGATGCCTGGTTGAGAGACAGCATATTTTCCAAATAGAAAACATGTTATTAAATTTACCAGGTTTTAAAAAAGCACACCCTTGCGTAATTTTGTTGAACAAAACTACTATCAATAAGTTCCACAAAACTAGTCACACAGCCAAGGTATTACATTTTATTGCCACGAGCAGCTGTGATATTTGGGTGCACAATCTGCAGTAAAATATAGTAACCCAACATCTGCAATTTTCCTGCACACATCTATGGGGCATAATATTAGTGGTTGTGAAGTGACATTGGGCCTGATTCAGTCACTAAGCTGCGCTCGCTCGCTGCCTAAAGGGGCTGGGTATGCTAATCCAGCAATCACACTGTCTGGCTTAAGGACGCCCTCAATGTCATAGAGGGCTACGGCAGTGAGCATATGCAGAAGTATAAATCCGCCCAACTTTCTCTCTTAGCACACGTCATCTCCACGAAGTGTGTATTTAATCGGGAACATCGAGACCCATCGGAGCTGCAAGCAGCACTTGAGGTAGCCCCTACCCCACCGCAAGCACTGCGATCAGTTCAGGCTAAAATACAACCAAGTGACGTGTTCAATGACGCCTCCATGCTAATTATGCACACCCATTAAATGCCATTTTGACACTAAGACATGCTTGCATTCGCACATCCACTCCCCTGTTCACAAGCAACTTCCCCTGTCACCACCCACAAACGGCGCTGTCACTCAAAGTAGCGTCCAGTCTGTACTACGAGCTCATGATTCCTGGCCGCAGTGACTTTTTTGCACATGCGTACTTTGATGCATATGCATGCGCCGATGTGTGATAATTGCCCCTAGCGAGCATTCGCAGCTTAGTGACCGGGTCTGAATCAGGCCCATTGTTTTAGCAGTTCTGACAGAATATCATGGACATTACCAACAAATGAATTACCCTGTTATCTTGTAATCTTGGTTTATCATGCATTTTAAGTCTATAAAATAATAATTCCAAATATATATTTACAGTAAGATAATTAGAACTGTTCTGGGAAAAAAAATGGAACACATGGCAACCTTCACCTGGATAAAATTAGCTTTTCTTTTAAATAAAAAAATATCATATAAATATAGCATATCTTCTTCCAATACAAATGACACCCAATTATTGTAGAAAGCTCCCTTCAGCCGGGATCCTTCTCCTACTACTGCAGCATCTGGAACATTTTGGCTTCTGGTCAGCAGTGTATCGGGATCCAATCGGGAAGCCAGCTGACATTATACCGACAGCCGGCTTCCCGACTGTCATATTCCAGCCAGGGTGAAATGACCGGCGTCTAGATGTAGACGCCGCTCATTTCACTGATGCCCGGCAGCCCGATCGAAGTGATGCTGAGCGCCACAAGCGGACAACCGCGGGGGGGAGGGTTAGGTTTAGGGCTCCTGGGGGGGGGACTTAGGGTTAGGCAAACCCCCGGGAGGTTAGGGTTAGGCTAGGGGGAGGGAGGGTTAGGGTTAGGCAACCCCGGGGGGAGGTTAGGGTTAGGCACCCCTCCAGGGGACTTAGGTTTAGGCAGCTGGGAAGGGGGTCGTTAGGTTTAGGCACTTAGAGGGGGGTTAGGGTTAGGCACTTGAGGGGGAGGTTAGGGTTAGGCAGCCCTAAAGGAGGGTTAGGATTAGGGGGGTAGGTTAGGTTAGTTAGTACTTACCTAGGGATGATCGGGATTTCCAGCGCTGTCGGGCTGCCGCTGCCGGGATGTGTTCCTCTGTCGGCCTGGCGCTGCCTGGAGTCAAACTGCCGGCCATGCAGCCAGCGGTATTACATACCGATTCCAGTGTATCAGAGAAGTTGAAGTCAAATGCTTGTCAAATTAACCTTATCAAGACACTCAAGCAACAGACTCCTCTTCAGAGACAGTATCTTCCTCCAGAGCAGGGCAGAGAAAGAAGGATATCGTAGCAGGTGAGTGCAATGAGGACCCTAGGATACCCACTCACATAGTTGCTGCTGCTAAAAGGGTAAGGGTACCAGATTTACAAATATTACACCAATTAGCACATACCAGACATCATAGAACCAATTGCAAAAATATTTAAATTTATTGACTTTAATTTATTAATTTAAAGCCAAATATTTAAGTGCAGATATTGCATTGCACTATGATTATTTTTCACAGAGCTGTAAACCAAAGATAGAACAATACTGATAATGCAATATTTATAATTTAAAGTCATACCTTTATATATTATATTTATAAATATTTTTCCATTACAGTCAGAAAATCAATTACATCATGAATAGGTGTCATTGAAAATTAAAATTTAATTTAAATAAAAATGTTTTTGCTCATTGTACAGATTGTTCATGTAGCTGAACATGGAACTCAGTTTCCCATATATTAAAAAACATTGTAAAAAACAGAATTTTATCAATTTTATTGTTTGGAAAACAACCCTACTACTGTGAAAGAAGCAGGTAAAAAAATGAAATGAAATTAATTTGAAATGTCATATTGCTCTCAGATGTGCAATAAAAGAATGTGGAAGTGTTACCTGAAGACTAGAATGATAACCACCATTATAATTTTAAAGCATTCTAGCATGGAAAGATTCACTTGATAACAAATGGTCTATTTGATCAATAAACACAAAAGTGTATCACCTTCCCCTTTCCAAGGTTCAGTTTAATGTGGCATTACATGGCATCTGTTTTGTTACGCTATTATCATAGGATGATGCTCTCACCTTCACAGTAAAGGTGTGTAGGGACTACATTACTTTAATCATTAAAGATAGCAAATAAATTTAAAGGATCAACTTCTAAAACTTCGCTGTGTTCGCTTTACATATTTAGCTCAGTGTCCTCAACTTTATTCAAGGACAGTACATTGTGACTCAAAGAAGTTAAATACAATATAACACATTTTGTTTTCTCTTTTTCCCATAGTCCCTGTCAGAGATTTGGGGTAAAAACAAAATAAATGTTGCAATTAAAACTTTTTTATTGGTGACCACATAGAATACTTTAAATTGGATGTTAATGACAAAAGTCAAAAAACACAGATCATTGTGTGAAATACTGTAATCTATTACCTATGGTAGACGGTTCCCAAACTGGATGCCTCAGGGCACTTGCAGGGGTGCCTTGGGTTGTTGGTCCAGTACAAATAAAATAATTTTGAGTCAGTGTGCTAGGCAAAACCAGTGCTGGCTGCTGCCAATCAAAAAATATGTGGACAAAAAAAAATGGAGCCCTGTCAACCACCACGTGACTGAAACTAAGGGTGACATAAGCACAATTTACTTCATTTAAGTTTTGCTGAATTTCTCAATAAGAAACTTTTGCCCAAGGGGTGCCGTGGAAAAAATGCTGATACTCTAGGGTACCGTGATTGTAAAAAGTTTGGGAACCCCTGACCTATTGAAGAAGTCTTTTTGGCATAAGACAGGGGTATATATATATATATATATATATATATATATACATATATAGACAGCTCTTTGTTTTTTCTTTCCATGTTATATATCAGTTAAATAGGAGGTTAAGCTTTGAACCAAGTAATTCAATTTTGCAAACCATGGGCAGTTGTGTTAGTAAATACAAGCTGCAAGGATAACAGAAAGAGCCTATAAAGATGGCCAATAATTCTGCTTTTTAGATCACTAACTCACTAATGTGAGATGTTTTTTACATAGGCATGACTGTGCATTAAAAGTATGCTGCACTCTACTATTTTCTAGCGTGTTAAATGACCACATGTAACTCTCTCCCTTTTCATCAAGTTCATGCAATTCGATACACTGCTCCCTTAATGCAGCACACATTCTTGGCAGAGATCCCTTGTAATAACGCACACATGACCTGTAGAGATGTGTGCTGCCCCCCATGTTTTTGGTTCTGGATCTGTATTTTTTGAAGAAAAAAGAAACAGCTAGAATTATGTAATTTTGACCTGTTCGCATGCAATCCAAAACCCGAGTTCAGTTTTTAAATCTGAGTTCCGAACCGCGGGGAGATCAGAACTGGGACTTGGTTCCACTCGGAACCGTAGGGGGATCCGAACTGGGACTTGATACTGCACAGTGACTCCAAACTCGGACTCTGTTCCATTAGGCACACCTAAATACACTTTTCTCCAATTATGTTGTTATCGGTTCTCTGAGAACCGGACCCACACTTCTCTAATGTTCTGTCCTAAAATGTATTTTCCACAAGATAAGTTTTATGATCTCTCTCTCTCTCTCTCTCTCTCTCTCTCTCTCGAGTATTATGCTACTAAGAGTACAGAGCAGGTTTTAAGACTATGAAATAAGATCAGAAAGTGGTGGCAGGTGCAGCTTCCTAAGTGTTCCTATAAGCTGTGTATAGCATGCATTTTATGTAGAGATGTGCAGGCTTGGATTGGTTCTGATTTTCCTGCCAAGTTCTGATTTTTCCAACCAAATTTGTTTATGTCCTAATGAAGGGGATCCGTATCCCGAAACCATGATGATGAAAAAAAATCACTGAAGTTAACAATTTCGTATGCAGTCTCTGAGTGCCTCCCTATCCAAGCATGCTGTATTTGGAGTTTATCCTCTTCCTAGGAGGGCAATGGAGCAAGTTAACCTGTCTGGGTCCCTGAGTGTAGGTTTGTTTGTATATATATATATATATATATATATATATATGCCATAGACAAAAAACCTTATGGTTTCACATGTCCCATTAAGGCTGCTTAGACATGATCTGAAAATTCACAAAACCTATTGATTTTCTGCCACTAAATGGACATGTTCCTTGCGCAATACAGATATGGTATGCCATCACACCCTGTGGTTAACTGTTGATTCTGCACTCTCACAGAATGAGATTGCTGTCACTCACAAAATGGTGTAGCTGCTAATTCACAGAATTGTGTGCTCATTGGAATACACACATGCAGTCTATGCAACTGAGGTCAAAGCAGAAAATAGAGCTGTGAAGATGGGATAAAAATTGTGTGGATGGGGGGAGGAGACACAGCAGCATGGATAGGTGAGACACAAAGGCGTGTAGAGTAGGGAAGGTTAAGCAGTACAGAGGGGTGGTAGCCAAAGTAATGCTGATGGGTGAAAACAGTGGTGCGGATGGGGGAAACAGAGTGGCACAGTTTGGGGGGACAGCAACATGGATGGGGTAGAGAGTGGCATGGACATGGGAAGGCAGAGCAGTGCAGATGGGTAAAGACAGATTTGTGCAGATAAGGGAATACAGACTAGCACAAATAGGAGAACACACAACAATAGGGATTGGGGAAGACAGATTAGTGTGGGTGGGGGGAGGAGACAGAGTTGCACAGTTGGGGGGACAGAGTGGTGCAGATGGAGGAAGAAATAGTGCTACAGATTAAAGGAAGACAGTGGAATGGCTTAGGGGAAGTCAGTGGTGCAGAAGGAAACAGAGTGGCACGGATGCAGGGTGGTGCAGATGGAGAAAGACAGATTGGTGTGGATGAAAGAACATAGACTACAATAGTTTGGAGACCACACAGCAGTAGGGATTGACAGATTGGTATGGATGGGGAGGAAGACAGAGTGGTGCAGGTGGTGGGGGGAGACAGAGTTGCATGGTTAGGGGACCAGAGTAGCGCAGATGGAGGAAGAAAGAGTGCCACATATGAGAGAAAGACAGCAATGTGGCTGTGGAGAAGGCACGGATGCATGGCATTGCGGCTGTTGAAAAACATTGGTGCAGATGAGGGAACACAGACTATCACAGTTGGGAGACCACACAGTAGTATTGATTGGGGAATATTTAGCAGCATGGAGGCATATAGGGGAAGAAAGTGTACATGCAAAGACAGAGTATGATATTTTTAAAAATAAGGGAGCTGAACATGTATTCTAAATGAGATAAATGTATGCAGTGAGAAGGATGTTGGAAGCCAGTGAGATTGTTTTGGTGATCAAATGGGAAGATTGTGGGCACCGAGTGGGATGTGGGAGCCACATAACTGCTCAAACCTCAGTTGCATAGACTGCATGTGTGTATTCCAATGAGCACACAATTCTGTGAATTAGCAGGTCCACCATTTTGTGAGTGACAGCAATCTCCTTCTATGAGAGTGCTGAATCTGCAGTTAACCACAGGGTGTGATGGCATACCATATCTGTATTGCGTAAGGAACACGTCGATTAAGGCATCAGCCTTAATGATTGTAATTTCATTGCTTTTTGAAGTTTGAGTGACAGAAAATCAATAGGTTTTGTGAATTTCCAGATCATGTCTAAGCAGCCTTAATGGGACATGTGAAGCCGTAAGGTTTTTTGTCTGTGGAATTTCATAGCTTTTTTAAAATGTATTAACTATCAGGGTTTGGTTGAGCAAACTGGGCCACATTCAGGAGAGAAGGGCAACAAAATGGTACACTAACGCAGGTGGAAGAGGGGACAGCACACAGGAGGTTGGTTTGGGAGGTGCAGAGTGCGAGACAGCTGTAGGCATATGGGGTAGCGGCTGCAGCGGTGGTGCAGAGCAGAGGCAGTGGTGCAGTGCAAAGGGGGCATCAGTGGGTGACAGAGGGCTCACTGGTAGTGCATATGCGTGTGACAAAATAAAATCAATAAGTCACAGATGCACTAATGCAGCAGTGAGATCCATCTACGCATCTGTTAAAAATTTAATGTGTAAGAAAAAAAAAAATCAGAGCCCCGCCTCCTAGAATACAACGATCACCGGGCTTTGGAGCCCCAGTACTGGTTGTGCTACCTACAGGGGACAAACAACGTAGGGGTTCCCCGTATGAAGCACAACCAGCACCAGGCTTTTGAGACCAGTCCTGGTTGCCAAAATATGGGGGCAAATGATGTAGGGGTCTCCCATATTTAGTGCAACCAGCACTGGGCTCTGAGCCGGTCCTGGTTCTGGAAATACAGGAGGGGAAATGCATAGGGTCCCCCTGTTATTCCCAGAACAAGCACCAGACCATTTCTAGCAGGGGGGTGATGCCACAGCCAGGGGAGCCCTTTCACTGGACCCCTCAGCCGAAGCATCATCCCTGACTGCTAGTCAGCCCAGGCTGGGGATCCCAGGGGAGTTGCAGCAGACGCCGGCTTCCGGCCCCTGCTACCGCCCGCAATCGACAGCCATCTTGCTGCACCCAAGTGAAGCCACTATGACTACACCTGCTGGAAGCTTCTACTGAGGCTGTGCAACAAGTTGAAAAGATCTATCTCTACAATGGTGCATTCTTGCGTTAATAGTTTAAAACTGTAACTTTCTAATTTACCTGAACCCCAAAAGCATGTACCCTGGCAAAATAGCTACCTAATAAAACAAACCCCAAGTCTAAATTCACCACCTACCCTGAGTTTTGCCTTCCCAAAAAAAACCCATAGACTATAGCAGAAAAGTGGTCCTATCTGAGAATGTCAGAAAAATGTGACAATTGGAGCTTTAGACTACTCGCAAATCCTCATTTATTATGTATATGACCTGAAATTTGGAATGCAGCACCGAGCAACAGTTCTACCCACCCCTACCAAATTTCAACTAAGTACCTCCTATAGCTTTTGAGGTGTAGTACCTTAAACACGCTGCCCCCGCCCTTCGGAATTCTCTATGGAGAAATCATTTTTTTTAGATGCAGCCTTAATATATATATATATAAATATATATATATATATATATATATATATAATATATACAGTCAGGTCCATAAATATTGGGACATTGACAGAATTTTCATATTTTGTCCTCTATTCACCACCACAATGGCTTTGAAATGAAACAAACAAGATGTGATTTAACTGCAGACTTTCAGATTTAATTTGAGGGCAATTACATTCAAATCAGGTGAACGGTGTAGGAATTACAGTGGTTTCTATATGTGCCTCCCACTTTTTAAGGGGCCAAAAGTAATGGGACAAACTAAACAATCCTAAATCTAACTTTCAATTTTTAATATTTTGTTGCAAATCCTTTGCAGGAAATTACAACCTGAAGTCTGGAATGCATAGTGAAGCATGTGGTGGTAGTGTCATGGCATTCACCTCATCAGTGAAGCATGGTGGTGGTAGTGTCATGGCATGGGCATGTATGGCTGCCAATGGAAATGGTTCCCTTGTATTTATCGATGATGTGACTGCTGACAAAAGCAGAAGAATGAATTCTGTAGTGTTTCAGGCAATATTATATGCTCATATTCAGTCAAATGCATCAGAACTCATTGGACATCGCTTCACAGTGCAGATGGACAATGACCAGAAGCATACTGCAAAAGCAACCAAAGAGTTTTTTAAGGCTAAAAAGTGGAATGTTATGCAATGGCCAAGTCAATCCCCTGACCTGAATCCGATTGAGCATGCATTTCACTTGATGAAGACAAAACTGAAGGGAAAATGCCCCAAGAACAAGCAGGAACTGAAGACATTTGCAGTAGAGGCCTGGCAGAGCATCACCAGGGATGAAACCCAGCGTCTGGTGATGTCTATGCATTCCAGACTTCAGGCTGTAATTGCCTGCAAAGGATTTGCAACAAAATATTAAAAATTGAAAGTTAGATTTAGGATTGTTTTGTTTGTCCCATTACTTTTGGCCCCTTAAAAAGTGGGAGGCACATATAGAAACCACTGTAATTCCTACACCGTTCACCTGATTTGAATGTAATTGCCCTCAAATTAAATCTGAAAGTCTGCAGTTAAATCACATCTTGTTTGTTTCATTTCAAAGCCATTGTGGTTGTGAATAGAGGACAAAATATGAAAATTCTGTCAATGTCCCAATATTTATGGACCTGACTGTACATCTACCTCCTGGAGAGTGTTCTTGATTTGGCCAACTGTTGTGAAGGGATTTTTCTTCACCAGGGAAAAAATTCTTCTGTCATCCACCACAGTTGTTTTTCGTGGTCTTCCGGGTCTTTTGGTGTTGCTGAGCTCTCCGGTATGTTCTTTCTTTTTAAGAATGTTCCAAACAGTTGATTTGGCCACACCTAATGTTTTTGCTATCTCTCTGATGGGTTTGTTTTGATTTTTCAGCCTAATGATGGCTTGCTTCACTGATAGTGACAGCTCTTTGGATTTCATATTGAGAGTTGACAGCAACTGATTCCAAATGCAAATGTCACACCTAGAATCAACTCCAGACCTTTTACCTGCTTAATTGATAATGAAATAACAAGGGAATAGCCGACACCTGTCCATGAAATAGCTTTTGAGTTGATAGTCCCATTACTTTTGGCCCCTTAAAAAGTGGGAGTCACATATTGAAACTGTTGTACACCGTACACCGTTCACCCGATTTGAATGTAATTACCCTCAAATTAAATCTGAAAGTCTACAGTTAAAGCACATCTTGTTTGTTTCATTTCAAAACAATTGTGGTGGTGAATAGAGGCCAAAATCTGAAAATTCTGTCAATGTCCCAATATTTATGGACCTGACGGTATATATATATATATATATATATATTAGGGGTGAGCGGGTTCGGATTTCTGAAATCCGAACCCCCCCAAGCGCCCCCGATCCGAGGCCGACCCGAGTCAAGCTCGACTTTTCCGCCTGACTCGTATCTGAAATCGAGGCAAACGTCATCATCCCGCCTTCCGGGTCTCGCGGGTTTTGGATTCTATATAAGGTACCCTTTTCGGTGCCATTTTCTCACTCAGCTGTGGACAGTGTAGAGGGAGGGTGGGAGTTAGGGATGGCTGGGCTGTGTAGTGTAGTGTAGTGCATTGTAGTGTTGTGCTGTGCTGCGCTGTGCTGCTGTTGTCCATAGGGGCTGTGTCCACTACTTCAAAGTCCATAGGGGCTGGCTGGACTGTGTTGTGCAGTCAGTTGTCCATAGGGGCTGTGTCCACCCCAAAGTCCTGTGCAGTGTCCAAGTCCTAAAGGGGTGCTGTAGTGTTGTCCAGGGGGTGCTCTGTCCATCAGGGGTGCTCCCCCCAAGTGCAAAAAAATAAGTACACTCCAAACCTAATAAAAAAAATTTTTCTGTGTTTGTGAATTGTGTGCACTGTGGCTGCACGTGCATCAACAAAGGAGCAGCACCAAGCGTGCACCTGTGTCCCATAAGTAAAAGGCTGGCTGGCTTGTCCGTTAAAGGGTGCTGTAACCCCCAAAGGGCACTCCAAACAAAATAAAAAAATATATTTTTTTGTGTTTGTGAATTGTGTGCGCAGTAGCCGCATGTGCATCAACAAAGTAGTGCCAAGCGTGCGCCTGTGTCCCATAAATAAAGGGCAGGTTGGATTGACCGCTAAAGGGTGCTGTAACCCCCAAAGGGCACTCCAAAAAAAATAAAAAAATATATTATTTTGTGTTTGTGAATTGTGTGCGCAGTAGCCGCACGAGCATCAACAAAGTAGTGCCAAGCATGCGCCTGTGTCCCATAAATAAAGGGCCAGCTGTATTGACTACTTAAGGGTGCTGTAACCCCCAAAGGGCACTCCAAACAAAATAAAAAATTTTTTTCTGTGTTTGTGAATTGTGTGCACTGTGGCTGCACGTGCATCAACAAAGGAGCAGCGCCAAGCGTGCACCTGTGTCCCATAAGTAAAAGGCTGGCTGGCTTTTCTGTTAAAGGGTGCTGTAACCCCCAAAGGGCACTCCAAACAAAATAAAAAAAAATATTTTTTTGTGTTTGTGAATTGTGTGCGCAGTAGCCGCATGTGCATCAACAAAGTAGTGCCAAGCATGCGCCTGTGTCCCATAAATAAAGGGCCAGCTGGATTGACCACTAAAGGTTGCTGTAACCCCCAAAGTGCACTCCAAGCAAAATAAAAAATATATATTTTTTTGTGTTTGTGAATTGTGTGCGCAGTAGGTGCATGTGCATCAACAAAGTAGTGCCAAGCGTGCGCCTGTGTCCCATAATTAAAGGGCCAGCTGTATTGACTACTTAAGGGTGCTGTAACCCCCAAAGAGCACTCCAAACAAAATAAAAACATTTTATCTGTGTTTGTGAATTGTGTGCACTTTGGCTGCACGTGCATCAACAAAGGAGCAGTGCCAAGGGTGCGCTTTTGTCCCATAAGTAAAAGGCAGGCTGGATTGTCCGTTAAAGGGTGCTGTAACCCCCAAAGGGCACTGCAAACAAAATAAAAAATTTTTTTTTTGTGTTTGTGAATTGTGTGCGCAGTAGCCGCACGTGCATCAACAAATTAGTGCCAAGCGTGCGCCTGTGTCCCATAAATAAAGGGCCAGCAGGATTGACCACTAAAGGGTGCTGTAACCCCCAAAGGGCACTACAAACAAAATAAAAAAATATTTTTTTTTGTGTTTGTGAATTGTGTGCGCAGTAGCTGCACGTGCATCAACAAAGTAGTGCCAAGCGTGCGCCTGTGTCCCATAAATAAAGGGCCGGCTGGATTGACCACTAAAGGGTGCTGTAACCCCCAAAGGGCACTCCAAACAAAATAAAAAAATATAGTTTTTTGTGTTTGTGAATTGTGTGCGCAGTAGCCGCACGTGCATCAACAAAGTAGTGCCAAGCATGCGCCTGTGTCCCATAAATAAAGGGCCGGCTGTATTGACTGCTAAAGGGTGCTGTAACCCCCAAAGGGCACTCCAAACAAAATAAAAAAAAAAATTCTGTGTTTGTGAATTGTGTGCACTGTGACTGCACGTGCATAAACAAAGGAGCAGCGCCAAGCGTGCGCCTGTGTCCCATATGTAAAAGGCCGGCTGGCTTGTCCGTTAAAGGGTGCAGTAACCCCAAAAGGGCACTCCAAACAAAATAAAAATAAATATTTTTTTGTGTTTGTGAATTGTGTGCGCTGTAGCCACACGTGAATCAACAAATTAGTGCCAAGCGTGAGCCTGTGTCCCATAAATAAAGGGCCGGCTGGATTGACCGCTAAAGGGTGCTGTAACCCCCAAAGGGCACTCCAAACAAAATAAGTAAATAAATTTTTTGTGTTTGTGAATTGTGTGCGCAGTAACCACATGTGCATCAACAAAGTAGTGCCAAGCGTGCGCCTGTGTCCCATAAGTAAAAGGCCGGCTGGCTTGTCCATTAAAGGGTGCTGTAACCCCCAAAGGGCACTCCAAACAAAATAAAAAAATATTTTTTTTTGTGTTTGTGAATTGTGTGCGCAGTAGCCGCACGTGTATCAACAAAGTAGTGCCAAGCGTGCGCCTGTTTCCCATAAATAAAGGGCCAGCTGGATTGACCACTAAGGGATGCTTTAACACCCAAAGGGCACTCCAAACAAAATAAAAAAATATATTTTTTTGTGTTTGTGAATTGTGTGTGCAGTAGCCGCACGTGCATCAACAAAGCGTGCGCCTGTGTCCCATAAATAATGGGTCGGCTGGATTGACCACTATAGGGTGCTGTAACCCCCAAAGGGCACTCGAAACAAAAAAAATATATATTTTTTTGAGTTTGTGAATTGTGTGCGCAGTAGTCGCATTTGCATCAACAAAGTAGTGCCAAGCGTGCGCCTGTGTCCCATAAATAAAGGGCCGGCTGGATTGACCGCTAAAGGGTGCTGTAACCCCCAAAGGGCACTCCAAACAAAATAAAACATTTTTTTATGTGTTTGGCAATTGAGTGCACTGTGGCTGCACGTACATCAAAAAAGGAGCAGGACCAAGCATTCGCCTGTGTCCCATTAGTAAAGGGCCGGCTGGCTCATTTCTTAAAGGGTGGTGTAACCCACAAAGTGCACTACTCTCGAGCAAAAATAAAAAAATATTTTCTGTGTTTGTGTGCGCCTTAGCCGCACGTATATATCAATATAACATAAATGGAGGACCAAACTTTCTCCGATAAAAATAAAATAGGGAAAGATCAAGAACCACTTCCTCCTAGTGCTGTTGCTGTTGCTGCTGCTGGGAGTTGTTCATCATCCCAGAGAGGAAGTAGGAACACCACTACTTTTACTAAACAATTGACCCTCCAACAGTCCCTAGCGAGGAGGATGAAGTACGACAGCAGTCATCCTGAAGAAAAACGTATAACTGAGGCCTTGACTGCTATGTTGATGTTAGACGTGCGTCCGGTATCCACCATTAGTGCAGTGGGATTTAGACAATTGATGGAGGTAGTGTGTCCCCAGTTCCAAATCCCATCTAGATTCCACCTGCATCCTCAAAGCAGCAGCAACAAGCGTGCGTCTGTCTGTTAAAGGCTGGTGTAACCCTCAAAGTGCGCTCCACAAACAATAAAAAAATTCTTTTTTTTTTTCTGTCTTTGTGAAATGTGTGGGCTGTAGCCAAACCTGCATCCTTAAAGCAGCAGCGACAAGCGTGCGTCTGTCTGTTAAAGGGTGGTGTAACCCTCAAAGTGTGCTCCACAAACAATAAAAAATTCTACTTTTTTTTTCTCTTTGTGAAATGTGTGGGCTGTAGCTGCACCTGCATCCTTAAAGCAGCAGCGACAAGCGAGCGTCTGTCTGTTAAAGGGTGGTGTAACCCTCAAAGTGCGATCCACAAACAATAAAAAAATTCTTCTTTTTTTTTCTCTTTGTGAAATGTGTGGGCTGTAGCCGCACCTCCATCCTTAAAGCAGCAGCGACAAGCGTGCGTCTGTCTGTTAGAGGGTGGTGTAACCCTCAAAGTGCGCTCCACAAACAATAAAAAAATTCTTCTTTTTTTTGTCTTTGTGAAATGTGTGGGCTGTAGCAGCACCTGCATCCTTAAAGCAGCAGCAACAATCGTGCGTCTGTCTGTTAAAGGGTGGTGTAACCCTCAAAGTGCGCTCCACAAACAAGAAAAAAATTCTTCTTTTTTTTTCTGTCTTTGTGAAATGTGTGGGCTGTTGCCGCACCTGCATCCATAATGCACCAGCGACAAGCGTGCGTCTGTCTGTTAAAGGGTGGTTTAACCCTCAAAGTGCGCTCCACAAACAATCAAAAAAATTCTTCTTTTTTTTTCTGTCTTTGTGAAATGTGTGGGGTGTAGCCACACCTGCATCCTTAATGCACCAGCGACAAGCATGCGTCTGTCTGTTAAAGGGTGGTGTATCCCTCAAAGTGCGCTCCACAAACAGTAAAAAAATTCTTCTTTTTTTTTTCTGTCTTTGTGAAGTATGTGGGCTGTAGCCGCACCTGCATCCTTAAAGCAGCAGCGACAAGCGTGCGTCTGTCTGTTAAACATTGGTGTCACCCTCAAAGTGCACTCCACAAGCAATAAAAAAATTCTTCTTTTTTTTCTGTCTTTGTGAATTGTGTGGGCTGTAGCCGCACCTGCATCCTCAAAGCAGCAGCAACAAGCGTGCTTCTGTCTGTTAAAGGATTACATCGGTGACAGCATTCAAGTAGGCATGTCAGATAGTCTGTACATGTACTGGCAGGAAAAAGAGGCAATTTGGAGGCCCCTGCACAAACTGGCTCTATTTTAACTGAGTTGCCCCCACCTCCAGTGTGCACTCCGAAAGAGTGTTTAGTGCAGCCGGGAACCTTGTCAGCGAAAGGCGTAGGAGGTTGCTTCCACAAAATGTGGAGAAGATGATGTTCATAAAAATGAATTATCAACTCTTCCAGGGAGACCAGCCTCCAGAATGTACAGAGGGACCTGTGGTGGTGGATTCCAGCGGGGACGAGTTAATACTCTGTGAGGATGAGGATGTACACAACACTGAAGAGGGTGAGGAATCGGTGGATGAGGAGGATGAGGACGACATTTTGCCTCCGTAGAGCCAGTTTGTGCAGGGACAGATTAATTGCCAGCTTGTTTTGTGGGGGCCCAAACGAACCAATCATTTCAGCCACAGTCATGTGGCAGACCCTGGCACTGAAATGATTGGTTTGTTAAAGTGTGCATGTCCTGTTTATACAACATAAGGGTGGGTGGGAGGGCCCAAGGACAATTCCATCTTGCATCTCTTTTTTTTCTTTGCATTATGTTCTGTTTGGGGCCTAGTTTTTCAAACTGCCATCCTGTCTGCCACTGCAGTGTCACTCCTAGATGGGCCACGAGTTTGTGCCGCCCACTTGTATCTCTTAGCTTAGTCATCCAGCTACCTCGGTGCAACCTTTTGGACATAAAAACACTATTGTGAGGTGTGAGGTGTTCAGAATAGAGTGGAAATTAGTAGAAATTAAGGTTATTGAGGTTAATAATAGCATAGGAGCAGAAAAACCCACAAATTCTGTGATTTTAGCTGTTTTTATGCTTTTTTTTTACAAAATACAGATCCAAAACACAAAACCCAGAACTCAAAACACGGAAGGGTGGTTTTGGCAAAACCAATCTAGATCCAAAACATGAAGAAAGATCCAGATACAAAACTCAAAACACGAAAAGAGGCCGGTGCACACCACTAATATATATAAACTCCCTTGAAAAGCCTGCCTATCAAAAAGGGCACATTGCAGCCACAAAGATATTCCCCTTAGATAAACCTTTACTATACAGTTTTACCTAATATACACACAGTTTGAATTTTCAGCCTCCAAATCACCAAGTAGTAAATCTGGAGGTTTGGCTCTGAAAACTGCATGGTAAATGTGAGAGTTTGCAAATCACTGCTTAGTAATTGTCTCCTTTATAATAATGTGTACATCACAATATAAATAACACTATAAACACAGAAAGAAATCAGGGAAATATCATCAGCCACTTTTGACTGGGAATAACAATTATAAAGCCTAGCTTTTATTGATACATAAGTAAATTTGGTAATTCATTTAAGTTTGTGTAAAGTGTATTCTATGGACCTGATTCCGAGATTTATGCTAATGATATTACAACTGATATCTCTTACAGATCATAATTGCGAAGATATGCTAATATCTCCATAGCTTACCCAAGCACAGGTACACCCACTGTTGCCTTCTCATATCCGTCCGATGACGTGCAACATTATAATTGGGAAAATTGATGTAGATCAGGGAGCCATGCAGCTTCTGAGTGAAGTCTGACCTATCTTAAATACTGTGTCTCTGCTGCTGTGAAAGAAATCACAATGGCTAATTTATGCACCCATGAAATGGAATTTAAACGTTCCTGATATGCCTGCATTTATCCAGACACCAGTTACCTCCACCAATCGCAGACTACCTGTAACCCACTTTGTGAGTGAATCCTCTCTGTGAGCATAATCGCAAACCATTCGTTGCACATGTACTGTATGGCTTACATGTATGCGCAATGGCTAAAATTCGTTCAATCGCCTTAAATATCAACATTGCATATATTATCGAATCAGGTCCTACAGTGTGTACAAAGGAATATTGAATAATGCCAAAAAGTCTTAAAGTACTAAAAATATGTTGTTTGAATGAAACATTGGGCCAAATGTCTTAGGGTGAGAGTTTAGAAAATGTGACAGTTTAGCAGTAAACTCTCACACTTTTTAAACTCGGCCAATGAAATAGTATGAGAACATGCAAACTCACCTGTTTTTAGACTCTAAAAACTCTCACGATTTAAACTCTCATCAAGATGTTTTCCCGTTTTGAAGATAAAACTCGACTAATGTGAGAGATTACTGCTAAACTCTCACATTTTCTAAACTCTCATCCTATTACATTTGGCACAGTGTGACAATAATTCACAAAATAATCATGAACTTGTTTGAAGTAGGAATACAATAACAATTATGGGCAATTCAAAATTATAACTGATAATGTAACAGAAAAAATATCCCAGATAAACTGAGCTATAGTACGTATATAGAAACCGGATATGAGTGCTGAGGATATTTAGCAAACTTACAGTATATAGATTCTAAAATCATTATTGCCTTACAGTGCTTGTTGCAGAGAGAAAAGCTGAACATTTTTTTTATCTAAGCTTTACCAGTAGGTTATTAAATTATCTCGAATTAGTTATATTGTGTTCAGAAATGAAAAAATAAAAACTAAATCATTGAGGTTGATTTCCTAGATATTGAAGTAGTATCTGCTGTATCACTGTAAAAAACAATATTTAACCCCTATCTCAAATGCACACATTTAGCAACAAGAGTTATACTCTACAGTAAGGGGTAAATTTAATAAGATTCAATTTGGTCCCGATTTGTCCCATTTTTCAACTCGGAAAGGATTGATAAAAACCATCCATTTTTTTCACTTCAAAAATCGGGAATTTACCAAGCTACCGGTTTTGACAGGATCGTTTTGATTGATGGTGTATTTGGTGGATCCTGTCCATTTTGAAGTGCTGATTTAACTGCCCGAATTTCTCTCCCAAACAAGCATGCTGCACATATCAGTAAAATATGGGCAGACTATTTTTTAATTTTTTTTTATAGTTCGGGTTTATTTTTGGTTAAAAAAATTATGTGAGGTCCCCCCCCAAAAGGCTAACCAGCCCCGGACTTGCCAGCCTGTCCTGGTACCTAAAATTATGGGGGAAAAAACAAGTAGGGTTCCACCATAAATTAGGTACCAGCACCAGGCTGCAGGGCCAGTCCTGGTTTTAATTATAGGGTGCAAAAAATTGCATAGGGGCAACCCTATAATTAAAACCAGCACTGGACCCTTTCTAGTGGGGGGCTGATGCCACAGCCAGGGGAGCCATTTCACTGGAGCCCCCAGCTGCAGCATCAATCCTGATGCTAGTCAGCCCAGGCCAGTGATCCCTGGGGAGTTGGGGATCCCCCAATAAAGGTGTCCCCCTCTCCAGGGCACCCCTGGCCTAGGCTGATTGCCAGGGGCTATCCCCACCACCCTAGGGTGGTGAGTGGCGAGTTGATAGTGTTTCTGGTGTGTAAAAAGTAGAATTAAGAACATTGTCTTTACAGTTGAAATGCAGGTCCCAGCAAGCCTCCCCTGCATGCTGGTACTTGGAGAACCACAAATACCAGCATGTGGGGCATTATGGGCCCACTGGTACCTGTAATACACTTGTAAAGAAATGTGTAAAAAAACACAAAACACTGCTTTGAGAACCACAAGTACCAGCATGCGGGGGAGGATTGCTGGGACCTGTAGTTCCACTGTAAAGAATGTTTGTATTTCTATTTTTTACGCACTACATACACTATCAACCCGCCACCCACCACCCTAGGGTGGCGGGGATAGCCCTGGGCTATCAGCCTAGGCCAGGGGTGTCCTGGAGAGGGGGACCCCATCTCCCCAGGGATCCCTGGCCTGGGCTGACTCGCAGTCAGGACTGATGCAGCAGCTGGGGAGGGCTAGTGAAAGGGCTCCCCTGGCTGTGGCATCAGCCACCCTGCTAGAAAGGGTCTGGTGCTGGATTTAATTATAAGGGGACCCCTACACAATTTTTCCCCCCTATAATTAAAACCAGGGCTGGCCCTGCAGCCTGGGGCTGGTACGTAATTTACGGTGGAACCCTACTTTTTTTGTTCCCTATAATTTTAGGTACCAGGACAGGCTGGCAAGTCCAGGGCTGGTTAGCCTTTTGGGGTGAGACCTCACGTCATTTAAAAAAATAAAAACTTAATCCTTAGAACACACTTGCTATTCAGAAATATACACAAATCACACTGATTTGTGTATTTTCGATGGCAACTCGCAGCTCAGGAGGTGGTGTATTTAAAACTTCTATTGAGTTCCCGATTTGATTGTAAAAGGGGCGACTTTAGCAAAATGAATAATGATAAATTTCCGATTTTTATTAAAAAAATGAACAGTACTTCCGATTTGAGCCGATGGTGATATAATTTCTATTGTTCAAAACAGCCGAATTTGTGGCATTAAACCACCCGATTTCAATTTTAAAAAATTAAGAAATCACCCGACTTTAATGATACTAAATTCCCGATTTGCAAAAAAGTTATATTAACACCCAAATATTCAAATCGGGACAAACACAGATCTAAGTAAATTTACCCCTAAGTGTGTGGAAGCTACATAATAATACTGACAAGGCACAATTATGTTTATAACCAGAATTACTCCCAAGTAATATTGCAGTAATATTTTTCAATCCTCCAGTTTTTGTGCTACTTATCATATAGTAAACACACCCTATTTTTCATTGACAGGAGCAGTACTCAGTTTGGAGTTTAAATGTCACAACCCATCTGTGACATGGTTTAGATAATGTATTCATCTGGTAGTTGGCAAACTGTAGCATGTCTCTTACGCTGCGCAAATAGTGTCAGTGTGCATTGGTCCCTCATTAAGTAAATATATGTTAATAATTGCCTTTGTTTTAGGAAAGGATCCCATTCTTAGAACACTGTAGCAAACCCAAACAGTGCTGTTCAAGTGGATATGATATTCATTTTCTTTTCTTATCTCTGGACTTTTGCAAACATACAGTCTGTTCACGCTTGCCTTTTGAGAAAACTGTCCCTACGTGGCAGTAACCTTGTTAAGGATACAGCTGTTGCTGTTTTGAATTGCTTTCACCATTGAATACACCCCTACCTCTGTAGTGTATGCATTCGGCATCCCAACCGCCAGGATGCCGACGCTTAATCACCGGCTCGAGGATACCGATGCTGAAGGTAAGTAACAGGGTTGGGGGAGGGTTATGTTTAGGGGTTAGGGATAGGCACTAGGGGGGAGGATTAGGGTTAGGTACTAAGGGGGAGGTTAGTTTCAGGCACTAGTGGGAGGTTAGGGATAGGGACCAAAGAGGGAGGGTTAGGATTAGGGTAGCGAGAGGGGTAGGATTAGCAGACTGAACAACAAGTGTCAGTAAGTTAACCCTGTCGGGATCCCGGCATCGGTATTCTGACTGACAGGATCCCGACTGTCGGAATTTCATAGTGATTCCCACTGTAGTACCACTGCCACGCATCACAGGTGCATATTTGCTGCTGTGCTAGTATCGTCTTACATTACAGGTTACTCTGGGCCTGATTCAGAAATGGATGTAGAACACATCGTTACTAGGTTTTTGGAAACAGCAGCGATGTGTAAATATGCTAATGCTGCAGGAGGCATCTGAAGGAAAAGACACCTCTAGTCAGACTATGTGATACGAGTGCTGCATGCGAAGGCACAGCATCGAATCAACGTAGTCAACCTCCCCACCCTTAGATGGCCACAGCATGTCAATCATTCTGCGGCTTGGAAGCATTGCTTGGGTGCTCAGAATGGGTCTTGCGCAGGAGCTCCACCAACGGAGATGTACATAAACCATCGGGGTTTATGTACATCTTTGAATCAGGCCCTCTGTTATAAGAAGGGCTGGAGATGCCTGCAAGACAGGAGCTTTGCTGCTACTTACTTTCATCAACTGGTGAGTGGTCCATTCTCAAATGGATGCCTTGTGAGTGAACACTGTTGCTGACAAGATAGGTGTGCTCTTGTCACTGCACCCTTGACATTTTCCAGTACAGATGGCTCTGCAAGTAGTTAAGCTTCAGACGCCACTGGACAAGTGCCTCACCAATGCTCACATCCACCTTCCACAGACTAGCATGTTTTGAGGTGGATATTTACTATGAGGATCCAATGTTCTTCAATGGTGGTACACACAGTTGTATCGGTGTTGGCTGTTGGATTTAATTTTAAGTATTGTCTTACTACATACACCACTGTCAGCCGCTTGAAATATAAATATACCAGTGATATTTATTTTGAATCATTACCATCACCACTTGCTCCTTTATCTGACCGTGCTACATCTCGAGGACTACAGATAGAGGCTACATCAGATCACAAAAGTAAGGAACAGTGAGCCTTAATCATTAGTCTGTTGTGCCACTTATTCATGCTCTAGTAGTATTTGAATGATGAGTGTGTTTATTCCCTGTCCACAGTTAAAATCCCTAATGTCTAATAAATTCCCACCCCTTCCCCAAGCAAGAAAAATATCTTAACCATTACTATAATAAAATAATGACACAGAGACATATGTCAGTAGAAAAGAAATGTCAGCTAACTTACACTGTAAACTAAATTAATTAACTAATAAAGCAAGAGGGACAGATAGAGTATGGTGGTGAACAAAGAACGGCCTCACTAGGCAATATCACCCTCTGCATCACTTCATGTCTACAAAGATGGGAGGCCCCCTGCCCAAGCCATCTCCACTCTTAAGGTATTCACCTCCCACACCAATGACAGGCCAACCTGGACTTATTTGAAAACTTCCCAGGTCTCTTTTTCAACTATTTCCATTTTTGTTTCAAACACTTTATAATTCTTAAATTTCCAAATATTGTATCTGGGCCGACAAAAACACCTTCTTTTACTTTTGCTTCTGACAGTCCAGAAAACTTGTTGCACTGGTATCGAAAACTCTCTCCTTCTCTTGAAAGAGCCATTACAAATTGTTTCATCAATCCAAGCTTGATCTGAAGTGGAGGCTGGAGGACTTTCTATAGATCATCCAAACTTTGCCGTCCACATTTTGCTACCAGGTTGTAATGTTACCCTATCTTCATGATGACTCATGACACCTAATATAATCATTGAATAGCCAACCCCACCGCTCCCCCTTTAATACCTTTTTGTTCTTAGAATGCTACTTCATCAAAACTTGATCAAATGGTAGTATAAAAAATGTTCTCAAAGTGCTATAATTTTGTTTTAAAGCTTAATTCTGGAAATACTGAAAAAGAAAATGTGAGTTTGTGGGAAAATGGTACATGATGGAACTTTTTTAGTATGTTTTCTGAAAATAGCACCCAAAAACCTATAAAAATCAGCTATTTGTTTTCAGTTAATTTTTCTATTGCAGACCTATGAATCATTATGTAGCATATATTTTTTGTTACACTCCATTTACAGGACTATGTTATCATATTTTCAATAATTGATACATTTTATTTTCATTGTTTTCATTACCTACTGCTACAACATTGTTATTTGTACTATTAATTTACTACAGATTTGTTCAGATACCTTGTAGCTATATTGGATTTTTATATGTAATTTGATATCTATTTTACTCCCTGGCGCATTTTTTACTAATACTGTGTATTTTGTTTATGTACTTTATTTTATTATATTAATTATTTATATATTTTGAGTGATTCTTCCTGCATATAGGCACCAGCACCTTCCATATATTTGGTAATTGCTATATTTTGCGCTAACAGCAGCAGGTGCTTTAATTTCAGGTTGATTGGAGTTGTCAGTGTCTTTTTGTGAGTGCAAACAGTCTGTTGGTACCTGCAATAAAAACAATGTGATGCTTTTACTAATTAGGCAGTTAATTACATGGAAAGTATAGGTGCACCTAATAAACTGCAATGCAATTTTACACATGAGTGCTGAGGAGGGAATAAGTACTGTATAATTATTTAAAAATAAAGGAGTTTATTTATTTGTACATATGGTAACCCATAGAAACTAAACAGAAAATAGGACTGGCACGCTAGCACAGTTAAAGGCCCGTATTCAATTTGATGTGGGGAAAGCCGAGATCAGCGAAAAAGTTTCGCCGATGACGTCTTTTCACCAGGAGAAAAGGAATCGCCGTATTCAATTTGAAATACTTTCCACCTAGGCAGAAAGTCAATGCAATGTAATAGGCGAAAAAGTTTTGCCTATGAATAGTAGGCGGAAAAAAGTGCAGAATTGTAGTTTTGGGGTGCAACATTGCGGGAACCCCCGTGCAGCCTTAAGACAGTCCCCCAAAGGTAAACTGTGTCAAAACATTTTAAAAAAGACTTACGGACAACAAAAAAATGGCTTTCAATTTCGGGGTGAAAAAATCCAAAGTTAGGGGGCCAAAGTTAAAAATTAGCGAAATAGACTCCAGGGGGGGCCCCAAGTATGCCCCAGGTGTTTATTTGATTGCAGGTGCTTGCGGCAGGTGGATTATTCATGATTTTATTACCTACACTTTAGCAACTTTTAAATATGCTACCCCCCATTTTCAAGTACCCCAAATTTGCTGGGATTAGTTATTTTCTTCAAAAAACACTGCTAAATGGTATTCTTCACCACTTCTGCAAAAACTCTATAGAGCACCTATTGAGACCATTTAAAGTGGCCAAGTACCTTCAGCAGGTCTATTCGAGGGTACCCATAGTGAGCCCCCATGTCAGTGCATCTTTTGGGGGTGTCAGGCTGAATTCCCCAAATCTGACAGCACTTTTCGCCTGTTTCAGTATTGCCGGGTGCCATTTTCGCATCCTTTCAAATTGAATACAGGGATAAGCCAGGACGAGCGCAATACTTTTTCACCTGCAAAACACACAATGTAGACGAAAAGTGGGCCAGGCAAAAAAGTATCGCGGAAGCAAAAAGTATTGAATACAGGCCAAAGAGTGAAAGTAAATAGCTGAATAGATGCTATGGAATTTTACATTTTATTATAAAATAACCCGAAATACTGATCTCAAAATTTTGGCTCAAAATTTTTTTACAGGTTGAGTCTCCCATATCCAAAATGCTTGGGACCAGGGGTACTTTGGATAATGGAATATTCCGTATTTTGGAATATTTGCATATCATAATGAAAAATTTTGGGAATAGGACCCATATATACACACAGAATGCATTGATGTGTTATATACACCTTATACACACAGCCTGCAGGTAATTTTAAACAATATATTTAATAATTTTGTGGCTTAAGCAAAGTTTGTGTACAGAAATGAAATTCATTTATGTTTCATATACACCTTATACACAAAGCCTGAAGGTAATTTATACAATATTTTTAATAATTTGTCCCTTAGACAAAGTGTGTGTACATTGAACCATCAAAAACTAAAGGTTTCATTATCTGAGTCATGCCAAAATTATTCTGTATTTCGGAATATTTGGATATGGGAGATTCAACCTGTATTAACTACATTTGTTAATTTTACTATGTGTCGCTATAAGAAAGCTCTTTATCCAGCTAATGTTGCTTTCAAAATATAGGGGTTTATGTATCAAGCAGTGAAAAGCGTGGAGCAGTGGACCAGTGGAGAAGTTGCCCATAACAACCAAACAGCTCCTACCTATTATTTTATAGACTGTACTTGTAATGACTACTTCAAAGCTGATTGGTTGCTATGAGCAACTTCTCAACTTGTTCACTTCCCCACGCTTGATACATAAACCCCATAGTATGAAGACAGCAGACAATGACCACTTTTGTCTTATCACTACTACTGCTGATCTTTTTTATATACTGTATATAATATTGTCTGTGAAATAGCAGTTCACATACAAATTACATTATATTTGTGGGAAGATACAAAAATGTGTTTCTAAAAAAATATATATTTAAAACATATAACTGCTTCCTAGCATGTGGGATATTCCGTGTCAGAGAACACAATATTTTGTTTCTCTCACTGTTTGCAGGGCACTGTCTAAGGTTAGGCCTTTCAATAAACCAATCCGTATTTATAGCAAAAATGACAGAATGAGGGCATAATGATTTAGATACTCTGCATATACAGCATTTGTGTTTTATTTGTTGCCATGGTTTCTAACATTTCTATGCATTGAAAATATTGCATTATGTGGGATTTACAAATTTTAAAGCTGTGCATTAACAAGTCTGTTATCATACAATATGCATGCACATATTCTTAATATGCCTGGGACTTATTGCAGACCATGATATTTTCACAGGCTAATTATTCTGATTAAAATGAAAACAGTTCTTGAAACTTATTTATTTATTAGCATTTATTTATATAGTGTCAGCATATTCAGTTGCGCTTTAAAATATTTGAACAAATCGGTAGTAAAACAAGACAGGGTAATAAGAGACATAGGGACTGATTCAGCTTTGTGAACAGAGTAAGATATAGCAAGTAATACCCCTTTAACACTGCTGCGATAACCCGGGTTATTGCTGGGTCTACCCGGGTCACAGCTCAGTGTAAAAGCGTCCCTGAAAAATAACCCAGGTCAAGTGATCTGGCAATCCAACCCAGGTAGCTACCAGGATGGACCTGGGTAGTGGTGCCATATAAACGGCGCAACCTGGCTTACCCGACCTGGGTCATGCCTAAAATGAGCTCCTTGGTGGTTGTGGAGCAGTCACCTCCCACTTTGTATGACCTCACTAGTTTAGCAGGGCAGACCCGGGTTCAGTGTGAATGGGGCTGACCTGAAAATAATTCACATCAATGGTGCTGTGTAAACAGTGTCTAACCTGGGTTGTAAGCATGTCTGAAAACCCAGGTTGGACCTTGGTTTTTGGTGGAAAAGAGTTATAGCCGTGCATCTTGTCAAAACCATGCTGCACTGCAGGTGGGGCAGATGTAAAATGTGAAGAGAGATTTAGATTTGGGAGGGAAGTGTCAAAACCATACTTGCCTACTCTCCCAGGAGTCATGGGAGGATCACAATATTTCAGGTAACCCCCCACACCCCTGAAAGAGTAGGCAAATCTCCCTCATCCCGCCCACTTCCTAGTGAAGTGAGCAGGATGGGGAGATTTTCAGAGAAATGTGCGGGTCTGTAGGGAGGGGACAGGTCTAAATTACACAAATAGTCTGGCCTACCCTCCCCGAAGATGAGAGCAGCAGGTACCCTGAAAAGTCGGTAAGTATGGTCCAAACTGAAATTTAAATTGCAATGTGAAAATAAAGCTGTGCATCATTTTTGGTCTACAGTACATGAAAAGGCAGCCAGTATTTACCCCACATGCAAAAGAAAAAAGTATGTATTTGCACCCCTTGCATTGCAACATGCTTTGTCCAGATTCACAATTACTTGCTATATTTACACAATTTGCCCGATTTTGAAGAATCATGATGACAAATCATGTATAATATGCCCAAATCAAGAGTGTACAGTCACGATCACACTGCCGATGCGCTTCCCCGCTTGTCGTACATCGCATCTTCAGATCTGCTGTGCCGTAGGGCAGATCTGACAATCTGGGTCACGATGTGGTGCCGATTGTGAGTACTTTTTATTTTATGAGGTGGGTGGTTGTTGGGTCATGCATTAAACTCCCTTGCCCACCAATGTGCATCACCCACCTACCCACCAATGTGTGCCACCCAACTATAAATGCATGAACCAGCCACCGCCTGCCTATATGAGGCAGGTGGTGGCTGGGTCATGCATTAAACTCCCATGCCCACCAATGTGTGCCACCCACCTACCCACTCACTGCCCACCAATGTCACGGCTCTCCTAAAAAATACCTAGAAAATATGAAAACACTCCAAATATATTTACACGCCATAAACAAATATATTTCTGTCATTGTAATATATTTTTTTTCTGTTGTTGCAATATATTACATCAGCTTAAACTATATTAAAAACCTGTAAAAAAAAACATATTAAAAAACCAATACAAACATATTAACAACCTGTAAAAAACATATTAAAACATTTAACATTATAAATCACAAAACAATTTACTATTATAGCTGCAAATGTATATGTCCATATTTTTCTTCTTCCTAGGAATGTCTATGCATAGTGAGTGAGAGTTTGTGACTGGATTCCTAGAGATCCTGGAGTCCAAAGAGTGTTTATGGCGGATAAGCTGTAGACAATATCATAATAAGTCCCAAAAATTGGCAGCTTTGGAGGTGTTGTTGGAGTACACCAAAAAGTTTGTAGCGGATGGTACCCTGAAAACAGTCCGCCAGAAAATCCAGAACTTGCGTACAGGGTACATAAAGGAAAAGAAAAAAGTGGACGATTCCTGGCGGTCCGGAGTGGGCACAGATGACCTGTATCATCCAAGACTGTGGTACTATAACATCATGAGCATCATCTACGATCAGGAGACACAACGCCAGTCTGTCATCCTGATGGCCGAGCGAGAAGGAGAAGGAGGTGACAGAAGTGAGTTGACCATCTGAGGAGATTTTGGTAACTTGGAACACAGTTCATAAACCAAAACCTTTTTTTTAGAATAATCCCAAATGTCCACTTTAGTCAGTTATATCACAGGCAATCCTCCTGCCATGGCACCACACCTGGGGCCTGATTCAGAGCCACTCGCTAAGCCACGGACGCAGGCTTTGGGCAATAGTTGCCCATGTGCGCATGCATATGCATCAATATGTGCATGCGTGCGTCGCTTACGGCAATCGGGAATCGTGTACTCATAGTACATGCACTGGATGCTATTTTGTGTGACAGACAGTGTCGTCTATGGGTGGTAATAGGGGAAGGTGTTTTTGAATGGGGGATTGATGATGCAAACGAGGCATGTCTGGGCGCAAAAACGGAGTTTAATGGGTGTGCATAATTAACAAAGGGGCATCATTGTACACTTCACTTGGTTGTATTTCAGCCTGCCGTGATTGCAGTGCTTGCGGTAGTGTATAGTCAACCACAAGCGCTGCGTTTGCATCAGATTGTACCCGATGTACCGATGGTTACACACACTTCCTGGAGATGACGTACGCAAGTGGGCATCTGCATACACAAAGTGATCGCATGCCAAGACATAGTGCTTATGCCTTGCCGTGTGATCGCTTGCCTTGCTGGGTGTGTGCCGGATTTGCATATGCTGGGAGCGAGCATCCGCAGCTTAGCGACCAGGTCTGAATGAGCTCCCTGGTCCCTTGAAACAGGCTATATTCTCCACCCTCACTTCTTTGGCATGTGCTGTCGATGTTGCTTGAATTGGAGGTGCAGACACTGATGTAAACTGGGCAATCTCCTCCAGATGTCCTGCATCTTCTGGTCTAGCTGTGACTGGTCCCCGTTGTGTTGTTTTTCTTTGCAAAAAGTTATGCAGCACACAGCATGCCATCACGATCCAGTCTATCTTGTCCACACATAGGTTTATGGTGGTGTGGAAAATGCAGAAGCAGTTACTCAGTATTCCAAATGTATTATCCACAATGCGCCATGCCCAGGATAGATGATAGTTGTAGATCCTCTTCTGTCTGGTCAGGCCCCTCTGTGGAAATGGCTTCATCAGATGTTCATGCAAAGCAAAAGCCTCATCTGAAAACATAATTTAGGCTGTGCTTTGTCTCATCCAGTGACTGCAAGTTGAGGGTTTGTTGGTGAGTTTCTGGTAGAATGCCCTCTTTTTGAAGGACCCACCATCCAAAGCATGGCAATTCTTGCCAACATCCACAAACACAAATTCGTAGTTGGCATTCACCACTGCAATGACAATGATGCTGAAGAAGCCTTTATAGTTGTAGTAATATGACCCGATGTTGGCAGGTGGGGTTGATGCAAATGTTTTCCATCGATGGCTCCTCCGCAGTTAGGGAAATTCCAACGTTGTTCAAACACTTCAGCGATGCTCTTCCACTCCTCCACAGTGTTTGGAAACTAAAATTGTAGAAAATGGGTTAAAACATGACATATAATATTTTTTCTCCATTTTTTTTCCTATATAGACTCCCACCCAAGAGCCGACTTTGTCCTCTACTCTGGACATCAGTCTGATCAGGGACAATGAGGTGGATACCTTATCCCCATGCCCAGCAACCATTCAACTCCCCCCCAACATCTTCCACACCTCCCCCCCCAAAAATGGCAGAGGAGAAAGCAGCAGCAGCAATACACAGAGCCAGTGGACATGTTCCTGCTGCAGGTAGAAAGAATCCTACAAAAAATATCCTGACGACACGGCACATACAAATAGCGCTATGCGCACAATGAATGACCAAACAAAGAAGGTTTTCCAGAGGCTGATGTATGAACTGTTAATTAGGTCTCTAAATTCACATTTATATGGTTCAACATATATAGCAGACCCTATTCTGTACTCACCTATCCCAACCACCTCTGTGAGCCCCCCCAGCTCAGTTGGATACTACCCCCCCAGCCAGTACCCCTTCCACAAGCCAAACTATTTACACTGCTCTGCAGGAAGCAGGGGCTGATTTGCCCCATTATTTTGTGTTATTGTTGCCTGTACTATCACCAAATTTTATCACTCCCAATAGGTACTGTATGCTATACGGTGGTGAAGATGCTGCTTGGACAAGGTCACTACACACATGGAGCAAGTACAGATTGATGGAAGCCGGGGCCACAATCTGTACTTGTGCCATGTGTGTATTGACCTTTTCAATCTGGCATTTGACCCACCGTATAGCATACAGCAGCCTAGATATTGGGAGATATAAAATCTGGTGATAATGCTCTTTTCTACTTTTTTATGCAAAGTTTAAAATTTATATATCAAAAAACACCTAAAATGGTATTTATTACTGTGCAGTGTTGTTGGCACAGTGTTGTTAATGCAGCCTTATTGACTGACAAAACACTTATATAAAGCCAACAATAGCCGTGCAGGTCTCTGGGATGATGATGCCCAAGGACTGAGGGGAGATGAGGGTCCCAAACTTCAGGTCTTCCAGTGACCTTCATGTAGCCAGGTACCTCAGGGTAGCCACCAGCCTCTCTTTAGCAGGGATTGCCCTCCGCAGCCTTGTGTCCTGCCTCCAGATGTGGGGGGGGTCATCATACTCAGCAACTTCTGGAAGGTACGTCATCCATGCACAGGTAGTTGTGGTAGTCGTCCGGGCTGTTCTCCTTCACCTCCATCAGCAGGGACATGTGAGAGCGAGTATCCCTTTGCAGCAGCCACTCCTTGGTCCAGCATGCTCCTCTCCTTTGCTGGGCTCTCTCATGGATCACCTTGACCCCAGCTTGGACAACCAAAAATTTTTACTGATAGGGATGCATCAGCATAGAATTCAGGAACAGGATAGAAGGCAGGTAGAACACACTTGCATATAGAACACATTTTGTAAAAGGCAAGCCAAATACAAAGCAGAGCACAGTAGCAATGTACAGGGTTCAGCAGGTATACACCTAGCCTCACTAATAGCAGAGCAGAATGTGCACAGCATAAAAATGGCACCTGCTTTTATACCCCCTAACTCACCCCACCCATTATTTAAATTTCCAACCAATCGTGAAGATCCTCATGTGTTGTATGGTTAGCTCACACTTTATCATGCACAATCTCACGATTTGGACTTCCGACATGTTGCATGATAGATCGTGAGATTTTGCATCAAATTGGTAGCTTTTTAGACCTAATCATGACCATGACTGCCGGGGAGCTCCCAGTGAGAGTACAAGAGAAATCGTACACGATGTTGGATTGTGAGCACATCGCCAAGTGTGTAGGCACCATGAGAGAGTGATAGAGATAAGAGGGGCTAGTTTGCAAGCTTACAATGTATATGGAAATAGGAATTTGATGCATTAGAACAAATGCTACATATTACAAAAGGATCCAGTCAGATACAAAAGGTGTGCTACATGATCCAATCACACAGCAATGTTGGCATGCGGTCAGTGAATTGTGTGATAACCCACATTTTGACAGCTATTCCTATTACTGGTGCGTGATGCTGCCATGGCTATTGAGGCTGCAGGGAGCTGTGGCTGTCAGAAACTATACAACACACTATGCATTGCACATACCTCCAAATATTTGGCAGGTGAGGCTTAGGATTTTGTATATGCATACAAAGATGCTTGTACAAAGGAGGGTGTGGCTGCATGTAATGGAGGCATGGCTGAGCATCACACCCACGTTACTCAACATGCTAGGGCCATGCACAGTACTTGGGCTTCCCCAGTTTCTTTCTAATTTTTAGATCTTGCATGCATTCACCTCCCAACCTTTTCTGCCCATGAGATACTGCAGTCTGGGTGAGTCTGAAAAGCTGGACTGTCCTGCCAACATCGGGATGGTTGACGGGTTTGAAACAGACAAATAAATGACAGTTGGAGAGTCAGTTGGAGGAGAAAAACAAGCAAGGGTGAAGTTACTGGAAGTGGAGAGGAAGCCACTGAGTGGGATGTACTGAAGTAAAAATGCTGCCAAAACTCAGAAAATTGCAGATTCTGGAGTTTTGACCACATTCCCCATATGTACAAAGCTCCAATAGGATCCCTCCCAGTGGCCCCCAAAGATTTGTGCAGGCCAGCGCATGAGCAGAATGAATCCTGGGTCTCAAACCAGAAGTTCTTTATTTGCAAACGAAAGCTCTTTTCGGAAGAGCTGTCCTTTGTGATTTTAAATTTGTACATGTATACCAGTGTGGAAGATGTTTCAGTTAAGCAGCTAAGAGGAGCAGAGCGAAATAGCACAATGGACCATCTGTAATTTTATTGCACCAGGAAAGTAGCAGAGTATTATTTGTGTTAATACAAAGTCCAGGTAGTCCCTTTAATAGCAAAGTATATAAAGTCTTGTTGTGCAAGCAAGGTCATTCCACAGATTGGGTGCAGCCCAATTAAAGTCCAGTAATCATCATTGGGAGCTAGTAATGTGTGATTGAGAATTGCAGTTCTTGCACAGTGGAGGCATCAAGCTGGGACATATTTAGAGATAAGCACAAAGATGTATCTTGGTGTAGTTTTGTTGATAACCTAACACTGTATGTACAGCAAGCAGAAGAAAATAAAAAGAGAAAAAATACTGTGCTGGGTTTATAGGAGCAGCTCCTTTTTATCAGAAGACAAATTTAAAACAAGTAACCGGAGCAATATGATTAGAGTTGATGATGGGTGCGGGTATCTTAAAATAAGTAATGTTAAAAACATGCAAATACCAATAGTACATAACAATTAAAAAAATATGTTTATAGCCCTTTTTTGGTAAGGGAGTCAGCATGTCCGGTTTTCTTTATTGGTACAGGATTCCAATATAAGCCTTGTGGGGGTGAGTCTAGAGGCACAGTTATCTCGATAGCTAACTTTCCCTATCTAGTACCTTATTGTAGTTCCAAATCTTCCTCCAGGCTGGTCTCCTTTCCACTCGTGCGGCCACTTCCGGTGACTGCGTCTGTGATCTCCGGTTTCCTGCTGTCATCAATTAATGCATTTACTGCATATGGCACTTTGTCAAGGTTGTAGGTTACTTAATAGGATTGCTCCTTTAATCATGAAACGCATTGGTTGAAGACAGTGGGAAACAGGAAGTTGACAGGCAATGTCACCGGAAGTGGCCACACGAGTGGAAAGGAGATCAGCTGGGAGGAAGATTTAAAAAGGGAAAGTTAGCTATTGAGATGTACTATTGGTATTTGCATGTTTTTAACATTATTTATTTTAAGATATCCGCACCCATCATCACCTCTAATCATAGCGCTCCGGTTACATGTTTTAAAAGCAAGCAGAAGTAGTTTATTTTGAGTTCTGTAAAATGTAGACAACCAATATAGGGACTAATAGAGCAGAGTAGCAGTAGATATTTTGTGAAGAATATGATTCTAGTTGCTGCATTCAAAATAAATTGTAAGGGGAATATCTCCTAAGAATCGTGTCTGTCTGAGATTGCAATCCCAGGTGTGTTTCTCCTGATTTTCTAACACAGAGATTTGCCAAAAGAAAACATGGATGTAAAAACATGATTGGATCTGCAAAACACAGTCAAACACAAAAATACAAGTAAGTACATCATCAAAACAACTTGAAAGTACTTTCCATAGACAGGAATGCAACATGGGGATTTATCATGAATTGTGTCTGTAATACAATCATAAATGGAGCAAACTCAGACTAAAATAGAAGTTTAAAATAGACCACCCCCTTAGCAGTGTTTTCAACAGAAGCACTGCACAGATCATTGTGGTCTGTGTAGTACCACTGTGCTATACGATAAAGAAACTGTTAAAAAATCAGGAAAAAAATAGCATCAGGTCCTCCCCCAAACAAATAACCGAATAACTAGCCGTGGTGCTCTGAGCCAATTCTGGTATAGTAAAATCAGAGGGAAAACAGATGTGGGGTTTCCCTTATTTTCCTATAACCATCACTGGGCTGAACCATGATGTGTAGGTAATGCAACAGCATGGAGACACACAGTGTCAGTTTTCCCTGCCAAAGCATTGTCTAGCCCCAAGGTGGTCAGCCCAGTGATAGTAATCCTTGGAAAGTGTTAACTTCAAAGAAAAATCAGGTCCCCCCTCCCGAGGATCAATCAGCCCTAGGCTTAAAGCTCAGGGCTCTCGATCACCCGTGGTTGTGAAGGGTGCAGGAGTAATGTGGTAAATTTAGTAATAATACTTTACTTCACAGTGAGACTACTGGTTCCAGCCAGCCTGCCGTGTGGTACTTGTAGTGCTATAGTGTAAGCCCCCTGGCTGGTTCAGCTCAGTGCATAGAGGGAACCTCACATTGGTTTTTCCCCTAAGGCTCCTGTCCCAGACCAAGACTCATAGGTCCAGGGCTGGATATGCTTTTGGGAGGACCCCACACCAATTTTTTTTAACCTTTTCTTTAACCTATAACACAGAAACCTATGCAGATCACACTCATTTGTGCAGTGCTTCTGATAAACACGCTGCGTCACAGGCAGCTCTATTAATTTCAGTTCAAATATGACTGATCTCAGACACTTGCAAACACTGTTACATACACAATCAAAAAACATGATTCTTAGTGAGAAAACTCACTTGTGTCCCTGTGATGCCCAGCATGTTTAAAACTTGGACAGGTGTAAATTTACCCCTAGAGGTGAAAAGTCTATTTAGGGGAAGACCAGTAAGGAGGCTAATGCAATATTCAATGCAGGCGATAATGTATGCATTAAAGTTTTTCCAGTGTGTTGTGTGATATACAGATGTACCCACATACATCTATCCTCTGTGCGCTACAAGTAGTGCCATACATAATGAAGGAGCTCCATATGACTTGATAGCAATTAGCATCTTTTTCATGTGACTGTTACACAGTGATGCAAATAGATAGCACAAGCAGCTTCTGATGATTAAAATAATAGGCTTAACAAATTTAATGCTGGACTAACTCTGGTCATTACTGTACAGTAGATATTGAGAATGAAGCTGTTCGTGGTAGAGATTGCTGGCACTGGGATCTACTTGAACATGAGACAAGGGAGCTACTGATGCTGGACTGCTTGATGTTATTTTTTTAGCATTAGTTTTTGATGTTGTCAAAAACTTTTACTGAGTTCAATGAAAATGATGTAACAGGGAGGAGATTCCTAGAGGGTTAACATCCCTACCTCTATTTTCTGTGGTGCCTTGCTTCTCGGACGTGAACCCCTTAATGTTAGGGACGCTGGTATAGAGGATCCTTGATGTTGGCCCAGCGCTTTTTCATTTATTTGCAAATGTATGTAACCAATACCTCTGACTTTCTATTATCATGTAGGATTCAAGTATTTTTGATTTAGCTGCTGTGTGCTTGGGGGCAAATTCCGTTTTCTGTGTTCAGTGTAAACCCTGCTCTTTACAAGCACCTGTAGTATATCATTAAGCTGATTGAGCAACTACCATATTTTTTGCTTGCAGTTTGGAGGCATGAAGGGAGTCAGCATTAGGAGGAGGTGCTGATCCTTATAGTGCCATGTGGAGGTTTTTTTGGGGTACCCCCAAGGTAAGTTAGCTCTCAGCTCATACATGTACTGTTATCATGCAGTACACCAATTTGTAATTATATGACCCAGAGTGGGTGCTACTATTATGTAGCAATAATTATTTTGGGGTGAGCGTTTGGGAGTGGGGCCCCCAGGTTTGTTCTGGCTGGACCTTTCTCATGGCATCACCACTGAATTCACATAGAATATTTTTTCATTTCTCTATTCGTTTGTATATTAGTTATGTCATTTTAATTCTTTTACATTTCATTAACACTTATTGATTTATCTTTACACATCTATCCTTTTACACTTCACTATCACCTTTTTCCCCTTTTCATGTGATGCCCTGGGTATGGTCCTTGGCTGGAATTTTTTGGGGTGCCTTGCTTCACAGATGTGAACCCCTTAATGTTAGGGATGCTGGTATAGAGGAGCCTTGACGTCGGCCCAGCGCTTATTCATATATTTGCAAATGTATGTAACCAATACCTCTGAATTTCTATTATCATGTAGGATTCAAGTATTTTTGATTTAGCTGCAGTGTGCTGGGGGACAAATTCCTTTTTTCTGTGTCTGGGCACACTCTGCCAGTGACCAGGGAGAGAGGAGGGGGCCCCGCATGGTGAGTGCAAATGGGCCTACTCCTCTCGTAAGCCGCCCCTGCTTGGTTCAGTAGGGCGTGTCGGTTAACATGACTAAGGACGGCATTCACATAGTCTACTTCCTCCTAGTTCATCGTGTCCGTGTTCTATTTGGGAGTTCCAGGACCGTCTGTTCAACACATGGCCTGAAGGTGAGAGGTTGCGATGCAAGGTAAGGAATGGAAATACACCTGCACGGCAGCAGGCACTGCACCACACCCCTCTTACATATGTATACTGCTCCTACAACACTTGCACTTTAATCACACTGTTTGCAAAAAAAATACATTCACTACTGAACAAAACCATACTAATTATTTTCAAACAACCAGTTTGAACAGATGTGTCCTTATATACCGAGCCTCAAAACGCCATGCAACGTGAGACACCTGGTGCGAGTGAGTGGCTCCAAGCATTGTAGCATAGCATCCTTTTCTTGAAACTTGCATCTTATTCACACCATAGACTAAGCAAAAAACACTAATCTGTACCAGAGATGCAGGGCTGCAACTTTAACCACACAGGAATTAGTTTTAAATGAGTGCAAAGTTGCAGATGAAGCACAATGGAACTTGGTGTGCCTTCATAGCTAAGCTGTATCGTAGCACTTTGTATAAACATTCAGACTCAGCTGCACAAAGATGTACAAATGTCGCATAACAAATTATTCAGTGCAGGCTCGTTAAGTAGTTTTGTCACATCCCATTAATTAAGTTGTGAAACTAAGATGCACATTCAAGTGAAAAAGACATTCAGTGCAAGCGGAGTCACATGGGACCCGTGCCAAGAAGGGCTGTTTGGCGGGACTGCGTCAATAGTACATGTTAAAAAATGAGATGTGCGCGTAGCCCCATGTTTTGATTTTGGCTCTAATTCATCATCATGTTTTGGTTTCATTTTGCCAAAACCATTCTCAAGTGTTTTGTTTTTGGGTCTGGATTTTTAAAAAATTAATACAAACAGCTAAAATTGTGTACTGTGGGCCTATTTTTGTTCCAATGGTAATAGAAACCACAAGAACATTAACTTACAGTAATTTCCAGTCAATTTTGACCACCTCACAGCTTACAATATTGTCTTCACCCATATAAGAGGCAGAGCAATGGCAGAAATACATGTCAATTTAAAAAAGAATATACCACATCTAGGAAACAGAGTGGCCATGCAGTGTCATACAGGATGGCAGTTTAATATAAACTATACAATGTTATATAATGTTTTCATTAATCAAGAAATAGATCAGAGGCCCAAAGTTAGCACAGGTAAATAGAGGAGGAAAATTTAGTGGAAGGCAGGTAAAGCACTGGCTGAGTGATAGATTACAATTTTATTATAACAATAAAAACAAAGCAATCAAAGAAAATGAAAGCACTATTAAACAACAAGCATCTAAAATGAATGGCATTGCAATATACAATACAACACTCCATGGTACACTAATATACACTGTCAAACACAAATGATCTTGGCAAAGCCTGTAATGAAAAGTGCTGCATGATGGAATTGTCCTTGGACCCTTCCACCCACCCTTATGTTGTATATTAAAGATTACATGCACAGTTTAACAAAACAAGATCTTCAGCGACAGGGACTGCCACATTTGTGGCTGAAGAGCTTGGTTTGTTTGGGTCCACACAAAACAAGCTACCAAGGCTTAAGGTGGCTAACAGTATTGTTTGTCATCTCTACACTAAAAAGATGTCATTATCGTCCTCATTTTCCTCACCCTCATAGGTGGTAACATAATCATCACACAATATTAGCTCATTCCCACTAGAATCCATCATTACAGAAGTCTCTGTACTTTGTTGCATTTGTCAGCAAAGGCCTTCCTCAAATAATTTGTAGTTAATTTTTATGAACAGGAGGATTTCCACATTTTAAGGGAGTAGCCTCCTACACCAAACACTCACAAGCTTCCCAGCTGTTTTAAACACTACAAAGTAAGAATGATTTAAAAAATAGAAGTGTTAAGTTTTTTTTATCAATTAAAAAAATGCAAAGTGAAAGAAAGGAAGATAAATCTAAATCAAATCAATATTTGTTGTGCACTCTCTTTGAAATGAAAAAAATCTATGGTCTTTCACTAGTAAGTCCATTGAAACAGACTACTACTGCTGTACGGTGTATTATACATTACATAAGTGAATATACAAAAAACAAAACTATACAAGTCCTAGGAGTCAAACCTGTGACATTTACAGTCTAAAGCTGTAGAATATTTGCTCTAGCCCATTGAGCCACCATGTCTAGTTTAGAGAGACATTTTGTCATAGTTTTAAACCTTTATGCAACAAACTACAAAATATTAAAAAGGAATAATAATATGGGATTTCACTATCAAGTCCATTGAAACTAGGGGTGTGCACCGGCCACTTTTTGTGTTTTGTGTTTTGGTTTTGGATCTGGATCTTTCTTCGTGTTTTGGATCTGGATTGGATTTGCCAAAACCACCCTTCCGTGTTTTGGGTTCTGGGTTTTGTGTTTTGGATCTGTATTTTTTTGAAAAAAAGCATAAAAACAGCTAAAATCACAGAATTTGTTGGTTTTTCTGCTCCTATGCTATTATTAACCTCAATAGCCTTAATTTACACTCATTTCCAGTCTATTCTGAACACCTCACACCTCACAATAGTGTTTTTATGTCCAAAAGGTTGCACCGAGGTAGCTGGATTGACTATGCTAAGCGACACGAGTGGGCGGCACAAACACGTGACCCATCTAGGCATGAAACTGCAGTGGCAGACAGGATGGCAGTTTGAAAAACTAGGCCCCAAACTGTACATAATGCAAAGAATAAAAAGAGGTGCAAGATGGAATTGTCCTTGGGCCCTCCCACCCACCCTTATGTTGTATAAACAGGACATGCACACTTTAACAAACCAATCATTTCAGCGCCAGGGTCTGCCACACAACTGTGGCTGAAATGATTGGTTCATTTGGGCCCCCACAAAACAAGCTGGCAATTAATCTGTCCCTGCACAAACTGGCTCTATGGAGGCAAGATGTCATCCTCATCCTCCTCATCCACCGATTCCTCACCCTCTTTAGTGTGTACATCCTCATCATCACAGAGTATTAATTCGTCCCCGCTGGAACCACAGGTCCCTCTGTACGTTCTGGAGGCTGGTCTCCCTGGAAGAGTTGATAATTAATTTTATGAACATTATCTTCTCCACATTTTGTGGAAGCAACCTCCTACGCCTTTCGCTGACAAGGTTCCCGGCTGCACTAAACACTCTTTCGGAGTACACACTGGAGGGGGGGCAACTCAGGTAAAATAGAGCCAGTTTGTACAGGGACCTCCAAATTGCTTCTTTTTCCTGCCAGTACAGGTACGGACTGTCTGACATGCCTACTTGAATGCTGTCACCGATGTAATCCTTTAACAGACAGACGCACGCTTGTCGCTGCTGCTTTGAGGATGCAAGTGCGGCTACAGCCCACACAATTCACAAAGACAGAAAAAAAAAAAAGAATATTTTTATTGTTTGTGGAGCGCACTTTGAGGGTTACACCACCCTTTAACAGACAGACGCACGCTTGTCGCTGCTGCTTTGAGGATGCAAGTGCGGCTACAGCCCACACAATTCACAAAGACAGAAAAAAGAAGAAGAATATTTTTATTGTTTGTGTAGCACACTTTGAGGGTGTCACCACCCTTTAACAGACAGACGCACGCTTGTCGCTGCTGCTTTGAGGATGCAAGTGCGGCTACAGCCCACACAATTCACAAAGACAGAAAAAAAAGAACAATATTTTTATTGTTTGTGTAGCACACTTTGAGGGTGTCACCACCCTTTAACAGACAGACGCACGCTTGTCGCTGCTGCTTTGAGGACAGTATCATATGCAGTGACAGTAGACTTGTCAGAAATTGTTGGCACGTCCTTCAGTCCGAACCAGATGTCCAAACCAGCCCTTGACTTATGATAAAGGCGCACGCTTGGCGCTGCTACTATGTTGATGCACGTGCGGCTACATCACACCCAAGTCACAAACACATTAAAAAAATAGTTTTTTATTTTTTGGAGCACTTTGAGGGTTACACCACCTTTTAACAGACAGACGCACACTTGTCGCTGCTGCTTTGAGGATGCAAGTTCAGCTACAGCCAACACAATTCACAAAGACAGAAAAAACAAGAACAATATTTTTATTGTTTGGGTAGCACACTTTGAGGGTGTCACCACCCTTTAACAGACAGACGCACGCTTGTCGCTGCTGCTTTGAGGATGCAGGTGCGGCTACAGCCCACACATTTCACAAAGACCGAAAAAAAAAGAACAATATTTTTATTGTTTGTGTAGCACACTTTGAGGGTTACACCACCCTTTAACAGACAGTTGCACGCTTGTCGCTGCTGCTTTGAGGATGCAGGTGGAATCTAGATGGGATTTGGATCCAGGGACACACTACCTCCATCAATTGTCTAAATCCCACTGCACTAATGGCGGATACCGGACGCACATCTAACACCAACATAGCAGTCAAGGCCTCAGTTATACGTTTTGCTTCAGGATGACTGCTGTCGTACTTCATCCTCATCGCTAGGGACTGTTGGAGGGTCAATTGTTTAGTAAAAGTAGTGATGTTCCTACTTCCTCTCTGGGATGATGAACAACTCCCAGCAGCAGCAATAGCACTAGGAGGAAGTGGTTCTAGATCTTTCCCTATTTTATTTTTATCGGAGAAAGTTTGGTCCTCCATTTATGTTATATTGATATATACGTGCGGCTAAAGCGCACACAAACACAGAAAATATTTTTTAATTTTTGCTGGAGAGTAGTGCACTTTGTGGGTTACACCACACTTTAAGATATGAGCCAGCCTGCTCTTTACCTATGGGACACAGGCGCACGCTTGGCGCTGCTCCTTTGTTGATGCACGTGCAGCCACAGTGCACACAATTCGCTAACACAGAAAATATATATTTTTTTGGTTTGGAGTGTACTTTAGGGGTTACAGCACCCTTTAAGGGTCAAGCCAGCTGGCCCTTTACTTATGACACAGGCGCACGCTTGGCACTACTTTGTTGATGCACGTGCGGCTACTGCGCACACAATTCACAAACACAGAAAATATATTTTTTTTTGGTTTGGAGTGTACTTTGGGGGTTACAGCACCCTTTAACGGTCAAGCCAGCCGGCCCTTTACTTATGACACAGGCGCACGCTTGGCACTACTTTGTTGATGCACGTGCGGCTACTGCGCACACAATTCACAAACACAGAAAATAATTTTTTTTTTGGTTTGGACTGGAGTGTACTTTGGGGGTTACAGCACCCTTTAATGGTCAAGCCAGCCGGCCCTTTACTTATGACACAGGCGCATGCTTGGCACTACTTTGTTGATGCACGTGCGGCTACTGCGCACACAATTCACAAACACAGAAAATAAATTTTTTTTTGCTTTGGACTGGAGTGTTCTTTGGGGGTTACAGCACCCTTTAACGGTCAAGCCAGCCGGCCCTTTACTTATGACACAGACGCACGCTTGGCACTACTTTGTTGATGCACGTGCGGCTACTGCGCACACAATTCACAAACACAGAAAATAATTTTTTTTTTGGTTTGGACTGGAGTGTACTTTGGGGGTTACAGCACCCTTTAATGGTCAAGCCAGCCGGCCCTTTACTTATGACACAGGCGCACGCTTGGCACTACTTTGTTGATGCACGTGCGGCTACTGCGCACACAATTCACAAACACACAAAAAATATTATTTTTTTAGCACTTGGGGGGAGCACCCCTGATGGACAGAGCACCCCCTGGACAACACTACAGCACCCCTTTAGGACTGGGACACTGCACAGGACTTTGGAGTGGACACAGCCCCTATGGAGAACTGACTGCACAACACAGTCCAGCCAGCCCCTATGGACTTTGAAGTAGTGGACAGTGCCCCTATTAACAACAGCAGCACAGCACAACACAGCCAGCCCCTATGGACTTTGAAGTAGTGGACAACAGCAGCACAGCGCAGCACAGCACAACACTACTCTGCACTACACTACACTACACTACACAGCCCAGCCAGCCCTAACTCCCACCCTCCCTCTTCACTGTCCACAGCCGAGTGAGAAAATGCCACCGACGCAGGTACCTTATATAGGATCCAAAACCCGCGAGACTCGGAAGGCGGGATGATGACGTTTTGCCTCGATTTCAGATCCGAGTCAGGCGGGAAAAGTCGAGCCTGACTCGGATCTGCCTCGGATCGGGTGGGCTCGGGGGGGTTTGGATTTCAGAAATCCGAACCCACTCACCCCTAATTGAAACACTAGACTACTACTGTTGCAAGGTGTTAAAACATTACATAAGTGAATAGAGAGAAAGCAAAAAAATATAAGTCTTAAGAATCTTACAAAAATATTAACACTTGGCACATTATGTATGGCGGTATTATGTAGTTAATAAATCTTTTCTACTGGATATTAAGATATATATTATTGTGTGTGTATAAATAAACATACATGTATAAATGTGTGTGTATATGTATATATATATATATATATATATATATTTATTTATATATACATAAATTCAACAGTGATGCGGCACTCACAGGCAGACATTCATGTAATACTTGCTCTGGTGCCCTCCTTGCAGGGAACAGTGTCCCTACCATATACTTACACAAGAGACGGTACTCAGAGTCCATTCATGGACGATAAAGCAGTGCTGTAGTTAATTCAATCATCATTCCATCGACAATTTGGGGCCGTATGCCCCTTCATCAGGATGTCATAGATCCTGATATATATATGATGACAGAAACAATCAGCCCTTTCCCAGGCATCAGAGCAGGTCTGGAGATCCAATGAATCCTTCCAACATCACTCAGTTTGCCTCAGGATGGCACTATCTATGAATCCAATGACAGGTTCTACTAAACAGTGGCCCATCAAAGTGAAGTAAACCATAAATGAAAAACCTGAAACAGCTCTTATGATCCCCAAAACCATTTATATTTTACATTATACAGCTTTCCAAATTATGGTTCTATTTATATCCTATCTATCTATCTATCTATCTATCTATCTTTATGTGGCTGGACATATATATATATATATATATATATATATATATATATTGAAAAAGAGGGAGCACTCACCAGGCTTTAAAAGAATTATTCAAGTTTTTAATCTAGTCATAGCATGGCTTGACGTTTCGGTCACAGTACATGACCTTCTTCAAGAGACACAGCACAAGTGTATAAACAAGCACAGCAACTACCAGGTAGGATCCAGAAATAGAACTTACCTTGACACAGCCTCTTATACCCTTTAGCTAATGAGAAGATTGCCTAGGGCGCACAACAGGTCACCTCCCATGTGACTGACACCAGCATGATGTCACTTCCGGTCGCGAACCTCGCAACATAACATAATAACATGACAAAGAAACAAGGGACAAGCTGACAACAATAATAATCCATAAGTGCTCAGATCGTGTGTCAAACACGCGATCACGTTAATGTGGCAACACAGCATGTCATCACAGGCATGTCTGGGTAGTCGCAGTTAACCTCACTTCCCCACAATAGTGTTGGTAGCCACGGCAACCGACAGAAACCAGATGTGAACAAAGTAAACATTCGGTCAGCCACGCTCAGTTGTACCTGCCCTGATATATTGATGGTAGTCACGGCAACCAAAAGCAATCGAAGCTCTGAAACACTGAATCAGTCAGAGCAATGTTGTAAGCAAGTTGTCAAGACAACAGAATTATAAGAGCAGCAAGTTAATAAATTAGCCGCAAACACAGCTAGTACTGAAGCAGACACCCCTGGTACATATGCAGCGTACATACACAGGTGCTGCATAATTAGTACAATATGGTCAGTAGAGGACTGAAGTATAAGGTCAATGTAGAAGCCTTATATTGTAGTAAGGGTATAGAGGCAAGTTGTGTCACTGTATCACATAAAATACATTTTCACAAACAAGTGTATAAAGCATACATAAACATACAGATAGAGAAAATTTAAATATATATATATCAACTAAATTATTAAGCACAGGGTCATTGGAAGGTGGCAGCACAAAAACAAGAAAAATAAGAAAAATATAGAGTTAACGTAAAAAAATATTGAATGGGTTGTTCTCATTCAAACCCTTAGGTATGAGGGTCTCTAGTTGAAAAATCCATTTGGTTTCCAGTTTCTTAAGCAAAAGTGATATCGGTGGAGGTATCCAATCGATGATGCAATATTTTAGCGTAGAAACTTGATGTTGTAGAGCTAAAAAATGTCCAGCGACTGGTTTATCAGTTCTTCCACAACTAAGTGCTGAACAAAGAGCACTTGGATGGTTTGTCATCTGTTCTCTGAAAGGGCGAGTGGTAAGGCCAACATAGGCTAACCCACACGGGCACGTAAGTAAGTAAATATCGTGGTCCATCAGGCAATGTAATTTGTATTTTATTTTAATAGGCTTTCCACTATGAGGGTGTAGAAAAGACGAACCTGGCATCATAGACCTACAGGTGGTGCACCCTGTACACCGAAAACAGCCTGGTTTTTGTGTTCGTAGCCACGTCTGGTCTGTATTGCTGGTAAATCCCAGAGGACTCATTAGTATATCCTTCAGGTTTTTGCCATGTTTATACGCCATCAATGGAGGCTTTTCATACTTTGACCCAAAGAGGAGTCAGAGCTGATAATGGACCAATGTTTTTTCACAGATTTAGAAATAACTGATGATTTTTGATCATAATGTGTAACATAAATCATCTTGTGATTTACGTGCACTTTTGGAGCCAAAGTATTTTCTAGCCCTGGTGAGGCAACCCTCTATCGTAGAATTCGAATAGCCTCTCGATCGGAACCTGTCCTTCATTTCAATAATTTGCTCCTTAGCTTTGAGGGGATCAGAATTATTTCGATATACTCTCAGATATTGAGATATAGGTAGGCTCTCCTTCAACCGCGGGGGGTGGTTGCTGGTTACAAACAATAGAGAATTCCAATCGGTCTCTTTGCAAAAGAGTGTTGTCTCCAAGAACAATCCATTAAAGGTAATTGTCAAATCCAAAAAAAATTGTGAAATGGGATTGCATGTGTAGGTAAATTTGACCATAGAATCCTGGCCATTCAAGGCCGCCACCATCTTAATGAGTGTCTCCTCAGTATCATTCCAAATCAAAAAATATCATAAATAAAATGTTTGTAATAAGAAATTTTATGACCAAAAACAGGTACACCATAGGTATCCTCAAATTCATGTATAAAAATGTTTGCATAGGCCTTGCCAGGTTTGAACCCATCACTGTATCCGATTTTTGTACATAGTAATCACCATTATACATAAAGTGGTTCTTCTCCAGAACCAATGACAATAACTGTAGAACAAATTCGATGGGTATATGTGTATTACTCTTTTCTGTGAGAAATTTTAATACAGAACAAATCCCATGGTCGTGTGGTATAATGGTGTATAAGGATGATACATCCAAAGACTCTAGTAACATAGTGTTAGGTAGATCATGTAGTTTGGCCAGCTTGTCAAGAAAATCACCGGTATCCCTAATGTAACTAGGTATCAGGGGTACCACCTCTTGCAAAATGCTATTCACAAAGATGGCTACAGGTTGTAACAACGATCCCCTGGCAGAGATGATTTGTCTGCCAGGGGGATCCTCAAGCGTCTTATCAATTTTGGGTAGCGTATAGATATATGGACACAGTGGATGATCCACTTTCAAATATTCAAAGAGGCATTCATCAAGCCAACCATGCGATAAGGCCTGTTCAAGAATCAAATCAATTTCCCTTTTAAAAATTGGAATAGGGTTACTCTCGCACTTAATATACGTGGATAAATCAGACAATTGTCTTTTAATTTCTTTATCATAATCACAAAGATTTTGGATAACAATTGCCCCGCCCTTATCAGCGGGGCGAATGACGATATTCTGATTATTCCTGAAAGTTGAATATGCCAACCTCTGCTGTCTAGTCAAATTATCATAGTGTTTCACAGGAGGAGTTGATTTGATAACCATTTCTGTCATATGTTGGAAAGTACATATGCTAGAATTGGTAGACTGAGGGTCAAAGAGCCCTGGTCTCCACAGTAATCGCTCAGTAACTGCTGGCTCTTTGTTTTGCTCACCAAAAAATTAACGCAATCGAATCTTACGCATGAATTTATAATGATCAACTGCTCCCTGGAAGTCATTATGTATATGAGATGGTACAAAGGACAAACCCAAGGTGAGGAGAGACATTTCAGAGGGACTTAAGTTATAATAAGATAAGTTAAATATCATTGTTGCATCCGTCTATGTCTTCCCCTTCGTCTTATACCCACCTCTCCTCGGGTGGGGCCTTCGGTGTCTATTGAACCATGACCACCTCCTGTCCTGAGGCGGGTACCTAAAAAAACACTCGGTGGAAGGGTTGGAGTGGTTTCAGAGTCAGAAGCTGACTGTGAAGATGTAGAGTCAGTGGGTAGAAATGGCCTACACTGTCTTGGCCCAAAAGTTCGATGGCGTCTGTGTTCACTAGCACTGCCTGTCAACCATCTATAGACTTGATGGAACTTGTAATCATTTGATACAGTCTGTAGCTTTTTACGTTTAAATGCCACTAGGTCATTTTTAAACGATTCAACTTGCGTCTGTAATTTATCGACCCACTTGTCTGTCTTGTCTGATTTTAAATCGGTTAAGTGTGCTTTTTCAAAATTATCAATATCATCACAAACCTTTGTTAATTCACGACCCACCTCCTCTATAACCAAAATTATGAGGTCGAGGGAACATTTGTTTAGTACCCAACACCATCGGCTGCAAAATACAGCATTATTGCGGCCGATGGTGGGGACATTGTTCACCCTGAAACCCCGGGGTATTCTCTTGGATCTGTGATATTCGGAAATAAATTGTCCGTGAAGGACCAGTTCAATTTCCCTCCTTTTTAAATGTAAGATTTTGTGATACAAATCAACCGGTGTCTCTGCCGGGAGTGCATTAAATTCAGTCACATCAAAAAGCACTTTTTCAACCTCATCATCAGTTAATGGAATCAAAACATTCTGAGCTTCAAGTAATAGACCCTCATCAAAAGCTATAGCCCTATTTTGGCTCATTGGTCCACACGTTTAATTCAGTACACCAAATAAATATACAAAATATAAATAAGATGGAATGACACTGAAGAGACCTGTGCATAGAAACAAAAACTGAGAAAAAAATAAAAAATAAAAAATGTAATAAATAATTGCCCTACAGAGGAAAAAAAAGAAAAAAAGAAAAAAAAATCAGAATGTAGTGATATACAGTAGGCAAAACCAAGTCCAAAGTCCAACAAGGTAGCAAAAATATTATTTTGAAATGGATGCAATGTAGTGGATGGGTAGCACACCAGTGGGTGGAGTAAAATCTCACCACTCAAAAATACAAACTTAAGAGAAAAGGTGGCACTCACATCAAACAGAACATATCAATTGCTGGGATGTCAACCCAAAAAGTGGAATCCACAGACCCCACTAGTTAAATAGATTGAAAAAGAGAGAGCACTCACCAGGCTTTAAAAGGAATTATTCGAGTTTTTAATCCAGTCATAGCATGGCTCGACGTTTCGGTCACAGTACATGACCTTCTTCAAGAGACACAGCACAAGTGTATAAACAAACACAGCAACTACCAGGTAGGATCCAGAAATAGAACTTACCTTGACACAACAGCCTCTTATACCCTTTAGCTAATGAGAAGATTGCCTAGGGCGCACAACAGGTCACCTCCCATGTGACTGACACCAGCATGATGTCACTTCCGGTCGCGAATCTCGCAATATATTATTAAAAAGTGAAAGTTAGATTTAGGATTGTTTAGTTTGTCCCATTACTTTTGGCCCCTTAAAAAGTGGGAGGCACATATATAAACCATTGTAATTCCTACACCGTTCACCTGATTTGGATATAATTACCCTCAAATTAAATCTGAAAGTCTGCAGTTAAATCACATCTTGTTTGTTTCATTTCAAAGCCATTGCGGTGGTGAATTGAGGACAAAATATGAAAATTCTGTCAATGTCCCAATATTTATGGACCTGACTTTATATATATATATTATTTGTATATATCAATATATAATATTGATGTCATATATACAGTATATCCATAAACCAATGTGGCATTTTTGGCATCTGCGTTTAAACACTAAGATTGGTGGTGGGATTATTCACTTGGGGGCACCAGTCAAAATTTTGCCTAGGGCACCAAATTGGCTAGGGCCGGCTCTGGAGCAAACACTGAAGTAGCAGAACTTGCAGTAATAACAGACTGACAATTCAGAATGTGAAAAGTAACTGAATGAGGCTGATGCTCTTGAAGCACATGGTGTACAAACAGTTATTTACTAACAGCAAGGTGAGGTACTGTACTGGTAGAAACAAAGGGGGAATTTAGTTAGCTAAAAAAATGGCTTATATTTATACTTATCGTGCTATCCTATTAGCCAAGTTTTTTTGTAGTTACGAATATACACATGGAATTTTAGTGACTAATTTCTCACTACCTCCTAAGCAGGTGAATTGTTGGAAAAAATCCATATTTAAAGTTAAAAATGTCAGGACATGTGGCCTAATTCACTACCGATCACAACTGAGAATGGAATAGCGATTATGCACACAGTTCAATTGCGATATTATACTTATTCTATGCCATCGCTATGCTGCCAAAGCACAACATAAGCACCACCACTTTACCTTACACACATCTGTAATGATTAGCAAGACAGCAAAACCATCAGTACAATAGAGTTCCATCGCAACCTCATGCACACTTGCACAAGGTCAGACCTTACTCAGAAATTGCTAACTTCAGTGCATCGCAGTGGATAATTTATTCACACCCCTGCAACAGCATTCAAATCACTGGCAAGCCTGCGTTTCCCCCCGTCACCACCCCCAAACTGGACTTTCTGTCAATCTCTCTGTGATGGGACTGCATAGTCACAGTGATCGTAGTCCTGATCACAGTGGCTGGTTCGCGCATGCACAGAATGCAACAAATGGGCAATTGCTTGCATATTAGCAGTTGCGATCCAAGCTGAATCAGGACCTTGGTTCTGAACCATTGGGACACCCTCCTTAATGACTAATTAGGCAAAGATATATTTTTCATAAGCTTAATTTCACCAATAATGTCATTTTTGAAATGATAGAGTGCAAAGTGTAAGAAAATGGGTAAATTAATGTGGGTCAGGTATGTGGGGGTGCTGTATGGATGAGGCAGGTGTTTTTAAGATTGCAGGCGAGTGTTGGAGGCGTATTTTGAAGGTTTTTCAAAATTGACTTTAAATTACACAAATATATACTTATAGGCATTTTTTTGTACCCACAATTTAATAAGCATATTTGTTTTGCCAAAAAACACTTGCTTTTTATTATTTGACTGTTTTTGAAATATGCATAAAACAGCCATTTGACACATTTTAAGAACCCCAAATACTTTTATTAGGGCTACTAATATACTTCTATATTGTTATTCTGTATCGCTTTGCTTTTTTTGGGGTACAGACAGATTTCCCTATTTTCACTTATACTTATCGTGGGTAAAACCAGGAAGACTTTTTGCACGAATGCAGTATCTTGAAGGAAACAAAAGGGAGAAAGAAAAGATGGAGAAACAAAAATGGGTGAAAAAGAGAAGCAGGGAGAAATAAAAGAAAAAGAGGAACAGAGAAAAGAGGGAGAAATAGTAAAACAGAGAGAGAGACAGAGAGTGCCTCCTCCTGACCAGCTGGGGAGAGGGCTTCCCAGGTAACCTTTGGGTTCTCCCCAGACTCTGATTATGTGGCCAGTCCCCTGTGTGATCCCCCTGCTTACCCAATGACTACCTATGATGATAGAAGCCGCAGGTAGGATAGGCAATGACGCAGTCCAAAATCCTCCCCTGTTGTCAGCAGGTCCTCTGGCTCTGGAATGGATGTCCTTAGGTCACAGGCCTCCAGGTATTTCTGGCAGATTAGTGTCATGGCACTAGACTCAAGCAGGGTTTGTGGGTCACTCCTATGTGCATTGGGCAGCTAAGTTGCCCTTTGCTTGTAATTCATGGCTGTTCACAGCAGTTGACCATGTTAGGTGGCTTGGTTGGAGAGGCATGTCGTGGGATTCCCTCCTGGGTTGACTGTCTGACACAGCATTGCACTGTGGGGCTCCTGGAGAATTTATAGTGCACTTGGGCGGGAACGACCTAGGGTCCAAGTCGTCTGTAGAGGTTTGCTATGAGATGGTGTTTGAAAGTGAGATGATTTGTATTTGGTGGTACTGGTGCATTTTTCTGTGATTAGCGATTATTCCTTGGCTTTACTGGGGTGGGTCTATTCCAGGGGTAGTATTGGACAAGGCAAGGTGTTCGGTGAATTCTTTTGTAGCCAGGCATGTTTTAAAGTTAGGTGGTTTAGTTGTGGAGCACCCTTTGATATGGTTTAGGGATCTCCAGCTTTTTTGCTCTGATGGGGTACTCCTTACAGATAAAGAATGTTATTGTTTTTGGAGAGTGCTTTTAAGGCAATAGATAGTTTGATTTAGGGCTGGTGATGGGCTCGTCTTTTGAGAGGAGGTGACAGGCATAGTGGGAAAGAACGGTAGGACACCAGTCATTTTGCTGCAATTGATTATGGGTGCAATCTTCTTCAATACATGGTTAATTTCACCCTATTGGGTTCAGCTGCAAAGGCTTCCAGGCCGGGTCCTTTTCTGGTGTATTGGTAGAAGATTTGGAGACCCTATTTTTACTTGCTGCTATGGACAATTGGCCTTGCATGTATGTATGGTGGAGGATAATGAAGTGGCGTAAGACGATTTAGCCATCTATCGATTGTCCATTCATTATTACCAACACCAGTAGTTTAAAGATGTTTTATGTCTTAAAAAAGAGCTGATCAAGTTTTAATTGGCATATCATTGTCTATGTCTTTATTTTTAAATAAGTTATTGTTAAGTTATAATGTTGTTTAACACTGGTGTATTTCATCATTCCAACATCTGCCGATTTATGTGTAAGGATATTAATCAACTGTGTAGTGTTCTTAAAAATGATGGCTGGAGCAAACAAAATATAAGATAAGGAAAAAAAAGTGTGGAAAAAGCAAATTGTATGTTTACTGTATAAGTATTGATGAGTATGAATGAGGAATAGATAGGATGTAATATAAATGTAGATAAAGCTGGTCAAGTAAAGGAATATAAACATTAATAAAATAAATGTTGTAAAACTGTTCTATAGATATATGTGGAAAAAGTAGACATAAATAAATGTTAAGAATTATATAAAAATAAAAACATAAATATGAGCTTTTCAAATTGTGTGGCAATTCTAGCTCACTCTGTGGAATGCCCTCCCACACAAAATAAGACTTTCCTCTAGTTTCCAAACTTTCAGCATTCCCTGAAAACTCACCTCTTCAGACAAGCTTATCAATTTCCAGAATCACTTACATAACCTCTATAAGCTATCCAACTTTATTACATCCCCTCTGTACAGTCCACACATACTGTATCTTTATATACAGAATTTTATCTGTCTACACTTGATTATCCTGTTGACTCCAGGCCACCATTCCTGTGTGACTGGTTCATACTTCCCACCAAGAGCCTCTGCAATCTGGCTGGACCAAAATGCAATATGTAGCTTGTGCATCAATGCCTAACTCCCTAAAGATTTTTAGCCTGTGAGAAGGGCAATCTTACCTCTTTGTCTATCTGTTATTACCCAGACTTGTTTTATTACTGTTTGTTCCCAATTATAAAGTGCAATTGCAGAACCGGCCCTAGCCAAATTACTGCCCTATGCAAGATTTTGGCTGGTGAGCCCCCCCTTTGTGGGATCCTGAAAAGGGGTGTGTCATCACAGAAGGGGGCATGGTATCGCTGTGCTCCCATCCCATGCAGCTTTTTTCCTCCCTTATTGCTCTCCAGCCCCAGTGTAAAAACATGTATAATTAAACACCTTTTTTCTTCAACTCTATGCTCCTTCTGTCTTCTCCAGGGCACTCTTTTTCAGCTTCTTGATGTTCCTCTCTCTGTGTCAGGCTCTTCTTCAGTCATCCACCATTATAGAGCCTCCTGGTATCTTCTCTCATTAGTGCAGCATGTCTGACATTCTATAGGGCACATTATCCCCTCACAGGATAGCACCCCAGGCTCTACCCTCACTGCACAGAACCCCTCACCCATCACAGCAGCCCTCTCTCATGACAGCACCTATCACCCAGCACAGCATGTCAGCAACCCCCTCCCAGCACACACCCAGCACCCCTCACCCAGCAGAGTGTAACAGCACCCCTTATCCAGAAACAATCTCCCTGCACTACATGTCAGCACCCCTCACCCTGCTCCTCTCTCACAGCACAACACACTAAGCCCAGCAATTCTATTCCAGCACAACATGTCAGCACCCATCACCCAGCACTCCTCTCCCAGCACAGCATGTCAGCACCCATCACCCAGCACCCCTCTCCCAGCACAGCATGTCAGCACCCATCACCCAGCACCCCTCTCCCAGCACAGCATGTCAGCACCCATCACCCATCACAGCATGTCAGCACCCCTCACCCAGCACCCTTCATCTCCCAGCCCACACCCAGCACCCCTCACTCAACACACCATGTCCGTGCCCCTCACCATGCAGCCCTCTCCCTGCACAGCACCCATTTCCCATCCCACACCCAGCACCCCTCTCCCAGCACAGCATGTCAGTACCCATCACCCAGCACCCCACTCCCAGCACAGCATGTAAGCACCCATCACCCAGCACCCCACTCCCAGCCCACACCCAGCACCCCTCACAGCATGTCAGTACCCCTTACTCAGCACCCCTCTCCCATAACAGCATGTAAGCACCCATCACCCAGCACCCCACTTCCAGCACAGCATGTTAGCACCGCTCTCCCAGCACCCCTCTCCCAGCCCACATCCAGCAGAGCATGACAGCACCCATCTCCCTGCACAGCATATCAGCACCCCTCACCCAGCACCTCTCTTAGCACAACACCCTAAGACCAGCACTCCTCTTCCAGTACAGCACCCCTCACTCAGCACCCCTCTCCCAGCACAGCATGTCAGCACCCCTCACCCAACACAGCACCCTTCTCCCAGCACAGCATGTCAGCATCCCTCATCCTGCACTCCTCTCCCAGCACAGCTCCCCTCTCACAGCACAGAACCCCTCAACCAGCAGCATAGATCACAGCAGTAGCTGAGCCTGCAACACCCAGCACCCGTCCAACACACATAGCACCCTTCACAGCATTCAGCTCAGAACACATACATGCTGAACTGACTTAAACAAAACTACATTTTTACAAAACTCACTCTGTCAGCATTACTGTGAAGCAGAAGATGAGAATGCAACCACGGTGCACTCCTGCAGTTGTCAGTCAGTGCAACCAGCTGGTCTTGGATTCTGCAAAGGCCCATGGTAGGAGGAGCTGCTGTGGCTGGGCATGCGCAGTAGCCCTCCAACAGTCATTTTGCTTGTCGCCCACTCTCTGCTCCCAGCTACCGCTATTGGGTTCCCGCCCACTGCATGCTAAGCAGCCAGCGCCACACTGCCATCTGCAAAGTGCCCCTAACACTACCGCCATCCCTTGGCTTGGGATGCCACTGGGCATTCCAAATGCCACTAGGCATTTGCCTAGTTTGCTTATGCCTAGGGCGCAACGGAATATGCTTGCTCTATATAAGCAATTGTTAATAAACATATGTGCTTTGCCACTAATATCTGTCCTTTCTTTCACCATTTCCATCATTCAACAATTCCTATTATTCTCATACCTAACCACACACTCTGCTTTATATTCCTCTCGGAATTATTTTACTGTACTTATATATTCCAATAATGTTCTCCTGCAGTGTAACCCTTTTCTCCACCTTCTCTGTTTCTGCATCCACCTTCCTCTTTCACCTTGTTCCCACTCTAGCATCTCTTTTATACAATCAGTTCTTACAACTAAATACACCTTTTGTCCATCATTCCCCCTCTTTCTAACACAAGACCACCCCCAGGTTGTGTTGTGTAGAAGAACCTTTATGTGTCCAGCACATAAAGGTTCTACTATCAATGTATCATCTGGTAACACTGGTAAATAGGATTCTTATCTTCATATTTGCAGGGGAGTACTGGGTATATATCATGTGTATCATGAACCTTTGTTTGTCATCTTACACATTCATATTTTTCCTTCCTCTATACTTTATTTACTAGAGTTCTCAAAAGTCACATTATTGAATATAGAATCCCAGCCACTCTCAACTGTACATGCTTAATGCACTGCTTCCTTCTGCTTCCCACATTATCTCTACCAACAACTGTTTTATTCATTCTTTTATTAAAATCTATCACCCCAGACATTCCACTGTACACTTTTTCTTCTGCTTGTGCTTCATACATTCTATGCTATTTCCTTGTATAGGTTACTAACTTTTATTACTAACCCACTAACATCATATATTCCACTGCCAAGACCAGAACCGTGAGACCAAAGGATTATGAAATACATATGTTTAAATATATTACTGAATATACAGATCAGCATAAGTGGATGTATTGTAATTGTATGTGAATATAAACATATACAACTGTGACAGTGTTAACTGAACAAGAATTAGTCTGAGCTAGCCAGATTGCTTTATGTTTGCAGGTTCAATAAAACTAGCAAAGTCAGCAGCAGCTTTGAGCTCCAGCTACGTCCACTGCATAACCTCTTGCAGTAGGTCAAATCAAGCCTATGGCTAACATAGCTCTGGAACAAAGCTTTTTAGTAAATTGATTTGTATGCATCCATTTGGTCAGCTACTGTTGATTTTACTCTGTATCTAAGCCATTATCTATTTAACAGTTTATGATCACACAGTATTACCTTGGCATTTCAAATACTACACGACACTATGCAATTTAGAATTCCTGCAGAAACTCTTCACCTTTTCAATCATACTGTAACACAATGTGAAACAAAAATCATTAAAATAATAAGTCATATGGTTCAGTCAATAAGGGTACATTTTGGTTGGCTTCTCTAATGCATTTACTCACAGAAATACCAATGTTCAAATAAAGAAGCACTACATCAAATACAAATGCATTAACTCAAACTCTAGAAATCTACCACATCATTAACATTCTCCCAATTTGAGGACTAAAGAGACTATTCATTAAGGTGGACACATGTGGAAAAACTAGTTTCTGCCAGAGATGTGCGCGGAGACCTGTATTTTGTTTTTGATTTTGGCATAACCAACCTCAATTGTTTTGGTTTTGGCAAAATCACCCTCAAATGTTTTGGTTTGGCAAAATCACCCTCAAATGTTTTGGTTCGGTTCCAGTATTGGTTTTGGATTTCTTTAAAAATTGATAAAGCAACTAAAATAACTTAATTTGGACCTGTTTTGTTCCTACATTATTATTATTAACATCAATAACATTCAGTTTTGATCATTTTTTTACCACCTCACAGCTCACAATATTGTTTTCATCAACATTTTCCAAAGGCTGCAGTGAGCTAGCTGGCTAAACTAAGAGACAGAGAGGTGGCACAAACACATGGCATATATAGCATATCTATGAAATATAGTGGCACAGCAGTGGCAGACACGATTGCAATGTAATTAACTATATAACCTTATAGAATGTATTTATTAATCAAGAATAGCCTAAAAGAAAAAGCCTAGTAGAAAATAGAATAGATTACCAACACACTTCTCCAAACAGCAGATATCAGGTCTCAGGCCAGTAGAGGTGATTGCTGCTAGAGTTAAGTCCAGTAGAAACCAAGATCACCATCAAACTTAATCCAAATAGCAAATCACAGCCCTGAGGCCAGTACAGGTGATTGGAGGTGGGGTATTTCATGATGTATAAAGCATTTATTACTATACGGAAAAGTAAATCTTGAACATGGAACAAGTTCTTAAAAACCAAAGACCAAAAGGTAATTGTTACAAGTCCAGTCCAGGACTTGTCTCCTGCCAGTATTCCTCATGCTCCTGACCATGCTTCTAGGTTGCCAGTTGCTAGGAGACGCAGACGTCAGAGGATTTCACATGTTTCCTCCTAGTGTTGCCTGATTGGCACCTGATCCTATTTGAACTTCCTGGACTGTCACCGCCCTGTCGGCTATAGAGTTTTCATGTGGAACTTTTGGTTATGCAAGCTGCTCTCTGTGCATCCAGACTTCCAGATATATATTCTACATGCTGCGTGTATTCTGCTCACCGGCTTTTAAGTGACCCTAGTACCCTTCGTCCAAGCAACGCTGTCTCCAGGGCCCTCCAGGCCATACAGCTATCCTGCTTCTATACCATGGTTCAAGCATCGCTGTCTACAGAGCTTCCAGGCCATACAGCTATCCTGATTCTATACCACGGTTCAAGCATCGCTGTCTACAGAGCCCTCCAGGCCATACAGCTATCCTGCTTCTATACCACGGTTCAAGCATCGCTGTCTACAGAGCACTCCAGGCCATACAGCTATCCTGCTTCTATACCATGGTTCAAGCATTGCTGTCTACTGAGCCCTCCAGGCCATACAGCTATCCTGCTTCTATACCACGGTTCAAGCATCGCTGTCTACAGAGCCTCCAGGCCATACAGCTATCCTGCTTCTATGCCACGGTTAAAGCATCGCTGTCTACAGATCCTTCAGGCCATACAGGTATCCTGATTCTATACCACGGTTCAAGCATCGCTGTCTACTAAGCCCTCCAGGCCATACAGCTATCCTGCTTCTAAACCACGTTTCTAGCTACGCTGTCTAGTAGGCCCTTCAGGCCATACAGCAATCCTGCTTCAACACCACGTTTCAAGCACCGCTGTCTACTAGGCCTTTCAGGCCAAACAGCAATCCTGCTTCAACACCATGTTTCAAGCACCGCTGTCTACTAGGCCCTCCAGGCCATACAGCAACCCTGCTTCAACACCACGTTTCAAGCACCACTGTCTACTAGGCCTCCTGGCCATTTAACAACTTTAGTTTGGACTGTAAACTTACAGTATATTCTATTGACTGTCCTATGGTTTCAGCTCCTTATTGCACCATTGACATGTTGTTTTCACTGGTCCGTCATATCATTTATTTAGTAAACTGCCATGATTTAACTATACTTCTTGTGTTTGTTCTTCGATGTGCCACGTATCTCCAACACCTCCATCTCGGTCCTAGCAATTGCTAGAGGATCGTAACAGTAATAGGGTAAGAGTTTAGAAAATGTGAGAGTTTAGCAGTAAACTCACACTTTTTAAACTCGGCCAATGTAATAGAGTGTGAAAATATGCAAACTTACATGTTTTTAGACTAAAAAAACTCACGATTTAAACTCTCATCCAGATATTCTCCTATTTTGAAGGTAAAACTCAACCAATGTGAGAGTTTACTGCTAAACTCTCACACTTTCTAAATGCTTAACCTATTACATTTGGCCCCAAGTTTCCAAATGTGAGTATGCAAATGTAAACTGAATCAATACAGCAAACAACAACAATAACCATCAGGCCAATATAGGCAATTCAAACCAGAGTAACGGCCTAGTAGAAAAGATAATAATAAGAATTAACTTCTCCAACCACATTATCACAGGCCTCAGTCCAGTACAGTTAAATATATATAAAGTAACAGACTAGAGCAATGAGGGCAAAGCCCATAATGATAAGTGGTGCACTCTAGAATTGTCCTTGGGCCCTCCTACCATGTTGAAATTTAAAAAGGACATGCACAGTTTAACAAACCAAGTACTTCAGCAACAAGGACTGCTACTTTTGTGGCTGAAGTGCTTGGTTTGTTTGGGCCTCCACAAAACAAGCTACCAAGGCTTAAGGTGGCTAACATCATTGTTTGTCATCTCTACAGTGGGAAGATGTCAGTATCGTCCTCATTCTCTTCACCCTCATCAGTGTTAACATAATCATCACACAATATCAGCTCATCCCCACTGGAATCCACCATTACAGAAGTGTTTCTGCTTTGTTGCATTTGACAGCAAAGGCCTTCCTCATAGAATTTGTAGTTCAATTTTATGAACATGAGGATTTATACATTTTAGGGGAGTAGCACCTACACCAATCACTCGCAAGGTTCCTGGCTGTCCTAATCATGCTTTGTTTGGGCCCCCACAAAATAAAACATTTTGGTGGTTTGGTGAATCCAAGCTACCAATGGGATTAAGACTAAACATGTTAATCATCCTCAAAGTTGAATATGTCATTGTCCTTATTATCACCCTCACCACTAATGTTAACATAATCACAAAACTTTAGCTCATCCCTACTGGAAGCCACAGTTACAGCCTCTGGGTCTGATTTATTAAGGATCACTATTGTGATTGCAGCTCCACAATCGCATGCAGGTCTGCTGCGAAAATATGCTAATGCATTATCACAATGCCATCGCACTGCCAGCATAGAGCAACCCACTGCCTCCTGCTACCACTATGTCACATCCGTAATACCCTGCAGTCCTGCATATACATCAGTAACATTGAGTACCATCAGTCCCTCATGCAGAATTACATCAGTCCTGACCTTACTTAGAAATTGCTAACCTCGTTGAACGCAGTAAGCACTCAGGCTGCGTATGCCATCACAATCTCTAATTTATGCATGCCCATGTAATGGCGTTCAAATGCCTGGATTTCTCCAACCACTCCCACATCACCACTCCCAAACGCTGACTGCTGTCACTCACTCTGCAATGGCTTACCGTGCTCTGTGTAATTGCAGTGCAGCCTTCGCACATGCACACTGCGATGTATACACATGCACCGTACGCAACAATTGGCCAACTGCATGCGCTGTTGAAGTTGCTATACTTAATGAATCAGGCCTTCTGTTTGTAATTGGTGGCAAATATATTCCTCTTTGAATTTGTAGTTCATTATGATGAACATCAGTTCTTCCACATTTCTGGAAGTAGCCTCCTATGCCAATGGCTCACAAGGTTCTTGGCTATCCTAAACTCTCTTTGCGAGTACACAAATTAGAGGGTGGGCTCCTTAAGTACACCATATCTAGTTTATAGAAGGGGTTCCAAATTGTCTTTTTTAGTGCCAGTCCCAGTATTCAAAGTGACTGTGTGAGAGGCACATTTTTACATTATCATTAAAGTAATCCTCCACCAGTTTATCGATGTCAACTATGTCAAAATGATTCATGGTAAAGGGGTCAATATATGTGGGCATTTCTTATAAAACTGACCAGATGTCATAATGTTTCTCTCTGGTGCACTGAGTTGACTCAACATCAGTAGGTTTGTTGGAAAGGGTCATTGTTTTTTTTGGCAAAAGCATTTGCAAGAGAACCTGGAGCAGGATACGTTGTGTTATGTGCCACTTGAGCTGCAAACTTGCTTGAAAGTAACAAATCCCCCTCTCCCTATACCATAGCTTGATGTGTACACCTTGATGGCTTGTTGCTGTTTCTCCAGTCACGGAAGCATATAAAGGGTGGAATTCTACCTGGTAACTTCCTGTTGCTTCAGTAGGTGGCATGACAAATGGAATATATTTTACAGCTGCTGCAATCTTCTACATTTTGTTGCTGAATGCCAAAAAGTCCTGCCCAAACTTGTCATTTAATAAAAGATTCAGATCCATTCAAAACGTGGTACATGTTCACATTCACCCAGTTGTAATGCTTGTACATGTTTTCTTGTGTTATCAGCAGTGGTCCTTAAACTTGGTCCTCAAGACACATTTTCCAGGTCACCCAGTAGGTGCACATGTACTTACTGACACATTTTAAAAGATCCACATGTGGAGCTAATTATTTCACTTGTGATTCTGTGGGGAGACTTAGAAAACATGCACTGTTTGGATAGAGTTTGAGAACCTGTGTCTTATCAGAAATGACAAATTCTGAGGCAAGTCCTAGTGGGGTAAGTCATTTTGGTATGACATCCCTTAACTTTTGCAACAGATTGGCACCGGTATGCTTATTACTAAAGCTAATGATACAGAGAGTAGCATGGCTGTTAGTGAGATTACATTGTTTGTTAGATACTGCTGCTGAAGGTGGTACACCACCCAGTGGGCTGTTAATCTTTACTTTGACCAGTACTGATTGTCCACATATCTGTATTTAAGTGGATAATTGATTCAATGGTATATTCTAGGCAAAGAACAACTCTTTGTTTTATGTTCGGGGGCAGGTGCGAAATTGCTGTACTGGTAAATTAGAATAGAGATGGAATTTAGTAGCATGGATACATAACCTCAACTACTCTGTTAAAACCGGATGCATTGACAGCAGGTATTGGATGCAGATCTAATGCTAACATAGCCATAATGGCTTTAGTGATCTGCTCTGCAACAGGATGGCAGCGGTCATACCTGGTTCATCTTACAATAGATTGTTTCACAGACAATTGTTATTTTAAACTACTAGTCTTCTTGGGCCTCTTCTATGATGATGATTCATCCCCAACAACAATAGCCCTAGTGCACAAGGATTATTCTTAAGAATCATTGCTAGGAGAGCCTTTGCAAATTGGATGCAGGACTATCTCCGCTAATGAGGAGGTTTATAATAAGGGTGGTGGAAATTTAATTTGCTGGTAGCAGAAGCTGGACTACTTGTTAATATACATGATTTTTCAGATTTTGATAAAACAACTTGAATTAACTTTCTGCAAATTATTTAACAGGGAGGAGATACCTTGATATTTAACATTACTAGCTTTACTCATATTGACACTACAAATGCTACAGATGCCTTGACAAATGATGTCAGGATTTTAGTAAAGATATTTCCACATGGAATAGGAGAATTTTTTTATATTTTGCCCAGGCATGACAATGCTCCTTTTAGTGCTACCACTGGTGGTTGACTTACTTTGACACAAACATCCTGAAATGTATCAACTTGTTCTTGTCCATCACATTCATCATCAACATCTCATTAGTGTCAGATATACAATGAACCCTCTCATCCTGTTGCACATTTACAACTTCCACAGTAGCTGCCTTAAGTTCTGTCATCATCAGTAATTTTAATATTACACATCCTCACATATGAAAAATGTGCAAAAATGGTGTCAGAAATGTGAGCCTCACAAACAGCATTTGTGGACACTCATAAGGTGCATACACATGGTCAGATTTTTCTTCAGATCTGAACGATAATGATTTCAAAAATAGTTCAATCGTTCATATCTGAAGGAAAATCTGACATGTTTGAACGATGAACGATGTACGTTCCCGATGGTCAGATAACGATATCTGATGTGTTTGCAGTCAGTTTTGGACGATTTCAGTCATTTTAATGCAGTCAATAATCGTTCATAGTTCAAATTGTTCAAATCGTTGGTCAAATCATTCAGATCGTTCATCTGATACATCTAACAAATCTGACCGTGTGTATGCACCATTAGACTCTCCTAAGGGATCTGTGAAACTTGTGAACACACAGTTTGTTCTTCAGCCTTAGTGTTCTTTTTGTGCACTAATTTGCCTGTTTTAGAGGTGAAACATTTAGACTAAGGCCCGTATTCAATTTGGAGCGAAAGCCAGAATTGGCGAAAAAGTTTCCAGATAATGTCATTTCGCCAGGTGGAAAAGTATCGCCGTATTCAACTTGAAGGACTTTCCACTATTGCAATGTAATAGGTGGGAAAGTGTCGCCTATGAATAGCAGATGCAAAAAAGTGCAGAATTTGGTTTTGGGGTGCAGCATTGCAGGAACCCCCATGCAGCCTTCAGGCAGTCCCCCAAAGGTACACTGCATCAAACTTTTATTTATTTTTTTAAAAACTTATCACCAAAAAAACACTTTAAATTTATGGGCTGATAAAAAAAATTGTTGTGGGACAAAGTTAAAAACTGGCGAACTAGTCTCCAGGGGGGTCCCCAAGTAAGCCCCAGGTGTTTTTTTTCATTGCAGGTGCCTGCGGCAGGTGGATTTTTCATGATTTTTTAAACTTAACTTTACCAACTTTAAAATATGCTGGCCCCTATTTTCACATACTCCAAATTTGTTATTTTCAGCAACAAAACCTACTGAATACTATTCTTCACCACTTATACAAAAACGCTATTGAGCCTGTTTAAAAACACCAAACACCTTCAGCAAGCCAAATTGGGGGTAACCATAGCTAACCCCCATGTCAGAGCATTTTTTGAGTGGTGTCAGGCTGATTTTCCCAAATCTGACATGACTTTCCACTTGTTTAAGTTTCACCGGGTCCTGTTCTTTCAAATTGAATATGGGGATACACGGGCACACGCGCGATACTTTTCCGCTTGCAAAACAGATGAAGTAGGCGAAAAGTCCTGGAGACGGAAAAGCATCGCGGGTCTGCTCAAATTGAATACGGCTCTAAGAATGAGATGGTGGCGCATGCAAGTTTACAGAAGATTCAAAGAAAACAAAAATTGGTAAATACTAGGGATGAGCGGGTTTGGATTTCCGAAATCCGAGCCCCCCCGATCCGAGCTGGGATCCGAGTCAGGCTCGGGTTTTCCCACCTGGCTCGGATCTGAAATCGAGGCAAAACGTCATCATCCCGCTGTCGGATTCTCGCAGGTTTTGGATTGTATAAAAGGTCCCACAATCGCCACCATTTTTCATTCCGGCTTTGGAGTGTGCACAGGGAGGGAGCTGGGATTTGTTGCTGCTGATGCTACCATAGGGGCTGGCTGGCTGGCTACTGTTGTCCAGTGCTGTGCTGCTGCCTGTCAAGGGCTGCTACCACGAAAAAAAATTTTTAATTAAAAAACCACTGTCATAAGTGAAAACACCCGTCACTGTCATTGGCGTAGCTGTCACTGTCACAAAAAAAACAACTGTCACTGTCATCGGCTAAGCTATCACTGTCATTGGCGTAGCTGTCACTGTCATCGGTGTCGCTGTCACTGTCATAAAAAAACACCTGTCACCGTCATCGGTGTAGCTGTCACTGTCATAAAAAAAACACGTCACTTTCATTGGTGTAGCTGTCACTGTCATAAAAATAAAACACCTGTCATCGGCATAGCTGTCACTGTCATCGGTGCAACTGTCACTGTTATCGGTGTAGTTGTCACTGTCACCATCATAAAAAAATACACCTGTCATTGGTTTAGTTGTCGCTGTCACAAAAAAACACCATTGTCACTGTCATTGGCGTAGCTGTCACTCAGCATCGTTGCTGTCACTGTCATCGGCGTAGCTGCGCAGAAAAAGAAACCCACCTGTCACTGTCATCGGTGCAGCTGTCACTGTCACAAAAAAACACCTGTCACTCATCAGCATAGCTGTCACTGTCATCGGTGTAGCTGTCACTGTCACAGTCATTGGTGTAGCTGTCACAAAAAAAAACACCTGTCACTGTCATCGGTGTAGCGGTCACTATCATTGGTGTAGCTGTCACTATCACAGTCATTGGTGTAGCTGTCACAAAAAAAAACACCTGTCACTGTCATCGGTGTAGCTGTCACTGTCAAAGAAAAAACAATTGTCACTGTCATCGGTGTAGCTGTCACTGGTGTAGCTGTCGCTGTCAATTTCACAAAAAGAAAACACCTGTCACTGTCATCGGCGTAGCTGCTCAGGGTCCTGTGCTGCTGTCTGTCAATGAGGGCTGCTGCCCCAAAAAAAAAAAAAAAATTTTTACAGGGGTGATTCACTCCATAAAAATAGTGGAGGACAAAAATTTGGAGGATAAAATAGGGAAAGATCAAGAACCACTTTCTCCTAATGCTGAAGCTGCTGCTACTAGTCATGACATAGAGGATGACATGCCATCATCGTCGTCTGCCAAGGCCGATGCCCAATGTCATAGTAGAGGGCATGTAAGATCCAAAAAGCCAAAGTTCAGTAAAATGACCTCAAAAAATAAATTGAAATCATCTGAGAAGAAACGTAAACTTGCCAAATGCCAAATGGCTTTGGAGTGTGCACAGTGAGGGAGCTGGGATTTGTTGCTGCTGATGCTACCATAGGGGCTGGCTGGCTGGCTACCGTTGTCCAGTGCTGTGCTGCTGCCTGTCAAGGGCTGCTACCACGAAAAAAAAAATGTAATTAAAAAACCACTGTCATAAATGAAAACACCCGTCACTGTCATTGGCGTAGCTGTTACTGTCACAAAAAAAATAGCTGTCACTGTCATCGGCTAAGCTATCACTGTCATTGGTGTAGCTGTCACTGTCATCGGTGTAGCTGTCACTGTCATAAAAAAACACCTGTCACCGTCATCGGTGTAGCTGTCACTGTCATAAAAATAAAACACCTGTCATCGGCATAGCTGTCACTGTCATCGGCATAGCTGTCACTGTCATCGGTGTAGTTGTCACTGTCACCATCATAAAAAAATACACCTGTCATTGGTTTAGTTGTTGCTGTCACAAAAAAACACCTGTCACAGTCATCGGTGTAGCTGTCACTGTCACTGTCATAAAAAACACCTGGCACTGTCATTGGTGTAGCTGTCACTGTCATCGGTGTAGTTGTCACTGTCACCATCATAAAAAAATACACCTGTCATTGGTTTAGTTGTTGCTGTCACAAAAAAACACCTGTCACAGTCATCGGTGTAGCTGTCACTGTCACTGTCATAAAAAACACCTGTCACTGTCATCGGTGTCATTGTCACTGTCATTGGCGTAGCTGTCACTCAGCATCGTTGCTGTTACTGTCATCGGCGTAGCTGCGCAGAAAAAGAAACCCACCTGTCACTGTCATCGGTGCAGCTGTCACTGTCACAAAAAAACACCTGTCACTCATCAGCATAGCTGTCACTGTCATCGGTGTAGCTGTCACAAAAAAAACCACCTGTCACTGTCATCGGTGTAGCGGTCACTATCATTGGTGTAGCTGTCACTGTCACAGTCATTGGTGTAACTGTCACAAAAAAAAACACCTGTCACTGTCATCGGTGTAGCTGTCACTGTCAAAGAAAAAACAATTGTCACTGTCATCGGTGTAGTTATCACTGGTATAGCTGTCGCTGTCAGTTTCATAAAAATAAAACAACTGTCACTGTCATCGGTGTAGCTGTCACTGGTGTAGCTGTCGCTGTCAGTTTCACAAAAAGAAAACACCTGTCACTGTCATCGGCGTAGCTGCTCAGGGTCCTGTGCTGCTGTCTGTCAATGAGGGCTGATGCCCCCCCAAAAAAACAAATTTTTTACAGGGGTGATTCACTCCATAAAAATAGCGGAGGACAAGAATTTGGAGGATAAAATAGGGAAAGATCAAGAACCACTTTCTCCTAATGCTGAAGCTGCTGCTACTAGTCATGACATAGAGGATGACATGCCAACATCGTCGTCTGCCAAGGCCGATGCCCAATGTCATAGTAGAGGGCATGTAAGATCCAAAAAGCCAAAGTTCAGTAAAATGACCTCAAAAAATAAATTGAAATCATCTGAGAAGAAACGTAAACTTGCCAAATGCCAAATGGCTTTGGAGTGTGCACAGGGAGGGAGCTGGGATTTGTTGCTGCTGATGCTACCATAGGGGCTGGCTGGCTGGCTACCGTTGTCCAGTGCTGTGCTGCTGCCTGTCAAGGGCTGCTACCTCGAAAAAAAAAATGTAATTAAAAAACCACTGTCATAAATGAAAACACCCGTCACTGTCATTGGCGTAGCTGTTACTGTCACAAAAAAAATAGCTGTCACTGTCATCGTCTAAGCTATCACTGTCATTGGTGTAGCTGTCACTGTCATCGGTGTAGCTGTCACTGTCATAAAAAAACACCTGTCACCGTCATCGGTGTAGCTGTCACTGTCATAAAAATAAAACACCTGTCATCGGCATAGCTGTCACTGTCATCGGTGTAGTTGTCACTGTCACCATCATAAAAAAATACACCTGTCATTGGTTTAGTTGTTGCTGTCACAAAAAAACACCTGTCACAGTCATCGGTGTAGCTGTCACTGTCACTGTCATAAAAACCACCTGGCACTGTCATTGGTGTAGCTGTCACTGTCATCGGTGTAGTTGTCACTGTCACCATCATAAAAAAATACACCGTGAAGAAATACAGTGAAGAAACATAAACTTGCCAAATGCCATTTACGACACGGAGTGGCAAGGAATGGCTAAGGTCCTTCTCTATGTTCATGACTAGTGGTTCAGCTTCACATGACGAAGGAAGCCCTCCACCGCTAGAAAAATGAAAATATTTAAGCTGGCAAAAGCACAGCAAAAAACTGTGCATTCTAATTCTAAGAAGATATCACAAATCCCCAAGGAGAGTCCAAGTGTGTCGGCGGTTGCGATGCCTGATCTTCCCAATACTTGACGGGACGAGGTGGCTCCTTCCACCATTTGCACACCCTCTGCAAGTGCTGGGAGGAGCACCTACAGTCCATTTGCTGATATTAAAGCTGAAGATGTCACTGTTGAAGTACAACAGGATGAAGATATTGGTGTAGCTGGCGCTGAGGAGGAAGTTGACGAAGAGGATTCTGAAGGTGATGTGGTTTGTTTAAATCAGGCACCGGGGGAGAAAGTTGTTGTCCATTGGATGAAAAAACACCATTATGGTCATGCCTGGGCAGAAGACCAAACATTCCACCTCTTTGGCCTGGAAATATTTCAGTCCAAATCCAGACAACTACTGTCTTGCCATATGTTGCATATGTAAAGGTGTAATAAGTAGGGGTAAGGACATTATCCACCTAGGAACATCCTCCCTTATACATCACCTGCCAAGTTACTGTTACTGCCAAGTTCAGAAACTGTGGCTAAGACCGTAAGCAGTCCAGGGACACCTAAAGCCCTTTGTCCTGTTGTATCCAAGCACCTGCAAACCACACCATCAACTCCCTCTTCATCAATTTCCTCCTCAGTCAGGATTGGAAGTAATTATTTTACTAAGGAACTGACCCTCCAACAGTCCTTAGCGAGGAGGATGAAGTACGACAGCAGTCAGCCTGTTGCAAAACGGATAACTGAGGCCTTGACAGCTATGTTGGTGTTAGATTGTGCATCCAGTATCAACCATTAGTGCAGTGGGATTTAGACAATTGATTGAGGTAGTTTGTCCCCGGTACCAAATCCCATCTAGTTTCCACTTCACTAGGCAGGCGATACCGAGAATGTACAGACGCGTTAGAAAAAGTGTCCTCAGAGTCCTAAAAAATGCGGTCGTACCCAATGTACACTTAACCACGGACATGTGGACAAGTGGATCAGGGCAGACTAAGGACTATATGACTGACATCCCACTGGGTAGATGTATTGCCTTATGCAGCAACAACAGCAGCGTCACCAGTAGCAGCATCTCTGTGTGTGCTTTTTATTTCAAATGATGATGTTGGAAATCAATTTGTATAAGTGCAACCAATACATTTCTCTGTGGAACACATTCAGTATCTGAATGCTGCGGGGCATGAGTGCCCATCTTATATTATAACTGGCAATAAAAGCCATATATAAAAATTCTCTTGGGGGCATACATCCAGTTACAGTACACTGCAGGGTACAAGAGTCCATCCATTTAAAGGATGTTACAAATTATCTGAGTATGTGTTATTCAACAGCTTGGGGAACACATCCAGTCACAGGACACTACAGAATGTGAGAGCTTATGCTACATTATATCCCAAGAGCTATACATAAATTTCTCTGCTGAACACATCCAACAACAGGACGCTGCAGAGTGAGAAAGTATATGTACTACATTGTATCCAACTAATTGTGATTGGCAACATTGTGATGGATAATGTACAAACCTTTAAACCTCAGCTCAACAAGAGCAGACAGTAATTAAGAGAGTCTGAGCATTGCCCACACATATCTGAGGACAAAGATTATGTATAAACAACGAATGAGATATAGGATCATTCTAATTTTGATGAACAGTAAGGAATATACACAAATACATTTCTGTGAACCAAGTCTAGTTACAGGATGTCATGAATGGTGAAAACCTATGTGTTATAGAGATAATATTTAATTACCCTTCAATAAGTAAGTATCTACTTGCGAGGGGTCAATGAGGTTTCGATATTGGTGTGTATACCTCTTATAATTTCCAGTCTATTACATGCTGGAGTGATATGTAACACACTTGAAGTGAATGGGAGAGGAGGGAGCCCCTTCCATCTTATCCAATATATAGTGTGTCCCAATATATAGCCACAATTGATTTTTAGGTGAATTATTAAATCACCAACCCCCATTTTCTCCCCGCTACCTTTATTTTTTCTTCTGTTCCCTCTCCCCCTCCCTTTTCATTCTATCCGACTATTGAATGCAGAGTTCCACCAAAACATACTTGTTCCATATGGAATATTTCAATTAACAAAAGTATTGATGAAGACACATGGCAGGCAAGTTCTTTGATTTTATTTTTCACTTTTTCATAGTAATGTAAAACATAATCACTCTTTAACTTTATTTTAACATATATTTTGCTGTATTATGTTCCAATAGGAACAATTTTTAACGTATGTCAATTAAAAATGTATTTTAAATATAATTAAATCATTAAATGTGCATCATATAGAAGACAAGTCTTTATTTCTTTCCTACCATAAGTTTACAGAAGATGCTTCACTGTGTTTGGCCCTGGCTTTTACAATAGGAATTCTAGTGCATAAAAGAGCAGTAGCAGCACCACGAATTAGAAATTAAGGCCATGGGCTTAGCCTTTCCTTGCCACTGTGTGTGGTGCATTGCATGCTAGAAATTTTACATTTTTCAGCAGCAATATTTTCCCTTCATACTGTAGGTCAAACATTGTTTAGATTTGGAGTGCCCTTTCTTAACCCTTGAGACCTTTAAAAGTAGATATTAAAGAAATACTATTGTATGACTGGAAGCAATTGTACAGGATTGTTCCTGTACTTTTATAGACTAATTCATGATTGATTTACACCAGGACAGTAATAAAGCTACTGAACTTGAAATTGTAAATGCCACCACAAGTGAATGTACAATTAGATTATGAAATGAGGGACTGCTACCTTTACCATTCAGTTTTATTAAAATACTTAAGATGTTTTACTGAACCAAGAAAAAAAAATGTCTTTTTAAAAATTTTATTATTTTGGAGTGCAGCTGATGGGGCCACAACACCGAACCTGTATACGCTGCCTCTCAAACACACAGTCAATCTTCCCTAGAAATACTACAGTATGGAGCATATTTATTAACATTATTTTTACTAAAATAATAATTTTATTATCATATTTATTAAAAGGCAATTGGAGTAATTTTCATGAAAAATTAACCCAATCCCTTAAATACATATATTTTCCGTAAACAGATTGCATTTCCCATGCTTGTAATGAGAAAAGTTATCTGCCTGGATTTACTAAAATAATATTGTAAAAAAAATACCGGGTGGGGGAAATCCTGTGATAATAAAGCCATCTGGAGATGGCATTTTTAGGGCTTTCCCTTGGTTCCCTGACTCCTGCTCTAACAGGCAGAGCAGAGCCGGTAGCCGATCCCTGAGATCAGCTTTGTGATCTAAATAGACCACAAGCTGATCACATTAAAAATAAAATAGTTTAAAAAACAAAACACTTACCTGCATCCAGGGACCAGTGATTATTGTTCCGTTGAGGTTCTCTGGGGCTCCAGTCAGCTTGTCTCTGGGCTCCTGCACTGTGACCCTGGTCAGCCGCTGCATAGAGCAGCTGACCAGGGTCACAGTGCAGGAGCCGGAAGACCAGCTGATCTCAGCCTCGGAGAGAGGACCTCACCGAAGCACCGATCACCGAGGTAAGTGTAGGCTGTGCAGGGCATTGCGGGGGGAGGTGGGGGATGGTTGTGGTATCTGGTGGCACATGGGCAGACACATTCTCCCTGTATCTTTTCCAAAAAGTACAGATGGAAGTGTGCGGACAGAATTTTCAGGGATAGAGCTTTATCACTAGCTCTGTCCCTGCATGCCGATGTTAATACAACCATGTGATATTTCCTAAATTAACATTGCGAATTTAGTCAAAAACATCACACTACAACCACATTTTAAATGTGTAGTGTAGAAAATAAGGGCTTGTATCTTAATTGAATCATAAAAGACTTGATATTTTTTTTAAAACCGAATAAAATATATTTTTTAAATTTGTATTATTTTAGGGTGCAGGTGACAGGGACACAAACACAAGTGCATACTATATATGCCACTTCTCAAAAACAACAATCTTTTCTTGAAATATCTAAACTTAATTTTGTAGACTTTTTAGACCAGAAGCAAATGTCTTTTTCTAGCCTTTATTATTTTGGGGTGCGGCTGATTGGGCAAAACCCCCCAGTAATTACAATAATATATACTGCCTCTTAAACACACATAATGGGCCTGATCACTAACTATCGCAACTGCGATTACGCACGCAATCAGTCAATTGTTGCATTCTGTGTATGCATCCCAGTGCGTGAAGACTCAAGTGCGATCGGGACTGCGATTGCAGTGACTACACAGACCCATTGCAGAGTTATTGACAGGAAGTGCTGTTTGGGGGCGGCAGTGGCAGTTGTGCCAGTGCGTTTGAATGCTGTTGCAGGTGCATGCATTAATTAGCCATTGCAATGCCATACGCAGCTTGGGCTTTCACTGTGTGTGATGAGGTTAGCAATTCCTAAGTAGGGTCAGACCTTGTGCAAGTGTGCATAAAGTTGTGATTGTACTCTATGTTACCAATGGTTTCAAAGTCTTGCTAAGTTTTATGGATATGTGTACGGTAAAGGAGGCATTCCTATTTTGGGCTGCGTATGGCATTGCAATCATTAGCATAGCTTTGCAGTGAGACTGCATGCGGAATCGAAATTGCAATAGCGATCCTTACTGAATCAGGCCCAATGTACTCTTGAAAATATCTAAATTAACTTAAAAGACTCAAGTTTTTTTTTTAAAGATGTCTTCTTTGGGGGTGCAGCTCACTCAGACACAGTATATTATTTTGGTCAGATAAGTACTGTCTCTGCCCTTATACACTAAAATATATATATATATATATATATATATTTATTTTATTTTTTTTGTGATAAGGTCAGGGTAGCAGGTCTCTCTCCTGGGGTAGATGGACACCACTTCACACAAAAAAGCCAGGAAACTGCACTCCAGTCATTGATTTTCCCTCTGTACGTTCTGGAGGCTGGTCTCCCTGGAAGAGTTGATAATTCATTTTATGAACATCATCTTCTCCACATTTTGTGGAAGCAACCTCCTACGCCTTTCGCTGACAAGGTTCCCGGCTGCACTAAACTCTCTTTCGGAGTGCACACTGGAGGGGGGGCAACTCAGGTAAAATAGAGCCAGTTTGTACAGGGACCTCCAAATTGCTTCTTTTTCCTGCCAGTACAGGTACGGACTGTCTGACATGCCTACTTGGATGCTGTCACCGACGTAATCCTTTAACAGACAAACGCACGCTTGTCGCTGCTGCTTTAAGGATGCAGGTGCGGCTACAGCCCACACATGTCACAAAGACAGAAAAAAAAGAAGAAAGTTTTTATTGTTTGTGGAGTGCACTTTGAGGGTTACACCACCCTTTAACAGACAGACGCACGCTTGTCGCTGCTGCTTTGAGGATGCAGGTGCGGCTACAGCCAACACATTTCACAAAGAGAAAAAAAAGAAGAATTTTTTTATTGTTTGTGGAGCGCACTTTGAGGGTTACACCATCCTTTAACAGACAGATGCACGCTTGTCGCTGCTGCTTTGAGGATGCAGGTGCGGCTACAGCCCACACATTTCACAAAGAGAAAAAAAAAGAAGAATTTTCTTATTGTGTGTGGAGCGCACTTTGAGGGTTACACCACCCTTTAACAGACAGACGCACGCCTGTCGCTGCTGCTTTAAGGATGCAGGTGTGGCTACAGCCCACACATTTCACAAAGAGAAAAAAAAGAAGAATTTTTTTATTGTTTGTGGAGCGCAATTTGAGGGTTACACCACCCTTTAACAGACAGACGCACGCTTGTCGCTGCTGCTTTGAGGATGCAGGTGCGGCTACAGCCCACACATTTCACAAAGAGAAAAAAAAAGAATAATTTTTTTATTGTTTGTGGAGCGCACTTTGAGGGTTACACCACCCTTTAACAGACAGACGCACACTTGTCACTGCTGCTTTAAGGATGCAGGTGCGGCTACAGCCCACACATTTCACAAAGAGAAAAAAAAAGAAGAATTTTTTTATTGTTTGTGGAGCGCACTTTGAGGGTTACACCACCCTTTAACAGACAGACGCATGCTTGTCACTGCTGCTTTGAGGATGCAGGTGGAATCTAGACGGGATTTGGACCCGGGGACACACTACCTCCATCAATTGTCTAAATCCCACTGCACTAATGGTGGATACCGAATGCACGTCTAACACCAACATAGCAGTCAAGGCCTCAGTTATACATTTTGCTTCAGGATGACTGCTGTCGTACTTCATCCTCATCGCTAGGGACTGTTGGAGGGTCAATTGTTTAGTAAAAGTAGTGGTGTTCCTACTTCGTCTCTGGGATGATGAACAACTCCCAGCAGCAGCAACAGCACTAGGAGGAAGTGGTTCTTGATCTTTCCCTATTTTATTTTTATCGGAGAAAGTTTTGTCCTCCATTTATGTTATATTGATATATACGTGCGGCTAAGGCGCACGCAAACACAGAAAATATTTTTTTATTTTTGCTGGAGAGTAGTGCACTTTGTGGGTTACACCACACTTTAAGAAATGAGCCAGGCGGCTCTTTACTTATGGGACACAGGCGCACGCTTGGCGCTGCTCCTTTGTTGATGCACGTGCAGCCACAGTGCACACAATTCACTAACACAGAAAATATTTTTTTATTTGGTTTGGAGTGTACTTTGGGGGTTACAGCACCCTTTAACGGTCAAGCCAGCCGGCCTTTTACTTATGACCCAGGCGCACGCTTGGCACTACTTTGTTGATGCACGTGCGGCTACTGCGCACACAATTTACAAACACAGAAAATATTTTTTTTATTTGGTTTGGAGTGTACTTTGGGGGTTACAGCACCCTTTAACGGTCAAGCCAGCCGGCCCTTTACTTATGACACAGGCGCACGCTTGGCACTACTTTGTTGATGCACGTGCGGCTACTGCACACACAATTCACAAACACAGAAAATATTTTTTTATTTGGTTTGGAGTCGAGCTATCTGGGTCTATGTGTGCTCAGCTCCCGGCTACCGTCCATTCTCACCTAGCGGTTATTTGACTTCATCCCGCTCAGCCGCCGGGCACCTGTACCGGCCAGGACGGACACGCACTTGTTGCTGCTGATCTCCATCGTCCTCTGGGGTTTCCTGGCTGCGACACCCCCTCCACTGCGGGCTGCTATCCATCTGCCTGTGGTGTGTGTAGGAGTCGGTCCTGTGGTGCCATCCAGCCATACACCAGCACCTGGTACGTTGCACCTTTCCTCCACAATCCTCTCGCTTACCACCCAAGTGTGGGCAGGAGTCGCCTGCACGGTGAGATTCAGCCTACAATACTGCTGCTCAAATTCTCTCCTTTGAGCCCTTGGGGCTAGGAGTTGTAGTCATTGGACTATACACATTGGGATATGAGCGATTTGTGACATCTATTGGTTTGAGGAATATATTCCCTATTTTTGGAGTTCTTTTATATTTACTACACCATCATTGACCTGATTTGTTTACTGGCTATATATTAGCCCTTGGGAACATTTGGATATTATATTTTTATAACAACCATTTCAATCATTTGGTTGCTTGTATTATTCATGGTAATATTTTTACTAATTGTCTGTTATATGTGTGTATGTTATATTGAACTGCAGTTCACTTTTGAATAAATACATATTTGTTTAATATTGAGTTCTCATATTCATATAAACACCAGCGCAGACACCTAAATTCTCTATTTTTGACATTCTCCATGGCTTTTACCAGAGTAGGGTCATTTAACTGCTCCATGGCAAAGACCTCTCTTCTGACCTCTAAATCAGGCAGACAATCAACTTGCTCAACAACATTACCCACCTCAGTGGGAGGCACATCACTTGGCGAGCCACCATCACACTCCGTATTCTCTAGTTCGCCAATCATACTAGAAAAAGGGAACATCTGACTCTGCTACTATGTCAGTAACCCTCTCAAACAAGTGAGGGTGATTTACCTCTGTGCAAAATCGGCTTTACCACAACTTCCAGAAGTGAGCAAAGTCTCTCCCCAATATTGCATTATACCTTAAGCCATGTACCAAACCCACGGAGACTATTGTGGAACAACATAATGTTTCGATTTTCACTTCTGCAGTAATATGTCTAATGTCCCCATGTATGCAGGTCACACCAACAGTTTTCCCCTTATGCTTCAAGGGTTTCACCAGCTCAGCTTTCACAAGTGTCACCAGGCTACCAGAATCTAACAGAGCCTCTACACGGTTGCCTTCTACAGTGAGTACACACATGTGCTTATTAGTCTCAGCCCACCAGTCAGCAGTACAGGCTGGCTGTGCAAAGAAATATCCACTGCAGTATACATGAGCAATATCACATTGCATTGGTTAAGAGGTAAGAGAACAATTAGCTGCAATATGGCGAAAGCCACCACATCAGAAACACTGAAACACATTATAATCTAGTCTTTTATGGGAAAGGAACCTTCCTGGCATGGCTGGCCTGTCTCCAGGTTTCTCACCCTCAGTCTTAGGTACATTCCATCACCCAGCACCCTTCTCCCCTGGAGCAGTCTTACCAGTACTTATGGGAGTTTGCCGTTGCACCATCGGGGCTTGGTGGGGCAGTCTCAACAGCTCCTCAGCTGCCACATATCTCTCCACCAGTTTGAATAGCTGGTCTGTGGACTTAGAGTCTGCATGTCTCACCCACTTGTGCATAAATGCAGGTAGCAACTGCAGATACCAGTCCATCATGACTCTTTCCATGATCTATGATCCTGTCAGCATCTCAGGCGGTAGCCATTTTGTGGTTAGATGGACGAGGTCATGCATCTGTGAGCATGGAGGTTTTTCCATTTGGAACTCCCAGCAGTGAACTCGTTGGGCCCGAACAAATGAGGTGACTCCCAAGCGGGTTAGGATCTCCTGTTTTAACTTTGCATAGTCCTTGGCATCAGCCAGGCATAAATCATAGTAGGCCTTTTGTGGTTCTCCAAACAGGAAGGGTGCCACAAGACTTGCCCACTGTTCCTTGGGCCAACTCTCCCTTTCTGCAGCTCTCTCAATGGCCATAAGATACACCTCCATGTCATCACTCGGGGTCTTCTTCTGAAAAAAATGATTGGCGCATATAGAGCGAGTGTGGGTTGGAAGGTCAGTGGAAGCATCTCCAGTCCAGGCTACTAGATGTTGTGCCACCTCTGTTATGGCCCAGCTGTTCTCCGCTAAGGCCTGGTGGGTTTCCTTGATGGTAACTTGTTGTTGCCTTAGGGCTGCCTCCTGAATTTTGTTGGTTTCCTGCTGGGCTGCCGTAGCCTGGAGCAAGGCCTTAACAATGTCCTCCATGTTGTCTTTAGGGGTTGGCTGAAAGCAGAACCTGGCCTGTCTGAGCATCTGCTGATGCCACCTTCATGGTTTCCACAATCTCGTGTCTGTCCCTTTAAATTTTAAAGGACAAATTTTTCCTTGCCTGCAACTTCAGTGTGTGCTTGCCCGCATTCACCACCAATTGTGACAATGTTGGGGTAGCGGGTCCCCACCACCTTACACACAGCAGCCAGGAAAAAGCACTCCAGTCGTGGATTTTCATGCAAGCTGGACAGTGCCAGTTTTTATTGTGGAATTTCAACAATCAAATAAACAAAACATAAAATAAACCCTAGCCCGGCTGTGCACTAACTAGACAGTAAGCTCCATATCTATCAGAACACTAAACAAAATCTCCATCCACAGTACCTTCTGGTTGACAGCCAACAGTGTCTCAGAGCAAGCTAACCTGCGGCCTGCTCTCCCAGGTATGAAACACTCAGCTACAACTGAACACAGCTTATATCAGCCAGTTCCAGCTGTAAGCCCTAATGAGCCTGCTACCAGGCTGAAAGGCCCAAAACCTGGAGTGGCCTGTGGATGGAACCCTCCCTCTCCTCACATCCACACCCCCAGAACCCAAACTGGCTTTTCCAAAAGCCGATACTCTGGTCTGCTTACAAAACAGACTTCTACTGGGTTTTTTTTAGAACACATTTGCCAAAAACCTAGGACACATGTACATGCCATGGACCAACCACTTTACCAGTGCTTCTATCACATAATATATATATATATATATATATATATATATATATAGCAGCAATGTGTAGATATATATCCTTGTGAATAATACAATTGTAGGTACATCCCACTTCAAGTTCAAACAAACATGCAAAAGTATCTTATATTATAGATTGCAGATGCTAGTACAGGTTTAGTCTCCCATATCCAAAAATTCCGAAATACGGAATATTCCGAAATACGGAATATTTTCAGCATGACTGAGATAATGAAACCTTTGATTTTTGATGGTTTAATGTACATAAACTTTGTCTAAGGCACAAATTATTAAAAAGATTGTATAAAATAACCTTCAGGCTGTGTGTATAAGTGTGTATATGAAACATAAATGAATTTCATGTATGTACACAAACTTTTTTTGATGCACAAAATTATAAAAAATATTGTCTAAAATGACCTGCAGGCTGTGTGTATAAGGTGTATATAACACATAAATGCATTATGTGTGTATATTTGGGTCCCATTTCCAAGACATTTCATTATAGTATGCAATTATTCCAAAATACGGAATATTCCGATATCCAACATATCCCTGGTCCCAAGCATTTTGGATATGGGAGACTCAACCTGTACAGTATCTGAACCCCACATACACATAGATTGAATATGCCTGCTTTCTTTTCCACCCTACTGCCCCTGAAATAGTAAGGGAGGGACATACAGTATATGAGTTTCAAGTTTTTCAGGAAAATTACATCTTGCCTTATTTGAGAAATTAATTTGTTGGAGGTACTGTACCTGATCTGGGATTTGTTTCTACATGGAAACCCTAAATACGGTTCTGTCTGATTTCTCAGAATCTAAACCGCTCATCTCTAATTTTAATATGCTCAGAGTCAAAGAGCGTAAAACAAATGAAGAATGAATAAAAAATTCTGGGGCAGTTTAATACTTTTAAAATATATGTAAATTGCTTTTGAATTCATCTTTTAATACACTGATCAACACTAATTTAATTGTCAATCATATTAGAGTGATTTTGGGGTAACTTTGTGGTGCTGATTCCAAATATGACATCACTTTTGCTAACTTGGCAATACTCTTTGTATAGTGTTATAATCGCTAATGCAGCAATGTGTATAAACCATGTCCATGTCCTGCACTGTATTGTACTGTAAGTCACTGATTTCTTGTTCATTTATTTGTTTATGTACTTTGTAAGGTGCGGCGGAAACCTTGCGGCGCAATATAGATAAAGGAGAATAATAATAATAATAATAATAATAATAATAATAATAATAATAAATTTTTTACTACTGCATGAGTATCAAAAGTTGTTTGATCATAGAATTTAATTAAATATGTTGTTGAATTCATAGTCTGTACTAGATCGAGTTTTGAGAGTCATCATCCAGAAGAAATCACACCTACAGTTTAGTAGGTAGATTACATTTATTTGTTATTTCTTATTAAGTGAACAAATATGAGTTAAAATGTGGAGAAGTAGTTAATCTTCAATAATAAAATATTTCTTAAGAATCACTGTGTTGTTGAACTAGATACCACACTGTTCTGAAGGCCATAGGTAATTCTGTTCTCAGTGGTACTTAAATATCCTGTGTGACTACAATGCATCACAATTCAGATCCTGTGAACATTTTAAAGTAATCGACAGCTCTGAGAAATGGCTGGTGTAGATAAGAGAGATAAATGAAATGCCACAGTGTTGACCAATTATATGCAATGAGAATATGACAGCACTGTAAACAAGGATAAAAAATATGTCCTCTACATTGCTAAATGTCATTAACAGCAAGGAACTACAGTACATCATTTTTTCTCTATTTGGAAAGGCAAAATTTCTGAAATGTCATTTATGTCTTTATAATCCAATTTCTTTTGTTTTTCAGCTTCTGAATATACTGTACGCTTAAATCTGACATATCATAATGACTGCCACTCAGTTTCTGTGTAAAGCTATAGTGTGAAGATTTGGGGCTTTATTTATGAAGCAGCAGCTTTGGTAAGCTGCTGCTTCCCTGGAGTTGCAGGTAAAAGTTCAAAACTCACCCGCAGTCAACATAATGCACATTGGGCTTTACACTGACTGCGGTGTTGTTTTAATTTTTCACCTGCAATCCCCAGAAATCAGAAAAAGCCACTGCTTTATAAATAAACCCATTTTATATTCATTTATAACAGCCCCCTTTCCCATAGAGTGCAATGTACTCACTGGTACTCAACTGTCTCTAGACTTATTGCAAACGAATATAAGTTTACACAAAGCTGGTGTAAACAACTACAGGTTGTATACTAGACAAGATAGCACATACTGAACAATCATAATACAGTAATGACCCTAAGGTTGTGTGACAGGTGAGTGGTGCGTGTTGTGCAGATATAGTCTGGGACTTAATTTACTCCATCTACTCTAACCTTCACAACACTGAGATGTTGCAGGCAGTCCTGGAACACAGGTCAGATTACGCTCAGTATAAGGAGAAATATATGATGACCAGGCACATGACATGGCATATAAGACATGGACAACAAAGAAGACAACAAAGGAGCATACACCTCAGTTCACACACTACTTTGTAACTTGACTAGTCTCTGTGAATCACCCTCAGTCTGTCCTAGCACCCACATGCATTGGACACACATGTATTACAACAGAAGAGACAAAGTCATTACACAATAGGTCTGCCCTAGCACCAACATCCAGACAAGGGCTTCACAAAACAAGCACATACAATAACAACTACTCACCAAGGAGCATTTTGTCACATCGATGGGTGGGTGACTTTACCTCTGCATACAAAAAAAATTATCATCCATCCATCTTGGCTGCACTAGACTATCTAAAAGGGTAGCATCCCTTATACCTGTAGATGCATCAGACTATCTACTAGGGTTTTATATTCCACCCACTCCATCTTAACTAAATTACATGGGCCCTATAACTAGCTCTACCACTGATCCCCTAGCATGAAACACAGCTGTTGGCTGCTATGTGTGTGTGGTATCCCTTACTACACACGCTTCAGGATTGGCTAAATCCAGTACTGAGGCGCAGAGTCTAATGTGCCAGAGGGGTTTACCAGGGACCCCAGCAAGGAGGTTTGGACTTAGCTGCATCTTACATGCAGGTTGCAGCCCTCAGACTTGGTTCACTTGTACAGACGCTGGTGTACTCTGGATTACAGTGGTGTATGATAAAGACATACAAACATTGTTGATGAGCTGGGTCAGAACCAACCAAACAAGATGGTACTAGGGATCAGACAATATCAGAGTCAAGAACTAAGCCAAGGTCAGAACCGGAATATTAAGCACAGTACCAGGGAGGAGATGGAATCAGGTCAAGTTAAAGATCAGGAACGAGCAGTAGGATCACTAGATATCAGAATGCTGGAGTAAGGTTTGGGTCTGTACAGGAGCAAACCCAAGGGCTTCCTTATACAGGAGGAGGCTCCTAAGGGGAGCCGTGGCTGCCTGCACTTACAGCGGCATCAGGATGGTGGAGAGAAGCTGGAAGCCAAAAGAAGGTATATAAACAGCCAGGTATTCAGGAGCTGAACCAGTAGATGAAGATCCAGTCAGTATCCAAGCAGGTAGACAGTTGTATGCCAATGTTTGTTACACCAGGAGTTAATCACAGGTAAATCAGGTATGCAGGAACAAGTCACAGGAGCTGAGCAAGCATGGTTTAAATAAGGAAATGCCTATTTATAGGCCCAAACAGGAAACAGGATCCAGGATGGAGTCCACTGAGATAACACTGGCCATCTTGGTTAAGGGCAAATCACAAACAAATAGTGACCTCTTGTGGTCGGAGGTGTGATAGTCAGATACAATTCCCTACAGTATTCTCCCCTTTAACAACGGCCTTTGGATGGTAATTTGCCAGGTTTATCTGGACATCTCTGTTGGAATTCATGCAGTAATTGAGGGGCATGAACAGTCTCTTGTGGTTCCCATGAATTGTCTTCTGGGCTATACCCCTGCCATTTTATCAAATATTGAAGCTTGTTTCGATGAATGCATGAATCCAGAATTCCCTCTACCAAACATTCCTCATGTTCATTTACTTGCTCAGGATCTGTGGGAGGTAATATGCATCCAGGAAATGGATTTGGCAAGACTGGTTTCAACAGGGAGATATGAAAAACTGGATGAATCTTCATGGACTCTGGAAGTTCAAGCCTAAAGGAAACTGTATTGACCTGAGCTAAGATCTTAAATGGACCTATAAATTTTGGCCCTAGTTTTGGAGTAGCCACGCTTATTTTTAGATTTCATGTAGAGAGCCAGACTTTGTTGCCAATCTTATAAACTGGTGCAGCTTTATGGTGCCTATCAGCAATTCTCTTATAACTGTCCTGGACATGATGCAATGTTTCTTTTAACACCTCAAGATTACTTTGTAGAGATTGTAGTCTTTCTGCAACAGCAGGAATAGTGCAATCCTGTGGAAAATTGGGGTATCACCCAAATCTGCTTCCTAGATTGGAAAAAAAAGGACTCTGCTTGGTGGAGGAATGTTGAGAGTTATTATATGAAAATTCTGCCACTGGGAGAACATCAACCCAATCATCTTGCAGATGGCAAATATAACACTTTAAATATTGTTCCAATGTCTGTTTGATTCACTCTGTTTGACCATTTGATTGTGGATGGAAGGCCATTGACAGGTTAATCTTTATATCAAGCACTGTACAAAATTGCTTCCAAAGGGGAGTAAGAGATAAATGAAAGCACAGTAGGGAGAAGCAGAAGAGGGTAGAGGGCCCTGCTTGAAAGAGCTTACATTCTAAAAATTTAACTTGTATGCAAGTTACCATCTAAAACATTTGTGAGCAGCTAGAGAAAAGTTTTTCTGGCAACTTAGTAACAGACATTGCTACAGTCATTTATTGGGAGCTGTGGATATAAAATTATTCTTTTACCAACTGAACAGACCTAAAATTGGAACACAACCCGCCCAGCAGCCTTTGTTTTACGAGATGTTTTCTAACTGGGACATGTACAATATTTACTTTCCTAAAGCTCCATATGTGCATATGTTTGATTTTTATTGGCAGTGGTCCAGGGGTTATTTAATTGTATTTTTACTACTTATCTGTTGTGATATTTTATTTTTGTAATTTGTATGCTTTTAAATTGAAGTAAAAAAATGAATTTAAGAAATTTTTCAGTCTGCGCTCTCTCCACTTGCTTTGTTTTCCCTTTGTGATTTTAGGGGTTGGCTATCCCCCCATTTGAGGGAACAATAGTAAGTAACTGTTGGTAGATTGGAGTTAACGTGCCTGATTTCAACCCCTCTTATTTTTCTCCCATCTGTTATGGACAGACACCTAAGGTGGGAGGAACATCATGTTATTTAGTCAGAGGAGTAGTGCACTTGAGTTTTGTTGTTTATCTCTCCAAACCTGACACTACTACTGACACATACAGTACACAGAGAATAATGCAGGAAAGGGATCTGCAGAGGTATAATCAGTGCTCAATGGCAGCAATACACAGGTAGGTTTTGTTTAATAAAGGAAAAGTTGTAATGATACCGCACTGACATGAATTTCTCAATATAATTATTTCATTTGAATGATTTCTATGTTCTTATCAGAGAAAGAAAATAGTTTATTATCTTTTGCTGTGATACTCCTCTCAAATTTATCAACAAAAACATAAGTTGATATATATAGATGGAGGTGCCACTGGACCTTCTCACAAAAGTATCATAAATCGCTTATAAAAAGAAAAGAAGGGTAAGAAAAAATTGTCTGGTGCATTAATCACAGTTTCAAAGTATATTGTAATAACATTCTCTGAAAAAATATTAAGTAATAAAATATAACTTTTATTAATTATTTAAAAAAATATAATGTACAGGTATATAAGGCGAAATATTAAAATAATCTGTATAGAACAGAAGTGAAAGAAAAAATAGATTATGTAATTAAAAACTCTTCCTGTTGCTGCCGGTCATAGTATAAATTAGATTGGTCTATTTATCAATATCTATGACCAATGTCATGTGTTTATAAGATCTCACCAGTGTCTCAAAATGATTTATACTGTAAATATCTGCTGGCTGTGGGATCCCATGTGTCACTGCAGCCAGCCGATGGTACATAGATTATACAATGCTGCGATGGACAACATAGCTCAGATAAGTAATGCACAAGAGGCGTGTCGCCGCCATTGTAGGAGAGAGAAGAAGCTAGGATCTCTGTCGGCTGATGGAAATTTCCTGGCCTCTTCCTCTAAACTGCAGCGGCCACATGTGGGACCCCATGGGTCACTGTAGCCGGCCGATGGTACACATGTTATCCGATGCTGTGATTGACAATGCAGCTCGTATAAGTAATGCACAGGATCACAATAGCAAAGCTGCCTGCGTGCATACATCATATCTTTAGCCTGCAATTACAATCCTTGCTGAATCAGGCCCTCAATCTGAACTGTTACATAAATGTTGTGATTAAAAGTAAAATATTTTATGCATGTGTGCACTGCACAATGCCACCATTCTTGTTGTATAATTAGATACTTAGTTCAGCTGTTTTTATGCTCATATGCGAAATTGATTTGGTATAATCACGCACTCTCCAGTAACAAATGAAGTTGATGAGTTGTCCATTGACTGCAAGTCACTTCTTCACCAGATTTTCAGAAACGTTAGCCTGGCAACGCATACTTGATAAATTGGTAAGAATTTTTTTTACCTGCATTAGGATAAATTACAATATTTTTAGGACTTTTTTTTGTAGGCAAACTCTGGACATAGAACGTCTACAAATACCAACAAATAGAAATGTATGCTAATAAACATACAGAATGCATACTGTACATTATTTAAGGAGGAAAATCAAAAGCAACATAATCAAAATATTTTTGCTTAGAAAGTGGTGGTGGTGGCAGAATAGAATATGAATTGCATTTGCCTAGATTATGTTTTTCTTAAATATTGGCAGACTCTTGTGACAAGACTGAACACAATTTTCCATAAAAATAAAGTGTGTGTTCAGTGATGCTGATGGGATTGACAGTTACTACATAACAATACTGGCACTACTAACTAATAATATATATCCTCAATTGACCCCATCCGGGAAGATTAAAAAATACTAGCATTTAAATTGTGTAAGTTATATATAAAAAGTATGAACAGTGTTTAAATTGTGTATCTACAGTATGTACAAAATAGTCCATATTATTTTAATATATTTAATAATTCTAACACTAAATTGTGTATCTTCTATGTAGCAAAATTAAATAAGTTAAAACCGTAGCATAATTCAACTGGTTGGAATCCTTTTAACGTACATACACTCAATTTGATCAAACTCTTTGTATAATCTAGATATCTACTGCTGGCCATACACAGCCAGACAAAATACCTGTCAGACCAATAGATATTTTATCTGGCAGCCAGATACCCTGCAGATATCATGGGCATACACTGTGAGTTATTTAAAAATGTATTGGCTCTGATATCTGTACACCTCCCCTGGGGAAGAGACATTTCTCCATTCCTTTCCTGTGCAGGAACAGGGGAATCATCTGTCGGTCAGACGCAGCTGGGCATACAGTGCCTGATACGGCTGATTTTTAACTTACAAAATATTGCAATGGACATACATGAAGGACAGGGGTGTGTCTAGGGGTCTGAGTGCCCCTGGCAAAGTAAGGCACTGGTGCCCCCCATATTTTAAATACGGACAGCATGCACCAATAGTGAGTGTGCCATAAAATGGGCATGGTCACACATTAGTGCCCCCAATATAAATTACACCACAGAGTAGTGCCCCTTACTCACATTACACTGCATAGTAGTGTCTCATTCACATGATACCACACAGTAGTCCCCCTATTCACATTACACCACACAATAGTGTCCCTTATGCACATTACACCATACAATAGTACCCCTTATACACGTTATGCCACAAACTAGAGCTCCTTATTCACATTACACCACACAGTAATGCCCCGTATACACATTATGTCACACCGCCGTAGTGCTCCAAACACATTATGCCCACACAGTAGTAGTGCCCCTTACACACAGAGCTGTAACTAGGGTAGTGCGACCTGTGCCCTAGCACAGGGCATTGCAGGTCAAGGGGCGCTGTTTGTGCTTGTCAATTTTCTTCTTATTATCATTCTCAACTTTAGTTTCCTCTTATTTTATCCCCAGCATCTCCTGGCCTCCCCTATCTTTTCCCTGGCCCTTCCCATGAGGCCATGGCCCTTTTTCTGGTGTGTTATCTCCCTATTTAAAAAATAAGGGGGCACCAATGCTCATTCTGGCATAGGTCACCAAAAAGTCTAGTTACGGCTCTGATTACACATTATGCCCACAGTAATAGTACCTGTCGTGGGGTAACAAGTAGTACACTATTACTACAGAACAATCTGAGCCACACAAAAATTATACAGAGGAAATATTGTGGGTGTATCTGCCTGTTATAATTGAGGATTAGATACAAATCAGATAATGATCAAGATAAGATCCCAAATGTGTGTTGCTACAATTCAATGAATTATTCCAAAGCAAATATAAAGTATAAGGGTATAAGAGTCACATACAGACACACTATATATAAGAAAAGTAATCTGTGGCCTAACCTACTATTGCCTAGTACAGTGAGAGATCTGCAGCAGCGCCGTGCAGTCAGCAGGTAGAATTACTCATATAGGCAGATGGGCAGAAAGCGCCTCCTGCTGCGGAGCAGACCTTGTCACCAAGACTTCCAGAACCAAGCGGGAGGGCCACAGTGTTCGACACCAAAGCCACTCAGCAGTGGGGCTGGGGAAGTACAAGGCAGACAGAAAAAAGGTGGCAGACAGTCTCAGTATTAACTGCCGATGTCTTCCATGAGCCAGAGCAGGAGTCCCAGACAGCCTGCTCCAGAACACAGAAAGAGCACTTTGTCTACCAAACATCCAGCAAAGGTATAAGGGGATCCCCAGGTGTTACAGGAATTAGCAACAGTCTGAGGACAATATATAGTAGGAAATAAGAGAGGGAACACAGTCCATCCCCAGAGCTGCATCGTCCCAGTGGTAGATGTGTGATCCTCACCTGGTAATTCTACCCCTGGAGGTGGCACCGTCAGGCGGCACCGCCCCTTGGTTGGTGCCCCTGGAGAGTGCCATCCTGGCCAAGGGGTAGATACGCCCCTGATGCTGGATGATCCGGCATTCCAGACTAATCGATATTTTAACATTGTGTCGGCCATGCACACAGTACAATTATTGGGGCGATCCACCAATATCAGGCGTATCGGCCCAATAGTTGTATAATTAATGCCCAGCATTGGGATGGAACAAAAATTGTATGAAGTGTAAAAACTAAGTGGCAGTTTAAACAGCAAATGCTGTTGACAATTGAACTACAAAAATTGTTATGAATAGTGTACTCTAATAAAATACTTTAAAATGTATATGTGTATAACAAAAACAGAGAACACTTAAAAATGTTGCCATTAGAGCTCAAATTTTGAGCCACACAATTCATGAGTGCCTGATTCATAGATGGACACTGTTATAACTGTTGCTACATCTTTGGATGTAGCAGCAATGCTAACAAATGCTAATGCAGCAAGAGGCATCTGATGACAAAAGACGCCTTCTGCCAGCATTGCAGATCCTAGTGCCGCTTCCAAAGACGCATCATATCACAATCATGACCATCGTTTGTGATGGTCGCAGACATCACCATTAAGCTTACTCAGAATGGCAACGGGATTGCTCAGCCAGGGCCAGGAAATCTGCATGAAAATATACAGACCCTAGACTTGGCTTGCCCACAAAATTGGGGTGATATGCCCCTATTTTTTAAAATGGCTACCTGTCGCCACCTCCTCCCCACCCCCAAATGACCACAATATGTCAATCATGCTGCTGCTTTGGGAACACTGTAGTAATCTCATGCATGCACAGTCTCCCAGCCATCGGAGATGGATGCAGACCGTCGGGTTTGTGTATACCTCTGAAAGACCCTGAATACAAGTTCGGGATCATCAAATAGGTAAAACTGGTATCAATAATTTAATCATGGGAAATTGCTGTATCTATTTACAAATTGTATTATTATGAATTTTGCAATGGAATTTTCAAAATAAAAACAAAAACTCTTTCTTTAGAACCCGTTAACGGCAAGTCATTCACCTTCTGTATTAAGATTTGCAATTATGTTTTCTAAGTTTACCTTCCCTTCATTTAAGTCTGAAATAAAATTGAAAAGATCATGCACAGCAGTAAACATATCTGCTTTTACCAAGTAAAATGTGATAACAGGAACATTTGAAGCTCTCACACCTTCTTGTTAAGATTCACTTAGCAGAATCCCAGCTGCTCTTGTGGGCTGGAGGTCTGGATGTGTAGGACATATTTCAACAATTTGTGTCTTTTATATATTGAGTAAAGTGAATTTTGCTAGTCAATAATACCACAATGTGAGAGAGTTCAGGCTTCCTAGCAATTGCAGCACTTATAAAATATACTGTTATGCTCAAATAACACTATTTTGCTAAAGTTTCAAATGCTTTTAACATTTGAATAAAAACTTACTTAACTGTTCGAAAAGTTAAAAGGTACTTGTATAAAAATACCTCTGCTAAACACAACTCTACACAAATTTAAAGCAACATATATTTAGATATAGATTCATAGAAAAAAACTACCAAATTATTTTGTTAGGGTTTTTTTTTTATCTTCATGATGACAGAAGATTGTAAGGGGTTAATCTTTCCCTCCAGGCAAGTCAGATCAGAAAAAAAACATCCAGAAGGTTATAGGGTCACATGCCTTTTTTTCCAATTATATTCAGTCATTTTACAATCTGTTAAAATATGTCAGAAAAAAATATAATAATTTAACAATAATATAGGGTCATGAACTATGATGATGTCATTGCTCTATATATGAAAGTGCTCTAGAATTCCATGAACCGATTGAGGAAGAATACAGCAACAAGTATTTCCTCTAAGAACTGAACTATATACTAGTTACTACAAAAATGTCCATTAGCATGCTTTACATGTGAACTGATCCCTGGCTTAAAACCTACTAACAGCTGAAGAGTGATCTGTTAGGGCAATTCAATTCAGTGTGATTTGAATAGCACCAGGAAGGAGTTCCTGGAGCTAATCAATTGTCCCTATCGCATCCTGCACATAGGGCCTGATTCAGCAAGCAACACCGTTGCTAATACGCACGCAATCGGCCAATTGTTGCATACTGCGCATGCATCGCAGTGCGCATGCGCGAACTAGCCATTGCGATCAGGAATGCGATTGCAGTGGCTACGCAGACCCATCGCACAGTAATTGACAGGAAGTACCGTTTGTGGGTGGTAATGGGGGGGTGGTCAGCTGAACTCAGGCGTAGCAGTGCATATGAACGCCATTGCAGGGTCATGCATAAATTATCCACTGCGATGCCCTAAGCAGCCTGAGGCCTGATAGCGTGTGCTGAAGTTAGCAATTTCTGAATAAGGTCAGGGCTTGTGCAAGTGTGTGTTAGGCTTCGATGGTACTCACTTGTATCAATGTTTTCACAGTCCTGCTAAACATTATGGATGTGTGTAAGGTAAAGTGGGCGTCCTTATGTAGGGCAGTGGTGGCATTGCGATCGCAATGAATGAGCACACTATCGCAGTTGAACTGCGTGCGTAATTGCTATTGCATTCACAGTTTTGTTCCTTGCTGAATCAATCCCTAAGTCAGGAGATGCCAATTACAGCACCTGTTTAGTTGTGGTAACCAACATTCTCCGACTTAAGTGTCAGCCACCATGCTATTACTGCTGTGCTAAGTATCACAGCCAGCACTTACGTTGGATTTCTACTCACAACTTGAATAGCTTCATGAATTCCTTCCCGGCGTAATTCACATCATGCTGAATTGAATTACTCCCTGTATGTGAGATATGTACCTACATCTTAACTATCAACAGACACGGAGGCATAAACTGGCATTAATATACTGTAGGGTGCCTTCAACACAATTCAAAGTATACAAGTCAACTTCCGACAATACTAACTAATCCATTAGGGTGGTTGTGCAACCCCTGTCAGGGTGGTACAAACTTTAGATTAAAGTGAGTGAAGGGAAGGGAGGAAAGTTTCTTCAGCAAAGAGTTACAAACCTGCTCTGCAGTAATTTAAATAAAGTAGCTCTAAAACTCACCTCTAACAACCAGGAATATGACCTCCCTGTAACACACCCACAGCCTCATGGTTTAATCAGTGCCAGGCTGAATCAAGGATTCTGATGTGGATTCTCTACTTGTCTGTGATGCAGAAGATTCAGATACACATGGAGATACTATGGATTTGTTACTGCCAACTGAATCACTTCACACAATCCTTTCTTATCTCTGTCATGACTCTACAGTAAGAATCAAAGGGATTGAAGAAAACAAATACCCCAAATTGAATTTCAATTTTGTTGAGAGAGTATTTTCTGCTTCTGTCCTGTTGTCCATGTACAGTGAGTAATATTTTACTAAATTGGAGTCCTATGCTGTTTCTGAGAAGTTTCTTTGTGAATAAGGGCAGGATGTAGTAAGCATCACATCCGCAATGCTGTACATTCCGCCACTTATTGGGTGCATACCGGCGATAATATTGTACCTAGAAAATCACAAAGGACAGCTCTTCAATTAAGAGTTGTCCTTTGTTATAAAGGGACTTCCAGGTTTATGACCCAAAAGTTCCTCTATCATCCTTATGTGCATGAACAGAATCATGTGGGCGCTGCCGTGCACACTAGAAGGGATCCAATTGGATCCCTCTCAGTGCAGGACATGGAAAGAAGCCCCTAGGCTTCTATTGGATAATGCCAGCTAAAGATGGTGTTACCCTCTGGGTCAAGGATCCGGACCAAATCTCATTCCAGAGGTTAGTTCATATGAGAAATTATTATTATTATTATTATTATTATTATTATTATTATTATTATTATTATCATTTATTTATATGGTGCCACAAAGTACTTATAGCGCCTTACAAAGTACATAAACAAATTGTTGACAAGCGACTTACAGAACAATACAATACAGGACCAGGACATGGATAATATATATTGCTACATTAGCGACCATAACACCCAGATAAGCAACAGAGAATAAGCAACCAAGTGTTAGGTGCCCTAAAGGTGAGCAAGAAGTAGATGATATTAAAGTAGGGAGAAATACAAGAGGGTAGAGGACCCTGCTCGTAAGAGCTAACATTCTAAAAGGGAGGGGCAGACAAACAGGTTTAACACAGAAGGGGTAGACGGGATGGAAGGAGCATGTAGCAGGGAGTTAGAATGATAGCTGGAAGACTTCTATGAAGTAGTGGGTCTTGAGAGCCCATTTGAAGGATTGCACAGAGGTGGAGAGTCTGATGAGGAGTGGGTGAGAGTTCCAAAGGTGGGGAGCAGTGCAGGCAAAATCTTGGAGGCGGGATTGGGAGGAAGTAATCAGTTGGCATGAAAGGCAGCGTGCATTAGTTGAATGAAGAGAGCGGACAGGGGAGTGAATGAAGATGAGATCAGAAATGTAAATGGGAGAAGATTGGGTGAGGGCTTTGTAAGCGAGCAAAAGGGAAGGGGAGCCAGTGGAGGGCTTGTAGGAGAGGGGAGGCAGATGTAGAGAATTTGGAGAAGAAGATAAGCCATGCATCAGCATTAAGTACAGACTTGAGATGAGAGAGATGGGATTTAAGGAGGCCAGATAGGAGGAGGTTACAGTAGTTCAATCTGGAGATGACCAGTGAGTGTATGAGGGTTTTAGTAGCATCCTGGGTGGGATAGGTTCTGTATATGTGGTTTGAAGGAGAGGGATGAGTCCAGGATAACTCCAAGACAGTGCACTTTGGGGCTAGATGAGATAGTTATGCCATCAATTGATAAAGAAATAGTGGGAAGTGAAGTTATGTTGGAGGGTGGGAAGACAATCAGCTCTGTCTTAGACATATTAAGTTAAGGAAATCGCTGGGACATCCAGGAAGAGATAGCAGAGAGACTGTTGGAGATATGAGTCAGAAGAGAGGGGGAGAGATCAGGGGCCGAAAAGGTAGATTTGAGTATCATCAGCATATAGATGATAATGGAGGTAAAAAGAGCTGATGAGTTCATATAGAGAGGAAGTATAGAGGGAGAATAGGAGAGGTCCAAGAACAGAACCTTGGGGAACACCTACTGTAAGAGGCTGTGGGGGGAAGAGGAGTCATGAGAGGAAAACAAGAAAGATTGGTCAGAGAGGTAGGAGGACTGCCAGGAGAGGGCAGTGTCATGTAGACCAAGGGAGTGAAGGATATGCAGCAGGAGAGGGTGGTCCACAGTGTCAAAAGCAGCAGAGTGAGAGATCAAGGAGAATGAGCTGAGAGTAGTGGCCTTTGGATTTGGCAGCAAGGAGGTTGTTGCTGACTTTCGTGAGGGCAGTTTCAGTTGAGTGGAGAAAATGGAAGCCAGACTGAAAAGGGACAAGGAGGAAGTGGGAGGAAAGACAATCCTCTCAAGGAGTTTGGAGGCAAAAGGATGGAGAGTGATGGGTCAGTAGTTAGAGAGAAGGTTGGTATCAAGGGTAGGTTTTTTTAAGAATGGGGAGACAATGGCATGCTTGAATGCAGGAGGAACAGTGCCTGATGAGAGGGAGAGGTTAATGAGGTGTGCAAGATGGGAGCAGGCAGAAGGAGATAGGTAGCGGAGGAGGCGGGAGGAGATAGGGTGGAAGAGGGGGACCAGATGAGGGCCATGACTTCCTCTCCAGATATAGGAGAGAAGGATGTTAGAGTTGGTAAAGTTGATGGGGAGGGGTGATATGGGAAAGGAGGAGGTGGAGAGCTGGGGGACTGGTTGAATATGATGTCCTGACGTATGGAATCAATTTTAGATGTAAAGTAGGTAGCAAAGTCAAGGGCAGAGAGCAAAGAGGGGAGATGAGGAGGGGTGGGCGAAGGAGGGAGTTGAATGTGGTGAAGAGACTCTGGGGATTAGAGGACTGAGAGGAGATGAGGTTCTTGAAATATGACTGATTAGAGAGGGAAAGAACAGCACTATAGGAGGAGAGCATAAATTTGAAATGGAGAAAATCTGCCTTAGAGCGTGATCTTCTCCATTGTCGCTCGGCAGTTCGTGAATACTTTTGCAGGTATCTGGTGCAATTTGGAATGCTAGGGTTGAGGAGTAGATCTGCAAGTGTGAGCAGAGCAACAGAGTCCAGAGTAGAAGTAAGGGAGGCATTGTATAGGGAAGTGGCTTGTTCAGGGCAGGAGAGAGAGAATAGGGGAGAGAAGCGAGTCAAGCAGGGAAGAAACGGAAACTGTGGCATTTTCGGCGGTTTGACTGCATTTCTGTCCTTAGTACATCCCAGCCATAGTCCTCACAATTAGTTTTCATCTTACTTATGACTCTGGAAATCGGAGGTATTGTAGGACACAAATACCCCAAAGTCAAATGCACCTTGTTAAAAGATCATCTATTGCTTCCTGTCTTTTGCCCACATACAGTGAGATAATTATTTATATATTTTGCACTTAGGTTAGTTTATGGATTCTCCAATTAATCTTCTTAAAAAATGTTTTCTCCAAAACCCAATTTTCTAGGTGAAATGCTGTTGTGACATTCTCTACTTCAACTAAGTGAGCTGATAGATCTTTTAATGATATCTTCTGCCCATTGCAACAATTGTCTATCCTAAATTCAATGTCACTACTTCCATACTGACTGAATTCTGACATGACTTCCAGAAATAATTTCCCAAAACTGGAAACACACTTTGCACACTTCTCTAATATTTGAATGTATTTTATGGGTGCCTGACTATATGTTCTTCCTACACTTATTGGTCTCACAGAGGACCCCAGTGTACCCACTTATAATTTTTCTGGCATCTACTGTATATTTATAATAATAATAATAATATTATGAGCTGTAAATTTTTTCCCTATGGCCAGTGTGTCTTCCTTTGAGAACAGTTGCATGTTGCCTCTTGATTCTCTTTATAATGGAATGGATTGATGAAGATATTCAACATCTCTAAGCTAGTCCTCTACCTCCAATTATTAAGTATAATCTCTCTCTTCCCCCTTATTTGGCTTCACACTCATGCCCGGATAAGGGAACATGGATTATGGCATAATATACTGTATAGTATTGTGTTGAAGAGATTGATTTTTATGGTAATGTTTATTGTGTGGCTCTAGTTGTGTGGTAGTTTGTATTATAAGATATGGTGTTTATTGGCCCTAATGACTTAGTTGGTGAACCTGTGTTTATAGATATGGAAGTGTAGGGCCATGCTTTGGGACAACTGAGTAGAAAATATAAAGGTGGATCAATAAGTAAGGTAACAAGACCTCTCACAAATGTAATGTTCTCTAATTCATTCTAATTCCTCACAGGTCAGAGCAGGCACACCATTGCTACCCCTCATGTCCATTAAACAGAACCTCATATCAGTCACACTGTTCCAAAATCAGTAGTAAGATGGTGTGGCTGGCAGAAGCATGGACAAACATTGAGGTGCCCAGTATGATCAGATATTTGCATCTAAAGGACACATGAGCAGCTGAAATTTCTCGCCAACTTGTTGAGGTGTATGATGATAACATCATGTCATGGACACAGGTTTGGGTTTAGTGCACTGCCTTTGATAAATGCAGGACAGACGTTCAAGATGAGCAGTGACGGCTAGCCATGCACATCCATCACAGATGATAAGTTGTGCCGCACTGAAGATCTGATTCAGGAGGACAGAGACATTCGAGTTAGTGATATTGCTGATGAACTGAATATCTGATGTGCTCATTAGCTGCAGAAATCTAATCACACTACATTGACTATGTTTCCACCAGCCCCGACATCTTACAACTGATGTTGGGACAGTATGACTGATATGAGGCACAGTCTAATGGCCATGAGGGGAAGCAATGGTCTACCTGCTCTGGCCTGGTGGGAAATTAGAAATTAGGTACTTATTGAACCACCTTCATATAATATAATGTGTTATATTTTGTAGTTATCTTTAATGGTGTATGTCATAGATTCTTGGAAACTTGTATGGTATTTGACCATCTCTATCAATGAGTAGTATTTATACTGGACACTTGTACTATGGGAAGCTTAAATATAAAGGAGTTGTATACAGTAAGATGCTGTTTGTAGACAAAGGAAACCAAAATGGATGCCATATGCCATGCAGTCTTCCCTCCCCCACACATCGCATAGCGCCATCACACTACTCTCCCCATCTTTCTGTATTTTTCTGAACTTCTCTCTCTCTCTTATTATTGGTTTATAATTCGTTATTAATTCTGACAAAAATAAAATATTTGCGTCAAGGCATGATATTAATATTAGTAAAGAAAACGACAAGCTTTCTCAGTGAGGAAGCAGTTTGCATGAGCACAATTTAAAATATTGCTCAAGGAACAAACAATATTTGCTGAATTCATTTATCCTATAACTCTTAGGCATGGCTCCTTGACTTTTTCACAAAACTTCTAGTGCAGTATTAGTTGCTCTCTTCTTTATAGGGACAAGAATGCTTTCCTTTACTGTAGAGGAAAACCCTCTCACATGTAAATCTTTGAGATGGTTATAAGATGATATTTTCCTTGTCAGTAATCCAATCATGTTGTTCCAGTGCTTGCATGTCAAATGCTTCTGCTGAGGATGCTGGTTTTCTTTATCTTGCCTTTATGGAAATATAATTGAGGTAAGGTCACAGCAGATTTCCCTTTGATCATAACTTTGTAAGTACTACCATTAGAGTCATTGTTAATGTTCTCCATGCAATTTATAAACTAAATGGAAGGCAGTTGAATTGGAAATATTGGTTACAGATTAAGTAATTCAAACATATTGTGATGTTATAGTCTGATAGTTACTTCCCTACCTAGCAGGTACATAACTAAAACATTATGGGCCCCATAGCAACATTTTTAAGGGGCCCCTAATGTTTTTAGAGTGACACATCTGTTTATAGCACATCACCAGAGTGGACATGCCTAGTACTTAGGCTTAATAAATACCAGACAGAAAAAATTGCTATAATTAAATAAGTATGTTAAAAAAGCCCTTGCAAGTTATCCAATATATTTTTATATATTTTGCAGCTGAAATGAAACATTATAACAGTAAATGATAAATAGAATATATTAAAATACAGACCATACTTATAATTTCTATAATAAAATGAAGTAGCGATAAAAATTGTGATACCACATTGGTGTGCCCCTGTCACCACGCTTGCACATTGAGCCAGCCACTAGACCACTATGTGGCCCATGTCAGCATCATGTGGGGAGAAGGAACCTCCTACTACTCCCCCACAACAGCAAATCAAAAAGAAGCTCAAGCTTCAGTTAACACAGCTGACTTTACGCTAATGGCTGAGAAGAGCTGATACCTCAGAAGTATGGAATCCAGGAAAGAGAGAGGGAGTGACCATGAAGAACAGTTAATAAATGGAGCAGAAAGGGTAGAAAGTTAAGTAGAGGAGAGAAAGTATACTAGAAAGATGCAAATAAGGGAAGTGAAAATTACTTGGAGGGCAAAAGGAATGAAAGTGGTAAAAAGACATATGCTATTATATAAATGATAAGTTAGAGGATAAGAAGAAAACTAGAGGAAAGTTTAGACAAACATGACAAAAGAGTTAAAGAAGTGGACTGAGGGACAGAAGGAAAGAAAGAGAAAACTGGGCAGCGCTGGGGACAACAGTTAGTATATAGTATACATGTAATACATACAAGTAACATTAAAGTACTTACCAAAATAAAAAAATATATATTTCTTTCTTTCTCACTCTCATTCAAGGAACATGGGCCACCCATGGACTTCAGGAGGGAGATAGAGGGCTTCAGTTTATAGGCCACTGAAGTGTTAGGCAGTGGATCCAGTGGATTATTCCTCAGGAATACAGCCTGGGCCATCAGTGGAGGGATGGATTCTGGAGGCTGGCCTCACAAGATTGTGGAGAAGTTAGAGATGTGGCTGTTGGGTACTGGCAAACTGCCAGCAGTGCGGTGAAGGGGTCTATCTGTCATCATTGGTGAGAAAATCACAGCTGGGGAGGAAGGCTGCATGAACCAGGTGCATAAGGAAGGCACAGCCTGTGTACACTCACTGCTCTAAACAGAGTGTAGACAGACTGCGGCTAATTTCCACACCTGGTTCTCACAGATAGCCCTGCCTTCACGGCTGCATCGGTTGCTCCAGTGGCTACTTAAAGAACAAACATGCAGCCTGTGGAATTCAACACGGGAGTTCATGCTTACCGTGCACTTTGGCCTCTAGGCGGCAGTGCCGTGGAAGGAATGCTGGGAGGTGGATGTAACACAGTCCCTCCTTGCAGAGAATGAAGGCAGTTGTGTGTTCTGTCCAGTGGCATAACTGAATGCAGGGGGAGCAATGGGCCCTGGATGCATCCGGGCCCAATAGCAACTGCACTCCCTAGTAGTTACACCACTGCTACCTAGAACAAATGAAGTGTAGATGAGAGGGATTCTGTCCTGAATTTCCTGCTTCTTTATTTGTCGAGGTTGCTTAAATTTAAAATTACACTATATCATCCTCTATGTTTTCTATAATAAAAGTACCAGATTATAAACAATAAGAAAAAAAATCTGTTATTAGCTTTGTAGTTAAGCAAGACTTGATGGATACAGTTCCTGTCACAACTCTCATTGGGATAACCTGGACACTGCCTGGACTTGTCAGATTGACGTAGACCCTGAGCAGAGGAGCAGAGTCTAACTTATCAGTAGTCTTCAACTGGGAGGCTGCCAAAGGGGTTTGGGCTTTGCAGCGCCTGATATGCAAGTCACAGCCCTCTGACTGGGTTCCTTATGTACAGGGCTCATGGACACTGGTTGAACTGAAGGCTGGTATTAAACTGGGTGGCAAAAGGGATACTGTAAAATGGTCATTAGAAATGGGTAAGAAACAGGTTGACAATGCAGTACCAGGGAACAATCAGAATCAGATCAGGAGAAAGTCAAAGTTGGAAACAGGTTGTCACTAGAAGCAGAACCAAGGGGGATTAATGAGACAGACCAGATCAGAACACAAGTAAGTTTCACATGGAGTTCAAGAAGAACAGACACTGGAAATTAGGTAGTGAGCCTAATACTCTGGCACTGAATACCACAGACACCCTTATATAGGGAGGAGATTAAAATTTGGCACCAAACATGATGACATGTTCGACAGGGCTATCCTTCAAATTTACAACAGAGCTGCAGCCACGGGTAAGAACAAAGCTGCTCACAGAAGCAGCCAGGAAGTGGAGAGATACCTGCAGATCCTGCAACAGCTGAATATGAGGACAGCTTGTAATGAGAAGACACTTTACCACTGCTTCGGGGACCCAGCACCACTGGATCCACTAAGCAGGAGCCAGGCTCTGGCGCACAGTGACAATACCTCACAAATTTTGAAGGATACTTTTTCATAACTTATTAAGACTCATATATTTGACTTTAAGATCCATTGCTCTGAAAATCTGGTGACCATTACCATCCTAACACTCAGGGATTCCTTGCTACTCTGCAGACTGTTTTGCTTTTCCAAAGTTTCTATTGCTTTGTCTTTCTGGGAAAGCTATGGATACTAGGCCAATGTTCAAAGTCCATCTTATGTATTTTATCTGGGGAAAAGCTGTATTCTTATAAAAGTTAAATATACCAGTCTATTTTTGGAGTGTTGTCTGCAATACATAAATACAGCAACAAAACATATTTTATGCAATGGCTCTGGCAGACATTCTGATAGATAGTGATTCCACACAATTTACCTCAATTGAACCTTGCATTTCCTGTACTGTTTTCAAGAAGTAACCTCTTTGGATTTGCTAACCTTAGGATACGTTTCACTGTCATGAGCCACCGCGCTTTTCGCAGCAGTTTACAAGATGATTCCAGGTTCTGACCATCACTAGAAGACCTGGATGCCAGAGTGCGGCATCTTACTTCTGGACCTGGGTAATCTATTGTAAGAGGAACCAGGTATGACAGCTGCCATCCTGCTGCAGAGCAGATCACTAAAGCCATTATGGCTATGTTGGCATTAGATCTGCATCCAATACCTGCTGTCAATGCATCCGGTTTTAAATGACTAGTTGAGGTTATGTGTCCATGCTACTAAATTCCAACTCGATTCTAATTTACCAGTAGAGCAATTTTGCACCTGCCCCCGAACATAAAACAAATAGTTGTGCTTTGCCTAGAATACACCATTGAATAAATTATCCACGTAAATACAGATATGTGGACACAGTCAGTACTGGTCACAGTAAAGATTAACAGCCCACTGGGTGGTGTCCCACCTTCAGCAGCAGTACTGTATCTAACACACAATGCCATCTCACTAACAGCCATGCTACTCTCTGTATCATTAGCTTTACTATTAGGCATACCAATGCCAATCTGTTGCAAATGTTAAGGGATATCATAACAAAATGACTTACCGCACTAGTGAAATCATTTCATATATATATTTAATATATATATGAAATGATTTCACTAGTGCGGTAAGTCAGTCCAGGAATGATGATGTTTGTCCATGCAAGATGACGTTTTACCTCTTTCTGAGTTCTGTTTTTTTGGAGGGAAAAATCCGAACTCGGCGTGCAAACTCGAACCTATCCGAGCCTGCACATCCCATTATAATCATGACTAAATAAAGTCACTCATATAGTGACCATTACAAAAACTATGAATACATAAGACAACTGTACCAATAATATGTAATAAACATTACATGCCTCTTACCTCACAGCAGCCTGGCACATGCTGCTGTATACTGGGCTGTAGGGGTAAACTGCTCATTGCTGCAGACTACTGTGCTTGTGGGGGGTAGCAATCACACTGATCATGCCCCTCCTTGATTTGCTCTGGCTGAGGGGCTCACAGAGCCCCCCCCCCAGTGTGCAGCACTGCTGCAAAAATTGTAAAAAAAACATTTTTTAATCCTAAAGTGGAGTGGCCATGCCTCCCGCAATTAGGACGTGCCCCTTTTCCCCAGGCCTGGCTCTCAGTGCTTCTGCTTCTCCCCCACAGTGGAAAGGAAAGGCTTAGACCATGGCCTTTATTTGCGAGGGTATGCAGTCAGTTCTTTTGTAGATAGTACAGAGGTACCCAGTAGATTTTTAATTGTACAGAGGAATGCATCCCTTAGTCCAATGATTCCCAACCTCGGTCCTCAAGGCACACTAACAGTCCTGGTTTTAGTGATATCCATGCTTAAGCACAGATGGTTAAATCAAAATAACTAAGGTACTAATTAAGTCACCCGTGCTCAACTATGGCTATCCTTAAAACCTGGACTGTTAGTGTGCCTTGAGGATCGTGATTGGGAATCCCCTGCCTTAGTCTATACAGAATGTTTTGTTTTACATACTGAGATGTATGTGCAAGCGAATAACAAACATGTCAATCTGTCACATTTTACTGGTAAACATGTGCATGCACTCTGGCCCTGATTAAGATGCGCTCGCAAAAAGCGAGCGCTCGCTCTGAATCAGGGCCGGCACTGTTTTTTTAGTTGCGGCCTCTTGGCTGCTCGCATAGCTGTGGGTCACCACCCACAGCTTATGCGAGTGGCCTGGTGATGTTCGCGATGGTCAAGACCATCGCGACCATCGGGTTTGCGACGAGACCCTTGCAGTAGGGTCTCATTGCTGCAAGCCCCAGTGGACTTCCTGCTCTAATAGAGCAGGAAGTCCACCTACTGACATCACGAGTGATGTTAGTAGGGCCGCCCACAAATGGCATGTGTTCCTGTAGGAACACCTCTGTTTGCCCAGCTGCCCCACCTTCCAAACGGGACAAGCTGTCGATCAACATCGACAGCCACCCCTTTTGGATGAAAGCACCAGAGCGAGTGCTTTGTGCGCTCATTCCAGGGCTCGCGCGTGCGCACTGCCTAATAATCGACCCACTTGTAAGCGCATAGAGCTTGTGAGCGGGTCTGAATCAGGCCATCTGTGTGATGAATGTACACAGATTATTAAACAGTAATAGAATCCCTCATTGTTTTAGTGCAAAAAAGAAAAACCATCTTGATTTACTTAATCCATTTTCTTAACTGTGTAGGCGAGCTTCACTGTTATCAAATTAAACTTTTCTACATGCATACAAGGTAAAATAGTTAGATGAACAGAGTACTCCAGGGATAGCATGATCTCTTTCCAGTAGAATAAAAAGACATTTTTAGCTAAGGGGAAATTAGATTTTTCTTTAAAGAAAGTATTGAATTGCTAATGAATTTACAAGAAGAATCTTACATATGTTGCCTCTAGGGCTTTGGGTAGAAAGGGACATCTTAACATTTAAAAGTGTGATAAGCATATGTTTTTGGGGATTTCAAATACCAATACTATTCCTTATCTGCCCTTAAGAGTTACTTTGGAATCATAATGTAGTATATTTGCATCTGCAATAAACTCCTTTGCTCTATTTTTGGCCATGGGCAACATATATTATCATGCTTATATTCATACTGGCATGTAAGCATTTACATTTATTTTATTTATTCATTTATTTTATTTGGGCTAGCATCTACATCAATTTGGATGCAAGCTTGAACAGAAATATGTATCAACCTTATAGAAGAAAATTAGATAAAACATAATCACCAGATGTCATTACAGTTCTCTGGGGATTTCCCAGTAAGAGGGAATCCTTGATGACCTATAGCCATACAGTATTGTATCCATCTATGTGTATCTATCTATCTATCTATCTATCTATCTATCTATCTATCTATCTATCTATCTAGAGACTTTGGGTCTGATTAAGGATGGATTACAATTGCAAAGCTGCATGCAGACAGCTTTGCAATTGCAATCCTTGCGATCCTTGCTATTATGCAAATGCCGCAGGAGGTGTATAACACCACCTGCTGCATATGCAGTTCCAGCACTGTGATGCAGTTCGCAGGCTTGGATCACCATCACGTCCATCAGTGGTCGATGGTTGTGATGGTAGATGGCACCTGGCACCTCATCTTATGCAAGCTGGCAGGCTTGCGAGCCCAGGACACTGCGTTGATCAACGCAGACCATGGGCTGGCTACTACGGGAAAATGAGGCGGACATGCCCCCATTTCAAGGAATGTTGTGGATCCCACCCCTGCCCCTTAAATGCCTCCGCCTGTCAATCAGGAAGCAGCATTCAAAGGTCTGCGTGCAACTACGCAGGACCCATTCTGCACACTTGGATAATTTGGAATCTGCGATCAGCAGTGCACTTGCATGCACTGCTGAATCAGGCCCTTTAAACACAATCTTGCCACTCATTGCTATATAATTATTTATTCTGTACCTCCACGAGGGGTGGAAATAGCGATAAAACCTTGTTGCAAGTGGAATCCAAATGGATCATAAGATGCAAAATGTACACCCCTATGGGTTAAATGAATGTTTGTCCCTGAATTGCTTTTTATGATCAGTTTACCTGTTCTATGCTCTAGGCGTGGAGTCTATATTTGTCATTTTAACATTATTGATGCCTCATTGCTCCCAATTTTCTTGCAGGTTTTGCCTTAGTTTCCATGTTTGAATTTGATATTTAGAGCTTATATGAAATCATCTTCAGTACCATTTTGCTCTATGTTTTAATGGGATGTAGTTATAAGACCGGCGGCTTTGAGGCCACCAGTCTCAATCGGCACTGAAATCCCAATAAGGGATTTATGATAGGCAATACTGACTAAGAGTGCATGTGACTGGTGCTTAGTTCACTTAGAGATCTGATGATAGACCCAGATGTGCAGGCAGGAGCAGTCAGAGCTTTTCAACAGGGCCCCTCTGAAGAAGTATTTGGAACCAAAAGGGTAGTTCGAGCACTGTCTGTGATCTATTCTGAATTAAATAGCTTATTGATAGTGTTCTCAATTTGTTCAGTGATATATGTAAAAATGGAAAACAACAGTATCGTGTAACAAGGTAAAAGAAGTTTGTTCTCATAGGATATAGGTGTGATATCACTCACCCTTTTATGGTGATAAATAGATGTTGGACCCATTTTTCACCATGGTCCTGCAGTGGTTGCAGAATGCAATGTAGAGCCCATCAATATTGTCCATGAGTATGTCTGTGTCGAGTGTATTATTGGGGGAAACATATATAACAAGCCTCCATAGTGCAAATCAGTAAACAAAATGCAAGGTCCTATAAGGTCAAGTAATATACTCATCTTGAATGGGCAATAAATTCAGATTTGGACATTTATTTATCAGAACCTGTTGTCCGTCGGTGTTGGATGGATTGACAATAACTTCTCTGATCTAAATAGTAGTCTTTGGATCCAAAAAACTAATGCAAGATCCTGTTACCATAAAAATATATTAATTTATTATGGTGTGGTCATATAACACCAAATATTTACAAAGGTAAAAGGATATACTACATAAAAAATGAATACAATAAAACACAGTTTACAAAATAAAACAATAATCAATCATAAAATAACAAAAAAAAATGTAAAAAATAATTAAAAAAAAAATATATATATACTGTATATATATACAAAAAAATATTAAAACATTGCTATCAATGAAAAAGTGGAGGTTACTAATCAGTGATTACTTGGCAACGCATTTCACAGAACCAATGTCTGCTTCCTTAGGCTGATGGCTAGGGAATGAACAACCTAGCCCTTAAGTAGGGAACTATGGGTGTGGTAATGATAATTGACAGAACTCTTAATTCTAATTGAAACTGATTGAATAAGTGAAATAAAAGGAATACAGTTGATGTAACTGCTGTTAGCTGATGCTAAAGTTGTAAGTAAGAGCTATTACTTAGGAATATGTAAAATGAAAAAGTGCAAAGAATATATTTGTAGATGAGAGGAGTTAAAAAATATAATCTTATTTTTTATTAACTTTTTATTTTTAATAATCTTATGTGTGATATTGTAGTATAATGTGATATGAGGGATTCTATGTAGTGAATATGAAAATATATGTATGTTTGAGATAAAATATAATATAGAAAGAATGTAGTGTAATGCATTGAAATTAATGTAAAAAGTATATGTAGCTATCTGTTGACATGTGGTTTGACAAGGGATTCTATAGTGTATTGGAGTGAATTGGGAAATGTGTAGAATGACAGATCTAGAAAAATATATAGTGCCCTATACAAAGGGGGATAAGGAAACTAGGGTGATAAAATGCAAAAAAATATATATTTATTATGGCCTGCTGCTTCTTTGAGTTTTATGATCGCTAGTACAGCAATTTGTATAAACCATGTCCTTGTCCTGCATTGTATTGTACCTTTAAGGCACTGGTTTCTTGTTCACTTATTTGTTTATATAATTTGTAAGGTGCTGCAGAACACTTGTGGTGTCATATAAATAAAGGATAATAATAATAATAATAATAATAATAATAATAATAATAATAATAATAATAATAATAATAATAATAATAATAATATAGCATAGTAGAAAAGATAATAATAACAATCTTTAGCAACAATCAAATTACAGGCCTCAGGCCAGCACAAGTAAATAGAGAGGAAATAACAGGCTAGTAGTCTTTACCCCATTACAGCAAGGTGGGCAAAGCACAAAATGAAAAGGTGTGTACCATGGAATTGTCTACAACCCATCATTATGTTGTATATTTAAAAGACATGCACAGTTTAACAAACCAAGCATTTTAGCAATAGGGACTGCCACTTTGTGCCTAAAGTGCATTTTGTGACTAGTTTGTTTCGGACCACAAAATAGAAAACATTTTGGTGGTTTATTAAACCAAGCTTCCAATGTGCTTTAGGCTAACAGTATTAATCATCCTCAAAGTTGAAGATGTTATCATCCTCATCATCACCATTATCACAGTTGATAATATCATTATCATGATCATCACCCAGTTTTAGTTCTTCTCCACTGGAATTCACAATTGAAGTCTCTGTAATTGTCAGGAAAGGAATTCCTCATAGAGTTTGCAGTTTTTACATTTTTTTGGAAGTAGCCTCATACGCTGATTGCTCACAAGGTTCCCGGCTGAACCACCAAGTGTGCTGTGTCTGTAAAACATGGTATATGTTTAAAATGGACCCAATTGTAATGCTCATACAATGGTAGTTTCATTTTCAGAAATGACAAATCCTGAGGAGAGTCTTAGTGTGGTAAGCCATTTTGCTATCACATTCATGAGTTTTTCGAACAGATTCACACCAGTTTGCTGCTTAGTGAAGCAGGTGATACAAAGAGTAGCCTGGCGTTTGATACTGCTGCTGAAAGTGAAACAACCATTGAGTGGGCTGTCACAGCCTTGTAATCTTTAGTTTGTCCAGGACTGCTTGTCCACATATCTGTAGATATTTAAATTAGTACAATGTAATTTTTAATGCAAAGAATAACTTTTTAGTTAACGTTATGGAGCCGTATTCAATTTCCACCTCCCGGACTTTTTGCCTACATCGCGTGTTTTGTAGGTGGAAAAGTATCACGCGCGTGCCCGCATATCCCCATATTCAATTTGAAAGTACGCGAAAATGGGACCCGGCGAAACTTGAACAGGTGGAAAGTACTGTCAGATTTGGGGAAATCAGCCTGTCACCTCCCAAAAGATGCTCTGACATGGGGGTTAACTATGGTTACCCCTGATTTGGCTTGCTGAAGGTATTTAGTGTTTTAAAATGGGCTCAATAGCTGCTAAATAGCAATTTTGTATAAGTGGTGCAGAATAGTATTCAGGAGTTTTTTTTTGCAGGAAATAACTTATCCCAGCAAATTTGTGGTACTTGAAAATGGGGGTCAGCATATTTTAAAGTTGCTAAAGTTAAGTTGAAAAAAATCATGAAAAATCCACCTGCCGCAAGCCCCTGCAATGAAAAAAACACATAGGGCATACTTGCTGACACCCCCAGAGTATAGTTCGCTAGTTTTTAACTTTGTCCTCCCAAATTCAAAGTGATTTTTTGGGGTGTCCTTAAGTGTTTTTTTTTTCATTTTGACACAGTTTACATTTGGGGGACTGTCTGAAGGCTGCATGGGGGTTCCCGCAATGTTGCACCCCAAAACCCCAATTCTGCACTTTTTTCCACTTTTTTCCACTTTTTTCCAACTGCTATTCATAGGCAAAACTTTTCCGCCTAATACATTGCATTGACTTTCCGCCTAGGCCGAAAGTCTTTCAAATTGAATACGGTGATACTTTTCCACCTGGCGAAATGATGTCATCAGCGAAACATTTCTGCTGATTTCGGCTTTTTGCCTCAAATTGAATAGGGGCCTTAGTCTAGGTGAGGAATTGATGTTCTGGAAAAACAGAATTGAGATGGAATTTGGTAGCGTGACGCATGATCTTAACTAATAGGCTAAAACCAGATGTTTTCTTGGTGGATATTGGACACAGATCTAATACTAACATAGCCATCATGGCTTTAGTGATCAACTGTGCAACATGATGATGGCTGTCATACTTGGTTACTCTTGCAAATGATTACTTCACAGGCAATTGTTTTTTAAAAGTACTAGTCTTCCTGGTATCCATTTGTGATGAATATTTACCCAACAGCTGCCCTAGCATGCAAGAATTCTTCTTGGGAATCGTGGTTTGCATTAGGGAAGTCAGTTTACTTTTGCAAATTGGATTCAGGTGGATTATTTTTAATTGCTGATGAGGCTGATGATGAATTTGTTGGTGGTGGAGATTGCATGTTCTGGTATCTATCCATTGTACAGGTAGCTGATGCTAGACTGCATGTTATGTATATAAGATTTTTCAGATTTTGCTAAACCACTGGAATGCATTTATAGCAAATTATGTAACAGGGAGGAAGTGCCTAGATAGTTAATGTCCCTACTTCTACTTACTTTGGAACTACAAATGCCACAAATGCCTTGACAAATTTCAGGATTTTAGTAACAATTTTTCCACATGGAGGAGGTGGCTTTTTTGGTCTTTTGCCAAGAGATGACAATGGGCTTGTTATCACTGGCAAGAATTTCAGCTACTAGAGGCTGCCTAACTTCAACACAAACAACATCGTTCTCCTGAATTTTATCAACATATTCTTCTCCAACACATTTATCATCATCATCTACACAATTATAACCTTCATCCTGGTGCACATTTACAACTTCAAAAGTAGCAGCCTCAATTTCTATGTCTAAATCATCATTACTTTTATTAATACTCAACCTCACATTTACAGGGGGTTGAGAAAAATGATGGAAGGAGGCTTCTTTAGGATTACAGGGTCAGAATCAGAATTATCAGACTCACAAATAACATTTGTTGACACCCTCAGGCTCTCTTCAGGAATCCATACAATGAATTCTTCAGCCTTAGTGCATTAACTGTATTTGACTTTTTTAGAGGAGACACATTTAGACTATTTTTAGTGTAAATAAATGTAACTTTGCATAAACACTTTAAATTTGGACAAATATGACCCTGTATGACCAGAACTTTGTCTGTCCAATGAACAACCTCCTTTATGCTCATGTTTTGTGAGCTGTGTACAGAAGCTTTTAAATTACTGTACACAGTATATAATATATAGATATGTCATGGAACTGAGGGACTGATTCACTACTGTACACAACTGCATATGCAATATCAATTAAACATGCAGTTCAACCATGATATATGCTAATCCGTTGCGATCTCAATGCCCTCGCAGCATAACATAAGGTTGACCACTTTACCTACCATACATCCATCATGTTTAGGAAGACTGCAAAACCATTGGTACAATCGAGTACCATCAAAGCCTCATACACACTTGCACAAGCCCTGACCTTACTTAGAAATTGCTAACAACCAAGCATGCTATCAGGCCTCAGGCTTCTTAGGCCATCACAATGGATAATTTATTCACACCCCTGCAATGGCGTTGAAATGCACTGGCATGCCTTTGTTTGCCCAACCACCCCCCGTCACCACCCAAAAATCACTCTGGAATGGGTCTGCATAGTCACTGTGATCACAGTCCTGATCACAGCATTTGGTTCGCACATGCGCAGTGCGATGTGTACGCATGCACAGTGCGAATTAATCGGTCAATTGCATGCAACTGCGTTCCTTGCTGAGTCAGGCCCAAAGTCATTTATGACCAAATCCACCTACCTACACATTGCTTTTTTAACATTTTTCATTATTCAATCTGCTAATTTCAATGAACTAAGGATTTTTCATGTCTGCACAGCTGATGTAAAGTTAGTAAAAAAGTAGGTTGGACAACGTGCTGGTCTTACAGGGTATTATTTATCCACATTTAATGTGTTTACACAAAATACCATTTATATACACTAAAAAGATTATCTTGTATTGTACATCCATCTTTGAAAGTAATTTGGGAAAGTTTCCCTTTATCTCCACGACTGCAGTATATAGATGCTTTGGTGCCGCTACAGTATTTCTGCTTTGAAGTTACAGAAGATGCCTGACTATTCAGCCCTAGCTATAACAATAGACTTTCTAGTGCATTAAAGAGCAGTAGCAGGACCACAACTCACAAATAAAGGCCATGGTCTGAGCCTTTCCTTACCACTGTGGGGGAGAAGCAGGGGCACTGAGAGCCAGGCCTGGGGAAAAGGGACATGGCCTAATTGCCGGAGGCATGGCCACTCCCCTTTAGGATTAAAAAAAATAGTTTTTTAGGATTTTTGCAGCAGCGCTGCACACTGGGGAGGGGGGCTCTGGGAGCCCCTCAGCCTGGTGCAAAGCAAGGAGGGGCTTGATCAGTGTGATTGCTGCCCCCCACAAGAACAGGAGACTGCTGCCTTGAGCAGTTTCCCACACAGCAGCATGTGCCGGGCTGGTGCGAGGTAAGAGGGAGGGAAGGTGGTGCCGGACCGGGCCACCCCCAGGATAAATTGGAAAGTTATAAACTACCAGCCACTCAGCACCTAACTGTCATTGTTGTTTGAAAAAAGATGGAGGTTATCGGTTTGTAGTTTATTACTTTCCAATATATCACTTTCCAGAGCTTAGTATATCTGCTACTGTGTGTGGTTTATGTAATGTTGGCAATTTTAAATTTGAAAGCTGTTACTTTTCCCTTCATAGATAGAGGTGATGTTTTCCAAAAGAATGTCAAACACTGGAGCTGATTCTGACCAGCTCGCTAGGATGTGAATGCTGGTAGCTGACTGATAGTTGTGATCTGTGCATGCGTATGCAACGCAATGTGCGTGTGCAAACCACTGTGAAAGATCAGAATGTGTTTGCTTGTTGCGCATAGACAGCCCAGCAGTGAGGGACAGGAGATGCCATTTGTGGGTGGTGACAAGGGCAGACCACTAGAAACAGGGGAGTAGAGGTGCGAACGCATGGCGTGCCTGAGTGTTGCAATGCCATTTCAGAGGTATGCATAATTAAAAGGCAGCATCATAGTACACGTCACTTGGTGGGATTTCACACTGAAGTGATCGCAGTGCTTGCGGCAGGGTATAGTCCGCCTCAAGTGCCGCAATTGCATCCGATGGTGCTCGATGTACCAATGTTTTCATGCACATACAGGAGATGACGTGCACAGGTAGGCATCTTATGAATGGCTGGTGGGCATCTACATACACTAAGTGATCGCACGCCAGGACATAGTGGGCGTGCTAATGCCTTGCCATGCAATTGCCTGCCTTGCTAGGCGTGTGCTGGATTTGCATATGCAGGATGCGAGCATATGCATCTAGCGAGCGGGTCTGAATGAGCTCCTTTGTTTGATTTGGAGTGCCGCCCTTTCTTACACCATCTTCTTACCTCTTGACCATTTTAAACATAGAAATACAATGATTTCCAGCATTAGTATTGGTATGCTCCTTTTCTTCTATAAACTGACCCATAATTGATTTACACCAGCACAGGAGTATAGCTACTATAATTGAACTTGTAACCACCACCATATCAAGTGAATGTACAATGATATAGAGAAATGTTAACATGCAGTTTTAGCAAAATACTTGAGAATTTAATGTTAAACTAGGAAACATATTGTTTTTCAGCATTTATTATTTTGGGGGTGCAGCTGATGGGGGCCAAAATACAGAGTAATTACAATACTATATATTGCCTCACAAACACACACCACACTTTTCCCTTGAAACATCTAAATTGAGTTATAAAAAAGTTGAGATTTATTTTTAAACAGAAAAATGTTAATTTTTTCAACTTTTATTATTTTGAGGAGCAGCTGATCATTCCAAAACACCCAGTAATTACATTAATATACACTGCACCTCAAGCACAAACAATCTTCCTTTGAAATAGCTACAGCTGTGTCCTTACACATCTAGCCTCAATACACCACGCATCACAAAATATTTGGCGCAAGTGAGCCGTCAGGTCGTATGCGACTATGTTATCGCCGGGCATCTAGGTTTGCAGAAAATGCATCTTAGTCACAACGTGATGGAACTACGATGCTGATTAAATTGATATGCAACACTTGTATATCTGTGTGACCCTCACAGACACACAGACTAAAGATCCCTTCTTTTTCTTCTACCCTTTCTATACACTCCAACCACCTACAACTCTCTCCAATGATGACATTTTCAGCACAGCTACAGTCTATAACCTTCTCCATACACTTTCCTATCTAAAATGACACCTGAAATTATGAGGGAGGGACTTATATGCAATCCAAATTACAGAAGATCTGTAATTACCAGGAAAATTACATTTTGCATCATTTTCAGAACCAAATTTGATGGGAGGACCTGAGCGATGACTTGTCTCAACTTGGTACCCCAAAATTTGGTTCTGTCACATTTCTCAGAATCTTAACTGCTCATCTCTAATATTTACACATTTTTTTTATACCGGTCTAAGTTTTGCTTCATGTCTAGAGAATTTATAATTATTTAAAGATAATCAACTAGTGTAAATAGAATTCATGATCAATATTACTTTGGCAACAATGAACTCTTTCCTATAATTTTTTTTTTACAATCTCATTTAATCATACTTCATTTCAGATGATCACATTAAATTTATAATCAATTAGTCATTGGTAGCTGTCTTCAAAATGGACACTGATAAACCGCAAAAATATTGTCTATTAATTCTCATTAAAAAGAAAGCAGAAAGCAGAAATGCTGTAGATACATTTATAATTCAAACTAGTAATTGTTAGAATGATTTACGAGAATTTGAGCTAAATCATTGATTTCAAATTGGTAATAAATTCACAACTAAAGGCCAACTGACAGGTGTCAGACAATAGCACGGTACATCAAGTTTGCAATAAACACAGACATTATTTGTTCACCATAACAAGACAATGCATGATAGATATAAGAATAATATAGTTCTTGAAAGTATCTTTTATCTATGAGCAAGTTATGTTTTTTTGTTCCATTAATATTTTATACAGAATAAACAGATTCTTGTTAATCTTCAGTGTGTGTCATTGTTTGAGATATGTAAAGGGTAAACATCCATTTTGAAAATTGTTGCTAACAGTAGTCAAGTTTGTTTATGTAATAAGCCACTTTTAATCCTGAAAAGGATGTTTAATTTGATGTTGGAATAAACATATAAGTGTAAATTAATTCTATGGAGGAAGGAAAGGGGGATATATTTAGGAGAGTGTACTGTATGGCATATTTCAAATAATTGGGTTCTGAAGTTTGAGGTCTCTGTTGTTCAGTAATGTGGCTTAAACCTAGATTGTGACATGTCCAAGTAATAAGTGTAAAATGTTACAATAACTCAAGTGAAAATGATTTGTTACTAAAAAGTACATACTTTTTTTGTTTTGCTTCCTAAGAAATAAGGAAAAGTATTAATCTATGTGGTAGGTTAACTTATGATTTTATTAAACAAATCACAAAAAATTGCTTGCCAATTTTTTTTTTAATAACATTGTTGAAATATGTAATGGTAGAATAAACAGTAGTAGATTACAATTACATGCTTTCTTTAATTGTTTACCATGTTACAAGCAAATAAAAGTACAGTAATTAATAAAATGTTGGGTACTATTGACATATAATCTATGTGTACCAATTCAATGAAACAGCATCATACAAACATACAAAGGAGGAAAAGAGAAAAACAATGATTAGTGAACAATGGCCCTCATTCAGAGCCATTCGCTATTTGCGTTCGTTCGTTCAAAAACAAGGGGTGGCTATGCAAATGATCCGTTCGCACATTGCAGTCTGTTCACACCTCTAAGTCTGAACGAGCGAGCAAAACATACGCTCGTTTATTTGATAAAAACGCCCCCTGGCCGCTCGCACCATACGTCATGTCCGCTATTTATTAGATTAATCGAGTACATCGAACAGGATAAGAACTGCTCGCTATTCTTGTGGTTGGTTTTTTCAACCGCTATTTTGCGAGCAGTTCTGAGTTAAAAAAAACTAAGTGACGTGGTCATTGACGCTGCTGTATTAATTATGCACACCCATAAAACGCCCGTTTTGACCTTTAAGCACGCCTGCGAACGGATCTCCACTCCCCGTTTTCAAGCACCTTCCCCTGTTACCACCCACATACGCCTCATTCTGTCACTCAAAATAGCAGGCACTCGCTATATTGTGTACAAATGATTTTCGGCAGCACTGACCGGTTCGCGCATGCGTACTAAAAACCGTACGCATGCGCAGATGTGCGAACATCGCTGGGAACGAGCGTACTGCGCTAGCGAGTGGCTCTGAATGAGGGCCAATATCTCTAAATGTATGGAAATTGTGTGACCATATACAAATCCCTGCAAAGATACTGAGTTTTCATGACAATGCCACTGGGGGCACTGTACATCACTTGTGTGAGCAAAAAAACATATAGTGAAGTTCCATAAAACTTAAATTAACATGAATGCTGTTTTTATGATTGTACTTACAAAATTCTCAGAAAACACCAGGATATCTCATAACAGAAACTCCTCCTATTATTCCTGTTTCCTATAAGTGAAATGTTGACATTATCAGAAAGGGTTAGGCAGCAGGGGTGAGGTGGGGGGGGGGAGGAGAGGGTTGCGGTTAGTGATAAGGTTAAATTCTCTCCATAATGCCGATCCATCAGACATCTCCACCAGAAGTGTTGGTCCCAAGGCTACTGGGAACTGAAAGATGATGATGGAGATGCCACTACTACTGGGATATTAGTTACATTTCTATCATAGTAACATGTAATCCTGATGCATGTCGACATGATAACTGTTGATGTAACCTTCCACACCCCATTTATCAGAATATTCCTGGCATTTTTGTAAATATTAAACTATTAAAATCTAGGGACATTATCAAGGAAGAAAAACATTATTGACAAAAATGTTTACTAATCTTTAAAATATTAATGTACAAAAATTATAGAGCCTCACATCAAAATTAAACTAATAGTTTGCCGCTCTAATATTTATTCTGCACATTCTGATGTCTTTTATAATACTTGTAAGATCTAAGTTCCATACCAGTGATTCCTGACTTGCCACTGCTGTAAAAGCAGTGAAGACAAGGTGTGATGTATGACAGACCTAACATACCTGTTATCCTACTTACATGTCAGCATTTCAGCACAAATATTACTTTAAACTCATCCTGACATATACCAGAGTTGCAGTCCCAAGCATTCAGCCCAATGCTGGTAGGCAGATAAATACATATATTTCCATATATGGCTGCAATTGTCATAATAATTAGTTCTGTGCAGGGATGTATCTAGGGGTTTGAGAGCCTCTGGCAAAATAAGGGACTGGCACCCCCAACCCACCTCCTCACAGCTCTCCCCCCTTATAGCTTCCCCATAACACAGCCCTCCCCCCTTACAGCTCCCCCATCACACAGCTCTCCCTCCTCATAGCTACACTCCTTCACTCAGCCAGGCCCGCTGAGAGCTGCAGCAGGCCCAGGTAATAGGGGGCATGGCCTAATCGAGGGAGGCGTGGCCACGCCACCTTCCCGAAAAAAAATATTTGCAGTGCCACTAAGCGGCACTGCGCGCTGGGGAGGGGGCATTCTAGGCCCCCTCAGCCCTGCTCAAAGCCAGGGGGGCGCGGTCAGTGTTATTGCTTCCCCCCACAGGCATAGGAGACTGCTGTGGCTGCTGCTCAGCTGCCTCAAGCAGTCTCCACTGCAGCTCAGCACATGCTGTGTGCTGGGCTGCTGTGAGAGAGGGGGAGCAGTGCCGGACCCGGGCCCCCACCGGGCCCCTCAGGAAGCCCGGGCCCCGGTAATCTGTCACTGCCCCCCCCCCACTCTCGGCGCCCCTGCACTCAGCTCACCATCACACAGATCTCCCCCTCACACGGCTGACCCCCCTTACACAGTTCACCCTCACAGCTCCCCCTATCACACAGCTCTCCCTCCTCACAGCTACGCCCATCACACAGCTCTCTCCCCTCACAGCTCCCCCTATCACACAGCTCTCCCTCCTCACAGCTCCCCCTATCACACAGCTCTACTTCCTCACAGCTATGCCCATCACACAGCTCTCTCCCCTAACAATTCCCCCATTACACAGCTCTCCCTCCTTACAGCTCCACCTATCACACAGCTCTCCCATCTCACAGGTACACCCATCACACAGCTCTCTCCCCTCACAGCTCCCCCTATCACACAGCTCTCCCTCCTCACAGCTCCCCCTATCACACAGCTCTCCTTCCTCACAGCTACGCCCATCACACAGCTCTCTCCCCTCACAGCTCCCCCTATCACACAGCTCTCCCTCCTCACAGCTCCCCCTATCACACAGCTCTCCTTCCTCACAGCTATGCCCATCACACAGCTCTCTCCCCTAACAATTCCCCCATTACACAGCTCTCCCTCCTTACAGCTCCACCTATCACACAGCTCTCCCTCCTCACAGCTGCGTCAATCACACAGCTCTCTCCCCTAACATCTCCCCCCATCACATAGCTCTCCTTCCTCTGACATTGCTACCCTCCTCACAGCTCTACACAAGGGCATATTTTTAATGGGTACAGGGTGTGCGGTGCAAGAGGGGGCCCGCACCGCACATCTTGCACCCATATTATACTTACCTCTCTGGAGTCTCACATTGGCAACATTGTCAGCGCTGTAAAAAAGCCTGGGAAATGGCTGCTGCTGCCATCAGTGTGGCACAGCGCTTAGTGCACTGCCAGCCACCAGACTCAGATCTCCCCCCTCACACATTCTAGAGACAGGCAGGGTTACAGAGAGCTTTCTTACAAACAGTTGTGTGGGGACACTGAATGTTACACACTGTGCAGCAGCGCAGGTGCATTTTCAGGAATTAGAGCATTCAGCTTGGAGTTAAGGTGGTGTGTAATCATGAAGTGCAGTGCTCTAGGCTCAGTCATTTCACATCTCGCTCAGATGTGTACATGAGCAGGGGCATATATACCCCCTGGGCCTGGGTGGCGCAGCTGGGCATTGCCACCCTTTGGCTGGCGCCCCTGGTGAGTGCCATTCTGGCTAAGGGGTAGCTACACCCCTAGTCTGTGTGTTTAATTTTTGTAAGTTATGATTGTCAGAACAGGTACTGTAAACAGGACATGGAAAAAAATGGGAATGTGAATACAGGTTGTGGTGAATTCAGCCTTAAAGTACTAAAGGTTCTGCGTTTTCAAGTCATCAGATCTATATTTGTCCCTGTCTAATACATGGATATAGGTGTTTTATTAAGCTTAAACTGAATTTCATTGTTCTGTAGTAAGAGTACTGAGTGGCTTATTCTAGTAATCTAATTAAAACTATGAATGTAAATTTGAATAATTCAGAATAGGAATGAGTTCTGCAAAAGGATTTATGCAGCTTACCTAAAGTTCCTCAAGAAATTAGCTGAGGCGAAATGGGATTGTTCTTCTGAAGGTAAGCGAGTGAATTAAAAAGAAGACTTTAAACTGAAATCATATTACTATTAGGAAAATTTTGCTGACTTTTTTTTTGAAAGAAGCCATCTGCTTGGCAGATCAACCCTGTGCTGCTTTGTCACACATACATATCCCGGAACAGTTGCATAATTAAAATGTTCTTTTCTTAATTACTGAAATAATGACTTGGTTAATTGTCACCCCATTGAAACACTAACATTTTCTAATGGCCAGGGATTGACATGTGCTCATAATTCATTTCTCAAACTTAGTGTTAAAATATAGTAGCAGACAATGGGAGAATCACAGGAACAAATATAACGCAGTGCATCTTCTAAGTTTATAAAAAATCCCCAAAATATTCACAAACTAAATGCATTTTTAATTTCTGGCACAGAATAAAATTGACTGACTTAACAAATTGTTTTATGCTATACAAGATATTATACTGTGAGTGATCTGCTATCAGTTTAAGTGCATAGCAATTCCATCAAATTTGTCTTCTATTGATTTGAGCATAGACAAAGATAAAAACAAATATTAGTTTGGCTACGAGATTAGATTGGCTTCAGACAAGGTGAACAAATAGGTACAGAAATAAGATCTAGATACCAAGTTTTAAGCATCTGTTCTAATGGCATGGATATCAAAGCTCTCCCTGTATGGATATATATATATATATATATATATATATATATAAATATATATATATATATATATATATATATATATACACACATACAGTCAGGTGCATAAATACTGGGACATTGACAGAATTTTCATATTTTGGCCTCTATTCACCACCACAATGGCTTTGAAATTAAACAAACAAGATGTGCTTTAACTGCAGACTTTCAGATTTATTTTGAGGGTAATTACATCCAAATCAGGTGAACGGTGTAGGAATTACAATGGTTTCTATATGTGCCTCCCACTTTTTAAGGGGCCAAAAGTAATGGGACTAACAACTCAAAAGCTATTTCATGGACAGGTGTGGGCTATTCCCTCATTATTTCATTATCAATTAAGCAGGTTAAAGGTCTGGGGTTGATTCTAGGTGTGAAATTTGCATTTGGAATCAGTTGCTGTGGACTTTCAATATGAGATCCAAAGAGTTGTCACTATCAGTGAAGCAAGCCATCATTAGGCTGAAAAATCAAAACAAATCCATCAGAGAGATAGCAAAAACATTAGGGGGGGTCATTCAGACCCGGTCGTTAGCGCCGATGCGCTCGGACCGGGTCGATGGCCCCCCACAGAGCATGTGCACGACGGCGCAGGCGCCGTCATGCGCATGCGTGAGACACGCTACGACCGACAGCACTTGTCGTTGCGGGTCTCGATCCAAAGGGGGCGAGCTGTCGATGTTGATTGACAGCTCGCCCCATTTGGAAGGTGGGCCGGGGGGGGTGGCAGCCCAAACGGAGGTGTTCCCATGGGAGCCAGAAGCTCTCCGGGGCTTACGACAAGGGAGACCCTACCCTAGGGTCTTGTCGTAAGCCCCGATAGTCGCGATGGTCTATGACCATCGCGACCATCACTGGAGCGGTCGTTAGGGCTGTGGGTGTTAACCCACAACCTAACGACCGCAACAGAGGTGGGCGGTCAGGATGCAAGTGGCCACCCAGTTTCTGAGCGACCGCTTGCATCATATGACCGCCTCTGAATGAGGCCCTAGGTGTGGCCAAATCAACTGTTTGGAACATTCTTAAAAAGAAAGAACACACTGGATAGCTCAGCAACACCAAAAGACCCGAAGACCATGGAAAACAACTGTTTTGGATCACAGAAGAATTATTTCCCTGGTGTAGAAAAACCCCTTCACAACAGTTGGCCAAATCAAGAACACTCTCCAGGAGGTAGGTGTATATGTGTCAAAGTCAAAAATCAAAAGAAGACTTCACAAGAGTGAATATAGAGGGTTCACCACAAGATGTAAAACATTGGTGAGCCACAAAAACAGGAAGACCAGATTAGAGTTTGCCAAACAACATTTAAAAAAACCATTACAGTTCTGGAACAACATCCTATGGACAGATGAGACAAAGATCAACTTGTACCAGAGTGATGGGAAGAGAAGAGTATGGAGAAGGAAAGGAACCGCTCATGATCCCAAACATACCACCTCATCAGTGAAGCATGGTGGTGGTAGTGTCATGGCGTGGGCATGTATGGATGCCAATGGAACTGGTTCCCTTGTATTTATTGATGATGTGACTGCTGACAAAAGCAGCAGAATGAATTCTGAAGTGTTTCGGGCAATATTATATGCTCATATTCAGTCAAATGCTTCAGAACTCCTTGGACGGCGCTTCACAGTGCAGATGGACAATGACCCGAAGCATACTGCAGAAGCAACCAAAGAGTTTTTAAGGCTAAAAAGGGGAATGTTATGCAATTGCCAAGTAAATCCCCTGACCTGAATCCGATTGAGCTTGCTTTTCACTTGATGAAGACAATACTGAAGAGAAAATGCCCCAAGAACAAGCAGGAACTGAAGACATTTTCAGTAGAGGCCTGGCAGAGCATCACCAGGGATGAAACCCAGCGTCTGGTGATGTCTATGCATTCCAGACTTCAGGCTGTAATTACCTGCAAAGGATTTGCAACAAAGTATTAAAAAGCATCTTGTTTGTTTCATTTCAAATCCATTGGGGTGGTGAATAGAGGCCAAAATATGCACCTGACTATATATAAATATATATATATAGTAGTCGCAGCATGATCCGGCACTCTCACAAATCCTTAATCTTCGCCCGGTGCCCGCACAGGCAAAGCAGCCAAATATACATCCGAAGGTATGGCACACAGGGCAGTATTCGAAGAAAGTCAGGACACAAACTGGTTGCAAGTCAACGTTTCAATCTTATTGATTTTTGTTGATGAAAATAAATAAGATTGAAATGTTGACTTGCAACCAGTTTGTGTGCTTACTTTCTTCGAATACTGCCCTGAGTGCCGCACCTTCGGATGTGTAAATATGTATATATATATATATATATATACCATACTATAACAGGCGGCACTCAGAGTCTTTAACATCGATGAAACAAGAAAGTGCTTTATTTCCACGTTTCGAGGAGCGAATCCCCATCCTCAGGATACACATGTGTATCCTGAGGATGGGGATTCGCTCCTCGAAATGTTGAAATAAAGCACTTTCTTGTTTCATTGATGTTAAAGACACCAAGTGCTGCCTGTTACAGTATGGTATATATGATGGGGGTGCTGTCCTCCTAGGAAGGCAACGGAGCAGGTTACCCCCATGGTGGGCCATGAGTGCCGGATGATAGTGGTTTATTTATATATATATATATATATATATATATACACACAGCATTAGCGGCGGCACTCAGGTCAATAATCGGGATAATAGAAGCAGAAGGTACACCAACTTTTCGGTGTTTATTACATCTTTTTCAAGGTACAAATACATAAAACCAGCTCACCTTTATAGCTACCACCATCACCGCATGTGTCCTACGGCGTCACCGAGTCGGAAACTGATGCCCACAGATGACATCAGTACACCAGGCCGGTAGCCATAGAAACAATATAACAAAAACAAAAATACATGTGACCAGTAGCCAGCAACACGGCTATCCTAGACACTGCCACAATAAATTGCATAAATAAAAACACAACATCAAGAAAATTTAACGCATTATCATATGAGATCAATAACAAAAGTTATTTAAAATACAACCTGTAGATCTATTGGGCCTCACATCTAAGTAATTTAAGTGAGTGATCACCACCCCTTATAGACAGGGGGACATGATCAATAATGATATAGCGAATAGAAGCTAAATTATGACCCGCCTGTAAAAATTGACGGGCAACTGGTTGATCACTCTGCCCCGTATCCAAGGCCCCCCGAATGGCGGAGCAATGCAGTGCCATACACTCCCTGAGGGTTCTATCAGTCTTACTGACATAACACAACCCGCAGGGACACGTAATCATATAGACAATGAATTTGGTAGTGCATGCAACTGTATGCTGTATGTAAAAACGTTTACCACTAAAAGGATGGCAAAAGCTATCTCCAACTGACATATAGCGGCACGTGAGACAATTTAAACATTTGAAACAGCCTTTTTTCAATTGTAAAAAATGACCAGGTACTGACCTGGGTAAATGGGATACATCCGATTTGACAACCCAGTCGCGTATGTTCAGGCCAAATTTAAAACAAGTCATAATCACTGTATCACTCAAATTCAGGTCATGATCTGATTGTAGAATTGACCACAATTTCCGGGTAATGCCACAGACATCACCACTAGCAACATTATAGTGGGTAATCCATGGCATATGTTTACCATTTTTAGACCTAGTCGTAGGCTTTACCAATTTCTCTCTGGGTATACTTAATGCACGTTCCTTAGCTTTTAACAAAGGGACTGGCTTATAACCCCGCTGTAAAAATGTATCAATCATCCTAACAATATGTTTACTAGCAGCCTGAGACTCACTGCAAATCCGTACTGCCCGCACAAATTGTGAATATGGTAACCCGTATTTCAGAGACTTAGGATGGAAACTACTAGAGTGCAAAAAGGTGTTTTGATCCGTAGGTTTACTATAAAGTGTAGTAACTAATTTATTCTGTACCAGGGACACCTGCACATCCAAAAAGTTGACAGAAACAGGGTCAATCTTATATGTAAATTTAACAGGGCTATTGCCCTTATTATGCCCCTCAATAAAATTTACAAACTGACTTTCAGTCCCTGTCCAAATTAGAAAAAGGTCATCTATGTATCTAGCATAAAATAATATCATGCCAGATACATCAGTCTCTGAAAAGAATATCTCCTTTTCCACCTGGAACATAAAGGCATTGGCATACGATGGGGCCACATTCGACGGGATCGCCAGAAATAGCGTGAAGGAGAATGTGGACGAGATTGCAGCCAGACCACTAGGCCGCCCACAGCAACGGAGCCGGTAAGTAGAGTCAGCGAGCATGCTGGGGGACCAAACTACCACCGGACATGCAGTGATAGCCAAGACATCTTAGATGCAAATTTCAGCCCGATGTCACCAGGTGAACATGATATTATGCTGATATTAAGCAAGAGCTAATGCACCCAGCTGCCTACTCCATCCACGATCAGGCCACACCCAGCACTGAGGACCTTTCTAGTAGTAGCATCAATGATGGAATTATCAAAGGCCATCATCAGCAAGGATTCATTTTCCTTCTAAAAAGATAATGTTGGGTCACGCTCTAATTTGACATAGACACTGGTATCATTCAGCTGCCTGTATATTTCTTTTTTATAATTGATAGTATCCTGCAACACAATTGCGCCTCCTTTATCAGCACTTCTTATTGTTATTGCATCATTTGCACTCAGTGGCGTAAGTTCATCCCAGACGCCCGGAGGCAAGTTATAATTTTGTGCCCCCCCCGTCACAGCCGCAGACACTGTTATGTAGAAATTTGCATGTAGACAGGCTATAGATAGACGAAAGCAGCAGCTGATGGTCTGACACGGAGCTCTCAACTAGTGTATGGTGGCTTCTCAGGTGCCATGACTGTACACTCTGGGCACATAGTTACAACCCTAAGTGGGGTGAATATGTTGTGAACAATGGAGGAGTTGCCCCCTTCAGAGCTGGAGCCCGGCCGCAGTCGCCTCCATTGTCTCCCATAGTTATGCCCCTGTTTGCACTTAAAGGTTTCAAAGCATTAAACTCTTCTTTAGAAAGATTTGAGTACTTATGGGTATCGTTCGTCTCTTTTATGTATGTACATTTTGTATTAGTAATGTTTATTAGACTACATATTATTGGTACAGTTGTCTTATGTATTCATAGTTTTTCTAATGGTCCCTATATGAGTGACTTTATTTAGTCATGCTGATATATATAGGTATATTTGTAGGTAATGCCTAGCGCATGCTGCAACTTACTGTGATGTTTCTATACTATGCATGCATCAGTTCTATTTGGTCTAATTTGCCTGTTTTGCATGTCTTTTGACATGCTGCAACTTGCTGTGATGTTTTAATATTTTGTATGCATCAGTTCAATTTTGTCTAAATTGCCTGTTTTGCATGGCTTTTTTGTCAATATTTATCGGCTGCTTTGTTGTTGTTATTATCTTATGTCTCCATGGTAACTGGGCTAATCACGGTGGTGGTGTTATTGGTGAGCTCCCCTGGCTGTTGTGTGTGCATATAGCATTATCGCATGTGAGGTCATCACATTTGGTCACGCATGAAGTCATTGTGCATGCCGTCCGGCAGTGCTGCAGGGTCCAATTGGTGGTTCTTTGATCACTGGGTCTTTATTTAAGGTAAGATTGTATTTGTGTGTATATGCCTTAATGAAATTTGCAATATAGCATCTTGAACATTGCAAACCAGCTTAAAGTCTCTCTCGTCAATTTTCCTGTGGAGTGCTGCCTGTATGGAATATATATATATATATATATATATATATATATCTGGCAGGTGAGCTTTAAACCAGGTAAAATTTTTTCAGTCTAAACTATGTGATAGCAGCTAACAGGTTTCCATCAGTGTGACGGATAGTATAGGACCTGCAGAAAGTGGGGTCCCGTGATATGGGCTGCGGGCTTAAATGCATTGATCAATCCATGAACTAAATCCCCATTATTTATTTACTTATTTATACCTCATTGTGAGTGTTTAAACATGGTGAGTGCTGGGTTTTCTGTTTTTATTTATTTAAGCAATGTGGTCACAGGCCACTTGCACCCCAGTCCTGGGAATGGCGAGTGCAGGTCTGCACCCCAAATCTAGGAGTTGCGAGTGCAGTGGATTTCTGACTTTGCTTATGCGGTTAATTTTTATTAACCTTTTGTGATCATAGCTTTCTCATGCACCCCATGTGCAAACTCGTTTATATTAGGGGTGAGCGGGTTCGGATTTCTGTAATCCGAACCCCCCCGAGCCCCCCCGATCCGAGTCCGATCCGAGTCAGGCTCGACTTTTCCCGCCTGACTCGGATCTGAAATCGAGGCAAAACGTCATCATCCCGCCTTCCGAGTCTCGCGGGTTTTGGATCCTATATAAGGTACCCGCGTCGGCGCCATTTTCTCACTCGGCTGTGGACAGTGAAGAGGGAGGGTGGGAGTTAGGGCTGTGTAGTGTAGTGTAGTGTAGTGCTGCTGTTGTCCACTACTTCAAAGTCCATAGGGGCTGGCTGTGTTGTGCTGTGCTGCTGTTGTTAATAGGGGCTGTGTCCACTACTTCAAAGTCCATAGGGGCTGGCTGGACTGTGTTGTGCAGTCAGTTCTCCATAGGGGCTGTGTCCACTCCAAAGTCCTGTGCAGTGTCCCAGTCCTAAAGGAGTGCTGTAGTGTTGTCCAGGGGGTGCTCTGTCCATCAGGGGTGCTCCCCCCAAGTGCTAAAAAAATAATATATTTTCTGTGTTTGTGAATTGTGTGCGCAGTAGCCGCACGTGCATCAACAAAGTAGTGCCAAGCGTGCGCCTGTGTCATAAGTAAAGGGCCGGCTGGCTTGACCGTTAAAGGGTGCTGTAACCCCCGAAAGTACACTCCAGTCCAAACCAAAAAAAAATTATTTTCTGTGTTTGTGAATTGTGTGCGCAGTAGCCGCACGTGCATCAACAAAGTAGTGCCAAGCGTGCGCCTGTGTCATAAGTAAAGGGCCGGCTGGCTTGACCGTTAAGGGTGCTGTAACCCCCGAAAGTACACTCCAGTCCAAACCAAAAAAAAAATTATTTTCTGTGTTTGTGAATTGTGTGCGCAGTAGCCGCACGTGCATCAACAAAGTAGTGCCAAGCGTGCGCCTGTGTCATAAGTAAAGGGCCGGCTGGCTTGACCGTTAAGGGTGCTGTAACCCCCGAAAGTACACTCCAGTCCAAACCAAAAAAAAAATTATTTTCTGTGTTTGTGAATTGTGTGCGCAGTAGCCGCACGTGCATCAACAAAGTAGTGCCAAGCGTGCACCTGTGTCATAAGTAAAGGGCCGGCTGGCTTGACCGTTAAGGGTGCTGTAACCCCCCAAAAGTACACTCAAGTCCAAACCAAAAAAAAAATGATTTTCTGTGTTTGTGAATTGTGTGCGCAGTAGCCGCATGTGCATCAACAAAGTAGTGCCAAGCGTGCACCTGTGTCATAAGTAAAGGGCCGGCTGGCTTGACCGTTAAGGGTGCTGTAACCCCCGAAAGTACACTCCAGTCCAAACCAAAAAAAAAATTATTTTCTGTGTTTGTGAATTGTGTGCGCAGTAGCCGCACGTGCATCAACAAAGTAGTGCCAAGCGTGCGCCTGTGTCATAAGTAAAGGGCCGGCTGGCTTGACCGTTAAAGGGTGCTGTAACCCCCAAAGTACACTCCAGTCCAAACCAAAAAAAAAATTATTTTCTGTGTTTGTGAATTGTGTGCGCAGTAGCCGCACGTGCATCAACAAAGTAGTGCCAAGCGTGCGCCTGTGTCATAAGTAAAGGGCCGGCTGGCTTGACCGTTAAAGGGTGCTGTAACCCCCGAAAGTACACTCCAGTCCAAACCAAAAAAAAATTATTTTCTGTGTTTGTGAATTGTGTGCGCAGTAGCCGCACGTGCATCAACAAAGTAGTGCCAAGCGTGCGCCTGTGTCATAAGTAAAGGGCCGGCTGGCTTGACCGTTAAAGGGTGCTGTAACCCCCGAAAGTACACTCCAGTCCAAACCAAAAAAAAATTATTTTCTGTGTTTGTGAATTGTGTGCGCAGTAGCCGCACGTGCATCAACAAAGTAGTGCCAAGCGTGCGCCTGTGTCATAAGTAAAGGGCCGGCTGGCTTGACCGTTAAAGGGTGCTGTAACCCCCGAAAGTACACTCCAGTCCAAACCAAAAAAAAATTATTTTCTGTGTTTGTGAATTGTGTGCGCAGTAGCCGCACGTGCATCAACAAAGTAGTGCCAAGCGTGCGCCTGTGTCATAAGTAAAGGGCCGGCTGGCTTGACCGTTAAGGGTGCTGTAACCCCCAAAAGTACACTCCAGTCCAAACCAAAAAAATATTATTTTCTGTGTTTGTGAATTGTGTGCGCAGTAGCCGCACGTGCATCAACAAAGTAGTGACAAGCGTGCGCCTGTGTCATAAGTAAAGGGCCGGCTGGCTTGACCATTAAAGGGTGCTGTAACCCCCGAAAGTACACTCCAGTCCAAACCAAAAAAAAATTATTTTCTGTGTTTGTGAATTGTGTGCGCAGTAGCCGCACGTGCATCAACAAAGTAGTGCCAAGCGTGCGCCTGTGTCATAAGTAAAGGGCCGGCTGGCTTGACCGTTAAAGGGTGCTGTAACCCACAAAGTACACTCCAGTCCAAACCAAAAAAAAAATTATTTTCTGTGTTTAGCCGCACGTATATATCAAATCGATATAACATAAATGGAGGACCAAACTTTCTCCGATAAAAATAAAATAGAGAAAGATCAAGAACCACTTCCTCCTAGTGCTGAAGCTGCTGCCACTAGTCATGACATAGACGATAACATGCCATCAACGTCGTCTGCCAAGGCCGATGCCCAATGTCATAGTAGAGGGCACATACAATCCCAAATGGCAAAGTTCAGGAAAATGACCTTGAAAAAGACATTTAAATCAGCTGAAGAGAAACGTAAACTTGCCAATAAGCCATTTACGACACGGAGTGGCAAGGAACGGCTAAGGTCGATCCCTAGTATGTTCATGACTAGTGGTTCAGCTTCACATGACGATGGAAGCCCTCCTCCCACTAAAAAAATCAAAAGAGTTAAGCTGGCAAAAGCACAGCGAAGAACTGTGCTTTCTAAGAAGATATCACAAATCCCCAAGGAGAGTCCAAGTGTGGTGGTGGTTGCGATGCCTGACCTTCCCAGCACTGGACGGGAAGAGGTGGCTCTTTCCACCATTTGCACACCCCCTGCAAGTGCTGAAAGGAACACCCACAGTCCACTTGCTGATATGCAAATTGAAGATGTCACTGTTGAAGTACAACAGGATGAGGATACTGGTGTAGTTGGCGCTGAGGAGGAAGTTGGCGAGGAGGATTCTGATGGTGATGTGGTTTGTTTAAATCAGGCTCCGGGGGAGACAGTTGTTGTCCGTGGGATGAAAAAGCCCATCACAGTCATGCCTGGGCAGAAGACCAAACATTCCACCTCTTTGGTCTGGCAATATTTCTATCCAAATCCGGACAACAACTGTCTTGCCATATGTACCATATGTAAAGGTGGAATAAGTAGGGGTAGGGACGTTAACCACCTAGGAACATCCTCCCTTATACGGCACCTGCAGCGTGTTCATAATAAGTTACTGTCAAGTTCAGAAACTTTGGCTAAGACCGTAAGCAGTCCAGGGACACCTAAATCCCGTTGTCCTGTTGTATCCAAGCGCCTGCAAACCACACCGTCAACTGCCTCCTCGTCAATTTCCTCCTTAGTCAGGATCGGAAGTAGTCCTGCAGGCCATGTCACTGGCATGACTGACTCTCCTATCCGGGATTCCTCCGGAGGATCCTGCATTGCTACGCCTCCTGCTGCCGCTGCTGCTGTTGCTGCTGCTGGGAGTCGTTCATCATCCCAGAGAGGAAGTAGGAACACCACTACTTTTACTAAACAATTGACCCTCCAACAGTCCATAGCGAGGAGGATGAAGTACGACAGCAGTCATCCTGAAGCAAAACGTATAACTGAGGCCTTGACTGCTATGTTGGTGTTAGACGTGCGTCCGGTATCCGCCATTAGTGCAGTGGGATTTAGACAATTGATGGAGGTAGTGTGTCCCCGGTTCCAAATCCCGTCTAGATTCCACTTCACTAGGCAGGCGATACCGAGACTGTACAGAAACGTCAGAAAAAGTGTCCTCAGTGTCCTGAAAAATGCTGTTGTACCAAATGTCCACTTAACCACGGACATGTGGACAAGTGGAACAGGGCAGACTAAGGACTATATGACTGTGACAGCCCACTGGGTAGATGTATCACCTTACGCAGCAACAGCAGCAGCGTCACCAGTAGCAGCATCTCAGAAACACCAGCTCGTTCCAAGGCAGGCTACGCTGTGTGTCACCGGTTTCAGTAAGAGCCAAACCGCCGACAACCTCTTAGAGAAACTGAGGGAAATCATCGCCCAGTGGCTTACCCCACTTAGACTCTCCTGGGGATTTGTGATATCTGACAACGCCACCAATATTGTGCGGGCATTACATCTGGGCAAATTCCAGCACATCCCATGTTTTGCTCACACAATAAACTTGGTGGTGCAGAATTTTCTGAAAAGCGACAGGGGCGTGCAGGAGACGCTTTGGGTGGCCCGAAAAATTTCTGGCCACTTTCGCCATTCAGCGACTGCGTGCCGAAGACTGGAGCGCCAGCAAACACTCTTGAACCTGCCCCGCCATCACCTGAAGCAAGAGGTTGTGACGCGGTGGAACTCAACCCTCTATATGCTTCAGAGGATGGAGGAGCAGCAAAAGGCCATACAAGCCTATACATCCACCTATGACATAGGCAAAGGAGGGGGTATGCACCTGACTCAAGCGCAGTGGAGAATGATTTCCGTATTGTGCAAGGTTCTCCAGCCCTTCGAACTTGCCACACGTGAAGTCAGTTCAGACACTGCCAGCTTGAGTCAGGTCATTCCCCTCATCAGGCTTTTGCAGAAGCAGCTGGAGAAAGTGAAGGAGGAGCTAAGACGGAGCGATTCCGCTCAGCATGTGGGACTTGTGGATGAAGCCCTTCATTCGCTTTGCCAGGATTCCAGGGTGGTCAATCTGTTGAAATCAGACAACTACATTTTGGCCACCGTGCTCGATCCTTGGTTTAAAGCCTATGTGTTGTCTCTCTTTCCGGCCGACACAAGCCTGCAGAGGTGCAAAGACCTGCTGGTGAACACACTGTCAGCTGAAGCGGAACGTGACACGTCAACAGCTCCTTCTTCATTTTCTACCGCAACTGGGGCTGCCAGGAAGAAACTTAGCTATCCTAAGCAACCCGCTGGCGGTGATGCAGGGCAGGCAGGACCAAGTTTGGACATCTGGTCCGGACTGAAGCACCTGGCTACAATTTCTAACATGTCTACTGTCACTGCATATGATACTGTCACCATTGACAGAATGGTGGAGGATTACATCGGTGACAGCATCCAAGTAGGCATGTCAGACAGTCCATACCTGTACTGGCAGGAAAAAGAGGCAATTTGGAGGCCCCTGTACAAACTGGCTCTATTTTACCTGAGTTGCCCCCCCTCCAGTGTGTACTCCGAAAGAGTGTTTAGTGCAGCCGGGAAAATTGTCAGCGAAAGGCGTAGGAGGTTGCTTCCACAGAATGTGGAGAAGATGATGTTCATCAAAATGAATTATCAGCTCTTCCAGGGAGACCAGCCTCCAGAACGTACAGAGGGACCTGTGGTGGTGGATTCCAGTGGGGATGAGTTAATACTCTGTGAGGATGAGGATGTACACACTGAAGAGGGTGAGGAATCGGTGGATGAGGAGGATGAGGATGACATCTTGCCTCCGTAGAGCCAGTTTGTGCAGGGACAGATTAATTGCCAGCTTGTTTTGTGGGGGCCCAAACGAACCAATCATTTCAGCCACAGTTGTGTGGCAGACCCTGGCGCTGAAATGATTGGTTTGTTAAAGTGTGCATGTCCTATTTATACAACATAAGGGTGGGTGGGAGGGCCCAAGGACAATTCCATCTTGCACCTCTTTTTTTTCTTTGCATTATGTACAGTTTGGGGCCTAGTTTTTCAAACTGCCATCCTGTCTGCCACTGCAGTATCACGCCTAGATGGGTCACGCGTTTGTGCCGCCCACTCGTGTCGCTTAGCATAGTCGTCCAGTTACCTCGGTGCAACCTTTTGGACATAAAAACACTATTGTGAGGTGTGAGGTGTTCAGAATAGACTGGAAATGAGTGGAAATTAAGGTTATTGAGGTTAATAATAGCATAGGAGCAGAAAAACCTACAAATTCTGTGATTTTAGCTGTTTTTATGCCTTTTTAAAAAAAAATACAGATCCAAAACACAAAACCCAGAACCCAAAACACGGAAGGGTGGTTTTGGCAAAACCAATCCAGATCCAAAACACAAAACACAAAACACGAAAAGTGGCCGGTGCACACCCCTAGTTTATATTAACCTGTGTCAGCTGTCTTTTTGGTAGTGTGATAGAAGCTATGTCAGGTGACTGCCTTACCTTTAAAAGCCATTAGCTGGCAGGTGAGCTTTAAACCAGGTAACATTTTTTCAGTCTAAACTAAGTGATAGCAGCTTACAGGTTTCCATCAGTGTGACGGATAGTGTAGGACCTGCAGAAAGTGGGGTCCCGTGATGTGGGCTGCGGGCTTAAATGCATTGATCAATCCATGAACTAAGGGCCTCATTCAGACCCACTCACGAGCGGCTGTCCGCTCGCAAGTGGGTCAATGGTGTGCTCTGCGCATGCGCATGACGGAGGGAGCTCCGTCGTGCGCATGCGCGAGACCCGACGAGCGAAGGACTTTCCTTCGCTCGTAGTGTCTGATCAAAGGGGGCATGCTGTCGATGTTGATTGACAGCACGCCCCCTTTGGTGGGCGTGCCGGGGGTGTGCCTGCCAGATGGAGGCGTTCCCAAGGGATCAGAAGCCGGCCCCACTGACATCACTAGTGATGTCAGTGGGAGTGATTTTGGCTCTGATAGAGCCAAAATCACTCCTGGCCTTGCGGTTGAAAAACTCAACCGCAGGCTTCTGTTCGCACTGGCGATGGTCGCGATGGTCAAGACCATCGCGACCATCATCCTGCACGCTCGTATAGGCTGTGGGTGGTGACCCACAGCTATACGAGCGTCCAGGAGGACGCTCTATAGTTATGGAAGTGGGCTCTGATTCAGAGCGTCCGGCTCTGAATCAGAGCCTAAATCCCCATTATTTATTTACTTATTTATACATCATTGTGAGTGTTTAAACATGGTGAGTGCTGGGTTTTCTGTTTTTATTTATATAAGCAATGTGGTCACAGGCCACTTGCACCCCAGTCCTGGGAGTGGCGAGTGCAGTGGATTTCTGACTTTATATATATATATATATATATATATACTGTATATATATATGTACTAGCTGAAGTACCCAGCATTGCCCAGGTTTAAATCTTCAATTATATCAAGTTTCATTATGTAATATCATCCAAATCCATCCAGTGGAAGGCCAGAACAGTCACCCTGGGTCAAAGTTCTGACTGGTGCACTCTGCTGTGTGGTCTGACCAGGACCCCAACCACTCCATTGGGCATACCAGACCAATTGCCACCCCTCTGCAAAGTTTTCATCCACATCCATCCAGTGAAAGGCCCAGAATAGGTTCCCTGCCCAGCATCTCCAGGTCAAAGTTCTGCCCAGTGTACACCAACGAGAAGTCCTACCAAGATCCAATGTTACCACTCTGTAAACTGTTCATCCAAGTTATGTGATGTTGTCCAAATATATCCATTGGAAGGCCCAAAACAGGCTCCCTGGGTCAAAGTTCTGCATGGCACACTCCGCTGTGAGGTCCAGCAGTGAATACCAACAACTTTATTAGACATCCCAGACCAATTGCAACTCCTATTTGAAGTTTTCATCCAAATCCATCCAGTGGAATGTCCAGAATAGGCTCCCTAGTTCAAATTTCTGCCCAGCATCCCATGGTCAAAGTTCTGCTCAGCATACACCAAAGGGAAGTCTGACTGGGACCTCAATCCCCTATTATGTCTTTTGAGGCCCAATGTTACCACTCTGTTAAGTTTTCATCCAAATTATGTGATGTCATCCAACTCAATCCAATGGAAGGCCCAGAACAGGCTCCCTGGATTAAAAGCAAAGTTGTTGTGGGCTTAAAACCTTGATAGCATACACTGAGTTTAACACTAATGTGATGGCTAGTTCCATGTTATAATTTTGAGAAATAGATTAGGGACTTGCAGTAAAGTGGGGTCCCGTGACGGGGACTCAAACTTAAATGCACTGATCAATTTGTGAACCAAAACCCCACTGTTTATTATTATTATTATTATTATTATTATTATTATTATTATTATTCGTTATTATGGATTATTGCTTTTTGTTTATTTGATTAAATTTTATAATTAATAATTTTGTGATCACATTTTCTCATGCACCCCTTTTAACCTGTTTAATCTAACTTGTGTCAGCTGTTTTCCTAGGTGTTTTGCAGCAGGTGTGCTTGGTGACTGTCTCACGTTTAAAATAAAAGATGCTGTGGGCTTTAAACCTTGATAGCATACCCTGAGTGTAACAATAATGTGATGGCTAGTTCCATGTTATAATTCTGAGCAAAATAGTAGGGACTTGCAGTAAAGTGGGGTCCCATGATCACATTTTCTCATGCACCCCTTTTAACCTGTTTATTCTAATACCCCTTTTACACCTAAATTCCGGGTCTGACCCGGAGTTGGAACAAAGTACCTATCCGGATCAGACCCGGAATTTTGCCGGCGTTGACTCGGGATATTCCCGAGTCAGCGCCGCTCACACCACAGTCGGGTCTGCATAGACCCGGCTTTTGCGGAGTGAAAGTGGATGCTTGGAGATGACGTCATCTCCAAGCGCCACTGAAGCCGGGCCAATCGGCCGGCTAGCAGCGCACTCCAGGTCTTCGTGACCCGGAGTGCACTGTTCCCATAGCAGGGTTTCACGGGCTACGCCCGTGTTAAACCCTGCTAGTTACCTGGGTTGGATTGCCGGGTCACTCGACCCGGCGATCCAACCCTCTCCCCTTTTACACCAGGGAGCTGCCCGGGTTAACCCTTCAAAAACCCGGGTTTTAGCTCCGGTGTAAAAGGGGTATAACTTGTGTCAGCTGTTTTCCTAGGTGCTTTGCAACAGGTGTGCTTGGTGACTGTCTCACATTTAAAATCAAAGTTGCTGTGGGCTTTAAAACTTGATAGCATACCCTGATTTTAACATTAATGTGATGGCTAGTTTAATGTTATAATTCTGAGCAATAGAGTAGGGACTTGCAGTAAAGTGGGGTGCTGTGATGGGGGCTGCAAGCTTAAATGCATTGATCAATTTGTGAACGAAAACCCCACTGCTTATTATGTTTATTATTGTTAGTTATTATGGTGAGTGCAGAGCCCCTGTGATTTCTATATATAATATATATATATATATATATATATATATATATATATTGAACCTATCGGAGTATAAAAATTAAGTATATAGGCAGCTTGCTTATGAAAATACATATGAATTGTTGCCAGCTGTCCCCTCTGAGATATATAAAAAATAAGTGGATCTTTTATTGGATAAAGCTGATTAGATGGATTTATTTCCAAGAAAATATGTGGAGCATTAAAACAGGAATTCCCGTTAGTACCAGTGTTATTCATAGTCCCCAAAATACACAAAGATGTGACCAATCCACAAGGGAGGCCTATTATATCAGCCAGAAACTCCATATTTCAGCCTATCTCCATGTTTCTGGACAACATTATACAACCATTAATTATAAAAAAGTGGCCATATAAAAGATACCACAGACTTTCTCAACAGCATTATCAACATCGATAAAGTTCCCAATGGCACGATCATATGTACTATAGATATTTGCAGCATGTACACCAGCATCCCCCAAATACAGAGCCTGGAGGCCATGAGAATGTTTTTGATTAAAGAAAATATGGAGACAGTCATTCTGGATTTTTTTCTTAAATCTACTAGAACTCACCTTAACCAGGTCCTTTTTTTTATTCAATGGCAAATTTTATCTCCAAATTAGCAGATGGGCTATGGGAAGTAACGTATCCCACTCCTTTGCATATGTATTTATGCATCAAGAGGAACAAAATATGATTTTTGGGATCTGGATACTGCTAGCTATATCTTCAAATATTGAAGATATATAGATGACGTGTTCTTCTTGTGGACTGGAGGGATGGGAATATTGCAAATTTTGATTACTAGGATTAACAACAGAAATTCTCCAATCAGGATCACGTACAAAACCACTGAATCCAGCCTTAATTATCTGGATGTCCTTGTGACAATATGTGACAACCAAATGCATACGGGGTATATATCAAGCCTATAGACAAGAACACATTGCTTAGAGCCAATAGCCATCATCCCTTGGCACTTAAGAGAGGCATATCACGATCACAAATGATCAGGGTGGCCAGAATTACCAGCAATCGGTCAGAATTAGGAACAGCACTAGACAAAGTGGTACTTAAGTTTCTTGAAAGTGGTTACGATCCTAAACTTCTTGCCAGTCAGAAAAGTGAAAACATGAAAATCCCGAGAAGTAGCTTACTTACAGCCAACAAGAAGGCTCAGGATTCTGTTATACCGTTCATTAACAAATATAACACATCGAGCCCTGTAATACATAGAGCTGTGAGAGCCCTGTGGCCAATCATAGCCACAGATAGGGGCTTAACATGCTGTAAAAATGAAAAAACATTGTCTTGCTACACTAGAGGTAAAAACATCAAGGATATAGTGGTCCACACTGATATTATGGGCTTCGAACAAGACGATCCCGTTCACAAACAGTCTAACTTCTTAAGCAAAGCTCCAGTATGCTACAAGTGCCTAAAATGCACTACATGCAACAACATGATGATAGGATCCACATTCCAACATCCATCTTCTGGCAAAACATATCGTATCAGACATATCCTGACCTGTACATTGACATACATAGTGTAGCTGATCACGTGTCCCTGTAGATTGGCATATGCGGGCAAAACCACATGGACATCAAGGTAGAGAATGGCTCTTCACAGATATGCTATCAAATTTGCATTACAAGAAAAGCCATCAGACCAGCCAGTAGCAAGACACTTTTCTGAAAAAGGACACAAACTTTGTGAACTCCGTCATCAATTAATCGATCACGTTCCTTAAAATCTCAGAGTAGGAGATTGTACGGGAAAGTTACTACAAGTGGAAACACAATGGATCTTTGGGCCTGATTCAGACCCGGACGCTGTTTGCGCTCGCTCGTTCATAAAAGGGGCCGGATATTTTAATAGAGCGCTCGTTCTTTGCAATCTGTTGACGCCTCTATGTCTGAGCGAGCGAACGAAATATGCGCTTGCTATTTTGTGAAAACGCCCCCTGGCCGTTCGCATCATATGTCACCTCCACTATTTATTAGATTAATCGAGTACATCGAAAGGCGTGTGAACTGCTCGCAGTGCTTGTGGTTGGATTTTCCTACTGTAATCATGCGAACAGTTAAGGCTAAGAGACAACCAAGTGACGTGGCCGATGATGCTGCTTTGTTAATTATGCACACCCTTAAAATGCCCGTTTTGACCGTTTGGCACGCCTGCGTTCGGATCTCCACTCCCCGTTTTCAAGCACCTTCCCCTGTAACCACCAACAAACTCCTCATCCTGTCACTCAAATTAGCAGGCACTTGCTATTTTGCGAAAACACTATTTCCGACCGCACTGACTGGTTGGCACTAGGGGTGTGCACCGGCCACTTTTCGTGTTTTGTGTTTTGGTTTTGGATCTGGATCTTTCTTCGTGTTTTGGATCTGGATTGGTTTTGCCAAAACCACCCTTCCGTGTTTTGGGTTCTGGGTTTTGTGTTTTGGATCTGTATTTTTTTTAAAAAAAGCATAAAAACAGCTAAAATCACAGAATTTGTGGGTTTTTCTGCTCCTATGCTATTATTAACCTCAATAACCTTCATTTCCACTCATTTCCAGTCTATTCTGAACACCTCACACCTCACAATATTGTTTTTATGGCCAAAAGGTTGCACCGAGGTAGCTGGATGACTATGCTAAGTGACACGAGTGGGCGGCACAAACACGTGGCCCATCTAGGAGTGACACTGCAGTGGCAGACAGGATGGCAGTTTGAAAAACTAGGCCCCAAACAGTACATACTGCAAAGAAAAAAAGAGGTGCAAGATGGAATTGTCCTTGGGCCCTCCCACCCACCCTTATGTTGTATAAATAGGACATGCACACTTAACAAACCAATCATTTCAGCGCCAGGGTCTGCCACATGATTGGTTCGTTTGGGCCCCCACAAAACAAGCTGGCAATTAATGTGTCCCTGCACAAACTGGTTATACGGAGGCAAGATGTCGTCCTCATCCTCCTCATCCACCGATTCCTTGGATAAAACAGGAAAAAGGGATTTAGGTGACCCTGGACTGCTTACGGTCTGAGCCAAAGTTTCTGAACTTGACAGTAACTTTTTATGAACGCGCTGCAGGTGCCGTATAAGGGAGGATGTTCCTAGGTGGTTAACGTCCTTACCCCTACTTATTTCACCTTTACATATGGTACATATGGCAAGACAGTTGTTGTCCGGATTTGGATAGAAATATTGCCAGACCAAAGAGGTGGAATGTTTGGTCTTCTGCCCAGGCATGACCGTGATGGGCTTTTTCATCTCACGGACAACAACTGTTTCCCCCCGGAGCCTGATTTAAACAAACCACATCACCATCAGAATCCTCCTCGCCAACTTCCTCCTCAGTGCCAGCTACACCAGTATCCTCATCCTGTTGTACTTCAACAGTGACATCTTCAATTTGCAAATCAGCAAGTGGACTGTGGGTGCTCCTTTCAGCACTTGCAGGGGGCGTGCAAATGGTGGAAAGAGCCACCTCTTCCCGTCCAGTGCTGGGAAGGTCAGGCATCGCAACCGCCACCACACTTGGACTCTCCTTGGGGATTTGTGATATCTTCTTAGAACGCACAGTTCTTCGCTGTGCTTTTGCCAGCTTAACTCGTTTGATTTTTTTAGTGGGAGGAGGGCTTCCATCGTCATGTGAAGCTGAACCACTAGTCATGAACATAGGGAAAGACCTTAGCCGTTCCTTGCCACTCCGTGTCGTAAATGGCTTATTGGCAAGTTTACATTTCTCTTCAGATGATTTAAATGTTTTTTTCAAGGTCATTTTCCTGAACTTTGTCATTTGGGATTGTATGTGACCTCTACTATGACATTGGGCATCGGCCTTGGCAGACGACGTTGATGGCATGTTATCGTCTATGTCATGACTAGTGGCAGCAGCTTCAGCACTAGGAGGAAGTGGTTCTTGATCTTTCCCTATTTTATTTTTGTCGGAGAAAGTTTGGTCCTCCATTTATGTTATATTGATATATACGTGCGGCTAAGGCGCACACAAACACAGAAAATAATTTTTTATTTTTGTTGGAGACTATTGCACTTTGTGGGTTACACCACCCTTTAAGAAATGAGCCAGCCGGCCCTTTACTTATGGGACACAGGCGCACGCTTGGCACTACTTTGTTGATGCACGTGCGGCTACTGCGCACACAATTCACAAACACAGAAAATATTTTTTTATTTGGTTTGGACTGGAGTGTACTTTGGGGGTTACAGCACCCTTTAACGGTCAAGCCAGGTGGCCCTTTACTTATGACACAGGCGTACGCTTGGCACTACTTTGTTGATGCACTTGCGGCTACTGCGCGCACAATTCACAAACACAGAAAAAAATTTTTTATTTGGTTTGGAGTGTACTTTGGGGGTTACAGCACCCTTTAACAGTCAAGCCAGCTGGCCCTTTACTTATGACACAGGCGCACGCTTGGCACTACTTTGTTGATGCACGTGCGGATACTGCGCACACAATTCACAAAAACAGAAAATATTTTTTTATTTGGTTTGGAGTGTACTTTGGGGGTTACAGCACCCTTTAACGGTCAAGCCAGCCGGCCCTTTACTTATGACACAGGCGCACGCTTGGCACTACTTTGTTGATGCACGTGCGGCTACTGCGCACACAATTCACAAACACAGAAAATAATTTTTTTTTGGTTTGGACTGGAGTGTACTTTCGGGGGTTACAGCACCCTTTAACGGTCAAGCCAGCCGGCCCTTTACTTATGACACAGGCGCACGCTTGGCACTACTTTGTTGATGCACGTGCGGCTACTGCGCACACAATTCACAAACACAGAAAATATTTTTTTTTTTGGTTTGGACTGGAGTGTACTTTGGGGGTTACAGCACCCTTTAACGGTCAAGCCAGCCGGCCCTTTACTTATGACACAGGCGCACGCTTGGCACTACTTTGTTGATGCACGTGCGGCTACTGCGCACACAATTCACAAACACAGAAAATAATTTTTTTTTGGTTTGGACTGGAGTGTACTTTCGGGGGTTACAGCACCCTTTAACGGTCAAGCCAGCCGGCCCTTTACTTATGACACAGGCGCACGCTTGGCACTACTTTGTTGATGCACGTGCGGCTACTGCGCACACAATTCACAAACACAGAAAATATTTTTTTTTTTGGTTTGGACTGGAGTGTACTTTGGGGGTTACAGCACCCTTTAACGGTCAAGCCAGCCGGCCCTTTACTTATGACACAGGCGCACGCTTGGCACTACTTTGTTGATGCACGTGCGGCTACTGCGCACACAATTCACAAACACAGAAAATAATTTTTTTTTTGGTTTGGACTGGAGTGTACTTTCGGGGGTTACAGCACCCTTAACGGTCAAGCCAGCTGGCCCTTTACTTATGACACAGGTGCACGCTTGGCACTACTTTGTTGATGCACGTGCGGCTACTGCGCACACAATTCACAAACACAGAAAATAATTTTTTTTGGGTTTGGACTGGAGTGTACTTTCGGGGGTTACAGCACCCTTTAACGGTCAAGCCAGCCGGCCCTTTACTTATGACACAGGCGCACGCTTGGCACTACTTTGTTGATGCACGTGCGGCTACTGCGCACACAATTCACAAACACAGAAAATAATTTTTTTTTTGGTTTGGACTGGAGTGTACTTTGGGGGTTACAGCACCCTTTAACAGTCAAGCCAGCCGGCCCTTTACTTATGACACAGGCGCACGCTTGGCACTACTTTGTTGATGCACGTGCGGCTACTGCGCACACAATTCACAAACACAGAAAATCATTTTTTTTTTGGTTTGGACTGGAGTGTACTTTCAGGGGTTACAGCACCCTTAACGGTCAAGCCAGCCGGCCCTTTACTTATGACACAGGTGCACGCTTGGCACTACTTTGTTGATGCACGTGCGGCTACTGCGCACACAATTCACAAACACAGAAAATAATTTTTTTTTTGGTTTGGACTGGAGTGTACTTTCGGGGGTTACAGCACCCTTAACGGTCAAGCCAGCCGGCCCTTTACTTATGACACAGGCGCACGCTTGGCACTACTTTGTTGATGCACGTGCGGCTACTGCGCACACAATTCACAAACACAGAAAATAATTTTTTTTTTGGTTTGGACTGGAGTGTACTTTCGGGGGTTACAGCACCCTTAACGGTCAAGCCAGCCGGCCCTTTACTTATGACACAGGCGCACGCTTGGCACTACTTTGTTGATGCACGTGCGGCTACTGCGCACACAATTCACAAACACAGAAAATAATTTTTTTTTGGTTTGGACTGGAGTGTACTTTCGGGGGTTACAGCACCCTTTAACGGTCAAGCCAGCCGGCCCTTTACTTATGACACAGGCGCACGCTTGGCACTACTTTGTTGATGCACGTGCGGCTACTGCGCACACAATTCACAAACACAGAAAATATATTATTTTTTTAGCACTTGGGGGGAGCACCCCTGATGGACAGAGCACCCCCTGAACAACACTACAGCACTCCTTTAGGACTGGGACACTGCACAGGACTTTGGAGTGGACACAGCCCCTATGGAGAACTGACTGCACAACACAGTCCAGCCAGCCCCTATGGACTTTGAAGTAGTGGACACAGCCCCTATTAACAACAGCAGCACAGCACAACACAGCCAGCCCCTATGGACTTTGAAGTAGTGGACAACAGCAGCACTACACTACACTACACTACACAGCCCTAACTCCCACCCTCCCTCTTCACTGTCCACAGCCGAGTGAGAAAATGGCGCCGACGTGGGTACCTTATATAGGATCCAAAACCCGCGAGACTCGGAAGGCGGGATGATGACGTTTTGCCTCGATTTCAGATCCGAGTCAGGCGGGAAAAGTCGAGCCTGATTCGGATCGGACTCGGATCGGGGGGGCTCGGGGGGGTTCGGATTTCAGAAATCCGAACCCGCTCACCCCTAGTTGGCACATGCACATTACGACCCATACGCATGCGCAGATGTGCGAACATCGCTCGGAGCGAACGAGCGGCCGCTTACGAGCGGCTCTGAATCAGGCCCTTTGTTCTTAATACCATGAGCCCACAGGAACTCAATGAAAAAATTCAATGGAGTGTTTTTAAATGAATACCCCATAACATTAGGGTTTGTCTGGTGTTGATAGTTGCATTCCACTAAATTTATAATATTTTTTTCATAGGTTTACACATTTTCGTTCACTTGCACTTTTGTGCTTTATGCAACACATTATTTATTGTATATTATTCACACGGTCGCTTAACATTTGTTACACATACAGTACACTTTGCTTTCACACCTTGGTATACAAGTTAGTTACATGTGTAATATTTAGGGCCTGATTCAGACACGCTCGCAAGTGGGTCGATGGTCAGGGAGTGCGCACGTGTGGTGTGCGCGAGCCCTGGAGCGAGTGAGAACTTCACTCGCTCAGGGCTCACAGCAAAACGGGGCAGCTGTCGATGTTGATCGACAGCTCGCCCCATTTTGAAGGCGGGTCGGGGGGGTGGCTGCACAAATGGAGGCATTCCCGAAGGAATGCCTGCCGTTTGTGGGCTGCCCTACTGACATCACACGTGATGTCAGTAGTGAACTTCCTGCTTTATTAGAGCAGGAAGTTCACTGGGGCTTGCGGTGGATGAGACTCTACCACAAGGGTCTCGTTGCAAGCCTGATGGTCGCGATAATCGCGATCGTCGCCAAGCCGCCCGCACAAGCTGTGGGTGGTCACCCACAGCTATGCGAGCGGCCTGAAGGTAGATTTTTTTTTTTTAAATCCACCCTGATTCAGAGCAAGCACACATAAATAGCGAGCGCCTCTGAATCAGGACCTTAGTCACAGTGAACATAGTTATAACATAGTTAAACACCGTTTATTAACATTTATTTTACATTTCCACAATTTTTCAACATAGGCATTGCATAACATTTATAACATCACACTTTCACTCTTCATTACAATGTGTTGGACGCATCATCTAACTGGTTTAAATGGACATTTTCACATAGTAAGTTGATATATTCATTATTAAGGTTTACACATTTATTTGTCAATAGTCCATACACTCCATTTAGTATTTTCTTAACATGACAGGCAGTTAACTAATTTGTTCTAGAATCGTATTTATGTTTACTAGTTCATTATATGCTTTTATGAAATGACTCCAGTGAGTATTCTTATATATATGATTGAAGACTGCCTTGTCACTTCCTTTATTTGTGCTGACATTACTTTATCTATCTATTCATTTTTAATTTTCTTATCTTTTAGGACCATCTGCCTCAGCTTATCTTATAACTTATGTCTACAGATCCCCACACCTGTACCTCTGGGATATCTGCGTTTATGATGTATAAATATGAGTATAAATGTCTTGTTATATGTATTTGCAAATGTTTTTACCTTGATGGGCATGAATAAAGCTCAGAAACGGTGATACGCATCACATTCTACTGTATCATTTGATCTATATCAGAGTGTCGCCAATGTGGACTGTATATATATATATATATATATATATATATATACATATATATATATATACTCACATTGTGATAGGATCACTGGTAAAGTGGTCTGTGGCAGGTACATTTGTCCCAGATTCCTGTCTTTTGTGTATTAAACCCCCAGGAGAAAGTCTGCAGTGTAGCAGGCTTGAGTTTTGGCATTTTGAAAAGCCGGTTTGGGACCTGGGGTTTGTGGGTGAGAGGAGAGGGAGGGCTCCACCCATGGCCACTCCAGGTTTTGGTTCTCGCAGCCTGGTAACAGGATTGTTAGTATTCCACCTGAGAGTGGCCAATATAAGCCTAGTTTGTTTAGGGCTGATTGTCTCACCTGGGAGAGCAGACAGGGAGTTTGCTCAGAGACACTTGGAAAACCTATCTGTGAGTACTGTGCTGTGCTTTGTTGCTGGCGAGGGCATTAGGCCCTGCCAGGTTCTGGTAGTGAGGGAACTACCTGTGAAGTTAGTGCCCTGACAGGGCTAGGATTTACGTTTATGTTTTCTTTGTGTTATTGCTGACATTGTACAATAAAGACTGGCGCCGACCAGCTTGTACTTGCATCCAGACTGGTGTGCTGCTTCCCTGCTGCTGTGTGTGTGTGTAAGGAAGGAGTCCTCTACCCAGGAGAGGGACCCCCTAACCTAACTGTGTCACAACATATATAGTAGCGATACCCGCCCCAGCTTCACAAGTGAGCAATTTCATCTCGACACAGCCCTCTGCATCTCATAACAACCTACACCATGTCACCACAGTCCTCTGCATCTCACCATACAGTCCCCTGCATTTTACCACACAGCTACTGCTTCTTACTTCTACCCCCTGCATCTTACAACTGCCTCCTGCTTCTGACTCCTTCCCCTTGCATTACACCACAGCCCCTTGCATCTCACCACGGACCCCTGCTTCTGACTCCTGCCACTGGTTCCTATTACTACCCATTGCATCTCACCACAACCCCCTGCTTCTCACTCCTGCCCACTGCATTCCACCAGTGACCCCACAACCCCCCTGCTGCTGTCCTGCAGCTAGCTGGGGTCTAGCTACTGGGATGTGCTGGGAAGGGCAGGGGGATCATTGATGAGAGATTTGTATTACAGATACCTTAAGCATTATAAGCAGCATGTCCCTGGGGCTGGGGCACCTGTGCATATTTCTACAGCCTCCATGCGCTCCTCTTCCCGGCTGCCAAACAATGTGATGAGCAATATCTTCTTTGCACAATGCACCCTGTATTTCCTAGTCTTCCTGTTGATCTTTCCCACTGTGGTGCCTCTGTCTGAGAACCACTATGACTTCCATGGGAGGTGCCTCCTGTTCACCGGGGGCATGTGACTGAGCAGGAGCATCACATTGGAGAGAGTGCACTTCATGGTGGAGGAGTGGTGACCAGGGTCTGCTTGCAGGTATAGCAAAGGGATGGACATCGGAATCTGATGGTTACTAACCATCAATGATTTTGTCACGATGGTAGTGTTTTTATCACCATCGAATGGAAATCATTTCACGGTGTTCTGATGGTTGCTTGTTTTTTAAATTCCTGACAGATATGCCTCCCCTGTCTACTCTGTCTGCATCAGGGCCTCTTAATGGGTTCATTGGAGGCTGTCTCTATCTCTCTCTCTCTGCCTCAAATGTGACCCTGTCCAGTCCCTGACTCTCGGCTGCTGCTAAGCAACAGGGCACATTGCTAGCTATGATTGATTCACACTGTCTAAGAGAGCCAATCAGAGCACAACCCTCACCCCTGCAGCAGCAGTCAATCACTTACACAGCACAAAAGTTTTTTTCTGTGACTTTGCTTCAGTAAAATCATCACTGCTCAGCTTCCTTTTGTCACAGAAGAATAATAAATATTATAATTAAAAATATATTTAATTTAAACACCTATTTTAAAGAAAATGGATGCAAGATAAAGCTCTCTTCATTATGGGCTTGTTTTATAAGTGCACGTTATATCAATACCACACACAAGTGGTTAATATTTTCAGTATGCGCATGTGTCTGAGGTGTCCTGCACATGCATCCTGATGGTTACAACCGGGAGCTTCAGAGCGAATTTGAAGGCAATTTCAGTGGGCATTTCTGTGTGGCAACTGGGGGGTGGCTAGCCAGATGTTGGTGAGTCATGGACAAATTGCCATCAGTGACTGTGATTTTTGCAGCAGTTGCACTAACTATAGGAGGCCATGTTCAGAAAAAATTCTGTACCTCCATAGGGCTGTTGCAATCACTGATGGTGTGATTGATGTGCTGCTGATGGCGTGTCTTTACGTACAGCAGCTGATTACCACCTCAGCTGGTGTGCGTCTTTGTATGAAACCCATTGGCTGTGGCATAAGCATAAAGATGCAGTTGTGCTACGGTAAAATATGAAGTTGCAGCTGCAATAGCGGGTGCCTCTGAAATGAAGTGGCTAATTTTGTTCTCCTTGGCCTGATGATGAGTTAAATTTATGCCTCTTTACATATTATCTAGAGATGATCAGGTCTGGTTTCCTGGAGACTGAACCCACCCAAACTTACCTGTTCTGAGTAGATCTGGGTCCCGGCTCATATCTTCTCACCTGCTTCGGATACAAAAATGGGGAAAAACACTATCTGTGCAGTGTAGGATCTACCATGTTTTGGATCCGGAGTGCAGACTGTAGGATCAAATCAGTGCCTGCCACCATGGTAACAGGCTGCTGTTTGGCTGAGAATGGCTGTCTCTTAGCAACTCAACATGTCCCCATAGAAGTCTATTGTTGATGGATCATGGATGCTATTGGACAAAAGGACAGAATCGCTTCAGGGATTGAAGGTAAGTATTGTTATGAGTGAGTGAGTGTGTGTGAGTGAGTGTGTGTGTAATAAAATAATGCAAAATTTGATGTCTGTTTCCTGTCTTTGTTTGATTATTTATTTTACAGGGGGACTGCAGGCACCAGCAGGGCCTTAATGCCCTGCATGCTGGTAGTTGTGGTTCTCCAAGTTCCAGCAAGCAGGGCAGACTTGCTGAGGCCTGTAGTCCCCTTGTAATAGACAATAGTATTTTTTCTAACTTTTATACTATGAACTCAACACCCACTGCCACCTTTTGTGCCGAGCATAGACCCTGGTTATCAACCTGGGTCTAGGGTGTCCCTGGGACAGAGGCCCCATTATTGGGGGGAGTCCTCACTTCCTGAAGAATCCATGGCCTTGGCTGACTAGCAAGGGATGCTGAATGCTTCAGCCGAGGGTACCAATATAAGCATGTCCCCTGGCTGTGGCATTACAATCCCGCTAGAAAGAGTCTGGTGCTGGTTGTGTAAAATACAGGGGACCCCATCCAACTAGTGGTTGCTAACAGGCTGCTGGTTGGCTGAGACTGGCTGTCTCTTAGCCAAACAACAGTTCAACCAGCATCGAGCTGTTTTTGCTAAACCAAAACTCAAAGTAAATACAGATACAAAAACAAAGCACAGGGGTGTGCGCACATTTCTAATATTATCGTATTGCACATGCAGTGTCATTTTCATTTCATATTTTCATTTTCAGCTGAAAGGGTGTACCCAGATATTCTTACATAGGCAAAGTTCAGAGAGTTCATGTCAATGAAATTGCTGGCTATTCAGAGGTGGATAAAGGCATAAATATGCCTGTTTCGAGGCACGTAGTTTGGTGATGCAAATACACTCTAATCATAATGATGATGACTATGAGACTTAACTAAACTGTTCAAATGTGAGTGTTATGAAGCAGGAGCTTAGCATTCCTTTTAAAAATATACATTCATTAATTGCTGTATCAAAATATCACAGGGACATCACCCTGTGATTAATTCCTGCACCTGTTATTCACCTGGTAAGCTATTTCCTTTTTAAACGAGTTCCTGTGTGAAACTCATTGCCTGAACAATGTGTTCCTACCCCGAATAGTTCAATGCTCCAGGTTTAATTTGTATCCTGTATATGTGTCATCTATAACTTCATTGCTACTTTGTTGATTCCAGCTATTTACCATGTTCGTTGAGTATCGCTGACTTGCCGGAACCACAGCATCCACTCTGTTACAGACCTACTATCCATAAGTTGCTGTGTTACTATCACCTGCCAGCACCACAGCATTCATGCTGTCCTCCTGAGTTCCACCTTCCGCTGTGTTCTAGTGACTGTCAGTGCTACAGCTCTCATGCTGCACACAGACCCGCTACCCACCTGCTGCTGTGTCTCCAAACACTCACCAAAATTCCAGTACCCACGATGTCTACGATCATGGAACCAAACACAGCTGTGCTCTATTACTTGCCAGCCCTGCAGTTTCCATACTGCATACAAGTCAGCTTAACTATCGCACCTCCAGTTTGCAAATATACCACTTCCATTCAGTGGCGTAACTAGGACAGGGTGAGCGGGGTGCATGCCCTGGGCACCGTTGGACCGGCGGCGCGGGGGGGGCGCCACCGGCCATGGTACTGGCGGCCCGCCCTAGTTAGCCAGTGTAGCGCCGACCGCAATGAGTGCGGTCAGCGCTACACATTTACACAGGACCAGCGCTAGGCTTCCAGCACCGGTCCTGTGCTGCACGCCTGAGCCCGTTCCCTTCCCCTTAGCGCTTGCCCAATAGCGCCAGGAGGCGGGCTCAGGCTGTGCATAACACACGCATCGCCGCCAGCGCTGGCGGCGATGCGTGTGTTAAACAGCAGCCAATGAGAGTCAAATAGACTCTCATTGACTGCTGCAGCGCCCACTACAAGAGCCGGACTTCCGTCCGGCTCCTGCAGTGGGTAATGGGACTGACGTCATGACGTCAGTCCCATAATGCTGAGCGCGCCAGCACGGGCGGGAGCAGCGTTGCGAGCAGGACCAGGACCAGGAGCAGAGATTCAGGTAAGTATATTTTTATATATATATATAAATTTTTTAAACCGATCTGCACAACGGGGATGGGGGTGGCTACTACTGGGGGGACCTCTACTGGGGGGACCTCTACTGGGGAGGGGTGGCTACTACTGGGGGGACCTCTACTGGGGGAGGGGTGGCTACTACTGGGGGGACCTCTGCTGGGGGAGGGGTGGCTACTACTGGGGGAACCATTGGGAGGACCTACTCTACTGGGGACTACTACTTGGGGGGGAACTACCACTGGGGGCATTATAAAAGGGTCCTACTACAAGAGGCACTGCACTCGGGGGACCACTACTGGGGGCAATAATAGGAAGGGCCACTACAGGGGGCACTGGATAGGGGGGATCACTACAGGGTGCCTACATAAGGGGACCACTACTGGGAAAACTGCATGGGGGGGACTACTTCTGGGGGCACTATATAAAGGGCACTGCATAGGGGGGGACTACTACTGGGGGCACCATATAAAGGGCACTGCATAAGGGGATACCGCTACTGGGTGCACTGCATTGTGGGGACTGCTACTGGGGGCACTGCATAAGGGGGAACACTACGTGGGGCACTGCATTTGGGGGGCCACTACTGGGGGTACTGAGTAAGGGGAACTAATTGGGGGCTGTATAAGGGGGACCACTACTGGGGATACTGTATAAGGGGCACTACTATGGGCCTGCATAAGAGGGACCACAACTGCATACTGGGGGTACTGTATAAGGGGTACTACTGGGGTTAAGGTGCATATGGATAGGAATGTTCAGCGTGAAAATAAAGGGGTGTGTCATGTTGACATGCCCCATTTTTAAGTGACCACACACAGCTCGGGATATTAGGGGGGGGCTCCCTTTTCAAATTTGCCCTGGGCTCCAAATACCCTAGTTATGCCACTGCTTCCATTTACCTGTGAACTGTTGCCTGTCTATACTGAGTCTGTGAGCTCTCCTGCGGTCTTATTCCATCATACTGCTGGGAAATTATATGTCATGCCACTGCTTCCATTTACCTGTGAACTGTTGCCTGTCTATACTGAGTCTGTGAGCTCTCCTGCGGTCTTATTCCATCATACTGCTGGGAAATTATATGTCAGTTGTATATGGTATTCTACTCTGTGCTCTGCGGTTGTCCAGATATATAGTAATACTATTCTGCTAAGTGGTATTGGTTTCCATGTACTGTGTGCTGTTGTCAGTGGCAGACGCAGGATTTCTAGAGGGGGGTTTACAAATTCTTGATTTTAGAGTGAGTGTGGCCCAGTCCATGAAGAGGGTAGAATTAGCACTTATCCAGCTTTAATATGCATCATACAAAGTCTATTGTGTGCCGTTATTCCAGCATATACAGGACCAGCGATCACAGTATGCCATTATATACGGCAGTAGGGCCATCCTGTCTGAGCTGAATGTTTTTATTTTAGATGTGGGCACCATTCCAGAGTATTAGAGAAAGTCCGGGAGTCTGTGGGAGCAGCAGAAGGACCTAGCACTGCCCTGGACATATATGTACATATTGGGCTCTATAGCAGCATATCCCTAACAGTGAATGTTTTCCAGATCTCCTAGTTGGTGCACAGGTGTATTTATTACTGACTGATACATGCTAAAAGATCCACAGGTGGTGCTAATTATTTAATTTGTGATACTGAGAAGAACATGCAGCACTAGTAAAATTCTATTACATTACTATTTCTATTGTGGTCATGATGTGGGCTTGGGAGGGGGGTTTCCAGGCAGACAGTAACCTCCCCCCTGCGTTTGCCTATGGTTGTCTTGGGCTAGTTCAGAGAATGGTGCTGGTTCCATGGCTAGGATTCAGTGTGAGATATACAGTCTGTGCACTGATTTGTTCAGTAGCTGTGAAAACACCACCTTATGCTTGGTGCTTCATAAGGACATATGTTTTAACAAGTTGTATCTGTCTAGGATAACTGTCTCTTATTAATAACATAGTATCTATGAAGTTTTCATTAGAAACATTCTACAAATGTATACTGCTTCATTAGTACTCTATGTTTTTAAATGTGTTCATGAGTATTTCTGTTTTTGTTTTAAAAAATAAAATTGAATATTCATATAATTGAGCCTCGTAGATTATTTAGCACACTCAAGTATTCCTTTAGGCATATACTTAGTGCAGTGTATTCCTATTTTGTGGTTCAGTAGCTGTATTACTTTACCTAACTCTCAGTTCCTGAGTTCCTCACTGGTTCCAGTTCCAGGTCTTGCATTAGAGCTGTACCAGGGTTGCAACTTTCCTAAGTTGTATTCTGTACACATAAGACTCTGATTTCTGGCCTGAGTTCTGAGTTCCTATCTACCAGTACTATACTACAGTATTCTGAGTTCTGGGGTCACCCATGTCGCTGGAGCATACCCCTGGTCTGGTTGGCCTACTGAGGTCACTAGGTTAGGGGTTGCCCAGTGGCCTGGGTAATCGCCTCAGTTACAGTCTAATATTCTTACATATAACAAAGGTGTGGTTCCTACACTAGCAGTAGTGTCCGGCCTCCTGTTCATACGCATGAGCCAGAGTTGGATCAAGCCATCTTGTTTCACATGGACATCGGCCAGACCCAAGGGTCCCGAGCCAAATCTACAAAATAATCAGACCGTGACAGTGAGAATATCATGCAATGCACAAGCAATTACGGCAAGCTTGCATGCAAATTTGCATTAAGTTCATTGCCTCCTATGGCCAAGAACAGAAGCCACAGAAAAAATCTACAAATCTACCCATACAATGCAAAAACATACAAATAATGTTCATAATTGCATCTAAGTATATTTTGGTGTAAATTAGAGATGTGCGCGGACCCCAGTGCTTTGGTTTTAATTTAGGTTCTAAGTCATCATTATGTTATGATTTTGGTTTTGGCAAAACCGCCCTCAAGTGTTTTGGTTTGGTTTTGGTTTGATTTTATATTCCTTCAAAATTTATAACAATTGATAAAACAGCTAAAATTAAGGAATTTGAACCTGTTTACATACAATCCAAAACCCAAGTTCAGTATTTAAATCCGATTTCAGTACTGAGGGCCTGATTCAGACTCGGCCGCTATTTGCGACCGCTCGTTGTCAAAAAGAGGCTGTCTATGCAAATCATGTGCTTGCTCTTTGCGGTGTAAGGACGCCTCTATGTCTAAGCGAGCGACGGCATACTGCGCTCGCAAGTGTTTAAAGATGCCCCCTTGCCATTCACAAAACACATCATCTACGGTATTTGAAGGATTAATCTGTAACATCGAGAGCCATCGGAGCTGCTCGCAGCGCTTGAGGTAGCCTTACCCTCCCGCAAGCACTGCGAGCAGTTCAGGGTAAAAAGCAACCAAGGGACATGTTCAATGACGCTACTTTGCTATTTATGCACATCCATTAAACTCCATTCTGATGGTCAGGCACACCTGCTTTCACACATCCACTCCCCCGTTCACAAGCACCTTCCCCTATTACCACTCACAAACACCACTATCTGTCACTCAAAGTAGCGCTCACTCATTGTTTTACGAGCGCACTATTTCCCATCTCACAGACTTGTATCATGCATGCGTATTTAGAACCGTGCGCATGCGCGGACGGGAGAAAATTGCTCAGAGCAAGCGAACGGCCGATTACGAGCGGCTCTGAATCAGGCCCAGACTACACATCCGAACTAGGACTCGGTTCATCTCGGAACCCCAAAATGATTCCGAACTAGGACTCGATTCGACTTGGAACCCTTAAGTTCATATTACAGGAAACCCAAACTGCACATCTCTAGTGTAAATTATAGATAATTTAATTCTTTTGCAATACCTTTTCTGTTGTTCATGTGTTCATAAGCAGGAAATATGTCACTGTTTCACAACATGTTGTCTGTTTTCAGGGAAGTTATATACAAAGGACTTTTAGGTACTTTATTATTTACACAATAGTAGCACCACAGATCATCATACTGTTCTTCATTCACATCTCTTTATAATTGGTGTATTTTCGAAAAAATATGAGGACAATCACGCTACACCCATGTTACTAATAAACTGAATGTACCTACATTTGATATATTAGTGACTTTTTTGATGCCCAAACTGGCAAGATCAAGGACACAGAATTGCATGTAACATTAAATACCCTTAATTAATTTTGAAATTTTTCTCTGCTTTGATCTGTGTAAACTGGTTGTCACCTTGCAAATGCCATAACCAATTTGCTCAAATGTTAGCAAAACAAGAATGGACAACTGCACCGCTCTGCTTATTGTGGGACTCTAATCACATTTTCATTATAGTATTGACTGGGTGCTTAATGAGGACTGTAAAACCAATTTCACTCTTTATTGATGCCATATCTGACATCTGTCCAATGCGTTGCAATAAAAAAAAGTAATTATATTTAGTATTATCTATTAAAATCTCAGCTGATGCACCAGGGATTATCATTAAGAAAATATAAAACTAAACGCAAAACATATTTCCTTGTCTTATTTATATTACATTTATTACCTATATACATTATATCCCATGCATGTCAAATTATACATTTACAGTGATTTACAAAAAGAGACATTACAACCTATTTTTAAAAGCATACAATTATTATGGTGTTAATCACAAAATATTTCCTTTCTTTGGTTTGCATATTATCTAAAATAAATGTTATTATGTATGTTATGGTTTGTCTTTAGTTCATAGTCTTGTTTTGGCATACTATTTTATAGTCACATTAGCTATAAAATACAACCATTTGCTATTACCGAACAATGAATTTGATGTTAAATATAAATCAAAATAGTCTTTTAAATGTTTTTGTTTTTAACAAATTTACACTATTTATTGAAATGTTGCTCTTGAATAACAAACTCTGTGGAAAATATATGTAAGATAAGAGCAGTTTGAACATATATAGATCACATATTCTTAAAATTAGTTTCTAAAAAGAATATTTGCAAACAGATTCACCAAAAACAAATCTTTTGGCATAATATGGAAATCCTTACTGTAAATCAAAACAAAGGATATACGCTTATATCAGAAGATTATCATACACATATTAACAGAGCCGTAACTAGACATTTTTAGTGCGAGAAAGAGCATTGTATATGGAAATTTTAGTTGAAGCCCCCCCCAAGATTTAGGGATATTGATAATGAGAATTAGAAATGCTTCCCTCTCCCAGTTCTCCTGCACCTCCCACTGACTACTTCCCTCTCCCACAACCCCTGCACCTCTCACTGCCTACTTCCCTCTCCCATCCCTCCTGCACCTCTCATTGCCTTCTTCCCTCTCCCACCCCCCTGCACCTCTCACTGACTACTTCCCTCTCCCACCCCCCATGCTCCTCTCACTTCCTACTTCCCTCTCCCACCCCTCCTGCACCTCTCATTGCCTTCTTCCCTCTCCCTCCCACACTGTACCTCTCACTGCCTACTTCCCTCTAACACCCCCTGCACCTGACACTACCTTCTTCCATCTCACCCCTACACCTCACAGTGCTCACACTACCTCACCCCCAGGACCTCTCAGTCTATGTTTGTTGTCTGTGCTGACAGGCTGCTTTGGCAGTGGACTCTCCATAGGTGGTTCGACACAAAGCAGGGGCACATCTTTCATTGGTGTCGGCCGGGATCAGCTGCTCCTCTTCCTCTCCATCCCGCTGGCAGTGGGCTCTCAGTGGTTGCTCAGCACCAAGCAGGGACACATCTTTGATCGGAGCAGGGATGGAGTATCAGGTCCCAGTGCCAGGGAATATGTTTAGATGCAGCGGCAGTTTAAACTTTGCACCGACCGTGAACCAATTGTGGTGTGGACTGGCAGCCAATCAGAAGCAGCCACACGGATGCTGCACTGTGCATGTGCAGATATGGCAGAGCAATTCTAAGTGGGGCTGTGCACTGACCCCATGTTTTGGTTTTGATCTGTATCAGGATTTGGTTTTGCCAAAACCGCCCCTTGCGTCTTTTGGTTTTGGATCTGTATTTTGTCTAAAAAAAAATCAGAAAAACAGCTAAAATCACATAATTTGGGCCTGATTTTGTTCCTATAGTATTTTTAACCCCAACACATTTATTTCCAGTCATTTCCAGCCAATTTTGACCACCTCACAGCTCACAATATTGATTTTTTACATTTAGTTTAGGGCCAAAAGGTTGCACCCAGCTATCTGGCTGGCTAAGCTAAGCAACAGCAGTGGGCGGCACTAACATGTGGCAGTTCAGCTTCCAACATGACACAGAGTGGCATTGCAGTGGTATACAGGAAAGCAGTTTAATAAACTAAACAACCCCTAGGAATTTTAAATACCAAGAATGTTTTCCTTAAGTAAGTTAGAGGCCCAACGGAGTTGGAATATGTTTATAGATTGAGGACATGGAAAGGACAGAAGGATTGATTAGTTTTTAGCTTATTTATTTTAATGTTTTGGATCTTACAAAAATGTATGAGGGGAGATCAATCTAGGATGAAGTTCTTCAGTTCCTAAAAGACATCTTTGATCTGGAGGAGGTATTTAAATTTTATGCATCTAATAGAAATGAAGTGGCCTTGCTTGTGGAGGTGCTGCTAGAACAAACTGTAAACTGATGTTTACTTTGTACTCTGGGAGGTTGTTAGGGATAATGGGACCAAGACTTGCTGTTTACATAAGAGGAAAGCAGCCTGTAGTTCTCCGGCTGAACTAGAACTACCAGCATATGTGATGTTTGCTGGGCCTACTGGAAGTTATTTGTCAACAACAGGTGTCATTTTTCAGGTTACCTCAGCCTGCTTTACACACTGTGTATACCATGTAACCAATATACACAACTAATTTTTGTATTAAACATATTTGCACTTTATTACACACATCGGGCAGGAAGATGCTTTGTGCTGCTGCACATATTTGCCCACCCGATCAACTTGGTGGTTCAGAATTTTTTATTTTTAATGAAAGGGGCATACAGGAGATCCTGTCTGTGGATATTATAATTTCTCAACATTCATAAGTCATAAAATTAAAAATGTCAGTCAGCAATGCTCCAAACAGCATATAATGCAAAGAAAAGAGGTGCAAGCTGAAATTGTCCTTGGACCCTCCCACCCACCATTATGTTTTATACATGAAACAGGACATTCCCAGTTTAACAAACCAATCACTTCCGATCCAGGTACTGCCACTTGTGGCTGAAATGATTGGTTTGTTTAGATCCCAACAGAACAAGCTGACAATGCACAGTGGAAATTGATGGCAATGATCTCATACACAAACTGGCTTTACAATAAAGGTAATATCAGATGTCGTTATCATCATCATCCCCATCAGTGTGTACATCCTCTTCTTCACACAATATTAATTTGTCCTGGCTGGAATCCACCATTATAGGCGCCTCTGTATTTTTTGTACTTAATTGCTGGTAAAGGTCTTCCTCGTGGAATTTGATATTCATTTTGATGAACATCATCTTTTCCACATTTTGGGGAAGTAACCTCCTATGCCGATCCCAGACAAGGTTCCCGGCTGCGCTGAAAAATCTTTCAGAGAACACACTGGAGGGTGGGCATCTTAAGTAAAGCAAAGCCAGTTTGTGTAAGGTACTCCAAATTGCCTCTTTTTCCTGACAGTAGTGAAACGGACTGTCTGACATGCCTATTTGGATGCTATCCCTAAAATAATCATCCACCATTCTCTGAATGGTCACCATATCAGACAAAGTCACAGTAGACTTGACACTAATTGTAGGCAGTTCTTTCAGACCCAACAAGATGTCATTAGTTTTGCTGACTGATCTGCATTACCTGCAGCGTGTCTATTAGGAAAATTTATTTTTTTCCTGGCAGTTGCAGAAACTGAAGGTGGAGATGCTGCAGTGTCACATGCCACTTGAGGTGGCAATTTTTTCACCAACAGTTATTTGCATCTTTTCAGATTTATGTCCATCAGAAAGAAAGACACAAGGTATGACTTAAACCTAGGATCAAGGATGGTTGCCAAAATATAGTGATCTGATTTCAAGAGATTGACAACCCTTGAATCCTGGCAAAGCAAATGAAGGGTTTGATCTACAAGTCTGACATACTGAACGGAATCACTCCATTTCATCTCCTCCTTCAGTTTCTCCAGCTGCTTTTGCAAAAGTCTGATTGGGGGAATGACCTGACTCAAGCTGGCAGTGTCTGAACTAACTTCAAATGTGGCAAGTTCAAAGGGTTTGATAACCTTGCACAACATGGACATTTTTCTCCACTTCACTTGACTAAGGTGCATTCCTGCTCCTTTCTCTATGTCATAGGCCACTGTGTAGCCTTGGATGGCCTTCTGCTGCTCCTTCATCCGCTGAAGCATATAGAGGGTAGAATTCCACATAGTAACTAGCTCTTGCTTCAGCTGATGGCAGGGCAGATTCAAAAGTACTTGCTTGTGCTGCAATCTTTGACACACAGTTGCTGAATGTTGAAAATGTCCCAAAATCTTTCGGGCTACCAAGAGCATCTCCTGCATGCCCCTGTAATTTTTTCAAAAATGTTGCACCACCAGATTAATTGTGTGAGCAAAACATGGGATGTGTTCAAATTCGCCCAGATGTAATGCTCACTTAATATTGGTGGTGTTGTCAGAAATTACAAATCCCGAGAAAAGTCCAAGCGGGATAAGTCATTTTTCAATGATTTCCTTGAGATTTTCTAAGAGGTTCTCAGTGGTATGCCTCTTAGTGAAAGCAGTGATACACAGAGTAGCCTGCCTCTGAATGAGCTGGCATTTGTTAGATACTGCTGCTGTAGCTGTTTACACTGTTGGAGCAATACACCTACCCAGTGGGCTGTCACAATCATGTAATCTTTAGTTTGACCTGTCCAACTTGTACACATATCTGTGGTTAAGTGGACAGTGGGCACAATGGCATTTTGAGGACACTAATAAGGTTTTTTTAATGTCCTTGTACAGACTGGGAATTGCTGTTCTAGTGAAGTGGAGTCTAGAAGGGACATGGTAGTGGGGACACAGGACCTCAATTAACTGTCTAAAACCCACTGCATTAATGACAGTTACTGGATGCACATCTAATGCCAGCATAGCTGTTATGGCATCAGTAATCCACTGTGCAACTGGGTGACTGCTTTCATAATTGTTCCCCATTGCAAAAGATTGTTTGACAGTCATTTGTTTTGATAAACTACTAAAAGTATTCTTCTTCCTGGTCCCCTTCTGGCATGAAGATCCACTCACAGCAGCAGCAACAGGCATTGCACTCAAGGATCCTTCTGAGGAATCACGGTTAAGAGAGGAGTCAGTCATTCTTATGAAATTGGATGCAGGAATACTTCCGATCATGATTGAGGATGTTTATGCAGGTGTTGGTGGTGGAGATAGCAGATGCTTGTATCTAACAGAGAGAAGGGAGCAGCTAGGTGACACTGGACTGATTGTTCCATTTTTAGCCAAAGTTTCTGAATTTGAAAAACACGTTTGATTTTGAATGTGCTCCAAGTGGACGTAACAGGGAGGAGGTTCCTAGATGGTTAAGGTCCTTTTCTCTACTCATTCTTGCTTGGCAAACTTTACTGATGGCTTGACAACTGTTGTTCGGATTTGGGTGGAAATAATTCCACACATGAGAAGTGGATTTTTATGTCTTTTGCATGACAACAATGGGCTTTTTCGTAACATGGGCAACAACTGTTGCCTGATTTACACAAACAACATCTTTGCCATCAACATCCTCATTATCAACATTCTCATCATACTTGTTAGTGCCAACTAAAGAAATATCCTCCACATCCTCCTGGCGTAAATCCACAGAAGCATCCTCGATTTCTATGTCAGCATGTTGACCTGTTCATCCCCACATTTGCAGAAGGCACACAAATGGTGGAAGGATGATCCTCTTCATGGACAGTATTAGAAAGGTCAGGCTCACACATGGCATCTGCAGATACACTTGGACTCTCCACGGGGATCTGTGACTTTTCTAAACACACAGTTGGTTCATGTGCCTTAGTAATTTAATTTTTTTTTATACTTCTAAAGGGAGAAGGGCTTACATCATCATAAGATGCAGAACCTCCAGTCATAAATAAAGGCCAAGGCCTTATCCTTTCCTTGCCACTTCGTTTAGTAAATGGCATATTGCCAATTATTTTTCTCTGCAGCTAACATTTTTTTTCTTTAACACTGTAAAACATTGCTTGTTTGATTTTGACTTGAGCCCTTGGGCATCGGCCTCCGTAGATGACATTGATGGCCTTGCATCATCATCATGACTGTTGGCAGCAGCTGAAAGACTGGTATGGGGTTCCTTCTTTCCTCTCATTTGATCGTACTCCATATCAAAAAAATTACACTGTGGTCTGACCGGCAGTATCACCAAATAATATATTTTTTTAGACACTGGAGAAGAGCACCCCTGAATGAGGCAGCAGCCCCTTGATGAACAACAAAGACAGCACCCCTTGTTATGGACAACAAAGCACCCCTGCCGAGTGCAGACAGACCACCTGCAGAGTCACAAATACATGGACGATAACTAAAGTGTGGCAGTGTCACCGAACAATAATAGCACAGCTAAGATGCTAATGCACAAACACAAAAAAAGAAAAAAGGTATTTTTATTTTTTTTGCACTGGGGAAGAGCACCCCCTAATTGACAGAGCAGCCCCCTGGACAACACAGCACCCCTTTATGGACTGCAGCCCTAGCCTGTTGGACAGGACAACAACACAGCAGCAGCCACAGTTAATTGACAGGACAAGTGACACAGCAGCTGCAGCACCCACTGAAGGAAGCCCCCTTTTATATTTTGCAGCCTAAGCCCCTCTATGGACAAATCAGCAGCAGCCTCCAGGCCAAGATCCCGACTAGACACACACAGTGAGTGACTGACAGTGACTGACTATGTCTGCTAGCTTCTCTCTCCACAGCAAAAGTGAAAATGGTGCCGATGGCAGGGACCTTTATATAATCCAAAACATGCGAGATTCTGTCAGCGGGAGGATGATGCATTTTGCCTCATTTTCGGATCCTTGTCAGGCAGGCAAATTCAAGCCGAGCTCGGTTCTTGCCTTGGATCTGGAAGTATGGGTGGGTCTAGTTCTCAGAGAACCGGACCCGCTCATCTCTAATTATAAGGCATTTTGGAACCCTGTGTGAGAAAGAGCATTGGTACCCCCTCCAAATGCCATATTAATATATTATTATTAACTCTCAATTTGTAGCTTCCTGTATCATACCAACAGGAGCCTGACATCCCTACATTGTGCTGCTAGGGACCCTGCTCCTACCACTATATAACTATTTATTTATTAACAGTTACTTATATAACGCAGCATATTCCGTTGCACTTTAAAATTATAAACAACATAAAATTATAAAATTATATAAAATATATAAAATATAAAATTATAAACAACCAGGCATAAATAATAATAAGAAGCAGAGTATCAGTAGGGGATGTTCTGCCAGTCACACACCACACTGGATTAACACATCTCCATAGTTTATTATTATTGTAATTACACAGTGTCATACCAGTTACCCTATGGCAGCACCAATCATGAGCTATTATAAAGCTACTACTTGCTATGGGAACCTTGTGGTAGGTGGCTCACATGCCAGCAGCAGCAGTTCCCTCAATGGGGTTCAATATTGCACACCCTTTCAAACTCTCACGTGCTGACTGAAGAGAAGGGGCAACTCATACCCAGCACAGACTCACAAAGCACTTTTGTCATGGTAGCGCACATGAGTCCTGAGTCCAACTGCCCAATGTGTAACCTCTCCCCACACAGTGTGGGTATCTCTATTGTCAGTTGGGTATCCAGACCGGGCATCCAGCAATAGGGATTGTGGTGGCACGTGACCATGGCAGGTTCCATCCCCAGGGCATATTGCCCTGGGCGATGGAACCACCCTCCTTATGACCCTGAGATCTGATCCTGCGATGTTGGATGCAGTACAGTTGCAAACATTGGCTGAGTCATGGTCTGAGGCCTTTTGGGGATGGGGAGGGGGAGCATTATAAAAAACAAGGGCATGTCTGCCCCATTTTAAGGTCATGTTGAAGCCTTTTTTTCAGTGGACCCGGCATTGTGGTTTTGCAGGACATCCTGACTAACCTGACGGCTACTCAGATGTCCTATGGCAACCAAAAGTTCACACAGTGGATCCGATGCTGCTTCTTTTTATGTAGCAAGTGGATCTTAGGAAGCCAGCATTGGGTGTCTTTTTAATAAAGACACCACCTGCCGCATTAGCATATACACAGAGATCCTCTGCATACAAAGTCTCTGCACCAATCCAAACTGCATCCATCTCTTAATCAGTGTCAAAGTCCCTTAAGTAAAGTTGAGCGAGTCCAGTTCTCTGAGAATCAGACCCACTTGAACATAGGGGATCTGAGTAGGATTCGATTATGGCTCAAGTTTTCCCACCTATACAGGAATCCAAAACGATGCAAATGTCATCATCCCGTTGGGGGGTGCTGCTGTGTCACTGTTGTATTGTCAATCAAGGGGCTCTGTTCTTCTCTGTTGTTCATGGATGCAGTATTGTAGTTGTTCAAGTGTGCAGTGTTGTCGGGCTGGGGCTGCAATACATAAAGTAAGGGGAGCTGCTGTGGCACTGTTATCCTGTCAATCAAGGGGCTCTGTTCTTCTCTGTTGTTCAAGGGTGCAGCATTGTCAATCAAGGGGCAAGAGCTGCAGTTGATAAAGTGGTGCTGTGTCATCCAGGGGTGCTCATTCAATCAAGTGGTGCTCTTCCCCAGTGTAAAGAAATAAAACTTAATATTAGTAATTATCATTCCACAAAAATTTGTAAAAAAATAATTTATTTTCAGGTTTTTTTGTGTGTTCTAGCTATGCTATTACTGTTCGTTGACACTGCCGGCCAGGCCACAGTTTATCATCCACGTATTTGTGACTCTGCAGGTGGTCCATCCACACTCAACAGGGGTGATTTGTTGTCTATAAAGGTTTCCTGTGTTGTTCATCAAGGGGCTGTTGCCTTGTCCAGGGGTGCTTTTCCCCAGTGTAAAAAAAAATATTGTTCAGTGGCACTGCCGGCCAGATCTCAGTTTATCATTCACGTATTTGTGACTCTACAGGTGGTCCATCCGCACTCTTCAGGGGTGCTTTGTTGTCCATAAATTGGTGCTGTGTTGTTCATCAAGGAGCTGCTGTCTTGTACAGGGGTGTTCTACCCCAGTATAAAAAAGTAAAAGTTAAATAAAATTAGCAATCCACAAAAAATAAAATATAAAGATATTTTTTTAGATTTTTATGTGTGTGTGCTAGCTACACTATTATAGTTCAGTGACACCACCAACCAGACCACAGTTTATCATCCACATATTGTGACACTGTAAATGGTAGCGTAGTGTGTTATTTTCTTATTCATATAAAATCTTCTGACACTGTAGGTCATGGATTCCACAGTTTAATATTTATAATTTGTACAAATTGACATGTGTGCTGTACCCCACTTCATTCATGTTTGTTGATATAGAGAATGATCAGTTGAGAGGAGAGCAGGAACCACATACTAGGGCTGGAGCTGCTGCCAGTGCCAACAGTCATGACAATACTAGTCTACCTACATCATCTACTAAAGCCGATGCCCAAGGGCCTACAGGGCTTAAGTCAGGGCATCTAAAAACAAAGAACCAATATTTTACATTGGTAAAGAAAAAAACATCAAAGGGAAAGTTAGCTCCAGAAATGCATACAATTGGCAATATGCCTTTCACTACACGAAGTGGTAAGGAAAGGCTAATGCCTTGGCATTTATTTATGACTGGTGGTTCTGCCTCTTATGATGATGAAAGCCCTTCTCCCTGTAGATGTTTAAAAAAATAAAATCGTTAAGACACAGGAACCAACTGTGCACTCAGAAATGTCACAAATCCCTGAGGAAAGTCTAAGTGTGTCTGTGGGTGCCATGTGCAAGCCTGACTTTTCCAAAACTGTACTTGAAGAGGAGCTTCCTTCCACAACTTGTGCATCCTCTGCAAATGTGGGGATGAGCAGCACAGGTCAACAAGCTGACATAGATATTGAGGATGCTTCTGTGGAAGTGCACCAGGATGAGGAGGTTATTTGTGTAGCTGATGCTAAGGATGATGAGGATGCTGATGATGAGGATGTTGTTTGTTTGAGTAAATCAGGCCCCAGTGGAAACAGTTGTTGTCCATGACAAGGAAAAGCCCATTATCATGCCTGGGCATAAAACAAAAAAATTTACTTTTTATGAGTGGAATCATTTCTACCCAAATCCAAATAACAATTGTCAAGCCATTTGTACCTGTTGTCATGCCAAAGTAAGTAAAGGTAGGGACCCTAACCATTTAAGAACCTCCTCTCTGTTACATCTACAGCGCATCCATCAAAAATGTTTGTAAAATTCAGAAACTTTGGCTAAAAAAGTAACAACAATCAGTCCAGCATCAGCTAGCTCCCTTCTCTCTGCTAGATCCAAGCACCTGGCATCTTCACCACCAACACCTTCATCAACATTATTCTCAATCATGATTGAAAATAGTTCTGCATCCAATTTTATAAGGCTAACTCGGTCCTCCCCTATCCTGGATTCCTCAGAAGAATCCTTTAGCGCTATGCCTGCTGTTGCTGCTGCTGCTGCTGGGAGTCGATCTTTATCCAAGAAGAGGACCAGGAAGACTACTAGTAGCAGTTCTAAAAAAACAATTGACTGTTAAACAATCCTTTGCAAGAGGTAGCAAGTATGACAGCAGTCACCCAGTTGCACAGCGGATCACTGATGCCTTAAAATCTGTGCTGGTATTAGATGTGCATCCGATATCCGCTATTTGTTCAGTGTGTTTTAGGCAGTTAATTGAGGTCTTCTGTCCCCGATACCAAATCCCATTTAGATTCCACTTTACAAGAAAAGCAGTTTCCAGCCTGTACAAGGATTTTTAAAAAAAAAACTTAATTAGTGTCCACCAAAATGCTGTTGTACTCTTTAATTTTTTTTAAATACTGAACCACCACAAGAGCTCAACTGGGGCAAGAACTGATGTGAATGACTGAAATTTTTTTTGAAAATGACTCCCCACCTCCCTCCCTCATAAATTTGCTTTGGAATCCAAAACTTAATTTAAATTGACTTACAAATATACTCCATCTCCCACAGGCCTCTTGATTAATGAAAACATATGTTTCTTTATGTGCCATATTTGAAGTTGAACTGCAGTGTGTTTTTGCCACCCACTGCTGTCATTTAGCTTAGTCAGCCAGCTATCTTGGTGCAAATTATGGGTCTAAACTGGATGAAAACAATATTATGAGCTGTAAGGTTGTCAAATTTGACTGCAAACGAGTGAAAATTTATTTTATTGAGATTAGTATATTATTAGTATAATATTGTAGGAACAAAGACAGGCCCAAATTATGTGATTCAGCTGTTTTTATGATTTTTTAGAAAAAATACATATCCAAAACCAAAACACGCAAGGGCAGTTTTGCCAAAACCAATTTAGATCCAAAACACGAAGGAGATACATATATAAAACCAAAATACTGGGTTTCGGCGCACATCCCTACTCTTAAGTAGTCTTAAGCAGTATTTTACTAGTCCAATTATAAACACCCATTCAAACCAATACATTTTGATTTTCACATAATGTAAGGGCATCCTTTGTAGAATTTAAATGTTTTTTGCAGAAGGATTTTTAATGATTTTAAGTCTCCAAGCCAATTTGTGATTTGGTGATAAGTTCACATTAAAATGTAATGCATAGAAGCAGATATCTAAACACTTATTTCACCCACTGCATTTTCAGTGCAGATCCTGATAAAAAAAATCTATTTACACAGTATAACTATTGTTAATTGCCAACCTCTGGTTTTGGCAGAATTCAGTTGGTGGAGCTTTAAGGCAGAATTCAGTTGGTAGAGCTTTAAAGTCCACTACACAAGTGACAGAACTGCTGAATATCTCTCAGCTAGTAAACCAGAAAAAAATAATATTTCAACATAACATATGTGCTTGCTTGGGGGCTTGGCACATCCTTATCTATGAACCTATGGCCTGCAAACCAGCTATATTAATCTTTGCTTTGAGTCAAATGCAAGCATGATCCTACTGACAAGCAAAACAATGTCTATGAGCTCTGATTAGGTATATGCAGCCTCATATGTGTACTCACCAGTCTGCATTGGCACATTATAAAGACAAATAATTTTGGTAAGGTACTTTTCTTTTTCTGTACATTACCTTCACACCTAGAGAGGTACCCTATAAGATGTGATAACTTGTTTTTCCATGATGGTGAAAAATGGGTATAACGCTATCCTATTAGCTGGTATTTTTGTGGGTGCAAATTCTTTATTGCAGTTATCACAATTCTTGTTTCAGGACCATATACCTGCTGATAAGTTGTGCAAAACCCCTATTTTGGGCTAAAAATATTGGGAGTTAATGCAGAACCACTGGTAAACCCTCCTTAATGTCTAATTAGCCCAAAATATTTTTTAATTATAATTTGGCCAATAATGAGATGTAATTTTTGGGGTGAAAAAGTAAAAAGTGAAGAAAAATGAGTTTAAAAGTAATGGGACATGTTTATTTGGGGCTGTTTGGATGGGACAGGTGTTTTAAACATTGCAAAAAGCAACGACAGGTGCATTTTTTGCATTTGTTAAAAGTGCCCTAATATGACACAAAAATATACTTATTTTTTTTCCAAAATAAATGCTGTAGTAAAATTAGGGAAATTAATTACAGATATTTTTTTGGCCAAAAAAGCTTGCTTTCTTTAATTTTTCACTGTTTTTTTATCTTTGGTTTTGCAATAGGATAGACAGGAATGTGCACAGCTGCGATAAGTGACATTCGGACAATAAGTGCAAAAAGGTATCAACAACGAAAACTTTTGTTTTCACATCTAATTGGATATCTCCCCCCCCAGGTCCTCCCTATTATCCACAGGGAGCATTTTGTAACAAAAATATGATATGTATGAGATGACTTGTTGTTATTATTGTAAAAAAAACTTTTTAGCTGATATGAATACAGAATTAAGGCCTTGGAAATAAAACTAGATGGTCCAATGGGTATTGCAAAAGGAACTTTTTAATATAATTTTTATTCCAGGTTCAAAAACACAAGAGATTCAGATAATTTGAATGTTCAATACAAGCAAAAACACATAATTCTAATAACATATTAAAAACACCTAGTTGTAAAACTAAAAACTGAATCAAATTTTACAGTTATAAAGGAAGTAGCCAACTATGGAAGCATGACAGTGATGTGGCATCCAGAAAATTCAGTATGTGGTGGTAGGAGTAGTTAAAAGGTGGAAACCAATGGAACTGAAGGGAGAGGGAACACATACATTAGGTCTAGGCCATAAGCAAATTGCCATTTGCATGCAAATAAAAAAGAGTGTCTGAAGATTATTATATAAGGCCCATGATCCCCAGATTTGGAGGAATTCTGGGTGAGGCGAGTCCTGAATTATATTTGATATGTGTGGCAAAGCCTAGATTTGATAATGTGTAGAGTGGAAACAATTTGCTTCCAGGAAGATGCAATTTGTTTTGATTGCAGGTCTTAGAATGTCTTAGAAGGTAAAATTAGAGGTAGAAGAAACTAGGAAGGGACATCTACGTATATCAGGGAGTGTATCTTACACTTTATATCTACCCAACCTGGTATGAGTTTAAGAAAAATGCACCATATACTGAGACAATTCCATACAGTAATGCCTCTAACAGGTTACACCAGACAATAATTTATGAACTGTAGATATGAGGAGACACTGTATCAATTATATGGTAAATTGTAGCAACTCTCTTTCACTTTCACACAAATATAGCGTATGGCTAACTTTTCTCTTACTTCTTCCCAGTTTTACTCATCTAGGGTCTCACTCTAGTTCCATTTCTAAGTGAGTTTGGGTGAGTCTTTAGATGACAAATCAGCAGAGTTTATTATGGATATAAAAGCCTTTAGTAGAAAGTGGAAAGTGGAATACTGAAAGGTTTACAGTATAGTGTTCATTATTTAGGTGGCCTTTGTCAGAATTAAAGAAAAGTTTGATTTCATGGAATTGGTAAAATAGATTACTTAAGATGTTAAATTTTGATTGGAATTGAATGTCTTCAAACTAAGGATTACAGTAAATTGTTGTAAGTTAGGTTACTGAGATATTTAATGCCATTCTCAAGTCATATGGGAAACTACTTTTATATTGTGAAAAAGCTAGGATTATCATATAGAGGACAGGGCATGAGGAGGGTAAGAACCCATAATGTCAGTTAGAGCTGTCTATAAATAAATACATACATGGATTGGGAGATTACTGGGCAAGATGGCTAATGCTTTTGGTCTTAAACTGCATGGGAGCCATAGGATGGCAGAAGATGAGGTTAGTCCCAGTTCTCTACCAAAAACCAGACTTTGGTAGAAACAGGATTATTCCATAGATTGCATTGAGTCACTTGCATAGAAAGGTGATAATGCATAAACTTGAATTGACGGTTGTGAGATTTTAGACATAAAATGGATAAATTGAGATAGACTATGTTGAATAAATAAATTGCTACGGTTTAATATTTTAGGGATTAATTTTATACCCTGAATATAAACTATATGGTGTAAATTTACGAAGAGTCGTGTTTGTGTGAGTTTTGGTGAGATAGCATTCTCATTTGAGTTTTGCAATTTTTTTCATCTCGCAAATTTACTAAAGACAAACTCGAGTGAGTTTGGAAGTGAGTTTGCTTTTTTACTGTTTAAACCCATGTGAATTTCCAAATTTGAAAAAACTCACCATCAGCCAAACTAGGAAGTACTTTAGATGAAAAAGATGCAACTCGCAAATTTACTAAGAATCGAGTTTCCAATCTCGTGTGAGATTGTAGCAAACTCACTGCGAGTTTGGCTGAAACATACACAAATCATTGTAATTTGTGAATGTTTTTATTTTTAACTTGTTTAAATATGGTTATTTTTTTAAAAAAAATGACGTGAGGTCCCCAACCAAAAGACTAACCAGCCCCGGACTTGCCAGCCAGTCCTGGTTCTTAAAATTACAGGGAAACAATGTGTGCTGGTATGTGTAGTTCCACAACTAAAGACAATATTTAACCATTTATTTTACACTACACACTAACACCATCAACCCACCACCCACCGCCCAGGGGTGGTGGGGATAGCCCCGGGCTATCAGCCTAGGCCAGTTGTGCCCTGGAGAGGGGGACCCCTTTATTGGAGGGGTCCCCAACTCCCCAAGGATCCCTGGCATGGGCTGACTAATGGTTAGCGCTGATGATGCAGCGGGGGGGCCCGGTGAAAGGGCTACACAGGCTGTGGCATCAGCCCCCCGCTAGAAAGGGTCCAGTGCTGGTTTTAATTATAGGAGTACCCCTACACAAAAGTGTCCCCCTATAATTAAAACCAGGACTGGCCCTGCAGCCTGGTGCTGGTACCTTATTTACGGTCGAACCTTACTCATTGTGTTCCCTGTAATTGTAGGTACCAGGGCAGGCTGGCAAGTATGGGCTGGTTAAGCTTTAGGGGGGGACCCTATATATTTTTTTTAAATATTATTTAACCCATTTTTTACAGGTCTTAACACACAAGCAGCTTATACATATCTCACTGATATGTGCAGGCTGCTTGCTCGGGTGAGTTTGGAAGAGAGAAAACATTGAAATCTTGGGTGAGTAATCTCATCTAAACTCTCCTTAAACTCTCCTTAAACACTCCTCTAAGCTCTCCTCTAAACTCGCAATATGGAGGAAAAAACTCGATCTGGTTCACCATCGAAAAACTCACTTTCACCTAAACTCACTTCCTAGTAAATTTGCGAATTGTTAAAGGGAAAACTCACCCGAGTTTTGGTGAAGCAAAGTGAGTTTAAAAACTAAAAAACTTGACCAAACTCGATTCTTAGTAACTTTACCCCCATAAGTTAATTTCTACTAGAAGATTTGGGGGAGATACAGTAGGATTTGCTATTGTTAGAAGAACATCATTTGCATAAAGGGCTATTTTATGTTTAGACTTCTCTACCTTAGTACCATAAAAAGTTTTTTTTTTCTTATTCCCTCAGCAAAAGTTTCTATAATGAGAGAAAAATTAAAGGGGAAAGAGGGCTTCCTGGTCTTGTTTAAATTTTGAATGAAAATGGAAAATAGGATATGCTGTTAGACAATACCTTTGCAGATGTGGAATTGTATAAAGTCAAAATACCATCAAGCAATTTCCAATCAAAGCCCATAGACTTAAATATCATATCCATAAAGTGTCAAGTGATACTTTCAAATGTAATTTCAGCATATAGAGGCATCAGTAGGATGGTGCATTTCTGTTTGTGCACTGAGTAAATCATATAATAGATTGTTCGGTGTTATGTGGGGTCTGACGATCCAATATAAAGCTAATTTAATCAGGGTAAATCAATGATGGAATAAGTAACTTTACTCAGTTGACTAGAATTGTTACATAAAGCTTAAGGTCTATATTTTGTAAGAAAATAAAAATTTTAGAATGACAAATATATTGGCCAATGTAGTGTTGCTAAAGAAGTCAGCACCATAAAATATTATTTTAAAAAATCACAAACCACCCAAGACTTTTTATTATATTGTGTAACAGGGATGTTTCTAGGGTCCGAGCGCCCCTAGCAAACTAAGGGACTGGCGCCCCCCTCCAATGACTGTTTCTACTGGAAAAAAAATATAACACACTGGTGGTAGTTTCATTCACACACCTGTAGAAGTAGGGAGAATATTTTTTTTATTTCTCTTTATATATATATATATATATATATATATATATATATATATATATTATAGAACTTGCTCTGTTGCAAATCACTATTTATTATTTATATACGTAAAAAAACACAGGAAGAGAGTTAAAACATTGCATCAAAAACAAACAAAATGCATTATGGGCAAAATAATTTACATATATTCAAATTGGGTTGCCTATACTGTATTATGATTTTTTAACAACTGATAGTTACACTCCACCATATAGTTCACTGGTATGCCAGCCCACATAAATCCTGTCCAATCTCCCACATAAGAATAAAGACAGACCATAAGGATCATGTCTTATTCCCAACAGGTGAGTATCCACAACCAATAAGGGTCACAGCCAATCCCTCAAACCAAGGAAAGGATAAATATACTTAACTTACACTAGGGGTATTTTAAATTACACGCCTGTAGAAATAGGGAAACTATATATATACATTTTTTTTAATATATATAGTTTTATATATTTTCATTTATAACACTTACTGTATGAAAAGCACTGTTTATTCATTTCTATATGTCAACAACACAGGAAAAGAGGGCATCAATAACAAACAAGATGCATTGTCGGCAAGATATTTTACATATACGCAAATTACCTTGCGAATAGAGCCTTGTGATTAATATGGTGCTTGCACTCTTTTCATGCATGGTTGACATATGGGAATCAGTGACTGGTGATTGGTCGGTATTGTGGGGGAAGAGATATATTAGAAAAAAAATAAAATATATTTAGTCTCTCTAATTTTAAATGTTTCTAATATAAAGGGACATATACGAAGCCTGAGACGCATTAGCAAATAATAGAGAACACTTGTAAGCGCAGAGGAGATAGAAGGAGAAAAGAAATGGTTGACTATAGGACACTGGTAATAGCAGAGGAGACAGAAGAAGACTAGATATTATTTGCAAATGATGGCAGGCAGTAGTGGCGCCCCTGGCGAGGGCCATCTAGGCCAATAGGAAGATACACCGCTGTTGTGTAAATCAATCATTTTTGGTATAGATTTTGTCTTCAAGCTTTTGATAGCAGATTGAACCTCTTCCACTCTAAAATCAGCATTAATAAAGTTGTATTGTAATTCAGAGAATTAAGAAAATAAACTTGGAGAAAGATATTCCTTTACAGTTTTGGTGGGATCATAAGTAAGACCTGAGCTATTTTTTTGCTTAAGCTTGAGAGCAAGCACAGAATCATCCTTATTCGATTATTTATAGAATATTTAAAGTGTTAACAGCTTTCCTATAAAGGGATCGATTTGAATAAATTAAGGTAGATCTTTTAGGTTGATCTCAACATATTCTGCTATTGTCAAGAACGACCCAGACAACAGAATGTTTTAATTGTAATTATCCAATCACCTGTGTTACCAAAGAGGATTTTTAATGAGGGCTAGCAGGATAAAAACACCAGCATGATCTGTCGAAGAAAAGGGAGTGTGTGAGAGAATGTGATACAAAAGATATTTCAATATATGAATAGAACTAGTGCAATTTAGAGAAGTTGCTCTAATTAGCATAAATGAATGCTTTTTTTAAGGAGTTCAAGGAGACTCAGCATCTTTATACTGACAGATGACTAAAACTTTCGAGTGGAAGGGTTTGTTTTTAGCTGGAGCTGAAATTAAGAGTTTTACAACTATTACCAAGTATTATGTGGCTTTGTGTCTAATAAAATGATTTTCTGAAAGGAAACCTTTATTTTGGAGCATAAACAGTAATGCGTGTGACTGTTTTCAGAGCAATAAGTGCAAACAACTATGAGAAATTGGACCTCCAAGTTTGAGATCTATGCGGTCAAAATATTTGGATTGTTACTGCATGTTACTATTACCACTTCTATCTTTTTACTTTCTGCTGCAGATAGATTAGTTTAAAGTTGTCAACATTAGTATATCAGGCTGGATCTCTGGGGGGATGCTAGCACAATACTCTAGTTGAGACAAGTGACAGCTCAAGACTATGGTAAAAGCAAAAGTAATGGGTGTGGGGAGAACACTAATATGTGAAATGACTAATTTGTTTCAAATCTTAACTGCAGAATAGGATGAGGCATATCTGAGTGTTCAGGCCATCTGCAGCATTCAAAGCTAGATGGAACTGCAAATACATCAAGCATCCATTAATGGCATTCTAATACCATCATAAGGTAAGTGGACACATTCTGAGAATGGATGGGGTTTCTACAGTAGCCACAAATTGTCCTGAGGGAATAAGGTGACAGCAGGAGTTTAATGCCATGTGGCTGTTACAGTAGATTCCATATATAAACAAAGGGTAGAGGAAAAAAGGACCCACATTGATGGGAAACTCTAAATACTTAGGTATAGATAAATCATTAAAGCTTAGCTTTTACTGTAGTTTTATAAAAGTATCAGTTCAAACATATATGACAAATAACAAATAATTCAATAATTGGGGAAAACCCCAGAGAAAAGCAATCTCATAATCTCAGAATTAGAAATGCTAGACAGGTATTTCGAAAATAAATAGCAGCTATTTCATCATCTGGGAAAAAATCTCAGAAAAAAAAGAAATGTTGACTTTCCAAGGTGATGAACTTGGAATAAAGTGAAACAGACTGATTTGTGCTGAGAGAAAAAAAATACATAGTTAAGGTCTCTAGTTACTGGCGAATAATGATATGAAAGAGTAAAAATGTTTAATTGGTCAGAATCCAAAAAGTTAAAATATTAAAAACATTCTGTAATGTCACAACACATAATCCAGTAGTTGGTAAGTAATCAAAGCCAACATATTAATGAAATATGATTAATTTAATTAGTAACTCCGGTCAAAATTCCATATAAAATAATCACATTGATTTTGATGCTAATAAGCCATTGCACATTACACATATAGTTTCAAAATTGTTTACTCTACAGGTCTCAAAAATTAAAGACTAGCCAATGTATCAGAGTAAGAGGAGAGACAATCCCATACATTTTTAAAGAAAAGACAATCAACAAAAATAAAATCACCTGACTACTGGAACTGTGTGTAGGGTGTGTGGTTTCATGCAATTAACCCCAAGGTCGATAATTATGGAAGAAAGAAAGATGGTATGTGCTGTTGGAAACAGTATGTTAATGGATACACATTGATGAACCAGAGCAGAGTGTGTCACAGTCCAACGTCCCAAATGTGAGCACCAGAAATATAGAGACAATGTGCAAATTAGCTGCAGTACGAGATAGGAGTAACATGATGTTATTAGCTTGTGGATTTTGTGCCAAGGGAAATGAGTAGAGAGACCGTGGAGGGGGCACCTTCTGCTTGCACACAGCAAGAGGATTGTGGGCAGGGTAAAGATGCAACTTTCACTTATTGGGCTTGTTCACGTTGAAGTAGATGATATGTCTGGTAGGCCTTATGATGTGTGGCCTGAGACCTTTGGGCCAGACACCCAGAAAAAATCTTCAGAGAGGTGTGAGTCATAAGGACACTGAACATGATGTTAGTGAGGACTGCTGAGTAGAATTGCAGCTGATGCAGCAAGATTAACTCTAAATTGAGACAGAGCACATTTAAGGCATGTCTGCTGTCTCAGACTGCTAGGACACACCCAACAAGGATATACTATATATTTTTTTACAATTTTCATAGATTCTTGTTGGGATTAATTAGTAATTGCATAGAGCTATATGACAGACTTAACCATGGGCCAATAGAAACTAGAGTAAGAGAATGGAAACATGATAAACAACAGCAGTCAATGTAGGCATAGTAAGAGTTTGTTAGCAGTACTAGTCAATAGTAAGGGAGGTTACTGGAAAATGGAACATGGCATATCAGCTAAAAACAAACAAATTGCAGGAAAATAGGGAACAGTGCTGGATAGTATCACTAAAGAAAAATATGATAAAATGTGCTTGGGTGTAGTTATAAAGTAAGTATACATTTAAATTGCACAGTTTAAGGACTAATTTGTCTGATAAAAAAATATTTATTAACAATCTAAAAACAAAAATGTAATAAGATAAAACATACAAATATATGTATATGGAAGGTAATAATAATAATAATAATAATAATAATAATAATAATAATAATAATAATAATAATAATAATAATAATAATAATAATCATTTTATTTATATAGCACTTTTCTCCTGTAGAATTTAAAGTCGCTTTACAGATATCAGAAAACAAGGATTTGGTATTGCAGAAATTAGAAAACTTCACAGATAATTAAAAATGACCAAAACCTGGAGAGCATAATAAGCATATTGCAGGGTTGGTGCATACACTTGGGAAATACTTCCATGGGTTATACTGTATATTCCACCCATGAAAGGTAGCAGATGAGGCAGCCATCTTGGGTGCACTATGTAGGATTACCCTTGGTGGAATAGGTTACACCTAGAAGAGATGGTTGCAGCATATTAACGCTAGGAGTACGGACCCACCATTATACTCAGGTCCATGCATTTTTCATCCCAGCCATGAGTGTACCAGGTGAGGCAGCCATGTTGGGTATACTATGAAGGTTACACTGTGGTAGATAAGCCATACAAGTACCTAAGGCATATATGGGAAAACTGACACATGTGTTGCAGTATTGTATACCTTTTATGAATAGATCCATGTGAAGTACATCCTGCCTATGGAGGATGCACTTCAGTGGAGGTAAAGCACACTGGCATAGCTTACAATGGTGCCAAAGTACATGATACAAAATAGGCAATAGCAAATACAGCAAACAGTGATGCAGAAAGGGCATGACATATACCGGTGACTGAAACATAATGTAACATGACATTGCATGATTACCAGTGTCCCCTGACACACTGCAGCATTGTGGGTGGCCAGAAGTGCTGCAGATTAGAAGTAGAGGTCCATCTGCCTTGGACCCCAGCACCTCCAAACCACATACTGCCAGTATAAAGCTTCTGTATTGCAGTACACAGCAAGATATAAGACTTCCAGTGTCCTCCCCTATTTAGGGTAGAGGAAAGAACTATCTGGTCACAGGCCCTTTTGAAACTTGAAAAGCTGCTGGATGGTAATGTACCTCACTTGTCATAAACTAGCATTTACAGTCACTGAACTTTCTTCATATGATAATACTAACCTTCATACTTTGCTGCTAATTAACATCTACAACTAGAACTTGCTTATGTGCATTAATACCTGCTGTGACTGGACTTTCATACAACAATCTATTTTCATGCTTTGCTGCTAATCCATGCTTACAAGACTGGTCAATTGTGCTAATATGTTATCATTAATATTTTTATTTTCTATTTTGTATGCTTTTAGCCAGATCTGTGCAATATTGAATCAATATTATTGGGGCCATAGGCCTTATATGCTATTTCTATCTGCGCACCATGGTATTGCATTATTTTAATGTATTTGATTGATTGTTGAATAAATTATTACTTTTCAAACCAGCAGCTGTGTAAAAGCGCTCCCATTATCTTTTCTATAATTCAAATACTGAGTTGGAGTTCCAGATCCACATCCATGGGGTCAGCTACTGTATACTAGTCTGTGAAAAGATTTGTTAAAATATATTAGAGCCCACATATTTATATATATATATATATATATATATATATATATATACACATAAGGATCCTTATTTTACTCATATTTGTTATTTTCATTATGTACCTAGTTTTTGTGTAAAACTATAAGATGAACCTCTGTTTTTCAGCTTTGGTAGCCCATTTTCCCATAGGGCAAGATGTACTTAATGGTACACTGTTGCACCCATAACGTATTGTGTGTAGTACAAGTTTACTACAAGCTGATGCAAGGGGGGGGAGGGGCTTGGATTGCACACCCTAATTTTAAACACAATAGAAGGTGCTGCCCTGCTGAGACTTGTAGTACAATGCAGGGGACACAGCATGAAGGCACACACTCTATGTACTAAGAACAATGATAGACAAAATAATCCTGATAAAATCTACAATTAACATAGAGTATAAGTGAGGTTCTTAGAACATGTTTAATAGTCTAGTGATCTCAGCGCCTATTGACCAACTGCTGATAAATGCTCTATACACACCTGCAGCAGAATGGTATGAGGTGTTGCCAACCTCACAAATTTAGACAAAAAGGAAAAAGTTAATTTTGCGCTGGAGTGCAGGTACAATCAATTATATTTATTCATACCATATATTGTCTCAATAAAAATAGCATAAATAGTACAACATGTACCTCTTTGGACTCTTACATGCACTGTCCAAATTAAAGACAAATGTAACCACTACTTCTGGATATCAGATAAGATTGTATTCAATACATAACATAAAACATGACAGCTTAAAAAAAATTAGCTGCAATCTGTACATAACAATATAATATAATCCTATATATAGGGTATTTGCAGCTTGAATGAGTATAATGTATGCTTGTATACTTAGCTATTACCTGGAGGTAAAATATTGACTTTTCTATTGTCCATATGCGCTAGGAGGATTACCTGGATATTCACAATATAATTGAATACTAAAGTGATCCTTTTGGGTATAACCACTTAGGTATAAGGAACATTATACTCGTTCAAGCTGCCAATACCCTATATATAGGATTATATTATATTGTTATGTACAGAATGCTGTACATAACATTAGTATTAGGGATGTTAGGGACCAATCTTATGGGGTTCACCTTGATGCTGTGGATGGGCAAACATTTTTAGCTAAACATGTACTAAGAACCTCTCTTATACTCCATGTTAATTGTAGAGTTTATCAGGATTATATTGTCTATAATTGTTCTTAGTATCTAGAGTGTGCGCCTGCATTCTGTGGCCCCTACAAGTTGGTGCAGTCAACAAAGTTATACAGTACAGTGTATGCAAAGTCAAGTTAGTAATATACACAGAGTAGAAAGGAATACACTACTATAGGAGTGTGCACATTGATACAGAATAACAACATGAGAGATAAACAATATGGTTCAGGGCAAAAGCAGACAGAGTAATCAAAAGCAGTCTGAGATCAGGAGAATAGCAGAAAGAATAGTCATAAATGAGCTTGGTCAATCAGAAGCACAGCTAGAACAAGGACAATAACATACAGGACTGAAAACACTATGGTTGTCAATCTGCAAGTGCCGCAGATCAGTATATAAAGCACCTGTGACCAATCACAGCTCCTCAATCAGACACAAATTATCCCATTAAGAAAGAGTCAGAGGATGAGCTCATAATGATTACTGTCTATATCTGACACTACTCCATACAGTTGTAAGTCAACAGCACGTGTAGATATAGCATTTCATTTCATTAGAGTCTTCACAATCTGACCAGGACCACAATCAGAGCGGGATCAGGTCAGAATGTCAGCATTCAAATTGTCAGCAGGTTCTGAATGTTGACAGTCAGAATGTCAACATTGAATTTATGTCGACAACCAATATGTTGACATTCCAAAATGTTGACAGGGTTAGGAAGTTGGTTTAGGATTAGGCTAAAATAAGCTAAAACATCTATGTTGACATTCTGATATTGACAGGTTAAATGTCGACAATATGAACATCTCAACATTTTAACCATGTCAACATTTTTGAATTTCAACATATTGGTTATTGACCTAAAGTTCATTTTATGTCCAATCCAACCAGATTCTACTTAACATTTATCTAGCGCCTTCTAGAAGATAATAGCTAGAATCTGGTTGCTATGGACAACACCCGCACTTTAGTAATTATACCCCTGACTGTCAACATTCAGAACCAGTCGACATTCTGAATGTTTGCTTTTCATACCAAACCCTGAGTTACAAGTTTATGTTAGAGTTGGGTTGCCCCAAGACATCAATTTCAACAACCAAATTTTAGTATTCTCTTTCTCAAATATAAAAAATCGTAACGTAAAAAGTGGTATTGAATATTTCAATATCCCTTTAACAAAACAAAAATGAACAAGTACTGTAACTACTGTTCACATTGGTGTGCTCTGACAAATAAGCTTTTCTTTTGCTTGTGGGTTTATTTGGCTTTCAAAAGCATGCCAAGCAATCCACAATACTTATCACTTAACACAGAATTTTACAGACAGTGGTTTCCCTGACAAGCATCCAATCTATGTTTTCAGTTTGCCCAAGGCATAAATAGATAAAGTGACCTGTCCATTATTACAGAGGATTTAAATTGAACTGTTGCAGGGTGTCTGCCTTCAAAGTCACAGTCATATACTATGAGCCTGCTCCCTAAACCTACAGTATTATAAAAGAATGATTCAGTGCAAGTATAAGAACCGTTCAGTTTCATAATGTATATTTTAAACCCAGTTTTAAAAAAATTATACAGTTAATATTGCTTTGAAAAATTATATTTGCCTTCTATAGGATACTGCATTGATTTTGCTTGAAGGAGAGCTATAGGAAGTTATATACTAAAACATTAAATCACTTTCATGACAACAAAAATAACTGTGCAGTGAGTGGGATGCCATCGTTGAATGGTATGACTTATCCAAAGGAGTATTGACAGCCTTCAATTTAGCCTGTTCATTCTTCATGTTTTCCACGCTTTTATATCGATATACAGTAATAAAACCTCAGGCATCCAATAGTTGGATCATATACCTGTAGGCTATATTTCTTTTTTGTATGTATATTTCCTTATGTATGCACGTTTGTAAATAAAATAAATAAAAACAATTTTATGAACTGGTTAAGTATAAATACTAAATAAAATGGCAAGCCCTTTTATTACAGTTACACTCCCTTTTAGTAATCAGTTATCTGAATTATTAATTAATTTACTGTATGTATCATTAGTTGCAACCACTTGCAAATCCACCTTCTGATAGAGTCAATCATTACTCATTCAGACTATGGTGACCCAAATAGGATTGTTAGTTATAAAGTAAAGTAAAATAATACAAAATCATACCCAAGATATATAAAGTTAACATAGCAGTTATATACACAGAAGAGCAGAGAAGGTTGATAGGAATCACTAGGTGTCTTTACCTCTAGACCCTATAGTAGCCACACCCCTGCAATGGGTACATTATGAAATAAGTGAGTATAAATAAAGGCATCATAGTTTTTCCTCCACATTAATATATATTAAACAGGTGACAAAGTGGTACCTTCCAGGAAGGCACACAGCACTGGGTAATAATGCATAAAAATGCACAAGCAGGGCCAGATTAAGGGCCACATGGGCCTGGGGTTGAAAATGGTCAAGAACCTGAACTGAGAAGTGGTGGAGCTGTGACCAGTGCTAAGTGGGTATGGCCAGAACCATGTGGGTTTGTACACCCCCTACACCAGGGGTAGCCAACCTCGATCCTCAAGATCTATTAACAGTCCATGTTTTCCAGACCACCTAGCTGGTGCACTGGTGTATTCATTACTCACTAACACATTTCGAAAGATCCACAGGTGGAGCTAATTACTACACTGGTGATTCTGTGAGGAGACATGGAAAACATGCACTGTTGGTAGCTCTTGAGGACCAGGGTTGGCTACCCCTGCCCTACACTATCAGTCGCAGGGGAAGATGTATCAAGCCTTGGAGAGAGATAAAGTGGAGAAGTTGCCCAAATCATCTAATTTATCTAGTACAGTCTTTGAAATGACAGTTAAAAGCTAAATGCTTGCTTTGGGCAAATACTCCACTTTGTTTCTCACCAAAGTTTGATACATCTCCCCACCAATGATTACATAAAAATAGAAAAATTGCATCATTTTTTGAGAAAACTAGAAATACAATTTAATATGATTTATGGCCAGCTGTGTAACTTGCTAGGCAGTTCGTCACCATCATGCTATTATATAGATATGATACCTGTAGCTGGAGCTCCGTCCACCTCATTATACATCTGTATCTATGCACAAGCCCTGTTCCCTATGTTTCAGTGCAATGCCAAAGCAATTACTTATGGAAATGGGAATATTCCTAACCCTGTGCTTCGCTGATAGTCTATATGTAATTCCATAAATAGGAGTCTTAAGCTGGCCATCCACTATACAATTATCTGTCATAAATCTGTCCAATCTGGCTGGTTGGAATGAAAACCTGGTAATGTATGGGAGCACATGACAGTTGATCATATGATTTTAAACACTGGAAAAAGGACAAAAAAATTGTTCAAATTGGTTACATTTGTGTTTTAACCAATTTGTCTGAACTACCATTTTTGCCTATTTTCCAGTGTTTGTGAGCAAATGGACGATTGTCATTTGCTCCCATACATTACCAGGTTTTCATTCCAACCAGCCAGATTGGACAGATATCTGACAGAAAATTGTATAGTGGATGGCCAGCTTTACAGTGAGTAAATAAATTATTAGTAAATGACTTTCACAGAGGGTAATAGTTGTCTTTGAAATTTCCAGTGTGTCTATGAACCCCTAATAAGTCTTTTTCCCCATTCTAAAAAAGGCTTGTAGTAAACGTGCAGAAACTCAAGTCAATTATCAGGCAAATCATCATAGTTTATTGTCCTTTTGAAACAGAATCAGAAATATCAATCATTTAAAGAATGGCTACTGAAAGAATCAATATTACATAAAAATATGTTAGCACCTTAAAAAATCAATTAACCTGAAAAAAAAGTTGGCTTTTATAGAATAGACTCATTAAGAAATATATGTGTATATATACATATATATATATATATATATATATATATATATATAAAAAGAAAAATACATATGTTAAAGTTCACATAACATATTCCAACTTTAGAGTTAAACTTTCTATTTTATATTTGCTATATAACACAGCCACAGTTATTGTTCTCTGTTAGTATTATTCTGGCTAAAAGAGGTTGACTGCAGTGTCCTTCAATGGGATTACTGACAGGAAGTCTGCTGTGTGTTACAAAATATCAACCCCCATGATCACAACCTAATCTCAAATATCTGGTGTTCTGATAAGCTTCTTAAACTATTAAATATTTATCTGTGAATTTTATCCATAGTTCTTTTATTTAAAGTCCTTTATCACTGGCATCAACTTAGAGCAGCTTTTATTGTATTAATACCCGATATTATTTATCATGGTTTGCTCCTAACTGCAAAAACTGTACTCCACATGTACACCAATAATGAATATATTCTCCTGCAGAATTTAGCCTGACAAAGACTGCAAATAACTCAGTAGGAAAGATGGTAGTACAACAGTTTTTAACATAGTTTAATCAATTCAGTATTTTCTGGTTTTGCAGGGGAAATTGTGAACAGAATACTCTCATGTAAGCTTGCCAACATGATAACAGTTTTATTAATAGTGAGTGCTATAGTAATAGAGAACAGTAAACAAATATTTTTAGGATGATTTCTATAGAAAAGTGACACACTAAGGTTGAACAAGTCTGTTTTGTGGATAGTGTGATTTTTCATAGCTTCTATGGCACAGATGTGTCCTCATACACTGAGCGTATTTACGCCATATGTCAGGAGATACCCAGTGCAACTGAGACACTCTGAGGCGAGTGGCGTATCATACTTTTCTTTACATTTTGCAGTTTAGTCACAATGCAGTTGCAGCAAAAAGCTACTCACAGTGTACCAGAGACGCTAGGCTGTGACTTAAATCATACAAGAATTGGTATAATACACATACAAAGACACAGATGAAACACAACAGAACTTGATGTGAGGAAAAGCTGTGGCTGCTCAAATCAGAGCAAATTTTATACAGATTCAGACTCAGTCACAAACAGATGTACAAATGTTGCAATCCCCAGTGGTCAGTGCATGCTAGCAATGCAGTTTTGTTACTTTCAATTATTTAATTATACAAATATATTGCACATTTTGAGCTATACAGACTTGGCTTGCTGAGAGGGACTATTTGACATGACTTGAGCCACAGTATAAAAGGACACATCTGTAAGTTCTTACATAAGCTAGGTTTAGTGAAGGTGCGCTAAGGGCATGCAGATGCAACTGCAAGTAGGGTGGTTTAGGAGAGGACGGGTGCTGTGAGCAGCCTATTTGAGCCCCCACACCCTTCATTGCCAGTGTGTGATTTCTCTGCTGAGCATGAGCAAATCTTTATGAAAATGGCAGCTAAGTCAGTTTCCATTGTTTTCTGCAGCATCAGCACTAGACTCCGATGAGGTAAGTATAATGTATGAATGCACATATTATAGATACGCCTAAGACTTCAGGCTATGCTGAGTAGCTCGTATCAAGAGATTCATCTGTTTTCAGCATCATTTCTTGCACGTGGATAGGGTTGGTGCATGGGCATTCTGATAATGTTGTTGGCTTTTTAACCAAGTACTTTATAAGAATATGGGGCTTCCATGGATGCATAAAACACAGCATAGCAGTGAATTTATGCATTTAGGGCCTGATTTGGACCCGCTCACGAGTGCACAGTGATCGCAAGTGGGTCGATGGTCCCCCACTGCGCATGCACACGCCGGAGCCAGCACCGGTGTGCGCATGCGCGAGACCCGGCCAGCAACGGGCAATCCATTGCTATGGGTCTCGCACCAAATTGGGGTGGCTGTCGATTGTGATTGACAGCTCGCCCCATTTTGGAGGCGGGCAGGGGGGGTGGCTGGCCAAACGGATGTGTTCCCGAAGGAACGCCTGCCGTTTGGGGGCGGCCTCAGTAGTGAGCTTCTGGCTCTATTAGAGCTGGAAGCTCACTGAGCTTGCGATGGACGAGAGCCTACCACAAGGGTCTCGTCGCAAGCCCAATGGTTGCGATGGTCGTGACCATCACGACCATCACCTGGCCTCTTGTAAAAGCTGTGGGTGGCCACCCACAGATTAACGAATGGCCAGGGGGCCGGTTCAAAAAACAAAAATGCCGCCCTGATTCAGAGCAAGCGCTCTGAAAGAGCGTCTGGCTCTGAATCAGTTCCATGCATGCAAAGTGAGTGCAATTCTTGCTATTGTGTGCAACTCTGTATTTGTAAGTAAGATGACTGAAAAGTAAAATAAGTTGACATTTCTTTAAAAAATTGCAATAGATTCATCTCTTAGAAGTTGTAGGAGAGAATGTGGGACTCATACAGTAAAATAATTACAGAATGTGTACTTCGATAAAATGTAAAAAAAAAAAACCATAAAGGAAAATACTTCCCCAAGACATTCCAAGGTGCACAAAACCCTGAGGATGCCGGGGCGTTGTGCAACTGTGTGAACCATAGTCAGACTCGACAGTGCAAATTTTCACTGCTACCAAAGTACGAAAGTAGCAGTAAAAAGATTTGTGGAGAAAGCTGATTTTGGGATTAGCTGTCTCCATGTCAGAGCAATGATGAATTGCTCCAGCGCTCACTGTGTGTCAGAATTAGCATAATTAATATGCCCCTTATGCTCCTAACACAACATAAACAATCTCAATCAATTTGACTTCTCTATCAAATATTTGCCTTTAAAAGCCTGCTCAACACACCCTATTATCTTGCATGAAGCTGCTAACACTCTAAGGTAGCTTTTTTGATTACAAACAAAACGAACATCTCGGTCACTTACAATTCCCACTAAAATTGTTGAAGAGTTTTGTGATATTAACAACTGCGTGGGTCCTATGTGTCAGACTTCAGGACAGAAGAGTCTCACTCCTAAATAACTCTCTCAACTCTCCAATGCACAATGCAATAATCTTAATACTGATATTATAATGGAAGAGGTCCACTCTGCTAATAAAAGTTTGAAATCTTCCTCTGCCCTGGGTCTGGAGGATCTTAGACTGGGTACGCATCTAAAGATTTTCTGTCCAACCATCCAACTAGTTGATTGGTTAGAATGAAAATCTGGTAATGTTTGGGAGTAAATGATGATCAGCTCCTAAATGTAAGAAAACAGATTAAAATTGTCATTCAGACAAGTTTGTTAAATGTTTGATCTAAACAATTTGTTCAAACAACAGTTTTTGTCCATTTTCCGCCATTTGGGAGCAAATTGCTGTTTGTCATTTGCTGTCATACCTTACCAGATTTTCATTCCAACCAATCAACTAGTTGGATGGTTGGACAGAAAATCTTTAGGTGTGTACCCAGCTTTACTCTTCAGGATTACAAAAATTCTACAGTGTTTTATTCCTGACTATTGCAGAGTTTTTCATACAATTTTGATGGGACCTGCTTTGATCCCCATGGCCCAAGATTGTCATTCCAAAATTAGTCAAAGACCCCTCTTCTTGTGTGAACAATTTATTTGTTAAATGTAGCACTTAAACTATAGTATATGCCAATATTCTGGCCAATAGAATGAACCAACTCTTTCCATCAGGGATTCATTCTGATAAATTTGGTTTTATGTTTAGCTAACTGGGCCTAAATAACACCAGATGAACCATTGATCTGATTCATTCTATGCAAAAAGAAATATCCTTTCCTTTTATTGGTGCTTGATGCCAAAGCGGCATTTAATTGAATCTCATGGATATTTACGATCAGAGTACTCAGAGTAATCAGGTAAATGGAAGTTTCTTCATATTGTCTTGGCATAATTGTGCCTTACATCTTATACAGTATTATTCAACGGAGTAAACCTTGACTTTATTTAAAATTTCTAATGGTATAAGTCAATTATGTCCTCGTTCACCTCTCATCTTTCTTCTCCTTATTGATTTTCTAGCTGCAAATATCAGACAAAATGTTAACATTTCCAGTATCAGAGTAGAGAAATCTGAGCATTAAATACCACTGTATTTTGACAAATACTTTAACAGAAAGTAATCAATTTGGCATCCAATAAGGGTATAAATTTATTCCCCAAAATCCAGGGTAGCTTACCTTTTTTGCTCTATCATATTAAAACAGATATATAAAATTGTTACAACTCATTAATAGATCTTATTAACAAATGTGCTCCCTACACTTTTCTATATTTTCCAAACATTACTAATTCAGATTCCACCCTATGTTTTTAATTTATTTAACATACCTCCTCTCAATTCAGCAACATACTCTTATCCTTAATAGAGACTGAATACTTGCAATTGCCTCTGCTCCATCAATTCTATGATTCCCATGCAATAACTAAATCTGTAACTATTCACCCAGTAGTCTCTCATTCTCTAATTACTTGGACTGACTCGATCAAATCATATGTGTTCTCAACCACACCTACTGTAGCTCAAAGGTTGTAAACCTTTGTAATGACATTCTTATGAATGGTATTAAATACCTCTTTTAAATTGTACATAAATGTTCCCACTAGACATTCAAACCAGATGCACCATTCTTACCAACTTCTTTCAGTCTTTACAAATTTAGACTTTTTCAACTCTTTTAACTGTCAAGTGACAACCAGAGGCCTTATTTTTATAATATTTAATGAACTTTGCTCTATTAGTTTGACTTTCTGAGACCCTCATGGGCTTACTTGTGAGAAGACCTGGGTGGGATACTGCATGGGGAAGACTTGGAAGTATTAATGGAAAATATGGCCATGAGCTCTTTTTGTTTCAAGATAAAAGAAAAATAACTGCAACTTATTATACTAATGGTACTATGTACCAATTAGATTGTACAACATTTTTCCAGATGTTCCTAGAAGAAGCATGGTATTCATGCTTCTGAACATTGACATTCTGCTTTCTCTCAAATATATTCTACGTAGTATAAATTTGCCCTCCACAACTTATCACAAAAAAATTTATTTGGCACATTCTCTCAGCTGTCACCTATCAAATGTCTGAATCTTGGCCTGATTTTCCACACTATCAAATCTATACTATGACATACAGTACCTATCAAATACAATTTATCATATGTATCATCTAAAATTTCTCTAAATCCTTTAGAATGGTTTGGGAACCGTAAGCATCATTCAATAATGTCCAAAGTCCATTTTTCTTCTCAAAAATGTCCAAATTCCTTTTGCCTGATCATGTGACAGGCAGCCAGACAGTCTTCCATTTAAGGACCTCCGCTCACATCTATTCACATCATCTAGACTTTGTTCCCCTATATGCTTTGCTCCAACTCCTCCTCCCCCTCCCCTCCTTATACCATCTATTTTCAGTCAGCCACACACACTAACATACTTGCCTTCTCTACCATTTCTTTTCACTGTTAAAAAATAATCAATTCATGTATTTATTATATGTGAATCATTTGGAATTTTGAATATAATTTGTTTGAAAAAACGCAAAACGAAGCCATGAAGCAATAAACATTCACACACTACATAAGACAGACTAGATGGTCTTGTATATTTTTTTCTGTGATTACATTTTATGTTTCTAGGTTATGTTATTCAATTGTTACCTGTCTTTTTATTTTAATGCATTGTTACAATGTACTGTATTCACTTAATATATATTTACAGTTTTCCTATTGCTCTGGGTTTTTGAAAAGCAGCATTGCTGGAGTTGATGTCACATTTAGCTTTTATTGACCAATGAAAGACTCTGCTGTTGACTTTGATATATTTTTTATACTATAAATAATATAATTGAAGACAATTAAGCTTTCTTTAGTCAGGATATTATATGGGTCTTAATAGTTCTGCATTGCATGTTTAGAAATAATATACATTTTCATAATGGGTTGCAAAGTTAATAGCTGTATGAAACAGCCAGATAACAGGAAACATACACAGAATGCCTACTATTATCATTTTGAAAACATCTTCTAGTTTATTGATCCTCTTATTGCAGTGTGAACACCAATCAAACATTATGTCTTCTTAATTAAACATTAAGCCTATGGGATGCATAAAAATTTAGCAAAGCGATTACACTATAAAAGCACTGTACTAAATAAACCAAGTAAATATTAATAATTTCATGAGTATTTGCACATATCATTGCCTTGTTAGCCTTTTTAAACCACTATGCGTAGGTGCAGAAAATATTTCCTTATCAGCATAGAAAGAGGCTCTTTACCAAAATGGTAGTGGTATTATTTAATCCACTGATAATAGCAGTGATGAATGATGAATTCCTTTCTGGATTTAAAAATTAATTAGATTTTTTTTTATAATACACAAGATCAGGTTAGGAAGTTATATTTCCAGGAGTTGGTAACTAAACTGCATGTATTGTTTTGTATTGCTCTGGATTAAGGTCAAATCTAGAAAAAGTTACATTTTTTGAATTTATCTTTCTGGGGGGAATATGAAAGATAGATTCCTGTGATTTTGGCTTCCAAGTTGGGGGATGTAAAAGTCTGTTGTTTGAAGGCTGAGTTTCCAAATTGTTGGCTATGTGTGGTGGGTTTTTACAATATTTAACTTACCATTTTAATTGTCTAATTTTGTAGCTAAATAAATAAACAAACGTAGTCAACGTTGTTTTCTCCTTCTACTTTCACTTTTTGTCATCTGTAGATGTTTATATAGGTGCTGTCACATATTGCAGCCTACTCATCATGATCATGCTGCTGATTCTGGGTTCACCAGCCTCAGGTGTGGTTTCTGGTGGCTGGAGCACACATTCCAGGAGTTGGGCACATACCTATTCTGTGCAGCTCAAAACCCATCACTCTTTCTGGTTTTATGAGGAAATTTCAAATAACAAGTTAAATTATATGATTTGTCTGGATACTCTGGGGCTCACTCTGAGTTGGGAGCAAAGCAAAAAGAGCAAGTAACTGTACCCAGACAAACCATGGCTGCTTTTGCATGGTGCTCACAAATACTGGGCAGCTTTCTATTTACACTGCAATTTAGATTTTAGTTTGGACACAACCCTCTCAATTCTCAAACCTAATGTGTGGTACACACCTGACAGACCCAATGGCTGGCTGGTAATCCCACCTACCGATTTGGTAAGCATACACACTTACCAATCGGCTGCTCGATATTTCTGGCACAAATCACAACTGGGCAGACATTTGTGTTTGTCTACCCAGTTGTGTTGTCATTGTCAGCAGATCCTGCAGCCAGTGTACAGGTCAGTTGGTTATCAATACAAACCAGTAGATGCACAGGATAGACCTTCAAAATATAATGTGTCTGCTGTGCTGCATGGCTGACAAAATGTATCTGTGAATGTCATTCACAGATATATCATGTGTACATACATGCAGATATACTGAACAATATATTGCTCTTCAGCTGTATGGATGATATATAGTAAAGTGTGTATCTATCATTGTTTTTGTTTTGCTCCAAAGTCATAATCAGTTCTTCTGTATCTAGCTCCTGTGTGTTTACTAGCTTTTGTTTGTGTCCTTAAAATACTGTTAATCAGCCCCATATAGGTAGATAGATAAAGTGCTCTCCTCTTAATCATTCCATGCTGGATACCTCTAAACCTGACCATGGATTTTACCTTTGGGTGCTTTTGTTTGTGCCATTAAAATACCTCTGCTGGATACCTGTAAACTTAACCTAGAATTTGAACCTGACTTGCTGTTGATTTACTTGTGAAGTAATCAGTTAATATTTGTGCACTTGGGAGATGGACTGTCTTAATACATCTGACAAGTGAGAGCCTTGTGTGTTTTTTAGATGGATTACTTAACTATAAATAATGCATTTTACTCTTGTTAAATCCTTAATACTATAAATTTGTTACTGTATATAGACTGTCTTATTGATTGTGAAGATAGACATTCTATTATACCAAACATTTTCAAGCAAATTCAATATATTGAAAGAAAATACACTAACATTTTGGAAGACAAACTAGAATATCTAGAAATTACCCCAGGAATAATGCATCTACATTTTGCCTTCAGTAGCCCATCAAAATAAAATAACTTTGTATACAAATTTAGCTTATGGGATAACTAAATGTCCCATCAGATTTGCCACTATTGTAAGGAGATAGTGCCCAATGTATAGGGACACTGAATGAAAAACAATTATAGGAGCAGTACAAGTATATACACCATTCTCAATGCTCTACTAGCACAATTTTCTATAGTGTAAATTCACTTTAATTAATGACCATCCTCAATAATATACCAGTGGCATAGCTTGGAATGCCAATAAAATTAAAATCACCTCAATACTGTAATTAGTGTAAATAAAAAATTATTAAGAGGACAACACTTTGGGATAAATGTAATAGTCTGTGAGCCGACACCGCTGCAGGAATACATGTGAGTATGCCTGTATTTTTAAAGCAGCAAGCATGTTAAAGGTTAAACCAAGCTGGACTCTTTGGGTAGAACATCGCTGCCCCACGGGCATGGCTGACATAGGGCCATGTTATGGAGCTGGCCATTTCCCTGTGCTGTCTAAGATCATCAAAATAAAAATATATCATACATGTGGTAGCGAAACAAATCCCTATCTGCATCAACTCACACAAACAAAAATATGACTTATACATGGATAATCAAAGTGTTACCCCCTTCTCACCTCATGGAGATCAGTGGTAGAAAATAGGTCACTTTCCCATTCCTGCTCTGGAATCAGCACCTCCACCCAAGCCTCAAATCTGTTAATGGTCCACCAGGGTTGTTTGATGTGACCCCTGTATAATTGTTAATGCATAAACAAGAATGGTTACACAATTAACAGGAAAATCAAACAGTATTAATAAACATGTTATCACTATGAACTCTTCTGGTCCACCAAACCTTAAGGATAAAAAAAAATCGAAAATACCAATGCTAATTGAAAATTAATTTGACAATAGAGATTACAATATAACATTATAACACAGCAATATGGTTATTTAAATAATGATTATTCTCCTGCACATAACCCCATACTGTTAATAATGAGAGATCTAATGGTGTCTGAAATCCATTTGCTTCCACTTACCCTCCCCCATTTATACTAGTAAAAATAATCACAGTTAGCTATATATATATATATATATATATATATATATATATATATATAGTGATCTTAATTTATCAATAGTCTTTAGTGGAACTTAATGGTAGATTTTTATCTGCCTTATACTGCTATTAAACACATTACTTGCCTTTTCTTATACAATTTATAGGTTGTTATATATTCAATATACACAAAAAGATTACATACGTTTATATATATATATGGCCTCTAGTGCAGTTAAATTATGTATAGTTTTGACCAATTGCCAGTGGTGCACTTGAGTATAGATGCAAAACCTGGGTTTATATGGGTATTTAATTGGTTCACATAAGTAAATAAATAGTATATTGGGTATTAATGGAGTTCCATTGTGTTGGCTGACCACATATATAATACCTGTGACAAAAAACCATGTCCATGAGAATTAGCAGGTTTTTCCTGCAACTGCCTAATTAAATAAGGGTTAACTACATAATAAAATCCTCCTTTGCTGATGTAACATAGAGAGAGCTTAATAAGGGCTAATGATTTAATATTGCCATGAGGTTTAAGTTACTATGCTAGTATCAATTAGTTACACTTGGTATTCTTCTTTATATAAGGAAGGCTCTTTCCTTAGGACAATGTACTTAAGCTTGAAGCCAGTTGAGAGGAGGGGTATTGTTATTTTCCTCTTAATAATAGTTAGTTTAGTTTAGGCTTTCCATCTCCTCAATCTATGTCGCCACTGCCATTCAGCTATCCCCACTCTTGGACAGTCCCGGAATCCACTCAGACAGTGGCAGGTACCTTATTTCTCTGACATGAGTCTCAGTCTGGTCACTCTAGCTCACCTCCTCCCACCAGATTCACAGACATGCCCCTTGGTCTCATCTCTGCCCACTAAATGTCCTCTTGCATCTCTGCTGCTTGCACGGCAAAACGTGGCACATGTGGCTGTGGATAATCACATGGTGCGATACATGCACACATTTGCAGTGTGAGCAGCAATGATGCAAGTGGACGCATCTGTACCTCTGGTCAGAAGCATGCTCCAGACAACAGCAACTAAGTGACTCTTTGTGGTTCAATGGGAACTGAATCTACACCTATCCTGGTGGGTGCTAGCAAAAGTGATGAAGCCCTGATCCTCTGCTGGACTGGAATACAGATCCACATCACTGGCTCCAGACAGCACACCTCATCACTTGGCAGGCAAGACAGAAAAATCCCAATGGCTCTAGCACACTCCATTTTATAGTTGCTCCTCTCAGGCAGTCAGCCAACCAAGGTGTCCCACAGGCACACATATCTCAAGACCTTCTAGATCTTTCCATCCCCTGTGCCCCCTTTCCTGAACATTCTGACTTATACCTAGCCTAAATATTTAGCTTATATCCACTGTAATAAACTGTATAATATCAAACAAGCTATCAATGCCTTAATATTCAGTTCTTTATATATAAATAAGCAACAAAATGTAATCCTTTAACAGTTTATTATTAAATATATATAGTTCCCTTTATATAGTCTGAAAAAGCTAAATATAAAACACCTCATAACCATAGGGATTAGAAGGCATAGAAAAATATTCTTATTTTAATTTATACATAGTTTTTTTTTTTAAATATGGTCTGGTTATGGAGTTATAAAATAATCTTGATCATGAGAAGATTAGGGTTTGTTGACTGGTATGAATTTCACAAGATTATTTTCAAATCCTTGAAAAATGTGGGGTAATTTCAGAATCCTATGAAACCATTACATACAGTAGTAGAATATCTTCTAATCCCCAACATCATTGGCTTATAACCAGTGTTTTTTTCTCAAGCTGTGCCCACTCAAAGTGAAGCCATACTAAATAAAAAGACAAGCTTACAGTCTGTCATTTCACACCAGGGCATCTTAAAGGATCAGTCTAATATCATCTACGTATATGTTTTTTTTCCAAGTGGATTACAAGCCTAAAGGATAGATGAGAATATGCCTGCACCTCCCCTGGATCTGAACGCACTTGTGCAAACCTTTGGTTAGAAGACAGACCACAGCAGAGAACTTAGCCCATTTGTACAACATCCAAACTTGGGGGGTTTGATTGACCATGACCAATAGTGCTTTTTATATGCCCAAATAGTATCTGTAACATTTACAAATAGTGATAATCAGGTGCTTTAACAACATATTGAATACTACTGATCCCTAGACTTAATATTCTAGTTTACAGAGACTGAAGCTATATAATATCTAGAGCCAGATAGGTGTATTTTGGTTTTACGGTAATTGGACGGCCATACATTTCCATTATCCTATTGGACACCAGATGGATACTGATATAAAAAAATACACAATACCATGGTATTTTTTCTTAACATTATAGTTAATCTATACAAGCTCATTGGTATTACAACATCATAATTCATGTAAATCACTGTTTTTATATGTCTTTTATAATTAATAAATATGTTTTTTTATTCCTTTATTGGATTATAATTGGTTTATAAGTCTTTAGCAGTATAACACCAATAATTTAGACAAGGACAGATCTTTTAAATAACGTGACTTCACACCCACCCTATTTCTTCCCACCTGTTACCCTGCACATTTCTAAACCTTGTTCTATCCTTATTTGCCAGATATTCACATATATTTATGAAAAACAGTTATTGCCAGAGTCTAATTTACCTATTTTTCCTCGTTCTTAATATATTTCTCTATTAATACATTAAATAATTTAGTATTAATATATAAATAATAGAATTAAATGTAATAAAAGTGTTTCAACAGAAAATCAACAATTTTTCATAAATTGACAAAGTATATTTCGACTTTAGTGTTCCTTTAATAATTCTCATTACTGCCTACTAACATGAAAAATGACCGTTTGTGATATGTCACATAAAATACCATCTTATAAAATAATGAATACGTTTTTCTTTAATATGCATAAGTTGCAAGATTTAAATAACAGGTCAAATATATAATTTACAGTATCTAAAATTAGTACAATGGCGTATAATTGAGGGAAAAAATTAATTTGACCTATAGTTACAAGAAAATGCGCATTTGTCAAGAAGCACATGGAATGGGAGGGAGGCTTTCTGGCAATAAAAGGAGAACTGTTTCATTTGGAAAGAAAATAATATTTTAAAAACGTACTTTTATTGATTCTAGTCAAGACCACAGTTTTGTTCTGTATTTGAGTTACTTTTACTTGGAAAGAGAAGTAATTGTGTGCACATAGTTTTTTTTTTCATAGACCCATACACATTCAATGTGCAGTAAAGCAACAAAACATCTTTACAAAGAAAATAAACATATTTTGTTACATTACTTTGTTTTATAGACTAAGAATTTATGGTGGAAGTGACACAGTAGCTTAAACTAAAACTTTAATTGAAGTTATAATTTATTGCACTTTTAGTTTGACTCTTAAATCACATTATGTACTAAATTACTAGCACTTGTTTCCTTGTCTCATTTCATATGCCCTATTATTAAGATATTGTGATTTTCCCTGTTTGAGTTAGTTTCTTCATGCTTCGCTCAATGGGTATATAATGAAGTGACTGCTGAACAATGTCTTGAAACAAACAGAAATGATGAGTGCATTACATTTTTAACCAGTTTTGATTTGAGGAATATTACTGTGCTGTGACCATTGATGGGAATATGTTTCAAATAATTATTATACATTAGTGTATTGCTATGGTTTCTCTGCAACTTAGTACACAGTGGTGGTGAAGAATTCATGCAATATTAGATAAGATGTAAAACATTGAGACTTGTAGGGAATTTGTTATATTAAAAAAACATTTTCTTTGTGAGAAGCAGTATTCATATCATGCAACTTGACCAAGGATTGCAGTACGTTTTACTCTGAAACTTTTTCTTAAATAAAATGGATTTCCAGCAATTTCAGTAAATGTTATAGTAAAAATAATGTAAAACAAATTTCCACCATGCGAGATATAAAAGTGATGTACATGCCTCCAATTTTCAGCCATATTTTTTCGCGTAGAACCAGGAAATTTAATTTTCCACAGAAAGAAGGCTACCTGTTATATTTTTTGCTTTATTTTGCCATAGGCATTTGCTAAAGGCTTGGTTTTCTGGGGGTGGGTTAGAAATCAATAAATTGTATTACATTTTGTATCACGCATAATTTTTTGATGTTTACACAATAAAAAACATATTCAGATGGCATCAGTTCCCAGATCCCCACTTCATCCAAAGGGAAGGAGATCCAGGATACAAACAGGGATCCATTCGGATCCCTTGGCACCACTTCCAGCTCTTTCTGTGCACAACCAATTATATACTTGCTGTACTACAAATTAGCGGCAAAGATAGCAGTGATAGGACTCCCATGGACAGCTGCTTTTCAGAGCATCTGTCTCCAAACTGGGTTTTTCAAAAGCCTGCAATTGGATATGCCCCTTAGACTGTTAACTTTATTATTTGTGGTGTAAACACTGAATACTGTGGTTGAAAGCACTTTCGCCATACTGTATATGAAGACCTGCTACTGTTGCTGCTGTTTTCCTGTCTATTACTTGAGTTGATGATCCCATTTCTTATGACATTGGGACTCATTTAGAGCACCAAATATACATAGAAAAACATTCTTCTTTACATGAATTCTAGATACAAAAGCAAGCAGAGAAAGTTCTATTAGGGCACACTAATAATTATTTTAGTTTAGCTATTCATATTTTATGTTTGGACTTACTGTACTAGGACAAAAAACATACATGTAACACTAATATGTAGAATGAATTCTAGCCAATCGATATCCACAATTTAGATTCTGGAATTCATAATCTGCGGTATTAAAAACAGCATGTTAACGCACTAGACATGGTGAAGGTGAAAAATATGAGGGATGTGAAAAGGTAAAACAACAGTTGAGACAATAAAAATAAAAATGGCAGTTCAGTCTGCACATAATACTTGGCAGATAATTATCAATTTTGCACTAGTTCCTTGAAATTGATTCAATCAGTGATTAATATCACATATCACTGGGTATCCTCTCAGTAATGTATTTAATTGCACCGCAGAGAAATTAATTCAAATACAGAAACTGTCAGGCACTGTAATACAATTTTCTTATTTACTTAAACGCACAAGTCTAAATCATTTCCACATATATGTAATTTGTTCAGGTAGATATCTTTATATAGTGTGTCCATTAGAGAGAATCTCAGGTAACAATTGTTGTTGGATATATTAATGGGTCACAATTTTTGAATTTATGGTGCACACAAAAAATATATCATATCCTATATATCCACTTGATTTTAAGGTGGAGGACTGCCAACATCATATCATGTAAAATAAAAATATGTCACAATATCAACCTTATTACTGGTAAATGCAGAAGGATAGGGAAGTATAAAGACAGACCTGGTTGATAACCTGTGATCGCTCGCATGGGGCCAGGTATGCAAATTCCACAATCACAATGTCTGGTGTAAGGATGCCCTCTATGTCTTACAGAGCGACGGCAGAGTGAGCGCATGCCGGTATAAAGACGCCTACTTTTCTTACTTAGCACACATCATCTCCAGGAAGTATATGATTGATCAGAACCATCAAGAGCCATTGGAGCTGCATGCAGTGCTTGAGGTAGACCCTACTCCACCCCAAGCACTGCGATCACTGCAGGCTGAAATAAAACCAAGTGACATGTACAATGACGCTTTCATGCTAATTATTCACACCCATAAAATGCCATTTAGATGCCCTGACATGCCTGCGTTTGCACCACCACTCCCTCATTCACAAGCACTTTCCCCTGTTACACCCACAAACAGCACTGTCACTCAAAGTAGCGTCCAGTCTGTGTACTACGAGCGCACAATTCCCGAGTTGAGTGAGTGACTAGCACAGTAGGGAGACAATCGCCCATAGCGTGCATCCACAACTTAGCGTCCGGGTCTGAATCGAGCCCTGAGTGCTTACAAGTCGCTGACTGTTGCTGCCTTAGTCATACCTAGGCATTGGACGAAGGTGAGCAGGTAGGCACAATGACTCAGTGAAATAGAGTAAAGATCAATATAAAATGGTTGCTTCCTTTGTCAGGAATGCCTGTTGTAAGCACAAAGAATATAATGATTTCTGTATACCCACTCAATTATAGGGTGAGAATTCCCCAATAATACATATGTTATAATAAAAGTGTTTTGAGTTACAATTTAACCAGATTTCTTGTTAGATATGACGGTAAGCATAAATGATAGGGTAGTTGAATAGTAAGTACTAACAAGTCGCTGACTGCTGCTGCCTCCAGGTTACCTGGGTATTGAGGTGAGCAGGTGGGTACTGTGGTTCAGTGAAATTGAGTGTAGAAAAGATAAAGTATTGCATCTGCTGTCAGGGGTGCTGTTAGTTTGGAGCCCTAATGCTGCTGCAGTAGGAGGACAAGCACAACGGCATGCCTTGATGAGAGTGCAATTGAAGTACATGATATGATGTTGGCGATTCTCCACCTTATAATTAAGTGGATATATAGGATATGATATATTGTTTGTGTGCACCATAAATTTTATCAAAAATCATGTCCCATTAATATATCCCACAATTGTTACCTGAGATTCTTTCTAATGGACAAATTATATAAAGATAGCTACCTGATCAAATTACATATATGTTGAAATGCTTTAGACTTGTGCATGTAAGTAAATAAGAAAATTGCATCACAGTGGCTCACAGCTTCTGTATTTGAAATAATTTTTCTGTGGTGCAAATAAATACATTACTGAGAGGATACCCAGGTGATATTCCGGGGCATAGAGAGCCCTGCCGGGCCCATGTAAAGATGGGGGCATGGCCTAATCACTGGAGGTGTGGCCACACCCCCTTGAGGAAAAAAAGAAACACACATTTGCAGTGCCGCTTCGAGCTGGGGAGGGGGACGTTCTGAGCCATTCAGCCCAGCGCAAAGCCAGGGGGGGCATGCTCAGTGTTCTTGCTCCCCCCCCCACAGGCATAGGAGACTGCTGTGGCTGCTGCTCAGCACATGCTGTGTGCTGGGCTGCTGTGAGGGAGGGGGGAAGGCGCCTGACCCGGATTCCCGCCTGGCCCCTCAGCAAGCCCGGGCCCAAGAAAATAGTACCTGCTCCCCCCCTCTCGTTGCCCCTGGTGATACTTGATATTAATCGCTGAATGGATCTATTTCAAGGCACTAGTGCAAAATTGATAATTATCTGCCAAATATTATTTGCAGGATGAACTGGCGTTTTTTTTATATTGTCTCAAATGTTTGTCTTACCTTTTCACATCCCTCAGATATTTTCGCCTTCACCATGTCTAGTGTGTTAACATGTTGTGGCTATCGATTGGCTTTAATTCATTCTACATATTTGTGTTACATGTATGTTTTTTGTCCTGGTAAGTCCAAACATAACATATGAATAGCGAAACTAAAATAAGTATTAGTGTGCCCTAATAGAAGTACTTTTCTCTGTTTGATTTTGTATGCCTTTTTTACTTCTGGGAGCACCTACACATATATTTTTTATATATATTAATAGGAATTTTACTAAAAAAATATCATTCTCACCTATCTTGTGCTGTGACCACCCCTTTCTCTTCATGAATTATAGATACATACAACTGTTAAACTGAAGGGTCAATAAACAATTAGCCAATTATATTAGATAGTGCTGCTCAAAGTAATAATCATTATTACATATAGCTGAAGCATCTCTGTAGCACCCACAAAAGCTGTATACATTTGTCCTAACTGTGTAAACACCTTATTGTACTTACACTTTGTTTAGTCGCCCCTACAAGTCTCTGTTCCTGCTCTAGATGCAAGTCAAATATATATTTAGAACATTTATCCACTTCTAAATGATACCCATTAAGTAGCTAAATAAATATCTACATACAGATGAAACAATCCTTTGCACAATGTGGTGCTTTCCAAAGTGAAAAGTAAAGTGCTGAAATTCACCACAAAATCCCCATTGACACCACAGTGCTCCTATTGCAACAAGGTTAGAAGTGTAAGGTGTGAACAACACATTTTGGAGCAGGTGCTCAAATGAACTAACTCTCACTTTTTCTATTTCACCTTCCATACTGATTTCTCTATAAAGAAATAGAGTAATCAGTAAAGGGAAGCAAAGGTTTCAGAACATTTGCAATTTTTATAAAATTCACATGTCTAATTTCAACAAACCAAAATTAATCATCAACTGGACAGTGTATCCTAGTGTTCTATTAATTAAAAGTATGAATACTGTACATGCATGACATGACACAGCAAAATGAATTAAAGAAAGCTTTTCAACCACATGGAACCCTCCTTGATCTATACAACAAATAGTTCAAGATGAAATTGGTTAGGTTGACATTTCTGGAGTAATCAGACAAAGAATGACTTTATCTAATCTTAAGGTAACTTTAACTATGTTTTATTGGTTTATTGTTGCCTTCTTCTAGAGCAAATAACTAGGTGCCATGATGACTGATTAAACTTGACGGCCACATGACTTTTTACTCCTTTTATTACACTACTTGCTGGTGTACCCGGCATTGCCTGGGATTTTAAGAATGTTTGTTTACACATCATCCTCCAACAAACCTCTCTTTAGGCAGGCCTCATGAAAAGTTTGACAAATTTCCCCATCAACAGTCCTAAGGTCTTCAAAGGAAGTATGACCTGTAATGGTGTAAAGCAAACTTTGGAGATAGAAGCATTCAAAATTTGTCGGATGTACAGTGTAAACATGGCCAAGAGCTTCTGTTGCTCTGAAACCAGGATGACCATCTATAGTGATTGCCAGTTTTCTGCGCATAAAAACTTTTCGAGAAGCATTCCATGTGTAATATTTTGTCAGGTCACAGTACAGCAGGGTCCTGGCAAAGTCATCATTTTGACACAGTTGGAATAAAAAAGTAAATGTTGTTGCGTAATTTGATATAGTCAGAGAGCTGAGAATGCTGGCAAAGCCTGCTAAAGCTCTCTTTGATAATAAACATTAAGATCATGACAAAACATGACAACACAAAATGCTTGCTCCGAGGCCCTACCCATATGCCGTGAGGCCCCACAATGAGCATACAGCAAAAATTGTGTTTTTTATTTAATTAAAAAATTAACAGTAATTAATTTCAATCTCAAATTTTTCTAGTTGCTTTCGCTGTGTTTTTTTATGCTCTAATGTAAAATTTCACGATCTTTGCTTGTAAAATGTGGATTTGTATAGAAAGACAGAAGGACAAATTTTCATTTTATATAGTAAAGAAGATTGAAAAGAAAAAATACTAGATAAGCTAAATCATTTTCTAATTCCGGACCTGACCTGTAGAAGGCAAATGCTATGCAAAAATTGTGGTATTTAATTAATTGAATATTAACAGTAATTAATTTCGATTTCAAATTTTTTATTTATATATTTTATATTTTAATACGCTCGTATGTAAAATTTCATGATCTTGGCTTGTAAACTGTGGATTTATATAGAAAGACAGAAGGAACAAATTTCACTTTTATATAGTAGATATTAATTTATGTATTTGAAACAAAACATAAATAAACTACTTTTATTGACCCTGATTTGTTTTTATTTTTTAGATTATTGGTTCCCTTCAATACATTTGCAGTATTACTTTGTACTATGGTATGCTGTGGCTACAGTCGGTATATGTTTTGGAAGCCGGCGGACATAATGCCGACCGCCAGCTTCCCGACTGCTTAATCCCGGCGAGGGTTTAATGACAGGTGTCTAAATCTCAATGGCTGTCATTTTACTGATGCCGGGAGACCAGCGCCTGGCACCCCGATCGAAGGGATGCCAGGCGCTGAGCGTGGACAGCTGTGGGGGGTGGTTACTTTTAGGGCTCCTGGGGGGACTTAGGTTTAGGCACCCCCCGGGTGGTTAGGGTTAGGGAGGTTAAGGTCAGGAACCCCCGGGGGGTGGCAAGGGTTAGGCACCCCCCCCGGGAACTTAGATTTAGGTGGCATGAAAGGGAGGGTAAGACACTTAGACGGGAGATTAGAGTTAGGCACAACGGGGAGGTTAGGGTTAGGCACTCTAAAGGAGGGTTAGGGGGCACAATTAGGTTAGTTTATACTTACCTTTAGGACGATCAGGATTTCCTCCCCTGTCCGGCGGCCGCTGCCGGTGGTAAATCGTACCAAATGCCTATAGCCATATGTACTGCTGAAACCAGCTATGTATACTTGAGCTATTGTATCTCAGTGGGTTGAATTGAATTTATAAGCCGGAATTTGTTATATGTGCTCTCCAAAATACTGTTATAATCAGCGTGTTAAAGCTCAAACTTGTGTGTTATATAATAGCTCCTGTAATACCAAGCAAAGACATTCAGATTACATTATCAAGCAGAGAGTTTCAAATAAACTAAGCTGCATGATAACCTACTTCCTGCCTTCTCAATATTGTTCTGAATGCAAGACGGCACATTTTATATAACAATATAAAAAATACGAATTTAGTTTCAATGTAATCCAACATAAACCTCAGCAAATGTTAAGAACCAAGAACAAAATTAGTACACAAAAAATGAAAGGTTAAACTATGATTGCTGTAACACAAAACCACATATAAAAAATATCTAATAAACATCTTAGTTGTTATTATTATAATTTACTAACCCAATGCCAATATATTATGCAGTGCTATATATTGACGAGACCATAAAACAAATAAATGATATACTGTGACATAAAACAAAAGTAAAATAGCCCTGCCCAAATGAGTTTTCAGTCCTAGAGGTGTAGTAGAACAATTCCTATATACAGTAGGATAGCCTAATGCAAATTGCAGCTGGTGGCAGACAACATGTCTGTAGCTATTGTAGGTTACAAAAATTACCAACCAGCAATATTTGAATGGTACTACCACCTTGGTAAACTATTTTATTAAAGTGTCCCTAGCTGAATCTTGCAGATCAAATGTCTTGTTGGATGACCGTTATCTTCAGGGACTTGGGCTTCAGTGTAAATGTTGCAACTCTATTATGCACACCTATGAAATCAGCGTTTCAACATTTGTTCGACGGAGCAAAAAAACCCCATAAATTGTCATAGGACAGTAGATAAATTCACAACCAAACAGAATGGGATGGAGTCAAAAGGTCAACAGTGGCAATTTTGAGGCAAAGTGTCGACATTGTATGGCAAAGTGTCGACATTGTCAGAAAGTTGACATGTGAAATTTTGACATTGTCAGAATGTTGACATTGCCAGTAAGTCAGCGGGAGGGTTAGGCTGTGGGGAAAGGTTAGGTTTAGGTTGTGGGGGAAGGCATTAGGGTTAGGCTCTAGAGGGAGGCTTATTAGAGTTAGAGATAAGGGAGTTATACTCAGGAGGATCAAAGTTTTAACCCAAAAGTCACATGACTGCCAGGCCCGTCAGCTGCCCTGGACTAACTGCAGCCATCAGGAGCAAAGTAAGTTACCACTGGGCCACAATAGATGATATGCTGACATTATAACATTGCGATATTACTTCACTGTCTACATGATGAATGTTGACATGATCAATGTGGAGGTTATGACTGTCGACATATCATACCACAGCCAACAGAACACGCATATGCCAGATGGTTTTATAAATGTACTTAAATATTGATTGTCCTTTTTCACTCTGAACATTTAGAATGTATATATTTGTTCATCTCTGTTCTAGCACAATTACTTTCAGTAGTCAGTAGCTGCACCTATACTGCATCTGATATGCCATGCAATAAGAGACCAGTGCATGTAAAAAACAAGTGAAATATGTGTAAAAATTATTGGTGCTGAGGTTCACATTTGTAGCAAGATTATTTCTGTGTTTTCTTTGATGTTACCTTTCATTTGAAATATAGAGAAAGAAAATTTGACACTAAATATATAAATAAATGCAGTAAAAAGCAAGAAAATGAAATGGAAAAAACAGCTGTAAATCTTCAAAGCTGTTTCCCAAAGCAGAAAAGGCTGATTCTTGCATTTATGTTTTGTAAGCTCATATTATTGTTGATAATATTAATTGACCTGTCCAAAACTATGCTTTTTGTTTTTCGATTCATGCAAACTGGGCTGACCGCACAGTTCCCTTACCTCAGCCATGTTCATTTTGACTCTGTTGAGGCTCTCTTTGTGTATAGTATAAAAATATACAAATTATGTGCTGGAGTACAGAAACCAATCAAAACATTTATTTAACACATGAAAAATATATATATAATAAATAAATAATAAATTAAAATACAATGCAAATACAACAAAAATAGGTTATTTAAAAAACAAACTTGTATATATTAACTTATATGTGTCTCAATCAAGGTGCAACATTTATATAAAAATATAATAGCCATAAGTAAATAAATAGCAACATATAATTGAAGCAGTTTTGCAAAGCACTCTCCGTGATGTTCAGTCACAGGAAGATATTGTTAATAATATTTGAGATGTTTATAGTGCTGGATAATATAAAATACGCACTCATAAATTGAAAGTCTTTATATTTAGGCTATATAAGCCAGTTAAAAACCTCCGGTGTAGGCTGTGTTAATTGTCAGGAGCACAAGCGCAGAGAGTCCCAGGTACTCGCTCAAGGGTCTCTATCGGCAAATAGGAGTGTCCTCCCAACAGGTCTCAACCACCTGTCTCTGTGCTCGGTAATGTCTTTTTAGTATACCTGGACATCAGTGTACCGCCACTGCCAGATCCCGTCCTTTCTCCAGAGGCACTGAATATCTATAGGTACCTATACTGCTGGGTCAGGGTTATCCAAAGCCACATAGACCAGTGGAAAGACAACAGAGGGCAAAATTTACTAAGCGACGGGTTCTAAACACCGTTGGTTTGGTGGCGGTTTAGTTATCTTCAGATTTACTAAGGCCAAAACCGCTGCAAAACCACCATCAAAACAAATTTTAGATTAGAATAGAATAGGGCTGTCATTTAGAAACAGCCGCCAAACCCCCGGGGTTTAGAACCCACCGTCAAACCGCCATCAAACCCGCTGCTTAGTAAATTTTGCCCAGAGTGCATAAAGCTTGGAGCAACAATGCGTTTCGGTCACTCCTGTGACCTTTTTCAAGTTGATTATCTTTGTGTATAGCTCCTGTATTACCTTTTATAAAACCTGTTAGATAGGCATTCTGAGCAGCTCGGATGAAGGTAAAATATCGTCTGACTGCACATGTGAATGAACTGTACTGATAACTGCTAATGAGGTACAGGAAATATCAGTTGATTAAAGAGTGTATTACCTTTTTGTTAGATTTGAAAAGTGTCTTTTTACAAGATTAAAATACAATACAGCAACATTGTATCACAGAAAATAAATGAAATAACTTTCTTTAGTGTTAAATATAAGTAGGACTCATTTTGTACATATACCTTAAAAGCGCTATGAATGTATCTCACTTGTGCTTAGAAGTGAAGGAGTTCAAAGTACTAAGCATTATAACTGCTACCAATATTAAACTGCCTAGCAGTTTATCATCCCAATTGTCCTTTATAACATATTTGCCATATGAATAAACACAGACACACAGAAGTTATGTAAAAAAAAAAGTCACAGCTTTTAATATTTAATAATGGTGGACAATAAAAGCATGAAGCAGCAATAAGCTCTAGCCTGAAATCACTTTACCAATCAGGGGGAGGATGTCCACCACAAGCACATTTTTGTTAAGTAGAAACCACCACACGCTCGCTTGCCTTAGTATCAGATGCACACACAGGTAATTCCCTGGACCAAATACATGGATCAAGTCAAACCACGGCCACATAAAACAGAGAGTAGTGCTCCCAACTATCTTTTGCACAATCTATGGCTGCTTGCTGTAATGCTTTAAAGTAGAGATGTGTGCTGAACCCTATGTTTTGGTTTAGGTTTTGGATCTAGATTCATCTTTCGGTTTTAGGGTTTGGTTTGCATAACCAACCGTGTTTTTGTTTTGGTCTGGATTTTTTTTTTTTTTAAATGATAAAAACTTTTTAAAAACAGCTACAATCATATCATTTGTGTAATTCAAAACCCAAAATTTGTATTTAAAATCCAAATTCTGATTCCCTGGAAGATCAGAACTGCAACTCAGATTTATCTGGATCTCCACAGGAGATTAGAACAGCCACTCGGATCTGTCCGGATTCACAAACTTCATGTGGATTCAGATTTCTGAAGAACCAAACAGCACATCTCTACTTTACAGCCAGAGCAAAGTTCCCACAAGGAACTGAAGCAATACCAACATAAGACCTATGAACAAATCCATCCCTTAAAATGACAGGTGAATCCAATCCAGTCTATATAAGAGTGAGAGATCAAACAGGATCTAAGAATGAGATGCCATTGCTTCTCCTTTAGACTTACGAAGTTACCCACTGATGAATTATCGTTGTGTGGAGCCTCATCCAGAACTCCCTCTTAGCCTCAACATGACAGTGTCTGTGAGGAATAATATCAGATCATATGCTATGCCAACCTTCAAACTCATCATAAATGGTCACCAAATCATCCTTCACCTGCCAGATCAAATTGTGTGATTTATGTTTAGCTAAATCATTGACCCCCAAGTGAATAATTAAAACCTGAAGCAAACCAAAACAAAGACCTCAAACTATCCCAACACAGACCTCTAATCCAAATCCTTCTAACTTTTGAAATGCCCTTTCAAACTTCAACACATCCATGGCTGCCATACTTCTGCATGCCTAATAAACAAAAGAGTGACCAACAATCCAGATATTTTTCTCATCCATATAGCTGTCTGTAACAAAACCCAGATAAAATAGACTAACAATGAGGAAAAAAATACATCAAAGAATAGGTCTACCACCAACCATCATATAAAATTACAGTACAACAACACAGTAATAATGCATTTTCTTTAAACAAAGAGTGAAGGAACCCACATGAAGATGAAAACACCCTTAAATAAACCTTAGTGACCAATTTTTCTTTTTTTTTTGTTTCATTCTATTTATTTTCTTTATTTCTTTAAACAAATTAGCCCAAACAGATGTGTCATCATTCATCTAGCCTACATACGAGTCTGTATATGAAGCACAATGGAGCTTGGAATGAAAAAAGCTGCAGCTGTTACAGTATAGCACTTCATATACAGATGCAGGGGCTCAGTCGCACACAGATATACAAGTGTTGCATATCAAATTAATCACAGTCTGATGGTGCATACTAGTCACATCACATTGCGACCTAGATGCATTTTGCTAAAAAATATGCCTGGCACTAGCAGAGTCTCATGGGAACTGGTGCGCTGAGAGGGTTTTTATGGCATGACTGTAGCAAAGATATCTGTAAGGACAAGAAAAAATTGACAAGCGTAATGGGTCCCTTCTCGCTAGTTGAGCCGCAACCTAGCAAACCAGTTGAATATTTTTTAGAGCAACCAGATATCCAGCATCCCAATTCTCTGATATTAGCAATGGGGCTGCCAGTGGCAGCCACAACCATTGCAGCCCCAATTCTAAAGGAATGGGCACCATATAATTTTACATTCAGAGCCACTCTTACTATGCAATAGATTGTTTGAAAACCAATACAAATATATACCAAGCCACCCCCTCACCTCTAATATGCAATTATTTCTTAGGTATATATATATATATATATATATATATATATATATATATATATATAGACAGATGTTGGCTATGTAGTGTCCAGGTAAGGTGACACACAAAGCCTTGACAAATTGGTCAGTTTGGACTTATGTATTTTATACAAAAATCCTGACCGATCGTAACATTTTTGAGAGCGTACTCAGGTCAACTCCCAACTTTGATGATACCACCTATTAACTCACTCACTCCAATTGCTTCAAAAAAGGCCACAGAGATAGAGAGCTAGAATAAGCACACTTCAATTTCATCAAATGCCACATCCCCCACTATTTGCAGCAAAGTCCTTAATAAAGGTATATCATTTGGACACAGTGTCTAGAAAAAACTTGCAGGCACACACAAGTCACCCCCAGTTACGAGCTCCTCTTTTAGAGTGCAATAGTCCAGAATCAAAGGTGTTTTGTCTTGCTTAAAATAACCAGATTTTTATTTTTATTCTGTTATGGATGGCTTTGACATAGTTAATATTGGCGAAATATACTTTATATAATACACAGTGATTAAAATTAATATGCTTATATGTATGTACAAATTAAAACTGAGCAGTTGCAAAAAATTGCTCAAATAATTGGCATTGCCTACTGATTGCGTCCGACCAGAATGTGGCCCAATTGGTGTTACAGAACACCAAACTCATATGGTTTCTTTCTGTATTTCAATTATATTTGTTTGAATCATATGGGCTATAATTACAAAACAATGTTCAGAAACCTCATATTGTAATACCCTGACAGCTGGATTAAAGGTGATACATGAATTGTTCACACACTTTAATATGTTGGATGCTATTCCAGGTCTCTTTATCTTCTATTCCACCAGAGCAGTAAGGAGTAGTAATCTAGACACAAATAATAATACCCTTTCTTTATGTAACTTATTTTATTTACTCTATAGATACTTTTGGGTCAAAAACAAGTCACATAAACTGCTTTCCAGAATATATTAATTCAAACATTAAACATTCACATATATAATGCACAAATTAGTTAAGTGAGTAACTAGTCCCTTGTAGGTTTTGTGGGTTAAGATCCTTTTGCTACTTTCTATCTCTCTCTTAGTAGAACCTTAGCTAGGTATTACTGTAGGTTTTCTTCCTTTAATTACACTATTTATGGGTTCCTCTTCTATCCATCTAGTAAAAAAGACTAGGGAACTAAATGTGCATTCCCATTTATTGAAAGAGCACCATATAATTACTCTGATTACCTCTAAAACCACCGCTCATGAGCCTACCCCTTGGCCCCACATTTGTTTTTACACATGGGTTAAAGCCTTAAGATCATTATACCCTGGAAGGTTTACATTGTATTACAATATTAGTAACACTCTATGGGCAAAATTTACTAAGCGGTGGGTTGTAAACCCTGGCGGTTTGGTGGCGGATTGGTGGCGGTTTTGCTATCCGCAGATTTACTAAGGCCAAAACCGCTGCAAAACCGCTGTCAAAACAAATTTTAGAATAGAACAGAACAGGGCTGTCATTAATAAATTGTTGCCAAACCTCCCCGGGTTTAGAACCTGCCATCAAAACACCACCAAACCGATGGGGTTTACAAACCGCTGCTTAGTAAATTTTGTCTTGTGAATACATTAAATATAAAAAAACAATACATTAGGCCAGATGTAATAGGGTGCAATTTTGGCAAAAAAAAATTTTTTTGTGGTAAAATTGCACATTTTGCACAACTCTCAAATGTAATAGGGTATAGGTAATGTCCAAATTGCAAGTTTTCAGCAGCTACTAAAAATTAAATAGTGTGAAAACTTCATTGAAGTCTATGGTGGGAACTGCTGCATTGTAGCCTATGAAGTTAACTGCAAGGTTCACCTCAATTAACTTTTGCGGTTATCATCAAAGGCTACAATGTACCGGTACCCACCATAGACTTCAATGGAGTTTTCACACTATTGAAGTCTATGGGGAAAGGCTGACAGGCAGCTTGACCGCATAGAGCTAATCAGTGGGCAGCTCCTATGGAGGTGCCCACTGATTGGTTGGGGGCTCCTACAATGACAGGAGACACGTGGGTCCCTGTCATTCATGCAGAGGAAGGGTATGTGTAAGCACATACACTTCTTCCTGTCCATACTGGTATCGGGAATTAGTTTTTTTGTTTTAACCCCCTGGATGCCTTCATGGACCATAGAGGATGTGATATACACAAGGTATAAGTGAGTATTTTGTTTTTACAAGTTTTGTGGATTTCTATTTGAACAAGTGAATATGAATGGCTTCAGGGATACTAGGTGAGCATGTGAGATAGTGAGTGTGAGTGTGCATGTTTGTGTTAATAATACTGTACTATCACAGTGTGTGTGTTTTTGTTTTTATTTTTCTTTTGCAGGTGAACTACAAGTACCAGCGGGCCCATAATGCCTGCATGCTGGTACTTGTGGGTATCCAAGTACCAGCATGTGGGGGAGGATTGCAGGGACCTGTATTTCTCCTGCAAAAGAAAATATTATCTAATCAATTTGTTACAGCTTACTATACTATCAACCCAGCACCCACCACTCCAGGGGTGCCGGGGATAGCCCTGGGCTATCAGCCTTGGCCTGGGGTACTGTGGAGAGGGGGACCTCTTTTTTGGGGGTCCCCACCTCTCCAAGGATCCCAGGCCTTGGCTGAATAGCAGTCAGGGGTAATGCTTTGGCCGGGAGACCCGGTGAAAGGGATCCCCTGGCTTTGGCATTACTCACCCACTAGAAAGAGCTTGGTAATGGTTATGGAAAATACAGGGGACCTCTATTTATTTAGTCCCCTGTATTTCCAGAACCAGGACCTGCTCTGCAAAGCCCTGTGCTGGTTCTTAAAATACAGGGGAAAAAATGTTTAAGGTTCCACTGTATTTTAAGAACAAGGACAGGCTTTAGAGAGCCTGGAGCTGGTTATGCTTCTGAGGGAGGGGGCATGTAATTTTTTTTTAATTGTTAGTGTAACATCTTTTTTTTAACACACAGCCTTCATGGATCTCACTGGTCTGTGAAGGCTTCTGTATGACTCGCACCTTTTAATGCTAGTTGCATTAAAAGGTGTGAGTTTACAGAGGAAATACTTGCACACATTTGCATAATGTAGTAGCCTAGAACTCAAACGTTTGCAGGCTATTACATTTACGAGTCCCTGCACCAGATTGTACCATCAAAAAATGCGAGAGGGTGCAAGTTGATTTTGCCTGAACACTCAGACCCTATTACATCCGGCCCATTCTCTCTGATAATAAATTAGCATGGCCATGGAAAATATATTACACATATCATTATGGGATAAGATCATGGGTTCACCTCACTGGATCCCTTATAGGGGACATTAGCTATAGCTTAGTCATCTTTTTAGGTTTAGTATTAAATGGTCTACAGTTGTAGGCAATTATTTGAGCAATGGACTCAAGAGGAATATAATTATCTCTGATGCTGCAGTAGAATTAGCTCCTTATGATATCAGTTAGCATCTCTGTCAATAAGTTCAACTATTTGTATTTGCAGCTATTTTGGATTTAACTGATGCTTGATATGAACAACCTGTGTCATAAATGAATAGTTGGAAAACTGAGCTAGTTTCCATCTGCAACAGTTAACTGGTCCCTTGCTCATAGAGCTATAATACATACTGCTGGGGAATTCTTGCCTTGACACCGTCTGCAATATCTTGGAGGCAGGTGCGGACTGGTCATTACCTTAGACAGGAAGATTCCCGGTGGGCTGATTGGTCTGTGGCCCCGCTCCCCAAATTGCATCACTTGTCACTGCTTTCTTGCATGATAGGCAGCCTTCTGGCTGTCTGTCACTGCTAGTATAGCAGCTGCCTGCGACCCACCTCTATCGTGAGAAGAGGCTTCAAGTCCCCACCCAGCAGGAAGCAGGGGTGGGCTCTGCATTTTAAGCTCTGGGGGGCTGCCAGCTACCTGCAGCCGGCCATTGCATGCACATGCCTAGTAGCCCAGAGACAGAGGATGCCCACTGGCTGCTCCTTTTGTGTTACACACATAAATGGAGCAGCCAATCAGCATATTCTGCCAGTCTCCCAGCTGCAGCAGGCATCTTCACGTAGGTTTAGCTTGCCTTACAGTGCTAGTCTGCCTGGCTCCGTGGCAGATTTATTGGCGGAAGGGAGCAGTTTTGTCAATTCCACAACTAGAGGAGGAGGAGGCATTTTCAGCCACCATTGCAAAGCCCGGCCCAAATACCTGCGTTGAGATCTGTCTGCCAAGTAGCTCTGCCTTCTGCCCGATTAGCCACGCCACCTGATGATAAGCTCCGTCTCCCACCTAGATGCTCCATTTCCAGTTCAGCTGGTGAGCTGGCCAGCACAAACGACACTGTCCCCTGCCCATTATATACACTCTGCATCCACATACTGTAGCTATCTAATACCCTTACTGTCCCCTGCCAACTATGTACATTATATGCCCTCATAGCTATCTAATACCCTCACTGTCCCATGTCAATGATATCAATTATGTGTCCACATAGTTATCTAATACTCACACTATCTCCTGCCCAATATATATATATATATATATATATATATATATATATCTGTGCCACTGTCCCATGCCCACTAAATACATTCTGAACCTTCATAGCTATCTACTACCCTCACTGTCCCATGCCCACTATATACATTCTGTGCCACTGTCCCATGTCCACTGAGGGCCTGTTTCATTATGGATAGCATCTGCTTATATGCACGCAAACAGCCAGTTGTTTCACTCTGAGAATGCTCATCACAGCAAGCACGCAGACCCATAGTAGAGTGATTGACAGGAATTGCAATTTGTGGATGGTAATGGGGGGTTGTCATGCGAAAACAAAAAAATCATGTGTCGACCATTATCATGTCGACCATATTCATGACGACCTTTTGACCATTTGTACCTGTTGACCTTCTTACATGTCGACATTTAGTGTGTCAACCTCTTGTTCCTCTTGTCCTTTTGTCCCTGTTGATCTATTGCCTGTCTAACATCTGGTGTCTATCTAGACATTGTCTACCTTTTTACTGTAGATATTTCAATCCACATCTCTGTCCCATGCCCACTATATACATTAAGTGCCACTGTCCCATGCCCACTAAGTACATCCTGCTCCCTCATAGCTATCTAATACCCTCACTGTCCCATGCCCACTATATACATTCTGTGACACTGTCACATGCCCACTACGTACATTCTGCATCCTCATAGCTATCCAATACCCTCACTGTCCCATGCCCACTATATACATTCTGTGCCACTGTCCCATGCCCACTAAGTACATTCTACCCCCTCATAGTTATTTAATACCCTCACTGTTCTATGCCCTCTATGTACATTCTGTGCCCTTTAGTTATCTAATAACCTCACTGTCCACTATACACATCCTGTGCCCTCTTAGCTAACTAATAACTTTACTGTCCCATGCCCACTATAAACATCCTGTGCCCACTACCAGGGTTGGCACAGGGGATAGCGCTGGAGAGATACATAAGGGGGAGGATGGGGTGGAGACACACAAATAGGATGGTAGGACCACTGGTATTTTTAGAAAACAGGGGGATAACGCTGGAGAGATACATAGGGGGTAGGATGGGGTGGAGACACACAAATAGGATGGTATTTTAGAAAACAAGACTGGGGGACAGTAATCTAAAGTAAGACACCAATTCTATTGAAATCATATTACTGATGCAAATGGAACCAAAAGAGCAAATATATTTTATTAATATAAAATTGTTTGATAAGGGAAACTCACATTTTGTCCTGCCCCAAAACTTCCGTTACTATGTATTATCTGTTGCATGATGATAACATTGTCTTTATTGCTATGCAAACAGTCGGCTTCCAGACCAGAAAATACTCATTCACATGCTTGCTGTTCTTATTCACTGGAGAGATGGACTGTGGGCAAGCCCATCAGCTCCTGGAGCTATGGGTATTCCCCCAGCATGAGTAAAATGGGTGGAGAGTGGCTTGCGTGCATGGTATTTTACTTGAGGCCACACCTCTTACTATGAGACCACACCCACTTTTCAGACGCATGCCTTCGGCGCACGCACATAGGGCCTGTTTCAGAATTTTACCACTTTAAATTCCCAATCCTCCCCTGCTTGGAGGATTTATGTCAGTAGTTGGGTTCTTGGTAATTTACCATACATTGAAAAAGCTATCTTTGGTGATGGTGCAGTATGTGGCCATATATTACAGACCTGGTCAAAGTGTGTGGATGACTTGTTGGGCAGCTCTTTGACAGATACAGCCCCCTCTCCTTAGCTGAGACCCTCCTTTCTGTAAGCTGGAAGCTTCCTCTCTGCTCTGCCTAAGCACTCTGCCTGTAACTTTTAGAGATGGAGAGGGAGCCTAGTCCAGTGGCCCTGTGGCTATTGGCAGTAGTGCAGCCCTGCCTCTGGCTGGCAGAGGCTGGAGAAATCCACCTATCTGGGAAATATCTGCTGCTTCCCCACAGTGGAGTTCTAGTCTGTCACCTCTGCAAGTCCTCTATGTGCTCTCCTCTGAACACCAGCCAGTGCCTCAGCTTCAGGCACCGGTCACCTCATCAGCCACACCTCTCTATTAGCAGACCTCACTGATAATGTTGATCATGTAAACATAAAATGGAAGCTGCTCAAATCAATTTGGCAATACTCTTCAGGTGCATGAAAAGGAGGGGTCATACTAAGCAGAAAAATAGAAAGGGGAGTATCCCCTAAATATCCTCCAGCACACTAAATTGTACCTGCAACAATACATGAAAAGTATATGGTAATAGAAATTCAGAAATATTTGTTGCATGCATTTATAAGTACATGGTAAGCTGCCAGGCCACTTCACGGCTTCTCTGATACTGGCAGTTCCTACACTACATGATAATAGAGTCCATTATGGGCCATGTAATTATCTGTTGCAAGGCCTCATGATAAAGGCACATACAGAAATACATCCAAATTGAGAGCCAGCTTACCTGGGAGTCACCCCTGGGAACTCCAAATAGCACCACAAGAGCCAGCATGCCCTCCAAATGCTGACTCATCCATGCCTCTCAAAGCAGTAAACATAAAATGGAAGCTGCTCAAAGTTGAGCATGTGTACAATTCTAAATCTAACACAAAAATATTTAGAAGAAATGTTAATCATATGATTTAAAATACAAAATTCAATCATTTGCTATTAAGCTCTCATGCAAATTTTAATCATGTCCAAAGTACATATAATGGGAACTGGCTAGTCATTATCTTTATATTAATATTTTAACCTTGTATGGATGTAACAAACATACGTTTTCTTATGATTGCTCCACTAACTTATAAAAAGATGTCATAGGGTATATAGATCAATCTTCCCTTATGGCTTGCTGTGGATGAGATAATGATAGTCATACTTCTTTATTATTTGAAATTTGTCATTTATTACTGTATACCCATCTTGTTCCCTATAATGTGGGCTACTGTAGAGCTTCTCAGTTAAGTAACGGGACTGCTTCTTCCCCAGAGGGCAGATCTCGCCTCTAAAGCTGGCCACACACTAGACTAACTTACATCCAACCAGCCTGGTAAGGTATGGGAGTAAATGATGATCAGCTATTTGCTCATAAATGCCAGAAAACAGATGAAAATGGTCATTCAGACATGTTTGTTAAATGTTTGATCTAAACTATTTGTTCAAACAACAGTTTTGGTCCATTTTCCAGCATTTGGGAGCAAATTGATGATTGCAGTCCTTACCAGATTTTCAATCCAACCAATCGACAAGTTGGCTGGTTGGATGCAAGTTGGTCTAGTGTGTGGCCAGCTTAAGGCACACAACAGGGGTCACCAACATTTTTATCAGCTCTGTCTTCCTTATTTACTTCCTCCTGATTCCCAGTGAAGAACCAGCCACATTTTTATACAAAAAAAAACCATTTGTTATAGTAATAATTAATTATTGTACTTGTGATTGGTCCTCCAGTTCCCATTTACAGTCAAGATCCAGCACCCTTGGAAATGTGGTTACATGGGAGAGGAGTTATTTCAGATAGTTAGGGAGTAGAGGGGTAATTTGTTTAGATAATCATGCAGCTTTAACTTCACTGCAAAATATTCACACAACCCATTAAATTGTATATTAATAAATATACACTTACTGTATATATTTAACTTGCAACGTGATAGACAAAAAAGGAATATCCTACATAGCATTTATTTGCAAATGGAAATGGAAGTGTATTTCAAAATTAGCTACATCACATATATTAGTAGGTTTTAATGAAATTATACAGCATCATAATCTTTCATTGCATAATGCTTAGTAACATGGCACAAATAATTCAAAATAATAAAAAATTATGATAATATTGAATTCTTGCTGAATAGTGTTTATATGATTCTGAAATATTTTTTCCTTCTTTTTCATAATTGAAAAACAAGAACGTTGCTATAGAAACAGCTTGGATTTTCATGACTGAAAATACTTCTCCTACACTTGGAGCAGTACAGAAAGTGGTGAATCACTTAGATTACTATTTTGGTGTAAAGGTAAAAATAACACCTAAACTTGGCAATTTAATTTTGTGTTATTATAAATGAGTCATGATAGTGACATGGGGGTCATCTATATCCCTACAGGAAAGATGTTTGAAAACACCAAACAGATGCAGACGGTAATACAAATGCATATATGCCATACCAGCTACAGCTGCTTCAGGGCTGATGCAAATGTCCACAATGAAAATGATAATGATGCTAACAGTCACCACAGCTTTTGATTGGTTAATTACAAATGCACTGCTGACACGTCAATAGGTTCTTCTTTTGTTGCCTGTGCACATATTGAGTATTTGCATGCATGAAAGATTACATTTCATTATTTATTCTATAAGGTTTCTGCTGCATGTATATATATATATATATATATATATATATATACTCCATCGGGCGGCACTCCAGACGAATGCAAAAAACAAGTACAGCAGCTTGTATCTGCAATGTTTCAGTGCATTTATTTAGCAGTTTTTTCAAGCCAAGTAACAAGAATAAATAACACTTACCCTCCATAAAAAGACACATACCCAAATGCACGCTAGATGCCACTTCCCGCTTCTGGTGCTCCTCAGCAGTCGCAGGCAGTGGCGGGCTGGGCCGGGGAACAGGGTGCCATGTGCCCCCTGGGCCGCAGCGTCATGTGGGCCGTGGGCAGTCTGTGTTACTGTGACACAGACTGAACCATGTGTGTAGCGCTGACCGGACGGAGTTCAGTCAGCGCTACACAAGTGACAAACACACAGCCGCCGGCACCGGCAGCTGTGTGTTTGCTTTGATCAGCAACCAATGAGAGTCGGTCAGACTCTCATTAGCTGCTGCTGCGCCCACTTCAGGAGCCGCTCCATCTTCCAGCTCCTGCAGTGGGCAATGGGAGAGGCGTCATGATGTCATGATGTCTCTCCCATGATGCAAAGTGGCCCAGCCCAGGAAGGACAGATGGAGGAACGGATGATGATGGCGAGAACGGAGATTCAGGTAAGTGTTTTTATTTTTTATTACGTGTGTCTACTGGGGGAGGGGAGGGAACTACAAGGGGAGACCACTACTGGGGGCACTACAAGGGGGAAACTACTACTGGGGGCACTACAAGGGGGGAACCACTACTGGAGGCACTGCAAGGGGGGGACTACTACTACTGGGGGTAATACAAGGGGGAAATACTACTACTGGGGCAATACAAGGGGGGCACTACTACTACTTGGAGCACTCCAAGGGGGGGACTACTACTTCTGGGGGCACTACAAGGGTGAACTACTACTGGAGGCACTGCAAGGGGGGGACTACTACTACTGGGGGCAATACAAGGGTGGACTACTACTAATGGGGGCACTACAAGGGGGGGATTACTACTACTGGGGGCACTACAAAGGGGGAACCACTACTGTGGGCACTACAAGAGGGAGGGTCTACTAATGGCGGCACTACAAGTGGGAGACCACTACTGGGGGCACTACAAGGGGGAGATCACTACTGGGGGCACTACAAGGGGGGGCAACAACAGGGGGGGCACTACAAGGGGGACCACTACTGGCGGCACTGCAAGGTGGAAACCACTACTGGGGATTATTACTGGGGGCACTTCAAGGGGGATGACTACAACTGTGGGGACTAATACTGGGGGAACTACGAGGGGGGGACTACTACTACAAGGGGGACTACTACTGGGGGCACTACAAGGGGGGACTACTACTAGGGGCACTACAAGGGGGGACTACTACTACTAGTTGCACTACAAGGGGAGGGGACTACTACTAGGGGCACTGCATCGAGGGACCACTGCTGGGGGCTCTATAAAAAGGGAAATACTGGGGTACTGCATAGGAGAGAGACTACAACTGGGGCCACTATTTAAGGGGCACTGCATAAGGGTTACCACTACTGGGGGCACTGCATGGGGGATGGACTGCTTCTGGGGGCACTATATAAGGGGCACTGCATAGGGGGTACCACTACAGAGGGCACTATATAAGGGGCTTACTGCTGGGGGCACAAGGGGCACTGCACAGGGGGGACCACTACTGGGGCAATGTATAAGGGGCACTGCATAGGGTGGATCACTACTGGGAGCACCACTGGAGGCCTGCATAAGGGGGTCCTCTCCTGGGGCACCACGACGGGGCTGCTCCTAATCTTTATTTTTACTTTACATTAATCCCATATGGACCCGCCTCCACCCTGGAACAATTGACGGGGGGGGGTGGGGGGGGGCGCAGCATGCATGTTCTTCGGGCACCCTGGCTACACACTACTCCTCTGCCAGGGCAACCTGCATGCATTTGCCCCCCAGACTAAAAGTTACCAGACAACCCCTGGTCGCAGAGGAGTGACATCAGGCTAACCGTAACCATAACAACCAACATAAATACATTCAGACATTTAAAAAAAGATTATACAAATTGTAGCATCATAAAAACAAACTGATATCTTAATATAGTGCGCCATGAAAAACTTCTCAATTACTAAATCTTCCATTTAAAGTAAACAGAAAACATCACTACATATAAATACATAGTATGGAATCAATATGGCATAACAGCAATAGTACACTGGAACAAGGTATATCATCAAACACTGTAACGTAATGGAAAACATCACATCTGTAAGCTCTAGCTGTAAGTTGCACAGTGTACTGCAAAAAAGTAGAATCGATAAATGCATACAGACAAATTATGTAACACAAGTGCTACTGTATATGTAATGACATATATAAAGCAGTGGAACCCCACTGTTTCATCGAGACCTCGCGGGGACAATGTATCTAATTTAATTACCATTGAGTCTCGCACTGTAATAGTTTATGGGATCCATTTCCACCTCTGATCATGAGGGGGGATATGGGGCCTGATTCAGAGCCGGATGCTATTTGCGCTCGCTCGTCAAGAAAATAGGGGTGGCTATTCAAATGAACCGTTCGCTGTTTGCGGTCTGTTCACGCCTCTAGGTCTGAACGAGCGTACAAAACTTGCTGTCGTTTTTTGGGAAACTACGCCCCCTGGCCACTCGCATCCTACGTCATGTCCGCTATTTATTAGATTAATCGAGTACATCGACCAGTGTTTTTGCTACCACAATTTTGCGAGCAGTTCTGGCTATAAAATAACCCAGTGACGTGGTCAATGACGCTGCTGTATTAATTATGCACACCCATAAAACGCCCGTTTTGACCTTTAAGCACGCCTGCGTTCGGATCTCCACTCCCCATTTTCAAGCACCTTCCCCTGTTACCACCCACAAACGCCTCATTCTGTCACTCAAAATAGCAGGCATTCGCAATTTAGCGAACAAACGATTTTCGGCCGCACTGACTGGTTCGCGCATGCGTATTATGATCCGTATGCATGCGCAGTTGGGCAAACATCACTCGGAGCGAACGAGCAGCCACTTGCGTCCGGCTCTGAATCAGGCCCATGGTCTATAATTCTGTACCTGAGTGCTGTGAGATTGTGTCTTGCTATAGCAAAATGTTTTCTGTTTACTTTAAATGGAAGATTTAGTAATTGAGAAGTTATTCATGGCAAACTATATTAAGATATTAGGGCCTGATTCAGAGCCGGACGCTATTTGAGCTCGCTCGTTCAGAAAAAGGGGCCGGATATTTAAATTGAGCGCTCGCTCTTTGCGGTCTGTTGACGCCTCTATGTCTGAGCGAGCGAACAAAATATGTGCTCGCTATTTTGTAAAGACGCCCCCTGGCCATTCTGTCATCTCCGCCATTTATTAGATTAATCGAGTACATCGAAAGGCGTCTGAACTGCTCGCAGTGCTTGTGGTTGGATTTTCCTACCGCAATCATGCGAACAGTTCAGGCTAAGAGACAACCAAGTGACGTGGTCGTTGACGCTGCTTTGTTAATTATGCACACCCTTAAAACGCCCGTTTTGACCATTTGGCACGCCTGCGTTCGGATCTCCACTCTCCGTTTTCAAGCACCTTCCCCTGTTACCACCCACAAATGCCTCATCCTGTCACTCAAATTAGCAGGCACTCGCTATTTTGCGAACACACGATTTCCGACCGCACTGACTGGTTGGCGCATGCGCATTACGACCCATACGCATGCGCAGATGTGCGAACATCGCTCGGAGCGAACGAGCGGCCGCTTACGAGCGGCTCTGAATCAGGTCCTCAGTTTGTTATTAATATGCTACAATTTGTATAATCTTGTTTTAAATGTCTGAATGTATTTATGTTGGTTGTTATGGTTACGGTTAGCCTGACGTCACTCTCCCTGCGACTGCTGAGGAGCACCGGAAGCGGGAAGTGGCTTCTAGCATGCATTTGGGTCTGTGTCTTTATATGGAGTGTAAGTGTTATTTTATCTTGTTAATTGGCTTGATAAAAGTGCTAAATAAATGCACTGAAACATTGCAGATACAAACAGCCATATTTTTTCAATCTGGAGTGTCGCCCGATGGAGTATATGTGCAGTTGTGCAGTTGTGCAGTTGACCTATATATATGGTTTCACTGAGGCAGAGGACACGTTGTTTTCCAATGAGTGCCAGATTGTGGAATTTTATATATATATACATATATATATATATATATATATATATATATATATATATGTAAAACAAAAAGGTGGAGAAAGGGCGCCTCCTAGTGCATTAAACTGGTATATATTGTACCCGTCACCAAAGGTAATCTCCCTCTGTGCGGATGGGGGTATACCTTATGTAGTGGAATACACCACTTATTAAACAGCAAGAACAATTGCAGTAAATCCTTATTTGTCCAATTGCTGGAAACCATCAGACTTTTCCTTCCATACAGACCAGGATAAATCGGTATGTCATAGAGCAGGAGTTCCCAACCACGGTCCTCAAGGCACACTAACAGTCCAAAAAGAGAGAGAAGGACATGCGCCCAATAGTGTGGTATCTTTGGAAAACATATGATGGTAGTATATCAATATATATATGCCCATACCGTGTATACACTTGTAAGGTAAGCGTATCTAATTGGTCTCTGTTCATCAATCACGATTCACTGCACTTAACAGCTTGTACAACCCACGTCTTATACCCAGACTCCAGTATGCCACACACATGATGTCAGCAACCTTCACAACAATATTGTATGCTATGATAAATTTTGCTTGAGGGTCAAAAGGTTCCTACATGTGACCCTCACCTCCCATACTGGTATTCGCTTGAAAGAACTCTGTGGAATTTGCCTGACCATGCAGTGTGTACCCCCACGGAAACCAGCCACCATTTTAAGATAAGCAACTTCTTTTAATTTTTTTTACTATATGTATCATTTGAAATAAAGCAAAATTTAGGTGGCAGTGTCTCCAGATCGGTCTCCTCAACTTCTGTGGGCTCACTGGTCGGAGTGTCAGGATACACGTCCGAAGTGACGAATAGGGAAAAAAAAGTTGTTTAGTTCATAGTATTAATTTAGGAAACATAAATCTATTTTCCATTATTATGAGTAGAGGAAAGCAAAAGCCAAAACAGTGACAAAAGAGTAGACGTGAGCCAGTGGAGAAGTTTCCAATGTTAACCAATCATCTAATACAACAGGTAGCAATTATCAGGTGCATTATAGAAAATTAAAGGCCTGAATGTTAAACATTGACAAATTAACCACTGTCACACTTCTCCATTCATCAATTCTTCTGAAATCTGATCATGTAAATTTTTGTAAGAAAAAACATAAAAAATCAAATTAAAGGATGTGTTTTCACTGTGGGACTAATTACCAAATCCTGACTCTTCAACTCCTCATCCAAGACGTCTGTCATGTCTGGATCCAGTGAGCACCATTATCGCCTCTCCGGCTCTTTCTCCAGGACAAACATGAGCAGTTTGTAATACCATAATGATGGCTTTCAGATTTTATCAACCCCAGCTCCTGAATGTTGCATTTCCTTATATTTCTTGTGCTACTTCATGAAGACAGTCCTTAAATTCTGGATCTGTGCCTTGACCCAGGTTATGTCGGCATCACTCTTCTAGCCTCTACTGGACAAGACCAGTTTCTCAAGTGCCTGATTTTTCTTGTCTCTGTTGGAGTAGCCCTTGCTCTTGACCCTTCAGAGGCACTCATTGGCCTGGTACAGAGATCTCAAGTGCCTGATTTTTCTTGTCTCTGTTGGAGTAGCCCTTGCTCTTGACCCTTCAAAAGCGCTCATTGGCCTGGTACAGATAAATGAATCCTGCCCTGGACTCATGTTTGTTATAGCTGCCATATCTGTAATAAGATATAACAAAACAAATATTTAATAAAAAACATATAATCCAGGTAACATATCATCTTAAAGAAATAGTTTTAATACAGTAATGAATATTGATCATAATACCATTTGGTAATTGGTGATTGGTAATTGGTGGGCATAACAAATATTGGTGGTAGTGGGCAGTGGATAAACAGTGGCCAGAGGTGACAGGCAGGCTATATATACTGTATTTGTGTACAGTGGCAATTGGTGGGCATAACAAACATTGGATGTAGTGGACAGTGGTAAACAGTGGCCAGAGAGTGACAGGCAGGCAGGCTATATATATTGGTGTACAGTTGTAATTGATGAGCATATCAAACATTGGTGGTATTGGGCAGTGATAAGCTGGCTATACACATTGGTCGGCAGTGGTAATATTGGTGGCCAGTGGTAACATTGGTGGGCAGTGGAGTAGGTACTTACCACTTTTTTTACACTTGTTGCTCCTCACACAAAGGGCCTGATTCCGAGCTTCTCGCTCGCGCTATGCATTCACAAGCGGCCCGATGTTCTGCATACGTGCATGCACACGCGTGCGTGAACTACACATTGCGATTGCAACCCTCTCAATCGCCCAGTAAAGGCAGCCCAGGGTAATGAGTGACAGGAGAGGCTGTTTGTGGGTGGTAACAGGGGCAGGACACTAATAACAGGGGGTTGGAGATACAAACGCAGGCGTGCCTGAGTGTTTCAATGCCATTTTAGAGGCGTGCATAATTAACAGGCAGCGTCATAGTACACGTCACTTGCCTTTTTTTTACACTGATTTCCTCGCAATGCTTGCAGTAGGGTAAAGCAACCACAGGCAGTGCATTAGCATCCGATGGTGCTTGACGTACCAATGTTTTAATACACTTCCTGGAGATGATGTGTGCTGATGGGCGGCTCTGCCTGTGCAATTGGGCGTACGCTCAGACAAATTGGCCGCTCACTAAGACATGGTGGGCGTGCTTCTGCCTTGGCAAGCGTCCGCTTCCCATGGCGTCACTTTGACAAATTTGCATACGCATCCAGCGAGCGTACGCAGATAGCGAGCGTGTCTGAATCAGGCCCAAAGTCCACTGCTTGCTGCTTCGCATGTAGTTCACAAAATGGATGCTGAGGAGTATCCTGGGAGTGGCTAAATACTTCAATATTGTTCATCATTGAAAGTTCATCACATACACACTGAACGATATGCACTATATCGTCAAATACATTATGCAAATTGGGCTGCATGTACAGACGACAAAAGATATCTTTAATGACCCATGGGAGCGTGCATCATTGGTCGCTCAGAGCATACACACTGGATGATATGAATGATATATCATTGAACAATATCGTTATCATTCATATTGTTCAGTTTTATCGTCTAGTGTATGGGTCTTCAACCTTTGGCCCTCCAGCTGCTGTGGAACTACAGATCCCAGGATGCCCTCCAGCTGCTGTGGAACTACAGATCCCAGGATGCCACAGTTTTAGCATGCTGTTATATCAAAATGGTGGTAGTGCATGCTGGGATGTATAGTTCCACAGCAGCTGGAGGGCCAAAGGTTGAGGATCCATGGTCTAGTGTGTATGCCCCTTTACATATATCGCAATCTACCAGGTGAACTGAAGTCAGAACACCTGTGTGCTCAGGGAAACTGACATCAATCAATTAAGTACAACACCCATTACCATATTACAAAAATCAGTTTAAAAAAAGCCTGCTAATACAAACAGCATTGCACATAATACATATTTAAATATATACCTTAATTATCCATATAAATGTCCATAGCATATTTAAAACTCCCATATGGATATTTGAAAAACAATATATTATATATAAACATTTAGCAAGAAAACACTAATGATAAAAATCAATCTGTAAATACATGCCTGTTACACAGTTGTCTATTATTTTAAATATATGCACCACATTGAAAACAAAGACTGGGGACCTCATTCAGAGTCGGTCGTTGCGGCTGCCCGGTCGTAAGGGAAAAGGGGCCAGATATGCAAATGTTGCACTCGCAAGTTGCCTCCTTAAGATCGAATCGTTAGCTGGCCGACCAAGGGGAGGATGCGGACATAAGACAAAAAATACGTCCCCTTTTTTACGCATTACACGTCATCTCCGGCAGGGGCTGGCTGGCAACTTTTAGCCTGGGGGGCAAATGCATGCAGGTAGCCCTGGCAGAGGAGTAGCGTGTGTGTCCGAAGAATATGCGTGCTACGGCGCCCCCCCCTCCAGTGTTCCAGGGAGGAGGCGGGTCCATATTGGATTAATGTAAGGTAAAAATAAAGATTAGGGCAGCCCCCTGACGTAGTGTCCATATGCAGTGCCCCCGTGTGCCACAGGAGTGAACACCCTTATGCAGGCCTCCAGTAGTGCCCCCAGTAGTAGTCCCCCCCTTGTAGTGCCCCCAGTAGTAGTAGACCCCCATTTGCAGTGCCCCCAGTAGCACTAGTCCCCCCCTTTGTAGTGCCCCCATTAGTAGTAGTCCCCACCTTGTAGTGCCCCCAGTAGTAGTAATACCCCCCTGTAGTGCCCCCAGTAATAGTCCCCCCCTTGTAGTGTCCCCAGTAGTAGTAGTCCCCCCTTGTAGTGTCCCCAGTAGAAGTAGTCCCCCACCTCCTTGTAGTGCCCCCAGTAGTAGTAGTAGTAGTCCCATTATAGTGCCTCCAGTAGTAGTAGTCCCCTCCCCCTTGTAGTGCCCCCAGCAGTAGTTCCCACTTGTAGTGCCCCCAGTAGTAGTAGTCCCCCCCTTGTAGTGCCCCCAGTAGCTGTAGTTCCCCACCCCCCTTGTAATGCCCCCAGTAGTAGTAATCCCCCCTTTGTAGTGCCCCCAGTAGTGCCAGACACCCCAGTACAAGTAGACACACGTAATATAAAAAACAAAATAAAAAAAGCCACTTACCTGAATCCTCGCTCCCTCCACCGCCATCTGCTCCTCCGTCTGTCCTCCCGGGAGGGCCGCTCTGCATTATGGGAGAGACATCATATGACTTCATGACGTCTCCCCCATTGCCCACTGCGGGAGCCGGAAGATGGAGCAGCTCCCGCAGTGGGCGAAGCAGCAGCTAATGAGAGTCTGACAGACTCCCATTGGCTGCTGCTTACAACATACACACAGCTGCCGGAGCCGGCGGCTGTGTGTTTGTCAGTGTAGCGCTGACCGAACTCCGTCCGGTCAGCGCTACACACGCGGTGCAGTCTGTGTCACAGTGACACAGACTGCACCGTCCCGTGGCCCGCATGACGCTGCGGCCCGGGGGGCATATGGCACCCTGCCCCCCGGCCCTGCCTGCCACTGATCTCCGGCCATATAAGGATTAATCGAGACCATCGGAACCATCGGAACTGGTCGTAGAGCTTAAGGTTGACCATACCCTCTCTTAAGCACTACGATCAGGTCAGTGTACAAACCACCCATGTCACATGTGCCATGACACTACTTTGTTAATTATGCACTCCCATATAACGCCGTTCGCATAATTAGGCACGCCTGCTTTCAGATCTCCACTCCCCCGTTTTCAAGCACCTTCCCCTGTTACCACCTACAAACGCCTCATTCTGTCACTCAAACTACCGACCTGGCTGTGTTCAAGGAGAGAGAAATTTCTGATCGTAGCAGCTAGTTTGCGCACGCACATTGCGAACTTTACGCATGCGCAGTTTAGCGAACATCAGTGGCGTACGACCCTGCGGCCGCAACGACCGACTCTGAATGAGGTCCTGTGATTGCTGTAAAATAAATCACTGAAGACCTTGCAAGCACTGCATCACAGGTACACTGAAGCCACTATATCACCAACAAAGACAGTTGTCCACACACCAAGTCACTGGAAACATTGTATTGAGACCATCTAGAGACAATGAAATTTAAGGAGATAGCATGATATGTCACCCCCTCATATCAGAGGGAGGACATGATCTATTATTCTGTATATTACAATAGCAGGCGGGACAAAAATGTTTGGCGACTGGTTGGTCACTAGTACCTTTTTCTAATGCCCCCCCTTATGTAGGGACATTCTTTCTTTAAACATCCTGTTATTTTTACCAATTAAATGTTTACTGCATGGGCATCTAAACATACATACTACTAATTTAGTTGTGCATGTTACAAAATCCTGGATTTTGTATGTCGTTTGTTAATGGGTGGCAGCACTTATCACCGCTAAGCTTATATCTGCAGGTCAGGCAATCTGCACACTTAAAACATCCTATTTTGTTTGGGGTGCAACCAATGTGTGTTTGGTTTATTGGTGTTATTTACATCTGATTTGACAAACAAATATTTTAGATTATTACCTCTTTTAAAAATGTGAATTATTCTGCTGGAATGAAACGAGGTTAAGTCTATGGCCCTGATTCAGAGCCACTCGCTCTGACCAGAGCGCTCGCTCTGAATCAGGGCCCTCCTCCATTAAAATGGAGCTTCCTCCTGGATGCTCGTATAGCTGTGGGTGACCACCCACAGCATATACGAGCATCCAAAAAGATGGTCGCGATGGTCTTGACCATCGCGACCATCGGACTTGCGATGGAAACCCTGCGGTAGAGTTTACCAGCCACAAGTCCTGGAGTGATTTTGGCTCTATCAGAGCCAAAATCACTCCCACTGACATCACTAGTGATGTCAGTGGGGCCGGCTTCAGACATTAGCCGTTCCCATGGGAATGCCTCCATCTGGCCGCCACGCCCCCGGCACGTCCACCAAAGGGGGCGTGCTGTCAGTCACCATCGACAGCACGCCCCCTTTGGTGCGAGACCCGGAGCGACAGCTTGGCTGTTGCAGTCCAGGTCTCGTGCATGCGCACGACGGAGCTCCCTCCGTCGTGCGCATGCGCAGTGGGGACCATCGACCCACTTGCGAGCATACATTCCGCTTGCGAGTGGGTCTGAATGACCCCCTATGTCCAAACTGACTATGGGGCAATAATTCTTTAACTGTTTATTAATCCATTTAGTGGATTAAAGTGATTAACCCACAGAATATGGGTTAGAGTAGAACTGTTTTTTTAGTGTGTGTTTGTTAGATAATAAATCGTAACATGTAAAGGACAACACCTTATCTCTCTGCTTTAGAAGACCACTCAAAGGATAATCTATTTCCACAAATCTTTGAACCACAGTGTCTAGTTGGATCAATGCTAATGATCTATCACTGGTGAACCTAATTGAGCATCTGTGGGACTACCTCTATCGTTGTGTTCACTTTATGGATACTCTACCATGCACCCTCCAGCATCTATGAGATGCACTGCAGTAAGCATGGCTCCAGATACCTGTGCCAACCTACTGTACCAGCACCTTATTGAGTCACTCCCAGCCCATCTAACTGCTGTCCATGCTGGACACGGCGGTTACTCTGGCTATTAGTTGGTAGTCATAATAATGTGAGTCGACTGTGTATAAGGACACATACATATGGGCCTGTGTAACAAGGATTATTATGTACACAGTAACACATTAGGATGTACAGATGGCAATAAATCAGCAATATAGTACAATGATGTTGTCAGATTACCATAGGAGTAAAAAAAAAATCAATTTCCTAAGGTTTTTCGAGATTTGTAAATTCACTGCAGTTCACTGTATCAATACAAAATGATGGGACAGTAATTTTGTTTAAGCAGGCTATTGTCGATATCTCTTGCATTAACCCAATGTTAAATTGTCCCAATATTAATATTTCCTTTAATCGTGCATGCATAATTGTTTCCACATAATTTAAGGCAAACATTTAATTAATAAATAAGGCTCTGTATCGTAAAAAAATTGCGCAAATAGAATAAATGTGCTGTACCTCTTGACAACTAATTAGACATTGCCTTAATTTGTCTAATTTGGCCCAACTTAATCAAAACTAATATATGTCTGCAATATTTATATTTATATTTTATTATTTATATTTAATTTTATGCCATATTAGTAAGCTTATTACCAGTATATATATATATATATATATATATATATATATATAAATGTCATACGTTTCCTGTTACTAATCAGTTGGTGTTGAACTATAGCGTCCAGCGTTCTTTTCCAACATCTGGAAAGAAACAGGTTGACTACCCATGATATATGCTATGATTTGCTTTACCTTGATATGTCATCTCAATGATGAATGTATTGACTTGACAATCTAGCTCTCATTTTCTAGACCATCTGTGGCCTGCAGGTAAGATAATCCACAGTTCTGTGTTAATAAGAAATGTACCATTCTATTTTATTTGAGCACAGATAACAAGCATGCCCCAGTTTAGAGGCATATGTATTTATTTGTAAACTTATGTAATCATCAGCAGCACCAACAATACTTTAGATTGAAATCAAAGACATGACAAAAGCCTCATATGGGTGAATTTAATCTTGAAGTAACACGTTTCATTAATAAGATTCAGTGCAATGGATTTATAAAAATAAACACAAGTCAACTTAATTTACTTCACTAATGTCCCTATTAGGCAAAGGATACTTGTGGAAACTGTCTGCATTACTGAATGTGGAGCAATTCTTCATATGCCAAAATAAAGATGATGTTAATTAATATTGACTATATACATAAAACGTTACACAGTTTTCGCTCAGTGCTAAAGGAAATGCCGTTAAGAATTTTAATTAGCTAAAAATTGATTTCTACAACTCTCATGATGTCTGTAATTTTCTAAGCTATTAGAATGGACCAGTGTGTTCAGATGCATTAAGCGTTTCTCACAGAATCTCATCAGTTGAAAGCGGGAATCTAAAATTGTTAACACACTTTCATGGCATTTAATTACAAATGGTCATGCATAACCACATATGTACACTTAGTAAAGGTTTTAATAGTTAATTAAGGGAGTAGATTATGCAGAATATATTTATTTGCATACTGTATATGTAAAATATTTGCATATGCACATTGTAATGTACAGAAAATATGCATGTACACACATGTTTAATACAAATATGGTGAATTAAATGAGAACACCATAAACAAAGAACAGGAAAATTAAATCAGTGGGGAAAAAAAATGAAGGTGACTTTCTCCGCCAGGAAATGAAGCACAGTTCAGTGCTAGAATCAGGATAGTGGATAGGCAGTGTTAGCATTTCACCACTCATGTTCATACTGTTGTAATAAATATTGTGACTTTACAAAAATGTTTCATGATTTTATCACATTTTTATTTTATTACACTGACTGACAGGATTTTTTCTGGACTGCCAGAGGCCTCTAAAAAGTTTGAATCTTTTTTTCTCTCAAGTCTTTTATGTCATTTCTTTCATCTCCAATTGTTTAATAACAACAACAAAAAAGTTTGCGTTTGGAACCATGTATATAGGTCTCTGGTAGAAAGTGGGGCTGTTGCTGGCTACCAACATGTTCAGAACCACATGGGAGATTTTTACAGCAGGAAAGTGTAGGAAAACAAAAGAGGGTGATAGCAACAACAGGACAATATAGACTTAACAGGGAACAAGCAGACATGCAGACCAATGCACATATCCAGAAACTAGCAATAGCAGCAGGGATGAATTAAAAGGGGGGCTTTCTGGTGCTATCACCCAAGTGCTCCTACACCAAGGCAACACACAGAGGGTCCAACAGAACACAAGCAAGGATACCCAGTGGCACCTATTCTTGGTTGCAGTGACATGTTGACTGGCTGACTCGAGCAGCTCCTGAGCTACTTAAACACAAATGCTCTCTCTGTATACTACAGCAGTAGCCCTGTCCAGACTCTGGAGGAGTGCAAGGTCACCGCCACCACAAAGTTATCAGGAGCCTGCCACAGAGTGGCATAACAGGAGATAGTATGGGGTATATGGTGTGCACTGTGGGCCTGATTCAGAGGAGGAAGCTAATGCAAATTGCTTCAGTTGCAGCAGCTGTAATATGCAAAATAGTTTCAGTCTTCCCCTTGTGTACTCAAGTGCGCCAGACAGTGCAAGCCTTGAGATGCCCAGTTTTAAAGCCGGTGAACAGTGCAAATCCACCTGTGAACTCAAACACTCCACCATCAGTGATCACCACTTAATATGCCTATGGATGTCCTTCTGAACTTTTTCTAGACATGGCCTCTGTGGCAGCAGCTCTACAGTAGCATTACTGCCTCACAGCAATGAGGTCTTGGGTTCAATACCCACTATGGCCCTAACTGTGTGGAGTTTGTATATTCTCCCTCTGCTTGCGTGGGTTTCCTCCAGGTACTCCAGTTTCCTCCCACACTTCAAAAAATATATATCCTGGTAGTTTAATTGGCTCCTAATAAATATTAACCCTAGTGTGTATGTGTGTGAGCATGTGGTAGGGAATATAGATTGCAAGCTCCACTGGGGCAGGGACTAATGTGAATGGCCAAATATTCTCTGTAAAGCACTGCAGAATATGTGTGCACTATATAAATAACTGGTAATCAATAATAAATAAATAATACCTTTGAGAATGCAGCTGCACTGGCACTTCCATGACACTCCCATAACACACCACACTCCAGGAACACCCAAGGCTTTCCAACACCAGATCAAATGATGATCCCATACTACTGGGGCCTTCACAATCCTTCAACCAGTTCTGTGCTTCAGATTCAGGTCCACCAAGTCATTTTGCAAGCCCTGTTGCTAGGGTTGCGTACATGTCCTTGCATGGGGGTGTGTCCATTGCTGCTCTGAAAACAATTCCTTGCAAAGATTATGCACTGATGGGGGCATTACTCCATGGCTACCAGGCCCTCCAAACTAACTATGGCCTGGGTAATCAGTATCCTCCCCTTCCTGTCTGCACACATGAGCAGATACAGTATACCACTTTTATGACTGCCATATTTATACCTTAAAGTTTCAGAACAATCAAGAATAGTCTACTATATTTTTATTTTTACTTATGTGGCAGGGTACAAAATGTAATAAATTATTAGACAATAGTAGCCTTTTTATTGCAAAGTATTAATGCTTTAACATGTGTATGTCTCACATTTGTATACAAACATGCATCATATAGTAGGTGCTGATTTTGTTGACAGAGCCCTACAAGGTTGGAGTCTTATTTACAGTAAACTGCTGGTCAGTATAGGCAACATTTTTGAGAACATGTCCTTACTGTGTGTTTACATTATAAGCATGTACAATAAGAAACATGCAGACTATGCCATGGCAATTACCATACTACTCCCACTCCATTAGTAGGAATATATTTTAATCTGATGCTTTAGTCTGCAATCAAAACTTTATCAAAGGCATATAAGAATGTGTACAACTAAAAACTGTAGTATTAATAACTCCTATACACTATTTAGCCCAAACAGGGCTTACCTGATGTCAAAACTGGATTATTGGCTGAGACAAGATCAGTTTAAAATTGAAGTTTGCGCGACGCCATCTTGCAAATAACAGCTAGACTCCATTTTAGAAACAAGAATCTGCAAGACGCCATTTTGTGACCAGCGTCACTTCAAGTTACAACTCAGGAGCTAAGAACGGATGGCAATGTTTTTGTTAATCTACCAAGGGCAACTGGAAGAACAAGCTTCTTGAGTAAAAGTAAATAGAATAGACAATGGGTATTTTTACATACAAATTGGGAATCCCTGGATGCAGACAAAGTATAGTTGTGGCAATTGTAATATAATCCAGGCATTGATCTACACAATTGGATTTGTCTGAATCCTAAACAGGTCTTAGCCCCACACACAGACAGGATGGCCCCAACTTCACAGCTTGAGATGATAACACAGTTTCCTTTGAACACAGGAAAGGTGGGGGCCTGCTGATAGAGGGCATGTGGAACTATCTGGCTCAGCATGTCACACTGCTAAAGTGCACCCATCTTCATACACACATTAATACGTCTTTATATCAAACCCCGAATTCTCACACATTACATATTCACACATAAGGTTTAATAAGCTTTAAAGTGTATGATTTAAGTTGGTTCAGTTAGTTTAAATGCTGAGAAATAAAGATATTTGATAACTAAGGTATTATACATGCTAAACAAGTCGTGTTTGGAGTTGTACTGATGCGTACACTTTTTACAGTATTCCGGTGTTATTGGTGGGGAGATCGCATCATGCATTCTCAAGTTATGGATCGCAGAGCCTACAAGCAACAAAATGTATATTTTAGGAACAGCTGTTAGGATGTTGCAGGGGGCGTGAAGAGGAAGATCCCCAGCTGTTAGAGGCAGGGAGAGTCTATTTGAACTAGCCTGTTAAATGTGCTATAACAGATGCTTCTCCCCTGGGAACCAATGACACCAGCAACAAACTTCCCTATTGTCCTGTTTATTCTGGGGGGTATAAATATGTGTGCACGAACGCTGGTTCTCAGTCTTCGTGCTGAAAGATGTATGACTAGGGGTCTCTTGCTGATGCCTATCTCCGGGTCCGGAAGCACCTGCGTATGTATACTGTACTTGGGTCTGTATAATTTTCCTTTTGCACCTAAATTGTGTCTTGATCAATTGCGTGTAACTGTCTGAACTTTTACCTGAATAACACTTGGGCTTTGGAACCACAGATTCCATGTCTAAGTCTTTATTTATGGTATGACTGCATACGCAAATTAGCGTAATCCTTAGAGGTTTATAGGAAGGGTTTTAGAAGGTACAGGCAGAGGTATATAGAGGTTCTGATCCAGTATCGTTAGTTGGGGGCTCGTAGTGAAGTCACTTACCTGCTCACACGGTACATACGTCTATCGATATTTCAGCAAAGGATGGAGTGGCCACATACAGGGTTTGCCTGCAACCGCTTTGTGCTGAAAGATTGCTATCCATCTCTGTGTGAATCATGGAAGCTGACTAGAATCCAGGGACAAGAGAGGAAAAAGTTTGTTTTCCTCTGTTGATAGAACCTTACGTTTAAAGGAGTGTTGCAGTAATGAGTACGCGGCTAAGTCGCAGGTTTGCACATAGCAAAGATGCACTTTTGCATACGCAGTTAAAAAGCCATTATACAGTTGTGTGGTAGTCGCATTATTGTGTATGCGACTGGTCGCACAATAGCTTATATGTACTTCCGGTTGTGCTGCCACATGTTTGAACAAAGCCATTGAGGTTTAAATTTTTTTCTATTACCAATATCTGGGTTAACGTGTCTTTTTCTGTGCAGGAAAAAAGTGTGTAACAGTGAGTATTTGTTGAATACTCACTGTTAAGGGTATTGTATTTGTTGAATACTCAGTTAAGGGTATCGTATGATCCTTAAGGGCTAGGTGCTAGGGTTAGTCTAGCCGCTCGGTAAGCAGCTTTACCGTTCTATACACAGTAGCAGGTGTACATGTTGTCTTTGTTGTAGAGAGGTGCGTGAGAGTAGACGACATTTAAACTCTCATAGGTGTGGAAGTCGCCTTACTAAATCTTATCTCGGAGTGGAAGTTGCCTTTTTCAAATCTTATCCAGGTGTGGAAGTTGCCTTGCTAAATATTATCCAGGTGTGTGGGCGCCGCCGACTTAAATCGTCCACAGGTAAGTGAAAGTGTCTTGATTGTCTTTCACCGGTTTAAATCTTTATTGAAAGCGTAGGAGTTGTCTCAGAATGGGAGCCACGCAAACAGTAGAGATGTTAGGCAGTGATGTGCTGCTAATGGAGGTGCCGGTCGGATCGGCCCATCGTATCATGCATACCAAGTACGGTACTTAAGCAATAAGGTATTGTGATTTATGGTTTAATATGACGAGGAAGAGTGTTAGACTGTTTCCCAGAATTGGTAGTTTTGATAAAAATGTGTTAGACAATGTCCGGGATCACATCAGTTTGATGCACTCCCGAGAGAAAAAGGTTAAATATTTTGAATGTTTAAAACTGTGGCAGCATGAGGGGGATGTGTGGCTTAAAAATGTGCAAGCGACACAAACTAGCGTCGCGAGCGCATTGCCAGAAAATGCATCTGCAACGCTGAATTGCAATACGGGCGAGCCACAAATTGGCTCACACATGTGGCAAGGTTGTGTTGTGGAGAGTATTGCCAGCAGTTCACGCTCATCTCCCCCACCTTATGTGGATGGAGTTGCAAGTACAGTTACCAAATATACCCCTAAAAATGTAACAAGCAATTTGTACCCTCTCTTAAGCAACCATAAAGAAAATGTTTATGATATGGATGATGAGCCTATTGTAATGTCTGCCATTTCCCATGCTGTGCAAATGATAGATGCTGCATCACGGGGTGGTGCTGCCATCTCCATCGGTAACAGCAAGGGAAGTGTTAACACATTCTGCACCCATAGAGGAAGTTGTTAATACCATACGTAGCAGCAGCAGATTAAACCCCCAGCCAGGTAACCAGGTCAAAGGTAGCAGTGCTACCGGTCTGCATCCCATTCGGACGATAACTGTTCCGAACGGAAATGCAGATGCGAACGGTGTAGTTTTGTCTTCTTGTAGCAGTCCTCCTCAATATTTGGATTTTGCTGATGTGTTTCAAAAACAAAAAGCTAATGCATTACCTCCACATCGACCTTTATGATTCCGCCATCAATCTTGTTCCTGGAGCAAAGTAGCCTAAAGTTCATTTGTATTCTCTGTCCATTCCTGAGAGTAAAGCTGTGGAGGACTATATATTAAAGTGGATTTAGCCAGATAATTTATTCGTCCATCCAAGTCCCCGGTCGGTGCAGGCTTCTTTTTTGTCCAAAAGAAGGATGGGTCTCTACATCCATGTATTCACTTTAGAGGACTTAACAGTATAAATATCAAGGACTCATACCCGCTACCTTTTATTTCTGTGCTTTTTGATCAACTCTGAGAAGCGACCATTTTCTCCAAAATTGATCTCAGAGGAGCTTATAACCTTATTCGCATTAAGGAAGGTGATGAGTAGAAAACCGCTTTCAACACTAATTCAGGTCACTATGAGTACCTCGTCATGCCATTTGGACTCACTAACACTCCTGCTGTTTTTCAGGATTTAATTGATGATGTTTTTTGAGAGTTCCTGGGTGTTTTTGTGGTTGTCTATTTGGATGATATCCTTATTTACTCCAAGTCAGAAGAGCTCCATGTTCAACATGTTTGTTTGCTTTTGCAACAGCTTCTTGAGCATCATCTTTTTGCTAAATTGGAGAAATGTGAATTCCACATCGCTCAAGTATCCTTTCTGGGTTATGTCATCTCTACTGAGGGATTTTCAATGGATCCCAGTAAATTCAAAGCAGTTCTTGAATGGGTTCTGCCCAATAATTTGAAGGGATTCCAGCATTTCCATGGATTTGCTAATTATTACCGGAGATTTATTAATTCTTTCTCTACCATTGTGGCTCCTATAGTGGACCTTATCAAGAAAGGAGTGGATACAGCTAATTGGCCTTTGAAGGCTATCCAGGCCTTTGAAGATCTGAAGACTGCCTTTACTCATGCTCCTGTTCTATGTCATCCTGATCCTGAGTTGCCATTTATTTTGAAAGTTGATGCATCAGAGGTTGGGGCTGGAGCAGTTCTTTCTCAAAGAAGTCCTCCGGAGAATAAATAGCTTCCCTGTGCATTTTTTTCATGCAAATTTGCCACTGCTGAACATAATTACGATGTGGGGAACAGAGAATTGCTTGCCATTAAATGCGCTTTTGAAGATTTGAGACACTGGCTTGAGGGGGCCAAACATCAAGTCACGTTTCTCACTGTTCATAAAAATCTGGCCTATATTGAAACAGCTAAGCATCTCAATTCCAGACAAGCACGTTGGGCTTTATTTTTTACATTTTTTTCATTTTATTTCCTTCTGTTCAGGTTCTAAAAATGTAAAAGCTGACGATCTCTCCAGAAGTTTCTTGTCTGACCAACAAGTCTCCGTTTCTGAAGAACCCATCAGACTTCTTGGATTGCCTTTAGATATTGTGTCTGACTCAATTCATTGCACAATTTTGGAGAGCATTTTATTCCTCGATGGGTATTTTTATCAGTTTCTCTTCAGGATATCATCCACAGACCAAAGGTCAGTTGGAACGTGCCAACCAGTCTCTGGAGCATTATTTATGTTGTTTCATTTCCAAATGTCATTCAGATTGGGACCTGCATTTGCCTCTGGCAGAAATTGCATTCAACAATGCTTGTCATTCAGCTTCATCTGTGTCTCCATTTTTCTGTGTCACTGGTCAGCATCCCAGAGCTAACTCCGAAAGTTTGAACCCAATGTTTCCAGTGTGTCTATATTGCCATCTGTGTCTCGGTTTCACTGTATTTGAAGCAAAGTTCATCTTAGTCTCTGCAGAGTTTCTCTTCATTCCAAGAGTATTGCTGACAGGCATCGAAGACCGTGTTTATTGAAAAAGGGAGATTTGGTCTGGCTTTCAACTAAGAATATCAAGCTGCGCCAACCTACTCATAAATTGGGACCTAGATTCATTGGGCCTTTTCGCATTATTGCTCAAGGGAATCCCGTTGCTTTCAAGTTGCAACTACCCAATTCTTTACGTATTAACAACACTTTTCATTGCTCTCTCTTCAAACCATTTTTTTCTTCCATGAGATTTGGAAGTAAATCTAGTTCCAAACCTGGTCCAGTGATTATCCATGGTCAACAGGAATTTGTTGTTGAAAGAATTCTGGACTGCATGTTCTCCAGAGGTAAATAATAGTTTTTGGTTCATTGGAGGGGTTATGGCCCGAAGGAACGTTCCTGGGTTTCGGAAGATGCACTCCATGCTCCCAGACTGAGGAGAATTTTCATTCAGAAGTTTCCCGATAAACCTGGGTCTGGGGGTTTTTCAACCCTGCGTCAAGGTGGGGGGGTACTGTTACAAGTCCAGGACGTGTCTCCTGCCTGTATTCCTCCTGCTCCTGACCATGTTGCTAGTTTGCCAGGTGCTAGGATACCCAGATGTGAGAGAATTTCACAAGTTTCCTCCTAGTGTTGCCTGATTTCTGTTTTCTATAGAGTTTTCATGTGGAACTTTTGGGTATGCAACTTGCTTTCTGTGCATCCAGACTTGCAGTTATATCAGTACATAATGCATGTACTCTGCTCACTGGCTTCAAGTGACCCAAGTACCCCGGCATCACCAGCATTGCTGTCTACTAGGCCCTCCAAGCCATACAGCAATCCTGCTTCAATACCATGTTTCAAGCATCACTGTCTAATAGGTCTCAAGGCCATCCCACAATCTTGTTTCAATACCATGTTTCAAGCATCGCTGTCTACTAGGCCCTCCAGGCCATCCAGTAATCCTGCTTCTATACCACATTTCAAGCATCGCTGTCTACTAGGCCAACCAGCAATCCTGCTTCTATACCATGTTTCTAGCATCACTATCTACTAGGCCCTCCAGGCCATCCAGCAATCCTGCTTCTATACCACGTTTCAAGCATGACTGTTTACTAGTCCCTCCAGGTCATCCAGCGATCCTGCTTCTACACCACGTTTCCAGCATCACTGTCAACTAGACCCTCCTGGCCATTCAGCAACTTTAGTTTATGCTGTAAATCTATATTCTATTGACTGTCCTATTGTAACAGCTCCTTACTGCACCATTGACATGTTGTGTTTGTACTGGCCCTCTGGGTCCACCATATCACTTATTAGGTAAACTGACATGATTTTAATATTCTGCTTGTGACTGTTCTTTGATGTGCCTCGTATCTCCAATATCTCCATCTTGGTCCTAGCAATTGCTAGAGGATCGTAACAAAGTGTTGTCATAAAAAGAAAAAAATATAGTGAATCAGATGCCCAATCTGCACTATATAACCATTATATTGAATGAAATGTTCATGCTTTGCATACTGTGATTTTTTATTATTTTGTTATTCACAGTGAAACCATGTTCTAATCATATTCCAGACACATATGACACCGGTACATGAAGAGATGGGTGCAACTTGTGTATTTGACCAGCTCCAATAGGATAAGAAAGATGCAACTTTTGGATACATTTTTCAGTTACTGTACATTTGTGCCTTACTCTGAATAAAGCCCCTTTTGTTTAAACACATCTATTCTATATCTTATATATAAAATTAATTGGTCTGTGTGTTTATTTGACCATCAGGTTATGCATTTTGACACCCCTGCACCGATTGGGATGAAACCAACATGTGGTGGTCCAGCTGGATCCTGACCAGGTTTTAGGGGGGTTAGGGTCTCAGTTGGACCTCAACTAGGTGTATGCTGGGCAGAAATTTGACACAGTGAGCCTGTTCTGAGACTTCAACTGGATGAATTTGGACAAAAACTTCACAGAATGGTAACATTTGATCCCAGAAGACATACTAGGGAGTTGAGGTCCTGATTGGACCTTTTGTTAGTGTATGCTAGGGAAGAATGGTGACCCGGGGACACTGGGCAAAACTTTGACCCAGAGAGCCTGTTTTGACCAGCTCCAATAGGATAAGAAAGATGCAACTTTTGGATACATTTTTCAGTTACTGTACATTTGTGCCTTACTCTGAATAAAGCCCCTTTTGTTTAAACACATCTATTCTATATCTTATATATAAAATTAATTGGTCTGTGTGTTTATTTGACCATCAGGTTATGCATTTTGACACCCCTGCACCGATTGGGATGAAACCAACATGTGGTGGTCCAGCTGGATCCTGACCAGGTTTTAGGGGGGTTAGGGTCTCAGTTGGACCTCAACTAGGTGTATGCTGGGCAGAAATTTGACACAGTGAGCCTGTTCTGAGACTTCAACTGGATGAATTTGGACAAAAACTTCACAGAATGGTAACATTTGATCCCAGAAGACATACTAGGGAGTTGAGGTCCTGATTGGACCTTTTGTTAGTGTATGCTAGGGAAGAATGGTGACCCGGGGACACTGGGCAAAACTTTGACCCAGAGAGCCTGTTTTGACCAGCTCCAATAGGATAAGAAAGATGCAACTTTTGGATACATTTTTCAGTTACTGTACATTTGTGCCTTACTCTGAATAAAGCCCCTTTTGTTTAAACACATCTATTCTATATCTTATATATAAAATTAATTGGTCTGTGTGTTTATTTGACCATCAGGTTATGCATTTTGACACCCCTGCACCGATTGGGATGAAACCAACATGTGGTGGTCCAGCTGGATCCTGACCAGGTTTTAGGGGGGTTAGGGTCTCAGTTGGACCTCAACTAGGTGTATGCTGGGCAGAAATTTGACACAGTGAGCCTGTTCTGAGACTTCAACTGGATGAATTTGGACAAAAACTTCACAGAATGGTAACATTTGATCCCAGAAGACATACTAGGGAGTTGAGGTCCTGATTGGACCTTTTGTTAGTGTATGCTAGGGAAGAATGGTGACCCGGGGACACTGGGCAAAACTTTGACCCAGAGAGCCTGTTTTGGGCCTTTCACTGAATGGATGTGGATGAAAACTTAATAGAGGGTAGCAATTGGTCTGGGATGCTTAATGAAGTAGTTGGGGTCCTGGTTGGACCTCATGGTGGACTGCGTTTGGAAGATTTTTGATACAGGGAGCCTGTTCTGGGCCTTCCACTGGATGGATTTAAACGACATCACATAATTTGGATGAAAACTTCACAGAGTGGTAACATGGGATCTCAGAAGTCATGCTAGGGGATTGAGGTCCCTGTTAGACCTCCCATTGTTTTATTCTGTGCAGAACTTTGACCCAGGGAGCCTGCTCTGGGCCTTCCACTGGAAGGATTTGGACAACATCACATAACAAAACTTAGTAACTTGGAGATTTATTGGTATGCCCTCTCTGGTACGCACCACTGCACGGGCTATTATACAATACTAGTATAGTGCCATGGTACAAGCCTATCTCCTTTCTAAAAGGAGGGGAGTTTGAAAACTAATTTTGTACTGCAGTAGCCATGTACAACAACCAGAGTAGCAGTATATGTGTATGTTTATATATATATAAACTGTATATATATATATATATATATATATATATATATATATTGATGGATCAGTTAATAAATTTTCTGTGGTTAATCACCGAGAAAAGCTCATTTACTGTATGTCAGACCCTTGTGCTGCAGAGTACTCTGGAGAGGTAAATCAACACACAGCCACCAGTCTTGTGCTTTAAGATTCCTCTTACTATAATTACATGTCCTACAATAATATAAAGCATAGTGTTCTCACTTTGCAACATATTAGTATTTTCACACTACATCTTAATACAGCAGTCATTTTTAGTATTCATTACAGTATTATCTATACACGAGGGAGTGAACTGTTAGGGAGGTTAGAATACACAGTCTATTCATAACATTATCTTGTGTGAAACCATCTGCTCATTCCAAGGTTCTAAAACTTAAAGGTTAGCAAAAATCTTTCTCTATAATATTCTACATTTAAAGCTATGAATAACTTTACAGGCACAGATCATCCATCTTGTTACAAAATGAAGTCTTGTGTGGATAGCTTAACATCAGATTCTTCGATATATATACACACTATCTGAATTACTTGGCATTGCCTGGGAGTAAATCCTCAAGTTATTAAGTTTTATTATGTGATGTCATCCAAATCCATCTAATGGAAGGCCCAGAACATGCACTCCGCTGTGATGTCTGACCAGGATGCCAACCACTCCATTTAGCATCCCAGACCAATTGCCACCACTCTGTGAAGTTTTCATCCAAATACATCCAGTGGAGTGCCCATCACAGGCTCCCCAGCTCAAAGTTCATCCCAATGGGCAGTCCAGCCAGGACCTCAACCCCCTAGCATGTCTTTTGGGATCCAATTTTAATAATAAAAATATGACTGACATCGTACCTTAATTTATAGAAATCTTTGGTTTGATTTCTTTGCATGTGTGGATTGCATGGGTTGCTGCTGACATTTGGTGAAAATTTTATTACAATAGCCCCATGAAAAATATGATGTGTTCAATGCTTATTTTACCCACTATATATATATATATATATATATATATATATATATATATATATATATATCACTATGTCATTCACCTGTATGCTGTCCTTTACTGCAAAAGGCTCTTTCAAAAGCCCAAACATGCTATGTCCTACAGTACAATGTTACAATAATTTGATATTTTTGCTAGTCCCATGAGAGCAGTTCTGCAATTTGTGCAACCAATTCAGATTGTCCACCAGAGCTATTCTGCAGTGAGACTAGAGATTACTACTCTTGTTCATATATAATATAAATTAAAGTTAATAAATATAATATGACTGATATCATACCGATCAAATACATACAGCATTTATCTAGTGACAATTTTCTTGATGTTAAGATCATTAAAAAGGATAATAAATTTTTAGACCATGCGTTTTGGGAATAATGGAAGATTACAGTGCAGGATGAAGAAAAATACCTTCGTGAAAATAGTATTTGTATAATTTTTCACCTCCGATCTGGATATATTCTCATCCAGTATAATTTTCTACTAGACAAATGAAATTATAGCAATGATAAAGTAATAAGTGGAACCTTTGAATTAGTGTAGGTGTCAGCTCATACGGTAGAGATATAGTGGTGGCAGATAAAAAACAATTATATTAATAGAGAGTGTCCATAGTGCTTACAAACATAAATGAAATAGATATATAAACCACCTTTTATATAAATAACAATGGCCCTCATTCAGAGGTGCTCACAAGAAGCGAGCACTCGTTCTGAATGAGGGCAGCCGCTTGTTTTTTTTAGTGCAGCCTCCTGGTCGCTAGCTAAGCTGTGGGTTACCACCCACAGCTTCAGCGACCAACCAGGGTGATGGTCACAATGGTCGAGACAATCACAACCATCGGGGCTTGCAATGAGACCCTAAGGTTGGATCTCGGCAACCGCAAGCCCCAGGGAGCTTCCTGCTCTGATCAAGCAGGAAGCTCCCCACTGACATCACTGCTAATGTCAGTGCGGCCACCCACAAAATGGCAGGCGTTCCGTCAGGAACGCCTCCATTTGTGTAGCCACCCCCAGCCCTGCCTACAAAACGGGGTGAGCTGTCGATCAAAATCGACAGCCGCCCCTTTTGTAGTGAGCTCCAGAGCAAGAGAATTTCTCTCTCGTTCTGGGGCTTGCACACGCGCAGTGCGGCGGCTGCACGTGCGCAGGTCCTTAACATCGACCCGGTTGTGAGTGCTCAGCGCTTGCAACCGGGTCTGAATGAGACAATGATAATTAAATCATGTAAAAATTTCAAAGAGTACAAAAGTGCTTATGGTGACAACCTATATACTTGTCATTCTTCTGGTACGAGATGAGGGCTTTTATCACTTTAGATCTCATCAAGCACATGGTATATATATTTAAACACATATATTGCTACTTGGGTTGTTGTACATTGCTACTGCAGTGCCAATTTAGTTTTCAAAACTCTATTACCTTTAGACAGGAGATAGGCTTGTACAAGCTGTTACCATGGACATTTCTTGTTACATACAGAAATGCTTTTTTCTTTAATTGTCCATTATTGAAAGTAACCCTCTTTAGCCATTACACATAAAAGCTGCAATAACATTCCACTCCATGTCTACCCAGTGCTACTTGTCATCATTATTTAAAATTGTGGTATTTCGCAGCTGAACAAAAAAGAGCTATAACTACATGTTTAAAGCTCTAGGAAAAGTAGATTTCCTACATTTTTGGAGATTGCTAGTCCAACTAAAATGTTTTTTTTTTGTTACATTGCTAGGTCAGAAAGTAACATTCTACATGAGCAATGTGTAATTTAACAATATTTTTCATCATAGCTATTTAAAATCAAATAACTTGTCAAAGATGAATCATTAAAATGTTTGTACATGATGTCTGCAGTTTCATTTCATACTCTATATAAATACATAACACTTTCATAATAAACAGGATTTCACAGCAATGCCAATTTGTTCAAATACATATAAACATAACTCACATGAATATTACCTATAAAGCTACTTTTTCTTTGTAAAGAGAAAATATAGGTCAAATATTTAGGGGGAGATTTATCAAATCTTGGAAAATCTTGCTGCAGCAGCTTGGGCCAGGGATAATATTTAATTACATTAATTTTTTTTAAATATTCATTTGTATCAATTTCTCTAATATTATTTGATTATGTATAGACAATTTATATTAGTTTACTTTTCCACGCCTGGTACCAAGGATACATTTTTCTATTGTCCCAAACTCAGTCCTCGAGGCATCCCAACAGTCCAGGATAGCTATGCTTGTGTATAGATGATATAATCAAACTAACTGAAGCACTAATTAAGTCATCTGGGCTAAAGCATTGATATCCTTAAAACCAGGACTGTTAGGATGCCTTGGGGACTGAGGGCCTGATTCAGCAAGGAACCCAAAGGAAGGAATGCACGCACCCATCTGCTGCGATAATATGCTAATCAATGCATACGCATGGAGACAGCAGCACAAAATGCAGACGCCCAGCCCTATATTAAGCCGCCCATCTCCCTTTACTCAAAGCCTGATCAGTACGCAAGATAGCGTAAACATTGGTAACATCGACAACCATCAACCACATTTGCATAATAGTGGTTGACCAGACCTCGCGCAAGATCTTGGCAACTTCCTGTAGGCGGCACTTCCTGTCAATCAATATCGGAAGGAGTCTGCGTGTATGCTGCGTGTAGTCTGCATACACCGATCACACTGGCTAGTTTGTGCACGCGCAGTGTGTGCATGTGCATGCACAGTTCAAAAACATTGGCCAAGTGCGTGTGTTCTCTCTTTGCATTGCTTGCTGAATCAGGCCCAGAGTTTGGAAACCACTGGGGTAGTTAAAGATCATAAAGTACTAATTCTTATTTATTTATTTTTTAAAGAGTAAATTAAAGGTTTTCCAATACCTGAAAACTATTTCTCTTATATCTACTATTTATCATCCTTAATACCCCTTTTATACCAAAGTTCTGGATCAGACCCGGAACTTACCCCTTTAATACTGCGTCACTGACCCAGGATATTGGATGCTTGGAGGGTGCCATGGGAATGACCCATATCCAACCCTGCAAAATACCCGAGTTGGATCCTTGGGTTCCTGGATTTTTAGGTCAGTATAAAGGGGGTATAGGCATAGTATTGAATAATAAGCAGGATGGTAGAGCAAGAAATTATAGAGTATGTTGGTTCTACACATCACCTCCATGAACTTGGGGGAGTTTGGTTCATTATATGTTGAGTTGTAATCATTTTTTTTATGCAAACTATATTTCTATATTTGTATCCATTGTTACCCTTAGCTCCTGTTTGTAATTAATTGATTCATGATTTGTAAAATAAACTAAGACAACATAGGTCACCCTGATCACTTCAACCATTATTTGACTATAAACTATAAATATAGATGTGTATTGATATTATGGGCCAAATGTAACAGGGTGAGAGTTTAGAAAATGTGAGAGTTTAGCAGTAAACGCTCAAATGATCAAGTTTTTACTTCAAAATGGGAAGACATCTGGATGAGATTTTAAATCATGAGAGTTTTCTGAGTCTGAAAAAATGCGAGTTTGCTCTGTTGCTTTGCTTTTGGACTCTATTACTCTGGCCGAATTTAAAAAGTTTGAGAAACTGTCACTTTTTCTAAACTCTCACCCTATTACATTTGGTCCTATATATCAGAAGGTCACATAATTGTGTTACATCAGTTTAACATTTTTATTCTTTCAATGTTATTGCATTTAGGGATTTCTTTTGATATCACATTTAAGAACCAATTTACTGATATCATATAGAAAAGTAATTTGATGGTTCTTCTCTTAGCATGCTATCTCATTATTAATTCAGGCTAAATATTTATCCCAGCCAATCAGCTCTCAGCCAATCAGTGCTTCCCCATTCAATTATATGGAGTGACCTGTAGTAACCAGTCACTCTGTGATGGGACCCTTCATGGGTGACAGTGTGACTTTTTTGTTTTAAAAAGAATTGTGGATATTACATGGATTGAAGAGGACAAGACCCCTTCTGATTATAAGTAATAAGAGTGTATGTAAAGGAGTGTTTTTTTTTTATAAATGTATACAACAGTCAGTGTGTGTCTCTTGTGTTTATTTTAATATTGTTTTACAGTTGACTACAAGCTCCAGTAGGCCCTCTGTACCCGGGCATGCTGTCACTTGTTGTTCCAGAAGTGCCATCATGCTGGGGCTTCCTTGCTTTAGTCTGCCTGTAAAGAACAATATTATTAACTTTTTGTATCATTAACTCAACATGTCCCATTTTATTTTTGTGGTCCCAACTTTCCAAGGAATTACAGTCCTGGGTTGATCAGTTTGGTGCTGGTTGCCATTATGGCATGGGGACCCCAAGCTGTGAGTCTCCCTGCTATAGCATCAACCCTCAGCTGGTTCAGTTTGCAGCTGGTTCTTGGAAAATATGGGGAACTCCACATGTTATTGTTAGGATCTGCAGTTAAGCAGATCATATTGCTTGGAGTTCCAGCCTTTGTTACTAGTGAAACACTGCACTAATTACTGCCTTCTGTGTGCAGTGTCAGGTGCACTAATTGACTCTCCTGTCTGGACACAGCCCAGGTGCACAGTAGTCTGTCATTAAGGGAGACTTGCTTTGATAGTACTCTGTCTCTGTTAAATTCCAGTCAGCCCAGAACTCCATGCCGGTGATAGAAGTTCTTTCGTACTTCCGGTTCCTGTCTCCTGCATGTCAGTTTGAGTTCCTGAAACAGTCTAGCTGTGTTTTGTTTTGGCCATTTACTCCATCCAGGTGGCTCCACCTGCATCTCATCCACACATGCTGCTTGTACATCTGGGCAGCATGGAGCGCTTCTTACCCCAGAAGCACCTATCATCACCTGGTGATCAGTGTCATCCCGGCGGCACTAGTAGAAGCTCTACGACCCAGGTGTGCTATTAAGCATACCATCGCCAGTGTCATCCCGGCGGCTCTGGTAGCAGCTCTGCATTCCAGGTGCGCTATTAAGCACACCGTCGCCAGTGTCATCCCGGTGGCACTGGTAGCAGCTCTGCGTTCCAGGTGTGCAACTAAGCACACCATCGCCAGTGTCATCCCAGCGGCACTGGTAGCAGTTCTGCGTTCCAGGTGCGCTATTAAGCACACCGTCACCAGTGTCATCCCGGTGGCACTGGTAGCAGCCTTCAACCCTGCTCTAACAGCCCCAAGGCTGCTCCACATCCACAGTCCCTTGGCCACGACTATAAAGGCCACAATCAGCCTCCAGGCCTGCTCCAACAGCCCCAAGGCTGCTTCACACCACCAGTCCCTTGGCCATGACTATAAAGGCCACAACCAGCCCTCAAGGCTGCTCCTACAGTGCACAGGCTGCATCGCATATTCTACACTTGGCCACAACTAGTTAACTGGCAGCAGTCCTCCGCAACTCTGGTCCGATTAACCACCCTATCCATAACAGTTATTTTCCAATACAAGACCAGGCTCAGGGGTCCAGGGCTGGTTATTGATTGAGGTAGCAGGCAAACATTAATATTTAGTTGCTACCAACAGAAAAATGGAAATGTGTGTTGGTAATATATTACATTTTTTAAAAGGCTTTATATTTTAGGCTATTGTTAAAGACGGTGGGTATAGGTTAGTAAGAAAGTCCAGCAACCGCCTTGAGGGTTGGTATATCTTGACTAGATGCAGCCATGTAGCAGCTTAAACAACTGATAGGATAGAGTGGCTGAAGCTTGTGAGCTTTAAGGATGTGATATAGTCTTTGGGCTGATAGCAGCCTTGAGGGCTGGAAGTGCTTTGGCTGGATATGGCCGGTGGGCCTGAAGATGAGATGCGGCCTTTAGGCCTGTAGCAGCTCTGAGTGCTGGAAGTTCCTTCGCTCGCTGCTGTAACAGAAAACTGTAGGAAATATGCTGAATTGCGACCCTTGCCACCAAGTTGACACAAGCCACTGGTGCTGGAGTGCGGCCTGTGTTGCTGGGTTGACACAAGCGCGAATACACTGACTTGCATACTGAAGATGCTGGAGTGCAGCCTGTGCCGCCAGGTTGACACAAGCGTGAGTACGCTGGCTTGCGTACTAAGAATACTAGAGTGCAGCCAGTGCTGCCAGTTTGACACAAGCGCGAGTACGCTGGCTTGCATACTAAGGATGCTGGACTGCGGCCTGTGTCGCTGGGTTGACACAAGCAGCTGACGCTGGAGTGCAGACCATGCTGCCAGGATGACACTAACGGCAGGCAGATGGTATGTGAATCGTGCCACACAGATGACACAAATGGCATATATACAAGACAAGCAGGAGGGCTGCATACTCAACTGGATTACAGGAAACAATGCCATAACCGGAAACACATGAAATGCTGTCACCAGCATCGGAACAGCATTCAAAGCCGAAAAACATGGACACAGGAGCCAATCTGGAATGATCCTAGAATGATGGACAGGAAGTAGGCGGAGTTTTCAGCGAACGCTGGCCCGGCATTCACTTTGCACAGCATTAGCAGTGCATCGGCTTGTGACAGCTATTAGTTCTTGATTAATGAAAATATTTCATAGGGTCATTTAGTTTATTAACTTACCATCCTGTCTGCCACTATGTTTCATAGATGTGCTACATACACCTTCCTAAAATATATCCATATGGCCCAATATGACATGCCATGGGCTCTGTGACTTAGCCACGCCTCGTGATTTTTCTTAAAATGTGTTACTTTAATCTGCTACTATATACAAAAATGTTTTTGCAGAAATTTTTTTGGGGAATTTATCCAATCACTACTTGTGGTGGAGCATCTTAGCCATGCTAAGCATATTGTGCCAAATGAAGCAAAAAAGGAAAGGTGTATATTCTTTTGAACTGCCATATCTTTGTGCTTCTGCTCTGTTTCTTTGCATACTTGATAATTATTAATGAATTATCAATTGCCTGTACTAGCCTGTTGCTCTGTTGTTTCTCTGGCCTGTGATTTCTGATTTGCTGTTTGGAGAAGTGTGTTGGTAACATATTATATTTTCTAATAGACATTTAGTTTTAGTCTATCAGTTCTTGATTAATGAAAACATTCTATAAAATCGCATATTTTATTAAACTGCCATCCGGTCTACCACTTCTGTGCCGCTATGTTTCAGAGATGTGCTATATTCTTTTAAACCGCTGCATGGTTGCTTAGCTTAGCCAGACAGCTTGCAACAGCCTTTTGCCAATACTGTTGAAAACAATATTGTAAAATGTGAGGTGGTCAAAATTGACTGGAAATTACTGAAAAATTATTTATTGTAGTCTATAATACTGTAGGAACAAAAATAGGTCCAAATTACATGATTTAACTGTTTTATCAATTAATAAAGAAATCCAGATCCAAAACCAAACCAAATCAAAACCAAAATAGAGATGATTTAGAACCAAAACCAAAACATGGGGTCTCTGCACATCATATATATATATATATATATATATATATATATAATATATATATATATATATATATATTTATATATGTACACATCTTTAGATATACATATATAGATATATAGATATATATATATATATATATATATATATAGCTACAGAGCTTAGGCTGGAGATATAGCCAACAGCAGACACTCAGGGGAACACTCATCAGCCATTCACTGCATTAGCAAATGGCATGAAAGCAGTTTCTCTGTGATTTCCCTGTGATTAACCACTCTGTCCAATTCTTTATTTATTTTTTCATTTTACCTTTTCATATGTAGAGATGTCTGCTAGGTAATAATTGAAGGCTAATCACACCCTTATTTAATTAGCTCTGAAATATATGGAGTGGTAAAAAATTACTCCTTTCAGGTTGTCTACATACAGTAAATGTGCAAAATTTGTACTTAATTTATATGTTTGTCTCTTATTGCCTATTACTTCATACTGGTTCTCCAATGCGTTTTGTATTGGTAGGGTACTTTGACAAGATAGTATATATCATTGACAACATACCCTTATGGTACAAAACATGTTTAACCTATTTTTGTGGTTCTAAGGGATATGGTAAATGATGGCCATTTGGTTTGTTGGGTATACAGATAATTAAACACCTCCTGGTCAATCTCTCCATTTTGTTTTGCTTTGTGTAATACACTATAAAGTTCAGTTCAAACAACTATGTAGGATTGTCAGCTAATTAATAAGAATTCTCCTTATCACCCAAAATCCTTTCTGCTTCTAAAATATATTTGTAATTGTCATGCAATACCAAACCTCCACCTTTATTTACACTCTTTAAAACAATTGTTTTATTCTGAGACAATTCTTTTCAATATATATTTTCTTGTGAGGTTGCAGTAGGTTGTCATTTTTATTATATATTTTTCTAAATCATATCTAACTGCAATTTAGAGTTACCACTAACCTGAGTATGGTCTGCAGCAGTCGGATAATTATTTTTCCATGGTTTTGTTGAATTGCATTTGATATGCTGATTGTCAAGATTTTACATTGTAGGTGTTTAATACAAAATATATTTTTATAAAGCACTAAAATTACTACACCATTAGTAATCTCCGTTTGTTTGGTGTTGGGCTATATTTCAGATTTGGAGATTATTAAAAATGGTTGGAAAAGTGCCCAAATAAATTTCTTCATCTGAATGTACTATTACGCTGAGTGGGTTGATATTGAGATAAGCATACACAAATTTGCATAAAAGTATTCACAATACTCACCTTATGTTCACAATTTGGCCATTTATTTAGTACACTTTAAGAACCTTCTTGATTTGTCATTCTATGTCTGTTTTTTAGATTCATCAGCTTTCAAGGATCTCAGAAGAGAAGCAGCTTCTTTTTAATAAACTGTCACAAACTGTGCTAGAGACCTCCGTCAGAGACCCCTGCATCTTCCCATGCGCTGGTGTCATCACGGCTTGCTTAGTCACCGGCCGCTGCTTTCAGGGGATTCCAGAGTGGGGCCTATGCCAGAAGGTGGTTCCTTGCATCCCCCCTTTTGCCTAGCTGTTCCTGCTGCCTCTCCATGCACTTCCTGTGCTTCTGCATGCCAGACATCCGGATCATGGGCACGGCCATCTTGGAGCAGGTCAGGTGATCCAACCCCATCCAGTCAGCAGCACTCTCCAGTGACTCCAGCCAATCACCATCCGGCCAGGGGTATAAAAGCCCTTTCCTGACTCTGTCTCATTGCCAGTACAATAGTGCTCTTGCTATAGCCAGACCCATGCTTCTGAGCCCTGCTGTTTCCTGTTCCAGTTCACCTGTGACTCTGTTCCTGTGTACTCCAGCCGGGAGTACTCCTGCCCAATCCAGCAAACTCCCTCCCGGAGTTCTATTCCAAGTGCTCACCCAATCCAGCACACTCCAGCCCGGAGTTCTATTCCAAGTGTTCACCCAATCCAGCACACTCCATCCCGGAGTTCTATTCCAAGTGCTCACCCAATCCAGCACACTCCATCACGGAGTTCTATTCCAAGTGCTCACCCAATCCAGCACACTCCATCCCAGAGTTCTATTCAAAGTGCTTCCCCAATCCTGCATACTTCATCCAGGAGATATATTCTACTCTACTACAGTATTCAACTAATCTACAAGTTCTACAGAATTTAACCCTGCAATTCTCCTCCACAGTACCCCCTGATCCTCAGAGACTTTTGTGTTTGTTTTAAGTATCTGCAGTTGTGCATCTGTGCACCAAGGACTTTATTTACCATCACTCCGTTAGTCCACTTTCATCTGTATGTTAACTAATTATATTAAACCATCTAAATTCAAACTCCCTTCTGGCCCAGGTGTCTCTGTCACTCAACCCAGCTCGGGTCCACCCCTTCCAATTTCCCAGCCCATGACATAAACATTACAGTACTGTCTAATTATTGTATTTAAATTATTAAAAGGTTTGGTTGTTTTTATATTTGTTTCTATTTTTGCCAGTTCCCAATTTGCTGCTATATGATGCCTTTATTTGTAGATCATACTAAAAGATCACAAAAATATTAATCCATTTTTTCTGCACTAACGAGTGGTCTAGATGATTTAGATCTGGATGATCTGTATAGCGATTTATGCCTGAAAGAAAAAAACTAAAAAGAAATGAGGTCTTGGTGCGAAGTTACTACTTTAAAAAAATACAGTATATTGAAGTTAAACATTTCCCAAAGAGTTTTGTAAATTCAGACTGAACTTTGTGGTTTATTACACAAAGCAAAACAAAATGGAGTGATTGACCAGGCAGAGTTTACTTATCTGTATACCCAATATCTCAAAATAACCACCTTTTATCATTTCCCTAATATCCTCAATAATAGGTACTCCCCACCAAGGAGACCTATCATCTCCAGTGTGGAGTCCTGTACTGCTAATCTATCTCACTGCTTGGTCTAAAATTATTGTAAAGACTCAACAGACATTCTCAAAGCTATGAGAGATTTGTCTTGCAATGACCAATATCAATATATAATGGTTGATGTACAGGCATATATTCCTCTAATTCTCATGATAGAGGAATTCCTGCCATCCAAAAAATGTTGGACCAGGATGGTACACTATATAAGAAAGAAAACTAATTTATCATTAACAGCAGTAATTTTATACTTAAGCATTACTTTTTTAAATTTAATGAGGATTAAAATATCCAGGGAGGAGAAAGTGATATATAATGATACTAATATTCTACAAAATATATAATTTAATAGATGGTATATTGATGACTTGGGAAGGTGATTCACAAAGCACTGAATGTCTTATAGAATATCTTATAAAACAGTTTAACCAAAATGATCATAATTTAAGATTCACCTATAAATTCAATCCAACCATGGTGGATTATCTTGATATCATTTTGGAAGTTAAGGCCATAGGCGAAAAGTCAATTTCCAGACTTTTCGCCAACATCGGAGGTTTTGGGTGTGAAAAAGTATTGCGCTCGTACCCGCGTATCCACGTATTCAATTCCAAATCAGAGAAAACGGGACCCGGCAAAAACGAAGTGCGCAAAAAGTCCTGTCATTTTTGGAGAAATCAGCCTGACACCCCCTAAAGATGCTGTGACATGGGGGTTCACAATGGTTACCTGCTGAAGCTATTGCGGGTCTTTAAATTGTCTCAATAGGTGCTGTTTAGCGTCTTTGAAAAAGTGATGATGAATAGCATTTAGCAAGTTTTATTTGGAAAAATGAGTAGTCCCTGCAAATTTGGGGTACATGAAAATGGGTGCAAGCATATTTTAAAGTGTCTAATGTGAACTTTTAAAAATTGTGAAAAACCCATCTGCTGCAACCACCTGCAATAAAAAAAAAACTCCTGTGGCATACTTGGGGATCTCCCCTGAGTCTATTTTGCTAGTTTAGAAGTTTGTCTCCAAACTTTGGTTTTTTTCACCCCCAATACGGAAGTACTTTTTTGTGGTGTCCTGGGTAACTTTATAAAACATTTTGACACAGTTTACCTTTGGGGGACAGTCCAAGGGGTGCTGGGTGGTTTCTGGAATTATGTACCCCAAAACCCCAATTCTGCACTTTTTCTCGACACCTATTCATATAGTAGGTGATACTTTTTCGCAGGGTTCTATCCACTGACTTTCTGCACCAGTGAAAAAGTCGGAAGAATTGCAGTACACATTGGAGAAAATGACGGCATCATTGAAAAAGTATCATTGCTAGCGGCTTTTCGCCGGCAATTGAATATGGCCCTTAATTTGAATAGCAGAATACTAACTAACATATATTTTTTAAATTAAATAAACTCCAGCAGTTTAATACACATGGACAGTTGTCATTTAAAGCTATGGAAGGAAAACATATTGTTTTCAAAGTTTATTTGAATTATAAAAAATTGTTCCGATGCTGCAAATTTGAATCCCAATCTCAGTTTACTAACCACTTAACTAGCTAATATTTTTTCAAAAAATGTCCCCAAATTTGAAAATTATAGTAATAATAACTATTTAAACTTGATTTAATATATATTTTTAACAAAAATGTAAAATCACATTTAATTAGCTATTTATTATATAATGTTCGAATAATATGATGTACTATTTTGGGGACATTTTAAAAAAAAAAAGGCTTTATACTGTATTTTTAAAAACCCTGCTAGCTGGGGGGAAGGAACAAGGGACAGGTATGCATGTGTGTGTGTGTATATATAATATCTCAATAAAATACTTTAGTGCATGAGGATTGAATGATAAAATTATTTGGTCTGCATTCCTATAATAGATTTTGATGCTGAGGATAGTATATAATGTCTAAGGGCATACATAGTTGCTAATAGGGCCACATATATGTATTTAACATTACTAGTGGATTAGTCCCTTATAATTAGGGGTGTGCACCGGCCACTTTTCGTGTTTTGTGTTTTGGTTTTGGATCTGGATCTTTCTTCGTGTTTTGGATCTGGATTGGTTTTGCCAAAACCACCCTTCCGTGTTTTGGGTTCTGGGTTTTGTGTTTTGGATCTGTATTTTTTTTTTAAAAAGCATAAAAACAGCTAAAATCACAGAATTTGTTGGTTTCTCTGCTCCTATGCTATTATTAACCTCAATAACCTTAATTTCCACTCATTTTCAGTCTATTCTGAACACCTCACACCTCACAATAGTGTTTTCATGTCCAAAAGGTTGCACCGAGGTAGCTGGATGACTATGCTAAGCGACACGAGTGGGCGGCACAAACACGTGACCCATCTAGGAGTGACACTGCAGTGGCAGACAGGATGGCAGTTAGAAAAACTAGGCCCCAAACTGTACATAATGCAAAGAAAAAAAAGAAGTGCAAGATGGAATTGTCCTTGGGCCCTCCCACCCACCCTTATGTTGTATAAACAGGACATGCACACTTTAACAAATCAATCATTTCAGCGCCAGGGTCTGCCACACAACTGTGGCTGAAATGATTGGTTCGTTTGGGCCCCCACAAAACAAGCTGGCAATTAATGTGTCCCTGCACAAACTGGCTCTACGGAGGCAAGATGTCATCCTCATCCTCCTCATCCACCGATTCCTCACCCTCTTCAGTGTGTACATCCTCATCCTCACAAAGTATTAACTCGTCCCCACTTGAATCCACCACCACAGGTCCCTCTGTACCTTCTGGAGGCTGGTCTCCCTGGAAGAGCTGATAATTCATTTTGATGAACATCATCTTCTCCACATTCTGTGGAAGCAACCTCCTACGCCTTTCGCTGACAAGGTTCCCGGCTGCACTAAACACTCTTTCGGAGTACACACTGGAGGGGGGGCAACTCAGGTAAAATAGAGCCAGCTTGTACAGGGGCCTCCAAATTGCCTCTTTTTCCTGCCAGTACAGGTATGGACTGTCTGACATGCCTACTTGGATGCTGTCACCGATGTAATCCTCCACCATTCTGTCAATGGTGACAGTATCATATGCAGTGACAGTAGACATGTCAGAAATTGTTGCCAGGTCCTTCAGTCCGGACCAGATGTCCAAACTTGGTCCTGCCTGCCCTGCATCACCGCCAGCGGGTTGCTTAGGATACCTAAGTTTTTTCCTGGCAGCCCCAGTTGCGGGAGAAAATGAAGAAGGAGCCGTTGACGTGTCACGTTCCGCTTCAGCTGACAGTGTGTTCACCAGCAGGTCTTTGCACCTCTGCAGGCTTGTGTCGGCCGGAAAGAGAGACACCACATAGGCTTTAAACCTAGGATCAAGCACGGTGGCCAAAATGTAGTGGTCTGATTTCAACAGATTGACCACCCTGGAATCCTGGCAAAGCGAATGAAGGGCTTCATCCACAAGTCCCACATGCCAAGCGGAATCGCTCCGTCTTAGCTCCTCCTTCACTTTCTCCAGCTGCTTCTGCAAAAGCCTGATGAGGGGAATGACCTGACTCAAGCTGGCTGTGTCTGAACTGACTTCACGTGTGGCAAGTTCGAAGGGCTGGAGAACCTTGCACAACACGGAAATCATTCTCCACTGCGCTTGAGTCAGGTGCATACCCCCTCCTTTGCCTATGTCATAGGTGGATGTATAGGCTTGTATGGCCTTTTGCTGCTCCTCCATCCTCTGAAGCATATAGAGGGTTGAGTTCCACCGGGTCACAACCTCTTGCTTCAGGTGATGGCGGGGCAGGTTCAAGAGTGTTTGCTGGCGCTCCAGTCTTCGGCACGCAGTCGCTGAATGGCGAAAGTGGCCAGAAATTTTTCGGGCCACCCAAAGCGTCTCCTGCACGCCCCTGTCGCTTTTCAGAAAATTCTGCACCACCAAGTTTATTGTGTGAGCAAAACATGGGACGTGCTGGAATTTGCCCAGATGTAATGCCCGCACAATATTGGTGGCGTTGTCAGATATCACAAATCCCCAGGAGAGTCTAAGTGGGGTAAGCCACTGGGCGATGATTTCCCTCAGTTTCTCTAAGAGGTTGTCGGCGGTGTGCCTCTTACTGAAACCGGTGATACAGGGCGTAGCCTGCCTTGTAACGAGCTGGTGTTTCTGAGATGCTGCTACTGGTGACGCTGCTGCTGTTGCTGCGTAAGGTGATACATCTACCCAGTGGGCTGTCACAGTCATATAGTCCTTAGTCTGCCCTGTTCCACTTGTCCACATGTCCGTGGTTAAGTGGACATTGTGTACAATGGCATTTTTCAGGACACTGAGGACACTTTTTCTGACGTTTCTGTACAGTCTCGGTATCGCCTGCCTAGTGAAGTGGAATCTAGACGGGATTTGGAACCGGGGACACACTACCTCCATCAATTGTCTAAATCCCACTGCACTAATGGCGGATACCGGACGCACGTCTAACACCAACATAGCAGTCAAGGCCTCAGTTATACGTTTTGCTTCAGGATGACTGCTGTCGTACTTCATCCTCCTCGCTAAGGACTGTTGGAGGGTCAATTGTTTAGTAAAAGTAGTGGTGTTCCTACTTCCTCTCTGGGATGATGAACGACTCCCAGCAGCAGCAACTGCAGCAGCGGCAGCAGTAGGCGTAGCAATGCAGGATCCTCCAGAGGAATCCCGGATAGGAGAGTCAGTCATGCCAGTGACATGGCCTGCAGGACTACTTCCGATCCTGACTAAGGAGGAAATTGACGAGGAGGGAGTTGACGGTGTGGTTTGCAGGCGCTTGGATACAACAGGACAACGGGATTTAGGTGTCCCTGGACTGCTTACGGTCTTAGCCAAAGTTTCTGAACTTGACAGTAACTTTTTATGAACGCGCTGCAGGTGCCGTATAAGGGAGGATGTTCCTAGGTGGTTGACGTCCCTACCCCTACTTATTTCACCTTTACATATGGTACATATGGCAAGACAGTTGTTGTCCGGATTTGGATAGAAATATTGCCAGACCAAAGAGGTGGAATGTTTGGTCTTCTGCCCAGGCATGACCGTGATGGGCTTTTTCATCCCACGGACAACAACTGTCTCCCCCGGAGCCTGATTTAAACAAACCACATCACCATCAGAATCCTCCTCGCCAACTTCCTCCTCAGCGCCAGCTACACCAGTATCCTCATCCTGTTGTACTTCAACAGTGACATCTTCAATTTGCATATCAGCAAGTGGACTGTGGGTGCTCCTTTCAGCACTTGCAGGGGGCGTGCAAATGGTGGAAAGAGCCACCTCTTCCCGTCCAGTGCTGGGAAGGTCAGGCATCGCAACCACCACCACACTTGGACTCTCCTTGGGGATTTGTGATATCTTCTTAGAAAGCACAGTTCTTCGCTGTGCTTTTGTCAGCTTAACTCTTTTGATTTTTTTAGTGGGAGGAGGGCTTCCATCGTCATGTGAAGCTGAACCACTAGTCATGAACATACTAGGGATCGACCTTAGCCGTTCCTTGCCACTCCGTGTCATAAATGGCATATTGGCAAGTTTACGTTTCTCTTCAGCTGATTTAAATGTCTTTTTCAAGGTCATTTTCCTGAACTTTGCCATTTGGGATTGTATGTGCCCTCTACTATGACATTGGGCATCGGCCTTGGCAGACGACGTTGATGGCATGTTATCGTCTATGTCATGACTAGTGTCAGCAGCTTCAGCACTAGGAGGAAGTGGTTCTTGATCTTTCTCTATTTTATTTTTATCGGAGAAAGTTTGGTCCTCCATTTATGTTATACCGATTTGATATATACGTGCGGCTAAACACAGAAAATAATTTTTTTTTTGGTTTGGACTGGAGTGTACTTTGTGGGTTACAGCACCCTTTAACGGTCAAGCCAGCCGGCCCTTTACTTATGACACAGGCGCACTCTTGGCACTACTTTGTTGATGCACGTGCGGCTACTGCGCACACAATTCACAAACACAGAAAATAATTTTTTTTTGGTTTGGACTGGAGTGTACTTTCGGGGGTTACAGCACCCTTAACGGTCAAGCCAGCCGGCCCTTTACTTATGACACAGGCGCACGCTTGGCACTACTTTGTTGATGCACGTGCGGCTACTGCGCACACAATTCACAAACACAGAAAATAATTTTTTTTGGGTTTGGACTGGAGTGTACTTTCGGGGGTTACAGCACCCTTTAACAGTCAAGCCAGCCGGCCCTTTACTTATGACACAGGCGCACGCTTGGCACTACTTTGTTGATGCACGTGCGGCTACTGCGCACACAATTCACAAACACAGAAAATATTTTTTTTTTGGTTTGGACTGGAGTGTACTTTGGGGGTTACAGCACCTTTTAATGGTCAAGCCAGCCGGCCCTTTACTTATGACACAGGCGCACGCTTGGCACTACTTTGTTGATTCACATGCGGCTACTGCGCACACAATTCACAAACACAGAAAATAATTTTTTTTTGGTTTGGACTGGAGTGTACTTTCGGGGGTTACAGCACCCTTTAACGGTCAAGCCAGCCGGCCCTTTACTTATGACACAGGCGCACGCTTGGCACTACTTTGTTGATGCACGTGCGGCTACTGCGCACACAATTCACAAACACAGAAAATAATTTTTTTTTTGGTTTGGACTGGAGTGTACTTTCGGGGGTTACAGCACCCTTTAACGGTCAAGCCAGCTGGCCCTTTACTTATGACACAGGCGCACGCTTGGCACTACTTTGTTGATGCACGTGCGGCTACTGCGCACACAATTCACAAACACAGAAAATAATTTTTTTTTTGGTTTGGACTGGAGTGTACTTTGGGGGTTACAGCACCCTTTAACGGTCAAGCCAGCCGGCCCTTTACTTATGACACAGGCGCACACTTGGCACTACTTTGTTGATGCACGTGCGGCTACTGCGCACACAATTCACAAACACAGAAAATAATTTTTTTTGGTTTGGACTGGAGTGTACTTTCGGGGGTTACAGCACCCTTTAACGGTCAAGCCAGCCGGCCCTTTACTTATGACACAGGCGCACGCTTGGCACTACTTTGTTGATGCACGTGCGGCTACTGCGCACACAATTCACAAACACAGAAAATAATTTTTTTTTGGTTTGGACTGGAGTGTACTTTGGGGGTTACAGCACCCTTTAACGGTCAAGCCAGCCGGCCCTTTACTTATGACACAGGCGCACGCTTGGCACTACTTTGTTGATGCACGTGCGGCTACTGCGCACACAATTCACAAACACAGAAAATAATTTTTTTTTGGTTTGGACTGGAGTGTACTTTCGGGGGTTACAGCACCCTTTAACAGTCAAGCCAGCCGGCCCTTTACTTATGACACAGGCGCACGCTTGGCACTACTTTGTTGATGCACGTGCGGCTACTGCGCACACAATTCACAAACACAGAAAATAATTTTTTTTTTGGTTTGGACTGGAGTGTACTTTGGGGGTTACAGCACCCTTTAACGGTCAAGCCAGCCGGCCCTTTACTTATGACACAGGCGCACGCTTGGCACTACTTTGTTGATGCACGTGCGGCTACTGCGCACACAATTCACAAACACAGAAAATATTTTTTTTTTTGGTTTGGACTGGAGTGTACTTTCGGGGGTTACAGCACCCTTAACGGTCAAGCCAGCCGGCCCTTTACTTATGACACAGGTGCACGCTTGGCACTACTTTGTTGATGCACGTGCTGCTACTGCGCACACAATTCACAAACACAGAAAATAATTTTTTTTTTGGTTTGGACTGGAGTGTACTTTCGGGGGTTACAGCACCCTTAACGGTCAAGCCAGCCGGCCCTTTACTTATGACACAGGCGCACGCTTGGCACTACTTTGTTGATGCACGTGCGGCTACTGCGCACACAATTCACAAACACAGAAAATAATTTTTTTTTGGTTTGGACTGGAGTGTACTTTCGGGGGTTACAGCACCCTTTAACGGTCAAGCCATCCGGCCCTTTACTTATGACACAGGCGCACGCTTGGCACTACTTTGTTGATGCACGTGCGGCTACTGCGCACACAATTCACAAACACAGAAAATATATTATTTTTTTAGCACTTGGGGGGAGCACCCCTGATGGACAGAGCACCCCCTGGACAACACTACAGCACTCCTTTAGGACTGGGACACTGCACAGGACTTTGGAGTGGACACAGCCCCTATGGAGAACTGACTGCACAACACAGTCCAGCCAGCCCCTATGGACTTTGAAGTAGTGGACACAGCCCCTATTAACAACAGCAGCACAGCACAACACAGCCAGCCCCTATGGACTTTGAAGTAGTGGACAACAGCAGCACTACACTACACTACACTACACAGCCCTAACTCCCACCCTCCCTCTTCACTGTCCACAGCCGAGTGAGAAAATGGCGCCGACGCGGGTACCTTATATAGGATCCAAAACCCGCGAGACTCGGAAGGCGGGATGATGACGTTTTGCCTCGATTTCAGATCCGAGTCAGGCGGGAAAAGTCGAGCCTGACTCGGATCGGACTCGGATCGGGGGGGCTCGGGGGGGTTCGGATTTCAGAAATCCGAACCCGCTCACCCCTACTTATAATACTTGTTGATATAATATGATTAGTAATATTTTTTTCATTATGGATGCATTTAGTGTAGTATATGTATACTGTACATTTGTCCATGTTTTATATTTTTCCTTAACAGAGAATATTTTTTGTTGCTCCTATTGAGACCCTCATGTTGTATATAGCAACAAGAGGGGTGTTTGTTTTGGATGCATATGTATTATTGAGTACCACAGTATATTTCTTCTATGTGGTCTATAGTTGATCTGTTTAATGTTGTTGTTTTTGTATATATGTTCTTCTGTAGTATATTAGTTTGTAATTTTTGATTACTTATGATAGTGTTTTTTTACAACAATGAATGTGTTTTGCATCCTATAACTTCTAATGTCCAAATATCTAGTTCCTAGTTTATATGTATGTTTGTAGATGTTCTTTGTGCACTTCTTTTATTATTGGATCTCTCACTTTGCCCTCAGCAGCACTCGGTGGCTGTGGCGCCATAGCGGGCTGTCCCTAGTTACCATCCCAGAAGGCATTGGGTCAAGACACGATGTGATGATGTCACCCGGAGCATGGAGGCATGAACGGGCATCCTCTTCACTTCTTCCTCTCTACTTGCTATTTAAGGTAAGCATTGTCACATCCACTGTTTTACTGTCACACCCTGATGACAAAGCCTCTCTGGCTTTGAAACATCGGCTGTATCCATGCACTAAAGTATTTTATTGAGACTGATGGAGTGCCGCCTGCTTCTTGTATTATAAGGTTGGACTGGATATATATATATATATATATATATATATATTTATATATATATATATATACAGGCAGGTGCATAAATATTGGGACATTGACAGAATTTTCATATTATGGCCTCTATTCACCACCACAATGGCTTTGAAATGAATAAACAAGATGTTCTTTAACTGCAGACTTTCAGATTTAATTTGAGGGTAATTACATCCAAATCAGGTGAACGGTGTAGGAATTACAATGGTTTCTATATGTGCCTCCCACTTTTTAAGGGGCCAAAAGTAATGGGACTATCATCTCAAAAGCTATTTCATGGACAGGTGTGGGCTATTCCCTCGTTATTTCATTATCAATTAAGCAAGTAAAAGGTCTGGAGTTGATTCTAGGTGTGACATTTACATTTGGAATCAGTTGCTGTCGACTCTCAATATGAGATCCAAAGAGCTGTCACTATCAGTGAAGCAAGCCATCATTAGGCTGAAAAAACAAAACAAACCCATCCGAGAGATAGCAAACACATTAGGTGTGGCCAAATCAACTGTTTGGAACATTCTTAAAAAGAAAGAATGCTTCGGAGAGCTCAGCAACACCAAAAGACCCAGAAGACCGCAGAAAACAACTATGGTGGATGACAGAATAATTATTTCCCTGGTGAAGAAAAACCCCTTCACAACAGTTGGCCAAATCAAGAACACTCTCCAGGAGGTAGGTGTATATGTGTCAAAGTCAACAATCAAGAGAAGACTTCACAAGAGTGAATGTAGAGGGTTCGCCACAAAATGTAAACCATTGGTGACCCTCAAAAACAGGTAGACCAGATTAGAGTTTGCCAAACAATATCTAGAAAAGCCATTACAGTTCTGGAAGAACATCCTATAGACAGATGAGACAAAGATCAACTTGTACCAGAGTGATGGGAAGAGAAGAGTATGGAGAAGGAAAGGAACTGCTCATGATCCAAAACATACCACCTCATCAATGAAGCATGGTGGTGGTAGTGTCATGGCGTGGGCATGTATGGCTGCCAATGGAACTGGTTCCCTTGTATTTATTGATGATGTGACTGCTGACAAAAGCAGCAGAATGAATTATGCAGTGTTTTGGGCAATATTATATGCTCATATTCAGTCAAATGCTTCACAGTGCAGATGGACAATGACCCGAAGCATACTGCAAAAGCAACCAAAGAGTTTTTTAAGGCTAAAAAGTGGAATGTTATGCAATGGCCGAGTCAATCCCCTGACCTGAATCCGATTGAGCATGCATTTCACTTGATGAAGACAAAACTGAATGGAAAATGCCCCAAGAACAAGCAGGAACTAAAGACATTTGCAGTTGTGGTCTGGCAGAGCATCACCAGGGATGAAACCCAGCGTCTGGTGATGTCTATGCGTTCCAGACTTCAGGCTGTAATTGCCTGCAAAGGATTTGCAACAAAGTATTAAAAAGTGAAAGTTAGATTCAGGATTGCTTAGTTTGTCCAATTACTTTTGACCCCTTAAAAGTGGAGGGCACATATAGAAAACCATTGTAATTCCTACACCGTTCACCTGATTTGGATGTAATTACCCTCAAATTAAATCTGAAAGTCTGCAGTTAAAGCACATCTTGTTTGTTTAATTTCAAATCCATTGTGGTGGTGAACAGAGGCCAAAGTATGAAAATTCTGTCAATGTCCCAATATTTATGCACCTGCCTGTATATATATATATTTTATTGTCACGATCCGGGCTGTCAGGCTGCCAGGGTCGCATATCTTACCTCGCCAGGCACTCTGGTGTGGCCCCTCCGGTGGTGGAGCGGGGTCCTGGAGAGTGGCCCTGGGCACAGGGGGTCTCCACAGACTGAGGGGGCCCATCTGGATGGAGGTGTGAGCAGGTGAACTGACAGTACTGTCACGCTGGAGACTACTGGGCACAGCCATGCTGGATTCTGGTCAGGTGTCTGGTGGGAGCCAATGAGGTCACAGCTGTCCTGGGAGTGTTTTGTAGCCTATCCTTCACTACCTGAGGGTACTAAAAGGCTGTCAAGAGGTCCTTTAGTTGCCAGTGCAATGTCTATCACAGCATAAGCTGTGAACTAGTTCCTGTGCTCCCTTGCTCCGTACTTGCTGCAGTTTCAGAGTGTCTCAGTGTAACCATCTCATAACTCTGTACCTCTCCAATACTGCGTTCCAGCCTTCCTACCTGTACCCACTACCTGCTGCAGACCAGCTGATCCCGGTTGCAGAGTACAGTCCGCATCCCTTCAGCGGTACCTCACCCTCCGTGCACCCAGTCACCTCATGAGTCATGCTCCGTTAAGACCGGCTGCCTTTCAGAATCAACAAACAAGCCTCAACTCCGCATCTGACTCCACTCTTGGTCTAAGTCCATGCCAAGCCATGACAGTTTGCACTGGCCCCATGGATTTGGCTAGTGGACAGGATCTGAGGGCTGACCTGCTCCAAAGCATCGCCAGCCGCTTGGAGGGTCTAGAGGCTTCGCAGTGGCAAATGGCCCAATTCCTACAGGAGATGTCTGTTCATCAGGACACCTTGCAGGCCTCTCTGGTCACAGTGAATATGCCTGTCACCACGAACCAGCCAGCGGTCCCTGCCAGTCCTGCACCATCCGCATCATCCCATCTGCACCTCCCAATGCCTAATAAATTAGATGGGACTTCATTTCACTTTACAGAATATGAACTTCCTGTCTCCAAAATCCAAGGTGGCCTATATTGTGTTCCTGTTGTCCGGCTCGGCTCTAGACTGGGTTTCACCCTTCTGGGAGAGGTCTGATCCTCTGTTGGATAACTTTTCTGAGTTCCTTTTAGCTTTTTGAAGGATTTTTGATGAACCAGGAAGAACTACGTCAGCAGCAGCAGCCGAGATCTGGTCTTGAGATGGATCCTCAGAAGGTACAGGCTATTTTGGACTGCTCTCGCCCCAATTCGCTGAAGGCGGTACAAAGGTTCCTGGGGTTCACAAATTACTACTGAAAATTCATCAAGGGCTTTTTCCACCCTCACGGCACCCATTTCCTCATTAACTCGCAAAGGGACGACCCCATCTCGATGGCCTCTGGAGGCTGAAACTGCCTTTCAAATCCTGAAGCAAGCATTTATTTCCGCTCCGGTGCTGAGACAACCGGACATTAACAGCCTGTTCTTCTAGAAGTAGATGCTTCCTCCGAAGTTGTGGGTGCAGTAATCTCTCAGAAATTCAAGGATAATAAATTTCATCATTGTGGATTCTTCTCAAATAAATTTTTTCTGGCTGAGAGACATTACTCCATTGGGGAGCAAGAGTTGTTGCCAATTAAATTGGCCCTTGAGGAATGGCGATTCCTCCCCGAAGGGGCTACTTTTCCCATCACCGTCTATAAGGATCATCGAAACCTGCTGTATTTAAAAAATATCCAGTGCCTCAGTCCTCGTCTGGCTCGTTGGGCAATTTTCTTTTCCCGTTTCAATTTTATTTTGACTTATCGTCCTGGTTCACTCAACCTAAAGGCAGATGCTCTCTCACATTCCTCTGAAATATCTACTGAACATATTAAAGAAACTCCAGTTCTGGAATCTAAAGTATTTGCCACTACCCATATCCAATCCCCCCCCAGGAGAACATTTGTGACCCCGGACCTACGCAAACAACTATTGAATTGGGCTCATGCCTCTCGCTTTTCCGGACATACAGGTATCCGTAAGACCATGGAATCCTACAACGGTCTTATTGGTGGCCCGCCATGAAGTCTGAAATAACAGAGTATGTTTCTTCATGTCCACAGTGTGCTCAACATAAAATATCCAGGCAGGCTCCAGCCAGTACCCTACTGCCCCTCTCTGTACTGCTCCACCCCTGGACACACTTTCCATGGACTTTGTAACTGACTTACCTATCTCCAACGGGTTCACCACCATCTGGGTAGTGGTGGATCGGTTCTCAAAGATGGTACACTATATTTCTCTAAAGAAACTGCCTTCTGCTCCAGAGCTGGCTCAATTATTTGTCGTCAATATCTTCTGTCTACATGGTCTTCCTACTGAGATTGTCTCCGATTGCAGGGTACAGTTTGTAGCAAAACTCTGGAGGGCCCTCTGTTCCATCTTTCAAGTTAAATTAAAATGCTCCACGGCCTAAAATGCTCCACGGCCCATGCTTATATTCAATTCATGTACCAAAACCCCACTGTTCAGTATTATTATTAGTTTTTGTGGTGAGTTCAGAGCCCTTGTGACTTATACTAAATATATGAACAACTGTCCATGGTGCACATCCAATATACTGTAATAGCATAATTCCCCAAAGTTGAAGGCACACAGAAACCCAGGAAACCAATGGCAATATGATCCAATTTTTAATGCAATATCAACGTTTCAAGGCTCACAGCGTTTTCATCAGTACATCAAAGAATAAAAGCAATTTATCAAAGTTATATAGGAAAGACACAGCATGCAGCCGCCCATCACTACAATCTCCGTCAGCAGGGAAATCGGGGGGCGGCATCCAGTAGATGATGTCACTGTCATCAAGGCAACCCACCATCTTGTGTCCCATACAGAAACACATCCCAAAGGTAAGCACGGCACAGGCACGCCCTATCACTATATATATCCACACCATCCAGGGACCAATGTGAACGGAGCTAAAACAAAAACAGAGCTACATTACAATTTAGGTATATAATAGTAGAATAATTTGTAGAGTGAAAAAATATCACCAAAGGAAATATAATAAACAAGTAATAACAAAATAATAAGAAAAGGAAAAAAATATGTAATAATAAGGTAAGGAATAAAAATAAGGTAAGCAAAAAAATACACAGCAAGGAGTATAATAAAATTATACATAATATATATAAGACATAATGTACTGTATATAAGAAACCCATGTGCAATTACACTATAAGGAACAGGCATGAAGTAAATAAATAGAAAAGAGGGGAGCACTCTGTGGCATTGGAGGTGTAATTATAACCAGTTTAGACTTATGTGTACTGAATTTAATATCTGAAAACAGATTCAGGGTATCGCTAGCACAATATAGATTAATAGTGAAACCCTCCAAATGTGTTTTGCACTGCTACTTCTATGTTGATGGTTGTTAACTCAGTCCGAAAATTCTGGTGGGCAATAACTGTAGGCTGGAATAAGATATAGAATACAGTCCAATATAGTTTTAATTAGGTGGGCAATAACTGTGGTCTGAAACTTGCCTTCAGTTTTTGCTCAGAATTGGTATGAATCACCGCCGGACCTAAGCCCGGTGGATGAAATACCGATGTTGGAAGGCTGGCAGTTGAAGATCCCAACTGAGATAAGTAACACCCCTTACCCTCTCCTCACCCCCCCTAACCCTCTCTTTGGGGTGCCTAGCCCTAACCTCCACCTTAGTGCCTACTGCAGTATATGGTCAGCTCCTACAAAATGCTGACCTGTCATGTTCCTATGAGTGGGTGCTTCTCACATGCTAGACACAACCCCAAAAAAGGTGCAGCCATTCTCCCAACATGCTATGTCCACTCCCTCTCCAGGGGATCCCCGGGAGGTTTGTTGTACCAGGGCCCAAGATTTCTCTTGGCAGCCCTGCATTCTCCCACCTCCTCACATGCATTGGCACCACCACACTCCTGCCAGCACCCACCAGTCCGCACTCCTCTACCACCACTGCTGAGGCTCAATGGGAAGGTGGGTGGACTGGCGGTGGCAGTATTTTGGTCTAGTCCATCAGACCATCCTCCTCTCTTCTCTATTCAGAATGCAGGGCGTGACGTCCTCACGCCCGCTGGGTGTGCCCGGAATTCTGGGAGGAGCACTGCAGTATGAGTGCTGGGGAGAGAACACAGAGCTGCACAGCTTTGTCCTGATTTGAATTTTTTTCGGTGGAGGAGGTGTCACTATGAGTTATAGCACTGGGTGACACCAACCCTAGTGACGCCTCTGTCCCTTCCTTCACCCTGTAGTAAAACATTTGACATTCCCTTCCCTCAACTGTGTAGTAACACATTTTCCTCTCTCACCTTTGTAGTAACACATTTCCTTCCCTCACTATTCAAATAGGGGTGCCACACTAACTTCCACTATTGTTTGGCATGATGCCATGACAGTTGGTGTTTAAATATGAACTGTGCTAGAGCCACGATGAGACAGTCAGGCAGAACATTGCAAAGAGGGAGGAAACATTTTAGACATTTTCACCCCCTTAGGAGTTGAATTTCGGAAAAAAACCTTACTTGTGGGCACCCATGTTAGGGAAGAAATATACTCAGTGATTTTCATGTATTTAGGTCCAAGAGTTTGGGCTGGGCATTGATGAGTCAGTGAGTCAGTCAGCTAGTGAGTCAGTCCAGACATTTGATTATATATCTGCCCGCCCATTACAGACCCGACCTTAGCCCCTGAAATACAAAACTGTAAAAAAACTGAACTCACCTGAAATTTTAATTAAAAATGTAAACAATATTGCACACTTTAGATTCATGCAAATATTCTGCTATCTTAAGTGCAGTGCATACTGTTTTAATTTGAGAGTTTTTAGAAGTGGAGATGTTGCCCACAGCAACCAATCAGATTCTGGCTATTATCTTCTAGAAGATGCTAGTTAAATGTTAATTAGAATCTGATTGGTTGCTCAGAGCAACATCTCCACTTCTAAAAACTCTCACTTTAGTAAATTTACCCCTTCAGGTCACTTCACTTTCTCATTCACTTTTTACAAAGTGGAAACATAAAAAATGTAAATGTCATCTTAGTTTCCTCTTTTATTTGCATTTTTCCTTGTACATCACCATACTTTCCCCTATCTGCAGAATTCAGAACTAAATTTAATTCATGGAATCCTTCTACCTATGCCTTAAATATTATATTTACTATATTTGTTGGCATTCCACCTACAAGTTAAAGCTACAGACAGCTCTAAAAGAGAAAACTTTAATTATGGCCATATTTTACTATAATTGCTCAACCGCCTATGATGATTCCTCAGTACAGACAATTCTAGAATCTCATACATAACTGAATATCCAAGTCACAATACTTAGTTCACTGGTAATGATTACCAAAGAAGCAAGTGTGTGATAACCTTCTTGTGTCTTTGCTTCTTCAATCAGAGAGAGTTCCATTCCTTGCATCCTATTAAGTCAGGACTTGAGGGCATCTGGATATCTTTGGAAAGAAAAATTGCAATAAAAAATTCTTATGCATTCCACGACCTAGGTTTCTGCTTATGGCCCTGCGGGTCCCAAGGGGTCTGCCGACAGGGCTGTATTATTGAGGGCATTTTTGCTTGTGCTGGGCTTGTTGAATATTTTCGGGCCTCCGGCAGGCTGTCACTGCATTGATTAGACAGCTGACAAGTACCAGCTCCAGCGCAAGCTGCTCTGTCTTCTCTCCTGCTGCTGCATGTGACCCTTCATATCACACACACAAACAGAGGAGCTAAGAAGATAGAAGGTGAGGTGAGCTGCCACCGCCCAGAGAGCATAGAAGACTTGAAGGTGAGGTGCACCTGCTACTGTCTTTACTACTGTTACTGTTTACACACACCAACATTCACCTGGTATGATCAGGGAGGGGTGGGGGGTCAGCAGGGGGGTCTCACTCTGACTGGACTCGAGGACTGCTTGCCTGCTGCAATCGGGGAGAGTGGTTCTGTGTCAGGGTGCTGACCACCTTCATAGTAGGGTGTATGTGCATCAAGTTTTCAGCTTCACTCTACCATTAGTGCAAATGGAAGGAGAGGTAGTGAGTAAACCAAAATCATGTGTGACCTAAGGCTACAGTATAATCAACAAACTGTAATGAGCTGCTGTATACTCTCACTAATACATCAAATATAACAATTTTGATGCATATCCATCTCTCATCCACTCCTAACTAACATGTTCTAATAATGGATTTCAGCACTCTACACAAGACGGAAAGTATTTTCCACTGAGTTTGAGTAAGGTACAATCCCCCTCCTCTTCCTATGTCATACTTCATTGTGTAGCTTTGGATGGCTTTTTGCTGTTTCTCCATCCACTTAAGCATTCAGTATAAAGGGTGGAGTTCCACCTCATAACTACCTCTTGCTTCAGCTAGTGACAGGGCAAATTCAACATTTCTTGCAAGTGCTGCAATTTTCTACATGCACCTGCTGACTGGAGAAAATGCACATAAATTTTAAGGTCCATAGAGACCATTCCTGCATGGCCCTGTTATTTTTTTAAATAAATTGCACAATCAAGTTAATGTGAGTAAAACATGGGACATGTTGGAATTTACCCAGCTGTAATGCTCTCACAATATTTGTGGTGTTGTCATAAATTACAAATCTAGAGGAGAGTCTAAGTGGGGTAAGCCATTTTGCAATGTCTTCCCTGAGTTTGCCAGCAGTATGCCACTTAGTGAAACCAGTTATGCACAAAATAGCCTGCCTCAGAATAATCTGTTTTTTCTTAAATGCTGCTTCTGATGTTGTTGGTGCAGCTGGAGGCAATACACCCATCCAGTGGGCTGTTATAGGCATGTAATCTTGCTTTTGCCCTGTTCCAATTGTCCACATACCTTATCTGTGGTTAAGTGGACAGTAGGTATAATGGCATTTTGGAGGACACTAATTAAGTTTTTTTTAACGTCCCTGTACAGACTGGTAATTGCTTTTCTAGTAAAGTAGAACCTAGATGGGATTTGGTAGTGGGGACAGAGGTCCTTAAGTAACTGTCTAAAACACATTGCACTAATGTCAGATATCAGATGCACACCTAATACCAGCTCAAATATCATGGGGTTGGTGATCCACTGTGAAACTGGGTGACTGCTGTCATACTTGCTCCTCCTTGCAAGGGATTGTTGAACAGTCAATTGTGTATTAGAACTACTAATTGTAGTATTCCTGGTACCCTTCTAAGATGAAGATCCACTCCCAGCAGCAGCAGGCATAGCACTCAAGGATTGTTATAAGGAATCCAGGATAGGTGAGGACTGAGTTAGCCTTATCAAATTGCATGCAGGACTACTTCTGATCATGATTGAGGATATTGTTTATGAAGGTATTGGAAGTGAAGACCAGGTGCTTGGATCCACTGCTTATGATTACTTTTTTAGCCAAAGTTTCTGAATTTTGCAAACACTTTTGATGGATTTCCTATAGATGGTGTAAAAGGAAGGCGGTTCCTAGATGGTTTGGGACCATACCTTTACTTATTATGGTATGACAATTTAAACAGATCACTTGACAATCATTGTCCAGATTTGTGTAGAAATGATTCCACACATAAGAAGTGGATTTTTTTGTTTTATGCCCAGACATGACAATGGGCTTTTCCTTATCATGGGCAAACTCTGTGTCCACTGGGGCCTGATTTACACAAACAACAGCTTCATCAACAACATCCTTATCATCAGCATCCTCATCATCAACATCCTTATAAGTGTCAGCTACACAAATATACTCCTCATCCTGGTGCACTTCCATGGCAGCATCCTCAATTTCTATGTCAGCATGTTGACTTGTGATGCTCATCCCCATGTTTGTATAGGATGCTCAAGTGGTGGAAGGAGGCTCCCCTGAGTACAGTATTGGAAAGGTCAGGCTCACACATGGCACCCGCCAACACACTTAGACTTTCCTCAGGGGTTTGTGACATTTATGGGCGCACAATTGGTTCTGGTGCCTTTATGATTTAATTTTTTTTAAAACATCTACAGGGAGAAGGGCTTACATCATCATAAGAGGCAGAACCACCAGTCATAAATAAATTCCAAGGCCTATGCCTTTCCAACCACTTCGTGTAGTGAAAGGCATATTGCAAGTTTATGTATTTCTGCATATAACTTTCCCTTTGATGTTTTTTTCTCTACCATTGTAAAAGATTGCTTCTTTGATTTTAGATGCCCTGCCTTAAGCCCTGTATGCCATTGGGCATCAGCTTTAGTAGATTATGTAGACAAACTAGTATTGTTATGACTGGTAGCACTGGCAGCAGCTCCAGCACTAGTATGTGGTTCCTGCTTTCCTTTCTCAACTGATCGTTCTCTATATCTAATGAAGTGGGGTACAGCACATACATCAATTTGTACCAATTTTATATATTACACTGTAGTATCAATGACATTCAGTGTCACAATATTTTTTATGAATTAGAAAATAATAACACACTTCGCTACCACTTACAGTGCCATGATATTATTTTTGATTATGAATAACACACTGCGCTATGACCTATAGTGTCATAATACATGGATGATAAACTGCGGTCTGGCTGGCAGTGTCGCTGAACAAAAATAGCATAGCTAGCACACACCAAAAAAATGGAAAAAAATATCTTTTTTTTATTTTGTGGAATGATAATTTTATTTAACTTTTATTTTTTTTACACTGGGGAAGAGCACCCCTGGATTAACAGAGCACACATGGATGACACAGCACCCCTTTATGTACTGCATCCCTAGCTCCTTGATGGAAAGGACAACACAGCAGCACCCCTTTATGTACTGCAGCACCCCTTTATGTACTGCAGGTCCAGCCCCTTATGGACAACACAGCAGCCCCCCTTTATGTACTGCAGCCCCAGTCCATTTATGGACAACACAGCAGCACCCCTTTATGTACTGCAGCCCTTTTTTATGTACTGCAGCCCCAGCACCTTGATGGACTGGAAAACACAGCAGCCCCCTTTTATGTACTGCAGCCCCAGCCCTTTATGTACTGCATCCCCAGCCATTTATGGACAACACAGCGGCAGCCCTTTATGTACTGGGAAAGAAAATCCCTGGATTGACAGAGAACTCCTAGATGACACAGCACCCCTTTATGTACTTCAGCTCTAGCCCCTTTATAGGCAACACAGCATCACCCCTTTATGTACTGCATCCGAAGCCCTTTGATGGACAGGACACAACAGCAACACCCCTTTATGTACTGCAGCCCCCATATATGTACTGCAGCCCCAGTTCCTTTATGGACAACAAAGCAGAACCCCTTTATGTACTGCAGCCCCTATTTATGTACTGCAGCCCTAGCCCCTTTATGGACAACACAGCAGCACCCCTTTATGTACTGGGAAAGAAAATCCCTGGATTGACAGAGAACCCCTAGATGACACAGCACTCCTTTATGTACTTCAGCTCTAGCCCCTTTATAGACAACACAGCATCACCCCTTTATGTACTGCAGCCCAAGCTCTTTGATGGACAGGACAACACAGCATCACTTCTTTATGTACTGCAACCCAAGCCCTTTGATGGACAGGACAACACAGCAACACCCCTTTATGTACTGCAGCCCCCCTATATGTACTGCAGCCCCAGTCCCTTTTTGGACAACAAAGCAGAACCCCTTTATGTACTGCAGCCCCTATTTATGTACTGCAGCCCTAGTCCCTTTATGGACAACACAGCAGCACCCTTCTATGTACTGCAGCCCCTTTTTATGTACTGCAGCCACAGCCCCTTTATGCACAACACAGCAGCACTCCTTTATGTACTGCAGCCCCAACCCCTTTATGCACAACACAGCAGCACTCCTTTATGCTGGCATTGCATAAAAATCATTAATCATAATGCAACAAACCTTTGTAAATGTACTGCACTCACTCTGGTATCTGTTGTTGAAATAAAAAGGACACTTGCACCCTCCTAGGACTGCAAAATTATCACTCATGTAGAGTAAATAGTAATTACTGTATACTGTTTCTTTTTCTTGCTCTAAGGGTAGTTGTGCAGTTACAGTTAATTGCTAGTATTAATTCAGAACAAGTGTTTACTTTAACAAATCTTTAAAAAAAACACTAACCTTTAAATGAAAATATCTAGGTATGATCCATGAAGGTATTATACATTGTTCAATATTAAGCAAGCATTTTTCTGCAACTCTATTAAAAATAAATTCAAAGTATTGCTTTCCTCATTACAAAACGATGAAGTTAATCCAACATCTTTAAAAGTGTCCTGATCGATTTTAAAACATGTCAAGAAGTTAATATTGCAGTCATTTGAGTTATTGTGTAATCCCTGGCTCGAACTCAGTATATGAATTCATCAATGCACAAAGTGTATTGTTGCTAAGCAAGTCTGCCAAGCGTTAAATAACTCTTTGGGCAAAATTTACTAAGCGGCGGGTTCTAAATCCTGGCGGTTTGGTGTCAGTTTGAAAGTGGGTTCTATTCTGTTCTAAACCACGGGGGTTAGGTGGCGGTTTTGCAGCAGTTTCTAAATGACAGCCCTGTTCTATTCTATTCTAAAATGTGTTTTGACAGCAGTTTTGCAGCGGCTTTGGCCTTAGTAAATCTGCAGATAGCAAAACCTCCGTCTAAACACATTTTAGAATAGAATAGAACAGGGCTGTCATTTAGAAACTGCTACAAAACTGCCACCAAACCCCTGGGGTTTAGAACAGAATAGAACCGGCTGTCAAACTGCCAGCAAACCGCAGGGTTTTAGAACCTGCCGCTTAGTAAATTTTGCCCTTTGTCTTCTTTTTAAGACAATTCCCTACTTTCAAAAATGGTATACTGCTGCACAGGAGGGAAAGGAAACATGGTGGTATATTTAGCTAAATATGTACGATCAAGTTTTTTATGTATATTATACAGCTCAGTAATATTCAGGCTTTTTCTATACTAATATAAATAATGGATGTACAATACATGTATCTCAGGCTGTAAAAAAGTATAGAAATAACTTACATTATATCAGTTTACTGTCTTGTATAAAACTTCACAGATCCTAAATAGTCATAATTCTTCCCCATGGCTATGCGCCTACTGTAATTATTGTATACTAAAATAATAGAAGATGGAATCCCATAAAAGAAATATAAAAGTACAATCAAGGGCTCTATGCAAGAATCCTGAGTGGAGCACAAAATTGAGGTCTCAAGTATGGAATACACAAATGTTCCATAGAAAAGCTTTAAAAATTATCTCACATGGGCCAGGAGGTCTAATTGCTATGTGCTTTTTAAATGTCCAACAACAGCATAAAGTAAATTAAAAATTAGAAAAAGGACGGAGAGAGAATGTAAAGAAGAAAAAGGGAAAGAAAAAGGAAATGTAAATTAGTCAAAAACAGCAAACATAGATAATAGACCCATAAAAGTCAGCAATAAATTATTCTAAATACCAGGTACAAAACAGGCTCAAAAAATTAATCAGTTTAGGTTAGAGCAGGTAATAAGGACCAAGACGTATTTTCAAATACTTTCATTAAGTAATCAAAGGAGGCAGGAGGCTTGTGTCAATATAAACCTGCCATTTGTTATAGAACTTCTTAACATCTGTCCCAATGTTTCATAAAGCAGTTCATCTGTCAAAATATAAAACTATGAGTAGATTTGCTTTCACCACATTCAGTGAGGGAGGATTATAGAGAGCCATTTGGACAATATTGCTTTTCTAGCTTGAGTTATAACCATTGTGAGGAAGTGAATTTTAGGGAACTGCCAAACATTATGAAAATACTGTATATAGCTGAGGATGCTCTACATATCAGACAGGCACTGGATACCTCCTGGAGTATGTAGTGTCTCTGGAATTGAGATACATAAGTTCAATTGAGAAACTTAATATTCCTGCAATTTAGCAGAGACAACAAAGCGCACAGATTGTTCCAAAGAATGTATGAAACATTCTGGTGCATCTAGCCCTGGAAAATCACATTTACACGCATCCCACACCATAAGCGTTGTATATTAACAGGTAGAATATCCTGATATAGAAGCCATATTTAAAATGTTCAGGTAATAGTAAGGGTAAGCAGGGAATGTAGGAGGTTTGTGGTATTGGGAAGAGAGGAATTGCTAGAGGGTAATTCACTAAAGATTTAGTGCCAAACTTTGAGGTATAAAAATAATTATTAATTAGAAATGTTGTACATCTCCTTGATCTGCTAGAAGGAGTATAGCTGACCTCCATGGTTCAAAACATTATGGATTGCTGCAATTCCCTTAGTCTGCTAAACCATATTGTGGCAAATACTGTAGAGAGCGATGGTTCCAAGTCTGGATTACCCCAAAGTGTTGTCAATTTGGTAAAATAGGGGTTGGACTAAAGATATTTATTAATGGCTAGCCAGGCTATGTTAGTGTTTTAACAAGAATATTGTTGAGGGTCCCTGAGCAGTTTGTAAAAGGGCTGCTGGAGAATTTGGGGAATATAGAGAGTCCTCAAAATTTTGGTTCGTAAAATGGTAATTCCCCAAACATAAATCAAATATATATCTAAAAGTGGCCATCTGAGAGAAGACTACTATGTCAGGGAGACCAAGTACACCATTAAGTTTGGGTTGGATGAGTCTGATCATAGCAATTAAACATGAGATAGCCACTGTACAGAGTGCAATATTTGCTTGTGTGAGAAAAATAGAGAGCACCTGAAGCATCTGGGGATAAGCTAATTTAGGAAAAACTTTACTTTAAAGCATTGAAATTTTTACCTAGTATTGATAAGCAGCGTATTGTGCAGTAGGGGTAGGATGCTTGAGTCCACAATCTATTAACTTGTGGCTGCTGGACTGGGTCTGTAGACTGTTAGCAGTATGTCACTAGGTGTTCATATACAGTATATGTCCAGTTGGTAAACAATGCAATTGGCTAGAGTGTATAATGGTTTTAAGCTTGTTGTGCAGTATGTTGGTGCTGGTTTATACACATGTAGTACAGCTTAACCAGGTCTTAGGTTTATTTTACCAGATAGAAACAACATGTAGTATATAGACAGAGTAATTTAAAGGTATAATAACTGTATATAGCAGACAGGAGCACTAGGGGTCTGCTTGGTATTCCCGATGCGGTACATCCCAAAACTTATTGGGTACATACTGGCATTAATAATGCCAGTATGTACCTAAAAATGCACAACTGACAGCTGTCCCAATAAGAGCTGCGCTTTTTGATAGAGGGACTTCCAGAGGGACTTATAAAACACATGCCACAGGTGATAATGGGAGGGATCAGATTGGATCCTTCTTAGTGCAGGACGTGTAAAAAAGTCCATATGTTTCTATTGGGCAATGCCATCTAAAGAATGTATTTCATGATCGAGCTTGGTACATATGGAAAATGAAACCAAATTCCGAAAATGGCAGTTTTATTTTAAAGGTCTGTCTGTATTCATGTGTCATGACTCTGGGGAAATTGGTCTCCAATGATGGAACAGGCTTTGCAGGCAGTAATACTGGCAGCACAAACTGAGGAGGTCTTAGATATGTTTTCCTCATATGATGGCACAAGACACAAGCAGATCAGAAGAATAGAACTTTAATGACAACAAGAATGGTTGGAGGGAATAGTGGTATAAGCACAGAACCAGTCCAGGTAATACATAATAATATACCACTAGACAGATGCTTGAAACGATTCATGAATGACTGAAGACTGTATGCTGAAGCATTGGGTTGAACCCAGGTAAAAGACAAAGTTCTAGGAGCAAAGTGCTGAGCTATGCTCAGTAATAGCAAGAGTACTTGGAGCCAGATGCTGAACTGTGCTAAGTGGTTAGCAAGAGTTCTTGGAGCCAGGTCCTGAGCTGTGTTCAGTAATTAGCAGAAGTTCTTGGATCAAGGTGCTGAACTGTGTTCAGTAATAACCAAAAAGTTTTTAGAGCAAGGTGCTGAGCTATACTCAGTAAATAGCAGAAGTTCTTGGAGCCAGTAAGTGTACTGAGTCAGGATTAAACAAAGATCTGTCAGGAGCCAAAAGGAAACCTTTAGGAGACGTTGCACAGACACTGACACTGACTGAGTGTCCAGGATGGACTTATATACCCTGTGCCTGCTGCTGGTTCGTCACATACAAACAGCTGATCCCAGGAGAGAATTAGGATGGTGTTAAATGTGTTGTGCAGTATGTTGGTGGTAGTGGCAGTTAGTCTACACATGGTACAACTTAACCAGGTCTGAAGTTTATTTAACCAGGTAAAAACAACATGTAGTATAGAGACACAGGGATGTACAGGTATAGTAAGTAACTGTATAGAGTAGTCTAGAATGCAAGGGTATTGCAGGAGCACTGTGGTGCACTGGGTGGTATGATGACAAACATCTTGGTCATTAATGATACTATGCACCTCTATGGCAGTGGTAATGATATATGAAGAAATAATATAAACACCTAATGGATGTATGTAGATGATACCAGCCTAATGTAAGCAAAATAGGCCTTGCACAGAGCGTTGCTTAGCCTGGAGATGTGATGTGACCAAATTGAAATCTCCTCATAACAATAAAGAGGCATCAGCAAAGGGGTAAAGCAAAATAAAAAGGGACAGAAAAAAAATCTTATAATATATGATAGGGACATAAATGTTACAAAAAGTATATAGTGTACCCAAAACCTTAGAATGGAGCAAAACATATCAACCTCCTGGTTTGAATACCTGTTGCAAAAAGCAAACCCTTGCAAGTAAATATAGTCAAACTATGAGATTGTTTCCAAGAGGAGAAAACAAACACTTTTTGTTTCAGCATAGAAAGTTTGAGATGTTCTGCATCTGTCAAATGGGTTTTCTGCAAAAAAAGGAATATCTGCTCATTACAAATTAAAATAAGATAATTTTGCATCATTTCACAGGGGGGTTAACAACAAATACATAGCCCAGCCATTAGGGAATCTAAAACTAGACATGCAGTGGAGATCTTACCTGTGGGCAATAGACATATCATATTACAATAATTGATAATAACAGCAAAGTGACTAGTTTAAAAACTGTAAGAAAAGGACAGGGAAGACAAGGGTGAGTAGAGAGAGTTAGAGAGAAAAGGTAGAAAGAAACCCAGTCGAGGAAAAGAGGATTCCCAGGATCCACAGAAAATATGGATCAACGATAGTCAGCAGTAGAGCTGTCTACCTATTTTGTAAGAAAACAGGTAAAGGTAAAAAATAGAAGGATCTCTCAGGTGGCACACAACCACACCGTAATATGAGGGGTAGCAGTGAGGTAGCCAAGAGACCTAAAATGAGGAGACTAACATTAAATATGAAATCTACCGGTGATAACAAGTTAACCAAGCTAAGCGGGCAGAGGTAGAATTGTGGAAGCAGATAATAATCCATAAACATTGGGATATGAATAACAGAGCAAAAGAAAATATTGTCTGAATGCATGTAAACTGATAGGAAAGAAAAAATGGAGACAAAGAGGTGCAGGAAAATTATACTTGGCAAATGAAACAAATCAGTTTACTGTTCGGCAAGATGCAACAAATCTTCTTGTAAGAATGCTGCGGCATCTTTAAAGATGGCAATGTCTGTGTGTTCTGTGTCCCAAATCTGTATGTTCCAGCCACATCGGACATTGCAATACAAGGTCCATTATGACTAGGACAGCTGAACACTTACAACAAATAAGAGTCAAATTATCCCTAGTATGGGCACAGTGAACACTAAAGAGAGATATCAAGCAAGCCTCTTGAGGTAGTCTGATGAGACAGTTTCTGCAAATTCCAAACATTTTTCCACCAAGAAGGCTTTAGCATCCCCTCAGCCAAGGTAAAGTCTTTAAACTGCTTGCCTTTAAAATGGTTCCCAAACTTTCTCCCTGCTTGGCACCCTTATTTTTTCAGAATTTTTTTGCGGCACCCTTAAGCCAAGGGTCACACAGACACATACAGGCAGGGTCATACATACATACGACACACAAGCAAGGTCACACATACATACATACATAGGTACATACATACATATAAACAAACACACAGACATACACACAGGCATGGTCACACAGACATACACACAAGCAGAGTCACACATATATACAAACATACATACATCAGGGTCTCACATACATACGAACATGCAGGCAGATTGCAGTACCTCTATCACCTTGCTTGATGTGGAACCAGCAGCTCCTTACTCCATGCTGTACTCCTGCATGTGCTGAGCTCCATTGATCATGGCTCAGCACACGCTCCTCTGACCCTGAGTGTCACCAGCATAAAGCAGCAGGAAGGAAGATCTGGTGCTGCCTGCTGCTTTGTATTCTGGCCGACACCTGGTCCTTTCCTAATGTGGTTCTCTCAAAATCAGGAGAACCACATTGCTACAGAGACTGGCTAAGGAGAACTATAGCTTAAAAATAAAATATGATTAAATGCCTGGTAGTATACGGGCTTGCGCTGCACCCCTGTGAGTGCAATGCAGCACCCCAGAGTGTCGTGGCACACAGTTTGGAAAACACTGCTATAACTAATTTCCATTGGGCCTGAAACAACTTAGAGGAAATAGTTGTCATTTCTTTTCTTGCCTGGTTAACCTCCATAGAATAATCTCAGAGCATAAAGTGAACCATCCAATCCCATCCAATCAATTTTTCCCAGTTAATGGGCTGCAGTCCAGACTACCACTTTAGAAGCAAAATTTAGTCACCTAAAGATCATGGAACAGGGGTGTAAAGAATCATGGTCTAAAACCTCCAACAGACTATTCCAGTGATTATCGCTCACCTGAATGTTCACCTGATCAGCCTCTGGTTCCCTGATTACCTGTTACCACTCCCTATATATTTCCAGGCCTTGGAAAGACTCATTGCCTGAACAACTATGTTCCTTCCTTGGGATCTTCCCAGGCTCAGTGTCTCCTCTGTTTCCAGAGCTTTCACCTATGAATATTCTCCTTGCTGAAACTAACCATTACCTACTTGTACCATTGCTGTTTGCCTCTCAGCGCTTCGGCTTCCATGCAGCATACAGATAACCACTGGGACTGTTTGCCATCGCCGCTGCATACCATCTCAGTGCTATGGGCTTCCACTTTGCACACAGACTGCTTGCTGTTGTCTGCATTTCATCTACCACTGTGTATCAACTCTCAGCGCCGCGGCTTCCACACCACACACAGACTGATAATTGTTGTCTGCAATCCATTTACTGCTGTGTACCATCTATCAGCTCTGTGGCACCCATGCTGCACACAAACCACTTTCAACTCCAGCTCCAGTTCTGTCAGTGCACCTTCAATACATACTGTCAGAGTTCAGCCGGGGATCCCTTACCATCCCGCCGGCTTCCTCTGACTTCCCGGGCAGTCGGGTGGCTGGCGCGGCGATGTGGGAGGAGCTGAGCATTCACCATGTAGCTGTGGTGTCAGGCAACCCGGTGAGCGGGGATCGCAGTTTCCATCATGGGCGCCGCCATGACACTTTCCCTATGTCAGTACTTCCTTCCCTGAGTGGCCTGGCTGGTCAGCTGATGCTGTGGGCCTATCAGCAGGCTTCCAGGGGTATATATCTGGCTCCTGTGCTCCAGGTAGTTGCCTGAACAATCATTGTCACCGCTTGTGTAACTAGTAGAGTCTCATTCCAGGTTCCCATGCTGCCAGTGTGTTTCTTCCAGAGCTTCTGAGCTATCTCATCACAGTGCCTTTACTATCATCAGCCTGTGTTAAAGCTAACCTCCATCTCTCCACAGTGCCTTTACTAATCAACAGCCTGTGTGCAAGTTTAACCTCCATCTCACTACAGTGCCTTTACTAATCAACAGCCTGTGTGCAAGTTAACCCTCCATCTCACCATAGAGCTTTTACCATCACAGCCTGTGTGCAAGTTAACCCTTCATCTCACCACAGTGCTTTTACCATCACAGCCTGTGTTCAAGTTAACCCTTCATCTCATCGCAGTGCTTTCACCATGACAGCCTGTGTGCAGGTTAACCCTTCGTCTCATCACAGAGCTTTTACCATCACAGCCTGTTTGCTGGTTAACCCTTCATCTCATTGCACCCTAGTGCATGATCTCCAGCCGGCAATCTGGTATATACTTTGTGGGATATCCAGCTGTTACCTCAGCCTACCAGTAAATCTCCACACCTCTCTAGCCAGCACCTCAAGTGCCTTTCTCCAGCCAGGAGTTCTATCCCACTCCCCACGTGCCTATTCCAGGCATTACCCTTGGGCCACAAGTGTTTTTGATTCTCTTTTCCCTGCAGGCCTTTGTCACCAAGTCAAAGGACCATGACCTGTTTACAGGGAGCCGCACAAGCCCATATCCCGCTTGGAGGGGTCACTGGCGAACACCTCCTTGTGAGTTAGACTCCGCACCATTGACTAGGTCTAGCCAACGACCAAGACTTGTGGATGCAGAGATCATACATCCAGGCCCCTCGCCTTTGCCTCCTCCCGCAGCCTCAGACCACGGCTTTCAAAAACCCGCCTCCCAGCGTGACAGTTTGTTCAGGCCAAATGGAAGCTGCAAGTGCCCAAGGTACTGGGACTCTTTAAGAGCTGTATGGATAACCAAGAGACGGCACAGTGACATGTGGCTCAGTACCTGCAAGAATTGTCCGGACAGTTAATGACCATACAAAATACACTGGCATCTATGTCCACGGCTTCGCCACCTGTCGTTCCTGCTGGTTCTCTAGGGTTACCTCAAGGGGCTACACCACAGAAGTCTCGTCTCCACTTGGCCACCCCTGAAAGGTTTAACGGTACTCCACAACATTGTCGTGGTTTCATAAACCAATGTGAAATCCAGTTTGAGTGCCTCCCCCAGAATTTCCCTACCTCCCGTTCCAAGGTCACCTATGTAATTTCATTACTGACTGGGGCTGCATTGGACTGGGTTTCCCCTCTTTGGGAATGGGCTGATCCGTTAGTTTCTAGATATGAAGACTTTGTGACAGCCTTCAAACGGATTTTTGATGAGCCCGGCAGATCGGTTTCTGCTTCCTCCGACTTACTCCGTGTCCACCAAGGTACTCGCTCAGTGGGACAGTACGTGGTGCAGTTTCAGACCCTTGCATCGGAACTTAGATGGAACGAAGAAGCACTCAATGCAGCCTTCCTCCATGGGTTGTCCGAAAGGATGAAAGACGAATTAGCATCAAGGGATTTACCTACATCTTTTTCTGAGACTATTTCCCTCTGCATAAGGATTGATTTACGCCATAGGGAGTGGTGGGATAATAGAGGTCATGGGGATCGCCCTCGAGATCGTCCGGCCTCAGGAAGTCAATCCTATTCCCCCACCTCCCGGGGTGAGGAACCTATGCAGATGAACAGAACCAGGCTAACCATGGCCGAATGCAATCGGCGCTTTCAAAATAAAATGTGTCTTTATTGCGCTGCCCCTGAGCACATGTTAAAGAATTGTCCCCTGCTGGCAGGAAATGCGAGACCCTAGTTGATGTCGGGAGCATTCAATTAGGGGTCATTTTTAAGCACTCCCACCAGTTCAGGACAAGGGATGTTAAAGCCCTTATAGATTCCGGTGCTGCGGGAAATTATATTTCCAAATCTTTAATCCAGTCCCTTGGTATTTCGGTGGTACCTTTACCTGACAAATTACTGCTCTCCGATGTAGGTTGTTAAACCGTGCTAGGTGAAACCATATCCTTGAAATCCCAGCCCGTGACTCTCAGGGTTGGCTGCCTGCACCAAGAGACCATTGAATTCCTCATACTTCCTAACTCTGCTTACGAGCTAGTTCTGGGTTTACCTTGGTTAAGGAAGCATAATCCTACCTTTGATCCTACCAATATGCAAATTGAATCATGGGGACCAAACTTTTGCCATCGGTGCCTAACCCAAGTACTTCCTGTATGTGCCCACTCTTTGCACCCCAGTACAGGTGCAAAGTTCCCCCCAACCAACAAGCCAAAAGATCCTTCTGTTTCCAGTCTACCACAAGCATATCAAGATTTTGCTGATGTCTTCTGCGAGCAGGCTGCTGATCAACTCCCTCCTCATCGGTCGTGGGATTGTGGAATAGAACTTCTCCTGGGGAAGATTCCCCCTCGGGGCCAGACCTATCCTTTGTCAGTTCCAGAAACAGCCGCCATGGCAACTTACATTAAGGAATATCTAGCCAAAGGGTTCATACGGTCTTCCACCTCCCCTGCAGGGGCAGGGTTCTTTTTTGTGAGCAAGAAGAATGGAGGCCTCCGGCCCTGTATAGACTACCGTGGCCTCAACCAAATTACTGTAAAAAAATCGGTATCCTTTACCTTTAATTCCTGAGCTTTTCGACAAGGTCCGTGGAGCTAAAGTGTTCTCTAAACTAGATCTTCGTGGGGCATGCAATTTGATACGAATCAAAGCTGGGGATGAGTGGAAGACCGCCTTCAATACCAGAGATGGTAATTTCGAATATCTAGTAATGCCTTTTGGACTCTGCAATGCGCCGGCTATATTCCAAGGCTATGTAAATGAGATCTTTTGGGACATTCTCTACAGCTTTGTCATCGTCTATTTAGATGATATTCTAATCTTTTCTAAGGATCTCCAAACTCACCGTCAACATGTTCGAGAAGTTCTAGCTCGCCTTCGAAAACACCACCTTTATGGAAAGTTATCCAAGTGCCTCTTTGAACAAACCACAGTTCCTTTCCTAGGACATATAATTTCTGGAGAAACCATTCAGATGGATCCAGAGAAACTGAAAGCGATCTCTGGATGGCCATTACCAAAATCTTTAAAAGCTACCCAACGTTTTTTTGGGATTTTCAAACTATTATAGGCGATTCATACCGAATTTTTCCACTGTGGTGTCTCCCATTACTAGTCTCACATGGAAGGGTGCTAACCCAGCCCAGTGGCCGGACTCAGCCATACAGGCCTTCCAGAGATTGAAAGAGGCATTCTCTACTGCCCCTATCCTTTGCCAGCCCCAACTGGATAAACCATTTTTTGTGGAAGTGGATGCCTCTTCGGTGGGTGCAGGGGCAGTGTTATCCCAAATTTCCAGTGATGGGAAGAATCATCCATGTGGATTCTTCTCTCATAAATTTTCCTCTGCAGAGAAAAACTATGCGATTGGAGATCAAGAACTCCTGGCTATGCATCTGGTGTTAATGGAGTGGCGTCATCTTCTGGAAGGGGCCAAGTTTCCAGTTACCGTTATTACTAACCATAAAAACTTAATTTATCTTCAGACGGCTCATCGCTTAAACACCAGGCAGGACCGCTGGTCCTTGTTCTTCTCAAGGTTTAACATTAAGCTTTTATTTCGCCCCGGTAATTTGAACAAAAAAGCAGATGCTCTCTCCCGGTCTTTTCTACTCGACACACAGGAAGAAGATCATCTAAGATCTCGCCCAATCCTGGATCCTATGGTCTTCGCTTCAACTCAAATATTGACTCCGCCTCTGGGGAAAATTATTTGTGACTCTCGAATTATGGGCTCATAGTTCTCTATTTGCTGGGCATTCTGGTATTTTCAAAACATATAAGTTTCTTCAGCATTCTTATTGGTGGCCCTCGATGAGAATAGATGTTCAAGAATTTATTTTGTCATGTGTAAAATGCTCACAGCATAAAGTTTCTTGCAAAAAAAGTGCAGGTCTTCTACGCCCGTTACCCGTTCCTGCTATTCCTTGGACCCATATATCCATGGATTTTAGCTCTGAGCTTCCACGCTCCATAGGACATAACACCATATGTGTAGTGGTGGATTGTTTTTCAAAAATGGCGCATTTATACCATTAGTAGGCCTTCCATCTGCTCCCTACTTGGCAAACATTTTTGTTAAAGAGATTTTTAGGTTACATGGTCTTCCTAGAGAGATTGTTTCCGACGGAGGAGTCCAATTCGTAGCCAAGTTTTGGAGGGCCTTATGCAGCGCTTGTGGAACCAAATTAAAATTCTCATCAGCTTACCACCCACAAACTAACGAGCAAACCGAGAGGGTTAATCAGGAACTGGAGACCTTTATAGGACTTTTTGTGTCCTCTTCACATGATGATTGGGTGGACTTACTACCTTGGGCCGAGTTTTCACATAACTTCAAGTACCACACTTCCTCTAATTCCACACCTTTTTATACTGTGTTTGGTAAACATCCCCGAATTCCAGATTTCCAACATTTACCTTCGGTGGAGGTCCCTGCAGTTACTGACGTTGTAGAATCTTTTTCAGCCATTTGGAAGAAGATACATGCCTCGTTGAAACAATCATCCAAGAATTATAAAAGATTTGCTGACAGACGACGGGTCACGGTTCCTCTGCTGAGAGTTGGAGATAAAGTCTGGGTATCTACTAGGAACATCTGACTGAAAGTTCCCAGTATAAAGCTGGCCCCACGCTTCATTGGTCCGTGCCGCATTCACAGAGTGATCAACCCTGTTGTGTATAAATTGGAACTCCCACCTCAATTGAAGGTATCTAATATCTTTCATATTTCTCTATTGCGACCTTTGGTGTTAAATCAGTTCCAAACCACCTCTCCTAAATTACCTCAAGTACAAACTTCTCAAGGTACAGAATTCGAAGTTGGGAAGATTCTGGATTGTCGGTTCAGATCCAACATTCTCCAATACCTCATTGATTGGAAGGGTTATGGTCCTTAGAAGAGGGCCTGGATCAGAGCCACAGATGTTTATGCACCTCAATTAATTTGAGCCTTCCACATCAAATTTCCTGGTAAGCCTGGTGGGTGTCCAGTGTCCACCCTGAAAGGGGGGTGTACTGTCAGAGTTCAGCCGGGGATCGGCGGTCCCTTACCGTCCTGCCAGCTTCCTCTGACTTCCCGGGCAGTTGGGTGGCTGGCGCGGCGATGTGGGAGGAGCTGAGCATTCACCCTGTAGCTGTGGTGTCAGGCGACCCGGTGAGCGGGGATCACAGTTTCCATCATGGGCGCCACCATGACTTTCCCGATGTCAGTACTTCCTTCCCTGAGTGGCTTGGCAGGTCAGCTGATGCTGTGGGCCTATCAGCAGGCTTCCAGGGGTATATATCCGGCTCCTGTGCTCCAGGTAGTTGCCTGAACAATCATTGTCGCCGCTAGTGTAACTAGAGTAGTCTCGTTCCAGGTTCCCGTGCTTCCAGTGTGTTTCTTCCAGAGCTTCTGAGCTATCTCATCACAGTGCATTTACTATCAGCAGCCTGTGTGAAAGCTAACCTCCATCTCTCCACAGTGCCTTTACTAATCAACAGCCTGCGTGCAAGTTTAACCTCCATCTCACCACAGTGCCTTTACTAATCAACAGCCTGTGTGCAAGTTTAACCTCCATCTCACCACAGTGCCTTTACTAATCAACAGACTGTGTGCAAGTTAACCCTCCATCTCACCACAGTGCTTTTACCATCACAGCCTGTGTGCAAGTTAACCCTTCATCTCACCACAGTGTTTTTACCATCACAGCCTGTGTGCAAGTTAACCCTTCATCTCATCGCAGAGCCTTTACCATCACAGCCTGTGTGCAAGTTAACCCTTCATCTCATCACAATGCTTTCACCATCACAGCCTGTGTGCAGGTTAACCCTTCGTCTCATTGCAGAGCTTTTACCATCACAGCCTGTTTGCAGGTTAACCCTTCATCTCATCACAGTGCTTTCACCATCACAGCCTGTGTGCAGGTTAACCCTTCATCTCATTGCACCCTAGTGCATGATCTCCAGCCGACAATCCGGTATATACTTCGTGGGATATCCAGCTGTTACCTCAGCCTACCAGTAAATCTCCACACCTCTCTAGCCAGCACCTCAAGTGCCTTTCTCCAGCCAGGAGTTCTATCCCACTCCCCACGTGCCTATTCCAGGCATTACCTTTGGGCCACGGGTGTTTTTGATTCTCTTTTCCCTGCAGGCCTTGGTCACCAAGTCAAAGGACCACAACCTGCTTACAGGGAGCCGCACAAGCCCATATCCTGCTTGGAGGGGTCACTGGAAAACACCTCCTTGTGAGTTCGACTCTGCACCATTGACTAGGTCTAGCCAACAACCAAGACTTGTGGATGTGGAGATCATACATCCATGCCCCTCGCCCTCGCCTCCTCCTGCAGCCTCAGACCTTGGCTTTCAAAAACCCGCCTCCAAGCATGACACATACCATCTTCTGTTGCCACGCATCTTATCACCTGCGTGGATTCCTCTCTACATTGTTTGGGCATCATCTGGACTGTGTTGCAAGTATCACTACACTCTGTGGCTATAGTGGGTTACTGCATAATCTAGTTAAACTATTTTGGATATCTTGTACTGTGTGCTCTTCTCTTGGGCTGCCAGTCAGTGTTGGGGTTCCAGGTCTGGAAGGCATGATCGGGTCACAGTCTTTTAGCATTGAGGTGTTCAGTACTGTGTGTGCCTGAAGTGTCTCTCTATCCTGAGTTCCCCTTCTGGATTATGGTCCAGGTCTTGCATCAGAGCTGCACCAGAGATATAGCTTCATTAGTACTTCCCTGATTACATAAGACTCCAATTCCTAGCTTGGTTCCCAAGTCCAGACTGTCATTACAATACTGTTTTGATTTCAGGTTCTTCTTGTCACTGGAATAGTTCTCTGGCCTGATTGGTCGTTGGACCACGAGGTGAGAGGCTACCCGATGGCTTGGATTCCTGTTCCAATTCTAGTATCCGTGCATCTGGTCTGTGATTCCTAGCATCGCTAGTCTGCCAGTACCTTTATTACCTATGAGTCATGGTATCTTGAAGCCTCCCCATTTCCTCAACTCCTCACTTAGTACCCTGGGCCCCATGCCAGATCTATAGAATACCAGAACCGTGACAAGGGGTGAACAAAGTCCCATGTAGGGCCAAGTCGATATGATCTCTCAATGTCAAAGTTAGAGATATCATCAGGAACACCCAAAATTATTGACAAATCTTTGAGAATAAATTTGTCTAAGTTAGGGCCATGTAAAAACTCAATCAGACCTACTACTTTCAAATTTGTCCTGCAGGAATGAATTTGCATTCCATCAACCTTATTAAGCAATTAAAAATTAGTTTTTGGTAAAGAGGAAATCTGTTGTTTAAATTCAAATATTCCTTGCTCATGCTCCCCAAATTTTTATTTCATTAATTCATTGTGAAATTAAGTGGCCATAATATCTTTAATAGTCTGTACCATGTCCTCATATGCCAACGGAAAGCTGGTAATGTTGAGGTAGATTAGGCCACAAGAGTAGATTTAAGTCCATAGCATCTGTAGATAAAGAAGATGGTGGTACAGTACCTCATGGGTGGTGGTGAAAACTGAGGTAGAAGTGTATAGGTCACCTTATTTGTTTGACTCGGCATATTGAAATTTATCATGAGCAGGTGTATTAATGAATTTATCTAAATAGGGAACTGAGGCTTCAAAAGAATAAACACCAGAAGATAAAAATGCATGAAATATGTGAAAAAGTAAAAAGGTAGTCAGTTATTGATAAAAAATAGGTAGCCTCATTGAACAAGTGACTAAGATCCATCACCCAGATTCATTCACATGGTTAGAAGTAGGGAGCAGGTCAGACAAGCTATATAGCAGGTAATCAGGCTATGAGTGGGTTTCAGGGTTAGCTCAGAAAAAAAATTACTTGGGAAGACAGCCAAGGGTAGTCAGCCTTCTATTCCCAGGGTAATGGCAAAGGACACATGGAGCTGCAGGATGTACAAAATGGCATTGTTTAAAAGGGAAGATGAAGACACCAGATGTGTACCAGCCACAAATGCAGAGATCTCCTCTCCCATGGCAGCTGCAGCAGTTACAGAGCCAGCTGATCCCTAGCAATGGAGATACCAAGCGGAAAGCAGGAGGTTCCTGGCAGCAGAGTATCTGAGGCATTCGCAGCAGTCTGCCAGTAGCATCAAAGCTGTGGTCTGTCAGCATCTGGATGTCCACTCTGGATAACTTTGGAGAGATTCCCTGGCAGGCCACAGCATACAGAGGCATCCAAGAAATGTGGTTATACAGGGATGCCAATGTAGGTTGTATGAGAGAGGGTAATAGCTGCCAGTGGTTCCAGAGCTTAATGGTGGCACTTCCTCTCAGCTCTGCTCTCAATATCACACCTCTTAACATAAAGTTAATAACCAAAAGTCTCAATAAAATGTAATCAATCCCAATATCTTATTGATATGATTTAAAATTGATGTGCATTTTCTTATATCTTCCTTATATAATATAGATATTTTCTTAGAAGTAAATGAGAAAATAAACTATATAATGTAGTGTGGTGTATTATTCCTCGCTTTGAAAATTTTGCTAATCTCGATTACCAAGATTAGTTTGTATAGATGAAGGGGCAGTTAATGCACATTTTTTTTATATCACATTTGTCCAAAGAAAGAAATTAATATATGGAGGCTTTGTACAGTAAAAATGTCACTGAAATGTTTTTTGGAGTTATTGCAGGATTCTGTTATTAACACTGTTGATTTTTACACATTATTAGTAATCTGCGCATGTATCAAAATTAACTTTAATTGTTACTTGCAGTGAGGATTAATTTGCAAAGTGATTAATAATACAGATGATTGGTTTGCTTTTGGATCTGATCTTCCTGCGAAGTTCGGATATCAGAAAGAGGTAAAAGATCATCTTTCATAGACAAAACATAATTTTTGACCATGAAAGATGAAGTTTTGCCTCCATATGAGATCCAAATTTAGCGGAAAATCCAAGCCAAAAGCTACCCGCTCATCTCCAAGTGATAGAAAAGTTCAGTTTTTGGGGTATGTCTCAGCCTGTTTCTGTGATCCCATACACAGTAAAAATGCCTCAGGCATCTCAGTTCCCACGCCCATTCTGCCTGACCATAGGGTTATTCAGAAGCTGGTAATCGACTGATCTGCGAACAATGATACATCTTTGCACATAGTCGCATAGATTTGCAAAGTCGCTGGTGGGTGTCTCAATACAAATCAAGGTGGCTGCAGCATTTGCATATCTTCTCACAGCCACTGCATACAAATTCACAGCTGTGGTAGCATTATTGTACATCTCTAAATCAGGCCCTTAGATAACTATATGCTTAATGAAATAGAATTATTATTTCTCTGGAAACATTATTACATTAGATATTATACATTAATGCATAAAACAGAATATATTTCAACAAGTTGCAGCTTCATGTACTGCTTTGAATTTCAATAGAAATTTGCAAGTCAGACTCCAAGAAGTTTTCCCATAATAGTGCGTAATGAGGCTCTTAAGAATGTAAAGCTGCTGTCAACATGTACTTAAACTCTTAGTTATTACCATACATTTTCATTTTCTGTTGTCCTCAAGTGTATCCACATAAAGTAAATGGTAGAATGAGTAGGTGAAAATCCCTATCCAGACTGTGTTTGGGCACATATACTGTAGTATAAATTATTTTTGAATGTTCCTATACCATATATTAATCAGGGGCTGGATTCCCAGACTGGGGTTTTGGGGAGTCCTATCTAACAAGTGTCACAAAAGTATGTGTACCACAGCATTACTGAATGGCAGTATAAGAATAATATTAGGAGAAACATGCCTCATTTTGGAATAAAGCATTTTTTTAAATTAATGAATGAGGTTTTAAAGTATTTTTTCTAGAGATGTGTTCATTGACCCTCGGGTTTTGGTTTTGTATCTGTTAACTTTATGTCTTGGTTTTGATAAAAACTACTAAAATCACATAACTTGGGACTGTTTTGTTCCTACAGTATTATTAACATTGATCACATTAATTTCCAGTCAATTTTGACCACCTCACATCTCACAATATTGTTTTAATTCAATTTAGATAAAAAGGTTGCACTGTGCTAGCTGGCTGACTAAACTAAACGACAGCAGTGGGCGGCACAAACATTTGGCAGTTAAACTTCCAACATGGCACATTAAGGAAACAGAGTGGCACTACCGTGGCAGACAGGAGGGCAGTTTAATATAAACAATACAATGCTATAGAATGTTTGCATTAATCAAGAACTAGATCAAAGGCCTGAGGGCAGTACAGGGAAATGTAGGTGGAGTGTGTAGTGGAATAGATATTGATTGATTAAACATTATTTTATGACTGCTATAATAAAAACAAAGCAAAGAAGTAGAAAATGCTATTAAAAAAAACACCCAAAATGGATGAACGTGGTGCATTAATGAATTGATGGATTAATTGAGTAATAATTTATTGATTAAGACAATTTAATTTAAGGCCATAAAAGATACATTGTCAATTACCAAGGATTCCTCACAATTGTTGAAAGAGAGACCAATAAAATTAGAAGTTGCACTGCAGAGCAGCTAACTCCAAATCAGCCTACTAACAAATAGTAGGAGGCTGACCTGTTGGTCATACTACCACCCATAATTGGGTACCACTTCCCTTTAGTAAACTTAAATTTAAGGCCTTAACAGATTACATTGTCAACAGCCAAGGATTCCTCACAAGGGTTAAAAGAGAAGCCACAAAACTTAATAGTTTCTAGGAGGCTGACCTGCTGGCAATACTACCCCCCTTAATTGGGTAATACACCCCTGTAGTACATTTATGAGGTGCACAAGAGAGTCTGAGTATGAGGGATAATATACAAAAAAATAGATTTTGATAAAATACAAATAGAAACACTGGCCACCAACTGCAACACACTGTGCAGATATTATGGACCTTGACCTACTGACCATTAATGTTCTTAAACACCTCAGTATCATGGCGTGAATTTTATAGAAGACACAAAAATATTTTGATTTTGATAAAAGGGAAATATAAAAAAACACTGGCCACCAGCTGTAATTCTGCCCATCCACTAGCAGACTTGTCACTGAAAGATGAAAGATCAAAAGATCTTCACAAATTGTTCATCAATTCCTGATGATCGTTATCGTTCATGTGCATGAACAATTTGTGAACGATTGCACAAAATGACCAAAGACCATAGACCAACGATTTTCGAAGCAGTTGTTAATAAAAGTGGGCTAAAATATTTATTTTAATCTATATATATCTATACAACCAATTCTAACCTGTGCTATATAATTATGTACAGCTGCTCCCTTCAGTAAGTCGTCTATTAGTAGGACCAATAAAACAAATACAACACAATTACTTCAGGGGCACTTCAACCAAATTGATTACAAGGACAGTCCTTATATTCTTTGTATGAAACAATCCCTTCAGGGCTTAAAGTTTCCAATTCTTTCCATTTTACGGATGTAAATGGCAATTCTTGTGCTCGTTTTTCAGAACTGGTCAATAAAGATCAAATGATAGAACTTGTTTATCGTCCTCCTTGAGGTTCTATAAAAAAACCCTCATACCAGAAAAAACACCCAAAATAGGCCCAAAGGCCAAAATTTGTAATTAATACACTTTAAAATAAATGTTATTAAAATTCACAATTTCAAATGGACAAATGGTCTTACATGAATGTATTGATCTATCAACATCCGTTATACAGATAAAATGGATTTCTCTACACCTTCCAAATGAGTGAAAGGTTTACAGCAAAATGTCCACAATTTGCATAAACCCTATGCGTTTCGTCTTATACCAAGACTTCATCAGGGGTAGATCTCAAATTAAAAAATGCTTAAGGATATAGCATGACAGTGGTCTATGTGGTTCTCAGAATCGATTGATAATTTACCTCACAATTGTTGTATATATTGAGGTAAGTCTGACCTTTAAATCATCAACATTAGACAATACAAAACTGTTTAGGTCCTTCCTCCTCTCTGTCCTACTGCCACAATCTATATACAGTCAGGTCCATAAATATTGGGACATTGACAGAATTTTCAGATTTTGGCCTCTATTCACCATCACAATGGTTTTGAACTTAAACAAACAAAATGTGCTTTTGAGGGTAATTACATCCAAATCGGGTGAATGGTGTAGGAATTACAATGGTTTCAATATGTGCCTCCCACTTTTTAAGGGGCCAAAAGTAATGGGACTATCAACTCAAAATCTATTTCATGGACAGGTGTGGGCTAGTCCCTCGTTATTTCATTATCAATTAAGCAGGTAAAAGGTCTGGAGTTGGTTCTAGGTGTGACATTTGCATTTGGAATCAGTTTATGTCGACTCTCAATATGAGATCCAAAGAGCTGTCACTATCAGTGAAGCAAGCCTTCATTAGGCTGAAAAATCAAAACAAACCCTTCCGAGAGATAGCAAAAACATTAGGTGTGGCCAAATCAACTGTTTGGAACATCCTTAAAAAGAAAGAACATACCGGAAAGCTCAGCAACACCAAAAGACCCGGAAGACCACGGAAAACAACTGTGGTGGATGACAGAATTATTTCCCTGGTGAAGAAAAACCCCTTCACAGTTGGCCAAATCAAGAACACTCTCCTGGAGGTAGATGTATATGTGTCAAAGTCAACAATCAAGAGAAGACTTCATAGGAGTGAATATAGAGGGTTCACCACAAGATGTAAACATTGGTGAGCCACAAAAACAGGAAGACCAGATTAGAGTTTGCCAAACAACATCTAAAAAAGCCATTACAGTTCTGGAACAACATCCTATGGACAGATGAGACAAAGATCAACTTGTACCAGAGTGATGGGAAGAGAAGAGTATGGAGAAGAAAAGGAACTGCTCATGATCCAAAACATACCACCTCATCAGTGAAGCATGGTGGTGGTAGTGTCATGGCGTGGGCATGTATGGCTGCCAATGGAACTGGTTCCCTTGTATTTATTGATGATGTGACTGCTGACAAAAGCAGCAGAATGAATTCTGAAGTGTTTTCGGCAATACTATATGCTCATGTTCAGTCAAATGCTTCAGAACTCATTGGACGGCGCTTCACAGTGCAGATGGACAATGACCCGAAGCATACTGCAAAAGCAAACAAAGATTTTTTTATGGCTAAAAAGTGGAATGTTATGCAGTGGCCAAGTCAATCCCCTGACTTGAATCCAATTGCCTATGCATTTCACTTGATGAAGACAAAACTGAAGGGAAAATGCCCCAAGAACAAGCAGGAACTGAAGACATTTGCAGTAGAGGCCTGTCAGAGCATCACCAGGGATGAAAGCCAGCATCTGGTGATGTCTATGCGTTCCAGACTTCAGGCTGTAAATGCCTGCAAAGGATTTGCAACAAAGTATTAAAAAGTGAAAGTTAGATTTAGGATTGTTTAGTTTGTCCCATTACTTTTGTCCTCTTAAAAAGTGGGAGGCACATATAGAAACCATTGTAATTCCTGCACCGTTCACCTGATTTGGATGTAATTACCCTCAAATTAAATCTGAAAGTCTGCAGTTAAATCACATCTTGTTTGTTTCATTTCAAAGCCATTGTGGTGGTGAATAGAGGCCAAAATCTGAAAATTCTGTCAATGTCCCAATATTTATGGACCTGACTGTATATCTATATCTATATATATGTTGGTCGTTGGTCGTTCCATCTTTAAAAACGTGCACCGATGCATGAACGATAACGATGTCCAATAATGACTAATTGACAGGGCAAAACAAGATGATGCAAACGACCGGCGGGATCGTGCATTGCTGGTCATTTATGGCATTTTACTGCATGATTTGCAGATGATTTCCAAGCGATTGAACAATAATGACGGTCGTTATAGCTCAATCGCTAGGTTTAATCACCTAGTGGATGGGCAGCTTAACAAACTCCGCTCACACTGCGTGCAGACTCAGGGTTTTTATATGTACTTGAATAAATGCACTGTGGGACAGTACACAGACATATGGGCTGATTCAGACCCACTCATGAGCACTATGCACTCGCAAGCGGGTCGATGTTTGCCCCTTGCGCATGTGCTGTCTCTGGTGTGTGCATGCGTGAGACCCGGCCAGGGATGGGTGCTCTTTCGCTACGTGTTTCGCACCAAAGCAGGGTGGCTGTCGATTGTGATTGACAGCTCGCCTCGTTTTGGAGGTGGGCAGGGGGGGTTGGCTACACAAACGGAGGCGTTCCTGAACGAACACCTGACATTTGTGGGAGGCACCACTTACATCACCAGTGCTGTCATTGGTGAGCTTCCTGCTCTATTTAGAGCAGGAAGCTTACTGGGGCTTGAGGGAATGAGACCCTACCACAAGGGTCTTGTCACAAGCCCCGATGGTCGCAATAGTCGTGACCATCGCGACCATCACCTGGCCACTCGCAAAAGCAGTGGGTGGTCACCCACAGCTTAGCAAGCAGCCAGGATGCCGGCTCCATTAAAAAAAAATGCCCTGATTCAGAGTGAGCACTCTGAAAGTGTCCGGCTCTGAATCCGGGCCATATTACAAACAATAAAAGAAAATATTTTTTTCTACTTTAATTCAAAGCTCAGCTAACACTGCATGAAGTCACAGCTCTAACATGAACAAACGCACTAGGGAGTAAATTTACTAAGATGGGAGTTCTATTAAGAAGGGATGTTGCCCATAGCAACCAATCAGATCCAGGTATTAACTTCTAGAAGGTGCTAGATAAATGAGAAGTAGAATCTGATTGGTTGCTATGTGCAACATCACTTCTTAAATAGAACTCCCATCTTAGTAAATTTACCCCTAGGGGACAGTGCACAGATGTAGTACAAACATTAGAAGACATTTTTTCTACTATTTTTAATTTGCAGCTCAGCTCACACTGCGTGCAGTCACAGTGTGTATATGTACGTGAAAAAATGCACTGGGGGACAGTGCACACGTGTTTTTAAACAAAAAATGTTTTACATTTTTTATTATTATTTTTGACTTTTTCCGTAAATGACAACTGCAGAGTCACACTTCTTATATGATCGCAGTGGGATATGACCTGTGGAGTCACAGTGCAGCACCACTGTGTGACAGTTAGACTAGTAAGGGAGTGGGTGAACAAAGCATCAGACACTGGACTCAGGGAGTAAATGGACACAGCACAGGAGTCAGTGGACACAGGGAGTGGATGGATACAGCAACAGCTACTGGTCCCAGGGACTGGACACAGCACAACAGCAGCCACTGGAGTTGGAGAGGATGAACACAGCACAGCAGCCACTGGACATATTACTTAGCAGACACTGCACAACACAGACTGGAGTCAGTGTGAAATGGTGCCCTAATCACTGCTGGACTTATATAGAAACCCCGCAAGAAAGTGACGCAGGGATGATGACATTTTGCCTCAATTTGGAATCCGAGAAAGGCGGGAAAAACCGAGCCTCCATTTGGATGCACTCAGAAAACCGAGCCCGCACATCTCTTTTTCATGTGTTTAAAAAATGCAGTAGGTATTTGAAGGTACGTCATTAGTTCCTGACTTTGGGTGGTCGCCAAGTTCATTCACTGTTCCAGTTTCTAGCATCAGGCAGTTGATAGTTGCAGGTATAGCAGTAGTTTCTGGCTCTGGGGAGATGGTAATTACAGACATTACACTATTTTCTGGCACCAGGTAGTGGTAATTACATGTATAGCATTACTTTCTGGCTTTGTTTGGTTAGTAATTACAAGCACAGTGCCAATTTCCAGCATGAACTTGGTAATTAAAAGTATAGCATTAGCACCTGGCTCTGGGATGTCAGTAGTTTCTGGTATTATAGATGTGTCCACTTACACATATAATCAAATCATGCCAAATAGGCCCATTTGGCATGTCACAGACTTTGAGGGTCTATGTACTAAGCAGTGATAAGTGACAGAGTGAAAAGTGATGTCTGTGATAAGGTGCCAGCCAATCATCTTTCAACTGTCATCTCACAGGCTGTGTTTGAAAAATTACAGTTGGGAGCTGATTGGCTGGCACTTATTACAGACTTATCACTTTTCACTCTGTCACTTATCACTGCTTTTTACATAGACCCCTTAATCTCACAATGTGTCCTGTCACATAGTTTTGTATTGAATGTGCATCTTATTTGCATCACTAATGTGAAAAAATACATTGCATGAATGCCCTTGACACTGGTGCTGGCACTGCATGAGGCAGCTGTTTGCAACTTGGATACTATCCTGGGTAAAAAGTAATGACTGAGGACCAATATGAGTGAGCTGTGCCATGCATCATAGTGCTTTATCTGCAACATTATACCAACTCAATTTTTAACAAAAATACTAATGCTAAATGCCCCAGACATGATAAGCAACTTTGGAAGCTAAATACAGAAATAAGTATGAAAGTATAGGAACCACGACCCATGGAGGAGCATTTAGGTCACACTGTATTGCATACAAAGAATAGGTGTATGAAGATACATCTGTATACTAATTTCTGTCTTTTGGCAGTTGCCATTTTCAGGGGCAGATGTAGTTCTTGCCACTGAGCAGATCGTAAAGCACTTTGCTAGCTTATGGCTCTGGGCATTTGGTAGTCACAGGCAAAGCACCAGTTTCTGGCAGTTGGCAATCACAGGCACAGTGCTAGATTTTGACATACTAGCTCCTGATTTTGGGCAATTAGTGATTATAGTTACTGCACATAGTTCAGTCTCTAGGCAGCTAGTAATTGCATATTTTTCTGATAATGCCAGTTACTACATCCCATGAGGAGCAGTTTTACCTGCCCTGTCCATGTTTGATAAATACCCCAAATAGATGTACTGTAGGTCTAATGTCTCTAATTTTACAATATCTCTCAGCAGACTTAGAGGGGTATTCAATATGGGAGCGAAAAGTCCATGCTGGGCTTTTCGCTCCACATCGGAGATTTTTCAGGGATAAAGTATCGGGCGCGCGCCCGCTTTATCCCCGTATTCAATATAAAATCTACGAAAACGGGAGCTGGCGAAGTGGGATTTGCGATAAACTACAAAATTTTCCTGGAAAAAATTGTAGGACCCCCCTAAAGTTGTAAAAACATGGGGGATCACTATGGGTACCCCCGTTTTAGCCTGCAAATGAAAGTCGGCGATTTAAAAAGCCGCAGCAGGTGTTTTTTTCCCGACATTGAAGAAGTGTTGCAGAAGAGCACTTAGGTTATTTTTTTTAATTTTTTAAGTGGTCCCATCAAATTTGGGGTACATGAAAATGGGTACTAGCATATTTTTATGTCCCTAAAGTGAGTTTTTTAAAATTCGGCAACTATGCACCTGCCACTAATAGCCTATTCTAGAATACACCTGCCGCATACTTGCACAATAGCCTTGAACCTATTTCCCTATTTTTAAACACTTTCTTCCCATTTTTTTTTTCACCCCAATTTTTAAATTAATTTTTTGGGGTGTGCCTATTTTTTTTTTTTTTTTTTTGACACAGTTCTTTTTAAAATGTCATTCCCAGGGGTGCAGGCTATTTTTTTTAAGCCTGCACCCCTAAAACCCAATTCTGCACTTTTTTTTGCCACCTATTCAGTGGTAAAAAGTTATCCCCATTTTTTTTCAAAGACTTTTCGAACCTGCGAAAAGTCTGTGAAATTGAATACAGTGTAAAACTAAAACCTGCGATAATGATGTCATAGGTGCGATATTAACGCAAAAACTGAGTTTTCGCTCCATATTGAATTCCCCTATTAGTGGAAAACACAGTATGTAAAATGGCGTATAAATAGGAATGGGTATGTAATGCCGGCTGTCTGGATGCCTCCTGTCACAATACCGACAGCGGTATCCCGATGGTTGGTATCCTGACAGGGGTCAGGTAAGTATACTTTCCCTCCTCCTTCTTAGCCTAACCCTAACACTCCCTCCTTCTAGCCTAACCCTAACCCTCCCCGTTAGTGTCTAAACCTAGGTTTCCCCCCTTTGTGCCTAAACCTAACCCTTCCCCCTTAGTGCCTAACTCTACCACCCCCAGTGGTGCCTGACCCTAACCCTACCTCTCTAAATCCAGCCCATTGTGACAGTAGAGAATTCAGTTAGCCTACAGTATACTATAGATACATCGGGGTGACAGTCCTCATTGAACACTTCTTCCTGTGCAAGATGTTTGGTCCTAGAAAGATTTTGATAATGATGACTTGCATCTGTATCTCTCTTTCAAATCTGAAAATAAATAAATGTAAAAAATTAAAAAGAGGCAAATAATAGGCAGACATGGATCTCTGTCTCTTTTTCTGTAGTTACTCTATTTAGTGTCCTAAAAATATATTTAATCCAGGGATAATAGATGTGGACAAACCCCTTCTGCAATGCATGCTTAACAGCTTAACATTTTTTACTACTACATGTCTGAGCATTACTGGACAGACAGCTAACATGTTGTAGAGGGTACAAAACCAAACACTATAAAACTCTCCAACCATCTGGATGACACCCAATTAGAGTTTGTGTTCTCACAGGATGGTTGGAGTTTCCATTAATGTAAGAGGTCAGCTTTTCTTTGAATTAAAGGACTTTGTGTCCATAGTATTCTGTCACACTGTACTGTGCCAAGTCTCCTGGATTGTGCATCACCGTAATGTAGCAATTAAAATTTGCTTGCAAATGTACCTACTGGCATTGTATCAATGTTCTTCTATACATACATAACTGATGGAAGCATCCTGTTATTTATAGCAACCAGATAAAAACATTCTTGTTTAGAAAAAAAAAAATGATACTGTTGCCAGGTGCATGTGAAGAGTTACAGCCACTATAGTGTAGCATTTAACTTCAAACACTGGCATGTGTCCACATTCCACTAGACACATGCATAAACTACCTTAGTTTTGTGCCACAGTGCCCGTATGATGCGTCCAACTACACACTTCAAGGTGCAACCAAATGTTGCACTGCAAATTAAAAATATGTATTTTCTTTGTTTATGAGGAGAAATATGCAAAAGTATAAATGTTACATAAATGTACAACCTCCTACCATTTAATAACCCCCATAAAAAACTAAAATTTTCTACAAATTTCCCTCCAAAAAATTGCTTGGTTTAGCCTCATTTATAGCTCAAATAACTAATAAGTATTTAAAATGTATAGTTATCTTTATTGTGTATAGCACTAGAAATGTTCTTCTCTAAAGTGCAACTGAAAGGTGTCAATGTCTCACTAAATGTATAGTACAAGCAGCACACTGCTGTTTCTAAATGTACGAGTAAGTGCTACTGTATTGCACTTTGGTGTGGATGTAGTTTTTGTACCTACCATTGGGATGCCGGCTGAAGAAATCCCGGCGCCCGAATCCCAAATCACGGACAGAAGACCAGCGCCAGAATCCTGACATCAGTGGAGATGCTGACGCCGGAATCTCGACAGCCGGCATCCTAATCATAAGTATAGCAGCTGCCATTAGCTGTTAGCTGCGTTGGGTGGAGGGTTATGTTTAGGCACCCTGGAGGGTTAGGGTTTGGCTGTGCGAGGGGGGAGGTAAGGGTTAGGCTGCGTACAGGGGGGTTAGGGTTAGGCACCACTAGGGGGGGTTAGGGTTAGGCACTAAGCGGGGAGGATTAGGCACAAAGGGGGGAGGGCTAGGTTTAGGCACTAAACGGGAGGGTTACGGTGCAGGGTAGGCAGGGTTAGGCTTAGGATGCAGAAAAGGAGGGTTAGAGGATTAATACTTACCTAACCCCTATCGGCATACCGAGCATCGGGATGTAGATGTCATTCTTTTGACAGCCAGCATCCCGACTGCCGTTATCCCATATCCAACCCACTTTGGTGGATATCTAGATGTATTTGCATATGTGAAACTACAGTAGATGAACTCACAGAAATCAAGAGACACAGAACCACCAAAGAGAATATTGTATGTATTGTAGTTGCTTTGCTACAGTATGAGAATGCAGTGTACTAAGCATTAGAGATACCATTGGCAGCTTCATTATGGTTAGACTAGCATATACTTGAAATAATGACAGACACATGCACATTATAATTCTATTTTAGATGCTGTAGCATACTGTCAATGTAAAATATGTCACAGAAACATACTTTAAGTTAACATTGTTGATGTGTCTGCATAATGCATATTCTGCTAATCGTCTGTATGGTATGTCATTCTTCTCTCTGACAGGCAGCAAATAAACATCCATTTACAGAGCATGCTATTAACTTAAACACAGTGTAGAAATAAATGCTTCATACATATTCCATAGCAATTATAAAAAAAAAAAAAAACATTACATCTTATATAACATTTTGTAGCTGGATTATAAACAGTTTAGAAATAATGCAAAAATATATATTTTTAAAAAACTGCCCTCTCTGAATATTGTTGTAAAATGCAGTTCCATGCAAATTATTTATGCATTTGGTAGTATTTAACAGTTTGCAGTATTTTTACTACCATTTACCAAATTTACTGTAACTGTGCCACAGATCACACTCTGATGATGAAATGCTGCACAGTAAAACTGAGTGTTTCCTTTATTACAATTGAAATTCTTTGTGAGTTCATCATTCAGTTCTGATATGTATAAAGGACCTGATTGAAAGGAGGATGCATTTGACATCGCTGCTGTGTTTTTCTACGCAGAGGCTGTGCGACAATATGCAAATACCGTAAGAGGCATCTTTTGTAAAAAGAAGCCTCCTGACGGCTTCTCTGATCCACTGAATGCATCAAAAGACGCAATATCAGATCACCACCAGGAACATTGTGTTGAACATCGGTTACTCTGAATATCCACCACAAGCAAGGTGCAGAAGCAACTGAATCTGCATTGGAAGATGCAGTCGCTGGCTTTGGCACACCCCTAAAACTAGAGATGTGTCTGGACCCCGATGTTTTGATTTCTGGTTTTGGCAAAGCCACCCTCAGATGTTATGGTTTTGGTTTTGGAAAACCACCCTAAAGTGTTTAGGTTCAGATATGGTTTTGGATATATTTAAAATTGATAGAAACAGATAAAATCATGTCATTTGGACCAGTTTTCATGCAATCCAAAACCGAGATTTTTTTTTAAAATCCAAGTTCTAAGATTACAGCAGACCTGAGTTGGGACTCGGTTCTACTTGGAACCCCAGAAGTGTACTGAGCTGGGACTCGACTCGGAACCATTAAGTTCAGGTGTGTTCATATTTTTGGAAAAACGAGTTGCACATCCCTAAAATGTGGCAAAATGCCTGTATTTTAGATGTCCCTCCCCCTCACACCTTAAACAGCCACAGCCTGTCAATCAGGCTGCGGCTTTCCACACAATGTGTCCGGAGTTGCTGAAGCATTGCGGCACATGTGCACCACAGCTCCAGTGCAGTTAACTAAACATTGGTCAATAGCAACTGATGCGCCCGTTGCAGCCGGGTCTCAATCAGCCTGTTTGTCTATATGATTTCAGTGTTCATTGAGAGTTTCCCTCATCCCACAGGGAATAAAAGTTGTAAAGTCAAAGTACTGTCTACATTTTCTCTTGAATCCCTCATCATTAAGGTAGTTTTACATCTTGTCATTTCTTAGAACCCTTATGTAGCATATTGACCCCCTTTGTTACCTCAAAGCAGCCACCACTTAGCGCCCATGGAGAAAATACTTTAGTGCTAGAGGAATGTTCCTTCCAACATACTATTAGAATGATAGATTGTAGGGAATGGTTGGATAGCTGCATCTCATGATTAATTAGTTGTTGCATGTTTGTTTTTAAAACACCATTTTTCAAAATTGTATTACTTGCTCATGAACTCCAGACTAACAGAAATGTAACAAAATTTCAATCTTATCTTGAACTTTGTTGCCCCTTTGACTGGGAAGTTCACTAAACAACACAGTCCTAATTGCCTGCTTTTAACAATTCTTCTCTGTAAATAGATTTGTTTGGAACCTTTTCTGGAGGAAAGAGCAGATCTGTCTATGTTATGTGTAGGCTGAAATATGACATAATGATGTAATTGAAGATGCTTTTTATCCATTCACAATGGATCTAAAATGTCCTGTCTAATGCAAGCAAAGCATATGGAGTGCACAGTCTGCTGCTATTATAGTATGAATGTGACTGTTCTCTTAATGGCACATTGGAAGATACACATACAGTACTGTATATTTAGCCAATGTTATTTTAATTTTGTTAAAAGCAATACTATAATGTCAAGGATGCAAATTGACAAATGGGTTCAGAGATAATTATGTTGTTTAGTATGATATGTCATGTTGGAATAATGCTTACTTTATCTATAGAAATATAGAGCATTGGGAGATTTATTTTATTTATTAACAGTTTCTTATATAGCACAGCATACACCGTTGCGCTTTACAATTGGAGATGAGATGTATGAAGAACTCTTGTTGCTGAGAGCTTTGTCGGTGAGGATTGGTCATGTTAATTGGATTCTGGAGGTCAGAGGGACTCAGTCTAAGCATTTGCAGAATGGTGAAGTGGATGTGGAGTAGTGAGAGAGGAATATCTGGAATATCTGTTTTACTGCAGTGTTTAATGTAGCTTAAAGCAAAAATAGATAAGTAAAAGGAGGTTGCAGCAGGGTGAAAGAATGGATGTGTTTTGTACCATGGGTTAGAAAAAGACATATTCTGACAACTTTTAGAATGTGAAGGCAACAGGACTGTGGGCCTGATTCAGAGTTGGGAATAGAGGCCCTGATTCAGAGCCGGACACTCTGACAGAGTGGGAACACCTTTGTTTGGGAAGCCACTCCCCTGGCCCGCTCACCAAAGGGGGCGTGCTGTCACTCAACATCGACAGCATGCCCCCTTTGTTGCGAGACCCGGAGCGACGGAATGCCCATCGCTATCCGGGTCTCGCACATGCGCACGACGGAACCGGCTCCGTCATGCGCATGCGCACTGGCCCACCATCAACCTGGTTGCGAGCGCATAGTGCTTGCGACCGGGTCAGAATCAGGCACAGAGAGAGATATCTCTCTCTGTCTCTCAACTGATCATCTTGGAGAAACCATGCTGCACTGCAGGTGGGGCAGATTTAAAATGTGCAGAGAGATTTATATTTGGGAGGGAGGTGTCCAAACTGACATCTAAATTGTAGAGTAATAATAAAGCTGTGCAGTATTTGTGGGCTAAATGTAAAAGCAGCCAGTATGTACCCTACATGCAAAAAAAAATATGTATTTACACCCCTTGCATTGCGACATTGTTTGTCCGGGCACACAGTTAGGTGCTATCTCTCTCTCTATTATCAACTCTGAATCAGGCCCTGCATGTGAGCAGAGAAAAGTTTGGCTCCAAGGCAGCAGGCTTGGAGACTGGGGAAATAGTCATGTTGTATTGGAGTGTATAGTAGTAGAAGGTGTGTGCAATGTGTCACTGAATTTTATTGATTTTATCATTCAATTAATGATGCAAGAAGTAAAAAATTTTTGCTTGGAATGTGAAAAGGTTAAATTTATAGTGATACTATGGGGCACATTCAATTGTGTGTGAGAATAGCAAAAAACCCGCACCTGTGAGGTTTTTCCTGCAGGTGCGGGTTTTTTGTTATTCTATTAGGTGCGTGGTTTTTTTGCTATTCTATTATGTGCATGGTTTTTTAAAAAACACGCACTGGGAGGATTTTTTTCACACACTTCCTGAGCAAGCGTGATTTTTCCTAAAATCGATGATTTAAAGAAAAATCACTGGGACTTGCTCTGACACCCCGGTGGCACCCCCCCTGAGGACTAATTAAGCAATTGGAAGTATCCAATTAGATTAATTAGTCCTTAATTACTCACCTTCCTCAGCGCTGTCTTCTGCATCTTCTACTGCATCCCGCGTCAGGAGCCAGCTCATCTGCAGCAGGGTGAGTATGTCAGTGTGTGTGGTGTATGTAAGTGTGTATGAGTGAGTGAGTGTGACCCCCGGAGCAGTGTGTGTGCCCCCCCCCCGGAATGGGCGCTGGGAGAACTACATCTCCCAGCAGCCCTTGCTCCTCCCATCAGCTCCCTCTCCAGTAAGAAGAGAGAAGGGAAGCCACTGGGAGCCGTGGAGACCCGGGTAGGTAAGTGCCTTTTTTATTTTATTTTTATCTAGGGCTGAAATTAGAGAGTTGAGCCTAGTTTTGTCTTTATTATAACAATAAGATGTGAAATTAAAGACTTGTACATCTGCTAAAAATGGTCAATTTATTTGGTAAAAAGGAGATCCGCTGGTTAAACCACTGCTGTTTTCTTTGAGGCCCAGAACTGGTAATGTCACAGTGATGGTACAAATTGCCACCAGGTTATACCTGCCCATGCCAGAAGCCAAAGACAGGTGAAAGGAAGTTTACTGTAATTGACAGTATAAACCGTATGTGCTTGTTCACATAATTCTGTAGGTGTATGGCCTTGCGCATCCTAAATAATCTTATTATACTATAGATAAATTTGTCTTATTAAACTATTGATAAATTTGTCTAACTAATTAGTTAGTGATGGCTGTGTACAAGTGTATCTAATCCAAATAGATATTGGAAGATTTCAAAAGTACTGTACTTACTGTGTCCAGTGATGCTACTTCATCTACCTTTGTACTGCTTGCTTTACCCATTTGTTGCCCAAATTTCTATGATCTCCTTTCGGCCAGTGGTCTGCTCATTGCGATGAGCATATGGTTATTTTGGCAGTTTATTTGACCACTGGAGCTGCCAAATTCGAATTTTATATGTAAACCTGCCTCTGGCATTAGAAATGTCCCAGAGTATTAGTCTTCACATAATAATAATAATAATAATAATAATAATAATAATAATAATAATAATAATAATAATAATAATAATAATAATAATATTATTATTATTATTATTATTATTATTATTATTATTATTATTATTATTATTTCTTCTTCTAGCTTCCTAGCTTTGTCTTGTTCATTCCTTTACCAGACACAGTTTTTTGACCAAACTCTAAAATACAGTATCATGCTAGGAACCAACTCATGAGACTGTGGCCTTCATACTGGTTGCAGCAAAGACAAAACCTCCTTATGATGATCTCTGGAGAATACAAGCATTACATTAGATTTCCTGTAATGTTGCTGGTTGGGCAGATGCCAGCTGGTAGTACAGATCCACATTTCTGACCCAGAAACATTAGAAATTGTAAAACTACATGCACAAACTATGCAAAAATAGTGGTAATCAGTCTTTTAGATCCCATTGAGTGTGTTAGTGCAACATCTTAGTGGTGATCTACCATATAATAATAGAAATATTGATGATCTCTATCTATAAACACACAAACACTGTCACAAATTGTGCTTGCCTTGCCGATAATCCCATAAGGCAGTAGTTTTCAACTTTAATCTTACACCACAAACTCATGTTTTCAAAATTTCTGACAGTCGGATATTTACTGACACAGCAAAATAGATTAACTTACCTGTGCAGGGCTGCCATCAGGAATTGTGGGGTCCAATACTGACAAAATAGGCAGACCCCCTTCACACCCAAGATTATGGGTAAGAGGTGGGTGGAACTGTGGATAATGAGGGTAGAACTGCTTCAGGGGTGGGGCATCAATTGATGTGTAAGCTAGAGATGAGCGGGTTCAGATCTCAGATCCAAACCCACCGGAATTTTGCAGATCCGAGTCGGATTCAAATCGGCTCAGGTTTTCCCGCCTCACTCAAAGCGAGGCAAAACGTCATCATCACCCTGTCAGATTCTTGAGGATTTTGGATTGTATAAAAGGTTCTGCCACCATTTGTATTTCATCCGTGGAAAGTGAAGAGGAAGCAAGGGAGGGGCTGTGCTCTTTTTGTCCATAGCAGCTGTGCTGCTACTGACTTACTGTGCATAAGGGATGGCTGCTGTTGTCACTTGTCATAGGGGCTGGCTATTGTCCATAGGGGCTAGCTGTGTTCGATAAGCGCTGGTTGGCTGTTGTCCAGGGCTGTGCTGTGCTGTACTGTTGTCCATAAGGGCTGTGTTGTTGTCCACTATATAATCTATTGGAGCTGTGCTGCAGGCAGAAGAGGGGGGCTTCAGTGGCTCCTGTGTCACTGCAGTCCATAAAGGGGTGCTGCAGTGTTGCCAAGGGGGTGCTCTGTCCATCAGTGTTATTTTTCTGTGTGTGTGTGTGTGTGTGTGTGTGTTAGCCACACTTATCAACAACATAGTTGCACAGGGGTGCTACCTGAGTCATTTATGAAGGGGCTGCTGCCTCATTCAGGGGTGCTCTCCCCCCAGTATAAACCTCCCCCCAAAAAATTTATCAAGTGTTATTTTTTTCTGTTTGTGCGCGTTAGCCACACTTATCAACAATGTAGCTGTGCAGGGGTGCTGCCTGTGGCTGCACCAATTATCAAGTGTCAACTATTCTTCCTTCAGCCAGTGGCTGCACCAACTATCAACTATCAATTCTAACTTCAGACAGTGGCTGCACCAATTGTCAACTATTCTTTCTTCAGCCAGTGGCTGCACCAACTATCCATTATCAATTCTTACTTCAGCCAGTGGCTGCACCAATTATAAAGTGTCAACTTTTCTTAATTCAGCCAGTGGCTGTGCCAACTATCATCTATCAATTCTTACTTCAGCCAGTGGCTGCGCCAATTATCAAGTGTCAACTATTCTTACTTCATCGAGTGGCTGCACTTCCTATCAACTATCAATATCTTACTTCAGCCAGTGGCGGAACCAATTATCATCTTTCAATTCCTCCTTCAGTCAGTGATTGTATCAATTCTTCAATCCTCAAGGGGTACCCCAACCATCATCTTTGCACAGTCCTCAACTTTATTTATCACTCAGTTTTGATTCCGCCTAGGAATCGTGACAGCCAGCTAGCTGGATTCAACCTTTTGGCCCTTAACTAGATGAAAAAAAATCAATATTATTAGCTGTGAGGTGGTCAAAATTGACTGGAAACGAGTGGAAATAAATGTTATTGAGGTTAATAATACTGTAGGAACATAAACAGGCCCATTTTATGTGATTTTAGCTGTTTCTATGATTTAAGAAAAAATCCAGATCCAAAAACAAAAAAAACAAAACACAGAAGGGCAGTTTTTACAAAACTAATCCAGATCCAAAACCAGAGGAGATACAGATCTAAAAGCAAAACCAAAACACGGGGGTCGGTGCACATCTCTAGTGTAAACCTGTTTATAATATTATCAAAGTTTGGGCTGTGGAGGCGGTTGTTACTCTAAAATGTCAATCTATCATATTATATATGAAACTATACAAATACAGAAATATACAGTAGCAAAGAAAACTGTAAATTCACCCACACACAGAAAACCAAAATCTATACTAAATATATAGGGAAAGCAATGTCAATTCTCTATCTCCCTATATAAATAAAAGGAAAGCCCAAACTACATAAAATACATTGAAAAGCCCTGGATCCATGTCAAATACATTAAAATAGCCAGACCCACATTAAAAGCCAGAAGGAATGGAGAGTGCAGGACAGGGAGGGCTGGACCTTTTTGGGGCACAAGGATGGCTAGACATGGTGGAGGGGGTGGCACAGGGCAGGGAAGGCTGGACATTAATGGGTGGGCACAGGAAAGGAAAGGCAGACAAGGTGGGGCACTGTGCTGGGAAGGATGGACTGGGAAGGCATTTGGCAGGAAAGGCTGGTTGGACTGGGGTGCAGGGCTGGGAAGGCAGGCTGGACTGGGGGGGTGCAGGACAAGCTTACTGGAATGGGGGGTCAGTGCAGGGAAGTCTGGCTGGATTTTAGGGGGTGCAGGGAAAGCAGGCTGGACTGGGGCATGCATTGATGGCTGTATGGAATGGGGGACATTGCAGGGAAGGCTAGCTGGACTAGAGAGAGGGCACATGGCAGGGTCAGGCACTGGGTCAGCATACCTGGTTTCTTCGCCAAGCATGCAGAAACAGTGCCAGCTGCATATTCAGAGAATGGAGGGCCCAGGTTACAGTGGTGCAGAATACACTGGGTGGCAAAAAATGAGAAAGAGCATTGAAGGCATTTGAAATATGGAGCCAGCCGTTAGCTATGATTACGGCAGCCAATCAGGAGTGACTGCTGCAGAGCTCTTGATTGGCTACTGTTGTGTCTGCTGTGATTGGTTCATGGCTGGCTATGATGCTCTTTCTCACTGGCTGATGCCCGATACATGTTGCACTGCTGCCACCCAGACCACCTCTCTCCAAGCCCAGGACTGAAGTCCCGGCAGTCCCCCCTTCTGGTGGTGATCCTGCACCTGTGCATGATTAAAGAAATCCAGAAAAGATGACCTGTTGGGACACTTGAGGTTTGGAGTTGACAATAACTACCATAAGGTAAATTAGCACACCATTTACAGATGTGTCCACATACATCTATCCTCCATACTCTACAAGTCGCATTACACATAAAGTTCCATGTGACTCAGTAGTGCCAAGTATCTTTTCATGTGACATTTACATTCAAATGCATCTTATTTGCACAGCACTGTGAATATAATGCACAAGCAGTTTCTGCTAATTAAAATGGGGTGTATCTGCATGCAAAATGCTATGTTATGTCACAAGTTATGTTATGTTACAAATGTTATGTCACAGTGCTAACACAGTAACATAACATTTTGCATGCAAATACACCCACAGTCGCACAGAGAAGATAAGCATGTCACATATAATTTTAATCAGCAGAAGCTGCTTGTGTGTTCTATTTGCGCCACTGTGTGAATGAGAAGTATTTGAAGTTAAAAATTCGGGCAAAACGATGATCGGTGCTACCGAGTTTCGCCACGGCATGGCACGACTAGAAGAGCTGTTTAACACTCAGGGAGGTTAGATGTATGTGGACACCTCTGTAGGTGTTAATCAACCTCAAAACAGTGGAAATACATGATTTCATGGCAACCTTGTATGGAGTCAGACCTTTCTTCTATTTAAGTATTCAATCTGGGTTACACCTGTATGGACAGACCTAAACAACTACTGATAGTTTGAAAAAGGTATATGATGAAAAATCATTATGGGAGTCTATACAAACACTGGCCCTGGCAGAGCGCTCGCTCTGAATCAGGGCCGTCCCTGCTCATTTTTGGAGCGGCCTCCTGGCCGCTCACATAGCTGTGGGTGCCCACCCACAGCTATAGCGAGTGGCCAAAATGATGGTCGCGTGGTCAAGACCATCACGACCATCTTGCTTGCGACGAGACCCTGCGGTAGGGTCTCGCTGCTGCAAGCCCTGGAGTGCTTTTGGCTCTATCAGAGCCAAAAGCACTCCCACTGATATCAATAGTGATGTCAGTGGGGCCGGCCCCAGAAGTTAGGCGTTCCCATGGGTAGGCATTCCCATGGGCGCTCACGAGCAGGTCTGAATCAGGCCCACTGTTTTAAAGTTTCATACTTTTTTTTAGTATAGATTGTGCAGTGATAAACACATTTTTATTTCTTAAAAACTTAATTTATCTGTAACTGAGCTCTGGAAGGACACTGGAGGTGATTCAGCTTCATGCGGAATTGCATAGTTGCATGTAGGCATCTATGCAATTCCGTCCTTGCTAATTTTAAAATTCATTGTACAAAGGAAGAAGGAAAACTCTTTTTTTCTGGGGGCACAAACTTAATGTCATCTGTTAAAAACAGTATTTAATGTTATATTGAATTAAAAGATCATTTCAAAGCACATAGAATAAATCACATTTAGAAAAAATGCAAAAGTTCATATAATGCATCACACTAGATAATTGAACATCCTTGTTCATTAATCATATACATTTTCAGGGTTATATTTATCATATGAATTTCTATAACCCTGAGGATGTTATCAGTGTAATCACAATAATTCTTGTAGAGGGCAAAAAAGTATTAGATAATCAACACAAGTAAAGTACATTTTGGAAGTTAAAAAGAACCCTTCCTATAGTGGATTTGGTAGAAAAAGAAAGTCTGGTTTAAAAGAGCTGCTCAACTAGAGGAGTAAGATACTGCTGTTAATCATCTGCTCAAAAGCATCAAATGACTTAATGAGTGTTCCTCCTCCTCAGTGGCAGTTATTATAGTAGGAAAACATAAAGTTAGTAGCAGATATTGTGAAAAGAGAGAACCAATAAAGTCATGCATCTGCTTTCAAATCTCTTGCTTCCAAACAGTTGTACAGAGGAGAAATGATGAGAGTACATTATAAGTCAATTATTAATCCAGTTTAATAAGAGCTTCTGCTATCGGTAAATCTGTCTGGCTCCTGTAGACCAGTACTGTTGAAAGTGCAAAAAAAGCTTATAGAATCTACCCGTGGTCTTTAAGTTCCAATAATCAAACACATATGATACACAATACTTAAATTAACCAAGTACTTTACTAAAAAACTCAACTCAACTAGCCGTGAACAAGCTGGAAAGGTGAAACAATATCATCAGACAGACGCTTCATATTCATGATTCCCGCTGTGCGCACAGCGGGTATCCAACTTACCAGGTGATTTCACTTTCTCATGGTAACACAGGTAATTTTTGATCTTCTCTTCCCATGCCACTGAGAAGGAGGAACACTCATTAAGTCATTTGATGCTTTTGAGCAGATGATTAACAGCAGTATCTCACGCCTCTAGTTGAGCAGCTATTTTAAACCAGACTTTCATTCTCTACCAAGTCTGCAATAGGAAGGGTTCTTTTCAACTTCCAAAACGTACTTTACTTGTGTTGATTATCTAATACTTTGAGAATTATTGTGATCACATTGATAGCATCCTCAGGTTTATAGAAATTCATATGATAAATATAATCCGGAAAATTGTGTTGATTAATGAACAAGGATGTTCAATTATCTAGTAGGACGCATTATATGAACTTTTGCATTTTTTCTAAATATGATTTATTCTATGTGCTTTGAAATGTTCTTTTAATTCAATTTAACATTAAATACTGTTTTTAACAGAAGACATTAAGTTTGTGCCCCCAGAAAAATAGAGTTTTCCTTCTTCCTTTGTACTATACTGTAACCAAACTCTAGGGGAACACTTTATTTGTAAATGGCATTCAGTTAGTAATACTGATATAGATGATGTATTCATGAGTTCTGTTGCCATACAAATTGAAACCTTGGCTATAATTATATTGTTTTGCTTGTGCGGAGACACTCTCCCTTTACCTATTACTAATATGCAAATGCACCAGCAGGTGTAAGACCACCCCCTGTTGCATTTGAAATCCCAGTGATGTGACCGAGGTTGCAGTCTGGGATCACCATCATGACCATCGGTCATGTTGGTGGATGGTGCCAGGCTGCCAGCCAGCTGAGTAAGCCACAGTAGCTGTCTTACAGTTGTGTAAGACTGCTGACTAGCAAGAAAAGCTAAACTGAGGAATGACAGTCCTTTCACAACTGGAACTAGCTGGAGTGTGCCTGCAGGTGAATTGTACTAGGACAGATGTAAGGAAATGGTACACCAGCAGCGGCAGATGAATATGATTTCAGGTATCTCTTGGGACTATGCGGCAGCTAGGTAGTCAGACAAGGAGTGGCTTGACAATGAATACAAGCTGCAGGGCAGGAGTGACCAGGACTGTGAAACTGCAGAATTGACAGACAAGGACCAGACAGTCAAGATACAAACAAGGTCTTGACAGCAAGATACAGACAAGGACTTGACAGGCAAGATACAAACAAGGAGTTGACAGGCAAACACAATATTATGACAGGACCATTGGCTGAAGTGACAAAGTTCAAGGTGTGCCCTTGTGGGCCGAGGTGCAACAGGAACAACACAGAGTGACCATGAGGGCTGAGTTGCAACAGACCCAGCATGGATCGGCCTTGAGGGCTGGGGTGTGACTGGAACACAATAATGCAGCCTTGAGGGCCGAGGTGCAGCCTTGAGGGCTGAGGTGTAACAGGAAAAAGACAGAGCAGCCTTGAACGCTAAGGTGTGACAGGAACAAGACACAGCATCATTGAGGGCCAAGGTGAAACTGGAACAAAACGATGTGACCTTGAGGGCCAAGGTGTTACTGGAACAACACAATGTGACCTTGAGGGCCAAGGTGCAAAAGGAAAAAGACGGAGCAGTCTTGAGGGTCTAAGTGTGACAGGAACAAGATGGAGCAGACTTGAGGGTCAAGGTGTGACCGGATCAAGTCAGAGTGTTCATGAGGGCCGAGTTGTGACAGGAACAGAACAGAGCGGCCTTGAGGGTCAAGGTGTAACAGGTACAAGATAGAGTGGCCATGAGGGCCTGGGTGCAATTGGAACAACACAATGCGGCCTTGAGGGCTGAAGGGCAGCCTTGGGGGCCGAAGTGCAACAGGAACAAGATGGAGCGGCATTTAGGGCCGAGGTGTGACAGGAACAAAATGATGCAGCCATGAGTGCCAAGGTGCGACTGGATCAACATGATGTGGCCTTGAGGGCTGAGGTGTAGCCTTGAGGGCCAAGGTGTAATAGGAAAAAGACAGAGCGGCATTGAGGACTGATGTGTGAGAGTAACAAGATGGAGTGACCTTGAGGGCAGAGGTGCAAAAGTAACAAGACAGAGCAGCCTAGAGGGCCAAGGTGTGACTGGAACAACAAGATGCAGCCTTGAGGACCAAGATGCAAATGGAACAACATGAAGCGACCCTGTGGGCCGAGGTGCGACAAGAACAACACAGAGAGGCAATGAGGGCCAAGTTGCCATAGGAACAACACAGAGCAAACTTGAGAATGAGGTGTGACAGGAACAAGATGGAGTGGCCTTGAGACCTGAGGTGTGACAAGAACAAGATGGAGCAGCCTTGAGGGCCAAAGTGCGACTGAAACAACATGATGCAGCCTTGAGGGCCAAGGTGCAACTGGAACAACACGGAGCAACTTTGTGGGCAAGATGTGACAGGAACAACACCGAGCAATCTTGAGAGTGAGGTGTGACAGGAACAAGATGGAGTAGTATTGAGAGCCGGGGTGTGACTGGAACAACACAATGCGGTCTTGAGGGCCGAGGTGTGACAGGAAGAAGATGGAGTGGCCTTGAGGCCCAAGGTGTGACTGGAACAAGATGGAGCAACCTTGAGGGTGTCTAATTTTGGCTATGGAGTTCTTGTGCTCAGGGATTAGAAGTCGAGGTCCCAGGTTGAGAAAGGAACTGGGGTGGGGGCGAGGGACCTGGATGTACTGTATGTCCTCCTGATCAACAAGTACCGGATGTTGGCGAGACCTAAGCGAAGGTGCAGATTCTAACCTACTTGGAGGTGTTCACCAGTTACCCCTCCAAGCGGGACTTGAATATAAGCTGCACCCAGCAAGCATGTCACAGCCCTTTGGTCAGGTATCCAGCACAAGTGGGAAACAGAGGAACACAATCCAGGAAAAGCACTGGCGAAGGCAGTAGGAGTCAGTACTTGAATGATGTACTGAGTACACACACTTGATCTAGATGCAGAGATGGTACAGGAGAATCACACTTAGGAGATTGTACTTGGATGATGTACAGAGTACACATACTATGGCTCCAGATGCAGAACTGGCACAGGAAGATGACACTTAGAATACTGTACTTGGGTGACGTACTGTGTACACAAACTGTGGCTCCAGACGCAGAGCTTGCACAGGAAAATGACACTAGAAGAGTACACATTGAAGATAACACTAGGAATGAATCACTAGAAGAAAGGAGCATGGAACCTGGAATGCTGCAACAGCAAGTATTCACTGGAAGTAACAACGTTGTACAGGCAACTTCCTGTTGTCCATAGCCTGGCTAAATAATTTAAGGTAGCGGTCCATTGGAGGACAGTGTCAGCTGACAGCAACCAATGCTACCACTGGGTGATGGTTAATCAGATGATGTAGACTGTTATGGCTGCGTCCATGATGGTAACCACAGAAACCATGTCATGGAGCAACACATGGATGTCCTAGATGAACCCAGGCATAATCCTCAGCAGGTCACTTGCTGCTGCACCTGGCGTCTGACTGCTCAAGAGCTCAGGGGAAGCTAGCGCTGAAGTGCGCCTTGATGGCCAAGGAGTGGCCCTGAGTGCCGAAGTGCAAAATAAACAGGACAGAGCAGCCTTGAGGGCAAAGGTGTGACTGGAACAATATGGCAGACAGGTGAACTCAGGCACGGCAGGTATGCAGGCTGGAGGCAGCGAGGTTTAGAACTCACTGCTCTGGGATATCCAAACAGCAAGGATGTGAACAGATGGAACCACGGCAGATGACACACAGGAAAATACAGATCAGGAAGACAGGCACTGGATCCAGCAACTGCAGAGCTAAGTAAGTCCAGCTAGAACTCAGACTTCTGGGCACAGGACAAACGTACCCTGGAAGTTAGACAATATCACCGGCACAAAGTGTAGGGCTGGCTTTATCTTATCAGGAGCAGGAACCAATCAGAGCAATCTCTGCAGAGTGTCCTTAATGACCAGATAGTATGCTGCTGAGCTCTGCACACACACAGACAGACAGGCAGGAATGCAGCAATGAGCTGCAAAAAGACAAGACTGGATTCCAGCTGCCTGCAACAGCTGGGACATGGATCAAAACATGATGCAGTGTCCCAGTCGCAAATATGTCTGGGGCCTGCCACCAAGCTGATCCAGTTCCGTGGATCCTAACAGGCTGGCTGGCTTGTGAGGCAAGGAAACTGAGGGCCTGATTCAGAGCTGGACGCTCTGACCAGAGTGCTCGCTCTGCATAAGTGCCCTCCTACCTAAAAATGGAGCGGCCTCCTGGCCGCTCGCATAGCTGTGGGTGACCATTGGTAGGGTCTCGGTGACCGCAAGCCCTGGAGTGATTTTGGCTCTATCAGAGCCAAAATCACTCCCACTGACATCACTAGTGATATCAGTGGGGCCGGACCCAGACGGTAGGCGTTCCCATGGGAATGCCTCCAACTGGCAGCCATGCCCCCGGGCACGCCCACCAAAGGGGGTGTGCTGTCAGTCACCATCAACAGCACACCCCCTTTGGTGCGAGACCCGGAGCGACAGCTTGGCTGTCACTGACTTGGTCTCGCGCATGCGCACGACGGAGCTCCCTCCATCGTGCGCATGCGCATTGGGGTAACATCGACCCGCTTGCGAGCGTCCTGCGCTCGCGAGCGGGTCTGAATGACCCACTGAATCCGTAGATGCAGCCCCTATCCTTGCCATTCCAGAAAAATGGGACTGACATGCCCTCATTTACAGGAACGCTGGCCATCCCTGCACCACCCCTTAAATGCCTTTGCCTGTCAATCAGGAAAAGGAATAGAGGGACTGCATGCAATCACGCAGGACCCATTCTGCACATTTGCAGAGTGGGTCCTGCACACGCGCAGATTCCCAATACTCGGGAATCTGCATTCAGTATTGCACGTATATATTATTTTATATCACTCCAGAAATATACATGTACAATTGATATATAAGAGGTACATGTATGTTAAGGGCTTAAGAGCGCAACTATTTTAAGTTTTAGTCTGATTTTATTTGTTATAATCCTTTGCTAAGATGGTATTTTGATGTTTTTCTGTAATGCATAACTCTGAAGCCATCTGAGTTGGCATGATATGTTTACAAATTAGTAGATTTAGAAATAGATAGATTTTGCAATGCAGCCGCATAGCAACGGACCCCGCAGACCCCACAGTGGCTTGGGGGTACCGGCAGGGGGGTGTGGGGAAGTCAGGGAGTGTCAAGCAGCTAAAGAGCTACACAGAGAATCTACTATGGGATTCGGGAAGTGCACCTCACGTGGCTCCATCAGTGACAGCTGAACACTTCTGCAATGAACAGCGGAGCACCCACAACTGATGCAGTGAAAACAACTGAATACCTGGAGCCTGGTGTAGTGTGGTTGTTGTGAATGCAGTGTGCTGTGTGTGTGTTTATTGTGCCTTCACCATCTGGCTCTTCAAACATCGCAGGTTCCTCTTTCTCCATGAAACCACCCTAGCTAGGATCTACGGTCAGTACCTGGGGTCACTCAGTGTCCTGGGGTCACAGAAGCTGTGCTGTGCACTGAAAATACAGAGTCTCTACCCGTTTTACCTGTATTACAATTAGTACAGTATTACTGATGCATCTTATGTGCTGTGATGCGAACATTAATGCTGGCCATACACCTACACGACCAGCATAAGATCCGATTCATCATACGATTTCCCTTCGATTCCCCGAAGCTCCCTGGCAGTCCCGGCAGCATGTTTGTTGTGTTTCTTAGCACAGGATCTGTCTTATGATCGATCCTGTGCCTCACGTGCTCATTAGGGAAACAGTCATTGAAATGACTTGAATTGCTGCACAATGGATCGCATGAAAAAAATAAATGGCACGATCTGCACGCGATACGATGGAACATATGGGCTGCACATCTGATCATAAGATCCGATTATAGGAGTTGCGGGAGCTCACATCGGATCTTATCTTACTAAAATAATACACGATTTTCACAAGATCCATCTTATGACTCATCGAAAATCGGGCAATCAGCCTGAAATTGTACAGGTGTATGGCCAGCATAAGTAACCAGTTTGTGATAGTGTGGTGTTACACAATGAGGTATTAGTGTCTATTCAGATCACTAAATATGTGGGGGGCACCAGAAACGTTATTGGCAGGGTGGTGCAAAATTTATATTTACACCACTGTTGCAATGCAATTATTAGTACCACCAAATTTCAAAGAAAATAACTAGAATAATTGAGTGTGACTTTTTTCTATATCATTATCTGACAATTTTGCCATATGTATATTGCTGTTGATGAAGGGTATGAATACTGAATTATATTTTGTTTCTTTATCATGCATGCAACATACTGAATTATATTTTGTTTCTTTATCATGCATGCAACATAGTGTTACAGATGTATTTAGTCTTCCACATTTTCTGGGAAGATTTTATTTTGCCCTTTATTGTTTGGTATAATGTTTTCCATTGTAATGCCATTGTCTGAATATTGTTGTATTTATAGACTAATTAATCATTAAATTTAGACTAAAACATAATTGTTGTAATCATTGGTACATTACACATAAGTAATGTTGTTTCTTTTTATTTGCTGGAGTAACACTTAAGATATATCACCTGCTGAAGCAAATGGTCTTCCTAATTGATCACCATGCATCCTATTACTAAAGAAAAAATAGCCATCACCAAGAGTCACTAATATACTGTGTTTCTTGATTATTTAAATAACCCGTAGTTCTAATAGTATGCAATGTGGCAGTATCACCAGAGATGGCGCTGGTGAGCAGGAGATTCTGTGTGTGGCAGGAGAGATCTGCCCACACAGAATACAAAAGCATTCTGGGAGATTGTGTAAGGGCTGCTGAGTGAACTCAGTCCAGGGAGGACTGAGGCAGACCAGTCAGACAGAGCTCACTCTGCTAGCAAGCCAGTGAGGATAAGGAGGCCTGAGCCTAGACCTGTGAGATACAGGGAAGGCTATCCAACTCTGGGACTGAGCTATGGTACCTGCAAGGAAGCAGGCCAGACTGTGAGAGGTGGAAGCCAACAAGCTAAGGAAGCTATACCAGGCCAGGAGGCCAGTGTGCAGTCCTACAAGTGAAAGAAGAACTGTGCTAAAAAAAAAAGTGTTTAAAATTTAAAGGGACAGACACCTAATTTATTTTGGTGAGAAAAGACTGTGGTTCTAGCCTTTTCATGGTGCTGACATCTATTCAAGCCAAACCCTGCCTCACTTCTAAATCACCAGACAGCATGGATGATATGGTGAAGGCCTTGTGGATGGCTACAGCAGCTCCGCAAGAAGCCAACAAGCAGCAGTGGGCAAAGCTCAAGGCCCAAAAAGAAAGTGGTCAGGGTATGGTGTAAGGTCCATCCAGAAAGGACTATATCAGCCTGGAAGAATTTGACAATATGCGTAAAGTTTTGAATGAAGGTAATGCGTATTTTGCTGGGAAGGTTGATGATTTAATGGAGCAATTAGCTGATGAGAGAAATGTTGATGAACAAGCTGAAAATAAATTATGGAGTGAATTGTCCACTTTGAAAATGGCATTTGAGCAGCAAGAAATAAAAAAATGTGAAGTTCTTAAAGAGACAGACCTCAAATTGGCAGCTATGTCTGAACGCCTTGAGGAAGCTACATTTTTCCAGTGTGTTACAAAGTATGAGAATGATGTGCTCCTAGCAAAGAATGACATATTAGAGCAGGATTTTGTGGAATTGCAGCAAAAGTGGGTGGTACTTCAGCAGGAAGTAGAAGAATTGAAAGAAGGTGTCCAGAGACATCAGAATGATGCAGAGTGTGCACATGTGAAAGTGGCGGATCTGGCTCTGGTGTTAAAAGGAAAAGACTCTTTAATTGTCTCCACACAAGTAAAACTTAAAGATTGTGAATTGGAGAAAAGTTCTCTGGCGAAGAGTTCTGTGAAGTAAAAGAGAAGTATCTCCAGATGCTGCAGACTCACGCTCAGTGGGAAACTGACAGTGTAGGAAAAGAGATGGAGATGGTCCATCTTGAAGTCAACTGTAAAGAGCAAGTACAAACTCTCCAATCTGATTTAGCAGTATCTAGAGCAGTTTCAGAATGTTTGACGGAAAGAAATGCATTCCTGGAGGAAAGTTTGCATAAAGCTGCAAAGCAAAGTGAATATTTGGAGAGAGAGCTTAACCTTGCCCATGGCAGGGCTTGGAAGTTGCAAGAACAGAAGAAGATCCTTGAAAAGTGTCTGCTAAGTACACAGGACCAGTTGCAAAGATTCCAAGCGGAGAGGAATACTAAAGAGCTGGAGTTGCAATGTGTATTAAAAGTGGCAGCGTTTGAAATAGTTGTATCAAAGTTGGGAAATTCCCTAAAAGTCTGTCTTGGAAAAGTGGATGAGAGTCCATGCAGTGACTTCCTGCTTACACTGATAGCTGAGGGTGTGAAGTCCTCCCAAAGAGACACAGGTCCAGATGGCAAAACCGTGTCTGAAGTTGATGATAAAGAACTGACATACAGTATACAGATGGTGATCGCATGACCTGTGAAGCAAAGGTACAGCATGTAAAGAAGTCTACAGAGATAGTGATGGCTTCAAAGGATGAGACTCTCTTGTTGCCATGGATTCAGAGTGATGTGAATGTGATGCAATCACACAGTTTTGCAGTGCAAAGCAGAGCCTTAAAGAAGGATAATTCTGAGAGTCTTGTGAAGAATAATACTCAGGTGTGTGAAACAATGCATTCATGCAAGCAGGATGGAACTTACAATTCTGCTGAATTTGTCTATGAGGAAGTAGGACACTATGGTAAAATGTGCCTGAAATCCTTAAAGCTTGACATGCTCAAGAATGAATCTCAAGTGCTTCATATAGAAAGCAAGAAGTACCACAAAGTGAGGAAAAAAGTTAGGAGGAAAATAAATTCTGGAATCTGGGGGATGAGATACCCAGAGGTCGCAAGAGTCTGGATGACCATGGATGCGGTGGATTTCCCTCATGAGGAGACTGCAGAGGGACATCATCATGAGAATGCCTCATCCCATGTAGCTGAACCCAAGGGTTTCAAGCTGGGGAGGGGGATATGTGGCAGTATCACCAGAGATGGTGCTGGTGAGCAGCAGATTCTGTGTGTGGCAGGAGAGATCCACCCAACACAGAATACCATAGCATTCTGGGAGATTGTGTAGGGGCTGCTGAGTGAACTCAGTCCAGGGAGGACTGAGGCAGACCAGTCAGACAGAGCTCACTCTGCTAGCAAGCCAGTGAGGGCAAGGAAGCCTGAGCCTAGACCTGTGAGATACAGGGAAGGCTATCCAACTCTGGGACTGAGCTATGGTACCTGCAAGGAAGCAGGCCAGACTATGAGAGGTGGCAGCCAACATGCTATGGAAGCTATTCCAGGCCAGGAGGCCAGTGTCCAGCCCTGCATGTGGCAGGGAGGGCCACCAATCTCAGAGACTGTGAGAGACTTTCATGCAGAGTAGCTGCTTCTGTAGAGAGGGTTCAAAAATTGAGCTAGTGCCCTAAGAAAGGGCTAGGCATTTATTATTTTCTGTTTGTTCGTGATCATGCTGGAAGTAAAGCACAACGTTCATTTGTTTTACTGGAATTCCATGTGTGGAGTTTGATTCTGCACCCAATCACTGCACCACTGACACTAGTCTACCAAGCTAATTACCCCAAGTATCACATAATTTAGAATTCTCTCTCTCTTTCTCTATATATATATATATATATATATATATATATATATATAACACAGTATATATATATATATATATATATATATATTCTAAATTAACAATTTATATATGTATAATTAACAATGTATAATTTCAAAAGTCATGAAAATATCTATATAATAATTCAACGAAGCTTGTTCAGAGATCAACATGCCCCGGAGTGGTTGAAACTCTCAGATAATGACATCAGAAGGGGTCATAATTCAGACCAATTGTCAGTAACTGTAATGTAGATCTTTCTCAGTAATGGTGTTTTTTGGTTACTCATTTCAGTAGCACCAATCTACAGAGACAGTCATAAGATGGAGAGCATCCACGAGGCATTTTGTAGAAACTCTTTGTAAAACTATATTACCACTTAACAGCCTACATTTTTTTTATTTTCTCACCTCTCTGAGGTCATTTATAAATCTCCCCCATTAACTTAAAAAATTATTTAAACTTATTAAATAAAACCTACCGTTTTTGACCTCATAAAGAGAATAAGGATCCATCTCTCATTTTATTGCAGCTTGAGCAAGCACACCACATTAGGTGAGAGAAAGTCATACCACTATTGTCCATTAGCCAATTATTTGTCTGCAAACTACTATTTGGGCACAATTGTCCTGGCCAGTGAAGATTAACCTGTATATCCATGTGCATGTCCATGATGCAAAGCTGCCATTGTTTGGACAATCATTAAAATTTTTCATGTATTTTTGTGAATGATTGGTCCAAAATATAAATTTTCATAGATGCACCAAACGTTGCATATCATTCATAGGGGGGAATTCAGTTGCAAGCAAAAGTGATCAATTATTCCGTATTTTATCTGTTAATTTCACTTAGCCTGTTATCAGGTGTTAACACCCATTTTCTAATTGAATTGCAAAATAAGTTAAGTGTTTCACAAGATACAGTAATTCTTGTTTAGTTTTTTACATGTTGAGTAGAGGTGAAAATGAAGAAAACTGCTTGTAGCTCCCAAAAAGACAAATCAATATTGGATAACAGTATAAAATATTTTATTGACCATAATTAAAGTATTTGGGGTACTTAAATTGTGTCAAATGGCTGTTATAAGCATTTTTTTAAACATTGAAAACATGACAGAAAGCATGTTTTTTTTTTTTTGCAAAATAAATGTTCTACTTGAATTAAGTGTGAATTAAAATGGCTGTAAGTATATACAGTATTTGTATCATTTAAAGTCACTTTTAAAAAACCTTCAAAAAACACCTTGAACACCCATCTGCCATCTGAAATACCCATGTCAAATTCATACAGTACTGCCATATACCTGTTACAAATCAATTAACCAATCTTGCGGGATTTTGTACATTTTCACCCCAAAAATGCCATGTCATTATTCGCCAAATTAAGATAATTAGATAAAGCAGGGTGTCCCAGTGGTTCTAAAACAAGTCCCGACAGTTTTACCTTAAAATAGGGATTTTCCCCAACTTTTCAACTGCTCAGGAGAATTAGTTTGTGTTAACTTCACCAGCAATTGAATTTGATAACCAAAAGTGAAATATTTTCACGGAAAGTTAAAACTTTTTATGCAAAAATTGTTTATCGCACCTAATTGAATTCCCCCTTAGTGTCAGGATGAATTTTGTCAGTATGTCATTAATGAGCTGACCCCCACTCAGTAAGAAATTTTTTTCACTCCAATACTAAATAATTGATCAGAGATATGAAACGGTTCTGCATACAATACTGTACAACCAGTGGTAATCTCGTCATTTACTATACTTAGATTTTCAAATGAACACTTGGATTTTCTTATCATCTTTTTCACTTTTGACATTTTCAGTGGTTCAACAGATTGAATGACTGGGTTTCAGTTATCCCATGCATTCTGCTTACTAGCTGACCACTCACAAACTGAATGCCAATGTGATATTCAGATGACTGGATTTTGAAACCATACCTATCAAGTCCAATCAAAAGTGGAAAATATGACTATACTCTTTAAAACATTTCCATTTTAAAAATATAATTAGATTAGAGTTTCTATTTGCACATATGCTCCCTAGGTCAAGGTTAATAATCTGCAGTTTCGCCACAATGTTTTTAGGTTGGGGGGCAAGATATAATTTAATTTTGGCACCCCTATATTGCTGAATGTCACTCCTCAGGGACATCTGGGAAATCCTCCACACCACCTACCTGATGACAGATATCAGTAAGCCTGAAGGATCTTTGCTTTTGATGATTGGCCCCTGTATAGCCTCATAAAACCACTGAACCCAGTAAAATACCTGCAAAGCTATTTAAAGTACATATAGTCTACATTTTGCTTCTCTGTTGAAACTGTTAAAACTGCACAGACTCCATCTTACTGTCCCTCCAGAGAGGCTTCATTCCCTGTACCAAATTGGTCACCAAGGTTAGTACTGCACATGCACAGCACCATTTTGCCACTGTGTTGAGAGTCACAGTGGGATACAGATGTTTCCTACTTGGCTCCTTATAGAGAACCACAATAACCTGTGACAGTAATGCTTTTTCAGCATACTGCACTGCTACCCGCTAGCAGCATACACTACCCAATTGGTGAGCTGTATGACACCCCGCTCTACTCCATTTACCAGTGTGTATAACAGTGAGTACAGCTGTACCTGTAATATCTTCAATAAACTACAACCCGTGGTTAAGTAACTAAACTGTTCATAGTTTGAGTTATCTGCTGATGTGTGCCTAATTCTTCTACAACATCAACTCCTGTACACACACATAACTTCCATCAGAAACAGCCATTTTGTGGAGTGAATTTATAACTTAAACCTATACTTGCTTACCATGCATCCTTATCAATTCACAGAGTTGTTGCTGAAGCAATGGGAATTATGAATGAGGCACTAGTTCTAAAATGTCTGCCTCCAGTATCTATGGGTGCCAAGTACACTTGAAAGAATTAATGGTCATTAACTTTAGTTAACAACAAAAACAATCACACTAACTAAGTAAGGACACCCTTTGTGGATTCCTATGTAATGTATCCTGGATATGATATTGGATTCTTAGATGACATATTTGCCTACAGTACAAATGAGATTTGGAAGTTTATTTTCAAAAGAAAACTCCAAAACACCATGAAGAATAGTCCAAACCAAATACAAAATTAGACCTAAGATTCTTAATAAAATAACTAATGAATTATGTACTGTAATACATAGGCACACATGATAAAAAGTTGTATCAAACCATAAATGCAATACCATTTATATTCTTGGATGCAAGACAAATAAAATTATAAAAAAATATAGTATCTACTGTAGGATGCCTTTTTGTTTTTTGTGTTTTATTTTCATTGTTCTCTTTATGGGAGGAAGAGCAGAATAAATTTCTGTAGCTTCCAAAAAATGTAAGACTAGTCTTTAAATGTGTAAAGAATTTATAGGTATATTCACAGTGCAGTTTGCATTGTCTTTTGTACATATCCATTAGTTATATTTACATAGAGTATACATAATTAAGCCAATACATATAAATACATCAGTATTTCTTTAGTATTGAATTCATAGTTCTACACAGCATTTTCATAATTTTGTCATTAAGTGCTGTATAATTTTGCTGCAAAATGCTCACCAAACAGTTTTAACTTTTTAAAATTGTAATATCTTTAGAAAATTTGAAACTTCATGATTTTCAGTAAATTCTATAAAACAAATTAAACATTGGTTTTACTGTATTAAACAAATTGAATATTTATTTTTTAGAAAAAGGTTCAGCAGAATACAAATGGAAATTGAAAACTGCTCATCTACCTATGTAAACCAGGTTTACTGTTTTAAATTTTTCAAAAAAATATAAAACAAACAATGAAAACATAAGCATAAGTATCCTTAACAGTGGTAGAAGTACAACAGTCCACTGTAAAATTTGATTTCAGAGCACAGTTCAGATCATCAGTTACTTTAGCCCAGGTTTTGGATTGGGTAATAGGCTCTACCTTGCCAGGAGTGATTCATCTGTAAAGTGGTCAATTTGTTACAATATTGCTTTACTCAGCATATTACACACTTAAAGTGTTCATAGAAAGAAGGTGGCTCAGTCTATAATTTATAGGTGTAAAAACAGACTGGGGGTCGTGGACCTTGACATAAGATATTAGAGTTCTGTTTCTCCTATAAATCTTTGATCATACAGAGAATACACTCTTGTGCAGTATTGTTATGTTATAAGGTTCTGCCTGTAATTAAACCTCTTCATTGTCTGCTTCTTAGCTATAAGTTATTGAAGCGCATGTAATGTTTTTTTCTCTATAAACTGGTCTTATGTTTTAAATTAGGTTTTCTATGTTGTGGCCCACTAGGAAGGAATTTGGATTTTCGTCACAGGAAAACTGCCAGAAAATCAATAAATAACAGCTTTTTATAAACCCAACCTGCCTCAAATTGGCATCGCATTTTTTGCATTATAAAAAATACAACCTACTGGACAGATGAACATATGGTTACATACAGGCCCGTAAAGAACTGGGCCAGTCCCCATTACTGTTTTGGGGTATGGCCTAATTGTGGGATGTGTTGCCTCCCTTATAAAAAAGAAAAGTAAAATAGAATTGTACAAGAGTACAATTCATGGGAATTCTTGGGCTTGGGAAGAAAGGTTGTTGACAGTGAAGAAGAAAAGAAAGCACCGGCGGACCCAACAATGTTGAGCCCCTCCATCAAGCCTGGGACTGGGTAATTAGTACCTGCTACCTACTCAGAGTCCATGATTACATAAGCCACAATAAAACCTTGTAAATAAAATACCATATAAAAGAGACAGTTGTGTCAGATGACATGGCTAAAAACACAGATATCTTGTCTATCAGAATATAACAAAAAATAAAATAAAAAAATAAAAACACCCCCTTCCCCTTCCTTCAATGAAATATTGTTATTGAGCATTAGTCTCGAGCCTCTAGAGGGGGCACCTGCAACCAATGGCTAATGCTAAGTAGAATCTGAATGGCTTACACTTACTTGCCCAGTGATCCATGCCCTGGTGAGGTCCTCAGTCAGCTGGTCTTCTCTCCAGGCTCCTTCACTGGATCACAGTTGCTTTAGCCAATAGTTGACAAGGGTCATAGGGCAGGATCAGGGGGACCAGCTGACCAGAGTCCCATAGGATCACTATCTCTGGATGCAGGTAAGTTTTTTGGGTTTTATTAAACTACATTTTAGGTTATCAGTTTGTCGTCTGTTTAGTCAACACAGCTGATCACAAGGAGATCACAGGACCTGGCTCCTGGCTCTGCCCTGCCTGTCAGAGCAGAGCAGGAGTTGGGGGAAACAGAAGAAAGCTGGGATTACACCATTGAAAGATGATCTGAAGATGGTCACAGGGCTTTTCTTGGTATTATTTCACAATTTATTTTTAGTAAATCTGAGCAGATCACAAACATCACAAAAATAGGAAATGTGATTTGCTTACTAAAAATAAGCAAATTGGAGGTTTTGGAGTAGTTTTTCACAAAAAAGACCTTTAATACATTTATGTGATACTACATTAATGTGAAAGGGGTGTGAAAAAGAAAACCTATTCACATTATTTTACCAATAAAATGATTGATAGATAGAGCCTTAAGTGAGATAACAATGTATTACAGGTAACCAAGTACAGATTTCCTAGATTTCTTCTGCCAAACTGACATTCAATTTATTGGAAAGGAGAAAGGGAGTTATTGGTAATAGAGAGTAATATTTAGTAAACAATGCATCATGAGTGATTGGCATAATGTGAAGTCTGATATATAAAATCTGTAAATGATAATGTAATAGGAATTTTAAAATTAGATTCTAATAGAGAACTATGAAGCCTAACTATATATGCCAGGTGGTGGAACAAACATGGACTAAAATCACAAGCCAATGGGGAAGGTGGAGTGTTAAACATATTCAGAAAGGAGATCTTGCCAGAAGAGTTTCTTGTTTTTATCTCCATATCAGGAATATGAAAATAAACAATTGCAGAATACTTTCCAAATGGACCTGACACAGAAGACTACAAAGGATTTATAGCAGAAAGGAAAGTATTACAAAGCCCTGATTATATTTGCTTCCACACTGGGGGCCTAATTCAGAGGTGGACGCAAGTGCTGTCATGACTGCGATATCGTATGCAATGGCTGTGCGGAAATATACAAATGTTGCCACCACCTGAATCTGAATTGAGACATGCACTGGCAGCTTAGCAAATCCAAGCAACTGTATACAAAGATGCAACTTGGTCACAGATAAGTCAATAATCTGCCTTCAGAGTAAACCCTATGCTCAAGCAGAATGGCAACGGTAACTGAGATTCCATAGCCATTCTGATTGGAAAAGGGATTGCAGTCACAGGCAGAAACTTGCCCAGAAAATGGTTGCGTGACGCCTGCATTTGAGTCGCCATCTCCACATTGATTCCCACAAATGGTCCCTGCCTGTCAGTCACTTTGCAAATAAATCCTCACTGCAGATTAAATTGATAATGAAAGTTGATACATACAGAGTGTGACTCATATGCATGTACAGATTACCAGTAATTGCTCAATAGTGTGCACATCTGCATTGCGTCTATCTCTGAATGAGGCCCTTGGTGCCGATGTCAAAGGGGTGTCCAGCGTCTCTGGCAGATGACAGAATGGATGCTAGGAGGACCTGGAGGAAAACAGATAGGGAAAACCTGGACATAGATGATGGGAAAACCTGAATCAGATGTTTAAGTCATTAAACCTCACAAGTACCCCATTTTAGTTGCAGAGTATGACATCATGAAGATAAGGGATTTCAATGCCAAAACAGAAGACTTATAGCAAAAAGACAGAAACTGAATAAATAACCCTAAGACAGTAGTTCCCAAACTGGGTTCTAGGAACTTTCCAGTTATTCTTTGTATTTAACAAACTAAAACAGTCAAGTAAAATCTAAATAAGTCTAAAACTTATTTTTCTTTGAATTTGCCTATTTAAGTGAACTTTCGCTCTGGTCTATTGTTCATGATTAAGTTTTGACAGTAGTGTTTTTTTTGGTAATTTTATGAAAATTAAAATAAAGAAAGTGACTTACCTGTGCAGTTTCTTGGCTGCCAATGTAAAGCACTCAATACGTAAATAATAATAAATTAATAATTTTAATTATTTTAAATATAAATTGGATGAATAGTATTGTATTAATTTGGTAAGATGGTCAAGATGTATTAATGTAAAGGACTATAATATATATATATATATATATATATATATATATATATATATATATATATATATATATATATATATATTGGGTGTCTTTATACATGAATGTAAAAATATATGCATTAGTCTTTTTTCTATAATACATTATGAGTTACAACATATTTACAAATATATTGTGCACAAATACATTTATTATTGTATCAAGTGCATTTTGTTAATTGCTTTGTCCCTCTACAAATTCTGTTTTTACCCTTGTTGTCATGAGTCACAAAGGTGAAAAGTCATTTACATCTGTACATGATGGGGGAGGAGAAACTAAAAGAACCATGTTAGTCAATTAGATGTCTTTCTATGTGGCTTATAGTATCTTGTCCTCTTTTTGGGGGTGGGTATTTAAGGGATGATCCCTTGCAAATCACTAAACTGTATTTAAGTCTGGCCAATCTGCATAATAAACTTGAAAGAAAACATTCCTTTTTAACGATTAGATTTTCTACAAGCCCAGGTCTACTGTGCAATAGCATATCTAAAATCATTTATATTAGCATTCAATAATGAAATATTTTAACCACTTAATGACAAAAGAGGTTTTGTCCATTAATGACCAAACTAGGTAGTTTGGTCATTAATGGACAACACCTCTTTTGTCATTAAGTGGTAAAAATATTTCCTTATTGACTGCTAATGTAAATCTTAACTTAGTGTCCAGTATCTTAAGAAAGTCTATGAAATCAGTCAGGAGTTTGGCACCCCCAGTCCACATAAGGAACAAATCATCAATGTTTCTCACGGAAAAAAAATATAAATTGTTAAAAAAAAGAATGTTCCATAATATGCTGATTTTCATACATATGCATAAATACATTTGCATACGTTGGAGCTAATTGTGAATAAAAAGAATTCTAAAAAAATCAGCATTATCATTCAGTGATATAACTATTATCTATCTGAATGTATGTGTCACTACATGTGATCAAGGTCTACAGACTTTCATCTTTAAAAAGTACACTGATGAGAATATGCTGCTTAAGGCAGACAGTTTTCACTTATGTCCTTTAAAACAAGGTTTATCCTTGTCACAAATGCTGCATCTACAGATTACATCTGATCCAGCTGAACTGCCATTGGCTCTTCAGACTATGGGCCCTATTTATCAATATTATCTCTACTAAATTAATGTGAAAAAGGTGTTTTCACAATCTTTTGACATTATTTTAGTAACACATAAATGTATAAAAGGGCAATTGAAGTACTGTAGTTTTTGTGAAAGACTACTCAAATCCTTTCAATTTGCATATTTTTAGTATGCAGATCTCGTTTCCAATTCTTGCAGTGGGAAATGCGATCTGCCTGAAATTTACTAAAAATAAATTGTAAAACAATATGTGGGAAAGCCCTGTGATGATCATAACACCATCTACAGATGGCATTATTCAGGGCTTTTCTCAAGTTCCCCGACTCCTTTTCTGGTATGATAGGCAGAGAAGAGCTGGGAGTAGCCCCTATGATTAACGTTGTGGTCTAAGTAGCAAAATAAACATTGTTTATTTGTTTAGTTAACACTATAGAATATTTTGCATTATTATTGCAATATTTCCACTGTTATTTGCTTTAAAACGAGGACCAATACTTATAGTGCATCCTATTATGGCACTTAAAGTGCAAGTATGCACTTGTGCCCTCATGCATACTGGCAAGAGTATGCATTATAAGTATTGACCTTTCAAAGTATGATCATGGGGTAGCCACAATTCAGCATTGGTCTGGTACCTTCTCTATGTGGGGTCTTGACTATATTTTACTGACACTCCCTCTAGAGGACATGCCTAATGCTGATTAGATCTGTTCTGAAAGTTAATGAAGTTAGTAAAACCAGATATTCCCCATCTGCTTTTACCCTACAGTTTGGCCTAAATTACCCATACAGATGTGTTTTCTTCATTCACCTAACATTTTTACTCCATATCTCGGGAGATGCTTGATGTGACATAGATGCTCTGCCACAGGTAGCGATTCCTGTATTTTCAAAGTTTTTCCAAAAATGTGCATCATACTCACTTGTAGTGACAGCCAACTCCACTTACAGTTTACTAGGAATACTTGTTTAGTATTTTTGTTGCAAAGTAATTGGTATAAAGTTGCAGATTAAGTATAATGATACATGGGACAAGTCATGGCGAGGATCTCTCATATAAAACCTCTGTCTTTTGCTTTTTTACTCAGATTAAGAAATACCAGCATCAGTATTCAGTGAACCGATGCATTGTCATTTTAGTGCATTAGTAATGCGATAAAGATGCAAATTTTGAGAAGTGTCTCAAGCAGGACACTAGGCGCAGCAAAGTCACAAGTCAGTGGTGTGCCAAATAGCCCCATTGAGGGGTTTGATTTAAGGATAGGTGTACGTGGATATATCTGTAGTTTACTGTATACAGTAAATCACTGTAAACTCACAATCTCGGCACATGGGATGCCAGTGCTTAGAATACCAGTGCCGGATTCCTGATACTGCACCTGTCAGAATCCCAGTGCTTGCGTCCAGACCACCGGCATCCCGATGGTAAGTAGAGGGAGAATAGGAAGGATTATAGTTATTTATTTATTATTATTTATTACCAGTTATTTATATAGCACACACATATTCAGCAGTGCTTTACAGAGAATATTTAGCCAATCATATTAGTCCCTGCCCAAGTAGAGCTTACAATCTATATTCCCTAACACACGCACATAGGGTTAATTTTGTTGGGAACCAATTAACCTACCAGTATATTTTTTGGAATGTGGGTGGAAACCGGTGCACCCTGAGCAAACCCATGCTAGGGAGAATATACAAACACCACACAGTTAGGGATGTAGTGGAAATAAAACCCACGACCTCTGGGCTGTGAGGCATTAATGCTAATCATTACACCATCTGTGATAGGGTTAGGGTTAGACTCTAGGCAGGGAGGTTTAGGGTTAGGCACTGGGGGAGGTTAGGTTCAGGATGTGGGAAGGGAGGGTTAGGGGTAGGGGAAGGGTTAGTATACCCAATGACAGGTGTCTGTATCCTAACTCTGTCGAGATGCTGGTGTCAGGATTATGACCGATGGGATCCCGAGTGCCAGCATCCTGTAACTAACCCGTACCCACAGCATATACAGCATTGATGCAGCATTCATACCGACTGCATAATAACAGATTTATAATAGTAACAAGTTTCCCTACAACAACACTCTAATTATATCATATTTCACACTTTTGTTTTCATTATTATTATTTGTTTTTATTTATTAATTTATGTAATTGATCTATTGACTACCACTGGAAAAATCTGCACACATTATTTATTTAAATTGTATTTCCCGAATCTATTGTCTTTATACTGTTTTCCATGTTTAAATTATTATTATTTCTATTTCTTTTTAATTCTTTCATTTGTATAATTTATTTTTGTTATCATGAATCTCTATTTCATTGTGGCAATTGTATTTTTTTTCCATTATTTAGTTTTCATTATCTCCTTCTTAATACTACTATCTATTCATCTTTTTCACTCTTTACATTAATCATTATTGTTATGGGATTACCTCTACAGCAAATTTAGCAAATTATAGTCTTCCTATTACCAGTTATATAATTTATTGTTCACTGTATTTCATTACTTGATTTTCCTCCATACAATCATATTCACTAATTTTAATTTATCACCTGTAGTTCCCATACAAAATGCTGGAATTTAAATAAATGTACTTGCCATCACTATTGGAGTATATACAGTATATCACCACCATACTGATTGTTATTGATTGATCTCATTGTCTACACCAACCTTTTAAACCATGTGTTGTATTGTCTTCTTTTCTTCTGCAATATATCATTACTTCATTCTTTTTTTTATAAATTCTCCTCTTTTATTCTCGTTAGTTGGAATCTTATATGCATTATTTTTAATGCATTATTTATCTATGAATTACCATTTTATATATATTAACTACAAAATAGTTTTTATCATCAGTCCTATAGTCACCCAACCACCACCAAAACACATTGTGACAATGTTGCACCACTCTGGAAATCCATCCATCCAGCACTCCACTGCAATGAACTGCTATGCATAACTTTATTCTGGTATGATGAGGTGGGTAATATTGTGTTTGCACACAACATTTCCTTACTCTACCAGCAAAATGCATTGGTGAGTTTTTAGACTGGTCTTAAAACAAAACATAATCTCCAAATCCTGCCCTTCATGCCTCATTATTCTGACTTTGAATTCCATAAACACATCCTTTCATCAGTCACCTGTAGATCATTACACTTATTTACCTGAAGAACTACAAATTGCAGACAAGCCTAGAGCTGAACATTTGTAGGCCAAATTACAGCATCCAAAAAATAGCTGGCTATCATTGAGATGTCTCTCCTTTAGGCACTAAACACAGTGGAAGAGGCACATACACTGCATTCTTCTTACATAATAATCAAATGATTCCATTACATTGCTTGACAAAAGATGCAAATACCCACCTCAGTCTCATGGAAAATGCAGTTAGTATTAATAACCTTATTCACTGGGATACAGGGAAAGACAGTCGCAACTCCTCTCTTCTTATTCATAGCCCTCAACTCAACACCCCTTTAATATTCATCTATTACTCTTCTTTCCAATAAGCAGAAAGGCAAGCTGTCCAAAATATTTATAACTATTGAAAGGGCATAAGCAATACAGTATATAAAGGAAAAAATAAATGTGCTATGTATTGTGGTATCGTTTTTAGTGAAAATTAACTACAGTAGGACCTCCAAATAGTTTAAATGTTTTGTGAGAATTGAGCAAATTGTGATTTTAATTTATAATGTACCCAGCCTTTGAGGTACAGAGCTTAAAAAACACCCACCATGCTTTGCTCTGGTAACTTCACATTTATGGTTTTTCAACAGCCATTCAACTTAGTTGCATCCCCATTTGTTTATAGCATGCAATTTTAGACAGGTACCAGGAGTTCATTGGATGAATATCAGACATCGTAAAAGTAGAATACCAAAGGATTAGTAAGTAGAAGCTCCAATGATTGCCTGCATCCAGCAGGTCATTTCAGCATTAGGTTTCAGTGATTATTGCTGTTGGGTACATGAGGCTATGCTACAATAAATAGACCTGTAGAGTAATATTGGTCAGCATTGTACATTAGACATACAGGCTGTGTCATATACTGGCCATATGATAATAACATATAGTTGTAATGGATATGTATCATATACTTTGCATCACAAATTAATCTATAATTGATATGTAATATCACTATATACTGGACCTGGACTAAAAATATAGACTAGCCATGGTTCTCTAAACATGTTTAGAGGAAAGCATATTGTATTAATTGCAGCAACTGAGCTCTGAAATATACTGGACATGGAGCAGTATTATTTGCTGGACATGGGCTGACATTAATAAATGTACCTATTGGGGGTATGTTCTGAATATTGCTGAGGTAAAAAAATAAGGTTAAACATGTTAGATTTAAAATTTTGTTTTTAAAGTTAAAAATATTAGATATTATATTTTAATATTTCAGGTAGTACACAAAACTGCATGCTACACAAGCTATTGACCCCAGTCCTGTGAGGCAATATTAACTAATTTGCTGAATATGATTAATATACTATACCCCAGAAATAAAGGACAGCACTCCAGGTCTTGCAGTAACTTACAAAGCTGTATTAAATAATCCTATTCATATTATCATACATATGTTATTATTTAAATATAGCTTTACTGTTTTCATGATTCTTTGATTACATTTTATAACCAAAAAAACCCCAAAAAACATTTCTGTGTGATACGTTAGTATTATTGGCAATAATGAAAAATAACAGCATCAAATATTGTTGCCATGATTAACAGAGACCATTCAAATACTTAAGATCCAATATATCTCAAGTTTTATATTTCCTTAAATGGATAGCCATGATTAGCCTGCGTGTAGTAGGTATTACCGCCGGCCATGCGGCAGCCTGTCAAGGGTAAAGATCCCGACCGCCCCTAAGGTTAGTATCGCTAAACTTATTCTACCCCCTAACCCTAACCCTCCCTTAGGAGTGCCTAACCCTAACCTCCCCCAAGTGCCTATCCCTAATCCCCCCTCTAAGTGCCTAAACCTAACCCCCCCTTCCCCACTGCCTAAACCTAAGTCCTCCAGGGGGGTTGCCTAACCCTAACTCCCCTTCCCCTAGGCTAAACCTAACCCTCCATGGGGGTGCCTAACCCTAAGTCCCCCTGGGAGCCTTAAAAATGACCCTCCCCCGGTGGCTTTCTATGCCCAGCTTACCTTTGTTCGGTATGCCGGGCGTCGGTCTTCCGGCGTATGGTTAATGACAGGTGTCGAGTTTTCGACACCTGTCATTAGTACCACGCTGTGATTAGAGAGTCTTGAAACCGGCGGTTGGCATTTAGACCGTTGACTTCCAGACTATATCCCATTAGCCTAGTTATTCTAAATTCTCACAATTTCAAAACATTTCACATATTACAGATGTGAAACTGTACTGTATAGTAAAAATAAATAACACATTCAGGGCCATATTTAGAGTTTGACGCAAAATGCATCTGAAAAAAAATTGCATTATTATGACCTACCTGCATTAAGTGTCAGCACATTCTTAAGTCTGTAGCTGCAGTTCGTTCCCCTTCATGCAAATGAGGTTGGTGCTGTACAGTAGGTTTGATGTGAAGGGAATACAAATGAAGGCATGGCTTCACTGGGGGAACTGAAATTGGTAAAAACTGCAATACACAATGTACACGGTACAGATAATGGCATGATAGAGCATTCATGCCTGCAAGGCAAATATCCACCTATATTTATAGGTAACTGCATGGGTGCAAAACATTGTATCTTCAGCTTGGTGGATTGGAGGAATACCTTGATGGCTGTGAATTAAACACATAAACGTGCCTAGTGTTGCACTCACTCGCAAATTTTTTTTCATTTGTTTTTATGGAACAAAATCATTAAAATGACACAGAAATTAACCAAAGGAGAGGGGGAGGAAAGGAAATCATAAGCACTGGTATAAACACTGAAATGAAGTAGTTATTTCCACAATTAGAATAATATAGAAGCCTGAGCTAGGTACAAAGAATGTCACTGTGGAGGTGCATCCATGATGGTCATATATAATCTGGCAACAAACAATAACAAAGTACTTTCTTTTTTGGGGGCAGTCAACCTAATGATGTATAAAACATAACATTTAATAATATATGTTAAAATAGTACCATGGCGGTCAAACAACACATTACGAAAAACAAAAACATGTCAATAAAATTATTTGGATCATAGAGAGAGACCAGATTAATAAGGGTAACAGTGGCTGCTCTAGGCATGGTCTAGCACGGCCGTCACCTGGAATGCCATAGCCTAAATTGCACAGCCATGCACCCTGCCTGAGCTTACTATTGCTTACCTAGCTCCGGTGGAAAAGCCCATCCTCCACCCTTCCGGTCATGTTATTGGGTAAACGCTCAGGGGAGGGAAGGGCGTGGCAGAGCAGGGCACAGAGAAGTCTAGCGCCAGTCCTGAAGGGTAACAACCTCAAGGTAGAGCAATATGTGAATGGAGAAACAAAACTATATAGAAAAACCTCTCTCACATTAATACGGTAAGAAATAAATCACAACACTATGGTCATAGGTCAAATGATGAAGTATAAAAGTTCCTAATGAGTATAAATCTGGGCTGGATTTCCCTTTACAGTCAATCGTTGGCAAACACCATATGAACTACAAGCATATAGAAGAAATTTTCAGTGTAGCACTGTAATGCTGTAAATATATTGCAACTAGATAGTCAGTAACACACACAGGGGGAGGTTTCTGAGAACCCAGAAACCCCCTCTGACTGCCTCGCGAGCACACACATTATGTTATTATGCCCCACTCCCTCAAGGCAAAATGCCGCTGTAACAGAGTTACTAAGGAGGAGGAGGAACCAAAATGACATGATTCTTTTAGAATTCCGTCATTTGGCTCCGCCCCTCTCGATTGACCTGCGAATCGTGGCATTATGCCACTAGGGGGAGGAGCCTAATGACATGGTGCCAGCCTGCCAGGTCCCACCCCTGCAGCTGCTGCAACGTAAGTGTAATGTATGTGTGACATATATATTTATTTGTAAGATATGTGTGATATATGTATGTGAGTATATTTATGTAGGTGTATAAATATTTATGTGTGTGTATAAATGTATGTATGTGTATGTGTATGTATATGTATATGTATATGTGTGTGTGTGTGTATGTGTGTTTGTGTGTGTGTAAACCACCATGGAAAAAATCCTGTGTCTGCCGCTGGTAGCTATGCCAAAATTAAATCACTTTCAATACTGATTATGTGGGATAGTATGGTACCTCTATCTCAAGGGGTTATATGTGTAAAAATACTTTAGCACAAAAAACATATATTGTTCATATACAAGTGTCACCTGATGTGGCACCTGTATTATAAAGCAAAGTAGCATACATGTATACAGTAACCTTGGTGTTAGAATTGCTTGAATTGACTTCAACCATTATAATAATAATATTGAAGCAGTAACAATAAAAAAACCTTATTCTGAGGACTTTGAATGGACTTCTTTTAACAGTTTTTGTAAAGCTCATTTTCAAGTGCTTCCAAGTTCCATTTCTTTTGTGGTTGGTAAATGAGCCATAATATTTTCATACCTACTGTACTAATAGGCTACAGTAATCTGTTTTGAAACATGTAACAGTAGCTATGGGCATATATTTGTAAATTCTGATAAACAGATAAATGTTATTTTAATACAAAATCTATAGTTTAAAAAAAGTTAATTGGTGTGGTTTTTAACATTTTGATTACTGTTGGCATCACACTATACCGTGTCATACAGTATATGAGCATATGAGAACAGAATGACAGATATTTGCCATTTTTTATTTATTTGTAAGACTTCTGTTTTAGTCCAATATATATTTTATATGAGACATCATTTAGATCTAAAAAATTGTTTACTGTCCCTCTCACAGATTATTTGAGAAGTCCATTAATAATACTCTGGAGTGGATTTCCCACTAGGCACATGTATGTACCTTGAGGTGCCACCTTCTGAAAGCCACACAGCAGGCCGTCCTGCCCCCACCCCCACCTCAGAGCAGCTGCTGATCCTTATTTTATGTAGCAGTACCAGCGGGGTGTTGGGGGAGAGGGGGTCACATGTGGCAATTTATGTGTGTGGAGAGGTTTTAAGTTACATCCATAGTCTTGGAGGCTTCAGCTTTGGGCCCTAGGTGCCATGAAGGGAGTGGATCAGGAGCCACCTGTGTTTATGCAGAGGCACCCAGTAGCTGTGTCAAGTGACTCTGAATAAACACTGTTGGCTCTGGCTCCACCACTGTCATGACAGATGGGGATAGCTGGTCCCAAAGCCTATGGAAGTAGCCCCAAACTTTGTGCACATACATATTGACACCTTTCCTAACCTCCCCTCTTATCCGTTGGCATTGCTTCGTAAAAAAAGGATCAGTAGCTGCTCTGATGCAAGGAGAAGAAGGTAGAGATGACTAATAATGTTGTGCTTAGGGTGCCTGACCCTTAAATCCGCCATTTCTAATCATGTTGTTTTTCTGACTTAGGAGTAGATTTACTAAAGCTTCTAAAACAGACAAGTGGTGATGCTAGCAACTAGTCACATTCTGTCTATTATTTTCTAGAATGCAATAGAGAGATGATAGGTACAATCTGATTGATTGAGATGGGCAACACTGCTTGTCTATTTTAGAAGCTTTAGTAAATATACCCTATAGACTGAGATTTACTAATGGATTACTTGACAAAAACACTGGCTCTGAGTCTTATGTAATCGAGTTGCAATTCTAGATACCTATGACAAATTAAATGCAACTATATGCAGTATTCTGTGTTATATACATCTATGCGATAGTGTCGCCCCCGGTTCTCCATCCAGCAGAGCTGCTGTCATTACTGTAAACAGCACTTACACCTATCACATGCAAGGTGCAGGTAAAGCTCCCCATAAAGCTGGACAAAAAGGCACACACTACTGACACTTGAGTTTCCCTAGATCCATATAGCCACCGTACAAGTTGGGGTCCAAAAAGGACACCCATTACCACCAGGCAGCACAAGAGAATCTGGGGATAACAGAGGTTAAAGCCTGATCCCCAATTACTTTTAAGTTGGCTAAACAAGTTGCCAAACAGAAATTCCATCAGCAAAGCAACCATGGCACAAACTGGCAAAGTCTTGTAAACTAAAGTGGGAAAAGGCATCAGCAATAGTTCTTCACCTCCTGTAACATGGCAGGCTTGGAGGTAAAATGTAAGTGCAAGCAAGTCAATACCAGGTGAGCCAATGATCTAACTGCAGGCATAGAAGAGGCCTTCTAATGTTTAATGGCCTGAAGTATCCCAAATTTTTGTACCAGAAGACTATAGATTTATTTTGCATGGTATTACCCCACATTGAAGCTGGGTACACACCTAACAGATATATCTGCAGATCAAGTGATCTACAGACATATCTGCTGCTGCTAATGGTTGTTCATACACACTGAACAACCATTATCTATCATCTGGCCGCAGGTCCCGCTGGCTGGGGGCATCGCGCCCCCATCCCTGTGGCTTCTGCTGCAATTGTTGGCTGACTGCCCGTACACACAACATGATGTCACAATATTTCTGCAGATATATTGGGCATGACTACACAATATGTCTTTGAATGACGCCATTCATAGACATATCGCTGGTACACACTGGCCGATGCATACAAGATATATCGGCCAATCAATTGATCGGCCAATATATCTGCCACTGTGTAACCAGTATTACAGTACATAAAAGATTGCGAACAGCTCACACAAAACTAGATTCTAAAGCCCAAATTACCCCCTCTGTGCCACCTGTAACAAATTCAAAGCATCTTCAATGGATTGATATGTGGCCCAACAAACCTCCTCAGGGATGGCTGCATTAACCAAAGATAATTGCTGTATAAGCCTAAAATTACTCAACTCCCTCTTGCTCAGGTAATCTATAGGAGGGGTAGAGAAAGGGGCCATTAATCTTGCCCAAATAAAGTTCCTTATTCACTTGTTCTAGCATCATATTGGGCAAGTACCTAGCAAATTAAACAGTTGAAAGGCACCCCAACTAACCTCTCCCACCAAGGGCAACTTAAAACCATAAGAAAAACTAAAAACTCTGCTATGGAATCAAAATTGACAGACTACTCAACCTTACTTACAGATAGTGCCAGCTAGTGTTTGCTTGGGTTGGTGGCTGCATCATTGCGCCTGCAGTCCTTGATGGCATTGTCACCCTCACAATGTGGAGTGAAAAGTATACTACCAGACACTACTATGCTGCCCATTAGTAGATGTAAAACAATTCCTATTTGATCTAACCAGACTTGCAGGGCACTCTTGGGGCTGGATACTAGGGGAATCTCTCCAATATTACTGGGCCAGACTGTGAGGCATAGACATATTTATAATGGGTGCAGTTTGCACAATGTCCAGGAGGCCCTGCACTGCACATTCTACACCCATACTATACTTGCATGAGCCATCTTCCCAAAAATCACTGGGAAGATGGCGCAGCAGAGGAGGAGTAATCTGCTTGCTGGCACAAGGTAAGATTTGTGTCTTGGGGAGGGCAGGCTGCTCAGAGGAGGGGGCCCACTGCACACAGGCACCCACTGCCATGAGGCTGTGTAATGTTAAGTCATACCTCAATGTCCTTGTACCAAAAATCAATAATACCCCTCCAATCTTATTTGCTGCAAAACTAGGTATTATATAAATATTGTATGTCCTCCTTGGAACACCTGTTTTAGTTGTGAATTGGATGGATATATTTTACCATGTTAATGGCATTTTCCTTATTGGTCTGCAAATTACAAGTAACAAAACAAATGAAACCCCCCAAGCAGTTATCATAAGACCTTAAGGCTTCCTCCCTAGCACCCTTTTTGGATTTACCAAAGTGTAAAGCCTTCTTGGACTTTGATGTAATTCAGAAAACATCAATGAAGAAGCTAGTCCTCCTAAAATAATTGTTTTAGAACAATGTACTACCTCAGTCTGTGATGCTCCATCGTATTCATGAGCCTCCAACTAGCACACTTCGTAAACTTAGCAGCACTTGCTTTGGAGCCCAAAAATATATATTTATCACTAGAGTTTGAAGTGATAGATGAGCAGTAGGTAGAGGAGATGCAAGTAGGAACTACAGAGAAGTGAACACCAAACTCCTGTTGGCAAACAGCAAAATCCAAGTCCACTTTTGAGGTGTATGAAGGTGGAGCTGTTGCTGAAATAAAAGAATGAGCATCTGGTCTGGAATGCACCCTGGATTCTGAGGGAATGGCACCAGAAGACACATGAGCAGGGCTGGCAAACCTAGTGCACCAGAGGTGCACACAGGCATGTCAACTGTAGGAGGCTGAGAAGAAGCACCAAAGGGGAGGACAACAATGGAAGCAAGTATATGCCAGGTACAGTAGAGCTGGATTTTTTCTTCAACCATGGGAGATAGGACCCACTCAGCATGAAGACCTGCTGCAGGAACATGGGGGTGCAGGTAGCTGAATAAGTATCCATTACCTCAGGAGATGCAGCTTCTGATACAGCAGCAGGTGGATTTGATTAGGAGGAATGTAGTAGACTCTGCATAATATAAGCCATGAAATGCTTAAGCAGCCCCACTCCCAGAGGAGATGTAACAAAGCTGGAGGGAAAGAGACTGGAACCATTTTTACCTCCAAGCCCACTCCCACTCCAGCCAGCAGTGAGACTGAAAGACAGTAGATAGGCATGAGGAGCAGTGACCACGATCACTTTATCCCTGAGATGTGCCATGGGTAGAGATCATCAGAGGCGGCACAGGGCAACAGTAGAGGGGGTGAGAAATGAAAGCAGCAGAAAGGTAGAAAGAGTAATCAATATATGAAACAAGGTAAACAAGTAAACAGAAACACCATACACTGAAGGACAGCCAAACACCACTGCTAATGCCTGCCATTTTTCTGCCAAAAAGGACAATCCAAGGTCAACCCTCATGTTTACAGTCTTGCAAAAAGTTCTTCAAGCTCTTATTGGCTGGCAACTACATGCACCAGGACAACAATAAATTTAACCTTACAGTACCATACCCAACTGTGTTATTGTGTAAACTTCCAGGTACGGCACCAAGGTTAAATTTTCCTCAGACATACTCATCCTTCATATGTACATCTCTTCAGTCAAAAAGGATAAAAAGAAGTCCTAATGATTTGCAAGTTAGTACCATTTTGTATTGTATGTTTCATGTAAGTACAGTATGTAAGAAGCTGCATATAAAATATGGCACCATGTTAATAAATCTATAGATACAATTTATAATGCAAAGAATGCTAGTATAGCAGATTTATAAATAAATTCCATACATTAATTTTCTTTGGCTCTTCCATCAGAGAGAGAAAAATCTTGGACAACATGTATCATAATTATTGCTTAGCAGCCTCTTATTATGACCTCCAGTTAATTGTTGGTGCCATTAGGGATTAGGGTTTACAATCAGAACCTACAGTATATAGGAACATATATTAGCTACATATTACACAGCTTATGTGGCCGAAAGCATGATAAATACAACTATGAGATCTTCACATTTATCTGATCAGGTTCCAATTAGCCAAAAAACAGAGTCTGTGCAATTCATAGGTTTCCTTATGAAAGAGATGTGTCATCTTGAGCCATCATACTCTAAATTCACTAAGAAACTCAGCCGGAAAATTCTTACATTATTAGTTGTCTGGGTTAGCCTGAAATATCACATTGTGACAATGATTGCTACCTCATATCTTTATTACCAGCAGTAATATAAATACAGCGGCTGTCACTGGTGATGTGATGGTTATGTTCTGGACTCTGGCTATCAGGACAGATGAGAAATAAGACTGTGCATCAGGTAGCATACAGTATTTTATGGATATTATTCTGCTCTCTTGTATGTGTTTTAAGCATAAATTCTAGGAAAATAGACAAACACTCAGTATTAAGTACATTATAAGGTTACAACATAATATTTTTCCCAGATAAAGAACAATATTCAGGAAACATACAAGGAAATCTTTAAAGAGATTTTTAAAGCACACTTAGGGCCATTGTTAGAATGTACATTTAAAAATTCTGTTGCAAATAATGCAGACTGTGGTCTAATCCTGAGTCAGATGGATCTCAATGTGCCATGCATATGGTAAAGGGAAGTCTGTTTCTGATGGACATGAAACTGGTGCAAGTGCCCAATGCTAATATTCACATGTGCAGCAGCTGGTGTAAAATCAATGGACAGCATGGCTTTCCACTTGCAGATACACATACCAACCCCTTTAGCCCTACTGAAATTGGAATTAAATTAAGATGGTGGCCACTATAATTATTATCATCATCTTAATCAGATATCGTTTCAGCAGCAAAAGATACACTTCCTAATTAGTGTATCTGAAGATGCATTTGAGTCTTCTTATGTCACATCTCCATATGCACGCATTTTTGACAGCTACATGCTCTAGCTGACTTCAATTTACAATAACCTATCCCTGTTCGGTATACAATCGGGAAACCGGCTGCCTTAATACCGACAGCCGGCGTCACAACTGTCATATCCCGGCGAGGGTGAAATGTCAGGTGTCTAGATGTAGACGCCTGACATTTCCCCGATGCTGGGAGACCGGCGCCCGGCATCCCGATCGAAGGGATGCCGGGTGCAGCGAGCAGACAGCCGCGGGGGGGAGGGTTAGGTTAAGGGCACCAGGGGGGGACTTAGGGTTAGGCACCCCCCTGGGAGGATTAGGGTTAGGCTAGGGAGAGGCAGGGTTAGGCAGCCCCGGGGAGGCTTAGGGTTTCGGCACCCCCCCGGGGGACTTAGATTTAGGCAGTGGGGAAGGGGGGGTTAGGGTTAGGCACTTACAGGGGGGATTAGGGTTAGGCACTTGGGGGGGTGGTTAGGGTTAGGCACCCCTAAGGAGGGTTAGGTTAGTTTATACTTACCTTAGCGACGATCGGGATTTCCAGTGCGGCCGGCTGTATTTCATACCGATTCCCCCTGTTCTACTTCTCCAGGCATAAATGACTCCAAGATGTTCTGAAATATGGATAAGGATGAATTTTGCTGTACATGTGCTGTGTCAAAATAAATATATTTTATGACAGTGGTGTAACTATGGTTTATGGAAATGAAAAAATGGAGCTCCCCCCTCCTATGTGCGCGCTCCAAAAAATGGGCATGGTCACTTGCCACAAGGGGCATGGCCACCTACAAATGGGGCATGTCAACATGACACACACGTCTTTCTCATCACTCTGGGAACATTCCTTTCCATTACATATGCACCTTAATGCACCGAGTAGTAGTACCCCTTATGCAATGTCCCCAGGAACAGTGCCCCATGTAGTAGTGCACTTAATACAGGGCTCCCAGTAGTGCACCCTTATGCTGTGCCCCCGGCCAGTAGTAGTTCCCCCCTATGCAGTGCCCCTTATACAGTGCCCCCGGCCAGTAGTGGTCCCCCCTATGCAGTGCCCCATATACAGTGACTCCAGCCAGTAGTGGTCCTTTTTATACAGTGCCCTTGGCCAGTAGTGGTCCCCCCATGCAGTGCACCCCTATGTAGTGACAGACACAGACAAACAGATAGAAAACACTGGCACTGACTTACCTGACTCCCTGCTCCTGCCACGCCCACCACTGTCTGCTCCTCCATCCTCCCACTCTGTACTATGGGAAAGATGTCATAACGTCATGACATCTTGCCCATCACCCACTGCAAGAGCCGGAAGGTGGAGCTCATGTGTGATTCCAGCCTGGCTCTGGCAGTGGGTGCAGCAGTCAATAAGATTGTGTCTGACTCTCAATGGCTGCTGAAACACTGGCGGCGATGTGTGTGTAACTGTGTAGTGTGGACCACACTCACTGCGTTCTGCACTACACTGAGTGACTAGGGTGGGCCTGTACTGTGGCCGTCAGGACCCCCACATGCCAGTCCCATGGCGCCCAGAGTACGAGACTCGGCGGCCCTGCCCTAGTTACTCCACTGATTTATGATTTACAAATATACACACATGCAACTCTATATGAAGCTCTAGATGTACATTGCATGTACATTGCAATATGGATTGAACTTTAAACCAGTGCACATGATTGATCTATACATATCTTGGTGCTCACCTTCTCTCAACACTTGGGTATCACTTTCATTGAGGAGACATCCACTAAATGCTTGGAAAGGTCAAAAACTCTTAAACACTGCACTGTGTAAATGGTCATCATGGTAAAATCTAAGATTGTATCAAAAATCCAATCCCCAAATATTGTACCAAAGCCAGGTAGAACTTATCCTCAATTTACTTTCAAGAGTATTAAGTGCAGTACTAGTCCAGCATATGTTAATACAGTAGATTAGTGGTTCTCAAACTTGGTCCTCAGGACCCCACACAGTTCACATTTTGTAGGTCTCCTAGCAGGGGCACAGGTGTAGTCGTTACTCATGGACACATTTTAAAAGATCCCGAGGTGGAGCTCATTATTTCACTTGATTCTATGAGGAGACCTGGAAAACATGCACTGTTGGGGGTCCTGAGCAGGGGCGGATTGGGATGGAAAACCAGCCCGGGAAATTTGGGGTAGCAGCCCTAATGGGGGTGGGTCTGTTGAGGAGGTGGGGTCTGTGAAGGGAGGAGAATAATTCCATCCAGGGGCAGTGCTAGGGTGTTTGGCGCCCTCCTGCAAACTATTACATTTGCGCCCTTCCTTCCAGTTTTCTACAAAGGGACAGTATGCGCCATAGGTGCATGGTAAAAAAAGGGGGCATGGTCACACAATAGTATCCCCAATTAAAATTAAGCCACACAGTAACACAATCTTATTCACATTACACCGCACATAGGGCCTGATTCAGAGCCGCTCGTAAGCGGCCGCTCGTTTGCTCTGAGTGATGTTCGCACAACTGTGCATGCGTATGGGTCGTAATGCGCATGAGCCAACCAGTCATTGCGGTCGGAAATCGTGTGCTCGCAAAACAGCGAGGGGCTGCTAATTTGATTGACAGAATGTACCGTTTGTGGGTGGTAACAGGGAAGGTGCTTGAAAACCGGGGAGTGGGGATCCGAACGCAGGCGTGCCTATCGGTCAAAATGGCGTTTAATGGGAGTGCATAATTAGTAAAGGAGCATCATCGACCACGTCACTTGGTTGTCTTTTAGCCTGAACTGCTCGCAGTGATAGCGGTAAGAAAAAGCTACCACAAGCACTGCGAGCAGTTCAGATGCCTTTTGATGTACCCGATTAATCTAATAAATACCAGAGATGACGTGTGATGCGAACGGCAAAGGGGAGTCTTTACAAAATAGCGAGCACATTTTTCGTTCACTCACTCAGACTTCAACAAACCGCAAAGAGCAAGCGCTCAATTTAAATAGACATCCCCTTTTTTGGAACGACCGTTTGCAAATAGCGTCCGGGTCATAGGCCCTGATTCAGAGCCGCTAGCAAAAAGTGAGCGCTCGCTCTGAATCAGGACGGGCGCTTGTTTTTTAAGTTGCGGCCTCCTGGCTGCTCGCATAGCTGTGGGTTACCACCCACAGCTTATGCGAGCGGCCAGGTGATGATCGTGATGGTCAAGACCATCGTGACCATCGGGCTTGTGACAAGACCCTTATGGTAGGGTCTCGTGGCCTCAAGCCCCAGTTTACATCCTGCTCTAAAAGAACAGGAAGTCCACCTACTGACATCACGAGTGATGTCAGTAGGACTGCCCACAAATGGCAGGTGTTCCTGCAGGAATGCCACCATTTGCCCAGCCATCCCCCCTCCCCGCCTACAAAACGGGCCGAGCTGTTGATCAACATCGACAGCCGCCCTGTTTGTTGTGGGCGCCGGAGTGAGTTCTTTTTCCGCTCGCTGCAGGGCTTGCGCATGTGCAGTGCGCACACCACATGTGCACACTGGCCAACCATTGACCCACCTGCAAGTGCTATGCGCTTGCAAGCGGGTCTGAATGAGGCCCATAGTGTCCATGATTCACATAACACCACAAAGTAGTGTCCCCTATTCCCGTTATGACAGTAGTGCCCCTTATACACAATGCCCATAGTAGTGCCCCTTATGCAATGTCCACATTAGTAGTACCCCTTTTGCAATGCCCACAGTAGTAGTGGAGCCCCTTTTGCAATGCACCCTGTGGTAATAGTGTCCCTTTTGCAATGCTCCCTATAGTAATACTGCCCCCTATGCAATGCCTACTGTAGTAGTACCCCTTATGCAGTGCCCCCAGTATTAGTGCCCCTTACTCAGTGCCCCTTATGCAGTACCCCCAGTAGTAGTGCCCATTATGCAGTGCCCCCAGTAATAGTGCCCCTTATCAAGTAGCCCCCAGTAGTAGTGCCCCGTATGCAGTAGCCCCAGTAGTAGTGCCCCTTACGCAGTGCCCCTAGTAGTAGTACCCCTTACACATAAAGTCACAGACACACACACAAAACACAATACCATACTTACCTGAAGCCCCGCTCCTGCGTCCGCCACTTTATAACTACTGCATCCTCAGGCTGGGCAATATGGGAGAAATGTCATGATGTCTCTCCCTTCACCCACTGTGAAAGCAGGAAGTCTGGAGCTCAGGAGTGAGCTCCAGCCAACAGCTGCCGTTTCAGGGAAGGAGCTGCTGGGTGCCTGCTGGTAACAAAATCCCAGGAAATGGAGTAGGCAGCGGTGGCACCTACACCTAACCCCCTTAGTGCCTAAACCTAATCTATCAACCCCCCTCGCAACCTAAACTTAACCCTCCCCTTAGTGCCTACCCCTAACTTTCCCCCTAAACCCAGTACTTACCTCCGGTATTCTGACAAGTGTCGGGATTCCAGCGATGGCATTCTGACCGTTGGAATTCCCACAGTCGGGAATATGATCACATCAATAATCAAGAATAATAAATACTATATTTAATATTTTGAATTAAATATACACTGTATGTATTTCATTTAAAATATTAAATATATTATTTATTAAATGAATACACATATACATATTACCTTATTAAATAGATATATTATAAACATTTAAAATAAAACACTTACCTTTTTTTCTTCAACTATTTGCTTCTTCTGTTTTCTCCACTCCTTATCAACTTCTCCCCTTCAGCTGGACACCATGGTCAGGTGGGGAGGAGAGGAAAGCCAGGTCAGTTGGGGAGGGGTGGAGAGCCAGGTCAGGTGGGGAAGAGAGGAAAGCTAGGTCAGGTGGGAAGGGGAGGAGAGCCAGGTCAGGTGGGGGGGAGAGCCAGGTCAAGTGGGGAGGGGAGGAAAGCCACATCAGGTGGGGAGGGGAGGAGAGCCAGGTCAGGTGGGGAGGAGAGGAAAGCCAGGTCAGGTGGGGAGGGGAGGAGAGCCAGGTCAGGTGTGGAGTAGAGCCAGGTCAGGTAGGGGGGAGAGCCAGGTCAAGTGGGGAGGGGAGGAAAGCCAGGTCAGGTGGGGAAGGGAGAAGAGCCAGGTCAGGTGGGGAAAAGAGGAAAGCCAGGTCAGGTGGAGAGGGGAGGAGAGCCAGGTCAGGTGGGGAGTAGAGCCAGGTCAGGTGGGGGGGAGAGCCAGGTCAAGTGGGGAGGGGAGAAGAGCCAGGTCAGGTTGGGGGGAGAGCCAGGTCAGGTGTGGGGGAGAGCCAAGTCAGGTGGAGGGAAGAGCCAGGTCAGGTGAGGAGGAGAAGAAATCCAGGTCATGTGGGGAAGAGAGCCAGATCAGGTGGGGAGTGGAGGAGAGCCAGGTCAGGTGGTGAGGGGAGGAGAGCCAGGTCAGGTGGGGAAAAGAGGAGAGCCAGGTCATGTGGGAATGAGAGGAAAGCCAGGTCAGGTGGGAGGGAGAGCCAGGTCAGGTGGGGGGGAGCCAGGTCAGGTGAGGGGTTGAGAGCCAGGTCAGATGGAGGGGAGGGCCAGGTCAGGTGAGGAGGAGAGGAAATCCAGGTCAGGTGGGGAAGAGTGCCAGGTCAAGTGGGGAGGGGATGAGAGCCAGGTCAGATGGGGAGGGGGGAGAGCCAGCCAGGTCAGGTGAAGAAGAGAGCCAGGTCAGGTGGGGGGGAGAGGCAGGTCAGGTGGGGAAGAGAAAAGAGCAAGGTGGGGAGGGGAAAAGAGCCAGGTCAGGAGGGGAGGAGATGAGAAAGGAGGGGACTCAGGGGGAGGTCCAGGTCACTGGTCCGACTCATGGCTTTTGAAAAAGAGGGCAGAGATAAATGGTGGGAGAGGCAGGGCTTAGCTGCGGGCCATGGTAGATCCAGTACAAGAATGCTTGGCAGGTCAGTGCGGGCTCCTGTTTCATCCTGTGCTGTCTGCTGTGTGTGTGCAGGGCAAGGCAGATTGTTGCAGAGATGCCAGACTCTGAAGAGGGGGCAGGCCACAGATGGCATGTAGACAGAGCCCTTAGCGGTGACTGATGGGCTCTGCAAAGGCTTATGGGGGAGCTGCTGCGGCTGGGCATTCACAGCAGCTTCCACGGTGGCCATTTTGTTTGTTTACTTCAGTGAGCTGCCCATCGGAGCCAAGCTCCGATTGTGCCAGCCCAGCCACTAGCAGTTCAGCAGGTGTGAGTGAAGCAAGGGTGGAGGCCACTTAAGGGAACACAATGGCCGGCCCAGTGGGAACCAGCCCGGTGTACCGGTGGTCCAATCTGCCCCTGGTCCTGAGGACTGAGTTTGATAACCTGTGCAGTAGAGGAGATTAAGTGGATTAACAACAATTGTTTAATGAATTTACACTAAGTAAATTAATTAAACTGCATTCATATCCACCTGTTTCTTCTTCAGTAGCTTCTCATTACAGTGGTGCAATGGTTAACTTCCAACTTCATTGCACTGAGGCCTTAAGTATGATTCCCACAAAGGCCCTATCTGTTTGGTGATTGCCTGGGTTTAATCTTGGTACTCCGGTTTCATCACACAATGCAACATACATACTGGTAGGTTACTTGGTTTCTGAAAAAAATATATGCCTAGAGTATGTGTGTACCAGTGATAGGGAAAATAGACTGTTAGATCCACAGGTGCAGGGACTTATGTGAATGAGTAATGTCGAAGCTGGTTTAGTGGCTGAGACAGAATCAGTGTAAAATAAGCTTGGAGTGACGCCATCTTGCAAATGGCAACCAGATTCCATCTTAAAAATAAGAATCTGCAATTTGACTGAATGAACAATGGTAAGAAATCTGCTCTTTATCAGAAAGGCTGGTACCAACACGGTTGGGGGTCTCCACCCTGCTTTGAGAGTGAAGCTCACTGCCCATAACACATTTGCATTGCAGTTTGAAAATGTTAGTAACAAATGAGATTATATATATATATAGCATCCAGAAAGAACGGCACTCAGGAGACAACGATAATGACAAAAAATCTGTGTATTCACATCTAACGTTTTCAGGGTCTCAGCCCCGTCATCAGGACAATACACACATACAAACACATAACACTTACCACACCAATATATACCCCATAAGGAGCCATCAGCTGTTCTCCTGCCGCTTCGGACGCTGGAGCATCCAATCGGACCCGACTACTGACGCACTTCCGGAACCTGCTTCGGCCGTCACTGGGGAAACCACATGCTTGCGTTCCACAAGCCGGCCATCTGCATTCCAGATCAATGCAGACAGTCTCCCGGGACCGGGTTCACCATAGCCAGTCCTAACGGCAGAGCAGCTAGTGGATAAAAAATACAAAATAATATCCCAGTGAATACACAAACATATAAGAACATATACATATGTAAACATCAAGTGTCTAACACATTATAATCTAAGTTACTGTATTCCATCTGAAAACTCTAAATAGACATAGCACAAACTAGATCAATTATAGAATAGAGACACAGAGGTATAATAGGACTTGTACATATCCCTTCAAATTGTTAAGTTACAGGATGACTAAAGGAGGCTGTTCCAGTTAATCTTATCATTGAGTCCACCAGGTTTAGTGGTACCCAAACGAGTAATCCATCTGGATTCTTTAAATAGTAGAGACTTAGCCCGATCCCCCCCATGTAGAGATGGCGGGACATGATCGATAATAAAATATTTAAGCGAATCCAATGGATGACCCACTTCGCCAAAGTGTTTGGCCACCGGTTGATCCACGCATTTACCGTTCAAGAATAAACGAATAGCTGAACGATGTGCAGACATACGTTCCCTGAATTTCCTTGTGGTCTGACCTACATAGTACAGTCCGCACGGACATACAATAACATATACCACTTGGCCTGTCAGGCAAGTAAGCACAAATCTAATGTCAAATGAAATATTTTTATGTGGGGGTTTAAACAACCTACAAGGTATTAAAAATTTGCAGGTCGTACACCCACTACATTTATAACATCCCGGCTGTTTAAAACTGACATTAGGTAAAGGTCTTTTGCTGAAATCAGAAATATCTGAATGGACTAATCTATCTCTCAGATTACGGCCCCTTTGAAAAGCTGCCAGAGGTCTCTTATTACTGAACATTGGTAAATCTTTGTCAGTACTGACAATAGGCCACAGCACCTTGGTAGCCCTCCTGATAATAGGGCTAGCCACAGAAAATTCACTGGTCCAAGGAATAATATTCCTCAAATCCCGCTTTATTGGATTCAACAGTGCGCCTCTCTGCATCCTAAGAACCGCTCTTTTCTGCTCATTGAGCAAATCAATATTGTACCCTCTTGATACAAATTTATCGATCAATAAATCTAACTCATGTTCAACCCCAGAAACATCACTGGTGATGCAGGCGACCCGCATCATTTGTGAACGTGGCAGCCCTTTCTTGAGGGCCGGAGGATGATGACTAGATGCCATCAAAAATGTGTTCCTATCAGTCATCTTACGGTATAAAGCTGTATGAATCTTTCCATCCACCACAGATATATTAACATCTAAAAAATTAGCACTGTGGGTACTATAAGAGAATGTAAATTTAATGGGTGAATCTAACTGGTTGATGTTTTGCATAAGTGATTCAAAGCATTGTTCATCTCCTACCAAGATAAGGAACACGTCATCTATATATCTGGTGTACATCAATATGTACTGGCTGATCTCAGAATCATGGAAAAACATGTTAGATGTGAATACACTGATTTTTTGTCATTATCGTTGTCTCCTGAGTGCCTTTCTTTCTGGATGCTGGATGAATATGATTTATGTGCACCGGAGCAAGTTGTCCTGTCTTTGATAGAGTGCCGGCAGACTGTGTCAGTATTTGTATTTGTGCTATTTGAGGACTGGTGTGCTCATTAGCACCTGTTGCAAGGCACCTAAGTTGGATTATATTCATGAGATTTCTGGGACTTTACCTACACTAGTGACATTACTCCACTGTTTGTTAATGGTTCTATGAATCATATAGTTCACCCATCTATACACAATGGACCCGATCAGAGGTACAGGTCATGACCAGGACCCAACGGGAAGCTTTGGTATACTAACAACTCCATTGGGTGAAACGTTTAGTTTTTCTCAAGAAGATATTGAAAACATATTATCAAAAGAGACTGTTGTTACATCTGACCCTATATTGAACACAGAGGATCTTTTCTTTCAGCTGTGGAAACTTAAGCGTCGGGAAATAGAATTTTTACTACACAGTGTGTCTCTATCAGATTATTTTCGGGAACATAAGATCCCCAGAGGGTTTAGGGTACATAATGTCCCTACTATCGGACGCAATACCCTGACTTTGTACGCAAATGGATTGCGATTTTAAATAAGTGTGCCTTTGATCTTATGATCCTAGTGATTGAAGAAGCTAATAAAGAACTAGCTGCTACAAGGACAAAAATTGCACAATTCGAAAGGGATCATGCCACAACCATTGGCGGGGATATGAGACAAAATTGGTTGATTAAAGTGGAATCACAGTGTGAACAGTATCGCAAAGATTTACTTAAGTTTAAATGACGGAAAAAGATGGCAGTTGATGCAGATTATGATGAGAATAGGGTGTACAAATGGCTATGTGGCGGTGATATGTTTCAGTCTTATAAAAACACCAATAGGAGAAGAAGACCATGGCAGAAGAAGGGTCCGAGCACTCAGAGTGATTATTACAAATCGAGTAGCGACAGCGACTTTAGGATGTCTGAGACGGAGGATGTTGGTACAACAGCAGTCCCTTTAGATATGGTACCTACAACTACCCAAAACCCCATAGATGGTCTCCCACCCGTCGGGGGGGGGCAAGGGAAGAGGAGGAAGAAAAGTGACCAGCAGGAAGAAATAGCTATTTTCAATCTATCAGACCGTATTTTTACACCAGAAGAATATAGGGTGTTAAATAAAGGCCTGAGCTTTATACCTACCAATAGGCATGATGAATTTACCTGGAAGTTTAATCTACACAAATTTTCCAGAAAACTTAGATTGAAGGAACATTATCGTGACACTGATTTATCAGATACTGTGTCTGTTCAGGATATTTTCCTTAGAAAAGCTGCTAGGTCTAATTTTGATCCGATATCATCCAATGCATCGTTAAAAACTTTCAGTAGATTACTGGACAACTCCGTCAGCAGATATATATCTACCCCTTGCAAAATACAACCCAATCTCTCTAAAATGGAATTCCGGGCATTGAAAGATCTTGAATCCTACAAGGATATTATTATCAGGCCAGCTGATAAGGGCGGGGCAATCGTCATTCAGGGAATTGACAAATATAGAAAGGAGATTTGTGGTCAATTATCGGATGTGGCAGTTTACTCCAAACTACCAGGGGATCCGACTATGAAATTCCAGAAGGAGCTGTCGGGAGTTTTATTAACAGCTAAAGAGAATAATTTAATTAACTCTAAAGTATATAAGGCTCTGGATGTCCAATATCCGAAAGTTCCCGTTCTATATACTTTGCCAAAATTACATAAGGACCCTGTCTGCCCTCCAGGCAGGCCAATTATCTCTGCCCGTGGGTCCCTGCAACAGCCAGTGTCCCAGTTCTTGGATTGTATCCTGCAACCACTTTTATACCAAAAGCCGACTTTTCTGAAGGACACTACGATGTTCCTTAAAAAATTAATTGAAATCGACAGATTACCAGAAGGGGCATTATTGTGTTGCTTAGATGTATGCAGCTTGTATACTTGTATACCCCATGAGGGGGGCATGGAGGCTATGCAAAAATTTCTTACAGATAATCTATCAACTTCAGTGTTTGACCCTCAGCTGTTCTTGAATCTCCTGGAATTAACATTGTGTTGCAATTATTTTTTATTCGATGGGTCTTTCTTTCTTCAGCTGCGAGGGTGTGCCATGGGTTCGTCCGCGGCCCCCTCGTTCGCAAATGTGTATATGTTTGACCAAGAAGCACGCATGTTTTTCCATGATTCTGAGATCAGCCAGTACATATTGATGTACACCAGATATATAGATGACGTGTTCCTTATCTGGGTAGGAGGTGAACAACGCTTTGAATCACTTATGCAAAACATCAACCAGTTAGATTCACCCATTAAATTTACATTCTCTTATAGTACCCACTGTGCTAATTTTTTAGATGTTAATATATCTGTGGTGGATGGAAAGATTCATACAGCTTTATACCATAAGATGACCGATAGGAACACGTTTTTGATGGCATCTAGTCATCATCATCCTCCGGCCCTCAAGAAAGGGCTGCCACATTCACAAATGATGCAGGTCGCCCACATCACCAGTGATGTTTCTGGGATTGAACATGAGTTAGATTTATTGATCGATAAATTTGTATCAAGAGGGTACAATATTGATTTGCTCAATGAGCAGAAAAGAGAGGTTCTTAAGATGCAGAGAGGCGCACTGTTGAATCCAATAAAGCGGGATTTGAGGAACATTATTCCTTGGACCAGTGAATTTTCTGTGGCTAGCCCTATTATCAGGAGGGCTACCATGGCGCTGTGGCCTATTGTCAGTACTGACAAAGATTTACCAATGTTCAGTAATAAGAGACCTCTGGCAGCTTTTCAAAGGGGCCGTAATCTGAGAGATAGATTAGTCCATTCGGATATATCTGATTTCAGCAAAAGACCTTTACCTAATGTCAGTTTTAAACATCTGGGATGTTATAAATGTAGTGGGTGTACGACCTGCAAATTTTTAATACCTTGTAGGTCGTTTAAACCCCCACATAAAAATATTTCATTTGACATTCGATTTGTGCTTACTTGCCTGACAGCCTACGTGGTATATGTTATTGTATGTCCGTGCAGACTGTACTATGTAGGTCAGACCACAAGGAAATTCAGGGAACGTATGTCTGCACATCATTCAGCTATTCGTTTATTGTTGAACGGTAAATGCGTGGATCAACCGGTGGCCAAACACTTTGGCGAAGTGGGTCATCCATTGGATTCGCTTAAATATTTTATTATCGATCATGTCCCGCCATCTCTACATGGGGGGGATCGGGATAAGTCTCTACTATTTAAAGAATCCAGATGGATTACTCGTTTGGGTACCAATAAACCTGGTGGACTCAACGATAAGATTAACTGGAACAGCCACCTTTAGTCATCCTGTAACTTAACAATTTGAAGGGATATGTACAAGTCCTATTATACCTCTGTGTCTCTATTCTATAATTGATCTAGTTTGTGCTATGTCTATTTAGAGTTTTCAGATGGAATACAGTAACTTCGATTATAATGTTTGACACTTGATGTTTACATATGTATATGTTCTTATATGTTTGTTTATTCACTGGGATATTATTTTGTATTTTTTTTCCACTAGCTCCTCTGCTGTTAGGTCTGGCTATGGTGAACCCCGGTCCCGGGAGACTGTCTGCATTGATCTGGAATGCAGATGGCCGGCTGGTGGAACGCAAGCATGTGGTTTCCCCAGTGACGGCCGAAGCAGGTTCCGGAAGTGCATCAGTAGTCGGGTCCGGTGGGAGGCTCCAGCGTCCGAAGCGGCAGGAGAAGAGCTGATGGTTCCATATGGGGTATATATTGGTGTGGTAAGTGTTATGTGTTTGTATGTGTGTATTGTCCTGATGATGGGGCTGAGACCCTGAAAACGTTAGATGTGAATACACGGATTTTTTGTCATTATCATTGTCTCCTGAGTGCCATTCTTTCTGGATGCTGGATGAATATGATTTATGTGCACCGGAGCAAGTTGTCCTGTCTTTGATAGAGTGCCGGCAGACTGTGTCAGTATTTATATATATATATATATATATATAAAATCCATCATAAATAGAATCTCATGCATAAACACCACACATTACGCACAGTTGCGCTGCTAACATGACGCACATTAGGGAAGGCACATTATCCTGCATGCGAACGCTGTTTATTAGCTGCATGCATGCACATCTGGCCCAAATCAGATAAACCTAACTAGCATCTTTTCCCAAACCCCTAATACTTACATAATGCACACTCACATAAAAGGTTCCATAGCTTTAAAGTATAAGATCCAAGTTTTATTCATTTATTGCAAATGCTGTGAAATAAAGACTATTTTGGTATCTAAGGTTTAATGCATGATAAGTAAGCCATGTTTGGTATTATACTGATCTGCACTTTCTCAACAGCTTCCCGGTATCATCGGTGTGAAAATCGCAACATGCACTCTCAACTTATGGACCAAAGAGATATAAAGCACCAAAATGTATTTTGTGAAACCAACAGCCTAGATTTGCATGCAGGGAGAATAGAGGAGGCAACAAGCTGTTAGAGGCTTTTCTGTGTCCATTTGAATCAACCTGTTAAATGCCCTGTAACAGATGCACCCGCACTGGGAACCAATGGGATCAGCAACAAACTTCTCTATTGTGTTGTCTGTTTCTGTGAGGGTATAAATGTGTGTGTTGTGACCCCAGTCTAGAGTCTTCTTGCTGATTGCTGATTGATGGAGGTTTCTTGCTGATGCTGGTATCTGGTCCAGAGCACATGCGTAATGTATAACTGTATCTTTGGTCTGTATAATTCTTTTCACTGAATTGTACTTAGATCACAGTGTGTAACTGACTGTACTTTACTTGAATAATACTTTGTGCTTTGGAAACACATGTTCAAGGTCTAAAGTCTTTATTTTACTGTATGACTGCATACGCAAATAGCGTCAATTTTAGAGGTTTATAGGCAGGGTTTAGAAAAAAGTGTGTAACTGTCAGTTCTTGTTTAGGGTGTAACACAGGATCTAAATGTTAAGGATATCGTAGGATTCTTAAGTGCTAGGCGCAGGAGTTGGCCTAGTGACTCGGTAGCAGCTTACCATTTACTTTACACAAAGCAGGTGTATGGGTTGTTATTTTTGTTAGGGTTCGGCTCCCAGTGTGATTATAGCGTTCAGTAATCAATGTGTGTGATCTGTTAGGCTTATTTGAACACTTTAATTGAACCGCATAATTTTGGTTAAATTGTGATTGTGAGCTGGTGAGAGGGTGGACGAAATCAACGGGAACACAAAGGGTACTTTGCTGCCCCCTAGCAGTTGAAAGGTAGACAAAAAGGGATTGCTGAGCGGAAGCGGCATTTACTTCCGTAGGTGAGTGGAAGCATCTAGAAGTCCTCCATAGGGTTTGTGGATACACCCTTTTTCAAAGGCGTCCGCAGGTAAGTGAAAGTATCTTAATTGTCTTTCACCAGTTTAAATTTTTATTGAAAAATGTAGGAGTTGTCCCAAGATGGGAGGCATGCAAACAATAGAAATGTTAGACAATGATGTGCTGATAATGGAAGCGCCAATAGGTTCGGCCCGTCGTATTATGCATAATAAATATGGTACTTATGCAATAAGGTATTGTGACGTATGGTTTAAATTTAAAATAACGATGATGAGTGTTAGACCGTGTCCCAGAATTGGTAGTTTTGATAATGATGTATTAGATAATGTCCGGGATCACATCAGTCTGATGCGCTCTCGAGAGAAAAAGGTAAAATATTATGAATGTTTAAAGTTGTGGCAGCATGAAGGGGATGCATGGCTTAAAAATGTGCAAGCGATGCAAACTAGCATTGCAAACGGATTGCCAGCAAATACACCCGCGGTGCTGGATTGCAATGCGTGTGAGCCACAAAATTGCACACACATGCGGCAAGGAAGCATTGTGGAAGTATTGCCAGTAGTTCACACGCACCACCGCCAACTTATGTGGATGGGGGTGCAGGTACAGTTATGGAAAAAAACACATAAAAATGTAACAAGCAATTTGTACCCTCTCTTAAGTAACCATAAAGAAAATGTTTATGATGTGGATGATGAGTCTATTGTAATGTCTGCCATTTCCATGCTGTACACATGTTAGATGCTGCACCACGACAATCACGAGTGGTGCCGCCATCTCCATCGGTAACTGCAAGGGAAGTGCTAATATCCTCTGCACCCGTAGAGGAAGTTGTGAATACTATACATTGCATCAACAGACTAAATCCCCAGCCAGGTAATAAGGTCAAAGGTAGCAGCGTTGCCGGTCTGCATTCTATTCGGACAATAACTGTTCCGAATGGAAATGCGGATGCAAATGGAGTAGTGCCCATGAGGGAAGTGGTAATGCATTGTCCTTGGACAAGAACGAAACTAAATTCCATCATGAATGATATCCCCGATCCCAAAAAGGAACTAGCCAAATGTGAAAGATTTTTGAGGAATTTGGGTAGTTCTCATGTGCCAACTAACAAAGATTGGCGTGTGGTGTAAAGGGCCTGTCTACCACACAATATCGATGTGACAAAATTAATCACGGATTGTATATTGGATGGTGACATTCCATTAACAGACAAAGTGAAGCAAGGTAACATTTCCCACATCATAACTCATTTGGGTATATATTTTCCATTAGTAGTTAACTGGAACAAAATTTTCACAATAAAACAAAAGGAAAGTGAATCTGCAGAAGATTATTGCGACCGGGCTCTGCAGGCTATCACCCAGTACACTGGGTTAGAAGATATTAAAGATAGCACTCACCACAGGGGAATGATTGTCACCATACTCATGGATGGCCTTAAAGAAGACCTAAAGACCCGGGTTCAGACCTCACAGCCTGGCTGGAGGGGAGTCACAATAGATACCTTCATAGAATCCGCCATAGAACATGACAAAAACATCTCAAAGAAGAGAGATATCAAGAGCAAGAAACTACTGGCCATTAGTATTGTTAGTATTATATAGTAATGCAGATAACACCACAATGCACTTACCACACACGGTCAAAATACACACCCCACACTACATCCAAACTCATATCCTCATGCACAACCTCAATCTTTCCAATCTTTTCAACCTGCCAATGGATCTGTTCTAATGTAAAATGTGGTCGATTTATTGTTGTATTTAGGTCATGTTTAAATTATATTAAACTGTTGTGCTTTATCTCTCACACACAGGACACAAGTTTGCTAAGGACAAACGGCAGCAATGCCAGGCTAAGATCAAATACTCGGAATACTGTACAACCCAGGGGACCAGGCAATATTTACAGCAGTAGCTATTGATAACAGTATTTAATTGCAGGAATTTGCATGCAGATACGATATCCCTAGAATTATTAAAAGTGATAGGGGGTACTCATTTCACAGGTGACGTCTTCCAGAACATGTGTAAGGTGATGGGTATTAATATCAAGATCATCCCAGACTGTCTTTTTATCTGTCCCCCTTTGAGATACTGTTTAGCAGGCAGCCTCATGTGAAAATATGATAATGAGGTTGCTGTGCAGGGTCTCACGAAGATAAGTAAGAACAACTGAAATTGTAAATGTTATTTTCCAACATGTCTGATGCAAACTGTCATGATGTCAAACCTGGGGAATTTGTTATTATCCAATTTTTTTTTAGCTCAGGTTGTTTGACTGATCATTGGGAAGGTCCAAATCAGGTGTTGCTGAAGGAGGCCAAGAGAGATACCTGGGTCCATTCCACTCACTGTAGAAAGGTCAACCAACGGGTGGAGATACGGGGCTGAGTTGAGGCAGATAACATGAACCTATCGATTGTTCCAGGAGGGTTAAAAGGTGTGGTGAGATACCTGAGCTAAAGAAATGTGTAGATCAGTGCTTCCAGCTATGGAGTGGTCTGCTGTGGTCATCCTAGTCCTTTCTTCCAGAGTTTCTGTTGTGATGATCTGTTTGGGGATACCCAGTTTCTGTGATGGAGGACTGATAGAGGAGATGGGAGCTGATGGCAGTGCTGATGGAGTGCAGTCAGGAGGAAAAGTGCTATGCCAAATCAGGGGAGTGTCTGACCAATCTTAGTACCGTAATTGTTATGTTTTTTTTGGAAGACTACTTCCAGAAATTATGACCCTTACACATGGTGAAATGCTTGGTATTCCTAAAAACACACAATCACCATATCTTCACACACAGTATGAACACAGAGACCAAAGAAATATGATACCTGGTGACGTGCATAAAGCCACTCAGTTAATTAGTGAGACAACTGGCTTTCAAGTTTTAGTCACATTGGATCCCACCAGGATCACTCGGGGAATGCTAAATTTTGGATAAATCAAAGATCTTGCTAAATTGATAGATAATATCTCCGAGATGTATGATGACACCTTCAGGTATACAGGTACGGAATTGCAAGCGTACAAGAAAGAACTGGTGCAACACAGACTAGTGCTAAATTATTTAACAGCTGTCACTGGAGGGTATTGCGTAACTTTGGCCACCCAGTTTGGAGTAAAGTGCTGCACATATATTACTAATACCACCAGTGACCCCAAGGAGGTGATAGACTGGACGATGGATGAAATTCTGCAGCTAAAAAGGGAATTTCGGAAGAACCATAATGCTTCTGTAGCTGAAGTAGAGGAAAAGGTAAAGGAATGGGTGTCATGGTTGAACCCCGTGAAGTGGTTCTCAGGTCTAGGGGAGTGGGTCCAGGAAATGATCGCAAGCATAGGTAAATGCCTGATCCTTATATTGGTTGTCATCATAGTAATTGGCATATGTGTCAAGTATGTTCCTAATGTGTTGAAGTGTGGAAAATGTAAATATAAGGTAAATCGGATGAGCAAAATTATGATGGTGGTTAGTAGTACCCATATGAATACTGAGGTAAATGTAGAACTGCATTACAACCCTGAACTAGAAATACCATCATATAATGTATTATATTTAGATTTGCATTAAAAGTATTATCAACATGTTATTATAAAAAACACCTCAAATAATGTAAGTCCCTAATTCCCCATCAAAACTTCCTTTATAGGACTGGTGCATCCCCACATCTTTCATATGATCTCCCAAGGTCCGTGGTGTGCGTACAATGGTAGTTTTATGTCCCCTCCTAGAGACACATTACTGATGGATTAAGAACCACCTTGTGCCATACCCTAATAACATTAAGTAATATAGAAATGTATGCCTAAATTAATTTTAAATCAGTGTGTGATAGCATGTTGTTCGCTATCAAAGGGTGGACTGTCAAAGCTGGTTTAGTGGCTGAGACAGAATCAGTGTAAAATTAGCTTGGAGCAACGCCATCTTGCAAATGGCAACCAGACTCCATCTTAAAAATAAGAATCTGCAAGACGCCATTTTGCGACCAGCACCATTTTAAGTTACAACTCACGAGCTAAGTGCAGATGGCAATGTTTTTGATAATCTTTTTAGAAGCCATGACAGGCCCATTCTGGGGACAACCTTGCATAGAGAAATACCAAAACAACTAGAAAAACAGCCTCCTGAGAAAAGTAAATAGAATAGACAATATACCAGGAACTGTGGGTATTTTTGCATGTAAAGTGAGAGACCTCACATGTGGACAGGTGTAGCTGTGGCAATTGTAATATGGCCCAGACACTTGAATTTGACTGAATGAACAATGGTAAGAAATCTGCTCTTTTTCAGGCAGGCTGGCATCAACACGGTTGTGGGTCTCCACCCTGTTTTGAGAGTGAAGCTCACTGCCCATAACACATTTGCATTGCAGTTTGAAAATGTTAGTAACAAATGAGATTTTATATATATATATATATATATATATATTAGTAACAAATGAGATTTTATATATATATATATATATATATATATATTAAATCCATCATAAATAGAATCTCATGCATAAACACCACACATTACGCACAGTTGCGCTACTAACATGATGCACATTAGCGAATGCACAATATCCTGCATGCGAACGCTGTTTATTAGCTGCATGCGTGCACATCTGGCCCAAATCAGATAAACCTATCTAGCTTCTTTTCCAAAAACCCTAATACTTACATAATGCACACTCACATAAAAAGTTCCATAGCTTTAAAGTATAAGATCCAAGTTTTATTCATTTATTTCAAATGCTATGAAATAAAGACAATTTTGGTATCTAAGGTTTAATACGTGATAAGTAAGCCATGTTTGGTATTATACTGATCTGCACTTTCTCAACAGCTTCCCGGTATCATCGGTGTGAAGATCGCAACATGCACTCTCAACTTATGGACCGTAGAGATATAAAGCACCAAAATGTATTTTGTGAAACCAACAGCCTAGATTTGCATACAGGGAGAATAGAGGAGGCAACAAGCTGTTAGAGGCTGTTCTATGTCCATTTGAATCAACCTGTTAAATGCCCTGTAACAGATGCACCCGCACTGGGAACCAATGGGATAAGCAACAAACTTCTCTATTGTGTTGTCTGTTTCTGTGAGGGTATAAATGTGTGTGTTGTGACCCCAGTCTGGAGTCTTCTTGCTGATTGCTGATTGATGGAGGTTTCTTGCTGATGCCGGTATCTGGTCCAGAGGGCGTGCGTAATGTATAACTTTATCTTGGGTCTGTATAATTCTTTGCACTAAATTGTACTTAGATCACAGCGTGTAACTGACTGTACTTTACTTGAATAATACTTTGTGCTTTGGAAACACATGTTCAGGGTCTAAAGTCTTTATTTTACTGTATGCCTGCTTACGCAAATAGCGTCAAGTTTAGAGGTTTATAGGCAGGGTTTAGAAGGTATAGGTAGGTGCGTATAGAGGTTGAGATCCAATATCCTTTGTAAATATTCTTAGTAAAGAACTGTGCTGTAAATCTACACTATATAATTGTTAGTAAATAAATAAACAAACATAAAGTCATTGCATACTGTACATTATTACCATGACACACAAAGGTATTGAATTTTAAGTTCTAAACACATAAAATTCTATTTTAAAATTCTCAGCTGCGGAAATAAGTAAGCAGCATATTTCAAAGCCACAACATTAATTTAGTTATATCCAATTAAATGTGCTTAATTTTAAAATATCATTAGTTTTGAGAGAGATATATTTTTAATTTGGAATATTTACATGTTCTATAAAGTTTGCATAATTAAATGCAAGTAAGAAAAGTCAAGATTCTTCCTTTGCTCTGTATCATCATCTCATCTTAGAGGCACATATTTCCTTAATTTTACATCTTGATTAATATGTCATCAGCTCAAGCCATCACAAACACTGCAGTCTAGCTCATTACATGTTGACTAGAATTTATTTAATTTGCAAGTTTAATAGGTAAGAACCAACTTAAACCTAACTTTTATAGGTACATGAAAAAATTTACTGGCATCATTAGTGAAATGTGACAAGATTTGTAAATAAAACATGACTTAAGAAATATTGCACAATGTAAATGTTTAAAATACTTAATAATTGTAATAAATTTGCGATTTTTGTGTAGAAATGAAATAAATTACTTGAAAATTCAAATGCATAGTAATATAGAACATCATCAATAAAATATGAATCTGTTGCTTATCCTGCATATTGCTGGATAATTGATGAGGGTTTCAATATAGTTAGATATTCTGTAACATTTTAAAGCACTCAAGGAAGAAAACAAGAGAACTTGTTATAATTTATATTGCTTCAATCATTTAATAACTAGAGTATTTCTGCCCTTAATACCTATATAATGTTATCCATTTAGCAGCAATTTGATTAACTGGTGTAATTGATCATCAATCCTGGTCTCACCACCAAAGTCAGTATCAATCTTCTTCACCACAGGATATGACAGATGTTCTGTGAAAACAAGTGGCCCAGCACATGCCAGTTTAACTGCAATGTCCTGGTACAGATGCAAGAACTATAATCTCTTTCCCATAGAATAAACAATCACTTTAAATAAATATTTACTATTCAGCACAGTCCTTGGTTGCAAAAATTGGTGGATGTATATTATGTCAACATTCAGTATGTCAATACCATGATGTCAACGTTTTCTGTACAGTATGTCAACAGTTAGGATGTTAACATGTTCATTGTTTCAACATTTAACATGATGACATTCACAATGTCGACATTCACAATGATATATTAAGATATGCCTAACTCTAAACCCAACCTTAATCTAACCTTAACCCTAATTGCAGCCTAACTGTAATAGTAATCCTATCCCTAAAATCATGTGTCAATATTCTGTCTCTGAACATTGTGACAATGTCGTCATTATATTAACATTGAGACGGTAAACTTGAATGTTGACATTCTGAACATGTCATCGTACAGACCATGTTGACATTATGGTGTCGAAATTCTGAATGTCTACATAATGACTACATACCAGATAATCACATTTGAGGTATTCTCACTGATTGGGACTGTCAATCATTACTCTGCACTAGCTGCATTTTTTGATCTGCAGAGTTTTCACACCACTCGAAGATTTCTCAAAGTGCCTTCTGCTGTTCCCTGTTTCTCTTATTACTTTGGGTAGAGATGTGCATATTGCACATCTGCCTAGATTCAACTCAGAGGTGACATCCACACTCCTGACAGTATGCTTCCTAAAATGTGAGACTGACATTTCAGAATTGCACTTACTGTAGTAGACTTCAATTCTGCTGCTCCCACCATGACTCACAGCAGTGTTAATTACTGGGTTCTGGAGCTTCCCCTACGAAAGTTAGCGTCAATATGTTACTCTTGCTATCTATATCTTTTATCCCATATAAAGGAACTGTGACATTTATCCTAAAAGTAAGATTAGGAAATAAATATTTAACCCAAATAAGTTTTTATTTTTGTTTTATTCCAGAAGTAATTTAAGCAATGTGTTTTGGTCACCACACTTAAACTTAGGTAGCATATTTATTGAGCATCTTAAAGACATAAAATATACATCTGCAATCAAGAATGAGTTACATGTTATAACTGGTGGCATATACAATACACTGCTGCAAATTTGAATTCTTAACACTGACTGAAGTGCTTTGAGCTTGACTTACTGGTCACAGGACCTGATTCAGCAAGGATCTCTATTCTGCTAATACGCACGCAACGCAGTTGCAAATATCAGCGGTGATATGCATGTGTCACTCTGCATTCACATTACAATCTCAGTCTAACATAAGGACTGAGGACCTCATTCAGAGCTGGTCGCACAGAGCGTTTGAATTTTCAAGACGTCCTCCTTTGCGGTGGTAAGGCTGTGGGTTAACACCCACAGCCTTACGACCGCCTAAGGTTATGGTCACGATGCTCAAGACCATCGCGACCATAGTGGCTTATGACGAGACCCTAGGGTAGGGTCTCCCTTGTCGTAAGCCCCGGAGAGCTTTCGGCTCTGTCAGAGCCGGAAGCTCTCCACTGACATCACTAGTGATGTCAGTGGGGCCGTCCCCAAATGGTAGGCGTTCCCATGGGAACGCCCCTGTTTGGGCTGCCACCCCCCCCGACCCACCTTCCAAATGGGGCGAGCTGTCAATCAACATCGACAGCTCGCCCCCTTTGGATCGAGACCCGCTTCGACCGACGCTGTCGGTCGTAGCGGGTCTCAAGCATGCGCACGACGGCGACGGCGCCGTTGTGCGCATGCTCTGTGGGGGGCCATCGACCCAGTCCGAGCACATCGGCGCTAACAACCGGGTCTGAATGACCCCCTGAGATCCCTTCACTTCCCTTTACTCACATCCGTATACTTTGGCAACACTGAGTGTGAAGTAATCGGTAAAATTGAGTATCATCACAGCCAGACCCACAGTTAAGTCAATTCAGACCTCACTCAGGAAATGCTAACTTCAGTGAACGCTATGAGTACTCAAGCTTCATATGGTGAATAATTTATGCACACCCATACAATGACGTTGAGGTGCACTGGCATACCGGCGTTCGCTCGACCATCCCCACATAACCATCCACAAATGCCACTTTCTGTAAATTACTCTGTAATGGGTCTGCGTAGCTGCTGTGATCGCAGTTCTGATTGCAGCAGCTGGCTCGCATGCACCCACTGCGATGCATAAGCATGCGCAGTGTGAAACAATTGGTCAATTGAGTGCATATTAGCAACTGCAATTCTTGCTGAATCAGGCCCACAGTTTGAATCATTTTCTGTCAGGTGCAGTGTGAAATATTTGAAGTAGAGAAAACACAAAATAATTGCACAGAAGGCATTTTGTCATCACTAAAAATGCTGGGGAACAAAAGACGGAACTAAATGCTCAGTTAGAAAGTATTGTATGTGTAAGCCCATAGCCCAAACATTTCATGTGTAGGTGTCTATACATTGGGTTTTGAGTAGAAGTATAAATAATGTTGCAAAATAAACTGGTGTGTGCAAAAATTAGCTAATGCAACAACTTCATCCAACAATTGGTAATAGGTAGAGTTATTCAAAGAAACTATTTTGACATCTATCGTTATTCATAGTACATACATGAAAGTTGATATAATTGGGGAGTCAGAATTTTGGTGTGACTATATACCAATTAAATTTATTAGCTGTAACAATGTCTTTCCCTTTTTGTGGCTTGCAATATCTCCTCTATACTGCCACACTGATACTATTGTAGCTGTCTGTAGGGAGACAAAAACATCCAGAGCTTGGATCCAATACAACCACCCAAATATTCTGGTCCAAATCACAAGTGCTCAATTTTTTCCATCTGTGCATGCATCTAAGACACACTGTCCATACATCACAATAGTAACTGCTGGGGATGCAGTGCTTGCTTGTCTGTGGGACCAGGATTGTGGTTTGCTATTTTGCCAAGCCCACTGGATGTTTGCTTGGAGAAGGGGACATTGAAGAGCACCATGGAGTAGGAAAGTATGTAGTTTTAGTGTGAGTGTGCGTGAGTGGTTAATAATAGGTTAACATATTTGGTGTCCGCGTACTGTCTTTTTTGTATTATTGTATTTTCTTCACAGTGGGGATACAGGTGCAACTGGTCCCTTAATGTCTGAGCATGGTGGCACTTAGGATTCTGCAAGTGCTGCCATGCCAGGAAAGGCTCACTGGGACCTTTACTTCCTCTGTAAAGAACACTATTAATTACTAATTTTTGCCCATTACCTTTTCACCAATCTTTTTTGGAGTGGTCCCCACTTTCTGAGGAATCCCAGAGCTGGGTTGACCAGTTTGGTGCTGGATAACAAGGCAAGGGGTACCCAGTATTGTGTTTCCTCCTGCTATGTCATTTACCCCCAACTGGTTGAGCAAGGTACTGGTTAATGGAAATATGGTGAAACCCCATTGCTGTTTTTCCCCCATTTTTCCAGTACCAGAATGGGCTCAGAGGTCTCGGGCTGGTTATGCTTTTGGGGGAGGACCCCACACTGATTTGTTTCTATTTATTACACTTTCTGTACACACAAAATACTTCACAGAACTGACTGATTTCTGCAGTGCTCCATGGAGTCTATTTAGAAAGGGCCTATTTGACTAAACTCATAAACCATACAACATAGTCAATGTCACCATTGAATCAAAATATACAGGCAAACTTGATTCTTAGTAAATCCATGAATCTGTTTGCAAAAAAACTGATGCAAACCCCAGCATTGCTTAGCGTGATTAAACAAGGCCAAATGTGATTCTTAATAACTTTACCCCTCAGTCTCTTTAGTTTTCTTTTCTAAGTCTCTTTTGTGCTGGAAAAATTATTTTTAATATAATACATTTTACTGTAACTAGAGAAGAGCAGGTCTGGTTTTCAGAGAACTGGACCCACCCGAACATAGGGGATCCAAATAGGATCTGAGTCAAGCTCGGGTTTTCCCACCTAACCCGGAATCCAAAATGAGGCAAAATGTCATCCTCCCGCTGTTGAATTATTGCAGGTTTTGTAATCTATAAAGGTCCCCAGTCATCTGCGCAATTTCACTCTGGCTGTGGAAAATGCTAATGATCGGATGTGCTGTGCTCTGTAGGTCCATCAAGGGGCTGCTGTATCATGCAAGGGTGTCCAGTCAATCATGCACAGTCAAGGGGCTGCTGTATCATGCAAGGGTGTCCAGTCAATCGTGTCCAGTGTCCAGTCAATCATGCACAGTCAGTTTAGGGGTACTCTGTCCATTCATAAAGGGGCTGATGTGTCTTGCAGGGGTGCTCTGCTCTGTCAGTCTAGGGTTCTCTGTCCATCCGTCAAGGGGCTGCTGTGTCTTGCAGGGGTGTTCTAATTGTCTAATGAAGGTTTTTTGAGTGTTTAACCATTTATTATCTTATAATTGATAAGAATATGATCTTGATATAAAGTATATAAGGGATTCAATGGAGCTATGTTGATAGATATAGTCTGGTCTAAAGTAAATTGATAAAGAAAGTGTTTTAATTATTTAAAGAAAATGTTTTAAGTATTAATTATTTATGATATCATAATTAATAAAACTGAGTATTACTGACAATTAAGAATAGCCAGACATGTGATATATGGTATATTATATAAGTAAACGAGAATGATAATTAATAATTGGAATAAAGTACTGTGTTGTGGGACAATATTTTTGATCCCCTACTATCTATGGAGATTAGATGTATCTAATTTTTAATATGTATGTATATTGAAGTCTTATGGATGTATCATATTTAATATATATATATATATATATATATATATATATATATATATATATATATGATAAAAGGTAAATGGCTATTATAAGCAGAATTGCAGGTATAACAATGTGTTTATCTGAATATGATAGGTAGGATAAACAAAGATGGCTACTGTAAACCCTAGATATGTAAAGAATGAGGCAATTAGATTCTGGAGAAACAAAGATGGCCACCAGAGCTTTAAAATGAGGCTTGAAACGCATTTAAAGATGGCCACCGGAGTCTATTTAAGGACAATGCCCATAGTGAGGTTTGAAACACAACGCAGACTGTACATGCGCGAACAATCAATGATGGCGGGTAGATCCCCACTATAAATACTAGCATAAAGGGGACAAGTCTTTACATCTGAGGAAGCTGCTGATGCTATAAGCAGGCAGAGAAATGCATTATTATCCCCATTATCCACAGGAAGCTGCACAGCTAGAGCTATATGCAGATTACCAAAACCAAGGAAAAGAGCATACACTGGTTATAATTCTCTCCAGATTGGCTGTATGATCCGGTATTATAACCAGCAGCAGGAGGCACAAGTGATCAGCTGTCTCCCTGGTAGTCTGGATGGTGGGCCTGATTCAGACCCGCTCGCGTGCGCTGAGCACTCGCAAGTGGGTCGATGGTGCCCTAGTACGCATGCGCACGACAGAGGGAGCTCCATCGTGTGCATGCGCGAGACCCGCATAGCGATGGCCAAGCCATCGCTATGGGTCTTGCACCAAAGGGGGCGTGCTGTCGATGGTGAGTGACAGCATGCCCCCTTTGGTGGGCGTGCCGGGGGCATTGCTCTTCCCATGGGAACGCCTACCATCTGGGGCCGGACCCACTGACATCACTAGTGATGACAGTGGGAGTGCTTTTGGATCTGATAGAGCCAAAAGAACTCCTGGGCTTGAGGCAGCGAGACCCTACTGCAGGGTCTCGTTGCAAGCCCGATGGTCTTGACCATCGCGACTATCTTTTTGGCCGCTCGCATAAGCTGTGGGTGGTCACCCACAGCTATGCGAGCGGCCAGGACGCCACTCCAATTTTAGGTAGGAGGGCCCTGATTCAGAGAGAGCGCTCTTGTCAGAGCGTACGGCTCTGAATCAGGCCCGGTGTCCTTACACAGCTACTATAAGGAACCTATCAGAAATCACACGGTATCTGTATAGCTAAGTTGCAGATTAACAACTAACCAGTTGGGAAAAGGATATTGGTTGTTGGTTCATGGTTACAAAGTGACTGATTATTAACCAATAAAAAAGGCCTTTTTTAATATTTTTGTGCACAATAAGCATGCTTTTTTAAACAATTCTTCCTTTTCTGGCTGAAAATATCAACTAACCAGTTGGGAAAAGGAATTGAGATTTTGTAGGTCATCCTAAAGACTGTTGGAAATTAATATGAATATAAATTGAAAACAATTAGCTGAAATAAATTAGCATATGAATTGAATACAGTAATATATTTTTTATGTAATATGAATTATTGTCTTTATATGTATATATAATTTTATTTGATTATTTATTAATATTTTTGTAAAATAAATTGAATATCTTTCTTGCAAGTTAAATAGCGCTTTATTTTTTCATGAAGTTTCATGATATTTGTTATGTTGAATTAAACACGGGAGCAATACCATATAGAAAGCTGCAATTTGACTTGTAGTTCTTGTCACCAGACAGACCAGCGCCCTAACTATATATTATTTGTGTTTTTTTATCTTGCAGGAGTGCTCTACTTTGTTGGTCTAGAGGTGTTCTGGGTGCTTTGTCCATCCATCAAGGGGCTGCTGCATTTTCAAGGGGTACTCTGTTGGTCTAGGACTGCTCTGGTTGCTCCCTCTGTCCATCTAGGGGCTGTTGTGTCTTCCAGGGGTGCTCTGTCCATCCATAAAGGGGCTGCTGTGTACTTCAGGGTGTTCTGTCCATCTAGGGGTGCTCTATCAGTTCAAAAAAGGTACTGTTGTGTCCTTCAGGGTTTCTCTGTAGGTCTAGGGGTGCTCTGTCTGTCCAAGGGTGCCCAGTGTAAAAAAAAATAAACGTTAATAATATAATTTAAAATAAAAATATTTTTTGAACTGTACCCCAGTGTAATATATATATATATATATATATATATATATATATATATTACTGTGATGCTGCCAGTCAGACAGCAGTGTATTATGTATACAAGTACTTTGACAAGGTTAGTGGATGCTCAGTGTAATATTAATACATGTATTGTGACACTGTAGGTGGAACCACAGTGTAGAATTAATATACGTATTATGACACTAAGTGGAATCCCAATTTCATCCTAGTATGTGACACTGTAAGTGGTAGCACATTGTAATATTCACACACATATTGTGACGCTAGAAGTGGTAGCACAGTGTAATATTATTCATAGAAGTATTGACAATGTTGGTCAGCAATACCGCATTGCACTAGTCATAAAAATATAGTGATTCTGTTGGTCACTGATACTGAAGTAAAATATTTAAAATTGTTCAAAATTGACATGTGTGTTGTACCCCACTTCATTTGTGTTTGTTGATATGGAGAACAATCAGTTGAGAGGAGAGCAGGAACCACATACTAGTGCTGGAGCTGCTGCCCGTGCCACCAGTCATGATGATACTAGACCGTCTACCTCATCTACTAAAGCCAAAGCCCAAGGGCATACAGGGCTTAAGTCAGACCATCTAAAACCAAAGAAGCAATATTTTACTTTGGTAAAGAAAAAATCATCACAGGGAAAGTTAGCTGCAGGAAGACATAAAAATGGCAATATGCCTTTCACCACACAAAATGGCAAGGAAAGGCTAAGGACTTGGCTTTTATTTATTACTGGTAGTTCTGTCTCTTATGATGATGTAAGCCCTTCTCCCTGTAGACATTTCAAACCAATTAAAATTATTAATGCACCGGAACCAACTGTGTGCTCAGAAAAGTCACAAATCCCTGAAGAGAGTCTAAGTATGTTGGTGAGTGCCATGTGTGAACCTTATCTTTCCAATACTGTACTCAAAGAGGAGACTCCTTCCACCACTTGTGCATCCTCTGCAAATGTGGAGATGAGTAGCACAAGTGTACATGCTGACTTATAAATCAAAGATGCTTCAGTGCAAATACACCACGATGAATAGGATATTTGTCTAGCTGATGCTAATAAGGATGTTGATGATGGGGATGTTGTTGATGAGGCTGTTGTTTATGTAATTCAGGCACCAGTGGAAACTGTTGTTGCCCATGATAATGAAAAGCCCATTGACATGCCTGGGCATAAGACAAAAAATTCCACTTCAGTGAGTTCATGGAAAATTTTTGGGAAAATCAGAAACTGGTGCTAAAAAAATAACATTAAACAGTCCAGCATCAGTTTGCTCCCTTCCTTCAGCTAGATCCCAGCATGTGCGATCTCCACCATCAACACCTTCATCTTCAATATTAAACCATAACCTATATAGGAATTATAACGTAAATCCACCTCCTCATTCTCATCAGGCAGAAAAAATTATAATGAGATAAATTAACCCTTCATGATGATACTCAGGTTGTTTAACAGCCAAAATGATATAACATGTTCTACTTTTTTTTGCTAAATATTGAAATTTAGAGGAGTGCAGCTAGGATTCTACGCGACCCAAACCTGTGAGAGCCGAACTTTCCAGGTGAATGATGTTTTGTCTCCTTTAACTTCCAAACAAATATGAGTCAAAACCAAGCCACTCATCTATTTAAATAATATCAGTTTTAGATATAACAAGTACAATATTAGAAAATAAATATGCCTGCTCTCGGTTTCTCCCATTTTATATAATTTACCAATTTCATGGTAATATTAATGCCATATACTGTATGAATACTAAATGGAAAGACAATTGTTGTTGGCACTTGTCACCACTGCTGCAAATCTATGTGATACTAGAAAATCAAAGTATGATATATTTGTGCCAGTTTTGATCAAAATATGAACAAAAATGTACAATATTGACTTACATATAAATGTTGTCTTTTCAGATCATCACCTACTTTCTTAAAGCAAAGCAATACCCATAGATTGAAAAACAAACTGCCTCAATTTCCTATCCAGTCTGTCAGCCTCAATGTCATGCAGGACAGACAGACATGCTAGTGTATCAACCATATAAAAACTGTGAGCACAATTATTAATTGCACATTTTCAATTCCACAGCTCACAGCTTATCAGTTCTAATTCACAGATGTCAATAAGAAGTAACACATGAAAATATGGATTAATATGACTTTAAACTATGTTTGGGATTTATATAAAAGAAGTTTACATTAAATTCAAAATTGCCATAACTTTTTTTTCATAGCAGCTTAAATACTCGGACTCTCTGTATTTTCTAGATTTAACGCCACTATCTGCAGAAGAGAAAAATAGGAGGATAAAAATGAGAAGCAATTGCATAAAGATGACTAAATTGTTCCCCATTTAAATAGAGATAAACATGATATGATAACAATTTAAACAATCTTTTCAGAGTCTTGTGAATATGGAATTACTGTTTTATTACCAAATCTTGTTTATATTTTTTTTATTCATGCAAATTATTAAAATGGGTTATTAAACTGAATCTGCTATTTGATTTGGAAAGAATATGGAAACAGAATTAGGTTTGCCAAGTTGTTACTGTATTTTTCTGTAACTATAGCAACAGGATTTAAGACATCTCTGACAGCTAAAGCAAACACAAAGGAACTCTCCCGAGTACTGTAATTCTAACAAGTATAAAACACAAATAAAGTAGTGCTCTGGCTTAATGACAACTAATTGTAATGCATTTATGTGCTTTCCGTGTTTTAAAAAGGAGGGGAAAACTAACATTTTTTAACACACTATTGTTACAAGGTTTTCCTACTGTAAATTACATTGGACTTTCCTTTATCATTCATGCTGCTATAAAAGTAACATATAAATAGCACACTGTCAACTGCATTCATTTACATTTGCATGACAGAAACCAATCAAGAGTAAATAATTAAATACATACAGTGAGAGCATTAATTACTGTCTGCAGTCTGGCAGTAGGAATGAAAAATATATTGGGATTTGTTTTGTCTTTTATCTACAAAAAATACAGTATCACATACATTTTTATTGCAAGTATACTGTATGTGATTTTACTGTTAATCTAAAAGAAACAATGTACAATTTATGGTTGTATTTTATGATTTCATATTTTAACTGTTAAGACAGAGCTCTTCCTTTATATTAGAGATGAGCGGGCTCGATTCTCAGAGCAACGAGCCAACCCGAACTTCAGTGATCGGAGACACATCTCAGATCTCCCCTCCTGCCCCGGATTCCTATCTGAGGCAAAACCTTGAGATCCTGCTGTCAGATTGTGTGGTTTTGTCTTGGACACCAATTTTCAAAATTCGAGTGAATTCAATGGGCTCATTGCTGATTGGCTGAGAGAGCTGTGTGGCACAGCTCTCTCCCAATAAGTGCTTGCACATAAACTTCAATGGGTACAGGAAGGAACAGGAATATATGGGACATCCGCCCCGCACTGACACTGCCACCCCCCAGCTGCCAACACTGCTCGGACCCCCATGCTGCAGATGACGTCGGCACCCCCCCGCTGACGAGTTAGTCGGCAACCCCACACTGAGGATACCACCAGCACCCCTGAACTGTTGTCCCCGCACTGAGGACACCATCAGCACCCCTGAACTGCCAAAACATACTGTATCCCGCACTGTATCCAGCTTACACTGTATCCAGCCCACACTGTTTCCTGCACTGCATCTAACCCACACTGTATCTGGCCTACACTGAATCCAACCCACAGTGTATCCCGCACTGTATCTGACTCACACTGTATCCAACCCACACTGTATCCCACACTGTACCGACCTCCACTATATTCAACCCACACAGTATATGACCTGCACTGTATCCAACCCGCACTGTATCTAACTTGCACTGTATCTCGCACTATATCTGACCTGCACTGTAACCTGCACTGTATCTTACCCACACTGTTTCTGACCCACAGGTATGGAACACTGATTTTATGGTTGGGGAGATTTTGGGGAACTGCTCAACAAAAAGGCTGATTGATTGGGTCTTTACATGGGCACAGAGTGGCAATCATCAGTGGACCAGCACTCCCAGGAGGGAAATACAGATTGGACACTGAGACTAGGCATGTGCTGGGGGCATGTGCACTTGTGTAGGGGGCATTTATGTCTGCTGTGGCTATTTACACATGGTTTATGGGTTTTTAGTTTGCTGCTTGTTAACTACGACTACTTTTGTTTTGAGCAAAGATATTCCACGCACAATTTTTAGTAATGTATTGTTTTCTGTTGACAGTACTTACAAGTTAGTTTGATTGGTTATTGCTAATACATTAATAATTAGCAAAACATTTTAAACAGAATAACTGGTGTGTATTTGTACCACTGCTGTGTTGCTTGGTTTAGCCAGCCAGGCTTTTGCCTAGTTTGCTAAACAATATTGTGAGCTGTGAGGTGGTCAAAATTGACAGGAAATGGCTGGAAATTAATGTTATTGAGGTTAATAATATTGTAGGAACAAAAAAAGCCCAAATTATGTGATTATAGCTGTTTTTATACATTTTTGAAAAAAAAATACAGATCCAAGACCAAAACCAAAACATGTGAGGGTGGTTTTGCAAAACCAGAACCAAAAGCAAACCTTAAAAGTTAATCTAGATCCAAAACCAAAACATTGGGGTCGGCGCACATCTCTACTTTTTATACCACCTGTATTGTTGTGTTCTTCACATTTATTTTTGCTCCCTCCACTGTTTCATTTAATGTAACAAGAGCCACATTGTTCATAGGGAAACACTAAATTATTTATTCTGGGGGTGGGGCAGTGCAAATAAAGATCTTTCTGAAATGTATAGCATCATTGATTGAAGACACATGATGACAGCTATCAATTTGTGTGTAACTTCATCGTCCATTTACATTAACTGATCACATTGATACCCAAATGTAATAGGAAGATATTTAACAGAGTGTTTTCATTTATCAGTCGTGGGGCCACTGTGATCAACACTTAAATTCAGCAGCTTTCACATCTGCAAAGAAGCGACACTCATCCTCACCCCAAGACAGTGATGGTATCCAGTCAATAAGTTTGTACTTAAAATTGGCGAGTTGATGTATTTTTTCAATTAAATGTCTAGTTACTGGCTTGTTTGATTTGTGTCAGGACACGAAGCCAGCGCTGCCGGCAGTTTGTGTACTTACCCATCCATGGTGTGCAGTGCTGGGTCTCATGGCAGGGCTAGTCAGTGAGGTCCTTTGTGCGGCCAGCTGCACCGAGGTGAAAGTCCCCACTGCATTCCTGATTGTGGCGGTCCCGCCATGACGCTCATGGGCATTGCCAAATTGAATTGGGTCAGCTGACCTGATTCATCCAGTCATGGATCCACACTCTGAACCTCCACCAATCCTAAGCCTGCAAGGAGGATAACAGGGGCATGAGTGCAAGCACTCATTGCCTGAATTATAGTTTCTTCCTGTGGTGTAACAGGTTATGCGTTGCACTCTCCCAGCATGCAAGTTACTATTCTAGGCACCTGTGGTTCCAAGCCTGGTTGTGCAAGTTATTCCTGCCAGTCCTAGTCTGGCTCTACATGTTCTCCTGCTGGTCCGAGTCCAGTTCTACAAGTTATTCCTACCAGTCCCAGTCCAGTTCTGCAAGTTCTACAGCTGGACCCAGTCCGGTTCTACAATATATTCCTGCCAGTCTTAGCATGGTTCTGCAATTTCTCCTGCCAGTCCCAGTCCGATTCTGCCAGTTTTCCTGCCAGTCCCAGTCCAGTTCTGCAAGTTACTCCTCCTTGTCCCAAACCAGTTCTGAAAGTTATTTCTGCCAGTCTCAGTCTGGTTTTGCAAGTGTCGCCTGCCGGTCCAGTCTGGTTCAGCCTGACCTTTGTCATTACCCATCACATATAGCAGTTACATTATCAAAGCTGCTCTATCTGGTTTCAGTCCAGCTCTTCAAGTTACTCCAGTTGGACCAGCTGGGTTCCTCCAGGCTGCATCTCAGTTATCCATTGCTGTCACTCATCACCAAAGGCGGTTCTCACTGCTACCCAAATCTCTATGAGAATGAGCTTTATATTGCCTCCATGGTTCCTACTGTGATCATCTGTTGCTGATCCTACCCTGACACCTGAAACAGGTAACTCTGTAACACCAGCCATAACAATATTCCAGTTTGGATCACTGTTAAGATTAAAGCTGAATGGTCCTTGAATAGTCCTGCAGTTGCACCTATATAATAAAACCTACAAGGGTGGATCATTATGTATATTACATAATCTAGTGTGCAGTGCAATCTATACCAGATACTGAAACAATTTCCAGTATGTGGATGTGAAAAATGTAGTGCCCGGAATCATGACCGGACAGGTTACACAATTTTGACACTGTACACAACTCATTAAGTCTTGCATGTTTCACTCCTGTATGGATATAGCATAGGTTATAGGAGTAACTGTTTCAGATTGGGGCTTCATCTGTAGGCCATAATAAGCACCATAGTCTAAGCAAACAGATGTCAGAGTAAATGATTGGCCAGTCTTGCCTCAGTGCTTTTTGTGTCACAGTGGCCATGTTGTCAAATTTCTGTCATGGTGGAAGTGCACTATCAACACAGGGTTTATTATGCTAATGGTATATATCTCACTCAGATTAATGTAAGTTATTTATTGACTTTATGGTTTGTCTATTCTAACCTTTGCATTATATCGCTAGATATTTGTTTAACATTGGTATTTAGTGCAATGATGAGGTCACTTCCTGCCTCAGGAGGTGCGCTGAGGCCTCATATCCTGTTTGTATCTGATTGATAGAATAAATAAAGGGACCTGGGAGACATTGTTGTTTCTATTGCCTGTATTATATTCAGGAATTGACTTGCTGTACACTGTATCTGACAATAATGCTACCTTGAAAAATATATGAATCAAACCATCTATGAGATGGCATAACCTGTTGACAAGTTTCATTAATGTACTACTTAAATAAATAAATGTGAAGATTTGAAAATCTGAAGAGTGCCATCCTTCCATATTGGATACTGATATATCTGTAAGGGACACCCATGGTTGTTGCCTGAGGAGCACCCCAGTAAGCTGTCTATTGCTGAAGATGAGAGTTTGGAATACAGTATTCATATATTTTAGAAGATTACACCTCTTCCTGGCACCCATTGTTGGATCCAGGCACAGACTTTGTAACAGCAATAACGCAAGTTACATTCTTGGACCCATTCACCATCAATACCACAGACCAGCATTGAAATACTAAGACACAGAGTTTGTCTGATTATGAAATTTCACAGGAAGGAGCATCCCTATTGGATGAGGCCCTATTATCTCAAGCAGAACAGGGTGCTCTATCATTTACAGATGAAGAACTAGACAAGGTGTTTTTTGAATGGCTTGACTTTGAATCATACATTACAGTATATCATTAAATATTTGCATCTGATTAAAACAGCCTGTTCTCTTACAGTATGTACATTAGGGTGGTCCACTTTATAATAGAAAAACACAAAGGCAGTCAAATCATGCATCACATAGTGCATTTTTGTCCATTATGATGTAGTTATTTGTGTACCAAATTTGACCTTGATATGTTGAAATTAAGTGGTCATCCAAAATTTTAATTTTCAGTAGCTCACATAAACCTCTTCTTTTCAGGTATTAATAACTATGTTGATATCCAGCTTGAGATCTGCACCTACTAAATGGCTCCCTGGGAAGCCAATTATTAACTTATCTACAGCAAGACTTCCCCATGGAACGGATGTGATCTGGATGGTAAAGTTTTACCACTTGGAGAATGAAAAGACCTTGCCAGTGAGTTACAAATTGACTTTTGAAGCAGTTGTGACTGTTTTATGAAAGGTATTTGGCTCTTAAGAAGCACCAAATTCAAGCAGAAAGCAGAAAATGACAATGTGATTGTGGATATGTTCAAAAGTTCAAAACATTTTTGATGTCCCTATGAAAGATGTTATGATGAAAATGCAAAATGACAAAGAATGTGTATTCCTCCAGAAACAAAAGATGTATTTTCATGTGGGATGAGTGGTGCTTACCTAAAAACAACAGAAAACTAAATTAGGAAGAGAAAGCAAGAGGAAAAATATAAAAAGGTAAGAGAGAAGTGTAAAGAAAAAGAGAGAGCAAACATCTTCCTGAGGAAACTGAAGAGCTTTTTTTTCATCATCTTTACATAACTCTGAAAGTGAAGGTGAATATATAAACCTTAACCATCAACATTTTCAGCAGCTTCTACTCCATTGCATTCAAAATTACCTAAAAATATATTCAGATCACCAGAAGTCATTGGAGCCGTGGATCAAATCAATCTTCCAGATAGAGCAGCAGTATTTATTGCAGGACCATCACAATGGTGCTTGGAAATGATCTTTCAGAAATCACCCTATCGCAAAGCATCATTAGCCACTCTAGAAGACAAGAAAGACAGAAAGCCACAGCAGCTGAACACAATTAGGAAACATCTTAGGGCAAACCTTTGCCTGGTATTGATGGATCCAAGTTGAAAGTTGAAAGTTGAAAGTTGACCACATACCTATACTTCTCATTGGAAATGGCCAAGAAAAGCTTTTGGGAATTCTCAAGACAGACAAATAAATAGGGAAATGTCAGGCAAAACCTTGTGTTAAAGCAATCCAGAAATGAAATGTTGTATATCTAATCAAAGGATTTGTATTTGATATGACAGTGAGTAATACTGGGCTTACTGTAACTAAGAAATTGCACTATATTAAAAAGAACATAAGAAGTATACTAATCTGGATTGCATGCTGCCACCATGTTTTAGAGATTATGCTTTCAATTTCTTCAAGAAAGAATGACCAATGATTGATCTTAAAGTTTATAGTGCAGCACACAATGACCTCATGATCGTATATTAAACAGATTATGATGAGAAATGCTGGAGTATTCACCAAGCGCATTGGAAAAAAAGAGGCAACCAAGAGACAGTTATCATGAATTTTTCCAGTTATCTCTTTTGTTCCTTAGTAGAAAAAGTGTCAGGGAAACATTTTGGGCTCCTGGCCCTATACATAATGCTTGATGGATATCTAAAGGTATTTATGCCCTAAAATATGCCTCTTTTAAAGTCAGTTTCAGTTAACACTTCGAAACACAAAAAATATAGTGAATTTGGCTTTGTTTGTATGCATGTGTTATGTGAAATATTGCAATGAAGCTCCACTTGGAATCACCGCAATGAAAACAAACTCCTAGGGGGTAAATTTACTAAAGTGAGTTTTTAGAAGTGTGTTTTAAAAGTTATGTTGCCTATAGCAATCAATCAGATTCTAGCTATTATCTTCTAGAAGGTGCTAGTTAAATGTTAAGTAAAATCTGATTGGTTGCTATGGGCAACATCACTTTTAAAACTCACTTCTAAAAACTCTCACTTTAGTAAATTTACCCCTAGGTCTCCTTAAAATCTATTCTAATTAAACAATTGGTAAGAAAGCATATACTGCTTTTGCCAGACACATTTGGTTTAATTCTAAGCATTTGGTTGCCTTAACTTGTTTGACAATAGAGTGTCCACAAAAAGTAAAGAAAACATAGTCCAGAATCTGAAACATCCACGGCTGCGAAATTTCACTGCCAAATTTTCCATGATGTATAGAAATATCTTAGGGAAATAATTTAAGTTTAGAAAATTTTGTAACTGAAAGTATAAGCTCCTTCTTCAATGTTCTTATAGTTGGATGCTAAAAAAAATTTGAATCCTTTCTGAAAATGTAACCCCAACAGTGGAGAGATGATTCGGTTTTCAATGAACATTGTGAATGTTGCTGTAAAATACATTTGTTAATGACACTGCTGAACAGGACATCAGTTTGATTCAAAAACATAATGAGTCTCTTAGTAAAGGTAGGTACACACTGGCAGATACTGTACATTGGCTGGTCAATTGATCGGCCAATATATCTGCTGAACATTGGCCAGTGTGTAACCGTGATATGTCGGTGAACATTGTCATTCACCGACATATCGCATTGGCTGTGCTGCACAGCCGATGGACAGATATGTCTGCAGGAAGCTTTTACAGGCAAAATGCGTTGATCGCAGAGCGCATCGATCCTGACATGACCGCAAGTGCTACACGCAGACGTGACAGGCAGTCTGCCGGCAGACCACCAGCTCAACGGGACTCCGGAAAGAACTCAGCTCTACGGAGGACACAGCACACCACCAAGGTAACCTGTATTCACAGGACCCACCATTCTGCCCACAGCGGATGTACATACCACTTAGGTAACTTGCACTTACAGGCTATACCACCATACCCAGAACGGGCATTGGAGATCAATACAGCTACACCACACAGGATATACAGTACATCCGGGAATTACTGGCTTACATCGCATACCCCATAGGAACTTTGGATCTCAGAAACTGAAGTGAGTAAACCGCTACTTAGTGTATTATTCTACAAAAAATGAATAATAACTTTTACACAAACACAGTCTTGTCTATGTCTATTGTTATATGTTGTATTGTATACCGGTATTAGTCAATTATATATAACTATTTCTATCAAACCTTTAATATACTGTATTAATAAACTTATCTCATATATCATTGCCGCTGTACATATTGAATTATCCATTTATTTCAATTCTTATTGAATTTATATATATTTATATATTTTTAACAAATTTCTCTTGGTTATTGGATTTGCAAAACGTCCCCCCCTGCTTTCAGATTTGTACAATTTAGTGAGGTTGGTAGTGGCCTAACACATGTTTTAAGCAGCAACATATATAGCCAAATACATAGGGTTGAGTGCCCTTTATCCAATGTCTGAAGACATATCTGTCCATCAGCAGGTGTGTATGGGTGGTCCCAAATGAAGTAAAAAAGGAAAGGTGTATGAGGACACATCTGTATGTGGTGGTGTAAATGACATGGGACAGGTTTGTAGAGATGTAAATGATGTGGAACTGGTATGTGAAGGTGTAAATGACATGGTGCAGGTGTGTGGAGGTGTAAATTACATGGGGCAGGTAATTGGAGGTGTAAATGTTGGTAAGGTATGTGGAGGTGTAAATGATCTGGGACTGGTATGCGAAGGTGTAAATTATGTGGGACAGGTATCCACCCACTTTAACTGGGAGGCAGGGCCATGCTGATGGACAGACTACTTCAATTGCCAGCTGTATTGGGCCCCTCCCTCCTCAGCACCGCCAGCATCGGGACCATCCCTCCACAGCGCCAACAGCATCAGGCTCCTCCATCCAAAGCCCCGGCAGCATTGGGCCCCCCGTCCTCAGCCTCAGAAGCATTGGTCCCCCCTTTGACAGTGCTGGGCCCCTCCATCCTCAGCTGCGGCAGCATCAGGCCCCACCATCCTCAGTGCCGGTAGCCTCTGGCCCCCCCATCCTCAGCGCTGGCCCCCCATCAGCGCTGGCAGCAGTGAGCCCCCCTGTGTCTCCAGTGCTGGCAGCAGTGGGCCCCTCCCCCATCCTCAGCGTAGTGCCCCATGACCTCAGTGCCAGCAGCAGTGGATCCCTTACCCATGCTCAGCACCTGCACCCCCCATGCTTTCTCACTGCTGGCAGGGCCCCGTGTGCTCAGTACCAGTGTGGTAAGTCCCTCGTACACCGGCAGCAGTGGAGCCCTTCCCCGTTCTCAGCGCCAGTACCTCCTTTGCGCGTTCTCATTGCTGGCAGCATTGAGGCTATGTTTCCTCAGCGCCGGCAGCAGTGGTCACCTTCCCAGTCCTCAACAAAGCCCCCCTGTGTGTTTTCAGCATGCAGCAGTGGTGTTCCTAACTCAACGATGGCAGCGGCAGCCCTCCCCCTGCATTCATCAGCCTCAACAGCAGGTCCTGCAAAATGCTGGGATGACTCATGGATGTTATACTGGAGTTAACTGACCTCTCTATTCAGGTACTATACTTGATTTCTACACCTCACTAATCCCTGCGCGAGTCTCTTACCCACACTCTCCTGACCCCTACACTCTGGCAGCAGTGGGCTTCCCTGTCATCAGCAGCATAACAGGGGGTTGTACAGTAGTTGGGGGGCTTGGATCTAATCTCTCTGAGGGGCCTCCAGACCAGCTGTATTTCCATCCACCCCGTAATACCCCACACCTAGCTCTAATTCTCCCATGACTTATATTGGCCAGATCTTGAATGTGTATGCACTGTAAACCCCTAAGAATAGAGGACCTCATTCAGAGCCGGACGCACAGAGCGTGCGGTCGGTCTGAATGAGGGGAGGACGTCTTGAATTTTCAAGACGTCCTCCTTTGCGGTGGTAAGGCTGTGGGTTAACACCCACAGCCTTACGACCGCCTAAGGTGATGGTCGTGATAGTCAAGACCATCGCGACCATCGGGGCTTACGACGAGACCCTAGGGTAGGGTCTCCCTTGTCGTAAGCCCCGGAGAGCTTTCGACTCTGTCTGAGATGGAAGCTCTCCACTGACATCACTAGTGATGTCAGTGGGACCGCCCCAAAACAGTAGGCATTCCCATGGGAACGCCCCCATTTGGGCGGCCACCCCCCGGCCCACCTTCCAAATGGGGCGAGCTGTCAATCAACATCGACAGCTCGCCACCTTTGGATCAAGACCCGCTATGACCGGCGCTGTCAGTCATAGCAGGTCTCACGCATGCGCATGCCGGCGCCAACGTGCGCATGCTCAGTGGGGGCGGCGCTAACGACTGGGTCTGAATGACCCCCAGTGTCTCTAGGTCCCCTTTACTAGAAGTGCTTTATGCCCTTTCATCAGCTGTGCCTCTTCCCATCTAACCCGGCTGTACCTTTGCCCCTCTCCCTGGCTGTCCCTTTGCCTCCATCTCTGGATGTCCGTCGGCCACCTTCTTCAGCTGTCCCTCTACCCCCTTTCCTGGCAGGCCCTCTGCCCTCTTTCCTTACCATCATTTACCCCCTTTCCTGGGTGCCCTCTGCCATCTTCCACAGCTGTCCAATCTGTACCTCTCTCTACTGTCCCCAGAGCCGTAACTAGACATTTTGGTGCCCTGTGACAGATTAAGCATTGGTGCACCCCCCCCCCATTTTTTAAATATGGACATTAGATGCACTGCACATGGAAAAGGGACAGTGCCTCATGGGGAAGGGCTAGGGAAGAGATAGGGGAGGCAAGGACATGCTGGGGATAAAAGAAGAGGAAGCTACAACTGAGAATGATAGTCTAATGGAAAATTGACAGGTCCAAACTGTGCCCCCTGCCCTGCGGTGCCCTGTGCCATGGCACAGGTCGCACCACCCTACATACGGCCCTGACTATCCCTCTGCCACTTTCCCCACCTGCCCCTAGGTCACCTTCCCCACCTGTCCATCTGCTAACTTCCACTGTTGTCTCTCTGCCACTTTCCACATCTCTACCTCTACACCTTACCCAGGTCTCCCTCTGCAACTTACTCTGCCCCACTGTCATTTATGCCTTTGCCCACTTTTCCATATATGCCTCTGTCCCCCTACACATCTGCACCTTCTCCCTGTGGCAAGTCGCTGCCATTCAGAAGTGGTGTAGATCAACGGATACACAATCATGATCAACGTCACACCTAAGGATTGCAGGTAAGCACAATTATTTTAGATAAAGCCTTTTTTAGTCTTTACATTGTTTTTTTTATTCTGTAAATTAAATCTTTCATCTCTCTCATTTTTTCTCCTTTAAATCTGTGTTTGCTCTATGTATACATATGTGTATATCCATGGCCGAAACTAGGAGATTTGTCACCAAAGGCAAGGCAGTAATTTGTTGTCCCCCCTTATGCCATGTATAATAATGCCCCTTACCCCAATATGCCACACACAGTAATGCCCCTTATACATAATGCCACACACAGTAATGCCCCTTACACATAAAGTCACACACGTAAAAGCCCCTTATACATAATGCCACAGACAGTAAAGCCTCTTATACATTATGCCACATGAAGTAATGAACCTCACACCATTATTGCACAAAATTATGTCCCCAACCCTGTAGCCTCTCTCCTGGTCCCCCTCCTTCTACAGCAGCCCAGATGGGGTTGATTTGAAATCGTCCACCCCGCAGCTAGCCACCCGGAGTTCTTCCTTGAGAGAGACACAGCGCCCGCCACTGTCATTCAGTTGCGGCCCTGGTATGTCATACCTCCCAACTTTGGTGATTATTGATTTGGGAATTTGCGCAAACCGAATACTATTTTATATTATTATTCTACCAATGCTGCAACTGATTAGTATTATTAGCCTTAAGGGGACACATATAAAATGTATTAGACTAAATTGGGCGCAGTGCTGTCTGTGCATGCATAATATTATGTTTCCTTTGTGGAACTGTCATGCACCTCTTTTTAATGACCATACCGACCCAATGGTTGGTCACACTCCTTCAGTGGCCCCCACCTCTGCATTTCCCTGGTGGGCCTTTAATGCTGGGTATGTGGAGGTGTAAGTGACATGGGGCAGGTATGTGGAGGTGTAAATGACATGGAGCAGGTATGTGGAGATGTAAATGATGTGGAACAGGTATGTGTAGGTGTAAATGATGTGGGGCAGGTATGTGGAGGTGTAAATGATGTGGAACAGGTATGTGGAGGTGTAAATGACATGGGGCAGGTATGTGGAGGTGTAAACAATGTTGGTCAGGTATGTGGAGGTGTAAATGATGTGGAACAGGTATGTGGAGATGTAAATGACATGGGGCAGGTATGTGGAGATGTACATAATGTTAGTCAGGTATGTGGAGGTGTAAATGATGTGGGAAAGGTTACAGTATGTGGAGATGTTATATTGATGGGAGAGGGGTTTTTGAATTTGCAGATGAAAGCTTAAAAGTGCTAATTCCAAAATTTTACAAACTTTTTTAAAAACACTGTAAAACTACTATACAGACATTTTCCTGTATAACAAAATGCTGGAAAGTTACTTGCTATAATATTTCCACCATTAATAAAAATTGCAAAAATCAGCCATTTGGCACTTTTAAAAACGTACAGTTTTGTCCTTATGGCCATGAACAGCCTCTTATATGGTCCTGCTGTCTCAATTGTCACTTTTTTGGTGTCCAGGATGGTTTCCCCACTTTTTCATGCACTTCTCCCAGGTCACAAATTGGCATGGCTAATTGGATCTCGCATTTCTCAGGTGCGCACATTTGTGCAAAGTATGCCTGTTTCATGAAACAAACTCGCTTTCGCAAACTAGCTCCTAATTGGATTGAGCCCATAATTTTGTCCCTGCAACTCTGATATAAAAGTAAGGTTTGATAAAATATTAATAATCTCTCTATAAAAAAGCCAAAGATACATCTTATAAAGACTGTGGCAACTGGCAACAGATATAAGAAAAATTGTTCAATTTACAAATGATAATATATCAGTTATCCATACACCAGCATACACAAATTGGTATAGATCATTTATGTTATCCCTGAGATTGCAAACTATGCCACAAAAAATCCATTCTAACTACAATGTGATATCAGACAGAGAGACAGCAGTCTAGTAAATGTTTTCTTTCTGCAAAGAGATAGGGACAAATAGCATGTGGGGAAGATTTAGCTAAGCAACCCTTCCATTGCTGTATCTCACATGCTTTTTGTATTCATTAATGTGTAGTCTTTTATATGTGTGGATGCATAATATTAGGTTAATTTGCTCCTTATAAAATGTCATTTCTGTAATGAAATAATCCCCTATCAACTAACTACTGTAGTTCAACTATACTTTGTGGCAGAAACATATGTCTGTTCTGAAATCCAAAAATTAGTGCTGATTTTTCCACTATGATAAGCGAGTACTAATAACCAGCAATGGAAGCCATAGATTGACAGCATCCTTTCATGTTAAAACAGTCCATGCTTAGGGCCCAGATTGGCATGTTTAGCTGGTTAGCCAAATCTTGAGTAATTTGGAAATACCATCACCAGCTGCTTCATATAAAGTATAGCAGATATACAGTTAAATGTGATTTTTAGTGCTGTACATTTTCAGTAACACTTCAGGTTTTGCCTTTAAATAACCATTTGACTGCAAAGTTGCTGAGCAAATATACAATAATTACATAATCTATGCACACATACAGTTATGTGCATTTAGCATCAAATGCCTAAATGCCAGTACAATTTTTAAGCATTACAGTCCATCTGCCACTGTAAAGCATTAACATATCACATGCTGTTTGGATCACACACGATAAAGTCTTACTATCTGCTGTGCTTTTCTAATGTATAATTCACTTTAACTGGCACTGTTGAATATAAAATAGGGCAGAATTGCTCATTTTGTTTGTTACTATATCATTAAAAATGTAACATATTTTTTGTTTAGGAAACTTACAGTAATGGATCTGTGTATTTTATGTGTTGAAATTTTGTCTATTTTAAATGGGTATAGAATTTTGAGAGAAAATTGACACGATAACACATTGCAGCACAAACAAAGTTTAAAGGCAATATTAGTAGTACTAATTAAAAAAAAATGTACATAAAATATTGTTGCTAAACATCTTCAAATGTCCAAGCATTAAATATAGTATGTACGGATTGTTTATGGGATCCTGACGGTCGGGATGCCAGTGGTCAGAATACAGACAGCAGCATCCTGACAGTCAGAATCCTGACCCAATTAGGTAAGTGTCCTAACCATAACCCCTAACCCTAACCCATCTCTCCTGCAGCCTAAAGCAGCCTACCCCTAACCCTTTCCCCCAGAGCCTAAAGGTACCCATACATGGTGCGATTTGCATAAGAAATGATCTCGTATACGATTTCCCTTGAAAATTCTTCTCTTGAAATTCTTTACTATTTGTGCCAAAAAATGGTACGATTGTGCATGTGAGCATATGATTAGATGTGTTGTAAAGTGATCGCTAATTGTTTAAGAAATATTTTATGCAGCAGACAACCTCACAATGTATTTGCTAGAATCTCAATAGGGGACGGCTTATCTAGGGGGTATAAAAGGCAGCATCCATTTTATATCTGGGCACGCTCTGCTCTGTGACTAGTGAAACTTGTGTTTATACCCTGCTGAATGCTGTACATTGCTATTGTGCTTTGCTTTGTTTTGGGCTTGCATTTAACAAAGTGTGTTCTATACTAAATACATTTTGTGGTGATGGATTCCTATTGTAATAAGCTTCTGCTAGCCTATGGCTACCTGAAGCTAAAAGGTGATGGAGCTAAAAGGTGATGGAGCTGAAGAGAGGAGGTGGATGAGGTCTAGCTGGACCAAAGAGTGGCTGATGAGGAGGGAGACTCACTCCCATATGCCCCTGTTGATAGAGATTAGGGAGAACAACCTGGACGATTACCACAACTACCTGCGTATGGATGATGCCAACTTACAGGAGTTGCTGTGTCTGGTGATAGGGGGTCAGCAGATGCAGCAGCTCCATGAAGGTAGCATCATCCATACCTGGCTACAGGAAGGTCCTTTGAAAACCTAAAGTTTGGGAACCTCATTTCCCCCCAGGCTTTGGGGTGCATCATCCCGGACGCTTGTGATGCCACTGTCCTGAAGTTCCACCACTTTAAGGTGAGTTTAAACACTACAATTTTTTTTTCTGTTGAAAGAAAATGTCTTTTTTATATATTTTTTTTCACACTGAGGGAAAAAACACGACCAAGCTGGCTGTAAATATCAATAAGCATAAGCTTTTTAATGTTTACCAAAACCAACATGGTTTGAAATGTATAAAAACTGGTATATAAACAAGTTTTATCTCTCCCAACAGCTAGGCAGTTGCATGGTATACGGTGTGTCAGACGACAGATTGAATAGGCCAAGAAGCACATGGCGAAAGTCCAGGTGAGGCCCCGGCATTCCCCAATCTGTCCTTGCACCATGCATTTAGTGACCCTATCCAATCCACATCATCCACACTGTATACCATGCAGTAGCTATTGGGAGAGATAAAACTTGTTGATACTGAAAGAAAAAACCTTCCTAAAACTATTTTATCCTTTACAGGACTGAACATATGTTAAGTAATGTAAAATAACTGGTATATCAACAAGTTTTATCTCTCCCAATGGCTAGGCAGCTTCATGGTATACAGTGTGTCAGACGATGGATTGAATAGGCCAAGAAGCACATGGCGAAAGTCCAGATTAAGGCCCTGGCATTGCCCAATCTGTCCTTGCACCAGGCATTTAGTGACCCTATCCAATCCATGTCATCCACACCGTATACCATGCAGTAGCTATTGGGAGAGATAAAACCTGTTTAATTTAAATTGACTCTAATTTAAAAAAATAAAAAAATGGGGTGGCTCCTCTCCCTCTGCCAACATGGCTCTGTAAAGAACCATAGAGGAGTATGTGGAGGGGTTGGTGGGTTCGGGAGTAAGGTAAGTGGGATGAGGTGTAGGGTGGGATGTGGTTGGCCTGAGTTGTGTGGCCTGGTAGCTTGGTGGCAGGTAGGAATGGTATGAGGATGACCCATAGTGTGGCTGCACCATTGTCAGAGGCAGAGGCTCATCCATCAGCCTAGCTGTGGTGCCCAGCTGCTTCAATCGTCCCTGGATCACTGTCTCATATATGATCCTCTGGTCTTGGATTTGTTGACCTCCATCCATTTCACGTAGATTACTGGCTATATGAGTGTCCAGATGGTCAAACATGTCCAATGGCTTTTGTAGGGCCTGTTCAACCTGTTTATGCAGCGAATCTGGCTGTGCCTGGGTCTTGCACTGGTATCAATGCCGTCTTGCAGCAGGTTGGTTAAATTTGTCCTTGCTTTCACTACAGGTGCCATTTGTGGACTAGTGGTGAGGAGGTCAAAGTCTGGTGCTGTAGACTGTTGGAGGAGAGAAAGAAAAGATTAATGTTAATAACATGTTTTCTAATATTTTGTTTATTTCTTTAATCTAGTTCCAAACAATGGTGGAGGAGTGGCAAACCATTGCTGAGGAATTTGAACATAGGTGGAATTTCCACAACTGTGGATAAGCCATTGATGACAAACATATCTGCATTAACCCACCTGCCCACTGCGGATCCTTTTATTACAATTATAAGGTTTTTTTTTGTACAGTGCTCATGGCGGTGGTAAATGCCAATTACAAGTTTCTTTTTATTGATGTGGGCAAAACTGTCCATGCTTCTGATGGAGGGTTATTTAAACAAACCCTCTTCTATGAGAGACTAAGGGTTGTATTTACTAAGCAGTGTTAGGAGACAAAGTGAAAGAGTGAAAAGTGATAAGAAAGTGATAAGGTGTCAGCCAATCAGCTCCCAACTGTCATCTCACAGACTGTGTTTGAAAAATGACAGTTGGGAGCTGATTGGCAGACACCTTATCACTTTCTTATCACTTTTCACTCTGTCTCCTAACACTGCTTAGTAAATAGACCCCGTAACACCAACTGTCTGAATTTGCCAAATACAGAGGCAACGAGGCAAGGCCTAAACTATGTTTTTGTGGCTGATGAGGCATTTGCTCTTCATGAACACTTGCTGAAGCCATATGCGCAAAGGGGCCTGACAAATGAAAAGTGCATCTTCAATTACCATCTATCCAGGGCACGGAGAATAGTGGAAAACACCTTTGGAATTCTATGCAGCCGTTTCAAAATTTTCCATATGGCTATAAATCTATGTGTGGACAAAATAGATACAGTCATCTTGGCCTGCTGTGTCCTCCTCAATTACCTCTAAAAAACGTAATCTATACAACAGAGGACAGTAGACACAGCTATAGCAGATGACCCCAACCATTCACAGGATATATTGCAAATGCCCTCTGTGGCCCTATCTGCAGTTGTGGAGTCAACAGGGACTGAGTAGGCTATAGAGGTCAGGGAGCAATACCTGGCCTACTTAAATAGAGTGTGGGCAGTACCATGGCAGGAGGACAATATCTGCTAGTGTTACATGGACAATTGTGGACTATTGAACTTTTAAAAAACATCTGGCATGGTATGTATGCACTATGGGCCTGATTCAGCTTTGGGAATAGAGTGAGAATTAGCACTTAACTGTGTACCTGGATAAACCATGTTGTAATGCAAGGGGTGTAAATACATATGTTTTTTGAATGTAGGGTAAATAATGGCTGCTTTTGTATGTAGCCCACAAATACTGCACAGCTTTATTATTACACTGCACTTTAGATGTCAGTTTGGATACCTCCCTCCCAAATCTAAATCTCTCTGCACATTTTAAATCTGCCCCACCTGCAGTGCAACATGGTTTTACCAAGATGATCACTTAAATGCTAAATCTCACTCTATTTTCAAAGCTGAATCAGGCCCTACGTCTGTACATACTACATCCAAAGAGGACTGAAGTTCTGTTTCAGCTGTGTCCTCTTGCTGCTCCCCAGGGACATTCTCAACCATAAGCACTTGTGAATCTCGCTGCGGCTCCTGCTCATGCAGGAACTTGAGGAGGTCGAAATACCACAGGTTACTGGTGTATACCTCATTGGCTTTCGTTCCAGATGCTCGCAACTCCTGCTGCTTTTTATTTTCTTTAACGTACACAGTACGCAAATTTAGCATTTTGGCTTTCAACCACTTCGGTGAAGGCTCGTCATGGAATGGCTTGCTAAAAGCTACAAGCTCTACAAATGCAGCAACTCTCTTGTACTTTTTCTGTAGTCAGGCCCCTTGATTCACTACAGACATTCGTGGGCGTGAAGGCACTCGAGACACCCTGTCACAAATTGTCGCTTTCTTGTGTGGTGGATATTAACCATTGATGAGCTAGTACATTGGTGCCATAGGGTACATTGGGCAGCAGAGGTTAAAATACACATGGAAATATGAATTTGATAAAGGGCTAATTGGCTCTAGTATTAGGGAATACAAATATTAGAATAAAGGAAAAAAGTCACCTGTTACTAGCATATGTTTACGCAGAGGGGTTTCTGAGTACCTAGAAACCCCACAGCCAGTTTCTCCATCTACCCACACCACCCCTCCAGCCGCTGCAGGGAGGCTTCACTTGCCAGGTGCCCCATCGAGATTTTGTTATCAGCTGGCACCTGGTCCATTCCCCACAGCACCAGCCTGAGGCTGGAGCTCACTCCTGACTTCTGACTTCTGGCTCCTGCAGTAAGCACTATGGGAGAGATGTCATGACGTTATGATCCCATGGGTCCAATGGATCCAAGGAGCAGTCCAACCGAGCTTAAGGTAAGTATTGTGTTTGTATTTTTAATTGTATTTTTTTTAGAGGCACTACCACTTGGGGCATTAATATAGGGGACATTACCATTGGTGGCGCTACTAATGGGGGCATTACTAATGGGTGCATTACTACTGGGGGCACTAATAGGGGGGCATTACTACTGTGGGCACTACTATAGGGGGCATTACCAATGGGGACATTACTACTGGGGGCACTACTAATGGGGGCATTACCACTGGGGGCACTACTAATGGGAGCAGTACTACTGGGGGCATAACTACTGTTGGCATTACTATTGGGAGCGCTACTACAGGGGGCATTACTGCAGGGTACATTACTAATGGGGGCACTACTAATGGGTGCATTACTACTGGGGGCTTTGCATAGGGGCACTGCATAAGGGGCACCACTACTGGAGGCACTGCATCGGGGACACCACTAACAGGGGCATTGTGTAAGGGGCACCACTGCTGTGGGCATTGTATAAGGGGCATTACTGCTGTGGGCATTGTATAAGGGGCACTAATGTGGGCAATGTGAAAAAGGGCCACTACTGCACTGGCAGTTTACATTTTGTTCATACATACTGTTACACATTGTACATTAGGAAGTTCTATGCCCAGATGCCTTGTTATTTATATTATTTATTGTTATTTATATTAAAACACTTGAAATACACAATAAAGGGCCAAATGCAATAGGGTGAGAGTTTAGAAAATGTGAGAGTTTAGCGGTAAACTTGCTAACGCGCATGCTTTTAGACTAAAACTAACTCTCACAATTTAAACTCTCATCCATATTTTTCACATTTTGAAGATAAAACTTAACCAATGTGAGAGAATACTGCTAAATTGTCACATATTCTAAACTCTTATCATATTACATTTGGCCCAAAGTGTATGTTGCAGGCTTATTTTGCTTAGACTTTTTTGTCATTGGTTCTGTAACCAATTTTTTTGAAGGAATCGGTATGTAATGCCGGCTGTAGGGATGCCTCCTGTCAAAATACAGACAGTGGCATCCCAATGGTTGGTAACCCGACTGGGGTCAGGTAAGTATACTTAACCTTCCCCCTTGTCCCCCTAACCCTAACCTTCCCTTCTTGTAGCCTAACCTTAACCTCAGCGTCCGATAACTACATCCTATTTGGAAACCCCCCTTTCAAAATCCTGCATTTGCCACTGACTAGAGACATTAAAGACCAACAGTTTGCTGTCTCTTTGGTGCCCAAGTTTAGCATATTTTGGATACAGTTGATCACAGTCAGACTAGCCATTTGGAAATTCTGCCAAATATCAGAATGGCCCATGGCAAGATGGACCGGTCCTGGTGCACTGCTTGGCTGGCATGTTTAGATGGGAGATTGCCATAGAGTGCCCTTTTATTGCAAATGTGTGCAGTATGGGATCCAGGGCCAAATTGAATTCTAAGCCCTCCCCTGCAGTTGATATATTGTTGAATGCTGGAAGTTGATATATTGTAGCATGGAAGTGTTTGACATTTTGAAAAAAAAATCTTTCTCAATTTTAGACTCCAAACAAGATCCTTTAGGTACTCTATTTCCTATTTCTGAGCATTACTTGTCTTGATGGATTTAAGGTTTATACCTGTAATACTGTATGTGTAGTGGTAGACAAATTTTCTAAAACTGCACAAATAACTTTGTAGGGCATTCCTTCAGCTCCCATGTTGGCAGTATTATTTAATAAAGAGATTTTTAGATGACATGGTTTTCCACTAATAATAACATCCATTTATAGCGTACACTATATTTTGAAATTTTGCAGAGCTTCTGTAAGTGCTTGAGTACTGAATTTCTCTACAGCCTGTCACCCTCAGTTAAGGTTGGTAATATCCCGAGGATCAGGAAAACATATGAATTACGCAGGTTCTGCAGCTGGTTGATTTCATATATGCATGTCACCTGGTTATAATTAGTCACAGAAACTGTGTTATTCATATATGTCCCTGATTAAAAGATATCTTTGCAACCATACTCTCAGGCAAAAAGATAGGTGAACCAAGAGTTGAAAAGGTTTCTTTAGAATTTAACAATCTGTTTCGTCCATAGGCTGTAAATAATATACAGTAGGGTCTTTGTAGGTAACTTTTCAGGTTTGTGTTAAATTATTGTATAAATTATTATTTGAAATTGAAAGAGTAGCAATGGAAGTTATGGTCCTTCTCATGGGTGATTTTTAAAATCTAAATATAATTTAGAACAATTAAACTATTGTCATGACAATGCAAAGAGAATGTATCTATTTTACAGGCGGTATAAGAAGTATCTAGAAGTAGACCCCATAAGCAGCTCCAGACCCCATAAAACTCAGCTAGCACCTGGCATCTTTTTCACCTAAAATGAGTCTAATGCACCAGCAGACTGTGCTGGTTAATTTTATATGCAACACTTGTATAACTGTGTGCAACTGGGTCTATGAATCTGTATATGAAGTGCTTCAATGTAGCGGCTACAGCTTTTTTAATTCCAAGTTCCATTGTGCATGGTGCTAGCAGAGTTGCATTGGACCTGGAGGCTCACTCATGCTAGTCATGCTGAGTGGCATATTGAGGCTAGATGTATGAGGACACATCTGTATAGCACATCTATGAAAAATAATTGTAAGTAGGTGCAGCACACTTCAAGTTCACATCTAACAAAAAGAGCCTGTATGCACTGGATAGCAGGTGCTAGATAGTGTCTGACGAACAAACATACACAGTGACAAAGATAATAGTGAGCTGGGTGGTGGTATAGCGCACCTTATGCAAATGATGTGGACTTCAATGAAAAAGTGTGCTGCTGCCCTGGAGGATGTCTGACCTCATCCAATGAAAAGCAATATGAAAAATAGCCAGAGGCTGCGCACAACCCTTATACTAAATTACATGTAATAACATGTTCAGGATGTAGAAGTACTTAGGCGACAAGTACAAAATCAATAAAGACATTCAAATCATGCACCACAAAGGAAACACACATGATCAAGGAAACTCTTACATGCAATGCCAAAAACATGATATACCTTTTACAGTGCACTTGCCCCAAACAATACGTGGGAAGAACCACCCGACCTTTAAAGATCAGGATAGCTGAACATGTTAGAAATATTAACAAGAAATTAGAGAGCCACAACTTATCAAAACACTTCAACGATTACCACAAAAACAACCCAAAAGATATTAGCTTTTTAACTTTACAAACTGTGAAACCCAATTGGAGAGGGGGGGATTTTGATTACCACAATACTAGAGTGGAACTGGAATGGATGTACAAGTTACAAACATTCCATCCAAGAGGCTTAAATTGTGACAACAAAATTAAGTCAATAATATGCAACAAGTAATAATGAATGAGGCTAGATTATATAGTTCCCCAAGTTCAGTCACACTAGGACTCCATAAGTACTAGTTTACTGCAGTTGTGTACATACAGAACAATGTGATGTTTTATGCACCGTTCCATTACAATCAATTTAACACATGAACCAATACTATTTTTGGATACATGGAGACCAACATCCTGGATTCTTTAACCATAATGTATGAGGTAAATCTAGCATGTACTATTCATATGCCTGCCCTTTAATACAGCCCAATACCATCAGAGGTACAGATACATACAAAGTATACACAAATTTAACATCAGGAGTGAAAGCATTCAATATAGGGTGGGATAGAGGGTATATTTGCATCTGGTGCTAAAATGGACTTATGTATACAACAGAGAGGATTTTCCTCTAACATGTACATCTAGCAATATAGATGCTAAAGTTATTTTTGTCAAGACTGATAAGAGTTAAACTAAGTCCGAATATAGTAATATCCATACAGTATACATACAGTATGTCTATTTCTGTGGTAAGATGTTTACACTACTAAGGGATCTCCCACCATATTCTATAAAATCATTATATACATAATGCAATCCATTATCTCTATTAGATAGCACTAGCAAGCATAAGCAGCACGGCTTATCACCATGGCAACCCAGGGCCTATCTAGATACACTACCTGGAAGCAGTAGCCCCTGTTTATCACTCTAACCTATCAGAAGGAATGCAGTTGTATTTAACTCCTTCAAACCATACAGTCAATACTACATGCTCCCAGAAGAGGACCACGCAGGTCGAAACGTGTTGGAGATTGACACCCTGAGACTATATTCATCACCCACCGCTGATACACCCAATCATTAAGCCATCGCTAAGAAAGGAGACCGCCACAAGGCCGAGGCCGCTATCAACAGGACAAGGAGAAGGGCCAGGAAGCGGAGCCCCTCTGAGTAACTATCCTCTGTTGCGGGTTGATGTCCATGGCCCCCAGCTCATTAGAGCCAAGACCGCTGCCATATCCCCCCTGCTTGCTGGCGCACTTTGGGCGCGCTCACGGTCCTGACCCTGGTTGCAGGGACAGTGTCTGTGAGTGTGCGGCACAGTGCGCCACAGCACAGAGAGATCCCCATTGCCAGCTCCAGATGGATGTCCCCAGACCACAAGAAGAATCCTCCCGGGCAATACGCATAAAGACTGATTCAAAGGTACTGTGTATTGAGACTAGTGGGACGCCGCTAGGTCTCCTCAGATGTTACTCTCCCATCATTTTCCCCTTCATATTGGATTACAGACTGTCATTAGGAAGATACAGGTGGATAAACGGCACATGTGACTTTCTTGTTCTTTAAGTTTTTTTCTATCAATTTTTAACTCTATAGATATATGTCTATTGAACACTATAATTGAATTCATTTATGTGCATGATATCCCAGACAGGACATCAGTTTTTCATCCACATATATGACCAGTATTATTCACCAATGATTAATGTAACCAATAATTGATTAGAACCATTGATATTTAGGACCTTGCTATTAGCATCATTAAACACGATTCCTTTACGAATTTCCTTAATGCTTGTTGACATCTCATTAGCATACATCAATTTAGTATAAGGGTTGTGCGCAGCCTCTGGCTATTTTGCACAGTGATAAAGATGCTTACAGTCTTCTACATGCTTCCCAACTGCTCCATCAATCTACAACTCTCTCTAATGGTGACTAGTATAAAGTATTGCAACATGAGCTACAGCCCACACACTCTCCATACACTCTCCTGTGTGAAATGGCACCTTACATTACATCCCCTAGATTGTAAGCTCCTAGGAGCAGGGTCCTCCTCCACACTGTCTCACAGCCTTCTTCTCTAGCACTTCTATGACAGTTTTCACCTTCCCAGCTGTATTGTATATGGAGATTTTTGTTGCTAATTGTTACCTGTGCTCTGTTTATAAGTTGGTTACTGTATTGTAATGTAATTATCTGTGTACCCTTTACTGTATGTATGGCACTGTGGACCTTTTGTGGCACCCTATAAATAAATTGTAATAATAATAATAATAATAATAATAATAGCAAGGGAGGGACTTAAATGCAATCCAAAAAATGCAACATCTGTTTTTGAGATCCAAGATCAAACTTGGTGAAAAGATCTGAATTCAGATCAAGTATGCATGTTTAACATGGACAAAAACAAGCATACAATTTATGAGCCAAAACTTTCTAAAAAATAAACAAAGTGTACAGTGGTTTTTGTTTTTACTAAAGGCTTTCAATTGTACACAGTACAGGCACCTTTTTGTTTTGGTGTAGAATTTTACATTCTTAAAACTGTTTCCAGAAACTGGAAAAAATAAATGAACTAATTTTAGAAATGCATACCTTAAGCATCTGAAGACTTGTACAAAGAATCACTGGGTATAGTGTTTATGTAATGAATGATCTTCTCACAGTAAAATAAAAAAACAGAAGTAATGAGTGAGAGAATTTTTTCAATAAATTAAAATAATAAAAAATTGGAAAAATATGCTAATAGGCCATGATTCTTGTACTAGCCATGTAAAGAACCCATAATTGGGCATGAATAGATACTGGAGGCTTCCTCACAAGAGGACTAATGCCAGGGTAGACATAATTGCCTCTGCATTATGTGCACAAAATTGAAATGCGTATATTTATCTTTATGAAGAGTTGTACATGTCTCTGCAATAGGACTGCCCCTAAGTGTACACTTGGGGCCAAATGTAATAGGGTTAGAGTTTAGAAAATGTGAGAGTTTAGCAGTAATCTCTCACATTGGTCGAGTTTTATCTTCAAAATGGGAAAACTTCTTGATGAGAGTTTTAGTCTAAAAACATGTGAGTTTGCATGTTCTCGGATTCTATTACATTGGCCGAGTTTAAAGAGTGTGAGAGCTTACTACTAAACTCTAACATTTTCTAAACTCTCACCCTATTACATTTGGTGCTTGATTTGCTACCCGTATTCCTCATCAGTGCACACTTGGTCCAAGTCGATACTAGGTACAAAAGATATATTTGAAAACAAGTGTATTTACACTTACATTCAACTCTGCATAGCACACTGTTCCATCATTACGCCATCACTGAACCTATGTGAGAACACACCATTGCAGTCCAGTTACTACCCATCAGCCACAGTAACAGATACATTTGCTGTTCTTATGACTATGCATCGACCATAGCTGTAATCTCTTTAGATTAGACTTTAAAGGGAAATTACTGACATGTTGCTATGATATTCATATGATTTGTACCTTTGTGTAACTCTAGCAAATATTCCTCTATGTGTACGTAAATCACATATAGGGGCTGATTTCTATCTGGATTCTGGTATGAATATCCTCTTGTGGTATTATTATTATTATTATTATTATTATTATTATTATTATTATTTTATTGGTCATTTGTGCAGCACCTACATATTACACTATGCTGTACAGGGAATATTTATATTGCCCATTGGGCTTTGCAGATTAAATTCCCTACCATAGAAAATAGACACATACAAGTGCTTATACCAGTGGTCAGTGAACAGGGGTAAATTACCCCACATGGGGTAAAAATTAAATTTCTGGGGGTAATGGATGGACAGCCGGGCATGCATATGAATCATTCTATAATATAGAATGATTCATATGCATGCCCGGCTGTGCCGCAGGGAGGCTCTAAGCCGGATGCCCACTGAGATGTTATTACCAGCGGGCACCCGGCTCCTTCCCTGCAGCGCTGCGTTAGCCGGAGGCTGAAGTTCTCTTCTGAACTCCAGCTTCCACCTCACTCCATGCGCACTATGGGAGAGTTGTCATGACATCTCTCCCATAATTCCGAGGAGCAGCCAGGTGGACAGGACGGCGGCGGATACAGGAGCGGGGATAAAGGTGTGTTTTTTTGTGCAAGTGGCACTACAGGGGCTGTATATGGGGGTACTACTACAGGGGCATTATATGGGGGCACTACTACAGGGGCACTGTATGGGGGTACTACTACAGGAGCACTGTAGGGGGGCACTACTATAGGGGCATTATATGTGGGTACTACTACAGGGGCATTATATGGGAGCACAACTATATGATTTCCTTCCTTTCAAATCAAGGGGGTAACATCGGCGTATTTAAATATATTTTGGGGTAAAAGGTAAAAAAGTTCCCTGACCCCTGGTTTATACAGTGCTGCATGGAAATAAATGCAGATCTTCATCTGTCTACCAGTTGTACCCATCGAAACGGCAGCACCACCCCATCCATCTGCTTGTTAAAGAAGCCATCATCACTATCAGCTCACATTTTCACCAGCCCTATACCCATCAGTTATGTATTTGCTGAAACAACAATTTGTTACAGAAAATATATCATGTACAGGGTCTGGTTCCCAACTTGAAAAGAATGTAATCATTTTAAAGGTTTTAGGTTTAGAAATGTTTAGTTATGATAGATATTTACTCAAATGTTTCACCCGTCTAACATAAATTCCTAAGAATGCTTCTAAGAATTCCTAAGAATTTATAAACTACCGCACAGCAGTTCACTGAGTTGGCCATTGAGATGTTATTTGTTTAAAACAAAATGTCAGCTTGTCTTTTATAGCACTAATTGAGACTTTTGTCAAAGGAGCTTCTCTCCCCAAATTAAATAACGTTTATTAATCTGCTGAACAAATAACAGAGGCGTAAGATTTCACTATCTCATTCTTTGGCTTTACTCAGCAGGATGAGACAGCTTTAACAAGTCACACATGATAGACAGGCACTTTAAACCCCCAGGATTATTTCTGGACTGGCTTTAATTATACTGAAATCTGTCACAGTTCACCAAAACTGATCAGATTTTTAAACTACTCAGTTTTTTATTAAGTATCATTATCATGTTGCCTCCTGATTATGTAACACAAAATTATTGATGGTAATCTGCACCTTTCATAAATTAAAATTTTCCGATAATCACAGATATAAGAAAACTATTTTTCTTATTTAGTAAACAGCTTACAAGGGACACTTCCACCTGCAGATGCATTACAGGAAACTTAAAACCTTTAATTATGCAATGTCAGCTATAGGCAACAAAATACAATGTTGCCTTAACTTGAGAAAAAAATGTAAATTTGCATTTTTTTATATAGCTTGAATTTAATTACAAGATTAAGACATCGAAATGTGTACTGTATGTTGACAGATATGTGCATGAAATATTCTTAAAGGAGTCCATTAGGTAAGAGGGATCATTTAGTCTATATACCACATAAATAATAGACTTGCACAATTGTGCTTAAACTAATACACATAAAAACAAACTTGCAAAATGCCAGAAGTGTTTTAATTAATGTTTGTCAAACCCCCTATCTATATAATATTAGCCAGATCTGTTTATGAATGAAAATGGAAATAGTCTCTTGAAAAGCGTTTTTAAAAGCCTATATGAGACTTGTACTGTAAATGTGGTTGATTGAAGAGATGAGCAGTTCGGTTGATAGAAAACAGAGCACACCCGAACTTGGGAATTCCAAGGACAACCAAGTACTTGCTCGGGTCGTCCCACCAAGTTTTAATGTTAAAATGAAACAAAATTTAATTTTCCTGGAAATCTCAGATCTACAAGTTTTAAATTGTATCTAATAGTCCCTCCCTCATGACCAGGCACCATTCACACAGGAGAGTGTAGAGGGAGGGTGTGGGCTTTAGTTGTGCTTAGAGATGTGCCGGTTCTGTTTTATTCGGTTCTTATCGCCAAATTATCGCAAGTTTGGATTAGTTCGGATTTATACTATTGGCTATCCAATACACATGACAGCTGGATAACCAATATGATGCAGGTAGGTAGATGGAAGGGGTGGGGAGAGTGTAAGGGCCTGCAAGCATTTTTTTTACTGTGTAGGTTTTTGATAGCTAGCAAATGCAAACTGCAAACAGCCTACTGTCACTGTATGTTTGGTTGTCAGACACTAGTAGCACCTGCAATCTACAGTAGTGCAAACTGGCTTTTGTGTATTTTTGTTAGAAGTTAACTTTGAGTGAGCTGCACTTACAATTGGTTTTCACCAAAATATTTATCTACACTACAGTATACAGTACATTGTCACCTGTGTATGAGGGCAGAGACAGTGTGATTGCAAGCTTAACTGTCCAAAAAATACTGTGCTGTGTCTGAGTGAACTGCATTCCAAATAAGACATCTTTTCATGTTTTAAAAATACTTGTCTTTTATAATTCAATTTAAATCATACTTCAAAAGAAGCTTGTGTGTTTTTGAAAGGCAGTTTATATTAATGTACTTACTGGGTGTGTTTTCCTAGTCAGCTACACCCTAAAATATTTAAAGTGGACAAAATGCAGATGTCAAAATACATTTCAAAATCTTTTATAATTTAATTTAAATCATATTTCAAAACTGTGCGGCCTATGTATCATGCAGTGAAAATCAGGAAGAAGTGTATCAGTGGAGAAGTTGCCCATAGCAACCAATCAGCTCCTGCCTATTATTTTATAGACTGCACTTGACTTCAAAGCTGGTTGGTTGCTATGGGTAAGTCTTTTAATGAAATTGTATGGTAAAGATAACAGTCTTTCATTTCCCTATCTCTTTATATGTTCACTTGGTGTCCTGACAGTTAAGTTCATATACAGTAGCTTTACTATTGTCCTGGTGTAAAAATCAATCATGGATCATTCGATAGAAGAACAGGAGCAACCCACGGCTAGTGCTGTTTATACTATAGAGCTTCTTCAACATCTACTTTTAAAGAAGGTCAAGGTGTTATAAGAATGTGTATGAAATGTGTAGTCCAGCTACTGCTCTTTATGCACTAGAATGCCGGTTGTGAAAGCCAGTGCCAAACAATTGTGTAACCTCACATGTACCACCTTTAAAAGAGGTAAATCAGTGCACAAAAAAACACTAAAGCTAAAGAAAAAATTGTGTGTTTACAAACTTCACAGATACCTGAGGAGAATCTAAGGGTGGCCATTAGTGTTGTGTGTGAGCCTGACATTTCTTATACTCTAATTGTAGCAAAACTTCTTTCCACCATTTCTGAACCTTCTGCAAATGTGAGGATGAGTAGTAGTAAAAGTAAATGATGAAGAAACTGAGGATACTACTGTGGAAGTGCAACAGGAAGTCAGCCATCAGTGCCAGCAGTTCTTGCCAGTAATAAGAAGAGGCATATTGTCATATGACCAAAAAAGCCAGCTCTTCCATGTGAAATCATTCATACCCAAATTTTGACATTTGTCAAGGCATCTGTACCATTTGTCATGCCAAAGTATGAGGAGGTAGGCACCTCCTACCTATTACAAAATTTGCCGCAAGTTTATTCAAATATGGAAAATCCTGCAAAATAATAACAAGCAGCCCAGTATAAGCTAACAGTAACATCATCAATCTCATCACTAATCAGAGGTGGTGCTGCATCCAATTTGCAAAAGCAAGCTGACTCCCCCCTATCCATGATTCCGAAAAGAATGGATGCACACTAGGGTTGCTGCTCCTAGGGGTGATCTTTAACACATAAGGGGACCTAGAAGTAGACTAGAAGTTTCACACAATTATCTGTGAAACAATCTTCTGCAAGAGGAACCAAGTATAACATCTGCCATCCTGTTGCACAGCAGATCACTGAAGCCATGATGATACAAATAAATGAATCAATCAATGAATGAAAGAATGGATCCAATCCTTAGATCAATTTTACCAGATATACAAAAACATATCTATAGAAGGGCACCTAACTTAAGATCCAAATTGGTATCTAGTTCCCTATATAGTTCCCTATCACCTACAAAAGCCCTCTCCAATATCACATCAATTGGTTTTTACAGATGTGGAAATTGTATAGGATGTAAAATCATCAAAAGAGGGGGGAATAATAAAATAGAGTCAACCAACATCAATGGTAAAGACATCAAGATAAAAGAATTTATAACTTACAGCACAAAAAATGTCATTTACGCAATATGTTGCACTTGTAATAAAGTGTACCATGGTAGGACTTCCCATCCACTTAAGGTACGACTGGGAGAGCATATACGAAACATTAAGAAGGGCCTTGATTCACATGCTCTCTCTGCACACTTTAAGCAAAGTCATGGTTGTGCCACCTCGGGTCTTCTGTCCTTTTGTGGTTTAAAAGCTGTTAGGGGAAGCATAAGACATAAAAACAGTGCTAAAATTCTAGCCAAAACTGAGATGAATTTTATCTATAAATGCAAAACCTTAATTCCGGGAGGGCTCAATAACGATTTTGAGCTGAAGTGGTTTTTGTAGATTATTTGTTTCACGTACCTCTTCACATTTTTGGAATTGTATGTATCTTCTGGTTGAACTTTTAATATGTTGTTGCATCTCTTAAACTGTATATAACACCTGGTTAAATTTGTTTTATGTTTTTTTACTGTATTGTAGGTATCTATATATATGTAGATGTTATAACTGATAAATATATATATATATATATATATATATATATAATTATATATATATAAAGACACTTCCTGAAAAGAGATACAGGCATCTTAGCAAATTATGAGGCAGCATCAAAATCAGGACTGAAACTTCCATCAAAGTACTATCCTTTAGAGTCAAGGAGCACACAAATAGAAACCTTCTATGACTTAGTGAAAAGAGATTTAGGTTCTATTGATACAAGAGCCCCTAAGAATTCTAATTTAACCAACTTTGAGAAGGAAGCCCTTAAGAAATTAAAGAATAATGAACAAAATATCTTTAAACAGGCAGACAAAGGGGGTGGACTTGTCATCCTTAATCGGAAGGACTATATCAAAGAAGCTCATAGACTTCTGGGAGATCCAACATCCTATAGGAAATTAGAAAAAGATCCCACTCCAGTATTCATAGAGGATCTACGAAAAATTTTAGTGGAAGCACTCCACACTGACATTATCACTAAGGATGAATACCAATTTTTAATAAAAAATAATCCAGTCATCCCTACTTTTTATTATCTGCCCAAGATCCACAAAAGATTAGTGGATCCTCCGGGGCACCCCATAGTATCAGGGATTGATTCCTTGACCTCGGGATGCTCAGAGTATGTGGAGAAGTTCCTAAATAAATATGTGGGCACTTTAGAATCCTTTGTAAAAGACACCATGTCGATCCTACAAATACTGAATACCATACAGTGGCAAGAAGGCTTCAAATGGGCAACGGTGGATGTACAATCCCTGTACACCTCAATTCCACACAGCAAAGGCATATCTAGCTGCCATGAATTTTTAGATGAAGAAGTTCTAATCAAGCAAAACCATAAGGATTTTATCTGCCTTTTAATGAAATTTATTTTAAGTCATAATTATTTTACATTTTTGGATGATTTTTATATACAAATTGAAGGTACAGCAATGGGTACCGTCTTCGCTCCCAGTTTCGCAAATCTCCATATGGGAAGCTGGGAGCGGAAATATATCTATGGAATCCCTTTTTTTAAAAAACACATAATTCTGTACGCCAGGTACATAGATGACATTTTAATTATCTGGGATGGCACAGAAGCCGCTTTTATGTCCTTTATGGAGCATCTTAAACTTAATGAATACAATCTATGTTTTACATATAAATTTAATGAACATGAAATTGAGTACCTGGATCTAATTTTAAGCAGTGATAACTGTGGAATCAAGAGTCGTAACTACATAAAACCGGTTGACACCAATAGTTATGTACATTTCAAAAGTGGACACAAAAATAGTTGGAAAACAAATATACCATTCTCCCAATTCTGTCATCTACGAAGAAACTGCACATCCATGGAGACTTTTAAAGAACAAGTGGGTATCTATTCCAACAGGTTTCGTGAAAGAGAATGCCCAGAAGAGATCGTATGCCAAGCCACAGAAAGAGCGACCAGCACCAAACGAGAAGATCTTTTGGTCTACAGACCTAGGACTACAACCAAAAATAATCCAATTTTTGTCACTCAATATAACAGCAAAGAAAAAGAGATACGAAGAATATTCAATAAACATTGGAATATACTAAAGACTGATCAAATCCTTCTCAAAGCATTCCCGTACAAACCACTACTGGCTTTTAGGAAAGCAAATAATCTAAAAAACTCTCTTGCTCCCAGTAATCTAAAAACTATAGAAACCAAACCCTCACAATGGATTAGGCAAACAAAAGGTTTTTTTAAATGCAATAATTGTAATATCTGTAAATTTGTGAATATTATTAACAGCCACTTCTCCAATCATGATAATACATCTTCTTTTAAAGTTAAGAATTTGATGAATTGCATGAGCAATTGGGTCATATATATAATTGAATGTCCATGTAATTTGAAATATGTAGGCAAGACAAAAAGAAATGTGAAACTGAGAATCCAAGAACATATATGAGGAATAAAAAACAGGGTTGACAACCACTCCGTCCCTAAACATTTTTGCAAATACCATAATGCAGACCCCGTTGGTTTGAAGTATAAAGCAATAGAATGTGTCTCACTGGGGGATAGGGGCGGAGATAGGGAAAATAAACTGTCACAACGTGAAATGTATTGAATCTACACTCTAAACACAATGGCCCCATTTGGTCTGAATGAAACATATGAGATCGCACCATTTTTATAATCCTGTTTATATTATCATTATTTATTATCATTTTTTATTCTGTACATTTTTGATATTTATAACCCTACTTATATGATTAATCTGTTTTGCACCTTTAATGTATCCTCCTTTACATACATCCTCATTTTAGTATATTTTAATATTAATTTAATTCTATTTTTCTGCTAGTGTTTTTAAAAATATGCTGCTATATATTTATTATTATATTTATTATTATATTTATTATTGCTATCTTGTTTGAGTCAATATATTTTTTAAACCATGCCAAATACTGTACCTTAGGGCAGTTGCTGTTATAGTCCTATAAGGTACTTCAACAAAATGGCCACTGTAGGTGGGACATTTTTTGAATAGCAATATATTAGCATCAATGCTATTTAGAGTAAGGGATACGTATTCCAACCTTACATAAAAAATTAGCCATAATTCAAGGACCAAACTTGGTATAAGTAATTTAGCCAACAACAGCACCGCTCATAACGTTTTATATTGCTTCACAACAGTTTGTCTCCGGCGAAGTGTTTACCGCACATGCGCGGTAAACACAAGATGGCGCCGCAAGTCATACGTGATGTCATATTCTTCTTAGAGACTCACGAGGTGTTTGTTTGTCCCGTGCATGCGCGGGTAAACATAAGATGGCGCCGCAACTCACGCATGGAGTTCTACATCTCCTGGACACTCGCAAGTGTGGAATCAATCCCGCGCATGCGCGATACCCTTCAAAATGGCGCCAAACACCGGAAATACCGGAAACACCTGTACTATACACTAGTAATTGTATCTTAAGGTATATAAGACAGCATCTAAGACTACTGTGTGAATCCTCCTGAAGAAGTCCAGCTATACTTGCACTAAGGACGAAACGCGTTGAGGACTGTGGGTGTATCCCTAAACTCTGAAACCAGCTACTATCAGATAAGCCTGTTTGAATATTTATTAATGTAATTCTTCATTTTTTTGTGTGTTATGTGTATTTTAGATTAAAACCTCTTTTAAACGTACTATACTATGAGAAGTGTTTTCTCTCTCCTTAAATCCTATATTTGGAGTATTTAACAAGCTACATTTTGAGTGTATAAGAGGACTACCTTGGTGAAGCCCGAATAAGGACTCATATATTAATGCCTGTTGCTCTGGGTCATTATGGTACGCATGCCAATTTCTAAATAGAGTGTGCTGCATATGTTATATAATACTACACTATATAGGCGCTTGTTCTCACCCTTTTGTTTTCCATATATATATATATAGTAATTTTTTTCAGATTCCCGTTGATTCATCCTGCATATTAATGACCATGATTCAAGTCTGGAATATATCAACCGGAGATTGTGGTTGCTATGGCAATGATACAATACAGCAGAGATAAATATTGAGTGGGACACGCCATCAATCCACCGCTTACTATCTATATTTTGATGTATAGTCTATATGTTTTAGCAAGTGGGTATAAGTTAAAATCAACTTATTTTAGTTACTAGTTTATTTTTGTGTGATGTTTTCCATTTGATTGGTTTTCTTTTCCCATAGCTAATATGGCCCGGCTTGACTTTCCCTTCACTCTCTGGAAGCAAGTCAACTACAACGTCACTTCCTGCCCTCTCCTCATGGAGATAGCTGTGACATCACTTCCCGTTTTTTTCATCACTGTCCACATCTGGTTCTTTGTAACTCTGGGATGGTGATCAGAGTACCTTACATATGGTACTGATATTGGGATCATCGGTCAGTAACCTTATTAAAGCTCCCTTCTGACTCCCTCTACTTAGATCATATCCTATACCAGAGCTGGTTACTTCCTGTTTTGTTATTGTTGCCATGACAACATTTGTTATATAAATACTGATACATAGAAAAAGGAGGGGGATTTAACCCGCTATTGTACCTCAGCACACTGAATAATACCTGCAACAATATATGAAGACTATATGATCATAGAAATTCAGAGATATTAGTTGCATGCATTTGCAAATACATGGGAGGCTGCTGGGCCACGTCACGGCTTCTCTGTTACCAGCAGTCCCTAACACTAAGGGGTTCACGTCCGGGGCGCAGTGCACCCCAAAAAATGTCCAGCCCAGGACCCCCCCAGGGCATCACACGAAAATGGAAAAAGAGTGACAGTGCAGTGTAAAGTATAGCTGTGTGTGAGTAATCATTAAGTGTGGAATGAGAGGTTAAAATATATGTGAAAAAATACATGAATAATAAACAAACATAAAAGGTGATGTGAAAAGCAACTATGTGAATTAAGTGGTGATGCCCTGAGGAGGCCCAGCCAGACCAGTCCCGGGGGCCCTATGCCCAAACGCTCACCCCAAATGTAAAATATACCAATTATAAGGCCTCATGATAAAGGCACATATATAATTTTGTCAAATGTAAGACCTCATGATAAAGGCACATACATAAATGCATCCAAATTGAGAGCCAGCTTACCTGGGAGTCACCCCTGGGAACTCCAACTAGCACTATTAGAACCAGCATGCCCTAAAAATGCTGGCTCCTTCATGCAACTCATAACAAACAAACAAAAATGGCAGCTGCTCTATCAATCCAGCAGTACTAATCAGGTGCATGAAAGGGAGGGGTAACACTAAGTAGAAAAAGGAGGGGGATTTAACCCCCTATTGTACCTCAGCACACTGAATAATACCTGCAATAATATATGAAGACTATATGGTCATAGAAATTCAGAGATATTAGTTGCATGCATTTGTAAATACATGGGAGACTGCTGGGCCACGTCACGGCTTCTCTGTTACCAGCAGTCCCTAACACTAAGGGGTTCACGTCCGGGGCGCAGTGCACCCCAAAAAATGTCCAGCCCAGGACCCCCCCAAGGCATCACACGAAAATGGAAAAAGAGTGACAGTGCAGTGTAAAGTATAGCTGTGTGTGAGTAATCATTAAGTGTGGAATGAGAGGTTAAAATATATGTGAAAAAATACATGAATAATAAACAAACATAAAAGGTGATGTGAAAAGCAACTATGTGTATTAAGTGGTGATGCACTGAGGAGGCCCAGCCAGACCAGTCCCGGGCGCCCTATGCCCAAACGCTCACCCCAAATGTAAAATATACCAATTATAAGGCCTCATGATAAAGGCACATATATAATTTTGTCAAATGTAAGGCCTCATGATAAAGGCACATACATAAATGCATCCAAATTGAGAGCCAGCTTACCTGGGAGTCACCCCTGGGAACTCCAACTAGCACTACTAGAACCAGTATGCCCTACTAATGCTGGCTCCTTCATGCAACTCATAACAAACAAACAAAAATGGCAGCTGCTCAATCAATCCAGCAGTACTAATCAGGTGCATGAAAGGGAGGGGTCACACTAAGTAGAAAAAGGAGGGGGATTTAACCCCCTATTGTACCTCCGCACACTGACTAATACCTGCAACAATATATGAAGACTATATGGTTATAGAAATTCAGAGATATTAGTTGCATGCATTTGCAAATACATGGGAGGCTGCTGGGCAACGTCATGGCTTCTCTGTTACCAGCAGTCCCTAACACTAAGGGGTTCACGTCCGGGGCACAGTGCACCCCAAAAAACGTCCAGCCCAGGACCCCCCCAGGGCATCACACAAAAATGGAAAAAGAGTGACAGTGCAGTGTAAAGGATAGCTGTGTGTGAGTAGTCATTAAGTGTGGAATGAGAGGTTAAAATATATGTGAAAAAATACATGAATAATAAACAAACATAAAAGGTGATGTGAACAGCAACTATGTGTATTAAGTGGTGATGCCCAGAGGAGGCCCAGCCAGACCAGTCCCTCGGGGGCCTTCGCCCAAACGCTCACCCCAAATGTAAAATATACCAATTATAAGGCCTCAAGATAAAGGCACATATATAATTTTGTCAAATGTATTGCCTCATGATAAAGGCACATACATAAATGCATCCAAATTGAGAGCCAGCTTACCTGGGAGTCACCCCTGGGAACTCCAACTAGAACTACTTGAACCAGCATGCCCTACTAATACTGGCTCTTTCATGCAACTATTAACAAACAAACAAAAATGGCAGCTGCTCAATCAATCCAGCAGTACTAATCAGGTGCATGAAAGGGAGGGGTCACACTAAGTAGAAAAAGGAGGGGGATTTAACCCCCTATTGTACCTCAGCACACTGAATAATACCTGCAACAATATATGAAGACTATATGGTCATAGAAATTCAGAGATATTAGTTGCATGCATTTGCAAATACATGGGAGGCTGCTGGGCCACATCACGGCTTCTCTGTTACCAGCAGTACTTAACACTAAGGGGTTCACGTCCGGGGTCGCAGTGCACCCCAAAAAACATCCAGCCCAGGACCCCCCCAGGGCATCACACGAAAATGGAAAAAGAGTGACAGTGCAGTGTAAAGTATAGCTGTGTGTGAGTAATCATTAAGTGTGGAATGAGAGGTTAAAATATATGTGAAAAAATACATGAATAATAAACAAACATAAAAGGTGATGTGAAAAGCAACTATGTGTATGAAGTGGTGATGCCCTGAGGAGGCCCAGCCAGACCAGTCCCGAGGGCCCTACGCCCAAACGCTCACCCCAAATGTAAAATATACCAATTATAAGGCCTTATGATAAAGGCACATATATAATTTTGTCAAATGTAAGGCCTCATGATAAAGGCACATACATAAATGCATCCAAATTGAGAGCCAGCTTACCTGGGAGTTACCCCTGGGAACTCCAACTAGCACTACTAGAACCAGCATGCCCTACTAATGCTGGCTCCTTCATGCAACTCATAACAAACAAACAAAAATGGCAGCTGCTCAATCAATCCAGCAGTACTAATCAGGTGCATGAAAGGGAGGGGTCACACTAAGTAGAAAAAGGAGGGAGATTTAACCCCCTATTGTACCTCAGCACACTGAATAATACCTGCAACAATATATGAAGACTATATGGTCATAGAAATTCAGAGATATTAGTTGCATGCATTTGCAAATACATGGGAGGCTTCTGGGCCACGTCACGGCTTCTCTGTTACCAGCAGTCCCTAACACTAAGGGGTTCACGTCCGGGGCGCAGTGCACCCCAAAAAACGTCCAGCCCAGGACCCCCCCAGGGCATCACACGAAAATGGAAAAAGAGTGACAGTGCAGTGTAAAGTATAGCTGTGTGTGAGTAATCATTAAGTGTGGAATGAGAGGTTAAAATATATGTGAAAAAATACATGAATAATAAACAAACATGAATAGGCCAAGAAGCACATGGCGAAAGTGAGCGTTTGGGCGTAGGGCCCCCGGGACTGGTCTGGCTGAGTCTCCTCAGGGCATCACCACTTAATACACATAGTTGCTTTTCACATCACTTTTTATGTTTGTTTATTATTCATGTATTTTTTCACATATATTTTAACCTCTCATTCCACACTTAATGATTACTCACACACAGCTATACTTTACACTGCACTGTCACTCTTTTTCCATTTTCGTGTGATGCCCTGGGGGGGTCCTGGGCTGGACGTTTTTTGGGGTGCACTGTGCCCCAGACATGAACCCCTTAGTGTTAGGGACTGCTGGTAACAGAGAAGCCGTGACGTGGCCCAGCAGCCTCCCATGTATTTGCAAATGCATGCAACTAATATCTCTGAATTTCTATGACCATATAGTCTTCATATATTGTTGCAGGTATTATTCAGTGTGCTGAGGTAAAATAGGGGGTTAAATCCCCCTCCTTTTTCTACTTAGTGTGGCCCCTCCCTTTCATGCACCTGATTAGTACTGCTGGATTGATTGAGCAGCTGCCATTTTTGTTTGTAAATACTGATACAGAAATTTAAAGATGTGTATAATTTAAATAATGTACAAATAGGATTTTATGGATGTTATCTATTTTAATATATTTTATAATGTCTATACTACCTTATTTATATGTAACCAAGGAAAAGGGGTAAGTTTTTTATGAGTTGTCATAAATTATGAGGTAATTTCCTGTTGAGATTCATTGGCTGTTCCACCTTTAAATATTGGGCTCTATCACACTCTTGGCATGTCTCAATAAAGACCCAAACCAAAACGAAGGAGTGTGAACAGCCTTTTTAACTACAATCAAATAGGTATAAATTACTGATTTTTAACATCGTTATTGGGCTTTGTGTTTTATTGTTTGGTCTATTTTCTACACTGGACTTTTTGTTATTCAAACGAGACCATACTATTCCTGCTTATTTTTAATATATTTTATCCCAATTGTGTGGGACTATTGGAAATAAAAATTTGGTGTTCATTTAAAAACTTTTTGGATTACAATTTTTAGTGGTTTTTTATACAATGGAAACTAAAAACATAAAGGAGAGGATGAGTGTAAACCTGTAAATGAAACCCAGATATGTTTTAAACCATCCATATACACTGTGAGTAGGTTACGCCCTTCAATTATAAATGTTGTCCAATATCCTAAAGATACCTTTATGTGCTTTACACCCCCTGGATTTACTAGTGAGTTGGGTACACTTTTCCAATACATAATTATATCTTTTGTGATAATTTTGAACACAGGATTTGCACCATTTACTATAGTGGCAAATATACCATTATACACAGAGTATTATACTTGAGATGTAAGTTGCGGTACGCCCCCACCCCTATTTTCAGCTTAACTTTTTTGCCCAAGATTCCCTTTCACTTTTTTTCTTTATTTACTCACCTTTGTAGAAGATTGTTCTACAGTACACATAAATATATTTGTCTCTTCCATGACATTATACACTGATTGGAGAATATAAGGAAGAGAACGCTTTCTTGACCACTGCTGAAATCTCTGACGTTCAATAAAAAGGTCTTATATGATTCAACAGTTAACAAATAGGAGGAGAAGAATAAAGATACCTTGATATGCCTGACATCTCCCTGAATTTTCAGTGAGTGATGGTACACCTGTTAAATACTTCTGGTGATACTTTTTGGATATGGGATATCTACCATACAGCACATTGGTGGAAAAGAAACCTTTATATTCACATAAATGCACTATTGAGTGTGAGTTGGGATATGCTTACACATTTATCATATTCTCCTTTTATCACAGAGGGTGTGTTATATATTGTGACAAGCTGTAAAAAAGACTGTTCTACACATTTCTATCTGTTTTTTTTCAATATTATTGTATACTCATTGGAGTCCATGTTGAAAATAATATTTTAGACCATTGCAGAGATCTTCGATATCTACTATAAGGGACATTTGATTTATATTTTCTAAAGCTCTGAATGTATTGAGTCATACTCTTTGTTGTTTTTTCACTAAAGCCATGATGTCTATAATATCATTAGATCTGCATCCAATATCAATGCATCCGGTTTTAGACAACTAGTTGAGGTCATGGTGTCACACGCCAGCCCGGAGACCCCAGAATCAGACCCCGTCGCTTACCTGTGCGGGTGCTGACCCGCGCTGTCTGCCGGCTCCTGCGCTGTACGCCCCTTCCTCATCTCTCAGGGCAGTCTCCGCTGTTGTCCTCTGGAGGGTCCCGCTGCTGTGCTGCTCCCACGCCGGCTCCTGCTGATCGCTGGTCCCCGCTGACTACCTCCAAGAAGCGCTGTCCTCTGGTCCAAGGGCGCAGCCATCTTGGATTGCCCATGTGACTCCACCATCACCAATGAGGAGTCTTCTCCTTCTCTCTCAGCCTGTCAGCTCCCAGTGTCCACTATAAAAGGATCCCCAATGCTCACACAAGTTGTCAGTGCAACTAGTTTCTTTGTTTAACTAAGTGAGCCTTCCCACTGCGCTCCACGTAGCTACCCAGCTACCAGCGTCTACCCACGGCTATCCAGACGCTCCACGTAGCCACTCAGCTACCAAGGTCTACCCACGGCTATCCAGCCGCTCCACGTAGCTACCCAGCTACCAGTTTCTACCCACATCTATACAGCCGCTCCACATAGCCAGTCAGCTACCAACGTCTACCCACGGCTATCCAGCCGCTCCAAGTAGCTACCCAGCTACCAGCATCTACCCACGGCTATCCAGCCACTCCATGTAGCCACCCAGCTACCAACGTCTACCCACGGCTATCCAGCCGCTCCACGTAGCAACTCAGCTACCAACGCCTACCCACGGCTATCCAGCCACTCCACGTAGCTACCCAGCTACCAGCGTCTACCCACGGCTATCCAGCCGCTCCACATAGCCACCCAGCTACCAACGTCTACCCATGGCTATCCAGCCGCTCCACATAGCCACTCAGCTACCAATGTCTACCCACGGCTATCCAGCCGCTCCACGTAGCCACTCAGCTACCAACATCTACCCACGGCTATCCAGCCGCTCCACATAGCCACCCAGCTACCAATGTCTACCCATGGCTATCCAGCCGCTCCATGTAGCTACCCAGCTACCAGCGTCTACCCACGGCTATCCAGCCGCTCCACGTAGCCACTCAGCTACCAACATCTACCCACGGCTATCCAGCTGCTCCATGTAGCTACCCAGCTACCAGCGTCTACCCCCGGCTATCCAGCTGCTCCACGTAGCTACCCAGCTACCAACGTCTACCCATGGCTATCCAGTCGCTCCACATAGCCACTCAGCTACCAACATCTACCTACGGCTATCCAGCCACTCCACATAGCTCCCAAGCTACCACGCTACTTCCGCATTCCTCAAGCTCCTGTCTGTTCGCTGCACCCTCTCATGCGAAGAAACTTCATTAAGCCAAGTCTCCTCCAGTGAGTGTCTGCGTCACGTAATACAGATCCAAGGCCCTGTCCGGCAACACAGCTCCTAAATCCCACATTTGTGACACATGGGTCCATACTACCAAATTTCATCTTGATTCTATTTTACCAGAACATATATTCTTCACCTCTACTAGTACATGAAACAAAAAACATATTCTTTACCTAGAAAAAACTATCTTATGGACTATCCTTAGATATGTGGAAAGCAGTACCAGTCAAAGTAAAGACTGCATGACTGTTACAGCCCACTGGATGGGTGTATCGCCTTCAACAGCAGAGGTATCTAACACATAATGCCAGCTCATTCACAGGAAAGCTACTCTCTGAATCACTGGCTTCACTAAGAGGCATAGCAGTGTGAATATGTTGGAAACACTCAGGGATGTGATGGTAAAATGGCTTACCCCACTAAAACTCTCCTCAAGATTGGTCATTTCTGATAATGCAAGTAACATTGTATGTACTAGCATTAAAATGGTGTATTGAACACGTCCCATGTTTTGCCCACACAATAACCTATGTGACTCAGAATTTCTTTAAAAATGACAGGTTGTGCAGGACATGCTGGCTGTGACCCATAAACTTTCTATCCATTTTCTGCATTCAGCACTGCATGTAGGACATTGCAGCAGGTGCAGGGACAGTTTAATTTGCCATGCCAATAAATAAAACAAGAGGTAGTAGCCAGGTGGATTTACAGCCTTTATATATTTCAGCAACTGGATGAAGTCATCCAAATCTACACATCATTCCATGAGATAGGTTAAGAGGGGGCATGATTACTGGAGAATACTCTTGGTTTTCATGGAAGCTACTAAAACCATTTGAAATTGTAATCAATGAATTGAATTCAGACACTGCCAGTCTGAGTGAGCTCATACTCTTATTTAAACTAATGTAAAGTCAGCTAGAGAATCTGCAGGAGGAGATGAAACTAAGCAATTCCACTTAGTATTTTGGACTAGTAGATCAAGTTCTTTATTTGCTTTGTAAGGAACAAAGGATTTGCAACATCTTGCAATTGGAACACATTTTGTCAACCATGCTTGACCCCAGGTTTAAGTCCTATTTAATGTATTTCTTTCCAACTGACACAGACCTTACATAATGCAAAGAGCTACTTGCAAGCAAGTTGTCACTTCTACCAAGACTCAATCTGATACTGTAAGCATCAATAGAATAGCATTGAGAAAGGCCAATGGGCCAAAATGTGTTGGGGACCTCAGCACCCATCCTACTAATCATCATCCCTGCAATACCACTGCCTAACCACCCATCTGTCCCCGACATACAGCGGCACACAGATCGGCATCCAGATGCCCGCCTGCCAGCAGCGGCCACGGCACACAGAGCAGACATCCGCATCTCTCACCATCGGCTGTGCCACCCGGCACCCGTGCAGCACACGTGGAGAAGATTACATCTCCGTGTGCTCACTCCCCATCAGGCTTGTTGGGTCGAGCAAAGCATGGACAGCAGGCACACCTCATATGCCATAGCAAGAACTGACACTCACCTCTCTCACCACCGGCAGTGCCACCCGCACACCGTGCAGCACACGTGGCACTGCTAACATCACTGTGTGCCCATTTCCCATAAGGCTTGCTGGGTCGAGTCGAGCACAGACAGCCGGGGCACCACACACACCGGTAGCAACCACTGTCAGACACGGACTGCGCCACACTAGCTTGAGGGCAGCCACATACAGCCAACAGGAAAACCTCTGCCCTACACTGAAGGGCACATTTAAAATCCACACCAGCCACACAGACACCTTGGCCCCAACTGGAACTTGAGAGAGCTGCTCCCTGCCACAGACCACAGGCACCTACCAGTAGGTAAGCATCGGCCCTCCTCACCAGTACGGGAAAGCGCAACTTGGGACAATCCCTGACCAACACAAGGGCACCACAGTTCTCAAGTCTGTAGTCCAAAGATCCAGCAGGAGTACATGCAGTAGTAAAGACCGCATGCCAAGGAGCCCCCTCAAAGTGTTCACCTATCCTCCAAACTGTGGACTGCACCTGCTCATCCCCCCCACCACCACTTTGGGCAACCACATGCCACCACGAACAATCCAGTGATGCAACAATCTCCAAGGAGCACTGTGCCTCCAAACAAAAGAAGGAACTATCACCAACTTATTGATACATGAATAATTATGTACCTTCACTCACTCACCCAGCCTACTGTGTGTGTGTTCTTTAACCCTCACCACAGCACACCCACCACAACACACAACCACCACCCATTCCCCCAAACTTCCCTCTCTCTCTCCCTCTCCTCCCCCCGACCATACACACACAACCCAGGAGAGCACATATACCAATCCAATATCACATCAACCTACAAGTAGGATCAGATACCACTACCATACATTGCAGCACCACCCCCATTTCCCATTCCTCCCCCTTCCCACCCACACAACCTTAACTGAATATCCTCAAACACCACCACACCCCGAAGCACATACTAAACAACAATTATCATATTAATACAATAGTGGAGGATTATTTTAATGATAATGTACAAATTAGCATGTAACACAGTCCCTTCCTTTGAATACCAGGAGGAAAAAAAAGGTAATTTGGAGACCCTTGTACAAACTAGGTCTAGTTTACATAAGCAGCCGACCCTCCAGTGTGTACTTGGAAAGAGTGTTTAGCACAACCGGGTAAGTTTCTGATTATTACCAATGCAATCCTGACCTTGGCTTTGTTCCTGACCTTTTGCCATCTTGTTGACTAAGCTTATGAGTTTTATGATGTATCTCACTACACTCCAGTGTACACTGCACATGTACTAGAGAACCAATTTGGAGGATCGCACACTGGTTGTCAGATGCAGCTAATTCCAAACCACCTTGCGGGCTCCCTGCTGAATACTGCTGCACATTAGACTCCGCTTCTCTGTACTGGGTATTAGTCATTCCTAAAGTACAGGAAAGCATCCACCATCAATCCATGAGTTTGCAACATGTACCATATTATGGGTGTGTCACTGCCATCGCTGGCGTGTCACAGAACTGGTCATAAATATAGATGCACAAAGTGGGTGTCTCAATCCTTGTACATTCAGATGTAAGGATATACACTAAGGAAGGCTTATACTAGTATTTAGCATTAACTCAAAGACACGAATGGAGCAAAAGATACATACATGGAAAATACTGCACCTGACTCAGAATCAGCCCCTTAGTATGGTGTTTGCTTCTGTTTGATACCCTGCTGTTGTGAGGTATCACTAAGCTGTGCCCCCAACATAGCCAGTGAGCCACAGCTGCAGAGAAGTTGAGGCTGCAAATGATTTCAAGCACCACAATCCATTTGGACAGTGACAAGCAGAGGTGCCATTGGCAGCCAGGATACTCTTAGTTGACTTCAATGAGCTGCTGGAGGTCAGACAATAGGTTAATAAGAGACATGGAGGGACCACATGAGAGCAGAGGAGGTACATGCTGAAGGGGACAGTAGTTAGAGATAGTTGCTGCTGCTTTATCCATGACTTGGAGAATAGAGGCCTGCACCATGGAGGAAGTGCTGAGTGAAAACACCATACATTGCTGATTGGAGTGAACTGGTGGTTCATTAACAGACAGCTCTGCACAACCTGGGTACAGAACTGTGGTGATAACCAATCATTTTATTGCTTTCAAGTACCAATTTCTTGGAATAAACATTTTCTGTCTTTAAATTAATATTACAGCACTGCAACACACACTATAATATGGGCCCCAACTGTGCACACAAAGAGCCTAAAGTAACTTGGTTGCCAACATACAAGTTGTCTAAGGGGGATTCACAACTTTTAAAGTGTCCTGGACTTTAATGTTACTGACCTGATTCCATTCCAGGTTTAGGGACAGTTTGCGAATCTCTAGCATTTCAGTGCGCTGTGGACCTGATTCAGACCTACTCACTAGCAAGCGATTGCTTGTTGCTGGTGATGTTCGCTATTGTTCGCTTGCGTATACTTCGCAGTGCACGTGCACAAACTAGTATGAGCAATCTGGATGCACTTGCTCACCATGGAAAGACAGCCCAGTGGAATGAGTGACAGGAGAGGCCGTATGTGGCTGGTAACAGGGGCAGGGCAGTAGTAAAGGGGAAGTGGAGTTTCGAACGCAGGTGTGCTTGAGTGTTTCCACACCGTTTCAGAGGCATGCATAATTAACATGCAGCATCATAGTATACGTCACCTGGTTGAATCATACACTGAAGTGCTCGCAGTGCTTGCGGTAGGGTACACTCAACTGCAAGCGCTGTCGTCAGATCCGATGGAACTCGATGTACATAGTGGGCGTGCTTATGCCTTGCCATGTGAGCGCCTGCCTTGACGTCACTTACAGTAGCTGTATATCCATATGCTGGGAGCGAGCGGCCGCATCTAGCGAGCGGGTCTGAATCAGGCCCTGTGTTTGTAAATATCTTTGAAATGTATATCATAGATAAACTATGAGCCAGAGTTTTGTTAAAATGGTGAATGCATATTTTTGAGAAATCCTACTGCAAGAAACATTTAAATTTACTTTATTTATTTAACCTCAACAGGTTTTCCCAATACACCAGTTTGTAAAATAAATATTGTTGTTCTTTTTCATCAAAAATGTGTGCATTCCTCTATGTCTGCCTTTCGGAAAACTCCTCACCTCTCTGCTGTAGTGTGGTCCAGCAAGCAGTCGCTACCAGTGATAGACTGACAAATATCTTGGTACCCTTGTCTTGTACACACCAACCTTCACAATCCTATCTACACCTGGGTACCACATTTGCAACCATGAGAAGAGTATACAAGCTCACAGATGGTGCTTGCTATAGTAGCTATAGCTATAGTAGTATGATTTCAGTAATGAACAAAAACTTATATTGGAAACCAGGCTCACAGAAATTAAATATTTCACTGCCAAAGATAAAATAAATTATGAAAATATTGCAAATATATTGCCAAATTTTGGCTGTGTTGTCAGCTATTTTAGGTCCTGGTACAGTACATATTACAAGCATCCCTGTGTTATGTAAAGATAACTAGGAGGCTATGCCTTATTTAATCTAGTCTTCAGCTCTCTGCCAGTCGGATGCTTTTAATGTAACCTGTAAGCAGTGGCTGATTCTCATCAGCTTTTGCCCCAATAGCTTGAGGATGTAGAAGCTGATGTAGAGAGGTAACATAGGTAACCTCTCCAGCTGTTGTGAAACTACAGTCCCAGTATCTTGGTAAGTGGCTCACAACAGCTGGCGAGCCACAGGTTGGATAAGAATTATTGTACAAATCAGCTATAAAACCTAGCCCTCACCACATGATGTGAAATATAAGTCTCAGCATAATAGGTCTTATAGTTTCAAAACAGCAGGGGAGTCCCAGGTTGCATACAAAATTCAGAGTTGAATAAAGCAGGCATAGAACTTGTGACTCTCCAATTGTAGAACAACAAGTCTCAGCATGCTCAGGCACATAGTGTTATAATATCAGTCTCTGTTATATACTACTGTATGCTTACTGATCCATTATTTATTTGTTTCTTCTTTTTTCTTAGGAATGCATTAAAGTTCCAGTCAGTGACTGGTTATGTAAGATCAGGAGCAGACCAGAAAGTTTTTTTTAATGAAGATTTTATATAAGGGGTGTGGAGAATATGATTTTAACTTAATAAAATATGTTTATGTAATTAGTTGTGGTTAATTTTGACTCTATCATTGTAAGTACATTGTGGACAAATGGTCTAAAAGAACACTAATAAATAGCACAAGCTTGTAGCATACTCTAATTATGTTTCAATCTAATAAAACAAACTTTCTTCAAACCCCTCATTCAAAAAATGTATGAGAAAAAAGCTCTAGTCTTCTGACAAACATACTCATAAACACACGAATACAAACTCACAAACACACATACACAAAAATAAAAATCTTTTTATTCTTGATCCTATATAGTCCAACTTAATTTCTGCTTTTAATGCACCCAATCTCAATGAAAAAAACAAACAGTTAAAAGGAGAACCCATTAAAAATAAGAAAAAGAAATGGGTGCTATGGTAACATTGTATAAAAGTAGCCTGGTGCATGCAGATCCTTAATTGCGGAATTTGAATCAATTGAAATTGTAGTCAAACCTCTCAGTTCATAAATGTCATTGTGGAACTGAGTATATAAGTAAAAGGATTGCAAATAATGTACAGTAGTGTAAAAATGCACTGATTTCAGATAGTGATGTGGTGATAAGGAAGCTGATGTCCCTTGGTGGTTTTTTTGTGAACCACTAAGCTGATTTGAGGTTCATTGTGTCTTTTAGTTGGTAAACTTTTTCTCAGTTGGTTTTGTATTGTAATAGGTAAACCATATTGGAGCTATTGACATTTGCACTCACTCTTTTCAGGAGAAATCGCTATTCTGTTTGGTCATCCACACATGGGTGGAAAAAAGCCTCCTTTTAGGAATCCTAAGTGCGTAAAGGTGCAGGTACCATGTTTTCAACATGTTGCCAATTCTCAATAAATAATAAGAATTCATGGAATGCTTTGGCAATCACTTACCCTGTATGCACAGACAGTAGCTATGAATGCAATGTAATGTTTGGCCATTTATGTGGTAGGTGTTTCTACATATTTCAGTATTGGTACTATATTTATGTTTCATTTGTTTCCTTTGTTTTACAATCACTGATAATTATTCATTAAGGTGATAAATTAAGACGTCAAAATATGTCTTATACATGCTTAGTTGCTATGGTATTCTATTTGCAGCAGCATTGATCAGGTAATGCTAAAAAAAATAGGGCAAACATATTTACATAATTTATTTATTATTTATTTATTAACAGTTTCTTATATAGTGCAGTATATTCCGTTGTGATTTACAATTTGAAACAACATTAATAGTACAAGACTAGGTTGTAAGACACAGACATAAAGGTAAGAGGGCTCTGCTCGCAAGGTTACAATCTATAGGGAAATAGATGTTGATACACAAGTATAGGTGCTACATATTGCAAATTGGTCCAGCCCAATTGCAGATGTTCTTGGTGAGCTATATGATGCAGTCACACTGGAAAGTTGGCCTAGGGTTAGGAGGATGTGAACTTGAAGAAAAAGAAAATGTGATATGTGTATACCATAAGAACAGAGTTAGATAGGGAAGCTATGAAGGTTATGTGGGTGGTTCTGGAATCTGATAAGTTTTTCTGAAGAGGTGAGTTTTCAGAGAACGCTTGAAGTTTGGAGACTAGCGGAAAGTCTTAATGTGCGTGGGAGGGCATTCCACAGGGTGGGTGCAGCCCAAAAAAAGTCCTATAACTGTGCATGGGAACAAGTAATGTGTAAGGATGAGAGACTCAGATCTTGTGCAGAGCAGAAATGTTGGGTTGGAAGATATTTTGAGATAAGTGAAGAGATGTATGTTGGTGTGGTTTGGTTAATAGCTTTATGTGTGAGTGTAAGTATTTTATACTGAATACAGAAGAAGACCGGCACTGACAGAGTGGATCAGCATTGAAACATTAGAGGAATGACCAGCGCTGTATCAATGTATAAAAACCAGTAGAAAAGTTCTAGTGGAGTCAATGTTGCAATTCTCCTCTAGTGTTCTTCTTTGTTACAAATCACCAGAATAACACTTACATTAGCATTCTGGCAGCAATATATGAAAAGGTTTCATTATATCTTTGCCTGGGTAAATGGAAATCACTATGTACCACTTGGTTTCTAGCAGACAGACACTTACATTTATATACTGTCACAAATGCATCTCATGGTATCTTTACACCTTCTGTTTGGAAAAACACTTGTATTCTCAATAAACTGAAGATCTTTATTTTTCATCCAAAATTAGTCCATTCCTTTTCCAAAAAATTATTATGCAGACATAGTCTAATCAAAGATCACACATGTATTCATTAAAAACTATGAAAAAATTCTCCAAATGGGTTAAAAATATCGTACATCAAGAGAACAGTTACCAAACTCCCAGGAGGGAGAAGGAGATGGAAATTCAGTACCCATGCTGCATATCATGGATACCGCTGGTGATGTTGTTACGGCTCATCCCTCTGGGTGGATAACCCTCTTGATGTGTGTGTGGAAGTTCCTCAACGCATTTCAGAGAGGTCTCCTCTTCTTCTTCAAGATATACCACTAACTCAATAGCCGGGTTTTTATCCCTTAAAGTGGCCGGTCATGTGATTTCATTGGCCAATAATATTCTTTAAAAAACAACTCCATTGATCTTATATAGGGCCCAGATAATGCATATATAAAATGCCAAACATATGCAACATATAAAATGACATACACAGCGAGTGTACTTAATTTAGTACACTTAAAATGTATTAACAGCATGTAAGATAAAATATAAATACAGTAAATACTGTATATACTGTATATATATAAAAAATAGCTCATAGTCAGCATGTTAGACAATATATAAATGGAAGACAGAAAAAAACGGGGGAAAACAGGGAAAAATAAGAAAATATATTAGTATGACATACATATATTTCAGAAGGAAACCTTATAAAAAACCATTTAGACTCAAAATCTACATTAAGACCACCTGGTATAAGCATTTTCATCAGATATATGGTTTTAATCCCTAATTTTGCAAGAGATTTTTCCATATCTTTTGTTCTCCAGTTCCTTTTGCAAGTTTTTATCCCACAAAAACTCTTAAGTTCTTTGATATTACAACTATGAGTGTCTCTAAAATTTAAGGACAAATTATGCTTGTCATAACCTTTTTTAATATCGCTTAAGCGATCTTTCAACATCTTCCCAGTCCTCCCCACATATTGGGATCCACAGTTACATTCTAGTAAGTAAACTAAATTTTTACTCCCACATGTTATGAAGTCTTTTATTTGGTATATTTTAGAGGTGATATTAGATGTATAATTTAATACTTTTGTCTCAGTTTTGCAGTTTTTGCACCTATTGCACATACCACAATGGTAGAAAATATTTGAGTTAACTCTTGTGAATCTTTTTTCTACAGGTATGGCACTTTTGACTAATACATTTCTTAAATTGTCTGCCCTTCTATAGACTATTTTAGGCGTATTGGTTATATGCTCTCTCAACAAAGGACCCCTGGTTAAAATACTCCAGTGCTTTTTAATGATTTTTTTCTAATTGTTGATACTGAGAAGTATATTTCGTGGTAAATAGTACCTCTTTCTTAGTTTTATTTGTTTTTATTCCTCTATTATTTAGGATCTCATCGCTTTCCAAATTATGACATTTTTCTTTAGAATTTGTAATAATATCTTTATTATGACATTTACTAAGAAACTGCTATTCCATATTGTTAGCTTGGTTATCTTATGTCTCTAATTTGGAACAATTTCTTCTTAGTCTCTGGAATTGGCTGTTAGATATACTCCTTATCCAGTTGTCGTGATGGTTACTTTCCTGATTTATATAACCATTGCAGTCTGTCGGTTTTGTATAAATTTTAGTTAGCAATCCACCATTTTCTATGTAAATCGTCAGGTGTAAAAACTTTACTTCTACCTGACTAACTTGGAAAGATAATTCAAAATTCTTGTTAATTGTATTTAGGTGGGTACAGAAATCCTTTAGTGATATTTCTTCACCTCCCCACACAAAGAATACATCATCTATATATCTAATCCAGAGCACCAGGCTGGCACCCCATTCATGGACCATCCATACATGATGATCTTCCCAATGGGCTATGAATAGATTGGCATAACTTGGTGCCAGCCTGGTGCCCATTGCTGTCCCAGACTGCTGTAGATAGAAGTCTACTTCATACCAAAAAAAATTGTTATGCAGAATACACAAAACTTCTTCTATGAAGAAATCCTTTTCAGTGTCTCCTAAATCTTCTTTGTCCAGATTATATCTGAGTACTTCCAGGTCCAATTGATGTTGTATAATTGTATAAAAGGCTTTTACATCCGCTGTTACCAAATATTGTCCCATTTGCCAATTATAATCTTTTAATTTATTGATTACTGATATTGTGTCATTCATATGAGATTTCATTTGTATAACCAATGGTTGGATCTTGTGGTCCAAAAAACAAGAAAGATTTGAGGTGATAGCATTAACCCCTGCTACTATAGGACACCCCGGAGGTTTTGTAGTGCACTAATGTACTTTGGGGAGTATATTTAATACTGGAATAGCAGGGTTCTCCACTCTTATGTATTCTCCTTCATCCTCTATTAACATGTTTTTAGTAGTATAAAGATTAATAAGGACCTCAATTTTTTTCTGTATATTTATAGAGGGATCCCCCTTTAATTTTTTATAGGTATCTTTGTCAGACAGTTGGTGAAGAATTTGTCCATGGTAATCATCTTTATTTAAAATGACCACCCCACCACCTTTATCGGTGGGATTATTTACTATTTGATCATTTTCCCTCAAGCTTTTTATCAATTTTCTTTGTCCTATAGTCAGGTTGTTTTTTTGGGGACCTTGAATTTTGTATTTTCTAAATCTTCCTTGACTAGATGTTCAAAGATTTCTACTAACAACCTTTTTTGTGTTTAGGGAAAAAGTCAATCTCTTTTTAGAGATCCCTATTTCATTTTCTGGGGTATCTATTAATCTCACATTTTTCTCTGCAAAAAAAATCTCTTTAATGCCAGCTTTTTAATGAAGTGCTGAAGGTCCACAAATACCTCAAAATCATCTACTCTTTTGGACAGAGCAAATTTTAACCCCTTCTCCAATAATGCCTGTTCATCTTTTGTGAGTATATATTTATTGAGATTATAGATCTTAGTTTTCCCAAATCTGTTTCTAAATTTGATTGATCAGCATTTTTTTTCTATTTCTTTTTCTTTATTTTTCGTGGATATTCTATCTCTTTTCTTTTAAGACATTTTTTGATGTTTCCCTGCTTGGCAGCTTCTTTTGATTATTTTTTTCTTTAAGTGTAGTACTGTTGGAGCCGTCCTTCTTCTAACAAATGTTTCTGTCTTTAATTTCTTCTATTGTTTTCTTCCCATTTACTATTCTGATATTTAGTTCTTTCCTTCTGAAACCTTCATTGTTTTCTTCTTTCCTTATCTCCACTCTGTGATTTCTACTGGAGTACCTATCCTTATACTCTGGTGAAACAAACAATCTCCTTCTCATGATTTTTGGGATGTATGATATATTATTTTTATGATGATATTTTTGATGTTTATAATCATCTTCCCTATATTGGTTTTCTCTATAGATCCTTTCATTTCTGTTATCAGAACCTCTTTTTTCATACCTGTCCCTCTCTGTTGTAGTAAAGGTCCTTTTGTTCCTATAGATTTGTTTACATGTATTTCCATGCTCAATTTTTGATTGTATTCTATCCGAGAAAACTTAATTATCTTCATCTTCTTTTATTTTCTTTTTTAATTCATATTGTGTTCCTTCCTTATAATCTTTTTTGTCTCTAAAATATTTATTTTGTTTTTTCATCATTAGATCCTTTTCATTTCCTTCTGTATTTAGTTGAACTCTTTCCTCATAGTCTCTGAATTACTCTCATGTGGAAAAAGGATCTATCAAAGTTTTCATTATCTGTATCTCTTGATCTAGTTCTTTCAGACTAATTTTTTTCTCTGATGACAGTATATAAATGTAAGTGTCTGTCTGCTAGAAAAAAAGTGGTACATAGTGAATCCATTTATCCAGGCAAAGATATAAAGAAATGTTTTCATATATTGCTGCCAGAATGCTAATGTAAGTGTTATTCTGGTGATTTGTAACAAAGAAGAACACTAGAGGAGAATTGCAACATTTATTCCACTAGAACTTTCTAATGGTTTTTATACATTGACACAGCACTGGTTATTCCTCTATTGTTTCACTGTTTCATTTACATAGTTATATGTAGAGCAAATGGTGTGCTCTAAGAGGAATTTGATAGCTGCTATTTTTATCTTACAAGGGCACAGAGTTAATGATCTGTCTTCTATAAAGAGTAGATCAGCAGATACTGAACATTTGGCGAGCAACAATAAGCCTCACAGCTGCATTTATAATGGATTGTAGTGGCAAGAGTCTGTTTTTTGGGAAGACCAGTAAGGAGACTGTTGCAATAGTCAATGCGGGAAATAATGAGTGCATGGATAAGAGTTTTGCAGTGACTTGTGAATGATATGGTAGAATTTTGGCTATGTTTTTTAGATATATGTAACAGAATTTTGAGACAAATTGAATGTGGGGAACAAAGGACAATTCAGAGTCAAGGATAACACTTAGGCAGTGAGCTTATGGTGTGGGGCTGATTGTTGAGTTGTCAACAGTAATAGAGATACCAGGTTGGTAACTACTATTGGCTGGTGGAAATAGAATTAATTCTGTTTTGGAAATATTAAGTTTGAGGTGGAAAGATGCCATCCAATATTAAATGGCAGAGAGACATTCAGTGACAAGGACCAGCACAGATGGTGACAAATCTGGCAAGGATAGGTAGATTTGAGTAACATCCACTTACAGATGATACTGAAAACCAAAAGAGCTGATTAGTTTGCCAAGAGAGATGGTATAGATTGAAAAAAGCAGAGGACCTAAGACTGAGCCTTGTAGTACTCCAACTGTTAGAGGTAGCGAACTGGAGGAAGAATCAGAAAAGTGAACAGTGAAAGAGCAACTAGATAGGTACTGGAGGATGAGAACCAAGTAAGGGCAATGTCTTAAAGACCTAGGGATTGTAGTATTTGTATGAGAAGAGAGTGGTCAACAATATCAAAGGCAGCAGAGAGATTTAAAAGAATTAGGAGTAATGGCCTTTAGCCTTGGCATTGACCAGATCATTTACTACCTTAGTCAGTGCTGTCTCTGTTGAATGTTGGGAATGAAAGCCTTACTGAAGTTGGTCCAATAAGTTGTGGGTGTTAAGAAAGTGTGTGAGGCGAGTGTAGGCAAGTCTCTCCAACAGCTTGGAGGGGCATGGAAGATGGGAAATAGATGGTAATTTGAGGGAGCATTGAGAAAGATACATCAGTATCAAAACACATCAATGGGAGAGGACTTACTTTACTATTTGGACTTATTGATGGTGGCTTAAGTGATTGCTTGACCTGAGAGTCCGAACTTTATTAACATCTTTGCACAGGTCAGGTATCCCTACTTGCCATTTTTTTAAGACCTTGTTGTCTAAATGTATTTTATGTATCAGTAATAAACCTGTTTTTACCAAGAGTCTTTGGGAAGGAGAAGAATTTTTTTCTTACACAAAGTTTTCTCCATATATTTTAGTTGAGGTTTGCAGTTGTCCCCTTGGGGGATGAGTGAATGGAAAAGGATTGAATGATTGAGATTCCTCTTCAAAAGAAACCTTTATAGGAGTTTCCAGCACTTTTAATTCGTAAGTGTGGTATGTCTATAAATACTGTTTGAGGGGAACATTATTTACGGTTGAGAAAGGATTAAAGAAACCTTTACATGATTTCAGTGTCGATGATCCCTGAGAGTTTGGGTATGCTCTGCATTTTGTGTTGATATACCATCTGAGGGGTACATAATTTATGGTGAAGAAAGGATAAAATAAATTTTTACATGATTTTAGTGTCAATTATTTCTGTGAGTTGGAGTATGCTCTTTATTGTGTATTAATAAGAGGGAATCCATATCTAGAAAACTCTAATGAGTGGAGAATATACTACACTATGAATATCTTTTGATTTTTCCTTTCCAGTCATCCAATTTAAGGAATACGACTCAGAAAAACAAAGAGCGGAGGAGTTTCCCCAGAAAATCTAAGTCCGGAAAAACTTGTTCATATTGGACTGATTGAGGATTAAGTATACATTACTTATTGCTGTGGAGAGAACCATTTTGCATTAATTCTTACATATTATGGTCTGAGCAAACTATACATGTAATTTGTTTCCCTATTATATATATATATGTCTGGCGCCAATCCCAGTACGGTATTCAGTTTATTTGAAGTTAAGCTCTATTGGAGAATGTGGTGAGTTCTCAGAAATACCATAAGGGAAGGCTGCCAGTGGGCGCACTGTGGGTATCCATTTTTTTCTATAGCTACGTGGAGTGTGATGGGTAGCTGGAGCTACTTCATCAAGGGCTAGTTCTAGGGTCTAGTTCAGGTGTGATACAGCTGTCTCAGGAGAAGTTAACTTAGAAATTGGTGAGAGTACTTGTTGCAGAGGTGGCTAGTTGTTGAAAATTAATAGAATTAATATCTCTGCGGGTATCAGGAGTCTTGGTTGATTTGATTGACATTGAGGTTGACGCAATGGAGGAGAGCGTGCAGGTGATAAGGTTATGATCTGAGAGAGGGAAAGGAGAATTAGTGAAATCAGAAACTTAGCATTGTCTGGTAAATACAAGATCAAGGCAGTGGCCATCCTGATGAGTAGAGGAGTCAGGGCCTGATTCAGAGCCGCTCGTCAGCGGCCGCTCGTTCGCTTCGAGTGATGTTCGCACATCTGCGCATGCATATGGGTCCAAATGTGCATGCGCCAACCAGTCAGTGCGGTCAGAAATCGTGTGTTCACAAAATAGCGAGTGCCTGCTAACTTGAGTGACAGGATGAGGCGTTTGTGGGTGGTAACAGGGGAAGGTGCTTGAAAATGGGGAGTGGAGATCCGAACGCAGGCATGCCAAATGGTCAAAACGGGCATTTTAAGGGTGTGCATAATTAACAAAGCAGCATCATCGGTCACGTCAATTGGTTGTCTCTTAGCCTGAACTGTTCGCATGATTGCGGTAGGAAAATCCAACCACAAGCACTGGAAGCAGTTCAGATGCCTTTCGATGTACTCGATTAATCTATTAAATAGCGGAGATGATGTATGATGCGAACGGCCAGGGGGCGTCTTTACAAAATAGCGAGCGCATATTTCTTTCGCTCGCTCAGATATAGAGCCGTCAATGGACCGCAAAGAGCCAGTGCTCTATTAAAATATCCAGCCCCTTTTTCTGAACGAGCAAGCGCAAATAGCGTCCGCCTCTGAATCAGGCTCTCAGTCCAATGGGGGAAGCCAAGAGAGGAGGTTAGAGAGAGAATTTTGGAATCGGGATATTGAAATCACCATGATGATGGTGGAAATGTCAGAAGATAGAAAATGAGGGAGCCAGGCAGAAAAATGTTCCAGAAATTGATTGGGTGGTCCAGATGGGCAATAGATAGCAGCAATGCGCAGATAGAAAGGGGTGAAAGTCCTAATAGAATGTACTTCAAATTATGTCAATGTGAGTTATGGTACCTGTGGTAGAACTGTTTACTGTATGTAAAATATTGAGACACTAGTATTCCTACTCCACCTACTTTACTGGTACCAGGCCTGGAGATGTGTGTGAAGTGTAGGCCACCATGTGAGAGTGCGGCAGGGGAGGAAGTGTCTGATTGTGTGAACCATGTTTCTGTTAATGCCATAAGGTTGAGGTTATATGAAACAAAGAGGTCATGGATTGTTGTTAGTTAGTTGCAGACAGAGCATGCATTCCATAAGGCACATTTTACTGTTTTGGAGGGTGTTGGTAGGCATATGATGTGTCTGAGGTTTGCTGGATTTATATTCCATTGTGAGTAGGGCATGTGGGTAGTGCCTTGATTTAGTGATATGTCACCAGCTAAAAGTAGAAAGTGAGAGATATAAATATAGTTGTGGGTTTTGTATGAATGTTTTTTGGTGACAGGTTGTAGATGTTATTGTGAATTTATAAAGATAAGTAAATAGCTCATGTGTATTCACAAGAGGGGAGTAGATTATTGAGGCTGCAATGTGTACAAAGAGGTGAGCTACAGGGATAGTGAAGGAAGTAATAGCCTTAGAGAAAATACCATGGAGTGAAATAAGAAAGAATCATATTTGGTACATGATGATTTAGAATAAAAAGTAAAATTCTTAGAATACTACATAAATATAATTTTCATTTTGAAATTACCCGCTCTTAGGTGTTGTTCAATGTTTGTTCAACTTTTTTTTAACTGTTCAGTTTGGATACTTTGTGAATAGAATACTTCATGAATGGGATGCATAGGTCAATTCGAGCATAGCTCTCTTAGATCTGTCTATTAGGATATGCTGTGGCTGATTAACACTTGTTAAATAATCTTTATAATTATGTAATAAGATCTCAAATAAAGAAGCCCAAGCATTTCTGTTCTCATGATCCTGTACTAAACTATATATTATTCAGTTTGATTCAAATATAGATATTCTGATGAACTAATTTTAAAATCCAAATTAGGCTCATATCTGAAACTGTGATGTAATGTTATTAATTGGTGCATTGAGGGAATACTTGTTTTCTGTTTTTCTTGCAATTGTTTTTTTTTTAATTCTTCTTTCTGATAGGTTTATTAAGATTTAATTTTGTAAATATATTCTACATGTTATATTACAAGTCCAGGTTAGGACTGAAAAGCAGTATTATGTGGAAATTTACTAAAAGGTTTAGGTGATGGTTTGAAATCACTGCACATCGCCAGCAGTTTTGACATCCAAACTAAACCACCATCAATGTGTGGCTTATAGAAATGTGCCATACAATATACAGTATGGTGTCCACATCATAAAATGTTGTGCATTTGAATGCTCACCCTTGGACTTCTACATTTTACTCTACTAGGGTCTACCAGCAAAAATATTGCACTGCTTGCAGCTGGTGTTTTGGTTTGGATTCAGTATTGAATTATTTTAAAATCCATTAGAATCGATAGAAAAATTTATATAAATAGGTAAAATCATATAATTTGGATGGGTTTACATGCAGTCCAAAACCCAAGTTTGTTTTTTAAATGTGAGTTCCAAAGTTACAACTGACCAGAGCCAGGAATCGGTTCTACTCGGAAACCACAGTGATTATAAACTGGGACTCAGGGCCTGATTCAGACCGAGTCGCTAGGCTGCATTGACACGCAGCCTGTTGGTGCGAAAGTATGCTGATGACCGCATACACAATGTAACCACAGCACAATAAGTAGATACCCAACACTACATAATGCCGCCTACTTCCCTTCACTCATGTTCTCACAAAACAACAACAACATTGGTAACATCAGAACCATCGGACCCACATGCACAAGTTGGGGTTGACCTGATCCTACTGCAGACATTGCTAAAGCTTATTGTGTAACTAGACAATAGGATGTGTATGACATCGCTGGGGCCTAATTATGCACGCCCCTGAAATGATGTCTAGATGCCCAGGCACGCCTGCGTTTCTCTGACCACCCCCCATCATTACCCTCAAATGGTCAGTTCCTGTCGATCACTGTATGAAGCCTCTGCATGCTCACTGCGGTCGATTCCCATTCACAGCAGCTGGTTCACACATGCACACTGTGAAGTATATGCATGCACAGAATGCAAACATTGACAGCCTTGTGACCGGGTCTGAATCAGGCCCTCAATTCAACTCAGAATCCCTAAGTTCAGGTGTGTTAATTTTTCAGGAAAACCAAACAGCGCATTTACAATGACAAAAGCAAAAATTTGTCCTTCTGTCTTTCTATACAAATCCACAGTTTACAAGCCACGATCATGACATTTTATTAAAACATGGCGGAGGCAACTAAAAAAATTTGAAATCGAAATTATTTACTGTTAATTTTTAATGAATGAAAACTACAACTTTTGCATAGCATTCGCCCTCTACAGGTCAGGTACAGAATTACAAAAGGATTTAGCTTATCTACTATTTTTTCTTTTCTATCTTCTCTAGTAAATCAAAATTAATTACTGTTACTTTTTAATTAATTAAAAAACACAATTTTTGCATAGCATTTGCCTCTACAGGTCAGGTATGGAATTACAAAAGGATTTAGCTTATCTACTATTTTTTCTTTCCTATCTTCTCTACTATATCAAAGCAAAAGTTTGTCCTTCTGTACTTCTGTCTTTCTATTCAAATCCACAGTTTACAAGAGAAGATCATTACATTTTACATGCGAGTGTATTAAAACATGGCGGTGGCAACTAAAACAACTTTAAATAAAAATTAATTACTGTTAATTTTTAATTATTTTAAAACTTTAATTTTTGCTGAACGCTAATTGTGGGGTCTCACGGTATATGGGTAGGGCCTCTGAGCAAGCATTTGTGTTGTCATGATCCTTATGTTTATTATTGAAGAGAGCTTTAGCAGGCTTTGCTAGCATTCTCAGCTCTCTGACTATACCAAATTATGCAACAACATTTACTTCTCTCTTCCAACTGTGTCAAAATGATGACTTTGCAAGGACCCTGCTGTACTGTGAGCTGCCAAAATATTACACATGGAATGCTTCTCCCAAAGTTTTTCTGCACAGAAAACATGGAGTCACTGTAGATGGTCATCCTGGTGTCAGAGCAACAGAAGCTCTTGGCCATGCTTACACTGTACATCCAACAAATTTTGAATGCTTCTATCTCCAAAGTTTTCTTTACACCGTTACAGGTCCTACTTCCTTCGAAGACCTTAGGACTGTTGATGGGGAAGTTTGTCACACTTTTCATGAGGCCTGCCCAAGAAGAGGTTTGTTGGAGGATGATGTGTAAACAAACATTCTTAAAATCCTGGGCAATGCCGGGTACTCCAGCTAGTCTCTAATAAATATGCTACTGAATAGCAGCTATTAAAAAAATCTAGGATCAGTTCTTTGTCATACATTGCACTATGAATTGACACAAGAAACTATGTAAATGTGCATGTGTTCAACTCCACCATTATATGTCCTGCTTTCCATTGTTTGTCTGTCTCATTCTCCAAGCAATGATTGTTGATGTAATTATTAAAACATAACAGCCAATCACTGATAATATACAGTATACCATAAAGGAAACCGAAAAACTGGAAGCGCTGTCCCTGAGGACTTTAAAAATCAGTGTGATGATATCTAATATCAAAGTTTAAATTAAACTGATAATAATAAATGGAATATACCATAAACACAAAAATAAAAAAATATAAGAAAATTTAATAAGAAACACAAAAAATACACAGATAAAACGAAAAATAATAAATACACATCAAGTGTAGTCATATGATAATAATGCACAATTAGTGACTTAAAACCAACAAGTTGGTATTACAATAAAATCATAAAGAAGCTTGCAAACATCAATTATACAGTATACATTCACTTTTGTGATATTGCCATTAGGAGCACCCTGCAAGCCAATACACTTCTTGATTTATTGCTTTACATCAGTGGTCACACATGCTATTTCCTGTAATGGATGTTTATAAACAGTGGTTAAAGTGGGCCAAAACAGGGCAGAACTGCTGTCCATCAGTTCTATTTGTAGACGGAACCAGTTCTGCCTCCTCCAACCCACCATACCTGGCCAGTCAGTGTGGCGCCACAGGGAGGCTCCATTTGGCAGGTACCCACTGAGATTTTGTTACCAGTGGGCATCCGTCTCCTTTCCCAAAGTGGCAGCCAGAGGCTGGAGTTCACTCCTGAGCTCTGGCTTCCGGCTCTCGCACTGGGCACTATGAGAGAGACATCATGATGTCATGACATCTCACCCATAGTTCCGAGTAGCAGCCAGTCAGACTACAGCGGATGCAGGAGAGGGCCTTAAGGTAAGTGTTGTATTTTTTTGTGTAAGGGGTACTATTAATGGGGGTATTACCACTGGGGGTACTACTACTGGGGCCATTACTACTTGAGGGCATTAGCTGGGGTCATTACTACAAAGGGCATTACTATTGGGGGCATTACTACTGGGGACACTACTATAAGGGGCAATACTACAGGGGTAATTACTACAGGGGACACTTTTACAAGGGGCATTACTACTGGGGGCAGTACTACTTGGGGCATTACAACTGGGAGCACTACTACAGTGGTTATTACTACTGGGGACATTACTGTTGGGGGCATTTCTACCAGGGGAACTACTAATGGGGGCATTGCATAAGGAAAACCACTCCTGGGGGCACTTCATAAGGGGCACCACTACTTTGAGCTCTGAATAATGGGCACTACCACTGTAAGCACTCCATAAGGGGCACTACAACTACAGTGGGCATTGCATAAGGGGCACTACTGCTGTTGGCATTATAAGTAAGGGGCACTTCTGCAGTGGACATTGTATTAGTGGCACTACTACTGTGGGCATTGTGTATAAGGGGCACTAATGTGGGCATTGTGTATAAGGGGCACTACTGTTTTTCATAACATGAATTAGGGACACTACTAGGTGGTGTAATGTGAATCAGGGGCACTATGTGCAGTGTAATGAGAATAAGATTGTGCTACAGTGTGGCATAATTTGAATTGGGGATACTACTGGGTAACCATGCCCATTTTTGAGACCACACCCCTTTTTGAGACCATGTCACTTTTCTACGGCATGCACTGTCCCTTTATTAAATTAGCTCCAGGGGGCAATGAGTTCCATCAAGTCACTAAGCACTGTTTATAAATATACTAGAATTTTGAACCTGTCATTCACCTGGTAGCTAGCTACATTTCCTTTCTATTCCCTTACTCTCTTCTCATGTGTATTCCATCTTCCTATGTTTTTACTCCTTCACTCTCATCTTCCGCATTTTATTCTTCTTTCCTTCCATCTACCTCATTTTCTTCTCCTTTCCTTCCATCCCCCCATTTACTCCCATCTCCCTGTGTACTTACCTGATCTGCCTTATGCCAACAGCTCTGCTAACAGTGCCAGTCTTATCTCAGGCTATATTGCCCCTACTCAGGTGTTTGTGTGTGTGTGGTATGTGGGACCTCTGTTGGGGAGGGTGCAGTAGGTGCTAATTCAAGGGGCCTTGTTTTGAGGGGTGGTTTGGCTGCATGGTATCCTACTAGTGGCCGGGCCTGAGGTGGGGCTGCAGCGCAGTCCAAAATTCAAATAGTGGAGCCACACCACCTGCCAATTAGTCTCGGCTGTAGTTGTTTGGCAGCATTCGGGGTGACAGTTGGTGTGGCTCCCCTAATTGAATTTTGGACTGTGCTGCAGCCCCATCTTTTTATCCACCACTGGTGTCTACTCTGATACTGGGTGCGCCAGAAGCAGAGACTGTGATGTCTGGACAGCCATTAATAGCTGTGAGGGGAGGGAGGGGGCAGGGCTTGTCTGCAGCCTTCTGCTGAGGCCGTGCTTGACGTATGCCTTACAGCATTATATAATAGATTAAACTACTGTTTATTTTTGTCATACATTTTGTACAGGAAAAATAAATATTTTTTTCCCACTGCAAAGTTTTAGCACTATGGTTCTATAATACAGATAGTAAACCATAATAGTTAATAGTCTTTTGAGGTCCAAACACAATTATTATTCAATTTTAATTATTAAAATGACAGTTAAATTAACTAATTAGACATGTGCGCTGACCCATGTTTTGGTTTTGGATATGGTTTTGTATCTATTTTTTTTTACATATATAAAAATATTTTAAAAGCTAAAATCATATAATTTTTGCAATCCAAAATCCTCAATTCAGATTTAATGTCCAAATTCCAAACTGAGGGTAGATCAGTACCGCGACTTGGATCTTTCCAGATTCACAAAATTGGGGTGGATTTGGATTTTTCCGGATCTCCACAGGGGATCAGAACCACGACTCAGATCTGTCCAGATTCACAAAATTGGGGTGGATTTGGATTTTTGGAAAACCGAACTGCACATCTCTATAACTGATATTGATAAAGTAATAAAAAGCCTCACTATAGTAGATTTTGCTAAAGAATATAGAAATAATTTTTTTCAGTTTTATCGAAATAATACATATATTCAGTGGATAAATACTGAACTATAATTGTATTTATAAATGTGTTTGTAGATAGGTAGATCATGACTTAATTAAGGTGCCTAAACCAGGATTCAAACTAGTTAATATGGAACAATCTGTCCCTCCAACCTAGTTAATAATTTAATATACGTAGATGACTTGAAATTAATAATAGCAATTGGTTGGTAAATTATAGGGAAATAGGAATACCTCCATCTGCATCTTTCTTCTAATGAAGATTGGTAGCAGCAGGAAATAATCTTTTGAGTAACATTTATATATTGATAGATTACTTTCAGCCATGTGAGATTTTGTTTATCTAATTTACTCAACATATATTTCATGTATCTCTGTAGATACTAGTAACAACTAATCTAATGTCATGATTTTATATATAATATATATAATAATATATTAAAACCCAACCAAACTGTAAGTAATATAAAACAGCAATCATCTACATTTTTTAACCATATAAAACAAATAAACTATATAAAACACTAAACCCTATATTAATTTTTAAGCACCCACCCAATTAAAGATATAATATAAGAAATCTGCACACAAAATATATATAAAGAAAAAGTTGAATTACATTTGTGATGCTAGGGACTTTCCATCTTTTACCTTTTGGAGGACTGTTAGAATTAGGAAGTCAGCACTGCAACATGCCCTGCAATTGTGGTAGATGTAATAAGACAAGGGGGTCCATTTTTTGTCATACTGTACCCTGTCTTTCAGAAAGAGATTTAAAAGCTGATCATTTTCTTGTCCTTTTGATGTTTCACAGGTCCTCTGGGCACTGAGAAGGGGATAATGTCATATTTGTTGGAGTAAAACTTACCACATTCTTATAAATGTAGTGACAATATCCTACTTAACATATTTGGCACCTGGGGCAGGTCCTTGTTTTGGTACCCCACCAGTATGCCTTATTGCCCCCTCCTAATATGCCCCCCAGTGTCCCACCTGTCTAGAACACAATTATCCCCCCCTAGTGTCCTTGATTACTCTGTAGCTGGCTCTTCTTGAATCCTTTTGGCTCTGTGTTCTGCATACACAGTGCATACAGGGCAGAGTGGTGCCTGAGTCCCTTCATCAGCATCATGGATGTGATGTGTCTTGTGATGCTGATAAAGAGACTTATGAGCCTTTCTGCACTGTATGTACTGTATGCAAAACACAGAGCCTATTCAGGAACAGGTGCTGCTAGGCAACTGGACTGACCCTGTGTGGGGGGCCACAATCGCCCCCTCCCCTATTATTGTGGTACATGAGGTGGACCCTCTTCCACCCTAGTACAACACTAACAATACCAAGTGCAAACAAATCAATGTATTTTTTTACCCATATTTGTCCTTTCCTGACAGTGGTGTTGAATTATCATGATATACTAAACTATGTTTAGACTTATGTAAGCACTATGAAATGCTAGTTGTGTGTTTTTCATTGTATGTACATGCCAGAATTGTACTCATGGTGTGATTTGTATGCATTTCAGTTGCATCTCCACTTGCGAGAAAGGGCATTCTCACATAGGCTGTGTTCAGAGAGAGCATGTACTGTAGACAGAACTGTGGGCTATGCAGAGTTGGATGGAGGAGCAAATATGCCTTTTAGCAATGAATATTTTGTTGCCAAGTATAAGCTTGTGCAGATGTGCCCTGATGAGGATGACAACTAAGAAGCCAAGCATACAAAAAGGACATTGGTGCACCGTAAACATGCATTCAACTTTGTACTGTATACAGTTGATTATTCCATGCACACAATGTTGAAGCATCTATGTCTAGTTTGCATTCCATTCTGCATCAGTCTCTTTTGTCTTTCTTTTAAAGCGATGTTTGTCTATGAGCAACCACACTCTTTGTTTGGTGTTTGATTACTCCTTCAATGGGGGGGGGGGGAGGACCTAATATTTATGTATATTGCATGAGGTTGATGTCCCATCTTTGCTCTGGTCACATCAAGATTAGAATACAATAATTAAAACACGATGATTAAATAAATGTATTCTCACAGGAGAGTTCTTCTTATCAGAATCCATGCGTAGCATCAGAAAGCTTGCTGCTTTATATATAGTACTTTCCAGTCACACAACAGAAAGAAAAAGTCATAGGTAAAGTAACAGGCAAGGAGATGTGCATTTATTTCATAATTATACATTAACTCAGAGGTTCCCTAACTCCGATATTGCAGTCCAGGTTTTAAGGATGTCCATGCTTGAGTCCAGATGGTTAAATCAAATTGACTGAGGTACAGTACTATTTAAGTCACCTGTGGTGAAGCATGGATATCCTTAAAACGTGGATTGTAATGGCGGAGTTTCAGAACGTCTGGATTAACTGATATTTGTCCTGAATTCCTATTTTTTTTTTAGGTAGGTCTGCATTTTTACAAAGGGGTTTATCCAAACTCAAATGTAAATTACATTGTTAAATAAAGCTGTTCAGCATGTGCTACATACAAAAGTAGCCATTATTTACACTGCATGCTAAAATAATAACTGCATTGACACCCCTTATATTGCAACATGGTTTCTTCAGATGCAAAGTTACTTTCTGTATTATAATGTATGCAAGCTACAAACAAGAATGCTTACCTTTAAACTAGAGATGAGCTGTTTGGTTCTACTTAGGTAATTTTTCCAAATTAGCACAAGATCAGATTTATTTCATTGGCTACCCAAAATACTTGAGAGCCGGATAGCCAATAAGATGCCATTTTTTCAGATCCAAACATAACCGAGTAGAACTGGACCACTCATTTCTACTTTAATCTGCAATTTAAACAAGCCCAAAACCCATTCTAAATCATAAAAGCCCCCAAATATACTTATACAACAAACTTGTTTAAGGGTTTCAAATCAGAAACATTTTTTGTATAGCTATTGCCTTGTATACTACAGTAGCTACTAGAATTGGGACTGTTTGCCATACTAACCAATGGTGTACTGCACTGAGTATTGGTCACAAATAAAAGTAATGTGGCTGTTTTGTATTGCGCCTTACAACAGAAACTAACCCTTAATTTTTTCCATCCTACTACTTTTGCAGCAATGTTTATATACCATGTACTTGTCCTGCAATGTCTTGTACTGTACATCACTGTTCTTTTGTTCTGCTCAACTGTTTATGTACTTTGTTAGGCGCTGCAGAACCCTTGTGGGTCCATATAAATAGAGGATAATAATACTAATATTAGATTATAGCTATTTGCCATTTGCATACATTTGTATAGATTTGTTTATTTTGTCATGATGTACATGTAATTCATTATCCATGAATCTTTGGAATTTGATTTCTGGATAACATTTTTCTTTTTTTTTTTTTCAATAGTTCTGGCAGCATGCTTTAAAACTCATACAACTTTAAATTAATAAATACATCAATAAATAAATATTCAATACAAGATGCACATTTCCTGTAATCATCAATTACAATGCATTATATGAAGAAAATATGTTCTGCTAACAATATCAACAAAGTAACGACAGACAAAAAAATGACATAATATGCTGTAGTATAATTGGTCATTGAAATGATATGAAGCAAGAATACAATCTGTCTATTGTACTCTGTAGTACAAAACATTTGCAACTGCCAGTGAGCACAGACTGGGCACCTCTGTGTAGGAAGAAGAGGGCACTCTATAATTATATGCACTGTACGGAATGAGGTTGTTATAGTTAGTGAAAATTGATGGCTAAATGTATTTTGTATCAGAAAGTTTTAATAAGCGGTGCCCTTTCCTTTCCCAGCTATTAATCATCGTAATAATCACATTGTAGAAAATGTACAGTAAATTTTATATCCTTGTCCCTGATTGTTAACACAGCAGCACTTTAGAGACAAGAAATCTCACATTACATTTACAATAGCATTGTACAGTAGTGGAAAGTGAAATGTGCTGCTTATTAAAATCAGAAGTATAATGGACCTTTTCACTTGGACTTCAGCATATGGACTTCAGCAAACTTGTAGGTTTGGGTAGTGCAACTGCAATGATTTGCACTAAACAGTTCACATGGGTCTGTCCAGTACATATTATAAAGCATCTCACACGGCTTCAGAAAGCATGAAACCTGTTATGGAGCTCAGAACTTTTGTATATTTTTGTAAATTAATAAAAAATCATATAGGGAGTGGGCACCATTTCACAATCCACATTAGGTAGCAGAAAGAGTAATTTGCACTGCACACTATAACAAATGGTGTCCTTGAACAGAAAATGTAATGCTTATAGCCAGAAGTTCAAGAAGTTCAACATGCTTAGCTGAAGACGTAATGACACAAATATGTACAAGACTTCAGACTTGTGCCTGATGTAGAGTTTTCAACTCCACTGAGCTACTGCATTCCGTATGATATAATCATATTTGTATGAAATGTATGAATCCCCTGTCCCTTTATGTGCCTTTCTAGAATGTATGCTATGCAAGCAGTGCCCTATGTGTGGTCCCTTGTCACTTGTGTATTGTATGTAAAGATGTTTATTTACAGTATAAAACATGCCTGCTACTGTCCTATATGATCAGCCATGTACTGCGTAATTTTGCTGTACATTTCATTCATTATGTAAGTATCTGCCTTTGACACCTTATCAATAAAAGATAATAATTAGGGGTGTGTACCAGCCACTTTTCGTGTTTTGTGTTTTGGTTTTGGATCTGGATCTTTCTTCGTGTTTTGGATCTGGATTGGTTTTGCCAAAACCACCCTTCCGTGTTTTGGGTTCTGGGTTTTGTGTTTTGGATATGTATTTTTTGGAAAAAAACATAAAAACACCTAAAATCACAGAATTTGTGGGTTTTTCTGCTCCTATGCTATTATTAACCTCAATAACCTTAATTTCCACAAATTCCCAGTCTAATCTGAACACCTCACACCTCACAATAGTGTTTTTATGTCCAAAAGGTTGCATCGAGGTAGTTGGATGACTATGTTAAGTGACACGAGTGGGTGGCACAAACACGTGGCCCATCTAGGAGTGACACTGCAGTGGCAGAAAGGATGGCAGTTTGAAAAACTAGGCCCCAAACAGTACATAATGCAAAGAAAAATAAGAGGTGCAAGATGGAATTGTCCTTGGGCCCTCCACCTACCCTTATGTTGTATAAACAGGACATCCACACTTTAACAAACCAATCATTTCAGCGGCAAGGTCTGCCACACGACTGTGGCTAAAATTATTGGTTCGTTTGCGCCCCCAAAAAACAAACTGGCAATTAATCTGTCCCTGTACAAACTAGCTCTATAGAGGCAAGATGTCGTCCTCATCCTCCTCTTCCACCGATTCCTCACCCTCTTCAGTGTTGTGTACATCCTCCTCACAGAGTATTAATTCATCCCCGCTGGAATCCACCACCACAGGTCCCTCTGTATGTTCTGGAGGCTGGTCTCCCTGGAAGAGTGGATAATTCATTTTTATGAACATCATCTTCTCCACATTTTGTGGAAGCAACCTCCTATGCCTTTCGCTGACAAGGTTCCCGGCTGCACTAAACACTCTTTCGGAGTACACACTGGAGAGGGGGTAAGTCAGGTAAAATAGAGCCAGTTTGTACAGGGGCCTCCAAATTGCCTTTTTCCAGTCAGTACAGGTAAAGACTGTCTGACATACCTACTTGGATGCTGACACCGTTGTAATCATCCACCATTCTGTCAATGGTGACAGTATCATATGCAGTGACAGTAGACATGTCAGAAATTGATGCCAGGTCCTTCAGTCTGGACCAGATGTCCAAACTTGGTCCTGCCTGCCCTGCATCACCGCCAGTGGGCTGCTTAGGATACCTAAGTTTTTTTCTGGCAGCCCCAGTTGCAGAAGAAAATGAAGAAGGAGCTGTTGACGTGTCACGTTCCACTTCAGCTGACAGTGTTTTCACCAGCAGGTCTTTGCACCTCTGCAGGCTTGTGTCGGCCGGGAAGAGAGACACCACATAGGCTTTAAACCTAGGATCGAGCATGGTGGTCCAAAATGTAGTGGTCTGATTTCAAAAGATTGAACACCCTGGAATCCTGGCAAAGCGAATGAAGGGCTTCATCCACAAGTCCCACATGCCAAGCGGAATCGCTCCAACTTAGCTCCTCCTTCACTTTCTACAACTGCTTCTGCAAAAGCCTGATGAGGGGAATGACCTGACTCAAGCTGGCAGTGTCTGAACTGACTTCACGTGTGGCAAGTTCGAAGGGCTGGAGAACCTTGCACAACACGGAAATCATTCTCCACTGTGCTTGAGTCAGGTGCATACCCCCTCCTTTGCCTATGTCATAGGTGGATGTATCTGCTTGAATGGCCTTTTGCTGCTCCTCCATCCTCTGAAGCATATAGAGGGTTGAGTTCCACCGCATCACAACCTCTTGCTTCAGGTGATGGCGGGGCAGGTTCAAGAGTGTTTGCTGGTGCTCCAGTATTCAGCACGCAGTTGCTGAATGGCGAAAGTGGCTAGAAATTTTTCAGGCCACCCAAATCGTCTCCAGCACGCCCCTGTCACTTTTCAGAAAATTCTGCACCACCAAATTTATTGTGTGAGCAAAACATGGGACGTGGTGGAATTTGCCCAGATGTAATTCCCGCACAATATTGGTGGCATTGTCAGATATCACAAATCCCCAGGAGAGTCTAAGTGGGGTAAGCCACTGGGCGATGATTTCCCTCAGTTTCTCTAAGAGGTTGTCGGTGGTGTGCCTCTTACTGAGATTGGTGATACACAGCGTAGCCTGCCTTGGAATGAGCTGGTGTTTCTGAGATGCTGCTACTGGTGATGCTGCTGTTGTTGCTGCGTAAGTTGATACATCTACGCAGTAGGCTGTCACAGTCATATAGTCCTTAGTCTGCCCTGTTTCACTTGTCCACATGTCCGTGGTTAAGTGGACATTGGGTACAACCGCATTTTTCAGGACACTGAGGACACTCTTTCTGACGTTTCTGTACAGTCTCGGTATTGCCTGCCTAGTGAAGTGGAATCTAGATGGGATTGGAACTGGGGACACACTACCTCCATCAATTGTCTAAATCCCACTGCAATAATGGAGGATACCGGATGCACGTCTAACACCAACATAGCAGTCAAGGCCTCAGTTATCCATTTTGCTTCAGGATGACTGCTGTCATACTTCATCCTCCTCACTAAGGACTGTTGGAGGGTCAATTGTTTAGTAATAGTAGTGGTGTTCCTGCTTCCTCTCTGGGATGATGAACAACTCCCAGCAGCAACAGCAGCAGCAGCAGCAGTAGGCGTAGCAATGTAGGATCCTCCGGAGGAATCCTGTATAGGAGAGTCAGTCATGCCAGTGACATGGCCTGCAGGACTACTTCCGATCCTGATTAAGGAGGAAATTGATGAGGTGGGAGTTAACAGTGTGGTTTTCAGACATTTGGATACAACAGGACAAAGGGATTTAGGTGTCCCTGGATTGCTTATGGTCTTAGCCAAAGTTTCTGAACTTGACAGTAACTTTTTATGAATACGCTGCAGGTGATGTGTAAGGGAGGATGTTCCCAGGTGGTTAACGTCCCTACCCCTACTTATTTCACCTTTATATATGGTACATATGTCAAGACAGTTGTTGTCCGGATTTGGATAGAAATATTGGCAGACCAAAGAGGTGGAATGTTTGGTCTTCTGCCCAGGCATGACTGTGATGGGCTTTTTCATCCCACGGACAACAACTGTCTCCCCCGGAGCCTGATTTAAACAAACCACATCACCATCAGAATCCTCCTCGCCAACTTCCTCCTCAGTGCCAGCTACACCAGTATCCTCATCCTGTTGTACTTCAACAGTGACATCTTCAATTTGCATATCATCAAGCGGACTGTGGGTGCTCCTTTCTGCACTTGCAGAGGGTGTGCAAATGGTAGAAAGAGCCACCTCTTCTCATCCAGTGCTGGGAAGGTCAGGCATCGCAACTGCCACCACACTTGGACTCTCCTTGGGGATTTGTTATATCTTCTTAGAAGGCACAGTTCTTCGCTGTGCTTTTGCCAGCCTAACTCATTTGATTTTTTTAGTGGGAGGAGGGCTTCCATCGTCATGTGAAGCTGAACCACTAGTCATGAAAATTGAGAAAGACCTTATAAGTTCCTTTCGACTCTGTGTCGTAAATCGCATATTGGCAAGTTTACGTTTCTCCTCAGATTATTTAAATGTTTTTTTAAGGTCATTTTCCTGAAGTTTGTCATTTGGGATTGTATATGCCCTCTACTATGACATTGGGAATCGGCCTTGGCAGACATAGTTGATGGCATGTTATCGTCTATGTCATGACTAGTGGCAGCAGCTTCAGCACTAGGAGGAAGTGGTTCTTGATCTTTCCCTATTTTATTTTTATCGGAGAAAGTTTGGTCCTCCATTTATGTTATATTGATATATACGTGCGGCTAAGGCGCACACAAACACAGAAAATATTTTTTTATTTTTGTTGGAGACTAGTGCACTTTGTGGGTTACACCACCCTTTAAGGAATGAGCCAGCCGGTTCTTCACTTATGGGACACAGGCGCACGCTTGGCGCTGCACCTTTGTTGATGCACGTGCAGCTACAGTGCACACAATTCACAAAGACAGAAAAAAAAGATTTTTTTTTTTTGTGGAGTGTACTTTGAGACTTACACCACCCTTTAACAGACAGATGCACGCTTGGCGCTGCTCCTTTGTTGATGCATGTGCAGCCACAGGGCACACAATTCACAAACTTAGAAAATATATTTTTATTTTGTTTGGAGTGCACTTTGGGGGTTACACCACCCTTTAACAGATGAGCCAGTTGGTCCTTTACTTATGACACAGGCGGACGCTTGGCGCTACTTTGTTGATGCACATGCGGCCACAGTGCACACAATTCACAAACACAGAAAATATTTTTTTATTTTGTTTGGAGTGCACTTTGGGGGTTACACCACCCTTTAACAGATGAGCCAGCCGGCCCTTCACTTATGACACAGGCGCACGCTTGGCGCTACTTTGTTGATGCATGTGCGGCTACTTTGCACACAATTCACAAACACAAAAAAATATATATATCTGTTTTTTTGGAGTGCACTTTGGGGGTTACAGCACCCTTTAATGGACAAGCCAGCAGGCCCTTTATGTATGGGACACAGGCGCACGCTTGGCGCTGCTTTGTTGATGCACATGCGGCTACTATGCACACAATTCACAAACACAAAAAAATATATTTTTTTATTTTTTATGGAGTGCACTTTGGAGGTTACAGCACCCTTTAATGGACAAGCCAACCAGCCAGCCCTTTACTTATGGGACACAGGCGCACGCTTGGTGCTGCTCCTTTGTTGATACACGTGCAGCCACAGTGCACACAATTCACAAATATAAAACAATAGGATAAAGCGCTCTGTGGTAATGGATCTAATGTATAAATGCCAACAAGGTATTAAACCATAAATGATCTATAGTCCCATCTAATAAATATGTAGGTATTGATGACAAACTGGTTAGCAAAAACTTGAGGCTGTGTATTCGGTACCGGAATAATTTTGATAAGGGATGTCTTAATGATATATGACTCTCCACATATGTATAGCACAGTCTGATCTTACTAACAAACTGGTGGACAATAACTTGAGGCTGGGTGTTCAGGACAGAAGACCTATGAATAAAAAAGTCTAGTGTGGCATAAATACCACTAATGTCATAAATAATGTATATCTCTACAACTGAATATGACACAATCATCAACAAATAACATGCATCCCAGGTGGGCAAAAACTGTCGGCAGGGTGTTCAGAATCATAGTACCTTGTAGTACTAAGGTGATTACAAATAGGCAAAAACTGTAGGCAGGATGTTGCATAGAAAATGAACCATACCAGGATATGTATAAACGTGACCTCTTCTCCTCCACTGCTCTCTCCACCTGACCATGAAGTCTGCTGGTCCTATGCCAAACTGTGTCCACAATCACTGTGTGTGAGTGTGCATGGGGAGGCTATATTGCTAAATAATGACTGACCGTCAATTAATATACACTGTTTATTTAAACAGTATTGAAAAGATACTCTTCAAACACGGATTGAAATTAAAAGAACATGGATGATAACATAAATGTCCCAATGCGTTTCATCTCATCAAGAGACTTTATCAAGGGCAAATGGTGTTCTCAGTGTGTAAACCGTCTTAGATAGGCAGCCTCCTTAATCATCAGTCCCCATGTATAGCGGTGCTGCACTTCCGGGTAATCACTTCCGGGTTGCGCGATCCGCGTGTGTGAGGGGGGAAGTCATGCAGGATGACTCCTAGCGTCTGGTCTCCATGTCAGGTTATGTGGCCACACAGGCGGCAGCACAGCTCACCGTGCCGCCCTCCATTTACATACATCGGAGGCAACATAGCAGCCTGGCTTCTATGTCCTCAAACATGGTGGTAGCCATTTTTGATTGGATTGATGTCTATATACATAATCATTAGGATAGGTTAAACCATTTGCTTAAAATGGGCTAGATAATATTTACATGCTATGAATGATTTATACATTTTAACTAAAAACTATATGGGATACAATCAGAAAAGAAGCAAAAATGACAAAATAAATTATATAATAACGATATGTAAATGGTGGTATTATTTATCTGTAAGTCACTTGATGTACATAAACATCAATTGAATCGATAAACCGTGAAATTTACTATAAATGGTTACCAAAAGTGTCGCAATGTATATCAAAAGACCTTTAAATGGATTGGATGACTTCTTATCAGAAGAGTGAGATTTATCAATATCAATCAGAGATGAATGCTCTACACTTACATTTTACTTATAGAGAATGCAGTGGTCCAATAATGGTGGACATAGTCATAGGAATATTCATCTAATTAATTTAGGGGTCTATGTCAAGGCCTTCAGGAGGTCTTTTGATATACATTGCGACACGTCTGGTAACCATTTATAGTAAATTTCACCGCCTGTGTGGCCACATAACCTTACATGGAGACCAGATGCTAGGAGTCATCCTCCATGACTTCCCCCTCACACACATGGCGCGCACAACCCGGAAGTGATTACCCGGAAGTGCAGCGCCGCTATACACGGGGACTGATGATTAAGGAGGCTGCCTATATAAGATGGTTTATACACTGTGAACACCATTTGACCTTGATAAAGTCTCTTGATGAGATGAAATGCATTGGGACATTTATGTTATCATCCATGTACTTTTAATTTCAATCCGTGTTTGAAGAGTATCTTTTCAATACTGTTTAAATAAACAGTGTATATTAATTGACGGTCAGTCATTATTTAGCAATATAGCCTCCCCATGCACACTCACACACAGTGATTGTGGACACAGTTTGGCACAGGACCAGCAGACTTCATGGTCAGGTGGAGAGAGCAGTGGAGGAGAAGAGGTCACGTTTATACATATCCTGGTATGGTTCATTTTCTATGCAACATCCTGCCTACAGTTTTTGCCTATTTGTAATCACCTTAGTACTACAAGGTACTATGATTCTGAACACCCTGCCGACAGTTTTTGCCCACCTGGGATGCATGTTATTTGTTGATGATTGTGTCATATTCAGTTGTAGAGATACACATTATTTATGACATTAGTGGTATTTATGTCACACTAGACTTTTTTATTCATAGGGCTTCTGTCCTGAACACCCAGCCTCAAGTTATTGTCCACCAGTTTGTTAGTAAGATCAGACTGTGCTATACATATGTGGAGAGTCATATATCATTAAGACATCCCTTATCAAAATTATTCCGATACTGAATACACAGCCTCAAGTTTTTGCTAACAAATTTGTCATCAATACCTACATATTTATTAGATGGGACTATAGATCATTTATGGTTTAATACCTTGTTGGCATTTATACATTAGATCCATTTCCACAGAGCGCTTTATCCTATTGTTTTAAATCTGTTTAGGAAGTGGGGATACTTCCAGACAGAGCAGCTAGTGGTCAATTAACATTTCCTCATCTACGAGCACCGACTGTTTTATCTGTTTTTGACACAATTCACAAACACGGAAAATATTTTTTTATTTTGTTTGGAGTGCACTTTGGGGATTACACCACCTTTTAACAGATGAGCCAGCCGGCCCTATACTTATGACACAGGCGCACGCTTGGCGTTACTTTGTTGATGCACGTGCGGCTACTGATCACACAATTCACAAACACAAAAAAAATACAAAAAAATTTGGAGTGCACTTTGGGGGAGCACCCCTGATGCACAGAACACCCCCTGGACAACACTACAGCACCCCTCTAGGACTACAGCCTTTATGGGACACTGCACAACACAGACCAGCCATCCTTTTTAGACTTTGGAGTAGACACAGCCCCCATGGACAACTGACTGCACAACACAGCCCAGCCAGCCCCTATGACAGCAGCACAACACAGCCCAGCCAGCCCCCATGGACAACTGACTGCACAACACAGCCCAGCCAGCCCCTATGACAGCAGCACAACACAGCCCAGCCAGCCCCTATGGACAACAGCAGCACAACACAGCCCAGTCAGCCCTTTTGGACTGAGTGGTCACAGCCCCTATGGACAACAGCAGCACAACACAGCCCAGCCAGCCCTAGCTCCCACCCTCCCTCTTTACTGTCCACAGTCGGAGTGAGAAATGGCACCGACGTGGGGACCTTTTATATAATCCAAAACCCGCGAGATCCAGAAGGCGGGATGATGATGTTTTGCCTCGATTTCAGATCCGAGTCAGGCGGGAAAAGTCGAGCCTGACTTGGATACGACTCGGATCAGGGGGGTTCGGGGGGCTCGGATTTCAGAAATCCGAACCCACTCATCCCTAATAATAATACTATTTAAAAAAAAAAAAATAATAATAATAATAAGCAGGCAGAGCAGAGTTGGGAGCCAGTGCCTGTGATCAGCTTTGTGTATCTCTAAATAGAAAACAAGCTGATTACTGTAAAAAAAATATTTATAAAAAATAAAACCAAACTTACCTGCACCCAGGGGACCAGTGATCAGTGATCCAGTGAGCTCCTCTATGACTTCAGTCAGCTGATCGCTGGGATCCTGCTATGTGACTCCGGCAGCTACTTGTGCTGTAAACTGGCTTCTCAGTATACTGTACAAGTGAGATCCCTAGAGCAGCAGACCCTGACATCAGTTGACAAGAGTCACAAAAGAGCTTCCGATTTACCCATCACCATGCAGGTAAGTGTCAGATTAGTGGGGGAGAGTGGGGAGATTGTGGGAGAGGGTTGGGGTGCAAAAGAAGGGAAAAGGGAATCAGCAGGCGGCGCATACGCAGTCACACTCTCAGGGTATTTTTTGTGAAAAATACCCTGAGAAGTGCATGGGAGAGATTCACAAGGACAGAGCTTTCTCGCAAGCTCTATCCCTGCATGTGATATATCATACACCTTGCGATGTATTCAAATATTGCATTGCAATTTTGGTCACATTTATCACATCCGATCCGCATCTGAAATCAATAAGGGAATGGGACATGACTCCAAGAGGCACAAAGTACAAACTAATAGAGGACAATGAAGTCTGTTGAAAACAATGCAGGCATAGTGATATATCAAGTCCACGGGGAGCTACAGCATCCAATCAGTGGATCAAATATGATTCACAATTATTTATTTATTACAAGTTATTTATATAGCACACACATATACTGCAGTGCTTTACAGAGCATAATTGGCCATTTACATCAGTCCCTGCCACAGAGGAGCTTACAATGTATATTTTCTACCACATACGCACTAGGGCTAATTTTTGTTGGAAGACAAATAACCTTCCAGTATACAGTATGTAGTGCAGACATATTCCGCAACCCTTTACATAGCATTTTTGGCCAACATTGCAAAAACTGGTTTAATCTATCACCCCCTTGAATTTGGTGGTGTTGGTTAGGGGGCCTTGAGTGTGTAAGAGCCAGAATTGGAGAAATTGTGCATGTTAAGTGCCCATCACCATCTACTAGCATTTTGGCAGAGTATATTGATGTTGTCTTGTAATTACCAGACATTATGCACTCAAATGTGATATCATTTGACAGAGTGGATTCTATGCTTTTAAATAAGAGTGCACTTTACTTTAAGGAAGCCAGCATGAGACCAGTAGTCCCCCATATCTGGACTTCATAATGGTTTTTCATGAACACCAAAGTCTGTGGGTGACAGAAAAGGGGAGATGGAGTACAGTACTTTTAATTATACACTATCTATAGAACACAGTGGGTGATTTCTAAAAGGGCAACAAGCCCTTTTTACTTTAGAAAATAGGTGTTTTTACTGGCAAAAAGGCATGTTTTCACCTTACCTTCAGTTTTAAATGGCTTTCCACCATTTATAATTCCTATTAGGAGAGATTATTTATGAATCAGTGAGGTGGCACTCCCTATTCTACTTTGAATGATATTACCAGAAAAGAATAAATAAATTTAGGCATAGCTGTACTATTTAAATTATATTTACTAGTTTATAAAAAATAAGGTACTGGTTAATAATACAAATGCCAAATGTAACATGGGATATAGAGATGAGGATTCCAGAGAGGCAGGTATTCAGTAAAGCAGTGTATTTTAATGGCAGAAGACACTGCACTTAGCATACATGATCTTAGTCCTGGACACACACAGGCATATAACACAAATAAACAACTAAACATAAAAGTCCCTGACACTCCTCATGTTTAGTAGTCAGCAGTGGCTTGAAGCCACAAATCGGCCATTCTCTCCCAGCATAGCCCTTGGTCACTGGCAATACAGACACTTAGTCTTAGTACCTGGCCGCTAGACAGCATCAGGGCCAAGAGCATCAGGTGTCTGAGAGTTTTAAAATCTTCCTCTGCAGCTCAGTGATGAGTTGTAGCTGGGCCAGTGCAACTGTGAAAACATGGAGTTCCACACCTCCCTTGCTGCAAACTCGAAAGGGTTATCTCTAGACTCCTTTGGAGGGAGCTGATCCCACAGGAATGTGGGCAATTTATATAAGAGACAACCCATCTCACCACACATCCTCCCTCTTGCACTTTTCTCTTCGTCACAACCAAGACCATTCAGCCTTTTCAAACTTTTAGGACAATGTGTCCGCATTTTTATGCTAAACCCCAGGCCAATGCTGTACGACAAACTTGCATTGTTGGGGGGTCAAGAACTAATGTGTAACCCTGGGGTTGACCTGTTTGTTAAGGTGCATTCACCGCAAGGGTGCGTGATCTGTGACTAGGATAAACTCCCTTCCTAGGAGATAATACTTCAGGGCTTCGACTGCCCACTTTATTGTCAAAAATTTCAGCTCAATTATAGCATACTTTGTTTCAGGGGGCAACGATTTTCTACTTAAGTAGAGGATTGGCTTATCTTCTCCCATTATGGACTGTGACAAAACAGCTCGTGGAGGCGTCAGTTTGCAGGACAAAGGGTTTTTGGTAATCAGATGCCTGCAGAACTGGTTTGGAACAAAAAGTCATCCTCATATCTTCCCAGGCTGCTTCAATTGTTTTGGTCCAAATAATTTTTTCTGGTTAAACCTTCAAAAGGGTTTCCGTCAGTGGTAATGCTTTTGACGCAAAATTTGAAATGAATTGGAAGTAAAATTCTACCAACCCAAGGAAAGTTCTCATCTGTTTCTTGTGGAGGGTCTTGGCCAGGACTGATTTGCCTCCACTTTCCACAGTTGGGGTTACACTTGCCCATTGCAAATCACATACCTGAGGTAATTGGCCTCTGAAAGTCTGATGGCACACTTGGCTGGATTAGCTGTAAACCCACACTGTCTTAAGCTGTCTATCACTTTCTGGACTTTGGGCAAGTGTTCTTCCCAATTTTCTGTTTAGATGACAATGTCATCTAGATAGGCTATAGCAAACCCCTGGTGTGGCCTCAACAGGCAATTCATGGCATGCTGAAATGTTGCTGGTTCCCCATGAAGGCCAAAATGAAGCATTTTATACTGATACAGGCCAGCAGGCATCAAGAATGGAGGCTTCTCCTTGGCAGTCTCACTTAGAGTAATTTGCAAATATCCCTTTATGTGGCCTAGGGTCATAAGATACCAGCTGACTGCTAGATTTTCCAGTAGTTCATCCTCCTGAAGCAGTGTGTATGCGTCAAACCTGGAAACCTGATTCAGCCTCCTAAAGTCATTGAAAAAACATATGGCTCCTGATGGCTTGGGGACCAACAGATTAGTACTTGACCAGTTACTTCTGGACTCCTCAATGACCCCAAGTTGAAGCATCTCTTTCACCAACTGCTTGCTGCTACATCTCAGGGATGGAATATGGTTGCTGCTTTACAACCGCTCCTTCAGGTGTATTTATCTCATGCTCTATTGAGGCAGTGCACCCTGGCAGGGGAGAAAACACATCCTGATTATTGCGAACTAAGGCTTTCGCTTATTTTCACTGTTCTGCTGACAAGTTGTCTGGCAAGGGAGAAAACACATCCTAATTAATGTGAACTAAGGCTTTTGCTTCTTTTCACTGTTCTGCTGACAAGGCGCCCACCAGCAGGACTTCTGTAGGGCCAGGTGAACTAGAGTGGCTCCAAGAACCTGAGAGGTAGCGGTTTCCAGCACATCCTTGGTAACATCTGTATTGAGTACAACATATCTGCCAATACTTTTGTCTGGCTGCAATCAGGCAAAGTGTTGCAGACTAGTTTCCTCAGACATTTATTGCACAGAGGTTTCCTCTCCAAAGAGGACTGGCCATGCTTTTCTACTCTTCTCCCTTTTCCAAGGTAGGGCCTTGGAGACTTTACTTTGGCATTGTCTCTGTGGTTCCTTCACAAGCTCAATAAATCCTGGGAAATTGTGTCCCAATATGAAAGTATATGGGTGCTTAGGACCAACCGTAGTGACCACCTCATACGTACGCCCCTTTAGGATGAGGCTCACTTGCACCTGGGAGAAGTTTTCTGTGGATCCATGAATACAGAGTACTTCAACTAACCCTGGCACCTTTTGTACTGATCATGATTCACTCACTCCCATAGTCTATAATAGCTGGGAATTCTCTGCCATTCAGTAACACAGTATCCCACATTAATGGTGGGTCTGGAATCCAGGGGTACCATTGTGCAAAAAGTGGGGTACATACCACCCATATTAGCAACTCCACACTCCATAGGCTCTGTTATTTTGGGACAGTCCTGCCTTACATGACCTGTCTTTCCTCACTTATAGCAAATGACCCTGGCATCTCCAGCAGTGTTTATTTGAGGGGGGTAACAGTCAGGGTCACATGCCAATGGGTCACCTATTCCCTTGTTTGTTTTCTGGCATGTTTGTCATATTTCTTGCAGTCTAATACTGTAATTAATCCCTCTAAATTCTGAGGATCAGTGTGTGTGACCCAGCTCTGCATATTCCGCCCTAGGGTTCTTATACACTGGTCAATAACCACCATCTCTATAATCTGAGTGGCAGTATGGTCTTCTGGCTGGAGCCAACTCCACCTCTGTATGGTGATTTCTTCAACCTGCTTCAAAATAGGGACCCCCAGTATTGGGGCCCATTCATGGACGCATTGCACTTTCCCAGAAGGAGTAAGACCTGACCTGGCCAGAATAGCACTTTTGACTAGGTCATATTTCTCTGCATCAGCAGAGGACAAATCCGCATAGGCTTTCTGAGCCTCACCAGTGAGATAGAGGGCAAGTATATCAGCCCAATTATCTGTTGGCTACTTTAATTGCTGTGACACCCTCTCAAATATTAACAAATACTCCTCTGGGTCATCTGAAGATGACATTTTCTTTAGATGCCCAGTACCTGTTGTGCCCATTGACTGGATCAGCAGCTGCAACATTTGTTCCTCTGTCTTTTGGTGAAAGGCCAACAAAGTTGCTATAGTGCAAAAAATGTCCTCCATTTTTACAGTAGGAGGTGTATACATGAGCCGAGGTTCTTTTGTATAAGAGGAATGACAAGCAAGTTTACACAAATAAATATATTTCTTTCTTTCAGCAAAGCAACTGTTATTCAATTTTAACACAAAAAAAGAAAACACTGCTTTATTTCTTCAGCAATGAAGGGGTTAAACAGAACTCAGGTTAAAAAAATGTTTTTTTCTCTTTCAGCACTGCAGTGCTTAATTAGACCTCAGTATGTGTGTTCTGTTCAAACAACAGGTGAACTTAATTATACAGCATGAATACTAGCTGGTGAACATGCTAATCAGCATTTTGATATGTTTAAAGCTGGCCATCCACTATACAAGTACCATGTTTTAATTTCAACCAGCTAGATTGGACAGATATCTGACAGATAATTGTATAGTGGATGGCTAGCTTTAAGCACCTTAGTAAAACAAAGGAAAGTAACTTTAAAAAAAAAACCACACAAAATAGCTTTCGCACAGACACAGTGTCCTTAATATAAATGCGGTTTTTCTGGTTCGCCAACCATACTCATGTATACCGACCATTCTGCCTGGTCAGTTCCTTTGCTACGCTGTAGGCATCTAGTAATTGCGCTGCATCACAGCAGTGCAGATCCCTGTATGAGCCACTAAATGTAACATGGGGTATAGAAATGAGGATTCCAGACAGGCAGGTATTCGGTAAAGAAGTGGCATTTAATGGCAGCAGACACTGCACTTAGCATACATGAGCTTTGGCCTGGACACATACAAGTATATAACACAAATAAACAACTAAACATAAAAGTCACTAGCACTCCTCATGCTTAGTAGTCAGCCAGTAGTTGCAGCCACAATCATCTATGCTATCCCAGCATAGCCTTTGGTCCCTGGCACTATAGACACTTTGTCCTGGCCACTAGACAGCATCAGTGCCAAGAGCATCATGGGTCCTAGTGTTTTAAACTCTTCCTCTGCTGCTCAGTGATGAGTTGCAGCTGGGCCTGTGCAACTGTGAAAACATGGGGTTCCACAACTCCCTTGCTGCAAACTGGACAGAGTTCACTGTAGACTCCCTTGGAGGGAGCTGATCCCACAGGAATGTGGGCAATTCATGTGAGAGACAACCCCTCTCACCACACAGGATAGCCAACCCATACCTCCACTTGAACTACTTCTTTAAAATCTCTCACTACTGGGTAAGGTCAGGGAGAATGTCATGTCAACCAGGAAGAGGGACATTTGAAAAAAGTTTAAAAGGAAGAAATGGAGCAACACTGGTGACCTACAGTGGCATCTGTGTGATTAACAAGCTCCAAAAGAATCTTTAAAAAGTTTAAAAAGCAAAAAAGATATATATTATTTTATACTATTAGTTTTGGACCCATCATATAATGCACATGACAGAGACTTGTCAGTCATCCTTAGTTATTACACAGACTATTATACTAGTAACACAGCCCTGCATATGCTGTTAACTCACCCCAGATTCACCCCTGCCATGCTATATTACACTGTGTTCGCGTTTCTCCCAGCAGATCTGTCTCAATACTGTTGCATTTGGTCCAGCTCCAACTGTGCATGATGGGAATGGACAGGTCATCGTAGATTATTACAGATATAATTTGTTATTTTACATACTCTGCCCCTGAAAGAAAAAAAAGTAATAATATATTAAAATACTGAGCTTGAATTTACCTAAACAAATTATTATAATCTCACACTTTCTCAAATACAGTACTGGTCATGGTTTATGTAGCCGCATATTCTTTCTATGCCCCAGCATAAACTTTGCGATGACTGCAGTTACTGTGAAAAAGTATGTGCCACTTCATACTGCTCTGCACAGCAGGACAACACAAAGATGTTGCAGTAGAAAACTATCACTGTGGATTTTCCAGGCTACACAGATCAGTAAGGAGTTGGCTGGAACCATCATTCCATGTTAAGGCCATGCTCCTACCCTGTGCTTGTGTGAGGGGGAACAGTCTATATCTTTGCCCATGGTGCTTAAATTTACAAGTCATTTGATACAAACTTTTGGATCCACCCTTGTACATTACATTATTCATCTGTACTACGACCTTCAATTTCAAATTGATACCAAAATTGCTTTATGGAAAACATATTTTATCATTTTCTTGGTAATCCTCTTGTTCTATAAATGAAAAAAAAATTCTAATATGCTTCCATGTAATAGTTCCTGAGCTGAATTTCTATCATTTACACACCGTTACTCCATTACCCACCGTATTGTGGATATAATTTTAACATGCTAATTTGCATAGCTAAATGAAATGAAGAAAAAGGCTTTGCTGGACAAATATCAAAAATTACACAATCTAGCAAAATAAATAAGAAAGGCAAGGAGAGGAAAATGCTTGTATTTTACTAAGTCAATAATCTTATCTAATAAAAGTAATAACTTTCTATTTTTAAATCCTCACAAAGATCATCAAAAGTATTAACAAAGAGCAGATGGGTCACACAGGCTTTTATAATCAATTTTCATCTGCAGGTTCAAACGTAAGCATTTTGCAATGCCTAATTACACTTCCAGGCCAGTGTTTTCTTATTAAAGGTTCTGTGGATATTTTATTACAGTTTGCAATTAGTTGTGGCATTATATTTTTGCTGTGCATCTGCATCAAACATAAGAAGCATGTAAATCACAATGTCAATTGCGAACCTGCAAAGTTTCACCTGGTGCCTCTGGAACGTCTGATTACATCATATTGCCTAAAGAGTGCAGCTGCTGTGGGGAAGCAAGTGAGGTGGCAACACAATGGATGCAGAACTAACGAGCATCACAATCTGGTACATACAGTAGAGTGTAATCGCTTTGTATAGCAATGTTAAGACTCTCTCTACATAAGTTTTGAATTGACAACATTAAAATTTTCATCCGAATAGTGTATTTATAGGTCAGCTAGTTGCATGTTTAAGAAATCACTGTTCAATTGGAAGAATTAATATTTGTTAATGGTATTTTATTTTTTTTCTCAGTTTACTTTTTAGATACTTGCACAAAGCTATCGGAACAGGGGGGCAAGGGGGTGGTTTGCCTCCCCCCAAACATTTCTGAGGTGCCCATGGAGTGGCGGCCATGGACGGTCAGGCTGCACAGCCCCTGCACTACATGGTGTAATGTGAGGTCTTTAACTTAAAATAGCACACATTAAACCTCATCCTTCAGGCAGTGCAGGGGCTGTACAGCCTATTGCTATAACGCACACCCCCTGTCTTTTGCTCCCTGATGGACCTGCCTAGCCTTCCTCCGTCATGCCAACTTACTCCTATGCCCTGCTACCAACCTGCCTCTATCCAGCAACAGGTACATTGGAGGGAAAGAAGGTGGAGCACCAATATTCAATTATATCTTGCCCACCCCGAATTAAATTGTTCTGATGACCCTGTACTTACATATACATTTTCTAGTCAATTATTATTGGAGTTGGAAGCTGGAGAGTGTTTCATAAACATGTTTGACACCAGGGGCATGCAGTCATGGTAGGCAGAACCTCCTCTGTCATACTCCTGAGATTTGAAATAAAAAATATTAGAGTAAGAAACATCTTAGTGTTTATTGTAATCATTTTTATAATTAAAACTTATCAGCTTTGTGGAGCTCTCTGGGACTGGGGGGAGACTAGAGATGAGGCAGCAACAGCCCAGACTCGCTTCTGTATAGTCAGTCTGCAGAGCTGGGGCCACCCCATGTGCAGTAAGCTACAGAAAAAGAGAGCTAATAGAGGCATGCCTCTGAGTATTGGGAGCATGCCTTGAGCACTGGTGAACACCTTAGATGTGCCATGTGACCAGGAAGTGCACTGCAGTGTTTAGAGATCGGAGTTCAGTCAGCAGCAGCAAGAGAAGACATAGTGATGCAGGTAGGAGAATCAATGGACACTGAAGCTTAGTGTAATGTAGTGAGGGGAGATATTCAGTGAGTAGGTGGTGATACAGGCTCCCAGCAATCAGACCCCTCTCCATGTGTGCCTCCCCAGCCATTGACCACACCGCACATCACTGTTACTATTACCATTACAGTGCATGCACAAATCTCCAGGAAAATGGCAGCCCCCATTTTCTCAGTGATTTCTGCAGCACAGATAATAGACTCCAGATAGGGAAGTATAAAGTATGACTGCTGCATATGCAGTGTGAGAGAGTGTGCACAGCATATCCTGCACCCATTATAGATACGGTCGTGGTTTGATATAACAACATTTATTTAGATACTGTATATGAACAACAAAGACCTAGGGCAGTGTTGGCTAACCTTGACACTCCAGCTGTTATGGAACTACACAATCCAGCATGCACTGCTACAGTTTTGCTATTAGGGCATGCTAAAACTGTGGCAGGGCATGCTGGGATATATAGTTCCACAACAGCTGGAGTGTCAAGGTTAGCCAACACTGACCAAGGGTATATTTACTGCATACAATTTATTCAAAGATTCATGTTAGGGTTTTATTTTAAAAGAAAGCATATCAATAAATCATAGTGTGTTTCCAACAATCGTCTTCCCCTAGGGGCTGGCATGAGGCACTTCATGTCAGCCCCTAGGGGGAGGCTGCCATCATTCCTGTTGAAAAATTAAAAATCAGGTCCTGTCTATTTAAAGCCTTCTCTGTGCACCATTCAGTGCCAGAGTATTAGGATTCATATGATTGATCCAGAATACTGGTTGCTTTGTTTGATTTTGTCTCTCTGTTAATGGCCTCTGCTTGCACTACCAGTTATGAATCTGTGCCTGTGGTCCTGACCTTTGCTATGCCTGAGCATTCTTTAGGTTTCTCATTCTGTACAATGCTACATTAGTGACAATAAGGAGACAGACAGAGCACCATGACCTCTGTGCTCCTGCCAGCTTAGCACATACCACTGTGCTGTGGTTACTGGAGAAGTACAAGTATGATGAAAAAGCACCTGGCCACATCTTTCACTCCATAAAGAAGTACCAGCACTACATTTGTATTAAAAAGTTGAAAGGCTGTTGCTGCTCATGTTGGAGAAGCTGCACCCCTCCACCAGGCAGCTAAAGTCTGATGCCAAACAGCATACCTGAATAGTGATCTTGGACCAGGTCTGGTCTCCATAATCCCTGTGCTTGGCCCCACATCTGGCCCTTATGAGCCTGAGCCTGAGACAGCTGAGACCAATGGTCCTGGTTCCTCACCCCAGCACTAAATAACAAAGCTTCTGCTGCACCAAGCCACATCTTACAATAACCCTGGGGAAAAATATTTAAAAGAAAATAATTTTAAATAACTTTTTTTGAAATACAGAAAAAAAAATTATTAAAGACATTCTGCTGGTCTTCTCCAATTAATACTAAAGAGGTAAAATATGAAGTTGATATTGTATAAAATGAATATGTATCCAAATGTTTTAGAAACACATTTTCATGCAATATGTAAACCTAATTGTGTAACTGTCTCATCCCAAATTATCATAGTTTAGCTAATCAATTATAATGTGTTTTATGTCCAAAGATCAAATGGAACAAATTATATGAGTTTTTTAACATGAACTATTATATATCATTTACAAATCAAGTATTGTTCTGTCACACATTCTCTGAAGCTTAACTGCTTTTCAGTGTCTGAATAATCAAGGTTAGCATTGTCTGCCTTCTGCACAGCAATTTTGACCTCCTCTTCCTAAAACACCCTACTCTTAGTTTTGGTATTATGAAAAATTATGCACAGAGCAAGAATGTTGAATACAAAATTTTTCAAATGAAATTTACTACAAACTGGTGAAGCTCAAAAGTCTGTTCATTGACTAACCTGGTGAAGATATGTGTATGTATTGGCATAGCTATAATGGGTGCAGGATATGTGGTGCACACAGTGGGACCTACACTACACATCCTGCACTCAGTTAATATCTATCTATTTTTTGCACAGGTTGGGTATGATATCCCAATGGCTGAGTAACCATTGGGTGAAATACTGATGCCAGAATCCCGATGCTAAGAGATCCCAACAGGGGCAGGTAAGTATACTAGCCCTACCCCTCTCCCCCCTAACCCTCCTTTAGTGGTGCCTAACCATTCCCCAGGAGGTGCCTATCCCTAACCTACCCCCAGTGGTGCCTAACTCTAAGCCCCCTCCCCATGGCCTAACCCTAACCTCCTCAGGTTGTGCCTAATTGTAAATTCCCCCGGGGGTGTCTAAACCTAACCCTCCCCCTTGCAGCTAAAAGCTAAGAGGGGCCAACTAACCTTCATTCAGGAAGCCACCTGTCGAGATTCCGGCAACGGGATCTAGACGGGTTTCGGTATTTTGATGCCTGTCTTTAGTCCCGTGTCGGGATTTAGACAGATGGCTTCCTGGCCGTAGGTATATCAACTACATCCCCTGTTTGCACATGTGCTGTCTTCATGAAAATCTCTGGAAAGATGGTGCTGGCCACAGGTGGTCAAACCACCCCTGTGTTTATGCGACCTGTTGCAATGTGACTGGATTTAATAAATGTCTGAGGAACCAAGTTCAGAAATGTAAAAAGTTGTCTCCTAAAGGTAGCAGAAACACTTTTGAAAAAAAAAAAAACCATCTGGAAGCCATGCATCTGCACCTAGCATAATTACCAAGATTTCATCAATGGTTTCATCACAAAAAAATCACGTGTTCTGCCTTGGATTTGGGAAACAATGCCATAGATGAGTAGAGGAGCTAGAAATAGGCAGGACATTGATGAAATTTAAATATTTTGGATTCTGAAAAAGTAATGTTAATGTCTTCCCTATTTCTTCCCTTGTGCCCATATGACATGCAGAAAACCAGCAAAGTTATAAAACTACTGTTTTATGGGCACAAGGGATTTCTCATTTATTGGATGTGAAATAAACTGGGTGAAGCGTGACCGTAATGCCCACTGTATCTGTTTGATTACTGAAATCAGTCTGGGTCATTTCTGCCACAACAGCATCTGTGGTCTAGAACATAGGTTCTCAAACTCGGTCCTCATGTTTTCCAGGTCTCATCACACAATTACAAGTTAGATAATTAGATTCACCTGTGGAACTTTTAAAATGTGTCAGTGAGCAATGACTACACCTGTGGTCCTGCTGGGTGGCCTGGAAATTGTGACCTGTTTGAGGGTCCTGAGGACCAAGTTTGAAAGCCACTGGTCTAGAAGGATCAGATGCACAGAAATATAACAGAAAATTTACTGAAAACTTTACTAATAAATTCTTACATTTTCAAAGAGAAAAAAAAGATTAGCGCTGCCTGATAGATTAGATGTCGGCACTGCAGAAAATTAATTCTTAATGCAAACAATATTGTTGCCATGATTTTTTCAGCAAAATGACTGATTTTCTAAGGTACTGTAGAAAACAGCAGACTGAGAATGAGCAATTGCTTAAGTGTAGCAACACTTATTTGCAAAGTAATTAGCTAAGCATAAACATTTGCGGACACTCAGTTTGCTAGCGAGATCTGTGTTAATCGATGTTAACACAAGAAAATGCCCATACTCCAACAGAAGCTGACTGCAAAACTTCCACAAACATGCATGATCTCAATCATGTAATGGCTACAAGGTTTTTCCGCAATTATCCAATTAGAATTTAATATGATGCTAATCATCATAATCATCATCACCATTGAGTATTTAGACCTGGACGGTAGCAGGTACAAAAGCTACACCTTGTAATTATGCATATACAGTATGTGCATTACTTTTTGGGTGCATTTGCATGAACACGCCTTTACTCTACTCTAAAAGTGCATACACACGTAACGATTTTGTAACCAACAATTTTCTTTCAGATTTTCTGTCAGATTTTCCCTTGAAAAAGTGAATGATTTTTTGAACTGTAATGAATGATTTTTTGAATGATGAATGATTAATGTTCCTTCCTTTAATGAAAATCGTCATGTTGGAGAGTCTGAAATGGACAATGAACGATAACTACAAACTACAAATGGGAGTGCGCATTTGTGATTATTGTTCATCGTTATCGCCAAATAGTTCAAAAAATCGTTACATGTGTATGCACCTTTAGGGGTAACTTTACTAAGATGGGAGTTCTATTAAGAACGATGTTGCCCTTAGCAACCAATCAGATTATACTTCTCATTTATCTAGCACATTCTAGAAGATAATAGCTAGAATCTGATTGGTTGCTATGGGCAACATCACTTCTTAATAGAATTCCCATCTTAGTAAATTTACTTCTTAGGCCCGTATTGAATTTGGAGCAAAAAGCCGTTCTCGCGTGTTTTAGGCGAAAACTTTTCATCGATGACGTCATTTTCGCCTGTTTTGATTTTACTCCGTATTCAATCTGGAAAATTTTCCGCCTAGGCGGAAAGTCAATGCAATGTAATATGCAAAAAATATTTGCCTATGAATAGCAGGCGGAAAAAAGTGGAGCATTGGGGTTATGGGGTGCAATGTTGCGGGAACCCCTGTGCAGCCTTTAGCCAGTCCCTCAAAGGTAAACTGTGTAATTTAAAAAAAAAAAAAAAGGACACCCCAAAAAAATCAATTTGAATTTGGGGGCGAAAAAAAAATGTTGGGGGACAAAGTTATAAACTAGCGAACTTTACTTTGGGGGGTCACCAAGTATGCCCCAAGTGTTTTTTTCATTGCAGGGGATTGCGGCAGGTGGATTTTTTATGAGTTTTTCAACTTAACTTTAACAACTTTAAAATATGCTGACCCCCATATTCAAGTACCCCAAATTTGCTTGGATAAGTTATTTTCTGCAAAAAAACCTCCAGAATACTATTCTACACCACTTATACAAAAATGCTATTTAGCAGCCCGTTTAAAAACATCAAATACCTTCAGCAAGCCAAATCGGGAGTAACCATAGCTAATCCCCATGTCAGAGCATCTTTTGGGGGGTGTCAGGCTGATTTCCCCAAATCTGACATTACTTTCCTCTTGTTAAAGTTTTGCGGGGTCCTGTTTTCACCTACTTTCAAATTGAATACGGCGATACGCAGGCACGCACGCGATACATTTCCGCCTGCAAAACAGACGAAGTAGGCGAGATGTCTGGGAGGCGAAAAAGTATCGCGCCTCAGCTCAAATTGAATACGGGCCTTAGTCAGAACAACTATTACCATCTCTTTTCGACCTCTGATTGCATGTCATATGCACAAAGGTCTTCATTCATGCCTAGAAATCTCATGCAAGATACACTATGCAAACTGGCACTCACTCTGTATCAGTCCCAAAATTATTAATTCATAAAATAGCAAAACTAATGAGCAATTTTTACCATTACAAGCTTCAAACAAAATACACACTTCAACATATATAAAACATAATTAGTCTACTTATAATGTACAGTGTGCACATTGCAAAGTTGGCTGCTTTAATCCTAAATGCTAAGAATTTTCCAATCAATAGGTTATACGGTGTCATGTTTCTAAATAACATCAGTACATAGAATTTTATCTTACGACATCAAGCATGTTTTGTTTCTTATTATCTGCTTCTCAGGTTCCCTGCATTCTCTGATTGCCAATTCCAAGCACCTGCTCTGTGTTTTCTGTGCATAATGAAATTGTTTACCATACTGTAGATTGATCTTTTTTTAACAGATTTTTACTTGATGTTCAAACTGATAATATGAAACAAAACCAGTTTTAAAGTTTTGCATGGCAATTAGCCACAACACTGCATCACCATGTACAAAACAAACCAATGAGGAGCTGATCAATCATAGTTACAGTATGAAGAGTTGGTTTCAAATTCCTGCATTGTTTTTTCCTTATTTTTTGCTAAGAGACGCTTTAGTGCTAAGATTTCATTTCAGTCTTACTCTGTGCCCCTGTTAATTCATTTCAAATGCACAGTGGTTTAGAGAAGCGGGAGTACAGAACAATTGTGGCTTCATACTGTATCAGCAAACACCATTACAATCATTTTGTGCTTGGGAAATGTATTTTCTACAACATAACAGAAAATGTTCATATCGCTGGCTGATGTGTGTCCTGATGCTTATCTCAGCTGAAAACTCATAAAAGTTTAATACCTGATTACTCGCATCACAAAAATGGAATCAGAGGTCCTATAGCTGTATTTTGTGTGGACACTCATCATCACTTGACCCTGTGTAGACAGAAATCATTATTCTCAGCTAATGTCAGTTATAAAATACACCAAGCACTGTATTAACACATAATAGAAAATAGCTAAAACCACTGAGAAATGCACAAGATCCATAAACCTACAGTAACTGCATTTGAGGATGATAAACAATGAGGAATTTATAATATTGAGTAAATAGAGTTCACCACATTAGTAATATCCTTGGCCATAGCTCTATCTTTTGTCTTCTCAGTGGTCTGTTTTTTATGCTGCCTCTGTCATACTAAATATAAGTATTGTTTTTCAATGGTACAGATGTGTCCTCACTCACCCAACTTTTCTGTGCCATATGGTGTGAGACGTATAGCACGGCTAAGACACTCGCCACTGGTAGTAATCCATACTTTTCTACAGTACTAAGGATACTAGATAAATAAAGATGTGCCTTCATACACTGTGGCTTCAGGTCGTGGTAGACTAAGCCGCGCTAATCATCTTTCTTGCTTAAATTGTGCATCTTTATTGTATAAATAAAAGAACTGGTAGTGACAAAACTACTGATCAATTTGATGTATGACATTTGTACATCTTTGTGTGATTGAGTCTGAAACTGTATAAAAAGTGCTACAATGTAGTGGCCATGGCATTTTCTATTGCCAGGTTCCGTTGTACTTGATCTGCAAATTTGTATGTGTTTAAAACAAATTTGTGTGGGGTTACATTCACAGCCCATCATGTCTAGTGTGCTGTGAGTTGTGTTTTGCTACATCTGTGAAGCGAATAAGACACACAATTGCATCTTGTGTCTTGCACAGTATGATCTACAGAAGTTAGCTGTACTTTTTTTGCAAAAGAATTGGTATAAAGTTACAGATTAAATATAACTATATGTAGATCTAGGCATGTTGTGGGCTACTCGTATTGAACCTCAGTCTTTTACCTCTTTACCCAGATTAGTGACACAGTCACACACAGAAGCTACATGAAATGCCAGAATCAGTATTTAGGGTAACCCTACATTGTGCTTGTTTTGCATTAGTGGTACAAGTAAGACACATATTTTGTGAAAAAGACTCTGGCGGGATATATGATGACTTACTCCATGCTTATAAACTATGCACAACTTTGTATCACACTTTGTGTGTATTATATGGGCTGGGGTACTCTGAGGTGCTTGTAATGGAATATTTTGGCACTATTTAAGTAAATATTTATACATTTAAATAAATAAATGTAGCAGCCATCTGATTCAATATGTCATCTTCCTCAGTGTGCTGATATCTTAAAGCTCCATATACCAAATTGCTCATTGCGCATAGTTATATATCCACATACTGTCAAACTTTTTCCACTTATACAAATGAAATGTCCTGATAGGACTTAGCTAAAGAGAACATCCGATTAAAACAACTTTTCTGACTTGTTCACAGCATTTGCAGAGAAAATGTGGGAAAATGTGTGTGTGTGTGTGTGTTATGTCCTTTATTGCCTCTAAGGAAGCTGTCTATGACAGAGAAACACGTTAGGCAGAGGATCCTGCACCCTGCTACATTATTTGCTAAAATACTGCTACTATTTCCACAGGCTCCAACCGGGGATCACTGGCGAATCAGTAAACCATATTGGTTGACTGACAGCGCACTTCCCCTGATCTTAAACAGTACACCTTCTGATGAGAGAAAATAGATGGGTGAATGGAATGGCGCTGTCTGAAGCAGCTGGTTCAAGAGGAGTATGTCAGCTCCAAATAACGATGATATAAAAGAGAGAAAAGAGATTGAACAGTGCTAAGTGATTGACTGATTTTAAAGCAAATATATTGCACTCAATTTGTCTATAATGATTAATATTTAAACCATGTTACATATTGCACATACATAAACTCATACAGCTTGGATCACATAAGATAAACATTAATAAAAAATTGCAGCATAAATTTCTACATAATACATTCATATAGAGATACCGGGGCAATCCGGAAAACTGTCCAGCAATTGTCCAGCAAATAATGTTGCTATATTACCAGCCTTCTTAAGTGATCTGTCTTGGCTTGTCCGCCTAGTCAATTGTCGAAGTTGAATAATTGGCTGAGACAAGTTCAGTTTAAAATTTAATCGCCGCGACGCCATCTTGCGAATGGCCGCAAGACTCCATTTTGGAAATGAGATCGCAAGACACCATTTTTGTGGTCAGCCAATTCAAGTTATAACTCAGGAGCTAAGAACAGATGGCAATGTTATTGTTAACCTACCAAGGGCAACTGGAAAAACAAGCTTTCTGAGTAAAAGTAAATAAGAAGAGACAATGGGTATTTTTACATACAAATTGGGAATCCCTGGATGCAGATAAAGTATAGTTGTGGCAATTGTAATATAATATCTACACAATTGGATTTGTCTGAATCCTAGACAGAATGGCCCCAAGTTCCACAGTTTGAGGTGATAATACATCTGCACTTCACACAAGAGTCTGTGAGATCAAAAGAGGTTTTGTTTTCCTTTGAACACACAACAGGTGGGGGTCTGCTGACAGAGGGCATGTAGAACTACAACCCTCAGCCATCCACACTGCTGGATGTTCACTTCGTGTATGAGAAATTATGCACTTAAATCTCACCCATTAATAACTAGCATCCTTATATCAAACCCGGAATACTCACACACTACATATTCTCACACAAGGTTCCATTAGCATCAAATTGTATGATTCAAGTTGGTTAAGTTAGTTTAAATGCTAAGAAATAGAGGTTTTTGATATCTAAGGTATTATACATGATAAGCAAGGTGTGTTTTGTTTTGTTCTGATGCGTATGGTTTTTACAGAATCCCGGTGTTATCGGTGGAGAGATCGCATCATGCAAACTCAAGTTACGGATCGCAGAACTTACAAGCAACAAAATGTTTAGTTGATGGAATGTTACAGGAGGAGTTACCAGAAAGACTCCGGCTGTTAGAGGCAGGGAAAGTCTATTTGAAACAACCTGTTAAATGTGTCATTACATATGCTTCTCCTCTGGGAACCAATGAGATCAGCAGGAAGTTCCCCCTTTGTCCTGTTTCAGTCAGGGGGGGAATAAATACATGTGTCTGAACACTGGTTTGCCAGTTCATGCTGAATTTTGGGTGAACTGAGGATATCTAGTCAGAAGTCTATCTCTGGGTCCAGAGGCACAGCGTATGTATAACCGTACTTGGGTCTGTATTATTTCCTTTTACGCCTAACTTGTGTATGTATAGATTGCGTCTAACTGACTGTACTTTTACCTGAATAATACTTGTGCGTTGGAACCACAGATTCCACTCCTGTCTTTATTTGCGGTCATACTGCGTATGCAATTAGCGTTGTGTTTAGAGGTTTATAGGCAGGTTTTGTCTTAGAGGTTCTAGGCAGGTGAATTTTAGAGGTTTATAGGCAGGTTTTGTCTTAGAGGTTCTAGGCAGGTGAATCTTAGAGGTTTATAGGCAGGAATGTATTAAAAGGTTTATTTACAAATTCAACAGTGGGGGCTCGTCCGGGATATCTCACTATCTGATACACGATAACACTCGGTCAGTCCTCTCTCAGCAAAAGGGTGGAGGCGCCTTTTGGGAGATGCATTAGTCTTTCATTACCACAGTGTTGCTGAGAGCGTACTGCCGGTTATTGTGTAGAGGAAGCGCTGATTAGAATCCAGGGACAAGAGAGAAAATAAAAAAAGTTTTTTTTCTCTGTTGATAGAACCTTACATTTAGAGGGGTGCCACAGTATTGAGTATGCGGCTGAGATGCATTTTTGCGTACGCAGTTAAAAAGTCATTATACGCTTGTGTGGTAGTCGCATAATTGTGTATGCGGCCGGTCGCACAATAAGCGTATACGCACTTCCGGTTCTGCTGCCACGTGTTTGAACAAAGCCATTATGGTTTACATTTTTTTTCTATCTACCAATATCTGGATTAAACGTTTATTTTCTGCGCAGAGAAAAAGTGTGTAACAGTGAGTATGTGTTGGACAGTTAAGGGTATCGTATGATCCTTAAGGGCTAGGTGCAAGGGTTAGCCTAGGAGCTCGGTAAGCAGCTTACCATTCAGCACACAGAGCAGGTGTATGGTTTGTTATTTTTGTTAGGGACCAGCTCTCAATGTGACTGCAGTGTTCAATAAAATTTAAGCATTGTAGTTGAGCCGCACTAGGTGTGATTGTGAGCTGAGAGATAATAGGTGAGCAGGGCACATCTAGAAATTTCGTCCGTAGGCGAGCGGGGCGCATCTAGAAATTTTTTCCGTAGGTAAGTGAAAGTATCTTGATTGTCTTTCACCAGTTTAAATTTTTATTGAAAAGCGTAGGAGTTGTCTCAAAATGGGAGCCACGCAAACGGTAGAAATGTTAAGCAATGATGTGCTGCTAATGGAGGAATATGACGAGAAAGAGTGTTAGACCGTTTCCCAGAATTGGTAGTTTTGACAAAAATGTGTTAGATAATGTCCAGGATCACATCAGTATGGTGCGATCCCGAGAGAAAAAGATTAAGTATTTTGAATGTTTAAAAAATATGGCAGCATGAAGGGGATGCTTGGCTTAAAAATGTGCAAACGACGCAAACTAGCGTTGCAAACGCATTGCCAGAAAATACATCCGCGATGCTGAGTTGCAGTACGGGCGAGCTGCAAATTGGCGCGCACGGACATCAAAGTAGCGTCGTGGAGAGTATTGCCAGCAGTTCACGCTCACCTCCCCCACCTTATGTGGATGGAGGTGCAAGTACGGTTACCAAAATACCAATAAAAATGTAACATGTAATTTGTACCCCCTCTTAAGTAACCATAAAGAAAATGTTCATGATGCGGATGATGAGCCTATTGTAATGTCTGATTTTTCCCATGCTGTACAAATGATAGATGCTGCATCACCACAATCACGGGTGGTGCCGCCATCTCCAGCGGTAACAGCAAGGGAAGTGTTAATACACTCGGCACCCATTGAGGAAGTTATTAATACCATACGTAGCAGCAGCAGGTTAAACCCCCAGCCAGGTAACCAGGTCAGAGGTAGCAACGCTGCCGGTCTGCATCCCATTCGGACAATAACTGTTCCAAATGGAAATGCAGATGCAAACGGTGTAGTGCCCACGAGGGAAGTAGTAATGCATTGTCCATGGACAAGAGCAGAACTGAATTCCATCATAAATGATTTCCCCAATCCCAAAAAGGAACTAGCCAAATGTCAAAGATTTTTGAGAAATTTGGGTAGTTCTCATGAGCCCACTAATAAAGATGGGCGTGTGGTGTTAAGGGCCTGCCTGCCACACAATAACGACATGACAAAATTTATCACGGACTGTGTATTGGATGGCGACGTTCCCTTAACAGACCAAGTAAACCAAGGTAACATTATATTTTCCAGTAGTAGTTAACTGGAACAAAATCTTCACAATCAAACAAAAAGAGAGTGAAACTGCAGAAGAATATTGCGACTGGGCTCTGCAGGCTATCACCCAGTACACTGGGATAGAAGATATTAAAGATAGCACTCACCACAGGGGAATGATAGTCACGGTACTCATGGATGGTCTGAAAGACGATTTAAAGACTCGGGATCAGACCTTACAGCCTGGCTGGCGGGGACTTACAATAGATAACCTCATAGAGTCTGCCATAGAACATGACAAAAACATCTCAAAAAAGAGGGAGACCCAGAGCGAAAAATTAATGGCTGTCAGTATACAAGCTCTGGTGAGAATGACATTAACATCACAGCCAACCGACACACCTGCACCCATACACACACCTGCACCTGAACAATTACACGTCCTCACCAATCCCACACCACAGCAAACACATCCTTACCCCACATATCATACACAACCACAGGTCCCATACTCATATCCCCCACAATATCCTTACCCTCCCTATCCTTACCCATACCCACCACCTTTCCCTCTTGCTCAAATCCCACAACAATCTTTTCATCCACCCCGTTCAAAATTATGTTTTAACTGTCACCAAGTGGGACACAAAAGTAAGTACTGCAAAGCGAAGAACACCACACAGGAGCACGAGTTTCCCATGAGTTCATAGGTAACCCCAGTATCTTCTCCCAGGCCTTATATGACTGTTTATAATCTTTTCAACCTATCAATGGATCTGTTCTAATGTAAAATGTGGATGATTTATTGTTGTATTTTGGGTCATGTTTAAATGATATTAAACTGTTGTGCTTTAGCTCCCACTCATAGGACACAAGGTTGCTAAGGATAAACGGCAGCCATGCCAGGCTGAGGTCGACTACTCGGAATACTATCCAACCCAGTGGCACAGGCATTATTTAGAGCAGTAGCTATTGATAACAAGATTTAATTGCAGGAACCTGTATGCAGATACTATATCCGTAGAATTATTAAAAATGATAGGGGGACTTATTTTATAGGTGACGTTTCCAAGAACATGTGTAAGATGATTGGTAACAACACTGAGATTATCCCAGATTGTCTTTTCCTTTATTTGCCCCCCTTTGAGATACTGTTCAAACAGGCAGCCTCATGTGAAAATATGATAATGAGGTTACTGTGCAGGGTCTCACGAAGATGAATGAGAATAACCGAAATGTAAAGTGTTATTAACTAACATGTCTAATGCAAACTGTCATGATGTCAAAATCTGGAAGAATTTGTTATGATCCAAAAAATTTTTAGCTCAGATTGTTTGACTGATCGGTGGAAAGGTCTGTATCTGACAATACAGCATCCTCAAAGGGTGGCTGGGGAAGATACATGGGTCCATTCCACTCACTATAGGGAGGTTAACCAACCGGTGGAGATACAAGGCAGAGACAAGGCCGATAAAGTGGACCTGTTGATTGTGAGCTTGTGCTGGAAGGATTAAAAAGGTGATGGTGAGATATCTGAGCTAAAGAAATGTGTAGATCAGTGCTTCCAGCAATGGAGTTGTCTGCTGTGGTCATCCTAGTTCTTTTTCTTTCCAGAGTCTTTGTCATGATGACCTGTTTGGGGATACTCAGTGTCTGTGATGGGGGACCGATAAAGGAGATGTGAGCTGATGGCAGAGCTGATGGAGTGGAGTCAGGAGGAGTGCAATGCCAATCAGGGGAGATTCTGACCAATTTTAGTATTGTAATTGTTATGTTATTTGGGAAAAATACTTCCAGAAGTTATGACCCTCACACATGTTGAAATGTTGGGAATAAATAAAAAACACACTGTCACCATATCTTCACACACAACATGAACACAGAGGCAAGAGAAATATGATACCTGGTGATATGCATAAAGCCGCTCAGTTAATCAGTGAGACAACTGGCTACCAAGTTTTAGTTGCCCAGGATCCCACCAGAATTGCTAGGGGTACATTAAATTTTAGATATATCCAGGAACTTGCTAAATTAATAGATAATATCACCGAGATGTACGATGACACATTCAGGTACACAGGGAGAGAATTGCAAGCGTACAAGAAAGAACTAGTGCAACACAGGCTAGTGTTGAAATATTTAACTGCTGTTACTGGAGGGTATTGCGTAATGTTAGCCACCCAATTTGGAGTAAAGTGTTGCACTTATGTCACCAATGATACCAGCGACCCTAAGGAGGTGATAGACCAGAAGATGGATGAGATTCTGCAGCTAAAGTGGGAATTTCGTAAGAACCATAACGCATCAGTTGGCTGAAGCAGGGGAAAAGATAGAAGGATGGGTGTCATGGCTGAACCCAGTGAAATTGTTCTCGGGTCTAGGAGAGTGGGTCCAGGAAGTGGTCGCCAGCGTAGGCAAATTCTTGATCCTTATACTGATTGTCATCATAGTAATTGGCATATGCGTCCGGTGTGTTTCTATTGTGTTGAAGTGTGGAAAATGTGAAAACAGAGTGAAACGAAGGGATGAAACTATGATGGTGGTCAGAAATGATAATATGTATACCGAGGTAGATACAGAACTGCACTACAACCCTGAGCTAGGAAGTACCTTCATTTAAATGTATAATATTTAGACATGCATAGAAGATATTATTGAAATATTATTTATAGAACACCCAGACAATGTAAAGTCTCAAATTCCCCTTCAAAACTACTGTTATAAGACTGGTGCATCCCCACATCTGTCACATGATCTCCCAAGATCCGCGGTGTGCGTATAATAGTAGTTTTATGCCCCTGCCTAGAGACACATTGTTGATGGATTAAGAACCACCTTGTGCCATCCCATGATAACACCAAATAATATGTAAATGAAAGCCTAAATTAAATTATAATAGCAGATTGTGATAGCATGTTGTTTGCTATCAAAGGGTGGACTGTCGAAGTTGAATAATTGGCTGAGACAAGTTCAGTTTAAAATTTAATCGCCGCGACGCCATCTTGTGAATGGCCGCAAGACTCCATTTTGGAAATGAGATCGCAAGACACCATTTTTGTGGTCAGCCAATTCAAGTTATAACTCAGGAGCTAAGAACAGATGGCAATGTTTTTGTTTACCTACCAAAGGCAACTGGAAAAACAAGCTTTCTGAGTAAAAGTAAATAAGAAGAGACAATGGGTATTTTTACATACAAATTGGGAATCCCTGGATGCAGATAAAGTATAGTTGTGGCAATTGTAATATAATATCTACACAATTGGATTTGTCTGAATCCTAGACAGAATGGCCCCAAATTCCACAGTTTGAGGTGATAATACATTTGCACTTCACACAAGAGTCTGTGAGAACAAAAGAGGTTTTTTTTTCCTTTGAACACACAACAGGTGGGGGCCTGCTGACAGAGGGCATGTAGAACTACAACCCTCAGCCATCCACACTGCTGGATGTTCACTTCGTGTATGAGAAATTATGCACTTAAATCTCACCCATTAATAACTAGCGTCCTTATATCAAACCCCGAATACTCACACACTACATATTCGCACACAAGGTTCCATTAGCATCAAATTGTATGATTCAAGTTGGTTAAGTTAGTTTAAATGCTAAGAAATAGAGGTTTTTGATATCTAAGGTATTATACATGATAAGCAAGGTGTGTTTTGTTTTGTTCTGATGCGTATGGTTTTTACAGAATCCCGGTGTTATCGGTGGAGAGATCGCATCATGCAAACTCAAGTTACGGATCGCAGAACTTACAAGCAACATGAGGCAACATTTATATTGACTGTGTGTCGCTAACATTGATTCTATCTGAATAGCAATTTTTTTACTACATTGTATCAAGATTGTAGCAAGTGCATGGATTTTCAAGTTTTAGAATACTGATAAGTGTCTAGAAGCATTTTTAGTCATACAAGTATTTTTTCTTAAACAGGTTGTATGTATTTTTAAATATTATGTCAACAATAAATTAGAAACATTTACGTTTAATGGTACATACCTACATGGCTCTCTTCAGTTTTTTGCTAGGTTTGCATCTTTGTCGACAGGATTGTGTAGACTTTTAGCGCCACTATTATATGTTTTTTATTTGGCCTTTATGCACGGCCAGAGTTCAGTAGCTGGGCTCAAGCAAAGTTGGCATGGTGGTGTAGTTTGACCAGTATTAGGTTTTTGGCTCTGTTTGATGTTTGTCAGGGCCAATAAGCCACGGAGTCTCTGATTTGAAATTTTGTCTTCCAGTGCCTAAAACTGCACTAATCTGAAGACACAGGTTTATATGTACCAGTGGGAGACAGGTAGAGCTCCAACAGAAGAGCAGTGAGTCACTGGATCAACTGTCAAACTGCACCTGCATTGACAGTTACCAGTTTACTCCAAGCACATTTTCATATGCCATGTTCTCCAATGTTGGTCTGCAATGTAAAAAATGAAGGCTACAGATGGACTCAAGGTCCATTCTTTAGCCCAAGCAATGTTGGATATTCTAGTTAGTATATAATAACTGCGCCCTGATCCTTAACTATTTTAACAGGTGACACAGTACAGGGGCTTCTACTGAGTAATGTTCAAGGTTGGTTCTCAGTTACTGGTAGCTAGTGGGGTGATACTGGAACAACAGTAGGAAAGTAGCCAAGGAAATCAGATCCAGAGTGGTAGTTTGACAAATGTCAATGCCGAGTTAGTCAGTCAGCCAGGCAATCAGGAATAGCTGGACTGAAGTGTATTTGCACAATAAATAGGCAACTACTGCTATTTGTTTCTAGTCTTAGATACCCCCAGATTGTAGGGGATTGATTGTAGATGGGTAATGGGTAGAGAGTATGTTCCATTCAAATATATGGGACCTTATTCAGAGTTGGACATAAATGCAAGTTGCAGCTTTTTACCCAATGACTTGGTGAAAGGAGTTGGAAGTGGTAAATGACCCCTAGATGCAAAGGCAACAGACACGTATAGTAAACATACCTATATAATCACTTTAACACTTTGCAAACTGGGGTGAAAAAAGATGCAATTTCTCTTTATGTCCAACACTGCTGTGGCCCTATAAGTGCACTGCAATTTCTTTGATCTTGTAGTGGTGAGCCTGGATAGTCCACCCAGTGCATTTCAAAGTGCAGGCCTACTCTCCACACAAACTACAAATGCATGTATTGTAGGTTTGCATGGAGACAGGAAAAGTGCACTTTGCAAATGACCAAACCTTTAATGAAAAGAAACATTGACATTCTCCCCCAATATACTCAGCAGTTTAGTGTAATCTTGTTTTGGTGAATCATGAGTATGAGTGGGAATCCAAACTGTCTCTATTACATTATTATTATTATCATCATCCTTTATTTATTTGGCACCACAAGTCTTCTGCAGCGCCTTACATAGTACATAGAGCTAATAAGTGAACAAGAAACAAGTAACTTACAGTACATTACAGTGCAGGACAAGGACACAATTTATATACATTGCTGCAATAGCGATTAAAGCACTCACAATAAGCAGCCAGAAGTTGGCAGTCATGTGTTAGGTTCCCTAATGGAGAGTAAGGAGTAGAAGAAAATGTAAAGAGAAGCACATGTGGGAAGAGGTCCCTGCTCATGAGAGCTTACATTCTAAAGGGGAGGGGCAGACAAACAGATGTGACACAGAAGGGGACAATAGGGAGGAAAGAGGATGAGGTTGGTTAGGATGAGTTCTGGAAGGCCTTGATGAAGTAGTGGGTCTTGAGAGCCCGTGTGAAGATTTGTAGAGATGTGGAGAGTCTGATAGGGAGAGGGAGAGCATTCCAAAGGTAGGGAGCAGCATGGGCAAAATCTTGGATGCGGGAGTGGGAGGAAGTCATTAGTTGGCAGGAGAGGTGGCATGCATTTGTTGAGTGAAGTGGACAGGCGGGAGTGTGAGGGGAGAGAAGGTCAGACATGTATGCGGGAGATGATTTGGTGAGAGCTTGGTAAGCAAGTGTAAGAACCTTGAATTGGCATCTGAAGGGGAAGGAGAGCCAGTGTAGGGCTTGAAGGAGGGGGGAAGCAGATGTAGAACATCTGGAGAGGAAGATGAGCTGAGCAGCAGCATTGAGAACCAATTGCAGTGGAGAGAGGTGAGAGACTGGGAGGCCAGCTAGGAGAAGGTTACAGTAGTCCAATCTGGAGATGACCAGTTAGTGGATGAGGGTTTTAGTGGCATCCTGGGTGAGGAAGAGTCTAATCCTGGAAATATTTTTAGGTGGAAATGGCAGGACTGCGAGAGGTGCTGAATGTGTGGTTTAAAGGAGAGGAAGGAGTCTAGGATAACTCCAAGACAGCGCACTTTGGGGCTAGAGGAGATAGTTGTGCCATCAATAGATAATAAAATTGTGGGAAGTGATGTAGTGAAAGAGGGTGGGAAGATGATCAGCTCAGTCTTGGATATGTTAAGTTTAAGAAAGCGCTGGGACATCCATGAAGAGACAGCAGAGAGACAGTTGGAGATACAGGTAAGGAGCTCAGGGGAGAGCGCAGGAGTGGAAAGGAAAATTTGAGTAACATATTGGAGGTCAAAGGAGTTTATGAGTTCACCTAAAGAAGATGTATACAGGGAGAAAAGGAGAGGTCCAAGAAAAGAACCTTGGGGAACTCCTACTGTTAGTGGAAGTGGGGGGGGAGAGGAGTCAGGAGAGGACACAGAGAAGGAACGATCAGAGAGGTAGGAGGAAAGCAAGGAGAGGGTAATGCCACATAAACTGAGAGAGTAAAGGATTTGCAAGGGGAGAGGGTGGTTTACAGTGTCAAATGCAGCAGAGAGGTCAAGGAGAATGAGAGAGTAGAGGCCCTTGGATTTGTCAGCAAGAAGGTTGTTGCTGACTTTCATGAGGGCAGTTTCAGTGGAGTGGAGAGAATGGAAGCCAGATTAAAATGAGTCATGGAGAGAGTGGGAGGAAAGAAAGGTGGTAAGGCAGTTGTAGACAATACGCTCAAGGAGTTTGGAAGCAAAGGGACAAGAGAGATGGTTCAATAGTTGGAAAGCATGTTAGGATCAAGGGTAGGTTTTTTTTAAGAATAGGGGAGGCAAGGGCATGTTTGAATGCAGAAGGGACAGTGCCAGATGATAGGGAGAGATTAAGGAGGTGAGCAAGATGGGAACAGGCAGTAGGAGACAGGTAGGAGAGGAGACGGGGAGGGATAGGGTCAACAGGGGAGGTGGAAGGAGGGTAGGACTGGAAGAGGGCCATGACTTTTTCTCCAGAAACAGGGGAGAATGATGTCAGAGTTGGTGAGACAGAAGGGGAGGGGTGGTCAGGGAAAGGAGGGGGAGTAGTGCTAATGGTCTGATGCGATATAATGTCCTCACGTATGGAGTCAATTTTAGATGTAAAGTAGGTGGCAAAGTCAAGGGCAGAGAGCAAGGAGGGTGGCGATGAAGGGATGGGCAAAGGAGGGAGTTCTAAGTGGCAAAGAGACGCCGGGGGTTTGAGGACTGGGAGGAGATGAGGTTCTTGAAATATGTTTGTTTGGAGAGAGACAGGGCAGCACTGTAGGAATAGAGAATACATTTGAAATAGAGGAAGTCAGCCTTAGAGCGTGATTTTCTCCACTGACGCTCAGCAATTCTTGAACAGTTTTGCAGGTATCTGGTGCATTTGGAAAGGGAGGAGGAGTTGGAAGATATAAAGGGGAAAGGATATAGGTGGAAGCAGGGGGCAGAACAGAGGATTAGGTAGAGACTGAGTGAAGGAGGGAGTTGACGAAAACCTTGTCATGGTGTTTATAAGTAAACAAGAGGAATGAAATTTGGAAATGTAAATTAAATATGAATGTAAGAGATTTGTAGAAATGCAAGTGATAAAACAGTGATGATAATTATGTATGCAGATTAACAAATTTGTCATAGGGAGGATTAAAAGTGGGGAGCTAATGTGTGCAGAATTTGAAAAATAATGCAGATTGTAAGCAGATAGAGGATGTGAGGCTAGACAAGAGAGCTAAGATAAAGGACAGTGTTTCCAAGTGGAAAGATGTAAACTGACATGGGAACAAGTACGATAAGCATTGAGATGTATGCGAGAATCAGAAGGCCAGCATTATTAATAGCACTAGAAGTGTTCTTACCATGACTGCACAGGGAGTCCAGTTGTAGCCTGAAACTTTAGACCATTGAGGATTGTTGTTTGATGGAACTTAGAGTTTTCTTCGGTTTAACGCAGGTCTAACGCTACAGTTTTGCACCTAAAAAAGACTGCACTTTGAAAAACTGCACCATCCAGCAAAGGTTTCCCAGCCTAAATACTGACACTTATACAGAGATGAAGGCAAGTGTTGACACTAATTAATGAAAACCCCCAATTGGCCATCCAAAAAAAGCTAGCAATAAAAATGGCTTAAGTCAACAAGGAACACATACCAAACATCTAAGGCAAGAAATAATTTAAGCCTTCACTTCAGTCAATAGACTGAGAGAATCCTTATAACAATTTAACTATAACAAATCATAAGGCATAAGAAACAATAGCATAAGGATTCAGTAAAAAATAAGCTAGTTACCTATAAGTATAATTAATAAAGCTGGCACCGGAGGTGGAAAATTCTGCAGTGAAATTCAATTATCTATAAGTATAATTAATAAAGCAGGCACAGGAGGTGGATAATTCTCCAGTCAAATTCATGGGAATACATGGGAACTAAAAATGATTGCTGGTGTGCAAAAGCATAATAAACACAAGGAAATGCATACATAAAATTAAATTAGATAAAAATCACATTGGATAAAAGCATTAATGTTTATAGTCTTTTGAGACTTTATGGGAGATGAGGTCGGGGTTTTGAAAGTCCAGAACTAGTCTGCAAACTAAGGTCTGCAGTATAATATCTGTCCCTACCTTACTGATGATGTGTTTGAGATTTACCTTCCAACAGGGTTGTTTGTCTTCTTCCTTGGCAGGGATCTGTTGCAGGCATTCAGCACTCCCTTTGACTAAGCAGTGGTTTTGCTTACCGCTCAACCTTGTACTGAGTAGTCAGTACTCCTATCCTTGAGAAAGGACTGACTTCTGTCCGTAATGCATTGGTAAAAGGAGGACAAGGTTGAGCGGTAAGCCAAATCACTGCTAAAGAGTCTGACATCACCATCTAGCTCTGCGGCCACACTGACTACCTGCAACAGATCCCCACCAAGGAAGAAGATGCTTTTACTTGTGTTTATTAAGCTTTTACACAGTATCGTTCATTTGTAGTTCCCAATTAAGCACCTTATATTGATCTGCTCTATACACATATACAGGTGCACGACACTTACTAAAATACAATCCTGTCTTATTTACTGTACATATGAAGCTTTTTATAAAATTTGCGACATGTGTCTAGATATTGGATTTTAAAAATTAAACTGTAATGTACAAAATGAATACCATTATAAGTATTTGATGCATAGGAATAAATAAGACAGAGCAAAACTAAATCACGTGGTGGTTTGAGCAAGGCCTCTTTCATATGTTTTCTACTTTTTGATGTACTGTAGGCACTATTTTTTTGTTTATGATGGAGGTAAGAATGGCTGTTTGAGTTGAGTTGCCATTGTTGCTTAAGCTGCCCATCCACTAGAAGACAGGCAAAAGACTGCACGATTATAGACATTGTAATCGTGTAGTCGTTTGTCTGTCTGTTTATTATGTGATGTGCCTACACTGAATGAGCAGTCTTCAGTGTAGGAACATCAACAATCTGCTAACATGCTGTCATCAGGTTGACCAGCATGTTTGCCCGATGATAGATGGTCTAAAATGACCAGCGGGAGCATTCATCGCTGGTCGTTTTAGACATTCTTCAAACAATTAATGAACAATTGAATGATAACAATGTCGTTATCATTCAATCGCTCAATTTAATCGCCTAGTGGATGGGCAGCATTAGTTGGGTGAACTATCCTCAGTCTATGATAAAGCACTTGACACCAGCCTCATAATATTGGGGGGTTGAACACCAATGTGTGAGTTTGGAATGTATGACTGTCTTATTTTATGTTGTCCATCACCATACTAACTGTAATAAATTAAAAGGAAATTGAATTATGTTAAATAAAATGTAACCAATTATTCAGTCAACTCCTGTTGTCCTTTTATTAAGTAAGTATTTTGAATACCTTTAAAGGGGTATAAGTACAAAAAATATCAACCATTAATGAATTAATGGAAAATAATTAGTCTTCACCAGCCCAGAGTGAGCAACTGTTAGTGTGATCTTCTACTCTGGAATGTTAGTAGAAGATCTCACTAACAGTTGCTCCTGCCTGGTTCTGCAAGTCTTCCATTGCTTGGCATGTCTACGTCAACAACAATATTGGAAAGGATTGAAAGTTTATTGGGTGAGGGACATTGGCAATACTTGTAAATATTTGACTAAGACCTACACAAGCAGCAGAGATGCTGTCCAAGCTAAGACCTTTAGAAGAATTTGTGGATTTACCAAATTGCAGGGTTGAGGGCAGATAAGTATGATATTATGGACTGCTTTACTTTAAATAATTCCACCAATAGCTACATTGTTAATATTTGATTTAGTCTTTAATTGCAAGTTATCAATGTAATGTGCTGATATGAACTCTGTTTACTGAGGAAGTAATAATGGGTTCTTCACTTAGATAGAATTAGACATGTGCAGTGACCCACGTGTTTTCGTTTTGGATCTGGATTGATCTTTGTCTTTTGGTATTGCATAACCACCCTCAAGTGTTTTGGTTTTTTAACTGGATTTTTTTTTTAAAAGATAAAATATTTTAAAAACAGCTAAAATCATGTAATTTATGCAATCCAAATGCAAAATTCAGATTTAAAATCCAAATTCTGAACTGAGAAAAAATCAGAACTGTGACTCAGATTTACCCAGATCTCCTGAGGAGATCAGAACTGGGACTCCAATTTATCAAGATTCATGAAATTCGGGTGGACTCAGTGTCTGGAGAACCAAACCGTACACATCACTAGAAAAAAAATATTTTTAAATGGATCTTCCACTTCCATCACCATTATTACATTCACATGCATCTTTGATTCCCACATTCAATATGTCTCAAAATCATGTTACATACATCTAAGAAACATATCCAAAATTCAACCATATCTCACATAAGACACTGCAAAAACTCTAATCCATGCACTCTTTATTTCCCACATTGTCTATTGCAATAGTCTCCTTACTGTTCTTCCCGGAAACAGGCTATCGCTGGATCATGCAGCCCACCAAGAAACTCTGCATTCTGGTTGGCCCACTGCAGGGCAAATACAGTACACATGCTGTCACCAGCTGGAAATAGTTAATGCCGGGTAACAGCACATCAGTGAGGATGCAAAGAGAGAGTAAAGTCTGTGTGCAAGAACATCTCAGAGCCCCACTCTAGCGCATTTCATCAGGTAATTCATCAGAGGAATGGGCTCCATGATGTAGGTAAGTCCCTTTGTAAATGATGCAAAACAACAAATTTATTTGTATAGTTAATGTTTCAGGTCATAAAATACCTTTTTTAAAGCACTCACATGAGGACTAAGTAGTCACCAGACCCCCAAAAGACCTATCATGTGAATTTTAGGGGAAACAAAAGTCTTGTACTGTATGACCTGAATTATTGCCTATACAAAAAGATCAATTATTTGTTTTACATAATTTATGGAGTGCCTTGGCTCTGCGTACTTCTATCAATTTTCCCTCTGGCACCCTGTTGTTTGAACTTGTATGAAATGGCGTGTCCATCTTTAAAAGGGTAACGCATAGAAATTAATTATAAATAAATAAATATATATACAGTGTATGGGAGTGTCATAGGCAAGTCGCCAAAGTGGTTGAGTACACAGATGCTTAATCGCTCAATTTAAAGGCCATACTCAGATGGAAAATCTACACCTGCCATAGGGCAGGTGTAAGTTTCAAGATTGTGACCGATGTTCGATAAAAAATTATCATGAGGATATTTATTTTCTGTTTTGTATCAAATGTCTGTCTAGTGTTATCATGGCTGCTTTCAATCATCAAGGCTACATAAGGCCTAGGGGTAAATTTACTAAGAATTGTGTATGCTCGAGATTGCATTCCCACAAAAACACAATCACACACAGAAATAGATTACCAAACATGCAAATAGAAGTGAATAGACCATTAAATCAACATGCAAATACTTTTCATAGACAGGAATACAATTCATGGACTGACTAAGTATCATGTTTCATAGCACAATATAACATAGAGCAGAATAGAAGAATGAAATAGCAGAACCTGTGAGCTGCGTGTTCTGCCAAAGCACTGCACAAATCAGTCAGATCTGGGCAGTGCTTTTGTGTGTGACTGTGTAAAAAAAGGGTTCAAATTTCAAACCCCCCCCCCAAAAGCTTAACCAGACCTCAGAGCCCCTACTGGTACTGGAAATTCAAGGGAAAAATGGTGTGTGATTCCCCCGTAACCAGCACTGTGCTTAGTCCTTTCAGCTGAGTGGTTACGCCAAAGCAGGGGGATATATGCTATCACAATTTACCAGCATCAAACTGGTCACCTCATTCCTAGGATTCTTTTAAAGTATGGACCCCTCCTAAAAAGGAGTCCCACCTCCCAAGGATACCCCAGGGCTGGGGTGAAGAACAGATCTATTCCTTGCACCCCTGATGGTGTAGGGTGCAGGGTTATTGTGTGATACATAGTACAAAATATTGTTATTGACAGTGGGACTTTAGGTCCCAACAAGGCTGCCCAGGCATTGTTGCACTTGGAGAACCACAAGTACCGCCATGCCCAGACAGTAAGGGCTCAGTGGCACATGTACTCCCACTGTAAAGAAAATATATAAAATTTTAAGACACACACCAAATTATTAACCACTCACACAAAATCACACTCACACTATGTGCCTGATTCAACAAGGATCGAAATAGCAAAGATACATGCAATCTGTCAATTAATTTGCATTGCGCATGCATAAGCATCGCACTGTGCATACATGAACTAACAATTGTGATGGGAGATGCATTTGCAGAGGCTACGCAGACCCAGAGCACAATAATTGACAGGAAGTGCCATTTGTGAGTGGTGATGGGGGGGTGGTTGGGCGAACACAGGCTTGCCAGTGCGTTGCAACGCCATTGCAGGGGCGTGCATAAATTACCCACTGCAATGCCATACGCAGCATGAGAGTTCATAGCATGTGCTGAAGTTAGCAATTCCTAAATGAAGTCTGACCTGCCTTAACTGTGCATATGGGTCCGATGTTACTCGATGTTACCGATTATTTTGCTATGTTGCTGAAGTATACGGATGTGTGTAAGGGGAAGTGGACATCCTTATGGTAAGCTGTGATCGCAATGCAATTGCAAACATTTGCATTTCACCGCTAATATTAGCAACTGCGGTATGTGCGTTATAGCAGAATACCGATCCTTGCTGAATCAGGCTTTGTATACTTACCAACCCCCATGGTTGTGGTCAGTCCATTTCACCAGGTAGGCATCCAGGGGCTGGGCTAAATAACAAACCACAATCCTGACCCCACGGACGAGCACCCCTCCATTTATATACCTAGCTCCGATTAACCCTCAATGATATTACTTTTATAAATATAGTGTAAGATGAATAAAGTAGAATAAACTAAGCAACTTATCAATAGAATGGGTCCACATACCTCTTTGTGGACCCATTATATTGATAAGTTGCTCGATGGATGCTTTTGTGCTACCATGTATCCTTGAGGAATTATCTCTCACACCACAAGTCTGAAATGTTTTGTTTAATTACTTTCTTCATTTCCCTACTTATCACACTGAAATAATAGATCACTATGGCATTATATAATTTTGCACTTAGCATATGCAGACTTACGGTATGACCAATTTCTGAAACACAATAATGACAGTCAGAAGACAATATTACTCACTTATCACCATCACATATATGAATAGTTGCCTAGTGGAGTTTAAAAATTAAAACTTTCATGCTTACCATCCCAACTATTAGGCAAATAATAAAAAATGCATACTATCTCTGGCTTCCACATACAGTATGTGATGCTCAGTTACCAGTAAGAAAGTGTACCTTGTTTGTGCATACTGTATTTCTGTTAGGTGCAATCTGTTATGTCACCCTCAGGAGGAGGAATGTGCTTTAATAATAACACGTCTGCAAAATTTAAGGTATTGAAAGCTTTTCTAATAATACTTTTATATTCTTAATTATGCTCCTGTGTACTTCAAGAAATAGTATATTAAAAACAATTACCACATCACATTTACCTATAACGGGGTTACATACATTTTTAAGAAAAAACAATGAAGTTTAATTGTTTTTGACATATTTATTTTGAAATATAAAGAAGTGTAGATAATATCACTGTTTTTTTTCTTAATTACATAATTAAATAACAATAAAATCAAACAATAATAGAAACAAAACCATACTTATTGAAAAAATCGTTAATTTCTGTTTTCTTTTTTGTTTTCAAACTTCGTTTTGTCGCTTTTCACTTACAAGCTTTTTCGGTGTCATCTCTGTGTATCATCCAGCAGTAGTCAGCCATCATGCTGGTATCCCAACAACCCTGGTATCTTTCTACATCTTTAACGACTTGGTGGAACCATTCACCCTGTTCTTCACTGTAGTCTCCGAGATTATTCGGGAAATGCTCAATATGGGAATTCAAAAAATGTACCTTTAAACTCATATTGCAGCCAAGGTTTCTGTAACTATTAAGCATTTCCCTGACAATTTCTTTGTAGTTTGGATCCTTGACATTGCCTAAAACTTTTGAATCACTTGTTTGTTGTTGTGATTAATATAGATGTAGTTGTTGTATGTGTGCAATGTTCCTTTAGACAGTATGGGCTTTAGGCCCTTTGTAAATTTCAGCTCCAGGCCCATGTGGACCTTAATCTGGCACTGGGCGGGGGGAAGTTTTATGACGAGAACTGAATTGCAATGTTCAATACTACCGTCTGAATTCATATAAGACAATGTTTTATAATAAATGTAGGCAGAAAACATTTATTACTTGAAAGAATATGAAAAAATGACATTCATAAATACACGTTTTGCAAAAAAAGGTGATGTGATATTCAAAATTGCGAGTCATTTTCGTGTTCAGAAGCCAAAAATCTGCCCAGCCATAATGGAGGACAGATGGAGGAGGATCTGATGCCGAACTCACTGAGGAGCTGTGTTAGTGTTTCAGTGCTCACTGTTGCTCCAGAGAGATCTAATTAGGTCAGTGCCACAGGAAAGGAGAGGTGAGAGGATCTATTAATGAGAGTGTGTGTGTGACTGTGTGGCGGACGCGGTTCTATTATTAATGTGAATATGTGTGTGTGTGGGAGGGATTCTATTAATGTGAAACTGCATCTGTGTGTGTTGGGGGTTCTGTTAATGTGAATCTGTGTGGGGGGGGATTCTATTAATGTGATTCTGTGTATGTATGTGTGTGGGGGGGTTCTATTAATGTGAATCTGTGTGTGTATGCCTGTGGGGGGGTGAGTGGGGCGGTGTTCTATTAATGTGTGTGTGTGGGTGCTTCTATTAATGTGAATGGGGGAATTTTTCAATGTGAATATCTAGTATTAATGTATATGTGGCAGGGCAGAGATATTAATGTCAGTGGGGGGCTAGGGTGTGAGCGTATAGTAAGATGTGTTTTTATATGATCATTTGTGTTGGTGATCACAATAAATGTCATTTGAAATGCTGTGCGGTCATCTATATATTACAAAATTAAGGTTGAAGCATTTTAATTAGAATGGTTGTGCAGGAGCCCCTGTCTCCATATGGAAATGTACTGACACCAATTTGCCTCCATGTCAGCAATATAGAATATTTTGGTGACTTACAGTGTCAAGTGTTTACATAAAGTCACTGTAATTTCATTTGGTCTAGAACACACCCAATTGCAATAGATGTGCTCATAGGTGGATCTAGACACACCTTTTGAGTGGTGCTGGCCACATCCCCCAACGGCACACGGTGCTTGCTATGTACCATAAATGATCTCCCTGAAATTACTTTTCAAAAGTATGCAAGTATGAGTAAGACTTACATGTCCTAAATGTTTGATACACTTTCCTGTCTACAGCCACAGACCTAGAGTTTGAAAAGTGGAAGGAGGAGGTTCCCAGAAAGGCAGAGTAGTGATGTGAGGCCCCTGTGACACTTATGCAGGATGATTGTGGTGTCAAATGCACTTATGCTTAAAGTAAAGTTCATACCGTACATTCAATTTGTTTAGCTCTATAAAAAAGTCAATAACATATTGATCTTTATTGATTCCTGAATTATGAACACAAAAGAGAAAGGAGACATCAAAGGTCATTTGCTAAGTATAATATGCAGACGTGCATTTTCACAAATGTGATCATTTGAGTGTTACACACAGACATGTATAAATGTCAGTTTCCTTTTTTGGAGGTGACCACATTTGAGTATCATCTACATCTTAAATCATTTATGGAAGTGAGGGATAAGTTGAAGAGTCTATATTTGTCATCTTTTTACTGTTTTTACCCTATCAGTAATATTGCATCTGTAAATGAGCTTTCCCACACAAAATGTGCCCAGATGCTGCAACAGAACACTAAGTAGCAGCATCTTAGAGGATCAGAGGAGGTCTATAAAGCAGGACTTTTTCTGTTCGTGGAACAACAACACAATACAGTATGCAATAATGACCCATTACTTTAATTTTGCATGTCAGCATAAAATATAGCCTAATCCTTGAACTTTGCACATATCGAGCAAGTAATGCCTTTATATGTCCACAGGAGCTGCATTCTGCTCCTCATGCAGATCTCATGATGCACTAGGTACAGAATGTGTGTTACACTACATCGGACACTGCTGTGAGGTGTCATTGTGATCTATATTACTGTTCTGAATAGGAGTTGTGGCAGTGGATGACTACAATCCCCACAATCCTTAGGGGCAGTCATTGTGGTGCCTGTAAGGTAAATAAGGGGAGATGATGGGGAGTAGAGTGTGAAAGAGGCAGTATCTACAAGTGTAGTACAGGGCAAGCTGCCGCAGCGTGAAGCAGATTTATTGGTAACAGTAGCAGCTATAGCGGCACTTCAGAAATTACAATCTCAATTCGAACTGATCCCAATTTTAGCGCCCATGGTCGCATTGCAGTATGCAATAATGTGACCTGAATGTATCATATAGCACATGCTGGGACAGGGGCTCTAAAAGGAGCCTATCACTGTGATGTGGTCGAAGTGAAGATACCTCATCAGCTTTTTTATTTATTGAGAGGATGAGAGGCAATACAAAAACAAGGTCCAGAAATGAAAAATGACACAACAGCAGAACATATAAGACCACCAAATTGTCAAGTGTATAGACAAAAAGTTATGTGTCCACAAATCGACAGTCTCAACCAATATTTAAAATAAAATATAGAATCAAAAAAGGAGACAAATTATGTCCCTGAGAAGATTGTATCTGAGTTTTATAACTATTATAAAGATCTATATAAATCTTCCTGCACCCTCACCACCTTTTTTAAATGTAAATACATGGTGTGAAACTGCATGAAAAATAATGATGTGTGCTCAAACCTACATTAAATGTACCTGCAGGGGACCTGGAAAGTAACAGTATCTCCCATTATGGACTACAAAGGCTGATGAACTATTTAGCCATGACTGCCCATGAGGTGTGGTATAGCTTGTCTACAGTCACTATGTCGACAGTGACTGTGTAGACACTAGAAAATCAGTACCTCAATTCTGATATGGTTAGAATTCTACATATAGCATTTTATACAACATTTTAATTATGCCATTTACAGTATTTCAGTCACTCTACTTGTCTACAGTCACTATGTTGACAGTGACTGTGTAGACACCAGAAAATCAGTACCTGAATTCTGACATGGTTATAATTCTACATATAGCATATTATATAACATTTTAATTATGATACTTACAGTATTTCGGTCACTCTACTTACAGCATTTTAATAATACTACTTAACAGCATTTTAATCATGTGGGCATTTGAGCCTATTCATCACTAAATATTCAACATGCCACAGGAGATACTTATCACCAGAGCAATTCAGTATTGTTCCGATGTGGTGCAGCTGCTCCGAAAAGCAGCTGTCCCAACAATTAGTAACACTGCTATTTCAGTAGAAACATCACTTACCAGCCCCATTGCTGGCAAAGCCACTGGGTACAAAGTGAGGAGGCAGAGGAGGGAACCCTCTTCGCAACCCTAGACCGCCTTCCCATAGGAAGGAGCAGGGATGCAAGAACCAGCGCTATCTCAAGATGGTGTCTGTTCTCACAAGCGAACTCTGAAAACTTTACGTTTGACGAATAGTACTGTAGGTTCTCCTTTCGGACCCTAAGAATGCATGACCAATTACATAAAATATGCAGAAACGTCTGTAACAGGACATTGAAGTGATGATGAATAGGCCACTATAACTTTAAACATGCTCCTAAAGAAGCATATTTAAAGTTTCATTGTCCTCGTGGTTAAAATGCTGTAGGTAGCATTTTAACCATGCTGGGATCCTGGGGCTGTCTTTCTCATTTCTACAGATTAGAGATGAGTGAGTTCGATTCTCAGAGAACCGGACCCACCCTAATTATAATGGATCCGAGCAAGATCTGAGTCAGACTCAGATTTTCCCACCTGAAACGGAAACCAAAATGAGCAAAACATCATCCTCCCACTGTCATATTCTCGTGGGTTTTGGATTGTATATAAGTCTCTCCCCCCGGTGATTGGAACTGGAACCGGGTGCATAATACCAACAGTTGGGATGCCTTCTGTCAAAATACCAATAGCTGCATCCCGATGGTTGGTATCCTGACAGGGGTTGGGTAAGTATACTAACCCCCTGCCTTTCACCCCCTAACCCTTCCTTCTTGTAGCCTAACCCCAAACTTCCCTGCCCTGCACCCTAACCCTCCCTGTTAGGTTTAGGCACTAAGTCTCTCCCATTTGTGCCTAAACTTAACCCTCTCCCCTTAGAGCCTAACCCTAACCACCCCTCAAAAAAACTAACACTAATCCCGCTAAGCTACCTAAACCTAACACCAGAGCCGTAACTAGACTTTTTGGTGCCCTGTGCCAGAAAGAGTATTGGCAACTCCCTCATTTTTCAATGGGACATAATGCACCAAAAAAGAGCCATGGCTTCATGGGGAAGGGCCAGGGAAGAGATAGGAGAGTCTATGAGATGCTGGGGATGAAATAAGAGGAAGCTACAAGCAAGAATGATAATAAACAGAAATTTGATAGGCCCAAACAGCGCCTCCTGACCTGTGATGCCCTGTGCCATTGCACCGGCCACACTACCCTAGCTATGGCCCTGCCTAATACCCATTGCAGCTGACAGCTGCAATGGGTATTAGGCAAAAGTTTAAATAATGTTTAAAAAAATTGTTCACAAAATGTGGTGTGTGCTGTATCCCAATTTTTCATGTTTGGTGATATGGAGAAAGATCATTTGAGAGGAGAGCAGGAACCACATACTAGTGCTAGAGCTGCAACCACCAGTCATTATGATACTAGTCTGTCAACATCATCTACTAAAGGGCATATAAAATTAAAGTACCGATCTCTTAGGGTGGTAAAGAAAAAAACATCAAAGGGAAAGTTAGGTGCAGAAAGACATAAAATTGGTAAAATGACATTCACCACATGGCGTGGCAAGTAAAGACTAATGCCTTGGCCTTTATTTATGACTGGTGGTTCTGACTCTTATGATGATGTAAGCCCTTCTCCTTGTAGAGGTTTAAAAAAATGAAAAATGTTAAGGCACAGGAACCAACCATGTGCTTAAAAATGTCAAATGTGCCATGTATGAACCTGACCTTTCTAATAATGTATTCAAAGAGGGACCACCTTCCACCATTTGTGCACCCTCTGCAAATGAAGGGATGAGCAGCACAAGTCAACATGCTGACATAGAAATTGAGGGTGTTGCTATGGAAGTGCACAAGAATGAGGAGGATAGTTGTGTAACTGACGCTATAAGGATGTTGTTGATGAGGATGTTGTTGATGAGGCTGTTGTTTGTGTAAATCAGGCACCAGTGGAAACAGTTGTTGCCCATGATAAGAAAAAGCTCATAATCATGCCTGGCCATAAGACCAAAAAATCCACTTCCTATGTGCAATAGCAGCTCCTTCAGTTCTACAGCATGTGCGGCTGTCAAGAAAAAAACTAAACTTTCCCAAAAGACCCACTGGTGATGCAGATGAGTCAACACAACCAAGTTTTGACATCTGGTCAGGTCTAGAAGAATTGCCTACAATTAATGAGACCTCTAACGTGACTCCATCTGATACTCAAAGAATGGTTGAGGACTATTTTAATGATAACATCCAAATAGGCATTTCAGACAGTCCATTTGACTACTGGCAGGAAAAAAGGCAATTTGGAGGCTCTTGCACAAACTGGTTTTGCGCTACTTGAGCTGCCCACCCTCCACTTTGTACTCAGGAAGAGTTTATAACACAGCAAAAACCTTGTCAGTGATTGGCGTAGAAGGCTACTTCCTCAAAATGTGGAAAAGATGATGTTCATCAAAATGAACTACAAATTCCACAAGGAAGACCTTTACTGCCAATTACGTCCAAAAAATACAGAGGCACCTGTAATGATGGATTCCAGTGGGGATGACTTAATATTGTGTGAAGATGATGTACAAACTGATGACGGTTAGGAATCAGATGATGATGGTGGCAATATCTTGCCTCTGTAAAGCCAAATTGTGCCAGAAATGTCAGCTGCCAATTGGTAGTTTTTTTGGGGGGGCCTGAATAAACCAATTGCTTCAGCCACAATTGGTAGTCCCTGTTGCTGAAGTGATTTGTTGTTAAACTGTGCATGTCCTGTTTAATATATAGAACATATGTGTGGGTGGAAGGGCCCAAGGACAATTCCATCTTGCACCTCTTTTCTTTGCTCTATGTACTATTTGGGGCATTACTTACTGTCTTTTTGCATAGATGACAAACATTTTTTATAGTTTATTAAATTGCCATCCTGTCTGCCACTGCAGTGCAACTCTTGTTTCCTTGATGTGCCATGATGGAATTTGCACTGCCACAGCCACTGAAATTTTTTACATGTGAGTGATGAATCCTAAAATTGTCCAGAAATTGTTATGGCCCCAGACAGCATCCCTTGTATGCCCCTTTCATTTTTTAAAAAAATTCTGAACCATCAAGCTGATTGGGTGGGCAAAAAAATTGTAGATTTTCAAATATAACCAGGTTTTTTTAATTGCACCCCCCAACCCCATCCAGTTGCCCCAGGACCCTTGTGAATTGATAGACTGTTATAAGTAATGGTTCAGATCAATAAATGCTTGCATCCTTTGAATGTAGGTGACTGTAAGCAGAATAACTAGATTATGTAGTTGGTGGGTGTCATGCGAGACATCAGAAATAAGAGCAGCAGCACAGAGCATCTTCCTGCTAGGATGTGTACAATAAAGTGCAAATACATTTAATACAAAAAATAGTTATGTATATTGGTCACATACATACATATTTACATGGCACATACTGTGTGTAAGGCAGTCTGAGGTAACCTTAGGCATACCACCCATTGTTGACAAACAACTTCTAGCAGGCCCAACAAACAGCACAGATGCTGGGAGTTATAGTTCAGCCAGAGAGCTACTGACTGCTTTTCTCTGATGTAAACAGCAAGTATTGATCCCATTATCCCTAACAACTGCCCTGAGCACAAAGTAAATGTCTGTTTACAGTATGGACTGTTTGGCAACACCTCCACAAGCAGGGCCACCACATTTCTATTAGATGTACAAAAAACCTGCTCCAGATCAAATATGTCTTTCAGGAACTGAAGAACTTGATCCATCCTACATTGATCCTCCCTCATAAATTTTCTTCAGAATCAAAACATTAATATAACTAAATTAAAATGATTCAATCCTTTTGTCCTTTCCCTGTGTTCAGTCCATCTCCCTTGGGCCTCTGCCCTAGTTCATGATTAATGAAAACATTCTTGGTTTTTAAACTTCCTGTGGGGTCATATAGTTTATTAAACTGCCGTTCTGTCTACCACTGCAGTGCCTATCTGTGCCATGTTGGAAGCAGAACTGCCATATGCTAGTGCCACCCACTGCTATCACTCAGCTTAGTCAGCCAGCTAGTTCTATGAAACCTTTTGGCCTAAACTGGATGAAATCAATATTGTGAGCTGTGAGGTAGTCAAAACTGACTGAAAATGAATGTTATTGAGGTTAATAATACTGTAGGAACAAACACAGGCCCAAATTATGTGATTTCTGCTGTTTTTATGTTTTTTTTTAGAAAAAATACAGATTCAAAACCAAAACCAAAATCAAAACATGCCAAGGCAGTTTTTCAAAAACCAAATCCAGATTCAAAACAAGAAGGAGATATAGATCCAAAACCAAAATCAAAACACAGGGGTTGGCGCACATCTCTACTACAGAGTCACTGTCAACATATTGACTATAGACATCCAGGCTGCATCCCCCACCCATTGTATATATCTATGCCCTACTCCACTAAACCTTAGTGCTACATGGTTTAAAGTTATGTTTCCCATGCAGGCATAAACTCTTTGACTCCTATTCTAGTCCGTCACTGACAGCCTGGAATTGTAGTAGTATGCTTGTTAGTTATATTGATTGGTTCTCATGCACATGATCAAGAAAACAATGGACCTAAACTGTTGATGGAAACCAGGTAACATAATAGTGACAACTAGAGATGTGAATCAGCCCCATGTTTTGGTTCTAATTCATTATCATGTTTTGGTTTTGGCAAAACCACTCTCATGTGTTTTGGCTTTGCACGTGTATTTTTTACAATGATAAAAACAGCTAAAATCATACAATTTGGGCCCATTTTTGTCCCTATGGTATTACTAACCTCAATAACATTAATGTTCAGTCATTTCCAGTCTCTTTTGACCACCTCACAGCTCACTATATTTTTTTTGCCAATATAGGCCAAAGGCTGCAGTGAGTTGGCTGACTAAAGTAAGTGACAGGGCAACACAAATGCACAGCAGTTTAGTTTTTTTAAGGGACATTAATAAAATGCATGAATAAAACAGTAAGCCTTGAGTTTGCTTTTAACGTTTACAGAGCGAAGGTCACTAAAAGCAAAGTTCCACAAAGGAAGCAAGTTCCACAAAGTTAAAAACTCTACCCTCAAATGAAAAATTAAGATTTATTCATGGTTTACACCACAATCCTGGACAATACCAAGATGACTCACATGTTTAGTGTTTGGAACTCTGAACCCCTAAGCGTAAGTCTACTGTAGTTGGTTAGCTAAGCTGAAGTCTTGTATTTTGATGGTGAGTTGAAATAACAAGAACCAGTGTTTTATCAGGATTGAGTCACAGCTAACTGGCATTCACCCACTCTTGGAGCTCAACTAGATAGCCATTTAAGATTGGCATTAGCTTCTCAGTAGCCGGAGCAAATGATAGGTACAGTTGAGTATAATCTGTATAGCCAAGGTGGACCAGGTAGTGACATCTGATTATTTCACCCAGTGTTAGCATATATACTGCAAATAGCATGGGAGATAGGAAAGAACCCTGTTGAACACCACATGGCAGTGGCTGTAGTGAAAATGATTATACTAAAGTAACTCTCTTTGACCTGTCAGGAGAAATTATTTGAAACAGCTAAGGACTGCGCCATACAGTCCACTGAAAGTTTCAGGTGCTTGATAAGAATTCCATAGTCCATGCTATCAAATGCTGCAGAGAAAACTAGAAGGATTAAAATTGCACAATTACCAATATCTCTTGCCTTCAGAAGATCATTAAGCAAACACTCCAAACTTTTTTCTGTATTTTGTTATCTCTTAGATCTTGACTGGAATGGATCATAAATATCATGGGTTGACAGACATATCTCCAATTGAGTTACAACCACTTTCTTAGTAACCTTTCCTAGAAAAGGTAGGTTTGATACCTGTCAGTATTTAGTCATGCAGTCAAGAACTAAATTTGTTATTTTTTTTATTGAAGAGATCTAACAATTGCTTCCTTTAGTGGTGGAGGAAAAATGTCTGTCTGCAAAGAGTATTGTACTACTTTAACAAATAATGTCAATACACCTTAGTTGATGCTTGGTTGAATCAGGGTCCAGATTACAAGTGGTGGGCACAACATTTGAGTAATTTCAACAATGTTTTCTACAAACAGGGGGTAAAAGATAGTCCAAGCAGTCAGATAGCTTACATTTGCAGGCTTGGGGCTTTGACACTTATTTTCCAGTACATTATAAGACTATATGGTGATAGAGTAGCAGCAGCAGTAGTAGTATTAGTTGTAGTATTAGTACTAATTATAATAATAATAATAATAATAATAATAATAATAATAATAATAATAACATTCAGCATACAAATACACACATAAAGGCAACCTATAACCAGGTAACATAAAACATAATCATTTTGTGAAGTTTTCTGAAAATAATATACATGAAGATCTAAAAAACATGCCAAACATACTGTAAAATTGCAGAAGAGATAAATAGTAGATTCAAGACAATAGCAAAGATAATTGCATGTGACAAGAAACTCAATGAGATCACCTTATACTAAACAAAGAGAAAGAAAAAATACTGCTATAAGCCTCACAAACTCCTGCCCTAAAAGGAATGTACAAAATAATGAAAGACCTACAACCTGTAATGACAAAGTGACACAGTAAATAAATCTTCCCCATGCTCCAATTACAGTTTTCTAGAGACTGTTGAACCACAGATAGAAATTAGTCAAAAGAAAACATCCTTATGAACTCACAGACACATAAATGGACCAATTTGATGATCACAAAGTGAAAACTTCTGTAAACACATGCAAGACTCTCACAAACTGTCACGCATAGACAAATCATCATTAAAATGATCGGACTGCTACATCCCTGCTACGGTGATTCAAGCTGATAGGAGAAAAGGTAGAAAAGACAAGATGAGGGCTGACTCAGCACAAAGCTATTTAAGAGTCCTAATTTTTTGTAATTGTTTACTGTATGTAAGCTGTTGCTAGGCAAGTTAGTAGGTTTTGCATGGGTGCTGGGCAGCCAATTAGAATGTATTTAAGGGGCATATAAGTTATAGGAGTATTTAAGGGCCAGTTTGAATTTAGCCCAGCTTCTTTTCATTTGCAAGTCAGGCTGAGTACAATCTGTATTGTGGTTATTTTACCTCAGATAATTATGTTAATTTATTCTTTTTTAGTCATTGTTTTTTCCTTTCTATACTTTCATTTATTCTTTTTATTCACCCCTTATCTCCTTCACCTTTTATATTCTCAGTGAAATTCTGCCTTTTACTTTTAATTTCTTCTTTTTGCTCTGTTCCCTTTTACCTAATTTTCCCAACTGCTTACCACCCCTTCCCTATGACATTATGCCCTGTCCAAAGCAATCCACCCCCCCCCTCAGCTGCTGGCTGAGTCTGCCCGCCCACTGTCAAACGCGGGTTTTAGGTGCCCCGGCATGGGGGGGTTAGCTCACCTGTGATGTTGGAGCAGGAGGCGGATGGCGAAGCTTCTGCTCCGCCGTCTGTCTCCGGCCCGGGTTATGGGCGCCCCGGCATGGGCGTTAATTCGCCTGGTGCTGTTATGCGAGAGCGGGAAGCTGCTTGCCAAGCTTCCACTCCGGCGTCTGTCCCCAGCCCCAGTGGGCAGTGTGGCTCATGTGATCCCGTGAGCAACGAGACTGCTGCTTCGGCCGGGAAATGCTGATGAGGTGTGCGCTGGGGACTGGGAATCCCTGGCTGCATCAGTTGGGGATAGACCCATGAGGCGGGGTGTGGGTACCCTGAACCCCTGTGCAGGGGTTGCAGGCCCAGACCCCGCCAGCGCACAGCAGGGCAACATATCACCACTAGCAAGGACTTTGTCTGCAGTCCCTGCAGTGGTGTTGCAGTCAGAGGACATGAGGCCAGCTGTGGGGGTGCTTGCAGCAGCTCCTACAGCTGTGCTTCATCCAGGTTACATGCTGCCAGATGCGGGTGCACTTCTAATTGCTCCTGCGGCAGTATCCCAGCATCGATCCATGTTGGCGGTTCTGGGGGCGGTGACATCACCCCTTGCACCTGTTATGCCATCAAGTTTGCTTGTGTCAACTGCAGGGGCTCCTGTGGCTGTATCATGGACAAACAGCATGCTGCCATTAGCAGGTACGCCCCCTGCAGGTCTATCCCATTTCACTGTCTCTCATCATTCTATGGCTACTACAATTAATCTACCTGTCCAGCCTTCTCAGTTTTTCACTTCTAGGGCTGCAGCAGGTTACCCCTATTCAGCTTTTCTGTCCTCTGTCTACTCAATGCTGCCTTACTTTCCAATCTCTGCCTAACCCCCTTTTAGCCCTCAATTTTCTCCAACTTTTTCCTCTACTGCACATGTTGAACCCACATGGTCTTCACCAGCTCGGCAGGCAATGTCCCTTCCCCAGGGTAGTGCATCGTCGCCTGGATCATATCCATTTTTCACCCCACCCACATTGTTGGTTGGGCAGTTCCCCTATTGGCAGCATCCTTATGCACCTTCGTCACAACCATCTAGTGCTTACATGTCCCCATAGCAGGCAGCTTGTGGTCAGCAGGGTACTTGGCCACAGGGTTACCCTGCCTTAAATATACCGCAAGTTTCTGGGGCTGCGATGCACATACCAGGCAACCATACCCAGCCAATTTATCAAGTGCCTTCACCTCAGCTGGTTGCTACAGTCTTAGCTTTGCCCCCTCTCCCCCTACCTCCTCCACCCATGGAACCTGCACCCCTGCCTCCTTTAACAGTTTCTACTTTTGTCCCCGAGGTTCAGCCTAGCGTGGTATCAGAGCAATCAGTTCAGATTGCAAGAGCACAGAAAAGGAGACAGCCTGATGTTGTGCAGTCGGAGACAACAAGGGACTCATCTGGCACGGTCACAGGTACTGCGGAGGAAGTGTCCAAACTTCCAGGTCCATCTGGAACCAGTGAGCATGAAGTTTCACATGAATTGTCTGCCAGTTCTTCATCTGTTTCTAGTGTTAGCAGTGAGTCAACAGGATCTCCTAAGCGCCCGCGTAAACTGGCAAAGTTGATAGCGGATCTGCTGGCTAAGAAAAGTTAAAAATTTAAAGTTTCCAGTGCTTCCGCCTTTCAAACTGAACTGACATTGTACTCAGAAATGGTACATTGTTCCAATACAGCAGTAACTAGGGGTTTGAGAAAAAGGATGCGGGAGAAATTAGAAAAGGGAAGTATGTAGATGTTTTTACCCTCACGGAAGATATGAGACAGGCTTTCAAAAAGGCAAATAAGTCAGGGGGTATGGGAGAGAATGCCTTCAGGAGTTACCACCAGTGGTTAAGGGGTTTTTGGTGTTTGCTGCCTGTTACTTAGAGACCAGGCCTAATGAAAATCCCAACGTTATGAAGTACATTTTCTTGATGCATGAGATGTTCATGAAATCCAGGGGATATGTGTGGCGGGATTATGATGAGAAATTCTGCAGAAAGCGGACCCTGCCCCTGGGTTTTAAAGATGTAGAGGTGTGGCTGGAGGTCACATGGCAGACTAGCAGTTGAAATGAGGCACAGGGGAAGAAACCAGTGGCAGGGCTAAGGGAGGCTCAGGGCATGTAGTGAAGTGTAAATGCTTTGCATACAATGATGGAAAGTGTTCTAGGGGCTCCAATTGTCGTGTTCGACACTCCTGTCGGATATGCGGGGCATCCCACCCAGCCAAGGACTGCAAGTCCTCAGTGGGGAGTGAGCACACAGGTGAGACACACACCAGCGGTGATGCGAAATAAAGCATCATCACCGGTGATACTGGCTGAGTTGTGTAGATGGTTAAATAATTACACCTTTAGGGAGGACGCACAGCTCTTGTTAGATGGTTTTACTTTAGGTTTCCGTTTACCCTTAAATAGTGCAGTGCAAATTGTGTTGCACAGGAATTTGCGTTCGGCCAGGGAGTTGCCCCAGGTGGTGGGGCAGAAGGTGGATGCGGAAATTAACTTAGGGCGCATGTGTGGCCCTTTTACCAATACTCTTTTGCCCGGCTTGTGCTTTCTCCACTCGGGGTGGTGCCCAAGAAAGTTCCGGGAAAATTCTGCTTAATACAACATTTGTCTCACCCTCATGGCGGCTCGGTGAACGACGCTATTCCAGAGGAATATTACAGGGTTTGTTATCAGTTATTTGAGGAGGCACTTGATTTGATTAGGAGTTTTGGCCCTGTTGCCTTATAAGCGAAATTAGACATTGAATCAGCCTTCAGGCTGTTGCCATTACACCCCGATTCCCTGCGGTTTATGGGGTTTAAAATAGATGGCCAGTTTTATGTTGATAAATGTTTGCCATTGGTTGTTCTATCTCTTGCGCCAATTTTTTGAAATTCAGCTAATTTTTACATTGGTGCATTCAAGCATGCACCGGGCATCAGGGCATCACCCATTATTTGGATGATTTTCTCTTCATGGGTTCAAGAGATAGTAACATTTGCCAGGAGCTGTTGTTATCTGCCAGTACTCTATTTCTGGTCCTAGGGGTTCCAGTTGCCAGGGATAAGACAGAGGGTCCCACTTGTTGTCTTTCATAACTGGGCATTGAAGTAGATACAGGAGCAGAGTGCTGCCGCATCCATGTAGACAAGGTTCATAAGCTTCTAGGACAAATTGAAGAGTGTTTAGGTACAGACAGGGTGAGGTTGTGCCAAGTGCAGTCGCTATTAGGCTCCATTAATTTTGCATGCTGGGTCATTCCTATGGGGAGGGTATTTTGCCGAAAGCTGGAGAGAGCAACTGCAGGAGCTACAAAGCCGCATCACACCATAAATTTGTCTAGAGAAATTAAGGAAGATTTGCAGGTATGGGTAGATTTCTTAGTTAATTTTAATTTGGAATTAATTTGGCCTTCAAGGCCAATATCTAATCATGCTCTGCAGCTTTTTGTGGATGCGGCTAGCTCTTTCGGTTTTGGGACTTTTTTTTCAAGGGGAGTGGTGTGCTGCCCCTTGGCCTCCTTCATGGATTTCCCGTGGATTCACAGCCAACTTACTTTTGTTGGAACTATGGGCCTGATTCAGAGCCAGTCGCTCTGGCAGAGTTTTTACATGTTTTCGTTTTAATATAAATTTTAAGGCAAAACATGTGCCGGGTGTTTGACAACGAGATAGCAGATGCGCTTTCATGTTTCAACTTTAATCCAAGTGCATGATCCCAATAAGTCATTCGTCCTTTCTAAGGCCCTTAAAGGCTGGGCCAGAGAGAACCCGACACCTGCTTATGACCGTCGACCTATCGACCTAAATTTGTTACAGGACCTGTTGTCAGTGCTTTCATCAGTAGCGGACTCTGAACTCGAGGTAACCCTTTTTCGAATGGCTTTTTCTTTTGCATTTTTTGGCGCTTTCAGAGTAAGCGAATTGATAGCCGCGAGTAAGAGTTCTTTGAAAACAAGTATATTGCTCAAACACGTTTTAGTTAAAGGAGAGTCGGTGCTTTGCAAGATACTGTCTAAAATGGACCAATTAAGTCGGGGTTGTTGGATATCAATGAAAAGTGATCCTAAAAGGGAGCTTTGCCCATTTCGTTTAGCGTCACTATTCCTTCAGTTGCGCCCAGCAGGTGGCTCTCAGTTCTTTGTGCATTTAAACGCTTTGCCCCTCACAAAATTTAAATTTTCTGCCATATTTAAGCGCTGCTTGATCAAGTTGGGCCTCAGAGTGAAGATTACGGTACTCACTCTTTTCACATTGGAGCAGCTACCTGCGCTGCGGCTAGCGGTTGCTCAGCATCAGAGATTCAGCACATAGGGCGATGGAAGTCAGCAGCATTTAAAAGTTATGTTTGTTGTGATAAGGTTTTAGTTGCTCCTGTTACGCTAACTCAAAAACGTTGTTTACCTGTCAGTTTTTGAATGATTAGCATTCAAAAACTGGGGGTGTGAAGGGATTTTTAAATTTTTCCTCCGAGGAGGCCTAATTTCAGTTGGCTTATTAAGAGGTCCACGGTAGGTTTTTTAAATTTTTCTCCTTCACTTGGGTTGTTATTCGTTATACAAATTTTTTCTTCTGCTTGCCATTGCTTGGTTTTGGGTGAAGTTTTTTCTGACGATTAGAATTTTTTCTTTTTTATTTCTTTTACAGCATCTATCTCATCATCAGAGCAAGTGTGGCTGGTTGGCCACTCATATGTCTATTGGGGTGAAAGGCATCCTTTAGCTAAGAAAGCTAGTCTTTTAGTTAAAGGGCGTAGGGTTAGATGGTTAGGTGTTAGAGTTTTGAATTGATCGGCTTTGTTAGATTTGCTTTACAAACTGGAACAGCGTTGGGGGAAGCCAGATTGGTTGATAGTGCACCTAGGTGGGAATGATGTTGGTCAAATAAAGGGAATTGACCTTATATTGAAGGTTAAGGCTGACTTGATGGAAATTTGTTCTCGCTGGCCTCTGGTGAGGGTAGTCTGGTCAGAGATAGGGTCCAGATATGTTTGGAGAGTTCCAGGAAAAATTAATTCAGCCATTTCCATTTTTGTGACATCTTCTGTAGGTGTGATAGTGAAGCATCCATCTTTAACTTTGCAAAGTCCTCAATATTTTAGGGCAGACAGTGTTCACCTTTCTCCTTTAGGTATGGGCAATTTTCTTAAGGCTCTTTTTTCAGTTTTTGATTAGGGTGTTTGTTTTTGTTTGGCTTTTTTGTTCATTCTTTTGGGTGGCAGGCTGCTGTTCTTAGAACCTGGCTTTGGCGGGAAGGCACTGCTAACCAGCGGCCACATCTGGTGTAAGTGGTCATTGTTGGGCACTTGCCCTTTTGAAAGATGGCGGGTATGTCCCACTCATGTGGGTGGGACAATGGGCGCTGCCTTGCGGTAGCGTCCGAACTGTGCCATATTAAAGTGTGGTGAGACCTTTGCAGCGCGGTTATCACCTATATACAAGGGGGGACCATATTAGTCGCCCCCCCCCCTATTTTTATGTTTTTAATTGGCTGGAGCTGGGTTTGGTAGCACCTTTTTTGCCACCTTTTTAGGAATTAAATTATGGTCATTCAATTAATAAATTATTTGACCTTAAACCAATGCACTGGTGTCTGTGTGGTTATTTTATTATATAAGTTAGCTTAAGGTTGTGTTACAAGGTTTAATTACAATAAAGCAATGGACTACTTAGACTAGATGAGGGCTGACTAGGCACGAAGCTATTTAAGAGTCCTAATTTTTTGTAATTGTTTAGTGTATGTAAGCTGTTGCTAGGCAAGTTAGTAGGTTTTGCATAGTTGCTGGGCAGCCAATTAGAATGTAGCTAAAGGGTGTATATGTTATAGGAGTACTTAAGGGCCAGTTTGAATTTAGCCCAGCCTCTTTTCAGTTGCAAGTCCCACCCTCCCACCCAAAGCCTTGCTATATATATATTTGTTTGTTTGTCCTTTTGGGATTCTAATAAATACTACAGTAGGCGGGAAGGTGCTGCTACCCAGCGGCCACATACGGTGTAAGTGGTCATTGTGGGGCACTTGCCCTTTTGAAGGACGGCAGGTATGTCCCACTCATGCGGGCAGGACAATGGGTGCTGCCTTGCGGTAGGGTCTGGACTGTGCCATATTAAAGGGTAGTGAGACCTTTGCAGCGTGGTTTACACCTATATACAGGGGGGGGCTGTATTAGTCGCCCTCCCACCTATTTTTATGTTTTTAATTGGCTGGAGCTGTGTTTGGTAGTGCCTTCTTTGCCACCTTTCTAGGAATTAAAATATGGTCATTCAATGAATAAATTCCGTGACCTTAAACCAATGCACTGGTAACTGTGTGATTGTTTTATTATATAAGTTAGCTTAAGGTTGTGTTACAAGGTTTACTTACAATAAAGCAATGGACTACTTAAGACATACTGTACTGTATATATATATAAACAACAAGCGACATTTCAGTTGTAGATATTGACTTGTCTCTACTGTACTTGAAAATGGCCATTTTACAGTTAGGAAAATACAGAAACAGAACACATTTAATTTGAAATAAGTTTTCCTGTTTATCTGTCTTATGCATAATATGTTGCTGTGCTATTTACTGCTTTTTGGAGGTGCTTCCATGCAGATGAGTTACACAACTGGAAATTTGCATGCCAGGAAAATGATGCCATTCTGTTGAAGGGAATGGAGGATCATTGAGCTGGGACCCCCTGTCATCATTGCATGTGTGGTCATGACATCAGACAAGAATAAAGGTATAAACTGTAAAGTTACTCAAGCGCTCTCTCACAGACCTTTTTCTATCTCTGTTTTCTTGTATAAGTAGCTGCTAGGTTTAGTTCTCTGTATAGTCACAGGATAAGGGTGATTTGTATAACCAACTAATTTCAGTTAATGTTAACAAATAGCATAACTGTATAATTTATCTTTACTTACTTTGCACCAATTGTTATGGATTGACATAAAAATTAACCTAATAAATGTAATTTCCCTAATTCATGTTTGTTAAAAAATCTATACAAATTTTGGGAGAACTAGTCTATATTGGTCATATTTGCATGTTACAGTACAATACAGAAACCCATCAAACAATGTTCTACCTCTATACTCATAATAGATACATTCAGAATATGTGCATTCTTGTAGTTTTGTGTGGAAGTAGATACCATATAAATTAATATATACTGTACATATAGGTTCCGCTTGTAATATTTATAATAGACAAATACAAAGATAAGAAACATGTAGGACTAGTGTAACTTTAAGTAGAAAAAAAACTGTGCTATAAAGTGACACTGTATCTATTTTACCAGGTGTAGTATAAAAAAAGAAATTGTAGAAACTAAATAAACCATATAACAATTTAAGCTTTGAAATATATTTCCTTTTCCAGTCGACCTCATTTTTGCTATTCAAATCCTAGTTGATGTTATTTTCGCATGCAAAAGAACAACCTATTGGTTTAGGGAATGCATGTTTGTGCAATAAAAATATTCTGATTAATCCCAGGAGTTGTTGACTCTATATAAACACAAAAGACATAATTTAAATGTCTACAGTGTACCGATTGTAATTGGTAAAGTTGTTTCTAGCACATGGCAGTTTTTTTCCTGGTATACAGTAGAAATATATTCCAGTCTTGGTTTCTTCAAAGAATTAAAATATTTTTATTGTCAATTTTGTCATAAGAATAGTCAAGGAAACCACAAACTCTGATCAAATGCAATTCTAGCATAAGAAATGTGTTTATGTCTGTGCAAGAATACCTGATTTTTGTATTTAATTGAAAATGTACTGCTCAGTAACATTGCCCTTAGCCGACATTATCATATGAAGTAGATTTCCACCCTCAGTCTCTGCAGTAATTAATTTGATTAGTAATGGCCATTTGACATTACTATTCAGAAGACTGAGCATAATCATGTGTATTTGCAAACTATCATACAAACCCATTAATGTCAGGACCATGTGAACAGCAAAGTATACAAAATTAAAATTAATATTGACTGAGAACTGAAAACATGGTATCTATGTATATTAAGTAAATGGGTTGCCTTGACATCCTAGGCTGTACATGGAAAGTACATAATGCAGGCCTGCATTAGATAAAGGAAAGCAATCAAATTGCATAAGCAATGCAAACAGTTCCTGATACACTATTGGTAACCCATGTTTGGGATAAAAAAATAGGAATTAAACTGTGGCCTAACTATATGCTCAAGATGCCTGTGGTAAATTGTGGGCCTTAGACCCTCTCTACACCACCAAACAGTGGCACATGCACACTCCTCTCCTCCTGTGTCCTCAACTGTTTAATTTTTAATTTGCATTCTTTTTTGTTTGATAGTAAAAAAATAAATGGACCCAACAAATGCTATGTCACCTTAGTGGCTCCAGTACCTTTTAGTGCCACCTTTTACCACCCAGGGGCAGAACTATGGGAGACAATGGAGGTGCCTGTCGCTGGGCAACAGCACTGAAGAGGCACCTCCTCCTTCACCCACAATATATTCACCCCACTCAGGGCTGTAAATATGTACCTGGAGTGTACCGTTATGGTTGCCCAATACATGGCACCTCTTCCTGGCACCTGAGAAGCTTCTATACACTAATGGAGGGCTCTGTGTCATACCATCACGTGCCACTTCTGTCTTTTTATAGCCTGCCCCTGCTCATTGGTCCCGCTGCTCCTCAACAGCTTCTTATTCCAGTGAGACACAAATCCTCGTCCCACTCCTCCCTAGCGGAAGCTCTAGCCACGGATCTGTGCGATGGGCCTGAGGGCCTGACGTGGCTGCAGATCTTCCAGGAGCTGGATGCTAACAAGGATGCAGTGATGCACCAGACGGAGCTGCAGGTAAGAGGGCATGGCAGGTGGGGGCCAGGACACCAGTGGTTGAGTCTGGTGCAGATATTTGGTGGAGCAACTTCCCAGCATGTGACTGGGCATTTTGTGATTTGTAGTCCCACCACAGTAGCAGTTTTACAGTATCTTGATTCAAACTCAGTCCTTAAAGACCCCACATGAGGTGGTTTTCCTGTCCATCAGGGGTATCAGGAAGGCTCCCCACACCACATCAGGTGGCTTTTAGTTTCATCAGGAGGACTCTGAAGGTGGGTACACACCTAGCAGATAAATCTGCAGATCATGTGATCTGCAGATATATCTGTAGATGATGGTCATTCATACACACTGAACGACCATCATCTTCCAAGCAGCCATGCCTGCATGTGTATGGGCGATTGGCTTATCGCCCATACACACTTGCCGATGGACAGATATGTCTGCAGATATATCTGTCCATCGGGTATGCAGAACAGCCAACACAATATGTCTGTGAATTACATCATTCACAGACATATCACTGGTACATACTGGCTGATGGGTACCAGATATATTGGCCGATCAATTGATAGGCCAATATATCTGTAAGTGTGTACCCAATTTGAGCCTCATGCTAATTGCATTATACAGGTCACAATCTCATCTGTGACTAATGCATATCTGTATATGCAGTTCTCCTAATTAACCCCAGGGCTGTAGCTGAGGTCACTCTTCATACATACAAACATACATTACATTCCTCAGTGCAGTCCCAATCTTTATAATAGGCAATGTTGCAATGTTATCCTTTATCTCGTGTCTCTGGTATATGATGGGAGAGCTGTATATATTTGCATGTGTTCTAGGCACATTAACTGAAGGGGATTTATACACAACCCTAATGTAAACCCTTAACAACTTCTTCAACGCTACTGTGCATGAGTGGTCTGAGTGGAAAGTGCCAGGGAGGTATGACCCTCTCTTGATACTTTTTGCGATCTGAAGCCCATAGGTAACAGCGGCTAACGCCACCTTCATATAGTGTTAGTTACTGGGGCCAGTCTCTGAAATGCAGATACATTCGGGGATTCTATAAGTCTGCAGATATAGCCCCTTAAAAAAATTATGTTTTTGGTGGATATCCTGCAAATTAACTTTAGGAAATAGGCCAAATAGAAATAGATTCAGTTATTCGGGGAGGGAACCAAATGATGACTTGCCTCCGGGCACATGAGATTAGCTTATAACACTGTCACCACCCTTTGCAGTCCCCGGCCTTCCCTTATGTTTGTACTTACCACACCATTCCTGGTCCTCAATGGTCTACTGCCCACATGCACATTACACCTATTGCGCATGGCACACATAGTTAGAGCTGGGGAGTCTGCTGTTAATGTTAGGACATTTACATGGTTGAGCAGATCATTGAGTATTTTGTGTAAATAGCGCAATGCCATATACAGAAAAGAGTAGGGGTTAATATTGTTTAGATTTTGCTTGATTAAATGTTCTGAGCTACTGTATGTAACATTGATGAGGCACTCATTTCTGATGTATGAGCCACAGATGAATGCAAGCCCATGGAGCCAATTAGCCACAATTTAGCACAAAGCTCTCAGGTTTTATATATGATTCAGACAGCAACTATCTGACACATGAAATAAATACATCCATTTCTCTTTCTTATTCACAAGTTAGTTACTGTTACATGAAAGTAAGTACTAAATGAACAATAAAACACCAACATTAAGGTAAGGGAGGTTGTGTTTTTATCAAGGATTGGAACAATGGAACTCAAGTAAGTAGTACAAAAACATGATTTGTTTCCATAATTTGCACTTTGAGCTCATGCCAGCCTCATAAAGGGAGCACAAAGTCATTTCAGATGGGTTGCAAGTATGGATTCAAGCTTAGCCATCTACAGTAATTATAGACATATCAATTAATTAATTACACATACTGCATAATTTATTTATTCATTAGCATTTATTTATATAGCACCAGCAAATTCCATTGCACTTTAGAATTGGGAACACACTAATAAATAAGAGTGTGTGATAACAGACAGAGGGCCCTGTCATCAGGTGGCATGCCTGCCTGTATAGTAAAATATAGTGATGACCAACCTGCTTAATTTCTTTGAATATTCCCAGGATTTAAATATTAGATAAAGTTCTCTTATTCTGTACATTATATTAGATGCATTTTTCACAATCTGTTCTTACTCTCTGGGATTTCTAATTAAATATTCATTTAAGTTGAGCATTTTCAAAATTCTAAAAAAAAAACTGAGATCATAATTTATATTCAGTAAATATATTATAAAATTAATTATAGCACACAATAATATGCTGAGAAAGCACTAAACTGTAATATTCCTATTTAGCAAATATAAGTATAGAAAGTGCTTATATACAATTTAATTCTCAATGCAATTTTTTGGGACTACTGTAATTCATCCAGCGCTAGATTGTCTGTGTGTCCTTCTTGTTTTATTTATATACTGATCCAGTGCCAGATTGTCTGTGTGTCCTACTGTAATTGATACAGATTCTTGATGACATATGATAAATTAAGTTTGTCCTTAACTGCAATAATGCATACAGACTTTTTGTAAGGACTGAGAATTTTTCTGTACCCGAACTGGACTTTTCAGTGGGATCTGGTTTGGAGGCTATGGGGGGTATTCAATTTGAGAGCGAAAAGTCTGTGCTGGACTTTTCACTCCACATCACAGGTTTTCCGGGGATAAAGTAAAGAAATCAACGGAATTGGGAGCTGGAGGAAAGGTAAGAATCACCAAAAAACAGGAATTTTCGGGAAATATGCCAGGGACCCCCCTAAAGATGTCTAGACATGGCGGATCACTATGGGTACCCCCATTTTGACCTGCTAAAGGAAGTCGGGGTTTCTAATAGCCGCGGCAGGTGCATATTTGCAGCTATGAAGAAGGGGTGAAGAATAGCACTTAGATTTTTTGGGGGGAAATTCTGCAAAAATGCACCTGCTGCTACTCCTGCAATGAAGAAAACACCTGCCTCATACTTGGGAACCCCTCTAAATTTAATTTGGCTATTTTAGAAGTGTGTTCCCTATTTTTTTTTTACCCCAAAAATTAAAGTATATTTTCTTGGGGTGTCCCGATTATTTTTTTAAAACTTTTTTTTTTACACAGTTTATTTTTAAGTGACATTCCCAGGGGTGCCGGCTATTTTTTGAAACCTGCGAAAAGTCTTTGAAATTGAATACGGGGATAATTGAAATAGGCGTAAATGATGTCATCGGAGATAAATTATCGGCGATTCCAACATTTCGCTCTAAATTGAATATGGCCCTATGAGAAGAAAACTAGGTGGCTTGCTAAGTTCCTTCTCATGGAATAAGGACTGAGGAGAAGAGCAGGCACTGAATAGAAAATAGTGATGTGTGAGTCCAAGGAGATAACTAATATAAGGTAACCAGGCTGGAACTGGTAGAGCATATGGCAACAGTTCTGGGTCAGGTATAGCAATTCTGTAGGTAACAGAGTTGTGATTTCTATAACAATAGGTGACCATGCTGAGACCAGTATAGTAATAGGTAAATGGGCAGAAACTGGTATAGCAATACTATAGGTAACAAAGCTGGGACCGGAATAGAAATAGGTAACAAAGCTGGGACCAGTACAGCTATAGGTAACTAGGCTGGGGCAGGTAACAGAGCTGGGACAGGTATAGCAATAGATATCTGGGTTGGGATCAGTATAGCAATAGGTAACAAAGCTGAGACTGGTACAGCAAGAAGTAACCACCAGTCTGTGATTGGTATAGCAATAGTTAACCTGGAACCAGTATGAAATACCGCCGGCTGATTCCCAGCAGCGCCTGGCCGACAAAAGTAGAGTTCCCGGCAGCAGAAGCCCGACAGCACTGGAAATCCCGATCGGCGCTTAGGTAAGTATAAACTAACCTAACGTAACCCCTAACCCTCCTTAGGGGTGCCTAACCCTAACCTCCCCCCAAGTGCCTAACCATAATCCCCCCTCTAAGTGCCTAACCCTACCCCCCCCTTCCCCGCTGCCTAACCCTAAGTCCCCCCCAGGGGTGCCTAACCCTAACCCTCCCTCCTACTAGCCTAACCCTAACCCTCCCGGGGGGGTGCCTAACCCTAAGTCCCCCCGGGTGCCCTAAACCTAACCCTCCCCCCCGCAGCTGTCCGCACGTGGCGCCCGGCATCCCTTCAATCGGGATGCTGGGCGCCTGTCTCCCGGCATTGGGGAAATGACAGGCATCTAGATATAGACACCCGTCATTTCACCCTCACCGGGATATGACAGTAGGGAAGCCGGCTGTTGATATTAAGGCAGCCGATTTCCCAATTGTATACCGTTAACCAAGCTGTGACCAGAATATATTGATAATAGGTAACGGAGCTGGGACCGGTATTGCAATAGGTAACTAGACTGGGAATAGTAAAGTAATATATAATTGGGCTGGGACCAGTATAGCCATAGATAACCAGGCTGGGACCGGTAATGCAACTGCTAACTGGGCTGGCCCTTCTGCTCCATGGAAGGTTTCTGTCCACCCTGAGCTCGCCTTACTGACTGACAATGCAATTGGTAACTAGGCTGGGACCTGTGATGCAACTGGTAAAAGATGAGTTAAAGCTGAGAAGGAAAAGTTGTATTTGGGATTTGAGCAGTGATGACTGCAGGTGGTGCTAATGAGCACTTGCTGAGAGGACCAAGTTGTATTTAGTATGTGAGCAGTGTGAAATACAGGTGTTGTTAGGGAGCAGTTGCTGAGAATACCAGGTTGTGTATTTAGTAGTTGAGCATTGTGAACTGCAAGTGATGTTGATGAGCAGAGAAGAACTGATTAAGGTTTTCATTATATAGCTGGTTGCAGGCTAGAATTAGTAATGTGAGAATTGTACTGGTATGCAGATTGGAACTGCAGGTGCTTTGCAGAATAGAAATGTAGATACTTGTAGTGTGGACACTACAAGATATTGCAGAATGGAGCTGTGGATGCTTGTAGTGTGGAAATTACAAGAGATTGCAGGTTAGAGCTGCAGTACTTTGCATAATGAAGCTGTTCACGTTTGAAGTACAGGAGCAAGTAGTAGCCAAAAAACAAGCTTCTGTGACAGGAACTCCAAGAAGACCAGTTGAACCAGCAAAGCACAGGTGCCAGGGAAAGGTTTATATATGGCCCTCTGCACCAGGATTGGACACTGGAGTCATGTGAGAAGAAAGTCTCAGTGAATGTCTATAATTGTGTTAGCTGATCTCAGGCAATATGGCAGCACCCAAGCAGCCCTGGGCTGCAGCCACATGGAAATCCTGAGACGACTGACCAGTAAAGACATGCCAGGCAGTAAATCTGCAACACAAGGTGAGGTAAAAGGGTCTATCTTTAGGAATGACAATATATACACATTTTAAAAATACATGTTTGTGTTAACTGCCAATGCAGGCTGCATTTCTGACTTGTCTTGGCCTTTGCAAATCTCTCACACTAAGGGCAAAATTTACTAAGCGGCAGTTTGACGGTGGGTTCTATTCTATTCTAAACCTCAGTGGTTTGGTGGCGGGTTCTATTCTGTTCGATATCCTGGGGGATTGATGGCGGTTTTGCAGTGGTTTCTAAATGACAGCCCTGTTCTATTCTATTCTAAAATGTGTTTTGACTGTGGTCTGGCGGCGGTTTTGCTATCTGCAGATTTACTAAGGCTAAAACCGCTGCAAAACTGCCATGAAAACACATTTTAGAATAGAATAGAACAGGGCATCATTTAGAAACTGCTGCAAAACTGCCACCAAACCCCCGGGGTTTAGAACAGAAGAGAACATACCACCAAACCGCCAGGGTTTAGAATAGAATAGAAACCACAGCTTAGTAAATTTTGCCCGAAGTAACTACTTTAAGGGACTATTTATTAGTAATTCCCCATTGCTTATCTTGGTGATAAAGAAGATTGTCTGCATTTACAGTACATGGCTTAAAAACCTGCCTGACTACATTGCCAAGAACAATAATTGCTCCCATGAGCATCCTTAATGTAACTGATAATCTCGATTTGGGTAAAACTTAAAAATAGTTATTCTTTGAATCCTGAGATGATATTAATAGAGCAGGTATTGGGGTGGTAGAAATAACACTGAAAAACTTGCTAAATAGCTAGTGAAACTTACTAATTTTTACATCAAAGATGATGACAACATTAACTATATCATCCATGAAAGTGCTTTTGTGTTTCATAAATAAACCCATAAACATGCAATCCCAACTCGTTATATATAAACTGTGGTGCTCATGAAGTTTAAAGACAAGTCTCATAGCTTACTCTCAGAATGAATGTTTTTACTACATTTGCATTTAGAGGTCTATTTATTTATGCCTTCTCACCCAACAAGCATGAGATTATGACAGTTAACACATGCTTTAACCATTTCACCATAAAGGTATCTTCAAATCTTGCTTAGTAAATTTCCAACAGGGGGTTTAGTTAGGACGTGTCGGGTTGTATAACCTGACATTTCAGTTTGTGTTTATAACCGATATTTAAAATGGCAATGCTTTTACTAGCTGTGTCTTGCTAGTAAAAGCACTGCCCTTATAAATATCAGGAATAAACACAACCCAACACTTCCTTACTAAACCCCCAGGTCTACACTTTCACAGTACAGCAGTATTATGATATCTTGCTCTACTTCAGTTTCAAGTTGGTCAATTTGTTTTGTTGTATGTATGTTTCTTGGTGTGGCCATTGCCGCTTCCGTTGGCAGCTTGCCTGTCTTCTCTATATGCATTGATCTACTGCACTTCGCATAGTGGTTCCATTTTACACATGAACGGCAGGACTTGTTTAAAGCTTGCCATTCGTATTGTTGAGACATGTAATACCCTTTACCGTTTTAACATTGTATAAAGTTGTGCATGTGACATGGAGTAATATTCTGCTTCCTTCTTCAATTCTCTAGTGTTCCCCTCAGATTGCATATTGAGCATACAGCAGTATTATGATATCTTGCTCTACTTCAGTTTCAAGTTGGTCAATTTGTTTTGTTGTATGTATGTTTCTCGGTGTGGCCATTGCCGCTTCCGTTGGCAGCTTGTCTGTCTTCTCTATATGCATTGATCTACTGCACTTCGCATAGTGGTTCCATTTTACACATGAACGGCAGGACTTGTTTAAAGCTTGCCATTCGTATTGTTGAGACATGTAATACCCTTTACCGTTTTAACATTGTATAAAGTTGTGCATGTGACATGGAGTAATATTCTGCTTCCTTCTTCAATTCTCTAGTGTTCCCCTCAGATTGCATATTGAGCATACATATATGATGCCGTTTCCAAGTGTGGTCCACTTTTATGTCAAAAAACAATGGGATTTTCAATTCCACATGTAGATGTATGAAACCTTGGAGAGAGGTAATTGGAGAAAGATAAAGCACCTACCAATCAGTTTCTAACTGTCAAACATCCTGTAAAATAACAGGTAGAAGCATCATTAGATGGTAGTTTATCCCTCTTCAATGTCTGATACATCTCCCCCATAATCCTGTCTCTTATTAGCTAACTGGTATACTCATGAAAACTACAGTTCTTTGATAGTATTTTACTGTAACTATGGACACATAGAAAAAATGTAAAGAGATAATTTTATCATATTTGTTGTGATAAATATATGCCTGTCCATTCTGTTTTCTCTATTTTCCCCATACTGAAAATCATGTCTGATATTTCTACTGCATCTGCACAGCCAAGTTGAGCAGAATGTATATGTGTATAAATAACACTGAACAACACTTAATTTCAGCAGAATAAACTTTCCTTTTCTAGCACACATATAAAGCAGACATATCACACTAACTCAAATTCTATCAATTCCCTGACTCTACAGAGTCCAGTGCGAGCCCAGAGACACTCACATCACCTTGATGTCTCATTTTACATGAAGCTCCATAATCACAAAGTGCCAATCTTCTATTAATGTATGAGAAGTGCGGGCTGAGAAAGTACCCACATGAACCTGCACTGTTTTATTCTGTTCTATGGTAATAGCATTTAGGAGAAAAGTACACAATTGGAGTGAATTCCAAACTGTATTTTAAAAGCTTTGTTTACAATGTGTTTTCTGAAAGAATAGATTAAAAATCATACCTGGGGAGATTCTAAGTATTATCAGGAAGCAGGGTGTATCTCTACTTAAAACATAAAATCTTTCAGATGGAACCTTTACTTGTTTTTCAATTTCAGTTCTTTAACGATTAACAGACAGATAATGGAAGAAACCGTACAAAACATGAGCTAAATAATACAGAAATAAAACTGTGATAAGCTAGGACACAAAAAAATCAATGTTTAACTTGTAGGCACAAGTTTACCGCAGGTATATTAAGTTGGTGGTTTGTTACAAATGAAAACAGGAACCAGAGGGACACATTATAAAGTAGAATGTACAGGGAATAAAAAATAAAAAAAAATGAAAGCAACCTTTTCAAGACAATCAAATACAATCATCTATGCAAGCTTAACATTCTAATGGTCACCTTCACAAAGAACAAAACAGGAAATATGGATGATGTAGATTGATTTTTCTATTCTTATTTAAGTAAGGTACGAATCAGAGCTTTCTGAAGCAGATAAATCTCCTAATCAAGTTATTTTATCTGAGCTATTCCTGAATGACTTCCTCTCAGAGCCTATAATAAAAGTCAGTATGGTAATAAATGCCATCTTAGAACAATATTACATAACCGTAAGACTATAAATAACAGTCTCAGAGATTTATATTTCTTACATTTCTCAGCAAAACATCACATGAATTTTAACATCCATATCCAGTGTCTGTACTTGGAGGCAATGATATATAAAGATTGCACCAGAAACACACCAACAATCAAAGTGAAATAAATAATTGGAACTCAACCTTGGCACACTTAAAACCCATGACACACTATCAACTGATAACACAAATAATGTAAAAAGAAAGTATTCACATAAAAAAAACACTGTCTAAAGTGACTTTGTATCACTTTGTAAAGATACAATATATTAGCAGTCTGCAGTAAAAACATTTCAAAGATGTTGCAGATTTGTGAACTAATTTTCCCGGAGATGTGGCAGTTATTTATTATTAGTACATTAAGATAAGTTGATAAAGGCAAAATATACAACTAGAACCAGAGCCATGGCTATTCTAGATTTATTTGATCAGACTATCCCAGGTAGTTTTCACTGGATGACCTTGTTAAGCTATAGATTCTAGTTTTTAAATGTATTACTATTACTAAGGACAAGCTAAAATCATTTGGAATAACTTGGTTTTGTAAAAAATAAACATAATCTAATGATATTTATTGTAATACATTATAATAAATAGTTATATTTATAAATTATAAAATACTATTTATTAGTATCATTTACTTGTATATTGAGCTAATATATTCTAGAGCACTGCTCAATCTAAGAACTTTATTAAACTACATAATTCCATTCCAGTTTATGTTACTACCACAGACACACCCATACACAAGGGCCAGCTTAGTCAGAAGTTAATTAACTTACAATATGCCTTTAAAATACAGGTAGACCAACATGTACCTAGCAGAGCCAGGAGAGAGAAGCAGAGGAGCTGTGGCCAGTGCCTTGTGGGTGTGTACAACACCTACACTATCAGCCCCAATGTCTTCCTAAGGAATAGCATAAAAATTTCTTCATTTTGTAAGGAAAATAGAAATACAACTTGAATACTTTTTTTTATAGGCGACTGTGTAGCCAGCTGATGGCTGGCCAATATCATGCTGGCATAACAATGGGCCTATTTGTATGTGTAGGCCTATAGCTAGGGTTCCATCCAGCCCATTGTAAATCTGGCTCTGGTACTTAGAACCCTACTTTAAATGATACCAATAGACTAGTTTCTGGAAATTGCAGTACTAACCACCATGCCATTATGCCTGCTTGTACAGCATTTTGTAAGATGTCAGGATTCATCACAATTATTGTATCTTGGCCTGTGGATATTTACCAAGGATTCTTTATAAAGAGATTTAACTTTCTATTGCCAACATAATAAGTAGGTAGATAATAATGTCAAACCATAAATATTGGTAAAGTTTTACAACTTTTTTTAATTACAGTAGATGCTTCACAATAATAATTTGTGTAAACAATACATTTATATACAGTATAATATATTGTAATGCTAATGTTATTTTTAACAACCACAGGAATAGATTTTGTGAGAAAAATCTCTAGCAAGGAGAATCCTAGTAAAGGTCATCATAACACATGCTTTTTTCATCATAGGTAATCCTGCAGTATAATGTCACTTGAAAAGTATATTTTAAAGCACAGAAGCATGCCAGAAGATAAAGCACTATAGGTCAGTGCAGTGGCACATTTCTCAAATAAAAAGGTACTGTGTCATGTCATAATGATCTATAAAACTTGACTGTGAAAGGCCTTTTGGGCATTTGGTCCTGTGCCGTCAAAACAACATGACATCCACCAAAGCAACCCATGGATATTTCACTCAATAATACCTCTTTTAGGTGAAACTTATTATGTTAATGGTAGAATAATTTTGTTACTTCCTGTATTTTATCTAGTCCTATTATTGGATGTCTATTCCACATGACATCTACAAAGCCAGGGAAAATGTTATATTTTTTAACAGTATTCCTGTAGCTTCCACTCTGTAGATTCAGATCATGACCTCTAGTCCAGCACAATGTTGTTTATTATACTACCTTCAGACAATCAAACATTTTCCAGTCATGAACAGACAGACCAGAGAAATACTTATATATATTATGTTACAATGTTTAGTGGAAATACTTTTTTTTAAGGTATGAAAAGCCCATCTTATTACTTTGATTTCTATCTACTTTTTACCACCTTCAATGTTACAGAGCCTGAAATAATTCCATATAATTAACACTGACAATAATAAAAACAAATTCAGACCACTCCTATAAATATTTGTTGCACAATCCACTACTAACTACAGTAAATAAAATTATTAAGATACTGTGGGGTCTATGTACTAAGTCTTGGAGAGAGAGTGGACAGAGATAAAGTACCAACCAATAAGCTCCTGTCACTTTACAGGCTGTGTATGAAAAAATTTAGGAGCTGAATGGTTGGTAGTTTATATCTGTCCACTTTATGTCTCACCAAGGTAGATACACATACCCCTGTATGAGGTAAGACAAATTAATTTAGTACCTTGTTATATATCAATCTGACTAATTGAAAAATAAATGGTAAAATGGACAATAAAATTGTTAATGATAATCAAGCAGCAGTTTTTAAATCACCTCTATTAGGTTTGCCTTTATGCATATTAGTAGGGCATAATTACTGTATAACAAAATGACAGCTGAGTATTCCTACGCAGTTACTACTTTTAAGTAGAGATAAACGGTTCATATTTTGCTGAAAACTGAACCCACCTGAACTTTGGGGTTCTGAGTTGAACAGAGCCCTGGCTCTGATCACTTTAGATGTCAGAGTAGAACTAAGGGCCTAATTCAGACCCGCTCGCAAGTGCTATGCGCTCGCAAATGGGTCAATGGCCGGGCAGTGCGCACGCGCCGCATGTGCACTGCGCGTGCGTGAGCCCCGGAGCGAACGAGAATTCACTTGCTCATGGGCTCGCAACAAATGGGGTGGCTATCAATGGTGAGTGACAGCTAGCCCCGTTTGTAGGCGGGGAGGGGGGGTGGCTGGCCAAACAGAGGCGTTCCCGAAGGAACACCTGCCGTTTGAGGGCGGTTCTACTGACATCACTCATGATGTAAATAGTTGAGCTTCCTGCTCTATTAGAGCAGAAAGCTCACTGGGGCTTGTGGGAACGAGACCCTACCACAAGGGTCTCGTCACAAGCCCGATGGTCGCGACCATCGTGACCATCACCTGACCACTCGCAAAAGCTGTGGGTGGTCACCCACAGCTTAGCGAGCAGCCAGGAGGCTGGTTTTAAAATAATAAGGCCACCCTGATTCAGAGCGAGCACTCGCTTTTTCCCAACTTGAGTCTTCTCGCCAAGTTCGAAACTCAGATCTAAAAACCAGATCTCGCTTATTTTGGATTGCATTTAAGTCCCTTCCTTGTGATTTCAAGTTCTGTGAGGTAGTCAAAATTGCCTGGAAATTATTATAATTGATGAAAACAACACTATAGGAGCAAAAACCGGTCCCAGTTACATGATTTTATCTTTTTTCATACATTTTTAAATAATCCAAAACCAAAACCGAACCAAAACAGTTGAGGGTAGTTTTGCCAAAAGCAAAAAATTATGATTAAGAACCAAAACCAAAACATGGGGGTCTATGTACATCTCTACTTTAAAGTGAGTTGTCCATGGTCCAGTGCTGGTGAAATTACAGATTCAAAATAAAGAAAAACTTAGAGACCTTTTGCAATTTTGCCCCAATAACTAGATTTCCTAATGGTGATATATGCAGTGATAAGATAAGTTTTATTGGGGCAATTAACCATACAGTATTTTGCATGCTGCTCTGGAAAATAGTTAACTTTTCCAAATTCTTATTTGGATTATCTATTGTGCATGTGCACAGTTGAGGCTGCTGAAGAGTGATCTGAAGTTGTATATTTCTGGTGAAAATCTAATCTATAGGCTACAATGGCTAATGACCATCTGAAGATGCTAAGCTTTTTCAGAGCTTGGTAAATTACAGCAGTTTGCCATCCCCATAAATGATTGGAAACTATTGATAAATAGCTCTGATTCTAATATTTGAATTTTCTGCATAACTTAAAGCAAATACACACTTGATAAATAGATCCCTATTATGGTCGAATAGTATTTAATGACCATGATTAAAGGTAAAATTTAGGCAGAAGCAGGCAAAATAAATAACTGCAGCTTTTACAAATAGTGCTGCTAATAGGTAAATGTATAAAAAATGCATTTAAAGTAAAATATAATTAAACTTTTACCATGATCACACAATACAACGGCAACCAAAGAATTATATAAAACATCTATTGTAAACCTTGGCACATCTTGCAATTAGATGAGGACCTTTAATGAATGATAGGATAAAAACCAGAGGTAATATATACCAGAGCAAAGAACTTAAAAAAGGAACTTACCAAAAGCCTTGTACCCATCAAAGAAGACAAAGTAAGTAATTTAAACACAGGCTTCTATCATTGCTTGAAATGCAAAGCATGCAAGAACTATGGCTACAGCACCAAAAGAAAAACTGAGGAATTCAAGTCAAATACTACAAAACATTGTTATAAAATAAAATAACATATTACATGTGAAACCGAAGGGGTTATATATCTTCTGGTATGCCCGTGCGGCCAACAATATGTGGGACAGACTAAAAGGAAATGAAAACAAGAATTATGGAGCACATAAATAATATTAAAAAAGGATTGGATTCACATAGTGTCTCCAAACATTTCTTAGAAAAACACAATAAAAACCCAAGCGGACTTAAATTTGAATGTATCCAAAAGGTCTCAATTAATTGGAGAGGGGAAAATATCAGCACAACCCTGAAAAGATGTGAGACAAAATGGATCCATACACTAAGAACCTTAACCCCCAGAGGATTAAATATTGATATAGAACTAAATGACTTTTTAGAAGAATTTAATAAAATCAAATTAATTTTATCTCTGCCATTTTTTATATAATGTTATCATTAACTTCCATTTTATTTATTATTGTCTTCCATTTTTAACATAACAACATTTTTATTTTTTATATTTTTTATTTTCATTTTTATTACATATTTCATCCATATTGATAGTATAGAACACTTTTAAACAGGAACATAAGGTTACCGCCTTTTTAGTCTGTTTCTGGCCATTTTAAATGAACAATAAAGTTTTTTGTACAGTTTCTTAAGTAAAATCTCCAAGATAAAAAGGGCAGAACTTTGAAAGCATCCTTGAAAAAGTACACAGGAAGTTATGAAACACATTGGAGAAAGCAGAGAGAGAACCAAAGTCTACAAATATCCAGCAATACAGGAGCCGCACTGTGCACGGAAGCTGGAGATGTCACCTTACCCGTCCCGGCTGACGAACACCAAAAGCAGGCTATCCAGCACACGGCCACGGTAGCAGCAAGGAGAAGACCTGCCACATCACAGAGGAAGCCTAGGAGGTAAGATAGGAGAGTTAGGGAACACTACTGCCTCCATTGTCTGGCCCCACTGTGAGTTGTTCTGCTCACCTGCTGCACATAGACTTACAGACTCTCCAAAAATCATCTCAAAAGAGCTGTAAACACCATACTGTTTTAAAAAAGCACATGCTTTTATTTTTCATGTTTTATATATTTTATTTATATTTTAAAAGTGCTCTATTAATACACATTTCGCCATATAACACTTGTTTACATCTTGTCTTTTTACTGATACATTTTTATTGATACACACTTTGATACTTAATACCTATTAACATATTTTTTACTTTATACAGTTTCAGACAAATAAATGGTCATTTAAAACACAATATTCCTCACTTGCAGCACTCATATTGCAACAATATCATTGAAATCTACTTTATACTGAGCTGCTCTATTCTGATAGCGCGGAATATTTTTTTATTTTAATCATTGACCTCTCATTGGACAAGATTATGCTCACTTTATTCACAAATATACAGACAACTTAGACATTGACCTCTTACCTAGTATATATGTAATGTCGAAACTGGATTATTGGCTGAGACAAGATCAGTTTAAAATTGAATCGCAGCGACACCATCTTGCAACTGGCTGCAAGATGCCATTTTGCGAAATGGCCACCTAATCGCCATTTTAGATAAACTCACACTTTAGTACATGTGGCAATAATACTGTTAGCATCATGCGAATGCATCTGTGACCATCGCCATAAGTTACGGTGATTCACCAAAAGCCAATTTCATTACTTTATGTATAATAAAGGATATATATATTTCAGAAATGGCTTTACAGTATGCCAAAATTGATTGCATTAGATGAATAGAGCAAATGGCTACGTGACAACTAGCTTGTGTAGATAAGCTTCCTGGACAGTGTCTGCCCTCACTACAGGTGGTCTGGCTCAAATACACACCTACATTAGCAGGCTTCCTGCAATGACATGATTTCAAAGACTAGAGTGTCATCTTAGGTCTGTCTCTTGTAGCTGGGCTATTTGCATTTCACACAAGAGACTGGGAGAATAAAGAGTTTTTCTTTTGAAGCCTTGGACGGGTGGGGGGGACTGCTGACAGAGTGGGCATGTGGAACTATCTGGCTCAGCATGTCACACTGCTAAGCTGTTCACTTAGTGAGAGTTAAGTGCACCCTTCCTCATACACACATTAATACGTCTTTATATCAAACCCTGAATACTCACACATTACATATTCACACATAAGGTTTAATAAGCTTCAAAGTATATGATTTAAGTTGGTTCAGTTAGTTTAAATGCTGAGAAATAAAGATATTTGATAACTAAGGTTCTATATATGTTAAGACAGCCGTGTTTGGTTTCGAACTGATGCGTACTCTTTCAACAGAATTCCGGTACTATCGGTGTGGAGATCGCATCATGCATTCCCAACTTATGGACCGCAGAGACTACAAGCAACAAAATGTATATTTTATGAACAACTGTTAGGATGCAGCATGGGGAGGCGGGAGGGAAAAGATCGTCAGTTGTTAGAGGCTGGGCGAGTCTATTTGAACCAGCCTGTTAAATGCACTGTAACATATGCTTCTCCCCTGGGAACCAATGGCATAAGCAAGAAACTTCTCTATTGTCCTCTCTATTCTGGGGGGGTATAAACGTGTGCTCAAACACTGGGTCTTTAGTCTTCTTGCTGAATGCTGATTGATGGAGGTTTTCTTTCTGAATGCCGGGATCTGGTCCAGAGGCGCTGTGTATGTATACTGTACTTGGGTCTGTATAATTCCTTTGTGCTAAATTGTACACAGATCATAGCATGTAACTGACTGCACTTTTACTTGAATAATACTTTGTGCTTCGGAACCACATGTTCTGAGTCTGGAGTCTCTATTTATTGTATGACTGCATACGCAAATTAGCGTCATCCTTAGAGGTTTATAGGATGGATTTTAGAAGGTACAGGCAGGGGTATATAGAGGTTCATTTTAATATCGTCAGATGGGGCTCATCGAGTGAAGTCACTTACCTACTCACACGGCACATACGGCTATCGATATCTCAGCAAAGGGTGGAGTGGCCACATATAGGGTTTTTCTGCAACCGCTTTGAAAAATCGCTATCCATTTTCGTGTAAGCAAAGTATGCTGACTAGAATCCAGGGACAAGAAAGGAAAAAGTTTGTTTTCCTTTGTTGATAGAACCTAACATTTAAAAGGGGTGCCGCAGTATTGAGTAAGTGGCTGAGTCACAGTTTTGCGCACAGCAAAGATGCACTTTTGCGTACGCAGTTAAAAAGTCATTATACGGTTGAGTTGTAGTCGCATTATTGTGTATACATACTTACGGTTCTACTGCCAAGTGTTTAAACAAAGCCGTTGAGGATTACCTTTTTCAATTGTTATCAATATCTGGGTTAACGTGTATTTTTCTGTGCAGGAAAAAGTGTGTAACAGTGAATATTTGTTGGACAAAGTTAAGGGTATCGTATGATCCTTAAGGGCTAGGTGCAAGGGTTATTATAGCCGCTCGGTAAGCAGCTTTACCGTTCTATACACAGTAGCAGGTGTACATGTTGTCTTTGTTGTAGAGAGGTGCGTGGGAGCGGCCGACATATAAACTCCCATAGGTGTGGAAGTTGCCTTACTAAATCTTATCCGGGTGTGGAAGTTGCCTTTTTCAAATCTTATCCAGGTGTGTGGGCACCGCCGACTTAAATCGTCCACAGGTATGTGAAAGCATCTTGATTGTTTTTCACCAGTTTAAATCTTTATTGAAAAGCGTAGGATTTTGTCTCAGAATGGGAGCCATGCAAACAGTAGAGATGTTAGACAATGATGTGCTGCTAATGAAAGCTCCGATTGGACCGGCCCATCGTATTATGCATACTAAGGGGGTCATTCAGACCCGCTCGCGAGCGCAGGATGCTCGCAAGTGGGTCAATGTTTCCCCAATGGGCATGCACATGACGGAGGTAGCTCCATCGTGCGCATGCGCGAGACCCGAATAACGACAGCCAAGCCATCATTATGGGTCTCACACTAAAGGGGGCATGCTGTCAATGGTGACTGACAGCATGCCCCCTTCAGTGGGCGTGCCGAGGGCATGGTTGCCAGACGGAGGCGTTCCCATGGGAATGCCTACCATCTGAGTCCGGCCCCACTGACATCACTAGTGATGTCAGTGGAAGTGATTTTGGCTCTAATTGAGCCAAAATCACTCCAGGGCTTGCGGCTTGAGACCCTACCACAAGGGTTTCATCGCAATCCCAATGGTCGTGATGGTCTTTACCATCACGACCATCTTTTTGGCCGCTTGCATATGCTGTGGGTGGTCACCCACAGCTATGCGAGCGGCCAGGAGGCCGCTCCATTTTAAGGTAGGAGGGCAATGATTCAGAGCGAGCGCTCTGGTCAGAGCGTCCAGCTCTGAATCAGACCCTAAGTACGGTACTTATGCAATAAGGTATTGTGATGTATGGTTTAAAATGATGATGAAGAGTGTTAGACCGTTTCCCAGAATTGGTAGTTTTGATAAGGATGTATTAGATAATGTCCGGGATCACATCAGTTTGATGCGCTCCTGAGAGAAAAAGGTCAAATATTGTGAATGTTTAAAATTGTGGCAGCATGAAGGGGATGCGTGGCTTAAAAATGTGCAAGCGACGCAAACTAGCGTCGTGAGCGCATTGCCAGAAAATACATCCGCGACGCTAAATTGCAATACGGGCGAGCCGCAAAATGGCGCACACATGTGGCAAGGTAGCATTGTGGAGAGTATTGCCAACAGTTCACGCTCACCTCCCCCACCTTATGTGGATGGAGGTGCAAGTACAGTTACCAAAAATATCCATAAAAATGTAACAAGCAATTTGTAGCCTCTCTTAAGCAACCATAAAGAAAATGTTTATGATGTGGATGATGAGCCTATTGTAATGTCTGCCATTTCCCATGCTGTGCAAATGATAGATGCTACATCACCACAATCACGGGTGGTGCCGCCATCTCCATCAGTAACAGCAAGGAAAGTGTTAACACACTCTGCACCCATAGAGGAAGTTGTTAATACCATACATAGCAGCAGCAGATTAAACCCCCAGCTAGGTAACCAGGTCAGAGGTAGCAACGCTACCGGTCTGCATCCCATTCGGACGATAACTGTTCTGTATGGAAATGCAGATGCGAACGTTGTAGTGCCCATGAGGGAAGTAGTAATGCATTGTCCCTGGACAAGAGCAGAACTAAATTCCATCATAAATGATTTCCCCGATCCCAAAAAGGAACTAGCCAAATGTCAAAGATTTTTGAGAAATTTGGGTAGTTCTCATGAGCCAACTAATAAAGATTTGCGTGTGATGTTAAGGGCCTGTCTGCCACGCAATACCGATGTGACAAAATTTATCACAGATTATGTATTGGATGGTGATGTTCCCTTAACAGACCAAGTAAACCAAGGTAACATTTCCCGCATTGTAACTCAATTGAGTGTATATTTTCCAGTAGTATTTAACTGGAACAAAATTTTCACAATTAAGCAAAAGGAGAGTGAAACTGCAGAATATTATTGCGACCGGGCTCTGCAGGCTATCACCCAGTACACTGGGTTAGAAGATATTAAAGATAGCACTCACCACAGGGGAATGATAGTCACGGTACTCATGGACGGTCTGAAAGACAACTTAAAGACTCGGGTTCACACCTCACAACCTGGCTGGAGGGGAGTCACAATAAATAACCTCATAGTCTGCTATAGAACATGATAAAAATATCACAAAGAAGAGAGAGAGACCCAGAGCGAAAAACTAATGGCTGTCAGTATCCAAGCTCTGGAAGGAATGACAATAACATCACAGCCTACCGACACACCTGCACCCACACAAACACCTGCACCTGAACAATTACACGTCCTCACCAATCCCACACCACAGCAAACACATCCTTACCCCACATATCATACACAACCACAGGTCCCATACTCATATCCCCCACAATATCCTTACCCTCCCTATCCTTACCCATACCCTCCACCTTTCCCTCTGGCTCAAATCCCACAACAATCTTTTCATCCACCCCGTTCAAAATTATGTTTTAACTGTCACCAAATGGGACACGTAAGTAAGTACTGCAAAGTAAAGAACACCACACATTAACACGGATTTCCCATGGGTTCATAGGTAACCCCAGTATCTTCTCCCAGGCCTTATATGACTGTTTACAATCTTTTCAACCTGCCAATGTATCTGTTCTAATGTAAAATGTGGACAATTTATTGTTGTATTTTAGGTCATTTTAAATGATATTAAACTGTTGTGCTTTATCTCCCACTCATAAGACACAAGGTTGCTAAGGATAAATGGCTGCCATGCCAGGCTGAGGTCGACTACTGGGAATACTATCCAACCCAGTGGCACAGACATTATTTAGAGCAGTAGCTATTAATAACAAGATTTAATTGCAGGAACCTGTATGCAGATACTATATCCCTAGAATTATAAAAAAAAATGATAGGGGGACTTATTTTACTGGTGACGTTTCCAAGAAGATGTGTAAGGTGATGGGTAACAACACTAAGATTATCCCAGACTGTCTTTTCCTTTATTTATCGTGTGAAAATATGATAATATGATAATGAGTTTACTGTGCATGGTCTCATGAAGATGAATGCGAATAACAGAAATTGAAAGTGTTATTAACATACATATTTAATGCAAGCTGTCATGATGTCAAACCTGGAGAATTTGTTATGATTCAAATTTTTTTTTTTAGCTCAGATTGTTTGACTGATCGGTGGAAAGGTCCGTATCTGATGATACAACATCCTCAAAGGGTGGCCGAGGAAGATACGTGGGTCCATTCCACTCACTATAGGGAGGTTAACCAACCGGTGGAGAAACAAGGCGGAGACAAGGCCCATAACGTGGACCTGTCAATTGCAAGCTAGTGCCGGAAGGATTAAAAAGGTGATGGTGAGATATCTGAGCTAAAGAAATGTGTAGATCAGTGCTTCCAGCAATGGAGTGGTCTGCTGTGGTCATCCTAGTTCTTTCTTCCAGAAGTTTCTGTCGTGATGATCTGTTTGGAGATACCCATTTTCTGTGATGGGGGACCGATAAAGGAAATGTGAGCTGATGGCAGAGCTGATGGAGTGGAGTCATGAGGAGGAGTGCTATACCAATCATGGGAGTGTCTGACCAATCTTAGTATTGTAATTGTTATGTTATTTGGGAAGAATACTTCCAGAAGTTATGACCCTCAAACATGTTGAAATGCTTAGTATACATACAAACATACCATCACCATATCTTCACACTCAATATAAACACAGAGGCAAAAGAAACATGATACCTGGTGATGTGCATAAAGCCACTGAGACAACTGGCTTTCAAGTTTTAGTCGCACTGGATCCCACCAGAATTGCTAGGGGTACATTAAATTTTAGATATATTCAGGAACTTGCTAAATTGATAGATAATGTCACCGAGATGTACGATGACACATTCAGGTATGCAGGGAGAGAATTGCAAGCGTACAAGAAAGAACTGGTGCAACACAAGCTAGTGTTGATTTATTTAACTGCTGTTACTGGAGGGTATTGCGTAACATTAGCCACCCAATTTGGAGTAAAATGTTGCACCTATGTCACCAATGATACCAGCGATCCCAAGGAGGTGATAGACCGGAAGATGGATGAAATTCTGCAGCTAAAATGGGAATTTCGTAAGAACCATAATGCTTCAGTGGCTGAAGTAGGCGAAAAGATAGAAGGATGGGTGTCATGGCTGAACCCAGTGAAATGGTTCTCAGGTCTTGGGGAATGGGTCCAGGAAGTGATCGCCAGCATAGGCAAATTCTTGATCCTTATACTGATTGTCATCATAATAATTGGCATATGCGTACGGTGTGTTCCTATTGTGTTGAAGTGTGGAAAATGTAAAAATAGAGTAAAACGAAAGAATGAAATTATGATAGTGGCCAGCATGAATACCGAGGTTTATACACAACTGCATTACAACCCTGAGCTAGGAAATACCATCATTTAATGTATTATATTTAGCCATGCATAAAAATGTATTATTGAAATGTTATTTTTAAAACACCTCAGATAATGTAAAGTCTCAATTCCCCTTCAAGACTGCTTTTATAAGACTGGTGCATCCCCACACCTTACACATGATCTTCCAAGATCCGCAGTGTGCATATAATAGTAGTTTTATGTCCCCAACCAGAGACACATTATTGATGGATTAAGAACCACTTTGTGCCATCCCATAATAACACAAAATAATATATAAATGTAAGCCTAAATTAAATTTTAAGATCAGATTGTGATAGCATGTTGTTTGCTATCAAAGGGTGGACTGTCGAAACTGGATTATTGGCTAAGACAGATCAGTTTAAAATTGAATCGCAGCGACACCATCTTGCGACTGGCCGAAAGATGCCATTTTGCGAAATGGACGCCTACGCGCCATTTTAGATAAACTCACACTTTAGTACATGTGGCGATAATACTATTAGCATTACTATTAGCATCATGCGAATGCATCTGTGACCATCGCCATAGGTTACGGCGATTCACCAAAAGCTCATTCAATTACTTTACGTATTATAAAGGATATATATATTTCAGAAATGGCTTTACAGTATGCCAAAATTGATTGCATTAGATGAATAGAGCAAATGGCTACGTGACAACTAGCTTGTGTAGATAAGCTTCCTGGACAGTGTCTGCCCTCACTACAGGTGGTCTGGCTCAAATACACACCTACATTAGCAGGCTTCCTGCAATGACATGACTTCAAAGACTAGAGTGTCATCTTAGGTCTGTCTCTTGTAGCTGGGCTATTTGCATTTCACACAAGAGACTGGGAGAATAAAGAGTTTTTCTTTTGAAGCCTTGGACGGGTGGGGGGGACTGCTGACAGAGTGGGCATGTGGAACTATCTGGCTCAGCATGTCACACTGCTAAGCTGTTCACTTAGTGAGAGTTAAGTGCACCCTTCCTCATACACACATTAATACGTCTTTATATCAAACCCTGAATACTCACACATTACATATTCACACATAAGGTTTAATAAGCTTCAAAGTATATGATTTAAGTTGGTTCAGTTAGTTTAAATGCTGAGAAATAAAGATATTTGATAACTAAGGTTCTATATATGTTAAGACAGCCGTGTTTGGTTTCGAACTGATGCGTACTCTTTCAACAGAATTCCGGTACTATCGGTGTGGAGATCGCATCATGCATTCCCAACTTATGGACCGCAGAGACTACAAGCAACAAAATGTATATTTTATGAACAACTGTTAGGATGCAGCATGGGGAGGCGGGAGGGAAAAGATCGTCAGTTGTTAGAGGCTGGGCGAGTCTATTTGAACCAGCCTGTTAAATGCACTGTAACATATGCTTCTCCCCTGGGAACCAATGGCATAAGCAAGAAACTTCTCTATTGTCCTCTCTATTCTGGGGGGGTATAAACGTGTGCTCAAACACTGGGTCTTTAGTCTTCTTGCTGAATGCTGATTGATGGAGGTTTTCTTTCTGAATGCCGGGATCTGGTCCAGAGGCGCTGTGTATGTATACTGTACTTGGGTCTGTATAATTCCTTTGTGCTAAATTGTACACAGATCATAGCATGTAACTGACTGCACTTTTACTTGAATAATACTTTGTGCTTCGGAACCACATGTTCTGAGTCTGGAGTCTCTATTTATTGTATGACTGCATACGCAAATTAGCGTCATCCTTAGAGGTTTATAGGATGGATTTTAGAAGGTACAGGCAGGGGTATATAGAGGTTCATTTTAATATCGTCAGATGGGGCTCATAGAGTGAAGTCACTTACCTACTCACACGGCACATACGGCTATCGATATCTCAGCAAAGGGTGGAGTGGCCACATATAGGGTTTTTCTGCAACCGCTTTGAAAAATCGCTATCCATTTTCGTGTAAGCAAAGTATGCTGACTAGAATCCAGGGACAAGAAAGGAAAAAGTTTGTTTTCCTTTGTTGATAGAACCTAACATTTAAAAGGGGTGCCGCAGTATTGAGTAAGTGGCTGAGTCACAGTTTTGCGCACAGCAAAGATGCACTTTTGCGTACGCAGTTAAAAAGTCATTATACGGTTGAGTTGTAGTCGCATTATTGTGTATACATACTTACGGTTCTACTGCCAAGTGTTTAAACAAAGCCGTTGAGGATTACCTTTTTCAATTGTTATCAATATCTGGGTTAACGTGTATTTTTCTGTGCAGGAAAAAGTGTGTAACAGTGAATATTTGTTGGACAAAGTTAAGGGTATCGTATGATCCTTAAGGGCTAGGTGCAAGGGTTATTATAGCCGCTCGGTAAGCAGCTTTACCGTTCTATACACAGTAGCAGGTGTACATGTTGTCTTTGTTGTAGAGAGGTGCGTGGGAGCGGCCGACATATAAACTCCCATAGGTGTGGAAGTTGCCTTACTAAATCTTATCCGGGTGTGGAAGTTGCCTTTTTCAAATCTTATCCAGGTGTGTGGGCACCGCCGACTTAAATCGTCCACAGGTATGTGAAAGCATCTTGATTGTTTTTCACCAGTTTAAATCTTTATTGAAAAGCGTAGGATTTTGTCTCAGAATGGGAGCCATGCAAACAGTAGAGATGTTAGACAATGATGTGCTGCTAATGAAAGCTCCGATTGGACCGGCCCATCGTATTATGCATACTAAGGGGGTCATTCAGACCCGCTCGCGAGCGCAGGATGCTCGCAAGTGGGTCAATGTTTCCCCAATGGGCATGCACATGACGGAGGTAGCTCCATCGTGCGCATGCGCGAGACCCGAATAACGACAGCCAAGCCATCATTATGGGTCTCACACTAAAGGGGGCATGCTGTCAATGGTGACTGACAGCATGCCCCCTTCAGTGGGCGTGCCGAGGGCATGGTTGCCAGACGGAGGCGTTCCCATGGGAATGCCTACCATCTGAGTCCGGCCCCACTGACATCACTAGTGATGTCAGTGGAAGTGATTTTGGCTCTAATTGAGCCAAAATCACTCCAGGGCTTGCGGCTTGAGACCCTACCACAAGGGTTTCATCGCAATCCCAATGGTCATGATGGTCTTTACCATCACGACCATCTTTTTGGCCGCTTGCATATGCTGTGGGTGGTCACCCACAGCTATGCGAGCGGCCAGGAGGCCGCTCCATTTTAAGGTAGGAGGGCAATGATTCAGAGCGAGCGCTCTGGTCAGAGCGTCCAGCTCTGAATCAGACCCTAAGTACGGTACTTATGCAATAAGGTATTGTGATGTATGGTTTAAAATGATGATGAAGAGTGTTAGACCGTTTCCCAGAATTGGTAGTTTTGATAAGGATGTATTAGATAATGTCCGGGATCACATCAGTTTGATGCGCTCCTGAGAGAAAAAGGTCAAATATTGTGAATGTTTAAAATTGTGGCAGCATGAAGGGGATGCGTGGCTTAAAAATGTGCAAGCGACGCAAACTAGCGTCGTGAGCGCATTGCCAGAAAATACATCCGCGACGCTAAATTGCAATACGGGCGAGCCGCAAAATGGCGCACACATGTGGCAAGGTAGCATTGTGGAGAGTATTGCCAACAGTTCACGCTCACCTCCCCCACCTTATGTGGATGGAGGTGCAAGTACAGTTACCAAAAATATCCATAAAAATGTAACAAGCAATTTGTAGCCTCTCTTAAGCAACCATAAAGAAAATGTTTATGATGTGGATGATGAGCCTATTGTAATGTCTGCCATTTCCCATGCTGTGCAAATGATAGATGCTACATCACCACAATCACGGGTGGTGCCGCCATCTCCATCAGTAACAGCAAGGAAAGTGTTAACACACTCTGCACCCATAGAGGAAGTTGTTAATACCATACATAGCAGCAGCAGATTAAACCCCCAGCTAGGTAACCAGGTCAGAGGTAGCAACGCTACCGGTCTGCATCCCATTCGGACGATAACTGTTCTGTATGGAAATGCAGATGCGAACGTTATAGTGCCCATGAGGGAAGTAGTAATGCATTGTCCCTGGACAAGAGCAGAACTAAATTCCATCATAAATGATTTCCCCGATCCCAAAAAGGAACTAGCCAAATGTCAAAGATTTTTGAGAAATTTGGGTAGTTCTCATGAGCCAACTAATAAAGATTGGCGTGTGATGTTAAGGGCCTGTCTGCCACGCAATACCGATGTGACAAAATTTATCACAGATTATGTATTGGATGGTGATGTTCCCTTAACAGACCAAGTAAACCAAGGTAACATTTCCGGCATTGTAACTCAATTGAGTGTATATTTTCCAGTAGTATTTAACTGGAACAAAATTTTCACAATTAAGCAAAAGGAGAGTGAAACTGCAGAATATTATTGCGACCGGGCTCTGCAGGCTATCACCCAGTACACTGGGTTAGAAGATATTAAAGATAGCACTCACCACAGGGGAATGATAGTCACGGTACTCATGGACGGTCTGAAAGACAACTTAAAGACTCGGGTTCACACCTCACAACCTGGCTGGAGGGGAGTCACAATAAATAACCTCATAGTCTGCTATAGAACATGATAAAAATATCACAAAGAAGAGAGAGAGACCCAGAGCGAAAAACTAATGGCTGTCAGTATCCAAGCTCTGGAAGGAATGACAATAACATCACAGCCTACCGACACACCTGCACCCACACAAACACCTGCACCTGAACAATTACACGTCCTCACCAATCCCACACCACAGCAAACACATCCTTACCCCACATATCATACACAACCACAGGTCCCATACTCATATCCCCCACAATATCCTTACCCTCCCTATCCTTACCCATACCCTCCACCTTTCCCTCTGGCTCAAATCCCACAACAATCTTTTCATCCACCCCGTTCAAAATTATGTTTTAACTGTCACCAAATGGGACACGTAAGTAAGTACTGCAAAGTAAAGAACACCACACATTAACACGGATTTCCCATGGGTTCATAGGTAACCCCAGTATCTTCTCCCAGGCCTTATATGACTGTTTACAATCTTTTCAACCTGCCAATGTATCTGTTCTAATGTAAAATGTGGACAATTTATTGTTGTATTTTAGGTCATTTTAAATGATATTAAACTGTTGTGCTTTATCTCCCACTCATAAGACACAAGGTTGCTAAGGATAAATGGCTGCCATGCCAGGCTGAGGTCGACTACTGGGAATACTATCCAACCCAGTGGCACAGACATTATTTAGAGCAGTAGCTATTAATAACAAGATTTAATTGCAGGAACCTGTATGCAGATACTATATCCCTAGAATTATAAAAAAAAATGATAGGGGGACTTATTTTGCTGGTGACGTTTCCAAGAAGATGTGTAAGGTGATGGGTAACAACACTAAGATTATCCCAGACTGTCTTTTCCTTTATTTATCGTGTGAAAATATGATAATATGATAATGAGTTTACTGTGCATTGTCTCATGAAGATGAATGCGAATAACAGAAATTGAAAGTGTTATTAACATACATATTTAATGCAAGCTGTCATGATGTCAAACCTGGAGAATTTGTTATGATTCAAAATTTTTTTTTTAGCTCAGATTGTTTGACTGATCGGTGGAAAGGTCCGTATCTGATGATACAACATCCTCAAAGGGTGGCCGAGGAAGATACGTGGGTCCATTCCACTCACTATAGGGAGGTTAACCAACCGGTGGAGAAACAAGGCGGAGACAAGGCCCATAACGTGGACCTGTCAATTGCAAGCTAGTGCCGGAAGGATTAAAAAGGTGATGGTGAGATATCTGAGCTAAAGAAATGTGTAGATCAGTGCTTCCAGCAATGGAGTGGTCTGCTGTGGTCATCCTAGTTCTTTCTTCCAGAAGTTTCTGTCGTGATGATCTGTTTGGAGATACCCATTTTCTGTGATGGGGGACCGATAAAGGAAATGTGAGCTGATGGCAGAGTTGATGGAGTGGAGTCATGAGGAGGAGTGCTATACCAATCATGGGAGTGTCTGACCAATCTTAGTATTGTAATTGTTATGTTATTTGGGAAGAATACTTCCAGAAGTTATGACCCTCAAACATGTTGAAATGCTTAGTATACATACAAACATACCATCACCATATCTTCACACTCAATATAAACACAGAGGCAAAAGAAACATGATACCTGGTGATGTGCATAAAGCCACTGAGACAACTGGCTTTCAAGTTTTAGTCGCACTGGATCCCACCAGAATTGCTAGGGGTACATTAAATTTTAGATATATTCAGGAACTTGCTAAATTGATAGATAATGTCACCGAGATGTACGATGACACATTCAGGTATGCAGGGAGAGAATTGCAAGCGTACAAGAAAGAACTGGTGCAACACAAGCTAGTGTTGATTTATTTAACTGCTGTTACTGGAGGGTATTGCGTAACATTAGCCACCCAATTTGGAGTAAAATGTTGCACCTATGTCACCAATGATACCAGCGATCCCAAGGAGGTGATAGACCGGAAGATGGATGAAATTCTGCAGCTAAAATGGGAATTTCGTAAGAACCATAATGCTTCAGTGGCTGAAGTAGGCGAAAAGATAGAAGGATGGGTGTCATGGCTGAACCCAGTGAAATGGTTCTCAGGTCTTGGGGAATGGGTCCAGGAAGTGATCGCCAGCATAGGCAAATTCTTGATCCTTATACTGATTGTCATCATAATAATTGGCATATGCGTACGGTGTGTTCCTATTGTGTTGAAGTGTGGAAAATGTAAAAATAGAGTAAAACGAAAGAATGAAATTATGATAGTGGCCAGCATGAATACCGAGGTTTATACACAACTGCATTACAACCCTGAGCTAGGAAATACCATCATTTAATGTATTATATTTAGCCATGCATAAAAATGTATTATTGAAATGTTATTTTTAAAACACCTCAGATAATGTAAAGTCTCAATTCCCCTTCAAGACTGCTTTTATAAGACTGGTGCATCCCCACACCTTACACATGATCTTCCAAGATCCGCAGTGTGCATATAATAGTAGTTTTATGTCCCCAACCAGAGACACATTATTGATGGATTAAGAACCACTTTGTGCCATCCCATAATAACACAAAATAATATATAAATGTAAGCCTAAATTAAATTTTAAGATCAGATTGTGATAGCATGTTGTTTGCTATCAAAGGGTGGACTGTCGAAACTGGATTATTGGCTAAGACAGATCAGTTTAAAATTGAATCGCAGCGACACCATCTTGCGACTGGCCGAAAGATGCCATTTTGCGAAATGGACGCCTACGCGCCATTTTAGATAAACTCACACTTTAGTACATGTGGCGATAATACTATTAGCATTACTATTAGCATCATGCGAATGCATCTGTGACCATCGCCATAGGTTACGGCGATTCACCAAAAGCTCATTCAATTACTTTACGTATTATAAAGGATATATATATTTCAGAAATGGCTTTACAGTATGCCAAAATTGATTGCATTAGATGAATAGAGCAAATGGCTACGTGACAACTAGCTTGTGTAGATAAGCTTCCTGGACAGTGTCTGCCCTCACTACAGGTGGTCTGGCTCAAATACACACCTACATTAGCAGGCTTCCTGCAATGACATGACTTCAAAGACTAGAGTGTCATCTTAGGTCTGTCTCTTGTAGCTGGGCTATTTGCATTTCACACAAGAGACTGGGAGAATAAAGAGTTTTTCTTTTGAAGCCTTGGACGGGTGGGGGGGACTGCTGACAGAGTGGGCATGTGGAACTATCTGGCTCAGCATGTCACACTGCTAAGCTGTTCACTTAGTGAGAGTTAAGTGCACCCTTCCTCATACACACATTAATACGTCTTTATATCAAACCCTGAATACTCACACATTACATATTCACACATAAGGTTTAATAAGCTTCAAAGTATATGATTTAAGTTGGTTCAGTTAGTTTAAATGCTGAGAAATAAAGATATTTGATAACTAAGGTTCTATATATGTTAAGACAGCCGTGTTTGGTTTCGAACTGATGCGTACTCTTTCAACAGAATTCCGGTACTATCGGTGTGGAGATCGCATCATGCATTCCCAACTTATGGACCGCAGAGACTACAAGCAACAAAATGTATATTTTATGAACAACTGTTAGGATGCAGCATGGGGAGGCGGGAGGGAAAAGATCGTCAGTTGTTAGAGGCTGGGCGAGTCTATTTGAACCAGCCTGTTAAATGCACTGTAACATATGCTTCTCCCCTGGGAACCAATGGCATAAGCAAGAAACTTCTCTATTGTCCTCTCTATTCTGGGGGGGTATAAACGTGTGCTCAAACACTGGGTCTTTAGTCTTCTTGCTGAATGCTGATTGATGGAGGTTTTCTTTCTGAATGCCGGGATCTGGTCCAGAGGCGCTGTGTATGTATACTGTACTTGGGTCTGTATAATTCCTTTGTGCTAAATTGTACACAGATCATAGCATGTAACTGACTGCACTTTTACTTGAATAATACTTTGTGCTTCGGAACCACATGTTCTGAGTCTGGAGTCTCTATTTATTGTATGACTGCATACGCAAATTAGCGTCATCCTTAGAGGTTTATAGGATGGATTTTAGAAGGTACAGGCAGGGGTATATAGAGGTTCATTTTAATATCGTCAGATGGGGCTCATCGAGTGAAGTCACTTACCTACTCACACGGCACATACGGCTATCGATATCTCAGCAAAGGGTGGAGTGGCCACATATAGGGTTTTTCTGCAACCGCTTTGTGCTGAAAAATCGCTATCCATTTTCGTGTAAGCAAAGTATGCTGACTAGAATCCAGGGACAAGAAAGGAAAAAGTTTGTTTTCCTTTGTTGATAGAACCTAACATTTAAAAGGGGTGCCGCAGTATTGAGTAAGTGGCTGAGTCACAGTTTTGCGCACAGCAAAGATGCACTTTTGCGTACGCAGTTAAAAAGTCATTATACGGTTGAGTTGTAGTCGCATTATTGTGTATACATACTTACGGTTCTACTGCCAAGTGTTTAAACAAAGCTGTTGAGGATTACCTTTTTCAATTGTTATCAATATCTGGGTTAACGTGTATTTTTCTGTGCAGGAAAAAGTGTGTAACAGTGAATATTTGTTGGACAAAGTTAAGGGTATCGTATGATCCTTAAGGGCTAGGTGCAAGGGTTATTATAGCCGCTCGGTAAGCAGCTTTACCGTTCTATACACAGTAGCAGGTGTACATGTTGTCTTTGTTGTAGAGAGGTGCATGGGAGCGGCCAACATATAAACTCCCATAGGTGTGGAAGTTGCCTTACTAAATCTTATCCGGGTGTGGAAGTTGCCTTTTTTAAATCTTATCCAGGTGTGTGGGCACCGCCGACTTAAATCGTCCACAGGTATGTGAAAGCATCTTGATTGTTTTTCACCAGTTTAAATCTTTATTGAAAAGCGTAGGATTTTGTCTCAGAATGGGAGCCATGCAAACAGTAGAGATGTTAGACAATGATGTGCTGCTAATGAAAGCTCCGATTGGACCGGCCCGTCGTATTATGCATACTAAGGGGGTCATTCAGACCCGCTCGCGAGCGCAGGATGCTCGCAAGTGGGTCAATGTTTCCCCAATGGGCATGCACATGACGGAGGTAGCTCCATCGTGCGCATGCGCGAGACCCGAATAACGACAGCCAAGCCATCATTATGGGTCTCACACTAAAGGGGGCATGCTGTCAATGGTGACTGACAGCATGCCCCCTTCAGTGGGCGTGCCGAGGGCATGGTTGCCAGACGGAGGCGTTCCCATGGGAATGCCTACCATCTGAGTCCGGCCCCACTGACATCACTAGTGATGTCAGTGGGAGTGATTTTGGCTCTAATTGAGCCAAAATCACTCCAGGGCTTGCGGCTTGAGACCCTACCACAAGGGTTTCATCGCAATCCCGATGGTCGTGATGGTCTTTACCATCACGACCATCTTTTTGGCCGCTTGCATATGCTGTGGGTGGTCACCCACAGCTATGCGAGCGGCCAGGAGGCCGCTCCATTTTAAGGTAGGAGGGCAATGATTCAGAGCGAGCGCTCTGGTCAGAGCGTCCAGCTCTGAATCAGACCCTAAGTACGGTACTTATGCAATAAGGTATTGTGATGTATGGTTTAAAATGATGATGAAGAGTGTTAGACCGTTTCCCAGAATTGGTAGTTTTGATAAGGATGTATTAGATAATGTCCGGGATCACATCAGTTTGATGCGCTCCTGAGAGAAAAAGGTCAAATATTGTGAATGTTTAAAATTGTGGCAGCATGAAGGGGATGCGTGGCTTAAAAATGTGCAAGCGACGCAAACTAGCGTCGTGAGCGCATTGCCAGAAAATACATCCGCGACGCTAAATTGCAATACGGGCGAGCCGCAAAATGGCGCACACATGTGGCAAGGTAGCATTGTGGAGAGTATTGCCAACAGTTCACGCTCACCTCCCCCACCTTATGTGGATGGAGGTGCAAGTACAGTTACCAAAAATATCCATAAAAATGTAACAAGCAATTTGTAGCCTCTCTTAAGCAACCATAAAGAAAATGTTTATGATGTGGATGATGAGCCTATTGTAATGTCTGCCATTTCCCATGCTGTGCAAATGATAGATGCTACATCACCACAATCACGGGTGGTGCCGCCATCTCCATCAGTAACAGCAAGGAAAGTGTTAACACACTCTGCACCCATAGAGGAAGTTGTTAATACCATACATAGCAGCAGCAGATTAAACCCCCAGCTAGGTAACCAGGTCAGAGGTAGCAACGCTACCGGTCTGCATCCCATTCGGACGATAACTGTTCTGTATGGAAATGCAGATGCGAACGGTGTAGTGCCCATGAGGGAAGTAGTAATGCATTGTCCCTGGACAAGAGCAGAACTAAATTCCATCATAAATGATTTCCCCGATCCCAAAAAGGAACTAGCCAAATGTCAAAGATTTTTGAGAAATTTGGGTAGTTCTCATGAGCCAACTAATAAAGATTGGCGTGTGATGTTAAGGGCCTGTCTGCCACGCAATACCGATGTGACAAAATTTATCACAGATTATGTATTGGATGGTGATGTTCCCTTAACAGACCAAGTAAACCAAGGTAACATTTCCCGCATTGTAACTCAATTGAGTGTATATTTTCCAGTAGTATTTAACTGGAACAAAATTTTCACAATTAAGCAAAAGGAGAGTGAAACTGCAGAATATTATTGCGACCGGGCTCTGCAGGCTATCACCCAGTACACTGGGTTAGAAGATATTAAAGATAGCACTCACCACAGGGGAATGATAGTCACGGTACTCATGGACGGTCTGAAAGACAACTTAAAGACTCGGGTTCACACCTCACAACCTGGCTGGAGGGGAGTCACAATAAATAACCTCATAGTCTGCTATAGAACATGATAAAAATATCACAAAGAAGAGAGAGAGACCCAGAGCGAAAAACTAATGGCTGTCAGTATCCAAGCTCTGGAAGGAATGACAATAACATCACAGCCTACCGACACACCTGCACCCACACAAACACCTGCACCTGAACAATTACACGTCCTCACCAATCCCACACCACAGCAAACACATCCTTACCCCACATATCATACACAACCACAGGTCCCATACTCATATCCCCCACAATATCCTTACCCTCCCTATCCTTACCCATACCCTCCACCTTTCCCTCTGGCTCAAATCCCACAACAATCTTTTCATCCACCCCGTTCAAAATTATGTTTTAACTGTCACCAAATGGGACACGTAAGTAAGTACTGCAAAGTAAAGAACACCACACATTAACACGGATTTCCCATGGGTTCATAGGTAACCCCAGTATCTTCTCCCAGGCCTTATATGACTGTTTACAATCTTTTCAACCTGCCAATGTATCTGTTCTAATGTAAAATGTGGACAATTTATTGTTGTATTTTAGGTCATTTTAAATGATATTAAACTGTTGTGCTTTATCTCCCACTCATAAGACACAAGGTTGCTAAGGATAAATGGCTGCCATGCCAGGCTGAGGTCGACTACTGGGAATACTATCCAACCCAGTGGCACAGACATTATTTAGAGCAGTAGCTATTAATAACAAGATTTAATTGCAGGAACCTGTATGCAGATACTATATCCCTAGAATTATAAAAAAAAATGATAGGGGGACTTATTTTACTGGTGACGTTTCCAAGAAGATGTGTAAGGTGATGGGTAACAACACTAAGATTATCCCAGACTGTCTTTTCCTTTATTTATCGTGTGAAAATATGATAATATGATAATGAGTTTACTGTGCATGGTCTCATGAAGATGAATGCGAATAACAGAAATTGAAAGTGTTATTAACATACATATTTAATGCAAGCTGTCATGATGTCAAACCTGGAGAATTTGTTATGATTCAAAATTTTTTTTTTAGCTCAGATTGTTTGACTGATCGGTGGAAAGGTCCGTATCTGATGATACAACATCCTCAAAGGGTGGCCGAGGAAGATACGTGGGTCCATTCCACTCACTATAGGGAGGTTAACCAACCGGTGGAGAAACAAGGCGGAGACAAGGCCCATAACGTGGACCTGTCAATTGCAAGCTAGTGCCGGAAGGATTAAAAAGGTGATGGTGAGATATCTGAGCTAAAGAAATGTGTAGATCAGTGCTTCCAGCAATGGAGTGGTCTGCTGTGGTCATCCTAGTTCTTTCTTCCAGAAGTTTCTGTCGTGATGATCTGTTTGGAGATACCCATTTTCTGTGATGGGGGACCGATAAAGGAAATGTGAGCTGATGGCAGAGCTGATGGAGTGGAGTCATGAGGAGGAGTGCTATACCAATCATGGGAGTGTCTGACCAATCTTAGTATTGTAATTGTTATGTTATTTGGGAAGAATACTTCCAGAAGTTATGACCCTCAAACATGTTGAAATGCTTAGTATACATACAAACATACCATCACCATATCTTCACACTCAATATAAACACAGAGGCAAAAGAAACATGATACCTGGTGATGTGCATAAAGCCACTGAGACAACTGGCTTTCAAGTTTTAGTCGCACTGGATCCCACCAGAATTGCTAGGGGTACATTAAATTTTAGATATATTCAGGAACTTGCTAAATTGATAGATAATGTCACCGAGATGTACGATGACACATTCAGGTATGCAGGGAGAGAATTGCAAGCGTACAAGAAAGAACTGGTGCAACACAAGCTAGTGTTGATTTATTTAACTGCTGTTACTGGAGGGTATTGCGTAACATTAGTCACCCAATTTGGAGTAAAATGTTGCACCTATGTCACCAATGATACCAGCGATCCCAAGGAGGTGATAGACCGGAAGATGGATGAAATTCTGCAGCTAAAATGGGAATTTCGTAAGAACCATAATGCTTCAGTGGCTGAAGTAGGCGAAAAGATAGAAGGATGGGTGTCATGGCTGAACCCAGTGAAATGGTTCTCAGGTCTTGGGGAATGGGTCCAGGAAGTGATCGCCAGCATAGGCAAATTCTTGATCCTTATACTGATTGTCATCATAATAATTGGCATATGCGTACAGTGTGTTCCTATTGTGTTGAAGTGTGGAAAATGTAAAAATAGAGTAAAACGAAAGAATGAAATTATGATAGTGGCCAGCATGAATACCGAGGTTTATACACAACTGCATTACAACCCTGAGCTAGGAAATACCATCATTTAATGTATTATATTTAGCCATGCATAAAAATGTATTATTGAAATGTTATTTTTAAAACACCTCAGATAATGTAAAGTCTCAATTCCCCTTCAAGACTGCTTTTATAAGACTGGTGCATCCCCACACCTTACACATGATCTTCCAAGATCCGCAGTGTGCATATAATAGTAGTTTTATGTCCCCAACCAGAGACACATTATTGATGGATTAAGAACCACTTTGTGCCATCCCATAATAACACAAAATAATATATAAATGTAAGCCTAAATTAAATTTTAAGATCAGATTGTGATAGCATGTTGTTTGCTATCAAAGGGTGGACTGTCGAAACTGGATTATTGGCTGAGACAGATCAGTTTAAAATTGAATCGCAGCGACACCATCTTGCGACTGGCCGAAAGATGCCATTTTGCGAAATGGACGCCTACGCGCCATTTTAGATAAACTCACACTTTAGTACATGTGGCGATAATACTATTAGCATTACTATTAGCATCATGCGAATGCATCTGTGACCATCGCCATAGGTTACGGCGATTCACCAAAAGCTCATTCAATTACTTTACGTATTATAAAGGATATATATATTTCAGAAATGGCTTTACAGTATGCCAAAATTGATTGCATTAGATGAATAGAGCAAATGGCTACGTGACAACTAGCTTGTGTAGATAAGCTTCCTGGACAGTGTCTGCCCTCACTACAGGTGGTCTGGCTCGAATACACACCTACATTAGCAGGCTTCCTGCAATAACATGATTTCAAAGACTAGAGTGTCATCTTAGGTCTGTCTCTTGTAGCTGGGCTATTTGCATTTCACACAAGAGACTGGGAGAATAAAGAGTTTTTCTTTTGAAGCCTGGGACAGGTGGGGGGGACTTCTGACAGAGTGAACATGTGGAACTTTCTGGCTCAGCATGTCACACTGCTAAGATGTTCACTTAGTGAGAGTTAAGTGCACCTTCGTCATACACACATTAATACGTCTTTATATCAAACCCCGAATACTCACACATTACATAACATATGCTTCTCCCCTGGGAACCAATGGCATAAGAAAGAAACTTCTCTATTGTCCTGTCTATTCTGGGGGGGGTATAAACATGTGTGCTCAAACACTGGGTCTTTAGTCTTCTTGCTGAATGCTGATTGATGGAGGTTTTCTTTCTGAATGTTGGGATCTGGTTCAGAGGCGCTGCGTATGTATACTGTACTTGGGTCTGTATAATTCATTTGCGCTAAATTGTACACAGATCATAGCATGTAACTGACTGTACTTTTACTTGAATAATACTTGTGCTTCGGAAAAACATGTTCTGAGTCTGGAGTCTCTATTTATTGTATGACTGCATACGCAAATTAGCGTCATCCTTAGAGGTTTATATGAAGGATTTTAGAAGGTACAGGCAGGGGTATATAATGGTTCATTTTAATATCGTCAGTTAAGTCAAATGTATAGGTCGCTATGATGCTTTCTGTATTGTATATTTGTCATTGGAATGCTTTCTGTATTGTATGCCTGTCACTATGATGACCTCTGTATTGTATATGCCTTGCAAAAATAATAGGTATTTTATATGGAGGTCACTAGGATACCCCATTCTTTATATTGTCCTCCAGAATCTTTTTGTATTGTGCAGCAGTTACTAGGATTCTTAATATATTGTATATCAGTATTTATGATGCTTTCTGTTTCATATATCCATCACTTGGATGCTATATTTTTTTATCATGTTTCACAAGAATCCTGTATTGGTACTGTTAGAATTCACTCTGTATTCTAAGGTTGTCACTTGGATGCTCTCTATATTATATTGCAGCCACCAAGATGTTCTCTTACTGTATAATATTAACCCGGACACTCTCTGTATTTTATGATGGTCACCAGGATGTACTCTGAGTATATGGCAGTAATAAGGATGTTCTCTGTATTTCATGGCAGTCACCAGGATGCTGATGATGCACTTTATACAGTATGGCAGTCATCATGATGTTTTCTGATTTGTATGTTGATCACTAGGATTCTTTCATATTGTATTTTTGTCAACAGTGTATTTTATGGCAGTTACTAGAATGTTCTTTATTTTGCATGGGGTTCACTAGGTGCAATCTTTATTGCTTGTGAGATCACAACAATGTTCTCTGTATTATATGCAAGTCACTAGGATTCACTTGTTGTGGAGACTAGGCTAGTCTCTAAATTGTATGACATTTACTAGAATTTTCATTATATTGTAAGACAGTCAGTATGACACTGCCTGTACTTTAACATTTTCTCTATGCTGTTCCATGTATTGCATTTGTTTCTAAAATGCCTGCTGTTGTTGTGACACTTGTTACCATTGCTTATTGCTTTGGAATTTTCTACCAATAGTGTGGCTAGGGATATCAAATTAAGGGGAAAAGGGAGGGGGACCACTGCACTAAATTATATTGATGAGACCCCAGTCTTGACCAATAATGCTAACTTTAAGGTCCGGGGGTGCTGCCTAGGACAAAATATGAAGGATCCCAAATCAATATTCACATTCAAATTAATATTTATTCCTTATGTGTGAATGGTATATTCAAATGAATCACTAAGAACAAGAGACATGGATACTCAATAATTCAATACAGTTTATTATTGTCTTGTCATTTATTTTCAATTTCAATCTTTGTTCACTATCTTGTCAATCTATATCATTTTAACAATATTTCACACTACACAGTAACAAACAGTGCTGCCAGTGCTGGTCAATACACTCATACTACCTGGTGGCAGTGTATTTGTTTTGACAGCCAATGAGAGTCAGAAAGACTCTCATTGGCTGCTGCGCCACTGCTGGAGCCAGGCTGGAGCTCACTCATGAGCTCCACCTTCCGGTTCCCGCAGTGGTTGATGGGAGAGACTACTGGGGGCACTGCATAGGGGGACTACTACTAGGGGCACTACATAAGGGGCACTGCATAGTCAGGACTACTACTGGGGGCACTGCATAGGGGGACCACTACTGGGGGCACTGCATTGGGGGGAATACTACTGGGGGCACTGTATAAGGGACACTGCAAAGAGGGACCACTACTGGGGGCACTACTGGGAGCACTGCATAAAGGAACCACTACTGGGGGCACTGCATAGGGTGAACACTACTAGCAGCACTGTTTAAGGGGGATTACTGGGGGCACTGTATAGGTCAGTGTTGGCTAACCTTGACACTCCTGCGTTGTGTAACTAGATATCCCAGCATGCCTTGCCACAGTTTTAGCATGCCCTAATAGCAAAACTGTAGCAGTGCATGCTGGGTTATGTAGTTCCATAACAGCTGGAGTGTCAAGGTTAGCCAACACTGGTATAGGTGGTACTACTGGGGGCACTGTATAAGCGGTACTACTGGGAGGCACTGTATAAGGGGCAATGCATAAGGGGCACTGTACAAGTGGCATTACTGGGGCACTTCATAAGGTGAACTGTATAAGGGTGCATTACTGGGGTCACTGTATTAGGGTGCACTACTGGGGGCACTGTATAAGGGGCACTATATAGGGGGCACTACTACAGGGGGCACTGTATAAGGGGCAATGCTACTTGGGACATTGCATAAGAGTCACTTCTACAGTGGGCATTGCAAAGAGGAGCACTACTACTTGGGGCATTAAGGTAAATATGGAATGGAAAGGATTTTTCCCAAAGTGATGAGAGATGGTGTTGTGTCAGGTTGACACCCCCCCATTTTCCAGTGGTCACTGCCCTTGTGGCATGTGACCATGCCCTCTTTTTTAGCGTGTGCCTTAGGCACATGAACATACCAAGGTGGCTCTGTTTTTTTACTTGCCATGGGATCCAAATACCCTAGTTACACCACTGACTGTCATGCTTCAAAGAGAACAATTCAGCTGCAGCAGGGGGGACTAATGATTAGTCCCCCTGCCCCATGCTCCACTGTGCTCTGCAGCAAGTTACACATATAGTGACACATGGGGAGGGGGTCACTAAACTGGGGACTCATTGACACTAAGGGTGATGGAGGGGTTTCTGCCACAGCAATCTATTATCATGTGGGGGTTTATAATGCTGGGGATCTTTTGTCACTGGGGGGGTTAATTCTGATGTGGGTGGGAAATGATATTACAGTGGGGGCCTATGGACACAGGGGTGAGGGTGGGTGGCGTGAAAAATATTGCCTAGGTACATTTTTTAAATTAAATATTTAAATATATTTTTAAAAATACTATTAAACTTTATTTAATAAAAATGGCAATTTCTGAGCGGGTTTGGCAAAAAATTTTTTTACAGTTTACTGGTGAAAATGCTTTGTTTTATTGTTTTAAACCCAAAACCCATAATTTGAGTGAATGCTTAACGGAAAACTATTATGGCACAGTAGTGATCTTGCTCTTATCAATTGTTCATATAAAGCTCCTGTACAAGCTTTAAAGCATAAACTCTTTGTACCAAGAGTTGATATAATGAGCTAGTGTATTTTTGTTCCTGCAAAGGAATTAATCAGACCACTTAGATGGGCAGATTTACTTACATAATAAGTATAATTTAGAAGGTATATTCATGTAACTGAGATAAGTCCTTTTTCAGTGAAATTGTCAGATAATACTCTTATCTCAGAATCTCCCATTATACAAAGAGGTCAACCACATTACCAGCTCCTCCTGTGGTACTGTACTATACATCTTTATCCACTATTTATATACATCCTATTTTAATGGGTTAGGTACGGGATCCTGGCAGTCAGGATGCTGGTGGTCAGAATACTAACAGCAGCATCCCAACAGTCAGAATCCTGACCCAACTAGGTAAGTACCCTAACCCTTCCCCTTACCCCAACCCTCTCTCCCCGCAACCTAACCATAACTCATCCTCCCCACAGCCTAACCCTCCCACTAGTGCCTAACCATTTCTGTAAAACTAATACTGACCATCGGAATGCCGTCGGTCGGGCTTCTGGTGCTGGAATTCCAACTGCTGTTGGGATTCCGATGCCGGTATTATGAGCACCAGCATCCAGACAGACAGGATCCCAACTACATCCCTATTTTAACATGCAAGGTTAAGGCAAGCTTCTGCTAATAGATGGTATTGCCTATACTGGGTAATAAGAATCAGTGAAGCCAGATAGTTTCCTCTGAATACCCTCTGGATCAAATAGCTATGTGCATGCATCATTATTAGCCATGCATGCACATATCACTGTACCCTTCATATAGCTGTACCAGCAACATTAGTCTGCCCGAAACGAAGAGACACTTCTCCATCAAATGCAGAATTTGAATATTATGTATCGCTGAGATATGCAGTTATACATAATGCTTCTAATCACAGGGGCATATAAAATAAACTCCTAGGTCTGAAAGAAAACGAACAGAAGAATTATTTTATGTGAAATTTACAGTAGTTTGTCTTTTATTAAGGATGATTTTTTTACCAACAGTTACAAAAATAAACAGGAAAAAAAAGATTTTGGGTATGCGGTGAATGCCCTATTTGCACTTTTCTAAATAACTTTATAAAGAACAGCACAACAGGGACATTAGTGCCCAATTTATATAATACAAAAAGCTAAAGACAAGATTTGAGTAAAACAATTGGCACATTTTATATACTGCATTTGATGGCTAGGAATAAAAAAACAGAAAATGTTTAATGGCATAACATTTGCAGTGAACACGAAGACAAATGGTCTGTGAATGATAAAACCCTTCCTAGGATGCCTAAGTCAGCTTACAAAATTCACAGAGGACGCTTTAATATAAAACAGCTATTATGTAGTTAAGCATTTTTCAGCTTCTATGCCAGGCAGTTTTCATACAATAAAACATTATCCAAGCAGGTGAACAATCCTTCAATTTTCTTTTTTACAAAGGTTTGGAAGCATAGTGTTTGGGGGGGAAATTAAGTAATGAAATCTGCAGTCACAAATGATTTCCAAACTAGAAGGTTTGATTTGTTTATGTGCTATTAACCTTTGTTTATATAGTGGCAGCATATTAGACAGTTCTGCGGAGAATGTTCTCTATTGAATATAACCTGACACCATGTTTTTGGACTGACACAAATATTGGATAAATATACATACTCAACCTCATTTTGAGGTCTGTTTATTAAAGGTAGTTAGTCCTGTCCCTTCAAGCAGTTAGCAAAAATTAGACATTTCTGCAAAAGTTAGGTTTTTTTTCTGTTAAGCATGCTGAATCACTTGCCACGAGTCGAAACTGGTTCATTGGACCTCACCGGGCCCAAAGAGAGCTCTGTATATGTGTCAGGAATCAGTTGTTTTACGACCGGTTGGAGAGAATAAAACACACAGCAAAGGGTGGTTTATGATATCCTCTGCAGTGTATTAATTTCAGTTACATTTTATAGCAGTCTGGTAAAAATCTCTCGACCCCCATCTACTAGATATTCTGCCTAGAAATAAGATAAGCAGAGACTTCAGTACATTTAGAATTGTTCTTGGTTGTGCACAGCCTGGCATTGGAATGTGCATGCAGTCCTATCCTTGAGATTGCTTCTCAGAAATAGCTAGCAAGTGAGTGAGAGTCTCTAATTTACGCAGTTTTAAACATTTCTTGCAAGTCATACAGCTGACAGTGAAATAGGTTCATGAATAAAAATGGTACAAGATGGTTGCCAATATTACAAGATGGCAGCCGTACATACAGAACATAATGTTAACTTTATAACACATTTGGACCCGAACGCCTTGCCACATCATCCCATAACTCTGCAGCTGTTGTTACCTAGTGGACTCCTTCTACATCACATTCAATCAGCATTATTGCTAAGCACTGTCTGGACATTACATCAGATTTTTGGTAACTTTTTGCTGCTAATTAGAATTGACCACATTTTGATCTTTCAATTGCGTTGATTGGCTGCAATACTTTTGACATTTGGAGTTAGGTCTGTGGCATTGTTGCTAATAGCATGACATGGATTATCATTTGCTTTTTTCATTGATACATTTTTATGAATAAACATTTGTTTTTATTGTTCTATATCGTCCACCTGATGTTTTGATAGTTAACATATTATTAGTGTGCTCTTTAGTGCTGGTTCTATATAAATTTCTTATTTTTCCTATTTATTAAACCCTGCAAGTAGTGTTGGCCATGGTTGGTTATCAGAGGGATTCACATGCAGTTGATTAAATACTTCATATTTAAGAAGGACAGCAGAGGTAGCAGTACTGACATCTGTCCTATGCTACCGCTATCTGAGGATGGCGATAGCAGATACAAAAAAATAGTAAAAATGCTTGATTAAGAAATTAAATAATTTTTCTTACAAATATATTCAAATGTTTTTTTTCTATTTTAAAATCTTTATTTTTTGTTACCTATTCAAGTGAACATTTAAGTCTGGTCTCCAGGTGTAATGCACAGGGGTGACAGCATGTGCTAAGCACCCTGATATAACGGCAATGGTGGCCTTTATTGCCTGGGAGCTGAGCACAATTTGGCTGCCTCAGAGATTTTTTTTTATATATTTTCTATCACTCTGATAAGCAGTGGAAGAAATATTTTTTTGGGGGGAGGCAGTTTGATAAATAAGCCCCTTAGGGTGTAACCTCTTGCACTAATTGGTGAGTTCCCAACAAGTCTGTCCAATGCTTTAAAGGGGCAATCATTGAAAAGGCAAAAACAGCCAATCAGGCAGATTTGCCGAAAACTCACCAATGCAGTTAGTCGCAGGCTTTTACATTTATCTTTTAGGAGTATATTTACTAAAGGACAATTTGAACTTATTTTGGTTGATTTAAAATCAATGAAAATTGATCTAAATCGATTAACAGCAAAAACTTTGTTTCTGGGTCTAACTCACATTTTTAATAATACTTAAAAAAATTCCCTGTTAGTAAATGTGTATTTTAGCCCCAGAAACACAACATGAACCTTGATCTATTTTGATCCAGTTTAATTGATTTAAATCAACCTTTAGTAAACATATCCCTTGGATTCAGAAGCAAATTCAGCTAAAAATGTGCAAATATATGTGGACAACAGTGGTGTAACTAGGGCAGGGCAAGCGGGGCATGTGTCCTGGGCATGGCATGGACTGTCAGTGTGGGGGGGGGCGCTGCTGGCCATGGTGCCAGCCCGTCCTAGTTACCCAGTGCAGTGCTGACTGCAGTGAGTGTGGTCAGTGCTACACATTTACACAGGATGGCGCTAGGCTTCCCAGCGCTGGTCCTTTGCTGCACAGCCAAGCCCCTTCCCTTCCCCTGAGCGCTTACCCAATAGCACCAGGTGGAGGGTGGGAGGCAGGATCAGGCTGTGCATTCTAACACACACATCGCCACCAGCGTGGCAGCGATGTGTGTGTTAACCAGCATCCAATGAGAGTCTGTCTGACTCTCATTGGCTGCTGCTGCTGCTGCACACACATCACCACCACATGGCGGTGATGTGTGTGCTAAATAGCAGCCAATGAGAGTCAGACAGACTCTCATTAACTGCTGCAGTGCCCACTGCAAGAGCCGGGCTGGAGCTCACTCATGAGCTCTGCCTTCTGGCTCCTGCAGTCTGTAATGGGAGAGACATCATGACATCTCTCCCATAATGCAGAGTGCAGCAGCTTGGGAGGACTGACGTGCGGACGGTGGTGGCAGGAGCAGGAGCGTGGATGATGGTAAGTTTTATTTTTAATTTATTTTTTTGCTGTGTTTTTTTAGGGGGCACCTCTACTGGGGGCAGTAATCAGGGGGACTACTACTGAGGGCAGTAATTGGGGTGACTACTGCTGGGGCAGTAATCAGGGGGGCTAGTACTGGGGGCAGTAATTGAGGGGGCTACTACTGGGGGTACCACTGGGGGGAACCTCTACAGGGGGCACTAATTGGGGGGACTACTAATGGAGGCAACACTGAGGGGACTACTACTGGGGGCACTCCATCAGGGACCACTACTGGGGAGACTACTTCTGGGGGCACTATATAAAGGGCACTTCATAGGGGGGACTACTACTTGGGGCACTATATAAAGGGCACTGCATGGGTAACCACTACTGGGGGCACTGCATGGGGGACTGCTACTGGAGGCACTATATAAGGGGCACTGCATAAGGGGGGTCTACTACTTGGGGCACTATATAAGGGGCTTACTACTGGAGGCATGAGGGACACTGCACTGGTGGCATTAAATAGGGAGGACCACTTCAAATGGTACTGGATAGTGGGGACCGCTACTGGGGGGCTGCATAAAGGGGATTACTAATGGGGCCACTTATAAGGGGCACAAATGGGGGCCTGCATAAGGGGGACCACTACTGGGGCTACTGTACAAGGGACACTACTGTGGGCCTGCATAGGAGGGACCACTACTGGGGGCACTGCATAGGGCTGACTGTATAAGGAGCACTACAAGGGTTAAGGTGCATATGGAAAGGAATGTTAAGTGTGACGAGAATGGGGTATATGTGTCCTGTTGACACGCTCCATTTTTAAGTGACCCCACCCCTTGTGACCACACCCAAGGGGGGGTGGGGACTCCATTTTAAAATTTGCCCTGGGCTCTAAATACCCTAGTTACGCCACTGGTGGACAAACCATGTTGCACTTCAACTCACAAAAAATGCTCATTATCATTTTACACTGTGCTTAAGAGTTAAGCTAATTTAAGAAAATGAAGCTGAATTTGGGGTGTCCCAGACATTCTGGTGCTGATTCTAAATGGGACATTTTTGAGGAAATTGATGCATTTAATGATTTTGTTCCATCTGCACATGCATCTTAATTATCACTCCAAATGTGTCACTTCTAAAACAGATGGAATCTAACATTAAGTAGGTATTTCTGGGGCCGCTATTGAAAGGCGAGTATTAAGATACACAGAATGGCTACACCTGATAGAAGTCTCATGGGGATTTAGTGAGGGGATGTAGTCATCATCCCGGTATAGACAATGATGGCAGGTAGGATTCCCAGCATTAGAATCACGACAGCAGTCAGAAGCCCGATGGCTGCAATTCCGGCGGTGAGTATTACCATTATGGTTAGGTTTAGGGTTAGGGTTTAAGGTTAGGAACTAGGGTGAGGGTTAAGGGGTTAGGCTGTTGGAGTGAAGTGTTAGGGTCAGGCTGTAGGCAGGTCAGCTGGGGTTAGGCTGTGGGAGGGGAGGGTTTGCTGTGGGGCTTGGTGGGTTAGGGTTTGTGCTAGAGAAAGGATTAGAACACTTACCTGCATGCATCAGGATTTCCACTGTCAGGATTATGTTGCCGGGAATCTGACCACCAGCATTTTCAGTTCCAGAATTGCATACCCAAATCGCACAGAGAGTATAGCACAAACCATAGGAATATTTTCTATTTATTTTTATTTACAAGTCTTGAGTTAATAATGATAACTTGTGTCTATCTTCACAGAGGGGCTGATTTAGATTTGCACGCAAGTGCAATGCTGAATGCAGGTTTCTGATTATCGGAAATCTGAGCGTGCCCAGGACCCATTCTGCAAGTGTGTAGAATGGGTCCTGCGTAATTGCATGTAGCCCCTTCAATGCCTCTGCCTAATTGACTGGGCAAGGTTTTTAAGGGGCGGTTTCGGGGCTGCCGGCGTTCCCGGTCAACGGGCGTGTCTACCCCGTTTTTTCAGGAGTGGCAAGGCCAGGGACTGCGTTGATGCATGCAGTTTGCTGGCCTTGCAAGCTGGCCAGCCTGAGTAAGATGAGGTTTACTCAGTCATCCGGCGGCCTGGCACTGTCCACCATCACGACCATTGACCACCGATGGTTGCAATGGTGATCCCAGCCTGCGATCTCAGTCACAGTGCTGGGATAGCAATTGCAGCAGGGGATGACATACACCTCCTGCTATATTTGCATATTTGCAAGTACAGAATTGCAAAGCTTCCTGTGTGCAACTTTGCAATTACATCCAATGCTGAATAACCCCCAGAGAACCATATTTATCTGCATTTATTAGGCATGAGCGAAAGTAGCATAGCTGCATGCTTGCCAAAATAATATGAGATCCTTAGGGGGTTATTTAAAAAATCACACATTTGCACTTCTGTACTTCATTATAAAATACACAGTGTTTGACCACAGTGGACAAACATCTTCAAATACATGTTTGTAACAATACAGTACATTTATGTAAAATAAAAATATCCATTTCATATTCTACTAATTACATGTTATTAACAGTTTTACAGGGAACCTTTAGATATTTAAGTCAGTTTCTACTTCCTCTGGGCAGTTGGGAGATTTAAATGTCGAAATAGCTGACCACCATTATTGTTATCATTATCAGCTACTATAAACAGCATACATATTATACTGTGCTTAACAGAGAATATTTACTCATTCACATCACTCCCTGACCAAGATTACAATCTATATTCCCTATCGTGCGTATGTCAGTGCGCACACACATGGGTAAATTTCATTGGAAGCCAATTACCTAATGCTGTATTACACATGAAGGAGAATCACTTCGAGAATCCATCTCTGCCTTTATAAATTATGGATGATCTCCCTATTTAGAACATTTTCCACCTTTCAATACTTTATGTCTGCCATAGTAATATCTTACAGAGCAGCACATACTCACCGTTTCCTTTATCCCTTATTCCTGCCTTTAAGAGAGCAAAGAATATCTGCCTTAGTTGCTCTTCTCCTCTGTTACTTAGTGCCTCAGCAACAGGTTTCCCATGCAGCTAGGCTCATACGCCACTCTGGACTATGAGTGACCACTCTACCCAAACACCAGATCTTTAGTGTAGAATAGTGTACAAATACCACCTGGCCTGCTTTCATAATGAACTATGTATTATCCTTTAAAAAGTATTGAAAATCTAAAAAAATAGAAGGTGCATATATTTTGGTTGCTGGAATTATTTGACACATTTAGGGTTTGCAGTCAAGAGGTCAACACTCTCTATGTCGCCAGTGAGTACGTCAACCTCACAATGCCAGTGCCCAGATCACAACACAGGTCTAAAGCAACTTAGAGCATTTTACCTCCTGTCTATGTGAGGTATCATACTCACTAGTGATAGTCGACATCACGTAACCAACCTTTAGGCAGCTTTTGTTACACAGCTTTTCCCTTTAAAACACAAGATCATATGGACTTTAGTTGCTAAAAAATAAAGTGAAAAAGGATGTTTTCACATCCTTTTCACATTATTTTAGTTTCAAATAAATTTACTAAAGGGCAATTGGAGAAGAATTTGTAAAAATCTCCTCCAAACACTAATTATCACATATTTTTAGTAAGCATATCACATTTCCTATAATTGTATTGGGAAATGTGATCTGCCCATATTTACTAAAAATGAATTGTGAAAAAATACTGGGGGAAGCCCTGTGATAATAACCTTGAGATGGCATTATCCAGGGTTTCCCCCAAGTTGCTCGACTCCTGCTCTGCACCAACAGACAGAGCAGAACCAGCAACCAGGCACCAGTTATAAGCTATGTGGTCTAAATAGACCACAAGCTGATCAATGCTAAAAAAAAAAATATATACAAATAAAATCACTTACCTAATCCAGAGACCAGTGATCAGTGCTCTGGTGATGTCCTCTGGGGCTCCAATCAGCTGGTCTCCCAGCTTCTGCACTGTGACTCTGGTAAGCTGCTGCATAGAATAGCTGACTGGGGTCACAGTGCAGGAGATAGGGGACCAGCTGACCGCAGACCCAGAGGACATCACCGGAGCACCGATCACCATAGTTAAGTGTGAGAGAGTCGGGAGAAGTCACTGGGAGGGGCAGACGAGAGGTGGGAGAATGGTATCTGGCAGTGGGCACATGCGCAGACACAGTCATCCTGTATTTTTTCTGAAAAAAATCACTCACAGCCCCTGCTCTGCCTCTGCCTGACTGCAGGACTGGGCAGGAACGGCCAGCGTTTTCAGAAATGGGGGTGTTGCCCCCATTTTCCAGAAGTGCCAAGGCCAGGGTTTGCATCCATGGATGCAGATTCCTGGCCTCGCATGTGTCACAAGATGCTGCTGTGTCTTGTCTGACAGTAGTGCACCAAGCGGTTCTCTCAGGCCTGTTGCTAAGAGACTGGTGCACTGGGCTGTCACTCCATAAAGTCCTCCTACCTGGCTGCTCACTCATCTCCATCCTGTCCTGATTGGATCCCTTTCCTTTTTACCTCTGCTGAGTTTCTGCTCAGATGCCGGCTATAGAGTTTCTTATGTGGCTTCCGGTTCCATGTGCATATCTTCCTCGTGTTGTGTTCCAGTCTCTCTTGTCTAGCGTGTATGCTGTCAGTCACTACCATACTGGGCTATTTGAGGGAACTAAATATCTATTCCTCACGACAGTCTCAGCCTCACTGCAGTGTTCAGGTGGACTACTTGTTTTCAAATGTACACCTGTCTCAGTTGCACTGCTGCATCTTTGTTACCAACGCTACTGCTATCTCTGTTGCACCGCTGTGTCTGAGTGGACCCTTTGTTACCAACTTTACTGCTGTCTCAATTACACCACTGTGTCTGAATAAACTCTTTGTTACCTACCTTACTGCTGTTTCATTCGCACTGCTGCATCTGAGTGGACTTTAGTTATTACATCACAGCTGTCTCAGACGCTTCCCTGCCAAGTACACCTCAGCCCTCAAGGCTGTAACTTGGCCACAAGACAACATCCTTGCCAAGTACATATCAGCCCTCAAGGCTGCAACTTGGCCACAAGGCCACATCCCTACCAAGTACATATCAGCCCTCAAGGCTGCAAATTGACCACAAGGCCACATCCAAGCCAAATACATAGCGCATAAGGCTGCAACTTGGCCACAAGGCCTCAATACCTGGCAAGTATGCTACAGTCCTCAAAGTTTCTTTATTAATTGACTTCTCATCAATTGACTCTTCAAAGCTTCTCTATCAATTGACTCCTCAAAGCTTCTTATAAATCGATTCACACCTCAAATTATGATCTTCTTATTCCTAATTAACCATGATGCTTACTCAGCTGGCCACCACCACCGAATAACGCAATGGTGAACACAGGCTGTGACCTCGGTCACAGCGCTGGGATCGCAGATGCAGCAGGAGGTGTTAGACAACTATATTTACATTTTAGTGAGGATAGAATTGCAAAGCTGCTTGTGTGCAGCTTTGTAATTCCATCCTCTGCTGAATCAGGCCTAAAGACAACAGTCACTAAATAATTACTAGTGATTTAACATGCATGGAAAATGGAAAAATGCTTCAATAACATCTCTTAGCAATAGCACTTCATGGCAAATATATATTTAAATCGGAAATAATCGACAGTCCAACCCAGCGTGCCATTATAAAATTAAACTTTCAATGTAAATGCTAAATATAGCTTGTGGGGAAACAAAAAAAAGTAAAAGTAAAATACTTTTTTATTAATACACCAATGGTGCTTTTAATATTTGTGTATATCCAGCTAGAAAAGTTTTGAATATCCTGCTAGAAAATTGTTATCACTTGCATGGTGACAGGTTGAAATGAATGTTGAATGCTCCTCCCATGTCACATGGGAGTAATTAAACATGGAAGATTCTGCATGCAGCACTTTTTTCTGATTCTTAATCGCTCCCATGTGACAAAGAGCCGTATTCCCATTTCAATTTAACCTGTCAGTATGCGAGCAATTGAGCAGTATGAACATTAATACTTTCTAGTGATAGCATTAAAAACTCCTAAAATTAACATGTTATAGACTCTCTAATTTACTTATTCTCTAAAACAGATTATATCAAGCCAAACGGTTTAAATGATTATACGAAACTGACATCTCAACAGAAATGACAGTACATTGATGGAATGTTATACATTTTTTTCACAACATTTTTTTTCTCACCCATTTTGCTTTAACTTTAGTTTGTATCATCCCTTAAAAATCAGAACAGAAGCACATTATCTATCATTTATATAAGGAAACAAGAAGGATCGGACATAAAATGTTTCTAAATTGCATATTTCAGGGAGATGAAGAACAAAGTATATCGCAATTATTTTATCTGCCATACTGAGCTGCAAAATTAGGCAATTCTATCAATTTGGTATATTACTACTCATAAACATTTCTCAGTAGTTCTCGTCCTTTTCATCATTTTACAATTGGGTGTTTAATCATGTTTGAAATGTATTCTGAGAACTTTTTGAAAAATATGTTAGCGACTGGGAATAGTTTCTGCAAAAAATGTATTTAACATACAATCTTATATATAATCTAATCTGCCCATTATATTAATTTATTTACAGATTTTAGAATCACAAAAAATGCAAAAATGTTACCTACGACTTATGGAATTTGCCCTAAAATTATGGCACCACTGCTGCCATTAGTACTGCTACCTGCAAGCAAAAAAGCATGCAATATGATGTCTCCTCACTGATGACTACCTCAGTGTTCCTCCACGATTTTATTCCATGACAGAGTTTTAGGAATTCAGCACAGTTGTCCATGATTCTAAAGTGACATTGGAAAGGTCATATACTGTACATTCCAAACAAGGTATTTTCAGGTGGCTTAGTGAAGTAATCATACAGGCATTTAAGAAATATGAGCAGACAGTGCGAGAAAAATTAAGATCTCTCACAACATGAGTATGTCAGGTGTCTTGTGGGGAATTTCCCTGTGTGTGCATGTCTGGATGAATCAGTAGCACCATGGATATAGTAGTGAAGCAAACAAAATATATTCACATGCATGGGTTACAGTGCAGATACATAAACAGGCTGGAGACTAAGGATAACACAAAGTCAATAACAATCTAGTCTTGGAGTCTAATCCCGGATTGGATACTGAAGGTACTGTATAGCCAGAAATAAGCTAGTTTTCAGGATGTTTCTAGATCAGATGAAAAGCAATACAGGTACAGGTTTTCAGATACAGTAGCTGGAGTCTAATGCTGGAACTCAAAATTGGGACCTGATGCAGGCAACTCAGAACTGGAACCTGATGCAGGGAACTCACAACTGGTACCTGATGCAGGGAACTCAAAACTGGAACCTGATGCAGGGAACTCAGAACTAGATCCCGATGAGGGAACTCAGGACTGGAACTTGATGCAGGGAACTCAGGAAACCAGAACCTAATGTGCGAAACTCAGAACCAATACTTGACATGGCACACAAGACATTGAAAAAAACAGAATGATTTGACTGATTTCTTAGGTTAACTAGGTCCACTGTAAATCAGGAATGCAAGAATAGTAATGTCCCAGATTGCACTGGTGAATGTAAGTGAACAATAATGCAAATAACAATATTTGGATTATACTAAGGAATGCAGTTGACCAGGAATGAAAATAGCAGTAATATCCCGAATAACAGTGGCAAATGCAGATGAACTGGAATGGTATAGTAGTAATGTCCTGGATAACAGTGAGGACTGCAGATGGACAGGAATGCAATAACAGTAATGTCCCAGATAGCACTGGGGAATGCAGATGAACAGGAAAATATCCTGAATGCTGAGATTAAATGGAGCAGGTATTCGTGAGGACACTGGGAGCCATCCAATGGCAACAAAGAGAGATCAGGAGTACCAAGAGTAGTTTCAGCAAGATAAACAAGGGATACTGGAGCCTGATATGGAGAGTATGAGACTTTGTCTGATTTTAGCAACTGTGGGCTTCACCAATCAATCCCAGCTAAAGGATCGAAGACAGGCCATAGATGTAGGCTGGCTGGCATGTGCTGGAAGGCACAATATGGGAGAGCAGAACCACTGGTAGATCAGTGGTACTGCAATAGATCATGACAGAGTGATAGCAACCTGTTGGGCAAAAAGGCTTAGACTTTAGTGAGAAAGCTTTGCTATGCAGTAGGCTTGACATCTATTAAATTAGCATTTGGTTATAATATCCTCTATGAACTTACAGTTCTGGAGACATGTTCTTGATACATCTCCGTAAACAAACTTCTGATTATGCAGTATATGTGGCTTAATGTTTCTTTGCAGCCCTCACTTTATATTTCTTGAGTATATACCATTGCAATGGTTGCCTTGAAGGATGGAAGAGGAAAATAACATACTACAAATACTGATAATACCTTTTCCATAAAATACTCCATGGCAGCCAATATTTCTCACCAATGGTGTTTGAGATCTTATATCTTTGTTAGAGACAGCTTGGAAAGTTCCTTAAAAATAAAGGGGAAGAGGAGACCCTGCATTATATAAATTCTGGGTTTTTATATTTTTATTTTCCCCTCCCTACCTAACATACACTATGTAAACAAAAGTGATTGTACACTGACAGCAAATTGATCAGTGAGATTTATTGACATCAGTACTTTGCAGGTCCACCACATGCAGTGATAACAGTAGACATCCTTCTTGGCAAATGGGGTAAATTTTCTGTAAACCAGTTCAACATCGCCCTGTAAAAATGACATGTGACATTGTCATCCTAATAAAAAATGTGTTGTTTCCACTGAACTGCAAGTGCATGGGCCTCCCTAAGAAGTGTTCTTGTTGGAACCAACACATTAGTGGTCATTTGGAACTCAAGTGCAATGGTATGCATGGCATGCATTTTACTTGCATTGGGGTGTCCAATCACTTTTGTCTACATCGTGTAGAATTGAAGTTACCCATGGCTATACTAGCTGTCATAAAGTATTCCAAGGATATGGAATAATTGTTAATTATAATCCACTGTTTGCTTTGTACATTAATCAATAGAGATAGCTGCACATTATCTCACCCTTATTTATTCTTCTTCTTACAAATTTTAATCAGCTCAGAGTGTGTACAACTTTGGTAAATAGCACAGTAATGTAGTGTTATAACACCCAAAATGAGGATCTATAGGACTTCTATCTTTGTTCAGTTGCTGGACCATTAAACTTAACCATCATTGTGGTTGTCATCTTTTTTCAGCTAATAGACACACTGTATCCAACTATCAAGTGGTATAGGTCAACAATTTAAGTGATGAGGGTTGCCTATGACACTATCCTAGCCAGAGGTAATGGAAAAGGAACCTATACCTACACTTTTGCCTTGCAGTACTTACTTGATTCTCACCACTCTCTCAATAACTAAATTATTTATCTAAATCTCTCACTTTTTCAGCAACACATGTGTCCCTCTTTCATCAATATTTCCTGTCCATGCTTATATCCTTACTTACACATTATGTTATCTTCCTTGCACCCAAGTAACTAGTCAACCTGTTAAAGGAGAAGCAAATATCACATTCAAAAACCATTCTCCCTTCTTTCTCACTCTGATTCTTCTGTAGGGTGCTGGCAAAACACACCCAACCATGAGCCTACTACTTGCATCTATTTTCCTTTGAACTGCAATACCCTTTCATACATGCCTAGACTGCAGCTCTCTGGTGTATATCCCTCACATTTCTCAGTTCCTGGCAGTACCTCACCTGAATCCTGACAGGCCACAGGGGAACAGATTTTCATTCACCAGTGGCTGATTGAGGAAACCTCTTTCCTGACACCTCACAACCTCAATTACTAGTAAATATGAGCCACACAGGGTCTGTTGCTTAAACCCCCACAGTACATTTATTGAATGCTAGAGTAGGAGAGGATGGGTGGCTTTTATGCAACTCTTACTGTATATAAAAAGAATGAATTGCAACAATGAATAAAACACATTTTAGAATAGCAAAATAGTATTGAAAATGAATATGACATGATTGCATTCAAAGTACCCAATGAAAATATTCTGCTCCTCCACATCCTTTTTTTTTAAAATGTGAACTACAGTATAAAGTACAGTCCCACAGAGACTATATACCATAAAAAACAGTAAATATGAGAACATTATAATTGATTACACTTATGCACAATCTATCTCTCTATAGAAAATAATAATAATGTATCTGCCACACTGTGACTCAGGGATTAATCACATAATCTCTATGCACTAAAATCTATATGACTAAATATAGCCACACCCAATCTGGTAATCAGCACAATAATTATAAGTTCAAATACTTAATGTTGCAAACTTGTTCTGTCGGTGTGTACCATAATCGTTGGTACACATGAGAAGCATAAGTTGGAGGTGCAGTGTCTATAATATAGCAATTGTCCCTGTAGAATTATGACTACCACAAAGACTTTGATAGATCCATTCAGATAAGTCACTATAGTTTTCTCTGTATCACAGGTAGGTAATTAGTGCAAATTCCTTCTATATGCTGAGTAAAAAGGGTCACTGGGTGTTGTAATACCCAGCGCAGTGCAGTGCATAAAATGGGACATGGCTTCATGACCATGAGGCCACACTTCCTCATGTGTGCCATTTAGGGGTTTGGCCACATGTCATGTCCCCTCCTCGTTACACTGGGGGTCTTGACCAGTGTTCTAGACTCTCCCAGCACAGTGTGGTGCATCACCTCTGCAGCTCTTCTCTGTGATATCTTATATCAGCTGTTAATTGTTTTGATCACACAATCAAAATGAGCTTATTTCATATTTCAGCATATGAAAATATTTATAAGAAGCAATTTAGAGCTTGCAAATTAAGCACTGTAAACCAAATAATAAATAATTACATTTGTATCTCATGTAAACTAGTAATGTTTATTGCTATTCTAATAATATAACATAATTTTAAGAGTCCAGTTCATCTAAATAAATGCAATGTGTTATTACAGGCTTAAATTGCAAATGTGAATTCAACTCACAAATATTATTGCTCTCTTTCAAGTAAATAAAGTCCCCCAAAATGCAGTAATTGCCCTTCTGAGTATCTCTCAAAGCTCCTGATGATTAATGAATCTGAAGAAGACTCATTTATCATGAGGTATAACCATATCTTTTTAGGAGAACATCCACTGGGTGAAAATAACAGATTATGTCAAGGGAAAATAAATACATAAAACAATACAAGAAAAAAGCTTTGTATATTCATGGTGGACAAGATGCATGAGGTGAAAAGGCAAGCATGCATTGCTTCTCAATTCTTAGATATAATCAATGCTTGCTTATTGCTCATGATAAAAAATACAACATAAAATTGAAAAATAAAATGACGTAACATAAAAATATACTGTATATGATTATAAACAGTTGATCCATATAATTAATAGCTATATATACACACAGTAAATTTACAAACAGATCAAGGCTTAACCATTCATTATATACACTACTTACTGTAATAGTAAAATTATAAAAGTGTGTCCAATTCAGGACTCATTTTCTTTCATCCCAGCACAATATAAGGGCAGATTAAATAAAGTACAGTACGAATGTCCACCAGAATCTAACATGGGGGCTGAATCTTAGTTGGGTACAAGGGAAAAAAGAAAGTAACTTTGCACCTTGGCAAAACCATGGTGCTCTGCAGGTGGGGCAACTTTAAAATGTGTAGAGATTTAGATTTGGGAGGAGCATGTTCAAACTCAAATTCTTTTTGCAGTGTAAAAAATAAAGCAGTCCAGCATTTGTTGGCTACATACAAATGCAGACAGTACTTACCCGGCATGCAAAAATAATAAACACATTTGCATCCCTTGCATTGCACAATAACAATAGTCCGTACTGTACATTTGCAGAGTTACAGTATTTTCTTCCTTTTTTGTTTGTGCTTTGCTCCTGACTCTGAATCAGGACCATGGTGTGCACACATCAGCTACTTATAGGAGTAAAACCTCAGTCATATTTTGCTTGCTCATCTATGTGCTGTAAGCAAAAATTAGAGTGGTTGTCCTTCCTGGAAAACCTACTGTATATTGTACTAGTGAATGAGGTTTGGATAATTGAATCTCCCTCTTTATGTTTGATTAAGTGCATACCACAGTTTGGCATCATACCTCACCTCCGGCATGCCTGTGTGCACCCAATCTGGCATCATGAATGAGTGTATATGAAATATAAATGAGTATGTAAAGACAGCGCTGCAATTGAAGGTCAGTAATGACATGAAGAGGTAAATGGAAGAAAGCAGGAAGCCACAGACTGGGATTTACATAGTGGTAAGAATAAAATCCCCCAACAGTGTAGAGTAGTTATGAAACCCCTGATATTGTTGCAGGGAGATTATAGTGTTAGATATATCTCAATACATTAATGCAATCACTCATCATCTGCACAGTTTTCCAATTTCTATGTTTCTATGGCTCTATAAAAATACAGTCAACTCTAGATAACTAATTGAATGTACATCATATAATAAAATGGCTGCAGTTAAGTAAGGCTTAAAAACTAAACTTTTATAATGATTTTTGTCTTTAACTTTAGCAAAAAGTTTTTATATATTGGCATAAGTAATCATATACTTACTGTCCACCCACTCTCTCAGCTCATCTGTCACTTCGGTGTCCATGCCATGAAGGATGGCATTTATCTTAGTAATAGAGAAACAGCTATAATTTATAAAACCTACCAGTGAGGAACATGTCAGTCATGGCAATGACTCCATAAAGGATATTTGACAACTCTATTTCTGAAACTCACCTCTTATTGCCTATCTATTTATTTGCAAAGGCAGTCACCAGATGATAGAGTGGTCTTACTGTCATAACTAGGACTGTAAGGAAAGTTTACAGTATAACAGAACAACTAGATATCTATTATAAATACTGTAAACTGCATTCAGGAATAAAGAGGCATAAAATTATTTTTTTTAGAAATTTGACTTTGATTGCATTGAAATGCAGGTACTGGGGAAACATTTTATTAGACTATTTCAGCTTATTTAAACACAATAATTGCAGTACTATTCTATACATGCCAATTTGCAATATCAGATATGCAATTTGAACTGGGCCACAAAAACATCAGGCAGGCTCAGGTACAGTAGTGGCATGGCCACTAGAAGATGTGCAGCTACTCTTCATTGGGAATGGGATTGAAATGATGATGGATGTTTTGCCGCTGGTTCAAATCCCAACAGCGGATGCCGGAAAGGATCAAGATCCCGACAGGGGCAAATAAGTACCCTAATCTCCTCTGCCCCCCTAACCCTCCCTTAGTGCCTAATCCTAACCCCCCCTTACTGCTCCCTAAACCTAACCTAACCCTCCTGAGGGGGAGCCTATCCCTAACCCTCCCCCCTAGCGAAGCCTAGCCCTAATCTCCCCACAAAAAACCTAACACTAACCCAACTAGACTCCCTTATTCCTAATCCCCCCACTGTTAATGCTAAGGGTGTCCCAGACTTACCTTCCTTCAGAATGGCGTCTTTGGCATTGAGATTATGATAGGCATTGGTATTTTGACTCCTATCATAAATCCCTAGCCGGCATTCCGCTGTTGGGACTTTGACCGGTGGCTGAAATTCCGCCGGTCACATGACTACATCCCCTCCATTGTAGTTACAGCATCACAGGGTCATGGTTATGCCTCCCCTGCACTCCAGAGCCTCCTAATGAGGCAGTTCAGTGAGGGGTGTTTCATGCAAATGTGACTGATGCAGACCAGCAAATAAGCTAAACCTATTAGGAGGCATAACATTTGCACGGCACATACATGATGATGATGACTAGTAGTAAACAAGGCACATATGCTGCCCAAGCAGAAGCAGAAGCATCTCTGAGTATGCAAAGTTTCCATGCACATTACTTTTGACTTATGTTCACCCAATTTTCTCCAATCTCTGCATAAGCTCCATGGTGTTTTTAACAATCACATCCCAAGCAGTTATGTCACTAGTAATAAATTATATACATCTATTGCACTTTAACTATATCAAAATAGTTGATGTAGCAAAACAAAAACTATTCTTAATTCAGTTCATTATTATTTAAATATGTAGATATTTGCCAATTTATTAAGAAATAACCTGTATAAGTTATTCTAAGAAATAACCTCTATTTGTCAATAAATAAACATTCTAACCAAGGAACAATATTTAACATTTAAGAAGCATCCTGTTGCTGATAAAGTGGTGCCAGACAAGTTTTTTTAGATACATTTCTTATTTCCTCCAGTATTTGTAAAAAAAAAGTAACTCTTTCATATTAAAGTATAACTTTTTAGGGAAAAATTGTAGTTAACACACCAAAAAATAATTTATGCTGAGAGACAAAAAGTCTGAATTACCTCAATGTATAAATGACTAGGTGAATATAATTTTTAAAAATATAGTTATAATATGAGTTGTTTTTGCTGGTAGTCATTGCAATAAGCTGTTCAATAATAAAAGCTAATAAGACCCAACTGAGGTAATAAATTAATGGGAAACAGAGACTGAGCCACAAATATATAAATTACAGATTGCCTTAAACATAAAACATATTTTTTGGCAGTAATTACAGATGACCTTATGTACTGATGAGCATTTATTAAATTGTATATGTTTCTATCTCACCAAAACAAGTTTGCAAATGTAGAACAAATTCTGGAAGAATGCACCAGAAAGGACAATCAGAATGCAGAAAAATATACAATGTTTGCTAATATACATTAATTCGGTTTTTCATCCAGCCAATTACCATATTAGTGCCAGCAACTAACAATGATGTATTTTGTTATATTTTATGTACAGTAATGCATGAGTACTTGTAAAAACTAATTCACAAAGCTAAATAAAATTTGTCAGATAATGGGCATGTGAACCCTGAATGAGAGTGGTAACCAGTGGAAAATTAAAATATCTTGTAGAATCCATAGTTAAAGGGACTTTGGGGGAGATGCATCAAACCTTGGAGATAGATAAATTACTAACCAATCAGCTCCTGTCATTTTTCAAACACAGCCTGTAAAATGGAAGTTAGATGCTGATTGGTTGGTACTTTATCTCTCTCCATTTTATCTACCTCTAAGATTTGATGCATCAACCCCTTTGACTACAATTCTGTTATCATTCTGCCATACAGTAGGCATTTGCAAAGTGTCCAGTTAGCCCAACACTCTGGGCCTGAGTTGTCTGCAAAATGAGAGTAATTTATAAGCTTATGCCAAAGGAGTATGTCATGGAAAAAGATGATATTTGTATGAAAGTCTAGAGGAAGGAAATAATCAAAATTGTGCTAGAGAGTTCACTCCACTACCAACTTATGTCAATTGAATGCAAAACAAGATCTGAATTTTTTGACTGCAAAAATCATTCTAGGTCATGAACAGGCAAATTTATTAAATTCACTGTCAAGAACTTCATTCTGAGGAAGTTTATGAGGGAGCAAGATCATAAAAGATATATTTGGCTAAATGCATATAATAGGGTGAGAACAACAATCGTGTAAATAACACAAGTTAGTGTGCAGCATCTGTGAATTAGGTCATAATCCATAAATATTTATATTTACATGATATTTAAGGAAACTCCAAAATGCATCTTTTGGGAATGTGGTCCTTTTATTTAGTGTTTCATTTATGTTGATTATATTGCCTCTGTGTAACTGCAAAGCACAATTTCCGACATGGAAAATAGATTAAAAAAGAAACCAAGATCAGCTAAACTTTAGGTACAGAACTAATGTAAAACAATTTACAAACATTTTATGCTAGTTGGCTTAAAAAACCGAAACATCCTTTAATGTGAAACGAAAAAACATCTGTTTGCGCACTTTAAACATTTCCATTGCTCACTATATAGACACAATAGCCATCGTATTGAATGTGCTTCAGCAATAACAACATAATGGTAAATTCCATTATGCATCAGAGGCAAATATCACAGTGTTCAAACACCACTTACTAGGCCATATGGTCTTACTTATTAGGTAGCAAGGTAGCTATATATTACAGTATCCTACGTTGCAGATGGTTTACATGAACCAGCACAGTAAAATCTGTATCTACAGGAATAGATCTTCATAAACCAAGAGTTCGTAATGAGAATACCAGCACTGGGGTCAATAGGGCAACCAGAAGATTGCTAAAGTAATAACAGATATAACAAATTCACAGAAAATTAACTATTGAAACATATTTAAGCAGCATTGTTATTTGTAAAGCAGTATTATTGTGTTACTTGTAAAGCAGTATTATTGTGTTATTTGTAAAGCAGTATTATTGTGTTATTTGTAAAGCAGTATTATTGTGTTACTTGTAAAGCAGTATTATTGTGTTATTTGTAAAGCAGTATTATTGTGTTATTTGTAAAGCAGTATTATTGTGTTACTTGTAAAGCAGTATTATTGTGTTATTTGTAAAGCAGTATTATTGTGTTATTTGTAAAGCAGTATTATTGTGTTACTTGTAAAGCAGTATTATTGTGTTATTTGTAAAGAAGTATTATTGTGTTACTTGTAAAGCAGTATTATTGTGTTATTTGTAAAGCAGTATTATTGTGTTATTTGTAAAGCAGTATTATTGTGTTACTTGTAAAGCAGTATTATTGTGTTACTTGTAAAGCAGTATTATTGTGTTATTTGTAAAGCAGTATTATTGTGTTATTTGTAAAGCAGTATTATTGTGTTACTTGTAAAGCAGTATTATTGTGTTATTTGTAAAGCAGTATTATTGTGTTATTTGTAAAGCAGTATTATTGTGTTACTTGTAAAGCAGTATTATTGTGTTATTTGTAAAGAAGTATTATTGTGTTACTTGTAAAGCAGTATTATTGTGTTATTTGTAAAGCAGTATTATTGTGTTATTTGTAATGCAGTAAAAAAAAAAAAAGATATGTGAATTGTTGCAGTAGAAGATGCATCTTATAAGCATTGCACTTTAATAAATCATCTTTGACTCCAACATGCCATGACAATGCCTACTTCTAACAAACATCATATTTATATAGAAATTCATCTATCTTGTGTTGCCCTCAATGTGTGTATGCTATGGAGATCTCACTGTCTAAGTAGTAAGTACAGAGTGCAGCATCAGATTAAAAATCAGCTTCCATTTCTCGTAAATGAGGAGTTATATATCTCTTTCTATTTACAGCTTTATTATTTGAAACAAATAGCTTCATGTCTTCAGTAGATACATTTTATACAATTACTATATATTTAAGAATCTGTCGATAATCTTCAGGGTCATGCTGTGCTTTCTTATTATGTAGGGGGCCCAATAAATGTAATGGATGTCATTGTTAAATGCAACGTTCATAGTTTTGCTCATGTGAACACAAATAACCATTACTTATTATCTGAATGTTCTTGTAAATAATAACAGGAATGCTGTGAAAAAACGATCAACTTGTAATCGTTTGCTCTTTTCCAGTCTGTTCTCTTCAAACATTTTAGCTGACAATAAAATAACTGCAATTATACAAGGTTAAAACAATCATTAACCTACTATTTCTTCTACATGTTATGCATATTTGTATAGATAGCTTGTACAGGGTGGAACTCATGTATAACAAGTGAACAAGTTTTACCTAAAAAATAAAGGACCCGATAATTATAATAATTTTCATGAAATTTTTTTTGGCAGGTCATTTTATATAATATGCAGTAGGGGGTCTCTCCGGCTTTGAAGCTGCAAATGCATCCCAGTACATCACCAAATCTGACCTCTACAGTCAAATAATCTATCTATCTATCTATCTATCTATCTATCTATCTATCTATCTATCTATCTATCTATCTATCTACTGTATCTATCCATCTATCTATCTTATCTCTTTCTATTCTTCATTTTCCTGCAGAAGTTTGTATTGTATTCCTGACGACGGGGCCAGCAGGGCCTTGAAACGTTGAAACTGCAATCAATTTTAATATTGGAAATCCTGGAGTGATGCCATGTGTTCTGTCACATTCAGTGACCTTACACTTTGAACCTCTTTATATATTATATATAAACAATTAATCAGGGATACAAACAAATGACATAGTCTACACCATGTCCACCGGCTGTCCTGTCGTGCCATCCTGACACTTGGGTGCATGCATGACGAGGTCAGGGAGGCCAATGCAGGTGTTATGGAAACCACCAATACAAATATAACAATTACAAAAAACACAGTGTGCTACACTATTCACCAATTGATTCACATACTGAACCATCTACAGTGTTACTTCATTAAGTGTGTAGTACTTTCCAGTATCCACCACAAAGGCATCTATATTACATTAGCATTATTAAATTAAACTGCCATTTTTGGAAGTTTGCAGCATTCCCCCTATGTTTAACACTGCAGAAAACAAAACTTATACCAAAAGTGAAACTTGTGTATGATAGACAACGCTATCTATAAGACGACATTGCCTATAGAAACCTATGGGGTTCTTTATGCAGATTTCCCTCTTTGATCCCCCCGTAGCTTACACAGGCCGAAGGCTGCACACGAGCAGTAGGACTCCAGGGTCTTAAACCCGGAAGTCCTCATAACGTAAAGCACAGCTCTTATTCGAAGAACTGTCCTTTATGTTTATATTCACAATTATTCATGCATGTAACATTAATAAATGATGATACATCCCGCCCCATGTGTCTTATGTCATCCATTACACTAACAACACCCTATTTACAGTCTCTACATCAGTATTCTATATTTAAATAGAGTAAATACAATGCTTATGTGATGTAGATTTAACACTTCACATATAGCATGACAACTATACATTCTCATTTAACCCCATTAGTGCCATAGTGTTCAGATTATAAATCCACTGTGCCTCACTGTGTCAACCAGTTTATATGTCAGGGCTGTAGTCGATGTCTCGCACTCTTATAATGTCAGAGGTGGATTCGGTTGCAATTGACAGTTATGTTTAGATCTGCGCAGGTGCAGGAGCCACCCTACACATGTGCAGATCTAGTCCTGCGTCATTGGACACAGGGTGGCTGCAGATGTTGGTTAATTGATAGTCTGCAGCCATTTGTTGGTTGGGAAGGGGAAAGTGTTTAAGAAAATGGGAACATATCGTCCCCATTTTTTAGGGCATGCCAAAGCCAGCAACTGCTTTCTCTTGCACAGATTCACTGGCTTTGGCAGCTAAGTACAGATAGACACTATGAGTAACCTTAGGGTTACTCAGATATCCGATGGTCCTCGCAGTGTTGCTGATGGTGATCCAATGCTGCATCTTTGGATGCATGCAGTGGATCTGAGAAGCTCTAGGTGAGTTTCTCATTATTAAAGATGACACCTCCAGCATTTGCATACTGTCTCAGATCTGCTGCTATCAAAGACGCAGTACCAACACCACTTGTGTCCACCCCTGTATCAAGCCCTATGTTCCACTATCCTGTCATAAACTGCTTGTTAAAAAATTTTTATTTTTTTTTATCTTTTTTTTTTCATTTTATTTTTATTATTATATATTTTTTATTATTTTTATATCTGTGTTTTTTACATTTGAATTTTATTTTAGCATGGCTATGGCAACATTTTGTTAATAAGAACAAATGCAGCACTGTTCAAATATTTTTTTTTAATTTTTTGTCTGCTTGTTGCAGTTTCTATCTCAGCTGTTTATCCCTTATGTCAGGGATGGGAACCTCATGCCTGGGGGCCGTATAAGACATACCTCAAAAAACATTTATTTCAAATTATTGGGGCAATATTATTTTATTTACTACGGTAGACCTATTCTGTCTGGCACTACATCGTTTATTGAAATGGGGCACTATTATTTGCTTTATATTAGCGGTGGGAATACTAATTTTATTGAATTGGCTGCACTACTATGTATTTATTGAAATGCAGCACTACTATTTATTTTATTTACATGAGGCCACTACAAATATGAATGATTGAAATTGGGACAATGCTTGTAATTTTATTACTAATGGAAACATTTGTAATTAATTATCCTGTTACCCACTTACCAGTGGTTGCAGGAGGGGTCCAGTTCTATTTAACATTGGACAAGTCATCTATAACTTTAAAAGCCAGGTCATTTTTGTTCCTCTCCTCTAGAGAATCAGAGCTGATGCTAAGTAGCACTGGGCTCTTATGCAACATAACTGATTTTTTTTACATCCAGTATTACCATGTGGTTTAAGTGTTTGCAAACTGACACACATTGGATGTGGTTTCAGTTTTCAGCCTTCAACCAGCAAGATGGAAAATCACCTTGCATTAGTAGATCTCCCCCTTAATCTTGAATTCAGTATAATCATGAAACATTTTTAACAAATGTCCACTAAGGAGCTGGTGTTCTGCGATTAGTGGATTGAAAAGTTGTAGATGGTAATTAAGGAACTAGTGGAATGTCTAATTTTCACAAGACCTCATCTAGGGGTTTGATCCTCTAAAACCTATTAGTGAAAAAAAAGACCCATATATAGAGGATGTTGAAAAAATATGGTATTATTGAAGTCACACCTCTTTAAGGTAAAAGTAAATTAATATTGATAAATGTGTAGGTTGCCTCCACCATAAGGTACAACTCTTAAAGAAATCTGTTATTTTAAAGTAATGAGTAACTACCAAAACATCTCTGGGTAGTTGTCCAGTTGGAGATTTGAAGCATAGTTTAATTGTAGAAATCCTAACAAAATCTTGTCTAGTATTGTGTGGTTGGAAATAATAAAATAGTTGCCAGTAACAGTTGGGAGATATGGGGGCTAAAGCTGGCCACACATTTAAAGATTATCTGTCCAACCAGCCAACTAAATGATTGGTTGGAATGAAAATCTGGTAACGTATGGAAGCAAATGATGATCAGCAATTTGCTCCTAAATGCCAGAAAACAGATGACAATGGTCAGACAAGTTTGTTGAATGTTTGATCTAAAAAATTTGTTCAAACAACAGTTTTTGCCCATTTTCTGGCGTGTGTGAGCAAATTGCTGATTGTCATTTGCTTTTATATCTTACCAGATTTTCATTCCAACCAATCAACTGGTTGGCTGGTTGGACAGAAAATCTTTAGATTTGTGGCCAGCTTTAGTCCTTTCATGTCCCACTTTGTGGTATGTGGAGTCATGGTAATACACTTACCTGCACTCACACAATGAAGATGTGCAGGAGAAAGTAATAGGTCCCAGTCTAGCATTAGGAACCCTTTAGTGTAATGTGGGATAAAGTTCAGACCTTCCAGCTGCAATAAGATGTGCAGGAGAAAGTAATAGGTCTCAGTCTAGCATTAGGAACCCTTTAGTGTAATGTGAGATAAAGTTCAGTCCTACCAGCTGCAATAGGATGTGCAGGAAAAAGTAATATGTCATATTCTAGCATTAGGAACCCTTTAGTGTAATGTGTGATAACGTTCTGTCTTTCCATCTGCAGTAGGAATATATCAAATAACTTAAAAACAGTTTTAAAATTAGTTTAATTCATTTTCAGTAAATTGAAGCAAGTCCAGATTTGGGATGTAATCTCATTCACTTGATAAAATCTATCCAACCAAAGGTATTTATTGAGAAAATATGTGATACATTGTCTTGCCTAAAAATGAAGCTAACCCATTTAAACCATTAGCATATAGATTTTTGCTGAGGATTAAAAAAAGAACAATCTCACAAAATATTCAAATCAGGGCACATTTGTCAAGAAGAATTGGAACAGTGAAGCAATTTATATAACCAATTGAAAATCCAATTCCCTTCTGTAAAACTATAATGAATAATATTTAACAGATGCCATGCTTTGGGCTTCAGCAAAAACAGAAAATGAACCAGGTTTTTTTTTTTAAAGTAACAATTAAAACATTGTTAAAAATGTATTCATAAAAACAGCAGCTTAATTTGAAAGAAACATTTGAAGAGGCTGATTTATAGTGAACATGTTTAAAAGTATTTATTTGTTTTTAACAGTTGGGTAATTTCTTTTTTTTTTGTTCCAGCATATAGTGAATAAGGGCTTAGAAATCCTGATTAATAAAATATATTTTCTTCCCTTATGCTGTTTATTTTCCGAGCCTGCTCATTTTGTTCCAGTCTCTCCTAGATCTGACTCTTTTTCTCCAAATGGATTACAGAAGAAATATATAAAAGTGTTTTTAGCTTTTGGACTTCCACATCTCAAATAGGAGCACATCACATTATTATATCTACTTCCTTCTGAGAGTAAGGCACAGAGGGTCTGATTCAGAGGTGGATGCGGTGCAGATGTTTGCAGATTTCAGTGATTAGTTTTGTACTGCATACATTAGAGAACGGGCAGGCAATTAGCGGCCCTCCAACTGTTGCAAAACTACAATTCCCAGCATGCTTTGCTACAGTTTTGGCATGGCCAAATAGCAAAACTGTGGCATGGCATGCTTGGATGTGCATTTCTCCATCAGCTGGGGGGCGCTTATTGCCCAACCCTACATTAGTCATTCTGCGCACGTTTCTAGTTTGATTACCAATGATTACCAATGATAGTAGCAGTGAGGATTTTGACCAGTGTCAGTGACAGTCATTGACAGTCAGCGAGTGTTTGTGAGAGGTAACAGGTGTTTGAGAGTCAAACGCAAGTATTTTGCAACCTTGTTGTGGGGAGTCTTGTCCAGTGACTGCGTCTGTGTATGTAGTTGCAATGGCTCTGATGGCTGTCTTCTGATGGACATTCTGAGGAACCATTGGGATGCTCAGTGGACCAATGGTGCAACTGATGGGCATTTTAGTATGCAAGCAGAGCTGAGGATCAGAGGCACACCCGATGATTATTTCTGTACTATGCTTGACACAGCCACTGGCTTCAGTATGCCCAGAAAACAGAGCCGACAACCCTCTTATTTTCTGGGACACTTTTCAAAGCTGCTACAAATGCCAATGGCATGCTGGGGCTTATAGGATCACTGTGACTTCTGTGAAATCTGCTCATCTGATATAACTGTAACAATTAGCAATTATTGTGCTGGAAATGTATTGTGTACATAATTCTTCTGACTTTTCTGCCCAATAGTTCATTTAAAAATGTCATGTTTGAAGATGTTTAGGATAGATAATCATAAGTATCAGAAACATATTTGCATTGTGTGTACACTAGAACTCAGATGTACCCAGAATCATTTCATACTTCAGCAAAATCTAAATAAATCTTGTATCATTCCTCAAATATTTCAGGTGTGTACCTACTGTAGCTTGAGGGAACATATGAACTTAATATTCACAAAGGTGTACGTGCGAGAACATTTATTATTATATTATTCTATTTCATTTATAGGCCTTAGGGCTCTAAGGCCCTCATTCAGAGCCACTCGCAAACAGCAGTACGCTCGTTGCGTTCCGATGTTGAATAACCGCGCATGCGTCGGTGTAACAGTGCGCATGTGCGTACGGCAGATTGTGAGCTTTTTTGGTCTCGTTCGTCAAATAGCGTACAGGAAGTGACCTGTCAAATGTGATTGACAGAACAGGGCGTTTTTGGGTGTTGACGGGGGTGGAGATGGAAAAACGCAGGCGTGGCGAGGCGTTTTTGGGGCGTACATACATTAGCAAATGCGAGCGTAAAATGTGTTCGGACCGACTCATACGTCACTGGATGATCCTCTTTCCCTTCAAAATGCTCGCACAGCTTTGGGTCTGGATTACTCGACCACATTGGCGATGGCCTTCTCCTCCGTCCCGGGACTCCACGATGTTGTTGCGATTAATCGCGGGAGGGCTGAAAAGCAATTAGTGTTGGATTGAAAACCGGCTTGGTATGTGTTTTGAAATCAGTTTTTTGGGATAGCACAAAACCGTACGCAGGTGGAAATCAGAGCTGCTAATGTCAGGATGACACAATCAATTTGCGTACATTTGTGAGGGTTTATTTTGCCCTCAATTTGGTGGTTAGGGCCTATTGTAACAATAATGTCATCATGTTTTAATTTTCGAACCATTTTATTTTTGCCTCTTGAATTTGCCTCGTTATATGATTTTTTAAACGTTCCTTAAAGAGCCCATTTTTTTTTTTTTTTTTTTTTTCCCAATTTTTGCCTTTTGGTCCAGGATTAAATTTAACCCATTTGTACAATAATTTCACAATCCAATGTCAGATTTTTGGTTTCAATTTATTGCTCAAACAAAATAAAAAAAAAAAAAAAATTTGGGAACATCTTTTTTTGCCAAAGATATGTCCCAAAATCAAACAAATTGGCCCAACATAACTGTTGACATAAACATACAAATTTTTTTTTAAAACATTTCACAAGAAAGGAGAGGGAAGTTTTGACCAGAAAGGAATATGAGCCAAGCACAGAAAGATTGTGGGAAAAGTCACCATTGCTGTCATCGTTTTTTCACCCGTTTGGATGGGGGAGGGAGGGCGCCAGACCGGGGATGTCATCGGCCTGGCCTGTCCAGAGGCAGATGTTGTGGCCTCTGGACTAGGCACAGGGCTAGGCACATTTGGAGGATTGGCTGATGTTGTGCCAGAGGTGGAGGATCCTGATGTTCCGGCAGGAAGGGAGGTCGGCTCCACCATGTGCTGGCGAATAAGCTGCTCCAGGGCATTGGCGATGCGGATGTTGGCCCTGGTATTTTCTGCCAGGGCCTGACCAATGGTCACGTTGGCCGCAGCATTTTGCTCCAGGGCCTCAGCCACCCGTAGCAGACTGGCGTCCATCCTCTGCAGAATCTCCATATGGAAATCCGATTTGAAATTGAGTTCTGTGAGGAGGGACACTGCCTGCGAGGGGGATTGCCCTGGACTGGCTTCTGCAGGGTCCTCAGCCGGATGTACTGGTTCCTCCCCTGCCGAGCCAGCAGAAATTCGGCGGCCAAGGCTCCCCTCTGGAACAGACTCATCCGCCTGTGTCTCTGTTAGGAAAAAAGAGAAAAGCCTCACATTAGAATCTACATATTGGCACAATAACATTTCATAGTTGATAACATCCAAAGATTTACCTGGGACAACATGAGGAGCCGCAAAGTCTGGCATGTCCGTATCCATGTTGGACATGCCAAACACCTCCACAGGCTGCACACACCCCTGTGCCAGCTCTTCTAAATCGGTCAACTCCAATGACACAGGGGTGGGACCCCCACCTGTCCCCCTTGCATGCCTAGCCCTGTCCGCGAGTTTTTGCTTTAGGCGATATTTGAAGTCGTCCCATCTGTGGGAAAAAATGGAAGCCATTATCCTTTTGTTTAAAATGGTGTTTGTTTTTAGGGGGGCAAGTGTTTACTTACCGCCGTTTGACATCCCGGGCTAGACGGACATAATCACCCACCCTATTGACAGCAACGGCTACCTCTTCCCACATTCTCCCCTTCTGGCTTAGACTCATATTCCTGTCTGCCTGTGGCAGGATGTCCACAAACTTCTGTATCAAAACCTCCATCTCCTTTCTTGTGAAATGTGGCTGCCTTTTTTTTTTGGCAGCTTTGGCCGGAATACTGGGCCCGGCAGCCTCTTCCATGTCATCCTCCTCACCTATTTGTGTAAATATTCAGATTTCACAAAATCACAACTTGCCCAATCTTATGTTTCAAATTAATCATTGATACAAAATGCATGAAAGACTTACCGCCTGACTCTTGGGCATTGTTTCCCTGGTCTGTCGCCATGTCTGAGGTCCAATCAAGAAATACCCCAGAATTGTAATGTGTTTTCGTGACGTATTTATACATGCGTCCTTATTTTGCGGCCGCATCATTGATTGTGCGTTCCTATGATCCCTCCTTAATTTGTGCGGGAAACGAAACACTATTTATGGCTTGGTGTGTCTCGAGTCGAGGTGGCGTTTTTGGATTGTTGGAGGTTACCTTGGCTGGAGTTTATTGTTTGCGTATAAAGGAGTTGGCGGTTGGAGATTATTTTGTTTGGTAGATTTGCGTTTTTATTTTCCGTTCTCTTTTTTGTTTTTTATTTTTTTTACCTCGTTTCTTGATTTGGTTAATTTTGTGAAGTCTAACTTTGATCAATTGTTGTTTCATTGTGTTTCTTCATTTTTGTAAATTTTGGATCCATAATTTCATATATTTTAGCTTTTGATTAATTTCGGACCCAAAGACCTTTTGATTTGGACTCTTATATATTTGCTCTTGGTAAGTCCATTTTTTATCTTGTATTTGCGAACTAATTAGCGCATTTTTACTACTTACTATTGTGACTTGTATTTGCGAACTAATTAGCGCATTTTTCACAGTTTCTATAGTGACTTGTATTTGCAAACTAATTAGCGCATTTTTACTACTTACTATTGTGACTTGTATTTGCGAACTAATTAGCGCATTTTTACTACTTACTATTGTGACTTGTATTTGCGAACTAATTAGCGCATTTTTCACAGTTTGTATAGTGACTTGTATTTGCGAACTAATTAGCGCATTTTTACTACTTACTATTGTGACTTGTATTTGCGAACTAATTAGCGCATTTTTACTACTTACTATTGTGACTTGTGTTTGCGAACTAATTAGCGCATTTTTACTACTTACTATTGTGACTTGTATTTGCGAACTAATTTGCGCATTTTTAAATGCTTATTAATAATTTTATTTTTTTTGAGGTTGCCCTTTCGCTTTTTGGGCAAACATTTCAACACATTTTGATGTACTGTGTGCAATGTCGTTTTGCTCTTTTGCCAAATGTGTGTTTCGCATATTTTAAGTTTGGTCTATCACAAAATTTAGAAACAAAAATGCACAGAGTGAAATTTTTCAAATAATTTTTTTGATTAATTTCAGTTTGGACATATCATGACAATACCCCGGCATGTAAGCAGCAATGGATGGTATCATCAAGCTAAGTTGTTTTGAATTTTCTTTTGGGTTGGGTCCAAAGCCTTACATTATAATCTTGCCATTTCAGGTTGATCTAGGGCGGATTGTTGTGGCCATGCTCCCGGAAGCCGACCAACCTCAATCTCATCCCAGGCGTAGGCATCGTAGGCGTGCAAGGCCCCAGATATTTCAAACACGTGTCACCCTTTTTGGAATGCCCGATGATGAGGTTTTAAGATGCTACCATCTTCCTCCCAACATCATCATAGACACTCTCTCATTAATAGAGAGTGATCTTGAGCGGCAAATTGACAGTTCTACAGCAATACCACCACTTACGCAATTTATGGTGGTGTTACATTTCTGTGCCTCAGGATCGTTTCAAACAACGGTGGGAATAGTGGCAGGCATCTCACAATCCTCCTTTTCCCGGATCCTGAGGGCAGTGATGGAGGCACTTTCAAGCACCTCCATCATTTTATTCAAATGCCTTTGGATATGGGTGCCCTTAGTGTGGCCAAGGCCAATTTTTACCAAATAGCTGGCTTCCCACACATCATAGGGGTTGTGGATGGTACTCACATACCACTTCAGCCTCCAGCACGGCTGGAGGCCATATTTCGAAACAGGAAACACTATCACTCCCTGAATGTAATGGTGGTATGTGATGCCTCCCTCCAGATCATGTCCCTGAATGCAAAATTACCAGGAAGTGCACATGACTCCTACGTCATCTGGCAATCAGGGATATGGCACAAATTAAACAACCTACAAGCTGGTGATGCGTGGCTTCTGGGTAAGTGTAGACCTTTAGTACATAACAATGTTAAGCTTGATACACAGTGATCCTGATGTTGTCTATTCTTTTTCACAGGAGACAGTGGATACCCTTGCATGCCCTGGCTGCTCACTCCTTACTTGGCTCCCACACCAGGTCAACAAAGTGATTTTAATACCGCACTTACAGCCACCAGGCAAGTGGTGGAGCACTGTATCGGCCTTTTAAAAGGCCGATTCATATGCCTCCACCGCTCTGGTGGCGAGCTCATGTATTTGCCGGATATGGTTTCGAAAATTGTGGTCCTGTGTGGGATCTTTCACAACATCGCCATAAGGAGTGGTGTTCCAATGCAGCCAGAGGATGCCTTACCTGAGGATGGCCCCCCCGAGGTTGGTCGGAGGTCAGTATGTGGGGGGGCCATACGCGATGATGTGGTGGCCCGATACTTTAGGTAATTATTGATCAAACAACAGTGTGTATACCCAATGTGTTACGGTTTTTTAACGTTCATCTTTTTTTATATTAATTCTTGCACCATCTTCTGTTTGTTTGCATAATCTTTGGCACTCCCACGATGACTACTTCCTGCTACCCTTCAAAAACCTTTCTGTGGAAACTTCGGGAATATATTCTGACACCAATATTGCAACGCCATATTTGTGAAATCATGTGGGCATGGACCTTCGTCAACCAGTTCTTGATTTGTTGTGTGTTTGTTTAGTGTTTTTGGTATGTGGAGTTTTTCTGATTATCACTGTGTGTTTTGTTTGTGAGTGACCACTTTGTATTTTGATTTCTGTTGTGAATAAATATTTGGAGAGTGTAATTTGTTTCCTTTTTGGGCACGTTAGAAGCAAGTGTAAACACAATCCCAAACGTTAATTTTACCTAAGGGGTAACCCAGTAATGAAGCAAGTGGAGCTAAAATGTAATATGTTTTCGGGGTACTAACCAACACAACAAGGAATCGTGTACAATCAGTTGCCTTCGTAAGATTGTCCTAAGCAGTTTGGCCACCAAATAGGAACCTGAAAAATGGTGTAAACTATCATGTTGACCACCACAAAAAAGGAAAATGACATTGGTACTGGGAGGTGTTTCTTGTGCCTGTTTGCATTCAAAATACAACACACAATCTGTAGTGAGTTTCTGGGGCAAACCTTGCTTGAAGAGTCTACTTATGTCAGTGTAAAGAATCTTGGATTTACTCCAAACACATGAGACAGAGCTTGATTTTAAACAGATTTATTAAGAAACAATTTAAAAAAAAAAATAAAAAAAATTAATTCCGAAGGAGGACCAACAGATGGTCAAGGCCCTGCATTAGCCCGGTGACCTGCTCCCGCATACGGCCCACACAATTCTCAATCTGTTCCCGACGCCTCTGTTCCTCTGTGGGTGACAAAAGTTTGGGGATTAATAAATCGATAATGAAGCAACATTGTAAAAAAACAAAAAACAAGCAAACACAAACTTACAAGCTTGTGGGCCAAAAATAAATTACACGGATAAAACCCAGAACCCCAAAATGTCGTATGCCAAAAATACAAGGGCCCCAAAAAAAGGCACACAGGTGTGATATGTGTATGGTGACATCACCAGGAACAGGTAAAGACAACCCCCAAAAATACCCTAAGGCGAAAAAAATAAAAAAAAAATGGGGATGACACATGATTACATACAAACAGTTTGTGGTGTCCAAAATAAACTTTAAAAACATACCGTTCTCCAAAACGAGAGAGCCAGAAGCCACTCCCTGGACCACCTCGGAGGTGGCTACATTCCCCAACCCGAGGGGCAAGGTGTTTTCGCCATCCTGGGAGGGGGTATTTGGAGGAGGGACGGATGGAGGAGAGGGGGAATTGGGCTAGAGGGGAAGTAGGCCAGAAATTTCGGCCACAGGGTCTGGGGAGGAGGGGGGAATAGAGGAATTGGGGGTTGGAGAGAGGGGCCGGGACCGGCGTCTTGTGTGGCGATGCCGCCGTAGTGTTTGCTGTGCCCCTAAAAAATGACCCAAAAATTGTTGTTAGTTTCAACAGGAAACCCCCAAAAAAAAAAAAATAGGACAGACATGAAAACATGCACATGCAGATATGACTACAATGACTCAATAGGACAGACATGAAAACATGCACATGCAGATATGACTACAATGACTCAATTGGACAGACATGAAAACATGCACACGCAGTTAGGGCCCACAAGATAAACTTGAAAACCACAGTCCAGAACACTTACTTTCCGCAATCTGCATGCGAAAGCATGCCAGCAAGCGGGGCGTCCGCCGGTGCAGGTCCGACCACCTGCGCTCCAGCTGGCCAATATGTCGGCGTGAGCCGAAGGAGCGCAGGCGTCGACGTACCTCCGCATATGCGGAACGCTTGCGCCTGTTGGAGATGGGTGGAGGCTGACTGGTGATCCTCCTGTCCATCACCTCCGTCAGCACCAGCAGTTCGCGCCTGGTGAATGCGGCGGATCTCATGATGGCAATGGTGTTTTTTAAAAAAAATATTTTTAATAAAGCACCACAAAAAAATTTGATTGGCTAATGTATTTGGGAAATTAACAGGACCAATTCTATTGGTTAGTGTATGAGTCATGTGTTCGACAGGGCCACAAATCTCTTGAGAGTTATGATTGGCTTGATGCAGTGACATGCGTAAGCAAATTTAAATAAAGAAATGAACCACAGAAAAATTGTGGGGAGACAAACAAATAGAACAATTGTTTAATTGGGGATAACATGTCTTTGGAACAATAAAAGCGAAGGTTTCAGCCGTACGTATTCTGTGAGCAAATACAAACACGGACAAGATTAAAGTTTATTGCATTGTGTTGAAAAAAAAAAACAATTAAGCTAATTGATACATTGATTGGCATGATACGATTGAGGGAGGTAGGCCGAAAAAACGAGCAGGTAATCGGAATCTGACAGTCCCACTTCCGGTTTGTACTTGTGCGTGCGTTCCCTTCAAGCCATTTCGGGGATGTACGCTCGCTATTTGGCATGCTCGTTAGTCAGAGGAGGGGTCGCCTGAGTTTGGGGCGGATTTTTAGCTGCGTAGGAAAAAACGAGCGAGTGCTTGAATTTAAATATTTTTTTACGTACGGCGAACGTGCGTACGCCCACTTGCGAGTGGGTCTGAATCAGGGCCTAAGTTTCATTATGAATAGAATTGCATTAATGTATCAAGGATTTTCTGTAGGAGTCACATTTCAGTTCAGGATCTGGAAACTCTAGGGGTGTACACAATTTTAGGGCTTCCAGTTACTCTAGTAAAGGCATCTGGCTTGCACTAATAAGTCTTGGAGTTGTCATAATAACATTGTGATCCTCTCCTGCTGGTTGCCACATTATAATGATAATTGTTTCAGGCACCAGTGGGACCATGGACCTCATTCAGACCCGCTCGCTAGATGCAATCGCTCACATCCAGCGTATGCAAATTTGTCAAAGCAATGGCATTAGAAACGATCGCTCACCAAGGCATAAGCACACCCACTTTGGCTGTGCAAGCGATCGCTCTGTGTATGCAGACACCCATTAGCATATGTTGAGACGCCCACTAGCGCACCTCATCTCCAGGAAGTATATTAAAACATTGATACATCGAACACCATCGGTAGCGATCGCAGCGATTGAGGTTGCCTTACCCTGCTGCAAGCACTGCGAAGACTTCAGTGCAAAAAACAGGCATGTGACGTGTACTATGACGCTGCCTGTTAATTATGCATACCTTAAAAACGGCATTGAAACACGAAGCACACCTGCGTTCACACCTCCACACCCCCGTTATTAGTGTCCTGCCCCTGTTACCAAATGGCCTCTCCTGTTACTCATTTTACTGGGCTGTCTATGCTGAGCGAGCGAGCGGGCTGCGATCGCACAGAGTAGTTTGCGCATGCGCAGAACGAAGCGTGTACATGTGCATTCGCAAACCATCGGGCCACTTGTGAGCGCACAGCGCTAATGAGTGGGTCTGAATGAGGTCCCATGTGTGCAAAGTTTGCAGGCTGAGTTCATATAGTCACCTACAGTCCCTGCACACATGGTCCCACTTCCACATTCATCGCTCACAGATCAAAGCATTTCCCTTATCTAATTTTATTGAGTTAGTAAGCTGCTAAAACATTAAGGATTGCTTAGTACATTTCTTATCTGTATGGTTTGTATTGTAAGGAAAATATATATCTTATTTTCCTCCCACAGTGTACCACAGACTTATTTTCCTCAAATCTATGGCTAGCACAGAATTGGCATGTAATGCCGGCTGTCTGGATGTCTCCTGTCAAAATATCGACAGTGGTATCCCGATGGTTGGTATACCGACGGGTCGACTAAGTATACTTACCCTCCCCCTTCTCCCTGTAACCCTAACCCCCCCTTTTTGCAGCCTAACCCTAAACCCTTCCCATCAGTGCCTAAACCTAAAGTCTCCCCACTTTGTGCCTAACCTTATCCCTCCCCCAAAAGTGCCTAACCTTAACCTCCCCCCAGTGGTGCCTTACCCTCACCTCTAGGGGTGCCTAAACCTAAACCCCCAAAACCTAACCCTAACCACTCTACCATGCCTAAACCTAACCCTCCCCCTCCCCGCGAATAACAGTAAGGGCGCCCCAGACTTACCTCGTTCGGGCTGGCATCCTTCTGTATTCTGGCGTCGGAATTAAGAAAGGCGTTGGTATTTCGACACCTATCTTAAGTCCCTTGTTGGGCTTTCCCTGTTGGAATTTAGGCCGCAGGCATCGTGGCCGCTGGTTTCATAACTACATACCGGCTAGCACAGCTAAGTTAGTCATTTAGGCATTGACTAAAGACATACTGTAACACAAATATATCATCAGACAAAACAGAGACTTTGCTGACTTAGTTTGTGGTACACATGTAAGTTGTATAGTTAGATCTAGCTTTGCTTTGCTTTGATACAAAACATGTTTATAATTATTGTATTATATGTATTTATGCAGCAATTAAAATGCAACATTTATAAATTCATGTATTAGATGATAGATAAAAAAGTATTTCAATAAAACTTGAAACTACACAGACACCTGAATTTAACCCTTATACTTGCAAACACCCCAGGCTAGCTTTCCTGAAATTCATTTTGAAATAAAAAGTAGCATAATCATACAACACAATAAACAACTGTTAGAAACATAAAATACAGTATAGAATGATAATGTTAAAGAAAATAGAGAATGTTGATTTAAAGCATTAGATAATAAACTAGGCTTGCAACATGCTGCATCTGAGTTTGATTTATTTGGACAGATTTGGAAACAGAGCACTCTCTGAGCAATGAAACTAAATACATTTTAAATCACTTCACATCCACCAGACAGCAAACTGATTCTCATATTTTGACTAAGGGAATTCAATCCAATAAAATCATCATTACTTTTGTAGTCAATAAGACAGAGGTCTAAAAAAGAAGAAGAATTAAAACAAATTGTGCTGTCAAATTGTACAGGCAAATACTGTACTTACTGGGTGTTTTGGCCCCGTCACCTGCACCCCAAAGTAATAAACCAGAAAAAAAATTCCTTTCTATTTTTATGTGTGTTAATAAAACTGGTAAATATAACAGTTCCTCATTTCCCTATATCATTGTACGTTTATTAGTTGTGGTGGCAGAATTTTAAGTACCTTAGCTTTACTGCTGTCCTGGTATAAAACAATTATTCAGTCTATAGAAGAACAAGTGCATCCTGGCACTAGTGCTAACAGTCATAGTACTTCTTCAACATCTACTTTTAAACCACAGGTTTTTATACTGTAAGTGGAGGTGTTCCCTATAGCAACTAATCAGATTCTCTTTGTCAATTATCTAGCACCTTCTAAAGGATAATAGCTAGAATCTGATTGGTTGCTATGTGCAACAACCCCTCTTCTAAAAAACTACACTTTAGTTAATATACCCCTTCAAATCGTAACAATTTTTGACAATCGTTAAGAAAACATCTCCTCTAAATTCAGTATGAAGGTAAAATTTGCTGCCTAAAAACATAAAATTGCCAACATGCCATAAACCACATGCAATGGCAAGGAAAGGCTCAGGCCATGGACCTTTATTTGTGCATTTTTGTCCTGTTGCTGTGCTTTCAAATTCATGAACTAGAATACATAATGTGAAAGACAAACACTGAGGCTGAAAAACAAATTGTGTGACCATAAACTTCAGATTCCTGAGGAGAGTCTAATAGTGTCCACTAGTGCTATGCGTGAGTATGACATTTCTGATTCTGACACTAATTCTAGACAAGCCTCCATCCACCTTTTCTGGACCCTCTGCAAATGAGGATTAACAGTATTAAAAGTATAGATGGTGACGGATTAGACATATAAGTTGAGGATGCTTCTTTGGAAGTTATACTGTAAATGTGCAACAGGATGAGGGAGATAAATGTCTATCTGTCACTAATAAGGATGTTGATGATGAATGTATTGGACAAGAACAAGTTGATAAAATTCAGGAGAATGATGTTGTCTCTGTTGATGTAAGTCAGTCACCAGTGGCATCACTTCATGCTAGGCATAAGAAATGCATTGACATGCCTAGGCAAAATACCAAAAATCATCTCTTCCTTATGGAAATATTTTTACCCACATTCTGACAATATTTGTCAAGGCAACTTTAAAATTTTCAGTGCCAAAGTAAGTAGAGGTAGGGATGTTAACCATCTAGGCACCTCCTCCCTGCTATGAAATATGCTGTGAGTTTATTCAAATGGTTTATGGAAATCTGGAATATCATATATAATAACAAGCATTACAGCATTAGCTGAAGCAGCAAAGAGATATACCAGCACATGCAATTCCCACTGCCAGCACCTTCATCATGAACCTACTCATTAACCATCAGACATAGCCCTCCTGCAACCAATTTGTGAAGGCAAATTGACTACCTTAATGCTATCTATGATTCCCAAGAAAATTCCTTGCATGCTAAGGCTGCTGTTGCTGGAGGTGAATCTTCATCCCAGGCAGGGACCAAAAAGACAAATAGTTTCAAACAACAATTGTCTGTGAAACAATAAGAACCAAGTATGACAACCGCCATTCTGATGCATGGCAGATCACTGAAGTAATTATGGCTATGTTAACATTAGATCTGCATTAAATATCCACCATGAGACTTCCGGTTCTAGCATGGCGGAATGAGCAGCTCCCGCTGAGAGCTCCACTACAATCACCGGCTGTACCAGCTTCAAGGCTACACCAGATAGCCTCCCTAGCAGCATTTGCTACGTCTCACCCACCAGGGTATCCATGGGCAGATATATTCTGTCCCAAAAGCAGAAAAAGATGCTGCCTCAGCCTCAAAGATAGGAGAAGTGCCGTGCTCCTTCCAACATGGCGCCGGAAGCCGATTCAGCCACGGCCACTCCTGCAGCAAAGAAGGCTATCATTGAAGCCTGTGAGGACACAGCTGGCAATAAGGTATCCAGGCACATGACTCACCAGTCACCTATGGAGACATAGTTGATGCTATAAAAGCTTCTATGACCCTATTATTACACCAGGCAGTGTCTGAAATCAATGTGCAACTGCAAACCCTCACGCAAAGAATAACAGCTGCTGAAAATAATATAGGGGTGAATTTTCAAGATATTTCTCAGCTACAACAGGTTATTCACAAATTAGAAAAGGATAACTTTCAACTGTGGAGCAAGGTTGACGATTTAGAGAACAGCTCCTGTCGCAATAATGTCAGATTGGTAGGCTTACCTGAAGTAGTCAAGGGCCCTGCATTGGCTCGCTTTGTACGAAATACACTCCCCACATTACTAGGGATAGAAGATGAATGCAAAGATCTCGTCATTGAGAGGGTCCACCGTCTGGGTCAATCCCCACGTACACCAACACAACGTCCAAGAGTGGTTCTCTTTAAGTGCCTGAACTACCTATATAAATCAGCCTTCTGGTCTGCCTCTCGTAAACAATTATCTATTATGTGGGCAAATAATAGACTGCATCTATTTCAAGATTTTTCAGTGGAGCTCTCGAGAGCCAGGAAGGCATTTAACCCCATATGTGCAACGTTAATTAAAGAAAAGCGCAAATTTGCCCTACTTTACCTGGCCAGACTGTGCCTCTTTTTTGGCTCTGACTTTAAAGATTTCACTAACCCAAAATATGCAGCAGCTTTTCTGCATGAAGAGTGTGATGAACGTGACAATGCTGATCAGGATATATCAGATCAAGCCAAGCTCCCAACATGAATTGTTATAACTGGTTGACCTTTTCTGCATACTTATAGAGGTTAATTTATACACTAGTGATGATTCTTCAATTCAAAACAGTCCTCATTAGTTCCTCTCTTAAGTGATTGATTTTTCTTTTTTTTTTTCCCCAATTAAATATTATGCGGTACCGTCTGTCATAATCGAATGGTCTATTACTCACTGTTCTTGTATAATTACATACAATTACATTTATTCTATTGCCTTTCACTAATACTTAAGTACCTTTCGTGATATCATTGCTCAAATTTATCTGATATAATGCTCAGATGCATTAACTTATATACGCTTCATGTAGTAATTATAATAAGAAAGGAAAAGTTGGAAGTAATAGTACCTATAAGTCAGAAGTGGGGAGGAAAAAAGAGAAAAGGAAAAGGGAAAAAAAGGGAATAAAATATGTGGGTATTCTATATATATCTGTATGTATATGAATGTATGTGTTTTTCACACACTTAGAGGAGTCCAATTAGATATTGGAGACTTCCTACCTACCTTTCACAATCCAACAACTTGCTTAATACATTACTAGCAACTTGGGAGGGTTATAAACTTAATAATAATACGTCACATGCATAGGCTGATCCCCCCCTTTTCTGGCAAACAGCCAAGTCAGTCTTACGAGGGGACATAATCTCATTTAAGTCAGCAGTAAAGAAACAAATATCACCACCTATTCAGACCTACAACAAAAATTAACAGATACATTCCAACAATTTAAAACTCTTCCTAACGCCTTATCTAAAAAATGATATATAGAAGCTAAAACTCATTTTGATGAATTTCTTTCAAATTCATGAGATAAATACTTATTCATGACTAAGTATATATTTCATAAATTTGGAAACAAAACAGTGAAACTACTTTCTAACCTATTAGCTGGATCGAACCGCCAATGGTTGTCCAACTCTTAGGAAGCAAGATGGCTATCTCACCACTTCCAATAGCCAGATCACTGAAGTTATGCAAGACTTCTATAAAACCTTATATGCTTCTTCGGCCTCTCTGGACACCACACACTCCTCATTTTCGGTGGATCTTGCCTTGCCGCAGATTTGTCAAGAGATGCAGGTTCTTCTCTCTGCTCCAATAAAACTTGAAGAAGTTAAAAAAACTATTCAATGTCTAAAACTAGGCAAAGCCCCAGGCCCTGATGGCCTCTCTAGCGAATTTTATTAATTCTTAACACCCAACATTGGAGAATCCTTAGTTTCCCTTTTTAATCACATTATTAATCAAAAATCCATTCCGTTGTATTTTAACTCTGTGGTTATTAAAATACTGCTCAAACCGGGGAAAGACCCTGCTCTCCCATCTTCATATAGACCGATATCGCTCCTAAACATTGACTATAAACTCTTAACAAAAATATTAGCAGAAAGATTAAAACTTATTCTCCCTACAATAATACACCCTGATCAGATGGGGTTTATTTGGGGGAGACATTCAGTGGTCAATGTTAGGAGAGTATTATCGGCTATATCTCATGTATGTTCCACAGATAACTCCTCCCTATGCATTGTAGCCTCGCTGGATGCAGAAAAGGCCTTTGACATTGTTTCATGGCCCCACCTTTATCACACACTTCGAAGATTTGGCTTCCCCGACTCCTTCATTGATATTATTCACACTCTAAATTCATTTTCTCACTCTAAGCTGTCTTGTAATGTCTTTCTTTCACCCCCATTTCCAATTTCTAGGGGCACATGGCAAGGATGTCCCCTCTCTCCACTTCTCTTTGCCATAGCAATAAAGCCTCTTGCCATAGCTATTCGTTCATCATCTTCAATACAAGGAATTAAGGTGGGAAAGATAGATCTTTGGATTGCTCTCTTTACTGATGACATGCTTTTATACCTCTCTGACCCATATCATTCCCTACCAGTAGTAATGGATATTATCAAGTCATTTGGACTTGTCTCAGGCTACAAGATCAATACAGCTAAGTCTGAAATTTTGAATATTAGTGGAAATTTTTCCTGTTCTCCCAAAAATCCAGACATATCATCATTCCAAGTAACCAACACTCAAATCAAATATTTAGGTGTAACTGTCACAGCAGATCTTTCTGCACTTTACAAAGCTAACTTCACACCAGTTATCTCTAAATTCACGTTAATGCTTGATAACTGGAAATCCCTGCCCCTCTCTTTAATGGGTAGGATGGCAGTTATAAAAAGTATAAGATTCCCATAGATTTTTTATCTTATCCAGATTTTGCTTACAGCTTTAATTAAGGATGATATTTCAAAACTTGAAAAAGTTTTTTCTAGATTTCTGTGGCAGGGCAGTAGGCAGAGAATAGCTATGCAAAGCCACACAAAGCAGTGGTGGATTAGGTGCTCTGGATCTGGCTGCGTATTCTCTCTCAGTATTCTTCAGATATATCAGTGACTGGCTGTTGGAAAAAGTATCTATACAGATAATAATATAGACTTAGCTTTTTTGAACCCTACACTCCAAGTTCCCTCTTACATTATAAATCCTTAGATGATCCTGGATATAACTTATCTCATATTATGTTTAAGGATACTTATATTGCTTGGTTGGCCATTAACAAGAAGCTCAATAGGTATCACTTATTCTCCAAATTCATTCCATTATGGGGTAACCCATCTTTTCCCCATCTTTAACAAATATAAATTTCCTCACTTGGAGGAATAAAGGACTAAATTGCTCTTTCAAAGTTTTCAACCCAGGAGGCTCTCTAGTTTCATTTGCTAGTCTCCAAAAAAAATTTTATATCCCCAACCACCAATTATATATGTACCTACAAATAAGACATTGTTTATCTTCTTTTGCACACTATATTTCCAGAAATTTGAATCCTGACTACCTATATTCTCTCCTGAACCTCCTACAAATGAACTCATTTAGGACTAAATATTTATACCCTCATCTTTTACATGAATCTTCCTCCTCACAATGGATGGTCTTAACAGCAAAATGTCGGTTAGATATACCAGAGATGATGGATCTCACAGACTTAACTTCTCATTCCGAAATAACCTTACGATGCTTAAGTTCAGCGTATCCACAAGAAGTACACATACGCACAATCCATAGAGAATACATAACACCAGCCCAAAGAAGACATGTCATCAACCAAGACAGGTGTATGTTTGAAATGTGGATTTCATTCAGCTAACTTCATTCACTGTATGTGGGAATGCTGTAAAATAAAAAAATTCTGGAATAAACTTATCAACTTTGTTAATGCAGTCTTTTCCCTCAGAGTAAGACCAGAACTACAGGCTTGTCTACTTTCAGCATTTCGAAAATGGGATCTAGGTCCCCACAAATCAAACATTTTATCACTTATGGAAGTGAAACAAAAAGTGCTACAGCTCCACTATTTTGACAGATGCTCTACTTTCCCAGATGTTAATAAAGGGGTAGAAAAATTTTATAGAAAATGGAAAATTTCTATAGGTAAACTAGATACAAATACCCCAAATTATATTGCCAGTGTTTTTTGATCCACTGAGTGGGCTCTCCTTAAGTCTCTTACCTATAATTCGGATTGATTGTTTTCCTGCAACAGAATTGGGTCGCTTCCCACTACATCATCATACATAAATCCTGAATTGATGAAAAATGTATATGTTCATTTTGCTATCTGCTTTATTACTTGACTATTAAAATATGCATATTACTAAATCTTTAGCCTCTTGTCTTCTTCTCTTTGTGTTTCCTAATAACCCCTTATTTTTGGATTTTATATTTGTTATATTTTTATCCAATCGGATATTTTTTCATAAATATTTTTGTTTGTTTATTATTCTAATACATAGTTGATTTGGTGGTGTAACCCAGTAATTAGCAATCATAACTGTTTTAATAACTAATTATAAGTATGTTTTGTCTATTTAGAATATATGGTACTCTATCATTATATTTAACCAATATTTTGTGACAATGTACATTATTTTCAAACTCTTGATAGCTGAAAGAACTGTATTTTTAATGAAAATTGATAATAAAAATTGTTTACAAAATAAAAAATAACCACCATGAGTACATCTGGTTTTAGATGATTAGTTGAGTTCATGTGTCTATGCTACCAGATTCTTTTTTTACAGAGCTGGAATTCCTCACCTGTATCAAGACATTAAACAAAACAATATTATGTATCTAACACACATTGCCAGTTCATTCATAGGTAGGGTACTCTCTGTATCACTGGCTTCACTAAAGCTGGGTACACACCTGAAAGATATGTCTGCAGATCAACCGATCTGCAGATATATCTGCAGATTGTGGTTGTTCATGCACACTGAACAGCCATCACTGCCATCTAAAGATATATATGTTGTGAGGACATTGGCCAATTAATCTTTTACTTTGTGCACACTGGCAGATCGTCTTTGTAAATTACAGGAAGATTTGGCACATTTCACATAGTGGGCTGGCCTATTGAAAAGCACACAGGGAAAAGAAATATGCCCTCTATTCTCCTGTTATCCTCTGCTGCTGTAACAGCATCTGTGTCATAGAGCCTGATTCATTACGGATCACAACTGCAATTACGCATGCAGATGGCTGATTGTTGCGATGCATCGCAGTGCGCGAAGGCTCCAATGTGATCACACTGTGATCGCAGTGTCCATGCAGACCCATCACAGAGTTATTGACAGGAAGTGACCATTTGGGTGTGTTGACAGGAGGGTGGTTGGCGAAACGCAGACATGTCATTGTTATTTGTGTACCCAGCATAACCACTGGCCAAGCCTCATGATGGTCATAGTACTGTACCCGCATCCTCATTCCACCCACCCCCCACAGTGTCTTGGGCCCCCCTGTGTACTGCAGAAACGCATCTGCCAGAGGTACAGTACTTTCAGATATTTTAAAAAACAAACTAGATAGAATTATAATTTAATATTGTTTTATTTGAATGTAATATATATATTTATACAGTAGGATACCCCCCTCTATCTCCCTATCCATTCCCCCCTCCTCTCTCTCCATTTCTGTCCCCCCTCTCTATAAAAGTTTTCACATGCATAAAGATTTTCTATTAACACTTTATATATATATATATATATATATATACACAGTCAGGTGCATAAATATTGGGACATTGACAGAAATTTCATATTTTGGCCTCTATTCACCACCACAATGGCTTTGAAATTAAACAAACAAGATGTGTTTTAACTTGAGACTTTCAGATTTAATTTGAGGGTAATTACATCCAAATCAGGTGAACGGTGTAGGAATTACAACGGTTTCTATATGTGCCTCCCACAAAAATATTTAATTTATATTTTGAAGTGGGCTGTAAGACAGGGTTTGAAAAAAAAGTATACTAATGTCTCCATCTGTTTGCAGGTCCAGTCTCTGTAATATAGATTTTCCAAAAGGGCTACATAAGAGGTTCTCCAACCACGCTTGTATGTAGGTGTGTACTGCACAGTCGAAAAAAGTATAATATAAATATATATATATATATATTTTTTTTTTATTTTTTTTTTTGCATATTGGACCCTGGTTGATACTCCCACTCTAGGATCCCTCTGTCAGTGCTTCTGAATGGTCATATTCCCCACCCCCTTATCTACCCATTGGCCATGATGGCACTCACTAGGGGCGCCATCCCGCCACTACACCTGTGGCCAGATGGTAGAATTGTCCGCTTGGTGTCACAAGATGTAGCAGGTCACAGGGCCACGCATGATGTAGGCACCTCAAAAAGTAACCTATACTGACCAGCGGTCACCTGCCCACCTGCTGGTTCCCACCTGACCTGCTCCATATCATTATAATATCACAGTCATGATGTCACAATGCTTCCAGAGAGAAGACTCATTGAGAGTTTAATCATAGATAAGGAGCTGAGTAGACAGGAACAGGTGAAGAGAGAAAAAGGTAATTGAACAACAGGGTTAGCGGGAGAAAAGGATGGGGAGAGAGCACAATAACAGAGATGGGTAGGAGGGGGAGCACATTAACAAATGAGGAGGACAGGGGAAGCACAGTAACAGAAATGGGGAGGAGGGGGGGAGGCATAGTAACAGAGATTGGGAGGAGAGGGGGAGACACAGTAACAGAGATGTGGAGGAGAAGGGGGAAGGCACTGTAAAAGATGGGGTGGCGGGGGGGAGGCACAGTAACATAGATGGGGAGGAGAAGGGGGAAGCCACAGTAACAGAGATGAGGAGGAGGAGGGGGGAGGCAAAGTAACAGAGATGGGGAGGAGGGGGAGGCACAGTAGCAGAGATGGGGAGGAGGGGGAAGGCAAAGTAACAGAGATGGGGAGGGGGAAAAAGAAAGTAACAGAGATGGGGAGGAGGAGGGGGGAGGCACAGTAACAGAGATGGGGAGGAGGGGGGACACAGTAACAGAGATGGGTAGGAAGCGTGGGAGGCACAGTAAAAGAGATGGGGAGGAGGAGGGGGAAGCACAGTAACAGAGATGGGGAGGAGGAGGGGGGAGGCACAGTAACAGAAATGGGGAGGAGGAGAGGGGGCACAATAACAGAGATGGGGAGTAGGAGGGGGAGGCACAGTAACAGAGATGGGAAGGAGGAGGGGGGAGGCACAGTAACAGAGATTGGGAGGAGGGGGGAGGCACAGTAACAGAGATGGGGAGGAGGAGGAAGGGAGAGGCACAATAACAGATGGGGAGGAGGAGGGGAGAGGCACAGTAACAGATGGGGAGGAAGGGGGAGACACAGTACCAGAGATGGGGAGAAGGGGGAAGGCACAGTAACAGAGATGGGGAGGAGGGGGAGGCACAGTAACAGAGATGGGGAGAAGGGGGAAGGCACAGTAACAGAGATGGGGAGGAGGAGGAGGGGGGAGGCAATGTAACATAGATGGGGAGGAGAAGGGGGAAGGCACAGTAACAGAGATGGGAAGGAGGGGGGCACAGTAACAGAGATGTGGAGGAGAAGGGGGAGGCACAGTAACACAGATGGGTAGGAGGAGGGGAAGGCACAGAAACAGAGATGGGGATGAGGAGGGGGAGGCACAGTAACAGAGATTGGGAGGAAGAGGGAAGGTACACTAACAGATGGGGAGGAGGAGGGGGGAGGCACAATAACAGATGGAGAGGAGGAGGGGAGAGGCAAAATAACAGATGGGGAGAAGGGGAGAGGCACAGTAACAGAGATGGGGAGGAGGAGGTGGGAGGCACAGTAACAGAGATGGGGATGAGGAGGGGGGAGAACAGTAACAGAGATGGGGATGAGGAGGGGAGAGGCACAATAACAGATGGAGAGAAGGGGGCAAAAGCACAGTAACAGAGATAAGGAGGAGTCACAGTAGCAGAGATGGGGGGAAGCACAGTAACAGATGGGGAGGAGGGCACAATAATACAGATGACTGCTCCCCTCCTACTACTGACAGAAGTGGACCAGAGCAGAGACAGTCCAGCTGCAAACAGTGACCCCCTGCCCCTTCACAGTATAATTATTCAGAAAATATGAGGGTGGGGTGCCTGTTCCTTTCTTTGCAAGGGGTGCTCTGTCATCTAGAAACACCCCGGCTCACATTTCTGGCTGGCAGGGACTCACACTTGTACTCATCCAGACACAGGAGCAGGGTTGCTGGTGGATGAAGGAGTGAAACTGATTGGAGGATGCACAATGTCATAGCTGCCACTGTCAGATCCCTCTGACCTGGCCTCCCGAATGTAACTCCTGACCTGGCCTCCCGAATGTAACTCCTACCCTGCCTGGGTGACTACCACACATCACCCACTGTCAGCTACCACATGTCACGGCTCCCCTTAAAGCCTAAATGGACTTCACAACATCTGCCTCCCCTCCAACAGCATCCTGGCCCCCTTGTAAACTAAACTGTGTACTCACCTTCCCCAAGATCTCCAGTGGACGCTGAGATCCTGTCCCATGCTGATGCACACCGCTGCTGCACTGCAGAAAAAGCTGCTGCCGCTGCTGCTTCCATGCGGACAGACTCCAGGAGATCTGAATAACCCAGCCCATCCAGGTACGTGTTGAATGGCTAACCTATCGTGCGTCGGCGGGTTGGCCAAACACACTGCATGATGCACCAATATATCTGCAGATATATTGGGCATCAGCTGTGCAACAGAGCCGACGTGATATGTCTGTGAATGACATAGTTCACAGACATATTGTTTGTACACACTAGCAGACTGGTACCAGATATATTAGCCGGTCAGACTGGTACCAGATATATTAGCCAGTCAATTGATCGGCCAATATATCTGTCAGTGTGTACCCACCATAAGAAGCATAAATGTGTCAATATGTTGGAAAAACTCAAGGACATGATAGTAAAATTACTTATCTCATTATGTAGATGTATCCAACATTGGAGAGAGATAATGTGGAGAGAGAGATAAAGTACCAACCAATTAGCTCCTAACAGAAATTTTACAGGCTATGGGCCATATTCAATATGGGGTGAAAAGTCAGTTATCGGCGATCGCCGATGATGTCATTTTTGTCTCTTTCCAATATCCCCATATTCAATTTCATTGACTTTTCCGGTGCGAAATGTCAATGTAAAAAAACGGGGATAATTTTTCGCTTGCCATTAGCACGCAAAAAAAAAAGTGCAGAATTGGGGTTTAGGGGTGCAGGCTTAAAAAAAAAATTGCTTGCACCCCTGGGAATAGCCCCTAAAAATGAACTATGTCATAAAAGTTTTTTGAAAAAATAGGGACACCCCAAAAAAATTATTTTAATTTTGGGGTTAAAAAAAAATATATATAGGGAACAAGTTTTTAACAAACAAAATGAATTCAGGGGTGTTCCCAAGTATGCAGCAGGTGTTTAAAAGAATGTGGGTGATAGTGACAGGTGCATTTTTGAAGAATTTTCAAAATCACTTTAGGGACTTAAAAATATGCTTGCACCCATTTTGATGTACCCTAAATTTGATGGGAATAGTTATTTCCCCCCCCCCATAAAAGCAAAGTGCTATTCTTTACCACTTCTTCATAGCCACTTTAATGCACCTGCCGCTGCTATTTAAAAATCAAGACAATATGCAGAAGGCCAAATTGGGGGTACCCATTGTGATTCCCCATGTCAGGACATATTTTGGGGTGTGCCAGGATTATTTCCTGAAAATTCAGAGGACTTTTTGCCAGTGAGTTTTTAGCTGGGTCCCGATTTCGCACCTTTTAAGTTGAATACGGGGATAAGCGGGCATGCCCCTGATACTTTATCCCCACTCAAACCTCCGATGTGGAGTGAAAAGTCCAACACGGACTTTTTGCTCCCATATTGAATATGCCCCTATGTTTGAAAAATGACAGTTGGGAGCTAATTGTTTGGTACTTTATCTCTCTCCATTTTATCTCTCTCCAAGGTTTGATATATCTCTATATCCTCAGGATTCCTAATTTCTGATAATGCAAGTAACTTTGTATGAGCATTACGACTGGGTGAATTTAAACATGAACCCACTGAAGCAAGAGGTAGTACCCTGGTTAAATGCCAGCCTTTATATGCTTCAGCAAACAGCAACAAGGCATCAAAATGTACACATCAAGCAATGAAATAGGGAGAGGGTGGACATGTTACAGTTGTATGCAAGCTATTGTACCCATTTGAAATTGTTACCTATGAAGTGAGTTCAGCCTGTGTCATGTGATGTCATTAATAAAACTACTGGAAAAGCAGCTAGATAAGCTAAAGGAGGAGATGAATCTTAGCAAATCTGCTAAGTATGTTGGACTTGTAGACCAAGTTATTCACTTAGCCAAGACCAAATGAAACATCTTGCATTTGGATCACTACATTTTGGCAGCCATGCTTGATCCTAGGTTTAAGTCATATTTGATGGTTTTTTTTCAACTGACACAGATCTTAAGAGATGCAAAGAGCTTCTTGCAAGTGAGTTTTCAGTTCAAGTGTCTCATTACATATCTCCTGCTTCAGTTTCTCCTGCAAATGCTATTGCCAGGAAAGATGGACCATTTCCAAGAGACTTACTAATGATAATGAATCAACTCAGCACACCAGTGTGCAATATTATTACATCTGGTAAGGCTTAAATTAAATGTAAACATATATTGACACCTCTACCATAACTCAATCTGATACAGAAAGCATCAGTAGAATGGTGGAGGATTACTATTATAATAATATACAAATTAGCATCTCATACAGTCTCTTTGAATACTGAGAGGAAAAAAAAGAAAAATTTGGAGCCCCTTGAGCAAACTAGCTACAGTTTGGTGTACTTAAACCCTCCAGTGTGTAATCAGAAAGTTTGTTTAGCACAGCTACTTCCAAAATATGTGGAAATACTAATGTTCATCAAAATGAACTTCAAACTCAAAGAGGAATACCTTTGTTGCCAAATTCAAACAGAAACTGTAATGGTGGATTCCAGTAGGGATAATATTGTGATACTATTCTGTTGTGGTGATGATGATATTAACAACAGTGATAAGGATGATGATATCTTCAACTTATAAGGTGATTAACACTGTTAGCCTTAAGCCCATTGGTATCTTGGTTTAACCAAGTTATACCCAAACTCAGTCTTCAGGGCACCATAATGGTCTAGGTTGTAAGAATAACCATGCTTGGGCACAAGTGACTTAATTAGCACTTCAATCTTTTGATTTAACCATCTGTGCTCAACCATGGATATCACTAAAACCTTGACCATTAGAGTGCTTTGAGGACCAAGTTTGGGAACCTCTGGTTTAACCAATACACCAAAATGTTTCTTTTCTATGAAACTGAGCACTTTGTCCACAAGTGCTTGGTTTGTTAAACTGTGCATGTCCTTTTTAATAAACAACCTAAGTAAGATTGAAAGGACCAAAGGACAATTCTATTATGCACAATTTATCCTTATGTTCTTTGCCAACCTTGTTGTATTGATGAAAATACTACTAGCCTGTTACTTCATGTACCTGTACTGGTCTGAGGCTTGTGATTTGGTGGTTGGAGAAGTTATTATTATTTTTTACTAGACTGTTACTCTGACTTGAATCTCTTGTATTGGCCTAAGGCCTGTGATTTGCTGTTTGGATTCAGTTTGCATTTGAAAACTCATATTTGGAAGCTTGGTTTGTAATACTGTGTTCCATATTTCCAATATAAATTTTCTAATAATGCTTTACTTTCCACTAATTACTCTACCTTCAGGCATTTGTACTGGCCTTAGACCTATGATTTGCTGATTGGAGTAAGCTTGATTGTGATCTAGCTTTCTACTGGACTTTACTCCAACAGCAATCACCTCTACTGGTCAGAGGCCTGTGATTTGCAGTTTGGAGAAAGTTTGCTTTTCAAAACACACATTTGGAAGCTCAGTTTTTAATGTTTCATGTTTCCAATTTAATATTCCTTTTAGTAATCAATGCTTTACATTCCATTAAATACTCCAACTCCAATCACTTTACTGGCCCCTGGCCTGTGATTTTCTGCTTAGAGTAAGTTGATGGTAATCTAATTTTCTACTTGACTTTATGTTGCCAAAAATCACCTTACTAGCCTGAGGCCTGTGATTTGCTGTTTGGAGACTTATGTTGGTAATATATTAAATTTTTTTTCCTAGGCTTTTAAATTTAGCCTATTAGTTCTTAATTTATGAAAACATTATATACTGTAGGGTTATATAGTTTATTGAACTGCCATCCTGCCTGCAACTGCTGTACCTCTATGTTTCATAGATGTGCTACTGTATATTCTTATAACTTGCATTTGTTTGTGCTGCTGCTCTGTTGCTTAGCTTAGCTAGCCAGCTCTCAGCAGCCTTTGGCCTATATTGGTGGTCAAAATTCCCTGGAAATTTATGTTATTGATGTTTTTTGTAATATAAGAAAAAATACAGGTCCAAATTACATATTTTTTTTCTGTTTTTAGCATTCTTTAAAAAATCCAAAACAATTAGGGTGATTTCCCATAAACCAAAATCAAAACCAGAACACCATGGTGATTTGGAACCAAAACACAAGGGTTTGCGCTCATCCTTAATAAAAATACAATGTATACTACATTAATAATTGTTCTTTTTTAGAGCTAGTTCTTCTGTACAATTGTGTCCTAATTTTAATACTGATTATTCATTACAATTTTTTTCACCTTCTGCCTATTACATACTAATATTTAGCAAGTTTTATCTTCTGCTCATTATTTGGTCCCCAATTTTGAAGTGAGTGGGGATAGAACAACCTACAGTACATCCAATGAAATCCTCCGAATGTTAAAAAAATCATGAACATTTAAAAAGATGCCTACAGTATACTAATTTTGTGGGACCTGTCCACTTGCATGATTCTGAAAATAAAAGACCAACTGCAAGTGACAGATTCAGTGTTATGATGTGAGAAGGGGAATGTAAACAATCAGAAAATCCAAGACTGAAAGTTAGCTAGGGCATGCAGCTGAGTACCTAAACAGCACAAAAATATTATAATAGTCTCCCATCAAACAACTATTTTAAAAGATGAATCTTGTGTTACCAAGTATACCTCTATATTAAACAAAGTGAATACAGCCAACTGATTTGCAGATGCAGTGAAAAGCCACTTACAGTGTACTAGAGATGCTATGGTTGAGACTATAACTCCACAAGAAAATGTTTGTGCGGCTGATTCACATGGGACCTAGAGAGGAGCTATATGGCGCAACTTCAGCCACAGTAAAAAACAGTGGCAAATGCAGGATTTCTAGAGGGGGGTTTCCAAATGCTTGATTTTAGAGTGAGTGTGGCCAGTCCATGAAGAGGGCATAATTATCACTTATCCAGCTATAATATGCTACATACAAAGTATATTGTGTTGCATAATTGGAGCATATACAGGACCAGCGATCAGAGTATGCCATTAGATGCGGAAGTAGGTCCATTCTGTCTGAGCTGAATGTTTCTACAGTATGTCACATGTGGGCACCATTCCTGAGCATTGGAGCAAGTCTGGGAGTCTGAGGGAGCAGCAGAAGAACTTAGCACTGCCCTGGACATATATATATATACATATCAGTCTCCTTATGTACTGGATAGTGTATTATTATTAAACAGTATTAATAATTAACCCTTTTGATGGTCTATAGCAGTGCACCACTAACAGTGCATGTTTTCCACATCTCCTAGCTGGGGCACAGGTATATTTATTACTGGCTGACACATTTTAAAAGATCCACAGGTGGTGCTAATCATTTCATTTGTGATACAGAGAAGAACATGCAGCACTAGTAATATTCTATTTTATTACTATTTCTATTGAGATCATGGTTTGTGCTGGGGAGGGGGGTTTCGAGGCAGATGTGTTTGCCTATGAAAAAGGACACATCTGTACATTAGTATGGTGTGTTTGGCAACTTGAATACAAGTTACTGTTTTGATGTATCATATCTTATATACTGCTCAGCAATTGAATCACACATTTTGAGGTAAATCCCAATATAAATTATAATGCATGAGTAAAAGGTTCTTTTGTTTTTTTCAACCATTTCTTTAACTACAGTATACCATATAATTAGTCTGTCAAGATGAAAGCCACAATTCTACGTAATCACAAGTCTAGATTTGCATAAATCAGATTATAAAGATAGATAACTCCAGAACATATCAGCACATAACTTCTACTTCAATGCATATATATGCATTACAATATATCGCCCTAGATTTGTGAATGCGATGAGATCTATAATTACATTCTTGCACTGTATAAACCTTCGTTAGAGAAAGGGAGAGACACAGGAAAACAATGCCACATCTTAGGACATAGAACTGACAGCACCATAAGAGTGACTGCCCAGGCTTTTCACATCATTTTATTACTTATCAGATTACTGTTTGTTCTCTAGTAACAAATTACAACTAGAGTTTACAAACTGCACAATGATAGGAAAGAATACAGAGAACATTATGTTGATTATAAGAATTTGTTCCGATGTTATGTCATTAAATAGTTTAAAATAGCAATGCTATATTTACTTTCCTATACAGTCTAAAGAAAGACAAAGTATTGAAATATTATGTGCACTGTAAAAATATCTTAGATGGTTTAAATAATTTCAGAAATTCTGTCAGTATAAGCATTGTCTGACAAGCTAGATTAATATTATGTATTATTGTACCAGCAGGGTAGGTAATGCAGATTAGCCACTGAAAGTCAATGATAGATTGTTTGATATTTCCAGTGCTCAGTGACATAGAAGGGAGTTTGGGCCTGATTCAGAGATGGACGGATTTACACAGCCACACATAAGCGGCTGTGCAAATCCGTCCATCCCAGATGCAACATGCAGAAGGAGGTGCCAAAAATCTCCTTGCTGCATCTACGATCCCAGCACTGTGACTGATCGGCACGATGGTTGCTTGTTTGGTCAGGTTGCAGCAGCTAAAGCTTCCCGCAGCCTGGTCAGTGCCTTGATCCTGGCCTTGACCTTTCTAGGAAATGGAGACGACACGCTTCAATTTCCGGTAACTGAGACCAGGCACTTCCGAACTCCGCCACCCCAAATACCGTAGTATGTCATTCATGTTGAGGCTTGGGGGATCTGTGAGCAAGATTCCAAGACACATTTTGAACATGCGCATAACTGGTCCTGCACATGCGCAGACCCCTAAACATCGGAGATGTGCATTCATCCTTGGATGAACATACATCTCTGAATTAGGCCCAGCACCCAGGATAGATGGTAAATAATTCCTCCAACCATCAAAGGGGAAATTGATCAAGCAATATAGAAATCCAGCTTACAAGGTGTGAATGACAAGATGTGTATTTAAAGCCCTATATAAAGGGTCTCTAGAGACATAGGAAGTATGGTTTGGAGGATCTACTTTTCCTTTGATAAATTTTGTTTTGATGAAAAACATTAGGGCCTCAGACACCGCACAATGTAGGATTTCTGGACTGCCTGATCAACCAGGATTGGTTTATTATCCAGGTAGAATCAGTTGCAGGGTAATAAAGGGTTAATGCATTAGGTACACAATACAGCATGTTCTACAGATCCGGTCAGGAACGTGCGGGGTTAATGTAAGTGGTGTGTTGTACATATACATATTTACACCAGTGGCTGTGAAATGCACAGTGTCACTATCAGTTGTGACACTGTTGTATATAGCAGTGTCTCTCACAGTCTCCATTGTGAGACACTCAGGGGCACATCCTTCCACTATGGAGGATGTAGCTGGAAACATGCCATACAGGAGTAGTAGTGCATTCAAGATGACCAGTTCAGAGGTCACACTATGATGTGACGCTGGCACCATGGGGTCCTGGCAGCATCAGAAGAGGAGACAGTGCACATCAAACTCCTCCAATATTTTTATCCTTGAATAAATAGCCTATATCTAGCAGTATTATGCTACTGTACACTATGAGAGATATTGTGCATCAATTTGGATAAGGAAGTCAAGTTTGTCTCTTTACAGATACCAGATAAGCCCCATAACAAATGATTTTGGAGAACAAGGATATTAATCACTTTAAATATTGGGCCCTGTTAATGAATTTGGAAGTAACTGCACTATTGGGCACTTCGCATTTTTTATTTTCCATATATACATATACAGTATTTATTAGAGATGTGCAGGCTCAGTTTGGTTCGGATTTTCTGCCAAGTTCAGATTTTTCCCATCATAAATCAGGTCTCAGAAAGAGGCAAAATGTCTTCTTTCATTGACAAACATCATCTTTCATAGACTCAATTAGACACAACTGACTGGACTGGAAATATTATGGATAAAGGATGTAGTTGTCCTGCAAGAATCACTAGAAGAAATGTCGGTACAAATTATAATTAGTGCAGATATCCAATCATTTCTGGATTATGTCAGCACAATTTATGAATTGAATTTATGAATGTGCTTTGCACTGCATATAAACTATCACTAAAGTTTAGAACAGTGAAATGGTAACAGATATAAATAACCAAGCATATTATGATAATATCATAGTTAATTTTATCAACTTATAATAATTGATTGCCCCTGTTATAACAAATTAGAGCCAAAATACTTAAAATCTAAATTCTGACCACACATATTCCAAAAATATATTTGCCCAACTGTTGCATCCCTAAAAGACACCATTCTGCAGGATATAAATAAAAATGGTGGATTTATTGATGGCAGCACAGACGGTGTAATGGCTAGCATTACTGCCTCATAGCACTGAGGTTCTGGGTTCGATTCCCACCAGGGCCCTACCTGTGTGGAGTTTGTATATTCTCCCTGTGCTTGCGTGGGTTTCCTCCAGGTACTCCGATTTCCTCCCACATTCCAAAAATATACTGGTAGGTTAATTGGCTCCCAACAAAACATTAAACCTATTGTGTATGTGTGTGCGCATGTTATAGGTAACAGATTGTAAGCTCTACTGGGGCAGGGACTGATGTGTATGGCCAAATATTCTCTGTAAAGCACTGCAGAATATGTGTGCACTATATAAATAACTAGTAATAAATAAATAATAAATGTATGATGAGTGAGAAAGACTGTGATGATGCTGTTGCCCAGTCTGAACAATAAAAGACAAGATCTGACCTTAACACATTTTAAATACTCAAAGTCAGTCTAAATTGGCTACAAATCAGGGGCCTGCGTGCTGCTTTGCAAGTCTGTCCTAAGCTGAATCATCCCCTCTGAGGAGATGATGCAGAGTTGAACATAAACACATTTGCATTCTCAAGAACTGAGAGTACAGGTAATGTGATGGAAGAGTCTAACTGGACTGCAATGGGACATTATCACATAGGCAAAGTACCGGGAGGGTGCATCCCCAGAATCAGATCAAACATAAATAGGATAGGTGCATGGCAAGAGGCATACAATGTTGCATACAGGTGAATAGAAACATTTGTTCTGTTTATAGAATATATAGAGAACTCTACTCCTTTTTCCAGCATGCCTAGATATCCAAACAATAAATGTAAACATTGGTAGGTGCTTTTTCTATTTTACTATTACTGTCTAAAAATGTGATCATACATTTGTATTATAGGACCTCATTCAGAGGCGGTTCGAGGATGCAAGCGGTCGCTCAGAAACTGGGCGGCCACTCGCATCCTGACCACCTGCCTCTGTTTCGGTCGTTAGGCTGTGGGTTTACACCCACAGCTCAAACGACCGCTTGGGTGATGGTCGCCATGGTCTCTGACCATCGGGGCTTACGACGAGACCCTAGGGTGGGGTCTCACTTGTCGTAAGCCCCGGAGAGCTTCTGGCTCTGTCAGAGCCGGAAGCTCTCCACTGACATCACTTGTGATGTCAGTGGGGCCTCCCCCAAACTGTAGGCGTTCCCATGGGAATGCCTCCGTTTGGGCTGCCACCCCCCGGCCCGCTTTTCAAAAGGGGGGCGCTGTCAATCAACATCGACAGTTCGCCCCCTTTGGAAAGAGACCCGCTACGACCAGCGCTGTCGGTCGTAGCGGGTCTCATGCATGCGCACGAGGGAGCCGGCTCCCTCGTGCGCATGTGCACTGGCCAAACATCGAGGCGGCCGTGCGGTCGTAGACCGTACGGCCGCCTCTGAATAAGGGTCCTGATTCAGAGCCGCTCGTAAGCGCCCGCTCGTTCATTCCGACCGTTGTTCACACAACTGCGCATGCGTACGGATTTTAATACGCATGCGCGAACCAGTCAGTGCGGACGAAAATCGTTTGTTCGCTAAATAGCGAGTGCCTGCTATTTTGAGTGACAGGAGGAGGCGTATGTTGGTGGTAACAGGGGAAGGTGCTTGAAAACGGGGAGTGGAGATCAGAACGCAGGCGTGCTTAAAGGTCAAAACGGCATTTTATGGGTGTGCATAATTAATACAGGAGCTTCATTAACCACGTCACTTGGTTGATTTATAGTCAAAACTGCTCGCAAGATTGTGGTAGGAAAAACCAACCACAAGAATAGCGAGCAGTTCATACGCTGTTCGATGTACTCGATTAATATATTAAATAGCGGACATGACGTATGGTGCGAGCGGCCAGGGGGCGTCTGTTTCAAAATTACGACCGCAAGTTTTGTTCGCTTGTTCAGACATAGAGGCATGAACAGACCGCAAAGTGCGAACGGTTCATTTGAATAGCCACCCCTTTTTAATGAACGAGCGAGCGCAAATAGCGTCCGGCTCTGAATCAGGCCCAAGGTCCATAGTTCCTATATTTACTGAACATGGATAACATTTATTTTCCATAGTAATATCTTCATTCATGCTGTCTGCTGATAGATTTTACAAAAGTACTAAAGAAAATGATTCCAATTTATCATGCTGACATTTCGTTTATGATAAGGAACATGAGATCACTACAGGAAAGTGTGCTGTAAAAATTCCATTGACATAGTAACCAGTCAGTCTACATATCTTTAAATGATTCAGAGAGTAATTGGTGCTTAAGACTGAATCTTGATAAAAGAAGGGGAGTATTTTATTTTTATTTCTACATAGGTTGCCTCATGAAAGACCAAAACAAAAAGACCTGAGTGTGCAGCTAAGATGTATAAGTGAGTTAGAATAAATCCTAAAATAATTCCCAACATACAGATAAAAATATGACTACTGCTATCTGTTTTATAATAATAGTTGTATGGTGAAAACATGTTTATATTTGACTGTGGGGTTTAGGCAGAGTTGGAAGCAATTTTTCTGCCCATATGTGGAGCTCAAGATACATTTTCATTTCAACAGTAGCATATGCACCTAGTGTACAATAGACACATCACAGATGCTTACAATCACTCGCACCCATGTTGTAAACAGTTTTTTATGTACATCAAAGTAATTTTCTATTAGGCATCAATTTAACTTAAAAGAAAAACCAATATAATACATTACAAAAAAAAACTACATGTTTACAAAAAATAGCTTAAACATGCTAACAAAAGCCTATACGACTGACTGATGTAAAAAGCAGCAATCAGTATGAGTGGAATATTTACAAACATCTAATCACAAGTGGATTAGAAATATTGGTCAGCAACTGGAAACCAATGTCTGCATGTCTGCTGAGACTGCACAAGGAGGATAAACACACAGCAAGAGAGCCTACTGTGTATTTGGAAGACTGAAATGTTTTTGTTACAATAATAATAATAATAATAATAATAATAATAATAATATTAATAATATTTTGATTACAAAAATAGTATACTCTAATATCCGTTCATCAGTACCTTGCCTATGTGATAATGTCTACTGTAAAGGAGCGTACAAACTAGACGATATGCTCCCTGAACGATATCGTCTAGTGTGTCCATGGCAGGCTGTGCTCAATGTCGTTGACATTGAGCACACCCACTGAATGATATCATTAATGATATCATTCTGCACCGGGCTCTCTCCCCCATTCCATAACATGCAGCAACCTGATGACATCATCAGGTTGGCCTGCATGTTAATCCGGATGCAGGAATGCACGTCGTCATTATCGTTCATCGTTTTTGTGTTAAAAATGGACGATAAAGTGGACGACTGAACGATAACGATATCGTTATCATTCAGTCATCCACTTTAATCGCCCATTGTGTAAGCACCTTAAGACTGATTACTTTCTAACAAAGGAGTCATGGCCACCCCTGGTAAATTTGGCAACAATGCTACGGATGTGGGGGGAGAGATGTAACACATATAACCTGAAAATAAATGGATTCAATTGTTTGTGCTTTGGAAAAAAAGGATTCATTTCATTTGAAGATACCTTTGCTACATGAGTATCATTCACTTCTCCAATGAAAATCTTCCATTTTATGGGCACAAGAATTAATAATCAAATTGTAAAAAGATAAATTGTGTGATACCAATGCCCACAGTGCCTGGTAACATATTTAACACTTTCTGTGGAAGGATCCTGATGCACAGAAATGAAACACAGTCAACAATCTAGCCAATGATGGCATTAATATGAGGACTATGCCCTCCAGATCAGTCTGCACAATTAGGCTAAGCAACAGAAAACCCTCACATGCCATCCTTTGGATCCATCCATGGGCAGGAGAATATAAACTTTCAGCAATGCATACATGCATTGGAAAGGATACAAATAAATATATATATATATTTGAAGAACAAAAAGGTTGCACTCCAAGTCTTGTTTAGAAAGGTGAAAAAAGGTGCTTTAATTGACGTTTTTGGGTCCAGACCCCTTCCTCAGGACTCGTGTGTCCTGAGGAAGGGGCCTGGACACCAAAACTTTGATTAAAGCACCTGTTTTTCACTTTTCTAACAAGACTTGGAGTGCCACCTTTTTGTTCTTTGATTGCATTAGGGGTATGCTAGCCCCAGGGAGGCACCCAATCAGGCTATCAGCAGGTTCCAGCTACTTACAGAGTGCCGGCTGTGTTGATTTTCTGTATATATATGTATATATATATATATATATATTCCATAGACAAAAAACCTTACGGCTTCATATGTCCCATTAAGGCGGCTTAGACATGATCTGAAAATTCACAAAACCTACTGGATTTGTGCCACACAAACTTCAAAAAGCAATGAAATTACGATGGACGAGTTCCTTGCATAATACAGATATGGTATGCCATGACACCATGTGGTTAACTGCAGATTCAGAACTCTCACAGAGTGAGATTGCTGTCATTCACAAAATGGTGGAGCTGCTAATTCACAGAATTGTGTGCTCATTGGATTGCCTGGTCTGTGGCATCTGTGTATAAATAAACACAGTAGCATGGATGGGATCAGTGAGACCAATCTATGCTTCTATGATTAAAAAAAACCGTGCAAAAACAAAAAAAAAATGGCGTGGCCCTACCCGCCCAAATGACAAGCAGCACCGGGCTATGGAGACCTAGTACTGGTTGTGCTAAATACAGGGGACAAACAATGTTGTGGTCACTATTATTAAGCACAACCAGCACCAGGCTTTTCCGAACCAGTCCTAGGTGCCAAAATAAGTGGGACAAATGATGTAGGGATCCCCTGTATTCAATGCAATCAGCACTGGGCTCTGAGCTGGCCCTGGTTCTGGAAATACAGGGGGAAAAATGCATAGGGTTCCCCTGTATTTACCAGAACCAGCACTGGACTCTTTATAGCAGGGGGGTGATGCCACAGCCAGGGGAGCCCTTTTACCGGCCCTTTCAGAATCACCACTGACCTCTAGTCAGCACAGACCCTCCTCCCTGGGGAGCTTGGAACCCCCGCAATAAATGGGTCCCCCTCTGCAGGGCAACCCAGGCCCAGGCTGATAGCGTGGGCTATCTCCGGCACCCCTGGGTGTGGGTGCCAGGTTGATTATGTAAAGTGTGGTGCATATGAAAATATAAATATTATCATTTGCAGTAGTACTACTGGTCCCAGCAGGCATCCCCACAAACTGGTACTTGGAGAACCACAAGTACTAGCAGACGGGGCATTAAGGGCCTGCTGGTACCTATATTACCCCTGCAAAAAAATGTTAAATAAAAAAACAAAGACACAGCAGGTTGTGGCCTTTAAGCTCTTTTTCCAGGCTGCCACCCATCCAGGGCTTCCGTGGCATCTTCTTCCTTCCGTGGTCTTCTCTCCAGCTCCCCGCCGATGACTGAGTAGACGACGCCTTGCGCTGGCTGTGAGTAAGCCAGCCGAGGGGGTGGGGTGATGACGACTTGAGCCGTGATTGGCTCGCCGTGGCCATCTTTCAATTTCTAAAATTTCACTGAGGCACCATTTTTGAAAAGGGCACACTCAGTTCTCACCATTGAAGTCAATGGTGAGAACAGCTCATTAGTTGAGAGGCGGAAGGTTCGCCTCTCTCAGCAAATGAGCACTCCGCACCAGGATTTCTGAACTGAAATGCCGGGCGGAGCAGTCATTCAGGTAGTAGTGTCCTTAGAGGAGGACACTACTAATGTTCCTGTGTCCGGGTATTTTGCATTTTTTTTTTGCCAAGACCCTGGATTGCCTGATGAAAAGGACAGATCCATGCATAGGAGGAGGTGAGTATGGAATTTTTATTATAGGTACTCCATTGGATTGTCTGCTGGAGAAGAGGACAGAATGGCTACAGGGATACATAGGTGAGTATGTGAAGTAGTGTGTACATGGGTGAGTACATGTGTGTGTGCATGTACAGTATGTTTTAATAAAATTTTACTTTTTAATGGTGTGTGTGTTCTGTGTTGTTTTAATGTTGATTTGCTGTGCAACTACAAGTACCAGCAGGCCTGTAATGCCCCACATGCTGATACTTGTGCTTCTCCAAGTACCAGAATGTGAGGGATTCTTGCTGGGAATTGTAGTTCCACAGCAAAAGCCAATATTTTAACTCTTTACTTGCACCACACTTTACACAATTAACCCGGCACCCACCACTCCAGGGGTGCCGGGGATAGCCCGGGGCTATCAGCCTGGGGTGCCCTGGAAAGGGGGACCACTTTATTGGGGGGGTCCCAAGCTCCCCTGGCCTGGGCTGACTAGCAGTCAGGGGTGATGCTGCGGCTGGGGGGGCCCAGTGAAAGGTCTCCCCTGGCTGTGGCATCACACCCTGCTAGAAAGAGTCCGTTGTTAGTTCTGGTAAATAGAGAGGGACCCTATGCATTTTTTCCTTCTGTATTTCCAGAACCATGGCCGGCTCAGAGCCCAGTGCTGGTTGCGCTGAATACGTCCCCGTATTTTGGCAACCAGGACTGGTTCTGAAAAGCCTGGTGCTGCTTGTGCTCAAGACGAGGGATCCCCAACATCATTTGTCCCCTGTATTTAGCACAACCAGTACAGGGTCTCCAGACACAAGAGGGGCAACATTTAATATTCTAATGGTACTTAATAAGATAGTTTTCAGTTAATACAGCTTAGTTTATTAAGAGCCAGAAGCATGCATATTAGTTTATTATACTCATATAATGCCTTTGAGCAAGATTAATCCATGTAAGAAGCTTTTTTACAATATTTATTATGAGATAGGCTACAACAAAATGGTGCCTTTATGTTATTAGTCAGTCTTCTTAAAAATAGCACCTGGATTTTGGATTGAATTAAGTACCATTATAATTTTAAATGTTGCCCCTATGTGCTAGAAGATACAGAAGATTCCTATCATCTGTTTATATGGTGACTGGAGGCTTAGGGCCTTATTCAGACATGGTCACAAGGGCTGAGTGCTCGCAACCGGGTCAATGGTGGTCCAGAGTGCATGCGCAAGATGGAGCCAGCTCTGTCGTGCACATGCGCGAGACCTGGATAGCGACGGGCAATCCGTCGCTCCGGGTCTCGCACCAAAGGCGGCGTGCTGTCGATGTTGAGTGACAGCACGCCCCTTTTGGTGGGCAGGCCGGGGGTGTGGCTGCCCAGATGGAGGCATTACCATGAGAATGCCAACCATCTGGGGGCGGCTCCACTGATATCACAAGTGATGTCAGTGGGAGAGCTTTCAGCTCTGTTTGAGCCGAAAGCTCTCTGGGGCTTGTGGCCACGAGACCCTACCACAAGGGTCTTGTCGCAAGCCCGATGGTCGCGATGGTCTTGACCTTCGTGACCATCATCCTGGCCGCTCGCATTGGCTGTGGGTGGCAACCCACAGCAATGCGAGCGGCCAGGAGGCCGCTCCATAAAAAAAAAAGACGCCCTGATTCAGAGTGAGCGCTCTGTCAGAGCGTCCGGCTCTGAATCAGGGCCTTAGCACCTTCCAAAAGATAACTCCACTGAGTATTTATAACATTTTTAATGTCTGAAATGTGTTTAGAGTGTTTGTAGGCCAGATCTTAGGATTTGATTGTTTCTTCTTAAGAGAAGTACACTCATGAATAAACTGCCTATAATAATGGACAAACCCTAAATATAATTGAAGCACCTGGGTTGAGGCAAGTATAAAGCTGCCTGTACCTTGTCCAGATCTATTTGTAGACCAATGCCTTATACAATATAGCATATAATTGGCATCTCTTTCTGCTCAAAAATATATTTCTCTAATTAACAATAAAGTATATGTGCATCCATAAATGAGACAGCACTTCATAGACATATAGGCAATGTGAATGAAGATCTGGGAGAAGATAATGATAAATTTCCAAATATACAACTACAGAATGATATAACAGCTCTCAGAAAACTTTGATGAAAATTTGGTATATTGCTGCAGCATTGCAAAGGTCAAAAGTCACCACATGGTATTCAAAGTGTCATCCTGTGTATTAAAGGCTGTTCATCACAAGTTTCTGAAGAGGGGTAGATGGCACAGGTTGTTAATGGTAATAATTTTCAAGTATTTGTAGTCTATACAAAGCCTAATTCCAGCATTATTTTTTTATTAAAAGATACCCTGCCCCAGATGGAGAAGATGAAAGATAGGTAAATCCTCACTAGAGGGTGACTTTAATGTAGTCTAATATCTCCTGTGTCTAAGGAAGAGATAGGGAGTATACTCTTCCCCGAGAAGACATTTTTAATTTATAATTAACTCTAGAGGGCAATCTCATGAGCCATGAGGTAGCAGAGATTCTACTCATTATTTGCATAAAATGTTTGGAAAACTTTGATAGTGCACAGATATGACTTTAGAAAATGACTTATCTAGCTTACTGGTAGACAGATATACTGGAAGGTAAATCTTGTGAATTCAGATGCTAGAATGATCATAACAAAACTTCTGGAGCAGTCCAATCCAAAACAGGTGAACCAAGGGAGGCCCAGGATAATTGGAGTGTAAGATCTAGTCAGGACCATAAAGTAAATCTTCCTCTTATGCAAAACTCTCAAATTCCAAAGGATTTGAGATGGACAGAAGCAGCTTGGCATAATTTTAGTTTTGAACCTTCTGTCTCATTATTCCAGAATAAGCCAAGATTGTTCTAACTGCATAGGCTCATCAGCTGTCTGTATGGGAGCTTGGAAGCGGAGTGCCAAACTGATCTTGGGGTAAAGTTCTCTCGAGCAGCCATCTCATACTTTATCAGAGCAGCCAAACCTTGCTGGAGCACTTCCACCAATGCTTCATTGTTTCACTGAAGCTCTGCCGAAAGTGTGCAAAATTCCACTACATTCTTAATATACTTGAGGCATCTGAAACTACACTACTGAATTCATAAAATATAAGGAATAGTTAATGAAATATGGGTAATTATTCAGAATTGGATTGCATTCTTAGAAAGAGATTGTCCATTCTAGGGCCTGTCTAGACTGAAGCAATCTAACATAAGCCACAAGCCAGGTTCTGTCATATGGGAAAATTGTCACCTGTAACTCAACCTGGATGGCACATTGGGTAAGCAAACTTCAACACAGTTTTGGATCACCATCAAACTTAGCAGGTGGAGGAATATGTAAATAGAAGACCCTACCTTGTAATGCAGGCAAAACAGTGAATACATTAACAAGGCTTGAACTATAACTTTATTTTGCATAGCATTCTGCTTATCAAAGCAGATTGACAAAAGTTGTCCTGGATCTTTTTCCACAACAGGGCTCCCTGCAGAATTCAATATGGTCAGATTCTGCTGTCATAAACCCAGATATTCTAGGATTATTTGTAGTCATTTTTATTTGGTTAGACTCACCTATCCCAATGCTAGGGAACCCTGAATTTGCAATTTGTTACAGGAACCTCATAGACAATGGCCTCCCAGATAAATACCAAAGGACTAGCTAAGAGCAGTAGTGGAAACTGAGACAGTGAAGAACTAGAATAAAGAGAAGGGTTGATTTAGTCGAGGTTCACAAATGTTTTAAACAGGGCAAGATGTTGAGGGCATAGGAAAGGAAGTACAGTTGAGAACAAGCAAGAAACTGGTATACAGGAGTCAAACCACAAAAATCTAAGGGCTACTGGAGGCAACCAAGGAGTCAGAGTATCTTCATTCTAGGAGAGAGAGAGAAGCTAGATCTGACAAGCTGATAGGGTAAGGTTTTAAATAATGGTCCTGAACATGTGATTGGTTATAGCGATCAACTGGATGAAAATTGAAGAGCTGCATCTGTGGCTACTCCCATATTAGGAGACCAAATTTGAATCTTTAAGGGCTACTTCAAAATGGAGGTGACCATAGCTCTAAAAGGTACAAGCAGCCATCTTCTAGATCGTGGTGAGTCACTGAAGCACAGAAGAGCAAGACATCAGAGCTCTGAAAATACAAGCAGTGCACACAGGCCCAGAGGTTTAGGGTGGCCCTGCAATGCACAACCTGCACCCAGGACTGGCCACCTTGCCTCCCATGCAGTGTATCAGCTCTCTATGCGCCTTGTGTGGCTCCATCTTTTTATTGATGTATTCAGAAAGATGGTGCCACACAGTAACTAGCAGAGTATTTGTTCTTTTCTCTGTGCCATCTTTCCAAATTCATCGCATGTAAGATGGCAGCACAGACAATGCATAGGGAGCTGGCGCAGTGCTCCAGAGGCAGGAGGCACATTCATCATGTTCAGGGGGCCTGCTTTTTGGTGGCTGCACAAAGGCTCCCCCAGTTTATAATAAGCCTCTGCTGGAAGGGGGCTATGCACCGTTTTATGCTCTGGTTACGGCAGTGTCGCTAAACTGCTTGCTAAATCAGGTCATTATTCACTCAAATTGAAGGCCATACTCGGACAGAGATTTTGTACCTAGCACAGGGCTGGTTTAAGTTTTCATGCACCAAAACTCAGCATCTAAAATACTCAAAGAGGGGTATTCAATATGAAAGGTTAACTTCCCTGGCGAAGTTAACGTTTCATATCAGAGTTTTTTTCTGCGTAAAGGTATGGTGCGTGCTCCCGCTTATCCCCGTATTCAAAATAAAATTAACGAAAACGGGAAACTCTGAAGTTGGATTTGCGTAAAGTTACGAATCTTTCCTTAAAATAATTGTAAGACAACCCTAAAGTTGTAAAAACATGGGGGAACACTATGGATACCCCCGTTTTAGCCTTTAATTGAAAGTCGGGGATTTAAATAGCCGCAGCAGGTGTTTTTTTTCCGACATTGAAGAAGTGATGCAGAAGAGAACTTAGGTTATTTTTTTTATTTTTTTAAGTGGTCCTATCAAATTTGGGGTACATGAAAATGGGTACTAGCATATGTTGGTGTCCCTAAAGTATTTTTTGAAAAATTCTGCATTTGTGCACCTGCCGCTATAATTCTATTCTAGAAAACATCTGCCGCATACTTGCAGAATAGCCCTGAACCTATTTCCCTATTGTTTAACAATTTTTTCCCATTTTTTTTTGCACCCCAATTTTTAAATACATTTTTTGGGGTGTCCCTATTTTGTTTTAAACTTTTTTTGACACAGTTCTTTTTTAAATGTCAATCTCAGGGGTGCAGGTTATTTTTTGTAAGCCTGCACCCCTAAACCCCAATTCTGCACTTTTTTTCGACACCTATTCAATGGTGAAAAGTTATCACCGTTTTTTTATCAAAGACTTTTCAAAACTGCGATAAGTCTTTGAAGTTGAATACGGTGTAAAACTAAAACCAGTGATATTAACGCAAAAAAGTTAAAAAGTGCGATATTAATGCAAAAAACGATGTTATCGCACCCATATTGAATACCCCTAAAAGTGGCCATTCCAGTCCTTGCACATTCAGGGCTTGATTCGGCAGCGATTGCAGCTGCAATTTTGCACGGAATGCAGCTGCAAAAATATGCTAATGCTTGTCAAAGCTCAGCTGGCATAAAGATGCCTACTGCTGCCTTCTCATATCTGTCCAATGTTGCTTTTCTGCATAAAAATCGGTACCAGCTAAGCACATCAGGCAGTCATGCAGTATTTACAACAAATGTGACCAGCTGCAAAGACTACTAGTCTCCTCACGCGTAGAGAGCTCTCATAGTGCATAGTGCAAAAGTGGGTAATTTATGCACACCCATGAAACGGTGTTCAAACGTACAGACTTGCCTGCATTTTTCTGACAATCCTCCCGTCACCACCCCAACTGCTGACAGCCTGTCACTCACTTTGCAATGAATTGCTCTGTGCATCCCTAATCACGATGTGATCGCTGTGAATGTGCAGTGCAGCTTATATGCATGCGCAATGGCAAACAATCGCTCAATGTGCATCCATAATCGCAATTGTGTTCACTACTGAATCAGGCCCTCAGACTGTAAAAGTGTTTTTCCCCATTGCACTGACCTCCCTGGTTTTGAAGCATTCTCAAGTGTCTCAAACCAGGAAATGCATTTACTGTAGGTGATTTCCACAGCATTTAGTCATAGATTCCAACTGTTCTCTGCATAACATGAATTGGTGATTGTCGTGATTTTAAAATGTTTGGTGACATATTAAATCATTTACATTAAGGTTAGAAAACTTGTGATCAGTAGGTCTATTTTCCTTTAAAGGTCTATTTTCCTTTAAAGGTCTATTTTCCTTATTTTGATTTTAGGACCTGTAAATGACCTATAAATAAAAAAATCAAGTAGTAAGTTCTCACCCCAGCCCACACAGTTACTGTAAGAGATACAGAATGGAATTAATCTACATAGGAGTGTTTTATATTCAGCACAGCTTTAGTTGATGTATTTTATGAGCAACCACAATCCTACATACTGTATCAAATGAAAAATAAAGTATCTGTAGCTGTAGCAGAACTTTTAGATTCCTTTTTAATAGTCACAAAGGAGATTTAATTTTTCCAGTTCTCACATTTGGGTTTTGCAGTTTACTTTAAATCTTTGGTAAAGAATATCATAATATTTCAAGCTTGTGATGTATTTTGGAAGAAGAAGATGAAGATTTTAATATTTATTACAGTTCTCCCAGGGTAATTTTATCCATCAGCTACTTCTCATGTATTAAATGGTCATCTTGTAATATAAAAAACCTCCGGCAAAGTCCTGCTGCAGTGATTTATGTAATGTTGCAGTAATGTGTAATGATTGCTATTTTAATAGGTCCTGCAGAAGAATGGGTAGTACACTCATAAATGAAGACAAATATATAAAAAATGGGATGTAGTTACTTATCAACTATACACACACATACATATGATTCCAGATTATTTGAAACAAGATAGGACAAATGCTAAAAAAAACTGTTAAAGAAACCCAAATGTGGGCACTCATGAGCTTTCAAATCCATGAGTGGAAATTAGACACAGGGCCTAATTAAGAGATGGAGGCAATTCCAATGTTTTACGCAGTGTGAGCGATTATTGGTAATCTGCACATGCAAATGATTCACACTGCACATAAATCAACTTTCATTTTCATTGTCCTTCGCAGAGAGGATTTATTTGCAAAGTGATTGACAGACAGGGACCATTAGTGGGTGGTAATGGGGGGTGGCGAGTCAAATTATCCCGTATGCAAGGAAAATGGCTCTAGCATCTCAGTTCCTGTTTCAATTCTGTGTGGCCATGGAGTTAATAGGGATACTCAGAAGCTCGATAATAAACTGATCAGCAGCCAAGCTGTCAGACTGTTTATCACATTTGGTATTTAGTAGGGGTGAGCGGGTTCGGATTTCTGAAATCCGAACCCCCCCGAGCCCCCCCGATCCGAGTCCGATCCGAATCAGGCTCGACTTTTCCCGCCTGACTCGGATCTGAAATCGAGGCAAAACGTCATCATCCCGCCTTCCGAGTCTCGCGGGTTTTGGATCCTATATAAGGTACCCATGTCGGCGCCATTTTCTCACTCGGCTGTGGACAGTGAAGAGGGAGGGTGGGAGTTAGGGCTGTGTAGTGTAGTGTAGTGTAGTGCTGCTGTTGTCCACTACTTCAAAGTCCATAGGGGCTGGCTGTGTTGTGCTGTGCTGCTGTTGTTAATAGGGGCTGTGTCCACTACTTCAAAGTCCATAGGGGCTGGATGGACTGTGTTGTGCAGTCAGTTCTCCATAGGGGCTGTGTCCACTCCAAAGTCCTGTGCAGTGTCCCAGTCCTAAAGAGGTGCTGTAGTGTTGTCCAGGGGGTGCTCTGTCCATCAGGGGTGCTCCCCCCAAGTGCTAAAAAAATAATATATTTTCTGTGTTTGTGAATTGTGTGCGCAGTAGCCGCACGTGCATCAACAAAGTAGTGCCAAGCGTGCGCCTGTGTCATAAGTAAAGGGCCGGCTGGCTTGACCGTTAAGGGTGCTGTAACCCCCGAAAGTACACTCCAGTCCAAACCAAAAAAAAAAATATTTTCTGTGTTTGTGAATTGTGTGCGCAGTAGCCGCACGTGCATCAACAAAGTAGTGCCAAGCGTGCGCCTGTGTCATAAGTAAAGGGCCGGCTGGCTTGACCGTTAAGGGTGCTGTAACCCCCGAAAGTACACTCCAGTCCAAACCAAAAAAAAAATTATTTTCTGTGTTTGTGAATTGTGTGCGCAGTAGCCGCACGTGCATCAACAAAGTAGTGCCAAGCGTGCGCCTGTGTTATAAGTAAAGGGCCGGCTGGCTTGACCGTTAAGGGTGCTGTAACCCCCGAAAGTACACTCCAGTCCAAACCAAAAAAAAAATTATTTTCTGTGTTTGTGAATTGTGTGCGCAGTAGCCGCACGTGCATCAACAAAGTAGTGCCAAGCGTGCGCCTGTGTCATAAGTAAAGGGCCGGCTGGCTTGACCGTTAAGGGTGCTGTAACCCCCGAAAGAACACTCCAGTCCAAACCAAAAAAAAAATTATTTTCTGTGTTTGTGAATTGTGTGCACAGTAGCCGCACGTGCATCAACAAAGTAGTGCCAAGCGTGCGCCTGTGTCATAAGTAAAGGGCCGGCTGGCTTGACCGTTAAGGGTGCTGTAACCCCCGAAAGTACACTCCAGTCCAAACCAAAAAAAAAATTATTTTCTGTGTTTGTGAATTGTGTGCGCAGTAGCCGCACGTGCATCAACAAAGTAGTGCCAAGCGTGCGCCTGTGTCATAAGTAAAGGGCCGGCTGGCTTGACCGTTAAGGGTGCTGTAACCCCCGAAAGTACACTCCAGTCCAAACCAAAAAAAAAATTATTTTCTGTGTTTGTGAATTGTGTGCGCAGTAGCCGCACGTGCATCAACAAAGTAGTGCCAAGCGTGCGCCTGTGTCATAAGTAAAGGGCCGGCTGGCTTGACCGTTAAGGGTGCTGTAACCCCCGAAAGTACACTCCAGTCCAAACCAAAAAAAAAATTATTTTCTGTGTTTGTGAATTGTGTGCGCAGTAGCCGCACGTGCATCAACAAAGTAGTGCCAAGCGTGCGCCTGTGTCATAAGTAAAGGGCCGGCTGGCTTGACTGTTAAGGGTGCTGTAACCCCCGAAAGTACACTCCAGTCCAAACCAAAAAAAAAAATATTTTCTGTGTTTGTGAATTGTGTGCGCAGTAGCCGCACGTGCATCAACAAAGTAGTGCCAAGCGTGCACCTGTGTCATAAGTAAAGGGCCGGCTGGCTTGACCGTTAAGGGTGCTGTAACCCCCGAAAGTACACTCCAGTCCAAACCAAAAAAAAAATTATTTTCTGTGTTTGTGAATTGTGTGCGCAGTAGCCGCACGTGCATCAACAAAGTAGTGCCAAGCGTGCGCCTGTGTCATAAGTAAAGGGCCGGCTGGCTTGACCGTTAAGGGTGCTGTAACCCCCGAAAGTACACTCCAGTCCAAACCAAAAAAAAAATTATTTTCTGTGTTTGTGAATTGTGTGCGCAGTAGCCGCACGTGCATCAACAAAGTAGTGCCAAGCGTGCGCCTGTGTCATAAGTAAAGGGCCGGCTTGCTTGACCGTTAAGGGTGCTGTAACCCCCGAAAGTACACTCCAGTCCAAACCAAAAAAAAAATTATTTTCTGTGTTTGTGAATTGTGTGCGCAGTAGCCGCACGTGCATCAACAAAGTAGTGCCAAGCGTGCGCCTGTGTCATAAGTAAAGGGCCGGCTGGCTTGACCGTTAAAGGGTGCTGTAACCCCCGAAAGTACACTCCAGTCCAAACCAAAAAAAAATTATTTTCTGTGTTTGTGAATTGTGTGCGCAGTAGCCGCACGTGCATCAACAAAGTAGTGCCAAGCGTGCGCCTGTGTCATAAGTAAAGGGCTGGCTGGCTTGACCGTTAAGGGTGCTGTAACCCCCGAAAGTACACTCCAGTCCAAACCAAAAAAAAAATTATTTTCTGTGTTTGTGAATTGTGTGCGCAGTAGCCGCACGTGCTTCAACAAAGTAGTGCCAAGCGTGCGCCTGTGTCATAAGTAAAGGGCCGGCTGGCTTGACCGTTAAAGGGTGCTGTAACCCCCGAAAGTACACTCCAGTCCAAACCAAAAAAAAAATTATTTTCTGTGTTTGTGAATTGTGTGCGCAGTAGCCGCACGTGCATCAACAAAGTAGTGCCAAGCGTGCGCCTGTGTCATAAGTAAAGGGCCGGCTGGCTTGACCGTTAAGGGTGCTGTAACCCCCGAAAGTACACTCCAGTCCAAACCAAAAAAAAAATTATTTTCTGTGTTTGTGAATTGTGTGCGCAGTAGCCGCACGTGCATCAACAAAGTAGTGCCAAGCATGCGCCTGTGTCATAAGTAAAGGGCCGGCTGGCTTGACCGTTAAGGGTGCTGTAACCCCCGAAAGTACACTCCAGTCCAAACCAAAAAAAAAACTATTTTCTGTGTTTGTGAATTGTGTGAGCAGTAGCCGCACGTGCATCAACAAATTAGTGCCAAGCGTGCGCCTGTGTCATAAGTAAAGGGCTGGCTGGCTTGACCGTTAAGGGTGCTGTAACCCCCGAAAGTACACTCCAGTCCAAACCAAAAAAAAAATTATTTTCTGTGTTTGTGAATTGTGTGCGCAGTAGCCGCACGTGCATCAACAAAGTAGTGCCAAGCGTGCGCCTGTGTCATAAGTAAAGGGCCGGCTGGCTTGACCGTTAAAGGGTGCTGTAACCCCCGAAAGTACACTCCAGTCCAAACCAAAAAAAAATTATTTTCTGTGTTTGTGAATTGTGTGCGCAGTAGCCGCACGTGCATCAACAAAGTAGTGCCAAGCGTGCGCCTGTGTCATAAGTAAAGGGCTGGCTGGCTTGACCGTTAAGGGTGCTGTAACCCCCGAAAGTACACTCCAGTCCAAACCAAAAAAAAAATTATTTTCTGTGTTTGTGAATTGTGTGCGCAGTAGCCGCACGTGCTTCAACAAAGTAGTGCCAAGCGTGCGCCTGTGTCATAAGTAAAGGGCCGGCTGGCTTGACAATTAAAGGGTGCTGTAACCCCCCCAAAAAAAATTATTTTCTGTGTTTAGCCGCACGTATATATCAAATCGATATAACATAATTGGAGGACCAAACTTTCTCCGATAAAAATAAAATAGAGAAAGATCAAGAACCACTTCCTCCTAGTGCTGAAGCTGCTGCCACTAGTCATGACATAGACGATAACATGCCATCAACGTCGTCTGCCAAGGCCGATGCCCAATGTCATAGTAGAGGGCACATACAATCCCAAATGGCAAAGTTCAGGAAAATGACCTTGAAAAAGACATTTAAATCAGCTGAAGAGAAACGTAAACTTGCCAATATGCCATTTACGACACGGAGTGGCAAGGAACGGCTAAGGTCGATCCCTAGTATGTTCATGACTAGTGGTTCAGCTTCACATGACGATGGAAGCCCTCCTCCCACTAAAAAAATCAAAAGAGTTAAGCTGGCAAAAGCACAGCGAAGAACTGTGCTTTCTAAGAAGATATCACAAATCCCCAAGGAGAGTCCAAGTGTGGTGGTGGTTGCGATGCCTGACCTTCCCAGCACTGGACGGGAAGAGGTGGCTCTTTCCACCATTTGCACGCCCCCTGCAAGTGCTGAAAGGAGCACCCACAGTCCACTTGCTGATATGCAAATTGAAGATGTCACTGTTGAAGTACAACAGGATGAGGATACTGGTGTAGCTGGCGCTGAGGAGGAAGTTGGCGAGGAGGATTCTGATGGTGATGTGGTTTGTTTAAATCAGGCTCCGGGGGAGACAGTTGTTGTCCGTGGGATGAAAAAGCCCATCACGGTCATGCCTGGGCAGAAGACCAAACATTCCACCTCTTTGGTCTGGCAATATTTCTATCCAAATCCGGACAACAACTGTCTTGCCATATGTACCATATGTAAAGGTGAAATAAGTAGGGGTAGGGACGTCAACCACCTAGGAACATCCTCCCTTATACGGCACCTGCAGCGCGTTCATAAAAAGTTACTGTCAAGTTCAGAAACTTTGGCTAAGACCGTAAGCAGTCCAGGGACACCTAAATCCCGTTGTCCTGTTGTATCCAAGCGCCTGCAAACCACACCGTCAACTCCCTCCTCGTCAATTTCCTCCTTAGTCAGGATCGGAAGTAGTCCTGCAGGCCATGTCACTGGCATGACTGACTCTCCTATCCGGGATTCCTCTGGAGGATCCTGCATTGCTACGCCTACTGCTGCCGCTGCTGCTGTTGCTGCTGCTGGGAGTCGTTCATCATCCCAGAGAGGAAGTAGGAACACCACTACTTTTACTAAACAATTGACCCTCCAACAGTCCTTAGCGAGGAGGATGAAGTACGACAGCAGTCATCCTGAAGCAAAACGTATAACTGAGGCCTTGACTGCTATGTTGGTGTTAGACGTGCGTCCGGTATCCGCCATTAGTGCAGTGGGATTTAGACAATTGATGGAGGTAGTGTGTCCCCGGTTCCAAATCCCGTCTAGATTCCACTTCACTAGGCAGGCGATACCGAGACTGTACAGAAACGTCAGAAAAAGTGTCCTCAGTGTCCTGAAAAATGCCATTGTACACAATGTCCACTTAACCACGGACATGTGGACAAGTGGAACAGGGCAGACTAAGGACTATATGACTGTGACAGCCCACTGGGTAGATGTATCACCTTACGTAGCAACAGCAGCAGCGTCACCAGTAGCAGCATCTCAGAAACGCCAGCTCGTTACAAGGCAGGCTACGCTGTGTATCACCGGTTTCAGTAAGAGGCACACCGCCGTCAACCTCTTAGAGAAACTGAGGGAAATCATCGCCCAGTGGCTTACCCCACTTAGACTCTCCTGGGGATTTGTGATATCTGACAACGCCACCAATATTGTACGGGCATTACATCTGGGCAAATTCCAGCACGTCCCATGTTTTGCTCACACAATAAACTTGGTGGTGCAGAATTTTCTGAAAAGCGACAGGGGCATGCAGGAGACGCTTTGGGTGGCCCGAAAAATTTCTGGCCACTTTTGCCATTCAGCGACTGCGTGCCGAAGACTGGAGCGCCAGCAAACACTCTTGAACCTGCCCCGCCATCACCTGAAGCAAGAGGTTGTGATGCGGTGGAACTCAACCCTCTATATGCTTCAGAGGATGGAGGAGCAGCAAAAGGCCATACAAGCCTATACATCCACCTATGACATAGGCAAAGGAGGGGGTATGCACCTGACTCAAGCGCAGTGGAGAATGATTTCCGTGTTGTGCAAGGTTCTCCAGCCCTTCGAACTTGCCACACGTGAAGTCAGTTCAGACACAGCCAGCTTGAGTCAGGTCATTCCCCTCATCAGGCTTTTGCAGAAGCAGCTGGAGAAAGTGAAGGAGGAGCTAAGACGGAGCGATTCCGCTCGGCATGTGGGACTTGTGGATGAAGCCCTTCATTCGCTTTGCCAGGATTCCAGGGTGGTCAATCTGTTGAAATCAGACCACTACATTTTGGCCACCGTGCTTGATCCTAGGTTTAAAGCCTATGTGGTGTCTCTCTTTCCGGCCGACACAAGCCTGCAGAGGTGCAAAGACCTGCTGGTGAACACACTGTCAGCTGAAGCGGAACGTGACACGTCAACGGCTCCTTCTTTATTTTCTCCCGCAACTGGGGTTGCCAGGAAAAAACTTAGGTATCCTAAGCAACCCGCTGGCGGTGATGCAGGGCAGGCAGGACCAAGTTTGGACATCTGGTCCGGACTGAAGGACCTGGCAACAATTTCTGACATGTCTACTGTCACTGCATATGATACTGTCACCATTGACAGAATGGTGGAGGATTACATCGGTGACAGCATCCAAGTAGGCATGTCAGACAGTCCATACCTGTACTGGCAGGAAAAAGAGGCAATTTGGAGGCCCCTGTACAAGCTGGCTCTATTTTACCTGAGTTGCCCCCCCTCCAGTGTGTACTCCGAAAGAGTGTTTAGTGCAGCCGGGAACCTTGTCAGCGAAAGGCGTAGGAGGTTGCTTCCACAGAATGTGGAGAAGATGATGTTCATCAAAATGAATTATCAGCTCTTCCAGGGAGACCAGCCTCCAGAAGGTACAGAGGGACCTGTGGTGGTGGATTCAAGTGGGGACGAGTTAATACTTTGTGAGGATGAGGATGTACACACTGAAGAGGGTGAGGAATCGGTGGATGAGGAGGATGAGGATGACATCTTGCCTCCGTAGAGCCAGTTTGTGCAGGGACACATTAATTGCCAGCTTGTTTTGTGGGGGCCCAAACGAACCAATCATTTCAGCCACAGTTGTGTGGCAGACCCTGGCGCTGAAATGATTGATTTGTTAAAGTGTGCATGTCCTGTTTATACAACATAAGGGTGGGTGGGAGGGCCCAAGGACAATTCCATCTTGCACTTCTTTTTTTTCTTTGCATTATGTACAGTTTGGGGCCTAGTTTTTCTAACTGCCATCCTGTCTGCCACTGCAGTGTCACTCCTAGATGGGTCACGTGTTTGTGCCGCCCACTCGTGTCGCTTAGCATAGTCATCCAGCTACCTCGGTGCAACCTTTTGGACATGAAAACACTATTGTGAGGTGTGAGGTGTTCAGAATAGACTGGAAATGAGTGGAAATTAAGGTTATTGAGGTTAATAATAGCATAGGAGCAGAGAAACCAACAAATTCTGTGATTTTAGCTGTTTTTATGCTTTTTAAAAAAAAAATACAGATCCAAAACACAAAACCCAGAACCCAAAACACGGAAGGGTGGTTTTGGCAAAACCAATCCAGATCCAAAACACGAAGAAAGATCCAGATCCAAAACCAAAACACGAAAAGTGGCCGGTGCACACCCCTAGTATTTAGGTATGTATATGTACATGCACTGCTTTCATTTGTTCTTTATAAAAGGGTTTGTGTCCTGAAATGTGAAACATATTTATTTTCATTTGGGGTAAATAATGATAACATTATTTGTTAAAGCTGAACAAGCAAGTGTTACAGAATGGAGAAATATCAACAATACACGCATGCACTGAAACAAGGCCGGGCCAACCTTTAAGTGCACTCTGGTGGTGGATTATAATAGGACCATTTTAGACATTAATTCAAAGCAAAACATTATTTGAAAGTCTCAAAGTTCCACATTTGAAAGCAGCGGCTGACTGCCAAATTGTAGCCCTGCAGGACGTGCAGTGTATGATTTTTCCACAGCACTACAGATTCAGAGGCACTGACAAAAATAACATGGCACTGATTGCAGCTTGTATTCTTGTCTCTCTTCTTTGTCTCTGCAGTGTATCTGGAGCAGTGCAGGCAAGTAGTGTTTATCTGTGCGGGAAGCTTGTATTGCTATACCAAGTCAAAACTGTATACAAAATAATAGAAAGTCTGAGACAGCAGCAAAAGACACAGACGCACCTATCCAATTTAGAATCAGCCCCTATGTGTGCACTACATAAATAACTGTTTGTAAATATATAAGGTCTCTGTAGCATAAAAACAATATTTAATTGTATAGAAACATACTGTAATTCTGATAGTGCTACTCTAAATAAACTTGATCAATATAATAAGGAAGCTTGATTTTTTTTTCACTTAGCACAGCAATAAAATATCACTTAAAACTACAATTATCAAAGAAATATCCCAGTGGCAGCTCATCAATAATCAGGGGCCCCTTTAAAACTGGCCTGAGGTGGGCAGAATTATCAGAGCTGTAACAAAATGCTTACAGCTAAGATACATTTCAGAAAAGATTATGTTCTCTTTTTCAGATCCTAAAGCATCACAAACACACATAGGTGTGTCCGCTTACATCTTACTTCCTTGCATGTTAAACAGCCCTTCTACTGGTGCCATTTTAAGGTATTAAAAGTTACATATAAAGAGGTTCAGCACTACCGAGTTGCACGGAGCTCAGGTGTCATGAATAATGATACTTATAACGCACAGAGTTAAGATGTACAGTATGTGGACACATCTGTATATATATTGACAGACAAAACATTAAAAACAACAGTAAATATGTTTACAGTTACTATGAGTTACAATTTTATAGTTTCTTCTATATTCATATTTTTACTAGGGGTGTGCACCGGCCACTTTTCGTGTTTTGGTTTTGGATCTGGATCTTTCTTCGTGTTTTTTATCTGGATTGGTTTTGCCAAAACCACCCTTCTGTGTTCTGGGTTCTGGGTTTTGTGTTTTGGATCTGTATTTTTTTGAAAAAAAGCATAAAAACAGCTAAAATCACAGAATTTGGGGGTTTTCTGCTCCTATGCTATTATTAACCACAATAACCTTAATTTCCACTCATTTCCAGTCTATTCTGAACACCTCACACCTCACAATAGTGTTTTTATGTCCAAAAGGTTGCAACGAGGTAGCTGGATGACTATGCTAAGCGACACGAGTGGGCGGCACAAACACGTAGCCCATCTAGGAGTGACACTGCAGTGGCAGACAGGATGGCAGTTTGAAAAACTAGCCCCCAAACAGTACATAATGCAAAGAAAAAAAGAGGTGCAAGATGGAATTGTCCTTGGGCCCTCCCACCCACCCTTATGTTGTATAAACAGGAAATGCACACTTTAACAAACCAATCATTTCAGCGCCAGGGTCTGCCACACAACTGTGGCTGAAATGATGATTGGTTCGTTTGGGCCCCCACAAAACAAGCTGGTAATTAATCTGTCCCTGCACAAACTGGCTCTACGGAGGCAAGATATCATCCTAATCCTCCTCATCCACCGATTCCTCACCCTGTTCAGTGTTGTGTACATCCTCATCCTCACAGAGCATTAATTCGTCCCCGCTGGAATCCACCACCACAGGTCCCTCTGTACGTTCTGGAGGCTGGTCTCCCTGGAAGAGTTGATAATTCATTATTATGAACATCATCTTCTCCACATTTTGTGGAAGCAACCTCCTACGCCTTTCGCTGACATTAGATTAATCGGGTACATCGAAAGGAATCTGAACTGCTTGCAGTGCTTATAGTAGATTTATCCTACCGCAATCACTGTGAGCAGTTCAGGCTAAAAGACAACCAAGTGACGTGGTCGATGACACTCCTTTACTAATTATGCATTTCCATTAAATGCCCTTTTAACCATTAGGCACACCTGCGTTCGGATCTCCACTCCCCCGTTTTCAAGCAGCTTCCCGTTACCACCCACAAACGGTACATTCTGTCAATCAAATTAGCAGCCCCTCGCTGTTTTGCGAGCGCTCGATTTCTGACTGCAATGAATGGTTTGCGAATGCGCATTAAGACCCATATGCATACGCAGTTGTGTGAACATCGCTCATATCGAACGAGCGCCCGCTTACGAGCGGCTCTGAATCAGGCCCCCAATTCACAAACACAGAAAATATTTTTTTATTTTGTTTGGAGTGCACTTTGGGGGTTACAGCACCCTTTAATGGACAAGCCAGCCGGCCCTTTACTTATGGGACACAGGCGCACGCTTGGCGCTCCTTTGTTGATGCACGTGCAGCCACAGTGCACACAATTCACAAACACAGAAAATATTTTTTTATTTTGTTTGGAGTGCACTTTGGGGGTTACAGCAACTTTTAATGGTTAAGCCAGCCGGCCCTTTACTTATGACACAGGTGCATGCTTGGTGTTACTTTGTTGATGCACGTGCGACTACTGCACACACAATTCACAAACACAGAAAAAAAAAAAAATTATTTGGAGTATCTTTGGGGTTACAACACCCTTTAATTGATGAGCCAGCCGGCCCTTTACTTATGACACAGGCGCACGCTTGGCGCTACTTTGTTGATACACGTGCAGCTACTGCACTCTCAATTCACAAACACAGAAAAAATATATTTTTTTTTTTTTGCACTTGGGGGGAACACCCATGATGGACAGAGCACCCCCTGGACAACACTACAGCACCCCTTTAGAACTGGGAAACTGCACAGGACTTTGGAGTATACACAGCCCCTATGGACAACTGACTGCACAACACAGTCCAGCCAGCCCCTATGGACTTTGGAGGAGTGGACACAGGGCCTGATTCAGAGCCCTGTGTCCAGACCATCGGGCTTGCGACGAGACCCTGCAGTAGGGTCTCGCTGCTGCAAGCCCAGGAGTGCTTTTGGCTCTATCAGAGCCAAAAGCACTCCCACTGACATCACTAGTGATGTCAGTGGGGCCAGCCCCAGACGATAGGAATTCCCATGGGAACGCCTCCATCAGGGCAGCAACGCCTCCGGCACGCCCACCAAAGGGGGCGTGCTGTCAATCAACATCAACAGCACACCCCCTTTGTTGCGAGACCCATAGCGACGGCTTTGCCATCGCTATTCGGGTCTCGCGCATGTGCACGATGGAGCTCCCTCCATTGTGCGCATGCACACTAGGGCACCATCGACCCGCTTGCGAGCACTCAGCACTCGTGAGCGGGTCATAATCAGGCCCACAGCCTCTATGGACAACAGCAGCACAGCACAACACAGCCAGCCCCTATGGACTTTGGAGGAGTGGACACAGCCCCTATGGACAACAGCAGCACAGCACAACACAGCCAGCCCCTATGGATTTTGGAGGAGTGGACACAGCCTCTATGGACAACAGCAGCACAGCACAACACAGCCAGCCCCTATGGACTGGAGGAGTGGACACAGCCTCTATGGACAACAGCAGCACAGCACAACACAGCACAACACAACACTACACTGCACTGCACTACACTGCACTACACAGCCCAGCCAGCCCTAACTCCCACCCTCCCTCTTCACTGTCCACAGCCGAGTGAGAAAATTGCACCGATGCGGGTACGTTATATAGAATCCAAAACCCGCGAGACCCGGAAGACGGGATGATGACGTTTTGCCTCGATTTCAGATCTGAGTCAGGTGGGAAAAGTCGAGCCTGACTCGGATCAGCCTCAGATCGGGGGGGCTCGTGGGGGTTAGGATTTCAGAAATCCGAACCCGCTCACCCCTAATTTTTACATGTCTGAATCACACGCTGCTGCAAATGCATTAGAATAATTTGCATATTGTATAAGCATTAGCAATATTGCCACATACTGGCAGGAGCATGCTGAGTATATATCTTAGGGATGGATATTAACTATTGGTTTGCCACCAATGGTCGATGGTTTGCCATTGAAGGTATAGATCTAATCTTTCTCTTCATTCAATAGCAGAGATGTGGCAAGGAAGCACCTTGCAGGTTCCTCACACCCTGTGTTGACAAACTTAGCCCTACCCATTCCCCTGATTAGCCTGCTGCATTACTGTCCTACAGCAGGGGTCCTTATCAATGGTGCTCGCCATTGTTGTAAAATAATCAGGATACCATCGATGGAGACCATCAATTGCATATGCTTCAATGACCATCCCTAATGTGTCTGAAGAACATAATGTGATATCAGTACATTGAATTATCATATACGCTCAGTGTGACAGGAATGTCTGCTCATAACAACAGACAGTGTTGATGCCTAAGGAACTTTTGATTCAGAAAGACATTTTTCTGTTCATATATTTGTTAATATACAGCTTGTGTATTAAAAAATATACATTGCAATTAGGATTTCACTATTAATGTTAGCTCTTCCAAAACCATAAGAGAGGTACTGTATGCTTTAAATAGGTTGTTCAATACTGAAGACCCACATTTCCTATGAAACTGGTAGCTAATATCATAAACTTCTAGGGTTAAATTGAATTACTTCCATCTATTGCAATCCCCTGGACATCACCAGCCAATTTCACTCTAAAAAAACAGTATTTACTAAGCATCTGTTTTCAGCATCAATTACAATCTGATGGCAATATCCTTTGTGTTTTTAAGTCTAAACTCTAAACCCCATTGGAGTAGACAAATCAAATGGAAACTTGATGGACATCAGATGGAAACCAATGTATACTTAATATTGCGTTTCTATTGATTTTAAATACTACATGGTATTTTGAAATCTCAAACATGCTTAAAAAATTCCCCAAACCACCCAAAACATTAAACTTGGACAGGGAATGTATGCTCCCTTCCGCTGTGTGGTCCACATTAGCTGCAGACCCCGCACCTATGTCACTTATGCTGTTGTCTGCAAAATCAGGTCACTTTTTCCCATAACAAAAGTGACACAAAAGTAAACAAATGTTACTTTCAGATAATTTTATAATTTTAAAGTTTACTTTCTGTTTCTTCACAGCAGCCCAAAAGAGAAGACCTCAAGTCAGGGCCACACATATTCCGAATGATGAGGTTGAAGGTAAATGTAATATGACTTTGTGTAAGTAATTCTGAATGAATAATTATAAAATATGAATAGTAGTCATTAAAACTGTTTAATTTGCGAAGATCCATCATGGGCAATTGTACCTCCTCCTTCTAGGCCTTCAGATGGGGGAGATGCTGCAGCTCATGATGGGCCTACACAAATTAAACATTTTAATGACTAATGTTAAGATTTGACAATTGTTCATTCAGAATTACTGAACTGAATGTTCCTTGGCCACTGCAGTACCATGCCACAGACACATCCACTCTTCCTTCTGTCCAGCCTTTTGGGAGTTAACATTTTAAATCAATAACAGTACCATGTGTTAATGAATGAAAGGAACATGATGATAGCAGTCCAACTTTTAACTGGATATGCTATTATAATAATTATTAATAAATCAATAGGATATTTGATAAATTTGACAATGTATTTATACACCTTTACTTGATCTTGCAGCACAATGTAGTGCATTTTCTCCATGTGAAGCTACATTTGTAATAACAGTTTCTCTAGTCAACGTGGCATTATGCAGTATTGAAGTTTGTTGACATTACATACAATTTACAACACACACATAAATAATTTTCTTTTCATTAAACAGATTGTCTGGATATCCTGACACCTGATGCTACTGCAATCGTGGATGAAAGGCCTGCCGAGACACAGAATGAATACATGATAACACTGCAATTATTTTCAGTCTCCAAATCAACAAAGCAAGAGAAGAGCTTACACAAAGGGCAACACAACATCCTGCTCAAGATACTGCTAGGGACATATCCAGTTTCGAACAAACACAAGTTGAGCTAATTAGTACCTAGCTAAAGCAAATCAGTCTCATGTCCAGGCAGATGAGGAGGTGTAATTACTAGTAAAGAAGTTCAGAAAATACTGTAGTTCCTCAAGACACCCCAACAGTCTAGGTTATAAGGATATCCATGCTTGATCACAGGTGACTTAATTAGTACCTCAGTCAATTTAACAACATGTGCTCAACCATGGATATCTGTAAAACCTGAACTGTTGGGGTGCCTTGAGGACCATGTTTGGGAACCTCTGGTCTAGTATCAAAACTGACATTAATAGGTTGCGCATAACAATTAGCTGGACAAAATATCCCTTAATGAGGCTGCAGGAGACAAAACTGAGAATACAAGAGGTACAAATTAAGCTACAGTGGACACAAATGAATGCATATTCAAGTGCATAACATAGAGAATTCACTTCTAAAATGTTGTCCTTAGGTGATCAAATTGTTTTCCATCTACCTGAGACCCATACCTCTACCTCCTCAGACAACACTGCACCAACTAGCTCTGCACCCACATCTCTACCCAGATGTAGTCTACTCACTATAGGGGGATCTACACGCAGATAGCCAGAAGACCCCTCCCATGCTTCCTATCCTAAAAGAAAAGTATATATTTTTTATTTTTCAAGTTTTCTCATTATAGAAATATTTTATTCTTTTGTGAAAAAAAATGTAGAAAAAAGTCTCTTTTGTTTCACCCTTTGTTTGCACCCTACTACAAAACTGCTGATTTGACTATTGTAATGGACCATGCATTTTTATTGAATAAAATACGGTCTGACTGCAACCAGGTTGGTTTATTTTAAATAATTAAATGCATTTTGTTAACATTTACGTGTAGAATCCTTTTTTTAAAAAACATAATTGAACAAGTATAAGGTCACTTTGGTAACAGATATAGGCCCTCATTCAGAGCCACTCGCTAGCGGCAGTACGCTCGTTCCGAGTGATGTTCGCACATCTGCGCATGCGTACGGTTTTTAGTACGCATGCGCGAACCAGTCAGTGTGGCCGAAAATCGTTGGTACGCAATATAGCGAGGGCCTGCTATTTTGAGTGACAGAATGAGGCATATGTGGGTGGTAACAGGGGAAGGTGCTTGAAAACGGGGAGTGGAGATCCGAACGCAGGCGTGCTTAAAGGTCAAAACGGGCGTTTTAAGGGAGTGCATAATTAATACAGCAGCGTCATTGACCACGTCACTTGGTTTTTTTTAACTCAGAACTGCTCGCAAAATAGCGGTTGAAAACACCAACCACAAGAATAGCGAGCAGTTCATACGCTGTACGATGTACTCGATTAATCTAATAAATAGCGGACATGACGTATGGTGCGTGCGGCCAGTGGGCGTTTTTATCAAATAAATGAGCGTATGTTTTGCTCGCTCGTTCAGACTTAGAGGTGTGAACAGACTGCAATTTGCGAACGGATCATTTGAATAGCCACCCCTTGTTTTTGAACGAACGACCGCAAATAGCGAACGGCTCTGAATCAGGCCCATAATCAGCAACCAATAACAAACATTAAACATACTTATATGTGAAATAGGTGATTATGCCACACCTAAATCTAAGTTCCACAGGGCAAGTAAAACTATTGTTTACTTGCTCATGTTTACAGAAGTTGGGGAAATAGTAAACCCATGGTTAGTTGGTGTTACAATGTGTGGTTTTATTTTTGCTAAATGTAATAACAATAAAAACACTGCACAGATCATCACTTAGGCCCATATTAACTACAGTCCGCATTTTAAATGTTGTTGTAGTGTGATATTTTTTACTAAATTTGAATTGCGAATTTAGGAATATCACTTAAATGTACTAACATCCCCATACAGGTACAGAGCTTGTGATAAAGCTCTGTCCCTTTGAATCCCCTCTGCACACTTCTCACTGTCATTTTTGCAAAAAATACTATGTGAAGGTGTTTCCGCACATGTGCCACTGGTTCACCACACCCCCTACGCCACCACGATCAACCCACTACAAACACTATTTTTAAAATTTTTTTGTAAAAATAATATAGATAAATAGGGCCATAAGTCCTTCAGATCTACACAGTCAGTACCAGATCATCATTCTGCATCACTCACACCTACCAATGGCTACAAGTCCATGGAGGAAAATAGGGTTCCCTTATTTCTTCTAATACAGTTAAGACCTGACTTTCAAACTATATGATACATGAATGGAGGGACTCATTCATTTAATAAGCACCTATATAATGAATGCTTTTATCACAGTGACTTGGGCAACCAATCACATCTAAAGGTGGGTACACAACTACAAATAAGACAATATTTTGCCCAATCTGACGGATCATGCCAACATCTCACCAAAATTGCTTAATGTGTACCCACTATGTCAGCCCATGCGAGCTCCCATTTGGTCATCAGTGGCATCTTCATGCCAGCCCTACATGCAGCTCAATCTGACAATGCGACTGACGACCACATGCAGCAGGATGCAGCTGGTTCCGACATATTGGGCTGTTGGGCACCAGATAATTTAATATGCACTAGCCACCCAATATGTTGGCTCGTCACCCATGCTATCATCCATCACACTGCTGGGTTCACACATTGTTTAGTGTGTACTCAGCTCATGATTCTAAAAAATAAATGTTTTTTCTGTTAATGGCTAATTAGACTATATATATATATATATATATATATATATATATATATATATATAATAAAATCATATGTCCTGACTCACTGACTGACTGCTTCATCAATGCTCAGCCAAATCTCCAGACCTAGAAACATGTATATCTGGGAGTATATTCCTTCCATGTAGGTGCCCTCTAAAAAGTAATTTTTTTAAAATTCAACTCCTAAGCAGGTGAAAAGAGCTAAAATGTTTCCTCCCCCTATGCAATGTCCTGCCTGACTGTCTCATTATGGCTGTTCATATTCAAACACCAACTGTCATACCAAGTGCTGCCAAACATCACTGGCAGTTGGTGTTGCTCCCCTACTTGAAGAATGAGGAAATTAAATGTGTTACTACAAAGTTGAGAGAGGAAAATGTGTTACTACAGATATGAGAGAGGAGGGAGGGGTATGTGTTACTATGGGGTGAGCAGGGGTAATGTGTTACTACAGAGGTGAGGGAGGGGAATGTTTTACTTCAGAGGTGAGGGAGGGAATTAAGTTACTGCAGGTGTTAGTGAGGGTATTGTGTTACTATAGGTGTGAAGGAGGGATTGTATTTCTACTACAGGCAGTGGCTGATCTACATTTTTAGGGCCCTAAAGCTTGAACTGTTATGGGGCCCCTTTGCAACCAGCATAAATATTGCAATATCCAACAAGGACCAAAGGGCCTTGCTGCCCTTGCAAGGACCTGGAATCCCAAATGGTGGAGATGAAGAAACCCTCCAGAAAGTGAGACACCGTACATAGGTAAATAGATGTAGAAATCCCCTAGAGAGTGAGAGACTGTAGCTAGAGAGAAAGATGGATAGATTGTTAGATATGGAAACCCCCCAGAGAGTGAGAGACTGTAGATCAGGGGTTCCTAACCACAGTCCTCAAGGTACACTTACAGTCCAGATTTTAAGGATAACCTTACTTGAGCACAGGTGAATGAATAAGGACCTAAGTTATTTTGATATAACCTCCTATGTTCAAGCATGGATAACACTAATACCAGGAATGTTAGTGTGCCTTGAGGACCAAGGATTGGAATCATTGCTGTAGATAAATAGATGTAGAAACCCCCAGAGAGTGAGACACTGTAGATAGATTGATAGATAGATAGAGAGATAGATAGATAGATAGATATATGTATAAACTTGCCAGAGAGAGAGAGACTGTAGATAGATCACATACAAAACCAAAACTTACTAATTTCTTCTTCTGTAGGATCCCAGCTTTTGATCCTCCTGAGTGAGATCTCTGGAATCTCAAGGAGTCAGGTATCTCCTCCACATGGTGCGCCCTCACCTCTGATCTGCATGACATCCCACAGTCATCTCAGCTCTCAGTTTGTGGTCATCACTGCAGGGCTGCCTTCTGACAGATGGGAAAGCACAAATGGAAATGAGTGCATCTAGTGGCACCTGGCATTACTGCATTCAGTGGTGACACTGACAGAAGCTCTCTACTCTGTGCCCAGCTGGCTCATAAGAGCCATCCTCTGATTAGATAGAGCTTTTGATAGAGTGTCAGCCAGTTCTAATCAGGGGGTTAGAACCCTCCTACATGCACTACTGTAGAGCATATTCTAAGGTAATATTAAATACTTCAACCCATAGAATCATAAGCCATTGGCTTATGATTCTATCACTAAAAAAATCCTTATTTTAATAACACACACTTAAAAAACTCCATTAATTTTGTTGAAAAATTCAATCATTAAAAAAAAATTGCTTCACGGCCCCTCTGGGGTTAGGGGCCCTGAAACTTAAGCTTCATTAGTTTTCACATCCGCCTCTGAATACAGCAGGTGAGGGAGTTGAATGTCAAAAGTGTTACAACATGGGCGAGGGAGGGAAAGGTGTTACTTTTGAGGTGAGGGAGTGGATGGAATGTGTTAGTACAAAGGTGAGGTGAATGATTAATGTGTTACTGGAGTGGTGAGATGGAAATGGACACATGAAATATCTAAGGTCTACCCACGTGAAACCAGGTATATCAGTTAGTAAATTTATATACAGTAAGCTTGAGATTTGGCAGCATAATTTTTTTAAGTGTGCAGTCAAATAATATCTGTATTTTAGTAATTGTGGGCATCTAATATTAGCTTGTTTAAATAATTGCAGTAATGCATTATTATAGAGGTGAAATATTAATGTGTTACTGGAGTGGTGAGATGGAAATAGACACAGTAAATATCTAAAGTCTACCCAGGTGAAACCAGTAATATCAGTTAGTAAATTTATATACAGTATGCTTGAAACTTGGTAGCATAATTGGTTTGAAATGTGCAGTCAAATGATATCTGTATTTTAATTATTATTGGCAACTAATATTAGCTTGTCTAATAAATGATAGTTGGTACAATGGTCTTTTGCTGTCTAAACTCTGTGGGCCTGATTCAGACCCAGTCACGAGCACTGAGCGCTCGCAACCGGGTCGATGGTGGCCCACACCGCATGCGCACGACTGAGCCGGCACTCTGTCGCTCTGGGTCTCGCAACAAAAGGGGCAAGCTGTTGATGTTGAGTGACAGCTCGCCCCCTTTAGTGGGCGGGCCAGGGGGGTGGCTGCCCAAACGGAGGCGTTCCCAGGAGAATGCCTGTTGTTTGGGGGCGGCCCCACTGACATCACAAGTGATGTCAGTGAAGAGCTTCCAGCTCTGTTAGAGCCGAAAACTCTCTGAGGCTTGCGGCCACGAGACCTTACCACAAGGGTCTCCTCACAAGCCTGATGGTCGTGATGGTCAAGACCATCGCGACCATCATCATGGCCGCTCGCTGTAGCTGTGGGTGGTCACCCACAGCTATGCAAGCGACCAGGAGGCCGTTCTAAAAAAAAAAAAACCCTGGCCCTGATTCAGAGCAAGCGCTCTGTCAGAGCGACCAGGTCTGAATCAGGGCCAGTGTTCCTGGCGGAATCATGGAGGATTTGCCTTTAGTACAGTAAATCTGCAGATTGCAAACTTGCCAGGATTCCAACATTTAGTAAATACAGTATATCCTCTAGTTTGGGAAGACAGAGTGAGCATTTCAATATTAAGCATTATTGAAAAGGGGTGTAGGTCCTCCCATAATATATGCATATAGCATATTTTGACAATTTGATTTTAGGTAATAGAGAGGTTGTCAGATGAACAAATATCAGTGTGGTGTCTTAATGCAATGCAAAGGCAGCAGGATAATTGAAGAGATATGTAAACAGTTTTTCCTACAAATGTATTCGTATAAAGTAGCAGGATAAAGTATCAAATTTTAAGTAAAATCACAAGGCATGGCTAATTAGCAGATTCAAAGGCATGGCACATTTTGTCATATGGCTAGATTTTAGCAAAGGTGTATGTGGACACATCTGTACTATCAAGTGGCTGTCAGTAAAGAGTATTTATTTACTAAGGGCCAGACTCAGAGTTATACCAATATTTTGTGCCTCAACTCCGGTGGCTGGTTTGATGCTATCTCCTGTTGGAGTAGTCTTGAAAAATGAACTTGACAAATTTAGGTTGATTCAGAATCTCTCTTATCCAGCAGGATTGTCAATTAATGATTCCATTCCTGCAGAGGTTTGTTTCATGTGTAATCTATATTTTGATGATGTTTTGGAGTTAGTACATTTCTCTAGTTTGTGGATGTTGATGAGTAAAAATTATGAAAATCAATTATTCATATCATGGCCTGTGCTAGGGACATTGGCGCCCCCTGCAAACTATAAATTTGCACCCTCCCTCCTATTTGTTACAAAGGGATATCCACAAAAAAGGGGAGTGGTCCCACAGTATTGCCCGTTATACACAATGCACTGAAGACTAAAGTACCCTCATACAGTTTGACAGCCAGGTCATGTGAGGAGGTGAGGGGAGAGGAGAAGAGGGGAAGACCCAAACAAGGGGTAGAAGACAGGTGCTGGTAGCGAAGAGCCGCTCACTGCAAGCTCAGCCTGCTGCTGCCTGTGACTGTCATTCAGTCTGATAGCACAGCAGTCAGCAGGTCAGGTTCAGTGCAGTTGGGAGGAAAGGAGAGAGGAATAAGGGAACAAAAGCTGCCCAGGGCTGGCTCAGCCTGCGGCCTATGACAGACTGTCATTCAGTTTGACAGTACAGCAGTCAGCAGCAGTGGCATAAGTTCCTGCTAGGTGCATGGAGGCAAAATAGATAGTGATGCCTCTCTTCCCCCATAGGATCCGGCTCGCTCTAGTCTACCACCCATGTCTCCAGCTCCAGCCAGCCCCAAGTGTCTCTCCAGCCAGCCCCCACTGACAGTCCCCTCTCAGTCTCACCTGCCATGCCACCTCTCTTTTTCTCCAACCAGACACCACTGTGTCTCCTGCCAGCCCCCGCCTTCTCTCCAGCCCCCACTGTCTCTCTAGACAACACCCATTGTGTCTCCAGACCGCACCCATTGTCTCACCAGCCAGGCCCTGTATGCCTCCAGCTCCACTTACCTTGTCCTGGGTCATCTGGCTGCATCTTCCTGCTCCTCTATACTCCACAGCTCCTCTGACTGATGCAATGCAAAACTGAAGGTACCGCCGGCAATTGGTTCAAATAAAGTTTTTTTTGTTTGTTGCAACTTGCAATAAACAAAAACACTTTATTGCATGTCTGAAGAGGAGACAGCGGCTCCACAGACCCCACAAATAGATTCATCTGTAACCACTGGCAGTAGTTAAAAATGGATTGATCTGTGTGCCACTGATGCCCCCCTGACAACTGCCTCCACTGCCTCTGGGAGTTCCGCCACTGCTCAGTGCTGTGAGGCATAATGCTAACCATTACACCATCTGTACTGCTGTGTATTTTTAAGAATAATCTTAAAATAAACAAAAAAAATGAAAACCATACAGCAGACAATAAGTAGTTTCTGTTAATTTAAAACCTACAATTATAATTATTTTTGGTGGCACTGGAGATGTACCTAATCTATCATAAAGACATTGATCTAGCTCTTTAAATATATGTTGTCATGATATACTTAGGTCCCCATTTATCAATGATGCATTCTTTAGCACTCATTATAGGGGTTATGCCAGGTTTCTGGATTTAACAAACAGCGGTAATCTAAGATTACTGTTGTCTGTCATGCATCACTCTCACCATTTTTTAGATGGCGGGAGTGATGCGGGCCCCATTGCTGGCAAAGGAAACAAAAACAAAGTAACAGAGCGAACTTGCATGTTTTTTTAGACTTAAAAAACTCTCACGATTTAAAATCTCATTCAGATGTTTTCGCATTTTGAAGATAAAACTCAACCAATGTGAGATTTTACTGCTAAACTCTCACATTTTCTAAACTCACACCCTATTACATTTGGCCCATTGAGTCCATTTGATATAGAAAATACGAATCGGCATTCACCAGGTTACTGACAAAAAATTATTTAATTACCCATCTTTGATGGAAATAAAGTGCATGAAGCCAAATAAGGTGCAGAGGTCAATGTTTTGGTCCTCAGTGGACCTTTCTCAGGACACATATACACTATTTTTACACACTCTTGCTCTTTACATTTACCATGACAGTGTGCTATGTTTTGCTCTTTCAATATTTCACTGTCTTCAAAGGTGATTGGGAATATGGATAAGCAATGCCATCCCCAAACACCCCCCTTTCTCTCCATGGGACTTTCACTTACCATTTCTTTCAGCCACTGCCCCTGCTTAACTGCAGCTCTACTGACCTCCTCTCTGCATTCACACGGCCCGGCCACACTGTCTCTCGGCTCCTCTCTGTCAGGCTCAGTATGTCACGTGATCTCCGCAATCACAGAATCCAGGTCGCGGAGGAGGACTGGAGGAGTGCTTCTGTCGATACTGGTCGTCGGATCGCAGGATAATGGAGTGGGTAATCCCTGCATGGAGTCTGGTGGCATCTATCTCCATTGTCTCTGGGCCCCTGCAGTTCCACTGATCTATCGCTTCACACTGGAGGTGTGGGGGTGGTAGAAGGGGGAACCCGGCCAGGAGGAGGGGGGAGTGTTAAGAGCCGCTCAGCGGCTTAGGCTCAGCCGCGCTTCTATTAAGCCGGCTTCCGCTGTCCGTCATTCAGTGTGACTGCAATAACAAACATCTTAAGCTGGCTACACACATAGCGATATTTTAACTGATCTGGCCGATTCCGATACATTGGAACGACAGATTGTGTAAAATATGGCCAAATCCTGAGTAAATCATGAGTCCCCACTCACGATCACGATGCTATGCACGTCCCCGCTGGTCGCAGTGCTGTAGGGCAGATCTGACCATCTATGATACTGTGAAAGTCTGGATGCAGGAGAGATTGTATGAAGATTGGACACCAAATTGTGTGCAGATCATGTGGAGATGGTGTGCAGAGCTGCCGGGGAGAGTTTCAAGGGAAATTGTACACAAATTGTACACATCGGCTGATCGTGTGCAGATCACCATGTGTGTGGCCAGCATTAGCAGCAGCTGCAGGGTGAGAGCACCTTTCCAGCCTGGCGTCTCCCTGCAGTGCAGGATCTGATGAGCGGGTTGTGCCGGCCGTGATTCATATGCTTCCCTTACATTCTGAATCTTTTATATTTATAATGGATATTATGTGATAAAATGTTGCCCTTGGGATGTTCCATCTCCTGCACCTTTTTTAACTGTTTAGCACTATTTTCACTGGTGTATTGAACAAGGGTCACTGGGGACATCACCAGACCTAACCATTTTATTTGTCTGTCATCCATATAGAGCTGGAATTTATATATTTGGTTATTGTTTCTTCAGGACTGCGATAGTGTGTTTTTTAAATTGTAGCTGCAACTGTACACAGATGATACTGGGTCCTTGGTTTCCGGATGTAACTAGATGGATCCTGGTTGCCAGTTCCTTGGCCTTCTGATTGGTTTGATAAGGGGTTTACATGGGATTTACTGTTCCTAGAGTTGTTTACCATTGTTGTTACGCTGGAGATTTCGGGCGAGTGCTTGCACAATTGCAGCATAGTGCCTAATTACAACAATCTAGTAGTAGTGCATTCCATAAACCATCAGAGTGCTTCTTCACTTCTGGTTTTCTGCTGTTTGCATTGCATAGTTCAAAGCATTGCATGTGCCGGGGGTTGGGAATGTTATTGATGTCCTGTCACACTCCAATGCAGACTTCCTCCATTTCAAATTTACTGTATGCTCTCTATCTATAGTGCTGGCCTTTCCCTCCCAAAACCATCTTATTTTGAGATCCTGATATCCTCCCAGTCCTCATACCCCCATTGTCTCTTTGCCACTTTCAACTCCTTCCTCACCTCCCCTCCTCACTTCACATCTAAAATTGAATCTGTACAGCAGGACATCACATCCCACCAGACCCTCACAACCCGATCTCCTTCTTTATCAGTCAGCCTCTCTCCATCCTCCACATCTCTGGCCTTATCTCCCAAGTGATTACAACCTCCCACTCCTGCCTCAAAGATTTTGCCCATGCTGTACCTTAAAGTGCCTCTGGAACTCTCTCCCTCTACCTCAGGATCTCAAGAACCACTTCTTTATCAAAGCCTTACAGCTCTCATTTTAATCCACTGCTTCATGCACCTTACTCACTGTCTCTCTTATATGTGTCTCCACTGTACAGTATGTCTGCCACTCATCTTTAGACTGTAGGCTCTCATAAGCAGGGCCCTCTTCCCTCGTGTGCTTTTACTTCATTCACTTATACCATTATCATTTTCCCACTGGCTAAAGCAACACCTAGCCCTTGGGCTCGACCACTCCGCTACTTATTTATGTATTATGACTGGTGATGCAACAATGTTTATATACCAAGCCTATGCTCTGCAGTGTTATGTACTGTAAGTCACTTATTTCTTGTTTGTTCATACTGTTTGTTTATGTCCTTTATTTAATGCTGCAGACCCTTTGTGGTGCCATATAAATAAAGGATAATAATATTGTCTGTTTGTACTGTATGACTGATGTGGAGGACACCCTTCAGCCAATTGGGAGTTTAACTTTTATCAAATACAGTTTGTACTATATTATTTAGTCCTGACAAATGCAATGTCCCTTCAAACAAAGCAGGGAAGCCGCAAGTGAAAGTTAATGCAAAATATGAATACAATGGATAAACAAATTATTCCATATTCAGACTATTGTATTTTTAGATTAATAAAGATACATTTTAAAATAAATTGCACTAACTGTATAAAAGTTACAAAAAAACTGAATATTCAGCATTTTTTCACTTATATAATTGTTTTAACAGTATATATTTATCCCAAAATGCTATCAAATGAAAGTTATGTTTATCTATAAAACAGGAAGAAGAATTTATTGGGGAAATAAACAAAAAGTTATTAAGAGTGAAACTGTTACTCCAAAAACCTGGTCATGAAGAGGAAATCCCTTCATTCATGAAGTGATTAATATGTGATTGGAGAAAAGGAAATGTATAGTCATACAGTAGGTCAGTGTTTCCCAACCTCGGTCCTGAACGTACACTAACAGTCCTGGTTTTAGTGATATCCATGCTTAAGCATAGATGGTAAAATCAAAATAACTAAGGTACTAATTAAGTCACCTGTGCTCAACTATGGCTATCCTTAAAACCTGGCCTATTAGTGTGCCATGAGGATTGTGGTTGGGAACCCCTGCAGTAGGTCAATATTAAGCCTTTATAAATAATAATTTATTTGTTTTAGTGTAGTTCCACAGATTATTTGTCTAAACACACAGAGAATCCAGTAGTTTTAAAAACTAATTCAAAATATTTTATTCTCTTTCCAGAACACATCTGTGAAAATTGAAAGTAATGAACTCAACTTAAAGTATCTTTGTCAACCAACCCTTGTCATCTTTATGGCCCTATTAATATTCTAATTTTAAATGTGCCCCTAATAATATTCTCAATTCAAATGTGAAACATGAACATTTCCAAACTAAGTTTGCTAAAATTGAGAACACATCTTTAAACCCGGTAAAGCTAATCCATAATTGAAAAAGGTGTTCCAAAATACACAATACTGTCAAGAATCGAAATACAATATATATCGAGTGACAATCTCATAATTAATTGGTAAAATATAATCTACTGTAGAAGCAGAGAACATGAATTATATTTATAGACTACAGCATAACTAATGTAACCAGCATATGGTGATTTCATATTTGAATTTATTTTTGAATCCTACTTCTCTGTATTTAGAGTTATCTGCAGTACATGATAACTTTAAAAAAGCTATCTGAACTACAATATATTTAACCCTTATAACCGTTTGGTAGAATGGTGTGTGTAAACCATTTAGTCAGGTGGTTAGATTGGGTCATCCAGTGATTATCGTAATATTGCCATAATGATTGTGCTTATAAAAGTTTTTCACTGTTAGGGCCTAAGGTAGATGCAGAAGCATCTTCAGCTGCATCTAATGGTGGTTGCTCATCTGCAACTATGGAAATGGTGATACAAAGTCCTTCCCTTGTGTACATGAATGTGTCTGAATGTGCAAGGACTAGGGCACCCGTTTTTATTGTCCATACAGGCAGTACATGTAGACAGGGTCAAGAAGGGCCAACCAGTGAATGCAGTGGTAGGGGCCAAAGCTTAAGGGTAGTGTTGAGCCACTAGAGGGGGTGTGGCCAGCCACAACAGAGGGAATTGGACATCCATTAGAGAGTACATGCACAGAATAGAGCCCCTTTATAAAAGAGGGGACAGGGGTGTGCCAGGACCACCCACTTAGATTTGCAAGAGTCCTAAACTTGGTGTAGAAACAAACCAAACACCCAAATTCATCCATGACCTTGCTCTACCACTAGAGAAGGTGTGGGGCCCTGAGACAGTGGGGTCCACCGGGGATTTCTCCTGAACCCCTGTGGGCCAGTCCAACCATGCATGTAGAGAAGACCTCTAGGCATCCCATACACATACAGCTATTGTATGTGATCCTCTATGTAAGCACCCACAGACACAGAAATTTGCAGGTCCATCACAATGCAGGAAGTTTACTGAGCAGAAGGAGGAATTATCTCTATGTGCAAGATACCCAGAGGTCTGCACTAGTGATAAAGAAACCTTGATGTGCCTGCCATATGCTTCTTTCATGTTAGAACTAATGTGAACATCTATTTTCTTTCTGAAACACATTGGTGGGATACAGGCTACCTGTGACTTCACACCGTATTGGTTTTGCATGAAGAGATCACCTTTATGGACTTTTAACACTGGTGGTGCTGTTATTACATGAATATATTGTTTCTGATATCAATTTTCTTTTTCATGTCTAATACTGTTTGAACATTGGGAGCATTAAGTTAAACCTGCCATTTGGTGAGATTTAATAATTCTTATACTGTGTTGGGACAAGTCATAGCACAATATTGTGAATTTTGTGTTTGTGTATTACTTCTAGAGTCTGGAAACTGTGTAAGTTCTCTGTTTTCTGCTTTGAAACACAGTGCCATAAGTTTAGTTTTTGTTTCCTAATGACCAACTTGGCTGTCTGGTGTTGGCGTTATGAATGTTGACCTTTTAATTGTTAACCAATCGATAAGTATCTGGTTCCAGCACCTATGCATACCCTGGACCTCAGTCAATCACCTTGGGTGCTACTATACTTGTCTGGCACCATAGAAGGAGAAATCCGGTATTGCATAAATATTACATATTTTTATACAATTAAAATAAAATTAAATTAAAATGCTCCACATAGAGTAATGTAATTTCTCCTTAGAAAAGCATTAAAGTACATTCCATTGAAAGTAAACATTTTATTTAATTCTCTCACTTTTCATCAGTAGAAGATATATTGAATTAATTTGTCACTGCTGTGGTTGTGGGCAGCTGCATTAGCCTGATTTATTATATGCTAATGCGAGTATCCATTCAACTAATCTGGTGGTGCATGCATGTGCAAGGCAATTCATACCATAAATTGATTTTATACTGGTCACCACAACCGCCATCATTAGGATCTGCATTTGAAAACAGACCCACAATATGTGCAAGAAATACATCTGAAACAAACTTCCCCATACCCATGACTCAGTATCACATGGAGCTTTAGATACACACCCACAACACTTTCATGACACTCCCACATGTGATCACATGGTTACCATTTTCTTTGTATGGTAGCCATGTCTTATTGCAAGTCCACAAGAGACTTTTAAAGTGCATGCAAGATTTACAGTAACTGTGACATGCTTGATACAAATGAGTATACAGATACAGAAACAATAAAACACATAAATTCATATCAAATGCCAATATAGAAATGTCATAGTATAAAGCAAGTAGAAGATGTTATGGCCTGAAAGTTTTACGTACTGATTGACAGATCAATGGCAAAGACCATATCAGGTGTTGTTGTCAATGACTACAGCATTAATAGTTACTGAGAAAGACACATGGGGTAAATTTACTAAGATTCAAGATTGGTCGAGATGCCAATCTCGGGTGAGTTTAGGAATGATTTTCATCTTGCAAATTTACTAAAGGCAAAGTCAGATGGGTCAGAGAGAGATTTCTCTCTTCTCACTTGTAAAACTTGGTTGAGATAGCAAACACAAATCAACTTACCATCGAGACAACTCAGAAGTACTTTTCATCTAAGAGAGACATCTCTCAAATTTACCAAGAATCGTAATGACAGGCTCGGGTGAGATGACAGCAAACTCTCTGCCAAACTCACTTTTCTAACTCTCTACCTCCTGAGCTGTGAGTTTGGCAGAAACATACACATATCATTGTGATTTGTATATGTTTCTTCCTGTAAATTGTTAAAATAGGGTTTATTTTGTTAAAAAAGATGTAGGGTCCATCCACAAAAGCATAACCAGCCCCGGATTTGTCAGCCAGTCCTGGTTCCGAAAATTATGATGAACAAAACGAGTAGGGTTCCATCGTAATTTAGGAACCAGCACCAGGCTGCTGGGCCAGTGCTGGTTTTAAATACAGTGGGAAAAATATTGCATAGGGGTCCCCCTATATTTAAAAACAGCACCAGACCAAAACCGACCGGAGTAATGCCACAGCCAGGAGACCATTGTTCCCAGTAATTTTTGGAACCAGGACTGGCTAACAAGTCTGGGGCTGGTTATACTTTTGGGTGGGACCCTACGTCTTTTTTTTAACAAAATGTAACCCTTCTTTTATATGTTTTACACACAAGCCACCTTCACATATCTCACTGATATGTGCAGGTTGCTAGCTTGGGAGAGATTTGCAGAGAAAACACTGCAATCTCGGGTGAGTAATCTCATCTTCACTTGCAACTCGGGGGAGATATCTCGATCTGCTTCACCATCGGCCATCTCACTTTCAGCTAAACTCACTTCTTAGTAAATTTGAGAGTTGAAAAATGGGAAAATCACCTGAGATCCGGTGATGAAAATTGAGATAAAACAAACTCAACTCAACCAATCTCGAATCTTAGTAAATCCACACCTTAGATTCATGCATCCATCTCTGACACAATAATCAACCTGACGTAGATTCTAAATGACACAGCAGAGACTGAAAAAGTTGTTGATCCTGATATTTCAAGGTTGTTTGAGTAAGTGCAAAATGGTGTTGTGTGGCAGTAGAATCTGATTTGGATAGATGGAAGAAAGCATACATTGTCATTATAATTGGTTTGACTTTATTCTTGACTTTTTTATGTCATTTTTTAATGTTTGTTTTTCAAAGTATTCTAGTGCATTTTGATAAAACCTCTGTCAGAGGGGATAAACACATCAAGGAGCCTTCTGGAGCTTTTTCATGCTAAACTGCCTTATTATACTGCCACTATATGGACAGTATTGATATTGTTATCTGCTGTTTGCAACTGCCACTGGCTACTTGTCCCTGAAGCTGTGGTCACTATTGAAATTGATCTAAATACTGTTGGGTTTTCATCTCAGGAATCACCAGGAAGATCAAATTACAAGCTGCATTGCTTCAGCACATACACACACTAACAGCTACTGGCAGCCTACTGTTCACCAGACAGCTCAGATTTGCTCACTCAGCACACAGGAGTTAACCATTGAAGATTTTAACCCATTTGGTGGACTATGTCCACATGAATATTTATCAGTGGCTATGGTGCTATTTGTAAATATTGGAAGTCATATGCATGTTGTGTGTAATTAACAAACTGCAGTTCAGTTTTTATGTATTGATATATTTATTAAATTGTTACAGTAACAGCCTTGATGTTTTTTGTGTTAATACAAGCGCAGGCATCTATTACTCTTTTTTCTTGATTCTAGTGGTAAGACCGGGTAATGGAACTTAAAGAACTGGTGCAGGTAATAATATGGTAACAATGATACATTCATAATTTGCTTTACTCACAAATAATGGAAATTTGCCAGCTGATGAGAATACATATAATTATAGAATTAGAATACAGAAATTTGCTAAACAAATTCAAGATTGTGATGAGGAACTGCCAATTGAGATATGTATCTGATGATATTGTGAATATTCTAAAAAAAAGGTATATCAAATGAAGTAAGGAGGATCCAGAACATTTTCTTAATCAGCATCAAATAGACTTATATAATGGTATTATTGGACCGGCAGTCGGTCAGACAAAGTAATTGGATTTGTTCAAATACAGTACACCACATGGACATGAAAATGTATGATGTAAGTATCTAAGTATACTAAGTATCACAAAGTTATTAAATTTGTCAGAGGGATGTCCAATCTCAGGTTTAAAGAATGAAACACAGCAAAGCCATTTGAAACTGTTACCACATAACATAACTGAATGTGTAATATGCATAATTTAAAAAGTAACAGCAAAGGGTATCCCCCAGCACTCAGAATGATATCAGCAATAAGATTAGAAAAACTACATGGTGGTAGATAATTCAGAGATCTCAGTTGCATATATTTGCAACTGAGACCTAAAAGAGCTGGTGCTGATATGAGTATCTAACAAATCTGAAAAAAAGTGCAGCATTCCACGGTTTAAGATATCTTCCAATGGGAATAAGACAACCCTAGGAATTGTATATTGAGTAATTTTACAGGATGGCGATTGTAAAGTACTGATGGTAGTTTGTGAGTACGAAACATTTAAAGATATTCTCTACATAGATATATTAAATATTTTTAAGCCCTATATTTTTCCTGACACTAAATATTATATAAAAATCATAACATAATCATAACATGTACACTCTAAATTCAGAAGGAATATGTTATCTTGGTAAATAATTCAAGAAGTCAATGCGTTCACACATGACAATTTAAAGTAAGTGGTATAATACAAATAAACTGTAAAAAAGACAAAACAGAGACAGGAGAAATAGTATGAAACAGTAGTCATCAGGATAAATTATCAATGAGTCTCGTGGTTTTCAAGTTTTAACTGGATTTGATATAACAGGAATAGATCGAAGAAATCTGAATTGGGGATATATACAAAATCTTGATAAAATAATTTATAATATAACTAATATTTATGCTGAAACTCTTTGGTATGATGCAATATAATTTCACACTTTTAAAACAGAACTGATAGAGCTCAGGTTAGTGTTGATTTTTTTTAACAGCCCATGCAGGAGGATATTACATAACTTTACAATAACACAATGTTCCACATATATCACTATTATCTAGAGATGTGCAGTTTAGTTTTCCTGAAAAACAAACACATCTAAACTTAGAGCTTCCGAGTCGAATCAATTCCTGGCTTGGATCACTTTTGGGATTCCGAGGGGAACAAAGTCACTGGCCGGGTTGACTGTAAGTACAGAACTTGAATTTAGAAACTGAATTGCATGTGAACATGTCCAAATTACATGATTATACTGTAGCTGTCATAAATTTAAAGAAAATCGAAAACTGAATTGGAACCAAATCACTTGAGTGTGATTTTGCCAAAACTAGAACCAACATATAATGGTGGTTTTGCAAATACCAAAATTAAAACATGGAGGTCCGCTCACATCTCTACTAAAGGCATGCATAATCTAGATGCAATCATTGATCATTATATGGAAGATTTTATACAAATAAAGCAAGATTTAAAAAAAAAATACATAATATATTCCTATCTAAGTTAGATTTGTTGTTCTCATGGTTGGACTCAACTACTTGGGTTACAGGAGTAGGTACATGGTTCAAATCATTGATGCATTCATTGAGAAGATTTCTTCTACTGATGTTGAGAATATGATTGATTGGCTGTGAGATAATGAATTGCATTAAGATAATAATAAAAGGTTGTAAAATATTAGCAAATAAAGCTATTCAGGATGTAAGGTCCACACAAGTGGAAATTATACAGTTAAATTAATATAAAGATGTGTCCTCGCACATCTTTGCTGTAGTTATGCCAAATAGCCTCTCTTGGTGCAACAGGTCCCATGAGAATCTGCTTGCTCCAGGCATCTTTTTCACACCATTTTTTTCCAGAAAATTTAAACTGCAATGTGATGTGACTAGGAAACACCAGGAGACTGTTGATTTATTTGATATGAGTCCCTGAATCAGCATACAAAGTGTTACTGTACCATGCAATGTCTGCAGCTTTTTTCCATTCCAAGTTCCATGTACAGACATAGTCACACACAGATAAACAAGTACCGCATATCAAATTAATTATCACAGTCTCATGGTGCATAATACTATAATTGCATTGCATTGCGACTAACATGCATTTTCAGTAAAAATAGACAACCAATGCTAGCAGACATGCACGAGACCTGGCAACTCACTCATGCCAGGCATGTTACACTGCATGGCATATTGAGGATAGATGTAGGTGGACACATCTGTATGAAACCAATAAATTAAGTGAATATGTTATAGTTATGGTACTATCAAAGGGTGGATTGACATAGAAAAGGATGACTGGCTTCATTCAAATTTTCTTTATTTTGTTATCTAGAAAAATGTAATTTCATTGTATAAGTAGTTATATATATATATATATATATATATATATATATACTGTATACATATATATATATATATATATATATATATACATTGATTTTTCTAAGTAACCTCTAAGAGCATGTTTATGATCAGCTAAAAGGACAAATGAAATAAATTACAGGAGGTGGACAAATACAATGACCAAGTACCAACAACCTAGGATGAAATGAGACCAAAGACAAGCCTATGGACTGTCATCAGGAATCCTGAACACATGGACACATAATGATTAACATAATACATAATATGCAACACCCCTTGTTTGATTACTTATAAAACAATTTGCCTGCTTGAATGGGCAGAGTACTGCACATGCTAAGATTCTATCTAGATTTTATTATATTATTTTTATATCATCATTATTTTGAATGTATCTATACTAATATAATAGGAACATTGTGTCTGTTTGTTGCAAGATTGCACAAAACTAATTAACTGATTTTCATGAAAATTGCATAATTTTGTAATGGTAACTCCGAGAAAAATCCAACATTTAGTTGGGTTGGGGGAGAGGTGCTTTGGGTCCATATTCAGTTGAATAAGAAAGGCTACATAGCAGTCGGTGCTCAGTGACATTAGTGTGAGTAGTGGGTGAAGGCACTGTTGCCACCAGTCTGTATAGCACTCATTGAGACAAATTCTAAAAAGCGTGGTACTGGTGAATAATCGGAGGTCACTTTCAGACTGTTTCTAGCCTAGGTCATTTAAGTAAGCTGCAAAGATACTTGATAAAGGCCATGTATCGGTCTATCAGCACTATCAGCATTTAAGTAAACTACAAAGATACTTGATAAAGACACTTATGTAATTGGAAGATTTTTTAGAATGGACTGACATTTATTGTTTACATGCCATTAAAATTAACATTTGGAGGATAGCATCCTAATTATTCGGTTTTATATAATAAGAAGCACTGTTCAAATATTCAATTCTACATCAATTAGTCACAAAAATAACAATTTATTGACATGGCTTTAATAAACAACAAAAAAATGTTCAATAAAAATATATAATACCACATAAAATGCTCATATGATTGTTAACCATCGCTAAACCTTGAGCTCAAGTAAGGTTATTAGATGAGCCATATTTATACGCCTTAATCCAGCCAAATCGTATTAGTAGTCTTAACCACTCAGCCTCTGTAAATTAGTGGTCTCAGTCCCAAAGGGTTAGTAAGCAAATCCGATTTGCAAAAAGACTGTCAGTCCAACAAATAATCATTCAAGCATGCTCCTTTGGACTTTGTAAGTACCACATATGGTGCAATTAACACTGATTTAGACCATACAGTGTACCTCTCCTCTTAATCAACTGCCAGGATCCCCACAATGCAACAATGCAGTACAGAATGGAGGTTTTTTGAAAAAGGGCTGGTATTGAAATGACTAGATATCTTCCTATTCATGTAACGCATTTCCCCATCTCTAATATAAGAATCGACAGTTTCCTTAGAGATGTGCTAGCGTGCTGGAGCACGTCTTTTTATGTCCCCTCTGGTCCGTTCAACTACACGCACCATTCGGGTGCAAGTTCTCGTGGTGTTTTGTGGGCGATAATGCTGTCCTTCCTTGCAAGAGAATCCAGGGCCTGCCCGCACCTCTCTCCTCGGGAGAAGACGTGTTCCAGCACGCTAGCACATCATGCTTGTCTGAGGAAGCTGCCGATGCTTATATTAGAGGCATGGAAATGCATTACATGAATAGGGAGATATCCAGTCATTTCAATACCAACCCTGTTTCAAAAATACCTGTGGTGGAGCTGTGGACCAAAGACTTATTGAACCTCCATTCTGGACTGCATTGTGGCGATCCTGGCAGCGGATTAAGAGGAGAGGTACACTGTATGGTTTAAAACAACATTAATTGCACTATATGTGGTACTTACAAAGTCCAAAGGAGCATGCTTGAATTAATATTTGTTGGACTGACAGTCTTTTTGCAAATCGGATTTGCTTACTAACCCTTTGGGACTGAGACCACTAATTTACAGAGGCTGAGTGGTTAATACTACTTATATGATTTGGTAAGATTAAGATTTAGAAATACGTCTCTTCTAATAACCTTACTTGAGCTCAAGGTTTAGTGGTGGTTAATAATCATTCTGCACATTTTGTGTGGTATTATATATTTTTATTAAACTTCTTTGTTGTTTTATTAAAGCCATGTCAATAAATTGTAGAATTGAATATTTGAACAGTGCTTCTTATTATATATTTATTTTGCTCTTTTTATTGTATTGGTACAATAGCACGTACCAGTGATAAAAGCAGCAGCTCAAATATAATTGACAATTTGGTGGAATAGACGCTGTGTAAAAATTATTTTTTAATTATTAGGTGACTGTTTCTGCTGCCACGCAGCCTGGATTCAATTAACTCTGCTACTAAGCAGCCAGGGGCAACATCTACATTCACTGGAGACTTGGGGCCTGATTCAGACCCACTCGTGAGCGGCTGACCACTCGCAAGTGGGTCAATGGTGTGCACTGCGCATGATGGAGGGAGCTCCATCGTGCGCATGCGTGAGATGCGATGAGCGAAGGACTTTCCTTCGCTCGTTGTGTCTGATCAAAGGGGGCGCGCTGTCGATGTTGATTGACAGCATGCCCCCTTTGGTGGGCGTGCCCGGGGTGTGCCTGCCAGACGGAGGCGTTCCCAAGGGAACGCCTACCATCAGACGCTGGCCCCACTGACATCACTAGTGATGTCAGTGGGAGTGATTTTGGCTCTGATAGAGCCAAAATCACTCCTGGCCTTGCGGTTGAGAAACTCAAACGCAGGCTTCTGCTTGCACTGGTCGTGATGGTCAAGACCATCGCGACCATCATCCTGCACGCTTGTATAGGCTGTGGGTGGTGACCCACAGCTATACGAGTGTCCAGGAGGACGCTCCATATTTATGGAGGTGGGCCCAGATTCAGAGCGAGCGCTCTGGTCAGAGCATCCAGCTCTGAATCAGGGCCTTAGTTTAAAAGAGAAGAGACTTTGTGCTACAATTACATCTTTTGTAGCTACCTATTAGCAACATACTGTAGTTGTAGATTTTACTAAGGGCATGTTGTGATTTTTATGTTGCATGGTTTTTAGACTCATATGTGGGTTGTTCTGTCATGTTTATTATTTACTATACTATACAATAAATTGTTCAATTGTATATGCTCCTAGCTGTTGAATTGATTGAGATAAGGTTAGTGCACCCTACTCACTCCCTATCAATGTATAGTGCTGCTGGTGACATGGGCCACTCCCGCACAGTGCCCCTTTGCAAACCAATACAACCAGAATGCCTCAAATTATAATTGTTTTGGCAGAAGCAATTTCATTGTAGGCGAAGCAATGGCCAACAATTTTTATCCAATCATTCTAACTATTGTTTACTGTTCATATACTTTTACATAGAAATGTCCTTATAGAAACACTTGATAGTCTCTGTAAAACTCCTGTTTCCTACCCTTGATGGTCGGTGATGTGCGCAATCAGATGGTGAAATATAGCCAAGGTCTGGATCAAGGCAATGTTCAGTGACACACCACATGCATAGAAGCCTTAAATGGGTGGATCAGGAATTCAATTCACAGGTGCATGGTGTCTGTACAATGCATGTCGGAAATAGTCCTTATTCAAGCACAGATGTCATGCCTTTCACCTGGTCCACTTTTTAAACCCAAGCAAATTGCTCTCTCTCCTTCACTCCACCAATCATCTTCATCCGCACTCGGCTGCCGAAACTGGAAGTCGGGTGTCGAAAGTGAAGTATGCATGTCACAAAGCCGGGACTGCCGCTTGGTGTTTGTAGACCACTTCTATTCTCAGCACATCCTTGGATGTGGTGTATGCAGGTCAATGATGTACCATAAATTGGAAGTAGTTCCCATTGGCGTTTACAGAACACTTCTATTCTTTGTGTGTCATCGTATGTGATGTGTGCATATCAAAAACATTCCATCACCAGGAAGTAGTTGAATGACAGGTGTAAACAATGGATTCAAGCAGTAAGACTTGATTCCATCTTCCTTATTAAACTAATGTAGTACTTTGAATTCCTACATAGTCTTACACTACCGATAAGGAAGGTGAAAAGATGAATGGTGGTAGTCTTGATCCTCTGATTCCAGGTACATAGATTCTAAATAAATAAATATATTAAAATCTTGATTATTATGCACAATGAAATGAAACAATATAAATCTATAAAATGTATAAAACAATATAAAAAAAACACTTTAATTCAAATTCAGCATTAAGACCTTTAGGTGCAAGAATATCTTATCCATATATCCACTGCATTTCTTTCTTAGCTAATCTTGCTTCACTGTCCTTGCACTTCCAATTTTCTTTGATTTGCTTGATATTTAGAAACCTTTTAATAGCTGTCTCTGATTTGTTATGAACATCTCTAAAGTGTTCAGACAGTGGATGGCTTAGAAGGCCTTTTTTGATATTATAGACGTACTCAGATAACCTAGTTTTTAAATTCCTCTTTGCCCTCCCTACATATAGTAAGCCACAATTATATTCCTACATATAAATGTTACAGGAATGGCATATGATAAAACTATTTATAGTATATTTGTTGCCATTATGTTGGAATTATGTTGTTTTTTTCAGGGGATTACCCCGACTGTCAAAAACAGGCCCACAAATATTGGCTAATCATTACAACTGATGCAGAATTACCAACATTAGGTCAGCAATCGATTCTGCATTGTCTTACTCGAGGTAGAAAACTCAATGACATGTTAGTCAGATCTGATATAACTCCTCTTAGAAAAGAAAACAACAAACATTGTCTGAAACCTTTAAAATCTGGATGTGTTAAGTCTATTGGTTGCATGACATGTAAATACATGACTGCTTTCATCACCCACAAACCAGGAAAAAATTCTATATTAGACTCTTTGTCACATGTTCCACAAAATTCATGGTATACATGATTGTTTGCCCTTGTAGCAAATACTATATAGGCAAGACTGATTGAATGTTAAGGAACACATGGCCCTTTACAAGAGCATGATAAGTTCAGTTCTAGAGAAAGGACATGATGAGCAACCAGTGGCCAAACATAGTTTGGCTTCCTTAAAATATAGATCATTGACCATGTGACCCCATTAATTAGTTGAGGTGATAGGTCTAAACAATTCCTTCAAATGGAATCATGATGGATCCATAAATTTGAAATACTTGCCCCAAAAAGGTTAAACGAACAACTGGGCATACAATTGTCACAAACCGTGCTAGAAACCTCCGGCTGAGACCCTTGCATCTCCCCTTGCGCTTATGTCATCGTGGCTTGCTGAGTCGCTGGACGCCTCTGTCAGTGAAATCCAGAGTGTGGCCTATACCTGAAGGTGGTTGCCTGTATCCCCGCTGTTTCCTAGGTGTCCCAGCCACTCTTCCATGCACTTCTGGCACTTCAGTGGATCAGACCTCCGGATCATGGGTGCAGCCATCTTGGATCAAGCCAGATGGTCCAGACCCATCCAGTCAGCAGCGCTCTCCTGTTATTCCAGCCAATCACCATCCGACCAGGGATATAAAAGCCCTATCCTGACTCTCTCATTGCCAGTACAATAGTGCACCTTGCCACAGCAAGACCTATGTTCCTGTGCTCCGCTGTTCCTGCTCCAGTTTGTTTGTTCTAGTTCCTGTGTACTCCAATTGGGAGACCTCCTGCTCCCATTCCAGCACACTCCATCCCGGAATCCTATTCTAAGTGCTTCACCCAATCCAGCACACTCCATCCCGGAGCCCTATTCAAAGTGCTTCACCCAATCCAGCACACTTCATCCTGGAGTCCTATTCAAAGTGCTTCACCCAATCCAGCACACTCCATCCCCGGAGTCCTATTCAAAGTGCTTCACCCAATCCAGTATACTCCATCCCAGATTCTGACTCAATTACATTTCCCAGTCCTACATACTCCATCCAGGAGTCATATTCAATTACCCTCCAGTATTCAATGTATCTTCACGTTCTACAGCATTCAACCTTACAGTTTTTCTCCGCAGTACCCCCTGAACCTCAGAGACTTTATAGCTTTTATTATACAGTGTCTACAGTTGTGCATCCCTGCACTAAGGACTATATTTACCATCTCTCATTAGTTCTCATTTAACTGTATGCAATGGAATTATATTAAACCATCTAAATTCCAACTCTCTCCTGGTCCTGGTGTCTCTGTACCACAACCCAGTTTAGGGTCCATCACTTTGAATACCTCGAGCTGTGACAGTTTGTACTGTCCACATGGATCCATCTGGTACCCAGAGACCTAGGCCTGGATCTGTCCAAGATCTTCTAAATTGCCTGGGTAGACAAGAGTCGGCACAAGTGCAGTTGATGCAATATGTTCAGGATATATCTACTCATCTGGATAATGTTCAAGCTCTCCTCTCAGGAATATCTACAACAGATCTCCAGCCCAGTAATCCTACTTCAGCAATCACTCCGGCAGTGGTCTCTCCTCCAGTGTCTCATCTTCAGCTACCACTTCCCAATAAATTTGATGGGAATCCAAAGCTCTGTCATGGATTTTTAAATCAATGCAAGATTCATTTCGAGTTACAGGCAGCAAGCTTCCCTACTTCCAGAACCCAAGTAGCATACATCATATCACTACTGACCGGTCAAGCCTTGGACTGGGTTTCTCCTCTCTGGGAGAAAGCTGACCCAATTTTATCTAACTATACTGAGTTTGTGACCACCATCCAGAGAATCTTTGACGAACTAGGTAGAACGACCTCAGCCTCTAGTGATGTGTTACGTCTCCATCAAGGAGGCAGGACTGTCAGTCAATATGTGATCCTGTTTCACACCATAGCTTCAGAGCTAACCTGGAACAAGGATGCTTTACTTGCAGCCTTTTGGAATGGGTTGCCAGAGATAATTAAGGATGACTGAGCTTCCTGTGAGCTGCCTTCATCATTAGACGCCATGATTTCTATGTGTAATAAAGACGAACTGCATCACAGAGAGCGAGCCATGGAGAGAAGTCGGTTTGACCACCCTAAAAGTTGTCCTGTTCCCCGAGTTACTTTACACTCTACTCCTCCTGATGAGCCTATGCAGGTGAATCAATCCCGACTCTCTGCTATAGAACATTATAGGAGACGTCTAGAGAATCTTTGCCTGTACTGTGCTTCTTCGCATCACTACCTCAAGTCTTGTCCCTCCCATCCAGGAAATGCCCCCTCCTAACCTATGACAGAGGGGTTAGGTTAGGAGTATCTATGGAATCACACAAGGAAACTGATCCTACTCTCCTTGCCTTGTTGGAAGTGAACCAAGCCTTCCTAAGTGTTCTCACTTTGCTTGATTCAGGAGCTGTCAGGAATTTCCTCACTTTGGACTTCGTTCACAAACATCGCATATCTACCGAGTAGCTATCACAACCAGAATCTTTAACTGCTATAGATGGTAGTCGAATCATAGGTGGGAGAATTACACATCGCACCCAACCTTTGAAGCTCAAAGTTGGGGTGCTTCACATGGAAACCATGTCCTTCCTTGTCATTCCTAAAGCCTCTCATGAAATGATCCTGGGCCTCCTATGGCTTCAAAGACATAATCCTCGAATCGATTGGATGTCCTTGCAAATTGTCTCCTGGAGTCCATTTTGTTTCCAGAACTGTTTTCCTCAAATTGTTCCTATATGAAACTCTTGTGAGAAAGCTCTAGAAGGTCTTCCAGAGACCTATCAGGACTTCTGTGACATCTTCAGTAAACAAGGAGCTGACACTCTCCCTCCTCATCATGAATGGGACTGCCCTATTGACTTGGTGCCAGGGAAAACTCTGCCACATGGATGAGTTTATCCTCTCTTGTTGCCAGAGACCTAATCCATTACTGAGTATACTGCAGAGAACTTGGAGAAATGGTTTATTCACTCCTCCAGCTCGCCCGCTGGAGCGGGTTTCTTCTTCGTTAAGAAGAAAGACGGTGGCCTTTGTCCCTGCATCGATTATTGTGGACTCAACAACATTACCATCACAAATCGTTATCCACTTCCACTCATCACAGAACTGTTCGATAGAGTGAAGGGTGCTTCTGTGTTTATCAAACTTGACTTAAGTGGTATGTATAATATGATCCGTATATGAGAAGGAGATGAATGGAAGACTGCAATAAAAACACCAGGGACAGGCACTATGAATATCTAGTGATGCCCTTCGGCCTCAGCAATGCCCCGGCAGTCTTCCAACATTTCGTTAATGAGATCTTCCGGGACCTTTTATACAAGTCAGTCGTAGTCTACTTAGATGATATTTTAATATTCTCCCAAGACCTTCAGATGCATCGTTCCCAAGTAAAGGAAGTTTTGCTTTGCTTAAGAAAAAACCTGCTTTTCTGCAAACTAGAGAAATGCACCTTCGAGAACTCAACCATTCCCGTCCTAGGATATATTATCTCCGTAACCGGTCTACAAAAAGATCAGCAGAAGTAGCAAGCCTTTCTTGATTATTCTTTGCCTTCTACCTTGAAATCCATTTAGCGTTTTTTAGGACTTGCCAACTTCTACCGCAAGTTCATCAAGGGATTCTCTTCATTGGCTCCTATTACAGTTCTCACTCAAAAAGGTGCTAACCATGGGTGCATTGTCTCCTGAGTCTATTTCAGCTTTCCACCAGCTGAAACAAGCTTTCATCTCAGCTCCAGTTTTAAAACAGCCTGACGTGACCACCCCTTCATCCTTGAAGTAGATGCCTCTATGGAAGGGGTGGGAGTTGTTCTCTCTCAACGATCTGATGATGGCAAGTTACATCCCTGTTGCTTTTTCTCTTGAAGATTTATACCCACAGAGAGGAATTACCCCATTGGAAAACAAGAAATCCTAGCGATTAAACTGGCACTAGAGGAATGGCGTTATTTACTAGAAGGAGCCTCATACCCCATTTCAGTCTTCACAGACCATAAGAACCTGCTTTACTTACAGACAGCCCAGTGTTTAAACTCCAGACAGGCCAGATGGGTGTTGCTTTTCTCCCAATTCAATTTTAAACTCTCGTATTGTTCAGGTCCTCAGAATACTAAGGCCGATGCCTTATCTCACTCACTGGATTCTGAACAAGAGAATATATTAGAACCTCCACCTCCAATTCTGGATGCCAGATCCTTTGCCTCTACCAGGCTTATGTCAGATCCTCCTCAGGGAAAAACCTTCGTAGCCCTGGATCTTCGTAAGAAGTTATTACATTGGGCTCACGCTTCCTGATTTTCTAGACATACTAGTGTAGAGAAGACTGTCAAGTTCATTCAATGTTCTTATTGGTGGCCTAAGTTAAAGACTGATGTTAAATATTTTGTTGCTTCCTGCATTAAATGTGCTCAACACAAAATTTCTAGAAGAACATCTTCCGGTCTCTTGCGTCAGTTGTCTGTTCCTCGACAGCCCTGGTTCCATTTATTCATGGACTTTATTAAGGACTTGCCTCCATCACAGGGCCACAATACCATAATGGTAATTGTTGACAGGTTCTCTCAAATGTCTTATTTTGTGCCTTTAACAGGTCTGCCTTCAGCGTCCCAGCTTGCACAGCTCTTCATTAAAGAGATTTTTCATTTGCATGGCCTACCTCAAGATATCTACGATAGAGGAGTCAAGTTCATTGCCAAGTTTTGGAGATCCCTGTGTTCAGCCCTGCAAGTGAAACTTAAATACTCCACGGCATATCCCCCTCAGACAATGGACAGGTGGAGAGGGTGAACCAAGACCTTGAACAGTTCCTTCATCTGTTTATTTAATCTTCACAAGACGATTGCTTGGAACTACTTCCTTGGGCTGAGTTTGCTCATAATGATCGCTATCACTCCTCCACTGAGAACATACCCTTTTTTACTGTGTATGTTCAACATCCTCGCCTACCTCAGTTCCCATTGGTTCCAACTATTGATGTACCAACTGTCAAGGAAACCCTCCAGCAACTGACGGCTATCTGGGACAAGGTCCATTCTTCATTGTCGAAGGTCTCCATATGTTATAAAAAGTTTGCAGACCGTAAGTCGAGGAGCCGCCCTGAAGTTCCAACCTGGGGACAGAGTATGGTTGTCTATCCAAAATCTTAGACTTCGCATCCCATCTATGAAATTTGCTCCTCGATTCATCGGTCCATTCTCAGTGGAAAAGATTATCAACCCAGTGGCTGTTAAGCTGAAGTTACCTCCAGTCTTACAAATCCCTAACTCATTCCAAGTGTCACTCTTGAAACCTCTTGTTTTAAATAAGTTCCAAAGAGCTCTCCCTAAAACACCTGGTATCCACACTCAGCGTGGACAAGAATTTGAGATCCAAAAGGTTCTGGTTTCCCGCTGCCGCTATGGATGACTTCAATATCTCATTGACTGGAAGGGCTATGGCCCAGAAGAAAGAACTTGGATTTTTGCTACTGATGTCCATGCCCCTGCTCTTCTGAAAGACTTCCACATCAAGTTTCCTCACAAGCCTAGGAAGTATCCGGAGTCCACTTTTAAAAGGGGGGTACTATCACAAACCGTGCTGGAGACCTCTGGCTGAGACCCCTGCATCTCCCCTTGTGCTTATGTCATCGCTGCTTGCTGAGTTGCCAGCCGCCTCTACAAGTGAAATCCAGAGTGCGGCCTATGCCTGAAGATGGTTGCCTGCATCCCCACTGTTTCCTAGGTGTCCCAGCCGCAATTCCATGCACTTCCTGCACTTCAGAATGTCAGACCTCCGGATCACGGGCGCTGCCATCTTGGATCAAGTCAGGGGGTCAAGACCCATCCAGTCATCAGCACTCTGTTGTTCCAGCCAATCACCATCTGACCAGGGATATAAAAGCCCTACCCTGACTCTGTCCCATTGCCAGCACAATAGTGCACCTTGCCACAGCAAGACCTATATTCCTGTGTTCCGTTGTCCCTCCTCCAGTTTGTTTGTTCCTAGTTCCTGGGTACTGCAGTCGGGAGTACTCCTCCCGGAGTCTCCCGGAGTACTGCAGTCGGGACTCATCCCAGAGTCTGACTCAAGTTCATTTCCCAGTCCTGCATACTCCATCCAGGAGTCATATTCAATTACCCTCCAGTATTCAATGTATCTTCAGGTTCAACAGCATTCAACATTACAGTTCTTCTCTGCAGTACCCCCTGAACCTCAGAGACTTTATAGCTTTTGTTTTACATTGTCTACAGTTGTGCATCCCTGCACTAAGGACTATATTTACCATCTCTCATTAGTTCTCATTTAACTGTATGCAATGGAATTATATTAAACCATCTAAATTCCAACTCTCTCCTGGTCCTGGTGTCTCAGTACCACAACCCAGTTCGGGTCCACCTCTTCCAATACCTCGAGCCGTGACAACAATGTTATTTGTAACTATTAGTTACCTTGAGATATGGCTCATGAGAAAAGAACATATTTATCCATTTTTATGTTCTTTGCCATATGGTATTGAATAGATTTTTTCTGGCAGCATAGTATGTGATAGGTCTGCTATATGACCTCCTTTATTGTCTCCGCATTACTTGCATGCACTTAAAATTACTAGACATGTGACATTATGTTCTGTTCATATGTCTGATTCTGTACTTTCTTAAGACATTGATTTGTGAACACATATTTTCATGCATGCCAATGGTAACACTGCACACAACAAGTTTTTTCAGTCAACAGAATATGTGATATGTTTTGTTCTAAGATTTTCACACAGCTTTATTATGCACAGTACAGTATGTGCTTTGCACAGCAATATTACGTATTACTGTCTTCTCTCAGAATATTTTAACTTGTATCCTTTTTAGCTATGTGATTTCGGATCTTGTAATTTTGTTTCCTGTGTTGGTAACAAATACTGTGCTTCATTCGAGTTTTGTCCAATTTTGTACCCTACAGACTTTTGTAGGTTTTTTAATATTGTGGTGGTGGGTTGTCACAATATGACGTCATTGAACGCACACGTTTTCTGGGATCCCGGAAATCTGTTCATTGGTGGTCTAATCTACGTAGGTAAGACTTTTTTGTATTCACTTGTATCCTGATGCAGTAAGCATTGAAACATCGATAATCAAACCCAGCGGTGTTTGTGTGCATCATTGAGTCATCCTGAGTGCCACCCATCTACTGCATATGTGTTTTTCTCCCTGCCTAGGGAGTAGACAAGAGGGCAGGCTTTCTGTTTAAGCAAAGGAGTGCTGGCATATCGGAGTATATATATATATATATATATATATATATATATATATAGTATATTTAAATGCAGGAAAACCTCACTCCTGAATAGATTCAAACACCAGAGTGTTTATTAAAAATCCATACAATGTACAGCACACAGCGGCATTTTGGGCAGCTGTGTGCCCTTTCTCAAGCTACCAGAACCACAGCCAAAGTGAGGATAAAAAGGTACCACCTGATCAACTAGTGGTGCCTGATGGGCTAATTAGCATAATTATGAAAACATAATTATGCACATAAAACATTATCCATTGTAAAGATATACAGACATAGTGAAAAAAAATCTAAAATGTTATAACAAAACAAAATGCATCTAATACAGGTATAAAAAGATCCAATCATAGTACAAGCATGATGAAAAAGATAAACAGATTTTACCTTATATCATAAGTAAGTGTGGACACCATTATCCACATGTCTGGGAATACTCTGATAAGATTGCCAGGTACTCCAAGTGCTGCTAGGGGAAAAAGGAAGTGACCAAAGACCCAGGTTGCTGAGCAGCCACAAATATAAAGCTGGGGGATGCTGCTCAACAACCTGGGTCTGAGGTCACTTCTTTTTTGTATGGTCTCCCATTGTTTGCTTGGTTTTCCTCTAGGTGGTCCTCTGGGTGCTCTGGATTACTCCCATGCTCCAAAAACATACAGTAGTAGTCTGTTAATTGCATTCTGACAAAAAATAACTCTGGCGTATATATGTGTGTCCATGTGGTAGGGAATATGTACAGAAGATTGTAAGCTCCACTGAGGCAGAAACTGATTTGAATGACATCTGTAAGCTGCTTTGGAACATGTGTGCTAATAATAGCCCCACTCTCTTAGGATGGCCCATTGCAATGTGTTGGGGGAATTTGTATCACTGTTCAGAGAGTTATGTATGGGATCAGTAGCTGAAGGCATTGTTTATCCTTGAATTGCCATATTGGAGGATCTTGGTGGGGCCTCCAGGTAAGTTGGCACATGTATATATGACCCAAAGTGGGGTTATTATTATGTAGTGTATACCACCTGAGCAGAGGTAACTTGATGTGGCTGAGTACTTTGTATTTTATTAGTAAGTAGTATAAATGTGTCTTGCAGGCTCATTGCAGAGTGCTTGAGGAATTTGTCTGGTTTTCTATCATTTGAATGAAACAGTTTTTATTTTACATATCATCCAAATAAATAATATTTGTACTGTCCTTCTATATTAATACAAATGAATTTAATACCTGTAGTGGAACTTAATTGAGAGTTGTGCTGTACCCTTGTTTTTTTTTAACTTTTATATATCACAATAAATCCCAGTATACTGGTACATACCCCAGCTGCCTTAACTTACATCAATTTGCATATACCACTACTATCTCTATCCAGTCATTTATTTTTACTATATTAAACCAAAACATACAGTATTACAGAATGATATGTACGTTAATTTTTTTATCATCAGGCCAGTAGCTATGATTCAGGTATTTATACCACATAGTATGAGACATGTGATAAGCAATAAGGGCCCTCATTCAGAGCCGCTCGTTAGCGGCAGTACGCTCGTTCCGAGCGATGTTTGCACATCTGCGCATGCGTACGGTTTTTAGTACGCATGCGCGAACCAGTCAGTGCGGCCGAAAATCGTTTGTACGCTATATAGCGAGTGCCTGCTATTTTGAGTGACAGAATGAGGCGTATGTGGGTGGTAACAGGGGAAGGTGCTTGAAAATGGGGAGTGGAGATCCGAACGCAGGCGTGCTTAAAGGTCAAAACGGGCGTTTTATGGGTGTGTATATTTAAAACAGCAGCGTCATTGAGCACGTCACTGGGTTATTTTATAGCCAGAACTGCTCGCAAATTTGTGGTAGCAAACACCAACCACAAGAATAGCGAGCAGTTCATACGCTGGTCGATGTACTCGATTAATCTAATAAATAGCGGACATGACGTATGGTGTGAGCGGCCAGGGGGCGTTTTTATCAAATAAACGAGCGTATGTTTTGCTCGCTCGTTCAGACTTAGAGGTGTGAACAGACTGCAATGTGCGTACGGATCATTTGAATAGCCACCCCTTGTTTTTAAACGAACGACCGCAAATAGCGAACGGCTCTGAATGAGGGCCAAGATTTCTTAGATTATGGTCCATATTCACACCTTTTTCTTTTTATTATTTTGCCACCATATTTACAGTGAGATTTGCATAAGTGGGGCATCCCTTATTAAATATTATTTTTAATATTTTTATTTTGTTCTTTGTCAGAGTGCTTTGTTATTGGAATACATTATCTTCTTGCGCAGTAGTTGCAATTATTCTATATATAACTAGAGTATATTTTACCTTTACATTTTATAAATTACATTTATACTGTAGTTGAATATTACTTTCCTTTTATAGTAAAGAAAACATTCAACTCAATTTACTTATTTACTTATATTCTAATAGAAGAAACCAATAGGATTTTTAACATTCTTTATCACACCAGTAAAGATAAATTATTTTATCTAAAATCTTTCAAACTACTAAAAAAGTTGATGTTATTTTAAGTTTGCCCGTAACCAGCCTCATTATTGATCACAATAGAAAAAGTTTTCACAGCACACAGAAAAAATTGATCAAGCTGTTTTAAATGTAAGAAAGTTCCAGTTACTATTTAAGTTATCATATAACAGTCACAGATAAATTAAATTCCATGTAGACCACTGAAAGTAATATGTGAAAACAATTAAAACAAATAGAACATTACTGTAAGGGGGTCATTCAGACCCACTCGCGAGCACAGGACGCTCGCAAGCGGGTCGATGTTACCCCACTGCACATGCGCACGATGGAGGGAGCTCCGTCATGCGCATACGTGAGACCCGGCTAGCGACGGGGTAGCCGTCGCTCTGGGTATCGCACCAAAGGGGGCGTGCTGTCGATGTTGATCGACAGAACGCCGCCTTTGGTGGGCGTGCCGGGGGCGTGGCTGCCAGACGGAGGCGTTCCCATGGGAACGCCTACCGTCTGAAGGCTGCCCCACTGACATCACTAATGATGTCAGTGGGAGTGATTTTGGCTCTGATAGAGCCAAAATCACTCCAGGGCTTGCGGCAGCGAGACCCTACCGCAGAGTCTCCGTCGCAAGCCCGATGGTTGCAATGGTCTTGACCATTGTGACCATCATCATGGATGCTCGCATAAGCTGTGGGTAGTCACCCACAGCTATGCGAGCATCCAGGAGGATGCTCCATTTTCATGTAGGAGGGCCCTGATTCAGAGCGAGCGCTCTGGTCAGAGCGTCCGGCTCTGAATCACGCCCTAAGTAATTGTATATTTTACTATTGCTTCCACTTGATACTAGTTAAAAAGAAAAAAGTTCACAAATCAATACCTGCATTCTCCTAAACCCCTTACCAGTATGATACAGCTGCAGATAATAAGTGATTATGGTATATATTTTTGAAAGAGGTAAAGCTCACACAAATCATCGACAGGGTTGTCATTTGTTGTTGTACTATTATTGCTAGCTCTAATTTTGCTAGTTCTTAAGATTGTGTTTTTTTAGCAAAGATTTCCCCTTGCCTTTGCCTTAGGAAGCCTGAATGCAATTTGCTAACTGATAAAATAAACTATTAACATTTCTATTTTTAAAAGCAAAGTGAATGAACAAATGAGAAATCCAAATCAAATCAGTATTTGATGTGACCACCCTTTGCCTTCAAAACAGCATCAATTCTTTTAGGTACACTTGCACATAGTTTGTGAAGGAACTCAGTAGGGAGGTTGTTCCAAACATCTTAGAGAACTAACCAAAGATCTTCTGTGGATATAGGCTTGCTCAAAAGTTTCTGTCTCTTCATGTAATCCCATACAGACTTGATGATGTTGAAATCATGGCTCTATGCCATATCATCACTTCCAAGAATCCTTGTTCTTCTTTACACTGAAGATAGTTCCTAATGACATTGGCTATATTTTTGGGGTCATTGTCCTGCTGCAGAATACATTTGGAGCTAATTAGATGCCTCCCTGATGGTGCTGCATGATGGATAAGTACCTGCCTGTATTTCTAAGCATGGAGGACACCATTAATCCTAAACAAATTTCCTACTCCATTTGCTGAAATGCAGCCCCAAACTAGCAAGGAAACTTCACCATGCTTCACAGTTGCCTTTAGATACTCAGTATTGTACTCCTTGGTGAACAAACTGCCTTCTTTTATAGCTAAATATTTCACATTTTGACTCATAAGTCCAGAGCACCTGCTGCCATTTTTCTGCACCCCAGTTCCTATGTTTTCATGCATTGTTGAGTTGATTGGCCTTGTTTCAACAACAAAGATATTACTTTTTGGGTGCAATTTTTCCATGAAGACCACTTCTGGCCAAATGTCCACTGCTGGACATTTCTGATTTCTAAGGGAAGGAAGCATGATGTGTCTTTCATCCGATGCACTAAGTTTCCTTGGCTGACTACTGGGTCTACGGTCCTCAATATTGCCCATTTCTTTGTGCTTCTTCAAAAGAGCTTGAACAGCACATCTTGAATCCCCAGTCTGCTTCGAAATCTATGCCTGGGAGAGACCTTGCTGATGCAGTATAACTACATTGTGTCCTTTTGCTGTGCTCAGTTTTGCCATGGTGTATGATCTGTGACCTGAAACTGTCTTCCACAACCTCACCTTTGTAGCAGAGTTTGGCTGTTCCTCACCCAGTTTTATGCCTCCTACACAGCTGTTTCTGTTTCAGTTAATGACTGTGTTCAAATTACATATGAAAATGGTGATCATTATCACCTTTTTGGTATGATTGGTTAACCATTCTCCTGGCTATAATCCTACAAAATCTCTGACTTTGTGCAAGTGTACCTAGAATAATTGTTGTTTGGAAGGCAAAGGGTGGTCACACCAAATATTGTTTTGATTTGATGTCTATTATGTTAATTCACTTTGTATTTTGTTAAATTATACAAATAAACTATTAACACTTCTATTTTTTAAAGCATTCTTACTTACAGCATTGTTTCCACACCTGCCTGAAATGTTTGCACAGTACAGTACATGCAGAGTTGTTTTCTCCACTGCTATGCTTGATCATGCTCTGATAAGGTGACACAGTTCCCTCTATTCCCAGTATAATAGCTGATTGATGGTGTTTAAATAAAGTAGGCCACTGACAAATGGAGGATGATGCAGCCAGGCTCTCCTAACTTGGACTCCAAAATTCTGATCCATAGTTATAGGAGGTTCCAGATGCCAGCACAAATAATAAATCCAGATAAGCTTGTTTTACTATTGTTGATGTATGCAGACATACATCTTTTTTATTACATTCTAAAATACATTTTAAAGGCATTTTTTTGGGATAGCTAGTTACTGTACATTGTTTACATAAAATAAATGATTTTATTGAATTAACAGTTTTATATATGAGTTTGTGTACAAGAATAGAATGGTACCCTGTGCACTGGATGCTGGTAGTATGGCGGGGAGTGTTGCAGGAAGTGAGGTCGCCCTGACCTAATAGGAGAATCGTATAGTAAATCTACTGCACCAACCCCTATCTGTGACATGGGTGAGTATAATCAAAAATCTAATGAGAACTGGAATGGCTGCATAGTATCTTTATTGGGTAATGCTATACTATATATATATATATATATATATATATATTTAGTTCAAAGACAAGCAGTGTACACAATGTTGTGAACTTGTTTTATAGCAACATAACAGGGTGTGAGGAACAATGGGGGTAAAATAACTGAACAATGGTGACCTCTAGTCTGAGGTTTAAACAGTTCCTGTAGTATAGGAGAAAGTCACTGAATCTTCAGAGCCGCTGGGCATCTGTCTACCTTAAAGTTTCTGTGTATGTATACCTTAATGGTGTGCAGTAAGCAGCGTCCCGCTTATTTGCTGTGCATTCTACCTGGTCCTTTGGTGCTGATTGAACTGCAAGACATGCGTTGGTGCATTGCAGTGTCACCAATCAGGTGTGTATGTGCCGTCTGGTGCAGAGTTTCAGTGGGTTCACTTCCCAGGCAGGGATGCTGCCAGTGGTTCTCTTTGTGGAAATCACTGTCAGGGCTTTTATCTGGTGGGAGTGTCCTCTTTTTGGGTGGTGCTTGCCGCGGCTGTATCTAGTGCAGGACTCTACCATGGGGGCACACACCTGTCGCTTGGGCTCTGCTATGCTCATTATACATGTTGTCTGGTGTCTTCTGGGTCTTGGTCATATGCCATATGCCATTGGTCATACGTGATACAAACGCCATTCACATGTCCCCACAATTTAGATTTTCAGAATGCAGATTGCTGTAATAGCACTTTCACAGGTTTGTGTTTGGATTGTAGATTGTGCTAACCAACACGTTTCATCCATGGATGGCCTTCCTCTGGGGGTATAAGTCAAGCATATGTGCTGTTTGGATATCATCTAAAAGGCCTTTTAGATGATATCCAAACAGTACATCTGCTTGAGGCCTAGAAGTTTCAGTTGGATATGCTCTTTGTGTGGATTTTTTTGTGTTGTTAACCTGTATGGCACCCATGGCAGCATTTGCCTACATTTCATATTGTTGGTTGGGGTGTATTGATCAGTTGTTTTAATCTTGGCCATCCTTTTCTTTGCCACCATACAGTTCTTATTTCACCCTTTCTAGTTTTAATTTAAGATTTAAATAAATAACTGACATTTTTCTGCCAAAATTATACTGTATGTCCCTCTGACATTATTTTAGATATCTAAGCTTATACAGTAGTTCGTTGAGTTACACATATGAAGCACATTGGCTGTCAGGTTTAATTTTCTTTTACTAAACCATACCCTGTCACTAATATCGATAGATAGATAGATAGATAGATAGATAGATAGATAGAGAGATAGAAAGATAGATATATAGATAGATAGATAGATAGATAGATAGATAGATAGATAGATACCATATGAGACTGTGAGTGTGGTAGAGCTTTCTGAAAATTGTGAGTCTTATAGACATTCCAGGATTGTTCAATTTTAATTTGTCTGCTCATGCTTTGTAGTTGTAACAATATGTTCCTTTTAACTTTTTCTCCTTGTCTTTTGACCCATGGCTTACTCTATTTTGAATGTGACCCTTTATCTCCCTTGTCTGTTTACTTTGTACCATTATATACCTGATTTACCTGCTTCCTATGTTAAAATTTCTATACTTACCCCTGTGAACATTCTTTTTCATTAACTTCTTATTCCCTAATAGTTACAAATTATGGATTCAAACATACATGAGTAATTGCTCAGCACAAAAGAGAGTTATTTTGAATCCATAGGCTAAGGTCAAATTTCCTGTATTTGTCAAACATAAGACTGATATATTACAAAATGAAGATTCCACTATATTAAGTTCTACTTGCAAGGAAATTAATTGAATTAAAACCAAACATTTCTAAGTCCTTGATTTAACTTTAGAGCTGCATACTTTTCTAAGGTTTGTAACCTTGAATACACAAGGACATCAACTGTGTTTCAGTAAGATGAGTTAATCAAAATTAAATTACAAAGGAGAGTTTGGGGACAGGAAGAAAACATAAATTAGTGAATTATGCTTGAGTTGTATGATTTGCAAGAGGCTGAATTAAATGACAGTGGCTTGCAGACAAAGTTGTCAAGTAATGCAAAATATGACATATTTCTAGCCAACCCATTGGCAAAATTGGCAAAATACAATGTACATTAGTCATGTATGTGACATGGAAAGTAAAAACTAAAAAACAAAGGTGTATAGTAAATAATTATGTTCTGAAATGATAAATGGAGTTGGCAGATTATATTTAAATATTCTTTTTCCTTTTTACTGAAACAACTTTATAGTAAAATATTTAATAAATAATAAATGTTTTTCTTTAATTCATTTAAGTTTTTTGGAAATAAAAGCCCAAATAAGGCAATACTGCTTATGCAACATGCCCTGCATATACTTAGAAGAGGACCTTAATGCAGTGGGTCATAGTTGTTCAAATACCTACAATGGTAGTAATTCCATCACTGCCTGTTACATGGGATCACCATTCAGGTTAATATAAATATACAGTCAGGTCCATAAATATTGGGACATTGACAGAATTTTCATATTTTGGCCTCTATTCACCACCACAATGGCTTTGAAATGAAAAAAAACAAGATGTGATTTAACTGCAGACTTTCAGATTTAATTTGAGGGTAATTACATCCAAATCAGGTGAACGGTGTAGAAATTACAATGGTTTCTATATGTGCCTCCCACTTTTTAAGGGGCCAAAAGTAATGGGACAAACTAAACAATCCTAAATCTAACTTTCACTTTTTAATACTTTGTTGCAAATCCTTTGCAGGCAATTACAGCCTGAAGTCTGGAATGCATAGACATCACCAGATGCTGGGTTTCATCCCTGGTGATGCTCTGCCAGGCCCCTACTGCAAATGTCTTCAGTTCCTGCTTGTTCTTGGGACATTTTCCCTTCAGTTTTCTCTTCATCAAGTAAAATGCATGCTCAATCGGATTCAGATCAGGGGATTGACTTGGCCATTGCATAACATTCCACTTTTTAGCCTTAAAAAACTCTTTGTTTGCTTTTGCAGTATGCTTCGGGTCATTGTCCATCTGCACTGTGAAGCGCCGTCCAATGAGTTCTGAAGTATTTGACTGAATATGAGCATATAATATAGCCCGAAACACTTCAGAATTCATTCTGCTGCTTTTGTCAGCAGTCACATCATCAATAAATACAAGGGAACCAGTTCCATTGGCAGCCATACATGCCCACGCCATGACACTACCCCCACCATGCTTCACTGATGAGGTGGTATGTTTTGGATCATGAGCAGTTCCTTTCCTTCTCTTCTCTTCCCATCACTCTGGTACAAGTTGATCTTTGTCTCATCTGTCCATAGGATGTTGTTCCAGAACTGTAATGGCTTTTTTAGATGTTGCTTGGCAAACTCTAATCTGGTCTTCCTGTTTTTGTGGCTCACCAATCGTTTGCATCTTGTGTTGAACCCTGTATATTCACTCTTGTGAAGTCTTCTCTTGATTGTTGACTTTGACACATATACATCTACTTCCTGGATAGTATTCTTGATTTGGCCAACTGTTGTGAAGGGTTTTTTCTTCACAAGGGAAATAATTATTTTGTCATCCACCACAGTTGTTTTCCATGGTCTTCCGGGTCTTTTGGTGTTGCTGAGCTCTCCGGTGCATTCTTTCTTTTTAAGAATGTTCCAAACAGTTGATTTGGCCACACCTAATGTTTTTGCTATCTCTCTGATGGGTTTGCTTTGATTTTTCATCCTAATGATGGCTTGCTTCACTGATAGTGACAGCTCTTTGGATCTCATATTGAGAGTTGATAGCAACTGATTCCAAATGCAAATGTCACACCTAGAATCAACTCCAGACCTCTTACCTGCTTAATTGATAATTAAATAATGAGAGAATAGCTCACATCTGTCCATGAAATACCTTTTGAGTTGATAGTCCCATTACTTTTGGTCCCTTAAAAAGTGGGAGGCACATATTGAAACTGTTGTAATTCCTACACCGTTCACCTGATTTGGATGTAATTACCCTCAAATTAAATCTGATAGTATGCAGTTAAAGCACATCTTGTTTGTTTCATTTCAAAACCATTGTGGTGGTAAATAGAAGCCAAAATCTGAAAATTCTGTCAATGTCCCAATATTTATGGACCTGACTGTATGTTTGTAGACAGGATGTTTCTGAAATACTTTTAGCAAAGAGTGGGTGTGGGTGCATATGAAAACTGTGGATGAGGACTTTAATTGACAATGCATTAAATGAGGATTATCATACATTTTGTAGTTTACTATCACTATTTTAAATGTATATAAGTATTAAATATCTATGGATATATAGTCAAAAAGTTAATAATTAGATGGTCAGTCCTGTAGAATTCTGTAATGCAATTCAGTCTCATGCACCAAATTAATCCATTGACTCTACTCCTATAATGAGTCCCGTAGCAATCCAATTCAACAAAAGTCTCGTATATTAAGAATAACCAGCAACCACTGTAGCTATTCAATGTCCTTATGTAAATCCCAAAAATATAATTTTCATGCCACACTGTTCCTTCAAAGTATTGTCCACACGGTCCACCTTATATACTCCTCCACAGATCCACTCCAAAATTCAGCACCCATGATGTCCTTTTCTGCTGGTCTTTTCTGTCCAAATCAGCTGGTGGGTGAATGGGGATATGTGGACCTCTGTGTGTGCATGCGTTGTACTGAATATGCCAATTGAAGTATTACTGGCTCAATAAAATCAATTTAATAGTAAAGAATTAAATATTACATCTAACTTATCAGAATATATTGATAATTTTCTTCAGCCAGTAGATAAACAACAAAAATCATATGTTCGAGATACCACTCAAGTATTAAATGTGTTGGATACAATCAAATGAGAAGATAATTTTTGGATAGCTACAAGTGATGTTACTTCACTTTATATGATAATCGAGCATGAGCAGGGGTTGGAGAGCAGTAGACACTTCCTATTAGAGGACAATACCTTGGCAACAACACAGATTGAGTTTATCATAAAGGGGATGGAACATATCCTGAAACACAATTATGTTCTACCTACAACGGAAGGGGACAGCCATGGGGACCAAGTTTGCTCTGAGCTATGCGAACTTGTTTATGAGCGCATGGGAGTACAATACCATCTGGAACAATGAAGAGTTTGGAGCAAGCTTGGTCCTGTGGATTAGATTTATAGACGATGTTCTATTTATCTGGAAGGGTGGTGAAGAGGAGTTACAAGCATTTATCAAATACATCAACAACAATGAGTCCAATTTGGTATTCTTAACCAACTACAGTAGAGATCACGTAGATTTTTAGATTTGGACATACGGATAGTAGACGGATAGATTCAGACAAAAACGCACTATAAGACCGTTGATGTAAACAGCGATAGATATTAGCAAGTAGCCACCAACATCCTAGCTGGTTAACTAACATCCCACAAGGCCAATTCACTATATTGAGATGTAATTGCTCAGAGATGAAGGATTACGTAGAACAAGGAGAGATATTAAAATAGAAATTTAAGGAGAAACTTTATGATACAGATAAAGTGGAGGAGGCATTTCAGAAAGGTAAAAAAATCGATAGAAAACAACTACTACAGTATAAGTGTAAACAATTAGAAGAACCCAATAAACAGAATAAGGTATACTTTATAACTGAATACACTGAGGCAGCCAAAAAAATCAGTAGTTCAATACGTAAGCATTGGCATATTTTAAAAATGGACCAACAACTACAAGAAATTTTACCGGAGAAAACCGGGATGTAGTGTTTAGAAAGGCTCCAGATATAAAGAAAAAATTAGTGACGAATCATTTTAGAGACAACACAACATTAACTCAAAGAAGTATTCTAACAAATGAAAGTAGAAAAGGCTTCTTTTGGTGTGGGAGATGCAGTAATTGTAGGAATACAGGAAAAAACACCACGAAACCAGCCATGAAGTTTCAGTCCAATCAAACAGGGCAAATATTTAATTTAAAACAAGAATTGACGTGTGACTCCAAAAATGTGATCTATCTTTTAGAATGTGGTTGTCACTTACAATATGTGGGAAGAACAGTACGACCACTGAAAATAAGAGTAGGAGAATACATTAGAAATATAAAAAGAGGATTTTAGCAACATAGTGTGTCCAAACATTACAAAGAGGTACATAACAATGACCCTAGATGTTTGAAATTCCTGGCAATCAAACAGCTGGTACTGAATTGGAGAGGAGGCAATTTCGATGCATGGGTAGATAAAAATGAGAGTAAATGGATCTTTAATTTGAAAACTTTACAACCTAGGGGGCTGAATATAGATCCATAAGACATGATGATATATGAATATTCTTCATTTATGGGGTATATAATAAATACAGGATATGATGATTTATGTAATATAGATCCATAAGACATGATGATATATGAATATTCTTCATTTATGGGGTATATAATGAATACAGGATATGATGATTTATGTAATATACCAGATTCTTATTGTATTAATAAGATATGCAATTTAATATCTGAATGTAGTGGCAAGTTAAATGAGGTGATTGCTATTATTAATGAAACAATGAGCCACGAATTGTAAGCAAATAGCGATCACTATTAACACAATGACTAAATGACCGCTACAAAATGGCTGCCGGCATACAAGAGACAAGAACTACATAATATGCAGGATTAAAGCAAGGGAAAGTGGATCTAACAGGCATGATTCATAAGGAATTGCATTGTCCCCAGAAGAGTCTTGACGCATACGCATAGGTCCGGATATGCAGCAAAAGATAGAGGATGTTTTGCAGCATGAAGACTACACGTGGAATACAAGCGCAATATCTCTAGTGAACTGACTCCAATGCGCTGGCGCAAAAGATGGAACCCGGAAGTAACGAGAAACGGCGTTCAGAGACTAATAGAACAAGGTATTTAAAGGGCATACGAACTGCAGTCATTTAACACCCTTGAAAAAGTCCCGCAAACGGGATGAAACGCGTTGGGAACATTGGACATTCTATATATCTTATTGTGGTTTTTGTTTTTTGACCTTGAACTTATGTATTTTTATTTAATTCTTTAATATTAAATTGATTTTATTGAGCCAGTAATACTTCAACTGGCATATTTAGTACAACGCATGCACACACAGAGGTCCACATACCCCCATTCACCCACCAGCTGATTTGGACAGAAAAGACCAGCAGAAAAGGACATCATGGGTGCTGAATTTTGGAGTGGATCTGTGGAGGAGTATATAAGGTGGACCGTGTGGACAGTACTTTGAAGGAACAGTGTGGCATGAAATTTACATTTTTGGGATTTACATAAGGACATTGAATAGCTACAGTGGTTGCTGGTTATTCTTAATATACAATACTTTTGTTGAATTGGATTGCTACGGGACTCATTATAGTAGTAGAGTCAATGGATTCATTTGGTGCATGAGACTGAATTGCATTACAGAATTCTACAGGACTGACCATCTAATTATTAACTTTTTGACTATATATCCATAGATATTTAATACTTATCTATATACTATATACAATATAGAGTCCAGATGAGCGCCACATGTATGTATATATATTTGTATTGATCAATCATAAGGTTTTGGGATACCTTTATTTCATGCAGGCAGCTGTCTGTTGATTCGAACACATCTGCTTCTGGTTAGGACTGAGCGCTGGTATTGTATTTTGTCTACTATTTTAAATGTATTTATTATTATTATTATTATTAATTTAAAATTCTATGCTTAGGAAGCTTGTAAATCTCCAGTTGCTGTATTACTGCAAGTTCATGATTGGACTTCCCTAAATCACTGTTATAGAACTAGTTCCAGAATGTTTTATTATTATTATTATTATTATTATTATTATTATTATTATTATTATTAATAAATAATAATAATAATAATAATAATAATAATAATAATAATAATAACAAGTATTTCTAAGACATTTTCTCCAAATGGATGCAAGGTGCTCTATATTACAGTAAAGATACCATAATACAAAGGAGGCAGTAATTTTGGGTTCATTACAATAATGACAGTTGATTAATTCAAAATATGAAGTTCAAATACAAGACTACCTGAAGATGTGATACACACTGAGGACAACAAAATAAAAAAGTTAAATATTAAATAACATACCCAAAGAATTATTTGATCCTTGGATTTTTCATCCTACCCACAAGTGTGCTATGTAAGGCAGCCTTCTTGTGTGCACTACATATAGATGTTTTCTCATACACCTAGCATCCTTATGCCATACAAAGAAAGACTCTTGGTGCAACTGAGAAACTCTGATACAGGTAGTGGAACATATTTTTGTACTTAAATATACCATCTTAAACACATACAGAGTTGCTAATTTGTCACTTGTGTCTCAAAGGAATTGGCACTACCTTTGTACAAAGTGTCAAATTCATCATAACTGAACATCAACATGTCATCACAAGGAATAGCTATGGCCATTCAAATCAGGACCATTTTACAGCTTTGATAAACACAAATGTATGATTATGGCAAGCCCCAGTGTACACCAGCAATCTAGATTTGTCACTTCTAGTCATTGTACAGGTGCAAATAAGATTTTGAGAAAAAAAGGATGTTTGCCATGACTAAGTCACTAGGACCCTAGTGGGCAAAGAGGGAATATTTGGCACAACAAGAGAAAACGTATATAAGGGCACATCTTTAAGTTACAATGGGTGATATAAGAGATACATAGAGAAAATGTACGAGCCAAAAAGATGAAATACAAAAATCAGTATCTGAAGTACAATATATAAAAGTTATGTATGAAATACACTTATGAATATGATTTAAAGTGCAAAAAGAGCTGGTGAACTACAGTCAGCCTAATCTACTGTAACTATTAATTTAATGAGTTTTTAGCTACCTTTGGGGTTTATAGTTTTACACTCTATCTAGCATGAAGTGGTTTGATTATAGCCTAAACCTCTGAAATTGGGGTCATTAGATTTCCACATGCCCAACAACTTCCATGTGGGAAGACACCCAAAATTAGGTGGATAATTTTTAGGTTTATCAGTTCATTGGTTCATTGGTCACTCACAATTATTATTATTGTCTTCCTATACTTATTTCTCAAAAGGAAAATACTGCAGTGGTAGTGGGTAGTCAAGTAACCGGGTGAAATGTCTCTGATTATGTTGCTCCTCCAATAAATAACACAGCGCAGTATGGTCAGTGAATCCAGACAGTATGTTCTGGATGATTCTGCAGTACATTCAGGTAGTCTGTAAAATGGGGTTAACAGGGGGGCTAGGCAAAAACAAGATCCCAATTCTTTGGAAAGAGGTCATTGTTCTCTGCAGAACAGATAAGGAAATTTGATGCAATATGATGCAATATGTACAGGGAGTCTTTGCATTAAGTTCTACATTTGTAATAATAAAATGTATAAGCTTGTACCCTACACATCATGGTCTTTATAATTATTTTGTTGACTATGCATATTTTTCTCCGATATAATATATATATATTTTTTTTACAAATGTGTGCATTAAATTTGGAGAATATCACTGAGAAATATTATCTCATGTCTGTCTAGAATAGGGGTCCTGAAACATTTCCTACTAATATGTTACCGATCTAAGGGCTCTAAATCAGGGCATTTATTTTTTCTTGGTGCGTCCTCCTGGACGTTCGCATAGCTGTGGGTTACCACCCACAGCTTATGCAAGCGTCCATGATGATGGTCGCGATGGTCAAGACCATCGTGACCATCGGGCTTGCGACGAGACCCTGCGGTAGAGTCTCGGTGATGGCAAGCCCTGGAGTGATTTTGGCTCTATCAGAGCCAAAATCACTCCCACTGACACCACTAGTGATGTCAGTGGGCCCGGATCCAGACGGTAGGCGTTCCCATGGGAACACCTCTGTCTGGCAGCCACGCCCCCGGCATGCCCAACAAAGGGGGCGTGCTGTCACTCACCACTGACATCACGCCCCCTTTGGTGCAAGACCCGGAGCGACAGCTTGGCTGTCGCTATGCGGGTCATGCGCATGTGCACGAAGGAGCTCCCTCCGTCGTGCGCATGCGCATTAGGGCACCATCGACCCGCTTGCAACAGCTCAGCGCTCGCGAGCGGGTCTGAATCAGGCCCTAAGGCCCTGATTCAGAGCCGGACGCTCTGACAGAGGGCTCGCTCTGAATCAGGGCGTCTTTTTTTTTTTATGGAGCGGCCTCCTGGCCACTCGCATTGCTATGGGTTGCCACCAACAGCTAATGCGAGCTGCCAGGATGATGGTCGCAATGGTCAAGACCATCGCGACCATCGGGCTTGCGACGCGACCCTTGTGGTAGGGTCTCGTGGCCGCAAGCTCCAGAGAGCTTTTGGCTCAAACTGAGCCGAAAGCTCTCCCACTGACATCACTTGCGATGTCAGTGGGGCCACCCCCAAACAGTAGGCATTCTCATGGGAACGCCTCAGTCTGGGCAGCCACACCCCGGCCCACCCACCAAAGGGGGCATGCTGTCACTCAACATCGACAGCACGCCCCCTTTGCTGCGAGACCCGGAGTGATGGATTGCCCGTCGCTATCTGGGTCTCGCGCATGCACACGATGGAGCCAGCTCTATCATGCGCATGCGCTCTGGGCCACCATTGACAGAGTTGCGAGTGCACAGTCCTTGCGACCGGGTCTGAACCAGGCTCTAAGTTTCCTGAAACTGAATAGTGTGTGGTCAGACAATGTATAGGGCCCAGATAATCAAAAGTCCACATTCTATTATGCTGCCATGACAAAGTTTATTTATGCTTTTATGCACATTCCATGCGGTCACTATGATACTGTTTAATAATGTAATACAAAAATTCTACCATACTGTTATAAGCTCACTGAGAACGTTGTCATCAAACAAGTAATCAATCATGGTAGAAGCACTACAACTAAAATCATCGATAAAAAAATACAAATTAAAAAAACAATAATTTGATGCCTCCTTTTATAATAGAATGATTTGATCTGATTATTATAAACATTTCCACATACTTCTTGGTGACAAATAGGCATATATTTATGGTATTTCTAACTTATATAATTGAGTGCTGTTGTGCATTAAGGCCCGTATTCAATTAGCCGCAAAAATTTTGCCGCCGTCGGTGGAATCTACTTTCTGCCTACATCATGTGTTTTGGAAGCGGAACCTTATCGGGCGCACTCCGTTATGCTCCCTATTCAATTCCAAAGGGCGTGAAAATGGCAAGCCGCGATGTTGGAACAGGCAGGAAGTACTGTAAAAAATTGGGAAATCGGCCTTAACCCCCCCAAAAGATGCACTAAAATTGTGGATCACTATAGATGCCCCTGAATAGCCCTAATGACGATATTTGGGGTACTTAAGTTGTGACAATTGGTGACAATTAGCGCATTCAAACAAGTGGTGAAGAATAGCATTAATCTATATTTTTAGAAGAAAATAACTACTTTATAACTACTCCCAGCAAATTTGGGGTACATGAAAATGGGTGCTAGCATATTTTTAAGTTGCTAAAGTGAAGTTTTAAATTACATAAATAAACACCTGCTTCAATCACCTGTAATCAAAAAAACACCTGCCCCATACTTGGGGACTCGCCCAGAAGTCTATTTCGCTAGTATTTTGGTTTGTCCCCCAACTTTGCACTTTTTCGCCCCCCAAAATGAAAGTACTTTTTTGAGGTATTCTAAAGTATTTTTTTTTTTCATTTTAACACAGCTTATCTTTGGGGTACTGTGCCAAGGGTGCAGGAGGGTTTCCTTGCACCCCAAACTGCAATTCTGCACTTTTTTCCGCCTGCTAATCACAGGCGAATCTTTTTCACCTAATACATTGCATTGACTTTCTTCGTACTCGAAAAGTCATTGCAATTGAATACGGCCGATACTTTTCCGCCTGGCGAAATGATTCATCCGCGATACTTTTCCGTGGATTCAGACTTTTTGCCGCTAAGTATAGTGGCCCTGTGTGACAAGCTTGCTGCTGGATGAGTGCTGAAATGTTGATGACGATATGATGCTGCTTGGATTGTCTCTATATGATTAAATGAAAAAGCGTTACTACTTTGGTGAGTGCCCTCTGTTTTTTCCTATATTGGGAAATACTCTGGATATATATTAGGGATTAGCGGGTTCGGATTTCTGAAATCCGAACCCCCCGAGCCCCCCCCGATCCGAGTCGTATCCAAGTTAGGCTCAACTTTTCCCGCCTGACTCGGAACTGAAATCGAGGCAAAACATCATCATCCTGCCTTCCGGATCTCGCGGGTTTTGGATTGTATAAAAGGTCCCCGCGTCGGCGCCATTTCTCACTCCAGCTGTGGACAGTGAAGAAGGAGGGTGGGAGCTAGGGCTGGCTTGGCTGTGTTGTGCTGCTGTTGTTCATAGGGGCTGTGACCACTCAGTCCACAGGGGCTGACTGGACTGTGTTGTGCTGCTGTTGTCCATAGGGGCTGACTGGGCTGTGTTGTGCTGCTGTCATAGGGGCTGGCTGGGCTGTGTTGTTCAGTCAGTTGCAGTCAAAGGGGCCCACTCCAAAGTCTATAGGGGCTGGCTGGATTGTGTTGTGCAGTGTCCCATAAAGGCTGTAGTCCTAGAGGGGTGCTGTAGTGTTGTCCAGGGGGTGATCTGTGCATCAGGGGTGCTCCCCCAAAGTGCACTCCAAAAAAAATTATTATTTTTTTTCTGTGTTTGTGAATTGTGTGTGCAGTAGCCGCATGTGCATCAACAAAGTAATGCCAACCGTGTGCCTGTGTCATAAGTAAAGGGCCACCTGGCTTGACTGTTAAAGGGTGCTGTAACCCCCAGAGTGCTCTCCTAAAAAAAATAAAAATATATATTTTTTTGTGTTTGTGAATTGTGTGCACAGTAGCCGCATGTGCATCAACAAAGTAGCGTCAAGCCTGCACCTGTGTCATAAGTTAAGGGCTGGGTGGCTTAACCCCCAAAGTGCACTCCAAACAAAATAAAAAAATATTTTCTGTGTTTGTGAATTGTGTGCACTGTGGCCGCACGTGCATCAACAAAGTAGCGCCAAGGATGTGCCTGTGTCATAAGTAAAGGGCCAGATGGCTTGTCTGTTAAAGGGTGCGGTAACCCCCAAAGTGCACTCCAAAAAAAAAAATATATATATATTTTTTTGTGTTTGTGAATTGTGTGCACAGTAGCCGCACATGCATCAACAAAGTAGCGTCATGCGTGCATCTGAATAAAGTAATCTTAATCAAAATAAAGTAATCTTCTTTTTTTCTGTGTTTGTGTGTGAAATGTATGCGCAGTAGCTGCACCTGCATCCTCAAAGCAGCAGCGACAAGCGTGCGTCTGTCTGTTAAAGGTGGTGTAACCCTCAAAGTGCGCTCCACAAAAAATAAAAAATGATTCTTTTTTTTCTGTCTTTGAGAATTGTGTGGGCTGTAGCCGCACCTGCATCCTCAAAGCAGCAGCGACAAGCGTGCGTCTGTCTGTTAAAGGGTGGTGTAACCGCCAAAGTGTGCTCCAACCAAAATAAAATTATCTTCTTTTTTTCTGTGTTTGTGTGTGAAATCTATGCGCAGTAGCCACACCTGCATCCTCAAAGCAGCAACAACAAGCGAGTGTCTGTCTGTTAAAGGGTGGTGTAACCCTCAAAGTGCGCTCCATAAAAATATATATATATTTTTTCTGTCTTTGTGAATTGTGTGGGCTGTAGCTACACCTGCATCCTCAAAGCAGCAGTGACAAGCATGCGTCTGTCTGTTAAAGGCTTACATCGGTGACAGCATCCAAGTAGGCATGTCAGACAGTCCGTGCCTATACTGGCAGGAAAAAGAGGCAATTTGGAGGCCCCTGTACAAACTGGCTCTATTTTACCTGAGTTGCCTCCCCCCCTCCAGTGAGCACTCCGAAAGAGTGTTTAGTGCAGCTGGGAACCTTGTCATCGAAAGGCGTAGGAGGTTGCTTCCACAAAATGTGGAGAAGATGATGTTCATAAAAATTAATTATCAACTCTTCCAGGGAGACCAGCCTCCAGAACGTACAGAGGGACCTGTGGTGGTGGATTCCAGTGGGGACGAATTAATACTCTGTGAGGATGAGGATGTACACAACACTGAAGAGGGTGAGGAATCGGTGGATGAGGAGGATGAGGACGACATCTTGCCTCTATTGAGCCAGTTTGTGCAGGGACAGATTAATTGCCAGCTTGTTTTGTGGGGGCCCAAACTAACCAATCATTTCAGCCACAGTCGTGTGGCAGACCCTGGCGCTGAAATGATTGGTTTGTTAAAGTGTGCATGTCCTGTTTATACAACATAAGGGTGGGTGGGAAAGCCCAAGGACAATTCCATCTTGCACCTCTTTTTTTCTTTGCATTATGTACTGTTTGGGGCCTAGTTTTTTAAACTGCCATCCTGTCTGCCACTGCAGTGTCACTCCTAGATGGGCCACGTGTTTGTGCTGCCCACTAGTGTGGCTTAGCATAGTCATCCAGCTACCTCGGTGCAACCATTTGGACATAAAAACACTATTGTAAGGTGTGAGGTGTTCAGAATAGACTGGAAATGAGTGGAAATGAAGGTTATTGAGGTTAATAATAGCATAGGAGCAGAAAAACCAACAAAATTCTGTGATTTTAGCTGTTTTTATGCTTTTTAAAAAAAAAATACAGATCCAAAACACAAAACCCAGAACCCAAAACACGGAAGGGTGGTTTTGGCAAAACCAGTCCAGATCCAAAACTCGATGAAAGATCCAGATCCAAAATCAAAACACAAGACACGAAAAGTGGCCGGTGCACACCCCTAATATATATATATATGGAAAAAGGGGGAAGAAGGACAAGCACCTGATAGTGTGGAATGTTAGATATTATGTTGGAAATTATATGTGCTCAATATATACATGTACCGTACGTATGCTATTTTGTAAAGCGTATAAGTTGTATTAAACACTAGTATATACTATACTATGGAGGCAATTTATTTGCATAGATAAGGGTGCTGCAAAATATCCAGTGAATTCCTGAATATAGAGAGTGAGAGTGTTGGTGGAAGGATCCTCCAGTGGGGAGTCCAGACTGGTGTTTAATACAACTGATACACTTAATGAACAAGCTTACGTACAGTATGCCCATATATTGAGCACATATCATTTCCAACATAATATCAAACATACCACACAATTAGGTGCTTGTCCTTCTTCCCCCAATTTTTTCAGAAATTTACCTTCGAAATTAGCAGCCAAAGTGTAAGGGCGAAGCAGCCACCTGTTTTTAAGGAAGAATGGTGTTAGCAGAATACTAAAATTAAATAATTGGACTAACTTAAGACTCAGTGAACTGGTCAGAAAAGGAAGCGCCATAATTCCAACATCTTTTGCATATATATGTTATGCTGTCTATGGAAGCATATATGTGGAAAACTCCTGTTTATACATCCTACATTTCTTTATGGCACTTTACGGTTAATAAATCTAGCCACCATTTTTGTCAGTGCTTGCAATAACAATCAGTGCATACTGGGCCTGATTCAGCAAGGATCGCTAATGCTAAAGTGTACGCAGATGGTTGATTTTTGCATACTGCGCATGTGTTTGTATCACAGTGTGCATGCGCAAATGCGTCACAGTGATCTTGACTGCGATTGCTGCGCTTACACAGACCTGTCACAGAGTGGTTGACAGGAAGCACTGTTTGGGGGTGGTGACGGGGGGTGGTCGGAGAAACACAGGCATGCCAGTGCGTTTGAACGCTGTTGCAGGGGTGTACATAAATTAGCCACTGCGATGGCAGACACAGCATGAGCTCTCACTCCGTGCAGGAAAGTTAGCAATTTAATGGTAGGGTCAGACCTGCCTTAAATGCGCGAGTGGCTCCGATGTACTTTCGATGTTACCAATGTTTTGGCTGGATTGCAAGGTGTTACAGATGTGCGAGAGGGAAAGTGGGTGTCTGCATGTTGGCCATGCGAGTGCATTGCAATTGCAATTACTAGCATACTTTCGCAGCAGAACTGCGTGCGCGATTGCAGCCACGATCGAATCAGTGATCCTTGCTGAATCAGGCCCTGTGTACTGTACATACCTCTTTTATACTTTAGATTGGTTACAGATTTTGACAGTAATTGGAAGACAGAACAACTCCCATTCCTATTCTTCATGGTGCTATGAAAATTATTGGCCTGGTGACTAACACATCTATACTGAAGTCACATCGCAAGGGAACAGGATACGTTAAATATTATGGGAATGTTAAAAGAACTATAGTAGAAGCATGGGGATATTGTTAATTAAAAGGATGAAACACATAAACATTATTACCTGACAGATGCATTTTAAGCACATTAGCAAGTTACTGCTCAGTCCAGTGCAGCAATATAGACATGCCATGTTTACAATACAACCCTCTGGCCATATGATATATTAACAAGCAATGCTGAACAACATCAATGCTAATAAAGAAGTTTGACTCCTGAATATCACTATATATATATATATATATATATATATATATATTTACTGTACAGATATATATATATATATATATATATGCATATACAGTATTTTTGTGTATCTATTAGGTTTTGTATAGTGCCAGTGTATGTGATATACCAAGTAAAAGAAAAAAAGTGAGGGTGTATGTAAATCTCTGGGCACCCACCCACATCAATGGGGTGTCAGCTCAATCTGATATGGATTACCATTTTATAATGAAATTTGTAAACAATAGAATCAGATCAGAGCGCTCTAAAGTGCCATACAAGATAAAGTGATTATGTGCTAATAGTGCAAACAATGCATATGTGGTTTAATGGGGGTATCCACTTAGCGATTTACCAAGCGATAGCACAATAACGACATCAATATCGTACAACCGCTTGCAAATCCCACATGCATCGGGCATGTTTTGGTCAGAAGCGACCAGCGATGCGTATGCCCGCTGGCCACTTCCAACATCACTTGGAAATGCTGGTCAACCTGATGATCTTGTCAGGTTCAGCATGTGCGGGGATGAGGCATATGCCTGGAGTGAACGAGTGAACTTTCAGTCTAGGCACATCAGTAGATATACAAATGAGAGCTCAACAGCAATGTCATAATCGTGCTCTCATTTGTATATCTATTAGGGATGAGCGGGTTCGGTTCCCTGAGAACCGAACCCACCCAAACTTCGGGGATCCGGGGCGATCTGAGCCCAAGCTCGGATCTCCCTGTCTGTCCCGGATCCCTCTCCCGAGGTAAAACCTCGAGATCTGCTGTCGGATCTCGAGGTTTTGCCTCGAGCGGCCATTTAAAAAAAAATGCCTTTGCCTTTAATGGGCAAAGTGCTGATTGGCTGACAGAGCCGTCTGTCACGGCTCTCAGCCAATCAGCATTATGGTGCTCATTTGCATGTAGCACGGACTCGTGAGATCCGTGCTACATGCATCTGTGTGATTGACAGTGACACAGAGCACAGATGGGTCAGTGAGACCCGTCTGTGCTGCTGTGTATTTCAATGACACAGATGCACGCACGGACCAGGAGATCCGCGCTACTTGCATCTGTGTCATTGACACAGAGCACTGACGGGTCCGTGAGACCTGTCTGTGCTGCTGTGGTAAAAAAAAAAAAAAAAACCTATTTTAAAAAAGAAAAAAATGGCGTCCCCCCCAAAAAAAAGAGCAACCAGCCCCAGGCATTAGTGACCCAGTGCTGGGTGTGCTTAAATACAGGGGACAAATGACGTAGGGGTCTGCTGTACTTAAGCACAACCAGCACCGGGCTAGTCAGAACCAGCGCTGGTTGCCAAAATACGGGGGACAAACGACGTAGGGGTCCCCTGTATTCTGCGCAACCAGCTCTGGGCTCTGATCCGGTCCTGGTTCTGGAAATACAGGGGAAAAAATTGAGTAGGGTTCCCCTGTATGTTCCAGAACCAGCACTGGACTTTTTCTAGCGGGGGGCTGATGCCACAGCCAGGGGAGCCCTTTCACCGGGCCCCCCAGCCGCAGCATCAGCCCTGACCGCTAGTCAGCCCAGGCCGGGGATCCCTGGAGAGCTGGAGACCCCCCCAATAAAGGGGTCACCCTCTCCAGGGCACCCCAGGCCCAGGCTGATAGCCCGGGGCTATCCCCGCCACCCCTGGTGGCGGGTTGATTGTGTGGTGTGGTGTAAATAAAGAATATCAAACATTGTCTTTACAAGTAGAACTGCAAGTCCCAGCAAGCCTGCCCCACATGCTGGTACTTGGAGAACCACAAGTACCAGCATGCAGGGCATTAAGGGCCCACTAGTACCTGTAGTTCACCTGTAAAAAAATGTTTAAAAAAAAACACAGGACTCACACACCGTGACAGTATAAGTTTATTAAACATACATACACACACACACACACACATGTACACATACTCACCTATGTAACCTGTAGCATCGGTCCACTTGTCCGGTAAAGTATCCATAGGGGACATGTGAAAAAAAACATACTCACCATCTCCTATGCGAGGTTCTGTCCTCTTCATTCCAAAGTAGGCATCCCTGGACTTGGCAAAAAAAAAAAAACGAAAACGCGATCCACGAACTTAGTACCGTTCTATAGAACGGTACTTCCCGAATGAGAGCTTAGCGGCGGGGTATCACCATGGAAACCCCGCTGCTAAGCGTTCATTGGCTGAGAGAGGTCATCTCCCGTCTCTCAGCCAATGAACGACTCCCTCCATTGTAGTCAATGGTGGGAGCCGCAAGGTTATTAAAGTTTACCCTGCGGTTCCCACCATTGACTACAATGGAGGGAGCCGTTCATTGGCTGAGAGAGACGGGAGATGGCCTCTCTCAGTCAATGAACGCTTAGCAGCGTGGTTTCCATGGTGATACCCCGCCGCTAAGCTCTCATTTGGGAAGTACCGTTCTATAGAACTGTACTAAGTTCGTGGATCGCGTTTTCGTTTTTTTTTTTTTGCCAAGTCCGGGGATGCCTACTTTGGAACGAAGAGGACAGAACCTCGCATAGGAGATGGTGAGTATGTTTTTTTTCACAGGTCCCCTATGGATACTTCACCGGACAAGTGGACCGATGCAACAGGTTACATAGGTGAGTATGTGTACCTGTGTGTGTGTGTATGTATGTTTAATCAACTTATACTGTCACGGTGTGTGTGTCCTGTGTTTTTTTAAACTTTTTTTTACAGGTGAACTACAGGTACTAGTGGGCCCTTAATGCCCTGCATGCTGGTACTTGTGGTTCTCCAAGTACCAGCATGTGGGGCAGGCTAGCTGGGGCTTGCAGTTCTACTTGTAATGACAATGTTTGATATTCTTTATTTACACCACACCACACAATCAACCCGCCACCCACCGCCACCAGGGGTGGCGGGGATAGCCCCGGGCTATCAGCCTGGGCCTGGGGTGCCCTGGAGAGGGTGACCCCTTTATTAGGGGGTCCCCAGCTCTCCAGGGATCCCCGGCCTGGGCTGACTAGCGGTCAGGGCTGATGCTGCGGCTGGGGGGCCCGGTGAAAGGGCTCCCCTGGCTGTGGCATCAGTCCCCCGCTAGAAAAAGTCCAGTGCTGGTTCTGGAACATACAGGGGAACCCTACTCATTTTTTTCCCCTGTATTTCCAGAACCAGGACCGGATCAGAGCCCAGAGCTGGTTGCGCAGAATACAGGGGACCCCTACGTCGTTTGTCCCCCGTATTTTGGCAACCAGCGCTGGTTCTGACTAGCCCGGTGCTGGTTGTGCTTAAGTACAGGGGACCCCTATGTCATTTGTCCCCTGTATTTAAGCACACCTAGCACTGGGTCACTAATGCCTGGGGCTGGTTGCTCTTTTTTTTGGGGGGGACGCCATTTTTTTCTTTTTTAACACAGGTTTTTTTTTTTTTTTTACCACAGCAGCACAGACAGGTCTCACGGACCCGTCAGTGCTCTGTGTCAATGACACAGATGCAAGTAGCACGGATCTCCTGGTCCGTGCGTGCATCTGTGTCATTGAAATAAACAGCAGCACAGACGGGTCTCACTGACCCATCTGTGCTCTGTGTCACTGTCAATCACACAGATGCATGTAGCCCAGAGCTGGTTGCGTAGAATACGGGTGACCCCTACATCATTTGTCCCCCGTATTTTGGCAACCAGCGCTGGTTCTGACTAGCCCGGTGCTGGTTGTGCTTAAGTACAGGGGACCCCTACATCGTTTGTCCCCTGTATTTAAGCACACCCAGCACTGGGTTACTAATGCCTGGGGCTGGTTGCTCTTTTTTGGGGGGGTGCACGCCATTTTTTTCTTTTTTTACACAGGTTTTTTTTTTTTTTTTACCACAGCAGCACAGACGGGTCTCACGGACCTGTTATTGCTCTGTGCCAATCACACAGATGCATGTAGCACGGATCTCCCAGGTTCGTGCTACATGCAAATGGGCACCATAATGCTGAATGGCTTCCTGTCTGCCACTGCAGTGCCACTCCTAGATGGGCCACGTGTTTGTGCCGCCAACTTGTGTCGCTTAGCATAGTCATCCAGCTACCTCGGTGCAACCTTTTGGCCTAAAAACAATATTGTGAGGTGTGAGGTGTTCAGAATAGAGTGGAAATGAGTGGAAATGAATGTTATTGGGGTTATTAATAGCGTAGGAACAAAAAAAGGCCGATTTTATGTGATTTTAGCGGGTTTTTTTATTTTTTAAGAAAAAATCCAGATCCAAAACACAAAACCCAGAACCCAAAACATGGAAGGGTGGTTTTGGCAAAACCAATCCAGATCCAAAACACGAAGAAAGATCCAGATCCAAAACCAAAACACAAACCACGAAAAGTGGCCAGTGCACACCCCTAATATCTATAAGTGGATACCAGCCTTTAAAAACATATCAACCTCAAAATATACTGTAAAATTTCTTATCAAGGCCTAATGAAGAATAATATAGATTGAGTGTATATATATATATATATATAAAAATGTACACATTTATTTAGGACATAAAATATATAAACACATATAAAAGAAGATATTAATAATACAAGGTAAATTTCAGTATTGCTGGATAAGATAAATAAAGTGCATGAAGATAGATTTTATGCATAGAGGATCACAATGTCAGGTAGGGTACAGGCTCCAAATGCGTTTCGTAACCAGCGGACTTGAAGAAGTCACGGAATTGTGTGCTCATTGGAATACTCAAGTGCAAAATAGATATTAGGGAAAATTTCAGAGTTACACTGGCGTTACTGGTTATATCCTCAGCTGATATTGATTGAATTGTCCCCTTCTATCTCTGTCTCCAACAGGTAATTAGCAATTGTTATCTGAAGTCTGCTGGAGAACATTACTCCTGATGTGCTGCTTCATTTGAATTATATATTTAGGTAATCAGCAATTGTTATCTGAAGTCTTCCGCAGAACATTACTCCTGATGAGCTGCTTTATTTGAATTATATATTTAAGTAATCAGAAATTATCTGAAGTCTGCTGTTGCCTTATAATATCTTATTTTATATAAATTGCCATAAGTACTACTGTATCTCCAGTCTTCTGATTGAGTGTAGGCATGATCATGATTGATCTAAAGTTCTAAATGTTTGGTATGTGCTACATGTTTGTTTAAGCCATTGTATTGCTGGGTCTGTATTGGCTGGCCAGTGGGGGGTTGTTATTAATTAGGGTGTACACTTGGCTACATCTCTACTTAAATATCATTCACTAGGCTGTTAGCCTTGGCTGTAGTTAGCAGATTCATAAGTGCAGATTTCACAAGTGCAAAATAGATTTTAGGGAAAATTTCAGCATTAGACTGGCGTTAAACCAAAGAAAAACAGGAGAACTTTTCATCAAACAAAACTAAACTGCAATCAATGCTGCATGTGGACACATATGGAGCATCAAGTGTGAGTTCACTACCTCTTCACAACAAATATCTGCTGCCTGCATAACCAGGACATGCAACACTGAACTCCTTGTTTGATCATTGCAAAGATATTACGTCACTTGCTACTATTTGTGCTGCCTCTCTTTTTCACTACAACCTAATTCTTATTTGTACCAAAGCCAAGCAACCTCTATAACCTTGCATATATGGTCTAATTTACCATTACTTTTTGCCTAGCCTCACAACTTGGAACTTCTTTTTTGTATTACTCATTTTCAAAACCGATTAAAAATTTCATATATTCCCATCAATAAAAATTAATAAAGAAATAAAGAAACTTTTGTCATGAAGCTTACAAATTCTCCAACAGTGTTCTTTCACCAGAATTCTTATAAAACCTTAAATACTGTTGTTCTCATACTATTCCTACTTCCAGTTTTTCTCCCCCCTTCTTACCTGATCCACACCATGACCATGTATTCTTCAAATTCTCACTTTACTCAGTGCCTACCTAGGGCCTAATGTTGGCCCACTGCGCATGCACACGATGGACCCGGCTCCATCGTGCACATGCGCGAGACCCGGATAGCGACAGGCAAGCCGTCGCTATGGGTCTCGCTACAAAGGGGGCGTGCTGTCGATGTTGAGTGACAGCACGCCTCCTTTGGAGGGCGTGCCGGGGGCATGGCTGCCCAGATGGAGGCATTCCCACGGGAACGCCTATCGTCTGGGGCCGGCCCCACTGACATCCCAAGTGATGTCAGTGGGAGTGCTCTTGGCTCTGAGAGAGCCGAAAGCTCTCCAGGGGCTTGCGGCAATGAGACCCTACCACAAGGGTCTCATCACAAGCCCGATGGTCACGATGGTCTTGACCATCGTGACCATCTTCCTGGCCGCTCGCTATAGCTGTGGGTGGTCACCCACAGCTATACGAGCGGTCAGGAGGCCACTCTAAAAATGAAGAGGAACCGCCCTGATTCAGAGCGAGCACGCTGTCAGATCATCTGGTTCTGAATCAGGGTTCCTAATCCTTTATTCTGCCCCCTGTTCCCACCTCTATCCTTCCCTCCTATTCTTCTCCACTTCTTCCTCCCCTTCTCTCCCCTCCTCTGTCTGTATTCCTCCGGTCTGCTTACCTCCTTCTCCTCTCCTGTTACTCCACTTTCATTCTATTCTCCCCCACAATGGTCCTACTACCCAACCAATAAACTCAGCACCCACCCTCCTCTCCCTATCACCTCACCACACCTTCATCTACATCACACTAATCTCCCTCCCTTTCCTACAAATGCATCCCACCTCTCTTACCTACTGATTAGTTCTTCCACTGCTGCCTCCAAGATTTCACCCAAGCTGGTGATTCCACCCTTCCTCTGGAACTCTCTCCCCATCTGACTCTCCACCTCTCTACAAATCTTCAAACAGGCTTTCAAGACTCACTACTTCAAAGCCTTCCAGCTGTCATCCTAACCTGCTGCTTACATGCTTCTTCCTCACTGTCTACCCTATCTGTGTTTTCTGTCTATCTCCCCCCTTATAGAATGTAAGCTTACAAGCAGGGCCCTCTTCCCTTATGTGCTTTTCCTTCCCTCACTCATATGATCATCTGCTCAAAACTCTCCACAAGGGCATTTAATATGTGGTTGTTTATGTCCTGCTGCTTTTTTGAGTGTTATGATCACTGCTGCAATGTTTATAAAAAAATTTCTTATTCTGTATGGTCTTGTACTGTTAGTTGCTGGTTTACAAGTTTGCTCATTTGTTAATGTACTTTGTGAGGTGCTGTGGAACCCTTGTGGTGCCATATAAATAAAGGATAATAATAATAATAATAATAATAATAATAATAATAATAATAATAAACCACACATGCAGTCTATGCAACTGAGGTTTCAGCAGTTATGTGGCTCTAACAACCAACTCAGTGCCTACAATCTTCCCATTCGATCACTACAAACAATCACATTGGCTTCCAACATCCTTCTCACTCCATACATTTATCTCATTTAGAATACATGTTCAGCTCCCTTATTTTTAAAACTATCATACTCTGTCTATGCATGTACACTATCTTCCCCTATATGCCTCCATGCTGCTATATATTCCCCAATCCCTACTGCAGTTTGGTCTCCCAACTGTAATAGTCTGTGTTCCCTCATCCGCACCAATGTTTTTCCCCAGCTGCTCCACCCTGCATCCGTGCTTTCTCCACAGCTACGTTGCTGTCTTTCTCTGATCAGTGGCACTCTTTCTTCCTTTATCTGCACTATTCTGGTCCCCCTAACCGTGCAACTGTAAAAAATTAAATGAATAGTACTGATGCACTGTCAATCCAGCAGCTGGTAAAGGGATTGTCAGTCCCAACAGAAACAGTGAAAAAATATATGTAGTACAGATACCAGCACTAAGTACTTACAGAAATCACAGTAATGAAATAAAATAATATAATACACTAAGATGGATGGTTTGCAGCTAAACATCCAGATACATTTAATTAATAAAAAAAAGTAATACACTAAAAACGTTGCATGTAGTGCATCAATAAATTCACATTTAGATGTCAATACAAAAGAACCAGTTGGAATGCAGATCTTGCAAATACTAACAATTCCCAAATTATGAATACTGGGATTAAGGACTCCCTCCTTAGGACTCCCACAAGTGATGTCAGTGGGAGAGCTTTCAGATCTGTTTGAGCCAAAAGCTCTCTGGGGCTTAGGGCCAAGAGACCCTACCACAAGTGTCTTGTCGCAAGCCCGATGGTTGCGATGGTCTTGACCATCGTGACCATCTTCCTGGCCACTCGCTATAGCTGTGGGTGGTCACCCACAGCAATACGAGCGGTCAGGAGGCCACTCTAAAAATGAAGAGGAACGGCCCTGATTCAGAGCGAGCACGCTTATCAGACCGTCCGGCTCTGAATCAGGGTTCCTAATCCTTTATTCTGCCCCCTGTTCCCACCTCTATCCTTCCCTCCTATTCTTCTAAACTTCTTCCTCCCCTTCTCTCCCCTCCTCTGTCTGTATTCCTCCGGTCTGCTTACCTCCTTCTCCTCTCCTGTTACTCCACTTTCATTCTTTTCTCCCCCACAATGGTCCTACTACCCAACCAATAAACTCAGCACCCACCCTCCTCTCCCTATCACTTCACCACACCTTCATCTACATCACACTTATCTCCCTCCCTTTCCTACAAATGCATCCCACCTCTCTTACCTACTGATTAGTTCTTCCACTGCTGCCTCCAAGATTTCACCAAAGCTGGTCCCTTCCTCTGGAACTCTCTCCCCATCTGACTCTCCACCTCTCTACAAATCTTCAAACGGGCTTTCAAGACTCACTACTTCAAAGCCTTCCAGCTGTCATCCTAACCTGCTGCTTACATGCTTCTTCCTCACTGTCTACCATATCTGTGTTTTCTGTCTATCTCCCCCCTTATAGAATACTAACAATTCCTAAATTATAAATACTGGGATTAGGACTCCCTCCTTAGGACTCCCACAAGTGATGTCAGTAGGAGAGCTTTTGGCTCTGTTTGAGCCAAAAGCTCTCTGGGGCTTGCGGCCACGAGACCCTACCACAAGGGTCTTGTTGCAAGCCAGATGGTCGCGATGGCCTTGACCATTGCAACCATCATCCTGGCTGCTTGCATTAGCTGTGGGTGGTAACCCACAGCAATGCGAGCGGCCAGGAGGCCGCTCCATGAAAAAAAAAGACACCCTGATTCAGAGTGAGCGCTCTGTCAGAGCGTCCAGCTCTGAATCAGGGCCTGTTTTCCAAAATTTCCTTACAGCATCCTTTGTGCCATTCATAAGGTTTAGTGAGATGAAAACATCCAGGTTTCTTATGGCGCCGCAATCCTTGCCAGGGAGGTTATGTGAAAAGTCCAAGTACACCCAGTGAGTTGGGGAATTTGCAGAAATAGCCCTCTCAATGCATTTCACTGGTGTATTATCCCCCAGCTTCATAAGGAGTATAGGTGCAACTCTGTCTTCCTCCCTATCCACACCAATCTGTATTCCCCAATCCCTACTGCTGTGTGGTCTCCAAACTGTGCTAGTCTGTGTTCTGTCATCCACACCAATCTGTCTTTCTCCATCCACACCGCCCTGCATCTGTGCCACTTTGTTTCCTTCTGCACCACTGCCTTCCCCTAAGCCACGCCACTCTGTCTTCCTTATCTCTGTAGCTTTCTTCCTCCATCTGCACCACTATGTCCCCCCAACTGTGGAACTCTGTCTCCTCCCCCCACCCATACTACTCTGTCTTCCTAACCATCCACACCAATCTTTATTCCCCAATCCCTACTGATGTGTGTTCTCTCATTTGTGTTAGTCTGTATTCCCTTATCCACACCAATCTGTCTTTACCCATCAGCACTGCTCTGTCTTCCCATGTTCATTCCACTCTTTACCCCCATCCATGTTGCTGTCCCCCCAAACTGTGCCACTCTGTTTCCCCCATCCACACCTCTGTTTTCCACCCATCTGCATTACTTTTTTCCTCCACCCTATCTGCACCACTGTTTTTCACCCATCTGCATAACTTTAGCTACCTCCCTATCTATACTGCTTAATATTACCTCCTCTACATGCCTTTCTGTCTCACTTATTAACGCTGCTCTGTCTCCTCCCCCATCCACACCACTTTTATCCCTTGTGCACAGCTCTATTTTCTGCTTGGACTTCAGTTGCATAGACTGCATGTGTGTATTCCAATGAGCTTAGAAGCTCCACCATCTTGTGAGTGACAGCAATCTTATTCTGTGAGAGTGCTGAATCTGCAGTTAACCACAGAGTGTGATGCCATACCATATCTGTATTGCAGGCACAGAAACAGACAAATCACAAGTGCACAACTCCAAATTACTGATTATATATAAATACATTACATAATAAAATTTTGCAATCAATAGAGGTTTTAGCATAATCATGGCCAAGGTTATAGGCCTACCCACCATATCCAGGTAACCTCTGTAGGGTAGGTCCCTAACATACTAGGGTTCAAATTCAGAGCACAGGACACCCGTAAATCGGCACAGTCGAGTCACCCCAGGACATCGCTATAATGAGAAAAGTGAAGTGTGAAATAAGAAAGGTAGGAGCAGCTATGGCTGCATAGAAAGGTAAAAATACAAATATAATAACAAACAGTGGCCCTCATTCAGACCCACTCGCAAGCGGGCGCACGTACGTTAGGCGTACGTACAAAAATATTTAAATTCAATGGCTCGCTCGTATTTTCGTTCGCATCTAAAATTCCTCCCTAAACTCAGGCGACCCCTCCTCTAACTAACGAGCATGCGAAATAGCGAGCGTACATCCCCGAAATGGCTTGAAGGGAACGCACGCACAAGTGAAACCGGAAGTGGCCTTGTCAGATGTTGATTACCTGCTCCTTTATTCAGCCTACCTCCCTCAATCGTATCATGCCAATCAATGTATCAATTAGCTCAATTTTTTTTTTTTTTTCAACACAATGCAAGAAACTTTACTCTTGTCCGTGTTTGTGTTTACCCGCAGAATACGTACGGATGGAACATTCGCTTTTATTGTTCAAAAAACATGTGAACCACAATTAAACAATTGTTCTATTGCTGTGGATCCCCGCATATTTTCCGGGGTTCATTTCTTTATTTAAATTTGCAAACGCATGTCACTGCATCAAGCCTATCATAACTCTCCAGAGATTTCTGGCCCTGTAGAACACATGACTCATACACTAACCAATAAAATTGGTCCTGTTAATTTCCAAAATACATTAGCCAATCAGAAATTTTGGCCACACTTTATAAAAAAATGTTTTGTATGAAAAACTCCATTGCCATCATGAGAGCCTCCGCATTCACCAGGCGCGAGCTGCTGGTGCTTACGGAGGTGATGGATAGGCGGATCACCAGCCAGCCTCCACCCATCACCAACCGGCAGAAGCGCTCCGCGTATGCGGAGGCACGGTCCCGCCTGCGGTCGATGGGTTCACGCCGCAACATCGGGCAGCTTGAGCGCAGGTGGTCAGACCTGCAACGGCGAACGCCCCGCTTGCTGGCATGCTTTCGCATGCAGATCGTTGAAAGTAAGTGTTATGTATTGTGGTTTTCATGTTTGTGTTTGTGGGGCAAACTGCGTGTGCATGTTTTCCTTCTGTCCTATTAATTATTTGACCTCATATCTGCGTGTGCATGTTTTCATGTCTGTCCTATTAATTATTTGTCCTCATATCTGCGTGTGCATGTTTTCCTGTCTGTCCTATTAATTATTTGTCCTCATATCTGCGTGTGCATGTTTTCCTGTCTGTCCTATTAATTATTTGTCCTCATATCTGCGTGTGCATGTTTTCCTGTCTGTCCTATTAATTATTTGTCCTCATATCTGCGTGTGCATGTTTTCCTGTCTGTCCTATTAATTATTTGTCCTCATATCTGCGTGTGCATGTTTTCCTGTCTGTCCTATTAATTATTTGTCCTCATATCTGCATGTGCATGTTTTCCTGTCTGTCCTATTAATTATTTGTCCTCATATCAGCATGTGCTTGTTTTCCCTCTATTTCTGTTTTTTTCATTCTACTCCTTTTTGCATGTTTTTTGTTGCTGGTTTTTTTTTTTTAATTTGGGCCCCGGATTTGCCCAGAAACTAACCTCAATTTGTTTGACATATTTTAGGAGGACAGCCAAGACTACGCCATCACCGTCCGGCCAGACGGCGTTCCCGGCCACTATCCCCAACCCCCTGCCAACACTCCACCCCAAATATTTCCCCTATACCCCACTCCTCCCCAGCCTTCCCAGACCCTCTCCCGGAACTGTCGGGCCTCCTTCCCCTCCGTCCCACTTCCCCCTCTCCTCCACCCACCCCTCTTCCAATTACCCCCTCCCCGGAGTCCATCATTACCCCTCCCCATTCTTTGGGGAATGAAGGCTCCTCCGAGGAGGAACATGGAGGGACTTCCGGAGCTCCCGTTTTGGCTCCCGGTATGTTTTTCTTTCTCATTTTTTTTAACCACAAACTGTTTGTATGTAATCATGTGTCGTGCCTTTATTCGTGCTTGTTTGGTTTACTTTTGTTGATTTAGCAGTTTGCCTTTACCTCTTCCTGCTGATTTCAACATACACATATCACACCTGTGTGAATTTGTACATAGGCCTTGTATTTTTGCCAGCACCCCCTTTTTGTTTTTTTTTGTTTTTTTTTCGGTTTAGGAGTGATTTCGTTGTGTTTTTGTTTTTTTAATGTGGATTCCCTATTGTTTTATTAATCCACACACTTTTCTCACCCACAGAGGAACAGAGGCGTCGTCAAGAGGTGGAGGATTGTGTTGGCCAGATGCGGCAACATGTAATTGGCCTTCTTGTGGCCCTTGACCGGCTGTCTGGCATCCTTCGCCAGTAGTTTTTTTTTTTTTATTCGATTTGTAAATAAATTTTGTAGTTCTAATATACGTTCTGGCTCATTCTTTTTTTCTAAAACACAAATAGTTTTCCCTGACATAAGTAGACTGTTCCTGCACGGATTTCCATTTTTTAAAAGTTAGATTGTATTTTGTATTTGTATGTTAAACAGCCACAAGAAACACATAACAGTAACAATGTCATTTCCCTTTTTGGGTGTAGTGTCAATTAGATATTTCGCCATTTTACAGGTTCCTAGTTGGTGTGCAAGCTGCTTAGGCCAATCTTCAAAATCCAAAGGTTTGGACAGGCTTCCTTTTGGTGTGGGTTGGGAACCTGCAAACATATTTCAGTTTACATCAACTGGTGTCAGTACTGGATTACCCCTTAGTCAATTGTAAGGTGTGTTAACCTGGTTCCACTTGCTGTTAACGTCCAAAAAAAGGAAGACCATTTCACTCTCCAAACATTTATTCACAACTTAAATGAGAAATCAAAGTGGTCAGTCCCAAAACCAAAAAACAGTGATAATCTCAAATACAACACATACAAATAAAATATTTAATTTAAAAAAACAATCAAGAACTGGTTGACGAAGGACCATGCCAACATGATTCCACAAACATGGCGTTGCGATATGGGTTCCAGAATATATGGACAAAATCACCAGATCCAGGTTTGGTAAGGGTAGCAGGAAGTAGTGAGCGTTGGAGTGGCAAAGATTATGTGAACAAACAGAAGATGTTGAAAAAATAAAAATAAATTAGATGTTCGCAAACAAACACAAACACATTAGGTATAAACACTGTAGTTTGGGTCAAACTTACCTAAAAAATCTGGCCACCACATCATCGCGTATGGCCCCCCCACATACTGACCTCCGACCAACCTCGGGGGGCCATCCTCAGGTAAGGCATCCTCTGGCTGCATTGGGACACCACTCCTTATGGCGATGTTGTGAAATATCCAACACAGGACCACAATTTTCGACACCATATCCGGCAAATACATGAGCTCACCACCAGAGCGGTGGAGGCATCTGAATCGGCCTTTTAAAAGGCCGATACAGCGCTCCACCACTTGCCTGGTGGCTGTAAGTGCGGAATTATACTCACTTTGTGGGCCTGGTGTGGGAGCCAAATAAGGAGTGAGCAGCCAGGACATGCAAGGGTATCCACTGTCTCCTGTGAAAAATAAGAGACAACATCAGGAACACTGTGTATCAAGCTTAACATTGTTATGTACTAAAGGTCTCCACTTACCCAGAAGCCACGCATCACCAGCTTGTAGGTTGGTTAATTTCTGCCATATCCCTGATTGCCGGATGACGAAGGAGTCATGTGCACTTCCTGGTAACTTAGCATTCAGGGACAGGATCTGGAGGGAGGCATCACATACCACCATTACATTCAGGGAGTGATAGTGTTTCCTGTTTCTAAATATTGCCTCCAGCCGTGCTGGAGGCTGAAGTGGTATGTGAGTACCATCCACAACCCCGATGATGTGTGGGAAGCCAGCTATTTGGTAAAAATTGGCCTTGGCCACACTAAGGGCACCCATATCCAAAGGCATTTGAATAAAATGATGGAGGTGCTTGAAAAGTGCCTCCATCACTGCCCTCAGGATCCGGGAAAAGGAGGATTGGGAGATGCCCGCCACTATTCCCACCGTTGTTTGAAACGATCCTGAGGCACAGAAATGTAACACCGCCATAAATTGCGTCAGTGGTGGTATTGCTGTTGGACTGTCAATTTGGCGCTCAAGATCACTTTCTATTAATGAGAGAGTGTCTATGATGATTTTGGGAGGTAGACGGTAGCGTCTTAAAACCTCATCATCGGGCATTCCAAAAAGGGTGACACGTGTTCGAAATATCTGGGGCCTTGCATGCCTACGATGCCTACGCCTGGGATTAGATTGAGGTTGGTCGGCTTCCGGGAGCATGGCCAGAACAATCCTCCCCAGATCAACCTGAAATTCCAAAATTTTAAAGTAAGGCTTTTGACCCACCCCAAAACTATATTAAAACAACTTAGCTTGATGATAGCATCCATTGCTGCTTACATGCCGGGGTATTGTCATGATACGTCCAAACTGAAAATAAACAACAAAATTACTTGACACATTTCACTCTGTGCATTTTTGTGGATACATTTTGTGCTAGACCAAAGTTCAAATATGCCAAACACCCATTTAGCAAAACCGCAAAGCGACATTTAACACAGTACATCAAAACGGGTCGAAATGTTGGCTCAAAAAGCGAAAGCTAAACCATCAAAAAGTTAGAATGATTATTAAGCTGTTTAAAATGTGCTAATTAGTTCGCTAATACAAGTCACAAGAGTAACTACTAAAAATGCGCTAATTAGTTCGCTAATACAAGTCACAAGAGTAACTACTAAAAATGCGCTAATTAGTTCGCTAATACAAGTCACAAGAGTAACTACTAAAAATGCGCTAATTAGTTCGCTAATACAAGTCACAAGAGTAACTACTAAAAATGCGCTAATTAGTTCGCTAATACAAGTCACAAGAGTAACTACTAAAAATGCGCTAATTAGTTCGCTAATACAAGTCACAAGAGTAACTACTAAAAATGCGCTAATTAGTTCGCTAATACAAGTCACAAGAGTAACTACTAAAAATGCACTAATTAGTTCGCTAATACAAGATAAAAAATGGACTTACCAAGAGCAAATATCTAAGATGCAAAATCAAAAGGTCTTTGGGGTCGAAAATAAACAAAATCTAAAATAGAATAAATTAGGTATCCAAAAATTACAAAATATACGAAACACAATGAAACAACAATTGAACAAAAGTTAGACTTCACAAAACTTACCAAATCAACAAACGAGGTCCCAAAAATATAAACCAACAAAGATAACGGAAAAAAAAACGCAAATCTAACCAACAAACGATTCTCCAACCTCCAACTCCTTTCTACACAATCAATACACTCCAGCCAAGATAACCTCCAACAATCCAAAAACGCCACCTCGACTTGAGACACACCAAGCCATAAATAGTGTTTCGTTTCCCGCACAAATTAAGGAGGGATCATAGGGCCGCACAATCAATGAAGCGGCCGCAAAATAAGGACGCATGTATAAATACGTCATGAAAACACATTCAAATTCTGGTGTATTTCTTGTTTGGACCGCAGACATGGCGACAGACCAGGGAAAAAATGCCCAAGAGTCAGGCGGTAAGTCTTTCATGCATTTTCTATCAACGATTAATTTGAACCATAAGATGAGGCAAGTTGTGATTTTGTGAATTCTGTAAATTTACACAAATAGGTGAGGAGGATGACATGGAAGAGGCTGCTGGGCCCAGTATTCCGGCCAAAGCGGCCAAAAAAAAAAGGCAGCCACATTTCACAAGAAAGGAGATGGAGGTTTTGATCCAGAAGTGTGTGGACATCCTGCCACAGGCAGACAGGAATATGAGTCTAAGCCAGAAATGGAGAATGTGGGAAGAGGTAGCCATTGCTGTCAATACGGTGGGTGATTATGTCCATCTAGCCCGGGATGTCAAACGGCGGTAAGTAAACCCTTGCCCCCCCTAAAAACAAACCCCATTTTAAACCAAAGGATAATGGCTTCCATTTTTTCCCACAGATGGGGCGACTTCAAATATCGCCTAAAGCAAAAACTCGCGGACAGGGCTAGGCATGCAAGGGGGACAGGTGGGGGTCCCACCCCTGTGTCATTGGAGTTGACGGATTTAGAAGAGCTGGCACAGGGGTGTGTGCAGCCTGTGGAGGTGTTTGGCGTGTCCAACATGGATACGGACATGCCAGACTTTGCGGCTCCTCATGTTGGCCCAGGTAAGTATTGTGATGTCACCAACTCTGAAATGCTATTGTGCCAATATGTAGATTCTAATGTGACTCTTTTCTCATTTTTCCAACAGAGACAAAGGCGGATGAGTCTGCTCCAGAGGGAAGCCTTGGCCGCAGAATTTCTGCTGGCTCTGCAGGGGAGGAACCAGTACATCCGGCTGAGGACCCTGCAGAAGCCAGTCCAGGGCGTGCCCCCTCGCAGGCAGTGGGCCTCCTCACAGAACTCAATTTCAAATCGGATTTCCATACGGAGATTCTGCAGAGGATGGACGCCAGTCTGATACGGGTGGCTGAGGCCCTGGAGCAAAATGCTGCGGCCAACGTGACCATTGGTCAGGCCCTGGCGGAAAATACCAGGGCCAACATCCAAATCGCCGATGCCCTGGAGCAGCTCGTTCGCCAGCACATGGTGGAGCCGACCTCCCTTCCTGCCGGAACATCAGGATCCTCCACCTCTGGCACAACATCAGCCAATCCTCCAAATGTGCCTAGCCCTGTGCCTAGTCCAGAGGCCACAACATCTGCCTCTGGACAGGCCAGCCCGATGGCATCCCGGACCCGGTCTGGCGCCCACCCTCCCCCATCCAAACGGGTGAAAAAACGGTGACAGCAATGGCGACTTTTCCCACACTCCTTCTGTGCTTGGCTCATATTCCTTTCTGGTCAAAACTTCCCTCTCCTTTCTTGTGAAATGTTTTTAAGTTATTTTTGTACGTTTATGTTATCAGTTATTGTTTTTTTTTTGATAAAAAGTATCTTTGGCAGAAAAACTAAAAAAAAATATTATGCCAATTGGTTTGTGTTTAAACAATAAATTTATGAAAAAAATCTGACATTGTATTGTGACATTATTGGACAAATGGGTTACATTTAATCCTGGCCCTAAAGGCAAAAAAGGACACCAAAAACCATTTCATTTGTCTAAAAAAAAGGCCTCTTGAAGGAACATTTAAAAAAACACATAACGATGCAAATTGCACATTAAAAAAAAAAAGGGGGAGCTAATTAAAACATGATGACATTATTGTCACAATAGGCCATAAACAACAAATTGAGGCCAAAAAAAACCCCCAAAAATGTACGCCAATTGATTGTGTAATCCTGACATTAGCAGGTATGATTTCCACCTGCGTACGTTTTTGTGCTATCCCAATAAACTGCTTTCCAAACACATACCAAGCCGGTTTTCAATACAACACTAATTGCTTTTGTGACCACCCGCGATTAATCGCTGCAACATCGTGGAGTCCCGGGACGGAGGAGAAGGCCATCGCCAATGTGGTCGAGTAATCCAGACCCTAAACTGTGCGAGCATTTTGAAGGGAAAGAGGATGTTCCAGTGACGTATGTGACGGTCCGAACACATTTTACGCTCGCATCTGCTAATGTATGTACGCCCCAAAAACGCCTCGCCACGCCTGCGTTTTTCCATCTCCACCCCCGTCAACACCCAAAAACGCACTGTTCTGTCAATCACATTTTACATGTCACTTCCTGTACGCTATTTTAGGAATGACAGATAAAAAGCTCGCAATCTGCCGTACGCACATGCGCAGTGTAACACCGACGCATGCGTGGTTAGTCAACATCGGAACGCAACGAGCGTACTGCTGTTTGCGAGTGGCTCTGAATGAGGGCCAGTGTTAAAAATGTGCAAAAAAGGTAGAATGTGTTATAATGTGATGCCCTGAAGCAGACCAACCAAATTAATCCAGGGGACCCACACCCCAAAAATCAACCCAAAGTTGCACTAAAGTATATAACTTGTAGGACTTACCTAAAATTGTGCCTATTACTAGTGTGCATATACAATACCAGACTCCATGCTCTTAAACCAATGGGGTAGGGGTGCTAGTTCAGGCTGAATGCATCTCCTTTCCTTCATGCCTGCAATGAAGTACATTAAATGGAGTGTATATGAATGATTCCTGGACTGCACACCCTGAATATATATAATGGGAGGTTCTACCTGTTGAGACTTTTGTTGTAGGCACAGAAATAGACAAATCACAAATCAGGGGTGATGCTTTGGCTGGGGGGCCCAGTGAAAGGGCTCCCCTGGCTGTGGCATCACCCATCCACTAGAAAGAGTCTGGTGCTGGTTCTGGTAAATACAGGGGGAACCTACACATATTTTCCCCCTGTATTTCCAGAACCAGGGCTGGCTCAGAGCCCAGTGCTGGTTGTGCTGAATACAGGGGACCCCAACATCATTTGTCCCCCATATTCTGGCAGCCAGGTCTGGTTCTCAAAAGCCTGGTGCTGGTTGTGCTTCATACGGCGGACCTCTACATCATTTGTCCCCTGTATTTCCAGAACCAGCACTGACTTTACAAAGCCCAGTGCTGGTTGTTGTTTTTGGGGAGGGGGACATGCCATTTTTTTATTACACAGGTTTTTTTTAAAATAAACACCAAGCACAGATGGATCTCACTGACCCATCCCTGCATCTGTGTTTATTTTTTTTAAACACAGATGCAGGTATTATGGATATTTCAGATCTGAACCTGCATCTGTGTGCTGCTACCTCCCCCTTGTCCTAACGCCTGCTACACCAGCACCTGCACTGCTGCCGCACCACCGCCACTAACGCCCGCTAACATCCCCGGTTCCTGGCTGCAGATAACTCTGGCTAACCCCTACACCCTCTCCCCCACATTCCTGCCACAGCAAACACCAGCTTCCTTCCCCCCGGACCCAGCCCCGCTACCACCCACAAAAGGAAGCCATCTTGCTGCACCCAAGTGAAGCCACAGTGAATACACCTGCTAAAGGCTTCTACTGTGGCTGCACAAGGAATTGAAACCTCTATATATTGGCAGATTTGTGAGGTAATAGTTTAAAAACTGTAACTTTCTCAATTACCTGAACCCCAAAGGGTCCTATTCTGGAAAAATATCTACCTAATAAAACAAACTTGCCCCCTACCCTGAGTTATGCTTTCCTAAAATTCTCCCATAGTGAACAGCAGAAAAGTTGTCCTAATTGAGAATGTCAAAAAAAGTAACAGTTGGAGCTTTAGATTACTCCCAAATCCTCATTTTTCATGTTTTTTTGCCCTGAAATTTTGCACGCAGCATTGAGCAACAGTTCCACCCATACATGCCAAATTTCAGCCCGGTACCTCAAATAGCTTTTGAGGTGTAGCCCTTTAAACACCATTCCCCTCAGCAGAGTAAGATAATAATCCTTTATTCCGACATTTCGGGCCAACCCACGTCTTCAGGGATACATATACAGCAAATACCTCTAAAAACACATCCTTAAATACCCACAGAACTACACACAATAATAGCACATTGTACTCACCTGTCCATCCCCGCCGAGCACTGCGTCATGCTGCCAGCTAGGGTTCAGCTCTCACAGCACAATGACGTCATCTGGCAGGGACTTCCAGCATGAGACAGCACAGAACGCCTGACGCCATTGCTAGGCAACTAAAGCGTCTATTGAAGAAATAAAGATACAAACAAAAATAGTTAAAAGCAGATCGTTATTACAGCAATCATAGTTGTAAGGAATCAGAAATTGGAATAACAAATGGGAATAACATGCCTAATACCATGTACAATGTGCTATTATTGTGTGTAGTTCTGTGGGCATTTAAGGATGTGTTTTTAGAGGTATTTGCTGTATATGTTGGCCCTGAAACGTCGGAAAAAGTATTATTATCTTACTTGAAAAGTATGCTGAGTGCCGCCGTACTTACATCTATGCAGTTGGATTGGCCGTCATCCTAGGAGGGCACTGCAGCCAGCTATTACTTTTGTCCATATAGGAGTGCCGGGCTTGTTCTTGTTCATATATATCTGAACATATATATATATATGTTTATATATATGATATATCTATATCTGTCTATCGATAGATAGATAGATAGATAGATAGATAGATAGATAGATAGATAAGATAGATAGATAGATATTTTTTCCCTTTAGCTTGATTTTCAAATTTTGTTTCCATTGTTTGCTGTTGCTATAATACCAGTCTTACAAATCTAATTTGAATGCATCTAAAAACTTTATTTTGAAAAGGTAATATAACAATCAAAAAGTAATCTCTGATGTTTATTTCCAAAAGGCATAAGCAAATAGATTACACAAATACAAGCCAAGGTAGAATAGATAACGTTCAGTGATATGCATCTAATTGCAGGTTGACAACACAATGAGAAGTTAACACTTTAGTTGACATAAAAATGTCTATTTACTGATATATTTTGTGAATAAAACTACAATGTTCAGATAAATGTGAGTTATCTTTACCTGTAAATATCTCAGTTTCTTCTCAATCTAAACATAACGTAGCAAGGATATGTTCAATATTCCAACAGCGGGGATTCTGGTGGTCAGAATGCAGATGTCAGAATACCAATATTTATGGGAATACTGGCACCGTTATCCCGACTACCAGAATCCTGAAAATAAGTAGCACAGTTGGAAGGAGGGTTAGGGGTTAGGCACTAGGGGTAGGGTTAGGGTTAGAAACTAGGGGGGTGGTTAGGTTTAGACACTGGGGAGGGAGGGTTAGGGTAGGGTTAGGGGTTATTTTAGGTATACTTACCTCAAGCCATTGGGATGGTAACCTAGACGGGATGCCGGCATCAGGATTTTGTCTGACGGGATCCCAAATGCCGGCATCCTTTACCCAGCCTACATAACTCGTTTATCAACTCGCCTCTTCAATGGCTTGCAGTCTACAGTGTATTACTCTGATAGATGGGTATTAATGCAAAAAATAATTGTGTTATCTTCTTGGTTAACCCTGTTGCTGAATAGTGGAAATACTTAAAAATGCAGAAATTATCGCTTCTGCATTATTTCAGTAAAATGCAATTGCTGAATAGAGCTCTTTTTATGATATGAATGAAATAAGTTACCTGAAACATTCCTATAATGCCCAAGAAGTGTTTTGTTTTTTTTGAAAAGGCAAGAAAGTATACATGTGTATTTTTTGTTTTCCAAACACCACCAATAAATATGTTGTGGTTCTTGCTTGTAATTATTCACCATAACAAAACCGCAAAATGCAAGATGCTACACATAGATTTTCATAATAGAATGAAACACATAAAAAAATTAGGGGTGTGCACCGGCCACTTTTTGTGTTTTGTGTTTTGGTTTTGGATCTGGATCTTTCTTCGTGTTTGGGATCTGGAATGGTTTTGCCAAAACCACCCTTCCGTGTTTTGGGTTCTGAGTTTTGTGTTTTGGATCTGTATTTTTTTGAAAAAAAGCATAAAAACAGCTAAAATCACAGAATTTGTAGGTTTTTCTGCTCCTATGCTATTATTAACCTCAATAACCTTAATTTCCACTCATTTCCAGTCTATTCTGAACACCTCACACCTCAAAATAGTGTTTTTATGTCCAAAAGGTTGCACCGAGGTAGCTGGATGACTATGCTAAGCGACACGAGTGGGCGGCACAAACACGTGACCCATCTAGGCGTGATACTGCAGTGGCAGACAGGATGGCAGTTTGAAAAACTAGGCCCCATACTGTACATAATGCAAAGAAAAAAAAGAGGTGCAAGATGGAATTGTCCTTGGGCCCTCCCACCCACCCTTATGTTGTATAAACAGGACATGCACACTTTAAGAAACCAATCATTTCAGCACCAGGGTCTGCCACACAACTGTGGCTGAAATGATTGGTTCGTTTGGGCCCCCAGAAAACAAGCTGGCAATTAATCTGTCCCTGCACAAACTGGCTCTACGGAGGCAAGATGTCATTCTCATCCACCGACTCCTCACCCTCTTCAGTGTTGTGTACATCCTCATCTTTAAAGAGTATTAACTCGTCCCCACTGGAATCCACCACCACAGGTCCCTCTGTACGTTCTGGAGGCTGGTCTCCCTGGAAGAGCTGATAATTCATTTTGATGAACATCATCTTCTCCACATTCTGTGGACGCAACCTCCTACACCTTTCGCTGACAAGGTTCCCGGCTGCACTAAACACTCTTTCGGAGTACACACTGGAGGGGGGGCAACTCAGGTAAAATAGAGCCAGTTTGTACAGGGGCCTCCAAATTGCCTCTTTTTCCTGCCAGTACAGGTATGGACTGTCTGACATGCCTACTTGGATGCTGTGACCGATGTAATCCTCCACCATTCTTTCAATGGTGACAGTATCATATGCAGTGACAGTAGACATGTCAGAAATTGTTGCCAGGTCGTTCAGTCCGGACCAGATGTCCAAACTTGGTCCTGCCTGACCTGCATCACCACCAGCGGGTTGCTTAGGATAGCTAAGTTTTTTCCTGGCAGCCCCAGTTGCGGGAGAAAATGAAGAAGGAGCTGTTGACGTGTCACGTTCCGCTTCAGCTGACAGTGTGTTCACCAGCAGGTCTTTGCACCTCTGCAGGCTTGTGTTGGCCGGAAAGAGAGACACCGCATAGGCTTTAAACCTAGGATCGAGCACGGTGGTCAAAATGTAGTGGTCTGATTTCAACAGATTGACCACCCTGGAATCCTGGCAAAGTGAATGAAGGGCTTCATCCACAAGTCCCACATGCCGAGTGGAATCGCTCTATCTTAGCTCCTCCTTCACTTTCTCCAGCTGCTTCTGCAAAAGCCTGATGAGGGGAATGACCTGACTCAAGCTGGCAGTGTCTGAACTGACTTCACGTGTGGCAAGTTCGAAGGGCTGGAGAACCTTGCACAACATGGAAATCATTATCCATTGCGCTTGAGTCAGGTGCATACCCCCTCCTTTGCCTATGTCATAGGTGGATGTATAGGCTTGTATGGCCTTTTGCTTCTCCTCCATCCTCTGAAGCATGTAGAGGGTTGAGTTCCACCGCGTCACAACCTCTTGCTTCAGGTGATGGCGGGGCAGGTTCAAGAGTGTTTGCTGGTGCTCCAGTTTTCGGCACGCAGTCGCTGAATGGCGAAAGTGGCCAGAAATTTTTCGGGACACCCAAAGCGTCTTCTGCACGCCCCTGTCGCTTTTCAGAAAATTCTGCACCTCCAAGTTTATTGTGTGAGCAAAACATGGGATGTGCTGGAATTTGCCCAGATGTAATGCCCGCACAATATTGGTGGCGTTGTCAGATATCACAAATCCCCAGGAGAGTCTAAGTGGGGTAAGCCACTGGGCGATGATTTCCCTCAGTTTCTCTAAGAGGTTGTCGGCAGTGTGCCTCTTACTGAAACCGGTGATACACAGCGTAGCCTGCCTTGGAACGAGCTGACGTTTCTGAGATGTTGCTACTGGTGACGCTGCTGCTGTTGCTGCGTAAGGTGATACATCTGCCCAGTGGGCTGTCACAGTCATATAGTCCTTAGTCTGCCCTGTTCCACTTGTCCACATGTCTGTGGTTAAGTGGACATTGGGTACAACGGCATTTTTCAGGACACTGAGGACACTTTTTCTGACGTTTCTGTACAGTCTCGGTATCGCCTGCCTAGTGAAGTGGAATCTAGACGGGATTTGGAACCGGGGATACACTACCTCCATCAATTGTCTAAATCCCACTGCACTAATGGTGGATACCGGACGCACGTCTAACACCAACATAGCAGTCAAGGCCTCAGTTATACGTTTTGCTTCAGGATGACTGCTGTCGTACTTCATCCTCCTCGCTAAGGACTGTTGGAGGGTCAATTGTTTAGTAAAAGTAGTGGTGTTCCTACTTCCTCTCTGGGATGATGAACGACTCCCAGCAGCAGCAACAGCAGCAGCGGCAGCAGGAGGCGTAGCAATGCAGGATCTTCCGGAGGAATCCCGGATAGGAGAGTCAGTCATGCCAGTGACATGGCCTCCAGGACTACTTCCGATCCTGACTAAGGAGGAAATTGACGAGGAGGGAGTTGACGGTGTGGTTTGCATACAACAGGACAACGGGATTTAGGTGTCCCTGGACTGCTTACGGTCTTAGCCAAAGTTTCTGAACTTGACAGTAACTTATTATGAACACGCTGCAGGTGCCGTATAAGGGAGGATGTTCCTAGGTGGTTAACGTCCCTACCCCTACTTATTCCACCTTTACATATGGTACATATGGCAAGACAGTTGTTGTCCGGATTTGGATAGAAATATTGCCAGACCAAAGAGGTGGAATGTTTGGTCTTCTGCCCAGGCATGACCGTGATGGGCTTTTTCATCCCACAGACAACAACTATCTCCCCCGGAGCCTGATTTAAACAAACCACATCACCATCAGAATCCTCCTCGCCAACTTCCTCCTCAGCACCAGTATCCTCATCCTGTTGTACTTCAACAGTGACATCTTCAATTTGCATTTCAGCAAGTGGACAGTGGGTGCTCCTTTCAGCACTTGCAGGGGGCATGCAAATGGTGGAAAGAGCCACCTCTTCCCGTCCAGTGCTGGGATGGTCAGGCATCGCAACCACCACCACACTTGGACTCTCCTTGGGGATTTGTGATATCTTCTTAGAAAGCACTGTTCTTCGCTGTGCTTTTGCCAGCTTAACTCTTTTGATTTTTTCAGTGGGAGGAGGGCTTCCATCGTCATGTGAAGCTGAACCACGAGTCATGAACATAGGGATCGACCTTAGCCGTTCCTTGCCACTCCGTGTCGTAAATGGCATATTGGCAAGTTTACGTTTCTCTTCAGATGATTTCAATGTTTTTTTCAAGGTCATTTTCCTGAACTTTGTCATTTGGGATTGTATGTGCCCTCTACTATGACATTGGGCATCGGCCTTGGCAGACGACGTTGATGACATGTTATCGTCTATGTCATGACTACTGGCAGCAGCTTCAGCACTAGGAGGAAGTGGTTCTTGATCTTTCTCTATTTTATTTTTATCGGAGAAAGTTTGGTCCTCCATTTATGTTATATCGATTTGATATATACGTGCGGCTAAACACAGAAAATATTTTTTTATTTTTGCTGGAGAGTAGTGCACTTTGTGGGTTACACCACCCTTTAAGAAATGAGCCAGCCAGCTCTTTACTTATGGGACACAGGCGCACGCTTGGCGCTGCTCCTTTGTTGATGCACGTGCGGCTACTGTGCACACAATTCACAAACACAGAAAAAATATTTTTTTATTTGGTTTGGAGTGTACTTTGGGGGTTACAGCACCCTTTAACGGTCAAGCCAGCCAGCCCTTTACTTATGACACAGGCGCACGCTTGGCACTACTTTGTTGATGCACGTGCGGCTACTGCGCACACAATTCACAAACACAGAAAATATTTTTTTATTTGGTTTGGACTGGAGTGTACTTTGGGGGTTACAGCACCCTTTAACGGTCAAGCCAGCCGGCCCTTTACTTATGACACAGGCGCACGCTTGGCACTACTTTGTTGATGCACATGCGGCTACTGCGCACATAATTCACAAACACAGAAAAAATATTTTGTTATTTGGTTTGGAGTGTACTTTGGGGGTTACAGCACCCTTTAACAGTCAAGCCAGCCGGCCCTTTACTTATGACACAGGCGCACGCTTGGCACTACTTTGTTGATGCACGTGCGGCTACTGCGCACACAATTCACAGACACAGAAAATATTTTGTTATTTGGTTTGGACTGGAGTGTACTTTGGGTGTTACAGCACCCTTTAACGGTCAAGCCAGCCGGCCCTTTACTTATGACACAGGCGCACGCTTGGCACTACTTTGTTGATGCACGTGCGGCTACTGCGCACACAATCCACAAACACAGAAAAAATATTATTTTTTTAGCACTTTGGGGGAGCACCCCTGATGGACAGAGCACCCCCTGGACAACACTACAGCACCCCTTTAGGACTGGGACACTGCACAGGACTTTGGAGTGGACCCAGCCCCTATGGACAACTGACTGCACAACACAGTCCAGCCAGCCCCTATGGACTTTGAAGTAGTGTACACGGCCCCTATTAACAACAGCAGCACAGCACAACACAGCCAGCCCCTATGGACTTTGAAGTAGTGGACACAGCCCCTATGGACAACAGCAGCACAGCGCAGCACAGCACAACACAACACTTCTCTGCACTACACTACACTGCACTACACAGCCCAGCCAGCCCTAACTCCCACCCTCCCTCTTCACTGTCCACAGCCGAGTGAGAAAATGGCGCCGACGCGGGTACCTTATATAGGATCCAAAACCCGCGAGACCCGGAAGGCGGGATGATGACGTTTTGCCTCGATTTCAGATCCGAGTCAGGCGGGAAAAGTCGAGCCTGACTCGGATCTGCCTTGGATCGGTAAATTCTAAACCATTTCTGTAGTATTGGGCTTTCTTGTTTTATTATAACCAAATGTTAACTAATAAATGGGATTCTACTCTTTCAAATGAGTATTATCTTGAGTTTAATGAAGCCAGGATGAGGGAGACCCCTATCTTTCTTTGGACTTCTGAACTTTTTTTGTAGTGTATAGAGTTTTCTGATGATCACTGATATCATGGGATGGGCTAGGGAGGGGGCAAGGTAGCATGTTCCTCTTAGGCTGCTCATCAATAGTGTACCCTTATGATGCCGCATAGGCAGTCTATGTGGCCACATCATAAAAACACACAGCAATCTCAGAGGATATTTTTCATCTTCAGTCTCCTGCCCCTTGAAGTACTGGTGGTCAGCTACATAAAGTGACACCAAACCTATTGCCTACCAGGGGCTGCACACTGCAGCAAAAGGTTGAATGGCCTCTGCCTCCTATGATGTCTCATCCTCATTATGTAGCTGTGCTAAACTAACTATTTTACATGCATATGCTTACAAGCAGCAAAGCTGGTCCCATTCCCAGACCAAACAACTCCAAGCCACCACTTATTTGGGATTAATTCTACATCAAACATTCCACTAGGACTAAGGAAGCAGCCACTGGTAGAACTTATGAGTATTATGTATGGGCAATGCTGATTTAATGTATTGGCAATTATGGCATAATCATGTGGTCACACTTTGTAGCTGTTGTTATCGGTATTATATGACAGTCACTCTGCTGCTCTATATATTGTATGGTGATCACTGCAATACTCTGTCTATTGTATGATGATAACTTGGATGCTTTGTGCATTGAATAGTTATTTTGTCTGTACTTTATGGCAGTCATAGTGATTCTTTCTGTACTGTGTCATGTTTTCTGTCCTATATAGTGGTCAAAATTATGCTTTCTGTACTGTATGGTGGTCAATGTCATGCTCTCTATGTTATGTATCAATCATGGTGATGATTTCTGTACTGTATGTTGGTCACTATTATGTTTTCTATATCACTGTACAGTATATAGTGGTTACAGTGACACTGTCTGTATTGTATGGTGGGCACTATAATGCTCTCTGCACTGTATGGCATTGACTGTTATGCACTCTGTATAGCTTGGAGGCCACTGAGATGTCCTGTGGTGTATTAGGTAGTGTAGTAAGGCAATGATACTCACCTTTAAGACCTGGGACAGTGGGACTTGGACTGAAAGTTTGACTACAGTATGTCTTTTTAAAAGTATATTAAATACATTCTGGGCATCCCAGAACCACAGAATAAAAGAAGTAGGCTTTCTCACTATAATGTAACAATCTGAAAATGTCAGTGTTTAAAGTTATGGCATTTGTTTTCAAACAGGCATTGATAGCTTTACATTTTGTAATATATTTTAAGTAAACAATTAGGGTTGGAGTTTAACACCCACCATTGGTGTGCAGTGGTTTGGGTAGGTTCAATCAGGTGTGCTTCCTTTTTGTTCCTAGGTAAAGAGGTGAAGGCAACCTGACCCTAGACCCAAAAATCACACAGATTTTTCATCAAAAAAACTGGTTTTATTAGATTGGATTACGGAAGTATAGGTGAAGAGGTTGGGTAAAATCCTGATGCTAGCATCCCAGCAGGGTTAGGATACTGACACCTGTTGGTAGGTAACCTAACCCATACACTACCCCTAACCCTCCCTCCATGCACCCTGAACCTAACCTCCCACCCATTGCCTAACCCTAACCCTCCCTGCCTAGTGCTTAAGCCTAACCCTCCCTCCCTAGTCCCTAACCTTAACCCGCTCCCTAGTGCCTAACCACAACCCATAACCCTCACTGTCCCCACAATACTTGCCTATGGGATGCTGGCAGTCAGAATGCCGGTGCCCGGATTCTGACAGTTGTCAGGATTCTGATGCTGATATTCTAAGTGCTGGCATCCTATGTGCCTGGATTGTGACTACATCCCAGGTGAAGTATAGGTTATAACTAAAGTGTGTAGTCTCTCCTAGGATTGAACTTGTTTGTGTGAGCATGGTTTTTGGTAACAAATAACAATTTTACTCATGGATCTGACATCTGGATCCTTTATAACTAAGGGCATGATTCAGAGATGGATGGAAGCTCAGAGCAGCACACAAGCGGCTGTGCAATTCCATCCATGTCAAATGCAAATGCAGCAGGAGGTGTCTTAAGGAAACAGACACGTCCTTGCTGCATCTGCGTGATCCCAGCGCTGTGATCAAGGTCACCATTGGAACAATTGTATTATATTAATTTTACGTCCATTTTACATAATGTTCTAAGTATTATTCCTATGTGCTCAACACAGTTTTGTACCTTTTGTACCCTTTTTTCAGTTGCACTAGTTCCATGGAGCAGAGGGCGTGAAAAAATAATAATTTGGTCTTCTAAAGGTAAAAGGCTCAATAAGCACTATAAGCTATAAAAAACCTGAGTATCTCTAAACAGACTCCATATTATTTATATAGTTCATAGATTAAGTAATAGTATAATAATATGACAGTGTAAACCACGTAAAAAAAATTAATGTGCTCAATGTTTATGTGGATGTTTGGTCAAATAGAGACCCACCACATAACATTTCTGAACCTCTGTGTATTATAATCTTAGTCAGGTTTCTTTCAAGAGCCTTTTGTCTGCATTTAATTGATGTATAGCTTGTGACATCTCTGTTCAAATACTGTAGAGGACAAAAGCATAGCAGGCAGCATGTTAATATTTTCATTTCCTTTTCAAAATGAGTGGCTATCCTGAAAAGATTAATGAAAATTGAAGCAGCTTTGTTTAGTGCTTGGTTTTCAGAGTAACGTACTTTTTTCACCTCCTCGATCAAAAAGAATGATAGTATAGGTGTGTATTGCTGTTTATGTTACTTCTTAGGACTGACCTTCATTCACAGCTATTTTCCTTGAGAATGTTTTCTGAATAAATATAATGCTTGACATGAAGCTTGAGACACAGTTTCCCCAATGACACCAGGCACATTGTGCTTATTATTTAGGAAGAACTTACTAAAGTTATCTTATTTTCAACTTGTTGTATCACACAATTATATGACCTGGACGTTTGTTAATAAATTATATTATTGAGCAGAACAAATATCTTTTATAGGTCTGCTAGTTTACATAGATGACATAACAGAGCTAATTACAGAAAAATAATGAAAAATAATAATTTACTCTCTTTGTTTCTGGGCCTTCTAGAAATGAGGTTGATTCACTAGGATGTTATCTAATCCAGATTCTGTGCCATGTATTTGGTATTAGATGTTGGCTCCAATGCTGCCTGGGTTCTCTATCTTTCGCTTTTTCCTCCTTTAACTCCTCCCACTCTTTTTATCCTCCTCTCTCTCCCCCTCTTACTCCTCTCTTTCCTCTCATGTCTATTTCTCTTATCAGCTCTTGATTTTTTTACAGTATATAGATAATCCTTACCATTACCTTTTTTTTTTGCTATTGTACTTCTTGACACATCCTTAATGTTTCTCCTTTATAGAGGTTTTTCTTTCTGTGTGTGGCCTGTGCATCCCTGTGTGCCTTTTTAAGTTTTTCTATACTGTTATACATTTTTGGCTATTATGATGTTGTTCTTGGTTTAAGTTATTTAGGAATCTCTGAGTTTCATTGATGAGGCAGCATGTGATGTGTAAGTATGGGAAATGACAGAAGTGTTGGGAGACTTTAGATGTGTCTTATGCCAAAATAATATGACCATAACATCATTGACACATGTGGAAGGTATCAGAGTTTATACCAACTGTCACATGCCAAGGGGTTGACATTTTTATCACTTTTCGGATATACTGTACAATGTCTCCCAATAGCACATTTTGTGGTTGAATAGTCAGGGTTTCAGACATAACGTCTAGCACTGGAAAAAGGATTTGCTCCTAAAAAGGATCTGCTTGGATGCTGTTTAGGTAGAGCAGTTGTGTTGTACATTATGATTTAGGGTGATGAGTATGGGATGCCGATGCTCGGGACCCGGCTGACAGAATCCTGACATTTGTCTGTAAGTATTCTAACCCTTCCCTAACCCCAAACCCTTCCCCCCTGGTGCCTGACCCTAACCCCTCCTTTAGTGCCAAAACCTAACCTCCCCCTCCCCGCACCCTAAATCTAACCCTTCACTCTTATTGCCTAGCCCTAACCCTCCCCCTAGTGCTTAACCTAAACCTTAACCCTGCTACTTAACTTTTGGGATTCCGGTGGTTGGGATGCTGGCACTGGGATTCTGACAAGTGTTGGGATTCTGGCACCAGCATTCTGAGTCCCAGAATTGTCAAGATATTGACTGAATCCTGATTTAGGCCCATAGCTAGTGCCATGCAAGAGTCATAAATGTATTATTAATTTAATTCTGAAAGTAACATCATGCAGCAAAGATTTGTTAACCACTCAGGCCCAGATACAGATCCTTGCAAGTGTTAGAATTTCATCAACACCTGTTTTTTAAATCTTCCTGGTTTGACTTTATTTACAATTATTATGCTAGATATAGGAAAACATCATTAATCAAATTTACTGCCATCAGTTATCATTTGCATAGGGAACCAGTCATATTAGCAAATCATGGTATTTCATACAGAAATTTAGAATCAGCCATCATTACTTCCAATTACAGTTTACATAAACTAAACCCTGTTGATTATCTATAATTCTAATGATGAAGATCTATAAGTAACTTGCGCTGGACTGTTCTCATCTGGATCTTGTTTGGGTAATGCAAGACAGCAAATCCAAACCTGATTTTGCTTTATACTATCCAGTAAAATAGTCTATTGTACTTGGAATAGTTACTAGGCTTGCTACTATTTTAACAACCTTGGCATGCTCATCTAATTATCCAATCCTGTATTATAAGCTTGAGAAAACCTGTACAGATCTAAACTGGTTACCATTCAATTATTTAAAGGAGGATAAGTGATTTCAAGTAGGTATTAAAAAATCACTAAATGACTAAAAATGTTCATATCCTTTAAATGTAACAACTTCTTGCTAAAATAAATTAACATTTACAAGTTTTATAATTGGCTTATTAACCTAATGCTAATTGCATGATTTATTCTCATGGCACCTGAAATAAAAAATATTCTTTATATTTATCACAGTACACCAAAAGGAAGAATAATTAAATAGTCATTAAAACAAATAATTTGCTGAAGTATCATCTGCACTTCTACAGCTACCATTTGTTGAAGTGCTATAACATGTTCTGTCAAAGATGACAAGTTATAATTTTTAATCAAAAATGACTATCAAATAAAGAAGTAAAGTAATAAGATATAATCATAATGTTGTTTTAACAGAATGTGGCAATCAGGCTGGATTAATACATTATGCATCAGTTTGTAGAGACAGACTTTATATATTGTTACTTTTTTATATCATTCAATGGTGTGTGAAGCATTTTGGTGCATCAGATAAGCTAAGAAATACGTTACTGTTCCCATGAATAGGAAACTGAAAAAAAACAGACAAAGAAAAAAATCCTCAAATGTTTGTGATCATACTGTAAAGGTATTCAAAATAAGAAGATTACAAAACTACAGTATCTACCCAAATTCTGTCAGTCAAGATTTAACAAATTGTTTAACTATCATATTATATGGCCATTACCTTAAACTTCAATCCAGTTGGAAAAAAATGTCCTGTCAGGACAAGTAAATGGCACAGTAGATATCTTTCTTTGGCATTTGTGTGAGGTAATAGTCCATGGGGTCTATTTATCAAGCAGTGAAAAGTGTGGAGAAGTGGACCGGTGGAGAAGTTGCCCATAGCAACTATTCAGCTCCTACCTATTATTTTATAGACTGTTCTTAATAAATGCTGCTTCAAAGCTGACTGGTTGCTACGGGCAACTTCTCCACTGGTCCACTTCTCCACGCTGTTTACTGCTTGATAAATAGACCCCCATGACAGAAATTGAGGTAAGCCCAATAGGGCCAGGTGTGTATAACTGGTTGGCCTGGTGCAGTTTGGTCACCCATGTACTTTAGTTGATCACATTTATTAAACAGTGTCTTTAAAAGCAGGTCACTTGGTATGTCAATATTGTAACTCATGATTAACCCTACCCCAAGCAGTCTGGTAGTTACCTGTAGGCAATTACTTTGCCATAACCCCTACTCCACAGGAAGTATTACCTACCCTATTTACCACCACCTTGCAGGTTCTTCAGCAATAAACTTGGACACTACAGATAATTTAATCTCCAACCAAGTATCAGGGGTAAATTTACTAAAGTAAGAGTTTTTAGAAGTGGAGATGTTGCCCATAGCAACCAATTAGATTCTAGCTATTATCTTCTACAATGTGCTAGTTAAATGTTAATTAAAATCTGATTGGTTGCTATGGGCAACATCTTCACTTCTAATAATTCTAACTTTAGTAAACATACCCCTCAGAGTAATAGGTATTGTCCAGAATATGTACGTATTGGGGCTATATTTTCTCTATCCTCATCACCATAGGCTATGGGTTGTAATAGGTTACTAGTGATTCCATTGTTGAATACCACACCATCTCTGATGTCATTGACACAACCTCCCAGGATGTAGAACACTAATTATTATTATCTTGAAACTGGGAAGACTTCACTTATGGAATGGTGGCTGTTATTATTATTATTATTATTATTATTATTATTATTATTTTATACTATACAAAGAGTATCTGGATAAAGCTGAGTCAGGTAACATTTGCCAACATACTGCATCAGGTGGGATAAGATAGGTTACCAAGTGCTTGCATAAGTATCAGGTCATTACGACATCAGAGACAGCATGGTGATATGGAAAATAAACACTAGACTAAGTCCTAATTTTTTATAATTATTTTTTCACGTGATCTGTTACTTCACCCTGATGTTCTGGCCAGCTCTCTTCTTGATCCTCACAATCTTTTCTGTTCCTGTCCATCCTTCTCTATGTCTCAATTTTACCTATTCTCCTCCTTTCTGTTCTTTTCCTGAGTCTTCTTTACACTTCGGCTCCTCACCTCCACAGGGGCTAGCTCCATATCCATGCAAAGGCAGACATGGGCTTGCAAAGTGAAAAGGGAACATGCCACATTTATCCCCACCAATCTTCCTTTGTCAATTTGGGAAGAAGGTCTCAAGCACTACTTTTGTACACATGCCCTTTACATTTTTAAAAAGGTTCTGGAATCAGCAGTGAGATGTGATAGTAGTAATAGCTGCATGTTAGTAGGAGGAGACCTAAGTGTAAGTTGTAATGTTTATTTGAACTACATAAACTGTACATGCAAGTGGACTATTTAACAATTGAAACTTTTATTAGGAGCCACTTTACATCAATAAGAACAATAAAGTTTAGGTTAATTGAACTGATGAAATGTTTCAAAGTAGTTACCAAAAACAGAAGTTTACATTGATGGCTACTTGTTTTGTCACAAGTTTGGCAATATGTTATGGTCTTGTATCATAAAGTAATGATTCTGAAGTGACTTTTCAGATGGGAACAGCAGAAAGTACAAATGTTGTTTTCCTGTCTTTCAGAGCTCAGACTGCCTCTGGCAAAATACTTGACCTTTCATTTTTATTTAATAAAACAACATAATGCAAACCTTGGAGCATATTGCTCAAATAATTTAGCATTTTACTTGTTTCCATCACATTATCAAAATTATTATTCATGAAAAAAGTAAAAAAGGTATTGTTTTACTTAATTGTATCTGAAATGTATATACTGTATGCAAAAATTAGGTCCCACACACTTGCAGTACTTTAGCATGCAACTTATAAGTATTCCACAGTAGATTGGTATATAATGTAAGACCTGTGTCGGATTGAGTCATGAAGGGAAATCGCTGGGGCCCACTGAAGGGACGTGACCAGTCTTGGCTTAGTGTGACCATAAATTGGTCATCCCAGACTGTTACAATATCTGCAATATCCATAATCTGTGACCCTTTTAAAATGTGGTAATGATTACCTAGGGGCTGCAAGGCTGCAGGTCCACCCCTCCAGTAAAATCTTCTACCCCAGTGAGAAAGAGAGTTCACTGACAGTGGCTTCCTATTAGAAATGCTATCTGCTAATCACAATTAGACAGGAAGCCTCAGGGGACGTGCTTTCTCCTACTGGGACTGCCAATCCAGAACGCAATTAGCAGAGAAGAAAATTTATAACAGGAAGCCATTCCTCTGCCTTCTGGTGAGCCCTACTGGGCCAGCATTTGTGCACATGTGCCAGTCGCAGGCCCTGCCAGATGCATTGCACATGTGTAAAACACCTGGCTGGCACTGATGAGGACAGGGGCCAGTCTGCTTTATGGACTGCAGCACACATGCAAATCCCTCACAAAAAAGGTAGGAGCCATAACTGCTTTTAATATAATATCAATAATCTGTGCCCCCTGTAATTAAAATAGCAATAATCTGTGATACCTTTATAAAAAATACCAATAATTAGTGACTTCTTTGTTATATAAAATGTGCATTGTATATTTTAAGGGCACAGTTGTGCCCTTATATTAAGGCTGCATCTAAAAAGACAGATTTCTCCATAGGGAATTCCAGAGGGGAGTCAGGGTGTTTAAGGGGCTACACCTCAAAAGCTATAGGAGTTACTGAGCTACAATTTGCTAGGGGCTAGTAGAACTGTCGCACAGTGCAACATGCCACATTTCAGGGCAAAAACATAAAAAATGAGGACATGGGAGTAATCTAAAGCTCCAACTGTCAGTTTTTTCTGACATTGTCAATTAGGAACCCTTTTCTGCTATAGTCCATTGGGGATATTTGGGAAGGCATAACTCAGGGTAGGGGTGGAATTTAGACATGGGGTTTGTTTTATTAGGTAGCTATTGTGCCAGGGTACGTGCTTTTGTGGTTCAGGTAAATTAGAAAGTTACAGTTTTTAAACTATTACCTCAAGAATGCACCATTGTAGAGATAGGACTTTTCAACTTGTTGCGCAGCTTCAGTAGGAACCTCCAACAGGTGTAGTTATAGTGGCTTCACTTGGGTGCAGCAAGATGGCCATCGTTTGCGGGCAATAGCAGCACTAGAAAAAAACAATGGTATCAGTGGCGGGGACACAGATGCAGTGGCGGGGACATCAGCAGTGGCAGTGGCACAGGTGTCAGCTGTGTCGGCAGTGGGTACCTTGTGTTGGCGGGACCAAGTGGCGGCGGAGGGTCTGGTGGTGGAGGGTCTGGCAGTGATGCGGGCATTGGGGGTGGCCTGGATCAGAGAGGATTCAGTCCCTGCCAGCCATTCTTCCGAAGACGGCAGCAACACCCATTTTTGAAATTCAAAGAAGGCCTCCCAGGGGTGCTGGGGATAGCCCAGGCTATCAGCCTGGGCCTGGGGTGCCCTGAGGAGTGGGACCCCTTTATTGGGGGTGTCCTCAACTCCCCATGGATCCCTGGCCTGGGCTGACTAGCCGTCAGGGGTGATGCTGCGTTTAGGGGGCCCGGTGAAAGGGTGCCCCTGGCTGTGGCATCAACCCCCTGCTAAAAGGAGACCATTGCTGGTTCTGAGAAATACAGGGGGGGGGGGCTTATGCATTTTTTCCCCTGTATTTCCAGAACCAGGACCGGTTCAGAGCCCTGTGCTGGTTGCGCTAAATACGGGGGACCCCTATGTAATTTGTCCCCCGTATTTTGGCAACCAGGACAGGTTCTGAAAAGCCTGGTGCTGGTTGTGCTTAATATGGGGGACACCTACATTGTTTGTTCCCTGTATTTAGCACAACCAGTACTGGGGCTCCAAAGCCCGGTGTTGGTTGTTTTCTAGAGGGGTGGGGCTACGCTTTTTATTTTTTTTTACACATTAAATTTTTAACATAGATGTGTAGATCTCACTGCTGCATTCGTCCATCTGTGACTTATTGATTTGATTTTCTCAGGTGCATACACACTACCAGTGATCCCTCTGTCGCCCACTGATGCCCCCTTTGCACTACACTGCTGCCACTGCTCTGCACCACTGCTGCTTCTGCTACCCCACACGCCTACAGCCATCTCACACTCTGCACCTCCCAAACCAACCTCCTGTGTGCTGTCCCCTCTTCCACCTGTGTTAGTGTACCATTTTGTTGCCCTTCTACCCTGCAGGTGGCCCGGTTTGCTCATCCAAACCCTGATAGTTAATAATTTTTTAAAAATCTATGAAATTCCATAGACAAAATACCTTACAGTTTCACATGTCCCATTAAGGCTGCTTAGACATGATCTGAAAATTCAGAAAACCTATTGATTTTCTGCCACTAAAACTTCAAAAAGCAAAGAAATTATGATCATTAAGGCTGACACCTTAATGGACGTGTTCATTGTGCAATACACAGCAGTAGGGATTGTGGAATATATAGCAGCATGGAGGCATATAGGGGAAGAAAGAGTACATGCATAGACAAAGTATGATATTTTCAAAAATAAGGGAGCTGAACGTGTATTCTAAATGAGATAAATGTATGCAGTGAGAAGGATGTTGGAAGACAGTGAGATTGTTTTGGTGATCAAATGGGAAGATTGTGGGCACTGAGTGGGATGTTACATACAGTAACTGCTCAAACCTCAGTTGCATAGACTGCATGTGTGTATTCCAATGAGCGCACAATTCCGTGAATTAGCAGCTCCACCATCTTGTGAGTGAAAGCAATCTCATTCTGTGAGACTGCTGAATCTGCCATTAACCACAGGGTGTGATGGTATACCATATCTGTATTGTGCAAGATACACATCCATTAAGGCGTCAGCCTTAATGACCGTAATTTCATTGCTTTTTGAGGTTTGAGTAGCAGAAAATCAATAGGTTTTGTGAATTCTCAGATCATGTCTAAGCAGCCTTAATGGGACATGTGAAACCGTAAGGTTTTTTGTCTATGGAATATGTATAGATATATATATATATATATATATATATATATATATGTCTTGATAATACAGTTTGTCTGTGAAACATTGATATCTGAACTGCAGTCTACGTTGCTTCATTTTGTGGGTTTGGAAGCCGAGAGTGCCGTCCGCTAGTTCTTTCATTTATCCATTACCAGGGAAAGGTACCAGGCGACGCTGCTATCTAAAAACGGGGAGTGCTGATCATCAAAAGTTTATATATATATATAGATAGATACAGATATATACAAATCTTCAAGGGCGGCACCCCGAGCATCAAGCTGATTGTTATGTGTTTATTGCTCGGAGATATCTCTCTCTCTCTCTCATAACAAATGTATTACAATCTTACTTCATATCAGGCTATATTTATTAACATTATTTTGACTAAAATAATGTGAAAAAGAGTGTTTTCACACCCTTTTCACATTATTTTAGTATCACCTACAGTTATTACAGGGCAATTGGAGTAAAATTCGTAAAATTCTACTCCAACCTCTGAGTATCATTTATTTTTAATAAGCAGATCGCATTTCCCATAATTTTAATGGGAAATGTGATCCGACCAGAGTTACTAAAAAATAAAATGTGAAAAAAATACCTAGGGAGGCCCTGTGATAATAACGCCATCAGGAGGTGGCATTATCCAGGGTCTCCCCCTGTTACCGGACTCCTGCTCCACTCTAACGGGGAGAGCAGAGCTGGGAGTCGGTCCCAGTAATCAGCTGTGAGGTCTAAACAGACCGAAAGCTGATTACTGTAAAAAAAAAAATAGTAAAAAAAAAATGGACTTACCTGAACTCCAGGGACCGGTGGTCGGGGCTCCAGGTGATGCCCTCCCTCCGGTCAGCTGGTCACCCATATTGCACTGTGGCCCAGTCATCAGGTGATCGGGTCCCAGTGCAGTATGGGATATCACCTGACCGGAGGACTGGTGAACATCATCGGAGGCTCGGATAATGCAGGCAAGTGTAATTAAGGGGGTTCACGATTGTGGGGGTGGGGCTTAGCACCAGGGGCGGGGCTTAGTGCCGGGGGGTAGCAGCGACGGCTGGTCGGCACATGCGCAGGCACTTTGTCACAGTATTTTTTCCGAAAATACCGTGACTAGTGTGTGGAGGTGATTAGCAGGGACAAGGCTTTTTCGCAAGCTCTGTTCCTGAAAGGGATTTGTATTAAATCCCTGTGATATTGCCTGTATTCACAATGCGTATTCAGTCGATAATATCACACTGCAATCTGCATTCAATATGCGGATTGTAGTAAATAGAGCCCATACATACAAGAATCACCCAGTGCTCACATGCGGGCTGGTCAGGGCAGGGCTTCACGCCCGACTGCTGGCGCCACTCTGATGACGTCATCATGTCCAGATGCTAATGTACCATCACCATGGTTACATAGTACTAACAATAACAAACAACGGACGATACACACTAGTGACAACATCAATAGCACACATGTCCAAAAAGTAAAATATGAACAACAATAGTACAACACATAGCTATATAGCGGAATTACATGTACTAAGAGAAATGCATTGAAAAGCGCATAGATAACTATATAAGCTCCGCTATACTCATAGAGAACAATATGTATATTTAACTATCTGCTAGTTACTGCCTATCAATACCTATAGCCAACTATGCCAATACCTAACTGCAACAAATTATATATACTAACACATGGATATATATATATATATATATATATATATATATATATATATCTTATATCTATAGGGCACTGTTTAATAATATGGATCAGGATGGGGCTAGAGTACTACTAATTTACAAGAATGAACATATACCCAATTGTTCATTTAGGCTCCTGGGTGCCATAGTACCTAGGTGGTGAATCCACGTAGCTTCATGCTGCATTAGCATTTTTGGACTATTGCCCCCCCATATGCAGTAAGGGTACGTGGTAAATCATATGGTATTTCAATGATGATAGGATATGCCTAGCCTTAACAAAATTCCTGGCAACAGGTTGATCACTCTTGTCACTATTAATTGCTGTTCTAATGGCACTCCTGTGGTCAGCCATACATTCTTGAAATGCTCTCTCAGTCTTTCCTATGTAGGAAAGACCGCAAGGACATATGATCTGATATATGATGAATTGTGAGTTACAAGTTAATTTATGGCAGATAGAGTATTTGTACCTTGAGAGGGGATGATAAAAACTATCCCCAGCAAACAAATATCTACAGGTTGTACAAGTGCATCATATACATCCTAGTTTACCTCCACTAATCCCATCTGCCATGGGACCAGGGATAGATACATCTGTTTTAGCTAGGATGTCTCTTATAATTTGACCACGTTTGTAACATAACATTATGTTGGTGTCTTTTAGATTCAAGTCTGGGTCAGACTGTACAATTGGCCACAGTTTTTTTGATATCTTATTAATGTGATGACTGTTATGATTAAATTGACTAACCCATGGTATAACCGGTGTCCTGTTCTTAACTTATCTTGGTGCTAAGGTGGTAATTCTGTCTAAGATTAGTACCCATCTCTTAGTTTCCACCAGATGTTTTGGGTCATATCCTCTAGCTATAAATTTGTGGATCATATCATCCATTTGTACTTCAGCTAGCTGTATGTCAGTGGTGATCCATTTTATTCTTAATAATTGGGAGTAAGGATTACTCCTCACTTAGGATCTTGGGTGACAATTATCATGTCTTAATAGATTGTTTTTATCTGTTTCTTTGTGGTATAAGCTAGTGGAAATTCTAACCATGACTAATAGATATCTTTACATCTAGAAAATTAACATGATCATTGCTGATGTTATAAATTAATATAACTGGGCTGACACTGTTATTATGTGCATCAATGTGGTCAATCAGGTTTTGCTTGAGTTCTGCACAAAAAAGTAATAAATCATCTATATATTATGTGTAGAATGCAATCCTATCTGCAATAGGTGGATGGTCAAAAAATAAACTACCTTCCATAGCAAACATATATAGGTTCGCATACGATGGGCCATACTGGACCCCATTGCACACCCAATTAATTGCAGGTAAAATCTGTTATCATACAGAAAAAAATTGCACATCAGGATTAATTGTAAAAAATCAATAATCACATCAATCTGAGGCCCTTCATATAGTGGATGATTACTCAGGTACTGTTTAGTCGCTGCAAGTACTTCCCCATGGGAGATGATAGTTTACAGGCTCCCAACATCCATGCTGCAGAGCCATATTTCTTCATTATACATAGGACACTCAGACAATTTCCTGAGAAGGGTGGATGTGTCCAAAAGATACCAAGGATAACTATGTATACAAGGTTGCATGATGGATTACAAATATATAGCTGTGGCCTGTAACTATGAGCCCCTTGCTGTGATGATGGGGCAACCTGGCAGGTCAATTAGTGATTTATGTATTTAAGGTGTACAATATAGCATAGGTATCACCAGATAAGCAGGGATTAATGCTTCACGTATAAGGGTGATAATCAAACCCAGTTCAACTGCATTACCAAGGACGCTGATTAAATCTTTCTGTATTTCATTACAGAATGAAGGTAATAGTTGGTATGTGTGCACATCCTCAAGGAGTGTATAGATCTGCTGTTGGTATTGGATGACAAGCGCTCCTCCTTTGTCTGCTGGTTGAAAAACTAACTGTGCATCCTTTGAAAGATTAAACAATGCCATATGTTCATCCTTAGATAAATTATATCATGTAGGGGGCAACTCAGCTATGGTAGTTTCAACATCAGTATGTATTAATCTCATTAAGGTCTTGATGGACGCATTGGATGATAGCAGGTCAAATGTTGACCTAGGTTGGAGCCTTTGGAATTTGGGAGTTAATTGCATAGAATCATTCTGCGTAGGCATGGGAGATTTTGCTAAATATTCCTTAAGTTTAAGCTGTCTGTTAAGGGAAGATTGTTCAACTTGCTACTGCAAATGGTCCATCTTGACTGTAGGTACAATAGATAAGCATCTACTCGACACAGCTAGCTCTGTGTCTGAGAGGGCATGTGTTGAGAGATTAACTATCAGGTCTTGCAAGGCAATGTTTTTTTATCACACACTCTATCTTTTTGCTTGGCCTCCCCTTCTGGTGTAGCACCCCCACCTCCCCCTTCTTGGGATCTGGTGGTCACCCCTAAAGGGTAGGGTTGATGCTTAGCTCCACCTCTTATATCAGACTGCTCATGATCACTTTCAGAAGATTTATATTCATAAGGTGACTCTGAATCATATCTTTTAGAGCGGTTTCTCCTGAAGAATGGTTTTCTGCCTTCATTGCTTTTCTTGGTACACCTTTATACAGTATGGAATTCATAGTCTATTTCTACCTTGTTGCATTTTTCTTTCTTATACTTAATTAAATAACGTTTATATAGCTGTACTTGGGTATAAAGTTTCTCTAACCATTTAGTATCTGGATCATTTTCCAGGGTGGCCTTATATGATGTCTCAAAAGCCATGATCTTTTCTTTGACTAAGTTAAGCTCTTTGGTTGATTGTTCAATAATGAGGAGCATGAGATCGAATGAACACATGTTCAGTATACCCACCCATCATTTACAAAAAGCTGGACCATGTTTCCCTATGGTTGGGCAGTTCTTAACTCTAAGCCCTCTGGGTATGATACTGTAATAATCGCTGAGTGTTGATCCATGGTAGAAGTACTCTACCTCCTGTTTTATGTATTTCAAGATTTTATGATATAGGTCATCCACTGGAGTACTTTCAAGTTGATTGAGTGTAGTATTTGAAAACAAAATTGCCTCTGACTCAGAGTATGAGTGGATGTCTCTTATAGGATAAATAACATGCCTGTATCCCCTTGGCAGTGTCCTCAGTGTCCAAATCCGCCATGGTACATGCAGGTTAGTATGGTACAATTCTTATGAAGGGTGGCAGTATCCAGGTCACAGGTAACAGTCAAATGCAACAATGTTCAATGTTCAATGTTGTTCAATGTTGTTCATATTTTACTTTTTGGACATGTGTGCTATTGATGTTGTCACTAGTGTGTATCATCCATTGTTTGTTATAGTTAGAACTCTGTAACCTTGGTTATGGTACACTAGCGTCTGGACGTGATGACGTCATCAGAGTGGCGCCGGCAGTCGGGCGTTCAGTCCCACCCTGACCAGCCCGCATGTGAGCACTGGGTGATTCTTGTGTGTACATGAGGTAAGATTGTGATACATTTGTTATGGTTCTGATGAAAATGCTTTGAAATAGCTTTAAAATGTTATCCTTTGAAGCTGTGTCTACATGTTTTTTCTGCATGGAGTGCCGCACTTAAAGTTTTATATATATATATATATATATATATATATATCATCCATAAGGTGGCACTCAGAATCAGACAGCTTGACACTGATCTGCAGTACTCCCAGTGTCAAGCTGTCTGTTACCGAGAGCCGCCTTATGGATGCTGTATGTTGGATCCCATGTGTGGATACCTAGGAGGGCATCAGTGAAGTTTTTTTCTCGATTTTTTAGTGCTGCCTCTACGTGGAAAATATATATATATATATATATATATACTGTATATACATTGTTTGACAAAAAATAGGGTGACAGCGACCTCTGGTCTATTTTACTTAGGGTTGAGCTGACTCCCAGTATATCCATTGGGAATTGGGAGTGTGAAATATGACTGAGTTCTGCTAAATTGTGTGATAAAGACTGGTGTACTGTGGCGCTGTCTACATCCATTATATATTTATATATATATATATATATATATATTCATACACACAATGTTCAGATAGGTGCCCGGAAATCCAATAGTAAAACATGCCTAGGTGCCTTTCCAAAATCTGTCTATTTATACTGTATATCTTTATCTATCTATCTATCTATCTATCTATCTATCTATCTATCTATATATATCTACAGTATATATCTACCTATATATCTATCTATATATATAAATCTTCCAAAAGATCTGCACTCTCATTTCACATAGTCCATCACAGTAACTGGGGTGGCATTCCCATAGAGGATCCTGAATGGGTCCACAATGAGACATAATGTTCAGTCCTAACTCGGACCATTATCAGGAGAAACAGTCACACATCATAGTGTCAGAGTCATAGTGTCACATAGGACGGCCACCATCTAGATATCACAATGCAACTTTGCTAACTAGGTGGTGACTGTCCTATATGACACTAAGATGTGTGGCTGTTTCTCTTGATGATGGTCCGAGTTAGGACTGAAACATCGACCTTTGTTATGTATGTATAATTAAAGAACTCCACACTTTTCATTCTTGCTAAAACCTGATGAGTGCCCCTTTTATTTATATATATATACGTACAGTGTATATATATATATTTACACACATACAATACATAGTATGCAATATTTACATATACAGCAGGTGTATGCAATGGTCAGCATGCTGTGACAACCCAATATATATATATATATATATATATATATACATACAAAGAAAAACTGCAGCACTCACAGGTCCTTTTGAAAGAAGATTCCAAAACAATGCTGTTTCAGTTTTGAACGTTTCAGTCTCAATGACTTTTATCAAGAACGCTTTTCTTTGTATATCTGTTTGGGTATTACAAAATAACCCTCTGAGGGCACCTAGGCATTTCTTGCTTTCCTAAAGAGTGGAGAGTGCCTTTTTTCTTTAAATAATAGAGGGTCATAATATATATATATATATATATATATATGTACAATATATAATTTTGTAAAAAAGGCGCACTCACATCTTCAAATCTGTAACATCAGCTGGGGTGTCTTCCCACAAGGACACCAATTGGGGTCTAAACCACAAATGCAGAAAATGAGAGGGGCACACCATTCCGACGTTTCAGTCACCATGTGCAGCGTGACCATAATCACAACCCTAAAGAGGAATATTCCTCTTTAGGGTGGTGATTATGGTCATGCTGCTATGGTTGTGTTGCTGCAATCCTTTATGAAGATCACATGGTGACCGAAACATCAGAATTGTATTTATATGAATAATAAAGAACAACCCTTTGTATCTTTTCTACTAATCTGGTGAGTGCCCCTCTAATTTTTTTCATAATATATAGGTATCTGACAGGGGGGGGGGGTACAGGAGGGGGGTACAGGAGGGGTATTCTAGAGGAAGCAGTTATAAGGATTCCATGGAGAGGGATGCAGAGATTACAAACATGTGTAGGGAGGGGGTAACACTTAATAATGTTTCTTTTTATTACCGTTTGTTACCAGGATCCATGCTCTAGACAGATACTTTGGGACCTTTACTGCAAGGAGACATTGATGTAAGAAGACACAAAGCACCTGCCAGTCAGGTTCACTCACTGATAGCAGGCAGCCAGCAGCCATGCAGGGGAAGAGAAGCACTGCAGGAGTCCAGAGAGGAGGGAGCAGGCCTGGGAGATATAAAACCAGCTCATTGGTGGCTGGTCCCAGGGGAGGAGCTACTGACACCAGTGGAAACAAAACAACAGTGAGCAGCATGGGAGGACAGAAATTTGAGACAGGTCAGTGAAAGGGGCAAAAAGATGATCGCGCACCATGCAATCTTCTGCCAGGACAGTCATCAGCCTGATGACTGCCCGACAAGCAGTTATACTGTGCAGCCTGCCCTGCTAAAATGAACAGCAAAAGTGACCTGCTCTCCTGCAATTGAGGGCGTGGCTATGAATCACCAGGGCCCACCAGGGATTCCACCGACTCCCCAGCAGCCCAGTCTGAGCCTATGTAAGACTTAGTTAATGTTGATAATATATAGCTACATAAGGATCAATTTATATTAATAATAATAATAATAATAATAATACTAATAATAATAATAATAATAATATTATACAAATGGTCATATACTGTATGTAAAAGAAATCCTATGCAAAAGAAAACCTGTAAATATTGAAGTATTACTAAAATAGATGATTCTTTTAAAAAATTTGTCTCTTACTTACAAATTACATGAAAGTGTTAAAGTCCATTTAACATGTGAACACAACTTGGATATATGAGTTCCTAGTCCAACATGTTAAGAAATACATTTCTGAGCTATTACACATATTCTTACCTTTTGCTTGCCTGGCAAGCAAGTTAGCTAGAAACATGGCAGGAGGCAAAAATACAAATATCTAGTAGGAATATGTGGAGTCAACTTGACCTTTCTAAAGATCAGTAGACAAATTAGTACTGAAACATGCTTGAAGTTAGCATTTATTGTAAAGAGTTTCTTAGTATCTGTGTTTTCACAAACAAAAGGAACTAGCTTAGGGGAAGTGTTCATGCTCAAAACCTGGGTTAGTGTCCCTTAAAACAAGAATAAAGGCCAAATACGCTTTTAATTCAGTAGTAGTTTATCCACTATTTCTGACCACGTTCCTGGATCCAGCCTCAATGAAATCATGGTGCTGATCTGGATTACATGTCTTTAGTTTGCCCCTTGCCCATGTATCCATGTCTGCATCTGTGTTGCCTGTCCTGATCTAGACTATAATCCCTGTATGTGTCACTATCCTACACTTTTGCCACAATACTCTGCCCAGGTCTACCTTCTGGTGTATTTGTGCAGAAATGCAAGGAAAGCTAGTGATTGTGTTCCAAATTCTGCAAGTAACTTTACTGAGCTTTGAGTCGCATGTCTTGCTGATACAAGCTACTCTGTCTATGCTGACAATTCATTCATCAGTTTCTTTGCGAGCTACATGAATGATTCCATAGAGGTCAATTATGATTCCATAGACCTGAATTTGAGATAGCACAGTGAAAGGGGCAAAAAGATGATTGCACGGCCTGCAATCTTCTTCCAGGACAGTCATCAGCCTGATGGCTGCCCAACAAGACCTCTATGCCCCAAATATAGAGGTCAGTTATGACCATGCTATATCCTAAATATAGAGGTCAGTGATGACCATGCTATGCCCTAAATATAGAGGTCAGTTATGACCATGATATGACCTAAATATAGAGTTCAGTTATGACCATGCTATGTCCTAACTATAGAGGTTAGTTATGACCATGATATGCCCTAAATATAGAGGTCAGTTATGACCATGATATGCCCTAAATAAAGAGGTTAGTTATGACCATGATATGCCCTAAATAAAGAGGTCAGTTATGACCATGCTATGCCCTAAATATAGAGGTCAGTTATGACCATGCTATGCCCAAAATATTTAATTTATAAAGTTCTGTAATATGGATTACACACTGAAGAGCTGCATCACATGTAAAGTGGATGAACGTGTAGTTTCTTTCAGCTGCAGTAGCCTGATTTACAGTACTACTTTTTGCTATTGCAAATATCCATTCAACTAATGTATAGGTTCATGCGCATGCTAGAAGATTCCAGCGCCACCCACAAATTTTACGCCAGCCACTGCAACCATCATCATTAATATCGGCACTTGCACCAGCCCCATGCTAGGTGCAAGAGATCAATCAGAAAAAGGCTTCCCTTCCCAATAGCATGACTCTGAACTGTGGCTGTCTCTTAGGGGTATATAAACTAAAGTGCAGGTTTTAGTAGTGGATATATTGCCCATAGCAGCCAATCAGATTGTAGCTATTATTTTCTAGAAGGTGCCAGATAAATGATAATTAAAATCTGTTTGGTTGCTATGGGCAACATCTCCACTTCTAAAAATCCGCACTTTAGTAAATATACCCCTTAGTTTTTTTTCTTAATTGGTCATCAGGGATCTAATTTTATTTACAAAAATGCCTGTACATACTTTCGTGTTTACTAATCAGTTTAGAGATTAGCAGAAACGGATATTCTTGACTAAATTGAATCCAAATCTCAACAATTAACACATTGTTGTAAACTATGCCATACAAATAAAGTAGAAGGTAAAATAAACCCACACTCTTGGTAATATATATAAATGAACAGAACCAGTATATACAGGTGCTACATACTGTACAGATGTTATGAAACTAAAATAAGATTACACAATTATTTATATTATGAAATACCTACCACTGTGGTTATGTACTTAGAGATATGAAAACCCATAACAAGGATATAATCTGGGGAATAACATATCAACTCGACATATAAACTTCCAGCTGTTAGTGAGACTTCAGGAGCAACAAATTAAATTATCATCTTAGATAAAAGTCTGGCATTTAATAGCAAGTACTATGAAATAAAGAAAGGCTGTTAATTCTTTAGCAATGCAAAAATCCATATATTTGTTGCAGCAACCCTAACAAATGCATAACTATACTGTGCATAGATTAAATTTCTGATTAACAGTATCTGAGTCCTAAAATTTAGAACCAGTATATTGATTAGAAGGATCTCCCATGACTTCAATGTTGTCTGTTTTTGATACAGAGTGTTGCGATTCCCATGGGAGAAGAATAGAGAAATCGCTGGTTTAAACATACAGTTATACAGATATACTGTATATACAAAGATCAGAAGAAAAGTTACAATATTTTGGTTGCATACTCTAAAATAGATTTATTTAAGCCTGCATAACCAAAGCATTGTTTATTTTTCTCATGGTCTTTGTTTATATCATCATTACTACAGTATGGGCATTATCAACCGTGATTATATACTGTAGATGTCTCAAATCTCTAGGATAGCTAGTTCATATATGAAGGTAATAAATAAATAAAAATTCTCAATGAATTAATTGGTATGGTTATAATCTGTTAAATTAAAAAAACAAAGATATATAATCATCAGGCAGGCGCATCATCAGCTGCGGTGTGCCCAGGTGACGGGGCGTGACCTAATACTGGGAGGCATGACCACACCCCCTCCTGCAAGCCCAGGACCGAGAAATTAGTACCTGCTCCCCCTTCTCTCGGCGCCCCTGTCATCATTGTGCTGGTGGAGGTTGGAGAAGTGGTGCAACGATACACAATGATGATTAGTACGATCAGCAGCACTAGCTAGATATGTCTGAATGATGATGTGTATTGACTCTTTAGCAGATTTTAATTCATTTCCATGGTTGCTATATTATATGAAGTTACTGTCATCTTTTTTTGCATTACTTAATTGATAGTTATGGAAAAGTAACAAGAAAGAATATTACAAATTATTTGTAAATGGATATTCAATTAATTTGTAATTGGATTTGGTGTTTGTCTTTAATGATGTTTTGTATGGAGAATGTAAGACCTGCATTCATTAATAAAACTGTCAAGAAGCAATACTGTCTTATGTATATTATTTTTTTTACTTTATCATACTAATAGGGAAATGTGAATTTCATATGTACAGTACTCCTAACATTGTTAAGTCACATTGCTACTCTCTCCATGTGTTTTATATTCACTATTGTGGGGACCAAGAGGCATATTTATCATCAATGATTAGATGGGGCCAAATCACCAATAACCCAATGTACACTGTGTCGGACTGGGGCATGAAGGGCCCACAAGGGAATGCAATGGCAGAGGCCTGGGTAAGGAGCGGGACAAGCCTTAGGTAGGTGTGGCCATCAAATGGAGTGGTGTGGTCACCCCTCATTATTATAATTTTTGGATCGGCACTCCTAATAGAAGGTTAAATGCCGGGTGCCAGTCAACAATAGTAGTAATATGCACACAAGCCTGGGCAGCACTCCTAGAACTAATATACTCATATTAAACACACTCAAAGAGCCATAAATAGAGCTGACATTTCAGGTCTTTAATGGGGTTGGGCGTCAAGAATCTGAGTGCTGGTTTTCCGACAGGGTTAGGATACCGGCACCTGTTGGCCAGTATCCTAACCCTCCCCACCGCCTAAACTTAACCTTCCCCTGGTGCCTAAACCAACCCCCTCCCTGCACCCTAAATCTAACCCCCCTGCACCCTAATCCTAACCCTTCACCCTTAGGGGGCTATTTACTAAGCAGTGTTAGGAGACAGAGTGAAAAGCGATAAGAAAGTGATAAGGTGCCAGCCAATCAGCTCCCAACTGTCATCTCACAGGCTGTGTTTGAAAAATGACAGTTGGGAGCTGATTGCCTGGAGCCTTATCACTTTTCACTCTGTCTCCTAACACTGCTTAGTAAATAGACCCCTTAGTGCCTAACCCTCCCGATAGTCCCTAACCCTTAACCTAACCCTCCCGCCAACCCCAATACTTACTGTCGGGATGCCAGCACCGGGATTCTGACAGGTGTCGGAATTTCAGTGTCAACATTCTAACCACCAGCATCCTGACTGTCGGGATAACCCCTTTAATTACCATTTTCCATTTTCAAGGAAAAAACATTACAAAACCATCTTACCATTAAATAGCACCCAGTGTAAACACATGTCAAGTCGTCCACAGCTCCAGCCAGCAGTATCTGACACACTTCCGGGAGAACAAACCAGAAGTGTGCAACCAGTGATGTGCCAGTTGGGATACAGTCAAAATGCCAACAGCCGGGAGGCCATCTGTCTAAATCCCAGCGTCAAAATACTGAAGCGGGACTAAAGACTTGCGTCAAATTCCCAACACTCGTCTAAATCCCGATATCCAAATCTTGTCAGACGGCTTCCCGAAGGCAGGTTTGCCGAGCAGTGTTAGCGCTTAGCCGTGGGGGTGGAGGGTTAAGTTTAGAGACAACCAGAGGATCTAAGAGTTAGGTACTACCCTGGGAGGGTTATATTTAGGATGCAGGAAGGGGGAGTTAGGTTTAGGCACCCCTGGGAGGAGGTTAGGGTCAGGCACAACCCAGGGAGAGTTTGGTTTAGGGTGCGGGGAGGGGAGGATAGGTTTAGGCACCCCCAGGGGGAGATTAGGTTTAGGCACCACTGGGGGGAGGTTAGGGTTAGGCACCTCTAAAGGAGGCACACAAAAAAAAAGTAAACAACAGGACTGTGTACCACCTATAGTCAACATTAAAAATAAAAAAATAAAAATGGAAAATAGAATGCAAAACAAAAATTGTGGCAGAAATAAAAAATATTAATGTTAAATAATAGATCATGAAAGATACTTGAATACAAATACAAATTTAATAATATGAAACAGACATCATTGGCCAATGTAACAACTGTACCTATACATTTCAAAAATGTGTCTAAAAACACTAAACATCAAGAGCCAATAAACACTGTAATAAATGATAACTAGTGACATATAAATCTGGATCACCATATACACCTAATGTAGCAGCTGTGGTTATAGGTGCTAAATGTATGGGCAGATATTGTTATGGCTCCATGCATACAAGCCTGAAATCTGTTAAAGTTCCACAATAGAAAGTAAGGTGACTTTCAAAAATATTGTCTTATCCAGGTAGATGATATAACAAATTTAAAGCATAATTCTCAGACTGTGTCCTGCTGAACGCTGATGACCACTGTCCAGAATTGTGTTTTTAGGAATTTAGAACAATTTTCCACTAGCAAGTTCTGTGCAGGCTTTATGGAGTTAATGTTAGTCTCACAGTGAGTGCAATGTGTGCAATGTGTCCTCACTCACCAATGCACCTCATGCTCCATCTGTCTCATTGCCAGGTCTGCGATTCATACCTCATAATAGAGACTAAGTAATAGAGCCTGCAAACTCCATCCGTCTCGTAACAAAAGTACATGCAGTTTTCTTGTGCTGATTTGTGGTAGATGACGCACTACTGCTCAGTCGCCAAATGACAGTGTGGCGATCTGTCGGCTCCGTCCGTCTCATGGCAAAGGAACATGCACTTTCTTTGTGCTAGACTGTGGTTGGTGATGCACTAATGCTCAGCCGTCAATTGGTGTTCTCTGTGCTGCTGACTGTCTACGCTATAATGTGGCGATGAACTGGCAGGTCTGTGTGGTTCTGTGAATCGAGCGAGGAGCAATCTCTACACAGTGCTGCGGCAGATGATGCAATGGACATACTTTTGCATTGTGTCTGCTGTCAGTAGCGTAACTATAAATTTTGCTCCCCCCTGCCAAAAATATTTCTGATGCCCCCCCCATGGCATTTTGGTAAAATAATTACAGGGCCATATATACAGAATTTGGCTCCCAGTGCAAAAGTAAAAAATGTGCCCCACCCCCCTAGACAGTTTGCAGTATTTTTCCTCCTTTTAGTAATGACCCTTACACATTATGCCACACACCATAATGCCCCTTACACATTATTCTACACACCATAATGCCCATTACACATTATGCCGCAAACTGTAATGCCAATTACCAAAGTGCCACTTACATATTTGCCCCCTGACACCATTTTATACCCCACAGTAAGGCTTCTAATTACTTTTAAATTACCTGCTCATTGTCGTTGGTCTTACACAGTGCCCCCAGTAGTGCCCCCTATGCAGTGCCCCTTATATATTGCCCCAGGTATTGGTCCCCCTATATAGTGCCCCTTATACAATTCCCCCAGTAGTAGTCCCACCAGTGCAGTACCCCCAGTAGTAGCCCCCCAGCATTGCCCCCAGTAGTAGTCCCCTCCCCCTCAGCAATGCCCCCAGTAGTAGTCTCCCCTTCGGCAATGCCCCCAGGAGCAGTCCCCCCAGCAGTGCACCCAGTTGTAGTCCCCCCAGCAGTACCCCTAGTAGCAGTCCCACCCAGCAGTGCACCCAGTAGTAGTCCCCCCAGCAGTACTCCTAGCAACAGTCCCCCCCAGCAATGCCCCCAGTAGTAATCCCCCCATCAGTACCAGTAGTCCCCCCCAGCAGTACCAGTAGTAGTAACCCCCCAGCAATGCCCCCAGTAGTCCCCCCCAGCAGTACCAGTAGTAGTAACCCCCCAGCAATGCCCACAGCAGTCCCCCCCAGCAGTACCAGTAGTAGTATCCTCCCCAGCAATGCCCCCAGTAGTCCCTCCCAGCAGTACCAGTGGTAGTAACCCCCCCAGCAATGCCCCCCAGTAGTCCCCCAAGCAGTACCAGTAGTAGAAACCCCCCAATGCCCCTAGTAGTCCCCCCAGCAGTACCAGTAGTAGTAACCCCCCCAGCAATGCGCCCAGTAGTCCAACCCAGCAGTACCAGTAGTAGTAACCCTCCATCAATGCCCCCCAGTAGTAGTCCCCCCAGCAGTACCAGTAGTATTACCCCCCCAGCAATGCCCCCCAGTAGTAGTCCCTCCCCCAGCAGTACCAGTAGTTACCCCCCCCAGCAATGCACCCCAGTAGTAGTAACACCCCCGGCCAGACAGACACACAAACAAAAAAAGACCTCCACTTACCTTGATCCCCACTCCGGCATCAGCTCCTCCATCTGGCATCCTCCTTGGCCGGCCCACTCTGCATGATGGGAGAGCTCTCCCATCAAACACTGCGGGAGTGAGAAGATGCCCAGCTCTGGCAGTGGGCGCGGCAGCTGATGAGAGTCTGTTTAACTCTCATTGGCTGCTAAAACAAACACACAGCTGCCGGCACCAGCGGCTGTGTGTTTGTTATGCTAATAGTGTAGTGCGGACGGCACTTATGAGGCGGTGGCCATTTTTGGAGGGCCTTTTTCTGCAGATTTTATGCGGACACATGGAATCTGCAGCCGCAGTGCCCCCCAAGCCACCGTGGGGTCTGCGGGGGCTGTAGTTACACCACTGTCTGCTGTGCTGATGCCTGCAGTGTCTCACAGCAGTGTGTTGGCAGATAGAGATGTATCTGTGGGTCAGGCTCTGTGGAAATTGTATTTGGGAAGAAACTAGTAAGGGACTCTAACTAGTGCCTTTTTTTATCACAACCACAAGTCCTGGTCTTGCGCCACTTACCTCTACAAGGGCGCATGCAGCGGAAGAGTCAAAGTCTGCCGTTTGGCTAACTGCACGGAACAGGGCAGGACAGAACCCTGCTAATGCCAGTCCATCGCCACAAAATAGCGTAGACGGCAGCACGTAGGATGCCATTTGGCGGCTGAGCATTAAAGCGTCACCATCCGCAGTCTAGCATGAAGAAAGTGCATGTTCCTTTGCCACGAGACGGATGGAGCCGACAGACCGCCACACTGTCATCTGGTGACTGAGCAACAGTGCGTCATTTACAGCAAATCAGCACAAGAAAAGTACATGTCCTTTTGTTATGAGACGGACGGAGTTTGCAGACTGTTACATTGTCTCTATTATGAGGCATGAATTGCAGACCTGGCTATGAGACAGATGGAGCATGAGGTGCGTTGGTGAGTGAGGACACATTGCACTCACTGTGGGACATTAACTCCATAAAAACTGAACTGAAATTGCTAGTGGAGAATTGTTCTAAATTCCAAAAAATACATTTCTGGACAGTGGTCATCAGTGTTCAGCAGGACACAGTCTGAGAATTATGCTTTACATTTGTTATATCATCTACCCAGATAAGACAATTTCTTTGAAAGCGCCTTACTTTCTATTGTGGAACATTTCAGGCTTGTATGCATGGAGCCATAACAATCTCTGCCCATACATTCAGCATCTATAACCACAGCCGCTACATTAGGTGTATATGGTGATCCAGATTTCTATGTCACTAGTTATCATTTATTACAGTGTTTACTGGCTCTTTGTTGATGTTTAGTGTTTTTAGACACATTTTTGATATGTATAGGTACATTTGTTACATTGGCCAATGATGTCTGTTTCATATTATTAAATTTGTATTTTTATTCAAGTATCTTTCATGATCTATTATTTAACATTAATATTTTTTATTTCTGTCAAAAATGATTGTATTGCATTCTATTTTCCATTTTTATTTTTTTATTTTTAATGTAGACTATAGTTGGTACACAGTCCTGTTGTTTACTGCTTTTTGTGTGTTTCAGCTGCATGTAGAAACCTATCAATAACATCAATCATTCTTAGTGTTTCACTTTTCAGCGCCATTGGTTATAGATTTCTTTTTTGTTTTTCTACCACTAAAGGAGGGTTATGGTTAGAGGGGGGAGTGTTAGGGTACTTACCAGCCCCAGTCGGGATTTCGAGCATTTGGCTTGCGGATTTAGGCCCTGATTCAGAGCCAGACGCTCTGACCAGAGCGCTCACTCTGAATCAGGGCCCTCCTCCATTAAAATGGAGCGTCCTCCTGGACGCTCGTAGAGCTCTATCAGAGCCAAAATCACTCCCACTGACATCACTAGTGATGTCAGTGGGGCCGGCATCAGATGGTAGGCGTTCCCTCCGTCTGGCAGGCACGCCCACCAAAGGGGGCGTACTGTCAATCAACATCGACAGCACGCCCCCTTTGGTGTGAGACCCCGAGTGATGGAAAGCCCGTCGCTCGCCGGGTCTCGCTCATGCGCACGACAGAGCTCCCTCCGTCATGCGCATGCGCAGTGGGGAACATCGACCCACTTGCGAGCGTACTGCCGCTCACGAGTGGCTCTGAATGACCCCCTTAGTCAGACAGCTTCCCGGCCATCGGCATTTCATACCCAACCAACAGACGTTGCCTGTTGCCAAGACAGCACTGCTATAAGTGACCCCAACCACATGAACTGAACAAAAAAAAAACATTCCATAAAATAATGACAATCCCATGAGCAGACAGAATCACTTGCATAAGAGAATCAAGCAATTGTATGTATGCAAAATAATACTAACTTTACAGCTAGAAAAAAAATCAAAACAAGCAAAACCTACTATAAATAGAAAAATGGATAAACATAGATAAACCATATATCAAATATTACTCTGACCTAACAGAGATATTTATAAAATACTGTGAGGCATATTCAGTTGGGTGCAAGAAGAGCAAAAAACCTGCACCTGTGAGGTTTCCAGCAGGTGCAGTTTTTCTGCTATTCAATTAGGTGCATGGGTTTTTTTTTTGACTGCCAGGAGGTTTAATTCTTGCACCTCCAGAGCAACAGTGATTTTTCCTAAAATCGTTATTTTTAGGAAGAATCAAGGGGACTTGCTCTGGCAACCTGATGGCACCCCTCCTTAGGACTAATTAAGCAACTTGGAAGTTTCCAATTAGCTTAATTAGTCCTTAATTACTTACCTTCTGCAGCGCTGTCTTTTGCATCCAGCGTCAGGAGCTGGCTCTACTGCAGCAGGGTGAGTATGTCAGTGTGTGTGGTGTTTGTAAGTGTGTATGAGTGAGTTTTTGTGTGACCCCCCACTGCCAGTGTGCCACCCCCAGTGTCTGTGTGGTCCCCAGAATGGGCACTGAGAGAACTACATCTCCCAGTAGCCCTTGCCCCTCCCACAAGTCCTTGCAGCATCCCAGGAGCCCCTGGGACTCCCAGCAGCTCCCTCTTCAGTAAAAAGAGAGAGGGTAAGCCACTGGGAGCTGCGGAGACCACCAGAGACCCCGGCCCAGGTAGGCAAATATTTTTTTTGTATTATTTAAATGGTGAGGGGTTTTCAGAGCTGAAAACCCAGTGACCACTATTTTTTTTATTGAATACCGTGGGTATTGGGAGTGTGTATACCTGCAGTATTCCTAAATTGGGTGCAAGGGGCACAAGGTTTTTTCCTCGCTAACCCTCGCACCCAATTGTATATCAGGGCCGCAACTAGGGGGGGGCTAGAGGTGCACCGGGTGCCGGAATGCAGGGGGTGAAAAAGGGATGTCTCATGGTGGCTTGGGGGCTGCAGAGTCAGAAAACGGCCATCCAAAAATGGCCACCGCCAAGGAGCAGACTGATGCTAGAGGTCCTTACTGGACCTCTAGTGTCTGTCTCCTCCTTGACAACGGCCATTTTTGGATGGTAATTTTCAGCAGATTCCATGCGGATGGCTATGTAACCCCTGGCAACAAGCATAAACCCCATAGCAATGAGCACAAACCCCATAGCAACGAGCATGAATCCCCCTGGCAACGAGCATGAAACCCCATTGCAACGAGCATAAACTCCATGGCAACGAGCATGTAACCCCTGGCAATGAGCATAAACCCCATAGCAAGGAGAATAAATCCCTTAGCAACGAGCATAAACCCCATATCAATGATCATGAATCCCCCTGGCAATGAGCATGAAACCTCCTGGCAATGAGCATGAAATCCCCTGGCAATGAGCATTAAAACCCCTGACAACGAGCATGAAACCCCCTGGCAATGAGCATGGAACCCCCTGGTAATGAGCATAAAACCCCTGACAACGAGCAGGTAACTTTAAAGTAATTAGAAGCCTTACTGTGGGGCATAAAATGGTGTCGGGCAAATATGTAAGTGGCACTTTGGTAATAGGCATTATAGTGTGTGGCATAATGTGTAATGGGCATTATTGTGTGTGGAATAATGTAAGTCACTATACCAGGGACGTTTGACTAGTGCACTGCCTTATGGAGGAGCAAGGACAAAATCCAGGTACAGGAATGGAGGGGGCGTAAAATTGCTACTTTGCACCGGGTGACAGATATCCTAGTTTTGGCCCTGTGTATATACGCCTGTATTTACATCAGCCAGGTTCACACTCACTGTGACAAAGAGCAGACAGGCAGCTGTGCAGGGGAAGGAAAGCATTGCAAGAGTCCGTAGAGAGGAGGGGGCCGATCCTGGCTCCTCTGTGTCACATGGTCTCTGTGTGTCTGGGAGCTTCCTGCCTCCTACACCTCCTGTCTGAAACAGCCTCTACTCTACCAGCCTCCTCCATCTCCCCCCTGCAGCATCCCAGGTGCTTCCAGCATCCTGATCCACCTCCCCTCTGCAAAATCCTGGGCGCTTCCAGCATCCTGCTCCACCTCTCCTTGGAGCAGCCTGGGCGATACCAGCATCCTGATCCACCTCCCCCTGCAGCAGCCTGGGAAATTCTAGCATTCTGCTCCTCCTCCCCCTGGAGCACCCTGGGCAATTCCAGGATCCTGCTCCACCTCCCCCTGGAGCAGCCTGGGTGATTCCAGCATCCTGATTCACCTCCCCCTGGAGCAGCCTGGGTGATTCCACCCCCCCTACCACAGCAAATTGGACTTAATCAGCCTGCTTCCCAGGCTCTACTGCAACAGACTGTTCCCCCATCTCCCTCGCTGACGGCGAGTGATGTCACCAGCACCGCTGATTCTGGAAAATGGAATCAGTGGTGCTGGACTTGTGCAGAGTCAGACAGTGCAGAGAAAATACCACCTAACACAGGCACTCACCTGCTGCCTGAACTCATGTAGTAACAACTGGCTGAACAAATACACATACATGTGCTCTTTATGTTTTCATTTGTCCTGCTCATTTTTTACATACAAATATGTAAATACACAGGAATAATGTCAAATGTTTAAAAAAAAATTCAACAAAACATTGAACAAGCCTAACAACAAAGTAAAGAAACTAATGCTGGCAACATTTTATTTGTAAAGGTAGCACTCAGACCATACTTATTAACCTTTATATATATATACACACAGCACACAGAGAATAACACGTGATTTATATCAGTTCCTGCCCCTGTGGAGCTCACAATCTATACTGTATATCCTATCAAATAAACACTAGAGTTAACATTTTTATCAGATATCAGTTAACATACCAGTATTTTTTGGAGTATGGGAGGAAACTGGAGCACTCAGAGCAAACCAACGCCAACAATAGGAAAACTTACAAACTCCACACAGTGCCTTTTTAAAAATGTAAGTCATGACCTCTGGGCTTTGAGGCTGTAATGCTGACCACTATAATAAATATTTTGCCATAATACATAGATTATTAAAATGAATTTATATTTTTCTTGACATTTTTTTATGAAAGTCCAATTCTATTTAGACAGTACCAGCAAAATAAAATTGCCAAAAGTTCTAAATTATATTTTAAAATGACTATTATTAACATATTTATAGCATATTATTAGCATATTTATGCATTTCTTACATTTATTACTGCTGACTGCACTTCAGCAAGTGGAGAATGCTGGGGAGGAATCCTATGAGTCCATATCCTGATTCTTTTTGTTGGCTGTAGCCCATAGGGTACAATGGTTAACACCATCTTCAAAATACTTGTTAAATACGGCAATAAAGCAGTCCCCATAGAAATCTAGTTAGCTGGTTTTGCAGTAAAAAATGGAATCCAATATAGGTAGTTACTTTGTGGGGATACTTAAAATGTGCAGGTACCTCAACAAATATTTTTTTATAAATAGGCCCCTGTATATTTGTGCGTGCTGAAAAATAATCTAACACTGATACAGAAAGTTGGTGCACAGAAAGGTTTAATTGAGTTCTAGACTGTTAGAATTACATTACATGGAGTCTGAACAATGGGACTAACTCATATGTGTATGGTAATGTCATTACAGCAGCGATTTCTTATGGATTATAATTGAGAAAACATGCTAATATTCCATTCACAATCCAGTGTTTAGAGATGCCCACTGAAAGAATCTCACATCCACCACTCATGCACAAAACTGGAAACACAGAACATGTGGCCATCAGCCATCTGGGTAAGTCTAGGCGGTCACAGACAAATTGGGTCTCCAGACATGCAGAGGGATCTATTGCTGCATGTAGAAATACAGTGACTAATTTATGGATGCCCAGAAAATAGTGTTTAAACTGTCTGACACATCTGCGTTTTTATGACCACTCCCCCTTACCTCCCCCAAATGCTGACTACCAGCTACTCACTTTGTGAATGACTCCTCTATGCGAGTATAATCATAAAACAATTACTGTGCATGCGCTGTGCAGCTCTCACACATGTGCAATGCCTAACAATTGCTCAATTTGCAAAAACATTGGCATTGCATCTAAATCAGGCCCAATGTTAAATCAGTATGGAAAACATATAAAAAGTAGAGGTGAGCAAGCCCGATTCTCAGAGAACCAAGCTCACTTGAATTTTGGGGATCCGAGACACAGCTCACATGTCTCTGCCTGCCTTGGATCCCTAATTGAGGCAAAACTTCGCAATCCTGCTGTCGGAGCGGCCATTTTACAAAGTCTTCAATGGGCTTAATGCTGATTGGCTGAGAGAGTCTTATGTCAAGGCTCTCAACCAATCAGCGCTTAGCCAATTGAATTCAATGGGCACATGAAGGAAGGAAGATGCTTTCCATCCCCTTGTTTGACAGTGCTGTTCCTCCCGCTGCTGACAACACTGTCACCCCCACTGTCGGCACACCTGCTGTCAACACCAATGGCACCCCCTGCTGCTGACTTCAATGGCACCCCTAGCTGTAGACACTACTGGTACCCCCACAATGCTGACACTGCTGGCACCCTGCATTGTGTACATGTAATGCCAACACTGCTAGTACCCACACAGTGAGGACACCATTGGCACCCCTGCTCTGCTGACACTGCCAGCACCCTGCACTGAGGACACTGCCGCACCCCCACACTGCTGCCCCATGTACTGAGAACACCATCAGCAACCCCACACTGCCAACATTGATGCACTCCCACACTGAGGACACCACCGGCACCCCTGCACTGCTTAAACTATCAGCACACATGCACTGAGGATACCGCTGGCACCCCCGCTCTGCCGACATCACCAGTACCCTGCACTAAGGACACCACTGGCACTCTTGCATTGAGGACACTACCAGAACCCCGCACTGCTGACACTGCTGTCACAGAATGTGCACTATTTGTGTATCCAACCCACACTGTATCCTGCACTGTATCGAACCTGCACTGTATTCCCCCATGCTGTATCCGACCTGCACTATAAACTCCACTGTATCTGACCCACACTGTAACTGAATCACACTGTACCCTACATTGTATGCAACCCACACTGTATCCCGCACTATATCAGACCTGCACTGTATCCCACACTGTATCCAAACTGCACTGTATCCAATCCACACTATCCCACACTGTATCCGACCCGAACTGTATCCCACACTTTAACCAACTCACACTGTGTCCACACTATAACTGACTTGCACTGTATCCAGCCCAGTATGTATCCCACACTGTATCCGCCCCGCACTGTATTCAACCCACACCGTATCTGACTTGCACTATAACTGCACTGTATACATCCCGCACTGTAACCAACTCACATTGTACCCTGCGTTGTATTCAACCTACACTGTATAACACACTGTATCCATCCTTCACTGTATACAACTTACACTGTATCCCACACTATATCAGACCCGTACTGTATCCCACACTGTATTCAGCCTGCACTGTATTCAATCCACACTGCCACGCACTGTATCCGACCCACACTGTAACCGACTCACACTGTATCCAAACCACAGTGTATCAACACTATATCTGACCTGCACTGTATCCAACCCACTTTGTATCCCACATTGCATCCGACCCGCACTGTGTCCAACCCATACTATATTTGACTTGCACTATAAACTGCACTGTATCTGACCCACACTGTAACCAACTCACACTGTACCCTGCATTGTATCTGACTTGCAGTGTTTCCAATTCACACTGTGTCCCGCACTGTACCCGACCCGCACTGTATCATGAACTGTAACCAACTCACACTGTATCTAACCCATACTGTATCTGACCTTGTAATCAGTGGATTAAATAGTTAATTTCCACATAGGCATATAAATTACAAACACATATACCCTTGCTAGGCCTCTTTGAGGTTTGAAAAGAGATTGTATTCATATAGTTGCAGTCTTTGGATAGAATTGTTAGATATAACCTTTTGGGGTCAAAGAAGACATAAATTGAGGCCAAGCTCTACCTGCAATTTCTACTACTAGAAGTATAATGAGCCATTCATAGCTTCTATGTTCTTATCAGTAGTGAACCACATTCCAATGAGGTGACCACTGTAAAGCTGTGTAGAGATGCTAAGCATTATGGGTAATTAACAGTGATGTCCAGACTCTATATAAAGGAGCCTTGAAATAGAGTTCATCTTCATACATTAGGATACTTCATTACTGTATGTCTTTGTCTGGTAGTATATATCTTACTGCTTACAGAGCATGTGCAAGAGAGATAAGTTTGGTCAATGCTATGCTGGACCAATGAGTGCTTAATACCTAGCACTGTATGTAATTAATATGGGCTTAATATCCAGAAAGCCAACACCCCAGACTAAGGTATATAAACCAGAGGTACACAAAGGACCCTTTAGCTCATGCATGGATCTCTAAGTCTGCAGTAGAGATGCCTGCAATGTATATTGATTATCTGGGCGTGTGAAACGATCGGCTCTCCAGAGAGAGAAGATAAGATGAAGTACATCTTATGCTGAGGATGATGATTTACTGGTGTTATACTTTGTATGTTGTTTGTTTATTGTTTGTTTGTTACTTGTAAATAAAGGCCCTCATTCAGAGCCGTATGCTCTGAGCAGAGCGCACGCTCTGAATGAGGGCCGTCCTCCATAACTATGGAGCATCCTCCTGGACGCTCGTATAGCTGTGGGTCACCACCCACAGCCTATACGAGCGTGCAGTTTGATGGCCGCGATGGTCTTGACCATCGCGACCATCGAAACTGCGAGCCGGAGCCTGCGGTTGAGGTTTTCAACCGCAAGGCCCGGAGTGATTTTGGCTCTATCAGAGCCAAAATCACTCCCACTGACATCACTAGTAATGTCAGTGGGCCGGCTTCTGACGGGAGGCGTTCCCTTAGGAACGCCCCCGTCAGGGAGGCATGCCCCCGGCACGCCCACCAAAGGGGGCGTGCTGTCAATCAACCTCGACAGCATGCCCCCTTTGATCAGACACAACGAGCGAAGGACTTTCCTTCGCTCGTCGCGTCTGGCGCATGTGCACGACGGAGCTCCCTCCGTCGTGCGCATGCTCAGTGCAGAACATCGACCCACTTGCGAGCGGACAGCCGCTCACGAGTGGGTCTGAATCAGGCCCAAAGTGTGTTCATTTGTTCTCACTTATTTTGGTCACATGTGTGTACTATTTCATTTCGATCAGAACGAAATCCACCGTTATGCAGACCTGCACTGAAAAAAACCTGTACCATATCCATCTCACACTGTATATGACCTGCACTGTATCTGACCTGCATTTTATGCAACCCACACTGTATCCCACCTGCACTGTTTCTGACTCGCAGGTAGGGAGCACTGTTTTTATGGTAGGGGAAATTTTGGGGAACTGCTCAACAAAAAGTCTGATTGATCGGTGCTTTACATGGGCACAGAGTGACAGTCATCGGTGGCCCAGTGCCCCCAGGATGAAAATACAGATTGGGTAGTGAGAATAGGCATGTGCACTTGTGTAGGGGACATTCATGTCTGCTGTTGTTATTTACACATGGTTTAGGATTTTTTTTTGTTTGCTGCTTGTTAACGATGACTAATTGTTTTGCGCAAGGATATTCCAAGCACAATTTTTAGTACATTTCTGTGCTGGATTGTTTTCTATTGAATGTACTTGTGAGTTGGTTTGATTGGTTATTAATCTGGATGACATTTGTAAACAGAAATAACTGCCATGTGTTTTTGCCACAGCTCTGTTGGTTGCTTAGTTTAGCCAGTCTTTGGCCTATGTTGGTGGACAATATTGTGTGAGGTGGTCAAAACTGAGTGGAAATGATTGGAAATTAATGTAGGAACAAAAAAAGGCCCAAATTATGTGATTTCAGCTGTTTTTATTATATTTTAGAAAAAATGCAGATCCCAAATCAAAACCAAAACATGAGGGTCAGCACGCATCTCTAATAACAAGAGATACTTGTAAAGGAAACTACTTAACATATTTACTGAAATGGATATAAAATATTGTTAGCAACAATCTAGATCCAAATAGAAAGTAAATTCTATTAAACTGCATGTGCATTTTGCAGCTAATCAGGAACAACAGATGACTGGCAGCCAGGTCACAGTCACTAGACGGAGGAATATAGTGGCTCAGTAGCAGTGATAAAAACAAGTAGCAATGTTGTGGATAAGCAGTAAATAAGTAGCAAAGACAATATAGCAGCTTAGTTTCAGGAAAGGCAGTGGTGTAATAGATGAACTATAGGGGGTAAATTTAACCAGGTCTCCACAGCCAAAGCATATTTTTTTGGCCAAGTCTGGGGGTGCTACAGAGAGCAGTGCAAGAACAGAGTTGAGTATAAGATCTTTTTTCAGGTACACCCATGGATGCTATGGGACAAGGGGACGTGAACATCTGGCAGCAGGTAAGTATGTGTGTGTGGGATAGGTGTATGTATTAAAGTTATACTGTATACAGTGTGTGTACTGTGGTTATTTAACTATTTATTTTATAGTGGGCTATGTTATGGGTGCTGGGCCACCTGCTGGTACTTGTATTTCCACAAGGGCCAAAGGGCAATCATGCTGGCACCTGTAGTTCCATGATAAAATACAATAGTTTAAGACTATTTTTACAATAATATTAACCCTGTACCCACAGTCCATGGGTGTGGGGAAGAACCTCAGGCATCAGCATAAGTCTGTCATTTCAGGAGAGGGGGGACCCCTTCTTGGGGGGTCTCCACCCTGAGATTACCCGGCTTAGGCTAACTGGCTTGGGGTTTTAATGCTTTGACCATGGAGACCTGATGATAGGGTCTCCTGGCTGTGGCATTACACCCCGGTCTGTGGATCTGGTGCTAGTTTTAAATATAGGGGGGCCTCTATGCATTTTTTTCACCTTTATTTAAAACCAGGACTGGCCTTGCAGCCATGTGCTGGTTCCTAAATTATGGGGGAATCCTACACGTTTTTTTCCTATATGTTTAGGAACCAGGACTGACTGAGCAGTCCGGGGCTGGTTATGTAATTTGGGGGGGACCCTATATAATTTTTTTTATATTAATAATTACAATAGTGATTCAAGGCAGAAACATACACAAATCACACTGATCTGTGTATGTTTCTGGCAAACTCGCAGTTTAGGAGGTGGTCTATTTGAAAATTGTAATTAGCTGCGAGTTTGCAACAATTACACCCGAGATTGTAATCTCTTTTCTTAGTAAATTCCTGAGTTGTATCTTTTTCATGAAAAGTACTTCTGAGTTTGGCCGATGGTGAGTTTATTCAAGTTTGCAATCTCACCCAAGTTTTACAGTGAAAAATGAGAACTCTCTCCCAAACTCACTCGAGTTTGTCTTTAGTAAATTTGTGAGATTAAAAACATGCCTAAACTCACCTGAGCTTGCAATCTCGACCAAACTCGATTCTTAGTAATTTTAACCCAAGGAAGACAGTATTCATGACTAGAGAGGAGGGAATACAGAAATGCTGATTAAATGCATTAAGATAGAAACATAGATCCAAAAACAAGTAGTGCAAAATTAAAATACAACAAAGCAAGAAAGTTTAGTCATTGCCTGAACAAAAACAGTTTTCTAATGATAAATCAGTGTATATGGGGGTAATGGTCAATGAAGTATTACATTTTATTGTTTTTTTTACAGGTTGAATACAAGTCCCAGCAATCCTGCCAGGCATGATGGCACTTGTTCAACCACAAGTGCAAGCAGAACATTAAGGGCCTGCTGGCACCAGCACTCCAACTGTAAGAAATATATTAATATAAAGATAGAAAGCACACACCAACTGTGGTATACATTTATTAAAAGACCACTCCTCCACACATCCTTCATTCTCCAATTTAAGACTCACAAAATCCTGGGATGACGTCTTCTTCATTCCATGAAAGCATCCATGGGTCTTGGCAGAATAATATACTTAAAAACTTTCCTTTTGAAGGGTCATGATGAAAGTGACAGGCACACTCTCATGGTCTGGAGATGGTTATTTTTGTATTTTAATAATTTATGTACTGTTTAACCTACAGTAACAATGCTGGCATAGTGACCTGTGTAGTGCTTTAAGTCTGTTTATGATTGATGGCAGATTTGATCGGAAAGTGGAATATCCAAAGAGGGTTATGACAGAAAATATATGATGGATATCGCTAACGGACTTCTTTTGACAGTCAAATCCGATGGTAAGTAAATACTGAATTTTTAAACCACATCCTGACAAGAGTGTCCATCAGATTGCAATAGATGGCAAAGCTGAATCTTAGTAAATTTACCCTAAGCAGTCAGTTAAACTGACTTAATTAAAACTGCTCATTCTCAAATACAGATGTGTCCTCCCACATCTTTGCTGCAGTAACTCTAAAAAGCATATCTCAGCGTGCAATGTCCAGGGAGACCTTGCTAGCACTGGGTGTTTTTTTAGTTTCTTTTATTTGCCAAATATGCATCTAAATCAAAATAGGGTACAACTAGGAAGCACCAGAAGACTGTGCTGATGAAGTTGATATGCAACACTTGTAAATCTGTGTGTGTGAGACTCTGGAGTAGATTTACTAAAGCTTCTAACAGATTACCCCTCTAAATATGTATATGAAGTGCAACATTTTAGTGGCCACAGCTTTTTTTTATTCCAAGTTCCATTGTGGTTCATGTACAGACTTAGGTGCACACAGATATACTGTATAAGTGTTGCATACCAAAGTAATCAGCATAGTCTACTGGTCTGTCCTAGTCACATAGCACTGGGAACCTCATTCAGACCCGGTCGCAAGCGCTGCGCGATCACAACCGGGTTGATGTTTTGGTCCTGCACACACGTAGCGGCCGCTCTGCGTGTGCGCAAGCCCCGGAGTGAGAGAGAAACTCTCTCGCTCCGGAGTTCACTACAAAAGGGCCGGCTGTCGATGTTGATCAACAGCTCGGCCCGTTTTGTAGGTGGAGCGGGGGGGTGGCTACACAAACGGAGGCGTTCCTGACGGAACTCTTGCTGTTTTGTGGGCGGCTGCACTGACATCAGCAGTGATCTCAGTGGGGAGTTTCATGCTCGACCAGAGCAGGAAGTTCCCTGGTGCTTGCGGTTGCCGAGACCCAACCTTAGGGTCTCGTCGCAAGCCCCGATGGTTGCAATGATCTTGACCATCGCGACCATCACCCTGGTCGGTCACTAAGCTGTGGGTGGTAACCCACAAAAAAAAGAAGCACCCACCATCATTCAGAGAGAGCGACCACTTCTTTCGACCAACTCTGAATAAGGGCCTGTGACTTAGATGCCTTTTTTGGCAAAAAAGGTGCCTGATGCTATAAGAGTAGCACGGGACCTAGAGGCTTACTTACACCAGGCAAGTAGAGCTGCATGGCATATTGAGGTTAAATGTATGAGGACATCTCTGTAGTCCAGGTTTAACAACCTCGCAGAAAGCAGTGTACATAATTACCTGGCAGAAGAGTACTCGTGTATGCAACAAAAATTTCCCACATAATATAACATAATTAATACAAAATGATAGCAAAAATGTTTCAGAATAACATAACCTATCACACAAAACTAAGAATTGCCAGTGCTATGCTCATAAATTCTAAATGCAACAGAAAATGTTAGGCCTTCCAAACACAGTGCATGTCATTGTGTCTTCTTGACTAGTGTCGTAGTTGTAATAACCACTCCAAATAAATAATATCACAAGTGAGTGACCTATGGTTTCTACATCTCGCAGAGTAAAGGGTACACAGATTCAGGGGCGCTGAGAGCCGCACCAGTCCCGAGGGAAGAAAAGGGCATGGGCGAATCATGGGAGGCATGACCCCACCAACTTAGGAAAAAAATATCAGTGCTGCACACTGGGTAGGGGGGTGCGGTGAGCCCCTAAGCCCAGTGCATAGTCAGTGGAGGAGGTGATCAGCATGATCGCTCTCCCTATAGGCATTGGAAACTGCTGCAGCTGCTACTTAGCAGCCGGAAGCAGTCTCCCAGTGCAGCCCAGCACACAGCAGCATGTTCTCAGCTCCTTTGATGTAAGAGGGAGGGGGGCAGCTGGGTCCCTCCAGCAAGCCCAGGCCCCGGTATTTAGTAACTGCCCCTCCGCTCTCAGCGCCCCTGCATAGACTACACTGTAGAGAACTGTGGAGCTAGAATGTGCTGCTGAAATATTGATTATCCAGCCTTTTTATATAAATGCAATAAATAAATTGAGTCCCAAAGCGCAAAAATCCGTTATGCAGCCTCCTATAAAGTTAGGACCACTAAATCCCACTAAAATTAGAACTAACAAACAAATACAGTTATTTGGTGCTCAATTAAGTTCCAGTATAATATTCAACAACAGATTACTGTTATGCCATGGGTGTGTCTTTTGAGGATATTAGACCCACAACAGCCTTGAGGGCTGGTATGTCTTGGCTAGATGGGCCTGTGGGCTGTAAGACATGATGCTGCCATTAGGCTGTGCAGCATCTTTGAGGGCTGGTATGCCATGGCTAGCTGTGGCCTGTGAGCCATAGGATAAGATGCGGCCTTTGGGCCATGCAGCATCCTTGAGGGCTGGTATGCTTTGACTAGCTATGGCCTGTGGGCCGTAGGACAAGATGCACCCTTTGGGCTATGCAGCAGCCTTGAGGGTTGGTTGGACTTGGCTAGCTGTGGCCTGTGGGCTGTAGGACAAGATGTGACCTTTGGGCCATGCAGCATCCTTGAGGGCTGGTATGCCATGGCTAGCTATGGCCTGTGAGCCATAGGACAAGATGCGGCCTTTGGGCCATGCAGCATCCTTGAGGGCTGGTATGCTTTGACTAGCTATGGCCTGTGGGCCGTAGGACAAGATGCACCCTTTAGGCTATGCAGCAGCCTTGAGGGTTGGTTGGATTTGGCTAGCTGTGGCCTGTGGGCTGTAGGACAAGATGCGACCTTTGGGCCATGCAGCATCCTTGAGGGCTGGTATGCCATGGCTAGCTATGGCCTGTGGGCCGTAGGACAAGATGCGGCCTTTGGGCTGTGCAGCAGCCTTGAGGGCTGGTATGACTTGGCTAGATGCAGCAGATGATGGACTAGTGCCACAGGAGAGACACAGGCATTAGTACACAGGATTGCATTCTTTGGTCACTGTAGTGTGGCCTGTGCCACCCAGTTGACACAAGTAGCTGACACTGGAGTGCTGCCTGTTCTGCCAAGTTGACCAAGCAGTGTACGCAAGACTGCGCACTCTTGGACACCATAGTATGGCCTCTGCCACCGTGTTGACACAAGCATCTGATGCTGGAGTGCGGTCTGTGCCACCGAGTTGACAAAAGCAGCATACACTCGAGTGTGGCATGTGACACTGGGTTGACACAAGCAGCATAAGCAGGACCATGCACTCTTGAACACAGAGTGCTGTCCGTGCTTCCTAGATGACACAAATGGCAGGTAGATGGTATGCGAACTGTGTAGCCTGGATGACACAAACGGCAGGTAGATGGTATGCGAACTGTGCTGCCTGGATGACACAAACGGCAGAATAACAATCTAAACAGGAGAACTGGAGATCGACTGAATCACAGCAGACAATGCCAGAACCGGAAACACGAAAACTCTATCTCCGGCACCCGAGCAGCCTTCGTACTAGTAGGAAATAGCCACAAGAGCCAATCCAGATCGGGCCAGGGATGATGAACAGCTGGTAGGAGGAGTTCAGCAAACGATCGCTCAGCATTCACCTCATCTTGCCTTTGCAATGTGGTGGCTTGTGACAATTACTAGAAAAGTACAGAATTTTCTGGCATTCTAAAAGTCGTTTGGGTCCTCCAAGAGATCACACTCTGATCTCTTCTTCAAACACCATAGGTGACAACAATCTTCATATAAGTGTACATTTGGACCATGGAAGGATATGGAAGGGACCTACCCTAAGAGGTCACCTTGACATGGTGGGTAGCCCACAACCTTGGCCAGGATTATTCTAACACCTCTATTTATTGCAAAATTGTATTGTAAAACTGGATTATATTTATGTAATTAGTAATGTTGGAGTTGTGCACATGTAAATTTTCCTTTTGTGTCTGCAACCTAATTTAACACTCAACTTCTAAAATACAATGTCAGGGCTAAACTTCCTTACTACTTTTCATGATTTGTCTTTTGTCTTTAAAGTATATCCATGCATGAGCAAAGGTGACTTAATTAGTATCTTAGTTAATTTGATTTTAACCATCTGGACTCAAGCAGAGTTAGGAACCTCTGGACTTTCATCTTCACTAATGAGACAGAGGGTAGATTTATTAAATCTTCTAAAAAACAAAATGGAGGTGTTGCCCATAGATTTTAGCTATCATTTCAGTATAGCATTCTAGAAACTAAACTAATATGATTGGTTGATATGGGCAACACCTCCACTTGTCGGTTTTAGAAATGTTAGTATATGTACACCATAGCCTAACATCGGGGCCGATGCAACCCACTCACCATAGCCTGCATTGCAGGGAGGCGACAGACTGGAGAGGTGCTTTCCCTGCAGCTGCAGATGAGTCTGTTGTTGTTGCTGCTGGGTGCTGCTGTGACTGTCAAACTGTATGACAGGCAGCGGCATCCTGCTGCAGAGAAGGGCAGCTTAACCTGAGTGGCTCTTCACACAGGCCCATCCCTTGATGTTACCCCTTCTGGCCAGGTCCCCACTTCTCTCTTCTCCTCCCCTCCCCACCACGCTGCACCTGACCTGCTGTGCTGTCAAACTTAATGACAGGCTGCAAGCTGAGCCTGCCCTGAGTGGCTTTTCACCACCGCCACTGCCTCTCTTGTTCCCCCTGGCCAGGACCCCCCTTTCCTCTCCTCTTCTCTTCTTCCTGCTCCTCACTGCTGTGCTGCACATGACTTGCTGACTGTGCTGGGACAGTACTCTGCCAGGGACGAGATGAAGAGGAGGATGATGTGCCCTTTGGCAGTGGTGCAGCCTGTTAACATGTACTCTGCCCATTATCTGTCTGCTGTAACTTGTACTCAAGGCACACTGTGCCTTTCTCAGTCCCCCAGCCTGTGCTACTCTCCATTGCAGGGAGATGACAGAGCAGCAAGGGCTAAGTTCTCAGCTTTTAGTCAGGGCTTATGGTAGGCAGCCGACCAATGAGATGAGGAATGTAGGGCAGGTGACCCCTTGGGGGAGACTGATCATTATGCTCTGGGCTGATTCTGCCTATGTGAATGTTTACAGATAGGATCCATGGTCACCCTGCTGCTGAGGGTACAAATTGCAGGAGGCTTCTTCACTACTTGTCTGCCAGCTGTAGATGTTTGGGTGCAGGGCAGTTTGGGAAGAGGAAGACAAAGCCCTGGCAGCTGGGATGGATCCTATAAGGTCCTGCACAGTGGCAGATTTTGTCTGGGGCTTCAAGGCTGCAGCCCCCCAGCAAAAATCACCATCTCACTAGTAGTCAGTGTAGTCCATGACTGCACTGGCTACACTCATGCCTGCCAGTGGCTTCCTACTGGAAGCGCCACCTGCTAGTCACATATACAACAGGCAGCCCCAGGGGGAGGAGTCTCCTCCCCCTGGGACTGTCAGTCCGGGCTATTAGCAGAGAGTGGCTTCCAGGAGGAAGCTGCTATTCTGTCTTTCAGCCAGCCCTAACCAGCTCCTTGGGGCTGCAAACAATGCAACCCTGCCACTAATGCGCATGTGCCGGTCCAGGTTCCTGACAGATCAATTGTGCTGGTGCCGGGACCTTGCCAGGGGGAAGCAGGAGCAGGTGAGTAACCCTGTCATTTTCAGCTTTCATCAAAGAGGGTAAAAGCCACCGCTGATCCTGGGTGATGAATGTTGGAGTGGTGGATTCCAAGCTGGCAGCTCAGAGTTAAGGAGGACAGGGCTGGGGCCCCTGAGAGAGGTGGAGGGCCACCTCCAGGGTGCAGAATAACTTTCTCACATTCCACCAGCACAATGCAAATGGTCACCCATAGAGTGTATATGTTGTGGAACTACTAAGTCCAAGCAGGAGACTGGCATTGCATGTTGGGACTTAAAGTTCTACAGCAGAAGGATAGTCAGGGGTTGTATATAATTAATGAGACAATGAGTATCTACAGAAACATAAAGACATGAGGTATACAGTACATATGTGGGCAATGCATAGGAGATGTCTATATACCCAACTACTGCTGTATGTATAAGGGATGTCTATACAGTGATGACAAGAATGGATAGTAATCTCCACATCTAATTCAGACTCTGCTGGGACAGTTTATCACAAAAAAATGTATTGCCCCCAAAACAAATGTGGATTTATAGCAGCAATTAGGCTGCAAAAAATGTCTCATGTCCTACGCACATCTAACTACATATTCCAACTGACAAGTAAGAATGTTTCTGATGTGTACAAAGGACATGTGTATAGTGATACCATGACTGACCATTTCCACTTAGCAGAGCCGGCCCTAGCCAATTTGGTGCACTAGGCAAAATTTTGACTGGTGCCCCCTGCACCAATCCAGGTCCAGATAAACACAGGCAATTTGAAAAAGAGGGGCACTCACCAGAATAAATATAAACAGCTACAGGTTTTTATTGCTCACATATCCAGTTTGTCAAAGTTTGACAAACTGGATATGTAAGCAATAAAAACCTGTAGCTGTATATATTTATTCTGGTGAGTGCCCCTCTTTTTCAAATTGACTGATATATATATATATATATATATATATATATATGAATGTTTAACCCCAGGCACTGTCCATCTGCAGGCTTGAAGGGGACCTCTCCCCTTACCCCCCCCCTAGGATCAGCCACTGGGTGGTCCTACCTGGTGGCAGAGGGTCCTCTCTCTTCACTTCTTACTTTATTCCCCCTGTTCGCAATTTACATGCTGGGCTGCTCCGGCGGTGGCCATCTTTGAAAAGGGCACAATGACTCATGGGATTTGTAGTTTATCTCTTACTGCTAAGAGTCTGAGCAGTAAAAAAATATAAACTACAAATCCCATGTTACTCTACTTTCTTCTCTGGCCGGTCGGGTGCATGGGCTGACAGCTGACTTGTTTCAGCTGTCCAGTGCCCACCCCTAACTGTATATGGAAAGCATGGTCAGGTCCCGGCTGGTACCTGCAGCTGACCTGGCCACACGCTGAGCTGCCGACCGGAGCTGAGCTCTGATTGTGGCAGCACCAGGGAGGCAGCGCAGGAGGGTGAGCAGCGGCAGGCGCGGGGCAGCAGCAGAGCCATTGGATGCCCCTGGGCATTCCAGTCGCCCATAGGCATTAGCTTATTATGCCTATGCCTAGGGCCGGCTCTGCCACTTACTAAATTCTAAAACTCTGGAGACAAACTGTTATACAGAATGGGTCTAGCAATCTTGCTCACAGGCTCCCCTAGCAGCAGCATGATTGACATACTGTGGCATTTAGGGGATGGATCAGAGGTGTGGCTAGCCATCGTTCCTGGAAATGGGGGTGTTGTCCCATTTTCCTGGAGAGATGAGGCCAGTGTCTGCATCGCAGGATGCAGATTTCCTGGTCTCACAAGTGACCAGGCCAAGGCTAGGCTGAAGTAAGCTTCAGCTTACACAGCTTGGCCAATGGAGCAACCAGTCACAATGGTTGCAATGGTGATGGCAGAATCTATGAATGCTGGACTCGGATCGCCAATGCTGCAAGGAGGTGTCTATTTCATACAGCTGCATTTACATTTAGTTTGAAGGTATTGCACAGCTTCTTTTGTGTGGTTGTGAAATACCACCCATCTCTGAAACAGGCCCTTGGTGACATATTTTCTTGTCTCAGAGCTATAATGACACACAATGAACATTAATCTTTCTATTTATGCATTGTATGGCCAAAGAGTAATTTCTTCCTACTTGCAATACAAAGTTAGGCTAAATATCATTATCTTATGCACACTGCCTGGGATGTATCCAAGCATAATTCTTATGAATTTAAATACTGGTGAAAAGGTCAACACTACTGTATAATTATATAAATTGGTGGCTTAATGGGCAGACACAAATGTCAAAGTATCTTAAGTGATGTGTATTTTATTTGATAAAATATAAGGAAAGTTTAAAAAAGATTAAGACCTCAATTAAAAATAATTAACTACTCACTGCTCATTTACTTCATGGATTCAATTATTCTTAAATATAATGTTATGTTCTGTACATCCCAGTTTCCTTTAAGGGATTCAATACATGAACACTTGACCTCAATGTTTTAAACAGCATCAAGAAATCTTTACACAGACTATTGTAGCATCTTTCCCTCTAGCAATCACTGTAGCTACCAAAATTATAAAGTAGGGATTAATATGTTCTTATATTCCTAAATGTGTTGCAGTCTTGAAAATTTGCATATAGAAATCTGACATGACATCATAAATTTACAGACGTAATCATTTTATATTTCTTTGATGCTAATATAACCCAGTAATGATTTCTTGGAATCAAGCATTACATAACTGTTGTGCATTCATGAAAGATACACTGTAAATAGATTAACAGGTTCAAACCAGGTAAACAGAATAAGAAGCAAAGAAACAAAAATGTCAGTACTCTAACTTGCAATATCTCTAGTTACAGTCAAAATGTTATACTTGCTGGGGGTGATATTTTTTCATATCAAACGGTCTGTCAACCTTGCAGAAAAATTTTAGATACCATACACTGTAATGATGACAACTTTTCTATCTTACTACTGTCCTGAAATGTGAAGTAAGCAGAGGAGATATGTTGTATAGTTCAGCTATTTAGGAACTATAGAATAACATTAGTACATAGAATAGTATTGTATTTATTGTTTAAAATAAATAATACAGCTGTTGGCACTGGTTTGTAAATAAGTGTTCTGCATTAGAGACATGAGAGTGCCCAGAGGCAGTTGCAGACACATGCATGTCTTTTTTTGTTTTTTTTGTCAGTTTAGGGGTTTGCTATAGGTCTTATGGTGTTAGCACATACACTAAATCTGCGGGAAACAGTGGCGTCACTAGCATGGTGCGGCATGCACCGGGTGTCACCTTCCTAGTGGGTGACACCAAAGCTTCACACTCATGCCCGCAACACCCCCTATGACAGAGTGCAGGGCAGCACAATGTTCTTAAGCCCTGTCCCCTTCGTGGCAAATAGCCGTGATTTGCGGGTAAATATGGAGTAGGCTGAGGAAATATCATACAACTCCATTAGAATTGCATCATTTGGCCCCGCCTCTTCCCTCCCCATGAATCGCAGAATTTTGCCATGAGGGGGGTGGCTTAATTACATGGTGGTGCCAGCCTGCCAGATGCTCCTGTCCCCACAGATCTGCTGCAAGGTAAGCTTGTTTGTAATATATGTGTGACATGTGTGCGCATAAGGTATGTGTGACATGTATGTGTGTGTATATATCTATTTGCATGTCTGTATGTATATATTTATGAATGTGTGTATATATATAATATATATATATATATATATATATATATAAAATAGTGGGGTTTTTGTGTTTTGTTATTTGTTATGTGCTGTATATTTGTATTTATTTGTAATGTCTGTGTCACTGTTTTATCAGCTATGGTGGGGCGTTATGGGTCCACCAACACTGGCTACATGTCTAACACTGATGGGGGTTCTCGCGGCAGTAACCACTGGAACGCAGGAGGGTGGAAACTGTGGAACGCAAGCGGTGCTTTACCATGGTGATACATCCTGGCAGATCCCAGAAGTGCATCATGGATGACTGGTGTTCAGGTACACGTCTATGGGAGTATTTAAGGGGTGTTTTGAATGTTTGTTATTTGTTGTATGTGTTCCTGATGATGGGGTTGTATCCCAGAAACATGTGTTGACTTGACAATACACAGATTTTTTACTTCAAGCCTCTGAGTGCCATTCCTCTTGGTTGAGTTTTTGCATGAAACATGATTGAATTGTGCACCGGAGCCATTTAATTCATTGGAGGGAGTGCCGGCAGTTGGTGGATTTGATATATATAATAGAACATATGATTGGCGCATAATACCCTAAGTTAACAAAGTATATGAGTGTCCAAGCTGCTCACCAACCATAAATGATAACCGCTGCTCCCCTTCTGTGATACAACAGTCCAGGATCCCTCAGGACAGACAATCTAGAAGAAAAGGAACAGGAGGGGGTGCTCCATAGTGCATAAAACAGTTTATTAAGAACGCTCTTTATAATGCCACAGGGTAATCACATTTAGTGTGCTCGTACCAAATAACATAATACTGTGGGCTGGTTACCACATGACTTGATATATCCACCTCCAGGCAATGCACCAACCATCCTCTGGAAGCTGCCGGGAACCTGCACCACATGCTGTGAGACTCCACGAGGCAACAGCATGTGTCAGAGCTGCATCAGTAAGCCATGCACTGATGCGTTTTGTCAGTGTAAGTCCATTGACGAAATGTGTTTGCTCATGTATTTGATTTTTTTTGTGTTGTGTGTTTATGGGGGTGTTCGGGTGGTGACACTGTGAGTTACAGCTCCGGGTGACACCAACCCTAGTGACGCTTCTGGTGGGAAAATCTATCCTCTATCCTTGAAATCATTTCAATTTCATCTTATACACAGCTCTTGCAGCATAGTTATAAAAAGCCCCATGAACTATTTTGTTCTCACCAGGATTTATTAAATTAAATTAATGTATTCCTAGCCTTTGACACTATGGGGTAATTTCATTAAATGGCTGCTTTTTAAAATAGTAACTATATTAAAATCAAAAGATGGAGTATTTTGCATTAAATATCATTACTGTTTTAAATATAAGCTTAAAGAATCCAGAAGCAGTGCTTTGCAAAAGCCACCATTAGTAAATTTACTCCTAGGGCTTAGTTATTAAAAATAGATTAGGTACAAATTTGCACCAAACTATAGCAACTGATCAGATGCATAAATAAACCTACACAATACAGATAATACCTTATTACCCCAGTAGTAAACTCCCCTATGCAGTGCCCCCAGTAGTAGCCCCCCTATGCAGTGCCCCCAGTAGTAGCCCACCTATGCAGTTCCCCCAGTTGTAATCCCCCCTATTCAGTGCCCCAGGTAGTAATCTCCCCTATTCAGTGCCCCCAGTAGTAGCCCCCCTATACAGTGCCCCCAATAGAAGCCCCGCTATGCAGTTCCCCCAGTTGTAATCCCCCCTATTCAGTGCCCCCAGTAGTAGTCCCCCCTATTCAGTGACCCCAGTAGTGGCCAGCCCACCATACAATGCCCCCAGTAGTGCCCCCCCTATACAGTGGCCATAATAGTGTCCACCCACCCTATAAAGTGCCCCCAGTAGCTCATATGCTGTGCCAATGCCCCCATAGTAGCACCCCCTCCCCTTACACTGTGCAAGTGCCCCCTTACACAAACAAACAAAAAAAACACACAACTTACATGATCCCTGCTCCTGCCATTGACCGCCGCTGTCCGGACGCTCCTCCCAGCCCACTCTTGATCTGCACCATGGGATGAGAGAGATGTCATGACATGATGTCTCTCCCATCACCCGCTGCAGAGGGAGCCAGGAATATGGAGCTCATGAGTGAACTCCAGCCAGCTCCCTCCATGGACGACTCCGCAGCCAATGAGAGTCTGTCTGACTCTCATCAGCTGCTATTAAAAACACACAGCCGCCGCTTGCAGCTGTGTGTTTGTAAACTGTGTAGGGCAGACCGCTCTCACTGCGGTCTGCCCTACACTTGTGGGGCCCGAGGGACTAGCGGCTGTGCAGGAGTTGCTATGGGCCCCTGCACAACAGCGGGCCCAAGTGCTATGCACCGGCTGCACCACCACAAGTTCCGCCCCTGCGGCCATCAACACCTGCCTGAATCCCTGCACAGAGCATCACAGAATACACCACCTTTCTGCCCTGCCTCCAGGTCACTCCTGAGTGAAGTGAGAGGGAGGGGTGGGGAGGCAGGGGCTTTCAAGAGATATGCTGCTTACCTGATGTAATCGGGTCAGTCCGTACCGGACTGGAAACAGGCGCTGGTATTCCATGCAGTTGCTCTGTAGTTTACCCCAATTGGTTCACAAAACTTTTTTGTACATTTTTGCATATAATGCTTTTACAGTGGCAAATATGAATATGTAAAAATTCTGTAACATATGTTTAAACACCTGTAGTTTTAGATGCTTTTTCATTCTCTTTATACATCTCAGGGGTTCACTTCAAATGTACATGGTAGCTGACAGCTGTTACGAACATTGAATTGAGTAAAGTAATGTCAAAACATCCATCCCATTTATATATGCATAATACCAGTGAAAGTTGCTGCCATACAATTAATCAGATATTTGCTTTCATTTGTAAACTATACAACAAAAATGTTAGAATCTAATTACTTGTGCCGGCAACCTTATTCTATTGACCCAGCTTTCAGAATTCCCTCCTTCAAGTCGCTGAAAATGTAGTCAGGCAGTTCATTTAAGTACAAAATATGAATTCTCACAAAACTTATTTGAATAGAATATCACAAAATTGAAAGACTAATAATAGTTATCAACAATAAAGTAATACATTTTTAAATGTGTTCACTATTTAAAGTGCAACAGGTTTTATGAAATAAGAAACTGGTAACTACATAATTAAATTCTGATGACAAAGTATATATTTAAAAGCCTGATTTACAGCCTTCTCTCACCCATCAAATTTCTAATACTAAAACGATAATAAAAATGTTTTATTTTGATGTAATGTGGTATTAATTCCTTGGAATATTAACCAATAAAATTTCAGACTGAGTTGTCTACTTTCATCCAAACATAGCACTTTAAGATTGACACAAGTTCAGTAAATTATAATAAATTTACAGGTGGCTTAGTTTTTTCTTCTTAGTCCTCAGATCTTAATCTTAAGTAAAACAAAATAAATGTTCTGTCCTAGAAATTGTGTTAAAAGAAAGATTTTTAAAGCACCAAGAGGCATCAGAATTAGTGAACTGTACAAACATGAACAGGGATTATTAAACACATGAGAAATGACACATTTTGTGGAGCCTCGCGATCTACATATCCAGCACATCTTCTCTGCGGCCTCTTCTCTTTCTTTGATTTTCCAAATCAAATGAAAATGCAACACATCAAAGGTAATGTTCAAAATTGATTGCTAGGGTGCATTTTACATTAGATGCAAATCAAAGAAAGTTATATCTAAAACAAAATACATGCAACAAGAAACTTGGTTTGTACTTTTAAGGAAATGTTGTACCAAGTATTAATGTTCTTATTTATTGAACTGATATTTAAAAATGGATTGAATATAGTTGAATTAAAATGTGCTGTAAAGCTAATAAAATACCAATAATAACAATATTATGCCTTTCCTAAAGCCTGCAGATGTCATTGTTGGTGTAATTGATTGTAAAGATAATTAGGCTGAAATGTATTAGAGAGTGAGTTTTTGTGTGAGTGCAAACTCATACTTTCTTGCAGGGACTTTGGTGTGAGTTTGTGCTGAAACTCACACTACAGTATGTACAGTAATAGAGTAAGAGTTTCATGGTGTGGACGTAACTCACATGCGACATCACGCAAGATTTTTGTTGGTGGAGCCTGCAAAAATCTTGCAAATCGAAATGTGAGCTACATTATATTCGAGTTGTTACTGTACGTTACACCTAAGTGATCCATTGGTCCCCAAAAGTAACCTGAGTTATAGCTCACTGGCCCTATATAAGTATTTTGTCCTTTGATTCATTTTGAAAGGACACAATGTAGGTATGGAAGATTATTGTGAGTTTTGTTTGGTTTGTGTTTAGCAGTTGGCAGGGTGGCATTTAGGATGAGAGTTTGGGGTGAGCTGAGTCAGAAAGAGGAGGAGGTGAAAGGGACCCAGTCTGAGTTTAACAAGGAGGAGGATGACAAAGAGCAGGAGGAGGAGGAGGGTGGCAAGGAGGAGTTGGAGGAGGAGGAGGAAGAGCCTGCTGTTTGTGCCCTGGGGAAGATGAATATTTTTCAGAATTTCTGGTTCATTAACGAGGAGAATTTTTGCACATTCAATTGTACCAGTACATTATAGAATCTTTGGACCGGAGGTGCATTGCACAACCCTGACCTGCAAAAAGGCATTATGGCAGGGCATCTGTGATGCAGTGAATGCAGTGAGCTCTTGCAGGTACTCAATTGAGAACTGCAAGAAGTGATTCAATGATGTGAGGAGGGTCCTGAAGGCTAAGTTGTCAGATGAGGTGAAGGAGTCTCACAGGACAGGGGGTGGCCGAGCAGCGCAAATCAACTATACATCCTTCAAGTAGGAGCTCAAGCAGGTAATATCACCTGAAAGTCTGCCTGGGACCCATATAGAGGATGCCGACTGTCCACCATCACAAGCCCAACATGGTGAATAACCAAGAACATGTTACCTTTTAACTGTACCAACCTAATTCAGTCTGAACTTACTGTTAGACCATTTTTTTAGTTAGATAAACTGCTACTGATTAAATACAACATTATGTAATCCCAAGATCCTTATGAGTGTGAGGAACCTTCGAAGACTAACTGCAATTTGCATATGTGTACAATGTTTACCCTTTTTTATTTCTTTCCTCGGGTGCACAGCAGAAGAAGTCTTTTGGCAAGGTTTCTGCAAAATGGTGACATCCTGTAACAGATAAAGATGAAGCTGGTGAGCCCTAAACATACACAAAAAATAGTACTATCAGCCCATGGGACAACGTGCTTCTGCAATACATATATATTGTCACATAACATTTACACCATTACCATTCTGACATTTAGCCCTACATCCATTTAACAATGTGAGGCCAAAAACATATCATGTAACCTTCTAAATTCTAACCTAATGCTTAGAAGTCACTGATTCTGTATGTAAACTAAAAATGTAATGCAAACTTCCCATCCAGAAATACATACCTTAAAAACCATGTTTATATTGTGGTGAATTCAGCAGTTTCATGGAGTCACTACTGAAACCACCTTTGCACAAGCATGGATATTCATAAGACATGCATTGTTAGGAGTGCCAAGTTACTAGGGACAGTGTATTTTGTTTTTAACAAGCCTGATTACTTACCATTAATATCCACATTTCAGGTCCTTCTTATGTGATCCCATCAAGACCGGTCATCAACAAACAGTTTTCTAATCAGGAGGATATCATCCTCATGCCAGCACCAGTGGAGCCTGCAGATAACACAGCAGCAAGAAACATTGTAGAAACACAAGAATGGCAGCAAGCCCGCCACAGCCCACACCCACACCTCAACCCACTCCAACTGTCAGAGTGACACAGTCTATGGAAATTTTTTGACAAATCCAGATTAACTTTATAAAAATGAAAACAAAACATGTTATGCCATCATCAGTCCATTCCACAAATTACTGTAACTAACATATCCAGAAATGCATAGGGTACAAGAACCAGAATGTCCCATAACTTAGATACAGGCATGTGGTTTTGGAGTTAAGCCAGGCTATTAGGGGGCAAACAGGGACACTTGTCAGCCTTCAAAGAGAGCTTATCAGCCGAAGAGAGACATTGGCATCTCCTAGCACATCGACTGCTAGCCGTCAAACAACCATCCCAACATCTTCATATCCCAGCAGTCCTACAAGGCGCAGTGTGTGAACACCTGGTGGTCTGACTAAAGACCTAGGTAGGGACAAAGGTAGTGCACATTCTAAAAAATTATGTGTTTTTATCACTAGGTTACAATTTACATATTTGTGATCACTTATCTGTGTTCAGTAAATTTGGATTACAAATTCAGTTGTGTCTGTCTTTTTTTAACCACTTAGCTGGCGATTTTTACCAGCAAAACCAGTCAGAAATTGCCTGGTCTGCAGGAAAGTCCAGGTAGTCAGAAAAGATCCATTCTGCACATGTGTAGAACAAATTTTCTCTTCAAAAATACAGCCGGATGGTGCGGTCGCACCTTTACAGCTGAAGTATAGGTGGCTGCTTTTGCATCAAAACTGACCACGTCAGTTAAGTGGTTAAAGTAAGATTAGATATATGTGTGTATATAGGGGTTTAATTTTTAATAATGTGTTAAATTATGTTTTACAGTGATGTGCCACTTTGTACCAGACACCAGCCTGAAGTAGGTCTATTATTATATTACCAATTTTTTTTAATAGTTCTGTTCGAGTTTCAAACTCACAGCCTATTACTTTTGGTGACTTTTATGTTTTTAATAGGAAAACATCTGGTTGCGAGATTGGGCCATGCAAGAAATGGAATTTTGAGTTAGTGCGAGTTTGCATGTTGTTGCAGCCAATTATACAGTATTTTTAAATTTTTAGCAGTATACTCGCACCTTTTGAAGACTCGCACCCTATTACATTTTGCCCTTAGTCTATGACTAAAACTCTGAGTAAGAAGGCATTTTATATTAACAAACCAATAAATATATTGATTTATTTTCATTTAAAAATGTTTTAAAACATTTCATTGATTGATTTTAATCTAATAATATGATTCCAAATTATAACCAACTTTAACAACATAACTACACACATTACCCATTGTTTCAATATTATTTTATATAGATTGAGACCAGTGGTGGCTCCAGAGATGGGGATGCAGTGCAGTCCAAAAATCAAATAGGGGAGCCACACAACTCTCATTTCAAATGCTGCCCAAATATAGATGGCTGGGGCTTGCAGGCAGTTGGTGTGGCTAATTTATTTTTTTTAATCCACCTAAACAGTAACATATCTATTTTCTGCATTTTATAATAAATACCTGACTTGTTTCTGTCTTGCTCTTAAAGTCACATCAGTCCTTATGGGTCTTGTGCCATCTCTCCAACGTGCTGCCTAATTCTTTTTCTCTATGCTATGTATTCTGATCCTGATATGCTAACATTTATTCCCTGCCTTGACTATTTGGCAATGGCTATCAAGTATTTCTAGCTATGGCTGATCGTTAACTTCTTGCAACAGGCTCCAGTTATAAATAAGGTTTTGAAAACACAATGGCAAAGGAGACATTTTATGGCTTACTACAAATTCCAGCCTTCACAGTCTGTCTTTTTTATATATTTATGCTCAATTGCTTTCCTTGTCCTTGTTGACTTGTCTAGACTTTCTTTGGCCTCAGCTTCTGTCTGATCTCTGTTCTGTTATATCCTGTTAACATGTCTGACTTTTACAATGACTCCTTATTGTTCTGATTTTAGTTGCTGGTCTGACTCTATGTTAATCCTGAAATCATGCCTTGCACCTTTTGACTTGTTTTAATGGTTATCTTCATCTGTCTTTATTCATTACCAGCTCTCTTGTCTTTGTGTTATCGATGTTACATAATTTAAATTCAAGAGTTTCCTTGTAAAGTGAGGAATAATGCAATCTGATTTGTGCGTCAAGTCTATTCCCCTATCCAGCTTCTGTGTTGCTCTTTTCTTGTCTGTGAACCCATTTAGTGTACATCTGTATGTTGATTGCATATGTTTTTTTTTCAGTTTTCTTTTGACCACTTATTGATCTGTTTGTGACCTCTCGCTTTGCCCACCCTGGTGCCTTGAACCCCTGGCTTTTATGTGACAATCAACACAGGTCTTTGAACTTGAGTCACAGGATAACATTATTCTCTCAAGTTAACTATTGAAGTAGCTCACAAATTTCTCTCTCTCTCTCTCTTATTCCTCTAGTTAAATAATCAGTTTTGTCTTCGCTGAAAATAATCGAATGAAACAGTCTCAGAAAACAAATGAAGCATCAATGTTCTATACAATAAGATAAATAAAACAAATATAGTAGAGCAAAGTGATATATACATAAATACAGCAAATACATAACATTTTCTACAAATCACCAATTCAAGTTATGCAGTTTGTGGTAACACAAGTCACAGATCAATTATCAATCCATACAAGCAGTTAGGTCTAACAAAATAAAAAGAAACCAGCAGAATGTGTTAGGGGTGAGATGCAACTAGGTTTATTTGGTACAGTATATGTTAGTTATATTTATTTATATTTATTATCAGACTAAGTGGGTAAGAAGGTAATTACCCTGGTATTAAGTGCCTATAGGCCTATAGTTATTTCTTTCTTTTTTAGGGCAGATCACTAAGAATATCTGAGTTAGCACTCCTTATATACAGTAATATACAGATTAATACTGGAACATGATGGACAGAGGCTTAATCTCATCAATAAATCTAGTGTGGGGTTCTCTCTTTTTTTAATTGTATAAGCTAGAAGGTCTATAATATAATAAAATCCTAGGTAATAAAGTTACTAATTGCATAGGTGACTGAATGATTTAGAGAGCAACAAAAAAAGTAGGAACATTTGATTCTACAGTGTCCACGGACATAACTATAGTGGATGCAGGAGGTACTATATGGGATGATGGCTTAGGGGGCTCACCTCAGGGTCCACCACCCCTAATCACATTGGCATCAGTGAGCTGGGTTAAGGTCACATCTGATTCTGACTCTGAGTCAAACGCAGATGATTCCGCAGCTGCATCTTTTGCTTTAGCCAAGACTGCGTCTTATGCTAATGCCTTTGCCGATTTTTTTTATACTGAGACACCCACTTGAAGCATCTTGTGGTGGTGAATTTCCATCTTATAGAGCTTTTAGTTGCACCATCAGATGCACCATGAAAACATGCACCAGCCCATGGCAGGTGCAGTTTCTCCATATGACTTTGGCCTCCTGTGTGAGCGGCTATCCATCTTTGGATGAAGCCACTTACTCTGCTTAGTCACCCCCTTGTTACCTCCCAAGAACACCCATTGAAATACACAGCTCTTCCATCCAAATTCATTCTGCATCAGTAGGAAGATGGCATGGCACGTAAGAGGCAGCCATGGCAAAATATGCAGGTGCGTCTAAGTGCACCTCTGAATCAGGCCCTTCATTAGCTAAGATGCAAGAGTGAGGAAAAAGTGGCAAGAAAAAGTAGCAAGGTTGGGGGAGAAGTACATAAGGCAGGTTCGTCATGCAACATTGTTTACTCTGTGATATTATAATACTTCCTTTGGTACAAAACAACCTAGAATACTATAAGGGCCTGATTCAGATTTGAGAATAGAGTAAGATTGAGCAAGTAACTTTGGGTCTATTTCAGCAGAGGACAGAATTGCAAAGCAACACACAAGTGTCAGACACCTCCTTGCTGTATTTGCAACCTCAGGGCTGCAACTGAGGTTGCAGTCTGGGATCACCATCACGACCCATGGTTGCAATGGTTGCTCTTTTGAGTAGCCTGTGGAGGCTGTAGCCAGGTCCTGGCAGCCTGTGAGGTCAGGTGACCCATCCCCATTTCTGAGAATGCAATCCGTCCAAGCCCCCAGACTGCCCAGCAAATGTCTTTGCCAGTCAATCAGTTAGAGGCATATAAGGACCTGCATGTGATCTTGCAGGACCTGTTTTGCACATGCTAAAATGGGTCTGACTCATGTGCAGATTCCAGATAATCAGGAATCTGTGTGAGTAGGACCATTTGCATCCTCACTTGAATAAGCCCCAGTGTATAGGGACAAATAATGTTGCAATGCAAGGGGTGCAAACACATACTTTTTTGCATGTGGGGTAAATACTGGCTGATCTTGCATGTAGCCCACAAATGCTGGACAGCTTCATTTTTACAATGCAATTTAGATTTCTGTTTGGACACACTCCTCACAAATCCAAATCTCTCTCCACATTTTAAATCTGCTCAACCTGCAGTGCAACATGGTTCTACTAAGAAGCAAATATGATACTATAAGAATGATACATGTATATTTCCTGAAAGTCAAAAATTAAGTAAACTGTAAAATTGCAGAATACAAGAATTGGATAAAGACTCAAACAGGCCTTAAAAAAGTACTGAGATCTGACATCACTGTACATGATAATAAATATCTTGCTTTTTCTAAAGAAGGATAGCACCCAACACCAACTAACAGTTGCGTACACACCTGAGTATAATGGCATGAGTGAAAGGGCAAACAGAACAATTGTTGAAAGAACACCGACTACTGTATGCTAGGACTGTATGTAGGACTGGACAGAGGCAGTCCTATGCTAAGTGAATGTTTCTGGGCAGAGGCAGTCCTAACTGCAGTATACCTCAAGAAGGAAACACCTACAGTGGCAGCCAAAGGAAAACACCATTGATGGAATGGACCAGTTTCAGTCATCTCCATGTCTTTGGGTATAAAGCATATGCCCATATCCCTAAAGAAAATAGTTGCAAATTTGATTTCAAAGTTATCTCTTGTATTAAGCTTGAATGTTGTCAAAAAAGCAAAGGATGCATATTGTAGGACATTAACAATTAAAGGCTTATATAGTCAAGAAATTAGATATTTCATGAGACAGCATCAACTAAAGACAGGCTATTTATTGCAACTCCACAAAATGATGCTATTTCTGACACTATACTTCTAGAGAAGCATTTTCAACCCTTGCTGCACCCTTTGCAAATGTGTGCATGAACAGCAGTAAAAGTAAAGATGGTCATTTAGAAATTGAGGATGCTACTGTGGAAGTGGAACAAGATGAGGGGGACATTTGTGCATCTCACACTAATGCGGATGTTGATTATGAGGATGTTGTTTGTGTCAAAGTATGTCAGCCACCAGTGACAGCAGTTCTTGCCTGTGATAAAAAGAAGGCCATTGTCAACCCTAGGCATAAAACCACAAATGTTACCTCTTTTGTCTGGAATTATTTTACCCAATTCCTGACAACATTTGTCAAGCCATCTGTACTGTTTGTGAGAAGTAGGTAAAGGTAAGGATGTTTACCATCTTGGATACTCCTTCCTATTACATCATTTGCAGCTAGTTCAAGAAAATTATTTGGGAAAATCTAAAAAATCATGTAAAAAATTTAAGAATCCTTGCATGCTAGGGCTGCTGTTTCTGCTGGGGTGAATCTTCATCTCAGAAGGGGACCAAGAAGACAAGTAGTTTCAAACAACAATTTACTGTGAAACAATCCTTTGCAAGAGGAATCAAGTATGAAAGCTGCCATCCAGTTACACAGTGGATCACTGAAGCCATAATCGCATTAGATCTGCATCCATCAATGCATCTGGTTTTAGACAGTTATTGAGGTCCTGTGTCTCCGTTACAAAAATCCTTCTTGATTCCATTTTTCCAGAACAGCAATTCCTTGCATTTATCAAAAAAACGAGTTATCGGCCTAGAAAATACCATTGTACCCACTATCAACTTAACCACAGATATATAAACATGTGCTACTGATCAAACTAAAGATTGCATGACTGAGACAGCCCACTAGGTGGGTATTTTGCCTTCAGCAACAGCAGTATCTAACACTTTATTTGTGGGTTGTGCCATGCCATCCATTTTGGGTGCTTGTTTTTTAATAGTGTTTTCCATTTCTCTGATTTGTTTTTTTACAGTAATAACACTGTAATCAATCAATCAATGCCTTAGCTGACTTCCACTAAATACTCCACATCTATTTACCTGTGCTAGCCTTGCACTTTTGATTTACTTTAGTTCTGTAGTTCTTGATTAATGAAACATTCTATAGCATAATTTACTTTATATTCAACTGCCATTCTGTCTGCAATTGCAGTGCCACTCTGTTTCCTAGATGTGCTATATAATTTTTATAACTGCCATGTGTTTGTGCAACTGCTCTGTCATTTAGTTTAGCCAGTCAGCTCACTGCAACCTTTGTGCCAATATGAGTGAAAACAATTTGGTAAGCTGCGCTGTGGTCAAAAATTGACTGCAATTTAATGTTATTATGTTTAATAATACTGTAGAAACAAAAACAGGCTCAAATGTTTTTAGCTGTTATTATTATTATTATTATTATTATTATTATTATTATCATTATTATTATCTCCAGATCCAAAACTAAAACCAAAACACTTGAATGTGGTTTTGGCAAAACCAAAATATGATGATGGATTTGAACGAAAACAAAACATAGGGTCAGCGCACATCTCTAATATATATACCTGTTAACACATAGAAAAACACAGATACCCCACAAGCAGGGAACCAAACAGAGAAAGCCTAATTGAGATAAGAAGCCAACCATGAATCTATTATGCTTACGCTCTCTACTCCATGGCAGAAGAAAATCACTACTAAGATCCCAGCTTACCAGTCCCCTAAAAAAACAGTCGTAGACACCTGCAATAAAAGGAGGGCAGCTGAGTCCCAGCACAAATTGCATCAAAATGAAGAGCATAACAGCCCTTTTCACAAAAAGAAAACAATCCCCATAGGTGGACTTCATGTTAAACAGAGTGGCAATCAAAATTGTGTTTGCCATATATGCTGTTACCAGCACAATCCACAAGCCACAGGAGCAATCTGTGGCCACAATGGCTCTGCTGCCTATGAACTCACTGCATGACAATCTTTGGGTTTAATAATCCTATGAATGATTGGCAGTTCTCCATCCACAATATTGCTATAAAGTATGTTGAATAGAAGTGCAGATCACTGAGGAAGAACCTAATGTGGAGTTCAGATTCAAGCCTAGAAATTAAAACCTTACCAACATTTTTAATTCAATTTGCAATAATCTTTTCAGTGAAAACATTTAAATGAAAGTTTAATATCAATGAATCATTTATTTACCATTATCACAGTATATTTTGTTGATTTGCTTATAAAAATATCAGCAATCATTTGCATACTGTTTCCTTAATAATGGTATTTGCCTTTATAGTAAAGATAGTCTTTTAGTGTACTTTTATCAAATCTGAAAACCACTGCTTGAATATGTTAAAGGGAAGAAATACAGTATAAATAAAAAATATGGGTTTGCAATTAGCAGATACTGATGAAAAAGATTCCTTGAAACTGAAAGATAAAAGTGAAAGAATCATAGAGCCAAGGAGATGCTGTAGGTAGAGAACCAGGATTTAATTAGGAAATGTAAGGTAATGTAAGGTTAGCAAAAATTGTTTAATGATCAAAGGTTTGGGTAAATGAACACAAGAGATAATCTAACCTATTATATTCTTAAATGTTAAAATATGCATTTAAAATATAAAAAAGACTTAGCATTTTTTTAAGAACATAAATTTTAAAAACTTTTAAAATAAGGCATAATGTAGTGTCAAGGGTTTAAATAAAGATGTAAATCTTTTTCATTTTTGCATACTTTTAAGATATCTAGTAAAGCCAAATAATTACCTTTTTTGTTTTCAAATAGCTGTTAAAAATCTACTTTTATTTTAGTCATGGAAACAAAAGAAGGAAACCAGTGGTGATTATTTAAATGTACAAAGGGTTTATATGGTCATTAGGCTGCAATGTTTTTCTTTTCCCTTTTCACAAAATAAAGTTGTTGCTTTTTTATCATTAATGTGAGCTTTTACTAACAACATACAGTACGTTATTTTATGGTACAACACTTATTTCTTCTTCTAATACAAAACTAAAAATGAATTCTTAATAAAATGCAGTGCTTTAGAAATTAGCAAATCTTTCATAAACTGGTTTGCAGAAACATTTGGTGAGATCTTCCTAAAAAGCAGGACGTTGGTCTAATATTCAAATTAAATGATTTGCTTTTACAAGATTATTGATTGGAAAGGGGGAGGGGGCTTGGATTGCACACTCTAATTTTAAACATAATAAGAGGTGCTACCATGCTGAGATTTGTAGTACAATGCAGGGGACAAAGAATACTGATGTACACTCTGAGTACTAAGAACAATCAGTCAAAATAATCCTGATAAACTCTACAATTAAAATGGAGTATAAGTAAGGTTCTTAGCACATGTTTGGTCAAAAATGTTTACCCATCCACCACGTCAATGTGAACCCCATAAGATGGGTCCATAACATCTCTAATACTAACACATTATTTCAATTTATCCAGGACTTACCTATAGTAGTGTCCATTTTAATATGTAGACAGTAATGTAGGTACACCCCGATGTGGTTGATGGGCAAACATTTTTCGCCAAATATGTACTAACAACCTAATTTATACTCGATTTTAATTGTAGAGTTTATCAGGATTATTTTGACTATCATTGTTCTTAGTACTTAGAGTCTGCACTTGTATTCTTTGCCCCCTGCATAGTTTATTACATGGGCACTAGCTTGAATGCATATCTATTGTTTAATAAATAGGGATGGGCATGGTACCACTCCTTGCAAATACACAAAAATGATTCAAGAGAGAGACAGTGATGAGAGAGAGGAAAAAAAAGGACTTTATTATCTCTCAGATATTTTTCTGGATTTTTTTAGTCTGATTCTCATTCTTTTCAATATATTTCAGTCAGTGCTAGCTATGGAAGAAGTTTTTCACAACTGATAAGTTAGATCTATTAAAAGAACTCCATGATTAGACTATTTTACAAATTTTACAGCAGTAGTTTCAGTGCACGTATATTCAATGTGGTTGTGCTGCTGTTGGCAACTTGGATTTTGAATTAAACAAAAGGGGCTGCATCCACTCTTCTATGTATAGAAGGTGTGCTAATTGCTAACAAATTCTCAAGCTAATTCTTAATTGAAATCATGCAGCTATAACCCTATATACTTTGCAACATGCTGCTGACCATTAAGCCTACAACCCCACCCTATTGCTGGCATTTCTTCCTATGTCTTTAATTTCCATTTACAGCATACTTACCTAATCTCTCAGAAACTGCAGGAAGCTCCTGGATTTTTGGGTAGACACCAGCACCCCTGGAATGGTGTTCAGCTCTTCACACACTTCCTAGGGAAGTTGGCAGAATGGGGAGATAATTGCTGGGAATACTAGCTCTGTATGAAGGGGGCTGGGCTAAATTACATGAAAATTTCCCATTTAGCCCCACCCCCTCCTCATGGTCCAGTGGCTGTTTACCATGATGGGGGCAGGACTTAATGACATAGGATCTCCGAAGTGGCCAATTGCATCTCCTCTCCGGGCTTCTCCCAGAGAGCATATATAAATAGTTGGCAAGTATGATTTACACTATTCCATAGTTCATTTAATGATTTTTAATCATATACTTTGCTGAGCCTAGGCATGGTTATTAATCTTCTCATTATCTACAGTTTGAGCATACCCTGATAAGTATTACTTTGCTGATAGATTTATAGTACAAGGTAGTAATTATATCAAAGGGCTTGAGAATACAATGCAGAACGTCCATTAGTTGCACTCATATATATTACATATATATGTTTGTTAGTCCCTTTTTAGAAAAAAAAACCTACAGTCTCCTGTTTGGCCCCATCCATTCACAAATGTATTTAATCAATGTGATAACAACTACAGTAGGTTCAGAGCATAATAATATGTAAGTAGGTAAAAGTCCCTTAGAATGTTAAAATCATTAAAATTATTTCTTCAACATATCAACTAGGGATCCAGCTGTAATAGGTAAATGTGACCTGACAGATGGATATACACAACTGGATCAAAATGTGTACAAAGATACTTAGTGTAATTTCTCATAAGCTATGAATGAATTATTGATCTGCCCAGCTATTTTGTTGCTCATGGTGTGGCGTGCAGGCCTCTGAGTCATGCCATGGACCTGTGGCATACCGTGGTATTCTTCATCGAAGGATACGCTACAGAATGTAATACAGTGCTTAACCGCTGGGTGGCGAGTGCTCCACTGTTGTAATTTGTACTGAATGCCATAACTTAAATTGGATGGATATCACATTCACAGCATTTGCATGTTCGCACAACCAATATTTTTAATGTCACATACTGTTTGTACAGTAAGATCTTATAACAGGATGCAAATCAGTACACATACAGTATTGTACATAACTGAACAGTAGTGAAGTTGCCCGAGTTGTTATCATGGTATAACCGATACTGTAGATTAATGAGATGCACGCACAGCTTTCACTGAGATGGGCTGAATTATGACAATTTTTTTTTATAATTTAAAACAGCGGGAGGAGTGCACAAGGATGAGGCAGCTCTTTGCAGTTCTTAATATACTGTAGCTGGTGTGTGGGCTAGTGGTTAGGTGATCGCTTTGCAAGAATTATGGTCCCAGGTTCGATCCCTGGAAACAATATTTTTTTTTAGGCACTGTCGGCTCTGGACACTATAGTGAAACTACTGTAGTAGTGTTGTACTGTAATACTGTAGTGTTTTTGTTTAAAGGGCTGCTTAAAAATAAAACATTACAAACTGATTGTGCATTTAAAAAGTGCAAAACTTTCGTCAATGTCTGCACTGTGGTGGCTGTCAGCTCCAAGGGGTTGCAATGGGATTTTTTGAGCATGCCCAGTGGAGGGGTTACAATGGGATCTGTGGCGCCAAGCCATACGTCATGTAGCGCTATGCCATGGCGTATGGAAGATCATCACTGCACATGCGTAGTTGTCTGTATTACTATAGTACTGTATGGTATGCTGTTGAATTTTCCCCCTTGCGCCACTCTGCGCTGTCCAAGACTTGTACACAATAGTAATTTCATTACTTCAGAAACTGCTACAGTAGTGGACTCTGTTTGAGAGGGAAGCCTCTAAATTACAAACTGACTGTGCATTTAAAACATGAATTTTCCACCACTCTCTACGTTGTCCCAGACTTGGACTCAATAGTGATTTCATAACTTCAGAAACTGGTAGTGAATGGGCTCTGTACAGTATGAGAGAGAGGTCTCTGTATCACAAACTGATTGTGCGTTTAAAGTGCAAAATAGTGTTACACCACAAACTTGTGACAATGTCGATGCTGTTCCAACCTTGGACACTATAGTGATTTCTCATGTCCAGTAAGTGGTAGTGGGATCTGTATGAGAGAAAGCTCTCTGTATTACACAGTTGGCACGGTGGTGGCTGTCAGCCATCTCCGATCGGTTAGTAATGGCATCTCTGGCACATGCCCAGTGGGTCGATAGTCATACACAGTGCATTAGGTCCCTTCCCAAAAAGCAGGCAAGAGCCTCTCATTACCATAATATAGGATGCTTTGTTAATCCATTTACTGTAAGAAGTCAGCTCTGCCCTTGTGTCCTGAAAAAGGCTACGAATAGTGACCATTGCCAAGGACACCATCCCCCATCTGCTAGGACAACTAGTGTGACGCTATGAATGTACTGTATTTTAAAAACTGATGGTGCAGTTGAATTTGCACTCTTGCATTCAGTAACTGGTAGTGACAGAATTCTCAAACCACCAAGTGATTTCTGTGACAAATTGTAGCCTTCCAGGCTTTGATCCCATGATGCCCACACTGCTTTGCCACAGACGTCTGCTGTAACGAGTGACACACCTGTGTGTGATGAATTAGCATCGTGTGTCACTCGCTAGTGAAAATGGCAACGAGATCCAGGCGCTTCTCTCCTGGGGAACTCTTTTTCCTGGTTAAGTGGCAGGACCAAAATTTCACCACTAACCGGGAGAAAGAGGAGGCCTAGAGGAGAGCGAGCAGGAATATTTTTACCAAATATGGCTGCCGGTGTGACACCAGGTCCCTGCAAAGAAGATGGTCTGACCTTCTGCGCAGGGACAAGCCATGGCTAAGGAGTATACAGAGGCGTCTCAGATGCAGTAAGCACAGTATTGCTGTATAATCACATGAATTACAGTATACAGTACAATAACAAATACAATGCACGACTGACATACAGTACAGTACACTGCACTGTAGGGTGTTGGATACTATCTGACGATGACTGACAGTTGTTACCACACACTCACATGACTGGCAGAGATTTGATTGACAGGCTCATTAAATCTACATGGACTAAAGGGTGACACACTATTCATTGACATGGCTTGTTTGTATAATAAACTTACAGTAACAAAAGGCAAGCTGATCCACCATACTCATGCCTGTCGACCAAATCTATGTCGACCTACTGTACACACTGTTTATCTATGCTGGCCCTGTCCCCTTTAAGTCTTTACAGTGTTTACTAAGCATTGTTAGAAGACAGAGTGAAAAGTGATAAGAAAGTGATAAGGTGCCAGCCAATCAGCTCCCAACTGTCATCTCACAGGCTGTGTTTGAAAAATTACAGTTGGGAGCTGATTGGCTAGTACCTTACCACTGTTCACTATGTCTACTAACACTGCTTAGTACAGTAAATAGACCCCCTAAAAAATGTTAAACGCCAGGGTGTGCTTACAGCATCCAAAGTATGCAAAGGCCAGCAATTCTGGCACCCTGCAAGGCAAAATTACAGCTCATGGGGTGCCAACAGTGCCGCACACAGAGCCTTTGTGTGAGGTTGCACCACTTGGTCAGACTGTACTGTATTTTTTTATATACAGTACCATATTGTTTTATGTTGGGCACAATGCCAGCTTTACAGACTACAGTAGTTTTTGTACTACAGTATACTGTATTGGTTTGTGTTGTTATTCCAGTAGAGACTTGTCGTACAGTAGCATTTTTAGTAACAGTATACAGTACAGTAGACCAATTGTTTCTGTACACTTCAAACTTCAAACATCATTGTCTTAGTAACATTTATCTTTACAGGTACAGTATGTACTGTACAGTACTGTAGCATTTGGTACAGTATTTGGGTATTGTCTGAATAATTCCCAAGTGGTGGGCCTCTTTCTAATCCTTGATGCCTTCTGGGCCAATTTACTATGTTCCTGTTGTACAGTACTGTATGTACTGTACTGAATACAGTACTGTAGGGTAATTTCTCCCATGTGCCTGAGAATAACCTGAGTCTCTATTTTCCTTCTTGTACAGTACTGTCCCAATCTATGTTTCCTTACTACAGTATACTGTACAGTACTGTATGTCCTACTGTATTTGTCCACATGTCTAACACTTACTGTACATGACTGTGGCTGTCATCCTTAGCTGTTCCAGTAGCGCCTGTGTATTCACAGTCATTAATTTCTCACTTTGCAATTCCTTTCTCTTGGTAATTCCCTAAGGCCATCTACTGTACAGTACTGTGCCGTAATCCCTCTCCAATTAGGAATAGAGGTCTGAACTCTTGTTTTTAAATTCTTCTTAATGATGACATGTACTGTATTTTTCCCCACAGTTCAAGAAGCCCCCCCTGCCCCTGCAGCTCCACCACCAGCCCCTCTTGCCCCTGCAGCTCCACCACCACCAGCATCACCTACGGCCGGGCCCAGTGGGCTGCATAGCCTGAGTAAGTACACACTACTGTACATTGTTCTCTCTCCCTCTCTTTTTTTCTCTCTCCCTCTTTTTTCTCTCTTTTTTCTCTCTCTCTTTCTCTCTCTTTTCTGTACTTGTGTAATAGTAAGTAACATACTGTAATTTATTTTTCAACAGCATCAGCAACCGAAGGGCCACACCCTAGCCCCAGTGGCCTCCCCATGCCACGTAAGTACAGTACTGTATCGCTCTGCTTTTTTTCCCTTGTCAGTCTCTCTCTCTATCTTTCTCTCTCTCGATCTCACCCTCTCTCTCTCTCTCTTTTTCTCTCTCCCTCTTTCTCGCTCTCTCTCTTTATCTCTCTCCCTCTCTCTCTTTATCTCTCTTTCTTTCCCTCTCTCTCCTCCTCTCTCTCTTTCTCTTTCTTTCTCTCCCACCACTCTCTCTCTCCCTCCCCCCTCTCTCTCTTTTTCTATCTCTCCCTCTTTCTCTCTCCCTCCCTCTCTCCCTCCTTCTCTCCCTCTCTCTCTCCCACCCTTCCTCTCTCTCCCACCCTTCCTCTCCCTCTCTATCTTTCTCCCTCTCTCTTTCTCTCACTCTCTTGTGTGTTTTCAGGGAAAATTACATGTTTTTTTCCCCACAGTTCGAGAGACTGTACCCCCACCTGCCCAGGAGGATGAAGCCGGCCCCGGCAAGAGTCTGCGTAAGTACAGTACTGTACACTACAGAACATTATTCTCTCTCTATTTCTCTTTCTCTTTTTCTCTCTCTTTCTTTTTCTCTTTCTTTTTCTCTCTCGTGTGTTTCTGTAAATTTTTTGACTTGTCAACATTTGTTTTTCTTTGACACACAGATGACTGCTTTGAAGTGGAGGAAGGCAGCAGCCCTGCCCTAATCTGTAAGTACATTAGTGTACATTACATTGTTCTACCACTGTGTACTTACTGTCTTTTTCTCTCTCCACACATCTCCAACCTCTTCTCCTTACACACTAATTCTTTCTGTCCTTGTGTTTTTCTTATTTTCCAGTACTGTACAGTATGTTTCAGTGACCTGTCTTAAGGCGCATACACACTAGACAATTTGGATGAATGCTAACAATATTGTTCAATGATACAGTACAGTACATTATACAGTGTTATTCATATCATCTAGTGTGTACTGTATGCAGTAAATCAACAAGGATATGTGTGCACGCTCCCCCAAGGCATCAACGATATCCACAGCGGCCTGTACATGCAGGTCAATCTATGGATATTGTTAACCCTCCCATCCACTTGTCTTTCTTCACTGCAGGCATCAGCAAGTGTGCATAGAGTACACTTGTCAACAATGGCACTGTGATGAACAATATCGCCTCATATACTGTATACCTGGTCTAATGCCCATGTCCCACACTGTACAGTAAGTGGATACTGTCAGTAAAGTGTAATAATACAGCAGTAATAGCACTGTCAGGCTGAATTCTTTACATTTTTACACATTGTTTTCAGGCAAATTGAAATTTTTTTTAACCCACAGTGCAAGGCACAGAATGGCACCAGCAACCCATAGAGGGGTGGAAAAGGAGGCAGTCAATTTTTTTTAAGTACTGTACCGTACACTACTGTACATTGTCTTCTACTGTATCACACTCCTTTTTTTTACTTTCACAGTGTCTCTCTCTCCCTCCCATACTACAAAGACCCATCTCACTCGCTCCGGGGCTCGCATGCACACTGCCAGACAATCGACCTGCTTGCACGCGGATCTAAATCAGGCCCTAATTCTTTCTGTACTGTACTTGTGTAACAGGAACATTTTCCCCCACAGTTCTGCAACAAGGAAAGCCTAAGGCCCAGCACTGGCACCCCACCGACCAGGAGAAAATTATTGTTTTTTTGCCCGCGTAAGTACTGTACCTTACACTAATACATTGTACTGTACATTGTCTTCTACTGTATCATTCTCCATTTTGTGTGTTTGTTTTGGTGTTATGGAGGTGTTATTTTTTCTATAATCATTATTTTTCTTATACACACAGTCAACAATTTCAAGGAGGAGCAACAGGAGGCACAGCTTCTACCTGGCCTTCCCATGCCACGAACGTACAGTACTGTATCTCTCTGCTTTTTTTTCATTCTCAGTCTCTCTCTCTCTTTCTCTCTCTCCCTCTCTCTTTTTCTCTCTCTCTCTTTCTCTCTCTTTCTCCCTCTTTCTCTCTCTCTTTCTCCCTCTTTCCTTCTTTCTCTCTCTATCTCCTTCTTTATCTTTCTTTCTCTCTTTCTCTCTCTCTCCCCCTCTTTCTCTCTCTCTCCCCTCTTTTTCTCTCTCTCGCTCTTTCTCCCTCCCTTTCTCTCTCTCTCTTTCTCCCTCCCTTTCTCTCTCTCTCTCTTTCTCTCCCTCTCTCTCCCTCTCTCTCTTTCTATCCCTCTCTCTTTCTCTCCCTCTATCACTCTCTCTTTCTTTCTCTCTCTCTCTCTCTCTCTCTCTCTTTCTCCCTCTTTCTCTCATTCTCAATCTTTCTCTCTCTCTCTCTTTCTCTCTCTCTACCTCACCTTTTTTATACAGTACTGTATGTCTTCATGTACAGTATTTGTCCATATGTCTAACACTTACTGTACTGTACCTTACTGTGGCTGTATTTCCTTTCCTGAGTACCCTAAGTACACACTACTGTACATTGTTCTCTCTCCCTTTTCTCTCTCTCCCTCTTTCTTTCTCTCTCTCTCCCTCCCTCTCTTTCTCTTTCTTTCTCTCTTTCTCTCTCGCTCTTTCTCTCTCCCCCTCTTTCTCTCCCTTTCTCTCTCTCTCTTTCTCTCCTTTTTTCTCCCTCTCCCTCTCTTCCTCTCCCTTTCTCCCTTTCTCCCTTCTTCTTTCTCCCTCTCTTTCTCCCTCTCTCTTTCTCTCCATCTCCCTCCCTCTCTCCCTCTCCCTCTCTCTCTCTCTCTCTCTCTCTCTCTCTTTCTCTCTCTTTCTCCCTCTCTCCCGCTCTCTTTCTCCCTTCTCCCTTTCTCTCTTTCTCTCTCTCTCTCTCACTTTTTTATACAGTACAGTATGTCCTCATGTACAGTATTTGTCCACATGTCTAACACTTACTGTACTGTACCTGACTGTGGCTGTATTTCCTTACCATACCGTCCACTGTACATTACCTATGCTGCTGTGGACACTGGGCCTGATTCAGAACCGCTCGCGAGCGGGCACTGATAGAGCCAATAGCACTCCAGGGCTTGTGACAGTGAGACCCTTCCGCAAGGGTCTCGTCGCAAGCCTGATGGTTGCGATGGTCTTGACCATCGCGACCATCATTTTGGCTGCTCGCCATTTTGACCACTCGCTATAGCTGTGGGTGGTCAGGAGGCCGCTCCAAAAAGGAGCAGGGACAGCCCTGATTCAGAGCGAGTTCTTTGTCAGAGCATCTGGCTCTGAATCAGGGCCACTGTCCCTGTCTCTGTAGGGCCTATGTACTTAGTTTCCATTGAGCAGGCAACATTTCATATTACAGTATCTGCTGGTGTAAATGTGAAGAAATGTAATGTGTAATTCTTTTTAGCCATTACTGTACAGTATGTTTAGTCCTGGTCATGACAGTACAGTATGCCTGATATACTGTACTGTACTGTATATATATTCGGAACTGATATAGAGTGCCAAATGTGCTATTTGTATAACATAAATTTAAACTTGTATAGTGTGTACTATATCATTAGAAGCATTAGTGTAAAAGTTACAGTAAATGTGCAAAGAAGTGCAATAATGCAATGATAGGTACAGTACAGTATAATACTGTACTGTATGTGGATACAATTATACTGTATACAGTACATACAGTAAATACAATGTAAGGTGCAGAATATTAAATATATATATTTTTTGTCTTTTATGTACTGTCCCACACAGTACAGTATGTGTGAGGGTCAGTTCTACTGTACTGTATAGTCTGAATTCAATTTTTTTTTTATTCATATATTATGGCATTTTTAGGCTGATATACTGTACACAGTATTGTAATATTCCACACCTTAAATTGTATTTACTGTAAGTATATAATTGTATGCACATATTATACCTACAGTACTGTATCATTGCATTATTGCACCACTTTGCACATTTATCTTTTACACTAATGGTTCTAATGGTACTATACACACTAAGTTTTGATTTATGTTATAAAATAGCACATTTGGCACTCTACTGTACAGTACTGCATATCAGTTCAGATATTCACACATTTTATTACTGACAAATCACCATTGTAATTTTTATTGCCTATGAGCTGACACCTAAAGTACTGTACAGTACAGTATATCATTAGGAAGTGTTTTTTAGCCAGCTGTATTAGTTATCATATTTATTATCTTGTGCCTCTATACAACCTCACAATATTGGTTAAGTTTATTGTGATAAAGGGCTTTAACAACACTTGGCACTGTAATCTCCTATATTTACTACTGTACATATATACTGTATACAGTATATACTGTATATATATATATATATATATATATATATATATATATAATATATATCGCACACAGTGTTAGGAGACAGTGCAAATAGATGCTGTAAGGTACTTTACAAACCAATCAGCTCCCAAATGTAATTTTTCGAATGCAACATTGAAAAATTACAGTTTGAACTGATTGGTTGGTACAGTACTGTAACTATTTTCACTGTCTCCTAACACTGCTTAGTACTGTATACAGTACAGTACAGTATTGTATGTACTGTATTTGATTGAATCTACAGTATATTTACTGTTGGAAAAAAACACTCAAAACAACTTTTAAACTAAAACTGAAACTACAGTACTGGACTGTATCTTATAAAAAGTAATTTTTTCCCCGTCAAACTGTACTACAGGAAGTGAGAACTTGAAGAAAAATAGCCCTGCCCTTTTCACACTGAAAATCCTGTACTAAAAAACCCTCTCTTTATCCAGTATTTGAAGCACAGGTTTTTTTGATGGTCCCGCTTTGTACCCCTTTTTGCACAGACAAACAAATTACTGGGCATACAGTACAGTAGCACTTTTAACCTGTGATTTGCAGATGGACACGAGCATTTATTCTGTGTGAAAGGGTCAACATACTGTACAGTACTGTACATTGAAATTACCAGGTCTCCGACCCTGGTTAAATGTAAGGTCAAAGTGACCCTTTCACACAGTAAAAATCTGTTAATCAGCAAATTACTGCACCAATTACAGTAAAGTGCTTTCTGTAAATGCTACAGTACTGTAATTTGCTTTTCTGTGTGATATGGTTATTACTGGAGTTGTATAGAGTACAGTAGCAGCACATTTTTGAAAGTACAGTACAGTATGAGTACTGTAATTGTTTATAGTGTTGTAATGTGAAACATTTACTGTATACAGTATTTCCACTATTTTACTTAATATTGTATTTAGTGTCTTTATACTTGTGTATTTCAGAGTGCACTGAACTGTGAAAATGGTGAAGATCAAAGGTTTTTACAACAAGGGAATCTCATCTTGCCTACTTCCAATGACCAAAAGGCTGAATGCAATAGTCCCATAACTGTCTCCAAACAAATCTTCCAAAAAGAAAGCAGGGAAGGAAAATGTACCTGTTCTTATCAAGGCAAGGAAGAACGCAAAGCCCAAGAATAACACTTTGCCACTGGACATAGGAGAAAATGGACCAGGGAAAGTGGAGCAACCCATGAACATCCAGAACCACGAGGAAACACCAGTGATTTATGGACCCAAAGAACTGGACACCTTGGTGCCTCTGGTTTGTACACCTGTGGAATATGTATCCCACTCACCAACTCGTCGAAAACTGTCCTTCCATGAAGATAATTCATGCACATGTAGCTGTGCTAGGATGGTGAGAGACCTTGTGGGAAAGGTTGGTCATCTGGAGGTGAAAATTGACAACTTGAAAGAAGAGCTAAAGGAAGGGCTGAAGGACACCATTGCAGAAGCAATGAAAGAAGCAATCTGGAAAAGTAAAGAAGAATGGCAAGAGGCCACTGCCCAGAGTACCAGGAAGAGACATGACCAGGCAAAACAGGATGATCATGCAGCCTGCCTCAGTGGGAGAGTACACCAGTGGCATCATATTGCCTGCCTGAATGGTCCGTTGAAGAACCAAGGATCAACAATGCAAGCATGCTTGTACTTTCACCAGGAACACCTGCCATGTCGAGCACCCCAGCATCACTTACTGTATTTGGAACACCCTTACCAGATATACCACTGGCTGTAATCAATGTTGACAAGGACAATGAAATTTACAGAGCTGCCAATTGTGAGATGCATTGATATTCACAAGCAATATTTCAAGAACACGTGAAATTGTACCAAGTGGGTGAACTTTGATGGCAGTTGGAAGAAAGAGCCAATCCCCAACAATTTAAGAGAAGATATCCTCTCTAGATGTCGGACAAGATTCAGAATTGGAAAAGAAGAACTTACCCGGATAAAGGACACATTGAATGGGGTGCTGCGCATGCCAAGGAAACATGCATTGAGGATAGTCACACATACAAGTACAGCTCTTCAATCAAGAAACACGACTTGAAGGGACTTGTCAGATGACAGGAAGACCCAGCTCCGCCGCTGGCCAGGACATGCCAGCAGCAGAAGAAAGAAGCGGAGGACAGGAGAGAACTAGAGGGGTGGAAAGCAAAAGAGCTAAACAAGTTCCCCCCAAATCCTCTTCCACCATAACAGATAGGCCCTCTGTGAGGCCAACGGAACATTAACTCCAACCTAGACCAAAAGGTATGAAGAGAGGAAGACCCGGGACGTGCCAGTGGCAGAAGAAAGAAGTGGAGGACAGGAGAGGACTAAAGGGGTGGAAAGCAAAAGAGCTAAAGATGTTCCCCCAAAAGCCTCTTACACCATAACAGATAGGCCCTCTGTGAGGCCAACGGAACATTAACCCCAACCTACAGTAGACCAACAGGTCGGAAGAGAGGAAGACCCGTGTGAAGAAAGAAGTGGACGACAGGAGAGGAGTACAGGGGTGGAATGCAAAAGAGCTGAAGAAATTCCACCCTTAAAGCCTCTTACACCATAACAGGTAGGCCCTCTGTGAGGCCAACTGTACCATACATTAATACTGTAGTTTGTTAGGCTGGTGAGTTACAGTAGGGCTGATATTAATGTTACAGTAGCTTAGTGTGACACTATTAGAGAAGGAAAGGGCCTTGCATGGCATATTCTCTCTCCTATAGTGACCTCTGTGTGGGATTGAGCAGGACAAAGAACAAGAGTATCTCCAGTGAGTACTGTATTTGTATATCTGTCTCTTACTGTCTGTTCATCTCTGCCTATCCTCCTTTCTTCAGGGTGTACAGTGGACCTTGCACTCCGATGCAAGGTAGAGTCTGCACCTGGTATAGGTGAAACTCTGGATCTGAGCCAAAAGTGCCAGTGATGATTTTAACTTAAAAGCCTAATCTTTTTGTGTAGTCCTCGGTCTAGTAGGGTGTATCGGTCAGCATTGAGGAAGGACTGTTCTCACATAATTTCCTTCCTCCTAGGTACTGTACAGTAGTCATGTCCGTGTCCAGCTTGGAACTCCAGGATGTGCAAGCAGCAGAAGAAAGAAGCAGGGGACAGGAGAGGACTATGGGGGAGGAAAGCAAAAGAGCAAAAGAAGTTCCCCTCCTCAAAGCCTCTTCCACCATAACAGGTAGGCCCGCTGTGAGGCCAACTGTACTGCACCGTACATTAATACTGTAGTTTGTTAGGCTGGTGAGTTACAGTAGGGCTGATATTAATGTTACAGTAGATTAGTGTGACACACTGTTAGAGAAGGAAAGGGCCTTGCATGGCATATTCTCTCTCCTACAGGAACCTCTTTGTGGGATTGAGCGGGATGAAGAACAAGAGCATCTCCAGTGAGTACTGTACCTTTGTGTCTGTCTTTTACTGTCTGTTCATCTCTGCCTATCCTTCTTTCTTCAGGGCATACAGTGGACCTTGCACTTCGGTGTGAGGTTGAGTTTGCACCTGGAATAGGTGACACTCTGGATCTGAAGCCAAAAGTGCCAGTGATGATTTAAACTTAAAAACCTAATCTTTTTGTGTAGTCCTCGGTCCGGTAGGGCATTTCAGTTGGCATTGAGGAAGGACTGAGCAATGTTAGCAGATGATTGATGAGTCTACACTGAATGACTGATTGTTCAGTGCAGGCTCATCACAGACTGACAAACGACTGCATGATTGCAATGTTGTAATCGGGCACTTTTCAGCATGTCTAGAGGATGGGCAGCATACAGTAACTATAAGAAAACTGCAGTAATGTATATAAAATGCTGTACTCTGGTACTGTAGATTCATACTGTATACTGTTAAACTACTGTATAGTACTGTGTAACAGAATATATTTTTAAATTACAGTACACTACTGTGTTTGACCATAAAGTATCATTTTTGTTTACTTTTTCTAGTTGGCATCATGCAGTGACCATTGGCAAATCAATTTTGTTTTCATCTTATCTAAAAGCATGTACAGTATTAAAAAGGTGTGATTAACAGTACAGTATATTACAGTACAGTACTGTATGTTAGGTTAAATAAAAATTGTCATTAATTTATAAAATTGATATTTGTAATGTATGTAATTCAGTCTTTAAGTGTGTCTGAGACCCAACATGTGCATCTGTCATTAAAAAGGTACAAAAAGTCAATAACACACAGATGCAGGGACGTATCTTCCTATTGGCCAGGATTTTCCTCACCAGGGGCACGCCGGCTGATGGGGTATGCTGCCCACAGTCATATACTGTACAGTATCCCTGTTGCCTGGCACTTACAGTAGTATACAGTACAGTAGACATACTGTACTGTACACACTGAGGGCCTTATTCAATTTAGGGGTCTATTTACTTTTTTTAGTCTTTTTGGTCCAAGGGGTCTATTTACTGTACTAAGCAGTGTTAGGAGACAGAGTGAAAAGTGATAAGAAATTGATAAGGTGCCAGCCAATCAGCTCCCAACTCTAATTTTTCAAACACGGCCTGTGAGATGACAGTTGGGAGCAGGAACTTTTTTTAGCCGATTACGTAATTTCACCAGGCGGAAAATTATCACCGTATTCAATTTGAAAGACTTTCCGCCTAGGCAGGAAGTCAATGCAATGTACTGTAAGACAGTATGCAAAAAAGTTTTGCCTACTGTATGAATAGCAGGTGGAAAAAAGTGGTGAATTGGGGTGCAACATTGAGGGAAGCCTTCAATGTGCAGCTTTCAGACAATCCCCCAAAGGTACTGTAAACTGCATAAATTGAAAAAAAAAAAACACTGACAGTAAGAACACCCCAAAAATTCTCTTTCATTTTGGGGGCGGAAGAAAAAAAATTGGGGGGACAAAGTTAAAAATGTAGAGTTAAATTTACTAAGATGGAAGTTCTATTTAAGAAGTTACTGTACTGTATGTTGCCCTTAGCAACCAATCAGATTCTACTTGTCATTTATCTACAGTAGCACCGTCTAGAAGATAATACCTGGAATCTGATTGGTTGCTATGGGCAACGTCACTTCTTAATAGAACTCCCATCTTAGTAAATTGACCCCCTAATATATAAATCTACTGAGTTTAGTAAGGGTTGGATAACAATATTGAACAAAAGTAGCAAAGAATTAAAAAAAAAAAAATGTATTAAGGTCTAGAACAGGCGGGACAGGCAGGTAGAGAGACAGAATACGTAACCGCTCATCCACAAGCCTGTCATAGCAAGACATCCCACTTTAGCTGCATTTGACTCGTGACCCACTGGGCATGCGCAGTGCTGTGATCTTCCATAAGCCATGGCATAGCACTACATGGGTATGGATCTCTGCATGCGCCAGAGATACGATGATGTACAGTATTGTAGGGCACACTCAAGCCAGGTGCAACCTTGGTATTGCAGGCAGCTGTAGTGTAATGGTAAAAAATCAAACCAATACATTACAGGTGCTTGTACAACCCTTTTACCGGTTCAAAACTTGGAAGGTTACACTTTTTATTTTTTATTATTATTACACAGTCAAGGTTACACTTTTTGTCATAAAGTACTGTAACATAGAAATGCCAGAATTTGTGGATAATGTATTAGTGAAGATTTAAAACAAAAACAAAATATACAGTATATATTTTAAAGGTCTCGAACCAGCGGGACATGAAAATGGTAGATACAGTAGGGCTAGGCCTTAGCCCCCTAGTCTACTGCCTCTACTGTAGTTCCTAGAGTCATGTAATCACTACACTAAGTCCGGGAAAGTGCCGACAGTATTGTACTTACAATAATACAGACAACTGGGCATGCGCAGTGCTATGAGACTCAATATGCCACAGTGTAGCGCACGATTAGCAATGCGCTATATGGCATATGGAGGCAACAAACTACAGTATTGTAGCTGGGCACATCTACAGTACATACAGTATTGAGTTTTTTAAGGGTTTGAATAACAATACTGAACTACAGTACTGTAGTGAATATTTAAAAAAAAAAAAAATTATCAAGGTCTCAAACAGGAGAGAAGTGTAAGCAAGGTGGATCACCTAACCCCTTGCCCACAAGTCTCTCCTAGTAAGAATTGCATATGTCCTGTACAGTACTTTATGTGACATCTACAGTATGATGAAGTAATCAAGTGGCTGTTCTGTAGTGTTAAGAAATCAAACTTCTACATTGCAGACGTCTGTACAACCCGGTTCCAGGTTCAAAACCTTGAAGGTTACACTTTTTTTTAATTATTATTATTATTACACAGTCAAGGTTACACTTTTTATTTTTTATTATTATTATTACACAGTCAGTGTGTAATATGGAGATCCCACTTTCACTGTGTGTGAGTCATGACCCGCTACTGTATGATATTCCATACTGTATGCCATGGCATAGCGCTACAAAGGTATGGCTATGGCATGGCGCCACTGGCAATGCATTGCAACCCCTCCACTGGGCAAGTGCCAGAGATCCCATTTGTACCGTTACACCTTGGAGCTGGTAAACAGCCACCACAGTGCCAACTGTGCTGACATTGATGCAATTTTGCGGTTTAAATGCATAGTCAGTTTGTAATGCAGAGACCTCTCTCTCAAACAGAGCCCACTACCAGTTACTGAACTCATAAAATGCCCAGGTCTGGGACAGCATCGACATTGATGCAAGTTTGCGCTCTAATGCAGTCAGTTTGTAATACAGAGCAGAGACTTCCCTCCCAAACAGAGCCCACTACTGTAGCACTTTCTGAAGTCATGAAATGACTATTGTGTACAAGTACTGTAAGTCTGGGAAAGCGCAATATGGCACAAGTGTGAAAATTCAACAGCATACTGTACTGTATGAATGCAGACAACTGGGCATGCACAGTGATGATCTTCCATATGCCATGGCATAGCGCTACTTGGTATGACTTGGCTCCACTGGGCATGTAGCACACATTCCATTGTCATTGAAACCCCTCCACTGGGCATGCACCAACCATGCTGACACTGACACAATTTTGCGGTTTAAATGCACAGTCAGTTTGTAATGCAGAGACCTCTCTCTCAAACAGATCCCACTACCAGTTCCTGGTCATAAAAAAATCACTATAGTGTCCAAGTCTGGGACAGCATTGGCATTGACGCAAGTTTGTGTTCTAAAGTACAGTATGTAATAAAAAATCCAACTTTCGCTGTTTGACTCCCGAAGCACTGGGCATGCGCTTCACATGTACTATATGGAATACTGAATATTGTAAGTGAAGATTTTAAAAATAATAATAATAAAATATATATATATTGATTTAGTGAAAAACATTATGCTAATCTAATATCATGAACATGCACACTGAACTACTGGGGGTTTATTTACTAAAGTTTAAGTTTTTCAATTTAAAATTGATAAAAATCTATCAAAATCGATCAACATCAATGTTGTATTTTCTAACAAACAAATATTGTTTTTTTTTAAGTATTAGTAAATGTGTGATTTAGCTCCAGAAACACAACATCTGGTTAATTTGATCAATTTGTAATAAATCAAAATGAATTAAAATCAACATTCAGTATACATACCCCCTGGGGGTACATTTACTAAAATGCAGGTTTTTTAGAAGTGGAGTTGTTGCCTATAGTAAACAATCAGATTCCACTTATCATTTATCTAGTACCTTCTAGAATAATAGATAATACTGTAGCTAAAATCTGATTGGTTGCTATAGGCAACAATTCCACTTCTAAAAACCCATACTTTAGTAAATATATCCCTTGGAGTAAAGTTACAAACTATACTAAAGCTTTGTGATTATATCATTTAAAAATCTTTGCTAATTTATTACAAAACTAATATATGCAAGGTATTTGTTATTTATACTCATTATATAATCAGCTAACATGCCAAAGTTGATATATTCTTTAACTTTCCTATATAATTTATGTAATTATTACTTTCCATTAATAAAATAACAAAATGCTTAAATGGATTTAGAGGAAGATGAGCTTTTATTAACTTTATATTTTCAAGCAATATTGCTACATTATTTCTTTGGTGCATTTAATAATTTCAAGGAATTATTGAAGTCATTGAATTTTAGCTTCTTGTTTTGTTACTGTGTGACATTTTCTAGACAGTTGTTTTTATATGATTCTAAAATCATTTTTGTTACTTGGCACATACTGTATTTTATTGCAAATATGAAATCTTTGCTATCATTTTAATGTTGACATTTACATAAAACATTTTAATGACTGTTGACATTTGATTTCATTTGTAGCTGTCCTAACTGCTCATCTGTTGGTATGGTTCAGAGCAGTGGTTATAGAAAACATAATTAAATTCTACATCTGTCGTCGACAAGTGACTTGTTAGGATTTTCTTCAAGTGGAACCTTCTAGTTTCCACCGAATGCATTATGTGATGAGTTCTTATGCTCCACAGTGGAATTCCAATACAACACAAACAAGAATAGCACCTGTCAAAGTGTTGTGTTTATGTCAAATGTTGGAAATATTGTATAACAGGTTACTGATCAAACTTCTTTTTGTCAGAAAGTCTTTGAAAACAACTAATTGGAGTGCAGAGTTTTCAACTTGACAGATAAATGTTTTTCCTATTTATTTTTAAGTATGCTCAGCTGAATTCAAAAGCCACATTCTCTTTTGATTTGTTGAATGTATAGTATTCACTTGTACTGTATGTACTCATTAACAAGTTTTACATACAGGTATAGTACATGTGATGACAACAGTTTAAAATTTTGGTCCTAGTCAATAAACAAACATCTGTAATTTGCTTTGTTTGAATTGAGATTTAAATTGTATTTATACATACTGACATTCTCAATTTCCTTTGTTGGTGTTTACAACTCAGATTATAAAGCACCAAATGTCATTATTTTTATGTTAATATGAGATTTCAAAATTAAAAACTTGATTAACATGTTTTAGGTAGGGTTTTTTCACATTCACAAATCTGTAATAAGCATAGTATAGCAAAATATCCAGTAGTTATTTACAATAATATATTACTAAAATAACAAATGCGATTGTTTCATATTTCTGAGATGTTTTTAGGATTTTCAATACATACTGTATTAACTTTTTACATTAAATTCATTTTACTAAAAAGAATACTGTTTGATTGAAATCTAACAACCACATGATATATTTCTAAAGTATAAAATGATAAATATTACTAAATATTTAACTGTTGAAAAAAAATGAATGTTTTTAAAAAAATGTTTGTATGTATGTATGTATCTTGCACGCTCCAACATAATAAGAAGGTGTTTTCTTACTAAAGAGTACTAATAATTATTACAGCTCTTTACTGATCATCTCGGATTGTTGGGACAGCCTACTGAGTGACTGAACTGTGATACCCAAGCAATCAGCAGTGATCTGTATATATATTAAACCTGGGTGATCAGTGGTGAACAGATGTTTTATAGATGAAAAAGTAAAGATGATACTCCTAATAGTCTGTGTTATACAATAGGAAACTTTCTGTAGAAATATAATAAATGCATACATAAAAGTATTTAAAATAAATGTAATGCAAAACTGATGATACAATCTGTGTATGTAATAAGTTATATAGTTATCAATTCAGTGTTCATAATAAAAATGTTGTTTTAAAAGGAAAACTGCACCAGGTTTCTATGAACAGTATAAAAGTACTTAGCCTAAAGGCTTGTGCTTATGTATTATCACAGAACTCAATAACAACTATAATTAATTTTATTTACATTAGGATGCCCATTATATTATATAAGTGCATTTTTAACAGATCAAGAGATTATCAAAGACATATAAAGTCTAACAAACTATTATGGTGCTAAATATTACTCTTATCTAATAGAAAGTATCAAAGTCACAAAAACTATTCATACAAAAAAGTACTCTGTACTTTCTAAAATTACCAATCTCTGTTGTCCAGAGGCCTGTAATTTGCTGGTTGGTTTCAGTGTTTCACATGTTTGTTGTTTAATATTCTTTTCCAAATGTTCTACCTTAATTTATCTGTAGAGGCCTGAGGCTTGTGATTTGCTGCTTGGAGAAGTTTTTATTAATTGATTCATTAATTAATGATCAATGATCAATGTCCACATATAGAAGGCATGCATCTATACAACAAACATGCCTCCACTCAACAACATTGCTCACTACTCACAATAAAAGGCATTCTTTCTAAAACCTAGATATCATAAAATTATTTCCATATCACATAGTATTAAACACCTACCACATTCACGATATTCCCCCAAGGTTCTATTCTACGATATCACAACCAAAGTTTTCTTTTTGCACTCTACTGATAACATGTACAAGGCTGCTAATAGGGAAATATTGGATAATACAGTAAAAGCACAAGTCCCCTTTTTTAGAGACATTCTGCAAAAAACATGCATATGACCCATGGACAAGAAATATCTGTGTAATGAAATGACAGGTACACACAAAATTCTCCCTTTTGTTTTATGTATATCCTTTGCATTATGCTTTTTATCATATACCTTACGATATGAAAGGAAGGGAAACACAGCCTGCAATCAGTTAAAAACTGAATCATCAGTATAAGTTGAGCCCACACCCCCACAAACATCAACACTGTCCCTGATGAAGCCTGGCTATTGGATTGGGAGAAATGCATTGGACATGGCCCTCAAAGTGCCTAACCCAGAAATAAGATTCAGCACACCTAAAGGAAGGCCTGACTTTCTGGCAAGAGCTCTGTCAGAGACAGACCCAGTGCAAATAGTCCGAACCCCTGCCACACACCGACAAAGTAGGAGAAGACCCCTGCCCAGACCTTAAAAAGAATATAAACACAACAAGTTGCCATGCACAGCACACATCAGAGAACCCTTATCATAGGTCACCACCCGCCATCCCCTCATTACAGTTGAGACCTCTTCCTGCCAGGAGAAGGTAGGAGGTGCATTACCACTAAGCTCCAAAATCTATCCTCCACACAGTGAGGCAGACTGTAATTTCTTAAATGAGAAATACAGCTCACAGCTCAGCCTCTATATAAATATATATATATATATATATATATATATATATATATTCAGACCTACCGAATGATGAGTAGATTTTTTAAGGCTCGATCGCATATGTTACATATGGCAACATTCTGTCAAAGCTGATAAAGACTTGATTATCAGCTAAATAGATACTATTTTAATGTATTAATCTTCTGCACAATAATATTTTAAACCTTTTTATCATATTATGTAATGATTGATATGCTAATTTATTGTTGAGTAACTTAAATCACCAGCGTTGTTGCACTATGCAGCAATGCTGAAAGTGGGTGTTTCAGCATTTAGGTCTATGCTAGTACACATGAGGAAAGCAGAAAGTAGCATTTGTATATTATCACCACCACGTTTGTGCTAAAAGATGCAGCTGCAGCAGCAATTGCATTCACCTCTGAATAAGGCCCTTAGTATGGTAATGTCCACAGCCTTCTTGGCAATGCTGTTAAATGACACCACCTCTTTAGTTACCAGTCATATAATAAAGCCAAACAAACACTATACCTTGTGTGCTGAATAGGCAACACTTACTAAATTATTAAATCCCATTTAACCCCCAACCGTATTATGCAGTTAAAACATAACCCTTCCTCACAACTTCTTGAAAGCCACAACATTTCAGAGACATTATTGAAATACTATGAAGCTCTTTATAGTGCACAATAAGATAGTCCTGCAGTGGGCATGCAGTTTCATATAGAAGTAAGCTTGTAAAAACTCACTGACATGGACACCCTGGACCTTGAGGTGCAAGCTGTCATTATATTATTACCCAATAACAAAACACCTGGTCAAGACAACTTAAAAGCCAAATATTAAAAACTACTTTCTTCCTACCTTGTTCCATTATCTAACTTCATTTTTTAATTATATTATAGATACTGTAGCAATTGGACACCTCCTGATTTTAATCATGCCAGAATCTTAGCATCCACTAAAATTTCATCATATTCTTTTGTTGAGCCAAGATCTGAAGATCTTTTTCAGACATGTCTCTAAAAGTTTAAAAATGTTGTTTCCAACCCACTCCATTTGATCCAAAAGGAGTTTTTGAAGGAGGAGACCTCAGTTCACAATGTAAGACTGTTACTTGCCACCATGACTCAATAACACCCCAAGGGAGACAAATATAACATTGCAGTGAGTTGTGATGTAGACATGGTATTTGACCCAGTGTATTGGTTTCATTTACTCTCTGTCTCACTGTAGCAACATTTTTGCCCTAATATTGTCTGTATCTTCAATACTTTATACAAATGTCCAGCAGCGTTATTAACCTTAAATAACTTTAACATATGTCCCTTTACACTCCAACACAACATTTGATAGGGCTGGAAAAAATAACCCTTGCTTTTCAACATTATTCTCAACCCCTTAAGTATACATTTTCTGAATGCTACGTGCTGGAAGGGCACTACTGTGTACCCATTAAATAAAAGTGCCTGATTTTGTAGATGCTGTCTTGCAATATTTCCACAATCTACATACCGCCATCTCTGTTGTGCACATACTAGATGACTATAATTTAATATCAGGTATTCTTATTAACCAGACTAAAATGAAAGCATTAGCATTTTATGATGAGGTAGAAAGGGATGGACATAATCTATATTAACTTACATAGGACTCCACATTCCTTGCTATTCTTCCAAATGCCTTTACTGATATATTACATATTACTCCTCGTCTTATCCTATATAAGTACCTGCCACTTCAAATAAGAATTGTTAGTTTGCCACAAAACCTATATATTCTCCAATTGCTATCTCTTATGCTGTCAAACCAAGATCTTAAAACTCTGAATGCATGAATGAGTAAATTCATATGAACCAACAAATATCGCAAAATCTTATTGTTCAATTTACAGAAACCTACTGACTTAGGTGGATTCAACCTACAGTACCTTGCTTCAAAGGCTAAACCATAGCTAAAAACTATAGATATGCCATTCATTGGATAAGAAGAAACAATGTATTCACAAACTAATCTATAGAAGATGCCTTTAGTCCAGACCTCAACTTGAATGAATGAATGCTTTATTGTCATTAACAACACAAGTGATGTCAATGGAAAATTATGTAGCACATTACCACATAATAAGACAAGCAGCAGTTACATTACAAATTAAAAATAATAAAAACATCTTAATATAATTCAGTCAAGATCATTACGACCATTTAGTATACACACAGCACTAGGGAAAAGTTATTATACAATAATTTTGTGCATGATCGCAGAGCTCTAAAGCGCATATTCGATGGTAGCCTCTCAAAGATCGCATGGTTTTGGTGGCTGGGATCTTCTAATATTGATATTGATTTCTTCAGGACTCTCTTATCATATATTTCCTAAGTGTATGGTTGCACAACACTAATTATTTTACCAGCCATCCTAACCACCCAATCTAGAGCCTTACATTCTGCAGCAGTACAGCTGCCAAACCATATGACAATCCCATACATCAGGACACTCTCCACAATGCTGCAATAAAAGTTTAACAAGGTCCCTCCACTCACAATAGCCAATATTAAACATCTTAAAAAATGGCATTGTTGCACATTCTTGATCAAAAAGGTGGAGTTTAGAGAGCAAGTCAAAGTATCCGAAATAGATGCCACTTGCTCAATGGTCAATCCATGTAGGTATTCAGGGACATTAGGCATAACATTTTGGTTCCTAAAGTCCATTACCATCTCTTTGGTTTTGATGTGTTTAAATGCAAGCAATTCTCCTTACTCCAGTGGAACAATCTACTGTAGCAATCTCACTTCTATATGTGCATTCATCTCCACTGCTTATTAAGCTAATAATGGTGATGTCATCTGCAAATTTAGCAATCTTTCAGACTGTGAGATTGACTCACAACTATGGGTGAATATTTCTCCCCTGCTTGACCACCTAGGGCCTGACAAAAATGTAACAGCCACCTACAGGTAAAACTATTTAAACCCAAAATAATTTAACAATCAACAAACTGGGTGCAATAGTATTGAATGCCGAGGTAAAATCAACAAATACATTTCTTACATACATATTTCTGTCTTCTAAGTACGATTGTACCTGATGCAAGACAATGAGGACAGCATTATTCATCGAACAGTTTGCCCTAAAGACAAATTAAGAGGGATCAAACCCACAGAAAATTGTTACCTAAAATTCTGCAACACTATCCTATCAAAGCATTTAATCACTAAAGACGTCAAAGTTATTGGGGGATAGTCATTTAGAAAATTTCAGTATTCCATTCTTGGGAATGGGAACTATGGTAGTGGACTTAACACATGTAGGCACCAAACAATAGGGATAAATTAAAAATGAACATAAACATCCCAACTAAATGGTTGCTAAATTCCTTTAAAGCTAACTACAGCCAGTTAGCCACTCCCTTTTAAAGAAAACTTGTTGCTGTATTGTTCTACTCTGTGTATCAATTTCTAAATATGAAAACGTTGAAGCCCTATAATCACTTAATTTCTGCTTAGTATCTTGAGATGCATTACAAAATTCTACAACTTTCTTAACTCTTAAATTGAGGTTTATAATTGGTGAATCACAAAATTCTAATTGTTTTAAATTCACTTGACATATTGCTGATATTGTACATTAACTATGGTCCTGCAAAAGAGTCCAAATATTTTGGGATATCTCACTACATCACTTATGTTTTAGAGGTCTCCTTTACAGACACTTGTGCATAAGCCTTCAGGAATTTGTAATCAGTAAACATGAATTGTTGCTTACCCCAGAGCCATAACTAGACTTTTTGGAGCCCTGGGCCAGAAAGAACATTGGCACATTCCACATTTCAAATATGGACATAAGGCAAAAAAGGGGCATGGCCTATTGGAGTAGGCACATGACAAAGGGGTTTGGATTCCTTTGTACCACTATTATCTAGGTGTCACTTCCAAATACAGTGTAAATCCAATGGCTGCAGTGATGATACACAATAGCTATGCAGTATAACTCTTATGGAATGGGGGGGAAGGGGAAATTTGGGGAAAAGGATTCTGCACAAGAGAAAAAGTAGGATAGAAATATGAATAACCCACTATAGATACAAATTACTGGAGAAGAACCTCCTGTTAAATTGAGATTGTTGGTGGTGCTCCCAAAAGTCAATTATTATAAACAGAAAAAATATCCCTACACAGGCAGGTTAAGTGGACTCTTTTACTGGGGCACTCTTAAATAGTAGTTTGAAATGATATGATGAATAATTGATAAAATAACAATTTTAATTCACTCGTTAAAATACTGGTGCTCACAGCACTGAAAACACTGAATACCAAGACAGGACAAATGGACGAACATAAACATATAACATATAATATAATAAATCCTGCCTGAAGTATCCAATCAATATTCTTATCGCAGGGAAAAAAGGTTAGGGCGAAAATATAGCCTATCTCTTTGAAGAGATGGTGAAGGCTGGCAGCCACAGACAAGGTAAGTGTGGAAAAACAATAAACACAAAGCAGGTATCCCTTACCAATGGTGACCACACATATCCCTATTGTTTAACAATAAGCTTAGATAGGAATGTAATCACATAATACATCCACTTGTTTCTAAATGATGGATAATGGTGCCTCTGTGTCTAAATTCCATAAACCACAGTCAGATGTTTATCAAGCTACTAATTGAGGCCTAACATGCAATCTGCAATCAGTATAAAATGATTCTAGGCTTGACACGAATGGATAACAGCTTTAAAGATCATCATTTGCTAGGTTTGTAAAGTACACATATTATACAAGTCTCAACCATTAACATTGAGATCACATCTATGCATGTCATCAGTGTAAATAATAAACACAAAGCAGGTATCTCTTACCCCTCTGTGTCTAATTATCACAAAACACAGTTTAGGTGTTTGACAGGCTCCCTGTTAAAGCCTAGCATGCAATCTACAGTCAGTGTAAGAATGGTACAGGGCTTGACACAAATAGACAACAGTGTTGAAAATCATCACTTGCTTGTTTTGTGAGGCACATATAATACACAAGTCTCAACCTTTGATATTGAAATCACATTTGTGTATAACATCAAAAATTATATATATAAGTAGCTGAAAGAAGTAAAGTAGGCACATAGAATAACTTCCCATTTCTGCTTTCACTCAGAATAAGTGCAGGCCAAGTGATGAGAGAGTGGAGAGTTTAGTGTCCATGGAAACAACAGGGTAGTGGTGTGTGTTAAGGACCTGTAGGGTGTTAGGTGGGCTCTGTTACATAAGCATTGCAGAACCTCAAATGCGCCCCAGATCAGTCATACTGCCACCAGAGGGGATAGAAAGGTACCTGTATAGTATAATGTAGTCTGCATCAGCAAAAGTAGTGAGCGCTGCCCTGCCTTCAGCCGTCTGATCAACTGCCTTGTTCCAGGCTGCAAACAAGCTAGTGTATACTGTGCAGCATCTGAAACGTGTTGCACAGTGGCAGTGACGTGACTCTGGTCAGCTGATCAGGCCTGTGCTTGACGCACGTTTCGCCCGCAGGCTTGTTCACAAACAGGATGCCCAGCTGGGCATCCTGTTTGTGAACAAGCCTGTGGGCAGCACTCACTACTTTTGCTGATGCAGACTACATTATACTATACAGGTACCTTTCTATCCCCTCTGGTGGCAGTGTGACTGATCTGGGGCGCATTTGAGGTTCTGCAATGCTTATGTAACAGAGCCCACCTAACACCCTACAGGTCCTTAACACACACCACTACCCTGTTGTTTCCATGGACACTAAACTCTCCACTCTCTCATCACTTGGCCTGCACTTATTCTGAGTGAAAGCAGAAATGGGAAGTTATTCTATGTGCCTACTTTACTTCTTTTAGCTACTTATATATATAATTTTTGATGTTATACACAAATGTGATTTCAATATCAAAGGTTGAGACTTGTGTATTATATGTGCCTCACAAAACAAGCAAGTGATGATTTTCAACACTGTTGTCTATTTGTGTCAAGCCCTGTACCATTCTTACACTGACTGTAGATTGCATGCTAGGCTTTAACAGGGAGCCTGTCAAACACCTAAACTGTGTTTTGTGATAATTAGACACAGAGGGGTAAGAGATACCTGCTTTGTGTTTATTATTTACACTGATGACATGCATAGATGTGATCTCAATGTTAATGGTTGAGACTTGTATAATATGTGTACTTTACAAACCTAGCAAATGATGATCTGTAAAGCTGTTATCCATTCGTGTCAAGCCTAGAATCATTTTATACTGATTGCAGATTGCATGTTAGGCCTCAATTAGTAGCTTGATAAACATCTGACTGTGGTTTATGGAATTTTGACACAGAGGCACCATTATCCATCATTTAGAAACAAGGGGATTTTTATATGTGATTACATTCCTATCTAAGCTTATTGTTAAACAACAGGGATATGTGTGGTCACCATTGGTAAGGGATACCTGCTTTGTGTTTATTGTTTTTCCACACTTACCTTGTCTGTGGCTGCCAGCCTTCACCATCTCTTCAAAGAGATAGGCTATATTTTCGCCCTAACCTTTTTTCCCTGCGATAAGAATATTGATTGGATACTTCAGGCAGGATTTATTATATTATATGTTATATGTTTATGTTCGTCCTTTTGTCCTGTCTTGGTATTCAGTGTTTTCAGTGCTGTGAGCACCAGTATTTTAACGAGTGAATTAAAATTGTTATTTTATCAATTATTCATCATATCATTTCAAACTACTATTTAAGAGTGCCCCAGTAAAAGAGTCCACTTAACCTGCCTGTGTAGGGATATTTTTTATGCAGTATAACTCACCAGCTCTAGATGTAGAAGAGTGCTGGTAAAGCTGCTTGTGCAGCAGGGTTTGTCCAAAGGAACAGCCAAGCACAAGCATGGAGCCAGCAGTGAAGATCACAAACTGAAGGTATAGAAAGTGTGCTTCTTGTATTGTATATGCAGCAAATATCAGTAGCATGGAGGTCCATATATGTATTTTAAATCATACATTTCTTAGCAGTCATACCCAGGACTTGAACCCAGCACCTCTCACATTGACAGACAGGAACTACAGGAGAATATGTGCACCTTCAGTTACAAACTCCTTTATTAAGCACACACATTTCACAATATTGACAATATCTGTAATTAGAACTCATCATTTCTCACATTGCTGTCAGGCACCTTACACATGTGTAATGTGTCTGACTGCCATGCTAGAGGTGATGGGTTCAAGTTATTTGGTATGACAGTATTTTGAAATGTGTGCCTTAAATAAAGGAAGAGGTGGTCAGATGGAGAGGGAGTTGGCCAGCGAGGAGATATGGGTGATCAGGAGATAGTGGTTATAAAGTAACGGAAAGTTACAAGTGAGAATGTTTATAAACATGAACATTTACAGACCACTGATCAGTGCCCCCTGTCCTGCAGTGCCCTGTGCTGTGGCACATGTCACACTACCCTAGTTACGGCCCTGTCTTACCAGCTGGCATCATATTGCTGTAAGCAATAGAAGTGTTCACTGAAAATAAAATCCATTCCCAATGGATCTCAAATTATGCCAATAGTATGGCTTTCTGCTAACTATACTCTCACCAATTTGAAATGGATTTGTCAATGCTGACAATTTTTTTTAATTTAGCTCCTCTATATGCAAACATTCTCACCCCTAGTAATGACATCCCTGATAAAAGATATCCAATTGACCTCATGGCATAATTTAGAAATATTGCCTAAATGTGTACCTACTTCTGCACCTCCCTATTTCATCATCCTACAGAAACCCCTTTTCTCTACCTTCTCAATGTTTAATTACTCCTCCATGTGCTCATCAAATGGATCAGTGGATACATTTTGTCAATTTTCTACATCTGAATATAGATGATTGGTGTGTTCTAAACATAATTCTGTTTTTTTTTTAGTTTTTGGCTAGTCTGGAAAAGAGTCCTTTGATTATTAAATTTGTTTTTATGTACCACCTTGGTAACTGTTTATAATATTGTTTCTCAATCTTTCAAAAAAAAATAGTTTTAAACACACCAAAGAAATATAAAAATAAAAATTAGATCAATGTTTACAATGAATCATTAATGACACTGCCTAAAACTATATATTTTGTATTAAACTGAAACCTGTAATTCTGTTTTGAAAGAGAAGCCAAATTACTCTGACCTCCTCTATGTTGACTGTTCAGGATAGTGCAATTATTTACTTAATTAATTACATTTTTCTGTGTCCTCTTTTGAAACAACTATAATTCAAAAATGGGATTAATCTTTTGAAAAAGCTTTCTAATGTGAGTGTTGACTTGGAAGGGAATACATTCTGTATGCATGCATGTTTCCTTATTGTTAGATTGGTCCATCAAAAATGATTACTCACCTACAGTAATCCAATTAATGGTGAAAGATTAGAAACAAGAACTAGAATATACAGTACTGTGAATTAGTGTGTGTCCTTTCAGCTAAATTAGTCCTAAAAATGTATAGATGCAGTTCGTATCTCCACAAATCCGAATCCATCAGAATGCTTTGAATCAAGATGGATCCGAGTCACGGTTCTAATTTCCTAAGGAGATCCCAATAAATCTGATTCATGGTTCTGATTTTACAGTGCTTATAAATTAAAATTTGGGTTTAGAATAGCAAAAATTACATTATTTTAGCTGTTTTTAAAATTTATAGCAATTTATTTTAGATCCAGATCCATACCAAAACATTTGTGGGTGGTTTTCAAAACCAAAATAGGAAGATGAATCCGTATCCAAAACCAAAATACGGGGGTCAGCACACTATAATAATTCATAGTTTAGGCAAAATAGTTTTACAGGAGATCAGCACTGCTTTTGAATAGGTGAATAACTTGCATATATAACATTTTTATAGGCAGCGACTGGACAGTTGTATCATACAGTAGAATAAAAATAAAGTTTTATACTTATTGAAAGACATATGAGATTCATAGTTTGGAATGGATATAGTAATAAATAATTTAGTATAAATATGAAAGGGGCTTTTAAACTCTTACAAGAGCTGCAATATGATAACAAAAGCTATAGCTTTTCCATGAGATTGCTTTGAATAAAAGTTGATAAAGTAAAGTATCTATAAGAATTTGGACAAATGTTTTATATATAAGACCAAAGGAAAGTTTTAAACTTAAACTGGTACAATAGTGTATTGTGATCCTTATTAAGGAATCATACGTATTCCAGACTGAGTTATTTTGCTTGTAAAACTCAAGGGAATCTTTGAACACAAAAAGGTTACAATAGACAACTTCATTAAATGAAAAGAAAGTATACTCCATTTTTTGAACAAACATATTTCCCTGTTATGTTATTTTATTTCCAATAAGTATAAAATATTAGACCATAATATTAGGTATTTGTTTAGAACATTATTTTTCTTAATATTGAATTAATGAAGGGAATCAAGAAATTCCAATATTATATATTTATTAATTGGAATAAATCCTGTAGGTAGTTTCAATCAAATCGGAATAAATTATTTCAAAATATCATTCATATGTTGGATAGCAATCATTTAATGTCAAATTAATTAATAGCACATTACAATTGATAAAAAATATAAAGTACTTAATAAAAATACAATTTAAACTTAATAAATAAATAAATGCAGTGGGGCTCTATTTCCCTCAAAAACATACTTAGACATTTTGTTAGATGTGCTTATTAAAGGTTCATGTGATATTCTTGCAAGAAATACATGTCAAAGATGACTATCATCCAGCCATGTCCTCCAAAACTTAAAGTACATAATGGCATGGGTGTAACTTCCATAGGTGCAATGGGTGCACCTGCTATGGGTCCCTTAGCTTGGGGGGGGCATCTTCCTTATCAAAATTACATGTGTTATTTACATTTTACACCATTCAGTAGTACATAGGGGCCCTCACAAACTTTTGCTTTGGGGCCTTCCAATACCTAGTTACACCCAGTATTATGGCCTTGTATCTACTATGCCAAAATAAATCAGACTGGATAACCTCTTATGCAACGCCTTCTTTTAAGATGTCTTTTCTCCAATATTGCATAAAATATAAGATAGGGTATGGAAGAGTCATTTTGTTAGCTTCTAAGCAAAAATGTTAATGAAGAAAAATTACAAGGAATCACAGTGCAAAGATACTTTGAGAAAGTCTACAATATGAAATGCATCAGTGATCCAGGACACACTGTAGGCTTCATTTATTTCCATATGTGCTGCTCCCATCTCATCTATTTGTTGCTATCTTGAATCCTTCACTGTGGCATTAAACTTTTTTACCCAGCATGTATTTCTACCTTCAGCCTGAATCAGAGCCAAAAGGCATCAACTTCACTAATCAATTCAGACCAAGTACACTACACAAAAACATTAATGAATAAAGATATGATGTTTAATTGCACAGCCAATCACTGCTGCACCTACAATGATAGGTCTGGAAACCTATACCATAAGCTAAAAATACACAAATAAAAAGAATATGAGTGCTTCAACACAGCTGCTGAATTGAAAAACCATGCAAAATATATATTATATCAATATTATGGAAATAAAAATAAATAACATCAAATTAAAATGTGGGTCACACAGGAACAAGGAATAAGCTGATATTAAGTACCTAGTTAAAGACTATGCGGTCACTATATGGTAACTGATAATAAAATAGTCCAAAAAATAATAACATACTAGTCCAGCTGCAGATAATATTAAGCTTCCACTTAGTGCAAGCTGAATCACTGGTTTGGACTGTATTGATGAGCGGTAGAGTTAGCTTTTAGCAGGTGGCTTACAAAAGGTTAATAACAATGTGGGAGATGGTTAGTGAACAAGTAGAGAATAAAACCAACATATAGCCATGCAGTGAGAGGAAGTAAGCAGCTAATTTCCTTGGATACCTTTCTCAATGCAATGGATTGCTTTGGCCAGTTGTTCATGCAAACAAACTCTCAAGTTCAATACAACACTTTAGATATTCTAGCTCAGGTTCCTGGAGCTGAAGCTTTGATGATATGTTCCTGAGTAGTGTCTCCCAATATAGAGACAGTCACAGAGTCTATTACCAGTGCTGCTGGCAACCTCGCTCACAGCAGCCAATCCACTAAATAGCCTACTACCTGTGTTCCTGTCAGTACCAGCAGTCTTAGACATTACTGGAAAAAAAGTTGTAAAAACACAGTGCTCAACCTATGAATTTATTATTGTAACTTATATAATGAATCTCAAAAGAAAAAAGATAACAGCACTGTGGGCCACAGAGATAAATAAATTAATAAATAACCATGAACCAAATAAATATAATGTATAATTAAAAATAAAAAAAAATCAGTTATACCATAAAAAGTCATTTCAATTTATTAATAGATACACTGAATAGATATCTTATATAGAAAAAACACCAAACATTGATGCATATAAAAAAAACACTGGTGTGGGATCGCCAAAAAGATGTTAAAAAGTATCTGCAGTTACATACCAAAGCTGATAATCAGACAGTTCAACAGAGTGGTAAATCTGTATCACCCAATATTGCAGAACTGATACAGATAATAAACAAAGTTGCTAAATTATTTATATGAGTTAGCTGGGGATTTTATAAGCACCACAATTTGTGAAATCTTCTGTATATGTTTGTAATCTACTCCGGTCTGCAGTATGAATGAACAAATAATCGGGGAGGCACTTATGCCTATATCCTCATTCAGCTAACGTCCTAAAACAGGTAATACCTGAAAACAAGCGTAGGAGGTGTGCAGCACTCAATTATATCAAACAGAATTATGAGTTTTTTTGCATTTATTTATCAGTCACTGTATTCCACAATCCTGCTGGTGGCCAATCAGATGGTGGTCAATAATGCTGACATGGCACTCACCAATGTGAGAGAAAGCTGATATTCAGTGTGATGAAGTCCTCCTTATCTCACCACATCCCCAACTTATTAGCAGCAGTGTACAGGGGATCCAGTCACCCAGCGTGGCAAGGTCCGCCTGTTCTCATCTCATCCCTGGTGAATTTGGGCAGTGTGTGGAGAGCCTGATTCATCCAATGTGGCAGAGTCCACATTCTCCCCACTCAGTCCTTGGCTGTATGTGGCTAATCAGAAACACCTGCCGTGTGTCAGCTTAACCGCTTCCTAGGCTGGATTGCTGATAGTGAGCTTCTTCACCGGATAATCAGCATAAATGGAGGCTATATCCCACAGCAATGATGAACCATCAAGTAAAGTTCCCTAATGCATTTCTTCCCAACAGGGATTTCCTCAGAGGGGTTTGACACACCCCTCTGAGGAAATACCTGTTGGGAAGAAACGTGTATGCCTATGTTTTTGAAAGTGTGATATATACAAGTCTCTGTTATTGCTAATCTTAATAATTGTTATTTTAAAATTATTCATTTGTATGTTTTTTTTAGTCCCTAAGCAATGTGGTCACTCTTCTTGGTTTTTGTTAGTAACTACACTCTGAATGCATACTGCTGCTGTAATAATATAGTATTATATGTTTCTATTTTCAAAATCTTTGCTGATAGTATTTTAGCACCTAACCTGTTTTTTTATTTTATACTTGAGTTTGTCAAATGTTAGGCAGCTATTTTTTTTCAGCACCATAATTGCTGTGCTATATAAATTCTGAAGGGTTTCTGTGATGGCAAGTAGATATATCAATACAGTTCTATCAGACACTCAATCAGTCCCGCTAGTCCATGAATTTGAACCCCAGAAGCAACGGGGATTGTTTGACACCTGATAGACTTGCAACCTCCAAGCAGGTCATCAATCACCTTCACACACAGGCTCTATTTGGCAAAATATATGTGATATGTAGTAAGTGATCCTGGTGTCTGGAGAAAAGACAGCAGGTATTTAAGGTATGTTGTGTACAAACTTATGTTTGTAGCCTGAAGATGGGAAAATAAAGCCCAAAACATTGCTGTACTGGTTTTACTGTTTACATTATTGATAAGTCCATCGAGTGACGCACAGGGAGGTGTTTGTACGTATTATGTAGCGGGCATCATGGCATTTTTTTAAACTGGAAGAGATGTGCTTGGCTATTCATTTTATATATATATATATATATATATATATATATATTGTCTGATACATACAATACTGTCAGCGAAATGGAGGTATAGCACTCTGGGACTTGAAGAAAATGTATAGTTAAAAATTTAAGTTTACATTACTGTACATATCATCACTGTAATATAAAGATAAATAAATAGAGATATGCAAACAAACAAATAATTAAAACTTACTTGACTATATAGAGGACTCACCACCATGCTCTATAACTTTTTTTTGCTTTCTTGTGTATTTATGTGGATTTATTTTTTAATGTTCTGGGTTTGTTTTCATATATCTTATCTTTATTTTCTTATTTTGTTAGTTTTTATTTTATTCTTAGCCCAATTTGTTTTCTAATTTTTCTATTTTTTATGATTGCTTGCCATACATCTGGTTTTCTGACTATACATTGCATCAATGGTTAAATAAATAAATAATAATACAAATAACTTAAAATTTATTTAAATACACAGAATCACAAGTTAAAAATTCAACACTGCCTGAGAAAGTGGCTAGAAGCTGTAAAATGCATTGTAATTTTAAGTGAGACTTTCCTATTTCTTTAAGCTTTATATTTTAAGCCTGATTTTTAACTTGTGATACTGTTATTTTAAATTATTTGAATTTTGAATTATTCTTTTAACTACTGCTGTCTACAATTATGTAAACAATTTTGTTATGTTTACATTTTATCTATGACAATAGTGAGTTGTGTTATGGTGCCATTAATCTAACTAATAAATCACTTGATTATTTTTCTTATATTTTTTGTTGGGTCATCCCTTATTTGCCAATTGCCCCCATATTTCATGTTAAGGGTAAGATGATGTTTGACCACTTATATATTAAGTGATAACACTACTTTCAACAGTTCTATATTGCTAGACTCAATTTTATGGAAATTAAGGGAGTAGTTTTGCTTAGTGGAAGTGCTACGAAAAAGTTTTGATCTATAAAGTACACTTCTTAGCACCAGGGATGCTAAGCAGAACAGGAACATATGTCACAGACCGTGCATAATATTCTAATACACATCTCTTGCAACATGTAGTGGTAATCAGACTATGCACTAGCCAAGTAGGCTCCCAAAGGACCAGGAAGCTAAACAGATGGCTTTCATGATGAGTAGGTTCTGATCATTGGGAAAAATTTAACCTTTGGTAATATAATGTTTCACACATGCCAAATCCATTTACAGTATGTTTAGAAAAAAAAATCTTATGCAATTTAATATAAGATTAGTATACTGTATGAAATTTAAAATGGAGTAGCCTTATATGTAGTTATAAGATTTCAATACTATGTTTGTAATGTGATCTGTTACATTTTGTTAGCTGAAAATATATTAAATAAAGAATTAATTATCCACTTAAGTTCCTAAGTGCAGTCCAACATGTTGGGGCAACAAAAAGGGGAGGTGATTCATACAGGACCTTATGTGCTAAGGAACCCTATTGGATTTTTGGGTTACATGCATTACTTCCCACTTGTCTCAATGACAACATAGATTTTGAGTTGTTCTCTTAACATCTACTGTGAATCCTGTGAGTCTTAGTTAGGAAGTCTATATGGGTCTTTAATGGTGAAGATCTTTTTGCCAGCATTTCATATGCTTTATAGTTATCTTATAATACATCTGGACTGCTTTGGCAAGTCTAGTGGTCAATGTATTTAGGTCGGAATGGGAAACATTAATGTAGTTTAGGGGTTTATCTAATTCAAATGGTCATATGGGTCAAAATAGGGGTTGTACTATATTTTGGTATTTTGTATTATTTATTCTATTGGTAAATACACTGCCAGTATGGGATTCTAAGATTATTTTAAATGTTTTAAGAATTATCCGAATTTTTAAATATTCAATTGTTTTGAATATGTTAAATCAAGACACCATTATTTTTAGATATAATTTTTAAGTTTAACAATTATGTTTTATTGAATAGTATATATATTATGGATATGAATTGTGTATATATATATATATATATATATATATATCTTTATGACATTTTTTGTCTGCCACATTTAGACACAAAAAGAATCAATTAAGAGAAATGCTGATCTGAGCACACCTAGGTCAACAGGTGTGGATGATATTTGGATTGGCAAGTTAAATAATTGAATAAAGAAGCAGGTATATAAGGATGTCCTGTCCTGTATATGATTCTTCTTTGATAAAGACCCCATATTGGAGTGAAACCAGTCAGAGATTTACCTTTCAGTGATTATATATTACAGTAGCTTTGCTGCCACGCTACTGAAACTGGGATCTTGTGCTGTGGAAGCCTAATAGACTGAGTCTAAAGCTGAGAGCTGGAGCTCCATCAGCACATACATACAGTACAAGTGGCTGTGACTCAGAACAGCTCACTTTGCTTCAGATTGTGCATTGGAAGCTCCCTTGGTTATCAGCTGCACACGTGAAACACTGACCGGTCCCCATTACTTACCAGGAGCTCCCACTGTGAGAGAGCTTCATAGGAGGTGTGTCCTTTCAAATTCAGTGGATTGCTCATGAGACTCTGCAACTAGGTATCGATGTGGTGACAGACTGGTATAACAGTGTTCATACTTATATCACACAGAAAGAGCTTTATATATTCATTATTGGATTTTCCACATGTCATTAATTTGATAAGAGCCTGCTCCAAGCATCAAAGATCCAGTGATTCATTTCTATTAGAGGGAGTATATTTTATATATTTCAATCTCAAGAGTGCATTTGAGTCTTTCTATATTGGATACATGTAATTATTTATAAGTGTAAATGTGATTATATGTGCTGACATATTCCATTTTTATAAAGATTATTAATTTTATATGGTGGTGTCTTTAGAATTTTTTCTGCCATATCGGGAACAACATAGTATATTATTTATTTGTTGATTAGTGCATCACCATTGTCTTGTTGTGGTATCTCTATATTAGAAGTGGGCAGACACAAGCCCATTGGTTAAATTTGCTGCTAATGATTATAATATTCTCTTCATTGATTAACACCCAGTCTTTTTGTTTCTCTGTTTATGCTAATGGCATTACTACTGTGTTCCCCTATTTAATCCTTTTAATAATTGGCAAGGATATCAATCAATATATGGTATGCTTACAATGTCAAATACATTTTTAATCTTAAATAGCTACAGAAGCAGAATTGTTCATTATTGTGCTTAATATTCTAATATTTCATTGTTATTGTGTATTATGTGTAATAAATATAATCTCTAAATATATGAGACTACAGCCGGTATCCAATTTGCAAAGTAAATTACTGCTGCTAATGGATCCCCCTGGGGCTATCCAATTAGCACCAAAATCTGGCTCAATACCAACATTTATCTGGGATTTTTTTAGGGGACTTGAAGTATTCTGAAAGATAAGCTCCAAAAAGTGTTGTGTTTTCACCAGCGCAAAGGTGAAAATGCATAGGTCCATGAACTTATCATGGATCCTATAAGTTGTAGGCCAAATTATCCAATTTGTAAACCTGAACAAACAGGATATGGTGATAAAAAAAGTCAGTGAAAAACTGAGATTATCAGTGAATAACCCCCATTTTTTTGCTTCAAAAATATATCAGGGTCAATTGGATACTGTCATACATGTGATGTTGATTGTGCACCCAGTTGTTTTACCAGCACTTTTTGTAGATACTGCACAAACTTCTATTCATCACCTTGGCCACCGTCAACAACTGTTTCCAGTACATGTCATGGGTACATTTCCTTTAATAAACAAAGTTTTATCCTCAATCTACTGAAACCAGAAATAACCTAACTTCTGGTTTTCAGTACTATTCCTGGACCGGAAACACGTAACACTTCCAGTAATTTTGCCTACTATAACAAAGCAGCCATGACTTGCTCTTTATATGCTACAACATTGGAACAATTAGGGTAGATTTACTAAAGCTTCTAAAGCAGAAATGTGGAGGACTTGCCCATAATTCCAAATCCAATCACATTCTAGCTATCATTTCTCTATGTGGAAGGGTTGCTCATAGCAACCAGTCATATTACGTCTATAATTTTCTGCAATTCAAACTAGAAATAATAGCTAGAATGTGATTGCTTTGTAAATGACCCATTTGATGTACATGTTTTTGATTCAGAAAAACTGTATAACATTTATTTTTACTATTCTGTACCCCTTGCTTTATTTTATAGATTAATTATCTTGAGCCTTATGAGGAATTGTAAATGAAGGGGAGTGGCACTCATTAATAAAGAAGTGGTTATTTCAAGAGCTTATCACCTTATTTTAAACTGGTATCATATAAAATTGTAGGGTTACCCAGCATACATCTGCTGCAAGCACTGATTGATATGCTTACTGTCATCTGTCTGGTTGCACATGAAACATATAATGAGACTGTGACCTGAGATATATTTATGTGATGATATAGGAAAGGTTTTGGTCACATTGGGAGTAAATTGTAAAACCATTTGTATAAAAACACTTAGAAATCACCTAAATATCACTGCTACATGTAACATATACACTTTTATATTGAAAGCAAACATCCATAGAGATTGCCTTACTCAGTAGATCCCTTTCTACATTTTGGTGTACAAAATACTCTGCTTGGGAGAGGACCATTAGTCCTTGTCTTTCTTGTGATAATTCATGGTATTTTCCTCTATGTAACACTGTAGGTGAGTTTTTCTTTTCACCATCTGAATATCTATAGCCCACTCTGTGTTTCTTAGGTTTCTGATGTATTATACATTAGCCTTTTTTTATATTTTCTTTCCAAATACATCACATGAAATAATGAGATATGGTGGCGGATAAAAAGCTGAAAATACATGAGATGTCAATGTAAATGCACAATTATTTTGGGACTACATATACCTGCACTTTTCAATGGACAGCATCAGATTATTTGCACTAACATATGTATGTTTATGATTCAAGGGAATTGTTGATTTCCATTTTTGTGTAAAAATGACCTTGGTGTACGTAGGAGTTCACTATATTTCACCTGCTGCTGATAACATAAAAGTAACTGTCTTTTGTGCATGATATCTTGCATATAAGTACACTCTGGTTATGAAATGAGTTTAGAAGTTTATTATGTTATCTGTTTACCTTTTTATCTGGTGAACTGAAAGCAATTATTTTAATGTGTATAGACAAAACTCATTGACAACTACAGGATGTTCTTTGTATTCCTCTATAAAAAAAATAAAAAGTTAATACACCAATATTTGGTGTGTTTTTCTCAAAAATGAATCTTTAAAACACAAAGGTCTCTATTTATCAACATTGTTTTTACTAAAATAATTTGAAAAAGGGTGCTTTCACTCCCTTTTCACATTATTTTAGTATCACCTATAGTTATTACAGGGCAATTGGAGTAGAATTAGTAAAATTCTACTCCAACCCCTAAGTATCACTTATTTTTAGTAAAGCATATCGCATTTCCCTTAACTGTAATGGGAAATGTGATCTGACCAAAGTTACTAAAAATAAATTGTAAAAAAATACCGGGGAAAGCCCTGTGATAATAACGCCACCTGGAGGTGGCATTATCCAGGGTCTCCCCCGGTTGCCGGCCTCCTCCCCTGCTCTAACGGGGAGAGCAGAGGCGGTAGTCGGTCCCTGTAATCAGCTGTGTGGTCTAAACAGACCGCAAGCTGATTACTGTAAAAAAAAGTAAAAAAAAAAAAGTAAAAAAAAAATTACTTACCTGACTCTAGGGACCAGTTATTGAGCCTCCGTTGATGTCTCCCCTCCAGTCAGCTGGTCTCCCACAGTGTACTGTGGCCCGGTCATCAGGTGATCGAGCCCTATTGCAGCATGGGAGATCACCTGACCGGAGGAATGGAGATCATCACAGGAGGTCCGGAGCATGCAGGTAAGTGTAAGTAAGGGAGAGGGGGGTCATGGGGGGGAGGGGGGGTCACGGGGGGTCTGCAATCGTGGGGGGAAGGGATTAGCACCAGGGGCAGGGCATAGCGCTGGAGGGGGGGTAGCAGCGGCGACCGGTCGGCGCATGCGTAGGCACTTAATCATGGTATTTTTTGTGAAAATACCGTGATAAGGCTCCGAAGGGGATTTGCAGGGACAGAGCTTTACCGCACGCTCTGTCCCTGCAAGGGATTTGTAGTAAATCCCTGTGATATTGCCTGAATTCGCAATGCAAATTCACTCGGTAATATCACACTACAATCTGCATTGCCAATGCGGATTGTAGTAAATAGAGCCCCATGTATTAAATAAAGTTTTTTTATTTCATTCATTTTTAAAACCAAGCATACTGTAGTGCAAAACCATCAATATAACCAAAACTGGAATAGAAATACACAATATTTAAGAAATAAGAGAGCCAAAAAGGTTAAAATATTTATTTTCTTGAAAAGTCTCCTGCAACTACCACTTCCATGCAATTCACCACATGCTTTTTCTTGACTTCACTGAAGAATCAGATGTATTTATACCTAATATATACATATATATATATATATATATATATATATATATATATATATATGTGTATATATATACATATATATATGTGTATATATATATATATATATATATATAAATCACAGGGGCTCTGCACTCACCATAATAACTTATAAAAACAAACAATGTGGTCACATACCATGTTGCACCCCAAAACTAGGAATGGTGAGTGCCATGGATTAGTGCTTTATATATATATATATATATATATATATATATATATATATCCTTACTTCAGCACTCACACCAATAGTCATTACACTTCGATGGGGTGCACATCAGCTGTATCTCCTTGGTCCAAGGTACATCAGCAGAAATATATGGGAAAGGATGGCACTCACCAGTAGAATTGCAGCTTGTTTAATATATCAAAAAATAGGCTTACATACAGGCGACATTTCGGTCCGCAAATGGACCTTTCTCAAGCAATCAAACCTTGAAAATCACATAGACAGTGAGGTACAGTTCCCCGTGAACAGAAGTCCTACTTACCTCACACCCAGCGTGCTCTTAAATGCTGTCTTCATGGCGCTGTTTCCCACTTGCGGACCACGTGCGTTCTACATGCTGGAATGCATCACCCGGAAGTCACAATACTTCCAGTCACGTGATGTCCACCGTATACATTGCGGTGATTGACTACAAATCTTCACAGGACTCAAGTCTCAAGTGACAAACTCCCACAGGAGCCCGCCCAAGTACTGTGAACAGTCAGGGCACTTAATCATTACATACTAAAATACCTTAAATTCATTATTATTAATATTAAGTATAATCATAGGGCTCAAACAGTAGCGTATAATTAAGGCCATAGAGAAAACAGCATTCCCAGAGGTCAGTGAGTGTCAGTACCCTTATATACCCATCTCTACAATATATTAATACAACAAGTGACACAAACTATGCCAACTCAAAGAATTCAACTAACAAACATACATCTATAATATACAAATATAGCAATAAAATCAATGTGTTAAAAATATCACTATACTGGGGGAAAAAAAAACCCTAGTATAATTATCAGTGGAGTACTGTATTAACCCGAGCACATAATACTAGAAAAAATGACATGTCACAAAATCTAGATATGGCAACATATCAACTTGGCAAAAAAGCATGAAGTGTATTGTGTTCATTTAACCCCTTCGGTGAAATTGTATCCAGTCTACGTATCCAACGTGCCTCAAGTCTATGCAGCATCATCTCAAGATTGCCACCTCTTGGATGTGGCGGAACCCAGTCAATCAATCTACATCTCAGGGATGATAACTGGTGGTTACTTCTCTGCCAATATCTGGCTACTGGTTTATACGATGAGCCTGAGGCACGTGTCGAGCTTCTATGGTTTGCCATACGCTCCCTGAAGTTCCGAGTCGTTAGGCCCACATAAACCAGTCCGCAAGGACATATAATCATATAAATGACGTGGTCCAATGTAGAGTATAGATTATGTACAATCCTTATCGGTTTACCACCATGAGGGTGTGGAAATGTCACTCCTGTCAATAACGAATGACAGGTCACACAATTAGGGCACCTGAAACATCCCTTCCTTGTTGACTTCAGCCAATTATCACTATGACCATCATTGGGCTGGCTTAGTGGTCGCATCAAAAGTTGTTTTAAATTGGGGCCTCGTCTATAAGCCATCATTGGTGGGTGCTGCATATTCTTTTTCAGCAAAGGGTCTGTTGCCAATATAGGCCAATTCTGTCTAAGGGATTTATTAATCCGGCTTGCCTTGTTGTCATATCTACTGGTGTAAATCATCCTTTTGGGACTAGATACCACATCAGTATTAGGTGTACTAGTCAATTTAGATCATGCTTTAAGCAAACACCTATCAACCATAGAGCGCCTGTATCCGCGTTCAATGAAGCGTGCTTTCATATCCAGAATCTGTTGTTCTGCAATCTCTTCTTCCGAATTCAGTCTCAAAACTCTTAAAAACTGTGAGATTGGCAGACTCTCCTTCAATCTAGGTGGGTGTTGACTTGTAGCATAAAGTAACGTGTTATGATCCGTCTTTTTCCTAAATAATGTTGTACATAATTTGCCATCTTTCTTATAGACAGTCACATCCAAAAAATCGATGCAGTCTTTATTGATATTAGCAGTAAATTTAATTGGGCTTGGTAACATATTCAGCTCATCTATCATCTTCCAAAATCTCTCCTCTGTGTCACCCCATACCACAAATATATCATCAATAAAGTGACAGTACTGTAGAATCGCATAGCCAAATTTGGGTAGGATGTTACTACACTCATACCTATGCATATATAAGTTTGCATAAGCTGGTGCCAGATTACTCCCCATCGCGGTTCCCGAACATTGTATGTAATATTTCTTACTATACAAAAAATGGTTCTCACACAGATCCAACCCCAGCAATTCCAACAAGAATTCAGCAGGTGGTCTAGTATGTCTAGATTCACATAATGCTTCATGCACTGCTGTCATACCATCCTCATGTGGTATGACCGTGTACAAGGAAGCCACATCTAGTGTAGCAAGCAAAGTTCTCCCCTACACAATCAATCATTTTAATCTTAGACAGAAAATCACCTGTATCTTTCAAATAACCAGGTGTCAGTTGTACTATAGGCTGTAAAAAGCTATCTACAAACTGGGCTAATGGCTGGAGTATGGAACCCTCAGCCAATATAATTGGCCACCCTGGGGGGTCCTTTAAGGTCTTATGGACCTTAAGTAGAGCGTATAATATAGGGCACTTGGGGTGCTCAACAGTCAGGAAACTACTGACCAACTAATCATTCCAGCCCTGTTGTATAGCTCTTGGAATGGTTAAATCAACCTTCCTCTTAATAGAGTACATGGGATTATTTGGGCAAAGGGCATATGTAGTGGTGTCCATCAACTGGCATTGAATCTATCTATCATAGTCTACCCAGTTCATCAACACCAGTGCCCCACCCTTATCTGCTGGGCGAATCACAAGATTTTGATTATTCATCAATGATGTATGGGCAAGACGCTGTTCCTTGTTTATACTATCATATGTAGGTTTCTGATCACTCTTCAAGATAGCATTCTCCGTTATCCTCAAGAAGGTCTTAATAGACGCATTCATGGATAGTGGATAAAAATTACCAGGATTTTTAAAAGGTATTGTATCTAAATTTTGTAACGAAGAGTGATCAGAGAAAATTCATTAAGGTGGAGCTTCCTGCCAAATCTAAAATGATCCACCTGGAAATCAAATGGGTCATGACATAGAGTTGGAACGAAGCTCAAGCCCAAAGCCAACAACGAAATCTCAGCTTTAGATCACTGGTAGTCTGATAGATTAAAAATGAGGTTCATATCCGCCTCCTGCGACGGATTCTCCTTATACCATATATAACTTCTAACTGTAACTATATACACATAGTTTTAATTAGGGTCATTACTTACAGTAAATGACCACACTTAAAACTGCCTTTTTTTGTGAGACTCTTTTGGCCCCTCCTCCTCCTCATGCCCCTCCATTGGTCCCATCTACACCTTTTAGAGTTGTCTGTCTTCATCCACAGAGAGCTCATTTACACCAACAAACATTATGTTTCCTCACAGCAGGGATATTATTTTCACCTCTGAGAAGAATCATGTCATATTATGTAAATTTGATAAGGGTGACTGGTGGGGTCTATTTTACTAAGCAGTGTTAAGAGACAACGTGAAAGGTGATAAGGTACCAGCCAATCAGCTCCCAACTGTCATTTTTCAAACACAGCCTGTGACATAGCAGTTAGGAGCTGATTGGCTGGTACCTTATCTCATTTCACTTTGTTTCCTAACACTGCTTAGTAAATAGATCCCCAAGAATACTACACAATGGACAACACAGCTGACTGTTTCACTGAACAAACAATATGACTTAATTGAACTCTACTCCCTAAAGTCAGCATATGCTGGCCTGCTAGGAAATAGATTTTATCATAATGTTTTAGGAGTATTGAATCATAGTATCTAAAGATACTGATATTGGGACATTTCCACCATAAAAGTTAGTTACAAACTCATTAATAGTAAAACAATGATGTATCAAACTTCTGAATTTACTTGGGAATTTTTTTATGCAGTAATTTTTTTGTGTTCCTGATGATATGATAGATTATCAATCATTCTGACTCCACCTCTAGGTATTCATGCTTATCTGATATTGATATTTTATATATTTTTGTTTTATCTTAATTTGATTGTAATGAATATGAAAAAAATATATTTTATCTGTTGGGCATTTATGCATTTTTTTACAATAAACAATTAAACTTTTATTGAAGCTTCCAGATTGAATAGCATTTTAAAACAAGTGCTGTTTTATATATTTCATACATTTTAGACACAGAGAGCCTGATGCATTATGGATCAGAATTGCAACAGCGTATGCAGACCGGCTGATTGTGCGTATTGCGCATACGTATGCACCGTGATCACTTATGCAGATACAAAGCCATCACAGAATGAGTGATGGGAGGTCAGCATTGGGGGGTGGTGACAGGGGAGTGGTTGGAAAGAGGTAGATGTGCCAGTCCATTTGAACACTGTTACTTGTGTGTACTTAAATTAGCCACTGCGATGGCATACGCAACTTCAGTACTGACTGCATGCGACGACATTAGCAATTTCTAAGTAAGGTCAGACTTGCTGTAATTGTGTGTAAGGGGCTGATGTTACTTGATGTTACCAATGTATAAACAGGATTGTTAGGCATGATGGATGTGAGATAGCGGTAGTGGGCGTCTCTATGTTGGCACTGCCACTGCATTGCAATTGCATCCATTAGCATATTTTCACAGCAGACATGCAATAGTGATCCATAGTCAATTAGGCTCAGAGTCCAGCATATTAAGAAACTTATATTGATTTGTATACATATACAAAATGTTATTTTATTGATACAATTTATATTTCAGTTTATCTCTACCTTAATTATTTGCCAAGCCTGTCATCTGTCTTCTAACACAGTTTACTTTAATAATCCATTTCTTCCCTGCTAAGTCTCCATTTTTTCTTCCATCAATTATAACCTTTTATCAATACACAAATACACCTTCTTCCACTGTACTTTTACTTGATTCTCTGCAAATATCCTGCACTTTCTCTTACATATATACTCTATGCCTACATCTAGATTTCCTCCCCAAACTCTACCCAGCCACACCATGACCATGCTTTCATCCAATTCCTCCTCCACTCAGTGTACACCTGATCCACTGCTTTGCCTCCTTCTTCTACCTTTATCATTTTCCCCTTATCTCCTCCACCTCCTCCTTCCTTTATCTCCCCTCCTTTGTCTGCCTTCCTCCCTCTCCTCTCCCATTACTTCACATTTGTTCTCTTCTACCCCACCTGGGTCCTACTACCCCACTGCTAATCCTTCCTCCAAGCCTCCTCTCCACACCATGTCACCCCACCTCCACCCACATGCCATGAAACTCCCTCCCTGCCCACCACCTCCAGGTTCCCACCCCAACACTGGTGCCCATACAATCTCTCCACTACATTCATTTAGGTCACCCAAATTAATCTCACCTTCTCATCACAGCAACCCTGATAATCTCATTCACATCTCTTCCATAAACACTGTCCCTCTATCTTGTGCCCTCTGGAATGCCAGATCAGTCTGTAATAAACTGGTTCCCACCCATGACCTTTTCATTTCCAAAAACTTGCATCTCCTAGCCATTACTGAAACCTGGATTTCACCCTCTGACACCACTTCCCCTGCAGCTCTCTCTTCTGGGGGCCTCACCTTCTCTCACACCCCTCGCCCTGGGGGTCGCCATGGAGGTGGTGTGGGGGTCCTTCTATCCCCAGGTTACTCCTACCAACTCCTACCCTCTGAACCATCCCTTACATTCTCTACATTTGAGGTTCATGCTATATGCCTCTTCCAACCAGTACACCTGCGAGTAGCTGTCATTTACCATCCCCCTGGCCCTCCCTCTAAGTTCCTTGACAACTTTGCTTCCTGGATCCCTCACTTTCTCTCCTCTGACCTCCCCTCCATTATCCTTGGTGACTTCAATATTCCAATTGATATCCCCACAGAATCCTCTGCCTCCAAACTCCTTACCCTCACAACTTCATTTGGTCTCTCACAATGGACCTCCTCACCCTCATATGTGAGTGGGCACCCACTTGATTTAGTCTTCACTCACCGCTGTAATATTTCTAATTATTCCAACTCCCCATTCCCCCTCTCTGATCATCACCTTCTCTCTTTTAACCTCTCTCTCTCTCCCTCCTCTCCTCTACCTCCGAAGGCCACCATCACTAAGCATAACATTGAGGCTATCAATGCTGTTTCTTTATCTTCCCTGCTTGACTCACTTCTCTCCCCTATCCTTTCTCTCTCCTGCCCTGAACAAGCTGCTTCCCTATACAATGCCTCCCTTACTTCTGCTCTGGACTCTGTTGCACCGGCAATCACTACTCACCCTCGCAAATCCACATTACAACCCTGGCATTCCAAATGCACCAGATATCTGCAAAAGTGATCAAGAACCGCTGAGCGACAGTGGAGAAGGTCATGCTCTAAGGCAGATTTTCTCCACTTCAAATTTATGCTCTCATCCTACAGTGTTGCCCTTTCGCTATCTAAACAGTCCTATTTCAAGAACCTCATTTCCTCACAGTCCTCAAATCCCCAGTGTCTCTTCACCACTTTCAACTCCCTCCTTTGTCCACCCCCTCCCCACCTCCCCTCCTCACTCACTGCCATTGAATTTGCTACCTACTTTACATCCAAAATCGATTCCATACATCAGGACATCACATCCCACCAGTCCCCCTGCTCTACACCTCCTTCTTTCCCTGATCACCCATCTCCATTTATTTCACCAACTCTGACAGCCTTCTCCCCTGTATCTGGAGAGGAAGTCATGGCTCTCATCTGGTCCTCCCCCCTTTCTAACTCCCCCTTGACCCTATCCCTTCACATCTCCTCCACTACCTCTCTCCTTGTGCCTGTTCCCATCTTGCCCATCTGCTCAATCTCTCCCTCTCATCTGGCACTGTCCCTTCTGCATTCAAACATGCGATAGTCTCCCCCATTCTTAAAAACCTACACTTGATCCCAACACTCTCTCCAACTACCATCCCATCTCTCTCCTCCCTTTTGCCTCCAAGCTCCTTGAGCATGTTGTTTACAAATGCCTTACCACCTTTCTTTCCTCCCACTCCCTCCTTGATCCTTTTCAGTCTGGCTTCCATTCTCTCCACTCCACTGAAACTGCCATCACAAAAGACAGCAATGACCTCCTTGCTGCCAAATCTAAGGGCCATTACTCTCTGCTTATTCTCCTTGACCTCTCTGCTGCCTTCAATACTGTTGACCACCCTCTCCTGCTGCAAATCCTTCACTCCCTTGGTTTACGTGACACTGTTCTCCCCTGGCTGACATCCTACCTCTCAGACCGGTCCTTCTCTGTCTCTTCTCATGACTCCTTTTCCCCACCACAGCCTCTTACAGTAGGTGTTCCCCAAGGTTCCGTTCTTGGACCTCTACTATTTTCCCTCTATACGTCCTCTCTGGGTGAACTCATCAGCTCTTTTGACCTCCATTATCATCTCTATGCTGATGATACTCAGATCTACCTTTCCTCCCCTGACCTCTCCCCCTCTCTCCTCACTTGTATCTCCAACTGTCTCTCTGCTATTTCTTCATGAATGTCCCAGCGATTTCTTAAACTTAATATGTCTAAGACTGAGCTGATCATTTTTCCACCCTCCAACATAACCTCGCTTCCCACTATTTCTTTAACAATTGATGGCACAACTATCTCTTCTAGCCCCAAAGTGCGCTGTCTTGGAGTTATCCTGGACTCCTCCCTCTCCTACAAACTACATATCCAGAGCCTCTCACAGTCCTGTCGCTTCCATCTCAAAAAAATTTCCAAAATTAGACCCTTTCTCACCCAGGATGCCACCAAAACCCTCATACACTCACTGGTCATATCGAGATTGGACTACTGTAACCATCTCCTATCTGGCCTCCCCAACTCCCATCTCTCTCCTCTCCAGTCTGTCCTCAATGCTGCTGCTTGACTCATCTTCCTCTCCAAACACTCTACATCTGCCTCCCCTCTCCTACAAGTCCTCCGATGGCTCCCCTTCCCTTTTTGAACCCAATTCAAGGTTCTCACACTTGCTTACAAAGCCCTCACCCATTCCTCTCCAATTTACATCTCTGTACTCATCTCCCTCCACTCTACTGGCCGCGCCCTTCCCTCAACCAATGCACGCCACCTATCATGCCAACTGATTACTTCCTCCCTCTCCCACCTCCAATATTTTGCCCATGCTTCTCCCGACCTTTGGAACTCTCTCCCTATCAGACTCTCCTCCTCTTTACAATCCTTCAAACGGGATCTCAAGATCCACTACTTCATCAAAGCCTTCCAGCTCTCATCCTAACTTGCTGCAACATGCTCCTTCCTCCGTTTACCCAATCTGTGTCACACCTGTTTGTCTGCCCCTCCCCTTTAGAATGTAAGCTCTTACGAGCAGGGCCTCTACCCTCTTGTGCTTCTCTTTACTTTACTTTCACCTACTTCTTACCCCCCACCAGGGCACCTAACACTTGGTTGCTTACGCTCTGTTGCATATCTAGGTGTTATGGTCACTTATGTATCAATGTATATTATCCATGTCCTTGTCCTATTTTTTACTGTAAGTCAGTTGTCAAATTGTTTATGTACTTTGTAAGGCGCTGTGGAACACTTGTGGTGCCATATAAATAAAGGATAATAATAACAATAATAATAATATTGACTACAAATTAGTGCCAATTGTATTTGTGTTTATTTTTAGAAAATGTACTGTAACTAGATAGATAATTCCCAGAAATGTGTTGCTTTCATGCCATGTCACCCTCTCATGTCACCATCCTTTCTGTCTTTACAGGAATAAGAGATCATCTACAGCCACCGTGAAATTGACTAAAAGTGAATAGTGTTATACTGGTTGAGTTTGAGAAAGTGAAAGAATTGAGGTATCTGCGCTGGTGATTATATAAATATATGACACCTTATTTATATAAAAATTAATGTAATTTATTCAACAGTGAACTGCAGTTCAGTATAACATACACACATATAACAGATAATTAAAAATGTTGCCACAAATAATGCTAACAACCAGATAAATAGGATGGTTGTTGCATATGGATAGTATCCAATGGTTCCCAAGGGCTAATATGTCGCCAATAAACACAGTCCAGCAAATGGCAATAATGTTGCTATAAGAAGGCCCAAAATAGGGAATAAGATTCTGGCTATTCAGTGTCACACATCGCTCACATCCCAATGTATAAAGTCCAGTGACTGCAACTCCTAACTCAAGGGCTCACAGGAGAAATATAGAGCGGCAGTGGTGTATGATAAAGTCACACCGTTCAGGCGACTCCTGCCCGCAATGGGATGGATAGCGAAAATCTGTGGATAAAGGTGTAACGTACCAGATGCTGATGTATAGCCAATTGGCACCACGGGACCGGCTCCCACATGTACCGCTGGCAGAGGGACACCTGCCCGTGTGGAGGGGGCACCAAGGCCAAAAAGCCCCAATGGATGATAGAGACAAGCGGCAGCAGGTGCGTGTCCGTCCTGGCCGGCACAGAGGCCTGGCGGCTGAGTGGGATGAAGTCAGATGACCGCTAGGTGAGTTTGGGCGGCTGCCAGGAGCTGAGCACACAGAGACCCAGATATCTTGACCGGAGAGCACAATAGGCAGTCACTCCAGTGCAATCCCTCCAGCACTTAGAGTCAAGAGTGTGTGAAGTAATCGGCAGCTCACTGGTTCCTTGATGCGTTTCTCCCCTATACAGGGGTTTTCTCAAAAGGCAAGCAACATGCCTTTTGAGAAAACCCCTGTATAGGGGAGAAACGCGTCAAGTAACCAGTGAACTGCTGATTACTTCACACACTCTTGACTCTAAGTGCTGGAGGGATTGCACTGGAGTGACTGCCTATTGTGCTCTCTGGTCGAGATATCTGGGTCTCTGTGTGCTCAGCTCCCGGCAGCCGCCCAAACTCACCTAGCGGTCATCTGACTTCATCCCACTCAGCTGCCGGGCCTCTGTGCCAGCCAGGACGGACACGCACCTGCTGCCGCTTGTCTCTATCGTCCATTGGGGCTTTTTGGCCTTGGTTCCCCCTCCACACGGGCTGGTGTCCCTCTACCAGCGGTACATGTGGGAGCCGGTCCCGTGGTGCCAATCGGCTATACATCAGCATCTGGTACGTTACACCTTTATCCACAGATATTCGCTATCCATCCCATTGCGGGCAGGAGTCGCCTGAACGGTGTGACTTTATCATACACCACTGCCACTCTATATTTCTCCTGTGAGCCCTTGGGTTAGGAGTTGCAGTCACTGGACTTTATACATTGGGATGTGAGCGATGTGTGACACTGAATAGCCAGAATCTTATTCCCTATTTTGGGCCTTCTTATAGCAACATTATTGCCATTTGCTGGACTGTGTTTATTGGCTACATATTAGCCCTTGGGAACCATTGGATACTATCCATATGCAACAACCATCCTATTTATCTGGTTGTTAGCATTATTTGTGGCAACATTTTTTAATTATCTGTTATATGTGCGTATGTTATACTGAACTACAGTTCACTGTTGAATAAATTACATACATTTTTATATAAATAAGGTGTCTTATATTTATATAATCACCAGCGCAGATACCTCAATTCTTTCTCTTTTTTCCACATTTTGAGGGTTAATGCAGAAGTCCCTCTGGTGTCAGCTGCAGGTTTTTATATTAAGACAGCAACTGAACAGATAGCGCACCTATTTGTTTTTCTTTTTTATCAGTTTGATTAAGTGACTAATTCTCCACAGGGGTTATAGCCAACATTGTCCTGGTGGATTTATCCCCCCTTGTCAGCTGTCATAGCCCAGGGATTCAATAGGAAGTCAAGTTGAGGTACAGTTGCATGTGATTGAACACACTTGCTAGATAATGCAATATAAGACCCTACACAGGGAACAGAGGCGGAGTTGGTGATTATTTTCCATAGCCTGGAGTTGAGATATTGGTGTCTTCCTGCTGCTGTTGAGCCAGTAAGCATTATACTACTCATCACTGCTATGCTTGACTATAGCTCATAAGTCTCTTCTCTTAAGAAGTGACTCAGATTTAATAAACAGAATTTTTGGGAAAGTGACAAGGATTAGCAAATAATCACACTGCAATTTAATTTAATCTGTCATGGAATATTGCAAAGACTGAATATAGTACTTTGCAAATTATCCTTTGCCAGGTATGAAGATCCAGTACAATCGTTTGTCCCAGACTTGGTCATTCTCCCATAAGTAACATTTTCCTCCTGGGTGTGTATTAGTGGTTAGCACTCTATAGCCTTTTTTATTGTATTGTAAGGTTATTCCAATCTCTGAGACCTACAGTACATGGTTACTAATTTAACTGTTTATTACCAATTATTCTGTTGGATTGTATGCTACATTCAGTATATATTTAAAGATATTGTTGTATATTTCATATACAGTACTTTTTATACCTAAATGTCCAATCTCAAAATTAGTGAGATTATACTGTGACTCCCAATGCAAAAATCCCATTATCATAAACAATTACTAATTCGGTAGTGTTTCAGATGCTCCTAAAAAGTTGCAGTTTTGTTACCCAAAATTAAAGATATAAATTAAGTACTGTATCCCAAAATGAAAGGCCAGGTGACCACTAATAGTCACAGATGAATGATAGAAGGATTCCTTTGCAAAACATTTTGGGCAAAATTTACTAAGTAGCATTTTAGAATAGAATAGAACAGGGCTGTCATTTAGAAACCACTGCAAAACTGCCACCAAACCCCCGGGGTTTAGAACAGAATAGAACCCGCCATCAAACTACTACCAAACTGGCGGGGTTTAGAACCCGCCGCTTAGTAAATTTTGCCCTTCATCTTAAACTTCATCAGAGGAAGGTGCTGGTATCAGATCTGAATGGACTTTTAAATTAAAGTATACATTGCCAGAGCTACAATACAATCAGTGATAGACGGTACCAGACAGTTAATTGTGGAAATGGTTCATGCATATCACCACATGACAGTCAAAATAAATGTTATATTCCAATAGTTGAGATGCAAATTATGTCAGCTCCTGTTGTAACTCTAGTGAAAACATTTTATATACATGCTTCACAACATATTTTTAATATTGGAAGTCAATGATTTGTCTACAATAATTTTCTATTTGATATTTGAGTCACACAATGACCTTATTTTATATGTATGTATTCTGGGTTTAATAGAACATTTTCAACTTTACAATTTTACATAGAAAATGTAGAAAAGCTATAAAATATAGCATGATAATTGTTAGTGAACAAATTGATCATATTAAATTGAGGTTATTTCTGTAGTCTAGTAGAACTGAAAATTCAATACCAAAACCTTTTTGAGTATATGAATATAATAGTAATGTGTTTTAGTTTTGTTTAGGTGAAGAATATGCACAGTTACAAGTCATATGCATTAATCACTTCTCCTTTGATTGTATGCATTAAAGTGAAATGAACATATTATTCTTGAACAATAATCACATAAGACCAATTGATAAGGGGTGGTTATTTTCCTTTTCCCTTGTTTGCTCTATTTGTTTGTGCATGCAGGCAATTGCAGGCTCATATATTGGAAGAAAATTTTATATTTTTTATCAATTAACTAACATCAGGTTATTATCATATATATGAATTCACAAAGTGTTAACCAGAATTATATACCTTTAGATCATTAGGATAATTTATTTTTAATAAGGACATTGCACACAAGATATGGTAAGGTAAAGTGTATTTATATAATCAAACAAATTCTTATAAAACAGTATTAATCAAATGCAATCAGTGATGATAGAGAGAGAGAGAGAGAGAGAGAGAGAGAGAGAGAGAGATGATTGCTAAGAAATCATGGTGAGAGATGGGTTTGTATGTTCTGTGTGGGGGATGTTAGACTGCATTTTCCTTCATCCTGAATTCATGGTACCAAGATAAGAGAAAAACTCCCATAAAAACTACATCTCTTTAAATAACTAAGTACATGGTTCCAGGCCTTCTCACAAAGGGAACAGCACATGTTTCCAGGCCTTCTCATAAAGGGAACAGCACATGGTTCCAGGCCTTCTCATAAAGGGAACAGCACATGGTTCCAGGCCTTCTCATAAAAGGAACAGCACATGGTTCCAGGCATTCTCATAAAGGGAACAGCACATGGTTCCAGGCCTTCTCACAAAGGGAACAGCACATGGAACATCCATGTTGAAACTCACTTTGAAAACTCCCATAATGCCATAACTAATTCACATACCTGTATCTATCCTTACAGATCCTTCCTTACAACAACTTCATCAGATATTCCGACTACTATCATAAATATGCAAGCTGAATATTGTATACCTATTGCTAACATAAATAGACTTTTCAATGCTCTTTCGCAGATACGATACCTATAAGTGAGATGTGGAACTTATTTCACCTTGAAAACTATTTTTGGTACATTCTTACAAACCATAACTGTGTGATATCATCAGGCAAACATTGCATTATATAGTATTCCAATATCTATTACAGACAGCATTCACTAGGCCAGGCTATTGTTTAGAACATGGTTCAATTGGGGGAAGGGGAGCACATGGAGCACATGTTTCAAGGTCCTATAAAAGAATAATACAAAAACTCCATTACACATTCCTTTATCACCAGCTGACATCAAACTGAAATATATATTGTGCAGATTGCAATAATTCAACCAGTCTCAATCTTAATTCTAACTACACCATGTTACAGATAAACCACAAGAATATAACACTTCACTAAGCTTCTCAGGCCATGCTATTGTTTAAACCACATGGTGAACCATATTAATAAACTGCAGCCTCCATTAAGCACATGGAATAGACAAAGACTACACTATAAATCACTTTACCAAATCACTGCAAGCTTGTTACATATAATCTACTACAAGTTAACACAAACATGCTAGCGACTTACACTACTTGTACAGACATTACATTAACTATCCATATTAATAACTACAGTACAGACATTATTACACAATGCACTTAGCCATCGGGAAGGAAAGGAGCCACCTTCTCCATTGGAGAGTGTTGATATCTCATCTTTCTTCTATGGCTTCAGCAGCGTGAATGAACATGTCCTTCTGTTAGTATCATTGAGCTCTGGGCTCTCTTTGTGGACCCAACACCTTCTTTCTTACGTGATAGGTGCATTTCATGAGGAAATAGACCTTTGTGGGGCCTTGCCTATAAAAGGGCATTTTTGGTCAGTTGAAACTCAACAAAAGGCAAAGGCCTTCTGACCACAGCATTTGAATGCTAATAAGATTGATGTGTGAGATCTGGCTCCATTTGTGAACTGGAAAAAACAGTTCTGAGCTCTGACCATGAAATAAGTAATATTCATTTATATGTATCTATACTGTATATATATAAACATATTGATTGCTTGATTAATATTCTTCTATATATGGTGATATTAATATAGTCACTCCAACATCAATACTAGATTTATCTTATGTTGTTTTACATATTACATTGCAAGAATGTTCAATAATGTAGTTCAGGCTTTGCTTTTTAGTCATTTAACAGTAATAAAACTCCTTAAACTTTACTTTAATAAAACAATGACAGGGATGCAATACCTTGGTGTAAATTGTCACATATTTTATTCATTAATTTGTAATTGTATCTATATGGGTGGCCAAGAAGGTGCTGCAAACAAAAAGCTCTGGCTCAGGGGTACTTAACATGCAGCCCTCTAGCTGTTTTGGAATTACACATATCATCATGTCCTCCCACAGTTTTGCTATTAGGAAATGCTAATACTGTGACAGGATATGCTGCAATATGTAGTTCCAGATGGAGGGCCACATGTTGACAACCCCAATCACTCTACACATCAGTGGTGTGAGTTCATCCCAGATGCCAGGAGGAAAGTTTTAATTTGTTGCTCCCCATCACAGCCGCTGACACTGCAATGTAGTAATTTGCATGCAGACAGGTTATAGATAGAAGAAGGCTGCAGCTGATGCTCTGACATGGAGCTCTCCACTAGTGTATGGTGGCTTCTCAGGTGCCGGGAAGGTGGGCCATGCATTGGGCGGGCGTGACGTTATGCTCCAGGTATATAATTACAGCCCTAAGTAGGGTGAATATGTTGTTAAAAATGGAGGAGATGCCCCTTCAGAGCTGGAGCCTTGCAGTAGGTGCCTCCATTGTCTCCCATAGTTCTGCCCCTGCTACACATATGGGCAATGACTAATATACTCTTATGTACTAATATACCCCTAGGTGCTACTTGCATTGTTGCAGACACATCTTCCCTTTCTTTGGCACAGTCTGAACACAACTGCAAAGAAGCACTCCTATATTAGCAGGTCATCTTGCTGCACTTCAATGAGTAAGTGCCAAATAATGACCTCTTGCAACACAATTAGCCCTGAGCTGCAAAACCTTCCTGCCCAGCTGCAAATTTTAATTAGGTGATAAATACAAACAAACATAACATTGAGCAAGGTTTTGGGTGAGTGGGAAGAACATCAAAATTGAAAAGAGGCTAAACCAAATTCAAACCAGGCTAAATATAACCTAAGCTTAAACTGCACCCTTACAAACTGATAAGTTAAACAAATAATTGACATTTAGGGTGGGATGTATCAAACCTTGTAAAGAAAAAAATTGGAGAAGTTGACTATGCAGATGTGTCCTTTTACATCTAGCCTCCTTGCACATTTAACAGCCCTTTTAATCGTGCCATGCCATGGTGTGACTCTTTAGCGCTGAGCATCTTTTTGTGCAACTTTTTACCTTCAAAGGCATCTTATTCACACATTGATTTGAATGGCTAGCATAAGCAGCTTCTGCTGAATAAAATGATATGCAGCATGCCTATTTTATCTTCCATGCAGATACACCCGCAGAAGCACAGAGAACATAGGCATGTTGCATATTATTTTAATCAGCAGAAGCTGCTTATGCATCCTTTTTGCATCACTGTGTGAATAAGATGCCTTTGAAGGTGAAAAGTCGCACACAAAACCCTCAGCGCTACCGAGGCACATGAAGCTCCTGCATTCCGTGTGGTGCAACTTGTAGCACATGGAGGATAGATGTATGTTGATACATCTGTAGCAACCAATCAGCTATTGTCACTTTATAGAATTTGCTAAATAAAGGATAGATTCTGATTGGTTACTATGTCAAATGTTTTGCTTTTTCTATTTACAAGGTTTTATGCATCCCCCCTTACTCTGAGACAAGCAACTATGATACCTACTGTAGTAGCACAACTATAATACTAACCAATTACAAAAAAAGCAGAAATCTTATATAGCCTGAACTGTAACTGTTTTTCATCTTCTTAAAACAAACATTAACAGACAGACCAAAGCTTAACACTATTTAATCTTGGTGCCTGTTTAGAAATTAATGATTAAAAATAAGATCAAATACTATTACTTTAAACTTTAAAGAGATGTGTGTGGAATCCCATATTTTGGTCCTTTTCAAAACCACCCTCAAGTATTTTGGTTTGGATTCGGTTTTGGATTGCTTTAAACTTCATAAAAACAGTTAAAATCATATAATTTGGACCTGTTTACATGCAATCTAAAACCAATATTCATTTTTTAATTCTGAGCTCTGAAATTACAGCAGATCCGAGCCAAGATTCGGTTCGACTTGAAACCCTTAAGTTCGGGTTTGTTCATTTTTAAGGAAACAGATCCGCACAAGGGATGAATTGGGCAAAAATGAAACAGGTTTTTGTTTGTTTATAACATTTAAGCAGATCCTTTCTTTGTCATGGGCACCAAAGGCAGTGAGGAGCGGGTACTAATTACACAGGATTGTTGGAGTGCCTGGCAGGGCTTCGGGTCTGATGCCCCTTACCCTCTCTCTTCCCTGTCAACAGCCAGGGCTGGACTGGGACTAAAAATTGGCCCTGGCATTTAAAGCACACAGGCCCACCTTGCATCAGCACCTGGCTCATGGCATACACTCCTCCCCTTACTATTCTGACTCCTCCCACTTCTTAGTCTATGGCTCTATGCTCTTGCAAAATACAAATATAATTAATATTAGAACAACATACAAGTGTAAATCATTCTCTGTATTAAAACACACAACAGAGTACCTCCTGCAGGGGATTCAAACATGTGCAATAGTCAAACATTTGGCATTTGGTTGGTTCTGCTAGGTAAAGCTGGCACTTCATTTGTGCAGGTCACACACAAACAAAAAGGTAGACATTTTCCAAATGGACCAAGCCCTGGCTAAAGCTGAGTACACACTAGACCATTTTTAAAATGATTTGTCATTTTCCAATAGATCAGAATGAGAAATCATTCAAATCATCCTGTGTGTATGCACTATGCGTACACCTGTGGGGTTGTATGTCGCATCTTCAGATCTGCAGTATATGCTGCTCAATCTGAACATGTAACTGATGACCCCATGCATTTGGATGCAGTGGGGGAACAACATATTGTGCGGTCGTCCACCAAATTGTGTGGTGTGTTCAGACCGCACAATATGTCATTCCATCGCATATGCCGTTGGCTGGGTACACAGGTCATCTAGTCTGTACCCAGCTTTAGCAGTTGTAGAAGATTAGATAGTGTTCACTGTAGGAATTTTTGAGAGAAGGGGTGCTGAACACAGAGGACAACACATCTGTGCAAACCAAAAGCAAAGCAGTTGCTACACATTTTTGTGCCTTGTGTACATAAAGAGCATTGGTGCACTCATACAAAATTGAAGCAAGGAGAGTGACCACATAATAGTACCCTAAATTGAAATTATGCCACACAGTAGCTGCCCCTTAGTCACATTACACAGCGCAGTTGTGCTGCTTATTTATATTATGTCACACAGTAGTGCCCCTTATTCACGTTACATCACACAGTAGTGCCCCTTATTCACATTACATCATACAGTAGTGCCCCATATAAACATTATGTCACACAATAGAGCCCATTCACATTATGGGTCATATTCAATTTGAGGACTTTTTGCCGTCATCGCCGTTTTTTTCAGGGATAAAGTATTGGGCTTGTGCCCACTTATCTCTATATTCAATTAGTATCCAGCAAAAACAAGACCCGGCAAAAATGTAAGTAGAGAAAAGTCCTGTCAGTTTTTGGGGAAATCATGCTATCACCCCCCAAAATATGTTCTGACATGGGGGATCACTATGGATACCACTGATTTGGCCTGCTAAAGGTAGTTGGGGTTTTTAAATAGCTGCGGCAGAAGCATAAATGCGGCTTTAATAGAAGTGGTGAAGAATAGCACAGGTTTTTTTGGGGGTTAAAATAACTAGTCCCATCAAATTCGGGGTACATGAAAATGGGAGCAAGCATATTTTTAAGTCCCTAAAGTACTTTTCAAAATTCTTCAAAAATCCACCTACCACTACCAGTTGCATTCTAGAAAACACCAGCGGCATACTTTGGAACCCCCCAAGAATCAATTTAGCTAGTTTACAACTTTGTACCCCAATATTATTTTTAGCCCCCAAAATGAAAGTCAATTTTTTGGGGTGTGCAGATGATTTTTTTTTTTTTTTTGACACAGATTACTTTTAGGGGACATTATACAGGCTGCACTCTTTTTCATCATGTTACATGATGAAAACTTATTCCTGTTTTTTAACAAAGACTTTTCGCACTGGCGAAACGTCTTTGAAATTGAATATGGGGATAATTGAAACAGACAAAAATTACTTTTAGCCCCATATTGAATATGCCGCCATGTCACACAGTAGTACTCCTTATACACATTAAGCCACACAGTAGTAGTGCTCTTTATAGCACATTATGCCACACAATAATGTCCCTTATAACTTATGTAATATAGTAATTCCCTTTATAACATTATGCCACACAGTAATGGCCCTTATAACATTGTGCCCCTTATGCCACACAGTAATGCCCCTCACACATTGTGCCTCCACCCAGCAACTCAACTCCCCATGTGTCCCTCCTGCATTCTTCCATCACCCCTGTGTGCCATCAGCAGGTGTGCTTTTGGCACCAGGCCACCAGCGGCTGGAGGCCAGGCACAGGGATCCAGCTTGGGAGGGCAGGCTGGTCTTCAGCTGGGAGAGCTCCTTTTTCACCATCACCATGTGAGCCATGCCCTTTCATTGGCTGAGTTCCTTGGTTAAGACTGCTTGCTCTTCTTGAAGGAGCAGGGAGGCTGCTTTAGATCTGGGTGCTGCTGGCTGCCTGACTTTCTACGGCCACCACTGGTACATGTCTGCCAATGCTCAGCCCTGATGCCACCTGCTTTGAGAGAGCTATAAGATCTGACACTCACCTCTGTACTCTGCTCATCACACCAGTGTTTCAACTAGTACGTGGCTATGCAATGTGACATCATGACATCACGATGCAGACTCATCTTAGAGAAACTTTGCCTGCTGAGCAAGGGCTGGCTGGCAACTCTTAGTCTGGGGGGCAAACATAAGTATGTGGCCCAGCTTTTTTACAAGCATTTTGCAATGGGTAAACAGTGCTGATAACAGTCTCTGTAGGCATGGTTTGTCTAATGTTGGTATGCTTTAAATAGCCAAAAAAAGATAGGACATATATTAAAAAGCTATAAATACATCCATCGGCCCCATCTGATAAAGCATATGATAGTGCCCCCTACAAAATGCACAAAGCACTCTAATGACCATTCTACTATACAGTAGCCATTCTTCCTGAACAATATACAATGCAGCAACGATTCTAGTGACTGATGTATAAAACAGGGACCATTCTCATTACCGATTTACAATACAGGGAAATTTCTACTGTCTGATATACAATTTCAGACATATTTTTTAATATATATGCCTCTAGTCTAAATGTAACATTACAAACGTGGTATAAAAAAATATATTCTACTCTTGTTAGGGAACTATAAGCAAACAACCAAAATATCTGTTTTAGGCTTATAGTCTATGAATCTGCAGGACAGAGTTTTCAATGACAAACTCAAAGGCTATGGAACTGCAAATATAAATATATTGCACAAAAAATCTAGAGATAATAAGCAGCTCCAGCAAATCTGACTATGGCAGCAGCATTGAAAGTGTGAAACACAAATAATATTTGCACTAATTCTCTAACTTGTATAGTTAAGCAAAAAAAAAACTTTAAATATAATCAGCCTACATGAGTTCCTGGTACTGGTTCTTTATCAGGGCAAAATGGAGAGTTAATATCAGGAATTGCTGCTCTGTAGGGAAAGTACAGGGCCTCCCCATGGAGCCTAGATTCACAGCATTTTGCTGCAACGGTGTCAGGGCCTAGTAATGTCAGAATCAGGCCAGCCCCCAAGCCGTCATTTACATCTCATCTCCAGGCTTTGCTCAGTGAGGATAAGTAAAATGTAGGTAAGTATGGGCTATACTCTTTGTCTTGGGTTGATGCTAGATCCGAGTGGGCTGATGGGTCTCCGACATCATATCCAGTGGGACAAGGTCAGTGAGCTAGCAGTTTTACTATCCACATGGACATAGAGCGGGTATAGTAACCTGTAACAAAGGGTATACCCATCCCTGGCCCCACGGCTCAGAGGGGGCCCAAGGTTTGGAGGGCCTGCAGCACCTAATTGTGATTAAATCAATTAATTAAATTAATTAAAGGCCACCAGTCAGACACGCAGCATATAGACAGAAAAAAGTGCCTACTGCAGTTAAACTCCCCCAGCAAACCCTGGAACCATCACCAGGACTGGCTGTGATGACATCAGATGACACTGCGCCGGCCCTTCCTTTGCCTGTCCCTGTTGCCACAGCCACCTACGAGAGAAGAAGGGAGGAACACAGGCAGCCTAGCAAGAGGTGAATGCTTGTGTTTATACATACATATATATATATATATATATATATATATATATATATACATACACATATATACACACACACACAGGTATATATACACAGATATATACTGTGCATATATATATATATATATATAAATAAACATTTGCACACTCAAACTTGTCAGAATGATAGGATGCATGACCCTAAAGAATTAAATATAGCAGCAGTCCAATAATAGACGATCAGCACTCCAGTTTAAATGCAAAAAACATCTTTATATAATGCAGGGCATGTATCCCATAATCAGTTCCACAAGGCATTTAACGTGCAAAATCCGCATAAAGTGCAGTCTTAAACGGGAAAAAGTAGCTTTCCATATCATCATTTAAGGCATATAATACTCATCATCACATGTGTAGATCAGGGTGAGCAGCCCAATGCCCGACAGCCATTTCAGTGCACAAAGGCACCTTCTTACTGGGGCAGCGTGTTAAACAACAAGCCATCTCAGTCTCATATGCTTACCTGGCCACCTGTTTGCACCCACAATCATCCTCCAAACATGCATTCATCTGTACAATGCTGCCAGCCACTGGACTCGTAATCCAGGCTGCACGTGTTACCGGAAGTGACACTCTACAACTTCCTCTAAGGTGGAACGCACGCTAAACCTGCATTAACAAGCATCCTCAGCCTGATAAACAGGTGGCAGTGCACGCAGTCTGAACCCAGAAGTACTGCGCTGTGTAGTCATGGCCAGCATTGCTAAACAACACAATCAGGCATTATTCACTAACAAATTCGCTTTTAGCATAGTGAAGCATTAAAGAACGTTTATTTCCAACGTTTCAAGGCCACACAGGCCTTTTCACCAGGGTGAAGGTATATATATATATATATATATATATATATGTCCAAGGTAATCCATCAATGTAGAAAAAAGAGGGCACTCACCAAAGCAATATGCTTATTTCATTTAATCACCATAAGTAAACATCCAAGCAGCATATATTGTTGATGTTTCAGTCTCTTGCGACCTTTGTCAGGACAACATCACCATAAACATCAGTATATCAGCGTGAGCTGTTACATCCAGCAGCGTGCTTGTCAGATAGCAACATAACATACATTCATAAAGAGCCCTACATATACACCAATCCTTACCTCTAATCACCATAAATCAGCTGTGTCCACTCACATGCTGTTACCAGCACACTCTTCAGTGCGTCACTAGATCCTGCACACGTGGTCTCAAACGGAGCTACTGTTGCCCAGGAGATGCTAGCAACCAGTGCTGCCTGGATGTTTACTTATGGTGATTAAATGAAATAAGCGTATTGCTTTGGTGAGTGCCCTCTTTTTTCTGTGTTGGTGGATTAACTTGGACATATATATATATATATATATATATATATATATACACATAGTCCAGAAAGCTGCACTCACTGTTATAAAAACTCCAATAGTGGGGTGCTCCATTATAGACATAAAAAAGTCCAGAAGTAGATAAAGTCCAAATGAATGGGATAGGCACTCACTAGTTAGTAGAAAAAAAGTTTTAATCACTCACATGATGTAAGACAATAGTCGACGTTTCGGTCCAGATAGACCTTTATCAAGACAAGAAATTCACCACCATGATTCAGCCACAGGTAACCCCAAGTACACCTGCTGTGAGAGCCACCTTAAATAGCCCAAATCATCCCCGCTGGTACCACCCACAATCAAATACCGGAAGTGCCATAAATATATAATATAGCCAGTCATATTGGACATACAGAGAAACATACCCAGTAGATGCATCAACTCACATTGTAACCCTCCAGCGGCGCCACAACCGGGGCCAGCACACAGGGTATACAACCATTCATAGCTGAAACCGGAAGTCACCTGCGTTCCACACGGTGGAACGCAGGACATCCGGTTATTGCGGAGCAAGTGCCTATAATGCGTCATCAAACTCAGACGCTAAGGCAGGCATACGTAACACCACTAGGGGCGCTTCTAAGTCGGACATAACAAAAAGGAAGGACGTTACCATAGAAACCGGTAACAACCACAACGTTACCCGCAAACCTAAAGTGGGAATAGATACCAGCATAACCGATCAAGACATCAAAAACTAGATGGTGTCTGAAACATCAATATACACATATTTAGATACAAAATAGTGACATTTTTAGATAAAAAAAGTGCAAAACTGTACCCATACTCATATACATCATATAAGTCGGAAACTACATAATGACACCATTATACACCATCTCAAAGCACGGGCAGAAAAAAAGGGGGCTCACAGAACAGGGAAATACCCTCCCAAAAGACTACATACATACAAATACTTAGACAAGACAAACAAACAAATAACAAATATTACAAACATTATAAGATATATAATATAAAAGAAGAAAAAACTTTAAGTATGTGCCAACAGAGGTTCCATTCAGGTTAGAACTTTTGCATATTCTAATCACCTCAAAAAAATATTATATGGGTGATACTCATTCAGGCCACGTGGGGCCACAGTATCAAGCAAAAAAATCCATTTAGCCTCGCGTCTTCATAGATGCAGTTCTCTATCGCCACCACGACTAGATTTGGGAACATGGTCAATCAGCATGCACTTAAGTGACGCAGCAGAGTGTCCACAAGCAGCAAAATGTTTCGCCACTGGTTTATCTGAGATCTTTGATTGTAGGGCTGCACGTATGGTCGAGCGGTGATTAGCCATACGTTCTCGAAATGATCTTGTAGTCAAGCCTACGTAGTACAAACTACACGGGCATATCAATATATATATATGACATATTCCATAGTGCAGTGTAATCTGAATTTGATCTCGATTTTCTTTCCACTATGTGGATGAACAAAATGGGTCCCAACCTGCATGGAACGACAGGTAGTGCAATCAACACAACAATAGCATCCATTTTTGCCACTTTGAAGCCACTGTGTCGATGGCTGGGTCGGCTGCTTAGTTGGTCGCATCAACAATTGTCGCAGATTTGGGCCACGGCGATATGCCATCATAGGTGGTCGCTTATTAATTCCCTTGAATAATGGATCAGAGGAGATTATAGGCCAATGCTTCTTAATGGCCTTACTTGCCACATTAGCTGCCAAATCGTATGTCATGGGGTAAATCATCCTGTTGGTCTCGATCAATTTTCTGTCAGTAATCTTCAGATGTCTGTGTCGTGCCTTGACCAGACATCTATCAACAACAACTGGTGAGTACCCACGTGCCAAAAATCTATTGCGCATATCACGCAACTGTATTTCTGCCAAATCTTGTGGCGTATTGTTACACAACACTCTAATAAATTGCGATATAGGAAGTGATTCCTTGAGACTGCTTGCATGATGACTTTTCGAATGAAGCAAGGTATTCCTGTCAGTCACTTTTCGATAAAGTGTTGAACTCAACATCGCACCCTCACGCATAATTGTAACATCAAGGAAATTAATGGAGTTTTTGTCAATACAAGCAGTAAACCTAATTGGACTCTCCAATGCATTGAGGAATGTGATCATTTCAAAAAATTCAACTTTCGTGCCTGTCCAAATCATGAACAGATCGTCAATAAATCGTTTATAGCACAGGATCTTGTTACCATACATCCCTAAGATATATTGCTGTTCATACTGGTGCATATATAGGTTGGCATACGATGGGGCCAAATTTGACCCCATTGCCGTTCCAGACACCTGTACAAAAAACTCATTGCCATAACTGAAGTGATTGTATCTAAGCACGAGTTCAATCAATTCACATATGAAATCAATCGGTGGCCCCACATGTTTACCATTAAGCAGAGCAGTTCTCACTGTCTCAATGCCCGCCTCATGGGGTATCACGGTATACAATGACACCACATCCATAGTAGCAAGCCACACATCACCGGTAAGGTTATTAAAGGTCAAGACCTTATCCAGAAAATCGTGAGTGTCTTGTACAAAACTGCTCATCAAGGCCACATGTGGTTGCAAAAATGTGTCAACGAATTTAGCCAATGGTTGTAAAACTGAACCCATAGCAGATATGATCGGTCGACCGGGCGGGTCAACTAAGGTTTTGTGGATCTTAGGCAACAAATATATAATCGGGCATATCGGATGCCCAACTTTAAGAAAAGAAGCCACTCCATCATCAATCCACCTATGTTGTAATGCCCGGTCAATGACCACATCTACCTTGCACTTAATATCAAACATGGGGTTAGGCGGCACACTAATATATGTGCGTAAATCACTCAATTGGCGTCGTACCTCCTTATCATAGGCCAGCCAATCTTGTATGACGACGGCCCCGCCTTTATCGGCTGGTCGAATAACAATCGTGTCATCCCGAATTAAATCCTGTAAAGCCTGCCTCTGATCAAAGGTTAAATTGTCATATTTCTTGGTAACCTGCGTCGAAGCCATTTCATGTTCCACTAATCGTAGAAACGTTTTAATACTAGCACTATTCGATTGAGGATCGAATAGGCTAGGGTTCTTAAACCTTTCAGTAGTAGGTATTTCCTTGGAATTGGCAAAATGTTCACGTAAACATAGCTTACGGCCAAATTTATAGTGATCAACAGACCAATTGAACTTATTGTGTTGCACCGTAGGAACAAAAGATAAACCGAACGAGAGAACCTCACATTCTGAATCAGTGAGGCATCTACTGGATAAATTATATACTGGTTCTAATTCCTTGTGCGGCCCCTTCCACGCTTTTTTGTTTTTACCACCACGTCTGCTCTGGTATCTGGGGCTAGGCTTCGGCCTGGGCTTAAACCCGACCGTTGGCCTCTCTCTAAAAAGAGGAAGAACCACTAGGAGGTCGACGACTATTTAATTCACTTTCAGAATTAGATTGTGAGGAAGATGTATCAGGCTGTAGGGGGGGCCTAAATCTCAAAGGGCCACCTCCACGTCGTATAGAATTCTCACCCTTCAGCCACCGATACACACTATGATTAGTATAATCAGAATTAACAGTTGCTAATTTCTTACGTTTAAAAGATATAAGTTCCCTCTGGTAGTTGTTAATTTGTTCTTTCAATTTTCCAAGCCAATCATCAGAGGTATCGGTAGTTAAAGTACTAAGATGCCCTGTATTTAATGTTCTGATCTCTTCACGTAATTTTATCAATTCTGTCCCCACTTCCTCCACTACCAATAAAATGAGGTCGAGCGAGCACTTATTCAATACCCCACACCATTTTGCGCAAAACGTCAAATTATTACGCCCAATGGTGGGGGTATTGCTCACTCTAAACCCTCTAGGGATCTTCTTATTCCGGTAGTAGTCTGAAAGAAATTGACCATGTAGGGTCAGGTCTACCTCACGCTTCTTAAGCCTCAATAATTTATAATATAGATCAGTACAAGACTCATCAGGTAATTTCGAGAACTCTGTGTGATCAAACAACACTTTATCCGCATCATCATCTGTAAGTGACACAAAATTGTTTTGTGCTAGATCAAGTAGTGTATCATCTAGCATCTGGAAGCCTTCATTTGCCATATTAGTAAAATAACCCAACAGACAACAAAAAAGACAGACTTTACACACAAACACCACATTACAGTATTCTTAAATACTATTTATCAAGTATCAACGTACAATAGTAGTACCAGTAGAACCAATGAACAAATGACCACTCCTCAATGCACTAGATGTTGAGCCCACAAGAACATGTTGGCACATACAGACACAAAACACATATTAACTCCGCCCCTAAGAAGAAGGGGGATTTGTATTGAAAAGCATATAAAGTCCAAAAATTGCTAATTAAATGAATGCAGACATCCAAAAGTGGGTATTATGTAACTCACGGTAAACCATTGAGAAAAGAGAACAACTCCTGTATCATGTCCAGGTGCCAGCTTAAGGGTATATCAGTAACCCGTAATCCACATAGTCCAGAAAGCTGCACTCACTGTTATAAAAACTCCAATAGTGGGGTGCTCCATTATAGACATAAAAAAGTCCAGAAGTAGATAAAGTCCAAATGAATGGGATAGGCACTCACCAGTTAGTAGAAAAAAAGTTTTAATCACTCACATGTTGTAAGACAATAGTCGACGTTTCGGTCCAGATAGACCTTTATCAAGACAAGAAATTCACCACCATGATTCAGCCACAGGTAACCCCAAGTACACCTGCTGTGAGAGCCACCTTAAATAGCCCAAATCATCCCCGCTGGTACCACCCACAATCAAATACCGGAAGTGCCATAAATATATAATATAGCCAGTCATATTGGACATACAGAGAAACATACCCAGTAGATGCATCAACTCACATTGTAACCCTCCAGCGGCGCCACAACCGGGGCCAGCACACAGGGTATACAACCATTCATAGCTGAAACCGGAAGTCACCTGCGTTCCACACGGTGGAACGCAGGACATCCGGTTATTGCGGAGCAAGTGCCTATAATGCGTCATCAAACTCAGACGCTAAGGCAGGCATACGTAACACCACTAGGGGCGCTTCTAAGTCGGACATAACAAAAAGGAAGGACGTTACCATAGAAACCGGTAACAACCACAACGTTACCCGCAAACCTAAAGTGGGAATAGATACCAGCATAACCGATCAAGACATCAAAAACTAGATGGTGTCTGAAACATCAATATACACATATTTAGATACAAAATAGTGACATTTTTAGATAAAAAAAGTGCAAAACTGTACCCATACTCATATACATCATATAAGTCGGAAACTACATAATGACACCATTATACACCATCTCAAAGCACGGGCAGAAAAAAAGGGGGCTCACAGAACAGGGAAATACCCTCCCAAAAGACTACATACATACAAATACTTAGACAAGACAAACAAACAAATAACAAATATTACAAACATTATAAGATATATAATATAAAAGAAGAAAAAACTTTAAGTATGTGCCAACAGAGGTTCCATTCAGGTTAGAACTTTTGCATATTCTAATCACCTCAAAAAAATATTATATGGGTGATACTCATTCAGGCCACGTGGGGCCACAGTATCAAGCAAAAAAATCCATTTAGCCTCGCGTCTTCATAGAAGCAGTTCTCTATCGCCACCACGACTAGATTTGGGAACATGGTCAATCAGCATGCACTTAAGTGACGCAGCAGAGTGTCCACAAGCAGCAAAATGTTTCGCCACTGGTTTATCTGAGATCTTTGATTGTAGGGCTGCACGTATGGTCGAGCGGTGATTAGCCATACGTTCTTGAAATGATCTTGTAGTCAAGCCTACGTAGTACAAACTACACGGGCATATCAATATATATATATGACATATCCCATAGTGCAGTGTAATCTGAATTTGATCTCGATTTTCTTTCCACTATGTGGATGAACAAAATGGGTCCCAACCTGCATGGAACGACAGGTAGTGCAATCAGCACAACAATAGCATCCATTTTTGCCACTTTGAAGCCACTGCGTCGATGGCTGGGTCGGCTGCTTAGTTGGTCGCATCAACAATTGTCGCAGATTTGGGCCACGGCGATATGCCATCATAGGTGGTCGCTTATTAATTCCCTTGAATAATGGATCAGAGGAGATTATAGGCCAATGCTTCTTAATGGCCTTACTTGCCACATTAGCTGCCAAATCGTATGTCATGGGGTAAATCATCCTGTTGGTCTCGATCAATTTTCTGTCAGTAATCTTCAGATGTCTGTGTCGTGCCTTGACCAGACATCTATCAACAACAACTGGTGAGTACCCACGTGCCAAAAATCTATTGCGCATATCACGCAACTGTATTTCTGCCAAATCTTGTGGCGTATTGTTACACAACACTCTAATAAATTGCGATATAGGAAGTGATTCCTTGAGACTGCTTGCATGATGACTTTTCGAATGAAGCAAGGTATTCCTGTCAGTCACTTTTCAATAAAGTGTTGAACTCAACATCGCTCCCTCACGCATAATTGTAACATCAAGGAAATTAATGGAGTTTTTGTCAATACAAGCAGTAAACCTAATTGGACTCTCCAATGCATTGAGGAATGTGATCATTTCAAAAAATTCAACTTTCGTGCCTGTCCAAATCATGAACAGATCGTCAATAAATCGTTTATAGCACAGGATCTTGTTACCATACATCCCTAAGATATATTGCTGTTCATACTGGTGCATATATAGGTTGGCATACGATGGGGCCAAATTTGACCCCATCGCCGTTCCAGACACCTGTACAAAAAACTCATTGCCATAACTGAAGTGATTGTATCTAAGCACGAGTTCAATCAATTCACATATGAAATCAATCGGTGGCCCCACATGTTTACCATTAAGCAGAGCAGTTCTCACTGTCTCAATGCCCGCCTCATGGGGTATCACGGTATACAATGACACCACATCCATAGTAGCAAGCCACACATCACCGGTAAGGTTATTAAAGGTCAAGACCTTATCCAGAAAATCGTGAGTGTCTTGTACAAAACTGCTCATCAAGGCCACATGTGGTTGCAAAAATGTGTCAACGAATTTAGCCAATGGTTGTAAAACTGAACCCATAGCAGATATGATCGGTCGACCGGGCGGGTCAACTAAGGTTTTGTGGATCTTAGGCAACAAATATATAATCGGGCATATCGGATGCCCAACTTTAAGAAAAGAAGCCACTCCATCATCAATCCACCTATGTTGTAATGCCCGGTCAATGACCACATCTACCTTGCACTTAATATCAAACATGGGGTTAGGCGGCACACTAATATATGTGCGTAAATCACTCAATTGGCGTCGTACCTCCTTATCATAGGCCAGCCAATCTTGTATGACGACGGCCCCGCCTTTATCGGCTGGTCGAATAACAATCGTGTCATCCCAAATTAAATCCTGTAAAGCCTGCCTCTGATCAAAGGTTAAATTGTCATATTTCTTGGTAACCTGCGTCGAAGCCATTTCATGTTCCACTAATCGTAGAAACGTTTTAATACTAGCACTATTCGATTGAGGATCGAATAGGCTAGGGTTCTTAAACCTTTCAGTAGTAGGTATTTCCTTGGAATTGGCAAAATGTTCACGTAAACATAGCTTACGGCCAAATTTATAGTGATCAACAGACCAATTGAACTTATTGTGTTGCACCGTAGGAACAAAAGATAAACCGAACGAGAGAACCTCACATTCTGAATCAGTGAGGCATCTACTGGATAAATTATATACTGGTTCTAATTCCTTGTGCGGCCCCTTCCACGCTTTTTTGTTTTTACCACCACGTCTGCTCTGGTATCTGGGGCTAGGCTTCGGCCTGGACTTAAACCCGACCGTTGGCCTATCTCTAAAAAGAGGAAGAACCACTAGGAGGTCGACGACTATTTAATTCACTTTCAGAATTAGATTGTGAGGAAGATGTATCAGGCTGTAGGGGGGGCCTAAATCTCAAAGGGCCACCTCCACGTCGTATAGAATTCTCACCCTTCAGCCACCGATACACACTATGATTAGTATAATCAGAATTAACAGTTGCTAATTTCTTACATTTAAAAGATATAAGTTCCCTCTGGTAGTTGTTAATTTGTTCTTTCAATTTTCCAAGCCAATCATCAGAGGTATCGGTAGTTAAAGTACTAAGATGCCCTGTATTGAATGTTCTGATCTCTTCACGTAATTTTATCAATTCTGTCCCCACTTCCTCCACTACCAATAAAATGAGGTCGAGCGAGCACTTATTCAATACCCCACACCATTTTGCGCAAAACGTCAAATTATTACGCCCAATGGTGGGGGTATTGCTCACTCTAAACCCTCTAGGGATCTTCTTATTCCGGTAGTAGTCTGAAAGAAATTGACCATGTAGGGTCAGGTCTACCTCACGCTTCTTAAGCCTCAATAATTTATAATATAGATCAGTACAAGACTCATCAGGTAATTTCGAGAACTCTGTGTGATCAAACAACACTTTATCCGCATCATCATCTGTAAGTGACACAAAATTGTTTTGTGCTAGATCAAGTAGTGTATCATCTAGCATCTGGAAGCCTTCATTTGCCATATTAGTAAAATAACCCAACAGACAACAAAAAAGACAGACTTTACACACAAACACCACACTACAGTATTCTTAAATACTATTTATCAAGTATCAACGTACAATAGTAGTACCAGTAGAACCAATGAACAAATGACCACTCCTCAATGCACTAGATGTTGAGCCCACAAGAACATGTTGGCACATACAGACACAAAACACATATTAACTCCGCCCCTAAGAAGAAGGGGGATTTGTATTGAAAAGCATATAAAGTCCAAAAATTGCTAATTAAATGAATGCAGACATCCAAAAGTGGGTATTATGTAACTCACGGTAAACCATTGAGAAAAGAGAACAACTCCTGTATCATGTCCAGGTGCCAGCTTAAGGGTATATCAGTAACCCGTAATCCACATAGTCCAGAAAGCTGCACTCACTGTTATAAAAACTCCAATAGTGGGGTGCTCCATTATAGACATAAAAAAGTCCAGAAGTAGATAAAGTCCAAATGAATGGGATAGGCACTCACCAGTTAGTAGAAAAAAAGTTTTAATCACTCACATGTTGTAAGACAATAGTCGACGTTTCGGTCCAGATAGACCTTTATCAAGACAAGAAATTCACCATCATGATTCAGCCACAGGTAACCCCAAGTACACCTGCTGTGAGAGACACCTTAAATAGCCCAAATCATCCCCGCTGGTACCACCCACAATAAAATACCGGAAGTGCCATAAATATATAATATAGCCAGTCATATTATCCGGTTTCAGCTATGAATGGTCGTATACCCTGTGTGCTGGCTCCGGTTGTGGCGCCGCTGGAGGGTTACAATGTGAGTTGATGCATCTACCGGGTATGTTTCTCTGTATGTCCAATATGACTGGCTATATTATATATTTATGGCACTTCCGGCATTTGATTGTGGGTGGTACCAGCGGGGATGATTTGGGCTATTTAAGGTGGCTCTCACAGCAGGTGTACTTGGGGTTACCTGTGGCTGAATCATGGTGGTGAATTTCTTGTCTTGATAAAGGTCTATCTGGACCGAAACGTCGACTATTGTCTTACATCATGTGAGTGATTAAAACTTTTCTTCTACTAACTGGTGAGTGCCTATCCCATTCATTTGGACTTTATCTATATATATATATATATATATATATATATATATATATATACCTTCACCCTGATGAAAAGGCCTGTGTTGCCTTGATGTTGGAAATATACATTCTTTAATGCTTCATTATGCAAAAAGCGAATTTGTTAGTGAATAATGCCTGATTGTGTTGTTTAGCAATGCTGGCCATGACTACACAGCGCAGTACTTCCCGGTTCGGACTGCATGCACTGCCACCTGTTTATCAGGCTGAGGATGCTTGTTAAAGCAGGTTTAGTGTGCGTTCCACCTTAGAGGAAGTTGTAGAGTGTGTCACTTCCAGTAACACGTGCAGCCTGGATTACGAGTCCAGTGGCTGGCAGCATTGTACAGATGAGTGCATGTTTGGTGGATGATTGTGGGTGTAAACAAGTGGCCAGGTAAGCATATGATGCTGAGATGGCCTGTTGTTTAACATGCTGCCCCAGGAAGAAGGTGCCTGTGTGCACCGAAATGGCTGTCGGGCATTGGGCTGCTCACCCTGATCTACACATGGAATGATGAGTATTATATGTCTTAAATGATGATATGGAAAGCTACTTTTTCCCGTTTGAGACTGCACTTTTTGCGGACTTTGCACGTTAAATGCCTTGTGGAACTGATTATGGGATACATGCCCTGCATTATATAAAGATGTTTTTTGCATTTAAACTGGAGTGCAAATCATCTATTACTGGACTGCTGCTATATTTAATTCTTTAGGGTCATGCATCCTATCATTTTGACAAGTTTGAGTGTGCAAATTTTTCTATTTATATATATATATATATATATATATATATATATATTTATAGCATGTAGAAAACGGACGGCACTCGTGGAGACTCAATGCAAAAGTAACGATGAAGCAACTGTGCTGAAGGTCAACGTTTCAGTGTATTATCACTTTTATCAAGACATACAAAGAACAAACAATATAACATACCTTAAATACTATTCACCAAGTGTGTCAGCATCGTGCGGCTCGATCCCAGCGGGAGTCCCCTGACGTCACATGCGGCGCCTCAGCACTGACGTCACCATTATCCCTAGGGGGCGTGTCCGCATACAAGTGCACCCATCACCAAGACAACCTAAGTAAACAATGAACATAGAATAGCGGAGCATGTACTAGCGGTCTACAGGCACGAACTGTCACATATAAAACTGAGCTGTGTGCAACCACATAGTGTGAACCTGCTGGAAAAAAAATATGAGTAGAGACCAATTGGGTAGTATGTACAAATCTAGAAAAAACACGAGTAGGAATTCATTTCATTAAGGCCTAAAGGTTTGAGAGTCTGCAAGATGTGTATCCATCTGGACTCCTGTTGTAAAGGGGTACGTCCCGTCCCTCCACTATTCTATGTTCATTGTTTACTTAGGTTGTCTTGGTGATGGGTGCACTTGTATGCGGACATGCTCCCCTAGGGATAACGGTGATGTCAGTGCTGAGGCGCCGCATGTGACGTCAGGGGAATCCCGCTGGGATCGAGCCGCACGATGCTGACACACTGGGTGAATAGTATTTAAGGTATGTTATATTGTTTGTTCTTTGTATGTCTTGATAAAAGTGATAATACACTGAAAGGTCATTGACCTTCAGAACAGTTGCTTCATCGTTATTTTTGCATTGAATCTCCACGAGTGCCGTCTGTTTTCTACATGCTACATTTCCCTCCTCTGGAAGGGCACCGGAGCATTATTGACATTGACTGAGTGCCGGGTGCATGCTGGCTTCTATATATATTTATTTATTTATATATATATATATATATATATATATATACATACATACACAGTATATATCTGTGTATATACACCTGTGTGTGTGTGTATAAATATATGTATAAAAACAAGCATTCGCCTCTTGCTAGGCTGCCTGTGTTCCTCCCTTCTTCTTTCATAGGTGGCTGTGGCAGCAGCGACAGACAAAGGAAGTGCAGAAAAATTTTGATATATATATATATATATATATATATATAAAACATACAAAGTAATGCACTCCAGCGAATGGTAATCCTGTAGATTTCCAGATAAAATTTCAAGGTGTACTTTCTGCTTTATCCTTAAATTTCCTCTTGCCAGGAGGATCCCAGAATTTCTTAAAGATGCAGATAGTAGGATTAGCGCACTCGTGAGAATGGTATAAAAATTTTAATTTCACTTGTAATAATGCTGCATACATCAAGGTTATACTTTTTATACTATTTATACATTTTATACTATTCTCACGAGTGCACTATTCCTATAATCTGTGTATATATATAAATATATATATATATATATATATATATGTGTTTGCATGTTTTTTATGTTATCTTAAATTAATTATCTTTTTAAAATTTAATTATTTTATGGTCCATGGCTAACATAATTCCTACTTTTGGGACATTATTATTTTATACTAAATACTGGAGGCTAATAATTACTTTGTATTTTTGCACTTTATGGTATGAATGCAATACTAATACCTGATTTACAACTAGGGTGATCCTATTATTATTCATTGATGCACAGCACTTTGTATATTAGCAATTAATATTTTACACAAATTATCTCATATATATATATATATATATATGTATATATATATATATATATATATATATATATATATATATATACACATATACACACACATACACATACACACACACACACACTAGTTGTACTAGCACATGGGCACTCTAATACAGATCTAACTACTGTTGCACTTTTTCTGCTTGAGCTGACACCCACCCTACAGGGGAGTGCTATACACATGCGATGTTATATTTTAGAACTGTATATGTTTCTTACATCTTTATATATATTTATTTTTTATTGAAATAATTGTTCTAATTCCAATTGAATTTAGTAAGGGTTTGTGTTAGTTTGTTTTATCTGTTGGTTCTGTGTCCTCCCATTCTCACAATATATATATACATACACACATACACAGTGACAGTCAATAGTAGATTAATACTGAAGACATCAAACCTATGAAAGAGCACTTATGGAATTATGTTGTAAACAAAAAAGTTTTAAACAAATCAAAATGTGTTTTAGATTTTTGATTCCTCAAAGTAGCCCCATTCTGCTTGGATGACAGCTTTGCACCCTCTTGGCATTCTCTCAATCAGCTTCATGAGGTAGTCTCCTGGTATGGTTTTGAATTAACAGGTGTGCCATGTCAAGAGTCAATCTGTATAATTACTTGCCTTCTTAATGTGTTTGAGACCATCAGTTGTGTTGTGCAGATGTAGGGTTAGTACACAGTGGACACCACTATTTGACTATTGTTGTGTGAGGGTCCATCATGTGATGATCCCCCTTTTTGCCTGATGGGGATCACATGGAAGAGTTATCAGGACAGCTGCAGGCGCCCCTCAGCAATCTGCAATGTGTGGGCAAATATGTTGGTTCTTAAATTGCACCCAGTGACCAGGAGAACTCTCCTGCCTGTTATTTACTCCTAGCCAGCCCTCACCTCAGGAATGTGGGCTGGCCATAAACTATAGACACAGGCACCAGCCCAGCAGGGGGTCCCAGCAGCTCAGGGACATTTCAATCTGGGGATTCAAAATGCACCCAATCTCTGCACAGGGCAGGGGGGATAAAAAGGGTCTAAATCTGGGCTTTTGGATTCTTTGTTCTTGGTTCCTGGCCGGCGAGGCAGGACTAATGTGAAGTGGGTAAGACACCTCCAGAGCCAGCCAGGATTGCAGACCCTACCAACTTCCAGCAACGGACTTCATCAAAGGGAGACCAGGGACAGTTATGCAGCCAAAACTTACTGCTCTATCCGGAGCTGGCTCAGGTTCGTGGTTAGTGTGCCAGTTGGAGCTGGGTGTCTTTCGCAGCATGCCCTACTCTCACGAGTAGCAGAATCCTTTCGGGCCAAGCAGCCAGGACCAGCAAGCCATTAAGCAATACCTATCCCTGCAGCATCGTACCCACCTGAGTCTTACAGCTGTGCAGCGGTCCATGCTCACATATTCCACTGAGGTGATTATTGACTGTCTAGGTGGGAAGGGGTCCTTTGTGTGGTTTTGATAATAGTCTTAGTCTTTAAATGTGGTTGATGTTAGTGCTACGTGTATATACTGTACTTAGTGTGGTTATGGTTTACATGTATAATTAGTGTGTATGTAATAAAGGTGCTCTTGAACATTGCTATTGCGTGCTTACTGTGTGATCCCTGAACCCATATAGAAGCTTCAGCCTACTTCAATTTAGTCCTAACCCTGGTTGCAGCCCAAGGAAGCAGGAAGAGCAGTGGAATATCAGATGCAGGGGGGGTTATTGTCACTGCTCTGGTGAGGGGGCTCTTGTTTTAAGGCTGCTGGAGTTAGATTATGACTGTCACTAACTCTGTCCTGAGTGTCCTCCCCTTGCTGTCCATTGGTGCTCTATGACTCCACCCACAATGGGCGGTTAAAAATATAAAACCTAGTCAGTAACAGTGCAGCTGCATGGTAAAGCACTTTACCCCTGTCACTTCTATCAACCAGAATGGCCCATCTGGTCATCGGCCCTTCTGGCATTTGCCAGAACTGCCAATTGACCAGTCCGACCCTGTCAGCAGCCCAGCACATGCTGCTGTGTGCTGGGCTACAGTGGTAGCAGAGAGACTACAGCTGTTGAGCAGCAGCAGTCTCCACTGCCTGTGGGGAAAGTGATCATCCTGATCACACCCCAGACCCTTTTGGAATTGCACCATGCTGAGGGGCTCATATGTTTTTTTTTTAAATGTCTGAAGGGGTAGTCCACTCAATAGTACTGTGGCCTGGGCTGGTCCTATTCATCACAAGAAACATTGCATGCTGCTGATATTGTGACAGTTGCTAAGGAAAAAACAAACAATCAAAATATAAAACTTGACACACAATAAGACAGAACACTATAATAAAATAAAGCAATTATTTGAATCATTCACTAGGTCAGTGGTTCTCAAACTCAGTCCTCAGGACTCCACACAGTGCACGCTTTCCAGCTCACCAAGCAGGTGCTCTGTTGTAGTCATTACTCACTGACATATTTAAAAAGATCTACATGTGGAGCTAATTATTTCCCTTGTGATTCTGTGAGGAGACCTGGATAACATGCACTGCTTGGGGTCCTGAAGACAGAGTTTGAGAAACCTGTTCAATAGGTGAACATCTGTAAGTGTAATTGTACCTGAACAGTTTTTTTAGCAATTTTAAAATCTTACAGTAAAGGAGTTTTGAATTCAATTAAACTAATTAAAAGAATATAGGAATAGTGGTCATTACAAAATAGTTGGTTTGGGAAGGGATGGTATGACAATGAGCTTAATTTGAAAAGTGAAGGTTTGAATTCAAATTATTGTTAATAAATGTACAAATAAGAAAAAAACAAAGACAAATGGATAAACAAAAATAAACATGGTAATTCCTCATGTATAAATCTGATTTTAAAACTAGTTTTACATTTTTAAGAGCTAAGTAAAGTTAATATTTGCATGTCAAAATGTAAATATTGAACATAACTTTCTTTTCATTTAACAGTTCAACTAAGATATCATATAGTTTCTGTAATGACCCAAGGGCCTCCCAGCCAGTTACTAACCCTGCACCTCAGCCCATTCCCAGGGTAGTAACCCAGACAGTGACCTTTTTATGGGATCTAATTTTAATCCCGGCCATCGGGATGCCAGCCCTCAGAATGCCAACACTGGAATCCCGACACCAGTCAGAATCCTGCCACCAGAATCCCAACTGTAAGTAGATGGGTTAGGGGGAGGGTAAGGGGTTAAAGTTAGGCCATAGGGGGTGGGTTAGGGTTAGGAACCAATGGATCATTAGTTTTAGGGACATGGGGAGTTTAGGTTCAGGCTGCAGGAAGGGGTAGGGATAGAGTTAGGAAATTTACCGACAGGTGTCGGTATCATAACCCTGTCGGAATGCCGGTATCTGGATTCTGATCACCAGCATCCCATACCCAACTCCTTTTTACAACCTGTTTCTCTGCTTTTTAGTGTAGGGACAAGGAACTGCATGGCCAATTAATGATCTGACTGCCTGTTATAGTAAAGACTCTTAAGTTCATGTAATAACCAGAATGTAGTTATTAGACCACCGGACGAGATGCTGCTGGTTTAAATGCTGATGGATGAAATCCAACACGGGACTTAGAAAAGGCATCAAAATACCTATCTTAATCCCGATGCCTGAATCCTGACAGATGCCATCTCAAACAAAGTAAGTCTGGGGCATTTTATGAGTTAGCTGTGGGGGGGAAGGTTAGGTTTAGGCCCCCCGGGGGGAACAAAGGGTTAGCCGTTTTCTTGTACTGTAGATATGTGGTTTTAGTGATGCCTGGTGAGAGAAAATCCCTACAGGTAGTTAACACCATTCCTATTTAATGTTGGGCCTGGAATCTCACAGATTTTTTTCAGGCAATGGCAACAGTATGTGGTCCCATGCTGCCAAGGACAGGACTCCATTACATACTGGAAATCAGAAGACAGCCAATCCCAGTGTCTGACTCTGGGGATAAAAAGATGCAAAACCAGAGACTCAGGTTAGTTGTTAGATTCTTTTTTCTTTAATCCTGGCCCTCATGGCAGTATACAACTGGTAAGCTGGCGCTAATTTATTACAGGGATATAACAGAAAAATATTAATAATCCACATTTAACATGAGTGCATGTTACTAGATGATATAAAAATTAGCTGCACAGTTCAAATGTGTGTTCACTCACGTAATGAAATAGCAATAGAAAAAGACAACTCATTGAATTATGCTTTTCAGATAAGGTATGATGATATAGCAGAAAGATTCAATACACAAAATTTAGATAATAAATATAATTTATAATATAAACACATGGATACATATAATAAGTAAATATATAAATAAAACCAACAAAGTCAACTGTATATTATTAATGAATAACCTCATTCAGCAGGCAATAGTATAATAACCACTGTGTAATAAGCTGTAATGAAAACTATGATTTAACTGACTAATCTTGCCAGTGGTGAACCACCAGTCCCATAAATTGTGAGTAGTCCAATGTTAAGCTTATCTAATATGCTGCAACTATTGCCACATGGATGACAGCATCGGCACTGATAATGCAGAAGCACAAAACTACAGCCCCAATAGTAATTGAAGATGATATAAAATGTTCACAGACATACAGTTAGAGGGGATCCATTTACCAGTATTATCTGGCTGTGTTAAAACAGGTCTATCATTTAACCAGAAATGCACAGTGGCCACTGAGTAGAGACCAATATAGCTACAGCTCTGTATCTCAGCACTGCAGGTGGCTGTACAATAATAAATGTCAATGTACTGACTATTCAATTAACTGCAGATATGTGGACAAACTTTACTGGTATAACTAATGATTACATGCTGTGAAGGCACACTGGGTGGGTGAATTGACTTCAGCAGCAGTATCTAACATACAATGCCAGCTTATTCACAAGTTGGGTACTCTCTGTATCACTGACTTCACTGAGAAGCAGGTTGGTGTCAATCAAGGATTAAATATCAAAATGGCCTATCCTGCTGATACTCTCCTCAGGATTTGTCATTTCCGATAATGGAGCTATTATTAATACTGGGTAAATTTCAGCAAATACCATGTTTTGTACAAACAATTAACTTGGTGTTTCAGAATTTCTTAAAAAATTACAGATCTGTGCATCAGATACGTAGAGAGTAAGTAGTAGATGAAAGTACAGTAAGGAGAAGCACAAGAGGGTAGAGGTCCCTGCTCATAAGAGTTTACATTCTAAAGGGGAGAGACAGACAATCAGGTGTGACACAGATGGGGTAGGCAGGGAGGAAATGAAACTACTGGAAAAACAGCTATAGAAGCTGAATGAGGGGATAAAATGAAACAATTCTGCAAAATTTGTAAGACTTGTAGATCAAGGGCCTAATTCACATTTGGGAATATAGTAAGGTAGAGCAAGTAACTAACTGAACAAACCATGTTGCAAAGCAAGAGGTGCAAATACATACTTTTTTACATGTGCGGTAAATAGTGCTGCTTTTACATGTAGCCCACAAATGCTGGACAACTTTATTTTTACACTGTAATTTAGATTTCAGTTTGAACACACCCTTCCCAAATATTAATCTCTCTGCACATTTTACATCTGCCCCACCTACAGTTTAAAATGGTTTTGCCCAGGTTCACAATTACTTACTCTTAGTTACTCTATTCCCAATTCTGAATCAGGCCCAAAGTTCTTTTTTTGCTTCATCAGGACCAAAGGTTCTTGCAATTGGGTCACTACATTTTGGCAACCGTACTTGATCCTACGTAATGTCTTTTTTCCAAAAGACACAGATCAGTGTCAGAAGAGATGCAAAGTTGACACATGACACAACTCCTGCTTAATTTTCTCCTGCAAATGCTAATGCCAGGAAAAAAACTGACCTTTTCCAAGAGTCCCACTGATGATGATGATGAGTCAACTCAACACTCCGGAGTGAAACATTATGACATCTGGTCAAACTAAACATAAATGTCCACATGTATCGACACCTCTGCAGGTTTCTCAATTTGATACAGTAAACTTCAATAGAATTAGGATTACTTTAATAACAATTTACAAATAAACATCTCACATAGTCATATGAATACTGGGAGGAAAAAGGGCAATTTGGAGTCCTTTGTGCGAACTACAGTAGCTATGGTGTACTTAAGTTGCCCACCCTCAAATGTGTACTTGGAAAGAATGTTTAGCACAGCTGGGAACTCAGTGTGACTCGGTAGCTAATCAAAGGACTCAGGCAAGAACAGGTAAATTGAGATGGAGTAACAGTCTTTACACCAATACAGCAAGTTGGGCAAAGACCATAACAAAATGTGGTGCATGATGGAAATTGTCCTTGGGATTTCCTACCAACCCTTACAGATGAGTCCACATACATCTAGCCTCCTGGCACATTAAACATCCCTTCCAGTCGCGCCATGCTGTGGGGTGATTCAGTACCGTTGAGCAATTTTACATGCATATTTTTACCTTCAAATTCATCTTATTTGCACAATGATGTGCATAAATAGCACAAGCAGCTTTTGCTGATTAGTATGATATGCAGCATGCCTATGTTCTTTGAGGGAGCACGGGTGTATCTGCATGTGAAATGCTAGGTTACAGTGTTAGCGGCTATAACACAGTAATGTAGTGTTTAACATGCAGATACACCCGCAGATGCACAGAGAACATATGCATGTTGCATATTATTTTAATCAGCGGAAGCTGCTTGTGCTATCTATTTGCATTGATGTGCGAATTAGACAACATTGAAGGTAAAATGATGCATGAAAAGATGTTCTGCACTACTGAATCATGCCACGGCATGGGCTTTTTAATGCGCCAGGAGGCTAGATTTATGTGGACCCATCTGTATTGGTGTAGAGACTGTTACTTTATCTCAATTTACCTGTTCTGTCCTGAGTCCTGTGATTTGTTGGTTGGAGAAGTTTGTTATAAATATCTGTTCTACTAGGATCTTACTCTGGCTTGAATCACTTGTGTTGGACTAAGGCCCTCATTCAGAGCCGTACGCTCTGAGCAGAGCGCACGCTCTGAATGAGGGCCGGGCTCCATTTTCATGGAGCGTCCTCCTGGACGCTCGTATAGCTGTGGGTCACCACCCACAGGCTATACGAGCGTGCTTTTTGATTGCGAGCCGGAGCCTGCGGTTGAGGTTTTCAACCGCAAGCTCCGGAGTGATTTTGGCTCTATCAGAGCCAAAATCACTCCCACTGACATCACTAGTGATGTCAGTGGGCCGGCTTCTGACGGGAGGCGTTCCCGTGGGAACGCCCCCGTCAGGGAGGCATGCCCCTGACACGCCCACCAAAGGGGGCGTGCTGTCAATCAACATTGACAGCACGCCCCCTTTGATCGGACACAACGAGCGAAGGACTTTCCTTCGCTCGTCGCGTCTGGCACATGCGCACGACGGAGCTCCCTCCGTCGTGCGCATGCTCAGTGCATAACATCGACCCACTTGCGAGCGGACAGCCGCTAGCGAGTGGGTCTGAATCAGGCCCTAAGGCCTGTGAATTGCTGTTTGGATTCAGTTTGCAAATGAAACTAACATTTTGAAGCATGGTTTTTAATAATTTGTTTCATATCTATTTTTCTTATAGTAATTAATGCTTTACCTTCCACTAAATACTAAACCTCCAATCTCCTGTATTGGCTTCGGGCCTTTGATTTACAATCACCTGTAGTGGCTTGAGGACAGTGATTTGCTGTTTGGAGAGGTGTATTGGTAATATAGTATATTTTCTACTAGGCTTTTACTCTTAGCCATTAGTTTTTGATTAATGAAAACATTCTATAGAGTTGTGTAGTTTATTAAACTGCCATCATGTCTGCCACTGCTGTGCCACTATGCTTCATAGATGTACTCTATAATTGTAAACTACTCATTGCAGCCTGGGGCCAATATTGGTGAAAACAATATTATGAGGTGGTAATATTTAACTGGAACTGATTAGAAATGAATATTATTGATGTTAGTAATATTATAGGAACATAAACAGGTCCAAATTAGATTATATCAATTGTTTTTGTCATTTTCAGAAGAAATTAAAACCAAAGCAATTGAGAGTGGTTTTGCCAAAACCAAAATATGATGATGATTTAGAACCAAAACATAGGGGTCTGCCTATCCCAGTTTTCAGTATGACTTCTTACACAGTGGTAATTATGCTATTTCCCATTGAAATAGGGTTATTATTTAATAGAATATATTCAGATAGTTTTGCATATATATATATATATATATATATATATATATATATATATATATATATATATATATATATATATATATAAATATATATATATATATCCATGTGTTTACCTATTTTATCATTTATATTTTATATCTAAATTTTTGTGTCTTGAATCTTTCTGCGATATCATACCTTAATTCATCAGTATGATTCCATTAGTTGTCTTTTTCTTTTCGTAACATGTGACAGGATGGCTGTGAAACTGTTTAAGACATCTATGGACCCTTCCAGGCTCACTGTCACTACATCCCTCCTGGCCATCAGTGTACTTTGCGCTATGGAGAAGGCCCATTGTATATTAGTATGTATGCTCTATCGGGAGCAATCCATGCTCATCACTTAGAGGGGTATTCAATATGGGAGCGAAAAGTCTGTGCTGGACACTTCGCTCCACATCAGAGATTTTCCTGGGATAAAGTATCGGGCGCGTGCCCGCTTTATCCCCGTATTCAATATGAAACCTACGAAAAGGGGGAAGGTGCGAAGTGGGATCTGCGTAAAAAAATAGAATTTTTCCTGGAATAAATTGTAGGACCCCCTAAAGTTGTAAAAACATGGAGGATCACTATGGGTACCCCCGTTTTAGCCTGCAAATAAAAGTAGGGGATTTAAATAGAAGAAGTGTTGCAGAAGAGCACTTAGGTTATTTTTTTCGTTTTTTTAAGTGGTCCCATCAAATTTGGGGTACTAGCATATTTTTATGTCCCTAAAGTAAGTTTTAAAAAATTCTGCAACTATGCACCTGCCGCTAATAGCCTATTCTAGAATACACCTGCCGCATACTTGCAGAATAGCCCTGAACCTATTTACCTATTTTTAAACACTTTTTTCCCATTTTTTTTCACCCCAATTTTTAAATAAAGTTTTTGGGGTGTCCCTATTTTTTTTTTACTTTTTTTGTACAGTGTTATTTTTAAAATGTCATTCCCAGGGGTGCAGGCTATTTTTTTTTAAAGCCTGCACCCCTAAACCCCAATTCTGCACTTTTTTTTGCCACCTATACAGTGGTGAAAAGTTATCCCCATTTTTAAAAAAAAAGACTTTTCGAACCTGCGAAAAGTCTTTGAAATTGAATACGGTGTAAAACCAAAACCTCTGAAAATGACGTCATTGGTGCGAAAACATTACAAAAAAGAGAGTTTTCGCCCCATATTGAATATCCCTATTAGTGTACTTTGTGACATAAATAATAAATAATGTAATGGAGTAATATCTATGGATAAAAAGAGCAGGATATTTCCAGGTTTACACTCATATTGCATTGGACACTTATGATGCCTTTTTGCAGAGCATAACTTTTCTCTTTTTCTGATGATACATGCTCCTGAACCAGGCATTTACAAAAGCAGGCTTTACAGAAGCATATATGGGCTGTATCAGAGTATCCTCATATAGGCAAAGTTCAGTTAGGGTACTGTATGTGGACACAAGTGCAAGCTACAGATGTGTTCTTACACACCTAGCTTCTTTACTCCATATAGTGCAAGACCCCCAGCGTGATTGGGATGCTTCGAGAGGTGTAGTGTACAATAATTTCAATTTTGCATCTTATTTGCATCACTGACAAATCGAAACAACACTCAATATGTACCAGTGATGATGGACTGTGACTTTTACTGCACATGAATTGGTTTTATATATGTACAAAGTCACAGGTGAACTTGGCGTGAGAAAAAGCAGCTGTCTGCACTTTTTACACAGATTCAGACTCAGTCACACACAGATCGAGTATACAAATATCACAAATCAAATTGTTCAATGTAATCTAGCAAAGTAGTTTTGTCACTTACAGTTATAGTTATGTGAATAGGACAAACATTTTGAGCGAGAAAGACGTTCGGTACAGTCGAGTCACCTGGACCTATTTACTGTGACTTGAGCAACAGAGGATACAACTGTATGCAGTGTTGGACAGAGGTTTACTGTAAATATGCTTATAACCAACTGTATCATTTACACCAAGTACATAACTATCAAAGCCAGAATAATGGGCAAGAGCACCATAAAATATGCACAGATCCTGAATGTGCACATTATACAAACCTACAATGTGCATAAATCTCTTTTAACCAGTCTCTTATCAATTACTGTTTAATTTGTGTTCAAGCAACATTTTCTACACAAATGGGTGAAGTCATTTCTGGGCACTGCCAAAGAGTGGGCCTTATATCCTCTAATAATAACTGTAATAGAATTGTAGTCAAAGTTATGTATACTTGGCACAATGAGAAGCTATTACATTTTGTATTGTTCTTACCATTGTATTAACTTTGACTACAAGATTAAGGGCAGGATGTAATGGCCTGCAAGTTTTTAATTTGATCAAATATTCAAGTAAGTTTGGGCTCCAACTTTACAGATGTACTAAGAAACAATTTTTTGCTTACCTTGGTGAATCATCTGCAACTTTCAATGATTTGATACAAGTGTAAACTAGTTTAATCCACAATGAATAAGTGGAAAGCTGGAACTTTTATAGAAAATTCATTTTTATCATTGTTTTTTTATCCAAAAATTATGCAGCGTAAACAGGGTATGTCCTTATTTTAGGCAAAATTATTGAAATAATCTACTGTAGGTATAGGAGACAAAAGAGTAGGGTTGGTAATTTGTGACGGTTTATTCTAATTGATACACGAGTGCTTTGTCTATGAAAATTTCTCTATAGTCTTGCTAATTTTGTGCCTGTTTAATACATATAGTAGTCTGTATTTTTTCATTTCATTTTCTTATTTGCATTTGACTGCTGTGAGCTTTCTGTAGTTTGCATTCTCTTTATTTTTTTCTGTTTTCTGTGTTTTATGGAAAAATGAAGAGTGGGAGATGAAGTAAGAAAAGCATAGACACAGTGAGAAGGAAGTGCAAGTTGTGGAACCACAATAGTAGTAGAGGGGGAGGGTGGAGAGGTGCTTATTGGGCTTTGGAGAGAGGGAGTAATTCTGCCCAGGAAAAAACAAAAGTGCCCATACAGTAATGTGCAGTTTACTTACTGTACGAGGAAAATTTAGCTCTGGTGTCCAGTACAATACATTTATATTACCTCTCTCATAAGACTCCACTGCCCAGAAAAAAAAACAGCTTTTGGCAGGGGTTTGTGAGTCAGTTACTGCCATAAAAGAGCTTTAGAAAACTGTGGACAATTACAGAAATTGCTTCTTTGTTATTATGAAGAGTGTTAATGAGAATCTGGACAACAAAAAAAGAAAGCAACAGTGAGGATTGAAGCTCAATTAGTTATTTGCCCCAGAGGTGGTCTCAATTCCATTGATATGAATATACTGTTTGATGGGTGAGTCTTGGGCTGAGACTGGCTAATCCATACAACATTATTTCAATGAAAGCAAATTTGTATTGTCTTATGTTTTAAAACTATTTATAGTACAAGTTTTGGTTGCATTATAAAATGATAAATTATGAGTAAATAATCAACATTAAGTGGCATGATGCTGCATAACATAATTTAATTAACTAGAATGGTTCTGCCTAAATATTGAAAGGTAAATGCTGTGAGTTTTCCTGTTCTACTGTTGGATTCAAAACTTCAAGTTACTACATAATTATACCAGATTATTTAAATTGAAACTGCACAACAAGATAAGAACATAAAATGCAGCAAGTTACAGATTTTTTATTTTTTCTCTATAGCATATTTCAGCCCAAATGAGTCCGGCATTGTGAAGAAGGGAACAAACTCAGGAGGTTGACACATATGACAAATAAAAACAGTAACACATTAGAAAGTGATTTAAATCTAACAGTATGCCCTACAGCTGCCACCACTAGGAACAGTTGCACATTCTTTAAAAATGCTCTCTGTGATGTACTAGTGGTGGTCCAACTACATGGAACTATGGGCCTAATTCAGCAGTGCTGAACGCAGATTCCTGATGTTTGGGAATCTGCACAGGCCTCTTCCCCTAAACTGCGGCAGCCGGCTGTGGGATCCCATGGGTTACTGCAGCCAGCCAATAGTATGCAGATGCCTCCTGCTGCATTACCATATCTACAGGGATCGCAATGGCAAAGATGCCTGCGCGCAGCTTTGCAATTGTGGTCCTTGATGAATCAGGCCCTATTTCTGTTATTATGTAACCAACCTGCACTGTCTAATGTGAGGATTATGTACATCTCTCATGCCATCTTATGGATTCTCATACAGATGTCCCTGTTAGTTAAATTTACTAAGGAAGAAGGCCTGATAAAGATGTGGTTTATGATCACCATGGAAAATAGCATAATATAATAGACTATATTTTGAAAGACCATCAAAAAAGTAGAGATATGGTAAGAACTTACCCTTGTTATCTCTTTTTCTATGAGGTCCATAGAAAACCTTGGGGTATAGGTGATGACGAAGACCATGCAGTTAATTTTTTTCTTTTCAAGAGAGAAGAAAGTCTGGAACACACTAGAATCACATTCTCATGCAGAAGTAAATGTAAAACTGGAGACCAGAGCAAAGCCCATCTGAAGCACAGGTGTGTTAGGGCAGGTGCCCTGTGGATCATATGGACCTCATAGAAAAAGAGATAACAAGGGTACTTTCTTACCATATCTCTACTTTTCTACTTCATTGTCTATAGATGGTCAACAGGAAACCTTGGGGATTTCAAAAGTAGTACCCTCAAGGGCGGAGACACTCCTGTGCAGAAAGGAGAATCCGCCGCCAGAAGGAAGCATCCTGAGTCTCAAAGGTATCAAAGGCATAATACCTCAAAAAGGTCTGGATAGAAAACCATGTAGCCGCCTTACAAAGCTGTACAGCCTAGTCACCACTACTAGCTGCCCACGAAGGTCCTAAAGACCAAGTAGAATGAACAGTAACAGAGGGCAGGACTGGAAGGCCCTCATGAATGTAAGCCACAGAGCTAGTCATGCAAAGCCATATAGCCAAAGTTTGTTTATGGTTTCCACAAGAGAGGATGGTCAGTCAGTAAAGAACAAACAAGGAGTCCAATTTCCAAAGAGAACTGGTACGATCCACATAAATCCTGAGGGCACGTACCACATCCAATAAGGCCTCCCCTGCTGAGAGGTCTGAGAAATTAAAGACCAGCACAATCATTTCATTAATGCGGAAACTAGAGACCACCTTAGGAAGGAACCCAGGGCTAGTTTGAAGCACTGCCATGTCCCTGTGAAAAACTATGTGGGGAATGACAAGAGAATGTCCCTAAATCAGAAACTCTTCTGCTGGAAGCAATGGCCAGAAGAAAAACAAACAGTCTTGGCAGTAAGTCATTTGAGATACATTCTTGGAACCACACTGAAAGGGTCGAGATATGGACCTTCAGTGTAGCAAGTTGGAGACCAAGGTCTAAACCCAGTTGCAGGAAAGCAAACACTATCCTAAACAGTTGGGGGTCAAAACCTCTGGGATGACACCATTTAAAGTAGGTATGCCACACCATGTGGTAAATCTTGGCAGAGGCAGGTTTCCATGCTCTGAGCATGGTGTTAACCACACAGAAGGAAAAACCTTTGGACCTTAGGAGGGATGTCTCAAGAACCACAATGCAGATGACCCAAATCTGGGTAGAGGCAAGGACCCTGAAACAACTGGTCCAGACATTGAGGCAACAGCCACAGAGTGTCAATGGAGAGATTCCAAAGATCTGAGTAACATGGACGTCAGGGCCATGCTGGAGCCACCAGCAGGACCATGCCTCCCTTTTGCTTGTACTTCCGAATTACTTAAGGAAGGAGAGAGATTGGAAGAAACAGGTACACAAACTGGAAAGTCCACTTGACTGACAGAGCATTCACCAAGAGAGCACTGGCATCTCTTGTCTTGGACCCGTACTGAAGCAGCCTGTGATTTAGTCGATACGCCATGAGGTCCATGTCTGGAAGGCCCCACCTGTCCACTAGGAGTTGAACACTTCTTGGTGAAGAGACAATTCCCCTGGATGCACGTCATGATGGCTGAGGAAGTCAGTTTCCCAATTCAGCATTCCTGGAATGAACACCACCAATATGGCTGGTAGATGGCCTTCTGCCCATGTAGGAATGTGTGACACTTCTGTCATTGCCACCTGGATTCCAGTTCCTCCTTGTTGTTATAGATAAGTCACTGTCATGGAATTGTCTGACTGTACTTGTATGGGTTTTCCATGAAGCAACAGCCTGGCCTGCTACAGAGCCCTGAAGACTCCTCGCAGTTCCAATATATTGATTGGAAGCAGATTACTCTGTGGTCCACCTTCCCTGAAAGGAGAGTGGAGCTGTCACTGCGCCCCAGCCCCAAAGACAGGCATCCATTATTTGAAGGACCCAGTCCAGGATCCAAAAGGGATGCGCCATGGTGAGGTGAGCCATCTGTAGCCACGAGGTTAGCGACAGGCATACCTCCGGAGAGAGCACCATCATTTGAGTCAATATATGATGGGGAAATCTGTCCCACTTGGAGAGGATCAATAGCTGCAGTGGCTGGGAATGAAACTGGGCATACTCCACCATGTCGAATGTTGACACCATGGATCCCAGTAACTGCATTGCTAAGTGGACTGACACTCTGCAACTGGGAAGGCATCTGTGTATATGCATCTGCAAAGTGGAGCTCTTTTCTGCTGTCAGAAAAATCATTTGGTATTGTGCATCAAACAGGGCTCCCAGATGAGGCATCCTTTGAAACGGAATCAGTGAGGACTTTTTCCAATTTATCAACCACCTATGTAGCTGAAGTACAAATATTGTTAGCTGCAGGTGGTGGTGAAGTACCTCTGAGGACCCTGCTAGTAGTAAGAGGTCATCCAGGTATCATAACAGGCGGATCCCCTGCAGCCGCATATGGGGTGCCATTACCGTCATGACCTTTGTAAACACCCGAGGTGAAGTTGCAAGGCCAAATGGCAGAGCCTGAAACTTAAAATTTTTTTGTGACACAGTGAACCTGAGAAAATATTGGTGAACTGAAACAATTGGAATATGCATCCTGAATATCCAGGGATACCATAAAATCCAGAGGTTCCATAGCCAGGATAAATGAGTGTAGGGTCTCCATTCTGAATCTGGGTACCCTGAGGAATTTGTTCAGGGACCTGAGACTGAGAATAGGATGGTAAGAACAGTTTGACTTCTGGACTAGTAAAAGGTTGGAATAATGCCCTGTTCCTCTTTGGGACATCGGGACCAGTACAATGACTCCTGCCTGTAGCATAGATTTTATCACCTGTTGAATAGCCAAAGCCTTATCCGCATTTTTTGGAAGCCTTGTGCAAAAGAATTGATAGGGAGGCCTTCTGCTCAAGGAGAGGGCATACCCCAGAGAGACCACTTCCTTCACCCAGTAATCCGTGGTAGTTTGACACCAGTACTGGGAGAACTGAAGAAGTCAGCCTCCCAGCCTGTGGTCCCCCAGGAGGAGGCCCATCCAGCAAGCAAAGGGCTTGTGATCAAGCTTGCAATCAGATGTATGGTACTCCAGGGCTGCTTCTTAGGCCTGGCAAATTTCTTGGTGATGGATGTCCTGGGAAAGGATTGAGTTCTAGCCTTACCTTGGGCCCAATAGGTCAGAGAGGATGGAATCCTAACCCCCATAGAGGCCGGAGCAGAAGGCAGACAAGCCGACTTAGCTGTTGCTAAGGTAATAACAATCTTGTCCAGATCAGGGCCAAACAAGACTTTACCATCATAAGGCAAACATTCCAACCCCTTCTTGGATTCCGCATCAGCTCTCCAAGAATGGAGCCACAGAGAATGGTGAGCTGCAATGGCTGCCAAAAAAAACTGGCATTTAATAGGCCAATATCCATAGCTGCCTCATTTATATAGGTAGCCAAATCTCTGAGATTTACCACCAGATTAAGCTGGTCCCTGGTAGCATTAAAGGATAAGGATGTTTCAAGGCTATTAACCGAACATTCCATGGCCCGAGCCACCCAGCAAATAGCCATAGCTATTGTACTTTTGCTAATTATGTTAACTTTCAAAATGCATGTGCATTTTGTGTTGGGATCATTTGCACTCTTATGTTTGCAATTGCACACTGCGTGTTTTAGCCAATCAAATCTGACCTTATTTTTCGGGGCACATGAGTAAAGGATTGGCCAATAGTTTTATTTTTTGGAAACTATTTTAGCCAATCATCTTTTTTTTAGCCCATGTATATTTCATGTTTTCTGAAAATTCAGCCATTGCCATCATGAGAGCCGCCGCCTTTACCTGGAGAGAATTAATGATTCTCGTCCAGCTCATGGACATGCGGATTACGACCACACAGCCACCCATTTCCAACCGCTTAAAGCGGGTGGCCTATGCGGAGGTGAGGCGAGCCCTAAGAAGTGCGGGATACAGGTGCAATATAGCTCAATTAGAGAGGCGCTAGTCAGATCTGCGCCGCCGGTCGCCTGTCCTTTCGCGGAATTTGTGGGCGCGACTACGCAGACGTAAGTATGCGTTTGTATAAATGTAATAATTATTGGACTGTTAAAAATGTTCCTTTTCCAAATCTTTTAGTTAATGTTAAAAACCCTCCCGTATGTTGTCCCTATTGTCCTGAATGTGTACTTGTATTGTGTATCCGAAATAGAAAACTAAACTTTGTTTTTTTATATCTTTATATTTTAGAAACACAGCGGAGACAGAGAAGGGCACGCAGAATTGGCGGAAATGCAGGGTCCAACCTGCAGCCCTCGCCCTCACCCTCACCTTCCTCATCCACCCAACCCAGCCTTCCCTCCCCACCACCATACTCCCCCAGTAACCAACCCTCCCTCTTCCAATCCTCCCCAAGTATTCCTCCCTCCCCTGCCCACTCATCCCAAATATCCACTCCCATGGCCGAGTACACATCCCAAATCTCCCCTCCTTTGATATATGCCATTCCATTTCCCCTCACACCATTCCCCCAACTCCAAATTACTCCCCATCTCCAACACCCTCTCCTGCACCATCTACATCGGGGGTTTTGGTTCAACAGTCTGATGGTATGTGGTTATTTTTTGGGGGTCTTTGGTGTTGTTGATATCCATTTGTTTAAAACCTTTTTGGGTGTTGTATTTTTTGTGGTTTAATTTCAGTATGGGTGTCAAAATAATTGTGCAGTAATGCTGTTATTCTAAATTTAGACCTTATGTTTTGTGCCTTGGCATTTTTTTCTTTTTGGGACCCCAAAAATGTATGCCTTTTGGGTTTTCAAAATTTTTTTGTTGTAAAAAATGATTAAAATATAAAATACTTTTCAAAATGTAAACAAACATGTCACAGAACATGGCAAGGTGCTAGGAACCAGACTACCCTTGTTAATGTTGTGTACACTGTTTTTAAAATGTACTAAGATGTAACTTCATTAGGGAAATTGATGTTTGCCATAGCAAACAAACACTTTGTATTTGTGGATTATGAAGAACATTCTAGAAGTGAATACGTGCATTGTGTTTTAAGGATATGGCCATCATGACTTAAGTATACACCTCCCATTATTTTTTACAGCATCATAGAGGTTTTTGGCTTATGCCACATAGTTAGGCTTTCCAATTGTTTTTACACCATAAAAGTATAAACATATTAATAATGTTGTGTGGATGAAACTTTCAAACACACCCTAACATCATTGTGTTTAACCACTTTTTGGGACATTGACTAATGTGGAATGTTCAAATGTTGGTAATTTTTCATAAGTTTGAAAACTAAATAAAATTGTTTCTGTCCACAGATCTAACCCACATCCTGGCACAAATTCGGGAGGAGTTAAGAACAACCAGTGGCCATTTATTGGAGGCTACTGCTGCTACCAACGTATTGTGGGGAGTTTGGAGCAATTTTAGTTTTTCTTTCTAATTTCAAAATTAATATGTTACATTAAAATTTTTGTTGCAAAACATTTGTCCTCTTTTTTTAATCAACTTAAAGGGTGTAATTCAGCATTTAAAATACTTTGTGAACAAAGCTGGCTGCCTTTCCATAGTGTAACAAATTCAAAAATGTTTTGGTAAACCTTAAGAACATTTGTAGTAGTGTTGCTGAAAAGTTTTGTTGGGGGTTTGGCCTACATTATCCACAACAAAATGGCTTTCCTAATAAAAAAACAGGTTTGATTTTTTTTTGGGGAAACAATTTGATTAACTAACAAACATGTTGCCAACATGCTTTTACTCGTAAAATGCATTTCATCACAGAATCACACATAAAAAATGCCCACATGGTTTTTCACAATAAAATATCTGGCTTACTCAGACATAAACAACAATATTAAAAAACAAACAGACAATTTTGAGGGAAAAAATACAACATAATAAAAAGGAAAGGTAAATTATCTAAACATGTTGTGGGTATATCCGGTCCAAATTTGTTAGTTGTCCCAAAACAGTACAGGGTATTGCCAATGGGTTCCATTAGTTTTGCAGTTTTGGAAAGTGTTTGGATTTGGGTGGAAGAAAAAGAAAAACAAAAATTAGGTACACCTTAAAATACATTTGCTCGAAGTGTAAAAAAAAAAAAAACTAAATGTAAAAAATATTACCGGAGAAAGTGAGAAATAACAGATTCGCGTCTGCCCCCCCCCCTGACAGCATCACAACACCTTCCTCCGGGGGGCCGTCCTCGGGCAAGGCATCCTCTGGCTGCATGGGTACTCGACTCCTTATTACAATGTTGTGTAAAAGCCCACACTGGACCACAATGCGAGAAACCATATACGGCGAGTACATGAGGGCACCACCAGAGTGATGGAGACACCGGAACAGGCCCTTTAAAAGGCAGATACAGTGCTCCACCACCTGCCTGGTGGCAGTAAATGCGGCATTATATAGAGTTTGGGGCCCTGGTGTGGGATTCAAATAAGGAGGAATAAGAATAAGGGCGTGCAAGGATATCCACTGTCACCTGATGGAAATGGAACACCAAAAGATACATAAATTGACCGTGAAAACATGTTTACACTATTACTATAGCTACATCCTTGATTTATACTTACCAAGAAGCCACGCGTCACCAGCTTGCAGTGTGCTTAATTTGGGCCAAATCCCTGAATGCTGGATCACATACGCATCATGGCTGCAGCCTGGAAATCTGGCATTCAGGGAGAGGATCTGGAGGGAGGCATCACATAGCACCATTACATTGAGTGAGTGGAAATGTTTTCGGTTCCTATATATTTGTTGCCTGCATGCATTGGACTGAAGTGCTATGTGAATGCCATCCACTACCCCTATGACATGTTGAAAGCCTGCAATCTCAAAAAACTTCTGCTTTACCACATTAAGGGCTTCCGTATCCAAAGGCATACTAATAAAATGTGCTAGATGATTAAAGAATGCATCTAGCACACGCCTCAGGATCTGTGAAAATGAGGGCTGGGAGAGTCCACCCACCAGCCCCACAGTGGTTTGGAAAGACCCTGAGGTGCAGAAATGTAACACCACCAACAACTGTTTAAGTGGTGAGATTGCTGTTGTAATGTGAATCTGACTTTCTAGATCATTCTTTATTATTGAAAGAGTGTCTAGGATAATATTTGGAGGCAGGCGATAAGTGGTTACAACCACATCATCAGGCATTCCAAAAAGGGTGACACATGTTCTATATATCTAGGCCCTTGCACGCCTCCTATGCCTATGCCCAGGAGGAGGAGGCTGAAGAAGGTTTGTGGGGGGCAACATGGCCACTATTAGCTGGCCCACTTTGCTCTGTAAAATTGTTAAGAAAAAATAAAATAATTTTGTCAGACTGTTTTTTGAATATTTTCAACAAAATACTTAGCTTTGTAATAATGGTTCATATTCTTACAGGGTCGGGCAGTGCCATCTTCAGGAATCCCTACAGGTGTATTTGTTGTACGCTTTTTTGTGGTGGAAGAAAAAGCAAATAATATTCTATTTTGTAAAATCCACTATTATAGTTAGAACAAACCTTAACTTTTACAATGGCAAATATTTGTTATTAAAAATAAAAATATTGTTTTTTCAAAATATTTTACAGCTGCATTATTAAATGTTTAAAAAACTGCAAAAAACACATAATTAAACTAACCAAACTTTTAGGCTTGTATTAATAGACACTTACCTGATTCAAGCTCAAAATGGACTGTTAAACACCTTCAAAAAATTGCACAAAAAAATAATTAGGAAAATGATTTTGTTTTTTTGGTTTAGATAAAAAAATTAAAATAAAAAAAAACTTGCAGTAGCCACACTTACTGGAGGCTTCAAATAACGTTGGATTTTTGATCCACCAAACGTATGGCCACCCAAACACACCAACTAACTGGGTTTGGAAATGTATGCCCCAAACAAAAAGTAGAAATAAAAAACCAACACCACAATCCTAAAATTAAAAAAGAAAAAAAACACCCAAAGTAAAAAAAACAAACACCCAAAATAAATTTAACAAAAATATACCACCCAAACAAAAAAAAATAAAAAAAATAAGTCACAAAAAAAAAAAAAAAAAAACAACCACACACAAACAACACTCCAAAAAACACACAAGCACCACTCAAACAATGTCAAACAATATAACTACTATCAAACCCTTCCTGCACCACAAATCACTCCAACTACAACCCACTAGTAAGGGAACATTTGGCTTTGCCTTACATAAGGAAAAAAAAACAAATTATTGTTCCATGCAGGAAAAGTGTGCATTGTATTTAGGCAAATAAGGATGCACGGGTAACCAATCCAGGGATGCACTCACATCTAGCCCAACCCACGTAGTGATTACGGAATGCAGGAAAGGTGTGCATTGTATTTAGGCAAATAAGGATGCACGGGTAACCAATCCAGGGATGCGCTCACATCTCTAAAAAAAGTCTGCACGAGCAGTATTCTTCATGCTCTCTCATATGTTTGAAAAATGTCAAGCGAGGAGCATGATGAGCAGAGGCCAACTGAGGCAGGTAAGTGCGAATCACATTCTTTATACAACACAAGAACAGTTCATATTTCCAAAAATATACTTTTTTTATTTAATCTAATTTTAAAAATGTTGTAGGTGCTGGGAATCCAATTCCACAACTAGAGGAGGAGGTGGCGGGCTCAAGCAGGCCAAGGCCAAGAAACCCTCCATTTTCACGGATCGAGCTTGAGACATTGGTGACCATGACAATGGAGAACCTTGTCCATGCCCCAAGAAATATGGGGGCTGGAGCCAAAGACAGGATTTGGGAGGAGATATCCAGGGCTGTTAATGCTGTGGTCATCCCACAGAACCATGAAAGTCATTAAAAAAACAGTAAGAAAATGATATTGAGAGTGCACTGAAGTCAAAAGCGAGATCTTATTTTAAAAAACTAACCCTTAAAAAATGCTAAATCACATTGACAGCTGGACTGATTTTAAGTACCAACTGAAGAGGAAGCTACGGAGTATGGTGGACCATGCTGCGGGGACAGGTGGTGGTCCCATCCCTGAGGAGCTGGCCTTGATGAGGTTGGAGACGTTGGCTCGGGGATGTGTGATGGAACAGGAGATAGTCGGCGTGTCCACTATGGACACTGACATGGCCAACTTCAACGCTCCACATGTGCAAGAATGTAAATATTTTTAAGACTCAAAAAGTATACAGCTAAAACGTGTATGCGTTTTTATTTTAAAAGAAAAATACTAATGTTTTTTTTTCTCCAGACTCAGAGGGTAGTGCCTGGTGCTGAGGTCAGGTCTGGGTCCAGCACAGATGGAGACTCTGCAGGGGAGGATCCAAGTACTCCATCTGGGGACCCTGTGGAGTCTACTCCAGGGCAACCATTAGACCGAGCAGTGCCTCTCCTCACCGGGATGGTCTCCCAAACTCAGGAGAACAGTTGTGTTCTTCTGAGGATGGAGACCACTCTGGTGAGGGTGGCGGTGGCCCTGGAGACCATTGCTGGGGCCCTAGATCGTTTGGCCAATACCCAGGAGCAGGCAAACCCACCTGCCATGATGGAGCGAGACTCCCTTCCACCTCTGGAAGCCCAACATCCACCCCCGCAAGTATGGACAGCCCTTTGCCTAGGCCAGAGGAAATCCCACCTACCTCTGGCCAGGCCAGTCGGCGTGTTACACGCCAGTCGGCTGTCCGTAGCTTACCTCTTCCTCCGAGCTGGCCCAAACGACGAAAGTAGCCCTGGATATCTCCTCCCTCACATGTTGTCCAGTCCCCATATTTCTTGTCACCAATGTCTCAAGCTCGTTATTTTTTATAAAAAAAAATTTCTTCATTTTTTTATTATTTAAATTATATACAAATGTTGCCCTAACAATTGTTAGTTAAATTGTGCTGAAAGGCAAATGTCAAAAAAAAAAAAAAAATTGTTTCAAAAATGTCTATATTTAACTATATCAATGTATTCAAGGTTTAAAAAAAGTATGGTATCTGAAAAGGCTGCTACGCAAAACACAATGCTAGATGTTTAAAAAACTGTTTTAAAAAAATAAGTTAAAAAAACACAAATAAACATTTGTGTTATGAATTCCCTAATGCACACGCAAGTGAAATCAGTTACAAGGTAATTAGCAGTTTTAATAGTTACAATGCAGCAATCTTAGCTGCTTGGTTTGTGTGATTCCAATTAGAAATATCGCAAGTAACATCGGATTAACGATTGTACTGTTGTGGCTTACGGACACTTCTTGCCTACCTTAGCCTGGACGATCATCCTGTTCGTAGAGTGACGTTGTCATGCATCCGTAATTCTTGGTCGTACGAAGCAGATAATTTATGCACTCCCCTAAAATGCCTGGCAACGCTGAAGACCGCCTCCGTTTGCAGACCACCACCCCCATATACTCCCACAAATGGTCTTTCCTGTCAATCAACTTTAGCTATCCACTTCCGTGTCAGAAGCCCTACGACCAACAGTATTTATCATCTGTAGAGCTCGTACACACATGCGCACAACTAGCTGTACGCAGCTGCAGAAGGAAAAAAGCAGATGCGTACGACCGTGCGGCCGCTACGACTGACTCTGAATGAGGTCCAATGTCCCCTGCAACTAACACTGCTGTACATTGTTTACAGAGCAGTTTAATAGGGGTTAACTTAGTCATATTACTCTCACTGCCAGACATAGTAAAGAGGATCACTTAATCAGAGACTGAGTCTCAGCTGTGACTTGTGCCACACCCGTACCACACCCCTGCTTATGGCCCAGAATAGTAGATTAGGTACAGGGATAGCAACAAAAGAATGATAGTTTTTAGCAAAGAAAACAGACAGAGCTAGCATATAGTCACAAACAAATGCAGAAAATAATAATACCTGCACTTAATGGCACTTTCTTAAATCAACAACAGAGAGTGTCTAGGAGGACAAAAAGTGCTACATACAATGACCACCAACCAGAGTAGAGGTATGTATGGGGACCCATACTCTGCACTGCCTGTTGAGATGAGCGACACACAGCAAGGAGGAGAATGACCATCGAAGAACTCATGGGGAGGTGGGGCCGGAAACAGGAAGCTGTTACAGATCAAGCCAGACCACAGTGGAAAGGCATGTTCAGCAGCGGGGAGGTGCTAGCTTTTAGACAGGGAAGGTTGCCTCCCTTGGCCAGCGTTTAACCACTGGGACACTTTAGTGTTCCGAAACACTCCAGTACCAAGTGGCTTAGTGTGGAACCTTGAACTCAGGCCCTCATTCAGAGGCACTCGCAAAATGTGAGCCGTCGCTCTGAATGTGGGCAGCCGCTTGTGTTTTGAAGTGTGGCCTCCTGGTCGCTAGCTAAGCTGTGGGTTACCACCCACAGCTTTAGCGACCGACCAGGTTAATTTTTACGATGGTCAAGACCATTGCGACCATTGGGGCTTGCGACGAGACCCTAAGCTTGGGTCTCGGCAACCGTAAGCCCCAGGGAGCTTCAAGCTCTGATTGAGCAGGAAGCTTCCTGCTCTGATCGAGCAGGAAGCTCCCCACTGACATCACTGCTGATGTCAGTGCGGCCACCCACAAAATGGCAGGCATTCCTTAAGGAACGCCTCCGTTTGTGAAAACACCACCCCGCCAAGCCTACAAAAATGGGGCAAGCTGTCGATCAACATTGACAGCCACCCCTTTTGTAGTGAGCTCCAGAGCGAGATAAATACTCTCTCGCTCCAGGGCTTGCACAAGCGCAGTGTGGCCGCTGCACATGCGCAGGGCCTAAACATCAACCCGCTGGTGAGCGCTCAGCACTTGCGAGCAGGTATGAATGAGGGACACACTTGCTGGCCACACTTGCGGTCATCCCCAGGGTATCCACCAACCCTGGAGGAAAAAGATGGCATCTCAGCATGCGCCATCACGGTGTGTGTCATTTACCTGCACCACGTAGTAACCAGTCGTAGTCTAGGAATCATCCAGAGTCTCTGCTAGCCAAGACACCTGAGGCCCGCCGAGGGGCATGTATCAGTACTGGCATCTCAGCACCAGTGTGGGTGATGATGTGGCCACTGAACTGTTCACGCTGAACGCACTTAGAATAAAATTTAAATTTTCAGGGGTGTAACAGCCCAACTGCAATACAGTGACCCGACTCCAGCTGGGCACCAAACGAAACTGAGGAGCCACCGGCCAGGGGGTGGGGTATAAAGGGAGGCCCCATTGCATCATGGGTAAAAAAATGTAACTGCATGGTACCCAGATGTCTTCATCTTTTTCTATACCCCAAGGTTTCCTGTGGACCTTCTATGGACCCTGAAGTAGAAACAGTAGGTACAGTACATTTTTTACACAATGTTTGAAGGTGAATTTTTAAATATATATATATATATATATATATATATATAATATTAAAGGATATCACATCTCTTATACATAGAGATAAAGGCACTCACCAGACTTTTGAAGTCGAAACATACTTTAAGCTTTATTAGCATGCACATAATCCATAGTTTCCAATGTTTCGGTTCCACTCCAGAACCTTTGTTAATGCTTCATAAAAGTACAACTGACTAAAACAGAAAGAAATAATAACAAAGAAGTGTCACATAAGGCACAGTAATGCCTCCCAGGCCCTTATCTGGTTATATATTAGAACTTTTAAAAGTCAGTACACAACAAAAATTGTGTTATGCTGTAACTAAAATACATCAAATCACATTTACCATATATCAAAAAAATTCAAATGAGTTGAAAGACATTCTGTATCTGGTCTAGAGAATCAGAAAATCAATACTGAATTTCACTCATGTAGCAAATGCTTAAATGGCATATATTGGGATATGTTAACCAGAGTGCAAACTCATTTATGTAACAAAAGCATGTATGAGTATATGCTAGCCAGAGTGTATAATCACTTATGTAACAAATGCTCAGTGAGCACATATTACTATATGTTAGCTAGAGTGTGATGACATCATACAAACAACTAAAGAGTACTAAAAATAAAAGACTAGTATAATAAATAATCTATACATAAGAATTAATTAGTGTAATCAGCATCATGTTGAAACATGTGTATATCAGTCCAATGATCTATTATAAAAATTGCTTAATAGATGACAACACTGTATACTTAATATAATACATCACCAATGCAGTACATCACCAATGCAGTACATCACCAATGCAGTACATCACCAATGCAGTACATCACCAATGCAGTCAAAAAAACTAATACTGGGGAACATAACAATAAATAAGAAGATAAAGAGCATAACAGTACATGGGGAGAGAAAAGGAAAATTATCTTAAATAATACACATACCTGTGGAGCTGAAAGAATGTATGTGTGCATGCTGGCATGGCTGTGAATGACAGGCTGCCTGTATTTAAACCAGTCTTGACAGGAAGTGGTCACAAAGACAGGAAATGTGGCTTAATATGTTGAAAAGTGGTAGACTGCTTAATGTGACTGGCTTGTGGATAAGTGACACTACTCCATGTTGTGTACTGTCGCTATAAAGGTGTTTTAAAGTAACTTAGTTATAATGCTGTGACTAGCTGAAGTTAAAATTAAAGAACAGGAAGTGGGGCATGTGTGTAAGAGGAAATGTGGCATCAAGTATATGACAGGAAGTGTGGCAAAATCATGTCCAACAACAGGAAGTGGGGCTTGGATCACTCTAGGGTTAAAACAGGAAGTGGGGCTAGAATCTCACTAGTGTTAAAATAGGAAGTGGGGCATGTGTGTAAGATGAAGTGTGGCATCAAGTATATGACAGGAAGTGTGGCAAAATCATGTCCAACAACAGGAAGTGGGGATTGGATCTCACTAGTGTTAAAACAGGAAGTGGGGCATGTGTATAAGAGGAAGTGTGGCATCAAGTATATGACAGGAAGTGTGGCAAAATCATGTCCAACAACAGGAAGTGGGGCTAGGATCACTTTAGTGATAAATATTATAGGTATAAAATGCATTATCCATCAAAAAGTCAATGTGTTAGAAGCAAGCCACAAACTATGTTTAGTCGGTATAAACTAACATATGTAACTGTTTACATCAGAAATTAATGTTTTTTTTATATAATGATGCAGAACTGGTAACTAATGCCAAAACATATAATATATTGTAGTGGTAATTGTGAGAAATAATACAGGGGGCCTGGGTAGCAAATAAACCAGGAGATATCACACACAATATAGGTATATAGCTGACCAATATATCACATAATGACTATTGTAATAGTAATAACTTAGCAACTGTACAATAAGTAAAAAGAAAAATTATTTATGATTTTTTTATAAAAATATATTGTAAGGATTATTTTCATTAAGTCCTCTAGGGGACACAGGACCTCATTCAGAGTTGGTCGAATCGGCCGCACGGTCGTACGCCACCGATGTTCGCTATACTGCGCATGCATAAAGTTCGCAATGCACGTGCGCAAACTAGCCGCTATGATCAGAAATTTCTCTCTCCATGAACACAGCCAGGTCGGTAATTTGAGTGACAGATTGAGGCGTTTGTGGGTGGTAACAGGGGAAGGTGCTTGAAATGGGGAGTGGAGATCCGAACGTAGGCATGCCTAATTATGCGGACGGTGTTTTGTGGGAGTGCATACGGTTTATGGGAGTGCATAATTAACAAAGTAGCGTCATGGCACATGTGATATGGGAGGTTTTTACATTGACATAATCGTAGAGCTTAAGAAAGGGTATGGTCAACCTTAAGCTCTACGACCAGTTTCGATGGTTGCCGATGGTCTCGATTTATCCTTATATGCCCGGAGATGACGTGCAATGCATACGAGAAGGGGGCCTATTTTTTTGTCTTCCGACAGCTTCCTCTCCTTGGTCGGCCAACTACCGATCCGAACTTAGGGACGCAACTTGCGAGGGAATCATTTGCATATACTGCCCTTTTTCACGTACGACCGTGTGGCAGCTTCAACCGTCTCTGAATGAGGTCCACAGTGTCCAAACGAAAAATCCATTGACTTTCTTTGCATTTGAGCGCTAATTTACGATCACCTCCCCTATCGTGCGGAGGTATCCAGTCTATGATCTTACATTTTAAAGATGCAATTTGGTGTCTTTCCTTAGCAAAGTGTCTTGCTACTGGTTTTTCAGAGTCTCCATTTTGTATAGCCTGGCGTATAGAGGTGCAATGATTTGCCATACGTTCATGAAAACATCTAGTAGTAAGGCCAACGTAATATAGGCCACCGCTATAAACAAATCCCTCGAGGGTTCCGTATTAGTAACATGCCCACGATCGGATGCACCAAACCGGATTTCTGCAGTAAATGGTGCAGTATACTCAACAAGTGCTCCATGGACCTTATTGTGTTAGTAGTGGAAGAAGTTGGTCATGAACTTCAGAAAGTAAAAAATGAACTGGAGCTATTTAATCAGTCTCAACTGAGTATACTTAAGGATGATAAATCCGCTAATTGGCTTGAACGTCTCAGCACACAAGTAGATGTCTACAGAAGGGATTTGATTTCCTTTAAGCGCAAGAAGTTATCTGTTGTAAACGCTGATTACAAAAACCACACTTTTTACCACTGGCTAATAGGAGACTCAGCCTCCCATTTGCGGTAACCTAGACACACCAAACTTCGCCAATGGAGAAGACAACCAATCTATCCACTAGAAACATGCTCCTCAGGCACCACATCGGATACTGACCTTGTCGATTCTAGGGATCCTTTTTTAGAGAAAACCATGGATCAAAACCGAGACGTCCTAGAAAACCCAGACCCCACCCGAGGAGGGGTAGCTATACAAGGAAAAAGAAGAGGGAGGAACAGAAGGATTTAAACCTAGTTTTCAATTTGTCCAAATACCCCCTATCTAATGCAGAGAACCAATTTCTGTCAAGAGGCCTATCTTTTGTGCCTACAAATAGACATAATCCATTCAAATGGACCATTGACCATTACAAATTTGGGCGCAGGTTATGCTTAATAGAATTCTTTCAAGACAAGCAAGCTGTTGATACACAGAAAATATTCAAACCATCTTCCAACTTCGATCCACCATCTAGCAATTCAAGTATTAAAACCTACTTAAGATTAGTTACCCAGGATACAGGAAACATCAAAGATGATAAAATTTATGATAATCTCACACGGGCAGAAAAAACGGCCCGGCAGCAACTTATAAGCAACGATCAGATAGTCATTCGATCGGCTGACAAAGGCGGAGCCGTTGTGATACAGGACTGGGTAGACTATGATAGAGAACTAACACGGCAATTGCTGGATGAATCCACATATGAAAAATTGACGTACAATCCTACTAGAGAAATCAAGAACAAAGTTGATAATATACTGAAATTTGCACTCTCTGCCAGGTGGATCGATGAAGCAACACACACACTCCTATCTAACAGTGGATAAACCTATTTGCCCGATTATTTACTCTATTCCTAAGATACATAAAACGATAAACAATCCACCTGGTAGACCTATAATATCAGCAAGAGGTTCTACTCTACAACCTTTTGGCGATATTTGTAGACCATTTTCTACAGCCTCTTGTACAAGCCCGTACAAGCTATATTAGAGATACCAGTGACTTCTTGGCAAAATTAAGTACCATACATATCACTGAAAGTACCTTACTGGCAACATTAGACGTCACTTCTTTGTACACAACAATACCACATGTTGGTGGTCTTAACACCTTAAAACAAGCATTAGCCAAGTGTGGGAGTAATGATCCTCCAACACAATTCATTCTCGATCTAGCAGGGCTCATTTTGAACTTGAACTATTTCAAGTACAAAGATGAATATTATATACAACAGTCAGAAACTGCAATGGGGTCGAACCTGGCCCCCTCATATGCAAACCTATACATGGTCAACTACAAGGAACAAAATATTTTCCCCATCTATGGCCGATTTATTCAATTTAATAAGAGTTTTATTGACGATGTGTTCATTCTTTGGCAAGGTCCAGAAACAGCCTTTCGCCATATGGTTACACAATTGAACCTATTAGATGAACCAATCAAATTTACACAGAGTATCTCAGACAACAGTATAAATTTTCTGGATATTACAGTATACAAACAAGATGGAAAGCTGGAAACCACACTGTACCGTTAGCCTACAGACCGCAACACTTGTCTGATGGCCTCTAGCCACCATCCACCTGGCCTAAAAGATGGCCTCCCAATATCACAATATTTGCGAGTACTACGGAACAATTCAATGCCATCCAAACATGAGGTACAGATTGCAGATATTACAGCACGATTCATACAGCGTGGGTATTGTGAGAAACTCTTGACTAAGTGTCTACAGAAAGCTAGGCATAAATTTATTCAACCCCAGACCCTTAAAAAGAAAAATGAACGACCTCTGTTTGTCACAACTTTTGACAATAAATCCCATATTATAAATCGGTCACTCAAAACACATTGGCCAATTATAAAGACTGATTCATCCCTACCTTTCTGTGATAGTGATCCACCAATGATGGCCTACAAAAGAGGCCCCAATCTTAAGCAGATGTTGCTACGACCGACCATAAATCCATACAAAACCACAACTACCATTGAGCTCATGCGATCTCAACCAGGATGCTTCAAATGCAGTGGTTGCATTACATGCAGTGCCATTATTCCGGGACCCAATTTCCCCCATCCACATAGTGGTAAAATCATTAACATCAAATGGAGACTACACTGTAAATTAGACCATGTTATTTACATATTAATCTGCCCTTGTGGCCTATATTATGTTGGTCTTACAACTAGATGTTTTCGTGAATGTGTGGCAAATCATCGCACCTCTATACACCAGGCTATACAAAATGGAGACTCTGAAAAACCAGTAGCAAGACACTTTGCTAAGGAAAGACACCAAATTGCATCTTTAAAATGTAAGATCATAGACTGGATACCTCCGCACGATAGGGGAGGTGATCATATATTAGCGCTCAAACGCAAAGAAAGTCAATGGATTTTTCATTTGGACACTGTGTCCCCTAGAGGACTTAATGAAAATAATCCTTACAATATATTTTTATAAAAAAATCTTAAATAATGCATTTTATACCCATAAAAAATATTTGTCACTAAAGTGATCCTAGCCCCACTTCCTGTTGTTGGACATTATTTTGCCACACTTCCTGTCATATACTTGATGCCACACTTCCTCTTACACACATGCCCCACTTCCTGTTTTAACACTAGTGAGATCCAAGCCCCACTTCCTGTTGATGGACATGATTTTGCCACACTTCCTGTCATATACTTGATGCCACACTTCCTCTTACACACATGCCCTACTTTCTGTTCTTTAATTTTAACTTCAACTAGTCACAGCATTATAACTAAGTTACTTTAAAACACCTTTATAGTGACAGTACACAACATGGAGTAGTGTCACTTATCCAAAAGCCAGTCACATTAAGCAGTCTACCACTTTTCAACATATTAAGCCACATTTCCTGTCTTTGTGACCACTTCCTGTCATGACTGGTTTAAATACAGGCAGCCTGTCATTCACAGCCATGCCAGCATGCACACACACATTCTTTCAGCTCCACAGGTATGTGTATTATTTAAGATAATTTTCCTTTTCTCTCCCCATGTACTGTTATGCTCTTTATCTTCTTATTTATTGTTATGTTCCCCAGTATTAGTTTTTTTGACTGCATTGGTGATGTATTATATTAAGTATACAGTGTTGTCATCTATTAAGCAATTTTTATAATAGATCATTGGACTGATATACACATGTTACAACATGATGCTGATTACACTAATTAATTCTTATGTATAGCTTATTTATTATACTAGCCTTTATTTTTAGTTCTATTTAGTTGTTTGTTTGATGTCATCACACTCTAGCTAACATATACTAATATGTGCTCACTGAGCATTTGTTACATAAGTGATTATACACTCTGGCTAGCATATACTCATACATGCTTTTGTTACATAAATGAGTTTGCACTCTGGTTAACATATCCCAATATATGCCATTTAAGCATTTGCTACATGAGTGAAATTCAGCATTGATTTTCTGATTCTCTAGAGCAGATACAGGATGTCTTTCATCTCATTTGAATTTTTTTGATATTTGGTAAATGTGATTTGATGTATTTTAGTTACAGCATAACACAATTTTTATTGTGTACTGACTTTTAAAAGTTCTAATATATAACCAGATAAGGGCCTGGGAGGCATTACTGTGCCTTATGTGACACTTCTTTGTTATTATTTCTTTCTGTTTTAGTCTGTTGTACTTTTATGAAGCCTTGACAAAGGTTCCGGAGTGGAACCAAAATGTTGGCAACTATGGATTATGTGCATGCTAATAAAGCTTAAAGTATGTTTTGACTTCAAAAGTCTGGTGAGTGCCTTTATCTCTACGTATAGAAGATGTGATATCCTTTATCATTGGGTTACCCACAGTTCAGTGGAAACTCTAAAGAAGCATCCCAGCAAATTACAAGACATAAGGTGTGAGTGCTGGACCACAGATACCATATATATATATATATATATATATATATATATATATATATATACAGATCCACTACATGCCCCACATCCTCTGCGCGCAGTTCCATAGCCGGATACTGCGCTTGTGTAGAAGGTAGTATATCTTTATAACTCTCATTCTTCAGGAAGTCTATGCCAATCCTGAGACTGCTGGCAGGTTACCATCCCAATCACAATAACCATGCCAACGTCAACCGAAACATGAACCACATATGGAACATTTCATAACCTCCAAACTGTAAAATATCAATTTCTAAATATCACAAAATGTAGAAAATTGTCTGTCATGACAAGCCGTATGCTTAAAATGTCCCATTGCATGACTGCTTCACAACATACTCAAAACCGTATTGCAAATAGCTAATTTTATATATCTTCTTAATGAATAACAAAATACAAATAAACAAGACAAATTGAATTGTCATTGAAATAAACACTGACAATTTCCACCTGTGTCAGTGATGTCACTACCAGAGAGTTCCAATATACCACACATCTACAGTTTTCAAACTGTTCTTTTATATCCCATACTTATTTATTGAATTCAACATTATAAAATCATAGACGTTCATAAAAAAATCAACCAATAACAACAGCAAAACATTATCCTCAACTAAAAATGTATAATAGTATTGAAGAAAGAAAAAAGGCACCCAGGGATGCACTGGCCACATACATAAGAAAAAACATTCTGTAGAGGATGTCCCAGATAGTACAATAGTAAATATGATTAGTAATAAGTGGCATGCTATGGATCATTTATATAATAAAATCAAGTGCTGATAGGATAAAAAAACAAAGGTGGAAGACAGAGATGTACACTAAGTGGGGGAGAACGAGGACAAGAAAGAGAGTGAGGGAAGTGCTGAAGAGAAAAGGGAAGAGAAAGAGAGCGAGAAAAAACAAGGCAGTGTTTTATATACTGTAAGGATAAGAATGTAATTATATACTGCAAATTGTCCATTACCATTACAAAAAAATGATGTATAGATTTTTAAAATAGTTAGACGTCTTAAATTTGTGGATTTCTTAGCTTTTAATTACATATTGAACTATTCTGGTTGATATGTAAATTGTGTTGCAAAGAGCTTCATTCATTTTAATCTCCACTTGGAAATAAATGTTTCGAACTTGAGCTGCAAACCATTACCATGATTTGTCTTGAGAGCAATTTATATTACCCTATGATAATATAAAGTAATTGATGACATTTAATGGCCTAGACAGGGTTAATGATGCAAAACTCCATAAAAACATCATAAAAAGTTAAATCTTAGCATTAGTAAATGAACCTCATAGTATAACATATGTATATATTTTTCCATTTCAAACAGTTGTTTTACTTTTGATCTACAAATTATTTTGCATGCTATTTAAAAATATACATTATAAGGCTGTAGAACAGGTATTTAAAATTGGTACTGTACTCATTTTGTCTGAGACAGGCATACAGAACTTCCTACTGAATTATAAATATTATCAGTAATTCATTAGTGTAGCAGAGTAATAAGCAGTTTATGATTGAAAGTTCAACAACTGATTATCTTTTACCCAATGCCTTCAAAATGTTTAAATAGTATTTCTATTGCTAGTAAAATGCATATAAATGGGTATGTAATGGAATTTATTGATGGATATGACAACAAACCTACAACAATTGTGGTTTTGAGTTTTCATATTGCTGTCACATTTTTGAATCAGTTGAGTGTCACCCTTTGATCCCTTGACTGTAGCTGCTTGTTACTGTCATATATCAAATGTGAATGCATTTAAAATGCATTGTTATTGATGTTTAACATGATATTAACAAAGAGCAAAGTGTTATCACAATTAAGTATAAAGGCATTCAGTATGACTGAGATTTTATGAATGAGATCCCAGTACAATATAACTATATATATATTCCATAGACAAAAAACCTTACGGTTTCACATGTCCCATTAAGGCTGCTTAGACATGATCTGAAAATTCACAAAACTTAATGAATTTGTGCCACACAAACTTCAAAAAGCAATGAAATTACGATAATTAAGGCTGACACCTTAACGGACATGATCCTTGCATAATACAGATATGGTATGCCATGACACCATGTGGTTAACTGCAGATTCAGCACTCTCACAGAGTGAGATTGCTGTCACTCACAAAATGGTGGAGCTGCTAATTCACAGAATTGTGTGCTCATTGGAATACACACATGCAGTATATACAACTAAGGTCTGAGCAGTTATGTGGCACACACATATCATTTAGCACCCACAATCTTCCCATTCAGTCACCACAATAATCCCACTGGGTTCCAACATCCTTCTAACTCAATACAACTGTCTCATTTATTATACAGATTCAGCTTCCTAATTGCTAAAACTATCATACTCTGTCTATGCATGTACACTAACTTTGCCTCCATGCTGCTATAACTTCCCCAATCCCTACAGCTGTGTGTTCACCCAACTGTACTAGTCTGCATGCCCTTATCCACACCAATATGTCTTTCCCCATGTGCACTGCCCTGTCTTCCTGCATCTGTGCCACTGTGTATCCTTCCATCTGCAACACTGCCTTGTCTCCAGCCACATCTTCCCACCTTCTCTGCCACTCTTTCTTCCTCCATCTTTACCATTCTGTCCCCCACAACCATGCCACTATGTCTTCCCCCTCCCACCCGCACCTCTCTGTCTTCCTCTCATCTCTGACACTCTTTCTTCCTCCATCTGCTCCACTCTGTCCCCCCCAAACATGCCACTCTGTCTTTCCCCTCCCATCTGCACCAATCTGTCTTCCCCAATCCCTTTTGTTGTGTGTACTCCTATTGTGCTAGTCTGTATTCCTCATCCACACCAATCTGTCTTTACCCATCTGCAATGCTCTATCTTCCCGCATCTGTGCTACTCTGTATTCCCCATTCATGTTGCTCTGTTCCCCCAAACTATGACACTCTGTCTCCCCCCATGTGCACCACTGCTATCAACCCATCTGCATCACTTTGGCTCACCCCAATCTGTACTGCTTAATCTTCCCTTCTGTAAAACTTTCTGTCTGCCCCATCCACAATGCCCTGTCTTCTCCCCCATCCACCATACTCTGTTCTCATCTGCGCAGCTCTATATTCTGCTCAGACCTCAGTTGCAAAGACTGCATGTGTGTATTCCAATGAGCACACAATTCTGTGAATTAGACACTCCACCATTTTTTGAGTGACAGCAATCTCACTCTGTGAGAGTACTGAATCTGCAGTTAACCACATGGTGTCATGGCATGCCATATCTGTATTACGCAAGGAACATGTCCATTAAGGCATCAGCCTTAATAATCATAATTTCATTGCTTTTTGAAGTTTGTGTGGCAAAAAATTCAGAAGGTTTTTTGAATTTTCAGATCATGTCCAAGCAGCCTTATTGGGACATGTGAAACCATAAGGTTTTTTGTCTATGGATTTTCATAACTTTTTATAATTTATTAACATCAGGGTTTTGACAAGCAAACCAGGCCACCTGCAGGGCAGTAGGGCAACAATTAGGCACACTAACATGGGTGGAGGAGTAGACAGCACACAGGAGGTGTTTTAATAGGTGCAGAGGGAGAGACAGCTGTAGGGGAAAGGCTTTAGGTGTGTGGAGCAGTGGCAGCAACAGGGCCATGCACAGAAGCATCAGTGGGCAATAGATGGACTCACTGGTGTTGGGCATGCACCTGAGAAAATCAGATCAATAAGACACAGATGCATGGACATATCAGTGTGATCCATCCATGCTTTGCTTTAAAAAATGAATGTGTAATATAAAAAAATGACATGCACCCACAGCACAACCAGCATCGAGCTTTGAAGCCCCAGTGCTGGTTGTGCTAAACACAAGGGACAAACAATGTAAGGGTTCCTTGTATAAAGCACAACCAGCATCAGGCTAATCATAGCCAGTCCTGGTTACCAAAATACAGGGGACAAATGACGTAGGGGTCCCCTAAAAAAACAGAATTCTCCCATAGAGAATTGGTGTTTAAGGGGCTACACCTCAAGCGATATTGGAGGTACGGAGCTGAAATGTGGCATGAGCTGGTAGAATTGTCACTCAGTGCTGCATGCCAAATTTCAGAGCAAAAATATAACAAATGAAGACTTGGTAGTAATCTAAATTTCCAACTGTCGGTTTTTTCTGACAAACAATTAGGTGCACTTTTCTGCTGTTCTCTTTGGTGGATTTTTGGGAAGGCATAACTCAGGGAAAGGAGCAAAATTAGACTTGGGGTTTGTTTTATTAGGTAACTATTGTTCAATGGTAGATGATTTTGGGGTTTAGGTAAATTAGAAAGTTACACTTTTTAAACTATTACCTCATGAATCCACCAATATAGAGATAGGCAGTTTTAACTTTATGCACAGCTTCAGTAGGAGTGTCTATCAGGTGTACTTACTGTGGCTTCACTTGGGTGCACCAAGATGGCAGGTCAATGCGGGTGGTAGCGGTAGATGGTCTCACAGGGAGGAAGCAGCCGTAAGTTATGACAGGAATTTAGGGGGGCAGCAGGCATTAGCTGTGGCTGGGATCCGGTGGCATTAGTGGTGCAGGCGGACGGACCCGGGGGAGGTAGCAGCAGATAGATGCAGGCTCAGATTTGAAAGAGCCATGATACCTGCATCTGTGTATAAATAAACAGATAAGCATGGATGGGATCATGGGATCAGTGAGACCCATCTATGCTTCTGTGATTAAAAAAATCCCTGTAAAAAAAATGGCATGGCCCTATCTCCTAAATGACATCCAGCACGGGTTTTTGGAGACCTAGTACTGGTTGTGCTAAATACAAGGGACAAACAATGTAAGGGGTCCCCATATTAAGTACAACCAGCACCAGGCTTTTCAGAACCAGTCCTGGTTGCCAAAATATGGGGGACAAATGATGTACCGGTCCCCATTATTCAGCGCAACCAGCACTGGGCTCTTAGCCGGCCTTTGTCCTGGAAATACAGGGGGAAAAATGAATAGGGTAACCCTGTATTTACCAGAGCCAGCACCAGACTCTTTATAGTGGGGGGGGTGATGCCACAGCAAAGGGAGCACTTTCACTGGGCCCCCCAGCCGAAGCATCAACCCTAAGCACTAATCAGCCCAGGCCAGGGATCCCTGGGGAGCTGGAGACCCCCCAATAAAGACAACTCCCTCTCCAGGGCACCCCAGGCTCAGGCTGAGAGCCCAGGGCTATCCCTGGCACCCCTGGGTGGTGGGTTGATTATGTAAAGTGTGGTGCAAATGAAAATATAAACATTGTCTTTTGCAGCAGTACCACAGGTCCCAGCAGGCATCCCCACAAAACTGGTACTTGGAAAACCACAAGTACCAGCAGGCCGGTCATTAAGGGCCTGCTTTTACCTATACTAGCCCTGCAAAATAAATATTTAAATAAAAAACCAAAAACATAGTTTTTTAAGATATTTAATTTTGCTGGACCTTCACCTTGGGAGCAGTGGCCTTTAAGCTCTTTTCTCTGGCCACTGCTCATCCAGGGCTTCTGCGGCATCTTCTTCCTTCAGATGGTCTTCTCTCCAGCTCCCCGGCCGACGACTGAGTGGATGGCGCCTCGTGCTGGCTGTATTTAAGCCAGCCAAAGGGGGTGGGGCGATGACTTTACAAGCCGAGATTGGCTTATGGCAGCCATCTTTGAATTTCAAAAATGATGCTTACGCACCATTTTTGAAAAAGTCACGCTCGGTTCTCACCATTGAAGTCAGCCAATGAGCACTCCGCACCGGGATTTCTGAACTGAAATGCCGGGCGGAGCTGTAATTCAGGTAGTAGTGTCCTCAGAGGACACTACTTATGTTCGTGGGTCCGGGTATTTTGTGTTTTTTTTTTCCAGTACCCTGGATTGCCTGATGAAGAAGACAGATCCACGCATATTAGGTGAGTATGGAATTTTTATTGCAGGTACTCTGATGGATTGTCTACTGGAGAAGAGGACAGATTGGCTTCAGGGATACTTACAGTAGGTGAGTATGTGAGATAGTGTGTGCATATGTGAGCACATGTGTGTGCGCATGTATGTTTTAATAAAATTTAACTTTTCAACGGTGTGTGTTCTCTGTTATTTAATATTGATTATGCTGTGGAACTACAAGGACTAGCAGGGCCGTAATGCCCCACATGCTGATACTTGTGGTTCTCAAGTACCAGCATGTGGGGGAGGCTTGCTGGGAACTGTGGCCATGATTCAGACCCGGTCGCTCTGACAGAGCGCTCACTCTAAATCAGGGCCTTTTTTTTTTTTTCTAGAACAGCCTCCTGACCACTTGCATAGCTGTGGGTGACCACCCACAGCTACAGCGAGTGGCCATGATGATGGTCGCGATGGTCAAGACCATTGCGACCATCGGGCTTGCGATGAGACCCTTGTGGTAGGGTCTCATGGCCTCAAGTCCCAGAGAGCTTCTGGCTCTAACAGAGCTGGAAGCTCTCCACTGACATCACTTGTGATGTCAGTGGTGCCACCCCCAAATGACAGGCATTCTCATGGGAATGCCTCCATTTGGGTAGCCACCCCCCCGGCCCACCCACCAAAGGGGGCAAGTTGTCACTCAACATCAACAGCTCACCCCCTTTGTTGCGAGACCCATCGCAATCCGGGTCTCGTGCATGCGCACGATGGAACCGGCTCCATCGTGTGCATGTGCTCTGGGCCACCATCAACCCAGTTGTGAGTGCTCAGTGCTTGCGACTGGGTCTGAATCAGGCCCTGTAGTTCCACAGCAAAAGCCAATATTTCAACTCTTTACTTGCACCACACTTTACACAATCAACCCAGCACCCACTGCTCCAGGGGTGCCGAGGATAGCATCGGGCTATCAACCTGGGTCTTGGGTGCCCTGGAGAGGAGAACCCTTTATTGGAGGGGTCCCCAGCTCCCCAGGGATCCCTGGCCTGGGCTGACTATTGGTCATGGGTGAAGCTGTGGCTGGGGGGCCTGGTGAAAGGCTCCTCTGGCTGTGGCATCACCCCCCCACTAGAAAGAGTCCAGTGCTGGTTCTGGTAAATAAAGGGTTACCCTATGCATTTTTTCTCCCTGTATTTCCAGAACCAGGTCTGTCTCAAAGCCCAGTGCTGGTTGTGCTGCATACGGGGGGCCCCTACATCATTTGTCCCCAGTAATTTGGCACAACCAATACTAGGTCTCTAAAGACCGGTGCTGATTGTTTATTGGGGGGCAAGGCCACACCAATTTTTTGTTTCAAACACAGAAGCAGGTTTCATGGATTTACAGATTTGAGCCTGCATTCTGTGTGCTATTACCTCCCCTGGGTCCTGATGCCTGCCCTCCACCTACCAAACTGCCACCTGTACCACCTTCACTAAGGCCCACTACCATCCCGGTGTTCTGGCCGCAGCTAATGCCCACTACCCCCCCTGCCTTTCCCCCAGGTACCACTGCAGCTAACGCCAACTTCCATCCCCTGTTCCCACCACCACTAAAGCCTGCAAATGATGGCCATCTTGGTGCAACTAAGTGAAGCCACAGTGAATACACCTGCTGGAGGCTCCTACTTAGGCTGTGCAAAAAGTTGAAAAGTCCTATTTATTTAATGGCGCATTCTTGTGATAATATTTTAAAAACTGTAACTTTCTAATTTACCTGAACCCCAAAAGCACGTACCCTGGCACAATAGATACCTAACAAAACCAACCCGAAGTCTAAATTTGCCCCCTACCCTGAGTTATGCCTTACCAGAAAAAAACCATAGACTATAGAAGAAAAGTAGTCCTAATTGAGAATGTCAGAAAAATGTGACAGTTGGAACATTAGATTACTCCCAAGTACTCATTTTTTATGTTTATGCCCTGAAATTTGGCAGGCAACACCGAGCGACAATTCTATCTGCATTTTCCAAATTTCAGCTTGGTAGCTCCAATAGCTTTTGAGGTGTAGCCCATTAAACAATATGAATTCTCTATGAGAGAATTGCAGTTTTTTACAATTAATCAGAAATACACTCTACACATTGTTAATGTGGTAAATGACTATACTAGCTGCAAACGTCTGATTTTTAAAGGAATATCTACATAGGTGTATAGAGGCCCATTTCCAGCAACCATCACTCCAGTGTTCTAATGGTACATTGTGTTTGCTAAGCGCATTAGAAGACTAATGGATGATTAGAAAACCCTTGAAAACCCTTGTGCAATTATGTTAGCACAGCTGAAAATGGGTTTTCTTGTTAGAGAAGCTATAAAACTGGCCTACATTTGAGCTTGTTGAGTATTTGGAGCATCACATTTGTGAGTTCGATTATACTCTCCAAATGACCAGAATAAGATAGCATTCATGTGAAATTTGACAGTCTATTGTTGTTTGTAGAAATGAAGGATATTCCATGCGAGAAATTGCCAAGAAACTGAACATTTCCTACAACGGTGTGTACTACTCCCTTCAGAGAACAGCACAAACAGGCTCTAACCAGAGTAGAAGGAGAAGTGGGAGGCCCCAATGCACAACTGTGCAAAAAGACAAGTACATTAGAGTCTCTAGTTTGGGAAACAGATGCCTCACAAGTCCTCAACTGGCAGCTTCATTAAATGGTACCCGCAAAACGCCAGTGTCAATGTCTACAGTGAAGACGTGACTTTGGGATGCTGGCCTTCTAGGCAGAGTGGCAAAGATAAAGCCATATCTGAGACTGGCCATAAAAAGGAAAAGATTAATGTGGGCAAAAGAACACAGACATTGGATAGAGGAAGATTGGAAAAAAGTGTTATGGACAGACAAATCAAAGTTTGAGGTGTTTGGAGCACACGGAAGAACATTTGTGAGATGCAGAACAAGTGAAAATATGCTGGAAGAGTGCCTGATGTCATCTGTCAAGCATGGTGGAGGTAATGTGATGGGGCTGTTTTGGTGCTGGTAAAGTGGTAGATTTGTACAAGGTATAAGGGATTTTGGATAAGGAAGGCTATCATTCCATTTTGCATTGCCATGCTATACCCTGTGGACAGCGCTTGATTGGAGCCAATTTCCACCTCCAACAGGATAATGACCCAAAGCACACCTCCAAATTATGCAAAATCTATTTAGGGAAGAAGTAGGCAGCAGGTGTTCTGTCTGTAATGGAGTGGCCAGCGCAGTCACCAGATCTCAACCCCATTGAATAGTTGTGGGAGCAGCTTGACCGTATGGTACGCAAGAAGTGCCCATCAAGCCAATCCAACTTGTGGGAGGTGTTTCAGGAAGCGTGGGGTGAAGTTTTTTCAGATTACTTCAACAAATTAACAGCTAGAATGCTAAAGGTCTACAATGCTGTAATTGCTGCAAAAGGAGCATTCTTTGATGAAAGCAAAGTTTGAGGGACAAAATTATTATTTCAAATAAAAATCATTATTTCTAACCTTGCCTATGTCTTGACTTTATGTTTTATTCATTTTGCAACTCATTGTAAATAAAAGTCAGTTTTCATGTAAAAAACGAAATTGTCTTGGTGACCCCAAACCTTTGAACGATAGTGTGTGTGTATATATATATATATATATTATATATATATATATAAATATATATATATATATATGTGTATAATATATATATATACACACATTCTGTACATACAGTACACACACACACATGCTGTACATACAGTACACACACACACATATATATATAAATATATATATATATATATCAACACAACAAGCCGGCAATCCGTGGCTTCAATGATAACTGCTGCTCGGTGCCCTCCACATAAACCCTCACAAACAAGGAGTTATAACGATACCAGTTCCAGAGGACGGCACTCGAGACGACTTCTTAAATCAATCATGTAGTCAGTAACTTGATTCACAAAAATGCAAGAAATACACCATATTGAAAATATAAAGAAGAACTTAAAATTACATTTGTTATATACCTGTCCTAATTAATATATCACCTATTTACCTACAGTGCCTGATTCAGGATGTAGTCAGCATCCTGACATTCAGAATACTGACAGAATGTGGAGGTATTAGGGGGAGGCTTAGGGTTAGGGGGATGGTTAGGGTTAGACACTAGGGGGAGGGTTAGGGTTAAGTTATGGGAGGGGAGGGTTAGGCTGCGGGAGGGGAGGATTAGGGTAAGGGTTATAATACCTACAGAAATTTGTCAGGATTTTGACTGTTGGGATGCCACTGTCGGTACTCTGACCATAGGCATCATGACCGCTGGGATCTCGTGCCCATCCACTCATTCTGAGGTGGGAGTAAAGCAAAAAGAGCAAGTAACTGTCCACTTGGACAAACCAGGGGTGCAAATACATAATGTTTGCATATAGGGTAAATACTGGCTACTTTTGCATGTAGCTCACAAATAGTGGACAGCATTATTTTTACACAGCAATTTACTGTAGATTTGAATTTAAACATGCGCCTCTCAAATCTCAGTTTCTCTGCACCTTTCAAGTATCCCCATAAATGCAGCGCAACATGGTTTTGCCATGGTACAATATATATATAAAGAAAGATATGCATGGGCCCATGTTTTGGTTTCAGTTTTGGTTATAAAACTTTGTTGTATTTTGATTTTGGCAGAACCACCCTCAAATGTTTTGGTTTTGGTTTTCTTTAAAAAAATATATAAATACAGGTAAAATCATACAATTTGGGAATAGTTTTGTTCATAGAGTATTATTAACATCAATAACATCCATTTGCAATCAATTTTAACCACCACACAATATTGCTTTCATCAATATTGGCCAATGGCTTCAGTTATCTGGCTGGCTAAACTAAGCAACACAGCAGCAGCACAAACACATGGCAGTTTAAAAGAATATAGCACATCTATCATTAGTGTACCGACACCGAAATCCCAACGCCCATCAGGAAGTCGATGCCATGATCCCAAAGGGATCAAGATACAGATGTCGGCATCCCGATCGCCGGTATCCCAAAGGTAATTATAATAGCATTAGCCCGGTGAAGGGGGGTTAGGATCAGGGACCTCCTAGGGTTTATTAGGGGAAGGTTAGGCTACAGTGAGGGGGGTTAGGGTCAGGCACCACCCCAGGAGTTATAGGTTTATGGTGCAGGAAGGGGAGGTTAGGGTTAGCACCACTGGGGGGAGGTTAGGGTTAGGCACCACCGGGGGAAGGTTAGAGTTATGCACCTCAGGGGGAGGGGAGGATTAGGGGGGTAAGGGAAAGAGTTAGGGTATTAGGGTACTTACTGACCCTGTCAGGATATTGAAGATCTGGATGCCGCTGTCGATCTTCTAACTGCCAGCATCTCGTCCACCGGTATATTATACCAATTCCCTATGATACATAGTGGCACAATAGTTGAAGACAAGATAGCAGTTTAATAAACAATCCAACCCTATGCAATGTTTTCAAATTAATTAATCAAGCACTAATAGCCTAACAGTAAAAGCCTAGTAGTAAAATACTAGTCTCTAGAAAACCAGAAATCACAGGCCTCAGGCCAATAAAGGCAATTTAATCCAGAGTAACAGAAGAGTAACAGACTATGACAAGAAATTGATAATTATTAATTAAACTAAGCAACAAAGCAGTGGGATAAACATGTGGCAGTTTAAAAGAATATAGCACATCTATGAAACATAGTGGCACAGTAGTGGCAGACAGAATGACAGTTTAAAAACCTTACAACCCTATAGAATGTTTTCATCAATCAAGAACTAATAACCTAGAACTAATTAATATACTGTATTACCAACAAGACTGCTAGTTTAGATGCTGCTCGTAGATGCAAAATAGTTCATTTTGAAAAATAATGCGTGGGGTCCCCCCCATCAAATTAACCAGCCTAACCCTCTAGGCCTGGTCTGGTATTGGAAAATAGGGGCAAATGTTGTGGGGTCCCCCCTATTCTTCAATAACCAGCACAATGCTGAATCAGCCAGAGGGCTGATGCTGTAGCAGGGAGACATTATATTAAAAAGTCACAAATGTTTTTGTTGTATTTCAAAAGCAGCTGTATATCCAATTGCATGTGGTTACATTTGGTCTCAATAAGTGAAATCAGCAGTGCATGTCTATAAAGTGCAAAATGCCATAAACAAATTCCCCCCAACCCAACAAGTCTCATCTTTCTCTCTGCTTGTCTCTGCTTGCAAATGTTTCAGGGAGCCTGAAGAGGTGGGATGGAACTGCTCTTTGGTTGCCACAATAGTGAGGTTGTGAGGCACTCTTCTTTTGATAAGGGTGAGTTTGTCATTATCTTAGGGGGAAAAACAGTCATCTTAAGTAATTGTAGACATCAGTGCTGGTAAAGTAGGGGTGTGTGGTTCCTTTGTAACCCATGGTACAAAAGGGGTGGGGCTCCACCTCCTTTATTTTTAATAGAGTTCAATGGATGCAGTGCTGTGCCAACTACCCCCTTTATCTCCTAATTAAATCTAATAAAGCTGTGACCTTATTTATGGTAATCTCAGTCTCATTGTCATTATTTTTTTGGATATAAGGTTATTAGTGGGCACTTAACCTGGATGGATTCAACAACAAATAGACAGCTTATAGAATGACAGCTCTTATGTGGACTCTTCTTTGATTGCATAAATGGTAAAATAAAATCTGATTTGGTTCTAAACCTTTAATGACCATTGCAATTTACTTAATTAATTTAAATGTCAAAATAATCATCAGCATTTGAAACCTGATTGGTTGAAACTTCCAACCAATTAAAACCAAGAGGAAAGTTTATGAGACTCCACTGCTTTTCACTCAAGGTGCTGAGTGGTTATATAGTTTCAATTTCAATTTTAACTTTTAAGATGACTTCTTTGTGTGATGAAAACACATTTATATACATTTAATATAAAACAGTTTTTTTGTGATTTCTTTACCTTGACTAATTGTATTTATTTACAATGAACATGGACTCATTTTTATAAAGGTCATGCATGGGCTGATAATAATTGGCACTGCAGAACTGTAATACCTAAACAATATCAATAACATTTCCAGCCATAAACTAAAAATAGCACTTGGGGAAACCTCATTCAGTTATTGATCTATTCTGTTTATATGGTAGAGCCACAATAAGAACAATTGCCCATAGGCAACATACTTATTTGGGCCCCATTCCATTTGTAAAAAACCCCCACCAATTTAGGGTATTCTGTAGGGTAATTTGGACCCCTTTGTGCCCTCTGAGTCCTAGGCAGAAAGCCTGGGTTGCATTATAGCTGACCTGCTATGTTATATGTTAGTAACTAGTTTTTATTGGGTTTACTGGTATGCTGATACATTGGTTATTTCTGTAAACTGCTATTATATATTATTTTTATTCCTGAATCCCCTATCATAGCTTGAACTGCATTTCCCTAGAAATTAATTAAGTTCACTAGTTCCAACACTGATATGTTTGAGTATTATATCTTAATGATGCAGCTTAGTGAACAGGGCCAGGCACTGAAATTATTGTGCTATAATTATATATCCAGTTGTGTTTTTTTGTTCCCTCTAGACTTCACCTATCTGAAGCCCCTATTGTCTCTCATACAATAGACAATCTTTTCCTTCAGGCTGATTTCTTAAAAGAAGTCTCTACTAGCATTACACTTTTACATGATTAACTTATTTCAACAAGCAATAGAATGACACTTCGGCTGAGTACATTGCGTTTGAATAAAATTGGAAAATATAATGGGAAGGAAACAATTTAATTAGATATCTATATGGCATATAAAACTAGGAAACATAACACAAATGACATTCAGTTCCTTCATACACACAAGACAAAGGCCCTGTACATACAGGCATTGAAAAATAAGTTCCTTCTACTTTGGCTGTGCCTTAATAGAAATTTCAAAGCATATTTTCAATGCTTACCTGCAGCATTGTATATTAAGTACTGTAGGTAGCAATAGAAATAATGCAAAGTGAATCAAGCATTTACCAAAAAGTCTGTACAGGCCCTTCCACTACATACTATTTTTTGACTATCAATAATAAAGAATATCTTACAAACTGTAAGAATGCACTGAACATCTGACATTGTCCGTTGTGATATTTGTGCATTGTACAGCCATGGCCAAAAGTTTTGAGAATGACACAAGTATTGGTTTTCACAAAGTTTGCTGCTTCAGTGTTTTTAGACCTTTCTGTCAGATTTTACTATGGTATACTGAAGAAAAAATTACAAGCATTTCATAAATGTAAAAGTCTTTTATTGACAATTACATTAAGTTTATGCAAAGAGTCAATATTTGCAGTGTTGACCCTTTTTTTTCAAGACCTCTGCAATTCGCCCTGGCATGCTGTCAATCATTCATTCTTGCCTAATCAATGCTTGGAGTTTGTCATTTGTGGGTTTTTGTTTGTCCAACCTCCTCTTGAAGATTGACCACAAGTTCTCAATGGGATTAAGATCTGGGGAGTTTCCTGGCCATGGACCCAAAATTTTGATGCTTTGTTCCCTGAGCCACTTAGTTATTACGTTGCCTTATGGCAAGGTGCTCCATCATGCTGGAAAAGGCATTGTTCGTCACCAAACTGTTTTTGGATGATTGGGAGAAGTTGCTCTTGGAGGATGTTTTGATACCATTATTTGTTCATGGCTGTGTTCTTAGGCAAAATTGTGAGTGAGTGCATCCCTTGGCTGAGAAGCAACCCCTCACATATGGTCTCTGGATGATTTACTGTTGAAAGTTGAAATATATCATTTGTAAATATGTAGAATATGTAGTTTGTAAAGTTTATCTTGTACTATGGGTAGGTCATGATACAATATTTTAGTTACTTGACTGTAAAGATCCTACAGTATAAGCAGAAGATGGTTGTCAAATTTACTGTAAGCTGGGAGTTCTCCTATAATGGCTTTCTATATCAAAATAGATCACGTTGAGTCTCCCATATCCAAAATGCTTGTGACCAAAATAATATTGGATAATGGATTTTTCTGTATTTTGGAATATATGCACACCATATTGATATATCTAAGGAATAGGACCCAAGTTAAAACAAAGAATGCATTTATGTTTCATATACACCTTATACACACAAAGCCTGAAGGTCATGTTATGCAATATTTTTAATAATTTTGTCAGATTGCAGCCTAGGATCACCTCAGCACCTGCTTCCCCTGACCTTTTGAATGGTCAGATGCCAGGTGTGATGGCGAGTGACGTGCTAATGATTATGCCTGGGATCTGCAAGGACATCTATGTGTTGCTCCTTGATTTGGTTCCTGAGGTTACCGTCATGGATGCAGCCATGACAGTCTACATCACCTGATTAGCCCTTCACCCATTTGTTGCTGTCAGCTGACACTATACGCCAATGGGCCGCTACTTTAGGGTCTTTATCCGGGCTCTGGACAACAAGAAGTTGCCTGTACAATGTTGCTTCATCCATTGAATACTTGCTGTTGCAGTGGTCCAGTTTCCACACTCCTTTCTTCTAGTGATATACTCCTAGTGTTATTCCACAATGTGTGTACTCAGTACATCATCCAAGTACTATCTCCTACTAAGTATATTTCTCCTGTGACAGTTCTGCATCTGGAGCCGCAGTGTGTGTACTCAGTATGTCATCTGAGTACAATCTTAGTGCCATTCTCCAGTACCAGCTCTGCATCTGGATCAACAGTGTGTGTATTCAATACATCATCCAAGTACTGACCCCTAGTGCCTTTCTCCTGTGCTTTATCTGCAATTGTGTTACTGTTTTCCATTTGTGCCAGATTTCTGACCTTAGGGCCATGACTTGCTTGTTGGGTGCAACTAAAACCAAAATCCCGATTGGAGGGGATCACTGGTGAACACCTCCAAGTAGGTTAGACTCCATGCCTTTGGTCAGGTCTCACCAAATCTGGTACTTGTGGATGAGGAGGACATATATCCAGGCCCCTTGCCTATGGTTCTTTTCCCAACCTGGGACCCCGACTTCTAATCCTTCATCACAAGATCTCCTTAGATCAAACATGACAGTTTGTACAAGCCATATGGAAGCTGCAGGATCCCATGGTGCAGGGCCATTACAAGATTTTGCCTCTCACATGGAGAATCAGGAAACAGCACAACATCAGGTGGCTCAGTATCTCCAGGAACTCTCCAGTTAATTACTCTCCATCCAGTTGACTCTGGAAACTAAACTTCCTGCTCCCTCCGTATCTGTTCCTGAAAACCATCCAGTAGTGGTCATTTATAAGTCTTATCTACAGTTGGTCTCTCCTGAGCATTTTGATAGAAACCCCAGGCACTGTCGGGGCTTTGTGAACCAGTGCGAGATACAGTTCGAGTGTCTTCCCTAGAATTTCCCCACATCAAGGTCGAAAGTGGCATACATTATCTCCTTGCTTTCAGGAACTGCCTTATAATGGGTCCTATCATTTTGGAAGTGGGATGAAACTCTAGTCTCTAATTACTTGAAACTCTAGTCTCTAATTACTTGAATTTTATTACAGGAAAATAAATAACGTGTGTATCCCAGTGCACTGTAGCAGCTACCAGATCAAAAACCTGAAAAGTTGTCCCCACAACCTTGAGCCACTAATATCCCACAAAAGAAGGTGATGATATCTAACAGTGCTATATAGAGATGATGAAATATTTAAAAAAGATATGAGAAAGTATTGTAACCAAGAAATCCTTCTTATGATTCAATATATAAACATCCTTTGAAGATAGTAGACCAAACTTTCAGATGCTGTATATTTCCTCTGCGGTTTCACTGATGACCCCCGCATCAAAGGAAAGCAATGTAGATGTGTATCTCAAAGGAAATAGGAGAAAGGCAGAACATAGCATAATCTCCTTTAATCAAATAATGTGCACATTAAACAAATACAAAGACATGACTGAACAGAAATCCCTCATGGTGGTAAAAAAAACTTAATTACCGGAAGTGCTCTCAAAACTTTTGGGAATAAGTTCTGGATAAGCATGGTAGAAGAAATACAGGGTCCTTCCTATTGTCTCTGCTGGTACCAGTCAGAATAGAGTCAGAACTGCCGATCAGACGGGTCCCTTAGAAATAGTCAATGCATTTCTACCCCTTCCTGGGGTCTTTATCAAGGCTGAATGAGCAAGTAAATGGTGAGCTGCACTTTCTTCTCTTAAATAGTGAAATCCACCAATCCCAACAAAACATTAATTACACCTAAACTAGACACAGATCGTCTCTCTATAAATAAAAACCCCCCTCCCTCTGAATGTCCAAACACCTGTCAGGCGCAATGCCCCTGTGCATCAAAATGTTATCCACCAATAAGATCAAGCTCAGTCCTGATCACCTGACTGTAAACGTCAAGCAACCAGGAAGTGTGTGTCCGAGGCTTTCCCTTGGCATCCCCCGTTGTCCAGGCAACCCTCTGATCACGTGGTTGGTCACATGGGCCTGACATCAGGAGATTTGTCACCCATGTTCCAGTTACCATGGTGACAGCCAATCACATTGACTGCTAGAGATATAGCATCCTGGTTGTCATGGGGATTCTCCGATCCCATAAAGGTTATAATTAAACATCTTGACAACTCAAAAGTCTCCAAGTATTTGAGATTGTAAGTTGCTGTACATAGAAATGACCAGCACAGAGAAGCAAATGCCTTAAAGACGCAGGTCATAAAAGGGTTTTCAGAATGGTGATCCCGCAATTGCACATCTCCCAATAAAAAAGATAAAAACATGAAATTAAAATGTGTACAATAAAACCACAAAATACATTTATAAAAACCACAAAATACATTTATAAAAGCCATTTCAGCTCAAAATCTATGTTTAATCCACTTGGATGTAAAGTATTAAAATCATAAATACACTGCATTTCTTTTCATGCAAGCTGTCGAGCCACATCTTTTTTCCCCCAATTTCCCTTAACTAAAAACAATCCTGCAAATCTCTTAATACTAGTGACTGAGCAGTTGTGTATCAATTTAAAGTGCTTGACTATCTAGGCCTTTTCTAATATTATGCAAGTGTTCACCAAGTCAAGTCTTCAATGGTCTGGAAGTACGGCCTATATAGACCAAATTGCAAGAACACTCAATCATATAAATAACACTTTTGACAGTTTGTACAAGCCATATGGAAGCTGCAGGATCCCAATGGTCTGGATGTATGGCCTATATAGACCAAATTGCAAGAATACTCAATCATATAAATAACTCTTTTGGTGTTGCATGTAGTAAAGTCATAAATTGACAATTTAGACCCATTAATAGTAATCTCTTCCATTTTGGAGCCACCGTAAGTATTAGGCACCCCCTTAGAACCCAAGTACAAACCACAACGAAGAAGCCCTTGGATTTAATATTACCACTTTGGCAACTAGGGGGAAATGCACTTCTAACCAATTTATTTCTGAGGTTGGGTGTCTTTTTATAAATTAATTTCGGTTTATTTGGTATTAAACCCCCAATTATAGGGTCCTTCTATAAAATAGGCCAGTGTTTGTTTAAAATATGTTGGGTACAGTAACAAGTAATAAAGGCCCATTGATAATCATTATACTGTTTATATGTTAATGAGCCCGTCTATAGCAATTCCTGTCTTTCTACATTCTCTATTTTTTCCAAGGCTTCTTTAACTGGTTTGCGGCCATAACCACATGATATGAAATTGTTTTTCATTTAAAGGGACTGCTCTTTAAAGATCTTATCATCTGTGCAATTTTGTTTAGGTCTTTTTAGTTGACCACTTGGAATTGACTGAAGCCAGTTCCGGTGATGGCAACTATCTGCTCCAATATAGGTTCTTGAATCTGTGGGTTTACAAAAAGTTTTTGTCATGTTCTTCGTAACTTCATGATAAATGGTGATATCCACTTCACTTCTAAGTCACTGATATTAAAACTTAGTTCAATATTTAAAAGATTGTTATTTAAATATGTACAGAAATCTGTTAACCACTTAACTGACAAATTATTTTTCTAAAAACCGCTCCAAAATTGTCGGTTTCTTTTATGATTGAATTAGGTCAAGAACACAATTTTAAACTTATCCATCACTATTTTATTTGAAAAAAAATATTTTTTTAAAACACAGTATACCATAAAAATAGCAGTGTAGTGATGGCCATTGCCAGCTGTACCATCGATGGTTCAACCATCGTTAGAAGCCTTCAATTGTTTAGCAATTGGTCGATATCTTTGTAGACTACAACTGCTGTTGTTTCCTAAACATCGAATGAGGGTTGCCATTGATGGCCACCAGCAAAGGCAAACCACTTGTTTTCAGTCAGACCATCGATGGTTTACAAACCATCGACGGTCGGTTGCCATCCCTAATCATAGGCTCTGTGATTATATATATATATATATATATATATATACATACACACATACATATATATACATATATATATATATATATATATATATATATATATTATATATATGCATATATATATATATATATATATGTGTGTTAATATTTATTTATATAACTATTGAGGGCTTATCAAAATGGTCATCATGGGGGAGGAGGAGCAGCTGAGGCCAAGGAGGGAGTGCGCGGGGCACTGCTGGGCTGCCTGGGTACATCAAAGAAGCCGCATCCAGAGTCGTGGCTGCTGCTTCCTGTACATTGTAATTCTGGAGCCACAGCAGGAGCATGTCCCGCTAGTGGCCCGGATACATAGCAGAAGCGGCGGCTACCAGAGCCGCCGCTGCTGCTTCTTCTACACAGTGATCACCTAGTGATTACTATAGTGCCGGATCCGCAGTGGGAGGGTGTCTTGCTGGCGGAGTGGATACAGAGGAGGAGAGGCGGCTACCAGAGCCACTGCTGCTGCTCCTCCACCACACAGCTCTGTAGTGCAAGAGCCGCAGTGGGAGGGAATCCCGCTGGCGGCTCAGATACAGAGCAGCAGCAGTGGCTACCTGAGCCACATCTGCAGGGGCCAGCTGCCCAACTGCTGGCCACAGTGATTGGGTCACAGCAGCAGCTGCGGCTACATGAGCTATCTCTGCTGCTTCAATGGCAGTGTGCCGGGATGGGGTTGCTGATGGTGCCTGATTACAATGGCCAGCAGTGATCGGGAAATGCTGGAGAGGCAGCCATGCTTGCAGAGGGACCAGAAGGTAACTCTGATGTAGGCTTCTGCGGGAAGATTAGCTTCCCACAGCCACCTAGTGGGCATTTTTGACTGGTCGTATCAGATACGACCATGTCAGGGAATGCCCAGCCTGGTATGGTCGTATCTGATATGACCGTGCCAGGCAAGTGGTTAAAAGAGATCGGTCCCCTCTCCAAATAAATAAAATATCTTCAATAAATTGCCACGAGGACAACAGGTTTGCACCATATGGAATATTAGCCCATACTGTGTCTGTTTCCCATTGCCCCATGAAAATTATGGCATAACTTTGTACGAACCTGGTGCCCATAGTGGTGTCGACCTTCTGGCGATAAAAATCATCTTCATATTTAAAATAATTGCTAGATAAAATGAATTCAACACCACATATTAAAAGTTGTATTTATATGATTGAGTATTCGTGCAATTTGGTCTATATAGGCCGTACATCCAGACCATTGAAGACTTGACTTGGTGAACACTTGCATAATATTAGAAAACACCTAGATAGTCATGCACTTTCTCAGCATTTTAAATTGATAAACAACTGCTCGGTCACTGGTATTAAAAGATTTGCAGGATTGTTTTTAGTTAAGGGAAATTGGAGGAGAAAAGATGTGGCTCTACAGCTTGCAAGAAAAGAAATGCAGTGTATTTATGATTTTAATACTTTACATCAAGGTGGATTAAACATAGATTTTGAGCTGCAATGTTTTTTAATAAATGTATTTATTGTACACATTTTAATATCATGTTTTTATCTTTTTTATTGGGAGATGTACAATCACGGGATCACCATTCTGAAAACCCTTTTATGACCTGCATCTTTAAGGCATACACTTCTCTGTGCTGGTCATTTCTATGTACAGCAACTTACAAGCTCGAATACCTGGAGACTTTTGAGTCATCAATATGTTTAATTATAGCCTTTATGGGATTGGAGAATCCCTGTGACAACCAGAACGCTATATCTCTAGCAGTTAATTTGATCAGCTGTCACCATGGTAACTGGAAAATGGGTGACAAATCTCCTGACGTCAGGCCCATGTGACCAACCACATGATCAGAGGGTTACCTGGACAATGGGGGATGCCGAGGGAAAGCCTCAGACACAGACACTTCCTAGTTGCATGACGTTTACAGTCAGGTGATCCAGATTGAGCTGGATTTGATTGGTGGATTACATTTTGATGCACAGGAGCATTGCACCTGACAGGTGTTTGGACATTCAGAGGGAGGGGGTGTTTTCTTTATAGAGAGATGATCTGTGTCTAGTTTAGGTGTAATTAATGTTTTGTTGGGATTGGTGGATTGCACTATTTAAGAGAGGAAAGTGCAGCTCACCATTTACTTGCTCATTCAGCCTTGATAAAGACCCCAGGAAGGGGTAGAAATGCTTTGGATAATTCTAAGGGACCCGTCTGATCAGCAGTTCTGACTCCATCATGACTGATACCAGCAGAGACAATAGGAAGGACTCTGTGTTCTTCTACCATGCTTATCCAGAACTTATTCCCAAAAGTTCTGAAAGCACATCCTGTAATTAAGTTTTTTTTACCACCATGAGGGATTTCTGTTCAGTCATGTCTTTGTATTTGTTTTATGTGCACATTATTTGATTAAAGGAGATTATGCTATGTTCTGCCTTTCTCCTATTTCCTTTGAGACACACCTCTACATTGCTGTCCTTTGATGCGGGGGTCATCAGTGAAACCACAGAGGAAATATAAAGCATCTGAAAGTTTTGTCTTCTATCTTCAAAGGACATTTATATATTGAATAATAATAAATTATGACAAGACAAGGATTTCTTGGTTAAAAGACTTTTCATATCTTTTTAATATTTTTTATATATTTCATTATCACTATAGAGCGCCGTTAGATATCATCACCTTATTTTGTGGGATACTTGAATTTTATTACTTCTTTCAAGAGAATTTTTGATGAGCCATGCCATTCTGCTTCAGGCTCCTCAGACCTCCTTCAAGTTTGACAATAGGCTCATACTGTGGGTAAGTACATGGTTCAATTTCAAACAATTGCTTCTGAATTGAAATTGATCAATGAGGCACTTAAGGCAGCATTTCTTCATGGGTTATCTGAGAAAATGAAGGATGAACTTGCCTCTCAAGATGTTCCTGAGAATCTTCCTAAAGTAATTTCTTTGCGTAACAAGATTGATCAGCACCACAGAGAACGGATGGCTAGTAGTGGACGTGAAGATCACTTCAAGGACCGATTTTCACCAGCTGTGCTTTATCCTCTCCTGTACCAGGTAAAGAGGAGCCTGTGCAGGTTAATAGCTCACATCTAACCTCTGCTGAATGGACTCACCAACTCCAGCTCTGTCTCTACTGCGCTGCCCCTGGGAATATTTTTAAACTTTGTCCTCTTCTCTCGAGAAATGAGACAACCTAACTGGTTCGGGGAGCATCCAGTTGGGGGTGTCCAATAAGCATTCTCATGTGTTAGATACAGCAGCTTACTACCAGTGGACATTCGTTTCAAGACTCAAGTCAAAACTATTAAAGCCTGGTGGACTTGGGAGCTGCCAGAAATTTTATTTCTGAATCTCTGACACAAGAACTGGGAATTCCAATACTACCCATCCCAAACAAACTGAATATTTCTGGTGTAGATGGCAATATTATCCCTGGATATATAATTTCTTCAATTACCCTACCAGGTTCAATCCAAGTAGGATGCTTAGATCAAGAGGAGATTGAATACTCAGTTCTACCTAAAACTACCCATGCCTTGGTGTTAGGTATACCTTGGCTTCAAACTCACAACCTTAAGCTGAACTGATTCACCATGCACATACTAGCTTGGGGATACAACTGCTTCCACTGGTGTATTGCTCATGTTGTTGCAGTGCAAACCCAACTAGTCTCAGCCAAATCTTCTCCGGTGTTTCCTACATCTGATATATCAATTCTTAAAATGGACCCTCATTTTCCAGTACCATATCAAGATGTTTTGGATGTTTTTGTGAACAGGCTACAGATATACTGCCCCCCATCACCCTTGGGGCTGTGGCATAGATCTAGTTCCTGGAACAATACCACCCCATGGTCATATCTATCCTCTGTTGGTTTTGGAAACAGCTGCCATGTATATGTATATGCCTATCACCCACAAACAAATGGCCAAACAGAGAGGGTGAATCAGGAATTGGAGTAATTTATTAGACTCATTCTATCCTCATCTCAAGATGACTGGGGCAATTTATTACCTTACCCACAATTTTAGGTACCATTCCTCTTCAAATTCTACTCCGTTTTTTTCAGTATATGGCAAACAGCCACATGTTATGGATTTTCAAGATTTACCTCCCATGGAAATACCTGCCATCACAAATCTTGTGGAATAATATTCTGGTATTTGGAAAAACATTCACTCCTCTTTAAAAGAAAGGCTTCTAGTAACTGCAAGAAGTTTGCGGATTGAAAATGTTTTGCCGTTCCTCTTCTGAGAATTGGAGACTGGGTGTGGCTGTTAACCAAGAACATGTGGTTGAAGGTTCCAAGCATGAAATTTGCTCCATGCTTCATTGGATCATATAACAGTCTTAAAGTTATCAATCAGCTGGTGTATAAACTGTAACTACCTCCTCAGTTGAAAATTTTCAACACATTTCATGTTTCTTTTCTTTTGACCATTAATTATTAACCAATTCCAGCATTCTCCTCCACCCAGGAAACCTCATGTTCAAGCTCAACTGGGAGTCAAATTTGAAATAGAAAAGATTCAAAACTTTTGGCACCAGTTTAATTATCTTCAGTATCTCTTCAGTATACTGTGTGTGTCCAAGTCTAAACTCATGTATGCTAAAGTGCAGTATTTGCTGACTTTAAAAGACACTACTTTACAGAATACCTGACTATCTGAATCGTAATTTCTCTACCCTGTGTTACAGTGCATTAAACAAAGTTTGTGTACATTTCAAACATCAGAAATCAAGTGTCACTATCTAAGTCACACTCAAAAAAATCTGTATTTTGAAATATTACATATTTTTGAATATTTGGATATGGAGACTCAACCTGTCATACATCCATGAAATTCAATTAAATATGTTCCAATAATATATTGCTTCTGAGAAGATACTGTACATCTAAACCTGCTATGTGCAGTACTATATAGGAGGACCTTTATTCTGAGTTTGATATATGCCTATTCGTAGAGGGTAAAATATTCAAAGTAGTTATGTACGTGTACACATTAGTGGTCAGCATCATTGGTGAGGAAGAATCTTATACTGGTGTAAGGTGGAAGTAACAGGTTTTTTAAAAGGGACTGGATGTGGGGAGTAAAGAAAAGGATGGATGAAGTGGGAATAACGCAAAAAAGAGCAAGTACTTTGAATCTGAACATGGACAAACCATGATGCAATGCAAGGGGTGCAAATACATATATGTTTTTGGAATGCTGGGTAAATACTGATGATGGTAATCTGATGGTGCATCTTCGGATGTAGCACTCAGATCTACAATGTTGACAGGACGTGTCTTTTGTCCTGAGACACCTCCTGCAGCATTTTAATATTTTCACACATCAGCCGCATGTAAAGACACTGCTGCTGTGTGCATAGAGTACAACTCTAAATCAGGCTCTCAGTGTGAAGCTAAGCAATTTCATTGCAAATACTGTACCACCACCTCTGCTGCCACATGTAATAGGGTGAGAGTTTAGCAAATGTGAGGGAAAACTCTCACATTTTTAAACTCAGCCAATGTAATAAAGTCATAGAACATGCAAACTCGCAAGTTTTTCAGACTCAAAAAACTTTCAAGATTTAAACTCTCATCCAGGTGTTTCCTGTTTTGAAAATACAACTCAATCAATGTCTTAGTGTGAGAGTTTTATTGCTAAATTCTCACGTTTTCTAAAATCTCACCCTATTACACTTGGCCCCTAGTGTCTAACACATTTTCTAACTTGCTGGGTGATAAGGGTGCTGTAATTGTATTATTCTGATTAGGTGAAAATAGGTCAGATTATTATAAACTGTAAAAATAAATCATGTAAAATACATTTAAAAAATACAGTAACAGCCACTTTTTAAAAAAATCTACTAAAATGTTTAGAAATCCCTCTTGTGGAATGCAATAACTATGTCTCCCTATAAAATGGCAACATTCAGAATGTCGACAGCAGAAGGTAAAGTAGACATTCAAGATGTTGCCATGGTTAAAATATTGATATCTGCAGAATGTTGACATAGGAAATGTCAACATTGTTATTATGTCGACATTTCTGTTAACCTTAGGGTTAGTGTTAGGGTGTTATGGTTAGGGTTAGGTATTAGGATGACCTTTAAGGTAAGGGTTAGGTTTAAGGTTTCCATTAGGGTTGTGGTTATCATTATGAATGTTGATAATGTACACTGTGAATGTCAATAAAATATATGATACCCCTCTTGCACTCATTGTGTACACTCTTATATAATATCCTCATTCATCAACTAATATCCCATTTTAGAGCATCTCCTTAACTATTATAGCATTTAGATGCTAAATTTGCTCTAAACTATAGCAATATATAATTTATCTTGAAACAAAAACAAATTGCAAATGTGTTGCTATGGCTCAGTGTACATTTTTCACCTAAATTCATAAATGTACTTATTCATTAACTGTCATAATAGCACGCACATATAGCCTGATGTGCAATGCTTAATGCAGATTCCCAATTATTGGGAATCTGTGCATGCGCAGGACCTATTCTGTGACTGTCCAGCTCCATCCACCATCGGGACATCGGTCACAATGCTGGGATCACAAATGCAGCAGGGGGTGTCATACACCTCCTGGTGCATTTGCATATTAGCAAGGATGGAATTGCAAAGCTGCCTGCCTCAGGGCAGGTGCAAGTTTTTCGAGCACCCTAGGCAGCATTTCACCAACTGCCGATGCTCCCTCCAATTCATACTATGCCGTGCATCAGTGTCCCCAGTTTATAATATGCACAGCAGTGTCCCAAATTCATAATATACTACTGCCTTTTTTTACCAACCCGTGGGACACTGTGGCCCACGGGTGGAGGACAGAACCCACAGGCTGTTTCAACAGGGCACCGTGCAGGAGGGCAGGGGGATTTCTGCCCTTAAGAAATATGGCAGGGTGCGGTGACCCACTGAAACAGCCTAGCAGGAACACTATACATGGTAGCAATATTTACTCTAGTAAAAGTTTGTAAGGCTATCTGGAACACATCTAGATTTTACAAGACAAAAAAATGCTGCTCTTACTTTGACTCTTGCTGCCTAAACAACTCCTACCACCATAATTACAGATGGAACAGTGTAAGTATGCTGTCACTTGGATGCAATACCTGGATTACATTCCAGTGTCACTTGCTTTGTGTCAACCACTGCCTCTAGTGGGTGAAAATATGTGGATGACACTTGGGAGAGGCAGTGTTTGATAGGCAGTGGGCGATGCAGCTAAGTGGCAGTAGTTGACACAGGAAAGAGGCAGTGGGAGATGCAGGGGACAGGAAGAGACTGACAGGGAGAGGCAGTGGGAGACACAGGGACAGGAAGAGGCTGACGTGGAGAGGCAGTGGCTGACAGAGGCTGATGGGGAGAGGCAGTGGCTGACAGAGGCTGATGGGGAGAGGCAGTGGCTGGCAGAGGCTGACAGGGAGAGGCAGTGGCTGACAGAGGCTGATGGGGAGAGGCAGTGGCTGACAGAGGCTGATGGGGAGAGGCAGTGGCTGACAGAGGCTGACGGGGAGAGGCAGTGGGTGACAGAGGCTGATGGGGAGAGGCAGTGGCTGACAGAGGATGACCGGGAGAGGCAGTTGGTGATGTCAGGTAGAGGGTGACAGGGAGAGTGTGACAGGGAGATAGTGACACCAAGAAGAGGCAGAGGGTGACAGGCATAGGGTGAGACAAGGGTGACAGAAAAATATAGTGGCAGGTGGTGAGGCAGTGGGTGACAGGGAGAGGGAAATAGGTAGAGGCAGTGGTCGATGTAGGGAGAGGCAGAGTGACAGGGAGAGGCAATAAGTGATGGAGAGAGGCAATGGGTGACACCAGGGAGATGCAGTGGGTGACAACATGAAATGTGTGACAGAGGGGAGGCAGTAGGTGACAGACTATGATGGCGAAAGGCAGTGTGTGCCAGGGAGAGGTAGTGGGTGATGCCTGGTAGAAGGTGAAAGACAGTGGGTGATGGGAGAGGCAATGGGTAATATATAAGAGGGAACTGGGTTAGATGGGAAGGGGCAGTGAGATGGTGGTGAGAGGGAGGAACACTAGGCTGGAAAAGGGGGTACACTTGGCTTAACAAGGGGGTACTGACTGGACTGCCTGGGTGTTCTTGGTGAGGAGCAGTTAGATGGGACAGTGGGCTGATTGGGGAGCAAAGGGGAGAGACACTGGGCAGGCAGGGTGGGAGGCACTGCAATGAGGGGTCAGTGAGACAGTGGGGAACACTGGGCTGGATGGGGGGTCACTGTGGATAGGGGGACTGGGCAGGATGGAAAAGGGCAGAGAGAAGGTTGGTAGGTGGAAACACTAGGCTGAATGAGGGGGATCACTGTAACTGGCTTGGGGGTTCTAGGTGGGGGCAGTGAGATGGGTGCAGTGGGATGGATGGGGAGGGAAGGAGGGAGATACTGAGCTTGCAGGATTGGAGACACTGGGATGGGGGGTCAGTAATGGTGGGGAACACTTGGTTGGAGAAGGGGTAAAACACTGGGAGGGGAGCACTGACCTGCTGCTGTTCCATTTCTGCTGGTCCCACACACTTGCTGCAGCACCGATCACTCACACGGCAGCGTGCTGAGCAGCCCTTCAGCGTTGAAAACCCCTGGCCCCCACTGTGCATCTTTAAACCCAGTCGACGCATCACAATGTCATGACGCAGACACGTCATGATGCGGCCACGTAACGAAGCGCCTGCACATAACAGTGGACAGCGCAGCAAGATGCCAGCTCACAGGAGCTGGCTAAATAGTTTCCAGCCGCACAGATTAACATGGCCGCTTGCCACATAATGACGTCATGATGCGGCCGCTTCATGACATCATTACGCAATGATGCAGCTGTGGTGAATGTAAAAAAACAGGGTGAACGCCACAGTGCCGGTGGTAGCCCTGCGCTCATCCGCATCGGCCCTTCTGCCATAAGTGCCCAATGGCCAGTCCGGCCCTGGTATACTATATAAAATATGCCACACAGCAGATCGCTAAAATCATAATGCACATCGTAACACCGACGCCAATTCATAATATGCCACTCAGCCATGAATTATACCTTACAATGCCCCAATACATGTTCCACAAATTCTTTAATTGCCATACTTTGTGCCCCCAATACATTATGCCACATATCAGTGCCCCAATACATATGTATTCGACATATCTGTGCCCCAATATATTATTTAAAAGGAATTGTGTCCATACTAGTGAGTTGAAAAATAATTGTAGTCTATGTTAATAGACCAATATACAGACATGCCACATCCAAATAAATGCTAGACTTTACACGATTAGTGGTGCTCACAGACGTTTTGTTGACATGAACTACATAGATTAACTGAGGCAGAAAGACAAAAAACTCTTTCTGGGATATTCTTTGACAATAATATCAATAAACAATAATTACAAAGTAACATCTAATTATATACCCATAAAAATAACAATCCTAACTGTACTGGTAGAAAGTGTAAAAGAAGGAAAACATAATTCCAAATTAACACCTTTGTTATTATCATGTGCAAAAAATGCACTCAACTAGGTGAAAATATATCACTTATGCTGGTCATACACTATACAATTATCTGTCAGATATCTGTTCAATCTGGCTGGTTGGAATGAAAAACTGCTAATTTATGGGAGCAAATGACAGTTGATCATATGGTTTTATACACTGGAAAATCGACAAAAAACAATTGTTCAAATTGGTTAAATTTGTATATTTTAACTAATTTGTCTGAACAACCATTTTTGTCTGTTTTCCAATGTTTGTGAGCAATGGTCGATTGTCATTTGCTCCCATACATTACCAGATTTTCATTTCAACCAGCCAGACTGAACAGATGTCTGACAGATAAATGCATAGTGTATACCCACCATTAGTGTTAGTTGGTTTTACCTTATTTCATATTAATTAGCATATATGGGTTCTAAATACTCACTAACATTCAGAATAAAATATGCACTGTCACAGAGGTTGTAGTTCCTTACTTATAATCATGTACCCCTAATAGTCTGGTTCAGATGTCCATTCTGATCCCATATGTATTCAGATACAATTTGTCAACATACTGTAGATAATTTGCAAGTGCCAAGGGTATGGATATGGAGTTAGTAAATACACTTACCCTGCTAGGTCTCCTTAGTCCACACACACAAACACACTCCCCTACCAGCACTCCCACACACTCCCCCTGCCAGCACACACACAAACTCTCCCCCTGCCAGCACTCACATACACTCTCCCTACCAGTACACACACACACTCCCCCAACCAGTACTCACACACACACTCTCCTTACCAGTACACACACACACACACACACACACACTCCCCCTACCAGTACTCACACACACACTCCCCTGCCAGCACTCACATACACGCACACGTACTCTCCCCCTGCCAGCACTAACACACACTCTCCCTACCAGTACTCACACACACACTCCCCCTGCCAGCACACACACACACACTCCCCTGCCAGCACTCCCACACACTCCCCCTGCCAGCACACACACACTCTCCCTACCAGTACACACACACACTCCAGTGCCAGCACTCACATACATGCACACACCCCTGCTAGCACTCACACACACACACTCCCCCTACCAGCATTCACAAACACACACACACACACTTAACCTGCCAGCGCTCGCACACACACACAGTCACTAACCTGTCAGCCACTCATAATTATACACACACTAACCCTGTTAGCACTCATACACACACACTCACTCACTAACCTGTTACCACACACACACACATTAATTATGTCTCCATAACAAACAAAAATGTATAACAGACACATACTTTACCTGGCTCCATTCAACTGCAGCAGCAGTTCCTCGTGTTACTTAGGGGAGCAGAGTTACAGGTTGAGTTATAGAGTTATTACTATATTGAGTTACAGGCTGGCAGCACCAGAGGGAAGAAGGGGAATGCAGGGAAGAGAAAGGGCTACCACCACTTCTGCTGATAGGTGAGATTACAGTGCCGGCACTGTGACGGGTGGGGGGAGATCCGAAGGTTTGAAGGGACTGAAAGAGGCATCACTTTTTTCTTTAGGGTCGATTCAGCAGCACCATCTAGTGGCCGGAGCCCTTTGGCAGCTGCGTAAAACTGCCTAATGGTAGTGCCAGCCTTGGCGTGCCTGTAGCTTTGCAATTCCATCTGAAGCTGGATTATCCCCATATTACGCAGCACTTCACAGAGAATATTTGGTCATTTATATCAGACTTTGCTGCAGTGGAGTTTACAATCTATATTCCCAACAACACACACTGTTTATTACCAGGATGTTTTTGGTTTGTTGGTGAAAACTGGAGTACACAGAGGAAACTCATGCAAACAGAGAGAGCATGCATAATTAACACATACAGGTTCCTGATTTGCATCAAACACATGACCTCAGTGCTATGAGGCAAAAATGCTAATTACTGTGCCATTGTAAATAAGTCATATTTTCAATAATTAGTGTCATTAAAAAAGTTTAATTAAATAAACAAGCTCTTGCAAGTCCCAGCACCAGAAATAACAAAGGTAAAGAAACACGTAAAGTTATGTTTCCTAATGCCAGAAATTCCAAGACTGGAATCTTTAATTAAAAAGCCCATATTGTTAGAATTTGTATAAACACCTGTTTCTGGCTTTTTTATTTCAACAGTGAAAGGACTCTTTGGAACCATAATGCTATCATTAGCATTCTTCTGTATTGTCACTTATACTAAATTATGCACAACAGTTACACAGGTCTTAAAGATTAAGATCCAACAAACACTACGTCTCCAATAGCATTCCAGGCTTTAATTACTTTTTAGCACCAAAGTATTTATCTACCTGTGATGTACAATATAGTCCAACACTGCTTGGATTCTTTTTCAAGTTATTACTAAATCAATAAACTTCATCATGTTATTTACAACAATCAGAGTGAATTTCTAAAAAACAAAATGCTGCCAGGCCTACAAGAGATAAATAAAACAGCCTACAAGGATTCATGTTGAAAAAAACAAACATAAAAATCTATATTTTTTGCATTTAGGGATGATGAAACACACACACAGGAAAAAGAAAGTTATTCAGAATGCTGTAGTTTGCAATGCTTAAAAAATTATTCTAGGTATTTGTCTTAGGCAAAAATATTGTAGCTGATAAAATGGCACATAACTTAGTAAAATTATTGGATATAGAGCAAAACATTATAGCAAGATAATTACCAGATATATTACAAATGAGTGCAGTAAAGAGTCAAACAAATACATAAACAAGTTTAAAAATAGATTATTTAGCAAATATGCACTTATCAAATATCAGTAATTGTTACCAGAATCAATGTGTGATAGTGACTTTTACTGGAGTTGAAAAAAATTGTGCCAGCCATATGTGGAATCTTTACAAATGCATGAAATCAAATAAAACAGACAAGATTTACTGTAGTAAATTAAAAAATTACTCCTGTCGGATCAGGCCAATGACTATCACTGTGGGATTTAAACATCGTTACCTAGACAGAGTTTGTAAGGCACCCCAAAGGCTTGATTTGTAGCCTTCTGGGGTAACATATACATTGCATAGTTTTAAACTCTTTCTATGTCTGCATTTATCTAAGTTGGGAGGAGTATGGTGTATGTAGTTCCCATTGCTGTATATGTATTCTGGTGGAAGATTGCAGAGAGAGCTGCAAAGATGGCCTTTATTTTAGGCAAAAGATACTGTACAGTATGTAGTACTGGATTTATTGTCATTTTGAAATCTCTGCAAATGTGGATACTTCACGCTTTGTCCTTCTTTACTACTGGAACTGTAGACATAGCCCATTCACTCCATTCTACAGGGGAGAGTATACCAGAATCTTCCAGTTTCCGTAAATTCTCCTCAACCTCTGGTCGGATAGCATATGGTACTGTACAAGCTTTCTGAAACTTTGGAACGGCAACAGCATGTGGATCCAACTCTATACTGGCCTTAATGCCCTTTAACGTACCTATCTCTTGTTGGAAAATGGGTTGTACAGCAGCAAACAATTTCAAAAGTCCTTTAGTATCTGCCTCACTTTTGGATACATTAGATGCGGTAGGTTGAACCATGTGAATGGACTGCCAGTCAAGTTGAATTTTCCTTAACCATGCCCAATAGCACCGGTTCACCCTGTGGAAGTACGTATAAATGCAGCTTATGGGTATTGCCTTTGTATTTCACAAATACTTTTATTTTTCCCGACGGGGACGCAGGTTCACCCATATATGTGCGGAGTGCTACTGATATTTTCTTTATCTATTTGAACAGTAGATCGCAATATCTGTTTATTTTAACTCTATCTCTTCTGTCTCCCAAGTCCACTATCTTGGTATAAAACTCAAATCTGGGCCTGATTCAACTGCAAATGATTATGCATGCAATTCAACTGCAACAGTATGCTAATCCATTGCGATTGCAGCATAACATAAGGATGCCCACTTTACTTACCACACATCCGTAATGTTTAGCAAGACTGCAAAACCATTGGTGCAATCGAGTATCATAGCAGCCTCACGCACACTTGCACAAGCCGTGACCTTACTCTGAAATTGCTAACCACCACAAACGCTATCAGGCCTCAGGCTGCATAGACCATCACCATTGACAATTTATGCATGCCCCTGCAATGGCATTGAAATGCTTTGGCATGCCTGATTTGCCCGACCCCCCCATTACCACCCACAAACTCCACATTCTGTCAATCATTCTGTGATGGGTTTACATAGTCATTGCGATCGACTAGCTCGTGCACTTGCATTGCGATATATACGCAGTACACAACAATCGGCCAATTGCGTGCAGAATCGCAGTTGCATACGGTAGTGAATCAGGCTCTCTGCCATCTCTCTTACCCCCCAATATTCAGTATACCTCCCATTCCTTCCACTTTAACCTCTATAATATTTACAAAATCAGGATATTCCTCACACTGGAGTTCACTAAAACTCTCATTCATGCCCCTTTTTGTTTTTACCTTTACTGTAACCTTCTTGTCTCTGGCCCATCAAATTCTTGCCTCTCCTATCCTTAGTCTATTGTAGTCCTCTGTCTGCCCCATTATCCTCTGTTTTTTATATACCTTGGTCAATCAATCTACTGGCTACCTCTTCAAGTTCATATTCCTTGCACTCGTCTACAAAGCACTCAACCACTTACCTTCTACACACTTTGCTCTACCAATGACTCCTCCCTAATAACCTCCTCCTACATCCTTCTTCAGGATTTCTATCATGCCATTCCCAACTTCTGATATGTCCTCCCACACACAGTTTGACTTGCACTCAAACTCCAAGCCATCAAACGTATCAATAAAACTCATAAGTAAATTCTAACCCACCAGTCCTCTACCTAACTCCCCAGCTTCTCTAATCTCAAGTAAGCACCCCTCTTCCTCTTTGTTTCCACTTGCATTCTCTTTACATGTAAGGTCTATTTGCTCATTTATTTTTTGCTATGTAATTTGGAGTTTGTAAATATGTATATTTGTGAAATTGCTTGTAAGAGTTTGTTCTTGTGTATTTTTTTTAATCTCTCTTTATTCATAATTTTTGATGATGTATACATCACAAATATTAACATACACAGAAAATTATTTGAATAATCAACAAATCAAATATATCAAATAATATATCCAAAAAACAATAAAACTTCACAAAAATCCACATCAATCAAATTTTTGATTTGTTCCAAAAATACATAAAGCAAAAAAAAATAAACAGAAAAAGAATAAAAGGAGAAAAGAGGGGGGTGGGATTAAAGAAAGGCAAACTACGGTATAGTTTATCACTCTCGATAAACCAAAATTACTCCATTCCTGGCAACTGTCTATGAAATGCAGAGTACAAAGGGCCCCAGGTAGCATGAAACTTATTCACTGAATCGTGAAGGAGTGCAGTGATCTATTCCATAGAAGCCAAATACCATATTTTATTTAACAATGAGGCTATTGCCGGGGCTTCAGTTTGTTTCCAATTTGTGGCTATCAACAGTTTGGTAGCATTATAGATATGACCACAAATTTTGTTCTGAGGTTTAGAGAGAGAGACAGTGGGTTTGCAAAAAAGCATATGTAGAGGGTCTCTAGGGGGAGAAACACTGAGCACCTTGAGCACCAAAGTTGTGACTTTGTACCAAAATTTGGACATCACAAGGCAATCCCACCATACATGTAAATAGGAACCTGTTTGGCCACATTGTCTCCAACATAAGTCCAAAGACCCTGGGGAAATCTGATGTAGTTTTGCAGGAACCATGTACCAGCGAGAATAAACTTTGAAGGAATTTTCCTTAATATTAGTGTTAATTGAGGATTTAGCCACCCATTGCCTGATATCTGCCTAGTCATCGTCCTGTCCTCCAAACTAATCCCTAGGTCTCGTTCCCAGGTCTGCTCAAATGGTTCCTTAAATTCAAGAGATGAGGGGGCTAACATCAAATACAAAATAGATATCGATCCCTTGAAGCCAGTGTTGTAAATGCATTTGCGCTCGAATGTGGTAGGTTCTCACAATTTGTGAGGTTTGCTGAGTGAGCAAATAAAATTGCAAATTTGTAAGTATGCAAATTGAAAATTAGAAGATAAACCATATTTTTCTCTCACGTCTGCAAAATTTTGGGGGCAAAATCACCTAAAATATGCATAAATCTAGTTAACCCAGCTGATATCCAAGGATGCATATTAGAGTACACGCACTCCAATGGAAAGTGAGGATGGCACCATAGTGGGGTCAGTGGGGATGGATATGGTGCCAATTGTAGGCATTTTTTTTAATTTATCCCAAACTTGTAGGACAGCTCTAACACAAGGAATTTCTTGAACCGAGGCTGGTCTCAAATTAGGGGGAAGCCAAGGAAGGGAACTAGCTAAATGGGTGCCCACCAGTTAATTTTCAAGTATTACCCATTTCCTACTCCCCTCTTCTGAATGCCATGATGTAATGTAGCTCAGTTGTGCTGCAGAAAAGTATCTATCAAAGATGGGAAGGGCCAAACCACCATTACTCGTCAATTTGGACAAACAGGTACTACTAAGTCTTGGTTTTTTACCTGACTACACGAAAGAGCCACGTATTGATTGAACCTCGCGAAGATAAGAGGTCGGAACCACAATTGGGAGCATTTGGAATAAGTATAATAACCTAGGGACGATGAACAACTTAACTGCGTTAACACAACCTGTCCATGAGACGCAGAGTGGAGCCCATCTGGACAGATCTTGTTTAATTAATTGCAGTAGAGGGATATAGTTAGCCTGAAATAAATGTTCATATTTCTTGGTGATAGTAATCCCTAAATATCTGAAGTTTTTATGTCACCAGATGTAATCAAAATTAGTCTCTAAAAGCTTATGTGATGGAGGAGGGAGGTGGAATGCCAAGGCCTTCGATTTGGTGATATTTACTCTATGCCCTGAGCATTCACCATAAGCATTTAATTCGGCCTGCAAATTAGGGAGTTCAGTTATAGGTGATGTCAAAGTTCTTGTGTATTTTTGTGACATTACATCCCTATATACAGGGATTCCTTGTGGTGAAATAAATAAAAGATAATAATAATAATAATAATAATAATAATAATAATAATAATAATAATAATAATAATAATCTTTGAAGAGCTCTGTACAATGGGTTTTACTTTGTGGATAATAAGTTCCCTAGACATATGAAGAGGCCACAAGAGAGTCCCTACAATTCAAAATTAGATATATTAAGGATAAGGCTTGACATTTGTAGTTTAATTAAAAACACTAAAACTGAATTTTATAGGAGCTTAAAACAAGTTTTAATTTAGATATTTGCCATGTCATATTGTCACTAGATTTAAAAAAGGATGCAATTTAATTTATATATAGTTAGTAATAAATTATTGTGTATAAATATGAGTCTTGGCAGCATTTACACAATGTAGAGATGTGTTCTTGTAACACAATTTATAAACTGCAAAATGTAAAAAAGCAAGCAGATAATATACATTACTTCACTCTATTCAAAATTTACAGTATAATTCCACTTTTGCTGTACACTTCACAGTATGACATGCATCACATTATCAATCTATGACCTGCATTGTTGACTTACACAACACAGAGGGTACCATGACAATTTAATGGAGCAACAAGAGAGAAATTCAAAAAATATGGTTGTAAACAAGCTTTTAAAGTCAAGTATGTATTAAAAAAAGTGCTAGCAAACTGTGTACACTAGCAATCTTCTCAATTCTCTGGTTGACTCATTAAAACACATCATAACATGCCACTAAACCCCATATCTTCTAGCTCTGCCATGGACAGAAATCTGAAATACAACCCTCGTGGTAAATATGAGCTTCACTGATGCATATACTAAAGTGCTAAATGAAAGCTAATATCAATTTGAAAGCAGACTTACTAGATTACTGATTTTTTATGAATTTCTCAATAAGCTGTCATGCAATAGATAACCACTACAGTATATGGCACAAAAAGTATGCATAAATGCTATTTTTTAACTTGCAAAGCTCAAAGACTACAGTACTGTATGCAAATTTTTATATTTACTCAGGGGCATATCTATAATGAGTGCAGGGTGTGTGGTGCACATGGGCCCCTGGGTCCAAGGGGCCCACGCCGCACACCCTGCACCCATCTATTCAGTACAACCCTCTTTGGAGTCCGGCATCCGTAGTAGCAGCACTGTGCAAATTTCCTGCAAATGGGGTAACAGCCATTTTCTTTTGGTTTTGCTCATGTGCAGTAGGGTAATCACCAGGAAAATGGCTGCTGGACCATCTCCCTGGTGACCTGTAATGTGCAGTAGACTCTGGCAGAGCACTAGAGTCTACTCTAGCCTACTGAAGTTATTTTTTATTGTACTGATCAGCAGGAAATGGTTACCAACATAGCTCTGCTCATCACAGCTTGTTGCTAGGGGTGGGCTTTTTTGAGGGGAGAGTGGCTGATGCCACCTGGGCTGATCATATTTTAGTACCATGGGCCAGCCTTAAGACACTGTCAGCTAAAGCAGATGCTGTCTCAACCACAGTTACCATTTTCTTTATACTAGACTAGTATAACTGGTTTATGATCATCTTCTGATAAGCTATTTTTGGACCTCTCACCAATGAGCTGTAACTTATTTTCTCCCAGATCCACCCTTCTCCTGTCTCTTCATTGCCATCCCTTGACTTCAACTTCACCTCCTACTTTCTCTCACTGGCAGCCACAAATAAGGCATTTGAGTTCATGGTGAGTAAATTAAACAATACCATATTTATAAGCATGTGTAAGTATGGCAGCATTGTAAGAATATATAATGTAATAATGAGGATGTATGATGGCATTGTAAGGCTAAGTAATGCCGTGATAGTGTGTATAGTGGCACTATAAGACTGAATAGTGTCATGAGGGGTAGAGTAAGGTGGCATTGGCAAAACAAATTAGTGGTTTGGCCAGGAGAAAAAATCTGCTTTGCCCCACCCACTTCCTCCACCCCATCCCAAGTTCATAATATGTCACACATTAGATACTCCAGTTCTTAAAATCCTTTCAGTAGTGCCCTTGTATTTAACATTTCCCACAGTCATGTAGTGCACCGAGTTCTTAAAATACACCCCTCCAGTACTTCTCCCAGTACCTAAATGTAGTGTCAACTCACATCACACTTTATCATTGCATAATATAAGCTTTACAAACACTGATCATGCATACAAAGTTATCACAAAGCCACAGACCCCTGTAGTAGTAACCAATCCCAGTACACAATCCTGACACTGAGACCATTAAACGGAAAATCTGTCCTACTTACAACTTTTTAACCAGTGACTACTCCAGGTGCTATAAATGTGTAAATTGTATGACCTGTCATTATATATTAGCTAGAAAAAAATTTCTCCACCCTTTTATAGGATTTTTTTTAATTCAACATAAAGTTTTCTGCAATTCTAGATTTGAAGTATATCTTTTTACCTGTCTGTGTGGCAAACTATACAGAAAAGCAGCTAGCAAAGTTTTTTATTTGCTTCACCATGAACCAAGTGTGGGCAAAATCTTGCAATTGGATCACTACTTTTGGGCAATAATGCTTGATCCTAGGTTTAAGATGCAAAGGGCTGCTTGTGAGGAAGTTACAAGCTTAAGTGGCACATGATACTATGGGGTGTATATACCAAAGTGATAGTTTTTAAAAGTGGAGATGTTGCCCATAGCAACCAATCAGATTCCACTTAACATGTAACTATCACCTTCTAGAAGATAGTAGCAAGAATCTTATTGGTTGTTATGGGCAACATCTCCACTTCTAAAAACTCTCACTTTAGTAAATTTACACCAATGTCTCCTGTTTCAGTTTCTCTTGCAAAAACCTGGAAGGACAATTTCATCATGCACCACTTTCATTATGGTCTTTGCCAAGATTGTGTTTGTTGGACAAGTAGCATGTATTATTATTACTGTACTTGATTAGAGGTTTTGTCACCAAATGAAAATCATATTAATACAACGCTAAATTCTGACACATGAAGACAAGGTTACAAAACATGATTATCACTATTATGCTTCCATACAATAAATGTGATTAGTGATGGCAACAGTAAGAACACTTGTAAACTATTATGATAAATAAAGAAATTAGTGGATTACTGTTTCTCAGCCAAAAAAGAATGTATGAAAATACTAATAGTCACCGTTTGGTACTAAGACTCTCTTTCACATTCACCCTAATTGACTATGACAACTACAGGTTATCCTAGTTGCTTATTTCAGCATTTCCTCCTTAAGTAGATGTTGAAGTATCAGGTCAAGCTTCTCAACTCACTTCTAGAGGTCATAGCAGCAGCATACATCTTGTTCAGGACAGCCACTTGTCACAGGTTTTAATTTGTATCTAGTATCTGTTTATTTTATATTGTAGCTGTAATATTTGATTTGATTTAATTTGATTGGGCCTGTGAATTGCTGGTAGGAGAAGTTTGTTATTAGTTTATAAATTTCTACTTTCTACAGTTGTCAATTTCTATTGGCCAAAGGCCTGTGATTGCATAATATATTATATGTTGTATTGTACCAGGCTTTTACTGTTAACGTATTAGTTAAATTATATAGGGTTGTATAGATTAATTATATGCCATCCGGAATGCCACTGCTGTGCTAAAAGTGACCTAAACAATGGTCAATTACTGTAGGACAGTTACTTTATGCTTCTGGAAAAATTATATGGGTCTTGGGCATTCCACACCATTGCTGGGATGGTCTTCAATGCAAGCTGGCATCTTGCTGAACTTGCGTCCATGCCCCCATTACCAATACCTGAGCATCAGGTTATGATACCTAGGTTTATATTCAGACTTGTCTTGCCGCATTCGGTATGAAATCCCGGCTGCCGCATGGTTGGCAGTTTGATTCCTGGCAGCGGCAGCCTGACAAAAGAGCAGAGCATGGCAGCGGAAGACCAACAGCGCTGGAAATCCCTATCATCCTCAGGTAAGTAAAAACTAACCTAACCAACCCCCCTAACCCTCCTTAGGGGTGCCTAACCCTAAGTCCCTCCCGGGTGCCCTAAACCTAACCCTCCCCCCCATGGCAGTCTGCTCGCGGTGCCCGGCATCCCTTTGAACGGGATGCTGGGTGCCCGTCTCCTGGTGTCGGGAAAATGGAAGGCGTCTAGATTTTAGACGCCTGTCATTTAACATTAGCCGAGATTGAGGATTCTGGAAGGCTTCCTAAAAGTATCCCTGTCTTGCCTCTCCATGCTTGCTCTTATTTGTACCTGTTTCTGCCTGACCTAAATGATTCAACATTCAGGTGAAAAACACACCTTGTTCAATGAACTACTGTGATTGCTGACTACCTCTAACCATAACTGTGTCTCTTCTATTGTGGTCCCACCTGGAATACAGTATTATATACTCAATAAGTACACTTGACACAATCAAATATTTTAAGTGCAGCTGAAGTTATCTACACCAGTTTGTCATGTTATTTACAGTCCCCATCAATCAAATCATAGGAACTGGTAAAAAATAGTTTCCAATGATTAACCATCCATCCCATTGTTTGACTACTCCAGGCACTCAAGGGAGTCTAAGATTTATGTAATTTAACACTGGACAGATTTTATGGACAAAAAAGTGTCAGACGGTGAATATCAGTAGCAATTAGTAATTGGCTTATGACTGAGAAATCGGAGGACTGATTACTAATATTTAGGTGACTGGGGTATTTGTTCTTATTTTAGAAATGAAAACCACCACAATCAACTGGAATGAATGTGCATAATCAGCATACCATTCAATTTAAAGGTGAAATTACACATATGTTTTTTTGTGTTTTTAATCAGCAAGGGTTTTACCATTGTAACATGATGAAACTTTATTCTAATATGTTTTTGTATAGCTCAGCTGTACATTCACAAAATTGATCTGTTTGGTATATTTAAATGCAGTGCATTTGCATATTACAACTAAACAAACTTGGTTCCCAAAAATCATGTAATCTGATTCATGAGTAAGAGTACTCCTGCATCCCTCCATGTCCAAATTATACAATTTGAACATAATAATCCAAGTCTCCATTCCATGCAAGTCATGCCTACAAATTATCACAGTAACCAAACAAAAATGCCCAATGCTGAAGTCCCACCAGTTCACTGCAACTCCCATCAAGTTTGGGGTCCACAAATTGGGACTATTTGGAGATATGGACTAATTAATTATCTACTGTATTTAAATTGCTCTCCACAGCTTCAGCCCCACCACTACCACACTCCAATTGGCAAAAGTATTGAAATTTCTTAAGTAGTCAGTAATGCATACACCTACTAAAGACCAGAGGCACTAAACAATTCCAAACACTTTCATTTGCTTGACAACAAAGGAACACAACATGCTGTCATGGTATGAGACCTTTTATTTTACATATATATAAATATATATATACATATATATATATATATATATATATATATATATACATATATATTATAAAAGGTCTCATATCATGACAGCAAATTATGGTATATATTATGTTATATATATATTAGGGGTGTGCACCGGCCACTTTTCGTGTTTTGTGTTTTGGTTTTGGATCTGGATCTTTCTTCGTGTTTTGGATCTGGATTGGTTTTGCCAAAACCACCCTTCCGTGTTTTGGGTTCTGGGTTTTGTGTTTTGGATCTGTATTTTTTAAAAAAAAAGCATAAAAACAGCTAAAATCACAGAATTTGTGGGTTTTTCTGCTCCTATGCTATTATTAACCTCAATAACCTTAATTTCCACTCATTTCCAGTCTATTCTGAACACCTCACTCCTCACAATAGTGTTTTTATGTCCAAAAGGTTGCACCGAGGTAGCTGGATGACTATGCTAAGAGATACGAGTGGGCGGCACAAACACGTGGTCCATCTAGGAGTGACACTGCAGTGGCAGACAGGATGGTAGTTTGAAAAACTAGGCCCCAAACTATACATAATGCAAAGAAAAAAAAGAGGTGCAAGATGGAATTGTCCTTGGGCCCTCCCACCCACCCTTATGTTGTATAAACAGGACAGGCACACTTTAACAAACCAAACATTTCAGCGCCAGGGTCTGCCACACGACTTTGGCTGAAATGATTGGTTCGTTTGGGCCCCCACAAAACAAGCTGGCAATTAATCTGTCCCTGCACAAACTGGCTCTACGGAGGCAAGATGTCGTCCTCATCCTCCTCATCCACCGATTCCTCACCCTCTTCAGTGTTGTGTACATCCTCATCCTCACAGAGTATTAATTTGTCCCCGCTGGAATCCACAACCACAGGTACCTCTGTACGTTCTGTAGGCAGGTCTCCCTGGAAGAGTTGATAATTCATTTTATGAACATCATCTCCACATTTTGTGGGAGCAACCACCTACGCCTTTCGCTGACAAGGTTCCCGGCTGCACTAAACACTCTTTCGGAGTACACACTGGAGGGGGGGCAACTCAGGTAAAATAGAGCCAGTTTGTACAGGGACCTCCAAATTGCTTCGTTTTCCTGCCAGTACAGGTACGGACTGTCTGACATGCCTACTTGGATGCTGTCACCGATGTAATCCTTTAACAGACAGACGCACGCTTGTCGCTGCTGCTTTGAGGATGCAAGTGCGGCTACAGCCCACACAATTCACAAAGACAGAAAAAAAAAGAAGAATATTTTATTGTTTGTGTAGCACACTTTGAGGGTGTCACCACCCTTTAACAGACAGACGCACGCTTGTCGCTGCTGTTTTAAGGATGCAGGTGCGGCTACAGCCCACACATTTCACAAAGAGAAAAAAAGAATTTTTTTATTGTTTGTGTAGCACACTTTGAGGGTTACCCACCCTTTAACAGACAGACGCACACTTGTCGCTGCTGTTTTAAGGATGCAAGTGCGGCTACAGCCCACACATTTCACAAAGAGAAAAAAAAGAATTTTTTTATTGTTTGTGTAACACACTTTGAGGGTTACTCACCCTTTAACAGACAGACGCACGCTTGTCGCTGCTGTTTTAAGGATGCAAGTGCGGCTACTCCCACACATTTCACAAAGAGAAAAAAAAGAATTTTGTTATTGTTTGTGTAGCACACTTTGAGGGTTACCACCCTTTAACAGACAGACGCACGCTTGTCGCTGCTGTTTTAAGGATGCAGGTGCGGCTACAGCCCACACATTTCACAAAGAGAAAAAAAAGAATTTTTTTATTGTTTGTGAAGCACACTTTCAGGGTTACACCACCCTTTTACAGACAGACGCACGCTTGTCGCTGATGCTTTGAGGATGCAAGTGCGGCTACAGCCCACACAATTCACAAAGACAGAAAAAAGAAGAAGAATATTTTTATTGTTTGTGTTGCACACTTTGAGGGTGTCACCACCCTTTAACAGACAGATGCACGCTTGTCGCTGCTGCTTTGAGGACAGTATCATATGCAGTGACAGTAGACTTGTCAGAAACTGTTGGCACGTCCTTCAGTCCGGACCAGATGTCCAAACCAGCCCTTGACTTATGACACAGGCGCACGCTTGGCGCTGCTACTGTGTTGATGCACGTGCGGCTACATCGCACACAAGTCACAAACACATTAAAAAAATAGTTTTTTATTTTTTGGAGCACTTTGAGGGTTACACCACCCTTTAACAGACAGATGCACGCTTGTCGCTGCTGCTTTAAGGATGCAGGTGCGGCTACAGCCCACACATTTCACAAAGACAGAAAAAAGAAGAAGAATATTTTTATTGTTTGTGTAGCACACTTTGAGGGTGTCACCACCCTTTAACAGACAGACGCACGCTTGTCGCTGCTGTTTTAAGGATGCAGGTGCGGCTACAGCCCACACATTTCACAAAGAGAAAAAAAATAATTTTTTTATTGTTTGTGTAGCACACTTTGAGGGTTACACCACCCTTTAACAGACAGACGCACGCTTGTCACTGCTGCTTTGAGGATGCAAGTGCGGCTACAGCCCACACATTTCACAAAGATGGAAAAAAAAAGAAGAATATTTTTATTGTTTGTGGAACGCACTTTGAGGGTTACACCACCCTTTAACAGACAGACGCATGCTTGTCGCTGCTGCTTTGAGGATGCAGGTGGAATCTAGATGGGATTTGGAACCGGGGACACACTACCTCCATCAATTGTCTAAATCCCACTGCACTAATGGTGGATACCGGATGCACGTCTAACACCAACATAGCAGTCAAGGCCTCAGTTATACGTTTTGCTTCAGGATGACTGCTGTCGTACTTCATCCTCATCGCTAGGGACTGTTGGAGGGTCAATTGTTTAGTAAAAGTAGTGATGTTCCTACATCCTCTCTGGGATGATGAACAACTCCCAGCAGCAGCAACAGCACTAGGAGGAAGTGGTTCTTGATCAATCCCTATTTTATTTTTATCAGAGAAAGATTGGTCCTCCATTTATGTTATATTGATATGTACGTGCTGCTAAGGCGCACACAAACACAGAAAATATTTTTTTATTTTTGCTGGACAGTAGTGCACTTTGTGGGTTACACCACCCTTTAAGAAATGAGCCAGCCGGCTCTTTACTTATGGGACACAGGCGCACGCTTGGTGCTGCTCCATTGTTGATGCATGTGCAGCCACAGTGCACACAATTCACAAACACAGAAAATATTTTTTTATTTGGTTTGGAGTGTACTTTCGGGGGTTACAGCACCCTTTAACGGTCAAGCCAGCCGGCCCTTTACTTATGACACAGGCGCACGCTTGGCACTACTTTGTTGATGCACGTGCGGCTACTGCGCACACAATTCACAAACACAGAAAATAATTTTTTTTTTGGTTTGGACTGGAGTGTACTTTTGGGGGTTACAGCACCCTTAACGGTCAAGCCAGCCAGCCCTTTACTTATGACACAGGCGCACGCTTGGCACTACATTGTTGATGCACGTGCGGCTACTGCGCACACAATTCACAAACACAGAAAATAATTTTTTTTTTGGTTTGGACTGGAGTGTACTTTTGGGGGTTACAGCACCCATAACGGTCAAGCCAGCCGGCCTTTTACTTATGACACAGGCACACGCTTGGCACTACTTTGTTGATGCACGTGCTGCTACTGCGCACACAATTCACAAACACAGAAAATATTTTTTTATTTGGTTTGGAGTGTACTTTCGGGGGTTACAGCACCCTTTAACGGTCAAGCCAGCTGGCCCTTTACTTATGACACAGGCGCACGCTTGGCACTACTTTGTTGATGCACGTGCGGCTACTGCGCACAGAATTCACAAACACAGAAAATAATTTTTTTTGGGGTTTGGACTGGAGTGTACTTTGGGGGTTACAGCACCCTTTAACGGTCAAGCCAGACGGCCCTTTACTTATGACACAGGCGCACGCTTGGCACTACTTTGTTGATGCACGTGCGGCTACTGCGCACACAATTCACAAACACAGAAAATATTTTTTTTTTGGTTTGGACTGGAGTGTACTTTCGGGGGTTACAGCACCCTTAACGGTCAAGCCAGCCGGCCCTTTACTTATGACACAGGCGCACGCTTGGCACTACTTTGTTGATGCATGAGCAGCTACTGCGCACACAATTCACAAACACAGAAAATAATTTTTTTTTTGGTTTGGACTGGAGTGTACTTTTGGGGGTTACAGCACCCATAACGGTCAAGCCAGCCGGCCTTTTACTAATGACACAGGCGCACGCTTGGCACTACTTTGTTGATGCACGTGCTGCTACTGCGCACACAATTCACAAACACAGAAAATAATTTTTTTTTTGGTTTGGACTGGAGTGTACTTTCGGGGGATACAGCACCCTTAACGGTCAAGCCAGCCGGCCCTTTACTTATGACACAGGTGCACGCTTGGCATTACTTTGTTGATGAACGTGCGGCTACTGCGCACACAATTCACAAACACAGAAAATTATTTTTTTTTTTAATTGGACTGGAGTGTACTTTCGGAGGTTACAGCACCCTTTAACGGTCAAGCCAGCTGGCCCTTTACTTATGACACAGGCACACGCTTGGCATTACTTTGTTGATGAACGTGCGGCTACTGCGCACACAATTCACAAACACAGAAAATAATATTTTTTGGTGTTTGGACTGGAGTGTACTTTGGGGGTTACTGCACCCTTTAACGGTCAAGCCAGACGGACCTTTACTTATGACACAGGCGCACACTTGGCACTACTTTGTTGATGCACGTGCGTCTACTGCGCACACAATTCACAAACAGAGAAAATAATTTTTTTTTTGGTTTGGACTGGAGTGTATTTTCGGGGGTTACAGCACCCTTTAACGGTCAAGCCAGCCGGCCCTTTACTTATGACACAGGCGCACTCTTGGCACTACTTTGTTGATGCACGTGCGGCTACTGCACACACAATTCACAAACACAGAAAATATTATTTTTTTGTGTTTGGACTGGAGTGTACTTTGGGGGTTACTGCACCCTTTAACGGTCAAGCCAGACGGACCTTTACTTATGACACAGGCGCACACTTGGCACTACTTTGTTGATGCACGTGCGTCTACTGCGCACACAATTCACAAACAGAGAAAATAATTTTTTTTTGGTTTGGACTGGAGTGTATTTTCGGGGGTTACAGCACCCTTTAACGGTCAAGCCAGCCGGCCCTTTACTTATGACACAGGCGCACTCTTGGCACTACTTTGTTGATGCACGTGCGGCTACTGCACACACAATTCACAAACACAGAAAATAATATTTTTTTGGGTTTGGACTGGAGAATACTTTGGGGGTTACAGCACCCTTTAACGGTCAAGCCAGCTGGCCCTTTACTTATGACATAGGCGCACGCTTGGCACTACTTTGTTGATGCACGTGCGGCTACTGCGCACACAATTCACAAACACAGAAAATAATTTTTTTTTTGGTTTGGACTGGAGTGTACTTTCGGGGGTTACAGCACCCTTTAACGGTCAAGCCAGCCGGCCCTTTACTTATGACACAGGCGCACGCTTGGCACTACTTTGTTGATGCACGTGCGGCTACTGCACACACAATTCACAAACACAGAAAATAATATTTTTTGGGGTTTGGACTGGAGTGTACTTTGGGGGTTACAGCACCCTTTAACGGTCAAGCCAGCTGGCCCTTTACTTATGACATAGGCGCACGCTTGGCACTACTTTGTTGATGCACGTGCGGCTACTGCGCACACAATTCACAAACACAGAAAATATTTTTTTTTTTGGTTTGGACTGGAGTGTACTTTCGGGGGTTACAGCACCCTTTAACGGTCAAGCCAGCCGGCCCTTTACTTATGACACAGGTGCACGCTTGGCACTACTTTGTTGATGCACGTGCGGCTACTGCGCACACAATTCACAAACACAGAAAATGTATTATTTTTTTAGCACTTGGGGGGAGCACCCCTGATGGACAGAGCACCCCCTGGACAACACTACAGCACCCCTTTAGGACTGGGACACTGCACAGGACTTTGGAGTGGACACAGCCCCTATGGAGAACTGACTGCACAACACAGTCCAGCCAGCCCCTATGGACTTTGAAGTAGTGGACACAGCCCCTATTAACAACAGCAGCACAGCACAACACAGCCAGCCCCTATGGACTTTGAAGTAGTGGACAACAGCAGCACTACACTACACTACACTACACAGCCCTAACTCCCACCCTCCCTCTTCACTGTCCACAGCCGAGTGAGAAAATGGCGCCGACGCGGGTACCTTATATAGGATCCAAAACCCGCAAGACTCGGAAGGCGGGATGATGACGTTTTGCCTCGATTTCAGATCCGAGTCAGGCGGGAAAAGTCAAGCCTGACTCGGATCGGACTCGGATCGGGGGAGCTCGGGGGGGTTCGGATTTCAGAAATCTGAACCCGCTCTCCCCTAATATATATATATATATATAATACTAGTGGGGCCCGGCAATCACTATATAATAAATACTTAGCTGGGTGCCTGCACAAAAATTGAACAGTCTTACATTAGTTGCAGCACTCCTGGCCCAGACAATAATCCAGGGTAGCGGTGTATGGTAGTCAATGTTTCAAAGCTTTATTGGTGCTTTTTCATCTGGACAGCCATCCTGGGGATAGTTGTCCTGATGAAAAAGCACCATTAAAGCTTTCAAATGTTGACTTCCATACACTGCTACCCTGGATCATTGTCTTGGTCAGGAGTGCCGCAACTATTTTAAGACTGGAAATATATATATATATATATATATATATATAAGAATCCAGAGGTGCGGCACTCTCGTAAATAATATTACCACTCATGTGTTCTGTGAATCAACGTTTCGGTATTTTAATATACCATCTTCAGGATTATGAAAAGAGACAATACATGCTTACCTTATATACATGTTGCACCCTGTGAGAAAACTGCGCTGGAAGTGGGACCATGCACCCGGCCGGCGGCAGTCATTGATGACGTCATCGCGCAATGTGCAATGACACGAACATTGTGCCCATCACCATGGAGACATTAATAACAAAGCCACATAGTGGAAGACGCTGGAAGAAAAGTAATACATATTAAGAAGCGGGACATAGAAAAACTTGACTGAAACCACATTATCATGTGGCAAAAGATCAAACTAATCCCATGGGGCATATTACCTACAGCTCATGGGCTGTGCTATGGGCTCGGCGGTGGCACCTGCCTACGCAAATAACTACATGTTTGATGTCGAGCATGAGGTGTTCTTCTCTGATTTGTTTGTGTCATCACAAATTACTTTTTATACCAGATTTATAGACGACGTGTTTATAATTTGGTCAGGCAATGATAGTTCCTTCATGGACATCATTAATACACATAATGAAACATCTAGTCCCGTAAAATTCACTGTCAGAATGAGTCAAGAATATATTGATTTTTTGGACGTGTTAATTACTAAAAAAGGTCAATCATTATGTACCTCGGTTCACTTTACGTACCCGATTCACAGAACACATGAGTGGTAATATTCTTTACGAGAGTGCCGCACCTCTGGATTCTTATGCTATATTTGTGAGGACACCTCGGCCTGTTGACTGTGTTGTTTGGAGTGCCGGACCTGGCGTATTCTGTATTTATAGGATGCACGTATTGGCTCCTATTGTCAAGGCACCCAGCATTTTTATCTATATCCATTTTTCACTCTGAGGATTGATTCTGCTTTTTATGTCACATGGGTGTTGGTCAGTTGAACAAAACTTACATATATGTGGAACATTTACGGATTGCTGTGATTATAATTATGACATTCCAAATTTCTACTGAAAAAGTTTGTTGATGACGTGATCTGATACTTAGTAAACATGGCTGAGAAGCACAGTGTGGATCAAGATTTGCCGTTTAATCCTCTATTATTTCCTGTGGGCGATATCTTCAGCTATTCCGAATCGGATGCTGAGAGCATATTGGAAAAAGAGTGTTTACTTGAACAAACAGAGGCTTTACCTATTGAATTCATTTATAGAGATCTTCTGAAGCTGAGGAAAAGGGAAGTTGATTTTCAGCTTCATGGGATCTCTTTAAGCGATTACTTCAGAGCTAAAATGATACCTAGGGGTTTTAGAATGAATAACTGTCCTACTATAGGACGATATGACCCCCAGTTCTGTAAAAAGTGGATCGCAATTTTGAATAAATGTTCATTTGACCTGATGTTATTAGTTATTGAACAATCAAAAAAAGAATTAATGGTTGATAAAGGAAAAATTGCTGATTTTGAGGATAAACAATTGCCTATTTTGTCTTCTGATGGTGACACAGATTGGCTAGGCAAGTTAAATAATCAGGTCGCCATATACAAACGTGATCTGTTACAGTTCAAAAAAGAAAAACTAAGTAAAGTCCAAATGGACTATGAGCAACACAATGTGTATCAATGGCTGAGCGGTGCTAAACAAAACACTCAGAGACGTCCCATTTTTCGTAAGAGATACCCTAAGTCTAGAATAGATACGGATTCATCACAAGAAGGAGTGAGCACTGCCAGTGATACTGAACCAACTTCTGATAGAAGTATCCCTTTAGGGACAGCAACCAGATCCAAAGCCATAAGTACAACAGGTGTCTCACAAGACGAGGGGGCCAAAATAAAAGGCAGAGCTCGTGGAAGACCACCTCTTCAAAAGAAGAAATAGTCTTGAACTTTTCATCTTATGAATTATCAACATCTGAACATCAACTCTTATGTAAAGGTCTATCGTTTGTTCCAAATGTACCATTTGATGACTTTAAATGGCAAATTGAAAAACATCAATTAAATCGACAATTAAAATTAAAAGAATTCTATAATAAGCCAGAGAACCAGAGGACATTTATTAACGAGTCTATACCAACATCATTACGCAAAATTCAACAACGCTCAAACTTCGAGCCTTACTCCAATAATGCCAGCATTAAAACATATATTCGAATCTTGGAACAGGAGGTATCTAATATACAGAAGAAAAACCACTCGATTCATCCTAATTTGACACCGTCAGAGAGAATGGCCATAAAGACACTATCAGATAACCCAAATCTAATTATCCGCCCAGCTGATAAGGGGGGAGCCATTGTGCTCCAGGATTTATGTGATTATAGAAAAGAGGTTTATCGACAATTGAGTGACGTTAAGACATATTGCAAATTACGGGGCGATCCAACATCAGGGTTCAAGCAGGAACTAAGGAACCTACTCCAAATGGCTCAGGATATGAAAATTATTAATGAGCCTTTATTTAATGCACTTCTCCCGGATTATCCATTGACACCGCTGCTGTATACCTTACCAAAGGTGCATAAGGGCATTGTCCCTCCACCTGGACGCCCAATTATCAGTGCTAGGGGCTCTTTATCTCAGCCCTGCTCTATTTTTTTAGACTCTATTTTGCAGCCATTAATTCAGGATCATGCTAACTTTCTCCTTGACACTAACATGTTCTTGAACAAATTAAATGATGTGGGACCTGTTTCCAGAGATACGTGGATGATCTGTGCGGATGTCACGAGTCTCTATACGGTGATCCCACACAGTGAAGGCTTAAAGGCTTTCAAGAAATTACTGAATGGCTCTGGATTATATGATGAGGGATTTATTGATTTTTGTGTATTATTGCTTGAATTTGTATTATCAAAGAATTACTTCATGTTTGATGGGGCATATTACCTACAGCTCATGGGCTGTGCTATGGGCTCGGCGATGGCACCTGCCTACGCAAATAACTACATGTTTGATGTCGAGCATGAGGTGTTCTTCTCTGATTTGTTTGTGTCATCACAAATTACTTTTTATACCAGATTTATAGACGACGTGTTTATAATTTGGTCAGGCAATGATAGTTCGTTCATGGACATTATTAATACACATAATGAAACATCTAGTCCCATAAAATTCACTGTCAGAATGAGTCAAGAATATATTGATTTTTTGGACGTGTTAATTACTAAAAAAGGTCAATCATTATGTACCTCGGTTCACTTTAAATCTTCTGATAGAAATACAATGCTTCACATGAATAGTTGTCATCCAAAGAATCTAAAATTTGGTCTTCCTTATTCCCAAATGTTGAGTATAAGGAGGATTAACAGTGAAGTAGAGAGGGCTGATGCTCAAATTGATGCTCTTATTCAGAAATTTGTTGAACGAGGTTACCATAGTGATTGATTGAAAGAGGTCAAGGATAAAGTTATGACCATGGATAGACGGGAATTATTAAAAAAGAGAAATAGAGAAACATCTAAGAGGAAGTGTGTTCCCTGGGTTAACCAGTATAATACTTTATCACCAGCGATTAAAGAGGTGGTTAAAAATAACTGGCCTATTATTAAATCTGATGAATCTATGGGCCTATCTAACATGGACATCATGCCTTGCTGCTCCAGAGGGAGAAATTTGCGTGATATTCTAGTTAGATCTGACATCACTAATCATAATATAGTATCGGCCAAAAGCCACTTTTTATCTAATAAAAAAACTGGATGTTTTAAGTGTACCTGTGTTACATGTAGGTACTTAATACCAGGTAACACGTTTAACCACCCCCACACTGGTAAGAAATTTCATATTTTGCATCAGTTGACTTGTAACAGTACATATGTCGTGTACAAGATTGTCTGTCCTTGCGGCTTGTCTTTTATTGGGAAGACCCAATGTAAATTTAAGGAGCGCATGGCAATGCATCGCTCAAGCATTAGAGCTGCATTAGCATGCGGTACGAGCGAACAACCTGTCGCTCATCATTTTGCAGAACTAAAGCATAGTTTGGCAAGCCTGCGTTATCGGATAATTGATCATGTCCCACAATCTGTTAGGGGTGGCGATAGGAATCGCCGATTAATTCAATGTGAAGCAAGGTGGATCCACCGACTCGATGTAATTGCTCCCCGAGGTCTAAATGAATCAATGTCCTTATCCTGTTTCTGAATTAGTGCTTACTTATTAATGATCTCTTTTATATGGGGTGCTTTAGAGATTTCTTTGCGTAATGTTTCTCTCATACGATCATATTTGAATTCCCTTTATTTGATCCCTGTTTATTAATCAGCTCCCATTATGGGATTAGTTTGATCTTTTGCCACATGATAATGTGGTTTCAGTCATGTTTTTCTATGTCCCGCTTCTTAATATGTATTACTTTTCTTCCAGCGTCTTCCGCTATGTGGCTTTGTTATTAATGTCTCCATGGTGATGGGCACAATGTTCGTGTCATCGCGCATTGCGCGATGACGTCATCAATGACTGCCGCCGGCCGGGTGCATGGTCCCGCTTCCAGCGCAGTTTTCTCACAGGGTGCAACATGTATATAAGGTAAGCATGTATTGTCTCTTTTCATAATCCTGAAGATGGTATATTAAAATACCGAAACGTTGATTCACAGAACACATGAGTGGTAATATTCTTTACGAGAGTGCCGCACCTCTGGATTCTTAAGCTATATTTGTGAGGGCACCTCGGCCAGTTGACTGTGTTGTTTGGAGTGCCGGACCTGGCGTATTCTATATATATATATATATATATATATATATATATATTTCCAAAAAGGACGGCACTCAGTAGACTTCTTAGTAATTTAAAACGGTCCTTTAATAGTCTGACGTTTCGGGGTAACCCCCCTTCCTCTGGGACAGCAGTACATACAATACATACACAATACAAAGACATAAATACCCTTAATGATCATGATATGAACGAGCTCACCTGTGTACCAACGTGCGCGATCACTCCCGGCTAAGCGCCCAGACCAACTCTGGCCGCTACTCATGACTTCACCCGCCCGCTATCCAAGCTGGCTAAGTGCTCCCATGTGGAGCAGTATACTCTGATCTCATGACTCACAACCATACAAGTCATCAGCGCACGCCAGTAAACACTGCGAGCACAATCGGTTGCCTAGCAGCCAATGTCAACAATACAATTAAAAACGAAAAATATTTGTTTAAAAAACAAAAATAAACATCCTATCCAATATCCAAGAAGCTGTACCTCAATCCTGAAGCTGTTTATATATATATATATATATATATATATATATAGTATAATATAATTTATACTACTAACACAAAAGGATTACAAAGAAACAGAAACATGTGGATCAAAGAAAACACTGTAAACCCAGGGTTTCATTTAACCCTTTTGGGTAAATAGTATCCAAAGTGTAAATCCACTTGCTTTCCTTCTGCATAAGGATTTTATTTCTATTACCCCCTCTCAATAAGGGTGGCCCATGATCAATTATAATTGTTCTTAAAGAAGCTACCCCATGTTTTAATTGTACAAAATGACGAGCAACCGGTTGCTCACTACAACCGCTGTGTGACCTGTAGGTCATTGATAGATGGCAATTCTTTTTGTCACCCCCATACAGGAAAAAGATTTAAAATTAATTATGCCTTGACTTGTTCCTCCACCTATGTTATATATTTACTTACATGCCCTTGTGGCTTGACATACATGTGAAAAACTCAACGCCAGTTCAAATAGCGAATGGCGTTACACCGCTCGGCGATACGACAGGCCATTGAGAGCGGTTGTAGTGAGCAACCGGTTTCTCATCATTTTGTACAATTAAAACATGGGGTAGCTTCTTTAAGAACAATTATAATTGATCATGTGCCACCCTTATTGAGAGGGGGTAATAGAAACAAAATCCTCATGCAGAAGGAATGCAAGTGGACTTAAGGCCCCCACACACCAGAAAGATATCGTCCCAACTAGCCAACTAGTTGGCTGGTTGGAATGACAATTGTCTAGTGTGTGGGAGCAAACGATAGTCAGCCGTTTGCTCCCACACGCTAAAAAACGGCCAAAAACGGTCGTTCCAACTAGTTGGAGAAAATCAAACATGTTTGATTTTCACCAACTATCGTTCTAGTGTAGGGGGAACACTCCCCCCAACTGAATGATAAGTAGCCGGACACTGGCCAGCAGTGTCCGCCTACTTCTCCACCATGCACCTTCCAGCCTGGGATCCCTGTCAGCGGCAGTGAGCATCAGTGTTGCAGCTGGATCTGTCCTGCAGCGCTGCTGCTGAATGTCAGTCAGGTACCTGTCTGTCACACTAGTTTCACCGCCCGTCCCTCCCCGCCCGGGACGACCCTGCCCCTGCGATCATGGTACCCCCCCGGATTACCACACACTCGCAATTGCACCTTCCTCACTCCCTCCCTCGCACACCTGCGATCGTGGCAGCCTTCTTCCTCCCCCCGGAAATACCAAACACCCGCGATCTCGGAACCTTCCTCCCTTCCCTTCCAGACCCCAGCCATCGTGGCACCCACCTCTCCCCCTCAAACTCCCCTCCCCGTGACTACCGCACATCCGCAATCGCAGAAGTTTTCTCTCTCCCCCCAGGACTACTGCACACCCGTGATCGCGGCATACCCCCTCCTCTTCCCCCCCACAGACCACCGCACACAGCGATCGAGACCCCCCTCCACCCATCGGTGCCACCACACCCTGCAATCCCGTCCCCCCTCTCACTTTCCTCATGGAGTCTGATACCTGTCTGGTCCATATTGTCATTGTGTGTGCATTCATATATATATGCATATATTTACAGTCGTATATGTGTATACAAGTATACATACATGTATATGTGTATGTATACGTATATATGTGGGTATATACATGTTCATAAACACATGTATATATACTAGGGGTGAGCGGGTTCGGATTTCTGAAATCTGAACCCCCCCGAGCCCCCCCGATCTGAGTCAGGCTCGACTTTTCCCGCCTGTCTTTGATCTGAAATCGAGGCAAAACGTCATCATCCCGCCTTCCGAGTCTCGCGGGTTTTGGAACCTATATAAGGTACCCGCGTTGGCGCCATTTTCTCACTCAGCTGTGGACAGTGAAGAGGGAAGGTGGGAGTTAGGGCTGGCTGGGCTGTGTAGTGTAGTGTAGTGTAGTGTAGTGCTGTGTAGTGTTGTGCTGTGCTGTGCTGCGCTGTGCTGCTGTTGTCCACTACTTCAAAGTCCATAGGGGCTGGCTGTTTTGTGCTGTGCTGCTGTTGTTAATAGGGGCTGTGTCCACTACTTCAAAGTCCATAGGGGCTGGCTGGACTGTGTTGTGCAGACAGTTGTCCATAGGGGCTGTGTCCACTCCAAAGTCCTGAGCAGTGTCCCAGTCCTAAAGGGGTGCTGTAGTGTTGTCCAGGGGGTGCTCTGTCCATCAGGGGTGCTCCCCCCAAGTGCTAAAAAAATAATATTTTTTGTGTGTTTGTGAATTGTGTGCGCAGTAGCCGCACGTGCATCAACAAAGTAGTGCCAAGCGTGCGCCTGTGTCATAAGTAAAGGGCCGGCTGGCTTGACCGTTAAAGGGTGCTGTAACCCCCAAAGTACACTCCAGTCCAAACCAAAAAAATATATATTTTCTGTGTTTGTGAATTGTGTGCGCAGTGGCCGCACGTGCATCAACAAACTAGTGCCAAGCGTGCGCCTGTGTCATAAGTAAAGGGCCGGCTGGCTTGACAGTTAAAGGGTGCTGTAACCCCCAAAGTACACTCCAGTCCAAACCAAAAAAATATATATTTTCTGTGTTTGTGAATTGTGTGCGCAGTAGCCGCACGTGCATCAGCAAAGGAGTGCCAAGCGTGCGCCTGTGTCATAAGTAAAGGGCCAGCTGGCTTGACCATTAAAGGGTGCTGTAACCCCCATAGTACACTCCAGTCCAAACCAAAAAAAAAAATATTTTCTGTGTTTGTGAATTGTGTGCGCAGTAGCCGCAAGTGCATCAACAAAGTAGTGCCAAGCGTGCGCCTGTGTCATAAGTAAAGGGCCGGCTGGCTTGACCGTTAAAGGGTGCTGTAACCCCCAAAGTACACTCCAGTCCAAACCAAAAAAAAAATTATTTTCTGTGTTTGTGAATTGTGTGCGCAGTAGCCGCACGTGCATCAACAAAGTAGTGCCAAGCGTGCGCCTGTGTCATAAGTAAAGGGCCGGCTGGCTTGACCGTTAAAGGGTGCTGTAACCCCCAAAGTACACTCCAGTCCAAACCAAAAAAAAAATTATTTTCTGTGTTTGTGAATTGTGTGCGCACTGGCGACACGTGCATCAACAAAGTAGTGCCAAGCGTGCGCCTGTGTCATAAGTAAAGGGCCGGCTGGCTTGACTGTTAAAGGGTGCTGTAACCCCCAAAGTACACTCCAGTCCAAACCAAAAAAATATATATTTTCTGTGTTTGTGAATTGTGTGCGCAGTAGCGGCACGTGCATCAACAAAGTAGTGCCAAGCGTGCGCCTGTGTCATAAGTAAAGGGCCGGCTGGATTGACCGTTAAAGGGTGCTGTAACCCCCAAAGTACACTCCAGTCCAAACCAAAAAAATATATATTTTCTGTGTTTGTGAATTGTGTGTGCAGTAGCTGCACGTGCATCAGCAAAGGAGTGCCAAGCGTGCGCCTGTGTCATAAGTAAAGGGCCAGCTGGCTTGACCATTAAAGGGTGCTGTAACCCCCATAGTACACTCCAGTCCAAACCAAAAAAATATATATTTTCTGTGTTTGTGAATTGTGTGCGCAGTAGCCGCAAGTGCATCAACAAAGTAGTGCCAAGCGTGCGCCTGTGTCATAAGTAAAGGGCCGGCTGGCTTGACCGTTAAAGGGTGCTGTAACCCCCAAAGTACACTCCAGTCCAAACCAAAAAAAAAATATTTTCTGTGTTTGTGAATTGTGTGCGCAGTAGCCGCACGTGCATCAACAAAGTAGTGCCAAGCGTGCGCCTGTGTCATAAGTAAAGGGCCGGCTGGCTTGACCATTAAAGGGTGCTGTAACACCCAAAGTACACTCCAGTTCAAACCAAAAAAAAAATTATTTTCTGTGTTTGCGAATTGTGTGCGCAGTAGCCGCACGTGCATCAACAAAGTAATGCCAAGTGTGCGCCTGTGTCATAAGTAAAGGGCCGGCTGGCTTGACCGTTAAAGGGTGCTGTAACCCCCAAAGTACACTCCAGTCTAAACCAAAAAAAAAATTATTTTCTGTGTTTGTGAATTGTGTGCGCAGTAGCCGCACGTGCATCAACAAAGTAGTGCCAATCGTGCGCCTGTGACATAAGTAAAGGGCCGGCTGGCTTGACTGTTAAAGGGTGCTGTAACCCCCAAAGTACACTCCAGTCCAAACCAAAAAAAAAATTATTTTCTGTGTTTGTGAATTGTGTGCGCAGTGGCAGCACGTGCATCAACAAAGTAGTGCCAAGCGTGCACCTGTTTCATAAGCAAAGGGCCGGCTGGCTTGACCATTAAAGGGTGCTGTAACCCCCAAAGTACACTCCAGTCCAAACCATAAAATATATATTTTCTGTGTTTGTGAATTGTGTGCGCTGTAGCCGCACGTGCATCAACAAAGTAATGCCAAGCGTGCGCCTGTGTCATAAGTAAAGGGCTGGCTGGCTTGACCGTTAAAGGGTGCTGTAACCCCCAAAGTACACTCCAGTCCAAACCAAAAAAATATATATTTTCTGTGTTTGTGAATTGTGTGCGCAGTAGCCGCACGTGCATCAACAAAGTAGTGCCAAGCATGCGCCTGTGTCATAAGTAAAGGGCCAGCTGGCTTGACCATTAAAGGGTGCTGTAACCCCCAAAGTACACTCCAGTCCAAACCAAAAAAAAAATTATTTTCTGTGTTTGTGAATTGTGTGCGCAGTAGCCGCACGTGCATCAACAAATTAGTGCCAAGCGTGCGCCTGTGTCATAAGTAAAGGGCCGGATGGCTTGACCATTAAAGGGTGCTGTAACCCCCAAAGTACACTCCAGTCCAAACAAAAAAAAAAAATATTTTCTGTGTTTGTGAATTGTGTGCGCAGTAGCCGCATGTGCATCAACAAAGGAGCAGCGCCAAGCGTGCGCCTGTGTCCCATAAGTAAAGAGCTGGCTGGCTCATTTCTTAAAGGCTGGTGTAACCCACAAAGTGCACTACTCTCCAGCAAAAATAAAGAAATATTTTCTGTGTTTAGCCGCACGTATATATCAAATCGATATAACATAAATGGAGGACCAAACTTTCTCCGATAAAAATAAAATAGAGAAAGATCAAGAACCACTTCCTCCTAGTGCTGAAGCTGCTGCCACTAGTCATGATATAGACGATAACATGCCATCAACGTCGTCTGCCAAGGCCGATGCCCAATGTCATAAAAGAGGCACATACAATCCCAAATGACAAAGTTCAGGAAATGACCTTGAAAAAAACATTTAAATCAGCTGAAGAGAAACGTAAACTTGCCAATATGCCATTGACGACACGGAGTGGCAAGGAACGGCTAAGGTCGATCCCTAGTATGTTCATGACTAGTTGTTCAGCTTCACATGATGATGGAAGCCCTCCTCCCACTAAAAAAATCAAAAGAGTTAAGCTGGCAAAAGCACAGCGAAGAACTGTGCTTTCTAAGAAGATATCACAAATCCCCAAGGAGAGTCCAAGTGTGGTGGTGGTTGCGATGCCTGACCTTCCCAGCACTGGACGGGAAGAGGTGGCTCTTTCCACCATTTGCACGCCCCCTGCAAGTGCTGAAAGGAGCACCCACAGTCCACTTGCTGATATGCAAATTGAAGATGTCACTGTTGAAGTACAACAGGATGAGGATACTGGTGTAGCTGGCGCTGAGGAGGAAGTTGGTGAGGAGGATTCTGATGGTGATGTGGTTTGTTTAAATCAGGCTCCGGGGGAGACAGTTGTTGTCCGTGGGATGAAAAAGCCCATCACGGTCATGCCTGAGCAGAAGACCAAACATTCCACCTCTTTGGTCTGGCAATATTTCTATCCAAATCCGGACAACAACTGTCTTGCCATATGTACCTTATGTAAAGGTGGAATAAGTAGGGGTAGGGACGTTAACCACCTAGGAACATCCTCCCTTATAAGGCACCTGCAGCGCGTTCATAATAAGTTACTGTCAAGTTCAGAAACTTTGGCTAAGACCGTAAGCAGTCCAGGGACACCTAAATCCCGTTGTCCTGTTGTATCCAAGCGCCTGAAAACCACACCGTCAACTCCCTCCTCGTCAATTTCCTCCTTAGTCAGGATCGGAAGTAGTCCTGCGGGCCATGTCACTGGCATGACTGACTCTCCTATCCCGGATTCCTCCAGAGGATCCTGCATTGCTACGCCTCCTGCTGCCGCTGCTGCTGTTGCTGCTGCTGGGAGTCATTCATCATCCCAGAGAGGAAGTAGGAACACCACTACTTTTACTAAACAATTGACCCTCCAACAGTCCTTAGCGAGGAGGATGAAGTATGACAGCAGTCATCCTGAAGCAAAATGTAAAACTGAGGCCTTGACTGCTATGTTGGTGTTAGACATGCATCCGGTATCCACCATTAGTGCAGTGGGATTTAGACAATTGCTGGAGGTAGTGTGTCCCCGGTTCCAAATCCCATCTAGATTCCACTTCACTAGGCTGGCGATACCGAGACTGTACAGAAACTACAGAAAAAGTGTCCTCAGTGTCCTGAAAAATGCCGTTGTACCCAATGTCCACTTAACCACGGACATGTGGACAAGTGGAACAGGGCAGACTAAGGACTATATGACTGTGACAGCCCACTGGGTAGATGTATCACCTTACGCAGCAACAGCAGCAGCGTCACCAGTCGCAGCATCTCAGAAACGCCAGCTCGTTCCAAGGCAGGCTATGCTGTGTATCACCGGTTTCAGTAAGAGGTACACCGCCGACAACCTCTTAGAGAAACTGAGGGAAATCATCGCCCAGTGGCTTACCCCACTTAGACTCTCCTGGGGATTTGTGATATCTGACAACGCCACCAATATTGTGCGGGCATTACATCTGGGCAAATTCCAGCACGTCCCATGTTTTGCTCACACAATAAACTTGGTGGTGCAGAATTTTCTGAAAAGCGACAGGGGCGTGCAGGAGACGCTTTGGGTAGCCCGAAAAATTTCAGGCCACTTTCGCCATTCAGCGACTGCGTGCCGAAGACTGGAGTGCCAGCAAACACTCTTGAACCTGCCCCGCCATCACCTGAAGCAAGAGGTTGTGACGCGGTGGAACTCAACCCTCTATATGCTTCAGAGGATGGAGGAGCAGCAAAAGGCCATTCAAGCCTATACATCCACCTGTGACATAGGCAAAGGAGGGGGTATGCACCTGACTCAAGCGCAGTGGAGAATGATTTCCGTGTTGTGCAACGTTCTCCAGCCCTTCGAACTTGCCACACGTGAAGTCAGTTCAGACACTGCCAGCTTGAGTCAGGTCATTCCCCTCATCAGGCTTTTGCAGAAGCAGTTGGAGAAAGTGAAGGAGGAGCTAAGACGGATTCCGCTCAGCATGTGGGACTTGTGGATGAAGCCCTTCATTCGCTTTGCCAGGATTCCAGGGTGGTCAATCTGTTGAAATCAGACCACTACATTTTGGCCACCGTGCTCGATCCTAGGTTTAAAGCCTATGTGGTGTCTCTCTTTCCGGCCGACACAAGCCTGCAGAGGTGCAAAGACCTGCTGGTGAAAACACTGTCAGCTGAAGCGGAACGTGACACGTCAACAGCTCCTTCTTCATTTTCTCCAGCAACTGGGGCTGCCAGGAAAAAACTTAGGTATCCTAAGCAACCCGCTGGCGGTGATGCAGGGCAGGCAGGACCAAGTTTGGATATCTGGTCCGGACTGAAGGACCTGGCAACAATTTCTGACATGTCTACTGTCACTGCATATGATACTGTCACCATTGACAGAATGGTGGAGGATTACATCGGTGACAGCATCCAAGTAGGCATGTCAGACAGTCCATACCTGTACTGGCAGGAAAAATAGGCAATTTGGAGGCCCCTATACAAACTGGCTCTATTTTACCTGAGTTGCCCCCCCTCCAGTGTGTACTCCGAAAGAGTGTTTAGTGCAGCCGGGAACCTTGTCAGCGAAAGGCGTAGGAGGTTGCTTCCATAGAATGTGGAGAAGATGATGTTCATCAAAATGAATTATCAGCTCTTCCAGGAAGACCAGCCTCCAGAACGTACAGAAAGACCTGTGGTGGTGGATTCAAGTGGGGACGAGTTAATACTTTGTGAGGATGAGGATGTACACACTGAAGAGGGTGAGGAATCGGTGGATGAGGAGGATGAGGATGACATCTTGCCTCCGTAGAGCCAGTTTGTGCAGGGACACATTAATTGCCAGCTTGTTTTGTGGGGGCCCAAACGAACCAATCATTTCAGCCACAGTTGTGTGGCAGACCCTGGCGCTGAAATGATTGGTTAGTTAAAGTGTGCATGTCCTGTTTATACAACATAAGGGTGTGTGGGAGGGCCCAAGGACAATTCCATCTTGCACCTCTTTTTTTTCTTTGCATTATGTACAGTTTGTGGCCTAGTTTTTCAAACTGCCATCCTGTCTGCCACTGCAGTATCACGCCTAGATGGGTCACGTGTTTGTGCTGCCCACTCGTGTCGCTTAGCATAGTCATCCAGCTACCTCGGTGCAACCTTTTGGACATAAAAACACTATTGTGAGGTGTGAGGTGTTCAGAATAGACTGGAAATGAGTGGAAATTAAGGTTATTGAGGTTAATAATAGCATAGGAGCAGAAAAACCTACAAATTCTGTGATTTTAGCTGTTTTTATGCTTTTTTTCAAAAAAATACAGATCCAAAACACAAAACCCAGAACCCAAAACACGGAAGGGTGGTTTTGGCAAAACCAATCCAGATCCAAAACTCGAAGAAAGATCCAGATCCAAAACCAAAACACAAAACACGAAAAGTGGCCGGTGCACACCCCTAATATATACATATGTGTATAGGTATATATACATGTGTGTGTGTGTGTATATATGTATGTATGTATGTATGTGTGTGTAATCATGTATATGTATATACACACAAACACACACAATGGCAGCACTCAGAATAATAATCGGAATGGAATTGAAATGCCGGTGGCTGAAGTCCCGACAGCAGATGGCCGACGGAGGAGATCCCGGCTGGGGTAGTTAAGTATACTAACCCTCCCCCTAAGTCTCCCTTACGGGTGCCTAACCCACCCCCCATGGGTGCATAAACCTAACCCCCCCACACCCTAAACCTAACCCTCCTGGGGGGTGCCTAACCCCAACCCCCCTCCCCTAGCCTAACCCTAATCTTCCCCAGGGGGGGTGCCTAACCCCAACCTTGAGTTACCTTTGTGGTTTTCACCATTGACTTCAATGGTGAGAACCGTTCACTGACTGAGAGGCGGTGGGCTCACGTCTCTCAGCCAATGAACGCTCACCGGCGGGGTTTCCATGGTGAAATCCTGCCACTAAGCTCTCATTCGGGAAGTACCGTTCCTATAGAACGGTACTTCATTTCGTGGCTCCGCCAATTCTGTTTTTTTTTGCCAAGTCCCTGGATGCCTACTTTGGAATGAAGAGGACCGAACTTCACATAGGAGACGGCGAGTATATTTTTTTTCACAGGTCCCCTATGGATAGTCTACTGGACAAGTGAACCGATGCTACAGGGATACACAGGTGAGTATGAGTACATGTGTGAGTGCATGTATGTTTAATAAACTTATACTTTGCACGGTGTGTGTGTCCTGTGCTTATTTTAATATTACTTTTGTAGTGGAACTACAGGTACCAATGGGCCCGTAATGCCCCGAATGCTGGTACATGTGGTTCTCCAAGTACCAGCATGCAGGTGAGGCTTGCTGGGACCTCCAGTTCCACAGCATAATACAATATTAGTTAATCTATTTTTTACTCACACTATACACAATCAACCCGGCACCAACCATCCAGGGGTTCAGCTTTTGCTGCACATAATGTCCTGGAGTGCTGGGGAGCTGCCAGGGAAATTTCAAGGGAAATCGCACACGATATCGTATTGTGACCACATCGCCTAGTGTGTAGGCACCTTAAGTCCCCACGGTGGTTCCTAATCCTAACCCCCCCCCCATCCTCATGCTAAGTGTTGTACTTACCTGGCAGGAGGACGTTCGGTTCGGCGTTCCGGCGTCGGGATTAACATAGGCGTCGGTATTTCGATGTCTCTGTTAAATCCCATGTCAGGATTCCGCAGTTGGAGTTGAGACCGCCGGTCTCATAACTACATCCCTATGGATCATATGTATGTATATATATATATATATATATATTTGCAATGCAATCTGGGTGCCATATTAGCGCTCATGATCGCATTGCAGGATGTGATCATACCACCCGGATGTATGAAGTTCCACCTTCAGAGACAGCGGTCACTTCACTACAGTGCTTGGATCCTGCGCAGGTGCGGTCTGCAGACCACGCATGCACTGCGGCCATTGCCAAGGGAGGGTTTCTATGGAACCCTCTTATGGACTGATTTGTGATGTGTAGCCCCTAGGATACAGCGGCTTACGCCATCTTCAGATGGCTTAAGGTGCGCGCATCAAGGTCCAGAATGTTTTCCATTCTGGAACTTAATAAATCTGTCAGCACTGCATCCCCTATAGAAACTAATGGGGGTTGCATTGCCAACGGAAATGGAGGGATAGCAACAGATATCGGAGAATACTTAATATTTGCGGCTATCCCCCGAAAACGGGTGTTTTCTGGGAATACAGTGCAAATATTGAATGATAAATGGGCCCCTATATATTTTATGACCATCTGACTTCTACTGCATCCGGCCACCGTCCTCCCAACCATCGCGGCTCCGTATCCGCCGATCCATCCAAACTCTCCTCCCATCATTCGGCACTGTCCAGTGTCATATATATGTATGTATGTATGTATATGTGTGTGTGTGTGTATATATATATAATTGATACAATTTTTATATATATTTATATATATATATATAAACACACACAGATATATGTTTGTTCAATATAATTATTCAAAACGTGCAGGAGTAGGCAGGCAGTCTCCGCCTACTTCTGTGACATCACAAGTTGGACAGAAGTTGGCTGGTCTGATAAAAAAAAGTTGGCAGGTTGGCTGGTTGGATGAACAGTTGGTTAGATGTGTGGGGAAGCGTTTTAGTTGGACAGACAAGTTGGACGGTTGGTCAGTTGCTTGGTTGGAGGAAAGTTGGTCTGATGTGTGGCCAGCTTTACACTTTGGATGCTATTTACCCAAAAGGGTTAAATGAAACCCTGGGTTTACAGTGTTTTCTTTGATGCACAGGTTTCCATTTCTTTGTAATCCTTTTGTGTTAGTAGTATTAATTATATTATACTTTTTTTATATATATATATATATATATATATATAAACAGTCAGGTCCATAAATATTGGGACATTGACATAATTTTCAGATTTTGGCCTCTATTCACCACCACAATGGCTTTGAAATGAAACAAACAAGATGTGATTTAACTGCAGACTTTCAGATTTAATTTGAGGGTAATCACATCCAAATCAGGTGAACAGTGTAGGAATTACAACGGTTTCTCTATGTGCCTCCCACTTTTTAAGGGGCAAAAAGTAATGGGACAAACTAAACAATCCTAAATCTAACTTTCACTTTGTAATACTTTGTTGCAAATCCTTTGCAGGCAATTACAGCCTGAAGTCTGGAACGCATAGACATCACCAGACGCTGGGTTTGATCCCTGGTGATGCTCTGCCAGGCCTCTACTGCAAATGTCTTCAGTTCCTGCTTGTTCTTGTGGCATTTTCACTTCAGTTTTGTTTTCATCAAGTGAAATGCATGCTCAATCGGATTCAGGTCAGGGGATTGACTTGGCCATTGAATAACATTCCACATTTTAGCCTTAAAAAACTCTTTTTTTGCTTTTGCAGTATGCTTCGGGTTATTGTCCATCTGCACTTTGAAGCGCTGTCCAATGAGTTCTGAAGCATTTGACTGAATAGGAGCATATAATATTGCCCGAAACACTTCAGAATTCATTCTGCTGCTTTTGTCAGCAGTCACATCATCAATAAATACAAGGGAACCAGTTCCATTGGCAGCCATACATGCCCACGCCATGACATTACCACCACCATGCTTCACTGATGAGGTGGTATGTTTTGGATCATGAGCAGTTCCTTTCCTTCTCTTCTCTTCCCATCACTGTGGTACAAGTTGATCGTTGTCTCATCTGTCCATAGGATATTGTTCCAGAACTGTAATGGCTTTTTTAGATGTTTGGCATACTCTAATCTGGTCTTCCTGTTTTTGTGGCTCACCAATGGTTTACATCTTGTGGTGAACCCTCTATATTCACTCTTGTGAAGTCTTCTCTTGAATGTTGACTTTGAAACATATACATCTACCTCCTGGAGAGTGTTCCTGATTTGGCCAACTGTTGTGAAGGGGTTTTTCTTCACCAGGGAAATAATTATTTTGTCATCCACCACAGTTGTTTTCCATGGTCTTCCGTGTCTTTTGGTGTTGCTGAGCTCTCCGGTGCATTCATTCTTTTTAAGAATGTTGCCAACACTTGATTTGGCCACACCTAATGTTTTTACTATCTCTCTGATGGGTTTGTTTTGATTTTTCAGCCTAATGATGGCTTGCTTCACTGATGGTGACAGCTCTTTGGATCTCATATTGAGAGTTGACAGCAACTGATTCCAAATGCAAATGTCACACCTAGAATCTACTCCAGACCTTTTACCTGCTTAATTGATAATGAAATAATGAGGGAATAGCCCACACCTGTCCATGAAATAGCTTTTGAGTTGATAGTCCCATTACTTTTGGCCCCTTTAAAAGTGGGAGGCACATATTGAAACTGTTGTAATTCCTACACAGTTCACCCAATTTGGATGTAATTACCCTCAAATTAAATCTGAAAGTCTGCAGTTAAAGCACATCTTGTTTGTTTCATTTCAAAACCATTGTGGTGGTGAATAGAGGCCAAAATCTAAAAATTCTGTCAATGTCCCAATATTTATGGACCTGACTGTATATATATATATATATATATATATATATATATATATATATAAAACAGCTTTAGGATTGAGGTACAGCTTCTTGGATATTGGATAGGATGTTTATTTGTGTTTTTTAAATAAATATTTTTGATTTTTAATTGTATTGTTGACATTGACTGCTAGGCAACCGATTGTGCTTGCAGTTTTTACCGGCATGGACTGATGACTTGTATGGTTGTTAGTCATGTGATCAGAGTATACTGCTCCACGTGGGTGCACTTAGCCGGCTTGGATTGCGGGCGGGTGACATCATGTGTAGCGGCCAGAGTTGGTCTGGGCGCTTTGCCGGGGGTGATCGTGCACGTTGTTACACAGGTGAGCTCGTTCATATCATGATCATTAAGGGTATTTATGTCTGTGTATTGTGTATGTATTGTGTGTACTGATGTCCCAGAGGAAGGGGGGTTACCCCAAAACATATTTTTATATATATTTCTTTATATATATAATTCCTTTCTATAACAATTTTTTTTTGAGCTTTGTGTATTTGGGTCATTAAGTATATTTAATGCTGGGTATTAAAGGACCATTTTAAATTACTAAGAAGTCTACTGAGTGCCGTCCTTTTTGGAAATATATGTGGGAGTGTGACCAACTCACAGGAAAGGCACCTTAGCAATTACTCTCTACCCCGTTGGTGAGTGCCGGGTCTTTTTTTACTTTGTATATATATATATATATATATATATATATATATATATATATATAAACACAAAATGATATGTGCACTCATGGTTTTCAAGTAACTCTTCTTTGGAAGTGGCACTCAGGTCATACCATCATAATAATGACAGCAGGCTACATGGGTTCCAATGATTCAATGCTTTTACTGCATTTTCCTCAGGGATACAAACAAGTAATACAATATAACTGACCTAATATCTCCAATTCACCCACATCTGATTGCACATGTCGATGACATCATCTTGTGTGTCCACCACCCAGATCTGTCAATCACTTTCTACAAGTAACAAATATCACATATTAAAAATACATCTAAAAACATTACATGACAAAATAGTTTCAAACATATCGCAATAGTAATAATATATGCATATATCAATATCATAAGAATATGGCACTTATAAATGAAGCACAGCCCTGTTTATCCAGTTTCATTGTAACAACATATAGTATGAGATGTATCCACTACTACATGAGTCTTGATTAGCAGCCAAGTATTATATTCATAAAGGCAAACAAGAGAGAATAATTGGCTACAAGAAACAACTAAGTCCCAATGACTAAATTAACCCTTTAGGTGCTAGTGTAACCAATCTGTGGATCCACTGCACCACATGTTGCATAAGAATTTTGGATTGATCACCCCCTCTTACAGGGGGAGGTATGTGATCTATAATATGGTACTGTAGCACAGATAGATTGTGGCATGCTACTTGTTGCTCACTACAACTGTTATTCAAAGCAGAGCGTATAGCTGAATGATGCAGCACCATATGCTCTTTGAATTGTCATTAAATTTTAGCTACATAACTAAGCCCGCAAGGGTAAGTAATTAGGTATATCACAAACTTAATAGTATAATTAAGAAAATGGCTAATAATGTTTCTTCTACCAGACAGTGGGTACATGTGATTAGATAATGGCAAGTTATACAGTTAGGGCACCTATAGCAGCCTTTTTTCATAGTCATAGATCTATACTGTGTAATATCTTCCCTAATGCTGGCCATACATGCTGCAATTATCGGGACAATCCGCCCGATATCGGCGGATCGCCCGCGATAATTGTAGCGTGGGGGGGGGCAACCGAGGGTTAAATATTGCTCGGTCGGGCATGCTGGATAGTCCAGCATGCCTGTCCGATGCAATATTTCCTGGGAAACTGTTGGCCGCATCGGGCAGTGTATGCCCAGCACAGCCGACAGACAGACATTTCCTGTGTTCCTTCCTACGGAAGGAACAGGGAAATGTCTCCTCCCCCGGGGGTGGAGCGCAGATGTCGGGCTATACACTGTGAGATTTCTCTCACAGTGAATGCCGCGGACATCTGCGGCTGGCAGCTGGCCAGATAAAATGTCTGTCGGTCTGACAGACATTTTATCTGGCAGTGTATGCCCAGCATTACTAATATATCCCTCAAATTGCGTTGCTGGGAATAACTAGGCATTATTGTGGCTTGTTGCAGGTTCTCCCTGCAAAATGGGCCACAGTTTGTTAACCTTACTTTGGACTTTATGACTAGAATGATGGTACTGGTTGATCACTGTTGTTTTTTTAGGAGATCCTCACGTTTTAAATTGAGGACTTTATTTTTAGTCTTTAGGAGGAAATCTAAATTATATCCCCTTACTGTAAACTTATCAACCATGTTGTCTTACAGTTCATTAGCTTTTCCTTGGTTACTGCATATTCGTATAACATGTAACATCTGGAAAAAGTGTATGCCCATTTCTAAAGATCTGGGGTGAAAACTTTTCACATGTAGTACAGTATTCCTGTCTGTGTCTTTAATATGCACCGATATCTCCAGTACAGAACCAGTATTGATAAATTCTACATCTAGAAAATTTACTCGTGTGGGGTTCATAGAGTATGTGAATTTCACTGGGCTGCTGCTGTTATTATGGCTTTCCAATTCCCTCTCAAGTTGTTGCTCAGTTCCAATCTATATTACAAACAGATCATCAATAAACCGGGTGTAATAATAAATATTATTGGAAACAGCCGGATCTGTAAATAAGATATTTTCCTTCATAATCATATAGCTGTTGGCATACGTTGGGGCCATATTAGACCCCATAGCATATCCAGACAACTGAAGGTAGTACCTACCATCAAAATATAAGCATTATGTGTTGGAATTAATTCTAGCAATGATATGACAACCCTAGGGTCATGACATTATTGGGGTTGTCAGAAATAAGTCTCCTAACATCTTCTAGACCCTCAGCATGAGGGATCACCATATACAAGCTAAATACATCTATAACACACAACAATGCTGTTTCAGGTAAGTTCTTAAATTGCTCTAAGGAGCTAATTTAGACTCGCTTGTTAGATGCATTCACTCGCACCCAGTGTATGCAAATCCAGCGCATGCCCAGCAAGGCAGGTGATAGCATGGCAAGGCATTAGCATGTCCACTATGTCTTAATGTGTGATCACTTTGTGTATGAAGATGCCCACCAGCCATTCATAAGACACCCACTTGCGCACATCATCTCCTGGAAGTGCATGAAACCATTGGTACATCAAACACCATGGGATGCGATCACAGCGCTTGAGGTTTACTATACCCTGCTGCAAGCACTGTGATCACTTCAGTGTGAAAGACAACCAAGTGACGTGTACTATGATGCTGCCTTTTAATTACGCACACCACTGAAACGGCGTTGAGATGATCAGGCATGCCTGCATTCGCAACTCCACTCCCCCATTTCTAGTGGCCAGCTCCTGTTACCACCTACAAATGACTTCTCCTGTCAATAACTCTGCTGGGCTGTCTACGCGCCGCTAGCAAATGCTTCCCGATCTCTTGCACTGTTTCGCGCACGTGCACGGCGATGCATGCGCAGATTGCGAAAATCAGTCAGCTATGAGCAAATGCATCCTAGCGAGTGGGTCTGAATCAGCTCCCAAATTCACAAGGAAGTTAATAGTATCAAGCAAAAAATGATTGTGCTTTTGAACCCACGGCTGCAACAGTGAATCTATATAAATGGCTTCATTATGGAACATTGGGTACACTAGCACCGAGAGGGTTAAATTAATCATTGGGATTTAGCTTTTTTTGTAGCCAGTTATTCTCTTTTGTTTGCCTTTCTGGCTATAATACTTGGCTGCTAGTCAAGAATCATGTAGTAGTGGATACATCTCATACTACATGTTGTTACATTGAACCTGGATAAACAGGGAGGTGCTTTATTTATAAGTGCCATATTATTTGGTTATTGATACATGTACATATTATTACTATGGCAAGATGTTTTAAACTATTTTGTCATGTAATGTTTTTAGATGTATTTTCAATACTTGATATTGTTACTTGTAGCAAGTAATTGACAGATCTGGTTGGTGGGCAAACAAGATGATGTCATCCACATGCACGATCAGCTGTGGGTGACCGGAAGCTGTGAAAGATGCACGAGTTGTTTGGGGATATAGGTTCAGTTATATTTTATTACTTCATTCTATCCCTGAGGAAAATTCAGTAAAAGCATTGAAATGTTGGAATCCATGTAGCCTGCTGTCATTACTATGATAATATGACCCGAGTGCTGCTTCCAAAGAGGACTGTATATATATATATATATATATATATATATATATATATATATATATATATATTAGGGGTGAGCGGGTTCGGATTTCTGAAATCCGAACCCCCCGAGCCCTCCCGATCCGAGGCCGATCCGAGTCAGGCTCGACTTTTCCCGCCTGACTCGGATCTGAAATCGAGGCAAAACGACATCATCTCACCTTCCGGGTCTCGCGGGTTTTGGATCCTATATAAGGTACCCACGTCGGCGCCATTTTCTCACTCGGCTGTGGACAGTGAAGAGGGAGGGTGGGAGTTAGGGCTGGCTGGGCTGTGTAGTGTAGTGTAGTGCTGTGTAGTGTTGTGCTGTGCTGTGCTGCGCTGTGCTGCTGTTGTCCATGGGGCTGTGTCCACTCCTTTAAAGTCCATAGGGGCTGGCTGGACTGTGTTGAGCAGTCAGTTGTCCATAGGGGCTGTGTCCATTCCAAAGTCCTGTGCAGTGTCCCAGTCCTAAAGGGGTGCTGTAGTGTTGTCCAGGGGGTGCTCTGTCCATCAGGGGAGCTCCCCCCTAGTGCAAAAAAAATTTTTTTTTCTGTGTTTGTGAATTGTGTGCACTGTGGCTGCACGTGCATCAACAAAGGAGCAGCGCCAAGCGTGCGCCTGTGTCCCATAAGTAAAAGGCCGGCTGGCTTGTCCGTTAAAGGGTGCTGTAACCCCCAAAGGTCACTCCACACAAAATAAAAATATATATTTTTTGGTGTTTGTGAATTGTGTGCGCAGTAGCCACACGTGCATCAACAAAGTAGTGCCAAGCGTGCGCCTATGTCCCATAAATAAAGGGCTGGCTGGATTGACCACTAAAGGGTACTGTAACCCCCAAAGGGCACTCCATACAAAATAAAAAAATGTTTTCTGTGTTTGTGAATTGTGTGCACTGTGGCTGCACGTGCATCAACAAAGGAGCAGCGCCAAGCGTGCGCCTGTGTCCCATAAGTAAAAGGCCGGCTGGCTTGTCCATTAAAGGGTGCTGTAACCCCCAAAGGGCACTCCAAACAAAATAAAAATATATATTTTTTTGTGTTTGGGAATTGTGTGCGCAGTAGCCGCACGTGCATCAACAAAGTAGTGCCAATCGTGCACCTGTGTCCCATAAATAAATGGATTGACCACTAAAGGGTACTGTAACCCCCGAAGGGCACTCCATACAAAATAAAAAAATGTTTTCTGTGTTTGTGAATTGTGTGCACTGTGGCTGCACGTGCATCAACGAAGGAGCAGCGCCAAGCGTGCGCCTGTGTCCCATAAGTAAAAGGCTGGCTGGCTTGTCTGTTAAAGGGTGCTGTAACCCACAAAGGGCACTCCAAACAAAATTAAAAAAAATAAAAAATAGTGTTTTTGAATTGTGTGCGCAGTAGCCGCACATGCATCAACAAAGTAGTGCCAAGCGTGCACCTGTGTCCCATAAATAAATGGCCGGCTGGATTGACCGATAAAGGGTGCTGTAACCCCCAAAGGGCACTCCAAACAAAATAAAAAAAATTTTTCTGTGTTTGTGAATTTTGTGGGCTGTAGCTGCACGTGCATCAACAAAGGAGCAGCACCAAGCATGCGCCTGTGTCCCATAAGTAAAGGGCCGGCTGGCTCATTTCTTAAAGGGTGGTGTAACCCACAAAGTGCACTAGTCTCCAACAAAAATAAAAAATAATTTTCTGTGTTTGTGTGCGCCTTAGCCGCACGTATATATCAATATAACATATATGGAGGACCAAACTTTCTCCGATAAAAATAAAATAGGGAAAGATCAAGAACCACTTCCTCCTAGTGCTGAAGCTGCTGCCACTAGTCATGACATAGACGATAACATGCCATCAACGTTGTCTGCCATGGCCGATGCCCAATGTCATAGTAGAGGGCACATACAATCCCAAATGACAAAGTTCAGGAAAATGACTTTGAAAAAAACATTTAAATCATCTGAAGAGAAACATAAACTTGCCAATATGCCATTTACGACATGGAGAGGCAAGGAACGGCTAAGGTCTTTCCCTATGTTCATGACTAGTGGTTCAGCTTCACATGACAATGGATGCCCTCCTCCCGCTAAAAAAATCAAACAAGTTAAGCTGGCAAAAGCACAGTGAAGAACTGTGTGTTCTAAGAAGATATCACAAATCCCCAAGGAGAGTCCAAGTGTGGTGGCGGTTGCGATACCTGACCTTCCCAGCACTGGACGGGAAGAGGTGGCTCTTTCCACCATTTGAACGCCCCTTGCAAGTGCTGAATGGAGCACCAACAGTCCACTTGCTGATATGCAAATTGAAGATGTCAATGTTGAAGTACAACAGGATGAGGATACTGGTGTAGCTGGCACTGAGGAGGAAGTTGGCGAGGAAGATTTTGATGGTGTTGTAGTTTGTTTAAATCAGGCTTCGGTGGAGACAGTTGTTGTCCGTGGGATGAAAAAGCCCATCACGGTCATGCCTGGGCAGAAGACCAAACATTCCACCTCTTTGGTCTGGCAATATTTCTATCCAAATCTGGACAACAACTGTCTTACCATATGTACCATATGTAAAGGTGAAATAAGTAGGGGTAGGGACGTTAACCACCTAGGAACATCCTCCCTTATATGGCACTTGCAGCGCGTTCATAAAAAGTTTCTGTCAAGTTCAGAAACTTTGGCTAAGACCGTAAGCAGTCCAGGGACACCTAAATCCCTTTTTCCTGTTTTATGTAAGGAATCGGTGGATGAGGAGGATGAGGACGATATCTTGCCTCCGTAGAGCCAGTTTGTGCAGGGACACATTAATTGCCAGCTTGTTTTGTGGGGCCCAAACGAACCAATCATTTCAGCCACAGTCATGTGGCAGACCCTGGCGCTGAAATGATTGGCTGTCTGGATAGGCGGTCCGTTGTGGTGTATGCAACCAGGTTCATGGCTGGCGGTACTCATGTGGGCGTGGTATGTTGGAGGTGTGGGATGACGTGGCTGGGATGAGAGCCCGTCCTAGACAGAGATCGGGCGGATGCAATTTGCTTATGCTCGTTGTCTAGGTAATGGTGACTCACCCTGGGAACGCCCCCTCTATCCAGCGTCTGATGCCTGACACGTGGGTGCTAGCGGTGGCTGGTTGACGTCACTCGGATGCGACTCTGAACCGGACGCGGGAACATGTGATTCCACTGAGGTGAGGTGTATGTATATATATGTGCTGTTTGTATTGCATCTGTGACCTTGATGATGGAGCAAGCAATAAATGGCTCCGAAACGTCGGTAGCATACCCCTGTGTTGAGACGCATTTTTCTACCTGAGTGCCGCCAATGTGGATTGTGTATATATATATATATATATATATATATAATCATACTGGGTCACTGTACATTACACAGCAGCCTTGGTAGCTTTTTAACACACATATTACCCCTATTCTACTGTAAAACCATGGACGCTTATTACGTAATTTTATTATTCAATAAACATTCCGATGTAAAAAGGGATTAATGTAGTGAATGTCCCTAAGTATTAAACTTAAATAGGCTTGCTGAGTATCACTGCTGTTATTGGTAAATTGTAGGAATACCGCATGTTCAATCTATTCACAGGTCACTTCAAAATGTTCTTTCTAATTTGTTTTTGACATTCGGTGCTGCAAAATCCCATTGAACATGGTTAATGGATCCTTTCTACTTAAGCAAGATGCTTTTTTTTGATAGCCCTTGAAATCATCCTGCATCTTGCATTATCTTTTGGAACAGAAAATAAATAGGTTATATCAGGATTATGAATCTTGGGATCTTTAAACTTTTACTTCTGTCAGCATGAAAATGGCAATATGTTTTTGAAAAATAGAACGCTTTCTTAAAACGACAGCTTAAAAATACACCTCCATGGAACATAATCATTTGCAGTTTAACAGCATTTTAACATCCATTGCTGCAGTAAAACAGTTTAAACCACTTCTTCCAGCAGAACATATAATAGAAATCTTTATTTCTGCAATTCAATGTTTCATATAAAACTGTGAAAACTCCCTGCACAATTACTTTTTCTTATCGGTCATTTCAGTCACAGTTTACCTAGATAAAAAAGTACAGATGTGCCCAGCTAGTTTGTTGCTCATGGTGCGCCATTCAGGCCTCTGTGTACTGTGGTATTCTTCAACGAAGGATATGCTACGGCATGTAATACAGTGCTTAACCGCTGGGTGGTGAGTGCTCACTGTTGTAATTTGTACTGAATACCATACTGTTAAATTAGATGGATATCACATTCACGCACTGTACAGTGTTTGCATGTTCGCACAACCAAACTTTTTAATATCACATAAGCTATTAGAACAGAAGGCAAATCAGTACACAGCAGTACTGTACATTACTGTACAGTTGTGAGTTGCCGTGTTGTTATGACGGTATAATCGATACTGTAGATTAATGAGATGCACGCACAGCTTTCAATGAGATGGGATAAATTATTCTCTAATGGTGGGGTACTGTGTGTATATGTACTAGTATAATATTTTGAAAGGATGACACATTTTTTTTTTATTAAATACAGCAGTGGGTGGGTGGAGTGCACACGGTTGAGCCCGCTATGTGTGGTTCTTAATATAGCTGGCTTATGGGCTAGAGATTAGGTGATTACTTTGCAACAGTGCTTTTCCTGGGTTTGAGCCCTGGAAAATAATATATTTTTTTTGGCACTGTTGGTTCTAGACACTATAGTGAAACTAGTAGTGGGCTGTTTAAAAGTGAGGCACAATGGGATCTCTTGTGCATGCCCAATGGAAAGGTTGCAATGGGATCTCTGGTGCATGCCTAGTGGAGTCGCTCTATAAGCCATGTAGCACCATGCCATGGCGTATGGAAGATCATTGCACTGCACATGCCCAGTTGTTTGTATTACATACTGACTGTGCGGTTAAAGTTGCACACCTGCACCACTGTCAGCGCTGTCCCAGACTTCAACACTATAGTGATTTCATGACTTCAGAAACTGGTAGTGAGTGGGCTCTGTTTGAGAGGGAGGTCTCTGTATAACACAGAGGCCCTCATTCAGAGGCAGTCGCAAGAAGCAATCGCTCGTTCTGAATAAGGGCTGCTGCTTCTATCTTTTAGTGCGGCCTCCTGGTCGCTAGCTAAGCTGTGGGTTACCACCCACAGCTTAGCGACTGACCAGGTTGATGGTTGCAATGGTCAAGACCATCGCACCATCGGGGCGACGAGACCCTAAGGTTGCCTCTTGGGAACCGCAAGCCCCAGGAAGCTTACTGCTCTGATCAAGCAGGAAACTCCCCACGGACATCACTGCTGATGTCAGTGTGGCCTCCCACAAAATGGTAGACATTCCTTAAGGAATGCCTCCATTTGGGAAACCAACCCCCCGCCCCACCTACAAAACGGGCCGAGCTGTCAATCACCATCGACAGCTGACCCTCTTGTAGTGAGCTCCGGAGCAAGAGAGTTTCTTTCTCGCTCCGGGGCTTGCGCACGCAAAACATCAACCCAGTAGCGAGTGCTCAGCACTTGCGACAGGGTCTGAATGAGGTCCTGAGTGTGCGGTTAAAACTGCAAACTTGCGCCAATGTTTGCACATTGGTGCTGTGGTGGCTGTCAGCTCCGGGGGTTTACATTGGGATCTCTGGCGCTTGCCCAGAGGAGGGGTTGCAATGGGATCTCTGCCACATGCCCAGTGGAGCCACTCCATACGCCATGTAGCGCTATGCCACGGCGTATGGAAGATCATAGCCCTGAGCATGCCCAGTTGTCTGTATTACATACTGACTGTGCAGTTGAAGTTGTACACTTGCGCCATTGTCAGCACAGTCCTAGACTTCAGAAGCTGGTTGTGAGTGGGCTTTGTTTGAAAGAGAGGTCTGTATTACAAACTGATTGTGCATTTAAAAACCACAAAATTGTGGCAATAGCATGCCCAGTGGGTCAGGAGTCACACAGCAAAATTGGGATGGCTGTATTACTGTACATACTGACTGTGCGGTTGAAGTTGCACACTTGCACCACTCTCAGTGCTGTCCCAGACTTCACCACTATAGTGATTTCATGACTTCAGAAACTGGTAGTTAGCTCTGGGCCTGACTCAGACCTGGATGCTAAGAAGCGTTCGCTCGTAGCTGCTAATAGTTCACATTGTGCGCATGCGTATGCATCGCAGTGCGCGTGTGCGAGCCAGTCACTGTGATCGGGAATTGTGCGCTCGTAGCACAAAGACTGAAAATTACCTTGAGTGACAGATAGTGTCGTTTGTGGGTGGTAACAGGTGAAGGTGCTTGCGAACTGGGGAGTGGATGTGCGAATGCAGGTGAAACTGGGCATCTAAACGGTGTTTTAGGGGTGTGCATAATTAGCAAACAAGCATCACTGTACACATCACTTGGTTGGATTTTAGATAGCACTGATCGCAGGGTTTGCAGTGGGGTAGGGGCTACCTCAAGTGCTGCGTGCAGGTCTGATGGCTCTTGATGTTATCGATTAATCATACACTTCCTGGAGATGATGTGTGCTATGAATGGTAAGTGGGCATCTTTACACACCTGCGTCCGCTCACTGCCGTCACTCTATAAGACATAGAGGGCGTCCTTACGCCACAAAATGTGATCATGGAATTTGCATACTCGGCCCCTTTTGGCAGCGAGCGATCGTGGCTTAGCATCCAGGTCTGCATCAGGCCCTCTGTTTGAGAGAGAGGTCTCTATATTACAAACTAATTGTGCATTTAAAACTGCAAACTTGCGGCACTGTGGTGGCTGCCAGCTCTGGGACTTGCACATGGGAACTTCAGCACATGCCCAGTGGACCTGCTCTGTAGCTGTGGCATAAGGAGGCTCATACAGTAGTAATGCGCATGCCCAGTGGGTCGGGAGTCACACACAGTGCATCATGTCCCTTCCCCCAAAGCAAACAAGATACTTCCATTACCATAATAAAGGACGCTCTATTAGCCATATACTGTAAGCAGTCAGCTCTGCCCTTGTGTCCTGAAAAGGCTACAAATGGTGACCACTGTCAAGGATACCATCCCCCATCTGCTAGGACAACTAATGTGCCGCTATGAATGTGTCTGTACTGTATATTAAAAGCTGACTGTGTGTTTTAAAGCGGAAACTTGTGATGACCTCGCTGTAATGTGTACAATACAATGTTTAGTGCATTGTGGTTTCATGTAAAATACAGTACAGCTGGGAGGCATAAAGTAGCTCAGAAATGGCAGGTGGTGAGAAGCTGAGGAAAGTCTACTGTACCTCAGTAAACTTGCTTAAGAATATTGAACTTCAAACGGCGGACTATCAAGACCCTCTAACACCACTGGTCCAACTTGATTCTCCAGGAGCCACCTCGGCTCCAAAGGATCAGGAGGTGCCTCCTAATTAGTAAGTACAGTATTCCTATACAATTACAGTAATTACAGTATACAGTACAGTAACAAATACAATGCACTACTGTGACATACACTGTACTGTAGGGTGTTGGATACCTGACAGTGACTGACAGTTGTTACCTTGCACTTACTCACATGACCGACAGAGATTTGATTGACAGGGTCATTAGATTGACATAGAATAAAGGGTGACACACTATTAGTCGACATGGCTTGTTTGTATAGTAAACCTACAGTAACAAAAGGCAAGTTGACCCACCATACTGGATGTGTGCTGATATTGACTGTATTTGGTCAGTTTAAAATATTTTGGCAACATTTCATCCATTGTTATCTATTGCCATGTTGGCAAATACTGTGTGTAAACGCCAAGGTGTGCCTACAGCATAAAAAGTATGCTAACTGCAGCAGGGTGGCAATTCTGGCACCCTGCAAGGCAAAAGCACAGCTTGTAGGGTGGTGACAATGCTGCCCACAGAGCCTCTGTGTCAGGTGGCACCTGTTGAGCATACGGTACCCAGGGCCGTAACTAGGGTACATGGCACCGCAGGGCAGGGGGTGCTGTTCAGGTCTTTCAATTTTCCTATTTATTTTCATTCTCACTAGTAGCATCCTCTTATTTTATCCCCAGCATCTCCTGGCCTCCCCTATCTCTTCCCTTGCCCTTCTCCATGAGACCATGGCCCTTTTCCGGGTGTGTTATCACCCTATTTAAAAAATAGGGGGCTCACCAATGCTCTTTCTGGCACAGGGAACTAATAAGTCTAGTTACAGCTCTGACAGTCCCTTCTGTAATTATACTGTATATTTTTTTACTATACTGTACCATACTTGGCCCAATGCCAGCTTAACAGACTAGTTTTTGTATTACAGTACTGTATACTGTATTTGTGTTATTATTCATGTAGAGACTTTTCGTACAGTAGGATTTTTGGTATAGTCCAATTGTTTACAATTAAACTGTACTGTACAGTACTGTACATTACAGTGTTTTTTTTCCACAGGAAAAGAAAGGTGGCTCTTTCATGGGGCCGTAGCTGCCTTCAGGTGCCCTACAATGCCTCATTAGTACTGTCCTGTACAGGACAGTATATGTATGTTTCGGTGACCTTGTCTTATACTGCCAAAAAAGTGTAATATATTAGTACGCTTAGGCTCCATTTACAGCATTAACATTTGTTAAATTCTTCTATGTCAAAATTACATTATGTTTTTTTTCACAGATCGCCACCACCACCTCCGCCCTTCACCTCCCATGAGCCTGCATCCAGGCCCAGTCACCTTGCCAGGCCGTGTAAGTACTGTACACTACATTGTCTTCTATCTCTCTACTTTTTTTTCCTTTTGACAGTGTCTCTCTCTCCTTCATGTACTCCAAAGACCCATCTCAAACTTCTTCTCTTTACACACTATTTGCGAGTGCTCACTCTGAGCCAGGGTGGGCCATTTTTTTTACCCTGGCCTCCAGGCCACTCGCTAAGCTGTGGGTGTCCACCCACAGCTTTAGCGGGCGGCCTGGCGATGGTCACGTTTACTGCGACCATCGGGCGTGTGACGAGACACTTGTGGTAGGGTCTCATCCAGCACAAGCCCCAGTGAACTTCCTGCTCTAATAGAGCAGGAAGTTCACTTCTGACATCACGTGTGATGTCAGTAGGGCCGCACACAAATGGCAGGCGTTCTCTTTCGGGAATGCCTCCGTTTGTGCAGCCACCCCAACCCACCTTCAAAATGGGGCGAGCTGTCGATCTACATTAACAGCTGCCCCATCTTGTAGCAAAATCACTCGCTCCGGGGCTCGCACATGCTGCGCGTGTGCACTGCCCTGCCATTGACCCGCTTGCGAGCGCTATGCGCTCACGAGCGGGTCTGAATCAAGCCCTTATTCTTTTCTGTACTGTAATTGTTTTCTTTTTTTTTAAATACATACAGTACTGTATACATGTATTACACTTTAACTTACTGCAGCTGATCATCTTTCCACATACAGTGACCTCCCACAATTTAATGACTTATCTACTCCACACCTACAGTAACCCTCTGTGTATGCCACTCTGATGCTTAAATCAATGTCATGACCTTTGGTGTAGCAATGTTTAGACTGTATACTGTACAGTACTTTTCCTGCATTGTCTTTTACTGTACAGTAGCCATTTTATTGTTTTGTTCATTTATGTAGTTTTTTAGGAGCCGGCCAAACCATGTAGCACCGTACCATACAAAGGTAAATACAGCACTGTAATGTGAATGTATTTTTTTTAAAATACAGTCATCCAAGGGAGACCCCCCGAGGGGGTCAGAGCCAGGGATAGGGCCCACTGCCATGCAGACAATGCCTGACAAGAGGTAAAGTACTGTATTTACAGTAGTGAGTGTCAAAATTGTACAATAGTGTAGATTAGTGTTGTAATACTGTACCTTTTTATCCCTCCACAGAGCAACTACGGTAGGTTATTGGCCTCTACAGGCTAACTGTGCACATGGACACAGACCAGTTCTGTGATTTTTATTATCATTAATTTAATTTAATTTTGTTTTATTAAAAGTTGAATTTCTTTACAATGTGTTTTGTCTTTTCTTATGGGATCTGGTTGATGACAGTATACTGTCTACAGTATGTACTGTGACAGCTCCACCAATAATATCCACAGCAATACCCCAGGGGGGCCTGTCTACAGTATTTTGTTAGTCCCAGACACCACAATTTATGATGGAAGGCAGCCCTGCAATAGGTACCATTGTTATGGTGGCAAGATAATTTTTTGGGGGGCAGGACCCAATATATAAAGTTGCATACAGTACCAAATTGTCATTTGATCTGGATTGACACAGTGCAAACAAAACTACACTGATGCACTGCTAGCTGTATACAACAGGTGCGACTGTGGGTTAGAGGTTTGGTTGTCAGCTTGCAAGAGGGGGTGCTGTTTGGGCCTATCAGTTTAACTGACAATTATCATCTTAATTGTAGCTTCCTCTTTTATCCCAAACATCTCCTGGCTGCCCATATCTCTTCCCTGGACCTTCCCCTTGAAGCCATGGCCATTTTCAGGTGCACTATCTTATGTCCCTATTTAACAAATGGAGGGGGAGTGCAAATGCTTTCTCTTGCACAGGGCACCAAAAAGTCTAGTTTCGGCTCTGCTAATACAGTACTACTGTATAGTGATTTCATGACTTTAGAAACTACAGTAGTAGTGGGCTCTGTTTGAAAGACATGTCTCTGGATTATATATCTGTATGATATGTGTCTTAAAGACTTTTTGTTATCATACTGTAGCTGCTTACAACTCGGAACGCACCGAGACTTGGAGCATGGATCCGTGCTGCAAGCATCTTCTGCTATTGCATACGATCTAATATAAAAATAGTTAAACCATGCACGATAGTTCTTACTGTATATCATGTACTGATTTACAGTAAGATTATTTCCTGTTCACTACTGTTTTGGTACTACGTCAAACTCACTACATTATGCACAACAACCCCAACTGTACCTTACAATGACAGATGCACGTGTTGGTTCTCAGATGCACTTAAAGACTCAATTACACACAAACACCAATTTTAAAAATGAATGACAATTCTTTTACTTGAAAATACATACTGTAATATACTGTATGCAGTTAATCACACCTTTTTAATACATTATTTTATATAAGGTGAAAACAAAATGGATTTGCCAATGGTCACTGCATGATGCCAAATAGAAAAAGTAAACAAAAATGATTGTAAGTATTGTTCGGTCAAACACAGTAGTGTACAGTAAATTTACAGTATACAGTATGAATCTACTACAGTATATACATTACTGCAGTTTTTTTTTCAGTAAGTCTTTACTCAACAACTGTATTACACTATGATATTAGCATGCATTTCTAAGAGGGGTGCGGTGTGGTGCCTGCTGCCATGCAGGTGTACTTCCGTAGCTTGCATCGCATCATCACACCTTCAACCCGTATATTGCTCAGATGGTCCTGGAATTCCAAGCTGGACATGGATATGACTACTGTACCTAGGAGGAAGGAGATGACGTGAGAACCATCCTTCCTCAATGCCGACCAATTTGCCCTACCGGACTGAGGACTACACAAAAAGATTTGGGTTTTAAGTTAGAATCATCACTGGCACTTTTGGCCTCAGATCCAGAGTTTCACCTATACTGTACATGCTCGCACACCAGATGCAGACTGAACCTCGCACCAGAGTGCAAGATCCACTGTACGCCCTGAAGAAAGGAGGATAGGCAGATACAAACAGACATTAGTTGTCCTAGTAGATGGGGGATGGTGTCCTTGGCAATGGTTGCCATTCGTAGTCTTTTCAGGACACAAGGGCAGAGCTGACTGCTTACACTTAATGATTTCTAACTTTATCATACATTCTTCTACAGCCCTGATTCCATGTGGAAAACACTGTACTACTATTTAGTGTACCAAATCACCACTTCTGACAGCCAAACATCGGGTAGTGATACAGAGCATGCATTGGAAATCAGACGCATGCGCTGGAAAAGTGACACCTGGTGGGCAAACAGTTGTATTACATGTTATGACTTTTTTCCAGCGCTATGCTATGCTACATTATGAAACTTTCTGTTTGGTGCAACTCATGGTGCGACTCATGGCATAGTGTGTGGCACACCATGCATGGCACGCTACATGACATATGGAGTAACAAACTAGCTGGGCACATCTGTATAAGCAATAATTTTTGTAAGATGAAAAAATATATTGAGAATATTTGCATGTAAAACAATTTGATGTCTATAAGACTGAAATGAGAGGTCACTATATTACAACTGCACCACTCCAGATCTTTGCTGAGCTTTAGCCTTGCCTCTCACAAATGTATACTATCAGTCACCAGAAGGGTATTATAGGAAGGCAGGTGAAAGTCTCATCAGTAGAAGAGGTGTTGATGCTCAACAGCTACATCATCATTAATGGGATGAGCCAATGGCACAGTACAAACAGTGGACATGGAAGAGTATCCCTACAGACAAAAAAAATCAATGTGCATGTGAGAAGGGACAGTTGCCCTGGCAGCAAATCCTGCAGCTGGAGCTGCATAGAACAAGAGAGAGACCCCAGCACTGGACAGAGAAAAACAGCGGTGTATGTCAGCAGCATGTTTAACTATAACATGCACAGATAAGCTTATTCTGTGCAGGCTTCTGTGTGTAATAAAGGCATTAGATCATTAATTTAAATAATAATAATAATGTGGATTCCCCACACCCTGGGCTTCTTGAGCCAGTCCTGGTATAGGAAATACAGGAACAATTTTGTAGGGTCCCCTGTAATTCCATGAACCAGCACCAGACCCCCCTTCCAAGTATACCCCAGGCTTTGACTGAACCTGGGACCATCTGGGTTGATGTGGGTAATAGATTTAAACTAATATTGTCCTTTACAGTAGGACTAGTGATCCCAGCAAAGCACTGGCATTAAGGACTTGCTGGTAGCTATAGACCTATTGCAATGCAAAAATAAATATAATAACAATGCACACATACCAAATGTTTTATTATTTTATTACACATTCACTCACCCCCACTCACACTCACCCCCACTCACACTACACACTTACCTACTCCATGGTGCAGGTCAGTCCTCTTCTCCAGTAGGCATGTTGGGGGTGTGAAAATCAAAAAAACATGCATCCGATCCAAGCAGATCCATTTCCAGATGGGTGTTGAAAAAGGAGATGGACAAAGATGCCACATCAGCAGCAACAACTAAAAGCCACAGCTCACATGCAGGCCTAATCCCCTGGATTCCCAGGGCAGAGAGGGGTTGATGAATTCCCCTAATACCCAGGGAGGGGGATTGGAGCAGTGGGGATGGGAGATAAGGGCAGCAAAAATGGGGCAAAATGACAAAAGTCAAAAAGAAAGGAAGAAAAAGAAAACAAAATGAAAACAGATGGAAAATAGACAAAGAAAAATTTAGAAAAAAACATCAAGTAGATGCAAAAAACATTAAAAAAACAAAGATAATGGCAGGAAAGAAATGACAATTAAAGGTAACAAGTAGTGTATAATCAGAAAATGTTGGGAATTTCAAACAGGAAAAGGAGAGAACCCTCTGGCAATCAATATATTCATCAGTCTTCAAAACCCAACACCCTACATCTGATAGGTCACCTACTGAAGACCAACAGAGCCAGTCAATCATGTCTTATAACCAATAACAAACTACTGTACTTAGCCCTATGCTTTACAATTGCCCACAAACCTAAAGTAGGTCCTTAAATTATCATGTCAATTGCATAATAAACCCAAATTGTGAATATGAAAAGATTACAAATTTGGGGTGACTACAGTGGTCAAATGTAACCAACATGAATCCAAATAGCTAGGTTAGACATACATTACAGACTTTTTTACATATATGAAAGCTTTTGCACTAACTGGTTCTGTATCTGTATTTTTACATTAGTTGGACAAGAGACACACAACATTACTTTATGTTATTGAGGGACCATGATTCTTCCTTTCTGTCTGTGTACGTATCTTGATGCTGCACTGTTACATATTGCCCACACCTCATTTACTCAAAACAATAAGTATCAAGTCACTGCCTAAGAAAGATCATCACATTAAACTTCTGAAATACTCTGTTATGCTATACATATTCTGACAATATTGTCATGATCATCCATACATTTTTATTTTGTCTATATTTAATTTTTTTACAAGGATCCCCAGTACCTCTTTCTCTCTTACCTCTCAAGGTGCATACACACACAACGAGTTTTTGAATGATTATCGATAACGATATCGTTTATTGTTCAATCGTTGAAAAAAATCATTCACTTTCTCAGTTAAAACGATGAACGATTATCGTTCATACGTGTTCACGTTTGTAGTTTGTAGTCTGTAGTTTGTAGTTCAGTCAGACTGACCAACTCAATGATTTTCAGTAAGGGAATATGCAAAAATCGTTTGTAGTTCAAATAATCGTTCATTACACTTTAAAAAATCTGACAGATAATATGACAGAAAATCGTTCATAAAATCGTTGGTAACAAAAACAGCCAGCCCTGTATAGATGTGTCACTCTGTATTTAGGAGGTGAGTACATTTAACTACAATGTAATGATGTGCTAGGCATATATGCTAGTGTAAGGGACCTGCAGAAAAATGGGGTCCCTTGATGCTGGGCTGCAGGCTTAAATGCTTTGATCAAATCATGACAAAATCCCCTTTGTTTTATTTGCTGCACACACATAAATTTGCAGTATATTATTGTTAGCGCCGATAGCAAAAGTTTTTCTGTCGTGTGTGTATGCAGCTTCACACAGGGTATCACAATATTACTAACATGGGCCCTCATTCAGAGCCGCTCGTTAACAGCAGTACGCACGTTGCGTTCCGATGTTGAGAAAGCTCGCATGCATCGGTGTAACACTGCGCATGTGCTTACGGCATATTGCGAGGTTTTTTTGTCTCGTTCGTCAAATTGCATACAGGAAGTGACATGTCAAATGTGATTGACAGAACAGGCCGTTTTTCGGCGTTGACGGGGGTGGAGATGGAAAAACGCAGGTGTGGCGAGGCGTTTTTTGGGCGTACATACATTATCTGATGCGAACGTCAAATGTGTTCGTACCAAGTCATACGTCACTGGATGATCCTCTTTCCGTTCAAACTGCTCACACAGCTTGGGGTCTGGATTACTCGACCACATTGGCGATGGCCTTCTCCTCCGTCCCGGCCCTCCACGATGTTTCATCAATTAATCACGGCTTGTCAGTTAAACAATCATTTGTGTATTGAAAACCAGCTTGTAATGTGTTTTGAAAACAGTTTTTTTGGTTAGCACAAAACTGTACGCAGGTGGAAATCATAGCAGCTAATTTCAGGTTTACACAATCAATTCGCGTACCTTTGTTTGTCTTTTTTTTAGTTTTGATATTTGGTTTTTGTGATATTCTAACAATAATGTCATCATGTTTGTGTGTATTATTCCAATTTGAATTTGTCGGCCGAATTTGCATCCTTATGTAAATTTTAAAGTGTTCCTTAAAGTGCCATTTTTTTTTAAATGCTACTTTTAAGTTTTTGGTTGCTCGTTTTTGCCTTGTGGGCCAGGATTAAATGTAAACCATTTCTAAAATAATGTCAGAATACAATGTCGAACATTTTTTGAAAATTTATTGGAAAAATAAAACAATTTCTGGCACATTTTTGGCCCAAACATTTTTGGAAGTGTTATTCCGACAAAAAATATAATTTGTGCAAATATAAAAGGTATGGAAACTTAAATAAAAAATTAAAAACAATTCACAAGAAAGGAGAGGGAAGTTTTGGCCAGAAAGGAATATGGGGCAAGCACAGAAGGAGTGTGGGAAAAGTAGCAAGTGCTGTCAACGTTTTTTCCCCAGTTTGGCTGGGGGAGGGAGGGCGCCAGACTGGGTCCGGGATGTCATCAGGCTGGCCCGTCCAGAGGCAGATGTTGTGGCCTCTGTACTAGGCACAGGGCTAGGCACATTTGGGGGATTGGCTGATGTTGTGCCAGAGGTGGAGGATCCTGATGTTCCAGCAGGAAGGGAGGTCGGCTCCACCATGTGCTGGCGAACGAGCTGCTCCAGGGCATTGGCGATGCGGATGTTGGCCCTGGTATTTTCCGCCAGGGCCTGACCAATGGTCATGTTGGCCGCAGCATTTTGCTCGAGGGCCTCAGCCACCCGTACCAGACTGGCGTCCATCCTCTGCAGAATCTCCGTATGGAAATCAGATTTAAAATTGAGTTCTGTGAGGAGGGACACTGCCTGCGAGGGGGATTGCCCTGGACTGGCTACTGCAGGGTCCTCAGCCGGATGTACTGGTTCCTCCCCTGCAGAGCCAGCAGAAATTCTGCGGCCAAGGCTCCCCTCTGGAGCAGACTCATCCGCCTGTGTCTCTGTTTGAAAAATGAGAAAAGACTCACATTAGAATCTACATATTGGCACAATAACATTTCAGAGTTGGTGACATCACAATATTTACCTGGGATAACATGAGGAGCCGCAAAGTCTGGCATGTCCGTATCCATGTTGGACACGCCAAACACCTCCACAGCCTGCACACACCCCTGTGCGAGCTGTTCTAAATCATTCAACTCCAATTACACAGGGGTGGGACCCCCACCTGTCCCCCATGCATGCCTTGCCCTGTCCGCCATTTTTTGTTTCAGGCGATATTTGAAGTCTTGCCATCTGTGGGTGAAAAAGGAACCATTAATCTGTTTTTTTGGGGGGTTTTGGTTTTAGGGGGGTCAAGTTTTTACTTACCGCCGTTTGACATCCCGAGCTAGACGGATATAATCACCCACCCTATTGACAGCACTGGCTATCTCCTCCCACATTTTCCACTTCTGGCTTATACCCATATTCCTGTCTGCCTGTGGCAGGATGTCCACACACTTCTGTACCAAAACCTCCATCTCCTTTCTTGTGAATTGTGGCTGCCTTTTTTTTTTCCCTGCTTTGGCCGGAATACTGGGCCCAGCAGCCTCTTCCATGTCATCCTCCTCACCTATTTGTTTAAACGTTGAGAAATTTAAGCTTGACAACTTTCCCTATATTATGTTTCAAAATAATCCTTGTTTGGAAATGCATGAAATACTTACCGGCAGACTCTTGGCCATTGTTTCCCTGGTCTGTAGCCATTTCTCCGAACAAGAAATACACCAGAATTTTATTTTTGGGTCGTGACATATTTATACATGCGCCCTTATTTTTCGTCCGCATCATTCATTGTGCGTGCGTTCCTATGATCCCTCCTTAATTTGTGCGGGAAAATAAACACTATTTATTGCTTGGGGCGTCTCGAGTCGAGGTGGCGGTTGTTGGTTGTTGGAGGTTACGTTGGTCGGAGTGGATTGTTGGCGGGATTTGGATTTGGTGTTGTTTGGAGTGGTTTTTGGTTTGTCTTGTTGGAGTTTTATTTTCCGTTTGCTTTTTTTGCTGTTGTTGTTTTCTTTGTCGTGGTTTTTTTGGTAAGTTTTTGCCCGTCTTACTTTTGTTCACTTTGTATCTCCTTCTTTTTGTGAAGTTTTGCTCGTTAATTTCTTGTCAAATCTCCTTTGTTAGGTTTCTTTTGGCTCTGCCCCAACGACCTTTTTATCCGGTGACTTATATATCCTCTATTGGTAAGTTTATATTTCCCTTGTTTATTAAATGGTCATGTTTTTGCTAATGCAACTTTGTTTGACCTTACACTTGTAAACTTTGGTTTTGTGATTCCGAAATGTATGAAGTAATTTGTTAATTTTTATCTGTGTATTTGTTGCCTTGTATTTGCGAATGAATTAGCGCATTTTTATCTGTTTTTGTGTTGCCTTGTATTTGCAAATTAATTAGCGCATTTTTATCTGCTTATGTGTTGCCTTGTATTTGCAAATTAATTAGCGCATTTTTATCTGCTTATGTGTTGCCTTGTATTTGCGAATTAATTAGCGCATTTTTATCTGCTTATGTGTTGACTTGTATTTGCAAATTAATTAGCGCATTTTTATCTGCTTATGTGTTGCCTTGTATTTGCGAATTAATTAGTGCATTTTTATCTGCTTATTTTGTACCGTGAAATTGGTTGAGATTTCCCTTTAGCAAATTTTCTAAACATTTGGGCCCAAATTGAGGGAGTCTGCGCACTGTCATTTTGCTCTTTGCCCAAATGTGTGTTTCTCCCCTTTTCTGTTTTGTCTTGCACCCAATTTAGATTACTAAATGCCCACCCTAAATTGTTGCATTGTTTATTTGTTATTATTTATAGGTTGGTAAAATCATGACAATACCCCGGCATGTAAGCATCATTGGATTGTATCGTCAAGCTAAGTAATTTTTCAATTATTTTTGGGCAAAAAAACCTTACATTCAATTCTTGCAATTTCAGGTTGATCTTGGTCGGATTGTTCTGGCCATGCTCCCGGAATCCGACCAACCTCAATCTCGTCCCAGGCATAGGCATCATAGGCGTGCAAGGCCCCAGATATATCGCACACGTGTCACCCTTTTTGGAATGCCCGATGATGAGGTGTTAAGACGCTACTGTCTTCCGCCCCAAATCATCATAGACACTCTCTCATTAATAGAGAGTGATCTTGAGCGGCAAATTTACAGTCCAACAGCAATACCACCACTTACGCAATTTATGGCGGTGTTACATTTCTGTGCCTCAGGATCGTTTCAAACAACGGTGGGAATAGTGGCGGGAATCTCACAATCCTCCTTTTCCCGGATCCTGAGGGCAGTGATGGAGGCCCTTTTCAAGCACCTCCATCATTTTATTAAAATTCCTTTGGATATGGGTGCCCTTAGTGTGGCCAAGGCCAATTTTTACCAAATAGCTGGCTTCCCACACATCATAGGGGTTGTGGATGGTACTCACATACCACTTCAGCCTCCAGCACGGCTGGAGGCCATATTTCACAACCGGAAACACTATCACTCCCTGAATATAATGGTGGTATGTGATGCCTCCCTCCAGATCCTGTCCCTGAATTCAAAATTACCCGTAAGTGCACATGACTCATTCGTCATCCGGCAATCAGGGATATGGCACAAATTAAACAACCTACAAGCTGGTGATGCATGGCTTCTGGGTAAGTGGAGACCTTTAGTACATAACAATGTTAAGCTTGATACACAGTGATCCTGATGTTGTTACTTCTTTTTCACAGGAGACAGTGGCTACCCTTGCACACCCTGGCTGCTCACTCCTTATTTGGCTCCCACACCAGGGCCACAGAGTAATTTTAATGCTGCTCTTACAGCCACCAGGCAAGTGGTGGAGTGCTGTATCGGCCTTTTAAAAGGCTGATTCAGATGCCTCCACTGCTCAGGTGGCGAGCGCATGTATTTGCCGGATATGGTTTTGAAAATTGTGGTCCTGTGTGGGATATTTCACAACATCACCATAAGGAGTGGTGTCCCAATGCAGCCAGAGGATGCCTTGCCTGAGGATGGCCCCCCCGAGGTTGGTCGGAGGTCAGTATGTGGGGGGGCCATACGCGATGATGTGGTGGCCAGATATTTTAGGTAATTATTTGCAACACAAAAGTGTTTAGACACAATGTGGTAAGGATTTTTTGAGAACATCTAATTAATTTGTTTTTTGTTTCCCATCTTCTGTTTGATTTCATAATCTTTGAGACTCAAACGATGACTACTTCCTGCTACCCAAAAAAAACCTTCATGGGGACACATTGGATATATATTCTGGAACCCATATTGCAACGCAACATTTGTGGAATCATGTTGGCATGCTCCTTCGTCAACCAGTTCTTGATTTTTCATTTCTTTTTTCATATGGTGTTTGATGGGTTGTATTTTTGGTTTTCACTGTGTGTATTGTTTGTGAGTCAACACTTTGTTTTTTTAGTTATGTTGTGAATAAATGTTTTGAGAGTATAATTTTGGAAATTTTGTTGCCCATTACAAGCAAGTGTAACCAGGTTCACCCACGTTAAAATTTATTAAGGGTTAATCCTGTAATGACGCAATTTGATCTAAATTTAAAGATGCTTTCTGGGTCAAAACCAACACCAAAAGGAATTCTGTACAATCAGTAGGCTTTGTAATCTCGGCCTAAGCAGGTTGCCCCCCAAATTGGAACCTGTAAAATGTAGTAATATATAAATTGTCACACACAAAAAAAGGCCAAGCAGATTGTTACTGTTAGGTGTTTCATGTGCCTGTTTCCCTAAAAAATACAACACACAATCTTAGTGACATTAATTGCAAATACTTGCTGGAAGAGTCTACTTATGTCAGTGTAAACAATCTAAGATTTGGAGACAAGGAATGAGACAGAACGTTAAGTTTAAAATTTTAATGAATACAACTATTTTTTAATAACAAAAAAAAATTAGGGATGCAGGATGACAGACATATGGTCAAGGACCACCAGCAGCCTGATGACGTAGCCCCGCATCCTTTCTACGCATCCGGCTAAGTCCGCCAAACGCCTCTGTTCCTCTGTGGGTTAGAAAAGTGTGGGGCTTAATACATAATTAATGAAACCCCATGAAAAAACAAGCCAAACAAAGCTATCCAAAAATGACAATATTGTGACCTAAAGCACATTTAACCCAAAAAATCCAAGGACCCAAAAATGGACACCCCAAAAATTGCACCAAAAAACATCAGATTCTGACAGGTGGGATATGTGTTATGGGGAAATCAGCAGTAAAAGGTAAAGACAAACAGAAATCTACACCAAATTCTGACAAACCAAAAAAAGTAAAAGGCACAGACACAGGATTACATACAAACAGTTTTATAAAAAAAGATAAAAAAATGCAAATACCGTTCAAAATCACGCCCGGGACATAAGCAACTCCCTTGTCCTCCTCGGAGGTGCCAACATTCCCCAACGAGGTGGGAGGGGTGATTTGGGATTCAGGGGAGGGGGTAGTTAGGAGAGGGGTGGTTGGAGGGGAGGGGGAATTTGGATGGAGGGGAAGGAGCCCCGACACATTTTCCACAGGGTCTGTGCAGGCTGGGGAGGAGGGGGAAATAATGGAATTTTGGGGTGTGGAGGTTTAGCTGGGGGTTGGGGAGAGGGGCCGAGAGCGCCGTCTTTGACGGCGATGACGCCGTAGTCTTCGCTCTGCCCCTAAAAGATGGGAAACAAATTGAGGTTATTTTCGACCCTGACCTAGTTAAACGCTAATTTTTGACAACACAAATATGTAAACATGCCCATGCAGATATGAGTACAAAGAATAAATAGGACATACATGAAAACATGCCCATGCAGATATGAGTACAAAGAATAAATAGGACATACATGAAAACATGCCCATGCAGATATGAGTACAAATAATAAATAGGACATACATGAAAACATGCACATGCAGATAGGGCCACAAAGAAAAACATGAAAACCACAGTCACAAAAACTTACTTTCCGCGATCTGCATGCGAAAGCATGCCAGGAAGCGGGGCGTCTGCCGTTGCAGGTTGGACCACCTGCGCTCCAGCTGGCCGATCTGGCGGCGTGAGCCGAAGGAACGCAGGTGGCCACGTACCTCCGCATATGCGGAACGCTTTTCCCTATTGGTGATGGGGGGAGGCTGGCTGGTGATCCGCCAGTCCATGACCTCGGTTAACACCATCAGCTCGCGCCTGGTGAATGCCGAGGCTCTCATGATGGCAATGGTGTATTTTATAAAAATCAATTTTACTAAAGACCCGAAAAAAAATTTGATTGGCTAATGTATTTGGGTAATTAACAGGACCAATTCTATTGGTTAGTGTATGAGTCATGTGTTCGACAGGGCCACAAATCTTTTGCGAGTTATGATAGGCTTGATGCAGTGACATGCGTAAGCAAATTTAAATAAAGAAATGAACCCAGTAAAATATACATGGTTAAAAACAAAGAAAACAAATGTTTAATTGTCTCAAACATGTATTTTGACAAATAAAAGCGAATGTTTAAGCCATACGTATAATGCGGGTAAACACAAACACGGACAAGAGTAAAGTTTATTGCATTGCCAAAAAAAAACACACAAAAAAATGAGCAATTAAGATAATTGATATATTGATTGGCATGATACGATTGAGGGAGGTAGGCAGAATAAAGGAGCAGGTAATCAGAATCTGACAGGCCCACTTCCGGTTTGTACTTGTGCGTGCGTTCCCTGCAAGCCACATTGGGGATGTACGCTCGCTATTTGGCACACTAGTTAGTTAGAGAAGGGGTTGGTAGAGTTTGGGGAGGATGTTTAGATGCGTTCGAAATTACGAGCGAGTGCTTGAATTAACATATGTCTGTACGTACGCCGAACGTACGAACGGCCACTTGCGTCCGGGTCTGAATGAGGGCCATGATCCACTGTTTTGAGTGCCACATGCTACATACAGTACATTCCACAATGCCCTGTTGAACACTGTGAGGAAATGACTGAGCGATAATATACTGTTTATAGCAGCTGTGGTTTGTCTCTCTGGAGTTATTAAAAGTCACCATTTTCACCATTTCAATTTACTGTAAAACATATACATAAGTTTAAAACCCCTGTCTGGTGGCGGTCTATAATGAGTTAATGAAAACTAATCCATGGATCAAATTAAGTAAATAGCCATAGAAAAATAAAAAGTAAATTTTCAAGAAATCTTGAGACCAGAGAACATCACAATTCTACTCATAGCTACATAAACATACTTATTTATATAATGTACTTTAAGAAAAGACCTTCACACACACTTCACAAGAACTCATTACTACAATATACATTTATATTTTTCTAGCCTTAAAACACAACTAAAATACAGTAGATTAAATGGTCTAATGCTATCACAGCTCAGTCCGTAGCTCACATGAATCTTTTGAAGTTTCTTATTCTTATATGTAAATATTTTATTATATGAGCTAATTGCTGTTCTGTGGTTAAGAGCAACTTAATTTAATTTCCCTGATCTCTCAGAGCTTCACTCAATGCCATAAATGATCAGTTTCCAGATTAATAATAGAGCATTTAGCTCTAATTCCTGTATAGGATTGTGCCAATAAAACAATTTTACTATGAACCAATGCTGATATAATAATAATAATAATAATAATAATAATAATAATAATAATAATAATAATAATAATGTAATGTAAAACAAATCATGCAGATTTGGAAACACACCGTAGTAATCTTTGATAAATGTATATTCTGCTAGTGTTACTATGTGTCTTAATAAAGACGGATAAATGGATATATTTTTCTGATGCAGTTTGCTGACACTGGGCCTGATTCAGAGCCTCTCGTAAGCGGCCGCTCGTTCGTTCCGAGCGATGTTTGCCCAACTGTGCATGCGTACGGATCGTAATACGCATGCGCAAACAAGTCAGTCCGGTCGAAAATCGTTTGTTCGCTAAATAGCGAATGCCTGCTAATATGAGTGACAGGAGGAGGCGTATGTGGGTGGTAACAGGGGAAGGTGCTTGAAAACGGGGAGTGGAGATCAGAACATAGGCGTGCTTAAAGGTCAAAACGGGCGTTTTATGGGTGTACATAATTAATACAGCAGCGTCACTGACCACTTCACTGGGTTAATTTTATAGTCAGAACTGCTCGCAAATTTGTGGTAGGAAAAACCAACCACAAGAATAGCGAGCAGTTCATACGCTGGTCGATGTACTCGATTAATCTAATAAATAGCGGACATGACGTAGGATGCGAGTGGCCAGGGGGCGTAGTTATCCAAAAAACGACCGCAAGTTTTGTTCGCTCGTCCAGACATAGAGGCGTGAACAGACCGCAAAGTGCGAACGGTTCATTTGAATAGCCAAGCCCTTTTTTTGGAACGAACGACCGCAAATAGCGACCGGCTCTGTATCAGGGCCACTATCTGATCAGATTCTTTGTGACCATCAAAAGTTAAAAAACATTTCCTAGCCTACAGCAGTTAGCGATGCTTTCTGATTATAACATATCTTTCTGTTTCATGTTTATTGACCCCATCTCGTTTGATTTGATCTTACTTACTTGCTGATCCATAGTGGTAACAGCTTGTAACATATACTATAAACCTAAAGCAGTCTGTGCAGAGATTGACTTATGATACCTCAATTTGTACTGTTTTGACACTAGGGGGTACATTTACTAAAGTGAGAGTTTTTAGAATTGGAGATGTTGTCCATAGCAACCATTCAAATTCTACTTAACATTTAACGATCACCTTCTAGAAGATAATAGCTAGAATCTGATTAGTTGCTATGGGCAACATCTCCACTTCTAAAAACTCTCACTTTAGTATATTTACCCCTAGGTTGTATATTCAATATATTTCTATATATTTCTCTATAATATATATGCAGAGATGCAGAGTATTAGAAATGGCTATGCGAGCGGTGCTGTTGCCCAGGGCTTAGGGCCTTAGTACGGCACCATCCATGTCCCACGGCCACTGCTTTTTGCTAGCAACGTGTCTGGAATGGCACCTTACGACCAGTAGTGCTGCATCATGACTATGCGGGTATGCACTATGCAGTGCTATATTTATTCCTGCTGGTGTAGCCGCCCCCTTGCATGATGTCATATACTATGGCACTGCATACTATGCAAGATAATATAGCATAACTTGCTTGACATTGCTCTGCAACTGAAAAATACAAACACAGATATACTGTATGCACAATTACAGTTCTGTGAATATTTGACATTTGCATCTCCATATGACTGGACAGGAGGAACAGGGGAAGAGAAAGACTGTAAAATGCTTTCTCTCTCTCTCTCTCTCTCTCTCTCTCTCTCTCTCTTTCTTTCTCTCTCTCTCTCTCTGTATATTTACACACAATATATATATATATATATATAAACATATAAACAGAACAGGGCTCCCCTTAGTAGAAGAAGGCGGCACTCATCCGGACCTGATTATAAATATTATATATATATATATATATATATATATATATATATATACATACATATAGTTTTTCTAAACATTCCTGTGCATATTCCAAAAGATCTCAGACTAACTACAATGGAGACTACGGCCCGTACTCAATAAGTTTTGCACCCGCGATACTTTTTCACCTGCCAGACTTTTTGCCCATATCGCGTGTTTTGGGTGTGGAAACTTTTCACAAGCGTCCCCGCAATTCCCCGTATTCAATATGAAAGTACACAAAAACGGCACCCGGCAATACTTGAACAGGTGTAAAGTCCTTTCCAAAATGGGGTAATCAGCCTGGCACCCTCCAAAAGATGCAATGAAATGGTGGATCACTATGGTTACCACCGAAATGACCAGCTGAAGGTATTTGGTGTATTTAAATGGTCTCAATAGGTGCTGTTTTGCATATTTGCATAAGCAAATTTTGGGTACCTGAAAATGGGGGGTAGCATATTTTAAAGTTGGTAAAATAAAGTTTAAAATACCATGAAAATTCCTCCTACCTCAAGCACCTGCAATCTAAAAAACACCTGGGGCATACTTGGGCACCCCCCCTGGAGTCTATTTTGCTGGTTTTTAACTTTGTCCCCCAACTTTCTTTTTTTTCGCCCCCAAAATGAAAGTAATTTTTTGGGGTGTTCTTATGTCTTTTTTTTTTTTTTTATGCAGTTTACCTTTGGGGGAGTGTTTTAAGGCTGCACGGGGGTTCCCACAACATTTCACCCCAAAACCCCAAATCTGCACTTTTTTCCGCCTACTATTCATAGGCAAATCTTTTCCGCCGGGTAACTTACATTGACTTTCCGCCTAAGCAAAAAGTCTCTGAAATTGAATACGGCGAAAAGTTTCCGCCTGGCGAAGTGACGTCCCCCGCGATACTTTTTCGCCGAAACAGGCTTTTCGCCTCAAAAGGAATAGGGCCTAAATTAGAAAAACCAGGGAACAATTGTTTAGTTTTGTAGAAAATAATGACTTCTGTGATATATTTTATTATACAAGGTGCCTGCCTTCCACAATTTAAAATATCAATTGCTTATCCTTGCATCTTTGCCAAGGACAGCTACAGAGCCACTGTAATGTTACAACAAAGGAGTGGATGCCTTTAGGCGCAGACTGTCAGTTTGATCACAAAAATGTCTTTATATTCTTCTTGTCTTTTTCTCTTACATGAACAGAAAAGAGAAAAGCAAACCATAGTGTAATAATGTGATGATGCAACAAATGCTCTACAGCACAAACAGAAATGCCGTTTTTTTGGATATAGATGAATATCCAAGAGTTAAGAATAGAAGGGGTAGAGTACACCTCCTATTGAAAATTAAGTATACAACCTTTTTATATTTTCCCCCTTATGTTATTAAGCTTACACAAAAATAAAGACTCGGCCAGATTCAGAGATGTATGTAAACCCAATGGTTTATGTACATCTCCGATGATGTGAGATATGAGCATGCGCAGATGTCACACTATGCAGGAGCAGATCTTGTTCTGCAAGCTTACTTGCAATGTCCCCAAACTGCAGCTTGATTTACATGCTGTGGCCATTTCAGGGAAAAGATGGGGCGGTGACGGCCAGTGTTCCCAAAAATGGTGGCATGTCAGCCCCATTTTTAAGGTGTGCCAACGCCAGTACCAGCATCTTCTAACACAGCTTCACTGGCTGGGACAGCATGAACAACACCAGCCATCCTGAGTAACCTGTGGGTTACTCAGGTGGCCAATGTTCACACAGTTTGATCAGATGCTGTGTCTTAGGATGCATCAGTGGATCTTAAAAGCTGACAGCAGGTGTCTTTTAACAGCATGGACAGCATAGAAAGGGCATGTGGCACAGTTTGATGGCAAATAAGGTGCATGTGGAGGAGTTTGATGGCATATGAAAAGCATGTGGATGAGGTCTGATTGCATATTAGAGGTATGTATGTAAAGGCATGTAAAAGATTGCTATGTTATATAAGAGGTATGTGGTGGAAATTGATGTTATAAAATGGGCATAACAGGGGTAGTATGGGTCTGGTGCCATATAAAAGGTATACTGTACATCTGATGTCAATGTTTGTTTATCTCTCTTAGCTGTAAAGTGTCTTAAGTATTAGTGCGGCATGATTACGGCTCTTGTGGCCATCTGGTCTAACCACAAATGTATCACCTGTCGTAGAACAGAGGTAAACAATGGTGATCTCTTCAGAATGTTGGTATGATAGTTGTTGCGATATGTGTGCAGACCCCGTGTTTGGTTTTGGTTTTGCTAAAACCTCCCTCAAGTGGATTTGGATCTTGACTTCTTTAAAAATGTAGAAAAAAGCAGAAAAAAGGGGGGAAAGGAAAGTACTCTCTTGTTTTGGGGCACAAATTCTGCCTATGGTTATAAAACTTCACTTTTATTAAGTATTCCTAAAATTAAATGAAATCAATACATGAAAGGACAGATAAATTGGACAGCATATTATGATACACAGAAAAACCTCTTTATCTATTGATATAGAGAATTGTAATTAATACCATCTGATGGTGACCTGTTGGTGAATCATAAATCATATCAACATATGTTAGCGATCCCATATAATCACATAGTATCAATATGAATAATACCATATGGTGGTGACCTATTAGTGAATCATAAATCTCTCAAGCATAAATTAGCGATCACAAATAGTCACATTATATCAAAATTAGTGAATAATACTATCTGCTAGTAATCCATTGATGAATCATAAATCTCTCAAGCATCAATTGGCGATCACATATAATCACATCATATCAAAAATATCAAAAACATATGTGCTATCATAGCTCAGTATGGTAAATGCCTAGGTGAAAAATCTCATTAAGTACATATGTGTACAATAAACAGATATATATCTAAATTTAACACTGGAACAACAATCTACTGCAACAGAATGTAGATAGTAGTAAAGCAGATTAGTATGCATAAACATAAAAATATTGATAATACTATAATATGTACAGAAGGTATATTATCGATATTTTTATGTTATAAATCTATACACTATGCCCGGTGTTATTGGGCAATTGAGAATTTATGTACAGGGGGACTTTTGATGGTATATATTAATCTGCTTTACTACTATCTACATGCTGTTGCGGTGGATTGTTGTTCCAGTGTTAAACTTTTGTATTAGGTCCTTTATCACCAGAGTGAGTAAAACACAGAAGCATATCACTCCATAGCAACTATCTTATTTTAAGAAAAACTACAATACTGTGAGAGGAGTTATACTCCAATTTTTAACACAAACACAGTCCTGTCTGTTGTTTAATGTCTTTATTGTTTTTATGTTGTATTGTATACTTATATTAGAATTAATTATAGACTTGTACATACATGTTTTACATTATATTAATTAATAAATTAATATTAATAAATACTACACTTATTTTCTAAAAATGATTGTGCCTTCATATTCTTTTTTTGTGCTATTGGATGCTCTTAACATTCCCCCCCCCCTTGTCAGAGGTGCTCCAACCCCTGGAACCAGGGGATGTCAAGTGGCTCCCTGTGAAGACTCTGCTTCAACTGGCTATAGCATCTGCCCATAGGGTATCGGATTTAGGGGCTCTTTCATGTCACTCCCCCTTTTTAATATTTCATCAGGACAGGGCTGTTCTCTTGTTCTCATGCCCAGGTTTTTTTCCCAATGAGGCTTCTCGCTTCGACCTGATAGAGGAAATTGTGGTTCTGGCCTTTATATCTCGGCAGGTGAGGCCTCTTTGGATGTGGTCCATGCTCGGAAGATCTAAGCAGATCATACTACTTCCATTAGGAAATTGACTCCCTCTTTGTCCTATATGGATTCCACAAGAAGGAAAGGCCAGCTAACTCTACCCAGATGGATCTGCATGACTACCTCACAGGCTTACATGCAGACTGGCCTTCCTGTGTCGGCTACAGTATCTGCTCATTCTATTCACTCTGTGGGTCCCTTGTGGCACCTCAGCTGAACAGCTATGCAAGGTGGCCACCTGTTCATCTGTCCACACCTTTTTTAGGTTTCATGCCTTTGATACATTTGCCTCTCAGGATGCTTCTTTCTGGCATAGGGTTCTCCTATCAGCTCAGGAGCATTCCCGCCCTTGAAAAATTACTTTGGGACACCCCCAATGTCTCCCAGTGGAGTCCTATGGACCATGAAGAAGAAAAGGAGATAATTGGTAAAATTTACATTTGTTAACAATCTTTCTTCAAAGTCCATTGGGTCCACAAGGCAATGCCCTGATGCTCCTAGCTGCTATGAGTTCTTCTCCTTGTTACTTGTTTCCTTCTCTGTGTGAGAATGTGTTTCCACAGTGTACTAGTCTTCCTTCTGTCATATCCTGCTCCTGCCTTGGGCTTGTTAACAAAGCTACAAAACTGAAGTGCCCTCAGGCTGTGTGTCGGGTATAAGGGGATTGAAAAGCTTTGTTGTTGGTGTACGGTCCTCCAGGTCCCACCTACACCCCAATGTCTCCCTGTGGACCCTGTGGTCTTTGAAGAAAGAGAGTTAACAAAGGTAAGTTTTACCATAACTCTCCTTTTTTATCTTCTCATACTCAATGAAAAGGCAATGGAACAAATATTTAAAGAAAGTATGACAGAAAAAAAGGTAATTCATTTGTGTTGAAAACTTTTGATTTATCTGTTTATTTGTTTTTAGATCATGACAAATTGGAATGATATTCACATGAATAGAATGGATAAGGGTTTCTCAACAGCTCTTTCATTTTTTTTCACTCTGCAGTAAAAACAGAATATGGACTTCATTAGGGATACATAAAAAATAACTATAAATATTTTTAGATTCAGATGAATGACCACACAAGCTCTAAGACCATATTTAAATGTGAAAAAGACAGATATCTGTCATATTCTGCAAAAATATGAAGCTCTATATAATTATTGTGTAAGCCTGTCCCAATATCCAAAATGCTTGTGCAGTGAAAGCCTGGAAGCGTGGCCCAAAGGCTCCCACATGGCAAGCGAGGGAAACAAGACAGATTTGAAGAGGAGATTGGGGAAGGGGAAAGAGTGGAACTGTTGCTCATTGAATGTTTTTGTTTTGTGCACCATTTTCTGTAAACTCTAGAGCAGTGTTACTCAAACTCAGCCTTTATAGAACCCTAACAGAGCATCTTTTAAAGATATCATCAGGAATAATTAGTACCACTTGTAGTTCTATTAGTTCAGACAATTGCTCCAGTTAGATGACCAAGATCAGTGGTTCTCAGATTCGGTCCTCAGGACCCCACACAACTCACATTTTTCAGGTCTCCTGGCAGGTGCACAGATGTAGTCATTACTCACTGACACATTTTAAAAGATCCACAGGTGGAGCTAATTATTTCACTTGTGATTCCGTGAGGAGACCTGGAAAACATGGACTGTTTGGGGTCCTGAGGACCAAGTTTGAGAACCTGTGATCTAGATAATATGCACTATTAGGATTCCATGAGGGCTGGGTTTGAGAAACAGTAGAGCTAGGCTTACCATACTATCCCTTTAAAACTGGGACACTCATGAATTACACAGGTTCTATTGCTGGCTGTCTTCAAGCCTGCATTTCACCTGGTTTTAATCAGCCACAGAACCTGTGTAATTCATGAGTGTCAGATTTGAAGGGACAGTATGGTAAGCCTATTTAGAGCAGTGTTCCCTACTGTATCTCTTAGTACAGTGTTGGCTAACCTTGACACTCCAGCTGTTATGGAACTACATAACCCAGCACGCACTGCTACAGTTTTGCTATTAGGGCATGCTAAAACTGTGGCAGGGCATGCTGGGATATATAGTTCCACAACAGCTGGAGTGTTAAGGTTAGCCAACACTGTCCTAGTAGGTGCACAGGTGTGTTCATTACTGGATGACACATTTTAAAAGATAGGACGTTGGTGCAGGTCATTTTGCTTGTGATACTGAGGAGATCTGTAAAACATGCACTTTTCTGGGTCCATAAGGACTGGAATTGGAAAACCCTGCTGTAGAGACTATTGTGCATGAAAACCCCAAGAGAACAGCAATTTCTAAAGTACCTGATTGGGCTTAAGGTTCCCAGACTATGCCATTATAGTCCAGGTTTTAAGGATATCCATTCTTGAGCCCAGATGGTTAAATAAAATTGACTGATGTGCTAATTAAATTACCTGTGATCAAGTATGGATATACTTAAAATCTGAACTGCATTGGTGGAGCTTGGGAACCTCTGGATTAACCATTAGCTCCCAATTATATATTTAATTTAATTATTCTTTTGCAGATATCATTAGCAATATAAGTGTGAGCTGTATAATAAGTTGTCACTGCATAGCTGCATTCTTTAGGAGTTTATTAGTTTAAATGACTGTATTTAATATATTTCTTTGATTACTGGAACTTTTAATATTTATACATTCATTTTTCACTTTTTCCTAAATAAATTGTTGTTAAATAAGAACATTTGCCAATTGTTCCCACTAATAATAATAACAACTATAGGATACAAATATGTTTCTAAAAGGCTCTCAGCCAAATGAACCTGCCAGTCTGACTCATACTCATAGTATATACTTATTTGTAAAAAATAAAAATCTTACATTCACAGTGAACTTTATGAATTTAATAAATATTACAGAACAAATGCTGATAATACATTATTTATAGGGAAAAGTGCAATCAAACAGTCACGAAACATTAAGGAAAAAAAGCTGCATACCCTCTATTGCAAAATCTACAAAAGTAAATTTCAGATACAGGTTTCCTAAAAAACTGCAAGATGTCAGAGAGTTTTATAGTTTGTAGCATGGGAAACAATGGCACTGGTGTAACTATGGTCCAAACATATGTGCAAAACAATAATAAGAGAAATGGTCAGACTGAAGAATATCACAGTAGAGGCATAGGAGGACAAGGAACTAGGGGCCTGATTCAGCAGCGATCGCAGTTGTTTATACTCATGCAATCGGCTGATTATTTCGTACTGCGCATGCTTACGCATCGCAGTGCGTGTGCCCGAACCAGACACTGTGATCGCAAAGGCAATGCAGACCCATCACAGAGTGATTGACAGGAAGTGCCGTTTGTTGGTGGTGATGGAGGGGGGTCGAGCAAATGCAGGCGTGTCAGTGCATTTCAACAGCATTGCATGGGCATGCATAAATTAGCCACTGTGATACCAGACGAAGCCTGAGGCCTCGTAGTGTGCGCTGAATTAAACAATTCCTGAGAGAGGTCTGACCTCCCTTAACTGTGTGTATGGGTCTGATGTTACTCGATGTTACTGATTATTTTGCTATGTTGCCAAAGTATACGAATGTGAGCAAGGGAAAGTGGGTGTCCTTATGTCAGGCTGCGATCGCATTGCGAATGCAAACATTTGCATATCATCGCTGATATTACCAACTGCGTTGAAAGCATATAAGAAGAATAGCATTCCTTGCCGAATCAGGCCCTAAGAGTGCTCCCAAAAATATTGTGAAAGTGGTCACATCTTTCATCTGTCACCACAGATACAAAGTCATGACAACAAAATCCACCAATGTAATTTAATCAGGAAAGTTAGCAGACTGTGCTGCTCTCTCCTATCTGAACAGGCAGATTTCACTAGCTGTTGGTGAAGATGTCTTAAGTTGAGTTTCTGCTAGAATCTTGGAATGAAAGACGTATGCTTTCCACCTCTTGTTAACCCAAGCAACAAGTGAACACTTCAGACCTCCCTATTCACTACAGTACCCACACTAAACAAAATAAATAACTCCCCTGGGTACTGCATATCACTAGTCCCTGCCCCCATTTGTGGGTCTGCGAGTAGGAGCCAGGGCTTACTGATACTATTTGCATCATTTTAGCGCCACCTCTCTGTATGGACCCGTAAATTCCGTGTATGATCACTCCATCCTGCCCACCTCACTGGGAAGAGGTCAGGATGCAAGAAATCTGCCTACTCTTCTGAGGGTGCAGGGTAGGGGTACCTGAAAAATCGGGGAGAGTAGGGAAGTATGGATAAAATGTATTGTATTTAGGTTTAATAAATAGACCTACTCCCCATAACCAGCACAAATATCAAGTTTAAACACAAATTTCCACCAGTGAGCATTGATATTAAATTACTAAAACACATTGAATTACTAAGCAAATCAATACATTGTCAAAACTGCAAAACATGGGGTACACTAACCTTATACTATTAATATATCTATACAGTATATAGGCTTACCATATAAACCCTTTAATTAAGAATCTATATGGGCTACTAATTACAAATTACTTATGCCAGGTTATCTTACAAGTTTACATATGTTGCTGTACCCCATGTTCTCAACGTTTACCCAATATATTAATAGTCCCAACAACCCCTTATAATATACATAGCCCCTGCATTTAAATTAAAATACCACCAAATAACATGAATAGGAGAAAGAAGGAGAGGGAGATATGAAGAGGAGGGGAGGGACAGATCACTTCTCCTCAGTACAATGGAACAGTAATGGGTCAAGGCAATCCACATTTTGGCCCCTGGTTCTCCAACAGTCCCCTCAATTGTAAGTTTTTTATATTAAAAAGTTAAAAAAATGCTTATATCATGGACATACAGTACTATAACTGGTTTACCAGGCAAACTCCCAATGAGGTCTATGGATAAACCAAACAATCCTTCCCGATAGTATGCAGTTATGCACAATTACAATATAGAAATAAAGTGCAGCATTATAATACATTCATTGAGTAAATCATGACATATACCAGTAGAGAATTTAGTTTTATCTGAGGGATTATTTGAAAATATAAATAAAAAAAATTTGGGTGATTGACATCTTAATAACTTTTCTTATGGCAGTGGTTCCCAAAACTGGTATGCATATATGTAGAGCAGCCGAGGAGCAACCCTTTCCACCACAACATAACTGAACCTAACAATGACAGGGAAGCAAAAGTTACTACATTTTACTTTTTTTCTGAATTTCTCAATAAGAAACTTTTGGCATGGAGTGCCTGTAAAAAAATGCTAATACTCTAGGGCACCCTCATTCATGAAGGTTTGGGAACCACTGTCTAATGGTCTAGCACTGCTACTTCCCATTTAGTTAAGTGAGAACCATGTATTTGTTTAGAATTCATCAAGTTTCTTTGTTTCTATTTGCATACAAAATCCTAGTTGCCTGGTTTACTACCATAATTACAGTATCCTGTCTGCCTTGTCTGTTTCTGCTTTCTCCAATTAAAGTTATTCTGACTGTCACATTTCTGGGGCTTCTTCTTTCTTACTGGTATAACACAGTCAGCAGAAGCAAATAACTTTGCTAACTAACAACCCTTGGTGAACATGGTGTTTATTACTTATTTTATATCTTAGCTGCATGTCATCGCTCTGTAACACTTATACTCCTTTTCCACTGCTCACCACAAAAAATGTGTTATTGTCAGGTTTACCCAGGTTATGGCTTGGTGTAAAAGAGTACAAAAAAAATCACCCTGGTCAAGTGACCCAGGAACCTATTCCTGGTAGCTACTAGGATCGAACCGAGGAAGGACCTAGGTAACAGTGTGGTCACGCCTCAAATGAGTAGATTGGATGCCATTAATAGCACTTGGTAATTACATAATCTCCAAGTGTCTACTGTTACACCAGAAGATCCGAGCCACAGAAGACATGGGTCCAGCCCAGTAAATCCAATTTTGACCCATGCTTAGTCCACATGCTCATTGTCATGGGTTGGTGTTTGTTTTTTGAAGGAAAAGGGCTATTATACAGTAACTTGTGTGAGAGTCTAGGATCCCAGAGAACCCTAAAGCACAGTAATACTGCTTTTGTCAAATATCAGCCTGTAACTCATCATTTTTGTCAATTATCAGCATGTAAATCATAATTTTTTCAATTGTAATTTTACTTTTAATTCATAAATAGTTTCACTTTCATGTTGATGATCTTGGTTGTCCATGCCATTTTGAGGAGAACCTCTACATCAACATCATCAGCAGCTAACTTTACAATGACAGTTTCCCCTATATCTCTTTACCCACTAGTCCCCTAGCATTATGGTCTGGGACTATCATAACTCTAGAGTTCATTCCAAGTAGAGATCATGTAAGGTCAGTGTATATCATTTGTGTAAGTCCCAGCATTATAGTATAGTATGAGGAAATCTCAGACTGGCTTGCAGAAATTAAAATAGGTTATAAGGACATGTTGGTGAAAGAACATTCAATATGTCATTATTTATGTTATAGTATATTTGCATAACATGCTGTAACTCCAATACAGGATAGAGAGCAATGTTTTACATAAGCCAGTATGGGAACCCAGTACATTATCAATAGCAAAGTACATTAGAGTGGTCACCTGCTATTGCATGAATATGAAGTAAAACAGTGCTAGAATGTTTATATCTACACTACATATTAATACCAACGGGATATGTGTACAGGTAACAACTTTCAATAACAAATATTCAATAATAAAACATACAGAATAGTATTAGCAGAATTTCTTCACTTTACATATAATATGGCCAATAAAAAGTATATACTGTGTGTGTATATATATATATATATATATACATTAGGGGTGTGCACCGGCCACTTTTCGTGTTTTGTGTTTTGGTTTTTGATCTGGATCTTTCTTCGTGTTTTGGATCTGGATTGGTTTTGCCAAAACCACCCTTCCGTGTTTTGGGTTCTGGGTTTTGTGTTTTGGATGTGTATTTTTTTTAAAAAAAGCATAAAAACAGCTAAAATCACAGAATTTGTGGGTTTTTCTGCTCCTATGCTATTATTAACCTCAATAACCTTAATTTCCACTCATTTCCAGTCTATTATGAACACCACACACCTCACAATAGTGTTTTTATGTCCAAAAGGTTGCACCGAGGTAGCTGGATGACTATGCTAAGCGACACGAGTGGGCGGCACAAACACGTGGCCCATCTAGGAGTGACACCTAGGTGGCAGACAGGATGGCAGTTTGAAAAACTAGGCCCCAAACAGTACATAATGCAAAGAAAAAAAAGAGGTGCAAGATGGAATTGTCCTCCCACCCACCCTTATGTTGTATAAACAGGACATGCACACTTTAACAAACCAAACATTTCAGCGCCAGGGTCTGCCACACGACTGTGGCTGAAATGATTGGTTCGTTTGGGCCCCCACAAAACAAGCTGGCAATTAATCTGTCCCTGCACAAACTGGCTCTACGGAGGCAAGATGTCGTCCTCATCCTCCGATTCCTCACCCTCTTCAGTGTTGTGTACATCCTCATCCTCAGAGTATTAATTCATCCCCGCTGGAATCCACAACCACAGGTCCCTCTGTACGTTCTGGAGGCTGGTCTCCCTGGAAGAGTTGATAATTCATTTTATGAACATCATCTTCTCCACATTTTGTGGAAGCAACCTCCTACGCCTTTTGCTGACAAGGTTCCCGGCTGCACTAAACACTCTTTCGGAGTACACACTGGAGGGGGGGCAACTCAGGTAAAATAGAGCCAGTTTGTACAGGGACCTCCAAATTGCTTCTTTTGCCTGCCAGTACAGGTACGGACTGTCTGACATGCCTACTTGGATGCTGTCACCGATGTAATCCTTTAACAGACAGACGCACGCTTGTCGCTGCTGCTTTAAGGATGCAGGTGCGGCTACAGCCCACACAATTCACAAGGACAGAAAAAATAAGAAGAATATTTTTATTGTTTGTGGAGCGCACTTTGAGGGTTACACCACCCTTTAACAGACAGACGCACGCTTGTCGCTGCTGCTTTGAGGATGCAAGTGCGGCTACAGCCCACACAATTCACAAAGACAGAAAAAAAAGTAGAATATTTTTATTGTTTGTGGAGCGCACTTTGAGGGTTACACCACCCTTTAACAGACAGACGCACGCTTGTCGCTGCTGCTTTAAGGATGCAGGTGCGGCTACAGCCCACACATTTAACAAAGACAGAAAAAAAAATAGGAATTTTTTAATTGTTTGTGGAGCGCACTTTGAGTTTACACCACCCTTTAACAGACAGACGCACGCTTGTCGCTGCTGCTTTGAGGATGCAGGTGCGGCTACAGCCCACACATTTCACAAAGACAGAAAAAAAAAGAATTTTTTTATTGTTTGTGGAGCGCACTTTGAGGGTTACACCACCCTTTTACAGACAGATGCACACTTGTTTCTGCTGCTTTGAGGATGCAGGTGGAATCTAGACGGGATTTGGAACCGGGAACACACTACCTCCATCAATTGTCTAAATACCACTGCACTAATGGCGGATACCGGACCCACGTCTAACACCAACATAGCAGTCAAGGCCTCAGTTATACGTTTTGCTTCAGGATAACTGCTGTCGTACTTCATCCTCATCGCTAGGGACTGTTGGAGGGTCAATTGTTTAGTAAAAGTGGTGGTGTTCCTACTTCCTCTCTGGGATGATGAACAACTCCCAGCAGCAGCAACAGCACTAGGAGGAAGTGGTTCTTGATCTTTCCCTATTTTATTTTTATCGGAGAAAGTTTGGTCCTCCATTTATGTTATATTGATATATACGTGCGGCTAAAGTGCACACAAACACAGAAAATATTTTTTTATTTTTGCTGGAGAGTAGTGCACTTTGTGGGTTACACCACCCTTTAAGAAATGAGCCAGCCGGCTCATTACTTATGGGACACAGGCGCACGCTTGGCGCTGCTCCTTTGTTGATGCACGTGCAGCCACAGTGCACACAATTCACAAACAGAGAAAATATTTTTTTATTTGGTTTGGAGTGTACTTTGGGGGTTACAGCACCCTTTAACGGTCAAGCCAGCCGGCCCATTACTTATGACACAGGCGCACGCTTGGCACTACTTTGTTGATGCACGTGCGGCTACTGCACACACAATTCACAAACACAGAAAATATTTTTTTATTTGGTTTGGAGTGTCCTTCGGGGGTTACAGCACCCTTTAACGGTCAAGCCAGCCGGCCCTTTACTTATGACACAGGCGCACGCTTGGCACTACTTTGTTGATGCACGTGCGGCTACTGCGCACACAATTCACAAACACAGAAAAAATATTTTGTTATTTGGTTTGGAGTGTACTTTGGTGGTTACAGCACCCTTTAACGGTCAAGCCAGCCGGCCCTTTACTTATGACACAGGCGCACGCTTGGCACTACTTTGTTGATGCACGTGCGGCTACTGCGCACACAATTCACAAACACAGAAAATATTTTTTTATTTGGTTTGGAGTGTACTTTGGGGGTTACAGCACCCTTTAACGGTCAAGCCAGCTGGCCCTTTTCTTATGACACAGGCACACGCTTGGCACTACTTTGTTGATGCACGTGCGGCTACTGCGCACACAATTCACAAACACAGAAAATATTTTTTATTTGGTTTGGAGTGTACTTTGGGGGTTACAGCACCCTTTAACGGTCAAGCCAGCCAGGCCCTTTACTTATGACACAGGCGCACGCTTGGCACTACTTTGTTGATGCACGTGCGGATACTGCGCACACAATTCACAAACACAGAAAACATTTTTTTTTTGGTTTGGAGTGTACTTTGGGGGTTACAGCACCCTTTAACGGTCAAGCCAGTGGGCCCTTTACTTATGACACAGGTGCACGCTTGGCACTACTTCGTTGATGCACGTGCGGCTACTGCGCACACAATTCACAAACACAGAAAAAATATTTTGTTATTTGGTTTGGAGTGTACTTTTGGGGTTACAGCACCCTTTAACGGTCAAGCCAGCCGGCCCTTTACTTATGACACAGGCGCACGCTTGGCACTACTTTGTTGATGCACGTGCGGCTACTGCGCACACAATTCACAAACACAGAAAAAATATTTTGTTATTTGGTTTGGAGTGTACTTTGGGGGTTACAGCACCCTTTAACGGTCAAGCCAGCCGGCCCTTTACTTATGACACAGGCGCACGCTTGGCACTACTTTGTTGATGCACGTGCGGCTACTGCGCACACAATTCACAAACACAGAAAAAATATTTTGTTATTTGGTTTGGAGTGTACTTTGAGGGGTTACAGCACCCTTTAACGGTCAAGCCAGCCGGCCCTTTACTTGTGACACAGGCGCACGCTTGGCACTACTTTGTTGATGCACGTGCGGCTACTGCGCACACAATTCACAAACACAGAAAATATTTTTTATTTGGTTTGGAGTGTACTTTGGTGGTTAAAGCACCCTTTAACGGTCAAGCCAGTGGGCCCTTTACTTATGACTCAGGTGCACGCTTGGCACTACTTCGTTGATGCACGTGCGGCTACTGCGCACACAATTCACAAACACAGAAAAAATATTTTGTTATTTGGTTTGGAGTGTACTTTGGGGGTTACAGCACCCTTTAACGGTCAAGCCAGCCGGCCCTTTACTTATGACACAGGCGCACGCTTGGCACTACTTTGTTGATGCACGTGCGGCTACTGCGCACACAATTCACAAACACAGAAAAAATATTTTGTTATTTGGTTTGGAGTGTACTTTGGGGGTTACAGCACCCTTTAACGGTCAAGCCAGCCGGCCCTTTACTTATGACACAGGCGCACGCTTGGCACTACTTTGTTGATGCACGTGCGGCTACTGCGCACACAATTCACAAACACAGAAAAAATATTTTGTTATTTGGTTTGGAGTGTACTTTGGGGGTTACAGCACCCTTTAACGGTCAAGCCAGCCGGCCCTTTACTTATGACACAGGCGCACGCTTGGCACTACTTTGTTGATGCACGTGCGGCTACTGCGCACACAATTCACAAACACAGAAAAAATATTTTGTTATTTGGTTTGGAGTGTACTTTGGGGGTTACAGCACCCTTTAACGGTCAAGCCAGCCGGCCCTTTACTTATGACACAGGCGCACGCTTGGCACTACTTTGTTGATGCACGTGCGGCTACTGCGCACACAATTCACAAACACAGAAAAAATATTTTGTTATTTGGTTTGGAGTGTACTTTGGGGGTTACAGCACCCTTTAACGGTCAAGCCAGCCGGCCCTTTACTTATGACACAGGCGCACGCTTGGCACTACTTTGTTGATGCACGTGCGGCTACTGCGCACACAATTCACAAACACAGAAAAAATATTTTGTTATTTGGTTTGGAGTGTACTTTGGGGGTTACAGCACCCTTTAACGGTCAAGCCAGCCGGCCCTTTACTTGTGACACAGGCGCACGCTTGGCACTACTTTGTTGATGCACGTGCGGCTACTGCGCACACAATTCACAAACACAGAAAATATTTTTTATTTGGTTTGGAGTGTACTTTGGGGGTTACAGCACCCTTTAATGGTCAAGCCAGCCAGGCCCTTTACTTATGACACAGGCGCACGCTTGGCACTACTTTGTTGATGCACGTGCGGCTACTGCGCACACAATTCAGAAACACAGAAAACATTTTTTTATTTGGTTTGGAGTGTACTTTGGGGGTTACAGCACCCTTTAACGGTCAAGCCAGTGGGCCCTTTACTTATGACACAGGTGCACGCTTGGCACTACTTTGTTGATGCACGTGCGGCTACTGCGCACACAATTCACAAACACAGAAAAAATATTTTGTTATTTGGTTTGGAGTGCACTTTGGGGGTTACAGCACCCTTTAACGGTCAAGCCAGCCAGCCCTTTACTTATGACACAGGCGCACGCTTGGCACTACTTTGTTGATGCACGTGTGGCTACTGCGCACACAATTCACAAACACAGAAAATATTTTTTTTTTGGTTTGGACTGGAGTGTACATTTGGGGTTACAGCACCCTTTAACGGTCAAGCCAGCCGGCCCTTTACTTACGACACAGGCGCACGCTTGGCACTACTTTGTTGATGCATGTGCTGCTACTGCGCACACAATTCACAAACACAGAAAAAATTTAATTTTTTTAGCACTTGGGGGGAGCACCCCTGATGGACAGAGCACCCCCTGGACAACACTACAGCACCCCTTTAGGACTGGGACACTGCACAGGACTTTGGAGTGGACACAGCCCCTATGGAGAACTGACTGCACAACACAGTCCAGCCAGCCCCTATGGACTTTGAAGTAGTGGACACAGCCCCTATTAACAACAGCACACAGCACAACACAGCCAGCCCCTATGGACTTTGAAGTAGTGGACAACAGCAGCACAGCGCAGCACAGCACAGCACAGCACAACACTACTCTGCACTACACTACACTACACAGCCCAGCCAGCCCTAACTCCCACCCTCCCTCTTCACTGTCCACAGCCGAGTGAGAAAATGGCGCCGACGCAGGTACCTTATATAGGATCCAAAACCCGCGAGACCCGGAAGGCGGGAAGATGACGTTTTGCATCGATTTCAGATCTGAGTCAGGCGGGAAAAGTCGAGCCTGACTCGGATCGGCCTCGGATCGGGGGGGCTCGGGGGCGTTCTGATTTCAGAAATCCGAACCCGCTCACCCCTAATATACAGATATATATATATATATATATAAGCAGTTTGGTCCGGCGCTCCTGAATAAACACCAATTTGGCAGGGTGCCAGCACGGATTGCTCACATCCACAGACAGATTGTTCAGCACTCCATGCACTAAATAAGATCCTTGACAACAGCATATAGTCAGTAATGTTTCAGTGCATTTATTATCGCACTGTCATCAGACTAAATTACATTAAAAAACACTCAACTTAAATACAAGATAACAAGCACCACGTGCATACTGAAACCACGGACCTGTAATTTGTGTCCCACACGGCCACACACAAACTATGAAATCATCGCGCATCACCATAACAAGACAACAACATGAAACTTTGTCAATAAAATACACGCAATCTCATAAACATATGGAGCATATGCACAATCTTCTAAAACTTAGCAAGTATAATAAAGACTGAACTATAAGTACACAACATATCTCTAAATAATATATAATTAATGAGAAAATGCACCTTAAACAATTTTACATGAGATAAGATGAATGCCTTACTCCTTACTGTGTGTGTGTAAATATATATATATATATATATATATATATATATTATATAGACACAATGGGGGGTCATTCAGACCCACTCGCAAGCGGCAGCACGCTCGCAAGTGGGTCGATGTTCCCCACTGTGCATGCGCACGACGGAGGGAGCTCCGTCGTGCGCATGCGCGAGACCCGGACTGCGACAGCCAAGCTGTCGCTCTGGGTCTCACACCAAAGGGGGCGTGCTGTCGATGGTGACTGACAGCACGCCCCTTTTGGTGGGCGTGCCTGCCAGACGGAGGCCTTCCCAAGGGAACGCCTTCCGTCTGATGCCGGCCCCCCTGACATCACTAGTGATGTCAGTGGGAGTGATTTTGGCTCTGATAGTGCCAAAATCACTCCAGGGCTTGTGACAGGGAGACCCTACCGCAGGGTCTCTGTCGCAAGTCCGATGGTCGCGATGGTCAAGACCATCGCGACCATCTTTTTGGACGCTCGTATATGCTGTGGGTGGTGACCCACAGCTATACGAGCGTCCAGGAGGACGCTCCATTTTAATGGAGGAGGGCCCTGATTCAGTGCGAGCACTCTGGTCAGAGTGTCCGGCTCTGAATCAGGCCCAATGTCCCATTAAGGCTGCTTAGACATGGTCTGAAAATTCACAAACATCGAATTTCTGCCACTCAACTACAAAAAGCAATGAAATTACAATCATTAAGGCTGATTCCTTATTGGACGTGTTCCTTGCGTAATACAGATATGGTATGCCATGACACCATATGGTTAACTGCAGATTCAACACTCTCACAGAGTGAGATTGCTGTCACTCACAAAATGGTGGAGCTGCTAATTCAAAGGATTGTGTGCTCATTGGAATACACACATGCAGTCTATGCAACTGAGGTCTGAGCAGTTATGTGGCACACATATATCATTTAGTGCCCACAATCTTCCCATTCAGTCACCACAATAATCCCACTAGGTTCCAACATCCTTCTAACTCAATACATCTATCTCATTTATCATACACATTCAGCATCCTAATTGCTCACACTATCATACTCTGTCTATGCATGTACACTAACTTCGCCTCCATGCTGCTATAACTTCCCCAATCCCTAAAGCTGTGTGTTTTCCCAACTGTGCTAGTTTGCATGCCCTCATTCACACCAATATGTCTTTCCCCATGTGCACTGCCCTGTCTTCCTGCATCTGTGCCACTGTGTTTCCTTCCATCAGCACCACTGCCTTGTCCCCAGCCACGTCACTCTGTCTTCCCCTCATCTCCGCCACTCTTTCTTCCTCCATCTTTACCACTCTGCCCCCCCAACTGTTCCACTATGCCTTTCCCCACCCATCCGGACCAATCTGTCTTCCCCAAACCTTATTGTTGTGTGTCTCCCATTGTGCTAGTCTGTATTCCACATCCACACCAATCTGTCTTTACCCTTCTGTGCTGCTCTATCTTCCCATGTCCATGGTACTCTGTATTCCCCATTCATGTTGCTCTGTTCCCCCAAACCTTGCCACTCTGTCTCCCCCCCATGTGCACCACTGTTTTCAACCCACCTGCATCACTTTGGCTTGCCCCCATCTGTACTGCTTAATCTTCCCTTCTGCATGACTTTCTGTCTGCCCCTTCAACAATGCCCTTTTTTCTCACCCCATTCACCATACTCTTATCTCATCTGCGCAGTTCTAAAAAGTGCCAGGAAGTGTTCAAGGCAAATTGTTCAGGATATTGCATTGTGAGCACATCGTTCCATGTGTAGGGGTCTTGAGAAGCTGTCCAGGGCTGGGACTATCAGTACCAGTGAGCCTTTCTGTTCCCATTGCTGCCCCCATGCACTGCCCCACTGCTGCCACTACCTAACATGCCTGCAACCTGCCCCTTCAGCTGTCTCTCCCTTTTCACCCCCACAAAACCTCCAGGTTGCTGTTCCCTCCACCACCAGCACTAGTGTAACATTTTTTTGCCCTTCTCCCCTGCAGGTGGCCTGGTTTGCTGCTCCCCTCCCTGATGGTTAATAATTTATAAAAAAGCAATGAAATTCCATAGACAAAAAAACCTTAGATTTTCACATGTCCCATTAAGGCTTCTTAGACATTATATAAAATTTCACAAAACCCACTGAATTTCTGCAACTCAATCTTAAAAAAGCAATGAAATTCTGATCATTAAGGCTGAAGCCTTATAGGATGCGTTCCTTGCACAATACAGATATGGTATGCCATCACACCCTGTGGTTAAGTGCAGATTCAGCACTCTCAAAGAGTGAGATGGCTGTCACTCACAAGATTGTGGAGCTACTAATTCGCAGAATTGTGTGCTCATTGGAAAACACACATGCAGTCAATAGTCTAGGTACATAAATTGAGAAGTGGAATTCTCCAAGGATAGCACTTTCATAATGCTTTTAACCATTATAAAATCTTGCAAAGATGACAGGTGTTTATGGAGACCTCCAGAATATTGGAAATACATTCACAAATGGCTGGTAAGATAAAGAAATAGTATAAAGATAGTCCACCAGAATAATATCTACAACTGTGATGGACCAAATAATTGATTGAGAAACTGCCATTCTGTGTATGACAGATTTGTATTATTAAATTATGCACATGTAGCAATGATTCCATCTCTATATTATTACGTAACTGCTTTATTATATTTAAAGTAGTCTTATATTTTAAAGAAGAACCTTTGATATATATCACATTGTCTATGTTTGTTTATATCACATAACATCAGTTGGAGTTTTAACTTGAAGTGATTCTTATGTGTTGAGCATTCAATGCAATCACTTAGATCAAACCAATTAATATTCTCTGACTCAACTGCATTACTATACACAAAATGTTGCATCTCAATAGTCAAAAGTCTGTAGACTCTGACGCTTAATTTTCTGCAACATTTATTTTATTTGATTAGTGTAGTTCACAAAGAGATATATTATGATTCAGTGTGTGCTTTTATTCTGTGCTAATGTGCTTGAAATGGCTCACTAAAACCACATCTTATTAGTAATAGTAATGTACTTATTACTATATAATTTGAAAATATGTATATTGCATCCATGACTGACATTTATTTTACATACATTTTAGTTTATGTTAACACTAAAAATTTAAATTTTTCCTTAAAGTCCTTTTCAGTCTTCTATCTTGCTGTATATTATATGAGATAATGTAATATTGCCAGTACATAAATCTGTGTTCTTCATGTGTTCTGTGGAGAGAGAGCAATAATTGTGACAGGCATCCAGGAGTCCACCAAATGCAAAAAGATCCAGGAAGAAATAGTAGGTGATCTAAACTGCCCCATTATATACTTTAAAATGGGATACAGTTAATATCCCCACATGGGATGCCAATGCTTAGAATACCAGCACTGGAAACCTGACACCTGTCAAAATTCTGTTACCAGCATCTCAACCACCAGCATCCCAATGGTAAGTAGCGGAGTTAGGGGGAGGGTTAAGGATAGGGGTTAGGCACTAGGGGGAGGGTTAGAGATAGGCACTAAGGGGGGTAGGTTTAGGGTGCGGGTGTCACAACCAGCTGTATGGGATCCCCTGCTGAGGGTTGCAAGCTGAGATTCAGGGGTAGAGGAAGTCTGAGACATGGAGTCTGTACACAATGTCTCATCATCCACGAGTACCAGTCGTTGCCAAGACCTGACCAGAGGCGCGGATTCTTACCAGCCAGGAGGTATCACGGTCCTTTGGCCCTAGAGGATACTCCTTATAAGGATTATGCTATACCCTTGTATAGCTTCCAATATATTCACCGGAGGAATATACACCGGAGGATCTAGGAAGCACAATGGCACTGAGGTTTGTATACTATATTGACAGTGATAATGTAACTGGATGCTGTAGTGACAATAGTACTGAGGCTGGGTGCTGCAGTGACAGCTGTACTGAGACTGGATGCTGTGGTGATAGCGGTACTGAGGTTGAACACTGTAGTAACAGCAGAATTGAGGATGGACACTGTAGTGACAGTGGTACTGTGGCTGGACAATGTAGTGATAGTGGTACTATGGCTGGAAGCTGTAGTGGCAGCAGTACTTGAGAGTGGACACTGTGGTGACAGCAGTACTGAGGTTGGCACTGTAGTTTCTGCAGAACTGAGGATTGCTCTGAACATGGGTGAAATGTCGAGAATGCACTTCTGCTTAATGAAGTGGCAAATGGTTTGCAGAAAGACGAGATGTTGGGAACTCACTTCTGCACAACGAGGTGGCAAAGGATCCGCAGACAGGCGAGATGGACTGGACGCACTTCTGCACAACGTGGTGGCAAAGGATCCGCAGACAATCGAGATGGACTGGACGCACTTCTGCACAACAAGTAGGCACAGGGAAAACACAAGAAAGGACCTGGAACGAGATCTTCACTAACACAAGTAAATGACAACATTGCTCAGGCAACTTCCTTTGGTCCGCAGTCTGGCTTTATACCCTGCAGTAGCAGATCATTGGAGGACAGTGTCAGCTGACCACCGTCATGCTACCATTGGGTATGGAGTCTGGTGATGCAAACTGCCATGGCCGCATCCATGACGGCAACCGCAGAAACCAGGCACGGAGCAGTCCAAGGCAGTTCATATGGAACTATGTATTGTCCACTCATGTAGTGCCCCTGGCTGCCACAACCGGAAGTAACAATCCAAGTGTCACATCTGGATAGCAGGGAATAGCTGGAACACATTGCCTAGCAACCCATTGCTGCCATGCATTCCATACACAAACCTAACAAATACAGAAGCCCATCAGGCCAATCTAAAGCAAACCTATAACTTATCATATTGGTAAAATTAAATATAGTCAGGTATAGCAATTAGAGCAAACAGGTGCATGTGATCACACCAGTATTAATGCTTCAATAATAACATATAATATAACATGGTGTTATAATTATAACATCATATATACAGTATATACATATATATATATATATATATATATATATATACACTAAATATTTAATGTATATGGGTATATAAGGGCATGCAGGTGCCTGAGTTAAGTTTTTTCCACATTATGTCTGACCATGTGGCAGGTTGTGGGTTTTGAGAAAGGTGCCTGTGTGGACCAAGGACTACTGTCTTTTTACAGTGATGCAAGATTAAAGTGTCTAGTAAATCTCTTATTTTGGAACAAGCCTGGTGAGTGCAAAAACAAATACAGAAGCTGATACAGGGGTTGCTGTGTCCATCCAAGGGCTGCTGTATCCAACCAGAGTCAGTGGCTGCTGTGTACATCCAGGGACAGTGGCTGCTATGTACATCCAGGGGCTGCTGTGTCCATCCAGGGGCAGTGGCTGCTGTGTCCATCCAGGGGCTACTGTGTCCATTTAGGGCAGGGGCTGCTGTGTCCATCCAGGGGTGCTCTGTCCATCCAAGGGTACCCAGTGTAAAAAAAATAAAATCTATTTATTTTTTTTACTGTGTCGCTGCCGGTCAGACCACAGTTTAATATTCATACACGTATTGTGACACTATAAGTTGTAGCACAGTGTAATATTCATACATGTATTGTGACACTGTAAGCGTAACTGCAGTGTAATATACACATATTGTGATACTATAAGTTGTAGCACAGTGTAATATTCATAGATGTATTGTGACACTGTAAGCATAACTGCAGTGTAATATACACATATTGTGACACTAAATGGAAATGCAGTGTAATATTCAACACATATTGTGACACTTTAAGGCAGTAATTCCCAACCTCGGTCCTCAAGGCACACTAACAGTCCTGGTTTTAGTGATATCCATACTTAAGCACAGATGGTTAAATAAAAAAAAAACTAAAGGTACTGTCGAAGCTGGATGATTGGCTGAGACAAGATCAGTTTAAAATTGGATTGCAGTGACGCCATCTTGCGACTGGCCGCAAGACGCCATCTTGGAAATGAGATCGCAAGATGCCATTTTGTGAATGGTTGCCCAAGCGCCATTTTAGATAAACTCATTCTTTAGTACATGTGGTGATATTACTATTAGCATCATGCATTGCATCTTTCACCATTTCTCATACACACATTAATATGCACAATTTTGCTGTTAACTAGTCGCATATTAGCGAATGCATAAGATCCTGTATGAAAATGCTGAATATTAGCTTCATGCACACGCATCTGCCCTAAGTTAACTATCATCTTTACATCAAACCCCACATACTCAAACATTACATATTCACATACAAGGTTCCATAAGCTTTAAGGTATAAGATTCAAGTATGTACATTTACTATAATTGATAGGAAATAAAGATTATTTCGTAACTAAGGTTTTATACGTGATAAGTAAGCCATGTTTGGTATTGTACTGATGCATACTCTCTCAACAGTATTCCGGTAATATCGATGGAGAGATCGCAACATGCATTCTCAACTTATGGACCGCAGAGACTTCAAGCAACAAAATGTACATTATATGACCAACTGTTAGGATTTGCATGAGGCGGGAAACCAGAGACCACCAGTTGTTAGAAGCTGGACTGTGTCTATTTGAACCAACCTGTTAAATGCTTTGTAACATATGCCCTCTCCTTTAGGACCAATGGTATTAGCAACAAACTTCTCTATTGTGTTGTTTATTTCTGGGGGGTATAAATATGTGTGCTCTGACCCTGGGTTCCTAGTCTTCATGCTGAATGCTGATTGATGAGGGGTTTCTTGCTGATGCCTACATCTGGTCCAGAGCGCTGCATATGTATAACTGTACTTGGGTCTGTATAATTCCTTTGCGCCAAATTGTACTTATAACTAGCGTGTAACTGACTGTACTTTTACTTGAGTAATACTTTGTGCTTTGGAACCACAGGTTCTAGGTCTGGAGTCTTTATTTACTGTTTAACTGCGTACGCAAAACAGCGTCATCCTTAGAGGTTTATAGGCAGGATATCAGAAGGTATAGGCAGGGGCATATAGAGGTTCAAAGACAGTATCGTTAGTACTAATTAAGTCACCAGTGCTCAACTATGGCAATCCTTAAAAGCTTGGCTGTTAGTGTACCCTGAGGACCGTAGTTGGGAACCCCTGCTGTAAGGGATAGTGCAGTGTATTCATAAAAATTATTGAGACACTGTAAGTGAAAACGCAATGTAATATTCAACAGGTATTGTGAGTCACTGTAAGTGGTAGCACAGTGTATTCATGAAAAATATTGAGACACTGTAAGTGTAACCACAGTGTAATATACACATATTGTGACATTAAGTGGAAACGCAGTTTAATATTCAAGACGTATTGTGACACTGTAAGGGATAGTGCAGTGTATTCATAAAAATTAATAAGACACTGTAAGTGGAAATGCAGTGTACTATTCAACACTATTTGTGAGTCACTGTAAGTGACAGTGTATTCATAAAACATATTGTGACTGTAAGTGGTAGCGCAGTGTTTTCATTAAAAGTATTGTGATTCTGTAAGAGGAAGTGCAGTGTATTCTTAAAAAAAAATTCTTAATGTAGCACGGTGTATTCATAAAAAATATTGTGACACTAAGTTGTAGTACAGATGTTTAACTCATAAATCTTCTAACACTGTAAGTCATTGTGCAGTGTGTTATTCTTTTCTTATTCATAAAAAAATATTGTGACACTGTAAGTGGTAGCACATTGTATTCATAAAAATTATTGTGACACTAAGTGGTAGCACAGTGTTTTACTCTTAAAAAATCTTGTGACACTAAGTGGTAGCACAGTGTGTTACTCCTTACATTTTCATAAAATATATTGTGACACTGTAAGTGGAAGCACAGTGTGTTATATTTTTCTCATTATTATTGTAACACTGTAGGTCATTGATGCTACATCATCTACTAAATCTGATACCCAAGAGCAAACAGGGCTTAAATCAGGGCATCTAAAATCAAAGAAGCATTCTTTTACAGTTGTAAAGAAAAAACATCAAAGGGAAAGTTAGCTGCAAAAAGACATAAAATTGGCAATATGCCTTAACACTCATGAAGTGGCAAGGAACAGCTAAGGCTTTGGCCTTTATTTATGACTGGTAGTTCTGCCTCTTATGATGATGAAACCCCTTCTCTCTGTAGAAATTAAAAAAAAAAATTATTATGGCACAGGAACCAACTGTGTACTCAGAAATGTCACAAATCTCTGAATAGAGTTTAATTGTGTATGTGGGTGCCATGTGTGAGCCTGACCTTTCCAATACGGTACTCAAAGAGGAGCCTCCTTCCACCACTTGTGCATATGGGGATGAGCAGCACAAATCAACATGCTGACAAATAAATTGAGGATGCTTTTGTGGAAGTGCACCAGGATGAGGAGGATATTTGCGTAGCTGATGCTAATAAGGGTGTTGATGATGAGGATGCTGTTGATGACGATGGTGTTGATGGGGATGTTGTTTGTGTATATCAGGCCCCAGTGGAAACAGTTGTTTCCCATGATAAGGAAAAGCCCATTGTCATGACTGGGCATAAAACTAAAAATATCCACTTCTTTTGACTGGAATCATTTCTACCCAAATCCGGACAATAATTGTCCAGTCATCTGTACCCGTTTGTCATGGCTTGGTGTGTACCTGGACCCGGAGTGGATTTGGATGGTGAGTGAGGATTTGTTTGCTGGTACTGGAAAGCAGGTGGTCTTAGCGGGTTATGACTCATGAATGAAAAGGTAATTCGGGTACACACATAGGGTGAGGAAAAAGCTGAGGAGATGCTGGCAGTACTCAGTGGACTGAGGTCGGCAGGACAGACAGCAGGTTGCAGATACAGGAGGCGAGTAGTAAACAGGAGCCTGATTGCAACCAGGCTAAGAGGTGACACTGTTAGAGACACACTGAAACTACAGCACTTCAAGGAGTAAGGGAGCGCAGAGAACTAGCTCACAGCATACGCTGTGAAAGATGTTGCACTGGCAACTAAAGGACCTCTTTACAGCCCTATAGTACCCTCAGGTAGTGCAGGATTGGCTGCTAGCACTCCCAGCCCAGTCTGTGACCGGATTGGCCCAAACCAGACATCTGACCAGATTCCAAGATGGCCGTGCCCAGCAGCCTACAGCGTAGAAGCACTGCCAGCCTCACCCCCTCTCACCTGCCTCCAGATGGAAGCCCTTAATCTGCAGAAGCTCATTGTGCCCATCACCGCTCTCCAGGACCCTGCACCCCTGCTGAAAGCCCCGCACCAGAGTGCCTGGAGCGGTAAGGACCGCAATCTTGGCAGCCTCTCAGCCCTGATTGTGTCAGTGCCCCCTCCTTTAGGGGTGGCCTCTGGACACTTCTTGGGTTTTCCAGGATTTTCTGAATGAAATTTAAGCATGAAATGAAGAGCATGGACATCCTCTGCTCTCATCCTCTGCACTATTCAGATCCATAACCTCTCCATTCCAGCAAGTATTGAAGCTGACCATAGCAAAAATGAGAGTCCAGGATTTGTTTCACCTCAAACTATATGCCCCTCTCAGTAAGTACCTTGGAAGAGCGTGGCTGGACTTTGCGAAAGCGATTCAGGATAAGTGGTTTCAGTAGAGAAATATGGAAGGAGTTAGGTATTTTGAGGCAGAATCGGAGTTTCAGTTTGTAGGCCACTGGATTGATCACTTGAATGATGGGAAACAGACCAAAGAAGCAGGGAGCAAACTTCATAGATGGAACCTTGAGGCGAAGATTTTGAGTAGACAGCCACACTGTCACCCATTTTTAGGTTAGGCACTGCTTTTCTCTTCTTGTCAGCCCCTACTTTGTATCAGGCAGAAGCTTTCCATAGGGATGAGTGAACTTGAGTCCAAATTTGTGAGAATTTCTGTAGTGTAGAGCTTACCGCTGGTACATCAAAAACTGGCAATTCTTTGAACTCTGGGACTCTGGGATGCAGACCAAACTCTAGAAAAAATGGTGTTTGACCCATTGATAAATGATAAGAGCTATTGTGAGCAAATTCTGTCCAGGTTAGAGTGTCTGCCCAGTTGTCTTGGGATGAGGACATATGAATTTGTAAAAAGGTCTCAAAGTCTTGATTGATCCTTTCTGTACATCCATTAGACTGGGAGTGATAAGCCATGGAGAATTTTAGTTTGATTTGGAAGACAGAACAGAGGGCTCTCCAAAATTTTGCTGCAAACTGCCCACCCCTATCGGAGACAATTTTGGTTGGAAGTTCGTGAAGACGGAAGATCTTGTCAACATATAACTGGGCCAACTCAGGAGCCGATGGTAGTTTCTTGAGGGGAATATAATGTACCATTTTAGAGAACCAATCTACCACTACCCAGATGGTGGTGAACCCGTTGGAGGCAGGTAAGTCCTTTACAAAGTCCATGGATAAGTGTGTCCAGGGATGGATTGGTATAGACAGGGGTAGTTGTCTGCCAGCAGGGGCTTGTCTAGATATTGTATGCTGAGCACACTGTGGACAGGAGGAAATAAAATCCACAATTTCAGTCTTCATGGCTGGCCACCAATATGAACATTGTATAAACTCCAAAGTCTTATGTATGCCCAGGTGTCCAGAAAAGCGAGAAGAATGAGCCCAATTCAATAGCTGTTTGCCCATATCTGGGGTCACAAAGGTCTTCCCAGGAGGGGGTTGAATGCGGGTGGTAGCAAATACTCTGGACTCAAGAACTGGAGTCTCCTTATGATTCTTGGTAGATGCATCAGAAGAAAGTGAACAGGAGAGAGCATCTGCTTTTTTATTCAGTGAGCCAGGGAGATAGGTCAAAGTGAAGTTGAAATGAGAAAAGAAAATCGCCCACCATGCCAGACAAGAACTGAGGCACTGGATATTTTTTAAATATATTAGGTTCCGATGGTCCATATATACGGTGATGGGAAATGTAGCTCCTTCGAGAAGATAATGCCATTCTTCAAAAGTTAATTTAACAGCCAACAACTCCTGCTCTCCAATGGGATAATTGCTTTCTGCCAGGGAAAATATCTTAGAGAAGAACCCACAGGGATGAAATTTGTTATCTTCGAGTTTCTGGGAGAGTACAGCTTCAGAGGATGCGTCCACTTCTAGAAATAATGGGTAGTTTACGTCAGGTTGCCTGAGTACCTGAGCTGACATGAAAGCTTGTTTTAAAATTTGAAAGGCGGTTTCGGCCTCAGGAGGCCACTGAGATGGATTTGCCCCGTTGCGAGTCAAGGCGGAAATGGGTGCCATGAGGGTGGGGAATCCCTTGATGAATCTTCGGTAATAATTAGTGAAGCCTTAAAATCTTTGTACCACCTTCAAAGAATTCAGATGAGACCAGTCCAAAATAGCCTGTACATTTTTGGGATCCATTTCAAGGCCGGAACCTGCGATGATATATCCTAGAAATGGAATGGAGTAAATTTCAAACACACACTTTTCTGCTTTACAGTATAGCTGGTTTTCCCGTAGATGAGTCAATACTTCCTTGACTTGAGACCGATGTTTGTCAATACCGGAGGAGAATATTGAGATGTCATCTAGAGAGACCACCACGGAAACATATAAAAAGTCCCGGAAGATCTCATTCATGAAATCTTGAAAAATAGCAGGAACATTACAAAGAAGAAAGGGCATTACGAGATATTCAAAATGACCATCCCGAGTATTGAATGCTGTTTTCCACTCATCACTGGCACTTATCCTAATGAGGTTATATGCCCCTCTTAAATCCAATTTGGTGAAAATGTTAGCTCCTTTGACTCGATCAAAAAGTTTGGTAATGAGGGGTATCTGGTAACGGTTCTTGACAATTATGTCATTTAAGCCCCTGTAATCGATGCAGGGATGCAAACCTCCATCCTTTTTAGATACAAAAAAGAAGCCTGCACCAGCCGGTGAAGAAGATGGTTGAATTAATCCTTTTTGAAGATTTTCCTTGATGTATGCCGACATGGCCTTGGTCTCAGGTAGGTACAGTGGGTAAGTACGACCACATGGAGGAGTTTTGCCAGGGATAAACTTGATGGGGCAGTCCCACAGCTGATGTGGAGGCAGAATATCAGCTCTCATTTTACAAAAGACGTCACTGAAAGAGTGGTTTTGACTGGGTATTGCTGTAGTGGTTGCAATGTGAATCTCTTTAATAGGTTTAATTTGAGGAAGGCAGGAAACAAGACAAGCTTACCCCCAGGATAATATTTGCATGGTACCCCAGTCAATATTGGGAGTATGCTTGTGTAACCAGGGATATCCGAGGATGACCCCATGAGAGGCCTTGGGGATGACCAAGAATTGGATCGTTTCTGTGTGAAGGCCCCCAACACAAAACAGTACTGGTTGGGTACAAAGAGACACGATTCCGTTGACGATTTGGGTACCATCTACTGCAGACAAGGTGACAGTGTGACCAAGGGGAGATACAGGAATCCGTAATTTCTGAACAAGCTCAGCAGAAATGAAGTTTTTGGCAGCCCCTGAATCAAGGAGAGAGAGAACTATTTTAGAACCGTGTAATAGCTCCTGAGTAATGGACAAAGCAGATTCAGTTTTTGATGGAGAAGAGGACATCACTCCCAACCTGGTGTCTCCGGTACAGGTTAGGATCAGGAGTTTCCCGTATGACGAGGACAGGCAGCGACCAAATGACCAGTCCCTCGGCAGTACATGCATAGGTTCTCCTGCCAATGCCTTTGCCGCTCCTCAATGGTGAGATGAGCCTGATTAATCTGCATGGGTTCTTTGCCCACCAGTTCAGGTGGGAGGGTGGTTGGAGTAGTGGTTGGCCGGAATCTAAAACGATCAACCCTACTTTTCTCACTCTGTCATTCTCGATACCATAGGTCCACTTTGTTACAGAGGAAGCTAAGATCATTGAGAGTAGCAGGAAGATCTCGTGTGGTGATCTGACAGCCCACTCCAGAAGGTGGATTCAGAGCCTCCTAGTTCCATTTTAGCTCCGACGCCAGTGTTTGGAATTGAATGATATACTAGCTGACTGGACGACTCCCTTGATGAAGCTGCAGGATCTCAACTGCTGTTGAGGTAGTTCTCCCGGGCTCATCAAAAATCCTTCGGAAGGATGTGAGGAATTCGGAGTAGTTCTCTAATAATGGGTCAAACCTCTCCCAGAGTGGCGAAACCCCAACTAGGGCAGAGCGGGACAGCAGAGATACAATATATGCCACTTTGGACTTAGGGGACAGGATGTTCAAAGGCTAGAACACGAAGTGGACATCACATTGGTTGAGGAAACCTCGGCACAATTTACGGTTACCGTCAAACTTATTGGGAGTCGGAAGGTGCTGGTGGGGTGGTGTGGATGGAGCAGAGATGGCTGGAGCTGCTGGCTGGATCATGGCGGCAGGCATATTGACTGTAACCAGAAAGGCCTGTAGCATGTCCTGACGAAGAGACATTTCCTGAAGGAATTGAGCCATTTGCTTTTGTGAAGCCTCTAGTACCTCTAAGCAGCTGGTGATACCTTGGAGTAGGTCGGCCATCAAATCCTGTCCACTAGCTGAATCCATCTGGCCAGTGCAAACTGTCACAGCTTGGTGTGTACCTGGACCCGGAGTGGAGTCGGATGGCGAGTGAGGATTCATTTGTTGGTACTGGAAAGCAGCCGATCTTAGGTGGGTATGACTCATGGATGAAAAGGTAATTCAGGTACACACGTAGGGTGAGGTAAAGAGGAGATGCTGGCAGTACTCAGTGCACCGAGGTCGGCAGGAAAGACAGCAGGTTGCGGGTACAGGAGGCGAGTAGTAAACAGAAGCCGGACTGCAACCAAAGGTGAAACTATGGCACTTTAAGGAGCAAGGGAGTGCAGAGAACTAGCTCACAGCATTCACTGTGAAAGACGTTGCACTGGCAACTAAAGGACCTCTTGACAGCCCTTTAGTACCCTCAGGTAGTGCAGGATTGGCTGCTAGCACTCCCAGCTGAGGCTGTGACCAGATTGGCCCAAACCAGACAACTGACCAGAATCCAAGATGGCCAAGCCCAGCAGCCTACAGCTCAGAAGTGCTGCCAGCCTCACCCACTCTCACCTGCCTCCAGATGGAAGCCCTTAATCTGTGGAAGCTCACTGTGCCCAGCACCACTCTCCAGGATCCTGCACCCCTGCCAAAAGCCCAGCACCATAGTGCCCAGAGCGATAAGGACCGTGATCTCAGCAGCCTCTCAGCCCTGATCGTTACACCGTTGTCATGCCATAGTAATTAGAGGTACTGTAGGTACCCTATCCACTTAGGAACCTCCTCTCTGTTACATCATCTACAGTGCATCCAACAAAAGTGTTTGTAAAATTCAGAAACTTTGGCTAAAAAAGTAATCTGAGAGTTGATCTCAGAAGGGGACCAGGAAGATTACTAGTAGTAGTTCTAAAAAACAATTGACTGTTAAACAATCCTATGCAAGGGGGAGCAAGTATGACAGCAGTCACCCAGTTGCACAGCAGATCACTGACACCATAACATCTTTGCTGGTATTAGATGTGCATCTGATATCCGCCATTAGTGCAGTGGGTTTTAGACAGTTAATTGAGGTCCTCTTTCCCCACTATCAAATCCTATCTAGGTTCCACTTCACTAGAAAAGCAATTCCCAGCCTGCACAGGGATGTTAAAAAGAATTTAATTAGTGTCCTTCAAAATGCCATTTTACCAACTGTCCACTTAAACACAGATATGTGGTCAATTGGAAGAGGACAAACGCAAGATTACATGACACCAGCATCTAAGAAACAGCAGCTAATTTATAAGCAGGATACTCTGTGTATCATCGGTTTCACTAAGTCATGCCGCTGATAACCTCTTAGAAAAACTCAGGGAAATCATTGCAAAATGGCTTACCCCACTTGGACTCTCCTCTGGATTTTATATTTCTGACAATGCCACCAATATTTTGAGAGCATTACAGCAGGGTGAATTCCAACACATCCCATGTTTTGCTCACACAATCAACTTGGTGGTGTGCATTTATTTTTAAACTGACAGGGCCGTGCAGGGGATGCTCTCTGTGGTCCACAAAATTTCTGGACATTTTTGCCATTCAGCAGGTGCATGTAGAAGATTGCAGCACATGCAAGAAATTTAGAGTTTTCCCTGTCACCAGCTGAAACAAGATGTAGGTACAAGGTGGAACTCCACCCTTTATATGATTCAGCAGATGGAAGAACAGCAAAAAGCCATCCAAAGCTACACAATGAACTATGACATAGGAAGAGGAGTGAGGATGTGCCTTACTCAAGCTTATTGGAAAATACTTTACGTGTTGTGTAAAGTGCTAAAACTCTTTGAATTATTCACCTGTGAAGTGAGTTCAGACACTGCCAGCTTGAGTCAGGTAATTCCCCTAATTAGACTGATGGGAAAGCAGCTTTATAAACTGAAGGAGAGGAAACTAACTGATTTCACTTAGCATGTTGGACTTGTAGATAAAGTCTTTTATCCACTTTGCCAGGATCCATGGGTTGTCAGGATCCATAATAGGATCCATACATTTTGGCAACCATGCTGGATCCTAGGTTTAAGTCATACTTTGTGTCTTTGTTCCCAGTAAACATAGTTCTGAACAGATGCAAAGAGCTGTTGGTAAGGAAATTGTCAGCTGAAGTGGCACATGATGCAGCGATGGCTCCTCCTTCAGTTTCTCCAGCATATGCAGCTGCCAGGAGAAAAATAAACTTTCCCAAATAAAGACCCACTGGTGATGCAGATCAGTCAACACATCCAGGTTTTCACATCTGGTCGGGTCTAAAAGAATTGCCTACAATTAATAAGACCTCTAACGTGACTCCATCTGATATGGTCACTATTCAAAGAATGGTTGAGGACTATTTTAATGATGGCATCCAAATAGGTATGTCAGACTTTCCGTTTGACTACCGGCAGGAAAAAAAGGCAATTTGGAGGCCTTTGCACAAACTGGCTTTGCTTTACTTGAGCTGCCCACCATCCAGTTTATATAATCAGAAGGAGTTTTCAGCACAGCCGGGAACCTTGTCAGCAATTGGCGTAGAAGGCTACTTCCTCAAAATGTGTAAAATATAATGTTCATCAAAATGAACTAAAAATTTTATGATGAAAACCTATACCACCAATTACATCAAAAAATTACAGAGGGACCTAAGGCTGTAATGGTGGATTCCAGTAGGGATGAATTAATATTGTGTCAAGATGATGTACACACTGATGAGGTTGAGGAATTGGATGATGATGGCGACAACATCTTGCCTCTTTAAAACCAGTTTGTGCACAGAGAGATCATTGCCAGTAATGTCATCTGCACATTGGTAGCTTGTTTTGTGGGGGCCCAAAACAATCTACAAACAAGCTACAGCCCAAACAAGACTGGTAGAATATGGGTAAGGCACGCTCTCAGGTGGTTGTGGGAGTGTGTGATGTAGGTGGGTATCAGTGAACTGTGTAACAGAGAGACTAAGACGGTGGTGTTGGGTCAAAGGCTTAATTGAAGTAGACACAATGCTGCTTGAAATCAATTGACCCAGGGGTATGGGGGATAGAGCAGAATGGGTGCATGGGGGGAAGGTGGGTGGACCCTTTTAGGGGGCTCCTTGTCATGCAGTTCTGGACCAGCACGTTGTCCCTGCTGGACCTTTGGTCAACAGTCTTATCTCCCGGCAGTGTGGTGGTGGAAGTCTGTTAGGGGAGAGAATTGTGGCGGCGTCCCGCACAGAGTGCAACTTACCTACCAGTAGGTGCCTGGGTAGGTGTTGCGATAAAGGGATGGTGATCGGCAGTCGCTGGTGGTGTGCAGCGTTAGATCAGCTGGCTGTTCTCTATGCGCTGTGGCTCTTGGTGCAGCTGTGTCACATGCTGCTGGTGTCCGTGATACCGCTTGTGGTGACATAGATGACATCATTTGCATATGGAAAGGACCAGAATCCACACTGACAGAATTCATCAATCACATCAACCATAATGACAAAAATCTCGAATTCACCACAGACTACAGCAGAACATCGGTAAACTTTCTAGACCTACAGATATTCATACACAATGGACAAATACACACCAAGACCTTCCAGAAACCTGTCGACATTAATAGCTACATTCTATCGAGTAGTGGTCATTACAACAACTGGCTTAACAACATTCCCATAGGACAATTCAAAAGACTCAGGAGAAACTGTACCAGACTGACAGACTACATATCACAGGGAGAGACACTCAAACAACAATTCACAGAGAAAGCATACCACATACCCACACTACAGGACACAATGGAAAAGTAGCAGAAGGAGCAAGAGCACAACTCCTCGAATATAACAAACCCTGTACCACAGAGACACAGGACCACCTCGCCTTTATCACGCAGTACAACACTCATGCCATCGACAACAAGAAAATATTAAACAGACCCGTATTCTACCAGTCTTCAGCTCAGGTAGGAACAGGTACTCCTACCATAGGTGCAGCACTCTGACACCCACATCCCCCTTCCCTTCAAGAGACACGCACATCTCCTCTCCCTACCTCTCTCTCTCCCTCCCTTCCCCCCCCAGCCATACCAGTGAGAGCAGTTCGCCTACCTTCATCTACAGCCCAAACAAACCAATCACTTCAGTTACAATTGTCAGTCCCTGTCGCTGAAGTGATTTGTTTGTTAAAATGCATTTCCTGTTTACTATATACATAGTAAGGTTGGGTGGAAGAGCCCATGGACAATTCCATCTTGAACCTCTTTTCTTTGCATTATGTGATGTTTGGGGTATTGCTGCCTGACATTTTTAATTTTATAGTTTATTGAACTGCCATCCTGTCTGACACTGCTGTGTGGGAAATGTTTCATAGATGTCCTATATTTTTTTAAAACTGATGTGCTTTTGTGCCACTTCTCTGATGCTTCCTTTTTTTTTAGTTTCATACTGTATTTATTTCAACTAAAATCACAAATAGGCATACTTGCAAAATACCCTTATTTCATTTTCAACCTTGATTTTTAGATACCAACCTGGTGGGCTTGGCTTTTCTTAATCATAACAGTCATGTTTGCTCAGATGCAACTCAAATGGAGAGGCTATTTTGTGATGGTATTTTGAGTTGTTCTCCCTCCTCCCCTCCAAGCCTACCCATATATAATCCCAGAAGCACAATGATAAGAGATGTTTAGTGCCAGACTTTAAAATCCCTCTGCCCTCTTCCTGTTCAGAACTTCCATTTTGTGTGCTGCCACAACCATCATCAGCTGTATGCCACTTTGATTCTTTAAAATAAAATTGGAACCACCAAGAGGTTCCACTGGGGCAAGGACTGATGTGAATAAGTAAAATATTTTTTGTAAAAGCTTCCCCTCCTCCCTCATAAATTTGCTTTGGAATCAAAAAATTAAATTATATTTACTACTAAACCACCCTTCCTTTCCCTGCCTTCAACTACATACATACTCCAACTCCATCAGGCCTCTTGAATAATAAAAACATTTGTTTCTTCATGTGCCATGCAGGAAGTTGAACTGCTATAGCTGCTGCAATCTTTGACATGCGGTAGCTGAATGCTGAAATGTCCAGAAATGTTTATGGCCACAGACAGCATTTCCTGCATGCTCCTTTAAGTTTACATTTTTTTCTGAACCACCAAGTTGATTTTGTGGGCAAAATATTGGACATATTGTTCACCCATGCTCTCCCCTCCTTCTTCATGAATTTACTTCGGAATAAAAAAATGAAATTAAATTTACTATGAATTGACTCTTCCTTTCTCTGCCATTAACTACATTCATACTCCATCTCTCTCTGCCCTCTTTATTAATGATAACACGTTTCCTTATGTGCCATGTTGGGGGTTGAACTACCACGTGTTTGTGCCACCCAACTCTGCCACTTAGCTTAGTCAGCCAGCTAGCTTGGTGCAACTTTTGGACCTATACTGAACGAAAACAGTATTGTGAGCTGTGATGTGGTAAAAAGTTATTGAGTGGAAATTAATTTTATTGAGGCTAATAATACTGTAGGAACACAAAAAGCCCAAATTATGTGATTTTAGCAGTTTTTATCAATTATTGAAAGAAAATACTGATCCTAAACACGCAAGGGTGTTTTTTTCTAAACCAAATCCAGAACCAAATCCTCGAAGGAGATATGGATCCAAAACCCCAACACTACGGCGGTTGATGCACATCCCATATATATTTATATATACAGTCAGGTGCGTAAATATTGGGACATTGACAGAATTTTCATATTTTGGCCTCTATTCACCACCACAATGGCTTTGAAATTAAACAAACAAGATGTGCTTTAACTGCAGACTTTCAGATTTAATTTGAGGGTAATTACATCCAAATCAGTTGAACGGTGTAGGAATTACAACGGTTTCCATATGTGCCTCCCACTTTTTAAGGGGCCAAAAGTAATGGGACAAACTAAACAATCCTAAATCAAACTTTCACTTTTTAATACTTTGTTGCAAATCCTTTGCAGGCAATTACAGCCTAATGTCTGGAACGCATAGACATCACCAGACGCTGGGTTTCATCCCTGGTGATGCTCTGCCAGACCTCTACTGCAAATGTCTTCAGTTCCTGCTTGTTCTTGGGGCATTTTCCTTTCAGTTTTGACTTCATCAAGTGAAATGCATGCTCAATCGGATTCAGGTCAGGGGATTGACATGGCCATTGCATAATATTCCACTTTTTAGCCTTAAAAAACTCTTTGGTTGCTTTTGCAGTATGCTTTGGGTCATTGTCCATCTGCACTGTGAAGCGCCGTCCAATGAGTTCTGAAGCATTTGACTGAATATGAGCATATAATATTGCCTGAAATACTTCAGAATTCATTCTGCTGCTTTTGTCAGCAGTCACATCATCAATAAAAACAAGGGAACAAGTTCCATTGGCAGCCATACATGCCCATGCCATGACACTACTACCACCATGCTTCAATGATGAGGTGGTATGTTTTGGATCATGAGCAGTTCCTTTCCTTCTCCATACTCTTCTCTTCCCATCACTCTGGTACAAGTTGATCTTTGTTCCAGAACTGTAATGGCTTTTTTAGATGTTGTTTGGCAAACTCTAATCTGGTCTTCCTGTTTTTGACGCTCACCAATGGTTTACATCTTGTGGTGAACCCTCTATATTCACTCTTGTGAAGTCTTCTCTTGATTGTTGACTTTGACACATATACACCTACCTCCTGGAGAGTGTTCTTGATTTGGCCAACTGTTGTGAAGGGGTTTTTCTTCACCAGGGAAATAATTCTTCTGTCATCCACCACAGTTATTTTTCGTCGTCTTCCGGGTCTTTTGGTGTTGCTGAGCTCTCCGGTGCGTTCTTTCTTTTTAAAAATGTTCCAAACAGTTGATTTGGCCACACCTAATGTTTTTGCTATCTCTCTGATGGGTTTGTTTTGATTTTTCAGCCCAATGATGGCTTGCTTCACTGATAGTGACAGCTCTTTGGATCTCATATTGAGAGTCGACAGCAACTGATTCCAAATGCAAATGTCACACCTAGAATCAACTCCAGACCTTTTACCTGCTTAATTGATAATGAAATAACGAGGGAATAGCCCACACCTGTCCATGAAATAGCTTTTGAGTTGATAGTCCCATTACTTTTGGCCCCTTAAAAAGCGGGAGGCACATATAGAAACCATTGTAATTCCTACACCATTCATCTAATTTGGATGTAATTACCCTCAAATTAATTCTGAAAGTCTGCAGGTAAAGCACATCTTGTTTGTTTTATTTCAAAGCCATTGTGGTGGTGAATAGTGGCCAAAATATGAAAATTCTGTCAATGTCCCAATATTTATGCACCTGACTGTATATATATATATATATATATATATATATATACACACATACAAATAAAGTTCATGGGCGGCACTTACAGGACTTAAGTAGTATAGTAATAAATCAGGAGAAACCACTCCAATCTACCTGTGGAGAGGTGTTTCCTGATTTATTACTAAACTACATAAGTCCAGTGAGTGCCACTCATGAACTTTCTTTGTATATTCAGGTAATGGTTCTATACTATTACCACGGATGAAGGCACCAAGGCAATTAGTACCTAATGGAGTTGAGCCATTTTTTTGGATTTTATATCTATATATATATATATACATATATATATATATATATGAACAAGGGCGAGGGTGAGACATGATGCCCAATAACTCCTTCACAACAATACCAAGAGAATCATGCTAATACTCTCTTACAATATCTTAAAATAAAACCCACTCCTTAAGCTTATAGGTGGCAGCTACAGTAGTAGTCAGACACATTTTATGGTAAGTCACACAGGTGCCTACTAGTGGTAATGTGATATTGTGCAATCAGTGCAATGTCTGACAGAATGAAAAAATGAATATAGAAAGGCTTACCTTATAACTGTTTCTTTAGACCAGATCTAGGTCCATGCAAGTGAGGTATCATATGAAAGGGATATAAGCACAACAAGAAAAAATTATAGATAGATAGATAGATAGATAGATAGAACTTTTTTCACTGTGCTAAATTAGATTTAAGTCAGCAAAATGTGCTGGCAAAGTTAGCAAACAGTAATAGAAAATTGGTTTAGTGAATTATGAGTTTATAGGCAGGGCCGGTGCAAGGTATCATGGTGCCCTAGGCAAATTGTTTTGCCTGTCACCCCCACCCTCACTTTTGAAAAAAAAAATCTTACCTGATCCTGACTGGTGTAGCTGTGGTCCAGATACATGGATGTCTTATGCTAAACATTGTCCATACTCCATTGCTGTGGTAAGATTTCTAGCTGGAGGTGAGGAGGAGACTACATGTTAGGACAAAGTGGCGGACCGCAGTAAGAAGAGTCTGACCACTTCACTTGGTCACTCATACTGGTTTCTGTGTGTTATACCCTCACAGATCAAAATCTTGCAGAGACCCCACAAGTGCAGTGCTCTGGGCTTGATAAAATAAATGTAGAATAATGTGAGTGCCGCACTTGTGGGGTCTCTGTATGATTTTGATCTGTGAGGGCATAACGCACAGAAAACTATATGAGGTGTTTGTGCTGGACGTTTTGTCCAACAAGTCTGGCACTCACAGGAAAATTGCAATACTTTGTTCAGTACCCATGAAGATAACATATTCCAACAAGAGGTGTGGCACTCGCAGCCTACGTTAAATGATCCACAATGCAGCAGATGCATTGAGACGTTTTGATGCTTGATGACAGTGCAGGTATTAATAAAGCACTGAAATGTTGCGTCATTGTGGATCATTTACCATATGCAATGAGTGTCACACCTCCTACTGGGGAATACATATGTATATATATAATATATATATATATATATATATATATATAGTCCAATGGACCGGCACTCAGATGGCAGTGCTCCAGCACATTACTGGCTCCGGTGCCCTCCTGTAGGTTGAGCAGGCAGCAACCCCCAACTACAGATGCAAATCAGGTGGCACTCAGAGACACCCAATAAAGTAGAACAAATTTAATGTAATGAGTCAACATTTCCTCCTTTCTCAAGACTATACAACATGACAAATGACAAACACACATTTAAATACCTTACACCATGTCCCAATCACTCCTCCCCACCTGATCAGCACATGCACCAGGCTTCCGGCATCACAAGGGTATGCATCACTACATGGCGCAGCCCCTAGCCGTCACCAGATGACGCCTGCTGATGACATCAGACACAGTGTGATTCCACCCAGATCACTGGCATGGCAACCATAAACAAAATGGGAGCCAAATGACAGCAAGCCAGGAGTGACCCCCACGTGTCAAAACAAAACAATATGAAACACATATTGCAATATGACACCTAAAAATGATACAAACAACAAAACTAAATAAAATACATGAACAAAAAAACACAAAAATTAATAATAGAATGTCAGTGGATAACCACGCCACGGCCAATAGACTGACTGTAGGTGACAGAACATGCTACAACAGCTAAACACTGAACATGAAAACATGCTCTGTGTCCTCAACTGAATGAATAACTGTTAACATGCATCCATAATAGTCAATCATAAAAAATAAACAAATATATAACATAATAAATCATATCCAAAATGTAACAAAATTAAAAAATAAAACAATCAAAAACAGATATATCTGAAATACCCAACAACTCCAACAAAACACAAAATCCATAGAGAATATATTATAAAATAGACATTATAGAAAACAAGTGAGACCCAAGTACAAATTAAGACCCTTTGGGGCCAAAGTATCCAATAGGAAAATCCATTCAGACTCTAACTGCAACAGACGTTTAGGTCTGTTGACACCACACAATAAAACAGGTACATGGTCAATTATGCGGTAGCGCAATGTAGCCACCCCATGTTGAGCCGGGGCAAAATGACGGGCACTGGCTGTTCACTACCACCCATAGAAATGGCCGTCCTGATGGCGGAACAATGTTGCGCCATGCGATCCTTAAACTGTCTATCTGTCTTACCCACGTAGTGTAACCCACATGGGCAAGACAGAAGATAGACAACAAATTTAGAACTACATGTAAGGGAGTGGTAAATTTTTAATTTCCTGCCTGAATACGGGTGGTGGAAAACATCCCCCACTATCATATACCTGCAGGTTAAACAACCAATGCATTTAAGCAAATATAAATAACACCGGCGCTGACAGGGTGGTCTCTCTAAGCAGCTGCTAAAAAAGGGATAGTCAGTCCCTTAGATGAACCAGAAATTTAAATGTAAAAAGCAGCGCTAAATCTTTGAATCATTTATTTGGGTAATACCAAAAGCACATAAATCACATAAAATAACACTAAATAGCATTCAACCTATAATTGTTGCTTGCAAGTATGAAAATTATATATAAAGAAAATTGACAATAAAAATAATAATAACAAAAAAAAAAATAGTATAAAAATAGTATAAAAAGGCACTATTTATGATAAAAAATAGACATGCATGTCGAAAAATTAATGTAGACTTGATGTCCTCAATATACACCTATATCAGGCAATGCAAAATAGACCGCACCAATTGTTTAGCACTGGAATGAGTTCCGTAATTGGGACTGGGTGAAACAGTCAGCCGAAAAAGGGAATCCACTAAAAGACTGAGCACATAATTGTCCTCACCGCATGGACCCTCCTGCACGGAAAAATATTACCTCTGTGAATCTCTGAGGCATGGTCTAATATTCGTAGTAGCGGTGGTCTAAGACGAGTTACACCAGGACTCAGGCATCATCTGCACCAGCATTTGCACTTCATCTGGAAACCCATTATCGTTGGGACATAGTCCTTATTTGAGAAATTCATGATCTTCAGCCTGCTATCAGGAACCATGGACACTGACCTGTGACTTTGAGCATTTTTCTTCTCAGACCACCGCTACTACGAATATTGGACCACGCCTCAGAGACTCACAGAGGTAATATTTGTCCGTGCCGGAGGATCCATGCGGTGAGGACAATTATGTGCTCTGTCTTTTAGTGGATTCCCTTTTTCAGCTGACTGTTTCACCCAGTCCCAATTACGGAACTCATTCCAGTGCTGAACAATTGGTGCGGTCTATTTTGCATTGCCTGATATAGTTGTATATTGAGGACATCAAGTCTACATTAATTTTTCGACATGCATGTCTATTTTTTATCTTAAATAGTGCCTTTTTATACTATTTTTATACTATTTTTTTTTTTTTATTATTATTTTTATTGTCAATTTTCTTTATATATAATTTTCATACTTGCAAGCAACAATTATAGGTTGAATGCTATTTAGTGTTATTTTATGTGATTTATGTGCTTTTGGTATTACCCAAATAAATGATTCAAAGATTTAGCACAGCTTTTTACATTTAAATTTCTGAACCAATGCATTTAAAGCAACCAAATTTACGATGCAATAAATGGGTGGGCACAGATCGTGAAAACCCTGTGATGTCAGTCTTTACAAAAAAAATCACCAAGATTGCGACCCCTGGTGTAACATGGATGAATCCTAGTGTTAGCCAAAGATGACAACTCAGGATCCATTTGAATAACAGGCCATAATTGTTTAGCTTTCCTACTACTAAACTTATTACTGGTGCTAAACCTGTCAACCCAAGTAATGATATTAGAATCCACAGGCTTAATAGATGATTGTAGCAATTCCCTCTGTGCAATACTCAAGGCTTTCCTTTTGGCTTGCACTAACTCTGAAAAAGGGTAACCCCTTACCATGAATTTTTGAACCATCATGTCCAGTTTCTCATCTCTATCATTAGGATCACTAGAAATTCTGCATACCCTAAGCATTTGAGAATAGGGTAGGCTCTTGATAGTAGATACCAGATGGAAACTGTTGTATCTAAAGATGGTATTACGATTGGTGGGTTTAACAAACAAAGATGTCTGTAACACACCCACATTTGAAGTAATTTTTACATCCAAAAAGGTCACCTCATTGATGTCAATGACATACGTTAATTTAGCCAGGGCTTCTGAAGCATTATGCCTCAGAATTAGGTCACAAAATGATTGCTCAGGGTGTGTCCAAAAAATAAGAATGTCATCTATATAACGCAAGTAGAGACAGATACAAAGATGGACATCAGGACTATCAAAGAACAAGCTCTGCTTGACACCATACATATATGCATTAGCGTATGATGGGGCCACACAGGACCCCATCGCACACCCAGAAAGCTGTAAAAAAAACGCCCATCATAAACAAAATAATTGTGCGTTAAAATGTATTCCAAAAGCTTTATAAACACACTGACATGGGGTCCCTGATATAACTCATTGTTAGTAATCAAATTTTCTACTGCCGAAAGTCCCTCCCTGTGTGGTATACAGGTGTAGAGACTTGTGACATCCACACTACAAAGAAAACAATTGTTAGGTAACACAGTAAAATTTGATAACTTTTGTAACAATGATGACATATCCTTAAGATATGTGTGTAAATTTTGAATGCATGTTTGTAACAGTGTGTCAAGATAAACAGCAAAATGATGGCACAGACCCAGGGGCAGAAATTATGGGTCTGCCAAGGGAGTCTCTGCATTTTTGTGGATTTTAGGAATGGTGTAAAACACCGGTACCACCGGGAATTCCACACTCAAAACATTAGCCAAATCAGACAACAAACCTCTAACAACAGAATCAGACAAAATTTTATCCAACTCTTGTTTAAAAACAAAGGTAGGTTCTGAAGGTAATAGGTCATAAGTAGAGGTATCAGACAGTAACCTAGGGCATTCCTCCCGATAATCTCATAAATCCAATACCACAATGGAACCACCCATATCTGCTCCACGGATAAAAATGTCCCTTCTCTTGCTTAAAGACATAAGGGCTTGGATGTTACATTAAGGTTAGGATAAACAGTATTCTTAATTTCTTCAGGACTCTGTTCTAAAAGTCTTGTGAAGGTTTTTATGTATGGACTATGTGTCTGTTGTTCAAACTGAGAATGAGGGGCAATCTTGCGCACTTGAGATAGAATAGAAATAGAACTAGTCTGGTCAGGATTCTGCACAACAGAACTTGCTTTTTTATAAAAAAAACTCACGCAGTTTTAAAGTGTGCTGTAAGAGTCAATTTTCCACTGGAACTTATCATGATAGTTTGTGGGAACGAAAGAAAGTCCCTTGCTTAGAAATGAGATCTCATCATTACTAAGCGGGGTAGATGACAAATTAAAGATCACATCCTTCTGCCCCTCAGGGGTTTGAAGCTTGTTCTTCCTCTTGGTCTGCCCGCCCCTTCTCATGGGGTTGGTCTGGAACCTGCTGGCCAGGCTCGGGTGTCTACCCCTAAAGGGATGAATTCATTGCCCCTAAAGGTGGAGGAAGTACTCCCACTTTCATTCTCACTCGCAGAGGTGCTGGATTGAGCTGTATATGCAGTAGCAGGTCTATGTCTCTTAGAAAAGGCAAATGCATTAGAGTTAGTGCCACTACTCAGCCAACCATACACCCTATGCTGATCATAATCTTGTTGCACTTTGTCCCGTTTCTGTTTTTTATATTGAATTAGTTCACGTCGATATTGGTCAACCTGTTGCTGCATTTCACTGCACCAGTTAGTCATGCTGTCCTCAGTAAATGCTACTGAATGTTTGTCCTCAAAATTTTTATCTTATCTCTAGTGAGGTTGAGAATATATATATATATATATATATATATATATATACACACACACAATATATATATACGTATGGTTAACACTGACAACATATAACTCCTTCATCATCTTCCACAAAACACCCCCAACGCACCCATACAACCAGGGCCGATGCTAGGTGTCTCGGCAACCTGCACCGTCCTGTGCCTCTTCCCTTACTGTGCCCTCCCCCAGAGCATAAAATAATAGTGGCAGCAGGTAGTAGCCAGACCCCATTGCCCTGAACACAACATAACATTATGCCCTACACCCCCAATCCACACATTATTATTATACAACCCACCCCCATTTAAATCAACATTAGTACACCCCCAAATAATATTAATATATTCCCAATCCCCCATATAAAACTATAAATCCCCCATCCCCACAGTTACTTACTTGCCTTTGCAGGATTCCTGGGTTCATCCTACAGAGCTGGCTGGGGACCAGGAAGGGGAGGAATCCTTTAGACGACAAGAAATAGATGGAGCCTCTGGAGGGAGGAAGCTGAGCTTCTGGAGGGCTGGGTGAAGGAACACACTAAAAGCAGAAAAAGCAGCACAGTGGTGGCTGGTTCCTGGGAGGGAGCTGCCACCATGCACTGCAGAGCATGAAGGAGGCTGGACACTGCTGCTGCTGATGGCTGTGATGCATTGCACAAACATGTCAGACTGTGACATTCAGTATCTCCTCTGCAGTCTGAGCCAGACAGCAGCTGATAAGTGTGGGGGGCAATGGGCCAGGATCCTGTAAGCCACCAATGTTAAGTCAAAGGACATAGACATCCTTATTACTGTATTGACAGCCTTACTGCCTACCCCTCAGGTCCTGTTTATAGGCCTTATGCTGAGCCAGATGGAATCACAAGATGCAGCATTTTTCAGCCACAACATTTTCCTAATGGACCTGTGACTGTGCAGGGACTGTATGAACTGGGTATGCAGATGCAATCAAAGTTCATTAAGGGAATTCTATGAGCATGTAATCATGAATTGTGACTCTAGTTGCTAGCAAAAAGTAACAAACGTAGCGTATAAGTTGCATACTGATGATAACTGCATCTGATTGGTCACAAATGTTAAAACCATGCCCATTTATGCAAGCATAGTATAACTAATGCAAATTTAAAATTTACACTGCACTGAACTATGGTTTTACACAAAGAAAGAATGCTGCATAATAAGTTGGGGAAGGGAAAGCCTGTGCATATATTTTCAATTGATTTAATGAAAAAAAATACAAAAATAAATTATATTTGCATCCAATTTTCACCATTTATAAAATGTTCCAAGCTACTTATGCTTATAATTAGCACTATCCAGATATTAAATGTAATGTGTTTCCATTGAGTACTGCAATTTTTAACATTTTTAGTATTCACAGTGAAACCATGCTGCTGCCAATCTTATTCGAGCCTCAGACATGAGTTGGTGTAAAATTTGATCAGTTTTCATTTTAATAGCTTAAAACTATTATGGTGGCAAATGAAAGAACAGCTGGCTATCAGAAATGCCACTTGACTAAAGCAAATTAAGCTTCCAATGAAATTCAAATGATCAGATTGACCTAGTAAAAACAGCAAAGAGCAACAGGTCTCCAACTCCTATACCAATGATACATACCAGGTCCCCCTGGTAGGGTGGTGCCGCTGACCCCAATAGGTTTAAACCAGCCTAAAATATGTACTGAAGGGAAGCACTACAGAATTAAAGAAACTGCAGCTAGATGGCCACTGGACTGCTGTTTTTTCCCACCAAGAGAACAGAAGCTGACAATTAAACAGGAATTCATCCCAACATCAGAAATCTGACAGATTTTAGTAAGTATTATTACCCTTTCCCTAGAAAATCCATCCCCCTAACCCTATCCCACCACTCCTTCAGCCTAAAGTTAACCCTCCCCTCCAACAGCCTAACCCTAAACCTCCTTTCCCGCAGATAACTCTTATCCATCCTAGTACTGGTAGTAAATAATATGGGGGATCCTATGTCAATTTTCTTCTTAGGCTTCTCCTTCCCCAATTGTGTAAGAAACAGTCTTCATTTGTGAAAAATAACAGTTACTTGCAGTGTAAAATTACTTTTTAAACACTGCTCCTGATGTTGTGATAAGTTTTAATAAATGCTTGTGTTTTTCACAGTGGCAACCATTCGGACACAGTCATCATTAGCAGCTTTTCAGTCACCACTATCAATTTTTACACTTGCACCATGGTCAGAGCTGACACAAGTCTTTTCAGCAGCCATGTAAGGCAATTACACGCCAACACCTCTCTCTTAGTGTACTTTTGTTATGATTGCATGCCCACTGCAGTTGCATTCATGACCACTTCCTGTGATGCCATGCTCACTCCATCCCTGGTCTCAGCCCCCTAGTTGCAGTAATTCTGATAATGCATGGAGACACAGTGTAAAATATTGCAATTTGAAACTGAAAAAATATCAAATTACATATAAGAATAACTATGAATAGGGTCAATGGTATTAATAGTGATACCACTATTCTGCTTCAGTGTGCTACAGCAACTCTGTGATCTTAAAAAATCACAATCAGTGAACTACCATTGCTGCAGGGTATGTGGTGGCCACAGGCTCACTATATACCCTGTAGCCAATGTAGCTTATGCTGGGAGGTAGTCAGCATCCCAGCGTGTGGGATGCCGATTGTCAAAATACCTGTGCTGGAATCCTGACAGTGTCAGGATCCCATCTCCAGTATCCTGACCATTGGCATCCCAAAGGTAAGTATCTGGAGTTAGGGGGAGATTATCATTGGGCACTAGGGTGGGAGGTTAGGTTCAGGCACTGGGGAGGGAGGGTTCGGGATAGAGGTAAGGGTTAGAATTAGTTTACTTACCTTTAGGTGGTGTGATTCTGACTGTCAGGATTCAGCTGTCAATATTCTGACAGGTTCCATCCCATACCCAACCAAATAAAGCTATGCAAAAATTCCACCACTATGTAGCTGTCGTTTGGACTTGATTTGTGAACATAAATTAGATTTAAATAGTAGCAACTGTACAGCAATAAAAATCTTACTTTAAAAACTACAAACATCTAGCCCTCATACAGAGCACTACCTCACTTTTTGGTTCTTTAATCCAAAGTGCATCTAAACTATTAACCACATTCACCACTTTATTGTCTGAATTAACAAATATACTCACAACTACTGTTGAAATGTGTTTCTCAGCCAGAAATACTGTGGTAGTCACTATATATTTTCTCTTTCTCACATAAATAGTGGACAATAATCAGGGCCTGTAAACCAGAATCCACAACTCGATGACTAGACCTCTAGCATGCCTCCAACTTGTCCTCTTGTCTTACAATTCTCTCTCCCTTTCTCTCTCTCTGTCTTTCTCTCTCTCCCCTTCCCTTTCTATCTCATATTCAGGAATTTATTTAGCTCCTATCTAGCTAATCTAGTGGTTTTAGGACAGATCTCGTGTTTGTCTATAGCTGATCCAGTCTCAAGTGTCCTGCAAGACACCACAACAGCCCACATTAGGGTTATAACTGCTATAGTTTGATTTTGTTCAATTTGAATTTGTGGTGTTTTAGAATTCGATTTTCATTTGATTTACTGAATGCAAAATTGAATGCAAGATCAAATAGAAAACTGAATTGGTTCAAAATTTGAATATCACCAAAACATTAGTACTTTCACATAGGCATACAAAGGATCCTCTGATTTTTGATAAATTTAAAATTAATACAAGACAAAATTGAACCAAAAATCCCCAAAACTATAGACTAAAAATAGATAGGTAATATGAGCTTCTAAACAGCAATCTATTGGTTGTCACATATTTGTGACCCTTTTAAGAGTGGAAACAAGCATGTGCTGCACTGTGAACCTGATTCTGACATTTTTGCTAACACAATGATTAGCGTACATCACCCATGTTTTAGGGTCTGCGCATGTGCAGGACATGTTCTGTGCATGTGCAGATCGGGTCCTGTGATCTTACTCAAAGACCCTCCTAATCCACAAAATAATTTACATGCTGTGGCATTTGGAAAGGTGGAGCGGGGGTGCAGATGGCCACCATTCCAGAAAATGGGGGCATTTTGACCCCATTTTCAGGGAGGGATGAAGCCATGGTCTGCATGGTGGATGCAGATTTCTTAGCCTTGTAGCTGCCAGGCTACAGTAAGCTTTAGCTACAACAACCTGGCCAAAGAAGCAACCAACATGACCATCGGTCACAATAGTTTCAATGGTGATCCCAGGTTGTGACCTTAATCAAAGATCTGGATCACAGATGCAGCAAGGAGATGTATGATTCCTAAAGACCCATCCTGCTGCATATGCATTTGAGATGGAAGGAATTGTAAGCAGCACTTCAATTCTGTTCAGGTCTGAATCAGGCCCTGTGGCTGTAGGTATAATGGCTAATCCAGGATATGCAATGCTGGCAACTTTCTGACAATATGCAATTCACCACCTGACTGAAAGGACCCAGGAGCCTGAAACAGAGGAATTACAGAAGTTTATTGAGGTACCACAGAGCCTACGCAGGCCTGGATTCTTAGGTAGGTGTTTAAATCTCAATGCCTTGTCTGCTGGTAAAGTCACACAGATGTTTTGCCTCAACCATTCCAACCTTCTGATGCTGTATGACCTCATAAAGTTTTGGCTTAAGCTGGTCACTGCATGGATATGTGATGTATCAGGCCCTGCTGTGTGTTCTGCATGTTTTAGCAACTGGCTTCTTTCAGTCAGTGTCTGGGATAGTGTTAGGTATTTATCAGCCTAGAATTAGAAGGCATTTCTTGCACTGACCCCATCCCCCCTCTACAACACCTATATCTGCTTTTTCAGCAAAGAGTCACAGTAACATGAAGTTAGGGTGCTTTTCTATAGTCTTGGGCATGCCTAATGTCATTGGAGCTTTAGATTGCACACACAATAATGTGTACTCTATAATTTTGCTGGAGAACTGTGATGCAAAACAAAAAATCATGAGTGCCCACATCCTTGGTAAATCATTCCTCTCTGCATAGTTCGAGGTGGGACAAATGACAGAGGGATGGTTGCTGGGTAAGTCACTTGTATATGTTAAGTGACAAGCTGATGCAACTTGTTAATATATGTTACATTTGTTTTTTTTATTTTATTTTCCCAGGTTGTGGCTCTTCCATAGAATCAAATTCCTGGCCCCCTGCCTCCTCCTGAACACTTTCAGCAAATGCTGGTTCCCTCACCTCTACAGAAGGCCTTATCAAAGTCCTCTCCTCCACCACCAACTCATCTTTTGGCCTACTTCTACCTGCCTCCATAAAATTTTTTCCAAAATAATACTCAACCTAGACTAACAATCTCTTTTCTCTCTAAATTGAATACCCCTCTCTGCTGTAAAAACTCTGCTTCATCCACCAAACTCCCTTGCACTTTCACTTTGCAAGGGTACCTGGCAGGGTTTTTAGTAGAGATGTGCAGTTCCTGTTTTATTCAGATTTACTCGGATATGTTCAGTTCTCAAAAACGGCATTATATTGGCTATCCGGCTGTCAACTGTTTTGGATAGCCAATATGAGAAATCTGAACTAATCAAAACTTAGTTTTTAGTAACCATTTTTTGTTTTTTTATATTGCTTGTGGTATATTTGGAAATATAATTAGTAATAGATAAGGATTTGAATTTGAAGTTCAATATTGAAAGGGACATTCAAAACCGAACAGGAAACCACTAGTCAAAATCGAATTTAATTTTGAAATCGGTTTCAAAATCGAGTCTTTGTAAATGATGGGTTTTGACAGTGAAAATGAATGTCAATTTGATTAATAAAATCAAAGCAAATTTGAACTTTAGGAAATATAACCCCTAGGCCTATACTGAGGTCTCTACTACCGTGTCCAGTTATTCCAGTCACAAAAGGTTATCTTCTAAAATAAGTTATAAATAACTGATAAATAGTTATTATTTCTTAACACTGGGAATGTAGGGGAAATTATATTCTTAAAATAAACATTTAAATAAAAACATGTCCACCTGGCTTCAGTGCAGTTTGTTATAAATTGATATTGTCACCAATTGTTCCATACACAATATATTTCTAAGTAGGACAGGGACAAAATTGTCAGTTAAGACAATGAACAGTGACAATAGGTAAAATTACATTACTCTGCTTTCGAAAAAACTTTCATGTGTACACAATAATGACTTGTAATGAATAGTACATAATGTTCTGTCATGAATAGCTGCATGAAGCACAACTGAAAGTACATAGCATATTGCTTCAAAACCATACAATATGTGCTACATATTTTAACAATATACATTTCATTCCAAATCTAGAGATTCATCTATACATCTTGGAAAGATTATTTTTCTGGTGTCAATCCAATATTTTTTCTGCTTTCATTAAAGACATACAATATTATGTCATTTTTTTCCTATAGATTTCAAGACTTACAAGCCAGATACATTTAAATAATAAATATAAAGTAGGAATAAGATACAGATTGCATCTTAATGTAAGAATAATGTAATTAAATTTCAGGACAATAGCAACAAAGTAAAATAAAATAAGATACAGAGGCAAGAAAAATCCAAATAACCATAATGTTAAAGGACACTGGGCCTGATTCATTACGGATTGCAACTGTGATGCGGCTGCGATTATGCACGCAGTCTCAATGCGAAGGTATGCTAATATCTGCAAATGCAATGCAGTCCTAGCAAAAACTTAAGGAAACCCACTCTCCCTTACTCACATCAGTAATACTTAGCAAGTCTGCAAAAGCATTGGTAACATGAAGTAACATTGGAGCCTCACGCAGTGTGCGTGAGGCACAAGGTCAGACCTTACTCAGAAATTTCTAAGCAAATCGCACACTGTTGTAGCTCGAGCTGAGTATGCATAGCAGTGGCTTATTTATGCACACCCCTGCACTGATGTTCAAACACCCTGGTACAGCTGCATTCCGCCGACCTTCCCTGTCACCACCCCCAAATGGTACTTCCTGTCAATCACTCTGCATTGGGTTTGTGTAGTCTCTGCGATCACAGTCCCAAACGGAGTTTCTAGTCCGCGCATGCGCACTGCGATTAATACTTTTGCGCAGATCGCAACAATCGCTTGATTATGTGTGTAATTGCAGTTGCGATCTAGTAAATAAGGCCCATTTTTACACATAGACAAATGTTTATATTTCTGTTAACCATTGTGGTTAATACTGTATTAATATCAACTAGGAGGCTCAGTTAAAGAGTTCGGTTCGGTTTTAATCGGATTTACTCGTATATGTTTGGATCTCAAAAACAGTATCACATTGGCTGTCCTGCTGTCACGTGTTTTGGATAGCCAATAAGAGAAATCCGAACTAATCCGAACTTGCGATCATTTTTTGATAAGAACCGAATAAAATCAAACCCGCACATCTCTACTTATAAGTCTTACATACTTGTTGTTTGTCCATTTATTTGATGCTTAACTGCTGCCTAGCCAATAGAGTGTAGAGAATGACATTTTACTAGGGGTTTGCATGTTGCAAGTAATTATATGATAAACAATATTCTAATTTTGTAATCAATTTGAGAGTTGCAATATATTTATTAGTTACTAAGGCATTTGTTCGCAATATGAACTCAAGGACTAACTGTTGGTCCAACTACATTCATCACCAGCAATATATACTGTATATTAGTATACAGTATATATTTCTGCAGTGTACAGTACAGTATGTCTGGCAATGTGGTTATAGAAAATTCTGACTTGCTGAATCCACCAGTTGACCAAAGCTTGGAAGGTTTGTTATACTTTTCTGCACAGATTACTTAAGAATGTCTGACTCTGTGCAAACTAAATAAATAAATAAATAAAAATCAATCTTCATGCATTTTAAATGTGTCCAGTGTCTTTATTGTAGCCTGGATTTAATCCAAAACTGAGAAGTAGATACTTTATATTTAGACATAGTGAAAATAAGTAATTCAATTGCAAAATTAGATCTTTATTAACTGTTTAATGTGCCACTCAATACGCACTGATAGTTATATTTTTAACACATTTCGGTTGATAATAAAATGCCTTGATGCTGTATTCAGCTATGGGGGTAGACATAAATGCAGACATGACTAATACCCTTGCATAAATATAGAAAAAGTGTACCTTGCATTTAAGGCCATCCTATCTCATTCACCAATGCCATCCTATCTCATTCACCAGTAATAATACTATAGGTCTCCATAACTGGCAGTGTCTCAACACCAAATTGTCACAAGTTCTAATTGGATTCTGGGCTTGAAGAATTGTATCCATAATGTATCAAAAGTTTAGTATTTAGTTAGTCAAAAAATTAACTATTGTGCTTACCTGCCATAATTAAGTTCAGATATGTGGTGATGGGCACAGATGTCAATGTCACTTCTGATTAGCAGCCATCAGGATTACATTGACTTCAAGAGAGGAGAAGGTGAAAGGTAAGGGAGTGAGAAAGAGAATTAGAAGAAAAAGGTGGAGCACATCAAGGTGCAGGGCAGAGCAAAAGTATGAGGGGCACAGGGAAAAAGTGGGTAAAATAAGAAGGAGAATAGATATACAGTGATAAAGGTGATAGATGGACATACAGGGGTGTACTTGCAAAATTGTACACAAACAAATAAAGAGGGGGAAAGAAAGATATAGACAAGCATGAAGAGAAGACAGAGATGCACATACATAGTAGAGAAGAGAGGCATTCTTCGGCAGACAGAGGCATAAATACAGGAATAAACAGAGGATAGGAAAATAACACTGACTAATGAGGAGATGTACTTAGCCTTGGAGAGAGATAAGGTGGATACCAACCAATCAGCTCCCAACTGTCACTTTACAGGTTGTGTTTAAAAAATGACAAATATGAACTGATTGGTTGGTGCTTTATCTCTTTCCAAGGCTTAGTAGATTTACCCCACAATAATATAAAATATTGGTTGCTCAGATCAACTTAAAAGTCTTTAACATGTGCATTAAATTAAGTGTTTAATCTAGACTAGTAAAATGTTTTGCTATATTAATATATATGCTATTATCATGGCACATAACAGTATTCAATTATATGACCCAAAGTGGGTGCTATTATCAAGTGGCATAACAGTATTCAATTATATGACCCAAGGTGGGTGCTATTATCATGTGGCATAACAGTATTCAATTATATGACCCAAGGTGGGTGCTATTATCATGTTGCATAACAGTATTCAATTATATGACCCAAAGTGGGTGCTATTATCATGTGGCATAACAGTATTCAATTATATGACCCAAGGTGGGTGTTATTATCATGTGGCATAACAGTATTCAATTATATGACCCAAAGTGGGTGCTATTATCAAGTGGCATAACAGTATTCAATTATATGACCCAAGGTGGGTGCTATTATCATGTGGCATAACAGTATTCAATTATATGACCCAAGGTGGGTGCTATTATCATGTTGCATAACAGTATTCAATTATATGACCCAAAGTGGGTGCTATTATCATGTGGCATAACAGTATTCAATTATATGACCCAAGGTGGGTGTTATTATCATGTGGCATAACAGTATTCAATTATATGACCCAATGTGGGTGCTATTATCATGTTGCATAACAGTATTCAATTATATGACCCAAAGTGGGTGCTGTTATCATATGGCATATCAGTATGCAATTATATGACAAAAAGTGAGTGCTATTAATATGTAGCATTAGGGACACTGGTACAGAGATGCCTTGACATGGCCCGATGCTTAAACATATCTTTGTAAATTTATGCAACAAAGATATCTGGATTTCTATTACCATGTAGTATTCAAATATTTTAGCTGGTATATTGCAGTGTGCTGGGGGATAATTTATCCTAGCCTTCATCTACCCCACAGTCAAGAGAAAGACAAGATGCTGGCACAGATGAAGAAACAGAGAAGCTGGGAAGGGCAGTTAAAAAGAGAAAGTGTCACAAAAATTGGCAGGAGATAGACTGATGCAGTCAGGGGAAGGACAGGCACACATAGGGAAGAGGCAGAAAATCAGGCAGAGTTAAGGGAAGGGCAGAGATGTTGGCATCTGACATATGGCTAATTTCGGGCTTTGACGAGAGCTGACCAGAGGCACAGAGTCTCTCATTAGAGGTTTTCACAAGTGACCCTCCAATTGGGATTTGGGTTTAGCTGTGCCCTATTAGCAGGTCCTGGTTCTCTGTTCAGGACCCAGGAATTAGAAACTGACAGGGAGATAACAAAGACAACTGAGAGGCTGTCTAATGGTAGTGACTGATATTGAATATCACTGAAGAGTATCAGTAGTCACCAATGCTGAATATCACTGAAGAACATCAGCAGTGACCGATGCTGAATATCACTAAATAATATTGGTAGTGACCGATGCTGAACATCACTGAAGAACATCAGCAGCGACCGATGCTGAATATCACTGAAGAATATTTGTAGTGACTGATGCTAAATATCACTGGAGAATATCACAGAGACTGGTGAAGCATACTAAGGATACAGCAGCATGGAACCTGGAACAGCAATCCAAAGCTAGCAGCTACTGGAGAAGAGAACAGGCAATTTCCTGTTTCCTGGAGTCCTGCTTTATACCCTTAAGTAGCTGTCCATTGGAGGAGAGAGTCAGCTGAGAGGTGACTATGCTACCATTGGTGGAGGGTCCGGTCAGGTGAGAAAAAATATGGCTGCGCCCATGACCGCAACTGCAGGAACTCTAATGGAGGACTGCATGGAAGTCAACAGGGCCCCGGGGATAATACTCAGCATGTCACCCACTATCTCACCTGGCATCTGACCATGCGGCTATTGCTAGTGTCCATTCCCCTTGTCACCGGGGCAGAGACTGGGCTCCAATCAAGTACTCAAATAGGGATTGTACTAATCTGTATTCCCCTGGAATGTTTAATAGATAGCATACATTGTTGCCAAGTAATGTAGTTGTACACAGTGTGTTTTGCTATATTTACAATGGATACAAGTGTGTCTCAAAATCATCACACAGTGATAGTAAAAAAGAGCCAAATAAGTTATTAAAATCTATTCCCCTGAATGATGGGGGAAAGAAAGCTGGACATAAATCAAGTCCTCATGTGTGCAATGAAAAAATAACCATGTGAAATAACATCAAATCTACCCCAACTAAAAACTGGGGAGTTTACAGCAATGCATCCACTGTGCTGCCACAATGGTCAGATCATAAATGATCCTGTGTAATCAGATGCCTGCAAGAAAGCATGAGCCATAGGCCAGACAGGTCTTTAAATTATACTATAAGAGATCAGAGTGCTGTATCTCTGTTCATGTGGAGTGTAATAAACTGAACTGATGCGGCAGCCAGACAGCAAGTGTACATATGTACAATGGTCACCATGCGGGGGTCTGGTCAGTGCACTGACCTGACCTCCTATGCTGCAGAAGGACGGTATTTTCACCTGGTTGGTGGTTGGAGGTACATTTGATGTTATTCCACATGGTTATTTTTTCATTGCACACATGAGGACGTGATTTATGTCCAGCTTTCTTTCCCCCATCATTCAGGGGAATAGATTTGAATAACTTATTTGGCTCTTTTTTACTATCACTGTGTGATGATTTTGAGACACACTTGTATCCATTGTAAATATAGCAAAACACACTGTGTACAACTATATTACTTGGCAAAAATGTATGCTATCTATTAAACGTTCCAGGGGAATACAGATTAGTACAATCCCTATATGAGGACTTGATTGGCGCCCGGTCTCTGCCCGGTGACTTAGTTGAACGGACACTTGCAATACATTTTGCTTTCTTTTTTTTCTTTATTATTACCACTCTGTGTGTTGTGACCATGTGATGTCTTATTCAATGTATATCCGGATTTCATGTTAATAATACAAATTATGCTATGTATTGTTTGGTTAAAATGTATGGTGTCTGCTAAGTGCTCTAGGGGAATATAAATTAGCACCATCCCTACCGAAACATATGGGATTTGCATACCCATGTACAATCATATGAAAACTATATAAATGCCATTTACATGTGATATGATTATCCCCAGGCACTATTAGACTGACATTACTTATACCTGCGTTTAGATTATCTGTTTATATGGCTATATGAATATGATATACATACTTTAGAAGGTAACATAACCAATTTATTCATTAATCAAATTATGCTGGTGCAATACTTTGTTTGGAATTTATGTCCATTGTTTAATCAAAGCGGACTTTTCATACTGAGTTAGTCCTACATAATGCCCTTAACTATATTACACCAGGACCCCCAATCTCCTGTTTATATAGTCCTACAACCATACCTTACTGAATATGCCCAATCTCATCTGATCTTGGAAGCTATACAGTATTGGGCCTGATTAGTACTTGGATGGAAGACCACCAGGGAATATTGGGTGTTGTAGGTAATATTTAGGAGCAGAACGGGACTAAGTGTATAATAGCAGGGACATAAGTGATTACATTTGATTTGTTTTATGTTGATTTCAGGATCACCATGGGTACAAAACTCCTGTATGATGTGAATAAATAATCTAGAATTTATAGAAGCATGATTACCCAGAATTATTTGAATATTTATTTTGCCGTATCCATTTATTCTAATAAAATGAGGAGATCCGCAGCTTTTTAATAATCAGTAATAAAGGTTACATTTTATTAAATTTGATTTAAGAGTGTCCCAACAACTAGCCCTTCTTGGCTCTTTGTTTTTTGTACATGTTATATTTTGGGCTTTGGGAGCACCACCAACAACATGTTATGTCACAATCTCTAAATAAAAAATAAAATATGGGTGGTTGTAAATTAATGCCGTAATAATATATGGTTCTGTGCGGTACCAAAACACCCCCCCCCCCCGTTTTTTCAATATAGTTATTATGTCAGTTATGTTTTGTGTATAAAAATAATTACATTTTGGGTTTATTTCTGTAATTTTGTGACACTTGCAATTACAAATCATGCAACTACAAACAAAGTGAGTCAGTATAATGGATGATATAATATGATGACTCCTGGCCTTGCTATTTTAAGTTTCCATCAATGTTATCAACCTTATTGAATTAACATTCTACAACTGTTTCTGCTGACACACTTATCTCTCCCCAGAGATAAACATCATGAATTCTATAATTAGAGGTCTGGGAATGCATATCTGCTTAAATAATCATTCAGTTAAATTTATTAGCTAAATTATGAGTTGACAATTTTGTCCTATGAATGGCAACTCATGGAAAATTATTTAGTATGCATTTTTAAATAATACTATTATCTTATGGCCTTTACAAATGCACATTGTTTAATTTTAACCAGTAATTTAAAAATATTGAAAATAGGATTTTTGCTGGCATTTTAAATCATTAACTAAGAAATAATCATAAAAAGTAAAACAGTACGCTTTTAAAGAAAGTGTAGAAATTATACTCTTTTTATGTGTTCACAGTGTTAAACATGTTTGCCATGTTTTCTTTTGAGAAAAAAGTAAACTTCTAGGAAAATCATATTTTTGATGTGTTTGTTTCAAAATAGCTATTCAAATAAATAATATGTTAATTCATATATGATTTTTAAAATAAAATGTGTATGTCATCATCAGAGTTTTGGCAGAGAATGTTTGAACAATTTAATGCTTATATTGCTAGAAAGGGTGTAATCCATTGTTAAAATCTTTAGCTATCATCATGCAGGTGAGGAAAGAGTTATGTAAATAAAGTGTATTATTGTCACAGTAATACTTTTATGTCTTGTTCAGTTGTCATTTTGTTCACTCCTTACACATTTTATATTTTACAATCATTCAGATTAACCAATTCGTGTCTTGAGATCCCCTCCACCATCCACTTCACCTTGATCAGACCACTTTCATGTTTTTACCAGTATGCCCCTCTCGCAGGTAGTATATTTTATGTTGCTAACAATACCCTAAGTGAACTTTATTGTTTTGTTTTATAACTTCTAAAGGCTCCCTTTCAATGTGGCAATATACAGGAACACAGGAAAATATAAGGGTTAAAATCCCCTTTTCATATATATTTAACATAATTAAAGTTCATTAAAAAATGGTATCATCTATTTCTCATAAATATAAGGGGACAAAGCCCTGTATATATACTTTAAAACATAAATCTTTATGTATACTGTTACTTCATTTTTTTAATCTTTGCCCTTATGTACTATCACTTGAAAGGATACAAAATACCCATATACACAAATCCTAAGGTATAGGTAAGAAACTGGGTTCTTAAAATTAAAGTGTCACTACTTTGTGCACTGTGAAGTGAGTTCTAAGGTTCATAATGAAATTTTGAGAACAGTTACTTCAGAAGAAACTCTAGCCTTTTACTGAAAACAAAAAGATTAGTTAAAAATGTTGTCACCATGCAATGATATAAATCACTTAAAGAGTACTACCAATACTAAAGCAACAATTTACAGACTAAAGAGATACACGCTACATTCAGAGATCTTGGCCACTCCAATCAATGGACTTCACCCCATGTAACTTTTTGTTATGAATTTTTTAATAGCCAGCTACAGTATATCAGGATATATGTCTGCCAGATCTGAAAGACAGCATTAGATGTCATATGCTGGCTTTTCCACATGACATGTAATGCTCTGTTATAGATAATTATTTTCTTTAAATAGAAACTATTGTTGACCACAATGGAGAAAACAGAGAATAATTATAACATGTGGTTTGTATTGCTACTTACAACTTTTTAATAAATTAGTCCCACATCCTTTAAATTAATTGTTGTCCAATTTATCTTCACTACATGCTTTAGAACTCACACTGGAGTGCTATAAGTAGGGATATTTTTGCTCAAATGCCAAATCCATACATCTGAAAAATGTTGCATTGTTTAAAGTCAAGAACACTTTGCAAGGGGGAAATTCCATGATATTCAAAAACAACATATCTACCTGCCTCAAATTTACCTTATACAATCTGAATGATTCCAAAGCTTATGTTAAATAATATTTTATGACATATGAGATGACAGAGGCAGTGAGTTTTATTGAGAGAGGCATATTTTAAGCCTCATAACTAAGATACTGTAGTTCAGAATTTTAAAGCAAACCATTAATTCCGAAATGAATACAAATTCTTCAAAATAATGACATGTTTTTCCACATCAGTTGATTAACATATTCTTCATGGAACACTATGGTGATCACACTCAAATAAATATTACATAAAATTTCTGAATCAAGGAAAATGTAGGATGCACTGATTATGTCAAGGTTCTCACTTTAAAGATGAACTCAAGGAAACACTTACAATTTAGCATTATGTGTAGTTCACTTAGGTGAAATTAAAGCAAGAAATATTGTTTCACTTATGGATATTGGAATATGCCAGGGCTGCAGGAGCACCTAATGCCTGTAACAGTCATACTTTTTGCCATATACTCCAAGCGGTCAAAAATCTATGTCAAACATTCATGTAGATAGGAGTTCACAAAATAGGAACATTGATACCCACACAGCCAAGTAAATAAACTAAAGCATTTATTGTCACTCAATTAATGACACATATTACTAAACTTAAGTTTTATTGGGGGGGTAGAGGGTAGCTAAAGTTTTGAGAGTTAAAGTGAGCTATTAATACAAGATAGCCCAAAATATCAAGCAGTAGAAGTACATTGTTCTATAAAGTGAAATGAGGAAATGTATTATAAGCTTGTATTGTGTTGGTTTCACCATCTTTAGGTCAATGTGTGAGATTGATAAATAAACAAAGGTTATGTACAGTATAGTTAAAGTTATTACTTCTAACAATATGCTAGTGATACTAACTGCAAATGAACAGCTACAGTACTTATTTTCCTTGCAGAGACAAAGGGATTAACTGACAAAAGTGCAAATGTTCAGAAATGAAAAATAATCCACTTAAGGCCATATACTGGTTAATTTGGTTGCTTGATACATATGCATACATGTAGATGGCATTTAGCCCCTGAGGCCAAATGACTGCAGGCATGACTATGCAACTATTACTGTAATCTGAACAGTGCTGTAACAAGATGTAGGGGGAAGTGCCTTATTTTTCCTCTGGCACCTGAATTTGTTTTGAAGTGTGCCTGGATCAACACCCTGACATCTAGAATGGTCTGGGTGCTTAACTTCTTTCTGGTCCCTGCAGCCTTGTCACTTCATCATTGAATTATGAAATCACATTTCTAATTTAGGGTGGATATATAGCTCTGCTATGGTACTGCATCTGGAAATGGCCACCAATAGTCATATGTGCAATGATTGCCAACATGTCCTGTAAAGATTCAGTTGATTTCAGTCAGCTTACTATTGGACATTGTGACTATTTATGAACCCAGCAATTGGTCCAATATCGCCTGTTACATAGCAGCATGTGTGAACAGAATTAGATTTAGAAAAGTGCATTTTAAACCACAGTATTTCAATAATACAGACAATTGTTCACAAAGTTTTCTCTTTATGTGCTCAAAATATTTTAGTGCTAATAAAAACCATATTGCTGTGTATTTGTTGCTGTTAGTGGACAGTTATCAATGGCACTAAGATTGAAACAATTTGTTTTTAATAAAACAATTTGTAATATTTAGAAATTTGGGGATTTCATTCATTTGGGAGATCCTAAGCAATTTTGTGTTAGAGTTTGTAGGACAGTTTTACAGGTAATTATTTAGTTGGACTTGTTAAAAATGTTTTCGTTCTATTGATACACTAAATACAAAGCAAGCAAAAGAAGAAAAAAAATATATTTACATTATAAACAACGTTTTAGCCTCAAAATGTCCTTGAACAAATTTATATGAATTATTTTAGTTACTAAAAAACTAATAAAGTGTCATAAATATATCTACGAAACACACTATAGGAGATTCTTTAATCTCTGGAGATATGTTTTATTTAACATGCTGGAAGCAACCTGCTTGCCATATAATAAAAACATAATGAGAATGATTATGATAGTAGATAGAGCCAAAAATAGAAAAAAATATGCTAAGCATAATTATGTCAAATATATTTCAAATAAAGGCTTTTACAAAAGAGGCCATTTCCTTTAGAAAAATAAATATATAATTTAGGATATGTTACATATAAATGAATATTAATATTGTGATTCTTCTGTATTATATTCTTCTGTGGTTCTCCAGTTGGTTGATCCAGAAAGTAACAAGGGAAGTAAAATACATTCTCAGTTGGAATAGCAGCTGTGAATGAATTTCCCTAGTGCGATATAATTCAGTGCCATATGGATTCAGCAGACTGGAACTGCATGCAACCATTTTTGATAGCTGACCACTGACTGAGTGATCTTGCAAGGTTTTCAATATATTTTGTAAACTGATAATTATGTAAAAAAATATGTTATATATTTGTTTTTCTAATGTTATCTTAAAATGTTTAAGGATAACACAAAACTAGAGATCATATTATGTAAATAAATTAAATATATGAATGATCACTACAGTATATTTTCTTAAATCAACACAACTTGAAAAAAAGAGAAAGAAATATGGCATTAAATAAAATTTCTGCTAATTTTACATTGATAACATAAAGCAAAATAAAAGCAACCAAATGTGTTACAGCATTTAACTTTTAAGGAAATTATTTTGATTTAGCTCTCTGGTTGCAAATCCATTTCTGAAAAAAAAGAAAATATGCAATTACAATTTGAACAGAACCACAAGACGACATGTGGTTTTGGATGATTAGCAGTTTAACATAAGCTTTTAAAAATTGTGCAGTAAAAATATATTGTCTACAAGATTCAGTATCCCATTTCAATGCAAATTTTCTGTACTCTGCATTCTCCAAGCTTTCACTCATGAACACTGATATGGTACTCTCCTGCGCAAACAGAAAAAAATCTCATTAGAGTAACAATGAAAACAAACAAGTTTTAAGACAAAAAAATATATTTTTTTATATTATGTAAATGATATTATTAAACAATATTTGAATTACTAAACATACTCGTTCACTAAATGCTGTTTTTCCAACTTGTGATTTCTATATAAAATAATATTCTAACAATATGCACAAATACATGTCATGTACAGATATTAAGATTCTGTGTAGTCAAACACTGCTTACAAACTTCAGCAATTACAGGATATAGTCCTGCAGGCAAAAAGTAATTTCAACTTAATGTAAAACCAGTTTTATCATACTCAGCCACATGTCCATCATAAATTTTGTTTCTTTTACAAATAAAACGACCATAGTAATAGGATAACCCTAATCCCCACCCAGGTGAATCTATCATCATGAAATTTATACCCACTGAGGCTATGAACTATTATTTAAATTGCTATAGGCTTTTTTTTATTCATCTCTGCTCACCCAACTGCAAAATCTTTATTAGGAAACTGGTTTGAAATAAATGCTGAATTCTTGATGAATTACACTGTAGTTGTTCCTAAAGTGATGAAGTCAAAAGGTCTACAGTAGCAATGTTGACATTCATAAAGTTGTCACCATAGAAAAAATGTCAACATTGTCAGAATTTTGACATTAGGGTTAGGCTGTGGGAGGTTAAGTATAGGCTGCAGGAGGAGGGGTGGTTAGGCTTAGTACCAGATGGAAAATCAGGGTTAGGGGTTAGGGTTAGTGATAGCATAGACATACTTACCGGAATGCCAAAGGATCTGAGCTCTTACCCGGAAGTGATGAACACAAGATTGTTGGGACCTGGATGATGCTGCTAGAGCCGCTACAACACCAGGATTAGGTAAGTTACCACTGGGCCACAAGGATGAAATGTCAACATTATAACATTTTTATATTTCATCGCTGTCTACACAATGAATATTGACATGGTCAATATTGTCATTATGACCATGTCGACGATCACTGAGCTTTCTCGTACAGTTAGCCAACTCAATGTCAGGGGATCCTCCATAAAATATAGTAAATTTTTGGATCACAGATTCAGAGATCTCTTGATCTCAGATATAATATACAGTAGTAAAATGGACCTTACATATGCTGAGACACTTCTATCTGCCCCTGTCCTGCCCCCAACTCATCCTACTTACCACGTGGTTCTCATCTTCTTCATGATGGCTGCCCCATATCTGTGACTGACACTGGAATCAACTGGGAAAGTGTGAGTTTTAGTGTCTGAACCAGCTCCCACAGCACATCTGAGTCATGAGAGCCATCTGTGATTTTATATATATATATATATATATATATATATAGATACACATATATATATATATATATATATATATATATAACATCCAAGAATAGCAGACACTCCAAGTCACATCAAAAAACAGCTGCCATGATGCTCGGGCTCACACAAGTAGATAAAGTCAAATGGAAAGAGCGGCACTCCCAGCAGGCTTCAAAATTAATGCAATAAGTCACTGAGTGGATATCAACATTTTGGAATTTATTCCGTCATCAGGATATACAAGAAAGTGAATAAATAAAGATACACTCACCTAAATAACCCCTTAATGAAAGAGGTGTTCCAAAGTTCAGACCCCATTCCGACAGCTTCGGAACCCCCACCACTTCTGGTCCGACATCACATCCGGGAATGCATTGCAGAAGTCCTTACGTTTGCGTGTCACCCAGGAAGTGTGGGTCTGGACTCTGGGGCAGACGGCTGTGGCAGTGTCCATGGAAACAATAAACAAAGAATGTGAAAATAATGTGTACAAAGTAATAACAAAACACCACCACATAATAAGTGTCCTGACTAAATACTGTAACTCAAGAAGATCCCTTAGAATATATTAATATATACATATATGTTCTGTATAGATACATATATCTGAAAAATATCAGCAAACATATCAGGAAAAAAAGTATCATATTAATAACAGAAATAACTGTGAACATATAGTGATATGTCTCTGAATAAATGTACCACCCCGATTAGTAGTCTGTAGGGAATACTCTGTAAGTTAGGAACTGTTGCTTCACAAAAGAGAATACAAAATCTAGTAGTTCAGAGGAAAAAAATGTAAGGCAGCTAATCATTAAGACCTCTTGGTCTCACAGTATCCAATTTGTGTATCCACTGCATCTCAAGTTGTAGTAATCTCTCTCCTCCATCTCCTCTATGTATATCTACCTGGACATGGTCTATAATCATATATTTCAATATGGACAGGTTGTGCTTGGCCAAAGCAAAATGCTTTGTAACTGGTTGATCTATTTTGATGTTGTTCAATGCTGCTCGTATGGCTGAGCAGTGCTGGCACATGCATTACTTGAAGGTTCTAATAGGTTTCCCTATGTATTACAGCCCACAAAAGCATTTGATGAGATATTTTGCATAGGTACTTCTACACATAAGAGGAGAGTGTATCCGATATTTAAATCCAGAATGTGGATGGAAAAAGTATTTAGTGGTAATCAGGAAGCTGCAGGTAGGTAGTGTAGTGCTGAAGGTAGTAGTGCAGTGCCTCGTAGTCCAGGCACTTGAAGCACCCTCCAGGTTTCTGTTGAATATTAGAGGGTATTCTTTTTGAGATGTATGTTTACCCATTCTCAAATATTGCATCCTCTGGAGCAGCAAGACATCATCTTGGTGTGTTTGAGGCTCTTCAGATCCTTGTCTTGTTCAATTATAGTCCAAAGGGATCTTGATAGTTTGGTACTAGAATTATCCACTCTGGAATATTTGTGAACCCAATGAATGCGAACTTCTATCTTATGTAATAGCTTGCAAGTCTTTGTCAACATGCCTAGCGTGGGTATATCATCAACCTTTTGTTTTGTCTTTTCAAGAACACAAGGAGATTATCCCTTATTGTAAAATGTGTCATGCATTATCTGCATATTGATGTCCAACTCCTCAGGATTACTGGTAAGTCTTTTAACTCACAGTAATTGTGTGAAATGTGGACCTCTTTTTAGAGCAGGAGGATGATGACTTTGGGCCGCTAAAAGTGTATTGCGGTCAGTAGGTTTGGTATAGATCCCTATAACCAATTTATGGTTCATAATACTGATGTGAACATCAAGAAAATGAATGTTGGGTAAACTCATCCCAAAGGTGAATTTAATTGGACAGTCGTGGGCATTGATCTTTTCCATATGTTGTATAAAGGAATCCTGTGGAGCAGTCCAAAGAAACAGAACATCATCTATATAATGCATATAGAAATATATCTCAGGCACCATTTCAGAGGACAGGAAAAGATCATGTTCAATCATTAACATGAATGCATTTGAATACGAGGGTGTGACATGTGACCCCATTGCACACCTCATACACTGCTGGAAGAACTCACCATTAAAGAGAAAAAAGTTGCGTGTGAGTGTCAAATTGAGTAACTTTACAAAGAACTCAATGGGTGGACCAGCATAAATATTACTGGATTCCAATACACAGGTCTGCTATGAAAAAGCTTTTTTAATGAATGTATGTGATACTTATAGGTTTTTGGCTTATGAACACAAAAATGACTGCCCAATTTTTCATATCACATCATGTTTTTCTGTAAAACGTGTATTTATGAATAAGTCATTTTTTTTCATATTCTTTAAACTAATAAATGTTTTCTGCCTACATTTATTATAAGACAGTGTCTTAAATGAATTCAGTTGGTTGTATAGAACATTGCAATTCAATTCTCATAATAAAACTGTCTCCCCGCCCAGTGCCAGTTTAAGGTCCACATGGGCCTGGAGCTGAAATGTACAAAGGGCCTAAACCCCATACTGTCTAAAGGAACATTGCACACACACACAGCAACTACAACTGTAAGGTGAGCTGGTGAAGGTGGAACCAAATACAACAGATGCAACACAGTTTTGCCTTGAACCGGCTCATTTTAACCCCTGCCTAAAAAAGTTTAGAAATTGGAAAAAATAATGTTATCAAATCCAGTTTAGTAGATTCAAATAAAGTTTTACTTCCACCTCTGCATATAAAATTAGGACTGATGAAATAATTTGTAAAAGCACTGCCTAAAGATGGAGAAACTTTCAAATATCTTTGCACCAAATTCCCTAACTTATCCAATGCTAAACTGAAGCAAGGCATTTTTACAGTCCCTGACATTAGAAAGTTAATTAAAGATTAACATTTCGGGTGTGTAATAAATATTGTGGAACTTTCGGCATGGACTTTGTTCAAACAAGTGGTTTCAAAATTTTTAGGCAATGTCAAGGATCCAAACTACAAAGAAATTGTCTGGGAAATGCTTAGTAGTTACAGAAACCTTGGCTGCAATATAAGTTTAATGGTATATTTTTTTAATTCCCATATTGAGCATTTCCTGAATAATCTCGGAGACTTCAGTTAAGAACAGGGTAAAAGGTTCCACCAAGAAGTTAAAGATGTAGAAAGAAGATACCAGGGTCGTTGGGACATCAGCATGATGGCTGTCTGCTGCTGGATGATACACAGACAACACAGAACAAAATTATAAGCAAAAAGCGACAAAACGAAGTTTGAAAAAAAAAAGATATTAAAAATTTTTTCAAAATTATGCTTTTGTTTCTATTATTGTTTGATTTTATTGTTATTTTAGTATGTTATTAAGACAAACACACAGTGATATCATCTACACTTAAATACAATAAATCTTTCAAAAACAATTAAAATTCTTGTTTTTTTTCTTAAAAATGTATGTAACCCCCTTAAAGGTAAATATAATGTGGTATTGTTTTAATATACTATTTCTTGATGTACACAGGAGTATAATTAAGAATATAAAAGTATTATTAAAAAAGCTTTCAATACCTTAAATTTCACAGACCTGTGTAATCTTTGTGTGGCCACTATGCCTACATCATGTGGAATGCTGGTATAGAGGCGGAGATGTCTAGAGAGCAGAGACAGGTATTAGGTGGGATTTCCCCAACACAATTAATTTGTTCAATTAGGTAGTAGTTTCCTGCAAATATGTTGGTTCCATCTGTATGCAGGTTTGAATAAAATGATCCAAGAACTTGGATATATTATTGTAGAGGGAGTCTCTGGTCGCGATTATTGGCCCTCTAGGATATTTTCAAGGCATTTGTGGATTTTAGGTAGACAGTGCAGTATATAATCGGCACACGTGGGAATTATGTCTTAAGGAAATTAGCTGTTTCTTCGTGGATCACCCCTTCAACCACTTCTTGATCCAAGATATCATCTATTTCTTGTTTATACCTAACAGTAGGATCTTTTTGGAGTTTGTCATATGCCCACCTTTATCGGCAGTGAGGATCGTAATGTCAACATATGATCTAAGCTGCTTCAACACTCTCCAGTCATCTCTGGTCAAGTTAGAAAAAGTCTTATGAGGCTTATTAGCCACAGCACAAATTTGTGATGGAGGCATTGTTGCAAATGGGATTAAACTACAATTTGTTCTTAAAAGACGTATATTTAGTATCTCCAATTTTGGGTAGTTGTTGTTTATCACTGAAGTAATCCCGTAGCTTAAGTTGTCTCTGTAAATGAGTAATGTTGATTTTCCATTCTAGTTCATTGAACTTATTGGTAGGAACATATGATAGCCCTTTATTGAGGACTGATGTTTCTGTGTTACTCAAAAACATTTTAGATAGGTTAAATACCAAGTTCTCCTGGATCGTCCACGACCCCTTCCCACATTTGCATTGTCTCCCTCTACGAGTAGGTCTCCATCCTTTCCATGGTTTGCACAGGTCTTTACCTCTAAAGGGGGCTTTTTGACACTATATCCAGATGTGCTTGGAGTATCCTGGGACTCTCTAGCCGAGGTGTTGTATTTGCTGGTTGTGTCATAGTCCCGGAACTGTCATCTGTAAGGTTTTCTATATTTAATATTTCTGGTCCATTGTATAGTAGTCCCCATTAGCCAGGGATATACATTTTGTTCAAGTTAGTCTTGGTTACCCTTATCAAACCTGTTCTTTTTGAAAGCTGTGAGATCTCTCTAGTAAGAAGCAATTGAGGAATCCAATTTCTCTAACCAATTTTGTGAATTTCTTTGTGATAATTCAAAATGGGCAGTCCTCTCTTTGGTAGCTGACAACTCCAAGGCAGACTCCTCGATTACTAGTGTCATGAGATTGATTCAGCTATTATTTAAAACTGCGACCCATCTTCTGCAAAAATTGTTGTTATAGTGGCCGATGGTTGGCATGTTCTTCACCCAGAATCCCCTCTGGATTTGCTTTTCTCTATAATATTCAGAGAGCATGATTCCATGCTTTAAAAAGTCAGTTAATTTTTCCTTCATCTTAAGGAGTTCATTAAAGGTTTAATCTGAAGTTGAAGAACCCACCGCTTTAACAATCTCTCACTGAAAAGAACAGCCTCCATCTCTTCCTCTGAACACCGCAATATTTACCCAATGGGTAAGGTCATACGGTTACATGCATTAGTCTTTTGTGAAGAAATATTTTTCTCTGCCATGTTAACGTGCACAGTGTGAACTAAAAAAAATGTAAATAAATAAAAACAAACAACTGCTTTTATACTCAAATGAATCAGAGCAGTGGCACAAACTTGATGTATAAAAGTTCCTGTTTTTTATATGAGTGTATCTTTACTTATTCACGTTCTTGTATAGCCTGATGATGGATTAAATGGCGAAATGTTGATATCCACTCAGTGCCTTATTGTATTTATTTTGAAGCCCGCTGGGAGTGCTGCTGTTTCCATTTGACATATATATATATATATATATATATAGAGAGAGAGAGAGAGAGAGAGAGAGAGATTTCTCTACTGTTTGTCTATCTACAGTACCTATATTGTACACATACTACAAAATAAACAAAAGAGGCTTCTGCTGGGTACACACTGGCAGATATATTGGCTGGCCAGATGTTCTGCTAATATATCAGGTGCACGTTGGCCAGTGTGTACCAGCAATATGTCTGTAAACAATGCCATTCATGGGCACATTGCATCAGCTCTGCTGCACAACTTATGGAAGATATGTCTGCAGATATATCTGTCTATTGTGCAGTGTGTACGGACGGTCTACCAAGCACAAGTACTTTACTGTACTTTACTGTACTTGCAGCAGATGCCGGGGGAAGGTAGGTCGCATTATGACCCCTGGTCAATGGGACCCACAGCCAGGAGTAAGATAATGGTTGTTCAGTGTGTTTTAACAACCATCATCTGCAGATCACTCCATCTACAGATATATCTGTCAGGTATGTACCCAGCTTTAGACATTATACCAATTCATATACATTATCTGACATTTAGGTATGGCTAGCATACTGTCATCAGGGATACACATAATAAAAAAGTATTCATAAACACTTCCCTATGTAAGTAGTGACCCTACATTCACCACCAACATGTATCAGGACAGGAAAAGGATTCATGACTGAGCTTTAGGGTACATAGTTGTCTTGGTAACCTTCATTTATGTCAGAAAATACACTGACATCCCTAGAAATCTTGAAAAGAACAGCATAGAACAATTTTAACACAATTATTAACTACTGTATTAAGTTTTTGTGAGCATCTACACACTGTTGCCTTATTTTTCTGTTACTAGTTGATAGGAGTGGACCTTGGTGTAATCTTCTGCTGCTGTAGCCCATACACTTTATGGTTTGTTGTGCTGTGCAATCAGAGATGTCTTTCTGCATACAACTGTTGTAATCAATGGTTATTTAAATTACTGTCACTTTCCTTTCATCTTGAACCAGTCTGATCATTCTCCTTTGTCCCTTCTTATTAACAAGTCATTCTCACCTACAGAACTGCTGGCAACTGAAAGTTTTTACCACAACATTCAGTGTAAATACAAAAGTCTATTGTGCATAGAAAATTGCAGGAGATCACCAATTTCAGAGAAGCTCCAACCTGGTGTTTTGTCAGCAACATGGCAGCAATGTCCGTCATTTACCATTGGTTTTGGTTTAGTACATTTACCCTTTAGACTTTCATAATTAAAATACAGTACAGTATATGATCATGAGAAAGCAGTCTCTATACATTTGAATCAGACAATCTTTCTGTCCTTTACAATTTCTCCAAAAGTCTCCAAAGCAGCCAGAAAAATCTCTATGCAGAATTCCCAATAGAAAATTCCTTAGGGCCCTATATATAAATATTATTTTTACTAAAATAATGTGACAATGGGTATTTTACACCCTTTTCACATTATTTTAGTACTGTATGACTGATTTTGGAGCAGTTTTCGTGAAAAACAATTCTTAGCCCCCTAAATGTATATATTTTTAGTAAGCAGATAACATTTCGAATACTTGTAATTGGTAATGTGATCTGCTTCAAATTTACTATAGTTCAATTGTAATAAAAATACTGGGGGAAACCCTGTGATAATAACGCCACCTGGAGATTGCATTATTATGGATTTCCCCATTACACCAACTCCTGCTCTGCTCTGACAGACATGCCAGAGCCGAGAGCCAGTGCATGTAATCAGATTTGGGTGTCTAAACATTCCACACACTGATCACTGTAAAACAAATTATATATAAAAAAGAAAAACACTTGCCTGCACTCAGAGGACAAGTGATCATGATCTGGTGAACTCCTCTGAGCCGGTAAGCTGGTAAGCTGATCACCGGTATACTGATCTATGACCATGGCAACTGACACTAACTGTAAACCGGCATCTCAGTTTCCAGCAGAAGTCAGATGCTGGGGTCTGGTGATCAGTTGACTGGAGGCACAGGGGAGCTCACCAGATAACTGGTCATTATGCATGTGTCAGCTTAGTGGAAGGAGGTTGGTTGCCAGGGGCGTGGCAGATGAGCTGCATTGGTGCATGTGCAGTACCACTCTCAGGGTAATTTTTGCAAAAAATTCCATGAAAAATGTTTTGAGAGGATTCACAAGGACAGAGCTCTCTTTCAAGCTCTGTCTCTGCAAGCAATATTTGATCCATCCTTGCAATGTATTCATATATTGCATTGCAAATCCTGGCAAATTTATCTAATCACATCCAAGATGAAGACTGTGATAAATAGGGCCATCAATATCTTGGCTCCTTTTTTTGCTCTACTATATTAAATCTGTGTTAATCTGTCATAATATGCTTTACCTTTCAAAAAAAGCCTTTACTATATGGTCTGAAACATTTCCAGTGAGGATTGAGGTGTCGCCATAATGAAGAATGTTATATTTGTAATTATAGCTATTGAAACAAGGACTATGACAATCCCTACATTTCTAATGAGATTACTGATTGATGTATGACTGTTTTTTTCATGGTTTAGCAAAGAAATAACAAAAAAGGATACAGAATCTTTGCAAATCACTATCACATTCTGGTTTGGAAAAAAAAAGTAAAAATAAAAAAAGCCAAAATAAATTGGTCCGCAAAGATTTTTACTGAATACAATTGAATAAAAGAAATATTATGTTTAGACATAAATTCGAATGGCACCATACAGAAAATAAAAACTGTAAATTCATGTAGCACAGGGGAAAATGGGATGGATAAACAAATGAAGTGGCAACAGTTACAGGAAAAAGAATACGATTTTACAGACTAAATAATAGATAGAATTTTGCTTTCCTAGACTTTCTTTAACAGCAGCAGGAATGTTACAATTTCAGCAGATCATGTTGTATGATAAGTATAGCTTAGAGAGTGTGGGGCTACATTATTTACAGTACAGGCTGAATCTTCCATATCCAAATATTCCGAACTATAGAAAATTCCAGAATATAGAATTTTTAGAGTGCGACTGAGATAGTGACACCATGTACACAAACTTTGTTTAATGCACAAAATTATTAAAAATATTGTATAAAACTATCTTTGAGCTGTGTGTATATAGTGCATATGAAACATAATTGAATTTCGTGTATGTACACAAATTTTCTCTCTCTCCAGTTTTTGAGAAATATGAGAAATACCCCCCATAAAGTGAATGGTTATGACACAGTAATCCATATGTTATGGTTTTGTCTGGTCAACAGTTACATTCAAGGACAATAAGGGGCCTATTTTTTTCAACATTATTTTTACTAAAATACTGTGTCACACCCTTTTCACAATATTTAAGTATCACACAAATGTACTAAAGGGCAATTAGAGGAGAGATCACAAATTTATCCTCCAAGCCCTAATTATCAAATTTTTTTAATAAGCAGATCGTATTTCCTATCATTGTTATGGGAATTGTGATCTGCTCAGATATATTATAGTGCAATTGTTAAAAAATATTGGAGGGAGCCTTGTAATAATAACACCACCTTCACCTTGCATTATGCAGGTTCCCTCCAGTCTGCGGATGCGATGTGTCTCTGGTTACTACAGGGAGAGAGCTTTCAGCTCCCTCACCCCACTCCCCCTTCCTCCCCCTGACCAATGTTTACATACACAGTAACATTCAGAACTTCAGAATACTCTGTGGCCGTTGTGCACACAAGAGACTGCTGCAGCAGCATTACAAGCCCTTTAACTTATTGTGTAACTGACAGGACATAAAGTACCTCCCTACTAATCACAATAGACCTGGAGCTTTTCTACAGAGGATCAAAGTGAAATGCAGAACTGAATGGGAGGAGAGACCTGTGGATATCAGAGACAAGCACACCTTTTCTGTCATATCCACAGGTCTCTCCCTCCCATAAAGTGCCACGGCTTAGTTTCTACTTGATCTTTGAAGCTGCACATGGAAGTTTTAATAATAGTGCATGCCCAGTAATAGGATGTCTATCACAATTGTGATTAGTCTGTGTAACAAGCATGGAAATGGATTTCCTAGGAAAGAGCTCTACTGCAAGCTCTGTCACGGCGTGCAGATTTTAATAAATAAATGTGATAGTTGCAATTATCACATTGCAAAAAAAAAACGTTATTTACACTGGAAATCCTCAATCAAATTGCGTATTTTAATAAACAGAGCCCTAAATCATTGTGACTAATAGAGCACTAAGATAAGTACACTTAGCCACTACTTGTAACATTATATAACTTACTTGATTAAGATTTAATGAGCATGTGTGCATGGGTTCTCATCTTCAAAATAAGAAAAAAATATATAAAATAAATATAATTACAGATATAAGCTCTATAAACTGTGCTTGGGAAATGGCATGGCGGGATGGAAAGGTTATCAAGTTAATTGATAAAAAAGTTCTTTGGATAACCTAGTCTTCTAAATACTGATCATCACCTGGTCTATGCGAATGACATCTTTTACCCTGCGGAGTCTTAACTAACATTTTATAACAAAAGATTAAATATTATGTGTAATTTCTGTCAACTGACATACAAATCATTCATGTAAATATAGGATACCAAACATATATATATATATATATATATATATATATATATATATATATATATTAGGGATGTGCACCCAGACTACTGCATAATGGGTAAGATGTATCAAGCCTCAGAGAGATAAAGTACCAACCAATCAGATCCTAATGTAACTAATATTTTACAGGTGTTTGATAAATGACAGAAGCTGATTTGTTGTTACCTTATCTCTCTCCACTTTATCTCTATCCAAAGCTTGATACATCTCCCCTCATATGACTTAATATGTACTTTGTCCTGCATTTTCTGCCCGGTTTTCTCAATGCATGTTTTCTATACACTATAGTGATTACAATTTATGCAAAGACTGTTAAAATGTACCCAAACCTTTAAACTTGTTGCTACAGTAACTATAATGGTTCAGTTAAGTGAGTGCATATGTTGAAAGACCCTGTATTGCTTCATATTTAAGTCTTAAGAAAACAAAATTGCAGACTATAATAGCCATACGATTTCGGATGTTCCATCCTAGTATCACTTAAATTGCAGCACTTTGTTTCTGGTTCCTACTGAATTTGCTGCATAACATAGAGCCAATATTGTCAAAATGTCAAATTCTGCAAATACAGGGAACCAGTCAAACAAATGTATTTTCTTTATTCAGCATTTCTTATAAAAAAAGGATACAAAACTGAATCTGATGTGTTCATTCAATATTCTAGATGAGAATTAAAATAAAAGAAGTAATTTTCCACTTTACTACCATAATATGCCGTCAATCATCAGTATTATGGGTGCCCTCTTTACATCTCCTCATTATGCTTGATATATTACTTCTGGAAAATAGAGCAAGATTGGACTATACTATGTTTATCATCATACCACCAGTGAATGTTATGCATAACCATAAGCAGCAGTAGAGTAAAAGTGTTATCTCTGTGACAAGTATATAGGTAACAAAAGGACAAACAATTTACTGAAAAATATCCCACATGCTGCATAAAATATGGAGTGTAACTATAAAGCACTGACTTATTTCTCATCGCAAGTAAAAGGATGTTTATTGCTACAGTTCCAACAAGTAACACTTAATTTGCTTGAGGGGTTATAATAGATCTTAAAGCTAAGAAACAATAAATAGCGAAATTAGCTCACAGAACAAATTAAAAAGATAAAAGATTCAGAAATATTTCTTTATTTTATAAATGAAAAGCAAGGCTGTCAAACTATTTTTTTATGTACTATGATTAAATATATGGGTAGAAGTTAAAACATTTTCAAAAGGTTTTCCACATTCAATTCAGAGCAAAAATTGCATAATTCAGCAAACGTTTTTCACTTTTACTTGTCAGGCTTACTTGTCCAAGTGGGTATGTAGTTATCCCAATGGCAGAATGCCAGCTAGAGATTCATGATAGGTGTGGGAGAGGGGAGGGTTAGGATACTTACGTGCCACTTTCAGGATTTCCTCCCTTCGGTCAGCAGCTGTCTGGATATGAACCGGCAGCTAAACAGCAACCGGCATTTCAATCCCATTCCGTTCAAGTGTTATTGTATTTATAAATATGTACTTACCATGCAGTTCCATGACCCATCTGCTAGCACACATGTTATGTTACAAGCCTACCAATGGCATTATTAATAGATCTATAGATTCTTAATAGAAAGAGCAACTATAGAGATAAACTCCTGTATTAGACAAGTGACTTTATTCAACACTTTATATATGGTGATCACTCTGCATACAAAAATAATGCTGCTCAGATGTGAGTAGGCAGAAAATAATATGGTGCATTTCAGAACAAACTGTACTAAAGTATGTAAATAAAAAGAGGAAAAAAATGATAAGACAAAAATAAATGTATGTTTAATGTGGGAAAATGACTATATGCAAGCTTACATTGAGAGTTAAAGCAGTGCTTTGACTTGTGGAAAGACCACATAGGCTCAATCTCGGGATGTTAGAGATGCCAAGTAGTTATCATCTCAATTTCCACAAACTTATTTACATTTTTTTATATTAAATATTATTAATGCAACTACATATGACATTACAAACTTTTAATTGTGGGCTTATTGCAGTTTGTAATATTACTCTATTTTGTACCCATATGGCCTTATTCAGAGTTGTTTATAACTCCACTCTGTGAATGGAAAATGGAAAACTCCACTCTGTTAATCAGGAAAATCAGGGTTAATGTATTAAATGATTGTAAAGTTTGATAAACCTACAAACGCCAGGCTAATAAATGCTTACCAGCGAACATTTGACTGTAGATTTGGATGACCAAATTTTAATATGATTTAGTTAGATTTTGTATTAGTATTGTTACCTTATGTTAAGCCTAACCCAATGTACTACAGAGAATTACTAGCATAATGACAACAGATGAATTTTCGTAACGGGAATGAGCTAGTTGATTACAATTATTTTACTTCTAAATCAACATAAATGCACAGAAATGAAACACCCTAGAACAGGCATTATAACACTATTAAATGAATTATGTAATCAGATACTGTACGTATTACTAGAAGTTGTTGTCTCTGCAATTTATGGCAAATAGTCAATTATTGTTTAAATCTTAATTTGTTTTAACGTAGTTACTCAATGGATCCTATGTCAGCCTTACTATTTATCACAGTGTATACATTTCCAAAAGCATTATCAAAATATATTTTTGTATTTTTAATGTATACACAAGGAAGACATTGTGTATGCTAAACAAATATTTAACAAGTAATGCACTTTCATTTCATTAGCTCCTAAATAATATTTAGGCTACACTACATTCTCAGAAAATAAAGTTTCAGCTAACAAAATAACTCTCTTCTTTGTGCAGAAAAATGTGATCTAAAAATATTGGCCCTCATTCAGAGCAGCTCGTAAGCTGTCGTACGCTTGTAGTCTTCCTATGTTGTTAAACCACGCATGCGTTGGTGTAACAGTGCGCATGTGCATACGGCTGATTGCGATATTTTTTTCAGTCGTTCGTCAAATAGCGAACAGGAAGTGACATGTCAAATGTGATTGACAGAACTGTCCATTTTAGGTGGTGACGGGGGTGGAGATGGGATAACGCAGGCGTGTCGAGGCGTTTTTTGGGCGTACATAAATTATCTGATGCGAACGGCCAATGTGAACGGAACAAGTGTTAGGTCACTGTCTGATCCACTTTCCATTCAAACTGCTCGCTCAGCTTGTGATCTGGTATTCTCTACCGCAATGACGATGGTCTCTTCATTCTTCCTGTGGCTCATCGATGGTTTCCCAATTTATCAATTGAGGCCTCAAAAACAATCAGTTTTGAATTGCAAAAATGCTTGTAAGGTGTTTAGCAAATAGCCTTTTTTTAGTAGCAAAAAACCGTACACAGGTGAACTACTCAGCTGATAATTTCTGGGTTAGACAATCAATTAGCTTACAAATTTATTTTACATTTGCGTGTTTTTGCCAAAGTTGTTTTTTTTTTTTTCCGGGCAACAATATTGTATGCAGGTTTGTTGTTTTTCTTCATTTTTTAGGGCCCAAGAAAACAATCGTCCTTTTGTTTTTTGCTAAGTGTTAATTAAAACTCATAAATTGTTTTCAACCCTTGGTTTATTTTTCCCTAAAAAATGTTTAGATTTCCATTGTATTGTTTGTAATGTTGTTTGCGGGATTACCTTTTAAACAGTTATTGAATAAATTAACAATAGAATTGTGCAGATTTTCAACAGTATTTTTTTTTTTTTGGTTTATTTCTCAACCAATTTTGGGGAAATAAAAAAAACTTGATAACGTAAAAACAAATAACAAATGATTTTAAAAACACACAAACAAAATAAGTGGCATTTGAAATCCACAAACAAACACAATTAATAAAAAATTCACAAGAAAGGAGAGGGAGGTTTTGGGCATTAAGGAATATGGGGCAAACACTGAGAAGGATTGTGGGAAAATTATCCAGTGCTGTCATCGCCTTTTGGCCCGTTTGGCAGGGGTAGGGAGGGAGCCTGAATGGGTCTGGGATGTCCTTCTGCTGGCCTGGCCAGAGGCAGATGTTGTGGCCTCTGGACTAGGCATAGGGCTAGGCACATTTGGAGGGATGGCTGTTGTTGTGCCAGAGGTGGAGGGTCCTGATGTTCCGGCAGGAAGGGAGGCCGGCTCCAACATGTGCTGGTCGAATGAGCTGTTCCAGGGCATTTGCTATTCACACGTTGGCCCCAGTATTTTCTGCCAGGGCCTTAGCAATGGTCACATTGGCCGCAGCACTTTGCTCCAGGGCGTCCGCCACCCGTAGCAGATTGGCGTCCATCCTCAGCAGAATCTCGGTCTGCTGATCCGTTTTAATATTGAGATCAGTGAGGAGGCCCACTGCCTGCGAGGGGGAATGCCCTGGACTGTCTGCCACAGGGTCCACAGCTGGATCTACTGCTTCCTCCCCTACAGAGCCAGCAGAAATTCTACGGCCAAAGCTCCCCTCTGGAGCAGACTCATCCGCCTGTGTCTCAGTGAGAAAAAAGAGAAAAGAGTAACATTATAATCTAGATATTGTCCCAAACACATATCTGAGTTGTTAACATTACAACATTTACCTGGGGCAACATGAGGAGCCGCAAAGACTGGGATGTCGGTATCCATGTTCGACATGCCAAACACCTCCTCATCCTGCACACACCCCTGGGCCAGCTCCTCCAAATCTGTGAGCTCCAGTGACACAGGGGTGGGACCCCTACCTGTGCCCCCTGCATGCCTAGCCCTATCAGCCAGTTTTTGCTTAAGATGATATTTGAAGTCGCTCCATCTGTGGGTTAAAAAGTTGACATTATTCCTGCAGTATTTGGACCTGTAAACACTTTTTACTAAAATGTAGTTTTTACGTACCGGCGTTTGACCTCCCGGGTTGAACGTTCACAATCACCCACCCTATTGACACCACTGGCTATGTCATCCCACATTTTCCATTTCTGGCTTGCACCCATATTCCTTGGTGCCTGTGGCAGGTTGTCAATGCACATTTGCATCAACACCTCCATCTCCTTTCTTTTGAATTGTGGCTGCCTTTCTTTGGGTTTATTTGGCCTACTAGGCCCAGCAGCCTTTTCCATGGCATCCTCAACACCTTTTTTAAAAATGGGATTAACATTTTAATTGTAAAATTTGGCCAAAATTATTGTTAAACAGTATCCTTTAGCCCAAAAAAGAGAAATACTTACCTGGCGCCTCTTGGCCAGTGCTTTGCTGCTCAGTAGTCATTTTGGACTTTCAGGTCTCACTACAGCAGACTTGGCTTTTCAGTGACTTTTTTATACATGCGTCAGCATTATTCGTCCACATCATTGACTGTGCACTCCTATTGTCCGTCCTTAATTTGAGCGGGAAAATAAAGACTATTTATGGCTTGGTGTGACAGTAGTCGATGTGGCATGTTGTTTGTTGGAGCTTTGGTGTATGAGTATTTTTGAGGTTTTGCGGTTGACTGAGTAGAAGGAGGAAAATTTTGGGGGTTTTTTTGGTTTATTTCTAGCTTCTTTATTTTCCGTTGTTTTTTTTTTTTTTGTTTGGCTATTTTTTTGTGATTTTTTTGAGTAAGTATTTTAATAAACCACCTTAAAAAAAAAAGTAAATAGTTTACAAATGTTTGTAATATTTTTTTATTTTGCTTTACAGTAATTTTGGCATTGCCCCAGTGACGTTTTTGAACTTTGGGATATTTGTCTGTTTTTGGTAAGTGTTTTTGTTTTCATGATTTTACAAATTAGATGTGTTGTTCTTAGCATCATGTCTTACCACTAAATGTAGCGTACTATTTAGCAAACTAATGTGTCTTGTTTTAACTTTAAAAGTAGCGTACTATTTAGCGAACTAATGTGTCTTGTTTTAACTGTAAAAGTAGCGTATTATTTAGCGAACTAATGTGTCTTGTTTTAACTGTAAAAGTAGCGTACTATTTAGCGAACTAATGTGTCTTGTTTTAACTGTAAAAGTAGCTTACTATTTAGCGAACTAATGTGTCTTGTTTTAACTGTAAAAGTAGCGTACTATTTAGTGAACTAATGTGTCTTGTTTTAACTGTAAATGTAGCGTACTATTTCGCGCACTAATGTGTTTTTATTTTTTCAGTGTAAAATCATGTTTTAACACTAAATGTAGCGTGCGATTTTCCAAACTAATGTGTGCTCCCTTCTTTTTTTTTTTAGTCTAAAAAATGTGTTTACAATCCAAGTTTTCCCAAAAAAAGCCTAAAAATATTTTCTGCTTTTGAAATGTAGGTTGTTTTACTCATGACAAGACCCCAGCCTGTAAGCATCTTTGGATTTCTTAAAAAAGATAAGTATATTTTTCTTTACACATTTGTCTAAAACAATAACTACCTGGCTTACCTTTTCAGGTTGATGTTGGTCGTATTATATTGGCCATGGTTCCAGAACCCGACCAACCTCAACTTTGTCCCAGGCGTAGGCCTCGTAGGCATGCAAGGCCCCAGATATATAGTACACGTGTCACCCTTTTTGGAATGCCAGATGATGAGGTATTAAGATGATACCGTCTTCCTCCACAAATCATCCTAGACACTCTCTCATTAATAGAGAGTGATCTTGAACGTCAAATTGACAGTCCTACAGCAATGCCACCACTTACGCAATTAATGTCGGTGTTAAATTTCTTTGCCTCAGGATCCTTTCAAACCACTGTGGGAATAGTTGCTGGAATCTCCCAATCCTCGTTTTCAAGGATCCTGAGGGCAGTGATGGAGGCCATTTTTAAACACCTCCATCATTTTATTAAAATGCCAGTGGATATGGGTTCCCTTAGTGTGGCGAAGGCCAATTTTTACCAAATAGCTGGCTTCCCACACATCATAGGGGTTGTGGATGGCACTCACATACCACTTCAGCCTCCAGCAAGGCTGTAGGCTATTTTTAGGAACCGCAAACACTTTCATTCACTGAATGTAATGGTGGTATGTGATGCCTCCCTCCAGATCCTGTCCCTGAATGCCAAATTCCCCGGGAGTGCACATGATTCCTTCGTCATCCGGCAATCAGGGATTTGGCACAAATTAGACAACCTACAAGCTGGTGATGCGTGGCTTCTTGGTAAGTTGACACCTTCTGTTGCAACCACTGCAAAGCTTGTTACACAATGGTCCTGATGTTTGTTTTTGTTTTTTGACAGGAGACAGTGGTTACCCTTGCATGCCCTGGCTGCTCACTCCTTATTTGGCTCCCACACCAGGGCCACAAAGTGAGTATAATTCCGCACTTACAGCCACCAGGCAGGTGGTGGAGCGCTGTACCGGCCTTTTAAAAGGCCGATTCAGATGCCTCCACCGCTCTGGTGGTGAGCTCATGTATTTGCCGGATATGGTTTCGAAAATTGTGGTCCTGTGTGGGACATTTCACAACATCGCCATAAGGAGTGGTGTCCCAATGCAGCCAGAGGATGCCTTGCCTGAGGATGGCCCCCCCGAGGTTGGTCGGAGGTCAGTATGTGGGGGGGCCATACTCGATGATATGGTGGCCAGATATTTTAGGTAATTATTGTAAAAAATGTAGTTAATTGACACAATGTAGACATGTAAAATTTTAATGGCCAATTTTAATTTGTGTTTTTTTTTTTTTGTGTGTCTTTTATTCCATAAAATTACCCAAAAAAAACAATGCCTACTACCTGATCAAAAAAATTGTCTTCATGTGGCCACATTGGATATAACTTCTGGAACAATTATATTATTTTCCTCATTTGTGGATTCATGTTGGCCTTCTACTTCTTCAAACAGATCTTGATTGTTGTTGTTTTGTTATTTTTGGTGTTGGTTGATTTTTGGAGTGTGTTTTCACTGTGTGAATTGATTGTCATAATTCACTTTGTGTTTATTATTTGTGTGGATTAAATATTTGGTTTACGTTAAAAAGACTTTTCCTTGGTAAATTACAAGCAAGTGTAACCTGGTCCAAAAGAGGCAAACTTTCTTAATGGCTAATCCTGTAATGCATTAAATTGTAAAGTATTTTACCATGCTTTGAGGCTAAAAACAAACACCAAAGGTATTATGGTGAATCAGTATGTTTTCTAATCTATGCCTATGCAGGTTTGATTTAATATTTACATTACCCACCAAAATAAAATAAAAAATACTGGTAGGTGTTTAATGTGCCAGCTTACATACTTACTTGAGCTTTCTGCAATCAAATTTACATTACTTAAAAAAACATGCTCCAATAGTCGACTTATGTAAGGTTAAACAATATAATATTTACAGACAAGGAATGAGACTTTAATAAATCAAAATATCTTTTATTTTTAACAACATTTTTAGGGGGAAAAAAACAAAAAAATTAGTGCCGCAGGACCGCCAACATGTGATCCAGGACCACAAGCATCCCTACGACATGGCCCCTCAACGTGTGCAAGCCTTCCTGCATTGCTTGCAACCGCCTCTGGTCCTCTGTGGGTTAAAAAAAAGTGTGGATTACTAAACTGACACCTTAATTTATATGTTACCAAACAACTTAAAATTCAGACTATACTTTAAAAAAAGATATAAATTTTTTTTTAAAAAAAAGTAATGGCAAACGCAAAGATTGTATAAATACAAACTATAAAAATTACACATAAAAAGACAACCATAAAAAGGGCGAAGTACGCAAAAACACTACATTTGTTGGTACCGTAAACTAGAAAGACACAAGTATGAGTGTTTTGACATGTGTGATATGTGTAAGGGGAAAACATCCTAGACATTGTTTAGCAAAGATATATATCCAAAACATTAGAAATACTTAACAAATTGGAAATGCACAGGCAAAAGGACAACATCACCCAAAAACAAAAAAATGCCAAAGCAACCATAGTTTAAAAGGGAAACATACCAGTCATATTGATGCCTGGTCCTGGAGCCCTGACATCGTCCTCCTCTGAGGTGGGCCAGTGCTGGTCCGATGGAGGAGGGGAGATTTGACTAGGTGTGGAGGGGGAGGAAAAGAGAGGGGTGGGTGGAGGGAAGGGTGATGAAAAGAGAGGGGGGGTGGAGGGGAGGGTGAATTTTGAGGGATGGGAATATTAGGAGAGGGAGGGGCCTCACGGACTAGCCAGTCTGGGGAGGAGGGGGAATTTGGGGAACGTTGGGGAGAGGAGGATTGGGTGGGAGTGGGGGATAGGGGATGAGGCCGACGACGTTGTCATATTAGACGTCGTAGTCTGCGCTCAGCCCCTAAATGATGGATAAAAATTTTTAAGGTTTCTATTTTTTTTTGGTTTTGTTCAAAATTTACACACCCAAAAATTTAAATTTGAAAAAAAAAGGAAAACATGCACATGCAGGTATGTCCTAAATAAACAAACAGGGCTAGATGGAAAACATGCACACGCAGGTATGTCCTAAATAAACAAACAGGGCTAGGTGGAAAACATGCACATGCAGGTATGTCCTAAATAAACAAACAGGGCTAGACGGAAAACATGCACATGCAGGTATGCTTACATTTAAAATGAACAAAAACCTCACTTACTTTTGATAATTTGCTGATGCAAATTGGCCAAAAGGCGTGGGGACCTGTGGTGGAGATCCAACCACCGCCTTTCAAGCTGGCCGATATTGCGGCGGAAGCCCAAATTACGCAGCCGGCGCCGCACCTCCACATAGGCGAGCCGCTTGCGGAGGTTTGTGATGGGGGCCGGATGATCAGTGATTCTCCAGTCCATCACATCTGTGAGGACCAGGAGTTCTCTGCTTGTAAATGCTGCGGCTCTCATGATGGCAATGATTTTTTCAACAAAAAACAGTTTTAATAAAGGTCCCAGAAAAAATTTGATTGGCTAATGTACTTTGAAAAATAACAGAACGCATTGTATTGGTTATTGTATGAGTCATGTGACCTACACCCTCACAAATATAATGTTAATTATGATAGGCTTGATGCAGTGACATGCGTAAGCTAATTTAAATAATATTAATAAAGATGAAAAATCTGCATATAAACTAACGCAAAACAATAGTAGCATTCAATCAAAATTTAAAATTTGAAAAACCATCCCCTTGGTACAAACGTAAGTATTCTGCGGAAGTAATGACACACACGAACAATAATAAAGTTTATTGACATTGTTAAAAATAACGGATTGCAAAGATGTGAATACCAATTAAGCTAATGAATATACTGATTGCTATTAATCGATTCAAGTATGTGGGCAGAATGAAATAGCAGGCAATCGAAAACTGACAAGGCCACTTCCGGAATTGACTTGTGCGAGCGTTCCCTGCTACCAAAAAGGAGATGGACAGTCGCTATTTCGAATGTTCGCTAGCTAGAGGAGGGGTTGGGAAACTATGGGGCGGAAGATTAGCTGTGAACGAAAATACGAGCGAGCTGTTTAATTTACATTTTCCCACTCGTACGCCGTACGTGCGAACGGCCACTTGCGTCCGGGTCTGAATCAGGCCCATTGTTTTGAGTTCTCAAAGTTTTTATTGCATTTGATAACCTGCTTAAATGTAATACATTGTAAATGAATTGGCATGCAAAAAAAAATAGTACACATAATTTATGCATATGATATTTTTTCTTGCCTCTAATCCACCCAAACCTTGCCTTAAGGTGTCCATACATGGTAAGATTTTTTTACCCGATATGGACAGTTTCAACAGGTTGTACAGACCAATCTTATGAAAGTAGGTGTTTTTTGTGTGTTCTGCAACAACGATGCGCGTCCCCGCCATCCTCTAGTTGGATCGCAGATCAGATGGTTTTGCAGAGAGATCTATGATTTTTTGCGTACAATGTGATACACTTCTATGCGTCTTATCATATGATTGTAATGATCAATCATACACCATTTGACCACATCTTATGAAATATTTCAAGGTAAGAATTTCAAGGGCAATTGTACAACACATCTTACCAACTTTGAATTGCACTGTGTATGGGGGCCTTTACTCTTACCAAACTATAAACTAATTAGGTGATGTCATGACTTCCTTGTTGTCCTCTATCAAAAGATGGTATTGAGATTGCCATCGGCTCCTGCTTTCAGATGAGATGTCCTGGCTCAGTACTTTAAAAGATAGACAAATAGTGTTGAGTTGTAGTGTGGTGTAAATTTCATAGTGTGAACATACAATGTAAAGTGTATGTAGTGCTAACACCAACTAATGCATTTTGTTCATGTGAGTCCTTAACAAAGTCATTTGCTGGGGCTTGTAATACTACAGTAAGATGTTTCACAGATGACATAGGGGGAGATGTACTAAGCCTTGGAGAAATATAAAGTGGAGAGAGATACAGTGACAGTTGCTGATTGGTTGTTACTTTATCTCTTTCCACTTTTTCTTTCTCACCAAGGCTTGATACATCTACCCCATAGTGTTTTACTACTGATAAATTTATGAGGAAATCCTAAGTAGTCAAGAAAAAGTAAAGAACCTTGGCATCATTACAATGTCTCTATTCCAAAAAATACGTTTTTCAGATGATGGATCATAAATGTCCATAATAAACTTGACTACTGCGGGGTATACAGTAAATTAAGCAACCTATCCAGTGCATGATGTTGTCCTGTCCAACTGGTCCTGCACAGAAACTTTAACTATTACCATACAACTTCAAGACACTCACTTGTAATAGTAACCTCAAGAGCATACTGTATATTATATCAACAGTACCAAACATGTTCCTCACCATGGTAATTTGAGAATCTGCCATGATGGCCATGTTTCCAACATCAAGCAGGAATGGATGAATGAATGTACATAACCTTCTGACAGTGCTGAGATAACATTGTAAAAGGACCTTTAAACTTTCTCTCTTATTGATACTTCTTAATATTGACCTTAAAGTGTTTCCAAGCAAAGCATTGCCATATGCATGCCTGTGCTGGTCTCCTATGAAAAGTTTTTACCAGAGACCTCCCTAGATCTAGTAACCTTAGGTATTCCTCTCTTTTATAACCATGATTGCTAACAAAGGGATTACTGAGGATTAACAGTTCTTTGTTAATGCAGTTGACTGTTTCATCAGCTATTCATCCACATCAGCTACTGTTTTACAAGTCATAATGTTTCCATATGTAGCTATTATTTCATTTTGGATAGATCAGCTGGTGTATCTTGAATATTTTAGCTGAATTGTGAGATGCTCTTTACTTTTACAGTTTCCATAATATCTTTTGTCACAATCCGAAGCTAGAAATTACTCTGAGGAGAACAGGGAGCAGGCAGATTCAGATGGCTAGGAGGCAGTTATGAGAGTGACAGTGCTAGTGTCCTCAATAAAGGTCAGTGTGTTGGCTAGACCTAACCAGTGGTGCAGAGTCTAACCCACTTGGCGGTCTTCAACAATGACCCTTCCTGTTGGGATATGGGTTTTGTCGCACTGATTGAGCAGGTCACGGCCCTCTGGTAAGGTAAGAGGGATTAACAAGGAGGGTAGGAAATGTCAGTGCAATAATGAGTAGACTGATGCACTGATATGCACTATGAGATGTTGCTGGATACACCAAGAAATGACACAGGAGGACAGGCACAGACTAGTTGGAAGTAAGAATGAATAATGAAAAGGTCAAGTACTGGATGCTTTGGGTAACTCAGAAGATCTCGATGCAGGGTAGTTTAAGGAAGCTCGGGAATCCAGACACAGAGAATCACTGGGTGTATAAAGGGCCCAGACACAGGAATGTGTACTTGGTGCACTGTAGATCCAGACACAGATCACAATTAACTTTTGCAGGGACCTCAGACACAGGTGAGTGAACTTGATAAACTGTAGAAACAGTCACGGAGTACAAGTGGCTGTGCAGGGAACTCAGACACAGGTTAGTGAACTTGATGCACGCAAGATTCAGTAATAGCATACAAGTAACTGTGCAGGGAACTTAGGTGCAGGTAGTGAACTTGATACACTAAAGATTCAGACACAGAATGCAGTGGCTGCACAGTGAACTCAGACACAGGGAAAGATACTGAAACTAGTGCTTGGGAACAGTACTGGAGGAGACACAGGAAACTTGGTAAATGAACCAGAGCTGAATAAACACAGGAGGATAAACTGATGCAGGACTAGAGGCAGGACTAGAGGTGAAACAAAATAAAACACTGGAATACAGTCATGGATATGCTCAGGAAGGCATAGGAGACAAAGACATGAGCTGGCTCCAATGGTACTAAAGACCAGACACAGTCTAGCTATGGGATACTCTGAGAAAGTACCCTAGAGCCGGGAAGAAATACTAGCATTGTAGATACTTATGAAAGTGAAGTTGAACAGAAACTTCCTGTCCCTGGAGTCAGGCTAAATACCCCTTTGTAGTTTGTCATTGAATCAGAGGATCACCTGAGTGACCACAGAACTACCATTGGGAAAGACTAGTCAGGTAATATGGACTAATATGGTTGCTCCCATGCCCGCCACCACAGGAACCAGGACACACGCACGGAAGCCCTAACATACCGCAGGGAGAAAACTCAGCCACCATTCACCTCCACTCCCAACAACTGAACACCTAAGCCCAAGGACGCCCGCGCAGAGGTGAGTAGCAGCCAATCCCAGGCCACATCCTGACAATTGTATTCCAGATATGCCTTAAAGTTGCTTTTGTTCATTGAATCATTTATAACACTGTGTCAATGACCTCTTAGAACAAAACATTCAGGGCCATAACAAAATCCACTGATATCAATTTAAGTTTAGGTCTAAGTTATTTCTTCAACTTTTTTAAGTTAGCTAGTGGAAAAATACCTCCAAATTCTTATATATGAACTCTGAGGCTGTTAATACAGCTTTGACATTAATTAAACTATCTTGCCACTTACAGTATTTAATGTTACACTAATGTTTGTTGAGCTTGCAAATGGAACAGAAACAAGGATTTCTGAAGCACCACTTGGTGCAGGGAAGAATGACCAAAAATCAGAGAGCCTTGCATCAAGGGATTTAGGGGTTTAAAACCGGGTGCTTATGTTCATTTTTATGCTCAAAATTTAAATAGATAATGATTTTACTAGCAAAATTAAAGCTAGTAAAAGCATTGTCATTTTAAATATTGCGCATAAACATGATCAGAAGCATTGGGTTTTAGAGCCCCAAGCTTAGTATATAAACCCCTTAGGTAAGCCATTTGTACTGTGAAAGATATTACTGTTGGATCTTACACTGATTTTCATATATTAATTTGTTATAAAATGCAAATCTAATGGAGGTGTATAGAAATTCTCATGAATATTCTTGAATTAGTGAATATTTTAAGGCAATGCAGATGTTTGGCTGTGGAGGAAGCTGTTCTACATATGAAAATGTTAGTTGTATTTGCAGCTGAAGTTTTTGCTACACCATCAGAGTAGGGGTGTGCACCGGCCACTTTTCGTGTTTTGGTTGTGGATCTGGATCTTTCTTCATGTTTTGGATCTGTATTGGTTTTGCCGTGTTTTGAGTTCTTGGTTTTGTGTATTGGATCTGAATTTGTTTGAAAAAAAGCATAAAAACAGCTAAAATGGGTTTTTCTGCTCCTATGCTATTATTAACATAAATAATCTTAATTTCCACTCAATTCCAGTCTATTCTGAACACCTCACACCTCAAAATAGTGTTTTTATGTCCAAAAGGTTGCACCGAGGTAGCTGGATGACTATGCTAAGCGATACAAGTGGGCGGCACAAACACGTGGCCCATCTAGGAGTGACACTGCAGTGGCAGACAGAATGGCAGTTTGAAAAACTAGGCCCCAAACAGTACATAATGCAAAGAAAAAAAGAGGTGCAAGAAGGAATTGTCCTTGGGCCCTCCCATCCACCCTTATGTTGTATAAACAGGGACATGCACACTTTAACAAACCAATAATTTCAGTGCCAGGGTCTGCCAAATGACTGTGGCTGAAATGATTGGATCATTTGGGCCCCCACAAAACAAGCTGGCAATTAATCTGTCCCTGCACAAACTGGCTCTACAGAGGCAAGATGTCGTCCTCATCCTCTTCATCCACCGATTCCTCATCCTCTTCAGTGTTGGGTGCGTTCTCATCCTCACAGAGTATTAATTAATCCCCACTGGAATCCACCACTACAGGTCCCTCTGTACGATCTGGAGGCTGGTCTCCCTGGAAGAGTTGATAATTCATTTTTATGAACATCATCTTCTCCACATTTTGTGGAAGCAACCTTCTATGCTTTTCACTGACAAGGTTCCCGGCTGCACTAAACACTCTTTCGGAGTACACACTGGAGGATGGGGCAACTCAGGTAAAATAGAGACAGTTTGTACAGAGGCCTCCAAATTGCATCTTTTTCCAGCCAGTACAGGTAGCTCCTCCTTCACTTTCTCCAGCTGCTTCTACAAAAGCCTAATGAGGGGAATGACCTGACTCAAGCTGGCAGTGTCTGAACTGACTTCACGTTTGGCAAGTTTAAAGGGCTGGAGAACCTTGCACAACACAGAAATCATTCTCCACTGCGTTTGAGTCAGGTGCATACCCCCTCCTTTGCTTATGTCATAGGTGGATGTATAGGCTTAAATGGCCTTTTGCTGCTCCTCCATCTTCTGAAGCATATAGAGGGTTGAGCTCCACCACAACACAACCTCTTGCTTCACGTGATGGCGGGGCAGGTTCAAGAGTGTTTGCTGGTGCTCCAGTCTATGGCACGTAGTCGCTGAATGGCGAAAGTGGCCAGAAATTTTTCGGGCCACACAAATCATCTCCTGCATGCCCCTGTCGCTTTTCAGAAAATTCAGCACCACCAAGTTTATTGTGTGAGCAAAACATGGAACGTGCTGGAATTTGCCCAGATGTAATGCCCGCACAATATTGGTGGCATTGTCAGATATCACAAATCCCCAGGAGAGTCTAAGTGGGGTAAGCCACTAGGCGATGATTTCCCTCAGTTTCACTAAGAGGTTGTCTGCAGTGTGCCTCTTACTGAAACCGGTGATACACAGCATAGCCTGCCTTGGAATGATCTGGCGTTTCGGAGATGCTGCTACTGGTGATGCTGCTGTTGTTGCTGTGTAAGGTTGTTGCTGTGTACCCAGTGGGCTGTCACAGTCATATAGTCCTTAGTCTGCCCTGTTCCACTTGTCCACATGTCCGTGGTTAAGTGGACATTCGGTACAACCGCATTTTTCAGGACACAGAGGACACTTTTTCTGACGTTTCTGTACCGTCTCGGTATCGCCTGCCTAGTGAAGTAGAATCTAGATGGGATTTGGAACCGGGGACACACTACCTCCATCAATTGTCTAAATCCCACTGCACTAATGGCGGATACCGGACACAAGTCTAACACCAACATAGCAGTCAATGCCTCAGTTATACGTTTTGCTTCAGGATAACTGCTGTCGTACTTCAACCTCCTCGCTAAGGACTGTTGGAGGGTAAATTGTTTAGTAAAAGTAGTGGTGTTCCTACTTCCTCACTGGGATGATGAACGACAGCAGCAGTGGCAGCAGTAGGTGTAGCAATGCAGGATCCTCCGGAGGAATCCCGGATTGGAGAGTCAGTCATGCCATTGACATGACCTGCAGGACTACTTCCGATCCTGACTAAGGAGGAAATTGATGAGGAGGGAGTTGACAGTGTGGTTTGCATGTGCTTGGATACAACAGGACAAAGGGATTTAGGTTCACTTGGACTGCTTATGGCCAAAGTTTCTGAACTTGACAGTAACTTTTTATGAATGCGCTGCAGGTGACGTATAAGGGAGAATGTTCCTTGGTGGTTAACGTCCCTACCCCTACTTATTTCACCTTTACATACAGTATGATACATATGGCAAGACAGTTGTTGTCCGGATTTGGATAGAAATATTGCCAGACCAAAGAGGTGAAATGTTTGGTGTTCTGCCCAGGCATGACCATGATGGGCTTTTTCATCCCACGGACAACAACTGTCTCCCCCAGAGCCTGATTTAAACAAACCACATCACCATCAGAATCTTCCTTGCCAACTTCCTACCCAGCGCCAGCTACACCAGAATCCTCATCCTGTTGTACTTCAACACTAACATCTTCAATTTGCATATCAGCAAGTGGACTGTGGGTGCTCCTTTCAGCACTTGCAGAGGGCGTGCAAATGGTGGAAAAAGCCACCTCTTCCCGTTCAGTGCTGGGAAGGTCAGGCATCGCAACCGCCACCACACTTGGACTCTTCTTGGGGATTTGTGATATCTTCTTAGAACGCACAGTTAGTTGCTGTGCTTTTGCCAGCTTAACTCGTTTGATTTTTTTAGCGGCATGAGGGCTTCCTTCATCATTTGAAGCTGAACCACTAGTCATTAACATAGGAATAGACATTAGCCGTTCCTTGCCACTCGTAAATGGCATATTGGCAAGTTTACGTTTCTCCTCAGATGATTTAAATGTTTTTTTAAGGTCATTTTCCTGAACTTTGTCATTTGGGATTTTATATGCCCTCTACTGTGACATTGGGCATCGGTCTTAGCAGATGACGTTGATGGCATGTTATCGTCTATGTCATGACTAGTGGCAGCAGCTTCAGCACTAGGAGGAAGTGGTTCTTGATCTTTCCCTATTTTATTTTTATCGGAGAAAGTTTTGTCCTCCATTTTTGTTATATTGATATATAAGTGCGGCTAAGGCGCACACAAACACAGAAAATAATTTTTTATTATTGTTGTAGACTAGTGCACTTTGTGGGTTACACCACCCTTTAAGAAATGAGCCAGCGGCCCTTTACTTATGGGACACAGGTGCACGCTTGGCACTGCTCCTTTGTTGATGCATGTGCAGCTACAGTGCACACAATTCACAAAGACAGAAAAATAAGAAGAATTTTAAATTTTTTGTGGAGCGCACTTTGAGGGTTACACCACCCTTTAACAGACAGCTGCACGCTTGGCGCTGCTGCTTTGAGGATGCATTTACAGAGAAGACAATTCACAAACATAGAAGAATTTTTTTTTATTTTGTTTGGAGTGCACTTTGGGGGTTACAGCACCCTTTAATGCTCAAGCCAGCCGGCCCTTTATGTATGACACAAGCGTACGCTTGGCGCTGCTCCTTTGTTGATGCACGTGCAGCCACAGTGCACACAATTCACAAACAAAGAAAATATTTTTTTATTTTGTTTGGAGTGCACATTGGGGGTTACAGCACCCTTTAATGGTCAAGCCAGCCGGCCCTTTACTTATGACACAGGCGCATGCTTGGCGCTACTTTGTTGATGCACGTGCGGCTACTGCACACACAATTCACAAACACAGAAAAAATATATATATTTTTTGCACTTGGGGGGTGCACCCCTGATGGACAGAGCACCCCCTGGACAACACTACAGCACCCCTTTAGGACTGGGACACTGCACAGGACTTTGGAGTTTATGCAGCCTCTATGGACAACTGACTGCACAACACAGTCCAGCCAGCCCCTATTGACTTTGAAGTAGTGGACACAGCCCCTATGGACAACAGCAGCACAGCGCAGCACAGCACACTACACTGCACTACACTACACTACACAGCCCAGCCAGCCCTAACTCCCACCCTCACTCTTCACTGTCCACAGCCGAGTGAGAAAATGGTGCCGACGCGGGTACCTTATATAGAATCCAAAACCCGCGAGATCCGGAAGGCAGGATGATGATGTTTTGCCTCGATTTCAGATCCGAGTCAGGCGGGATAAGTCGAGCCTGACTCGGATTGGCTTAGTATCGGGGAGTCTTGGGGGGGTTCGGATTTCAGAAATCCGAATCCGCTCATCCCTACATCAGAGCATTTATTGAAAACACCTGGACATGCGTCTATATTTATTATCAGAGTGGTTAGTTGTGCAAATGAGATTCCAGCCTCACATTCAGAACATTTCTCCAAAACATCTGGGATACCAGGTTCTCTAAAAAGCTTTGAGTAACAGCATAAGCCTTTAATAAAGGCAGGGGCATAGTTTTTGAAGCTGCTTAAAATATTAAACTATAGTGCCCTTTTGAGTTGAGAAAAGTTTGAAAAAGCTCTTTAATGTGCATATTGTTGCTGTTTAAAATGATGTAATAAATATATAAGTATAAATATAACTATATTCGGGATGTGGTCAATATCCCAAATGCAGGATTTCAGGTGCTCTGAATGCCAATGCCAGAATCCCGAAACTAGTCAGAATACTGGTGCTGGTATCCTGTCTGCTGGGATCCCTAAGGTAAGTACTGGGGTTAGGGGTTAAAGTAAGGCACTTGGGGGAGGGTAAGGGTTAGGTACTAAGGGGGGAGGGTTGGATTTAGAGTGTGGAGAGGGAGAATGCTAGGTTTAGGCACTGGGGGTGGTTAGGTTCAGGCATCGGGAAGTGAAGGTTACAGTAGGGACAGGAGGAGGGATAGGATACCTACTGACAGGTTCAAGTATCCTTACTATGTCGGGATGCTGGCACCTGGATTCTGACTGCCGGTATCCCGAGCACTGACATCCCATACCCATCCCCTATATTCATATTTTGTAGCTTATCTTTATTCATAGAAGTTCACCACTTGTTTAGTTTAGACATAATAACCATTTAGATCATTCCTATTACAATCTAACTTATAGTATAAGAACATACTGTCTGTCTCTTCCAAGTTGATGCAAAAACTACTGAACTGATTGTCATGAAAACTGCATCATTTTGTAGTGGAAATTCCTAGAAATAACCTTCACTTTGTTTCATCCTGATCTGTCAAGTTAAAGCTGAGCAATAACAAAAACAAAATTATTGACATAATAAATGCAAGAGATGGGTGTGACACCATGCATGCAGGCGATAAGGGGTGGGGGGAGTGGTGCTTTGGGCCCATATTCACATAATTAGGATAGGCTACATAGCAGTCTGTGTACAGGGCACACAGTGACATTTGTGTGAGTGGTGGGTGAAGGCGCTGCCGCCGCCATGATGTATAGCGCTGCTGACCAAGTGTGCCACTCCTGCCACAGGGTCCCTATGCAAATTAATACAACTAGAACACCTAAAATAAAATAAAAATATTGGCAAAAGCCAGTTTATCGTGGGTGAAGCCGTGGGCAACAGCTAGTTACAAATATATTTTTATTTATTTTCATTAGAATTTAAAATTGCATCAATGAGGCAGATTTGATTTAAAATAATTTTTTATATATTTGCTTTTTGGTGATTTACTAAAGTCACAGTTTGACTCCCCACTGCTGTGATTTCCTTGGATAGGATAGGAAGATAGTGTCAAAATGTTTTATGGGTGGAGCTGCAATGGCTGTGCATGTGCAGAAGATCCATTCCTTCCATTTTACATTCATTATAGTGTATAGAGAAGAACCATGCTAAGTACTTCTCTCTGCAAAGAAATCAAATTTTAGTTCTGCACATGGTACAGCAGGAAGGTGGTGGTGGTGTTGGTGGGGGGGTGAGTTACCAGGTACCTGGAAACCCCCTTGAATGCATTTGCAAGTATTTCCTATCATAGAAACTTGTATTTTTAGATATAATTAAATGGGTTCTTCTGGCTGACTGTGGGAGCAGGTAAATATCTGGGCATATGGAAACCTCCTCAAAGGGGAGAGACAATGAGGTGACGGGCACTTTGCTCACTGGTTGAGTCTGTGGGATCAGCACAAGTGGCAGGGAGAGCTGACTACATTAGCTGATAGACAGCCAGGATCAAGAAGGCTGGATATTGCAGAAACACCTTGATAAAGGAAATACAGAAATACAGTAGTAGAGCGAAGTCAAGTGCCACACAATCAATTTTCTATTACCAAATACATATTGTAGTTAACAATATGTTGTTAAAGTGTCATAAATTATGGTTAAAACATATACCCATGCAAAACAATGTATTTATCAGTGATTGCACTGCTACAAATTAATTATCTGATCTACATATTCTGATGTGAATTACACAACAGTCTGATTCATCTTCAAGCATTGGCTGATTACCTTTTAACGTGCTGATATGTGATCATAGGAATATGTAGATTTACTAATATACTCTCATTCCAAATAACCAGCTTTAATTAGCCTGATTCAATGAGAATCCTTAGGATTTTGCTGCTATAAGAGAACTCACCAAAAGAGGTATAGCTGCAATATAGCAAGAAGTGGTAGCCATGGAATACCCTGAGATGTTTGACATAGTAGGCACAAATGCCAAAGGTAAAGCAGAGTGCACAAAGTGTGGAATTTTGGTAGCATACAACAAGGTACATGGATGTGTTGGTACTGTTAGTACAGCATCTAGTATGTAATAAAGGAACATGGAGGGCCCATATCATGTAATAAGGGACATGGATGTGTTGTTGATATTGGATGAGCAGTGAAGATTTGGAACTGTTTGAACAGCACATAAAGTAGAATGCAACAGGGTATATGGAGGTAATGGCACTGATTGGACAGCAAGTAGCATGGAACAAGACACATAGATGTCCTGACACTCTGGGAGCAGTGATTACCATGCAATGAGAGGCACGGATGTGTTGGCACTGGTGTGAACCAGCAGTTAAATGTGACACATAATTTCTCCCTATCAAGGGATGGAAAATAAGCTTATATTTTATACCACTGAGTGTTCTAACCAGTTTCATATCATCAAGTATTTATTCAGACCAGTTCCATTTTTGTATTTACCCCTGATGAAGTCCCATATATGGATGAAATGCGTAGGGTCATCGCTTTGAAAAACCTGCACCCACCACATGAGAGGTCCACCTAAGTGCTCACACCCATAAGAGTGTAGGTGGCAGATAACATCTATCCTTCTATACTGTGACAGGTTCACTAAAAGTAGTTTTATGCTATTTATGTATTGATTTGTTATGTAAATTGTTTTAAATATTTTTACCTCTGTTGATATACCAAGAATAAAATATACAGGTATAAGAATTATGGGCTGCCATAGGGCTTTTTTATGAATAATATCCACAACATAAAAAATGGTGATTTGAAGAGTATTAGAAGTTTGTGTTTGACCAATAGCTAATATTGCAATAAATCCCCCTAAGTGGTGGAAATTTCTCCTATTCATTTAATATTTAAAGTTGTAGTGCACCAAAGGTATCCCCTCTATACTATATATATATTGATATCTACAAATCTTCAAACGGGCTCTCAAGACCCACTACTTCATCAAGGCCTTCCAGCACTCCTCCTAACCCACCTCATGCTCTTTCCTTCCTATCTTCCCCTTCTGTGTCACGCCTGTCTGTCTGCCCCTCCCCTTAGAATGTAAGCTCTCATGAGCAGGGACCTCTTCCCTCATGTGCTTCTCTTTACATTTTCTTCTACTCTCTACTCCCCATCAGGGCACCTAACACGGGACCGCCAACTCCCGGCAGCTTATTGTGAGTGCTTTAATCACTATTTCAGCAATGTATATAAGTTGAGTCCTTGTCCTGCACTGTAATGTACTGTAAGTTACTTGTTTCTTGTTCACTTATTAGTTCTATGTACTATGTAAGGCGCTGCGGAACACTTGTGGCGCCATATAAATAAAGGATAATAATAATAATAATAATATATATATATATATATTCTCTTTTTCTGCCTTTTTGGGTTAATACTATTAGGTTTTGTTACTTATCATCAATTATTAACAAATTTTTAATAAAAACATTTTTGATGCACATAATGATAAACATATGGTTGAGCTCTCTAAACTCCTGGTTTTTGGCATTCCGTGACTCTCTGTGATGACTGTTATATACAGTCAGGTGCATAAATATTGGGACATTGACAGAATTTTCATATTTTGGCCTCTATTCACCACCACAATGGTTTTGAAATGAAACAAACAAGATGTGCTTTAACTGCAGACTTTCAGATTTAATTTGACAGTAATTACATCCAAATAAGATGAACGGTATAGGAATTACAACGGTTTCTATATGTGCCTCCCGCTTTTTAAGGGGCCAAAAGTAATGGGACTATCAACTCAAAAGCTATTTCATGGACAGGTGTGGGCTGTTCCCACGTTATTTCATTATCAATTAAGCAGGTAAAAGGTCTGGAGTTGATTCTAGGTGTGACATTTGCATTTGGAATCAGTTGCTGTCGACTCTCAATATGAGATCCAAAGGCTGTCACTATCAGTGAAGCAAGCCATCATTAGGCTGAAATATCAAAACAAATCCATCAGAGAGATAGCAAAAACATTAGGTGTGGCCAAATCAACTGTTTGGAACATTCTTAAAAAGAAAGAATGCACCTGAGAGCTCAGCAACACCAATAGACCCGGAAGACCACGGAAAACAACTGTGGTGGATGACAGAAGAATTATTTCCCTGGTGAAGAAAAACCCCTTCACAACAGTTGGCCAAATCAAGAACACTCTCCAGGAGGTAGGTGTATATGTGTCAAAGTCAACAATCAAGAGAAGACTTCACAAGAGTGAATATAGAGGGTTCACCACAAGATGTAAACCATTGGTGAACCTCAAAAACAGGAAGACCAGATTAGAGTTTGCCAAACAACATCTAAAAAAGCCATTACAGTTCTGGAACAACATCCTATGGACAGAAGAGACAAAGATCAACTTGTACCAGAGTGATGGGAAGAGTAGAGTATGGAGAAGGAATGGAACTGCTCATGATCCAAAACATACCACCTCATCAGTGAATCATGGTGGTGGTAGTGTCATGGCGTAGGCATGTATGGCTGCCAATGGAACTTGTTCCCTTGTATTTATTGATGATGTGACTGCTGACAAAAGCAGCAGAATGAATTCTGAAGTGTTTTGGGAAATATTATATGCTTATATTCAGTCAAATGCTTCAGAACTCATTGGACGGCACTTCACAGTGCAGATGGACATTGACCCGAAGCATACTGCAAAAGCAACCAAAGAGTTTTTTAAGGCTAAAAAGTGGAATGTTATGTAATGGCCAAGTCAATCCCCTGACCTGAATCCAATTGAGCATGCATTTCACTTTATGAAGACAAAATTGAAGGGAAAATGCCCCAAGAACAAGCAGGAACTGAAGACATTTGCAGTAGAGGCCTGGCAGAACATCACCAGGGATGAAACCCAGCGTCTGGTGATGTCTATGCGTTCCAGACTTCAGGCTGTAATTGCCTGCAAAGGATTTGCAACAAAGTGTTAAAAAGTGAAAGTTTGATGTCGGATTGTTTAGTTTGTCCCATTACTTTTGGCCCCTTAAAAAGTGGGAGGCACATATAGAAACTGTTGTAATTCCTATACCGTTCACCTGATTTGGATGTAATTACCCTCAAATTAAGTATGAAACTCTGCAGTTAAAGCACATCTTATTTGTTTCATTTCAAAGCCATTGTGGTGGTGAATAGAGGCCAAAATATGAAAATTCTGTCAATGTCCCAATATTTATGCACCTGACTTTATGTCATGTATATTCTATGATTAATGCTAATTATACCTGTTGTTGCTCTTAGACGATTATGATATGATTGTTATCACTATATATAGATGTAGTCATTATTGTGTTGTTATCAGTACCTGTGTATTTATGTATTTGATTTTTGTTTTTTGTGGGCATTAGCCCTGTGCCTGCACATGATGGCCGTGGTGATGGCCAGGTGCAATGTTGCGGCATCCTGTTGTTAGCCATTGCCATGGTCACCTCGGTCATGTCATCAGCTGAGTGTCCAGGAATGATGATGTTTGTCCATGCAAGATGATGTTTTGCCTCTTTCTGAGTCCCATTTTTTGGAGGGAAAAATCTGAACTCGGTGTGCTAACACGAACCTATCAGAGCCTGCACATCCCTAATATATATATATATATATATATATATATAAAATTACGGGACTGCACCGGCAACTTTTCGTGTTTGGTGTTTTGGTTTTGGATCTGGATCTTTCTTCATGTTTTGGATCTGGATTGGTTTTGCCAAAACCACCCATCCGTGTTTTGAGTTCTGGGTTTTGTGTTTTGGATCTGTATTTTTTTTAAAAAAAGCATACAAACCAGCTAAAATCACAGAATTTGTGGGTGTTTCTGCTCCTATGCTATTATTAACCTCAATAACCTTAATTTTCACTCATTTCCAGTCTATTCTGAACACCTCACACCTCACGATAGTGTTTTTATGTCCAAAAGGTTACACCGAGGTAGCTGGATGACTATGCTAAGCGACACGAGTGGGCAGCACAAACACGTGGCCCATCTAGGAGTGACACTGCAGGGGAAGACAGGATGGCAGTTGGAAAAACTAGGCCCCAAACAGTACATAATGCAAAGAAAAAAAAGAGGTGCAAGATGGAATTGTCCTTGGGCCTTCCCACCCACCCTTATGTTGTATAAACAGGACATGCACACTTTAACAAACCAATCATTTCAGCGACAGGGTCCTCCACATGACTGTTGCTGAAATGATTGGTTCGTTTGGGCCCCCACAAAACAAGCTGGCAATTAATGTGTCCCTGCACAAACTGGCTCTACGGAGGCAAGATGTCATCCTCATCCTCCTCATCCACGATTCCTCACCCTCTTCAGTGTTGTGTACGTCCTCATCCTCACAGAGTATTAATTCATCCCCACTGGAATCCACCACTACAGGTCCCTTTGTATGTTCTGTAGGCTGGTCTCCCTGGAATAGTTGATAATTAATTTTTATGGAAATCATCTTCTCCACATTTAGTAGAAGCAACCTCCTACGCCTTTCGCTGACAAGGTTCCCGGCTGCACTAAACACTCTTTCGGAGAACACACTGGAGGGGGGGTGGGCAACTCAGGTAAATTAGAGCCAGTTTGCACAGGGGCCTCCAAATTGCCTCTTTTTCCTGCCAGTACAGGTACGGACTGTCTGACATGCCTACTTGGATGCTGTCACCGATATAATACTCCACCATTCAGTCAATGGTGACAGTATCATATGCAGTGACAGTAGACATGTCAGAAATTGTTGCCAGATCCTTCAGTCCAGACCAGATGTTCAAACTTGGTCCTGCCGGCCCTGCATCACCACCAGTGGGTTGCTAAGGATACCTAAGTTTTTTCCTGGCAGTCCCAGTTGCAGGAGAAAATGAAGAAGGAGCTGTTGACGTGTCAAGTGCCGCTTCAGCTGACAGTGTTTTCATCAGCAGGTCTTTGCACATCTGCAGGCTTGTGTTGGCTGGAAAGAGAGACACCACATAGGCTTTAAACCTAGTATCAAGCACAGTGGCCAAAATGTAGTGGTCTGATTTCAACAGATTGTCCACCCTGGAATCCTGGCAAAGTGAATGAAGGGCTTCATCCACAAGTCCACAAGCCAAGCGGAATTGCTCCATCTTAGCTCCTCCTTCACTTTCTAGAGCTGATTGTGCAAAAGCCTGATGAGGGGAATGACCTGACTCAAGCTGGCAGTGTCTGAACTGACTTCACGTGTGGCAAGTTCGAAGGGCTGGAGAGCCTTGCACAACACAGAAGTCATTCTCCACTGCACTTGAGTCAGGTGCATACCCCTTCCTTTGCCTATGTCATATGTGTATGTACAGGCTTGAATGGCCTTTTGCTGCTCCTCCATCCTCTGAAGCATATAGAGGGTTGAGTTCCACTGTCATAACCTCTTGCTTCAGGTGATGGCGGGGCAGGTTCAAGAGTGTTTGCTGGCGCTCCAGTCTACGGCATGCAGTCACTGAATAGCGAAAGTGGCCAGAAATTTTTCGGACCACCCAAAGAGTCTCCTGCATGCTCCTGTCGCTTTTCAGAAAATTCAGCACCACCAAGTTTATTGTGTGAGCAAAACATGGGACATGTTGGAATTTGCCCAGAACTAATGCTCACACAATATTGGTGGCATTGTCAGAAATCACAAATCCCCAGGTGAGTCTAAGTGGGGTAAGCCACTGGGCGATGATTTCCCTCAGTTTCTCTAAGAGGTTGTCAGCGGTGTGCCTCTTACTGAAACCGGTGGTACACAGCGTAGCCTGCCTTGGAATGAGTTGGCATTTCTGAGATGCTGTTACTGGTGATGCTGCTGTTGTTGCTGCGTAAGGTGAAACATCTACCCAGTGGGCTGTCACAGTCATATAGTCCTTAGTCTGCCCTGTTCCACTTGTCCACATGTCTGTGGTTATGTGGACATTGGGTACAACCGCATTTTTCAGGACACTGAGGACACTTTTTCTGACGTTTCTGTACAGTCTCAGTATCGCCTGCCTAGTGAAGTGGAATCTAGACAGGATTTAGAACCGGGGACACACTACCTCCATCAATTGTCTAAATCCCACTGCACTAATGGTGGATACCGGACGCACGTCTAAAACCAACATAGCAGTCAAGGCCTCAGTTATCCATCTTGCTTCAGGATGACTGCTGTCGTACTTCATCCTCCTCGCTAAAGACTGTTGGAGGGTCAATTGTTTAGGAAATGTAGTGGTGTTCCTACTTCCTCTCTGGGATGAAGAAGGACTCCCAGCAGCAGCAGCAGCAGCAGCAGAAGTAGGCATAGCAATGCAGGATCCTCCAGAGGAATCCCGGATAGGAGAGTCAGTCATGCCAGTGACATGGCCTGCAGGACTACTTCCGATACTTCCGAGGAAATTGACGAGGAGGGAGTTGACGGTGTGGTTTGCAGGTGCTTTGATACAACAGGACAAAGGGATAAAGGTGTCCCTGGACTGCTTACGGTCTTAGCCAATGTTTTTGAACTTGACAGTAACTTTTTATGAACATGCTGCAGGTAACGTATAAGGGAGGATGTTCCTAGGTGGTTAACATCCTTGCCCCTACTTATTTCACCTTTACATATGGTACATATGGCAAGACAGTTGTTGTCAGGATTTGGATAGAAATATTGCCAGACCAAAGGGGTGAAATGTTTGGTGTTCTGCCCAGGCATGACCGTGATGGACTTTTTCATCCCACGGACAACAACTGTCTCCCCCGGAGCCTGATTTAAACAAACCACATCACCATCAGAATTGTCCTCGCCAACTTCCTCCTCATCGCCAGCTACACCAGAATCCTCATCATGTTGTACTTCAATAGTGACATCTGCAATTTGCATATCAGCAAGTGGACTGTTTGTGCTCCTTTCAGCACTTGCAGAAGGCATGCAAATGGTGGAAAGAGCCACCTCTTCCCGTCCAGTGCTGGGAAGGCCAGGCATCACAACCGCCACCACACTTGGACTCTCCTTGTGGATTTGTGATATCTTCTTAGAACACACATTTCTTCACTGTGCTTTTGCCAGCTTAACTCATTTGATTTTTTTAGTTGGATGAGGGCTTCCATCGTCATGTGAAGCTGAACCACTAGTCATGAACATATTGATAGACCTTAGCCGTTCCTTGCCACTCCGTGTCGTAAATGGCATATTGGCAAGTTTACATTTCTCCTCAGATGATTTAAAAGTTTATTTTCCTGATCTTTGTCATTTGGGATTGTATATGCCTTCTACTAAAACATTGGGCATCGGCTTTGGCAGACGACATTGATGGCATGTTATAGTCTATGTCATGACTAGTGGTAGCTGCTTCAGCACTAGGAGGAAGTGGTTCTTGATCTTTCCCTATTTTATTTTTATAGGAGAAAGTTTGGTCCTCCATTTATGTTATATTGATATATAAGTGCGGCTAAGGCGCACACAAACACAGAAAATTATTTTTTATTATTGTCGGAGACTAGTGCACTTTATAGGTTTCACCACACTTTAAGAAATGAGCCAGCGGCTCTTTACTTATGGGACACAGGCGCATGCTTTGCACTGCTCCTTTGTTGATGCACATGCAGCTACAGTGCACACATTTCACAAGACAGAAATTTTTTTATTTTTTGTGGAGCGCACTTTGAGGGTTACACCACCCTTTAACAGACAGATGCACGCATGGCGCTGCAGCTTTGAGGATGCACGTACAGTGCACACAATTCACAAACACAGAAAAAAATCTATATTTTTAGGAGTGCACTTTGGGGGTTACAGTACCCTTTAACGGACAAGGCAGACGGCCCTTTACTTATGGGACAGAGGCGCACGCTTGGAGCTACTTTGTTGTTGCACATGTGGTTACTGCGCACATAATTCACATACACAAAAATTATTTTTTATTTTGTTTTTAGTGCACTTTGGGGTTTACAGCACCCTTTAACAGTCAAGCCAGCCGGCCCTTCACGTATGACACAGGCGCACGCTTGACACTACTTTGTTGATATACGTGTGGATACTGCGCACACAATTGACAAACAGAAAAAAAAATATATATATATTTTTTTTTGGAGTGCACTTTGGGGGTTACAGCACCCTTTAATGGACAAGCAAGCCGGCCCTTTACTTATGGGACACAGGCGCACTCTTGGTGCTTCTCCTTTGTTGATGCACATGCAGCCACAGTGCACACAATTCACAAACACAGAAAATATTTTTTTTTTGTTTGGAGTGCACTTTGGGGGTTACACCACCCTTTAACAGATGAACCAGCCGGCCCTTTACGTATGACACAGGTGCACGCTTGGCGGTACTTTGTTGATGCACGTGCGACTACTGTGCACACAATTCACAAACACAGAAATTTTTTTTTCTTTGCACTTAGGGCGAGCACCCCTGATGGACAGAGCACCTCCTGGACAACACTACAGCACCCCTTTAGGACTGGGACACTGCACAGGACTTTGGAGGGGACACAGCCCCTATGGAAAACTGACTGCACAACACAGCCCAGCCTGCCCCTATGGACTTTTGAGGAGTGGACACAGCCCCTATGGACAACAGCAGCACAGCACAACACAGCCAGCCCCTATGAACTTTGGAGGAGTGGACACAGCCCCTATGGACAACAGCAGCAAAGCACAACACAGCCAGCCCCTATGGACTTTGGAGGAGTGGACACAGCCCCTATGGACAACAGCAGCACAGCGCAGCACAGCACAGCACAACACTACACTGCACTTCACTACACTACACTACACAGACCAGTCCTAACTCCCACCCTCCCTCTTCACTATCCACAGCCGAGTGAGAAAATGGTGCCGACGCGGGTACCTTATATAGAATCCAAAACCCGCGAGACCCGGAAGGAGGGATGATGATGATGTTTTGCCTCGATTTCAGATTCGAGTCAGGTGGGAAAAGTCGAGCCTGACTCGGATCGGCCTCAGATCGGGAGGGCTTGGGGGGGTTCGGATTTCAGAAATCCGAAGCCGCTCACCCCTAATATATATATATATATATATATATATATATATATATAGAGTCACTTTTAAAATAGAGTAAATTCAGAATTTTGCAGACGATTGGATGTAGTGCAGAACCATCCAATGCACTTCCCCAGAAGGCACAAGCTGTGTATGAAATAGGAAAGAAAGGGTGCACACTAGTGAATAATAAAAAGTAAAAAGTTAACAAATTTAATTATTTCAAATCAAGTACATCCCAGTTAAAGGTGATCTGTGTATCACCAATACCAAAAGCACATTATTAATCATGAGAGATAGAGAGACAGTGTGAGAGAGTGAGAGAGAGAGAGAGTGAGAGAGAGATCCATATAAGCAGCAATCAGGTCAATAAAGAATATGGGAGCAGATATGCCAAAGTTTCAATGTTTCAAAGCTTAAATGCTTCATCATTAGGGTGACTTAAACTTTGGAATATACCTGCTACCATATTCTTTACTGACCTGAGTGCTGCCAATATGGATTACTGATTGTGAGCATCTTGCACTGGATAGCTTTTTGGAGGGCACCTTGGATGCTGAATATGTGTTAATTGGAGTGCCGCCCACATTGGATATATATATATATATATATATAAAGTTGTGGTCACTTGGGTAAAAAGAGGGCACTCACCAGTTTACATAAAATGAATGCTTTATTAATTCAACAGTGTAGGTATCAAGAGTCGACCTTATGAACCCTGAGGATTATTGTCAAGACAGTCCAAAAAGGCATCAGCACAGCATGCAGTCAATAGGTACCTAATAACCACATGCTGTGCTGATGCCTTTTTGGACTGTCTTGACAATGATTTTCACATACTGTATATTTATGTGGACGAATTCCGTCACTCCTGTACTCCAATACAATCTGCCCAGTGCCTTTCCTCAATAGCATGTATATACCACGGGTAATGGACGACACTCAGAGTCTAAATACTTATATGTAAATAATCTCCATTGTGACAAAGCTAGTTTGGGCACTGGAGTAACAATTGGTATTGGTCGCGCCAGCGCGAAGGAGAAAGAGCTGGTTACCCGCATCTACCATTAGTGGTCAGACGGATTAGAGGATATCCACCGTGCGGTATTCACCTGGACTCTTTGTGATATGCTTGCTCATTTTAGTCAAAATGTCAGTGTTCCTATTTAGAATGCAATAAACTCTTTGTGATTTATTTCATGATGGTGTGCTCCCTTTTCTTTGTGCCATATATATATATATATATATATATACACATGCAGGGGCATTTCTAGAGAGGAGGGGGCCTTTGAGCAGTCTCCGTCACGGGCCCCCTCCTCTCTGTCCACTGGCCGGCAGTGCACTGAGCGGTGTACGGCCTGTGCCGCACTAATATACTCTGGGCACTAGAGTGTACCCAAAGTCTATAGAGCATGCGCAGCGCACCACGAAAATGGCCGTGACGGCCATTTGCCCTGCACTGCGCATGCGCCAAAGACACATGTGCTGATGTGGGACTCCAGAGAGGTAAGTATATTATGGGTGCAGGGTGTGCAGTGCAGGCCCCCCCTGGACCCAGGGGCCCATGTGTGCCCCACACACCCTGCACCAACTATAAACAAACCCCTGTATACACAGATATATACATACTGTACACACACAGCATTTCATAATGTGTTTTCCCTTCTAAGTGTATAGCAATGTCATGTCTAGATTTCTAGAATTGGCTCTCCATTTTCATCCATCTTATTTATTACTCATTAATAACTTTATAGCCTTTTTCAAAGTACTATTTTATTTATTGTTATGTGGATGCAATTTTTCTGTAGCTTTAGTTCCTTTATATCATGTTGAAAATACAAATAACCTTAAAACTGATGAAACACTGCAGGGGAATTAATGTTCAAATGGACTGCATATTTACAACGGACTGTAAGAAAACATGAAACAGTAATTGCCCCATAAAAAGTTAGATAGGATCTTGGGCTTGTTTGAACATTTTATTTATAGCTCTATTGCATTATAAAAAGAAACATGTTTGTTTGGAGATCAGATATTTTGTGAGGGATTAAAGTTTGAACGTTGAACTATTCGCTGTTACCTTATATCATAAAGGGGAAACCAGGGACAGTAAAGGCATTTTTTTGTATGAAAAGGTGGCTCTTGAAAATGTAACGATCCATGAAAGTATTTGTATTAGTTGTAATATTTAAACTGATTAGAACATGACTATCTGTTGCCAAAGTTCAATTATTGAGAGCCTGGATGCATTTGCAATTTATTAACATTTAATAAATCAACTATATATATATATATATATATATATATATATATATATATATATATATTAGAGATGTGTGGGTTTTGTTTACTGAAATATGAACACACCCGAATTTAGGGGTTCCGAGTCAAATTGAGAACAAGTTTAGAATACCTTTTGGGTCTTATCACAATTTGGAACTTGGATTTAAATAACGGATATTGCATGTTTTGGATTGCATTTAAGTCTCACCCTCGTGATTTCAGGTGCATAGAGGTACAAAAAATGAGTGAACATGACTGGAAATTAATGTTATTGGTGTTAATAATCTAAAGGAACAAAATCAGGTCCATATTAAATGATTTTAGCTGTTTTTATACATTTTTAATATAATCCATACCCAACACTGAATCAAAACCAAAACCAAAATGTTATGACGTTTTAGAAGCAAAACCAAACACTAGAGTCTGCGCACATTTCTAATCTATATTATTATTATTGGTGGGTTGTACATTTTATTAGCATAGAATGAGTTCGGATTTTACATGCATTTGCATTCTTAGCATTAACATCTGAAATGGGAAAAGAGCCCAAATGACATAAGAAAAAAAAAGTGGTCTGCAGGCAATCATGGTGGGCCGCATGGTGGTCCTAACTGTCTGGAGTTTGTATATTCTCACAATGCTTGTTAGTTTTCTCTCGGTATCCAGGATTCTTCCCACACTCTAAAAATATACTGGTAGATTAATTGACTTTCAATAAAAATTAATCCTAATGTGTGTATGTGAATGCATGGGAAAAGACATAAAGATTGTAAGCTCAACTAAGGCATGGACTGATGTAAATGACTGAATATTCTTTGTAAAGCACTGTGGAATATGTGTGTGCTATATAAATAACTGGTCATTCATAGGGTTCTCTTCACCAATCTATCAGAATCTTTCACCTTTTTACTTATATGCTATTTTTCACTACCTTTAAAATGGTGTCCATCTCACTACACTATGATTTTTTTGTTTTAGAGTATGAAATACAAAGGCACACTTTCATTCCAATAATGAAATGATACAGTGCAAATTTTGTTTATTAACGTGAAATTATTCTTTATGCAAAGCCACAAAAAATGTTTCATTTTATGCATTTCCCAGTAGAATGGAAGTTTTGATGTATCTGCACCTGTTCCTATTAATTATGTTTGGAAAAGAGATTTATTTTCCACACAAGAATGTAGCCAACATAATTTGCTAATCATAATAACTATTGCAAATTTAATTTTATTAGTCACTTGCAGGGGTTGAAAATACAGACTCATCTATAGCAGATTAATCAATGCCTTGATATTATTATACTACTTAAACATACGCTTGGTATTAGCATAATACAGCAACAAAATGTGTCAGATTATTGAAACCCAGACCTTTATATAAAATATTATAATATTATGACAAACATAATACAACCATTCTAATTATTGTGAACTTTGCTTATACAGAATGAATATAGGAATTAAAGGAATGCTATTATAAATAAAGTTAATCATATTTATAAGCTTAAAAAGCTATTTCTCAAACATTTAACAACCAGATTTACTAAAAGAAAAACCATTGCAAAACCACCACACTACACTTTGCAATCCAGATTCTTCCTCTGTAAGGTATAGAAACCATAAGAGCTCTCAAGCAGCTGTTATTAAAACTGCCAAAAACTCTCCAAACTTATTTGGTTGCAATAGGTACTGTCATTTCATTTGAAATGTTGCCAGAATAAGATCACTTGCCATCACAACCTGTATAAAAAATGGGGAAAAAACTCCCTTTCATAGTATAAAATATAAATGTTTTGTCAGAATTCATGAAAAAAAAGTAAAAATGTATATTTTTCCCTATATATTATTCTTAAATAAAGTGCCCTCAATAATCTGCATAATAAATATTGCTGCCTGCTTTAATGTTCACAATAAATATTGTGATCTCCATAATAATTGTTGCCCCTATATATTGTTTTAAAATATTGTCTATATATAATTTAAAATAAATATTATTAAACCCTTTGTATTTTTCAAAATAAATACTGCATTGTACCTCTTACAGTATATATAATTAAAATATAAATTAAGATTCCTATACACTGTAAATACATAATAATGTCCTGACCTTAAGTTTAAAATATATAAATTGTACTTCATATATTTTATATTTTATTTCATAGCCTCAATTTCCCTGAAATCTTTCTGTAGTGTATCAATAACCCTTAATTAATTACCCTTTCTTTCTAAAACAACTCAATGTTTTTATTAATTCAAAACATTTTGGTCACCTTCACATTAAGGTCCTTGGACAATTGGAGCTGTCAGCTTAGTTTCTAGATCTCCATAGGGGTAGGTGGTGGCAATGGGAAGACTATGTATTCTAAAATACATCCAAAGATCTTGTGGTCTAATTTTATATGACAGCAAGATTTAAACTGGGGGGGGTATGAATTCAAATATCAACCCATATCCATATCATCATCAGCTATGCCACAAGGTATGTTTCCCACAGGTATGAAAATTATTAACAATATTAAATCACTGGTGTTTCTCAATAAATATGTTTTCTAAAGAAGCATGGATTGTAATATAGACTGTTTAACAGCATTAGAGAATGCTGTGTGTATTGTAATTCAGACAGTTGTTTACTTAGGATGTAGTCAGGATCCTGATGACCACAATGCTGACGGTCACATTTTTGATTGTGTGTAATAAGGGTTAGGGTTAAGTTCAGGGTTAGGCATTAGGGGGAGGGTTTTGTTTAGGCTGCGAGAGGGGATGGTTAGGGTTAGGCTGCAGGAGGGAAAGATTAGGGTTAAGCTACGGGAGAGGTGGGTTATAGTTAAGGTTAGGAATGGGTTTAGAATATGCACCAAAAATCTGGCAGAATTTTGACCATTGGGATGGCGTTGTTGGTATTCTGGCTGTCGGCATTGTGACTGTCAGGATCCCATAGCAAACCCAATTGTCTTGAATAGATTATGCAACAATTCTCTATAAATTACAATGAAGTCACTAGAATGTTTTCAGATTATACATTTCTCCTTGTATTACATATCAGACACCAGAATGTTCCTTGTATTGCATACAGTATCATCAATAGAATGTTCTTTGTATTGTATATCTACAGTATTCAGACACGCAAAAAAGGTCCATCTTTGGCAGTGCTTAAAATGGTCCTAGATAAGTGATGGAACTGAGCCCCCCCCTCATCACTTTTTTAATAAAAGTATAGTGCATGCCCATGGCACGTGGTGAGAAAAGGAGTGTGGTTTAAAAATAAAGGGGCATGGTCACACAATAGTATTTCCAATTCAAAGTACCCCACACAGTAGCACAATCTTATTCACATTACACTGCAAATAATGCCCCTGATTCACATTACACCACATACTAGTGTCCCTTATTCATGTTATGACACATAGCAGTGCTCCTTATACACAATGCCCACAGTAGTAGTGCCCCTTATACAATGCCCATAGCAGTAGTGCACCTTATACATAAACCCACAGCAGTAGTGCCCCTTATGCAGTTCCCCCAGGAGTGGTGCCCCTTATGTAGTGCCCCCTATGCAATGCCCACAGAAGTGCTGCCCCTTATGCAGTGCCCCCTATGCAATGTCCCAGTAGTAATGCACCTATAGTAATTCCCCCTTTAGTAGTGCCCCCCATAGTAATGCCCCCATAATAATGCCCCCAATAGTAATGCCCCCTGTAGAAGTAATGCCCCTTGTAAATATGCCCCAATAGATATAACTCCTGTAGTAATGCCCCTTGAACTAATGCCCCCAATAGTAATGCCCCCTACAGTAATGCCCCCTGTAGTAGTGCATCCAGTTGTAATGCCCCATGCAGTGATGCCTCCAATAGTAATGCCCCCTTTAGAATTGATGCCCCCTTTAAAAGTAATGCTCCATATAGTAATGCCCCCTGTAGAATAATGCCCCCTGGACAAGAAATACCCCTTTCAGTAATTCCCCCTGCAGTAGTGCCCCCTTCAGGAGTGCCCTTGTAGTATTGCCCCCTGTAGTAGAGCCCCCTGTAGTAGTGACCCCTTTAGTAGTGCCCCCTGTAGTTATGCCCGCTGTGGTAGTGTCGCACACACATACACAAAACAAACACACCCTCTGTACTAATGCCCCCTGTGATAGTGCCACACACACATACACAAAAAACAACAAAATGCTTACCTTATACCCAGCTCCAGTGTTCGTTGCCATCTGTTCTGCCTGGCTACTCCTCGCAGCTAAGGGAGAGACATCATGACCCCTCTCCCATAGTGCACACTGCGGGAGCCAGAAGCAAGAGCTCAGGGATGAACTCCAGCCTCCAGCTGCCACTGGTGCTGTGGGGAAGGACTTGGGTGACTGCTGGTATCAAAATCTCAGCAGGCACCAGGCAAATGGAGCCTCCTGTGGCACCAGGCTGAGATGGGCTGGAGGAGGCGGAACTGGTTCCATCTCCACATAGATATAACGGAATGTAGTTCCACCCTGTTCCAGCCCTCTTTAACCCCTGATCTTTGGGCATGTTACGGGAGTGTCAGGGGCGTATTGCTGAAGTGATTGTTTACAATAACACTTAATCACTCACATTGGAGGTCATACATATTAGGAAAATCTGCATCTACCACAGGGCTGGTGAAGGTTTGATTACAGCATCTGAATATGCTCAAAGTGGATGTGGATGTCTCAGTACTTGCACAGTCATACGCATGGATGCACAACAGGGAAGGGCTTTGTTTCTAAGTCAGATACAGACTCTGCTGCATCTGACTTAGAAACAGGCCCCTAGAATCTGATTGGTTACTATGGGCAATATCTCCATTTCTAAAAACTGTCACTTTAGTAAATATACCCCTATAGGGGATTCCCATTGGAAGAAATTAGGCAATTTATTCTCTGTGGTTTAATAGCCATATATAAAGTGGTCTCTCATGAGTTCTACCAACCATTGTATTCTAATGTTTATTATTTTAAAATACGTATTCTATCTTTTAAAATGTATTTTCAAAACATTTACATGCCTACATTGCTACAGTATTCATGGCATTGGTCAATTATTTATGCCTACAATTTATTTAGAATTTGGAAATATAAGTAAATATTGTTTGTATCTTTTAGTTTACATTATAAATTAGAAAAAATAACATTTAAAAAAAAAGTATTGTTTTGCAGTATCACAGTGAGTGTGTGTTTCCTGAATTATCTTTCCTTAATTAGTAAAGCAGCAGTCATGAAGTGCAGTGAGGTAAAGGAGCTACAATTTCTCATCTTAGGGAAACTGAACTGTAAATGTACAAACAAATATGAAATAAAACAAAGCCACACAAGCTCAATTAAGTTAACATGCTGTATGATAATATATGAAGAGTAACCAGCAGTACAGTTCACACTAAAGTACTTTGCGGTATCTGTGAATTACACTATTTATTTGTCTCCCCCTTTCAGTAGACAGTACTACATTGCAATCACACTGTACAATGTGTTTATTTACTTGTCTTCATCAAATATGTTAATCTATAGTTTACTATGCAATATTTCACCAATTTTCCAGGTGGTTCCAGGTTCTAAAGATATATTCCTAGAATTTTTTTATTACATTGGATATAATCTTCAGTATGATCTCATTTACAAAAGTCTATTATTTTGTTTTCCTCCACTTCATTTTAAGTAGAAAGCATATGGAGAAAGACTGGAGGGAAAATGCAGCATGTTCTTAATTCCTCCATTTACATGCATGCTCGGTTTTCCACTGATTCTCGTGTAAACAAAACAAGCTTGTTAATGTAAGTAGGACCGCTACTAGAGTTTGCAGAGCTCAGGGACAGAGGGCCTGATTCAGACCCGATTGCAAGCACTGAGTGCTCGCAACCGGGTCGATGGTGGCCCAGAGCGCATGCGCACGATGGAGCATGCGCGAGACCCGGATAGCAACGGTCAATCTGTCACTCCGGGTCTCGTACCAAAGGGGGCGTGCTGTCGATGTTGAGTGACAGCACGTCCCCTTTGGTGGGCGGTCCGGGGGAGTGGCTGCCCAAACAGAGGCGTTCCCATGTGAACGCCTCCGTTTGGGGCCGGCCCCACTGACATCACGAGTGAACATGTTTAGTGGTCTTATCCTTATGAGGCTAATGTGACACATTTCTTTAAGGCATGTCAGACATAGATGTACTGTAAAGTTTCAAGATACCTCAGAAAGAACCATAATATTGCATCTAATCAATACATTTTCAAAAAGACTAAATAACTTCCCCTATTATTCTTACAGAGGTATATGAATTCCACATAATGTACATTTCCGTTTGAGCTCTACTATAATTGAATGAGAATTTGTATTTTTGTTAAAACCTTTACACATTTTTAAAGTGTAACCCCTGTTTGCATGCTAGTGTTTCCACTTTGGCTCCTACCAAGATAGGAATGACTTGAAAACTGTAGCTTAAATCTAGAAGTTTCCACATGTGCAGATTTGATGATATTTGAACAGGTGAATTATTAATGCACTTGAGATTAAGTAGTTCAAAGATACTATTGGTAAAAATAAGTACCAAGTCATTTTCTTTAGTTCGGTTTTCCTGAAAACCAAACATGTCCAATCTTTAGGGTTCTGAGTCAAACCTAGTCCCTGTTTGGATCACTTTGGGGTTCTAAGTAGAACCAAGTTTCAAATTGCAGTCTCTACATCACATACCTTAGAACTTCTCTTAGATTGTAAACATATTTTAGCATCCAACTTACATTCAAGAGGATAGTTTAGTGGTACTTTTTTCCTGATCTCATAGTTGCCATGCTTTCCATTACATTAGACGTGTCTGTATCTTTTAGTCAAAATTGGGAACATCATTTTATTTCTTTGTTTAGATTCCATGTCAAATTCTCAATTCTTTTAGAGCTTAGAACATCACTTTCATTGTGCTCCAGCTCAATAATTTTTGAGACTTAACTCACTTAACTGCAAAAATCCCTTATGGTTGAAGGCTTATGGTATCCCTCCAATGAAAAATACAATAATTTACTTATTTAAAATTATATAAGAAAATAAGAATCATGACAACAGTATTTAGTTCATCAAATTTTCTTGAAATAAAATTATTATTAATGCTAGTATGGACCAAAGAACAGACACTGACAATGCAAACATGCCTACAGAACACAAACATTGGTATTCAACTCTCTCCCTTTACAAAATGCACACAACTGGTTGAGTGTTTTCACAACACCCCATCAGGGACACTTGGCTTTAAGTAATAAATGATTAGAAGATCTGTAAACAGCAACAAACTGCAACTCTTTACTGCCAAAGATAGGCTAACAGTTCGTTGTCTAACAGCCAAAGCACTACTACCATATCTAAAAGAAAATCAACCTAAACACAGAAATACCCTGAAACAGTCAGCAAAAATAAACAATCATTCTCCCATAAAATGGACACAATCTTGCCTATACAAAAAAGCATCCCTGAAACATAGCAAATGATGTTCCACATCCACACCACAGGCAGTGAGAACAGTGCAGGCATCCACTGAATCAACTTTTCTCTTGACATCATCCATGACCACAAATTATTTAATACAATGCTACACATGCTGTAGGCACAATGGCCAACCAAATTATCCATTTGTATCTAATCCTGATTGCAGATAATAGCTAAACAAGATCCAATGAGGTGAGTCTGACCAAGGTCATTACCTCCATAATGACACACCAGGACTTTTGGAACTCCAAAGAAATGTATCATCTTCATCAAGCAACATAGAAAGAAATCCCAACACATACACCTATGACACAACAATGGAAATTAACTGAAAGAGGGAAAATTTAATAAGCATGGGATGCAGATGAAAAATATGTTCAATAAACAAGAGTATCCAACTATCCATATGGGCTTTCAATCAAAACTATCTTCATTAAAAGATACAAAAAAACGAGTCAATCAAAACTAAGACCATGCAAATAACAAATAGAGAACATATAAGTTACTAACAAAGTAAGGAAAGGATTGTAACCAGGGCAGAGATAAAAACAACAAACTACAAGGTACAAATAGCTGATCAAAAGCTCATACCTTACCTTTTACAGCTTTTGGACTATATTTGACAACGAATATTTAAAGCCTACTTCACATCTCTCCGTGTGCCATACCAACAACAGACTTAATTTGGAGGAGCATACTGCACTGTAAGTGCTCTGTCTTTCCTCCAGCCTCTGGTAAACGTGGAAACACAGAAGCTTACCTGTATGGCACCCAGCATGGGATCATCTATGTAAACAGCAACTGCAAGGGCTGTCACAAAGCTGACCTAAATACTGCCCAAAAAGCCGTCAGCATCAATGGAGATATAGTGCTTTTTCTACACACCGCAATATTGCGGCTTGACTGTGAGCCACTACAAAGCTTTGGAGCCCTGCATATAGAGGAGCCATTATATTTAACCCACTTGTGACAGGACAGGGTGAGACTGTAAAATGTGGAGAGAATATTTGTAACTTTGTCCTATTAAGGGTTTGGATGTCGAACCTTAATTGTCATATATGTTCATCCAAGCATATTTTATATGTATTCATTGACTCTAATAATTTCTGCTATATTAATGTTACTGTATCATTTTTCTATTACATTATAATAATATTCTTACATATTTTGGCGTTTTGATCTATTCTTTTCTGCCATATCCAAAATATTTGGTTAAATTCATATTTTACAAACTAGTGTTCAACTTTTTCTTTGTTTTGGATTTATATTGACTTGCAATATAGTCTTATTGAGCTTAAACAGGCACATTTGTCTTGCAGCTATAAATACTGTATATTTATTATTATTTTTTATTAGCGCCTCCCTTTTCTTTTTCTTGTTTTTACACTAACATTAATGCAAATTAAACATGATAACCCAAAAATAAAGGGCAACATACAAAAGTTGATTCAACATTGATCTTCGCCAACAGTGAACCTGGACCAAATGAACAAATGAAGTCTAAAGCACTGTCTTAAGATTGATATACTGTATGACATAACATAAGTACTGAGAGATGGTATTGTTAACTGAAGCACCATCTGGATAATAAAAGTGTTGAATCAGCCTGAAACAACCTCAGAGACACCCACTAGAGAATTCACCAAGTCCACCAAAGGAGGAGAGGCAAATGGACCACTCCAATAGTCACCTACTTCATAACCTTTTTAAATACCAGATATATAAAATTTCTAGATGTACCAGATGGTACATTCCCATGCACCAGAAATCAAAACTCCCATTCCAAAAATTCCACCCCAATCCTATCCGGTTACCATGCAAGCTATGTAAGCAGAGACCCAAGGTGGATGGGTGATAGTGACTTATTTAGCATGTACATCCCAATGTGCAAATATTGATACAACCAGTAATCAGTATTCTCAAAATGATCAACACCACCCCTTGGTAGCAACAGTTGAGAAGGAGCTACCTTCCCTGTGGGACCTAGAACAATGTGTCATATGCATAAACTTACACATATTGTATCTACCTCAGCTTTGGTGAGTGCCCTGTGGAAATCAAACAGTCAATAGAGTGTAAGAACTTCCACAAACTATACACCCAATGTCTGCAGCTTCAGTCAACTCACTGAAAAGTTCCTACACAACCGCATTCAATTACATCAGAAACTGGTAACTGCAATCCATATAACTCACATTCTCATCTGGAGGAGAAGTAAGAACAGAAAGCAAAGGAAAACCAGCACTGAGGAAGGCATAGGGGAGGGTGGGCTATTTAAATGGAGAGTGACTTCACTGACAGTTGACCAGTCAGTGAAGCCAATATGACCTGAAGATGACATAACACTTCAAGAGTGGCAACTTTAGGAGGCAAAGACTGAGCATCAAAGGCTGAGCTGGACAATTGAATGGCAATAAAGGGCACAAAGCCAACCAGAGTGACTAAAGCATTAGCAGATGCGATTGGGTTTGCCTCTGCAGTAGGTATTACTGATATGGAAAAGCCAAAAAAGGTACACAAGGCAGGAGAAAAGCAGAAGGCATGAAAATCACAGGGTAAGTGGCCCCAGCGCACCATTGATATGTGCAGTAGAATTTGGCACAGTTCCAAAGTCTGCACTCAGCATGAACTGACACAAGGGGGTGGGGCCCACATGGAGACTGCACATGGACCCCTTCAATGGTAAAATGTCCCTTTTTCTGGCATTACATAAGTCTGCATTTACGTTGACCAGCTAACACTGATTAGGTAACAAGAATTAGCTTTGCACTATCATGGAAAGCACTGTTTGCTTTTCTTTTTTTTTTCTTGCTTGTCCAGAGGTTTTTAGTAAAGAATGACACATAACAAGCACAGTAGAGAAGGTTACACACTATACAATATATTGTTCCAAAATAGATCTGAGCAATATATTGCAAGGCTCGTACAGTGTGAATACCCAATTGTTTGTGCATGACAGTCATTCATTGCATCGTCCCATATGCTGTGCTGCACAGCAGTTGGGACAATGTGGTGAACAACTAGGTGCTGCATATAACACATTGCGCCATCATCCACCAGATCGTGCAGTGTGTACTTCACACGCAATGTACTGTTACATCACATTCCACCATCGGCTGGATCACACATGGTATAGTGTGTACCTAGTTTTATTTATCATGGAGGGTTTTTTTTAACATAATTTCTTGTGAAACAATAAACAAACAAGTACTGTAAACATTTAATGTCTAAAATTAAATGTGAAAACAATTAAATATAACACACCAAAAACTCAAGAAATATTAAAAATGCATACTAATATGAAAGAGTTAATTATTTTCAGTTCCTTAAAAAGTGTAAAATTTCTACCTCAATCTAAAATGCTCCAAATCAGCTAGGTTTGGTAGCTTTAAATCCCATTTCCAGACTTTTGAAGCACAACGTACACTATGATTATCTTCTTGCATACACTGCAGTTTTTGACCATGAGATAGATGTTTGATATTTTATTGGAAAGGTGAAAGACTAATCATGTACAAGTGTCGCTGAGCCATGCCAATGCTTTACTTGTCGTGAAGAAAATGGAAAAAGGTGAGAGTTTAAACCTCTAAAGTGATAATTTCACCTGCTACTATATAACAATACAAGAAAACAAAAAAAAGCCAGTCTAGGTAACATGCTGTCAAATTGCTGCAGGTGTTATAAAAATGTTACAGCTTTGTGGATAAGTAAAAACTATACAGTGCTTTAACTATTTTAAAAGAATTGCAATAGGTTGATTTTGATTGAATATTAAATTAAATAGAAATTATTTTAAATATATGCTCTATGAAAGCAACATTATTCATTGTTACTTCAACTAGCACCTAGGGGTAAACAACAAAGAATAATGTCTCTCTAAGATGCCATTCACATGCATTTTTGTCCTTTTTTTTCCAAACACAGAGATTTACTATAGGCAAACACACGTGTAAAATCATGATTCTCTCTGCAAAACACACGTGAAAATACAAATACAGCTCAATACACCATCGGCCAAACTCTCAAGTACTTTACATAGACAGGCATTTACCAAGAATCATGTCTGCTAACACGATTGTAAATGGAGCAAACTGGGGACAAAATAGAAGTTAAAAATAGACCACTTCCTCAGCAGAATGCTTAGCAGTAGTGTGATCTGTGCATGCTTCTTTGTGTAAATCAGGAATTAAATGGTTATATTTGTAAAAAAAATGATGTGGGGTCCCCCCTCAAAAGCAAAATCAGCACCGGGCTCTTTGTGATGGCACTAGTTCAAGAAATATGATGGAAAAACTGCATTGGGGCCCTCCGTATATCCATAAACCAGCACCCACCTCTTTGAGGCCATCCTGGTTAAGGAAATATGGGTAGTAGTCCAGTGGTAAACGCAGGATTTCTAGAGGGGGGTTTCCAAATGCTTGATTTTAGAGTGAGTGTGGCCAGTCCATGAAGAGGGTAGAATTAGCACTTAACTGGCTTTAATATGTGTCATATAAAGTGTATTGTGTGTGATAATTCCAGCATGTACAGGAATCACAATAAGCCATTAAATGCTGCAGTAAGGCCATCCTGCCTAAGCTGAATGTTTTAATTTTAGATGTGGGCACCATTCCAGCGTATTATAGCAAGTCCGGGAGGCTGGGAGCAATCTAGCACTGCCCTGGACATATATGTACATATTGGGCTCTATAGCAGCACATCCCTAACAGTGAATGTTTTCCAGATCTCCTAGTTGGTGCACAGGTTATTTATTACTAGCTGATACATGCTAAAAGATCCACAGGTGGTGCTAATTATTTCATTTGTGATAGTGAGAATAAAGGCCCCCATACATCAACAATCTGAAAACCACAATTGAACAATTTGAAGATTTATTGCCCGATCTTAGGATTTCCCAATAAAGCAATCTGCGCCCATACATTACAGATCTTTTTCAGTGATTTGCAGATCAATTGCATAAAACACAGATCAGACAATCTTGAAAGGCCCATCATTTTACTGGTAACGGTCTGCAAATCTGCTGATCATGGCCATACACTAGCAATCTACAGCCACAATCGATCTGTGAAATCCAACATGTTGGACAATCAGATTTAACAATTCCAATCACTTTTTGGTTGCAATCTGTGATCTGTGAAGCCCATACATTGCAGATTTTTATACACAATCGATTGCAAATTGCACGATTGCTGCAATCCATCTCTGATGTATGGGGGCCTTTACACATGCATCACTTGTAAAATTCTATTATATTACTATTTATATTGTAGTCATGGTGTGGGCTGGTGAGGGGGGTTTCCAGGCAGACAGAACCCCCCCCCCCTGCGTTTGCCTATGTAGTCCCTTGTATTTCCATGAACCAGCACCAGGCTCCACTAGCAGGCCAATAATAGTACCATTTTTATGAAATGGGCATGCTCAAACAGCAATCTACCGTATTATGAAGACCTTCTAGTTTTATTGACTTACAGGAAATTTAATAAATTCTGGATATACAAAATCAGAGATTTTTGGAGATTTTGAAGGGGTTTTGCCTTTAATAATATTGAAAAAATAGTTCTCAAAATCACCAAAATCACTGATTTTTTAAATCCTATCATATACCTCATTATCATAAGCTAAGGTGGATGTCCATGATATCAGATTTTGTTTAAATAAATCAGACTTATCTAGTGCAATAGAAACAACATGATGTGTTTTCATAAGTTATTCTTAATGGTTCATGTGAAACATCAGGAATTTCTGAAACAGTGTCACAAGTGATGTCAGTGGGAGTGCTCTCGACTCTGATAGTGCCAAAAGCACTCCAGGGCTTGCGGCAATGAGACCCTACCACAAGGGTCTCATTGCAAGCTCGATGGTCACGATGGTCTTGACCATCGCGACCATCTTCCTGGCCGCTCGCTATAGCTGTGGGTGGTCACCCACAGCTATATGAGCGGCCAGGAGGCCACTCTAAAAATTAAGAAGGACGGCCCTGATTCAGAGCGAGTGCTCTGTCAGAGCGTCCGGCTCTGAATCAGGGCCTGTGTTTATTTGTCTGTCCTGGATCTGTCCTCCCCAATGATTCTCTCTTCTTGCCAGTATAATTTATAAATACAAATTAGAATACAAAGTAACAATTTTAATAGTGGGCAAATATATGGCATCAAACACAGTGGCGGTATAGTCAGTGGGAGTGACTAAATGGTGACGCACAAAAATTAGATGAAATTCAACTGTTTTATTACAGTCAGTTCACAATAGAAAAGTGCAAAGGAATATGTTTGCACTATATTAATAATGGTTAATAACTGTAGGCAGAGAGACTGTATCCAATAATACCAGAGAGATCATCTGAGTACTATACCACTTTACAAGCAGCACTTAGGCATATCCAGCAGCTGTGTCATCTGTGATGACGGGATTATCTTATGTGACTCTCCTGGACTCTCTTTGGCTGTACTGATCCTACCTTGTAAAAGTTTACTGGTTTTGGTGGCTTGCCTGCTGGTATGATTTGTGGCAGTTCACCTCCATAGCCCGCCAGTGTGCCCGGAGGCTCCACAAACTCCCTGTTCTTATGGTTCTTAAGGTACATGTGCACCGTTTTTGCTTTTTGATACCTTGCCTGCATGAAATCTTTGGACTCAACTCCTTCATACAGCCTTTTGATCTTTTGCTTGGGTCTTCCATGTTTTTTGTTCTGCCCTACATTCCCTACCTTTGGCTTTCCTGACTGTGTATTCTGTTCTCATTACCATCCACCTGTTTCTAACCTTTGGTATTCAGTTTTAAGTAAGACAGGTACTAATACCCAGTGGCATAACTAGGGCAGGGTGAGCAGGGTGCGTGCCCTGGGTGCCATGGGACCAGTGGCGCTGGGTGGCACCGACAGCCATGGTACCGGCCTGCCCTAGTTAGCCAGTGTAGCGCCAACCGCAGTGAGTGTGGCCAGCGCTACACATTTACACAGGACCGGCACTAGGCTTCCAGCGCCAGTCCTGTGCTGCACAGCTGAGCCCCTTCCCTCCCCCTGAGCACTTGCCAAATAGCGCCAGGAGGAGGGTGGCAGGTGGGCTCAAGCTGTGCTAGCACACACATCACCGCCAGTAGGGCAGTGATGTGTGTGTTATTCAATAACCAATGAGAATCAGACAGACTCTCATTGGCTGCTGCTGCTGCACACACATCTCCGCCAGTGGTGGCAGAGATGTGTGTGTTAAACAGTGGCCAATGAGATTCAGATAGACTTTCTTTGGCTGCTGCAGCGCCCACTGCAAGAGCCTGGCTTCCGTCCGGCTCCTGCAGTGGGGAATGGGAGAGACGTCATGATGTCATGATGTCTCTCCCATAATGCAGAGCACGCCAGCCCGGGAGGGCTGACATGTGGACGTTGCGGTGCCGGGAGTCAGAGTAGGTGCAGCAGCATGGATGCAGGTAAGTTTCTTTATACATGTTTTATTTTGTTTGCTATGTATTGGAAGGGGGTACCTCTACTGGGGGGCAGTAATTGGGGGCACCCTCTACTGGGGGCAGTAATTGGGGGGCACCACTGGGGGGAACCACTACTGGGGGCACTAATTGTGGGAACCTATACTGGGGGCACTAATTTGGGGGACTACTACAGGGTGCAGTAATTGGGGGCAGTAATTGGGGGGACCACTACTGGGGGCAGTAATTTGGGGGACCTCTACTGGGGGCAGTAATTGGGGGACCTCTACTGGGGGCACTAATCGGGGGGACTACTAATGGGGGCAGTCATTGGGGGGACCACTACTGGGGGCACTAATTGGGGGGGACTACTACTGGGGCACTTCATCAAGGACCACTACTGGGGAGACTACTACTGGGGGCACTATATAAAGGGCACTGCATAGGGGGAGACTACTACTGGGGGCACTGCAGGGGGGGACTGCTACTGGAGGGACTATATAATGGGCACTGTATAAGGGGGGCCTACTACTGGGGGCACTATATTATGGACACTGCATAAGGGGGGGTCTACTACTGGGGGCACTATATAAAAGGCTTACTACTGGAGGCACAAGGGACACTGCACTGGGGGCACTAAATAGGGAGGACCACTACAAGGGGCACTGGATAGTGGGGACCACTACTGGGGGGCTGCATAAGGGGGATTACTACTGGGGGCACTGTATAAGGGGTACAACTGGGGACCTGCATAAGGGGGACCACTACTGGGGGCACTGTATTGGGAACTAATGGGGAGCTGCACAAGGGGGACCACTACTGGGGGTACTGTATAAGAGGAACTAATGGGGAGCTACAGAAGGGGCACCACTACTGGGGGTACTGTACTAGGAGCACTACTGGGGGCCTGCATAAGAGGGAACACTACTGGGGGCACTGCATATGGCGGACTGTATAAGGAGCACTACAGGGGATAAGGTGCATATGGAAAGGAATGTTAAGAGTGATGAGAAAGGGTTTGTGTGTCCTGTTGACACTTCCCATTGTCAAGTGACCCCACCCCTTGTGACCACGCTCATTTTTTGCCATATTGGGTGGAGGGCTCCATTTTAAAATTTGCCCGGGGCTCCAAACACCCTTGTTACACCACTGCTAATACTGGCACTTTTTGACATATTCAGTAACCATAGTAATATAGCTTACAATCTAAAGGGGAGGGGCAGACAAACTGGCATGACACAGATGAGGTAGAGAGGGACAAAAGAGTATGTAATAGCGGGTTAGGATGAGAGCTAGAATGACTTGATGAATAAGTGGGTCTTGAGAGCCTGTTTGAAGATTTGTAGAGAGCTGGATAGTCAGATAGGGAGAAGGAAATTGTTCCAGAGATAGGGAGCAGCACAGGCAAAATCTTGGAGGCGGGAGTGGAAGTAAGTACGTCGGGATCACTATTAATCAGCTGCCACATTCTAACAGTTACTTCCTGTTGTTTATAAATTGTAACTAGGTTTGTGCCTACTGATTTGTATACGCTGATCCACTAAATAATTTGGCAGAACAAGCTTGAGTCAGAAAGTTTGGGGGGACAAAAATTGTTCACTTTGTGTAGAATCAGTCCAATCACTGTTCATTTCAACTGTAGACAAATCAATTTGCTCACTATATTATTATTAATACTCTAAAGCTGATGGAAAAATAGACTGGAGTAAATAAAGGAGGATCTTGGATCTTCCAGTGATTTTAGTGCCTTGTTATCTGTCTGGTATACGGTATCTGCAAATGTATGCATGTATTTGAAATGCAAATTAGATATAGCCTCAGTTACTAATTAAGCATGGGCCACCAAAGTTTATATAAATTATATAAGACTAACCAAAAATGGATGGTGATAGCCTAGGTTTTTGCTTTGGTCTGTTTTTAAAAAAATTATATAATATTTAAACTGCTTAATGATGCAGTGCATCTACATGAAAGTCATGTCAAGTGTATGTACAATTATTTTCATGAAATTTGTGTTTTGTGTTTCCTTTTTTTGCTAAATACTTATGATTGTTCTCAGTCTGATGCTAATGTTTCTTTATGTCAAAATACTACTGCTTAAACATGGTGATTTATTTAACCATCTGTCACATACAAGCTTCCTATTTCACATAGTTCTGTAGTAAAATAAAGTACATTTATTCAGCATAAAAATATTTAATTTGGATTGAAAAAACATATTTGAAAGGAGGAAATCTCTCACTGTTTTATACTGTACGTGCATGGGAAAATTACCAGCTTACATCTAGTCCTACCTTCTCACTAGTACTGAACTGCTTTGAAAACAAGTTTTAATTTAAATACTAGGTTTATTAACCTGTTTATTATCATCTACTCCAGGGATGGGGAACCTTATTTCTGCCGATGGCCATTTTGATATATATAACTTAATTTGTGGGCTCAGTGCAGGCCACGCCTCCTCTGTGTGATGTCACATGGCGGCAGGGCCACAACCGCTGTATTTACAGCAATGCCCATAGCTCCTCAGGATGCTCCGGGGAGCTGTAAGGGCAGTGGTGTGACCATCTGAAGCATCCTAAGGACACCCAAGGTGGCACTGCTGCATGGATTCTGGCTGCAGGGTGCCATTCTAGGCACTCTGCTAATGTGATGAGGCTAGCAGAAAAAAGCTCAGAGGGCCAGATCAAATGGTTTTGCGGGCCTTATATGACCCCCGGGCCTGAGGTTCCCCGTCCCTGATCTACTCCCTAACTCTGTAAAAGTAAGTCATGATGACTGTTAACTTATACAAAAGTAACCCATTATATTTCTGTTTAATATTTAGTGTAACCTCCAATTAATGTGGATATGTTGTCCTTTACATGTACAGTAAACTTTTATTTTTATATACTTTGAGTGACACTTAATAGGTATTTTGGTGATATATGGATATCATATTAAGAAACCTTAAGTTAATGTATAAGACAAAAAATAAGTAAATACTTAAAAAAGTTGAATTGCACTGAATACCATGTAAAATTGAAAGACTTTAGCAGGTGTAATTGCAAAAAAGCCCATTTTATTTTAATATTTAAAAGCAAGCATTCCATTTCGGTGAGTTATAGAGGGCTGGATTCAGATTTGTACACAAACCCGATGGTTTACGTACAAATCTCATGGTTCTGGGCAAGGTCGGATTAAGCTTATGAGGGCCCCGGGGCAACTAAGTTGTGGGGGCTCCATCAATAATATTACCACGGTCTTATGCTTTAACTGCTATGCCACTTACCTTGTCTATGGTCTCTCCACTGACCGGCAAGGTCACAGCATACTACTTCATGCCTGCAACACTGCTGGGAACCGACTGCCGGCAGCGTAGTGGACATTATCTAGTACACTGTCAGGGGCAAACTCAGGATTTTGAGTTGGGCATTAGAGAGAGAAAGAGGGAGGGAGAGATGAAGAGGAAGACAGAAAGATAAAGAGGGTGGAGAAATGAAGAGAGAGAGGGAGATATTGAGATATAAGTTCCCATTTATTAATGATTGCAATGTGATCTGAACATGACATCACCGCCCATAATCGCATTGCAATATGCAGTCATAGCACTCGCATGTATTATCTGGCACATGCAGGGACATGGGCTCCAAAAGGAGACCATCTCTGCAATGTTCCCAGAGCGCTACTGGGGCTGACTGCACACTATCATCCACCATTGCCAGTGAGGATTCCACAGGAACCCTCCACCGACTAATTATGCATAGTGTAGCTCATAGGCAGGGGTCCATAATGTTTTTAGCATCACATCCCACATAGAAACCTATGGGGGATGCAGCTGCCTGCGAGAATGGAGGGATAGCAGCAGGTATCAGAGATAGCGGCTGTGGTCCCTCCTTAATACATCCGGGGGAAACTTATATTTGTGGTTAACTCCCAAAAATGGGTGTTTTTGGGGAGTAAACCTCAAATATATAGTAATAAATGGGCTCCATAGAGAGGCAGGGAGGACAGGAAAATAGAGTAAGAAAGAGAGAAAAAAAAGAGAGGGAGGAGAAGAGAGAGAGGGTACAGAGAAGGAAGATAGAAATAAGTCATGAGGGAGAGAGAGAGAGAGAGAGAGAGAGAGATAGAGAGAAAGAGAGAGTGAGAGAGACAGATGGGGGGTGAGAAAGGGAGGGAGAGAAAGGGTAGGATGAAAGAGAGAAAGGGAGATAGAAGGAGGGAGGGACATAGCATGGGAAGGAAGAGGGAAGGGAGAGAGAGTGAGGAATGGACAGAGGACACACACTAACCTGTTTCAGACTTACAGCATCATGTAGCATCATTATCATGCAGGCTTCTGATGGGTGCAGGTCATTCACTGCATTAGGCTCCACCTCCTACTCATACACCCGCGAATCACAGCAGTATGTCAGTGAGGGGGCAGGGCTTCCATCATCAGCCAGCAGCCACGGTCCATCTTTGACTGTGCTCATGTGCTGCCTGCACTGTCACTGCTTCTGTTTGCTGCCAGGAGCTGGTGGGAGTATGTATGCAGCAATGTGTGGGCTCCTGAATGACCGTCCCATGCACCCTACCTATACTCCGGCCCTGGTTCTGGGTCTGCGCAGGCACATGACCCATTCTGCTTATGGGCACAATGCATCACTCATAATTACTCAAAGACCATCTTCAGCCACAGCATGATTGACATGCTGTGGCATTTGGATGACAACCAGGATCATTCTATAAAATGCGGGGAGGACGCAGACTTCCTGGACCCAGCTAATGGGTTCCGAGAGCCAGGCTAAATAAGCTTCAGCTCAAGTAGATTGGCCGAGGGCAGCGATGGTGATCTGAAACCGCGTCTATGGATGCTGCACTGGGAACTTACAGACTCCAGCATTTTCATTTAAGTTAGCTTTCCTGCATTGTGCAATATCGTTCACATGAAAATCAGGCCCAGTGTTTATAGATCTTCAAGAAATTAAATTGGTGTAATGTCCTTAAATAATTTATAGAAATTATTTCTGAATAATTAGACATGTGAAAGTATTTGTTAATTGTAAATAGCTTCATACAGTATAATAACTATTTGCATTGTATTAAGATTTGAATCTGCTTATTTTTATGTTATATTACAGTATGTGCAATGTTTGTCTTTAATTAATGTGGCAGGTATGACAATCATGTTAAATGACCAATTACAGATATCGTTTACGTTATCATTTTGCTATAGAATACAACACAAAAACTCTTTGCAGATGCAATTGCTTGCTAATTTTATTGTGTAGTTTAAGGGGGGATTTCAATTACTCGCAATAAATTACTGTGGGTAATAACGGGAGGTAGTCTCTGGGTTTAACACCTGTAGCTATTCAATTAGCCTCCTGCATTCACCTGATAGCCTTTATAATGTATGTTAAATATGTGTATTTACTTGGGATCAGGCGTTAATGCACAGGATCCGTGATAAGTTCACAGACCTGTGCATTAACTGGCAGTTATCACCCAATAACTGCGCAGTTAGTGGGGATTTTTGGGGGGTCTCAGAAGACCCAAAAATAAATCCATGATAAGCAGGGCTCATTGAATATGGACTAGCACCTGTTCAGTTAATGGGGCTAATTGAATCCCGCCCTAAGTGGTGTTCCCTTATTAACATATGGAGAGAAATCACTGTTTCACCTTGCAGTGATTACCTCTCATTGTATTTTTCACTAAAGGCTATTCAGTTATAAAATATTTAGTTTAAGTCCTTTCGGATGTTAAACAAACTGGTAATAGTGACTGTTATTAAAATAAACTAAAATACACTGTCCATCTGCTAAATGTAACCAACAAACATAAAAAAACTGTAAATAAAAGTATATTAAGAATCTTACAGTATTCTACCTGAAAGTTTATGGTGGAGTACAAGAGTTATGGCAACTGGGGCAATTCCTGGAGCCTATGGTAGTTTTGCTGCACATGTACAGTTTATTGTGGTTTGGGTCACAGTCTACCCAACTCATCTGGAGCATTAGATGTGTGGTTTAATAGAATACCTTACATAATGTTGTATTTATGGTATTAAAATTTAACAGTGTTAGCATCCAATATCCTGAAACAAATGCACTCTGAATAAGGTTAAATACACACTGGTGTTCGAGTACTTCAAAACTCAATCTAATGCAGTGGCGTCCCTCCACTAGGTGACACCCAATGTGGTGAGAAGAGTAGTGCATGTGGATTCTCTGGTAAAATGGGGGCCTGGTCTCTTGGTAAGGGAGCGTGGCTTTGCGGGTAGGGGGCATGGCCACTTAGCCCGAACACCCCATTTTAGACTCCCCGTGGGGTCCCAGAGGTGCGGACTGCCACCAGGGTCCAGTCTATCTGCAGTGCCAACTCCCTCACTGTGTCAGGAGCTGAGTGCTGCACATAATGCTACAGTGCAGCATCCAGCTCCTGTTACTAAGGCCCGCACCCCCGTACCCACCTTGTGTCACCACTGTTCTAATGGTTTAATTTATGAAGTGTTGGGTTATGCAAGATGCTGATTCCCTATGGTTTTGACCATACATTTAGTGGCAATAATATTAAATGCAAAACACACCTGGTTTTTTATTTAATATTATTTTTATTTTAAATGCTGCAGTGAATTGTGAAGGCCTTCCCTTAGAAAATCTAGTTCTGAGTGTCCATACCCATTTAAAATTATACTTGTTTTCTGTTGATGTGGTCAAAGCATGGCTCTTTCACGGCTCACAGTGCTGCTAGTGGAGGAAACTACTTGTGATTGCCTACATGGCTAAGGAGAGTTCCTGTTAATTGACATCATTCTTATTCATCAGCAAGATGCTGAAATTAGTATTTTTATGGCTTTTATGTGTTTTCTTTAACATGTACCAAAAGAATAGAAGACTATACTTTGGATAAAGAAGAACATCTTTAATGTTCCCTTTTGGATTAAAAAGTACAAACATTTCTCTTTGGATTAAAAGAAGATGATTTGGTGGACCTTTTAAATTCATGGAATTTCCCAATATAATTACTTAAAAACTGCAACAATGACATTGGATTTGAAAATAGCTAGAGTTTCTATTTATATAATGTAGTGTAAGAATATAGTGAAAGGGGGTTTTGGGGAGGGTCTTACTGTATCTAATAAATCTTTATATTTTATTTAAATATTCATACACTCAGTTTGTATATAGCACTAATTGAATAATGGGCAGCACAGACGGTGTAATGGTTAGCATTACAACCTCACAGTGCTGAGGTCATGGGTTCGATTCCCACCACGTCCCTACCTGTGCAGAGTTTGTATATTCTCCCTGTGCTTGCGTGGGTTTCCTCCGGGTACTCCGGTTTTCTCCCACACTCCAAAAATATACTGGTAGGTTAATTGGCTCTCAACACAAATTAACCCTAGTGTTTATGTGTGTGTGCATGTGATAGGGAACATAGATTGTAAGCTCCTCTGGGGCAGGGACAGATGTGAATGGCCAAATATTCTCTGTAAAGCGCTGCAGAATATGTATGCGCTATATAAATAACTGGTAATAAATGATAAATAAATAAATAATGGTCAGCAGTTTCAGCCACCCCATTACCATTATACTGGAATCGCTGGTATTGCAAAATTGTCATTCAAGAGGACCCAATGGTGTTACATTAACACATTACCTAATTACCTACAGCCCTACAGTTATGAGAATAATGCTAGTGTTTTTGGTGTAAGACTTTGAGTCATAATATTTTATTGCTCCATGTACTATATACAGAAGTCTTCATGTGTTCAATAGGAGTAAGAATTTCAGTAGTGAGTAGCAGTGCTGAAATTAAGGATCAGGGTCATAATAATTGTTGAGAAAACAGAGTCCTAAGTATTTACTATAGATGTTGGTTTAAGCAAAGGTGAAGCTAGACTTTGTCACCCAATAGTTAGTAGTCGCCATTGGCTTGTTTGAATATAGACATCAACACTGTAAAGATGAAATGTTTGCAGAGGGCAAAATCCATTTTATATCTCATTACATTAAGGGGACTACTGGGTTTTTTATGTGGTTCTGGTGTGTCCTCAGTTTTAAATGGACCATGCAAGATCCACTGTCTTAAGACTCAAAGAAAAGAATTGATGCGTGTACTACATGCAGTGCTGTAAGTAACTGGCACTGTGCGATGTGCTGGCCATCATGACATCACTTCAAGGGGGCAGGGTTGCCAGTGCTATGAAGTTTAGCTATACCTGAAGATGCTCTGGGAAGCTACACAGGATTCCAGTATGCATGTCTGGAGCATTAAAAGGACACTCCAGGAGGCACTGTAGCAACATTCCTGGCTACAGGGTGCTATTACAGGCACCCAACTAGCTAGAAGAAAGGGGCATGGGGCAGCAATGGTGCTGCCCACCGAGTCTTGCAGCACCACTCGCACACTCCTAGTTATGTCCATAACTACAGTACCACACCAATCACAAAAAACATCACAGTGACTGCCATAAAACACAGACAGCATTGCAGTGACCACCATATAAGGCATATAGCATTACAATAATGATGCAGAGAATATCAAAGTGACTGCCATATAATAAAGAGACCACTGGTGACTGCTATGAAATCTATCAGGCGGCTCACAAAAATAAATTCCATTGAAGTCATTAATTATGGGTACCTGGGTGGGTTGCCACCTGTCACCAGCACTTCAGAGTTCAGGGCCAGCAGTCAATCTCTCTCTGAGATTGTATTGTTCCACTCTGGTTTGGCAGTGCCCCTTATCTGCATGACATTGTCTGTTTCACTTCACAGATCCACTTCCCTGAACATTGCTGCATCCCTCCACCCTGTTTGGCCCTACACCATTTTACCCTGAACAGTTCCACATCCTTCCTCCCTATACAGACGCACCTCACTCCTCCCTGCACAGCTCCAACTCCCTGCACAAACTATCCCCTATCCTTCCTACTAAAGATGTGCAGGTTCATTCCTCAGAGAACTGACAACAACCAGATTTAAAGGATAATGAGTTGAATGGAGTCTTGATTCGGATCTTCCCACGGCTCATCATTTTAGCTGCTTTTTTATTTTATTTTTAATAATACAGATCCAGAACCAAAACCAAAACAAAACAGTAGTTATGAAAAACAAAAATACGAAGATGAATTTGGATCCAAAACCAAAACATGGGGATTGGCGCATACTAAGGCTTCCCTGCTGGCCACCTGTCTCCAACACTGAGGCCACATACCCACCTGATCCCACCCCTGTACCTCTGGGTTTCAGAGGATCAGGAATGTCTATAGTTAGAGTGACCATCATAGAACAAGATCATAATCAGGGATATCCAATTAATGAAGTGCTGAAACTTGAGTCTGCATGCATTTCCAAATGCTGTCTAATGTGTCCAACACATTTCAACAGCTGTTTGTTCCCATTGGAATTAAATAAAGTTCTTGGTTACAAAAAGTTAATTAAGCCACACATGCCAGTACCTTGAAAAAATATGTAATTTATTAAAACAAATAACAACATATAAAAGAAAAATAGTCACTTAGCTTTGGAATATAAAATGGTTACATGATCCGGGAGCCTCATCTCTACAGAATAGAGCTGGACAAACAATTTCCTGGACACCAGCTGCAGACTGATCCAGGCAATCTCCTTTGTCTCTGTTTATATTGCAACCTACTTGTCATACCCAGCTAACTTTTACTAATATGTGTATAAACCTACTTCAAACTACTCTATTGGTTAACTACTGATAAGAACTTTCTAAAAACTTAACGCAGGCATACATCATAAAAGACAGCGCCTAAAGGATTTATGGCTTGTCTACTTTCCACATTCCTGTACCATTTCATGCCTGATACACCACCTCATGTCTGATAAACACATAAGAACCATGCATGAAAATGGCTGTCAGTAGTAATTTTGCTCTCCCAATACACTGTTATTCCACATGTGAACTGCATATGAAGTATATTGCATTTATATGTAATCAATTTTTTTTTTACACTAGCATATTTTGGTGCAAATTCAATTTCAGTGGGCAACTGACCATTAGGTGGTGATAACATGTTTCAGTGACACATGTTTATCATATCTTGCTACTGTCACAGAGAATCCTTTTTATTTTTGCTCAATGTGGTCCTTTCAAAACGTCACTTTGGAGGATGAAATCAGTCATGAATTAAATTTGCAGAATGCTGTTACAGTCACTTAAGAATCATCTGTGTTTCTAGGGTAGATGCTGTGAAATGTTAATTATCTAGTGAGTACATCAGCATGGGAGCAGGTATATATTACCAAGATATCATTTTTATACTTTGTGAGACACCCTCATTGATATTGAGGTGTACCGCAGAAAACAATTAGTGGACAGGAGACTAGTGGTTGACAGACCCAGGGCTTGTTATGGGTTTCTGAGCCTTTGAACTCTTATAGTCTAATGTTTTCTAAATTACACTTATTGCTGCTTGATGATGGGCTATGTTATCTTGTAAGCTTAACCAGTATTACAAGTGTATTGATTTTTTTTAAAAAGTTCAAATATGCTCAGGAAGTAATTTAGGGAATCACATTATTCAGCATTTTGCATTACATATAGGATTTACAAAATTGTCAGTAAATACTGCACCTTTAAAATATCTACTTGTCTCTTAATAACTTTTGAGCAGTTTTATATTTTCTGTGGTATGTCTGGTACCATTTTGGTCATGACATCATATGAGAACAATTGATAACATATGCTATGCTAATATTTCTGGAGTGTACATATTTTGAGTTATACACCTATTTTTACTTTACACTTAAACTGTCCCTGGGTAGTGTAATTGGTGTTCTCTTTTTACATTTGCATCTTATTATTATTTTGACTGTCCATAAGAAAAAATTATATAGCACTCCAGCTACAATTACCTTTAACTACATAGAACATCTGTGATAATGTTATATGCTGATGCTGCAATTAATATTACTAGAGATTAGAAGGCACAGATGTTTAAAATTGGTCACTTGACTTAATTAGGTACTAGATTTCTAACCATATAATTTTTTTCCTCACATCTTGTTATGCAAGCAATAAAGTACAGTACATGAACAGTACATGATTATTTTTAATAAATTCATGTAATTCAATTGGATAATTTTAAAGCTACTTTACATAATAATTTCTGCCTTTATGTCAGTTCCACTTTTAGACTAAGGGGCCTATTTATCATTAGGGGCTGGATAGCTCCCCCATGATTAAGAATCCAAATCTTCATAAGTTGTGGCATTGCATAATTAAATACTGGAGCAGTTCAACATTTCTCTGTTGCAGTGCTCTGAAGAGCAGCTGGCTCATTTTCTCTAACACTGCTACCAAGTAGTTGTGTTAAATACCCCTGCCGAGTATACCCAGTGACCATGCGTGACCTGAGTTCACTCTTGCTCAGAGCTACAGGTCTGACAATGCCAAGCAGACTGAATGAACAGCTCAAAACCCTCTTTGCAATGCCTGACCTCCTTTCCATAGTAAGGAGTGGGGCTTTGGCAAACAATGCAGGGAACAAAGAATGCAAGTGCACACTCTTAGTACTAAGAACATTGCTGTCTACATATTAGAATGGGCACTATTATAGTTAAGTCCTGTATAAATTGACTTAAGGTGTTAGTATTATGGATGTTAGGTACCCATCTAATGGGGTTCACCTTGCAGTGGTGCATGGTCAAATATGTATAAAGAACCTTACTTATACTCCATGCTAATTTTAGGCTTTATCAGGATTAGTTTAACTTTCATTGTTTTTAGGGAATCGGTATGATTTACCACTGGACCCATGCCCGGCAGTTGGAATCCTGACAGCGGTATCCCAGCAGAGGAGGAAATCCCAATCCTAACCCTAACCTTTCCCCCCCAGTGCCTAACCCTAATCCCCCCTCTAAGTGCCTGAACCTAACCCCACCTTCACCTGGAGGGGTGCCTAATGCTAACCCCCCTTCCCCTAGCCTAAACCTAACCTCCCGGGGGGCTGCCTAACCCTAAGTCCCCCCCAGGAACCCTAAACCTAACCCTCCCCCCCTTGGCTATCCACGCTCGGTGCCTGGTGTCCCTTCAATCGGGATGCCGGGTGTCGGGCTCCCGATGTATGTCTAATGATAGGCGTCAGCATATTGATGCCTGTTTTTAGATCTTTGCTGGGATATGACAGTCGGGAAGCCAGCTGTCGGGAATTAGGCCCGCCGGCTTCCCGGCTGCATACCGTTTTTAGAGTGTGCACCTGCATTTTTTGTTCACTGAATGTACTACAAGTCTCGGCATGGTAGCACCTCTTATAATGTTTAAAATTAGGGTGTGAAGTCAAATCCCCCTCCTCATTTCCGCTGGGAAACAATTCCATCTGAAGATAGCTTTGATTCCCACAGCCAAACTCAGTTTTCAGAGATTACTGAATACTAGGCAGCCCCATCAGGCCCCTAATAATGAATGGGCCAGTTACTTAAAAAATACAGAACCTAGCATTTGTGCATGTGTGGATGATGAATAGGCCCCTAGTAAAGTAATTGAATGTTAATAATCCAACACAGACAGAGTAATGGTTAACAATGCTGCCTAACAGGACTGAGGGCCTGACTCAGTGGTGCACGCTATTTGCGTGTGCTCACTCTAAATCAGGGTGTCCCTATTTTTTTAAATTCCGGCCTCCAGGCCGCTCGCACAGCTGTGGGTTACCACCCACAGCTTGTGCAAGCAGCCTGGCGATAGTCGTGATTATTGTGACCATCAGCATTGCGAGGAGACCCTTGTGGTAGGGACTCAGCACTCGCAATGCCAAGTTGACTTCCAGCTCTAATAGAGCTGGAAGTCCACTACTAACATCACGAGTGATGTTAGTAGGGCCACCCACAAATGGCAGGCATTCCTTCGGGAAACCCTCCGTTTGTTCAGACTCCCCTGTTACCCACCCACAAAATGGGGTGAGCTGTCGATTGACAGCCACCCCATTTTGCTGCGAGCTCTGGAGCAAGTGAAGGTCTCACTCGCTACAGGGCTCGCGCACGCTGTGTATGCGCACTGGGCCACCATTGACCCACTTGCAACTGCAGTGCACTTGCAAGTGGGTCTGAATCAGGTGATATCAAAGAAGAGAAAAGGAAAGCATCTAATAGAGTGCACTCTGAACCAACAAATATTAAAACTTATACTTTTATTATTATCTGTTTAAAATAATATGGTAACAAAATATTAGTGAAATATTAAAATATAGAAGTGTAAAGATCAAGAAAGAGTGTATTAAAATTATTATTAAACTATGACAGCTGCTGCCTCAATTTTATGGTCCTGTTCACCTCCTATCATATACATGTTATGTTGCTTATTTTATTCGTATGAGGTTGTACTGATTGTGATTATATCACAGTCATATATAGTGGAGTATAAAGAGTATCAACTTGACTATATATATATATATATATATATATATATATATATATACACATTGTCGGACTGGGGCATTAAGGGCCCACCAGGGAATGCAGTGGTAGGGGCCCAACCTTATCGGCTATGGCCAGCCACTGCAGGGGGTGTGGTCAATCACTACAGAGCCTTGGCCAACCATTAGAAAGGACAAAGCCTGCAGACAACATGAATACTACAGTGCAAGGTCTAGGGCCCCTTTATAAATATATATATATATATATATATATATATATATATATATATATAATAAATACTGATAGTGCATGCATGACAATGTACCAGATTATGCACTAGAGTAAATATACCATAGTCCTGGGAAAGCTGTATAATGTTACATATGTATAATAATAAAGCTTGTGCTGGTGATCCTGTCTATATATACCACATTAACACACTATATATTACAGGTGACCATCGTATACACCAGCCAGTGTCTAAAACTCAATAAGAACTGCATTAGTAAAAGCCAAATACATGTCATTATACAACGGTTTAACAATTGAAGTTATTACTACTAGGATGAATGTGTTGTTTTTCGAACTTCATTCATAGTCTGCAAAATGCTATATTTTAAATGTTATTTTGGTAGGAAGGCGAATCTTGGCATCATTTCAATAGAAATAAACCAAGCACCCATATACATCCATGTTCCTGCTCCACCAGGTACCTAACTATCTAACAGAGTGACAATGTATAAATTAAGTGCACAATCTGGAACCTGATGAATAAACAAGAGTGTGAGTCCCACACAGGATTTCCTTTGTACATCTCTGTGTTAGTCTGACCCTGCCCATATGCGATAGGACCCGGTGGTAACCCGGTGGGCAGACCTGAGCCTGTCTGGACTGTTCTACCTTTCTCTGTTTTCACTATTCTTCCTTTACAACATTATGGCCATTGACGGGAGCTCAAAAATAAAAATGTAGCCCCTTGATTTCTGGCCTTTTAATCAGCTTCAACACAATACATGGTCCTGGTCAGCTATTTGGACTGCTCATTTTTAATATTTCAATGAGTATCATAATTTAGACACATCAGTTCCTAACCTAGTAGAGCTTACAATCTATTTTCCCTGCCACTAGCACATTACATGAACTGAAATGAAGGCATCCGTTTCATCTTATTAAGTGTCCATTCTGTGCAACATAACAGCATAAAATCTCTATAAATTGTTGAGTCACAAATATAAAGAAACTAAAGGTGGTTTCTGGCATTTTGTCCCCTCTGTCTTTCCTTTTATTCTCCATCCTCCTCTCTCCAGTGTCTCCCTTTCTCTTCTCCTACAAGTCTTCCCATATTTTTAAAGCGGCAATCCTTTTTAAAGGCAAAACCAAGCTGGTTGTGCACTTAAAATGATTGCCGCTTTTATAATACGGGAAAACACCCAGGAGTTTCCGAAGCAGCTGCACTTCACAACCTATAACATAAGCCCCCCCATCTCCATGTTTTTCAACCTTTTTCTGCAAATTTCTCTGACAGTCTCCCCTGCCCCTCAATGGATAACTTGGTCAGGAGCTTGTAGAATAGACTCACTGGTTTGAGCAGTATAGGAGCAAGGAAGCATTTTGTATTTCTTTTTTTTACTGAAGTCTGGATCCTACTGTATATAGGCGAGTTCGCACCAGGGGCCTGATTCAGAGTTGTACGCTATTGCTGCTGCAATTTTCGTAGCTGTAGATATGCTAATGCAACAGTGGCTAGGACTTGTACTGAGAAGCCCAATTGAGTCATGGCAGTCTGTCTTCAACTGCATACACATACATTCAAACATCGACTCCTCCAGTCCAGTAAGTCTATGGTGATGCCCCTGAAATGGTCAAGACACGCCTTCGTTTTTATCTGACACTACGTGTTGCCTCCCCCAAAAGCTTCCTGCCTGTCACTCACATTGCAGATAAATACTCACCGTGTGCGCTGCATGCACAGTGCCACTCAGACGCATGAACAGTACCATTCCGACACATGAACCACTCAAACGTACCACTCAGACGTATGAACAGTACCACTCAAATGCATGCACAGTACCACACAGACGCATGAACAGTACCACTAAGATGCATGAACAGTACCACTAAGACGCATGAACAGTACCACTAAGATGCATGAACAGTACCACTAAGAAGCATGAACAGTACCACTAAGACGCATGAACAGTACCACTAAGAAGCATGAACAGTACCACTAAGAAGCATGAACAGTTGCAAAAAAAAAATCACTGCATTTGCGAAAACATAAGCATAGCGTAAAACGCTGAATCAGGCCATCTGCATGTTAGGTCTAACATACACGCACAAGCTGTGACATAATGCGTTCAGCACTTATATAGATTACATAATTCCTCTTATCTCTATCCCCAACAGTGTGGGGATACACAGTGTGCATGGGCAGAACAGTATTGTCACAGTCAGGTCACAAAATAATGATGAAGACACAGGGGTAGTGGCGACTTTGGGGGTGGGCTTCGGGATAGCGACTTTTCCAGAGGCCTCTTAACTTCTAGGCACTGTAACGGCCCCAACCCCTTCAGTTTCACTGATAAGAGTGTGTATTCTGTAAGATATTTTTATACAGTTGCAGCAGTGACGTATCTATAAAGGGTCCAGGGGGGCCCCGCACACCCTGCACCCAAATTATTTTAAACTCATCTGTCCGTGGTCCTGCGTTGGGTGTCAGCATTGCTCAGAACACTGCTCAGAACACCGCCAACTGATGCGGCTGGCCAGCCACCGGAGCATTAGTAGACTCCGAGCACTAGAGTGTGCTCGCAGTCTACTGCACATGCACAGAACGCTGGAAAATGGGCGCAGCTGCCATTTTTTTGGCGTTCTCCGCATGCGCAGTAGACTCCGGGCACATTCTAGTGCCCGGAGTCTACTAATGCCCCGGTGGCTGGCCAGCCGCATCAGTCGGCTGCCGGCCACCTGGTAGAGAGGAGGGGGCCCTGCCTGGGGAGTGTACATGGGTCCCCTCCTCTCTTAAGACGCCCCTAAGTTGCAGTCATGCTTCAGATGGCCCTTCATATTTCTAGAAAATAATCTTATCACAATCATCTATTTATTGTTATTAATGTGCAAATGAAGAAGAGCCATTCACCTACGATATCTACAGACCAAGAGACTTTAGGCTGGGTACACATTAGGATGATGTCGGCCCGATATGTTGTTTCTGGCCGAATCAGAACAACATATTGGCTGGATCGTCCAGGGTGTACGTACTATCTGCGCGCTCCTGTGGTCGCATGTGATATCGTGTGGTTGGCCATCCTGCATAGTTTATTATCTGCGGTATGATATATATATTTTGTCCAGGTACACATCACTAGGTGTGTACCCAATATAAGAGAAGGACACAGAGAGCACAGACCCTGTTCTCTGGATCCCCCTGCAAGTGCACATTTACAGCACACAATTTTAACATGTTGTCGGTGCCTCCCATTAACATGGAACATACTTTAAAATATACACAGGACAGTGCTAGCTGTAATGTATATTTTGCCAAGTGGGGGTTGCTGGATGAAGAGTGGGAGTGGACTAATGAAGTAGTGAGGATGTGTTGCACAAGTAGAGTGGGCAGACTGAATGAGAGGGGGCAGGCTGGAATGAGAGGGGGCAGGCTGGAATGAGAGGGGTACACTGGAATGAGAGGGGGCAGGCTGAAATGAGAGGGGTAGACTGGAATGAGAGGGGGCAGGCTGGAATGAGAGGGGTAGACTGGAATGAGAGGGGGCAGGCTGGAATGAGAGGGGTAGACTGGAATGGGAGGGGGCAGTCTGGAATGAGAGGGGTAGACTGGAATGAGAGGGGGCAGGCTGGAATGAGAGGGGTAGACTGGAATGAGAGGGGGCAGGCTAGAATGAGAGGGGTAGACTGGATGAGAGGGGTCAGGCTGGAATGAGAGGGGTAGACTGGATGAGAGGGGTCAGGCTGGAATGAGAGGGGTAGACTGGATGAGAGGGGTCAGGCTGGAATGAGAGGGGTAGACTGGATGAGAGGGGGGCTGGCTGGATGAGAGGGGGGCAGGCTGGATGAGAGGGGACAGACCGTTAAGGCAGTCACTGCCTTTTTATATTTGTAGCTAGCCAAATACATTTAACATCAAATATTTTCTCCAGAGTCCATTCTTTATTCCCATAATCACTAACCTTGTAGGCTTGTTATCTATTCAGGCTGCCGGGTGCAGATGATGTGGCTCGATGGATCCATGTTCTTTTCCAGGCTCCTCTGTCTCTGTGTCTGGGCTCCTCCTCCCGCTGATGCCACGCTGGAATTAGTGTAATGTGCAGCAGCTGCTCTCTTTCACTTGAGGTCAGCCCACTCCTCTCAGCCCCGCCCCCGATGACATCACCGCAGTGCTGGATCAGCATAGTGCAGCTGCTGCTGTTCAACAGTTTGTTAATGTACAGCCCGCTGCCTGCCCAATCGCATCAATGCCACCCCCCAGCCAGGACAGTCACAGGCACAGCAGATCTTTTGAAGTGAGCGTCTACAGTAGCGAGGAGCCTGTGGTAAACTCCTCCCTCGTGGCGTCACCGCTGATTCCTTTTTCGGAATGTGTGGTGTGAGAAGAAGCCGGCCACCTCATGTGAAAGGGTACAGGTTACAGGGGCTAGGCCACGCCTTCCTGAAATAGAGGGGGTGGCCACAAATCATCGGGGCCCACCGGGGATTCCCCCGAATCCCCGGCAGCCCAGTCCGAGCCTATATATATATATATATATATATATATATATTTCTATGTGTTCGGAAAAAGGGGTGTTCTATCCCTGTATTTCAAGACTCCAACTATAAATATATGAACCTTTTATAAATTGTATTAGTGTGCCATATGACCGTATATTATTAGTGATATTGCAAACCAGACATATTATAGACAGATTGTTATATTCTTCAATATAGTGGCTACAGGGGATAAGCAAGCCTAACTTATAACCATATGCTGTGTGTGATGTGTTGTAAAACCAGCGTTAATACTTATATAATTGTATATAGAACCCATTATTATTGGATAATTACAGTTACAAGTTCTTTGAACACTGGTGCCGGTATACTTTCAATATAAAGGGTCTGAATCCGGCCCTGAATTCTATGAATTAGTTTCCCACTATGGCCCTAACTGTGTGGAGTTTGTATACTCTCCTTGTGCTTGCATGGGTTTCCTACGAGTGCTTGGGTTTCCTCCCACACTTCAAAAATATACTGAAAGGGTAATTGTCATCCAACAAAAATGTGTCACAATTGGTGCTCGAGGGTTACCTGTATCAGGTGATGAACTGGAAACACTGGAGGCCGGCTGGACTGGAACCATGGGGGACATGAATAGCTCTTTTAATAAAAGAAGTGGGTAGCAGTGAGAACTGCCTTGGGTGATGAGTGACTGGAACTGGAAACTTGAGAGGTTGGAATGAGACCAGAAGGAACTTGGAGGGACCAGACTGGGACCGGCAGGTAGGCAGACTGAGCTGGTCGGGGTACCAGTAGATGAGCTTGCAGACGGATGGTAGCATGGAAGCTACTTGTTGTGGCTTGGGAAGCCATGGGTAGACGTGGTAGCGTGGATGCTACTTGGAGCGGCCTGGGAGCCGTGGGCGAGAGGTGGTAGCGTGGAAGCTACTTGGTGCAGCCTGGGAGCCATGTGGAGAAGCTGGTAGCTGGGTAGCCACTTGGAGAAGCTGGTAGCGTGGAAGCTACTTGGAGCGGCCTGGGAGCAGTAGGCGAGAAGTGGTAGCGTGGAAGCTACTTGGTGCGGCCTGGGAGCCGTGTGGAGAAGCTGGTAGCTGGGTAGCCACTTGGAGAAGCTGGTAGCGTTGAAGCTACTTGGAGCAGCCTGGGAGCTGTAGGCAAGAAGTGGTAGCGTGGAAGCTACTTGATGCGGCCTTGGAGCCGTGTGGAGAAGCGGGTAGCATGGATAGTCACTTGGAGCAGCCTGGGAGCCGTAGGCGAGAAGTGGTAGCGTGGAAGCTACTTTGTGCAGCCTGGGAGCCGTGTGGAGAAGCGGGTAGCGTAGATAGTCACTTGGAGCGGCCTGGGAGCCATGTGGATAACTGAACGTAGCAGGCTTTACAGATAGCACTATTCTAGGAACCAGCAGGAGCCTGGGACACACTGGAACTCAGGTACAGCTACAGCACAAGTTGTACACCACGGAACGTAATGAGATGTTCAAGCACTGAGTGCTATTAGAGGAGGATCTATATACCAAGAGTCTGGCAGCGATTGGTGGATGCAGACAGGTGGTCTGGCAGTGGCATTCAGAGTGGAGCAAGACACAGCATGCAAAAGGAGTATTCATCTCTGTAGCTCTGAGAGTCAGTACCACACCTGTGATTCCAATTAAGACTAGCAATGCTCACATACAGAGCAGGGTCCAGGTGGTTAATCAGTTTGGCTAGGAGAGCAGTCTGCACACACAGATATCACAGCCAGCATGATTCAGCCAGAGCAGATGTCCCAGGAGAATTGCAAACACAGATCCATGGAGCAGCTGACAGAGGTAAGTCTCAAGGCAAAAAGGTGACAACTAGACAGGATCGTGACAGTACCCCCCTCTTATGGTTGGACTCCGGACACCAAAACAAAAACTTCTAAAAACTTGGCTGAGCCTGTCCGATATCTTCAAGAACTTGAAGCTATGAGAACTCTAGAAGGTGTTTGGAATATTGTTTCCTGAGGTAATTTGCTCACTAAATCTTTCCTTGGAGAGCATGATGTCAATCAACTTAAACAAGCCATCTTCCTTAATAACCTTGACCCCAAGACTCTTTGCTTTCTCTCGCTTGGTTTTTCCACCAAAACGACCCATAACGAGATAATCGATTTTACTGCATATCTTCTCGGAAACTTTGCCTCCATAACTCTCAATTAACAACTTGGCTTCCTCCTTTTCTAGGGACTCCAAATATCCCACGATCACAAAGGTTAATCCCTTCAAGCATCTCTCTGTTCCTAGAGGAATTTGCATAGTGTTAAGAAGAGTAGCAGAAGAATTTTCCTTTTTCAGCAAAGTAGTTTTTATTGGTAATTCTTGGGAGAACGTATGACTAGGAAGAACATGGTCTGATACCAAATGGTTGTCGAGGAAAGGAGTATTGTCATGCACAGGATCGAATTCAGAATCAGAATCCATGTCCTAAGGAAGATCAGAGGAGTTAACATGACTTGAAAACCTAGAGGACTTCGGAGATGGGCAGAGGGAAACACAACCAACTCTCATGGTATCATGTTGTTGGTCTCTAATAGTTCTTTGAGTCTTCTTCTTTCGGACTGATTGATCCTGTACCATATGATTTTGAGAAGGGAGAACAGCGGTGTATGCGAGTTTAATATCTGAAGGTGCTGAAATAACTCCAGAATATTTATCAGAACGGGTATCTGGAGACGGACACATAGGAGCAAATTCTTTAAGCAGAGCTGTACTGAAGGCTATTATGTATTGTAGAATTGGATCCTTGGACTCAATGAGTGGGTTGGCACACTCCAAGGCTTTACCTCTAAAGTGCATAAAAAGAAACATGACGATGTTGGTGGGAGTAATACCACAAGCTGGATTGGTTCTCATTAGGGCATCATAATGCTTAAGCAATATGGTGTACTGGGACACATCATCATCGAAGGTCATGGACACTATATCATCCTGATTTACAGCATTCTTTTCAGGAACTGAGAAGGAACCACTTAAAGATTCTTTAACGCAATGATTGGATGATTCAGCCAAAGTTGATTGATGTTCTTTCTTAGACAGGACAGTAGAAACTTCCACCAAGAGTGTGGTACTTGAAATCTGCTCCTGGGGAACGGGACTTGAAACCACCTCCTGGGGTATGAGACTTGGAACCCCCTCTTGGGGCATGAGACTTGGGACCCCCTCCTGGGGTGCAAGACTTGGGACCCCCCTCCTGGGGTGCGAGACTTGGGACCCCCCTCCTGGGGTGCGAGACTTGGGACCCCCTCCTGGAGTGCGAGACTTGGGACCCCCTCCTGGAGTGTGAGACTTGGGACCCCCTCCTGGGGTGCGAGACTTTGGACCCCCTCCTGGGGTGCGAGACTTTGGACCCCCTCCTGGGGTGCGAGACTTTGGACCCCCTCCTGGGGTGCGAGACTTTGGACCCCCTCCTGGGGTGCGAGACTTGGGACCCCCTCCTGGGGTGCGAGACTTGGGACCCCCTGCTGGGGTGCGAGACTTGGGACCCCCTGCTGGGGTGCGAGACTTGGGACCCCCTGCTGGGGTGCGAGACTTGGGAACCCCTCCTGGGGCATAATTCTTGTAACCCTCTCCTGGGGTCAGAGAATTAAGGACCCCTCCTGGAGTACAGAGCTTGACACTCCCTGTTGGAGTATGGGAGCCAAAATCCCCTTCTGGGGAAGCTGACTCGACTTTTCCTCTTGGGGTATGGAACATGAACCCCCCCTTTTGGGATGCGCGGACAGAGACTTCCTCCTGGGGTGAGTGACTCAAAACCCCTTCTTGGGTTACGAGACTTAAGGACCCTCCTGGGGTTGAGACTCTGGAGACCCCTCCTGGGGTTGCCAACTGGAGTTCCCTACCGGAACAGGTAGAATCCGGGACGGGACCAGAACAGGTAGAATCCGGGACGGGACCAGAACAGGCAGAATCTGGGATGGGACCGGAACAGGCAGAATCCAGGACGGGACCGGAACAGGCAGAATCCGGGACGGGACTGGAACAGGCAGAATCCGGGACGGGACCGGAACAGGCAGAATCCGGGCTGGGACCAGAACAGGCAGAATCCGGGCTGGGACCGGAACAGGCAGAATCCGGGCTGGGACCGGAACAGGCAGAATCTGGGACGGAACCAGAACAGGCACTGAGACGTTGACACCTGGAACCACTGCTGGAATTGCAAAGGGAACAGTCCTTGATAAAGTGGTCAGAAGCTCCACAATAATGACAGAGATGTAAATGTTTACGCCGCTGGCGTTCAGCCACAGAGAGCTTGGAGCGCGGGTAACTTCGATGTCTCACTTCACTTGGCATGGAAGAATCTTTGGTTCTTAGAGATTCCAAGACAGAGTTTTTAGTTGAGACAGAGGTAGCTCTAAGAAATTCAGGAATGACCTCAAAGATTTTGCTGAGTAGAGCCTGTAGCTGTTCCAGCAGTTGATGGAAAGTAGTTAGGGGTTCAGGTACGATTTGGGTATCATCTAGCCGGTTTGTCAGAATTTGCAGAAGTTGTAGTACTTGATGCTGTACCGCCTCCTGTGAATCCAAACGAGTGATTAGGTTACGGAAAGCACTTGATCCAGGATTAGGTGCTTGATCCGCCACCATTGTTTGGCTTGAACATACTGTCACAATTGGTGCTAGAGGGTTACCTGTATCAGGTGATGAACTGGAAACACTGGAGGCCGGCTGGACTGGATCCATGGGGGACAAGAATAGCTCTTTTAATAAAAGAAGTGGGTAGCAGTGAGAACTGCCGTGGGTGATGAGTGACTGGAACTGGAAACTTGAGAGGTTGGAATGAGACCAGAAGGAACTAGGAGGGACCGGACTGGGACCGGCAGGTAGGCAGACTGAGCTGGTCGGGGTACCAGTAGATGAGCTTGCAGATGGATGGTAGCGTGGAAGCTACTTGTTGTGGCTTGGGAAGCCGTGGGTAGATGTGGTAGCGTGGAAGCTACTTGGAGCGGCCTGGGAGCCGTGGGCGAGAGGTGGTAGCGTGGAAGCTACTTGGTGCAGCCTGGGAGCCGTGTGGAGAAGCTGGTAGCTGGGTAGCCACTTGGAGAATCTGGTAGCGTGGAAGCTACTTGGAGCGGCCTGGGAGCAGTAGGCGAGAAGTGGTAGCGTGGAAGCTACTTGGTGCGGCCTGGGAGCCGTGTGGAGAAGCTGGTAGCTGGGTAGCCACTTGGAGAAGCTGGTAGCGTGGAAGCTACTTGGAGCGGCCTGGGAGCTGTAGGCGAGAAGTGGTAGCGTGGAAGCTACTTGGTGCGGCCTTGGAGCCGTGTGGAGAAGCGGGTAACATGGATAGTCACTTGGAGCAGCCTGGGAGCCGTAGGCAAGAAGTGGTAGCGTGGAAGCTACTTTGTGCGGCCTGGGAGCCGTGTGGAGAAGCGGGTAGCGTGGATAGTCACTTGGAGCTGCCTGGGAGCCGTGTGGATAACTGAACATAGCAGGCTTTACAGATAGCACTGGTGTAGGAACCAGCTGGAGCCTGGGACACACTGGAACTCAGGTACAGCTACAGCACAAGTTGTACACCACGGAACGTAATGAGATGTTCAAGCACTGAGTGCTATTAGAGGAGGATCTATATACCAAGAGTCTGGCAGCGATTGGTGGATGCAGACAGGTGGTCTGGCAGTGGCATTCAGAGTTGAGCAAGACACAGCATGCAAAAGGAGTATTCATCTCTGCAGCTCTGAGAGTCATGACCACACCTGTGATTCCAATTAAGACTAGCAATGCTCACAGACAGAGCAGGGTCCAGGTGGTTAATCAGTTTGGCTAGGAGAGCAGTCTGCACACACAGATATCACAGCCAGCATGATTCAGCCAGAGCAGATGTCTCAGGAGAATTGCAAACACAGATCCATGGAGCAGCTGACAGAGGTAAGTCTCAAGGCAAAAAGGTGACAACTAGACAGGATCGTGACAAAATGAATCCTAGTATGTATGCATGTGTGCATGTAGAAGGAAATATAGATTGTAAGTTCCACTGGGGCTACGACTGATGTGAGTTGCCAAATATGCTCTGTAAAGCACTGCAGAATATGTGTGTGCTATATAAACAACTGGTAAAGAATAAATAATAAATAAAAACAATATTTTTCATATGTAATAATATCTTGCACTTATTTAAATACCCTCTTAACCTAAAAATAAATTGGAGGGGCTAAAGTGAAAAAGATAGCAATGAAAGCATACATTCCTCAGCAGCACTGATAAGTGAATACTAGACACATGTCACAGACTAAGCTATTGCCAATACAACTATCACTTGCTAGGACCAACTTCTTAGGTTGTGACCCTAGACTACCCAGTCAGTACTCTGCAACTACCTCCTGTGCCTTATGTATTTGCTTATGAGCCAGTTGCTGAGGGGGAAAAATGTCTACTTCCTGATGCTGCACATAGTATTACAATACTACTATGAAAGCATATTTGGATAGGAGGCACACAGCTGCTGGTGCAAAAGAAAATGACTACTCACCCCAAAGGCCTAAAGGTACTCTGTTGGCAAGCATAAAAAGCAGGGAACACCTCAGCATCTGTGCAGGCATTGAATCCTAGATCGGGAGCAACAAGATAAGAACCAGAATGGGAAACCCCACAAAAGAAAAACATTAAAATATAGAAGACAGATACAGGCTAAGACAAAAGGACACCAGCCTTGTGTTGCCAAGATACAGCACCAGTAGAATAACAGGTGAAATCCAGCCCTTTGCAGACAGATGAAAAAATCCAACTGAACAGCTAGAACAGAAAAAAACAGGGAACCCCATGGGGCATAATGGAGAAGCCACCAGAGAAAAGGGTATACAAAATAAAAGAAATAGAGATGATTTCCCAAGGACCATGACTAAAACCAACAATTGAGGAGCAACACCCTTGTACAGCGCACACACTAGGACATGGGTAAGGAAATCAGGAGTACACAAGCCACAGTCACTCAAGCAGCAGCCTCTTCAGGCAACAACTAACAAAATATAAACCTTCTCCTCACCCCAGAAAGTAAACTATGAAAATGGCTAAAAAACAGCCTGCCCAGAATAAAAACAAAAATATCAGCCAGAAAACAATCACAACCACACATATGAGCAACTGGCATGGGCTAACCACAATAAAACACCTGCACTCCAAGTAGGAACCTCAACCCAATAAAAAACAGTCAATCATCAGGCTCACAGGTAACACCTCCCCATGTGACTAAAAACCCAACTAGAATAGACAAAGATGAGCCCACAGATTACCTGCCATGGGTAACCATTCCACCTGCACCAAACATCCCCAGTCCACACTTTCTTAAGAAAAAACATTTACAATAGAAGGTAAACCAAGCTATACTCTGCTATAGCCAAATTACCTACAATGGTGGGACAGAAAACAAAATCTGTACAGAAATATGAAGCTCCAGTAAACAGACATAAACACAGGAGAGAGATTACTGGGGCCACAAAACACAGCACACTGCTGATCAGAAAGTGCCATCAAAGCATAAGGAAAAGGAGAAACTTGAAGAAACCAGAATGAAAAGGCACGTATTAAGGTCATAGTGATGGGAAAAGTACCTATGAAAGTGGAAAGAGCTTATGGCCTGAAGGCAACCTTGCAAACTGAACATGCATCAGCAACAACCAACATAGATGAAAACAGTTCAAACTAGGGATGAGCGGGTTCGGATTTCTGAAAACCGAACCCCCACCGAGCTCCCATGATCTGTTGCGGATTCGAGTCAGGTTGGAGTTTTCCCGCCTGACTCAGATCTGAAATCGAGGCAAAACCTCATCATGCCGCTGTTGGATTCTCGCGGGTTTTGGATTCAATAAAAGCAACCCGCATCAGCGCCATTTTCACTCCGCCTGTGGACAGTAAAACAGGAGGGTGGGAGTTGTGCTGCTGTTGTCGTCCAAAGGGGCTGTGTCCACTCCAAAGTCAATAGGGGCTGGCTGGGCTGTGTTGTGCAGTCTGTTGTCCATAGTGGCTGTGTCCACGCCAAAGTCTATAGGGGCTGGCTGGGCTGTGTTGTGTAGTCTGTTGTCCATAGGGGCTGTGTCCACTCCAAACCAAATTTTTTTTATTTTTCTGTTTGTGTGCGCTGTAGCCACACGTGCATCAACAAAGTAACGAAAAGCATGCGCCTGTGTCATAAGTATAGAGCCGGCAGGCTCATCTGTTGAAGGGTGGTATAACCCCAAAAATGCCTGAATTTTGTTTTTTTTGTGTTTGTGAATTGTGTGCGCTGTAGTCGCACATGCATGAAAAGAGTAGCTCCGAGCGTGCACCTGTGTCATAAGTTAAGGGCCGGCTGGCTCATCTGTTCAAGGGTGGTGTAACCCCCAAAGTGCACTCCAAAAACAAATATTAAAAAATACTTTTCTGTGTTTGTGACTTGTGTGTCCCGTAGCCGCATGTGCATCAACAAAGTAGCACCAAGCTTGTGCCTGTGTCATAAGTAAAAGGCCGGCTGGCTCATCTGTTGAAGGGTGGTGTAACCCCCAAAGAGCACTCCAAAAAACATGAAAAAATATTTTTCCGTGTTTGTGACTTGTGTGTGCTATAGCCGCACGAGCATCTACAAAGTAGCGCCAAGCGTGTGCCTGTCTCATAAGTAAAGGGCCAGCTGGCTTGTCTGTTGAAGGGTTGTGTAAACCCAAAAGTGCGTTAAAAAAATAAATCTTTTTCTGTTTTGACTTGTATGCGCTGTAGCCATGCATACATCAACAAAGTAGCACCAAGCGTGCACCTGTGTCATAAGTAATGGCCCAGCTGGCTCGTCTGTTGAAGGGTGGTGTAACCCCCAAAATGCACTCCAAAAAAAATATTTATTTTTCTGTTTTTGTGACTTGTGTAGTGTAGCCGAATGGGCATCGGCTACATAATGTGCCTGTGTCATAAGTAAAGGGCATGCTGTGTCATAAGTAATGGCCCAGCTGGCTCGTCTGTTGAAGGGTGGTGTAACCCCCAAAATGCACTCCAAAAAAAAATATTTATTTTTCTGTTTTTGTGACTTGTGTAGTGTAGCCGAATGGGCATCAACAAAGTAGCACCAAGCATGTGCCTGTGTCATAAGTAAAGGGCATGCTGGCTCTTCTGTTGAAGGGTGGTGTAACCCCCAAAGTGTGCTCCAAAAAAAAAGAAAAAATATTTTTCTGTGTTTGTGACTTGTGTGTGCCGTAGCTGCATGTGCATCTACAAAGTAGCGCCAAACATGCACCTGTGTCATAAGTAAAGGGCCAGCTGTCTCATCTGTTGAAGGGTGGTGTATTCCTCAAAGTGCACTCCAAAAAAAATAATGTTTGCGCTGTAGCCACATGTGCAACAACAAAGTAGCGTCAAGAGTGTGCCTGTGTCATAATTAAAGGACCGGCTTGCTCATCTGTTGAAGGGTGAAGAAAACCCCAAAGTGTGCTCCAAAAAAATAAAAAAATATTTTTCTGTGTTTGTGATTGTGTGCGCATTAGCCACATGTGCATCAACAAAGTAGCACCAAGCATGCACCTGTGTCAAAAGTAAAGGGCTGGCTGGCTTGTCTGTGGAAGGGTGGTGTAATCCCCAAAATGCACTCCAAAAGACATAAAACAATCTTTTCTGTGCTTGTGACTTGTGTGTACTGTAGCCGCATGTGGATCTAAAATGTAGCGCCAAGCGTATGCCTGTGTCGTAAGTAAAGGGCCATCTGGCTCATGTGTTGAAGGGTGGTGTAACCCCCAAAGTAGTCTCCAAAAAAAAATATTTTTCTGTCCGTGACTTGTGTGGCTGTAGCCGCACTTGCATCAACAAAGTAGTGCCAAGCGTGTGACTGTGTCATAAGTTTAAGGCAGGCTGGCTCATCTGTTGAAGGGTGGTGTAACCCCCAAAGTGCACTCCAAAAAAAAATATATATTTTCTCTGTTTGTGACTTGTGTGTGCTGTAGCCGCAGGTGCATCTAAAAAGTAGCGCCAAGCGTGCGCCTGTGTCTAAAGTAAATGGCCGGCTGGCTCATCTGTTGAAAGGTGGTGTAACCTCCAAAGTGCACTCCAATAAAAATTTACAAATATTTTTCTGTTTGTGACTTCTGTGCGTTATAGCAGCACATGCATCAACAAAGCAGCGCCAAGCGTGTGCCTGTGTCATAAGTAAAGGGCTGGCTGGCTCATCTGTTGAAGGGTGGTGTAACCCCCAAAGTAGACTCCAAAAAAAAAAATATTTTTCTGTGTTTGTGACTTGTGTGCACTGTAGCTGCACGTGTATCAACAAAGTTGCACCAAGCATGCACCTGTGTCATAAGTAAAGGGCTGGCTGGCTCATCTGTTGAAGTGTGGTGAAACCCTCAAAGAGCACTCCAAAAAATATAAACAAATATTTTTCTGTGTTTGTGACTTGTGTGTGCTATAGCCGCACGAGCATCTACAAAGTAGCGCCAAGCATGCGCCTGTGTCATAAGTAAAGGGCCGGCTGGCTCATCTGTTGAAGGGTGCTGTAACCCCCAAAGTGCATTCCAAAAAATATATATATTTTTCTGTCCATGACTTGTATGGCTGTAGCCGCACTTGCATCAACAAAGTAGTGCCAAGCGTGTGCCTGTATCATAAGTTTAGGGCCAGCTGGCTCATCTGTTGAAAGGTGGTGTAACCCCCAAAGTGCTCTCCAAAAAAAATAAAAATACTTTTCTGTGTTTGTGACTTGTGTGTGCTGTAGCCGCATGTGCATCTACAAAGTAGCACCAAGCGTGCCCCTGTGTCATAAGTAAAGGGCCGGCTGGCTCATCTGTTGAAAGGTGGTGTAACCCTCAAAGTGCACTCCAAAAAAAATTAAAACCTATTTTTTTTGTGTTTGTGTGCGCCTTAGTCACATGTGCATAATTATCACATAAATGGAGGACAAAAATGTATCTGATAAAAATAAAATAGTCAAAGGTCAAGAACCACTACCTCCTAGTGCTGAAGCTACTGCCACTAGTCATGACATAGATGATGAAATGCCATCAACGTTGTCTGCCAAGTTCGATGCCCAATGTCATAGTAGAGGGCATATAAAATCCCAAAAAGCAAAGTTCAGGAAAATGACCTTAAAAAATAAATGTAAATCATCTGAGGAAAAATGTAAACTTGCCAATATGCCATTGACGACACGGAGTGGCAAGGACCGGCTAAAGTCATCCCCCATGTTCAGAACTAGTTGTTCAGCTTCACAAGATTATGGAAGCCCTCCTTCTGCTACAAAAATCAAATGAGTTAAGCTGGAAAAAGCACAGCAAAGAACTGTGCATTCTAATTGTAAGAAGATATCACAAATCCCCATGGAGAGTCCAAGTTTGGCGACGGTTGTGATGCCTGAGGTGGCTCCTTCCACCATTTGCACACCCTCTGCAAGTGCTGGAAGGAGCACCCACAGTCCTCTTGCTGATATTCAAATTGAAGATGTCACTGTTGAAGTACAACAGGATGAGGATAATGGTGTAACTGACGCTGAGGAGGAAGTTAACAAGGAGGATTCTGATGGTGAGGTGGTTTGTTTAACTCAGGCACCCGGGGAGACAGTTGATGTCCGTGGGATGAAAAAGCCCATCACGGTCATGCCTGGGCAGAATACCACTCATTCTGCCTCTTTGGTCTGGAAATATTTCTATCCAAATCTGGACAACAACTGTTTTGCCATATGTAAAGGTGGAATAATTAGGGGTAGGGACATTAACCACCTAGGAATATCCTCCCTTATACGTCACCTGCAACGTATTCATAAAAAGTTACTGTCAAGCTGAGAAACTGTGGCTAAGACCATAAGCAATCTAGTGACACCTAAATCCCTTTGTCCTGTTATATCCAAGTGCCTGCAAACCACACCATCAACTCCCTCCTAATCAATTTCATCCCTAGTCAGGATCGGAAGTAGTCCTGCAGGCCATGTTACTGGCATGACTGACTATCCTATCTGCGATTCCTCGAGAGGATCCTGCATTGCTACGCCTACTGCTTCCGCTGCTGCTGGGAGTCGTTCATCATCCCAGAGAGGAAGTAGGAACACCACTACTTCTTTTACTAAGCAATTGACCCTCTAACAGTCCTTAGCGAGGAGGATGAAGCAAAGTGGAGGAGGATGAAGCAAAGTGGATAACTGAGGCCTTGACAGCTATGTTGGCATGAGAAGTGTGTCCGGTATCTGCCATTAGTGTTGTCAAAATTAGACAATTGATTGAGGTAGTGTATTCCCGGTACCAAATCCCATCTAGATTCCACTTCACTTGGCAGGCAATACCGAGAATGTACAGAAACGTCAGAAAAAGTGTCCTCAGTGTCCTGATAAATGCGGTTGTACCCAATGTCCACTTAACCACGGACATGTGGACAAGTGGAACAGGGCAGACTAAGGACTATATGACTGTGACAGCCCACTGGGTAGATGTGTCACCTTATGCAGCAACAACAGCAGCGTCACCAATAGCACCATCTCAGAAATGCCAGCTCATTCCAAGGCAGGCTATGCTGTGTATCACCCATTTCAGTAAGAGGAATACTGCCGACAACCTCTTAGAGAATCTGAGGGAAATCATCATCCAATGGCTTACCCCACTTAGACTCTCCTGGGGATTTGTGATATCTGACAACACCACCAATATTGTGCGGGCATTACATCTGGGCAAATTCCAGCACATCACATTTTTTGCTCACACAATAAATTTGGTGGTGCAGAATTTTCTGAAAAACGACAGGGGCATGCAGGAGACATTTTTGGTGGCCTGAAAAATTTCTGGCCACTTTCTGGACTGTGCCGAAGACTGGAGCGCCAGCAAACAGTCTTGAACCTGCCGTGCCATTACCTGAAGCAAGAGGTTGTGACGTGGTGGAACTCAACCCTCTATATGCTTCAGAGGATGGAGGAGCAGCAAAAGGCCATTCAAGCCTATACATCCACCTTTGACATAGGCAAAGGAGAGGGTATGCACCTGACTCAAGCACAGTGGAGAATGATTTCCGTGTTGTGTAAGGTTCTCCAGCCCTTCAAACTTGCCACACCTGAAGTCAGTTCAGACACTGCCAGCTTGAGTCAGGTCATTCCCCTCATCAGGCTTTTGCCAAAGCAGCTGTAGAAAGTGAAGGAGGAGCTAAGATGGAGTGATTCTGCTCAGTATGTGGGACTTGTGCATGAAGCCCTTCATTTGCTTTCCCAGGATTCGAGGATGGTCAATATGTTGAAATCAGACCACTACATTTTGGCTACCGTGATCGATCCTAGGTTTAAAGCCTACATGGTATCTCTCTTTCCAGCCAACACAAGCCTGCAGAGGTGGAAAGACCTGCTGGTGAAATCACTGTCAGCTGAAGCGGAACATGACATGTCAACAGCTCTTTCTTCATTTTCTCCCACAACAGGTACTGCCAGAAAACAACTTAGGTATCCTAAGCAACTGGCTAGCAGTGATGCAGGGCAGACGGGACCAAGTTTGGACATCTGGTTTAGACAGAAGGACCTGGCAACAATTTCTGACATGTCTACTGTCACTGCATATGATACTGTCACCATTGACAGAATGGTGGAGGATTACATCAGTTACCGCATCCAAGTAGGCATGTCAGACAGTCCGTACCTGTACTGGCAAGAAAAAGAGGCAATTTGGAGGCCCATGTACAAACTGTCTCTATTTTGCTTAAGTTTCCCCCCCTCAAGTGAGTACTCCAAAAGAATGTTTATTGCAGCCGGGAACCTTGTCAGCGAAAGGCATAGGATGTTGCTTCCACAAAATGTGGAGAAGATTATTTTCATCAAAATGAATTATCAATTCTTCCAGGGAGACCAGCCTCCAGAAAGTTCAGAGGGACCCGTGGTGGTGGATTCAAGTGGGGAAAATTAATACTAAGTGAGGATGAGGATGTACACAACACTGAAGAGGGTGAGGAATTAGTGGATGAGGAGGATGAGGATGACATCTTGCCTCCATAGAGCCAGATTGTGCAGGGACAGATTAATTGCCAGATTGTTTTGTGGGGCCCAAACGAACCAATTATTTCAGCCACAGTCATGTGGCAGACTCTGGCACTGAAATGATTGGTTTATTAAAGTGTGCATGTCCTGTTTATACAACACAAGGGTGGGTGGGAGGGCCCAAGGACAATTCCATCTTGCATCTCTTTTTTTACTTTGCATTATGTACTGGTTGGGGCCTAGTTTTTCCAACTGCCATCCTGTCTGCTACTGCAGTTTCACTCCTAGATGGGCCATGTGTTTGTGCCGCCCACTTCTGTCGCTTAGCATAGTCATCCAGCTACCTCGGTGCAACCTTTTGACTTAAAAACAATATTGTGAGGTGTGAGGTGTTCACAAAAGACTGGAAATGAGTGGAAATTAATGTTATTGAGGTTAATATTAGCATATGAACAGAAAAACCCACAAATTCTGTGATTTTAGGTGTTTTTAAGGTTTTTCTTTTTTAAAATACAGATCCAAAACACAAAACCCAGAACACGGAAAAGTGGTTTTGGCAAAACCAATCCAAATCCAAAACACAAAGAAAGATCCAGATCCAAGACCAAAACACATAACACGAAAAGTGGTCAGTGCATACCTCTAGTTCAAACACAGCATTCCAGCCATGGAAAATTACTCCAGCAACATTAAAACCCACAAGCCTACAAGCCTGCCACATAAACAATGTACACACAATAGAATGATACATTGTCAGCAACCAAGAAAGCAACCAGCATGTTTGGGGAATGGGGGAGAAAACTTGATCACTAGCAGGGAATCCCAGCAAACATGGGAAGAACAGATAAATGACACTCAGATAGTGACTGGGGCAGGAACCAAGGAGCTCATTCAGACCCTCTCGCTAGGATGCGATCGCTCGTAGCTGGCCAATTATCACTTTCTGCGCATGCATACGCATCGCAGTGCGCGTGCGTGAATGACAGCAAGAGATCGGAGAGTGTACACTGGCCCAGCATAGACAGCCCAGCTGAATGAGTGACAGGTCAAGCCATTTGTGGGTGGTAACATGGGCAGGCCACTAGAAACGGGTGAGTGGAGGTGCGAACACATGCGTGCCTGAGCATCTTAACGTCATTGCAGAAGTGTGCATAATTAACAGGCAGCGTCATTGAACACGTCACCTGGTTGAAATACACACTGGAGTAAACGCAGTGCTTGCGGCAGGGTATGGTCTACCGTAAGTGCTGCGATCGCATCCGATGGCGCTCAATGTACCTGTGGTTTCAAGCACTTCCAGGAGATGATGTGCGCAAGTGGCGTCTTATGAATTGCTGGTGGGCATCTACATACACATAGTGAACACATGCCAAAACATAGTAAGTGTGCTAATGCCTTGCCGTGCGATCGCCTGTCATGCTGGGCATGTGCGCTGGATTTGCATACACATTGAGCAGCATTCACATCTAGCAAAAGGGTCTGAATGAGCTCCCAAATTCACAACCAAAGGCCTGAAGTACAGAAATGCTAACCAATACACCACAGTCCAACATGAGAAACAGAATGCTGATGATACAGTGCGATAAAATATGTCAGCCTTGCATGAGAATTGCAAAACAGAAACAAAGCCAGCAAACTTAATGGGAATAGGGAAAGCTGCACAGTTGCTATGGAGACACAAAGCAGGAAAAGCAAGTTGGGTGATTAGGAGGAGGCCATCAGCAGCTGCAGCAAAAAAAGAGGAAGGCAAATAACAACTAAGCCAGCATACACTGGTAAAGGAGTGACAGAGGCAAAGACAGAAAACACCAAAAATTATAAATAAACATATAGACAAAAGAAACACCACAGATCTATGTGATAGCACATGATAGCAGGGTCAGCAAAATAAAATAATAATACTTCTTTAATTAGCAGAAAGAGTGGGCAAAAACATACCACAGGGGCATATTCAGAGGTGGACGCAGTTGCAGCCACAGATGCAATTTTTTTAGGAGTCACATTGACTGTAATATGCAAATGCTAATTTCAACCTTCCCCTTATGCACTAGTGTGTGTGGGATAGTGCAAGCCCTGTGATGACCCCTTTCAATGCCTATGGATGGTGAAACTCCAGTGGTGGTAATGAACACTCTACCATCAATGCACCAGCCTAGTCACCATCAACACATGCACAGAATTGTTTCTTTCTGAACTCCGGCTAAACACTGTGACTGTGACTGTGACTGTGGCTCTGTGATTTCTGTGACTGTGGCTCTGTGATTTCAAGACACTCCTATAAAATGTCCATGATATGGCCTTTTTTGCATTCACTTCGGGCCAACTTCTAGACACCAGGTTCAGGAATGCCCATGGTTTTGCCTAGCTGGTTCTAATGCCAGTGCCATTGTATGCAACAGATGATTCTGATTACACTCAGGTTAGCGCATGTGCGATAGGGTTTTTTGGGACTTCTCATGCATGCAGAGTAGCAATTAATTACGTAAGTATTGCATCCACCTGAATCAGGCCCACAATGTACACACTCATAACAAAGGGAAACAACAGACCAGGGAACATAACCAGTCAAGAGAGGGAATCCAAGACACAGAAAAAGGGGTGTTTACAACAGTATCATCAGGCCTATCAGAGGAATGTAAGGAAACAAGCGAAAAGAAAAAAGGAGGGCAGAGGGGGTGGAGGGCATGGTGTCATCAAGCACTGTAGCCGATCCTGAGGTATTAATGGCATAATAGGAATTGGAAAATTAATCTTCTTCTTGAATTCATCTTGATATAAGATGAATGTGGTGGATCGCAAGGCAACACAAGTGAATCCGGAAGTATGCTGACTTAGGATGTTACAATTGGCCTTGCACAGCCAAGGATCATGGGACTTGTACTAGATTGATGTATAGTGATCAGTCATGCCGTAGCCGGAGTGATTGGCTCATGGGGGGTTTAAAAGGGACTCGGGAGGGAGACTATGCACTTTGAAACACACCTTGAAAAAGACCCCAGGACAGGGGTCAAAATGTATCAGTGGTACAGGGATACCTGATGGTAGCAGAAGGCCGTTTACCTGGTGAATAACAGCGGAGTCCTGAGCAGTATCTGGAGACTACACGGTTGTATAAAAACACATGTTCAAAAGGACTACCCAATTTACAGTTATTTTATTATACTCAGTCACTGTTACCTTTGCAGTCATTGGCAGAATCCTGTTTATTGCAACTTCTTTTGTATTATGTCATTTTGGTGCTTTTTATGCATATATTAAACTGTGCTTCACTATATTCTTCCTCTCTCCCATTTATTTGTGAGGATGAATTGATGGCCCATGAGTGGAATCTACAGAGGAATTGAAGGGCTCTTTCAGAATAAGACCTATCCTCCAGAGGAATCTACCATATTGTGAAATATTCCTGCAGCGCAGGTTGAAGTGATAATTTTCTTTATATAACATTGTATTTTTTGAAGGTTAGGGCACAGCTTCTTTAGTGATTACTACACTTGCTGCTGTTTATTTGCGCACTGCATCACCCTCTTGTCATTATTTTACTGTCTGTGTTGCTGTTGATTTTTTCTCGTTTCTTAAAGTGAACCTGCACCTTTTTCTTCTTCAGTATACTTATTGTTTATCTGTCCAAAAAATACTCTACTGTGTTTAGGCAGCTGCAGTAAAAGATACCTCTTTGTTTTGAGGTTTTATTTCCCCAGTTATATATAAAAAAATGTCCTGTTTAAAACAAAAAATACTGCAGTGATTTCTAGTTGAATTAAAAAATTACATTGTGTATTTCAACCCTGCACCCCAAACAATCCTCACAAAGACCTATTCCTCCAACTGCGAGCAAACAATTGCTAGTGGCTTATTTGTGGAAAAAGTAAAGCAATTAGTGCAAAAAATGTTCATTGGGACTGATTCATCAGCATTCGCAACTACAACAACTATGCATGCAATTGGCCGAGTGCTGCCTTCTTTACATGTATTGCAGTGTGCATGCATAATCAGTACACTGCAATCAAGATAGCAATCAGTGACTATGCAGTCCCATCGCAGAGTGATTAACAGGAAGTATGATTTGGGGTCATTGACAAGGGGGTGGTCAGAGAAACGCAGGCATGCCAGTGCATTTGAATGCCATTGCAAGGGTGTGCATAAATTATCCACTGCAATGCAACTGTATGTGATGAGGTTAGCAATTTATGAGTAAGGTCAGACCTTGTGCAAGTCTGCATGAGGCTGCGATTGTACTCGATGTTACCGATGGTTTTGAAGTCTTGCTAAGTATTATGGATGTGTGAAAAAATATATATTGTGGTATACTCTTAGTGCAATATGAAGCCTGTGAGGTCAGAATATGCGGTTACCCTGTTTTTCTGTGTTAAGACTGAAATTCTGATCCTCTTGGCGCTTTATAATGCAATCTCACCAATGGTAAATTAAAACAATTTTAATTGTATAGACAAAAAACATAGGACACAAAAAACATGCAGAAGGTTATTTTAAAATACAAATGATTTTTCAGACACATAAAAACATATAAAATACATAAATTGTAAAAATGGGCATAAAATATTTCTCTTTGAGTGGCTCTTTTTATAGCATTAAATCAGCACTTATGTGTAAAAAGTAAAGTACAAGTGATAAGGTCTTAATGTCTGATGGCTGGCTGAGGAAGCATACAATTAGAATGTACAGTCTTTATGTAAAGTGCAAATGATATAAATGTCCTGACATAAATAGAAATTGGAGTGATCCTACCCAGCTGAAGTGTTGGAGCCACAGGTGGCAAAGATGCAAGGCACTTCCGGAGTACCCTGCATAGGCTCCAAAGGCAACTTCAGGTGGGCAGGTAATCTTCTCCCAATGTGGTGCAGGGACTATTATTAGGCCAAAGCTTTACAAGCTGGTAGATGCTCTTTATCAAGGCTTGTGGTTGTGCTGCTGGATTCTGTAGCTTTATTCATCCCGTGGTCCCGCCAGCATGGTACCGGAAGTGCGTCTTGGTTGGCTTGTTGTATCATTTCTGTTTGGTGTATAGAGCTGTGACCAGAATTGATATAATCTGCAGCCATATGGTTCTTTTTTTTATCCTGTGGTCCCACAGGAGCGATACCAGAAGTGACTTCTTTAAGGCTAAAGAACAAACTGTGTGCTCTCAAACTTCACAAATCCCTTAGGAGAGTCTAATGGTGTCTATGAGTGCTAATGTATGTGTGAGTCTAACATTTCTGATGCTGTAATCCTAGAGAAGCATCCTTCCACCATTTCTGCACTCTGCAAATGTGAGAATAAGTAGCAGTAAAAGTAAAGATGGTGACATAGAAATTGAAGATGATACAATGCTAAGTGCACATCACTGAGAATGTTGATGATGAATATGTTGGACAAGAAGATAAAATTGAGGAGGATGTTGTTTGTGTCAAAGTGAGTCAGACACCAGTGGCAGGAGTTCTTGCCCAAGATAAGAAGTAATGCCTGGAAATAAGACCAAAAAATCCACCTCTTTCATGTGGAATTATTTTTACCCATAACCTGACAACATTTGTCAAGCAATCTGTACCATTTGTAAGGTCAAAGAGAGTTAGGGAGGTTAACTATCTCGGAAACTCCTACCTGTCACATCATTTGCAGCAAGTTCATACAAATTATTTGGGAACATTTAAAAAATCCTGTAAAATAATAAAAAGCAGTCAAGCATCAGCTACCAGCAGCATGAATAGATGCCCGCACATGCAATCTCCACCACCAACAACCTCATCATCAGTCTTCTTACCTATAATTGTAAGTAATCCTCCTGCATCCTATTTGCCATGGCTAACTGACTCATCCCCTATCTGGAATTCCTCAGAATAATTCTTGCATGCTAGGCCTGCTGCTGTAGGTGAATTTTCATCACAGAAGGGAACCATGAAGACTAGAAATCTCAAACAAAAATTGAGGATGAAATAATCATTTACAAGTGGAAACAAGCATGAAAGCAGCCATTCAGTTGCAAAACAGATTGCTACAGTCATGATGCATATGTTAGCATTAGATCTGCATCCAATATCTGCCATTAATACATCTGGTTTAAGAAAGTTAGTTGAGATCCTTTGTCCCCACTACCAAATTCCATCTTAATTCCATTTTACTAGAACAGCAATTCCTCACCTGTAAAGGAATGTTAAAACAAACCTTTTTACTTGGCCTAGAAATGCCATCTTGCAGATTAACTAACTATGTGGTCAAGCAGTACTTGACAAATGAAAGATTACATGACTGTGACAGCCAACTGGGTGGGTGTATCACCTTGAGCAGCAGAAGCAGCAATATCTAACACAACACTAGCTCATTCACAAGCAGTCTACTCTCTGTATCACTGGCTTCACTAAGTGGTATACTGGTGTCAACCTTTTAAAAAAACTCAAAGATGTGATAGCAAAATGGCTTAACCCACTAAGACTCTCCTCCAGATTTGTCATTTCCAATAACACAAGTAACCTTATATGAGCACTACAACTGGCTGATTTAAACATCTCATGTTTGCCCACACAATAAACTTGGTGGTTCAGAGTTTTAAAAAAAATTACATGTGTGTGCAGGACATGCTGTCTGTGGCACATACCATTTCTGTCCATTCTCGGCATTCAGCAACTGAATGTAAAAGATTGCAGCACCAGCAAAAACAGTTCAGGTAGGTGGATATCCAGCCTTTATATACTTTAGCAACTGGAGGAAAAAAAAACATCTAAACCTACACTACAAGCCATGACATTGGGAAAGGAGAGGGAATATACCTTACTCTAGCACAGTGGAGAATACTCTCCATTTTATTCAAGCTACTGAAACCACTTGAAATAGTAACCAATGAAGTGAGGGCCTGATTCAGTCCCGGTCGTGAGCACTGAGCGCTACCAACCAGGTCGATGTTTGCCCACTGGGCATGTGCACAATGGAGCCGGCTCCATCGTGCGCATGCATGAGTCCCGGCTAGCGACAGGTGCTCTGTTGCTCCGGGTCTCACACCAAAGGGGGCAAGCTGTGGATGGTGATTAACAGCTTGCCCCGTTTGGTAGGCGGGCAGGAGGGGTGGCTAGCCAAATGGAGGCGTTCTCGAAGAAATGGCTATCATTTGGGGGTGGCCCGACTGACATCACCAGTGATGTCAGTGGGAGAGCTTCTGGCTCTATTAGAGCTAGAAGCTCTCTGGGGCTTGCGGCCACGAGATCCTCACCCACTGCTATGCGAGCGGCCTGGAGGCCGCACAAAAAAAACGCCCCAAATCATAGCGAGCGCTTGTTCAGAGCATCTGGCTCTGAATCAGGCCCTGAGTAACCTAAGAAGGAAACCGAAGAAGAAGATAAAATTAAACCATTCCACTAAGTATACTGAACTTACAGATAATGTTCTCTATTCCCTTCTTTAGGTCCAAACTGTTTGCAACACCTTACAACTGGATCACTACATTTTGGCAACCTTGACTGATCCTAGGTTTAAGTCTTTCATAATGTATTTCTTTACAACTGACAGATCTTAAGAGATGCAAGGTTGTCAGCTCAAGTGGCACACAACATGACCACGTCTACTTCTTCATTTTCTCCTGCAAATGCTGCTGCCAGGAAAAACCTGACCTTTTCCAAGTGACCCACTAGTTAACTTAGCTCACCAGAGGGAAACAACATTATGACATCTGGTCAGGCTTAAAATTATTGCCCAAAATTATTGACACCTTTACATGACTAGTATGATACATTAAGCTTCAATAGATTGTTGGAGGATTAATTTATTTACAATGTACAAATGAGGTCACATTGAATACTAAGAGGACATTTTTTTAAAACAAATGGATTTTGGTGCCCATTGTAAAACTTGCTTTGCTTTACTTAAGCTGCCCACCCTCCAGTTTGTACACAGAAATAGTGTTTAATACTGCTGGAATCCTTGTAAGTAATAAGTGTAGGAGGCTACTTCCTACAAATGTGGAAAAAATTATGTTCATAAAAATGAACTACAAAATATTTGAGGAAGACCTTAACAATTGATAAGGGTGAGGATGAAGATGATAATGGCATCTTCAAACTGAAGAGATGATTATCAACACTGTTAGGTGCCTTAACCCCATTGGTAACTTGTTTTGTGGGGGCAAAAGCAAATGAAGCACTTCAGCCACAAAAATGGCAGTCCCAGTCACTGAAGTGCTTGGTTTGTTAAACTGTGCTTGTCCTGTATAATATACAACATAAGGTTGAGAGAGAGGGCCAAAGGACAACTTCATTATGCACCACTTTTAATTATGGGCTTTGCCAAAAATGTTTGTGTTTGACAGGCAGTGTATATTACTGTCATTTACTGGAGCTTTCATGTTGTTTTGTATCTTGAAATACTATCCATTTTGGATGCTTGTTTTATAGTAGTTTTTTCAATTTCTCTTTTTTAATAGTTATATTAACACCATAATTAATCAATCAATAGGTGCTTAACCTGGATTCCATTAAATACTCCACCTCTATTTACCTGTGCTGGTTCTTTGATCTAGTACTTGATTATTGAAGCCATTCTATAGCATTGTATAATTTATATTAAACTTCCTTCTTGTCTGCCACTACAGTGTCATGTTTTTTCCTAGATGTTCTGCATTCTTTTTTAACTACAATGTATTTGTTCTGCTGCTTAATTTGGCCAATCAGCTCACTGCAGCCTCTGGACAATATGAGTGAATACAATATTTTGAGCTGTGAGGTGGTCAAATTGACTGGAAATTACTGGACATTAATATTATTGAAATTAATAGTACTGGAAACAAAAATAGGCCCAAATCACATGATTTTAGCTATTTTTATAAATGTTTTAAAAATTCTCAGATCCAAAAAATTTGAGGGTGGTTTTGGCAAAATCAAAACATGGTGATGAATTAGAACCAAAACACGGGGGTCCATGCACATCACTAGTTTAAATATCGATAGTTGCTCTGATGTTTTTAAGTTTCCTAAAGTCAGGTTTTTGTATGTTTTGACATTGGTTTTGACTTTAGTACATGGTCGGTTTGCAAAACCGAAGGCCAAATATGCATAAAACCCTAAATCGACATTTAGTAAATTTACCCCTAAGTCTCAATGTCAACTGTATAAAACTGGAAATAAGCAGTATACTATCTATACAATTTTGTGATGCATTGCATAATTATGCACACATGCATCTCATTTTACAAATATCTGCATAAATATGTGAAGCAATATCTGTGAGACTGCAAACATTTATAAACTTTCAGATGGTAGAACAATAGGTACATTTTTGCAAAAAAAGATAAACTGCAAGTCATATTTTTATGCTTTGTAAATAATACTTGTTTACTCTTCTCTTTAGCTATCCAGGTTGACTCTTAACTGCCCATTAGATTGTGCAGTGGTTTGGAAGTTTGCTCAATATTGAAATAAACTTTACACAAGTGGATTTTAGTTATATTTTCAATGAATCATTCATATAGCTTTTTCTTTAAGGAAGCATTGGAGATATTACTTCTATATTAATTTTAGAAAACAACTTTGGTTAGAGGCAGTGCAGAGAATATTACTTTCCTTAAGAACCTGTGGGACATGCAATAGAGTAGCATGCCATGTGTTTGGCTGGATTCAATTTCTTGAGCTGTACACAAACTACTAAAGGCAAAAAAAAATTTAAGAGCCTGAGAATATGATTGTGACTGATACAGTGGACAAGTGTTCAAAAACAAAGTTAATGGACAAGTTATAGTACACTGTTTAACCAGATATACACGTTGTACAGCACAGTTCAATCAGTTATTGTAGTGTGTGTGTATGTGTATATATATATATATATATATATATATATATATAAATAATATATGTACTGTATAGTATGTAACAGGGGGTCTAATTCAGAGACCAATGCTCTAAAAGAGCTCTGCCTCTGAATCAGGGCTTTTTTTTTCATTTTGGTGCAGCCTCCTGACCGCTCGCATAGCTGTGGGTGACCACCCACATCTGTATACCAACCATAGGCAGGAACAATATGGAGTTCTGCAGGCGCTGGTGCGCGATCCTCAACAAATGCAGTTTTGACTTAATCCTTTTAGTCATTGAAGAGGCAAGTAGGGAATTACTAAAAGTTAGGGATAAAATAGAATCGTTTAAAGTAACACATAACCCCATAATACAGGATCCTTAATATACATCCTTGTGGTCTAAATTAAAAACCCAGTGTGATACATATAAAAAAGAACTTACTGTTTTCAAAAAATCAAAGCTTACAACTGTCACTCAAGATTATGAGGAACACCGTGTTTACCGGTGGCTAACCGGGACTGATACAAGAACACGATTTAATAGAGCACCGAGTAGAACTCTGTGGAGACAAAGCAGAGAGAGAACAAATAAAGACCTGACAACTTCCAATAGTGACAGTGATTTCATGATTGTGGAATCTGATGATGCCTCCAACACCAAGAGGATCCCTTTAGGGGTAAAAACCCGAGGCCATGGACAAGTAAAATCAAATCCACCAGAAGGGGCGGCCAAACTGATCGAATCTTCAAAAGCAATTCCCAAAAGGAAGAAATAATATTTAATTTATCATCTAGAAACCTTACATGTGCCGAAAAATGAGTATTAAATAAGGGTTTAACATTTGTACCCACAAACAAACACGATGACTTCGAATGGCAAAAGGATATTCATCAATTAGGCCACAAAATGCGTCTTCGCGAATTTTTTCAAAAACAAGATAATGAATCAAGAGAAATGAATACTCTGGACATCTTTCATAGAAAGTACAATCCATCTACCTTTGACCCTACCTCGAGTAATCCCTCATTTAAGACTTTCACTAGATTAATTGATAATTCTGTGACCAAATATAAAAGGGCACCCGATCGTATTTTTTCCAATTTAAATAAAAATGAATATCTTGCATTAAAAAACCTTTGGGATGATAAAAGCATTGTAATACGCCCCGCAGATAAGGGCAGGAGTATAGTGCTACAAGATTTATCACAATACAAAGAGGAGATATATAAACAGTTGTCAAATACCGATACATATCTCAAATTATCGGGAGATCCAACAGCCCATTTCCAAAGCGAATTGGCAACAATATTAAAAGATGCTGCAGATTCAAATATAATTAATCTCCAGACCTTCACAGCTCTTATGCAGAAAAACCCAGTAGTACCGGCACTATATACAGTCCCTAAGGTACATAAGGATGCAGTGAATCCCCCGGGCAGACCTATCATCTCGGCCAGGGGGTCACTGTATCAGCCTATTTCTGAATTTTTGGATATACTCCTGCAACCACACATTATTAAACAATCCACTTATTTGAAGGACACAAATTCCTTTTTGAAGAAATTAGGTGAATTCTCCAATTTGCAAGGACAAGTATATTTATGCACTATGGACGTGTGTAGTTTATACACGTCCATTCCTCATGATCGTGGCAATGACTCAATTTTTAAATGAACTTACAGAACCCTTGGGATTGGAAGTGAATTTATTTCTACAACTATTACGACTCACACTCACTAGGAATTATTTCATTTTCAATGGTGCCTATTATTTACAATTGGCCGGCTGTGCAATGGGGTCCCATGTGGCCCCGGCGTATGCTAATACTTACATTTTCTTAAGGTTCCTCATTATAATAGGTATATCTTATGGTATACCAGATATATTGATGACCTATTTGTACTTTGGAATGGAAGTGCCGATCAGTTTGAAACAATGATGTCATCCATTAATGCACTCAATACTCCAATCAAATTCACGTACAAGTGTAGTAATGAGTATGTTGATTTTTTGGATGTAAAAATCAATCTCACTGAGGGACAACTGTCTACAGCAGTATATTAGAAAGAGACAGATCAGAATACATTGCTCCAAGCCAATAGTCATCATCCCAAGGCTTTGATGAAAGGTCTCCCGATGTCCCAGATGCACAGAGTGGCTAGGATTACAAGTAACAAAGTTGATCTTCCTAAAGCTCTGGACATAGTGGTGGACAAGTTCAGAAAAAGAGGATATAGGTTACAGCATTTAAAAATTATGAAAAATAAAATTTTGAACATGGAAAGATCCCAGTTACTTGAAAATACCAAGGACACTAGGATTAACAAAGAGCAAAATACCTTTATGTGGTCAACACTATACTCGACAGTGAGTCCAGTTATTCCTAGAGCCTTGAGAGCAACATGGCCCATTATTGCTAGTGACCAAGATCTTCCCTGCTTTAAAAATACTAGGCCACTAACTAGCTATAGAAGGGGACAAAATGTAAGGGACATTTTGGTTAAAGCAGACATTACGAGTCGCATACCAAATATAGGCCCTTTTGGACAAGTAAAAAAACCTGGTTGTTACAAGTGTCCATCATGAACCACCTGTGGCTTTTTGAAAGCTGGATCGGAATTTAAACATCCACATTCCAATAAGACCTTCCATATTAGTCATGTCCTTAATTGTTCGTCTCAATTTGTGATATACTTTATTGTATGCCCGTGTTGCTTGTATTACGTAGGGATGACCACACGTGCTTTTAAGGAACGGATGGCTCTGAACTGTTCCGCGATAAGACAGGCACTAGCTGGCAAAACAATAAAACAGCCAGTGGCGAAACATTTTAAATCACATCAACATCCACTGGCATCCCTAAGATACATGATCATTGATCATATCCCCCTGAGAATTAGAGGGGGTGATAGAGCACAGGACTTACTGCGATTAGAGGCTAGGTGGATATTGCGTTTGAATACTCTACACCCAAAAGGACTAAATGAAAAAATTAATTAGAACTCTTTATAGGCTGGGTGGTAATATATTCCTATTGTATGCATTAGGAGTTTTCCCTAAATGAGGCTAACACTAAAATGTATTAAGTAGTTATGTTCTGTAAGCAATGATAGCGGCTTTGTGATCTTTCATTCATGTTTCAATTATCGACTTTAGTAGTGAAGTGACATAAAATGTTTCTTGTCACAGTGTAGCATTTCACATATGTACTGTTGATTTGGTGGGAGGAGTTATCTATCGGCTTGACCCTTTAAAAATTTTTGGATACATGTGGGCATATATAAGCATACATATATATAAGTATCAAAAAATATATACAGGTAGTGGATAAAGTTGCTTGACTAAAATGTTTTTAATCTTTTCTAGCTATCCGCCGGAGGGGGAGACGGAGCTTGGTGTTACTATGGTAACCGGCTTCCTCGTGCGATGACGTCATCTGGAGAGCGACTCCGGACCAGCGTGCGCACAGCTCTTACCTCCGTCGGAAGCTTAGACAATTGTATTGGGTATATAAGGTAAGCAAGTATTTTGTATTGCTCTTATATTTGTTTTGTATCTTGATAAAGAGACTCTGCGTGGTCTCGAAACATCGATTCCATTAAACGACTATTTGAAAAGTCCTGGAGTGACCTGCATGGTGTTGTACTCTATAATGAGCACAACCATAAGGATACATGTATATATATATATAAATAATATATGTACTGTATAGTATGTAACAGAGGGTCTAATTCAGAGACCAATGCTCTGAAAGTGCGCTGGCTCTGAATCAGGGCTTTTTTTTTCATTTTGGTGCAGCCTCTTGGCAGCTCGCATAGCTGTGGGTGACCACCCACATCTATTGAGATCGGCCAGGATGTTGGTCAATGGTCAACAACGGGCTTGTGACGAGACCCTTGTGGTAGGGTCTCATTGTCGCAAGCCCAAGAGCTTCCTGCTCTAATAGAGCAGGAAGCTCTCCCACTGACATCACTGGTGATGTCAGTGGGGCCGCCCACAAATGGCAGGTGTTTGCTTGGGAATGCCTCTGTTTGTGAAGCCAACCCCCCGCCATACCTACAAAGCGGGGCGAGCTGTCGATCAACATCGACAGCCACCCCTTTTGTAGTGAGCCACGAAGCGAGTGCTTTTTGTGCTCACTCCGGGGCTCACGCGTGTGCACTGGCACTCCATCGACCCGCTTGCAAGCAGTATGCGCTTGCGAGCAGGACTGAATCAGGCCCAGAGTGGTTTATCTATTTTATAAACTGTCCCTTTTTGTAACAAATAGTTTTACATGGAGATAATGTATTGTGGGGTTTACAAGATACAAAATAGAAGATAAGAATATTTCAGAATAGACTGTTTAATTTTTTTTGAATGAATAAACATTTAACTGGATAACAGTGTAACTAAATAACACAGATAAATGTTTAGAATAGGATGATTAAACAGTTAAATATTAATGACTACTATAACTTTAAGAGTGATTAATTTTGGAAAGAAAGCATGTGTTGAAAAGTTAATTGTACTGGCAGGAAGTGCTAAATGCTTCTTCAGGGTCAAAGCTGACATGTTCATCCACTACACCTGATTCAGTACAGTACGGAAATGTGAATATGCACGCAATCTGACGATTATTTCACACTGCGCATGCATACACATCACAGGGGCATGAATAAATTATCCACTGCAATCCAATATGCAGGGTGAGGTCTCATAGCGTGCGTGATTGTTAGCAAATTCTGAGTAATGTCAGGGCTTGTGCAAGTGTGCATGGGGCTCCGATGGTACTCATTTGTACTGATGGTTTTGCTATTCTGCTAACATTATGGATTTGTATAAGGTAAAGTGGGTGTCCTTATATTGTTTGCACTGTGATCGCAGTGGATTAGTTTGCTATCACAGTTCGACTACATGCATTTGCAGTATTGTGATCCATAGTAAATTAGGCCTACTTTGTTGTACTGAATTCTGAAATGGCTGCTCAAGAAAGTCATGTTCATTGTGCAAGACAATCTTTGGTGATGATTGATTTCTGGTTCATTGAGCTATATAGTAATTTTGATTTTTCTTTCTGAATTTTCTGTAAAAATGTGCATTTTTGTCAGTGAGACACTGAATTTCTGTGTGAAGTGTCTCTGTGAGAAATGTTATTGTTTACCTGTGTTTGTAATGGAGTTTTGATGACAGTGAAAAATAGATTAGGCATGAGGTGTGCATGCGATCATTGGGAAATAATGCACAGTCATGTGATCTCGTGTGTACAGTTATGTTGGTATTTATCTATTTTTTCACACCAATACATATTGTAACATGGAGCGTTGAAATGAGGACTCTAGACAGGCAAGTACTCAGTGAACCAGTGTCTTTTTAATTGCAGCAACACTGCACCTAAGCATATGTGAGCATAGGCCTTGAAACACTTAGGCACATAACTGAAAATAAGCAAATAAACATAAAGTAAATGTCCCTGGACTCCTTGTGCTTAACTATCAGAAGTTGCAATCACTGTTGACCTTCCAGGTCCTGTCACTCTAATCCTAACCACCACCCCTGGCCTATCTTGCCAGATTGTCTGGCATCAGGAGCAAGGAGCATCAGGGGTGTGGGAGTTTTAAACCTTTCCTGTGCTCCAGTGATTATTTCAGCTGGGTCTGTGTAAATGTGAAAACCTAGAATTCCACACCTCCACTACTAATGTAGAACCCACAGGTTTCATTCCAGCCTCCCTTCGAGGGAGCTGATTCCACCAGAATGTGTGCAATTCCAGTTGAGAGACAACCCCTCTCACCACACATCCTAACTTTCACTTTTCCAAGCTTGGGAAAGCGCATGTATTCCTTAGTGATGGCCGACATACTTCAGCTTTTTCAAACTTCCAAGACAATGCGTCCGCATTTCTATGTTGAGCTCCCGGCTGATGCTATAAGACAAACTTGCACTGCTGGATGGTCAAGAACGAGCATGTCACTTTAAGGTTACCTTCTTTGTTGAGGTGCATTATCCGTGACCAAGATAAATTCTCTTCCCAGGAGATAATACTTCAGAGCTACTACTGCCCATTTTATCATAAAGCATTCTAGCTCAACTATGGCATATCTTATCTCTCATGGTAAAAACTTTCTACTTAATTAGATGTTTGGCTTTTCTTCACCAGCAAAGGACTGTTACAAAACAGCTCCTAAGTCTATCATGGAGGTGGTGGTTTGCAGGAAAAAGAGTTTCCAGAAATCCAGTGCCTGTAGAATCTGTTTGGAACAAAGGGCCATCCTCATATCTTCCCAGGCTGCTTCATGTGTTTTGGCCTAGATAATTCTTTCTGGTTGAGCCTTCTTAAGGGTCTCAGTCAGAGGTAAAGCTCTGGATGCTAAATTTGTAATGAAATGGCAGTAATAGCCTAGCAGCCCAAGGAAAGCACACATTTATTTCTTGGTGGAGGTTCTTGGCCAGGACTGAATCACCTTCAATTTCCACAGTTGGGGTTTCACTTGCCCATTGCCAATCACATACCTGAGGTAATTGGCCTCTGAAAGTCCAATGGTACACTTGGCTGGATTAGCCGTAAATCTATGCTGTCATAAGCTGTTTAGCACTTCTTGGACTCTGAGCAATTTTCTGCATAGATGAAAATGTTGTCTAGATAGGCTTTAGCATATCCCTGCTGTGGCCTCAGCAGGCAATCCATGGCATTCTGAAATGATGCTGCTGCCCCATGAAGGCCAGAAAGGAACATTTTATATTGAAACCGGCCATCAGGGGACGAGAATGAAGTCTCCTCCTTGACTCTCTTAGGGGGATTTGCCAATATCCCATTGTGAGGTCCAGGGTTGTAAGATACTGACTACTCGCCAAATTTTCTACTAATTCATCCAATCCTGGTAGCGGGTATGTATAAAACTGGAAACCTGATTCAGCCACCTAAAGTCATTGCAAAAGTGTATGGCTCCTGATGGCTTGGGGACCAACACAATAGGACTGGACCAGTTATGTTGGACTCCTCAATGACCCCAAGTTGGAGCATCTCTTTCACCTCTTGCTGGACTGCTTGCCACCACACCTCAGGGCTGCGATATGTTTGCTGCTTTACATTCACTCCTTCAGGTGTATTTATCTCATGCTCTACTAAAGAAGTGTGCCCTGGCAGGTAAGAAAACACATCCTGATTATTGCAAACTAAGGCTTCCACTTCTTTTCACTATTCTGCTGATAAGATATCTGCCAGCAGAACTTCTGTAGGGGCAAGTGAACTAGAGAGGCCCCAAGGAACCTGAGGGGTGGTGGTTTCCAGCACATCCATGAAAACATCTGTATTGGGTATGACACCTCTGCCTGGCCATAACCAGTCATAGTGTTGCAGATTTCTTTTTACTGATATTAATTGCACAGAGGTTCTCTCTCCAAAGAGGTCTGACCATGCTTTTCCACTCTTCTTCCTTTTTGGAGGTAGGGCCATGGAGACTTTACATTGGCATTTTCTCTGTGGTTCCTTTAAGAGCTATACAAATCCTGGGGAATTGCATCCCAATATGATAGGATAGGAAAGCTTAGGACAAACCACAGTGACCATCTCATAAGTGCACCCCTTTATGGTGAGGCGCACTCTGGAAAAGTTTTCTGTGGATCCATGAATGCAGAGTACTTTAACTAACCCTTGCACCTTTTCCACTGCCCTGGGCAGGAAAGCCTCTTAGATCAGTGTTAGTTCACTTCAAGTGTCTATAATAGCTGTGAGTTTAGCAACACAGTTCCCCAAAATAACGGGAGTCTGGAATCCAGGGGTACCATCATGCAAAAAGCGGGGTATGTAGCACCCATACTAACAACCCCAGACTCCATAGGCATTGTTTTCCTTGGACAGTCCCACCTTACATGACCTGGCTCTCCACGCTCTTACAGACAAATCTCAGGAGCGCAACTCCAAATCATTAATATATCAATGCAATAAAATTTTGCAATCAATAGAGGTTTTTAGCATAATCATGGCCAAGGTTATGGGCCTACCCACCATATCCAGGTGCACCTGAGATTTGTCTGTTTCTGTGCCTGCAATTAGTCTCATCAGGTAGCACCTCCCATTATATATGTATTCAGGTTGTGCAGTCCAGAAATCTTTCCCATAGACTCCATTTAATGTGCTTTATTGCACTTCTGAGGGAAAGGAGACACTCTCAGTCTGGATTAGCACCCTTCCTTATTTGTTTAAAAGCATGGAGACTGGTAATGTATATGCACACTGGTATTATGCACAATTTTAGGTAAGTCCTTCAAGTTATATACTGTAGTGCAACTTTGGTTCATTTTTGGGGCTTGGGTCCCCCTGGATTGCATTGGTTGATCTGTTTCAGGGTACTGCATTATAACATATTTTCCTTTATAACACATTTTAACCCTTCACTGTGTGTTTAATATATATGTACTTCACTTTTTTATTTTCATTCTTTATATGCAGCTGTAGCTGCTCTTAACTATCTCTTTACATTGCACTTTTCTTACAATGGCGGTGCCCTGGGGCAGCTTGGCTGGGCCAGTTTTGGGGGGTCCTGCACTCTGGACTTGAACCATAGTATGTTAGGGACCTACCCTAAAGAGGTTACCTGGATATTGTGGGTAGGCCCATAACCTTTTCAATGATTATGCTAAAAATCTCTATTGATTGCAACATTTTATTGCTTTTATATATTAATGATTTGGAGTTGTGCACCTGAGATTTGTCTGTTTCTGTGCCTGTAATTAGTCTCATCAGGTAGCACTTCCCATTATATATATATATATATATATATATATATATATATTCAGGTTGTGCAGTCCAGAAATCTTTCCCATATTCTCCACACTCTTAGCAAACAACCATGGTATCTCCAGATGTGTTTAATTGATGAGGGTTGACACAGGCCAATCATTACAGGTTGCTCATTCCCTGGTCTCTTTTCTGGCATTTCTGTCATATTTCCTGCAGTCTCTTACAGCTCCAACACTGTAAAAGATTCCTCTACATTTTGAGGATCAGCATGAATGACCCAGTGCTGCATATTCCGCTCTAGGCTTCTTTTCTACTTGACAACAACCAATGTCTCTACCATATGAGTAGCAGTGCGGTCTTCTGGCTGGAGCAAACTCCACCCTTGTCTGGCAAGTTCTGCCACCTGCTTCCGAATAGGGACCCCTGGAAATAGGGCCCATTCATGGAAGCATTGCACCTTCCCAGAAGGAGTGAGACCTGACCTGGCCAGAATGGCACTTTAGACTAGGTCATATTTCTCTGCATCAGCATAGAACAAATCATCATAGGCTTTCTGAGCCTCAAAAGTGAGATAGTGGGAACGTCTAGCAGCCCAAGTATCTGCTGGTCACTATAAATGCTGTGTGACTCTTACATATATCAGAAAATATGCCTCTGGGTCATCTGAGGCAGACATTTTTTTATATGCCCTGCATTTGTTGTGCCCACTGACTGGGTCAGTAGTTGAAACATTTGTTTCTCTGTATATTGATGAGAAGCCAACAAATTAGCTATAGTATGAAAATCTTCCTCCATTTTTACAGTGGGAAGGGTAAGTAGGAACTTAGGGGATTTTAGATAAAAGCAACTACAAGCCAGATAACACATGTAAATAAATCTCTTTCTCTCAGCAAAGCAGTAGTTAAACAGAACACAGGAGAACATTTTTATATGACTGAGCACTGCAGTATGTGTGCTTTGCTCTACTCAATCAACAGGTGAAGTTATTTACACAGCTTGAATACTAGCAGGTGAATACATTAATCAGCATTTTAAGCACCTCAGTGAAAAAAAAAGAAAAGCAACTTTTTTCTTTTTCCATTTAACACACAAAAACAGCTTTTGCATGGTGCATAGCAGGTTACACAATGTCGTTATTATAACTGCATTTTTCTGGTTCAGCAACCATACTAACATATACCAAACGCCCTGTCAGATCTTTTTCTATACCTTAGGCATCTAGTAATTGTGCTGCAATACAGCAGTGCAAAGTCCCTGTACAAGCCACCATATGTAACATGGGGTGTTGAAATGAGGACTCCACAAGATGGTACTCGGTGAAGCAGTGTCTTTTTAATGTCAGCAAACACTGCACCTTAGCATACATGAGCATAGGCCTGGATACACATAGGCAAATAAAATAAAATAAGCAAATAAGTGTAAAGTAAATGTCCCAGCATTCCTTGTGCTTTATAGTCAGCAGTTACAATCTCTGTGGACCTTCCAGGTCCTGGCACCCTAATACTAACGTGCACTACTTAATTCCGTCTATTCCTAATGGGAAAACCAAAAAAAGATCCACAGAAAAAAGATCCCAGGACGCCACGTCCTAAACCCTCCCAAACAAATCTTCGCTCATATCTTTCTATATCCCAGTCTGCCGACTCTTCTACATTGCCTTTGGAACAGATCCCAACAACCCTGTACACGATGGCTCAATCACCCCCAGCCAGTGACTTACAATTTCAGATGTCACAATTACGAGGTGAAATTACAGAAGTCCTGACTCATGTCAGATCACTCCCCTCCAAACAGGACATTCAGGCGCTAGAGTCCAGAATTCAGGACTCATTCCAAACCCAAATTGCCGTAGTACAGGAAGATGTCAAACAACTAGGATCTCGAGTTGTGATCCTCGAAGAGGAGAAAGATGCTGTTAATGACCAACTTTCCCATATTCATACCTTGATCTCCCAACAGTCCTCGTCCATGCAACTTCTCCAATCTAAACTCGATGACCTTGACAACAGAGGGCGCAGAAATAATATACGGATCAGGGGTCTTCCAGAAGATGTTCCACCATCTGGCCTGCTCGATGCCTTGAACAAAATCTTTGGTGAATTACTTAACCTGGACCCTAGTGAATCTATTGAGTTTGACCGGGCACATAGAGCACTGCATCCTAGGGGTCTGGCGTCCGACTATACGAGAGATGTTATATGTAGACTTCATTATTTTGCACAGAAAGAGGATATACTTCGCAAAGTCCGTACACTAGAAGGAGTGGAGTTCAATGGTATGACCCTGCAGATATTTCGAGACCTTTCTTGGCGTACTCTCCAACAACGTCGATTGGTGAAGCCCTGACAGAATCTCTTCACAAACATGATCTTAAATACAGATGGGGCTTTCCTTTCTCTCTCCAAGTATCTCATGCTGGCAAGTCTGTGTCTCTCCAAACGCCTTTAGATTTACCGGATTTCTGCTCTTCTTTGGGTATAGATCCTGTTGCTCTCCCGGTTTCGCAAGCCTTTCTGTCACCATCTCCTACTACTCAAGGTCAGCCAAAACAAGATCAATGGCGTACAGTGCAGAAACATCAGAAGAAAGCCAAAGGCAATAATTCTACAACCAACACTGATCCCACCTGAAGTTGGACAATTAAACTATTATGCTCTAACCGTTTACTCTTGTATTTCTAATGTTGACTATCTGTATACTCGTGTTTCATTGTTTCTCCTTCCATGAAAGATATTAGGAATTGGTTTTCCCTCCCTATATTTTTCCCTTTACTGGAAATTTTCACTGAATGTTTTTTATTTTTATATATTGTCGGAATGTTATATATCACTTAAGTCTCTAATTTAATGCATTTAGGATGTTTTGGGTCACTACCCTCCCCTGTGTGCCCCCTGCCGCTAAATTTTTTCCTGTGACATGGGAACCCTGGTGGTCCCTCTTTTGTCCGGTAGCGTTTTTTTGAGACTTTTTCTTGCCATATTGTGTATGTATGTGATTGATCTACAAATCTATTATTGTTTTTCCCCCCCTTCTTTTTATGTTTCTTTTCTTTTTTGTTTTTTTAATTTTCATTTTTTGCTGTGATTATTGTTTTTGCTGCTTCTAACCAAGTCCCTTCTGATGCTCAATTTGCGCCCTAGTCTTTCTCCCTCATGGCTGCCCCATTCCGTATAGTATCCATTAACGCAAGAGGGTTGAATGTACCTGAGAAACGAGCCCAAGCCTTACGATCCTTCCATTCTGAGGGTGCGGATGTGGTTCTCGTACAGGAGACCCACTTTCACCACTCTTCTACTCCTATGAAGCTAAGTAATTACTGGTACCCTACAGCATTTTACTCAAATTTCTCTTTATCTAAGTCTAAAGGTGTCGCCATTTTGTTTGCAAGACATCTGACAATTGTGGACAGGAGGTACACAGCCTCGAGGAGGGGAGGGGTTTATTGGTCAAATGTTCCATTTTCAATCATCTATTTACTTTTGTCAATATTTACGCCCCTAATCATAGTCAGCCTTCCTTCCTCGAGAGGGTTCTGGACAGGGTGGATGAGCTTCAGCAGGGCACTCTGATAGTCGGGGGTGACTTCAACTGGACCCTTGATCCCTCTCAAGATACCTCAACGGGCTCCTCCTCCATCCCACAAAGATCGTTGAGAAAGGTAAGGCGCTTGCTACATGCTCACCAGTTGTCTGATATCTGGAGATTGTTTCACCCTTCTGACAGAGACTACTCTCATTATTCTAGCTGCCACCGATCCTACTCTAGAATTGACTATATATTCATTGGCCACCATCACCTCCATCTCGTACAGGCTTCCTCGATAGGCGTAACTACATGGTCAGATCATGCCCCTATTACTGTTGACCTTTCTCTCGCCCCCTCTAGTCCTCTCTTTAGAACATGGCATTTCAATGAATCATTGCCTACTGACGATTATTGTAGAATGCAGCTTTTAGAGACTCTAGATGCCTATATCGACTGTAATGATAACCCTGATACCTCAAATCTTACCATATGGGAGGCGCATAAATGTGTCCTTAGGGGAAAATGCATCCAACTAGGCTCTTTTTTAAAGAAACAACGTCTTGGCCAAATAGATTCCCTTTTACAGAAAATTCATAAATTGGAATCTCTTCATAAATCCTCTCTATCCCCTCATGTTCTAATAGAATTAACTCAAACTCGCTCTGCCCTAAACAAACTTTTATTGGAAAAAGTTAGATACTCCTTTCGGAAATGTAGGAGTCAATATTTTCACTGGGGTAATAAACCCGGGAAAATGTTGGCGCGTGCTCTCAGAACCCAAAGGGTGTGCTCTTTTATCTCCTCGATTAAAGATAGAGGGGGGCAGACCCTTCATGACACCACTTCAATTGCAGAAGCCTTCTGTTCGTATTATTCTTCGCTTTATAACTTACCAGTTTCCGCGGCTTTCCCCAATGTGGGCGGGAAACACCGAGCTATCGACACTTATCTCTCCAGATTTAGTTTTCCCAAACTTGACACCTTGGTCAGAGATGAATTAGAAACGCCCTTCTCCTTACAGGAATTGGAAGAAGTCATCAAGTCTACCCCTTCTGGTAAGAGCCCTGGCCCTGATGGCTTTACCATTAATTGCTATAAGGCCTTCCGGGACAAACTAGCCCCCATCCTCCTGAAAGCTTTTAACAATATCTCCGATACCTCACCCTTCTCTAAACAATCCATGGAAGCCCATATCACAGTAATCCCTAAAGAGGGTAAGGACCCTTCTCTCTGTCCCAGTTATCGTCCAATTTCCCTTCTGAACATCGATGTCAAACTATTCGCAAAGCTTTTCGCAAACAGACTAAAACACTCCCTGCCTTCCCTCATTCATAGCGATCAGGTGGGGTTTGTCCCGGGACGTGAGGCCAGAGATAACACCTCCAAGCTTATAGCTCTTATCCACCATATTTCCTCTACTGATACCCCAGCCATTTTATTATCTACCGACGCCGAGAAGGCGTTCGATCGCGTCGATTGGGACTTTATGACTGGAGTTTTGAGACAATTGGTACTGGGACCTGTTTGTCTTCAATGTATCCTTGCCTTATATAGGTCTCCATCTGCGAGAATTAGAATTAACGGCTCCCTTTCAAATTCTTTCCCCATAACAAATGGAACGAGACAGGGCTGCCCATTATCTCCTATGATTTTTGTTCTTTGTATGGAGGCCCTGGCACGTTCCATTCGCCTAAACCCTGACATATCGGGTTTCAAAGTGGGTAAGGAGGAATATAAACTAGCTTTATTTGCCGACGACTTATTGGCCACAATCACGAACCCTATAATTTCACTTCCGAATTTAGTAGAAGAGTTTAAGTCCTTTGGGGACCTTTCTAACTTTAAAATCAACTACTCAAAGTCTGTTGCATTAAATATCACTGCTCCCTCCCAGATGGTAGCTGGTCTCAAATCATCATTCCCCTTCGCTTGGCATACCACCCATTTAAAATATATCGGGGTTACTTTAACTAGAAACCTTACCCACCTATTTGAATCAATTTTGTCCCTCTATTGGCCAAACTCCGCTCTGATTTGCAGCTGTGGAAGACTAAATCCTTTTCGTGGTTTGGAAGATTAGGCGTGTTAAAGATGAACTTCTTACCTAGGATCCTATATCTCCTAAAGACTCTCCCAATCAAATTGTCACCTAAGTGGTTATTAGATGTCCAAACTCTAATTAGAGACTTCATTTGGAAGGGAAATAGACCCCGTTTGAGGTTGGATCTTATGTCCCGGCACAAGAATAGAGGCCGTATTTCCCTTCCAAATATTAAAAGATACCATCAAGCATGCCTCTTACACCGCATTTTGGATTGGACTAGATCTGACTCCCCTAAACAATGGATATACATAGAGCAACAAGCACTTGAGATCCCCTTGTCGATAGTTCCGTGGCTTCCCGCTCTCCCCAATCTCGCGCACCCCACTATTGGCCCAACGTTGTCCTGTTGGAGGTTCATGAGGAGATCCCCATCGGTGTCCGCTCCTAATTCCCCTCTGACAGCGTTCCTCTTTAATGATAGTTTCCCTCCAGGGACGGACCATATTAACTTCCAGTCTTGGTTGCGGGCTGGTCTTTTCAGGGTTGGGCAGTTGGTTAGTGTTGATGGTGTGCTATCTTTTGAGGGGGTATGTGAGAGATGGAGGTTGCGGGCTAGTGAGTATTGGCGTTATTACCAGGTTCAAGATTTTTTACGCTCCTTGGGGACACCCCAGAACTTGAATAGGATTTATACTCCTTTTGAACAGCTATGCGTAAATCCCTCCCCCCCCACTCATACTATTTAATTGCTCTATAGCTCTCTTTCTACAGATGCTGGCATCTCTCTCCCTAGCTTTACTGAGCGGTGGAACCATGACCTTGGTTCCAGTCTGGATGAAATTCAATGGAGAAAGATATTTGCTCTAGCACACGCTTGCTCCAAGAGTACCTCTGTTGTTGAGACCCAGTATAAGCTCATCTCGAGATGGTACAGATGCCCAGATACTCTTTCTAAAATGGGGATTGGGGTGCCCAATGTATGTTGGCGCTGCTTAAATTCCCAGGGTAACCCTTTTCATATCTGGTGGCAATGCCCACTCCTTCAGCCCTCTTGGTCAGAAGTTATTCGCCTTTCAACCATAATTCTGGCTGAGCCTGTTCCCACGGATCCCCTGTTTTGGTTATTCCATCTGTCGTCCGGGACCCTCTCGAGGTATAAAAGGTCTTTATTATGTAATTTGAATAATGCAGCAAAGGCTGTTATCCCAGTGAGATGGCGCTCCTCCTCTCCTCCTGTGGTGACTGACTGGTTCACAAGAATAGATTTATATATGGAGATGGATGACTTGATGACTTCCGCAGATGGCGATTATGAATCCTTTAGGGATACCTGGTCTCGCTGGATGAGTTTTAAGGATTCTGTATCTTATAAAACCATTCTCTCTAGCCGATCTACACTCGTGTAAGGTATACCTATTTCCCTCCCTGGACCCATTGTGACCCAGTGGAGCTGCTATATATATTTATATATATTAGTATATATTAATATTAAATTTCCCGTGGCTTTGTTTTTGATCTATATTCTAATTATGCAGCAATTCTCTCTCTTTCCCCTCTCCACCCCTCATTATTTTGTCTCTTCCCTAACTGTTTGTTGTTGTTTTTGTTTTGCTTTTTTATTATTTTGATTATAAAGGTTCTTTATATTCTGATTAGGAAATTTTATGTTTTTTTTTTTCTTGGATCTGATCGAGGCCTAATTTTTGCAGAGTCACTTTGTAATATCGATTTTGAAATGGTTCTCTTTCTGTAATAATCTGCTACTATTTTCTAATAAAAATAATTTGCTATAAACAACCAACATTTATTTAGAATAAAGCATATTATTAATTTTCCATGTATGGCATCATTTGTAATTTCGCCACTTTAAGCGCCGACATTTTGGTTCTACTAGAGAATATTTCTCAAGACAGGCATGATTAGCAATGTTAATGCTTAATGTTTTAATTGTCCCTTGTGTGTAATTACAGTGGAGCCTATTAGTCTTCATCATGATATTGTTTTCATTTCATTTTCAGATGTTTTGTTTCAGTTTTTAAGCATTAACATTGCTAAAGTGATTTGGTTGTTGGGCTTCCACAAAACAAGCTACCAATGTGCATAAAGTGGCTAACAGTGTTGCTAATTATGTCTACAGTTTGAAGAAGTTACTTTCATTCTCATCCTTACGCTCACCCTCATCAGTATTAATATCATCATCATCATACAATATTTGCTCATCCCCACTAGAATCCACCATTACAGAAGTCTCTGTACTTTGTTGTAATTGGTGGCAAATGACTTCCTTATAGAATGTGTAGTTCAATTTTATGAACATCAGAGTTTGCAAATCTTTTAGAAGTTGCCTCCTACACCAATCGCTTCCAAGTACACACTGGAGGGCGGGGGCAGCATAAGTAAAGCAAAATCAGCAAAATCAAGCAAAATCAGTTTGTACTAAGGGCTCCAAATTGCCTTTATTTCCTTCCAGTATTCAAAGGGACCATGTGACATGCTAATTTGTACAATGTCTTTTAAATAATTAATAATAATTAATAATAATTAATAATTTCCTGGCAGCAGCATTTGCAGAGAAACTGAAGCAGGTGCTATCATCATGTCATGTTCCACCTGAGCTGACAACTTGCTTGCAAGGAGCTCTTTAGACATTATGTAGGAATTAAACCTGGGATCAATCAAGTTTTGTCAAAATGTAGAGATTCAATTGTAAGATGTTGCAAACCCATTAGTCCTGGTGAAGGGAATAAAGAACTTGATCTGCAACATACTTAGCAGAATCATTTTGTTTCATCTTTGCCTTCAGCTACTTTTCCAGTAGTTAAGGAACCAAGTGTCGGAGCTCACTTCATTGATTACAATTTCAAATGGTTTCAGTATCTTGCATAAAATGGAGAGTATTCTCCACTGTGCTGGAATAAGGTACATTCCCTCTCCTCTCCCTTTGTCATGACTTTAAGTGTAGGTTTGGATGGATTTTTGCTGTTCCTCAAGTTGCTGAACAATATAAAAGGTGACTGATGTAATCATTTACATGTGGCTCTTGAATGCCAAAAATGACCAGAAATGTATGGGCCACAGACATCATGTCCTGCATACACCTGTTATTAAAAAAAAATAATAATTTGGAACCACCAAATTTATTGTGTGGGCAAAACTTGAGATGTGTTTAAATTCACCCAGTTGCAATCCCCATAAAATGTTACTTTTATGTTATTTGAAACAACAAATCCTCATGAGAGTCTTAGAAGAATAAGCCATTTTTTTCACATCCCTGAGCTTCTCCAATTGGTTGTCATCAGTATGTCTTTTAGTGAAGAAGGTGAATAAAGAGAGTAGCCTGCCTCTGAATGAGCTGGTATTGTGTGTTAGATACGGCTGCTCTCACAGTCATGCAATCTTTTGTTTGACCAGTACCGCTTGTCCACATATCAGTAGTTAATTGGCAAGATGGCAATTTGTATGCCAATAATATATATTTTTTAATTTCCCACTACAGGCAAGAAATTGCTCTTCTGGTAAAATGGAATTGAGATGGAATTTAATATCAAGGATACAGAATATTAATTAACTGTTTAAAACTGGTTGAACTGATGGCATATATTGAATGTAGATCTAATGCTATCATACTCATAATGCCTACAGTGATCTATTTTGCAACAGGATGGCTGCTTTCATGCTTGTTTCCACTTGTAAATGATTATTTCACTGTCAATTGTTGTTTGAAACTACTAGTTTTCTTGGTTCCCTTATGTGATGAAGATTCATCCCCAGCAACAGACCTAGTGCACAATAATTACTATAGGGAATCCGGGATAGGGGAGGAGTCAGATATCCTTCACAAATTGGATGTAGTAGGACTACCTTTGATTATTAATAAGGAAATTTATGGTTAAGGATTTGGCGGTGGAGATTGCATGTGCTGAGATTTATCCCTTGTGCTGCTAGCTGATCCTGTACTGCTTGTTATTATTTTACAATATTTTTTAGATTTTCCCAAATAATTTGCATGAACTCACTGCAAATGATGTAACAGGGAGGGATTCCAGGAAGGCTACCATCACTATCTATACTTACTTTTACCTCACAAATGGTACAGATGGCTTGACAAATGTCAGCATTTGGGTAAAAATAATTCTACATGAAAGAGGTGACTTTTTTACCCTTATGCCCAGGAATGACATATGTATTTGTGCAATTTTTTTTATTTAACTGGGAAAAAACTCTAAACAAAGAGTTTTTTTTGGGGTGTAGCAGCCTCTAAACATTAGAGGATTTTTTGTACAGATACACAATATATTTGTGTGTCCTGATGATGCGTGTTTGACCCAGAACTGTTGTAGTAAATCACCAGCTATTACTTTGCCTTACCAGTCCTGGAGTGCCGCCTACTTCTTATGAGATATATATATATATATATATATATATAAAATTAATTTTTATATGGTGCAAGGGGTATATGTACAATGGGTGCAGAGTGTGCAGTGCATATGGGCCCCAGGTCCAGTGGGGGCCTGCACCACACACCCAGCACCCATATTATCTAACACTTACCTCTCCAATGTCCCACGTTGGGTCTCTCAAATACAGGAAAATGGCTGCTGCAGCCATTTTTCTGGCATTTTGCTAATGTGCTGTGAGGAAATTGCTGGGAAACTAGCAGCCGCACCATTCCCCGGCAATCTGCACATCTGCAGTAGACTCTAGACACAGTCTAGTGCCAAGAGTCCACTAATTCTGTGGTGGACAGCCAGCTGCATCAGATGGCTGCCGGCTGCCAGATTGAGAGGAGGGGCAAATGATTGGGGATGCACAAGGGCCCTTTCCTCTGTAAAGTTGCCCCTGTATGGCACCACAAGTGTTCCACAGTGCCTTACAAAGTTCATAAACAAAAAAGTGACTTACAGTACTATACAAAACAATGCAGGACAAGGACATGGATTATACACATGGCTACATTGGTGACTATAACATGCAAATAAGCAACAGAGCATTAGCAACCACATGTTAAGGGCCCTAGTGGGGAGCAAGAAGTAGATGAAAATAAAGAAAGGAGAAGCAAAAGAGGGTAGAGGGACCTGGTTGCAAGAGCTTACATTCTAAAGGGGACAGGCAGACAAACAGACATGACACAGATAGGGTAGACAAGGAGAAATGAGCATGTAACAGCAAGTAAGGATGAGAGCTGGAAGGCTTTGATAAAGTAGTGGGTCTTGAGAGCCCATTTGAAGGATTGTAGAGATGTGGAGAGTCTGATGGGGAGAGGGAGAGCATTCCAAAGGTGGGGAGCAGCACAGGCAAAATCTTGGAGGTGGGAGTAGAAGGAAAAAATCAGTTGGCATGAGAGGTGGCATGCATTTGTTGAACAAAGAGGGCAGACAAAACAGTGAATGGAGATGAGGTCAGATATGTAAATGGGATAGGAATGGGTGAGGGCTTTGTTAGCAAGTGTGAGAATCTTGAATTAGGTTCTGAAGGGGAAGGTGACTCACTGGAGGGCTTTTAGGAGAGGGGAGGAAGATGTAGAGCATTTGGAGAGAATGATGAGATGAGTGGCAGCATTGAGGATAGACTGGAAAGGAGATGAGAGATAGGAGTTGAGGAGGCCAGATAGGAGGAGGTTACAGTAGTCTAATCTGGAGATGACCAGTGAGTGTATTAGGGTCTTAGTAGCATACTGGGTGAGAAAGGGTCTGATTCTGGAATTTTTTTTTTTTGATGGAAATGACAGGACTGTTAGTGGTTCTGGATATATGGTTTGAAGGAGATGGAGAGTCCAGGATAACTCCAAGACTGCACACTTTGGGGCTAGAGGAGATATTTGAGCCAACAATTGATAAAGAAAAGAGGGAAGTGAGGTTATGTGAGAGGGTGGGAAGATGATCAGCTCAGTCTTAGACATATTAAGTTTAAGAAATCACTGGGAAATCCATGAAGATATAGCAGAGAGACAGTTGGATATATGAGTTAGGGCAGAGGGAGAAAGGTCAGGGGAGGAAAGGTAGATCTGAGTATCATGAGCATATAGATGATAATGGAGGTCAATAGAGCTGATGAGTTCACCTAGAGAGGACGTATAGAGGGAGAAAAAGTATGGTCTAAAAAAAGAAGCTTAGGGAACACCTACTGTAAGAGGATGTAGTGGGGAAGAGGAGTCATGAGAGGAGTCAGAGAAGGATCAGTCAGAGAGGTAGGAAGACAGCCATGAGAGGGTGGTGTCATGTAGACCAAGGGAGTGAAGGATTTGCAACAGGAGATGGTGGTTCATGGTGTTGAAAGCAGCAGAGAGGTCAAGGAGAATGAACAGAGAGTAGTGGAACTTGGATTTGGCAGCAAGGAGGTCACTGCTGACTTTTGTGAGGGCAGTTTCAGTGAAGTGGAGAGAACAGAAGCCAGGCTGAAAAGGGTCAAGGATGGAGTGGGAGGAAAGAAAGGTGGTAAGACAGTTGTATACAATACGCTCAAGGAGTTTGGAGGCAAAAGGGAGGAGGGAGATAGGTCAGTAGTTGGTAAGAGTGTTAGGATCAAGGGTAGGTTTTTAAGGAAATGGTGGTACATGGGCATTTTTGAATGCAGAACGGACAGTGCCAGATGAGAGAGAGAGATTGAGGGGGTGGGCAAGATGAGAATAAGGAGAGAGGTAGCAGAGGAGATGTGAAATGTTAGGGCCAAGGGGGAGGTGGAAGGGGGGGAGGACCAGATGAGGGCCATAACTCCCTCTCTAGATACAGAGGAGAAGGATGTCAGAGTAGGTAAAATGGAACTGGAGTAGTGATCCGGGAAAGGAAGGGGTGGAGTGCTTGGGGACTAGTGGGATATGATGTCCTGACATATGGAGTGAATTTTAGATGAAAAGTAAGTAGCAAAGTCAAGGGTATATAGATAAAGGAGAGAAGGTGAGGAGGGGATGGACATAGGAGGGAGTTGAAGGTAGTGAAGAGATACTGGGGATTTGGGGAATGGCAGGAGGTGTGGTGCTTGAAATATGACTGATTAGGGAGGAAAAGGATAGCACTGTAGGATGAGAACATAAATTTGATATGGAGAAAATTTGACTAAGAGCATGATTTTTTCCACTGTTAGTGAACACATTTGCAGGTACAGTATCTGGTGCATTTGGAATGCCAGGGTTTAGGTGTGGATCTGCGAAGGTGAGTAGTGATTGATGGAGCAAAAGAGTCAAGATTAGAAGTAAAGGAGGCATTGTAAAGGGAAGCAGCTTGTTCAGGGAAAAAGAGAGAGAGGATACAGGAGAGAAGCATGTCAAGCAGGGAAGAAAAATAAATGGTGTTGATAGCCTCAATGTTACACTTAGTTTTGGTGGCCTTAGGAGGAAGAGGAGGGGAAGGAGAGAGGAATAAGTTAAAAGAGAGAAGGTGATGGTTAGAGAGGGGGAATGGGGAGTTGGAGTAATCAGAAATATCAAAACAGTGAGTGAAGACTAGTTCAAGTGCTTGCCCACTCACATTAGTGGTTGAGTAGGTCCATTGGTAGAGACCTATTGAAGATGTGAGGGTAAGGAGTTTGGAAGCAGAGAATTCAGTTGGGATATCAACTGGAATATTGTAGTAACCTAGGATAATGCAGGGAAGGTCTGAGGAGAGAAAGTGAGGGAGCCAGGAGGCAAAGTTGTCAAGGAATTTGGAGGGAGGGCCAGGGGGACAGTAAATGACAGCTACTCACAGGTGTACTGGTTGGAAGAGGCATATAGCATAAACCTCAAATGTAGAGAATGTAATGGATGGTTCAGAGGGTATGATTTGGTAGGAGTAACCAGGGGATAAAAAGACCCCAACACCACCACTATGTCAACCCCTGGGTCAAGGAGTGTGAGAGAAGGTGAGGCTCCAAGAGGAGAGAGCTGCAAGAGTAGTTGTGTCAGAGGGTGAAATTCAGGTTTCTGTAATTGCTAGGAGGTGCAAGTTGTTGTAGATGAAAAGGTCATGGGTGTGAACCAGTTTATTACAAACCGATCTGGCATTCCAGAGGGCATAGGAGAAGGGGACAGTATTTGTCGAGGAGATGTGAATGAGAGTATGAGAATTACTGTAATGAGTATGTGATATTAATATTGGGGACCGAGATGAATAGAAAGGAGAGATTGTGCAGGCACCAGTGCTGGGAAAGGACACTATAGGTGGTGGGTAGGGAGAGAGTTTAATGAGATGTGGATGGAGGTGGGATGAGGTGAATTGGAGAGAAGTGTTAAAGGGGGGATTAGCAGTGGGGAAGTAGGACCATGGTTGGGTAGAAGAAAACAAAAGTGTAGTAGTGGGAGAGGAGAGGGAGGAAGAAAGGAGACAGAGGAGGGGAGATAAGACAAGGAGTAGGTGAAGGAGACAAGGGGGGAAGGGTAGAGGTGGAAAATGGGGCAGAGCAGAGGATTAGGTAGAGTGAAGGGGGAAGTGGAATAATATCAGGTCATGGTGTGGCTGAGGGGAATAGGAGGAAGACAACTGGAAGAAAGAATAAAGTATGAATGTGAGTGAAAATGCAGGAGATATGCAGAAAAGCAAGTGAGAATACAGTGGTAAAAAGCTGTCTGCACAATCACAAAAGATTATTATGGGGAGTAAAAGTGGAGATTTATTGGGTGGAGAATGTTATAGTAAATTGTGTTAGAAGACAGATGACATGAGGCAAGGAAAAGGACTAAGGTAATAAGACATTATTTCTAGAAGGAAAACTGAAGTTAGCACAGAATACAGTATGCTTTGAGGTATTTGTGAAATCCAAGACCTAGCACAAATATTAGCAAGCAAAGTGTTAAGTTCTTACAATGAGCAAACAGAGGGCATGATTCAGACCCGCTCAAGAGCGGGTCGATGGTCCATCACTGCACATGCGCAAGACCCGGCCAGCGATGGGCGCTCCGTTGCTATGGGTCTCGCACCAAATGGGAGCAGCTGTCGATTTTGATTGACAGCTCGCCCCATTTTGGAGGCAGGCAGGGGGGGTGGCTACACAAAAAGAGGTGTTCCCAAAGGAACACCTGCCGTTTGTGGGAGGCACCACTGACATCACTCTCTGGGGCTTGCGACGGACAAGACCCTACCACAAGGGTCTCGTCGCAAGCCGCGATGGTTGTGACCATCACCTGGCCACTCGCAAAAGCTGTTACTCACTGGTCTCTCAAGACTGGATACATTGGAGTATGAGATCTCATACTCCAATTTATCCAGTCTTAAGAGATCAGCGATTAAATATGCTTAAAAACAATAAAGAGATCATTATCTGCCCTGTCGATAAAGGCGGGGGTATGGTTGTGATGAACAAGACTGACTACATTGGAGAGATACATAGACAGCTGTCAGATGGCTCATGTTATAAGGAATTGAGATTTGACCCTACCAGCTCCTTTAAGAGAGAGATTGATTCCATCATCTCCATGGGTGTCACAAATGGTTGGTTGGATGAGAATTCCGTTAAGTTTTTGACACAAGAGTTTCCTGTCATTCCATTATTGTATATTTTGCCTAAAATACACAAATCATTGGAGAAACCCCCGGGAAGGCCAATCATTTCCTCCTGGGGTTCATTGTGTCAAACCCTTTCTCAGTTTGTTGACTATTTTCTCCAGCCAATCGTTTGTGCAATCCCCTCTATATTAAAGGATACGACCAATTTCCTCCTTAAACTCCAGGAATTTGGCCCCCCTACATCGGAATGCATTCTGGTGACCCTCAACATCGTGAGTCTTTATACTAATATTGACCATGATGAGGGGATGGCAGCCATTAAAAAAGCTTTCATTAATAGCACTAATTACGTTGGTCCACCATGTGAATTTTTACTCTTTCTTATTAATGTTATCTTACACAAAAACTATTTTCTGTTTGAAAACTCTTTTTACTTGCAGCTATGAGGGACAGCCATGGTGTCAAATATGGCCCCATGCAACGCAAATCTATACATGCATAGTTATGAGCAGGTTAACATTTTGACCAATATGTCGTTCTCCAAACATATTTTGCGCTTTACACGAGGTTAATTGATGATATCTTGTTGATATGGACCGGTGGAATGAGTATCTTGAATCAGTTTGTGGAGTTTTTGAATAACTTAACCAGTTCCATTAGAGTGACATGTTCTAGCAGCCCCCATTTTTAACAGTTTTTTGATGTAGCTTTATCAATTGATCACAACAAATTTGTGACAAATATTTATAAGAAATCTACTGATTTGAACACTATGCTAATGGCAGATAGCTTCCATCCCAGACCACTCAAAAAAGGCTTGCCGATTTCCCAATTACTGAGGGTAACCAGGATTACTTCTGAAACCAAAGATTTACCCCAGACGCTTAACAAAATGGGAATGGATTGAACGGTGATATGATCGAAAAGAGGTTGATGAGGCCGTTGAAAAATGTTTGTTGTTGGATAGGATCAATCTACTCAGGTCAGACAAAGGACCAAAGGTGAAAATCTTGAGAGACTGATTTTTCTTACCACTTTTTCTATTTCCTCTGATAAGTTGAGGAAATCTATACTCAAACATTGGCATATCATTAGCTTGGACCCCATTCTCAAGAACACATGCCAAAATAACCCATTGTTTGCTTACAAATGTAGCAATAATTTAAAAGACCTGGAGACCAATGCTGACATCCGCCCGGGCTCAGGAGCAGATAATTGGCTCACGCCAAACCATGGGGCATTTCGATGCAGTGGATGTGTAAACTGTAAATTTATCATTACAGGGGATGTATTTGTTCAACCTAAGAGTGGTCAAAAATATCATCTCCTTCAACGGATGGATTGTGAAAGTCGTTTCATTGTTTATGCCATCTTTTGCTCCTGTCCGATGGTATATATAGAAAAAATGACAATGATGCTTAAGGAACGCATAGGTATGCATAGGTCTTTGATCAAAAAGGTATATACATCATTGGACTTAAATACGCCACCAGTGGCCAGACATTTTGTTGATCATGAACATGGGATGGGTGATTTCCATTTCATGCCTCTGCACCAAATCAAACACCTTAGGAGGGGAGGTGACCGGGGTAAAAAAACTCCTGCAGATGGAATGTGAATTAATTTATCAGTTGAACACACTACGACCAATGGGTCTTAATGATGAAGTATCGTTTAATGTCTTTATATGATCTAATAGAAAAAAAATTGGGGGGGGACTGCTGAGCATTGTCTATTAGGCAGAAAGATTTAATCCCTTTTGTGTGAAACAATAGATATGTTTAAGATACATAAGATTTTCTTAATTTTCTATAATTTTTTCTTTTTTTTCTATATGTATTATGAGTCAGGTGTTTATGTGGGTTTTTTTTTCTTTGTATATTTTTGATTGATATTATTATTTGCAATAGGATTCGGATGTGTCATCTGAATTGCAGGTACACAGGCGCCTGTCAGGCAGGATTTTGATTGAAAGAGCACCGGGATTATATACAAGGGTTACCTATGTAACCAATTAAGTGTTGATATCACATCCCCGTATAACATGTGACTGAGTGGTGTCATGTGTATCCAGCATTTGAGTAAGCCTACACTTGTTATGCAGTGACGTCAAGTGTGGTTTGCCACCGAGAAATGCACTGGCATTGGTCCCTTTGCAGTGCTCTTTCCGGGTGAGGTGTCATTGTTGTTGTTTGGCCATGTGATAACAGGAGCATGTGTCACATCCCGTGATGCCGCTTCTGTTTGGAGAGGACTAGCGTGTAGCTGAGTTCCCCGGCAGCAGGTGAGTTCCATCCACGCTTGTCTGATTTGGCACCTGTTTACCCTATTTATATACCATGCTAAATAGTATTTTTATGCTCATGATGAAGGTGGTTGCACTACCAAAATGGCCATCAGGCATAGGACCTTCCATAACGCATGTAGTCACCAGGCTTTGCTAAGTATTTATTATGTACTACAGCTGTGGCATGCATTTTCTAGTCACCCGATTGAACATGGCTACATCAGTAATATAAATTATTCTTTATCAATGAAGTTTGTTTGGTGTGCTGACCTCGTTTATTGATTCTTGCCAAGGATCAATACCACAATTTATTTATATATATATATATATATATATATATATATATATATATATATGTATATTGGTATTCTGCAGTGATAGAGAAAAAAGCTGCAGATTCAGCAACAAAAAACTAAACCAATTCAGAACAACACACATGGACAGTACCCATTGTTTGCACTGCAGTGTGTGTGTGCAGTCAGTGTGACAAAGAGGATGCCTGCAGTCATCCGTTTCACTAGGCACCTACACCAGCTAAATAACTATTTGCATGCCTACCTACTCTTCCTAGTCCTAATAGTAGCCTAATGGCACCATGATGGCATATTTTTACAATACAGAGCTTCACGCCACAGTCCCACTCCCTAAAGGATTAAATACAGCAAGGATTGCTACAGTGCTTGTGGAATTTTTCAATTTTTCCAATTTTTCCATTCCAGGATCTAGTAAATCAAGTTGATTTTTACCTATATTTTTTCATATCTGTGTCGACACATATTAATAGCTTTGACCACATAGGTGTTGTCAATTATTCTGTTCTATATTGTTAATTTAATTGTTAATTTTATATATATATATATATATATACATATATATATATATATATATATATATATATATATATATATATATATATATATATATTAGGGGTGTGCACCGGCCACTTTTCGTGTTTTGTGTTTTGGATCTGGATCTTTCTTCATGTTTTGGATCTGGATTGGTTTTGCCAAAACCACCCTTCCGTGTTTTGGGTCCTGGGTTTTGTGTTTTGGATCTGTATTTTTTTTTAAAAAAAGCATAAAAACAGCTAAAATCACAGAATTTGTGGGTTTTTCTGCTCCTATTCAATTAATAACCTCAATAACCTTCATTACCACTAATTTCAAGTCTATTCTGAACACCTCACACCTCACAATATTGTTTTTATGGCCAAAAGGTTGCACCGAGGTAGCTGGATGACTATGCTAAGAGATACGAGTGGGCGGCACAAACACGTGGCCCATCTAGGAGTGACACTGCAGTGGCAGACAGGATGGCAGTTTGAAAAACTAGGCCCAAACAGTACATACTGCAAAGAAAAAAAAGATGTGCAAGATGGAATTGTCCTTGGGCCCTCCCACCCACCCTTATGGTTGTATAAATAGGACATGCACACTTTAACAAACCAATCATTTCAGCGCCAGAGTCTGCCACATGACTGTGGCTGAAATGATTGGTTCGTTTGGGCCCCCACAAAACAAGCTGGCAATTAATGTGTCCCTGCACAAACTGGCTCTACAGAGGCAAGATGTCGTCCTCATCCACCGATTCCTTGGAGAAAACAGGAAAAAGGGATTTTGGTGTCCCTGGACTGCTTACAGTCTTACCCAAAGTTTCTGAACTTGACAGTAACTTTTTATGAATGCACTACAGGTGACGTATAAGGGAGGATGTTCCTAGGTGGTTAACGTCCCTACCCCTACTTATTTCACATTTACATATGGTACATATGGCAAGACAGTTGTTGTCCAGATTTGGATAGAAATATTGCCAGACCAAAGAGGTGGAATGTTTGGTCTTCTGCCCAGGCATGACCGTGATGGGCTTTTTCATCCCATGGACAACAACTGTCTCCCCCGGAGCCTGATTTAAACAAACCACATCACCATCAGAATCCTCCTCGCCAACTTCCTCCTCAGCGCCAGCTACACCAGTATCCTCATCCTGTTGTACTTCAACAGTGACATCTTCAATTTGCATTTCAGCAAGTGGACTGTGGGTGGTCCTTTCAGCACTTGCAGGGGGCGTGAAAATGGTGGAAAGAGCCAACTCTTCCCATCCAGTGCTGGGAAGGTCAGGCATCGCAACCGCCACCACATATGGACTCTCCTTGGGGATTTGTGATATCTTCTTAGAACGCACAGTTCTTTGCTGTGCTTTTGCCAGCTTAACTCGTTTGATCTTTTTAGTGGGAGGAGGGCTTCCATCATCATGTGAAGCTGAACCACTAGTCATGAACATACTAGTCATACTACTATGACACACACTAGTCATAGGGAAAGACCTTAGCCGTTCCTTGCCACTCCATGTCATAAATGGCATATTGGCAAGTTTACGTTTCTCTTCAGATGATTTAAATGTTTTTTTAGGGTCATTTTCCTTAACCTTGTCATTTGGGATTGTATGTGCCCTCTACTATGACATTGGGCTTCGGCCTTGGCAGATGACGTTGATGGCATGTTATCGTCTATGTCATGACTAGTGGCAGCAGCTTCAGCACTAGGAGGAAGTGGTTCTTAATCTTTCCCTATTTTATTTTTATCTGAGAAAGTTTGGTCCTCCATTTATGTTATATTGATTTGATATATACGTGCGGGTAAGGCGCACACAAACAGAGAAAATATTTTTGTATTTTTGCTGGAGAGTAGTGCACTTTGCGGGTTACACCACCTTTTAAGAAATGAGCTAGCCGGCTCTTTACTTATGGGACACAGGCGCACGCTTGGCGCTGCTCCATTGTTGATGCACGTGCAGCCACAGTGCACACAATTCTCAAACAAAGAAAATATTTTTTTATTTGGTTTGGAGTGTACTTTGGGGGTTACAGCACCCTTTAACGGTCAAGCCAGCCAGCCCTATACTTATGACACAGGCGCACGCTTGGCACTACTTTGTTGATGCACGTGCGGCTGCTGCGCACACAATTCACAAACACAGAGAATATTTTTTTATTTGGTTTGGAGTGTACTTTGGGGGTTACAGCACCCTTTAACGGTCAAGCCAGCCGGCCCTATACTTATGACACAGGCGCACGCTTGGCACTACTTTATTGATGCACGTGCGGCTGCTGCGCACACAATTCACAAACACAGAGAATATTTTTTTATTTGGTTTGGAGTGTACTTTGGGGGTTACAGCACCCTTTAACGGTCAAGCCAGCCGGCCCTTTACTTATGACACAGGCGCATGCTTGGCACTACTTTGTTGATGCACGTGCGGCTACTGCGCACACAATTCACAAACACAGAAAATATGTTTTTATTTGGTTTGGAGTGTACTTTGGGGGTTACAGCACCCTTTAACGGTCAAGCCAGCCGGCCCTTTACTTATGAAACAGGCGCATGCTTGGCACTACTTTGTTGATGCACGTGCGGCTACTGCGCACACAATTCACAAACACAGAAAATATTTTTTTATTTGGTTTGGAGTGTACTTTGGGGGTTACAGCACCCTTTAACGGTCAAGCCAGCCGGCCCTTTACTTATGACACAGGCGCACGCTTGGCACTACTTTGTTGATGCACGTGCGGCTACTGCACACACAATTCACAAACACAGAAAATATTTTTTTATTAGGTTTGGACTGGAGTGTACTTTGGGGGTTACAGCACCCTTTAACGGTCAAGCCAGCCGGCCCTTTACTTATGACACAGGCGCACGCTTGGCACTACTTTGTTGATGCACGTGCGTCTACTGCGCACACAATTCACAAACACAGAAAATATTTTTTTATTTGGTTTGGAGTGTACTTTGGGGGTTACAGCACCCTTTAACGGTCATGCCAGCCGGCCCTTTGCTTATGACACAGGCGCACGTTTGGCACTACTTTGTTGATGCACTTGCGGCTACTGTGCACACAATTCACAAACACAGAAAAAATATTTTTTTTAGCACTTGGAGGGAGCACCCCTGACGGACAGAGCACCCCCTGGACAACACTACAGCACCCCTTTAGGACTAGGACACTGCACAGGACTTTGGAGTGGACACAGCCCCTATGGACAACTGACTGCACAACACAGTCCTGCCAGCCCCTATGGACTTTGAAGTAGTGGACACAGACCCTATTAACAACAGCAGCACAGCACAACACAGCCAGCCCCTATGGACTTTGAAGTAGTGGACACAGCCCCTATGGACAACAGCAGCACAGCGCAGCACAGCACAGCACAGCACAGCACAACACTACTCTGCACTACACTACACAGCCCAGCCAGCCCTAACTCCAACCCTCCTTCTTCACTGTCCACAGCCGAGTGAGAAAATGGCGCCTACGCGGTACCTTATATAGGATCCAAAACCCGCGAGACCCGGAAGGCGGGATGATGACGTTTTGCCTCTATTTCAGATCCGAGTCAGGCGGGAAAAGTCGAGCCTGACTCGGATCGGCCTCGGATCGGGGGGGCTCGGGGGGGTTAGGATTTCAGAAATCCGAACCCGCTCACCCCTAATATATATATATATATATATATATATATATACGTCATAGTGTTTTATTTATTTGTCTGATATAAAGTATCGTTAATATATTCGTGGCATTCTGAGGTTATTTTCTGCCATTGCAAGGATTGATAAGCGCAACCAAAATTCTGTTTTTTAGTTCTTTTTTCTCTTTTTATGAGACTATAGTGAGTCTACACAACTCACTAATTGGCTGCTGCTACTAGTAATATAATTTGAATTGATTAGCGCCTAAATACAGGTTACTTACTTTTCTTGTAGTAAAAATGATTAGTTAGCACATAAAAAAGAATAATTAATTAATTCCTAAGATTTATTCTAATTCAATCCTGAAAATACATGTATAACAGTGCTAACATACTGTAGTTCTGATCATGTTCTGCCATAGTGTATAGCTCAGTAACCTCAACAAGATGTACACTAAACAGATGTATGATATTTAGCACTCCATGGAAGCATCATAGACTAAAGGGGTGGGAAGCAATGCCATCTTAAATCTCCAAATGCATACAAAAAATAAATGCAGGGATTTTTAAGAATTCAATCCACTACTATGATGAAGAATATGCCAGATTTTTCTTGTCATCCTTAAGGATTGTTCCATAACTTGTTAGAAATTTCCCCGTCATCTTGCTGAGGATGTATATTAAATCTGTGTAAAGAGTATGAATGTCTGATGGTGATTGGAGACAGCACTGTTAGCTGATTCAGCAAGAGTACTGGGGGTCTGGGCTGGAAGTTGGAAACAGTGAGATAGTATTCACAGCGGAGAGTAATTGTGTCTGGGCTGCTGACTGCTGATGCATTGATTAACAGAACAGACCTGATGCTAAGATTACGCAGGTGAGTAGAACAGGAACAGAAGTGAAGTGCAGGTGGTGAACCTAACAGGAACAGAGCTGCAAAGCTGTTGATACCTAACAGGTGAAATGAACAGGAACAGAACTGCAGGGCTGGTGATACTTAGGCTTACCATACTATCCGTTTAAATCAGAACACTCATAAAATATACAGGTTCTGTGGCTGACTAAAACCAGGTGAAATGCAGGCTTGAGATCAGCCAGCATTAGAACCTGTGCAATAAATAAGTGTCCCAGTTTAAAAGGATTGTATGGTAAGCCTAGAGCAGAACTGCAGATGCAGCCAGGAGCCAGGTAACATTCACAGAAGTGATGTTGTTCTGGCAAAGGTCAGAACGCAGGATCTGACATAATTAATGTGCCCTTCAACCCTATAGGCTGTACATGTAAAGTGAACTGAACTGTGGACCTAAATGATTAAAAAATATATCACATGACATTGCCAAGATGGTTGTGCTCATGATGAGGTGGCATGGAAAAGGGCAGTGCAGAAACGCTACCCAAATCGCAAACTGAAGGCGACTCACAACAGAGAGTGCTTGCAGTGATCCGTCAGGTTTATGATGGCAGTAAAGTGGTAGCAACATGTTCAGGCACTTGAGTCTGTCAGGTTGATGTTTTCATTTGATTGGCTCCTGTTTTGTCTATCATACTTTAAGACTAGAGAATGGCCCACTCAGTAATTAACTAGAGCAAAACAGGGGATTATCTTCATCAGACAACAATTGGCCATGCCAACTATAGGCAAAACATGCTTCTCTCCAGAAGTGGTCCTGGTCTGTGCATGGACTGGACCACAAGAGCAAACACTGGTTTCCACTATTTGGAGTTGTGGTACTTTTATACACCTACAGTATGTTCTTTATAATACTCTCCTCTATTTTCACAGGTGGACTCTAATAAGAGACCCTGACAGTGTAAAACCTGCTTGGGTTTGCACCAACTGGACAGTTACAGTATTTCAGTCATTCCCCTACAGTAGATCCATGTAACTAATCACTTTCATATCAAGGGCAAATTACCCTGTGTTGTTTCAGTAACCTGTTCACTGCTGTCTGGGAACACCAGGGGGCAGTAGAAAAATGTCAATCTTACCTCACCTTGATTTCTTTATTAACCATTCTGCATATGTTTATATTTGACAATTTACTGAAAGGCATAATTGATCTGCTGGAAGTAGAAACTATAGAAAAGAAAAAAATCTCAGCTACACTCAATTATATCTGCTATGGTAAATCTGGAACTTCAGCTATGGTTTAAACCATGTTTCACACTGAACTCCTTTGAACTATGATTTAAGCAGTTTAACTTTTTGTTACATTATTTTCACTATTCACTCATGTTTTAACAGTATTTTCTTCTCTTTAAAGTACATTTATTTAGCTCTATATTTCTGTGCTGTAGACTACTGAAACATTGAATGCATTTGCTGAATTCATTGACTTTGGATTCTAATGCATATATCTATGTCTGATGATTTTCTGACAGGCATGATTGATCTGCTTAAATCAGAGAGCATTGGGTTAAAAACCTCATTAACATTTTATTCACTTTGTTTTACCTTTATACTTTTGCTGTGCTTTTGTTCCACATTCAACGAACTTGACCTATGATTTAAGCAAATGAACATTGTATCATATCAATTTTATTATCTCCTCAGTTTTGATATATTATTTCCTTTGGTTTGAAACAACTATATCTACACCTGCATATATTTTGTATGGCTAGAGGCTATCACTGGAATACTAAGTATTTTGAATTTCTTTGACTGTGAATATAACATTTGAAACCATGCAGTATTCAGCCTAATATAACTGACATTATGCAAAAATATCCAACCTGGAATTTGTTGATAAGATATTTTTTTCTCTTTATGTATGTAATTACCATTACAGATAACTATACCAAGATATCCACTAGTTGCAATTACATTTAAGTACTTTATTCAAATATATAAAACAATTATTTTTTAGATAAGTTCACATACGTGCTATAATATTGACATAAAAAGTACAGGTCTATTCTATTTCAACAGAATACTATTAGGAGATCAGTTCCCTGGTCACAATACAATCTGGCTATACTAGTGAATTTTCCAAAAACTTTTTATCTTATCAACACTCAATTAAATATTACATTTTCCTTATTATTATATTTTCTTCTAGTCAAATGTATAGCCATGTTTTTTTTAGACATAACTATTAAAAGTTATATTATTAATTTGCTTTTAATAGTTCAGCACAAAGGAGTCTTTTTTCTATTTCTTCTTTGGAATGATGTAAACAATCCATAAGATACCGCAATTGTGCCATGTGATTATAATTAACTACAGTATATTGGAGAAATTTGTGCCACTATTGTCTATAGGTTGATATAGCATGGCTATTTGTGGCCTTCCACCTCCCGCTGGGAAGTGTTGAAATTTAGAAAAAATCATTTGTGCTTCCCTATGTGTCAGTATAATAGGTAAGTAATGTATCATGTTAGATTTTTATCTTTCCATATTCACTCCATTTTTCACATTTTAGAATTTATTCTTATGTGGCTCCAGTCCTGCATAATTAATAAATGACTGAATTAATCACAATAATCCCACCTCTATCCATAGACTAAAATTTTAGCAAAACTGTAAATGTACAAATTCAGTTCAAAATGGAAGTCAGTTGTAATGCAAATGTGGTCTCGCTCCACTCTGTCACATTGCTGGGGTTTGCAAATTCGGTTCAGGACACTTAGGAGTAGCCTTGTGGATAGAAGAATAACAGAAGCTTGAGGCCTTGATAAAGTTCTCTTTCATTTTAGACCAGTTAAACTAATGGCCAGGGCCAGTGCTTGGTTTCGCAGCACCCAGCACTGTCTTATGCTACACTATCGCCACTGCCCTCTACTGAAGTTGGCCAGGTTGCTGTCCTGGCACTCTTGTGTGGCTGCAGGCACAGAAATGGCCTAGAGCCAGCCATGCCAATGGCTTTATTGATGTAATGAATACAGTCTGATGAAAACTTGCAATATAGTGCCAGAAGCACAATGGTTTTAGTCTAATGAATACTGGGGATAAAGTGGAGTAGAATGTAGAGGATTCCTCCAGCAAATAGCAAGACACCTACTGGAATAAGTGCAAATCACAGATCAGCCCAGGAGGTAGATACTTGAGATGAATGCTGACTGAATAAGCTGCAGGTTGCACAAGTATACACATGTAGTTGGCAAAGTATATTGCATTTTGGAAATACAGATGGCTGGTAACTGCAGACAGATACTGTTGCACTTTGGAAATACAGATGGTTGGTAATTGCAGACAGATACTGATTCTCTTTGGAAATGCATTTAGTTAGAAACTGCAGACAGATACAGTTGAACTTTGTAAATGCAGATACTTGTTAACTGCAGACAGATACAGTTGCAATTAGGAAGTACAGATGGTTGGTAACTGCAGACAGATACTTTTCCACTTTGGAAATACAGATGGTTGGTAACTGCAGATACTGTTGCACTTTGACAATACAGACAGTTGGTAACTGCAGACAGATACTGATGCACTTTGGAAATGCAGATACTTGGTAACTGCAGACAGATATTGATGCACTTTGGAAATACAGATGGTTGGTAACTGCAGATACTGTTTCACTTTGGAAATGCAAATAGTAACTGCAGATATATACTGTTTAACTTTGGAAATGCAGATGGTTGGTAACTGCAGACAGATACTTTTGCACTTTGGAAATCAGATGGTTGGTAACTGCAGATATTGTTGCAATTTGAAAATATAGATGGTTGGTAACTGAAGATACTGTTGCACTTTGGAAATTCAGATAGTTAGTAACTGCAGATAGATACTGTTTAACTTTGGAAATGCAGATGGTTGGTAACTGCATGCAGATACTAATGCACTTTAGAAGAGCAGATCGTAAACTGGAACTGAATACCACAGCCAAGAGCCAGACTACCACTCTTAGGAGGAAAAGTGTTATTCTGGCAATGAGAATGAGAGGTTTAAGTAGGGTGCTCCCAGTGATTATTGGTCAGACAGGTCATGCAAGCATTGCTGTAGGAATCTGGTAGATTAATGTAGTCACAAGAACAAATCCAAGCTGGCAGTGCTGTTCCATGGTGGGTACTACCAGAGGAGATTTGTCAGAACCACATGGAGATATAGCTGGCCAAAATCTCAGGAATGCCAGTCATGAACAGGGGGGTATGAATGGCACCGCCCAACATGGTAATGTGGATAAGACCCAGATACATGACACACTGCAATTTTTCTCATTTCCAATTAATAACACTATTGAAATGTACAAGATTAAACAAAACAGGTTATATATGTTAAGTTTTAAAATAAAATATTACTTAATCAAATATGTGAGTTTGACTATACCCTCTTTATTACATATTGCAAAAGCTATATCCTAAAACTTAAAGTAAAAACTTAAAAGGCTATAAGAGCATATTGGTCATAAAATATATTTTTACAGTATATCACTAATCATACACCATATGGAATTTCAATAAGAAAATGAAACATTGTTATGATCCATTGCAGTACCACTCTCCTACCAGTGGTACTGCTCTTCCCTGTGGTGCCTGAGGAGCATGGCCTCTGTGATTCTGCAGTCTGGAGTAATTGCCTAAAAGCTGTGGCTGCACCTGTGACTTGATCATTTAAACCAGCTCCACAGAGCCCTTGCCAGAGCATCAAGTCAATCCCAACCTGCTATATCCCAGTGTTCCTGTGTGCTGCACTTAACTGATTTATGGACATTATGATACTGTGAAGATATCCCAGTGCCTCATGTATGCTGTGCTTCACTGATTGATGGACTTAATGCAACAGTGAGCTATCTGCTATGCTCCAGTTTCTACCTGTTTATTAGCCTGCTTAAAACTGCATCACCTTGCGCTACCCTGTATGTGTTCAATAAAGCATTCAGTTCACTTTATTTTGTGGTGCTTTCAGCATTAGACACACACACAGGAATTTTGCTGTGAAACATGACACACATGGTGCATTATTCTATGTATATTTTGAGATTTAAGAGATTATGAGTTATGCCTGTTAACACAAATGCACTGGGGGCTTAATGTTAGTAACTTACAGGGGTAACTTCCTGAAGTAAATACACATTATTTATGTACATGAAATAAGCATCAAAAATAAAGGAAAAACATACAAGTCAGAACTATAATGAACTGCTAAGGAGGAAGCGGTCAATTGACAATATCTATATAAAATTGTATGTATTGTTGCACATGCACTATAAAACTCTTTTTACAATTTGTTGCTGCAGTTTAAATGTGTCATCTCAATTTTAGTAAATGTAAGCTTCTGAAACTCAGTTATAACTGAGAATAAACTGCTAGGATTCAATGTAGGCTATTAAAGTACATTGTGTATTTCAGGCTTTGATATAGATAAACATTCTGGGCCTGATTCAGAGCAGTTCGTAAGCGGCCGCTCGTTCGCTCCGAGCGATGTTTGCACATCTGCGCATGCATATGGGTCGTAATGCGCATGCGCCAACCAATCAGTGCGGTCGGAAATCGAGCGCTCGCAAAATAGCGAGTGCCTGCTAATTTGAGTGACAGGATGAGGCATTTGTGGGTGGTAACAGGGGAAGGTGCTTGAAAACAGGGAGTGGTGATCCGAACGCAGGCATGCCAAACGGTCAAAACGGGCGTTTTAAGGGTGTGCATAATTAACAAAGCAGCGTCATCGAGCACGTCATTTGGTTGTTTCTTAGCCTGAACTGTTTGCATGATTGCGGTAGGAAAATCCTACCACAAGCACTGCGAGCAGTTCAGTCACCTTTCGATGTACTCGATTAATCAAATAAATAGCGGAGATGACGTAGGATGCGAGCGACCAGGGGGCGTCTTTACAAAATAGCGAGCACATGTTTCGTTCGTTCGCTCAGACATAGAGGTGTCAACAGACCGCAATGAGCGAGCGCTCTATTTAAATATCCGGCCCCTTTTTCTGAACGAGCGAGTGCAAATAGCATCCGGCTCTGAATCAGGCCCTCTGTTTCAAGGTAATTTGAATTTAAGGTACACATTTTGTTTTATTTTTTTCACATTGAAAAATAGAAATTGTAAAGTAAAAGTGAATTACCATTAAAATATAATACATAAATAACATATGATAATGGCTTATATTAAGCAGAATAAAAAAAGTCTAAAAAGTTCAAACCAGGTACTACTGCACAGACAGTGTAATGGTTAGCATTACTGCCTCACAGCAATGAGGTCATGGGTTCAATTCCCACCATGGCCCTAACTGTGTGGAGTTTGTATATTCTCCCTGTGCTTGCGTGGGTTTCTTCCGGGTACTCCGGTTTCCTCCCACACTCCAAAAATATACTGGTAGGTTAATTGGTTCTCCACAAAAATTAACCTGTGTGTGCGCATGTGGTAGGGAATATAGAGTGTAAGCTCCACTGGGGCAGGGACTGATGTGAATGGCCAAATATTCTCTCTGTAAAGCGCTGCGGAATATGTGTGCGCTATATAAATAACTGGTAATAATAATAATAATAATAATACTCCTGGGTACTGGAGCATTTGTAGAAATTCTGTTTTTAAAGATCAAATAGATAGCTAAATGGAATGGTCTAAAACTCAAGGGAGATGTTGATGTAATGTATGTGACAGTGAATAAATGAACCTTTGTTGCAACCAATATATACTATTGAAAGTACAGTATCAATCATTTTTCTGATTCTCCAACAAAACAAGTGAAATAAAATAATTTCCCTTCACTTTTTCTTTTTAATCAATGCTATGTGCATGAACTTCACCTGAAAAACAGTTTCTAAGATTTCTTCAATCAGACATAAGAAAGAAGCAAATGAAGTTACAAGAGGTCAGTATAACAAAACTTCCCACTGGGGCACAAACACACACACAAAAAGTGATACAAAATATTATATGGCTAACATTGCAGACTATTATTATTCATGCCATCAGCATAGCTATGATTTAACCAACGCTTCCATATTAATCTTAGCTGTACATGCTGTGAGTTATAGACAAGGTGAAGATTTTATGTGTAATCTGTTTCTTTTTTTTAATTGGTTTAGAAAATAGAAGCAGTACTTAATTGATATGTTTATCTTTTGACTGTTCTTTTTCTTCCGTATGTTGATTAATAAAGTTCGAGCATGGAAATTCTTAGGTTATATTGTTTTATTAAAGAAAAAAAGGGGGAGACAGTGCTTAGGAACAACAGCTTTATAAAAGTTAAATTCCATGAGAGAGAAATAAACATATATATTTAATAAATAATATATATTAAAAATATATATAAAATATATTACAATAAATGACAGAAGTTAAAAAAGCATACTATATACAGTATAAACATTAATCTAGGTCTGTGTGATGAGGCTCCAGCTCACCATCTAGGTAAATGCTGTTAATCATATGCAGTGTTGCAATGATTAGCACTAGAGTCTTTATTGCAAAATGTCAAAGATGCATGTTCCTTTTAAGCAGAGCTGGCCCTAACCAATTAGGTGCCCTAGGCAAGATTTTGGCTGGTGCCCCCAGCAGATAATCACAGGCTCTCCCCTCACAGCACACTGCTATAACTAAAGAAAAAAGGGACAGGTGTTAGGGGAAATTTCCTTATACCCCCACCTCAGAAGGCATTCTATAGGGCACATTCTCCCCTCACAGCACTCCTCTGCCCTCACTGCACAGCACCCATCTCACAGCACAGCACAGATTACAGCACAGCACCCCTCACCCATCACAGCACACGTCACCCAATGCAGTACCCCTCACAGTACAGGTTACAGCACTCATCACCCAGCACAGTACCCCTCACAGCACCCATCACAGTACCCTTCACAGTATAGATTACAGCACAGCACCCCTCACCCAACACCTCTCACCCATCAGAGCTCCACTCACAGCACAAATTACAGCACAGCACCCCTCACCCAGTATAGCACCACTCTCCAAGCACAGCTAAGATTACAACGCCCATCACCCCTCACCAATACTGCTCTCTCAGCAGAGCAACCCTCTCCAAGTACAACATGCCTCACCCAGCACAGTACAGTTCACAGCACATCATCCATCACCTAACACCCCTCTCCCAGCACAGTACCCCTCACAGCACAGCTCCATCACCCCTCAGCCAGCACAGCACCCTCCACAGCACATATTACAGAATAGCACCTATCACCCCTCAGCCAGCACAGCACCCCTCACACAGCACAGTCAGCACTCATCACTCATAGTACAGGCTGGGAACCCATGTAGGCTGTTGTAGCACATAAGTAAAATGGTAGCCGATGATTGCAGCTTGTTGTTACCCCCTCCCTCTTTCTATCCTGGTGATCATCACCATACACACTGTGTTCCTTCTTAGCAAAGTATATGATGGATGTCCACCCAAGCTCATGCCCCCTGGGCCCTAACTCCCAATATGTCTCCCCCTCCCCCCATAGCAGTGTCACAAATGCCCTGAGCCCCCACTCACCATATGTATCTGCCTCCTACCCTCCCCCAATAGCAGGGTCATCAGCCCTGAGCTCCCACACCCCTTGTTTCTGCCCCCCCTCCCCCCATAAGTGTTATCAGTTCCCTGAGACCCCACTCCCATATATATCTGCCTCCCCCTCCCCCCATAGCAGTATCATTAGCTCCTTTAGCCCAACTCCCCATATGTCTTTTTCTCCCCCTCCCACAGCAGTGTCATCAGCCTCCACTCCCATATGTATCTGCCTTCCCTCATCCAGCTCCCTATTACCTTTTATTCTGTGTGGCTAGGGCAAGGTCCTGCAGCTCCAAGCATGTTGTATGGTTTCCTCTGCAGCTGCTCAGTGCAATCAGCACCTGAGCCAGCTCAAAGAAGAAAAATTCTACCACTGGCCCTAAGTTTGGGATGCCCCTAGGCATTTCAGGTGCCCCTAGGCATTTGCCTAAAATTCTTATGCCTAGGGGCAACCCTACTTTTAAGATATTTCACTGAAAATTTCAGAAATAAAATTTATTGCAAACAAATTAGTGGGTCAAGTGTAAATCAGTGTTAGTAAAGGAACATTCTTACCGAGTCTCTGGTGAGCTGTATATTCTATTCACGATAGGTACAGAAATTTGTTCACTTGCCAGGCTACCTATCTTCTTTCACTGTTGCATTTGATATTATTAATGCGAGAACACCAGCTTTCCAATCGCTGCACGGGTCAAAAAGTTAGTTCCATCTGAATCAACCTACACTGTCCAACTGGTCCTTCACTATGGATTGTCATTACTTCTAATCTCTGAAGCTTTAACAATTTCCTCCATTAATGCAAAAGGGCTAAACATTCCAGAGAAATTGTTCCCTGTGCTTTGTAGCGAGAAGTTTAATATTGTATTTGTACAAGAGACATACATTAAATGAGGGAATGACCCTTCATTCGAAAATTATTATTACCTATGTGGCAATGGCAACCTGGATGGGAAAACTAAAGTAATTGTAATTTTGTAATTGTAATTTTGTTTTCTAGATGTGTCCCTCTTATAGAGGTTACCACACATTGGCCCTCATTCAGAGCCGTACGCTCTGAGCAGAGCGCACGCTCTGAATGAGGGCCGCCCTCCATAAAAAAGGAGCGTCCTCCTGGACGCTCGTATAGCTGTGGGTCACCACCCACAGCCTATACGAGCGAGCAGTTTGATGGCCGTGATGGTCGTGACCATCGTGACCATCGAAACTGCGAGCCGGAGCCTGCGGTTGAGGTTTTCAACCGCAAGCCCCGGAGTGATTTTGGTCTATCAGAGCCAAAATCACTCCCACTGACATCACTAGTGATGTCAGTGGGCCGGCTTCTGACGGGAGGCGTTACCGTGGGAACGCCCCCATCAGGGAGGCACGCCCCCAGCACGCCCACCAAAGGGGGTGTGCTGTCAATCAACATCGACAGCACACCCCCTTTGATCAGACACAACAAGCGAAGGACTTTCCTTCGCTCGTCGCGTCTGGCGCATGCGCACGACGAAGCTCCCTCCGTCATGCGCATGCTCAGTGCAGACAATCGACCCACTTGCGAGCGGACAGCCGCTTGCGAGTGGGTCTGAATCAGGGCCATTGTGTTATTGAAGGTCAATCTTTAATTGTTATTTGGAAACTATTTCACCAAATGTATCCTTTTGTTAATGTTTATGGTCCAAATAAGAGTCATCCAGTCTTCTTTGCTGCTGCATAACAACATATTGAATCTGTGCAACAAGGAATTGTTGTTATTGGTGGAGACTTCAATTGGACAATTGATCCAGCTCTGGACACAGCCAGGTCAGTCTCAAATGTACCCCAAAAATATCTGAGTAAGGTATTTAAACTTTTTCATGATCATCAATTGTTGGAGATTGCAACAGCCTAAGATCAAAGATTTTACCTTTTTTTCTAATCAACATAATGTATATTCTCGCTTAGCCCGCTTTTTTATATCACACAGACACTTTTATTAAATCATGCATATGACCATTTGTTCAATTACATGTTCTGACCATGCCCCTACATATTTGCATATTCTTGTCCAGGAATCTAAACCTAAATACTGGTCTTGGGAACTGAATGAATATCTAAATCAGATTCCTGAATACAAATACATTATTCACAAATCTATTGAGAAGTATGTAACACATAATAATACCCCTGATATTGGCAAATGCTCCCTGTGGGTGGTTCATAAGAGTGTGGTCTGGAGGAGCTTATACAATAAGGTTCATTAGCAAAAAAAACAAAGAGAAGCTGAAAGAGCTCCTACATGAAACTTGTTTCCTAGAATTATCTAATAAATATTTTCTAGATGCCACTGTAGGCGTAGAGCTGACTCATGCTCAAATTGCCTTAAATAAGTTGCTATATGAAAATACCAAATTAGCCTTTTGGAAATGCCATTATAAGTACTTCCAATGGGGTAATAAGCCTAGTAGGCTACTCACACACTCCTTGGGGGAACAGAGGGCTTTGTTTCTAAGGTAAAAATCTCTCAAGGTGTCATCAGTTGTCTTACGGAAAAGATTGCTAATTCGTTTCAGAAATATTATTCTGGTCTTTACTCTCTCTCTGCTCCCACTTCATCAGATCAATTACAGTATCACTATGTTCTAAAAAGATAGCAAATTATTTAACCTACATTAATTACCCTAGAATTTCAGAAAAGGCTCTACACCTTTTGGAACAGCCAATTTAATTGGCAGAATTAGAAGCAGCAATTATATCTACTTCAGTTGGTAAGAGTCAAGGCCCTGATGGGTTTACCATCTCATATTCTAAATTGTTCCAAACCCATCTTTTTCCACTTCTACTCCAGGCATTCAATAATGTCAATGATGTGAGAATTTTTTCTTCCCAAATGTTCGAAACTCATGTCATTGTTCTCCCCAATGCAGGCAAGGACCCAACTCTGTGTTCAAGTTACCGGCCAATATTCTGGCTCAATTTTATGCGAAAGTGTTAGATAATCGCCTCAAACCCTTGTTTATCGCTTGATTCACACTGATCAAGTAGGGTTTGTTCCTGGCTGAGACGCAAAGGACAATATTCTGAAAATTATTTATTTAATTTTTAGGTCCATGTCATCTTGGATTCCCACAATCTTGCTGTCCCACATTGAACAGGCCTTTGGTAAGGTAGATTGGCAATTTATAGCAGGTATGCTCTGGCATATGGGCCTGGGTCCAATAAGCTCTACAAGAATTTTGGCATTATATAAAAATCCCAGTGCACTTGTCAAATTGAATGAGGTGTTATCTACATATTGTGAATGGAGGCCCTTGCTCGAGCAATATGTTGCCACTCAGACATTCGAGGTATGACATTGGGTACCACTGAATATAAATTAGCTTTTTGCAGATTATTTAGCAGAAATTGTTTGTAATCCAGTAGTCTTGTTACCAAATTTAACTAGAGAATTTCAGAAATTTTGCTCAAATATCAAAATCAATTAATCAAAGTATGTGGCCCTCAATTTGAATGTATCAGAGTCTATGGCTCAAGGTTTATAACTGATCTTCTTATTCAATTGGCACCCATAACAAATTCAATATCTGGGCATTCAGTTGACAAGAGATGTGCAGGGTTTATTCCAGGCCAATTTCACTTTTGTGTTACGTAAATAAGGTAAAGATCTTCAGGCATGTCAACCCAAAAATTATTAATGGAAAGGTAGAGTAATCATAATAAAGATGAATGTACTGCCAAGAATTCTATATTGTTTTCAAACTCTTTCTATTTGGATCCCTCCTTCCTTTTTTAGAGTACAGTACTTCAGAAATTGATGCGTGACTTTATTTGGTATGGTATGAAGCCTATATTTCCAACTCTGGAAATCCAATGATATTTTGAGGCTAAGATCCAAGTCAATCCCAGAGGAGTTCAACCCTACCCTGATTTAAGAGAGGAATTAGACCTCCCCAATCAGAATACTGGTCAAACATACAGCTTATGTCTTATGTAAGGAAGGTTAATAACAAAGGTATTTTGCTCAGAGATCTTACTTATTTTCAAACATTGTATTCTTCATAAGAGCCTCCTCGCCACTCCATTTCTGTCATTTATAAGATTAGGTGACCTGGATGCTGGTGGGCAGGCCCGTATCATTGGTCACTGATATGCCAACAACCTCTGAAATTATTTTTAATTACAAAATATATTTAAATTGGATAAGTGATGATTGCATAGTCCAACAGCAATTTCCTTTTTCTTTGTATACTATTTCATAATCTTAGTTGATAGCACCTTTCATTATTTGGGTGTGCAGCCTAAAGCCACTCCTCATACTCTGTCATGTGTATCTGTACACACATCTGAAGCCTGAGATTACTTCAGTCTAGATTGGCATCCCTCCCCCACCTCCCTCTATATGGTTTTAAGCAGGGAAACTAGCATCTGACTGCATTTTGTAACAGGCAAAATTAAAAGTAAGTCCTATCTATATGTATGTAGAGTCAGTTTATTTGGGGTGAGCTTTTGGACAAGGGGCACCCTGAGCTGTTCTGCCTGGGCTTTTCAGGGCATCACCACTTAATACACAAAGTCACTTTTTATATCACGTTTTATGTTTGTTTATTATTCATGTATTTCACATATTCTCTAGCTTTGTTACTATTTTAACACTCAATAACTACCTTCACACATTTGATACTTTCTAACACTTCACTATCACCTTTCTGTCATGTGATGCCCTGGGGGGAATCCTTGGCTGGGCTGGTTTTGGGGTGCCCTGCTCCCCAGATGTGAACCACAGAGTGTAAGGGACCTACTCGATGAGGTGACCTGGATGCTTGTGGGCAGGCCTGTATCATTGGCCACTGATATGCCAACCACCTCTAAAATTATATTTAATTACAAAATATATTTAACTTGGATAAGTAATGAGTGCATAGTGCATCAGCAATTTCCTTTTCTTTGCATAGTATTTCATAATCTCAGCTGCTAGAACCTTTCATAATTAGGGTGTGCAAGCTAGATATTGTTAGTGCTTTTGTCTTATTAATTAAGTTTTATTAATGCTTGGGGAACAGATCTAAACCCTCTAATAAATGAACTACAGGAAAAAAAATAAAAAAAAGTTTCCCTGCACACTGCAAAAAACCCAATAAATTGATAGGAGCAATCACTATATTGTATTGCTGTTCTGAGAGGCATGGATGGGACCAGTATATGGAGGGTACTGGTTCTTTTAGTGCTATTTGGAGGTTTCTGGTGTACCTCCTAGGTGAGTTGGCTCACAGCTTAAATATATTTATGCATATAATAACAGGTATTGAAAACTCTGATGTGCTAGTGTCACTCAACAGTGGGAATATGATATTTGATTACCTTGCCTTATGAGTCAAATAGTCAGTCACATATGTAGATGAGTCTTTCACATGCGGCAATAATCCATTACATGTAAAACAAAAGTAGTGCCACAAACATAGTGTAATATTTTCACAAAAATGTATTTCTCCCAATAAAATTGTGTATTTTTGGCAACATATACAATACACTAGTTCATATAACAATTAATAATAGGTGTGGAATTACCAGAAGTCCCACTAATAAGGGCCCATAGATGTAAATATGGAGGTTTCTGGACTACCTCTATACGGATCCCTATCGGGGTCCACTCTGGGCAGTTCCTTGTGGTAAGCAGTCCTGTCACACTTTGCCAATGCATTTTTTAAGTAGCTTCTCCCTTCCTTAATGCAGTGTGATAGGAACTCTTCTGTTGTGTCTTAAATACCCTGTGTATCATTCAATTCTGGGTCAAAGATCTAAACTGCAAAAACATTTTTTTATTTCCAGGTTACTGATAAACTACCTGGTCCATATATTAGATAAAAATTAATCAATATTTTAATCAATAAAATATATGTAAACTTTACAGTTTATAACAATTAATACAGAAACTGCTGGACCGGAAGTGCATCAATCTCACTTCCGGTATGCAGCACTTAAGTGACAGGCCTCAAAACCGTCAATTTTCTATATACAGAAGTTCTCTCCAATAGAGTCTGCCTTATCATATTGCAGCAATCCTCCGATATTCCTTGAAGGTTCCATGGGGCTCTTCTTATCGTGGCTGGAGTACATCCAGTGAATGGATCGCATGATGGAAAGCATGGACTTCCAGTTTTAGTGGTTATGTTCAGAGGGATACATTCCCTGTTGCATAGTCGGTGGCCATCTTGAAATAGGGAATCAGGGCAAAAGTCTAAGTTTTGAAAAGAGTTTTGCCCACTATATGATCTAAGTAAAGAGATATATATTATTTTGGATACATAGAATAAATGTAAACATTTGACTGAGAAATCAATAGATACAACTTTGATTATATATATATATATATATATATATATATACTGTATGTACATTCAAATGACAATAGTGAATAAATAGATCAGGTTAGATGGTAAACTTTTCTGGCTATTTTATACAAGTAACAAAGCAATATTGGTGTCTATATTTAAGACACTAAATGATGAGTGGTTAAAGTGGTCAAATAATAGTGACATGAACACATAAACATTAATATGATAAAAAAACATTAATATGATAAAAACACTATCATTAAATGGCACTGACTCTACATGAAAACTAAAATGGTGTAAAAGACTTCATAAAAACCATTATGAAATTCATACTATCATTATTAGGCACTGATTCCATAAAAAGTTTGAATGTTATAAAAGACTTCATAAAAACAATTTTAAGTCAAAGTCTAGGTTTATGCCATTAAGGGATAAAGTTTTTAATCTAAAACTCCAATTCATTTTTTTTTGCCAGCCTGGTTTCTTAATTTCTATCCCTCCTTGTGCTTCTCACATTTTCTATGGCCGTACATTGTATAATATCTTTGGTGGAACAGTTATGTATTTCTCTGAAATGATTGGACAATGAATGTGTAGTTACGCCTTTTTTAATGTTGTGCAAATGTTCCCAAAGCTTGTTTTCAGTGCTCTACTTGTTCTGCTGACGTACCTCAAATGGCAACTGCATTCAATGTAATATATGACGTTTGTAGTCTGACATGTAATAAACTGATGGAGTTTTTATGTCTGATCATTGATAGTGAAGTCTGCGTACTTCGTCTTGGTAATTTTTTCTTCTCTACATGCCATGCAGCTTCCACAACAGAAAAAGCCTTTACTCCTAATCAGGTGTGGGGTTTCAGTTGTAAGGGTGCTTTTGGTCAACTTATTTTTTCAATTATTTAAATTAGGTGCTCTTAATGATGGAAACAATTATCTCAAGGGGACCCTACCATAAAAATTAAGAATAATCTTCAGAAGTTTCTGGAAGAATTACTAAATAATGGAACCATCACAAAGAAGGAGTGTGAATTCTTAACAGAAGATGACTCCACAATACCTACCATTTATGCACTATCAAAGGTGCACAAAGATGCATCAAATCCACCTGGAAGGCCTTTTGTGTTGGGGATTTGGCAGTTTTTCAACAAATGTTTTAGAATTCACTGACAAGTATTTACAACCTTTAGTTAGTACCACCAAATAAGATACTACAGCCACTCTACAAAAAATAAAGGAGATTACCTGGAAAAAAGAATAAGACTCTAGTGATCCCAGATGTCACAGTTCTGTACACAAACATACCCCATGAGAAAGGAATAGAGGTTATTAAATGGCATCTCAATGAATCAGATTATGATGAAGCAAAAAATATATTTTTAATTAAAGGCATTGATTTTATTATTAAAAACAGTTAATTCTATTTTAATGCCAATTATTATGCACAGATGGTCGGAATGACAGTGGGCAATAAATTCACTATCAGTTATGCCAATTTGTTTATGGCATACTGGAAGGAAGAACACATTGAGAATGAACAGAACCAGATCTTAGAAACATGGTACCATTATATCAATGATGTCCTTTTTATCTGGGAAGGCACGCAAGAGGACCTGGTGACCTTCTGTGAGGGTTTAAATAAGAATGACTTTAATGTACACTCCAGACAGAGAGAGGTGAATTTTTTAGACCTAACGTTATATGTTGAAAACAACAATTTGGAGACCACATGCTACAGTAAACCAATAGATGCTAATAATTATATTTCTAATTAAAATGAACATCATAGAGACTGGCTCAAGAGTGTTCCAAAGAGACAGTTTTTAAGGTTAAGACAAACTTGTAGCAAACAGGATTTTTGTGTTGAACAGATATCAATGATGGAGAAGCAGTTCTAAAACAAAGGATATGGAAAGTGAAATACTGAGAAAACATAAACAAGAGGTCCTTGAGAAGAACAAAGATTTGATAATTCACTATAGTAAAAACATGAAAGCACCAAGTGAAGGTTTCAATTATGCTTTCATTACTGAATACACAGGATACTATAGAAGATTTGAGTAAATTTTTAAAAAGCTCTGGCACCAACTTTTACCCTGTTTTGAAAAAATAAATACCCAAAAAAACAAAACTCAAATATAGAAGAGCACCTACAGTAATTTAAAATAATAAGCTCACAAAAAGCACCCTTACAACTGAAACCCCACACCCGATTAGAAGTAAAGGCTTTTTCCATTGTGGAAGCTAAATGGTGTGTAGAGAAGTAAAAATTACCAAGATGAAGTATGCGGACTTCACTAACAAAGAAAACTCAATCAGTTCATGACATGTCATAATACAAATGTCATATACTACATTGAATGCAGTTACCATTTGAGTTATGTAGGTAGATCTAATAGATCTAGTAGAACATTGAAAACAAGATTGGGGGAACATTTGTGCAACATTAAAAAAGGCGTAACTACACATTCATTGTCCAATCATTTCAGAAAAATACATTACTGTTCCACCAATGATATTAAACAATGTATGGCCATAGAAAATGTGAGAAGTACATGAAGGGATATAAATGAAAAAAAAACAAGTTTGCCAATAAAGAAATGAATTGGATTTTTAGATTAAAAACTTTATCACTTTATGGCCTAAACCTAGACTTTAAATTAATATATACAGAAGACACCAAATAAAGGCGCTGACAAATCAAAATTATAATTAGTACTATGTGTGCAACTGTGAGGAGTAGTGTCAGTACTCTTGATATAGTTCACAAGCGAAGTATTACATAATGGATGTAAAGGGGAACACAGAGCAAAAACTAAGTACCAGCCAATGAAAAGTATACATTTTAATATATCTCAGTACTTTTTACATATAAAAAACACAATAATAAAAGACACAAGAATAATGCCAGATTATACCATACCAGTTGACAAAATAGTTATATGTCCATGATAATTATTGCATATGTAGATATAATCAATAAAAATCTAATGGCCAAAAGGGATAAGTCCTTGTAAGCTGGAGAATAAAATGTCTGCCCTCCACTGGAGATCTTCTATGATGCTTTTCCAGGAAATCGCAAAATATCCCAATGGTAATAGCTTTGAATTAAAATGGTTTTTATGAAGTCTTTTATAACATTCAAACTTTTTACGGAGTGAGTGCCTATTAATGATTGAATTCATTTCATGATGGTTTTTATGAAGTCTTTTACACACCATTTTAACCACTCATCAATTAGTGTCTTTAATACAGACACCAAGATTGATTTGTCACTTGTATAAGATAGCCAGAAGTTTGCCATCTAACTTGATCTATTTATTCACTATTGCCATTTTAATGTACACACACATTATATATATAAATATATATATATATATATATATATATATATATTATACAGTATATATTTTTTTGTTAATCAAGGTTGTAACTATTGATTACTCAGTCAAATGTTTGCATTTATACTATGGATCCAAAATAATATATGGCTCTTTACTTAGATCATATTGTGGGCAAAACTCTTTTCAAAACTTGGACTTTCACCCTGATTCCCTATTTCAAGATGGCTGCCATCCATGCAACATGGAATGAATCCCTCCGAACATCACACCTAAAACCAGAAGTCCATGTGGTCCACAATGCATTCCATTCACCGGAAGTTCTCCAGCCCGCAATAAGTAGAGCCTCTTGGAATCTCCACTGAATAGCGGAGTGCTGCACTATAGTAAGGCACTCTATTGGAGAAAATTTCTATATATAGCAAATTTACTGTTTTGAGGCCTGTCACTTTAGCGCAACAAACCAAAAGTGAGACAAATGCACTTCCAGTCCAGCAATTTCCTTATAAATTGTTATAAACTATTATGTTATCTACTATTATCTTTATCTACTTTATCTTTATGGTACCTTATTAGAGACTCTTCTGGTAATTCACCACCTATGATTTATTGTTGTATTAACTAGTATATTGCATATGTTGCTGAAAATACACCATTTTATTTACCTATTTGGAGAAATAAATTTTTGAGAAAATACTGCACTGTTTGTTGCACTACTTTTTGCTTTGCATGTAATGGATTATCGTCACTTGTGAAAGACCCATCTACATATTTGACTGACTGCTTGACTCATAAGGGAGGTATATCATTTATCATATTCCCACTGTTGTGTGACACTAGCACATCAGTGTTTTCAATACCTCTTATTATATGCATGTTGTTAAGTCCTAAGGGCAGTACTAGTTTTATTTATTGCTTTGTTGCTGCTAATTTAGTGTCAAGGCACCCAAAGCCACTACTAATATTACATTGTACATTAAATATATTTATGTATGTGCTGTTATCATGTTGCATAAGAGTATGTAAATATATGTCCAAGATTGAGTGCTATTATTATGTAGCATTTGGGATGCCAGTATAGAGGAGCCTTAACTTAACTTGGGCTGGTGCTTAACCATGCATTTGAAAATGTATGCAACAAAGGCCTCTGAATTTCTATGATCATGTAGTACTCAAGCCTTTCTGCAGTTTTTTTTGCAATGTGCTGCAAGGAAACGTTTTTCTTTTTTTTCCTGTAGTTCAGAGTAAACCCCTCCCTTTACAAGCACCTGTGAAAAACCATTAAGTTGATATGAGCATCCACTATTTTGCACTGCCACTCTGATAACTGACCAACAGTGCTCAGGCTTTCAAATTCTTGCATATTTTTTCTCAGTAATTGAGATGCAATATAAAATTATAACAAGGTGGTATAGATGCCCCAGTGTTTGGAGCAGAATGTTTCCTGGGTTTAACAATGTATGCAGGAGATATAATGAAAATCCAGGTTCTCCTGTACATATCTGGTAGCTACAGTATGTCCTTCTCTGGCTGCTTTCTGGAAACAAGCCATTCAAATCGCCAAATATATTGTGGGGGAGGATGTGCCTGATGGTCCAGAATTTTGAATTCTGAACATAACATCTTGGCCCATTTCTAAATATAAAAAATCCCTTTTGTGTTATATGAATAGCACAGCCAAGGCAGTTATACCAGTAAAGTGGAGATCGCCATATCCTCCTTCTATGAAAGATTGCTTTAGTCAATTAGACATGTATATAATGACTCAAACAGTCTGGAAACACTTCACTATCACAAGATGTAATTACTGCTTAATTAAATGCATAAAACGTAAGAACAAGTAATTATCCAAACAAGGAGCACTTTGCAAGTGAAAAATATAGAAATTAATTTAATAAAAATTAAACACAGTTAAACACACTACATATAATATGTGTCAAACTGGTAAAAATACATATAGCTTACAACATTAATATACACACTTAACAATGGGGATAACTCCATGGCAGTATGTGTCCCTTAACATTAAAATATATATTATAGAAGAAAAGAAACACAACAGTATTTTGACACTCTGACTTGGTAACAGAATAGTAAAGGAAATATACAATTACTCCGTCTTGATTAAAGTGATTAATGTGAAGTGAGATGAGATTTATTGGCGCTGAAGTTTTTATTTAAGCTGTACTTTAAACTTAAATTTCTCAATAGCTGCTGATGAATTCCAAATGGCCCACAGTTTCTATGGATAACAATCTGATTATGAATCAGATTATTTATTTTCCAAGAGCATGAGTCACTTTCTTGGCACTCCAAGTAACAAATAAACTCATTCCCCGCATAAGTATAGATAAGCAGTCATCAGTTCCCAAGCTCGTAAAAAGTTGTCAGTGTCTTACCACCATCTGGCTAAGAGGGAGCAGGCAGCCATCTACATTTGTCCATGGTCCATAGTCCATGGAGACACAGCCTAAAGATAACATGCAGCAGAATCTGGATACATGAAGCCGCTGATACTCGTAGTGACTTCCGAGCATTTAATTGATTTGTCCACTGGACTCCCGACACTTTCAATGTCACCAGTTTGACAAGTAAGTAGAACCTTATATGTTTCTCTGCTACATGAAACTGCAGTTTCAGCAGAGGATACATCTCCCAGTGATTTAGTGCTTAATTTAAACCCTGATCCACCAATGAGGATCCATTAACAATTAGATAAATGCATTATTTGAACCACCTGTACTCATGTGCATAGAAGTGCAAGTATAACCATGAAACATTAATATGTACAGTATATATGAAATAAAATCAAACAAGATATTACATAATCCATGATCATTATTAGATAATTCGGAGTCATTATGACCATAATCATAAAAATTAGTGTGCATTGATTTCATTCAGGAAAAATTGCAGTAAAAATTGATACAAAATTAGAGATTCCATTAAGTAACGTCACTCTCTATTATAGTTCTCATCTCTGAGCTGACAAATAGCTCAATGCCAAGGCTTCCACCTAGCAATTTACAGACCCAAGTTTGAAGTTTGATCTTATTATCATTATTAGCTCGCATAGAGGGAGGGGAGATATTGTGATAATTTTTTTTGAGCCATTAAATGTATAAAACATTATGGGAACCACAAATCGATAAGTGAAGTCCCTTGAAATAATTCAAAACTCAGACTCCTATCATTAAAATTTTGAATTTTTAAAATAGTGGTGCCTAGGTATAATTTGGTATCCTCACAGATTCCATGCTAATTACATTCACCCCTCCAGCTTTATCATAAGAGCTGAAAAATAGCTCAATAACACAGACCCCACCAAACAACAGGGAGACCCAAGTTCCGATCCATTAAGGATTTTGTTAGTACTGGAATTTTATTTTTGTATTTGTTTAATATTAATTTTGATTTTCATTCTCCTTATAAAATGCTGTTTATAGATGGAGAAACCTATCACTCAACTAATAATCTTGGCAAAAGTATAATTCCGACTCATAAGGAAAAAATAAAATATGTAACCAAATCTAATCCAAGGTATAAAAACCTAATCGACTGACCTAAAAAACACCAAACTAGAAATGCATACCAGCTCTGCAACTAGATAATAATGGCTTAATGGAGTATGAGAAGGTGAGCACTGCTGCAGGAAGATTTAAACAGCCAGTGACCATGAAAAGTAATGAAAGGGATAGAAGGGAAGGGGGGAAGTAACATATATGGCATATCTGTTGAAATATGGTACTGGAACTAATTACTGAATCCATTCAATTCTATTCTTTCATTAAGTACTTTGGGAAAAAGTGTTCCCAAGTCAAACATCCAATAAGCCTCACATTTGCATATTGCTGCATATATATCCCCTCCTCTAAATGTAATTAGAATATTTTCAATCCCAGGTATACTCAGGAAATTATCTTCCCCTTTATGCTCATTCCACATATGTCTGGAAAGGCTATGGGTCACTAGGCCTTTCTTAACATTCCTCCTATGTTCCAGAAAATGAATGATAAGACTCCGTGTGGTGAGACCTGCATTCTGAATTCCACAGGTACATTATATCACATAACACACAGAGGTGGATGAGCAGTTTATGAAGTGATCAATATTATATTCCTGATTCAGAGTATAAGAGGAAAAAGTCAGTTGTTTATGACTAATATAATTACAGGTAATGCATTTGTCCTTTCCGCATTACTACCAATCATTTAGTCTCGTGGGCAGCCACATATCACTAGAATGACTAATTGTTATGAATCAGAGGATTAATCAGGGAGAATTTGGTAGACTGTGACCTGTAGGATATAACCACGGTGCTGCTTTAAAACCATGTAGCAGCCTTGAGGGTAGGACCTTGGCAAGTGAGCCATGAATAAGATGCAGCCTTTGGGCTGTGTAACAGCCTTGAGGACTGATATGTCTTGGCTGGTAGTGGCCTGTGAGCCGTTAGCAATATGCAACCTTTGGGCTGTATTGCAGCCTTGAGGGCTGGTATTGTTTGGCTCATAGTGGCCAGTGAGCCGTTAGCAAGATGTAGCCTTTGGGCTGTGCAGCAGGCTTGAGGGCTGGTATGATTTGGCTGGTAGTGGCCAGTGAGCCATTAGCAAGATGCCGCCTTTGGGCTGTGTAGCAGCCTTGAGGGCTGGTATGACTTGGTTGGTAGCAACCTGTGAGCCGTTAGCAAGATGCAGCCTTTCAGCAGTGTAGCAGCCCTGAGGGCTGGTATGACTTGGCAAGATGTGGCAGATGAAGATCTGTACAATATAAAAGTCACTGGCGTTGTTACGCTGGACAGCATACTGAACAAGCTGGAGGTTGACATAAGCAGCTGAAGCCATAATACAGCCTGTGCAGCCAGGTTGGCACAAGCAACAGACACTGTAGTGTGGCCAGTACTGCTGGGTTGACACAAGCAGCTGATGCTGTAATTCGGCCTGTGCCACCGGGTTGACACAAGCAGTGCATGCTGTGCTGCATACTCTGGACACAGAGTACTGTCCGTGCTGCATAGATGACACAAATGGCAGAGGACAGGTGTGCGGACTGTACCGCCCAGATGATACTAATGACAGGTAGATGACAAGTGAACCATGCCACCTGGATGACACAAACAGCAGAGCTGGAAACACAAATACTTTATCACCAGCATGGAGTGAAGGGGTGGCTGTAAATTTAACAGATACAGAGTCCAATCAGAGCAAGCTCTTCAAGTCTCACTAATGACAGACTAGTGTGCACCTGGCCTGTGACGAAGTTTTAAGGAACCACTAGACCCTGGTTTGTTTCGTTAAGTTCACAAGGAATCTTCTCTTTTAGGTAGGAGCATGCAAGGACCTCTCAGGAATTGAAGAGCACTCCTCTGTTCCATAACCTTTCCAATGCACAATAAATTGAAGACCACCTCTATAAATTCTGGATTCCAAGATTTTTTCAAATACAAATTCCTGGTGCCCCTGGACAAGTACTGGTGAAGGTTTGACTGAATGCTTAGTAGAAAAAATGGTGGAGAGGAAAATCAGTTTTAGAAGAGAACATTGAAAAGTATTATTGATTCTGGGAGTCCGGGGTAGCTTCAGATGGAAAGCCACAGGATTCACTTGAGAAATAACCCTAAACTGGCCGATGAACTTGGGTCCCAACTTTTGTGACCTCTGACATAGGTTAATGTTTCTGGCAGACAGCCAGACCAAATCCCCCACTTTTAGACCACAGGGCCTTCAATGTCTGTCTTCCCAGATCTTGGAAATACCAGACGCTTGAAGAAGGGACTGATGCACTTTCTTCAATACTAACTGGAACCTGGAAACAGATGAAGGAGAAGGAGTGGTGGAAGCCGAGTCTCAAAGGAATTACTCCTCGTATGAATCCCGAAGAAGAAGAGAGACAATGAGGAGGTGGAATGGCAGGAGTTGTTGTAAGCAAACTCAGTGAACAGCAACAGACACCCAGTTGTCTTGACACTTGGAAATAAAACAACAAAGGTACCACTCCATCTGCCTACTGGACTAAGGGTAATATCCTGAAGACAGGCTCACATTAATGCCCAGATCAGCACAAAAGCATCTCCAGAACCCAGCAATGAATTGGGTACCAGAGTCTGAGATGATGTCTACGGGAAGTCCATGAGGTCTAAAAATTTGTTAGACAAAAAGGACTGCCAGTTCATTGGCTGAATGCAACTTGCTGAGAGGAACAAAATGTACCATCTTGGAGAAATGGTCCATAATGATCCAGATGACCATGCAGCGAGAAGATGAGGGAAGATCCACCAAAAAATCCATCGCAATATGTGTCCAAGGTCTGAGAGTAATGGACACAGCAGACCAGAAGGAGTGGTCTTGTTTCTAGAACAGACATCACAATCTGCCACAAACTCATGAACGTCACGAGACATGGACTACAACTAGACAGAGCGAGAAAGCAGTTCAAGGGTTTTGGAAATGCCTGGATGACCAACAGTCTTGGATGATTAAAACTCCTTAAGGAATGCCCTCCCAAGATCTCCCAGGAACAAAAATTAACCCTAGGGACATCTCAGGAGGAACTTTAGAACTTTAGACTGGCACTGCCTAAGAGAGTCTGCCAAGGTTCTTGTCAAGGCCACATGAATCTACGAAGATGAATGATGGTCTCTTCTCCAATAGCAGGACAATGGTCAAGAGAAAAACTATGGGACAGGGCATCCACCTTCACAATCTTAGGCACAGGTCGAAAGTAGATGGTAAAGTTAAAGCAAGTGAAGAACAGGGCCCATTGTGCCTGTCTAGCAATCAGTGTTTTGGCAGACTTATTATGAGCCAGATTTTTATGATCAGTCAGCACAGAAACAACATGATTAGCCCCCTCTAACCAGGGTTGTCAATACTTAAATGCCCATTTTATGGCCAGAAGTTCTCGGTAGCCCACATCATAATTTCTCTCTGCTGATTGAAACTTCCTAGAGAAAAAGGCACATGGGTGTAACTTATTGTCCTCCAAATCTCTCTGGGAAAGGATGGCCCCTGCTTTAACCTCAGAGGCGTCCACTTCCACTACAAACAAAATGTCGGGATTGGAATGTCAGGGGATAGGAGCAGACACAAATGCTGTCTTGAGAAGATAGAAGGCATGAACGGCTGAGGGAGACCAATTACTGACATCCACCCCTTTCTTGGTCAGGTCCACGATGGGAGAGACAATAGTGGAAAAATGGCAGTAATTAGAAAATCCTAGGAACTGTTGAATGGTCTTTAATGATGTGGGTTGTTCCCAATCTAGGACAGCCTTCACCTTACTCGTATACATGGAGAATCCACAAGAGGAGATTATGTAGCCTAAGAAGGAGATCTCTGTTACCTTGAACACACTTGAAGAGACTTCTGGTGGGTGGTGCATCAAGGTGGCCATGTTTTAACTGAGCAGCACTCACCTAGCTTCATACAGGGACACCCGATAAACACCAAGTGGTGAACAGTATTTGGAGCCCGGATCCCCGGAGTCTGTCCCAGATAGGGGTCAAAGCATGGTGAATATGTGGTGTACAAACCCATGTGTATGATCCTGACGAGGTAGCCAAGGTGCCAGGGATGGGAGGACAGAAGCTACAGAGGGGATACCACGTGGTGGATGGCATGGAAGAGATGTGGCTAGGCAGGCTGTTGGCAATTGCCATGAAGACTGTTCCCCCTCCTGGAACTACACCCTTGGAGTTTGAAGTAAGAGAGGGGCAAACACATGGCTAGTGTGTGTGGATGGGCCTATGGTAAATTAGGTCACCATAGTCTGCCTTGATGTCACTGCCTTCTGACCCTCTGCTGCCATTCTCATACCTGCTTTCACCAAGGGGCCCCTGGAGCTGGCCAACCGTGGAGACAGAGACAGCTGAGGCCACAGTGCATGGAGCATCTGTCTCCGGTCCTTCGCAGTGGTGCGATGCACTCTCTCACCCACACATTTCTGGAGAGCGGGATATCCTGTCTGTTGTGGCAGGCCACACCTATGCCAGTGGTCGAGGACTCCAACAGGGACATTCTTTGTTAGTCTGGAGTTGCAGATCACGTGCCAAGGGGTTGGAGTTTGCCATCCGTGCTGGCTCACTTATGTCTCATCTTGCTCGCAGTTTGCCTGGGTGATCCCTTCCTGGCAAGTCTAACGGAGTGCAGTGGGAGGCCCTTGGAGAGGATCAAGAACCAAAGAGGTGATGACATGCCGGGGCAGGGGAGGGCTCCAGGAATATAATCTTCCACAGTGAATGTGAATATGGCAGCAATAGCCACAAGGGCAAGATAGAAGCTGGTGGCCTCGAAACCTGGAGTGGTACTATGAGGATAAAGAGTCAGATGCCTTATTCAGAGAAAAGAAGTCCTGACAATATCTAGGATGCTTGGATCACTCCAAGTTGGGCTTTAAATTTTCCTGGCAGCGCGAATCAGTGGTGAAATCTACCCTAAACTGATTTTTATATTTTTCTCACTTCTTGGGGTGGGGAGAGTGGATAGAAGGGTGTTCAGTTAAGGGACATTGGGACTGCAACAAGGAGATATTGTTCTTTTTGGGGCAAGGAGGAATGGTCGGAAAAAAATATAAGCCAATCCTGAAAATAGAAGGTATAGGCATGATAAGGGGGACACTGGGACTGTGACAAGGCTAAGGCTGTGATAAGGTGAGGGCCGGTACCAGGGGCAGATATGGAAATTGGATGGATGCTTTAAAGACACAGTATATGGAACATGGTACATGGAAATTTGACACTATTGCTGGTTGAAATTTTTTTTAGAATAAGCATTTGTGTGAGTACCAAAAGGGGATATATGGAAATTTTACATTATTGTTGGTTGAAAAATTTTGTTTATTACTAGTATTTGTGTAAGCACATATAGGGGACATATGGAAATTTGACACTACTGTTGGCTGGAAAAACTGTTTTAGAACAAGCAACTGTGTGAACACAGAAAAGGGAATTGTTTAGTTATTAATTTTTCTCTTCTTGGTTTATACACATGCTTAAGTAGGTGTTCCACACTGCTGAAAAATAGGAGTAGATATTGATCTTTTTCTTTAGTCATTTAAATAGGTAATGGATAAATTTGTGACCAAAGCACAACATAAATGACTTTCAAACTGATACTGGCAATATGGGTAGGAATAGGACCACATCCCCCAGACAGACCCCTCTTTCCCCATGCTCCTCTCAGCAAAAAGGGGAGACAACTGGGAGTGGATCCCCTATAAATAGAGAACCCTCTGCCTCGACTAGTGAAATGGCAAAGGAAATTTCTAAAATATAATTGCATATGATGGATCAGAAACTGGAAGAGAAATTAGATATGAAATTAGAACCCCTTAAGAAATTGGTTGAGACTGCTTTAAAAAAATTAGAAGATCAATCAAATAGGATAATAGAAGCAGAACAAAGGATCAGTGAAGTAGAGGACCATCGCGACCATCGAAACTGCGAGCCAGAGCCTGCGGTTGAGGTTTTCAACCGCAAGCCCCGGAGTGAATTTGGCTCTATCAGAGCCAAAATCACTCCCACTGACATCACTAGTGATGTCAGTGGGCCGGCTTCTGACGGGAGGTGTTCCCTTAGGAACGCCCCCGTCAGGGAGGCACGCCCCCGGCACGCCCACCAAAGGGGGCGTGCTGTCAATCAACATCGACAGCACGCCCCCTTTGATCAGACACAATGAGCGAAGGAAAGTCCTTCGCTCGTCGCGTCTGGCGCATGCGCACGACGGAGCTCCCTCCGTCGTGCGCATGCTCAGTGCAGAACATCGACCCACTTGCGAGTGGACAGCCACTCGCGAGTGGGTCTGAATCAGGCCCACAGTTTTATCAATTACAGCAATTTCCAAAGAAGTTGGATGACCTAGAGAATAGCAGTCATCGAAACAACCACATGTTTATAGGGATCCCAGAAGAAGTGGCAGATAGAGTTGTCTGATTATATTGAGCAACAGATATTGAAAGAGCTGAACCTCTTAGAGGATCTCAGTAACCCCAATAAAGAGAGGGTTCACCTAATAGGAACCAGGAGAATAGGGAAAGTATAAAATCTCACCCAGTATTGGTCAGGTTCTGAGATTTAAGGGTAAAGGAAAGGATTCTGTCAGTATACAGACAACAGTGACAGCTGAGAATAGAAGGTCAGATGATCTTGATATTTCAAGATTACTCAGCAATAGTTTCACAGAAATTAAAAGAATTTGTCTCATTCTGCCAATACTTAGTGGAACATCAAAAAAGATTTGCTCTCCTATACCTGGCAACAGTGAGGGTGATAGAGAGTGGTCAGGTACACATTTTCACTGACCCAATAGAAGCTAAGCAGTTTTTTAAACAAATACCCTCCCCCCCAGAAAGCTCCTCATACAGCAAATCGAAGTTCAGAAGAACAGCAGATTTAATAATTCCCAAGAGAGAGTTTAAGAGAAGATGGAGTATATATTGGGGATCATTGGTTGGTTGATATTTGTTAACCTAGAAATGAATAATTGTTTATTACATGATTGTAATATAAGAGCAATAGATTATTGTTGCTACTGGTCATTTGGCTGGGATTAGAGTAAAAAAAATTACAAAGCTGGATGAAAATAGAAAATGGGTTAAAATATGATTGTAAATATATTGCAGTATGGTTTAAAAAATGTTTATGGAAATTTAAACAGAGAGATAGGAAAAAGCACATAAGGGACCCTAGAGTGAATAGATTTTGGGGAAACTCACCTGCTCGGTGGGACAGGCTGAGCCCAAAAAGGAGGTTAAATAATTTGAGTCTTCAAATACCTGATAGCGGGATAGGATGACACCTATTATAAAACCTGACTCTATTCCACTTCCCCCCCGACTACCGCAAATGGTTGTATCTTCCTGGAATGTAAGCGGACTGAACTCACCGGTAAAATGGAAAAAAGTAATACAACATATGAAACGTTCAGGTTCCAATATTATATTCCTACAGGAAACAAGATGGAAACAGGTTGATAATCTAACATTAAGGGATAGATAGATAGGGGACTGTCTGGTGGCATCACATCGATCAAATTCAAGAGGGGTGGCCATAATTATGACTAAGCCTATATTTTACAATATATTGGACACAATAATTGACCCTCAGGGTAGATTCATTGTACTAGATATTCAAAACAAGATACACACTCCTAAATGTTTATGCCCCCAGTAATGCACAAGCACTATTTATTTCACAGATTACACAAATGATATTAGGAAGAGATACTCCTAATTTAATATTGGGGGGAGATTTTAATGCTGTGGTAGACCCTCATATGGAGGGATCAAGTATGGTAAAACAAACCAATATAATTTTTAGGAATCAAATTTAAAGATCAATGATGGAATTAGAAGTGGTGGATGTATGGAGATTATTACACAAAAAGGATAGAATGTACACTTTTCACTCAGGGGTATACCATTCTTTTTCATGGATTGATCATATATTTATAGCAGAGCAACTTGTATCTTATGTTGCTTCTAGTAGCATATATGACATATTAGTCTCTGATCACACAATGGTGTCAATATCAATATATTAAAATGAACACAGATAAAAGAGTTAGAATCTGGAGATTTCCTACATATTTATCGAATTCAGATAAATTTCAGCAGAACATTAGGGAGAAGTGGGCAGACTATGATGAGAATAACAAAGAGCACAGAAACAATTCAATATTATATTGGGAAACATCTAAAACAGTATTGAGAGGAGAAATTATCGCATATACAGCAGAACAACATAGAGAGAATAAAGAGAAATATAACTCTCTGAAGAGGAAGGTTACCTCTTGTTATCAGGAATATGTGATAGGACCAACAAGTGAATTATATGAAAAATATCGACAAACTCATCAACTATTAGAAAGCTACTTACTGTCACAAGCTAGAATAAATTAGGATTTTAGTAAGAGCAAATCTTCTAGGTGGGGAAACCATTCGGGTTCCTTACTGGCAAAAATATCTAAGCCGATTAGGCGGAAAAATCATGGGCCTGATTCAGACCCACTCGCGAGCGGCTGTCCACTCGCAAGTGGGTCGATGTTCTGGACTGAGCATGCGCACGACGGAGGGAGCTCCGTCGTGCGCATGCGCCAGATGCGACGAGCGAAGGAAAGTCCTTCGCTCCTTGTGTCTGATCAAAGGGGGCGTGCTGTCGATGTTGATTGACAGCATGCCCCCTTTGGTAGGCGTGCCTCCCTGATGGGGGTGTTCCCACGGTGACGCCTCCCGTCAGAAGCCGGCCCACTGACATCACTAGTGATGTCAGTGGGAGTGATTTTGGCTCTGATAGAGCCAAAATCACTCCGGAGCTTGCGGTTGAAAACCTCAACCGCAGGCTCCGGCTCGCAGTTTCGATGGTCGCGATGGTCAAGACCATCGCGGCCATCAAACTGCACGCTCATATATCCTGTGGGTGGTGACCCACAGCTATACGAGCGTCCAGGAGGACGCTCCATTTTCATGGAGGCCGGCCCTCGTTCAGAGCATGCGCTCTGCTCAGAGCATACGGCTCTGAATGAGGGCCCATGTTTTGGCTATTTGAGGAGATAAACCAGAAATAATTTTACAAGGTATTTGGATATTTCAAAAAGATTTCAAACTTATTTTGATAATATGTATAAATCCCAGTTGGATGAACCAGATTTAACAGCAACGTGAAGCATTAGAGGAGGAAATAACTGAGGAGGAGATTAGTCAAGCCATCAGAGAAATGCCTCCACATAAATCTCCAGGCCCTGATGGCTTTTCAATTGAATATTATAAGATACTTCAGAAAAAGGTGGTGCCGATATTAAAACAATTATATAATTTAATACATAGACAACGTCCAATATATCCATCATTTAATTTGGCTAATACTATCTTAATTCCCAAACAGGGAAAAGAACCCCAGCTACCATCATCTTATTGCCCAATAACACTACTTAATGTAGATCTCAAAATATTAGCAAAAATAATGGCAACCCATTTACAGAGTAATATGTCCTTACTGTTGATGGATTCGTAAGGGGTCACCACTCTTTTAAAGGCATAAGATCAGCAATAACCGCTGTAACAGCATCATCGTTAGTGGCTTCTTCAAATCAAATCAAATATGCTATTGAGCTTAGATGCTCAAAAAGCATTTGATAGAGTATCCTGGAAATATTTAAATAAAATCTTGTATCAAAGGGGTGTTGGGGAAGATTTTAGGGCAATGATCGATTTCTTCTATAAGTCTCTGGTTAAAAGCTGAATGGGTTACAGGGTGAAGTAATTGAAATGTACCATGGGACGAGACAGGGATGTCCATTATCCCTGCTTCATTTTAATTTAGTTTTGGACCCATGTTATGGGTGATACAATTATGGAAAGAAGTGGAAGGGATTTGGATCAGTAATCAGACAATTAAAATTGCAGCATTTGCATACGACATACTTTTATATCTATCAAACCCAAAGGATAGCTTAGGTCTCCTTATGCAAAAAATTAAACAATTTGGCAGAGAATCAGGATTTGTAGTAAATTTTGCAAAATCTGCTGCTTTATTACTTAAACAGGGGTGTACAATACCTTCATGGGCTTGGGGAATGGAACTGATATGGGTGAAACACTCAATACCATATTTAGGTATACAGTTACCAAATGATATAAGACTGCTGTATAAATATAATATTTCTTCAGCAATACAGCACCTTAAAGTAGAGTTAGAAAGCTGGAAACATCTTAAACTATTATACATGGGCAGAGATAATTTAATACAAATAGTATCATTCCCAAGACTGTTATTCCCATTACAAACTCTTCCCCTATTGGTGTCTAATAAAGATATTCTGGAAATAATAAGCAATTTTGAACCTTTATTTGGCATAGTAAAAAAGCACGAATCAGCATGAATAAACTTCAGCAAAAGAAAGCCCATGGAGGAATACATTTGGTGTGGTATAACCAGGAGGCCCTTCTTAGAGACCTAAGGGACTGGATTCAACACACACGTCTATAGAATATGACACTGGAACAGGGGTTTTTAAAGGAAACCCATCTTGTCACATTCTTACACTTACATGATACGGATATAAACCCCACTACATGTAATAATCAAATTTTTATGTCTATTAGGAAACTGTGGTTTATTTTGTGTAAAACGTTTTCAATGAACCCACATGTATCTCAATTCTTTCCTTTTTTACAAAACCCAAATTTTCAAAATGGAATGGCAGAAAACCCCTTTAATCAGTGGTATTTAGAGGGAATACGAGGACTGGGACAGTTGATGAATAAATTTACGGGTAAACCACTTACCTACGTGTAGTACAGATTATTAAATTAATACTTCACATAACTTGCCATTTTTGCAAGCTCAACATTATGTCAGTACAATAGCATGTAGATTAATGACAGTAGACCTGAATAATTCATTGAATCAACTTTTGCAGAAACCGGTCCCATCTCGAAAGGCAATTTCCAGTCATTACAACATGTTACATCTTCCCTTAGATTATTCAAAAGTGTCAGCAGGTATGAAAAAATGGTTGGAGAACTTTCCAGAACTCACAATTGAAAAATTATTAAGCTCACTTGCGAGCTCTGTACATGTTATTCCTGCAATTACATATACAGAAATGTACTACAACTCATTCCATAGAACATATATATCTCCAAAAATATGATTCTTAATGGGGTTATCAGAGGATCATAAATGCCCAAAATGCAAGGCATCCATGGCTGACCTATATCACTGCCTGTGGCAATGTCCTCACATTAAATTTTTTATTATGAAGTGTGGCAATTTACAGTTCGCCACTTCATTAGTCCATTCCCTCTATCTCTGGAATGGGCCATCTGTGGGATGCTTCCAGAAGGGTTCAGTACTCATAAAGGTCCCAAAAAATTATTATTAGCAGTATCATCAACAGTGAGTAAAAGTGTGTTACGAATGTGGATAAACAATCAACCTCCAAATATGCTGTAATTTAGGGCAAAATTGTACTATATATTCTGGATGGAATGGGTGGAGGCATCAATACACAAAGAAAAACAAGGAAAACAATTGTTTCATACATGGGAAAGTTTTATTGAAATAATGTCTATGAATATAAAAATACAGATTAGAAAATGCTTCATGCCAACACAGTGGTATGAAAATCAGATGCTTATAGGGGAAGATCCAATAGAGTTAGCTGAATAGACTCAAATTTGGGTAAAATTGAAAAGGCTTCCGTACGCGCACATCTCTTAATAAGAATTAGGAAAAACTTTTTTAGTAATTGATATAATACTGTTAAAATATACTTGTTGTAAAAAGATTGAAAAATCAGAAAAACCTGAAAATGAATTGTCTAATTTTAATATGAAAAAATGTTTCTAAGAAAGTATATAAAAAACAAAAACAAATGCCATCTTGAGAAGATTGAAGGCATGAATGGCTGAGGGAGACCAATTACTGACATACACCCCTTTCTTGGTCAGGTCCACGATGGGAGAGACAATAGTGGAAAATTTGATGAATTGGTGGTAGTAATTGGAAAATCCTCAGAACTGTTGAATGGTCTTTAACGATGTGGGTTCTTCCCAATCTAGGACAGCCTTCACCTTACTCATATCCATGGAGAATCCACAAGAAGAGATTATGTAGCCTAAGAAGGAGATCGCACATTTCTCCATACAAACTATTATCCAGGAGTATTTGCAAAACCAGCCTCGTGTTGTCAATGTTGTTCCACAGATTTATAAAAGATAAGAATGTCATCCAAATAAACAACAGAAAAGACCCCCATAAAATCACTCAAGACCTCATTAATAAAGTCCTGTAAGATGGCTGGGGCGTTGGAGAGACCGAGGGCATAACTAGATATTTGAAATGCCCTGAGTGTGTGTTGAAAGCCGTCTTCCATTCATCTCCTTTCCGGATGTGGATTAGGTTATAAGGACAGCATAAGTCAGTCTTTGAAAAGATAGAGGCCTCTCGTAGCTGATCAAACAAGACTGAGATGAGTGGTAAGGGATAAGCATTTTTAATGGTGACCTTGTTCAGTCCTCTAAAATCGATGCAGGGGCGGAGAGAACCATCTTTTTTCTGAACAAAAAAGAAGCTGGCACCCACCGGGGACTTGGATAGCCAAATAAATCCTTTCTCTATGGTGTCCTGGATGTACTCCTGCATCACTTTACTCTCAGGAACTAACAAGGTGTGTAGCCTACCTTTTGGGTAGTCTGGCATCAGGTATTAAGTTAATGGCACAATCAAAGGACCAATGAGGTTGTAGAACATCAGCTTTCTTTTTTGAAAACACCTCTACCATGTCACGATAAGAAGCAGGGACCAATGAAATTTCAGACGGATTGACTGCTGCAAGACAAACTGGATGAGACAAACAATGAACAAGACAGGAGGATTGCCATTGTAGAATTTCCACAGTTTGCCACTGGATTACTGGGTTATGCTTCTTTTGCCATGGCAAACCCAGCACCATGGGAGCCAATGGGCATTGAAGGAGGAGAAATGAAAGTTCTTACTAATGAAGAGCTTCAGTGTTCAACTGTATAGGTGGTGTCTGGAAGGAAATGGGTACTGATGAAATATTTTTACCATCCAGTCCAACGACTGTGACTGGAGCACACAAAGCTTCTGGAGTAAGCCTCAAAGGCTCAAAGAATGACAAGTTCATGAAGTTTACCATTGCACCACTATCAATGAAGGCCGACACAGATACCTGGCCAAAAGAAGCATTGAGTATGGTGGGGAAAAGGATTGAATTCCAAGGAGAGATGGATGCAAGGCCTAGATGCAACTCTCCACTACCATCTAGACCTTGCCTTTTCCTGATTTGATGGGACAAAGCTGGGTCATATGATCTTTACCGCCACAATACATGAACAATCCCAGAGTGCATCTTCTTCATCTCTCCTCTAAGAGACAGAAAGCCCCTAGTTGCATAGGTTCCTCCTGTTCCACAGAAGGCATCCAAAGAGGCAAAAGAGGAGCTTGTGAGGGTATATTCTACTCCAACCTGCACTCTCGGAGACATCGGTCAACGTGGATGGTCAGACTCATAAGGTCATCCAGTGTGTCTGCAGAAGTATGTTGGACCAGAATGTCCTTAATCTGATCTGATAGCCCAATTAAACTGACTTCAAAGAGCAGAGTTGTTCCATCCTGAGTCAACGGCCCACTTCCGCAACTCAGTACAACAATCCTCTGATACCCTGTTCTCCTGTTTAAGAGACTGAAGGCTAGCCTTTGCCACAGCCACCTTGTCTTGTCATTATAAAGCAACCCTAGAGCAGAGAAAAAATATTCCATGGTCTGCAGGTCAGAAGAAGAAGAAGGTAAACCTAAGGCCCAAGATTGTGTGTGTCTCTCTGTAAGAGAGAGATCACAATCCCGACTGCCCGAACTTCAGAACCAGATGATAGAGGTCTGAGTCTAAAGTAAAGTTTACAGCTTTCTTTAAAGTTCAAGAAGTCCTTATGATTCCCTGAAAACTGGTCGGGCATGTTTAAATTGGGCTCAAAGTCCATAGGATGGGCAGGTGCAGCCCGAGTCTCTTCAACCTTGAGGGAGAGTTGCTGTACTTTCTGGGTGAGCACCAGAATCTGGGCTGCCAGAATTTGCACAGGATTCTGTCCAGGTTTCATGACTAATCCCTATAATTTCTTTGGCCGGTGATAATGTTATGAAAAAGAGGATTAGTCAGGGAGAAATTGGTAGACTGTGACCTGTAGGATGTAACCACGGTGCAGCTTTAGAGCTGTGTAGCAACCATGAGGGTTGGACCCATTGGCAAGTTATGGCTAGTGAGCCATGAATAAGATGCAGCCTTTGGGCCATGTAGCAGCCTTGAGGGCTCGTAAGACTTGGCTGGTAGCAGCCTGTGAGTTGTTAGCAAGATTCAGCCTTTGGGCTGTGTAGCAGCCTTGAGGGCTGATTTGATTTGGCTTTTAGTAGACTGAGCAATTAGCAAGTTGCAGCATTGGGCTGTGTAGCATCCTTAAGGGCTGATATGACTTGGAAAGATGTGGCAGATGAAGATCTGTACAACAGTAAAGTCACTGGTGTTGGTACGCTAGACAGTGCACTGAACATGCTGGATGGTGGCCTGTGCCATTGGGTTGACACAAGCAGCTGAAGCTATAATATGGCCTTGTGTCACTGGGTTGACACAAGCAGTTGAAGCCATAATATGGCCTGTGTTGCCAGGTTGACACAAGCAGTTGACATTGTAAAGCGCCCTTTGCCACCAGGTTGACACAAGTAGCTGATGCTGTACTGGGGCCTCTGCCAGTGGTTTCACACAAGGAGCGCATGCTGGGCTGTGTACTCTGGACACAGAATACTGTCCATGCCATCTGGATGACACAAATGGCAGAGGACAGGTATGCGATCTGCCATCTGGCTGACACTAATGGCAGATAGATGACAAGTGAACCATGCTGCCTGGATGAAACAAATGGCAGAATAACACAATACAATAGATAGTAGAACTGGAGCTCAACTGGGTGACAGGAGACTAAGCCAGAACCAGAAACACGAATACTCTATAACCGGCATGTAGTGAAGAGCTGGCTGTAAATTTAACAGATACAGGATCCAATCAGAGCAAGCTCTGCAAACCTCCCTAATGACAGATGAGTGTGCACCTGACCTGTGCACACCGACAAGACAATTAACTAGTGTGCAGCTGATACTGCACACAGACAGACAGTAATTAATATACACATGAGATCAGCACACAGACAAACAGGAATGGCAGGCTATGAGCTAAACACAGACAATACAAGATTACATGCAGTGTCCCAGTAGCAACAAAGACTGGGAACTGCAACCAAGATGATCTACTAACTGCAGATCCTAACACTAATTATGGTTCCTCTTTTAATGGCACTTCTTTTGTTTTGAAAAAATACTAGAGGCCAATTTGTTCTTCAAATTTATAGTCTTTCTGAACACCACCCTAGCCTGTAATTCCAGAAAAGGTAATAACACTTTATCTAGTTTAAGGAGAGAGACATTTTTCTTTATGATTTTATGAATGTTGTCACTACAAATGTTAAATTGGGACTATCCATATCCTTTTTATTAATGGTTTTATCATTAGAGATCTATAAAGTCTCTCTAAACATTAAGTTCACTTCTTATCTGCATTTGTTTAGAAAACTTAGGGGATAACCCTGGTCTAAAAATGCTAAGGTGAGTTCATCTGCTTTTCTTTTATAGATACTATTGTCTGAGATATTCCTTTTAATTCTTATATACTGTCCCTTTGGTATGTTCTGCTTTCATCTCATGTGATGACAGAGAAATTTAGGAAATTATATGTATCAACCTCCTTTTGGTATGTACTTGTCTTAATAAAGCTATCCTCCACAGAGAAAGCAATATCCTAAAAATTAATTTTATGTTTGCCCAATGTACTTGTGAAACTAAGGCCAAAGGAACAAGAATTGGGATGGTTCACAAACTGAGCAAAAGAGTCTCAATCACCATAAAAAATAATGAATAACTTGTCGATGTACCTGCCATAAAGTACCAAGTTTTCCCTAAACTAACCATTCCAGATATATGAATCTTCAAAGCATCTTATACATAAGTTTGCATAACTTGGGGCAAATTTGGTGCCTGTGGCAGTCCCATGTAGCTGTAAATAAAACTGTAACTCAAACAGAAAATAGTTATGAAATAAAAAATAAAACTCATGGAAACTAAAATTAATTAATGTCTCCTCTCTTCAAGATTGTGATCTCTAGATAGATGGTGTACAGCTACCTCTATACTACCTGAGTATGGAATATTAGTATACAGTGATTCCACATCACAGGTAACTAGATGGTAATTTTCTCACCAAGATTATTGATCATATAAAGAAATTGTTTTGTATCTTTTAATATAATAGGGAAAAGGTATTAAATGAGTCTGCAAATGTGCATCAATGAATTTCGATAGATTTGTGGTCAGAGACACATCACCTGCTATAATGGGACGTCCTGGTGGTTAAATTAAAGATTTATGTATCTAAAGCAGCTGATAGTATGTAGGGATAGTTGGGTACATATTAAATAAAAAACTATATTCTTTCTTAGATATTTCTCCCTCTTGCACTGCCGCATTCATCATTTCTTTAAATTCACAATTTTTTTTTAGCTGCATTTGCAACATGCAATCCTATGAACTGCAGGTGCGAATGCAGCACATATGCCCATTCAAAGGTGCGCAATTTGTGGCATACAGTCAGGTGCATAAACATTGGGATATTGACAGAATTTTCATATTTTGGCCTCTATTCACCACCACAATGGCTTTGAAATGAGACAAACAAGATGTGCTTTAACTGCAGACTTTCAGATTTAATTTGAGGGTAATTACATCCAAATCAGGGGAAATGTGTAGGAATTACAACGGTTTCTTTATTTGCCTCCCACTTTTTAAGGGGCCAAAAGTAATGGGACAAGCTAAACAATCCTAAATCTAACTTTCACTTTTTAATACTTTGTTGCAATTCCTTTGCAGGCAATTACAGCCTGAAGCCTGGAATGCATATACCTCACCAGACGCTGCGTTTCATCCATGGTGGTGCTCTGCCAGGCCTCTACTGCAAATGTCTTCAGTTCCTGCTTGTTCTTGGGGCATTTTCCCTTCACTTTTGTCTTCATCAAGTGAAATGCATGCTCAATTGGATTCGGGTCAGGGGATTGACTTGGCCATTGCATAACATTCCACTTTTTAGCTGTATAAAATTATTTGGTTGCTTTTGCAGTATGCTTCAGGTCAGTGTCCATCTGCACTGTGAAGCGCCGTCCAATGAGTTCTGAAGCATTTGACTGAATATGAGCATATAACATTGCCCGAAACACTTCAGAATTTATTCTACTGCTTTTGTCAGCAGTCACATCATCAATAAATACAAGGGAACCAGTTCCATTGGCAGCCATACATGCCCACACCATGACACTATCACCACCATGCTTCACTGATGAGGTGGTATGTTTTGGATCATGAGCAGTTCCTTTCCTTCTCCATACTCTTCTCTTCCCATCACTCTGGTACAAGTTGATCTTTGTCTCATCTGTCCATAGGATTTTGTTCCAGAACTGTAATGGACATTTTAGATGTTGTTTGGCAAACTCTAATCTGGTCTTCCTGTTTTTGTGGCTCACCAATGGTTTACATCTTTGGTGAGCCCTCTATATTCACTCTTGTGAAGTCTTCTCTTGATTGTTGACTTTGACACATATAAACCTACCTCCTGGAGAGTGTTCTTGATTTGGCCAACTATTGTGAAGGGGTTTTTCTTCACCAGGGAAATAATTCTTCTGTCATCCACCACAGTTGTTTTCCGTGGTCTTCCGGGTCTTTTGGTGTTGCTGAGCTCTCCTGTGTGTTCTTTCTTTTTAAGAATGTTCCAAACAGTTGATTTGGCCACACCTAATGTTTTTGCTATCTCTCTGATGGGTTTGTTTTGATTTTTCAGCCTAATGATGGCTTGCTTCACTGATAGTGACAGCTCTTTGGATCTCATATTGAGAGTCGACAGCAACTGATTCTAAATGCAAGTGTCACACCTAGAATCAACTCCAGACCTTTTACCTGCTTAATTGATAATGAAATAATGAGGGAATAGCCCACACCTGTCCATGAAATAGCTTTTGAGTTGATAGTCCCATTACTTTTGGCCCCTTAAAAAGTTGGAGGCACATAAAGAAACCGTTGTAATTCCTACATCATTCACCTGATTTGGATGTAATTACCCTCAAATTAAATCTGAAAGTCTGCAGTTAAAGCACATCTTGTTTATTTCATTTCAAAGCCATTGTGGTGGTGAATAGAGACCAAAATATGAAAATTCTGTCAATGTCCCAATATTCATGCACCTGACTGTATGTGCTGCAGCAAGTCACATCAGTTGCAACAAGGTAGCAGGAAAAATCTGTACCAAACTCCATAAAGCAAAGCTTTTTGGAGTTTGGCCCCATTAGTTCAAAAGGTGTAAACTGATTTAAGCCTATGAAGGCTTACATGTAGGTGAGAGATTTTTCAATCTCTCCCTGGTAGCCTCATGTTAGTGGCAGAAACTTACACTGTGTGCATGCGCATTGTCAGCTTTCCCAGGAGAAGTCTTTCACAAACATGAAAGACTTCTACAGAATGCTGTGGATATAACTCACAGAGACAGCAATTAACACATACACTTTTCCTGTGAGTTCCCCTTGGTACATAGCGGGAACCAAAAACACTACCGTAATAATCAAGGTAGTTCCGAGATTATTATGACATAGACACTTCTTGTTTTAAATAGAGATGATCAGGTCTGGTTCTCCGAGAACCGGTCCCACCCAAGCATAGGGGATCCTAGTAGGATCCAATTCCAGCTTGGGTTTTCCCACCCAAAATGAGGCAAAATCTCATCATCCGGCTTTTAGATTTTCACGGGTTTGGAATTGATAAAGGTCCTGGTGATCGGTGCCATTTCACTCTGGCTGTGGAGAGTGTACAGAACAAATGTGATCTGTGCTGCTCTGTCAGTGCACAAGTTCTCAAATTCTCAAGGGTGCAGTGTTGTTGGGCTGGAGCTGATGTCACTGTTGTCCTGTCCATAAAGGGGCTGGGGTTGCAGTATATCATTGGGCTGGGGTTGCAGTACATAAAGTGATGCTGCTGTCCTGTCCATCAAGGGGCTGTAGTACCATCAAGAGGCTGGGGCTGCAGTACATAAAACGCTGCTGCTGTATTGTCCATAAAGGTGCTGGGGCTGCAGTACATCAAGGGGGGCTGTAGTACATAAAGTGGTGCTGCTGTGTTGTCCTGTCCATCAAGGGACTTGGGCTGCAGTACCTACAAGGGGCTTGGGCTGCAGCATATAATTGGGGTGCTGCTATGTTGTCCATAAAGGGGCTAGGTCTTCAGTACGTAAATGGGGTACTGTGTTGTGCAGGGGTGCTCTATCAATCCAAGGGTGCTCTTTCCCATACATAAAGGGGTGCTGCTGTGTTGTCCTGTCCATCAAGAGGATGGGGCTGCAGTATATAAAGGGGTGCTGCTGTGTAGTCCATAAAGGGGCTTGGGCTGCAGTACATAAAGGGAGGCTTCTTTGTTGTCCACAAAGGGGCTGGGGATGCAGTACATAAATGGGGGCTGCAGTACATAAAGGGGTGCTGCTGTGTTGTCCTGTCCATCAAGGGACTAGAGCTGTAGTACATAAAGGGGTGATGTGTAGTCCAAGGGTGCTCTGTCAATCCAGGGGTGCTCTTCTCCAGTGTAAAAAAAATAAAAGTTAAATACAATTATCATTAAAAAAAAGTTTGTGTGTGCCAGATACACTATTATTGTTTGGTGACACTGCCGGCCAGACCACAATTTATCATCCATGTATTATGACAATATTAGTCGTAGTGCAGTGTGTTATCCTTATTCATAAAAAATATTGTGACAATAGGTGTTAGCAAAGTTTGTTATTATTTTCTTCTTGTTTATAAAAATATATAAACACTGTAAGTATTAGTGCAGAGTGTTAGTTTTATTCTTAAAAATTATTGCCACACTGTAAGTGGTAGTTCAGTATGTTACTCATAAAAAAAACTTGCAACACTGTAAGTGGTAGCACAGTATGTTATTAATTTCTTATTCATTCAAAATATTATGACACTAAGTGGTAGCACAGTGTTTTACTCAAAATACATGGCTTAAGTCAGGGCATCTAAACAATCTTTTACAGTGGTAAATAAAAAAAACATAAAATGGAAAGTTAGCTGCAGAAATACATAAAATTGGCAATATGCGTTTGACCACATAAAGTTGTAAGGAAAGGCTAAGGCCTTAGCCTTTATTTATGACTGGTGGCTCTGCCTCTTATGATGTAAGCCCTTCTCCTTGTAGATGTTTCAAAAAATGAAAATTGTTAAGGCACAGGAACCAACTATGCACTCAGAAATGTCTCAAATCCTTGAGGAGAGTCTTAGTGGGTCGGCAGTTGCCATGTGTTAGCCTGACCTTTCCAAAACTGTACTTGAAGAGGATCCTCCTTCCACCACTTGTGGATCCTCTGCAAATGTGAGGATGAGCATCACAAGTCAACATTCTGACATATAAATTGATGAATGCTTCTATGGAAGTGCACCAGGATGAAGAGGATATTTGTGTAGCTGATGATAATAAGGATGTTGATGATGACGATACCGATGATGAGGATGTTGCAGATAAGGATGTTGTTTGTGTAAATAAGGCCCCTGTGGAAACAGTTGTTGCCCATTATAAGGAAAAGGCCATTGTCATGCCTGGACATAAAACAAAAAAATTAATTTCTTATGTGTGGAATAATTTCTACCCAAATCCAGTCAACAATTGTCAAGCTATCTGTACCCATTGTCATTCATGACAGCGTAAGTAGAGGTAGGGATACTAATCATCTAGGTACCTCCTCCCTGTTACGTCATCTATAGAGCTCCCATCAAAAGTGTTTGCAAAATTCAGAAACTTTGGCTAAAAAAGTAACAATGGTTACAGATCTGAAGAGATGCACAGAACTGTTGGTAAGCAAATTGACATCTCAAGCTGCACATGAAACAGCAATTTCTCCTCCTTCAGTTTCTCAAGCAAGTGCAGTTGTCAGGAAAAAACTAAACTTTCCCGAAAAAAGACCCACTGATGATGCAGATGAGTCAACACAACAAAGTTTTGAAATCTGGTTGAGTCTAAAAAAATTGGCTGCAATTAATGAAACTTCAGCTATGGTCGCAATTCAAAGAATAGTTGAATATTTTAATGATTGCATCCAAATAGGCATTTCAGACAGTTTGTTTCACTACTAACAGGAAAAAAAGGCAATTTTGAGGCCCTTGCACAAGCTAGCTTTGCTTTAATTGAACTGACCACCCTCCAGTGTGTACTCAGAAAGTGTTTTTAGCACAGCTGGGAGCCTTGTCAGCAATCGACATAGGAAGTTCCTTCCTCAAAATGTGGAAAAGATGATGTTCATCAAACTGAGCTACATATTTTATGAGGAAGACCGTTACTGCCAATTACATCCAAAACTTAGAGGCACCTGAGGCTGTAATAGTGGATTCCAGTGGGGACAAATTAATATTGTATGAAGATGAATCGGATGATGATGGCGACAACATCTTGCCTCTGTAAAGCCAGTTTGTGCACAGAGAGATCATTGCCAGCAATGCCAGCTGCCCTTTGGTAGCTTGTTTTGTGTGGGCCCAAATGAACCAATCGCTTCAGTCCCTGTTGCTGAAATGATTGGTTGTTAAACTGTGCATGTCCTATATACTACATAAGGGTGGGTGGGAGAGCCCAAGGACAATTCATCTTGCACCTCTTTTCTTTGAATTATATGTTGTTTGGGGCATTGCTGTCTGATATTTTTAATTTTATAGTTTATGAAACTGCCATCCTGTCTGCCACTGCTGTGTTTCAAAAGTTTTAAAATGTGTTATATATTTTTTTAAACTGCCGTGCTTTTGTGCAGCTGCTCTGATGCGTCCTTTTTTTATAGTTTCATACCGTATTTATTTCAACTAAAATCACAACTAGGTATACTGTACTTGCAAAATATTGTTATGCTATTTTTAACCTTGATTTTAAAATACCAACCTGGTGGGTTTGGTTTTCCATGATCATAATAGTCATGTTTGGTCAGATGCTACTCAAAAACCAAATGAAAAGGCTATTTTGTGATGGTATCTGGAGATGTTCTCTCTCATCCTCTCCCAGCCTTCCCATCCATAATCCCAGAAGCACAATGATAATATATGTTTAAAACCAGACTTTAAATATCCCTCTGCCCCCTTCCTGTTCAGAGCTCCATTTTGTGTGTTGCCATAGACAGCATCTCCTGCATGCCCCTTTCATTTAAAAAAAAAATACTACACCACCATAAGAGCTCAGCTAGGGCAAGGACTTATGTAAATGAGTCAAGTATTCTTTGAAAACGCCTCCCCTCCTCCCTCCTTCATAAATATGTTTTTGAATCCACAACATAAATAAAATTGAATCAACTACATACGGTACATACTCCATCTTTCTTTAGGCCTCTTTATTAATGAAATCATGTTTCCTTATGTGTGATTTTGGAAGTTGAACTACCACGTGTTTGTGTTGCCCACTGCTGCCACTTAGCTTAGTCAGCCAACTATCTTGGTGCAAATTATGGGCCTAAATTGAATAAAAACAATATTGTGAGCTGTCGGATGGTCAAAATTTACTGGAAACTAGTGTAAATTAATGTTATTGAGGTTAATAATAATGTAGGGACAAAAACAGGCCCAAATGATGTTATTTTAGCTGTTTTCATGATTTTTTAGAAAAATTACAGATCCAAAACCAAAACTAAAACATGCAATGGTGGTTTTGCCAAAACAAGATCCAGATCCAAAATACAAAGGAGATACAGATCCAAAACAAATACAAAAACATGGGGGTCGGTGCACATCCATAGTTTTAAATAGGGTGCCCTGGGCACTGATAGGATGGATGGAGCATGTGACTGTAGTTGCTAAAATCTGGTTGGCAGAGCAGGTCATGTGTTCAGAATGACATGAACCACCAGATGGAGAACACCAGAAACATTTACATATAAGGGCCTAAACATTTTGGGTTGCTGTAGTTGGCCAGTGGGGACATGGATGGACATGAAGTGACATTGCCAGACCTGGTAACGGGACCCTGAAATCTAGTGTGTGACACCCAATACCTTCAAATTGTAAAAAAAATTACCTCAGTCTTACTTATTTATGCACTATTGGAAGAAGTACAGCTTCAAAGGAATCTAAAACTAGGTGGAGGTAAGACAGAATACTATCCCCCAGGATATTATAGACCTCCTGTATGCCTATAAATGTCTTAATATAGGTCCTGTTGTTCTCTAATGTAAGTGGTGTTGAATGGGGCATATAAATAAACCCCAATATATTCTTGGGGGTTGTACCATACACACTCTAGGTATAGGGCATGAGCAGTGCAGAAATTTAGGCTCCAAAGCTAGTACCGACTTTCTCTCTATCCCTAATGGAACTATAAAAATTGGTTGTGGCTCTGATTGCTAACTCCAGGGTTTTGCAGAGCCCAATGCCTTTGAGAAATAAGCATACATAAATAACCAACTACAATCTCTAAAAATGAATACCACATGCATACAGTGAACAAAAAAACATAAGAACAATAGAAACACATTTTATTTCTATATTTTAATTATATGGTCCTACAAAGGTTCTGTGGTGACATATATAGAGTTTACAAAATACAGCAAAGCACATAAGCACAAACTGGTTCAGATAAATTATTACTTATAAATCAACTAAAAAAATAAAAACAAATGCACATTTTTTATTAAACTCAAATGTAATTTCCTTTGCTATATATGTAATGAATTGAATCCCTCATTCTCTGTATTCATCATATGTAAAACAACCTAATAATTCTCACCCCCTCCCCCTTAAATTTTTATCCAGATTCAACATATTATAGGTGTAAGATAAATTACTACACTGGTGTTTACTAAATAGGTCTGCAGAGTAGAGTTGGGTATACTATACAATGTGACATTCCCAGCATCACAGGAAGAACCACACTGCCCCATTTGACTTAAACAGTGGCTTCCTTTTATATAAAACTGTACCGATTAAAAATACAATCACACTACCCTAGTGAGCGGAAAAAGCAGCACAAAAAGAAAATAAATAAAACATACTTAGAATGGATTAATTCATTTCTATCAATAATCAAAGGCATTAGCATTTCACCACACCTCATTTATCACGGATTGGTGTTGGGAGAATTTTTAATCAAAAGAAATTGAGGACACAACTGTTTTTAAGTTACTGTGAAAGATGTTACTCTACCTTTTGTCATAACGGGAAACCTTTTTCTGCTCTGACTACAGAGAACACTGTATAAAAAAGATTGACTTTTTATGATAAACTACTAAAGGAATAAAAATAAAGACCCTGATGTAAATATTTACAGCTGATTGTAGCTGTTGAAGTAAGTGACATTCTTAAGATAGTAGAAGGGGAAAGTCTTTAAATATTAATGTCCATTTCAAGGAGTGATAAAACAAAATATTAAAACATTTTATTGATAAATGTTTATTAGACATGGTAAAACTAATGCACAGCTATTCATTTATGGTGCCTAATGTAACAAAATCCTTTACCATTGCTGTCAAGTTTGATTCATGGTATTAAAAAGTCTAATATATGTTCCTAATATTCATATTAGTTTAATATACCATTATTACAAAGAAACACATTTTCTATTATACAATGTATAGAAATCTCTCCTACGATATGGCTCCTGGAATACATTGAAGCCAATTAAAGAATTTCTCATATGAAAGAAAAACATTAGAAATTAATATTAGTCTTTCATGGCTCCCAGCAGCCTTCCTATATTATCTAGATCAATATGACATTCAGGCAACTAATTAGTTGGAAAAAAACACAGTTTTGTAAATCATTGTATGACCCCCAATAACATTCCAAAGAGATCTCCCAAGCAAGTACATGTATTCACATATTGACCTGTTAGCACAGTGACTCATTTAGCACACAAGACATCACAGTAAATTAATTCCACAAAGCACAGGGACCAGAAAAACTGTAAAGATGGACAGAACTAAGTGTCTCAAGGAATAAAAAGTTCAATAAATCCATATAATGGTATTCAGGCTTTCAAAACCAAGGAAACATTATAAGCATGCTACAGTAATTGCGCTGTTAGCACCTTTTTTTCTATACAAGAACAGTATACATCTAATTGATATTAATACAGGTATTTAATACAATTGTTTATTTTAAAATATACTAAGCAAAGAGTAGAAATAGAAACTATAAGAAAACAACATTGACAAAATTTAACAGCATGCAGATCATTTTCATTTTAAAAATCCTACACTATGTAGACAAAAGTGATTCGACACCCCGCGGCGCAAGCAAAATGCATACTTACCATGCATGCCTTTGCACATGAGTTCCAAATGGCCACTAATTTGGCAGTTTTAACAAGAAAACTTCCTGGGGAGTTTCCATGCACTTGCAGTTCTGTGGAAACAATTAATGTTTTTATCAGGATGACAATACTACCTGTCATGTTTCCAGGGTGACAATAGACCGGTATACATAAAATTCGGTAATCCGGATGGTCTGGCCAGTTTAGAGTCCAGACTTTAACCCCATTGAGAACCTCTGGGATGAATTGGAGTGACAGGTGCATTCTTCAATGTCACAGTTGGTCACTGCACTTAATGTGGAATGGCAAAACATACCACCTGCTGTTGTCCAGGAACTTGTGGAGAGTTTGCCAAGAAGGGGAAAATCAAAAACACAAACAATCAGGCACTGTCCTTCTGTGAAAATATATCTATCAAGGTGTAATGCTTAATTAGCAAAAAAACAATTGACAGCTGCCCCTACACAGATAGATAGGGAAATACTGAAACCCAAATATAATAACCAAGAATAGTAGAAAATGTTGGATGCACTGGTCAGATAAAAAATAAACATTTATTACATATAAATAACAAGAAAAAAAACAATAATTACATACAATAAAATGGAATAAAAACACCCTAAAAACCATCAGGTGTATATTGCACCAAAACTTATCTCTAGTCAAAGTACAATAGTACTAATACAACCCTATACCGTAATCTTCACAAAAATTAACCAAATATCTACTGTATATATACCTTGTTATAATTGTAACATGAACAATGACCGGTATGAGTTGTAGAATGTTAGTAGAAATAGAAATTTTAATTTTTTCGAAGACATTGCCACTTTGGTCAGAAAAACAAAAATGGGTCTCAATGTTCCAATGTATAATTGTAGCAGTGTGTTCCTGTGCTTATAGAGACTCACGCAGGCATGATAAGTGAGATCAAGCTTGTAAGTAGTCCACTATATTTCAATGGCAAAAAACAAAAAATAGGATCCAATTATAGTGGGTAGGCATTCTGGTTTGAAGTAACATAAAAACTTTTTTACAGACAGGCTGCACGCATTATACATTGGAACATTGAGACTCATTTTAATTTTTCTGATCAAAGTAGCAACAACTTCGTAAAAAGTTACAATTTCTGTTTCTATTAACATTCTACAACTGATACCTGTCAATGTTCATGTTACAGTTGTTACAAGGTATATCTACATTAGATTTTGTGGTTAATTATTGTGAAGATTACGGTATAGGTTTGTATTAGTACTATTGTACTTTGACTAGAGATAACTTTTGGTGTAATATACAACTGATGATTTTTTAGGGTGATTTTATTCCATTTTATTGTATGTTATTACTGTTTTTTTTCTTGTATTTATATGTAATAATTGATTATATTTTAGTTGACCAGCACCTTCAACATATTCTTGCCAAAATATGTGTCTGCAGTAATCACTGCACGTAGTGGACCTACAAAGTACTGCTGTTTATAAAATGTTGTTTTTCTATTTGTTGTCAGTATCCAATCACTTTAGTCTGCATAGTGTATTTATGTCTTGGTATTGGGGATTCAGTTTGTGTAGATTGTATAAATCAGTGAAGCCTCTTTTTTCAGTTTTGTATGTAATAATAATGCCCATCACAAGTGCATCTTCCTTTTTACTCATGGTTTCTCATATTTACCTCAGTTCCTTTACACGCTTAAGCTCAGTGGGTAAGAAGGTGGAGAGTAGCACATGAATGTTTAAAAGCCAGGTTGACTGTTGGATTTCCCTGGTGTAGCAATAAAGTTCACATCACAGTTACCATAAATGGATGCCAGACAATCATAAAGTCTACTCCAGCACATACTGTACTTAGTAATTGCAAATAAATAATTGGCAGTGTTACACATACTGTATATTACACAAGTGTATACATTACACACCTTAAGGATAGTTACTTCCCTCTCAACCTCTGCATGGTCATTTTTAGCAACACATCTGATCAGTAACAGCTTATAAAATGTAAAATAATCTAAAATAAATATTTCACCATCAAAAACAAATCCTGTAAAGTTTTGTATTGTAATTTATAATCATATTGAAAGGGAAAAGTGATGTTTAAAGTTACTTTATTTTTATTTTCTTTAAATATATACCAATATTTTTATTCCAATCAACCAGCTAAATGCATAGCTTACTTTTGCTTGTATCTGAGATACAGATGTGGGGTTTGGTACTCAAGAAATCTGAATCCACCCAAAATTTGTGAATCTAGGTAAATTTGAGTCATGATTCTGATCTCCTGGGCAGATCTGGGTAAATCTGAATTGTGCAACTGATCTTTTTGTGGTTTGGAATTCATATTTTAAATCTGAATTTTGGGTTTTTGGATTTAATATATTACATGATTTTAGATTTTTCTAAAAACTTTTTATTATTTTATTTTAAATACAGATCCAAAATCAAAAGCAAAACACTTAAGGGTGGTTTTGCAAAGCCAAAACACTAAGATGAATACAAATACGACACCAAAACATGGAGCGTTGGTGCACATTTTTAATCTGAATAATGATATTCTAAATGCTTCTTAATTAACTGAACGAAAAACATAATAAAAATACATTTTATTATTTTTAATTATATGGTTATATACTGTATGTATGTTTGTATGTATGTGTGTGTATATATATGTGTGTGTGTATATATATATATATATATATATATATATATATATATAAATATATATATATACAAAAAAGAGCCAGCACATCCAGGTTAAATGCTAATAATATATTTTACTATAAAGACAAGAAAATGTAGCAGCATAAACACATAAATAACGAGGTATGATAAAGGGTACTCAGCACGAAAGTCAGGGTGGTCATGTAGAACACAGGAGTTTCTATTCAATACATCATATAATCCTCGTGTAGATGTCACTCTCAGCCAAAACTTTTCATGTCTTTATAATAAGATATCTTTTTTGCATTTAACCTGGATGTGCTGGCTCTTTTTTGGATTTCTTTAACACTACATATGTGCCATGCACTCATTATCTGGACTGTAGTGTGTGCATTGGGCCTCCTTTTGTCATATATATACAGTCAGGTCCATAAATAATGGGACATTGACAGAATTTTCATATTTTGGCCTCTATTCACCTCCACAATGGCTTTGAAATGAAACAAACAAGATGTGATTTAACTGCAGACTTTCAGATTTAATTTGAGGGTAATTACATCCAAATCAGATGAACGGTGTAGGAATTAAAACAGTTTCTATATGTGCCTTCCACTTTTTAAGGGGCCAAAATTAATGGGACAAACTAAACAATCCTAAATCTAACTTTCACTTTTTAATACTTTGTTGCAATTCCTTTGCAGGCAATTACAGCCTGAAGTCTGGAAGGCATAGACATCACCAGACACTGGGTTTCATCCCTGGTGATGCTCTGCCAGGCCTCTACTGCAAATGTCTTCAGTTCCTGCTTGTTCTTGGGGCATTTTCCCTTCACTTTTGTCTTCATCAAGTGAAATGCATGCTCAATCGGATTCAGGTCAGGGGATTGACTTGGCCATTGCATAACATTCCACTTTTTAGCCTTAAAAAACTCTTTGGTTGCTTTTGCAGTATGCTTCGGGTCATTGTCCATCTGCACTGTGAAGCGCCGTCCAATGAGTTCTGAAGCATTTGACTGATATGAGCATATAATATTGCCCAAAACACTAAAGAATTCATTTTGCTGCTTTTGTCAGCAGTCACATCATCACTAAATACAATGGAACCAGTTCCATTGGCAGCCATACATGCCCACGCCATGACACTACCACCACCATGCTTAAATGATGAGGTGGTATGTTTTGGATCATGAGCAGTTCCTTTCCTTCTCCATACTCTTCTCTTCCCATCACTCTGGTACAAGTTGATCTTTGTCTCATCTGTTCATAGGATGTTGTTCCAGAACTGTAATGGCTTTTTTAGATGTTGTTTGGCAAAGTCTAATCTGCTCTTCCTGTTTTTGTGGCTCACCAATGGTTTGCATCTTGTGGTGAACCCTCTATATTCACTCTTGTGAAGTCTTCTCTTGATTGTTGACTTTGACACATATACATTTACCTCCTGGAGAGTGTTGTTGATTTGGCCAACTTTTGTGAAGGGGTGTTTCTTCACCAGGGAAATAATTCTTTTGCCATCCACCACAGTTGTTTTCCGTGGTCTTCTGGGTCTTTTGGTGTTGCTGAGCTCTCCGTTGCATTCTTTCTTTTTAAGAATGTTCCAAACAGTTGATTTGGCCACACCTAATGTTTTTGGTATCTCTCTGATGGGTTTGTTTTGATTTTTCAGCCTAATGATGGCTTGCTTCACTGATAGTGACAGCTCTTTGGATCTCATATTGAGAGTTGACAGCAACTGATTCCAAATGCAAATGTCACACCTAGAATCAACTCCAGACCTTTTACCTGCTTAATTGATAATGAAATAACGAGGGAAAAGCACACACCTGTCCATGAAATAGCTTTTGAGTTGATAGTCCCATTACTTTTGGCCCCTTAAAAAGTGGGAGGCACATATTGAAACTGTTGTAATTCCTACACCGTTCACCCGATTTGGATGTAATTACCCTCAAATTAAATCTGAAAGTCTGCAATTAAAGAACATCTTGTTTATTTAATTTCAAAACCATTGTGGTGGTGAATAGAGGCCAAAATCTGAAAATTCAGTCAATGTCCCAATATTTATGGACCTGACTGTATGTATACATATATATATATATATATATATATATATATATATATATATTGGGAGGTAGTCAGCATCCCAGCAGACAGGATTCTGATGGTCAAAACAGCAGAGCTGGAATCCCGACATGTATAGAGTGAAAGTTTAGAGACGTATTATATAATTAAAAGATAAAAAAAAAAAAATATATATATATATATATATATATATAAAAAACATGTATATTAAGACAATATAATATACACGGGTTGGGTATGGGATCCTGGCAGTCGGGATGCCGAAGGTCAGAATACAGACAGTAGCATCCTGGCAGACACCATTAGGTAGGTACCCTAATGCTTACAACTGCAGTAAAGAATCCTGACTGCAGTCATCCCAAAAGTAAGTATCAGTGGTTAGAGGGAGGGTTAGATCTAGGTTTAGGGGTTAGGCACTAGAGGGAGGTTTATTGTTAGGCACTAAGGGGGCAGGGTTAGGGTGCAGAGAGCAGGAAGGTTATTTATAGGCACTAGGGGGAAGTTAAGTTCAGGCATCGGGGAGGGTGGGTTAAGGGTAAGGGATTGCATTAGGGTACTTACCTAATGGTGTCATGATTATGACTGCTGGGATGCCACTCTCTTTATTCTGATTGCTGTCATCTCAAACGCCAGGATCCCATACCTAACCCATGTATAATATATTATACTATCTTAATATACATATTATATACAGTATATTTATCTTTTAATTATATAATACATCTCTAAACTTTCACTCTATACATGAAAAGTATAACCTATTTAAATTGTGGTTTCTCTCAATAAAAAATGCACATGGGAGATGAGAGAAGCAGTCACCATGTTGACAATCACATTGTCATCAAACATAATGTCCACATCACAATTTCAACAGTTATGATGTTGAAAAGTCATCATGGAGCATGTTGACATCTAAAAAAAGTTGAAATGGTCACAGTGTCATTTTGCAAATGTTGACATTAGGGTTAGACATCTGGGGGTAAGCTTTAGGGTTAGTCTGTTGTAGGTGAGGTTTACTGATCAGAGTAGCATACTCACTGTCAAAACTCTTCATTAGATGTCTCCAATGGAACTCTGCATTAGCAGACACTACCTGTGAAGTGTTGCTGGTCTTGTCATAGTACATCTGTATAAAATTATAAAATTATAAATTTGTACAGTCGATGTTTTACCAAACAATTATATGGGAAAAAAGCAAAAGCATTGACTGCAGATAAAACAGGTGTCTGTTGTTCTTGCAATGTAACTAGGTAAACAGAATTAGTAGGTAAAATAACTTTATTTTAGCATTTTCCCAACATGCTAATTTATCAGTGCTCATTTGTGTTTATTTCTTTATGCAATTGCTACTACTTTTGACTTCCAGAGATAAGTGGTTCAATAATGTTTTAAAAAACTTTAAAATGATAGAACAACAACAGGTAGGTCCAAATCTTCTAAAACATCTTTCAGATTTTTTTTTAAACATATATATAGAAAAGTAAAGATGTACCCCCGTGTTTTTGTTTTAACAAAACCTCCGTTAAGTGTTTTGTTCAGATTCAGTTTTGGATCGCTTTAAAATTGATAAACAGCTAAAATCATGTAATTTACAAGCAATTCAAAACCGATATTTGTTTTTTAAATCTGTGTTCTGAACTTACAGCATTTTTGAGCCAGGATTCAGAACCCCAAAAGTGATCCAAGCCGGTGTTCTATTCGACTCGAGTCCCCCAAGTTTGGGTGTGTTTCTTTTTCAGGAAAACTGAACTGCACATCTCTTGCAAAAAGTCCAACATGCCTCAGAATCTGTGAATGTTCCTAATAACTTTCTTATGAAATCACAAAAACCTGGCTTAAGTTGACAAGATTAAATAAAAAATATATAGTCTTCAACATCCAGGTGAAACAATTATATGTGACATTTGTATATGAATTGCACTCACCTATAGAGTGCATATAAAACAGCTTATTGTGCACATCTCTGGAGAACACTTACGTATTGTGCAAATATGTACAAATTTATGCAAGATAAAACTCGTAAGATGAAACTTTAATTAAATAATACAGTAGACCTTTCATTAATAAACAGTATAAAATTTCATGGGCGTCAAACTCTCTAAACTCCAAATAAAAATACAGTATACTGTATGTATTAAATATAGTGTCATTTTAGGAAAATCCTACTGCATGCCCCATGTTTCCCTTGTCAAACACATCATTTATTCTCCATTCTCTTTCAAGAGAGCATTAGAGGAAATAGGTTTATAGCAGGAAGCATGAATTGAATGCAAGACTCCATGCTTTAAATGTACAGTATTTACTGCATATGTCCCTAACACCAACAGACATTGTAGTGAAACCCTTCATTGTGTCACCTGCTGCTATTGTGACTAGCTCAGCAGAAGGCAATTTTAGGCATGTAAAGTGGGCTCACAAGAGAGGGTTCCCTGAGGGACTTATCTGTGCTACTTGGCCCCCCATGGAGCATTCTCAGTCCCCATTAGCCAGGGAGGTTGCTATGTATCACATGGTGGAAGCCCACTGCTCTCATCAAGGGTGCTGGAGGGATCACATGACTCCCCCTGGCAAGTGGAGCAGCGCTATTTATTTAGGGGGTTTAATTTCCATCAGTAGAGGTCCACAGTGGTCTGCATCATGGAGGGGTGGATTCTTCCTCTCTGCAGGATCAGTTAGCAGTGGGTGGCATCTCTGTGTCTAGCTCACAATGTGCTATGGTGCTAGTTATCTTCAGTTCATAGCCCTATGGGTCTCACAGGGCATTACCTGCTGCATCATCTGCCACTGGGATGGCCCCCTTGGCTCCTACATTGCTGGCAATTAATGTTTCAGGCTGGGAGCTCCTTACTCTAAATGCCTGTGGGTAGTTCTGGGGCCCTGTCAGGTGATCTGGTAACCATTGCTATGCTGCTGGTGACTGGTGTAGATGCCTTCATCACCCCATTTTGACCACATATGAGCATGCTGGCAAAGCTGCAAGTGCAGTTTCATCTAATTCATTGATTGGTGACATGGAGATGCAACGTGACCCTCTCATAATAGAGTTAGGTTGGGCCTGTGGTCTCTACAACCCCTCTCTTCTACACCTATCTTTCAGCAAAAGGTCCAATTCAGTATCTATCAGTGAGCCCTACTCCAAAGCCTTAGCTACTGTATCTTCTGCTCCTCTAATGAGGATTCAGTTTATGGCTCTGTCTCTTCTGATTCTTCTCTTGCAGGCGCAGTGAGTGTCGCTTGTCAGGCTATAGATGGACCACTGGTTCCAGAGTCTTCTATTCCAGGGCCGGCACTAGTGGAGGTGGGTATTTCTAGTTAGCATGTACATGTATAAATGTTAATGGGGTTGAATGTTATTTACCCTCCACCTTTAGTGAGGGCTCTGAGCAATCAAAATATTGTTGGTTCAAGGTCACTAGACATGATTGCTCCACTGGGCATTCACATCGGTGGCATATGGGGCACAGTAGCTGAAGTCTTGAGTCCAGGGCTACTGCTGTGGATATGGTCCATTGTGTGAACATGGCAGTGTTGTGGGGTTTGCATGCTCAGATATGGAATTTTATTCACTGTGGGCATTATGCTGATGTTTTTGCCTTGAGAATTAAGGCACACAAGGCTTTGGCAGATGACAATATAGGGGCACTGGGAAGGATGCACATGTGATTGGCTGCACAGCTTTTGTTTTTGCAGCTTGCTATTTCCATTTGATTCATGGACTCTTTTTGTATTCAAATGGTTTAATTGCAAGCAAGACAAAGCAGCCATTATGGATTTATGTTGCAATTATCTTGAGGTATGGCTCCAGGTGACCTACTGTAATGGGCTTTGTTATTCTTTGATCTACTGCTCCATGTTGTAGTATGGCATCTGATCCATCAGCTTCTTGGCTTGCAACTCTTACTCTTTCTAAGGGGTGATGTTTTGCATTTAATCATTTTCTTTGTTTCACAGGCAACCAATGTAGTTTTCAACACCAAAGCATGTGCGGTGGTGTGTCTCACCCTGTCAATGATTGCCCCCAGGGTGGTGGTGGTCCTCTAGCCGGTAGGGCAATGGTTTCAGATGGCCATCATTAAGGCTCAGTACCCTGTTTTCATAGGTGTCTTGTTGCAATGGCTGGACTGGTACCCTCGTGCACAGGAGACAGAGTTTTTGAGCAGAAGGATTCTTGTTGGGTTTCTTTTCCCCATTTGTGATGAGACGGCTGTTGGTTCCCTACATCGTAAAGGACAAAGTGATGAAAGAGGTTCAACTAGAGGGCATAATTGGGCCTTTTGCTTAACCTCTTTGGAGAGAATCATTTTGTCTCAGGTGGGAGTCCTGCCCAAAAAGTCCCCCGCAAGATCCACCTTATCAAGTACCTTTCCCACCCATTGGGCTGGTCCATAAATTACACTATTTTTCCCAGTTTGTGTAGGGTTTGTTACCAATCTTTTGATGATGCTCTAAGCATTGTGTGATCTTTTGGATTGGGGTATCACTGAGTTAGGTGGACATTGAGTAACCCTTTTGCTTAATGCCTCTGCACCCTGATGCATTTTGGTTTCTGTGTTTCAGACTGGTGGGTGGTTATTATAGACAGATGCCTGCCCATGAAGTGTTCCATGTCCAGTGCGTATTTCAAATGCTTTAGTGCATTCCTGCATTTGGTGTCTGTGCATGGGCACAGAGGAGTCCAAAGATGCCTACTACCTCAATTACTCTCTCTGTGTATGTCTGACTGGCTCTTCACACTGCATGAGTCTTCTTTTATCACTGTGTGCCTTGTTTGCCAAGTTCAGTGTTTCCATTGCTTTCCATAAGCATGAGGGGATCTTGAAAGTGTCTCTCTTATCTGGGCATTGAGGTTGACACCGTTGTGTGCTGTTACAGGCTGCTGGTGAATAAGGCTCAATACCATTCTATTTGCACTGACTATAGGTAAACCTACTTTAAAACAAGGGCAGTCCTTACTGGGACTGTTCAATTTCAATCGTGTTGCCTTTCTTGTGGGGTACTGATCTGGCCCTCTTCACTATCCAAACTGCAGTGGGTTCCACAGACTTTGGTGCTTACTTGTAGGGCTCATGGTGTGCTTCTGCCCGGTTAGACTGCTGTGTCAATGAGGGACTCACAAGGAACCTCATCTGCATGATCATTATTTTTGGGAATAGTAAAGGCAAGAGTATTGTGTTTTGGTGCAGTAACTTAAGGGTAGTGCAGGTGGTTAACTGGCTTAGGTTCTCTTCTTTCCTGGTACTCCACTGCTTGCTTACCTAGTTTTGCACTGATTAACCTGCAATGTCTAATTTGTGGCATGCCATGTCCCAGGCATTGAGAACTCGATTACTGATGTGCTTTCCCGGTTTCAGTGGGATCAGTTTCGGTCTTTGGCACCAACAACTTCTTCTGTGGGTGTCTTGTGCCCCTCTCATTGTTGCAGGTGATCACACAAGTTTGGAAGAGCTAGCACTCCTATCTGTGGCTCTGGAGGAAACAGGGAGAGGCCTTTCTTGTGCTCAAGCACTCTGCATTTAAGACAGATTATTTCTTGCTTTGATCTTGCATTTGGGGCTTGTTTGTAGTGGTGAAGTCTTGGCTGGAATTTGCTAAGATGCTCTTTGGCATTTATTTTTTATTACTGCAGCATTCTCATCAGGAATCACCAAGAGCTGTCTAATTCAGAGTGCTCTTAAGTTGTTGTAACATCTCAGTTTTCATATGTTGAGTGGTCATTGATTAACTGCCCATCCTTTCAGACACCACCCAACTTTTTTTATTTATAAAAAGATTACTGTTTTTGAAGACAACATAAGGTTGTACATGTTTTCATTTAATTTTAGATATGTTATATTGTGCTATTGGTTTAAAGTGCACTACATAAGGTTCCAGGCTGACATTTGCCGCTTGGGTGTTTTTCCTTATGTAATTTGTTTATTATTCAAGTCTGATTTTTAAATACACTTTAATACATTTAGCATTTCTAGACTACATCCCATATACTATCCTAGTGTCATAATGTATTTAGGCACATCATAAATACCCCATTTAATTTAACCTGAGGTGACTAAGTTTTACATCTTGGCACCCAGATCTTTTTGGTAAGTAATTGTATATGTTCAGGCCCTTTACAGTAATTGTGTGTGGATAGTTTATTTGTAAAATGTATGTCCATTTATATAATTACAGTACTTATTTAATGAGAAGTTAAAAAAACACTGACAGCAATTTATATTAAAAAATAAAAAAACACTGCAAATATGAAGAATATAAATAGCACTAGGAATATGGTGTTAGTTTGCTTTCTGAACAAAAGGTTTAGATGTTTTAGAATGTAATATCAGCAAGGCATATGGTCAGATCCAGAACTTTGTCTGATCATGTTTCAAAGGTTAGTCAAAGTTTTGATAAGATCATCTGACCTTTGCTAGAATACAAAATGCTTCATGGACATCTGCCAGAATGCAAAAATTAAATTGAATTATTGACTCACCTCTGAATGACAAAGCAATAAAGTACTTCCATTTTCATTGCCATCTGGATATATCCAGCTGTTGCAGATAGTGTTCAGATGTTGAGAATATAAATAAAGTTGGACCTTTTTACTTAGTTAAATGCATGCATACATTTGAATCATTGGACACAGTCCAAATCTCTGATTCATTAGATGTTAGTAGTTTTTCCACAGTTTGAACTATAAAAAGCCTAGTTGAAGAGAAAATACTGTATAATACTATTTATCTTTTAATTCAAAGAGTATTGACTGCTATGGACATATTTCATTTGGTCAAACCATGTGTGATTATTTTTATTGTTTACTTGAATAGACCAAATGTAATATATAATATGCTAAGTCAGAATATCAATAAATGTAATCTCTTAGAAATCATTCTAATTAATATTCTTTGTAAATAGTCTTATTAAAAAAAATTAGTTTCTCAACTACTGGATTTTTTAAAATGTATTATGTTTCACAGAGTTTGATTAACAGATTTAGCTCTTTTTAAAATGAAAACAAAACTCTTTGTTACATAGACTAATCAGTCAGTGCTTAAATGCTTCTGATGGTAACAGATGCTGAGGAGGAGAAGATGATGCAGGATATGAAACAGGAATTTTGAAAATGATCAAAAAGAAACATGATATATTCTTCTACAACATTTTTCAAAATACATTTTCACTGTAGTCTCTAAGTATTATGCATCTTCTGATCTCTTTTTTTATTTTCAAAGTGCATATCACAATATTCGAGGTCACTGAACTTTGTCTGAACATCTTAATTAAGGAAAAAAAATAAATGTTAAGTATAAAGTATAAAATAAAATAGTTTATATAAACTGAGGCACCTGAAATCACAAAATTCACAATTTAAAATGCATTTTAAAATAAATTACTTCATAGGCAATTTTATATATCATACCAATGTGCTAATTTAACATAAAGATAGTCAGGAGAATTTATTGCAAAATGGCTGATATATAATCTTTTTTACCCTTGTAGTAAAGTCATGTTATGTACCAAAAATATAGTAATGTGCATGAATATGCACAGCATTATGACATGTTTTGTAAAAAAGAGCATTATGTTGCTCTGAAACCAAAGGATCTGTACAGATAAAAGTGTTTTTGCAGATAATGATCTGCTTTCAAATATGCTGTATTCTAAATTGCAAGAACAAGGTGTTCTGTATACTTGTTAGATATTAAAGTTTAAATTGACAAAAAAGTTTTGCAAATTATACAGCATATTTTTGGGCCCCTAGATATACAAATATATTATTATTATTATTATTATTATTATTATTATTATTATTATTATTATTATTATTATTATATAGCACCACATGTGGTCACTAGTGCCATACAGAAGGCAAACAACAAGATATACATGGTAAAACAGTAAATAGAGCAAACAAATAACATTACAAATAACACTACAACTCTCAATACAGCAACTGATGGCCTGAATGGGTAAAGGAGTATAGGGACAGTATTCAGTGCAAGCTGAAACTTGTGCCATTAGCATTGGCACAACTAACAGATTTAGTCAGTTATGGTTTATGGATCGAAAGAGCAACAGCGCATGCAGTCGGACGATTGTTGCATACTGCTCATACATTGCAGTGTGCATGCATGATGGCTACACTGGGATCACACTGCAATTACACAGAGCACAGTAAGCTATCGCAGAGTGATTGACAGAAAGTCAGCATTTGTGGGTGGTGATGGGGGGAGAAACACAGGCTTGCCTCCCTGTTTGAATTTCGTGGCATGGGCGTGCAGAAATTAGCCACTGCGACTGGATATGTAGCTTCAGTACTCACTCCGTACAATGAGGTTAGAAATTTCTGAGTAAGGTCAGACCTTCTGTAATTCTGCATGAGGGGCCGATGTTACCAATGGTTATGCAGGACTTGAAGGTATTAAGGATGTGGGTGGCAGTGGGAGTCTCTATGCTGGCTGTGCATCGGAATTGTGACAGTATTCATTAGAATAATTTTGCAGCAGGTTTGTGTGTGTAATAGCAGCTGCGATCGCAATAGCGATCCATAGTGAATCAGGCCCAGAGTCCAAGATACACCAGGTATGTAGATGGGCCCAAATCCCCTCAGCATAAATGTCAAAAGGACTTAAAACCAGGCAAGTTAAGCATGAGATCTTACAACACTAGGAGTATTGCATGGAGTTGGTTTGCATGTATATGGTGTTTTGGTTTTGCAAAACCACCCTTAAGTGTTTTGGTTTTTATATCTGGGTATTTTAAAAAAATGATAAAGTTTTTAAAAGTTGCTAAAATCATGTACATTCCAAAACATAAATATACGGATTTAAAATCCAAATTTTTGAACTGTGGGAAGATCAGAACCGTAACTCTGAACTTTCCGGATCTCCTCAGGAGATCAGAATCGCGACTCTGAACTGTTCGGAATCATGAAGTTCGGTTTGAATTCTGATTTCTGGAGAACCAAACCTCACAATTCTAATATCAAGTCTGCAAGAAAGTTAACGCTTGGGAGAAAAAGTATCTTTCAGCAGGACAATGATCCCAGATACAACACCAAAGAAACACTGACATTATCGAACCAGGATAAGGTTAATGTTCTTTAATGGCCAAGTCAAAGTCCAGATCCTAATCTAATTGCCAATCTATGGCAACATTTGCAAACTGTTGTCCAAAGCACCATCCAAACAACCTGGAGCAAATATGCAAAATCCTAAACAGTGTGAAAACCTTACTTCCAATAGACATAAAGCTGTTATTGCAGTAAAGGGTGGTCATACCAATTACTAGTCTGCAGGAGTTGATTACTTATGAAAGCATAATTTTTCAGTTTTATTTATTTTTTTAAATCTGCAAATAAATTGTCACAGCACTCCAAAGCCTGGTTCTCACTTATTGGGTCCAGAGGCACTGGTATCCTGGTGCCACGTCTATTTGTTGCGGGCTGGACAGTGGTCACTGCAGTTAGCTGTCCCTGTTGCTGGTTAGTCTCTTTCCAGCTGGTACAAGCGGATGCTGGCAACTCCAGCTCTCTTTTGGCTGCAGCAGATGGCTGTGTGTTCCAGGTGGCCACAGCTCCAATATGGGTGCCAGGGCCATAGCTAGGGTAGTGCAGCCGGTGCCATCGCACAGGGCACCACAGGTCAGGGGGCGCTGTTTGGGCCTATCAAATTTCTGTTTATTATCCTTCTCACTTGTAGTTTCCGCTTATTTCATCCCTAGCATCTCCTGCCCTACCTTATCTCTTCCCTGGCCCTTCCCCATGAGACCATTCCCATTTTTTGGGTGCATTATGTCGCTTTGAAAAATGAGGGGGGCGCCAATGCTCTTTTTGGCACAGGGCACCAAAAAGTCTAGCTACGGCTCTGATGGGTGCACAAGTCACTCTGTCTGGAATGTAAATCTACAGGTTCACCAAATGTGACATCACATTTCAGCACCAAATACAAATCCCTCCATATAAAAAGGCGCTGCTGGGCACTGTTCAGTGCCAGAGTATTAGACACCATATCTTTAGTTGCTCCAGCATTTGTGAAAGTTTATAGTGATCTCCTGTTTCTGACCCTTTTTATACCATATGACCTGAATGTGCTTAACCACTGGTACTGCTCCTAGTGATTCCTGGTACTGACTTAAGCTATATATCAAGCTGATTTCTGCTCACTCCCTGGAATTGCATTTACCTGCCCCATTCTGAGCCATATAAGAATGTAGGAGCAAAGCCATCTGGGCGCATTATTAAATTATAAGTATTCACTAAAAGTAATGTCAGTTAAACCTCATATTATTGGTGTCAGGTAATGGGTATGGTTATCATGGGGGACTACCAACAGTTATAACAAAGCGAGAAATGGGGAAGGAGCTTTGTCTCAATATGGTGCACAAATATGAATATTTTTTTTATATAATGAAACTTGACTTTTATTTGATATACATTAAAGGATGTCCAATAGTGGACAAATGTCAGCATAATATGTTTAAAATAAAGATATAGAGGTGATACTAGAATGTGTCATAATTGGAAAACATGTAATAAAAGCAATAATCCCACTGTGTGTCTCCATTACTTTATATTTTATTCTTGATTATATTATATTAAGTCTTCAATGGATTTACCAACTTGTCATGTGATCTAATAACTGACATAAAGGGGAAAGGGTTCCAGTACCTCATTGTAATACAATACAAAGGATGGTTTAAAATATGTTGCTATTTATTAAGTTGACAAAAAATCCTAAATACACTGAGATGGGATCAGAAATGTATATGTACAAAGATAAACTATACATGGGGTGTTCACTGTGAGCGGGTTCCCTCTAAAGTGGTCAGCTGTAAAATCCCTTTTTCTGAATGTCACAAATATACTCTGGTGAGACCTCACTTTTTGATGTCTTCAGTCTTCTTGCTTCCCCTCATTGGTCCAAACCATATTCCGGTGGGTTCATGTCAGTTGCACACCAGTGTGGTCCCCATAGTGTCCTCCAAAACACCACCCGGCAGACCTGCCTGTGCTGTCATGTGACAGCAAGGTCCAGATGCAGACAGAGTTCCAGGTTGTCTGCGTGCTCTACTACCCTTGATAGGGAGGAGACTTTGGAGCTGTTGGAGTGTCTTTTCCTGTTCTGTTGTATATGTGTCCACTAATACAGGTCTTGTTCCTACAATATTATTAACCTCAATTTCCAGTCATTTCCAAACAATTTTGACCACCTCTCTGCTCGAAATATTGTTTTCATCCAGTTTAGGCCAAAAAGTTGCATCAAGCTAGTTGGCTGACTAAGCTAAAAAACAGAAGTGGGTGGAAAAACATGTAGAAGTTCAGCTTAGAACATGGCACAGAGTGCCACTGCACTGGCAGACAGGATTGCAGTTTGAGAAACTGTAACATTAAAAATTTCAGGCAGCAATGCCCCAAACAGTACATAATGCAAAGAAGAGAGGTGCAAGATTGAATTCTCTTTGGGTCCACCCACCCACCCTTATGTTGTGTATAGTAAACAGGACATGCACAGTTTAACAAACCAATCACTTCAGCAACAGGGACTGCCAATTGTGGCTGCAGCTATTGGTTTGTTTGGGCCCTCGCAAAACAAGCTACCAACAGGCAGCTGACATTACTGGTAATGATCTCTCCATGCACAAACTGGCTTTACAGAGTCCAGATGTTGTCGCCATAGTCATCTGATTCCTCACCCTCATCAGTGCGAACATCATCTTCACACAATATTTATTTGTCCCTGCTAGAATCCACTAATACAGCCTCCGATGCCTCTGTAATGTTTGGATGTAATTGTCGGTAAAGGTCTTCCTCGTAAAATTTGTAGATGATTTTGATGAACATCATCTTTTCCATATTTTGAGGAAGTAGCCTCCTATGCTGATCGCTGACAAGGTTCCAGGCTGTGCAAAAAACTCATTCTGAGTACACACTGGAGGGTGGACAGCTCAAGAAAAGCAAAGCCAGTTTGTGCAAAGGCATCCAAATTGCCTTTTTATCCTGCCAGTAGTGAAATGGACTCTCTGACATGTCTATTTGGATGCTATCATTAAAATAGTCTTCAACCATTGTTTGAAAGGTGACTATATCATATGGAGACACGCTAAAGATCTCATTAATTGTAAGCAATTTTTTAGACCTGACCAGATGTCAAAATTTTTTTGTGTTGACTCATCTGCATCCCCAGTGGGTCTTTTTTTTGGGAAAGTTTAGTTTCTTCCTGGCAGCTGCACTTGCTGGAGAAATTGAAGGAGAAGCCATCACTGCATCACGTGATGCTTGAGCTGACAATTTTTCTTACCAACCATTCTTTGCATATCTTTAGATCTGTGTCCGCTGAGAAGAAATACATGATATATGACAAGGATCAAGCACGGTCACCAAAGTATATCAATACGATTGTATGATACTAACAGCACTTATATTCTGACAAAGAGAATAAAGGACTTGATCTACAAGTCCAACATACTTAGCATAATTTCTTTGTTTCAGCTCCTTTTTCAGTTTCTCAAGCTGCTTTTCCAACAGTCTAATTAGGGGAATTACCTGACTGCAGTGTCTGAAATCACTTCACAGGTGTCTACTTCAAAGGGTTTTAGCCCTTTGCACAACACAGAATGTATTTTCCACTGAGCTTGACTAAGATACATTCCCCCTCCTATTCCTATGTCACAGTTCATTGTGTAGCTTTGAATGGCTTTTTGCTATTCCTCCATCCACTGAAGCATATAAAGGGTGGAGTTCAACCTTGAAACTACCCCTTGTTTCAGCTGGTGACAAGGCAAATTCAAAATTTCTTGTAGGTGTTGCAATCTTGTACATGCACCCACTGAATGGCAAAAATGTCAAGAAATTTTGTGAGCTAAAGAGAGCATCTCATGCATGGCCCTGTCATTTTTAAACAATGTTGCACCACCAAGTTGATTGTGTGAGCAAAACATGGGATATGTTGAAATTATCCCTACTGTAATGCTCTCACAATATTGCTGGCATTGTCAGAAATCACAAATCCCAAGGAGAGTCCAAGTGGGTTTAGTCATTTTGCAATGACTTCGCTGAGTTTTTTTTAAGAGGTTGTCAGTGGTATGCCTCTTAGTGAAACTGATGATTCACAGAGTAGCCAGCCTTTTAATGAGCAGCAAATTCTTAGATGCTGATGATGCAGCTGCTGTTGTGGGCATTTAAGGCAATACACCCACCCAGTGGGTTGTTACAGTCATGCAATCTTGCATTTGGCCTGTTCCACTTTTCCACATACTTGTGGTTAAGTGGACAGTGGGTACAATAGTATGTTGGAGGACAATAATTTAGTTTTTTTTAACATCCCTGTACAGGCTGGGAATTGCTTTTCTAGTGAAGTGGAATGTAGATGGGATTTAGTAGAGGAGACACAGGACATCAATAAACTGTCTAAAACCTATTGCACTAGAGGCAGATATCGGACGCACATCTAATATCAGCATAGATGTTATGGCATCAGTGATCCGCTGTGCAAATGGGTGACTGCTGTTATACTTGCTCTCCCTTTCAAAGGATTGTTTAACAGTCAATTGCTTTTTTAAACTACTACTAGTATTTTTCCTGGTCCCCTTCTGGGATGAAGATCCACTCCCTGCAGCAGCAAGCATAGCACTCAAGGATTCTTCTAAGGAATCCATGATAAGGGAGGACTGCATTAGCCTTATCAGATTGGATGCAGGACTAGTTCTGATCATGATTGAGGATATTGTTGATGAAAATGTTTGTTGTTAAGTTGCCAGGTACTTGGTTTTACAGAGAGAATGGAGCTAGCTTATGCTGGACTGCTTGTTGTTACATTTTAATGCAAAGTTTCTGAATTTTGCAAACACATTGGATGGTTGCACTGTAGATGATGTAACAGGGTGGAGGTTCCTAGATGGTTAAGGTCCCTACCTCTACTTACTCTGGCATTACAGTGGGTATAGATAGCTGGACAATTGTTGTCCAGATATGGGTAGAAATTATTCCATACATAAGAAGTGGATTTTTTTTGTTTTAGGCATGACAATAGGCTTTTTCTTATCATGGGCAACAAATGTTTACATTGGGGCCTGATTTACAAACACCACATTCTCATAATCAGCATCCTCATCATCAACATCCTTATTAGCATTAGCTACACCCATATGCTCCACATCCTGGTGCATTTCCACAGAAGCATCCTCAATTTCTATGTGAGAATTTTGTCATGTGTTGCTAATCCCCACATTTGCAGAAGAATTACATGAGGTGGATGGAGGCTCCTCTTCAAGTACAGTTTTCGAAAGGGCAGACTCACACATGGCACCCGCCAACACACTTAGACTGTTCCCAGGGATTTGTGACATTTCTGAATGCACAGTTGGTTCCTGTGCCTTAAGGATTTTTATTTTTTGTGAAACATCTACAGGGAGAAGGGCTTACCTCATTATAAGAGGCAGAATCACCAGTCATAAATAAAGGCCAGCTAACTTTCCCTGTGATGTTTTATTCTTTACCAATGCAGAACATTGCTTCTTTGATTTTAGATGCTGTGATTTAAGCCCTGTATGTCCTTGGGCATTAGCTTTAGTAGATGACATAGATGGACTAGTATCATCATGACTGGTGGCACTGGCAGTAGCTCCAGCACTAGTATGTGCTTCCTGCACTCCCCTTAACTGATTGTTCTCAATATGATCAAACACGAACAAATTGGGGTACAACACACATCAATTTGTACCAGTTCAAAATAATACACTGTGATATCAATGATCTTTTATGAATAATACACTGTGCTACCTCTTACAGTGTTAGAATATTTTTATGAATAATACACTGTGCTACCACTTACAGTGTCACAATATTTTTTAATGAATAATACACCATGCTACCACTTAGTGTCACAAAATGTTTTATAAATACACTGCGCTACCACATACTGTTTCACAATACATGTTAATTATTACAGTGCATTTCCACTTACTGTGACAATATTTTTTATAAATCACTGCACTACCAATTACAATGTCACAATATTTTTTATGAATACACTGCACTACAGCTTACAGTTTTTCAATACATGTAGGATATTACACTGTATTTCCACTTTCCATGTCACATTATTTTTTTGAATAATACACTACTCTACCAATTACAGTGTCACAATATTTTTATGAATAATACACTGCACTACCACTTACATTGTCACAATATTTTTTTATGAATAATGAACTGTGCTACCATTTCCAGTGTTAGAATATGTTTAGTAACAATATACTGTGCTACCACTTAGTGTCACAATTTTTTAAATGAATAATACACCATTTTACCTTTTACAGTGTCACAATATTTTTTATAAATACACTGCGCTACCACTTACTGTTTCACAAAATATGTTGATTATTACACTATGTTTCCACTTAGTGTCACAATATTTTTATGAATAAAACACCCTGCTACCAATTAGTGTCACAATATTTTTATGAATACACTGCACTACAACTTACATTCACAATACGTGTAGGAATTTCACTGCATTTCCACTTACTGTGTCACAATATTTTTTATGAATAAATCACTGCACTGACACTTACAGTATCATAATATTTTTATGAATACACTGCTCTACCACACAGTGTCACAATATTTTTTATGAATACACTGCGCTACCACTTACAGTGTAACAATACATGTTGAAAATTACACTGCGTTTCCACTTAGTGTCACAATAATTTTTATGACTATATTACACTGCAGTATTACTGATCAACAGTGTCACAATACTTGTATGAATAATATTACACTGTGGTATTACTGATCGACAGCATAACTCAAAATACTTTATGAATTATATACTTCAGTATGATGAACCTACAGCATCACTCACAATATGGCATACAGCATTACATTGTGGGGTACAGCAAAAAAAACATTTTGTTACTTTTTTAACTTTATTTTTTAAATTTTTAGTTACTTTTTTTTACAGCCTTTGAATGAACAGCACACTTGATGGACAGCACAACTCTGGATAGCACACCCCTTGATAGACAGCACTGCACATCCAAAGGGGAATATCCAATAAGCCTCAGGGTTTCACCCATGGCTAATTTTCGGCAAAGTCCTGTGATGCGGGGATTAGCTATTCAATTGAATAGATTTTTCCCTGCATTATTAAAACAGGACTTCCGCGCGAGACCACACTGATTCCACGAAAACTGCGGAATCATTGTGTCGTACCCGCTCGTGCGAGGCTGAGGTGCGAGGTATAGTCCAACAGCAGGGACTCATGCGTGGGGTCTCAGGGACACCCACGCGTGGAATCCCCGCTAATTGAATCCCGACCTGCATGATAATTAGCCCCGGGGTAGACCCCGCGGCTAATTGGATATGCCCCTTAGATTAGTAGAGCAATGATAAATAACACAGCCATCTGGACTGAACACAGCACACCCTACCTGGACTGGACAACACAGTCAAGCACAGCAGACCCCTTGACACAGTCCCCTGGACAGAGGACAGCACACCCTGCCTTGATTGGACAACAAAGCCCAGCACTACACACACCTGTATTGGACAACACAGCCCCCTTGGACAAAGCACAACCTGAAAGCCCAAGACTCAGCAAGCACATGGCGCTGATCACCGTGGTGAGGGACTTATATACAATCCAAAACCTTCAAAAATCCAACAGAAGGATGATGATGTTTTGCCTCATTTTGGGATCAGAGTCTGGTAGGAATGCCTGAGCCAGACTCGGATCCTGGCCTGGATCGTGAAGTTCAGGTGGGTCCAATTCTCACGAACTGGATCCACTCATTTCTATATTAAAGTATAAACAAATCACATACTTTGGTCCTGTTTTTGATTCTACAGTATTATTTACCTCAGTAATATTCATTTCCAGTCATTTCCAGCTGACAATACTGTTTTCACTTTTCACCAATATAAACCAAAGGCTGCAGCAAGTTGGCTGATTGAACTAACCAATAGAGCAGTGGCACAAATGCACAGCAGTTTAAAAGAATATAAGACATCTATTAATTATTACCACATAGCTGTGGCAGACAGGATGGCAGATTAATAAACTATAAAAATGTTTGTTGTATATGCAAAAAGATAGCCACCAATGCCCCAAAAAGCGCATAATGCAAAGAAAATAAGTGCAAGATGGAATTGTTTTTGGGCCCCCCCACCAACCCAAATGTTGTATAATAAAATTGACAATGGACAATTTAACAAACCATTCACTTCAGCAACAGAAACTGGCACTCTAATTTTTTTTTTAATGTTTATTTAGAGACAGGGAATAGCTTTTCTAATGAAGTGAAATCTAGATGGGATTTGGTAGCAGGAACACAGAACCTCAATTAACTGTCTAAAACTCACTGCATTAATACCAGATATTGTATGCAGATATAATACCAGCATGGCTGTTATGGTGTCAGTGATCTGCTGTGCATATTGGTGACAGCTGTCATAATTGGTTCTTCTTGCAAAGGATTGTTTAATAGTCAATTGTTTTTTGAAACTACTACTAGCATTCTTGGTCCCCTTCTTGGATGAAGATCCACCCTCAGCAGCAGCACCAGACCTCGCCCTCAAAGATTCTTCTCAGGAATCCTGGATAGGGGAGGACTCAGTTAGCCTTAGCAAATTGTATGCAGGACTAGCTCTGATCATTAATGAGAAGATTTATGATTACGGTTTTGGCAGTGGAGATTGCAGGTACTGGGATCTAGATGAGAGATGGGAACTAACTGAAGATGGACTACTTGTTGTTAATACTTTTTAATTTAATTTTTTTTTAATTTTCAGATTTTGCCAAAATCTTTTCATGAACATGCTGCAAATGACATACAGGGAGGAAGTTTCTAGATGGTTAACTTCCCTACCTCTACTTACTTTGGCTTTGCAAATTCTGCAGATGGCTTGACAACTGTTGTCAGGATTTGGGAAAAAATAAGAGATGGTGCTTCTCCTAGTACCTCACTTAGACAAAAAACTACCTTATCATCAACATCCTCATTAATGGCATCAGCTAATCAAATATCCTCATCCTGTTGCACTTCCTCAGTAGCATCCTAAATTTCTATATTAGCATCTTTACTTGTGCCACTCTTCCCTACATTGGCAAGGGTGCAAAAATGTTGGAAAGAGGCTTCTCTATGTGTCCTTTATTAGAAAGGTAAGGTTCACACATAGCACTTGTGGACACCCTTACACTCTCCTGAGTGATTTGTGACTGAACACATAGTTTGTTCTATTGCTGTAGTGCTTATTTTCAGCTCTGATTTATCTGTTTTAATTCTTTGGACACCACTTCTAGATTCTAGACTCTGAGTAAGAAGATTTTGCTTCATTGTGTCAGGCAGAAGAAGATGCCTGACTGACAGCAAATGTAGAAGCACCACTCAGAAATAAAAGCCAAGGCCTGATCCTGTCCTTGCCACTGCATGTGGTTTATTGTATATTGTCAATTTTATATATTTCTGCATGAAACTTTCCTTTTATTAGAAGTAATGTAAAATATTATTTTGGCTTCAGATGCCCTGACTTAAACCCTCTAAGCCCTTGAGCGCTGGCTTTAGCAGATAACGTCGAAGGACTAGTATCATCACGACTTGTTGATCCAGTTCTAGTACTTGGTTTCTGCTCCTGCTGTTCTGATATTCCTGATCCTTATCACTGCACTGCGCAGATAATATTAATTTAGGTGATGTCCCTTGACCTACTGACCATTACTGTTAAATTTAAACACAGTATCATAGGCTGAAGTTTTTTGAACACACACAAACTATTTTTGTACAAAATGAGCAACTGCCCACCAACTGCATTGCACTGCACAGATGATATTAAAGTGGTGCCCCTTGACCTACTGACTGTTAGTGTTAAACTTAAAACACAGTATCATGGCCTGAAGTTTTTTGAACACACACAAATACTTTTTAAATAACACACAAGTAATATATAATGTACATGTTCCTGCACTGTAAAAAATAAAAAAGCAATATTCTGATAACTGCTTATTAAAAAAAACTAGCTCTGCCAGTATTTATTATAAGGGAGTCAGGGACATGTGGGTGCCACAGCCCATCAAACAATGTCACTTTTAAGTTGAACGTGAGAACTTGAAATTCCTCTGCAGCTCCTCTGTCCTATACCTCCGGCAGTCCTTTGATAAATGGTGTCTGAATCATCGTGGGAGGAACTTATATTGGATCTAAAACACACGAGATCCAACACTGGGAAGATGATGCTTTGCCTTGTTTTGGAATCTGAAAATGGCAGAGAGATCCGAGTCCTAGCTTGGATCCACTTGGATCAGGGAAGTTTGGGTGGGTTTGGATTCCTGGAAACTGAACCCGCTCATCTACAGTTATTTTTTTATTTTCTCTATGGTAGACCAGCAGAATGCTTTACAGCCAACATATCCTGCAAGATGAAAAATGTATGAAAAGCTTTTGATGTGTGATTGATTAGTCAGTATATAGTATCTCTAGGAACACCTTTTGATTTTGTTGTCGGCATCTATCCAAGCAACAAGGACAGTTTCTGTACTGCAATACACTTAGTAGAAACAAGTAATTTAGTGGTGGAAAGTATTTTTCATGGACTGATCATTTGATTGTGGAAAAAGCATTGCATGTATCTTGACAAATGTATGAAAGAAGATTAAGGAGTCAAAAACATGTCTACATTTACTACAGTTTATTATTCAAGATTGTCATGTTTTTGGACGTGAGAGACTGTAAATGCAATAAACAATTAATTTCATGTTCTGCTAATGACTATACTGTAATGTAATTATGAAACATTTAACCAGAAAATGGTTAAAACAGCATGTTTATCAACTTATCTAGCTAATGAAAATCACTAGTATATTTCTCACCATTATATAGATCAGTTACCGGTGTAAATATACAAATGTATTATCATAAGTATTACCAGAGGCGGGTTTGGTTTGGGAGGGGGGGCAGGGTGCCATATGCCTCCTGGACCTGTATACTTTTATATCAGAAGACAGGCAGAGGTTGCTCCACAAACAAAATTGGTGTGGCCTGCCAGTATTCTCTGCCTGCCTCTTGAAGGCCACTAGTCACAGTCTGTCCAGTCCATACTCCACTGTCCACTGCTAGCGTTATGATTGTTGGATGGTGCTGGTCATCCACCAGTCAGAGCTGTGGGAATATTTAAACACAGATTGGTGAATGGCTGCTGTTATCCACCAATCAGGCAAAATTGCAGTAAAGTGTGCTGGCACAGAGAACTACTGCCAAAGACTGATGTGAGCTTTAGTGTAGGTGCTGATACTGCTGTTACTGATTGTGTGTGCTGATCCCTATAGAAGCTGAAGAGCTGTCATAACAGCATGCATGGTGATCAGCTCATTTTCCATAGGCTATTATAAACCTACTCTGTTATAAGAAAATTGTGTCATAAGCCACTATAGGCATGCTGTGTCATTAGTCATAATTTGCATACTGTCATTTACCACCATAGAAATAATTTGGCTTTAGCTACCTGGGCAAATGGTGGCACTAGCAGACATGGGTATACTATCTTTAACCTTCCTAGGTTTGATGTGGCATTAGCTACCATAGACATACTATCAGTGAATGAGGAAGTTCATTGATATATAGCTTGTGACTTACGATTGTACCTATATTCGCTTAAATGCAAAACATAAACATACTGTATGACTTATTGACATTGGTTATTAAAATGTTGTGCTACCTTGTCCATTTATTATATAACGCAAGTCACTATACTGTAGACCTGTACCATCAGGGTTATGGAACCTGACCTTCCTTGAGAGGCTTAGGTCATCAGCAGTTATACTCAGGATTGTTAGGGAGGATGTTGAGTAGCTCTATTGGGCCACCCCACAGATCTGAAAACTCATTTTAAATGGCTCTTTTGCCACATGGGGAGGAGGGGTTATCAAAGGTCAGTTCTAGTACATGATTTTCAATGAGGCAATTGGGGGTTATCAGGCTTGAGAGGATCAGTTCTGGGACAATATTTTATGGAATGCTTGGGGACTATCTGGTCTGAGGGTCAGTTCTGGGATAATTTATTTCATAGAGGGATTGTGGGATTATCAACTGGGGGTCAGTTGTGGGATGTAATTTCTCTGAGGGATTGGGGGGTTTAACAGGTCTGTGTAGTCAATTCCGGTACATTAATTTCTCTGAGGGATTGTGCACTTGTCAGGTCTCAGGGTAGTTCTCAGGCCTTATTTTCATTAATGGATTGGGGGGTTGTAAGGTCTAGGGGGGTCAGTTGTGGGACAATAATTTCATGGAGAAATTGGGGGTGTTATCAGGTCTGGGGGTCAGTTTTTGGACATTATTTCATTGAGGTATTGGGGTTATCATATCTTGGGGTCAGTTGTGGGACATTTTTTTGTCTGTGATAGCAATTAAGGAAGGATGGGGGGATTGTCTGATCTGGAATATGTTTGCAAATGATGGACTTGGGTTTGTCAAGTTTGGGTATAATTAAAATTGGGAGAAGATGGAGGCTGTCAGATTGGGTTTCTGATTGTTAATGTGAGAAAAACTTTGGGAACTTTGCTGAAATATGTTGTGTGTATATATAGAAGATTGTTTTATATTTTTAATAAATGTATGTTTTAAATGTCAAGTCAGTAGTATTCTTATTTGCTTTTAAGCATAGAGAGAGAATTTTACTTACTTGTTGTTTGTCTTGGTTTGTGACCAGTGGCAGTGCTTTAGTTTGTATGTTAATTTTAGAGTTTTGTGAATGAAGTTGGGTACACACCTGATAGATATATCTGGAGATCGACTGATCTGCAGATATATCTACACACTGTACAGAACATATGTTCTGCATAGTGTCTGCACAATCCATTGTGACATCACAATTTGTAGGGCATTTACATGTTCCTGCCCAGTTGAGCTGTCCGTCACCAATAGCCCTTGCAGCCCCTGACTATTACTGTATGACTATAAAATAAAAGAAAAATGATTGATATATACTGAATGTTGCATTTTTCTATACACATATTCCCCATGCTTAAACACTATAACTATTGTGCCCATGTATTTTTTGTTAATAGCTCTTAGGAGAGCACCTGCAATGTATAGGATTTATGGATCAAGAACCCTAGGAGCGTGTCCAGGCTTGTACTGTTTTTCAAGATGTGGAGTGAGGATCCATCTTACCCATACTTACCATTATTTGAAGTCTTGTTCCCGGGAGAAGTGGGCAGTGATGGGGATGGACTATCACATCATTAGGGCCTGCCCCCTCAGGATGAAATACAGTACCAGGAATTACAGGCACATAAATAGGGTCCAGAGCCAAATGATGCTATTTGCATAGATTTGCATAATTAACCTCCACCCCCTCCCAAAGGATTACAGAACCATGGTAAGATTATCCCCATTCTGCACACTTCAATGGGGAGTGGGCAGGATGTGGGAGAAGTGCCTACTCTTCTGGTGGTGTGGGGGGCCACCTGAAAAATCGTGAGCCTTCTGCAACTTCTGGGAGATTAGGCAAGTATGGTCTTAGCTTGCTGTGTGTGTGTGTTCATATATATACCTATGCACACACACTTGGCATTTTATTAACTTTGAACTGTTCAAGCTATTTATGTTATATTACAGGCAGATAATTTAATATTTATACTTCATTAAAGGAACATTTAACATTTGATCGGTAACTTGTGTTAACCATTACAGTGTTAGAAGGTTGTCTAATCTTTATATGTACCATGACTGATCAAAGTGGTTAATGAAAAAATCTAATACTTTCTCCAGGTATAACTACTTATTATAACCACATCAGCATGAAACTAAAGATCGCCTTTGGCATAATTGCAACCTCTTTGAATTTTTTTTAACTCAATTTCTTAGAAAAACCCTTTAGTTAATGTCAAACTCAATGGAGCAATCATTCCATATTCTTCCTCTGCATAAGCAAAATTATTTTTCAAAGAAATCAATCCTGGATAAAGGGCTTGGAATTCAACTCTATCAAAAGGAAGATTATATCCCTGAAGCTTTCAATATTTAATTAAATCTAAAATCAACTTAAGTGGTACAGTTTTCCAAGCTCCATAGAAATGACAATAGAAAGTTAAAATAATAATATCATAAAATTGTAAGCTTCAAATTTGTTCCATCCTTTGATCTAATATTCTATTTCACAGACAGCTCTGTAACCAGGGTTACAAGACAACTCCTGCTGGACTAAAATTTTTAAATCTTAACCCTCTGAGTAAGGGTTACTAGTCAGATTAAAAGCACTTTTGAGCTGCAGGAGATACAGATGGTTGCAACCTGGATCAGGCTGGTAAAAATATATTGACAGAAGTTATTGAAGGGTTGCAAGGTTATATCCCCTGCAGAGATCCACAGCAAATGTATCAAAGCATAACTGAGTCCCATAGTATAATTTACGTAAATGCTGATTAATGTCACACTAGTATCCTACATCAAAGCAGGGAAATCTTCTGAGCAGGTACAGCATGAAGTATCCTAGTGGCAAGTGTAGTGACCTATAAATTAAATAACTGACCAACAATATTAAAAACTGACTATATAGCATAAAGTAAACTGAGGGGCATTTATTAATTACTATTGTATGGGAATGATATAAGAGCCTAACCTACATGTATAAATGCAGGAATGTAGAAGTGTTTGTTATAAGCATTAATATGCTTATAGTTGTACTTGCATAAACAAAATGTGTTTCAGTTAGAGATGAGCGGTTTGCTTTTACTTGGTTACAGTATGTTTGAATCTTAAATATGGCATATTATAGGCTATCTGGCTCTCATGTGTTTTGGATAGCCAAAGACATAAATCCATATTTGGACTATTTTGTCAAAAACAACCAAGGTAAAACTGAAATGATTATGTCTGCTTACTTATTGAAAATTAGAAGTTAGTTGCTGAGAAAAAGGAAAAGGGAATATGCATATGTTATATTGATCGGTACTCCATACCACATGTGGCTGGAGTGAGCTTTCTAACACACCAACAGACCAGGCAATCAGGATAAAGCTGTATTGAGCTGTAGATGGCTCAAGCTGGAAAATGGGGAAACAGTTGCAGTAGTTCAGAAAGCAGATTATAAGATTGACAAGCAGACAGCACTCTGTATTAGGCAAAGGCAGTAATAAATCTAAAATAAAAGATTGGAAGAAATAAGGAACATAGGCAGATAGTAAATGAAGAGTGGGTAAAGAATGGATGAGATGAGGAGTGATTGTGAGAAACAAATAAGCATATAAAAGTAATTAGAGAAAGAGGGGACAGCAGTGAGAGATGGGATAGAAAAATGAACTGGTGGCGAGTAATCACCAGACATTTGTTAAAAGAAGAAAAACATGAAACAATTTAAATAAACATGCTGACTAATTGGAATGATAAGAACAGCAACTGCTGTATCATTTACTTTTGAGTATCTGTCTATCTAGGGGCAACACTAGGTATTTGAAGGTCCCACAGCAAAAGTCTGTAAGGGCCCATATGTACAACACAATGGCAAAAAATGTATATAACATATGTAACTTTGGCAAGGAAAATGCCCCCTCCCCCTTCATATCTGGGCCCCATGGCAGCTGCACTTCTTGCACCTTTGGTAGTTATGCCCATGAATCTATCTATCTATCTATCTATCTATCTATCTATCTATCTATCTTTCTTTGAGCCATCTGATAAAATCAATAGTGATGAACTGTGTTGGGTGTGAGTTAGCACTCATAGAAACATGGCTGGAAAGCTGTTGACATTGTATGGCAATGTGTACCTATTGTTTCTGATGCCTAGTGATGCACCCCCTATTTTGTCTTTCTTCATAGAATTAAATCTAAGGCCATGTGGATTCTTGTGATATCTGCAAACCGTGGATTTTATTTGAAATTCTAGCCTGTAGTGTAGACATCCTGCCCATTTTCAAAAGGGCAGAATTCACCCTGCCCCTGTGGTAGTGCCCTGTTGGTGCCTATCTAAAACAACCTGCTGGGTGCTGACCCCTCTCACAAATCATAGTGTCCAATGGGGGAATTGCAGTGCAGCTCTCACCGTCGGTGAATAGATGGAATGTGCAAGCACATAGCATCTATTCATGGTAATGTAAAAGCTTGGGGGTAGCCAATCATGTCTGTAAGTGCTGGGCATGCCCTCAAGAATGATGAAAAGAGGGCACTTCTTGAAGACATGCTCCCTTTTCTTGTGGCCAAGCCACCTTTTGGCTGCATAAGTGGCACCTTCCTTTGATTGGGCAAGTTGTCTCTAGTTTACAGGGGTAACATGTGCTATTTTGAAAGGTTGGGCCAAGTAGTACTAAGACATAAAAGAGAGTTGGGCCTGTGCAGATTGGGTTGCAATAAGGACATATGATTGCCCCCATTGTTGTTCCTTTCATCTTGGCTAGAGCTGAGTGTGCAATGCTTTCTTGGACATTAATTATTTTCTTGTTTAATAAAAGCTATGACCTATTAACTATAGTTCTTGTATCAGTGTATTATTTATTTGAATAGTTGTTTTCAGAATATGTATCACATGTTCATTCAAATGATTTGTGGCATATTGTTTTTTGCACTTTAAATAAATTCCACATGACATTTTCCAACACTGACCCTTTCTCGATTTATCTTCCCTGAACCATATAATAAAATAACTTCCTTAACATGTGTCTTGTTTCTTTGGTTGCCATTCAGGGAGATACCTCCAATCTCTGTGTCATGACTGGAGGCACTACCTCACTGAAAATAGGAGCAAAGCAACATCAACCAACCATCACCTAATTAGAGCACCACATATTCTATATATAAGCTGGAAGTTGTAAAAAATAAAAAAACACCCTAGAAATTGTGCTGCTAATGTTTTTAGGCTGTGTGCAATGGAGAGCAAAATTAAATGTATAGGGCTAAATTTAAAGCTACTTTGCATGAGACAGAATACCTAAGACAAAAGTAATAATGGATATGCTCATGATAACTTTGGGGTTGTTTCTGGCCAGCATAGTAATTTCAAAGCTATATACAGTATGTGCACTGGAGCTGTACATTAGCCATGTTTTTATTGGGACCAGGAATATGGGGTTCCAAATAATACTTGAAAAATATCACATAGCACTTACTCACCTAACATTGTGCCAACCACAGACACCATAATATTTGGTTGGTTATTAACTGTAATTTCTAAGCTACTCAGTGCTATATGTATTCCTTTAATAAAGAAGGGATAAACAATAATGCACAACCCCTCTACCAATTCCAACCAAGCACAGAGCACTAAAAGAAGCAGTGGCTCTTCCTGGCTCACTGATACTAAGAGGGTTACAGAAATAATCATACTTAAGCAACAGAGTATAACAGAGACAAATGAATAACCATTGCACAGAAACCCTTGCACTAGCTAACAGGGCTCGCTATCATGAATTTGGTGTGACTCATAACGTGGGAGATTCAGTGTACTGTGTCATTGATTTTGTACTGGTTTGTTCTTAGATTTTAATCTAAATTGAAATTAAAAAAAAAATACAGATAAAAACAGCCCCATTCACACCACACAGCTGCCATCCAACTAAACAAGCTCAAAATTTTCTGTAAAATATTTTCTCTAAGTGAAGGTTTTTAGAAGATGTGATGTTGCCAATCAGATTCTATTTAACTTTTAAGTAGCACCTTCTAGAAGTTAATAGCTAGAATCTGATTGGTTGCTATGGGCAACATATCCCCTTCTAGAAACCAACACTTTAGTAAATATACACCTAAGACTTTATGACACTGATTTAGAGCTGTATGTATTTTTTATGTAAAACTAAGCATAAAAGGTGATTTTTAGATTTATTTTAAGTACCACATAAAACAATATGTTCAATTTATGATAAACATCTACTTTGGCAAAGTAAATTACTTACCATGTGCATTTGGATTGAAATCAGCTCTACCTGCTGCTGGCAGACAAGGCAAAGAAAGCACTTAAACTAATCAGCCTTATTTATTGAAGCAGATACCTGATATCCACAGACAAAGCAAAACATGACTTTAATGCCATGATATTTTTCAAAAGTTCCCAGTTCATTGATCTCTTTCTGTGTATATAGAACACATGGGATACCAGGCACTCACTTTTCCAATAGGCAAATAATGCCCTGCCCATCCAATATACAGGCATAAGAGTCCCCAAATTTGTCCTAGGTATACAGTGACCAAAGACCCTGTGGAGCTCTGAAATGTTGGTTTATCAATATATGTTTTTTCATTGTTTCAAGTCCCGAAGTGCCATCTCTAATTGTTCTAGGACACATTTGTGGAATTATATATTTATTTATAAAAAGGTGTGGTATGTTTAGAGAGATAAAACTAACATGAATGGACACCCTAGATCACGTGACCATTAATTATTTTCCAACAAATGCACACAACAGGCCTGGTCTACTTTTTCTTGCAATCTGAACCCCATCACAAAGCCAATGCTGTATCACTCTACAAGTGTAAACAATAACATATCTCACAATGACACTGTTCACAGAAAAGCACCATAGCACTGCCTCATTGACATACACTTTCTGACAGAAATTTTTTTAAAAATGTCCTAATTACTTCATAACTCAAAGAACCTGACATTAGCCTTCACCAAAGAACTTGAACAGGACTTACCTGAGCAGCCACTTGAGAGTGCATTAAGCACTTCCTTCCAGTAAAATTCACTCTACAACACGTGTTCTTTCCAAACTTAACCACTCTTACAGTTACAGTAGTCATTAATAACATAAATGTTTTATTCACTTACACTGTTATTAAGTTGCCTGTTTCTTCATTAAAAATAATTTAAATTAAATAGTATATTCTAAACTATTTTATCCTCCTATTCTGTATCTGTTTCACCCTACATCTTTCTCCATGTAAAATTATTTTGTCACAACAGGGATCATTTTATAAGAGAAGACTCTTTTCATTATTTCTGAACCATATGCAAATGTGAGGAAAAGTAGTAATAAAAGTATTGATGATGATGATGATTTAGACAGAGAAAATAAGGATGCTACTTTGGAAGTTGATGAGGGGGATCATGTTGATATGAAGTCCAATGTTTTATAACTTTGTGATGTCTCTTAACTATGTGTTATTGTGCATGACTCATCTGCCTCAATGACATCACATCTGAGTCACCAAACTTAAAGGTCCGACTGATTAGACTCCATGTGCAAGACTTGTTTACATGGCTCTTTAAAAGGATCTGCATTTGCAGAAGTCTGACACTGTATATTTCAGACTCATAGTTTTGTACAGCTGTACAGTACTTAGCCCAAGAGAGATTATTGTATTGACTGCTGTTTATCATCTATCACATGTTTCCTGTTATCTTCAATAAAATCTACTCTGGTTTGGAATTAATGTGGACTACCCTCCTTGCTCACATCCAGTACGCACCTAACATGTAGGCATCTACCCATAGATCATGGTTTTGTCTGACACTAAGGAGGATGATGAAGATGATAATGAATGTGTTGGATAAGAACAAGTTGATTAAATTTGAGAGGATGATGTTGTTTGTGTTGAAGTAAGTCAGTCATCAGTGGCAGAACTCCATGACAGTGATGAGAAGTACATTGTCATGGGCAAATGAAAAAAATAGCCACCTCTTCCATGTGGAAATATTTTTACCCAAATTCCTGACATTTGTCAAGGCATCTGTGCATTTATAGTATCAAACTGTGTAGATGTAAGGATGTTAGCCATCTAGGCATCTTCTCCCTGTTACATCATTTGCAGTGAGTTCATTCTAATTGTTTATCAAAATCTGAAAACTTATATTCCAGTATTCTAGCATCAGCTACCAGCAGAATGGATAGATACCAGCGCATGCAATCTCCACTGCCAACACCTTCATCATCAACTTCCTTAGTAGCAATCAAAGATAGTGCTTGAGCATCCAATTTGCAGAGACAAACTGACTCTGTGTTATGAACCAGGACTAACACAGATTGCAGAGTCCTAGACAAAACAATATTCATCAATACTTAAAAGCTCTCAGGTTGATGTAACAGTACTGCAATCATATTAGAGTAGGTTCTAGATTTATTTAATGGACAGAACATAACTGGCATATAAGTAACATAAAAAAATCATAGCTCATCAACTTGAAGCTGCTGGGAGAAGTTCTGCTATGCTGTAACAAGTTCTTTTTACCAACAGAGGTCTTAGTAGGGAAAAGACAAGGCCATCCACTTGACATGCAGAGATCTGAATCAAGTTGACAACAAGGCAATTCATTTAGCAGGCAGAGAACTGTGACTTGCTGTATACAAGGCAATCCATTTAACATGCAGAGATGTGAGACTGTAGATAAGGAAATCTAGTAAACCTGCAGAGGTCTGTGGTGGAAGATAAGGCATACAATGTAACATGCAGAGGTGTGAGGTTGTAGACAATATATCTGGTTAACATGCCAAGGTCTGTGGTTGAATATGAGACAATCCATTTATCATACAGAGGTGTGTGGCTGTAGACAAGGAAGTACAGAGCACTGTGGTTGAGGATTAGGAAATCCAGCTAACATGCAAAAGTCTATTGTATGATGAAGACCAGGTCACAAAAAAATGCACAGGAGCTGAAGATACTTGGCAAAGGTAGGTGGGATAGGGTGTAGTTGACATCCCGGCACACACAATGCCGAAACTCAGAATCCCTGTACCATAATCCCAACAGGAGTCAGAATCCCTATGGCTGAGATCCTGATTGAGTATTAGGGTTAGGATTAAGCACTAAGAGGGGCTTAGGGTTATACTATGGGAAGGGAGGGTTAGGGTTAGGCTGTGGGAAAGGTGGGTTAAATTAGGGGTAGGGTTAGGGGAAGGGTTAGATTACTTACCTGCACTCACTGGGATTTCCACCACTGGGATTCTGTGCCAGGACTCTGACTGCTGGCATTGTGTGTGCTGGGATTGTGTACCCAAACTAGTCAAACTAACAACAACACTTAGGAATCAATAAGACCAGACTACAAAGTATTTGATTGAATCACCTGGCTGACTACTATAACTCACATGATGAGCTTCACATACTGATTGTTCCAAAATGACAACACCCATGGCAGAAGTTGAAAGTAACCATGGTAAAAGCATATACAGCACAAAATGACATGCAATGCACAGAGAAATGCACAGTGTGTAGAACCCCATTATTACCTCTGTGCCACAGTGTCCTGAACAATGCGGAACCTCCTGCAGCTTTTAACAGTCCTATAACGCAAATATCCACCATCAATGCATCTGGTTTAGCCAATTAGTTGTGATCATGTGTTCACTCTAGCAAATTCCATCTTGATTCTATTTTTCCAGAACAGCAATTCCTCACATGAAACTTGGCATTCAATAAAAAGTTGTTATTATTAACTTCTCTACTAACCTGTTACTCTGGCTTGAAATGTCTTGGCCTTAGGCTGTGTTTTGCTGTTTGGATTCAATTTGTACTTGAAAACTCACAATAGTATGTTTGTTTTTCCATGTTTAAAATGTTCTTTTCCTTATAGTAATAAATGCTTAACCTTCAACTGAATACTCCACCTCCAAGCACTTTTACTGGCTTTGGGTCTGTGATTTGCTGTTTGGAGTAAGCATGATGGAAATCGAGTTTTGTACAAAAATTAACTCCAGCAGCGATCACCTGTACTGGCCTAAGGCCAGTTATTTGCTGTTTGGAGAAGTGTGTTGGTAATATATTTTCTACTAGGCTTTTACTTTTATGTTATTTGTTCTTGAATAATGAAAATGTTCCGTAGGGTTAGATAGTTTATTAAACTGCTCTCCTGTCTCCCGCTGCTGTACCACTATGTTTCAAAGATGTGCTGTATTCCTTTAAACTACCATGAGTTTGTGCCACTGCTTTGTTGCTTAGTTTAGCCAGCCAGTTTTGTTTTGTAATTCATTTTCAGATTTTGGTTTTGGGTTTGCTAAACCACCCTCAAGTGTTTTGGTTTTGGATCTTAGTTTTTAAATATTAATTTGGAACTGTTTTTGTTCCTGCAGTATTATTAACCTCAATAAGATTTATTTACAGTAATTTCCAGTAAATTCTGACCACCTCACAGTTTATAATATTGTTTACACCAATTTTGGGCAAAGGATGCAGCAAGCTAGTTAGCTGATTAGCTAAATGACAGTAGTGGATGTGACATACACTTTGTTGTTCAGATCCAAACATGGCACATCTAGTGTTTGTGATACTAAATTGGGATTAGCACAGCTCCATCTAAAATGAGTGACCTGAAAATTATAACTAATGTAATATTCTATGATGTAACCTGTAAATTGTGAATACATTGATTATTTAGTAAACCTTTAATTCTTTAGACAATCCAGTTCGTAACCCTGAGAGGACTGTACAGTTGGTCAGGTTTTACCCTTTGCATTGACCTTTTGGAAGAGTGCAGGCAGCTATATAATGTTTCTGTCATCAGTCTTTACACTGAATATTCACCACTATTGGCCACAGGTTGCACCAAGCTAGCTAGCCTACTAAGCTAAGCAACAGCAGTGGGTGGCACAAACATATGGCAATTAAATTTTAAGCATGGCACATCTAGTGTTTGTGGATACTAAATCGGAGTTATTATTAGCACTGTTCCATCTAAAATGAATCACCTGAAAATTTTAGCTAATATATACAGCAAAAATCTCTAACCTTTTTCTTATCTCAAGTTCATTATGCTGCTAAACTAATACTACAAATTGAACCAGAAGTATTAGACCCTGTTTTAGTACATAGCAGTCTAGATTTTTTCCACTTTTTTTAGGAACAGTAAAAATGTTCACTTTTTACTGTTGTACAAGTTGCTGTGCTACAATAAAACTAATTGTAAAAAACTATTACTGTTTAGAGACCAGAAAAAAAAGAGATGGTCTTGCAAGATACAGTGCACCCGGAAAGTATTCACAACACCTCACTTTTTCCACATTTCGTTATGCTACAGCCTTATTCCAAAATTGAATAAATTCATTTTGTCTTCAAAATTCTACACACAATACCCCATAATGCCAATGCGTAAATAGTTTTTATGTGATTATTGCAAATTTAATTAAAAAAAAACTAAGAAATCACATGTACATATATATTCACAACCTTTGCTCAATACTTTGTTGATGCACCTTTGGCAGCAATTACAGCCTTAAGTATTTTCGAATGTGATGCCACAAGATTGGCACACCTATCTTTGGGCAGTTTCAGCCATTCCTCTTTGCAGCACCTCTCAAGCACCATCAGGTTGGATGAGAAGAATTGGTGCACAGCCATTTTCAGATTGGATTCAAGTCTGGGCTCTGGCTGTGCCACTCAAGGACATTCACAGAGTTGTCCTGAAAGCCACTCCTTTGATATCTTGGCTGTGTGCTTAGGGTCAGTGTCCTGCTGAAAGATGAACTGTCGCCCCAGTCTGAGGTCAAGAGTGCTCTGGAGCTGGTTTTCATCCAGGATGTCTCTGTGCATTTCTGCATTCATCTTTCCCTATATCCTGACTAGTCTCCCAGTTCTTGCTGCTGAAAAACATCCTGTTTTTCTTCTCACTGTAGGGATGGTATTGGCCTGGTGATGAGCAGTGTCTGGTTTCCTCTAAACATAATGTCTGCCATTCATGCCAAAGAGTTCAATATTTATCTCTCATAGTCTGAGAATCCTTCAGGTGAATTTTGGCAAACTCCAGGCGGGCTGCCATGTGCTTTTTACTAAGGAGTGGCTTCCATCTGGCCAGTCTACCATACAGGCCTGATTGGTGGATTGTTGCAGAGATGGTTGTCCTTCTGGAAGGTTCTCCTCTCTCCACAGAGGATTGCTGTAGCTCTGACACAGTGACCATCAGGTTCTTGGTCACCTCGCTGACTAGGGCCCTTCTCTCCTGATAGCTCAGTTTAGATGGCCAGCCAACTGTAGGAAGAGTCTTGGTGGTTCCAAACTTCTTCCATTTATGGATGATGGAGGTCACTGTGCTCATTGGGACCTTCAAAGCAGCAGATTTTTTTTCTGTACCCTTCCCCAGATTGTGCCTCAAGACAATCCTGTCTCATGGATCTACAGACAATTCCTTGGACTTCATGCTTGGTTTGTGATCTGACATGCACTGTCAAGTGTGGGACCTTATATAGAGAGGTGTATAGATCAGTCGTTTAGTGTGTTCAGGTGCTCTGAAGACCTCTCACTCTTGTGATGGGAGCAACTACAGGTACAGGAGGAATCCACGCTCAATACTGTGTATTGTTTGAATATTGTTGTAATACCACAGCACTCAAACTATGTATATAGCTCCCTTTAAATAATTTATGCAGTCAAAATTTCTTCATAATGGATTTCATTTTATTAAAGTCTTAATTTTAACATATGGTTTAAAAGTAATGAACCTTGGAGAAAATATGGTTTGCTTTGATGCAGTTTGTACTCCTTATTAGCAGCTGTCTTTAAGTTGTTTAAGTTAGACACCACATAAAACAGGACAAGTACACTGTGCCCAATATGGAACAGAGGGAAGGAGTATGTGTTTGGGAGAGTGATACAGACAGGGACAATTGTGATTAATGGTGAGAGTAAAGGGATTGGGGGGTATGCAGATGAAATGGTAATGTACCGGTACTAAAAATAAATGTTTATGGGATGTTTTGTATGTCCGGGATCTTCTATTTAGTGGCTGTTAGGTGAATTTACCCTTGTCCTGTTAATCCATAGGTGGTGAATTGTATTTGTAATATGATAGGGAGCTCCCTGTTTCAATTGTCTATGTGATTGCTTTGACAGTCAGTGGGATTGTATTTCCAAAGTTGTATCAGGCTGCCTAGATCTGTCAGTATTTATCCTTCCTCACTGGGAGGGATGTTAGTCTCTCTGTACCGGGGTCTATGGCGGCTTCCCACTGATGCTGTGCTGGTGGTTCATGGCAATGTCTTCCTTCACTGCCTATCGACAGGTGTATGCCTTTAGAAATCATATCCAATCAACTGAATTTACCACAGGTGGACTCCAATTAAGCTGTAGGAAAATCTAAATGATGATCAGTGGAAACAGAATGCACCTGAGCTCAATTTTAAGCTCCATGACAAACACTGTACATGTGATTTCTTAGTGTTTCTTTTTAATTAAATTTGCAAAAGTCTAAAAAAAACTTTTACACATTGTCATTATGGGGTATTGTGTGTATAATTTTGAGGACAAAAAGTAATTTATTCCATTTTGAAATAAGGCTGTAACATAAAAAAATGTGGAAAAAGTGAAGCATTGTGAATACTTTCTGGATGCAATGTACGGAATACCAGTGCCCCAGTATTGTACTGTAAAATATGCTGCCTGTCAAAGATACACCATCTTGGCAAAGCCCATAATGAAAAGTGGTGCATGATGGCATTTTCCTTGGGCCCTCCCTCCAACTCTTATGTTGTATATAAAAAAATTGGAAATGCACAGTTTAACAACCAAGCACTTCAGTGATAGGTACTGCTACTTTTGTGGCTGAAGTCCTTGATTTGTTTGGGCCCCCTCAAAACAAGCTACCAATGGGCTTTAGGTGGCTAACATCGTTGCTAGTTAGTTAATCATCTCTAAGATGTCATCATCCTCCTCACCCTCATCAGTGTTAACTACATCATCATTTCACGACAATTGCTCATCCCCACTGGAATCCAACATTACAGAAGTCTTTGTACTCTGTTGCATATTGCAGCAAAGGTCTGGCTCATAGAATTTGTAGTTAATTTTTATGAACATGAGTTTTTAAACATTTTGTGGAAGTAGTCTTCTACGACTATCACTCGCAATGTTCCCAGCTGTGCTTAACTATCTTTCCGAGTACATACTGGAGGACAGGCAGCTTAAGCACACCAATGTTAGCTTGTAAAAGGGGCTTCAAATTGCCTTTCTTCCCTCCCACTAATCAAAAGGACTCTGTGAATTGGTAATTTTTAGATTGTCATTAAAATCATTTTCCACCATTCGATTGAGGCTTAGTGTATGAGATTACATTCAGTAGAGGTGTCAATAATTGTGGCCATTTCTTCTAAGCCTGACCAGATGTCAAAATGGTGTTTACTGACTTCACTCATCAATCACTCCCCCAATGGGTCTCTAGAGAAAGAACAGTTTTTTTTCCAGGCAGAAGCATTTGTAGGAGAAACTGAAGCAGGATGCATTGTTGTGTCATCATGTGCCAAGTTAACTGTCAAATTGCTGACAAGCAGCTCTTTGCATCTCTGAAGATCTATGTCAGTTGGAAATATAGATATTACTTAAGACTCAAACCTTGGATTAAGCATGGTTGCCAACATGTAGTGATCCAATTGCAAAATCTTGACAACCCTTGTGTCCTGGCAAAGAAAACAAAGAAGTTGATACACAAGTTAACATACTTAGTGGAATCACTTTGTTTCATCTCCTCTTTCGCATAATGGGTTTCTCCCACATTCTGAGGAAAGTGTTAACGTTGTGTTGCCAGGGAGGAACCACACCCTTTCCTAAATTAAGACCATCAAAGTTATAAAAACGTAGATGATTTAGTCAAGGGGAATTTGAGGGAGAGGTTGCACCTTTGGCAGCCCTCTCTATGCTGGACAAGCTGAACTGATTTTGTTATGTATATTCTGCTCATGTGTGTCTCACATAAGCTGAATTGTTGTTCCTGAATGGTTGTTTGCCTTGTGTAAGAAGCCATTACACTGGCTCTGCCTTTTCAAGTCTTGAATAAAATCTTACTTGTTTTCAACTTCTCCGTCACCCAATGGTTGTCTGGAACTTGCCTGCTACATTGTGGTTACAGAAGTGGGATAAAGTGGGTCCTGTGCCAGGGATCCTAAACAGACCGCAATGGAAGCCATTTTGCAACAGATGTTGGACTTCTTTAAACAGCAGCAGGTGGTGGTAACTGCTCCAGTACTCCCCAAAAGGCAGGCCTCAGATGATGTGGAAGCCTTTATTACCACTTTGAAAGGGTTGCTACATTACAAGCATTGCCCAAATATTCCTGGACAATATGGATTGCCCCTCATTTAATAGGAACTTACCCGCTACATCCTCCTTCAGTTTATCTAGCTGCTTTACAAGTAGTTTTAATAAGGGAATCACCTGACTCAAGCTGCTAGTGTTTAAACTCACTACATTCGTTGCTACTTCAAATGGTTTCAGTAACTTATGTGAAACAGAGAGTATTCTCCAATGTGCTGGAGTAAGGTACATTCTCCCTCCTCTCCATATGTTATAACTTCTTGTGTAGGTTTTGAATGCTTGTTTCTGTTATAATATTCACTGATGAATATAAAGGGTGGAATTCCACCGGGTCACTACCTCTTGCTTCAGTTGGTGTCATGGGAAATAGAACTGTTCTTGCAGATGCTGCAATCTTATACGTGTGGTTGCTGAATGCCAAAAAATGTCCAGACAGTTTTCTGGTCACAGACAGCATATCCTGCATTCCACTTAAATTTTTAAAAAATATGAAGTTTTTGGTGTGGGCATAACATGGGATAAGTTCAAATTCACCCAGTTGTAATGATCTCACAATATTATGTGTTATCTGAAATGAAAAATCCTGAGGAGATTCGTAGCAGGGTGAGCCATCTTGCTATGACATCTCTGAGTTTTTCTAACAAGTTGACATTGGTATGCCTCTTAATGAAGCTGGTAATACAGAGAGTAGCCTGCCTGTGAATGAGCTGGCATTGTTTTTTAGATGCTGGTGCTGGTGAAGGCGATATACCCACCCAGTGGGCAGTTCCAGCCTTGTAATCTTTGGATTGACCAGTTTAGCTTGTCCAGAACTGAGCTTGCTGTGAATACCAAAGTCAGCGCTTGGTTCGAAATTGGAACCCCTAGTTCTGGTTTTTTTTTTTCAGTTTCAGGGAAACCAGACCCACACCTCTTGAGTTAAACTCATCAAATGATAAAGCTGATCCAGAATGAGAATATGTGAAAGTATAAATATTAAATTATATTTTTCTATGTCTTAATTAAACAATACAAATTTTAGCAACTGAATGTTTCTAAACTTTAGGCATTTAATAAAAAATATGAGTGATGTACTCACTATATAAAAGCATACAGGGTCCTTAAATTACTACTTTTTTCATCATGTGACATGAAAACATCTATAAATGTAAATGTAAGATATGAAAAAGCATTCAAACCAGACATTTGCATACTAATTCAAATTCACCTCCATAATTCCATTAAATATTCCACTGCTCAGTTTGTCTTGGTCATAATATCTGTCTGAAGCTTTCAGTTCCATATAAAGTGCACTAAAGATATTGTATATGTATTGCTATTGTAGATTGTGCGGAAATTTTATGTTTTATGCTGTTATTCTTACAAAATGTATCTAGATAATTATATAAGTTAGGAATAAAGTAAAACCTGAAATTTCAGAAGCGTTAAGGCAGTGGTTCTCAATTATAACAATCAGGTTTCACAGCAGGTCATGTTTTAAGGATTTCTGCTACAGTACGGAAGCTTGTTGAATAATTACTGACTTAGCAAAATACATTAACTCACCTGTGCATGATTAAAGAAATCCACAAAATATCACCTGTTCGTGGTACTTGTATATTTACTAAAGTGAGGGTGGAGATGTTGCCAATAGCAACCAATCAGACTCTAACTATTATCTATTAGAAGTTGCTAGATAAATGTAAAGTAGAATATGGTTGCTATGGGCAACATCTCCACTTCTAAAAACCTGAACTTAACTAAATATACCCCCTGGAGTTGAGAACTCTTGGTTTCAGGAATAGATAGATATTCTACTATTGACAAGTGTTTAGCAGAGCTAAAGATAAATTGCTTTTCATGTGTACAACTTTTTATCTGTTGCATTCTTCATTTCTTACCCACTGCAATTCTGATTCTTCTTATTTCTTTCCAATTTTTTGAGTATATGCAAATTAATTTTTGGGATTAAACAAATCACAAAACCATAAGTAATTTCCATCCATCTAATCAATCTGCCATGGTGGCTTCTGCAGCAGTTTTGTGTGATATATTTCTATTATATTTAAGGGCTTTAATAGAGTTAGAGTAGAGAGTTCCCCAAATCTTCCCTTGATGTTCATGATCTCGGACATTACCTTTGGCAAGCCCTGAATTAAGATTTGAATGGGGGCATAAAATCATGCAAGATGGTGAGAACACACCATGCCACATTTGGTTATAGACAATTTTTCACAAGACACAGGTAAAGAGGTATTACATACACAAATTTGCACTGCACAAACCCCTAGAGAGAATTAATTCATATATACAGTATGCAAGAATGCAGTGCTGTTTATATGAGTGTAGACGCTGAATGTGGAAGGGAAGAGAAATGTAAATACAAGCTGAGTACAGTAAGGATTTGTTGTCATTATTTTAAAACAGATGCAGACCTTAACAGATGCCTGTCAAAGCTGAACCTTTGTGTGCCTGGGGGCTGGGGTAAAGATCTATTCTGATGATGATCATTAGAATGGACGTAATAATAGGGGATGTTGGATCAAGAGCACTCCTGCACTTCCATCATATTCAGTGCAATAGGTAACTGAGCAGGCGAATTCTGCAAACCAGCCGGAGCCCAGCAGGTGGCCTGGCATTTGACATGCGCTGTTGCGAATATGCATCTCGTTTGTGTGTCTCTCCTCACTGGCATTCCTAGTGAATGGACAGACCTCTGAGACTCCAGCGGATATACTAGCCCTGCAGATCCCAAAAAGTACTACAGGTACACTCTATTACCACTGGTACATTAGAGGGGCATAGTGCTACTAACCGCTAATGTTTTTACCACTCTGATGCAAGGCACACTAGAATGGCCAGCAATATCTTAATGCTACAGACTGCATCTATAACAATATTTGTACACATGTTTATATCCCTGTCTCATGCTATTTGTTGTTCTACCTGGTTCAATAAACCTGATTACCTGATTACTACATGTGGCCACCAGCACCAAAAAACTGTGCAACACATTTTACACCTTATATACTCTGGCCTAGTGTATTGACTGTGGAATTATTTACATAACCTAAATTTTATATAGTGTCATTCTGCTGCACATCTTCACTTGTGCTACTACAGATGTGTCCTCTTGTATCTTTGCCGCTGATGTGGCAAATCATGCCACGCATGGCGCGAGTCGCATGCCCCCATGGCTGATTATGCATGCTGCATTCGCACCTGTGATCCATAGGATTGCATGGTGCAAACAATGTCGCGGCCTGGCACACCATGCCTCTAATGTGCACGTCAAGTCGCATGGTGTAATTTGTGTACATGTTTGCCATGAAAGCGGCAAAGATGAAAGAGGATGCATCTGTATGTTAATAAATTATAAGACCAGCAGCATCAAGCTAATAGGTTCTGGTCCCCATACACTTACAACAAGGGATGGTTAAATACATTTAAAAAATAAAAAATGTGTTTCCAAAACCAGTGCTCATAGCCTAAGGCCAGTTGTTCCGAAACTGGATGATGTGACACCCTAAGGTGCTGCGGGGTAACTTGCAGGGGTGCCACGGGTTGATGGCTAAGGGTCAAATAAAGTTATTTATGGTCAATGTTGTAGGCACATCTAGTGCTATTGGCTGACAATCAAAAAATATGTGGACAAGCGCAACCCTGTTCACTACCACAAAACTGAACCTAACGATGACAGGTAAGCACAAGTTACTTAATTTTTTTGGTATGTACTGAATAGAGATGAGCGGTTTGGTTTTGATGAAAAACAAACACACCCAAACTTTGGGGTTCTAATTAGAACTGAGTTCCACCTCAGACTGCTTTGTGGTTCAGAGTAGAATCAAGTCCTGACTTGGGTCTTCTCTCCAAGTTCGGAACTCAGGGCCTGATTCAGAGCCTGACACTCTGACCAGAGCACTCGCTCTGATTCAGGGCCCTCCTACCTAAAAATGGAGCGGCCTCTTGGACGCTCGCATAGCTGTTGGTTACCACCCACAGCTTATGCGAGCGTCCATGATGTTGGTCGCGATGGTCAAGACCATCGCGACCATCGGGCTTGCGACGAGACCCTGCAGTCGGGTCTCGTGGCCGCAAGCCCTGGAGTTATTTTGGCTCTATCAGGGCCAAAATCACTCCCACTGACATCACTAGGGATGTCAGTGGGGCCAGACCCAGATGGTAGGCATTCCCATGGGAACACCTCCGTCTGGCAGCCACGCCCCCGGCACGCCCACCGAAGGGGGTGTGCTGTCAGTCACCATCGACAGCATGCCCCCTTTGGTGTGAGCCCCGGAGCGACAGCTCGGCTGTTGCTATGTGGGTCTCCCGCATGCGCACGACGGAGCTCCCTCCGTTGTGCACATGTGCATTAGGGCACACTTGCGAGCATCCTATGCTTGCGAGCGGGTCTGAATTAGGCCCTCAGATCTAAGAAACGGATCTTGCATGTTTTAGATTTCATTTAAGTAACTCCTTTATGATTTCAGATTCTTTGAGGTGGTCAAAATTGACAGGAAATTAATGTTACTGATGTTAATAATACTATAGTAATAAAAATAAGTTAAAGTTACATGATTTTAGCTGTTTTTATAAAATTATAAAAAAAATCCAAAACAAAGACCAAACCAAAACATTTGAGAATGACTTTGCCAAAATCAAAACATGATTATAATTCAGAACCAAAACATGGGGGTCTGCACACATCTCTAGTAGTAATACAAATCTCTCAACCATATTTTGCCTATATTCAGATGCTTAGATCTTTAACCTTGTTTAAATCAAGTAAAATTGTTCTGTCTACTTACTGATTTAACTCTTCATTTCTAAGATATATTTTGCATAGATATTAAACGTGTTACCTCTGATTATATTTGTCTAAACATCTTGCCAAAAATCCTTTTGTTTGTTAAACAGAGTTACAGTAGCAAGTTTGTTAGTCTGCAATTAATAGTTCTATAGTTCAATAATAGTTCTATAGTTCAATCTGTAGTTTATTTCTCTATTTGGGAAATATAACAATTTAATGTAATCTCATACAGTCTTATAATTAAAGATGCAATACTGAATAGTTGCTCTCATGCTAACAAGAATAATAGATTATACAGCAGACAAAGTGAGAGCTGTTTTTCTTTTCAAAAGGAAAGGATCAGGTAAAAGCCGCATTTGCAGTATTCAACTGTATAAAATGTAATTGCACTCAAATCAAGTAGTCCCGTTGGGCCACATAAAAGCACAAAGTATTTACTGTTGTTGTAAGTTTATTGCTCTGAGGTTTGTGTCCATAGAGATTAATTTTGCTGTATTATAGCATTTGTCCTGGTCTACTTCAAGAAAACAAAATGGAACTGGTTGCCTATGTCTTCTGCAACACACTTGCGTAAGTAGAGATAATGCTTCTTTTTGGTTTCTAGCTCAAACCAAGAGTAGATTAATGTACAGCAAGACTCATTGAAGATGACAAAATGGGTATTGTAAGTGGATAGAAAAACTACAGCATTGCAATTGTTTATTTTGTTCTTTTGTTTATTTTATAAAGAAATATTAATTTACCATATACTACAATCCTTAAAGTCGAACTGACACAACATTTTTGAACTACATATTTTTTAAAATGCCCTAAAATATTTTTGCAAGATCTTTACAATCTGATGATGTTGGTTGGATAAAATGAAGGAACCAGCATCTCGCCCTCTTTACTACTTTGGGCATAATTCAGAGGTGGGTGCTGAGGCAATATTTACATAGTTTGGCCAGTGTTTTTTATACTGTGTGTGATTGTGAGTTGCACTGCGCATGTGTCCCAAAAGTCAATGCACAGAGACGTAATACAGAATGTGATGCAGGTTCTAGGATTTATAATAAGCGGTCCTGTTTAATTAGCTACAATCTAAAGGCTAAATGATTAGAAAAAATAAATCAGGGCTCTGTAGTGATGCAATTCAGAGTTGCTAAAGGAAGGACCTTCCACCTTATATACATGGCTGTTGTATATCTACTTTATTGGCGCTGTGATATCATTACTATATTTTGCTTAATTCAAGTTATTATCTGATTTCTCACTCACTTTGTCTAGCTATAATTTGAAAGGTAAAATGCATATGTGATCTACATTCTTTCAGTTCACTTGTGTTTCAAGGGACATTTAATATACTTGTATAAATAGGGATATAGTTATGAGACTGGCAGCCGCCGGTCTCAATACCTATGTCAGAGATCTGACAAATGATTTAAGATAGGCGTCAAAATACTGACACCTATCTTAATCCCAATGGCAGAATGAGATCAGCCTTAACAAGGTAAGTCTGGGGCACCTTTAGCATGAGCCATGGGGGGGAGGGTAAGGTTTATGGAGTGTAGTGGGGTGAGGGTTAGGTTTTTTGGGGGGGTTAGGGTTAGGCACCCCTAGGGGGAGTTCTAGTGTTAGGCACCCCTGAGGGGAGGTTAGAGTTAGGCACCCCCCTGGGAGGGTTAAGTTTAGAGTGCAGTAATGGGGGGTTAGGGTTAGACACCACCATGGGGAGGTTAGGGTTAGGCACTATTGGGGGGTGGTTAGGGTTCAGGAGTAGGGGGGGTTAGGGTTAGGCACCACTAAGGGAGGTTAGGGTTAAGGGAGGAGAGGGGTAGGGATAGGGTACTTACCTGCTCTGTCGGGATCATCTCCCTTTGGGCTGCCAGCATCAGGATATTTAGCCGCCAGGACTTCATACCCATTCCATATAAATATGTTTCTTACAGTATTTTGCCAATATTGTTACTACTACTTTCTACTAAACGCAATTGTGCTCATCACTTCTCTTCCCTCTAATCTAAATTATGCTGGTCAATATATAAATCCAAAAGCTAGAAGCTCTTATTGTGCACCTATGAGCTATATGTATTGGAAATATACTCAAAAAACAACCCCCAAAGATTTACAGTAGGTAATATAGCTTTAATATTTATTTTGTAATGTTTAAATGTACCAGTGAAGTTAATAACTACAAGGTATTCAATATTATTTTAATGACTTTTTATTGACTTAGTCTGTGGGTCTGTCTTGCTCTTGCTGAGAGATTGCAAAATTTGGTGCTGAAAAGGTGGATTGTATACAAAGTACCTGGTATAGGCCTCTTTGGGGTCTATGAGAGCTGGGAAGGCATTGACATGACCCCTCTGTGTGCTTTATTGCTCAGCTACTTTTACAAAGGGCTCCCAATTGGGCAGTCATGCCCCCACCAGTGGTTATGCTCCCTATCACAGTTCTTCCTGGCCCTGAATGCAACAATAAGTTGCATAATAGGGTTTAAAATATATACACAATTGACAATTTTTTTTATAGCTGACATAAGTAATTCCTTTGTCAAACTGACGCTAATAAAATACTGCAATAACTTGACTACCATTATGAATGTAACAACATCTATATTTGCACATATATACATGTATTTATGAAACTCTAACACTCCTATTAAAAGTCCATATTAACAACTTATGTAGAACATAGATCACTTTAGAGGGCCAATGTTGGGTTGTCTGTTGCCCACCTGCCTGAGGTATGGACATTCTACATGAAGCCTTATTTGCCACTTAGCTGTACATGTAAAGAAGATGTTAGCTTTTTCAGATGTCACTTTCCCCAGACTCACACTTCCTCTTATGCCCTTGCAGAGAGCACTGTGAATGACTTAGGAGTGAAAAAAGGCTTGAGCACACCAGAAAAGAAATCTTTTTGATGTAATGAACCAATCTAGTATCTGTATCAATCTAGTACAGGTAAATGGAAACATAACAACAGTCTAATAGTCTGTACACAAATACAACAAGGTGGGCAAGCCCATTATGTAAACTGGTGCATGATGGAATTGTCATTGGGCCCTCCCACCATTATGTTAAATATTAAAAAGATATGCACAGTTTAACAATGAAAATACTTCAGAGACTGCCACTTTTGTGTCTGAAGTACTTAGTTTGCTTGAGCCCCCACAAAACAAAACATTTTGGTGGTTTGGTTTAAACAAGCTACCAATGGGCTGAAGGCTAATAGAGTTAATCATCCTCAAAGTTGAAGATGTCATCACCCTCATCACTGTTGTAAATATCATCATCACACAATATTAGCTCATCCCAACTGGAATCCATTGTTACAGTCTCTGTTTGCATTTGACGGGAAAGGTATTCCTTTTATAGTTCATTTTGACGAAAATAAGTTTTTCCACATTTTTTGGCAGTAGCCTTTCTATGATGATCACTGACAAGGTTCCTGGCTGTGCTAAACACTCTTTTTCTGAATACACTGGAGGTAGGTAGCTTATGTACACCATTTCTAGTTTGAACAAGGTGCTCCATATTGCCCTTATTTTCCTCACCCTATTTAAAGGGACTGTGTGAGATACTAATTTGTACATTATCATTAAAGTAATCATCCACCATTCTATTGATGCTTACTTTATCAGGTTGAGTCATGATAGAGGTGTCAGTACACTGCATTTGGGGTTTTTTTACGCCTAAATAAATGCCAATATTTAACTCTGGTGCACTGAGTTGACTCATCATCATTAGCTGGACTCTTGAAAAAGGTATTTTTTTTTCCTGGCAGCAGCATTTGCAGAAGAAGCAGATGACAATGTGTCATGTGATACATGAGATGACAACTTGCTCAAAAGAAGCTCTTTGCATATTTTAAGATGTGTGTCATATAGAAAGAAAGACATTACATGGTATTTAAATCTTTGATAAAGCATAGTTGCTGAAATGTAGTGATCTGATGTTGCAAACCATTTGGCACTGGCAAAACGAATGAAGAACTGGATCTACAAAACCAACATACTGAGTTAAATCACTTAGTTCATATCCTTTTTCAGCTTCTCTAGCTTCTTTTATGGTAGTTTATTCAAGGTTATTACCTTGCTCAGGCTGGCAATGCCTGAACTCCCTTCATAGGGTACAATTTCAAATGGTTTCAGTAGCTTATTTAAAAACAAGAGTATTATTCAGTGTGCTACAGTAAGGTAACATCTTTCTATACCAGGGGTGGGGAACCACAGGCCCGGGGGCTGTATAAGACCCCCAGAATCATTTGGTGCAGCCCTTTGAGCTTTTTTCTGCTAGCCTCATCTGGCTAGCAGGGTGCCTAGATTGGCACCCTGCAGGCAGAATTTATGCAGCAGTGCCATCTGGAACGCCCTTAGGATGCATCACACAGTCACACTGCTGCCCTTACAGCTACCTGAAGCATACTCAGGATGCTCAGGGCATTGCTGTAATCACCGGCGATTGTGGTTCTGCCCACGTGTGACATCACATGGAGGGGGCGTGGCCTGCACCGGGCCCTAAATGTTATATATATTAAAATGGCCCTCAGACGAGAAAAGGTTCCCCACCCCTGCTCTATACCATGGCTTAATGTGTATATCTTGATGGCTTGTTGCTGTTCCTCCAGTCGCTGAAACATAAATGGTGAAATTCCACCTGGTTACTACCTCTTACTTCCGTTAATGGCATAGAAAATTCAGTTTTTCTTGTACTAGCTGCAATGTTCTATATGTGGTTCCTGAATTCCAAAAATATTTTTTTTATGGCCCACATCCAGCATCTCCTGCACTGACCTGTCATTTCTTAAGAAATTCTGAACCACCAAGTTTATAGTGAGTGAAGAACATGGTACATTTTGAAATTCCCACAGTCGTAATGCTCATATAATGTTAGTTCTCTTAATGAAATGACAAATCCTGAGGAAAGTCTTAGTAGGGTAAGCCATTTTGCTATCACATCCTAGAGGTTTTTCAACAGATTGACACTGGTATGCTGCTACTGAAGGTGATACACCTACACAATGGGCTGTCACACTCATGTAATCTTTAGTTTGACCAGTACCACTTGTCTACATATCTGTAGTTAAGTGGATAGTTGATACAATGGCATTTTCTATACAAAGAATAACTTTTTGCTTAACATCCCAGTACAGTTGAGGCATTGAATTTCTGAAAAAAATAGAATTAAAATGGAATTTGGTTCATGGACACATGACCTCAAAAAATCAGCTAAAACCAGATGCATTGATGGTAGATATTGGGGACGGATCTAATTTCTAACATTGCAGTCATGGCTTCAGTAATCAGCAGTGCAACTGGATGGTGGATGTCACACTTGTTTCCTCTTGAAAATTATTGTTTGCAGACAATTGTTATTTGAAACTACTAGTGTTCTTGCTCCCCTATTGTGATGAAGATTCAGCCCCCAGCATCTGCAATAGTAGCATTTGGATTTTTCTTTGAGTGCATTGCTGGAGGCTGTTTGCCTTGACAAATTGGATGCAGGATGACTATCTCCAATTGCTAATGAGGTGTTTAATGATGAAGGTGTTACCAGTGGAGATTTGATGTGCTGATACTGTATCTATCCATGCTGCTGGTAGCTGATGCTGCATTGCTTGTTATTATTAGAGATGAGCGGGTCCAGTTCTCCGAAAACTGGACCCACCCAAACTTCATATTCTTAGGGAAGATCCGAGTCTGGCTTGAGTTTTCATGCCTGACTCAGATCCGAAAACAAGGCAAAATGCATCATCCTCTAGCTGTCGGATTCTCGCAGGTTTTGGATTATATAATGGTCCCTGCGATCAGTGCCATTTTCACTCTGGCTGTAAAGTGAGAAGCTATCAGATGTGTAGTCTAGTCAGTCACTGTCAGTCACTAAGTGTGTGTTTCCAGTTGGGGTCTTGGGCTGGAGGCTGCTGCTGTGTTGTCCATAAAGGGGCTTAGGTTGCAGTATATAAAGGGGGGCTTCCTTCAGTGGGTGCTGCAGCTGCTGTGACACTTGTACTGTCAATTAACTGTGGCTGCTGCTACCGTATGTTGTTGTCCTGTCCATCAGGCTAGGTCTGCAGTCCATAAAGTGGTGCTGTGTTGTACAGGGGGTTGCTCTGTCAATTAGGGGTGCTTTTCCCCAGTGTAAAAACTAAAAGTACTTTTATCATTCTATTTTTTTTGTGTGTATGTTAGCAACATAACTGCTCTATTATTGTTCAGTGACACTGCCACAGTTTATTGTCCACGTATTTGTGACTCTGCAGTTGGTCTGTCAGCACTTGATAAGGGTGCTTTGTTGTCCATAAAAAAAGGGGGCTGTGTGTGACGTTCATCAAGGAGCTGCTGCCTTATTCAGGGGTGCTCATCCCCAGTGTCCAACAAAATAAAAGAGCTTTTTTTTGTGTGTGTGCAACTTTGCTGCACTGTTATTGTTTGGTGACACTGCAGGTGTGATTTGTTGTCCATAAAGAAGGAGTGCTGTCTTTGTGGCTCTTTTTTGTGTGTGGGTGTGTTAGCATCTTAGCTGCAATATTATTGTTTGATGACACTGCCATCCAGACAGCAGTTTATTGTGACACTATAAGTTATAGCGCAGTCTGTAATTCTTATTTATAAAAAAGATTGTGACATTCTAAGTGGTAGAACAGTGTTTTACTCATAAAAAATCTTGTGTCACTGTAAGTGGTAGGGAAGTCTAAAATTCAACTTTTCACTTCTTTCCTCAATAGTGAATAAATGATTAGTCTACAAGCTGACCTACATAAATCATGGGCCCCTGTACATCCATTTTTTGGGCCCCCCATCCTGGCTCCTCTTCCCCTATCCACATCACATACTGCGCTCCCCTTCCCCTCTCTGTATCCTACACTGCGCTCCCCTTCTCCTATCAACATCCCGTACTGTGTTACCCTTCTCCCACCCATATGCCATACTGTGCTCCCCTTCTCCCAGCCATAACCTGTACTGCGCTCCCCTTCCCCTATCCACATCCAGTACTGTGCTCCTATCCACATCCCATACTGCGCTCCACTTCCCCTATCCACATCCCATACTGTGCTCCCCTTTCTCTATCCACATCCCATACTGCGCTCCCCTTCCCCTATTAACATCTTGTACTGTGCTCCCCTTCTTCCTCCCTCATGCTGTACTGCACTCCCCTTCCCTTAGCCACATCCCGTACTGTGCTCCCCTTCTCCCTCCCACATGCCGTACTGTGCTCACCTTTCCCTATCCACATCCCATACTGCACTCCCCTTCCCCTATTAACATCTTGTACTGTGCTTCCCTTCTCCCTCCCTCATGCGTACTGCACTCCCCTTCCCTTATCCACATCCCGTACTGTGCTCCCCTTCTCCCTCCCACATGCCGTACTGTGCTCACCTTTCCCTATCCACATCCCATACTGCACTCCCCTTCCCCTATCCACATCCCCTACTGTGCTCCCCTTCTCCTTCTCACATCCCATACTGCACTCCCTTTCTCCCTCCCACATGTCGTAATGTGCTCCCCTCTCCCAATACAACATGCCTCACTGTCACTGTGTTCTCCAAATCTTCCCCCTTGTGCTCCACTGCCCTGCCCCTCCTCCTAATTCCACAGCTCATGGTAACCACACCACCACAGGCAGCAGCAAACACCCCCTCCCCTCTCCTTGGAGTGCTCTCACTTACCTTACAGAATGTTTCCAGCTGGAAAGAGAAAGGTCCATTCTTCAGTGCTGGCTGCTGCTCTGCGCTGGGTGGTACTAGTGGTGATCAGGGGCGGATTGGGAATTTAAACGTAGAAAGTGGCCCCATGTGCGCGCGCCGTAGGCGTGCAGCTGAAAAGGAGGTGTGGCCTTTTGTCAGGGGTGTGGACTAATTTTAAATGTTATGCCCGCAAGCCACTCCCCTCATTTTTATCATGCTGGGGGCATGCCCACCACTCCAAGAGCTGATAGCCATTTCCACAATCCCTCTCTCTAGTGAATAAGCACAGAAAACATGTGAATGACAATGAGTATTTTCTTACCTATATGATTTCTCTGCAACAAGGGAACCTCTGAAGAAATTGATCCTCCCTGGACAGGCAGTGTCTTGAGTCAGTATTTACTATTCATGCAGGAGATCCCATGGTCTGGAAGCCACCTGTTTGTGTAGTAATAAAGCCAATATCATTATCATTCAACAGAGGTTCAATTTGATAGTAACAGATGTTTTGGTGCAGGATTAATGTGAGTTTCCCATATCAAACAATTTTATATTAATAAAATATATTTGCTAATTTGGTTCCATTTGCATCAGTAATATGGTTTCATTACAATTGTTGTCTTACTGAAGATTATTGTCCCCCATTCTCTTCTTCTAATAGTACCAGTGATCTTACCGTGCTCTATGTGTGTCTCTAGCACCATCGCCTTGGGTGTCCCCAATGCCAACATCCTGTGTCTCCCCATCGCCATCCTCCTGCCCTAGCACATAACAGCCACCCTCCCCCACACACAGTTCATATTAGCACAGAATAGCCCTCTCCCCACAGACAGATCATCGTCTCCCCCTAGCACAGTATAACCCCCAGACAGATCACCATCTCCCCTTAGCACATTAAAACCCCCCCAGACAGATCATTTCCCCCTAGTACAGTATAACCCCCCCAGACAGATCATTTCCCCTTAGCACAGTATAACCCCCCAGACAGATAATTTCCCCCTAGCACAGAATAAACCCCCTGACAGATCATCATCTCCCCATAGCACAGAATTACCCCTTCCCACAGACAGATCATCATCACCCCCTAGCACATTATAACCCCCCCTCTCAGATCATCATTACCCCCCCTTGAAACTAATCTCTTCATGATTCCAATAGCCACATGCTGCAGGTGCCGATGAAAGTCTCCCAGGCAGCCAGTCAGCCCAGCCTCGTTTGTTGCCATTCCATTGTTAATTCCCCTGGTCTGCCTGCTTCTCCAAGGCAGCCAGCTCCAACTATCTCCTCTCCAGCCCAGCCCATTTTTTTTTCATTGCACTGCTGCTTCTCCAGGCCTGCCAAATTCTCCTAGGCAGCCAGCACTGATTGTTTCCTCTCCACTCTGCCCCCTCCCCAGGCTGTAAAGTAAAGTTTAACTTCACATTTCACAGCCTCGGCAGGGGACAGAGTGGAGAGGAGACAATTGGGCTGGCTGCTTGGGCAGCCCTGTAACTTACCCCACCTGCTGAATAGACATGCAGTAACAGGGTCAGACCTGAGTAATGCGGCCGCTGGGACCTGGAGATGCTGAGCATGGCAGTGGAGGCTGGGCTACCTGATGACTCCTTAGATATTTCAGCCAGTGGTCTGAGGAGTCTGAAGTGACTTATCGGATCACTGGCTGAGAGAGACTCAAGAAGTCATCATGCACCTCCGCCCCCACCTCAGTGCTGCTAATTCAGGCAGCATGAAGCATCACCACCAGGGGTGGATTGGCCCTTACCTTTAGCGGGGATAATCGCGGGGGGCTGATTGGTCTGTGGGGCCACTTCTCAACCTTCGCCCCATCCCCCAAATGGCATCACCCGGATGTCACTTATTTATTTTTTTCAGCATGACAGGCAGCCCGGCTGTCTGTCACACCTAGAGAGCTGTCAGCTGCCCACTGCCCATGGCTTGCCTGCCTCTATCATGAGAAGAGGCTTTCTGAGCCTTAGCCCCACCCCCTGAATCACAGTCAGAGCCCTGTTGCCACCGGCTGCGGACCCGCGTGTCTGAGCACTCTTCCTCCAAGGTGCTGACGCTCGGGCCGGTGCAGGGTCTGACTTTGATTCAGGGGGTGGGGCCAAGGCTCAGAAAGCCTCTTCTCATGATAGAGGTGGGCGGGCCATGGGCAGTGGGCAGCTGACATCTCTCTAGGTGTGACAGGCAGCCGGGCTGCCTGTCATGCTGAAAAAAATAAATAAATAAATGACATCCGGGTGATGCGATTCGGGGGGCGGGGCCAAGGTTGAGAAGCAGCCCCACAGACCAATCGGCCCACCAGGATTTTCCCCACTAAAGGTAAGGGCCCATCCGCCCCTGGTGGTGATGCTTCATGCTGGCTGAATTAGCAGCACTGAGGTGGGGGCGGTGCTGCATGATGACTTCTCGGGTCTCTCTCAGCCAGAGATCCGATAAGTCACTTCAGACTCCTCAGACCACTGGCTGAAATATCTAAGGAGTCATCAGGTAGCTCAGCCCCCACTGCCATGCTCAGCATCTCCAGGTCCCAGTGGCCATATTACTCGGGGCTGGCCCTGTTACTGCATGTCTATTCAGCATGTGGCTGCAGGAAACAGGCGCTCCCCCAGGACTTATATCAGCACCTTTCCTACTGGTCTACCTTGCTCCTGGGTGCCGGGTACAACACAGTGACTGCATGCTCAACCACTGCCCGCATTGCACTACAGTGATCAGCAGGGGCCGTGTACATGCCAGCCTGCTGATTACTGCAGCAGCAGTGCAGGCAAAGGTTACACTCTGGGGCCCCTTAGGATCTTGGGGCCTGGTACAGGTGTGCCCCTAGTCCCCTCCTGTCGCCGGGCCTGATGCTGACTACAAGACCACAACAAAGTGCTAAATAACATTCATTATACATAAAACATAATTACATCACTGTAAGTGGCAGGACAGTATGTTTTTTTCTTATTCATAAAAAAATATTGTGACACTAAGAGGTAGCTTAGTGTGTTATTCTTTTCTTATTCATAAAACATCTTGTGCCAATGTAGGTCATTAATACCACAGTGTAATATTTAAAACTGGTACAAACTGACATGTGTGCTGTACCCAACCTCATTCGAGTTTGTTTATATGGAGAACGATCAGTTCAGAGGAGAGCAGGAACCATATACTAGTGCTGGAGCTGCTGCCAGTGCCACCATTCATGATTATACTAATCCATCTACATCATCTACTAAAGCCAATGCCCAAGGACATCCTGGGTTTAAGTCAGGGCATCTAAAATCAAGAACCAATCTTTTACAGTGGTAAAGAAAAAAACATCAAAGGGACAGTCAGCTGTAGAAAGACATAAAATTGGCAACATGCCTTTCACCACATGAAGTGTCAAGGAAAGACTAAGGCCTTGGCCTTTATTTATGACTGGTGGATCTGCATCTTATGATGATGTAAAGTGAACATGCTAACATAGAAATTGAGGATACTTCTGTGGAAGTAGATCAGGATGAGCCGGATATTTGTTTAGCTAACACTAATAAGGATGTTGTTGATGAAGATGTTGTTTGTGTAAATCAGCCACCAGTGGAAAAACAGTTATTGCCCATGATAAGGAAAAGCCCATTGTCATGCCTGGGCACAAGTAAAAAAAATCCACTTCTTATATGTGGAAATATTTCTACCCAAATCCGGACAATTGTCAAGTGATCTGTACCCTTTGTAAAGCCAGAGTAAGTAGAGGGTAGGAATTTTAACCATCTAGGAATCTCGTCCCTGTTATGTCATCTGCAGCTAATCCATCCAATAAGTTTTTATGTTTAGTAATGATTTAGCAGGATCACAAGTGGGTATTTTTGGAAATTTATTTTTTTCTCAGCAGATGCACTTGCTGGAGAAACTAAAGAAGAAGCCATCACTGCACCACGTGCCACTTCCATCGCTGCATCACGTGCCACTTGAGCTGACAATTGTTTACCAACAGCTCTTTGCATCTGTTTAGATCTGTGTGCATTGGAAAGCAAGACACAACATATGACTTTAACCTTATATCTTAAATCTTGCATTTGCTCTGTACAGCTTGTCCACATATCTGTGTTTTTTTTAATGTCCCTGTGTAGGTTGGGAATTGCTTTACTAGTGAAATGTAATATTGATGGGATTTGGTAGAGGATACAAATGATCTCAATTAACTGTATAAAACCCACTGCATTAATGGTGGATATCGGATGCACATCGAATACCAGCATAGATGTTATGATGTCAGTGATTCACTATGCAACTGGGTGACTGCTGTCATACTTTCTTCCCCTTGCAAAGGATTGTTTAACAGTCAATTGTTTTTTTGAGTACTACTAGTAGTCTATCTGGCCCCCTTCTGGGATGAAAATCCACTCCAAGCAGCAGCAGCAGGCATAGCGCTCAAGGATTCTTCTGAGGCAAAGACTGATGTAAATGACAGAAATATTTTTTGTAAATGCCTTCCCTACTCCTTCATAAATTTGCTTCAGAATCAAAAAATTTAAGTAAACTTACTACAAATTAAATCTTCTTTTCCCTGCCTTCAACTACATACATAATCCAACTTTCTAAGTCCTCTTGAGTAATAAAAATATTTGTTTCCTGATGTGCTATGTTTGAAGTTCAACTGCCACTGCTGCTGCAATTTTTGACATGCCATTGCTGAATGCCAAAAATGTCCAGAAATGTTTATGGACACAGACAGCATTTCCAGCATGACCCTTTAATTTTAAAAAAATATTCTGAACCACCAAGTTGATTTTGTGGGCAAAACTTGGGACATATTGTTAACCCATGCTCTCTCCTCCTCCCTCATACATTTTCTTCAGAATCAAAAAATTAAATTAAATTTACTATCAATAAACCCTTCCTGTCCCTTCCTTCAAATACATACATACTACAATTCCTCAGGCCTCTTGGTTAATGAATATTTATGTTTCCTTATGTGCCATGTTGGAAGTTGAACTGCCACATGATTGTGTCACCTACTGCTGCCACTTAGCTTAGTCAGCCAGCTAGCATGATGCAAATTTTGGGCCTTAACCAGATGAAAACAATATTGAGGTGGTCAAAATTGACTGGAAGTGAGTGGAAATTAATGTTATTGAGGTTAAAAATATTGACAAAATACAGATGTAAAACCAAAACACGCAAGGGTCAGTTTTGGCAAAGCCAAATCCAGATCCAAAACACAAGGAGATACAGAGTCAAAACCAAATCCAAAACATCCCTAGTTATTATATATGATTTTGATAAACAACTTGAATTAACTTTTTGCAAATTAGGGATGAGTTGCTTAAATGTATACATCAACTTAAATTGGCTCTGCAAATGCAACAGTTGCCATGACAAATGTCAGGATTTCTGTAAAAATATTTCCACATGGAAGAGGTGGCTTTTTTCTTTGGTCTTTTACCTTGGCATGACAATGTGTTTCTTATCACTGATGTGAAGTGCTTCCACTAAAGGCTGACTCACTTAGACACAAACACCATAATCCTCTTGAATTTTATCAACTTGTTCTCCTACACAATCATTGACAACATCCTCATTAGTATTTCAGATACAAAATTATCCAATTGCACATTTACAGCTTCTAATGTAGCATGCTCAATTTCTATGTCTATAAACCATTATCACCATTACTTTTACTTCTACTTATCCTCACATTTTTAGAGGTTCAGAAAAGGTGGATTACAGTGTCAGAATCACACATTTGCGGACATCCTTAGGCTCTGCTCAGGAATCTGTGAAGTTTGTGAAAACACAATTTTGTTTTCCCTTTGTGTTCTTTTTGTGCGCTGATTTGCCTGTTTCAGAGGCCACACATCTTTATTTAGAGCAAGAAGGTTGTGCATGCAAGGTTATAGAAGTTACCTGACTGTTTTTGACTTTGATTTTCACAGTAGGAATTCTAGTGCATGAAGGAGCAGTAGCAGGACCACAACTTATCATCTCTGTGATATATATATATATATATATATGTATATATAAACACAGAGGCTCTGCACTCTCCATAATAAAGCATGGGGTTTTAGCTCATGCTTTGATCAAAACATTTAAGCTTGCAGCCCCCATTCTTGGTGAGTGCAGTGGATTAATAACTTTTGTTTATTCGATTTTTTTTTAAGTAATATTTTGTAACCATGTTTTCTCATGTACCCAGTGTTAGCTCATTGAATCCAAACTTGTGTCAGCTGCTTTCCTTGGAGTTTTATGCCTTATATGCTTGGTCACTTTCACACCTTTAAAAGTCAGTGTGTATGTAAGCTTTACACCAGGATGAATACTTAAAGTTTCATTCTGATATGGTAGCAGCTACCAAGTTTATGATACTGAGTGATAGATTAGTTACTTGCAGAAAAGTGTGGTAACTTGACTAGCGCTGCAAGCTTAAATGTATTGATCAAAGTATGAACTTAAACCCCATGCTTTATTATGTGCAAAACCTCTCTATTTTTTATATTTAAACAATATGGTCACATACCACATGCATCCCAGATTTTGGTGAGTGTGATAAATTAATGCATTTTGTTTATTTTTTTTCATTTAATCTTTTTGTAATAATGTCTTCTCATGTCCCTCATTGTTAGCTCATTTAATTTAAACTTGTGTCTGCTGCTTTCCTAGGAGATTTTTTGCTTATATGCTTATTAAAAATATGATCACATACCACATGCACCCAATATTTTGGTAAGTGCAGTGGATTAATGAGAGAGAGAGAGAGAGAGAGAGAGAGAGGCATGATATAATTATGCACGCTGCTCCAACATCTGTAGAAAAAAGCCAATGTCTGCCAATTTTAGGCTTAAAGCATAGCCATATATATAAACAATGTTGGAGTGTTATGCATACTGTATTTATACCATGTATAATTTACTTCTTCTGGCATTCTAGATTGATGTATCTGTTGAGCAGAGTGACAAACTATTAGTTGTGATTTTTTTTTAGGGTCAGCGGACATAATGCATGAATCCAATAAATTTCTCTCTGGGATAGTAATTTATCTCTACAATAACTACCCCTCTTTCTTTTAACACAATGTTTTATATTTCCTTAAACATTAATTTATCAGTATTTGAGGTATGTGTATGAGAAAAATACCTATGAGATCTATTCATCATTTTATAATTATCTATAGTGATAATTATAATTTTAACTTGCTGCAATTTCAAGAAAACATTCAGAGGCATTCATCATTCCTCATTAACTAAAGTATCACTTCCGAAAAGTTTCTCTTTCTGCGGAGTCATCTTTTGGGAATTGTGATATTTTTCCCTTTCATCTATGCTGTCTCCCCTCTCATAGGACACATCCTCTGCCCCAAGTCTCCCCTCTCCCAGCCTGCAGCCTCTGCCCCAAGTCTCCCCTCTCCCAGCCCGCAGCCTCTACACTGAGTCTCCCCTCTCCATGTACACAGCTTCTGCCCCATGTATCCCCACTCCCTGCATGCAGCTTCTGCTTCTATTCTCTCCCCCCAGTGTCTTCTGCCCCTTCACTGTCTCCCTGTGGTGTCTCCTCTCCCTGGTTGTGTCAATTGCTAAGCTTCTGATGAGAGCCACTACTGGTATTGAAGGTGGAAGTAGGGAGCAGTGACAGAGAGTCACCAGAGGTAAAGAAGGTAGCCTGCAGGTGGTGTGCAGGAGGGAGGGAGTTATAGCATTCAGCCACTGGATGCAATGTGTTTACAGCAGGCAAGGATCTTAAAAGATCCCTCTGCACTTCTGAAGGCTTTCAGGGACCTGTACACTATTTTACACTCTAGTTCCAACATAGGTGGTGCATGCTAACTCCACTGCGGTATGTACCCCTTCCTGTGTCATCTCTCCTCCTGCTACTGGTTCCCACTCCATGATATCTGCTCTGTCCTTACCCCCTCCCCCGCACTCCTCCAGTGTCCTATCTCCCCTGCTGCTGTGTCCCATAACCTTTCACAGTGCTGTGGTGCCCTGTAGCTCTCACCTCCCGGAGTTAAGCACAGCAGGGAGGGATCTGAAAAGATCCCTATCCTGGCTGCAGTACCTATCTTGTAAATATTCACAGTGAAGATTATTGGGTACTGAACACCACCTCAGGATGTCTCCAGTAACACCATCAAGTTCTGAAAAAAAATACTGTATTGTAAATTGATCAATAGCCCTGACACTTAATTTATACAAAAGTATGTGAAAGTTTTAATTTATTTCACCTACTTTTGAATAAATTAAGTGATGATGAATAGACCCTTTAATCTTATTTGATTTAGCACTATATGTATCCCATTTCTCCTCATTACACATATCTGCATATCTACAAAGACAGGGATCTAATTAATAAGGTGGTTGTTATAACCAAAGATACTGTATTGATCACTCACAACTTCTGGAATATAAGAAAAAGGAAGATAAGAAAGACCTAATACCCTTTGCATCTAAGAACAGCTCTCTCGATAATTATATTACAAAGATTTTTTTCAAAGCATTGTGATGTTTTTAAATTGGATCCACATCTTTCCAATATACTTCCTAATAAACCTACCATTGTATAAAATATTGTTAGAAGTCTGAAAAATGATCCTGTACTGTACCAAGCCTTCTGAGACAAAGTAAAAAATGAAGACCCTAACAATTAAACTGATATTTTTCAAATACCGCCAAAGTAATATTTTGTTCATTTATCACAGTTGGGAATATCTACAATAACATATAATGTACATCTGCCTGGTGCATTACTGTTAAAAAGAGTTTTCATTCTATCTAAAACATCATATAGTCTGCTCATAAGAAAATGAAAACATAATTGCTTATCTTGTTTAATCAGAATGATCCACAAATATTTTTGTTATTTCTGTGTCAAAAGACATAGAGCTGTTACAAATGTGTCAAATCAAGATAAACATGATATGTTTGTGTGTGTGTGTGTGTGTGTGTGTGTATGTATGTGTGTATCTCGAAAGAGAGACAGAGAGCTGTTACAAAGGTGTCAAATAAAGATAAACATGATGTGGGAGACAACACACAGTGTTTTGTCAGACTGACTTTATAGGAGGTGTGATTTCCCACCTTACTAGCATGTATTCACATGCTAGGTACAATTAGGTACCTGTGTCAACCAAATATGGGCCTATCCATCAATATAAAAAAACTACCCTCCTGTCCATATAACAATCAAACGATCACATAGGGTGGTGTTAAAATGTCAACAAAAAGTTCATATTAAAACATTACATTGCTTTGTTTATTAATGAATAATAACAGCATAAAATTTAGACACTTCAAAATTGTATCCATGATTCATCTAAAAGTCAGCTCTTTCCAAAGTCAATTTAATATTATATTCCTCATCTAAATGTGATGTCCATATTACAAATTTCATAAAACAATTAAATTGATCAATTTACTTAAGAGTATATTAACTTACTTCCATTACCTGAGGAAGCAATTTGATGCCATAAAACATGTAGCAAGAAATATTGTAATTAGACTATTTATTTTTATTTTGTTTCATGCTTTTATTATTTTTTTTTTTTATCAATTCATGGCTGGTTTTGTCTTGTGGTAATTTGCCTATTCTTCAATTTTTCTACATTTGTATTTATTTTTTTTTATATCAACACTTGTAATTGAGAAAACCTATTTTAAAATTTAAAATGTTTTATCCATAACATGTTTAATGTTTATTGTTTAATACAAGCATTATTTTATACTATATATTTCTGGGTCATATCTTATTGCAATGTGCAGCTCACACTAGAAGTGAGTGAAAATGTTTTGACCTAGATGTGGGGGAAAGTTGTGGAAAGTAATTTGACAAAGTTAACTAAACAATACTACAGTTCTCATTTTTATAGAGAGTTAGGTACTTTCCATTCACAGGCCCTGATTCAGAGCCGTACGCTCTGACAGAGCGCTCGCTCTGAATCAGGACCAGCCTTCTTGTTTTTTAGAGTGGCCTCCTGGCCACTCGCATAGCTGTGGGTGACCACCCACAGCTATAGCAAGGGGCCAGGAAGATGGTCGCGATGGTCAAGACCATCACGACCATCGGGCTTGCAACGAGACCCTTGTGGTAGGGTCTCGTTGCCGCAAGCCCCAGAGAGACTTTGGCTCTCACAGAGCCGAAAACTCTCCCACTGATATCATTGGTGATGTCAGTGGGGCTGCCCTCAAATGGAGGCATTCACATGGGAATGCCTCCGTTTGGGCAGCCACTCCACTGGCCCGCCCACCAAAGGGGGCATGCTGTCACTCAATATTGACAGCACACCCCCTTTGGTATGAGACCCGGAGCGACAGATTGCCCGTTGCTATCCGGGTCTCACGCATGCACACAATGGAGCCGGCTCCGTCGTGTGCATGCGCACTGGGCCACAATTGACCCGCTTGCGAGTACATAGCCCTCATGAGCGGTTCTGAATCAGGCCCACAGTTCTCAATAAATGCTACTCTAGACCATCATTCATGGTTCAAACATCCATTGGACAAGCACCAGAGATTAAATACATTTTTCCAACCATTATATTTATATGTATTATTACACCCCCTATAATATGTGAATATATAATAAATATATATATATATATATATATATATGTGTGTATATATATATATATATATATATATATATATATCCAGACAAATGAGGAGGCACTCCGAGACTTGTGTAAAAAACGTGTAATGGAATCAACGTTTCGGGGTCAGTCACCCCTTCGTCAGGACACACAATTGTGACAGTCACAGTGCGTATTAAATACCAGACATTAACAAATCAAGACTCACCCGTCCTCCCGCTGGTCACCGGTGTCCTGCGGCTGCCGCGCCTCTGGTCCAGGAAATGACGTCCACCCGTAAGTGACGTCATTCAGGCCTGACCCGGGGAGCAGGGGTTTCCATGGTGCCACTGTATCCATAACAATGGATACAAACATGTGAGATAAACCAACGAATACTGTAAAACACAAAAAATACATGAAATCAAATGCTAAAGAATTATTAATACTAAAACAGCTCAATATCATCTGTGGAAAAAACTTTACAGTGTAATACAACCTGTGCATAAAAAGTAAACACACCATTCAAAATGCACCTAGTAAAATATTATTGACATCTATTCTGCTACTATTAAGACAGATGTTATCCATCTGAACAAAAACCCAAATAATAAAAAAACAAAACATTTTTTGTAGAATTATTAAACATATGTGCATGTAATATTAAAATACTAGTGCTAACCACATATATGGTATCCATACCTGTTACATATCCACTAATCAAAATGTCATATAGAAAAAATTATACTATGCTAAAACATAAGAACAATATAGATCTCCTGCATCATGCTGCATAGCATTAATTTAAACTAAATACATGCTCTAGATGTCCCTATTGATTAGCTCTGTGTTGAAGTCTATCATGATACTGGACTAAAACACTATGGTCTCATCTAGTTCAATACCATCTAAACAAACCAATTTTTTTAAAAAAAACTAGAATACCAAAAAATTGCAATCCAGTTATGATGCCAACTACGATAAATGTCTCCTGGTCTATCCACATATCTTTTTGCTATTACATATGCTACATATTAATGATGAACTGCCATCTAAAGGAAACAACTAAGACTCATGGGCAAGACAGAAGGTATACCACAAACATGGATGAGCATGTTAAGGGATACTTGATGGAAAAAGATCTACCCGTATGTGGATGCAAGAACGTCCTACCTGCAACCATGTATGTGCATGTGGCACATCCTGTACACTTACAGCAACCACCTTTTTTCAAAATACCTGGATTTGTTTGCCAGTTAGTTATATCTGTATGCACTACAAGATCTTTAATGTTGGGTCCCCTAGAAAAACTAGGCATAATTTTAACTTGATTTAGGCTTTGTAACTCTGGGTCTGTGGTTACTATAGGCCACAATTCGTTGGCTTTTTTGTTGGTATAGTAACTTTTGTTGTTAAACTTGTTGACCCAAGGAAAAACCCTCTTGTTCTTCTCTAGGCATGACCTATTATGTAACAATTCTTCCCGCTTTTTACCTTTAGCTTTCTGCATAGCCTGTCTTAAAAATTTACTGGGGTACCCCCTTTCCATAAACTTTGCAAACATTAAATCAAGTTGAATATCTCTTTCTTGTAAGTATACAGGTCCAGATTTAGATTTTTTCATGAATCTTTTGGAATTCACCCTATTACACAATTTTTTCATTTACGATGGGCGATTTTTTATTCAGCTAACGGGCTGCGCCATGGGATCTTGTGTGGCTTCGTCGTATGCGAACACATACATGTTCGAAATTGAACAAGATTTATTTTTTGTTGATACTAAGATCAGTAGGAGGGTGTATAAATATTATCGGTATATAGATGATATTTTGGTTATGTGGAATGGTCCGTCTGAGATTCTTAGCAATTTGATTAATGATCATAATTTAACGGATTGCCCAGCCAAATTAACACTGTTGGTGAGTCCATCTGAAATCAAAATTCAATTGAGACAGGTGTGTTGCAGACTAGATTATATTCGAAACCTACGGATCACAAAACCCTACTCAGATTTGATAGTTTTCATCCGAGATCTACCATTGAAAGTCTGCTATACTCCCAGTTTGTGCGAGTATGTAGAAACACTAGTAATTTACAAGAAAGAGATATTCAACTTGATTTTAGTTTTAGTTTTTTTATTATTTGGGTTTTTGTTTAGATGGATAACATCTGTCTTAATAGTAGCAGAATAGATGTCAATAATATTTTACTAGGTGCATTTTGAATGGTGTGTTTACTTTTTATGCACAGGTTGTATTACACTGTAAAGTTTTTTCGACAGATGATATTGAGCTGTTTTAGTATTAATAATTCTTTAGCATTTGATTTCATGTATTTTTGTGTTTTACAGTATTCGTTGGTTTATCTCACATGTTTGTATTTGTTGTTATAGATACAGTGGCACCATGGAAACCCCTGCTCCCCAGGTCAGGTCTGAATGACATCACTTCCGGGTGGACGTCATTTCCTGGACCAGAGGCGCGGCAGCTGCAGGACGCCGGTGACCCGCGGGAGGACGGGTGAGTCTTGATTTGTTAATGTATGGTATTTAATGCGCACTGTGACTGTCACAATTGTGTGTCCTGACAAAGGGGTGACTGACCCCGAAACGTTGATTCCATTACACATTTTTTACACAAGTCTCGGAGTGCCTCCTCATTTGTCTGGATGTAGAAGGGGTATTGTATATCCTAAAGGAAGGCACCCAAGCAAATTTACAAAAGGTGTCAGCTGCCTTAGGAGTGCCGGGTGTTATTGATTTATATATATATATATATATATATATATATAATTATGTGATATATTGATAATTATATGCTTGGTATCATGCATATGCATCAATTCACCCCACTGTTTTCCATCTGCTAGTGTAGCCATCATCACATATATCAGCACATACACCTATCCCATGATCTGCCTTAAATTGGTGACCCATCAGTATATGCATGACTGGCTTCATGACCATGACATGCTGAAGATACTCCCAAAGATACGCAAAGATGCATATTTTTGCAAAAGCACATGCATAGTTGGTTGACATTCACTAAGTGCAGTTTCTTATAACCCAGTGAATATACTATATATAGATGTGACACTCACAAACAAGAAAAAGAATCACCATATGAGTGCACAATGTCTCACCATAATCAGCATAAATATAACTTTTATTATTTGCTATTAATAACCACCTAAGTGGTAATGTTTAAAACACAACAAAATATGTAAAGAAATAAAAAATAAAGAGTTTAAAATACTAATTAGTACTCAGTCACTTGTGTCTCTAATTTATATACTCAATGGTATGCTGAATGTATAAACACGTCTTATAAGGATCTAGTAATGCCATATAACTATAATTCAGTAGTATATTCAGATACCTTGGCAAATGCCTTTAATATTGTAATTAATTCATATAGGCATCCAAAAATATCAGTGTCCCTTAATACCTCATCAGGGGTTCATAAATAAATACACTCTATGTAACCATACAGTATGTGTACATTATTTGAGCAATCTCCCTGTGTTTTCGCCATGCAAATATAAACCCTATTCAAGATGGGCTATAGTATTGTATAGTATACTCCTCCACATAGCTAATACAAAGCCTGATAGTGACACAGCCCTACCATTCCAATCTGCTGTGATTTCTAACCAGACAGTATATATGCTTGTAGCATCTATTTAAGTGGGCATCAGGTTTAATAATCATACATAAGTGTCAACGCATGCATCCAAACATATAGTCTGTGCTTAGTTTCCACATATAATATGCTACAACCAAAGCCCCTTTGTTAGTATAGTATGTACAGGGCTACAGCGTGCTTAGTAGTGTGAGCAGCTTACAGCTTGAGCCTGCATTAACTCTGCAGCATTGTGCGGCTTACAGCTCCGCTCGTAGCAGCCGCTTATTGTACACTGAGAGGGACACTGAATATCAATTGACTAGTATACAGTCTCAATCATAACATATTCAGCAACATGACTGACACATCGGACTGGCACAGCAAATTCCTAATGCGCGTTTCACAGTGCTTTCTCAAAAGGCAGCACTGCAACACTGGTATTTTTGGATGCCTATATGAATTAATTACAATATTAAAGGCATTTGCCACGGTTTCTGAATATATTACTGAATTATATTTATATGGCATTACTAGATCCTTATAAGACGTGTTTATACATTCAGCATTCCATTGAGTATATAAATCAAAGACACAAGTGACTGAGCACTAATTAGTATTTTAAACTCTTTATTTTTTATTTCTTTTCATATTTTGTTGTGTTTTAAACTTTACCACTGTCGAAACTGGATTATTGGCTGAGACAAGATCAGTTTAAAATTGAAGCGTGCATGATGCCGTCTTGCAAATGGCAGCTAGACTCCATTTTAGAAACAAGAATCTGCAAGACGGAATTTTGCGACCAGCGTCACGTTAAGTTACAACTCATGAGCTAAGTACAGATGGAAATGTTTTTGATAATCTACCAAGGGCAACTAGAAGAACAGCCTCATGAGAAAAAGTAAATAGAATAGACAATGCACCAGAAACTGTGGGTGTTTTACATACAAATTGGGAATCCCTGGATGCAGACAAGTATAGTTGTGGCAATTGTAATATAATCCAGGCATTGACCTACACAATTGGATATGTCTGAATCCTAAACAGGTTTTAGCCCTAGACCCAGACAGGATGGCCCTAGCTTCACAGCTTGGGGTAACACATTTGCATTTCACACAAGAGTCTAGGAGAACAAAAGAGCTTTTCCTTTGAATACGGGAAAGGTGGGGGTTGTTGGAGGCTGGGTTGAGTCTATTTGAACCAGCCTGTTAAACGCTCTGTAACAGATGGTTCCCCCATGGGAACCAATGGCATAAGCAAGAAACTTCTCTATTGTCCTGTTTATTCTGGGGGGTATAAACATGTGTGCTCAAACACTGGGTCTTTAGTCTTCTTGCTGAATGCTGACTGAGGGGTTTCTTGCTGATGCCTAACATCTGGACCAGAATGCGCTGTATATGTATACTGTACTTGGGTCTGTATAATTCCTTTGCGCCTAAATTGTGTCTGGATCAATTGCGTGTAACTGACTGTACTTTTACTTGAATAATACTTGTGCTTTGGAACCACAGATTCCAGGTCTAAGTCTTTATTTACTGTATGACTGCGTACGCAAATTAGCATCATCCTTAGAAGGTATAGGCAGGATGTTAGAAGGTATAGGCAGGATATTAGAAGGTATAGGAAGGTGTGTATAGAGGTTCTGATCCAATATCATCACCACTTAGGTGGTTATTAATAGCAAATAATAAAAGTTGTATTTTATGCTGATTACAGCGAGACATTATGCACTCGTATGGGGATTCTTTTTCTTGTTTGTGACTGTGATATTAAAATATCCTTGAGTTACACCATTGTATATAATGTGATATTTATTTACAATAAGCAGGGTAGTTTTGCATTTATATTAGTCTTGGTGCGACCCATTACCCCATTCCCTGATATTCTAATATATATATAAATGTGTCTGGTTTCACCAGGGTAGACCTTAGATATTTACTGTTTCCATTTCCATCTCACCACTCTAGTAACACAATAATCCTTCACCTCTATTGTAATGCATCCTCTCACTCACTGCTATAGTAAGATATTACTCTTCCCATACTCGCACGCAGGGGGGGTTCTGAGTAACTAGAAACCCCCATGCCCATTGCTCCATCTACCCATACCCCCCCCTGCCAGCTGCCGCAGGGAGGCTCTATTTGCTGTGCGCCCACTGAGATTTTGTTTCCACTAGGCACCTGGCTTCATCCTCGCAGCTGGAGGCTGGAACTCACTACTGAGCCAAGACTTCTGGCTCCTGCAGTGAAGACTATGGGAGAAATGTCTCTCCCATAGAACTGAGGAGTGGTTGGACTGAATGGCAGCGTACATAGGAGCGGGGCTTAAGGTAAGTAATGTGTTTGTATTTTTAATTGTATTTTTTTAGAGGCACTACCACTGAGGGCATTACTACTGGGGACATTAATATAGGGGGAATTACCACTGGGGTTACCACTAATGGGGGCATTACTAATAGTTGCACTACTCCGGAGGGCACTACTATAGGGAGCATTACCACTGGGGGCATTACTATTAGGGGCATTACTACTGTAGGCACTACTACTGGGTTCATTTCTAATATGGGCATTACTACTGGGGGCACAACTAATGGGTGCACAACTACTGGGGGTATTAATAGTGGAAGAATTACTCCAGAGTGCATTACTAATGGGGGCAATACTAATGGGTGCATTACTACTGGGGGCACTACTAATGGGAACATTGCATAGGGGGGCATTGCAAAAGGGGCACCACTACTGTGGGCACTGCATAAAGGGCAACACGATTGGGGGCACTGCATAGGGGGCACCACTACTGGTTGGCACTGTGTAAGGGTCACCACTGCTGTGGGCATTGTATAAAGGACACTACTGCTGTGGGCATTGTATATGAGGCACTACTTCTGTGGGCATTGTATAAGTAGCACTACTACCATGGGCATTGAATATAAGGGGCACTACTGTGTGTCATAACATGAATAAGGGACTACTGTGTAGCATAAATTCACTGGTAGTTTAAATTTTGCTAGTACATACTGTTACACATTGTGCATAAGCAAGTTTTTTGCCCAGATGCCTTGTTATTTATATTATTTATTGTTATTTATATTAAAACACTTGAAGTAAACAATAAAGTGAATCTTGCATTCTTATTCTAGTTTACTTTTTTGTCATTGGTTCTGTAGCCAATTATTTGTAAACCCCACTTTCAAAATCCTGCGTTTGCCACTGCTTCCTCACCTGTGTCCTAACACATTACACTCCCTCACCTCTGTAGTAACAATCATTTTTTTAGAAATGTATCCTCTCCATCAGACATTACCCTTCCTCACCTGTGTCCTAACACATTATACTCCCTCACCTCTGCAGTAACACATTATCCTCACTCACTCTCTATAGTAACACATTTGCCTCCCTCACCTGTGTTGTGTTTTAGAAAAACTATTTGCTCGATTGCCATCTAGAGTAGCATAATGGCTGATGGGGATGTAGTACAACAACACAGTGAAGGCTGCTTGCTGTAAACTGCAAATACAGTAAAGGTCTGAACTTAACTAGTTTCTATGTTGAAGGTAGTTGGCACTTTCCTCAGAAGCAAATTTAATAGGCTGGAATATATACAGTATATATTTGAGCTGGAAAATCTTTGCAAGAGAATACAATTATTTTGATTCAAGAAAACTTACAAACCTGTTTTTGAATGACAGAATCCTAAGGCTTCAAAGAGCAGTCAGAATTTGGAAATCTTAAACCATTGTTACTGTTCTACAATCAAGAAAGCTAATACATGCTAAGTAAGATTACAAAAGCACACAGAGATTTGTTCCAACCTCCTAGCATACCTTGGCAAATATCCATCTTTCGGTATTAATGTTTTCACATAAAATTAAAAAGAAAAACTTAATCTCAAAATTCATCATCCATTCTCTCAGCTAAGAACATATATATCTCTGTCTTTGTTGTAACAGTTATGAACTCTACTGTAGCTCTGGTTTTGTGTTAACTTTAAAAAATAATCAGTATCAACTGTTTGATGCTCTGCTTTTATTATTATGTTATCTCCATTAACCAGGCCAAATTTTTTTATTTTAATTGACTACATCATATTTTTTTAAAACAATGGTCAGTGTCAACATTATATACACTGGGGCTGATGTAGAGTTGTACTGTAGGTAAATCCGCCATACAGTATGCTGCTCCAAATCTGCATGGATGGATAAAATGTGTATATTCATCCATATGCAGAGAAGTATGCATGGTACCAACCCTACATGTCGTTTACTACTAGTCATATATTATTGCCTACATCACGCAAACAATATGGGTTCTAAACCTGTGTTTCTATAAAAAAAAATATATATATATATATATATATATATATATAAAGAGCAGCACAATGAGTGGCACTCAAGCGGACTTGGCAGTATATATATATATATTGTGATAGAAGCACTGGTAAAGTGGTCAATGGCAGGTACATTTGTCATAGGTTTTGGCCTATGTGTTCTAAAAAACCCAGGAGAAGTCTGTTTTGTAACAGACCAGAGTATCAGCTTTTGGAAAAGCTAGTTTGGGTTTTGGGGGTGTGGATGTGAGGAGAGGGAGGGCTCCATCCACAGGCCACTCCAGGTTTTGGGCCTTTCAGACTGGTAACAGGATCATATTGGCTTGCTTCTGGAAATGGCTAAGATTAGCATGGTTTGTTTGTGGCTGAGTGTCTCACACCTGGGGAAGTTGGCAAGCAGGCTAGCATGTCCAGAGACACTATATGATTACCCTGTAAGTACTGTGCACGTGCTGTTACTGATGGTGAGGGCAGTAGGCCCTACCGTTCTGGTAGTGAGGGTACCCACTGTTTAGTTAGTGCCCAGGTTGGCTAGGGCTTTGTTTACTGTTTTATTTTGTTTATGCGTTTGGTATAATAAATACTGGCGCCGACCAGTTTGTACAAGAACCCCAGACTTGTGTCCTGTTTCCTCGGCTGCTGTGTGTGTAAAGAGGGAGCCCATCTACCCAGGAGAGGGACCCCTATCCCGACTGTGTCACAATTTGTAGTAACATACAGAAAATATAGATGGTTATGCAAATTCCCAAAGTAAATCAAAAGACATTTTTCACTGCTCACAATAAAAATAAGTATATTATTTATAAAAATAATACTTAAATGCAGGACTTGAATTGGTCCTAAAGAGGTGGTGGAACTCAAAACACACACATACACACACACACTTTCACCACCGTTGAGGTGGATCCAGAGGCACAAATATGGTTGATGGTGCCCAGAGCAAATAAAAATATGTTGCCACCTTGAAAACTGTTCTTTATTGTATACTTAGGGGTAAATGTAGTAAGAATCGTGTCTGATTGAGTTGCCGTTTTTTAAACTCAATTTGTATTGCTGAAACCCGGGTAATTTTAGGAGTCTGAAATTCTCAAATTTACCATGAAGCGTGTTTAGCTGAGATCGAGTTTTCCAATGGTCTTATAGAATGAGATTTCTAACCGGAGTTGCAAGTGATGACTGCAGCCAAACACTCCCGAACAAGCAGCCTGCACATACTATATCATTTATCAATTGTAATCTGAGTTATGTTATTTACATGCTTTGCTGCCCATTCAACAATGTTTTAAACAAATGTACCAACCATAGTGTCCCTAGACACTTTTTAGAATTTCATGGGGTGGACCCTGCAGGCCTATGTTTGATTGGATTGGAAAACATATCCACCACTGCTAGGGGAAGGGATAGATATAGAACATTGTGCCATCAGGAGGCTGCTTGGATCTTAAATATCCAATCCTTGCAACCTCAGAGACTCAATGAGACAATTGATTTAGAATTCATTTGATGTGAGTCTAGAAGAGTGAGCAGTATTCTGTATGTGATATGTCTTGGATATAATTATATGCTTGCTTCTAAAAGTAAATTATAGAGGAGCAACTTAATAACGCATAATATGATTGAATGTATCAGTTCATATGTAGTGGATTTAGGTGACTTCTCTCATATATATCTTGATTGTCTTCTTCACGTTTATCATATCTGAGGGTTTTTTCCTACATGGGATGAGAAATATAGTCTGCCTCTATTTGTTAGAATAGTGTGATATAGTATGGGGTTTTCCCTGTTGCTAAGTATCTTTCAGTTCACTCTATCTTTTTAATTTCAGGTTAATTAGGGGTCCTTTGGACTTTTCTGGTATATGTAGATTATTTATATGTTTATCATTAACTCTATTTTTAGTTTTTATATATTTTGGATAAATCTAGCACGTCAAGTTATGTTTATATGTTTAAATGTTTGCATTTTTTATGGGAATTAGCATAAAAAGATGATAATAAATAAACAATATGTGTATGTTTAGCATAGATGAATTTGTATGCTTTCTATTATTCCAACAAATTGTTCTATGGATTATTTTGCTGATTGTCTATGGTTGTAGGGATGTGACCGATAGGTCTCTGTTATGTATATATATGGTTAAGAACCATCCCTGTATAATTTTTATGGGCCAGAGTCTCACTAATTATAAACATCTGGAGTCAATCTATTAAGCTGATTATTTGAGCTATTCAGCTCTGACCTGACCTGTAGACTCATACTTCCGCCTCTTAAAAAAGCCACCGGTTTGCGGAGAAACGCGTTGAGGACAGACTCATTCTCTGGGAATATTTCCATTTATCTCTCCAGCTTACACACCTTACAAACAGCTGAAGCCCCACGTGACCCACACAGCCTCCTGTGAGTGAGACACTCGGAGTACTGCAGATGGAGTTCTCCATCTGGAAGGATGGCGGTGCTGTGTGCAGTTTTTACGCTGCTGGAGCTACCATCATCTGCAAGCCTCTGTAGCGGCGGGACCATTAAGAGGGGAGTGAGTACAGCAGAGAACTGAGTTTTCTCACTCCGCATTATCACATTGGAAGCGCATATTCACAGCACATTGTGGAACATTGGGCCTGATTCAGAGCCGCTCGCTATTTGCGGTCGTTCGTTCCAAAACAAGGGGTGGCTATTCAAATGAACCGTTCGCTCATTGCAGTCTGTTCACGCCTCTAAGTCTGAACAAGCGAGCAAAACTTGCGGTTGTAATTTTGAAAAATACGCCCCCTGGCCGCTCGCACCATATGTCATGTCCGCTATTTATTAGATTAATCGAGTACATCGACCAGCGTATGAACTGCTCGCTATTATTGTGGTTGGTTTTTCCTACCACTATATTGCGAGCAGTTCTGACTATAAAACAACCAGGTGACATGGACAATGACGCTGCTGTTTTAATTATGCACACCCTTAAAACGCCCGTTTTGACCTTTAAGCGCGCCTGCATTCTGATCTCCACTCCCCGTTTTCAAGCCCCTTCCCCTGTTACCACCCACATACGCCTCATCCTGTCACTCAAAGTAGCAGGCATTCGCTATATAGCGAACAAACAATTTTCGGCTGCACTGACTGGTTCGCGCATGCGTATTACAATCCGTACGCATGCGCAGATGAGCGAACATCGGTCAGAACGAACGAGCGGCCGCTTACGAGCGGCTCTGAATCAGGCCCATTGTCAGCTACTTAGTTACATTGGGCCACTCAGCTCTCAACTTACTGCTGTAAAGTAGTTTTTTTCTCAGTCATTGGACACACTGTTGCTAATTGCTGTGGAACATTGTCAGTTACTCAACTCACTGCTACATAGTAGTTTCTTTCTCTGTTATTTAGAACATTGCTGCTAACTGGGTCACTTTTTTACTTGGTTCATTGAAGCACCAGAGCTTAGATGTTAAATTTATTAACTAGAAAATAATTGAGACATTTTATTGTGATTGTTTATTTTTTAATTGTGATTCTCTGCTCCATTTAAATACATGTTATTTATTTAAATACATGTTGTGTGTATAGCATTTTCTTATACTCCTGGGAGTTTTATTGATATTTTTGAATGCTTACATATATTTATATTTGAGCATTTAATAAAGGTGATTTAAAAATACACTCCCTGATATGTGTTCTAAGATGCTGCCTACTTTTCTTGTGTACATTTTTGGTTTTGTTCAAAGTGTGGCAAAAACTTCCTGTGGGCGTGCTGCAATTTACACAAGGAGGGGAGTTAACAGCATACCATTTCTGGTGCTTGGGCTATTTATCTTTTTTAGCATGCACATACTGTACTGTATCAGTGAGATATGTGAAGGCTGCTTGTGTGTTTTTATTGTAAAGAAAGGGTTAAATGTTTAAAAATAATTACGTTTGGTCCCTCCCAAAATGCATAACCTGACCCGGGCTGCTATGCCAGTCCTGGTTCCTAAAAATATGGGGAACAAAATGAATAATTTAAGGAACCAGCCTGTCATGGTTTTAAAAATAAGGTATGGTTTATAGGTAACCCATTGGAATACTACTTGGACAAGGGGACCGAACAGCTTGCAGTAGGTAAGTATATGTGAGTGTGGAAGGTGTGTGCAATACAGTTGTATAATCTATGGCGTGTGTGTCTTGTGTTTATTTAAAAAAAAAATTACAGTGAGGGTACGGGTGCTGGCCGCCTGTTGGCACTTGTAGTTCCACAAGCGTCAAAGGGCAGAAGTGCTGGCACCTGTAGTTCCATGGTAAAAAACAATAGTTTATATCTATTTTCACCACTATTACCCCTTTGCCCACAGCTCAGGGGTGTGAGAAAGAGCCCTGGGCTTCAGTGTCTCTGGAGAGGGGGGTTATTTTAGCATTACTGCCTCACAGCACTGAGGTCTTGGTTTTGATTCCCACCACTGCCCTAACTGTGCGGAGTTTGTATATACTCTCTGTGCTTGCATGGGTTTCCTCCCGGTACTCCGGTTTTCTCCCACACTCCAAAAATATACTAGTAGGTTAATTGGCTCCTGCCAAGAATTAACTCTAGTTTGTATGTGTGTGTTAGTACATGTGGTTGGGAATATAGATTGTAGGCTCCACTGGGGCAGGGACTGATGTGAGTGGCCAAATATGCTCTGTAAAGCACTGCGGAAAATGTGTGCGCTATATAAATAACTGGTAATAAATAAATAAATATTGGGGGATCCACACCTCCACTGAGATACCCAGCTTGGGCTGACTGGCTTGGGGTGATAATGCTTTACCAGGGAGACCCAGTGAAATAGTCCCCTGGCTGTTATATTACACCCCATCTGGATTTGAGCCCAGTGCTGGTTTTAAATATTGGAGTACCCCTAAACAATTCCCCCCCCTATTTGTAAAACCAGGACAGGCTCAGCAGGCCAGTTCTGGTTCCAAAAATATGGGTTAACTGTACTCATTTTTCCCCTTATTTTTAGGAACCAGGTCAGGCTGAGCAGCCCGGAGCTGGTTATGCTTTTCTGGAGGGGACCCTATGTCATTTTTTTTTTTAGAAAAGTTAACAGTTTAGGTAGATTACATGCAGAAACATGCAGTACACAAATCACACTGGTCTGTGTATGTTTCTGCCAAACTCGCAGCTTAGGAGATGGTCTATTTGAAACTTCTATTTAGCTGCGAGTTTCCTACAATTACACCCGTGATTGTAGTCATGATTATTAGTATATTCCCGAGTTGTATCTTTTTCACTGATAGCACTTTTGAGTTTGGCCGATGATGCATTTAATTGAGTTTGCAATCTCACCCGAGATTTTCAGTGTAATGAGAGAAACCTATCCCGAGTTTATCTTTAGTAAATTTTGCAAGTTGAAAAAAATGCCTAAACTCACCCGAGATTGCAATCTCGACCAAACGAATCTTTGTAAATTTACCAATTATATTGGTACAGAAGCATACATTGGAAACACAACATGGGATGCACAAGAACAAGCTAAAACCTCAATATGACTAGGATGTATATCATCTGCATACAATATACACACAAACTAGTGTATAGACATATTATAGTGTAAAGTAATTTTTTTTCACTCTTGCCATCAGCTGAAACTACAACATTAGGTCACTTAAAAAGAAAAAAAAATGTTCTTTGCCATCAATATCTCTCTGAGGGAGAGATTTATCAAAGGTTGGCGAGAGATAGGCTGGGTACACACCTAAAGATTTTCTGTCCAACCAGCCAACTAGTTGACTGGTTGGAATGAAAATCTGGTAAGGTATGAAAGCAAATGATAATCAGCAATTTGTTCCCAAATGCTGGAAAATGGACAAAAACGAGGGGTGTTCATCGGCCACTTTTCGTGTATTGGTTTTGGATCTTGATCTTTCTTTGTGTTTTGGATCTGGATTGGTTTTGCCAAAAACACACTTCTGTGTTTTGGGTTTTGGATCTGTATTTTTTCTGAAAAAAAGCATAAAAACAGCTAAAATCACAGAATTTGTGGGGATTTGTTGTTCCTATGCTATTATTAACCTCAATGACATTAATCTCCACTCATTTCCAGTCTATTCTGAACACCTCATAACTCACAATATTGTTTTTAGGTCAAAAGGTTGCACCGAGGTAGCTGGATGATTATGCTAAGCGACACGAGTGGGCAGCACAAACACATGGCCTATCTAGGAGTGACACTGCAGTGGCAGACATGATGGCAGGTTGAAAAACTAGTCCCCAAACAGTACATAATGCAAAGAAAAAAAAGAGGTGCAAGATAGAATTGTCCTTGGAATTATGTTGAATAAACAGGACATGTACATTTTAAAAAACAAATCATTTCAGTGCGAGGGTCTGCCACACGACTGTGGATGAAATGATTGGTCGTTTGGGTCCCCATAAAACAAGCTGGCAATTAATCTGTCTTTGTACAACCTAGATATACGGAAGCACAATGTCATCCTCATCCTCCTCATCCTCAGATTCCTCACCCTTTTCAGTGTTGTGTACATCCTCATCCTCACTGAGAATTAATTCCCCACTGGAATCCACCACCACAGGTCCCTCTGTACATTCTGGAGGCTGGTCTCCCTTAGAAGAATTGATAATTCATTTTGATGAACATCATCTTCTCCACATTTTGTGGAAGTAACCTCCTATGCCTTTCCCTGACAAGGTTCCCAGCTGCACTAAAAACTCTTTTGGAGTACACACTGGAGGGGGGCAACTTTGTACAGGGGCCTCCAAATTGCCTCTTTTTCCTGCCAGTACAGGTATGGACAATCTGACATGCCTACTTGGATGCTGTCACCAATGTAATCCTCCACCATTCTGTCAATGGTGATAGTATCATATGCAGTGACAGTAGACATGTCAGAAAATGTTGGCAGGTCCTTCAGTCTGGTCCAGATGTCCAAACGTGGTCCTGCTTACCCTACATGACCGTAATTGGGTTGCTTAGGATATCTGTTGTTTCCTGGCTGCCCCAGTTGCAGGAGAAAATGAAGAAGGAGCTGTTGACGTGTCACGTTCCGCTTCAGCTGACAGTGTTTTCATCAGCAGGTCTTTGCACCTCTGCCGGCTTGTGTCCGCCGGAAAGAGCGAAACCACATAGGCTTTAAACCTAGGATAGAGCACAGTGGCCAAAATGTAGTGGTCTGATTTCAACACATTGACCACCCTCGACTCCAGGCAAAGCAAATGAAGGGCTTCATCCACAAGTCCCACATACCAAGTGGAATTGCTCCATCATATCTCTTCCTTCACTTTCTCCAGCTGCTTCTGCTTTCTGAGGGGAATGTCCTGACTCAAGCTGGCAGTGTCTGAACTGACTTCACATGTGGCAAGTTCGAAGGGCTGGAGAACCTTGCAAAACACAGAAATCATTCTCCTCTGCACTTGAGTCTGGTGCATACTCCCTCATTTGGCTATGTCATAGGTGGATGTATAGGCTTGAATGGACTTTTGCGGCTCCTCCATCCTCTGAAGCATGTAGAGTTCCAACGCGTCATATCCTCTTGCTACAGGTGATGGTAGGGCAGGTTCAATAGTGTTTGCTGGTGCTCCAATCTTCATCACGCAGTCGCTGAATGGAGAAAGTGGCCAGACATTTTTTGGGCCACCCAAAGCGGCTCCTGCATGCCCTTCGTTTTTCAGAATATGCTGCACCACCAAATTTATTGTGTGAGCAAAACATGGGACAAGCTGGAATTTGCTCAGATGTAATGCCCACACAATATTGGTGGCATTGTCAGATATCACAAATCCCCAGGACAGTCTAAGTGGGGCAAGCCATTGGGCAATGATTTCCCTCAGTTTCTCTAAGAGGTTGTTGGTGATGTGCCTCTTACTGAAACCAGTGATGCACAGCATAGTCTGCCTTGGAATGAGCTGGCGTTTCTGAGATGCTGCTACTGGTGATGCTGCTGTTGTTGCTGTGTAAGGTAATACATCTACCCAGTGGGCTGTCACAGTCATATAGTCCTTATTCTGCCCTGTTCCACTTGTGCATGTTTTAGGACTCTGAGGACACTTTTTTCTGATGTCTCTGTACATTCTCGGTATCACCTGCCTAGCAAAGTGGAATCTAGATGGGATTTGGTACCGGGGACAAAGTACCTCCATCAATTGTCTTAATCCCACTGCACTAATGGCGGATACTGGATGTATGTCTAACACCAATATAGCTGTCAAGGCCTCAGTTATCCGCTTTGCTTCAGAATGACTGTTGTCATACTTCATCCTCCTCGCTAAGGACTGTTGGAGGGTTAATTGCTTTGTAAAAGAAGAAGTGGTGTTCCAACTTCCTCTCTGGGATGATGAATGACTCCCAGCAGCAACAGCAGCAGTGGCAGCAGTAGGTGTAGCAATGCATAATCCTCAAGAGGAATCCTAGATAGGAGAGGTGTCAGTCATGCCAGTGACATGGCCTACAGGACTACTTCCGATCTTGACTGAGGAGGAAATTGATGAGGAGGGAGTTGACGGTGTAGTTTGCTGGCACTTGGATACAACAGGACAAAGGGATTTAGGTGTCCCCAGACTGCTTATGGTCTTAGCCACAGTTCTGAACTTGGCAGTAACACTTTATGAATGAACTGCAGGGGAAGTATAAGGGAGAATGTTTTTCCTAGGTGGTTACCATTTTGACCCTTACTTATTACACCTTTACATATGCAAGATATGGCAAGACAGCTGTTGTCCTGATTTAGACTGAAATATTTAAAGACCAAGGAGGTGGAATGTTTGATCTCTTCTGCCCAGGCATGACAATGGGCTTTTTCATCCCACGTACAACAACTGTCTCCTCTGGTGCCTGATTTAAACAAGCCACATCACCATCAGAATCCTCCTCATCAACTTCCTCCTCAGCCCCAGAGCTACACCAATATCCTCATCCTGTTGTACTTCAAAAGTGACATGTTAAATTTGAATATCAGCAACTGGACTGTGTGTGCTCCTTCCAGCACTTGCAGAGGGTGTGCAAATGGTGGAAGGAGCCATCTCTTCCTGTCCAGTGTTGGGAAGCTCTGGCATCACAACTGCTGCCACACTTGGACTCTCCTTGGGGATTTGTGATATCTTCTTAGAACGCAGAGTTCTTTGCTGTGCTTTTGCCAGCTTAACTAATTTCATTTCTCTATTGGGAGGAGGGCTTTCATTGTCATATGAAGCTGGACCACTAGTCATGAACATAGGGAAGGACCTTAGCCAATCCTTGACACTCCGTGTCGTAATTGGCATTTTGGCAAGTTTACATTTCTCCTTAGACGATTTCAATTTATTTTTGAAGGTAATTTTCCAGAACTTTGGCATATGGGATTTTAAAAGCCCTCTACTATGACATTGGGCATCGGCCTTGGCAGACGAAGTTGATGGCATTTCATCATCTATGTCATGACTAGTGGCAGCAGCTTCAGCACTTGGAGGAAGTGGTTCTTGATCTTTCCCTATTTTATTTTTATTGGACAAATTTTTGTCCTCCATTTATGTGATATTGATACACGTGTGGCTAAGGTGCACACAAACATAGAAAAAAATATATTTTTTATTTTTTTCTGACACTTTGGGGGTTACACCACCCTTCAAAAGATGAGCCAGCCAGCCCTTGACTTATGAAACAGGTGCACGCTTGGCACTGCTACTTTATTTATGCACATGCGGCTAAGGCACGCCACACACAAGTCACAAACACAGATTTTCTTTTCTTTTTCTGACACTTTGGGGGTTACACCACCCTTCAAAAGATGAGCCAGCCAGCCGTTGACTTATGAAACAGGTGCACGCTTGGCACTGCTACTTTATTTATGCACGTGCGGCTATGGCACGCCACACACAAGTCACAAACACAGATTTTCTTTTCTTTTCCTGGCACTTTGGGGGTTACACTACCCTTCAACAGATGAGCCAGCCAGCCGTTGACTTATGACACAGGTGCATGCTTGGCACTGCTACTTTATTTATGTACATGCAGGTAAGGTGCCTCGATTTGAGATCTGAGCCAGGTGGGAAAACCTGAGCCGATTTGGTTCCCGGCTTGTATCAGGGTGGCTGGGGAGGGTTCGTATATCAGAAATCAGAACCTGCTCATCCCTAACAAAAACTGTCGCTTGAACAAATTGTTTGAATCAAACATTTGACAAACTTGTCTGAATGACCAATTTCATCTGTTTTCTGCTATTTAGGAGCAAATTGTTGATCATAGGTTACTTTCATATGTTACCAGATTTTCATTCCAACCAATCAACTAGTTGGCTGGTTGGACAGAAAAGCTTTAGGTTTGTACCCAGCTATAAAGTGAACAGAGATTAACTATCAACCAATCAACCTCTGTTGTTTTTCAGTCTGTGTTTGAAAAATGACAGGAGCTGATTGGTTGCTACTTTATCTCTCTCCACATTATTTCTCTCCAAGATTTGATAAATCTACCCACATAGTCATATTTCTGCAACACATCTGAGAATTTTTTATGGAGTCCCCTCAAACAAATTTTGTCACTTAAGTGTCCCATGTTTTTTAATATACATTTTGCAACACCTATAGTATGTATCACCTTTGCTTTAGAGTCTATTGTTACCTATGTGATTTTTTTTCTGCAATGGGGAACTTCTGAAGGAATTGAGAAATTGAGCCTCCAAGGGTAGACAGTGACTTCAGTTGGTATTCAGTATGTATATAGAAGACCATGAGATATAGAAGCCACCTGTTTGCATAAGAATGATATGTAATCCTCATAGCACATAGGTTCAACCAGATAATACATAGTAACAGTGTTGGACTTGGGCTTGAAGGGCCCACAAAGGGGTTGCAATAGTAGGGGTTCCCTGAGGTGTGATGGCACAAAGCTGAGGAGGTATGGCCAGCAACCAGGGTGGCAGGAGCATATTGTAACTGCCCCAGTCACCTCATCTGAGTGATGCTTCGTTCCTTCTGTCACAGTAAAAGGAGCCTGGGTATAATTTTGACCATTGTGTTGCTGCTCTCTGTCCCCACTGCCATCCACTTTGAAATACATAGGCAATACTGAATGCACTAGTAGGGAGTATCTGTTAAAGAGACAGCCATGTAAATTCTAAAATAAAGGAAAAATATGTATCCACACTATACCCGTTACTATACATAATGTATTATACATACAATATACACCAAACACTACAGATGCACCCAGTTATATTGTGGCTGATTGCGCTACAAATGTGCAAATGCATCATGCCATGTGATTCCCCGTGCTTGCCTATGCTACGCTATGCTATGGCACACACTGCAATCGCACCATGCATTTCTATGGAGGCACGGTCAGGTACGCAGTGAAGATATCTGCTTGCAAGCGCATGTCTAATCCTCTGCATGCAGCGATTAGCTGCGCCAGCATCAGCAATATAACCGAACATATCTATATACACTGTTTATGCTGATTTCACATACCTGATATACTCTGATCGCTGTAAACAATTAACACACAAGTCACACTGATATCACCAACTAAATACCTACAATATAAGCCTAACTATGTGTTTGGTAGACAAATGATTGTAAGCCATTTTATACTCCCATAAAAACAATAATTTTCTGCAGGGCCCAATGGTTCATAATCACAATATGAGCTGTCTAAGTGCTAACACAAGCTTTAGTCATGGAAAAAAACTGAGACCCCAAACATGTTACTTGAGTGCACCATTACATTTGTGGCATACAGACTTAACTGATTATGTGATTAATTGTATAATTTTGCACTTGTTTCTGGATCGGCAATTAAACTACAAAATTACCCCCATCAGGATATAGCCTTACAATTATATACATAGGTCAGTATGTCACTCCTAAATACTCTTTTGGCACCAACTGCAAATGCATGGTAGGTCCGCCATGCACAGTGTGTGCCACAGCCAATATCTGGTGGCCTAGTTTGTTGTGTCAACAATTGGAAAGTAGAATTGAAGAAGGGCATTTCAGAATATGAGGCTCAAAAGGCTAAAAATAACAGGGGGGAGTTCAAAAAACTAAGTGGCATAAACCTATTTTTCATCCCACTGTCCTCTTTAAATCTATTTTCCCATGAAATTCTCACATCTTTTTTTACAATATCTGTCATGCGAAATAACACAATAGCAGCACTCATGCACCATTGCAAAAACTGTAACTCCTTTTGAAAACATGCTTACCCTCTGCAATGACCGATCTATGTTACTAATCTACCTGCGTCTTCAAAATTGCTTAATACACCTCACCACACATTCAATTTGCTTTGGAAGTGGTATGGCATAAGGTTGTGATACTTATAATTCACTCAACTTCCATGTTGTTTTTGAAGGTCACTAACATTGTGATAAGCATTAATAATTGTAACTGCAGTCAAAAGTGAGAGTAGAGAAATATAGGAGGTAGCACTGAATTGTACTTTATACCAGCAGTAGATGCTATATTGTAATCTGACATGGCATTATACTATATAATGTCAGGGAATATGCTATATGCTGACAAGCAGTATATACTGTTTGCAATAGAGATACAGTGTAAAATTGACTATATATGGATCTAAAATGTAAATTGACATGAGGTTATACTAACAAGGGGCAATACACATATTGTGGATATGTTGTTATCTTGCATGTATTGTATGATGACCAGGGGCTGCACTGTGTGTTGGCATTAATGTATGATGTTTGTTGGTCTGGGCCACCACTGCCATGTACACAGGAGGTTAAAATGATCCATCACAAATACAACAAACCTAAATGCATAAAATAACTTTGATTAAAAGGAAAACAGTATCCAGAACAAAAAAATCAAATAATACAAATAGACAGTATGGATGATAGAGAGATGGTGAAGAGATATAATATGTGGTTGAGTGAGAGAGAGAGAAGGAAACAAGAGGGATATGGTAGAAGAAAGATAGAGAGAGAGGTATATGGGGAAGAGATGGAAAGATATGGGGAAGAGAGAAAGAGATATATGGGGAGAGAGAGATTTATGGGAGATAGAAATGGAGGAAGAAAGAGAAAGATGGGGAAGAAAGAGAGGGATGGGGAATATATATATATATATATATATATATATATATGGGGAAGAGAGAGGTATATGGGAAAGATATGGAGAGATATGGGGAGGAGAGAGGAATTTGGGGAAGAAATGGAGAGAAATATGGGGAAGAGAGAGAGGTATATGGGGAGAGAGATATAGGGTGAGAGAAATGGTGGAAGAGAGAGAACGTTTGGGAAGAAAGAGAAGTGTGGGGAATAGAGAGAGAGAGAGGGAAGAGAGAGGTATATGGGGAAATAGAGAGATTGGAAAGAGAGAAGTACTGTATATAGAGATAGTGATAGAGAGAGAGAGAGGTTGTGAAGAGAAAGAGAGAGAGGCAGGGATATGGGGGAGAAAAGAAAGAGATGGGGACAAGAGAGAGGTATATGGGAGAGAGAGATATGGGGAAGAGAGAGATAGACAGAGAGATGGGGAAGAGTAAGAGTTATATGGGAAAAAAGAGATATCAGAGAGAGATGGGGAAGAGAGAGAAAGATGAGGAAGAAAGAGAAAGATGGGGAACAAAGAAAGGGAAGGGGGAGACAGAGAGAAGGGGATGAAAGAAAGGGATTTGGGAGAGAGATAATGAAAGATGGTGAAGAAAGAGAGCAATGGGGAAGAGAGAGAGATGGAGAATATACTGTAGAGAGAAAGAAAACAAAAACAAACCTGAGAAAACTACTAATATACAATTAGGTCAATAATGGAGCTCACCCCCACTGTGAAAGCATGGAGCTCTGAGTGTCCATTCCTAGCTGTGAGTCAAGCAGAGGCTGGGTCCAAGAAAGAAATATCCCATTATTACTGAGCATGACTTCCTTGTGACATCCTGTCTGGGGCTATGGGCAGCCATCAGGAACAGTCACAGAGGCTGGCAGTTCACATTGGTCCAGTCCTGTGATACTGAAGACTCCGCCTCCTTCCCGAGGCTCCATCCCCTCCCTCCAAGTTATTGGACTCTGATTACCTGAAGGCCTGATTCAGAGATGTACGCAATGCTGATTTTTAAACAGAACAAGTGATTTTTTTTCTATTTTGCATGCATCAAAGTCTCACCTATTTACTACAGTCTGCATTTAAAATGCTGTTATAGTGTGATATTTTTGCCTTGTGAATTTTGGAAATATCGCTTGGATGTACTAACATCCGCATGCAGGGACAGAGCTTGCCATAAAGTCATCTCCCTGCAAATCCTCTTCACACTCTTCTCAGGGTATTTGTCACATAAAATACCATTGGAAGGTATCTGCAATCCCCCTCTACCCCACTAAGTTGTCACTTAAATCAGTGATAAGTGAGCTCTCTCCTCCTGTCAGCTGGTTTCCTGGGATCTCGCACTGTGACCCTGCTCAGCTGTGCTGTAAACCTAGATGCTGGTTTAAAGTGCAGCTGACTGGGGTCACAGAGCAGGAGCCCCAGTGACCAGCTAACCAGAGGAGAGAGATCACCGATCAGTGGATCACCGGCAGCAGGTAAGTGTTTTTTTTTTTAAACTATATTTAAACTATTTTTTGCAGTGATCAGCTTGTGGTCTATTTAAAGCTCATCACAGGGGGAAGCCTGTCAGAGCAGAGCAAGAGTTGGGGAACCCAGGGGAACCCTGCTTAATGCCATATCCAGATGATTTTGTTATAGGTATTTTTTGTAAAATTCTCCCTTAGTACATTTTAAGAGTATGGTAATTGAATCTGCTTGCTAAAGAAATGTGAATTTTCATGAAAACTGCTCCAAAAGCCCTTTAATACATTTCAGTGATACTAAAATAATGTGAAGAGTGTGTGAAAACATGTTTTCACATTATTTTAATAAAAATGAGCATTGATAAATAGAGCCCTATGCATCAAAGGAACAGAATATCTCTCATAGTGACATGGGGACAATTCTCAGTCTGACGCAAACCAAATGCAATGCCGATGTTCACTTATTTGAGCAATTATTTGCTACTGCACATGTGCAAAGAATTCTGTAAAAATCCTGATGGTGCATGTATTACCATGAGTGTATACACAAAAGTGCTATTACAATCAGCTCAGAAAAATTGTCTCAGATTGTCTCAAGGAGGTGACATAAAGTGAATACACAGTAAGTAAATTTCATGGGCTAGTAATGGGAGGTTTTGTGGGCAGGGCTGACATCACAAATTGTTGGGACCCAGGACTGACAAAACTGGCAGTGCCCCTGGGCCCCCTAACCCTTTCCCCTGCTACTGCTAAGTTTCGTGAGTCATGACTTACCTTATCACCTTGAAGAATACTCCTACCATCTGGCTTCTTCTCCTCCAGGTCTGGCTGGTGCTGCTCCTCATGCGCCACAGCACCTATGACCTCTTCCTTTCAGCAGTATGTCATGAAGTAATGTGCGCTGACTCCAAAGGAAAAAAAATGATCGAACAAGGGCAGGGGCAAACGCAGGATTTTCTGGGGGAGTTTCTAATACATATATATTTCACTACTCCACAAGGCTCAAATTTGCTTCATCTCTCACTGCACCACAGGGCTCAGTCCTGTACCGGAACTACATTATTTTGCAGGGCCCGCTCTGCTCCGGATTTCCAATGCTACAGGGTTCTACCCTGGCAAAGGACCTTAATGGTATCCTGAGGTGTTAGCCTCATTCTGTACTCGGGGATCCCTACTACGTTATTTCTTATATGCTAAAGACTGCTTATATATATTAGGGGATTTTCTCCTATACATATTAATGCATATGTGAACCTCTGTGCTGTTTGAGACTTTATTTGAGACCTTGCTGTTTATGATTCTTATGTGAATAAATTCTATTTTACTTTTATCCTGTGCTACTGAGTTTCCTGGAAAGGTCATTCCAAGACCACCCCAATTTATTGTGCCTAGTAGGCCTGCCTTCCTCCAGGAGTCTCAAGTGTCGGCAGCTGTGACAGTTTGCACAAACCTAAAAATGAATCCGGATCTGGAACAGGCTACTGGGGTACAGGTGCTTCAGGGTTTGACCACCTGCTTGGAAGTACAGGAAAATACTCAAGTTCAAGTTTTACGTTGTCTAGAGGATCTTTCCACACGTCTTGATAAACTTAAAATTCCTGTTACAAGTACATCTGGGGTTTCTGCTTCTCATTTACGACTACCAACTCCCACCTCTTATGATGGTAATCCAAAAACATGTAGAGGATTTCTCAGCCAATGTGTGAGTCATTTTGAATTGTTACCTCAAAGTTTTACCACCCCTCGTGTCAAAATGGCTTATATTATGTCATTATTGTCTGGTACTGCTCTTGTGCCTCTCCTTTATGGGAGAGAAATGATGCCTTAATATCTAATTGCCAAGCTTTTGTTTCTACTTTTAAAAGGATATTTGAAGAAACTGGAAGATCAGTGGCTGCATCTGTGGATATTTTATCAGTAAAGCAGGTAGCAGCTCCAGTTGGTCAGTATGTGGTTTGTTTTCAAACTATAGCTGCAGAACTTAAGTGAAACAATGAGGCATTAAGAGCAGCATATTGGAATGGTCTCTCTGAGAGACTTAAATATGAGTTGGTGACTCAGGATCTTCCTGAGAGTTTGGATGAGTTAATTTCTTTGACTATTAAAATTGATCTGCGTATGCGAGAACGAGAGGTTCAGAGGAATCGCACTGAGTGTTCTAAAAATTCTCTTCCCCAGTCTTGCTTTGTTCATGGTAAATCTTATGAGCCTATGCAAATTAATAAAGCCAAATTGTCTGAAGTGGAGAAGCAATGTAGAAGGTGTTCTAATCTGTGCTTGTATTGTGCATCCTCAGAACATTTTTTGGCTAACTGACCAATAAGGCGGGAAATGGTCATCCCTAGTTGATGGAGGGGAAGTCAAACTAGGGGTGCTCTCTAAAGTTTCCCCCAAAAAAGATTGTTCAATTTCTGTAAGCATTCCTGACTTTGGCTCTTCATGTCAAGAGTTTTCTGCATTGCTAGATTCTGGAGCAGCTGGCAATTTTATTTCATTGTCTTTGGTTCAAAAGTTGAAAATTCCTGTTGTCAAATTAAGCCATTCTTTTTCCCTTTCTGCAGCAAATTGGACTAGAATTTCTAATGGATTTGTTACACATCAAACAAAGTCTGTGAAGTTGAGGGTAGGAGCTTTGCATGAAGAAAGTTTAGAGTTTTTGGTATTACCTATTTCTATGTATGGTATAGTTCTTGGATTACCATGGTTGACTCTTCATAACCCTCATATTGATTGGATTTGTTCTCAAATTCTTTCTTGGAGTCCCAAATGCAAATTAAATTGTTTGATTCCTGTGGTACGATTGGCTGAAGTGAAAGTAGATGTTCCACCCTCTCTCCCACAGCCTTATCATGAATTTGCTGATGTTTTTCTGAGCAGGCATCAGACGAACTCCAGATGAACTCCCACTGCATCATCCCTGGGATTGTCCTATTGAACTTGTCCCTGGTAAAATTCCACCTAAAGGTCAAGTATACCCTCTCACTGTTCCTGAGACTCAAGCCATGTCAGAGTATGCACGAGATAACCTATGAAAGGGGTTTATCAGGCCTTTTCATCTCCTGCTGGAGTGGGCTTCTTTTTCGTAAAGAAAGAAGATAGCAGTCTTCATCCTTGTATCGACTTTAGAGGTCTAAATGAGATTATGGTAAAAAATAAATATCCTTTACCTCTCATTACTGAATTGTTTGATAGAGTTAAGGGTTCTCAACTATTTACTAAACTTGATCTAAAAGGAGCATATAACTTGATCAGAGTTAAAGAGGGTGATGAGTGCAAAATCATGTTTAATACGTGAGATGGCCATTATGAGAACCTCGTCATGCCCTTTGGTTTATGTAATGCTCCTGTGGTGTTCCAGGAGTTTGTGAATGAAATTTTCTAAAATGTACTTTACCAGTTTGTTATTGTTTATCTTGATGATATTTTGATTTTTTCCAGGAATCTTTCTGATCATCGTACTCATGTTAAAGAGGTATTAAGTTGTCTTTGAGCTAATAAGCTTTATGGTAAGATCTCTAAGTGTGTTTTTGAAGTTCCAGTTATACCCTTTTTGGGGTATATCATCTCCGGTTCTGAGCTTCAGATGGACCCTGAAAAGTTAAAGGCTTTTTAAAATTGGGTTTTTGCCCACTTCGTTAAAGTCTATCCAGAGATTTTTAGGCTTTGCAATTATTACAGAAAGTTTATCAAAGTGTTTTCAACGATTGTAACCCCAATTACTGCTATGACAAAATAAGGGGCTAATCCCAAAGTATGGTCCCCAGAGACATTGAATGCCTTTCAGATTCTTAAAGATGCATTTTCTGTGGCCCCCATTCTAGTTCAACCTGACGTTGAGAAACCATTTATGCTAGAAGTGGATGCTTCCACTTATGGATTTGGGGCTGTTTTGTCTCAAGTGGCTGCAGATGGGAGAACAGTGTATTGTGGATTCTTTTCACGAAAGTTTTCTAGTGCTGACAGTAATTACTCTATCGGGGACCAAGAACTGTTAGCTATTAAGTTAGCTTTGGAAGAATAGAGATATTTATTAGAAGGTGCAAAACATCCTGTTACTATATTTACAGACCATAAAATTTTTTTGTATTTGAAGACTGCCCTTTGCCTGAACCCACGACAAGCTCGTTGGGCACTCTTCTTTTCTCATTTTGATTTTGTCCTCAGGTATCGTCCAGGTTCTTTGAATAAAAAGGCAGATGCTCTCTCACGCTCAATGTTGGAAGAGAAAGAACAAAATGAGGATCAAAGGTTCCCTATTATAAACCCTCTGGCCTTTTCTTCAATTTCCATCTCTCCTGATCCTCCTGGGAAGATATTTGTGGCACATGAGTTTCGAGGTAAACTTCTTTCCTGGGCTCATATTTTTTGTTTCTCAGGACATCCAAGGGTTTGTAAAATGTACTCTTATTTGCAACATTCCTATTGGTGGTCTTCCATGAAAAAAGATGTCCAAGAGTTTATTCGTTCTTGTTCTAAGTGTGTACAACATAAGTCCTGGTAGCAGTCTCCAGTTGGTCCTCTCCATCCACTATCCATTCCCACCCAACCATGAACCCATCTTTCAATGGATTTTATTACAGAGCTTCCTGAGTCTAGGGGGTGTACAGTTATTTGGGTAGTGGTGGATCGTTTTACCAAGATGGCTATTTTTTGTCCTTTGTCTCGAATTCCATCAGCCCCCAAATTAGCACAAATATTTATCAAAAAGATATTTCATCTTCATGGAATTCCTTTTGATATAGTGTCTACTTGGGGTGTCCAGTTTGTTGCTTGGTTTTGGAGGGCTTTATGTTAATCATTGCAAATTAAATTACAGTTTTCTTCTGCATATTATCATCAGTCAATTGGACAAACTGAAAGAGTGAACCAGGAGTTGGAGACCTTCTTAAGAATGTATATTTCTTCCTCCCAAGACGATTGGATGGATTTTTTGCATTGGACTGAGTCTGCTCATAGCTTTCATTATTTGTCTGCTACAGGTGTAAGTCCTTTATTTGCCAATACTGGTCAACATCCTCGAGTTCCTGAGCTTCAGTCAATTCCTACTGTGGACATCCCAGCAGCTAAAGCTACCCTCCAACATTTTTCTGGGATTTGGACCAAGGTATATAAGTGTCTTAGGAAAGCCTCTCACAATTATAAAACCTTTGCTGATAGAAAACGTTAAGGTTGTTCCTAAGTATTCTGTTGGGGATCGCGTCTGGTTGTCTACTAGAAATCTTCTACTTAAAGTACTTACCATGAAGTTTGCTCCCTGGTATATTGGTCCTTTTCATACTATAAAAATTATCAACCCAGTGGCATGTAAGTTACAGTTACCTCCAACTATGCATGTACCTAACTCCTTTCATGTCTCCTTGCTTAGACCATTGAATCTTAATCAATTTCATGACAGCTTGCCTAAAGTACCTCCCATAACAACTGCTCGAGGTGTGGAGTTTGAGATCGATAAGATTCTGGATTCATGTAAGCATCAAAATCAATTGCAATATCTTGTAGACTGGAAGGTTTATGGCCTGGAGGAGAGATCTTGGATTAAAGACTCTGATGTCCATGCTCCTAAGTTGATAAGTAATTTTCATTCTAAATTCCCTTTAAAACCTGGTGGGTGTTTGGAGACCACCCAAAAAAGGGGGTACTATCAGGACTGCGACTATTTCAGTACATAAAGATAGACTACTTTTGCCAAAGTTCCATTGTGGTTGTTGGAGGAGCTATCCTGCTTGCTGGCATGCTTCTCATTCAGAGGATAGAGTGTTACAGTGATCATCTGTTTCCCAGGTGTCGTCAGGTTGTGGGATTCCTAGATTGCTTGTTATTTCAAACCTGATTCCATTTGGGTCACATGTTCTGAAACTTCCTATGGATCACAGACCTCTAGTATAAAGCCTGTTACTAACTGTGTCTCAGTGTCTGTGCAACGATGCTTTCAGGTCTTTTCTTGGACTCCTGCCAGATCCCACGCTGTGCCTGTGGATTGCTGTGGACTTTGTTGTATTCCAGATGAACTTCTGATGTCAGTCACCCGCTGCACTACAGGGCCCAGCATTCCTATTGCTTAAATATTGCTGATTGCTCCATCACTGCAGTTTCACCATTTTGCTGCACTATTTAATTTGCCTGTTATCTTTCCGTTCCTGTGGATATTGAATTCATCCTTGTTACTGCTGTCAAATGCACTGTTACAGGGTCATCTCTGCATCACGGGGCTCAACCCCGCTCTGAACCCTATCCACACTACAGGGCCCAATCCTGCTAAAATCTTCTCTGCATCATGGGGCTCAACCCTGCTACAATCCTCTCCACATCCCGGGGATCAACCTCGCTACAATCTTCTCCACATCACAGGGATCAACCGCGCTACAATCTTCTCCACATTATGGGACCCAACCCCACTACAATCCTCTCTGCATCACAGGGCTTAACCCTGCTCCAAAACTCTAGCCATGCTGCGGGGCTCAACCCTGTCCTAGAATCTCATCGTCTTACAGGGCTTAACCCTGCTCCAACTTCACTACTCCACAAGGCTCAAATTTGCTTCATCTCTCATTGCACCGCAGGGCTTGGTCCTGTCCCAGAACTACATTATTCTGCAGGGCCTGCTCTGCTCTGGATTTCCAATACTACAGGGTTCTACCCTGGCAAAGTTCCTTAATGTCATCCTGAGGTGTTAGCCTCATTCTGGACTCGGGGTTCTGTACTATGTTAGTTCTTATATGCTAAAGACTGCTTATATATATTTGGGGATTTTCTCCTATACTTATTAATGCATATGTGAACCTTTGTGCTGTTTGAGATTTTATTTGAGACCTTGCTGTTTATGATTCTTATGTGGATAAATTCTATTTTATCCTGTGCTACTGAGTTTCGTGGAAAGGTCATTCCTAAGACCAACCCAGTTTATTGTGCCTAGTAGGCCTGCCTCCCTCCAGGAGTCTCAAGTGTCGGCAGCCATGACACATGCACTTATATTAAGGCTGAATCAAAATAAAACAGACTTCTCCATAGAGAATTCCTGAGGGGGGCATGGTGTTTAAGGGGCTACACCTCAAACACTATTGGAGGTACCAAGCTGAAATTTTGCATGGACAGGTAGAACTGTTGCTCAGTCCTGCATGCCAAATTTCAGGGCAAAAAAAATTAAAATTAGGATTTTCTTAAATTCCAACTGTCATTTTTTTTCTGACACTCAGTTAGAACCACTTTTCTGCTGTTCTCTATGGGGAATAGTTGGAAAGGCATAAGTCAGGGTACAGGGTGATTTTAGACTTGGGGTTTGTTTTATTAGGTAGCTCTTATTCCAGGGTATGGCCTTTTGGATTCAGGTTAGTGAGAAAGCTACAGTTTTTAAACTATTACCTCACAAATTCCCTATTGTAAAGACAAGGAGCTTCAAATTGCTGTGAAGCCTTAGTAGGTGCCTCAGGCAGGGAGGTGTACCCACTGTGGATTCACCTGGTGTGTACCAAGATGGCTGTCCTTTGCAAGTAGTAGCAGTGGTGGGACCTGGGGGAAGGATGTGCGCATTACCTGTGGCCAGGACCTGTGATAGGTAGCAGGCATTAGCTATGACCAGGACCCGGGTGGGTAGTGGGCATTAGTGGTGGCAGTGTGGGCATATGGGGTGGTGCAGGCTGCAGGGCTACTGGCAGTGTGGGATCAATCAGTGGTGGTGCTGTGTTGGTTGCAGGCCTGGATACATCTCCATTCAGTGAGATCCATCTGTGTCTCTGTGTTTAAAAAAATAAAACCTGTGTAAAAAAAAAATGGCATGTCCCCCACCCAAAAGAACAACTAGCCCTATGCTTTGGAGACCCAGTACTGATAGTGCTATATACAGGGGACAAAATGATGTAGAGGTCCCCTGTATTAAGTGCAACCAGGACCTGGCTATTCAGATTCATCTTGGTTGCCAAAATACCAGGAACAATGTAGGGTCCCCTGTATTCAGCGCAACCAGGACTGGGCTCTGAGTGGGTCCTGGTTCTGGAAATACAGGGGGAAAATCAGTAGGGTTCCACTGTATTTAGTAGAGTACCGGACCCTTTCTAGTGGGAGGCTAATGCCACAGCCAGATGAGCTCTTATAATGGGTTCACCAGCCAAAGTATTACTTCTGAACACTTGTCAGCCCAGGCCGGGGATCCCTGGGGAGCTGGGGACCCCCCAATAAAGGTTCCCCCTCTCCAGGGCACCCCAGGCCTAGGCTGATAGCCCTGGGCTTTCCTCAGCACCCCTGGATAAGTTGGTGCTGGGTTGATAGTGTATAGTGTAGTGCAAAGAAAGATAAAATAATATTGTATTTTGCTGGTTAACTACAGGTCCCATCAAGCCTGCCCTGCATGCTGGTACTTGGAGAACCATGCGCACCAGCATGCAGGGCATTATGGGCACACTGGTACATGTAGCTCATCTGCAAAATACTTAAAAAAAAAAATTACACACACACCATGAAAGTACAAGATTATTAACACATACTAGCACACTCACTATATCACATTCTCACCTAGTATCCCTGCATGCATCAAAACACAGATGCCTGCATGGATGGCACTGATAAAAGACACAGACGCATGGATGGATCAGTGAGATCCATGCGTGCATCTGTGTAAAAAATGGGGGGACACGCCATTTAAAAAAATAAAATTTACATTTATTTTCAAATTTTTTTTTAACACAGATGCATGGATGGATCTCACTAATCAGTCATTGCATACTGTATATGTCTTATTGTTTTTTTCTCTCATAGATGCATGCACACACCAGTCATACTGATCTGTGTGTGCAACTCTGAATCATTTTTTTAACACAGATGCCTGCATCATGGATCTCACTGATCCATGCATAGTTAAGCTATATTAGGGATGACACCTTAATGATCGTGTTCCTTGCACAATACAGATATTGTATGCCATCACACCCTTTGGTTAAAGATTGCTGTCATTCACAAAATGGTGGAGCTGCTAATTCACAGAATTGTGTGCTCATTGGAATACACATATGCAGTCTATGCAACTAAGGTTTGAGCAGTTAAGTGGTACACACATCCCCATCAGTGCCCACAATCTTCCCATTCAGTCACCAAAACAATCCCACTGGGTTCCAACATCCTTCTCACTCCATACATCTATCTCATTAAGAATACACAATCAGCTCCCTTATTTCTAAAACTATCATACTCTGTCGATTCATGTACACTATCTGCACCTCCATGCTGCTCTATCTTCCCCAATCCTTATAGCTGTGTGGTTTCCTAACTGTGCTAGTTCTTTATTCTCTCATCCGCACCAATCTGTCTTTCCACATCTGCGCTACTCTTTGTTCCTGCATCTGTGCCACTATATTTCCTTCCATCTGCACCACTTCCTTCCCCCCAGCCATGCCATTTTGTCATCCACTCATCTGTACCACTCTTTCTTCCTCCATCTGCACCTCTCTGTCTTCCCCCCATCTGCACCAATCTGTCTTCCCCAATCCATACTGATGTGTGTTCACCCATTGTGCTAGTCTGCATTCCCTCATTTCATATACTGTATATTGATTAATGCACTAGGTTTTGAGCTGTATTTTGGTTTTGAACAAAATTGTTTTATAAAAATCAATAGGTCTGCTCTCTATTGAGAAAACTTGAGGCTTGTTTTAAATACTGTATCATTAATCAGGTTAATTTCGAATAAAAAATATGAGCACTTATAATATTTCAATTAAAAAGAAAATATTTCACAACAAAATAACAAATGACATTGCAGAAATAATAAAAGTCAAACAATTGTTTCTTATTGTAACATGACTCCAAGCCACATAAAAATATACTAGTTTGTTGCAATGTATAAAGAACTTAGTTGTTAATATCCATTTTAAATCCACTCCATCAACACTGCAATGAAATAATAAACTGATTAATAAATACAGTCTCTAGTTTGTATTCATACGTATTAAAGCATGCTATTTTAATAAATACACTACCATATAAGGGTTCTCCATGCACACTGGTGTCCCAGTAATGCACTTGTTGATACGGGGTTACCTTGATAGTAAATATCCCTATAGTCCTTCAGTACATAATGGCTGCCGGTCCACTGCTTGGCGTGGCCTTACTAAGATATAATTTTCTGGGTGTTCCCTTAGTTAAAGCTTGTGACCAAAGGTTTTAGAGATGTATCCAGGCAGCGTAAAGAAGCAGTATGTAGCAAACGCTGATGTAAGCGTTTAGCGGCTAGAGTGATCTATAATCAGCTGCTTCCAGTATAGAGATTACCAGATGGTTAAAATTCCTACCCTCTACTTACTCTGGCTTTAAAAAGGGTACATATGACATGACAATTATCCGGATTTGGGTAGAAATAATTCCACACATAAGAAGTGGATTTTTTGTATTGTGCTCAGGCATGACAATGGGCTTTTCCTTATCATGGGCAATAACTGTTTCTTCCATTAGTGCCTAATTTACACAAACAACATCCTCATCAATATCCTTATTAGTGTCAGCTAAACAAATATCCTGCTCATCCTGATGCACTTCCACAGAAGCATCCTTGATGTCTGTGTCAGCATGTTCACTTGTGCTTACAGTACATCATCATAAGAGGCAGAACCACCAGTCAAAAATAAAGGCCATGACCTTAGCCTTTCCTTGTCACTTCATGTGGTTAAAGGCATATCGCCAATTTTATGCAGCTTACTTTCCATTTAATGTTTTTTCTTTAACAATGTAAAAGAATGGTTCTTTGATTTTAGATGCCTTGATTTAAGCCCTGTATGCTCTTGGGCATAGGATTTAGCAGATAACATAGATGGACTAGTATCACCATGACTGGTGGCATTAGGAGCAGCTCCAGCACTAGTATGATTCCTGCTCTTCTTTCAACTGATCGTTCTCCATATCAACAAACACGAATGGAGTGGGGTACAGCACACATGTCAATTTGTACCAATTTTAAATATTACATTGCAGTATCAATATCTTACAGTGTCATAATATTTTTTTATGAATAAGAAAAGAATAACATACTGCACTGACACTTACAGTGTCACAATAGCTTTATTGAATAAGAAGAAAAGAATAACACACTTTGATTCCACTTACAGTTTCACAATATTTTTTTAAGAATAAGAATAATACACTGTGCTATGATTTATAGTGTCACAATACATGGATGACAAACTGCAGTTTGGTCGGCAGTGTCACCGAACAATAATACTGTAGCTAGCGCACACAAAAAAAAGTTTATTTTTTAATTTTTGTGGAATGCTAATTTTATGTAACTATTATTTTTTTTACACTGAGGAAGAGCACCCCTGGGCAAGGCAGCAGCCTTTTGATGAACAACACAGCACCCCTTTATGGACAACAAAGCACCCTTGCAAAGTGTGGACAGACCACATGCAGAGTCACAAATACGGATAAGATAAACTGCAGTCTGGCTGGCAGTGTCACCAAACAATAATTTTTGTTACACTGGGGAAGAGCACCCCTGGATGAGACAGTGCCCCTTGATGAACAACACAGCACCCCTCTATGTACAACAAAGCACCCATGCAGATTGCAGATGGACCATCTGCAGAGTCACAAATACTGTACATGGATGATAAACTGTGGTCTGGCTGGCACTATCACAGAACAATATTTTTTTTTACACTGGGGAAGAACACCCCTGGATGAGGCAGCAGCCCCTTGAGGAACAACACAGCACCCCTTTATGGAAACAAAGCATCCCTGCAGAGTGCAGACAGACCAATTGCAGAGTCAAAAATATGTGGATGATAAACTGCAGTCTTGCCGTCAGTGACACTGAAGAATAAAATCATAGCTAGCACACAAAAAAATGCAAAAAAAGATTTTTTCATTTTTTGTGGAATGACAATTATTAATTGTAACTTTTATTTATTTTTTTACACTGGAGAAGAGCACCCCTGGATTTACAGAGTACCCCTTTGTGAACTGCAGCCCTAGCCCCTTGATTGACAGGACAACAGTGACACAGCAGCACCCCCCACTTTATGTACAGTACAGCAGCCCCAGCCTGACAACACTGCACACTTGAACAACTACAACACTGCACCCTTGAACAACAGAGAAGAACAGAGCATGTCTGTTCTGTACACTCTACACAGCCGGAGTGTAAATGTCGTGGATAACTGGCATATGCACACGCAAGGGGGGTCTCTGTGTGTGTATAGGCTTTGTCAGTGTGTGTGTAAATACTTTGTCAGTGCAGTGTGTGTGACTGTGTCAGTGTGTGTGTGTCTAGCCTTTGTCAGTGTGTATATCAATCTGTGTGTATAGACTTTTAAGTGTAGTGTTTGTGTCTTTGTCACTGTGTGTGTCTAGGCTTTGTCAGTGAAAGTTTGTGTGTGTCTGTGTGTATAGGCTTTGTCACTGCAGTTTGTGTGTCTTTCAGTGTGTATATGGGCTTTGTCACTGGAGTTTGTGTGTCTGTCAGTGTGTGTGTATATATAGGCTTTGTCAGTGTGTATATGGGTTTTGTCACTGCAGTTTGTGTGTCTGTCAGTGTGTGTGTGTGTATATAGGCTATGTCAGTGTGTGTATGGGCTTTGTCAGTGCAGCGTGTGTGTCTGTGTCAATGTGTGTGTGTGTATAGGCTTTGTCAGTGTGTGTATAGGCTTTTTCAGTGTGTGTGTCTGTCAGTGTGTGTGACAGCTTTGTCAGTGTGTATGTGTGTGTGTGTGAGTAGGCTTTATTAATAATGTGTGTGTATGTGTCAGTGTGTGTGTCAGTGTGTGTGTAGGCTTTATTAAGGTGTGTGTCTGTGTGAATGTGTGCGTGTATATGTCACTGTGTATGTTTGCAGTGCCACCTTTTTATTTCTTGGAGGAGCTGAAAAACTCCACATAATTATAGTCAAGTAGATGTCACTCCAAATAAAAAAGTTTAACAACCGGGGTGCAGATCCTAAAAACTAAGCAGACCGTTCAGTCTTGAACATACAATCAGATACAGGCAGCACTCCTTGGGTACTCAATAATCCAAGCTTGTTAATCTATTACTGTGCAACATTAAAGATTGGATTATTGAGTTCCCGAGGAGTGCTGCCTGTATCAGGTGATATTTTGTGCCATTGGTTTTGTACCCAAGTATTGGAAACCTCGCTTTCAAAATCCTGTGTTTGCCACTGACCGGGATGATATACTGTGTGCATGTATGTGTATATATATATATATATATATATATATATATATATATACACACACATTAATATCCAGGATAGGAAGAGACAGTCCGCATGACAAGAATCACTTCGGATTGGTCCCTCCTTCCTCAACCTTTATCTGACATGGGCACCAAATTTCGCCAATGAGGTTATGATGCAACAGACATTCAGGAAACCATAAACAAATGTTTGGAGTTGGACAGACAAACGTTATTGTTAAAATGACAGCCTGACAAAAAGACCGAACGGTTTATTTTTTCCAGTACTTTTTCAATTGGGTCACATATTATTAAACATGCATTTCAACAACATTGGCATATTATACAACATACCCTATTTTGGGACAACTGAGTAAAGAACAACCTCTGTTCTGCTATAAACACAGAAATAACATCAAGGATGAGATAACGTCCTCAGAGATGGGGAATACAATGCAGAAAAATTGGCTACCCCTCAGACCGAGTTCTTTCCGTTGTTCTGGATGCATAAACTGACATTTTATGTTAATGGGGGATAGATTTTGTGATCCTCAATATGGTCGCTCATTTAAAATCAGTCACCGTTTAACATGTGAAAGCAAATTCATCATCTATGCCATTCTTTGTCCATGTAGCCAGACCTATGTGGGAAAAACTATCCGAATGCTTAAAGAGCTCATTGCCCTCCATAGATCATCTATTAAAAAAGCTTCAACTATCATGGATGCAAACACTCCTCCAGTGGCAAAACATTTCATTGCTAAAGGCCATAATCTATTGGTTTTAAGGTCATGCCAATTGACCATATAGCCCCTTTAAAAAGAGGTGGCAATCGGGAAAAACTTCTGTTGCAGAAGGAAACACGCTGGATTTATGACTTAAACTGTTTAGCGCCGCCAGGGTTAAATGAAGAGTTAAACTTCTCTTGTTTTCTTTAATTTTTTTTGTTCACTTGTGATATTATTTTTAAGCACTATATAATATGATTAGTATTTCTTCAATTCTTTTCTTTATTTTGAGTATATTCACAGTTTATATTTTGTCACATATTTGAGCATGTCATAATGATCTATATTTGGTCAACCCATCCGCATGAAGCTAGCAATCATGGCTCTCACCAGAGTAAACTTATACTATGGAATTGTTGGAGTCAGATATGACTGTTGTGCAGTATTGTTTATTTACACGGCGCAGATATCAACTGTGCGGTTCACAGCACAATAAACTGACATCCGACTTCCTCCCCTTTGGAATGCACGCCAACTACGTAGTGTGCTTCTGTATGCACACGTGGCATTTCCAGAAGTGTGGCTTTCAGGATAGCTGCTCATAACACACTGTTCCTGGGATGGTTAAAATCTCTCACAGGTGAGTGTCTTTTGATTGTTTGTAATCATGCGGGGGGTGTGTCCTATTGTCCTATATCAGCCTGCTTTATGGGCTCTATAGCTCACTTGACAAGGTGCCCCATGATGATGGTGTGTCTAAGCACCAAAACAGCCGTTGGGGCTGTCCATTTACCAAGGTTGATTGCTGTTTATACCTGGTGCCAGAGAGCGACAAAAGCAGCTTGGATGTGCATTAATATATATTCTTAATATTATTTGGTGTACTGTCTCTTCCTATCCTGGATATTAATGTGTTAATACTTTATGATCAAGCACCCAGCTTTATATATATTTTGAATTGAGTGTGCAATGCTCCTTTTTGTATTATATATATAGGTTTCTGGCCTATGTATTCCAAAAAACCCCAGGAGAAGTCTGTTTTAGTAAGCATACCAGAGTGTTGGCTTTTAGAAAAGCTGGTTTGGGTCCTGGGGGTGTGGATGTGAGGGGGGAGGGCTCCATCCACAGGCCACTCCAGGTTTTGAGTCTTTCAGCCTAGCAACAGGCTCATTAGGGCTTGTAGCTGGAAATGGCTAATATAAGCATGGTTTGTTTGTGGCTGAGTGTCTCACACCTGGGAGAGCAGGCAGACTAGCCTGTTCAGAGACACTTGTTTACTTTCATTGTAAGTACTGTGCACATGTTTTGTTGATGGTGAGGGCAATACGCCCTACCATTATTATAGAGAGGGAATCTGCCATGTAGCTAGTGCCCAGCCGGGCTAGGACTTATGTATATGTTTTGTTTATGTTTACATTCATTTGGCACAATAAAGACTGGTGCCGACGGGTTCATACGAGAACCCCAGACTTGTATCCTGTTTCTATGGCTGCTGTGTGTGTAAAGAGGGAGTCCATCTACCCCAGCAGAAGGACCCCTATCCCGACTGTGCCATAATATATATATATATATATATATATATATATACACACACAGTATATATATATATATATATATATATATATATATAACATCACTATATCACCACAGTCTGGGTAGGACAAGTACATGGGCAAAAGTAGAGCAACTTACCTTTGCTAGATGGACCACACTGTAGTGAGTGCAAGGGGGGAGTCAGTTCAGCACTCAGGGATACCAACATCTGGGCAATTGTGCATTGTCATATTTATTGAAGAGGACATAGGAGACAAAGGAGTGGAGTGCTGGTGACATGTATAGTTCTAGTGAGACAAAGGCTAGAGAGCTCTGCCAATGACAGATTTCATGCTAAGCTTACAGTGTGCTTGAAATACATTTATACATACAGCTTGATTACTGAATTTGTTGTTAGGGGACAACATTATAGAAAAAAAAATGCTCAAAATTACATTTAAAGTACATACTTCCAATTTCATATTTTCCAGCATAATTTCACACTGATTTGCAGGCTGCAAAACATTTATGGTATATTCAGAGAAACTTGAAATTTGGCCAAAGTAATCCTTATATCTAGTGATGACATGACTAATGCATTTATTTGTAATATGCATATACTGTACCATACACCAAGTAAATCCTTAGAGCAATTTTAAAGCTTCCAATATCATTAAAAAGTATGTCGGAGGCAATATTAGCGTTTACATTTCAGCCAGGCCTTGCCAGATTACTAATATTTTCAGATAGGAAGTACACTAGTAACATGGATTAGTTATTATTTCCATGACAATCCACTGCAGCACAGATTAAAAAATACAGTTTAATAGAGAATGACTTCACCATTCCAATTTTTAGAAAGCTGAAGCTAGATCTTCGATCTTTAGGACTGTGTTCTAATTGGAGTCTAATACAAGCCAATAAGCTGGCATCTCTGCAGTTAAGCTGCTGTGAAATTACTGGTCCAGACTATATAATACACATGCTGCTGGTTTAGATAGAGAAGCATGTACATGGAATCATGCTGTAATACAGTGAAATAGAGCATGATGGGGATTTTTGCTAAATAGTATGTCTGCTTTCAAATATATTAAATATATATATGAAATATATATTAAATGTATTAGGAATCATATTTTATTATACAGTATGGAACCTGCAGGCTTTATTTTATAAACTATACTGAAGCAGTGCCTGGCCTCATGTGTTGTAATATTATTTACAGTAGTTTGGTTGTTCTGGGTGACAAACACTTCTATGCAGCTTCACACTTGTCTGGCCCACCAGCTACTACTTCAAGCTCCAATTAGTCTTACCTCTGTACTTGGGAGCTCATTCAGACCCTCTTGCTAGGATGCGATCTCTCATAGCTGGCTGATTTTCGCTTTCTGCACATGTGTATGCATCGCAATGCGCATGCGTGAACCACTATGAGCAGTATAGACAGCCCAGCTGAATAAGTGACAGGTCAAGCCATTTGTGGGTGGTACCAGGGGCAGGCCACTAGAAATGGGAGAATGGAGGTGTGAACGCAGGCGTGCCTGAATGTCTCAACGCTGTTACAGAGGTGTGCATAATTAACAGGCAGCGTAATTGTACACGTCACCTTGTTCAAATACACACTGAAGTGATCCCAGTGCTTGCTGCAGGGTATGGTCAACCTTAAGTGCTGCAATTGTATCCGATGGTGCTCAATGTACCAATGGTTTCAAGCAATTTCAAGATATGATGTCCACAATCGGGCATCCTATGAATGGCTGGTGGGCATCTGCATACACAAAGTGAGCACACGCCAAGACATAGTGGGCGTGCTAATGCCTTGCCGTTCGATCGCCTGACTTTCTGGGTGAGCGCTGGATTTGCATACACTTGGAGCGATCGAACGCATCTAGTGAGCGGGTCTGAATGAGTACCTTGATACAAAGTCTAGATGTCCCAACATTATGCTATAAGTAACTTTATCACAAGATTACACAGCAAAGATAGATATTGCTTAGATATTTTTTATTATAATAATCAGGGGATTACATGATTACAAGGGCGGTAGAAGCTGGATACAAAAACAGTTTTATTTACCAGATCTGGAAAGAGAAGGAAAAACACCCACATATCATGGTTTAATCTTTGTTATGGAGAAGGTTTTGAGGGATAATACACTGAAGGTTTTATAGTACACTGAAATGTTGGTTCATTTTGATCATATTAGAAACAAGAGATGCTTACGGCTCTCCATTCCGGTGGTTCCCTCCGAGGGAAGGAGAAGGTAAAATATTTGTTTTTTTTCTTTTTCACACCGACAGCCGTGCTATATTGTCCTTCTCAGATTAATTACACCTCAGGCAAGTCCATTATACGGCAAATTTCCTTTAATTGAGGCTGGAACAATATAACCATCCTAGAAGGATTTAATTTTTCACTGATACATTGATCTGGAACATTGTGTCTAAACGGAGCTACCTATATTCGATTTTCAATTTATTTATACTGTGGATTCGCATATCCATACTGACATTTTTTGGATTAGAAATCCTAGTGCAGTTGTCCAAAGGAACTTTCAAAAATCAAAGGATTTCCTTATTAATTTCCTTCTATTGTGGATATCTCATTTTTTACTACATATTCCATCAGTATTTATATACAGTATTTTCTGTACATTTTTATGATGATCATGATCATCTCTATAAATGTTGTATGTTTATATGCTTTTTAGGCCGACAAGGGTCAGAATACTATGTTATGCTAAATAAATATTGTTTATTTATCTTTTTCAAATTTTTGGGCACATTTTAAATCATTTATACTAGGGGTGTGCACCGGCCACTTTTCGTGTTTTGTGTTTTGGTTTTGGATCTGGATCTTTCTTCGTGTTTTGGATCTGGATTTGTTTTGCCAAAACCACCCTTCCGTGTTTTGGGTTATGGGTTTTGTGTTATGGATCTGTATTTTTTTTTTAAAAAGAAAAAAAACAGCTAAAATCACAGAATGTGTTGGTTTTTCTGCTCCTATGCTATTATTGACCTCAATAACCTTAATTTCCACTCATTTCCAGTCTATTCTGATCACCTCACAATAGTGTTTTTATGTCCAAAAGGCTATGCTATGCGACACGAGTGGGCGGCACAAACACGTGGCCCATCTAGGAGTGGCACTGCAGTGGCAGACAGGATGGCAGGTTGAAAAACTAGGCCCCAAACAGTACATAATGCAAAGAAAAAAAGAGGTGCAAGATGGAATTGTCCTTGGGCCCTCCCACCCACCCTTATTTTGTATAAACAGGGTCTGCCACACGACTGTGGCTGAAATGATTGGTTCGTTTGGGCCCCCGCAAAACAAGCTGGCAATTAATATGTCCCTGCACAAACTGGCTCTACGGAGGCAAGATGTCGTCCTCATCCACCGATTCCTCACCCTCTTCAGTATTGTGTACATCCTCATCCTCACAGACTATTAACTCATCCCCACTGGAATCCACCACCACAGGTCCATCTGTACGTTCTGGAGACTGGTCTCCCGGAAAGAGTCGGTAATTCATTTTTATGAACATCATCTTCTCCACATATTGTGGAAGCAGCCTCCTATGCCTTTCGCTGACAAGGTTCCCGGCTGCACTAAACACTTTTTCGGAGTACACACTGGAGGGGGGGCAACTCAGGTAAAATAGAGCCAGTTTGTACAGGGGCCTCCAAATTGCCTCTTTTTCCTGCCAGTACAGGTATGGACTGTCTGACATGCCTACTTGGATGCTGTCACCGATGTAATCCTCCACCATTCTGTCAATGGTGACAGTATCATATGCAGTGACAGTAGACATGTCAGAAATTGTTGCCAGGTCCTTCAGTCCGGACCAGATGTCCAAACTTGGTCCTGCCTGCCCTGCATCCCCGCCAGTGGGTTGCTTAGGATACCTAAGTTTTTTCCTGGCAGCCCCAGTTGCGGGAGAAAATGAAGAAGGAACTGTTGACATGTCACGTTTCACTTCAGCTGACAGTGTTTTCACCAGCAGGTCTTTGCACCTCTGCAGGCTTGTGTCAGCCGGAAAGAGAGACACCACATAGGCTTTAAACCTAGGATCGAGCACAGTGGCCAAAATGTAGTGGTCTGATTTCAACAGATTGACCACCCTGGAATCCTGCAAAGTGAATGAAGGGCTTCATCCACAAGTCCCACATGCCGAGCGGAATCGCTCCATCTTAGCTCCTCCTTCACTTTCTCCAGCTGCTTCTGCAAAAGCCTGATGAGGGGAATGACCTGACTCAAGCTGGCAGTGTCTGAACTGACTTCACGTGTGGGAAGCTCGAAGGGCTGGAGAACCTTGCACAACACGGAAATCATTCTCCACTGTGCTTGAGTCAGGTGCATACCCCCTCCTTTGTTTATGTCATAGGTGGATGTATAGGCTTGAATGGCCTTTTGCTGCTCCTCCATTCTCTGAAGCATATAGAGGTTTGAGTTCCACTGCGTCACAACCTCTTGCTTCAGGAGATGGTGGGGCAGGTTCAAGAGTGTTTGCTGGTGTTCCAGTCTTCGGCACGCAGTCTCTGAATGGCAAAAGTGGGCAGAAATTTTTCGGGCCACCCAAAGCGTCTCCTGCACGCCCCTGTCGGTTTTCAGAAACTTCTGCACCACCAAGTTTATTGTGTGAGCAAGACATGGGACAAGCTGAAATTTGCCCAGATGTAATGCCCACACAATATTGGTGGCATTGTCAGATATCACAAATCCCCAGGAGAGTCTAAGTGGGGTAAGCCACTGGGCGATGATTTCCCTCAGTTTCTCTAAGAGGTTGTCGGCGGTGTGCCTCTTACTGAAACTGGTGATACACAGCGTAGCCTGCCTTGGAATGAACTGGCATTTCTGAGATGCTGCTACTGGTGACGCTGCTGTTTTTGCTGCATAAGGTGATACTTCTACCCAGTGGGCTGTCACAGTCATATAGTCCTTAGTCTGCCCTGTTCCACTTGTCCACATGTCCGTGGTTAAGTGGACATTGGGTACAACTGCATTTATCAGGACACTGAGGACACTTTTTCTGACGTTTCTGTACAGTCTCGGTATCGCCTCACTAGTGAAGTGGAATCTAGTTGGGATTTGGAACCAGGGACACACTACCTCCATCAATTGTCTAAATCCCACTGCACTAATGTCGGATAACGGACGCATGTCTAACACCAACATAGCAGTCAAGGCCTCAGTTATACGTTTTGCTTCAGGATAACTGCTGTCGTACTTCATCCTCCTCGCTAAGGACTGTTGGAGGGTCAATTGTTTAGTAAAAGTAGTGGTGTTCCTACTTCCTCTCTGGGATGATGAACGACTCCCAGCAAAAGCAGCAGCAGCAGTAGGTGTAGCAATGCAGGATCCTCCGTAGGAATCCCAGATTTGAGAGTCATTCATGCCAGAGACATGGCCTGCAGGACTACTTCTGATCCTGACTAAGGAGGAAATTGATGAGGAGGGAGTTGACGGTGTGGTTTGCAGGCGCTTGGATACAACAGGACAACGGGATTTAGGTGTCCCTGGACTGCTTACGGTCTTAGCCAAAGTTTCTGAACTTGACAGTAATTTTTTATGAACGCGCTGCAGGTGCCATATAAGGGAGGATGTTCCTAGGTGGTTAACGTCCCTACCCCTACTTATTTCACCTTTACATATGGTACATATGGCAAGACAATTGTTGTCCAGATTTGGATAGAAATATTGCCAGACCAAAGAGGTGGAATGTTTGGTCTTCTTCCCAGGCATGACTGTGATGGGCTTTTTCATCCCATGGACAACAACTGTCTCCCCCGGAGCCTGCTTTAAACAAACCACATCACCATCAGAATCCTCCTTGCCAACTTCCACCTCAGCGCCAGCTACACCAGTATCCTCATCCTGTTGTACTTCAACAGTGACATCTTCAATTTGCATATCAGCAAGTGGACTGTGGGTGCTCCTTTTAGCACTGCAGGGGGCGTGCAGATGGTGGAAAGAGCCACCTCTTCCCATCCAGTGCTGGGAAGGTCAGGCATCGCAACCGCCACCACACTTGGACTCTCCTTGGGGATTTGTGATATCTTCTTAGAATGCACAGTTCTTCGCTGTGCTTTTGCCAGCTTAACTCGTTTGATTTTTTTACTGGGAGGAGGGCTTCCATCGTCATGTGAAGCTGAACCACTAGTCATGAACATAGGGAAAGACCTTAGCCGTTCCTTGCCACTCCGTGTCATAAATGGCATATTGGCAAGTTTATGTTTCTCTTCAGATGATTTAAATGTTTTTTTTAGGGTCATTTTCCTTAACTTTGTCATTTGGGATTGTATGTGCCCTCTACTATGACATTGGGCATCGGCCTTGGCAGACGACGTTGATGGCATGTTATCGTCTATGTCATGACTAGTGGCAGCAGCTTCAGCACTAGGAGGAAGTGGTTCTTGATCTTTCCCTATTTTATTTTTATCAGAGAAAGTTTGGTCCTCCATTTATGTTATATTGATTTGATATATACGTGCGGCTAAGACGCACACAAACAGAAAATATTTTTTATTTTGGCTCTAGAGTAGTGCACTTTGTGGGTTACACCACCCTTTAAGAAATGAGCCAGTCGGCTCTTTACTTATGGGACACAGGTGCATTCTTGGCACTACTACTTTGTTGATGCACATGCAGCCACAGTGCACACAATTCACAAACACAGAAAATATTTTTTTATTTTGTTTGGAGTGTACTTTGGGGGTTACAGCACCCTTTAACAGACAAGCCAGCCAGCCCTTTACTAATGGGACACAGGCGCACACTTGGCGCTGCTCCTTTGTTGATGCACATGCAGCCACAGTGCACACAATTCACAAACACAGAAAATATTTTTTATTTTGTTTGGAGTGCACTTTGGGGGTTACAGCACCCTTTAACGGTCAAGCCAGCCGGCCCTTTACTTATGACACAGGCGCACGCTTGGCACTACTTTGTTCATGCACATGCGGCTACTGTGCACACAATTCACAAACACAGAAAAAATATATATTTTTTTTGCACTTGGGGGGAGCACCCCTGATGGACAGAGCACCCCCTGGACAACACTACAGCACCCCTTTAGTCCTGGGACACTGCACAGGAGTGTACACAGCCCCTATGGACAACTGACTGCCCAACACAGTCCAGCCAGCCCCTATGGACTTTGGAGGAGTATATACAGCCCCTATGGACAACAGCAGCACAGCACAACACAACACTACACTGCACTACACTACACTACACAGCCTATCCAGCCCTAACTCCCACCCTCCCTCTTCACTGTCCACAGCCGAGTGAGATAATGGCTCCGACGCAGGTACCTTATATAGGATCCAAAACCCGCGAGACCCAGAAGGCGGGATGATGATTTTGCCTCGATTTCAGATCCGAGTCAGGCAGGAAAAGTTGAGCCTGACTCGGATCGGCCTCGGATCGGGGAGGCTCGGGGGGGTTCGGATTTCAGAAATCCGAACCCGCTCACCCCTAATTTATACATCTTTACCTCTACAGCGCTGTCTATATCTATTTTATGTGTGTAGAAAATGTATGTTTTGTAATGGGTATACATGTAAACTCATAGGTCGGAGGTACAGGCCAGGAGCAGTGGCACGAGTTAGAAAGTGCCAAAAATGGCACGAACTTAGGATAACTGTAGGTTGTAGCTTAGGGTTAGGGAAAGTGTTTGTGCTGCAGGCAGTAAAGGATAGGTTGCACGGTGCTTGTGAAGGGGGATATAAGGCTCTGCACTAGCGCTGAGGACCAGTCTGCGATCCCCCCACGGGCACTCATGCAGGGACTCTCTGGCACTGTATAGCCTAAGGGCAGTTGTAGCAGTAGCGGGCAGGAGCAGTGGTGTATCTATAATGGGTGCAGTGTGTGCGGGGCACACAGGCTCCCAGGTCCAGGGCGGCCCCGCACTGCACACCCTGCACCCATATTATATCAAACTCACCTGTCCTGCAACGGGTGTCAGCGCTGCTCAGAACACCCGAAAATGGCTGCCACAGCCATTTTTCCGGTGATCTGCACATGTGCAGTTGACTCCGGGCACACTCTAGTGCCCAGACTCTACTGCGCTTGCACAGAATGCCGGAAAATGGCCACCGCTGCCATTTTTCCAGTGTTCTGTGCATGCTCAGTAGACTCCGGGCACACACTAGTGTCCGGAGTCTGTAATGCTCTGGTGGCTGTCAGCTGCATCAGTCAGCTGCCATCCACTGGAGAGAGAGGAGGGGCCCTGCACAGGGAGTGCACATATGGGCCCCTTCCTCTCTTAAGACGCCCCGGGGTGGGAGTTTGTTGTAGTGCAGCCAGTGTGGGCTTTCATTTACCTGGGGCTGAGTAGTGACCAGCAGCCTCCTATCACCGTAGTGCAGTGAGCTATGGAAGTGCATCACTCTGGTGGCTGGCTGTCAGATGCAAAAAGGAGTGGCACTGTGTGGGGCTGTCACAGAAGCTCCAGATCACCCCGTAGTGGCCTGGTAGCCAAGTGAGTGACAAGGAGAAGGTGTGCCAATCCCTGACTGGCAGCAGCCAGGTTGTGTCTGATAGAGATCTTTCCTATGGATGCAGCCTGTGATCCTACACTTCGCGGTAAAGCCTGATAAATATCTTTATACAGGCAGGCAGTGATAATCAGCAGCCAGACAGCATAAGGTAAAAGACTATGATGAGGCAGCACAGGATCGAGGTTGTGAGTAGATGCATTTTGTACACTGCTCTTGTCAGCATCAATACAGATTGAGCCGATAAGTGACCCCATTAGGCAGGCTGAAGCACAGCTTTCAAACTCCATACAAACTTATTTAAGTCAAAATGAACTTAGAGATATACCAGCTATACAGATATATTTTCTGCATATGCTTTATTTGTAAACTAATGGAGCAGTTGGGGGAGGACTATTAGCTTAAATAAGCTGCCAGCGCTGGGTACATCAGATTTGAAGGGAATTATATGTATCCAATCCTATGAAGTTAATATGGAGCAGTGAGCTAAAGGATACTTTAGTAGCAATATTGTGTCACCTAGTGAGCTGGATACAAATTTGGTAATATAAAGACTAATGATGCATACACACAATCAGAACTGTCAGATGAATGATTGAACGATTTTACCCATGATTTGAACAATTGAATGATTTCAGACAGTATTTAAATGATTGAAATCATCAAAATCTGACTGCAAACACAAACGATGTCAGATATGGTTATCTGACAACTGGGATTGCGCATCATTCATCGTTTCAGGCCCACATGTCAGATTTTCTTTCATATATTAATGAATGAACTATTTTTAAAATCATTATCGTTCATATCTGACAACAAATCTGACCATGTGTATGCTCCATAAACTCTATGTGGACTCCTGTCCACCATAGATATATCCTTAAAATTTCTCCAACGGACTAAGCTCTGGCTTCTACCTTTAAAAAGATCCATGGGTACAGAGGAAATATAAAGCATACTTGGAAAAGGGGAACATTTAGGAAAATTTCAACTAAACCAAAGGAGGCCCATAAGTCACACTAATTTCCATCAGGATGTTTGTCTTATTATAGACTCGTATCTTATATGGACGGTTCAATACAGTGACTGCAAATTTCAAAGCAAAAAAATTCAACAAATTATCTTTTACTGTAAGCTTATGTAATACTGTTATTGTTATGTCATTTAATGTGATGGTTAAGAATTTAGTAATATATAATGAAATGTAATGTATAATGTAATGTGAAACTGTTATGTAATGTATTGAGAAATATATATCTATCTATATAACTTTTCTTGAAGTAGTACTTACCATTGGAAGTCAAGTGGACACCATTCCTGGAATCTGTGAAGATAAAAGAAACAGGTGGCTTGATAATGTACTATACATAATGTAATTACCATAACATATATGTATTTTCAAGTATATAATCTACATATAGCAACCTACAGTATATTACACTAGGACATACCTAGGCTAGCCCTTTAAAAAAATAAAATAGCTTACAGTAGGTGGAGTTACAAAGTCAAAATAGATTGGAAATCATTTAGTGATCCTATATAGAATAAGGAAGACAGGTTTACATTATTTTTTCACAATGCATCCATCATATACAGTATATAGGTTTGGAAATACAATTATTACAGTATAAGTTTCAGATTAATTAAAAGAAAATTGTTGAAAGAAATATGTCCAGAAAGACTTGGGGAGTATATTTACTAAAATGAGGGTTTTTAGAAGTGGAGATGTTGCCCATATCAACCATATTTTACATAGCATTTGTCTAGCACCGTCTATATGATAGCTAGAATCTGATTGGTTGCTATGGGCAACATCTCCATATCTATAAACCTGCACTTTAGTAAATTTTCCCTTTGAATTCTTAAAATTTCCCAGCCTTTGTCTCAAAGTCATCATTCTCATGGCCAGCTTTTTTGGCTTCCTCCTACAAAGGCATCCAACTGCTAATGGTGATGACGTTCAATGCATACTTGAGGGCATCTAAAGTGAGAATTTAGAGCAAAAAGGGGTATATTTACTAAAGGTTTATTTGATTCAATTTTGATTGATCAAAATCTATGAAAATTGACCTTAGTAAATTTTACTAAGCAAATAAACCCCTGAGTTTTGGTTTTGGATCTGTATCTCCTTCAAGGTTTTGGATCTGGATTTGGTTTTGCAAACCACCCTCAAGTGTTTTGGATCTGGATTTTTGAAATAAAAAAAAGATAAGTTTTAAAAACAGCTAAAATCATGTCATTTATGCAATCCAAAACCCAAAATTCAGATTTAAAATCTGAATTCCGAACCGCAAAAAGATCAGAACCGTGACCCGGATTTACCCGGATCTCCTCAGGAGATTAGAACCGTGACTCGGATTTACCCAGATTCACGAAATTCGGGTGGATTTGGATTTCTGGAGAACTGAACCGCACATCTCTAGTAAATATACCACCGAAAGTGCATTCAATGTCTTACCATGGGTTGCGTTGCATGTGTATTCTTGGTCTGTGTATTGATCTAATATAGGTGTGGTGAGCTCAGGGCAGAAAGTGCATGCAATATCTCCTGAAAGTTGAAGAAAGATCATTTGATTAGCCATATGTGTTTAATAATTTGAAGTCAACACAGATAATTGCCAGTGTCATTGCTGAGGACATTTGACTACTCCTGATTGAATATATTGTTATAACTTTAATTTCCGAAGGTTTGTTGGTTTTGTGTCCAATTGCATTTACTGATGTGTCAACTTCAGTGCTATTTGGGATGTAATAAAAATCCTTTTGCAACATTTTTTGCTGAATATCATACTTACCGAATAGCCACACATCTCTGCATTGCCTTTGAGATAATATGTGCCATTTGACTGGTTTGAGCATCACAAAGGAGTAATGGATACTCTGGCAGGTTTGAGATTAGGTGTGCTGTGTCGCATAAAACCTGTGTGTTCATGCCATAGAATTTTTTTTATTCTGAAAAAGAGATGGTCTTCTACGGCCCCTATAACATTCACAAAGCCGACATATTGTTGACATTTCTGCACTAGTGATTCCTCATCCAATGGCAAATTAAAAATTGGTTGAATCGAGTCAGAAATTCCTGCAGTACCCCCTTGAGTTCTCAATTAAAATGAGACAAGGACATTCCTTACTCAACAATCACCATAGTCTAGAAAAAACAGAGGCTCAGAAATGTAACACTGACAGTTGGGGGTATTGCTGTGCATATGTTGATTACTGATTCTAAGTCATTCTGCTGAGTGGAAAAACACACACACATTCCTCCAGCACACTGCAAAGGTCCAGCAAATGAGATTTGTCAGAACAGAGATGCCTTGATGTGGCTTGGTGGTTTACTATATGTTTGAAAATATATGTAACAGATCTCTGCATTGCTAATAATAATAATAATAATAATAATAATAATAATAATAATAATAATAATAATAATAATATTATTATTATTATTATTATTGATGATGATCTCATTTGCTGGTCCTTTGCAGTGTGCTGGAGGAATTAATGTGTGTATTTTATTCTTGTCTAGATTAGCCCCTCCCTAACATGCAGCTGTGATGGATCAATGAATTGATTGAGCAACTTTCCATTCTGGTTATCAATCTGCAGAGTCAAGGTGCATACACACGTTACGATTTTATAACCAAAGATTTTCTGTCAGACTATCTGTCAGCTTTTCTGTCAGCTTTTCCCTTGAATAAGTGAATGATTTTTAGTGTATTGAATGATTTTTACAACAATGGATGAAAAATGTTCCTTCCCTTAATGAAAAACATTATATTGGACAGTCTGAAATGGACGATGAACGATAACTACAAATGGGAGCGCGCTTGAACGATTATCGATCATCGTTCTAACTCAGAAACTGAACAATTTTTTGAACAATGGAACGATAATGACATCATTAACGACAAATCGTTCAAAAAATTGTTACATGTGTATGCACCTTTACTTTCATCCCATGAGTTGGCAGAAGAAACTACTGCATAAACCTCAGCATCTGACATCCAAAAGAGACATGTGGTAATGCTCCATGGGCTGTCGTTGATCCTTAGCTGCTGGCCGTCAAAATGACAATGACTCTGTCCAATGATTATACGCAATGCTGGAATCACATCTTAGAGAGAGAGGAAAAAAAAAAAAAACAATAGATAACAACTTAATAGAGTGATACTTTAATTGTGAATGAAGCAATGTGTTGTTCTAAACACATGGTATGATGGTAATTATGACAAGTAACATATTGAGAGGACACATGTGCAAGATAATAATTACTCCTGAGAGGATACAATACGTGATTTCAAATAAGACATTCTGAATAACAATAATTATTGTCAAAAGAAATGGAAATCAAATTTTAAAAAAATAATAATGATAGTGAAATTCTAAGGTTATAAGCAACTTAATATTCAGAAATCGAACCGGCATATCAATTGGTACATCCAGAAATAGTGTGGTTAAATTATATGAACAGTCATCACTGCTGTTATTGCTGGACTGCTTTTTGATGTAAAAAAAAACCCAGAAAATCTTAAATTATCACTATGATTCACATAATTATATGCAAAATGTATTTCTGGAGTCTCATATAAAGAACAAATAATATACAGTATAAAATACTGCAGATTTGTTGGGCAGATCTTGGATTTGTTATAGACACTGTGCCTGATTCAGCAAGGTTTGCAGTTGCAAAGCTGCATGCAGGCAACTTTGCAATTGTGATCCATGCAAATATGGTAAGTCACAGGAGGCATCACATCTCCTGCTGCATTACATATTGGATACACTGTGGGAACACATAAGGTGGCCGCAGCAGATAAGAGGAATAGGCCAGGAAATCTCCATCAGGCGACAGAGATCCTGAACTCTTCCCTCCCCCCAACTGCGGCGACATGCCTCCATTTCAGGGTCTTTGCTGCCCCTCTCCGCCCACAAATGGCAGCAGTCTGTCAATCAATGACAGTCTGCTGCCAGTCTGCCTGTGGGATCACTGACCCATTCTGCAAATGTGCAGAATGGGTCAGGCGCCTGTGCAGATTCCTGATCACCAGTAATCTGTGTTCAGCAGTGCACTAGCATGCACTGCTGAATAAGGCTCACTGTTAAAAAAATTTATGTAAGTATTATATAAGGAAAACATTCAGATGTGTCCTTTCTTACTGTTGCTTTAGTTGCACCAAATACCCCTTTTGGTGTGCCAGGTCCAGTGAAAACCTACCCATGGCGAGCTACTTTTTGACCCAAAATGTGTGTCATTATTTGCATATTTAAAATCCACAAAAGTGACAAAACTGCACTGCTAGTGTACACTGATCAATTTGGTGTGTACAACTGAGTCTAAGGGCAAAATTTACTAAGCGCCGGGTTCTAAACCCCAGCAGTTTGACGGCGGGTTCTATGCTGTTCTATACCCCGGGGGTTTGGTGGCAGTTTTGCATCGGTTTCTAAATGACAGCGCTGTTCTATTCTATTCTAAAATGTGTTTTGTGGTTTGGCGGCGGTTTTGCTAACTGCAGATTTACTAAAGCCAAAACCGCTGCAAAACCGGCGTCGAAACACATTTTAGAATAGACTAGAACAGCGCTGTCATTTAGAAACTGCTGCAAAACTGCCATCAAACCCCTGGGGTTTAGAACAAGAATAGAACCCACTGTCAAACCGCCACCAAACCGCAGGGGGTTTAGAACCTGCTGCTTAGTAAATTTTGCCCTAAGTCTGTGTAAAAAGGGCTCTGATTTTAATAGTGCCGGCTTTTCCTCATACCAAGTTTTGTTGCTGCATCTGTGACTTTGTTCTTGTGTAAAACCAATTGCAGTGTGGTTAAAGTCACAGGATAGTATGTATGGTACACTGTAAGTGGCTTTTTGCTGCATCTGCAATGCGACTAATATGCAAAATGTAAAGAAAAATATGGTACACTACTTCTCTCAGAGCATTGCAATGGGAATATCACGCCTTATGGCGTATAAATGCCAAGTAAGTGAGAACACATCTGTATGTTTAATGAATAAATTGTGTAACAACTGAAAGATTTAGTGCACAGAACCTGCCCTTTGGTGCTTCTGTAAGGTGGGGCCATCCTGTTCCAGGGCAATGTCAGCACTTTTCTAAGGTGCATAGACACAGCCATGATGGATTAGATCAGCTGATTGCTAACATCCAGTCACTGCCTGCAGAATTAAATGCAGGATTTCTAGAGGGGGGTTTCCAAATAGAGATATGCGCCGGACCATTTTTGTTGGATTTGGATTTGGTTCTCATTCGTCGTCCAGCTTTTGATTTGCCAAACCACCGTGACTGGGTTTGGATTTGGATTCTTTACAAAAATTTTCAAAAAAAAGCTTTTTTTTTTATTCCTAGAGTATTATTAACCTTGATAACATTAATTACCAGTCATTTCCAGTTATTTCAGACCACATCACAGCTAACAATATTGTTTTCACCATTATTGGCCAAAGGCTGCAGTGAGCTGGCTGGTTACCAAGCGACAGAGGAGCGGCACAGACAATGCAGTTTAAAGCATATCTGTGAAACATTGGCACACAGCAGTGGTAGAAACAGTGGCGAAACTCCCAGAGACAATGGAGTCATTTGCCGCCTGGCATCAGCCCTGAAGGGGGCACCTGGCTCCATTGTCCCCCGGCCTTTCCGGACACTGCATGGAGAAGGAGTGCCGCTGATTGGTGCTCCACCTCCAGTGGCATAACTACGGGTGGTGCAGGGGGTGCGGTCGCACCCCCTGCACCCTCCATTTTCCGGGCACCCACTGAGTGTGTTACCAGCGGATGCTCGCTCCTTCTTCCCTCCCTCCCACCGGCACCAGCGTCAGCTGAAGCTCACTCCTGAGCTTTGGCTTCTGGGCCCCGCAATGCACTATGGGAGTGACATCATGATGTCACTCACATAGTTCCGAGGAGCGGGTGCCGGGGCAGACGGCAGCAGCACTGGAGCGGGGATTAAAGTAAGTATGTTGTTTTTATTTTTTTAGTGTGGGGGCACTACGGTTGTTACTACTGGGGGCATATAGGGGACATTACTGGGGTCACTACAGGGGGCTTACTACTGGGGGCATTACTGGGGTCACTACAGGGGGCTTACTACTGGGGGCCTGCAGGGGCCAACTACAGGGGGCCTACAGGGGGCATTACTGGGGTCACTACAGGGGGCTTACTACAGGGGGCATTACTGGGGCCCTACATGTGGCTTACTACTGGGGGCATTACAGTGGGATTTCAACTGGGGGCATTACAGGGGGCTTACTACTGGGGTCACTACAGGGGCTTACTACTGGGAGCATTACAGGGGGCTTACTACTGGGAGCATTACAGGGAGCTTACTACTGGGGGAATTACAGGGGGCTTACAACTAAGTGCATTACAAGGGGCTTACTACTGAGGACATTACAGGGAGCTTACTACTGGGGGCACACTACTGGGGTCACTACAGGAGCTTACTACTGGGGGTACTACAGGGGGCTTACTACTGAGGGAATTACTGGGGGCACTGCAGGGACCTTACTACTGGGGGCACTATTGGGAGCTCTACAACTGGGGGCACTACAGGGGCCCTTACTACTGGGGGCACTTCAAGGGTTTTACTACTGGGGCACTGCAGCAAACATTACTACAGGGGGCACTACAAGGGCATTACAACTGGAGGCACTACAGGGACCCTTACTACCGGGGACACTGCATAGGGGGACAGCTACTGGAGGTACTGCATAGGGGGACCATTACTGGGGGGCACTACATAGGCAGGCACTGCATAGAGTGACCTCTACAGAGGGCACTGCACAGGGGGACCACTACTTGGGGAACTGCATAGGGGGGCGGTGGCAGTTGGGGATGGCATAGGTGCTGGGGCATGGTTAATTTTAATTTGGGGGCAGCAACATTTATTTTGCCTCCGGGTACCTGGGATGAAGTTACGCCACTGTGCAGAACTGAAAGGTAGTGCAAGATGGAATTATCCTTGGGCCCTCCCAGCCACCCAGTGTTGTATGGCCAGCAGAGTCATAGTACTTCTATACACAGTGGACTACATCCCAAAGAGTCACAGTGCTTGTATACACAGAGGGCTACAGACCAAGGCATCACAGTGCTTGTATACACATAGGGCTCTGTCCCAAGGAGTCATAGTGATTGTATACACAGAGGGCTATGGCCAAATGAGTCACAGTGCTTGTATACAGTATACAGTGGGATACAGCACAAAAAACTGTTTTTTGAACATTTATTATTTTTTTAACTTTTTTTATACTTGGAGCAGATGGGCATGAGTACAGTGCAGCATACATCAGCATTCCTTGTACACACAGCCACTTGTGAGTCTGGACACAACCACTTTAATCAACAGAGTATAGAGCAGCTTACAACAGCATGCCATGCAGTGTGCCCCCCTATACACAGTCACTTAACAGTACAGCCACTTGTGAGTCTGGAGACTTAACACAGGCTACAGACACTTTAATTGGGATACAGTCAAAATGGCGATGCCTGGGGGGCCGTCTGTCTAAATCCTGGCATCTAAATACTTACATGGGACTAAAGACAGGCATCAAAATCCTGATACCCATCTAAATCCCTATGACAAATTCTAGACAGACAGCTTCAGGAACAAAGGTAAGGCGGGCAGTGTTAGTGCTTAGCTGCTGGGGGGAGGGTTAGGTTTGGGGACCCCTGGGGGGACATAGGGTTAGGCACAACCTCAGGAGTCTAAGGTTTAGGGTGCGGGGATGGGTGGTTAGGTTTAGGCACCCCTGGGGGGAGGTTAGGGTTAGGCATCACCCCGGAAGGGTTAGGTCTAGGGTGGGGGGTGGGGGGGTAAGTTTTAGGCACCCCCGGGGGAGGTTAGGGTTAGTCACCACCTGGGGAAGTTAGGGTTAGGCACCACTAAGGGAGGGTTAGGGTTAGGGAGGGAGAGGGGAGGGTTATGGTACTTACCAGCTCCAGTCACAATTTTCAGCATTTGGGCTTGTGGCCTCTGGATTTTGTCAGATGGCTTCCCAGTTATCGGTATTTCATACACAACCTCTTTAATCAGCACAATATTGCAGTATACACCAGCATGCAGTGTGCCCCACTATACACAGTCACTTAACAGCACAGCCACTTATGAGTCTGGAGTCGACACAGGCTACTACAACCACTTTAATCAGCAGAGTAGCGCAGCATACATCAGCGAGCAGTGTGCCCCCTATACACAGTCACTTAATAGCACAGTCACTTGTGAGTCTTGAGTCTGGAGTGGACACAGTCTACTACAGCCACTTTATTCAGCAGAGTAGCACAGCAATCATCAGCATGCAGTGTGCCCCCTACATTCACTGTACCAGCACAGCAACTCTGGACACAGCCACTTTAACATATGCAGAGAGACATTGCAGAGCAGTGCGCAGCACTCGAATGAACAGTGAAATGGCACTGAATCCCGGTCGCGGCACTTTATATAGAAACAAACTTTCACAAGAATCCGATGTCGGGATGATGAGGTTCGGCCTCAAAGTGGGATCCTAGTCAGGCGGCAACACCCGAGCCTCGGCTCAGGTGGACTCTGATCCCTTGTGTTCGGAGTGGTTCAGATTCCACACAATCCGTACCGCTCATCTCTATTTCCAAATGCTTGATTTTAGAGTGATGTGCATCAGTAGGTATATCATGTTTGAGACTAATGTTTTTATTTCAGATGTGGGTACCATTCCAAATCACTGGAGCAAGTCCAGAAATTTGGGGGAGCAGCAGAATAACCTAGCACTGCTTTGGACATATATGTACATTTTAGTCTCCTTATGCACTGGATAGTGTATTATTATACAATATTAATAATTCAACTCATATATGGTCTATAGCAGTGCACTCCTAACAGTGCATGTTTTTCAGATCTACTAGTTGGTGCACAAGTGTATTAATTATTGACTGACACATTTTAAAAGATCCACAGTTGGTGCTAATTATTTCATTTGTGATATGCAGAACTAATAAAATTCTATTATATACTATTTCCTTTGTTGTCATGGTGTGGGACAGGGAGGGGGTTTCCAGGCAACTAGAAACACCCCATGTATTTGCCTTTGGCCCATCTGCTGTGCTCACATGACTGCTCTCTTCTATCCCCTGCAAGAGCTCCCTATTTAAAGCTGCACCTGTCACTAGCACACAACATGGAATATAGCTTCCTCACTCTCCAGTGTGTACCTTCTGACTCCAATCAGTTGCCTGAACCAGTGCTCCTGTACCTGTGACTATGCAAGCAGCTTCTACTCTTATACCTGTGAGCTAGTTCCATCTACTCTGCAGTGTTGTCACTCCTGCCAGTATCCAGACACCATCCAGCCTGTGTTCAGTGCCGCTGTCTCCTCCAGTTCTAGTCTGATCCCTGACTCTGCTGATTCCAGTCCAGTCCAGTACAAGTACTCCTCCAGTTCCTATCTAGTTTAAGTTACCTCCTGATCCCTCTGGTTCCAGTCAAGTTCAAGTTTTCTTCAGTGTTCTCCAGTCCCAGCCTGGTTCAGCCTCCTCCAGTTCTAGACTGGTTCAAATTACCTGCTAACTCCTATGGTTCTGTGCCCATCATTTCAGTTTCAGTATGTTTCAGCCTGCTACCTACATTCTGGTTCCAGTCTGGTGCCAGCTTGTGTTATTCCTGTAGTAGTCTTAAGTATACATTTACTAACATTGACTGTAATAGTGCTTTCATGTGCCAAATCTTTAGTATGTTAACATTTTTTACTTCAAGCAAGTCTACTGTTAACAACTTGCCTGCTCATTACGGGTTCAAGCAGACTGATCCTGTATTAGATACTTTAGCTTGTATTGTTGCTCTGAGAGTTCCACTTCATCTCCACTGCTTTTCTTAGCATGACTGCTCATAGCTTGCCTCTGGGATTCTCTGCTCATTAAACCATCTGTGTTGTTGTCCTGATGTAATCTGATGGAGTGTTGGGATTCATGCTGAGTTTTCAGTAGAGTGGTTGACTGTTGGTGCTGGGGACTGGGTACTGGATCTGCATCCCTCTCTGAGACACCCAGCTCATGTAGACTGGTTGTACCACTTCCAGTGGATTTCAGCCAGACAATTGGTTATGTGAGTTGCCCCTGTCCAGTTCCTGAGTTCTCAAGTATTGGTTCCAGGTCTATTTCCCTGGTGGTCAGGGCTAGGCTTGGGTTCCTCTAGAGTAGTTGCAGGTATTAGCTTGTGGTTTTTAGTAATTGCTAACCTTCCTAATGACCTAATATTCCATGTTTGTGTCTATCCCTGATCCATGAATAAGCATCCAATATGCTTACCTTGATTCATATTCTCCTTGCAAGTCAAGTCTATCGGTTCTTACTTGGATCTCACCCTCAAGCCCATGACACATTGATCAGGACAAGCTCCACTTGTCCTAAATATACCTCATCCTGATCAGTAAAGTTATTAAGAATGAGCTCCACTTGTCCTATCTAGTGCAGGAGTTCAATTGGAGAAAAATAAATAAAAACTTTGGCTTAATTGCTTCTTCTTGGTGCTAGAACTGAGAAGGGGCAGAGCATAATCTCATTAAAGATATTACACACCTGGGAATAAATGTAATAGGGTGCAATTTTGTTGTTTTGTGAGTTTGTCATTTTTTTGCACTTTTCAGAAACTCTCAAATGTAATAGAGTGTGAGAACAGGCTTTTTCACATGTTTCAAGTCTTTATCAAATTTGCACTTTGAATTTTGCATCCAGATGTTTTCCAAAGTTAAAGATACAACTCTCCAAATATAATAGAGTGTGAGTTAGGAATTTGCAAGGCAAACTTTACTAAATTTCGCAAAAACTTTAGACCAGGTTCAGATAGGCGAGTTTCAAGTCAATTTCCTAAAAAAAAATCTGTGCCAAATTAACCCATGTGAACTCCATAAAACTTAATTACATCCCTATATAAACCATACCTACAGGAGAAATGGAGTTTGTACAGTCTTCATTGGAGCTGTATGCTTGTGTCCTGCTTTCTATGGTGGAGCTGCACAGAAGGAGGGTGCAGAAGCATCACCAAATCCAGGTCCCTATTCTGCTTCGTGCAAGGCGAGGGTATTGACTAAGGATGGACCTGGCCTCACTCTCAGTTCATGAGGTGGTTCAGTTATTTATATTGAACTGCACAAACCTCATGAACCTATATGAGTAGGCGAGAGATGATTTGGAGCCTTTGGCTGGTAGTAACAATGCAGTGCCTGGGCTGCATCAATTAATGTGTGCCCTGCATTTTTTTGGCACTGGCTAATTTCAGTCAGTGAGTACTAGAGTACTGGGTATTACACAAGCCACTTTCTCTAGGCATTTATCTCAAGTGTTATCTGCCCTGAAGAAGTTATGGTGAACATATATCTCATTCCCTCCTTGTAAGTCTGAGTGGCAGGAGCTTAAGGTAACTTTCTATTGCCTCTTAGCATTGCCTAAAGTGCTGGGACCCATGGAATGCACCCACATTGGGATCAGGTCACCACACTTGAGGGGGTGTGTTTATGTAAATAGACATGGCTACCACTCCCTCAATGTGCAGGCAGTCTGTGATGCTAACCTCAATATTCTCAGTGTGGTTGCAGGTTACCTACAGGGTCTTACCATGATGCCTATATCCTACGCCAGTCAGCCGTGTCGGAGAGGTTTCTAGAAGGAGAAATGCCAAAGGGCTGGCAACTTGGTATGTTATTGTTATAGTTCCTAATGTTTTACATTTAATTTGGAATAGTTGTGTGTTTCTCTCTTTTGTTTTTTGGTTTTTGAAAGTTTTTAAACACGCCCTTTTATCAATGCGGTGACTCAAGATATGGGTGTCAGACTTGGCTCATGATACCTCTGTTGCAACCATGAGGCAATTCTTAGCACCATTACAACAACTCACACATTGCCACAAGGTTAGTAATAGAGCGTACCTTTGGGGTTTTGAAAAACAGGTTTTATTGTTTGAACTAGTCAGCAGGCATTCTACTTTATGATGTGTGTAAAGTGTGTGACATCATCCAGTTGTGCTGCATGTTCCATAACATTGCCCTTGGGTAAGGCCATGATGACCTTGGGGACATTGCAGCAGTTGTGTAGGAGCTGTACCCTTTTCCATCAAGGGCGTTGTCAATACAGAGGGTGGGAATGAGGTTCAGCAGTGGATCATACAGCAGTATTTTTCACATAAATATTTGTGGCACAATGTTGTAGAATGTGTATGTGTACTGTATATGTGATCAAGTTGTATGGGTACAATTAGATTACTTAAAATGTATGTTCATTTCACAGGTGACTGTCGAAGACTAATTTACATAATTCCATATTTACGTATGCTTTATGCTGTATAATGAAGCAGTACATGAGATTTAATAGGGCATTGGTACTTCCAATTTGTTTCTCTGTCCAAACTCAGATTTAAATGGAAATGAGTGTGTGTCTTTAAGGCCGCTCCCCAGGGAAACTGTTTATCTAACAAAGGGTACAAAAGCATGCCCATATATGAGTCCTTGTGCTGAGGAAACTATTCAGACTAAATATGGGATGCAGCACGCCATGAGTATCACTCAAAAGGAATTCAGTTTCGAGTCTGATTGCTAAGGAGGAGTTAGCAAGAACAAGCTTTGTTTATCTGATAATGTTAGTGGGAGTATAAGGTACTTATTATTTGAATATTGTAATAATGTATAAATATTGTGAGACAATGTCAATCATGGTTGACTACTGCATTAACCCTGGGAGAATATGTCCCAGTTAAAAGGGCTTGATCTAATTATTTAATTAATTAATAAAATGACAAATTCTTAAGTATACTGGATTGGAGAATATTACTTATTATGGAACAACACCTGGTTAAAGGTAACATAAACAGTTTTGGAGGCACTTGCTTACGACTTTACAACATCCATCATCTACCTGTGCACCTGTCAGGTTTCCTCACTACCTCAACAATGGGAGAGGAGTGGCTGTACCTGCTGTCTGGCCAGCAGCTGGGACATTCAATCTCCAAAATCTTCATGAGTATCAGAATTAATTATATATATACATTATGTGTATATATGTATGTTTCTGTGCTCCGAAGTATTATGTAAGAATGAGAGGAAATGGTGTTCCACATGATGAAGGGGGTGTAGCTAAAGTTGAACTCAGAGATGATTTTATATTATGTGTTGTTGCATTTAAGTAATATTGCTAAAAATAGAGTTAACTGTATTAAGATGCTTTAATAATTTTATACTGTGATCTGGTCACTCACAGTCAAAGTTTTATTTAATATTTGTGTAGTGAAGAATGTATGATTTATGAATGTATGAAATATGGAGATGTACCTGTTTTTCGACAGACAGACGTGTCGCAAGAGGTAATACAAATCAGTGTTAGTATTTGCTTGGAGAAAAACAGGTTATCATAGAAAGCTTATTCTGACTATGTCCGTTTCTATGGTGAGTGTTAAAATGACAAGAGATGATAAAATGTGTATTCCAGTGGATGGAAATAAAAAGAACAGCGTAAAGTGTGAATTTGTAAAGTTTACATAATTGGTATAAGTAATTCTAAATTAATTGCCGAGATCAGCCCGCGCGCATGCGTAATTCATGTCTTTAAATCTCTACACTTTCTTAAACAAATGTATATTGTTGGGAGCACAATGGCAGACTGCAGCTGCTATTGCTATTTCTATAGTTGTGTCAGTAATGTTTAAAAATATTCTTAAAAATCTTTAAAATAGTGTTTAGTATCTAGGAAACAAAACGCTGTCACAGTACCTCAAAAACAGTCAGGCAGAGTTTACGTTATTGTTTGCCAATAAATATTTCTTATAAGTTCAGAATGTCCAAGACAAAAGACAGAGTTTACAAAAGCAAGAGAACTATAAAGGCTTATATATTTATTACATTATCATTGTTATATAAACCAAGAGAGAAAGTTTGGAAACAGCTAATTTTTAGAGAAATGTGATTTTTGAGATAAATAGTGTTGATGTTATTAATGACCATAAGCCAAATGTTTAATGCTACGTTAAACCAGACTAAATAAGAATAAGACAGTTTCTGCTAATCATAAAGGATTCCACATGATTACATGCTTAAGGGACTTTTTAAGGCTAGGTTGAATGATGCATAACGTAATAGGGCAGCATTTTAATATCTAGAGTGGGAAGAACTATACTTTAACATAATTGCCAACTTAACAAGGAGAGGACAGACACAGATCTTGTGCAGAACAGAGATGTTGGGGTGGAAGATATTTTGATATAAATGAAGACATGTATGTTGGTTTGGTTTGGTTTATAGCATCATTCGTGAGTGTAAGTATTTTAAGTTGAATACGGTAGAATACCGGCAGCCAATAGAGAGACTGACAGAGTAGATTAGCAGACACTGAACATTTGGTGAGAAAGTTCAACCTCCCAGCTATATTCAAAATGCTGTATAGTGGGGAAAACCAATAATGAGACTATTACAATTGTCAATGAGGAAATAATAACTCCATGTGTTAGATTTGTTGCATTGTCTTGTGTAAGATATGGTCGAATTTTGGCTATGTTTTTTTTTAGATGTATGTAACAGAATTCAGAGACAGGTTGAATGTGAGGAACAAAGGACAGTTTATAGTCAAGGATGAGACCAAGACAGCGAGCTTGTGAAGTGGGGTTGATTGTCGAGTTAACAAGTTGTCAATAGTTATAGAGATATCAGCATGGTAACTATTATTGGCTGGTAGATATATAATTAATTCTGCTGTGGATATATTAATTTTGAAGTGGCAAGATGACATTCCAAGATATAATGGTGGAGAGATATACAGTGACACAGATGAGTGCAGTTAGTGACAAATCTGGGGAGAATAGGGAAAATTTGAGTATTGTCTGCATACAGATGATACTGAAAACCAAAGGAGCAGATTAGTTTGATAAGAATGGAGGTAGAATCAGAAAACTGCACAGTATAAGAGCGATTATATAAGTAGGATGTCAATCAAGAAGGGATGTGTCTTGAAAACCTAGGGATTATATTGTTTGCATAGGAAGAGAATGCTGTTTCTGTGGATTATTAGGAATGAGATGAGAAGAGTGTAGATACTTCATCTATGTTAGAGGGGTCTAATAAATATGATCCTATATACTTCCTATGTTCAGAGCAGGATTGCAAACTTTTGTAATGACCAACTGTTTAACTTGTTCTTTCAATATTTTCAGAGTGAGAAACTGTCCATCTGTGTACCTAGTGCGTCAGTATGAGTTTAACTGTCTCTGTGTACCCCTCCCAGATCGAGAAAAAGCTGCACGGAGGAGAAGTTTTGTTTCAGAGAAATACTTTAACTATCTCAGAGCATGAGACTGGGTCTGTATTCTTACAGCATAGGTTTCTTTTGTACCACAGCTAGGGTACTAGTAAAAGAAGGTTATGAAACATACTTTTTAGTAAATGTACACAGTATCTACATAATGTTTTAATAAAGCAAAAGGATATATTCTGAAAAAGTTTACAAACAGTTTACAATATTTGATGAATAATTTGAAATTTTTTATGTTCTTACAGATGACGCAGTCCTTATCTAACAGTGATCTGTGGTTATATTCAAAGTTATTTTAAACTTCAATAAGGGCTGCTAACAAACAATTGTGTTTCTTTTGCAGAAGCAAGTTGAAACTTTAATGGGACAAAATCCAACTGTATACTGATAATTTTGACTATACAGAACGTTGTTTACCACAAGCTCGAAGACCTTTATATCCTTAAAGGGTGGCATTAATTGTTAAGTTGAATTGCATCTATTTGTTTTTACATACTGTTATTTAGATATTTAAAAATGCTCAACTTAAACATGTTTCTACAGTCAGATTTTCTCTATGGGAGATAATAAGTTAGACTCATATCAATCTTACATATGTCATAATTTCAATTGTGCTACATTGATCTTTATCCTCAACAGGGGGGAATATGGTTGATTATGGTTAATGATGAGGAAAAAGGAAGACAATGAACATGTTTGCAGTAATGAAATATAAAAATATTTTTCAGTAATGGGAAGTTTCATTAGATAATCATGACTCTTTACTGATGATAACTGTTACAGAGATACATAATGTTTTTTTTGGTGACAGGGAATGCATTACAGTGACTACCACATTCAACGTAGTTAGCTGAATGTAATGTACAGTATTGATTGTAGCAATTGGAAGCATAGGGGTTACCACATAGCTTCTGGGAACTACAATTTTACATGTACAAACAGTTAAAGAACTGAAAGAAGCAATATGTTTACTAAAAATAAGTTGCAGTAATTAAGTGTTGGGTGCAAACTAAAGAGATTGATATTATTTTCATGGGTAACATATTAGATGACAGGCTAGTATGAAAGGTAATTTTAAGTACATATGATGAGCCAGTTATAGAAACTCAGTTGATGTTGTTTAAGGATATCACATTTGACCAATTAAGACAATATCAGGAAAATACTTCTCACAATGAGGTCAATGTCTGGAAATTAAAGCATTGTTACAAGAAAGGATGATAATGGGTATTTGAGTAGAATTTAAATTATTACAAGCCTTATAGAGGTTGTTCATGGGTTAGTACATTTAAGAGCAGATAATATGAATAACATTGTCCAATCTTACTGGTATGCTCAAGCCAGAGATAAAGTGAAAATGTGAATGTTTATGTAATTCAGATGATAAATAATGTAGAAAAAATGATACCTACTAAAACATTTTCAATGTACTATTGATAATTGATTTTATTCAGTTACCAATGAAGAAAAAAGAAGGATTGAATTATGTCGATGAGAAGGATTTGGAGTATGTTGATCAAAAAGAGGATTAAAGTATGTTATTGTTAAGGTTTCGGGATGTTTTAAAATATAGTGTTAGCATGTTCTTGGAGTTTACCGAATTTATAGCTCCATAATGCTAAGAAAAGAGATTTTGGAGGAATTTGTATGTAAGGTATAGTTTGCTTACTGTAAGTGTTATTGAAAGTTACAGGGGAAGTTTTTCAAATAAGTGAAATGAAGGGAATAAAATGAAAGTTACACACAATGGTGTTATAAAAAACAAATGAGTTAAACTTACAAAAGATACAGGAAAGGCATTGTTTGGAGGCCTACATTTGGTGCCTCATAGTAATAGCATCACACCTGAGCCTTATCTCAATCTCTCCTTATTAATTGTTTTTTTTGAACTACAATCAAGATGTGTTATTAAACCAAAGACTGATTTGAGATTACAACATGATTTGACTGTTCAATATTTTATACAATTGTCTAAGCTGCTACAACAAGAAGACTTTTGGGAAAGCTCAACAGGATATTCAACTAACATCAGCATTTGATGCAGAAGACAAAATACAGTCTAGAGACTATGATGGTATGATGAGAAGTTTGTTACATTCTCGTTCCCTTACAGATGAATGGGATAGTCCTTGACATGGCAAAGTGATGCAGACAACAGATACAGCTATAAAGGTTGCTGAGAAGGACACCTGGATCCATGGCTCGCATTGAAAAAGGTCAGAGAGAGATCGAGCGTAAAGGGGACTTATTCTCAGATTCAAGTGCTGATATAAAGACTGTGATATAAGACTATGAGAACTCTTCAATCAAGATGGAGATTATTGCTCACAATAGACTATGATAAAGACTGATAACAAAGGAACCATAATTTTTCTTAGCGGCGTGATGGAAACAATCATGTTTATTGCAACATTGAGACTTATTTTTATTTTGGAGAGAGGGCGAGCAAGGGTTCATGGTCTGGTATGACTACACATCCAGTAGTGTGGATGATGGGGTTATTCTAATAAGCCCTTTCCTTCCTCTTTTCTAATCAGGGAAAATGATCGGTATCAGAAGTCTGATTTATCATCTATTGAAAAGTGCATTTGCATTTACTGTACTAAACCAGAAGAAAGATGTATACTATGGTGTATGGATATTATTCAAAAGAGTATCCAATTCTACAAAAATATTCATTGATGGGTAAAGTATTAAATGATACTAATTGTTGAATTTGTGCCAGAACCATTCTTGAGTTGAAATATACTGAAAATACTAAGATAACTAAGATAAAACCATGTTAGAATTATGTAATTAAAAGTTATAAAGAAGAAAAGAGGTTACTGATAACTATAACAAAACCACTAATAATTATGTTATTTTCATATGTAAGTGAACGCATTCCATTTTGTTTTAATAAGAAAGTATATGAAATGAAGCAGACTACACTTCAGATCTGAATAACTACAGGAATGTTTACTAGTCCAATACAAGTAGAAAATGTTGAGTCATAATATTGTAATAAGATCTTTACTGTGTACAAACCTTAAATTCCTTGCTATAATGAACAATGTAAGGAAGAATTTAAAAGGACTAAATGCTTATTATGTACAATGTATTTTTTACAATGAGGCATTTGATTATACAGTGCTAGGGATTAGTTCCAATATTGAGTGTTCCAAATAGTGATACAGATCATATATTTCAGACATATTAGGAATGTTAGTTACTCTAAACCATGAAATTTGGGTTTGATGTTATTTTCTTGTTACCAGATGATCTTTATTACCTATGAGGAAAGTATGCTTACAAATTATTGCCAATTAATTCAGAAAATATTTCCTTTTTAGGCAAACTGATACTACTGTATTATGTTATAACTCATAATAATTTGTGATAAGTTCTTTTGCAGGATGCCAGACGTTTTATAAGAGATATTGATCCAGTGAATAAAAATACATTTCTCTGATTGATACTTCAGTGAGACATCATGTTGGAAACACCTTTGCTAAAATCCTTACGTATGATAATTGGGGATATTTGAATAATCAACATGAAATTATTGAACTGGACAAATTTATTGACAATGATACTGGACTTTATATGATAAGACATTCATATATGTTGGACATTTATCCGGAATGAACTATTACTACAACACAGCCATAATTGATTGCTTAATTATACAGACTGGAGGACATTATCAAACTTTTATACAAATCTTGAAATTCACTGTTGAAGTTATTTGACCAATAATACTACAGATGAAGAAACCCTTATTATCAATTACATAAATGAGGCTTATATTATAAAATAAGAATTTCTATGAATACATTATGATAAAGACTCTAAAGTGATTTATAATGATCATAATTAGATACTAGTTTTGATTTTCAGATTTAGAAATGTTTTTTTACATATTTTATGTACAAAGTTTATTCTTGAAATCTTAATCCTGATTTTTTTGTAGTTGGCCTATGCTGTATTCAGATGGCTACTTAAAAAAAATGAAAACATATAAGAAATGGAGATGAGATATAGCACATGTAATTAATGTGCTTATCTAAGGGTGGAGCTGTCGAAGACTAATTTACATAATTCCATATTTACATATGCTTTATGCTGTATAATGAAGCAGTACATGAGATTTAATAGGGCATTGGTACTTCCATTTTGTTTCTCTGTCCAAACTCAGATTTAAATGGAAATGAGTGTGTGTCTTTAAGGCTGCTCCCCAGGGAAACTGTTTATCTAACAAAGGGTACAAAAGCATGCCCATATATGAGTCCTTGTGCTGAGGAAACTATTCAGACTAAATATGGGATGCAGCACACCATGAGTATCACTCAAAAGAAATTCAGTTTCGAGTCTGATTGCTAAGGAAGAGTTAGCAAGAACAAGCTTTGTCTATCTGATAATGTTAGTGAGAGTATAAGGGGCGTATTATTTGAATATTGTAATAATGTATAAATATTGTGAGACAATGTCAATCGTGCTTGACTACGGCATTAACCCTGGGAGAATATGTCCCAGTTAAAAGGGCTTGATCTAATTAATTATTAATTGGGGCTACTAGATTTACGTACACAACGTCCTGCGAGGGCAGAAGTACTTTTTACAGAATTGAACACCACATCACAAATACATGAGGATGGCCAAAAATTTTGCGATAATTTCCTACAATTAGAGAAATTAATTAATAAGGAGATAAAACTTTGGTGGGACAAACAAACATTGTCATGGTACAAACAGAACAGAGTAGTCCCCAAAGGATTGAGGATTAAGAAAACACCTGCACACAATGCGGAGAACACCCTATTTATGACCAAATGGAATGAAATACTACTAGAGTGTTCCATGAATCTAATTCAACTAATCATTGATACACACGAAACAGAACTAGATACGATTGCAAGTGACATCAACCACCGCTATACAGATTTAGAACAATACAGAGGAGATGAAGAATTCAAAGCATTACAAAGTTTAGCGGCCACTAGATTGAAAAAGAATGAAGAAGACATCATAGCCATCAAAAAATCCAAGATAATTAGGGACAGACTACCGCAATTAAAAAAGAAACATAAGAATCACCACAACAAAACGATATTATCACCCATGAAAAGGATAGAGAGGAACAACAACATAAGGGAAACCAAAGAATATGTAAAACAACACAATAGAACCCCCATATATAAAAGATTGAAATTGACCTATCAAGAGTACATGAGGAAACTACATGCACAAAAGGCAATAACACAGAATGACAGAGGATCAACCCTCATTATAAATTTAACACAAAGGGAGGAAGAACAAGAAGTAGATTTAGATTGCAGCACACATACATCATTTTCTACATACAGCTTGGAAGAAGATTATCGATACGAAACATTAGCATGCCAATCAATAGGGACAGCCATAAATAACACAAAAGAACAAGCAGATGGTATCAATATAGAGAACACACAATGGGGAGAGATTTTTTTAGAACAGGAAGCAGGTTACCAGCCCTGCGAACAAAGCAACACACAAAAAAGAAAGCTGGACACTTCAGAAGGGGGGTTAGAGGAGGAAGAAGACTCATTGAAGGAATCAAAAAGACAGAAACACATATCAATAACAGTGGAATCATCAATTTAAGTAACATCATATTAAGTAATACCCAAGAAACACTTCTGAATAAAGGACTCAAATTCGCTCCCACAGCCAAGATAGACAATTTTCAAGTCTATCTTGATACACACAAATTTATAAGAAAACTAACCTTAGCTAAATACTATCACAGCCAACCCGATATAAGAAACATGGAAGAACAAAGGTTCAAGCACACAGACTTAAAACCTAAATCACACTTTTACCCTCAACATTTAAAAGGCCACCAAATAGACACCTTTGAAAAATTAGTCACAAGAGACATAGACCAAATAGGTGACACCAACAATAGAAGGAGAATGAACATCACTAAAGCAGAAAGACAAGCACTCAAAGAGCTGACTGAGAACAAAAAATTACCATTAAACCAGCAGATAAAGGAGGGAGTATTGTGTTACTCAACACTAGAGATTACAATACAGAATCTTTTAGGATTCTAAGAGACAACACAACCTACGAACAATTAACACAAGACCCAACAATATGTTATCACACTACTTTGACTGAATTATTACAAGAAGGATTAGACAAGGGCATATTATCCAAAAAAGAGCATGAATATCTCAATAACAAACATCCAGTCACTCCTGTATTCTATTACTTACCGAAAGTACATAAAAATAAAGAGAAACCACCAGGACGCCCGATCATTTCAGGCATAGACTCCATATCTTCCAATCTATCAAGATACATAGATACTTTCCTACAGCCCCTTGTTACAGAACAACAGTCACATCTCAAAGACACAACAGATATACTGAGGACGCTTAAAGGTATCAAATGGGAAGAGAATTACTGGTTATGCACTAGCGATGTTACTTCATTGTACACCATAATTAATCATGAACAAGGGATAGAATCCACGCGACACTATCTAACCAAAGATGACACAATGCAATCAGAACAGGTTGAATTTCTTTTACAAGCTATCAGGTACATTTTGAAACATAATTATTTTTGGTTCGAGGGACAGTATTTCCGTCAGATCACAGGTACCGCGATGGGGACTAGATTTGCGCAGAGCTACGCAAATTTATTCGTGAGCCTATGGGAGGAGGAAAACATTTGGTCAGGCTATGAGTTCGGCGCAAATCTAGTCCTCTGGAAAAGATTTATAGACGATATCCTATTCATATGGAAAGGGGACGAGGCAGCACTAGAAGAATTTCTACAACACATAAACAATAACGATCGTCATTTGATATTTACTACAGAATACAGTAAGGTCAGTGTCAATTTTTTAGACATCACAATATACATAGAAAATAATGAAATACATACAAAAACATTCAACAAACCTGTTGATGTCAATAGTTTCATTCAATCAGATAGTGGGCACCACAGAAACTGGTTAGCCAACATACCGTTAGGGCAATTTACCCGAATAAGACGGAATTGCTCACAATTGGAACAATATCAGAATCAAGGTCAAGAGTTGAAGGAGAAATTCTTAGAGAAAAAATACAATCCAGATATAGTAGATTCAGCATTCCATCAAGTAGAAGGGATAGAAAGAGACACACTACTCACATATTCACGGAAAAAGGGAGAGAAAACAAACCCTTACAAAACAGCTTTCATAACCCAATACAACCAGGACACAAACAAACTGAAACACATCCTGGGGAAACATTGGCACATATTACTCGAAGATGAAATACTAGCAGACATACTACCAGATCGTCCAAAGATAATATACAAGAAAGCGAAAGACTTGAAGCAAAAACTAGTGAGGAACCATAACAAGATAAACACACCAATACAAACCACCTTATACCAAACCAAATTAAAAGCAGGCTTCTACCAATGTGGAAACTGCCAATATTGTAAAAATGGGCACCTAACCACAAAACGAATAGAGAAATTCCAATCGAATCAAACTAAAGCGATACATGGAATTAAACAACATATCACTTGTAACAGCACCGGAGTGATATACATGGCAGAATGCCCCTGCGGCCTACAATACATAGGACGCACCACTAGGAAACTGAGTGTAAGAATGGGAGAACACATCAGGAATGTGAAAAGAGGTATAGACACTCACAATTTGTCACTACATTTCAGAGAGACACACAATAGGGATCCCAAAGGACTGAAGTTTTTAGGGATATGTACCATCACAAAAAATTGGAGAGGTGGGGATTTTGAAAAAATTTTGAATAGAGAAGAACTCAAATGGATATTTATCATGAAAACACTCACACCACTTGGATTAAATGTAGACAATGAGATCAAAGCAGTGATTGTTAAAGAATAGGTAGATTACATATGTCATATAACTTTTCTTTCCCATAACCAAGATGGCCGTCGAGTATCACTATTCCGATAGATATGAGATCCAAACAGGAATAGATCTAGCGGAATATGCAGCACACAATAAGCAGAATACACAGTAACTTGTCTATCTTGTTTCTCCCTTCATCAAGATGGCTGCCGAGCAACACAATCCCCCTTTTTTCTTTTATATATAAGATATCTAAGGGATCACCACTAACCAGGTTCCCTTAACAAAGATGGCCACTGGATATAAGAGACATAAGGAAGTACATACACCACAACCAAGATGGCGCCCATCAGGATTTCCCTATATATAGGGACACCACACACAAGATGGCGCACAACTTCACTCCTTGAGAAAGGCCCGGAAGGCTGATATGCGTCGGAGTTTCATATCCACAGACCCCTTATCTAACATAGAGACCGCCAGACACCTAATAAGGAATCCGAAGTCTCCTCGCGACGGAGCAAGTGGAGCCACTGATACCCCTGCTGAGCCTGGGTGCCGTAAGATCACGCGACACGTGACACCCGGAAGTCTCACAGGGCACAGTGTGTACTGCACGACACCGGTGCGGAACATCGGAGACCAGGAGGACACAGCGGAAGAGATCAAGTACACCTGGAGGTGTACAACAAGGACGTAGAGGGTAAGTAAGTGCACCTGGGGGACACGGGACGCCGCCCCACCAGACACTGCTTACATACCTCGCGTAGAGAACTTAATACTTTTGAAGCCAGACTCACCCCTTTTTTTGCGCAAACAGCACGTACCACACTGCATGTTATATACTGAAACACTGCAATTATCTAAGTAATCACCCTAAGTTTGGGACAGTCAGACCAGTTAGTGGTAACCACCAACGTTACAGACATTCATCCACAAACTGTATCCTTAATATATATATACCTATGGACATATATCCATTGTTTTAACAAAGGAGCAGTGTGACTCCTAATAAATTGTCTCATACAGACAGATTGTCAACCTCTCTTCCTTGGGAACACTCACTAAACATCCCTTCATTCGAGCGCAGTACCCTCCTTCATTTACCATAATTAATTATTTAATTAATTAATAAAATGACAAATTCTTAAGTATACTGGATTGGAGAATATTACTTATTATGGAACAACACCTGGTTAAAGGTAACATAAACATGACTGAGCTGGAACTTTGCAAGATGCTGCATTTTTTTATTTATATATATATATATATATATATATATATATAGATATATATATACATAGAATTTTTTTTTTTTGTGCTTGGGAGTGTCTTGCAAGTTTTTTTGGGTTCAAAAATGAAAACAGACTTTAAACAAAAAAAAGTATAAAGATGAATAGGTAATAATTTTTGTAAAAAAACACACATTTATCCTCTGTCACAGTTACTTCACTGTTACATGATTTTATTTTCCAATAAAGCAATACTTCAACATGGAAATAATAAGACTGAACATTGTTAGATTTATCAATATAAACGTTAAAAAACACACATATATATATCTATTTCTGCTGCATTCAAATTTGCAAAGCATTCCAAAAGTGCAGTAATAACATTATAAACATACTGTTTTACTTTTCCTTTTTGTCTGCTGGACCTAATCTACCTCTACAGTAACTATGGCTTTATGCACACCACTATGTGTGCGTAGACAGCGCCGGGGTGGAGTGGTAGGTGATGGACTAAGTGAAGTTGTATACACTACTAATAGTGGATGTTGATGTTGCCTTTATTAGGCCCCTCTGCCGTACTAACTCTCTGTGAAGGTTTATAAGTGGCTCAGTCTGCACCCAAATAGCTTGAGTGAGGTCAAGCAGCCTTAAATCAATATTGTTAGCCATTCTAATTTGTGTACTCTCCACCACACTGTTAGCACTCAATATTTTTTTAATATATGATTAATGGAATCCATTTGTTGTATTTGTCTCTCCATAAAGAAGACCTGCTTAGTTCTAAAGCTATCAATGGACAAAGCTATTTCCTCTACAGAAGGGGGTTGTTGAGGTGTAGGTGTAGGCACGGAATCGGTATGAATACCTCATCTAGACGCCGGGCATTTCACCATCACTGGGATATGACAGTCGGGAAGCCGGCAGTCAGTATAATGTCAGCCGGCTTCCCAATTGCATCCCGTAGGCACTGGTGAAGTGTGGTTTAGTTGCTGGTTGTTGTTTGTAACCACTTATGTATTTTCATCCACAGCCATGCCAGGATCTACTGTGACTAAGACGATTTTGTGATCATCATCTTCTTCCTGATGATGGATTTGGTGGATGTGGACATGATGGACCTAAAAAAGGTAAGGATTATTAATTATATTTAAGTAATGGTGGGGGGGCAAGACAGTTTTAATGCTTCTGCATGGTATACAGATTGCAGCCACATGAATTTAATCTAAAGTTATGTGTATTTAAATGTAAGGATAACGTCCTCTTAAAGCATGTTTGCTTTTGGTGTATTTCATCATCAAATGTTCATGCACTTACTAATTTGCTGTTTTCCCTACATTTATATTTTATCACATACCTGCAGCATGTTCTTCCACATGTGGACGAGCCCTTTTTGCCATCGAATTCTTCCTCCCTGGAGCATCTGCAGAACAATTCCAGACATTATTATTTGCCCCATTACATGTGTTTTACAATTATTTGTAGCAGTGGACAAATAAAAAAAAACAGTGCAAATAATCAAAATGACTGTGGTTTTAAGCTATCAGTGCAGTGACCCTTTCTATGCTAGCTTAACTCCAACAAAATATTAGTGTTGAGTTGTATTCTTTTTTTACTTGATAACATTGGGGCTTATGTATCAAAGCTGAGAGAGAAAAAATTGTGAGAGATAAAGTGCTAACCAATCAGCTTCCAATTTACATTTTGCTGGCTGTGTTTACAAAATTATATTTAGGAGCTGATTGCCATTTTCCCCTTTAACACATGTTTGATGTCATTGAAATGGTTTTAACATTGCAAAAGTCACATCTGCAGCTACTGACAGCATTAACAGTTTCTGTGATGCCAACCCACATTTGTTTCTTTCTGGCCAGGGGGGTACAGTGTGCGCATTCACCCAGGAGACGTGTGAACACTGGTACCATGGCATGTACAGTACCAGTGCAGAATTTTCATCATAGGTAAAGTGCATATTGTACACACAGCACGTCCTCCCAGCCAATGGATCAGCAGACTCAGCCTTCTCCTCTTCATCCTCCCCCTCATCTCCATTTTTCTCCTTCACCTGTGTGTCATCATCCTCCTCCTGCGCTTTCTGGTCAGACAAACATTCCTCCTCATGATGACTGTGATTCTGCCTGACAATCATCTTAGGATCCTCCTCCTAAAGCATTTGCTGAACTCCCCTAGCTATCCTGTTTGTCATGCTGCATAACTGTCACTGCAGACCACACCTCTCCTCTCATTGATTCAGCTACTCACTTCCTATCATAGCACAAAATGGTGGCTCAGGGGTTTATATAGTGTGTGTGATGCCTAAGTCATGGGACTAGGCACTGCCAATGGGGGTTTCTCTTTGTGTTAGTATGCTGGCTGAAATGAAAACCACATTCCTGTTGGACTAAAATTTGCGCCTTTCCAGGGAGTTTTATTGCGAGACGTTGCATGTGAACAGCGTATGGGGCTGAGATATCGCAACCTATTACATATGTGAAATGAGAGTGATATTCTCAATAAAATGTGATTAGGAGCAAAAACAATATGTGCAATAAACTCACACCCTATTACATTTGGCCCCTGGTATATACATATTTTGATGAGTGCAACCTATCCATTTATGATAGTTTATTATTTATCTCACTGCCAACAGACTTTTCTCTCACATTCCTCCCATTATTTTTAAACACAACCAGAGAGGCTGTTTTAAGGCCACTTGCTATGTGATGCGAGTTCTGTGTAATCGTGTGTAGTCACCAATGCATTTCAGCGGGTTCCGGACTATAGACAAACAGTAATTAGTTAGACAATGTCTAGATAGACACTAGATGTTAGACATTTAATAGTTACACAAGGATAAAAGTTCAACACAGACAAAAGTCATACACACTAAAGTTAGACATGTAAAAAGTTTAACAGGTACAAATGATCGACAGGGTCTAAAGTTCGACATAAAAAAGATTGACGCAAAAATGGTTGACACATTTCTTTGTTGTTTTTTAGGGTTAGGGTTAGACACTTACCTGCACGGTTAGGGTTAGGCACTTACCTGCACGGTTAGGGTTAGGCACTTACCCAGACAGTTTGGGTTATTAAACAGGAGGGAGGGTTAGAGTTAGGCACCAAGGGGAGGGTTAGGGTTAGTTTGAAGATTAGGGCTAAAAAACCAAAACAAATAATTGTCTACCATTTTTGTGTTGACCATTTTCATGTCAAACTTTTGACCCTGTCGACCTTTTGTACCTGTCAAACTTTTTACATGTCTAACTTTAATGTATCTGACTTTTGTTTGTGTGTAACTTTATTCCCTGTGTAACTATTGACTGTCTAACATCTGGTGTCTATCTAGACATTGTCTAACTAATTACTGTATATCTCTTATACCACACCCCATTTCAGCCATAAGGCCTTTATCAAGATCACAATGGAGAAAAAAAAGACTACACCAAATCTCATGAGACTGCAGAAGCAGAGCAGACACAAAGAAATGTGTCCTTGACAAATTACCCTGCAAGCCTGGTTGCACCTATAGTGCCACAAGAGCTGCAAGAGACTACACAGCAAGGGTAGACACTGCATGTGCCCCAGCTACAAATCCAGCAAGCCTGACAACCACAGCAGGTTTCCTTGCAAAGAACGTTCTGGTAAGTGGATTACACACTAGGCAGGATGCTGCCTACTGTCTGTCTCCACTATCTTGAACTATCTAAATAGCCCCAGAAAGGTAACTGTATTCATTCAATTGTAGTACATTTGACCTTTGTATACTGCAAATACCATAGCCCAGAGAGCATGTTATCACTAAAGGATGATTAATGCTTAAGCTGTATCAAGAGTGTTCCTAAAAAGTAACCCCAATATGCATATGAAAGGGTAGTCCCTAAAAGACACAACCTGAATTTTAGCAATGTGACTAATGAAAGCTGTTATAATTGCAATAAAACAGCTCCCAGTACATCTAGTGAATATTTGCAAATATTTACATACATACCAATACATTTTCTACATCCCCTAGACTCATAAGTTCACACAATATAACTCCTGTGCTCTCACTTCCCTTCCTACCACCCCACCCCCATTACTATGCTGTCTCCCCTCATTCTATTTCATAAACTACCAGAAAGGCTGTACACTTTTCATTATACAGCTGTGCCACCCTAAAATATCACCGCCCCCATTTGCGAGTGTGGTTACACCAATTACCAAATAAAGTTTTCTATGGTGACTCTTGTTACTAGTATGTCAATGTTTACATGAGATGTTAAGAAACTCTCCAAATTTCTTTAAGATCTGTAAAATGTCACAGACCTTGATATATCAAAAATCACTTCAGCCATGACAAAATTCTATATAGCAGGAAGGAATAGATGAGGTAACATTATAACTTTTTAAAACCCTCATAATGTATTCACATCTACATCTATCTATTTGTTAGTAATGAGATATTATATTGTTTGAATTCCTTTCTGCTATGTACCCCTATTGATATATGTGTTTTAACTTTTCCTCACTTTAGACAGATTTAAGCATGCTCTGGCCAGTCATAACACCTAAAATCTCGAACAGAACACTGGAAAACTTGAAACACAGATTTGTGTACAGTAATCAAGACTGTTCATCATTTTGTCCTTTGTGTTTAGAGAAAATTATCTGCATAAGACTATCTTGGTATGTCATGTATATAGAGGCCCATTTCCAGCCACCATAACTCCAGTGTTCTAATGGTACATTGTGTTTACTAAGCACGTTGAAGACTAATGGATGATTAGAAACCCTTGTGCAATTATGTTAGCACAGCTGAAAACAGGTTTGCTAATTAGAGAAGCTATAAAACTGGCCTTACTTTGAGCTAGTTAAGTATCTGAAGCATCACATTTGTGGGTTCGATTATACTCTCCAAATGGCAAGAAAAAGAGAACTTTCATGTGAAACTCGACAGTCTATTCTTGTTCTAAGAAATGAAGGCTATTCCATGAGGGCAATTGGCAAGAAACTAAACATTTCCTACAGTGTGTACTACTCCCATCAGAGAACAGCACAAACAGGCTCTAACCAAAGTAGAAAGAAGTGGGGGGCCCCGGTGCAAATACAATAGAGTCTCTAGTTCGAGAAATAGAAGCCTCACAAGTCCTCAACTGGCAGCTTCATTAAATGGTACCCACAAAATGCCAGTGTCAACATCTACAGTGAAGAGGCGACTCCGGGATTCTGGTCTTCTAGGCAGATTGGCAAAGAAAAAGCCATATCTGAGACTGTCCAATAAAAGGAAAAGATTGGAAAAAAGTGTTTTGGACAGATGAATTGAAGTTTGAGGTGTTTGAATCCCACAGAAGAACATTTGTAAGATGCAGAACCAGTGAAAATATGCTGGAAGAGTGCCTGACGCCATCTGTCAAGCATTGTTTAGGTGATGTGATGGTCTGGGGCTGCTTTGGTGCTGGTAAAGTGGGAGATTTGTACATGGTAAAAGGGATTTTGAATAAGGAAGGCTATCACTCCATTTTGCAATGCCATGCCTTACCCTGTGGACAGCGCGTGATTGGAGCCAATTTCCTCCTCCTCCAACAGGACAATGACCCAAAGCACACCTCCAAATTAGGGGTGAGCGGATTCGGTTCTACTCGGTTCCATTCGGTTTTAAATACCGAATCTTATTGGCTATCCAAAACTCGTGACAGCTGATAACCAATAAGATTCGTTTTTTAAATCCGAATGGAACCGAGTAGAACCGAACCCGCTCACCCCTACTCCAAATTATGCAAGAACTATTTAGGGAAGAAGCAGGCAGCTGGTATTCTGTCAGTAATGGAGTGGCCAGTGCAGTCACCAGATCTCAACCCCATTGAGCTGTTGTGGGAGCAGCTTGACCGTATGCCCATCAAGCCAATCCAACTTGTGGGAGGTGTTTCAGGAAGCATGAGGTGAAATTTCTTCTGATTACTTCAACAAATTAACAGTTAGAAAGCCAAAGGACTGCAATGCTGTAATTTCTGCAAAAGGAGCAATCTTCGACAAAAGCAAAGTTTGAGGTACAAAATGATTATTTCATCTAAAAATCATTATTTCTAACCTTGCCAATGTCTTGACTATTTGGTCTATTCAATTTGCAACTCATTTTATAAATAAAAGTCAGTTTTCATGTAAAACACAAAATTGACTGGGTGACCCCATACTTTTGAATATATATATATGTGTGTGTATGTATATATATATATTATATATATACAGCCCTGGTTCTCCTGTAACTGACTTGCATCAATCATTAGCTGGCTCTGGTGCCCTCATCAGGGGTCATTATAGACCTCCACAGTGTACTGTATAGCAATCCAAAACATGAGGTGGCACTGAGAGGCTTGAAAATACTAAACTATTTTTAATTTATATATATATATATATATATATATATATATATATATATAGCATGCAGAGGTTCGACACTCAGACAAAATATGCAAAATAGCATGGTGCCATCCTAAAAAGTAATATAAAGTCCAATGCTCTGCCTATGAAAGGTGTAAGAACCCCCTGGGGTAGAACAAACAGAGGAGGCACTCCCTTGAGAAATGAAAAATAATTATAATATACTTATAACATGTTGAATTGTGGTACAGAAATTCGTCAGACGAATTTCTGTACCACAATTCAACATGTTATAAGTATATTATAATTATTTTTCATTTCTCAAGGGAGTGCCTCCTCTGTTTGTTCTACCCCTAGGGGTTCTTACACCTTTCATAGGCAGAGAATTGGACTGTATATATATATATATATATATATATATATATGTATATTTTGTTATAGGATCACTGGTAAAGTGGTCAGTGGTGGATACATTTGTCCTTGGTTTTTGACCTATGTGTTCTAGAAACCACCAGGTTGAGTGTAGGCTTTTTGTAAAGCCGGTTTGGGACCTGGGGGTGTGGATGTGAGGAGAGGGAGGGCTCCATCCACAGGCCACTCCAGGTTTTGGTCTTTTGGCCTGTTAGCCTGCTCATTAGAGTCTGCACCTGGAGCTTGCTGATATAGGCTGTGTGTGATTATAAGCTAGTGTCTCATATCTGGGAGAGCAAGCAGACTGGCTGGCTCAGAGACACTTGGTGAAAACTAACTAAGTTTTGTGCATACGCTTGAGTTGATGGTGGAGGCAGTAGGCCCCACTATTTCTTTAGAGAGGGAACCTCTTGTCTAGTTAGCGCCCAGACGGGCTAGAGTTTAGTTTTATGTTTTGTTTTCATTTTACGTTGCACAATAAAGACTGGTGCTGACCAGCTAGTACGAGACCCCAGACTGGTGTACTATTTTTCCGGCTGCTGTGCGTGAAGAGGGAATCTATCTACCCCAGGAGAAGGACCCCTAATCCAGACATGTTAAAATAGTTGGAGAATGCGGGCAAGCACACACTGAAGTTGCAGTGAGAGGAAAATTTTCATTTAAAATTTAGAGGGACAGAGACCAATAGGTCAGTGTGGTTGAAAAATTGGGTCCTTTGAAGTCCATAGAGGTGGCATCTGCAGATGCTTAGAGAAGCCAAGTTCTGCTTCCAACCTACACCCCAGGACAAAATGGAGGACATTGTTAAAGCCTTGTTCCAAGCTATGGCAGCTCAGCAAGAAGCTACCAAGGCTCAGCAGGAAACTAACAAAATCCAGCAGGAATCGACCAGGGTGCAACTATTGGCCTTGGAGACTGCCCAGAGGCAACAACGGGTCACAATTGAGGAAAATCACCAGGCCTTAGTGGAAAACTGCCAGGCTTTAGCTGAAAACAGCCAGGCTATTAAGGAAGTGGAACAGCACCAGGTTGCCCAGCCTGGAGATGTAATTCTGGTCCTCCCACCACCACTCACTCCATATGTGCCAGTCACTTCCTACAAATGATGACTTCAGGCGATGATGTGGAGGCATATCTCACCGCATTTGAGAGAACAGCCAAAAGGGAGAGTTGGCCCAAGGAACAGTGGGCAAGTCTGGTGGCACCCTTCCTGTCTGGAGAACTGCAAAAGGCCTATTATGATCTGTGCCTGGCTGATGCAAAGGACTATGTAAAATTAAAATGGGAGATCCTAACTCACTTGGGGGTCACCACCTTTGTTTGTGCCCTAGTCCACCGCTGGGAGTTCCACATGGACAGACCTCCATGTTCGCAGATGCACAACCTCGTCCATCTATCCACCAAGTGGCTGCAGCCCAAGGTGTTGACAGGACCACAAATCATCGAATGAGTCATGATGGAACAGTATCTGCGATCCCTACCTGCACCCTTGCACAAGTGGGTGAGCCATGCCAACCCTAAGTCCGCCAACCAGTTAGTCAAACTGATGAAAAGGTATGTGGTGGCTGAGGAGCTGATGAGTCTGCCCCTTAGAGCACCAATGGCGCACTGGTGAACTCCCATCAACTATGGTAAGACTTCCTGGGGAAAAGGGTGCTGGGCAGTGGAATGTGATTAAGACTGAGGGTGGGGAACCTTAAGACAGGCCTGCCAGGCCAGGAAGGTTCCTACTTCGCAAAAGACTATACAATAATGTGACTCAATGTTTTTGATGTAGTGGCTTCGGCCATATAGCAGCTAATTGTTCACTTACCTCTGAGCCCATGCAATGTGATACTGCTTCTGTCAACCACAGGGGATCTTTCTTTGCCCAGCCAGCCTTTACTGCTGACCGGCAGGCTGAGACAGATAAACACCTGTGTGTACTCACTGTGGAAGGCAACCGAGTAGAGGCTCTGTTAGACTCTGGTAGCCTGGTTACACTTTTTAGAAGCGAGCTGGTGAACCCTTTGAAGCATAAGGGAAAAACTGTTGGTGTGACATGCATACATGGAGATACTCTGTATTATATTACTGCCGAAGTGAACATCGAGATGCCATGTGGTTCCGCGGTAGTCTCTGTGGGTTTGGTACCGGGCTTAATGTATGATGTGATATTGGGAATAGACTTTGCTCACTTCTGGAAGTTGTGGGAAGGCCGGTTTTGCACAGTGGAAAATCACCCTGCCTCATCTGAAAGGGTGACTGATCTAGTGGCAGAGTTAGAGTTGTTCCCATTTTCTAGCATGATTGGCGAACTAGAGAATGCTGAGCATGATGGTGGCTTGCCAAGTGTTGTAGAGCCCATTGATCATCTGCCGGATTTAGAGGACAGAAGAGAGGTCTTTGCCATAGAGAAGTTAAATGACCCTACTCTGGTGAAAGCAAGGGAGAATGTCAAGGTGGTCAACGGTAAACCCGTAGATCCCAATAGTCCCTTGACGAATCCTCACCTGGTAATATGTCAGGATCTGTTGTATCATATGACTAAGAAAGGGGAGGAGATTGTTGAACAATTAATAGTCCCCAAAGCTTACAGGAGAACGGTGTTAGATCTGGCCCATGGGCATATAATGGCAGGCCACCTAGGGCTAGAAAAAACCACTGAGCAGATTGTGCAGAGGTTTTTCTGGCCTGGTGTCCATAAAGACATGTCTGATTTTTGCACCTCCTGCCCTAAATGCCAGTATCATGCTCCCAGACCACATTTCTAAAGTCCTCTAGTCCCACTACCAATTATAGAGGTACCATTTGAAAGAATAGCTATGGACTTGGTGGGACCCTTGTTGAAGTCTGCCTGGGGACATCAATATATTCTGGTAATTCAGGACTACGCTACCAGATACCCAGAAGCGATACCGCTATGCAATACGTCAACCAAGTGCATTGCTAGAGAGCTGGTCCATGTTTTTAGCAGGTTGGTAATACTTAAGGAGATACTAACTGACCAGGGTACCCCATTCATGTCAAAAGTTATGAAGGAGTTGTGCCGCATGTTTAAGATTAACCAGTTAAGGACCTCGGTTTATCACCCACAAACCGATGGTTTGGTCGAGAAGTTTAACAAGACCTTAAAACATATGTTAATGAAAGTAGTCGACAAAGATGGTAAAGATTGGGATTATTTGTTACCTTATCTGCTGTTGGCCATAAGAGAGGTTCCCCAATCCTCCACCGGGTTTTTACATTTCGACTTGTTATATGGGAGACATCCAAGAGGGTTACTAGACATTGCCAAGCAGACATGGGAAGGGCAGTCCAGTCCTTATAAAACAGTGATTGATCATGTTTCCCAGATGCAAGAGAGAATTTCGGCTGTAGTGCCAATAGTTAAGGAGCACTTGGAACAGGCCCAACTAGCACAGCAGAGGGTATATAACCGCAATGCACGGTTAAGAAACTATGCTCCTGGGGACAGAGTGTTGATGTTGGTTCCCATGGTAGAAAATAAACTGTTGGCTAAGTGGCAGGGGCCCTTTGAGATCTTAGAAAAAGTGGGACAGGTCAACTATAAAGTTTACCAGCTGGGGAAAAGAAAACCAGAACAGATATATCATGTGAACCTGATAAAACCCTGGAAGGATAGAGCAGCACTGTCAGCCGTCCAAGCCCCTCCAGTAAAACCAGGTCCCGTGGTACCCAAAGTGACAGTTGCAAAAACCCTGTCGGCCAGTCAACAGCAGGAGGTCAAGGAATTTTTGATCAGAAATAGGGTACTGTTTTCTGACCTGCCAGGAAAAACCATGGTCATCAAACATGACATAGTCACTGACCCAGGGGTTAAAGTTAACTTAAAGCACTATAGGTTGCCCGAAGCCCAAAAAGAGTCTGTGTCAAGGGAAATTAAAAAAAATGTTAGAATTGGGGGTAATTGAAGAATCACATAGTGAGTGGTCCAGTCCCATTGTGTTGATTTCAAAGCCCGATGGGAGTGTGCATTTTTGTAATGACTTCCGAAAGCTGAACAGTGTTTAAAAATGTGATGCCTACCCAATGCCAAGGGTGGATGAACTAATTGAAAGGCTGGGGACAGCAAGGTATTTAACCACTCTGGACCTAACCAAAGGGTATTGGCAAGTGCCATTAACTGAAAACGCCAAAGAAAAAACAGCTTTTTCTGTGCCAGAAGGGTTGTTTCATTACAAGATGTTACCCTTTGGGCTACATGGGGTGCCTGTTACCTTCCAAAGAATGATGGATAGGATTCTAAGACCCCATAGATGATATGCTGCAGATTATCTGGATGATGTGGTCATACATAGTCCTGATTGTCAGTCTCACTTCCCCAGAGTAGAAGCAGTCTTAGACTCCATCTTTAAGGCAGGTTTGACAGCTACAACCCCTCAATAAGAAGAGGTAGGAGCCTTCTTAAGGATCACTGGATACTATAGGAGGTTCATACCAAGTTTTGACACCATTGCGGTCCCACTTACTGACCTAACCAAGGGCAAACAAAAAATCATGGTGGAATGGGGTCCTGAAGCGGAGAAAGCTTTCCAAGAATTAAAAATAGCCTTATCTACCCAACCTGTTCTGGTGACCTCTGATTTTGACAAAGAGTTTGTGGTACAAACCGATGCGTCCAGTGTAGGCATCGGAGCCGTTCTGTCCCAAAGCAGAGAGGGTGAGGAACACCCTATTTTTACTTAAGCTGGAAATTGAATATACATTAGAGACACTATGCCACAGTGGAGAATGAAGCTTTGGCCATAAAATGGGTGTTAGAAACTCTCAAGTACTATTTGGTGGGAAGAAAGTTCAAACTGATTACTGACCATGCCCCTTTGAAATGGATGTCCGAAAACAAGGACAGAAACGCAAGACTAATGAGATAATTCTTGGCGCTACAAACCTTTAAATTTTCAGTAGTACACAAACCAGGAAGCCAGCTGGCCAATGCAGATGCATTGTCACGTGTTCATTGCTTGGGGGCTTCAGTTGTTCTGCCCCACAGGTCAAAACAAAGGGAGGGAATATGTGAAAGGATCACAGGTAAAGTGGTCAGTGGTAGATACATTTGTCCTAGGTTTTTGACCTATGTGTTATAAAAAACCCCAGGAGAAAAGTCTGCAGTGTAGCAGATTTGAGTGTCGACTTTTTGAAATGCCGGTTTGGGACCTGGGGGTGTGGATGTGAGGAGAGGGAGGGCTCCATCCACAGGCAACTCCAGGTTTTGGCCTTTTTGGCCTGTTAGCCTGCTCATTAGGGTCTGCAGCTGGAGCTGGCATATATAGGCTGTGTGTGATTGTAAGCTAGTGTCTCATACCTGGGAGAGCAAGCAGATTGGCTGGCTCAGAGACACTTGGTGGAAACTACCTGTAAGTTTTGTGCATACGCTTGTGTTGATGGTGGAGGCAGTAGGCCCCACTATTTCTTTAGAGAGGGAACCTCTTGTCTAGTTAGCGCCCAGACGGGCTAGAGTTTAGTTTTATGTTTTGTTTTCATTTTACGTTGCACAATAAAGACTGGTGCTGACCAGCTAGTACGAGACCCCAGACTGGTGTACTATTTTTCCGGCTGCTGTGCGTGAAGAGGGAATCTATCTACCCCAGGAGAAGGACCCCTAATCCAGACATGTTAAAATAGTTGGAGAATGCGGGCAAGCACACACTGAAGTTGCAGTGAGAGGAAAATTTTCATTTAAAATTTAGAGGGACAGAGACCAATAGGTCAGTGTGGTTGAAAAATTGGGTCCTTTGAAGTCCATAGAGGTGGCATCTGCAGATGCTTAGAGAAGCCAAGTTCTGCTTCCAACCTACACCCCAGGACAAAATGGAGGACATTGTTAAAGCCTTGTTCCAAGCTATGGCAGCTCAGCAAGAAGCTACCAAGGCTCAGCAGGAAACTAACAAAATCCAGCAGGAATCGACCAGGGTGCAACTATTGGCCTTGGAGACTGCCCAGAGGCAACAACGGGTCACAATTGAGGAAAATCACCAGGCCTTAGTGGAAAACTGCCAGGCTTTAGCTGAAAACAGCCAGGCTATTAAGGAAGTGGAACAGCACCAGGTTGCCCAGCCTGGAGATGTAATTCTGGTCCTCCCACCACCACTCACTCCATATGTGCCAGTCACTTCCTACAAATGATGACTTCAGGCGATGATGTGGAGGCATATCTCACCGCATTTGAGAGAACAGCCAAAAGGGAGAGTTGGCCCAAGGAACAGTGGGCAAGTCTGGTGGCACCCTTCCTGTCTGGAGAACTGCAAAAGGCCTATTATGATCTGTGCCTGGCTGATGCAAAGGACTATGTAAAATTAAAATGGGAGATCCTAACTCACTTGGGGGTCACCACCTTTGTTTGTGCCCTAGTCCACCGCTGGGAGTTCCACATGGACAGACCTCCATGTTCGCAGATGCACAACCTCGTCCATCTATCCACCAAGTGGCTGCAGCCCAAGGTGTTGACAGGACCACAAATCATCGAATGAGTCATGATGGAACAGTATCTGCGATCCCTACCTGCACCCTTGCACAAGTGGGTGAGCCATGCCAACCCTAAGTCCGCCAACCAGTTAGTCAAACTGATGAAAAGGTATGTGGTGGCTGAGGAGCTGATGAGTCTGCCCCTTAGAGCACCAATGGCGCACTGGTGAACTCCCATCAACTATGGTAAGACTTCCTGGGGAAAAGGGTGCTGGGCAGTGGAATGTGATTAAGACTGAGGGTGGGGAACCTTAAGACAGGCCTGCCAGGCCAGGAAGGTTCCTACTTCGCAAAAGACTATACAATAATGTGACTCAATGTTTTTGATGTAGTGGCTTCGGCCATATAGCAGCTAATTGTTCACTTACCTCTGAGCCCATGCAATGTGATACTGCTTCTGTCAACCACAGGGGATCTTTCTTTGCCCAGCCAGCCTTTACTGCTGACCGGCAGGCTGAGACAGATAAACACCTGTGTGTACTCACTGTGGAAGGCAACCGAGTAGAGGCTCTGTTAGACTCTGGTAGCCTGGTTACACTTTTTAGAAGCGAGCTGGTGAACCCTTTGAAGCATAAGGGAAAAACTGTTGGTGTGACATGCATACATGGAGATACTCTGTATTATATTACTGCCGAAGTGAACATCGAGATGCCATGTGGTTCCGCGGTAGTCTCTGTGGGTTTGGTACCGGGCTTAATGTATGATGTGATATTGGGAATAGACTTTGCTCACTTCTGGAAGTTGTGGGAAGGCCGGTTTTGCACAGTGGAAAATCACCCTGCCTCATCTGAAAGGGTGACTGATCTAGTGGCAGAGTTAGAGTTGTTCCCATTTTCTAGCATGATTGGCGAACTAGAGAATGCTGAGCATGATGGTGGCTTGCCAAGTGTTGTAGAGCCCATTGATCATCTGCCGGATTTAGAGGACAGAAGAGAGGTCTTTGCCATAGAGAAGTTAAATGACCCTACTCTGGTGAAAGCAAGGGAGAATGTCAAGGTGGTCAACGGTAAACCCGTAGATCCCAATAGTCCCTTGACGAATCCTCACCTGGTAATATGTCAGGATCTGTTGTATCATATGACTAAGAAAGGGGAGGAGATTGTTGAACAATTAATAGTCCCCAAAGCTTACAGGAGAACGGTGTTAGATCTGGCCCATGGGCATATAATGGCAGGCCACCTAGGGCTAGAAAAAACCACTGAGCAGATTGTGCAGAGGTTTTTCTGGCCTGGTGTCCATAAAGACATGTCTGATTTTTGCACCTCCTGCCCTAAATGCCAGTATCATGCTCCCAGACCACATTTCTAAAGTCCTCTAGTCCCACTACCAATTATAGAGGTACCATTTGAAAGAATAGCTATGGACTTGGTGGGACCCTTGTTGAAGTCTGCCTGGGGACATCAATATATTCTGGTAATTCAGGACTACGCTACCAGATACCCAGAAGCGATACCGCTATGCAATACGTCAACCAAGTGCATTGCTAGAGAGCTGGTCCATGTTTTTAGCAGGTTGGTAATACTTAAGGAGATACTAACTGACCAGGGTACCCCATTCATGTCAAAAGTTATGAAGGAGTTGTGCCGCATGTTTAAGATTAACCAGTTAAGGACCTCGGTTTATCACCCACAAACCGATGGTTTGGTCGAGAAGTTTAACAAGACCTTAAAACATATGTTAATGAAAGTAGTCGACAAAGATGGTAAAGATTGGGATTATTTGTTACCTTATCTGCTGTTGGCCATAAGAGAGGTTCCCCAATCCTCCACCGGGTTTTTACATTTCGACTTGTTATATGGGAGACATCCAAGAGGGTTACTAGACATTGCCAAGCAGACATGGGAAGGGCAGTCCAGTCCTTATAAAACAGTGATTGATCATGTTTCCCAGATGCAAGAGAGAATTTCGGCTGTAGTGCCAATAGTTAAGGAGCACTTGGAACAGGCCCAACTAGCACAGCAGAGGGTATATAACCGCAATGCACGGTTAAGAAACTATGCTCCTGGGGACAGAGTGTTGATGTTGGTTCCCATGGTAGAAAATAAACTGTTGGCTAAGTGGCAGGGGCCCTTTGAGATCTTAGAAAAAGTGGGACAGGTCAACTATAAAGTTTACCAGCTGGGGAAAAGAAAACCAGAACAGATATATCATGTGAACCTGATAAAACCCTGGAAGGATAGAGCAGCACTGTCAGCCGTCCAAGCCCCTCCAGTAAAACCAGGTCCCGTGGTACCCAAAGTGACCGTTGCAAAAACCCTGTCGGCCAGTCAACAGCAGGAGGTCAAGGAATTTTTGATCAGAAATAGGGTACTGTTTTCTGACCTGCCAGGAAAAACCATGGTCATCAAACATGACATAGTCACTGACCCAGGGGTTAAAGTTAACTTAAAGCACTATAGGTTGCCCGAAGCCCAAAAAGAGTCTGTGTCAAGGGAAATTAAAAAAAATGTTAGAATTGGGGGTAATTGAAGAATCACATAGTGAGTGGTCCAGTCCCATTGTGTTGATTTCAAAGCCCGATGGGAGTGTGCATTTTTGTAATGACTTCCGAAAGCTGAACAGTGTTTAAAAATGTGATGCCTACCCAATGCCAAGGGTGGATGAACTAATTGAAAGGCTGGGGACAGCAAGGTATTTAACCACTCTGGACCTAACCAAAGGGTATTGGCAAGTGCCATTAACTGAAAACGCCAAAGAAAAAACAGCTTTTTCTGTGCCAGAAGGGTTGTTTCATTACAAGATGTTACCCTTTGGGCTACATGGGGTGCCTGTTACCTTCCAAAGAATGATGGATAGGATTCTAAGACCCCATAGATGATATGCTGCAGATTATCTGGATGATGTGGTCATACATAGTCCTGATTGTCAGTCTCACTTCCCCAGAGTAGAAGCAGTCTTAGACTCCATCTTTAAGGCAGGTTTGACAGCTACAACCCCTCAATAAGAAGAGGTAGGAGCCTTCTTAAGGATCACTGGATACTATAGGAGGTTCATACCAAGTTTTGACACCATTGCGGTCCCACTTACTGACCTAACCAAGGGCAAACAAAAAATCATGGTGGAATGGGGTCCTGAAGCGGAGAAAGCTTTCCAAGAATTAAAAATAGCCTTATCTACCCAACCTGTTCTGGTGACCTCTGATTTTGACAAAGAGTTTGTGGTACAAACCGATGCGTCCAGTGTAGGCATCGGAGCCGTTCTGTCCCAAAGCAGAGAGGGTGAGGAACACCCTATTTTTACTTAAGCTGGAAATTGAATATACATTAGAGACACTATGCCACAGTGGAGAATGAAGCTTTGGCCATAAAATGGGTGTTAGAAACTCTCAAGTACTATTTGGTGGGAAGAAAGTTCAAACTGATTACTGACCATGCCCCTTTGAAATGGATGTCCGAAAACAAGGACAGAAACGCAAGACTAATGAGATAATTCTTGGCGCTACAAACCTTTAAATTTTCAGTAGTACACAAACCAGGAAGCCAGCTGGCCAATGCAGATGCATTGTCACGTGTTCATTGCTTGGGGGCTTCAGTTGTTCTGCCCCACAGGTCAAAACAAAGGGAGGGAATATGTGAAAGGATCACAGGTAAAGTGGTCAGTGGTAGATACATTTGTCCTAGGTTTTTGACCTATGTGTTATAAAAAACCCCAGGAGAAAAGTCTGCAGTGTAGCAGATTTGAGTGTCGACTTTTTGAAATGCCGGTTTGGGACCTGGGGGTGTGGATGTGAGGAGAGGGAGGGCTCCATCCACAGGCAACTCCAGGTTTTGGCCTTTTTGGCCTGTTAGCCTGCTCATTAGGGTCTGCAGCTGGAGCTGGCATATATAGGCTGTGTGTGATTGTAAGCTAGTGTCTCATACCTGGGAGAGCAAGCAGATTGGCTGGCTCAGAGACACTTGGTGGAAACTACCTGTAAGTTTTGTGCATACGCTTGTGTTGATGGTGGAGGCAGTAGGCCCCATTATTTCTTTAGAGAGGGAACCTCTTGTCTAGTTAGTGCCCAGATGGGCTAGTGTTTACTTTTATGTTTTGTTTTCATTTTACGTTGCACAATAAAGACTGGTGCTGACCAGCTAGTACTAACCCCAGACTTGTGTACTATTTTCTGGCTGCTATGCATGAAGAGGGAGTCCATCTGTCCCAGGAGAGGGACCCCTAATCTGTTCGTGTTACAATATATATACTGTATATACAGATGTGCCCAGCTAGTTTGTTGCTCCATATGCCATGTAGCATGCCATGCATCTCACGCCACGCACTACACCATGAGTCACGCCACACAGAAAGTTTCATAATGGAATGTGGCGTAGCACTGAAAAAAAAGTCATAACATGTAATACAACTTTTTGTCTACCAGGTGTCACTTTTCCTAAACTACACAGCGCATGCATCTGATTTCCAATGAATTTTCTATATCACCGCCCGATGGTAGGCTGACAGAAGCAGTGATTCTATACAATATACTCTAGTACAGCATTTTCCTCATGGAATCAGGGCTGTAGAAAAATGTCTAATAAAGTTTTAAATCATTAAGTGTGTGAGTCCTGTACTTCTATATAAAAATATTTCACAGGCATGCACAGCACTGTATTACACACTGACTGTGTGTTTGAAGCTGCTCACTTGCATCAATGTTGACACTGTCCCAGACTAGTGATTTCATGACTTTAGTAGTGGTCTCTGTTTAAAAGAGGGATCTCTATATTACAAACTGAGTGTCAATTTTAAGGTGCACACTTGCCGTGCTTTCGGCGCTTTGGTGGCTTTCAGCTCCGGGGGGTTACAATGGGATCTCTGGCACATGCCCAGTGGAGCCGCTCCATATGTCAGTCACGCTATATATATATATATATATATATATATATATTTACTGTACCCAGTGGTGAGGTTACCATGATGATGTTTAGTATTCTGGCGAGGTTAGGCAAACTGGAATGCAAACTGGAAGTACCGCGGTGAGCACTTCTGGTGGTGGGGATTATTGTTTTTTTGATGTATGAGACTTCAGCAATTTGTATCCTTCTGTGGCAGTAATTTAATAGGTACACGCAATGATTTGCTCATGTTGCTAAGTTTAAGGTTAAGGTAGTAAACCAGTTTATTCTGGTAACTATATGAGCCTGATTGATGACATCACTTCAGGTGAGGTGTATGTGGATAATTGGTTGATAAACCTGGCAGTTATATAAGGGGGTATTTGTCACTAGGCTGATTTTTCAGTTCCTGTTGGTAAGTTGACTTGTCTTGAGGAAGGTCTCACAGCAGACCGAAACGTCACTCTTCATGGATTGATGTGAATAAAAACCGTTCTTCATTTATTAAAAACCTGGTGAGTGCACTCTTTTCTATATATTTTTTAATTATCTTTGTGGAGCACCCCAGTTGACGCAAATTCATCAGCATAAATGTCATGAATACCATGTATCACACAGACACAGCAAGGATCTCCTTCACGATGGAGCAGGAATGTGCCAGGCCACTACCCTACCGGTTCTATCTCAAGGACTTCATCGCAGGGCTGGCCAAGCACCACAAAGTTCACATTAATATACCAACAAAAAAACAATCCAATATCTTTGTCACACTGATCCTTCATTAGTGCACTGTGCTTAGCTATTACCAAATTACTCTTATACATGATACAGTACATAGTAACAAATTTTACTTAATAGTTAACAATAGCTGCATCACTTCTTAAGTACATAGTAATACATTTTGCAATATACCATACTTATTATAATTAAAACATTATTAGAATTAATAAGTAATATTTATGTAAAACATATTGCATACATAATGCATAAAAGCGGAAAACAATATCTTCATGTGAGGTTGACATATATCAGTACACAGTTATATAAAACACAACATATCAGAAATTAAAAACTTCTAGAGCACCTGCATGCATTCCCATCTATATGTAAGTTACTTAAAGGGATACACACCTATTCAAGAGAGAGAGATTGAGGGAGAAATATATATATATATATATATATATATATAGAGACTAAAATTATAAAAAATATGTATAATATATATGGATTAAAAATTACAAATGATCAATCTATTATATGGGGAGATCTCAATCCCCTCATTTAGTCCCTGTAGATATAAAATGTTCAATGTAATAATCCAGAATGTTTATTGGTAAAAATAGAAAAGGAAAACAATTATTATCTTCATGTGAGGTTGACATACATCAGTTATAAAGTTGTATAAAACACAACATATCAAAAATAAAAACTTCTAAAATGCCTGCATGCATCCCCACATAGTAGACCTATATTTAAGTTACTTTACGGGATTCAAACCTACTCAAGAGAGAGATTGAGGAAGAAATATATACAGACTAAATAATATAATAATATGTATAGACTAAAAATAACAAATGATCATTCTAAAAATGGGGTGATCTCAAACCCCTCATTTAGTCCCTGTGGATATAAATTATTTGAGGTACTGATCCAGAATGTTTCCCGTTTAGATAAAAGAGTCAATCTATCACCTCCTCTCATACATGTTCCAAACCTATAAACTTTAATGTATTTGAATTACTTGCATGACAATCTTTAAAATGACAGGGCACACTGTGAATCTACACTAAATTCTTAATATTTCGATTATGTTCTAATATTCAGATTTTTAATATTCTCTTAGTTTTTCCTATATATATTTTCCCACAGCCACATTCTAGCATATACACAACATAAATTGTGTTGCAATTGATTAAACCCTTGATCTTATATTCTTTTTTCGGGTCTTGCCCATCTCTAAACTTTTTTGTTCCTTTCAAACCATAAGGGCATACTTTACAGTTCCCACAAGTGTAGAAACCTTCAATCCTAGTAGACAGTAAAGCCTTATGAGCAGGGGATAGAACCGGATCCATTTTAATAATGTGCCAATGTTTATTCATTATCCACCTAAGTTCCTAACTATGGTCATTATATTGAGTAACAAAGGGACATTTAATTTTCTCCATTTCTTCTCTGAGGTTCTTTTTGGTCTCTATAATGGAACAAGTCCTTTCTATCTAAATTATTTGCTCTATCTATAGCAGCTTCAATTAAAGGCATAGGATACATAAATCTGGCACTGTTCTTCAAATTTCTCCATAGTTCTACAATTGCGCCGCAATCTCACCAACTGTGAAAATGGCACATTTTTCTTCCATTTACTAAAATGACAGCTCCTATAGTCAGTGGCATAACTTCATCCTAGGTGCCCGGAGGCAAGATAAATGTTGGTACCCCCCAAATTAAAATGTACCACCCCCCAGCCCCTATGCCAGCCCCAGCTGCTGCCTCCCTATGCAGTTCCCCAAGTAGAGGTCCTCCTATGCAGTGCCGCCTAAGTAGTGCCCCCCAGTAATGGTCCCCCTGTGCAGTACCTCCAGTAGTGGTCCCCCTTTGCAGTGCCCCAGTAGTAAGGGCCCGTGTAGTGCCCCCAGTAGTAAGCCCCCTGTAGTAAGACCCCAGTAGTAAACTTCCTGTAGTGCCCCCAGTAGAAAGCCCCCAGTAATGCCCCCTGTAGAAAGCCCCCTGCAATGCCCCCTGTAGTAAGCCCCCTGTAGTAAGCCCCCGTAATGCACCCTGTAGTGCTCCCTGTAATGCCCCCTGTATTAAGCCCACAGTAATGCCCCTGTAGTGAGCCCCCAGTAATGCCCCCTGTAGTGAGCCCCAAGTAATTCCCCCTGTAGTAAGCCCCCGTAATGCACCCTGTAGTGCTCCCTGTAATGCCCCCTGTAGTAAGCCACCAGTAATGCCACCTGTAGGTTGCCGGGCGCCCGCTGGTAACACACTCAGCTGGTGCCCAGCAAATAAGGGATACGACGGCATCCCCTGTATTGATGCTGCTGAAGGTGAAGCACCGATCAGCGGTGCTCCCTAGCAGTGCCCGGAATGGCCCGGGGGAAAATGGAGCCAGGTGCCCCCTTAAGGCAAATGACTCCATTGTCTCTGGGAGTTCCACCACTGCCTATAGTCCAAATAACTATTGCTGTCTATTTCTTTAAAAAATTTACAGGTATCTATCTCTTTACGGGTTTCGCCGCCATCCTTAGCACTTAATACTAGGTCCAGAAATTCAATCTCCATATCCTGAAAGTTATAAGTAAAGCCTAAGTTATATTCATTACTATTAAGTAGGGGTGAGCGGGTTCGGTTTTACTCGGATTTACTCGGATCTTTAAACGGCATTTTATTGGCTATCGCCTATCATGTGTTTTGGATAGCCAATATAATAAATCCGAATTTGCGGTAAAGTGGCGATAAGAACCGAGTAAATCCGAGTAAAACCGAGCCTGCACATCCCTACTATTAAGATATTCTCTGAACTCTATAAACATCTCCTCTGTTTAATAAATTAATAAATCATCTATAGAGTATATTATTTATACAGAACAATATTCTTCAATAAAGGATTATTCTTATTATAGATTAATTCTTTTTCTCAGTCGCCCATATAAATATTCTCAAAACTCGGTGTTCAAATACTGCCTATTGCATTTCCATGTTTCTGCATAAAAATTCTCCCAAAAAGGTAAAATAATTATGCTGTAAAACATACATTAAACATTCCACCAGAAAATCAGTTCTCAACGATTCCATATCTGGATCACTGTTTAGTACTTTCCTAACACAGTCAATACCTTTTTCATGTGGGACGGACATATATAGGGACTGAACATCTGCCTTCCCCCATTTAAATAAATTTCAAAGCAAAATTCTCAGCATTAGATACATTTTTTACATTATGTTTGTGTGTGTCATTTATTTTGTCATAGTAAATTACAACTAATTTTTAAAACAAATCTAAGTGGGAACCCTGTGACTATTGGATAATGGGTAGATCAGTTTTAAACCTGAAAAAGTTCCCATCTTCACTGCTTCCCAATTCTTTAGAGGGGCTGTGAATTTATTATCGGTAAAAATAAAATGTATCTTTAGAGTCATATTTCGAATATATAAATTTAAATCCATGTATAAATTTAATTTGTTAACCCCTGCGATGGGTGCAAAATAAAAAGACCCTTTGTCAATAGGCTCTGCTCTGCATCTATAAGGGTTTGAAAGATTGAAAATTCCCTTCCTATTATGAACTTCTGATTTTAATTCAGAGTTCTCTTTTTAAAATGTGGTATTCTTTCCCCCTCTTTTACCTCATCTTTTTCTTACTGCCATTGGGGACAAATTCTCTGATACCCAGTTTGGTTGTAAAAAACTTGATCTGTGGCATCTTTCTAAAAAACTTGAAGGAAATTCTTTCCTTTTCAAGGAATCTAGTGCCAAAAATCTATTTCTTTGTACTGGGGAGAAACATTCTGTGTTGTTCATACCTCTCCATGCTTTATCTCTTGGTACTTTTTGCCATCTTTGAGGTTATCGCCTTTCTAGTGGACCCTTGTCTCTAAAATCTCTCACTTCCTCATTCATTGATTTATCTCTCCATTGTAGAACTATCCTATGTTTTTCATGAATTGGTTGATTATTGCTTATTTCTCTGCGCACTTTGGGCCAATCTCTTCCATGCCCCATCATATAGTCCGGCTTATCTCTCTTAAATTTCTTTGTTTTATTTTCTATAATCCCTCTTTCAATTTTAGTAACTTTATTCTCTACATTTTCAGAAAACTCCTTATATTCCTTAGTATTTTTGTGTTGTTCTAATTTCACCTCAACCTCTCTTTCTTTATATCCTTTAACACCTTTTTATTTTCAAAAACAATAAGCCACATTAAATCAAGGGAACATTCATCTAAAATCCTGTTCCACTCTTTTAAAAAATTTTCAAAATTTTCAAATATCCAAATGTAGGATTTTTAATTATTCTGAATCCTCTGGGTACTCTACCACATTTAATATAATTTTCCAAACCTACAATATCCACCAGGTTCTAATCTCTTTCACACAGAGACATTCTGCTTTCACATAAAGATCTTCTGGTGTGGAGGCATAATTAGACTCTGTCTCTGTCTCAAAAGTGCACAGAGAAATATGCAATAATCAAACAATCCAAGACTGGCTTTTTTCTTACAAGCAAAGGCTATTGGGACAATTGTTCCTGGATTTCATTTTAAAAAGGACTGTTTAGCACACAAACCTTTATATATATATATATATATATATATATATATATATATATGGTAACTTTACAAGCTTGTCCTGCCTGCAGCTCCTGTGTACCACTGCCTTCTAGTAGTCTAGCCCAGGAGTGCCATCACAGCAGCCCAGCACACGCTACTGTGTGCTGGGCTGCACTGGGAGACTGCTCTTGGCTGCTAAGCAGCAGCCACAGCAGTCTCCTATGCCTGTGGGGGGAGCAATCACACTGATCACTCCCCCCACTGGCTATACACCAGGCTGCAGGGGCTCACAGCGCCCCCCAGAGTGCAGTTGTAATAACAAGTTTTTGTTTTCCCCCCTAAGGGTGCATGTGATTAGGCTATGCCCCCTTAACCAGGCCGGGCGTCGCTCTTGGTGTCTTGGACTAGCCAGCCTGGCTGCTGTGTTGTAGGCCTATCACTCAAACCAACTGTAAGTACAATTATGTCTCCCTCACTGCTGTCATATACTGCCTCCACAGTCACACACTGTCTCTCATTCTCCCACTATCTTGCCCTGTCACCCACTGCCTCTACCCTGCATTACTACCTCTCTATACCCCTCTCTCTTCTGTCACCCACTGCCTCTCCAAGGCATGACCCACTCCCTATTGACCTCTGATTCTCTCCATCACCTTCTATCTCTCCCTATCATCCATTGCCTCATCCTCTGCTGCTCTATTGCATCACTATCTCCACATCACCATCTCTCTCCTGTCACCCTCTCACTGTCACCCACTGTCTCTTCCCATCATCATCTACATCATCTAATCCTTCACCCTGGTGTCACCCACTACCTCCCTCTGTCACCTATACCCTACATCACCCACTGCCTTTCTTTGTCACCCATTTCCTGGCATCACTCTCTGCCTACCCTTGTCACCCATTCCCTGGCATCATCCTCTGCCTCTCATTGTCAACCTCTCTTTTCATCCCTATCACCCACTGCCTCTCTGTCTCCCATTATCTCTCCCTGTCACCTACTACCTCACCATCTGCCACTCCCCTGCATCTCTATCTCCATATCACCCTCTCTCTCCTGTCACCCTCTCCCTGTAACCAACTGCCTCTCCCCATCATCCTCTGATTCACCCATTACTTCACCCTGGTGTCACCCACTTACTTCTCCTGTCACCTATTCCCTAGCACCACAAACTGCCTCCCCTTGTCATCCATTACCTGGTGTCACCCTCTGCCTCTCACTGTCAACTTCTCTTTTCATCCCTGTCAATCACTGCCTCTCCATCTCCCACTAGCTCTCCCTGTCACCCACTGCCTTGCACTCTGTCTCTGCCCTGCATCACTGTCTCACTATCAACCTCTCACTCCTGTCACCCTTGCCCTGTCACCCACTGCCTCTCCCCATCATCCTCTACATCACTCACAAAATTAACCCTGCTGTCACCCATTCCTTGGCATCACCCTCTCACCATCAACCTCTCTTTTTATCCCTGTCACCCACTGCCTCTCCGTCACCCACTATCTCTCCCCATCACACACTGACTCACACTCTCTCTCCACTGCATCGATATCTCACAATCACCTTCTCACTCATGTCACCTTCTGTCTCTCCAAAGGCATCACCCTCTCTCATGAGGAGATGGGTTGCCAGTCTGATGGCGGGAACGGAGCAATGAAGAGCTCCTGAAGAAAGAAGAAGCTGGAAGTCCTAGTGGGCATTGGCCATGAACAAAAGCACTGACACAGGCTGCCGCCCACTAGGTGTAGACTCCAAAGCACTGGTGGGTTGGTGCCCACAAGTCGAAGATGCCAAAGCCCTGGCAGATTGGCACCTGCCAGGCAAAGATACCAAAGCCCTGACAGGTTGGCGCCCACCAGGCGATGACGCCGAAGTCTTGGGGTGGTGAAGATGCCAAAGCCTTGGCCGGTTGGTGCTCGACAGACAAAGACACCAAAAGTCCTAGTGGGTGGCAGACATGAAAAAAAGCTGCCACAGTCTGCCATGCACTAGGTGAAGATGCCAAAGACCTGGCACATTGGCAGCCACCAGGTGAAGATGCCAAAGCCGTGGCAGGTTAATGCCTGCCAAGAAAAAATGCCCAAAGTCCTTGAGCGTGGCAGCTCCTAAAAAGAGCTGACACAGGGTGCCACCCACTAGGTGAAGACGATGAAGCCCTGGTGGGTTGGTGCTGCCAGGCAAAGATGCCGAAGCCCTGGCAGGTTGGCACCTGCCAGGCAAAGATACCAAAGCCCTGACAGGTTGGCGCCCACCAGGCGATGACGCCGAAGTCTTGGGGTGGTGAAGATGCCAAAGCCTTGGCCGGTTGGTGCTCGACAGACAAAGACACCAAAAGTCCTAGTGGGTGGCAGACATGAAAAAAAGCTGCCACAGTCTGCCATGCACTAGGTGAAGATGCCAAAGACCTGGCACATTGGCAGCCACCAGGTGAAGATGCCAAAGCCGTGGCAGGTTAATGCCTGCCAAGAAAAAATGCCCAAAGTCCTTGAGCGTGGCAGCTCCTAAAAAGAGCTGACACAGGGTGCCACCCACTAGGTGAAGACGATGAAGCCCTGGTGGGTTGGTGCTGCCAGGCAAAGATGCCGAAGCCCTGGCAGGTTGGTGCCCGCCAAGTGAAGATGCCGGAAGTCCTAATGGACGGTAGCTATGTAAAAGAGCTGAAACAGACTGCTGCCCACCAGGTGAAGATGCCGAAGCCCTGGTGGGTTGGTGCCCACCATGTAAAGATGCTGAAGCCCTGGCGGGTTGGGACCTGCCAGGCAAAGACACCGAAGTCCTGGGGTGGAAGGGGCAATGAAAAAGAGCTTAAAGGCCGCCGCCCCCCAGGTGAAGGTGCAGATATAATACATTTTATTTAAAAAATCGGTGTCAGATTATTTAAATTTTTCTTTTACAGGTGTACTACAGGTACAAGTGGCCCCAAAATTCCCCCCTTGCTGGTACTTGTTGTTTTCAAATTACCAGAATGCCGGGGGTGGCTTGCTGGGACCTATAGTTCACCCGAAAAAGAAAACATTTCTGGGAAAGCCCCGGGCTATCAGCCTAGGTCTTGGGTGCCCTGGAGATGGTGACCCATTTATTGGGGGATTTCCAACTCCCCAGGGATACTTAGCCTGATATGACTAGTAGCCAGAGCTAATGCTTTGGCCGGGGGGCCCAGTGAAAGGGCTTCCCTGGATGTGGCATTGGCCCCCCCACTAGAAAAAGTCTGGTGCTGGTACTGGACAATACAGGGAGGCCCTAGTAATTTTTCTCCCTGTATTTCCAGAACCAGGACCAGATCAGAGCCCAATGCTGGTTGTGCAATGTACGGGGGATCCCTATGTTGTTTGTCTCACATATTTTGGCTTCCAGGGCTTGTTCTGACTAGTCCAGTGCTGGTTGCACTGAAAATGGGGGACCCCTATTTTGTTTCTCCCCTAAATATTGGCAACCAGATCTGCTTCTGATTAGCCCGGTGCTGGTTGTGTGAAATACAGGGGATCCCTATGTCATTTTTCCCCTGTATTTTCACAACTAGGACCAGCAGTTAAGAGCCAAGGGCTATTAGTGTAAAGTGGTCCACTTCTCCTAAAGCACAATCAACGCAGCACTCACTGTCCCAGGGGTGCCGGTGATAGTCCCAGGCTATCAGCTGTGGCCTGGGGTGCCCTGGAGAGGTGTACCCCCTTATTGCGGTGGGTCCCCATCTCCCCAGGGGTCCCTGGCCTGGGCTGACTAGGGGTCAGGGCTGATGCTGCAGCTGGGGGGCCTGGTGAAAGGGCTCCCCTGGCTGTGACATCAGCCCCTATTAGAAAAAGTCCAGTGCTGGTTCTGGAAAATACAGGGGAACCCTACTCATTTTCCCCCTGTATTTCCAGAACCAGGACTGGATTAGAGCCCAGTTCTGCTTGCTCAACATATGGGGGACCCCTACATCACTTGTCCTCCATATGTTGGCAACCAGGGCTGGTTCTGACTAGCATGGTGCTGGTTGTGCTTAAGTCCAGGGAACCCCTAAATCATTTGTCCCCTGTATTTAAGCACACCCAGCACTGGGTCACTAAAAGCCTGGGACTGGTTGCTCTTTGGAAGGGGGCACCCCATTCTTTTTTTTAACACAGGTTTTTTTATTTTTTTAATTCAGCAGCAGAGATGGGTCTCTATGATCCCATCAATGGTCTGTATGACACAGGTGCATGTAACATGGATCTGGTTCATGCATGTACCTGTGTCATTGAAATACACAGCAGCTCAGATGGGTCTCACAGAACCATCCATTCTTCTGTGTCAATGATACAGATGCATTGGCAGCAGGTAAATATGTGTGAATAGGATAGGTGTATGTAATAAAGTTGTACTTGTCACAGAGTGTGTGTTGTGGTTTTTTAATTATTTATTTTACAGTGGGGGTATGGGTGCCGGCTGCCTGCTGCCTGCTGGCACTTGTAGTTCCACAAGTGCCAAAGGGCAGGCATGCTGGCACCTGTAGTTCCACTGTAAAATACAATAGTTTACTGCTATTTAACAATTTATTACTCCTGTATCCACAGTCCAGGGGTGCGGGAAGAGCCCCAGGCTTCAGATCAAGCCTGGGATTTCTGGATTTGGGGGATTCCTTCTTGGGGAAGACTCCTCCTCCCCTGAGATCCCTTGCTTGGCTTGACCAGCTTGGGGTTAGAATGCTTTGGCTATGGAGACCAAGTGAAAGGGTCTCCTGGCTGTGGCATTACACTCTAGTCGGTTTGGGTCCGGTGCTGGTTTTAGATATAGGGGGAACCTTATGCATTTTTCCCCCTATAATATAAACTAGGACTGGTTCCTAAATTATGGTGGAACCTTACACATTTTATTCCCCATAATTTCAGGAACCAGTACTAGCTGACCAGTCTGGGGCTGGATATGCTTTTTTGGGGGGGTGACCCCACATAACTTTTTTTTAAATGTAAACCTTAAAATACACTTTTCAGTATTAAACATACAAAAATCACACTGATTTGTGTATGTTTGATGGAAACTCGCAGATCAGGAGGTGGTACATTGTAAACTTCTATTGACTCCCCAATTTGGCAGTAAAATTGGCCAAATATAGCAAAACAAATAAAGGTAAATCCCCGCTTTAGGCTGAATTAATGAAAAGTACTTCCAATATGAGCCAATGGTGAATTAATTTCTAGTAATAAAAATTGATGAATTTGCGGCATTAAATCATCTGATTTCAACCCCAAAAGATGAAAAATAAACCAAGTTTAATGATAGTAAATTCCCGGTTTTCAAAAAAAGTTATATTTTCACCTAAGAATGCAAATCTGGACAAACACAATTGTTAGTAAATTTACCCCTGAGAGTTTAGTGGCAGGATTTCATTATGGAAAACCCACCACTGAGCAATTATTTGCTGAGAGAGGTGAGCCTTCCGCCTCTCAGCCAATGAGCAGTTCTCACCATTGACTTCAATGGTGAGAATTGCGCGTGCCCATTTAAATAAATGGTGCCTCAGTGACATTTTGAAATTTAAAGATGGCCAAAACGAGCCAATCATGGCTTGTGACATCATCGCCTTGCCCCCTCAGCTGGTTTATATAAAGCCAGCATGAGGCACTGTCAGGCCAGTCCATCAGTGGGGACGCAGCAGTGAAGAGCTGCTGAAGAGAAAAGACAACAGTGAAGTCCTGGATGGGTAGAGCCTTCCAGGTGAAGCCGTCATGGAAGCCCTGGGGCAGGCGGCAGCCATGTTAAAGAGCTTAAAGGCTGCTGTCTCCCAGGAGAAGGTGCAGAACAATAAAATATTAAAACAAATGCTGTCTGTTGTTGTTGTTTTTAATATTTATTTTAAAGGGGTACTATAGTTACCAGTGGGCCATTAATGCCCTGCTTGCTGGTACTTAAGGTTCTCCAAGTACCAGCATGCAGGTAGGCTTGCTGGATCCTGTAATTCTACTGCAAAATACATTATACTTCTATTTTTTACACTGCATTATGCTGTCAACCTGGCACCCACTGCCCCATGGGTGTTGGGGATAGCTCCAGGTTATCAGCCTCAGCCTGGGGTGCCCTGGAGAGGGCGATCCCTTTATTGGGAGGTCCCCAGGGTTTCTCAGCCTTGGCTGACTAGTGGTCAGGGTTAATGCTTTGGATGGGGGGCCTGGTGAAAGGGCTCCCCTGGTTGTGGCATTAGCTCCCCACTAGTAAAAGTCTGCTGCTGGTTCTGGAAAATACAGGGGAACTCTACTCATTTTTCCCCTGTATTTCTAGGACTGGCTCAGGGCCCAGTGCTGATTACACTGAATATGGGGGACCACTACATCGTGTGTCCCCTGTATTTTCATAACCAGGACTGGCAGTGAAATCCTTGGGCTGGTTGTGATAATTTTTATTTTACACAAATTGAAATATTAACACAGATGCATAGATGGATCTCACTGATTCATCCATGTATCTGTGTCTTATTTTCTTAGATGCATGCCCAGCACCAGTGAGCACCTCTGTCACATGCTGACGTCCCTTTGCCCTGCACCACTGCTGCCACTGGTCCGCACCCCACTGCTGCCGCTGTCACACAATCCTGCCACCTGTTTCTGCAGCTGTCTCACCCTGTGCATCCCCAAAACATCTCCTGCATGCCGGCCTTCCTCCACCTGAACAAATGTACCATTTTGTTGTTCTTCTCACCTGCAGGTAGCCTGGTTTGCTCCTCCAAGCCCTGATAGTTACTACATTTTAAAAAAGCAATGAAATTCCATAGACAAAAAAACCTTACAGTTTCACATGTCCCGTTAATGCTTATTAGACATGATCTGAAATTTCACAAAACCTATTGAATTTCTGTCACTCAAGCTTCAAAAAGCAATGAAAGTATGAACATTAAGGCTGATTCCTCAATGGACGTGTTCATTGCATAATACAGATATGGTATGCCATGACACTATAAGGTTAACTGCAGATTTAGCACTCTCACAGAGTGAGATTGCTCTTACTCACAAAATGGTGGTGCTGCTAATTCACAGAATTTTGTGCTCATTGGAATACACACATGTAGTCTATGCAACTGATGTCTGAGCAGAAGATATAGCTGTGCAGATGGGATAAGAGTGGTGTAGATGGGGGGGAGGAGACAGAGCGGTGTGGTAGGGTGAGACAGAAAGGCCTGTAGAGGAGGGAAGAGTAAGTAGTACAGAGGGGGGGTAGGCTAAGTGATGCAGATGGGTGACAAACGGTGGTGCAGATAGGGTGGAGGAACAAAGTGATGCAGATGGGTGGAAAACAGTGCTACGGATGGGTAAACAGAGTGGCACAGTTTGGGGGGACAGCAATATGGCTGGGGTGTAGAGAGTGGCATGAACATGGGAAGACAGAGCATTGCAAATTGGTAAAGACAGATAGGTGTGGATGAGGGAATACAGACTAGTACAAATGGGAGAACACACAACAGTAGGGATTGGGAAGACAGATTGGTGTGGATGGGGAGGAAGACAGAGTGGTGCAAGTGGGGGGAAGAGACAGAGTTGCATGGTTCGAGGGGACAGAGTGGTGTGGATGGAGGAAGAAAGAGTGCCACAGAGGAGAGGATGACAGAGCTGCATGGCTTGGGGGAAGACAGTGCTGCAGAAGGAAACAGAGTGGCACAGATGCAGGGCGGTGTGGATGGGGAAAGACAGATTGGTGTATATGAGGGAATACAGACTAGCACAAATGGGAGAACACACAACAGTAGGGATTGGGATAGACAGATTGGTGTGGATGTGGAGTAAGACAGAGTGGTGTGGGTAGGGGGAGACAGAGTTGCATGGTTGGGGGGACAGAGTGCAACAGATGAGAGGAATACAGCAGCATGGCTGTAGGGAAGTCACAGTTGCAGGGTGGTACAGCTGGGGAAAGACAGATTGGTGTGGATGAGGGAACACAGACTAGCACAGTTGGGAGACCACATAGCAGTATGGATTGGGGAATATATAGCAACATGGAGGCATATAGGGGACAAAAGTGTACATGCATAGACAAAGTATGATACTTTTAAAAATAATGGTGCTGAACGAGTATTCTAAATGAGAAAAATGTATGCAGTGAGAAGGATGCTCAGATATCAGTTGCATAGACTGCATATGTGTATTCCAATGAGCAAAAAAATCTGTGAATTAGCAGCTCCACCATTTTGTGAGTGACAGCAATCTCACTCTGTGGGAGTGCTGAATCTGCAGTTAACCTTATGGTGTCATGGCATACCATATCTGTATTAAACAATGAATACGACCATTAAGGTGTCATCATTAATGTTCGTAATTTCATTGCTTTTTGAAGTTTGAGTGGCAGAAATTCAATAGGTTTTGTGAAATTTCAGATCACATCTAAGAAGCCTTAATGGGACATGTGAAACTGTAAGGTTTTTTGTCTATAAGTTAATAGATAATGTTATGGATCCAAACACGTAATATGTTATTTATCCCAGAATTTCTAAATTCATTGAACATACTGGTTTACCGCAACACGTTTACTCTTGAAATGTGACTATTCTGAGGAAGTGCTGTTCCAGACCTCAGCTGAGAGGGTGGATTCCAGAGCCAAGGAGGTACCCGGTTGTTACAACTTTATATGCTTGATGGTGTTATTATACACCCCAAAGTCTGGTACGCAGCATTATTATTTTAAACACATTGTCAGTGAATAAATTGTATCACACTGTTGTGGCCCTCCTTTGTCTCCTTTTTTCTTTGAGGAACAAAGAGGCACCACGGTGGGTGTGAGGAAATCAACAAGTGATGTGTGTGACGATTTGGGCAGACCAGTTTTATTTTCAAGAAGAGGATTTAGAAGCATGAATTTTATGTTGATATGAACATACAGTAATATCTATTTTTCAGATTTGACGTATTGACTATTGTGGTGGTTACAAATATATCACCATAACATTAGTGATTTCCCCATTGAAGGTTCTGTGCAAGGTTTACCTGTGTATTGTTATTTGTGTTTCTTTGGTGTTGGGCGTACACCTTTTAAACTTGTTGAAGCATTTCCCTAGTATACGTGAAGCGCTCGGATTATCAACCCTTTTTTTATTGCATTTTTAGTGGAGTAAAGTAATCTAACCCTCCCATCTTCCCTTCCTAACCCTAACCCTCCTTTAGGGATGCTTAACCCTTACCTCCCCATCTAGTGCCTAACACTAACCTCCCCTCATTAATGCCTATACCTACCCCCACCCTCCCAGCACCTAAAGCCCAATCCTTCCGGGGGATTGCCTTGCCCTAACCTCCCCCTAGTGCCTAGTCATAACACCCCCTTTCCCTAGCCTAGCCCTATCTCTCCCCTATGGGGGGTCCCAAAAGCTAACCCCCCATTCCCCAGTTACATTGCTATTTACCTCTGGTGCTGGACGATCGGTCTGGTGTCCTGTCGGGGTACCAGCATCGGGATTAACATAGGTGTCGGTATTTCGACACCTATGTTAAATCCCCTGCCGGGATTGTAGTGTTGGGATTGAGACCGGCGGCCATGTGGTGGGCCAGTATCATAACTACATCCCCTTTGTGGACAAGACAGGCAAAAGCTGAAATGAAACAAGAGAAAATGCTCATGAGGTAATGCTCTAAATCCTATTAAACTAATAACTGTTACCAATCATCTAACTATTCTTAAATCAGTGATGGGGAACCACAGGACCAAGGGCTATATAAGGCCCACAGAATCATTTGGTTGGGTCGTCAGAGCATTTTTCTGCTATCCTCATCTTGCTAGCAGGGTGCCTAGAATGACACCGTACACCCAGAATCTATGCAGCATTGCTGCCTGGAGCATCCTTAGGATGCTTCAGACAGTCACACCACTGCCTTTTAAGCTCCTGTAATCGCTGGTGATTGTGGTCCCACCCCCATGTGACATCACACAGAGGGGGCGTGACCTGCACCGGGCCAACGAATAATGTTATATATACATCAAAATGGCCCTCAGCAGAAAAAGGTCTCCCCCATCTTAGATAAATAACCACTTATTCTCAAAAAAAATGTTTTAATAATTATCACAAATTCACTGTATATGTAAATTGTCAGGAATCTCAGAAGACTACACATATTTATTCATGTGGAAAATAATTAATGCAGTGCAAAATATTTTTAACCATAATTAAAAATATAATCAGCAGCCATCCCAAGCCTAAAATGTTAGGTGCTCACACACATAGCTATGTGATCTCAATCACACGATGTGTACGATTTCCCCCTGAACTCTTCCCGGGAGCTCCCTGGCAGTCCTGCACACGATTTGGTCTGAAAATGCTGCCAATGTGACACACGATCTATCGTGCCTCCTAACTACTGCAAGTGCATCCTGACTTGAGATTGTCAGATCTGCCCTACAGCACGGCAGATTTGAAGATGCGATGTTCGACCTGTGGGGACTCATGATTTCCTCATGATTTGGTGATATTTTACATGATGTGTCATTGCAATGAGTCGGAATCGGCCAGATCGGGTAAAATATCGCTATGTGTGTGGGCAGCTTTAGACTCCAGAGTAGGGGTGGGCAATTAGTGGCACCCCAACTGTTGTAGAATTACACATCCCAGTATGTCCTGCCACAGTTTTGCTCTTTGGTCATGCTAAAACCATTGCATTGCATGCTGGGATTTGTAGTTCAACAACAGATGTAGGACCGCTTATTGCCCACCCATGCTCCAGAGAATATACTGTAGAGTAAATATATAGATTATACAGGTAAATACAGATACAACCATCACTATCCCCAATGGATTCAAGTTATTTTGAGGCATTTGAAATTAGTTTTATGTGCAGACTGTGGCCTTGATTCAGAGCCTGACGCTCTGACAGAGCGCTTGCTCTGAATCAGGGCTGTCCTTCTTCATTTTGAGAGCGGCCTCCCAGCCACTCATATAGCTGTTGGTGACCACCCACAGCTATAACGAGCGGCCAGGAAGATACTCGCATTGGTCTTGACCATCGCGACCATTGGGCTTGAGACGAGACCCTTGTGGTAGGGTCTCATCTGCCACAAGCCCTGGAGTGCTTTCGGCTCTACCAGAGCTGAGAGCATTCCCACTGACATCACTTGTCATGTCAGTGGGGCCGGCCCCAGACGGTAGGCGTTCCCATGGGAATGCCTCCGTCTGGGCAGCCACGCCCCTGGCACGCCCACCAAAGGGGGCATGCTGTAACTCACCTGACTAAAGTAGATTTACCCCAATATGTGTAGTCTTGATTAGTAGTGAATATATACTTAAGCTCCAATGTACCCAACCAGTGCAAAAATGTCAGTGCTTTTGCATTACCTCTGCCACACACCAATGAGCATTTTGTAATGACATAAAAAACATGAAGAAACATCGGATCTGTTTAAATATAACTTACTGTATATTAATGTACTGTATCATTGTTCAACATGCCCTTACAGTTTGTATCGTGTTGTATGTACTTTTAATTTAGTGGCTTTTGACAAAGCTAAAATACTGTCTTAAAAAAATATGTCATTGTGCATTTAGCATTAATAGCAGTTATTCCTTGTTACATATAAATATAAATTACATATAACAGTCCTTCATAAATGACCAAATAAATTAGATTGACTGCCTTTGGTTAAGTTGATATACATTTTTGCAATGCTAGCTTATGCACACTTTATGACTTTTTGCACAGTGTAATTAAGACAACATTAACATTAATTGCCCCATTCAAACATGACATTAAACTGAACCATGATTTATACTGAGAAAGATGTAGTTTTAATTATATGTTGTTGGTGAAAGAGTTATTGATCTAATTATCTCAGACAAAAAGAACAATGACCAGGAAATTTATTTCTCAACTACCACATAAAGATGGACGTCAATGTTTTCATTGGGTAAGGTTAGTATTTTATATGTTAAAAAATACAAACAAAGCAGAACATGCTAAAAAGTGAAAGCAAAAAGTGAATAGCAAGAATGATTAAATAAAAATGATTACCTCATTTAATATTAGGACAATATTAATTAACAAAGCCTAAAAAAACTGCTTAAACAAGCAATATAGCAATACTCACAAATTTATAAAAAATGACTATGCACTATTCAACTTACTGTATTCTTTCATCAAAACAAATGTAGGTAAATCAAAACACTTAGCAGATAGTCAGAAATGTTCCATCGATGAAGAAAAGTGAGAAACTCATCTTAGTTGTGAGATTCCTAGGGTATTAGTGACTAAGGACAATGGCTCTCATTCAGAGGCGGTCGCAAGAAGCGATGGCTCTCTCTGAATGAGGGTGGTTGCTTCTTTTTTTTAGTGCGGCCTCCTGGTTGCTAGCTTAGCTGTGGGTTACCACCCACAGCTTAGCGACCAACCAGGGTGATGGTCGTGATGGTCAAGACTATCGCGACCATCTGGGCTTGCGACGAGACCCTAAGGTTGAGTCTCGGCAACCGCAAGCCTCAGGGAGCTTCCTGCTCTGATCAAAAAAGAAGCTACTCACTGACATCACTGCTGATGTCAGTGTGGCCGCCCACAAAATATCAGGCGTTTGCTTGGGAATGCCTCCATCTGTGTAGCCACCCCCCGCCCCGTCTACAAAACGGGTTGAGCTGTCAATCACCATTGACAGCCGCCCCTTTTGTAGTGAGCTTGCGCATGCACAGTGCGGCTGCTGCACATGCACAGGGCCTTAACATCAACCCGGTTGCGAGTGCTCAGCACTTGCGACCGGGTCTGAATGAGGGCCAATATATATTAACATTGATTTGCATTAATTTCTCTGAAAACTACTATTTCATAGGATTTACACATCTGTCAATATTCTGCCATTTCTGCCATTTGTGCAGTATGACCAGGGATCTAAGATATCTGTTGCTGTCCTTCTGTTATTATTCTGCAAAGCAGTCACCAGAGGTTTTTGGAGATGAGTCTTGATTGCTAAGGCCATCAGTTGACAGCTATTGTAAACTATTGGCTAGGACATTGTAAATATTCTCAAAGGGAAAACCTTGGTATCCTTCTCCATTACTTGCTAGATGCACATGCAAAGCCTAATGGGTGCACATTCATCTTACACACATTAAATCTTTCGGGTTCAAAACCTGGGATCAATAACTTTGGTGGAATAGCTTGATATCTGAGAAGTTTTTATTAATTCATCCAGGTGGAGTGCTCTGTGGATTGACCATTAAGGTTGACTGAAATTAATTGAATCTACTTTATTCCCCTCTATGGACATACAGGTACCATTTATCGGCCTTGCACTGGTGGAAGGAATATGGTAACTAGAGGCTAGAGATACTATTGTACATACAAGTCGGTGATTGTAGCATCGGAAGTGATGGACGGGATAACCACCATTTTTAGCAACACAAGAACATATAAATTGCACCTGTAATCTCTAATCTCTCAGCAAATTTTTGCATTGATAAATTTTGCACCTTTTAGTCTAATTTATAAATACTTCAACATATGGCATATTGACGCTTGTTATACAGTATATTCACCACAATCTTCACATAGATTTAAAATAGTTAATGTTTTGTGATTGTAACTGATGTATGATTACAAACTAAAATTTGTGTTTTTTAAAAGTTGTCATAGTGGCAGATTCAAGTAGCATCTAAATAAGGAATGGGATTGAAATGCCAGCGGTATCAAGATCCCGATAGAGGTAGGTAAGTACCCTAACCTCTTCTGCCCCCCTTAATCCTAACCCTCCCTTATTGGTGCCTAACCCTAACCTCCCCCCTACTGCTTTACCATAACCTACCCCTGGGGTGCCTAAACCTAGACTCCCTAATACTAACCAGCTCCCCACGGCTAATGCTAAGGGTGCACTGGATTTACCTTCGTTTGGGATGTTGTCCTCGGCAATCTGGTATCGGGATTATGATAGGCATCAGTAAATCTATTCTTTACCACTATCAAACCTGCATCCACTGCCTAGGAGTGTGGGGGATAGTCCCGGGCTTCAGGCCTGGCCTGGGGTTACCGGGATAGGGGGTGGACCCTTTTATTGGGGTAGTCCCCATATCCCCAGGAATTCCAGCCTGGGCTGACTAGATAGGGTGGTTAATGCTTTGGCTCAGGGACTCTGTCAAGTGTGTCCCCTTGCTGTGACATTAACCCCTTGCTACTAAGAACCCAGTGCTGGTTGCAGGAAATATGGGGAAACCCTATTATTTTTTTATATAAACATGTTTATTTACAGTATGTATACCCATAATATGCAGGCCACCTTAGATTAATTATGGTTGGTGTACACTGAATGCCACAATGTAATGTAGGCCAATATATGTATCTACAATTTGCTATATGATAACAGCTTAATCATGTATTTTTTATGTAGTACATACATGGGTACCAACTGAAAACATTTAATAATCACCGCAATACTGGCACAATGTTTCAAATGTTTATTCATCCACTTGTTTATTCATCCAGAAAAAAGACTCACCCAGAAATGGCAGATTAAGACAAGACCACAATACTGCCACTAGGATGATATGCTCTATCACTTTTCAATGAGGAAACCACACCAAAATGGCTGAATTACCCCTCAATGGCTGAATAACCCATCAAACCTATACTGACTGTACTGTTCAGAGACTTCACAAAAATGGCCACCAGGCTGTGAATGAATGACAAGCAAATCCAGCAATCAAGGAAACTTCACCGTTATCCTCCACCCAATAAGATAAGTGGGCTGAGCCACACACAGCAATTTAAACCAGTGACACCTAACAAATCAACTTCCCACATATCAAGAGGAAGGCCAAACCGGCAGAAATGCATTGGGACCTACTGACACTTGCAAACGAGACTGGTGCAGCATGCATCACCTCCAAGAAACTTAAAACCATGGCATCACATGACTGGGGCTTCCGGGCTCCAACCCAGAAGTAAGTGAGAGATGCGCATAGTGGTCCAGCATGGAGCAGCGAACGGGAAGGAAGGCTAAGTTACTCCACGGCTAACCCCCACAAAGCACATCACGGTCATAACGAATTGACCAGCTGGCACCCAGGCAGAAGCGGATGCCCAATGATCCGGCCACACCAGGCATGTCATCTGCAGCACCCACTGCAGGGAAGCTGGCAAACCACCCCTTCTGATCACAGTGCCACTGAACAGGCAAGGATACCTTGAGGCTGAGGTATTCTTTGGAGGTACTCTCTGTGTGTCCGCCATTACTGTCAATACTTTTATCATCTCATTATACATTTATTCATATCTATTATTATTATTTTTTCTATATCCTTCTGTGCACCAATCCAGATCTTCTCTACAACCTACTACTACTATTTTCCATATATTTCTCCATGCACCCCCACAACTGTATGCAACAGCACTGCAGGACACCGGAAAATGGAATGTGTGTGCTATGCGCTTGAAGTGTAAAAAAGCTGCTCAATAATATATACAATAGAAATAAAATTCAAGATCAAGCGCTTCTAAATAGCTCTACAAAAGACAGACTGTTATAATTATATTCCTACCACAATATACGTGGAATAGATGCATGTGATGTTTATAGTCTTTTAAGACTAATTGGAGGAGTGGGAATTTAGTAACAAAGTCCCAATAATAGTCCATGCAGGCAGCCCCTGACTGTCCCTACCTTATTCCCAGTGCTGGGTTTCTTCCTCCGGGGTTATCTGCGGTGATCGCGGCATATGATGTAAAGGATAGCCGTCACACGGCTGGACACTCACGGGGAATCGCTGGTTATTTTCTCCCTCCGGGGATTTCTCCTCTCAGCACGGTGCATGCTGTGTGTGGAACCCGCGGCCTGGGTGGTGACTTCAGGCGCTTGCAAACTCTTTCCGGACCTGGTGACCAATCATGCAGCAAGTGTTCCCTTTCTCCTCCTTACTCTCCAATGCGTTATGCTTTGGGGAGGGGTGGGGGGCACACAGTTTTTTTCTATTTTTTAACTCTTTTTTTTTCACTATACACACAGAGAAGTCTGCACGGCTCCCACTTTTCTGTGTAGGCTTCTGCAAACATGATGCTCAGAGGGCAGTGTGTTAGAAAAGTGTACAATTACACAAGTTTAGTTTATGGGCGTCTTTAAAAACAAGGTTCTTTGTAAATTCCAATAAAAAGTTGTTTCCCATGGAAAGTGCTTCCGAGTTTGACTGATGGTGTATTAAATTCTATTTTATTTTACCTCCGTGTTTTGCAGTTTGAATCTTGATTTTATTTCCGTGTTTGCCTTTAGTAAATCTCCGTGTCAGAAAAACAGGCTAAACTCCCCCATGAATGGCATCTTGGACCAAAATGATTCTTACTAAATTTACCCACTGGATTCTTTAACACACCAATTCTAGTTTACCCATCTCTTTTGAAAGATGCTATGGAAAACAACTGTCATTTGACACTTTTTAAAAAGTTTTGAAAACTTCAAGTGTGATCGCAGTGATGCCTTTGCGCACTGCGATACATGTGCAGTACTTAAAAATCAGCCATCTGCATATGTTATCGCAATAGCAATCCATAATGAATAAGGACCTATATACTTATAAAGGCCTATGGAGACTGTAGAAAATTAACCAAACCGTTCTTTACAACTTTTGATGTGGCAAAATTACATTTTGGTGAAAGAAGTTGTGCACCAGTTTATCTTGCATATTATGAAGGAGTAAAGGAGAAAGAGCATGGAAGCCCTATAAAGTCCATGTGTTTAGAGTGTGATTGGCCCAGGACACACTCAAAGATCAAGAGGTTGTGCAAATGTTTTTCTTCAACTTCACTAACAAGTAGAAGAGTGGGCAGATTTGTATGTAATACAATTATTTGGGATATATAAATGTGTCCTTATACTTCACTGCTGAAGTCACACCAAAAAGCCCCTCTCGGCGCACCAAGTCCCATACTATTCTGCTAGCACCGGGCATCTTTTTTGCATTTTGTTGGCAATAGTGCATCTTAGCCACAATGTGATGAGACAACCCTGAGACTGAGCTGATTAATTGCATATGCAACACTTGTTTATCTGTATGCAAAAAAGTCTCTGAATCTATATATGAAGTGCTAAAATGCAGCCACCATGGCTTTATTCTATCCCAAGTTCTATTGTGCTTTGTAGACAGACTCAGTCGCCCACAGATATACCTGTATTGCATATCAAATTAATCAGCAAAGCCTCCTGGTGTGTGCAACTAAATCACATTGCAAGTAGGATGCATTTTCGGCAAAAAACAGATGCAAAAATGATGCCCAGTGCTAGCAGAGTCATATAGGACCTGGAAGCTCACTCGCGCAAGGCATCTTGCAACACGCGGTATATTGAGACTACAATTATGAGGTCACATCAGTAGCAGTATTGGGCAAAATATATGTACTTGTACAATGTGGGAATAATGGAGTACCTATTATTCTTGGATAGTAGAATGCAATTGGATAAATGTAAAATAAATGTGCTAATAAAAACCAGATATATAAAAGATAATATTACAAATAATACTGCAATGTAATAAGAAATCAAACTGTTCTCCTGAAGAGAGTGCCCAAGCATGTATTGCCATGGATTTTGGCTTCTTCAATGGACTCTCTCTCAAGAATGACTGCCATAGGCTATTTTGTCTTCAGAAAATTTGTCAATAACAAATTGTTTGACCATTTTTGAGCCAAGTCCTACATTGAGATTAATGTAAATCTATGACTAGAATCTCATAGATATAGTACCAAGGGGCATTATTTACTGATTTTTTTTATATCTGCTGACAAGCCAACATGCAGAGTTGTATGTTTCTCGAGATACAAAGTCCCCTTATGTGTACTCCTGTATCCTAGTCATTACAAAGGTCATGTACACACTAGAAGAGTATCTTCATGGTTTGTTGTTTCCAGGCAAATTGGAATGACACATTTTAAAGATCATTTAGTGTGTACTCCTACATAGAATGCCCAAGAAAGCTATAGGCTGAAGATGCTCAGATTTACCTCTCCTCCCCTGACCTTTCCCCGCACTCATATCTTCAACTGTCTCTTTGATATCTCTTTCTGGATGTCCCAGCACTTTCTTAAAATTAACAATGTCTAAGTCCGAGCTGATCATCTCCCCCCCCCCCACAATTTCATTATCTATTGATGGGATAACCATCTGCTATCGCCCCCAAGTGCACTGTCTTGAAGTTATCATTGACTACATCCTTACCTTCAAGCCACACATTTAGTACCTCTCTCAGTCCTGCCATTTCCATCTCAAAAATATTTCCAGGATCAAACCTTTTCTCACCCTGGATGCTACTAAGACCCCCATCCACTCTCTGGTCATCTCCAGACTGTGCAACCATAATCTCCTTCTATCTAGCCTCCCTGATTCCCACCTCTCACCACTCCAATCTGTCCTCAGTGCTGCTGATTTGCTTATTTTCCTCTCTAAATATTCTACATCTGCATTCTCTCTCCTTCAAGCCCCACACTGGCACCTATTCTCCTTCAGAACTCAATTCAAGGTTCTTACACTCACTTACAATGCCCTCAACAATTCCACTCCCTTTTACATCTCAGACCTCATCTCCCTTCTCACTGCTGCCCACCCACTTTGCTCAACAAATGCTGGCCACCTCGCTTGTCATCTGATTACTTCCTCCCAATCCCGCCTACATGATTTTGCCCATGCTGCTCCCTACCTCTGCAACTCTCTCCCTGTCAAACTCTCCACCTCACTACAAATCTTCAAATGGGCTCTCAAGACTCACTACTTCATCACTGACTTACAACACTTATTTTAATCTGCTGTTCATGCTCCTTCCTCTCTGTCTATCCCATCTTTGTCACCCTTGTCTGTTTTCACCTCACTTTTAGAATGTAAGCTCTCACAAGCAGGTCCGTCATCCCTCATATGCTTCTCCTGCCCTTACTCATATTATCATCTGCTCCTAACTCCCCATAAGGGCAGCAAACACTTGGTTGCATATACCTTGCAGCTTGTTGAGCATTATGATTGCTAACACAGCAATATTTATAAACCATGTCCTGCATTGTTTCATAATGTAAGTCACTGTTTTCTTGTTCGCTCACTTGTTCATATACTTTGAAAGGTGCTGCAGAACCCATGTGGTGCCATATAAATGAAGAATAATATTAATCACAAACTTTTTAATAAAGATCTAAAAAAATACATAATAAGGAGATGTTCCTTTGTGAATTTGTTTTAATATATATATATATTAAAAACCAAGAGAAAAAAGACAGATAAAAAGGAATAGCATTCTCAACTCAATTGACTTTTATATTTTATTAAAATAGTTACAAATACAAAGCCTTTCAAAGATGACAATACTCAATTGAATCAAAACTTCCCAACATAACTGCTACAGATGAAAGCATAATTCTAATCACTAAGACAAGATAGAACTTTCCAAATGATAAATGAATGGGTTGTATATTTCTTTAGAGAGATGGCTTTGGCTGTGATAGTTCTACAAGTTGTAATATCTGCATAAAATGTCACACAAGTAACAAAGTAGGTGGAGTATCATTAAATCAGTGTAGAAAATGTGTCTCATAGCTGCAACTAGTTCATTTTTAAACCAGGTGTTATGATGGGAGTTCAATGAAGCTATATTTTCAGATTAGGGCAAAAGTCCCATAGCACAAAATATAAAAATCCAGGTGCAGCTTTATATTCAATATATTATAAATAAAATATTATTTTTTTCCCAAAACTTCAGTATAACAGACATGCCCATAAACAATGAGACAAATTGGCAGGCATTAAAACAATGATTTTAATTAATAATACTTTTGCTATGCCTATGAGTTTTGTCAAGACACATATTATATTTGTGCTCTCTTATGCATTTATTTTAATTAAATATTTTCTTTCATTCTTGAATTCATGAAAAACCACCATGTCATCATTGTCTAGGGTTTAAAATGGCTATTATTTCTTGCTGCTTTCATCATTGTATGACATTTTTCTAGTGTGCAGTATGGTTGAAGCATAGTATGTCTATTTTATTTACAATTCTTTTTTTATAAATAGACAAAACATTGTGTAAATTTAGTGCATGACAGTACTTGGCTATGGGGAAACAAGGAGCAACAAAAGTAACCTAGAGTGACTAATATGTTTGGTCCAAGCCTGCCTTCTCTCGTGTCAGATTCAGACCATGAGCCATGCCAATCTAGGCCTGAGTCAAAGGTGGATGCTAACATAATCATGGCTGCATCTTATTATGCAGCATTACTAAGAATTAATGCTAATGCCACAGCAATTTCCACAAATATGCCTACTGGCTGCACCTCTAATCCCTCACTTGCATACAAAGACACACCATCAGTTGCACATTGGTCACGCCATCAAACGTCTGAGCAACCCAGGTCCAGCACTATGTTTTTCAGTGGCATCCTGTGCTGCTCTGTTGCCCCTTCCCTCCCCCACTCCCTTCCCCTGTGCGTATACTAATAACACCAGTGGGTGGTTGGAGGGCAGGTTTTCCAGATCCGGGAAGGTTGTGGTGCTGATACACTGACAGAACGTGCCTAGATCCAGCCCTGGTGGTGTTCGCCTCTAAATTAATGTTCAGGCATGGCGCAGGGGTGCACCATTCTGGCTATGGTCCACTGGGCTAGCCCATGCCTTGAGCACTCACTGAAGCAACATGATGACTGCTCAGAATGTTAATTGAATATAAGATACCAGGACCAGTGAAACTGCATACAAAGATGCAGTTGCTGGCTATGACACACCCAAAATATGCTCACAGCATGCCCGCATTTGACTATCCACCCCTTATTACCTCCCATAATGCACACTGACTGTCAATTACTTTGTTTCCAAATACTCACTATACCTGCCATCAGGCAAACATTGAGAGAATTGCACAGTGCGACGTAGATTCATGCGCAGTTCAAAAAAAATTCAGCCAACTGCGCAAACATTGTCATAGCATCCGCTTCTGAATCAGATACCTCTTTTCCCTGCTTTGCAATTTTGGCACACTGTGAACACAATGGATTTTATTTATGAAGAAATATGTGGAACACCACAAATCAAGTAAATCGTACACTTCAAGGTGCATGCCTACTTTCTACATTTGGAGAAACCTCCACAAACAAGAAGAGTGGTATCCAATTAGCCCCGAACATCGTTTTGGCGCTAATTGACCCCCACATTCATAAAAAAACTGTGATTTTTTGCGGACTGCTCCAGATTTTTGCTGATGTTTTCTTTCACCCTATCCTATTATTTCGGTCAAAATAATAGGATAGTTCTCACAAAAACACATAGGTGCCGCAGTAAGCTGTATGTGTTTTTGCCTTTTTTAGGTTAAAAAACAGCAATTATTGTAGATTAATTTTAGGGACACATCAGGTCATGAAAAAAAAAACAAGATAAGTGCCAGTGCCAGGCTGACTTCTGGGCTAATTGGATAGCCCCAGGTGAGCCCCGGGCGAGGTAATTAGCTATGGTAATTTACCGTCGCTAGTTGGATAACCCCTGAATTGTGCCTAACTTTGTAAGATAGCTGAAAAATTTGAAGAGGATCAAAATTGTGAACATCATTTCAAATACCAATGTCCTAAAACCTCAGAACAAACACTTTCCTTTGAATTATTTTTTATTGATCTAGTACCTTCTATAGAATAACAGCTTAAAGCTGGTTGGCTGCCATTGAAACCTTCTTAATTTTTCCTCCAAAAAATGTAATATATTAAGGATTCATATATATGAATTTTTTATAAAAAGGGTCACAGTGTTCATTTTAATATTTAAGGAAGCACATTCAATATGTTATTGAATAAAAGTGGTACATGCAACAATTTATTTAATAAAGCGACCCCATTTTTGATTTTTGTTTTTAAATCAAGGGACACAGATAATTGTATTTAATAGTGTACAAAAAAAATTATATATATAAATAAATTTATATATATATATATATATATATATATTCGCAACATATGGATCACACTCAGCAAAAGAGTAAACAGGGGTGCAAAGTCAGAAGTAAGATACAGCATCAACAAGTACCAAACAGGAGGAATGGAACCAGACCAGCACTCCATTGATATTCAATCGCCAAATATTTAATGCATCATAAAAAGATGTCAGAAAAAGCAGTAAAATGCAAACATTGCATCAGGGATCAAAACAAGCTATTACATGGTTGAAGTGGTAGTACTTAAATTTCAGATGCTCATGTAAAGACATAATCAGGGAGCCATGCTCATAACCTGGTGAGTCCCGACCACCGTTTTGTCTACCTTCATCAAGGGACTGCCTACTGATACAAAGTAGCCATTTTAAATACCTAGTGACAATTAAGATAAACGAACTCACCTGGACTGCATTACAGACACCATCGTCACACCGACAAGAAGACCCGTGTGCACAGCTGTGCGCTGTGCAATCACGTCACACAAGCCAGTGGTAACTAAGGAGACACCAGACGCTAAAGTCAGCTAGCCATGGGAACTACCAAGCTGTCAGCGACACGATGTGTGTAAAGGTCCAACAGAACTGAACCAAGTATGCTAAAATACATATAATTAGTAAACCCTGGAATGTAAGTAAATATATATTAATGAATCAGTACATCATTATACAGCACAACCAATTAAAGCACAGGACACAAGAATGATGTTCAGTAGCACATATTCAATCACCTCAGGGCTTATCAAACAAGCTGTATTAAAATATTGGTATATACTACAGACTGATCCGATACTTAAAGATATCTGTAAACAAAAGCCTCTTTTCTGCTACAAGAGAAGTAGAAATATCAAAGAAAAAATATCTTGTGCAGACATCAGTTCCAGACCAACTGTTACAATTAAATGGTTATCCCCTCAGAAGGGTGCCTTCAGATGTGTAGGCTGTGTGAACTGTAAACTTATGAAAACTGGTGACAAATTCATACATCCAATTCATGGAACAATATACAATCTTCAACACAGGATGTGTTGTGATACTAAATTTGTGACATACATTATACAATGTCCATGCAAGAAGTTAGATGTAGGAAAAACAATTCGCATGCTTAAGGAATGCAACTCTATGCATAGGTCCATGATTAAAAAAGCATTTATTCAGCTGGAGAGTAACACTCCACCGGTGGCCAGACACTTTGTTACAGCAGGACACTCTATCAATGACTTTAGTTATATGCCTTTTGTCCATGTGCCCCCTCTCAGAAGGGGTGGAGACAGGCACAAGATGCTGTTAAGACAATAATGTAGATGGATTTACAAGCTTGTGCCCCATGGGCTAAATGAAGAATTCACTTTTTCTGCATTTTTGGCTCAATGATCTGTTATATATCTATAGTCAACAGGTTAATTAGTTTGTCTGATTTGGCTCTCCACACTCTTAATGTGTTCTTATGTGAAGTTGTTATAATATTGATTGAAATATTTATATTGCTTCACTTTACTTATCTCTAAGTTACTCTGATTCTATTATATAAGAAAATGGATGCTCTTTTGCTATTTAAAATATTTTTGTATAATTTTGTACTGATTCATTAATATATATTTACTTACATTCCAGGGTTTACTAATAATATGTATTTTTGCACATTTGGTTCAGGTCTGTTGGACCTTTACACACATTGTGTCACTGATGGCTTGGTAGATCCCATGGCCAGCTGATTTTAGCATCTGGTGTCTCCATAGTTACCCCCATCGTGTCATCAATGGTGCGGCGTGTGTGACATGAATGCACTGCATGTGGCTGTGCACACAGGACTCCTTGTTGGTGTGGCGATGGTGTCTGTGACATGGTCCAGGTGAGTTAGTTTGTCTTAATTGTCACTGGGTATTTAAAATGGCTACTTTGTATCAGTAGGCAGTCCCTTGATGAAGGTAGACAAAACGGCTGTCGGGATTCACCAGGTTATGAGCATGGCTCCCTGGTTATCTCTATACATGAGCATCTGAAATTTAAGTATTACCACTTCAACCATGTTAATAGCGTGTTTTGATCCGTGATGCAATGTTTGCATTTTACTGCTTTTTCTGACATCTTTTTATGATGCATAAAATATTTGGTGATTGAATATCAATGGAGTGCTGGTCTGGTTCCATTCCTCCTGTTTGGGACTTGTTGCTTATATATATATATATATATATATATATATATATATATATATATATTAACCTTTGTACTCACCGGCCAGAGGTACAAGACTACAAGAATGGTGCTGCATAGCATTGGCCTAAGTATGAATAGATACTTTGTTCCAAGTGAATAGAACATGGAAAGCACTTTTACTAATAGTAATTTTGTTAAAATATAATTTTATTAGATATGCATTAGTAGAAGCAATAGTATGGTTATTGCTCATTTGGGAGAGAACTCCCTAAAATGACCACACTATTCTCCTCCTCAATATTTTTAAATTAAACTTACAAATACAAATGGTAACGGCCAGAGCTGTCCATCAAAAAGTATGGGATTACATTTTTTTTACATAATACCAATATCCAAATTATGGTGTATTTGTCATATTCACTAGGGATATAAAAGAGTATATTCATTGGTATTTATTATCCTTACTAAAGTTATAAGTTTACAAATAATTCATCAAGTAAGTTTGATAATATTGAGTCAGATAAACCAAAGAATGATATACAATATGTTCTACCAGGTAGCCAGACCCTATCCAATCCAATCAATTCGGTACAATTAAATACAAGTTTAAATACAAGTAATCCTTACAGGCAACTAATATCTCCAGTTATCAGACATTTCTATTGAGACTTAATTGAGATAAATATTAAAACAATTAAATCTTACTGGTATCAAAGTCTCACCAATTAGTATGCAGATATCATAGATGCAAAAACATACAAATGATCAAGCTGTTAGTTTAACTAATTAAGCATTAAAAACATAATTGTGTGGTCAGCAGACCTGAGTATTCAAATAATACACTGGCATAAAATAATGAATCATCCTTCCTTGCCATACAGTATGTGTTATAATTTACAGTGTGTAATCAATAAAAATAGAATAAAAAGTACGGACTTTGTACAGTTCTATTTGCTTCCTCTGCTTCCTCTCTGTGTGGAGACCAGTAATTGGAAGGTGAGAGAGCAACCTGCCTGGTCAGATCTAAAGAAATAAATGTATCAGTTGTAATGACATTGTACTCCAACTCTGGTATCATTAGACACTGCAGGCAAATGTGTTCATGTGTGCCCTGATGAGAGAATGCTGGAAGGAATGTTGTTACCAATATATAGAATGCAGTTATGGAATCTGCAATCCTTTTGAAGTCCTAAATAAATCAACATAATGTATCAGTATCAGGGATGGTAGAGACCCACCTGAGGAGGTTCACCATTCCATGGTAGGTGGGCATACATCTTTGGCCAGACATGTACTAAGAACCTTATTATAAAACCATGTTAATTGTTGATATATATATATATATATATATATATATATATATATATATATATATATATATATATGGGAAAAAAGGAAATTGACCTTGGGCGACTGTTCCACTTATGCCATACACAATGTTATTGTGTAAGGTACATTCCATACAAAGAATATATGATGTTATATCAATCAATGTCTTAGTGATAAGTGCCGCTAATATGTATAAAGTGCTATTGTGTAAAGTGCGTACAAGAAGGTCTATTATAAATAATCAGATTGAGATAGGTGCAAAAAACAGTACTAATATCAATAAGTACAGTAAAAGGTGTACAATTTATTTCCAGAATTAAAGCAATATAAGAATAAACACTTAAAGCAACCCCCATAGTCTAGAGAATTCCTTCATTAAACATGGTGTAAACAATTTATAATACCCCTTTCAGACAGGGAAAAGATAGTCTACACAAACATAGCTAAGATCCTCACCTCAAGGGGTATTGTGCGGACCCAGCAGCAGGTAGTGAACAAACTGAAAGCTCTACGCAAATACTACAACAAAGTTCATGACCATAACAGGCAGAAAAGTGGTGCTGCCAGAATGGAATGGGTTTACTACAATCAGTGTAATGAAGTCTTTGACAATTCTGCACTGGTAAATCCCATTGCCATATCATCGTCTAGTTGTGCATCCTCATGAAGTATTACCCCAAAGAACAGCCAAACCAGCCCAATGACACCACCAATACTCTTTGATGACATCACAGAGATAAGTGACACAGATCCGATGGCTGCCATGGGTATCCCAATACACTTGAGGGTGTGGTTTTGGTGAGTGGAAGCTGTGGGAGTGGGACACCATCTCCTGCGCAGACTGAGACTCTGACATTGCACAGGAACAGTAAGTTACTATACACCCACTTATTAATTTTTGGGAATGTTAACATTGTCCTGTATTGACTTGTCATTATAGTATGACTATGCTGATTTTACTATGCTGAAATCCAAACTCAATGTATCTGTTGCAATGTGAAGGTAGTGTGCACTGCAGTAGGCCACAAGCACATATATGTTGACATTACTGCTTTGATTTCATTTGTAAATGTATTTATTCTTTTCTTCTATTCCTAGTCTTTGAAGTACCAGAGCAGAAGAAAACAACTTCCAAGATTGAGCTAGCAACGCACACAATGACCAGAATCCTGGTAAATCAGTTGTGAGATTCTGATGCTGAATTCCAGGCACAGGAGGATGCCCGACTCCAGTGCTTCATTGACAACGAAAGAGAGTTACAAAATTCATTCGTCAGTCAGCTTGTTGGTCTACATGAACGAATTTCACGTGAAAACAGAGAGGCACAGATGTCCTTCCTTAACGGTCTAGTGTCTAGGTTACACACTCCACAACCTTATGTAATGTATCCTCCTCAGTACTCTGAGGGTCCTGTTAGAAATTACCAACAGCATAGCAGAGGGCTACCATTTCTGCAAAGAAACCCCTCCAATCCACCTCATGCTACTCCACATGGCACAGTGCATAGTTATCCAAAATAGCACAGGGAATAGTAATCCACATGTCACTGTACAGAGCAGTCCACATGCCAATACCAGTCTAGAGGGCATAGTGCCTAGCACTCCACATGTCACTGTGCATAATAGTCCAGACGGCACAGGAAATACTAATCAATATGGCACTGTGCATACTTATGCAGATGGCATGGGGATTAATACACAGAATGGCAGAGTGCATAGTTTTTCAGATGGCACTCATCACAACACTCCACTTAGCACTACTTTCAGCACTGCCTACAGACAGTTATAAACGTGTATGATGTTTTACATGTTTGCTGTCTAGTTTATATTTTTTTTTTGTTGAAGCTTGATGTTTTTGACAATATTGTTTATCCTGCCATTAACAGGCCTGGCAAGAGCTTATGGCAATGTGTGGGTGCCCTTTAAGTCAGCTACATGTATATATGGGGGTGTACATAATTTAGAATGTACACACATTACCTCCATTTGTTTTGTATTTAAAAATTTGTATACTGCACTTAACAGGCCAGTCGTGAGCTTTCTCCCATGTGTGGCCGCTGTATTATCAAATGTATACTGTATATGTGTTGTTTCTAAGACTGGGCCTGACACACAGTTCTAATAGTTGGGGTGCCTCCCCTATTATATTTTTCAGTTTCATGACAGCACAACCTATTTTTCTATTGTCTATATATATATATATATATATATATATATATATATATATATATATATATATTTAAATTGTTGAATGCATTAAGACCATGTTGTTAATGGCTAATGCATATTTGTTGAAAAATAAAAGAAGCACTTTTAAAAAATTCATACAGAAGGTGTTACATGTGACATAAAATGTACATAACATGAGCCTTTCAAATAATTAAAATTTGATTGCAAAACAACACTTGTGTCCTCTATACTATGTCATTGTATGTAAGTTTCCAGTGAAATGCAGTTTGCAGTCACCACCCACTTTGAATGACCTCATCTCTGTGTGCCAAAAAAGCAGTCCATTTATTATGACACACTGTATATTGCAGGGATAATCTGGGTTCTGTGTGAAAGGGGTCGACCCAGGAATTTCTTGGGAATTATGTGCTGTGTGAAACGGGGTTAGGACCACATTCCCGAGTCCTTCCCGGGTTGAACGATATGGCAAAAACCCGGGTTTTTAGGATTTTTCTGTTTGAAAGTGGTCATTGTAGCCTATACAATGAGACTGGCATACATGGATAAAAAAAGTTTCAAAAAGAGGTTAAAATAATAGCTTATCTGATTTTAAGGAATAAAGTAATAAGTGTTTCCTAGGACAAGGGAACTGTACCTTTTTGTCCTAGGAAATGCTTATTCATTATTAGGAGGCATTCAAGATGAGCAGTGATCTGGCCAGCCAAGCACATCCACCACAGAAGACAATTTGTGCCACTATGGAGGTGTGATTCAGGAGGACAGACACATTCAAGTTAGTGATATTGCTGATGAACTGAATATCTCAATGGGTACTGTGCACAACATCGTTAATGAGCAAATGGGGTACAAGAAAAAGTTGCTGGGTCATGCTTTGTACCAAAGCAACTCACAGAAATTCACAAAACCAGTAGGATGGAATTGATTCTCATGCATTTGATGTGGTATGATGAGGAGGGAGTGCAGTTCCTGCAGCATATTGTTACAGGCGATGAAATATGGGTGCATCATGTGACACTGGAGATAAAGCAAGCATCCATGACATGACAACAGACATTGTCCCTACCTTCAAAGAAATTCAAGAAAAGTCCATCACCAAAGAAGGTCATGGCAACCGTGTTTTGGGACCACAAGGGCATGTTGATTTCCCTGTCAATGGAGATACTGTGAATGCTGTACTCTTTTGTGACACATTGCGCCAGTTGCAGGGGAAGAGGCAATTCATCAAAAACAACCTTGGTTGCTCTTAACATTCATAATGTTGCTGCACTATAATGCCAGGTCACACTCAGCCAAATGCATGTGTGAGTTGTTATGGTGCCACCAGTGGAAGGTACCGGACCATTCTCCCTACAGACCAGACCTGGCACTAAGTGATTTTTATCTCTTTGGACCATTGAAGAAGAACCTGGGTGGAAGGCGATTTACAACCAGTGGTGAACTTCAGCAAGCCCTCTCATCCTGGCTTCAGTTGCAAGACACTGATTTCTTCTCTGCTGGGATAGATGCCTTGGTGTGCTGTTAGGACAAATGCTTAGACAAGTATGGGAACTATGTGGCAAAATAATCGGTACCATGTGCATATACTGATTATTCCTATATATACGAGTTGAATTAATTTACACAATCAGAGACCTTGTTATCTTATTTATTGAACCACCCTTGTATTATATAGAAATGCTTGGAGCCTTGGAAATGGCAACAAAATCAAACTCTGTTTCCTTATCAACAAAAGTTAATTTTAGGTGTAGAACAGTGAATGTAATTATTTTTGTTCAAATATGAATACACACCTTACTGCCTTTAGAAAAATACAAAAACTGTATAGAAAACAGATATGGGAAATATTGTTTTTCTTATAAGTTTTATGTGGAGATTGTGGTGTATGAATTAATTTTCATGCGATTGCACACCATAGGAAACAATTTAAGCTTTTGTATAGATATTGAGCCTACTGACTGTGCAGTATCTGACAAACTGCCAGTACCTTGGATGTTATGCTGTTTCATGAAGAAAGAACTTCTTGTACACTGTGATCTCTAAATGGAACAATGTGGTTTAAAACAAATGATTTCATGGTCAAATTAAAACATGGATTTGTGAAAATGAAGGAAGAGAACATGTTTCAAAGTTCAAACTCAGTTGTGTTACTTTTGATATTTGCTTTTGAAATTAGAATGAAACCTAGCCAATTTTTAAGTAAGTAAATCAGTCACTACAACTAGGAATGACTGATACCGGTACAATTTTCCAAGTTTCTCCAAATAACACTATACACAAGTTGGTCTAAAATTAGCTAATTACAGCTGCCAAATAATTGTGTTAATTCTGAGTGGAAAATAAAGAACCAATCAAAATAACCACATGGGATAAATGTAATAGGCTGCTGCTTTGAAACATCGGCAAGTCCCGTGTGAGACTTCCTGATGTTTTAAAGTAGCAGTCTTTTAGTACGCAAAACCAGGTTGATTTTTCCTATTAAAAGACTGTTACTTTAAAACATCGGGCAGTCCCAAACGGGACTCGCCGATGTCTCAAAGCTACAGCCTATTACATTTACCCCTTGGTCTTAGAACTCAATAGATTTGCATTCCCTATTCTTGGACATGGAAACATTGTATAATGCATTATCTTTTAATAATATTCATACCTTAATAACAAATCACAAAACTAGTATTACAAAGTACATAATTGACTTTTGAAAATTTAGCTATTGATAATTTGTTTTGCTAGATAATAAGAAGGATTGATTATATATTTTAATAATGTTGTTCTTAATGTTTCAGGGTGATATGTAAGCTCCACTCCTGCCCTATATGAACTTGCCGGGAAATTTTAAATAAGATAAGCATTTGGCACTTTATACTTACTTATTTTTCCTTAAATTCCCTTTGCAAAAACCGCATTGATTGCTTTTTAAAAAATTATTTATGAATTTTTAGGATACTTTATGTATGAATTTATTATTGACCTTGTCCCTTATTCTTTGTGTTTTCTATGTCTTTTAGTCTAATAAACTTTGTACCCCCCTTTTTATACTGAATGTTCATTTTTTTATATAATTATTTTTGATCTCATAAGCCATTGACACATGGAGATCTAATAAGAACTTTATTACTGCACAGTGACTTTTCACTATTATGTTTTAAGGATTATTATTGGGAATGTTATTAATTACGTTTGATCCTTGAATGGAATATTTACCTTTAAATTAGGTTTAGGAGTTATTTTTAGGATAACTCATTTTACACAGACACTTTATTAATCTTATTATATTTATTTGCACTGACATTTTACAGACCAAACATATTTTCATTTATTTATTATATTAGCACTATTGTCGCTGTGTATCAAGCTCACTGTTTAACATGTATATGTATATATATATATATATATATATTATATATATATATATATGTATATATGTAAGAGTTCCAAGGATGGCACTCCCAATAGTAAATACAAACAAATAGGTGCCCTCCAAAAAGGTCTGATCACAGTCAGATATAGTGTAATACTATTAGGGGTGTGCACCGGCCACTTTTCGTGTTTTGTATTTAAGCTTTGAATCTGGATCTTTCTTCGTGTTTTGAATCTGGATTCGTTTTGCCAAAACCACCCTTCCGTGTTTTTGATTCTGGGTTTAGGATCTGTATTTTTCTTTAAAAAAGCATAAAAACAGCTAAAATCACAGAATTTGTGGGTTTTTCTGCTCCTATGCTATTATTAACCTCAATAATTTTAATTTCGACTAATTTCCAGTCTATTCTGAACACCTCACACCTCACAATAGTGTTTTTATGTCCAAAAGGGTGCACCGAGGTAGCTGGATGACTATTCTAAGCGACTCAAGTGGGCGACACAATCACGTGGCCCATCTAGGAGTGACACTGCAGTGGCAAACAGGATGGCAGTTTGAAAAACTAGGTCCCAAACAGTACATAATGCAAATAAAAAAAGAGGTGCAAGATGGAATTGTCCTTGGGCCCTCCCACTCACCCTTATGTTGTATAAACAGGAAATACACACTTTAACAAACCAATCATTTCAGCACCAGGTTCTGCCTTACAACTCTGGCTGAAATGATTGTTTCATTTGGGCACCCACAAAAAAAATCTGGCAATTAATCTGTCCCTGCACAAACTGGCTCTATGGAGGCAAGATGTCGTCCTCATCCTCCTCATCCACCAATTCCTCACCCTCTTCAGTGTTGTGTACATCCTCATCCTCACAGAGTATTAATTCATACCCACTGGAATCCACAACTACAGGTCTCTCTGTACGTTCTGGAGGCTGGTCTCCCTGGAAGAGTTGATAATTCATTTTTATGAACATCCTCTTCTCCACATTTTGTGGAAGCAACCTCCTACGCCTTTCGCTGACAAGGTTCCCGGCTGCACTAAACACTCTTTCAGAGTACACACTGGAGGGGGGGCAACTCAGGTAAAATAGAGCCAGTTTGTACAGGGGCCTCCAAATTGCCTCATTTTCCTGCCAGTGCAGATTCAGACTGTCTGACATGCCTACTTGGATGCTGTCACCGATGTAATCCTCCACCATTCTGTCAATGGTGACATTGTCATATGCAGTGACAGTAGACATGTCAGAAATTGTTGCCAGGTCCTTCAGTCCGGACCATATGTCCAAATTTGGTCATGCCTGCCCTTCATCACTGCCAGCGAGTTGCTTAGGATACCTAAGTTGTTTTCTGGCAGACCCAGTTGTGGGAGAAAATGAAGGAGGAGCTTTTGACGTGTCATGTTCCGCTTCAGCTGACAGTGTTTTCACCAGCCGGTCGTTGCACCTCTGCAGGCTTGTGTCGGCCGGAAAGAGAGACACCACATAGGCTTTAAACCTAGGATTGAGAATGGTGGCTAAAATGTAGTGGTCTGATTTCAACAGATTGACCTCCCTCGAATCCTGGCAAAGCAAATGAAGGGCTTCATCCACCACAAGTCCCACATGCTGAGCGGAATTGCTCCGTCTTAGCTCCTCCTTCACTTTCTACAGCTGCTTCTGCAAAAGCCTGATGAGGGGAATGACCTGACTCAAGCTGGCAGTGTTTGAACTGACTTCACATGTGGCAAGCTCGAAGGGCTAAAGAACCTTGCACAACACAGAAATCATTCTCCACTGTGCTTGAGTCAGGTGCATACCCCCTCCTTTGCCTATGTCATAGATGGATGCATAGGCTTGAATGACCTTTTGCTACTCTTCAATCCACTGAATCATATAGAGGGTTGAGTTCCACCGCATCACAACCTCTTGCTTCAGCTGATGGCGGGGCAGGTTCAAGAGTGTTAGCTGGTGCTCCTGTTGTCGGCATGCATTCGCTGAATGGCAAAAGTGGCCAGAAATTTTTCAGGGGCACCCAAAGCATCTCCTGCACTCCCCTTTCGCTTTTCAGAAAATTCTGCACCACCAATTTTATTGCATGAGCAAAACATGGGACGTGCTGGAATTTGCCCAGATGTATTGCCCACACAATATTGGTGGCATTGTCAGAAATCACAAATCCCCAGGAGAGTCTAAGTGGGGTAAGCCACTGGGTGATGATTTCCCTCCGTTTCTCTAAGAGGTTGTTGGTGGTATGCCTCTTACTGAAACCAGTGATACACAGCATAGCCTGCCTTGGAACGAGCTGGCGTTTCTGAGATGCTGCTACTGGTGATGGTGCTGTTGTTGCTGCGTAAGGTGATACATCTACCCAGTGGGCTGTCACAGTCATATAGTCCTTAGTCTGCCCTGTTCCACTTGTCCACATGTCCGTGGTTAAGTGGACATTGGATACAACCGCATTTTTCAGGACACTAAGGACGCTTTTTCTGACTTTTCTGTACAGTCTCGGTATCGCCTGCCTAGTGAAGTGGAATCTAGATGAGTTTTGGAACCAGGGACACACTACCTCCATCAATTGTCTATATCCTACTGCACTAATGGTGGATACCGGATGCACATCTAACACCAACATAGCATTCAAGGCCTCAGTTATATGCTTCACTTCAGAATGACTGCTGTCAAACTTCATCCTCCTCGCTAAGGACTGTTGGAGGGTCAATTGTTTAGTAAAAGTAGAGGTGTTCCTACTTCCTCTCTGGGATGATGAATGACTCCCAGCAGCAACAGCAGCAGTGGCAGCAGTAGGCGTAGCAATGCAGGATCCTCCGGCGGAATCCCGGATAGTAGAGTCAGTAATGCCAGTGACATGGCCTGCAGGACTACTTCCGATCCTAACTAAGGAGGAAATTGATGAGGAGGGAATTGATGGTGTGGTTTGCAGGTGCTTGGATTCAACAGGACAAAGGGATTTAGGTGTCCATCGACTGCTTACGGTCTTAGCCAAAGTTTCTGAACTTGACAGTAAATTTTTATGATTGCGCTGCAAGTGACGTATAAGGGAGGATGTTCCCAGGTGGTTAACAACACTACCCCTACTTATCCCATCTTTATATATGGTACATATGACAAGACAGTTGTTGTCCGGATTTGGATAGAAATATTTCCAGACCAAAGAGGTGGAATGTTTGGTCTTCTGCCCAGGCATGACTGTGATAGGCTTTTTCATGCCACGGACAACAACTGTCACCCCCGGTACCTGATTTAAACAAACCACATCACCATCAGAATCCTCCTTACCAACTTCCTCCTCAGTGCCAGCTACACCAGTATCCTCATCCTGTTGTACTTTAACAGTGACATCTTCAATTTGCATATCAGCAAGTGGACTGTGGGTGCTCCTTTCAGCACTTGCAGAGGGTGTGCAAATGGTGAAAAGAGCCACCTCTTCCCATACAGTGCTGGGAAGGTCAGGCATCGCAACTGCCACCACACTTGGACTCTCCTTGGGGATTTGTGATATCTTCTTAGAACACATAGAACGCACAGTTCTTCACTGTGCTTTTTCCAGCTTAACTTGTTTGATTTTTGTAGCAGGAGGAGTGCTTCCACCGTCATGTGAAGCTGAACCACTAGTCATGAACATAGTGAAAGACCTTAGCCGTTCCTTGCCACTCCGTGTCGTAAATGGCATATTGGCAAGTTTATGTTTCTCTTTAGATGACTAAATGTTTTTTTAAGGTCATTTTCCTGAACTTTGTCATTTGGGATTGTATGTGCCCTCTACTATGACACTGGGCATCGACCTTGGCAGATGACGTTGATGGCATTTTATCGTCTATGTCATGACTAGTGGCAGGAGCTTCAGCACTAGGAGGCTTTTGATCTTTCCATATTTTATTTTTAGGGGACATAGTTTGGTCCTCCATTTATGTTATATTGAGTATTATACAGTATACGTGCGGCTAAGGCACACACAAACACAGAAAAGAAGAATTTTAAATTTTTTTTGGAGTGCACTTTGGGGGTTACAGCATCGGTCAAGCCAGCCGGCCCTTGATTTATGACACAGGCGCATGCTTGGCTCTGTTGATGGATGTGCAGCTACAGCGCACACAATTCACAACACAGGAAATAGTAATTTAAAAATTTATTTGGAGTGCACTTTGGGGGTTACACCACCCTTTAACAGACTTTTGGGACACAGATGCACGCTTGGCGCTGCTCCTTTGTTGATGCATGTGCAACCACAGTGCACACAATTCACAAACACAGAAAATATTTTTTAATTTTGTTTGGAGTGCACTTTGGGGGTTATAGCACCCTTTAATGGTCAAGCAAGCCATCCCTTGATTTATGACACAGGTGCATGCTTGGCGCTGCTCCTTTGTTGATGGACAGGCGGCTACAGCACACACAATTCACAAAAACAGAAAATATTTTTTTATTTTTGTTGGAGTGCACTTTGGGGGATTACACCACCCATTAAGAGATGAGCCAGCCAGCCCTTTACTTATGGGACACAGGCGCACGCTTGGCACTGCTCCTTTGTTGATCGACGTGCAGTTACTGCACACACTGGGCCTGATTCAGAACCGCTCACGAGTGCTGATTGCTCGCAAGTGGTTCGATGTTGCCCAAGTGCACATGCGAACGACGGAGGCGGCTCTGTCATGCACTTGCGCGAGACCCGAATAACGACGGCCAAGCCATCATTATGGGTCTCGCACCAAAGGGGGTGTTCTGTTGATGGTGATTGACAGCACACCCCCTTTGGTGGGCGTGCCGGGGGCGTGGATGCCCAGATGGAGGCGTTCCCATGGGAACGCCTACCATCTGGGGCCGGCCCCACTGACATGACTACTGATGTCAGTGGGAGTGCTTTTGGCTCTGATAGAGCCAAAAGCACTCCAGGGCTTGTGGTAGATGAGATCCTACCACAAGGGTCTCATCACAAGCCTGATGGTCGTGATGGCCTTGACCATCGTGACCATCATTTTGGCTGCTCGCTATAGCTGTGGGTGGTCACCCACAGCTATGCAAGTGGCCAGGAGGCCGCTCCAAAAAGTAAGAGGGACACAGGCGCATGCTTTTCGCTGCTCCTTTGTTGATTCACAAACATTGAAAATAATTTTTTATTTTGTTTGTAGTGCACTTTGGGGTTACAGCACCCTTTAACAGTCAAGCCAGCCGGCCCTTTACTTATGACACAGGCGCACGCTTGACACTACTTTGTTGATGTACCAGCTGCTACAGCGCATACAATTCACAAACACAGAAAAAAATATATTTTTATTTGTTTGGAGTGCACTTTGGGGGTTACACCACTCTTTAACAGATGAGCTAGCCGGCCCATTACTTATGTCACAGGCACAAGCTTGGAACTTCTTTGTTGTTGCACGTGTGGCTACTGCACACACAGGCCTGGATTCAGAGCCGGACACTCTGACAGAGCACTCGCTCTGAATCAGGGCCGTACTTCTCTTTTTTTAGAGCGGCCACAGCTTTAGCGAGTGGCCAAAATGATGGTCACGATGGTCAAGACCATCGTGACCATCGGCCTTGCGATGAGACCATTGTGGTAGGGTCTCATTGCCGCAAGCCCTGGAGTGCTTTTCGCTCTGACAGCCAAAAGCACTCCCTCTGACATCACTTGTGATGTCAGTGGGGCCGGCCCTAGATGGTAGGCGTTCCCATGGGAATGCCTCCATCTGGGCAGCCACGCCCCTGGCCCGCCCACCAAAGGGGGCGTGTTGTCACTCAGCATCGACAGCACAACCCCTTTGTAGAGAGACCCGGAGCGACGGCTTGCCCATCGCTATCCGGGTCTCACGCATGCACATGATGGAGCTGCCTCCATCGTGCGCATGCGCACTCGGCCAACATTGACCCACTTGTGAGTGCTCAGTGCTCTCGAGCGGGTCTGAATCAGGCCCACAATTCACAAACACAAAAATGTATTTTTTTTTTTTGGAGTGCACTTTGGGGGTTACAGCACCCTTTAACAGACAAGCCAGCCATCCCTTTACTTAAGACACAGGCGCATGCTTGGCACTGCTCCTTTGTTGATGCACGTGCAGCCAAAATGCACACAATTCACAAACAAAGAAATTAATTTTTTATTTTGTTTGGAGTGCACTTTGGGGGTTACAGCACCCTTTAACGGTCAAGCCAGCCGGCCCTTTACTTATGACACAGGCGCACGCTTGGCGCTTCTCCTTTGTTGATGCACATGCAGCCACAGTGCACACAATTCACAAACACAGAATATAATTTTTTTTGTTTGGAGTGCACTTTGGGGGTTACAGCACCCTTTAATGGTCAAGCAGCCAGCCCTTTACTTAAGACACAGGCGCACGCTTGGCGCTGTTCCTTTGTTGATGCACGTGTGGCTACTGCGCAGACAACTCACAAACACAAAATATATATATTTTTTTTTTTGGAGTGCACTTTGGGGGTTACAGCACACTTTAATGGACAAGCCAGCCGGCCCTTGATTTATGACACAGGTGCATGCTCGGCGCTACTTTGTTGATGCATGTGCAGCTACTGCGCACACTATTCACAAACACAGAAAAAGAATTGTTTACATTTTTTTGGAGTGCACTTTGGGGGAGCACCCCTGATGGACAGATCACCCCCTGGACAACACTACAGCACCCCTCTTGGACTGCAGCCTTTATGGGACACTGCACAACACAATCCAGCCAGCCCCTATAGACTTTGGAGTGGACACAGCCCCTATGGACATCTGACTGCACAACACAGCCCAGCCATCCCCTATGACAATAGCACAACACAGCCCAGCCAGCCCTAGCTCCCACCTTCCCTCTTCACTGTCCACAGCTGTAGTGAGAAATGGCACGACGCGGGACCTTTTATAGAAGCCAAAACCCGCGATATCCGGAAGGCGGGATGATGACGTTTTGCCTCGATTTCAGTTCCGAGTCAGGCGGGAAAACCTGAGCTGGACTCGGTTCCCGGCTCGGATTGGGGGGGGCTCGGGGGCTTCGGATTTCAGAGATCCAAACCCGCTTATCCCTAAATACTATATGAACCTTGGTTTCAGGAAACTATATGGGAAGTGTTCCAAATCTTGTTGTCATTGTAGATTTTTATATATTGAGGTGTCAAACACATAATGGTTATAGTGTTAATAATAGATTATATAACAGTATGTTATTGATGCCAGTTTTATGTTTTATTTGATTGCATATGTTTGATGTCCGTTATATTATGTTGTGTTTTAACATTAGGGCTGCGCATTGCCCAGGTTACCGGGATGCGATCTGTAGGCATCTTCCCTTTCCTGATGCCGGCGCAGTTCAGTAACAGAAGAGGAGTATTTAAAGAGCAGTCCAGTTGGATAAATGATTGAGGCTGTTCCATGTTTACTATTCTGTATATGCAATTGTAATAATAAGTGATACATCTGGCAGTTGTAGAAGTTCATATTTTTTAATATTTGTTTTTCTGAGCTCCAGAGGTCTCTGGATAATAATAGGTATTAAGAATAGTTCAAGCAACATAATGGGCAATCTACAGAATAAATGTATGCGGCACTTGGTTTATAATGCTCCAAAGATTCAGTACTACACAATAGGTATTATCAAATTGCGAAGAGGCAGGACTGATTTTGGGGCACAATTATTGTAATCATACAGTGAAATGGAGAATGAAACATAACTTTTAATATTAAATACTCTATAAAAGAACATGTTAAGCGCATGTTCAAAAATAAATAATTCAATGTTAAATATAGTATTAAATAATCATAGTGATACCATCCAGTTAGTAGGTAATAATCTAGTTATTCCTCAGTGCCATGATCCAAACTGCATGTTTAATGGTAAAATTAATGGAATCCCTTAAATTATAATTCAAATTGCAAAATGATAAGTTCATTAGGGATATAGGCCCTCATTCAGAGCCGTACGCTCTGAGCAGAGCGCACGCTCTGAATGAGGGCCGGGCTCCATTTTCATGGAGCGTCCTCCTGGACGCTCGTATAGCTGTGGGTCACCACCCACAGGCTATACGAGCGTGCATTTTGATGGCCGCGATGGTCGTGACCATCGCTACCATCGAAATTGCGAGCCGGAGCCTGCGGTTGAGGTTTTCAACCGCAAACTCCGGAGTGTTTTTAGCTCTATCAGAGCCAAAATCACTCCCACTGACATCACTAGTGATGTCAGTGGGCCGGCTTCTGATGGGAGGCGTTCCCATGGGAACGCCCCCGTCAGGGAGGCACGCCCCCGGCACGCCCACCAAAGGGGGCGTGCTGTCAATCAACATTGACAGCACGCCCCCTTTGATCGGACACAACGAGCGAAGGAAAGTCCTTCGCTCGTCGTGTCTGGCGCATGCGCACGACGGAGCTCCCTCCGTCGTGCGCATGCTCAGTGCAGACCATCGACCCACTTGCGAGCGGACAGCCGCTCGCGAGTGGGTCTGAATCAGGCCCATAGGCCCTCATTCAGAGGCAGTCACAAGAAGCGAGCGCTCTCTCTGAATGAGGGCGGCCGCTTCATGTTTCAAGTGCAGCCTCCTGGCCGCTAGCTAAGCTGTGGGTTACCACCCACAGCTTTAGCAACTGACCAGGTTGATGGTCGCGATGGTCAAGACAGCCACTGTGCATGCGTAGGGCCTTAACATCGACCCGGTTGCGTGCACTCAGCACTTGCGACTGGGTCTGAATGGAGGCCAGAGTGCTGTTCCAGAGCATCCTGTTATAAGAGTTGTGTAGTCACAAATTACAGTCAATAGTTACTACTGGTCTTTCTGGTTGTATACCTCTTTGAGAAAGTGTAAGATACTGTAACTGAAATACAAGTTTAAGTAAGAACAATGTATGGTTCAGTTATCATCCTTGTCATATATTCTTTAGATATTGTATCAGAAAATGAATGCTTCACTCTTTAATTAATTCTGTAAATAGCAGTTTTGTTTGGATCATGGCACTCATAGTAATAACTAGATTATTACATGGTAACTGCATGTTATTAACATTTAATTAAGGTATTTCTTTGAACACTAATCTAACATGTTCTTTTATAGGTTACTATTATATTAAAAGTTATGCTTTATACTCTTTCACTGAATGATTACAAATGTGCCCAAAAAAAAGGGTTCTGCCTCTTACTTTTCATCATTTGATATTGTGCCTGGAATTGACCAGACTGAAATTATATGGGTTTGCTATATTTATAAGATGAGCATTATCAATTTGTATTCACTTACTGCACTAACATTTTTTTATTTTAAATGAAATGATGGATATGTGCTAAAAGTCCTTATAACCACTACTAATAAAAAATTACAAAAGACACTGTGGGCCTGATTCAGACATGGATGAAGAAATGATTTGGTTGCAAATCAGTGATGTTTTGTGCGCATATGCTGGAACCACAATGCACATGTGTCACGATGGTGACGCGCCTCCAGTATTGTGTTAGCCACAGGGGTGAAGACATGGAGCAGGTTTGAAAAGGAAAGCATGGAAACACTTTTTTTGGTATGCTAAAACCTTAGACTGTGCCTTCTGATGCATATTCACTGGCCTCAACAGCTATGTTGCAGTGGACACTTTGAGCAACCTATGGGTTGCTATGAAATCTGATGTTTCACACAATGGTTGCAATGTTGACCCTGTGATGCACCTTTGGACACAGGCATTTGATCTGAGAAGCCAGCAGTAGGTGCTTTGATTAAAAAAAAAATCTGTGGCATTCGCATAAATTCCCTGTTACTGAAGACAAAGCAGTGACCCAGACTGTGTCCATCTCTGAATAAGGCCCTGTGGCAGAATTATTTATTGGAATTTCCACCTACAAAGTATTTTTTATAAATTAGTGAAATATACAATTTTAAAAATGGGAAAATTAAATGTCATTTGTCAGTAAGAGAAACAAATCTAGTGATGTGTGTTATAAAAAAAGGAGCCATATATTTTCAGTAAAAAGAAAATGTCTTGGCTAAGTGAGCCCAGTAGTGAGATAAGAGTTTCAGTTGTCTCACCATTTGTCATCATAAATAATTTGTTATATTTACAAGCCCTATGTTAATTTAACAGAGAATGTTATTGACTGTTTCAGTGATAAAGGCATACATATATATTTTAATATTTTTTTTCTCTATAGAGTATATGCACTTCACCACATTTTCAGTCTCAATTTTTAGCACAAAAACATTTCACGGTACCAAGCATTAAAATAACATCACAAACTGAGCATGACAGGGGCACAAGAAGGGCAACTCTAGGAGGAGTATACATTGTCAAGACATAGTTGTGAATCAATTTACTACTCAGTGATCTTGTACCCAATATATGGGATAGCAAACAGATACACACTTACAGAAGGGGAAGAGTTGATGATGGGTCAGATCATTGGACACATGGATAGTGCTAAGTGGAAAACGAGAGTAAAGTGGGCCTTCCCCATGAGAGCTTACCTACAGTACTAAGGGAAAGATTTGAACAGTTGGAAAGTGAACTTAGAAAAAAAATTGATGATGGGCAGAGCAGAAGAGTAAAATCTTATGTGGAGGTTTGATAAAATTTAATAAAAACAGCATATTTAAAGCTGGGGAGACTAGGAGAGAGCCTGACTAGGCATAAGAAAGTTCCAGAGGATGAGGGACACCTCAAGCAAAAGCTCAGAAGCAAGCATAAAAGAAAGTGACCAAAGTGGAGAAGAAACAATGGTCACTGGAGAAGAAGAGTGGACAGGAGGGAGGTTAGAGTTGTAGGCAAGGGAGGAGTGGTTTAAGACTTTGTAAGTAAGAGTGATGAGTTTGAACTGAATTATAAGGTGGAGAGAGACCCAATGAAGCAGGTTTCAGAGGAGAATGGCAGATATCATATGGTGGTAGAAAAAAGAGAGACAAGAAACAGCCTAAGAAAAGATCAAAGTTGGGAGACTTAGGTTTCATTGAGAGGATGTTGTAAAACATTAGTTTGTGATCCTATATACATACATTGAAATATCAGCCATTTAGTTAATAAATTACAGCTACATGCTGCTAATAGATAAAATGTAGTAGGCTATAGAATTTGAGAGAGAAAAACAGTGATTTTAACTGTAACTACAAAAATAATACAAGAGTAGTTGTGAGGTAAGGCAAAATTGTATCTACTTATATACTGTAAATCGGTCATAAAGAAAGTGGAAATATGTACAGTACCCTCCCTTTTTATATCTGACTATCTATCCTTGCAGTTTGCAACATTCCTTACAGTACTAACTGCATCCACCCACCCCTACCCACAGCTAGATTTTTTATGGTCATTGATGCTTTTACAGCTTGACTTGTCTGGATAGGCTTACAGCAAGATATCAGTACATAATTCTACTGATACTGTATGCATATATGACTTTGCAACAAGATTTGTCTTGCCAGATAGGAAAGTCAACTAGGTCTGTACCTTTCCTCTCTACTGCCTCTGCTACCTGCCATCATAAGGAAATATGTCCTCATCACTAGTAGATAGTGGTTTAAAAGGCAGAATTGCTTGCAATGTGTGGGCAATATGCTGTGGTTTCAAACCTGTCAGACAAAAAAAATCCCACACTCTTAATTTTACCCTGTGTTATTTTGAAGTGTCACAATGTTGTTCTGATATAGAATATCCACCTACAGACATACTGGGGTTTCCTTAGTGGGACTACTTTGTGTAAAATGTTATTTTCTTTTTAGCCTATACAACACTAATGTACTGTTTATAAATAGAGTAATTTCACTGAACTGCTACATCCATTGAAGATGATATTTTGATAATTAATTTTTTATCTTTTTAAAAACTATTTTGTAAAAAATTGTATTGATTTTATAATCTATAGGTATTTATTTAGCTTAACACTTTATTTTTAGCAACCCTGGTGTCACATTAATGGATGGCTTCTATTATTATAAAATTATGTCTAAATGTCTGCTGCCTTATGCAAAGTCAACATAAACCCATTTAGTTTTTAAGATTGATTGATTGATTGAACAGAGATTAAACATTGTAACGAAAAAATAATTTAGTCTTCTAAAATCTTAAGACTATTGTTCAAAATCTTATGCCATCATATTAAATAAAATCTGGAGGCTGATGTATTTTTAAAAGTTTATGACCTAACTTGAATGCACTGATTAATTTGCTGATTTAACATTACCAAACAATAACTTAAATAGAGGCAGTCTGAGCGAGAGGCACATCACAAAGTTGCATGGTTCATTTTCTGCTCCTATGCCTGCCTTTTTGCTCTGCACACACTTATATCTATTCCTCTCTGCTCAGATAGGTTTTCATTTTGTGTGATGTGCTAAGATGACAAAAGTCATTTCACAAAAATGCTTATTTTTTCTTCTAAATCTCTATTCTCATTAAATTGAACATTTCTTGATTTATTGAAAAAAACTGCTTGTGTGATGCTAATAAGGATTGTAGTAATGTCAAGAAAGTTAGGGACTCAAGTGCTGTCTTTAATTAATTTATTTACAGTATTTGTGAAATGAGAAATAGCGGCTGTCTGCTCCTAAAAACAACTTTAAACTTTTTAATTTGCATAAGGTTTAGCAAAACTTTGTTTCATGCAATGGCTTTTAGGCTTTCAAGTGGTACATTAATAAGAAGAATTGCTAAATTAAAATACTTTTCATGGGAGGTGGAGCTGGGAATGTCATGTAGGACTTCTTGAGAAAGTATATCTTGTGGATGGCCTTCACTCCTCAAGAGAGGCTTGATTGTCAGCTCAAAGGGAAAGGAGGAAGCATCTTCTTGATAAGTCTAATCATAGCCTCTTATTTTCTAGTCATTTACTGTACACTTATGCATATAGTAGACATGTGCGCTGACCACTGTGTTTTGGTTTTGGATCAGAGTTCATCTTCGTGTTTTCTTTTGCATAACCACTCTCAAGTGTTTTGGTGTTTGTTTTGGATCTAGGTTTTTAAAAAAAAAATGAAAAATTTTTTTTCAAAACAGCTAAAATCATTTAATTTTTGCAATCCAAAATCCGAAATTCAGATTTATAATCCAAATCCAGAACCATGAAAAGATCAGAAGTGCAACTCAGATTTATCCGCTTCTCCTCAGGAAATGAAAACATTGATGCAGATTTATCCGGATTTATGAAAATCGGGTGGATTCAGATTTCTGGAGGAAAGAACCACACACCTCAAGCAGATTGCAATGGTAGTTGCCTCCTGTTTCTGGAAGTAGCAGAAAGGGCTAATGCTGCAGTTCCTTCTATATGGGACAAAGAGGGGCAATGTCCAGTCAGTGCCTCATATTGCTGCAGTATTTTTGCAGTTTATTGAAAAAAAATCTTTATACCTCCTGGGTGCAATAGGATCTGATGGCTTTGTCGGAGTATTTTTATGATTTACATTTGTCCTTCTTGCCTATGGATGCTCAATCATTTCCAGATGCCTGCTTACATTATAAGAAATGGACTTGGATATCTGCTTCTACTCAAGGGTAAATCCCAGGGTCGAATGGTATTCCAGTTGATCTGTAAGCCAATCACAACACATTTCATGTATCAAAGTTACTTGAGCTGTTTTATGGGTTGCTGGAATTGGCCACTCTCCCTCAGTGCTTGTCAGAAGGGTTAATTATAAATTTACCTAAAACTGAGAAGGACCCTATGTTTCCCAATTCATATTGCCCCATTTTTCTGGTCCCCACCAATGTTAAAGTGATAGCCAAGGTCCTATTCACTTGTAATAATCAGGTTATTTAGAAGCTCTGTCTCTTCTCACTCTTCTGGTAGAGGGATATAGGTCTACTAGGGAAGAAAAATTAAGGGGAAGATTTAGGTAGTCCCCATGAGACCCTTACCTGTGCAGATTTTTGTGATTTTCCATCGAAAAAGGATCATTGGTACAGGCATACTGATTGCATGCCATGCAGGGACTACCACAGCCCTAGAATTTGCCAGGATGACACCACCAGTCAACATGCTCAAGTGAGTAGTTCTGTGAACCCTCCTTTACATAAAATTTACAGCATGCAGCAAAGCCACATGTGTAACCCAGGAACCAATTGCCAAACTAAGGGTCTGATTCAGTATGGATCACAACTTCAATTGCGACTGCGATTATGCAGGCAGTCTCACTGCAATGATATGTTAATCCACTGCAATTGCTATGCTCTCACAGCACAACATAAGGATGCCCAACTTACATTACACCCATCCGTAATACTTTGCAAGACTGTGAATCCATCAGTAACATCGAGTACCATCGGAGGCTCACTCACACTTGCACAAGGTCTGACATTACTCAGAAATTGCTAACCTAATCGCATGCATTGAAAGCCCAGGCTGCTTATGGCATCATAGTGGCTAATTTTATGCATGCCCCTGCAATGGTGTTCAAATGCACTGACATGCCTGCATTTTGCCGACCCCCCCGTTACCACCCCCAAATGGTACTTCCTGTCAATCACTCTGCAATGGGTCTGCATAGTCACTGCGATCACAGGCCCCGATCACAGTGGCTTGTTTGCACAAGTGCACTATGATGCATAAGCATGCACAAAATGCAACAATCAACTGCCTGCGTGCATAATTGCAGTAGCAATCCTTGCTGAATCAGGCCCAAGGCCTGCAACAGAAGGCAAGTAATTTGCAGCACAGGGAGCCAAATCATAAGGAATAAAACATTAGAGGCCATACTAGCGGGTCCCCTGGACTGAACCCAGAGCACACACTATCACCTCTCACTGGAAGAATATTCCGTATGAGGAGAGCGAACATCCATTATATCAGTATTAATAAAACACGTTGCATGGCATGGGAACTTTGCAGGCCCACTGAACTGCAGCCACTGCCATCTGAGTATACCTGTAAGCCTTGATTGCAACATTTAAAGCAGGACACCTATGGCTGCCTTGTGATGTGAGGGCCTGAGGAAGCAGACATGCTCACAGAGCAGCCTAGACCATACCTGGCACCAGTGACCTCCATTCCTTGGGGTAATTGATGGACAGTCGCACATGTAATGATTAACATGCATGCCAGACTGTCTGTACATTACCCCCTGGAATTTCATTTTTATCCCATTTGGGGCAATGTACCCCTGTTCCCCGACCAGTGTCTTATACTGTATGTCAGTGTTTTCTTGTTCTGTTCAACTGTTTATGTACTGTTTCTGTTCTTTGTTTTTGTACTTGTTAGGCACTGTGGAACCCTTGTGGCACCATATAAATAAAGGATAATAATAATAATAATAATAATAATAATAATAATAATAATAATAATAATAATTAAAAAGAAGCACAAGGGATGAAAAAGAAAATAAAGGGGAAAGAAAGTAGAAAGACATCAAAAGATGAAGAAATCAAAGTAGAGAGGTGAAAGTGAAGCAGAAACAAAGAAATAGACAATCAGAAATAAAAGTAGGAGACAGGAAAGACAGTAAGCACGGCAAACAGACAGAAAAAAAGGTAAATAAAGCACACAGCACAATAAAAACACAGCAATGTAGCAGTACTTTCCTGTTAGAAGATCACACAGCATAGAAGTCTAAAACATCACAAAGCTACCTTATAAAACTACCATCCCATAAATGACCCCCTCATTATTTTTACATTGGGCCAAACCAACGGCAAAAGTAGCCTATCTGATAAGCATGCCCCTACAATGCCGTAGGACCAACCTATCATAACCTTATGGTAAAACCACTTTCAGGCTTATTAGGAAGCCCTCTGTCTGTCAGGGCCATAAATAAGGGTGTGTAAGCATTGCCACCGCACACCTAGCAGAGCGCAGAACCCTGTGAGCACTGCTTTTGGCTTGCAGGGTGAATTGATTGACAGCCAGCAGGCTGAATTGCTGCTTAGAATGCTCTGGTCAGTGCTGTAAAACCCAGAGCTGCATGTGTGTGGCTGGAAGATAGTCCAGATAAGCCCTGTTATGGAGCTGGTCTCAGTATTCTGAGGGCAAAATCTTTTTGCATACAAAGCCATACAGTACACAATGGCACAATGGTAAGTACAGACCAATAAACTGTAGAGTCATAAGACTAAGTAAAAAATGTTGTTCAGCTATTTTGCAAATTAAACTTATATCTGTTGTTTTACTTGTATGAACCATGAGTAAGAGGCACAGCTTTCAGTACTGTATTGGTATTCACCTTTTTCTTAAAAGCAAAGTTTCAAAAGACAACAAAGACATACCATCTATAAACATAAAGTGAGCAAATTAATAAAAAAATAATAAATAATTAAATATAAGCCAGACAACATATTTGTTCAACGTGAAACATGTTGACACCTCACTGAGATTGAATTTCTTTGATGCTATTGTACATATTCCAAAAAACATGTTATTACTGTAATTCTCTAAAAATTGGTTTTCTTCATTGGCTACACTTTCAACAATGACACCTGCACTTATTTATCACAAAGGAAATAAATATATAATGAAATAATGATAATAATAGCAACTACAAAGTGTGATGTGTTTTAATGATCTACACTGCACGCTTTGGAAATGCTAAAATTGTATGATCATAAAAATCTACACACATTTTGAAATTTTAAGCATTTTATGTGGAATTACACTGATGTCAAACATAATTGAAATGTTTTGTTTATCATTTAGAAGAACATTAGCAATTTGGCAGGCAGGCAAAATGACTGAGCAACAAAGATCATTTCAGTATTAATGTTTGGAGATGGTCTGACAATAAAAGACTAGCAAATCATGTCTGTTTGTTATGGTATACGGCAAACTCATAGCATAATTCTAATGCACCAAAATAAGAAAACAATATTGATTTACTCTACATACATAAAGGCAATTAAACCAGCATAAAAAGTTATAGAATAAAATACCTTGACATTTTTCATAGTATTTTTGTGGTTCATTAAAAAAAAACAAGAAACAAATCAGGCTCTTATGTCTGGGGACAAAGGGTCTTATTCAGTGATGGGTGCTTTTGACGCAGCTACAGTGCAAAAATACTGTATGCTAATGCCTTCAGGAGGTGTCTAAAGGAAAAACACTACTCCTGCCAGCATCTCTTGTACAATGAATATATATTGAAGAAATGTGTGGAAAATGGGCAATATCTCTTATAATACACAAGGAGTGCTCTCAGTAGGTTAGAAATAAATACTTATCTCAAAAAAGATGTCCTGTTTTCTCTGGTCTTGTTGTAATTTTTGATTGTTCAGCAAGCCCCAACAATACTCCAAATATGTAAATAAAATTATAACAAACAATGTGTAGTATCCTTTATGGTGAAAAAATTATATCATGAGACAATTCCTCCCAATCATCCCCATTGAGATTGAACATGAATTTATATGGAAAATATTGGATGATATTAATACTGATGCATGATTGGTTTGAAAACACACCTGACTTTCACTTAAGTCATGCTGAATATTGTAAGTAAGGGTATCTTTTAGATCCTTTCTTAGTAGTGAAGGTTTCTTTTTCTTAAAGGTGTATATGACAATGTCTCCACTTTTTAAGAGTGTTACACCCTGGACGATGGAAAATGCAATATGCGTACCCATACTCACATGTCGCACGGGTTTGGTAAATGCATCTAGGTATTTTTATTTCATATTCCAAAAAAATCAAGTCCTCAGAGAGATTAGAATCAAAAAGAAGTTCATTTATTTCCACATATTAATTAAAATTGATAAAATACTTCAAAATATACAGTCAGTAGAATATAAAATTATAAAAAGCACACTGTTTCATGAATTGTATAAAAAACAAATCAGAGTCTGCACCAAGGTAAAATGAGGCATGTGCGTCATAGCCAAAAAATCCTAGGTCGCTCTATTAAAAAATGAAAAAGCTCATACCTCAAGAATACCTCCTAAGGATTCAGGGATCGAGAAGACCCACTTTTTTAGGAGAGGAGGGAAAGGAAGAGTGTTCGACACAGAAGGATCTGGAACTCGAAAGAAAGACTCAAGAACAGGTACTAGGAAAGAAGAGAAAGGAGAAAGATAAGAAAATTAAAAATAAAAATCAATATAGAAAAAGAGGGTGTAGAGCTGGAAAAAAGAAAAGGACATTTCCGCAGAAAACTCTAGGAAAAGGAGACAATAATATTAAGAGAGAAGAGAAAAAACATATCTTCAATCTCAGTAATCGGGAATTGTCTAAGGAGGAAGAAAAAGTATTACATAAAGGGTTAAAATATACACCCACGACACACATGGATTATTTTGAAAACTTCATTGATATACAAAAATTTATAAAAAAAATTTTTGCAATGAAAGAGAAGGATGAGAAAAGTGAAGATGATGAGAATAAAGAGAGATAATCCAATCTGGAAGAAAAAAATCCAAAGATAAAAAAGAAGTCTACCTTCTATCCTTCCCATATTAAGGGAAATTTTATAGATACTTTTTCTACGATCATAATAGAAGAAATGGAGATATTCAAAAAACCAAAGATTAAATTTAATGTAACCAAAAAAGAAAGAGAGATTGTGAAGAAACTAGGACAAGGGGGTGGGATAGCCATCATGAATAGAGACGATTATGTAAAAGAAATACATAGACCATTATCAGATACAGCAACCTACTCAAAACTAAAGACAGATCCCACAAAACATATTAAAAGAAATTTGGATCGACTGATTAGTGCTCATATAACGAAAGCGGGTACCCCTTTGGGGTTACCAAATGTAAAGGGGAATTCATTGATGTGGAGAATCCAATCATCCCCAAACTGTATATACTGCCAAAAATACATAAGAGTACTGTAAACCCTCCGGGGAGGCCGATAATTGCTGGGACGGAAAGTCTCACTTCAAATTTGTCATCATTCATAGATGGGATTCTACAACCCCTAGTGATTACGAACCATTCCTTTTTAAAAGACATTGTATTGGATGTAGAAATGTCCCAGACAAGCAACCAAAATACAATGAAATAGAGGTGATTGGAATTAAGATGAAGATCAAAGACCTAATAACATGCAATACCGCCAATGTGGTGTATTTAGTCGAAATCTCTTGTGGGCTTTTTTACATTGGACGTACTTCCAGACCACTCAAAGTCCGGATATCCAAACATTTGCTTAACATCAAGAAAGGTATCCCTACTCATCATCTCTCTAATTACTTTAAGACGGAACACAACTGTTCAACCACACATATTCGGAGATTCATAGGGGTTCAACATATCAGAACCTCGTTAAGAGATAAAAATATAGCAAGAAAACTTGCAAAATCGGAAATGAGAACCATCTTTAACCTGAAGACCTTGCACCTCAAGGGTCTAAATCAAGACTTCGAGTTGAAATGGTTCCTATAATTTCCAATACATTTTATCTCATTTTAAAAATGTGGAAAAAGTTTTTCACTGCAGAAGAGATTTTTTTATTGGCTATTAGACACTTCACATGTTTTATTAGCATTTATCTTCAAGATTTATTGTCTTTCCAAATATTGCTTCACCTCTTCTGAGTTCCTAAATTTTCCCATCACTTAAATTTATGTCCCTTTTTTATACCTTTGTACCCTCTCTGAGGTCCCTATCCTCTTTAATATGGGATTTTAAATTCATATTGTTTTTGTTGTTTCACTGATGATTGGATGGAATAGTGGGAACTGTTATTCTGTCTTCTTCATTTTAAAACATTATGGCCCTCATTCAGAGCCGTATGCTCTGAGCGGAGCGCACGCTCTGAATGAGGGCCGGGCTCCATTTTCATGGAGCGTACTCCTGGACGCTCGCATAGCTGTGGGTCACCACCAACAGGCTATATGAGCGTGCATTGTGATGGTCGCGATGGTCGAGACCATCGCGACCATCGAATTTGCGAGCCAGAGCCTGCGGTTGAGGTTTTCAACCGCAAGCTCCGGAGTGATTTTGGCTCTATCAGAGCCAAAATCACTCCCACTGACATCACTAGTGATGTCAGTGGGCAGGCTTTTGACGGGAGGCGTTCCCGTGGGAACGCCCCCGTCAGGGAGGCACGCCCCTGGCACGCCCACCAAAGGGGGCGTGCTGCCAATCAACATTGACAGCACGCCCCCTTTGATCGGACACAACGAGCGAAGGACTTTCCTTCGCTCATCGCGTCTGGCGCATGCGCACGACGGAGCTCCATCTGTCGTGCGCATGCTCAGTCCATAACATCGACCCACTTGCGAGCGGACAGCCGCTCGCGAGTGGGTCTGAATCAGGCCCTATGCTTGATAAGTTTTTTAAATGTTAACTTATTATAATACAATTTTGTGTTTCATTATTCATTACACTCATCCATTTTATAGCCACCTGATTATATGTATAAAATTATTTATTGAGTACATGCATTCTGTTGAGTTTAGAATATAGATGCTGATTGGTTTTTCTTTCCATTTAGGAATTATTATGGTAAAACAAGGAGTTAATAGACCATCCATTTATTTCTAAGGATGATTTGCACTTTCATGCAGCAGAATGTGGGACTTGTAACTCTAATCAGCAGAAGAATAAACTACATTTTCCAAGTGTCCTTGCGTTCCAGCACATTTAATACAAGTTCTGCAGCTCATGTGGACAAGAAAAAGTACATCTCCCAAGCACCCCTGCGACCACCCGGACACTTCTGCTTCCAGCTTTGGACCAAAAATCGCTAGAGTCAGTTTTATGGACTCAAATTATACTCCCCAGAGGGTTAGAGTAACGGAGTGCTGGCTATATGAAGGGAGAGAAGACAGGAGACATGCTGGACTAACTTGCTGATCATTTCAGGGACTTTGATCTGCAGATCGAAACCGGATGTGACGCCGGTATGATGCAATACCGGATGAGCATAAAATGAGAGACCTGGCTGGAAACCTCCACACCTTGATAAAGAGAACACTATTCTCGAAATGCGTTGGTTCTGGAGGAGCACAGGAAGGAGGACTCTGCATGGTGGTATTCTTGAGGTATGTGCTTTTTCATTTTTTAATAGAGCGACCTAGGATTTTTTGGCTCTGACGCACATGCCTCAATTTACCTTGGTGCAGACCGATTTGTTTTTTATACAATTCATGAAACAGTATGCTTATTATAATTTTATATTCTACTGACTGTATATTTTGAAATATTTTATCCATTTTAATGAAAATGTGGAAATAAATATACTTCTTTTTGATTCTAATCTCTCTGAGGACTTGATTTTTTTGGAAAATGAAATGAAGATACCTAGATGCATTTACCAAACCCGTGCGACATGTGAGTACAGGTACACATTTTGAATTTTCCAATGTACAGGGTGTAACTCTTTGAAAAATGGGAGATATTGTCATATACATATTTAAGAAAAAGAAACCTTTATAGGTTTCCAACTACTTATGTTTGTGTTAGTTATGTATGTACCTACTAATATAGAGAAATATTGATCAAGATAGAACGTCACTATTAAGAAAGGATCTAAAAGATACCCTTACTTACAGTATTGTCCATATAAATCCATGTTCAATCTCAATGGGGATGATTGGGAGGAATTGTCTCATGATATAATTTTTTCACCATAAAGGATACTACACATTGTTTGTTATAATTTTATTTACATATTTGGAGTATCGTTGGGGCTTGCTGAACAATCAAAAATTACAACAAGACCAGAGAAAGCAGGACACCTTTTTTGAGATAAGTATTTATTTCTGACCTACTGAGAGCACTCCTTGTGTATTATAAGAGATATTGCCCATTTTCCACACATAACTTCATTATATCTTCATATACTTTCTAGACTTTTAGGGATAAGTCTATTTAGTGTGGAAAGGCAGAAATCTCTCAGAGTACAGCACCATTTTGCTCACCCAGAACCTGCTTTTTTTAATCTCTTGTACAATGCCTGTGCCCGAATACACAGGATCAAATCATCATTGTGCTCATCCGTCACAGTGTTTGCAGCATCGGCCATCTGAGTAAGCCTAAGCTTACACAGTATGGTCACCTCCTGCATGCTTTCCTGGCCAGTAAATCTGTATCGGTAGATGCAGACACTGGCTTTGACACTTATACAAATTGGGGCAAATGCGCCCCCACTGTCTGGAATTGCATGCAGCACAGCCTCATCCCTGCCCCCAAATGTTTGCAGCCTGTCTATCAGGCTGTGGCTTAGGGGGCACTGTGCACAAATATGCAGAAAGGGTCATGCTCATGTGCAATCCCGCGCCATCAGAGATGTACACAAGCCATCGGGTTTGCGTACAACTTTGAATCAGGCCCAACATTAATATTATCTAGCAACAAATAATTTTAGATTTTTTTTTAAATATACTCATTAAATGAACAATATTGGAGCACAATTACATGGACTAGCATTCTTTTCATAACATGGCATTATTACTGATCGCATTATGTATACCCTATGACAGCAACAATGGAAATACTAATTGAATTGGTGTTGCAAATAATTTTTTAAATACCACCTAAAATTATGTCCTTTTTACACTGTGGCTGAAATCAGGCCAAATAGCCCTTCTCATCACACCAGGGGTCCGATTCAGACCCACTCGCTAGGCTGTGTTTGCACGTAGCTGCCGATTGTTCACAATGTGCGCATGCGTAAGCATCGCAGTGCAAATGCGCAAACTAGTCCTTTCAATCGGGAATCATTCACTCGCTGAGCATAGCTAGCTTGGTAGAATGAGTGACAGGACAAGCCATTTATAGGAGTTGACAGGGGATGGTCAATGAAAACGGAGGTGAGGTGTGCATAATTAAGGTGCAGCATCATTGTACACATCACATGGTTGATTTACACACTGAAGCACTCGCAGTGCTTGCGATAGGGTATGGCCAACCACAAGTGCTGCTTTTGCTTCCCATGGTACTCGATGTTACCGATTGTTGCATACACTTCCTGGAGATGATGTGGGAAAGTGGGTGTCTTCAGACAGACTTGTGGGTGTCTAAATACACACCACGATTGCACGCCAAGACATAGTGGGCGTGCTAATGCCTTGCCGTGCGATCATGGGACTTGCATACTTTGGCTGCATGTGAACACATCTAGCAAGCGGGTCTGAATCGAGCCCCAGGTCCCATGCAACTCAGCCATGCTCGGCATAGTTTTTGCTCAAAATGTGCATTTTATTCACATAAATAAAACAACTGGAAGTGACAAAACTATATTGCTAGCATGTACTGACTTTTGGGGTTTGTGATCTTTTTACATCTGTTTGCAACAATGGCCTGTATTCAGTTTTTCACATGGTGCACTTTCCGCCGTCATTGCTAGTTTTGCCTCTGGAAAAGTATTGCGCTTGTCACCACGATTCGCCAAATTCAATTCCTAAGGATGCATAAATGCATCCCGGCGAAACTCGAATTGGCAAAAAATCCTATCAGATTTGGGTAAATCAGCCTGACTCCCCCCAAAAGCTACACTGACAGGGGGGATCACTATGGATACCCCTGAAAAGCCCTGTTGAAGGTATTTGCGGTGCTTAAATGCTCTCAATTGGTGCTATTTAGCATCTTTGCACAAGTGGTGAAGAATAGCATTTAGCAGTATTTTGGGGGTAAGAATAAGTAGTCCCAGCAAATTTGGGGTACATGAAAGTGGGTGCAAGTATGGTTAAAAATCGCTAAAGTGTGTTTTTTAAAATATGTAATAAATGCACCTTCAGCAAGCATCTGCAATAAAAAAAACAGCTTGAGCATACTTGGGGGACCCCCTCGAGTCGATTTTGCTACTTTTTAAGTTTGTCCACCAATGTTGTTTTTTCACCCCCAAAATGAAAGTTGCAGTGGTGTTCCCACAACTTTGCACCCCAAACCCCCAATTCTGCACTTTTTTCTGCCTCCTTTCTGAGGCAAATCTTTCCCGCTGGTTACAAGGTGCAGACTTTTCACACCAGCAAAAAGTCTATGGAATTGACTACAGGGAAAAGTTCTCGCCTGGCAAAATGACATCACCGGCGAGAACTTTTCGCCGAGAACAGCTTTTCATCCCAATGTCTGAATCTGTGTAAAAATGCCTCCAATATAAGCAGTCACAGCTTTTTCTCATGCTAAATTTCATTGTGCTTCAACTGCATATTTTTACAACTTCAATTACAAAAATTTGAGATTGATTTTTTCAGTTTTAAGGTTGTTTTCAATATATGGACTGGATTCATGACCTGGGGGGATGTTTTTCATGCAGAGTTTGTGATTTCTCATGGTTTTACTTGTGATCAATGTACATATGTAATGGCACTGTATCATGTGTATTGAATGTAATTTTTATGTCTTTGATATTTTTTATGAACTTGGTTTAAAATGTTGTAATGGATCTTTCCATGTTTTAGTGATTACTCATATGACCCCTCCTCGATTAAGTGTGTGAGGGGTATAAATATTTGGACATTTAGAGGCTCCCAATACACCCTGAGGAAGGACTGAGATAGTCTGAAATGCATTAGAGATCCAGAGAAACCCTTAACCATTGTGGACTTACAGTACCTATTCATCTGTTTCCATCTGGTGAACTAATATACTCAACTTAATTCTAGGGGAGGTTGATGCTATTTATTTGGGACATCCATGTGCTTGCTGAAAATTATAAGAAGGGACCGATATTTTTATTTGTTTGGCAATAAAACCTCTTTTTATCTATTGGCAAATAAACATTTATTGGGAAGTATTCCACTCCAGTGAAGGTTTTGTGGTCTGTATTAGGTCAATTTAACATGCACACATCGGCATAATAGAAACCTATTGGGGAATGCTGATACCTGGTCCCAGGTGAGTTTATTCCCAGAATGGAACAAGCAGTGATTTATGACTGATTGATTGACAGAGGCCCTGATTCAGAGCCGGACGCTCTGACATAGCGCTCGCTCTGAATCAGTGCCGGGATGTTTTTTTTTTAGAACGGCCTCCTGGACGCTCGCATAGTTGTGGGTGACCACCAACAGCTATAGCGAGTGGCCAGGAGGATGGTCGCGATGGTCAAGGGGATTGCAGAGACAGAAGATTTTCATATCAGCTGCCTCTGCACTGGATCAATGTTGAAGTGTTCTAATATTTATCCACCACTGGTCCTCCCAGCAAGTTGGATACTTAATAATTGGGGGTAACCCGGTAGTTAGATAAAACTTTATAGATGATTATAGAATATATTCCCTATGGTGTTTATTTTCTATGTGCTCTGGCTATAGGTATACTATCCCACAGGTTCTCAAACTCGGTCCCCAGGACCCCAAAGAGTACATGTTTTCCAGGTCTCCTCACAAAATCACAAGTGAAATGATTATCTCCACCTGTGGATCTTTTAAAATGTGTCAGTGAGTAATGAGTACACCTGTGCACCTGCTGGGTGACCAGCAAAACATGACCTGTGTGGGGTCCTGAGGACCGAGTTTGAGAACCACTGTACTATCCTTTGCTAATGAATACTTTTTTAGGTTGACTTGTATGATTAAGAAGTTGCTTCTGACATAGGGTACTGTATGATGGGTCATTTCAATAATCAGTGATTTAATACAGTTATGAGGGAATGAAAAATTATGTAATTTTGTCATTATTTATATCATTAGAATTTTTTGAGGTGTCGCCAGTTAAAGTTATATGCAAGAAGATGGACTGCTACCATCCACCCTGACGTGTATCCCTTTATATACGGAATTCTCGAGGTATTCCAATGTTGTTGTCTGCTGGCACCATGGTGTTCCTATGAAGCAAAGGGAGTACCAACCTAATGGAAATTGTGTGTATATATATATATATATATATATATATATATATTGTGTGCATATGGGTTGGGTATGAAATACTATCTGTCGGGATGCCACAGGTCACAATACCGACAACGGCATCCCGACAGCCAAAATCCCGACACCCATTAGAAGATAAGTTTTTCCCTAACCCCTACCCTAACCTACCCCCCTAGTGCCTAAGCCCAACCTCCCGCTCCCTGCTCCCTAAACCTTACACTCCCTCCCGATACCTAAACCTAACCTCCACCTACTGACTAAACCTAACCTCCCCCTCCCTGCACCCTAATCCTAACCCTCCCTGGTGCCTAACTCTAACCCTGCTACCTAACCCTAACCTCCCCCTAACACCCCAATACTTACCTTCAAGATTTTGGCACCAGTATTCCGACCGTTGGAGTCCTGCACAACAGGGTGCCGACTACATCCCCTGTATATATATCTATAGCTCTCTATATGTATGTATGTATATATATACATATATATATATACACTGTACATTCTCTCTATATGTATATATATATATATATATATATATATATACACACTGGTGGCCAAAATTGCGGACACATTTTGTAATTTGAATGTTTATCAACTTCGAAAGCTTATAAAAACTGTTTAACTTCATGCAGTGCAATGACTCATATATCAAATGAAAGGAAATTTAGTGATGAATTCAACACAATATACAGAGGTCAAATATTTGCATTACAAGGGAAGTTATGCAGTGAAAACAACACTTAGGGTGAAAATCATTGTGTACTTATCATGTTACTGTCCTATCAATATTTCGCTGGGTATCCTTTTTCTTTCAAGACCGCAGCACAGCGATGTGATCCAGGATTGTGGTGTAAAGTTAAAATGGCCTTTCGTATGCAGCAATTGTGAGAGAAATTCGTAGGAATGCGACAACATTAGGAGTACAAAAGTTTTGTTTACGCTATCAGGACACCCAATCTATACAAAACAAAGAAGGAAAAAGCTGGAAAAAGTGCACAACAGCTGTTGCTGATAGGAGAATAAAATTAATTTGAATCAGGGACAGATGGATGTTATCTGTGGCCATTAGCAGTGAACTGAGTGCAACCGGTGTTTTTGTCAGTGCAAGAATGGTACGGAGAAGACTAAGGGAGGTTGGCCTAAAAGGTAGGATTCCCCGAAAAAAGCCACTGCTGAATAAAAAGTAGCTACAGAAACAAATACAGTGGGCAAAAGAACACATTGCATGGACAAAAGGTCAGTGGAAACAAGTGATATGGAGTGCAAAACTAAGATATCGATATATATGCAAGACGTCGCATCGGGGAAGAGGTTCAACCATATTGCATTCAAGCGACAACAAATAATCCTACAAGTGTTATGACCTGGGCATGTATGACAGCAGATGCTGTAAGCCGCCTTTATGTCATAGATGGCACACTGAACACCAGAAAGTACATTGAAGCCATCCTACAACCAAAACTTCTACCTTCTATCAGGAATCTTTTTCCAGATAATGCCCCATTTTTTTCCCAGCTGGATTTAGCTCCCTGCCACAATGCACGGATATGCAAACAGTGGTTCATGGAGAATGACATACAGGTGCTGGGATGGCCAGGAAACAGCCCAGACCTGAACCCCATAGAACATTTGTGGTTCAGTTTAAAAAGAGATGGTACATCTGAGGCGTCCATCCAATAAAAGACAATTAATTGAGGCTATAATTGTCTCATGGCACCACATAATAAAGACAGAAGAGCTCCAAACACTGTTTGGCTCAATGCCACATCACTGTGCTGCTGTCTTGAAAAATAAATGATACCCAATGAAATACTGATAGGGCAGTAACATCATAAGTACACAGGGCTTTTCACCCTAAGTGTTGTTTTCACTGCACAACTTCCCTTATAATGCAAATATTTGACCTCTGTTTATTGTGTTTAATTTAGCATTAAATTTCCTTTCATTTGATATATGAATCATTGCACTGCGTGAAGTGTAACAGATTTTATAAGCATTCGAAGTTGAAAAGAATTCAAATTTCAAAAATGTCTCCGCAATTTTGGCCACCACTGTATGTATATATATATATATATATATATATATATATATACATACATACATATATTCTCTCTCTCTCTCTCTCTCTCTCTCTATATATATATATATATATATATATATACATATATATATATATATATATATATTTTATCTCTATGGGCGGAATTCAAATGTTTTCAGCCCCCTTCGTGCTCCTGATGAAGCTGTTCAATTGTTGCTCCTGTCGGGCGTGATCGGCTGTCAGCGCTCCATTTCAGCTTGCAGCCCCAGGGCTAAAAGTGACCTGTTTGGGCACCCAAATGGCCCTTGTTGAAATTGTGCCAAGCACTTTGGTCGGGGGAAGCCGATTTACGTGGTTAAACCCAACCACTTTGGGCGTGATCAGTTCGAAAAGCAGGAACAATAGAATAGTGGCCTGTGATCTCCTGTCACTTTAGATGGGATAACAATTTATTACCGCCCTATATATTCTCTATCTCTCTCTATAAAGCAACAATACACTTACCAAATGATCGTTGCTGCTGCGGCTGCCTCAGGTGTCAGGAAGGTGTCAGATCGCGAGGCAAGCTTGCTCTTGCCTCCTTTATCTCTCCCTAGGTGGCCGCGGCTGCATAATGGCAGAAGGCAGGGAGACAGAAGAGATTGCACACTGTCAGATGAGACCACTTACCGTTGCAAGTAATGACGCCCCTGCAGGGCACTGTCAACTGATATGGTGCATTAGGTGACAGGGCGCATCAGGTGACAGGGTTAGCTGAGGTCATTGGGGAAGATAGTCAGTGGACTGGGCCACTGTGGGTGGGACTGTGTTACACTGATTGGATGCATTTCTCTGCACAGCGCTGGATGAATGGCTGGTGCGGTCAGTCGGTAAACTGCATTTAGGTGCTGTGGCCCAACTAGATGCCCCCAGAACCATGGAGCCCCTCTCAACCTCAGGGCCTGGGACAGGTGTACCCCTTGTACCTCCCTGTTGCCAGGCCTGTATATATATATATATATATATATATATATATTACTATACTCGCACACACTCAGTAGGTAAAGTTTGGCACTCAATTATCCTCCAGGAGCTGTGTCACTCCTTACTATGTGATGTATTTGCATTAATACAAACACTAATTTGATCACTTTATAGAGAGACATGACACCCACCTTTAATTATGAAGACTAGTGCACTGCTGCTGCAGTGTTGATGGAGGGGCGACTGAGGTGACGGGCCCAGGTGAATCATTGGACGGAGATTCAGGCATCCTGGGGAATACAGATTTGTAGGCAGAGCTAAGCATGAATTAGGGGTGGGGCTAAGTGTTAATCATACATACCAGGAGGCGGATTTTCAAACAGGCCTGACTCGGTAGGTGGGGCTTCATGCACTCTCTGCAGTACAATGGGTCTCCTGTAGCCAGAATGAGCTTATTCTGACCAGGCTCTCAATACAGTCACATGACTGGCTGACTGCTGCACTGCCCAATCGGAGCTGAGCTCCGGTTATGGTAGTGGGGGGGTGAGAGTTTCAGAGCCATGGAATGTCCCTAAGCATTCCAGATGCCCTAGGCATTTGCTTAGAGTGCCTATGCCTAGGGCTGGCTCTGATTTCAACACTCTGGCTGGATGAGCCTTTGAGCAGACAATGAGCATAGGCAGTTACATGTTTCATTGAATGAATAGGCAATACTGGCTATAGTGAAATGTCAGGTAGAAAGTGTGGTAAAGGACAGTGTTAGGGGTTTCATATATAATGAGGGCAACTAAAAAAAAGATCAGAAAGAAGCATGGTCAGCAGACAAGCAGATGTATGATTCAGAGAAATGTCTATCCTGTACCAGTATTGCAATTGTATGTTGTCCTCTTCTTATATGGTCTTTTGCTCAAGTATTGCTTTATGTATAAATTGGTGTTATTCCAACAGCATATAGGGGCCTATTCATCAACACTAAAATAACTTTTTAAGGACATTTTCCTTAATTAACGTTATATTAATATTCAGGAACACACTTAGCACAGGAGATATCACTGATATCTCCTTGCTAAGTCCCCCTGTGTTCATTTTCACACTGCCATACATTAGTATGGGGATATGGAAATTATGGCATTCATCAAATTCCAAAAATTATGTATTTTTGGAATTTGATGGAGTTTCTATTTGCCACTGTGAGGTGGCGTATAGTGAGCAACACTTACCTGTGTCAGTGTGTGCAGGTCCTCCAGCATCTTCCTCCAGCACTATGGTCCATCCTATGGATCATGGGGCTGTGCAGACACGTGTTCTCCCAGCAGAACACAATAAAGTTTAAAAAAAAAAGTAATTTTTTTTTCTAAACTGTTCTGTGGGCTGCTGGGAGAACACGTGACAGCACAGCCACCAGAGCCATAGGCACTGCAGTGGGCAGGTAATTGCAGGGATGGGGGGTGAGGTGAGTGGGGGGAGATGGGGTTGGGGGGGACACAAACTTACCACTGCTGTAGGCAGTGCTGCGCATGTGCTGGCTTTACGAATGTAATAGTGCATGCGCAGAACGGATTCCAGATGCAGTAAGTTGGTGTAGATAGAGATAAATATCTATTTCCTGAAAAGCTGTCATCACAACAATGACAGCTTTTCGAAATAGATAGTTATGGGGAAGAGGACTGATGAATTCCTCTGGTAATTAGGTAGAACTCCATGCGAGTTCTAAACCTAAATACCTCCAAAGAGTTTTAAGGTATGATGAAATAGGCCCTATAGTGAGGCTATTGGAAGGTGCTACCCACTAGTACAGAAAATACTATTTACATATGAAAGAAAAAAAGGAAGTAGTAACCAGGCTGCACTCAGACCAAATACATTAATATAAGTCAAACACTTTATAGCAGTTGTCTGGTACAGAGAATAGTAGTAGCCAGAGTTCACATAGAAGAGTGGCCTGGAACATACAGTAGCAAAGTAACTGTACATAATGCAATCAGTATATTGAATAGCCAGAGAGTCAGGAACAAAGCCAGAATAGGTACACTGTGAGCCTTTCCAGAGAGCAATGATCAGCAGTTAGCTATGGAAAACACTAAATAATCAACTAACACTGATTGCTAGTTATGGCCCTACATTATGCTACATGTGGGCAGAAACTGGAGTCTGTTAAAGGCTGTCAGGAAGTTATGCAAGTGCAGACCTGACTCATAGATTAAGTAGATTGCACTGGCATGTTTGTTTTAGCCTTATCCTTGGTGCAATATTCTTAAACTTATTTGGTGTGTACTGTCTTGCCAGGTACAATAAAAGTGATAAAATGGTGCACAAGAATCATGAAGGATTGGCACATACTGTATACTTGGAATGGAGCAGACACCCTGGCACCTAGTTGACAATGAAATCCTATTTATATCTCTCTATGGCTGTTGACGCTATGTGGACGCACCTTGCGTATGGTGATATGCAAATGTAAATGCATGGTGTGATGCATTCGCAATACTTTCCCTTATTGTAACACCACTAGTATGCATAACAATTACTATCTTCATATTAAATGATAATGTAAATTACAGTGCAACATACAGTATATATATCACAGTATAATAACCTTTATGTGAAAGCAAGTGAAAAATACACACACACCAGTTTCTGTGGTCCAACACACAAAAAGTAATTATTGTATTGAAAGATTATATAACATTGATATTACAAGCAATTCAGTGGTACAATATAGTTCAATAAACATTTAGACTTACAATACCAGTATAACTTACATTTGCATGCGCCCCCCTGGAATCCAGAGCTCAGTCGTCACCAGATGACTGGAAGAAATACAGCTACTACTTTCTGGATCTGGGGAGCCCACTCTTATACTGTTAAAATATGGGCGTGCCTAATGACAAGTTGTGTCTCCTTACATTGGTCCAAGGGCGGGATGTTTCCAGTTCACTGGGGTCATTGGCTGATTCAAGCAGTGGGTGATGCTTAGCCTACAGGATGCTATGGCAGGAATTTCCTCTGAGGTCCCTCCAAAAAGCTAGCTCAAATCATCCATTGTTATGTGCTATTATTAAACAAAAATCCGGTATTGCTAATATATGCTTAGCACTATGTGTGACAATCTATTTGCAATCACCGGAATACTGCTACCACAATTCTGCACAATATGATATTAAATATGATATTAATATGTGGTTCCATCCCTGAACTATATGTATTTTGTGAACTAAAAACACTGGGATATATAATAATACATTGGACATGTAATGTAAATGTCTAATTCTTCCTATATACATACATACTGAATTTTCTAAAAAATAAGATAAAATAGAGTTTGGTTTGGTTTGAAGAAATGTCTCAAAGAAAGTTAGTTGTGACTAATAAAACCAATTTCTCACAGCCACAAGAATGAGCATTGTTACTGCAACTTGCTGGTATATCACTTATCACTTGCAAAGTTAAATATTTCTTTAGGAATATTTTAAAAACATTGTCAGAAATAAAACATCACCAATCATCATTTTAGACACATGGTAATACATACATATATTTCAAAGAAAGAAATACATTAATTTAGATATAACATATACAGTATATATGTTACATGTTTAGATATTTATTCCTGCAGATGCATTTTTCTCCACTGTGTGACCATATGGAAACCTGTTCCTTACATAATTGTTAAGCTATTTATCTTACAAAACAATGGATTTGGGCATTTGTGTGCTCAGGTGTGTGTATACGATATGTATAATTAAGATCATATCTCAGTACAGCAGACCTGTGGAGGTCTTTAAACTAGTTCATCCATTGTCCAGAAAGGGTCAGCTTATTTGTATATTAAACACAGGGAATGTTAGTGAATAGAAATTGCACATTTTATGACACCATTGTTGTTTGTTCCAACCTGGGCCAGCAAACATGATTCTGTGAAACTATGCCAGTTTAATGCATAAGATTTGGGATATAAGTCATTATTATTATTTAATATATTTAATTTATATCTGACTTTGACAGGACCAATCCCTGATGCCTTTTTACCACCATAAACTTGCCACTCTTTACAAACCTACCATCCTACCTTTCTTCACTCTAATCTTGCTAGATGTATCACTCCACACACACCGTCTCCCCTACTATATCCACCCTCAGTTCTTCTTCTCCTGTTACTATTTCTAACAACTCAGAGGGAAAAAAAACACATTTGAATGTAGAATTAAACAATGTAGGAAGTATGGATGCTACAGGCCCTGCAAATAATTTATAAAAGGATGTGGTAATCCATCTGAAAAAGGGGCCTTAGGGTTTTGATTATATCGAGAATTTCTTGTTCTGACTACAGAGTGTTTAGATAATCTAAATCATCTTTCCCTAAGGTGGGGAGGTGAGGATAACATGAAAATAACAGAATGAAAACATCAGATGGTTGACTGGTGGATAATAAGATCTTCTTTTCACTAATGTAGCATCTGACAGGTCCAAGTAAATCCATAGGCCTCCCAACAATTGCTTGCATCCAAAAGGGGCCGTGTATGCAAATGCCGCAATCGTACTGTCTGGCTTAAGGATGCCCTCTATGTCTTAGAGAGCAACTGCAGAGTGAGCGCAAGCCAGTGTAAAGACACCCACTTTTCTTTCTTAGCACACATCATCTCCCGGAAGTGTATGATTAATCAGTAACATCGAGAGCCATTAGAGGTAGACCCTACCCCACCGCAAGCACTGTATTTTGTATTATTTAAATGCATCACTGATGTACATGTAATATAGTAAGTTTAGCAACCTTATATATTAGTTTAAAAGCCTTTTGAAAAAGTTATGTTTCTACAGTTTAATCATATGCATACTTTTCCATTGGGTACTGTCAGTATCTGTGATTAAAATCCCTCTATACACTTTGAATAAAGAGATGAAACATCTGAACAACTTTGATTTCACTTTTACATTTTTTTTAAGTGGAAAGGGTGAAAACATCTATTTCCATAAAGGTGTCTATAACTCAGATTTAAAAATGTGAAAATGAATTAGTCCAAAGTTATAAAAAAAATTAATGATATTAATGCCACCATATTAGAGATTATTAAATGTTGTCTGTTGCTTCACAGTATAGTAATGACATTTAGTTTTAGATGCACTGTATACATTACACAGAAAGTTAGGCATTCTAATTGTAGTGCATAAATGTTACATGGCATAATGCAGATGATATAAAATATCCTTAAAATGGGTTGAGTACAGCATGCCGGTACTCAGGATCCTGGTGGTCAGAATCCAGATGCTGGCCTCCCAATAGGGCTAGAATACCGACACCTATCTATAAGTATCATAACCCTACCCCTAAACATAATCCCAGCACCCTAAACCTAACCTCCGCCCATAGTGCTTAAACCTAACTCTCCCTCCTAGTGCCTAACCCTAACCCTCCCACCTAGTACCAAACCCTCACCGTAAACCCTAAGCCTCCCCCTAGTCCCAAACCCTTACTTTTAGCTCTAAGCCTCCTCCTAACCCCACTACCTACCGTTGAGATGTCGATGTCAGGATTCTAACTAGTGTTGGGATTCCGGTGCTGGCATTCTGAGCACAAGCATTCTGACAGCCAGGACAATAACTAAATAACCCTTAGAAATAGCCCTGTTTTGTGTCGGCAGTCACGCAAACAAACAGGTTTCATGGATCCTGCATGTTTTCTAACAAAATTGGGACATTTTGCTCACAAAACAAAAACAGACTTTCATTGAATAGAAAAACAGAAATGGGGGTTGTCCTCGAGATGTCCCCCAGCACACTAAATTGTACCTGCAAGAATACTTGAAAACTATATGTTAATAGAAATTCAGTGATATTTGTTGAATGCAATTGCAAATACATGGTAAGCCAACAGGCCAAATTCACATGTTCTCTGATACCGGTGTTCCCTACATTGTTTGATAACAGTACCCACTCTGGGCCATGTAATTGTCTACAGTAAGGCATCATTGTAAAAGCACATACAGAAATACATCCCAAATTTAGAGCCAGCTTACCTGGAAGTCACCCCTGTGACCTCCAATTAGCACTATAGGAATGAGCATGCCCTCCAAATGCTGGTTTCATTTGTGCCTCTCAAAGCAGCAAACACAACAAAGTGGAAGCTACTCAAATCAATTTGGCAATACAATTCAGGTGCATGAAAGGTAGGGGTCATACTAGACCAAAAAACAAAAAGGGGGTTGTCCCCCAGATGTCCTCCTGGATGCTAGCCCCCCTTTATGTTTTTTGTGCTTTTTGTGTTTAGTATGACCCCTTCATTTCATGCACTTGAAGAGTATTGCCAAATTGATTGGAGCAGCTTCCACTACGTTATGTTTGCTCTCATTGGGTAGCCCAATAAGACTATCACGCAAAATTCATGATAATAGTCCATTTTTTTGTGAGAAAAATGATCAGGGCTAATTGGATATGGGCCATATCCTATGAGATTCAAAAACATTGTGTTCACAGACAGAAACTTATGACGCCATTCACCTGAATATGTAACTTTTCACATGCATGCGCACTCCCACTTTTCTGGCAATCCTATTACAAAAGACACAAGTACTCATTTGCACTATAATTCTTCCAGGGATGACCGTTGAAAAGTATAGGAGAAAATGGAGAAATAAGCCTATACCCCAGAAAAAGGTAAACTAATATTGGCTAACATTAGAAATTACTGTTAGTGATCATAGGCCCTCATTCAGAGCCACTCGCAAACAGCAGTACGCTCGTTGCGTTCCGATGTTGAATAACCGCGCATGCGTCGGTGTAACAGTGCGCATGTGCGTACGGCAGATTGCGAGCTTTTTTGGTCTCGTTCATCAAATAGCGTACAGGAAGTGACATGTCAAATGTGATTGACAGAACAGGGCGTTTTTGGGTGTTGACGGGGGTGGAGATGGAAAAACGCAGGCGTGGCGAGGCGTTTTTGGGGCGTACATACATTAGCAAATGCGAGCGTAAAATGTGTTCGGACCGACTCATACGTCACTGGATGATCCTCTTTCCCTTCAAAATGCTCGCACAGCTTAGGGTCTGGATTACTCGACCACATTGGCGATGGCCTTCTCCTCCGTCCCGGGACACCACGATGTTGTTGCGATTAATCGCGGGAGGGCTGAAAAGCAATTAGTGTTGGATTGAAAACCGGCTTGGTATGTGTTTTGAAATCAGTTTTTTGGGATAGCACAAAACCGTACGCAGGTGGAAATCAGAGCTGCTAATGTCAGGATGACACAATCAATTTGCGTACATTTGTGGGGGTTTATTTTGCCCTCAATTTGGTGGTTAGGGCCTATTGTAACAATAATGTCATCATGTTTTAATTTTCGCACCATTTTATTTATGCCTCTTGAATTTGCCTCGTTATATGATTTTTTAAACGTTCCTTAAAGAGCCCATTTTTTATTTTTTTTTTCCCAGTTTTTGCCTTTTGGTCCAGGATTAAATGTAACCCATTTGTACAATAATTTCACAATCCAATGTCAGATTTTTTGTTTCAATTTATTGCTCAAACAAAATAAAAAAAAATAAAAAATTTGGGAACATCTTTTTTTGCCAAAGATATGTCCCAAAATCAAACAAATTGGCCCAACATAACTGTTGACATAAACATACAAAAAATTTTTAAAAACATTTCACAAGAAAGGAGAGGGAAGTTTTGACCAGAAAGGAATATGAGCCAAGCACAGAAGGATTGTGGGAAAAGTCACCATTGCTGTCATCGTTTTTTCACCCGTTTGGATGGGGGAGGGAGGGCGCCAGACCGGGTCTGGGATGTCATCGGGCTGGCCTGTCCAGAGGCAGATGTTGTGGCCTCTGGACTAGGCACAGGGCTAGGCACATTTGGAGGATTGGCTGATGTTGTGCCAGAGGTGGAGGATCCTGATGTTCCGGCAGGAAGGGAGGTCGGCTCCACCATGTGCTGGCGAATGAGCTGCTCCAGGGCATTGGCGATGCGGATGTTGGCCCTGGTATTTTCCGCCAGGGCCTGACCAATGGTCACGTTGGCCGCAGCATTTTGCTCCAGGGCCTCAGCCACCCGTAGCAGACTGGCGTCCATCCTCTGCAGAATCTCTGTATGGAAATCCGATTTGAAATTGAGTTCTGAGAGGAGGGACACTGCCTGCGAGGGGGTTGCCCTGGACTGGCTTCTGCAGGGTCCTCAGCCGGATGTACTGTTTCCTCCCCTGCCGAGCCAGCAGAAATTCGGCGGCCAAGGCTCCCCTCTGGAGCAGACTCATCTGCCTGTGTCTCTGTTAGGAAAAAAGAGAAAAGCCTCACATTAGAATCTACATATTGGCACAATACAACACAAAACAACATTTCAGAGTTGATGACATCCAAAGATTTACCTGGGACAACATGAGGAGCCGCAAAGTCTGGCATGTCCGTATCCATGTTGGACACGCCAAACACCTCCACAGGCTGCACACACCCCTGTGCCAGCTCTTCTAAATCGGTCAACTCCAATGACACAGGGGTGGGACCCCCACCTGTCCCTCTTGCATGCCTAGCCCTGTCCGCGAGTTTTTGCTTTAGGCGATATTTGAAGTCGCCCCATCTGTGGGAAAAAATGGAAGCCATTATCCTTTTGTTTAAAATGGTGTTTGTTTTTAGGGGGGGCAAGTGTTTACTTACCGCCGTTTGACATCCCGGGCTAGACGGACATAATCACCCACCCTATTGACAGCAACGGCTACCTCTTCCCACATTCTCCCCTTCTTGCTTAGACTCATATTCCAGTCTGCCTGTGGCAGGATGTCCACACACTTCTGTATCAAAACCTCCATCTCCTTTCTTGTGAAATGTGGCTGCCTTTTTTTTTTGGCAGCTTTGGCCGGAATACTGGGCCCGGCAGCCTCTTCCATGTCATCCTCCTCACCTATTTGTGTAAATATTCAGATTTCACAAAATCACAACTTGCCCAATCTTATGTTTCAAATTAATCATTGATACAAAATGCATGAAAGACTTACCGCCTGACTCTTGGGCATTGTTTCCCTGGTCTGTCGCCATGTCTGAGGTCCAATCAAGAAATACACCAGAATTTTAATGTGTTTTCGTGACGTATTTATACATGCGTCCTTATTTTGCGGCCGCATCATTGATTGTGCGTTCCTATGATCCCTCCTTAATTTGTGCGGGAAACGAAACACTATTTATGGCTTGGTGTGTCTCGAGTCGAGGTGGCGTTTTTGGATTATTGGAGGTTACCTTGGCTGGAGTTTATTGTTTGCGTATAAAGGAGTTGGCGGTTGGAGATTATTTTGTTTGGTAGATTTGCGTTTTTATTTTCCGTTCTCTTTTTTGTTTTTTATTTTTTTTACCTCGTTTCTTGATTTGGTAAGTTTTGTGAAGTCTAACTTTTGATCAATTGTTGTTTCATTGTGTTTCTTCATTTTTTTAAATTTTGGATCCATAATTTCATATATTTTAGCTTTTGATTAATTTCGGACCCAAAGACCTTTTGATTTGGACTCTTATATATTTGCTCTTGGTAAGTCCATTTTTTATCTTGTATTTGTGAACTAATTAGCGCATTTTTCACAGTTTGTATAGTGACTTGTATTTGCGAACTAATTAGCGCATTTTTACTATTTACTATTGTGACTTGTATTTGCGAACTAATTAGCGCATTTTTACTACTTACTATTGGGACTTGTATTTGCGAACAAATTAGCGCATTTTTACTACTTACTATTGGGACTTGTATTTGCAAACTAATTAGCGCATTTTTACTACTTACTATTGGGACTTGTATTTGCGAACTAATTAGCGCATTTTTACTACTTACTTTTGGGACTTGTATTTGTGAACTAATTTGCGCATTTTTAAATGCTTATTAATCATTTTATTTTTTTTGAGGTTGCCCTTTCGCTTTTTGGGCAAACATTTCAACCCATTTTGATGTACTGTGTGCAATGTCGTTTTGCTCTTTTGCCAAATGTGTGTTTCGCATATTTTAAGTTTGGTCTAGCACAAAATTTAGAAACAAAAATGCACAGAGTGAAATTTTTCAAATAATTTTTGTGATTAATTTCAGTTTGGACGTATCATGACAATACCCCGGCATGTAAGCAGCAATGGATGGTATCATCAAGCTAAGTTGTTTTGAATTTTCTTTTGGGGTGGGTCCAAAGCCTTACATTATAATCTTGCCATTTCAGGTTGATCTAGGGCGGATTGTTCTAGCCATGCTCCCGGAAGCCGACCATCCTCAATCTCGTCCCAGGCATAGGCATCGTAGGCGTGCAAGGCCCCAGATATTTCGAACACGTGTCACCCTTTTTGGAATGCCTGATGATGAGGTTTTAAGATGCTACCGTCTTCCTCCCAAAATCATCATAGACACTCTCTCATTAATAGAGAGTGATCTTGAGCGGCAAATTGACAGTCCTACAGCAATACCACCACTTACGCAATTTATGGCGGTGTTACATTTCTGTGCCTCAGGATCGTTTCAAACAGCGGTGGGAATAGTGGCAGGCATCTCACAATCCTCAATTTCCAGGATCCTGAGGGCAGTGATGGAGGCACTTTTCAAGCACCTCCATCATTTTATTCAAATGCCTTTGGATATGGGTGCCCTTAGTGTGGCCAAGGCCAATTTTTACCAAATAGCTGGCTTCCCACACATCATAGGGGTTGTGGATGGTACTCACATACCACTTCAGCCTCCAGCACGGCTGGAGGCCATATTTCGAAACAGGAAACACTATCACTCCCTGAATGTAATGGTGGTATGTGATGCCTCCCTCCAGATCCTGTCCCTGAATGCAAAATTACCAGGAAGTGCACATGACTCCTTCGTCATCCGGCAATCAGGGATATGGCACAAATTAAACAACCTACAAGCTGGTGATGCGTGGCTTCTGGGTAAGTGTAGACCTTTAGTACATAACAATGTTCAGCTTGATACACAGTGATCCTGATGTTGTCTATTCTTTTTCACAGGAGACAGTGGATACCCTTGCATGCACTGGCTGCTCACTCCTTACTTGGCTCCCACACCAGGTCCACAAAGTGAGTTTAATACCGCACTTACAGCCACCAGGCAAGTGGTGGAGCACTGTATCGGCTTTTTAAAAGGCCGATTCAGATGCCTCCACCGCTCTGGTGGCGAGCTCATGTATTTGCCGGATATGGTTTCGAAAATTGTGGTCCTGTGTGGGATCTTTCACAACATCGCCATAAGGAGTGGTGTTCCAATTCAGCCAGAGGATGCCTTACCTGAGGATGGCCCCCCCGAGGTTGGTCGGAGGTCAGTATGTGGGGGGGCCATATGCGATGATGTGGTGGCCCGATATTTTAGGTAATTATTGATCAAACAACAGTGTGTATACCCAATGTGTTACGGTTTTTTAATGTTCATCTTTTTTTATATTAATTCTTCTGTTTGTTTGCATAATCTTTGGCACTCCCACGATGACTACTTCCTGCTACCCTTCAAAAACCTTTCTGTGGAAACTTCGGGAATATATTCTGACACCAATATTGCAACGCCATATTTGTGAAATCATGTGGGCATGGACCTTCGTCAACCAGTTCTTGATTTGTTGTGTGTTTGTTTAGTGTTTTTGGTATGTGGAGTTTTTCTGATTATCACTGTGTGTTTTGTTTGTGAGTGACCACTTTGTATTTTGATTTCTGTTGTGAATAAATATTTGGAGAGTGTAATTTGTTTCCTTTTTGGGCACGTTAGAAGCAAGTGTAAACAAAATCCCAAAGTTAATTTTACCTAAGGGGTAACCCAGTAATGAAGCAAGTGGAGCTAAAATGTAATATGTTTTCGGGGTACTAACCAACACAACAAGGAATCGTGTACAATTAGTTGCCTTCGTAAGATTGTCCTAAGCAGTTTGGCCACCAAATAGGAACCTGAAAAATGGTGTAAACTATCATGTTGACCACCACAAAAAAGGAAAATGACATTGGTACTGGGAGGTGTTTCTTGTGCCTGTTTGCATTCAAAATACAACACACAATCTGTAGTGAGTTTCTGGGGCAAACCTTGCTTGAAGAGTCTACTTATGTCAGTGTAAAGAATCTTGGATTTACTCCAAACTCATGAGACAGAGCTTGATTTTAAACAGATTTATTAAGAAACAATTTGTAAAAAAATAAAAAAAAAACTAATTCCGAAGGAGGACCAATGGATGGTCAAGGCCCTGCATTAGCCCGGTGACCTGCTCCCGCATACGGCCCACACAATTCACAATCTATTCCCGACGCCTCTGTTCCTCTGTGGGTGACAAAAGTTTGGGGATTAATAAATCGATAATGAAGCAACATTGTAAAAAAACAAAAAATAAGCAAACACAAACTTACAAGATTGTGGGCCAAAAATAAATTACACGGATAAAACCCAGAACCCCAAAATGTCGTATGCCAAAAATACAAGGGCCCTAAAAAAAGGCACACAGGTGTGATATGTGTATGGTGACATCAGCAGGAACAGGTAAAGACAACCCCCAAAAATACCCTAAGGCGAAAAAAAGACAAAAAAAATGGGGACGACACATGATTACATACAAACAGTTTGCGGTGTCCAAAATAAACTTTAAAAACATACCGTTCTCCAAAACGAGAGAGCCAGAAGCCACTCCCTGGACCACCTCGGAGGTGGCTACATTCCCCAACCCGAGGGGCAAGGAGTTTTCGCGATCCTGGGAGGGGGTATTTGGAGGAGGGATGGATGGAGGAGAGGGGGAATTGGGCTGGAGGGGAAGTAGGGAAGAAATTTCGGCCACAGGGTCTGGGGAGGAGGGGGGAATAGAGGAATTGGGGGTTGGAGAGAGGGGCCGGGACCGGCATCTTGTCTGGCGATGCTGCCGTAGTGTTTGCTGTGCCCCTAAAAAATGACCAAAAAATTGTTGTTAGTTTCAACAGGAAACAAAAAAAAAAAAATTAAAAAAAAAAAAAAACACAATAGGACAGACATGAAAACATGCACATGCAGATATGACTACAATGACTCAATAGGACAGACATGAAAACATGCACATGCAGATATGACTACAATGACTCAATAGGACAGACATGAAAACATGCACATGCAGATATGACTACAATGACTCAATAGGACAGACATGAAAACATGCACATGCAGATATGACTACAATGACTCAATAGGACAGACATGAAAACATGCACATGCAGATATGACTACAATGACTCAATAGGACAGACATGAAAACATGCACATGCAGATATGACTACAATGACTCAATAGGACAGACATGAAAACATGCACATGCAGATATGACTACAATGACTCAATAGGACAGACATGAAAACATGCACATGCAGATATGACTACAATGACTCAATAGAACAGACATGAAAACATGCACATGCAGATATGACTACAATGACTCAATAGGACAGACATGAAAACATGCACATGCAGATATGACTACAATGACTCAATAGGACAGACATGAAAACATGCACATGCAGATATGACTACAATGACTCAATAGGACAGTTATGAAAACATGCACATGCAGATATGACTACAATGACTCAATAGGACAGACATGAAAACATGCACATGCAGATATGACTACAATGACTCAATAGGACAGACATGAAAACATGCACATGCAGATATGACTACAATGACTCAATAGGACAGACATGAAAACATGCACATGCAGATATGACTACAATGACTCAATAGGACAGACATGAAAACATGCACATGCAGATATGACTACAATGACTCAATAGGACAGACATGAAAACATGCACATGCAGATATGACTACAATGACTCAATAGGACAGACATGAAAACATGCACATGCAGATATGACTACAATGACTCAATAGGACAGACATGAAAACATGCACATGCAGATATGACTACAATGACTCAATAGGACAGACATGAAAACATGCACATGCAGATATGACTACAATGACTCAATAGGACAGACATGAAAACATGCACATGCAGATATGACTACAATGACTCAATAGGACAGATATGAAAACATGCACACGCAGTTAGGGCCCACAAGATAAACTTGAAAACCACAGTCCAGAACACTTACTTTCCGCAATCTGCATGCGAAAGCATGCCAGCAAGCGGGGCGTCCGCCGGTGCAGGTCCGACCACCTGCGCTCCAGTTGGCCAATATGTCGGCGTGAGCCGAAGGAGCGCAGGCGTCGACGTACCTCCGCATATGCAGAACGCTTGTGCCTATTGGAGATGGGTGGAGGCTGACTGGTGATCCTCCTGTCCATCACCTCCGTCAGCACCAGCAGTTCGCGCCTGGTGAATGCGGCAGATCTCATGATGGCAATGGTGTTTTTTGACAAAATATTTTTAATAAAGCACCACAAAAAAATTTGATTGGCTAATGTATTTGGGAAATTAACAGGACAAATTCTATTGGTTAGTGTATGAGTCATGTGTTCGACAGGGCCACAAATCTCTTGAGAGTTATGATAGGCTTGATGCAGTGACATGCGTAAGCAAATTTAAATAAAGAAATGAACCACAGAAAAATTGTGGGGATCCAAACAAATAGAACAATTGTTTAATTGGGGCTAACATGTCTTTGGAACAATAAAAGCGAAGGTTTCAGCCGTACGTATTCTGCGAGCAAATACAAACACGGACAAGATTAAAGTTTATTGCATTGTGTTGAAAAAAAAAAAACAATTAAGCTAATTGATACATTGATTGGCATGATACGATTGAGGGAGGTAGGCCGAAAAAACGAGCAGGTAATCGGAATCTGACAGTCCCACTTCCGGTTTGTACTTGAGCGTGCGTTCCCTTAAAGCCATTTCGGGGATGTACGCTCGCTATTTGGCACGCTCGTTAGTCAGAGGAGGGGTCGCCTGAGTTTGGGGCGGATTTTTTGCTGCGTAGGAAAAAACGAGCGAGTGCTTGAATTTTAATTTTTTTTTACGTACGGCGAACGTGCGTACGCCCACTTGCGAGTGGGTCTGAATGAGGGCCATAATTAATTAAATTGTGTCAAATGGCTGTTGTATTAATTTTTCTCTAACAGTGTAAAAATTATAGAAAGCAGTATGTTTTGGCCAAAATAAATGATGTAGTTAAATAATGGGTACATAAAATGGGTGTTTTGATATTTTTAATTCATTTTAGGGCACTTTTAAAAAATGTTCAAAATACACCTGTCACTTGCACCTGCAATGTTTAAAACACTTTTTGGTGCCCTGTGCCAGAAAGAGCATTTGCGCCCCCCTATTTTTTTAAATAAGGAGATAACACACCCAAAAAGGGCCATGGCCTTATATGGAAGGGCCAGGGAAGAGATAGGAGAGGCCAGGAGTTTGTGGGGATCTGGGGATAAAATAAGAGAAAGCTACAAGTGACAATGATAATAAACAGAAAATTGACAGGCCCAAATAGCGCCCCCTGCCCTTCGGTGCCCTGTGCCATGGCACAGGACGCACTACCCTAGTTAAAGTCCTGGTGTCCAAGGGGTTCTGCATTAAGTCCCAACATATTTACTTTAAAATAGGGGTTTTGCACAACTTTTCATCTGCTCAGAGATAACTTTTCGGGACTTTTATACTACAGTATGTAGAATGTTCACATATGAAAACCACAGCTAATAGGATTGGCAGATAAGTATTTTTTTGCACGATAAGCTTTTTTTTCCCGAAAAGTGGCTTATCACAGCTAATAAGATATGGCCGTTATTTTGGACTGTCCAGCAGCCATATTTCTGGGGGTAAATTTACTAAGGATCGTGATTGAATTCTAAACCAAATTGCTGGACATCGCTGGCAATTAGAAGAACACAAAATCATAAATTTGCTAAGTTGAATTTTTTACAGTCTATTAACTAACAGAATTGCTACTCATTGTCTTTTAATACCAATCTGGTACCATTTTTTCCTGGAATATCTATGTTTTTTTTATATATATCTCTGTGTATGTTTGTTTGAAATGTCTTATTTAATTACATTTTCTTAAACTGCACAAATTTCCTAATATATTTTATTAAAGTTTTAAATTATATATACACTCAGTTTCCTTTTTGCAGATCAAATTTACATTTTACATTGCACTAAGTCACGTTTTCTTTTCATTTTTGTACTAAACAAGGACAGGCTGTATTTTGCAGAGAAAGAGATAAAATAACAGCGCTGAGGGACACCTGTAAATCAATATACTAATGAATCAGCCATGTCAGAAAAATATATATAAATGTATTTTAATTAATAAAAATATGGATTTTATACCATCTACAGACAAAATACATCATTGGCCAATGCAACACACATATAAATACAATGTGCTAAAAATAGCAATAAAATAAAAATCAGTAAACTGTGGCAAACAATCATAAGTTATTTAAACACCATGAAGCTATGTCTCAATTATCAATAGTCTGCTATTTGTGATGTTCTGGTTTTGTTGTGGGCCCAGGGTGGTGATAGGAGCAAACACGGAAGCAGATTTAAAACAAACGTGGAACTTTTAATAAGTGGTTTGGTGGACATGAACAATGGGAGAAAATAAAGGCCAGGGATGGCACTAAAGTGCAAATGGGAACTGAGGTGAAGCAATGAGTAAAAGTCCAGGTAGTGGCAGATAGGAACAGTCCAGTAATCCGGTTCTTGTGAGGCTGTAATGAATTGCAGGTTGAAGTAAATTGCAGGCTGTAGTGAATGGCAGGCTGTAGGGAATTGCAGACTGAAATTAATTGCAGGCTGAAGTGAATGGATAATGTCCAGGGGATTAGCAAGTGGAGGCAGGGTGCAGGGTAACAGCTGACACAGGTACTCAGGCAAGGGAGAGGCAATAGGAGGAGGCAGAGGATTCCAGTAGGGTATTGAGCAGATCAGGTGAGCAGTCTAAGGCAAAGATCCAACAGGCAGTAAAATGAGCAAAGGAACTCTCTTTCAGCGGCGGCTGAGAAACACATTGCACTGGCAATGGAAGAGAGCTCTCAACTCCCTTAAATACCCAGTGCTCCACTGTGACAGGCCACCAGGATAGGGTGATTAGATCACATGGCTAGAGGCAAGATGGTGGCACCCATGCTGGAGCGGACAGAAACACTGCCAGACCAAACAAGCCCAGAGTGTCAACATGCCCGCACAGGATCATGCAATACCAATGCTCCCCACCAGGCTCCAGCACCACCGCCAGATGCCCCCCACCATAGCAACCTCACAGGTAATACCCGCCAACCGCTATGCCAAGAAACCATGGTCGTGACAGTACCCACCCCTTATGAGTGGCCTCAGGACACTAACAAGGCTTCTTAGGTTGTGTAGAATGGAATCTTCTGATGAGTGGAGGAGCATGAATGTCCCAGGCATCGGTCCAGCAGCGTTTGTCCGGGCCGTAACCCTTCCAATCTAGAAGGTACTGCAAAAGGCTCCTAAGGACATGAGAATCCAGGATTTGGGAGACCTCGAACTCCACACCTCTTTCTGTCAGGATACGAGGGGAAACAGGGAGGACCTTAAGGAACTTATTAAGAATCAAAAGTTTGAGAAGGGAGATGTGAAAAGAGTTTGGAACTCTTAAGTAAGAGGGGAGCTGAAGGCGATAAGCCACAGGATTGATGATTTCTGTGATGGAGAAGGGTCCGATGTAATGTGGGGCAAACTTCATGGATGGAACTCTGAGGCGTAGGTTCTGGGTGGACAACCAAACTTGGTATCCAACTTTCACACAAGGTACCTTCCTTTGCCTCCTGTCTGCTTGTAGTTTGTAGCACGAGGAAATCATCTCCAAATCAGTGCACAGTTGAGCCCATATGGACGCAAACCTCTATACTGTATCCTCCATGGCTGGAACATCGAAAGCTGGCAGGCTTCAAAACAGGTGTTCAAGAGTGAAGACCATAAACCACCTGAAAAGGAGTTAGATTCATAGAGGAATGATATGAGACATTGTGCACAAATTTGGCCCAAGGCAATAACTCGGACCAGTTGTCTTGGTTTGATGACATGAATATCCTCAGAAAAGTCTCAAGGTCCTGATTGACTCTTTCTGTGGATCCATTACTCTGTGGGTGGTAGGCTGTAGAAAAAATTAGTTTCACTTGTAGGACGGAACATAAGGCACTCCAAAACTTTGCCACAAATTGAGCACCACAATCAGAGACTATTTCCATACGGAGTACATGCAGGTGGAATATGTGCTGGACAAACAAATGAGCCAATTCAGGGGCTGTGGGCAATATCTTCAGGCTGTGGGCAATATCTTCAGAGGAATGTAATGGACCATCTTTGAAAATCGATCCACCATGACCCAGATGGTGGTGTAACCCTCAGAACTTGGTAAGTCCATTACAAAGTCCATGGATGTGATGTAATAGGTATAGGCAACAGTTCACCAGCTGGAGCTTGATGTGAGGATTTGTGCTGGGCACAGGAGGTACATGATGAGATAAAGTCCAATATATCAGTTTTCATCGAGGGCCACCAGTAGGACCTTTTTAAAAGTTCCAGAGTCTTCCGAGTACCCGAATGTCTTGCGAAGCATGAGGAGTGAGCCCACATGAGCAACTGCTTCCTAAACTCCATGGCCACAAAGGTTCTCCCACTAGGAGGCTGTAACTGTTTGGAGGCAAACACCCTTGATTCCAGCACGGGGGTACTGCGAGAGATATCGGTATTGTTGTCACAGGAAAATTATTTAGACAGAGCATCTGCTTTCTGGTTGAGAGCTCCAGAGCAAAAGGTCAGAGTAAAATGGAATTGAGCAAAGAATATTGCCCATCGAGCCAGACGAGGACTTACACACTGAAAATTTTTGAGGAAGAGGAGGTTTCTATGGTTGGTGAAGACAGTAAAAGGGAATGTAGCCCCCTCCAACAGGTATCGTCACTCTTTAAGTGGCAGCTTAACTGCCAAAAGTTCTTGTTCTCCTATAGCATAGTTCTTTTCAGCTGGAGAAAACTTCTTGGAGAAAAAGCCACAAGGGTGTACTGCTCCCATCACCTCTGATGATGCCTCTACCTTTAACATAAAAGGTCTATCCATTTCTGGTTTTCTTAACACTGGAGCAGTGATAAAAGCATGTTTCAAAACCTGGAAGGCTGTCTCAGCTTGAGGAGTCCATAGAGCAGGGTTAGCGCCTTTATGAATCAATGTTGTGATTGGGGCCATCAGAGATGAAAATCCTTTGATAAAGCATCTATAGTAATTGGCAAATCCGAGCAGTCTTTGGATGGCTTTCAATGTCTGGGGTCGGGACCAATCTGGAATCGCCTGGACCTTTTTGGGATCCATCTCCAGGCTGGAGCTGGAGATGACATAACCAAGGAATGGTACACTGAAGACACATTTCTCTAGTTTACAGTAGAGATGGTTCCTTCTCAAATGAGACAACACTTCCTCCACATGTTTATGGTGTTCTTCTAGAGAAGAGGAAAAAATCAGTATATCATCCAGGTAAACAACTTCGGAGACATACAACAAATCTCAGAAAATCTCATTGACGAAGCCTTGAAAGACAGAAGGAGCATTGCATAAGCCAAAGGGCATCACAAGATATTCAAAGCGACAGTCTCTGGTATTAAAAGTGGTTTTCCACTCATCTCCCGCATGGATACGAATAAGGTTTTAAGCCCCTCATAGATCTAATTTAGAGAAAATGATGGATCCCTTGACCCTGTCCTCATTCCACTTGAGCTCTGATGCCAAAATCTGAAACTGTACGACATATTGGCTGACAGGACGGGTACCTTGTTTCAGTGACATAATACTAGATGAGGCTGATACATTTTGCCCAGGTTCATCAAAAATCCTCCTGAATAATGTTAAGAAATAAGTATAGTTGTCCAGCAAGGAATCTGAATGCTCCCAGAGTGGGGAAGCCCCATCCAAGGCTGGACCGGACAACAGAGACACCAGGTAGGCCACTTTGGTTCTAGCAGTGGGGATGTTGTCAGGCTGTAGGGTGAAATGTGTATTGCACTGATTCAGGAATCCACGGCAGAGCTTGGGGTTGCCATCGAATTTGCTTGGCATAGGAAGGTGCAGCCGGGGAGATGCCCTGTAACTAGTATTGTCAGGCAGAGGAGCAGGGGTAACTATTATTACATTAGAGTTAGACAAAGAAGTTTGCAGATTATCCTTTCATTTAGACATCTCTTGAAGAAACTGAGCCATTTGATGCTGCACAGTTTCCAGGTTTTCCAAACTACCTGCAATACACCAAAATAAATCTGTTCCACAACTCCTGTCCAGGTGCATGGGGCCAGTGCAAACTGTGAGGTTCTGGTTTTGTTGTGGGCCCGCTGTGGTGATAAGAGTAAACACAGAAGCAGATTTAAAAAAAAATGTGAAACTTTTAACAATGGGTGAAAATAAAGTCCAGGGATGGCACTAAAGTGCAAATGCGAACTGAAGTGAATCAGGCTGATATTATACAGCGAGGCAGAGGGATTATCGATTCGCATAGAACACAGAAGGCTCATCCCCTGTATAAGAAGAGTTAAAAGAGGAGACGGATGTCTATTATTTAGATGTGAGTAAGAATTATATAAATTATTCCACTCATTTGACATCTATTTATTGGTGAATTCCTTCTTCTTTTGAGGATCATATGAAGGAGTTTTTTTGTCAAGAAGAGGATTGGTCTATGGACAGATTATAAGACATTATCTATGGACATATACATGAGAGGCTGAAAGTAACTATGGAATCTTAAAAAGAATTTGCGCTTAGTAATCCTTTTTTTATGTCATAGTCTTTGTAATGTGGTGGGGATCACATTTGTACTAAGCAGCATTTTCACTTGTTGTGCAGCGCAGAATATATTTTATTTCATTCATATTTACATATACAGCCACATAAAAGCGTGCACCCTCTGGGCGAGTCACAGCAGGACTCGCGGACCGGACCTCCTCCTTAGTGCCAGCTGAGCCACCAAACAATGCTAGCTCCAGGCAACCCCAAACATGTTTTGCCACACAAATGGACTTCATCAGTGGGTGTATCCAAACTCAGCAGTTGAACAGACTATTATTTCATATATAATTAGACCTCAATAAACCTCACCTGGCTCATATTTGTCACTTTGTTTAAACAGACTAATAAATGTGTTACTACAAACATACTAAACATATAATGATAACAAATATATCATATAGTGGTAATGGTTAGGTTGGACTGCGCTCTACTGTATGGGCAGTAGGGGTGCGGTGTTTGGGTGCGGGACATAACTAGTGTGTGTAAGGGGTGCTGCACTTTCCTTCTGGCAGGAGTACCGGGTCCTGTGTGGTAACTTCATAGAGAGGTAAGGGTTGAAAAGTGCTCTCTCCCTATGAGTACAGTGGTGGTGTGGGTGTCTGGGAATATTGTGTAGTAGCTAGTGTGCTGGGTGTGGTTTAGTTAGGGTGGGATGCGGAATAAATGAGAGGCAGACACAGATGAGGCCAAATATTTTATTGGAGTAGTCACAATGCTTCTCCTATGTGGTCCCGGGCAGAGGAAGGTGTGGTGATGGGTGGGGGAGAGAGACTAGGGAGGTGGGTCGACCCTTTCAAGGGGCTCCTTGCCATGTGGTGCAATAGACCTGCACATTACCCCTGCTGGACCTATGGTATACAGTATTGTGGAGTCTCAGGTGGAGGGAGAGTGGAGATGTGGGGAGGCGGCAGCAGGTGTGTGGGGGTGTAAGAACCCTAGCAGCATCCCGCAGGTTGGTCAGGACCAGACCTGCTCCTTAGTGCCAGCTGAGCCACCAAATGATGTTAGCTCCAGGCAACCCCAAACATGTTTCATCACACCAATGGACTTCGTCAGTGGGTGTGTCCAAACTCAGCAGTTGAACAGACTATTATTTCATATATAATTAGACCTCAATGAACCTCACCTGGCTCATATTTATCACTTTGCTTAAATAGACTAATAAATGTATTACTACAAACATACCAAACATATAATGATAACACATACATTATATACACAATGTTGATACATGAATGAATATTTTATCAGTATCGCAAAGTAATAAATATAAGAAAGAAATATAAGCAAACATAATATTGCAAGACATGGTTCACGCAGATAATGACCTCTAACTAAAAAATATATAAATACACATATACACTTTCAAATATATTATATAATATTGTAGAATTAAAAATAAGCACCTATAAGACAAAAAAAGAAAGAAACAACAAATTGAATAGCATACAGAATTAAAAAGTAAAAACCACAGAAAATATAAAATAAGTAGATGCAAGCTCTCAGACAAAAAAGGAATACACAATTCAACAACAGTTTGGTCCAGCTATGCAACCTAGACCTATAAATACAAACAAGATACATTCTACATGACAGACTGCAGATTTTCAAAGTACACCTTAAAAGTGACCTATATTGCCATTCGAACTATACTTGGGCTTTCTAAGTAGCTGGATTAAGTGAGACTGGGACTGAGTTTACATCTGCGCAACAGATTCTGTTTTTTTCTCATATATATAGAATTAATATATATATATAATTATATTTGAGTTCCGAACCAGCAACAGATCAGAACCAGGACTCATTTTGAACCGGGTTACAAAAGTGAATCCAAACCTTGGCCCAGTACTACTCACAACCCCTTTATTCGGTTGTGTTCAGATTTAAAAAATCCAGGCCCACACATTTCTGATATATATATATATATATATATATATATATATGGATCATTTAATAATGCTGTTATGAGATATGTCTAAATTGTTGTGGATACAAGGTTACATAGTGTTACATTTTTAAGCTAACTTGTTACTTACCATCTGTTTTCTACTTTTCACTGGTCTGCATCTTATGTCATATTGTTATATGCATGCTCTATTTAGACCACAATTTTAAATGTGTTTATCATGCCAATTTATTAAATTAAATTTTTTGTATTCTGGCAGCGCTCCCAAATATTTCTTGTTTGTATCCATTTAAGGGGTTAAACTCCCCTTTTTAATGAGCTGCAACAGTGGGAGTACATTAATTCAGATTTTGACAGAAGCACATTCCTCCCTATTTCCCCCAATCCTTTTGTTTTGTTATTATGTACAGTATACAGTATGGGCACACTGTTAATACAGCATTGTTGTACAATGGTTCATCTAGGGGCGGGGTTTTAATGGAGTTGGAATTGTATCTTTTTTTCTAGTTTTTGTACATCTTTAGACATTTACCTATACCACAGGTTCTCAAACACGGTCCTCAGGACCCCATACAGTGCATGTTTTCCATGTCTCCTCACAGAAACACAAGTGAAATAATTAGATCCACCTGTGGATCTTTTATAATGTGTCAGTGAGTAATGAATACAACTGTGTACCTACTGCGTGACCTGGAAAATGTGAACTGTGTGGGGTCTTGAGACCCAAGTTTGAGAACCACTGATCTATACTGTAAGTCATTGTTTTCTGTGCCCTCTATAAGAAACCCATGGAAACAACATACAACAGTAAACAGCCCAGAAACATACTCTTGCCCTGATACCCCAACTTATTGCTTTGAGTCCTTGAAAGGTGAACATCTTCTTAGCAAGATGCCAGAGTGTGCTTCCTAGTAAGTTCTCCTGTCATTCTACATAAAATAACATTTCACATTTGCTTTTACACATAGTTAGCTCAACAGTATCAAAATGACAACATGAAATGTATTATGCGGACAGGTAGAATAGCCTTTATTGAAACATTTAGCATATCTTACAATTACATAGTACCTATTCAGTTTTTTCCATTAACATTTTTATTTGATATATCATGACTTCTTCACTGTGGTTCACTAAGGCATATGAACTAAGGTCAACTTCACCTGTACATTACTTCTATTTCTTTAAATTTTAAACCATCCAAAAATAAATGAGCCATTAATATGGTGTTACCTGTTTTACATTATGACCTGAAAACATTCAAAAGTTATATGATGAGTACCAACATTTCTACACAAGTATTTTGCTCTTTGTAAAATACTTTAACATATTCTACCAATTTCTACACAATGCATTATTCATAAAAGGGCTCAAAGTCAATTCTATTTCACTATATTTTAAGGAAAAAATATTTCTTGCAGAACTCATTGAAAACAATGTATCATTTAGCCAGTAAAGACTAAAGCTAGCTGTGAGCTATTTTAATGATTATGAGATTTTACTAAATTCTTATTTAATGAGACATTGCAGTTTTGTAAAAAAAACTAAAATATAGTTTTTTTTAACACCTTAACTTTCAATAACAGAAATAATGCTGATTTTACTATATTCAATTGTATTTTTGATATTTATAAAAAAAATATTTGTTATTAGTAATTTACATAATTGAAAATTGGTTAGAGAGATAAAATAACTTGCTTAACAAACATAAATATAGTTTACTTGGAGGCCTGAAAATTCAAGCAAGTCAACATATCTTGGCTAAATATACTATGTGAAAGGGTGGGACCAGAACCACTCTGAACTTTCAGAAAGATAAGTAAATAATACTATTGCCAGTATACAGCCAGTTGAAATGAGGAAAGGTTTCCAGTCACTCTTTAAAAAGTGTATGTTATGAAAGACTTCCTCTGGCACATGTGGAACAAGAACGAAATGTATAGTGTATATTGTATATAATAATCAGAAAATTAAATGGATTACATGTGGGGTTCACTCATCTATTCTTGGTGAGATAACATTTATTAATGTACCAATTTATCAAAATCCTCGATGAAAATAACTTTTTCAGCTGTAGCTATTAAAATTTTTTTTGCTTTTAACACAAATTAGCTGTTGATACCTTAAACACTATTTTGCAAAAGATTGCTCACAGAAATCCAAAATTAATTGTTAGTAATACAGTAGTTTCAGAATTGCCCCCATGTGGGGACAACTCCTTAAATTAAATTAATTGGTTTGACAATGTGAGTGACTGCAAGTTACTTGAAGTGCTTTTCAGTGGCATATCTGTCCACTTCATCAGAAGCCTAAATATTAAATATTCAGAATGGGGAAATCCCCTCATGTACATTCTGCCTTAAAGCGCAAGACAAATTGCCTCAAAGTAACATTTTGTGACAGAACTAACACAATGGGATTTCCCCATTCTGCTACCATGATAACGTATAACACCACAAAGTGAACCTATATACAGATGAGTCCTTACTAAACTTTGCTAAATTTGTTCAAAAGACCCTATATATTATGCAACATTCATGGGTACTGTGGAATGCCATTTTGATTGTTTGCAATATGCCAGTTCTGTTAAATAATTTATGTTCGTCTACATTAAATCTGTACGAAAATTTGTGAATATTGGAATTAAAATAGCAAACATTAGCAAAAAAGTAGCAGAATATTAGAAAAAAAGTAGCAAAGAATATAACGACTAACAATTTGTCTAAACTTGGACAATTATTTTGTACAAATACAGTAAAAAAGTGATCTACAGTATGATAAAGGTGACAAACAAAAATGTACATAAACATCCCTTTCCACTTTTAGCCCCCATGTTAGTTTTATAGATATACTGTATATTGACTAATCATAATACTACTTTTTTGTATAATTTATTTAACTTATTTGCAAATCTGATCAATTTATTTTATACATTTGTGCAAAATTTTGCATATGAAAATGCTATGTTAAGTATAGAGCAGTAGTAGAGGCTTTGCAAAAATATAGTTGCAAAAGCTTACTGAAAGAAGAATCACCAATGAACCATACCATATCATGCCACTCTATGTGTCACACTTAGGGCCTGTTTCAGAGGTGCTCGCAAAAAGCGAGCGCTCTCTGTGACTCAGGGCAGCCACTTTTTTTTTAACCCGGCCTCCTGGCCACTCGCTAAGCTGTGGGTGAAAACCAACAGCTTTTGTGACCGGCCAGGTGATGGTCATGATTATCGGGCTTGAGACGAGACCCTTGTGGTATGGTCTTGTCTGCCGCAAGCCCCAGTGAGCGTGCTGCTCAAATAGAGCAGGAAGCTCACTACTGACATCACTCGTGATGTCAGTAGGGCTACCTACAAATGGCAGGCATTCCTTCAGGAATGCCTCCATTTGACCAGCCACCCCCCTCCCCACCTACAAAACGTGGTGAGCTGTCAATCAACATCAACAGCCACCCCATTCATAGTGAGCCCTGGAGCTAGTGAATTTCTCAATCACTCTGGGGCTCGCACATGTGCTTTGTGCACTATGCGCGTGCGCAGTGCCCCACCATTGACCAGCTTGTGAGCGCTTTGCGCTTGCAAGCGGGTCTGAATGAGGCCTTTAATGCAAAGCTAAATAAGTAAAGTTACATCTGTACAGTGTACACTATATACCTGTTCTCTCTTATCCCACATGCCCTATAGAGTCTTCCATCACATGAATAACCATTGAGCATTCTAGGAAAGTAATAAGTATTTAATCTCCAAGCAATCTATTCAAATAATTCAATTCCGCAATGCCTTTTTAGGCCAGATATTCATGGTTAAACCAATATGAATAGGTTGAATCAATTGAACCTGGGTACTCCAACACTGAGCTTTTTTAACAATTGGGTCTAAAGTTATTACAATTTGCTGAAACTTCTCCCTATAGCTAGTATCAGGGTCCTTTACATATGCTGGTTAGGTGACCTTGTACAATTTTCATTTTGTGTCCTAATTTATTGTATGTACTTCTTGATGAGATATGGGGGTCGCTCAAAAACCATTTCCTTAGTTCCTAAATAAACTATAAGTTTGGTGGAGACTGTTTTGTCTTTGTTTTAGTGTTCAGCATAGGTTATCTGGAAACTGGCATATATTTGATGCTGTGGGGCTATGCACCTCATAAATACATGTGTAAAATGCATCTGAAATACAAAGCATTGATGCTTAGTCAGATACATATCACGAGGAGTCCAGCTCTGTAACAGTAGCCCAGTTTATGACAGGTGTAATATAATAGCATGTATTATCCTTTAAAAAGCAAACATCCAGTCCTTATTTTGAGATAGAAACAAGGAAATGCTTCTACCATCATTGCTAGTATATTTTTACACCCCTTCCTAGATCATGTATCACAAGACTAGTCCATAGTAACTGCTACAGGAAGACACTGATCTGGCCACAGGCTGTTCTGCAGTATAGGTGAGCACCGAAACCTTTTTGCAAATGGCAACATTCTTTCCAGCAGCAGTTCCAATTTAAGTAATGCAGATAGATGGGCATGACTTCATATAATAAGGCAGCCACAATAATATTATCTACAGTGTGAGGGATCAAGATGCAATGAACCTACAGTATTTTTGCACCAGGGTTTAAGCATTCTCAAAATATACTACTCCTGAGAGGTTATATATTCTTCAGTGTCCAGATCTAATTTGGTTGCATTTATGTGAACCCTTACTGCTCTTGGTCTATGCATCTTGCCCCTCTTTAGGCATAAGGAGTTGTAAGTGTAAGATCAGACTGAATCAATCTCAGGACACAAGTGCCTTTTTTGTGTCTATAATGCATATTTTACACAAATAAAGCGTGCATACATTCAATGCTAAATAAGCTTCTCAGTGTTCCGTATAACAGCAGCATAAAAGTTTCTAATCAAAAGAACATTCAAAGCTTTTTCTACCAAGATCCTTGGATTTTTCTTTTTTTTGTAGGATTTGATGTAGGTCTATTCAGAGAACAGAGAATAGAGTTAAAACTCAAATACCTAGATTTTTACCCTAATCTTCAGAAGTTTTTATTTTTAATACACAGAATATATTTGATAGAGGTAGAGATGTGCGGTACAGTTCTCCCAAAATCCAAATCCACCTGAATTTTGTAAATCCGGGTAAATTTGAGTTGCAATTCTGATCTCCTGAGGAGATTGGGTAAATCAGAATCACAGTTCTGATCTTGTTGTGGTTTGGAATTAAAATTTTAAATCCAAATTTCGGGTTTTTGATTGCATAAATTACATAATTTTAGCTGTTGTTAAAAACTTTTCATCTATTTTTGTTTTTAAATCCAGATCCAAAACCAAAACACTTGAGGGTTCTTTTAGAAATCAAAACTAAAACACGGAGATGAATCCAAAACCAAAACCAAAACACGGTGGTCAGCGCACATCTCTAGTCAGAGGAAATGGCTGAAATTTCTACGTACAGCACAATATTGTAATCCATAGAGTGAAAGCTCTTTCGTAGTACAGTACAGTAAAAATAAAACTCAGGACTACTATATAGCATGTGAATTTTATAAAACTTATTGTTTTTAAAGACAATTTTTACTTTAAGACTATTGCTATGATAATTAAATACACATTTGTTAAAACTGGTGTACTGAAACATTTACATATATATTATACTGTTTACATTATCTTATTTTTGAATTGTATTGTTTTAAATAGTTTTAACCTTGAAATCTTGTACAAAGAAAACACATATTCCTCCAGTTTCTTCTTGGGCATGTTTTAATAGCTTGCAATAACCATGGTTGTTTGACACTAACAGCCAGCTATGAGAGTTTTAGCAAGAAGGTACAATTTATCACACACACATTGACCCAGCTGAGTGTCAATTAAGTGATGGTCACCCACAGTGCAAAAGAAATGTGTGTGCTTTTGCAGAAACAAATTTGTGAGCTCTTGGTATCAAGCCATGACCATTAGCTAGCTCTGGAAAGGAACAGAAAAATGCAGTAGGATTTAAAGGGAAAAACATAAACTACTTTATGTGCCCTTGTATTTTTATTGCAATGCAAATGTCTTTTAATTCATTATTGTAAATTGCATACTTCACAATGACACCAAAGGTACAATGCCAAAGCAATATACAGTAGGTTGATTGTAAAATTACTAAAAATCTTCTAATCAGTATGTTGCAGGCAATGAAAAAAACATCCTTCAAGTGAAGGTCACACATATTTCTGTTTGTGTATGGTTCTTTTATTAAAATGTTTTACTACAAATTAAAAAAAGTACAAAAAATAGATCCAATATTCTAAAAAGACAATGAGCCAAATGTAATAGGGTGAGAGTTTAGAAAATTTGAGATTTTGGCAGTAACCTCTAACACTATCAGTTGTATCTTCAAAATGGGAAAACATCTGGATGACAGTTTAAATCATTAGAGATTTCTTGAGCCTGAAAAACTGGCAAGTTTGCATGTTCTCAGACTTTATTACATTGGTCGAATTTAAAAAGTGTATGTAAACTCACATTTTCTAAACTCTCACCCTATTACATTTAGCCCTATAAAGGATGTTAAGTAACTTAGCTGGTATGCGTCCTACAGTAAATGTTAAAGTTTACTGGCTTCAGACAATAGAATATTGCTAATGGGCACCAAGAGAAGACTGAATATCAGAAAAATATTAATTGTAAAAGTTTTCCATGCTCATTTATTTTCAGAACTACTAGCTAAAAGTATAGCACTTAGTAAAAACAGAACAATTTGAGCACTATGGAGATTTTAATTCTTAAAATTCATTGTTTGGTAGTGTTTTGTGGTAATTTACCATTCACTGTTACTATTATTTGCTTTGTATGAGGAAACAAATATTATTCACAACACTGCATAGATTTTAAATGAAATGTTTACTTTCAGAACTTTCAGAATTGGGTAATGTCAATTAACCAATCAAATTATTTTCTTTTTTCTTTTCTTTTTTTTTCTCAGAGTAAATTATATGTAAATTTTAAGGAAGATATGATTATTTTGTCTTTTACCTAGTTAATGCCAATGTACTTTTGACAGAATAATGTGTATAGTAATTGACTATTTCACTGAAATAAAGTAGTAGGAAAGTTTAAATGTTTGAAACATACAATACTGTAATGCTCTATTGCACATCTGACAGCTATGTGGGTATTTTAGAAATCCCCTTGTTAGTGACAAGAACTTGAAAGTTAAATTGATAATCGCCAATTGTTCACAAAGCACATGCATGGTACATGTCCTGATGATGGCAATGAAACTGCAGACTGTAGCTCATTGACGCAGGCTTAACTCATAATATTCCATAAAACTGTTAAAAACCTGCACAAGATTAATAACAGTTTGTGAAAATTACACTGTAAGATTATCCATTCTTGATCACATATTTTCTATAAAAAACATGTATACAGTACCACGTCTTGATTATTTGCCAGTCGAAATTTTTTTTACAAATAATTAATGGTTCCTCTGGTACAACAGTTATCCATATCAGTGGTTCTCAACCCTCAAGTTTTCCCAACTGGTAATTTTTTGAAGATTTCTGTCTGTGTAAGCAGGTGGGATACTTACTGACCCAGCACATCAACTCTCCTGTGTATGATTAAAGAAATCTAAAAACATGACTTAGTTAGTGGTAAATTAGGACTGGACTTAAGAAACACTGATCTACATTGTACATTTTGAATATGTTTGATCTGAAATGTTTTGACAAAAATAGATGAATAATGGTTTTGGTGAATAAAACCCATGTATTCATATATTCCTACTACTCTCAATTACTTGCACAAACACATGGGCAGTTTCTCTTTACTCAGATTTGAAAACATATTTGACTAGAAATTGAATAAAGTTTATATACAGAGTGAGCTGATTAAAAATACTGTCTGGTTTGAAAACACTAATCTTAGCACATAAATATCATAGTAACTGTGGTTCAAATTATTTAAAATAACTTTACTGTAATTGTGACAATAAATGGTCTTGCTTATAAATACATTTCATTCACTCATATATACTGTATATATTACATTATGTGGAACATCAAATTCATTAGTATAGTTTATTTTAATTATGACCAAATGATCTGCATTATAAATGCCTGTTTGCCACTGCAATAAATAGTGCAAAAGGTGTTAAATTATGTAAATATAAGCATTATATTCAATCTAGGCAAATTTATGTTTTACAGTTGACTTACAGATTTATGAATTTAGAATATATGTATGTAGGTGGAAAATTACACTGGCACTGGGGAGGAACTCTGGAGATAAAAAAATCATACAGCAGTACAACATGAAAGATTGATCAATCACATTTATTCCTTCAAATATTACAATAAAATTAATACCCTTCAGCAAGGGATATGAATAATAATACATACACAACACAGTGGATGCTCACAGAAAAAACAACAATTACCCTTCAATAAGAGAAGATACAGTTTAAAAATAGAGGGTGGCAGACACGTACCCTATGGGTGAGCACTAGGACCCTTAGGTTACTGGTTCCAGATGTCCTAAAGGCTCATAAAAAAACATTAGGGTCCCAATGCTTACATAGTTTTTGGATCACTGGTCTGGTCACATCCACAATAACACACCTGCAGCTGCTAACGCATTTCAACCTTTGGGTCGTCCTCAGAGCAAATGTTTAAGCTCTGCACCTTAATTGCTGTAGAAAGTTGGAATGCAAATTCTGCAGTTGCATGTGATGTTACAGATGCCCTGTGTCCACCATGTATTCCTCAGCCTGGTATTTCCACCAGCAGCTCCTGTGTAAGCATTAGGACCCTAATGTGTTTTCTTAGCCCTAAGGACATTCAGCACCCTCTATTTTTAAACTATGTTTCTTCCCTTATTTAAGGGTAATTGTTACTTTTTCTGTGTGCATCCACTGTGCTGGTTGTGCATGTGTATGTATTATTATTCATAACCCTAGCTGAAGGGTATTCATTTTATTGTCATTTTTTAAGGAATAAATGTGATTGATAAATATTTCATGTTGTATGCTGTATGAATTCTTTTTCTCCAGAGTTCCTCTCGAGTGTCAGTGTAATTTTCCACCTACATACATATATTTTAAGTGTTTTCTCTTTGTCCTTGAGGTGAAAGAACTGTAATTATTACAGGCTGAAGGGGAAGGGTAGCCCCCAAAGGTGTCCCATTCTTTATTAATAGATTTATTAATTTGAAGAATTAGTCACAAAACAATATTTTTAAAAACTTACTCACCTCAATTACAAAAATGGATTGGTCCTTATGAATTTGTTAGTAGTTAGTGGCAAATTTTGTAATTCAGGAAAGTATTGATATTGTTTCTTAGGTGGATACCACAAGTATTTGACAGAAGACAGAGCCATTTATGTACAGCTTAAGGGCCACATACACCTGCCACCATTCTCCGATTTCCAGATCAGACCTCAACCGTCGAATCGCTGGTCGAAATGCAGATTGCTGGTCATTGATGACTGGCAATCTCTCTGGGAATTGGTAACATTCTTCATGTTAGAAATCCCTAATTTGCTGATCATAATCATATTTTGATTGCTGATGGTAAATCAAAAGTGAAATCCACACTGATACCCTGCCCCAAGCATCTGGGGATTGGTGAGTTATCACAATTAATTGCAGATGTATGGGGGGTCTATAGTTAGCAGTAAATAATCAACCATTAGGCTGATCAGGTACGACTACTGTTCCAAGATTCAGAGGGGGTGCCACCAGGGGTGTATTAATCACTAATAACTTGTGGATTCAGCACTGAAGTGACCAGCCACCTTCTAATTTGTGCCATATATCAGTCTTGGCTAATTCATCTCTCCTCTCTCCACGTCCCCTTTTGTGCAGTGTTCCCTGACACTGGTGGTTTGTACACCATGTGGTCAGGTAGAGGTACTTGCTACAGATATCCATCTACAGTACAATCATCCAGGGCAGCAACTCCTACATATTGTAGGTGTGGTGGGCATTACATGCACTGTACAATACCTTCCCCAGCATTACCGTACTACATGTGCTGAGGTCCTCCAATTCTCTAACCCTGACATGAAGCATGAAGAAGGAAGAAGTGAAGGAGTATGGACCTGAAGAGTAGGATAGGCATAGATTAGTATAGATAATGATAAAGATGGCAAAGGACCAGGAAAGAGAAGGATGAAAAATGGAGGAAAACACAATTAATTAACGATTTATAAGGAGGAGAGATAAACAGATAAGATGGAGTATGAGGAAGCAGAAGGATAGGGAAGGATGAAGGATAGAAAAGGAGAAGGAAAAAGGAGAAATTTAGTAACCCCATACCTTGGCTCTCAATACCCATTGTATGACTGCAGCACTGTCTATGATGTGAAAGAAGGAATCCCACAGACTGATCAATTGTTTGGGGTTGAGAAGCATGTGATGAAATGAGATTGAACAGAGAGAAAAAGCAGCTGGATTTAGGTACCTCAGGAAGGTAAGTAGCTCTGTGGAAATGTAAGTGGGATGTACCCTCTATTGTATTACAATATATATGATGCCCTCTATAGTTTAAGGTAGTCATTCAGTTGCTCACTGTATAATATGGCAGTCACATGGATGCTTCCTTTATTGTTTTATGGTTGTTGCAATGCTGTCTGTATTGTATATTGCCTATAAAGTTGGTGACCACTGTCTATAATTATAGCCACATCACTTCACCACTTTGCATGCCTACTCTGGTGACAACCATAACCCTTAAAAAGGCCCTGATAGTATTGTGAGTCTTATCCAGAGGTGGATCAGACTCACAACATGCAAGTATACAATGTTTTAAAACTGTGCATGCTTCCAAGATGCACTGTGCATGTGTTCTGATGATACCAGTGAGGTACACAGATAAAAATTGCATGGAAATCCATGCAATGCCACTAGATGTTCCTGGGCTGTGACTGGGGGGCTGACTTTCACTGGAAGGAGTGTCGGCAGGCATGTCAGAAGGTGAGTCAGGGGCATGCTGTTGTCAAAGACTGCTCGGAAGACACAGTTGCACTGGCAGTCATGTACTGTCAGACATTCTGAGCAAACATAGCATTGCTCTAATCAGAGGCGGATTTACTGCTATGCAGTCCAGGCACCCGCTTAGGGCCCGGCGGGTCCCAGGGGGCCCAGCCGCGGCAGTCGATGCTGGGGGTGTATAATGGAGCAAGGCAGCCACAGGGGACATTTTGCTTGCTGCCAGGCTCCAGAAGCCGACAGGCTGCCTCAGCGCGCATTGGATAGTGCGCTTTACTCTGTCTCCTCCTCTCCTCTCCTGCACTGTGTCACTGTGTGCATGTGACATGCACAGAGAGAGGGAGTGAGGAGCCAAGATCACAGGAAGAAGACTGGCGTGCTGCTGAATAAAGGTAACTTTACTGCCTGTCACACTCATGCCTTGCCTCTAGGACACTGTGCAATAAAGCTCAGCTCAGACACAACCACCAACATCCACCTTCACAAGTGTGATGGGGGGGAGTCACGAGGGTGGGGGGGTCACAGGGGGGGGGAGTCACGAGGGGGGGGGGTCGCAGGGGGGTGTGTATAAGCTCTGAATTTGCTTAGGGGAGGTAAGGTGTCTGCCTGTGCCTCTACTGTTTTCAGCAAGGGAGGGGGCTAGGGGAGGTGAGATGCATGACTGCTATTACTGTTTTCAGCAGGGTAGGGGGGCTAGGGAGGTGAAGAGCCTGACAGACAGAGCCATTACTATTTTCAGCAATGAGTGGGGGGGGGGCTGGGAGGTGAGGTGCCTGACAGGTGCATTACTGTTTGCAGATAGGGGAGGGGGGATGGAGGAGAAAGAGAGGTGAGGTGCTTGACAGTGTCATTACTGTTTGCAGCAAGGGGGTGGGGGTGGGGGGGCCTGGGGAGGTGAGGAGCCTGACTGACAGTGCCATTACTATTTGCAGAATGGAGGGGGGGTGGTCTAGGGGAGGTGAGGTGCCTGACAGTGTCATTAAGTGGCTCATACACAGTGCATTAAAGCAGTTGATCCGACTGATTGGTAGGATTTGGCTGCTATATTGCACCGTGTATGGCCCTGATGTCGGACCGAGCGTGCACCCGTGGGGTCATACATCGCACCCCCTGATCTCACTGCAGGTTTAGTCAATCAGGAGATGCGATGTGCGATTCCATGCAGCGCTATGCGGGAGAAGGAGGGGCAAGCCGGCATATCGGGCGGTTGGTTGTGGGGAGACTGCCAGATATGTCGGACGTCGGATCCCCCATCGCGTCGCATGGTGCGTACCGTGTATGGGCCACTTTACTGTTTGCAGCAAGAGGGGAGCAGGGCTGGCTCCAGGCACGATCCGTGCTTGTGGCCGCACAGGGTCATCGGGGTCTGGCTGTAGAAGATCTACGTCCTCCACCCACCTGTTGCTGTTATTATTTTAAGCTCAGGGGGAGGGTGCAGTGAGGGCAGAGGGTGACCATGGACCGGAGCTGTGTGCTGAGACACCTAGCACTGGTCCTGGGGGGAGAGGGGCTAGAGGAGGTGAGGTGCCCGCCGGTGCATTCACAATTGGGGAAGTGAGGTTATTGCATGATTATTTAAAGGTCCAGAAAATATAAATAAATGTCACATTTTTATTTAAGATCCTGCATCTTTCTTAAGTGGTCTTAAGGGGCTTCTGTCACAAGACTAGCTAGTTTAGCAACTGTTCTATTTACTCAATGACAGGTGTATCCCACAGAGCTAATGCCTCACTCCCATCTCCTAGTTTGGAGATGATGTGGGCAGTGAATACAAAGCACAAACTTACATGTATAGAGACTGAGGGGTCTATTTATGATGTTAATTATCAGGGTCTGAACGGACCCCGATAATTAACAATCTAACTCGCCGCAAGTGCCGCAGCAATTCATCATTGCTCCGGTGTGGAGACAGCTGATGCGAAAATGAGCTGTCTTTGCGAGCGACCAAGTCATTCATATATCAACGCGACCGCACATCAAGAGTGCTATATCCATCTTATAAAATGCTGTGACAAAATAAGTAGGAGAAAAAAACAGTTCAGAATAGGCTGTTTAATTTGAATTATTTTTATCGAACATTTAACTGTATAAACAGTGTAAGTGAATAAAATAGTTGACACTTTTCAGTGAGGTTGTGATGTGCTGCTGTCAGTGAGTAGTCTCTCTGGGGGCGATTCAATTATTTTTAAGGCATGATAGTTAATGAGCGCCCAGTGTTGCATTTCAATTGTTCTGGGTGCTCATTAATTATCGTCCTCTTCGGCCCGAGTTTGGCCGTATAAAACGGCTAAACCCATCTAAAGTTCTGGTTAGTACGCGCTAATTGCGGTTAGCACGCCCTAACCAGGGGGTTTCTCACACGTTTCTGCTCATACCCTCCTGAGGGTGCGAGCAGAAATGCCGGTGCCGGCAGCTATGGCGCCCTGACAGAGCAACAAATGAATTGCTCCATCGGGTGTCTTAAAAGAAAAAAAAACTGGCAAAGCATTTGAACCGCCCCCTCTGAGTGATGCTGTTATTTACAGTTAGGTTTGTTTACAAATGGTCATGTGATAGTTGAAAGTTTGGGGTTACGCTGGGAACTGGGCAGTCATTAGGAAATAATGTATGGTCATGTGATCTAATGTGTCCCATCATGTTACTGAGTTTTCTGCCATTATACCGTGTCATTTTATAAATAAATATAGAATTTTGCTATTTGTACCCATACAATGTTAGACTTTAACTTCATGCCAACTGATCATGTTCCCATACTTTGCAGTGGAGGAAACAGACATAGGCTACTTTTGCAATGTGAATGCTAGTGTATTTTGTACACTATGGGGTATATGTTCTAAGGTGTGGGTTTTTAGAAGTGGAGAAGTTGCCCATAGCAACCAATCAGATTCTAGCTAGCTGCTAAATAAATGTTAAGTAGAATCTGATTGGTTGCTATGGACAACATCTCCACTTCTAAAAACTCTCACTTTAGTAACTATACCCCTATCTCACTGCACGGCCCAAATGCGGAACTAATTTAATTCATATTTATGATTTTTATGTGATAAGTTGCTTGAGCCGCTGGACCTAGTGCCATCTTTTATTAAATTATTTTTTCTATAGACCCATTACACCTTAATCACTATGCCGATTCTGCGTCTGTAATTTATGTGCTTTATTTTGGTATTTTCATACTATTGTACGTTTTACAAGTAGCAATATATATTTGTATTTCTAATTATTATAGTTAATAACTTGATATGCATATCTTTAAAGATTATCCATGTGGTTTAACTGTGATTAAAATTGCATTGATTGTTTGTGTAGTTTACTAGGTTAAACAACATTGGATATTGTGCCCGTATGCAGCACATGTGTGCTGGCGCTGCTTTGTGTATTTTTGTTTTATGTTTACACTATATTCGGGGTGTCTTTTAGCTTTATATTGTTATGGATTGTTTGCGGAAGGGGGCCCCCAAATTGGTATCTTGCTTAAGGCCCCAAGAGGTCTAAATCCGCCTCTGGCTCTAATGTCCGCTGGCGCTGCCTATGTTCACTCAATGGTTGTGACTATATGCAAATTGCAGTAGATTATAGCCGCAGTCTGCAGGTGTCTCTGTAAAGAGCCTATCAGTTGTGGCATTAGCATAAATTCACAGTCAAGGCTGCAATAAAAGTCTCAGCCCCTACTCTACAATGTCTATTCTGAATCAGGCCCTTTATGTTGTAACTCAATTTCAGCAACAGTGTTTTTCTTGGAAACTACTTGTAATTTCACTCCTTGTTTATTATTACAGAAAAAATTGCTAAGCATCCACAGTATAATATTTGTCTTGAAATGTCCTACCAAGATTACAAATGACTTGTATGACTGCAATATATGTCTTTTATACATTTTCACAGTTGTGGCTGTTCATGTCTTATATGCAACTCACAAGTTATAATCAAACATAAAACACATAATCAAACCAGTTTTGTCGATGACACATTTACTATCATACAGTAATGTGCCAAAAATTAACATTTATTAACCATTTGTAAAGAATACAGCAACAATTTGTACGTTTTCACTTGTATGTAGCTAAGCATTTGTATGCTGTTATTTTATAATTTTAATGCCAATTAACATTTCTCAAATTAATACATGTCAAATGCAAGTTACCATGAAGAATGCATCTGCTTAATGATCATGCATTCTTTTCTGAAGGCAAATTAGTTTTTAACTTAATGTTATCACCTTTAATGTCATTAAAACATTATCTTGTACATTTTTATTGAAATATAAAAGAATAAACTTAAATATATTCATTTATATATACAAGTTTGTACTGTAAACTCATCAGTTCATTTCAAGCACTAGTTACCCCTAAACAGTTTATTTTATCTTGAAAAATTTTAAATGAAAATGTGGATATAAAGCTTAGCAAATGGTTCTAAAGATACCTTTGCCGGATATCCAGAGAAACAATAATAAATAATCTAGTATTATCTTTATATAAATGCATAATTTACCACATATAATCTAAACACATCAATAATTTGATCATTTATGTATACAGATAAGTGGAAAAGCTGAAAAAAAACTTTTTTTTATAGAAAATAAAGGTAGAGCATGTAATTAGAAAGGTACATTTACTGCCATTTAAAAGGTAGTATGACAAATTAGGAAGTATAGGTAGTAGAAACAAAAGAAAGAAACAAAAGCTTTAGAGCAAAAGTAAAAAGCTTACAACTTGCAGGCATTGGTTTTTCCTTGTAAACGATTGTCCCTATAAAATATTGGGCATATTCATTGGGATCACACCAATGCCTGCAAGATGCAGGCTACTACATGTACCCTATGTAGGGAAAAAAAAGCATAGTGAAGAAGAAATAGTAAAAATATATATATATATATATATATATATATATATAGTCCATGTTAAGCCGGCACTCACCAATGATCCAAATACCACTCCGGTGCCCGTCTAGTATATACACAACGTCCACCCAAAAAGAAGACGGCACTCAGAGATTTTGCAAAAATGGTAATGTATTCCATAAAGGCCAACAGGCCGGGCGACGTTTCGAGGTTTGACCCTCGTTTTCAAGCCCACAACATCGTGATAAGGACACACAAACATAGACATTACTTACCCCCTTAAGTACCATGGTACTGGGTCTCACACATCACGCAGCGGGGCCGAGTGGTCTGGTGCCCGGAAGTGACATCTGACCCACTTCCGGTTCGTGCGTTCCATCGTTACCTGGCAACCGATGGATGCTGACCAGGAACTCTTCCTGATACAAGCAAACCTCGTCAAGTCAGGAGTGGGGGGCGTACTCACCGTCCGTTCTGTCAGATCACAGTCCCGGGCACCGTCTCCAGCCTGGAACCCATCCGCGAGCTGTGGACACAGTCACATGGTTAAACTAACATCCAAAAACCCAAACAGTTTGCAAAGAATACGACACATACATAATAACATGACATAAATTCTCATAAGTCAAACACATAATTGGTTAAATCACAGGTTACCATACTACCCATAGATATAAGTTACAAAATGTTCCAATTGATTTTCTCATTCAGACCATTAGGTAGAATAGTGTCCAATCTCAGGATCCATTGCGCTTCTCTATTTAGTAACACCTTTGCACGGTCCCCGCCTCTAAGTGACTCCTTTACATGATCAATAATTAAGTATTGAAGCGCCGATAAGGGATGGCCAAAGTCCTTAAAATGGCGAGCCACCGGTTGGTCTGATTCCCTGCCAGCCAATGCCATTTTTATTGAAGAACGATGTAATGCCATTCTTTCTCGAAATTGGTGGATGGTTTAGCCTATGTAATAAAGGCCACAAGGGCACATGATGATATATATCACAAACGAAAAGGTACATGTCTGCACATGGTTAATTTTGTAGCTCTTTTTCTGAGTCAGACCATCCGCCAATTTCGAGAAAGAATGGCATTACATCGTTCTTCGATAAAAATGGCATTGGCTGGCAGGGACTCAGACCAACCGGTGGCTCGCCATTTTAAGGACTTTGGCCATCCCTTATCAGCACATCTATACTTAATTATTGATCATGTAAAGGAGTCTCTTAGAGGCAGGGACCGTGCGAAGGTGTTATTAAATAGAGAAGCGCAATGGATCCTGAGACACTATTCGACCTAATTGTCTGAACGAGAAAATCAATTGGAACATTTTGTAACTTATATCTATGGGTAGTATGGTAACCTGTGATTTAACCAATTATGTGTTTGACTTATGAGAATTTATGTCATGTTATTATGTATGTGTCGTATTCTTTGTAAACTGTTTGGGTTTTGGGATGTTAGTTTAACCATGTGACTGTGTCCACAGCTCGCGGATGGGTTCCAGGCTGGAGACGGTGCCCGGGACTGCGATCTGACAAAACGGATGGTGAGTACGCCCCCCGCTCCTGACTTGACGAGGTTTGCTTGTATCAGGAAGAGTTCCTGGTCAGCATCCTTCGGTTGCCAGGTAATGGTGGAACGCACGAACCGGAAGTGGGTCAGACGTCACTTCCGGGCGCCAGACCACTCGGCCCCACTGCGTGATGTGTGAGACCCAGTACCATGGTACTTAAGGGGGTAAGTAATGTCTATGTTTGTGTGTCCTTCTCACGATGTTGTGGGCTTGAAAACGAGGGTCAAACCTCGAAACGTCGCCCGGCCTGTTGGCCTTTATGGAATACATTACCATTTTTGCTAAATCTCTGAGTGCTGTCTCCTTTTTGGGTGGACATTATATATATATATATATATATATATATACACATAAAAGAAAAAAGGTCAGAAGAGAAAACAGGAGGTAACGGTAGTAGGAACATAAGAAAGAAACAAAAGCTTTGGGGTATCTGCAATAGCCTACGACTTGCAGGCATTGGTTTTGCCTTTAAATGATTGTTCCTTCAAAATATTGGGCATACTCGCTGGGATCTCAACTTTGCCTGTAAGTAGCATGCTCCTACATGTTGCCCTTAGTAAGGAAAAAAATGGCATAGTGAAGAAGAAATTATATAATATATATATATATATGTATATGGTAAAAGAGTAACACAGACTAGGGGTTATATTTACAAATTGAGAATTTTAAGTGATTTTGATCAGTTTAAAATTTAAAAACATTGATTAAAATTGATCAACATTGATGTTATTTTCCTGGGGCTAAATCACACATTTACAATTGTCTTGTAGTAAATGTGTTATTTAGTCCCTAGAAATACACCATCAATGTTGATCAATGTTTTTCGATTGTGAATCGATCAAAATCAATTAAAGTTAACCTTTAGTACAGGGGTTCCCTCAAGGCACACTAACAGTCCAGGTTTTAAGGAAAACCATATTTGAGCACAGGTGTCTTAATTAGTACCTCAGTAATTTTGATTTAACCATCTGTGCTGAAGCATGGATATAACTAAAAACTGGACTGTTAGTGTGCCTTGAGGACCGAGGTTGGGAAACACTGCTTTAGTAAATAAACTCTTAAGAATGATTAATCCAGGGAAAAAGGGCTTTATTGTATTCACTCATATTCAGAGGAACCACCAGAATAAAGTAAATTGAGTTATATACAGAATGTGTGCAGAAGCTGGCACAGGCAGTGCCAGGTGAGTAGTCCATGTCCCCTGTGGTGGTTAAGCAGTTCATGACCCAGTGGAGGAGGAGGTCCTGCTGCAGCACCCCCTGTGATGGATTCTGTGCATGCCTACGATTATATATTTTTGTGCACAGAGTTTTAGAGGCTGACTGCTCTATTAATTTTCACATGTAGTCATGATTTTTTGGTTATTGAAGTAGCTGGACTGTAGTAGTAGGAAGTATTCTGAACCCTTAAGCAGCTACATAAAGTATAAGTGACTTCAGAACTATTGTTGTGAATATAGTGGAATATTTTATTCAATTTACTTAATCTCAACATTTTTGTTATCACACCTCTTTTCTGAAGGGACTCTGGGCCTGATTCAGTGCCGCTCGTTCGCTCCAAGCGATGTTCGCACAACTACGCATGCGTATGGGTCATAATGCGCATGCGCCAGTCAGTGCGGTCAGAAATCGAGCACTCACAAAATAGCGAGTGCCTGCTAATTTGAGTGACAGGATGAGGCGTTTGTGGGTGGTAACAGTGGAAGGTGCTTGAAAACGGGGAGTGGTGATCCGAATGCAGGAGTGCCTAATGGTCAAAACGGGCGTTTTAAGGGTGTGCATAATTAACAAAGCAGCGTCATTGGCCACGTCACTTGGTTGTCTCTTAGCCTGAACTGTACGCATGATTGCGGTAGGAAAATCCTACCACAAGCACTGTGAGCAGTTCAGACGCCTTTCGATGTACTCGATTAATCTAATAAATAGTGGAGATGACGTATGATGCGAGCGGCCAGGGGGTGTCTTTACAAAATAGCAAGCGCATGTTTTGTTCGCTCGCTCAGACATAGAGGCGTCAACAGACCGCAAAGAGCGAGCGCTCAATTTAAATATCCGGCCCCTTTTTCTGAACGAGCGAACACAAATAGCGTCCGGCTCTGAATCAGGCCCTCTTTTCAATGCTGCCGTCAATGAGTCCCTAAAACAGAGTCTTGTTGCATGTTCGATAAATAACAGTTCTATAGTACACAATAGTGGATGACTTCGTTTATTAATGAACCAGCATAATTTTCTCAAACTTCTAAATGGTTCAAAATTTTTTGACAATCTCTCTAATTGTTGTCTATAGTTGTATTGAACCTGTTGCTATTACATTAGAGATTGCATTTGTAGAAGCAGTAATAGCAGGCTGTGATTGTAATTATTTAAGTTTGTCTGGTTCTTGTGCTACTTAGGAGAGGCTCTTGACAAAGTTGCTTTTGTACAGCCCTTTGTAAAATGTGTTCATTCATACAGTAAATATATTGGCTGTATCCTCATGTCAGGAACATTTAATGCTGGCAGACGTACAATCAGATGTATATAGGGTTAAACACTGACACAGAGCCCATGGTTCTTCAGCATGAGAGATAAACTCTGGTTATGGCTCTACTTTGATTGTTTAGCCAAACAGGCTAAATGAAGGTGGAGCTATGTACTAAGGGTCTATACTGTATGTGTATGGTGATTAGTGACTCTGGATTTTTTGATGCTGACAACCCTCACTCCCTTGGTTTCTCTCTTCTGCAGTCTTGTGGTGGGAGGTGACTGGCAGATTAAACTATTTGATTTGCAGCAGTTATATTCTCCTCAGTGGTGTTATGGCTGTTAGAATCTAGTCTGGAAGCCAGCTACTCCATCTTACAGGTTGGGTCTTACATGGATATGTAATATGATATGGATATGGAGGAGAGTGTGCAATTGGCTTTGCACCTTTTGGAAATTGTACTCACACAGTTCAAATAAAAAGAAGGCATATCAGAATGTGTCTTTATACATTGTACCCTATTGCCATAGCCAGGCCTCTGCATCAATGTTACAGGATAGACCCATTCACTGTGTTGTTATTTTAGGAAAGAAAAAAACTCATAGTGAAATTCCATAGAAATTTCCTTTCAGCTTACAAAACATAATATACAACAAAACACAAATAGTTTGCAGGGTATCCTACTACCAGAGAAATATGTTAAATCAGCTTCAAAAGGTGAGTAAAATACTAAGAGGGGGTGGTGCCCATATTTTTTCTTTCCTAAGTGTTATCGAAGACTTACAGTATTGAGACTAAGTTTTTTGCTTTGTTCCAAAATCAAATATTTTTAGAACCTCCATTTGGAAATCCAATTTTATCCCCCTGCTTGTTACAATCTTTTTCTTGTCATACTATACCTGGTATATTTTAATATCTTAAATTTCATTTTAAGCCGCTAGAGTTTCATAGTCTGTTTTAAGACTTTCACATCAAAGCAATAGCAAACTTAAGGTTTGGAAATAATTCATGTTCCCATAGTGACAAAACAGAAAGCAGGACTTGGAATATCATCAAATAATCTAACTACTCAGGAGTTACTGTTTTTTATTCATTTTTAAATCCATGTGCAGATTATCTGTATATGAACATTAATTTTTATATTTAATATTACCTGTTGAGCTCTCATTAGCATTTTGTTTTGTTACTGGCAATCCAGCAAATCTACTGAGAACATGTAAATAAAATCAAATAATATTAATTAGCAAAACATTCACCCATATTTGCTGACAATCTGGGTGCCTCTTCCAGGAGGAGGCAGCCAGGTTGGCACAACAGGGGTATGGCACATGATATGGGGCAGGGGCATAAATTCACAATTGAAATCTAGTTGGTGCAAAAACAACAACTAGCTCCTTGCACTAATAAAACAGGTGTGTAAATAAAACATTTCAAGCTGCTTGTCCAAATAGACCAGTACCACCTGGTCTGAATAAAGTCACCCACAAAAAACTAAAAATTAGGACTGCACTATAAAATATAATATCTCATATATATCGCTTGTTTGAAATGAATCAACGATCAAGGCTCCTCTAAATATAAAAAAAAATTATTCACAACCTACAATAGATAGAAGTAAAAAATAGACATAGTAAATAATAAAACAAAAAAACGTATCTAAAACACACAATAATTGTGTACAATAGCACTGGTAGCAATTAAATTTAAATCACTTGTGATATGCACATAATACTTCCACATAAAGCTTAGTGCTTCAGCAAATATCCTGATGGAAAAGAGGGAGATATCTCAAGATAGTATTCTTTATTGTAATTTCCATCTATTTTCCAGTAGAAATAAAGCTAACCTACTGTATACAATGTTTTGAATTGACAATGTACAGTATTCTTTATGCAAATTTATGTATAACAGAATACTTGACTATGTGATTAATATTAAGTTCTAATAATAAAGAGACACCCAAGCCCATTTGAATATGTAGATATGGATTAAATAAGCTTATATTAAGCCTAATGCTTCTAATAATTATAAATTCACAATAGTGATTTCAGAAAAAACAGTATTAAAATGACTACTAGTTAGCAAAATTCTCTCTCCAAACCAAATAAAGAAACAAGAACCATGGATGTTCTCAGCGCTATTTTCAGTGGGGTACCAACAAAATGGAGACCTGATTCTCATAGGTATTAAAAATCAACTTTCTCAACACTCTGATTGGTGGATGGTATTGGCTTTTCATCAGTTATGTGAATACCCACTAGCTGACCATATACTGATTTTCAATACCTTAATTGGTAACTGAACAGTGCTAATCAGAGTTACAAATAACCATTAGTTTCAAATACTCACTAAAATATATTGCTGAAAGACCAGATTCATCTGACAAGCAGGGGTAAATTTACTAAGATTCGAGTATGTGCGAGTTTAAACTCACCATGATTCGCATGAACTCGCCCGAGTTTTTCCTGACTGATTACATGAATTTACTAAGATGCGAGTTTTGTGTTTTTGAGTTTTTCAATGGCAAATGGAATTGAGTTTCTTTGTAAGAAACTCTCACGAGCCCAAAACTCATGTGCAAATGTTCATTGTTTTTAAATACTTGTGCGAGTCAAAATACTTGGCCAAACCGAAGTGAGTTTCTAAAACTTGCGTGAGAATGCATGCGTTTTCCTCACAAAGTACTCTGATTGGTCGAATCAGTCACATGTCAAATACACACTGGCCAAGCATATAAAAATGCCCCAAACAAACAGGGTTTTGGAAGGGTTTGCAGAGGGACAGTGAGGAGTGTGAGTAGTGTTGTGGTGGATTTTCAGTAGGTGCATTTGAATTTGATTGTTGATTGGTGTGTGGCAGTTGTTTTGTGGTTATGTGTTGTCTTGTAAGGTATTTGTTTGTGTTGTTTTTCAGTCTGCATAGTTTTTTTGTTTGGCCCTGTCAGTGTTTTGTGTGTGTGTTTGTGTGTGGTGTGTGTGAGGGTAGTAGGAGAGGAGGTTTGTGTTTGTTTTTTTTTTCTTTTTCTGTGTTTGTGTAGGGAGGTGTTTGGTATTATGTCCAGGGCAGAGGAAAGGTAGGGAGAGAGTGAGGTGGAGGTGTTTGCTGCTCAAGCAGCCAGAGAGAGTAGTTCAGGCTGCAGTGATGAGGGGCCCAGGCAGAGGGGCAATACCAAGACAGGGCACAATGTGAAGTTTAAGTGGGAGGGAAACATAACCCTAGCTCAGGAGGTAATGAGACACCACCACCTGCTGTTTGGCCATAAGGCTGCCAGCACATCTGCCCATCACAAGAATGCCATCTGGGCATCTGTGGAGAGTGCTGTAAATGCTGAGGGGACCACTTGCTGCTCTCTGGATAATATAAAAAAATGCTTTTCTGACATAAAATGTTGTGTCAAAGAAAAGATGTCGAACGAGGCCCAGGCAGCCAGAGAAAGTGGGGGAGGATCACCCTGATCCCACCAGAGGTGGTCAGACATCTGATTGTCCCGGATACCGATGCCCCCAGGCAGTGGTAAGTTTTTGGTGTTGTTCAAAAGTTTTGTGTTTTTATTAATGGTTTTTTTTTTTCACATGTTTTTCTATGTCATTTTGTGTTTGGTGACTAATCATATTTTCTAGTTTTTTTTTGGGGGGGGTAGTCTGTCTCAATTTCCATAATTTGTAAGTGTGTTTGTTTTAACTAAAATTGTTAGTTTAATTTCACATTGCAAAGCACTCATATTATTGTTTTGGCCCAGGGGTGGTTAAAATGCATCCTTACATCTTTTGTGGAACTGCATATACCAGCATGGCATGCTACAGTGTTGGCATGCCTTCATATGTTATCTGTTGTAGACCATGCTGGGTTGATTAGTGCCACAGCAGCAGGATTTTTTGTAAAGTTAATTAATTTTGTTTTTGGTGTAATGTATATTGTTTTTTTCGGACAATCTTTTTTTAGTTTTTATTTTTTTATTTAAAGCGCATAATTTAGACCCGTCTTGCCATTTCATTTTTTTAATTAGGACAACATATGAAATCAGTGTTAATTTGCTAATAACACTACACTTGATTTGACACTTCACACCACACTATGGCTTGTTCTTGTTTTGATTGGCCAACATGTTAAAGTAGGTGTCTCACATGGGTCAAATTTGAGTTTTATCACCTACCTGATCAATTATTACTCATATATTGGAATGTGTGCTCTATAGACTAATGTTAAGGTTCTGTGCTTGGTATGTGTTTTTTTGATCTATGCTACTTAAATAATGTTGATAATGTAAATGTTTGCCAACATACAATAAATTGCAAAAAATACATCTTTTGCCAACACTCAACAATACTAATGTACATTTTGTAAAAAAATATATTGTGTTAAATTTCTAACTGCAAAAAATAACAAACTATTATATGTGGTTTCAGCAAAGTACTAAATCAAAGTGCAAAAGAAAAAACAAAACACAAAGTTTATTATTAACTTTATCAATTAATTTTTAAACAGTCAAAAAAACACAGGCAACAGTAGGATACCGATTTGGAAGAGGACGGTAAATCAGATCACAAAGTGTTTTCACTTGTACACAACAGTAAAAAGAAAATAGGTCAAATACATAACTTTAATTCTGTCAGGCCCATCCAGACAACAGCAAACCCCAGCAGGGAGAAGGCTATGTGGCCAAGTGCGGGTCTCGGACTGATGCTGCAGGTAAATAATGTCTAACATTGTTGCCTCTGCTTTCACCATTTAGAAATACCAATTTAAAAATTTTAAATGTTTGTCATTAAGCTCCAGCCAGGCAAAGGCAACCATCATGGACCAAAAGACACTCCAGGTAACTTCAAGTTTTGGATTTGGCTGATGAAGCTAATTAAATTGAAACATTATTCATCAACCTGCAGACAAGATGTAAAAAGTAAAGATTAATGTCTGGTGGTTTTATTTTTCAGGACCCTCCTTGCCTTCCACACAAATGTCCCCCTCAACACACCTACAGCAAGGCACCGGTCCAACAATGTCCTCTCTGAATCTAACTTCTGGTCCTGAATCCCCACTTCTGGAAGGTGAGTCTGTGATTACAGTAAAGAGACAATTACACTGCACACTACAACATTTCTAGGTGTCAAATAAAGTTTCCTACACACATACTGTAATTCTATTTATCACTAAATGGCTTGTAATTGAGTGCTTACAGTGCTTAAATAATAAGGTTTTTGTTATATTTCTTTAAGGATGGGTACTGTTGTGGGCAAATTAGGTACTGTTTCAAGGTGAGGGGAAACACACCAGCATGGGCACACACCATCTTGTGTGTATTTCATACATTAAACACCCATTACTTAGATTACCTTAAAAATGCAAAACATGTCCAAACTAAAGTACAGACAGATCAATCTTTACAAACAATAATTTCATCACGTATCCACTTAACATCTTACCTAGAATACATTTGGCTCAACATTACTGTCTAAAAGTGGATTATGTTTCTACGGTCCAATAGTCAAAGCACATTTTAGAGCCAAATGCTACCTTTGAAAATGACGTGAGACACAGCTGTTGATCCTTTAAAACAACCAAAGGTAACTTAGATGTTACTAAATATTTAATTGAAAACAATAATTCAAAATATCATTGTAAAACCACATTTGTCAGGCATACATCACCCCAAAAACTCCAACTCTGATGGACATTTGTAAGTGTTCAGATGACTTATTGAGGGGGTTTTCATTAATGTAACCATTATGAACACAATATTTTTTAACAACATTTAGATACACTTGTTTATACTTGCTTTATATTTTTTGCAAAAACAACAGAAGAAAATAACAAGATGTTTGTTGGTGTCTTGTCACCCAAAGTGGCTATTTTAATATAGTGTTTTTATTGGCAAGTGAAGATGTTGGTCTCATTGTGTCAAACATTTAAAACAGATATCATGTATAAGTATGTCAAACAATGTCATAAATATTACTTGAATTTTTGTAAGATAATACAGCACACCTTAAAATAACAGACACTCTTACACCAAAACCACAAAGTGTGGATACATTTGTCAAAGTGTGTTATATAATTGAGTGTGTTTGCCTAATTTAGGCATACCCTGTACATTATGATGTATGTGGTATTTTCGCATTAAAGAAAGGTTTATGATAAATTTAACAGCATATTGATGTTTTACATGACTTCAAATATGTATTTGTGTTTGGATGCTATAAGATATGTCTTAAATCCTTATGTTTACTATCCAAATATGAGTGTTCCAAAAAAATGTTACCCCAAATTCTTTTAAAGGCTTGCATGACACACCAGTGGATCTGGAGGGAGACCTCAGCAATTTGGAACCTGCAGAAGAAGATGATGATCATGTTACTCTAAATGTTACCGGTGACTCCATCCATGACAATCCAGCATACAGAACATCAGACAACACCAGAACAAAAGGCAACCCATATTCCTACTCCTGGTCAGCCTGACATGTCCTATTACCAAGCTATGTTAGAGTATCAAAAGCAGCAGCTCAATCTTCTCACCACACAAATTTGTCAAATTAAACTTTTAAACAAACATTCACACAGGCGTAATAGGTTCATGTCGGGACAAACAGTACAACACACATGTTTGGCCAATTGCCTTGAACAAATTAGAGAGGGCAATAGTAGGTTTCAAAATACATTTTTATTGATGCAGGAAAATCACAAAATATATCAGGAAGCTAATAACCACTTTCATGCAATTTTCTTGCATCTAATTGAGAACCAGAACACTGCTCTACATGACATAAATGCCACAATGGTTAATTTTTTAACCCAGATCTTAGAGTGCTTACCCAACCCAAGCATCAGCACTTCTGGAGCCAGCAGTTCCCAGACAAATACGCCAGCAACCACACCACCAAGACTGACACCACGCACTAGTGGTGGAATGCAAGTGGCATGGGGTGGCAAAGTCCCACCTAGGGGTAGGTTTTAATTGAAAAATGTTAGCCACAAACAAAAAACATTCATCTTCTGTGTAAGTTGACCATGTTGGTTTAAAAGTTTTAATATTTTGACAACATGGAAATGTCCAGTTGTGGTGGGTTTATAAGTTAACACCAATTTATCATCAATACCAAACATATCTAAATGGTGTTAAGTGTGTTGTTTCCATAAAGTTTAAAAATGCTTAACATTTTTAAGATACCCCATTTAACAAAACTTTACCAATATTTTGGAAAGTAAAGGTTGTGTGGGTATATGCACAGTATGTGTTTTACATACCATAAATGAATATGCAAGTGTTTTTTACATATATGTTTTAAAGAATATCCTTTTTTTGAATAATAAACAAATGCAAAATATGTGTACATTTAAATTACATTATATTGATTAAACCCAATGTTGATTGCTAAACACATTTGAGCCATAAAGGGGACAGTGCATGTTCCCTTAGTAAACAATACACACTGTTTAAGGTTTGAAGAGTTAGTTTTAAATGGCAAAAAAGTTTACAAAAATATAATACAAACTTACCTTATTGCCACAATCAGATTTCTAAAGATCAGAAGAAAAGCAAAGAATGGTTAATAATGCATTAAAAAAACAACACTTCAATAATATTAATCTATATTAGATTGTAAGTTGACATTTTACTAATGGATAATACATCAGCAAAAAAAAAAAAAATGTTGTTTGTCTTTTACTTATTTGAATTTAAACATAAATATTTGTGTATCACAAGTCTAAAATATTGTGGTAGGTTAGTTTATAATGACCATACTAAAAATTACTTCTACAGAAAAATGTTAGTTATCCAAACTATTGCACCATAGAAGAAGAATATTAGAATGCTGATATATCAAATGAAGTTACTTGACAAGGAGAAGTCCACCACAACTAAGCAAGCCAATAAGAAATTATGCTAACACGTTTAATGGGGCACACATGGATAAGACCTTACATTTGACATGTTAGAGGAATATTCAAAATGTGGACTGGGATATACCAAGAACTCTGACAGTGACAGACTGAAAATTCCCAGTAGCCAAAAAGTGCAGTACAGCCAGTAGCTTATGCAGGCCTGAGACAGCGTGTGAATGTGCTGTGTCAGGGTCTACATCCTGTTTGATTCGGTCATACAGATGGAATATGTTGTTACAAATCAGCCAAAACATCTGTATGACCTCGACATTAGCCAATGTGTTCAGGTTCAAATGCCTCCTAAAAAATGTGGCCTGCACAGCCTTTCTGGTGCCTGCATTACCTCCTGAGCATACTCAGTTTCTTGCTCCTGGTTGTTATCAGCCTGCTGATAGAGCCTCTGAAATCCCAGCCACATCAAGGTGCAAGCAGTGGAACTAAACTCTGCCATTTCTGTTGCACAAAAAGAAAGGCAGCAATTTGGGAGCCTTTTATATGCATCATCAATCTGTGGCCAGTGTTTGCTAGTTGAAACATGTGAACAGTTTCAAGTTTTTATGTCTGTTTAGTGTGAGTTCACTTGTGTTTGCCCTTAGTATATTTGTGAGGCAGAAAAAAAGGCAAAACTCGTGTGAGATTGCAAACTCACGCAAACTCGATTCTTAGTAAATGTATCCCTCAGTGTCAGGAGATATCTAGTAATATATTGTAATAGCTTTTGAGTAGCCAAGAGGAGAAAGGATAGGTAAGAAGCTATTGGGGTCTGTATTGCAAAATTTACTGAGATCTGGGGTAATCACTATAAAGCCACCATAGATTTGGTGGTCTGAAAGGATTTCAAAGATTTGAAGGTCTTGGGCACAAAATTATAGTTCCATCAACAAAATTTAAGTACTATATGAAAGTTTAATGTCATATGAAGAACTCTGTTTGTGATTTAACATTCTAAAGATTTTTTAATAAATTCCAAAATATATTGCTGCCTGTGAACTTTTAATTAGCCACACATACCCCATTGTTAACAGAATGTCAAGACAAGAAGCATGAGGGGATTAATTATGTGGTATAATTAACAGAGAAGACCTTTCACAACAATTTATAAACATAAAAACAATTCAAAAGATAAAATAAATTGAATTTCCAATGCATTGCTCTGCTGTGTATATGAAACATTTTGACAGCTCTGGGTTATTGTGTAGGCTATATTTCAAGGATGGTTGGATGATTCTTTATTACTGTAATATTTATCTAATAAAGAATAAACACATTAAGATTTTGCCTTAATTGATGACAAAAATGAAATGTAGCAAAATGTATCAGGGCTATTAAAATTAACACCAGGTTACAAATATTCAATAGTTTTATTTAACATAATATCTATCTATCTATCTATCTATCTATCTATCTATCTAGAAAAAAACATGTTTAACATACAATAGTCCAAGAGATCAATAAAGTCATATACGTAGTTCTTAAAATTGTAGTACAGTGGTAATATAATATGTACTTTTCAGCTCACTGTTATTCATTGTCTGTTATCCAGGAACAGAACTACCAGCGATGCACTGAGGCCCCTAAGGTATTAAGGGACCTATGGCTGCCCAGTTTGGAGGAAATCTTCTGACTTAGTCAAATAGCTGGGGAATTTATAATATCTAGATACAGGTTGAGAAGAGTCCAGATGAAGAGCAAGAAGCACATGGGCATGATTGGATATAAAAATATATTTGATGGAAATGTGGAAAATCTTAAAAAAACTATACAGGGAAATTTTTAAAAAAATCACTGGGAGAATGGGTGCCTTTTGGGTATGAGTAAAAGGTATAATCTTTCTGTAGAGGTTGAAAATATGGTATGGGTCTAACAAACATAGGTGTGTGGCAAGGGAAGGTATAGTGGTTGGAGAAGTGAGGTGATGAAACACCTGTGATTAGTTCATGGATCATTCCCTGACCATGTTGAAACCCCCACCAATTAATAAGATTAGTCAATAATATTGTTTGGAAAAGACCTGCAAAAAAGATTAATTAGGAAAATTAGGAGCATACAAATTAAGCAGTGTATATGTAACATTATGAATGGTGATATCAAGCAACATAAATCTGCCTTCAGGATCAGTGGATTTCCTATAAATTGTATAAGCTAGATTTTCATGAAACAGAATAGCAGTGGCCTTAGTTTTGTTAAGAAAGGGGTCAGAAATGTATTCTCCTATCCAGGTGTCTCTCAAATATCAACAGGTCTCCAGTAGGTTTTTTGTAAAAACAGTATGTGGTGGTTAAGTATCTAAAGATGGGTAGAAACATTTTTACTGTTTGATAGGGTGGTTCTAACCTTCAAAATTCCAGGAAATAACATTACTAGGGGCAAGGAATATCATTCCAGGGGAGTATAGGTAGGGGGTGGTTGTGAAGGGGAAATGGAACATTATACAATACCTGGTAATAGAATAGTTACAAGCAGCATAGGAGAAACAAAAACACAGACTTTCCCCCATCCTAGCAAATGAAGGATGAAAATCCTACAACACATAGACAGCAATGGATCAGGCAAACAAAAGACATGTAAATATATAACCTAAAAGTATCCATTGTAAAGTAAACAACAAAGCAGCAAAAAGATCCATAAGTGTGGAACCAATATGCCATCATCAGTGGTAGCATCTTAGCAGATGTTACCACTATAAAAATTTTAAATGAGCTCTCTACAGGGATGAGAAAAAACAGATCAGTGAAGGGGTTAATATGCAACAAATTTGATTAAAATGTTTCTTGGATATGGTATAGCCTTGCTCTGCTGAGTAGCACCATTCTTTCTTATGAGAGTGTCTGCAAATGACCTCTCATTCATATCATGCTCCCATAGGGAGATGTTGCAGCATTTTTTTGTTTTTCCAAGTGCTATTGGATGCCTACTGTACATGAACCAAAGTGGACCAATTCCATAGGATTTTGTAATAAATTGGTAAAAGAGATCTGGGGGAATCATTTTTCAATAAAAGGTATATTAATGTAAAAAAAATAAGTGGCAGCTGCTCAATCAATCTGGTAGTACTTTTTCAGGTGCATGAAAGGGAGGGGTCATACCAAGTAGAAAAAGAGAGGGGGGTTTAACCCCCTATTGTTCCTCAGCACACTGAACCATACCAACAACAATATATGAACACTATATGGTAATAGAATTTCAGAGATATTAGTTGCATGCATTTGCAAATACAAGGGATGCTGCTAGGCCTCGTCAAGGCTTCTCTGTCACTAGCAGTCCCTACACTAAATGGTTCACGTCCGGGGCGCAGAGCACCCCAAATTAAGTCCAGCCCAGGACCCCCCCAGGGCATCACACGAAAAATGGAAAAAGAGTGACAGTGCAGTGTAAAGTATAGAAGTGTGCAAGTAATTACTAAGTGTTAAGGGGTTAAAATATATGTGAAAAATTACATGAATATTAAACATAAAACATGTGCCTTTATCATGAGGCCTTAAATTTGGCAAAAAATATATATGTGCCTTTATTATGAGGCTTTAATTGGCATACATTACATTTGGGGTGAGCGTTTGGGCGTAGGGCCCCCAAGGCTGCTCTGGCTGGGTCTCCTGAGGGCATCACCACTTAATACACACAATTACTTTTCACATCACCTTTTTATGTTGGTTTAATATTCAAGTAATTTTTTCACATATATTTTAAGCCCTTAACACTTAGTAATTACTTGCACACTTCTATACTTTACACTGCACTGTCACTCTTTTTCCATTTTTCGTGTGATGCCCTGGGAGGGTCCTGGGCTGGACTTAATTTGGGGTGCTCTGTGCCCCGGACGTGAACCATTTAGTGCATGCACTGCTAGTGACAGAGAAGCCTTGACTAGGCCTAGCAGCATCCCATGTATTTGCAAATGCATGCAACTAATATCTCTGAAATTCTATTACCATATAGTGTTCATATATTGTTGCTGGTATGGTTCAGTGTGCTGAGGAACAATAGGGGGTTAAACCCCCCTCTCTTTTTCTACTTGGTATGACCCCTCCCTTTCATGCACCTGAAAAAGTACTACCAGATTGATTGAGCAGCTGCCATTTTTTCATTTGTGGTTATGAGATGCATGAATGAGCCAGCATTAGCAGGGCATGTTGTTTCTAGTAGTTCTAGTTGGAGTTCCCAGGGGTGACTCCCAGGTAAGCTGGCTCTCAATTTGGATGCATTTATGTATATGCCTTTATCATGAGGCCTTACATTTGCCAAAAAATATATATGTGCATTTATTATGAGGCTTTAATTGGCATACATTACATTTGGGGTGAGCGTTTGGGCGTAGGGCCCCCTTGGCTGCTCTGGCTGGGCCTCCTGAGGGCATCACCACTTAATACACTTAATTATTTTTCACAACACCTTTTTATGTTGGTTTAATATTTATGTAATTTTTCACATATATTTTAACCCCTTAACACTTAGTAATTACTTGCACAGTTCTATACTTTACACTGCACTGTCACTCTTTTTCCATTTTTCGTGTGATGCCCTGGGGGGGTCCTGGGCTGGACTTAATTTGGGGTGCTCTGCGCCCCGGACATGAACTGTTTAGTGTAGGGACTGCTAGTGACAGAGAAGCCTTGACAAGGCCTAGCAGCATCCCATGTATTTGCAAATGCATGCAACTAATATCTCTGAAATTCTATTACTATATAGTGTTCATATATTGTTGCTGGTATTTTAAATGTAGTTTGTGAGTCCTGTGTTTTTATATATTTCCTTTATATGTGCCATTGGACTCTAACTGCCAGGACATGCTGGCACTTGTGGTTCTTCAAATACAAGCATGCCTTGGCTGCCCTCAAAATAAGGTGTGAAAGTGACAACTGACACCTGAACTGAGCCAGTAAAGAACAGTATTAAAACTTTTAGACAATTATTAAACTGTTATTATTAAATCCACATCTACCACTATAAACACACAGGTCATTTATTTGGGTATATTTGTTGGCTGTTTTCTGGCAGTTTTTAAAGCCACTTAGTAAAATTTGGGTTTCTATACTTGTAAATGTAAATTAATTGATGGTGCTTTAATATCCTATTTTATTGTAAAGTCTGAGTTCTTGGTGGGTATATGGAGTCTCATTCAGACCCGGTCGCAAGCACCGATGTGCTCGCAACCGGGTCAATAGTTAGCCCTGCGCATGCACAGCGGCTGCACTGTGCATGCGCAAGCCCCGGAGTGAGAAAGAAACTCTCTCGCACCAGAGCTCTCTACAAAAGGGGCAGCTGTCAATGTTGATCGACAGCATGACCTGTTTTGTAGGCGGGCTGGGGGGGTGGTTTCAAAGATGGAGGCATTCCTTAAGGAACACCTACCATTTTGTGGGTGGCTGCACTGACTTCATAACTGATGTCAGTGTGGAGCTTTCTGCTCGATCAGAGCAGGATGAACCCTGGGGCTTGCAGCTGCCGAGACCCAACCTTAGGGTCTCGTCGTAAACCCCGATGGTCGCGATGGTGTTCACCATCACGACTATCAACCTGGTCGGTCAATAAGCTGTGGGTGGTAACCCGCAGCTTACCTAAAGACCAGGAGGCCGCACTTCAAAAATTAAGCGGCTGCCCTCACTCAGAGAGAGCAGTCGCTTCCTGCGACCGCCTCTGAATGAGGGTCATGGTTATTTGGGTTTTTGAAAATCTGGGGGATATAATCCTGCCAATATACCATCAGTAAATTCGTAGAAAATGTGATACATCAGTGTAGTAAATATGCCCCAATGAGTCATATCCAGTATTGTGTTGCAGTATTCCACTTAGTAACAAAGATAAACAGATCTAACTGCTTCAGTATAAATCCAGGTCTGAAAACCACAAAAGAAAACTATAAATGGAAAAGCAATATAGTTAGAAAACGTTTTATAAGATCCTAATTTAAAATAAATGTATGCATTTGATATATATTTTTTTGCTTTATATAACTTAATTACATTGCTCGTTTCCAGCAGTAATGGATAAAGAAGCAAGCTAAAAGCTGATTAAATAGAGTTGTTATAAATTACATAGTAAACTTTTAATAAATTATCAAATAAACTACCTATTAAATAAGATTTTAGTTACTTTTATTTTATGTCTATAAATATATTGTTTGTGTTTATAAATGTAAGCAAAAAATTACAAAACAAAACACTTTAACAGCTCTTGGACATAAAACATCTCTACAATTCTTTGTTTACAAGTGGAAGTTGTAATTGGCTATATTAGCACCTGTTTTGTCTACTTTGTAAAATAACTAGAAAATGGATCAAATAAACTTTGTTTCTCTAACATATCCAAACACTGCTCAAATGATGCAGTTGCTCCAAGCAAATTAATTATTTAGCATGTATATGAAGGAAAATTGCTTCTCATTCCCTTAGGCTGTACCAGTTTGTGAAAGAGATTCTATTTCAAATTAAATAAATGTTACCAAAGTTTCCCCTTAGGCCAAGAAAGTCCTTATATCTATTATATTCTCTTATGTTTACAAATTGTATGATCATTAAGTTCTCTTTTTCCAACAGTTACAAAGTATAATAGTGTATTTAAAATAAAGATGTGACATTTGTCAATTTTGTGTTACTGCATATCATCAAATGCACAACTGCACATTAAACATATATCTATGCATCTAAGCATGGGGAATTTGTTCATAGTTTGATCCACAGATTTACAACAAGCTTGTAGCCCATCTTCATGAAAACCAAATCTCTGCAAGTTCCAACATATATGTCTAACACACTATTAAATTGCAGTTAAATGCACTCACCACTCAGGTACAGTACAGAAGGTAACATCTAGACTATGGCTGGCTTTTGAGCCACATCCAACTAGACATTATATAGCCTTGATAGGTAGCAGCCATGATAACACTAAGCACATTTTTGAAACATAAAAAAATATATACCTATGCTCAGTTTTCCCCATATTGTACATGGTGCCAGCTGCATGGCAATATTAATGACATATATAAATAACAAAAGTAGTCTGCACCTGGAAATTGTCTAATGCTTCTTACTGCAAACATTCTGGATTATGAGATATGAACTTTATGTATATTAGGTGACCAACAGTATCAATGAAAATGAATAAGAATAGTCAGTATTGGTGTGTGATGAAAAATCCTTTTAGTAGGAGTCACAGTGCCCCATGGATTAATCTGGTAACACTTCTAAAAATATATGGACAATAACTGGTCAAATATACAGTAGCTTTAAGATAAGGGGGAGGGAAGTCATGATGTATATGAGCTCTAAAAAGTCTGTAGTGCTGGATTGTATCAGGTGATCAGTCCCAGGGTGATATGAGGCAATGTTAGGGGGTTGGTAGGTGGGCATCCCTCAACCTCCAGTGGGCAATAGTGGTTGCAATGAATGTAAAACAGACTCGGTAGATGCTGTCTCAGTTTAAATATACAGTCCCGGTGAGGCCTCACCTGTCTCGTAGTTCCCGTCCTCTTTAGTCTTCTGGTCACCTTGTATATCCAGACCGTATTCTGGTGAGCGTATGCTTGTGCTCTCCAGCCTGGACCCCACAGGAAAACTTACCTCTGGTTGCCTGTGCATTCCACTGCCTGGGTGCGCATATTAGCGGTCGGGATGGAGAGAATTCCGGAAGTAACCTCTGCCAGGTGACCGCGCGGGGAGGAGACTAGTTGTTAAACTGCATCTTGGATATGGTCTGGAGTAATGGAGTGCACTCCTATGCATGTTGGCTTGTTCAGCCTTCCTCAGGGAATAAATGGATAGTGGCCATTTTGTTTGTGGGTATAAGTGGTTTTTAGTCTTGACATTATCCTACCACGTTATTGGCCCATTGTGTGTTGCTATGCTAGCTGGAATTGTTTAAGGGGTGTGTCTGTAATTGTTAGTCCTGTGTCATTACTCATGATGTTTGAGCAGGAGATCTGTCCTTTCAATGAATATTAAACATGGATAAAAGGTACAGGTAGAATTGACATGCTGTTTCTCCTGCAGGAAGTTTTAATCAATAGTGATTGTTTTTATGTCAGACAGAGGCTGATCCCTGCTTTTTAAATGATTCTGTGCAGATACTAATTCTCAATTACTGTGTATTTTCTCTGGTAATGCTAAAAAAAAGTCCTATTAATTGATTTTTATGAAGGTCTAAATGATTCACCTTACATGTGTTTTGCAGGTGCTCTGACCATTTCTTCAGAAATTTGTCAAATATTTGGAAAATCAGACAAATTATAAAGCTATTACAGAGATATGAATCCCATGTGATTCTTCTTAAAATTGTCACTTATCTAATAAATATGACCAATATTAATTTATAACTATGCAAATTAGACAAACAGTAGTCCAGAATCTTTCAAATAATCATTATTTTTCTGGTTATGCATACACATAAAGCATGACATGGCCCTATTCTTTTAACTATTTTTTTGGAAATTTCCAGATGAACCAACTAAAATGTAAATCTTGGCTGAGGTAAATAAATGCAATTTTATTGTCCAATACATCTTTTTTCCAAATGCTGAAATACTCTCAGGCTATGCATAAGTTTTAAAGAATTCTAGTATTTTCTTGTTCCCTGAAACATTGAGTTGGAATCATGGCAATTTATCAGAGGTGGTTCAAGAGAGGAGGGGCCTGCATGCAGTCCCCCTGTGACCATCTTGTTGGTGCGTGTGCTGAGTAGACTTTGACACCATGCCAGTGTCTACTGTGCTTAAGCAGATCTCCAAGAAAACGCCACAGGTGCCACTTTCCCAAAGAGTCTTCTCTGTACATGCACGGATCTTAGAGACAATGGCACCAGTGCCATATTCCCAATGATTATTGCACCTGTGGTGAAAACGTAAGTATATGCTGTGGGTGCAGGGTGTATGGAGTTGCACACCTGGACCCAAGGGCCTGTGTGCACCACACACATTCTGCACCCATTATAAATATGCCCATGCTATGTAAGCATATTAGTGCCTTTTGTAAAAGAAAATTCTGATCTGTGAAGCTGTGAGTTCCAGTACACAGGGAAGCTGAGTATTTAATGTAATGAATTGAGTAATGGACCCTACACAGTAAATAAATAGAACAAGAAGAACTTGTCAAAGTGCACACACCAGTATTTTATTCAAATAAATCCTATATGAGGCAAAATACATACAGTACTTTCAACTTGTTTCCAGAAAGAGGTCATCAAGGACAAATGCATAACATAATGTAGCACAGTACATTGGTGCCTTACAACAGTATGCATCATATGTATGATTATTATTTATTTATTTATTAACAGTTTCTTATATAGCGCAGCAAATTCTGTTGCGCTTTACAATTTGAATCAACATTAACATTTTACTGGGTTGTAAAAGACATACATACATGACATACGTAAGACACATACATAAGGGTAAGCGGGCCCTGCTCATAAGCTTACAATCTGTAGGGAAATAGGTGTTGATACACAAGGATAGGTGCTATATATTGCAAATTGGTCCAGCCCGATTGTAGATGTTCTTGGTGGGCTGTATGATCCAATCACACTGGAAAGTTGGCCTAGGGTTAGAAGGAAGTAAAATTGAAGAAGGAGAAGATGTGACGGGTGTTTACTATGAGAAGAGAGTTAGATAGGGATGCTATAAAAAGGTTAGGTGGGCGGTTCTGGAATCTGATAAGCTTGTCTGAAGAAGTGAGTTTTTAGAGAATGCTTGAATGTTTGGAAACTAGTGGAAAGTCTTATTGTGCATGGTAAGGCATTCCACAGGGTTGGTGCAGCCCGTAAAAAGTCCTGTAACCATGCATGGGAACAAGTAATGCGTGGGGATGAGAGATGCAGATCTTGTGCAGAGCGGAGATGTCGGGTTGGAAGATATTTTGAGATAAGTGAAGAGATGTATGTTGGTGTGGTTTGGTTAATAGCTTTATGTGTGAGTGTAAGTATTTTAAATTGAATACGGTAGAAGACTGGCAGCCAATGGAGGGACTGACAGAGTGGATCAGCAGACACTGAACATTTGGTGAGAAAGATCAACCTAGCAGCTGCATTCAAAATGGATTGTAGTGGGGAGAGCCTGTTTTTGGGAAGACCAATAAGCAGACTATTGCAATAATCAATGCAGGAAATAATGAGTGCATGTATTAGAGTTTTTGCAGTGTCTTGCGTAAGATATGGTCGAATTTTGGATATGTTTTTTAGATGTATGTAACAGGATTTGGAGACAAATTGAATGTGGGGAACAAAAGACAGTTCAGAGTCAAGGATGACACCTAGGCAGCGAGCTTGTGGGGTGGGGTTGATTTTCGAGTTGTCAACAGTGATAGAGATATCAGGTTGGTAACTACAATTGGCTGGTGGAAATATAATTAATTCTGTTTTTGATATATTAAGTTTGAGGTGGCGAGATGACATCCAAGATGAAATGGCAGAGAGACAGTCAGTGACACGGACCAGCATGGATGGTGACAAATCTGGGGAGGATAAGTAAATTTGAGTATCGTCCGCATACAGATGATACTGAAAACCAAAAGAGCTAATTAGTTTGCCAAGAGAGGTGGTATAGATTGAGAAAAGCAGAGGACCTAATACTGAGCCTTGTGGTACTCCCACTGATAGAGGTAGCGAAGTGGAGGTGGAATCAGAGAAGCGAACAGTGTAGGAGCGATTAGATAGGTAGGATGAGAACCAAGAAAGGGATGTGTCTTCAAGACCTAGGGATTGTAGTGTTTGTATGAGGAGAGAGTGGTCAACAGTGTCAAAGGCAGCAGAGAGATCTAGAAGAATTAGAAGTGAATAATGGCCTTTAGCCTTGGCAGTGACCAGATCATTTACTACCTTAGTCAGTGCTGTCTCTGTGGAGTGTTGGGAACCAAAGCCAGACTGAAGTGGGTCTAATAAGTTGTGGGTGTTAAGAAAGTGTGTGAGGCGAGTTTAGGCAAGTCTCTCCAGTAGCTTGGAGGAGCAAGGTAGCTGGGAGATAGGATGGTAATTTGAGAGAGTGTTAGGGTCAGAATTTTGTTTTTTCAAAATAGGAGTGATCACTGCATGCTTGAATAGTGATGGAAATATACCAGTAGAGAAAGAGAGATTACAGATTTTAGTTAAGTGTGGGATGAGCACAGGAGATAGAGCTTTACTGATTTGTGAGGGCATAGGATCAAGAGGAGAGGTAGTAGAGTAGGAGGATGAGAAGAATTTAGATACTTCATCTTCATTACTGGGGTCAAATGATGAGAACATGTCACTGAGTTCAGGTAGTGAATTGAACAAGTGCCTGGCTGAGGAAGTGCATACCATTTCATTTTGGATATTATCTATCTTGTTCTTGAAATAGGTAGCAAGATCTTGTGCACTGATAGTAGCAGGCGGGTTGGGTGACTGAGGGGTAAGTAGTGATTTAAATGTATTAAAAAGTCACCTGGGGTTAGAGGCATGGGCAGAGATGACAGATTGGAAATATGTATGTTTGGCATTATCCAGTGCATTACGATAAGAGTGGTAGATAGTCTTATATGTGAGGAAGTCACTTGGAGTATGAGACTTTCACCACTGATGTTCTACTTTACATGAGAGTTTTTGTAGGCGTCTTGTGAATTTGGAATGCCATGGTTGACGTCTAAGTCTATGTGGAATGTGATGGGTTGCTGTAGCTACTTCATCAAAGGCTTGTTCTAGGGTCTGGTTCATGTGTTATACAGCAGTATCAGGAGAAGTGAAATTAGAAATAGGTAAGAGTGATTGCTGCAGAGAGGTGGATAGTTGTTCAAAATTAATAGCATTAATATCTCTGCGGGTTTTAGGAGGTTTGGTTGATTTGCTTGGCATTGAGGTTGACGTAATGGAGGAGGGTGTGCAGGCGATAAGGTTATGATCTGAGAGCGGGAAAGGAGAATTAGTGAAATCAGAAACTGAGCATAGTCTGGTAAATACAAGATCAAGGCAGTGGCCATCTTGATGAATAGAGGAGTCAGTCCATTTGGAGAGGCCAAGGGAGGATGTTAAGGAGAGAAGTTTGTAGGCATGAGGGGATTGTGGACTGTCAATGGGGATATTGAAATCACCCATGATGATGGTGGAGATGTCAGAGGATATGAAGTGAGGGAGCCATGCAGAAAAATGTTCCAGAAATTGATTGGGTGGTCCAGGTGGGCGATAGATAGCAGCAATGCGCAGTGAGAAAGGAGTGAAAGTCCTAATAGAATGTACTTCAAATTATGTAAATGTAAGGGATGCTACCTGTGGAATAACTGTGTATGTAAAAGATTGGGACAGTAGTATTCCTACTCCACCTCCTTTACTATTACCAGGCCTGGAGGTGTGTGTGAAGTGTAGGCCACCATGTGAGAGGGCAGCAGGGGAGACAGTGTCTGTTTGCGTGAGCCATGTTTCTGTTAATGCCAGAAGATTGAGGTGATTTGAAATAAAGAGGTCATGGATGGATGTTAGCTTGTTGCAGACAGAGCGTGCATTCCATAAGGCACATTTCAGTGTTTTGGAGGGTGATGGGAGGCACGTGATGTGTCTGAGGTTAGCTGGATTTATATTGCATTGTGAGTAGGGGATGTGTGTAGGGCCTGGATTTGGTGATATGTCACCAGCTAATAGAAGTAGAAGGAGAAATATATAAATATAGTTCTGGGTTTTGTATGAAAGTTTTTTATGGTGACAGGTTGTGGATGTTATTGTCAATTTATAAAGATAATTAAATAGCTCATGTGTGTTCATAAGAGGGGAGTAGATTATTGAGGCTGCAATGTGCACATAGGGAAGAGCTGCAGGGAGAGTGAAGGATGTAATAGCCCTAGAGAACACGCCATGGAGTGAAATAAGAATGAATAATATTTGGTACATGATGATTTAGAGTACAAAATGCCTAAAGTTACATTTAGAAATTACCTGCTTCTTGATGTTGTTCAATGTTTGTTAAACTGTTTTTTAACTGTTCATTTTGGATACTTCGTGCATGAGATGCACAGCTCAAATTCGAGCACAGCTTTCTTAGATCTAACTAGTAAGATATACTGTGGCTGATTAACATAGGCTATGTCTGAGACATGTCTAGCTGACCTAAGGTGTTAAATTGCCTTGTATTTGACTATGTAAACAACAGCCAAGTATGCCATCATAAACTATGCTTCACTGACAACATCACAAACAAGGTAATGGCTATTGCAACAATTTAAGATATCACATACATTTAAATTTGTTGAATGCATAAAGTTCAGAGTATGAAGACTGCAGGAGGGTGGATATCACATACATTTAAATTTGTTGAATGCATAAAGTTCAGAGTATGAAGATTGCAGGAGGGTGGATATCACATACATTTAAATATGATCATACAAACTATAAAATATATTTTCTGATGGAAACATCTCATGTTTCAATTTTGCATTTTAAAGAGTATTTCAAATGGAAAAGCTGAAGCTATTATTGTTTAAACCCACTTCACATAATACTATCAAATATTTGAAAGGCTAAATGTAAAAGACCGCTTTCATGGATAACCTACAACAAGGTACAGATATGCCATCTATCTCAACACTTAGCAGTATCTGAAGTGGAAAACATATTATGTTTAAATGTTATGATGTGCTATATTATAATTGCAGCATGCATCAACAATAGCCAACATTAGTTTCAAAGATAATTGAAATCATCACAATAAGCCATGTCCAATTATTTTTAACAAATGAAGCAAGAGAAAAAATGATCATGCTGCTGTAATATATTGTTGGTTCTTTAGCAAAGACTTAAGACTTCATTCATATGTATAGCTTTAAGTATATCTAAATGCAAATATATAGATGTTAGTTACTTTAATTTATTAGAAGTTTAAAATAAAATACATAGCATTTGTAAGACAGAAAATAAAGAATAAACACAGTTTTTCAGAATGTTGTGTTTCCTTTTTAGGTCACTAAAATCTTATTAACAAAAAGGGGTCCAAAGTACCTTCTTATTTCTTATATCCCAATTTACTAATTTTAAGCTGCAGATGAAAGACAATTAGCGGTGCAGTACCTGGAATATATCTTTATTAATTTGGGAGTCAAGCTTTTATTTTGGTTGCTTTTACTTTTTGGAGCTAATTTTCTCACAGTTTTAAAGGCATTCACACTAAAAGCATTCAAAAATAAACTCAAGACTTACCTGTTTTCTAATTCATTTCATTAACGCTCCATAATTTAAAAAAAAAAAAATACAACCCAAATGCTTAGCTCTTTTTCTGTAGACTATTAATACTTAACTTAAGTTTCTTTTGTATCTTGTGTATTTTCAAATGCAACTGTGAAGCCCTTTCAGTCCTATTGGAAAACAAGTGCAACATAAATAATGAATACCCCTATTGTTTTAGAATCCACACCCTGTACTGGTAATGTAAAAATATCGTGCTGAATCTATAAGTTCCCAAAGAAATGTGACACCAATATTTTGTGACAACATATTTTATAACCAAACTTTCCCTCTTACTAAGTCAAAATATAGTATATTTCCAATGTAATACTGAAAATAACTACAGTTCTACAAACCATGTAAACATTGCATAGTACCACAGTTTACCAAGTTGTAAAGCCCATAAAGCTACACAATGCTGACATACTACATCCCTATAAATGAATTTACCATCTGAATGGAAATTTTCTTTACTAAACACACCACCATGTTTTATGTGGTCTCCACAACCCTTCTAAATGTAATGTAATTCCTGGGTAAAATCTTGTGATAGACAGTGAACTAAATAACAATAGAGCTAATAAAGTGAATCATAGGGTGGATGCTATTGCAGTAGTGGCTTTGTCTTTTGTCGCTTCTGGATACTACATCTTTATTCTAATGCTTCAGCCAGTGGGCATGCTATTGAGATGCCCACCAGCTGCTGCGAAAATCTGCCAATGTGCGTCAAAAGATGCACTATTGGTGGATCATTGTCCACACTATCAGGAGCAATGGCAGGAGCAGAATGTATGACTGAACATGGACATCATTGTCAGTACAGCCGCTTCTTAAGTTGCAGTTACTGAACCAACATGACCACATCTGGTAGCCAACCCCCTGTTACAACTTAGAAAAACTCATCAAAATTGCATCTATTTGCATTCAATTTTAATCTGCATCTCTGTGCAGTAACCATCAGGATTCATGAGCAGTGCAGCTCAGATGTATGTGCAGAGGGAAACAGGTGGCACTGGCGCACAATGGAGTTTTTGTGAATCATCCCCTATGTCTTCATAGTATGATGCAGTGCCATGTGAAAAAAACATACCTAATACCCTTGGTGGAGCTGAGGTAAGGAGGTACACACATGCCAATAAATGGACAGGCATTAAAATATGAAGGTTCTCTTTACTAATGGCTAATCATCCAGATGTTCCTATAGATGCAATGGATATAGAATCAGTAAGGGGTACTGTAGATGGATAATTCAGACTGTATGCCAAGGTAGCAGACTACTTAATGCATATTCACTACAAAAATACATTTAGAGATAATTTCTCATTTAATCCTGTGGGATGGATGGTGTCCAATCTGTGTATCCAGGTAGCTTCAAGTCATAGGAGTTGTGCCCCTTTGTTTCCTCCATGCAATGAAAATGGAACAGGATCAATGATTATATGTTTGAAAGATTATAATGGATGTTCAGCTTGTAAAAAGTGTCTGGCAACTGGTTGGTCAGTAACTTTTTTAGTAAGTGCAGCTTTAATGGCCAATCGGTGAAGTGCCATACGTTCTCTTACTGTCCTGGTGGTCTTACCCACGTAATGGTAACTGCAGGGGCACATAATTAGATAAAAAACATAAGTTGAGGTGCAGGTTAGGACATGGTTAATGTGGTATGTCTGATCCCGATGTGGATTCTTGAACATGGATCCCATGAGCATATGTTGACATGTTTTACACTTAGTACATATGTAGCAACTGTGTGCTCTGGGTCAGTAAGAACTGACTGTCCTGCTTGACTTTATTGAACCCAGTAATGTCTGTGTGTACCACAATGTCCTCTATGTTCCTGCCCCATGTATAGCAGGCCATGGTTTACCCTTGAAGCATTGTAGGTCTTTATCTAATGATACTATTGGCTACAGAGCTCGTGTAGCTCTCTTTATTACGGGGCTGCTAGTCTGGTACTCCAATTTCCAGGGGATGACATTTCTGTTGCTCATAATTCTGGGATTCAGTAATTCTTCATGGTTTATCATCAGGACCTCATCTCTCTGTTTTCTGAGTAGAGGTAATGAATATCTTCTCATCACACAAATTTGTCTATTATTTTCTCCAATTCCAGTTTTGTGTGATTAAGGTCACTTGAAATCCTTGCAATTCTGAACATTTGTGACTTTGGAAGTCCTTTCACTAGTAATTTTGGGTGATGACAACTTGCTGCAAGTAAGGTGTTACGGTCTGTTGGTTTTGAATAAACTCCCATGGTAATGTGGACATCCAAAATAGTAACTTGTATATCCAAATAGTTTAACGTAGAGGTGCTGTATTGATGCATAAGTTAAAGTAAGTGAATCTCAGTTATTGATCTGTTGAATTAGTGTTTCAAATGCTTCTGTGCCTCCAGTCCATAACATAAATCGTCTATATATCTATTTCTTCATTTTCAAAGAACATTTTTCATTCTTCTCTGAACATGTAGACATTAGCGTAGCTTGGGGCTACGTTACTGCCCATGGCAAATCCAGATACTTGTAGGAAGAACTTCCTGTTATACATGAAATAGTTGCATGACAAGGTCAGTTTGAGTAACTGTAAGAAGAAATCCTTATCCAGGATGGTCATTTGCTGTTGTTCAATAAATGTTCTCATGGTATAGATTCCATGGTTGTGTGGAATCGAGGTATACAAGTTTGAAACATCCATTACACAGATAAGTGTGTCTTGTGGAACAGCTGTGATCGATTGTAATGCCAACAAGAATGCCGTGGTGTCCTTTATATAGGATGGTTGTGATGTAACTAGTGGCTGCAGTATGGTGTCTAGAAACATAGAGATGGGTTGGTAAAGCGAGCCTCTCACTGATATAATCAGGCAGCCCGGTGGTGATTGAAGATTTTTGTGGATTTTAGTTACCGTATAGATTATAGGTACTACTGGAAATTCTTGTATCAGGGCTGTCATTGCTTTTTCGCTAATAAGGCCATCCTGTTTTGCTTGTGCAAGAATCTGGTCCAATTCCTTCTTATATTCATTGGTGGGATCTCTCGTCAGTATCTGATATGTGTTTGAATCTGCTAATTGTCTTTCTAATTTGTTCGTAGTCACTCAAATTCTGAATTAAAATAGCGCCTCCTTTATCAGCGGGACATATGATGATGTCCCTGTAGGCGCCCAGTTCCTTTAATGCTGACTTTTCCTTTAGTGTCAGATTATGATGATGTTTGCTGGGTGTGCTGATGTATCTGGAGACAGAGTCATCCATTAATTGGTTAAATGTTTTCAATGAAGAATTAGTTGACTGGGAATCGAAAGTGGACTTGCTTCGTGCATGCAGAAATTTACTGAAATGATTGTGACTTTCATGTTGTTCTCTGGTTTGAAAAAATTCTTGTAGCCTACGGTTATGAGAGAACTGATGTAAATCGACGTGCCATTTTAGGTCGCTGTGGATGTTGGTGGGGACATATGAGAGGCCTTTATTTAGGGCACTGATTTCAATATCTGACAGTGTCCGTGAAGAGAGATTGCATATTAAGTTTTCTTTTTTGAGGGTTGTCCATTCCTGCCTCTTGTTTTGACCCCCCTGATGGGTGGGCATTCTTTTATGACTGTTTCCCCTTGAGCGATTGTCTCTGTCCCTAAAGGGGGTGCTTGTGTCTCCAAACTATAATCAGAGTCGCGAATGGCAAATTCACTGTCACTGTTGGACATGTTGGTTTCAGCCTGTTTGTTCTCATGTCTAGCTCTCCACCCCTGATGCAGCTTCCTTTGGTTTTGCGGCTGGAATCTGGATTCCCAGTAAGCCAGCGGTATACACAGTTATTTACATAATCTTCATTAACAATAGATCTTTTATTGCGCTAAAATTTAATCAGTTCCTGGCAATATAAATCACTCTGTTTTATCATTTTTGTATCAGATCCATATTGCTTTTATGTTCAATAATAACCTTTGATGTTGTGGCCAATGTGTCAATTTTATCTCTTGTTATTGTAAGTTCTTGTCCTGCTTCATCGATGACCAGCAGCATGAGATCCTTCAAATTTATTGATCACTCTGAACCATTTCCTACAGAACTCGGGGTTGAACGTCCCAATTATCAGGGCATTTTTGACACGAAAGCCTCATGGGATAATTTCATCCCATTAGTATTCAGATATGGCAATGCCATGTAATAAATAGTCAGTTTCCCTTTACTTTAAATTAAGTAGTTGATGGTAAAGATCCTGTGCATCCTGTGTTTTAACAGTGGCTTGCCGGTGCTCTTTAAATAGGATATTCTGAGCTTCTGCATCAGTGAAACTGTGTGATATGCCTTTGGATAGGGTGATTCCCCTGAAGCCTGCGGAGTCCCCCTGCAAATTGTGTGGGGTAGGGGTGGTCTGTTCCATCCTGGAAAAGATTCAATCCAAGTGTTGAAGAAAAGTTCAAAATGATGCTCTGGTGCCTTGTTCCGAGCGGGGCCTCCAGGTCCCAATATTGTATATGGTCCAAGGTAGAACTGGCACTCAAAATAAATCTGATCTGTGTGCCAGGGTGCCTTCTGTAAAGAATCCAATAGTCTAGCAAGAAGACAGCGGCACTCCTGAACTTATTTGTGAAAGAACTGATTTTTAATGCATGCCTATGGTAGCCAATGTTTCAGGGCCATTCAAGACCCCTTTCTCAAGTCTGGCACTGCAATAATGTAACTTTGAAAGACAAAAAGAAGCACACTTGATTCTTACCTTTAAGTACCTTTTGAAGATGGACATTGTTGTCAGTACAACTGCTTCTTAAGATGCAGTTACTGACAGCAACATGACAGCGGCTGGTGGCCAACCCCCAGTTACAACTTAGAAACACTCATAAAAAATGCATCTATTTGCATTCAATTTTGATCTGCATCTTTGTGCAGCAACCATAAGGATTAATGAGCAGTGCAGCTCAGATGCATGTCCCGAGGGAAACTGGTGGCACTGGTGCACAATGGATTTTTTGTGTCTACCTCTGAATCATCCCCTATGTCTTCATAGTATGATGCAGTGCCATATGAAAAAACCCTACCTAATCCCCTTGGTGCAGCTGAGGTAAGAATAAATTAACAGTGCTGGATATTTTAACCCAAGTGTCTGTGATGCAGTTGGAACCCAACGTATACTAATACAAATCTAGAGGCAGCAGTAAATTGGTTTCCTTTATATATGTATATATATATATATATATACACACACACACACATGTAGAATTAAGGGGCACTCACAAGAGCATTTCCAACAGGCAAAGTCGATTAAGTCGATTTAATAGTTTACAAGTGTCAGTCGACATTTCGTTCAAACTTGACCTTTACCAAGACCACCAGCAGGACAACATGTGTATGAATAGACAGCATATGTCCAGAGAATAGCATCACCAATCTCCTTACCTGTATCCCCTTTTGTATCCAGCACCCCCGCGTGTCACATTGCCAAACACCGCTAAACTAGAAACCAGAGGTGTTCCACCATCTGGAACACAGGGACCCATGGGCCGGTAGTGGATAAACTTCCGGTCACATGTAACCAGGTAAGCAGGTCTTATCATCATGGCAACAACCAGGACAACATAACATGCATCTCCAACAGATGTCAGCCTCAACATCACCGGATCAACCGATCATGTGATGTGAGGCACACTCAAATCCAGAGCATGTGAGGCATCAAATAGTTATAAAAATCATCCATCATGATCATTATTAATTCAATCCGCTCAAATACTAAGCAAGGAAAGAATATATTATATATGGATGCAAATTACAAAGTACCATAGTATAGGTGACAGCAAGGGGGCACGAGGCAAAACAAGTGGTACAGGAGCCCAGGATTTATAAACAATCAGTGTCATTAAAAATCTGCAACACACCCATAATAACCCACACCATTAATGAGCTATTTTCATAATGTTAAAATAAATTTTTGTAGCGTTTTGTTCATTTTTTAACCTTATATAAATAAGATGGTGATCAAAATATTGACATCCTTAAATAACCACTTCCAAAATACACTATCTAGCTAAAAGTATCAAAATCCTAAACTTATCCAGTAATTAATCAAACCAGACACAGAACAAAAAGGAAAAAAAAACGTAATTATGGTACCAAGGCAAGTAATTCATCTAAAATTTTTTTAAGGGGATTAAACTCGTTCAAACCCCTAGGGGCCACTGTATCCAAGTTGTATATCCATTTGGCCTCCAATTTACATAGACTTAGTTCATGGTTCCCTCCTCTCAAGGGTTTAGGCACCCAATCGATGATACAGCATTTTAATGATGACACTTGGTGGCCTGCTTGCACAAAATGTGTTGCCACCGGTTTATCCAAGCTAACAGTGGCAATGGCCTGTCTGATGGAGCAACAATGATTGGCCATTCTTTTGCAGAAAACACATGTGGTCAGGCCCACATAAGCCAGGCCACATGGACACACAAGCAAATAGATTACATGATCCAATAGGCAGTGTAGTTTATATCTCAACTTAATCGGTCTTCCACTATGAGGATGCAGAAATGTGGGAACTGTTAGTAGAGATCTACAAGTCATGCAATTAGTGCATTTAAAGCACCCAGGTTTCGCAGTCTGAAGCCAGGTCTTGACATGTGTAGTAGGGAGATTAGTTGGACGCATCAAGATCTCTTTCAAGTTGCACCCACGGCGAAAAGCCATCAGTGGTGATTCATTAATCTTCCCTTTGAATATCGGGTCAGATGCCACCATGTGCCAATTTTTTCTCACCGAGTTCTGTACCGCCTTGGACATATAGTCAAACAGGCTAACAAAGGTCATCCTGGCATTGTCTGTGACCTCCAATTATTCACATCAGATAAAACCACCAATTGGTGTGAAAAGTTACAGGGTCAGATTGATTTGTATAAACAATATCTATTAAACTTTAAAAAGAAAAATTTCAATACAGTAAATAGTGATTATTCCAATGTTACCACTTTGTGATTTTTTCTAGAGTCATAGTGGGGTAGGCCATTTTGCTATGACATTCCTAAGAGGTTGACACTGGTATGCCTCTTAGTGATGCCAGTAAAAGAAAGAGTGAGCCACCTGTGAATAAGCTGGTATAATTTCTTAGATGTTACTGGTCTTTCTGCTGCTATAGGCAATACACCCATCCAGTGGGTAGTCACAGTCTTGTAATCTTTTGTTTGACAAGTACATTTGTATACACTTTTTCTATTCTAACTTTGATTATAATACCAGTTAAATTGACTACAATTCTTTTTGCTTATATTAAATAACTAATTATTTATCAACTTCACTGGATGGATAAGCAAAGCAATTTTATGTTCATTACTTCAATGATAGATCTCTCTCTGAGGATGCAATACTGTCAATTACAGAAAATTTAAATGTTGTAGTGTGGTATCAAATTATAAATTGTAGAATTATCCTGGATGTCATGGATGCTATCTCTTATATTTGCAAATTATTCAAATACTGTATACTCAATATATATTATTTGTTTCAGCGCAAACACATATAAATGAAATATTTAATTTACAAAATGCAGTGCTGCTGTATTCTTTTATATCATATTAACCTACTGGTCAGATTGTTAGCTTGGATGGGACCTGCATTGCCTGGATTTATTTCATGATGTAATGTGCTCAGACACCAATCAGCTAACTCATAGGAGGACTCTATGTGATTATATGAGGATTTTTTAACCTTTGGAAAATGATTTTAAAGTATGGCCCTACATAATCCTTATAGTACAAGTGAACAATCAAAAAATGGTAATAGCTAAAAATCGATTAGTACAGTAATTGAAAAAAGTAAACATAACCTGGGCAACAGTCCCATGGAAAGATAAGTATATTGAGACAGTCAGAATCACAGTGCTAGATGTATAATAATCCTCTGTATAATATTGAATAAGCTGCCTGATAGTAAAAGATGATTAACTGTAAATGGTGGATAGTATTAATGTTGATAGACATTCTAACAATTGAAACCATGGGTGGACAAGATTAAATCTTTCAAATTGGCTGCATGTTGCTCCAGGGCAGGGCTGTAAAAGGGCTTAAATGTACCCGGTGCTGGCCACACCCATTAGCGACTGACCTCATGACATTGGGTGCATGACATAAATTTAGTCGTATGGTGGGGCAGAGCCAGCAGCACTGGTAAGTGAAGCCTAAGGGTGCTCCAAATCATCTGAACACACTGCAGGCTTCCTGTCTGGATCATCTAAAGGATGTTCTGGCTTAATCACAGCAGTGATCCTGGCTGCAGGATTCAGTTCCAGGTACCCTGCTAGCCAGAAGCAAGGGCTATGTGGTGGTGATGGTCCATCCCAAAGACCCTTGTGCTCTGTGTGATGACACCAAACACACAGACTTAGTTACATCCTTTCTACAGGGACCTTAAAATAGGTGCAACTAAGGTAAGGAATTTTATACTTAGGTTTACCAGTGAGGTAGCAGACCACATGTAGCTGTAAGTCTCTTTCTCAGCAACAGATGTTGTGTGGCCTCTGTCAGTGTGGCCCAATGTTGGAGCATGTATTTCACAGTCAAAGCTCCAGTGCTCATCAGCTGCAACACATGAGTTCAGCAGAATCTAACTTGACAAAACAAGATATGTTGTGAAAAAATGAACAGATATGATAAAATAAGGTTTAGTAAGTAAGACTATTTTTTTCTTTCTTAACCAAATTAGAGTATGAGTGAGTAGTCAAGTGAAAGTTATCATATTATTCTGAATGCATCTGAGCATTAATATCAGTCATGATTATAAACTATTTACAGCATAATGTCCCATTTGGGTTGGGTATGGTATCCAGATGGTTGGGATGCTGCTGGTCAGAACACCGACAGCAGCATCCCGACAGTATGAATCCTGACAGTGCTAGGTAAGGAACATAACACATACCCTTACCCCTACCCTTAACCCTAACCCTCCCTCCTCAATGCCTAACCCTAACCTCCCCCTAGTGCCTAAACCTAACCTCCCCTCACCACACCCTAAACCTATACCTCTCCCTTAGTGCCTTACCCTAACCCTCCCCCTTGTGCCTAACCCTAACCCTGAACCTAACCCTCCCCCTAACCACTGATACTTACCTTTGAGATGCCGGTGGTTGGGATTCCGGAGCCGGGATCCCAATGTTGTCGGGATCCTGGCTTGTGACCTTCGGCATCCTACATGCTGGTATGCCAACTACATCCCATCCCATACACCTGTAATAAATGAATAGATGTGGCTTTATTGGCAAAACTTTGAAGAAGTATGGAACCTCTGTTTTTCATCAGGACTGAGAGGTTTCCAAAGAACAGTAACCTCCATGGGTATATTAAAAGAGCCTGTAGTTGATTCATGAAGTTAGTTGGGCAATGGTCATCAGCTACTAGAATTGCAAGTCTTTAGTTAAATACACAATTAAATACATTTGTCAATATCCTATGTGATTTCTACTCTACGCAGATCATCTTTAACTTTTTCAGAAAGGATTTGACAAAACATACTTTTTTGAGCAGATGAAATCAGAGTTAATTCTGCAAACCAATGTGGGAATTCAGATCTAGCCACAGTCATTGAGCATAAATTGTGTATAATAGATTTGCCAATAGCACAGCAATTTGTGTGGTCATAAACATGATCCATAACATTTTTAAAAGCATACTAATAATTTATTTGCAAGTTATTTTATGAGGGATGAACACATTCAGAGTGACCTATCACTTCCAAGTATGCCCTGGATACATCATATACAGTAACTCTGTTGTGATCAAGTTGCAAGCAAATGGCATTAAGCATAATACAGTTTTCTTTTTCCTTAGATGGTGAACCCTCAGCTAAATCTATAGTATAGTATAGTATAGTTGACAAAAGGTTAATGAACTATTTCTTTATTGTTTCATTTAAAAATGGAGTTCTCATATTTATTGAGGAACATTTGTAATTGACATTAGTCACCATTGAACATAGGACACAGTGGCATACATGATGTTGACACTACTACATTGTACAGTAATTACTAATTCAGTTAATTGTGTTCAGCAAATGTGTTAATGTAGTCAAGATACTTGCTAAAGTGGACTTCATGTTATGGTCAGATTATTCAGCCACTACTTAGTGTAGATCAGGTTTGGAGTCCCATGTCTAAAAGAAACTGACACATGGTTATATATGGAAAGCAGCCTTTAAAAAGGCAAGATTCAGTACACATCAGTAGCCTACATAGTGGAAGAAAGGCAGAAGTGTAACAGTCAGTAAAACAGTCAGTAAAAGTCCAGTACACAGATCAATATAAAAGTATTGAAGATTTAGGCCACTGATATAGAGCAGCAAGTTAAAATAGTGTCTGAAGTCACAAAACAAGAAAGTGGCAAACAGAACATACAGAGGCAATAATGCTAAAGAAAGATAGAGGGTTAGAGGTAGAGTTCCAGAACAAGAATCTTTAGCAAAATCAAAGCTTTGGTAAACATGAAACTAGGAAATGAGATGTCACACATCTTTTTATTTTTAGCTATAAACACCTTAGTGGCAGAGTTGACTTTTATTAAATAACCATAATTCTCTCACCCCCACTATTAGAATAAATACAACAAAAATAATAGGTGTTTATAATTTGGTCATCGATTACAGGGGAAGAGAGGTGAAAGAGGAAAGATGTGGCAAGAAAGAAGGGGCAGGCAGGCCTGTGTATAAACACTCAGGCCTTGCACCAGTGTCCCACCAAAGGTGCACAGCTCAAAAGGTTTCAACATACTCCTTTATATTATTCTGAGTGATCTAACTAGATTGTGTCGCTGATTCCCAGATAGGGAAATTCAGCAAGCCCACTGAGAAGAAAGGTGCACCTGCAATGCTCCAATATAAAAACATGAAGAGGGATAGTTGGAAACTTGAATCAAAGAGGCCTCATTCAGTAAGGATTTAGCTTTTATTAACTAATGAGGCCTACCAAAGTCCACAACAGTAATCTGATCGGACAGCACAACCAGCAGCGAACCAATTTAACAATGACAGAATGGGTAGGAGTAGACCAATCCACCAGACTGTCCTCTAGAAGAACTGTTATCTGAAATACCTGTAGCAATATATTGTGTTGTTGAATCGTCAGTATTAACCTTTAATATATTCCTGCCTATAAACCTCTAAGATTCACCTGCCTAGAACCTCTAAGACAAAACCTGCCTATAACCTCTAAACAGAACGCTAATTGCGTACGCAGTACAACCACAAATAAAGACAGGAGTGGAATCTGTGTTTCCAATGCAAAAGTATTATTCAGGTAAAAGTACAGTCAGTTACACGCAATCTATACATACACAAGTTAGGCGTAAAAGGAAATAATACAGACCCAAGTACAGTTATACATATGCTGCGCCTCTGGACCCAGAGATAGACCTCAGACTAGATATCCTCAGTAAACCCAAAATTCAGCATCAACTGGCAAACCAGTATTTGGACACATGTATTTATTCCCCCCCAGACTGAAACAGGACAAAGGGAAAACTTCCTGCTGATCTCATTGGTCCCCAGAGGAGAAGCATATGTTACGGCACATTTAACAGGTTGTTTCAAATAGACTTTCCCTGCCTCCGACAACAGGGGTCTTTCTAGTAATGCCTCCTGTAACATTCCATCAGCTAAACATTTTGTTGCTTGTAAGTTCTGCGATCCGTAACTTGAGTTTGCATGACGCGATCTCTCCATGATAACACCGGGATGCTGTAAAAAGCGTACGCATCAGAACGAAACCAAACACACCTTGCTTATCATGTATAATACCTTAGTTATCAAAAACCTCTATTTCTTAGCATTTAAACTAACTTAACCAACTTGAATCATACAATTGGATGCTAATGGAACCTTGTGTGCGACTATGTAGTGTGTGGGTATTCGGGGTTTGGTATAAGGACGCTAGTTATTAATGGGTGAGATTTAAGTGCATAATCTCTCATACACAAAGTGAACATCCAGCAGTGTGGATGGCTGAGGGTTGTAGTTCTACATGCCCTCTGTCAGCAGGCCCCCACCTGTTGTGTGTTCAAAGGAAAACAAAACCTCTTTGTTCTCACAGACTCTTGTGTGAAATGCAAATGTATTACCACCTCAAGCTGTGGAGTTTGGGGCCATCCTGTCTAGGATTCAGACAAATCCAATTGTGTAGATCAATGCCTGGATTATATTACAATTGCCACAACTATACTTTATCTGCATCCAGGGATTCCCAATTTGTATGTAAAAATACCCATTGTCTATTCTTATTTACTTTTACTCAGAAAGCTTGTTTTTCCAGTTGCCCTTGGTAGATTAACAAAAACATTGCCATCTGTTCTTAGCTCCTGAGTTATAACTTGAATTGACGCTGACCACAAAATGGTGTCTTGCGATCTCATTTCCAAAATGGAGTCTTGCAGCCATTCGCAAGATGGCGTCGCCACGATTAAATTTTAAACTGAACTTGTCTCAGCCAATTATTCAGCTTCGACAGTCCACCCTTTGATAGCAAACAACATGCTATCACAATCTGCTATTAGAATTTAATGTAGGCTTACATTTACATATTATTTAGTGTTATTATGGGATGGCACAAGGTGGTTCTTAATCCATCAATAATGTGTCTCTAGGTGGGGGCATAAAACTACTATTATACGCACACCGTGGATCTTGGGAGATCATGTGACAGATGTGGGAATGCACCAGTCTTATAACAGCAGTTTTGAAGGGGAATTTGAGACTTTACATTGTCTGGGTGTTCTATAAATAACATTTCAATAATATCTTCTATGCATGTCTAAATATTATACATTTAAATGATGGTACTTCCTAGCTCAGGGTTGTAGTGCAGCTCTGTATCTACCTCGGTATACATATTATCATTTCTGACCACCATCATAGTTTCATTCCTTCATTTCACTCTGTTTTCACATTTTCCACACTTCAACACAATAGGAACACACCGGACGCATATGTCAATTACTATGATGACAATCAGTATAAGGATCAAGAATTTGCCTACGCTGGCGACCACTTCCTGGACCCACTCTCCTAGACCCGAGAACCATTTCACTGGGTTCAGCCATGACACCCATCCTTCTATCTTTTCCCCTGCTTCAGCCACTGATGCATTATGGTTCTTACGAAATTCCCACTTTAGCTGCAGAATCTCATCCATCTTCTGGTCTATCACCTCCTTAGGGTTGCTGGTATCATTGGTGACATAAGTGCAACACTTTACTCCAAATTGGGTAGCTAACATTACGCAATACCCTCCAGTAACAGCAGTTAAATAATTCAACACTAGCCTGTGTTGCACTAGTTCTTTCTTGTATGCTTGCAATTCTCTCCCTGTGTACCTGAATGTGTCATTGTACATCTCGGTGATATTATCTATTAATTTAGCAAGTTCCTGGATATATCTAAAACTTAATGTACCCCTAGCAATTCTGGTGGGATCCAGGGTGACTAAAACTTGGAAGCCAATTGTCTCACTGATTAACTGAGCGGCTTTATGCATATCACCAGGTATCATATTTCTCTTGCCTCTGTGTTCATATTGTGTGTGAAGATATGGTGACGGTGTGTTTTTATGTATTCCCAACATTTCAACATGTGTGAGGGTCATAACTTCTGGGACTACTCTTCCCAGATAACACAAACCTTCGGAACTCGGGGAGAGCCATTTATACGCTTTTCTTCCACATATAAAATATACATTATCAGGGAGAATATAAGGAATGGTATGCATCATTATCATTAAACACATTTCTCTTGCAAACAATCCTATCTCAGGCTCTTCCATCTGGTATATGCAAGTTTCTGGTTGTATTATTTTAGCACAATAACCATCTGGTACTTTACCAATCATTTCTTTGGTGGAACTCAATGTATACCAGTACCTAAAATATTTCCCACTTGATTTAATTGAGCGTAGCCGATCATAGTTTATGGACTCATTATCAGCTCTTTGTGAGAAGGTCATCATCTGATTATTCCCCGTCACTTCCCAACCTCCGGGTTTATTGGGGTTGGTTATGCTTAAACACAAAAGTGATTTATCTACTTGAAATTGATAGAGTTTGAAATGAGGCGGTTTGGATGAGAGGAAATTTCCATCCAATGTTTTTCCCTTTTGTAATTCTAAAATTTCCTGATATTCAGCGGAAATGGCACCAACCCTACATTATGCTGTCCTTGTAGCACATGTGAACACACCCAGCAATCGGTTTGATTTAACACTTTGCCTACCATGCTGTGATAATCCTCTAAAGGATACCCTCCCCAGTACGGTTTATATTTAGGTTGGCACCGTTGAATACAGTTCTCATCAACTAGGGACCCACAAAACTCACAAATACAGGAATCTTCAGACGATAACCCTTCACACCTTCCCCGAGTATCCTGGAATGACAGCTCTCTTAACAATAACAGTACTAAGATTGGTCAGACACTCCCCTGATTGGCATTGCACTCCTCCTTTCTCCACTCCATCAGCACTGCCATCAGCTCCTGTTTCCTCAATAGGTCCCCCATCACAGACACTGGATATTCCCGAACTGACCAGGATGGTGAACACTCTAAAAGAGAATATGAGAATGAACACAGCAGGCCCGTCCATTGTCACAACAAGACCTGCAAATTTATCTCAGTTCAGGTATCTCACTACAACCTTTTCAATCCTCCCGGAACAAGCTCGCGAGTGACAGATCCACTCTATCAGCTTTGTCTCCGACTTGTTTCTCCACCGGTTGATTGACCTTTTTGCAGTCAGTGGAATGGACTCAGGTATCTCTCTCGGCCACCTTCAAAGATGTAGTACTTGTCAGCAGCACCTGGAACGGACCTTCCCACTGATCAAACAACCTGAACGTAAGAAATTTTGGATCATTACATTTTCTCCTGGTTCAACATCATGGCAGTTCATTTCAGGCATATCATGGGACAACAATTTCAGTTTCTGCTGCTGTTGCTTTAACTGCTTACTCATTGATATAAGATACTTTACAGTTACCTCGTTGTTACCCTTTAGATCTTCCTGTGGACTTATAATCAAATGAGGTTGTCTACCAAACAATATTTCAAAAGGGGACAGATTCAGAGGAAATCTAGGAGTGGTCCTTATACTATGTAGGACCAAAGGTAAAGCTTCTGGCCATCCCAGTCCAGTCTCTGCCATGATTTTACTTAGCTTATTTTTAATAGTCCCGTTCATCCTCTCTACCTTGGCACTGGCTTGCGGTCGGTAGGGGGTGTGAAGTCGGCTATTAATACCCATCAGCTTACACATATTTTGGAAAACATCACCTGTGAAATGGGTACCCCTATCACTTTCGATGATTCTTGGGATACCGTACCTGCATACAAATTCCTGAACTATTTTCTTGGCAGTAAACGCAGCAGTATTAGTGGCTGCTGGGTAGGCCTCAACCCAGTTAGAGAATACGTCTGTGCACACTAATACATACTTAAGGTTCCTGCAGGGTGGTAATTGGATGAAATCAATTTGTATCACCTGCAAAGGTCCATCAGTCGGTGGAATGTGGGACGGTTCAGTAGGGATTGCTTTCCCTATGTTCTTTCTCAAGCAGGTCAGACAGGACATTGCTATCTTCTCTGCTTGTGAAGAAAATCCTGGTGTGCACCAGTATGCCCTCACCAACTTGCACATGCCCTGTTTATCCAGATGAGTCAGATCGTGTGCTGCTTCAGCCAGGCTGGGGTAATATGCCCTGGGGGCTACTGGCTTACCATGTCCGTCCCTCCAGAGCCCAGAGGACTCTTGCCCACACCCCTTGGACTTCCAAATGGATTTTTCCTGAAGTGAACACAAATTTTGCATCTCAATTTATTTCAGCATATCAATGGTTTGGAATGACATAATTGTTTCAATTGGAGAAGGCATTTTTAACCCCGCTGCCCATTTTGCAGCTTCATCAGCTCTGTTGTTGCTCAGTGACACTGGGTCATCCTCACATGTGTGGGCTTTGCATTTAATTACTGCCACTGCTTTAGGCAGTTGGATTGCTTCTAAGAGATGTTTTATGTGTCGGGAGTGTGCAACTGGTGTGCCTGCTGCTGTCATAAAATTTCTCAGACGCCATAGGGCCCCAAAGTCGTGCCCCACCCTGAACGCGTACCTCGAGTCAGTGTAAATGTTAGCAGATTTGCCTGCTGCCATTTCACATGCTCTAGTCAGTGCTACTAACTCTGCCACATGGGCTGAGTGAGGAGGACCGAGAGGTTTAGCTTCCATGATGTCTGTGTCATTTACAACAGCATAACCTGTACATAATTCACCTGTGTCTGTTTGTCTATGACAACTCCCATCCATATAGAAAGTTACATCCACATTCTCTAAAGGTGTGTCATGTATGTCAGGTCTAGCAGTAAAGGTCTGATTCAGATATGTCATACAATCGTGAGTATCATCATGTCTGCCGAACTCACCTCCCGCCAGCAACTCCTCTCCTTCCACCCTTTGTACATCATGTTGTACATATGGCAGGTATGTTGCTGGATTCAGCGTACTGCAATGTTTAACTGTAATATTTGCAGGAGCGATTAGGGCTAGTTCCCATTTGGTGAACCTAGCCGAGGAGACGTGTCTGGTTTGAGCTGAGTTCAACAGGGCAGATACAGCATGGTGAGTGTAGACAATCATATCATGGCCCAATACTACGTCCTCACTTTTACTCACCAGTAAAGCGGTAGCTGCTACACTTCTCAAAGAGGTGGGGAGTGATCTTGCTACCATGTCCAATTGGGCACTGTAGTATGCTACGGGCCTACTGGCATCACCATGTTTTTGTGTAAGGACACCTTCAGGACAACCATCGGCTTCCGTACAATATAAATCAAAAGGTTTTTCATAATCAGGTATTCCCAATGCAGGAGCTTTTGTCAGACTATCCTTAGGATTAAGAAAAGCCTGTTCTGATTCCTCAGTGTGTATGACGCGATCGGGCTTTGAGGAAGAGACTAGTTCCTGTAAAGGCAAGGCCAAAATAGAAAAACCTGGTATCCACATTCAGCAATATCCACACATTCCCAAGAAGGTACGAATTTGCTGTTGATTCTGCGGCAGTGTCATGTTTTGTATGGCCTGGATTCTATCATTTGTGAGATGTCATAACCCCTGGGTTAGGCAGTGTCCCAAATATTTTACTCTGGGCTGGCATGGCTGTAACTTGTCCTTAGCCACTTTGTGTCCTGTTTGCGAGAGATGAAGTAACAAAAGTTTAGTATCATTCACACATGACATAAAAGAGTCAGAACATAGCAATAAATCGTCCACATACTGAATTAGAACTGATCCATTTGCAGGTTGAAAAGCTTGTAAACACTCATGCAATGCCTGGGAGAAAATACTGGGGCTGTCTATGAAACCTTGGGGCAATCGTGTCCATGTATATTGCACACCTCTGTATGTGAATGCGAATAGGTACTGACAGTCAGGATGGAGAGGCACAGAGAAGAAAGCAGAACAGAGGTCAATGACAGTGAAATGGGTTGAATTTGGTGGGATCTGCATGAGGATGACAGCAGGATTTGGCACTACAGGGAATTGGCTCTCTACTACCTTATTAACACCTCTAAGGTCTTGCACCAGCCTATAACCCCTCCCACCACTCTTCTTTACTGGAAAGATGGGACTGTTGGCTACACGAGCTGTACAAACTAAAATTCCTTGTTGCAATAATCGCTCAATTATTGGAAACACCCCTAGTTCCACTTCCTGTTTAAGTGGGTACTGGGGAATTTTTGGAGCTTGCCTACCGCTTTTTAAGTTTATCACTACCGGGCTTACATTTGCCATTAATCCAGTGTCCTGTCCATCTTTTGTCCAAAGGGAATCTGGAATTTGGGACAACATTTAATCTACTTGTGATGGATTTTCTTTTAAAACTGTAGAGTGGTACATTATCCTTTGAGGGGTGTCTAACATATCCCGCACCTCGTATACCATTCTCTCTGGGATATCTAAATATACACCATCAGGAGTGCAATATATGACACATCCCATTTTACATAACAAGTCTCTGCCCAGCAGGTTAGTAGGAGCTGCGGCAGCCAGAAGAAAAGAATGTCTGGTATGCAACGGCCTAATACTAACCTCTGCGGGCCTTGTTAAAGGATAATGTTCCACTTTACCTGTCACACCCATTGTTGGTATTGTCTCGTTGGTCACCTGTAAATTAACGGGAGATTTCATCACTGACTTTGTCGCCCCTGTGTCTACAAGAAAAGGATATTCAGTACCAGCTACATCAACCATCAAGATCGGTTCTTCCATAGTACTTCCAGTTGACCTGACTATCTGTAGACTACAGGTATGACCTGACCCCTAGCGTTGGCTATCATTCTCCAATAAAGCATTTACGGCTACAATTGAAGCTGGTGCTTGCTGAGCATTTGCTGGTCTCTGTGCATATCCCTTATGGGGGTGTCCAGATTTTCCTTGATGTGGGGTCCATACTCTTTTTACTGTGCAGTTTCTACTTAAGTGTCCTGTTTGTTTGCAATTAAAACATGTCCGTGATTCAGGTGAAAGCATGTGTTGTTGTGAAGTTTGAGCAGAGGGTAAAGGTGGTGGATATGGGTAAGGATAGGGAGGGTAAGGGTATTGTGGGGGAAAAGATGTGGGTAGATATCCTGGGACCTGTGGTTGCAATGGGTTAGTTGGATAGAATTGTGTTTGTTGTTGAGTGGGGTTAGTGAGAGCAACTTGTTCTGACATGAGTGTGTGTGCAAGTGCAAGCGTGTCTGTTGGCTGTGATGTTAACGTCATTCTCTCAAGAGCTTGTATACTGACAGCCATTAATTTTTCGCTCTGGGTCTCCCTCTTTTTTGAGATGTTTTTGTCATGTTCTATGGCAGACTCTATGAGGTTATCTATTGTAAGTCCCCGCCAGCCAGGCTGTGAGGTCTGAACCTGAGTTTTTAAATTCTCTTTTAACCCATCCATTAATATCAGGACTATCATTCCCCTGTGGTGAATGCTATCTTTAATCTCTTCTATCCCAGTGTACTGGGTGATAGCCTGCAGAGCCCGGTCGCAATATTCTTCTGCAGTTTCACTGTCTTTTGGTTTGATTGTGAAGATTTTGTTCCAGTTAACTACTACTGGAAAATATACACCCAATTGAGTCACAATGCGGGAAATGTTACCTTGGTTTACTTGGTCTGTTAATGGAACGTCGCCATCCAATACACAGTCCGTGATAAATTTTGTCACGTTGGTATTGCGTGGCAGGCAGGCCCTTAACACCACACGCCAATCTTTATTTGTGGGCTCATGAGAACTACCCAAATTTCTCAAAAATCTTTGACATTTGGCTAATTCTTTTTTTGGATCAGAGAAATCATTTATGATGGAATTTAGTTCTGCCCTTGTCCATGGACAATGCATCACTACTTCCCACGTGGGTACTATAGCGTTTGCATCTGCATTTCCATTCGGAACAGTTATTGTCCGAATGGGATGCAGACCAGCAGCGCTGCTACCTCTGAAATGGTTACCTGGCTGGGGGTTTAATCTGCTGCTGCTACGTATGGTATTAACAACTTCCTCAATGGGTGCAGAGTGTATTAACACTTCCCTTGCTGTTACTGATGGAGATGGCGGCACCACCCGTGATTGTAGTGATGCAGCATCTATCATTTGCACAGCATGGGAAATGGCAGACATTACAATAGGCTCATCTTCTACATCCTAAACATTTTCTTTATGGTTACTTAAGAGGGGGTACAAATTACTTGTTACATTTTTATTGGTATTTTTGGTAACTGTACTTGCACCTCCATCCACATAAGGTGGGGGAGGTGAGCGTGAACTGCTGGCAATACTCTCCACGACGCTACTTCGACGCACGTGCGCACCAATTTGCGGCTCGCCCATATTGCAACTCAGCGTCGTGGATGTATTTTCTGGCAATGCGTTCGCAACGCTAGCTTGCGTCGTTTGCACATTTTTAAGCCAAGCATCCCCTTCATGCTGCCATATTTTTAAACATTCAAAATACTTAATCTTTTTCTCTCGGGATCGCACCATACTGATGTGATCCTGGACATTATCTAACACATTTTTGTCAAAACTACCAATTCTGGGAAACGGTCTAACACTCTTTCTCATCATATTAAACCATATATCACAATACCTTATTGCATAAGTACCGTACTTGGTATGCATGATATGACGGGCCGACCCGATCGGCGCTTCCATTAGAAGCACATCATTGCCGAACATTTCTACTGTTTGCGTGGCTCCCATTCTGAGACAACTCCTACACTTTTCAATAAAAATTTAAGCTGGTGAAAGACAATCAAGATACTTTCACTTACCTGTGAACGATTTAAGTCGGCGGCGTCCACACACCTGGATAAGAATTGATAAGGCAACTTCCACACCAAGATAAGTTTTGAAACAGGCAACTTCCAGACTCGGATAAGCTTTATTAAGGTAACTTCCTGACCTATGAGAGTTTATATGTCGGCCACTCTCACGCACCTCTATACAACAAAGACAACATGTACACCTGCTACTGTGTTTAGAACGGTAAAGCTGCTTACCGAGCGACTGGGCTAACCCTTGCACCTAGCCCTTAGGGATCATACAGTACCCTTAACTTTAGGGAATAAATTACCCCTACCAACAATACACTCACTATTACACACTTTTTCCTGCACAGAAAATAAACGTTAACCCAGATATTGGTAGATAGAAAAAAAAATGTAAACCTCAATGGCTTTGTTCAAACATGTGGCAGCAGAACTGGAAGTGCGTATACGCTATTGTGCGATCGGCCGCATACACAATTATGCAACTACCACACAAGCGTATAATTACTTTTTTAACTGCATATGCAAAAATGCGTTTTAGCTGTGTAGGCAATACTGCAGCACCCCTCTAAACACAAAATTCTATCAACAGAGGAAAAACAAACTTTTTTTTCCTCTCTTGTCCCTGGATTCTGATCAGCGCTTCCTCTACACAATAACCGGCAGTACGCTCTCAGCAACACTGTGGTAATGAAAGACTAATGCTTCTCTCAAAAGGCGCCTCCACCCTTTTGCTGAGAGAGGACTGACCGAGTGTTATCGTGTATCAGATAGTGTGATAAACCTATGAGCCCCCAACTGTTGTGTGTTCAAAGGAAAACAAAACCTCTTTGTTCTCACAGACTCTTGTGTGAAATGCAAATGTATTACCACCTCAGGCTGTGGAGTTTGGGGCCATCCTGTCTAGGATTCAGACAAATCCAATTGTGTAGATCAATGCCAGGATTATATTACAATTGCCACAACTATACTTTATCTGCATCCAGGGATTCCCAATTTGTATGTAAAAATACCCATTGTCTCTTCTTATTTACTTTTACTCAGAAAGCTTGTTTTTCCAGTTGCCCTTGGTAGATTAACAAAAACATTGCCATCTGTTCTTAGCTCCTGAGTTATAACTTGAATTGACGCTGGCCACAAAATGGTGTCTTGCGATCTCATTTCCAAAATGGAGTCTTGCGGCCATTCGCAAGATGGCATCGCCGCGATTAAATATTAAACTGAACTTGTCTCAGCCAATTATTCAGCTTTGACAGTGTTTTAAACCTTGATAGAAAATATAATACCTAAAAATCATTTGTGAACTACTCATAGTGGATGTAGCCATTTTGTGGGCCAAGCCAATATTTAACCTTTCACTATAAATTACGCACATTACACAAGACAGTACAGTTATCTGTTATATTTCCTTAGAAATTGATAGTCTACAGTTCAACTAAAATAGATTTAGTCCATGAAATGCTTCTCTCACCTGTGTGACAGTGACATTTTTGTCATCTGACAAAAAGACTAAACACTGTACTGCCTTGACCAGTGGTTCTCAAACTCGGTCCTCAGGACCCCACACAGGTCATATATTCCAGGTCACCCAGCAAGTGCACAGGTGTAGTCATTACTCACTGACACATTTTAAAAAGATCTGCAGGTGGACCTAATTATTTTGTTTATGATTCTGTGAGGAGACCTGGAAAACATGCACTGTTTGGGGTCCTGAGAACTGAGGGCCTGATTCAGACCCACTCGCGAGTGGCTGTTCGCTCGCAAGTGGGTCGATGGTCTGCACTGCGCATGCGCACGACGGAGGGAGCTCCGTCGTGCGCATGCGTGAGACGTGACGAGCGAAGGACTTTCCTTTGCTAGTTGTGTTTGATCAAAGAGGGCAGGCTGTCGATGTTGATTGACAGCACACCCCCTTTGGTGGGCGTGCCGGGGGCGTGCCTCCCAGACGGGGACGTTCCCAAGGGAACGCCTACCGTCAGAAGACGGCCCCACTGACATCACTAGTGATGTCAGTGGGAGTGATTTTGGCTCTGATAGAGCCTAAATCACTCCGGGCCTTGCGGTTGAGAAACTCAACCGCAGGCTTCGGCTCGCAGTGGCGATGGTCGCGATGGTCAAGACCATCGCGACCAACCTCCTGCACACTCGTATATACTGTGGGTGGTGACCCACAGCTATACGAGTGTCCAGGAGGACGCTCCATAATTATGGAGGTGGGCCCTGATTCAGAGCGAGCGCTCTGGTCAGAGTGTCCGGCTCTGAATCAGGGCCTGAGTTTGAGAACATGTGGCCTAGACATATTTGTTTCCTAACAATGTCATTGAACAGTTAAATTAATCAGGACTTCCATCAGAAATCATGGGGCCTGGAAACTGACAAAATAGGGAAGGCCCCCCTCCCCATGTTTCTGCAACTCCAGCCCCACAGTGTCCCCCCAGTCAGCATGCTTTTTGTCTCCCAAGCCAGCACCCCTTTTGTCATTCTAGACAGCACTCCTTCTGTCTCTACAGATAGCCCCCACATCCTGCTCCCTATAGTCCACAGACAATTAACTTCTCCTGTATCTTCTGGCTGCTCCTCTTCATTCTGTGGCCAGATTATCTGTCATTGGTGCGATGTATGTGATGTCATGATGTTACTCGCTCTGTCTCAAAAAATAAAAAAACTTTATTGTACCAGGCAGCCTCAACCCCCCAATATTTATCTTTCAGTGATCTCCCCACATTCCCCCCTGTCTCCATGACACCTACATACACTCCCCTATCTCTCAATGATCCCCTCCACATTCACCATTGTCTCCCTCAGTGATCCCCCCACATTTCCCTCTCTCCCTTTGTGATCCCCTCCACATTCCCCTCTCTCTCATGGATCATCTCTACATTGCCCCCCTATCTCTGTCTCTCTCTGTGTGATCCCCTCCACATTCCCTTCTCTCTCTCTCGCTCTCAGCAATTCCCCCTATATTCCCATCTCTCTCTCCCAGCAATGCCCCCCACATTCACTTCTGTCTGTCAGTGATAGGCCTCCCCCCTCTACAAACACATTCTCCTCTGTCTCTCTGTGATCCTCACACACATTCCTCTCAGTCTGTCTGTCAGTACCCCCCACGCTCATTCCCCTTTGTATGTCAGTGCTCCCCAACACACACACACATTCCCCTCTGTCTGTCAGTGATTCCCACATATACACATTCCCCTATGTCTCCCTGTGATCCTCACAAACATCCCCCTCTTACTGTGAGTGACACCCCACACACATTCCCATCCGTCTGTCAGTGCCACACACACATTTTTCTCTGTCTGTCAGTGACCTCCCAAAACACACACATTCCCCGTGTCTCACTGTGATCCTCACACACATTCTCCTTTGTCAGTTACACCCCCTCCCCCTACACACCTCTCCTCGGTCTGTCACACACACACAAACACACACTTACCTCTGTCTCTCAGTGAACTATGGGGCCCTCACTGCCAGCTGTTGCAGAGGAGTCTGAGTAGCAGAGTGCACTGGGAAGAAAGGACTGCTGAGGAGCTGATTCAGACCCACTCGCGAATGCAGCTGACCGATAGTTGCGATCTGTGCATACATATGCATCACAATGTGCATGCGCAAACCACTGCGAAAGATCAGAATGCGTTCGCTCATTTATCATAGACAGCCCAGCAGAGTGAGTGACAGGAGAGGCCATTTGTGGGTGGTGTCAGGGGCAGACCACTTGAAACAGGGTAGTGGAGGTGCAAACACAGGTATGCCTGAGTGTTGCAATGCCATTTCAAAGGCATCCATAATTAAAAGCAGGCTCATAGTACCTGTCACTTGGTGGGATTTCACACTGAAGTGATCGCAGTGCTTGCGGCAGGGTATAATCAACCTCAAGCACTGCAATCGCATCCGATGGTGCTCGATATACCAATGTTTTCATGCGCTTCCAATAGATTACATGCTCAAGTAGGCATCTTATGAATGGCTGGTGGGCATCTGCATACACTAAGAAGTGATCGCATGCCAAGACATAATAGGCATGCTAATGTCTTGCCGTGCAATTGCCTGCATTGCTGGGTGTGCGCTGTATTTGCATACGCAGGCTGCAAGTGAATGCATCTAGCGAGTGGGTCTACATGAGCTCCTGAGTTCATAATAAGGTCAGGTGGCTGTTCCAAGGGAGGGGTCAAACACAAGTGAGTATATAACAGCATCTCTCAGTGATGGGTGCCTGTTGCTGTGGATTCTCAGTGTTGATCATCTGATATGCCCTGGGATCCCAGCACCCATTACTCCCAAGGGGCCCCTGCTGCATCGCCAGTAGGTCTGTCCCTGGGTGGGCCCCATTGTCTGCCTGGTCCTGTGACTCCAGTCTCGGCAGGCCCCCCTGATGGCAGCCCTGAAATTCATGGCTGAATGTGATACAGCTTAAAAGAGGTGGGACTGTTGCATCAAATTTAATATTTCACAAGATGGGAAGTTCCATTTATATGCATTTCTTTTGCATTTTTGCTTGAAAAGTCACTGATTATCAAACAATCTCATAAATGTAATCACACTGCAAAATGTTTTTATACTGTACATTCTGTTCTAAATTATTCTATATAATTCTATTTAATTGTTTTGGTTGTTAAATGTTCAAATTATATTCTGATAATATGCTTATAAACAAAAAAGCAATAATTGATTTCCAGATTTCCACCTAGAAAAGATTTAATTTCTCTTAAAAACTGTAAAATTACCATAAACATATAGAAATTACTTCAAAACAGTCAATTGTTTTATATGATCATGATATATTTTGTTACATTGACATTTGTCTTCCTTTCATTAACAATGTTAGGTATTCTGATCAATCCTAAGCCCTGTTGCACATTCTTGACTTTTAGCCCTGCTGTTTACCAGATCGATATTTCATCAATGGAGTCACATTGCATTACAGTTAGTGGTCTTTATATAATCTATTGAAAGATCATATTTGTCCTTCCTTCTGAAGTACACACCAGCTGAATTTTAATGAAAGCATCACATTTATTTTAACCTGCTTCAGTATGGATCGCAAATGCGATCGCTGCTGCGATTAACCATGCAGTCTCACTGCGAAGATATGCTAATCTTCTGCAATGTCTATGTTGGTGCAGCACAACATAAGGACACCCGCCTTACCTTACACACATCCATAAGACTTAGCAACATGCAAAACCATCGGTAACATTGAGTACAATCGCAGCATCACGCACACTTGCACAAGGTCAGACCTTACTCAGAAAATGCTGGTCCGCAGTGAGAGCTCAGGTTGCATATGGCATTGCAGTGGCTAACTTATGCACACACCTGTAACAGAGTTCAAATGCCCTGAATGCCTGGGTTTCGCTGACCACCTCCCTGTAACCACCCGCAAATGGTACTTCCTGTCAATCACGCTGCGATGGGTCATTGTAGTCACTGCAATTGCATTCCTGATTGCAGTGAGGCATTCACGCACTGAAATGCATATACATGCACGGATGCAACAATTTGGCCATCTGCGTACGCTGTGGCAATTGCAATCCATGCTAAATATTGCCCACAGTTTGTTGCCATACGCTATTAGTATAAAAAAACTACCTTGGTTAGGGGTGTCCAAAGCCCCCAAAAATACTCATTATAATATGCAAGAAGAGAAAAAAAAGTTTACATTATACCAAATGTATTGTATAATAGAATTTAGATAAAATGGTAATATTATCTGCACTATACTTATACAGTGTATACTCATATACACACCATCTATATTTATTAAAAAATAATGCACCAGTTGACAATGGGTAAGGATCAAATTAGACTTTTGAAAATCCTGAATTTATCAAAGTTACATTTGCCATGTACAGTAATTTCAAAAAGTAACTGGGAGCTAAGGCTAAACCTTAGCAATAGTCTAAGTTTGCTGCTACTTAAAATGCGGGCATTCTTAGGAGTAATAAAGAATGGAGTCTCACTTTGATGAGTGAGATTAAGACTCTATTGGTGAGGGTGGGTAGTTTAAGGGTGTTTAAAGTGAATTATATAATGAACTAGAAGCTAGCATAATAATTGGCCGTTAGAGGGGGTAGAAGCAGAGAAAACTTAAATACAGTCTAGTAGCAGCTTCGGTAATAAATTAAACCAGAGATCAGACAGGAGAAGAATTGTAGTGAAATTGTAAGACTTGCTAGAGAGGAGAGAAGGAAAAAGGTCAATGTAGGAGAGATAAATTTGTGTGTTGTCAGCATAGAAATGTTATTGGAGGGTGAAGGAACTGATTAGTTAACCAAATGAGCAGGTGTACAATGAGAATATTGCAGACGACAGACCCTTTTGCAACTCCAGCAGGTAAAGGCAGGAGAAAGGAGGTGGTGCTAGAAATAGAAAAGGAGCAGTTGGAATGGTAGGAGATAAACCAGAGCTGATGGTGTCATGAAGGCCAACAGAATGAATGGTGCGCACAATGTGGAAAGCCTGAACGATATTAAGAAGGATAGGTAAGGAGTAGGTTTCTCTGAGAACCGGACTCACACATCTCTAGTTAAAAGCTCTATCAAATGTGGAAATAGGCCTTTCAAAGGCAGGTTCAGGTGTAAAAAGAGTACTTCCTAGCAAAAGAAGCATGCACTTTCATGCACAGAGTATTAACATTAGGCCAATACAGTTCAGGGAATGATACACTTGCAGATAATGTGGTACTAGAAGGTGGTACTAGAAGGCTTAACCAGAACAGAACTGAACACAGTCCAAGAGTCTAGTAAACTTGTGTGCAACTCAGTTCACATGGGATTAGAAGAGTGTAGTCTTAGAGGCAACAGAGTCGAAGAGAGAAGAGAGAAGGCAATGACAGTACACATTTATCAAAGACTGGAAAGTACAACATAATGCACAATAGCTAGACATAAACAATCCAATAGCAAAGACTTTCAGTTTATTTGCTGAACCAAGTTAGCTCCATACAGATGAAAAATAAAGTAACTATGAACAGTATATATCCGAGTATATAGTTCAGACTGTATAAACAACAATAAATTAGTACTTTATTCAATTATTTCTACTGGACTGTTTATTCTTAAAGCTTCATTATTAGTTTATACATACTCATAGGTAAGCGCTTAAGAAAAAACACAGGCGTTCAAGTGGGATTGCTTAGAATGAGAGAGGGCAGAGCTGTGGAATGAAATAATAAATTTAAAGCAGAGGAAATCCTCATGATTCTATAGTGGTGAGACCATTTTTTGAAGAGAATATGTGTTTGTAATGCCACAGTTGGCTCTCAGATTACAGAAGGCTAATGGTTGGTACACACTAACCAACTGCTTGATGTAAGGGGCAATAGTGCCAATTAACAATATATTGGGCAGGCAGTACACACTAAATGATCTGGTGACCAACCATCCAATATGTCTTTCACCAGTACCATTGACCTTGCCGGTGTCCACATATGGTTCGCTCCATCATCCATGCATGTATGGACAATGGAACAACCCCAATGTTGGCCAACAAAATCGTGCATAGTGGGAACACACTAGACTATGTGCCCAATGATCTGCAAGATTGGGTGAAATATCATCTGGTGTGTACGCAGATTAAGAATGGTTGCTGAGGAACCAGAATCAAGAGTATACATGACAATAACATTGTAAATGTAGAAATTCTGATCTGGGCAGTAATTGGAGATAGTAGATTGTAGGTTAAAGTGTGACAAAGTTATACATGGTGATCATCAGTTTAATTTGAAGGGCGATGTGCAAGAGTTGGGAAAAGTCTGATGGAGTCCTTTGCTGTGGTTGTAGTGTGGGATGCATGAGTTGGAATAGTCAGAGATGACAATCCCAATGCCAACAAAAAGGGAGTGTAATTTACAGCAGGAGGGAGAAGTGATATTGTTAATGAGGATTTTGAGGTAACTCAGGATGATGAAGAGTAGATCTAACATTAGAAAATGGGAAGATATATGGCAAACTTTTTGAGAAATAAGGAGATGGGAATCAGGGGAATGGTAGATAATCATGATACATAGGTGGACTGGGTTACGTGACAAATGAAGTTGGTCTCAAAGAAGAAGGAAAGAGAGGGCTCAAATGACACAGAATGTGCATTGGGCAAGTATGGAAGAAGGAATAGCCTCATGACAAAAAGCAAAAGGAGAAGTGGTGTTAAAAGAAGGAAGCTGGTGATAGCAATGAGAATAAGGAAGTTGGAAATTAAAGGATTATGAAATAAGAAATAATTTATTTGCTTGCCAGATAGCACAGGGATAAGATTGAAAAGGAATTTGTGAGATCTGCATAAAACAAGCAGGGTTGCTGGTATACAGGGGCATCATGATTTGGAATAATGATGATGTACATAGTATTAGTACATGGTTAGAAACATTTTTCCTGGCAAGCAAAATAAATAATGAGGCAAGAAGAAATATGTGGGTTGAAGATATATGAGGGTATAGCTTACTGGGGTAGGAAAAGGAGGGAGAGGATGGTGGGTAAAAAGGAAAAGAACATAATAAGGGAAGTGAAACATGATGTGTGACATGGGGCACATGATAGTGAGGTAAGGAAGGAGAATGTGGAGGTAGCAATGTTGAAGGAAGTCTATTCCAGATAATTCCACAAATATTAATTCCAAAAAATTGCACACATATTAGTGATGTTTAATTTAATTTAATAGTAGGGTAAAATGAAGATTTTTTTTTTCATTTTTGTAAATTTGTAATACTTTGTACTTAATATAACCAAATAGTTTAAATGACAAATGTACAATGCAATCACACTCTACAGGGCATTAGTATTAAACATGACCACAATTCACAACAATGGAATGTAGCATGTACAGTACAGGTCAAATCTCCCATATCCAAATATTCAGAAATACATAATTTTTTTTAGCATTACTGAGATAGTGAAACCTTTGATTTTTGAAGTTTCAATGTAAAAAAAACTTTGTTTAAGGCACAAGTTTATAAAAAATAGTGTATGAAATTACCTTCAGGCTTTGTGTAAAGGTGTACAAGAAACATAAATTAATTTAATGTATTCACACAAACTTTGAGCCACACAATTATTGAAAATATTGTATAAAATTACCAGAAGTCTGTGTGTATAAGGTATATATAAAACATAACTTAATTCTGTGTTTAGATTTGGGTCCCATTCCCAATAAATTTCATAATAGTATGCATATATTCCAATATACGGAATATTCCAATATCCAAAATATGCCTAGTCCCTAGAATTTTGGATATGAGAGACTCAACCTGTATAACATAAGTGCGTTATACAGAATTTTAAATGAAACACTTTAAAAGTGAAATTATTTTTATACATTCTTGGTATAACATCTAAATATAAGATTTTTTGCACAGAGCACTTAATCTCCATCATTACAACAACTGCTATGTTTGTTGATGTGTTAAGGTGTGAAATTAATTATCCTCCAAAGACAGGAAACTGGACTCTCATTGGACCAATTACAAATAATGATCATGTAAAATGAAATAATATTTATACATCATTAGCAAAAATGAGATGCGGGTATTGTACCGATAGAAAATAAAGAATTTTAATTGGGAGAAAATATTTTGTTATCATAACAACCATTCAATAAACTAAGCTCTCCTTCCTGGCCAAGTGGCTTCAGCTGTATCAAGGTATAACAATGGCTGTTCTCAGGTATCTCATAATTCTCAGAAGCAGATGGTGGAAAGTACTGGCAACATATGTTTAAATTTGGTAAGTTGCAAAATAAAAAAAGGAATTTAGATCCTTTGTTCTCCTTGATAGTGTTATTTTAAAAATGCATGTATAATATCCAAAATATTTATGCACTTAATAACACAGTGATAGTTTTATTTTCAGATGTTTAAGTCTTATCCCTGAGGGATATGTCACATATGATTACAAACTACTGGACAAAATCCCATTATCATTTCAATCTCATGCTGCTCAATAGAAGCACATGCTAAAGTCTTACTAGCTTATTACCTGCTTATTGAACACTGATCATTTCCAAGCTGTTTTCAATGAGAAATTGATGGTCTATTTAGATGATGATATGAATAAATGAATATAACATGGAAGCTGAATGATCAGTTTAAAAACAACATCTTGTAATGAATCATGGCCATTAGATACTTGGTGGTTGGGGACATTCCATGGGGAATGGGAAAGTGGTATATAGGGCTTATGAATTTTCTGACATCTTTGGATGTGTCCTTTTATACTGGTGATCAAGTCACTGCAATAGCCCCTCTCATCACGCCAGGTACTGAGTGACTTGGCCACGCTGAGCATCTTTCTTGTTCAAAATATGCAGCTTATTTTCATAAATAAACACAATGGGAGCAACAAAACTACATTGCTGGCATTTACTGATCAATTTGATGTGTGACATTTGTATATCTGTGTGATGGAGGGCATGATTCAGTGATTGACAGTATTGCACAGAGACACAGAAGCGGCTTTTCAATACCATAAAACAAAATGTAAATGTAACAGGAGGTGTTTGGAGGAAATTGACATCTCCTTGCTGCATCTGAGAGATCCATGTGCAACATCAGTAGACACTGCCTCAGATCCCCATTGCAACTACCATAACCATCAGTCACAATGGTTGCCCATTGGGTCAGGCTGCATAACCTAAAGCTTACCTCAGCCTGACCAGTGCCTGACTCTTGTGAGGCCAGAAAATCTGCATTCACTGACACAGACCCTGGCCTCGTCCCTCCAGGAAAATGGAGGTGACATGTCTCTGTTTCTGGGAATGGGGGCTAGCACTGCCCCCAAATGCCACAGCCTGTTAATCAGGCTGCAGCTGGGAGACACTGTGAGCTGATTCACAGATGGAGGTCTACTCATTTGCAGTCCTCCAACAATCAGAGATGTGCGCTAACCATCTGGTTAGCATACATTTTTTAATCAGGCCCTGAGTCTAATCTGTGTAAGAAGGGCTCTGATGCACTGGTCATAGCTTTGTCTCATGCCAAACTCCGTTGTGCTTCATCTGTGACTTTGTACATGTTTAAAATTATTTACTGTGTGGCTATAGTTGCAGCCCAGCATCTCAGTTACACTGTGTGTCCTGTTTTTCAGCTCTGCAATTCAAATAAGATGCAAAATGTAAAGAAAAATATGGAATGCTACTACTTTCTGAGGGGTAAATTTACAAAATTGGGAATTTTTAGAAGTGGAGATGTTGCCCATAACAACCAATCAGATTCTAGCTAATATCTTCTAGAAGGTGCTAGATAAATGTTAAGTAGAATCTGATTTTTTGCTATGAGCAACATCTCCACTTCTAAAAACTCTCACTTTAGTAAATATACCCCATAGCATCTCAGTAACTCTGGGCATCTTGAACCACACGATGGATAGATGCTAGATGTGTGATGGACACATCTGTAACTTGCAACTTTGATTTGGATTGTTCTGTATACATACATATGCAGTATATCATTAGAATACTCCATCTTGACTTGGTTTATTCCACAACATTTTGGTTTCACCTAAATTCAACCCACTATTGACATACAAAGAAGACAGAAGGATCTGAAACCAAGGTACTTGGATCAACTGCAGTACAAAAGCAATATCAATTATATTACTCTATTCTATGTATTCTACAAGGTCTTATTAAAGATTGTAAGTATGTAACATTTTTCCTTTATTATGATGTTCTTTTTTAATTTAGACACACGTTGCATATTTTGTATGCCATATTTTGATTAAATAAAAGTGTATATCAGTTGTATAGGCCTCAACAGTGGCAAATTTGGGTCAGGGGCCAGTGGAGGGGAGAGTCTATAGTTATATTGTATAGTATCAGGGATACTTCAAACTGTGTTAAACATCTTATAAACTATAAGAGCATGTTTAGTAGAGTGTGAAAAAAAAGTGTTTGCTAAGGGCTGTTTAACCTGATAAGGTTATTATGCTTCCCAAAAGGAGAGTAATTTGTCCATTAATAATGGAGAAGCCTTATTACCATTGTATTGGATACTGAAGGCTGAACTGGACCATAAACATAAGCCTTTACAATGGGCCAAGGAAAATCCTTAGCAGGAAAGGGATCTCTAATTATAGAGAATTTGCATGACAGTCCTGTGATTGTCTTATCAGATATGTGATAGCAGCATTTGAAATATCCCAACATACAATTGTTAGGAAACTTTGGCTTAGATAATCAGAAATGATTAAAAGTTAATTTAGAGAAAAAGTCAGATGTGTGGAAGGCATATACATTGTGGTTAGAGGCATCTAATTAAGTTTCCCTTCCAGCATACTGTATGTGGCACAAAGAATGCCTGTTAAAACAATAGAATCATAGAGTCTGAACTCTAAAATATATTCTTCCCGAAATAGTAGCATTAACTAATTAAGGTCAAATTGATGCTTCCAGGATTTGGGCATTAGTACATACTGTAAAGGCATTATGGAGAATGTAAAATAAGAAACAGAACAACTGTATAATTGTAAAACTGGACTGTTTGATATATATTATCCAGATGAAAAGAGGATGTTACAATTACATCAAAAAGCTTATACTGATTGACAAGAAAAAAATATTATTGTGAAAGAGGTTATACTTATTATAAACTAACTTCTCTTACATGTATATATAACCCAATATATACTGATACTGATAATAGCATAGTTCAACAACACATAGTGAAAAATAAATAAAACTAATTAGTGTCACAACAAAAAAGGGGTAATACTTAATTGGGAACAAATTAAGCTAAGACAGTATCACCACAAGTGCTAGAAAGTTAACACACAGAGAGAAGTGCAGCAAGAACTGGCAAAGGCTGTTCCTTTATCCAAGGAATCAAAAAGGTTAACCACTCTTAAAATCTCCCTTAAAAGTGGCTACTACTGATGAAAGAAAGCTAGGCCAGAATTAAATCATATATGTGCTAATAGTGTTGAATATAGGAAAAACCCATATGAATTTAGGCTAAAGTAGAGCATCTGTATAAGACACAGTCACCATCATATACAAACTGATCACTGGGTTACTAACCTCTGATGAATATAAGACACTTAGAAAAGTAGCAGAGTGTAGATGAGCTTTTTTTTCTCAACCAAAGGACACTGACAGAAATAGCCTAGATTAAGACTGAAGACAAGTGATGAAAGTATTTACAATTCAATTTCCATGCCAGCCTAACCCGGTGAAAATAAGGATTATTAAACAAGAGCTAAAAGAATAAATAAGGAAACTGAGGTACAAAAATATAGAGGTACAGTATTGAACAAATATTTGAACAAAAATATTTACCATGCTGTCCATTGCCTATGAGTTGAGACTTAATATTAAAACTCAGTTGACTATTAATGACTCCCTGCAGCGTAGAAAGAGTCCAGATAATCTAGCAACCTTAGCAGGGCAATTTAAATTACAAGCAGAAGCTATTCTCATGAACCTACAACTCAAAGTAGCATAAGCAACTTGTTATATGACTGGGCAACAGAAAACTAAAAGTGCTAATATCCATTACCCTAAATTTGATTATTCCCAGGTCATCAATGAAACACAATGGGAAAAATGCAATAGGGTGAGAGTTTAGGAAATGTGAGAGTTTAGCAGTAAACTTTTACACTTTTTAAACTCAGCCAATGTAATAGAGTCTGAGAACATGCAAACTTACGATGTAACCTCTAATCCAGATGTTTTCCCATATGAAAGATAAAACTCGACCAATGTGAGTGTTTACTGCTAAACTCTCACATTTTGTAAACTCTCACCCTATTACATTTGGCCCAATATCATCAACTATTAACTAAACAATTGGAAATTCTAAAATTTCAATTTTCTTTGCTATAGGAGCTCCAATATCTCTTATAACAGATAAAATTGCTTTACACACACAGCAAATAATATTGCAAATTCAGAAGGGGTGGTACACATCATTACCCTGAAAGGAACACAAATTTCATCATAACAAAACTATATGTAAGAAAAAAAGGTCTCTATTATTTACTAGGAGTCCTATATAGAATATTGAGGAGGACATTTTGTGTGAGACTATTTCTCACACACATTGGCTACAGCTCCTAACTCACAAAGATCCAGTACTTGGCACATATATAATGGGCAAAAGTGACATCTAGTTACAGTAAATACATAATAATAAACTATAACACAATTAAATACAAGAACACATGAAGAATAAACATTAATAGAAATAATAGAAATCTATTTTTTATAAGATATACAATTTTAACCCCTGATGCAGATAAAATTTGAAATATTACAAAAGTGGGGCAATCTCATAATGTTCATTCAAACCATTTGGGTTCAGGGTATTTAAATAAAAAATACAGAAAATTTCCCTTCAGGATAACTTGTTATCCAGATCTCAACCTCTGTTCCCCATTTTTACACGTTCAATTGCACAAAACCTCAGGCTAATGGGATCTGCATTATGGTTATTTAAAAAATGCCTAGGCACTGCATTATTGTCTTAATATGTCTAATGATTTTAACATGCTCTTGAATGCAGATATTTTTGTCTGCATCCACACTCTAAAAGGTAAATAACATATATGGTAATAAAATTCATAAAATCTTGAATTTAAATGTTTTAAAATAACCTAGACTGGAAAAAGTACTTCATGATGAATGTGCAAATTTACAAATAATGAAATTTCGACATTTATGAAAACCTCTTCATTTAGTTCCAAAATACCTGTATTGTCTTTATTTACATGAGGTAAGGAGCTAGGTGCTAGTATATCTTTAAGATTGTGGGCCCTTCTAAAAACCACCTGAGGTTTATCTGGTAAGGCTCTTGAAAGAATAGAGTCATCCTTCAATAAGCCCCAGTGCTTATGAATAACCTTTTTTATTTTTTCTCCTGATCATTAAAATCTGTTATAAAAAGAACCTGATCCTTGTCAGATTTATTTTTAGTTTTGTATTCTAAAAATGTCTCTCTTTTCAAATTCTGAGTTTTTTCCACAGCTTGCTTAGCGATTTCTTCAGGGTAACCTCTATCTAAAAATCTATTTTTATATATATCCAATTGTTTCATACATACATCTTCTTTGTTACAATTATGTTTTATACTACAGAATTTGAAAAATGGTATATTATTTTTCCAGTGTTTTGTTTGACCACTTTTATAGTGTATATAACTGTTAGTGTCCACAGTTTTAATAAAGCTCATAGTAGTAATTTCATTATTGTCTGAAGACAATGTTAAATCTAAAAAAATCAATAAAATTACTATTCAAATTGGAAGTAAAAGAAAGGTTAGATTCATTCTGACTTAAGTAGGACATATAATCATTAAAAAATTCTGCGGTACCCCCCCAGATTATTACAATATCATCAATATATCTTTTAAATATGACAATAATATTTTTGAAGGGGTTATCTCCATAATTATACTTCTGCTCCCAGGTTCCCATATGGAGATTCGCAAAGTTGGAAGCGAAAACAGTACCCATTGTTGTACCACATATTTGTAAATAATTATTCTCCATACATTTCAAATAATTGTGTTTTAAAATGAAAGTAATTCAATCACAAATAAAATCCTTATATACCATACTCAAAGTAAAAATCATTATCCAAAAATTATCTAGAAGATGCAACCCCTTTTCCATTAATAATGGACGTATATAATGACTGTACATCAATAGTTACCCATTTATAGTTATCCTTCCAGGTTATCTCTTTTAAAATTTGTAAAATTGCAGTGGTGTCTTTAATATATAAATTTAATTCACCAACATATTTATTTAAAAACACTTTGACATATTCAGAGGTATTTGCCAAGAGGGAATCAATCCAAGATATTATTCGTTTTCCTGGTTGATTAATTAACCATTTTTGAATTTTTGGTAAAAAGTAAAAAATTGGAATAACCGGATTCATTTTATATATCATATTCATCCTTGTTTCATTTTTTTCTTAAGATTTTTTCTTATAAAGGGTTTTTTATAGTGTGTATAATAATATCACAATTTGCAGACTAATAATTAATCAATATATATATATATATATATATATATATATAAATATTACATCCCTATACAATATGGTCACATAATAAGATGACTATAACAAGGCCAGAACTGGTCCTACTAGTTCACTTAGCATTTGAACACAGGTTGTCAGAGCTCACACTGCAATATAACTAGCATTTCAATACATGTGGCCAGAGGAAACTGGGCTTACAGACAAAATACCTAACACCATAAGGTTTAGAAACACCCCTTTTATGAATGTACCTATCAGGTAAGGTGAGGAGGGGTTGGATCCACACAGCACAGAGACCAGGAACACACTTGGAGCTCACTCAAGTTTCTGAAGCCATAGAATAGAGATGGAATATCAACACTCCTCAATGGAGAATACCTGGTGGATAAGTATCTGTCCTCACAACCACATTTGGCTTACAAGGAAAATGTTGTTGAAATCATGTGTTTTATGGTGATGGTTAATTATGCTTAGAAATATTTAATAATGTAGTGATTTTTACTGTAGCTAGCCTATACTGGTATTTGTAATGATTGCTGTTAGCATACAGTAGATTATGTAGTGTGCTCTAGTCTGTTTTGTAAGATGTAGTGTGCTCTAGTCTGTTTTGTAAAGAGAGTAGTGTTTAGTGGGCAGCATGCAGGAAAGAGATTTGTAATAAGTTTTTGTACTATTCTGTGAAACAGCACTATGGTGGTATAATTAATAATGTGTGAAATGAAAGCAACAGTTTCTTAATATGGTTCCCATGTGGTTTAAACAATAGGTTCCATGTGCTTGGAACAATAGCATGGCCTGAGATGCATAGGGATGTTTTATACTCTTGTGGTTTAGCTGTAATATGGTGTGATTAGAATTAAGATGGAAACTGGTTGAAATATAGCAAGATATATATTTCAGTTTGATGTCAGCTGGTGATTGTAGTTTGCTGAAGGAAAATGACTGCCAACATGTGGCATAAACAAAGAGGATCAATGTACTGTTCCCTTTTATGATAAGGCCTTGAACCATGTGTTTGGTTCAATAGAGGTTGTAGATTACTAACATTGTGATCATAGTTATAATCCTAGACAGTATTGGTGTTGCATAGTTCAAATAGGTTGGTTAGAGTTTTTATAATTATGATCATTGATCATTGATGGGTATCAGTGTTTTTGGATGATTTAAAGATATCTAGCCTTATGGGACCATGAGGCCTGTAGACAAAGGAATTATATGTGATTCTTCCCCTCACCTTCCCCCCATTGAATAAGCTGGCTATGTTAGATTCTGGAATACTATATAATGCAATGTTTACCTGACAATATCACACAGTATTGGTGTGTGTATGGTGTAGCAATCAGCATACAATATCCAGTTTGCACATGTATAATAGTATTGCAAGAAATGTCTGATGAAGTTAATGTAAGGATAGATATGTGAATTACTGGATGTGTTACAGAGCTACAGCATTATGGAAGTTTTTCTCTAATTCAAAATGGAGTCTGCAGTTAAAATGGCTGCCAACATGTGGCATAAACAAAGAGAGTCCATGCAATCTCCCATCCCCCCACACTCCCATACACTTTCTCTCTCTCACTCTTTATCTCTCTCTTGCTCTTCCTATCTATAATAATGTGAACAATTTATTGATGCATAGTGCAAAACATCAACATTTCAGGGAGCAAGTCCCTTTCTTCTGGATAAAGACATACCACATCAAATAAACATTTAAATAAGCTTACCTCCATGATCCCCCCGGTTAAAGCCATGATCACGCCAGTCAGACTTCTGGCGTGCAAATTTCTGGTTTCAGAATATCCCCAACCTCTGGAAGTGATCACTCCAGGATGCAAACTATAGTCATGGCAACCCTGGAAAAATGCAAATAAACAACAACATGTGATAAGAGTGCCACAGTTGCACACTACGAATACTATACAACTAGTCTAAATGTGCCACACTCATAATACTACAAAGTATGTAAAATATAGTGTGATGAATCTGTGATTAAGACATGTCAAAACATGACACATGAAAATATAAAAAAAACACATACAACATATACAAAATTCTAAAAAATGTGTGTACTTAGTGGGTAATAAAACCAATTACAAAAAAGTAATGAAATATGAAAATATCATGAAAAAAACATACCATATGTAATAAAAAAGCAAAAAATATATACGTGCCCTAAGTGTACATGAGAGCCACAGAGACTGACAGAGCTGTAGACCCCAAAAATATTATATATATATATATATATATATAAATATATATATGAAACAACATAATATATTAAATAACAGAGGCAATAATCCCACTATAGATTACATAACTAAACACTTGGGGATAAATACAATGGATGGCAAAAATACATGAATAGAGATGCTTAATGCAGTATGCTAAACCACAACATGGCAGCTCCCACTAGAGGCAATAAGATAAATAGACAATAAAAATCAAGAATTACTCAAAACATAAATACAGATGTTATGTAATGTGATGTACTCTGACAAGGTAGTTCTTACTAGATAAGTTATAGGAAGTTATATAAACCCAGTGTATCATTTAACCCTCTGGGTTGTAGAGTGCTCAAATGGTGGATCCATCGGGATTCAAGTTGTAGCAAACTTTTAGTTCTGTTGCCACTCCTTAATGTTACCAGAACATGGTCCATGATCCTATAATGTAAGGTGGACATACTATTTTGGACTCTGTAAAATGTCAGGCCAGTGGTTGTTCACTATTACCAGTCTGTAATGCTGCCCATATGGCACTCCTATGTTGGACCATCCTCTCTTGAACTGACATTCTGTTTTGCCCACATAATAGAGGCCACATGGGCAGCTGATGATATACACCACAAACTTTGATGTGCAAGTAAGGGGCCATCTGATGTCAAACTTCTTCCCTGAGAAAGGATGCCTAATCTCATTCCCTGTAATGAGATAGTTGCAAATCACGCATCCAAGACATTTGAAGCAACTGTTCCTCCTGCTAATAAAATGCCTGTTAGATTTGTCTTGCCCAAAAATGTCAGTTTTGACAATAATATCTTTTATATTCCTATCTCAGGAGTAGCTGGGCATGATTTTTGTATTATGTAGCAAAGGAAGGTCAGGATTGTTGTAACCAATTGTCACAGTTGTTTAGCTTTTTTCTTGGCACATTTGCTTTGCGTGTTATAATGATTAACGCAGTGGATTTTTTTAACCTTTGTTTTTTTACAGGTATTAATTAGCAATTCAGCCCTAGTTTTTAACATGGCTTTAATTTTTGCCTTAACTAGTTCACTATGGGGATACCATCTTTCCCTATATTAAGCAATCTTAGAGTTAAGCTTTATTTCAGTTACTTGAGGGTCGCTGGTAATGCAGCGCACCCTCGAGAACTGCGAAAAGGGTTAATGGTAAACTCTTAATAGTAGACTCAAGGTAAAAGCTCTCATAATGCAAGATGGTATCGCGATCCGTAGAAAATTCTATATATGGGGGCCTGTGTACTGTGAATTATTGGTGATCAAATGTTTCACTGCTTACAAACCCTCCTTATGAGAAATACAAGTATAGAGGCTGGCAACATCAAAGGTTGCCAGCCAAGTTCCTTCAGAGGCTGCTTCATACTCAACCAACTTTTTCAATAACATATTGGAATCTTTTAAATAGGTGAAGGTGTTTTGGATACAAGGCTGGAGATATGCATCCACAAATTGAGCAATATGGCTTGCACAGAGACCTGAAATAATCAGTCTACTAGGTGGCATCTGTGCATCCTTGTGTATTTTTGGGACAGCATATAAAATGGGTACAATTGGAAAAGCACTAGTGAGTTTATTACATATCACATCAGAGAAAACACCATCACTAACAGCTTGTTGCAATAACAAATCTAATTCCAATTTATATGCATGTGTGGGGTCACCATCTAACAAAACATATGTATCAACATCACTTAAATGATGAACACATTCTGCTTGATAGTCACAGGTATTTAACACCACAATAGCCTGTCCTTTGTCTCCCCCTCTCACTTTTAGCCAAGGACTTAAGGGCAGTCTGTTCATCCCAGAACAAATTGTGGGCAACACGAGATCTTTGTTCACATAGGGATGCATCAAGCATACGGTGAAAAGTTTTAAAAGAGACTTTTGAAGAGATAGGTTCAAATTCAGACTTAGGGCCAATATTCTGCAAACACATAGGTACTTCGTCTTGTTGTACTCTGGGCTGTTGTTTCCCAAAGTGTTCTTTTAATTTCAATGTACAATGTAATTTAAAGGAATCAAACTTCCAAACGAAATCATCTGGAACATTTTCCGGTACAAAGTAAAGTCCCCTTTCAGCACCTGTATTCCTGCTGGTGATAAGTTGGCTGATGACAAATTGAAAATTAAATCTACATCCCTCTGAGGGGTTTTGTTTTTCCTCTGTTGCCATGTCTGGAACCCTCTCCTGATTGGTTTCATCCCCGGCCAGTACCCCCCGACTGGGTCTTGACTCCTAAAGGGTAATTAAGCTGTCATTGAGAAGGGGTGTTATAAACCATTTTATCATCTGTATCACTAGTTGATGTGCTGGAAAATCATGCCCAGCTCCTCCATAGGTAGGAATATAAGGAGTATTATTGTCAAAACAGACATGTCTGGGTTTGACAAATCTAATAGACATTTTAAGATCAAGAGGAATGGTTGCCTTAAATGTCTTGGGTGCATGACTTGCAACTATCTCATTACAGGGAATGAGATTAGGCATCCTTTCTCGGGACAGAAGTTTGACATCAGATGGCCCCTGATATGGCAGTGTGAAGACAAGATGGCAGCTGAATGAAACCATAGCTAATTTTCTAATTGTTTTTTATAACTATGCTTTTAATGAATTTGCTTATATGTGCAAACATTTTATCCTTAATAAGAATTGTTAGTTGATTAAGGTTGATGGTCAGCACTTTAAAAAGGCTATGTTTAATCCCACTAGCTGCTACCTCAGGAAGTATCCTTACTTCCCTAATTCAGAGAAAATAAACAAATAGAAAAGAGGGAAGTGCTCCCTGGTGGGTATGTTAATAGTGGCCGGTATCTAATGGGAAATAAACGAATGTGAAATAGCCTATAATTACGTGGGTGTTTATATGGTGTAACTAGGATCTTCTCAATGTGTTAAATTGGAATAGGAGATTATGTGGAAGATCTTTTCGCCACTTTACTCCACACAGGTAGTTCAAGTAGTGTCACATGCGATATATAGTACCTTTTGCCATTATCATTAGCAATCTAGCTTAGTATTCTTCCAACTGTTAACACGAGGGGTGAAGTGTAACTATATGAATCCCTTCTAGAATTTCCCAATATACTGACATTATAGGATATTTGTAAGAAAACCCCAACATTATTCACTAGTGACATATTAATAGGTGCAGGTGACACAACATCACAAAAACTGGAGTTGACACATCACTGCACCTATTTACCAAAATCAGAAACTATTTCCATCTACAGATGTGTCCACATACACCTTTCTGAAAACTGTGCCATGGCTCTCAATTTGGCATGACACAATCAATCCTTTGGATTTTAATAGTGGGCAAACAAGGAGTTTTGAGGAGTGTTTATGTTAAGGTGCAATATGCATTTGCATCTAAATCACTGTACTAGCCACCTAAACACTGTACTAGCACCAAAAAAACTCACTAGGAAACTGTCATCAGTTCCTCAAAAGACAGATTCTGTACTTCCCATCCACCAGTATTGTGGCGTAGTGGTAAAGTCACTGCACATCACACTTGGCAGTTAGGGTTTGAATCCCAGTGTAAACATTTATTTTTTTGCTCCAAAAATAAATTTATAAAATTCAATAATATAATTTCAATAATATTATTGTAATAACAATAAAAAAATTTAGAATAATATCATATTTTATCTAGAGGCTGTGGGGATCTGAGTCAGTGAGGACGGCATGTGTGTGTAGTGATTTCTTAGTGTAGAAATTTCCCCCTGAAAATATGGCTTGATATTTCTTATACAGTACTGGTTCTAGATATACATTATAATTCAGAAACTGGCCATCAGTAATTTACAGTATGTTAATGTCCTTTTTCAGATTAACCCATTGCTTGTCTCAACACAGAGGGGGAGGGAGGTGGAATTCATTTGTAAAGGCTGCACTTTTTACACAGACAACAAATCAAGTTTTCATTAGCCCTCCCCCTGTGTGTTGTTACTACTCAGTAATGTTGCCCTTTTGTACTTTCAGTCCCTCCCTTCCTCCCAAAACTGTACTCATTTTCTATGGTTATATTGTACATTCATAGACCAGTAATGTAGCTGGAAGCACAATGTTTTGTTTTCCACTTTGTTATTGCAGTAAAGTATACACAGTATGTCAGTTGCTATATATATGTATATATATATATATATATATATATAGAGAGAGAGAGAGAGAGAGAGAGAGAGAGACAGAGAGATGTGCGCCCACTGTCGTGTTTTGGTTTGGTATCTGGATCTCCCCTGGTTTTGGATCTAAATCTGGTTTTGGATTTTTTCCTTGGTGTTTTGTGTTTTGGTTTTGGATCTGGATATTTTCTTAAAATATCATAAAAATTGTTGAAATCACAATATGGGCTTGTTTTTGTTCCTACAGTATTATTAACCTCAATAACATTTATTTACAGTCATTTCCAATCAATTATGACCACCTCACAATATTATATTTTTCATCTTGTTAAGGCCAAAAGGTTGCATCCAGCTAGCTGGCTGACTAAGCTAAGTGACACAGTGGGCGACACTAACATGTGTCAGTTCATCATCCAATTTCCAACATGGATACAGTGTGTTAAACAGTGTGGATTGGATACACCAATAGTGCACATACTGTGACAGCACTGTTGGCACAGCAGGGTTGCTGATGGTGTCCTCAGTACATGGAATGGTGTTGGCAGTACATTGGTGTTGGCAGGGTCCCCAGTGAAGGGTACTGACGATGTCAGCAGTGCCAGTGGTGTCTTTAGTGCAGGTTTGCTGGCTGCATCAGCATTGTAGGATTGCTGATGGTGTCCACAGCATGTGGTTTGGCCATGCTGTAGTGCTGACAGTGACCTCAGTGTAGGGTACCAGTGATGTTGGCAGTGCAGGGGTGCCAGCAGTGTCCACAGTGCAAGTTTGCTGACTGTGTTGGCAGTACAGGGGTGTTCTTAATGCAGGGTGCCGGCGATGTCGGCAGAGTGGGGGTGCCAGTAGTGTCCTCAGTGTAGATTTGCTGCCTGTGTTGGCAGTGCAGGGGTTGCTGGTGATGTCCTCAGTACATGGAATGGCAGTGCTGTGGTGCTGGCAGTGTCCTCAGTGAAGGGTATCGGCGATGTCGGCAGTGCAAGGGTGCCAGCAGTGTCCTCAGTGCAGGTTTGCTGACTGTGTTGGCAGTGTAGGTGTGTTCTCAATGCAGGGTGATGGCAATTTCGGCAGAGCGGTGGTGCCAGCGGTGTCCTCAGTGCATGAGTGCTGACAATGTCGGCAGTGCAGGGGTGCTGGTGGTGTCCACAGTGTGGGAGTGCTGGCAGTGTTGGCAGTGTGGGAGTCTCTGACTGTGTCCTCAGTACGTAAGGGCAGCAGTGCAGGAGTGTTGGCAGCGGTGGTGTCATCAGCAGCGGATGCTGCCAGTGGGGTGCCGGCAGTGTCAGCAGTGGGGGTGCAGGTGGTGAAGGGCAGCGGGCGATGGTGGGCGCCATCTTCTTTTGCTTCCTGTGTGCATATTAAATGGGCTTAATGCTGAGTGACTGAGAGCTGTGATGGAAGGCTCTCTCAGCCAATCAGCTCTAAGCCTGCTCAATACAAAACCTTGTGACCCCACAACCTCGGACCCAAGAGTGGGATCGCGAGGTTTTGCCTTGGGTTAGGGATCGGGGCAGGCAGAGAGATCCAAGCATCCTCTATGAGTCGGCGCCCTTGTTCGACCCCACTGGTCGAACATCCCAAGTGTTGGCTCTGATTAGGGGGTCCTTAGCTCCCCAGTGATCCCCAGCCTGGGCTGATTAGCAGTCAGGTTTAATGCTTTGACTGGGGGGCCCAGTGAAAGGGCTCCCCTGGCTGTTGCATTAGCCCCCTCACTAGAAAAAGTCTGGTGCTGGTTCTGAATTTTACAGGGGGACCCTACTAATTTTTTCCCCCTGTATTTCCAAAATCAGATCAGTGCCCAGTGCTAGTTGCACACTGTCGCTATGTCATTTGTCCCCCATATTTTTGCAACCAGAGCTGGTTCTGACTAGCCCAGTGCTTGTTGTGCTTAAGTACAGGGGACCCCTATGTCATTTGTCCCCTGTATTACATCAAATCCAGCAGTGGGTCAATAAAAGCTCAGGGCTCTTTTGTGGAGGGGGGCATGCCATTTTTTATTTATTTGTTTTCACAGGTTTTTTTTTTTACCACAGCAACACAGATGGGTCTCTCTGACCCTGTCTATGCTCTGTGTCAATGACCCAGATGCATTTAGCATGGATCTCCTGGTCCATGCATGCATCTATGTCATTGAAATACATAGCTGCACAGAGGGGTCTCACTGATCCCATCCATGCTTCTGTGTCAATGTACAAAAGTGTCTCATGAAAATGTGGTTTGTTGTCTGTCTGTGGAAAATGTGCAGCCTTTACAAAATTAATTCCTCCCCCCTCCCCTCTGTGTTGAGAAAAGCAAAGGATTTACCTGGAGAAGGACATACACATATAGTATATTACTGATGGTCAGTTTTTGAATGATACTATATATATATTGAATCATAAAAATTTCTTTTTCGAGAAAAAAATAGGTTTACACTGAGATTCAAACCCTAATTTGCTGGTGTGATGTGCAGTCACCTTACCACTACACTATAACACCTACAGGCAAATACTGAAGTCTTTTACCTCTTACAAAAGGGAAAATGAACTGAAACTGACAGCTTCTGTTCTAGATCCAGCTAGAAATATAGCAATAGTATTTTTTAGTATATGAAATATGGTGCTATATTTCCAAGTGCTATTTTCTATTCTGTAGGACTTTTTACTGTATATTTAGCCAAAGTATGCAGGAAATTTTGTAAGCCTGTCTGGCACTGCAATGGGAAGCAGCTTACTGTAATTGTATCTTCCTCTCCAGCTTTCTACTTAGGCAGCAACAGTATACTTTTCTAAAAATGCCACCCGCTGTCTGTAAAGTGGTACTACACTATATTTCAGCCTCCTTACACATGTCCCGACATGTATATCTTGGCATGTATATCTGATGACATGAATGGTAGGCCATGGCTCAATTTTCACAAAGGTGTATGTGGACACATCTTTATATGTGGAAATAAACAGATCACTTCACCATAGGCTGTCCAATACATTATGGACTAACGGAAGATGGCCGCCAACATCAATGTAAAGGACACTTTGGGACTATTACCATGGACAATAGAGAGAATGAAGACATACCAAAAGATGGCTGCCACCTCCTATAGAGTCCAGATTACAGAATATAGAGCCTACATTGTAAAAGGAAGGCACAAGGAAATAAGTAATACTGTGCTACCACAGATGTCCACTGTCCATTCATGTAGTAATGTGCACTACACGGACATACACGGCGCATGTGCTGATAGCGGAACCCAAAAGTGTGGCTTTTTACCATGCACCACAGTTTTAGATAATGAGGATCCTCACTATGAAACAGGGTAAGTGGTCAAGAACAGACATTTGCCCTTGAAAAAGTCGCTCCTAGGGATGAAACGCGTTGGGTAGAATTGCAGACACTTTGATTTTACCCACAGTCTGAATTTCTATATCCTTTATGCTGAGCTTTAAGGCTGTAACTTTATTGCTTATTAAACTAGAATATCATTATTTAAGCCTCAGCATCATTTCAGTTCTTTCCTCCCCCCACCACTCACACACACACACACCGGAGGACTCGCATAGAAGTGACGGATCAGCAGATGCACACTATTGGTAAGTAAGTTATTATTACCTATATCACACTGCACCATAGTGTCATTGTCACTCTGATACTGTGTTCCTATCTCTGAGGTAATGTGAGCTGGGAGGAGGAGCGCATCAACTACATCAGTGAAAAAGGACTATCGCACATTCTCCGAATACCCAGCCAAAAATAATTGCCCACCTAGTCACCACAAATTTTGGTACAATTACCAGCATCATAAATCTCAAAAAAATCTAAACACATGTGTTGAACTTCCAGCCAACAGATTTTGTCCACCAGATCCATATAGACCTTTGAGACTTTATAACTTCATTAACAAGCTTCAGCCTCAAGTTTTTGCTGACCAGATCTCCCACATAATATCTTATTCCATTTTACCACATATGAGAAGATCCTAGTTACACCATATAAACACCCACATCATAATAGGCTATTTCACATTAGTCTATTTCCCATTAGAGATAGGCCACCATTAACATATGCACCACTGAGTGCTTCCCTACTTTCTATTTGTTTATTTTAATCTTAATGCAACCTTTGCATGATTTGCAGGGCTATAAGGAAGTACAACCAGCAGCAGACCATGTCTGGCTTAAAATACCAGGTTGTGGTAGGCCATTTATCAGAATCATGAGGAACCTAAAAGTATGTCTAAAGGTTAAATGTCCTTTTTGATGTCTGGCTCATAAACATGATTATTGCTAGGAGACTATAATAATGAGATTGGATTTCTTCCAATTAGGGGGTAAAATAATGATTTGATTGGCCTTAGGTCTTGGAGGAGTGGGATAATGACTGTTGTTTGAATCATTTGATTGGTTTATGTGTAAAATAATTTTTGTTATATAATGTCTGTACAATCAATGTATGGGCAGCTTGTAATGATATTTCTGCCAGCTCTGTATTGATGTACATAAATAAAAATATTCAAGGAGACTTCATCATTTTATATGATCATTTTCCATATCAGCCCCATACTTGCACATCGAAGTTTGTGGTGTATGTCATCAGCTGCCCGTGTGGCCTCTACTATGTGGCAAAGCAGACAGGGACAGACATCAAGGTGGTAGAGAGGGAAAATAGAGCTGCAGACACAAGAAATTAGATCCATGAACTTACTGGGCTGTCTGCAGCATTCTTCCTGGGCTGTGTGGATGACAAAACCACCAGACCCCCAGGCTGCAACATGGATCACAGATCTTCCAGGAGAATCCTGCACCTGACAACACTAGCTTGTGTGCTGCTAGCATGCCTGGAGACTTAATTAACAAATGACTCATCACAGCTTAGCTGTGCAATAATTCATTCATATCACCAGCAAACACTACAGCAGCTTCAGCTGTCCTGTGTGACAGGTGATTAATTAGCAATCAACTCTGCCTGTGGCTGGGCCCTTCAGCTGTCTGGGCCCGGCACAGGAGTACTGGCAGATCCCCCCTGATGGTGGCCCTGATTACGAGTGTGGCACATTTATACTAGTTGTCTAGTATTTGTAGTGTGCATCTGTGCCATTCTTATTGTTGTTTATTTAAATTTTTTCCAGCATTGTCATGACTACAGTTTGCAGCCTGGAGTGATCACTACTGGAGGTCAGGGAGATTCTGAAACCGGAGAAGTGCGCACGGCGAAAATCAAGCTGTTATTATTGCGGCTCTCACCGAGGGGGATCATGGAGGTAAGCTTACTTAAAGGTTTGCTAGATGTGGTATGTCTTTATCCAGAAGAAAGGGACTTGCTCCCTGAAATGTTGATGTTTTCAACTATGCATCAATAAATTGTTCACTTTATTGGAAGTCTCTAAATGCTGCCCTATTTTTGTTTTGGATGTATATGGAGGTGCTCTCCTCCTAAGGAAGGCACCAGAGCAGAAGCTGCCCAGAGGGGCCCCAAAGTGTTGGGTTCTTTGGATTATATATATATGTATATATATATATATATATATGAATCCAGAAAACCCAGCACTCACATATAGAGGGTAATGAAATACTTGCTAGGGTGCCTTTCCAAAGTGTGACCCACACCTCCTTATACAAAGCAGCACTCCATAGACTGATACAAATTCTTTAAACAGTCCTTTAATAAGCTGACGTTTTAGGGTTCCCCCATTTCGTCAGAGACAGCAATATACAAAAAACATTAACATAAAACAGACATTTATAGTCACAGAACTAATCACAGATCTATGCACCTGAAGGATGCCAGCGTCCAACATCCGGGACACGCGTCCAATCTCACTGACGCAGCCCCCCTGACGTCATCAGCCGGCATCCCACAGGGAGAGCGATTCCATGCAACCATTACCAGGCGACCACAAACAAAATTAAAAAATGTCATACATCCGCTCCCCATAAGCAGCACGTGGTCAAAACAATAATCAATAGTAAAAAATAAAAATTAGGAACACAGGCAGTGATATAAATTAACACACAATACTGTAAATATAAATGCTTTAAATGTAACAAAGCCTGCACATAAAATAAGTTATAAACTATCTAGACAGGATACTTAAAGTAATACCTTAAAGGAAGCATTGGAGAGCCACGGTCTCATTGAGACCTCTGGGGGCAATAGTATCCAAAACAAAGATCCATTTGCTTTCTTTCTGCATAAGGATCTTCTTTCTATTACCACCCCTAACAAGTGGGGGCACATGGTCAATAATTATAGCTCTAATACATGCCACCCCATATTTAAAACGAGTACAGTGTCAAGCCATTGGTTGCACGCTGGAGCCACTTGCTATGGCCTGTTGTATGGCAGACCTATGAAGGGCCATGCACTCCTTGAACTGTCATTGAGTTTTCCCCACATACGACAGGCCACAGGGACACGTGAGCATATATATTACAAAAGTAGTAGAACATGTCAATGCAAAATTGATTTTGAAATGTTTCTTAGTATGAGGAGGACTAAAGGAAGTCCCCATTATTAAAGTTCTACAGGTAACGCAGCCAAGACAGCAATGACACCCCACCTTAGTGTTCAAATAGTGTGTTGATTTTGTTTGACGATCTAAACCAGTAATATCCAATCACATAAAGCGATCACCAATATTCCTATGTCTAGTGAAGCTGGTTAAAAGTCTAGAATCATGTAAAGAAGGCAAATCCTTATCAGAACTAATTATGGGCCACCACTGCTTAGCCTGACTTAAAATATGCATACTCTCCTTACAAAATCTGTTAACCCGAGGGATACATTTATTATCCAATTATTTTTTTTTTATTCTTTGGGCACAGCAACTCTTCACGGGGAATTTGCAAAACCTTATGTTTTATCTTATTCAATTCCTGACGATCATATATTTTGGAGATACAATCATTTTCCTTTTTGGGTATATACTATTTGTGTCTCTTGGTGATTTTAAACAGGATGGTGACTGGCAGTAAAGCAGATTCCATTTTGGAGTTTTTACATTTGGATGCTAGAGAGAGATGCAGAGGCAGAAGCCATCCTCAACAAATTAAAATTGGATGATGATACATTTCTTTTAACTCCCGATATTCTTTTTCAACAATTATTAAAGCTTAAACAGAAACAGAAATGATGTGATTTCCTCTACCACAGCATAAATTTGTCTCATTACTATCAGAGCAAGCAAATCCCTAGAGGGTTCTGCATCAAAAATATGCCAACAATCAGCAGATAGAATTTAAATTTCTGCCATAGATGGATTGCGGTACTTAATGAGTTCTCAATGGACTTCTTATTGCTGTTGATAGAGGGGGCTATGAGGGAATTAAACTGTATTAAGCAGAAGGTCGTGGAGTTTGAAACAGCACATAAGCTTACATTGGTCCAGGATATTAATAATGCATGGATGGAGAAACTGTCTACTCAAATGGAGCAGTATAAGCGGGATCTTATCCTGTTTAAAAAAAGAAGCTGCACAAGGTTCAAGCTGATTATGATCAGAGATGTGTTTACTCTTGGATCAATAAAACTACCACTTACAAAGACCGACAGAGGAGTTTTCCTAAGACACAGAGAATTTGTCCTAGATACAAGGAAATGGTGGGGTCGAGCAATTCACAGAGTGAAACTGAAGGGGGTCCTTCATCCTCTAACACAGGTTCATTCCCTTTGGGGACCCAAACTCGATCTATGGGGTTAACCCCAAATGGAGGAAAACGAGGAGGGCAAAACAAATAAAAAAAGGCCACTGCAGCATTAGAAACCCTGGTATTTAATCTCTCTGGCATTCCATTAATTACAGATGAACTTAGGGTGCTCTCTAAAGGTTTATCCTTCGTTCCTACCTCAGATATGGACACTTTTCAATGGCAGGTGGACTCTTTTAAGTTGAATAATACTTTGCAATTGAAGGATCACTTCGGAAAACAACCTAAAAAATCCCCCGATGAGACTATTGTAACTATTCCTGAATTTTTGAGAAAAATTATACCACGGTCTAAGTTTACCCAGTGTTTCAAAGTGCATCAATTAGGACATTTTTATGTCTTTTTGATCAAGTGGGTTTATCCCCAACTCCTCCAATTAACCATCAATTTCATCAGAATCTTACTAGAGAAGAAGGGGTAGCATTGAAATCTTTATCCTTAAGAAAATATCCATAATGCTGATAAAGGGGGAGCAGTGGTGGTCCAGAGACTTGAGCAGTATAGAGAGAAATGTTATTGTTAGTTGGGTGAAACCTCAACATCTGAATGTTTGGGGTATGATCCAACTGCCATATATAAAAAAGAATTGGATGAATTGCTAAATCAAGCATGTATTGAGTGTACTATTTTGTTAGAATTGAAAACATCTTTATTGATAGATTATCCCATTATTCCTTTGTTTTATACTCTGCCAAAATTACATAAAGACTCTGTTAATCCCCCCGAGCATCCGATAATGTCTGCCCAGGGATCATTATTCCATCGCATAGCTGTCTACTTGTATTCCATATGAAATCCTTGCATTCAGCATTTGCCATCTTACATTAAAGGTACCAATACGTTGTTATTGAAGTTGAAAGATTTGAAGATTGATCACAGGAGAATACACATAAAAATATTTGTCAAAGCTTCAATAGGTGTTCTAAAAAGGGTGCCCCTTGATGAAGTCCCTAGTGGATGAAACGCATTGGGGAGCTGCCTCTTGCCTATTGAATTACTAAAGATAAGCACCTTATGAATTTCAGAGAACTTTCATATACTTTGTACTTTTTAGAGTGTTTTTAAAGTTTTTAGAAAACCTATTGAAGCTCTGACAAATATTTTTATGTGTATTATCCTATGCTTTTAATACAGTACATCTGACTTCTGTATTTTATTGAACCTGAATTAAGGCCAGTTTTTAAGTATTGATTAACACTTTGTACCTCATAAAATACACCTGTTGCACCTACTTAAACCTAAAGGGTCATTGCTAGAGCTCCTTGAAAACACACACAGGCTAGCAGTCTATAATTGTTTGTTTGTTTATTATATTTAAAAAATAGAAATTTGTACCGATATGCTTTTTTATGATTTATGTAGCACATTGATGATACATTTGTATCTCTTATAACACATTGGTTTGCATTATCTATGTCAGTCACTAAAGACCTTGTACACCTACACACATGCATATATATATATATATATATATATATATGCATGTTGATATTCAGTAACATATAGTCTGTCTGCAAATGCCGGGGTGCCTACTTTAGGAACAGTGATACATGGCAGTTATCCCACAGACAAATGATCAGGCGACACTCAGACAGACTTTCAAAAAATCAACACAGGTGCTTTATATTTAAGGAAACACAGGTTGGTTCCAGCACTTTCTATTAGCTATCCTATAAATTTGTTTGATGGTGTTCTCGATGTATTCAGATATATATAAAAAAAACAGAATGGCAATATTGTATAATAACGTCAAAAAAAGTTTTATTTTTTTAAGAAAAGAATATGTACTCACCATTTACCGGCTGGTGATAGGTGTTGGACACAATTGTCACCGCTGTCCTGCGGTGGTTACAAAATGCAACATAGATCTGGATACCTTTGTGTCACTCCATAGATGGGGAAAAACACATATGACAAGCTTCCACAGTGCAAATCAGTAAACCCAATACAAGGTCCTACAAGGTTAAGTAGTATAATCACCTTGAATGGGGTGTGATTGAAGGCTTGGACATTTGTATTTTAAAACTGATGTCCTTCAGTTTAATATAGAGTTTGTTGAGCTTTGTGTAGATATTTAAATCCAAAAAAATGTTTGCTTGCAAAAGTCCAGTAATCAAATAATTTATAGTTTATTAGTCTATAATGGTGTTATCTAATTACACCAGACAATAATAAAAATTATTTTCTTTGTAAGTAGACATTGAAAACAATTATTACAATGAAATAAAGCAATAGGGATTAAAAAATATATATATTAAAAAAATAGAATAAAATAATCAAAAAATTAGTTTTTTTAAAAACAATTGTTTAAAACACAAAATACATAGTTCAGAAATGAAAAAGTAGAGAGAACCAATGGGTTCTCTCTACTTTTCACAGAACTAACGTCTGCTTCCTCAGGCTGGTAGTTGAGGAATGAACAACCTGGCCTTTAAATAGGGAGCTGGGAGTTAGTTAACGATGATTGACATGACCCATGTGATGTGATTTAATTGAAGAAAAAACACAATGCACAGAAAAAAGTGCTAGTAATGTGAGAGGGACTTCTTAAAGTGATGTTATTTTTAATGTATAAATGGATGGATGTTGTATAGAATGATATTTATGTGAAAAGGGGGGGTACTGTCATCATGAATACCACTGATTATTATGAGGAAACAGAATGCCTGCTAAAAGATGCAATCACTTACAAGATGTTGGATTGAGATCCAACTACATCTTTGAAATGTGAACTGTACACCATCTTAAAAAGGCATTAGACCAAGGAATACTACAGAAAACAGAATTTGAATACATCTTTATCACATGTCTATGTATTCCTTATTTCTATGTTTTTGCTCAAGATCCACAAAGTCCAGGCTCATCCACCTGGAAAACCGATCATGTCAGGCATTGATTCCCTAATGTCGGGGCTATCGAAATATGTGGATATTTATTTGCAACCTATAGTAAGTACCCTCTCATCTTATCTCAAGGACTCAACCAAAATCATCAGTATCCTGAAAAATATCTCATGGGAAAATTAATTCATATTACTGTATGTACAGTCGATGTCTCCTCTTTATACACCTGCATCCGACATGAACATAGTGTCTCTTCTACAAAAAAATTTCTTGAAGAGGATAAGAAATTACATAAAGACCAGGTAGCTTTTATCTTGGAAAGCATTTCCTTCATTTTAAGTCACAATTATTTTAACCTTTAAAACAATTTTACCTACAAATCCAAAGCACCGCCACGGGGACCAGGTTTGCACCCAGTTATGCAAATTTATTTATGGGCCACTGGGAACATACTGAAATATGGAACAACCACCCTTTTGGTGCAAACCTGACCTGGTCCTATGGCACACTTAATTGATGATATCATTTTTATTTGGAAGGGAGATGAAGAAGTTTTAATGGAATTGTTATTGTATTTGAACACAAATTATTTGAATCTGAAGTTTGAAACCACCATGAGCAAAAAGAATATTGTCTTCTTGGATTTGGACATATATCAGGAAGAAGGAGAGTTGAAAACCAAAACACCAGTTTTATTTATTCATAGACAAAATAAATAATAAAAATGTACTTTATACCATAAAAGGCCTTTCCAGGAAGGCATGATATAAGATGTAACACAAAAGCAGAGGATGCCACCCGGTTAAATCACCTCCCTCCTGATGTGCTCTTTGCTGGAGCAGGTCACCAAATCTTAGGCAGCATTCCTCCCCACACGTCAGGAGTGAGGTAATTTACCTGGGTGCCATCCTCTGCTTTTGTGTTACATCTTATATCGTGCCTTTCTGGAAAGGCCTTTTATGGTACAAAGTAAATTTTTATTATTTCTTTTGTCTGTGAATAAATGTGAAACTTTTAAACACTATGATTAGTCTCTTTTGGTTATATATGGAGAGGATCCATTGCATATAACAGAGATGATGGGAATAAAGGATTGACAGGAAAAGTCATAAAGATACATTTATGTGTATACATCTCACCTAGCTAAAGTGAGAAGTCATCCAACACAGTCCCTAAAAAAGGACATTATTATGTAAAAAAGATTATAATCACTTCTTGTTGTATTTTCTCTTCTTTAAAGTGATTTTAGAGAAAAATTTCCAGTGCCAGTTGGCCATCTCATATTTTTTGTTTGATGCACAATTATATCCCCTGAAGGCACAATCCCAATTGCACTTCAAATCAATGTATGGGTGAGCATAATATTCACAATTTACATACAACACTTTTTTATATTCACACACTTATTAGAGATCAATTCTATCTATTTATTATTTTATTTATTGAAGTTCTAAAACACACACATATATATAATTGTATACAACATCCATCCATTTATACATTAAAAATAACATCACTTTAAGAAGTCCCTCTCACATTACTAGCACTTTTTTCTGTGCAATGTGTTTTTTTTTCTTCAATTAAGTCACATCACATGGGTCATGTCAATCATCGTTAACTAACTCCCAGCTCCCTATATAAAGGCCAGGTTGGTCATTCTTTAACTACCAGCCTGAGGAAGCAGACGTTGATTCTGTGAAATGCGTTGCTAGGCAACCACCCATTGGTTCTCTCCTCTTTTTCATTTCTGAACTATGTATTTTGTTTTTTAAACAATTGTTTTTAAACAAACAATTTTTTTTGATTATTTTATTCTAATTTTTATATATATATATATATATATATATATATATATATATATATATATATATTAATCCCAATTGCTTTATTTCAATGTAATATTTGTTTTAAATGTCTACTTACAATGAAAATAATTTTTATTATCGTCTGGTGTAATTAGATAACACCATTATAGACTAATATACATTATTTGATTACTGGACTTTTGCAAGCAACATTTTTTTGGATTTAAATATACAAAGCTCAACAAAGTCTATATTAAAATGATGGACATCGGTTTTAAAATACAAATGTCCAAGGCTTCGATTACACCCCATTCAAGGTGAGTACACTACTTAACCTTGTAGGACCTTGTATTGGGGTTACTGATTTGCACTATGGAATCTTGTCATATGTGTTTTCCCCATCTATGGAGTGACCCAAAGGTATCCAGATCTACGTTGCATTTTGCAACCACTGCAGGACCATGGTGAAAATTGTGTCTAATGCCGATCACCCGCCAGTAAATGGTGAGTGCATTTATTTTTCTTAAAAAATAAAACTTTTTCATTTGATGGTATTATATGATATTGCCATTCTATTTTTTTTTCATATCTCTGAATACATAGAGAACACCATCAAATAAATTTATAGGAAAGATCATAGAAAGTGCTGGAACCATCCTGTGTTTCCATAACTGTCTTTTGTGGAGCATTGTTGAAAGGCTCCTACAATTCCAAGTTGCACATCTGGACCTACCTTTGGATCTAACAGGGAAATTGGCACCAGTCTCACACATCCCTATGCTTTATATTTAAGCCAACATTTCAAGACCTGGATGGCCTTTTTATCAAGGCTTGTATATATATATATATATATATATATTTAAAAAATGACAGCCAGCTCTCACTATATATTTAATGATCAGGCTTTGCCTTTGGTGATACCTCCATGATGACGCACGACCACCATATCCATAACAGAAACAAATAAGTTCACTCACCAGGGCTTTCCTTCAAAAGTGTAAAATCACCTACTTTAAAAATCGCAACATTGGTGCTGTAAAAGAGTCGATGTTTCGACCGCACAAACGCAGTCTTTCTCAAGACACCACCAGTGCAGAAAGACAGGACACTCACTTGCTTTTCAAACTGGTCATCTTAACAAATGATTGCAATATTTTGCAAACAACATTCCCTGTATTCAAAGGAGTTGCAGGTTGAAAAGCAAGTGAGTGCCGAGTTTGTATTATATCTTTTATGTAGATGGTGTGGTCACATACTAAGGGCACCCCAGGTGTTTGAGTGCCATGGATTTAGCCTGTCATTTATTTAAATTGTGTGGTCACACTTGCTAGGGCACCCTGTTTTTCAATTTTAGACAAACTTTTTTTGTCTACATCCAGGTGCTTATTACTGATATCCCTGGGTGTGGTCCTGCCTCTTTAAGCCAGGACCCATATTAATGTTTAAAATGTATGCAAGCTTGAGCCCAAGATGGCAGACCAAGATCATTTATCTGAGAATCAGTGTAGGGACTGGCCAGATGGGAATGACCGTGAAGTGGTGATGAGCTTAACAAATTACTGCAATATTTTGGAACAACATTCCCTGTATTCAAAGGAGTTGCAGTTTGAAAAGCAATGAGTGCCGAGTTTGTATGATAATATATATATATATATATATATATATATATATATATATATATATATAGAGATATACACACACGCTTACATATATATGTATATATATATATATATATATATATATACACATATATATATGTGTGTGTGTAGTGTGAATGGACTCGGCGACTGGTTTTGACAAGGCTTCATTATTTGACTTCAATGTATAAATTAGTATTTTTTGCAATTTCTTAGTTTGTTATAAGTGTCTGCTCTGACCACAGTAAGTTGGTAATGGCTAATTACCACATTGAACACATGAATCAGTGAAGTGGTAGGTGAGCGACAATAGTGCCTATACACTGTATACAAAGAAAGGTGTATATAAAATTTGTATACAAAGTGTCTAGTGCATATGTGCAAAATATATGTAAAATAAATAGTAGGTAGTATTCAATACAATTTTATAATTAAAACTTAATTATTAAAAATAGTGACAGTGCAAATCCATTATAAAGTTAATTAAAAAAAACATTTTAATTTACATAAAAAGCAGAAATATAAACACAATAAATGCAATATAAATGGGCAAGATGGGACAGCATAAGTATGATGTAACGATGTTAAATAAAATAGTACTCCATAAAAGTAAAAATAAATAGATTAAAGAGGTAAATCATACAGTATGCTTATCTTGATAGGGTGTTCAAACCCAGGGCCTGATTCAGAGCTGGACGCTATTTGCGCTCACTCATTCAGAAAAAGGGGCCGGATATTTTAATAGAGTGCTCACTCTTTGCGGTCTGTTGACGCCTCTATGTCTGAGCGAGCGAACGAAATATGCACTCGCTATTTTGTAAAGACGCCCCCTGGCCATTCGCATCATATGTCATCGCTATTTATTAGATTAATCGAGTACATCGAAAGGCATCTGAACTGCTCGCAGTGCTTGTAGTTGGATTTTCCTACCGCAATCATGCAAACAGTTCAGGCTAAGAGACAACCAAGTGACGTGGCCGATGACGCTGCTTTGCTAATTATGCACACCCTTAAAATGCCCGTTTTGACCGTTTGGCACGCCTGCATTCGGATCTCCACTCCCCGTTTTCAAGCACCTTCCCATGTTACCACCCACAAACGCCTAATCCTGTCACTCAAATTAGCAGGCACTCACTATTTTGCGAACACACAATTTCCGACCGCACTGACTGGTTGGCGCATGCGCATTACGACCCATAAGCATGCGCAGATGTGCGAACATCGCTCGGAGCGAACGAGTGGCCACTTACGAGCGGCTCTGAATCAGGCCCCCAGTTCATAGAGGTAAGAATACTGCAAGTCCCAACGTGTTTCGTCAATAATCAAACTTCATCAAGGGGATGTGTCATTCATGTGAGGTATCCTGGTTTATTTACCCCAGTATTAGGGACAATTTAGCGCTCAAACCTGTTTGTGATGTCATTTCCTGTATTTTTAGTTTGGCTTATAATATTAGTATATATAAATGATAGCTATCTTTAATTTATAATTGTTAGCCTGAAAGGCATTATATGTAAATTATATAAAAAAATGGAGTGATCTGTAGCACCTCCATATTGTAAACAATCGGTTGTTTTACTTCTGCCAGTACAGGATACCCTGATGAAGTACTTTCAGAAGCAGCAATAAGGACTGCAGAAATGGATAGAGTGGAATTCCTAACATATAAGGATAAGAATGTTACTAAAAAAGACATGCCTCCCTTTATCACCACATACAACAGTCAGGAAAATCTTATCAAAAAAATATTAACTAAATACTGGCACATCTTACAGATGGATCCCATCTTAAAGGATATAATCCCTCCAAGACCCTCAATAGTATTCAGAAATGCAAGAAGTATAAAAGATACAATAGCCCCAAGTATGCTAAAAGATACCAATACTACCAATAAACATCAAACCTTACAATCTATTGGAAGTTACAAAAGGCGGGAGATGCAATGTATGCAAATTTCTCCACCTACAAGAAGAACCTTTACAAATTCAGACAACACAAAAGAATATAAAATGAAACAATATATTACTTGTAATTCAACATCAATAATCTATCTCTTGGAATGTACATGCAGTATGAAATATATTGGAAAAACAAAAGCGGACACTGAAACTATGCATACAAGATCACATAAGAAATATTAGAACTAATCACAGTTTCAAAGCACTTTTTATTATGTCACAATTCTAATCCAGAGGATCTTACATTCAAACCAATAGAACAAGTTACCCTAGGAGAAAGAGGAGGAGACTTGGCCAAGAAATTATCGAAAAGGGAAATGTTTTGGATATTTGAACTAAGAACATTGATGCCGCAGAGATTTAATTACAATTACAAGATTGCACCTTTCATCTGAAATTCTTGGAAGACTACAATACTGGAATATAGCATCTACATATATACCATGCATTAACTAGTCTTGGAATACTGGATGGGCCTGACTAGTATTCGGAAGGGAAAACTCTGGGGAATCCCAGGTTATGTAGTTAAACTACAGTGAACAATAAAGATATAAACATTAAGAACTTTATAACAAGAAATACAAGGGACACTGGAATTAAGAACATTACCAGGATTCAAGATCATTTGAAAGTTTCCACTAAGGATTAAATTGCCTGGAGGTGAAACAGTGTCTAACATGATATCTACATTCATACCATACGTAAAACACCCAATCTCGCCTGATCTTGGAAGTAAAGTTCGGATGGGCTTGGTTAGTACTTGGATGGGTGACCTCCTGGGAAGACCAGGTTCTGTAGACTAATAGTTGAGATACACTGAATATAACCCTTATGCGGAACATTGGTGAAAGATTAACTATTTCTATTTTGATCAGAGGACAAATATCTATTTCCAGTGGAACCCATCTTCCCTTTTCTCTCTCATTTTTACCATACAAAAAATAAGAGACTGAGACTGGACATTTAAAATTAAATAGACAAAAAAATAGACAAGACTATATTATGACCAACAAACTATATAATAATTTTGAAGAAATAATGAAGTTTCTTTTTTTATAGAAACAAAATGCCCATTAGATGATTTTGCTGAAGTACCAAGATGGCGACCATAACAGAAAACCGATGACTATCTAGATCATATGGGAGTACTAAGATGGCCACCGACATATACAAAGATGACGTAATCCATAACACGGAGTGAGAGATACTTCCGGTTCCAGGTTCATGGAGGAAGCAGCTCTGTGAGAGAGCTCCGTTTAACTCCCGGGTACATTCCTTTTTTCAAGGCTATTTCAGCCACCATAGCAGCACCTTCCTTCTCCTCCTGACTTGCGGATCCAGCAAGACATCGGCAGAGCTGTCTGGCCCGCCGGGAAATATAAGCAGACGCGGTTGTTAGCTGCAGGACTGTGGCCACGTGGGCAATGCCGGAACGGCAGCAAAGTAAGAGCCGCTGATACAGGCTCCCTCCTGTTACCTGGCAGTATTCTCTGCAGCAGCAGTTAGTTGCCGTGGAGCTGTGGCCGCGTGCGTGACGCCAGTCGGGGAAGACAGCAAGTCAGGACAAGATAAGTGCCGCCATTATAGGCCCTCCCCCCTTACCTGGAAGAGTCTTGCAAGCCGGTGTTATTAGCAACGGGGTGTAATTAAGTGTGGGGTGACAGACGGAAGTGGCAGCAGTGAAAGAGCCACTATTGCAGGCTTCCCTGCGAAATTTACCAGCTCCCACCGACTCCGGGACTTATTAATAGTTCGGTCTGGCAGACTGACTTGAAGGAGTGTCTGGCAGCTTTATTAATAGCCACGCTACAGCAGGACATGAGGGAGCCATTCAACACAGCAATAACAGGGACAAGCCCTTCACCTGGACAGCGGGTTGGCTGAACGCTGAACACAGTGGGAGGATTATTTAGTGTACTACCCCTAACTTATCCATTACTCTCACCCAGAAGAGGTCTGAGATCCCTGTTACCATACTTCTATATAGGTGTGCAGTCACTGGTCACGCTTTAACTACCGCCGCTGATTGACTCCTGACCGCAGTACTATTACAGTTGACGCATGCTGCCTATTTTCCACGGAGAAGATGACATTATGATCTCCCCCATTCTATAGCTCTTTGTTTGAGCTCCCCACAGAAATTAGGTGGGATTTCATCCTTATATAAGTCTCCATAAGCGTCTTATACTTATATTCTATTCATAACCACCAACACGAGCAGTGTGCAGAGCTGTTAACCTTAATGTATATATCAACACATCTCAATTGTGCTTGTATGAAGAAGTACCTGCAGTCCCAGGCCTCAGCTATCCCTAAACCTCCATGACAAGAAAAACGCCGTGTAAATAACGGCATGGCACCAGGTGATTAACCAGAGGTCACTCCACCAGCTCACAAAAAGGTTGCGGCTCATGTAGAAGATCAGGCTCCTGGTCCTGCAGACTCTATTACCTATAGGGATGTAGTAGAAGCAATCAAAACCACAATGATACCTCTTCTCTCTCAAGCTGTGTCTGACATCAAAGATCAAATTCAGCAATTATCAATAAGGGTCTCTGACAGAGAAAAAATTAGGGGCCACATTCCAGGATGTATTTGATATAAAAGGGCAAATACAAGTTCTACAGAAAGATAATTATTATCTTCGAAATAAGTTAGATGACATTGAGAATCGCTCTCGACGCAACAACATAAGATTAGTTGGTTTACCTGAATCGATAAAAGGCCCAGCACTTGCTCATTTCATTAGGAATACTCTCCCTTCTCTCCTAGAAATTTCGAAGGTCTGTATAGACTTAGTTATTGAATGAGTTCACAGAATAGGACCCAATCCTAGACCAGCTGACTCACGTCCAAGAGTTGTGTTGTTCAAATGTCTCAATTACTTGCACAAGGTCGCCTTCTGGACAGCCTCGCGAGCAAATAAATCCATCATATGGGAAGGGAAATGGCTATATATCTTCCAAGACTTCTCCGTCGAATTATCTAGAGCTCGCAAGGCATTTTCACTGTTATGCTCACAACTAGTCAAGAATAAGGGCAAATTTGCACTCATCTACCCTGCTAAATTAAGGCTCTTCGAAGGAGATTCTTACAAGGATTTCACGAATCCAGATGATGCGGCCGGCTACCTTAATGAAGAATCCCGAGCTTCAGCTGAAGATATTTCCGACCTCATCCCACCTTGATATCTTTGCTAGAAGCAATCTGATAAGATGTGTCATGGTGATTGTCTCTTTTTTATGCTTTACTTTCCTTCAGCTCCTCCTTTATCACAAATCTGGACTCTAGTATTCCTTGTTAAGTACTATACTTAAGTTTATATTGCTCTAGTAAGCTCCTTGTATGCTCATTATGGTCTCACATATATTTAGTGATTTCTCTATTTCTCTCTCTAAATATACGCAGCGTATATATATATATATATATATATATATATATATACTTTACATGATAAATATTTAGGTGCCTTTATTATTACTATCATTATCATAGTTTTATTGCCGTATTGATTATTGTTGCTATATGAAACTGTTACATGTGTTAGCTGGTATGTTGTGGAGCCCTCCTACCCGGCATTCTTTGTAGATAATGTTGCTTCATTTAGCAACGTTTAATATTTCAATGTTGATTTTCCTTAAAATATTCGGAAGTTCCAGAGACGGGAGGGTCCCCCCAGGCCTTATCTAAGAATGGGGTTTTGGGATACTCTGCTATCTCATCGATACTTCATAGATTGCTTTTTATAGATCTATGCATTTATATGTTTGGTGTCTTCCCTCCCAGCCCTTGTGTTCTAGCCCTCCCCCCCTTCTTCTCCCTGCAGCTAATTGGATCTTTGCCCGTAATTGCATGGGACAGTCATCTTAGTCGCTTTACTGAGGAAGATGATAGAGCTTAGAGTGGGCTCCTGGAACATTGGAGGTATCAATTCCCCTGCAAAATGTCGTAAGATACTTCTATATCTTTCTAAATTATGCATTGACATCGCCTTCCTACAAGAACCCATCTCACACCACAAGAAATGACAAAGTTGCAAATGCTAGGGTGGGCAATCCTTGCAGCTGCCCCTTTCAATTCAAAAGCCAGAGGGGTTGTGATTCTCTACAAAAAAACTTGGCAATTGGCTGTTTCCTCTACATACTCAGACCCAGAAGGTCGCTATACGATTGCTTCCATTTCCCTCTCTAATAATAAATTCACATTAAGTAATTTTTATGCTCCAAATCAATATTCTAGAGCCTTCATGCAAAAATTACTAGCCGCACTGACTCCTTATTCCCATACATCTTTAATCGTTTGTGGAGATTTTAATTTAGTCTCCTCCTCATTCCTTGATAAATCCTCCTCAAATGCCCGCTCAACGCCCCACCCTAAAATAGGAATACCCTTTCTCTCCAAACAGCTCTTGTTGGTAGACGCATGGAGAGCACTTCACCCTACAGAAAGGGAATTTTTCTGTTTATCAGCAGCCCATCAAACTTTACATATTAATCTCTTCCCCTCTGCTCCCTAGGGTTAGAATATCTGATATGGAACCTATAGCCCTGTCGGATCATGCTCTGGTATGGATCGTTCTGCATATACCTACCGATAATAGCCCGACCCACCAATGGAGATTCCCAACCCACCTTTCCAACTCTCTCACATTTTGTAATCATTTGAAGGTGGCTTGGGAGGACTACAAAATTCATAATGCCTCGTATGCCACTTCCGATCCTTCCCTTTTTTGGCAGGCTGCAAAAGCGGTATTGAGGGGATTTGTTATTTCATATGTTTCCTCCCTTCGTAAACAACAAGCAGAAAATTACATAAAATTACAAATAGAACTTTCAGCCTCTTTCCAAAAATATAAACAATGCCCTTCTCTTTCTAATAAACAGGAATACCTCACTGCAAAGACTCATTTTGAAGAGCACCTAAGTATTATGGGTGATAGGTTGTTATTTTCAGTTAATTACCGTTTCCATAAATTTGGTAACAAAACGGGTCGTCTCTTATCCAATATTTTAAACAGTAATAGATCCCCTATGGTAGTACATCCTCTCAGAAAATTGAATGATTCACTTACAACGTCCAACTCCCAGATAGCGGATATAATGCATTCATTTTATGAATCTTTATACTCCTCCCCACTACCTGAATAAGCCTCCTCAGACTCAACCCCACCTTCAGATTTGGTTAACTGGAGTTCACACCCTTACCCACAAATTCCTTCAGACTTAATTTTTTCATTAATGAAGGCGCCAGGACCAGATGGTCTCAGTGGGGATTTTTATAGTCTATTAGGTCCAAGAATATCTGACGCCCTGACTTCTTTTTTTAACCATATAGTGACACAAAACTCTATTACGGCCCATTTCAATTCCGCTACAATCAAAGTCTTGCCAAAATCAGGAAGAGATTTAACATCCCCGGGCCCTTATAGACTGATATCCTTGCTGAATCAGGATTATAAAATCCTAACAAAAATTTTAGCTGATCGTGTCAAATTACTTCTTCCGCATATAATACACCCAGATCAGACTGGTTTCATCCAAGGTCGTCATTCAGTCGTTAATGTTAGAAGAGTAATCTCAGCCTTCACACATTATCTCAATCAAAAACGCAAACTCCTGGTGCTATTATTTCTTGAGACGCCGAAAAGGCTTTCGACCTTATCTCATGGCCTCATTTATTTCACTCCCTTGCTAAATTTGGTTTCCCAGATTGCTTTATCCATTGTCTTAATCTTTTATATAACAATTCACAATCTCTAATCTCATGCAATAGATTCTTATCCCCCCCTTTTGATATTCTTAGAGGAACCAGAAAGGGTTGCCCCCTGTCCCCCTTACTATTTGCCATTGCCATTGAGCCTTTGGCAATTGCCCTGTGATTATCTCCCCTGTTTCATGGTATAGAGATTGGATCTGTGACCCTTAAGCTGTTCCTCTTTGCTGACGACATGATCCTCTTCATATCAAAACCGGATATATCAATCCCAGCTGTTTTAAATATCATGTCGTCTTTTGGCTCATTTTCTGGATATAAAATTAACCTAGACAAATTGGAGGTCATGTATTTGCCAATTTCTTCTTCCCTCAATGTCAGAGATTCTATTTTGTCTACATTTAAACCTCCCACCAACGAAATTAAATATCTAGGAATTTGTATCCCTTCTGATATCTCGCAACTGTCTAAAGTCAATTTCCAACCATTAATAAATAAGATAAACACCTTATTAGTTTCCTGGAGACTCCTGCCTTTGTCCTTACTGGGTCGTGCAGCAGTTCTCAAAAGTGTGGCGTTTCCTAAAATATTCTATATTATGCAAATGATGCCAGTTGCACTCTCTACATCTGATATTAAACACCTTCACTCTCTTATGTCCCATTTTTTATGGCAAAATAAAAGGCCCAAAGTGGCTACCAAAAAATTAATGACCCAGCGTGATAGCCGAGGCATGGGTATACCTGATCTCACCTCTTACTCCTTAGCAATCTTCTTTCGGTGCATTCTGGATTGGCTAATGGAAACCTCTCATTACTCGGAATATCAGTTAGATTCTGCTTTGTTTGCCCCTTACTCCCCAGGAGCTTTGTTACACACTAAAACATCTGATATCCCATCTCATCTCTTTTCAAATATATGTTTTCTAGATACTTCCCTTTCTTGGCTTAAGATAAATAAAAAAATGGGACGAAACCATCGTGTAACACCTTTCATTCCAATATGGGGGAACCCAGTGTTTCCCCCTTCCCTATCCAACACACAATTTTCATTGTGGAGAGAAAATGGACTACGGATCACTGCGGCTGTATTTGATCCTGGAGGCTCTTTAATGCAGTTTTTGACCTTACAAAATAATGTCGAAGACTAATTTACATAATTCCATATTTACATAATGTATAATGAAGCAGTACATGAGATATAATAGGGCATTGGTACTTCCATTTTGTTTCTCTCTCCAAACTCAGATTTCATTGGAAACTAGTGTATGTCTTTAAGGCCGCTCCCTAGGGAAACTGTTTATCTAACAAAGTGAACAAAATCATGCCCATATATGTTTGCTTGTGCTGAGGAAACTATTTTGACTAAATATGGGATGCAGTACTCCATGAGTATCACTCAAAAGGAATTCAGTTTCGAGTCTGATTCCTAAGGAAGAGTTAACAAAAATAAGCTTTGTCTATTATCTGATAATGGTAGTGGGCGTATAAGGGGCATATAATCTGAATATTGTAATAATGTATAAGTACTGTGTGACAAGAATATGTCCCAGTTAAAAGAGCTTGATCTAATTATTATGATCTAATAAAATGACAAATTCTTAAGTATACTGGTTTGGAGAATATTACTTATTATGGAACAACACCTGTTAAAGGTAATTTTAGACAGTTGGAGGCACTTGCTGTTCCTTTACGACATCCATCATCTACCTGTGCATCTGTCAGGTTTCCTAACTACCTCAACAATGGGAGAGGAGAGGCTGTACCTGCTGTCTGGCCAGCAGCTGGGACATCCAATCTCCAAAATCTTCGTGAGTATCAGAATTAATTATATATATACATTATGTGTATATATATATATATATATGTATGGTTCTGCACTCCGGAGTGTTATGTAATGAGAGGAAATGGTGTACCACATGATGAAGGTGGTTTAGCTAAAGTTGAACTCAGAGATGATTTTATATTCTGTGTTGTTGCATTTAAGTAATATAGAGATAACTGTATTAAGATGCTTTAATAATTTATACTGTGATCTGATCACTCACAGTTCTTGGTTTATTTAATATTTGTGTACTGAAGAATGTATGAATTATGAGTGTATGAAATGTGGAGATGTACCTGTTTTTCGACAGACAGACGTGTCGCAAGAGGTAATACAAATGTGTTTGTATTTGCTTGGAGAAAAACAGGTGATCATAGAAAGCTTGTTGACTATGTGCATTTCTATGGTGAGTGCTAAAATGACAAGAGATGATAAAATGTGTATTCCTGTGGATGGAAATAAAAAAAAAGTGCAGCGTAAAGTGTTAATTTGTAATGTTTACATAATTAGTATAAGTAATTCTAAATTAAATGCAGAGATCAGTCCGCGCGCTTGCGTAAAGTTTTTCATGTTAAAACTTTACAAATTTTTGAAACAAATGTATGTTGTTGGGAACACAATGGCAGGCTGCAGCTGCTATTGCTATTTCTATAGTTGTGTCAGTAATGTTTAAAAATATTCTTTAAAAAAATCGTTAAAATAGTGTTTAGTATCTGGGAAACAAAACGCTCTCATTGAATCTGAAGAAAAGTACAGGCAGAGTTTACGTTATTGTTTGCCAAGAAAGTTCATATAAGTTCAGAATGTCCCAGACAAAAGACAGAGTTTACAAAAGCAAGAGAACTATAAAGGCTTATATATTTATTACATTATCATTGTTACATAAACCAATGGAGAAAGTTTGGAAACAGCTAATTTTTACAGAAATGTGATTTTGGAGATAAATAGTGTTAATGTTATTAATGACCATAAGCCAAATGTTTAATGCTATGTTATACCAGACTAAATAAGAATAAGACAGTTGCTGCTAATCATAATGGATTCCACATGATTACATGCTTAAGGGACTTTTTAAGGCTAGGTTGAATGATGCATAATAGGGCAGCATTTTAATATCTAGAGTGGGAAGAACTATACTTTAACATAATTGCCAACTTAACAAGGAGAGGACAGACACAGATCTTGTGCAGAACAGAGATGGTGGGTTGGAAGATATTTTGATATAAGTGAAGAGATGTATGTTGGTTTGGTTAATAGCTTTATGCGTGAGTGTAAGTATTTTAAATTGAATACGGTAGAATACCGGCAGCCAATAGAGAGTCAGACAGAGTAGAATAGCAGACACTGGATGTTTGTTGAGAACAATCAACCTTACAGCTATATTCAAAATGCCATATAGTGGGGAAAACCAATAATGAGACTATTACAATTGTCTATGAGGAAATAATGACTCCATGTGCTAGATTTGTTGCATTGTCTTGTGTAAGATATGGTCGAATTTTGGCTATGTTTTTAAGATGTATGTAACAGGATTTAGAGACAGTTGAATGTGAGAAACATTAGACAGTTTATAGTCAAGGATGACACCAAGGCAGCGAGCTTGTGAAGTGTGGTTGTTTGTCGAGTTGTCAAGTTGTCAATAGTTATAGAGATATCAATATGGTGACTATTATTGGCTGGTAGATATATAATTAATTCTGCTGTGGATACATTAATTTTGAGGTGGAAAGATGACATTCCAAGATATAATGGTGGAGAGATATACAGTGACACAGATAAGCGCAGTTAGTGACAAATCTGGGGAGAATAGGAAAATTTGAGTATTGTCTGCATGCAGATGATATTGAAAATCAAAGGAGCAGATTAGTTAGGAAAGAATGGAGGTAAAATCAGGAAAAGTGCACAGTATAAGAATGATTATATAAGTTGGATGTCAATCAAGAAGGGATGTCTCTTGAAAACCTAGGAATTATGTTGTTTGCATAGGAAGAGAATGCTGTTTCTGTGAAGTATCAGGAATGAGATGAGAAGAGTGTAGATACTTCATCTATAGTAGAAGGGACTAATAAACATGTTCCTATATACTTACTATGTTCAGAGCAGGATTGTAAACTTTTGTAATGACAAACTGTTTAACTTGTACTTTCAATGTTTTCAGAGTGAGAAACTGTCTGTCTGTGTACCTAGTGTGTCAGTGTGAGTTTAACTCTCTCTCTATACCCCACCCAGATGGAGAAGCTGCATGGAGGAGAAGAAAAAAAAATAAAAAAAAATACAGTTTTGTTTCAGACAGATACTTTAACTATCTCAGAGCATGAAACTGTGTCTGTATTCTTACATCATAGGTTTCTTTTGTACCTCAGCTAGGGTACTAATAAAAGAACGTTATGAAACATACTTTTTAGTATATACACAGTATCTACATAATGTTTTAATAAAGCAAAAGGATATATTCTGAAAAAGTTTACAAACAGTTTACAATATTTTCAAAATAATCTGAAATTTTTTATGTTCTTACAGATGACGCAGTCCTTATCCAACAGTGATCTATGGTTATATTCAAAGTTATTTTAAACTTCATTAAGAACTGCTAACAAACAATTGTTTCTTTTGCAGAAGCAAGTTGAAAGTTTAATGGGACAAAATCCAATTGTATAGTGATAATTTTAAATATACAGGACGTTGTTTTCCACCATCTTGAAGACATTTATATCCTTAAAGGGTGGCATTAATTGTAAAGTGTTGAATTGCATCTATTGGTTTTACATACTGTTATTCAGATATTTAAAAATGCTCAACTTACACATGTTCCTACAGTCAGATTTACTCAATGGGAGATAGTATGTTAGACTCATATCAATCTTACATTTGTCATAATTTCAACTGTGCTACATTGATCTTCTTTACCCTCAACAGGGGGGAATATGGTTGATTATGGTTAATAGTGAGGAAAAAGGAAGACAATGAACATGTTTGCAATAATGAAATATAAAAATATTTTTCAGTAATGGGAAGTTTCATTAGATAATCCTGACTTAGTTCTCTTTACTGATGATAACTGTTACAGACAGATACATAATGTTTTTTTTGGTTATAGGGAATGCATTAAAGCAACTACCACATTCAACGTAGTTAGCTGAATGTAATGTACAGTATTGATTATAGCATTTGGAAGCATAGGGGTTACAGCATAGCTTCTGGGAACTACACTTTTACATGTACAAACAGTTAAGGAACTGAAAGAAGCAATATGTTTACTGAAAATAAGTCGCAGTAATTAAGTGTTGGGTACAAACTCGTGGGTAACATATTAGCTGACAGGGTAGTATGAAAGGTAATTTTAAGTACATATGATGAACCAGTTATAGAAACTCAGTTGATGGTGTTTAAGGATATCACATTTGATCAACTAAGACAATATCAGGAAAATACTTCTCACAATGAGGTCAATGTCTGGAAATTAGAGCATTGTTACAAGAGAAGATGATAATGGGTATTTGAGTAGAATTGAAATTATTACAAGCCATATAGAGGTTGTTCATGGGTTAGTACATTTAAGAGCAGATAATATGAATCACATTGTCCAATCTTACTGGTATGCTCGAGCCAGAGATAAAGTGAAAATGTGAATGTTTATGTAATTCAGATGATAAATAATGAAGAGAAAATGATACCTACTAAAACATTTTCAAAGTACTATTGATAATTGATTTTATTCAGTTACCAATGAAGAAAAAAAATGATTAAAAGTATGTCAATGAGAAGGATTTGAAGTATGTCGATTAGAAAGGAGTGGGGCATGTCGATTAAGAGGATTAAAGTATGTTATTATTAAGGTTTCAGGATGTTGTAAAATATAGTGTTAGCATGTTCTTGGAGTTTTCAGAATTTATAGCTCCATAATGCTAAGAGAAGAGATTTTGGAGGAATTTGTATGTAAGGTATAGTTTGCTTACTGTAAGTGTTATTGAAAGATACAGGGGAAGTTTTTCAAATAAGTGAAATGATGGGAATAAAATGAAAGTTACACACAATGGTGTTATAAAAAACAAATGAGTTAAACTTACAAAAGAGACAGGAATGGCATTGTTTGAAGGCCTACATTTGGTGCCTCATAGTAATAGCATCACACCTGAGCCTTATCTCAATCTCTCCTTATTATTATTTGTTTTTTAACTACAATCAAGATGTGTTATTAAACCAAAGACTGATTTGAGATTACAACATGATTTGACTGTTCAATATTTTATACAATTGTCTAAGCAGCTACAACAAGAAGACTTTTGGGGAAGCTCAACAGGATATTCAACTAACATCAGCATTTGATGCAGAAGATGAAATACAGTCTAGAGACTATGATGGTATGATGAGAAGTTTGTTACATTCTGGTTCCCTTACAGATCAATGGAATGGTCCTTGGCATGGCAAAGTGATGCTGACAACAGATACAGCTATAAAGGTTGCTGAGAAGGACATCTGGATTCATGGCTCACATTAAAAAAGGTCAGAGAGAGATCCGATCTTTAAAGGGGACGTATTCTCAGACTCAAGTGCTGATATAAAGACTGAGCTATAAAGACTGTGATATAAGACTATGAGAACTCTTCAATCAAGATGGAGATTATTGCTCACAATAGACTATGATATAGACTGATGACAACGGAAGCATAAGTTTTCTTAGCTGCGTGATGGAAACAATCGTGTTCAAACCTTAAATTCCTTGCTATAATGAACAATGTAAGGAAGATTTTAAAAGGACTAAATGCTTATTATGTACAATGTAGTTTTACAATGAGGCATTTGATTATACACCGCTAGGGATTAGTTCCAATATTGAGTGTTCCAAATAGTGATACAGATCATATAGTTCAGATATGTTAGTAATGCTAATTACTACCATATTTGGGTTTGATGTTATTTTCTTGTTACCAGATAATCTTTATTACCAATGAGGAAAGTATGCTTACAAATTATTGCCAATTAATTCAAAAGATATTTCCTTTTTAGGCAAACTGATACTACAATTTTATGTTATAACTCATAATAATTTGTGATAAGTTCTTTTGCAGGATGCCAGACGTTTTACAAGAGATATTGATCCAGTGAATAAAAATAAATTTCTCTGATTGATACTTCAGTGAGACATCATGTTGGAAACAACTTTGTTAACATCCTTACGTATGATAATTGGGGATATTTGAATAATCAACATGAAATTATTGAACTGGACAAATTTATTGACAATGATACTGGACTTTATATGATAAGACATTCATATATGTTGGACATTTATTAAAAATATTCTGGAATGAACTATTACTACAACATGGACATAATTGATTGCTTAATTATACATACTGGAGGATATTATCGAACTTTTATACAAATCTTGAAATTCAATGTTGAAGTTATTTGATCAATAATACTATAGATGAAGAAACCATTATTATCAATTACATAAATGAGACTTATACTATAAAAGAAGAATTTCTATGTATACATTGTGATAAAGACTCTAAAGTGATTTATGATGATCATGATTAGATACTAATTGTTGATTTTCAGGTTTACAAATGTTTTTTAACAAATTTTATGTACAGACAAAGTTTATTCTTGAAATCTTAATCCTGATTTTCTTTGAAATTGGCCTATCCTGTATTCAGATGGCTACTTTAAAAATGAAAACATACAAGAGATGGAGATGAGATATAACACATGTAATTAATGTGCTTATCTAAGGGTGGAACTGTCGAAGACTAATTTACATAATTCCATATTTACATATGCTTTATGCTGTATAATGAAGCAGTACATGAGATATAATAGGGCATTGGTACTTCCATTTTGTTTCTCTCTCCAAACTCAGATTTAAATGGAAACTAGTGTATGTCTTTAAGGCCGCTCCCTAGGGAAACTGTTTATCTAACAAAGTGAACAAAATCATGCCCATATATGTTTGCTTGTGCTGAGGAAACTATTTTGACTAAATATGGGATGCAGTACTCCATGAGTATCACTCAAAAGGAATTCAGTTTCGAGTCTGATTCCTAAGGAGGAGTTAACAAAAATAAGCTTTGTCTATTATCTGATAATGATAGTGGGCGTATAAGGGGCATATAATCTGAATATTGTAATAATGTATAAGTACTGTGTGACAATGTCAATCATTGTTATTCCTGCATTATAACCCTGGGAGAATATGTCCCAGTTAAAAGGGCTTGATCTAATTATTTAATTAATTAATAAAATGACAAATTCTTAAGTATACTGGTTTGGTGAATATTACTTATTATGTAACAACACCTGTTAAAGGTAATTTTAGACAATAATTACCAACTGCCCAATCACCAGTTTTACATGTTTTTACAATTGCATCACTATATAACTTCATTACCCTTGGCAATGCCCTCATCATCTCAATCTGATCCATTTATCCCTCTTTTCAACTTTCTTTCACATAATCCTTACCATTTAAAACTGATATATTCTTGGAAGCAAGATATACATACTCTTGATTCAGCTGAATCAATATTTCTGATATATAGCTCTTCTCTTAAAATATTACAATCTTCTTATTTACAAGAGGTACATATCCGCACTACTTATCGAATGTATATTGCTCCGGCTCAGCATAGACATATGATCGCTTCAGAATCAGGTTGTTGCCCCAAATGTCATGTTTCCACAGCCAAATTTATACATTGCTTTTGGGAGTGTGGCAAAATTACAAAATTTTGGTATAAGTTAATATCATATCTAAATAAAATATTTTCCCTTTATCTAGTTCCAGACAAGTTGGCTTGTCTTTTGGCTAACTTTTCTGGCTGGGATCTGGGGGGATGGAGGAAGCAGCTAATTCCTTTACTTACACTTTTTGTAACTGTCGCCAAAAAGATCATTTTAACTATTTGAATCAACAACTTGGTATTTATTGAGGAACTTGAATTGAGCTGATCAGTCATCTAATCTCCCAGCGTATTTCCATTCCCTTCCAGTATTCTCCATTTTTAGGGTGTTTACCACAATGCTGATTTTGACTCAAATTGTTGAGGTTGTTAAGATACTCCAGTGTTCCAGACCCGATAATCGGTTAGTATTTTAATTACTGTGATCCTCAGCCCCATATAATAGGTCCTAGTCCTTGCATCCAATATATATTTCCAATCCTCTCCAACTCTCCTCCTGTGTTTGCCTAATGTATCACACCTTCCCTTGTCCTGTTAAGTCTGAGTCTGTCTTAGTCTGTCTCTGTTCCATATGTCTTTCATTACTTAATTATTTTTATTGTATTTTTATTTTTGTTTCTTTTCTCCATTACCATAGGATTCATTTACTCATCAGGTTTTAAGATATCAGACCTTTGTTATCCTCTGATATACCTTATAAGCAGTTGATAGATATATTATGTTCTTATTGAACAGTTGTCACTGTGTCCTTGTTCTTATAGTAAACGGATTTAAGGCTACATTATATCTAATATTTAATACAAGATCTATTTGTATTCTCGGCTATGTAATTTGCCTCTATAAACGTTCATTATACCAATGTTTGTTTTATGGAACAAGATTTCTGTCTATTGTATATTTTGATAAACTTAATAAAATGTATTGGAAAAAAAAAAACACGGAGTGAGAATGGGGAAGTACAAAGATGGCATCCGAGATGGGAAAAGCAAGATAGCGATCGCTGTGGAAGTCGGGGCGGCAACAAGGATCGAGGATCCCGGGTGGAAGTGATGTGGAGGCAACCGGAAGTGGCGGGGGAACATCACACGGACAACACCAGGATGCACAACAATAGAGCAGATGTATTACAAAGCATGACATCCATATAGGAATGACCAACAGACCGGATATTAAGGACTGAAGGGGATGGAAATACGCCATGTACTGGCAGAAGTGAACACCCGATTGTTTATAATATGGAGGTGCTACAGATCACCCCATTTTTTAATAGAATTTACATATAATGCCTTTCAGTCTAACAATTATAAATTAAAGATAGCTATCATTTACATATACTAATATTATAAGCCAAACTAAAAATACAGGAAGTGACATCACAAACAGGTTTGATTGCCAAATTGTCCCTAATAGTGGGGTATATAAACCAGGATACCTCACATGAATGACACATCCCCTTGATGAAGTTGAGGAAGTCTGATTATTGACTAAATGCATTGGGACTTGCAGTATTCTTACCTCTATGAACTGGGTTTGAACACCCTATCAAGATAAGCATATGATTTACCTCTTTAATCTATTTATTTTTACTTTTATGGAGTACTAACTTTTTTAATATCGTTACATCATACTTATGCTGTCCTACCTTGCTCATTTTTATTGCATTTATTGTATTTATATGTCTGTTTTTTATGTCAATTAAAATGTTTTTTATTTATTAACTTTATAACTAATTTGCACTGTCACTATTTTTAATAATTAAGTTTTAATGATAAAATTGTATTGAATACTACCTACTATTTCTTTTACATCTATTTCGCACATATGCACTAGACACTTTGCATACAAATTTTATATACACTTTTTTGTATACAGTGTATAGGCACTATTGTCGCTCGCCTACCATCTTCACTGATTCATATATATATATATATATATATATATATATATATACTGTATATATACATAGATAAATAGATAGATAATACTCTGTGTCCCTGCTGAAAGTTATAAACTTATAAACAGACATGTTTGAACAGCCTGCAGGTGTGAAATATTGTTTTCTGTTTTTTTTTAATCTGTGAGTGCCACCTATGCTGTAGAATGCTTTGTATATGATTGTGTTTAGAGGGCACCTCATCCAGATGCTTTTTCCCTCTTGTGTGAGTGCTAGACTTTGGAATATAAATAAATAAAATTAAAAATATGTATACATTAAAAATAACTATTAGAAAGCCAATTCTATGAAATTTTTATTTAATGAGTAGGTTCAATACACAAACATTATGTAAAATATTATAACAATGTATTTTTGGAAAAGACTGTTAGGAAGATATAAATAATATTGTGTACAGCACCTCACAGATAGTTAAAAGACAGAAAATAGACCTAAGCATGTACAATGCTTCAGTCATTAATGAAGCAGCTTATCCATATTGTAAATCAGCAGAACTTCCAATCCATTATTGCAAAACATTGAATTTATACATGAAAGAGCAACTAGAAGACAGACACACACTCAGCTCATGTTTGGCACCTAGACATCTGAGTGATAATAAAAAACACAGAAATTGAATAAATATCTATCATCTAAATTACAAGGGTATTAGCACTGAGGTTTAAATAATTTCCTAAATGAACATTATGTTGACTTATAGTTATTAAGACAACACAACACATTTCCTATGTTAAGGAACAGAAAATAAAAGTCTAATTTTGATTACTTGTGACACTTAATGATATAATTAGAACCACTTGTGTCCTTAAAACGTGCTTGATGGAGCACAGGATAAATATCATTAATAAATTAACTACACACAGCAGGGCTCATGGCAAGTTGGGCATATACCTATTTGTTCTATATAAAATAATCATATTTGTACTGGGATTCCCCCCCCCAAAAATCATATCTGACACTTGTGCCCAATTATGTTTGGAAAGGAGGAATGGGTGATGCAAACACAGGCCAAGCATAGTGCAATAATGGTGTGTTGTCATAATCACCAAATTAGACAGACTCAAACAAATACAAATATGACCACAAATTTATATAACACATGCAAGCAATGCATTAGCTTGAAGTGTGAATTGCAATCAGAAAACCATTTTTGGCTAGCTAGTGTAGGTGTCTGACATCATCATCAATGTGTATTTGCACCAGTCAACAGGCACCCACATTGATAAAGCTACTAACGAACATATGTTATTTTCTGTACAAGTCTGCATTTAATTAGAGTTATGCAAACTTGTCCTTACTCATTTCAGCCTAAACTTAAGGAAATATTTACTAAATTCCTGGTTTTTAGTGGAAATGTTGCACACAGGAACCAAACAGATTCTACTTAACAATTATCTAGCACCTTTTTGAAGATAATATCTAGAATCTGATTGGTTGCTAAGGGCAAAATCTCCACTTCTATAATCTCGCACTTTTGTAAATATACCTAAAAGTAAAAAGACTGCCTCTTCAATACAATCTCTCAAGGCAAAAGATAACATAAGGGGCATATTCATTTGGGTGTGAGAATAGCAAAAAAAACGCAACTGCAAGGTTTTTCCTGCAGGTGCGGCTTTTTTGCTATTCAAATAGGTACTTTTTTTTTCTATGCGCCAGAAGATTTTAATTCTCGCACTTCTTGAGCAAGTGTAATTTTTCCTAAAATCGATAATTTTAGGAAAAATCAATGTAGCTTGCTCTGGCACCCTGGCAGAACCCCCCTGTAAACTAATTAAGCAATTGGAAGTTTCCAATTAGCTTAATTAGTCAGGAAATACTCACCTTCTAAAGTGCTGTCTTCTTCATCCAGCATCGGGTCCCGGACTACTGCAGCAGCGGTGAGTATGTCAATGTGTTTGGGTGAGTATGAGTGAGTGTGTGTGTGCATGAGTGTGTGTGTGTGTGACCCCAGGTGTATGTGTATCCCCTCCAGTGTCAGTGTGGCCCCCGGGCAGGACAGTGAAGAAACCTTTTTTTTTTTTTTACGCGGCGCAGGGTTTTCAGAGCTGAAAACCTTGCGACTGCTTTTTAAAAATTGGTACCATGGGTATCGGGAGCGCACATACCCACGGTAGTCCAAAATTGGGCACAAGGTTTTTTACCTCGCTAAACCTCGCACCCAATTGAATATGTCTGCATGTGTCGGATTAATGCATATCTGTATACTCTCATTTGTATATGTTTTTTTGTGTTCATGCAAAATACAAAAGTGCAGATTTTATGAAACAGAATAGGCTCAATTTAGCAACAGTCCCTAACTGTTGATATCCTACAGACTCCATATTTTAGCACTTACATAAATAAATGGGATATCTTTAGGGATTAAAATAACATACATCAAGAATAAAATGTAACTTTAAATTAATTTTTATTTGGAATTTGAAAATAATAATATGGTGAATGAAATCGAAAGTTATAAGTTTAATGGAATCTGTTTTTTCCCCCATTTATGTACTTTTAATACTATCAATCTTGATAGCGTAAATTATAGTTAAGTATAGTTGGTTTTTGAAATGTGGGAGATGATATTTAAATTATATGTCATATGGTTTACAATGCACTTTAATAAGTTCTAATATTAAACTCAATGCTTAGTCACCTATTGTAATACTTTACTGATAATTGTGACTCAATGTTATTCCTTTCCTTATTCTTTTTATGACTAATTTTATGACAGCCAAGAAGATACTGTACATTGATGAATAATCTTCAGTTTTGAAAATTACTTATTTTTTAGAATTATTAAAAGTTTTTATTTTACATTACTGTATACTGAGATCTCTCAATTACTTTGATTTCTAGAAGAACCAAGATTTAAAATATATGCCTTTTCTTTTTATATATCTGAACAATTGATGCTGAGTAAACCTTGTGAAAATTTGTGAAAATATTGTTTTACTATCCTTGACTGCTTCATCAAAAATACATAATTGGTCATGGTTCCTATCCTAATAATGTTGGACAGGACAGTATGTAACAAACATGTTTTATATGTAACCCACTCACTAACAGATATACAGATAGTGGTTATGATATTAGGTTATAGGGAGAGTTGCCTATATGTATAATGTAAGGATACTGTATATTGTGTACCTCTAATCTAGACTATATATATATATATATATATATATAATATATATATATATTGCAGCAGAAGCCAATCCTGGGAAGGACATGGGCAGCACTCCGGAACTTAGAGAAAATTTTTATATAAGATCCACCAACGTTTCAAAACTCACAAGGCTCTTTTGTCAAGGTGTGTTAAGTGTTGCTTATTTACCTGGTAAAATATAATGGTGTAAAGTAAAGGGAGATTGGGAAGCTGGTGTGTGTGAAGATGGACCATGACTGTGAAGAGAGGATCCAATTTCTGGGACACTGCCTGATGCTGTCCATGTCAAATGAGCTTGCAGAAGGAGATCTGCACATGTGCTGTACAGATCCTGTGCATATTCAGAGCTTCAAACATCGGAGTTCTACACAAAACATCGGGTTTGCATGCAACTTGGAATTTGCCCCATAGATCTATTAAACATAAAGTAATTTCTCATCAAAGTCTATTCTAATAAAATCAGAGGAAATCAATTCTAATAGTCAAAATAAGGCAGCCAGTCATTCTCCTGTCAATGATAACCCAACACCAATTTTGCTGCTCAATGCTCATGAGTAAAGTGCGCAGTGAGCACTGAAACAGCCATTGGGTGGTCAGTGACTGGAGGATTACTGGCTGATTTATTATCATGATGCTTTTACTATATTTACTCCAATTGTAACATGTGCTGTCTTCTAGCAATATTGTCAAGCATCTTTTTTATACAAATCTTGAAATTCAATGTTGAAGTTATTTGATCAATAATACTATAGATGAAGAAACCATTATTATCAATTACATAAATGAGACTTATACTATAAAAGAAGAATTTCTATGTATACATTGTGATAAAGACTCTAAAGTGATTTATGATGATCATGATTAGATACTAATTGTTGATTTTCAGGTTTACAAATGTTTTTTAACAAATTTTATGTACAGACAAAGTTTATTCTTGAAATCTTAATCCTGATTTTCTTTGAAATTGGCCTATCCTGTATTCAGATGGCTACTTTAAAAATGAAAACATACAAGAGATGGAGATGAGATATAACACATGTAATTAATGTGCTTATCTAAGGGTGGAACTGTCGAAGACTAATTTACATAATTCCATATTTACATATGCTTTATGCTGTATAATGAAGCAGTACATGAGATATAATAGGGCATTGGTACTTCCATTTTGTTTCTCTCTCCAAACTCAGATTTAAATGGAAACTAGTGTATGTCTTTAAGGCCGCTCCCTAGGGAAACTGTTTATCTAACAAAGTGAACAAAATCATGCCCATATATGTTTGCTTGTGCTGAGGAAACTATTTTGACTAAATATGGGATGCAGTACTCCATGAGTATCACTCAAAAGGAATTCAGTTTCGAGTCTGATTCCTAAGGAGGAGTTAACAAAAATAAGCTTTGTCTATTATCTGATAATGATAGTGGGCGTATAAGGGGCATATAATCTGAATATTGTAATAATGTATAAGTACTGTGTGACAATGTCAATCATTGTTATTCCTGCATTATAACCCTGGGAGAATATGTCCCAGTTAAAAGGGCTTGATCTAATTATTTAATTAATTAATAAAATGACAAATTCTTAAGTATACTGGTTTGGTGAATATTACTTATTATGTAACAACACCTGTTAAAGGTAATTTTAGACAATAATTACCAACTGCCCAATCACCAGTTTTACATGTTTTTACAATTGCGTCACTATATAACTTCATTACCCTTGGCAATGCCCTCATCATCTCAATCTGATCCATTTATCCCTCTTTTCAACTTTCTTTCACATAATCCTTACCATTTAAAACTGATATATTCTTGGAAGCAAGATATACATACTCTTGATTCAGCTGAATCAATATTTCTGATATATAGCTCTTCTCTTAAAATATTACAATCTTCTTATTTACAAGAGGTACATATCCGCACTACTTATCGAATGTATATTGCTCCGGCTCAGCATAGACATATGATCGCTTCAGAATCAGGTTGTTGCCCCAAATGTCATGTTTCCACAGCCAAATTTATACATTGCTTTTGGGAGTGTGGCAAAATTACAAAATTTTGGTATAAGTTAATATCATATCTAAATAAAATATTTTCCCTTTATCTAGTTCCAGACAAGTTGGCTTGTCTTTTGGCTAACTTTTCTGGCTGGGATCTGGGGGGATGGAGGAAGCAGCTAATTCCTTTACTTACACTTTTTGTAACTGTCGCCAAAAAGATCATTTTAACTATTTGAATCAACAACTTGGTATTTATTGAGGAACTTGAATTGAGCTGATCAGTCATCTAATCTCCGAGCGTATTTCCATTCCCTTCCAGTATTCTCCATTTTAGGGTGTTTACCACAATGCTGATTTTGACTCAAATTGTTGAGGTTGTTAAGATACTCCAGTGTTCCAGACCCGATAATCGGTTAGTATTTTAATTACTGTGATCCTCAGTCCCATATAATAGGTCCTAGTCCTTGCATCCAATATATATTTCCAATCCTCTCCAACTCTCCTCCTGTGTTTGCCTAATGTATCACACCTTCCCTTGTCCTGTTAAGTCTGAGTCTGTCTTAGTCTGTCTCTGTTCCATATGTCTTTCATTACTTAATTATTTTTATTGTATTTTTATTTTTGTTTCTTTTCTCCATTACCATAGGATTCATTTACTCATCAGGTTTTAAGATATCAGACCTTTGTTATCCTCTGATATACCTTATAAGCAGTTGATAGATATATTATGTTCTTATTGAACAGTTGTCACTGTGTCCTTGTTCTTATAGTAAACGGATTTAAGGCTACATTATATCTAATATTTAATACAAGATCTATTTGTATTCTCGGCTATGTAATTTGCCTCTATAAACGTTCATTATACCAATGTTTGTTTTATGGAACAAGATTTCTGTCTATTGTATATTTTGATAAACTTAATAAAATGTATTGGAAAAAAAAAAACACGGAGTGAGAATGGGGAAGTACAAAGATGGCATCCGAGATGGGAAAAGCAAGATAGCGATCGCTGTGGAAGTCGGGGCGGCAACAAGGATCGAGGATCCCGGGTGGAAGTGATGTGGAGGCAACCGGAAGTGGCGGGGGAACATCACACGGACAACACCAGGATGCACAACAATAGAGCAGATGTATTACAAAGCATGACATCCATATAGGAATGACCAACAGACCGGATATTAAGGACTGAAGGGGATGGAAATACGCCATGTACTGGCAGAAGTGAACACCCGATTGTTTATAATATGGAGGTGCTACAGATCACCCCATTTTTTAATAGAATTTACATATAATGCCTTTCAGTCTAACAATTATAAATTAAAGATAGCTATCATTTACATATACTAATATTATAAGCCAAACTAAAAATACAGGAAGTGACATCACAAACAGGTTTGATTGCCAAATTGTCCCTAATAGTGGGGTATATAAACCAGGATACCTCACATGAATGACACATCCCCTTGATGAAGTTGAGGAAGTCTGATTATTGACTAAATGCATTGGGACTTGCAGTATTCTTACCTCTATGAACTGGGTTTGAACACCCTATCAAGATAAGCATATGATTTACCTCTTTAATCTATTTATTTTTACTTTTATGGAGTACTAACTTTTTTAATATCGTTACATCATACTTATGCTGTCCTACCTTGCTCATTTTTATTGCATTTATTGTATTTATATGTCTGTTTTTTATGTCAATTAAAATGTTTTTTATTTATTAACTTTATAACTAATTTGCACTGTCACTATTTTTAATAATTAAGTTTTAATGATAAAATTGTATTGAATACTACCTACTATTTCTTTTACATCTATTTCGCACATATGCACTAGACACTTTGCATACAAATTTTATATACACTTTTTTGTATACAGTGTATAGGCACTATTGTCGCTCGCCTACCATCTTCACTGATTCATATATATATATATATATATATATATATATATATATATACTGTATATATACATAGATAAATAGATAGATAATACTCTGTGTCCCTGCTGAAAGTTATAAACTTATAAACAGACATGTTTGAACAGCCTGCAGGTGTGAAATATTGTTTTCTGTTTTTTTTTAATCTGTGAGTGCCACCTATGCTGTAGAATGCTTTGTATATGATTGTGTTTGGAGGGCACCTCATCCAGATGCTTTTTCCCTCTTGTGTGAGTGCTAGACTTTGGAATATAAATAAATAAAATTAAAAATATGTATACATTAAAAATAACTATTAGAAAGCCAATTCTATGAAATTTTTATTTAATGAGTAGGTTCAATACACAAACATTATGTAAAATATTATAACAATGTATTTTTGGAAAAGACTGTTAGGAAGATATAAATAATATTGTGTACAGCACCTCACAGATAGTTAAAAGACAGAAAATAGACCTAAGCATGTACAATGCTTCAGTCATTAATGAAGCAGCTTATCCATATTGTAAATCAGCAGAACTTCCAATCCATTATTGCAAAACATTGAATTTATACATGAAAGAGCAACTAGAAGACAGACACACACTCAGCTCATGTTTGGCACCTAGACATCTGAGTGATAATAAAAAACACAGAAATTGAATAAATATCTATCATCTAAATTACAAGGGTATTAGCACTGAGGTTTAAATAATTTCCTAAATGAACATTATGTTGACTTATAGTTATTAAGACAACACAACACATTTCCTATGTTAAGGAACAGAAAATAAAAGTCTAATTTTGATTACTTGTGACACTTAATGATATAATTAGAACCACTTGTGTCCTTAAAACGTGCTTGATGGAGCACAGGATAAATATCATTAATAAATTAACTACACACAGCAGGGCTCATGGCAAGTTGGGCATATACCTATTTGTTCTATATAAAATAATCATATTTGTACTGGGATTCCCCCCCCAAAAATCATATCTGACACTTGTGCCCAATTATGTTTGGAAAGGAGGAATGGGTGATGCAAACACAGGCCAAGCATAGTGCAATAATGGTGTGTTGTCATAATCACCAAATTAGACAGACTCAAACAAATACAAATATGACCACAAATTTATATAACACATGCAAGCAATGCATTAGCTTGAAGTGTGAATTGCAATCAGAAAACCATTTTTGGCTAGCTAGTGTAGGTGTCTGACATCATCATCAATGTGTATTTGCACCAGTCAACAGGCACCCACATTGATAAAGCTACTAACGAACATATGTTATTTTCTGTACAAGTCTGCATTTAATTAGAGTTATGCAAACTTGTCCTTACTCATTTCAGCCTAAACTTAAGGAAATATTTACTAAATTCCTGGTTTTTAGTGGAAATGTTGCACACAGGAACCAAACAGATTCTACTTAACAATTATCTAGCACCTTTTTGAAGATAATATCTAGAATCTGATTGGTTGCTAAGGGCAAAATCTCCACTTCTATAATCTCGCACTTTTGTAAATATACCTAAAAGTAAAAAGACTGCCTCTTCAATACAATCTCTCAAGGCAAAAGATAACATAAGGGGCATATTCATTTGGGTGTGAGAATAGCAAAAAAAACGCAACTGCAAGGTTTTTCCTGCAGGTGCGGCTTTTTTGCTATTCAAATAGGTACTTTTTTTTTCTATGCGCCAGAAGATTTTAATTCTCGCACTTCTTGAGCAAGTGTAATTTTTCCTAAAATCGATAATTTTAGGAAAAATCAATGTAGCTTGCTCTGGCACCCTGACAGAACCCCCCTGTAAACTAATTAAGCAATTGGAAGTTTCCAATTAGCTTAATTAGTCAGGAAATACTCACCTTCTAAAGTGCTGTCTTCTTCATCCAGCATCGGGTCCCGGACTACTGCAGCAGCGGTGAGTATGTCAATGTGTTTGGGTGAGTATGAGTGAGTGTGTGTGTGCATGAGTGTGTGTGTGTGTGACCCCAGGTGTATGTGTATCCCCTCCAGTGTCAGTGTGGCCCCCGGGCAGGACAGTGAAGAAACCTTTTTTTTTTTTTTACGCGGCGCAGGGTTTTCAGAGCTGAAAACCTTGCGACTGCTTTTTAAAAATTGGTACCATGGGTATCGGGAGCGCACATACCCACGGTAGTCCAAAATTGGGCACAAGGTTTTTTACCTCGCTAAACCTCGCACCCAATTGAATATGTCTGCATGTGTCGGATTAATGCATATCTGTATACTCTCATTTGTATATGTTTTTTTGTGTTCATGCAAAATACAAAAGTGCAGATTTTATGAAACAGAATAGGCTCAATTTAGCAACAGTCCCTAACTGTTGATATCCTACAGACTCCATATTTTAGCACTTACATAAATGGGATATCTTTAGGGATTAAAATAACATACATCAAGAATAAAATGTAACTTTAAATTAATTTTTATTTGGAATTTGAAAATAATAATATGGTGAATGAAATCGAAAGTTATAAGTTTAATGGAATCTGTTTTTTCCCCCATTTATGTACTTTTAATACTATCAATCTTGATAGCGTAAATTATAGTTAAGTATAGTTGGTTTTTGAAATGTGGGAGATGATATTTAAATTATATGTCATATGGTTTACAATGCACTTTAATAAGTTCTAATATTAAACTCAATGCTTAGTCACCTATTGTAATACTTTACTGATAATTGTGACTCAATGTTATTCCTTTCCTTATTCTTTTTATGACTAATTTTATGACAGCCAAGAAGATACTGTACATTGATGAATAATCTTCAGTTTTGAAAATTACTTATTTTTTAGAATTATTAAAAGTTTTTATTTTACATTACTGTATACTGAGATCTCTCAATTACTTTGATTTCTAGAAGAACCAAGATTTAAAATATATGCCTTTTCTTTTTATATATCTGAACAATTGATGCTGAGTAAACCTTGTGAAAATTTGTGAAAATATTGTTTTACTATCCTTGACTGCTTCATCAAAAATACATAATTGGTCATGGTTCCTATCCTAATAATGTTGGACAGGACAGTATGTAATAAACATGTTTTATATGTAACCCACTCACTAACAGATATACAGATAGTGGTTATGATATTAGGTTATAGGGAGAGTTGCCTATATGTATAATGTAAGGATACTGTATATTGTGTACCTCTAATCTAGACTATATATATATATATATATATATATAATATATATATATATTGCAGCAGAAGCCAATCCTGGGAAGGACATGGGCAGCACTCCGGAACTTAGAGAAAATTTTTATATAAGATCCACCAACGTTTCAAAACTCACAAGGCTCTTTTGTCAAGGTGTGTTAAGTGTTGCTTATTTACCTGGTAAAATATAATGGTGTAAAGTAAAGGGAGATTGGGAAGCTGGTGTGTGTGAAGATGGACCATGACTGTGAAGAGAGGATCCAATTTCTGGGACACTGCCTGATGCTGTCCATGTCAAATGAGCTTGCAGAAGGAGATCTGCACATGTGCTGTACAGATCCTGTGCATATTCAGAGCTTCAAACATCGGAGTTCTACACAAAACATCGGGTTTGCATGCAACTTGGAATTTGCCCCATAGATCTATTAAACATAAAGTAATTTCTCATCAAAGTCTATTCTAATAAAATCAGAGGAAATCAATTCTAATAGTCAAAATAAGGCAGCCAGTCATTCTCCTGTCAATGATAACCCAACACCAATTTTGCTGCTCAATGCTCATGAGTAAAGTGCGCAGTGAGCACTGAAACAGCCATTGGGTGGTCAGTGACTGGAGGATTACTGGCTGATTTATTATCATGATGCTTTTACTATATTTACTCCAATTGTAACATGTGCTGTCTTCTAGCAATATTGTCAAGCATCTTTTTACTATTTTGCAGCTTAGAAATGATCTTTATGTGTTATTATAACACTATGTGTTTTGCACTTTATAAAATACTTTTTTCATACAGTACTACTGGATGTGATGGCTCTAAACTCTTTACCAGTCTCCACCAACACCCACACCCCAAATGCAGCAGCTTATCAAACATGCTGCAGCTAGAGAGAAATGCAATCAATCTGGCAGAGGGAAACCAGCACATGTGCAGAACAAATCATGCACATGCACAGGGCTCTCACAATCAGAGTAGTAACATAAGAAGCGAGAAAAAGGTAAGATGGTAGCACATTACTAGAGATAACAATGGTGATGTTCACAATCGTGAATATAGAGGTGGAGTGAGCACATTACTACATATGGAGAGCACAATACAGGTCACACATGTGATGGGTAACATACTGTAATACATAACATATAGAATGGAGAGGGGTCTTAATGCAACATATACTGATATGGTGGTTGAGGACCAGGGATGAACTGAGCAGCCCTGATAGTCCTATGGTGTATGCATCCACAAAAGGGGCATGGCCTCACCCATCTGTCAGTATCCTGGCTGAGCAGAGCGCAGGGAGGCAGAGCAGCTCGGCAAGGGTTTAACACCAAACCGGCCCATCTGCCAGAAGGGTTAGATGGGAAGTCTGGTGCTGTTGAGGACTACACAGAACTTCAAGACAAAGAGGAGCACATACAGACATATGGAAGGATAGAAGACAATAGACAAAACAAAGAAAATATTGTAATATGGAAAGAATAATCTAAATATAATTTACATTATGATTTCAATAATAATGTTAATATAAAGAATGTATATCCAAATATATCATCCACAAAACATCTTATAAAGAAAATAAATTGTAACTGTAATCAGAATAATTGACAATTATTATTATTATTATTATTATTATAATTATTATTATTAGACCCCATTTACCTTCTCTATAAAATGGTTTGATGTTTATATATTTAGATAGAATTTAGACTAGCATTACATTTATATCTGCTTGGAATTATATACTCAAATAGTATTATTAAGAATCTTACCATACCAATATACATGAATGGAGTAAGATGCTGTTATATGAAAAATCCACACTTGCTATGAACCATTGTCTTACATTTCTCTCCTTTCTTTAGACCATGATGAATAATTGTCCAAGGTGCATTTACTTTTTTAAAAGATCAGTGTTATAATTGTACATCTATATACACCACTGCCTGTTTGCCATAAAGCACAAAACATCAGGCATGACTGAGATACTATCAGAAGAGTAGCACACTAAATTTTTCTTACAATTTTGCTTCTACTGGCATTGTAGAAACAGCGAATCACCACTCACAATGCATTTGAGATACTTGGCTGTGACTTTTACTGTGCAGGAATTAGTTTTAAAAACATACAAAGTCAAATAAGAAGCAGAATGGAACTCACATTGGAGCCCTTTAATTACAGATTCAATCACACACAGATATACAAAGGTTGTATTTTCCAGTTGTTTTATTTATGCAAAAAAGATACAAATTTTGAGCAAGGAAGACTTTCGGTACGGCCAAGTCTCCCCAGATCCTACACACCCAAATGGGCTATTTGGCAAGATTTGAGCTACAGTGTATGAAGAAACATCTGTGATTTCAACTGTACCCACACTGGCAAGGAAACAGCAGTAATCCCGCACCAGTCATATGTTCATTTCTCTGAAGTAGATCCTCACTCAATATGTATATTAAAATTCCAAAGGGACTAAAGCTCAATGCGTATCGCTGCTATTTCTATTATTGATTATAATAGTCCACTTTTTATTTCCAATGGAGTTTCAATTTAGTTATGAGGTGCTCACACATACTCAATTGATACACTACAAAAACAACATGTCATATCAGAGAATATTCACTGTCTGAATAACAGCATAGATATCCAGTTACTCAGGGAAAATTATTAACGCAGACTAATATTATTGGAATCAGACCAGTGGTACTAGCACAATTTTAAAACACTCTTTCAATCTTTTCAACACTACTTAATTCTAATATGATATTTGATATTTCGCCTAATCATCCTGAGAAATTATTTTAAAGATATGAATTAAAGATTATTATGTTTTAAACACATAAAATGACCATTACAAAAAGGTGAAGCTATATCATTGTTAGTGCACCACATATATACTCCTTTCTACTTTAGTTTTTGTAGTATACCCACACTGGGCCTAATCCTCAGTTGCATTCTGCTACGACCACTTCAGGATCTTTTGCTGTAGTCACACCTCCAAATTTATGCTACTGCTAGTATTAGCCCTTCCCCCAGTATATATTCATGCATCTGAATGTGCAAGGACTGAGACACCCACTTTGAGTGTGATTAGGTGCTGTAATGCTGCTTAGAGCATCTTGAGATGCAACTATCAGTCATGCCATTGAAATTTGCACCATCCCCATGCTAGGATCATATTCTGCACCAGAGTAAGGCTTCCAAAGGAAGTGATTAAACATCTGAATTAACAACCTGTTTTGTTACACACATGTGACACTTCCATTACATGGATATAATATGGTCCATCTTTGTGCATCTTAATAGCCACCCCCCAATCACCATCCAGGAAAGCTCAGCACATATTGAATACTTTTCTGATACTATCCTTCTCAATCACAACTGTGCCTCTGTGCCTACACACAGTGGAATGCATGTGCCATTCCAGATTTTAGGGATTTTCAAGTGCAGTAGCATCTGGAAGGGGTGACTCTTGTCCTCATTTTTCTCTCCAGCAGCACTCTCTTTACTTTCCCCTTTCCTCCCATAACAGAGAGGCAAGGATTTATCTGCTAATCACATACAGTGAAATGCATATGTCATTACAGATTTTAGGGAATTTCATGCGCAGTAACAGTAAATCAATCAGCTCCATGAACTTTGGTATGGTGTGTGACTCAGAATTAGGCCCATAGTGTACACTATGTATTTTGTTCCTTTTTCTTGGAATATACCTGGGCATCCAATAATTGAGGCTACTCATTAGATATAAGAAAAGCTCTATCTAAGGCCAGTGAGGGTCAGAATATTCCTATATACCAGTTTAATCTCTCTTTGGCATCTAAAACTGAAATTCCATAGAGCAGTAGTTCTCAACTCAAATCCACAAATACCACCGACAGGTCATGTGTTATAGGTTCATTTAACCTTTCACAGGTGAGTTCATCTAGTTTGCTTGATCTGTAATTATCCCACCTGTTTCCACAGACAGAAATTCTCAATACATGGCCAGTTAAAAAAATGTGAGGGTTAAGGTTGAGAACCACTGTTATACAGAAAAGAAATACTGTTATGTTCTGCACTGTCAAACACAGTATGGGAATCATGACATTTTAGAAAACTTGTTAAACTTGTTGAAAAAAAGGTATATTGCATCAATGAAACTAAAACAATTAAATAGCAACAGCCATTAATCATGGCTATAAGGTAGTTGTAAAAGTGTTTTAAAGTTTAAGTTCTGATTTCAGTTCAGATAGTGTAATTGGATATATAATCAGATTCAGAAATGAAGAAAAGACTATCACTGGTGTTATGTTTGTTAGGATATATTTGGTTTAAATAACAATGTAAATCAAATAAATTGATTTGTTATGGTATATGAATTATCACAGGCCCCAATTTTACCTTCTAATGGTGTATCTGGAAGGGGTAACTCTTGTCCTAATTTCTCTCCAGCAGCACTCTTTACTTCTCCCTTTCCTCCCTTAACAGCAAGGATTTCTCTGCCAATCACATACAGTATTCAAGTTAGAATTTGAGCCAAAATTAATCAATATTTATTACTAAGTACATCACCATAAAGTGTCACGCAAGCAGGTAGAGGTCGCACAGGATTATTATAAAATACCCTAATTTGACTAATCTGGTCAAAGAAAGGAAAATACTCTAATTATCAGAACCAACTTCCAAATAAAATCTCAGAAACATAGGTCATTGTTATTCAATTCAAGCATAGGTGGTGCTCCCCAGAGTCAGCAAAACACAGTTATTTAAGACAGAGAGGAAAGGAAGACTCCTTTTGGGGGCACTACTTTGAAAAATAAATAAAATATAACTTTTAATGAATTAAGGAATAAAATAGAATACAAACACACAACAGACACAAATCACATGTAACATATAAGTGACAATCATATATAGCATATAGAGTAACCATACACTTAAGCGAATTAAAAAGGTAGTTTTCAATTGTAGCACTTAAATTGCTTTAACAGTGATACACACACCAGGTTCACAAAGTGTTCACAATCTAGCAGAATTAGCCCAATATTGGTAATTCCACCCCTCTCTTGGTTTCTAAGGTGATCTCGATTAAGCAGTAAATAAATCTGTGGTGACAGTCCAGTAATTTGGCTAAGAAAACTGATGATATAGTAGTATGAATTAACACGATCTTAGCATATATGTCATCTGTATTAGAGCAGAGAAAGTTATTGTTGATGCATAACTCAGTATGTTAATTCGTATCTCTGCGAACAGTGATTCTATATTGCCAAAATGATAATTAAGTTAAAATATAGAGAAGCTGTGGACAGCAGACGGTATATCATAAATGTTTGGACTCTTTTGCAGAAGTTAACAATAATGGTACAATGTAATCAGTACTTACAAAACGAGATACCATATAATTAGGTGCTATAATACATACATATTAAAGTCCTCTAATGATCTTATGCCAACATATTTTAGCATGTATATTCTGTATTAAACTGGGATGAAGGCGCTCATTAGCTGGTGCAACTCCCAGTAATAAGTTTCATAAACTAAAACAGCATACAGATAGACTGATAGTGTAACAAAATACTGAGCTGCTAGAAGACAGATACAATAATGTCCTCCAGACACATTGTAAAACAATACTGTATTGCAGGGTTCTCGAGATCTGATACAATCAAACCAATCCCAATGCCCGCATATAGGAGAAAAGCAACAGTGTCAAAACAATGTACATCCTGTTAAATTGTAGAAAATATTTAAGAGTAATTGTAACTCATCCAGGAAGCCGCTGTATCTAATTTGCAGAATACACAAAAAAGCGCATGTCCTGGATTGAACCCCTATGCGAACGTACATGGGGATAAAGAGAATTATACAACTACAGTGCTTTTTCGATAAAAAACTTTTTGTCTCAATTAGAGGCAGTATGTTCCAATGCACCATATACTTAGCTTCTAAAGATCACCAAAGTGCACCGCTTGTCAATCATCGCAGGCGGGGGTCTGAGTGTGCATCGCGGCGAGGGTTAGATCGGAGTGGTGAGAACAGCGGGAGAGTCCTTCCACGCTGTTAAGCAGTATGGTACCTGCCCGCTCCGTCTGCTAGTCTCGCTCGTGTGCAGCTATTTCTTCATGATGACGTACGTTTCGCACCAGCTTGGTCACATCATAGTATAATTCTCTTTATCCCCATGTAAGTTTGCATAGGGGTTCAATCCAGGACATGCGCTTTTTTGTGTATTCTGCAAATTAGATATAGCGGCTTCCTGGATGAGTTACAATTACTCTTAAATATTTTCTACAATTTAAAAGGGTGTACATTGTTTTGACACTGTTGCTTTTCTCCTATATGCGGGCATTGGGATCTGTTTAAATGTATCAGATCTCGAGAACCCTGCAATACAGTATTGTTTTACAATGTGTCTGGAGGACATTATTGTATCTGTCTTCTAGCAGCTCAGTATTTTGTTACACTATCAGTCTCTCTGTATGCTGTTTTAGTTTATGAAACTTATTACTGGGAGTTGCACCAGCTAATGAGCGCCTTCATCCCAGTTTAATACAGAATATACATGCTAAAATATGTTGGCATAAGATCATTAGAGGACTTTATTATGTATGTATTATAGCACCTAATTATGTGGTATCTCGTTTTGTAAGTACTGATTACATTGTACCATTATTGCTAACTTCTGCAAAAGAGTCCAAACATTTATGATATACTGTCTGCTGTCCACAGTTTCTCTATATGTTAATTTAACTATCATTTTGGCAATATAGAATCACCGTTCGCAGAGATACGAATTGACATACTGAGTTATGCATCAACAATAACTTTCTCTGCTCTAATACAGATGACATATATGCTAAGATCGTGTTAATTCATACTAATATATCATCAGTTTTCTTAGCCAAATTACTGGACTGTCACCACAGATTTATTTACTGCTTAATCGAGATCACCTTAGAAACCAAGAGAGGGGTGGAATTACCAATATTGGGCTAATTCTGCTAGATTGTGAACACTTTGTGAACCTGGTGTGTGTATCACTGTTAAAGCAATTTAAGTGCTCCAATTGAAAACTACCATTTTAATTCGCTTAAGTGTATGGTTACTCTATATGCTATATTTATGATTGTCACTTATATGTTACATGTGATTTGTGTCTGTTGTGTGTTTGTATTCTATTTTATTCCTTAATTCATTAAAAGTTATATTTTATTTATTTTTCAAAGTAGTGCCCCCTAAAGGAGTCTTCCTTTCCTCTCTGTATTAAATAACATCACCATAAAGGCAAGGTGGGTCAGATGGTTTAAAATAATATTTAGGTAAGGTATTGTGGATTCAGCATAAAGTGCAAACAAAACACAGATTTGTTGCAATCACAATAATGGCAGTATTGTGGGATATTTATGATTATGGTTCACTAAACTATTGTACAATTCAACTAAGGCCAGGTATAATAAGTTACTAGCTCATAACCTAATTAACTAATCTTATATACTATCAAATATCTATTAAGAATTTCTTTATATATACATTTATATAAATATAAATTGTATAGGCCAACAACACATTACATATCTATCAGCAATTTACTACAATTTTATCAAACTGTGCATTCAATGCTGGTTATGAGCATCACATGACTGACTACATTTCTGTTTATTTTACTAGCTAACTAAAATGTACAGAATACTATTAATGAGGTAGTTTCTCTTGAAAAGCTTGAACATTGACATAGCCGGGTTGCATTTGGGTTTTTGTATGCCTATATTGGGGCCTAGGGATGTAACTAGGTGTCTGAAGGCCCCAGAGCAAAAGTTTGTAAGGGTTCCTATGTACCATCCAATGGTGATAGATGTATATAACACATGTAACTTTGAGAAGGATGATGGCCCCCCTAAGTTCTGGACCTCATAGCAGTTTCACCCCTTGCACCTATGGTAGTTACGCCCATGTTGTGGCCCTTACAATTTGTATTACAGAGCTGTTTAATACAAAACTTTAAAACAGTCTTTCTCACAAAGTGGCAGCTTATGCAAGTAAACAAGAAGCAATGGTTGTAACTCACCCAGAGCAGAATTGTCAGGATGCGGCCTGGGATCCATAGAAAATTTCCTAACAAGCCATCCCGGTGTCCAGAGTGCACCCTGAAAGGAGGGTGTACTGTCATGATGAGGCCTGGGATCAGCCACTACTCACCCCTATGCCAGCGTCTGCATGCTCCAAGGTGTGTGGATGTCAGATATAGGAACTGGTAGTGGTTGAGTATTCGTCCCAGGGTCTGCTTGAATCCTCATGTACATGTCTTGGTTGCCACTGGTGTGGACATGTGCAAAGTCATGTTGGTTTGTGTCATCTGATTAGTAACCTCCATTGGTAGCCTGCAGTCAGTCAGCTACCTCATCCGACCAATGACCGGTTACCTAGGGGTATATTAGTTCAACTGCTTGAACAGGAAGTTGCCTGTGCAACTTCGCTTCTCTAGTGTTCATTTGTTGAGACTGTGGACCTCATTCAGAGTGGGTCATTACGGCCGCGCGGTCGAACGCCACTAATGTTCGCTAAACTGCGCATGCGTAAATTTCGCAATGCGCATGTGCAAACTAGCTATTACGATCAGAAATTGCTCTCTCCTTCAACTTGGCCAGGTCGTTAGTTTGAGTGACAGGATGAGGTGTTTGTGGGTGGTAACAGGGGAAGGTGCATGTGAACGGGGGAGTGGAGATCCCAATGCAGGCGTGCCTGACTATGCAATCTGCATTTTATGGGAGTGCATAATTAACTAAGTAGTGTCATGGCACATGTGACATGGGAGGTTTTTACACTGACTTGATCTTAATGTTTAAGAGAGGGTATGGTCAACTTTAAGGTCTATGACCAGCTCCGATGGTTCCCGATGGTCTCGATTAATCCTTATATGCCCGGAGATGACGTGTAATGGGAATGAGAAGGGGGCGTATTTTTAGTCTTACGGCCGCATCCTCCCCTCGCTCGTCCAGCTAACGATCCCATCTTAACGACGCAACTTGCGAGCACTTCATTTGCATATCCAGCCCCTTTTACCTTACGACCGTGCGGCCGCAATGACTGACTCTGAATGAGGTCCTGTGTCCTAGGCTCAACACTATTCCCTTGTGTTCTCCGTTTAATTGCAACCTTCAAGTTTCACATCGCTATTCCGAATCCAGATACATGGCCAACTAAAATTGCTATTCAGCGTCCAGATACCTTGCCAGCTAACATCACTGTTCAGCATCTGGTTCATTTGAGCTGTCAACCATCATTATTCAGCATCTGGATACCCAGTTACAAAAAACCTCCATACACATCGTCAATACCTCCACACTGTTACCCATCATCATTCGGTGACCAAACTACTGTAGCAGTATTCTATGACATTTAGCATCTAGTTTCTCCAGTACATTCATAGTCTTGTCTTTGTCTTCTTGCTACTCCCAGTTACCTAATCTAGGGGCAACGACCTGTTCACTTGGTGCAGCGAAACCCATATCCCGTTTGGAGGGGTCACTGGTGAACACCATCAAGTGGATTAGACTCTGCACCTTAGAGTAGGTCTCACCAACACCTGAGAGTAGCTTATAAGAAAAACATATACTGCCACCCCATCTCCTACCTCCAACTCACCCTAGCCCCTGGCTACTGGACCCTTAGCTGAGGAAAACTATGCCAGGGCCTGACAGTTTTCACAGGCCAAATGGAAGTTGCCAGGTCACAAGGGGAAGGAATCCTCCAGAATTTATTGACTTGTATGGAGGCCCAAGAGACAACCCAGCAACAAATTGTACACAATCTTCAGGATGTCTGTCATCAACTTTCTTCTATTCAAACCCTGCTCATAGCTTTGATTCTTCATCAACCTTCTCCTAATAATCCTCAAGTAGTTCTGGTGCTCCTTAAATTTCATCTCAAGCTTGTCCATCCTAATTGCTTTGATGGCAACCTTAAGCATTGTAGAGGTTTTATCAACCAATGCAAAATTCATTTTGAGTGCTTGCAGTGGAATTTCCCCACCCAGAGGTCTAGAATTGCATACATTATTTCTTTATTAACTGGTGCCACACTGGACTGGGTGTCATTCCTATGGGAGAGGGTGGATCAATTGGTGACCAACTACGATAAATTTATTAAAGCTTTCAAGCATATATTCAAGGAGCCTGGCAGATCAATATCAGATCTTCTACAACTTTGACAGGGTTCTCGTTCTGTAGGCCAATAAGTAGTATTATTTCAGACAACCACAGCCAAAGTACAATTGACTGATGCAGCTCTCAGAGCAGCCTTCTTGGGATTCAGTATGATTTACCACTGGCCGCATGGCCGGCGGTTCAAATCCCAACAGCGGCATCCCGGCAGCAGTGAAAATCCCGATCGTTGAAAGGTAAGTACTCACTAACCTATTCTCCTCACTACCCTAACCCTCCCTTAGGGGGTGCCTAACCCTAACCTCCCCCCTAAGTGTCTAACCCTAATCCAGCCTCTAAGTGCCTAAACCTAACCCCCCTTCCTCACCACATAAACCTAAGTCCCCCATGGGGGTGCCTAACCTTAAGGTTTAAGCTAGGGGAAGGGGGCTTCCCCTAGCCTAAACCTAACCTCCCATGGGGTGCCTAACCCCAAGTTCCCCCTGGGAACCAAAAACCTAACCCTTCCCCCCATGACTGTCCACGCCCATCGCCCAGTTTACCTTCGATCGGTAAGCTGGGTGTTGGGTTGGGATTATACAGTCGGGAAGCCAGCGGTTGGGATTCCGTCCATCGGCTTCTCGACTCTTTCTCCCTTGCATGGCTTGTTCAAAAGGATGACAGATGAGCTATCTTCTAGATATCTACTTAAGACACTGGATGATCTTATTTCTTTATGTATCAAAATTGATTTGTCATAACAAATCAATTACTATAGTTCTTCCTGTATAACCAATTCCAAGATGTACTCAACAATTGAAATCTGTGTCTCTACCTGATCTACTACCAGAACCATGCCATGATTTTGCAGATGTCTTTTGTGAGAAGGCAGTAGATAAGTTACCTCCCCACCACAAATGGGACTGTGGTATAGATTTAGTGCCTGGGAAAATGCCACCTCATGGCTATATCTACCCTCTTTCAGTTCCAAAAACAACTGCCATGTCAACATTTGCATGTTGGTCCCGTCCAAAGTTGGATTATGGATTTTCAACCACGGTAGGCCCTGAAATAAATCGTGAGTATCACTGGGTAAAATTAAAAACTCACTAACTTCCTGATTGAGGGCACCAATGCGGAGAACTATAAGCTTTGGAAAAGGGTATTTCCGTTGACATCAGATAAAACTAAATTACACTGAGGTATGGTAGGAATATGCAGTTCATTGTGATAGAATCAGAAATAAAATGTCCAGCTGCTCCTGATTCAATTAAAGCTAGAAGGTCTTTAGGATGAGAATCCACTGAAGGTGAGACCAGGAAAAGAAGGTCTATTAAATGAGAAGATTTGAACACAGCCCTTAATCATACTCCTCTGTCAACATCATTTTTCAAGACATTCTTTATGTTTTTGTTGTAGTATATCTTAACAACATCCTAATTTTTTTCCAAAGATCTCAAGTCTTCATGGCTAAATGTCAAGAAAGTTCTTTTACAGCTCTGAAAACATCAATTATATGGAAAAATCTCTTAATGCATATTTGAAAATATCTTCTGTACCTTTCCTTGGTTACTTATCTCCAGAGAATCTTTACAAATGGATTCTGAAAAATTGAACACCATCTGGGAATGGCCCCAGCCAAGTTCTTCAAAGGGTATTCCCAATTTTTGGGTTTTTCTAATTATTATGGAAGATTTATCCACAATTGTTATACCATTGTTGCCCCCTTTACAGCTTTCACTAAAAAGGGAGCCAACCCTGCACTTTGGCATCCTACCGCAGTGTTAGCCTTCCAAACACTCAAGGAAGCTTTTATATTGGCTCCCATCCTCAATCAGCTGGATTTGAATTTACAGTAGAAGTTGATGCCTCCTCTGTTGAAGATGGGGCAATCTTGTCTGAAGTGGCTGCAGATGGCTGAAATCATCCTTGTGGATTCTTCTCATGCAAACTCTCTCCTGCGGAGAGAAACTACACCATTGGGGACCAGGAGCTCTTAGCAATGAAGCTAGATTTGGAGGAATGGAGGTATCTTCTACTGTAGAGGGAGCTAAATTTCTAGTTACCATAATTTCCAACCATAAAAATCTTCTATATTTAAAGACTGCCATAAAACTCAATCCCAGGCAGGCTAGATGGTCACTTTATTTCCCATTTTGACCAAAAAAGTTGTATTTTGTCCTGGTACCCTACACAAAATGGCTGATGCTCTTTCAAGGTCATTTGTATCTGTCGAGGAAAATGAAGATTGCTCTGAGTCACAAACCATACTCCTTCCTATGGTGTTTGCTCAAACCCAAATAGAAACTCCACCTCGGGGCAAAATCTTTGTGGTTCCTGATCTTCAAAAACAGCTGTTTGCATGGGCTAATGCTTCTCTATTTTCTGGACACTCTGGTGTTATAAAAACTCTAAAACTTCTACAACGTGCTTATTGATGGCCAACTATGGTTAAAGATGTAAAGAAGTGTATTGCTTCATGTGTCAAATGTGCCCAGCATATGACTTATCCAAAGAAATTGTTGGGTCTTCTTCAACCTCTACCTATTCCTACTAGATCATGGTCCCATGTGTCTATGGACTTTGTCAATGACCTGCCTCTCTCCCAAGTTTACAAAACTATTTGGGTGGTCGTGGACAGCTTCTCCAAAATGGCACATTTTATTTCATTGCTTGTTTTGCCTTCAGCACCTCAACTAGCAAAACTATTTTTATTTGATAATTTTTTGTCTGCATGGTCTACCATCTGAAATTGTGTCTGAGGTTTGCAGTTTGTGGCTACTTTTTGGCGAAAATGGTTTTTCTCTTGTGGAGTTAAGCTGAGATTCTCCTCTGCATACCATCCTCAGTCCAATGGGCAAACCAAATTGGTGAATCAAGAGCTGGAAACTTTCAAAAGGATATTTTTGTCCTTTTCTCAGGATAAATTATATTTATGCACACATATAAGAACCCTTGAATGGATGAAGAAACCACCGATGCAGCCACCCTTATATGAATGTGAATAGATGTATACACTCTTGTTGAGTGTGTTGTGGTAATGCAAATACATGTGGAGTTTGTATATTCTCCCTGTGCTTGCGTGGGTTTCCTCCGGGTACTCCAGTTTCCTCCCACACTCCAAAAATATACTGGTAGGTTAATTGGCTCCTAACAAAATTACCCCTAGTGTGTATGTGCGTGTGCATGTGGTAGGGAATATAGATTGTAAGCTCCACTGGGGCAGGGACTGATGTGAATGGCCGAAAATTCTCTGTAAAAGCGCTGCGGAATATGTGTGCGCTATATAAGTAACTGGTAATAAATAAATAAATAAAATAAACATATGGTACTGATGGGTTTGTATTGGCAATAATGACCGGAGAAAGGTCATTATTGACCAAGGTGTGTGAGTCATGTCTGGTGGGATGGCGTCCCGTATCCCCCAGGTGCACTAAACTCACCCTCAAGCAACCTTTTTGTCTACCTTTTGGTGGACTCTGGTTTCCCGGATCGACAACTGTGTTCCCGAAGTCCTGTGTCCCTCTGTGGTGCAGCACACAATCCGATTCAGCACACTCAGGATGATTGGCTGGATCTTCTACTGTGGGTGGAATTTTCCCAAAAATTCCAATACCATATACGTCTACTTGTTCCACACCTTTCTTCACAGTGTTCGGTACATATCCTAAGGTACTGGAATTTCAAAGTCTGCCTCCATTAGAAGTTCCTGCAGTTACAAAACTTCTTGAATCATATTCTGGAATTTGGAAGGAAGTTCATGCTTCCTTTAAAAGAACCTCTTTTATTTATAAAAGATTTGCTGACCGGAAGCGCATGGCCATTCCTTTGTTGAAACCTGGTGACAAAGTCTGTTTATCTTCTAAAAACATCAGGATGATGGTGGAAAGCATAACATTTGCTCCACGGTTCATTGGGCCTTATCAAATTTTGAAGTCATAAATCTGGTCACTTACCAATTGAACTTCCCCCACACTTAAAGTTATGTAAATATTTTCATTTTTCACTGCTTTGTACTTTAGACCTTAATTGGTTACAACAATTTCCACTGAAAACTCTCCAGGTTCACATGCAACATGGAGTTGAATTTGAAGTTAAACAAATTCTTGATTCTTGTCTTCATTTGGGATAGCTTGATTGACTGGAAAAATGTTCTTGGGGTAAAGCTTTGGATGTTTGTGCTCCTCAGCTCATTCGTTCCTTCCATATAAAATTTCCCAACAAGCGATCCCAGTGTCCAGACTCCACCCTGAAAGGGGGGTTACTGTTAGGATGTGGCCTGCGATTGGCCGCTACTCACCCATATGCTGGTATCTGCATGCCCTGAGGCATGTGGATGTCAGGCATAGGAACCGGTAGTGGCTGTGTATTCTCCCAAGGGTCTGCTTGAATCCTCATGTGCGCATCTTGGTTGCCACTGGTGTGGACATGGGTGCTGCAATGTTGGTTCATATCATCTGACTAGTAACCTCCATTGGTAGCCTGCGGTCAGTCAGCTGCCTCATTTGACCAATGATCAGTTACCTAGGGGAATTTTAGTTCAACTCCTGGAACAGGAAGTTGCCTGTGGAACTTCGCTTCTCTAGTGTTCATTTGCTGAGACTGCATCCTAGGCTCAACACTATTCCCTAGTGTTCTCCATTTAGTTGCTACCTTGGGTTTTCCCCATCGCTATTCTGAGTCCGGATAGCTTGCCAACTAACATCGCTATTCAGCATCTGGATACCTTGCCAGCTAACATTACTGTTCAGCATCTGGATACCTTGTAAGCTGACATTGCTGTTCAGCATCTGTTTAATTCGAGCTGTCATCCATCGCTATTCAGCACCTGGATGCCCAGTCACCTCCATATACATCATCAATACCTCCACACTGTTTCCCATCATATTCAGTGACCAAACCACTGAAGCAGTATTCTTTGCCATTTTAGCATCTAGTTCCTCCAGTACATTTGTAGTCTTGTCCTTGTTTTCTTGCTACTTCCAGTTACCTATTCCAAGGGCCTTTACCTGTTCACTTGGTGAACAAGTAAAGTGGATTCGACTCTGCTCCTAGGAGTAGGTCTCACCAACATCTGCGAGTAGCCTATGAGGAAGACTTATATTTCTGCAACCCTGTCTCCTACCTCCAACTCACCCTAGACCCCCAGCTACTGAACCCTTAGCTAAGGACAAACTATATCAGGGCCTGACAAGAATTGAGCAGAGATTTAGCTTCCACTAATGACGGTGGATACAGTTCACACTGGAGCACTGGAACCTGTTGGTAGCACTGCAAGTATCCGGTACTTTATGAATTTTTTTGTCTTAATGAAGCTGATGTATTTATAAAGAATATTTGCTGGTCTCTATATAATGTTATTTAGACTTAAAAGATAACTTTTACTTACAAACTGTTTTTTACACAGTCTACAGAAGTCACAGGAGTTCACAATCATCACCCTGGTTCTCTCACCGTCAAAAATACCAGGAGTGGCACAGTGATATTCAGCTTTGGACTGATTATCTCTACTTGCTTGGGCCTATGCTGAATAGCAATGTTTTTGTAAAAAACTGTAAGGGGTAATACAGATGTTTCCCATATGGTTTTACCATGCAACTTGGCCTAGACCATGTGTGCTTTGAGATGAATATCATGTAGGTTTTTAGCTTGCAACACATCGAACGTGACAGATTTAGCTTGTAGGCTACATACTGCAGCACAGTAAATCCTGCAATGTGGACCATGAAACTTCATCTGACAGTTATCAAACCACATCGCAATTTAATAAAACTATCCTTTAATCTTTTAGTCTGATCTTTATTACTTACTTAAGAGTTTTGCATTTAGCATTTATAATTCAGCTGTAATATTTTCTGCTGCTTTTAATTATTACTCGGGCTAAAATAGACACGGTTAATTTTTTATCTAAAGTCCAAGTTTAGTCATCTCAAGTTTGAATTCAAGTTATGCGTTATATCTGAGGTAATTAGCTCAGTAGAGTGGTTAGTACTGCAGTGTCTAGGTGCACAATAAGGGTTGAGACACAACTTTGCAGGTTAAAATTAAAATAAATAAAGCTTATCTAATAGCATTTCAGGAACAAAATAATAAACAACTGAGCCCCATGAAGGTCACTAGCTCACTTCTTGAATCCTAACAGGGCAGCTAGTCTGCAAAGGTAACACAATTTGAATCTTTATAGTTATGTCTCTCACAGGTTGAGACACTGGCCTCCTGGCTTGGCTTGTCTGCCACAAAGTCACACAAATAATCATAGATTTGTGATCCTTTCTGCCTTTCAGGTCTGGACATGGCCTCCCACTGTCCTGGCTTGGCACACTGGGCTCTTTGGCTGCCTAAGTACTCCATAGACTGGTCTGCCTCATCAGCCCACAGAATACATGGCTCACTATTACCACCTAGCTTGATATTGCCACACGTCCCCCTCTCTGGCTCACAACTCCTGGGTAGCACAATATGGGACAAGGCATTTTTAAAGTCCCTCTTCACTTTTGATATCAGGGCCCTTCACCACATCCACAAATATCATTCAGACTTGTCTATCATGTAGTGTTCTCATCATCCAAGTTCTTGTGTCTCTTCTTTTTTTCTGACTTTATAGATTTCTGTAAATTGCTTAATAATTGCTTCATAATACTTTTAACTTTCACAACAAATTCCTCCATTTAAAAAACCTTCCAAAACTTTATTTGAACCTATAGCCTGACATTCTCTTTAGCCCTATTCATCTATATTTGGCTGTTTTTAAGTGTCACACATTTTTATCACATCAGACAACAGGAGGCCAGGACCTTCACGCTGCACACTTTTTGCAATGTCGGAAATCAAGGAAGCAGCCTCAGAGACCGCAACTGTCCCCAGGAGGTCAAATTATCTCAATGTTGCTTTATTTTCACCACATTGATCAAAATGGCAAGTTAATTCAATGAAAGACTCAGTGCCTGATTCAGCATGGATTTCTATTCTGCTTATACACATGCAACTGTGTTGCTAAAATCAGTTGTGATATTTTAATGTTTTCATTCACATTGCGAATGCAGCCTGACATAAGGACTCCCAATTCCCCTTACTCACATCCTTATACTAGGACAACATAGCGAAACAATTGGTAACATTGAGTAACATCGGACCCAAATGCACAGTTAAGGAAACCCAGACCTCAACTCAGGAATTGCTAACTTCTGCACATGCGAATAGTACTCAGGAGACATCTGGTATCACAGTGGATAATTTATGCATGCCCATTCAATGGCGTTGAAATGCACTGGTACGCCTGCGGTCGCACGGCCACCCCCCTGTCACCACCCACAAATGGCACTTCCTGTCAATCACTCTGTCATTCATCTTCGCAGCCTCTGCATGCACAGTTCTGACTACAGTGTCTGGCTCGCGCACACACACTGCGATGCATATGCATGCACAGTGCGAATTAATCGTCAGATTGCGTACATATTCGCAACTGTGTCCCTTGCTGAATCAGGTACTCAATGAGCTTTGAAACACTTCATAATGGCACAGTGTTGACCAAGACACTGTGGTCAGAAGCAAACCTTTTTTTAGATCCTACTGGTTCAGAAAAAGAATGGTTTATTCTTGGTTTCTTCTTAACAGGATAAAGGTTTCTCTTGTTTAATCCTTTTACCGGCACACCAATTGGACCACTGTTGCTTGAAAGTGAAACCTCTCTAACTTTCAGCCTTGATGCACTGTGTTGGCTACTAGCATGCTTCATTGGTAACTCAGATAAAAGAATAAGTGGAATAATGAATTATTCATAATGGGTGTGTGTTAATGCTAGTAAACACGGGCATATATTTAATTACATAAACATGTTTAATAACATTTAAAAAAGAAGAAGATGTAAATCTTTAATAGAATAAAAATACATACATTTGTATGTAATCCAAATTTCAAATAAATTAATTAAATCAAAGTTAATTTATGGTCACCAGTCCCGAATCCCCCCCAAAAAATTGGAATAAGTTCAACTCCTTTCTTAATGTGAGGAAAAATTGTTTTTATATTAACATGTATAGTGTTGCCTTCTTAAGGAGAGCGTACACAATGCAGCTTATGTAAAAATGACTAAATTACAGGAAAGTACAGGTGTAATCTTACCCTTCTAAGACGGGATATGTCACTGGTCCTTCTTGGTAAACTGGATTGTGTTGCTTTCCTGTTTTTAATGTACAAATCCAACAAGAAGGAGTAAGAGCAGTGTCTTAAATACTTTGTATATGTAGCTGTACAGGTTAGTAAGGCAGCTAATCCAACCTCATGGGTCAGATGGTATACTGCTAACAATCTCTCAAACATCCTCTATGGTGGCTGGGTGCAGGTGAGTAGCGTTGATCAAGCAGCCTAATGAGCTGAACACTACTCACAGATCCCACCATAGCTGTTAAGTGTACTAACTGGAACGGCTCTTAAACGCCCTAACTGACATAGGTACCATTAAATGCTCCAAAATCCTGCTGACTCTGGACAAAATCACTTACAGGATAAAACTTGGTAATGGTGCATTATACCAATAGGGGGTCACAGTGGATCCATACAGTCCCAATACTTTATCCTTGTTGTGTTTCTCCATCAATTGTGGTGACGGTTTCATCAGAAGGTAGGTAAAGACAGGGACTCCTTGTCTCCTTTTAAAGAACACAAAACCAAAAGATCGCTGAATGCAATTATTCAATTAACTTAATACATAGTTTAAACATCACCTGTGTCTTTGGTCACAGCAATTTATATTCAGATTAAAATTGCAACAAATTAAACAAATAGATTTTCCTTAATATATATATATATATATATATATATATATATACACACAACACAATGCCTACAATGCGCTAAAAATAATAGTAAAATTATACAAAATAATTCAATAAAATTCTATATATTTAGTATAGGATGCTACCCCAAGTTAAGTCCTGTGCCAGGTCAGGATCAAAAAATTATATGGATTGGGGGGTTTTAAGGTGTGCCAACAAAATGTGTCTATAATAGTTCAATAATGCCTTAGTTGTCCTGTTAAGTCTTTCAGTGTTCTTTTAGTTGTCGAAGTTGGAGGATAAGGTTTTTCTTATTGTTTCTACAATGAGACCCTCACACCAGAGTTCACCCAAAAATGCAATAATTGGTTTCTGTATACTTGATCAATAGTTATTTATTATAAAAAAATTAAAAAGGTAAAAAATCTCACATAGCACATGCAGAGTGGCTTATATGAGCTAGATGTTAATAACTTGATATCCCTCCTCTTCCGGAGTATGAGCTCTTTAACAGCAAGTTAGCCCACTTTTGGTCACTTTTGCATATTAAATTCTTATAGCTATAGTCACAGAATGTGAACATTATTCAGTACAGTCAGTTCCCTGAAACTAGTTTGTTTGGTTAATTAACATATGAAAAGACCTGGCAATGGCCTTTGCCAGTTCGCACACACAAAGGTTAGAACTAAAACCAACCCCCAAGGGTTTCAGTTGACCAATGGGAAATCACACCTCACAGTTGAGGGGGGTGTTGGATTCACACACAGAGATTGCACACAGACCAGACACTCTCAGGGAGACACTTGCACAAGGATAGAGAAGTCAGCCTCTCTTTGCTACACCCAGATCAGCACAAGGATGGGTCTGAGTACACCAGGAGGGATGGCAAAGTATCAATAGAATAATAGAAAAATAATAATGGATTAATGGCATAGCATAGTAAATATATGTAATTTGGCTTACATGGACCTCGATTATGGCATGGTTAATAGTCTGAACAGTAGTTAATTTATATGTGTAATTCTGTGAATGCATGACATAGATACTGTAGTGTGCTCTAGGCTGTTTATACTTTTTATATTTGTAAAGAGAGTGGTGTTTTGTGTGGGAAGTGGACAGCATAAAGGTGATTTGTAATGGCATTTTTGTACTATTCTGTGAAACAGCACTGTGATATGAATCAACAGCAATATATTGTAATAGGCTCATAAGTACTATACACTGTTTGATAGTTTATACCTTCTGAAATATTATATAATGGAATCCGGTTTAAATTTTGTAGTCTGTAGAATGTGTATATTTCAGTTTGACATCAGCTAGTAATTGTAGTTTACTGGAAAAAATGGCAACTGCCATGTGCTCTTCCCTTTAATAGTAAGGTCTTAAGCCAAGTGCTTGTTTCCATAAGGGTTGTGAATTAGTGAAGTTTGTATACTGTGATATACTGTCAAGGTTATAATCCTAGGCTTTAATCGGTGTAATCGATTGAATAGTTCAAATAGGTTTGTTATAATTAATAACCATGTGGAATGGAGTCTTCAGTTTGTTAAAATGGCTGCCAACATGTGGCATGAACAAAGGAACCATGCTGTCTCACATCCCCCTTACATTTTTCTGCATATATGTACACACACACACACACACATCCCCCTTAAGTGTTATTTTAGATTAATGTGCCCCAACAGTCACTTATAGATATAGTATTTCTGATACTGTGAAAATAACTCTTATCCCCTATGTACATACATCATCATTGCACAACATACACATCACACACTCCCATACTACCTCTCCCTCTCTCTCTCTGTAATCATCTCTGTATATCTTATATTATATTTGACTAATATTGTGAAGTTTATATAATGTATGTTGACTTTGAGCATCAATTTGATTATATAAATAAACTTTTAGTACATCTGGTGTGCAATGTGTTATTGAAACGAAATCATCCTAATGATTCAAAGGTATATCATTTTGGGTAAAACTTTGCGAGTTAAGATATTAATTAAAATCTGTTAGTAAATGATAAAAATAGAATATTTACTTATGACATATTAGATTAAAAACAGGAAACTGGAGGTCCAAACAGACAAACAAAAGAAGGAAGAAAATTACAACCATTTTACAGTTAAATTAAGGGAATTCATAAATTGTTCAAGATTAACCAAAGAGGTTATTCGTTCCTATATTATATACATTCCTAAATAATTTTTGCCCATTATAAATATAAAATTACATATGCACTGGTAACTCATCCTCTTTCAAGGAGCCACCATCATCCTGAAAACCCCCAGCATCATGATTTTTAGACCTTGGGTTTATATCATTGGAGGACATACTGGAACTGCCGCTGTCAGATTCTGGACTCAAATGGACTCAAATGTTTCAATTGACCCATAAACACCATCTCATAACTTAGAAGGCTATCAGTAGCTTCAAAATCTCTCGGATCTTCTTGGGCATCCACTTGTTGGGCATTAAAAATATATTGAACAACTTCAACATGTTTCATCTGCACAGATTAAGATTTGCCCTCCACAGAGGTCTTTAAACACAACTTCTGTTTATCTGTTTACATGCTTCATGCCATGTAGTGTGAGACAACTTCCTCACAGAAAAATTACTCTGCATTGCAAGTTCCATCTTGGTTGCATAAAGACATTGTTTCACATACAGGATCATTAATTTTCACACGACTGTCAATATTAAGTTTCTTTAAGGCTCTGCTTTCTACTGCAACATTTTGTGACCTGGTCACATTCACATCACTCTGATCACATGGTGACACCACAGTCTCATCCTTGGGAGCCATCAATATCTCTGGAGGCTTTTGTATATCTTGTACCTTTGTCTCGAGGGACAAACAACCATCACCTGTATTTGTTAGCTCCACAGCACCAATTGTAGACACGGCTTTATTATCTGGAACTGCAACCCTTTGGCTGTACTTCACTCCTTCAGACATAATAGGAAGCTGAATGTTCCTGCAAGGTATCTCACCCACATTTGCAACAGTCTTTTAGGAAGTTTTCCATATTTGATTCTTCGGGCCCATCTTGCACATGGTGTATTTAATAAGGACATCTCCATTTTTCCACTGCTGCTTGAGATATTTGCATTTCTTTCTGACTAGGTTCAGTGAAGAAATCAGATGCCATTTTCAGGCCAGGTCCAGAATCCAATTTCAGCATGTTATCCAACTTTATTTCCTCATCTGATTTTCCTGCTTCCACATTGTACTTTTTCTGAGTTGCAGAGAGCTGCTCTTTCAGCTGCGTAAATTTCCCCATGATACTTTCCAATTTTTTTCCAAGCTGCAGAAGTGGCTCCAAATATCTTCAAATTCAATCAGTCTCAACTTTTGTACAGCTATTTCAGTTTCTGACATTTTTATTTTACACTGAAGCACTTGTTCTTTGTCACTCATTTCCTCCTGCAGATTGCACAACCGGTACTGTGTACTTAACAGACATTCATCAAGGTTTTCTCCTTGCAGTTTACCAACAACACCATCTGTAGGGTTGAGTTTTTTCTTCAAGGCTTCAACATGTTCTGCTGCTTTACACTCACCTTCTTCCATAAGCACATTTATTTCAGCCAAATACTCTGAACTTGCTTTGGCTGAACATCTGTTTTGCTTCTCCAAACTTGCTTGAAGGCAAATTACTTCCTTGCCTTTTGCTTAACGCTCTTTCTCCCACTGAATGTGAGTCTGCAGCATCTGCAGATATAGCTCTATTTCTCCAAAGTATTCACAAAGTTTCTCAGCCATATAATCTCTCTCTAAATTCACACTATTCAAGTTTTTCTAAAGAGTTTTTTTAATTTAACACCAGAGCAAAATTTGCCATTTTTGCTCACGTGCGCTCTGCATTATTCTGATGTCCCTTTATACATTATTTTAAATATTACACTTTCATCTGAAGTACCACATACTTTTGGTAGTATAAAAGGACCTCATTCTCATGTTCTTTATCCAACAACACTGCATTCTTTGTGAGAAGCTCATCATTTTCACACTTTGTAATGTATCTTAGTGCTTCAGCCTCCTCAAGGTGTTCAGACATAACTGCTATTTGGAGGTCTATTTATTTGAGAGCCTTAATCTACAACTTTTTCTCTTCCTCCTGCTTAAAGGATATTTTCTCTTCCTCCTGCTTAAAGGATACTGTGCAACTGCTTTACAACTTGCTCATGCAAATTTCTCTCATGAGCCTACTTATCCATTATGTCATCTATCTGTCCAGTATAATATATATTACTTTCATTCAAAATGTTATGCATATTGTCAAATTCTTCCAGGTTGATAACGTCCTCTCTTTGTGGACCTTGCACCATACACTGACCACACACACTGCCAGTTTTACTCTACTTTGGCAATTTAAATGTCTCTTTCTTGTTATTACTTTTTACCCCAGTATCTTGAAATGAGTTACCACAGAGGATTTTAAACAACTTTATATCATCTTCTGTCACCAAAACTGCTTTACTTCTAGCCTGTAAATTCCCAACTGGGATTTGCAATTCTCTAGTTTGAACCTTTGCAGGCATCTTGGTCCTTCTCAGAGCATATGTCTCTTTTCCCCATATTTATAGGCACACAGCATAAACACTTGAACAGCTTTTGTTTTTACTATATCACACTTTACTTTCAAAAGTTTTCTCAGTACAGAAAAACATTTCACTTAATGTAGAACTTCAATTACCAGCACATATCAAGCGTTGTTCCTTTAGCAGGATTTGCCAGAGGTATTTTTACTCTATTGGTACCACACCCTTTAGCAAGACAGAGAATAAAGGCCCCCATACATCAGCAATTGATTGCAGCAATCATGCAATTTGCAATCGATTGTGTATAAAAATATTTCCTTTTTTCAATCGATTGCAGATTGCAGAATTGCCACAATCGATTGAAAAAGGGAAAGATTTTTATACACAATCAATTGCAAATTGCACGATTGCTGCAATCAATTGCTGATGTATGGGGACCTTAACACTTTTTCTTCAGCAGCCACGAATTGGGTTTTGAACTATTAACCAATTCTCTGCTGCACACTGCTGCAACAAATTACGTAACCACTTGCTTTTGTTTGCAGATGTTTCAACAACTGTGTAAACACTTATTTCTCATCCTACGCAAGGAAAAAGTGCATACTTTAACACTTGTGATTTCACACACTGGCACTTTTAGCAAGCTTTGCATCACATTTTTGCACATTTGCAGACAATTTTTTTCTTTTCAAAAAACACTTCAAACAGGCACTCACCTCCACACCGGGTTTCATTCAGGTGAGTTTTGTCTTCTTATTTCCATTATTTCTGCAAATATCTCCTGCGTAGATCTGTAGCTGCATGTCCGTATTCTCCACCATATGTGATATATCTGGGGTAATTATCACTGTAGAGGGGTCATTGGTGCAGTGTCTAGGTGCACAATAAGGGTCCACATACAGCTTTTCAGGTTAAAATTAAAATTAATGGAGCCTTACTATCCGCATTTCAGGAACAAAATAATAAACAACTAAGCCCCCAAGCAGGGCACTACCTCACTGCTTGAACACTGACTAACAGGGCAGCTAGTTTGCTAAGGTAACACTGTCTCAGTCTTTATAGTCCTGTCTCTCACAGGTTGAGACACTGGCCTCCTGGCCAGCCTTGTCTCCACAAAGTCACACAAACAATCAGAGATTTGTGATCCTTCCTGCCTTGCAGGTCTGGACATGGTCTCCTGGCCCCCTACTGGCCTAGCTTGGTACACTGTACTCTTTGGCTGCCTCAGTCCTCTTTACACTGGTCTGTCTCATCAGCCTCACCTGGGCTTTGTACACAAGACAGCCCTTTGGTGTGGTTCACACCTCCTTTGTGTTCCCTGTGTAGGCAAATCCCTCCAGCCCTACACAGATATTGCAACGTTATGATAAAAAATAAGAGTTCACAGTATGTCCCTGTAATATGGCCCTCTGTGACACTTGAATTTCACATTCCTGCTGTAAGATTTATTAAATGATATGATGCTGTCATATACTGTATTGTAAATAGGCATTGAGAGGCAATTCAAGTAAACATGCTTCTGCCGCTGATACTTCAGGACATGATGACTCTGGTTAGCCTTGAGATGTGCAATGCAGATGTGTCAAGGGACACTAATGGTTACATTCTTTTATGTAACAGGTTAATAACAAATGGATGCACTGCAAAATGTATTATAGAAATGTCTAAGGTGAAAAGGCCATATTTTCTTTCATAGTGAGAGCAGGTGTTTCAGCTTTTCAACACTTGCAATCATTTTATATGTTTCATGTCTGCAAGAGACACATTTACTTTGTGGATCATTGCATCCCACCAATTGTTATTAGTAAATGACATCCTAAAATGCATTTAAATGCCTTTTGCATTGCAGAGATATAGTAAAATTAAATTGTGTATTGAATCGTGAAACTTTTCATCTGCAGTTTAAAAAGCTAATTGTCCTTTTTAAAACTTCAGATTTTAATGAGAAAACAATAACAAACTGTAGTGATTCTATATACAATTTGCTAGACAAAGTACAATAAACTGAACTACTGTTGGCAGCATGGAAAATAAAATGCTTAGAAAAAGCCACTTTGTTCTTATTTTTAAAAATTACCCATCTAATATGTAGTGCTACCATTATGTCACTCAGCATGGTTTCAGTACTAAACGAAGCTTCACATACAAGTCAATGAATATTTAACTATGCAGCAGAGCCTGTTAGAGGCACAGACACCATATAGTATGGATTTGCTTTCAAATTTTCAGTGATCTCTGGACAACTCTTTATCCACATTTCAAAATGAACATTGTGTGCTCAATCATTAATGGAAATTAGATTATGCCCCAATAATAAAATCAAAGGAAAGTCCATGGGATGTGGTGGGGCAGACTGAAACATAGGACCAAAATTAGTCACTCTTTGGTGTCTCTTGCCAGCACTAAATGTTCAGTTGTAATCTGGACATGAGAGTAGTATGACTGCTTATACAAAATGTTAGTGCAGGTGTTAGGAGCAAGATCAATGAGAGATTGAGAGGTGGGTACTGATCACCTGGACCTGGTATAGTTTGAGGGGGTGGGGTGGACACATCCATTTCTCCCCAACATGTGCTGCTGCAAAGTTGCGGCACACACTACAGATGGATCTTCACTCGTCTTTGTTGCAGTCACACCAAAAAGCCCTGCTTGGCAGGCCTGGTCCCGTGAGCCTTGGCTAGCACCAACAGTCATTTTTTAATTGCTAAACATACATCTAAGCTGCAAAGCAATGCGACTAGAATGCACCAGTGCTGATTAATTTGATATGTGACACTTGTATATCTGTGTTCGACTGAGTCTCTCAATCAGCATGCGAAGTGCTACGCTGCAGTGGCTACAGCTTTTTTCAACACCAAATTTCATTTACAGTCTGTCGCACATGGTCGGGAATCCATCTGACTAAATCCCGGCATCTAAATACAGTACCGATGCAGGACTAAAGACAGGCTTCAAAATCTCGATGCCCATCTATATCCCGACACCAGAATCTAGACAGATGGCTTCCCGAATGAAGGTAAGCCAGCCAGTGTTAGCGCTTAGCCGTGAGGAGGTGGGTTAAGTTAGGGACCCCCAGGGGGACTTAGGGTTAGTCACCACCCTGGGATGGTTAGGTTTAGGGTGTGTGGAAGGGGGAGTTAGGTTTAGGCACCCCCAGGGGGAGGTTAGGGTTAGGCACCACCGAGGAGTGGTTAGGATTAGGCAGCACTAAGGGAGGTTTAAGGGGGTAGAGGGGAGGGTTAGGGTACTTAGGGTTATGGTACTCCCCAGTCACGATCTTCAGCGTTCAGGCTTGGGGCATTGGGATTTAGTCAGACGTCTTCCCGGCCGTCTTTATTTCATACCCAACCCATTGCACACATATCAAATTAATCAGCATAGTCTCCTGGTGGATCCTAATTGCATCACATTGCAACTTAGACACATTTTCACCAAAAGGATGCCCAACGCTAGCAGGTTTGAATGGAACCTGGCAGCTCACTCACACCAGGCATATTGCACTGTACGGCATTTTGAGGCTAGATAAGCAAGGACATATCTGTATCTTCATTGTGAAGTGTATCTTCAAGTGTTTAGCCACATCCACTCTAACAATGGGGCCCGCCAGATGTCTCAACAGCCATGATTGACATGTATCAGTGTCCTTTTGGCTTTTCCGATTTTTTAAATATAAATAAAACTAATAAATAAAGACATGTAATTATTTTTAAAAAAGGACTAAAAGTGGAAATTATAAAACTGGTTTCAGGTCTACTCCAAACTGTGTCCTTTTTATGGGGACCTGATTTCTTTAATTCTTCAGGAATTATTAGCAAACTGGATGTGGATTTCAGGGAATACATCCCTTTCAATAACTTATGAGGGGTAAAAGGGTGTGGGTATTACTTCAAAATTTTCCTCCCAAAATGGGAAATTATCGATTAACACTTTTCTCAGCTAAGACTTTTCTGACCACTGCACTGAGCCTTTTTTGCCCTTTTCTTTGCACTTTTCACATTCCAACATCAATATTGGTAATTTTTGTATGCAGTACCAATAAAGTATTTTCAGACGGCTTTTCATTTTCAAAACATCCCTTAATTTGTTTATGCTTTTCTTATGGTAAATAATATGTACAAAAAATACTAAAAAGTATTTTTTTTATTAAAATTGCAAGAAAGTGAACTGAAATCAAATATGTACAATAGTGGTTTCTGCTTGAGCATTAATCCACACTTCCAAAATAGCTAACATCAGGAATATATAGTCTCCCATATCCAATTATTCTGAAATACAGAATATTCTGAAATACAAAATATCTTTAACATGACTGAGAAAGTGACACCTGTGATGGTTCAGTGTATGCAAACTTTGTTTAATATACAACATTATTAAAAATATTGTCTAAAATTATCTTCTGGCTGTGTGTATAAGGTCGGTGTATATGAAACATAAATTAATTTTGTGTATGTACATAACAGTGGCAAAACTAGGGTATTTGGAGCCCAGGGCAAATTGAAAAATGGAGGCCCCACTCCTCTATGTGCGCGTGCGGCAAAAAAAATGGGCATGGTCACAAGGGGCATGGCCACTTAAAATTGGGGCATGTCAACATGACACACAACCCTTTCTTGTCACTGGTAACATTTCTTTCCATATTCACCTTAATGCAGTGCCCCTTATACAGTCCCCTCTATGCAGTAACCTTAGTAGTGGTCCCCCTTATGCAGGCCCCTTATACAGTACCTACACTATGCAATGCCCCCAGTAGTGGTCCCTCTTTTTCAAAACCCCAGTAGTGCCCCTTATACACTACACCCAGTAGTTGTCCCCATTATGCAGCCCCCCATTAGTTCCCCTTATACAGTGCCCCCAGTAGTGATCCCCCATATACAGTGCCCCTTACACAGTGCCCTATGTATTGGTCCCCTTATGCAGCCCCCTGTTAGTTCCCCTTATACAGTGTCCCCAATAGTTGTCCCCCTTATGCAGGTCCCCGGAAGTTATCCCCCCTATGCAGTGCCCCCTGTAGTGGTTCTCCCTTTTCAGTGTGCCCTGTAGTGGTCCCTCCTTTGCAGTGCCCCCAGTAGTAGTCCTCAATATACAGTGCCCTTTATATAGTGACCCCAGTAGTAGTCCCCCTTGATGCAGTGCCCCCCGTAGTAGTCCCCCCCAGTAGTGGTCCCCCCAATGCAGTGCAAGCAGTAGTAGTCCTCAATAATGGTTCCCCCCAATGCAGTGCCCCCAGTAGTAGCCCCCCCAGTAGTAGTTCCCAGTAGTGGTTCCCCCCAAACAGTGCCACCGGTAGTAGTCCCCTCCATAGTAGTAGTCCCCAGTAGTGGTCCCCCCAATGCAGTGCCCCCAGTAGCCAGTAGTGGTGCCTCCCCCCCAGCAGACACACACATAAAAGAAAAGAAGAAAATCAACACTTACCTGAATCCCCGCTCCTGCTCCTCAGTAATCCCGGGCATTATGGGAGAGACGTCATGATGGCTCTCTCATTACCCACTGCAGGAGCTGGAAGATGGAGCTCATGAGTGAGCTCCAGCCTGGCTCTGGCAGTGGGCGCAGCATTCATTGAGAGTCTGTCTGACTCTCATTGACTGTTAATCAGTGGTGGGCACCTGCTCTAAGCACGGACCAGAAAGTCAATCACCCGGAGAGCAGTCCTGTTCCCTGCCTGAGCCCACCCTCTATCTTCCCACTAGAGCTATTGGGTGAGCACTCAGGGTGAGGGAAGGGGCATTGCCATGCAGCACAGGATATTGGAAGGCACATGGAAGCCTAGCACTGGTCCTGCTGCTGATTAAAACAAACACACAGCCACCGGCCGGCAGCTGTGTGTTTGTTACTGTGTGTAGTGTTGACCGTACACCATCAGCACTACACTGACCTCAGTGTACTGGACCATGGCTGGCAGTGCCCGCCTGTGCCACCAGTCTGATGGCACCCAGGGCACACCCCTTGCTCAACCCTCTTTACTTACGCCACTGGTACACAAACTTTCTTTAATGCACAATATTATTAAAAATATTCTATAAAGTGACTTTAGGCTGTGTGTATATGAAACATAAAAGCATTTTGTGTTTAGACTTGGGTCCCAAGATATCTCATTATTGTATGCAAATATTCCAAAATGAGGAAAAATATGATATCCAAAATACTTCTGCATTTTGAATTTAGGAGACTCAACATATATGCATATATATGTATAAGCAAAGTCCTGAATCATTGACTGACTCATCCATGCCCAGCCCAAACCCCTGGATCTAGAAACATGAAATTGGGAGTATATTCTTTCCATGACATAGGTACCCACTAAGCAGAGATTTGAATTTGACTCCTGAGAGGGTGAAAAGAGCTAAAATGTTTCCTTTCCCTGTACAATGTCCTGACTGACTGACTCATTGTGGCTGTAGCACAGTTGAATAATCATATTTAAAAAACACCAACTGTCATATCAAGTGCTGCCAAAAATAATTGGCAGTTGGTTTGGCTCCAATATTTTAATAGTGAGAGAGGAAAATGTGTTACAACTGCAGGGAGAAAGGAATGTGTTGCTATAGAGTTGAGGGAGGGGAATGTGTTATTGCACAGATGAGGGAGGGGAATGAGTTACTCTAGAGGTGAGGGAAAGGAATGTGTTACTACACAGATGATGGAAGGGAATGTGCTACTACACAGGTGAGGGAGGGGAATGCCACAGGGCGAGGGAGGGGAAAGTCAAATGCATTACTATGGGGCAAGGTAAGGGAATGTGTTACAATGTGGGTGACAGGAGGGAAAGGGTTAGTAGAGGAGTGAGGGAAGGAATGTATTACTACAGAAGTGAGAGAGGAATATGTGTTACTACAGGGGTTAATGGGAATAATGTGGTTAGGGTGCGGTGGGGAATGGGGAGGTGAGGGTGGGGAATGTGTTACCCCAGAGGTGAGAGAGGGAAATTAGTTACTACATGTGTAAATGAGGGTATTGTGTTACTACAGGTGTGAGGGAGGGATTGTATTTCTACACAGGTGAAGGAGGGAAATGTTGAATGTGTTACAACATGGGCAAGAGAAGAAAATGTGTTACTACAGAGGAGAATGATGATAATGTGTTACTACAGAGGTTAGGGAGTGAAATGTGTTAGGACACATGTGAGGAAGGGTAATTTCTCAATAAAGCAGTGATGCATTACTATAGGACAAAGCATAGACTTTACACATTTGTACTTTGCATAACTTTTCCACATGTGCAACTAAACCAATTTTTACAAGCCAGTCAACCCCACTCACCAATCCAGCAAGGTAGCATCTGGTCACTGCCACGCAGAACATAGCAGGTAGCAGGATCCCACTAATTACACTACTTGAAGAAACCAGAGTGCAAACAAAACTCTTTATACCAGTCAGTTGGCTTCTTTAGTCATCACAAATGTTATAACAAAACATTCAAATACATGTGAAGGCTTCCTAACACTAGCTATGCCCCATCAGCTGTAGCTTTCATCCAGCTGCTAGTCAGAATCGGAAACCCTTCCCATCAGATCCCACAATCCTTTAATCCATCAAACACTCCACAGCAATCACAGCCATGTAGTTCAGCTGTAAAACACTTCTTGTAGGAGACAGCAGGATTCTTAACCCTTTATGCCCCTTCATCTAATGAGTGAATCCTGTTCTGGACATCAGAATAAAATCTGCACTCAAAAATGATAAAGCATTTTAAACTAAGCACAATCAATAAGGGATATTATGGTAGCCTAATAACCATTTACAAATGTGAAAGCCTACTACACTACAGTACATTTGATCCAGAATGGTGGAGATATGAGCATTAATTCTCCCCTTCCTCCATCTCAGGAAAATATACTGTTTTGTGCATTTATTGTTGTGTGTGTTTGGCTGTTTATCATACACGATTATCAGAAAATAACTACTAAGAAACCATGTCATTTGAAAGAGGTATGTTCCCTTTTTTAAACAATGGTGCCCTCACATGTTTTGTGCCAGTATGGGAGAGCGAAGTCACATTTAGTCCCAACAAATCTGTAGAAGATTTATGCTTTCCATAGCACAGGGTAATATTGTCTGAAGATTACAGGTGCTGGGACATGTACATTTTGTAGCCTGGAATTGTCTCACAATAAAATACCAGTGGATATACATGACAATTGACAAATCACATTTACTGCATAATTGTTCATTTTATAGAGACTCATTTCAAGAAATGCAGAGGGCAGATCGAAGACATGCACCTTAATGCCCTGCCCACCTATGTACAATAATGTAAATAACTTGGGTTCTGCAAATTGTTCTGTTTGGCTTCCAGGAGATTTCCAGACAATATCTGGAATTCTATAAGCTCACCTACTGTTTTGAATGTTTTCAGAGACATTCCAGGAAAGGTAACAAGTGTCATCAAATTCTGAAAGTGCGTAGAATAAATTTTTTTATTATTATTAACTGCATGATGAGAGAATTATAATACGTGCTAATTACATACAACTTGATTTGAAGTAAAATATGGCATAAACAAAAAGTTCAGCTCATGTGACTACCACACCATATGTGGGATTTTACAGGAGAGGATGTGTTAACGTTTATGAAGCATTTGACACATTCCCGGAGTGTGTCTTAAAGTCCTACTGTGACATGATCACACGTCATTGTGAAGTGCCTATGCATGAACAATAAATCCTGATTAGAGTAACAACACATTGAGAGTTTATTTCATGTGTCCATTTGTGTATTTGAATGTTTTTATTTTATTCATCAATGTGCTGTCTGATATATCTGCAAAATGTTTTTGGAAGTTTCAAAAATGCATTTTATTAAATGTACAGGCCACAAACTGCTTACCAACACCTCCATGTAAAAATGAAGTTCTTTTGCAGTTGGGATAATATCCTTCATCCCATTGCTAAACAGGGCACTCAGCCCATCCCATTCCTAATTCATGTTCCCTTAGTCTTGAATCTCATGGGGTATATTTAACAAGCAGTAAAAAATAATTTTTCAGATGTCACTGCTTTCAGCAAATTTCCGTAAGGAATACCGTAAATAAATCACTGATTTCTCCTGTAGTCCTTTTAATTTTGCAAAGATTTGCACCCCTGTAACCCATAAATGCTAGGTATGAGCAGAAATCACGTTCTGACAAAAACATAGCGCCATCATATGATGTTCACTTACAGTGACTCCAGAGCTTAGAATCATTTGCGATGACCCTCCTCTTCCTATTCTTCCTATTCTGGGCAGCTACATGTTACACACTTTTGCTCAATCTGCCATTTTGTCAACCCCTCCATGCACAACTGAGCACAAGGTCATTACTAGTACAGTGTTCTATGCTGTGCAGTACTGATAAAGAAGGAAAATGGCAGCTTACATCAGTGTGCAGCAGAAAGGAAACCCCCTAAGTTGTCACCTATGTTGTGATTTTTTGCAGTACCTCTCAGATGACCTACCTATAAATAAATTGCTGCCTATGTCCTGCAAAAACAATTAGCATGTGGTGGCATAATTTGATATAATAATGCACTTAGAATGCTTTCACCATTTAAAACCATAATCTTCAAACTGTAATTTGTATACACAATTGTGCATTTCTGGCATATACAATGGTACAGTTTATTACATGTACTGGGGTCTCATAACAATTATATTAATGTAAAATATTGTGCATTCCATTCACATTACCACACACATTATTTAATGTTTTATACGCAGCAATGCCATGTTATGTGTACATGACCAGTCCAAAAGGCTAAAAGAAAAATATCTGTAATCTTGACTTTGTAAATATTGTAAGTATTGGTTTAGGGATGATGACATGGATCCTCTATCATATTATGGTAGCTTGGTGACCTAATTTGGTGGCTGCAATTTTGCTTCCTATAAAATAACTTCTCAGGATAAGGCAGATTAACTTTGAAGAAAACTACATAATATCAATAGAAAAGGGCAAGAGCTGCTAACTCAGCACAAATTGGAGAATTAGAGTAATTTGTAACTTGCTTTCTGACAGATCTGAAAAGGTCTGGCTCTATCAGTAATGCAAAATTTATGAGCAATTCTCAGGCTCCTACACATGAAGTTCATAAAAAAGGAAATAAACTAGAAAAAGTTGTGTGCTCTATTCTCTGAGTTAGCTGAAATTAAAACATCTGTCATTTCAGAAAAGCTCTGTTATCATGGAAGGTTGGACACATTAGTATAACAACACTTTAGGTGATGTGCCGCTCTTCTAACAATTCTAAATCTAGCAAACTTCAATTAAATGAAAGGCTAAAATTAAAGTTTTTAAAGGTACATAAGCACCCTGGACCCAATGAAAATGAAAATTATTAATTTCAATAAATGCAGATATTTTGGTCTTCATCACAGATGTATTCAGTGCACACTCTGTCACAGGAGACACTGTGAAAGCAGCCAATGGAAAGCAGCTGTGTATGACTTTTGCAGGCACAGTGTAGCCAGAAGAGAAGATGATATCATGCAGGTATATTCTCTGCTCGGGTGGTCTGTCCCAGAGATCCACAGCAGCTGATTACTATTTGATAGCCCCCTTTCATATTGCACTAGCTGCTCTGCAGGTGGCTCATTGAGGCTAAAAAGAGCTGTAGTCCACAGCACTGAACAAATGATCATTACTACTGAGAGCAAGAGCTGGTTAGTGCTGCAGACATGTTTAGGGAAGAATTTAATTTGTTATGGTAAATTATCACACCTAATTGATCCCCCAGGGGTTATTCAATTAGCTGGCACTATCAGGGATATATTTTCACCTGCCCAGAGGCAGGCAAATCAAAATCTCTGATAAATGCCATTTTTTTCCAGCCGTGATCATGAAAACATATGTATCCGAAAACTTATCCTGGATCCAGGGGCAGAACTATGGGAGACAATGGAGGCACCTGCCGCCGGGCTCCAGCTCTGAAGAGGCATCTCCTCCATTGTCCACAACATATTCACCCCACTTCGGGCTGAAACTATCTACTTGGAGTATACCGTCACGGCCACAAAATACATAGCACCCCATCCCGGCACCTGAGGAGCTACCATACACATGTGTTTTCACCCTAAAATGGGAAATTTTTCATGCAGTAAATATAGGAGGTAATTGAATTGCCTGAAAACAAAAATCATGGTAAAGTCCCATTTTTACCACACAGAAAATTATCATGTGCATTTGAACTTTCCCCTAAATATATTTATTTGGTACCAGCAGTAGTTTGTTGCAATCTGATTCCAAGCAGATATTGCTTCACTTGAGGGCCCATTACTAGACTGGGAAATAGCTTACGTAATAACTTTTCCAGCTGGGAAACTCCTTTGGATTGTTTATCAATTTATCTATTGCCATACCAAAAGTCCAATGAGACCAGTGACTGTTGTTTGGACATAATCATTTATTTAAGGCAGATCTGCACATGTATAACAGCACATTATACTTTCTTCAGTTTATGCCTGCAGACACAGTGTAGCTTTTGTGATACTATCTTTGATTGTTTAGGATTGTGCAACAGTGTAACAAGCAGCAAAATATCAGATTTTCCATTTATATGGTGACTTGTGATTGTTTGTATTTTTAATTGTATAATTTTTTACATATATGCAATTTTTCTGGCACCAACATATTTTATATAGAATGTCATTTTTTATTTTATTTAAATGTATATTTGTGGAAATAAATGTGAATGTGTTTAAGCTATAGCTGATTATATTATATAGTGGTTGTAATAGCACTGCTTTCTTTTTCTTTTTATAGAAATATTTGCTATGAAGCCCAGCAGCAAAAGGGACCCTCTATTAGAGAAAGCAATGTGCCTTAAAGCAGAAATTGAATATAGTTTTCTAGCAAATTTATCTTGGCAATTAAATGATTTGGAAAATAATAAGGATAAAATGTAAAATATAAATCACACTAATGTGCCAAATAGTTATAGGATTTTGAAAGGAGATGGAGCAGACATCATATTGGACATGAATTTGTGATGGTGCCCCATCACATTTTGTTATGGGAACCAGACATTTCTCAAAATGTCTTTAGCAAATGGGTTATCAGCATCTTCTTACTAGCATTGTCAATCACACAGTATGTCATTTGCAAAACAAGTCCACCAGCAGTGATATTAAGTACCAGAAAACAGGTAAGTTTAATAGAAACATGGAAGTTTCAGATGCAAAAGCATCCTGACTTTTATAGGAATTAATTGGACAGGTTGTTATCTAGAGATGCTGGCACTCGAGTTCCCAGCTGTTGAAATCCTGATGTTGGCATCTCGAAAGGGTTAACATACCGACACTTGATGGTCAGTATACTAACTCTTGCCCTTTCCCTCTCCCTACCCTAATCCTACTCCCCCTGTTTGGTGACTAACCCTAACCTCCCCCCTATTGCCTGAACCTAACCTGCCCCTCCCTGGTGCCTAACTCTAACCCTCCCCCCTTAGTGGCAGGTGGGGAGTTTGACTGGGGCGGTACACCTGTCAAACCCTAATGCAGGTGTCCTAAGGTGAGCTCAGGGAGGACAGAAACCTCCCGTGGAGCAGAAGGGCAAAACTTCTGCTTCCCCTAGTGCCTAATCTTGCAACCTAAATCTAACACCCCCTAACACCCCGATACTTAATTTGGTATCCCAGCGGTCGGGATGATAGCACTGGGCTTCTGACCGGCATCAGGACTTCGGCACCAGTAATTGGAGCATCGGCATCCAGACCGCCGGGATGCCAAATGCATACCATTATCTATAGCAGAGGTTCCCAAGTGCAGTCCTCAAGGCTCCCCAACAGTTTAGGTTTTAGAGATATCCATGGTTGAGCACAGGTGACATAATTAGTACATAAGTCAATTTGGTTTAACCACCTGTGCTCAATCATGGATATCTCTAAAACTTGAACTGTTGGAGAGCCTTGAGGACTGCGTTTGGAACCTCTGATCTACTGTATGAGACCTTTCACTTGTGTATAAAACACAAACGGAGTCTGTGTCCAATTAACACACATGAAGAATATGTATATGGGTTTATTTGCATACTGAAAGTGGACTTGACTACTTTATGGAGCTCTCCTCTGGAATATACTGGAAGGAAGAGCCACGTTGGAAATGCAGGGAGAAATGGAGATGCAATTTACATCATCATGTCCAGTGCAATGGTGAAATTTGTGGTATGGCACAGTGGAGTGGTTTCATGATTACGTGATTTGCTAGGAAACTCGTCATCAAGCCCTATGCTGCCAATTCATTAGAACATTGAGCATATACAAGTATGACAAGTATCATTCTTTAAACAACGATAATGGTAAATTCTTAATAACATTGCATAGCCAAACATGTATAAAACCTTTTAAATGTTTGCTCATCATAAAAAATGCACGTTATAGTACACATATTTTCAAAATATACGTAAAGTAACATTTTTAGTCATTATGTGAAAGGGTTCTGTTTATTTTTTTACATTTTTTATCAGTTTTAATATTCACTTTTTTAAATCTCTCAAATTGTATTCCAAAATGAATACTAATTTTATTTACTAATAGTTTTCCTTATTACTTTTGCATTTTTTCTTGAATCTTCTCAATTAATACATTTACTTTAATAATTGGTAGATGTATTTTAGGCTGCAATTGTTATTCATTCAAGGACTGTACTTTATCAATGTAAATATTACTTTTCCAGAGTTATTTCCACTTGCTTTGCATCCTTTCTCTAATATTTCAGCCATGACTTCTGGACATGATCCAGCCTGACTCCTGCAGTGTTTTAAAAAATATGTATTCTTTTCTTTGTAGTCTAGCTCCTCACCCTGCCAAGCCTTTGAGATTTCCATTAGAGTGTTTACCCTTCCTGATCTATATCTATATACACTATATCACCTTTATTTGAAATGTAGGAAAAGTAAAAGTGCATTTCTCATATTGGAAATATTCTGAAATCATCCTTTTTTACCACAGCAAAATGTGATAGGCAATTTGCAGTGCATTGTGAAAGAAAATTACATTGTACAACCATAAATTAAAAACGACACAGAAGTCTATGTATTATCAGTGAGAGATGTCATTCAGTTGCTGAGAGCATCAGACAGCAAAGTCTAACTGCACATGCCAGAATGGTAAAAAAAGACACTTTGGTACTTATGCAATAGGCTGCTATCTGGTGCCACTAACTCCTGTGAGTCTTCCAGTATTTTTAAAGCGGCAATCATTTTAAAAGCAAAACCAGCTTAGTTTGCTTTTAAAATAATTGCTGCTTTAAAAATATGGGAAGACTTGCATGAGTTCTCGCAAGGGCACCAAATCTCACCCTATTATATAAGCCCCTTAAGTAAATGCAAATGGTATTTACCAGAAAGGGGTACATGGAAGGACAATACTCCCAAATGATATTACACTCATGGCAATACTTGCTTACTTTACTTATCACCAAAGATAACAGCACATTTTATATCTGAATATACTGTGAGTGAAACTACATTGTGGGAGGAATTGGCACTGGATGAGAGAGTGCTCAGTTGAAGGACAAGTATGTTCAGCAATGTAGCCAACTTCACGTACTCTAACATATCAAATTATTGATGGAAGTGTTGTGTTGTGTGCTGAATTTATGTCTCAAACCATTGAAATCAATGCAGACTCTTTTACACTGTACATTGGGCCTGTTTCAGAGTGGTATTCAACAACTCAAATGGTTGCACAGTATGTGTACAGATCATTGTCTGAGAAAGGAAGGAAATATTTTATTGAGAACTAATAAAAGTAAAATTTTAACATTTGAAATATATTTTTGTGTGCCTATAATAACAACTCCTTGTTTTCCTTCCTTTCTCAAATAATCGTTTTAGTTGTTTAGGCGGCACCCCCGGTAAAATACATTTTCTATTATATTCCAATGGGGAACAAATGAGTAATGGATTTGGATTTGTATGGATTTGTAATTGTGCAAATATATAACTTTCAGTTTTTTCAGATCATTGTCTGCAATGATCAGTGGCGTAACTATAAATTTTGCTTCCCCAACCAAAGATCAAACACACCCAAAGATGATGTCTAAGGTGTGTGGTTAAAATGATACAGTAACGTGCCTTACACATTATGACACACTAAGTAATGCCACTTATAAGACAGTGTTCCACATCGGAATGCCACTTACAACACATTATGCCACACAGCAATGCCCCTTACACATGCCACACAATAATGCAACATATAACACATGATGACATACAGGAATGCCCTTATAACAAATTTATGCCACGCTGTAATACCCCTATTTCACATTATGCCACACTGTTATGCCACATACAACACATTATGCCACTCAGTAATGCCACATACAACACATTATGCCACACAGTAATGCTAAATACACATTATGCCAAACAGTAATGCCCATTACATCCCACCCTGATAGATCTACTTCACCAACCCTCCTCTCTATTCCTGCCAGTCTGTCACCTCAGCTCAAGACAGGTTGCACAGTTTTTATGTCCGTGTAGAACCATATTATTGGGAACATTGGACCTGATTCAGAGCCGCTCGTAAGCAGCCGCTCGTTTGTTCCGAGCGATGTTTGCCCAACTGTGCATGCGTACGGATCATAATACGCATGCGCGAACCAGTCAGTGCGGCCGAAAATCGTTTGTTCGCTAAATAGCGAATGCCTGCTATTTTGAGTGACAGGAGGAGGCATATGTGGGTGGTAACAGGGGAAGGTGCTTGAAAACGGGAAGTGGAGATCAGAACGCAGGCGTGCTTAAAGGTCAAAACGGGCATTTTATGGGTGTGCATAATTAATACAGCAGCGTCATTGACCACGTCACTGGGTTATTTTATAGTCAGAACTGCTCGCATGATTGCAGTAGGAAAAAACAACCACAAGAATAGCAAGCAGTTCATACGCTGGTCGATGTACTCGATTAATCTAATAAATAGTGGACATGACGTAGGATGCGAGTGGCCAGGGGGCGTAGTTTCCAAAAAAACGACCGCAAGTTTTGTTCGCTCGTTCAGACATAGAGGCGTGAACACACCGCAAAGAGCGAACGGTTCATTTGAATAGCGACCCCTTTTTTCAAAACGAACGACTGCAAATAGTGTCCGGCTCTGAATCAGGCCCATAGTTTATAACCTGTAAACTGTGTGTATCAAGTTAGTGCCCCTTATACAGTGCCACCTATACTAGTGCCCCTTATGTAATGCCCACTGTAATAGTGCCCATTATGCAGGGCCCCCTGTAGTTGTGCCCATTAAAGTAGTTCCCCCTGTAGTTGTGCCCATTAAAGTAGTGCCCCCTGTAGTTGTGCCCCATATGCAATGCCACCTATACTAGTGCCCCTTATGCAATGCCCCCTGTAATAGTGCCCTGTATGCAATGCCCCCTGTAGTAGTGCCCATTATGCAGGGCCCCCTATAGTTGTGCCCATTATTCAGGGCCCCCTGTAGTTGAGCCCCTTATGCAATGCCCCCTGTAGTAGTGCCCACCCTGTAAATTGTGCACATTAAAGTAGTGTCCCCTGTAGATGTGCCCCTTCTTGAAGTGCCTCTTTTAGTAGGGCCCCCTGTAGTTGTGCCCCCTGTAGTTGTTCTAGTAGTGTCCTTGGTAGTTGTACCCCTTCTAGTAGTGCCCTCTGTAGTTGTGCCCCTTTTAGTAGTGCCCCCGTAGTTGTGCTCCTTTATGTAGTGCCTGCTGTAGTTGTGGCCTCCACAAACCTCTCTCCCTCCCCCTCCCCCTCCCCCCTCCCCTCACATACCTAACTTTGCATGCTGTCATCCAGGCTGTCTCTCTCACTGCCACGCTGACTGAATCTAAATAGATCCAGCAGACTCGGCCGTGCAGGTTCCCCAGGTCGCAGGTGATGTCATGATGTCACCCGCGCACTGCATTACTGGGAACACTGGCCTCTGAAGTGATTGGAGGCTTTCTTAGCCTCCAATCACTTCAGAGGCCAGTGCTCACAGTTGCAGTGACGTAACCACTGCCCCCGTTGCCCCCAAGCTACCCGACGCCTTCAAGCCACTGTGGGGGTTGCGGGGGCGGCAGTTACGCCACTGGCAATGATGGCTGCAGTGACCACGTAGCCGCAGCATGATTGATATACTGCAGCCACTTCAGGGGTGGGGAAGGGGTGGTGACGGCCAGCATCCCAGAAAATGGGAGATTGTTAATCCTGTTTCTGGGCATGCCCGAAGCCAGTGCCTGTATCATATGACACAGTTTCAGTGGTCCTGGCTACATGAATTTCATGACAAAGACTTGTCTTACCTTATAGAATACCTTTGAACATGTTATAATTGGGTTTATCAAAATGTTATACTGTATACTAGTTCTTACATATTAACCGCTCATAAACTGCTAGTTTGAATAATAATAATAATAATAATAATAATAATTACTATGGACCCTCCCTTGCTTTGCATGGGAGCTATTTTTAATTTATGGCGACAGTCTTTTCCCCTCCTAATATCAACACAAAAATATTTAGGGGCCTATTCATCATAACTAAAGTTTCCCAGGAGGTAATTAGGTTTAGAACTCGCATGGAGTTCTAACTAATTACCAGAGGAATTCATCATTCCTCCTCCCTATAACTATCTATTCTGAAAAGCTGTCATTTTTGCAATGACAACTTTTCATTAAATAGATAGTTATCCCTGGCTGTTCTAACTTATCGCAGCTGGAAGCATTGCTGTGCATGCTCTGTTACATCTGTAAAACCAGTGCATGCGCAGCACTGCCTACAGATGCGGTAAGTTTGTGTCCCCCCTCCACTCACCTCCCCCCTGCCTGCTCACCTCACCTCCATCCAGCACTTACCTGCCTGCGCAGCAGCCTCCAGCTCCATTTGCTATGCTGTCATGTGGTCTGCCAGCAGCACACAGTACTGTTTAGAAAAAAAAAAGTTTTGTTTTTTTTTCTAAACTTTATTGTGTTGTGCTGGGGAGACCACATGACAGCATAACAGATGGAGCCAGAGGAGAGACCAGAGTGCCAGAGGAAGACTGCGGGGGACCTGCCCATGCTGACACAGGTAAGTGTTACCTGCTATTCGCCACCACACAGTGGCGAATAGTAACTCCATCAAATTCCGAAAATACATAATTTTCGGAATTTGATGAATACCAAAATTTCCATATCTCCATACGAGTGTGGAAATTAACGCAGGGGGACTTAGCAAGGAGATATCAGTGTTATCTCCTGTGCTAAGTATCTTTATGAATACTAAAATAACGTTATTTAAGGAAAATGTCCTTAAAAACGTTATTTTAGTGTTGATGAATAGGCCCCTTAGTTTTGAAATGACATGTAAAAGGGCCACGTAAAGTTGTCTCTGATATAATCAGTCTCCATTTAGGTTTATTCCTGCCACATTAAGAGAGGAATTCTGTTAGAGGTGAAAAGCCATATTCGCTTGTTTTTTTGCAAAAAATTTGCCTAAAAAAAATTCGCCAAATTCAGTTCCAGAAACAATTTCGCCTAAGTGGAAACAATTCTCCAAAAATGATTCTCCAATCAATAACTGATGAAAAGAAATGCAAAATCTTTATTTTGGGTGCAAATGTGGGGAAACAACTCAGACCCCTTGGAACAGCCCCCCAAAGGACAAATCTGCAAAAAAAAAACAGAAACAAAAACCTAAGACATGTCATTTTTGGGGTGAAAATTTAAAAAGTGGTGGGATAAACATTAAAAGTATCGAAATAGACTTCTTGGGGGTCCCCAAGTATGGGTCAGATGTTTTTGGGATTGCAGGTGCATGCAGCAGGTGGATTTTTCATGTTTTTTAAAAGTTCACTTTAGAGACATAAAAATATGCTAGCACCCATTTTCAAGCACCCCAAATTTGACAGGACTACTTATTTTCACCAAAAAATACTGCTTTATGCCATTCTTCACCACTTTTACCTAGATGCTAATAGCACGCAATTTACACAACTTAAGTATGCAAAATAGTTTTATTAGGGCTATTAGTACACATCTATATTGATTCTCTATGTTAATATATCTTTTTCTGGGATACAGATTGATTTCCCCAATTCTTTCAGTACTTTTAGCCTGTTCCGCATTCGCCTATTTCCGTTTTCGCCTGTTTTGCAATTGAATTAGGCGAAAAGAGGGGACGCGCACAAAATAAATTTGCCTCTGAAACAGGCGAATGAAGCGAAAAGTTGGACAGGCGAAAACTTCGCCTCTAATTGAATATGGCTCTAAGGGCCTGATTCAGACCCACTCGTGAGCGGCTGTCCGCTCGCAAGTGGGTCGATGTTATGGACTGAGCATGCGCACGACGGAGGGAGCTCCGTCGTGCGCATGCGCCAGAAGCGACGAGCGAAGGAAAGTCCTTCGCTCGTTGTGTCTGATCAAAGGGGGCGTGCTGTCGATGTTGATTGACAGCACGCCCCCTTTGGTAGGCATGCCGGGGGCGTGCCTCCCTGACGGGGGCGTTCCCACAGGAACGCCTCCCATCAGAAGCCGGCCCACTGACATCACTAGTGATGTCAGTGGGAGTGATTTTGGCTCTGATAGAGCCAAAATCACTCCGGAGCTTGCGGTTGAAAACCTCAACCGCAGGCTTCGGCTCGCAATTTCGATGGTCGCGATGGTCTCGACCATCGCGGCCATCAAAATGCACGCTCGTATAGCCTGTGGGTAGCTATACGAGCGTCCTGAAGGACGCTCCATTTTCATGGAGGCCGGCCCTCATTCAGAGCGTGCGCTCTGCTCAGAGCGTATGGCTCTGAATGAGGGCCTAAGTGTCTATCCCTGTGCTTTATTTCTTGTCATGCCAAAGCAGACTCTTACTGGGAATTGGACTCGTTTGAAATTAAAGAGTCTTTGTTCACATAAATGAAATAGGAATGGTAAAAAAGGGAAAAGTTACATTTTGCATCAGTAAACAGGGCTTACATCAATTTTTCTGGAGAAACCAGATAATACGTATTAATCTCTACATGGTATAAAATAAAGTCCATCATTGTGATATATCTTTAACGATTTAGGCAGCATTATCCAAGAAAGTGCTCGGACGTCCATTTTTTTCATTGACTTGCTTCACTAAAATCATCACTGATCAGCTCCCTTTTGTCATATGTTAATGTTTTACACACCTAAACCTTCCTAGACAAGTGCTCTATAGAATAGTGAAAACTGCATCAAAATCCATCCATGGATTCTTGAGATTAGCCCCAACAGACAGATACCTACCAGGGAATTTAATTTATACTATGTATAGAATATAATAATAATAATAATAATAATAATAATAATAATAATAATAATAATAATAATAATAATAATAGTAATAATAATAATAATAATAATAATAATAATAATAATAATAATAATAATAATAATTTTATTTACATAATGCATTCCTCCAAAAGGGGACACAGTGCTTTACAGAAACCATGATCTAAATACAAAGGTGAAGCAGCCATTTATGGCCAGCAATTCCAAGGACCACTTTTCCTACTCACTAAGGTACTAGGTGAGGTAGCCATCTTGGGGACACTACACTGGACAGAATATGTTTGCAATGCCTGGAAAGGTTGACCCATTACAGGGGATTTACAGATTAATTAGACAAAATGCCTTACTGAATTAGATCATGCACTGTTCATCCTACACATGAATAAGATGAGGGAGTCATCTTGGGCACACTTCACATGATTAATCTGGGCAAAATAGGTAATTCCAGATAGAGATAAAATGTAAAAGGGAACTACAGAATATTAACACAAGATATCCAATCCTTACAAAATCATCAGATCCAAGCATTGTTCATTCTACCCACTAGTGTACCAGGTTAGGCAGCCATCTTGGGCATGCTCGTATATTACAGAGAATGATAGAAAGTTTGCAATGGAAGCAGACATGTAAATATTACACTTGCACACACTGTCATGGGGTGGTGGGAAAAATTTATTTGAAGATCCTTTTTAAAAAAATGATATCAACAGATACAACACCATGAAATTCATAGGTATATTTTAATGGCATTGATAACATGTATTATTTATATATTTAGATTAGTTAAGAAATATTATAGCATAAGCAGGCTAGAAAACCTGAATTATATTGTTTTACTCAGAGCCAGTGCAAGCTCTCTGCACCCTAGGCAAAGCTTCAGCCTAGTGCCCCTCTACTCTCAGAGGGGTGATGCAGGTGACCACTAGGTGGGCTAGGGTGAATTGTGTCATTACAGCCCCACTCCCTACACTGAAAAGTTGCAAAATTTATCACACAGTTGGGTGTGGAGCCTTTATGACACAATGTACTGAAATTGTTTCCTTACACCACCATGTCCTGCCAATTTCACCCTGGAGGTCATGGAGACTAAGGGGTCTATTTACTAAGCAGTGTTAGGAGAAGTAAAAAGTGAAGAGTGAAAAGTTATAAGGTGCCAGCCAATCAGCTCCCAACTACCATCTCACAGGCTGTGTTTGAAAAATCACAGTTGGGAGCTGATTGGCTGGCACCTTATCACTTTTCACTCTTCACTTATGACTTCTCCTAACACTGCTTAGTAAATAGACCCCTAAGATTCAAGAGTTTCGTGACTCAGAGAAAAGGAACATAAGGTTCAGAGCCACTGATTGTAAACAGAAACAAAGTGGGAAGATGAGGGCTTTGGGAAAATTTTGGCACAGACAAACAGGAGCCGGGTGTGTGTGCGAGCACATACATCACTGACCTTCCTGCTGCCTCATCACAGGGGTTATTCTGTACATGCTGCTGTGGGTTCAGGGGCACCCTAAAGGGGCTGGTGCCCTAGGCAAATTATATAGCTTGTGGGTGGAAATTGATTTAATTGATTGGGAATTGGAGGAAATAAGTCAGCTATGTATATGCTTATGGTTTTGATCATATTAGGAATCAAAGGAATCATTAGGAATCATATATTTATTACTGTTTCCTTTTTAAATCCTTCTGTCAAAGCCACCAATTATACAAGGCTTTGATAAATCAACAGTTAGTAAATATACCCCTAGGGGTGGAATGTAGTAATAATAACATTTTTACTATGATTAATGAGCAATATTGAGTTTAAATACCATTTATGTACGTCTCTTACTGAAAGAATCTAAGCACAGACAAATGCAAGTGGAAATGGGCTAATTCGACTAATTTAGCACTGGACTAAATACCAGTAGGGTAGAATATAAAAATACTGGTCAAGATACACTCATATACAAAGATATACAAATTTAATGTCAAGTAATATACATATAATCTTCAATAAAATTTATAAACATATGTATCTAAAATAATGCACATAATGTGAAATGAACCGGATCACATTAGTGCCCTTAAAAAAGTAATTAATAGTGAAGTATTGCCACTTGTTATATCAGCCCAAATATTTCCAATAAAATAGAAAGGCAATTGATCCTCCAAAGACTTGTAAATCTGTTCTGGGATCTGTAAGTCCCATTAATGTTATAACAGTCACAGACCGATTGAAAGGGTTGATTAAAGAGAATTACCAGATGATATCTCTATTTATGTTACTCCCAGCTCCAGCATACAATTGGTGGACCCACAAAGGGCTCCTATTTTCCGTTGCTCACCATCATGGCACTTTGGGTCCAAACGGATGAAAGGTGCAGACAGTGTCGCTGTCAGTGTAGTCTGGGTGCTCACCAAGGATAGCTCTCTGGATTAACAGGTGGCTTGGTAGCAAGGTGTAACACTCTCTAGTGGTCAGTCATTCTGAATATTTTAATTACCTATTGGCTGTTTGCAAAGATGTAGAAAGAAAAGAGAAAAGTACTATCTTAGCTGGGGCACTCATCCTACCTAAATAAAACTAAAACTTAGCTTTTAATAATATTTGTGAAAACACATCCATTTACTGTAGAATGCTGTAGCAAGAAGTCAAGATTCAAAAAATCTGAATCCAACAGTAGGAAGATTAAAAACGTATCAAATAAGGAATGTCAGATGCTGACTACTTATCCACATAAGAGAGTGAGTATCAGTAGTGATATCTGAGATGTAATCGTCTCCGATCCAATGCATTCATGTGAAATCTTTGATGGTGTCTCAATCACTAAAGCACAGTGAAAATTTATCCAAACAATTATTTAATGTAAGTGGGAGACAAATCCCAAAATGAAGATGATGCATAGCACAACTCAGACAAAAATGCTAAGTAAATCACATATAATATATCATGTAGGATATACGCCTAAATTGTGAGTAAATCAAAGTATCCCTAATTTGCCTATGTAGGCTAATGTTCCAAAAGATTATCTGTGGGCAAAGGTGTACTGCATAGGATGATTTACAACAGGGGTCAGTTAAGTATACTTACCCTCACCCCTTCCCCCTAACCCTCCCTTCTTGTACCCTAAGCTTACTCTCCCCACCCTGAACCCTAACGCTCCCCATTAGTGCCTAAACCTAACCCACCCTTCATGACTAAACCTAACTCTCCTACCTTAGTGTCTAACCCTAACCCCCGACAGGGGTCCCTAACCCTAACCTCCCCCCAAAACCTAAACCTAACCCCTCTAAGCTCCCTAAACCTAACCCTCCCCCCTCCCAGAGGCTAAAGCTAAGGGTGCCCAGGGCTTACCTCATTCGGTTTGGCATCCTTCGGCGTTCTGGCATCAGGCTTAAAATAGGCATCAGTATTTCAATGCCTATCTTAAGTCCCTTGTCTGGATTTCAGTGTAGGTATTGAGACCAGTGGCATCGTGGCTGCTGGTCTCATAACTACATCCCATATTACATATATAGTGGTGGCTAACTTGTGAGACAAAATCTATCCACTGAGGCATACAAATATTTTGGTATTTCATTTTAGTAACAATTAGATGATATTGCCTGTAGGCACGTAAAGGATCCACACAACACACATATATGTAAAAACTGAGCGCAGAGATTTTGACACAATGATATATTTCTAATAAAGTGCATATGCATGTGTGTTAATACTTATAACAATTGCCAGTGGGTACATAAAAAATCCACACAGAATTGAAAAACAATATCCCAAAAAAAATTTTCAGCATGAATACATATGAAGTGCAAACAAGTTCTATTGCCAATGTATAAAGGCATGTTAATGCAATATTTACCAGGGCATAGGGTGCAAGAGAAAATGTACACATAGGGCACAGCACTGCCTGTTCAGTCGCACAGCAAATATATACAGTATGACCAAAACGGTTCTAACTCAATGCGCACAAATGTTTTGTTATGTGTCTAAATTGGTATGTGTGTAACTTGGTATGTGTGTAACTTGCACAGTGATTTTAATACAATAACGTATTTCTAGTAAAGTGAACATGTATGTGGTTAATTCTTAAATCAATTGAATGGCATTGTCAGTGGCTACATATAGAGTTGGGAAAAATGCAACACATGTGTATGCAAAAAGTGAGTGCAGAGATTTTCACACAATGATATCTTTCTAATATGTGTGTTAATTATTTTACCAATTAGATGGTATTGCTTGTAGGTACATAAAGGATCCACACCAACACATATGTATGCAAAAAGTGAGTGCAGAGATTTTGACACAATTATATATTTCTAATGAAGTGAATATGCATGTGTGTTAATTCTTATAACAATTGAATGACATTGCCAGGGGTTATATAAAGAATCCACACATAATTTAGAAAAATATACCAAAAAAGTTCTAGTGCCAATATACAAAGACAAGTACATGTAATATTGACCTGGGTTGGAGTGCAGGAGAAATATGGCACATAAGGCACTGCCTGTTCTGTCACACAGCAAGTATATATGACCAATAGAGTCATAAGGGTAAGATGTAAGATGAATCCTATTGCTGACTTTGGTCTAGTCTATTATAAAATAAGTGATATATTGATTTGTGTTGGACCTCATCGGTGGACTGAATCAATATTAATATCCATCCTGCGACAATACTGTTTGTAAAATCTGTTTGAAGTTCATTATGATCATGTTCATCATCTACATTCATATATCAACACTTTTTTAAATCAATTTATTAATTGGTACTATTATATATGGCTGGGAATTCCATCCTGTTTTCTTCCTGCCATCATGTTAATGCTATATGTGAAGCTGTGTCACAGTCATTGAACACAAATGCCCTCCGATGCCGCATGGTAACTTCCTAATGAGCAACAAATTTAATCAAATTAAATGTACAGTATCTCTTGAAAAACTCCATGTCTGCACATTTACTTTCTTTCAACATTTTGAGCTTCAACTCATGACAAAGTTACAAAATTGCAGACAAATAAGGTTCTTCACTCAAAATAATCTATTTTAATGTTAATCAAAAAAGAGAACAACAAAATACAATTTATTAATACAATGTTGTTTGCCTAAAAACACCTATGTATCTCCAGTATTCATTTTATAATAATTATCTGCATATTAAAAACTTTAATTCATTGTTTTGAATGTTCAGATTTTGTTTCACAATTTTTGCCAGTGATTAATTTAAAGTAAAAATATAGCAAATTATTAGGAATCATTACGTTTTTTATATTTTCTAGAATCCACAATTTATTACTGCTAATGAGTTTTGATAATTTACAATAGGATGTCTAGTGAACTCAGCAAGACATAAATATTGATACAATTATAACTAGTATACTTCCATTATTGTTCCTTGCATACATGAAATAATAAAATAATCTTTGCAAATACAAACAAAATAATATAATTACACAAAAATAGCAAAATGTCATCTGCAATTGAAGATAAACACTCTCTGAAAAAAAGAACTGAAACCGAGTGACAACTAACATGTGAAAAGCCCATGTTTTTTAGAAGGCAATGTTTCTCAAGTTGGAAACATTTGATACTAAAGCCTTTATTAAGCCTTTGTTCTCTTTGAGCGTTAATAATGTGGTTGGCCACTATGCAGCAACCACAGTCAAAGGGCACATACGCTGGAAGTTAAAATAAAGGAAATGATCAAATCAGACTGTGAGACATGTTAGGGCAAATGATCTTGTTCATTTACATTATAATGTGTACTGAACTTCAATGGACTGAAAAAAGAGCAGGTGTAATTTAAATGAACAGATGAGTTTACTATGGGGAACAATGTTAATATTGGCTGCTCTGTTTTGCTTCTGGATTAGGTGCAGCATGACAGCAGTCAGCACACTAGATAACTGCAATATCAGAGTTAGCTTAGAAGAAAATTAATGGAGTAAATAATGTTCTAAATCCCTGATTTGCTTTTTTGGGTCCCACTAGATCACTTTTCTGTGTCAGCTAATAGCACTGTGCCCACATTCACTTACCACATTAGTGCTCTTTTGTTCTATTCATGACTGAATCTAATTTGTATCAAATTAATACTTGATAACAATTCAGAGTTATTTTAGCTTATGTGATGAATGTTTATAACATATACACAATATGCATTTATCAGACATAATATCCTCCAATATTGTTTAAAAGAAACTTGTATTGATTGTAAATACAAGTAGACCAGCAAAAATTAGAATTAAAAAGAAAATACATTTAACATACAGTAATACTATTTCACTGCTGCACCCATTGTAGTGAGTGCTGTGCTATATTTGCCTATATGATATATATAGGACTTTATGTTAGTAATAGCAGATGACTGTATATTTATTGTCTGTGACTGAGATCATTTGCAAGTGCTGTCTGTGCTGGAATGCTGATATCCTGAAATCATGGATTTAATTCAGACTTGGGTGCTGACTCGGTCATGGCTGTGTCTTATGTCACATTTGCATCTGTGTCTTCATGCTAATGCCACTACAAAGCTCTTCCCTGGTGTACATACATGAGTCTAAATGTGATGGACACTGACAGCATCTATAGGTGCTGCTTTACCATCTAGTGCATCTTTAGATGGTCAGCATTAGTCATACCATCGAAACTTGCACCTGATCTATGTAAGAAACAGTTTCTCTGTCTGAATATGGCTTCTTATATGAGCAGTTCAGTGTTTTTGTATGCAACCATGTTCAGGGACTTAGCTGTGACATTCCCATTAGATGCAACATCTCTCTGCATCTTTTTGGCCACACCCCTGTTAACTTCTTGTTACCATCCAGGAATGCTCCTTATAATTCTGCTACCCTGAGTCCAAATCTGTACTGAAACTTTGTACACACAGAATCTTGATGCATTTGTGGTGGGACTCAGATGCATGAGCATACAAAAAACATTGCTCCACTGCATCCAAAATCGCCACTCTGTCCAACTCAGAATCAGGCCCTATAGCTGCATTTACATTTCTTTCCTTGTTACTACTTGTGCTCTGATCTTTGCTTTGTCTGCTGCCTGGTTTGACCAATTTCTTCTTTACCAACTTTATAGTTTATACTTGACAACTAGAGGTAAATTTATTAAGATTCGAGCCTGATCGAGTTTGTTTTTTTAAACTCGATTTGCATTGCCAAAACTTGGGTGATTTTCCCATTTTTAAACTTGCAAATTTACTGAGAAGTGAGTTTAGCTGAAAGCGAGTTTTCCGATGGTGAAGCAGATCGCGATTTCTCCCCCTAGTAGCAAATTGAGAATGAGATTATTACTCACCTGAGATTGCAGTGTTTTCTCTCTGCAAAACTCTCCCGAGCAAGCGGCCTGCACATATCAGTGCGATATATGAAAAGGCTGATTGTGTATTATAACTGCTAAAGAAGGGTTAAATATTAAAAAAAATATATGTAAGGTCCCCTCACAAAAGCATAACCAGCCATGGACTGCTTAGCCAGTCCTGGTTTCAAAAAATACAAGGAACAAAACGAGTAGGCATCCACCATAATTTAGGAACCAGCACCTGGCTGCAGGACCAGTGCTGGGTTTAAATACAGTATAGGGGGGGAAATGCATAGGGGTCACCTATATTTAAATCCAGCACCAGACCCAAACCGACCAGGGTGTCCCCCCTCTCACAAAACCCCTGGCTTTGTCTGAAAGCCCGGGGCTCTTCCCCGCACCCCTGGGCTGTGGGTACAGGGGTAATAATGTATTAAATAGTTATAAACTATTGTATTTTACAGTAGAACTATAGGTTCCAACATGCCTGCCCTTTTGCAGTTGTAAAACTACAAGTGCCAGCAGGTGGCCAGCACCTGTACCTCCACTGTAAATTAAATATTTAAAAAAACAGTATACATGCACTGTCTAAAGTCACCCTACTTGGTTTGTTCCCCATAATTTTTGGAACCAGGACTTGCTGACCAGTCCTGGACTATTTATGTCTTGGGGGCCCTTCTTAATTTTTTTAAAATATAAACACTTTCAATTAAGTACACATGCAGAAACATACACAAATCACACGGTTCTGTGTATGTTTCTGGCAAACTCGCAGCTCAGGAGGTGGAGTGTTTTTTGCTGATTTTGCTTTTGCCACTGATATAATGCACCACTGGACACTAATTTAGTTGATGCAACTCTAATTGTCCAATTTTTGCTCCTGTTACCAAAATTTAAATGTTGAACAAACCTCACCTTAGACCAGTGGTTCCCAAACTGTGTGCTGTGGCACCCTGGGGTGCCTCGGGAACCACTGCCTTAGACTATATGTTCTTTACTGACAAACTTTGTTGCTAGTCAGACTGAGGTACTGCATAATGCATGCAACTAGATAGTTGGCTAAGATAGCTGTTCCTTTGCTATCTAGTGCATTTCAGCTAGCTACATTACATAGAAACATAGATTTTGACAGCACATAAGAACCACTTCGTTCATCTAGTCTACCCCTGTTTTTTACCATATGGCAAGCTTAAACCCTATTTGAGCCTTAGTTTTTTGTAAGGCTATTCTTAATATGTATATCTCAATCATGTTTAAATTTCTCTACTGTGTTAACCTCTACCACCTCTGATGGGAAGCTATTCCACTTATCCACTAAGCCTTCTCTGAAAAAATGTTTCTGCAAATTTCTTCTAAACCTCGCTTCCTCCAGTTTCAGTGCATGTCCTTATGTCCTAATACTTCTCTTACTTTGAAGAATGTTTACCTCCCATACATTGTTAAAACTAGAAATGTGCGCTGACCTCCGTGTTTTGGTTTTGGATCTGGATCTTCTTGTTTTGGTTTTGCAAAACCACCCTCAACTGTTTTGGTTTTGGATCTGTTTTTTTTTTTTTATAAAAAAAACAGATAAAATCCTGTACAGTAATTCGGACCTGTTTACATAAACCAAACAAAAACCAGAGTTCAGTTTATAAAAAAAATCTGAGCTGACAATGAAACTGAGTCAGGACCCGGTTCATCTGGGAACCCCAAAGTAATTTTAAACTCAGACTCGGTTTGACTTGGAACCCCTAAATTCTAAATTTGGTTGTCAGTTTTCTGGGAACTGGACCCACACATCTCTAGTTAAAACCCTTGATATATTTAAAAGGTTCTATCATGTCTGCCACATTCCCATCTCTGCTCCAAAATATTCATATTAAGATCTTTTATTCTTTCTGGGTAAGTTTAATTGGTCTTACAAAGTAGGGCCAAAACTAGGATTTTTGTCACCCAGGGCAATACAGTAATTTGGCTCCCCCTGGTAATTCCCCTATAGTAATGTTCCCTTCAGCAGTGCACCTATAGTAATGCCCCCTGAGGTAATGCCCCTGTAGTAGAGCCCATATAATAATGCCCCCATGGTAATGCCCCTGTAGTAGTGCCCATAATAGTAATGCCCCGAAGAAGTGTTTATATGGTAATGCCCCCATAATAATGCCCCTGAAGTAGTGCCCATAAAGTAATGCCCCTGTGGTAGTGCTCATATGGTAATGCCCCCATAGTAGTGTCCATAGAGTAATGCCACTGTAGTAGTGCCCATATAGTAATGCCCCTGTAGTAGTGTCCATATAGTAATACCCCTGTTGTAGTGCCCATATTGTAATGCCCCTGTTGTAGTGTCCATATGTTAATGCCCCTGTAGTAGTGCCCATATGGTAATGCCCCTGTAGTAGTGCCCATATGGTAATGTCCCCATAGTAATGCCCCTGTAGTGCTGCTTACAGAAAAAAAAACATTACTTACCTTAAACCCGGCCCCGACATCTGCCACCATCCGTTCCTCCGAGCTGCTCCTTGGAACTATGGGAGAGATGTCATGATGTCTCTCCCATAGTGCCCGTGGGGAGAGCTGGAATCTGGAGAGAGAACTCCAACCTCTGGCTACCAATGCACTGCAGGGAGGAGCTGAGTGCACGCTCATAATAAAATCTCAGTAGGCATCTGACTTGAAGCCCCCCTGCGGTACCGAGCTGGAGGACACTGGCGGCGGGTGCAGTGGCGCACCCGGTGCACGTGCACCTCCAGCCCCCATTATTTGCGGCCCTGTACAAAGTCACATGATTTAGATGTAATTTCCCTATAAAAGTAACACTTTTGCACTGATCTCACTATAGGTTTTTTGAAGGAGGCGACAGTGTGGCGTGCTTGGTTTGTTGCAGGATGGCAAATAGGAAGAGGAAGGTAGCTCACAAGAGCAGTGTGGAGGAGGATAATGTTCATTTTGATATCTCCAGAGTTAATGGAGAAGGTCAAAGAGGAGGATGTGGAGGAGAAAGAGTTAGAGGGAGAGGCTGCAGTGTGTGCCCCAGGCAAGACTAAAACTGGGTGCAACATGCGCTTCTCTTATGAAGCAAATCATGCACTGGTGCATATAATTGTGCCAGTCACATCAGGATATACTTGTTTACTTGGGATGGCACTAGATGTGGTTCAGTAGAGGAAACTGTCTGCAGGAAACTGGGTTGGCATATATCTTATGCATGAGGTAGGGTAGAGACTGGAGTACAGGAAGCAGGGAATGAATAGAAAATTAATAAGCTAATTGGATAAAAACAGGAGTCAAACTGGTACTGACTAAAGTAACTTGACCAGCTGAATAGGAATATGAATCAGGCTGAAATTAGCTTTTGCTTTGGACCAGACTGGAACTGGCTTATTTGGAACAGGTGTCAAGCTGGAACTGACAATTGCCTCTGGACTGGACAGAGACTGGCTGGATTGGAACAGGAGTCAGACTGGAAATGACTATTGCCTCTGGTCTGGACTGGGACTGGCTGGTTTGGAACAGGAGTCAGGCAGGAACTGACTATTGTCTCTGGACCAGACTAGGACCAGCTAGATTGGAACAGGAGTCAGGCTGTAACTGACAATTGCCTCTGGACCAGACTAGGACAGAGTGGATTGGAACAGGAGTCAGGCTGGAACTGATTATTGCCTCTGGAGTAGACTTGCTGGTTTGGAACAGGAGTCAAGCTGAAACTGACTATTGTTTCTGGACCACACTAGGACTGACTGGATAGGAACAGGATCCAAAGTAGAAAATTAAGAAAGAGCTGCAGTCTAAAGGATAGAAGTGCAATATTACAGATGGTAAAGGGACAGACTGAAATCAGTAATTCTCTGGTGCAGCGGAACAGAGATTCTGGGAACAAAGGCCCTGATTCAGAGTTGGGAATAGAGAGAGATGTCTCTCTCAACTGATCATCTGGGTGAAACCATGCTGCACTGCATGTGGGGCAGATTTAAAATGTGCAGAGAGATTTAGATTTGGGATGGAGGTGTCCAAACTGACATCTAAATTGTAGAGTAATAAAAATGCAGTGCAGTATTTGTGGGCTACAAGTAGAAGCAGCCAGTATTTACCCTACATGCAAATTTTTTTTTATGTATTTACACCCCTAGCATTGCAACATGGTTTGTCCAGGTACACCATTAAGTGCTATCTCTCTCTCTATTTCCAACTCTAAATCAGGCCCAAAGTTTGTACACAGAATTCTGGAGCCTAGGAATGCAGCTGAGGTTGCAATGTTGCTCTGTCAACTTTCTGGAGAGAAAAAGAGTCCTACCACTGCTGTGCTGTGACTGGTGGAGAGGTAAGCTGACTGAGACTGAAGTCATGATTGGAGGAATAACAGTCATCTGATTGTGGCCAACATGGCAGCTCCGAGTAGCCCGAGGTGGTTGGGAAATGCAGTGGAGAGCAAACTGGAGAGAGTGTGGTGCACTGGTGGCTGCAGCAGGGATGCAGGGAGTGGGAGCACCCACAGGACATTCACAGACAGGTTTACCAGGTTTACTAAGTGCATGACAGTCAGCCTCCGGGACCTAACAGTGCCAGTGCATGAGAGGCTGCTAGGGGCAGTGGTACACCACACATCCCTGGCCCACAAGAAGGCTTTATTGCAGGGGGTTTGTGAGGCAGTGAATGCTGTGAGTTCCTGCAGTGTGTTGACAACTATAAGAAATGGTTTTCTGATGATAAGAGGGTTTAGAATGCTAAAACGGCAGAGGAGCTGTGTGAAAGCAGGAAGACAGGGGGTGGCCCAGCAGTCATTGTCCTCTTAACTTAGTTTGAGGAGCAGCTGAAGCAAGTCATCCCACCTCAAATACTCCCAGGGACAAATATTGAGGACACTGACCATCCATCTACCCAAACAACAGATGGTCAGTAAGGATAAATAAATAATGTTTAAAGTATTCTTTACTAAATAATAATTATTTTGTAATGAATTTCATAAACTTTGACTTTAACTGTACTGTACGATCTTAGAGCAAAACCCTGATGAGTGTGACCAAACATAGTAGAGGAATGTCCTTGTGCAAATGTGTGTTTTTATTTAGAAAATACAGCTTTATGTTTATTTGTGAAGGCAAAGTAATCAACAATTAAGGTTGTTTATGCCTTCAAGGAAATGAAGTATATTTTGGAACAGATGTTTCTACTTAAAACAAAGAAAGGACACTTTACCCATTTATCTTCTTTCCTTTCTCAGAGATTCTGAGACCATAAAAAGGCACCTTCCAAATGGTGATGGACCCAAGCTGCTGACAATGATGATGATGGTGAGTGCTAAAAAAATGTGTATAAAAATTAAAATCAGACCATGATTTAGCAGGCATGTGCAATTCTGCAATATTGTCACGTACAGGAATAGTTCACACATTTACAGCATGACATTTTTAAAAGCAGATATTCTACAATGTAGAGATTGTGCAGTACCCTAAATCAAATAAATAAATAAATTGAATTATGACATGTACAGTACTTACCTCTTTACAGGACCAGCTCAAGCAAATCCAACAACAGCATCACCAATTCTGATAGAAGCTATTGGTGGCCCAACACACATCATCCTGTCACTTCTGTAGCAGAAGTATGGGAAGCTGTGGGTCTTAGTTGTGGGAGAAAGCGGAGACGAGGGGCCTGGATATAAGTTCTCCTCATCCACAGATCTTGGGTGTTGGCGAGACCCAGGCAAAGGTGTGGACTCTAACCCACAGGGTGGTGTTCGCTAGTGACCCCTCCAAGCGGGATTTGGGCTTAGCTGCACCCTGTAAGCAGGTCGCAGTCCTTTGACCAGGTACCCAAACCCCATGGAAATGGAGACACAGATAACAGTGGCCCGGGGAGGAAATGCCTAGAACAAGGCACTTAAATAATACTTCCCAATATTAATGTTAGGACACTAGTAGTATAGGAAGCACACTGGTAGTTGTGTACTCAGGCACGGAGATCACTAGAAATGTTTGGTACACAGGCAGAGGTGTAAACTCACAGTTGCATGGGAGGTTGCTGGAGGTGTGGAGACACAGGGTGGATTGGTAAGCACTGCTGTATGGTGAATCACCAGAGACATTCGGCCACACAGGTGGAGATGATAACACACTACTGCACGGAGAATCACCAGAGATGTTAGGCACACAAGTAGAGATGGTAAACACACTGCTGCATGGAGAATCACCAGAGATGTTAGGCATACAGGTAGAGATGGTAAACACACTGCTGCACGGAGAATCACCAGAGATGTTAGGCACACAGGTAGAGATGGTAAACACACTGCTGCATGGAGAATCAGCAGAGATGTTAGGCACACAGGTAGAGATAGTAAACACACTGCTGCTGACACACTGGAGCGATGGAACCTGGACCGGAAACTCAACTAATGGCTCTAGGAGACAACCATTGTTCAGGCAACTTTTTGCAGACTGTGAGCCAAATAAGTACCAATAGGAACCCTTTGATAGGTGCACAGCATCAGCTGACTACTCACCTATCCCGGACCGGAAGTACTGTCACATGGGCAGACTGTCATGGCGAAGCCCAAGTCAGAGACTCCGATCCCCGGCAACAGACCACCCGCAGTCTCCTGCATGTGGGGAGAAACCTCAGCTCCTCCCTCGCCGCCGCACCAGCCGCCTGACCACCGCAGATGTCAGAGGAAGCCGGCGGGACGGTAAGGAAGTGCTGATCCCCGGCTGAGCCCTGACACATCCTAACTGAGGTCGATACACCAAAGCCTGAAGAAGAAACTGCAGAAAACTGGGGGCCTGATTCAACACGGTTCACAAGGTGTGGGTTGGCACGCACCCAGCCGCTGCAAATTTATGCAAATGAATGCAGTCGCAATGCTATGACAGAACTATACAAAGCCGCCCTCCACATTATCAAGCCGCCCACTTCCCTTCACTTACATCCACAATGCCTCCACAAGTGTGCAAAAACATTGGTAACATCGAGTAACATCGGACCCATACGTAAAGTTGTGGCTGACCATGACTTCACTCACAAACTGCTAAAATTCCTGTCAGTATCTAATGCCACGTATAAGCAGGCTGCATATTCTGCCTGCGTATAAGCTGAATAGCGATCCATAGTAGTAAATTATGCATGCCCCTGTAACAACATCCCAATGCACAGCATGCTTGCATTCACCCGACCACCCCCCGTCACCACCTGCAAATGGCAATCAATATCGGAGGGGTCTGGGTACTCACTGGAATCTGTTACCCGATCACAGTAGCTAGTTCACGCATGCACACTGAGATGCATACGCAGAACGCAAACATCGACCAGGTACATGTGAATTCAGCCTTGCAAACCAAGCTGAATCAAGCCCTGGGTACACAGGGCCTGAGTCACTATGGATCACTATTCTACTTATACGCATGCAATGTAGTAGCTAAAATCAGCAGTGACATGGAAATGTTTGCATTCGCATTGCGATTACAGCCTGACATAAGGTCGCCTACATCCCCTTACTCACATCTGTTTACTTGGCCAACATAGAGAAAAAATCTGTGACATCGAGTAACATTGGGCAGTTAATAAAGCCCTGACCTTACTCAGGAATTGCTTACTTCATCGCGCGCTATGAGGCCTCAGGCGGCATCTGGTATCACGATGGATAATTTATGCATGCCCCTGCAACAGCGTTGAAACGTACTGACATGCCTGCGTTTCGCCCTGCCACCCCCTGTCACCACGCACAAATAGCACTTCTTGTCAATCACTCTGCCATGGGTCTGCATGTTCTCTGCGATCGCTGTCCCGATCGCCGTGGCTACTTTGCGCATGTGCACTACGATGCATAGGCATGCGCAGTACGCAACAATTGACCAATTGCATGTATAGAAGCAACTGCGTTCCTTGCTGAATCAAGGCCACAGTACACATAACAATTCAAGCATCCGCAGACCACACTCACAACATCACCCATTCCAACTGTTCAAGAAATTTCACAGTTCTTGGATATCTTCCGAAAGATTCAGATAAAATGAATGAAGGTGCAAACCCCACAACTAAGCAGCATTACATCACAATTACGTAAAACTGCACACACAAATAGAGTTGCACAAGGTACTAGAACCAGAATTTTACAAAACACTAGATCGTTGTGGAGTTGATAAGTTCAAAGTACACTTGCTTCAGTAAAAGGAGAGGTATGCCAACCTCACAACAATACACAAAAACAAATATTTACTGCGCTGGTGTGACTCAGTCAGAACAATAAATTACATAATTAATAATTTATTAAATAATAGAAGGATAAAATAAACACTTAATTAACATTAAAAACATGCATACAGTAAAGTAGTGACAAATTATATCATAAGTACTTTGTAGCAGCTTTGATAATAAGGTTTCATCCAAAAGTTACATAGCAATCATTTCCATGACTTCCGAATATAAAAAGCATAACATAAATCCAATAGATGAATTAATTTAAAAAAGAAACAAACGCTTGTGGGATAGCTTGTGTGAGGCCTAGAACCACAATTATTAATTAAGAGTCCAGCACTCCAACAGTCTTTTAAAGACTCGGATTAATTTGGTCCCTAATTAGCCATGAGTTTATATCCGATCAGTTTTTTGTCTCTTGGAAACTGAATTATACAGGCAGTTCACAAATTATAGGCCCGTATTCAATTTGGAGCGAAAAGTCCATTTCCACGTGTTTTTGGCGGAAACGTTTCGCAGATGACGTAATTTTTCCGCCTAGGCAGAAAGTCAATGCAATGTAATAGGCGAAAAAGATTCGTCTGTGAATGGGAGGCGGAAAAAAGTGCAGAATTGGGGTTTTGGGGTGCAATGTTGTGGGAACCCCCGTGCAGCCTTCAGACAGTCCCCCAAATGTAAACTTTGTCAAAAAATAAAATAACACTTAAGGATTACTTTGAAAAAGTGGGCAAAAAAAAAAGTTGGGGTGCAAAGTTAAAAACTAGCTAACTTGACTCTGGGGGGGTCCCCAAGTATGTACCAAGTGTTTTTTTTATTGCAGGTGCTTGCAGCAAGTGGATTTTTCATGATTTTTACAACTACACTTTAGCAACTTTTAAATATGTAGACCCCCATTATCAAGTACCCCAAATTTGATTGGAATAGTTATTTTCAGGAAAAAATACTTATTGAAAAATGCTATTTAGCAGCTATTGAACCCGTTTAAAAACCCCAAATACCTTCAGCAAGCCAAATCGGGGGGTATCATAGTAAACCCCCATGACAGAGCATCTTTTGGGGGGTGTCAGACTGATTTCCTCAAATCTGACAGCACTTTTCGCCTGTTCAAGTTTCGCTGGGTCCTGTTTTCATGTACTTTCATATTGTATACAGGGTAAAGTTTGCACGCGCGTGAAATTTTTCCGCCTGCGAAACAGGCGAAGAAGGCGGAAAGTCCGGACAGCAAAAAGGTATCGCGGCTCGGCTCATATTGAATACGGCTCATAGTGCTCAATTAGTAATAGTGCAAGTTCCAAGTTGCAAGTGTATTGTTTTGTAACAATAGGTCACAATAAAAAAACAATTACTTTCTTACCCAGGTCCCAGTGTTATAACGGGCTGCTTAGAATGGATAGCAGCGGTTAATCATGCTCAGATCCAAATCTTGTCTCTGGTCTCCTTAGTTGGCAATGGGGGCAGATGTCAGGTGCCACAGCCACTGGAGATGTAATTATGCCTGCCAGGTTTCTCTAGCTTGGAGCGAGAATTTGGAGTATCTGAGTATGCCATAGGTAGCGTCCGAGAACCACGGTGTCCCTGGGTCCTTAGGGTAGTAGCCACAGCGGATAGTAAGCACTAAAAGGCTTTTAAATTCCAATATGTGGTAACTGTCGGTTGGAGTTACTGGATAACCACAGGAGCAGCAACACGTTTCGGCATTTTGCTTATTTTCAAGCTGGATCCTAGAACCAGAATGGCAGCTAATCTAGATTGCCGTATGTCAGACATGACAAAGACTATTAGGGCCCAAACAGAAGCTCTACTCAGCCTACAAAGAGAAAATATGGCCCAATAGAATGATCTAAATTAGCAACCAAACCACCACCCCAACTAACAGTGCTCCCAACAATCCTCTAGGACCAATGTACATATGCGTTGTGGTTGGTCTAAAGGCCAAGGCAGGGGCAGACATACTGTACAATCCAGCCCTAAGAAAAAATATATTTTTTGTGTGTAAATGTTACATATTTAAATCCCAATTTTCAATTTATTAATACATTTTTGCTAAAGTACATTTTGTCTATTTTTATTTTCAAAATTAACTAACACATGTGTGTATATAGAGTAGGTGGCAAATAATTAGTGATTACTAAAACATGGGTTGTAATTGTGATATTGTCCACAGTGATAAAGATCTTACGGAAATGCTGTACTGTCATTTTATACCACAAAATAAAAATTTTGTCAAGTGTACAATTTAACCAAACTTACTATATGCATTTTTATAACAAATACAGTATATGCCAGCACATAACATGGGAAGATGTAAGTACCTTCTGTAATGACAACAAATACAAAAATATATAATACAACCAAACCTGGGTACATCACCATTTTCAGATTTATAATATCACAAACTCACATGTGAAATATTGGTGTATGATCTTTCATGAACCTCATTGCCTCCTTGTGTATTTACAACATCCTGAGATGGTAATGGGTCTGAAGTCTCCTTGCTGTATGCTTCTATGTCCCCAAGATCAGATCTATCTTGTCCAATGGCAATGTTGTGTAGCATACAGCAGGCAGTAATGATGTAATCAACTCTCTATTGGGCATATAGAATAATTCCCCCTGACCTATTCAAACAGCGGGACCTGCTCTTCAAAAGTCCAAAGGGGCACTCTATAATGTTGTGTGTAGCAATGTGTGCAGCATTGTATTTATGTAGAACCACACATTGTGGATTAGAAAGAGGTGTCATCAGCCAGGTTTGACACCCATATTCCGAATCACCTGGGGGATTTAAAGAGGGGGATAACATTACAAAATGAACTGTGTAGCCTTTACATTGAATACATACAGCACCAGCCAAGTTTAAGTTTGCACTTACACAAACAACACAAGGTTAACTTTTAATCTACTTCAATACACATCATAGGAAAGGTATACAGGTGGGCAAAGATTAATCCCAACACACATGTAGCAAATATAAATATAAAGTATATGTAAAACAGATTCTCTGGTTCACTTTAAATACATACTCATAAGATGCCATGCAACAACAAACTTTGATACAGCTGCTACTGTATAGCATAAATAATGATATTATGAAAAGCAAGTACTAAATACCTACTAACCAGCCCTCTGGCATTTCCCCATCTGCAAACTTCTCCAATAGGGATGACTGGCACAGAAAACCACACTGAGACCACCTGCACTTTCAGGGAATGGTAGTGATGCCTATTCACATAAACTTCCCCTGCAAGTGTGTTGCTCTGAGCCCAATGGGGGTATAACTTATGGTTCCAAGAACATTTGGGAATATTGCAAGCCTTTAGAAGTTGATCTTCAGGTCCTGCCACTCTGACTCAGGAACCTAATAATGGAGCTAAATTACTGGAAAAATGGACTGTGTAATCCACAACACCCTAGAGCTCACAGACTGAAAGTAAACCTGTTTCAATAAAGTGCAGGGCACACAATAATTTATGAAGGCCAGACACTGCATAGTTACTGCCAGACAGAGGTTCTAAATCATCTCTCACATGGTAATATAAGTTCAGGAGGTTTGTGCAGTTCAACATTAAAAGCTGCACCACCTCCTGAATTAAGAGGGAGTACAGGCCCACACAAAATCTATAGATTCATCTGGCACATACTCTAATGGGCCCCTGAATCCGGTGGTGCCCATACGCCCTACTCCTGCATTGCTCCTCAATAGTCAGGAGCCCAGACATGTACAGCTCATAGAAGTTCAGAAAATTCACCATTACTACACCCACAGAGGTGAAATTGAGGTATACATGGTTTATGTAGCGGTTTGTTTAGTGTTACTGGCTTCTTCTGTGTTAAAAGGCCTCAGATGTTAAGTTACAATAAAGTCGCACATTAAACTCACCATCCTATGATCATTTTATTATTTTGCAAGTTTATTTTTGTGAGTTATGTGCGAGTTTAATACCTGCAGCTTATTATATCAGGAGAATTGTATGTTTTACATGGACAAAATCTGGATGCCGAGTTTTTAGAATGGTTGTTGCACATTTGATGCAAGTTTACATGTTCTTGAAGGCTTCTACATTTGTTGAATCCAAAATCGCATGATTTTTGCAAAAAATTGCATGTTTTAAGAAAGTGCAACCTATTTCATTTACCCCATGGCCTCATGAACCGAACAAAATATTCTAGAAGAGGCAAAAATAATGATCTATACAGTGTCATTATGACTTCTTTCTGCTGCTGATTCCTTTCCCTTTGCAACCAAGCATCTGACGTGCCTTTCTCATTGCTTTGTTACATTGCTTACCTGCCTTTAGGTAACCTGAAATAGTGACTCCTAGATAATTTTTCTCCTCAAAAGTTTCCATTATAGTGCCATTAATACTATATTTAGCCTTTGGGTTTTTGAAACCCAAGTGCATAATTTAGCATTTGTTGGCATTAAACTGTAGTTGCAATGCTCTTGACCGTTCCTCTAGTCTACCTAGATCATAAATGATTTGATTTACATCTCCTGATGTGTCTATTCTGCTGCATACCATTTTGTCATATGCAAAAAAGCATACTTTCCCTTAAATACCATGTGAAATGTCACCAATTCAGATATTAAAAGCTACTGGTTCAAGTTCAGATCCCTTGGAAAATCCACTGGAAACCTCTCCTACCTGTGAATGCACTTCATTTACAACTCTTTGTTTTCTATTCTGCAGCCAATGTCATATCCATTCAGCCATCTTAGATCTCAATCCCAAGATTTTAGATTTATTTAACAGTCTGTGATGTGGGACAATGTCAAAAGCCTTACTAAAGTTTAAATAAGCTACACCTATGCCCCTCTCCTCTTGATATATTACATTAGTTATCCAGTCAAAAAAGTAAATAAGATTTGATTTGCATGATCTCCCCCCAGTACAATCATGCTGTATGGGATTCTGTAAATTGCTGGATTTGATAATCAACAGTTTCCATCAATATCCATACTACTGATGTAAGGCTCACTGGTTGTTAGTGGCTTGCCTCTTCCTTGCTTCCACTTTTGTGTAGTGGGACTACATTTGCTCTCTTTCAGTCCTATGGATTTACTCCTGTAGCTTATGACTGGTCGACTATTTCTGTTATTGGTGTAACCAGAACCTCTTTAAGCTCTTTTAGTATCATTGGATGGTAATCGGTATGTAATGCCAGTGGCTCATTAGCTGCCGCATGAAATATCAATGCAGGAAGCCCGGACTGTCTACATCCTGGCAGCTTCTGGTAAGTACCCTAACCCTCCCCTGTCCCCCCCTAACCCTCCCTTAAGGGTGCCTAACCCTAAACTCCCCCCAGTGGTGCCTAATCCTAACCTCACCCGGTGGTGCCAAACCCTAACCTCCCCTTCCTGCAACCTAAACCTAACCCTCCCGTGGGGTGCCTAACCCTAACTTCCCCTCAGTGATGCCTAACCCTAAACCCCCTTCCCCTAGCCTAACCCTAACCCTCCCCAGGGGGTTTCTAAACAAAAGCTAGAAAGCCCTGCTTTCCTTTGTTCAGGATGCCGAACATTGGGATTTTGGTGTGGGGCTAAAGATAGGCATCAGGATTTCAACACCTATCTATAGTCCCTGGTTGGGCTTCCATTGTTGGGATTTAATCTAACTACAGCCCATTGGATGTATCCCATCTGGACTCATTGAGTTTTCCACTTTAATTTTTGAGGTTTGTATTAGGACCTTCTCTCTGTAAATGTACTGTGTCTGCCTCATTTTTATGAATATAATTGAAACTTAACTGTGACCCACTCCCCTTAATTTCTAATAATTAAGATGATCTGCTATTAGCTTGTTTGCTTCAAGACTCTCAGGGGTATATTTACTAGAGGTCGCTTTTAATCAATTTTGATCAATTTTAAAACTATCTAAATCAATTTAAATTGATGTTGTATTCCTGAGGCTAAATCACACATTTACTAACACTTGAAAAACCAAATAAAAAATTGTCTGATAAAAAAAATTGTGATTTAGCCCCAGAAACACAACATTGATTTAGATCAATTTAGCCCAATTTTAAAATTTATTAATTTCAAACATTAGTAAATATACTTTAGTAAATATACCCCTCACTCTTAGTATATATACCCCTCACTCTTAGTATATATAGCCCTCACTGTCTTTAGTCTTATTATTTCTCCTTTTGTTATTCTCATTCCATTTATACAGTATACCTAAGAAAAAGTTTTGTCCCCTTTACCTACTGATGGGGAAATTTTCTCATCATCTTGTGCCTCTGTACATCTGATTTCTGTACTTTCTTATACCCCTTTCAGACTTGAGATCTGGAAAACTTCCAAGTTTCATCCTGACCCTGGTAAAGAGCCAGGTCATGGACCCGTGACTTTGTCCTGGGTTGTTTGCATTCACACATAGCAAAAAAACATGTTGAACCATGTTCATGTGCAAAAACCTGTGTTTTTGCTCTGTGTGAAAAAGTTATTAGCCTCCTTCTGTCTAACAAAATACACCTATTTGTCTTCATAATTCTGAATCTGCTTATGTTTCTTAAAGGCCATGATTTTGCTTTCACAATAATTGTTACTTATTTTGCAAACCACACTGGTTTCCTTTTCCTTGTACTTTTCCTAATCCTTTTTATATGGGATACAGATAATATCCCAACACATGGGATGCTGGCGCTGAGAATACAGTCGCCAGAATCCTGACACCTGTCGGAATCTTGGTGCCGGCATCCCGACTGTCGGCATCCCAAAGGTAAGTAGCAGGGTCCAGTGGAGCAACAGGAGAATGGTTAGGGTTAGGCACTAAGGGGAGAGGGATAGGTTTAGGGTATGGGGTGGGGGAGGTTAGGTTTAGGCACTAGGGGGAGGTTAGGTTTAGGCACTGGTAAGGGAGGGTTAGGGTTAGGGAGAGGGGGAGCATTAGGATACTGACTGAAAAGTGTCGGTATCCTAACCCTGTTAGGATGCTGAGATTCTGACCGCCGAGTTCCCGAGTGCCGGCATCCCATGTCCAGCAATTTAATACAAAGGTCTGTTGCTTTTAGTATTGCACTTTTACATTTTTCCCACCTCTCCTGCGCTCCTTTCAATTACCTCCACTCTGCCAAAGAATCACTTATTGAAAACTTAGAGAGGAAGAAAATATGTTGTCCTTGGAAGGCACACTTCTTTAAAATAAAACTTTTAATGCATCATTTAAAATGATGAAAGAAGTGAAATATTGTGAGAATAATACATTTAGGGCCATATTCAGTTTGGAGCAAAAAGTCCATTGCCGGACTTTTTGCCATCATCGGAAGTTTTGCCGTCGAAAACTTATCACGCGCCTCCCCGTGTATCCCCATATTCAATTCCAAATTGGTGAAAATGGGACCCGGCAAAAACAAAATCGGCAAAAAGTCCTGTCATTTTTGGGGAAATCAGCCTGACACCCCCCTAAAGAAGCTCTGACATGGGGGTTCACTATGGGTGCCCCTGAATAGCCCTGCAAAAGGTATTTGGGGTCTTTGAATGGTCTCAGTAGGTGCTAATGGGTGCAAGCATATTTAAAAAGTGCCAATAACACACCTTCAGCAAACACCTGCAATAAAAAAACACCTCCTCATACTTGCAGATCCCCCCAAAGGCTATTTTGCTAGTTTTTTAATTTGTACCCACACTTTGAATTTTTTTGCCCAAATGTTAAAAGTGCATTTTTGGGGTGTCCTTTGGGGCTTTTAAGCATTTTTTGATGCAGTTTGCATCAAGGGGGGTGTACAAAGGATACAGAGTGGTTTCCGCTCCTCTGCACCCCAAAACCCCAATTCTGCCAGGTATTCATAGATGAAACATTTTCGCCGATTACATTGCATTGCGTTTTCGCACCGGCGAAAAAATACTACAATTGAATACATTGATAAGTGAAATCGGTGAAAATGACGTAAACGGTGAAAACATTTCGCAGAGAGCTGCTTTTCTCTCCAAATTTAATATGGCCCTTAGTAGTGAATGATGTGCAAAATAAAGAAAAATGTAAAGATTAGAATTTGGCTTTGTCACTTTATTGCTTTTCTTTCTATCCTTAGTGTGTGTATAGTAATCATGAGTGGGTTCGGTTTCCGGTTTCCTCGGATCTTGCTCAATCTCTGCAGATCCGAGCAGGGACTTGAATCTTCCCGCCAGTGTCAGATTCCAAAAAAAGGCAAAATGTAAACTTCCTGGCATTGGATCTTGTGTGTTTTAGGTCCAATATAAGTCCCTACTGTGGTAATTCGGATGCCTTTTCACACAGGACTGCTGGGGTAGCTGGATGTGTGATAGGAAGAGAGAGGATTCCAACATGTTCCTTAGTATAATACTGTAAAATAATTTTTGATGTAGGCAACAAAACATTGTCTTTTATTTTTATAGTACAGGACCATCTATATTTAATATAATATTACTTACACTAGTGTACTACTACATGTTATCAGTGTCACAATGGTGCTAGTCAGTGTAAGTGACTTTATTGAGCACTGCAGCATTAAGTTCCATTAACCCTTGGTGCAAAATGGTACACTGGGTTTTTTTTGTCACTGCTCACAGTGCTACATTAACCCTTTATTGGTACACACTGGTGCCCACCATTACAATCAGTGATTCACAGCAGTGTGTAAAAAAATATTTAAAAACAAAAAAAATTGGTGTGTTTTCATAAAACTTCAAGCCATGATACAGTATTAGTATTTAAGAACATTAAAAGTCAGAAGGTTGAGTGCCATTGCCTCCATTAATATTATCTGAGCAGTGCCATGCAGTTGGTGGGCAGTTGTTGGTTTTATAAAAGAAAATAAAACATTTTTTGTGTGTGTTCAAAACACTTCTGGCCATAATACAGTGTTCAAGTTTGAAAATAATGGTCAGTAGGTCAAGGACCATCGCCCTAAGTAATATTATCTGCACAGTTCCTTGCAGTTGGTGGGCAGTTGTTGCTTTTATTTTAAAAAAATTCCTTTTTTGTCTGTTTTCAAAAAACTTCAAGCCATGATACAATGTTTAAGTCTAAAGCTGGCCACACACTTACATCCAACCAGCCAACTTGTTGATTGGTTGGAATGAAAATCTGGTAAGGAATGGGAGTAAATGTTGCTCTTAAATGCCAGAAAACAGATGAAAATGGTTGTTAGACAAGTTTGTTAAATGTTTGATCCAAACTATTGGTTCAAACAACAGTTTTAGTCCATTTTCCAGCATTTGGAAGCAAATTGCTGATTGTTATTTACTCCAATACGTTACCAGATTTTCATTCCAACCAATCAACTAGTTGGCTGGTTGGACAGATAATCTTTAGATGTGTTGCCAGCTTTACACAATGTTTAACTCTAATGGTCAGTAGAGCAAGAGCCATTGCCTTAATTAATATTATCTGTGCAGTGGCTCGCAGTTGGTGAGCAATGGTTGTTTTTATAATTAATAATATTTCTATGTGTGTTCAAAAATCTTCAGGCCGTGAAAAAGTATTTAAGTCTAACACTAACAGTCAGTAGGTCAAGGACTATTGCCATAATATTATCTGTGCAGTGCAACGCAGTTGGTGGAAATTTGTTGCTTTTATAAAAAAAAATAAAACATGTTTTTGTGTGTGTTCAAATAACTCATGCTCTGATATAGTGTCTAAGTCTAACACTAATGGTCAGTAGGTCAAGAGCCATAATCTTAATTAAAATTATCTGCACAGTGCATCAATATGGATCACAAAGATTAATCATTAGAACAGCAGAAGCAGCAACTAATTACCAGCGCTGCAGCTACTGCCAAGCTAGTACTAGTACTTCAACGTCATTCCCTAGAGGGTTTAAGTCAGGGCATCTGAAATCCAAACAATATTTTACATTGCTGAAAATAAATCACATCTAATAAAGGAAAAGTTTCCTGCAGAAAAAAATAAAACTGTCAATATGCCATACACCACATATAGTGGCAAAAAAATGCTCAGGCCTTGTCCTTCATCACTTACATGATGGAGCAAGACCTTCTCACTCCATGTCTACAAGAGGTATCAAAAACATTGAAACAGGAAAAATTAGGCTATAAAAAAGCACTAAGGCAGAAGAACAAACTTTGTGTTCAGCAATGTCACAAATCCCTGAGGAGAGTCTAAGAGGGTCCACAAGTGCTATGTGTGGGCCTGACCTTTCTTACACAGGACATGTAGAGAAGTTTCCTTCCACCATTTCTGCACCCTCTGAAAATGTGGGGATGAGCAGCACAAGTAAAAATGCTGGCAGAGAAATGTGGGATGCTATTGAAAAAGTGTAACAGGATGAGGGGGTTATTTGTGTAGCTGGAGCTGTTAATGATAATGTTGATAGTGACGATGTTGTTTGTCTAAGTTAGGCACCAGTGGAAGCAGTTCTTGCCCAAGATAAGAAGAAGGCCATTGTCATGCCTGGGCATAAGATAAAAATCTGCCTCTTATGTGTGGAATTGTTATTACCAAAATCTTGAACACAACTGTTAAGCCATTTGAAGTATTTGTAAACCCAAATTAAGTATAGGTAGGGATGTTAACCATATTAGAATCTCCTCTCTTTTATGACATTTGCAGCACATTCATGAAAGGTTTTTGGCAAAATCTGAAAATTCTGCTAAAGTAATAACAACAGGCAGTCCACGGTCAGTTAGCTCCTACCTCTCAGCTAGATCCCAGCACCTGCAATCTTCACCACCAACACCTTCATCATCTATCTCCTCATTAATGATCAGAGATAGTCCTGCATCCAATTTGCTAAGGCTAACTGAGTTCTCCCTTATCCAGGATTTCTTGTGCACTAGGTATTTATCTCAGAAGGAGGCCAAGAATACTAGTAGTAGATTAAAAAAACAATTGTCTGTTAAACAATCCTTTGCCAGAGGTAGCAAGTATGACAGTTGCACAGCGAATCACTGAATCCATGTTGGATATGCTTGTATTAGATATGCATCCAATATCTACCAATAATGCATCTGGTTTTACACAGTTAATTGTGGCCCAGTGGCCCTGCTACCAAATTTAATTTCAGTTCCAGAAAAGCAATTCTTCACCTGAACCAGGTTTTAAAAAAAAAAACAATTCTTGGTCTACAAAATGCCATTATGCCCTCTGTCCAGTTAACGACAGAAATGTGGACAAGCGGTAATGGGCAAATGAAGGATTACAGGACTGTGACAGCCCAGTGGTTGTGTGCATTGCCTTTAGCAGCAGCAGTTAACCCAAAATGCCAGCTCAATCCCAGACAGGCTACTCTCTGTATCATCGGCTTCACTAAGAGGAATACCAGTTTCAACTGGTTGGAAGCAAAATGGCTTGCCCCACTTAGATTCTACTCAGGATTTGCAACTTCTGATAGTACCACAAATAGTAAGCATTACAGCTTGGTGATTTAGAACATGTCCCATATTTTGCTAACATAATCAACTTGGTAGTACAGAATTTTTTGTAAAAATAACAGGGGCATGCAGGAGATGCTGTCTGTGGCTCAAATATTTTTGGAACATGTTCGCCATTCAGCAACTGCATGTAGAAGAATGCAGCGGCTGCAAGAAAAGTTCAATTTGACATGTCTCCAAAAGAAGCAAGAGGTAGTAAGGTGGATTTCCACCCTTTATATGCTTCAGCGAATGGGGGAACAGCAACAAGCCATCCAAACCTACACAACATGCCATTACATAGGGAGAGGAGTGGGAATGTACCTTAGTCCAGCACAGTGGAGAATACTTTCCTTGTTGTGCAATATGCTGAAACCATTTGAAGTAGTCACCTGCATAGTGAGTTCAGACTCTGCAAGTCAGGTGAATTCCCTAATTAGGCTTTTGGAAAAGAAGCTCGAGAAACTGAAGGAGATGAAACAAAGTGATTCCACTAAGTATGTCAGATTTGTAGATCAAGTTCTTGTTCTTTATTTGCTTTGCCAGGATCCAATGTTTGTCAACATCTTGAAACTGGATCACTACATCTTGTTGACCGTGCATGACCCTAGGTTTAAGTCATATGTTATGTCTTTATTTCTAACTGACATAGATCTTAAGAGATGCAAAGAGCTCCTGGTGAGCAAGATGTCAGCTCAAGTGGCACATGACAAAACAACATCTCCTCCTTCAGTTTCTCTGGCAACTTCGGCTGCCTGGAAAAAATTGAGCTTTACCAAGAAACCCTCTGGTGAAGAAGATGAGTCAACACAACATTTTGACATCTGGTCAAGTCTAAAAAAATTGCCCAAAATTAGTGAAAACTTCTATTGTAATGCAATCTGATACAGTCTCCATCCATAGAATGGTGGAGGATTATTTTAATAAAAGTGTACAAATAGAGGAAAAAGGGTAATTTGGAGGCCCCTGTAAAAACTGGCTTTGCTTTACTTAAGCTGCCCAGCCTCAGAAAGAGAGTACTCGGGAAGAGTTTTCAGTACAGCTGGGAACTTTGTAAGCGATCGGTGTAGTAGGCTACTTCCTCAAAATGTTGAAATGAGGATGTTCATCAAAATTAACTATAAATTCCACGAGGAAGACCTTTAACACCAATTACATCAAAGTACAGAGTCTTCTGTAATGGTGGATTCCAACGGGCATGAGTTCATATTGTGTGAAGATGATGTTAACACTGAAGATGGTGAGAAAAAGGTTGACTATAATGACATCTTACCACTATAAAGAAGAGATCAATAACAGCATTGTTAGCTGCCTTAGCCCATTGGTTAGCTTGTTTCGTTGGGGCACAAACAAATCAACCATTTTAGCCACAACAGTAGCAGTCCCTGTCACTGATGTTATTGGTTTGTTAAACTGTGGATGTGCTTTTTAAGATACAACATAAGGGTGGGTGGAAGGGCCAATTCCATCTTGCACTTCTTTTGTGTGCATTATGCACTATTTGGGGCATTGGTGACTGTCTTTTTGCATAGACAACAAGCATTTTTATAGTTTATTATAATAAATTTTTATAGTTTTATTATACTTCCTGTCTGCCACTGCTGTGTGGTAATGTTTCATAGATGTCCTATATTCTTTTATACTGCTATGCATTTGTGCCACTGTTATGTTACTTAGTTTAGCCAGCCACCTCGCTGTATCCATTGGCCCATATTATGAAAAGTAAAAACAATATTGTGAGCTGTCAGGTGGTCAAATTGACTGGAAATTACTATTTTAATGACTTATTTTTCTGTGTTAAAACACTTGCCACATTAGATTTCTAAAATGCTGCAGGGAAAATAATAGTTTTAGACATACATATTAATTATATAGCAGTGTGTAGTTTATAGCACAAATACAGATGTGTCATCATACATCTAGGGGTATATTTATATTATGATAATGGAACTCATTCAGAATTAAATGGGAGAAGGTATTTATAGATTGTCATCATTTTGGTGATTGTTTCATATGTATACTACTATTACCACTGATTAAGATTACATAAGCATACTGTAAGATTGACTATTTACAGCAACTGTATCTTATTATTGCTGATATATTTGCTATATATAGGAATTTTGTGGTTGGTACTATTATAGATGCAGTGCATATTATAAGGACAAGGTTGTGCCCTTATATTAATGCTGAATAAAATAAATGGAATCTTTCCATAGATAATTCAGTAGAGGGGACATGGTGTTTAAGGGGCTACATCTCAAAAGCTATAGGATGTACCAAGCTGAATTTTGGCATGGAAGGATAGAACTGTAGTTTGGTGTTGCATGCCAAATTTTACAGCAAAAAAAAGAGGATTTGGGAGTAATCATATTTTAAACTGTCAGTTTTTTCTGCCACTTTCAGTTAGGACCACATTTATGCTTTAATCTATAGGTTTTTTTTGGGAAGGCATACATCAGGGTAGAAGGCAAATTTAGAATTGGGGTTTGTTATATTAGGTAGCTCTTGTTCCAGTGTAGGTGCTTTTGTGGTTCAGGTAATTAAGAAAGTTATAGCTTTTTAACTATTACCTCACAAAATCCCCATTATCTATATACAGAGCACCAACCTGTTGTGGAGCCTCAGTAAGTGCCTCCAGCAGGGTGTCTACTGTGGCTTCACTTGGGTGCACAAAGATGGCTGTCTTTTGTAGGCACTAGCAGTGGTGGGAAACTGTGGAGGTAGTGGGTATTAGCAGAAGCTGGGACCTAGCGGAGGTTGAGGGTGTTAGCAGCAGCGGGGACATGGCTTAGGTGCTGGCATTACCGGTGGTGGTGGGGACCTAATCATGGCTTGCAATATCATCACCCTGCCCCCTCGGCTGGCTTATAAAAGCCTGCATGAGGCAGCAGCATTGCATTCCAATGGCAGGGATAGAGGGTGAAGAGCTCCAAAAGAAAGAAGATTGCCAAAGTCCTAGTAGGTGGTGGCCATGCAAAATAGCTCAAAGGCTGCTGCTTTCTAGGTGAAGAGGACACTAGAAGCCCTGGGGTGGTGGCAGCCATGCAAAAGAGATGCCATCCCACAGATGAAGACACCAGCAGCCCAGGCAAAGATGCCAGAAGTCCTTGGGCAGGAGCAGCCCTGTAAAAGAGTTTAAAGGCCACCATCCCCCAGAGGAAGATGCAGTAAAATAAATGTTTAAAATATTAAAGTGTATTGTTTTTTTTTATATTTTCTTTATAGGTAAACTACAGGTGCCAGCAGGCCTGTAATGCCCTGCATGCTGGTATTTGTGGTTTCCCAGGTACCAGCACATGGGGGAGGCTTGTTTAGACCAGTGGATCACCTGCAAAAGACAATATTTTTAACACTACACTTTACACACTCTACCTGACACCCAATGCCCAGTGGTGCCAGCGATAGCCCCAGGCTATCAGCCTAGGCCTGGGGTGCCCTGGAGAGGGAAACCCTATTATTGAGGGGTCCCCACCTTCCCAGGGATTTTTGGCCTGGGCTGACTGAAAGGTCAGGATTCATGCTTGAGCAGGGGGGACCTGGTGAAAAGATTTCCCTGGCTGTGGCATTACTCCCCTGCTAGAAAGGGTCCGATTCTGGTTATGGTTAATACAGGGGACCCCTACACATTTTGTCCCCTGTATTTCCCAAATCAGGACTGGCTATGCTGAGCCCAGTGCTGGTTGTGCTAAATATTGGGGACCCCTATGTATTTTGTGCCCTGTATTTTGGCAACCAGGACTGGCTCTGAAAAGCCAGGTGCTGGTTGTGCTAAATACAGGGGACCACTATGTTGTTTGTCTCCTGTATTTTCACAACCAAGACCAGCTGTGAAATTTCCAGGGCTAGTTGTGCTTTAGGGAGGGGGTAACAGTTAATTTAAAAAAAAGAAAAATTTCAATTGTTTTAATTTTTTTAACACAGATGCATGGATGGATCTGTCCACACATCTGTGTCTTATTGATTTTTTTCTCAGATGAATTCCGCATGGATCACACTGATCCGTGTGTGCGTCTCTGAATATTTTTTTTTACACAGATGCCTGCATCAAGGATCTCACAATAGTTCTTATGTCAAAAGTGCTGTTTAAGCACCAAATTGTGTCCTGGAGTGCTGGGGAGAGTTCAAGGGAAATTGTTCACAATATCACATCATGTGCACATCAATCCATATGTAGGAGCCTTAAGTAGCAGTTCAGGGCTGGGACCATCTGCGCCAGTGAGCCACTCTGCCCCCAGCTGAAGAAGCTGGACACTATTAACCAGCAAAACGCATTAAGCCTCCTCCATACCGCTACAATTTCTTTGGGGTGACCTGTCATCATACCATCTTTATTGGACACTATTGGACACATATGCTGCCTGGGAATCTACATCCAATATTCATTTAAAGCTACAGCTACAAGTAGACACCAATCCAGTCAATCCTCTTGTGAACTTCACCTATAGGACTGAGATACATCCTCTATCCACTTGGTAAATATTTGCTGTGCTCAATTGGAACTATACATTTGACCCATCCAGCTAGTGCCCATTCTACAATTATGGACTTTGGATCCCCCTATTAGCAGTTCTATTGCAGTGATTTTTACTGTTTTTTAGCTATCGCCATTATTTTCCTTTTATACTTCAACCTATACCATTCAATGTTTGTCTTATTATTAGTTTTTGTAATAAATGTGATATTGTATGATATATCCATTTCAGCACATAATTATAGATAATCCTTGATTACTGTAAAACCTAGCAACATCAATTAGCGCCAGTATATACCTATATATATATTCCTCTGTCCCACGTTGCTGCTCCTGTGCACTGTCCCACTGCTGCCACTGTTCTGCACTGCCGCTGCTACCCATGAGCACTGGTCCTCTGCTGCCACTGCACTGCGCTCCTGCAGCCTGCCCTCACAGCCATCTTTACCTATGCACCCCCGAAATACCTCCTGTGTGCTGTCCTCTCCAACACCAGTGCTAGTGTACAATTTTGTTGCCCTTCTTCCCTGCAGGTGGCATGGTTTGTTGCTCCCATCCATGATGGTCAATAAATTATAAAAAAGCAAAGAAATTCCATAGACAAAAAACATTACAGTTTCAAATGTCCCATTAAGGCTTCTTAGACTTGATCTGTGTCATGACCAGGGTTTCTCAGCATAGGGGATGACAGGTATTACCTGTGAGTGCACTGTGGCATGGTCCTTACGGTGGAGGGGCTGGTGTCTGGAGTGGGTGTTGGCTGTGCAAAGTTTTCTGTGGGCACTGTGTCATTCTGGCCATTGTAAGCCTGGTGGTGTTTCCATTCCACTCTGGTATGGATGCCACCATCTTGCCTCTGGTCATGTGACAGCTGCTCCAATCCTGGAATGTCACATGCTCTTTCTGACCTATCACGATTCTGCACTGGGTACTTAATGGAGTTCAGAGCTTCCCATAGTTGCCAGTGCAATGTATTTCACAGTGCATGCTGTGAGAGAGTTTCTGTGCTCCTGATATCCTGTCTATTTGAGTGCTCACCTGTACTTTTGCTGTATCCCAACTTCCCAGAAGCCTACATCACCCTGCCTGCTCCAAGTCTCCAGCTGATACCATCCAACAACTTTTATCTACCCTTTCCCTGCCAAAGGACCTAGATGTGCAGTTAACCCTGTACCTACACTGCCTCCATTTACCTAGCTCTCTGTTTCTACACTGAGCCATCTCAGAACATCTCTCCATTCAATTCATCAGCTGCTGCTAATCCAATTACTCCATAACCTCTCTGGATTTCATCTCATCAGTATCAATCAGTAACTGTTTCCCTGTCTGCAGCCTTGCAGTGACCCTTTTGATTACAAAGACTTTTATTAGTTCTGGCAACTACCTGGACATTATTTATTCTTACTTCACTACAGTTTCTAATAATCACCATTCTGTTAATATTCTGGACTTTATTTTATTCATGTACATGTCTGCAAGTTCACCCATTAAAAAATCCACTTTTCTATTTAAATGTGTTCAGGTGTCTGCTCCTATTACCACCCCGGGTCCACAACAAACCCAGATCCTAACAATCTGAAATATCACAAAACCTACTGAAGTTCTGTCACTCAAACTTAAAAAAGCAATGAAATTCCAAACATTAAGGCAGAAACTTTAATGGATGTGTTCCTTGCACAATACAGATATGGTATGCCATCACACCCTGTGGTTAACTGCAGATTCAGCACTCTCACAGAGTGAGATTGCTGTCACCCACAAAATGGTGGAGCTGATAATTAACAGAATTGTGTGCTCAATGGAATACACACATGCAGTCTCTGCAACTGAGGTCTGAGCAGAAGATAGAGCTGTGCAGACTGGATAAGAGAGGGGTGGATGAGGAAGGACACAGACCTGTGTGGATGGGGGAGACAGAAAGGCATGGAGAGGGAGGAAGATTAAGCAGTACAGATAGGGGGGAGCCAAAGTGAAGCAGATGGGTGGAATACAGTGGTGTGGATGGGGGGGACAAAGTTTGCAGATGGTTGGAATAAAGTGGTACAGATGTGGGGAGACAGCAGCACAGATGGGGGAGACAGAGTGGCATGGTTTGGAGGGACCGAGCAATGTGGATAGGTGTACAGAGTGGCATGGATGTGGGAAGATATAGCAGCACAGATGGGTAAAGTCAGTTTGGGGCAGATGTGGACATACAGACTAGCATAATTGGGAGAACACACAACAGTAGCGATTGAGGCAAACAGATTGGTGTGGAAAGGGGGAAGACAGAGTGGTGCAGGTGAGGGGAGAAGGAGTGGCATGGTTGGGCTGGAAAGAATGGTGCAGATGGAGGAAAAAAGAGTGGCACAGATGAGGGGAAGAAAGAGGGCATGGCTGGAGAAAATGTAGTGGTGCAGATGGAAGGAAACAGAGTGGCACAGTTGCAGGAAGACAGGGTGGCATGGATGGGAAAAGACAGATTGGTACAGAGAAGGGAATACAGATGAGCACAGTTGGGAGGCCACACAGCAGTAGGGACTGGAGAAGATAGAGCAGCATTGAGACAAAGATACTGTACATGCATAGAATATGATAGTATTAGCAATTAGGGAGCTGAATGTGAATTCTGAATTAGATGGTTGTAAGGAGTAAGAAGGATGTTGGGATTGTCAGCTCCATTTTGTGAGTGACAGCAATCTCACTCTGTGAGAGTGCTGAATCTGCAGTTAACCACAGGGTGTGATGGCATACCATATCTGTATTGCACAAGGATCACATCCATTGAGGCTAAAGCCTTATTATTGGAATTTCATTGCTTTTTTAAGTTTGAGGGGTAGAAATTCTTTAGGTTTTGTGAAATTTCAGATCACGTCTAAGACGCCTTAATGGGACAAGTGAAACTGTAAGTTTTTTTTCTATGAAACATATATATATATGACTCAAGACAGAGGGGTATATTTACTAAAGTATGTGTTTTAGAATTGAAGATGCTGTCCCTAGCAACCAATCAGATTCAACTTAACAAGTATCTTGCATCATTTAAAACATATTAGCTACAATCTTATTGTAGGCTATTTGTAACATCTCCACTTCTAAAAAAACGCACACTTTAGTAAACTACCTTCTAGCTGCAATACTCCGTGCAGCATGACTTGCCTGGCGTGAGTGAGCTGCCAGGTTCCATGCTACTCTGCTAACATTGGGCATCTTTTTTATGCCAAAAATGCATCTAACTGTGCTTATTAATTTGATATGTGGCAATGCATTGTGACTTAGATGCATTTTTGACACTAGCAGCGTCTCACAGGAACTGATGCGCCGAGACAGGCTTTTTTGCGTGACTTCAGCAAAGATGTATAAGGACACATCTGTATATGATCACTCACCGACTAGCGGCTGATAGCCTGGCATCTCTTAACTATCCGTAGGACACTTGATAAGCTCTTCATCACAAATTTCTAAAATAGAATAATTTTTGTTTTTTTTCATACGTGGCCTGTTAACAAACATTTATTTAATAATTAACACACACATTTCTGGAGCATACACACAATTGCTGATAAAATATGTGTAAAAATAATTATTCAGAAGTTAAAATACATTAATTTAAGACAAAGGCATATGTTATTTTATACAAATGACATACTTGCAGTATGTACTTCTAGTTTATATCATACAATAAACATTATACATTGTGTATTTCTGTCAAGCACTAGAAAAAAACAAAATGATTTTAATATAAAAAATTATAATACAGAGCTATACAAGATATTTTAAAACAAATGCAAGACTATGCCTTTTTACACATGCAAATTCTTAGAGCCGAAAGAAATATCTTAGAAACAAGGAAAATCCAACACAATTGACCTGCGCTTTTAATACACTCTATGAATATTAAAAATATATCTCTCAAAGAAAACTATTTATAACAACTGAGTTATTTATTTAAAAATATAATGTATTTATATTATGCACTAATAATAATAATAATAATAATAATAATAATAATAATAATAATAATAAATAATACAATATACCTTATACACAAGACAGTAAACTAGTTTAAATTAGTTTAAATGTGTAAAAAAAGTCATACAATATCTTAAATTGGTTTGCAGCTTCATTGTTACTTAACATATGCAGTGTAATAGAATGCCCCTGCTAAACTCATGCTTAAAAAGCAGTAATCCTCAGAAAGTCCAAAAACTATTCTTATATTTATGACATATGAATAATATTCATACTACTACTACTACTACTACTACTACTACTACTACTACTACTACTACTACTACTACTAATAATAATAATAATAATAATAATAAAAATACTACTACTAATAATAGTAATACTATCCCTAAACCTGGAAAGGATACCTCTTTATGTCAGAACTACAGACAAATTGCTCTCCTTACTTCAGACATGAAGATTTTTTCTAAATTAATTGCTAACCATCTCTCTCCATTAGTTCCCCAACTCATACATCCAGACCAGGCGGGCTTTACTGGGGACGTCAGGCCTCAGACAATACCTGTAGAGTTTTTGATTTGGCAAAATTTTTAGAAAAAAGAAAAAGGGAGGCTCTCTAGCTCCCTCTAGATGTTGAAAAGGCATTTGACCCTCTACACTGGATATTTCTTACCTCTACATTAACAAATTTTGGTTTTCAGGGAGAAATACTTTCTTCTATATCTGCTTTATATAGTAATCCAGCTGCTAAAGTATTGAGCAATTGCTTTTTATCTTCCCTGTTTGCTATTTCAAATGGCACAAGACAGGGTTGCCCCCTTTCACCTTTGATGTATGTGTTAGCCATTGGGCACTTTGCAGCTTTTATCCAAAATTTGGCATGTTTCCCAGGAATTGCTGTAGCCTCATCTTCTCACAAGTTATGTTTATTTGATGATGATGTTTTACTATATGTTACCAGCCTGGGGACCTTTTTGCCCACCGTACATGAAGTTATAGATAAATATAGCAGTACTTCTTTCTATAAATTAAACACCACCAAGACAGAGGCATTACCCTTCCATATGTCTCAGAAGACACTATCCCATCTTTAAAATATCTATTAACATCATTGGAAGAAAGATTCCCTCTTAAACCTGGGTATTCATTTTCCAAAAAAATTATTCCAATTTTGCCTAGATTAATTTTTCTCCCATTGTAATGCATGTTACTGATTAAAAAAAAACTTTTTAAAAAAACTTTTAAAAGTTGGGTGAATTTTGAGGTCTCCTGGTTTGGTAGATTGGCTGCATTTAAGATGATGGTTCTACCCAAGTTAATGTATCTGTTCTGCACGATACCTTATTTGGTCCCACAGTGCAATATAGCCCAAATACATAAACTAATTCTAAATTATATATGGAGAGGTAAGACTCCACAAATTGCTTATCATTGGGGTGGCCTGTATGTCCCTAATCTTTTAGAATATCAACATGCATGCTTGGTGTCCCAGATTAGTTACTGGGTGCTATCTATTCATTCCAAACCCACGGTTGATTTAGAGAGAGCTTTGTTACCACATTTCCCCCTAGCAGAAATGATCTGGACTCCTAATCAACTTTGTCCAATTTCAACAGAGTCTCCTAGAGCAATATTGAACTCCCTTACAGCATGAGATGCTACTACAGGAGCTACTTGCTCTATGATTCTACTGTCCTGTAATATCTCTCTTTTGGCTCTTTCCCATTTGATCCCAGATTTGTGTAACTCAATATGGCGCTCTAGTGGTATAAACACAATTTCCAAAGTACTTAGTAATAATTATATATGTCCTTTTTCATATTTACAGAAGCAATATAATAAACCCTCAGGAGAATGTTTTACTTATTTGCATATTAGCCATTGGGACTCTGCTATGTTTCAAATCACTGGCTCTACCTCCTTCCCCTATCTTAGCTAAATTGTCGACTGGTAATTTTTGGGGTGCTATAAGATTTTGGTATTCCTTATATATAGAAGACAAGACTCTTACTAAATCCTCTGCACAATTACAGTTGGAATCGGACTTACAGATTACATTCACTCCCCAGCAACAGGAAGAAATCTACTTAATGGCTCACCAATTATCTAAATGTTCTAACCACTTAGAGATGTAATTCAAACTGTTACTAATTTTTTGGATGAGTGGAATGAAAAAAATCAAAACCACTGAAAGAGAAATAGAAAGAGTATGTTCTTCTCTAGAAACATTCCAGAACCATACATAATATAAAGAAAATGACACAGAAGTGAACATCAAAGTAGAAGTTTTGAAAGAGAGATAATTGACAGGAAAAATAATAAATTTGCATGTGACCACAAGGACTACTCTAAGGATCTAGTTAGAACCTACAATAAAAAACCTTTTGAAGGAGGCCAAAAAAGAGAAAGGGAAGGATGAGTGAGCATTAAAAGAACTAGACCACAATACTATGATAGGTCTAGGTCCAACAGAAACTGGTGCGATAATCGACTGGACTATAATTCTCCCCAGAATCACTATTAACATAATAATAAGACTGGCTTTCATACCAACTAATCAGTAAATATGAATTCTAGTAGACACATTAGTGATATAAATATATCTAAAGAGAGACCACAAAAACAACATGTAGATCAACCAAATGACCCTTTTCACCAAAATGAAGAGCAGGATTTGAATCACCAAGCAGGTCATCTCCCTTGGTACCACCATCAGGCAACACAGTTAATAAAATCCTGAAACGCAGAAGAGAAAGAGATCTAGAGGAAAATGAGAAGTGAGGGTGGTATCAACAAAAAAGAAGAAAAGAGTACAGAGTAAGGAACCTAAGATACATAGAGGGGTTTTTAATTTATCAACTAAACAATTGTCGGACTCCCAAATCAATCTTTTGTCTTGAGGCCTCAACTTTGCCCCCTCCTCAACTCCAAATCTTTTTGATTTGTTCGTAGCATTAAACAAATATGTTAGGAAACGGTACTTTGCACTCGAAAATCTTAAAAAATGTAAGATCATGGGACTACCTGTTATTACTAATGATCTGACCCCCGAGCACAATCAGTTTCTCACAGAAGCTGATAATATTCCATTAAGTGATCTTTGTGCCCTTTTGGATGAGGACAATGAACCATCTACATCCACAGCATTAATATTTGACATCAACTTTGAGAAAAAGAAAAAGTTTACTTGTAATAATAAATTTCAATTTTACCCCTTCATATTTAAGAGTCCCCCAATAGAGACTTTTTACCAAAAGACCCTTAGTGATTTTGATAATCTGCTTGCTTGTTCACAGACACAGTCTAAATGCACTCAAAACTTGACACATAGTGAAAAAAAGCACTTAGAAGAAGATAGATCACTCACTTTTAAATCAGTGGACAAGGGACGGAGCGTGGTGAAACAGGACACTAATGATTATGTTCTTGAAGCTTTGAGACAATTGTCAGATCAGAAATTTTATAAAATTATGAAAAAGGACCCTACCAAACAGTTTCAGACTGAGCTATTATCTCTATTACAGGAAGCTAGTTTAAATTCCATTATCACTAATGATGAATTTTTATTTATTTTTCCTACACACTATCACCCCTACCTACTACCAATTACCAAAAATTCACAAATCACTACACCACCCACCGGGACGTGTATTTTTTTCTGATATAGGGTCTCTCACTGCTAATCTTTCACACTATTTGGATCAGTTTCTACACGTTTATGCTGTCTTGTTGAGGTCCCACACAAAGGATACTAAAGTACACATTTTTTACCACAAAATTTCCAGACTAAAATGGGAAGAGGATCACCTATTTGTCACATGTGATGTATCCTCCCTTTACACCAATATACCACATGACTTGGGTTTGAAGGCTGTAAAAGATATCATGGAAAGAGACAACAAGACCTCATGAGCCAACATGACTTTATTCTTTCCTCTATACACTTTATTCTCATGCACAATTATTTTTTATTTAGTCACGTTTTCTACTTTCAGATTCTGGGCACATCTATGGGGACCAGATTTACGCCGAGCTATGCTAACATCTACATGGGGGCCTTTGAAGAGGAATATATCTGGCTTCACCCACTTGGCACAAATCTGGTCCTCTATTTATGCTACATAGATTATTTATTTTTTGTTTGGAAGTGGGACTTTATAGAACTTTCACAATTTATTGAGTACATTAATACCAATAGCTTCAATCTCACTTTCACTAGCACTATGGATCACTGCACTATTAATTTTCTTGCTATCACTCTGGAAATAATAAATAATGAAATAATAACATATACATATCAAAAAGAAGTTGACTGTAACAACTATTTGGATTATAGAAGTAACCACCAGAAAACTTGGATTAACAACATCCCACGAGGACAACTCCGTAGACAAAATTGTACCAACATAGACACCTTTTATAACCAAGCTGAGGGAATGATAGAAGCTTTTAAGGTTAAAACATATCCAAATGCAAATGATCTTCAACAAGGAGCTCTTGAATATGTATCTATCTTGGATAGATCACAATTACTAGTCTCCTCTTCTGGGAGAGAGATCTCAGAGAACAAGTCCAACAAATTTGATGGTTCGACAGTTTTATGACCAAACAGAGTAGTGCAGCACATAAAGTTAGGAATATAGTTGGGAAGAATTTTTCTATTCTAAATTTGGATCTAATATTGAAAAACGAACTTCAAGATAAACCCAAAATAGTTTTTAAGAAGGCTGACAATTTACACAACACACTTGTGAAAAGTCATTTTGAATTAAAAAGTAAGAGCAATTCTACCTCTATATTTATTTTTTTTCCAAACCATTGGGATGTTTTAGATGCTGTCATAGCAAATGTACCACATGTAAATTCATTAATCATAGACAGAAGACCGTTTCCTCAAACATAACAGGTCAATCTTTTCCCATAAGATCTGTTTTGAACTGTGAAATATAATATGTACTATCCTGTCCTTTTAAAATTCAATATGTGGGACGAATTGTAAGGAAATTTAAACATCTACTTCTAAAACATCGAAGGAACATTTTAAATAGAATGACAAAACACAGTGTTCCCTGTCATTTCCTTCAAAAACATAATTCTGATCCTGAATTATTATCTGCACTTATGATAGAACATATCCTGCTCACTCAAAGAAGGGGAGATCATTACAAAAGGTTGTGTATGAGAGAAGCATTTTGGATACATGCACTCCACACTCTCTCTCCAGAAGGTCTGAATGAAAGTGTTGAATTGGACTTCTGAGGTCCTCCTCACACTCTATTCCTTTTCACTTGTTTAACAACACTTTAGGCAACAGGGGCCTATTTTGCCAAATATTGATTAATTTAATTCATTTTGTATTTCTTATAGTATAAATTATTATTATTATTATTATTATTATTATTATTATTATTATTATTTATTATGTTATTTATTATGATATCACTGCCCACTAAATACAAGCCTCATCCTCAGAGGTTTTTCAGTGTGACATAATTGAATAACGACAGTATTTTTTATATTTATGTTTATAATTTTTTTATATTTTGTCCAAATGCCACCTTTTTCATTTGAAATTAGCAATGTTTAACATTATTTTCACCTTTGGAATTATCATTTACCATTTTATTCTATTTATCTATTTTTGCCTTTTTCAACCTATACTATAAATTGTTTATTTAGATATACCTTTATTTGGTAGTAACAAGCATCAAATTAATATTGTAAATTTTTTATTTGAATTAATTACCATCCCCAAAGCTCATCCTTGTTTATTCTTTGCCTATAGGCCTTATTTATATTATGTTATGATCTAATATGAATGTACGACATTCCTTGTGGTTATACGATCCACTTTACTCCTTTCTTGGAATAGTAAGGAGTAAGTGAGAATTTACTTAAAGAAAGATTTTTTCTATCTCCCTATGATTTACTATAAAACTCTATTTAATTATATATTAGTATGGTTAAATTCAAGTTCATTTATTATTTAATTCCTGTCTCCTATTTTTAGATTGACACTAATTATACTAATAGCAATAAAAATTGTTTTATTTTATTTTATAATTCTGTGTTTTAATATGTAAAATACTTTTATCTTAGCAGCAGCACCTAATTAGATGGTGTGCATCTCGGAAGCCCATTCTCTTATAGGTGCAACTCCTTCCCATTAATTTAATTAGGGAATATTGCTATATAAGGGCTAAGGAGACTCACTAACACATCTAAACCTTCTGCAGAAACCGGGGTTATAGAGCGCAGAGAAACGCATCAAGGACTTGTGCTGCTAATCTCCAACCTGTGACTACCATCTCCTCCTTACATCTTACTTGCCTATTGCCGAGCAACAAGCTGCGAGCCACTGTTCCTCTCTGCTACCATTTGAAAATTGGATATACCATCTGCATTCTAGGAAATGGCTAAAGAGACCAGCCGTTGAGAACTATTTACCAGCAGAACACACCAGCTGACTATCACCGCTCTCCATCACTTACAGAGGAGAAGCGCTGCCTGATTGAACAGAGCATTTTCCTTGCTCCCCTTGATTGGGAGATGTACCCGCATTTGCCGCCACACGGGGACCCAAGAAATTACCAGTTACTGGTGGTGGTCCACCAGCGGGGCTGTGATACCAACGAGTGGCATAAACTAAGGATAGCATCATAGCCACGGCTTGTGATTCACATGGAGTGCTTATTTGGAACCACACCTGCCGACTGGAAAAAGACCTTCTTCCCTTTTGGACAGGTATATTTGCTAGTTGGACCAGCACTCTAGGAGTGTTTCTATTATTGGCTTATGGATTTATTAATTCTATATACACTGATATATTGCTCTAGAGCTAAGGAACATTCACCATTTATCATAAGGAACTTACTTACTTCAAACAGGATCTTAAAGAGAATAAATGCTATTTCTTTTGATTTTTCAGTTGATCTACATTTCTTATCATTGACTGTCACACTGGTTCAATAAGTTATGTCTCTGCATTGATCCATATTTATATAGAGGATTATGTTATATGCTCATTAGCACTTTATTGCATTATTACAGAGATAGTTATTCATTGGTTAGATTTTTTATGTTATATGTATCTCAAGTCATTTTTTATATTTTAATAAAAGAGCACTAACAGACTCATAAACTGTGTCAGTTTGAGCGCTCCACTTTTAATATATTGTAATTCAAACCGTTACATAGGTTGTATTTTACACCAACTAGGCAAACAAGATATGGCGTTCTCAGTCAAAATTTTGTTGGCGGAATTGTTTGGAGCAGGGAGATATTTTCCATATCTTTTGGAGTTGTCCAAAATTAGAAACCTTTAGCATGACATATTTGCTCTGGCCTATAAAGTTCTTAATGTACAGTTTCAGGAGTCACCTTACTTTTTTATATGTGTCCCTCAGAAGAGAAGTCCAATACTGACAAATACCTTTTAGGTCATATTTTGATTGCCACTAGAGTGGCTATAGTGCAAAATTGGAAAAGCTCGTCTCTCCAGTCCATACATAAAATTTTAGGTAAAATCCAAAATGCTTTCCAAATGGAGACTTACTCTTCTGCGGCCTCCTCCCCCCTAGTAAAATGGTTTAAATGACATGAATTTGTCACAGATGAGGAAGGTGCCACACTGCTCCTTGTTGCAAATTGCTGGTTATTTATGGGCTGGCCCTTATTATTATTGTGTGTTTTTATTTCTTCTCTCTCTTTTTATACAGAGAAGATTGTTAGTATTGGATTCTTTGTGTTTTTTTGTATATGTCTTTATATACAGTATTGTGAGCATGACATGATATGTGTTTTTCCAGTTCCACTGTTTATGAGATGTTTATTATATTGTCAGCAATGTCTGATTCCTTCCCCCATCCCCATATTTTCTTTTTTCTGTATCCTTATCTTTTCATGTTGTTAATGGAATAAAACTTTAATAAAAACTATTGATGATAAAAAATAATAATAATAATAATAATCTCACACTAAGGACTCTATTAATCATCACTTAATTTCTACAAAAGCAGGTGAAAATTACAAATTTCACCTGCAATTCTAGATATTAAGTTTTCAGGCCATTTATCAAAAGGGTAAAGCAGGAGATATCACAGATATTTCCTGCTTACTAGAATGGCCCACTGTCCCCATACACTAGTATAGGGACAGAATTAATCAAGCTTCAAAAATACTATATTTTTGGAGTTTGATTGCAGGAGCATTAGCTATCTTCAGATGGTGAGTGCTCCCACTGGTCGCACTCCCTGGTCACGAAATGGGATCCTTTTGGATCCTTCCATCCCTGTCCAGCTCTTCCCGACAGACATTGGGGCTCTTGATTTTTGTATCAACTGTCTCCACGCTGGAGCAATGATGAATTGCTCTAGTGCGTTGTGTCGAGTAGGAACGCTAATTATCGGGGTTCGTTCAGACCCCAATAAGTAACATTGTTGAATAGAGCCGTTTATCTGGAACATGAACAGGTTCAGCTGTCTTTAGAAAGAGGTTTTCAAGATGCCAGTTTTCTGTAGCATTTCCTAAATAGTTATTTTTTTCATGTGATATGTATCATATTATCCTTTACAGCAGATAACAGAATCTAACATGCCTAATAATCCATAACAATCAGGCATTTGCTTTTACTGTCTTTACATGCTGTAGAAACATAATTTAAAGCTTGATTACACAAGGATACAACTTTATATTTACTTCAGCATTTAAACAAGAATAATGTGCAGCATTTAAACATGTATAATGTGCATTTTACTAACATATAGTTGTAACAATATTGTATACAAGAGCCAGAAAACTAGTTTAAATGTAAAAAAATATGTTATACATCTTAAACAGAATCATTTTGCAACTTCATTGGTATGTGAAACTGTTGAAATATTCTTTGAAAATGATCTGTTTTATAAGAAATACCAATACCACAATAACTGCTGGGAATGCATTGCTCACACATGGCACAATCACCAGAATCACCCCATACTCCCAGACAGCCATCTATATCTGGGTTGCTTTGTTTTCACAATATGACAATCATGACTCCCTAGACACCCAAAAAACTGTTTGCTTTGTATAATAAGGTCTTTTTCTCACAACACGACAAGCACGACTCCTCCTAGAACCCAGACACCATCTGGTAATGACACATTCACCATGAGCACCCTTTACAACCAATATATCATTGTATTTGGAAGTATGTTCATGAACACCAATTGTATATTTTTTAGCTTTAAATGAATCACCACACATTGTGTTGATGCTCTGTAATTAATAATAATCAGCTCACTATTTTGATTGCTTAAGCACAGTGCATTACAGTTTTTAATGAACACAATCACAGCTAACAAGTTAATATGCTTTTCTTAACTTGACTTTTTCTTGTTAGACATTTAAGTTTGATTGCAGAAGCACAGTGCTGCAATTTTTTTATCCATTCAATGATTGCCTCATATACAGGATTAATAGCACCTTAATAAGCTGAATCATATTAGTGCGATCAAATCATTGTAAGTCATATCAAGGAGAGATCAAGCCTTTATCAAGGGGATGTGCTAAGGCAATCAAAGGGGCTTTACCACCTGTCAAAAAGTTTAATGGAATGTGGTCCTTTATACTTCCACATTACATTTCCATTCACAATAAAATACACATTATTATTATTATTATTATTATTATTATTATTATTATTATTATTAATATTATCATTTATTTATATGGCGCCACAAGTGTTCTGCAGCACCTTACAAAGAATATAGCAGCGATCTATACATCACTTGATTAAACATAGCTTATTAAGGACACACATATGTTTTAGAATTTGCAATATGGCTCATACTCTACAGTTCTCAAAAATCTATATCTCAATACTAAAGGTGCATACACACACAACGATTTTTTGAATGATTATCGTTAAACGATATTGTTTAACGATAATCGTTTGAAAAAATCGTTCACTTTCTCAGTGAAACGATGAACGATTAATGTTCATGCGCGTTCACGTTTGTAGTTTGCAGTTCAGTCAGACTTGTCAACTCAACGATTTTCATTAAGTTAATATGCAAAAATCGTTTGTAGTTCATAAAAATCGTTCATTACATTTACATGAACATAGTAAATGAACAACTTTAGTAAACAATTTTAGTTCATTTTTTCAAGGTAGAAAATCGTTTACTAAAATCGTTCATTAACTCAATCATTGTGTGTGTATGCAGCTTTAGGCATGAAATTGTTATCAGAATTGTTTAAGCAAAACTTTGGATGACCATGAAATCAGATGCTGATTTCCACTATAAGCACCAGGAGATATACTTGCGGGACTATACTTTATCACGCTGAATTGTTCAAGTCTGTATGACTTTCAGGGTGAGGGACCAGCTGACCTCCTTTTTTATAAGTGTCTAGCAAAGTCCCATGTATTGCTGGAGCAGTTCATTCAGGAGTTTAATCAAAATGAGCGGGTACCATTGTAATAAAATTGCTACAATCCACAGACTGTAACTGCCACTAGAAAATGGGTCTGGTTGCATTAGACATTGGAAAAATATGTAAACAGAGTGAATCTTTGTGTTGATTATACAAAAAACAACATTTGTGAAGTGTGGAGCAGTGAGTGATCTATGTCGGAAAAAATCCTATGCTAATAATATATCAGTTAAAAGATAGAAGACTTACTGTAATCACTTTATTTTCAGCACTCTGATTTACCTTGTGCTGCAGCCATCTGTTTTCATCCTCAGTTATTTTGGGTGCTTTTAACCCTGCATCAGGCGCACCTCTGGGACTCCCAGGTTCGGGCGCAGTGCGCCTTACAGGCGCCTGTTATAAAATCGTCATTAGCACCTAATTAACTCAATTCTAACGCTCTTATAGTGATCACTGACCTTCATTAGGGTGTACAAAGAGAGAATATATGGAAATCTGATTCACAAAACCACATTTATTAACCTTAAAGCAAGTAAAACAAAAAATACTAAATTTTAAGAGATGCAGTGTGTCTAAGAGGACACCCTACACAAACCTACATATTTTCGCAAAATACCACATTCATTCATAAACTGAGCAAAATGCTCAAAATTGTGAGAAAATAAAAATAAATACTTACCTTCAAAGTCAGACAAATACGGTCGCAATGAGCCTGAGAGGCCAGGAATGTCACTACTGCACTCCACGCAGGTGGTGGGAAAACTGACATGGGGGGTTTCAAACAGTGCCTAGAGATAGAAAGATACAAAGAGGGGCAGGCCCCTGTGCCCCCTTGCATTGGAGAGGTGAGCGAGAACAGCTTTGTGGCACCTGTCAGGTCAGCTGCGCCCAACGCAGGGTTAAGTGAAGGAACAAATTGTGCTGAAAACAATGCATATTGCCTAGCTTGCAGAGTGGCAGTTAACAAGTGTTTAGTTACAAGTAGGTAACAAACATACAAGGGAAAATGTAATAGAGTGCGCCTATTAAAAAAGTGTGAGTTAGTGGTAAAAAACATGCAAGTTTGCATTCGCCGGATATAACAGAGTGTGAGAACGTGTAAATTCGCATGATAGTCGCATCAAGCCTTCTCGTCTCACATAAAGATGCATCCAGATGTTTTTCTATTTAAACCATACAACCCATACAATATAATAGGGTGCGAGTTTAAAACATTCATCATCCCAGCGCTTATTCATATATTTGCAAATGTATGTAAACCAATACCTCTGAATTTCTATTATCATGTAGGATTCAAGTATTTTTGTTGATTTTGCTGCAGTGTGCTGGAGGGAAAATCCCTTTTTTTTCTGTAGCTCACTGTAAACCCCACCCTTTACAAGCACCTATGCAATGTCATTAAGTTGATGTGAGCGACCACCATACTCTTTGTTTGTAGTTTTGTGAGGCATGAAAGGAGCATTGGGAGGATGTGTTGGTCTGAATAGTGCCATTAGGAGGTTTCTGGGGTACCTTCTAGGTGAGTCTGCTCTCAGCTTATACATGTGCTGTTATTATGCAGTACATTAATTTGTAATTATATGACCCAGAGTGGGTGCTACTATTAGGTAGCAACAATTATTTTGGGGTGAGCGTTTGGGTGTGGGGCCCCTGAAGTTGCTCTGGCTGGGCCTTTTTTCAGGGCATCACCACTTAATTTACATAGATATTTTTTTATCACCTTTCTATTTGTTTGTCTATTATTTATGTAATTTGAACCCCTTACTATTAACACTTATTGATTTATCTTTACACAACTACTGTATACTTTACACTTCACTTTCACCTTTTTTCCATTTTTCGTGTGATGCCCTGGGGATAGTCCTTGGCTGGATTCTTTTGGGGTTCCCTGCTTCTCAGACGTGAACCCCATAATGTTAGGGATGCTGGTATAGAGAAGCCTTGATGTTGGCCCAGCGCTTATACATATATTTGCAAATGTATGCAAACCAATACCTCTGAATTTCTATGATCATGTAGGATTCAAGTATTTTTGTTGATTTTGCTGCAGTGTGCTGGAGGGAAAATACCTTTTATTCTGTAGCTCAGTGTAAACGCCACCGTTTACAAGCACATGTGCAATGTCATTAAGTTGATGTGAGCGACCACCAAACTCTTTGTTTATCATTCCACACTAGTCAACCCATTCCGGGGATTCCTCAAAATGTGGGAACCTCCCCAGTAAAGTATACCCCATGCGAACCCAGTGTGACTTTGGCAGGAACACACATGAATATGTCCAATATTGAAAATAGGAGTGCATTCACCAGGATCTTTTCAAATAAGTTGTGTTACTCACCCTGGTGAGTGCACTCTTCTTTTTAATAATGGACATACAGTGTATATATATATATATATATATATATATATATATATGCATGTAGTGTCAGCTGAACTGTGAATTAAAATTAAATATTTTCTTCCATTGTTTGTACTAAAGTACATCTTACTGTCCCCCAGGTTGTTTTTTGTTCATGTACAGTACATATAAGTGCTATGTCTCCAAGCAGTGTAAGCTGAGTGTGTTGCAGTTGTGGGCCAGGTTTTTCTATTTGTCTTTCATCAAAATAAAAATTTTATAGTGTGTATTATCTCTCAGACTCTCTGGTGCTTATAAATATACTATAGGGGTGTGTTAGCTAATTAGGGGGGTGGGGAGTATGGCTAGCAGGTCAGCCTCCTCATATTTGTCAATAGGCTAATTTAAAGTTAGCTGGTCTGCAGTTCAACTATTGAGGAATCAATCATTGGCTACTTACAATGTAATTACTTATGGCCTTAAAAAAAATGTACTAAATGAATGTGTTTCCCAATTAGAAAGGGGGTAATATGGCCAGCAGGCCAGTCTCCTCATATTTGTTATTGTACCTTTACATTAAAGTCTCAGTCTGATCGGGGATTTGGAACATAGTTCCAGTCTGAGTCAGACCTGGGATAGTCCCTTTCATACTGTGACAATGACCTGGGTTATTCTCAGGTCAGCTCCATTCCCACTGCACCCGTGTGCAGTGGAACTCTTCAGGTGGCACTTGCAGATGGCATCATCTCCAAGTGCTGATCTCCCCATACTGGAAACAGGACCTGGGTCAGATCACCTGTGGTACCCATCTCCGGTGAGCCCTAACCTTGACCTATGTCCACTAATAACTTTTATACACTTTAATTCCTGGATCTGACCCAGTATTCAGAACAAGGTTCAAAACCGAGTCAGTCCCGGGACAGATCCTCTTCAGACCATTGCGCCAACCAGGGTTATTCCCCAGTCCCAGTGGAACTGGTCTGCCAGCGCTTGCAGATGACACCTCCAAGTGCTGGAATATCCAGAACTCACCATCCTGTAATCATTTACACTGCAGTGTTACATGAGTCGTTAGATCCTGCAAACTACTCACGTTGGATTGCCAGCTCACTCAACCCAGGTATCCAAACCTGGCCCCTTTTACATCTAGCAGCAACCCGGGAATAACCCAGGTTTTAGCTGTGGTTTGAAAAGGGTATAAGTAGGCTGATTTGGAACTAGCAGCTCTGCAATGCAACTATTTCATTTCTCCACTTCTCTTTCAATCCTTGTGAGGAATCCTTGGCTACTGATAATGTAATCTTTTATGGCCTTAAATATAATTTTCTTATTCAAAAAGGTACTAGTACTGTAGTTCTGTAACTATTTAGCATGATTTTTCAAAAGTTTCTTCAGGTAATTTAGCCTTTGCTGACCAGACTGGCACTGGTATCTCATTGTGATGAGCACTCTGGGCCTGATTCAGCATGGATCGCAACTGCGATCGCAGCTGCATAATCATACGCAAAGCAGCTGCAAAAATATGCTAATGTCTGCAGCCACTCAGCCAGCATAGAGAAACCCACTGTTACTTTCTCACATTCAAATAAAAAAGAGCGCTTGTATAATGAGTAAAACATACAACTATGGATCTGAGAAAATAAAAGATAAGACAATTATAAAATAGAGTAAAAGTAATAAAAAGTAAAATGAAGATAAAAAGTAAAGGATAAAGATAATAAAAATAATAAAATAATATGATCGGTACATTGCCTCATTGCTGTGAGGTGGAAGATTTGACAGGTGCCAGGAGGCAAAGGTAGCAATAGGGTCAGCTAGTTAGAACCTGCCAGTGTCTCCAAAACATTGAGCAAGTGATACCGCCCTCAAAGCCCGCAACATCTACAACCCCCACAGCCCGGCTCCACAAAAATAACCGCAAAAAAGCTACAAACACATAGTGGTTAATACCACAATCTCTAATTTAAAATTTTATTCACAGCATTGCCCGGAGATCATATTATTTTATTATTTTTATTATCTTTATCCTTTACTTTTTATCTTCATTTTACTTTGTATTACTTTTACTCTATTTTATAATTTTCTTATCTTTTATTTTCTCAGATCCAAAGTTGTACATTTTACTCATTATACAAGCGTTCTTTTTTATACGTAAATTTATCAAAATCCATTAGAGCTGCTCCTCATACTTTGTGCAGCCTACATAATCACATTTCTGCTTTCTCACATTCGTAATACCACACAGTCCTGTGTTTACATCGGTAACATTTGAGAACATCGGCCCGTCGCACACAATTACAGCATGTCTGACCCGTCGCAGAAATTGCAAGTCTCTTTGCACGCAGTGAATACTCAGGCTGTGTTGGGAATCGCAGTGTCTAATTTATGCACGCCCATGCAACGGCGTTCCAATGGACAGGCATGCCTGCGTTTCTGTAACCTTTCCCCCATCACCACCCCAAAATTCTCACAGCCTGTCACTCACTCTACGATAGATTTATGTCTGCATTTGTAATTGCAGTGCAATTGCCGTACATGTGCAGAGTGGTTCATATGCATGCGCAGTACACAACAATTGGCCGATCTGTGTACGCAGTTGCAATTGTGATCTGTGCTGAATCAAGCCCTCCAACCATAAAACAGTTTTTTCTAAATATCTTTTTATAAATGTAGCATTAGCAAGAAGCATATTTATAGATAGCAAAGTTCCATCTCTTTTTCAGCGCTGTGTACGTTCACTATCATTACTTTGCAAATGTGTGCTGATTTGACATCATGGGCATTGCGCATGGAACATGTATAAACCTAAATGAATACATTTAGGTTCTACAATTAGAACATGAATAAAGTACATATGTTTATTATCTCTGTGCTCAGGAGAAGTAGCCAATTAAATTGTCAGGATTACACTAATTGCATTAGCGTAACTAAAGGAAGAATTGATGAAAACTGTATTTTGTTCAGTTTTTTTGCCTTCATTTCCCTAAGTAATACTTATAAGTTATAAAATAAGAATGTATTTGTTCTAATTTGCTACTAACAGAAAGTCTTATCTGTCCCATAAAAAAAAACTTTTGGGTCGACTAAGAAATAAAAAATATTTCCATTTAAAATTATTTATTGGAAACAGTGAGACATTTTCTAGTCATAAAGTAAAAAGAAAATCATGTTATGAAATAATTAATACATATCATTATGCTGATATGAGAGCATAAGGAAATGCTGTGCCCCTTATCATCTACTAGGTAATGGGACAAAATAATTTATTGGGGTTTATTTAAAAACCTGGATATTGCAGTTTTAGCACTTTTTTCTGTTTCAAAATGAAACAGGCTTATTTTATATTTAGTGCAATTATCACCGTACCCAACAGAAATCAATCTCAGCTTGACATTTTTTAATGCAACTTAGAAAATAAAAATAGAATTGTGATTGGTTACTATAGGTTACAACGCATTGTGTAAGTAAAGGAAATGTATATGTATGTGCATAACTGTGAAATGAGGCAAGCTGTACTAAAATGTACAGTACAGTGTATACTGTATGACAGTCAGAAGATGTATCATTTGCAGTTGCTGGAGAGTAGATGCAAATATACACAATGACGAAGATGACAACTGTATCTAGCAGTTTGTGATTGAATAACTGTGAATGCACCTCATAATCAGATAGTGTTCCCTTCATTGCTCACAGTTTTTTTAGAAGATAATAATGTTCATTTGTTAGTGTGAGTTTGCAGTCAGACCAACACAGCAATGTATTTCTGTAGTGTTGGGTTGTTTATTTTATTTTACACTAATAGAAAAATGTTATCATGCTATAAAAATTTAATTCAACAATTGTTTCTGCTTAGGATATTTCCATTTCAAACATGTTTGTTAGGCTTATACGATTGTGTAGGCAATTTGTGGCACAATTGCATATAACAGAAAAATGGGAATGATTTATTACATTTGATCTATCACGGAGAACAAAGACTATGTAAAATACTACTGTATCACTAAAAAAATGCCCCAATAGCTTTGGAAAACGGAACCCACCTGAACTTTGTGATCCGAGGCGAGATCTGAGTCCGGCCCGGATTTTCACGCATGACTAAATCAGAAAATGAGGCAAAACGTCATCCTCCAGATGTTGGATTCTCTCTGCACACTCTGGCTGTGGAGAGTGTACAGAGCAGACATGCTCTGTTCTTACAGGGTGCAGTCAGTGTTGTGTGTTGTCAGTGACTTGTCACTATTTGTTCAAGAGTGCAGTGTTGTCAGGCTGGGGCTGTAGTATGTACAGTGGGGGTATGCTGCTGTGTCACTCACTGTTATCCTGTCAATCTAGTGGCAGGGGCTGCAGTACATAAAGGGCTGCTGCTGTGTTGTCCATAAAGGGGATTGGGCTGCAGTACATAAAGGGATGCTGCTGTGTTGTCCTGTCCATCAAAGGGCTAGGGCTGCAGTTCATAAAGGGGTGTTGTGTCATCCACGGGTGCTCTGTCAATCCAGGGGAGCTCTTCTCCAGAGTAAAAAAAAAAGTTAAAATTAAAATCTTTTTTTTTCTTTTTTTTGTGTGTGCTAGGTAGTGACTAGTTAGTAACTAGTTATACTATTATTGTTCAGTGATACTGCCGGCCAGACCACAGTTTATCATCCACGTATTTGTGAATCTGCAGGTGGTCCATACGCACTTCGCAGGGGTGCTTTGATGACCATAAAGGGGAGCAGTGTTGTTCATCAAGGGGCTGCTGCCTCATCCTGGGGTGCTCTTCCCCAATTATAAAAATAATAGTTAAATTAGCATTCCACAAAAAATTAAAAGATCTTATAAATAGTGATATGTGTACCGTGACTTCGTCTGATATGGTCACCATTCAAAGAACGGTGGATGATTTTTTTAGGGATAGCAGCCAAATAGGCATGTCAGGCAGTCCATTTCACTACTGGCAGGAAAAAGATGCAATATGGAGTCCCTTACACAAACTGGCTTTCCTTTACTTAAGTTGCCCACCCTCCAGTGTGTACTCTGAAATAGTTTTCAGCACAGCCGGAAACCTTGTCAGCGATCTGCATAGAAGGTTACTTCCACAAAATGTGGAAAAGATGATGTTCATCAAAATGAATGATAAATTCCACGAGGAAGACCTTTACCAGCAATTAAGTAAAAAAAATACAGAGGCAACTGTAAATGGTGGATTCCAATGGGGACAAATTAAATTGTGTGAAGAAGAGGATATACACACTGATGGGGATGATGATGATGATGATGATGATGATGATGATGATGATTATGACATCTAATCTTACCTATGTTGTAAAGCCAGTTTGTGTATGTAGAGATCATTGCCAGCAATATCAGCTGCCCATTGGTAGCTTGTTTTGTGGGGGCCCAAACAAACCAATTGCTTTAGCCACAATTGGCAGTCATGGTGGCTGAAGTGATTGGTTTGTTAGACTATGCATGTCCTGTTTAATATATACAACATATATATTAAGGACAATTCCATCTTGCACCTCTTTTCTTTGCATTACATTGCTGTCTGAAATTTTTAATTTTAGGGTATATTAAACTGCCATCCTATCTTCCACTGCAGTGCCATTCTTTTTCCTAGATGTGCCATGTTGGCAATTGAACTGCCACAGCCGCTGAAGTTTTCAACATGCAGTTGATGAATGCTGAAAATGTCTAGAACTTTTTATGGCCACAGACAGCATCTCCTGCATGCCACTTTAATTTAAAAAAAATATTCTTAGCCACCAAGTTAGTTTTGTGGGCAAAACATAGGTCATATAGTTCACCCATGTTCTCCCCTCCTCCCTCACAAATTTGCCTCAGAAACCAAAACTTAAATTAAATTTCCTATGAATCAACCCTTCCTTTTCCTGCCTTCAACTACATACACGCTCCAACTGCCTCAGGCCTCAGTCTGGATTAATAAAAAACATATGTTTCCTGAGGTACCATGTTGGAAGCTGAACTGCCACATGTTAGTGCCGCCCACTGCTGTTGCTGAGCTTAGTCAGCCAGCTAGCTCGATGCAACCTTTTGGCCTACACTGGATGAAATCAATATTGTGAGCTGTGAGTTGGTCAAAATTTACTGGTAGTGACTGTAAATAAAAGTTATTGAGGATAATAATACTGTAGGAACAAAAACAGGCCAAAATTATGTGATTTTGGTTGTTTTTATGATTTAAAAAAAAAAAATACAGGTCCAAAACCAAAATACGCAAGGGCAATTTTGGCAAACCAATCCCGATCCAAAACATGAAGGAGATCCAGATTCAAAACCAAAACATGGGGGTCGGCGCACATATATAATAAAAACACAGAATATTATTGTTGTTTGCACCTTCGTCCACTGTGTGAGATCATAGATTTCTAATATGTTAGAGCTATCTATCAACCATAAACTTTGAGCCATTCATATGATCAGGACTTTTGACGTGGGACATAGCTGATAGGAGTTAACAGATCTATTAAAATATTGTTAAAATACTGATTTATTCTGTACAAACTATACAGGGTATGAAATTAATTCTGAAATAAGTGAAAATGCCTTGCAGTATAGACAGATACTGCGATCCTCACATAGTTTATAGTTGGTATGAATTCACATAATGGTGTTGATAATTAACTTTCTGCTGATTTGTAAAATACAACTGTCCTTTCTGTTTATTTTTAGTAACTGAGAGCTGATGAGCAACAATATACACAAATCAAATCATGTAATTGTGAATCTGCAAGCAGGTGTTTCCAAATTTAGTAGATTGGTAAGCTAAATATTTGAAGCTTTGATAAACACTTTGTAACAAATCTGTTGTGAATAAATGTTTAAGCCATCTACTGTACACATTGCTAGATGAATTGGAAAACACAAATTTCACAGCTCTTTTCAAATAAGCTACTCTATGTTTATGTGAATATGTTTTACATGTGTCCCAATCATTTTTATGAATGATACGCTTTTAACTCATTCTATAGCAATTGAATGTTTCTCATCACATGAGTTATTTACAATATTATAATGGCATCCTAAAATGAAAAGGATGTTTGCTTACTTCCTTGAAAACAAGAGAGTTTTGGATGAATTAAATGCACCCAATAAGTTTCCTTGTGCTAATTAGCTAATCTTACTACCTGCTGAAAGTGATTGGAGACATCTGCTAGATGACTTAAAAATAGACTACTCTAACATCTGCAACTGGTATCACTGCAAGTATATAGTAATCATGTCAAAATTTAGAATGCCAACATTCAAAATGTCAACACCATAATGTCAACATGGTCTGCTTTCTGGATGTTGACATGTTCTACATATAATCTGTCAACATTGACAATGTTGGCACTGACATAATATTGACATTGTTAGAATGTCAATGTTGTGACTGTCAACAGCCAGAATGTTGACACATGATTTTAGTGTGAGGCTTGATTTAAGGTTATGGTTAGTGTTAGGCTACAATTAGACCTAGGAATCTGATTGTTGCTCATCCCAGTCACCTGCTCTGCTCCATCCCTCGATTTGGTGCATCCCACCCCTAACCTGCTCGTATACTTACCCCATTACTGGTGGCCATCCCGGTCCTCTTTCTCTCTGGCTAGGTCTGCCCCATCTCCCTAGTAGTTTAAGCCATTGAAGGAGTGGCTTGTGTGCATGCAGCCAATAAGTATATTGGAGACAAGACAGACCTTACAGAAATATATATATATATATATATATATATATATATATACATATACATATTTAGAAGCCTATTTATCAAGCAATACTGCCCTTAAAACATGTAAAATGTCAGTTTCCACATGTCTGAAGGTAGAATGAAGTATCCATACAATGCAATAAGATAGATAACAGAAGATATGGGAGATATCTACTGCTTCCTGGTTACCAGCCATATAGAACCATCCTCCTACTTTTCCGTTGGGCTGGAATAACATTCTGTATCTTGCATGCATGGCCTAATACCATTTTCTGACAACATCAGCTCTTAACCCTCAAAGGGACAGCAAGGACTTGATAGGGCTGGAGGTGATCCTGATACACATTGCATCTTCTTTGCATCACGCATGTGCAGCTGGAAAGCCATGTATGGCTGGTGTGATCACTAATCAGCAGAATGGGCTCTTATCGGAGCCTGTCCCAGTGATTTAGATTAATGCATTCCAATGAACAAAGATTCTTAATTTTCAGGGGTACACCCAAATTATAATAAATGTGCCCCTTAATATTAAAAAAAATGCTTATGAACTTTATATAATACGAATGTCACATCAGTATTAGCATAATGTGCTTACATGTATTTTTGTCATAGTGCTAGAAACATAACTTTCATGAATCAAAATTAGGAAGAATCCATAAGAAATGTAATAAATATGAAATCTCACAATCAGATTTAAGCAGAACAAAATAATAGGTGTAGTGTTCTGAAAAGCTTTTAGGTATCAATACACTTACAATGTAATGTAAATTTGCCTGTGTAGCTTCTTTTTTTTGCACTGCTGTGTAAGGTCCCACTTTTGAGTTTGTTTCAGTACACACTGAATAAGATTAGTGATAGCTTGATAACTAAAGTATTTGTTACTTCTTGAACAATATTTTCATCTGTATCAAGTGCTAACAATCGAGAGAAGTCAAGGCTATTCATTCATAATACTATAAACTTGATCATGTCTTGATTGCTGAGTAATATATATTTGAAAATAGACATAACTACCAGAGTTGTATTGTTGCTTTCATGTTGGGGGACCACCATCACTATCCACTTTGCCTAAGCCCCCAACCTCCTAGATGTTAATGTAGGCCAACATGGTCCACTTGAGATATAATAGATCCAATAGGTGTTTGACATGACACTACTAGCTCTGATATTGTCCCCGTAGCTTCTTCAATTTGTAAACAGATGAGAAATATTTAAATATATTAATTAAATGTATTGAGCATTCTTGATATTTTATACAATAGCAGTGTGAAGGATGTTATATATTTCTAGCTTGTAAGACAGGAAATCAATATGTAACCTTAGTGAATTTGTATGCTACTAGTACAAGTAAAGGAGGTTTATTAAACACAATATTTGCCAATTTACATCTGTTGTGTAGAGGCCTAGTGTTAGTGGAGACTTCAATACCATTTTATCCCTTTCCATAGATAGATATAGCCTGAGATGCATCTCCTCTCTTTTAGGAAACTACAGAATCCTCTGTATGCATCTAGTTGAGACCAGTCTCTTTTACTAATGGAGGACCCAATTTACATTCTACTCCCATCCCATTGCTCGTACTCTGGATATATACAATCATGCAGATTTTATCCCAGTATTCTATAACCACTAACATATGGTCTAATATCCTGAGCACGCCTCATAGCTGTCCTTCATGAAGACTTAATGAAGCCATTCTCTATATCCCTATATTCAAGATACTGCTCCATTTGCAGATCAAAGATTACTTTAACCTTAATGTTACTTCAGACCAGTGGAGGCTCCTGAGGTGGGGCTGCAGCATAGTCCAAGATTCAAATAGGGGAGCTACACCAGCTGCCACTGAGTCCATGCCGGTGATGTTTGGCAGAGTTTGAAAAAGCAGTTGGTGTGGCTCCCTTATTTGAATTTTGGATTGAACAGCAGCCCCACCTCTGGAGCCACCACTGCTCCAGACACCCATTTTACTATGATCTGGGAAATGATTAAATCAGTAGTCCATAGAGCTGTGATTATGAAGCCAAGTAGCCACTTGCCTGGCTGTGCATTCCCTGACATAGTCACAAACAATGCAAACAGTCAGGGAAGCCCACTGGGCAGCTGCCGGAAGTTAAGCTTCCAGCAGCCACCAATTGCAGTTAAGCTTCCAGCAACCACCAATTGCATCCTCCCCAGTGTCTGCTGTGCAGCTGATCACTGCAGAGAGGGGCAGCTGCCAGGGTAATATAAATCAAGCCATATGCAGCACCCCCCCATGTACACATGGTGGCTGCTCAGAGGAGTAGTCACTCGGGAAATTCTAAAGTCGAGAAGTCACAATGATCCAATCATTGATGGTCTACTATAGCAGTGCTAGATAATTAAGTCAATATTAATGTTATTTGTTTAAAAAATTTATATATTTTTTAAAATAGTGTTGGATAAGTTATAAATAGATGATCTTGACCTGGTTCAATAATTAACAAAAACCACAATTTCTGAGTCGATTTTTTGGGAAAAAAAAAATATTAGTTAAGTGATTAATGAAAGAAGCAACAAACACACCAGATTTCCAAACTGTCCACACTCTTAAAACAGTTTGCACAGAAACACAAACAACAGCAATCAACTTTATTGTGCAAACAAATACAGGGGTTAAGGGGTGAGCTTCAGTCATTGTTAGACAAAAAAATGATCTTAGTTAAATTTTTAAGTAAAAGGGTACTAACCCAAAACTATGCTAGCAACCAGATTCATAGCAAATAGAGTGTTACAGACCATCACAGCTCTTAGAAGTATAAAGGGACTTCTTAGTTATTATAACCATGTGATTACACTGCACAACAATGAAAATGTTTCCGATGTGAAAATAGTTACTTCTAATTGATTTCAGCATGCAAAGAATGAATATGACATTTAAAACTCTCAGTTAGCTCTGAGTTCTGAGATATAGCTCATTTATGACGATGTAGGGGTATTCCTAGTGAAGTGGGCAGAATGGAGAGAATCTTACCAGCAATCTGCGTTCCATGCAAAGGGGGCGGGGCCTAATGACCCAATGAAATGAATCAGTTATTTATCCCCTCCCCTATTCAAATATATGCAATTCACGGGATTACCCACAGAAGATAACTGTGGTGCACTGAGTTTCAAGCATAGTGAGCGATTCCACCAAGACATTTCAGCAATGGAACAAAGATATCAGGGTAGGTGAATCACTACTGTTGGACAGTGACAAGAGATGCCCCAGAAGAGGAGTACAAGTGACAAGCAAAGAGAAAGCACCCCCATGAATAGGCCACTATATTAGATAGTACTTTCGTATGCTGTATGTTTGTTGTGTTTTGTATTCTTATTTTTGATTGATTAAATTAAAACAGCTTATTTATTTTCTATCAATAAAATATCAGATTATTTTAAAATAGCTTTTCAATATGACTATATTACTAATGTACATACAGTATAGTGCAAGTAGTGTAGTTCACAAAATAGAGCTAGCAAAAACATTCTGAAATCATTTTAGTATTTCTTGACATCAAATTAGTAAGGTATGACTATTTTTAGAAAGGAAACAAATTAAAAGTATTAATTTGTTGTACAGTGTTATGAATAAGTCCTTGCTATTTATAAGTCTCTTTATAACTTACAGGATGCTTCAGTATACCTGTTCTATTCTTCCACCTTCCTTCACATGTTCAAGAAGTCTTACGACTGAAAGTAATTTTGATTTTCTGTGGTGCCCTTTAGTAATTACTTATCTAGGGTAGAACTACGATTCTGCACTATGACCAGCTTTTTAAAAATAACTATATTGAAAAAGCTGGAATATATTAAAGCTGATATGGCTAAATGTGTTCAATTTAGCAGCTCCTTTTTTTTGTAAAATACATACCATAAAAATCTGTGTTGGCCAGGATATGATATATATATATATATATATATATATATATATATATATTTATATATATACATAGAACTCCTTCCAGGAAAGCAATACAGCCTGCAGGGAAGGAAGAAATAGGTGGCACTCTTCCGTAGTCATTAAAAAATAATTAGTATTTTTTAACATAGTGCCCATTAGTGAGGTTGATGTTTCAAGACCTCGCAGGGTCTTTTCATCAGTTCAGGTGACTATGGAGGAGTGCCGTCTATTTCTTCCTTCCCTGCGGGCTGTATTGCTTTCTAGGAAGGAGTTCTATGTATGTATACTTTATTTGGGAAGGCACCCTCTATTATTTTCTATCATTGACTTTGAGTGCTGAACTGGACGAAAACTATCTTTATATATATACCAAAACAAATACCCTTATGTTGTGCTCAAATGTTAGGTAGATGCTGCACCTCACAGTAGAGTCTCTGTTAGCAAGAATCAAACAGATTAAAACATATACTGTAAAAAAAACTTAGAGGGCACAAAATATTCAGAAAAGATTAATATACTTCAATTTTGAAGGAAAGCTTAATAATTTTAGGCAATAAGCCAATGTTCATATATAGAGAGAAAGGAGCAGATGTCCATATAAAACTCCAATGGTGGATTTGACCAAGTGTTATTCTTTCTGAAACTTCTATCAGTCCTCTGATATCAAATATGGGAATATTCAGAATACTCTGAAAAAGTACCCTCTCAACAAAAACACCCAAAAAAGGCCCAGATGCCAATCATTAGATATATTTCTTCATTCAAAAATAATTTATTAAAACACATGTACTGCTTGGTACATAATTAATACACAATAAAAAATGCTTACATTAATCATTATTCAATTTTTCATTATCATAATCAAGGAAAAGGTAATTTATTACTGCCATCAACCCTTCTGGGTCCTTCAGCAGGTACCTCCTTGTAGACACATGGATTCTCAACCAAGAAATCATGACCCTACGCGTTTCATCTGTAAGGACTTTATTATGGGTATATCATTCTCTGTGCTGGGCGACGTTTCTTCCAGGGCACTGCTGCTGATTTCTCCTTGCCTGTGTTTAGCAGCTGCAGGCTGTGAGGTGTGAGTGGAGCGGGATCTAGCAATGATCTCTGCTTGATCCCTTTGGACTGGATGTTGCTATTGCTTTTACTGCATTGTTGTACCTTCTGAGGATGGTCCTGATTGGACCAAAACGTAGAGTGATATACCTGTTTTTTTACCATGTGGGGATAAAAATGTGATATCATTTATGTTGTGCATAATCAGGTGAGTGCCCTTCAATTTTATATGTATATATATAATTATATTTCAGACTTTGCCTACTACTTCTCTTAAAAACCTTCACTTTGTGACAAGTTTTTATGGCTAGGAATGAAGCCTAAAAAGCACAGTATGTCCACAGTTCATGGTGGTCTAGGACTACCCATTTCAAAAGATACTTCAAGGCTGCCTATCTCAGCTATATACTGTTTTCTCATAAAGGCTGTCTGAAAATGATTTAAAGTACTTTGGTAGGTGATCAATACAGTGTGCCCAGTTTCAACCCTTGCACATTCTACATTTGAGACCGATGTGTCAAGTTTACTCTTGAAAGTTAGCATACATTTTATATATAGCTAAAACTGGCACCATATGCATTTCATTTGATATCATTATGGCACCACCCACATTTTCCTTTAGGTGATTTTTTGTATTTATTAATGTTCTTGGTTTGCATCAGAACTTAGGCCCTGATTCAGAGCCAGACGCTCTGACCAGAGCACTCGCTCTGAATCAGGGCCCACCTCCATTGATATGGAGCATCCTCCTGGACACTTGTATAGCTGTGGGTCACCACCCACAGCATATACGAGCGTGCAGGTTGATGGTCGCGATGGTCTAGACCATTGCGACCATCGAAACTGCGAGCAAAAGCCTGCAGTTGAGTTTTTCAACCACAAGGCCAGGAGTGATTTTGGCTCTATCAGAGCTAAAATCACTCCCACTGACATCACTAGTGATGTCAGTGGGGCCGGCTTCAGATGGTAGGCATTCCCTTGGGAACGCCTCCATCTGGCAGGCACGCCCCCTGCACGCCCACCAAAGGGGGCGTTCTGTCAGTTAACATCGACAGTACGCCCCTTTTGATGAGACACTCCAAGCGAAGGAAAGTCCTTCGCTCGTCACGTCTCGCGCATGCGCATGACAGAGCTCCCTCCGTCGTGCACATGTGCAGTGCAGACCATCGACCCACTAGCGAGCGGACAGCCGCTCGCAAGTGGGTCTGAATGAGGGCCTTAGTAGATTCTCACATATTTCAAGTTACTTTGAATTGCAATGTGTGTACCTGCCTGAGATATGAACTCTCAGATAGTTTAAAGTTTGCAAATCAACAAGTTACAAGCTTTAGTCACTCACGCAGCACAAAGTATTACTTTTTTAAACATATCTGCACCAATGACTGAGGGAGGAGAGGCAACATCTCTATTAATTATTCTGTGAGAATTTACTTATCAACCATTGACACTGAATCTTTCCATCTTGCATTGGGGAGGGATCTAGGGAGCTGTTTGGATTGGGAAGTGTGGTCACTCATATTCTAATAAATTATAATGGTCTCTATTTATATGGCTAGATATGTTCCTATTGGTACTGTACTTAGACCCTGAAAAACTACATATCATCTAGCCATTTTCTACTGACCACTGCTTGAGGCACTGTGGCCAAACATTCTCTTTATGTCTGACAGGAATGTCTGATTATCTCGACCTTCTGGGATAATATTATGGGATCCAATTGTCATGTTTTGTAAACCTATTCATTCAGTTACCAAACCTATTGATAAATTATTTAGGCAAATGTGTAATACTGCTAATTAATTTATTGCCAAAAACTAGGAAGAAGCTGGTAGACCCCTCCATAGTGGCTGATACTAATAAAATTGGTACATTATATCCATGGAAAATATCAAAAGTATCCTTCATGACAAAGATAAGGATTTCCATAGTACAAGGGATATATGGCATAATCATTGTGGTAGCCCCATACCTGAGACACACTTAATTTCAACCATCTGACATGATTCCCTTGGTAACTAGTCAAAACAGGGGCAGAAGTATGGGAGACAATGGAGAGGCCTTCCGCCGGGTGCCAGCACTCCTCCATCACCAACAATATGTTCACCAAACTTAGGGCTGTAAATATGGGGGATAGGGGTGCACTAAATGATAATTTGCCTCTGGGCATCTGGGATGAACTTACTCCAGTGAGTCAAAAGTATATTTGTCCAAGGTTTTATATAGCCTTTTGCTATTATTTTCAGTTGCAGCATGCTCACCGCCATTCCTTCCCTGTATTTCCCTTAACTTACCTCTCAATGACTATTTACATGTAAAGTGAAAAACCACAGTACTGTAGGTTATGTTTTATTGTCATATACAACAGTCTGGTTGTAACTGTGCTCACTGTTACTTAATACACTGTAAACTTAATACAGGTTGAGTCTCCCATATCCAAATATTACAAAATATGGAATATTCCGAAATACGTAATTATTTTGGCATGACTGAGATAATGAAACCTTTGATTTTTGATGGTTCAATGTACACATACTTTGTCTAAGGCACAAAATTATTAAAAATATTGTATACAATTACCTTCAGGCTGTGTGTATAAGGTGTATATATGAAACATAAATTAATTTAATTTCTGTACACAAACTTTGCTTGAGCCACAACATTATTTAAAATATTGTATAAAATTACCTGCTGGCTGTGTGTATAAGGTTTATATAACACATAAATGCATTCTGTGTGTATATTGGGGTCAAATTCCCAAGATATTTCATTATGATATGCAAATATTCCAAAATATGGAATATTCCATTATACAAAATACCACTGGTCCCAAGCATTTTGGATATGGGAGACTCAACCTGTAACTGCTGTACCTAGAAACATAACAATGTTAGCTGAGATGGAGGATGGTATAGCACTACATACTTGTGCGTGTTTGTAAAAAGAAGAAATATTTATTTAGTACACCTAAGAGATATGCTTATTTTAGTGTTGTCAAATTAAAATGTTTTGTGAGCATAGAGTTCTTAAATACATAAATGTTAATAAATCAAAACAGACAACAGTAGTAGGCTGGAAGAGTGTATTTAATATTTACGTGTTACTACAACAACCATCTACTGAGGTATCAGGGAATACTGTATAAAGGAGTGGTGGAGGGAGGGGTATAGGTGGAGGGGTGTAGTAAACATAATTTGAGTTAAGTATCTGCAGGAAGCAATGGGAATGGGGTTATACAGATGACTGGTTCTGCTGACCATGGCAGTACAGAGTGTTGTGGATAGTGATTGTACTTGTTTGCAGTGTGGTGTACTATAAAATCTCAGATTTAAGATCAGCTATTTGATAGTTCATAAACTCCACATAATTGCATCCACAGAGAAATAGTGTACAGAGGGCCTGATTCAGAGCCGGATGCTCTGACAAGAGCGCTCGCTCTGAATCAGGGCCCTCCTACCTAATATTGGAGCGGCTTCCTGGCCGCTCACATAGCTGTGGTTGACCACCCACAGCGTATGCGAGCGGCCAAAAAGATGGTCACGATGGTCAAGACCATCGCGACCATCGGGCTTGCGATGAGACCCTGCAGTAGGGTCTCACTGCCGCAAGCCCAGGAGTGCTTTTGTCTCTATCAGAGCCAAAAGCACTCCCACTGACATCACTAGTGATGTCAGTGGGGACGGCCCCATGGGAACACCTCTGTCTGGGCAGCACTGCCCCCGGCATGCCCACCAAAGGGGGCATGCTGTCAATCGACAGCATGCTGTCATCAACAGCATGCCCCTTTTGGTGCGAGACCCATAGCGACGGCTTGGCTGTCGCTATTCGGGTCTCGCTCATGCGCACGACGGAGCTCCCTCCATCATGAGCATGTGCACTAGGGCACCATCGACCTGCTTGCGTGCGCTCAGCGCTCGCGAGCGGGTCATAATCAGGCCCAGAGACTCTTCTTTCAGCAGTAGATGCCTATGGGTAGTTAAATGGGAAAATATTGTTCAACTTACCAGTAATTAGTTTTACCAGTATCGTAGTGCTAGCAACTTATGTTCATTCCTAACTTTGAGTACTCTGAAGTGCCTACTATTGAAGTACAGTAGTTCTGCTACAGCAGTTAGGCAGAAACTGTGGTCTGCACAATGAAACAAGTGAGAATCTGAGCGGCACTTTTCAGCCAGATTGTTAATCATCTGGTGCTTAAGGTGTTCTGGTCCCCAGCCTGAAAGCTGCTGTTGGTGCAGGGAGTGAGCGTACTCATGCTTTATTGCCTTAATGATGGCTGATAGGCTTATCTGAATTGTAGCTTCTCCATAGATACAGAGCACTCTGGAGCATTGTTGTGATGTGTGTTGTTGCTGCTGTGATGTGCAACACATTTTGGCATGCCTGAACTATAGCCCACATAATCTCCATACACATTCCTGTATGAAATTGCACCTGAAATCACGAGAAAGGGACATACTGTACATGCAATCCAAAACGTGTGAGATACGTTTTTATTCACATCTGGTGTTACTGATCTTACTGAGATCAGTAACATGTTAGTTTTATCTCGGTTTGTTTGCTCTATATCCTAAATAAGTTACAGATCTGAGATCTGTTTCTACATTTCATGCTGCCCAGATTGCCTCCCCTCTGACCCTCCCTCCTCTGTGATCATCTTCTGTCACCTCCCCTTTCCTGTCAAATTGATTACATTCACTTCTCAATTCTTTAATTCTTTCTCCTCTCTACCCTGTGATCAGCTCTTTGCCCCTGTCCACTCCTTTCTTATTTGCTTCTGTCACCACCCCTCTCTGATCAACTCTTTGCCCCTCCCCTCTCCTTTTCTTATTGGCTTCTGTCACTGGCCCTCTCTGCTTGGCTTGGCCTTCAATTCTCCTTTCTTATTGGCCTCTGTCTCCTCCCCTCTCTGATCAGCACTTTCCCCTCCCCTCTCCTTTGATCCAATCCCTCCTTCTCTCCTCATTCATTCCTTCATTGTGCTTCAATGGACTTAATAGTTAGATATCCTAAACTTCAATTATTAGTAAAATCCTAAACTTCAATTGTTAGGTATGCATTTAAAAAGAGTTACTGCTTTGCTATTGAAAGTAATGGAGGTGTTGTCAGGCGTGACCATACAATGTTATTTGAAGGTCTATTTGAAAGAAAAATATTAGGAGACCTGAAATAATAAAAATGGTGGTGGACAGTACAAGGTTAGTAGTACTCACATTAATATAGGTGCAATGTAAATTAGCAAAGTATGAGCATAGCTAAGAAAGGAGCTTCCCATGAGCGTTCCCACTCCAGGGAAAGCTGCTTGGGGCTGTAACTGTAGTCAAAAGCTGTGCACCCTATGGAATCTCACTCTAGCACATGTACTCTGTCAATTTAAGTTAAGTGATCAGAAGATATATTACATTCTCCTCTATTGACTAATAACAATGATTCAAAGAAGCAAAAGTCAGATCCTTGGTGCTATACATAAATAAAGCAGTGTCAAAGGAGCTACCCCTTAATGTCAGTGCATCACCGAAGCATTCTATTCCAACAATGGGACCTCAATGCCCAGCGCGATACTGCTACTGTTTGCTGATTTTCTCTTCACTTCAGTATTCCCCCACAGGCTGACCATACCCCACTGGCACAGTTCAGTACAGGAAGGGGTGCTATGACATGTACTTTCTCTGGGTACCATGTTTCCAAGCTACTCCTCTGGGAATAAGCACCTGTACTTTCAGGGTGAGTATCTCTGATTTGTACCTGAAATAAAAATTGGACATACTGTATGTTGGACTTACTGTATGTTACTGGAGCAGATCTGGGGAATTTTGAAATGTGCACATCTCAGCATTTTGGTGAAAATACATTGCTTTCCACATCTATTTATTATTGCTTAAATTATTAATCCAACTGAACAATAGGTACACTATGTACAAAGAAATGTTGAGTAGTTTCTAAAAAAAAATACCTAAAATAGCATACCAAATAGCAAGATTCTGAATATTATACATTGTACTTTCTTGTTAAAATATGGTATTTATTTTAGCTGCAATAATGAATCTAAATGCTAGCTGTCATTCTTGTGCAGAAATTACTTTATTTCAGGAATAGCTCTAAGTGTCATTTTGCCAAAAAATCATAATTAGATTGAGCCCATCATTTGTACAAGTGTACTTGACTTGGCATTTCTAGTAAGAATTTGTAAGCTATTCAAATTTGATGAATTCACCTACAGCATATGCCTAGGGAATATTCTGAACTCAGTAATGTATCTAGTTTAGATTTTTATTTCCATTTTCTATCAAACTGAATAAGTTAATCTTGGGCCCCTGTGGACACAAGTTGAATGCGTTATGTTTTATAACTATTGTGGATGTGAAAAGGAAATAAAGTCTATTGCAGAAATTCAATGAAAACTGTTGCAAAAGTAACTGTACAAAAAGTATTGTAACCCACACCAAATACATCAGATACTTCAAATACTTAATTAGTTAGTGGATCTTCTTGGTTATATCACCAATTTAATACATTTTCTTAAAAATATTCTACTTCTTAAAAAAAAGGGTTTTCAGTATCAAGTCAATCAAAGTTTTCTCCCTCTCATGCAGTGGTGTAAGTTCATCCCAAACGCCCGGAGGCAAGTTATAATTTGGTGTCCCCCCCTCGTCACAGCCGCTGACACTGTTATGTAGTAATTTGTATGCAGACAGGCTATAGACAGACAAAGGTGGCAGATGATGGTGTGACATGCAGCTCTCCACTAGTGCATGGTGTCTTCTCAGGTGGCGGGAAGGGGTGCCATGTATTGGGCTGCTGTGATGGTACACTCCAGGTAGATAGTAATAGCCCTAAGTGGGGTGAATATGTTGTGGACAATGGAGAAGGTGCCCCTTCAGAGCTGGAGCCCGGCGGCAAGTGCCTCCATTGTCTCCCATAGTCCTGCCCCTGCTCTCATGCCTTCTGTATATCTGCAAAGTCCAACATGTATTTTTGTCATGCTACAGCTGCAGCGTAAACTATTACTAACACCCTGACAACCTGTTAGTGACTTAAGGCCTGATTCAGCAAAGATCGCTATTCTGCGAATACGCACGGAACGCAGTTGCTAATATCAATAGTGATATGCAATTATTTGCATACACATTGCAATCGCAGCCTGACATAAGGATGCCCACTTCCCCTTATACTTTGGCAACATAGCAAAATAATCGGTAACATCGAGTAACATCGGACTCATACTCATACAGTTAAGGCAGGGTCAGGCCTCACTCAGGAACTGCTAACTTTAGCACACACTATGAGGCCTCAGGCTGCATATGGTATCCCAGCTGATAATTTATGCATGCCCATACAATGGCGTTGAAATGCACTGGCATGCCTGCGTTTGCCCAACCACCCCCCATCACCACCCACAAACGGCACTTCCTGTCAATCACTCTGCAATGGGTCTGCATAGCCACTGCAATTGCAGACCCAATCACAATAGCTAGTTTGCGCACGCGCACTGCTATGTACAGTATGCACAGTCAGCCGATTGCATGCGTCTTAGCAATTGCGATCCTTACTACATCAGGCCCTTAAATAACAGTATCCAAGTGCAGCTGCTAGTGTGATAAGAGATTGACAGAAGTTCAAAGACTCATTGTACTTTTGCAAGTTCCAACTGTGCAACTTGTTTGTACAAATAAAATGGTACTTCATACACCTAACAAGCCAACCTTCTCAGCCAACCAGCCAGCCAACTTTCTCAGCCAACCAACCAGCCAACTTTCTCAGCCAACCAAACAGCCAACTTCATCAGACCAGATAACTTCTTTCCAACTGAAAGATTCTGTCTGATCTATTGTTAAAACAATAAGAATGCAAAATTAGATTGAAAGTAGGGAAGCTCAGTCTCACAAGGATCTGGTGGTTCAACTCCAGGCCTTCGGGGATCAGCATAAAAAAAAACCTCTGACTACTCTCTTTCTAAGAAAATATTCTGCATATGGGACTGAATTTCTACTTTCCTCTGAAGTATGCAAACTTACAATTCCCTTAAATCCACTGGATGAGAATTAAGTTAAATCTCTTCTTGAGGGTGATGAGTCTATGGGTGTCTCTTTCCCTGCCATTGCCATATTATATTTATTTCCTAATTATATCCCGTGGCACTATAGCTATCGTTGTGGGTCATAACTTTATCCTATTAAAAGCAATCAGCATTGGAAGCATGATACCCGCCCTTTGTATGCTTTCATTATGTGTAAAATGAGACTCAGTTTTCAAATAGATACCTTAAGTTGCCCTTACTCCACCTCAGCCAGTGAAATGGGTGATCGCTTATTTTTTCTCCATCGACTTTCAGACTCCATTTCCATAGGTAAACTACACAGCTTTAATGCCATCCCTTATGTCGTTCAATTTCTTTACCTGATCCCCTTTACCTTCATTATTATTTTTCTGTACCCCTTTATGTGTTGAAAAAAAATACATTAAATAATGAACAAAAAAAAATTCACATATTTCTTCAGACCCTTTCTCTGCAGGTTTTGTAATACACGCAGTCCCATGAAAGCAGTATGCCCCCACATACAGAGAAGCTTGTAACAAACCCCTCTCATCTGTAGAGCGGTATGCAGTCGGGAAGCCGGCGGACCTAATCACAACAGCCGGCTTCCCTACTTCTTAATTCCGGTGAGGGTTAAATGACAGGCATCTAAATCTAGACGCCTGTCATTTTACCGATGCCGGGAGACCGGTGCCCGGCATCCCGATCAAAGGCAAGCTTGGCGCCGAGCACGGATAGCCACACAGGGGGGAGGGTTAGGTTTAGGGTTCCCGGGGGGGACTTAGGGTTAGGCACCCCCTGGGAGGTTAGGTTTAGGCTAGGGGAATGGGGGGTTAGTATTAAGCACCCCCGGGGGGGGACTCAGGGTTAGCCCCCCCTGGGGGACTTAGGTTTAGGTGGCGGGGAGGGGGGCATTAGGTTTAGGCACTGAGGGAGACAGTTAGGGTAGGCACCCCTAAGGGAGGGTTAGGGTTAGGGGGTAGAAATAGGTTAGTATATACTTACCTTTGACGATCAGGATTTCCTCCTCTGCCAGGATGCCGCAGTCGGGATTCCAACCACCGGGCATGGGTCCGGCAGTAAATCATACTGATTCCCATAGAGCAGCTAATTAAACAATCTCTCCTCCTGCACAATAGTTCTTGTCACACTCCTCCTTGCACAGCGCTTGTCACATTGCCCCTCAACAGTGTCTGACAATACTGATAGCAGATGTAGAGGACTATTTCTGTTAAAATTGTTCAGTTGGGGTGTTATTATAGCCCAACTAGTTGGGAGAAATCACTCCCCCCTTGTACAGCAGCCCCTAAGCAGTGTCTCCCATTACTGATAGCAGATGTAGAGGACAAAGGGCCCGATTCAGACCCATATGCTAGGCTGCATTAGTACATAGCCTGCCGATGTTTGCAATGTGCGCATGCTTATAAGATGCAGTGTGCATGCATGAACTAGTGGTCCATGCGATCGGGAAGCGTTTGCTCACAGCTCATTGCCACCTTGCTAGAATGAGTGACAGGGCGAGCCGTTTGTGGGTGGTAACAGGGGATGGTAGATGGAAATAGGGGAGTGGTGGTGAGAATGCAGGCGTGTATAAGCATCTTAATGCCATTTCAGAGGCATGCATAATACATTTCACATGGCTGAATTACATATTGCAGCGCTCACAGTGCTTGCAGTAGGGTATGGTCAGCCATAAGTGCTGCGTACGGGTCCAATAATACTCGATACTACCGATTGTTGCATACACTTCATGGAGATGATGTGATGATGTTTATCACTAAGGGAAAGTTGGTGTCTTAAGACAGGCTGGTGGGTGTCTACATACACACTGCGATCGCATGCCAAGACATAGTGGGAGTGCTAATGCCTTGCTGTGCAATTGTGGGATTTCATGCTTTGGCTGCATGCGAACAAATATAGCGAGCGGGTCTGAATCGGGCCCAGAGTGCATAACTAATTCTGTTAAAATTGTTCAGTTGGGGGATTATTATTGCCCAACTACAGTAGTTAAGAGAAATCATTCCCATTCCTGCACAGCAGTGCTTGTCACAGGTATGAGTTCAGGAAGCCTTGTCACACTCCCCTCCTGCACAGCAGTGCTTGTCACACTCCCCTCCTGCACAGCAGTGCTTGTCATACTCCCCTCCTGCACAGCACTCCCCACTGGCACTATTATACATATAATTTGTATATTTCTAATGGTTCATAATAATATCAACATACATACATTTACATTTAATATACAGTGCTTTTTATAGTTTTTTTATATTTATAAATAGATTGGAGAGTTTGTACATAATATCCTAATTTATAATTTATTTAATTATTTTCCTTCAATTTTCATGTAAATCAAAATGTTCTGTGCAAATTTTAATTTCTGGAAAAGTAAGTAGGCAATATGCTATAACATGTATTATTGTAGGCTATTTATACAAATGTGAACCTCCACTGAAGTGCAATGTGGAGGTGCAAACAGGTTCTAATAAAGGTATTGGATGAGATTCTAGTCCTTTTGGGGCATGGAAATGTCTGTGTGCACCTCTGGCTGTCAGGGAATGCACCTAAAATTGCATCTTCTTTATCTGACTACAATGCAATGTATCTGCATTGGGAGCATCTGTGCTCTTATTACTTCACTAGGTATTTTACCAGAAATGTCCTCACTTCACCCAGCTTCTAACTTACCTTTGTGCAAGAAGGAGGATGAGTTGTGCCAGGGTGCAAAGTGACATATGCACCCTGAGCTGGAGATATAGAGGAATCAGGACCGGCGACAGGGGAGGACTGTGCTGGGCCCTGAGGTTGCAGGAGGCCCCCGGAGAGATAACACACCTACGTTGCATGCAGTGCACAGTGCTTCTGCATGATCAGCAGGGACGCACAGGCTGAGTAGTCTGTGTACTAATGTACAACGCCCCCAACACTTACCATGCCCTCTATTCTAGTCATAACCTTGATGGCACTGGTAGTGCGGCGCTGGCTGGTGGTGGCTGACATCATGATGTCATGTGCAGCGCCACAATAAACTAAAAACCCCACTGCTGGCCGGGGCAATAAAGTTTTTTAGTTTATTGTAGCTCTGCGCATGACGTCATGACATCAGCCACCACTAGCCAGCGCCGCACTAGCAGTGCCATCAAAGAGGGGAGCCTCGGCATGGGCATGGTAAGTGTTGGGGGTCGGGGCTGCACTGTGGGAGTTAGTTGGCCACCGGTGGGGCACTTACAGGGGGATGGCTGCAGGGACACTGACAGGGGACTTGCTGCAGAGAAACAGGGATAAGGGGCCCACAAAAAATGTGTGTACCAGTCCCCATGATTTCTGATGCTGGCCCTGAGAGAAATGCCTGGAATCAAACTAAGCCACCATTTGTGGTACTTTTCTCCTAAATGTTGCAGTGCTGTGATGTCATTTCAAATTTGTGAGCAACCACTCTGCCCCTGTGCTTGAGGCAGATAATGTTGCCAATTATTTATTTATTCATACATCTATTAGTGGTTTAGTGCCAACTCTATTATCCTTGTTATCTGTTTATATTTGGATAATAATCATCTCCATAACAGCTGCTTTTGACAGTGCCTAGGTATCTATTGTGTATATTCATAAAGCAATACAATGGTGAATGGGGTTTTTTGTGTGGTAGAATCTTTATTTGAAATACTATAATTTTAAATTTAATGTGTGTCAAGCTACAGTGGAGCTTGAAGTTTCAGCATACCCAAACACATTAAGGACAACAAAGCATGTTGGCATCAATAGTGCACCATGTAAAATGCTTATATTTAATATTTTATTATCCCATAAACAATGCAACAGTGGTGTGGAAAGAGTCCTAATGCCTTCAGCAGAGAGCAGGTAGAGCTTGAAGACTATGCTTCTAGATTATCAGCTATAGTGGTCCAGCTCAACTGTATCTATGCTGTATTGTCATTCTCAGTTAGACCGTATGATTTTGCTTTCCTTTGTTTACCACAGGTCTGTGCTGCTGATTAATCACCAACAAGACAGATCTTGCACTCTTCAAAAAACACACTTACAGTACTTAGACCAAAGGCAAAGATAGAAGAACTGGCAGGGCTTTTGTTCTATTTGCAGGCACAGTCAGAGCTGGATTAACAAAAATCTAATGGGCTGTGGTAAGAATGTCTTCATATCTCTACAACTTCCCTGAGACTGCACTCTTCCTTCTCCTCCTTGAGTCGTCACCTCTTTGTCTACAATAACCCATCTTTATCTCTGCTATTCCCTGCCTCTTCCTCTCCGAACTTCCCTCTGTCTTTGTCTTCCTTCAAAGATCCATGCAGTTTGCATTGCAGAGAATGGAGAGCCTTCTTCAAGGCAAGGTAAGAACCAAGGAAAGAGTGTGTGTTGTAATAATATAATCTGAAGGTGGGGTCTGATGTATTATCTGGTATGTGTGGGGAAGTCTAATGTTATGTATGGGGAGGTCTAATGACATATGAAGGGGGACTGATGGCATGTATGTAGGGTTATGATGCCATGTGAAAGATCTGATGGCATATTTGGGGGTGTGTAATGGAAAATGTGCAGTCTGATGGCATCTGGAAGGAGTATGATGGAATTTCAAGGAGGTTTACTGGCATTTAATGACTTGTGGATATGTCTGATATCAGGCGGGGATTTGGGATGGTACATGTGATAAGGGATTGATGGTTATGTGAGGAAGGATGTAGTTATGAGACCAGCGGCTGCAATGCCCCCGGACTCAATACCAACAAGGTAATCCTAATAAGGGACTTAAAATAGGCATAAAAATTCTGACGCCTATCTTAATCCTGATGCCGGAATACTGAAGGATGCCAGCCCGAGCAAGGTAAGTCCAGAGCACCCTTAGCATTAGCTGCAGGGGGTGAGTTAGGTTCAGGAAGCATAGTGGGGTTAAGGTTAGATTTTTGGGGGAAGGTTAGGGTTAGGCACCCCTAGGGAGAAGGGTTAGGGTTAGATATCCCTGGTGGGGAGATTAGGGTTAAATACACCCCCAGGAGGGTTAGGTTTAGGGTGTGGTAAGGGGGGGTTATGGTTAGGCACTAGGGGGGGTAGGGATAGGCACCACCAAGGGAGGATTAGTGTTAGGGGGGGAGAGGGGTAGGGATGGGGTACTTACCTGCCCTGTTGGGATCTTCTCCCTTTGGGCTATAGCCACCGGGACTTCATACCCATTTCAGTGAGGGGGACGGTGGCATGTGTGTAGATGTGAAAGACATAAAATGGGCATGTACGGAGGTTTGAAGGGCAGGATGGACATTTGCAATCATTATTTTCCCTTTCAGTTCAACAGTTCCCTCCACTGTAAACTGTATAGTAGCTTGAGCAAAAATGAAGAGTCTAGTGAAGAATATTTGGACACTGGACAGTCAGGTAAGCACTATGATGTTTGTTGTGAACATTTTGATACTTGGTGAGATCTGATGGGCATGAATGAAAGTGTGAGGAGATCTGTGGGATATATAAGGGACACATAGGGAGGTTTGTTGGCATGTGTGGATGTACAATATATACTTTCATTTTCCTTTTAAGAATAAACATGTTTAGGTAGGTGCCTATGAGGCAGAAGAGGTTCATTAAGCTGGATCTCTTTGCCTTGGGTGAAATTTAGCCTATCTTCTTCCCTTATTTTTCCTATGGTAACCCAGTGCTGTAATATACAGTAGTTCAATTGTGTCTTGTGCCGGCCCTGCTTTGTGCATAACTTCATTGTGTCATGCATGAGGGGCCAGAGCATCCTGAGGACATTCCAATTGGCTGTTCAGACTGCAGGGTGCCTGTCTGGAGTGTCCCAAGGACCCTCTGGATGGCACTGCAGCAGTGATCCTGGCTGCAGTATTCCACTCCATGCCCCCTGCAAGCCAGAAGCAAGGGTCAAGGGGCAATAAGGATGCTGCTCACAGAGCCCTTCACTCTTGTGGTGGCACTGTTTGCCCACCACTTACATCCCACTGCTAGCCCACCCCTTACCTCCCTGTATATGCCTCATTGTGCTTATGGTGTTGTAATTGTAAGTAATGCCTTATACAAAATATACAGCACATGTGCAGTATTAATATGCACATTTTGAAAATTTTGAAACACATTATGATATGTATCTATCCTCAGGAAAGGAGATGTAGGTGGGGAGAGGTTTTCTCATGTAGACCAAGTACAGTAAGAGCATGTTTACGCACATGCATGCCATACATATCAGCTTAGCATATATGTGCTCTATAGGAAATGTACTATTTCGACCTTTATAGAGCTACAGTACAACATGATGATCAAGATGATGCTTATGATGCATGGCAACTTAACCTCATTGGTTTTCATTGGATGATTGGCAATCACCTGCACAGCCAACATTGCTTTAATTTATCAACTCTAAATCAGCCGACTGAGCAAGTGTTCTAATGGGTTTGCAAAAGTTTTTTTCTTTTGCTTACACACATTTAGACATACAGTAGGTATATTTCTATCTGATTGATTGTCTGCATACATTAAGGTTTAGGCAATTTCTTTGTCATTTTATTTTGATACAGCTGATTAATAATTTTAATTGTTATTAGCTCTTATTTTCAAAGTGTGTCAATATTTGTTTAACCTTTTGAAAACAACACTCATACATTGGCAACTTATGAAGAGAGTCATAGCTTTGTTTCTTATAATATTTAAAATAAATGTTACACCTCCTTCATTGATGTTTCTACTTAGGTGGAAATATATACATGATATTTTAGTAAGCTCTCACCTGTGCAGTTAACAGTACCTCCATGTGAATCTAGATTTTGAAATTGGAGTTGTGTTTTGGAATTTCAGTATCAGAGAACAATTCATAAAAACTCCAACCTCAACGCAGTGAGTAAATAACATATTCTAACCGTTTAGCTAAAGTACTATTAGAAATTGTATTTATTGTTTTAAGTGAAAGAATAGCAAATTACATAGAAATAATAAATACTAAAAGTAAAATCTACTATAGCCATGTTCATTTTATTAGAAAAGTTTGTACATACTATAAATTGCCATTTCCTTTTTCATCTGTATTAGGACAGTACTTCATCAACTTAATTGCAATGCTACATTTACTAGCTCTCATAACACATACAAAATAACAATAATAATGAATAGTAGTTACAGTATGAAACCTGCTGAAACTATTTTTTGAGTAAATTCACATTGAATGAGAAGGACCTATTGACTATGCACTGATTTTACCTAAGCCTCAAAATGTATGAAATAAAAGATTGATATATTTGCCATTTGTAGTACTGTATTTAGTATTTACCATTATACTATATTTTATGTAAATCTGTATATAGATACAAATTTTACATTTGTGGATATAAATTTACTATATTCCCCACTACCTACTTATTAAGGACTCAGGTGTTCACTTTCAAATATGTACAAATTATAGAATTATAGAAGTTAAGTTTTAATTTGTAAATATTACTTAATAGCTGATGTGCCCGGTTTCACCCAGGTAGATCTTAGATATTTACTACTTCCATTTCCTTCATCCCAGTTTAACTTAATACTGTATGCTTAGTTTATTTTATGCCTCTGGGGTAAAGGAGAGTGTTAGCATCCATTTAAATGAGTTTAGTTTTTTAAACTCTTTTTTTTAATATGAATAAATTAAAGGTGGGTTATAAGACATATGTAAACCTATTTTTTCACTACTCAAGGGTTTATTTGTAAACCACATTGGTGGTTCTCTCCTCTGGTGTCAGGATCATCAGGTTACTGGTTGAGCTCACTATGGATCAGGCCACAAAAACTGCTCATGTGATAAGCAGTCCTCCCTCATATCAATCCCCTGCCACCTTCAGTGACTATTTTTGGGACTTGTAGATGGTCATTGTAAAGCAGTCCTTAACTGCAGCTGCTTGAACTTAAAATGGTACCCTGTTTGTATGAGTGGTATGTGTGGTATGAAAACTCACTCTCCTTAGCATATCCGGTGAACATTGTGGCCTCAATGTCGTTTCTGTGAAGGGCATTTAATTGCAGCCTGGTGCCATTACAGATTATTGGTGGGTTGAGGTTCTGTAGCAACACCACTGGAACCCCCATTTTCTGGAGAAGCTTGTGGGCTGGAAGGCCAGGAGGGTTTAGGGTAGTGGATCACATCATCCATTTGCATCTGCCCCTCCTAACAACTGAAGTAGAGTGTCATTAATGATGGTTGCCATGTCATTCTTGTGTGTCAGAATGGTACGCTCACACAGTCAGTCCATGGACTTTATTGGATATATTAGAAATAGGGTATATCCTGGCTGTAAGGTCTGCTAGGGTCTTCACTACTGTGTTTAAGCGAGCAGGGATGGTCACCTTTTCCTCAGACTCGGGATACTCTCCGTCCTCTATTTTGAGTAGGATTCAGAGACTTGTCCAGTGGAGACATCATCCCTCAAGTGACACTCATGTTCTTCTTGAGAGAGAGTATCCAGATGTAGGACCATTTCATCAGCTTGAGTTCCCCTCAGTATTACTGGCAGAGTCTGCAAGAAGTCTACAGCTAGCAGCATGGTGACACTCCCCAGCACTCCACTGTTGCCCCTACTGTCTTTGATGGCCCTACTCAGTGCCTCAAAGCCCCCCTTGTATGCCATTGTACTCTCGTCCCAGACAATGAGAGCACTTAGGCCATGTTGCTTTGTCACCCAATCACCTCTGTTGAGAGGTAACATTTTATCCCTTTTTAGCCCTTTAGGATTTGAATTTCAAAAAATCCCTGGTTAGTGGATGCTTAGGTCATGGAAGGAATATAGTCCCAAATGTCATGTTTCTAGGTCCAGTGGTTTGGGCAGGGTATTGATGAGCCAGTCAGTCAGAACATTTGTTTTCTTATATTAAGCTAAGCTTGTCCCCAAAAAGGAGGTTTTATTATTCATAAGGAACCCCTCTTTAGCAACAATTATGTAGCAATGTCCTCAAAGATTACATTGAAATGAATGGTAATAAAGTACACTTGTAGTGATTTTTTAATCCTGTAGGTGTATTTTCCATTATATTGGAGTGATGGATTCTGAAATGTATGACAAAAGATGGTCTGTCCTTTTTTTCCACAATTTACATTTTAATACTTTTACAACTATAGTGTAGCTTTCACATTCCAAGATATTTTATTTCTGAAAATGACATAATGAATAATTTTTGCCAGAACTTTTGTGATAATATTACAATTTCAGTACCCATTATTATTAATATCACAAGGGACATTGGCAGATGTTCTGTGAACATTCTGGGTTGGTGAAAAACCAGAATATGAAGAATGAGTCTTCTGCAAGTAATTATACCAAGCTAAAAATGGAAGCAATGTAATTGACTCAAAGAGAAAGAGTGTTCTCAGATGAAAAATGGACTAGCCTAGACTTACATAGTAGACAAAATGAGATAGATAGATAGATAGATAGATAGATAGATAGATAGAGTAGATAATTAGTTGGGATGTAGTAGGCATCCCGGCGTGCGGATAGGTCTAGGCACCAGGAAGGAGGTCTTAGGTTTGGGGTGCGGGGAAGGGGAGGTTAGGTTTAGGCACTAGGAAAGGGGGGTTAGGTTTAGGCATCGGGGATGGAGGGTTAGGGTAGCGGTTAGGGTAGGGAAAAACAGCTTCTGTTCAAATGGGTGTTGGGATGCCGCTGTCAGTATTCTGAACAGTGGCATCCCGACAGCCGGGATATCATACCCAACCTAGATAGATAGATAGATACTGTAGATAGATAGATACATACAGTATTGTAGGTAGATATTGTAGCTAGCTATATATTGCAGATAGCTAGATAGATAGATAGATAGATAGATATCATGGAGAGGAGCAGCACATAAAACAATCTTCAATTTATGACCTAGAAGTGATCGGAAATGTCTATGCACACCGTGTGAGCTGCATGCTTAACTGGGTTAGATGTAGGTCACCCACCTTACATATCAACAATAGCAAGACAACAAATTAAGAAACAGTAAATGCATGCGCTCAAACAACATCACAAAAACAACTTTCTAGGAGAGTCTCAATTTATTATACCCCTGATATGTTTGTCCAAATGGTGGCATACCCCACTCACATGATAGTGATGCTAATGACTCCTATAGGGGTTTCTTTGTCCCACTCCACTACCATGGTTGGGTATCTTTTCCTCCCTCAAATGGTATATACATGGTGGTGTACCCCACTCACATTGTATCATGATATTGTCCTCATATTAAAGTATCTTTAGGCTCTGGTGTTCTGTGACTAGGGTTAACTTGTCCCCCAAACTCTGCCCACTGATCAGAAATAAAGGTGAAGAGGTGTACCCCACTTATAGCATCCTATATGTTGAAATTCACATAACGGTTTCTTTGTATGTTATTTGTTCTGATGTCTCAGCCCTTCTCAATCTGCAACCAGCTTAGGTATATGCAAATCTAAGAGGGAAAGAGAAATCCCATCAGAGAGCTTACAGGTACCAATCTTTAGCATAAATATAACGTAGTTGCCCAAAAGGTGTAGGAAAAAAAGGGCAATTTATTTTGTACAAATACTATAAAAAGTACGTATATAAAACAATAAAATTGAATACCAATGTATATCAAGAGAGTGGACAATCATCACCAATAAGTACAGGAGAGGAAATCTGTGACTGTGCACATAAATTATATTTTAGTATTTTTTTCTCTGTTTGAGCGCATGCACCTACTGTGTTTCTTAATATCTTCAATTTATGTTGTGTAGAGTCTAGAAGAAATAAATAAATGGAGTCACAGATCAAGTATGTCCTCCTCATGTTCCCAAAAAAACTCTGACACATCGAGGTATGGACACCACAAGACCTCAGAAGATGTCCTGTGGTATCTGGCAACAAGACGTGAGCAGCAGATCCTTTAAGTCCTGTAAGGTGAGAAGTGGGGCCTCAATGACTCAGACTTGTTTTTGTAGCACATCCCACAGGTGCTATTTTGGATTGAAATCTGGGGAATTTGAAAGTCAATTCAACACCTTGAACTCTGTCATTTTCCTCAAACCATTCCTGAACAATTCTTGCGTGTGTGTATCATGGTGTTCATTATCCTACTTAAAGAGGCCTCTGACATCAGGGAATACCATTGTCATGAAGGGATGTACTCGATCTGCAAAAAAAAGGTTGTACATGTCAAAGTAACATCCTCATGAATGCCACAACCCAAGGTTTCTCAGTAGAACATTGCCTCCACCAGCTTACCTTCTTCCCATATTCCCTCCTGGTGCCATCTCTTCCACTGGTAAATGATATACATGTACCCAGCTGTTCACATTATGTAAAATAAAATGAGTTTCATCAGACCATTTCACCTTCTTCTATTGCTCCTTGGTCCAGGGCTGATGCTCACATGCCCATTGTTACAGACTCAGGTGCACACAGATATACAAGTGTTGCAAATGACATTAATCAGCAAAGTCTGCTGGTGCTTCCTAGTTGCATCACAATTTAAATGCATTTACGTCTAAGAAAGACTCCCGATGCTAGCAGAGTAGCACAGGACCTGTCGGCTCACTAACGCCAGGAAAATTGCGCTCCATAGTGTATTGGGGCTAGATGTATGAGAACACATCTGTAGTTGAAGGCAAATTCACTTACTGTATGGTGTAATAGACACACTAGTTTAATACTTTTGTCTCAAAGGAATTAGTACACATTCGCAGATCATGTACATTAATATGGTGGTGGATAGGGTTCAGCATAGGCACTCTGACCAGTTTGCAGCTATGCAGTACCATATGCAGAAAGCTGTAATGACTGTGTGTTCTGAAACCTTTCTATTATAGCCAGCATTAACATTAACTTTATTAGTAATTTGTGCTACAGTAGATTTTCTGTGGGATAAGACTAGATGGGCTAGCCTTTGCACCCCATGCACACTATTGAGCCCTGGCCATTTATGACCCTGTTGCTAGATCATTGTTTTTTCTTCCTTGGACCACTGTGGATAGGTACTAACCACATCACACCAGATGCACAACACAAGACCAGCTGTTTGGAGATGACCTGACCCAGTTGTCTAGCCATCAAATTTAGCTCTTGTCAATGTTGCTCAGATCCTTTCACTTGCCCATTTTTCCTGCTACTAACACCTCTATTTCAAGAACTGAGTGTTCACTTGCTACTGTACATAACATCTTTCACAGACAAAAAAAAACTTTCTACTGTAAATAACTACAGTACAATTAGACAGGAATCTAAACAATGCCATTGACTGCAGATGATCCACATAACTGTAATTAGATACTGTTATAAAAAAACAGTTACTGGCATCAATATGACTGTTCACCTTTGTAGAGGTGATACCTGTGCAGCACACACATAACTTAATAAGATTGGTTTGTGTGTCAGGTTAGAAGAAAAATGAGAAACAACTTCCAAGCAGGGATATGTAAACAAACACAGCTCAATTCTGGCAAAATAATCTGTGCTAAAGAAATGCATTCTCTGCAAAGAGATAAATAAACACCAGGTTTTACGAATTCAGGAAGTCAGATGATATTACTAATGCTGGTAAATGGCTTAAACACCTACAGCTACAACACCTACAAAATAAGAACAGCTGCAATGGGATAATACTTTATTTATAGACATTTAGGAGTATATTTACTAACCAGCTTCTTGTCAAAGCCTCAGATTTTCAGGGGCTTTGAATGCTGGATATTAAATGGCACTAGAAATATAGATGTGTCCTCATGCATCTATCCTTTTTGCTACATGAGACGTTAGAATCATGGTGTGATTTAGATGTTTCACCACATAACGTGATTCCCAGACTTTCATACTTTTTCTAAAAATTAGTATTTATTCGCATCATACAGATACCTCTTTGCTGCAGTCACTTTGTAAAGCCCCTCTCGGTGTGCCAGGTCCCGTGAGACTCTGCTAGTGCCAAGCAAATTTTTTGCCAAAAATTAATGTAGTGCATCACAATGCAATGCGACTAGGATGCATCAGCAGACTGTGCGCCTGAGTCTCTGAATATGTATACCATTACCAACCAAGTATTACAATTTAGCAGCCACAACTTTTTTGCATTCCAAGTTCTGTTGTGGCTCATTTACAGACTCAGGTGCACACAGATATACAAGTGTTGCAAATGACATTAATCAGCAAAGTCTGCTGGTGCTTCCTAGTTGCATCACAATTTAAATGCATTTTCGTCAAAGAAAGACTCCCGATGCTAGCAGAGTAGCACAGGACCTGTCGGCTCACTAAAGCCAGGAAAATTGCGCTCCGTGGTGTATTGGGGCTAGATGTATGAGAACACATCTGTAGCTGAAGGCAAATTCACTTACTGTATGGTGTCTCAAAGGAATTAGTACACATTCGCAGATCAGTTACATTAATATATGGCTTGAAGCATGGAGCTACAAACTCATATAGGACTTATCTTTTTCCTTTATAAACAGCATACAGTAGCATCTGAGACCCTCATAGCAGCAGCAGCACACACTGTCAGCACCAGTGTCCAGGCTACCCATGTATTGTCATTTGTTCACATTAGCTATGTGAATAAGATGCATATTTTATGAAAAAATCCATGACCCAGGAGGGTTAGGTTTAAGGTGTGGGGAGGGGGTGTTAGTTTAGGCACCGCTGGGGGGGAGGTTAGGGTTAGGCACTAAGGAGAAGGTTAGGGTTATGCACCACTAAGGGAGTGTTAGGGTAAGGATGGGGGACAGGGGAGGGTTAGCATATTTACCTACCCCAGTCGGGATCTCCCTATGTCGGGCATCCGCTGTCGGGATTTGAACCGGCAGCTAAACAGCCGCTGGCATTTCAATCCCATTCCGGATAAAGCCACCAATGATCAGGGGCTTTAATACTTGCCAGTTAGTAAATATAGCCCTCAGACTTTGACAGAGAACAACAGGTTATCAGTATTCAGTAAAATTAATTTAACAAGTGAATCATAAAGCAATATAAATTAATGTATATGGTACATTGTTTAGTGTCAAATCTTTCCACATCATTTATATTTAGAATTGTGTGATAATATAATAAAACTCATATTATCATTTTATGTAAGCTAAACAATAAAATTCCTCCCTCTTTTATGCATAAGTATTTAATATATACACATGCAGAATTTGAAAACCAATCTTACTCTTTTGATGCCAAAATCCCATTATTTTCCATTTGCTACCTAATAATAGAACTAGAAATACATTTTATTTCACATGGTGCTGAGATTTAGTCATCTAGACAAAATGTTTATGTACAAAAAAGTAGTTTCTTTACTATCTTACAATAGTTAAATGTTATTAAGTCAATCTAGAATAATATGTAACTAGACATATTGGAAAAAAATATGCAACCTTCATATACTTATAGGCCCATTCGTTTTGCTAGTACGTTTCCTGTTATGTATGATTACAGTGTATTGTAAGAAAATACAGCAGTTAATGTTTTTTCAAGTTTAATTTTATGACTTACAATCACAACTCTAACAGCACAAATTAGATGTAATATTCAAGACAGAGCACCAATAATACACTGCTATATTTCAACTGATTACATTCTATATTGAGGTATAGATATTTAGATGGCTTCTGTAATCAGAAATTGTTATACATATTTCAAAATTATAAGCTGCCTAAAATGAGAATTTTATCGGAAACAAATGTCAATCTGTAATGGAACTATTGATGTATTGTTTTTTTTTTCTTATCTATCCCAGTGCCTTACCCATCCAGAATCATTAGTATATATAAAAAATGAAAGTACATGTTTTTCACACAGTAATATCACAATCAATATATTACTGTCCTATCTCTGCATGGCAGTTACATGTTAAGTTAATACTTTTTTTCTAATTAAATGCAATAGATCCAAAGGGTCTTTTTGCAAGTAGAACACCTTGCCTAGATAACAACACCATTAGTAACAGGTACCATAATCTACAGAAATGCAGTGTTCTGCTCAAGGAAAGGGCATGATAAGAAGGCATGAATATATGCCCATTCATAAGCTTAGCATCAAAAGCTTGAACTGATCAGCACAAAAGCTATTCTCACTGTTCATCATATAGATATACATTCTGACTTATCACTGTGAGTTCTTTCATTCTATTATGTTTGAGAAATGCTCCATCTGCCTTTTTTTTCTTATTTTAACTCATACAGTATGCACTGGAGTGCAAATGAATATACATAAATAATTTCCTGGGGCCACAAACTGTGTTTCTATATTATAATATATGCAATTCATAGTTGTATTATTTACCTCTCCTCCTGGAGATACTGGGGGCCAGTTCAGAAGTTGTTTTGTCATGATTTGATTAATTATGACCCTACCTCTGCTATGAAGAGCTGCAACTCTCTAGTCAATATCCTACAGAGCATTGTATACTTCTGTTAGCAGCAACCCAGAACATTTGTCTGGATTATATATCATAGACACTGTCTGGCTTCATCCCCTCTGATTGGATCTAATTCCAGCTATATCCTGCCCCCCCTCTGCTACCTCCCACCACTTATCCCCCTTAAATTGTTCCATTTGTCCTGATCTTCTAAGAGCTGCAACACTCTAGTCAATATCCAACAGAGCATTGGATACTTCTGTTAGCAGCAACCTGGAACATTTGTCTGCATTATATATCATCCACTCTGTCTGGCTCCATCCCCACTGATTGGATATAATTCCAGCTCTATCATGCCCCCCCTCTGCTCCGTCCCACCACCTTTCCCCCTAAGTTGCTCCATTCATCCTGATCCCTTACCCATCACTCCATCTCAGCTGCTCCCCCAGCTTCCATACTTACCCCATGCCGGCTGTCCATTTTTTCTTTTCTAGGACTGTCCTGTCTCCACTGTAGCTGGGGGTCATTGGGCGTAAGCCCAGGCTTCCAATTCTTGTGCATTGAGGAGACAGGACAGATCTTCTAAAATGATAATATACAGATCATAATTTTATCCACATTATTTTAAGTATGTAAAAATTTACTTTTTTGCAAATAGCTATGTCTCGTATTAAGCTCTTTTCTGGCCCTTACATACTTCATCATGTGCATATTCCTTCCAGTGACAACTGCATGGATCTTGCAATTGTCTTCAACATTCTCCTGCTGAGTAATGTTACATAACCTCTCATTGACTTACTATTTTGGCATCAGACATAACAGCAGGGGCATTTCTTTGATATGAGGGGACCAGTGTTAAAATTTCTGTGGGTTCCCTGGCAAATACAATACACAGAAAATAACCAATATTCCATACCATAGTCTTTTTTATCTCCTCTGCATGCACCATGTTTCCAGTAAGTATCTTCAGAAATATGGAGCCAGTATCATATTCCCATTGATTCCTTCAGAAATATGGTATCAGGGTTATAATTTTGAAGAATCACCAGAAATATGGCATGACCATTCCCTAAGTCACACATTTATTTGGATTACCTTTGGCACTGCACCTCTTAGCATTGGCTACACTCCCACTCCATTTACTTCTGTGCAAATCTTATGTATTTTATATTTTTTCTTTGTTCTTATATTATAATAGAGTTCTCCCTTACCGGTATTATACCGGTCTGGCCGGTAAAAAACAGAACTGAGTGCCAGTGTTATTGATAGACCAGAAACATTACAGTGATAAGATGGGCACTATCCTTTTCAAGCAAAGTTTGTAACTCTGGATAATAGAGAACCGTGAGGTAATCTGTCAATATTGTATATAATTACTTTATTTCTCAGTACTGTAATATGCTCTCTGCATAGTTACCTTCAGGATAGGAGCTGTATTCTTCATCTGCCATATCACTAGACTTAAACTCTTCAGCTTTAGATCCGTATTCAATTTGAGCCGAGCCGCATTAAGTTAACGCGGCACGGACTTAATGCCGACTTCACCTGTTTTGGAGGCAGAAAAGTGTCGCACGTGTGCACGCTCTACCCCATATTCAATTTGAAAGTATGCATAAACAGGACATGGAGGTACTTTATCAAGCTGAAAGTACTGTCAGTTTTGGGGAAATCAGCCTGACACCCCCCATGCTCTGACATGGGGGTTCACTATGGTACCCCCCGATTTGGTTTGCTGAAGGTATTTGGTGTTTTTAAATGGGCTCAATAGCTGCTAAATAGCGTTTTTCTATACCTGATGCAGAATAGTATTTAGAAGTATTTTTTCCAGAAAGTAAGTTATCCCAGCAAATTTGGGGTACTTGAAAATGGGGGTCAGCATATTTAAAGTTGAAAAAGTGTAGTTGAAAAAATCATGAAAAATCCACTTGCCGCAAACACCTGCAATTAAAAAAAACACTTGGGGCATACGTGGGGACCCCCCCAGAGTCAAGTTCGCTAGTTTTTAAGTTTGTACCCCAACATATTTTTTTCACCCCCTTTTTCAAAGTCAATTTTTGGGATATCCTTAAGGTTTTTTTAAAAATAAATTGATACAGATTACCTTTGGGGGACTGTCTGAAGGCTGCACGGGGGTTCCCGCAACGTTGCACCCCCAAACCCCAATTCTGCACTTTTTTCCGCCTGCCATTCATAGGCAATACTTTACCGCCTATTACATTGCATTGACTTTCTGCCTAGACAGAAAGTCTTTCAAAATGAATATGGGGTAAAACCAAAACAGGTGATAATGATGTCATCGGCGGTAACTTAAAGCGGATCCGGATTTAACGCTTCAAACTGGTATGGGTCTTAGTTGGTTTGCTTTAACCTACTGCATATAGTGACTGCTGACTTCTGTGGTGAATGTCCAAAAAATACTTACACATTAATCCATATGCATAGGTATTATGCTATTTGCTGTGCTGAATTGTGGATAAAATTAAGGGGTATGTTGTTGACAAAATTAAAAATATGTAAAAGAAGAGCAAATGGAACTACACTACATATGTTAATTATAAAAAATTGTCCTGTCGGCATGCAATCACCTTGTCGAAATTCGCAAGGCCAGTACTAAAATGTCAAGGAAAGTATTATTTAGTCACTGCCAGGTAGCGATTTAATATCAAATGTTTATTACATTCTTTATGCTCGAGAGCTGGAGAATGATTAGTCCAAAATACTAGTTTTAAAATAATGTAATCTGCCAGCTGACCAGAGGACGCTTTCGTCAACAAAGCACCAAAATATTATTGCGCACACTAGATTGTGGAAAACTAGAATTTCCTTTTTAATGTACTGTATGTATGAGTATCACAACAACTAATGAGAAAAGCAGTATGTAGGGAGTGTTATTTAATGTTCTGAGTTTTTTTTCCAGCTCCATGGACAGTTCAATTGAAGATGATTTGATTCAATATGTTGCCTAGCCAGGTATCAAATCAGCCTTTTGTGTATCTGTTGTAGACTTTCATCTGTTCCCAAGCTACAAACATTTCATGGTGACAGCAATACAAAATCACAGTCTGTCGTTCTATGTTTATCTGGAATTTCAAAAGAATTTCTCTTTCCTGATTTCTAGGAGCGCTGTTCATTTCCTTTCTTAAATTTGCCTTTATCAAAAGTTTTTAATTGAGACAATCAAGTTGGTGGATACAGCAAATGATTTCAAACACATTGTTGATTATAGCAAGTACAAATAATAATGTTCTGATTCAGAACTCCTAACTTAATGTAAAAATATTGCCATAAAATAGTGAAAACAGAAAGGGCTGGATTTTACATTTTCCTTAATTTAAAGATACACTAACTATATGTTTGTGGGTTTTTTTTGCTGGTTTTAAATAGCTACTCTTATTTGGAAAGTCAGTAATTACTGAATTAGTGTAAACTGAACAAATGAAATATAAACATAAAATATACACATTGCTTGATTATGTGAACTAAGTATTTCATGAGGAATTAATTAAAGATCAGAGATTTAACCAATGCAATATTATTAAATTGTGGTTGCATGCTTTAGTAAATAGTTTAAATGAAGATAAAAAGCTCTCAACCATAAATAAAATACAGCTGCTGTAGTAGGTATTACTGCCGGCTGCATGGATGGCGGTTCAAATCCCGACAGCAGAAGCCCAGCAGGGATGAAGATCCCGAGCGCTAATTAAGGTCAGTACCTCTAACCTAATTCCCTACCCTAGCTCTCCTTTAGGGGTGCCTAACCCTAACCTCCCAACCTAGTGCATAACCCTAACCACCCTCTAATTGCCTAAACCTAACCTCCCTTTCCCCACAGCCTAAACCTAAGTCTCCCATGGGGGTGCCTAACCCTAACCCTCCCGGTGGGGTGCATAACCCTAAGTCCCCCCCGGGAGCCCTAAAACCTAACCCTCCCCCCCAGGCTGTCCTTCCTTTGGTATGCAGGCCGTCAGGCTCCTGGTGTAGGTCTAATGACAGGCGTCTGGATTTCGATGCCTGTCATTAGCACCTTGCCGGGATTAGACAGTCGGGAAGCCAGCAGTCTGCATTTAGACCGTCAGCTTCCTGACCACATCCCAATATAGCAAGTCATTGTCTTTAAAACAGAAGGCAGTTGAAATTATCTTTAGAAGCACCAATACAACCTCAGACCTGGGGGTAAATTTGCTAAGATTTTAGGGCCTTTTTCTGCGATATCTCCATGATTTGGTAAATGAAAGAAACTGATCAGTATAACCATTAGAACTTAATAGACAGACAAATTCAATTCCTAGTAAATTCCTGGTAAAAAGTTCCAGCATTGTCCATCGATTATGTTTAGAAGTTGAACATGATTTTTAGTAAATTCTCTCGCTGCTGTGTGCCCTTGAATCATGAGAATGCACCTACAGTACAGTATATTTACAGTGAGATTAATAGGTTAAAGGCTCAAGATTGCTGTATTTGTGCATGAGCAGTAGTTTTTACAGGCAGAGAATAGAAGTTGTATGTAACAAAAGCATTTCTAGTGAAGTACAGAATAGATGCACAGGTAAACATTGCTTGCAGAGCAATACATACATATTTAGGTGCTACAGATTGAGGAACATATACTGAGTAAAAAAACATAAATGTTAAGTAGCTGTTTTATGGGACTTTGCAAACTCCACAAACAAAGCCTAACAATATATTACACACATAATATATAAACAAATATGGACTAAACAATAATACATGTTGATCTGCATTTTTTACTGTAAAATTCATGCAATCAATAAACTACAATTGTTTTAATGTAGTTCATTGTGGGAACACTGTTTCTTCTAGGACCAGCATGCTCTTGCAGCCATTAGTATGCTGAAATGTGTATCCATGCACTTTATTGCTGGCATGGTATGCTGATACCAGTAGTGCAACAGAAAAAAATTCTGATTTCTTTAGTTTAACTATTTATTATTGAAACACATACAGAATATGGGTGTTGGGAGGAGCCCTAGTGCTTTCACCATGGAGCTTTTTTCTTGTGGGCCCAATCCCCTTGTGAATTCAGCTCTCTGCTGTGATGGGGTATGTCAGCTGAATCCCACACTGTGAAGGGCTCTATTTACTACGATCTGCATTTTTAATGCAGATTGTTGTCTGATATTACTGACTGAATTTGCATTGTGAATTCAGGCAATATCACAGGGATTTACAAAAAATCTGTTGCAGGGACAGCGCTTGTGATAAAGCTCTGTCCCTGTGAATCCCCTCAGTAGCCTTATCACGGTATTTTTGCAAAAAATTCTGTTACAGGTGCCCTCGCATGTGCTGACCAGCTGTCCCACCCCCACCACAAAGCCCCACCCCCATGATTGTGACCCTCCCCATGACCCCCCTCCCTTCAATACTCTTACTTCCGGTGATAGATGCTCCGGTTATGTCCTCCGTGGCTCCAGTCAGCTGACATTCCATCCTATACTGGGACCCGGTCAGGTGACAACTGGGCCCCAGTGCAGGATGGGAGACCAGCTGACTGGAGGGGAGACATCACTGGTCACTGATCCCTGGACTCAGGTAAGCTATTTTTTTCTTTTTTTTTTTTTCTTTTTTTTAGCAGTGATCAGCGTGTGGTCTGTTTAGACCACACAGCTGATCACTGGGGCTGGCTCCAGGCTCTACTCTGCCCATTACAGCAGAGCAGGAGTTCGGTAATGGGGAAGACCCTGGATAATGCCACCTCTAGGTGGCATTATTATCATAGGGCTTTCTCCGGTATTTTTTCACAATTTATTTTCAGTACCTTTGGCCAGATCACATTTCCCATTACAGTTATGGTAAATGTGATCTGCTTACTAAAAATTTGTGATAATTAGGGCTTGGAGTAGAATTTTATGAATTGTACTCCAATTGCCCTGTAGCAACTTTAGGTGATACTAAAATAATGTGAAAAGGGTGTGAAAACACCTTTTTCACTTTATTTTAGCAAAAATAATGTTAATAAATAGAGCCCATACACGTAACGATTTTTTGAACAATTTAACTATAACGACGTTGTAATCGTTCAAAAAATCGTTCAGTTCCTGAGTTATAACAATGAATGAAAATCGTTCAAGCACGCTCCCATTTGTAGCATGTAGTTCATTTCAGACTGACCAACATAACGATTTTCATTAAGGGAAGGAACATTTTTCGTTCATCGTTGTAAAAATCGTTCATTACACTTCAAAAAATCGTTCACTTTTTAAGGGAAAATCTGACAGAAAATTGTTGGTTACAAAATCATTACGTGTGTATGCAGCTTTAATGGTAAAGCCTTTCACAGCCTAGTGCTTTAGCAGGGGAAAACATACTGTTAATCCTACCACAATTGCCACTACCAGCTAAAGCAATTGGGGGGGAACTCTTTTTTTCTTAATAGAGCTATTTATTAGAACCCCTTTCTAAAACTGGAAATGTTCTTGCTGATGATCTTCATCATGGATGCCTACTCCAGCTGCAAGATATACAGGGCCTAATTCAGCAAGGACCGCAATTGCAAAGCTGCACGCAGGCATATAGATATGATGTGTGCACGCAGGCAGCTTTGCAATTGCGATCCTTGCAGATATGGTAATGCAGCAGGAGGCATCACGCCTCCTGCTCCATTATGTATCTGAGCTGCGTTGTCCAATGCAGAATCGGATACTCTGCGGACCATTGGCTGGATGAGTGACCCATGGGATCCCACAGCCGGCTGCGCAGATTACAGTAAGAGGCCAGGAAATCTCCATCACCCAACGGAGATCCTGGTCTCTATCGTCACCACTTCCCCGCTCACAGTCATCATCATGGATATCTACTCTAGCCACAAGATATACAGTTCCTTACAGGTATATATGTGGCTGTGTCCAAATGTAAGTTGCATTTATGGGTGCAAGTTTTCCCTGTGCTCATCCTATTCTTACCCACCTTTTCACTACACTGCTATGTCTCTCTAAGAACCTGATTCAGCAAGGATTGAAACTGCGATCGCGGCTGCGATTACACATGTACTCTCCCTGTGATGATATGCTAATCCATTGCGTTCGCTCTGGCACGACTGCGTTTTACTGACCACGCCCCATCACCACTACCAAATGCCACTTCCTGTCAATCACACTGTGATGGGTCTGTGTAGTCACTGCCTGCAATAGCAGTCCTGATCGCAGTGGCTGGTTTGCTCACACACACACTGTGATGAATGCGCAGAACGCAACAATCGGCCGATCGCGTGCGTAATTGCAGTTGTGATCCTTGCTGAATCAGGCCTTAAGTGCAATAGTTTGCAAATATTAGCTGCGTACATGTTTTCTGTGTGCATGTAAAGTATGAAAAACATAATTTATGCTAAATAAATCATTGCAGGCTCAACTCACCATGAGTCCCTTTATCTATATATGGATTAAGTATAACTTTCAAGATAGGTTTGTAAAGATCTTATTAGACCCCTTTTCTTTCTTTTTTTTCTAAGTCTTAACAATAGCATCATGTTTGACCCATGTATTTTTAAATGATTTTACTGAAACAGAAGAAATGAAAAAATAGTCCCTAAAATCAGATATAAATTAGTGATGAGCGGGTTCGGATCTCAGAGATCCGAACCCACCCGAATTTTGGGGAACCGGGGTGATCGGAGCGCAGCTTGGATCCCTGACCCGAGGCAAAACCTTGTGACCCCTCTGTCGAGTTGTGAGGTTTTTTTTTAGCGGGCTTAACGCTGATTGGCTGAAAGAGCCATCTGTCACGGCTCTCAGCCAATCAGCGTTAAGCCCATTGAAAACAGCACAAAAGATAAAAAGAAGATGGTGCCCACCATCCCCTGCCACCTGACACCGCCAGCACCCCCTGCTGCCTACACAGCTGGCAACCCCACTGGCAGCATCACCCGCTCTGCCGACACCACCATTGCCAACACTCCTGCACTGCTGCCCAATGTATTGAGGACATATTCAGCAACCCCCACACTGCCGACACTGCCAACACTCCCACACTGAGGACACCACCAGCACCCCTGCACTGCTGACTCAGTCAGCAAACCTGCACTGAGGACACAGCTGGCACGCCCGCTATGCCGACACCACCAGCACCCTGCATTGAGAACACCCCTGCACTGCCGACACAATCAGCAAACCTGCACTAAAGACACCACTGGCACCCTCACACTGCCAACATCACCGGTACCCTTCACTGAGGACACTGCCAGCACCGCAGCACTGCCATTCCATGTACTGAGGACACCATCAGCAACCCCGCTCTGCCGATGCTGCTGTCACAGTAAGTGCACTATTGGTGTATCCAACACACACTGTATAACACACTGTATCCATGTTGGAAATTAGAAGCTGAATTGCCACATGTTAGTGCCGCCCACTGTGTCACTTGGCTTAGTCAGCCAGCTAACTGGATGCAACCTTTTGGCCTTAACTAGATGAAGCAAATAATATTGTGAGGTGGTCAAAATTGATTGGAAATTACTGGAAATAAATTGTTCCTATACTGTATTATTGTTCCTATAATGTAGGAACAATAATAGGCCCATTTTATGTGATTTTAGCTGTTTTTATGGTTTTTAAGAAAAAAATCCAGATCCAAAACCAAAACACGAAAAAACAAAACACCAAGGAAAAAAAATCCAAAACCAGATTCAGATCTAAAACCAGGGGAGCTCCAGAGCCAAAACACGGGGGTCGGTGCACATCTCTAATATTTATATATATATAATATTGTTATATATAAATCGGAGTACATATGTATTAATTCATGACCATGTAGATATGGGCAACTGGACATGCATAGTCACACTCACAACCAAATGACCTTTGAGATGAAAATTGATAATGCCACTATTGCTGGGGAACCAGATAGGAGGGCACAGGGTGAGGTATAGTGGGATAATATAAGCCAATCCTGATAGTCCAGTGAGCAGTTTATTATGTATTACTAGTAAATGGAAATGCATCATATCGACATGAGATACAACCATATAAATCATCTTTTCACTCCATTAATGATATGTATAATTGATGATTTGATTATGTATTGCTACAGTACCTTTTATAGCTTCACATATTTTTAGATATACTGTATGCAAAATAAATAAACATTTTTCTATATAACTGCTATGGCTTTAGAACTTGTCTACAGTATATCAAAATTGTACATATTAGCCTTAAGAACGGAGATTACATTTCCATTTATAGAGCCCTTATTTGCTTGTAACTATGGCTATCCAGTTGCCATATCTATATATGCCTAGTATGAATTATTACATATGTATTTTATTATATATGAATTGTTTTCTATGTTTTAATATTTGATATAAAATATATATATATATATATATATATATATATATATATATATATTAAATTTACTATCAAGCCAAACTAATTAGTATTGCTATCTGTTTTTTTAGCTGTGTTTTTATCCTATGTGTACAGTACATTATAAGTCCAGGCTTGGAGGGTGATATTCTCCAATTACAGCTGCTCTATCTTCATTGGCAGTGCCCTAATTGGATCATACAATGCAGTGGTTCCCAAACTGTGTGCCACGGCACCCTGGGGTGCCTCGGGACACTTGCAGGGTGCCTTAGGTTGGAGGTCCAGCACCAAATCAAATTTTTTATGGTCAATGTATTGTAAATATGTGGACAAACAGAAACACAAACCTGTCCACCACCACATAACTGAGCCTAAGGATGACAGTGGAGCACAATTTACCTCACTTTACTAAAACAAATTCTCAAGTTCTCAATAACAAACTTTTGGCTTAGGGGTGCTGTGAAAACAATGCTGATACACTAGGGCACCGTGATTCAAAAAAGTTTGGGAATCTCTGGTATAGTAATTGTTTTTTGTGGGTTTCATTTGAATTATTTTACTATATAAACATCCACCACAACTACTGGTGACTCTTACATGGATATTCTGGCTTTTATAGTGCGTACCACCAATATTTAAAAATGTTTTTATAAGGCCTCTTTTGGAAATATGTTTTTCATATTTTTAATAGGTATGAATCGGTTCAGTTGTATCTCAGAAGGGAGTAGTAAATTGCTTTTTCATTATGTGTATCTGTGTAGATTATTATTGGACACTTTTAACTAATGTAATATGCATTGCTGTATGCAGTCAAGATGTCAGCAGTCAGAATGTCGACATCTGAAGGTCTACATACACATACTACAAAAGAGGGAAGGTCACCCAGCGCTGACTGATTGAAGATGTCAACATTGGCATAATAACAGCATTTCTCAAAGCCTTGAGGCTAGGGTTAGCACAAGGGTTAAGTTTGCCATGAAAACATGTTAACAATGTTGAGAAAACATTTGTCTCACTCTCAACATGCTGCATTCAATGGTCAATGTTAATATTATGAACATGTTGACATGGTCAATGTTATCATTACAGCCATGTCGACATTCTCATGTTGACATGATGAATGTTGACATTGTAACCAATAACCAAATATACCTCACCTTGCATTTCTTTTTATTTATTACCTGTTATTTATATACAGTAGCGCACACATATTCTGCAGCGCTTTACAGAGAATATTTGTCCATTCACATCTGTCCCTGCCCCAGTAGAGCTTACAATCTATGGCCCTCATTCAGAGCTGCTCGTAAGCAGCCGTACGCTCGTAGTCATCCGATGTTGTTAAACCATGCATGCGTCGGTGTAACAGTGCGCATGTGCGTATGGCTGATTGCGATCATTTTATCAGTAGTTCGTCGAATAGCGAACAGGAAGTGACATGTCAAATGTGATTTACAGTACTGTCCGTTTTGGGGTGGTGATGGGGGTGGAGATGGGAAAATGCAGGCGTGTCGAGGCGTTTTTTGGGCGTACATAAATTATCTGAAGCAAACGGCCAATGTGAACGGAACAAGTGTTACGTCACTGTCTGATCCACTTTCCATTAAAACTGCTCGCTCAGCTTGTGGTCTGGTATTCTCTACCGCAATGACGATGGTCTCTTCATTCTTCCCGAGGCTCATTGATGGTTTTCCGATTTATCATTTGAGGCCTCAAAAACAATCAGTTTTGAATTGCAAAAATGTTTGTAAGGAGTTTAGCAAATAGCCTTTTTAAGTAGCAAAAAACCATACGCAGGTGAACTACTCAGCTGCTAATTTCTGGGTTAGACAATCAATTAGCTTACCAATTTTTTTAAATTTCGCATGTTTTTGCAAAATTTGTTTTCTTCTTTTTTTAGGGCAACAATATTGTACACATGTTTGTTGTTTTTCTTTATTTTTTAAGGGCCAAGAAAACAATCGTCCTTTTGTTTTTTGCTACAGTAAGTGTTAATTAAAATTCATAAATTGTTTTTAACCCTTGGTTTTTAATTCAAAAATAATGTTTAGATTTCCGTTGTATTGTTTGTAATTTTGTTTGCAGGATTACCTTTTAACCAGTTTTTGAATAAATTAACAATAGAATTGTGCAGATTTTCAATAGTATTTTATTTTTTATTTATTTATTTTAATTTTTTTGGAAATAATAAAAACTTGATAACGTAAAAACAAATAACAAATTATTTTAGAAACACACAAACAAAATAACTGGCATTTGAAATCCACAAACAAACACAATTATTAAAAAAATCACAAGAAAGGAGAGGGAGGTTTTGGGCATTAAGGAATATGGGGCAAACATTGAGAAGGATTGTAGTAAATTAGCCAGTGCTGTCATCACCATTTGGCCCATTTGGCTGGGGTAGGGAGGGAGCCTGAATGGATCCGGGATGTCCTTCTGCTGGCCTGGCCAGAGGCAGATGTTGTGGCCTCTGGACTAGACATAGGGCTAGGCACATTTGGAGGGATGGCTGTTGTTGTGCCAGAGGTGGAGGGTCCTGATGTTCCAGCAGGAAGGGAGGCCGGCTCCAACATGTGCTGGCGAATGAGCTGCTCCAGGGCATTTGCTATTCACACGTTGGCCCGAGTATTTTCCACCAGGGCCTTAGCAATGGTCACGTTGGCTGCAGCACTTTGCTCCAGGGCGTCCGCCACCCGTAGCAGATTGGCGTCCATCCTCAGCAGAATCTCGGTCTGCTGATCCATTTTAATATTGAGATCAGTGAGGAGGCCCACTGCCTGCAAGGGGGAATGCCCTGGACTGTCTGCCACAGGGTCCCCAGCCGGATCTGCTGCATCCTTCCATGCAGAGCCAGCAGAAATTCTGTGGCCAAAGCTCCCCTCTGGAGCAGACTCATCCGCCTGTGTCTCTGTGAGAAAAAAGAGAAAAGAGTAACATTATAATCTAGATATTGTCTCAAACACATTTCTGAGTTGTTAACATTACAACATTTACCTGGGGCAACATGAGGAGCCGCAAAGTCTGGCATGTCGGTATCCATGTTCGACATGCCAAACACCTCCTCATCCTGCACACACCCCTGGGCCATCTCCTCCAAATCTTTGAGCTCCAGTGACACAGGGGTGGGACCCCCACCTGTCCCCCCTGCATGCCTAGCCCTATCAGCCAGTTTTTGCTTAAGACGATATTTGAAGTAGCTCCATCTGTGGGGTAAAAAGTTGGCATTATTCCTGCAGTATTTGGACCTGTAAACACTTTTTACTAAAATGTAGTTTTTATGTACCGGCGTTTGACCTCCCGGGTTGAACGTTCAAAATCACCCACCCTATTGACACCACTGGCTATGTCATCCCACATTTTCCATTTCTGGCTTGCACCCATATTCCTTGCTGCTTGTGGCAGGTTGTCATTGCACATTTTCACCAAAACCTCCATCTCCTTTCTTGTGTATTGTGGCTGCCTTTTTTTTTGGTTTAGTTGGCCTACTAGGCCCAGCAGCCTCTTCCATGGCATCCTCAACACCTTTTTTTAAAATGGGATTAAAATTTATAATGTCAAATTTTCCAAAATTGATTGTTAAACATAAGCCTTTTGCCCTAAAAAGAGAAATACTTACCTGGCGCCTCTTGGCCAGTGCTTTGCTGCTCTGTAGTCATTTTGGACATTCAGGTCTCACTACAGCAGACCGATTTGGGTTTCAGTGACGTTTTTATACATGCGTCAGCATTATTCGTCCGCATCATTGACTGTGCGCTCCTATTGTCCGTCCATAATTTGAGCGGGAAAATAAAGACTATTTATGGCTTGGTGTGACTCGAGTCAATGTGGCATTTTTAGATTGGTGGAGGTTTTGCGTTGGAGTGGATTGTTGGCTTATTGAGTAGAAGGAGGAATTTGTTTGTGCGAGATTTTGGTTTTTTTCTAACTTCTTTCTTTTATGTTGGCTTTTTTTTATTGTTTGGCTATTTTTATTGGATTTTTTGAGTAAGTATTTCAAAAAACCAACGTAAAAAATAATCGTAAATAGTTTACAAATTTTTGTAATATTTTTTTTATTTTTTTACAGTTATTTTGGCATTGCCCCAGTGATGTTTTTGAACTTTGGGATATTTGTATGTTTTTGGTAAGTGTACTTTGGTTTCATGAATTTAGAAATTCGATGTGTTGGCCTTAGCATATGTTTCGCTAAGTAATGTTGTTTATTTTCTGGGAACAATCATGTCTTAACACTAAATGTAGTGTACTATTTTGCGAACTAATGTGTCTTGATTTAACTGTAAATGTAGCGTACTATTTTGCGAACTAATGTGTCTTGATTTAACTGTAAAAGTAGCGTACTGTTTTGCGAACTAATGTGTCTTGTTTTAACTGTAAAAGTAGCGTACTATTTTGCAAACTAATGTGTCTTGTTTTAACTGTAAAAGTAGCGTACTATTTTGCGAACTAATGTGTCTTGATTTAACTGTAAAAGTAGCGTACTATTTTGCGAACTAATGTTTCTTGATTTAACTGTAAAAGTAGCGTACTATTTTGCGAACTAATGTGTCTTGATTTAACTGTAAAAGTAGCGTACTATTTTGCAAACTAATGTGTCTTGATTTAACTGTAAAAGTAGCGTACTATTTTGCAAACTAATGTGTCTTGATTTAACTGTAAAAGTAGCGTACTATTTTGTGAACTAATGTGTCTTGATTTAACTGTAAAAGTAGCGTACTATTTTGCGAACTAATGTTTCTTGATTTAACTGTAAAAGTAGCGTTCTATTTTGCGAACTAATGTGTCTTGATTTAACTGTAAAAGTAGCGTACTATTTTGCGAACTAATGTTTCTTGATTTAACTGTAAAAGTAGCGTACTATTTTGCGAACTAATGTGTCTTGATTTAACTGTAAAAGTAGCGTACTATTTTGCAAACTAATGTGTCTTGATTTAACTGTAAAAGTAGCGTACTATTTTGCGAACTAATGTGTCTAGATTTAACTGTAAAAGTAGCGTACTATTTTGCGAACTAATGTGTCTTGATTTAACTGTAAAAGTAGCGTACTATTTTGCGAACTAATGTTTCTTGATTTAACTGTAAAAGTAGCGTTCTATTTTGCGAACTAATGTGTCTTGATTTAACTGTAAAAGTAGCGTACTATTTTGCGAACTAATGTTTCTTGATTTAACTGTAAAAGTAGCGTACTATTTTGCGAACTAATGTGTCTTGATTTAACTGTAAAAGTAGTGTACTATTTTGCGAACTAATGTGTCTTGATTTAACTGTAAAAGTAGCGTACTATTTTGTGAACTAATGTGTCTTGTTTTAACTGTAAAAGTAGCGTACTATATTGCGAACTAATGTGTCTTGATTTAACTGTAAAAGTAGCGTACTATTTTGCGAACTAATGTGTCTTGTTTTAACTGTAAAAGTAGCGTACTATTTTGCGAACTAATGTGTCTAGATTTAACTGTAAAAGTAGCGTACTATTTTGCGAACTAATGTGTCTTGATTTAACTGTAAAAGTAGCATACTATTTTGCGAACTAATGTGTCTTGATTTAACTGCAAAAGTAGCGTACTATTTTGCGACCTAATGTGTCTTGATTTAACTGTAAAAGTAGCGTACTATTTTGCGAACTAATGTGTCTTGATTTAACTGTAAAAGTAGCGTACTATTTTGCGAACTAATGTGTCTTGATTTAACTGTAAAAGTAGCGTTCTATTTTGCGCACTAATGTTTTTAGAATTTTTCAGTGTAAAATCATGTCTTACCACTAAATGTAGCGTACTATTTTCTGCACTAATGTGTGCTTTCTTCTCTATTTTTTCACAAAAAGAATTTCTTTCCTATCCTATTTTTTTAAATTTATCTTAAACATATTTTCTACTTTTGTAATGTAGGTTGTTCTGCACATGACACGGCCCAGGCCTGTAAGCAACTTTGGATTTCTTAGAAAAGATAAGTATATTTTTCTTTACACATTTGTCTAAAACAATAACTACCTGGCTTACCATTTCAGGTTGATGTTGGTCATATTATATTGGCCATGGTTCCAGAACCCGACCAACCTCAACTTCGTCCCAGGCATAGGCCTCGTAGGCGTGCAAGGCCCCAGATATATAGAACATGTGTCACCCTTTTTGGAGTGCCAGATGATGAGGTATTAAGGCGATACCGTCTGCCACCACAAATCATCATAGACACTCTCTTATTAATAGAGAGTGCTCTTGAATGGCAAATTGACAGTCCTACAGCAATAACACCACTTACTCAATTAATGTTGGTGTTACATTTTTGTGCCTCAGGATCCTTTCAAACCACTGTGGGAATAGTTGCGGGAGTATCCCAATCCTCCTTTTCAAGGATCCTGAGGGCAGTGATGGAGGCCCTTTTTAAACACCTCCATCATTTTATTCAAATGCCATTGGATACGGGTACCCTTAATGTGGTGAAGGTGAATTTTTAACAAATAGCTGGCTTCCCACACATCATAGGGTTTGTGGATGGCACTCACATACCACTTCAGCCTCCAGCAAGGCTGGAGGCTATTGTTAGGAACCGCAAGCACTTTCATTCACTGAATATAATGGTGGTATGTGATGCCTCCCTCCAGATCCTGTCCCTGAATGCCAAATTCCCCGGCAGTGCACAGGATTCCTTCATCATCCGGCAATCAGGGATTTGGCACAAAGTAAACAACCTACAAGCTGGTGATGCCTGGCTTCGGGGTAAGTTGAAACCTTCTGTTGAAACCAATGCAAAGCTTGTTACACAATGGTTCTGATGTTTGTTTTTATATTTTCACAGGAGACAGTGGTTACTCTTGCACGCCCTGGCTGCTCACTCCTTATTTGGTTCCCACACCATGGCCACAAAGTGAGTATAATTCCGCACATACAGCCATCAGGCAGGTGGTGGATTGCTGTATCGGCCTTTTAAAAGGCAGTTTCAGATGCCTCCACTGCTCTGGTGGCGAGCTCATGTATTTGCCGGCTATGGTTTCGAAAATTGTGGTCCTGTGTGGGATATTTCACAACATCGCCATAAGGAGTGGTGTCCCAATGCAGCCAGAGGATGCCTTGCCTGAGGATGGCCCCCCCGAGGTTGGTCAGAGGTCAGTATGTGGGGGGGCCAGACGCGATTACATTGTGGCCAGATTTTTAGGTAATTATTTTCAAAAATTAAGTTAATTGACACAATGTAGACATGTAAGATTTTAATGTACAATTTTAATGTTTTTTTTTTCTTTTATTCCATAAAATTACCATAAAAAACGATGCCTACTACCTGATCCCAAAAAATGACTTCATGTGGACACATTGGATATAACTTCTTGAACAATAATTTCTTCGTCTCATTTGTGGAATCATGTTGGCATGCTACTTCGTCAAACAGTTCCTGATTGTTGTTTTACTTTTGTTGTTTTGGGTGTGTTTTGGGTTTTTGTGTGTGTTTTAATTGTGTTAATTGATTGTGACAAATCACTTGGTGTTTATTATTTGTGTGCATTAAACTTTTTTTTACCGTTAAACAAACATTTCCTGGGTAAATTACAAGCAAGTGTAACCTGGTCCAAAAAAGGCAAACTTGCTTAAAGGCTAATCCTGTAATGTGTTAAATTGTAATCTTTTTGACCCTGCTTTGTGGCTAAAAACAAACACCAAAGGTATTATAGTGAATCAGTCTGTTTGCCAATGTAGGCCTAAGCAGGTTTGGTTTAATTTTTACGTTACCCCCAAAAAAGAACAAACTATTGTTGCCGTTAATTCTACAAACCTATTGGTATTGTTAGGTGTTTAATGTGCCAGCTTACGTACTTACTTGAGCTTTCTACAATCCAATTTTCATTAATTCAAACATCATCATGTAAGGTTCCACAATCTAAGATTTTCAGACAAGGAATGAGACTTAAATAAATCAAAATATCTTTTATTTTTGTAAACATTTTTTTGGTGAAAAAAAGAAAATTAGTGGCGCAAGAGCGCCAACAGATGATCCAAGACCACTAGCATGCCAACTACATGGCCCCTCAAGCTCTGCAAGCCTGCATACATTTCCTCATTCCGCCTCTGGTCCTCTGTGGTTTAAAAAAATGTGGGGATTACTAAAATGACATCTTAATTTATATGTTAGCAAACAACTTAAAAATCAGACTATACAAAAAACGAGAAAATAAAAACAACAAAACAAAAGTAATGCCAAACGCAAAGATTGTTTTAAAAAAGAAAAATCAAATTTGACATCAAAATTCAACAAAAAATAGGGACAACTACACAAAAATACTACATTTGTTGTTACCGTAAACAGGAAAGACACAAGTATGAGTGTTTGGACATGTGTCATATGTGTAAGGGGAAAATATCCAAGACATTGTTTCACAAAGATATATATCCAAAACATTAGAACTACTTTACAATTTTGAACTGCACAGACAAAAGGACAACATCACCCAAAAACTAAAAAATGCAAAAGCAACCATAGTTTAAAAGGGAAACATACCGGGCCTAATGCTGCCTGGGCCAGGTGCCCCGAAATCGTCCTCCTCAGAGGTGGGCCAGTGCTGCATGGATGGAGGAGGGGTGATTTGATTTCTGATGACGTTGAGGGTGAGGAAAAGAGAGGGGGGGTGGAGGGATGGGTGAGGAAAAGAGAGGTGGAGTGGAGGGGAGGGTGAAGTTGGAGGGATGGGAATGTGAGTAGAGGGAGGGGCCTCACGGTCTGCCAGGTCTGGGGTGGAGGGGGAATTCGGGGAAGAGTGGGGAGAGGATGTTTTGGTGGGAGTGGGGGAGAGGGGACGAGCCCAACGTCGGTGACGTTGGAGACGTCGTAGTCTGCGCTCAGCCCCTAAATGATGTTGAAAATTTATATTATTACATAATTAATATTTTGATTCCAAAATTTACACAAACCCCCCCCAAAAAAACAGGGCTATATGGGAAACATGCACATGCAGGTATGTCCAAAATAAAGAAACAGGGCTATACGGAAACATGCACACGCAGGTATGTCCAAAAAAAAGAAACAGGGCTATACGGGAAACATGCACACGCAGGTATGTCCAAAAGAAAGAAACTGGGCTATATGAGAAACATGCACATGCAGGTATGTCCAAAATAAAGAAACAGGGCTATACAGGAAACATGCACACGCAGGTATGTCCAAAATAAAGATACAGGGCTATACGGGAAACATGCACACGCAGGTATGCTTAAATTTTAAATTTTATAAAAAAAACACTTACTTTCCTGGATTTGCTGACGCAAATTGGCCAACAGGCGTGGTGATCGGCGCCGGAGATTGGACCACCTCCTTTCCAATTGTCCGATATTTCGGTGGAAGCCGATCCTACGCAGGCGGCGCCGCACCTCCGCGTAGGCAAGCCACTTGCGGAGGTTAGTGATGGGGCCCGTGGAGTTGGTTAATCTCCAGTCCATCACATCAGTGAGGACCAGGAGTTCTCTGCGACAAAAAGCTGCGGCTCTCATGATGGCAATGATTTTTTTTACACCAAACAGTTTTAATAAAGGTCCTAGAAAAAATTTGATTGGCTAATGTACTTTGTAAATTAACAGAAAGCATTCTATTGGTTATTGTATGAGTCAAGTGACCTACACCCTCAAAAATATAATGTGAGTTAAGATAGGCTTGATGCAGTGACATGCGTAAGCTAATTTAAATATTAATAAAAAAGATGAAAAATCTGCATATAAAAAAACGCAAAACAATAGTAGCATTCAAACAAACTTTTAATTATGAACAACCATCCCCTTGGTCCAACCGTACGTATTCCGCGGAATCAATGACACACACTAACAATAATAAAGTTTATTGACATTGAAAAAAAAAAAGGATTGCAAACATGTGAATACCAATTAAGGTAATTAATATAGTGATTGCCATTAATCGATTCAAGTATGTTTGATGAATGAAATAGCAGGCAATCGAAAACTGACAGGGTCACTTCCAGAATTCACTTGTGCTAGCATTCCCTGCAACCAAAGAGGAGACGGACAGTCGCTATTTAGAACGTTTGCTAGCTAGAGGAGGGGTTGGGAGACTATGGGGCAGAAGATTAGCTTTGAGCGAACATACGAGCAAGCACTTGATTTTAAATTTTTACGCTCGTACGCCAAAAGAGCGAACGGCCACTTGCGTCCGTGTCTGAATCAGGCCCTATATTCCCTATCACAAGAACATACCTACACACTAGGGTTAATTTTTACCTAGAGCCAATTGACCTACCAGTAAATTTTTGGAGTGTGGGAGGAAACCGAAGCACCCGGAGGAAACCCACTCAAGAACAGGGAAAATATACAAACTCCACAGAGTTAGGGCCGTAGTGGGAATCGAGACCACAACCTCAATGCTGTGAGACAGCAATGCTAATCATTACACTGTCTGTGCTGATGTTTTATCACACATTGCATTGTCAGAAGGGAAAGTTTAGGGTTCTGTGATGTGGTAGATTCCATTACTAAGCACTATTGTTGGTGCACCATTTATGTTGTTAGAAGGTTTACATCACAGGGTCCCTTGCATGATTTGTGAAATGTCTCAAAGCCTGAGTGAACCTTCTTTTTTGTTTTTACCTGAGGCTTGCTACTTGCTGAATGTGGATGCCAGCATTGGGAGAATAGGTAAAATATTCTTTATATATTCTATTATTGTGTGTCCTTAAGAAATAGGTGTCTGAATCAGAGGTGCGCACTATTGCAGCCATAACTGCATTATCAGCTAATTATACATGATCAGACAGAGATCTTGGCTGCCATATCCACTCCACTGTAAGTTACCTAATTACTGTATATATGACCATTTGTCTAGCACAGTGATGACTGAGTGGTGATTATATAATTATCTGATAGCTGACTGGATTTATCACAGCAGGGAGAACTGGATTGCCAGGTATATTAAGTCATTTCTTAGTGAGCATGTATCATTAGGTGAAAGAACCAGTTTCAGCAGTGTATACTGTATGTGTTTGATAAATGAGTGCTAATGTATTTCTATTACATATATGCAAAACTATGTGACTTTCTTCACTGCATCATGTTAATTCGTTCTTTAATGTGTATTATTGTTAATTATGTAGCTATGGTATATTTTAATAATTTGGCATTTACATTCTGAAAATTGTAGTACATTATCCCCACAGATAGGTACTGCTGATCAATGAAGAGGTTTAAGTGAATAATTTGTTAAATAGAGATGGCCATCTACAATCGATAGCTAGCAATCATCAATGTTTAGCTGTCAATGACTTATAGTTTTGCCATCAATGTCAGAGAGCCAATGTTTCTCCGCCATTGATGGATGATTAAGTGCCAATAGTTTTTTTTCTTTGTTGACAGCACTAAGCTAAGCCCCACCCCCAGCTGCTGCTAAACCTTGCCTCCATTCTTGATTAGCCCAACATGCCCCTATCAGCAATGGCCATGGACGGTTCAGCATAGATTATTTTTTGTGCCATCGATGAACACCCCACCAATAGCCATCCCTATTGTAAAACATTTCAAGATTTCAAGTGTAACAAAGCATATAATTTTGGAATACTGTAGGTGTGATTACTGTAGCAAGATATAGAGCTTGGCTATATTACAAGGAGTGATTCTTTATTCTCTAACAAAAAAAATCCATATCAAAGACTGGACATATGTATGCATTGTTGGAACTAATTTAACTATTACCTGAAGAATTCTAAAACCAGATATTTATTTTGTAGTATTTTATTGGAGATTAAGGTTTTGTACCATTCACAGCTTTGTGACAGTTCTGCATAAACAAACATTCCTAACAAGATGAATTAATTCAAGTAATCTGTGCAATAAGGTGTACAGTAGCATTCACAATGTCCCAGGGGCAGAACTATGGGAGTCAATGGGGGTGCCTGCCACCGTGCACCAGCACTGAAGGGGCACCTTCTCCATTGTCCACAATATATTCACCCCACTTAGGTCTGTCATTAAGTACCCAGACTGTACCATCATGGCCAGCCAATACATGGCACCTCTTCCCAGCACCTGAGAAGCTATCATAACCATATACGAGTGGAGGGCTCTATGTGAGATCAACAGATGCTGCTTCCGTCTATCTATATTCTGTCCCCACTCATTGATGTCACTGCTTCTCAGCAGCTTCTCATGCTAGTGTGATACATCTGATTTCCCCCTCACTCACAACTTCCCATCCCACAACACCCTGGTGCCAGCTCTAGGCGTGGACCTGTCATATGGGCTCGAGTGTAAGCGTGCTGCAGATCTTCCAGGAGCTGGATATCAACAAAGATGCACCAGATGGAGCTGCGGGTAAGAGGGCATGGTAGGCAGGGGCCTGGGGCACCAGCGACTGAGTCTGAGTCTGGGGTCAGATCTTTGGTGGAGCAACTTTCCAGCATGTGAATCAGTCAGCAGGAGACTGGGCATTTTGTGATTTGTAGTTCCACCACAGTATCAATCTCACAATATCTTGACTCAAACTCAGTCCTCAGAGCCCCACACATCAGGTGTTTTTCCCCTCCATAAGGGGTATCCAGAGTGCTCACCACCCCATATGAGGTGGCTTTCACCTACATCAGAATGACTCTGAGACTCTTGATAATTGCATTACACAGGTCACTATCATATCTGTAACTAACACATAGCTGTATATATCCAAAAAAGGGTGTTTTGGGGGATATCCTGCAAATTTACTTTAGTACATAGGTCTAATAGAAACAACTTAACATATTCTACGTTAGTGTTTTTATGCGGATAGACAGATAGATAGATAGATAGATAGATATGCAACAAATTATAACTTGCCTCCAGACATCTGGGATGAACATTGGGCCTGATTCAGAGCCACTCGTAAGCGGCAGTATGCTCGTTCCGAGCGATGTTTGCCCAACTGCGCATGCGTACAGATCGTAATACGCATGCGCGAACCAGTCAGTGCGGTCGAAAATTGTTTGTTCGCTAAATAGCGAATGCCTGCTATTTTGAGTGACAGAAAGAGGCGTATGTGGGTGGTAACAGGGGAAGGTGCTTGAAAATGGGGAGTGGAGATCCAAACGCAGGTGTGCTTAAAGGTCAAAACGGGCATTTTATGGGTGTGCATAATTAAAACAGCAGCGTCATTGACCACGTTACTGGGTTATTTTATAGCTAGAACTGCTCGCAAGATTGTGGTAGCAAAAACCAACCACAAGAATAGCGAGCAGTTCATACGCTGGTCGATGTACTCGATTAATCTAATAAAAAGCGGACATGACATAGGATGCGTGCGGCCAGGGGGCGTATTTATCCAAAAAACGACAGCAAGTTTTGTTCGATCGTTAAGACCTAGAGGCATGAACAGACTGCAAAGAGTGAACGGTGCATTTGAATAGCCACCCCTATTTTTTGGACAAGTGAGAGCTAATTGCGTCCGGCTCTGAATCAGGCCCATTGTTTGTACCTTGATCCCCTTCTCCAAAAGTAAGTGAAAAGTGCCCTACACAGTAGAGATGTGCACCGACCCTCATGTTTTGGTTTTGGTTCTGGATCTGGATCTCCACTGGTTTTGGATATGAATCTGGTTTTGGATTTTTTTTCCTTGGTGTTTTGTTTTATGGTTTTGGCTCTTGATTATTTTCTTAAAATATCATGAAAACATCTAAAATCACATAAAATGGGCCTGTTTTTGTTCCTACAGTATTATTAAGCTCAATAACATTTATTTCCAGTCACTTTCAATCAATATTATCCAGTCATTTCCAACTATATTTTTTTAATCTAGTTAAGGCCAAAAGGTTGCATCCAGCTAGCTGGCTGACTAAGCTAAATGATACAGTGGGCAGCAATTATTATTATTATTATTATTATTATTATTATTATTATTATTATTATTATTATAATTATTTATTTATATGGTGCCACAAGTGTTCCGCAGTGCCTTACAAAGTACAAAAAAGTAACCATTGACTTTCAATACAATACAATACAGGACATGCATAAACATTGCTATATTAGCGACCTTAACACCCTCATAAGCAGCCAAGTGTTAGTTGCCCTAGTGGGGAGTAAGAGATAAATTAAATTGCAGTAGGGAGAAGCACAAGAGGGTAGAGGGCCCTACTCAAAAGAGCTTACATTCTTTAAGGGAGGGGAAGACAAACTGGAGTGACACAGAATGGGGTGGGCAGTGAGAAAGGAAGATGTAGCAGCAAGTTAGGATGAGAGCTGGAAGGCTTTAATGAAGTAGTGGGTCTTAAGAGCTCATTTGAAAGATTGTAGAGAGGAGCAGAGTCTGATAGGGAGAGGGAGGGAGTTCCAAAGGTGAGGAGCAGCATGGGCAAAATCTTGGAGGGGGGAGTGGGAGGAAGTAATCAATTGGCATGAAAGGAGGTGTGTATTAAGTGAACATAGAGGGTGGACAGAAGAGTGAAGGGAGATGAGATCAGAGATGTAAATGGCAGAGGAATGGGTGAGGGCTTTGTAAGTGAGTGTGAGAGCCTTGAATTGGGTTCTGAAAGGGAATGGGAGCCAGTGGATGGCTTGCAAAAGAGGGGAGGCAGATGTAGAGCATTTGGAGAGGAAGAAGAGCCTAGCAGCAGCATTGAGCACAGACTGGAGAGATAGAGATGGGATTTGGGGAGGCCAGCTAGGAGAAGATTACAGTAGTCCAATCTGGACATGACCAGTGAATGTACAAGAGTTTTGGTAGCATCCTGGGTGAGAAAGGATCTGATCTTGGAATTATTCTTGAGATGAAAACAACAGGACTGCGAGAGGTTCTGAATGTGTGGTTTGAAGGAGAGGGAAGAGTCCAGGATGACTCCAAGACAATGCACTTTGGGACTAGATGAGATAGTAATGCCATCTATTAATAAAGAAATAGTGGGACATGATGTTATGTGGGAGGGTGGGAAGACTATCAGCTCAGTCTTAGACATATTAAGTTTGACAAATCGCTGGGACATCCAGGAAGAGATAGCAGAGAGACAGTTAGAGATACAAGTCAGTAGAGAGAGGGAAAGATCAGGTGAGGAAAGGTAGATCTGAGTATCATCAGCATAGAGATGATAATGGAGGTCAAAAGAGCTGATGAGTTTACCTAGAGAAGACATATAGAGAGAGAATAAGAGAGGTCTAAGAACAGAACCTTGGGGAACACCTACTGTAAGAGGCTGTGGGGGGAGGAGTAGCCATTAGAGGAAACAGAGAAGGAACAGTCAGAGAGGTAGGAGGACAGCCAGGAGAGAGCAGTGTCATGTAGACCAAGGGAGTGAAGAATATGCAGCAGTAGAGGGTGGCCCACAGTGTCATAAGCAGCAGAGAGGTCAAGGAGAATGAGCAGGGAGTAGTGGCCCTAGGATTTGGCAGCAAGGAGGTCGTTGCTGACTTTTGTGAGGGCAGTTTCAGTGGAGTGGAGAGAATGGAAGCCAGACTGAAAAGGGTCAAGGAGGGAGTGGGAGGAAAGAAATGTGGTGAGGTGGTTGTAAACAATACACTCAAGGAGTTTAGAGGCAAAAGGGAGGAGAGAGATGGTCGGTAGTTACAGAGATTGTTAGGATCAAGGTTAGGTTTTTTAAGAATGGGGGAGACATGGGCATGCTTGAATCAGAAGGAACAGTGCCAGAAGAGAGGGAGAGATTAAGGAGTTGGGCAAGTTGGGAGCAGGCAGAAGGAGAGAGGTAGAAGAGGAGGCGGGAGGGGATAGGGTTGAGGGGAGAGGTGGAAGGGGGGGAGGACTGGATTAGGGCCTTAACTTCCTCTCCAGTCACAGGGGAGAAGGTTGTCAGAGTTGGTAAAATGGATGGGATGGGGTGATCCGGGAAAGGAGGAGGTGGAAAGCTGGGGGACTGGTTGGATATGATGTCCTGACATATGGAATCAATTTTAGATGTGAAATAGGTAGCAAAGTCAGTGGCAGAGAGCAAGTAGGGGAGACGAGGAGGGGGTGGGCAGAGGAGGGAGTTGAAGGTGGAAAAGAGATGCTGGGGATTTGAGGACAGGGAGGAGATGAGATTCTTGAAATATGACAGTTTAGAGAGGGAAATGGCAGCACTGTAGGATGACAGTATGAATTTGAAATTGAGAAAATCTGCCTGAGAGCGTGATCTTCTCCACTGTCGCTTGGCGGTTCATGAACATTTCTGCAGGTATCTGGTGCATTTGGAATGCCAGGGTTGAGGTGTGGATTTGCGAGGGTGAGTAGTGATCGCCGGAGCAACAGAGTCAAGAGCAGAAGTAAGGGAGGCACTGTATAGGGAAGCAGCTTGTTCACAGCAGGAGAAAGAGACGATAGGGGAGAGAAGTGAGTCAAGTAGGGAAGAAAAGAAAGCAGTGTCAATAGCTTCAAAGTTATGCTTAGTGATGGTGGCTTTTGGAGGTAGTGGAGGGGAAGGAGAGAGGGATAGGTTAAAAGAGAGTAGGTGATGGTCAGAGAGGGGGAATGGGGAATTGGAGTAGGCAGACATATCACAATGGTGAGTGAATACCAGATCAAGCAAATGCCCACTCACATGGGAGGGTGAGGAGGTCCATTGGTAGAGTCCAAATGAGGAAGTGAGGGTGAGTAGTTTGGAGGCAGCAGATTCTGTGGGGATATCAATAGGAATATTGAAGTCACCGAGGATAATAGAGGGAAGGTCTAAGGAGAGAAAGTGAGTGAGCCAGGAAGCAAAGTTGTCAAGGAACTTGGAGGGAGGGCCAGGGGGATGGTAGATGACAGCTACTCTGAGGTGTACTGGTTGGCGGAGGCGTATAGCATGAACTTCAAATGTGGAGAATGTAAGGGATGGTTCTGATGGTATATGTTGGTATGAGTAACCAGGGGATAGAAGGACCCCAACACCACCACCATGGCGACCCCCAGGCCTGGGGGTGTGGGAGAAGGTGAGGCCCCCATAAGAGAGAACTGTAGGAGAAGTGGGGTCAGAGGGTAAAATCCAGGTTTCAGTAATGGAAAGAAGATTCAGGGAGTTGGAGATGAAAGGTCATGGGTGGGGGCCAGTTTGTTACAGACTGATCTGGCATTCCAGATGGCACAGGATAGAGTGACAGAGTTGGTAGGAGAGATGTGAATGAGATTATCAGGGTTGCAATAGCATGGAGATGAGAATACTTTGGGAGACCAAGATGAATAGATTGTAGGGATCATGTGTGCTCCTTTGCTAGGAGGGGACCCTGTAGGAAGTGGGCAAGGAGGGGAGTTAAGGAGTTGGGAAGGAAAGTGGGGAAAAGTTACAGGGAGATAAGTAAGGGAGGAAAGATTACCAGTGGGGTAGTAGGATCCTTGGGGGGTATAAGAGAAAGAAAATGGAGTAATGGTAGAAGAGGGGGAGGAAGGCAGAGAGAGAAGGGGAGATAGGAGGAGGTGGAGGAGACCAGGGGAAAAGGATAGAGGTGGAGTCAGAGGGCAGAACAAAAGATTAGTTAGAAACTGAGTGAAGGGAGGAGTTGAAGACAACATGGTCATGGTAAGGATGAAGTAAAGTGTCAGCACAACAATAATATATTTTAGAGTTTTGAAAAAGTGGAGATAAGATGGGAGCAGAATTTGAATATTAGAGTAGAGAGTAGTAGTAGCTCAATCATGTAAGACTAGGCCAAATAGCTATGGTAAAAATACATTATTAGAGAGTCAAGCTGATATTAACAGTATTCAGTAAGATTATCTGTTAAGCACAGAGGCAGAACAAATAGTAGCAAGTGATGGCCAGAGTTTTTTTAGCAACCAGAGTTCAGTGTTGAAAGTCCAGGTTATGCAGTCAGCAGGAATTTCTAGTAGTGAGATTTTGAAATCACCTTTGTTGATGGTTTTTCTCCAAATCTAGATTAGGGCCCTCATTCAGAGCCGTACGCTAACAGCAGTACGCTCGTTGCATTCCGATGTTGACTAACCGCGCATGCGTCGGTGTAACACTGCGCATGTGCGTACGACAGATTGCGAGCTTATTTTGTCTCGTTCGTAAAAAAGCGTACAGGAAGTGACATGTCCAATGTGATTGACAGAACAGGGCGTTTTTGGGTGTTGACGGGGGTGGAGATGGAAAAACGCAGGCGTGTCGAGGCGTTTTTGGGGCGTACATACATTAGCAGATGCGAGCGTAAAATGTGTTCGGACCGACTCATACGTCACTGGATGATCCTCTTTCCCTTCAAAATGCTCGCACAGCTTAGGGTCTGGATTACTCGACCACATTGGCGATGGCCTTCTCCTGCATCCAGGCACTCCACAATGTTGCAGCGATTAATCGGGGGTGGTCAGAACAGCAATTAGTGTTGGATTGAAAACCGGCTTGGTATGTGTTTTGAAAGCAGTTTTTTGGGTTAGCACAAAAGCGTACGCAGGTGGAAATCATAGCTGCTAATGTCAGGATTACACAATCAATTTGCGTGCATTTGTGGGGGTTTCTTTTGGGCTCAATTTGTTGGTTAGGGCCTATTGTAACAATAATGTCATCATGTTTTTTTTGTTTTTACCTTTTTCTTTTGGCCTGTTGAATTTGCATTGTTATGTTAAATTTTAAACGTTCCTTAAAGAGCCCTTTTTTTTTTCATGTAAAATGTGGTTTTTGCAAGTTTTTGCCTTTTGGCCCAGGATTAAATGTAACCCATTTTGACAATAATGTGAGAATACAATGTCAGACTTTTTTTTTATTTTTATTGCTCAAACAAAAACTAAAATAAATAACAGATTTTTGAAAAAGTTTTTTTGCAGGGTTCATTCCCAAAGTTACAATAATTGGGCCAACATAAAAGATTTATGAAATGTAGAACACAAAATTAAAAACAATTCACAAGAAAGGAGAGGGAAGTTTTGACCAGAAAGGAATATGAGCCAAGCACAGAAGGAGTGTGAGAAAAGTCGCCATTGCTGTCACCGTTTTTTCACCCGTTTGGCTGGGGGAGGGAGGGCACCTGACCGGGTCCGGGATGTCATCGGGCTGGCCTGTCCAGAGGCAGATGTTGTGGCCTCTGGACTAGGCACAGGGCTAGGCACATTTGGAGGATTGGCTGATGTTGTGCCAGAGGTGGAGGATCCTGATGTTCCGGCAGGAAGGGAGGTCGGCTCCACCATGTGCTGGCGAATGAGCTGCTCCAGGGCATTGGTGATGCGGATGTTGGCCCTGGTATTTTCCGCCAGGGCCTGACCAATGGTCACGTTGGCCGCAGCATTTTGCTCCAGGGCCTCAGCCACCCGTATCAGACTGGCGTCCATCCTCTGCAGAATCTCTGTATGGAAATCCAATTTGAAATTGAGTTCTGTGAGGAGGGCCACTGCCTGTGAGGGGGATTGCCTTGGACTGGCTTCTGCAGGGTCCTCAGCCAGATGTACTGGTTCCTCCCCTGCAGAGCCAGCAGAAATTCTGCGGCCAAGGCTCCCCTCTGGAGCAGACTCATCCGCCTGTGTCTCTGTTTGGAAAAATGAGAAAAGACTCACATTAGAATCTACATATTGGCACAATAACATTTCAGAGTTGGTGACATCACAATATTTACCTTGGACAACATGAGGATCCGCAAAGTCTGGCATGTCAGTATCCATGTTGGACACGCCAAACACCTCCACAGGCTGCACACACCCCTGTGCCAGCTCTTCTAAATCTGTCAACTCCAATGACACAGGGGTGGGACCCCCACCCATCCCCCTTGCATGCATAGCCCTGTCCGCTAGTTTTTGCTTTAGGCGATATTTGAAGTCGCCCCATCTGTGGGATAAAATTGGAACCATTATCCTTTTGTTTAAAATAGGGGCAAGTGTTTACTTACCGCCGTTTGACATCCCTGGCTAGACGGACATAATCACCCACCCTATTGACAGCAACGGCTACCTCTTCCCACATTCTCCACTTCTGGCTTGTACTCATATTCCTGTCTGCCTGTGGCAGGATGTCCACACACTTCTGAATCAAAACCTCCATCTCCTTTCTTGTGAAATGTGGCTGCCTTTTCTTTTTGGCAGCTTTGCCCGGAATACTGGGCCCAGCAGCCTCTTCCATGTCATCCTCCTCACCTATTTGTGTAAATATGCAGATTTCTCAACTTCACAACTTGCCCAATATTATGTTTCAAATTAATCATTGACACAAAATGCATGAAAGACTTACCGCCTGACTGTTGTCCATTGTTTCCCTAGTCTGTAGCCATGTCTGAGCTCCAAACAAGAAATACACCAGAATTTAAATGTTGTTTCGTGACGTATTTATACATGCGACCTTATTTTGTGGCCGCATCATTGATTGTGTGTTCCTATGATCCCTCCTTAATTTTTGCGGGAAACTAAACACTATTTATGGCTTGGTGTGTCTCGAGTCGAGGTGGCGTTTTTGGATTGTTGGAGGTTACCTTGGTTGGAGTTTCTTGTTTGCGGATTTAGGAGTTGGTGTTGTTTGGAGTTTATTTTGTTTGCTAGAGTTGCATTTTTATTTTCCGGTCGCTTTTTTTTTGGATATTTTTTTGGCCTCGTTTCTTGATTTGGTAAGTTTTGTGAAGTCTAACTTTGGTTCAATTGGTGTCTCCTTCTGTTTGTTATTTTTCTTAATTTTTTTTCCCCTAATTTCATCTCTTTTAGGTTTTTTTTTCTTTCGGCCCCAAAGACCTTTTGATTGGGAATCTTATATATAAGCTCTTGGTAAGTCAATTTTTTTACTTGTATTTGCGAACTAATTAGCGCATTTTTCTCTGTTTGTATAGTGACTTGTATTGGCGAACTAATTAGCGCATTTTTCTCTGTTTGTATAGTGACTTGTATTGGTGAACTAATTAGTGCATTTTTCTCTGTTTGTATAGTGACTTGTATTGGCGAACTAATTAGCGCATTTTTCTCTGTTTGTATAGTGACTTGTATTGGCGAAGTAATTAGCGCATTTTTCTCTGTTTGTATAGTGACTTTTATTGGCGAACTAATTAGCGCATTTTTCTCTGTTTGTATAGTGACTTGTATTGGCGAACTAATTAGCGCATTTTTCTCTGTTTGTATAGTGACTTGTATTGGCGAACTAATTAGCGCATTTTTAAATGCTTATTCATCCTGTAAAATTGTTTGTGTTTTCCCTTTAGCATTTTTGGCTTACATTTGACCCCAATTTGACGTACTGTGCGCAATGTCGTTTTGCTCGTTGCCCAAATGTGTGTTTCGCCTATTTTATGTTTTGTCTTGCACCAAATTTAGAAACATAAATGCACAGGCTAAACATATTTTTTTTAATATTGGGAATATTTTCAGTTTGGACGTATCATGACAAAACCCCGGCATGTAAGCAGCAATGGATGGTATCATCAAGCTAAGTTGTTTTAATTTTCTTTTGGGGTGGGTAAAAAGCCTTACATTCAAATCTCGCCATTTCAGGTTGATCTGGGGCGGATTGTTCTGGCCATGCTCCCGGAAGCCGACCAACCTCAATCTCGTCCCAGGCGTAGGCATCGTAGGCGTGCAAGGCCCCAGATATTTCGAACACGTGTCACCCTTTTTGGAATGCCTGATGATGAGGTTTTAAGACGCTACCGTCTTCCTCCCAAAATCATCATAGACACTCTCTCATTAATAGAGAGTGATCTTGAGTGGCAAATTGACAGTCCAACAGCAATACCACCACTTACGCAATTTATGGCAGTGTTACATTTCTGTGCCTCAGGATCGTTTCAAACAATGGTGGGAATAGTGGCGTGCATCTCACAATCCTCCTTTTCCAGGATCCTGAGGGCAGTGATGGAGGCACTTTTCAAGCACCTCCATCATTTTATTAAAATGCCTTTGGATATGGGTGCCCTTAGTGTGGCCATGGCCAATTTTTTCCAAATAGCTGGCTTCCCACACATCATAGGGGTTGTGGATGGTACTCACATACCACTTCAGCCTCCAACACGGCAGGAGGCCATATTTTGCAACCGTAAACACTATCACTCCCTGAATGTAATGGTGGTATGTGATGCCTCCCTCCAGATCCTGTCCCTGAATGCAAAATTACCCGGAAGTGCACAAGACTCCTTCGTCATCCGGCAATCAGGGGTATGGCACAAATTAACCAACCTACAAGCTGGTGATGCGTGGCTTCTGGGTAAGTGGAGACCTTTAGTACATAACAATGTTAAGCTTGATACACAGTGATCCTGATGTTGTCTATTCTTTTTCACAGGAGACAGTGGCTACCCTTGCATGCCATGGCTGCTCACTCCTTATTTGGCTCCCACACCAGGCCCACAAAGTGAGTTTAATACCGCACTTACAGCCACCAGGCAAGTGGTGGAGTGCTGTATCGGCCTTTTAAAAGGCCGATTCAGATGCCTCCACCGCTCTGGTGGCGAGCTCATGTATTTGCCGGATATGGTTTCGAAAATTGTGGTCCTGTGTGGGATATTTCACAACATCACCATAAGGAGTGGTGTCCCAATGCAGCCAGAGGATGCCTTACCTGAGGATGGCCCCCCCGTGGTTGGTTGGAGGTCAGTATGTGGGGGGGCCATACGCGATGATGTGGTGGCCCGATATTTAAGGTAATTATTGACCAAACAACAGTGTTTATACCCAATGTGTTACGGTTTGTTTGCTTTCATCTTTTTTTAAATTAATTTTTGCCCCATCTTCTGTTTGTTTGCATAATCTTTGGCACTCCCACGATGACTACTTCCTGCTACCCTTCAAAAACCTTTATGTGGAAACTTGTGGAATATATTATGTCACCCATATTGCAACGCCATATTTGTTGAATCATGTGGGCATGGACCTTCGTCAACCAGTTCTTGATTTGTTGTGTGTTTGTTTCCTGTTTTTGGTATGTGGTGTATTTCTGGTTATCACTGTGTGTTTTGTTTGTGAGTGACCACTTTGTTTTTTGATTTCTGTTGTGAATAAATATTTGGAGAGTGTAATTTGATTCCTTTTTGGGCACGTTAGAAGCAAGTGTAACCAAACTCACAAACGTTAAATTTGCCTAAGGGGTAACCCAGTAATGAAGCAAGTTGAGCTAAAATGTAATATGTTTTCAGGGTACAAACCAACACACCAAGGAATCCTGTACAATCAGTTGCCTTCGTAAGATCGGCCTAAGCAGATTGCCCACCAAATAGGAACCTGTAAAATGTTGTAAACTATAATGTTGCCCACCCCAAAAAAGGAAAATGACATTGGTACTGGTAGGTGTTTCTTGTGCCTGTTTGCCTTCAAAATACAACACACAATCTGTAGTGAGATTAATTGGCAATCCTTGCTTGAAGAGTCTACTTATGTCAGTGTAAAGAATCTTGGATTTACAAAAAACGCATGAGACAGAGCGTTAATTAAAACTGATTTATTTTTAAACAATTTGTAAAAGAAAAAAAAAAACTAACTCCTAAGGAGGACCGCCAGATGGTCAAGGCCCTGCAGCAGCCCGGTGACTTGCTCCCGCATACGGGCCACACACTGACAGATTTCTGCCCGACACCTCTGTTCCTCTGTGGGTGACAAAAGTTTGGGGATTAATACATCAATAATGAAGCAACATTCAAAAACAACACAAAACAAGCAAACCAAAACTTAAAAGCTTGTGCAAAAAACAAACATTACATGGATAAAACCCAGCACCCCAAAATGTGGTAGGCCAAAAATACAAGGGCCCCAAAAAAATGCACACAGGTGTGATATGTGTATGGTGAAATCAGCAGGAACAGGTAAAGACAACCCCCAAAAATTCCAAAAGTCGACAGAAAGCCTACAAAAATGGGGACGACACATGATTACATACAAACAGTTTGTGGTGGCCAAAAAAAAAACATACCGTTCTGCAAAACGCCAGAGCGAGAAGCCACTCCCTCGACCTCCTCGGAGGTGGCTACATTCCCCAAACCTAGGGGCAGGGTGTTGGCAGAATCCTGGGAGGGGGTATTTGGAGGAGGGGCGGTTGGAGGAGAGGGGGAATTGGGCTGGAGGGGAAGTAGCCCCGAAATCTCGGCCACAGGGTCTGGGGAGGAGGGGGTAATTGAGGAATTGGGGGTTGGCGAGAGGGGCCGTGACTGGCGTCTTGTCTGCCGATGATGCCGTAGTCTTTGCTGTGCCCCTAAAAGATGTAAAAAATATTGTGGTTAGTTTCAACACGAATCCAAAAAAAAAAAAAAAAAAGAAAACATGCACATGCAGATATGACTACAATGAATAAATAGGACAGACATGAAAACATGCACATGCAGATATGAGTACAAGGAATAAATAGGACAGACATGAAAACATGCACATGCAGTTATGACTACAATGAATAAATAGGACAGACATGAAAACATGCACATGCAGATATGAGTACAAGGAATAAATAGGACAGACATGAAAACATGCACATGCAGATATGAGTACAATGAATAAATAGGACAGACATGAAAACATGCACATGCAGAGATGCGTACAAGGAATAAATAGGACAGACATGAAAACATGCACATGCAGATATGAGTGCAATGAATAAATAGGACAGACATGAAAACATGCACATGCAGATATGACTACAATGAATAAATAGGACAGACATGAAAATATGCACATGCAGATATGAGTACAAGGAATAAATAGGACAGACATGAAAACATGCACACGCAGTTAAGGCCCACAAGATAAACATGAAAACCACAGTCCATAAAACTTACTTTCAGCGATCTGCATGCGAAAGCATGCCATCAAGCGGGGCGTCCGCCGGTGCAGGTCCGACCACCTGCGCTCCAGCTGGCTGATATGTCGGCGTGAGCCGAAGGAGCGCAGGCGGCGACGTACCTCCGCATATGCGGAACGCTTTCTTTGATTTGTGATGGGTGGAGGCTGCCTGGTGATCCGCCTGTCCATCACCTCCGTGAGCACCAGCAGCTCGCGCCTGGTGAATGCGGCGGCTCTCATGATGGTAATGGTGTATTTTAAAAAAATTAATTTTAATAAAGCACCCAAAAAAAATTTGATTGGCTAATGTAGTTGGGAAATTAACAGGAGCAATTCTATTGGTTAGTGTATGAGTCATGTGTTCGACAGGGCCAGAAATCTCTTGAGAGTTATGATAGGCTTGATGCAGTGACATGCGTAAGCAAATTTAAATAAAGAAATGAACCACAGAAAATTTGCGGGGATCCAAACAAATAAAACAATTGTTTAATTGGGGCTAACATGTCTTTTGAACAATAAAAGCGAATGTTTAAGCCGTATATATTCTGCGGGTAAACACAAACACGGACAAGATTAAAGTTTATTGCATTGTGTTGAAAAAAAAAAACCAATTAAGCTAATTGATACATTGATTGCCATGATACGATTGAGGGAGGTAGGCAGAATAAACGAGCAGATAATCGGAATCTGACAGGCCCACTTCCGGTTTGTACTTGTGCGTGCGTTCCCTTCAAGCCATTTCGGGGATGTACGCTCGCTATTTGGCACGCTCGTTAGTTAGAGGAGGGGTCGCCTGAGTTTGGGGCGGATTTTTAGCTGCGTACGAAAATACGAGCGAGTGCTTGAATTTAAGTATTTTTTTACATACGCCGAACGTACGTACGCCCACTTGCGAGTGGGTCTGAATCAGGGCCTAGGTTTTTAGAAGTGCAAATCGGTTATTTCCCTTCTATTCCACTTCGGTTCAACGCAGGTCTAATGCTAGTATTAATCTTAAAATGCACTTTTGAATAGTGCATTTCTGAATGGGGCTATTCCAACCAACTAATGACCAATATGTCGGAAGACCTGGCATGTTAAATTACTGATTGCTTACAAGCCCAGCACCCTCCCACTAATATGGCTAGCAATAAATTGAGTAAAACAAACAAACAGCATATCTATATTCAGTATAGCAAACGTCTGAGACTTGTAGTCCGTTACCTAAGTTCTCTGGCTGGCCAATATACAGTCAGCATAGCATAGCAAAAGTCTGAGACTTGTAGGCAATAACATGTGGCAGTTCAGCTTCCAATTTCCAACATGGATACAGTGTGTTATACTGTGTGGGTTGAATACACCAAATAGTGCACTTACTGAGACAGCAGTGTCGGCAGAGCGGGGTTGCTGGCGGTGTCCTTAGTACATGGAATGGCAGTGTGGGAGTGCTGGCAGTATCCTCCGTGCAGGTTACCGGCAGTGTCGGCAGTGTCAGCGATGTCCTCAGTGCAGGTTTGCTGAGTGTTTCGGTAGTGCAGGGGTGTTCTCAATGCAGAGTGCTGGCAGTGTTGGCAGCATGGGGGAGCCAGTGGTGTCAGCACCGGGGCTGTTGTCAGTGTCAGCAATGGGGGTGCCGACAGCTGGTGTGTCAGCAAAGGGGGAAGCCGGCAGTGGGCGGTGCCGGCAGCGGGGGGTGCCGGCCACGGGAACTGGGTCCGCTCATCTCTACTACACAGCCAGATACCCTGTGCCTAAAAGTCATTTTACTCTGCTCTGAGCGTGCCTTATTTTTACATGTATCTACATATCCCTCTGGCTCTGGTGCTTTTAAAGTGCTGACTGAGCCAGCAGCTTTCACTTTTTCACATCACATGAAATGACATAAGGATACTGGCAGCTTCTTAATGCCCAGAGGCAAGCATTGCTGCATATCACATAAATCCGGTGGCACCTTCATGTCACCTCTGTGACGTGCCATACAGTACTGCCAGAGAAGCAGAACATTCTCACATTTCTAGAAATTCCCCACTAAAAAAGTGAGGGAGAAAAAGGAAAAGAATGGTTAGAAAAAAAACACAGATCTGTTTTTATATTGGTTCAGCTTTTGTAAGTACAATAGAGAACGTCTATAAAAATGAAAAAAAATACTTATTTAAAAACTAAACAAAGATCAAAAACTTAATAGGGAAATTTTTACATTTTAATAAAAATAATTCCAAAGCAATATGTTTAAGGGCTAATGCAGAGATGAACACAAGTCAGCTGGAATTGCTCCTGTATTGTATACACAGAAAAATAAATTGTACATTCGCTGTATGCAGACTTGTATGCATTTCTGCAGTCAGACCACTCCTATTTATATCTTTTTGTTTCTTTCCCATTATGACCAATCAGTAATGTGCACTTGAACCAGAAAAATCCTTGTTGCAAAACACAATTCTGTATTTCCTGTAATTTTGTTGACATGTCCTCTCTGAATTTAGTCTTTGTGCTATTGCCCTTTTACCACCCAATTCCACGTCTTTATCCACAAGTGAGTTGCATATGAATATGTATTACCCTTGCCCATCATACCTGCCTCATTTACGTAGTCCTTTCTATATTCTTTAAGATTTTTTTTTAGAATATATTCATCTTTATTTCATAGTTGTTATTCTGTATATGCCTTTTCTTGGATGCTATGGGACTGATGCAGCGTGAGCAATAATCTACATGTGTGGCCTACTTTGCACTGTGCTGGCCAACAAAGTGAACAGATATAAATGTGCAATGGGACTCATTATGGATGCATCATATTTGACGTCCTTAGACCTTGGATGATAATGTGTAAGGGCATTTTCAGGTAGGCAAAGTTCAGTAATGGTGTTCACACAAATGTGTCATATTCAGATGGGCAATTATGATAATTTGCTATAGCATGATGATGACTTGTAGCAAATTAGCAGCATATGCTGCCCATGCAAATTCTTATCATCTAGTGCTGTAACAGGGCTTTATGGTGTCCTGTGTCAGCCATGCCCCATGAGTACATGATATCATCAATTAAATATCACCACAGGATCATCCTCAGGATGCTCCAGGGTGCTATAAAGGTTAGAGGGTGCATTTCTGGATGCTCCAGCATCACTGCAGCAGTGACATTGACTGCAGAATGCCATTCCAGGCACCCTGCTGGCCAGATGCCAGAACTGTGGAGCAGAGACAGTGCCAATCACATATATCTGTACTCTGTGCACCAGCACCATTCACATACACCTACTTATGGCCCTGATCTCATCCTAAGATGTGTTTGGCTGGATATGTGTGGAATCATAAAACCTACTGCATTTTGCTTAAATCTCTGCATCATTATTATGAATAATAATAATAATAATAATAATAATAATAATAATAATAATAATAATTGTATAATGTAGTTTTTAATCTAACTTTGTTCCATATACACTATGGGCCTGTTTTAGAGTTGGACAACCCTAAACCATAGGTTCTCAAACTCAGTCCTCAAGGCCCAAACAGTGTATGTTTTACAGGTCTCATCACAGAATCACAAGTGAAATAATTAGCTCCACCTGAAGATCTATTAAAATGTGTCAGCGAGTAATGAATAGACCTGTGCTCCTGCTGGGTGACCTGGAATACATGCTTTGTGTGGCGTCCTGAGGACCGAGTTTGAGAACCACTACCCTAAACCAGTAGTTCTCAAACTCGGTCCTCAGGACCCCACACAGGTCACGTTTTCCAGGTCACCCAGCAGGAGCACAGGTGTATTCATTACTCACTGACACATTTTGAAAGATCCACAGGTGAAGCTAATTATTTCTCTTCTGATTGTGAGGAGACCTGGAAAACAGGCACCGTGTGGGGTCCTGAGGACCGAGTTTGAGAACCTGTGCCCTAAACCATTTGTGCCATGTAAATGAGCGACTTGTGCATATTTTGTCACACTGTGCATGCATACTACATATTTTTAATTTAGTGCATTTATGCCTGGAGTGGTGGGTCAAGGGCATTCTCATGTAATTTCAACACAGTGGGACCATGCAATCACATAATCTGATTCAGAGATAAAACAATGGGTCAGATGCTCTTGAATGGGTTACACGCACCTAAATCACATACATAGAAAATTCCACTGGTTCACCAATACATTTTTAATCTCTTATGTCATCCTTTCTGTTTGATGATAATTCAAAAAAGTCTTCATCAATCACAGTCAATCTGTGTTGTTCCTTTAGTTTTTCATCAGTCCACAAAACTCAGCACATAGGGGAAGAAGATGAAATCACATATAGTGAAGTACCATATTTGTATGTATGTAACTTAGGTGTAACCCATTCGAGAGCACCAGACCCACTGTTTTATTTTGTCATTGGTTATAGGAGTGAGTGACCTTTTTGGGGTCAATTGGCAGCACTCATTGTAAAGTGCAAATGTTACCAGGATACCTTTGGGTATTGGTGATGACGTCAGGCATCGGACACAACAGATTTAAATTTTCATCCTCCCAGGATGCACTGGGGTCCCTATCCTAAACCCCACCCCAGAGCCAAGACATCTCAGTTTTGTTGGTGTCCGGCCAGGAGTCGAGTCACTTACAAGCAAAGTGGGGCTATAATGGCCCCTGTAGTTTTCTACAAGCAGCTGTGGCTGCACAAATGAGCTGTACAGCATGGACAGTCAGTACTGACATCCATGCTGTCGCTCCTACACCCCGCCAGATCAGAACGCCGGTACTAATCTGAGGATGCTGAAGGTATCTGGGGTCACAGCTAGCGGTGACCCAGGATTACCTGGACTGTGGCCAGATTCAAGGGGGAAGGTAAGCAGTGGGGTCCCATGGAGGGTACCTGCCAGTAATGCAGTCCTGTAGGTCTCCAGGCAGGGGGATCCCTGGGGACAGGCTGCGCGTAGAGCCAGGTATTAACCTGTGCTTCCACTAGACAACCAGGGACAGCAGGCTTCAGCATGTGCGGTACAGCATGGCATCCCAGGGGTTAATAGCGGGCCAGGGGATCAAGCCTTCCTTGTCTAACAGCTGCTGGTGCCTCCCCCGCTGCACAATGCCTCTCAACAGCGGTCTGGCGGGCTGTGTCAGTGCTCCTCCCTGAGGCCCGCCTCCTCTCTGCTCCTCAGTGGCCATTTTCTAATGAAGTATGCAAACACTGTTGGAAGCTGATACAGGTGGCATCGTGGTCCGGTACCCCCTCGCATACCTCTCCTCCATAGTAAGATCAGCGAATGCTGCCAGGCTCTGTGTCTGTGTAGTTGATCTCAGTGCTGATAGTGCAAGGATTTATTGCTGCATTGTATGTGACTTAATGATAGTGCTGTCTGCCTGTACTTTCACTTTTGACTGTCAGCCATTTTACTATCCCTGTTCTTCTTCTGCAAAAGCCCTTGCGGAGTGGTGTTCCAGGGTATTCATTGCCTCACAGTAAAAATATTTTCTGTGAGTAGAGTCACATACACTCCCTTACACTCATCATGTCTGAGAGTGAATGTGTATTTCCTCTCCAGCTAAAGTGTACCGCATGTACTCTGCCAATAGTGGAAGGTGAGGTGCACACTGAAGGCTTATGTCGGGCATGTTATATACTTTCACACCCAATTTATGTAACTGTGCCTGTGCAGGAACTGCCCTGGGCTTGTTTTGGTTAAGGCACTTACAACCCTTGTGGGCCAGCTGGCGATGCCCCCTGTGTTTCCCCAAATGGGGTTATCGCAGCAGTCGGTAGGGTCATCATCCATGCACGGGTTCCCTACAAAGCTGATGGTACCCCAGTGTCTCCCACTTTCAACCCCCCAGGTCTCCCAGGAACCTGTGTGGGTAAACTCATTGTCCAATACGGTACAGCACCTGATGGACGTTTTACAGGGGGAGTCATCATTGCAGCCTGCTAAGCGGCCATTAATGTCTCATAAAGCTCATTATGATGAGGATGACATAACATCTGATGACAGGGAGATCTTTGACCTCTCTGACCAGGAGCTCCCTCGTACTAAGGAGGTGGAGTCCAAGTCAAATATATATATACCTGGCCTTATACAGGCAGTCCGTGCAGCCTTGGTTATTACAGATGATGATCCCCCCATGGACAAATCTAAATATGCCTTCTTTAATGATATTAAGGATCAAGCCACTGTATTTGCTCTATCTGGTCAGTTAGTGGATCATTTAGAGGAGGCGTGGAAAAATCCAGGTAGGCGGTACCAGCCTCAAAAACATTTGGCTTTTGCATACCCCTTTGTGGATAATTATTTTTCCAAATGGGAAACCACTCCACAGGTGGATTCTCATGTCACACGCCTAGTGAGGAGTGCTACATTGCCCATGCCCTCCATGTCCTCCTTAAAGGATGCTACAGATCACAAGGTGGAAATATGCCTGAAATCCATTTATTCCCTTGCGTGGGGGGCATCCAGACCGGCAATGGCCGTGTGCTGGGTTGCCAGAGCCATAGAGCATTGGACTGATAGCTTGGAGATGTCTCTAGATGCTGACTAGTCACCTGAGCAGGTGGAGTTAGTGGGTAACCTCAGAGACTCAGCTATGTACATTAATGAGGCAGCCTTAGATATAGGGCTCGTCAATTCCAGAATCTCCTCAGCAGCAGTGGCTGCAGGCCACACCCTCTGGTTGCATTCTTGGAAAGCAGATGGAGATGCCAAAATGGATTGGAATGCTTGCCCTTTAATGGACAGATTCTTGTTTGGCCCTGATCTGGACAAAATTGTGGCCACTCTGGCAGCAGCTAAGTCTGCGTGTCTTTCATCGGTGATAGTCCCATCAGGTACTTCGTCCTTTCAGCCATATAGGGCCCAGGGTAAGTTCAAAGTGCACTCCTTTCCTAGACAGGCAGGGGCCAAGAAATCTGCCAAGCCAAAGAAGCAGGCTTGGAGTACAAGATGTCCAACTCCCAAGTCAGATGATAAGCCCTCAGCCTGATGGGACAGGCCTCCACTTGGGGGACCCCAAAGTGGGAGGCTGGCTTTTTCAGTTCGCCCAGTGCTGGTGTCTCACAACCCAGTGCTGGTGTCTCACAACCGTAGACACTTGGGTAAGAGAAGTGGTCTCTCAGGGTTATACCCTCTCCTTCCGGCGGAGGCCACCCAGATGGTTTTTCACCATGGGCCTTCAGTCAGACCAAGACAAGGCCCGGGAATTCCAAAAGGTATTCCACTCTATGCTCCAGGCTGGAGTTATAGTGCTGGTCCCATTGTCCCAGAGAGGATGGGGGTACTACTCCAATCATTTTCTAGTACAGAAACCCAATGGGTCTTACAGGCCCATCCTCAACCTCAAATCACTGAAAAAATTATTGAGGGTTCCTCGGTTCAGGATGGAGACCCTGCATTCCATAATTTTGGTGATGGAGCCATGGGATTTTATGGTGTCGCTAGATATTCAGGATGCTTACCTGCTTATTTCCATTGTCTCAGCACACCAGCATCTGCTCAGGTTTACAGTAGGAGACCAACACTTCCAATTTTACCAAAGTCATGGCAGTCATGGCAGCTAACCAGCGGATGCAGGGGGTCCGCTTGTTACCCTATCTGGTCAACCTTCTGCTGCTGTCACAGTCTCCAGAGATCCTTCAGTGCCATCTGCAATTGACAGTCTCTGTGTTGCAGGCTCATGGCTGGCTGATAAACTGGAAGAAGTCATACCTGGTGCCATTTCAGAGGATGATCCATCTCAGAGCCCTGGTGGACTCCCAACATCAGAGGTTCTTTGTGACGGAGGAAAAGATCTCTGCATTACAGGCAAAAGTACACAGTTGCCTGCAGAGTCGCCGGGTGTCTATTCACTCGGCGATGAGGTTACTGGGTTCCATGGTGCCGATGTTTGACATGGTGGAGTTTGCCCAGTTTTAATCTAGAACTCTGCAGAAGTTGATCCTCTCCAGATGGAATGGGTTGCCCCACCGGATAAAGACACAGACAATGATGCTGTCACCAGAGGTACATCTGTCATTAGCCTGGTGGCTGCAGACTACTCACCTGAACAGGGGGCGCCCCTTTTGGATTGCGGACTGGGTCCTTCTGACAATGGACACCAGTATTTGAAATTGGGTAGCAGTGTCGGGTTCACACTTCTTCCAGGGAAGGTGGACACCAGCAGAATCTACACTTCCAATCAACATCTTGGAACTAAGGGCAGTATTCAAAGCTCTCCAACAAGCAAGACAAGTCCTCCATGGAAAGCCCGTGCAGGTGCAGTCAGACAATGCCACCACAGTGGCTTACATAAACTGCCAAGGAGGAACCCGCAGTCAGGTGGCCCATATAGAGGTGTCCCACATTCTAGCATGGGCAGAAGGCAATCTCCCTGCCATCTTGGCAGTGTTCATACCAGTCCTCTACTGTGAAGCAGACTTTCTCAGCCATCAAGACATGCATCCAGGAGAGTGGTCTCTTCACCGGGAGGTGTTTCAGCTACTGGTGAACAAGTGGGGCCTTCCAGAGATAGACCTCATGGCCTCCCAACACAACAACCAGCTTCCTGTGTACAGGTAAAGAACAAAAGACACAGAAGCACTTCTGGTAGATGCTCTGTCGGTCCGGAGGACCTTCCACTTTGCTTACCTCTTCCCTCCATTCTCCCTTCTTCCTTGAGTGATTCGCAAATTCAAGCAAGAAGGCAGCATGCTCCTGCTGATAGCCCCAGCATGGCCCAGACGGCACTGGTACTCAGATCTCAGGAGCCTATCTATAGATGCTCTGATGTGGTTGCCTCTACATCCGGACCTGTTGTCTCAAGGTCCTTGCCATCACCCGGACCTGGGCCATCTCTCTTTGATGGAGTGGCTGTTGAGACTACCCTCTTGAAGTTGAGGGATTTTTCCAGCTCTGTTGTTAACACCATGCTCAGAGCTTGGAAGCAGGCTTCTGGAAGAATTTACCACCGAGTGTGGCATATTTTCTTTGAATGGTGTTGATCTAGAGGCTATGAGCCTCATGTTTTTAGGATATCCAGGTTTTTGGCTTTCCTACAAGCGGGCTTAGATCACGGTCTTTGCTTTGCTTCACTGAAGGTGCAGGTTTCCACCCTCTCAGTGTGGTTTCAGCATAGGATTGCTACACTTCCTGATGTCCACACTTTTTTGCAAGGTGTACTTCACATACAGCCTCCCCACCCTTAAAGGATACTGATTTGGGACAACCCCCAAGGTATCCTGTGGATGCCCTGGACCCTGATGTAGAAAATAAGAGATATGGTAAGAACTTACCCTTTATATCTCTATTTCTATGAAGTCCATAGGATTCCACAGGACTCCATCCCTGTTGCACCTGTACTGCAGATGGGCTTTGATCTTGTCACCAGTTCTTCTGTCTCCTTCAGGTGAGAATGTGATTCTTGTGTGTTCCAGACTTTCTTCTCTCTCTTTGTTCTCCTCCTCTGGCCTATGGCTTGTTACAAAACTGAAATGCCTTGGCTCGGGGGCAGGGTATAGGAGAGGGACCCCGGTGCATCCTGGCAGGATGAAAATTTAACTCTGTGGTGTCCGATGCCTGAAGTCATCACCAATACCCCAAGGTATCCTGTGGAACCCTATGGATTTCCTAGAAATAGAGATAACAAAGGTAATTTCTTACGATATCTCTTCTATATATCTGATTCAGAGATGTATGTTCATCTGAGGATGATCACACATCTCCATTGGTTAAGGGTCTACCCCTGCGCAGTATGTGCAGAACAGGTCCTGCAATCTCTTTTGCAAATCCCCCAAGTCGCAGCATGATTGACATGCTGTGCTATTTGGGGGCAGAGCAGGGGTGTGCCTGGTTGCCATTCCCAGAACCATAGGTATGTTGCCTCCAATTCCAGTAGGGATGAGGCCAGGGTGTTTGTTGGCAGATGCAGATTCAAGACAGCCTTTATGACCAGGCATGGAATAGGCTGCAGGAAGCTTCAGCTCCTGCAGCCTTAACTAAGGAGCAACCATTGCAAAAATCTGTTACAATGGTGATCCCAGCCTGCTACATCAGTCACAGTGCTGGGATCACAAATGCAACAAGGAAGTGTCTTTTTCACCCATTGGAGCAAAAACACGTGATTGGCTAAAAAAAGTTTAGCAGATTACGTCATTTCGCCAGGCGTAAAATTATCGCTGTATTCAATTTGAAAGCTTTTCTGCCTACCGTAGGCAGGAAGTCAATGCAATGTACAGTAAGACAGTATGTGAAAAATTTTTGCCTACTGTGTGAATAGCAGGCAGAAAAAATTGGTGAATTGGGGAGCAACATTGCAGGAAGCCTTCAACGTGCAGCCTTAAGACAGTCCCCTAAAGGTACTGTAAACTGCGTAACTTTAAAAAAAAAAAAAAGTCAGAACACACTAAAAATTCACTTTCATTTTGGGGGCGGAAGAAAAAAAATTAGGGGGAAAAAGTTAAACATGTAGGGGTAAATTTACTAAGATGGGAGTTCTATTTAAGAAGTTACTGTACTGTATGTTGCCCATAGCAACCAATCAGATTCTACTTCTCATTTATCTACAGTAGCACCTTCTAGAAGATACAGTAATACCTGGAATCTGATTGGTTGCTATGGGCAACATCACTTCTTAATAGAACTTCCATCTTAGCACATTTACCCCCAAATATATAAAATGTACTGAGTTTAGTAATGGTTGGATAACAATACTGAACAAAAGTAGCAAAGACTTTAAAAAAAATAAAAAATGCTACATGGGTATACTGTAGATCTGGGCATGCGCCTAAGATACAATGACGTACAGTATTGTAGGAAACACTCAAGCCAGGTGCAACCTTGGTATTGCAGGCTGCTGAAGTGTAATGGTAAATAAGCAAACCAATACATTACGCTGCCTGTACAACCCTTTTGCGGGTTAGAAACTTGAAAGGATACACTTTTTATTTTTTATTATTATTACACAGTCAAGGTTACACTTTTTTCTCATAAAGTACTGTGGCATAGAAATACCAGAATTTCTGGATAATGTATTAGTGAAGATTTAAAACAAAATAAAATTACCGTATACTGTAAAGGTCTCGAACCAGTGGGACAAGAAAACGGTAGATGCAGTAGGGCTAGGCATTAGCCCCCTAGACTACTGCAACTACTGTACTGTAGTTCCAAGAGTCATGGAATCACTACAATGTCTACCGTATTGTACTTACTATAATACAGACAACTGGGCATGCGCAGTGCTATAAGACTCAATATGCCACAGTGTAGCGCGCAACTAGCAATGCGGTATACTGTATAGCGTACCGTATGGAGCAACAAACTACAGTACTGTAGCTGGGCACATCTACAGTACAATATATTGATTTTTGTAAGGGTTGGATAACAAGACTGAACTACAGTTCTATAGTGAACATTAAAAAAATAAATTAAATTATCAAGGTCTCGAACATAAGGAGAGAAGTGTAAGCAAGACGGATCACCTAACCCCTTGCTCACAAGTCTCTCCTAGTCCTCTACAGTCCTTTATGTGACATCTACAGTACCATGCAATGTAGTACTCAGGCGTCTGTAGCGTAGAGTAAGAAATCAAACTTCTACATTGCAGACGTCTGTTCAACCCGGTTCCGGGTTCGAAACCTGGAAGGTTAAACTTTTTTTTTATTATTATTATTAGACAGTCAAGGTTACACTTTTTATTTTTAATATTATTATTACACAGTCAGTGTAATAATAATATTAACACACTTTCACTGTGTGTGAATCATGACCCGCTACTGTATAGTATGATCTTCCATACTGTACACCATGGCATAGCGCTACAAAGGTATGGCTATGGCGCAGCACCATGGCAATGCATTGCAACCCCACCACTGGGCACGCACCAGAGATCCTATTTGTACCGTAACCCATCAGAACTGGCTATAAGTCACCACAACGCAAACTGTGCAGACATTGACGCAATTTTGCAGTTTAAACGCAAAGTCACTTTGTACTACAGGGACCTCTCTCTTATACAGAGTCAACTATCAGTTACTGAACACATTAAATTACTAAAGTTTCCAAGTCTGGGACAGCATTGTCATTGACGCAAGTTTGCGCTCTGCATCACAGTCAGTATGTAATACACAGCCTTCCCTCCAAACTACTGTTAGTCCACTACTGTAGCACTTTCTGAAGTCATGAATTTACTATTGTGTATACTGTACGGTAAGTCTCGGACAGTGCAGAATGGCACAAGTGTGAAAATTCAACAGTACTGTAGCAATACAGACAACTGGGCATGCGCCATGGCATAGCGCTACTTAATGTATGGCTTGGCTCCACTGGACATGTGGCACACATTCCATTGTGATTGAAACCCGACCACTGGGCATACGCAGACATTGACGCAATTTTGCGGTTTAAATGCGCTGTCAGTTTGTTATACAGAGAAAAGTCTCTTTAACAGGGCTCATTGCCACTTGATGGTCATAATAAATCACTATAATGTCCACGTTTATGTCAGCGCCGGCATTGACGCAAGTTTGCATTCTAAGGTACAGTACTGTATGTACAATAATAAAAATCCTATTTTCGCTGTTTGACTCCCGAAGCACTGGGTAGGCATGTGCTCCATATGTACTGTATTGAATACTGAATATTTTAAGTGAAGATTTTAAAAATAAATTAAAAAAACATACTGTATTTTCAAGGTCTCAAACCCACGGAACAAGAAGAGGGGAGAAGCAGTGAGACTAGGCATTAGACCGCTAGGCCACACGCTTCACCCATTACTAGAGTTCTGTAGTTTGTAATGTCTAATGTCTAAGTCTGGGACAGTGCCGACAGTATTTACATTTGCGCAAACACAGTATGATTTCAACCGTACAGTCAGTGGGTAATATAGAGCTTAATGATTTCAAACTTGATTAGACATTCTTCTACATCTTTATTATACCGTACATTCCTGATTCCATGTGGAAAAAGCTGTAATACTGTATAGTGTACCGAATTACCGCTTCTGTCAAACAATCATCGGGCGGTGATACAGAACATACCCTATGGTACATTGGAAATCACACGCATGCGCTATGTAGTTTAGGAAAATGACACCTGGTGGGCAAATGTTGTATTACACGTAATGAAATCACATGCATGCGCTATGTAGTTTAGGAAAAGTGACACCTGGTGGGCAAAATGTTGTATTACACGTAATGACTTTTTTCATTACTAAACTTTCTTTGTGGTGCGACTCATGGTGTGGTGTGTGGCGCGCCATGCGTGGCATGAGAGATAACGCTGTGATGCCATGTTATAGCTGGGCACATCAGTAAGACCCTTATGGTGAAAAACACTGAATGAAAATCACTACATAAACCTGGTGGTGAAAAGTATTGTTTGTTCAGTAGCACTGAGAGTGCTGTGCTTATTTTCTATTTAGAGGCTTATAGGCTCAGTTTCCTGCAGTTTCTCCACAGACACAGAGAAGTATCATCCTCCTTATCATTATTTTTTATGTGTGTTTGACAGGCAGTGTCTAATTAAATATATGATGAGAACAAATCATCCAAGTTAATTATTTCAGCTTTTCCTGCTTCATTAGATTTATCAGATCCAGCTTCCAAACTCTCTTCTATAGGTCATAGCAGCAACAAGCATCATCTGGACAGCCACTTATTACAGGCATTGATGTTCTGTATCTTTTATTTTGTATCTTGTGTGACACAGTCGGGTTAGGGGGTCCCTCTCCGGGGTAGAAGGACTTGTTTCTTACACACCCCCACAGCAGCAGGGAAGCAGCACACCAGTCTGGATGCAAGTACAAGCTGGTCGGCGCCAGTCTTTATTGTACAATGTCAGAAATAACATAAAGAAAACATAAACATAAATCCTAGCCCTGTCGGGGCACTAACTTCACAGGTAGTTCCCTCACTACCAGAACCTGGCAGGGTCTAATGCCCTCAGAAGCAACAAAGGCACAGCACAGTACTCACAGATAGGTTTTTCAAGTGTCTCTGAGCAAACTCCCTGCCTACTCTCCCAGGTGAGACACTCAGCCCTAAACACACTAGGCTTATATTGGCCACTCTCAGGTGGAAACCCTAACAAGCCTGTTACCAGGCTGCGAGAACCAAAACCTGGAGTGGCCGTGGGTGGAGCCCTCCCTCTCCTCTCACCCACAACCCCCAGGTCCCAAACCGGCTTTTCAAAAAGCCGAAACTCAAGCCTGCTACACTGCAGACTTTCTCCTGGGGGTTTAAAACACATAAGACAGGAATCTGGGACAAATGTACCTGCCACAGACCACTTTACCAGTGATCCTATCACATATCCCCCCCCCTTTGTTTTGACCTGTGGGGTGGAACAACTGAAGCCCCCAAACAATGAATGCATGACAACGCGTCTGCATTGGCCAGCTGGCATCCTGGCCTGTGTTCCACTACAAATTTAAAAGTTTTTAACGCTAAGAACCATCTCGTAATTCTCGCATTACTGTCCTTATTTTCGGACATCCACTTCAAAGGGGCATGGTCAGTGATCAATTTGAACTTTCTTCCAACCAAGTAGTACCTGAGAGCCTCTAATGCCCACTTTATGGCCAACGCCTCCTTCTCCACTGTGGCATAGTTTCTCTCATGTACATTCAACTTTCTGCTAAGATAGAAAATAGGGTGTTCCTCACCCTCCTTATTCTGGGACAGGACCGCTCCTATACCTACTTCTGATGCATCGGTTTGTACTATGAATTCCCTTTCAAAATTAGGAGTCATCACGACTGGTTGGGAACACAACGCTACTTTCAACTCCTGAAAAGCTTTCTCTGCCTCAGGACTCCATTCTACCATGACTTTTTGTTTGCCTTTGGTCAGGTCAGTCAGTGGTACAGCCATAGTGGCAAAGTTGGGTATAAACCTCCTGTAGTACCCCGTAATTCCCAAGAATGCTCTCACCTGCTTCTTATTCAGAGGCCGTGGCCAGTTTTGTATGGCATCAACTTTATTGAGCTGAGGCTTTATCAGGCCTCTGCCAATGGTGTATCCCAGATATTTTAGTTCCTCCATGCCTAGACAACACTTTTTTGGGTTGGCTGTCAAACCTGCCTTATAGATGGAGTCCAAAACTGCTTGTACCCTGGGTAAGTGAGACTGCCAATCAGGACTATGAATGACCACGTCATCCAGATAAACAGCCGCATACCATCTATGGGGCCTTAGAATCCTGTCCATCATTCTTTGGAAGGTAGCAGGTGCCCCATGTAGCCCCGAAGGGCAACATCTTGTACTGAAACAAGCCCTCTGGCGCTGAAAAAGCTGTCTTTTGTTTGGCGCTCTCGGTTAAAGGTACTTGCCAATACCCTTTGGTTAGGTCAAGAGTGGTTAAATACCTTGCCGTCCCTAGTCTCTCAATCAGTTCATCCACTCTTGGCATCGGGTAGGCATCAAATTTTAAACACTGTACAACTTTCGGAAGTCATTGCAGAAACGCACACTCCCGTCGGGCTTTGGAATCAACACAATGGGACTTGACCATTCACTATGTGATTCTTCAATAACCCCTAAATCTAGCATATTTTTAATTTCTTTCGACACCGATTCTATTTGTGCTTCTGGTAACCTATAGGGCTTTAGATTAACTTTAACCCCTGGGTCAGTGATGATGTCATGTTTAATGACCAAGGTTTTCCCAGGTACGTCAGAGAACAGCACCCTATTTCTGATCAGAAACTCCTTGACCTCTTGTTGTTGAATTGCCGACAGGGTTTTTGCCACTGTCACTTCGGGAACTAAGGGCCCTGGATGTACTGGAGGGGCTCGGACGGCCGACAGTACCGTTCTATCTTTCCAGGTTTATATGGTATATCTGTTCCGGCTTTCTTTTCCCCGGCTGGCAAACTTTGTAATTGACCTGCCCCACTCTTTCTAAGATTTCAAAGGGCCCTTGCCATTTATCCAAAAGTTTATTTTCCACAGTGGGAACCAACACTAACACTCTGTCCCCAGGAGCAAAGCTGCGTAACCAGGCATTGCGGTTGTATACCCTCTGCTGTGCCTGTTGAGCCTGTTCTAGGTGCTCTCTCACTATCGGCACTACCGCAGCAATTCTCTCCTGCATTTGAGAAACATACTCAATCACCGTTTTGTAAGGACTAGACTGCCCCTCCCATGTCTCTTTGGCAATGTCTAGTAACCCCCTTGGGTGTCTCCCATACAACAAGTCGAAGGGTGAAAACCCGGTGGAGGACTGGGGAACCTCTCTTATGGCCAACAATAAATACGGTAATAAGTAATCCCAATCCCTACCATCCTTATCGACCACTTTCCTAAGCATGTGTTTTAACGTCTTGTGAAACCTCTTGACCAGCCCATCGGTTTGAGGGTGATAAACCGAATCTCTTAACTGTTCAATTTTGAACAGGCGGCATAACTCTTTCATGATTTTTGACATAAACGGTGTACCCTGGTCAGTTAGTATCTCCTTGGGTATACCCAGCCTGCTAAAGACATGAACTAGCTCTCTGGCAATGGTCTTGGTTGATGTATTGCGCAACGGGATCGCTTCCGGGTACCTGGTAGTGTAATCCATTATGACCAGAATATACTGGTGTCCCCTGGCAGACTTCATTAAGGGTCCAACCAAATCCATCGCTATTCTTTCAAACGGCACCTCTATAATAGGCAATGGAACTAGTGGACCCTTAAAATGTGGCCTGGGAGCATGATACTGACACTCAGGGCAGGATGCGCAAAAGTCAGACACCTCTTTATGAAGCCCGGGCCAGAAAAACCTCTGCATTATTCGCTCAGTGGTTTTCTCTACCCCTAGATGGCCTGCCGTTATATGACCATGGGCCAGATCCAACACTGTTCTTCTGTAGGCTTTGGGAACTATTAGTTGTTCCACAATATCTTCCCCCTTCTTAGTCACCTGATATAACAAATCCTGACACATTGCCATGTGTGGATAGGACAAAGGACTATCAGGGTCTACGGGTTTACCATCAACTACTTTTACATTCTCTCTGGCTTTTACCAAAGTAGGGTCATTAAACTGCTCCACGGCAAAGACCTCTCTTCTGACCTCTAAATCAGGCAGATGATCACCTGGCCCAACAACACTTCCCACCTCAATGGGAGGCACATCAGTTGGCGGGCCACCATCACGCTCCGCATTCTCTAGTTTGCCAATCATAGAAGAAAAAGGGAATAACTCTGACTCAGAAGAAACTCCCTCCTCTACTACATCGACAACCTTCTCAAATGGATCGGGGTTGTTCACCTCTGGAACAAAACGGCATTCCCACAACTTCCAGAAGTGAGCAAAGTCTCTCCCCAATATTGCATCGTACACCAGACCATGGACCAAACCCACAGAAACTATAGCAGAGCCACATGGTGTCTCGATGTTCACCTCAGCAGTAACATAATATCGAGTATCCCCATGTATGCAGGTCACACCAACAGTTTTCCCCTTATGCCTCAAGGGGTTCACCAGCTCAGCTTTTATAAGTGTCACCAAGCTACCAGAGTCTAACAGTGCCTCTACTCGGTTGCCATCTACAGTGAGTACACACATGTGCTTATCAGTCTCAGCCTGCCAGTCAGCTGTACAGGCTGTCTGCGCAAAGAAAGACCATCTGCGGTAGACATGAGCAGTATCACATTGCATAGGTTCAGTTGTAAGTGAACAATTAGCGGCAATATGGCCGAAGCCACCACATCGGAAACACTGAGTCATATTAATGTCTAGTCGTTTACGGGGCAAGAACCTTCCTGGCCTAGCAGGCCTGTCTCCAGGTTCTACACCCTAAGTCTTAGGTACATTCCACCGCCAAGCACCCTTCTCCCCTGGAACAGTCTTACCAGTGTCTGTGGGAGTTTGTCGGTGCGCCATCGGGGCTCGGTGGGGCATACTCATCAGCTCCTCTGCCGCCACGTACCTCTCCACCAGCTCGACCAACTGGTCCGCGGACTTAGGGTCTGCATGGCTCACCCACTTGCGCAGAGTCACAGGTAATGATCGCAGGTACCGGTCCATCACAACCCTTTCCATGATCTGTGGTCCCATCAGCATCTCGGGCTGTAGCCATTTTGAGGACAGATGGACGAGGTCATGCATCTGTGAACGTGGAGGCTTGTCCCTATGGAACTCCCAGCGGTGGGCCCGTTGGGCACGAACAAAGGTGGTGACTCCCAAGCGAGTTAGGATCTCCTGTTTTAATTTTTTATAGTCCGTGGCATCAGCCAGGCATAAGTCGAAATAGGCCTTTTGTGGCTCTCCAGACAAAAAAGGTGCCACCAGACTTGCCCACTGCTCCTTGGGCCAACTCTCCCTTTCGGCCGTTCTTTCAAACGCGGTGAGATAGGCCTCCACATCATCGCCCCAAGTCATCTTTTGGAGGAAGTGACTGGCTCGTACGGAGTGAGTGGGGGTGGGAGGATCAGTATTAACATCTCTGGGTCGGGCAACCAGGTGCTGTATCACCTCTTTTATGGCCTGGCTGTTTTCCTCAATGGAGACCTGTTGAAGTCTGTTAGTCTCCTGCTGAGCCCTGGTAGATTCCTGCTGAGCTGCTGTAGCTTGGAGCAAGGCCTTAATAATTTCCTCCATTTTGTCCTGGGGTGTAGGTTGGAAGCTGAACCTTGGCTCTCTGAGCATTGGCTGACGCCTCCTCTATGGGACTTCAAGGACACAGTGTTATTTCCACACTCACAAATTGGGTGTCTGTCCCTTTAATTTTTAAACGGAAAGTTTTCCTCTCGCTGCAACTTCAGTGTGTGTGGATGCCCGCATTCTCCACCATATTGTGACACAGTCAGGTTAGGGGGTCCCTCTCCTGGGTAGAAGGACTCCTTTCTTACACACACCCACAGCAGCAGGGAAGCAGCACACCAGTCTGGATGCAAGTACAAGCTGGTCGGCGCCAGTCTTTATTGTACAATGTCAGAAATAACATAAAGAAAACATAAACATAAATCCAAGCCCTGTTGGGGCACTAACTTCACAGGTAGTTCCCTCACTACCAGAACCTGGCAGGGCCTAATGCCCTCAGAAGCAACAAAGGCACAGCACAGTACTCACAGATAGGTTTTTCAAGTGTCTCTGAGCAAACTCCCTGCCTGCTCTCTCAGGTGAGACACTCAGCCCTAAACACACTAGGCTTATATTGGCCACTCTCAGGTGGAAACCCTAACAAGCCTGTTACCAGGCTGCGAGAACCAAAACCTGGAGTGGCCGTGGGTGGAGCCCTCCCTCTCCTCTCACCCACAACCCCCAGGTCCCAAACCGGCTTTTCAAAAAGCCGAAACTCAAGCCTGCTACACTGCAGACTTTCTCCTGGGGGTTTAAAACACATAAGACAGGAATCTGGGACAAATGTACCTGCCACAGACCACTTTACCAGTGATCCTATCACACTTGTATCTTATATCAGTATAATTGTATTTGATTTGATTGGGCCTCTTATTTGCTGGTTGGATTCAGTGCATTTGTAACCTCGCATTTGATTGCTTGTTTTTATTTTGTTTCTCACTCCTCTAAATACTTAGTACTCAACATCCAATCACTTGTATTGCCCTAAATCCTATAATTTGCTGGTTTGTTTAGAGTGTGTTTGTAAACTTACATTTAGATGCTTGTTTTTAATAATTATTTCCATGACACTAAATACTTAGTACTCCATCTTCAATCACTTATACTGGCTTGAGGTCTGTGATTTTGCTGTTTGGAGAAGTGTGTTGATAATATATTATCATACTAGTTAGTATTCCCAATTTTTGTTAAACTATTTTTGCCAGGTCACAACATCTATTTGATAGCCTAAGAAATACTCATTGATTTCTTTAGCTTGTTCCTTTGATTCCAAACCTTAATCTTTGATAAGGATTGATATCTCCTTGACTTGGTTGCACAAGCTGTGATTTGGCTTATAATTCACACGCTTTTTTAGCAGTCATAATTAAATGGCTTACTGTAAAAAGAAGATTAAAACAGCATATTAAGTCACTTAAAATGTATTGAAATGTTTGTGGGATGTATGCAGTAAAATTTCAAATTTGCCTGGGTATGAAATGTGCTGTATACAGGTTTGTGTTGATGGTTTTGCTGAACATTTGTGTTATATAAACAGAATTACACCTGACAAACCTACTAATGATTACATGTTTTATGATTTATAATAAATACAGGAAACAGGTGTCAGGTGTGAATATCCCAAATTACTGTTTTATACTAACATTAGTGGATGATAAACCCTGGGAGTTTGAAGGCACTGGTTTTATTGTTTATTTTGTAAAAACATTCATGAGACAGAAATTTGAGGGTTAAACTTTCATAGCCCATAATGCAGGTCATTATGATGTGTACTTTGTAATACAGCAAATGTTTAAGGAGAAAATTAAGATTAATATTGGCACAAGGCAACAAACTGCTGTGCATAACTGTAACTGATTTAAAGATGAGATTTATTGATTCTTTACATTTTTTGCCCATACAATTCAGCCACTTACCAAAGACCATAGCTTTTTAGGAGTCTACGGTTCACTTCCACCTTTTTATTAACACAGCAGCTAGCCAAAATTACATAGTTCTGATACCCTCAATAGAGTGCTACGGTGAAGAGTATATGATGCCTGGGGATAAAATGGAAATTACAGATTGTTATAAAAAAAAGCAATCACACATCATTTCACTTTCAGGATGCGCTTAAATGTGACTGCATGGAAAATGTAAAAATCTTAAATAGTTCTTGCAAATGTTTTAGAGATGATGTGATATCTAGGACAGAACAAGGTATTTTTTTTCATAAAAAGAGGACTTATGTAATGGTTTTGAGACATGTTGGCCCCTACCAACTAACAACTTTAGCATTGGTGTGCATGGCTTTGTATCGATTCACATTTTACAGCTGAACACATTGGATCTTGTGCAAGGTGATAACTATCAAAAGACACATAAGTGATACTCAACACCTGCATACATTGGTTGCTGTTCATATCACAAAAGGTTATAGACATAACACACATTTTACAGAGGGGAGAAAAGAAGGTTGGTGACTACTACCTGGATGGTAATATTACTATGCCACTGATGAGATCAAAGTGACTAAAATGACTACAGTCAATTGTGTCACATGTCATAGGAGAAAATAAACTCTTTAAACACTACAGTTTTTGTGTTCACATGATGTGAGAGTGGAAAACACTTATAAAGACTTATGAGTGTCTACAGGGTATTCTTAATGGTAAAAAGAACCAGCACCCTGGCTATCCTTTATGGTATACAGTCTCTTAGAATTGTCAAGTATACAGTACAGTATACTGATGCCTATAAAAAAAACTGTTTTTTTTATGCCCCAATAACATAGATAACAATCCTGCAAAAAAACAAATTACAAAATTGTTCTTAAATTCTTGTGGGGTAAGATTGGGCAACATAGTAAATTACCCAATATATGTCTAATGTCTGACTCTGAAAAACTTTTTGAATAAGTGTTTATATGCCACTATGATTTGTCTGCATATACTTTACAGATAACAATACAGTATGGAAAATATGGCAAATATTATTACTCTACAGCAAACAATACAAACATTTTTGTAGCATGTTTCACAAAGACTACACACATATTGAACTGTACAATCTTCTGGATAAATTACAAGAACGTTGTCTTTAGCAAGATACAGACTCTGTAATTTTTATCAGTAGGCCCAGTCACTGGAATTTGAAACTGGGTGATTATCTAGGCCATCTGACTAAGATGCCACAGGGTACGCATAAACAGAGTTTGCTTCTAGAGGTCCAAAGTCTTATGAGTACAGGTTGTCCAAACAAATACCAGTTAAAGTAAAATAAATCATGCTCAATGTTGGTAACATACAACATGTGAAATTTGATCGTTTGAAAGACTTGGGGGTAAATTTACAAAAGTTTGATTTTGTCGATTTATGTATTTGATTTTTATTAGATTTTGCAAATCAGAGATTTATTAAAGGCAAATTTCAATGTCAATTTGGATATAAAACCAAAAATTCTAATTCAAATATTGGCAAAACATCCATACTTTTACATATATGAATATAGGATCCCCTGATTTACTAACATTTGATTTGAAAATTGAACCCAAATCAAACACAACATCAGACACAAAATACCCAAAATAATAGACTAATAGCAGGCAGGCCATTTTAGCTTCTAAACAATGATCAGTGGATTTATTGAAGCCAATGCTTCTTAATTTGTACTTCTGCATGATTGAGAGTCTTTTGACATTGTGCTGTTACTGTGTGGTCTGGGAATTGCAAGTGTTCTGATCATAACTCGTTGGATAGGGATGTTAAAGCTGCTGAGAAAATTATTGGCCAATCTCTGCCCAAGTTGGAAGATATTTTCTCTGGGAGGAGTATAGCAAAAGCTGAAAAAAATCATCTCTGATCCTAGCCATCCATGTCATTTGCTTTTCACATTGTTGCCCTCCAAGAAACGTTATAGATGTCTTGGATGCTGAACCAGTAGGTTGTAGAACAGTTTCTTTCCTTCTGTAATCATTAGCCTGAATCTTTAATACTGCGTATTTTTAACTTTTTACCTAAGTTGTAAGTGTATTGCATTGTAATTTCACTTATGCATTTCTTAATGTTATAGTGACACAATAAAATTAATTATTCTAATTATTCTATTCTATTCCCTCAACCTTCATTATGATGCCTATAAAAGTAAAGATGATTGACGCTATGCCAATGTTTTTGCAATAGAGCAACTATTGGTAAATTGTGCATGCATATTATTTGCACTGTGCCTATGCCAAAGTCTATTAGCAATGTAGCTCCTAGCACTTACCTTTACGCAGAGTGATTGACAGTTAGCCACCAATTCTGGGCGTTGATGGATGAGTGGTGGCAATAACGCAAATGTGTTGTGGCTGTTTTTGGGATGTGTTGATGGGTATGCCTGTGAATCTGTACTCATCCAGTGTACCTCCAGAGTATATGTTAAGGCTGCCATGCCGCATGGTCAGGGCCGGCTCTAGGGGTGTTCAACCTGGGCGGTCAAACAGGGGTGCCACCCATAGATGGCGCACCCCTCCCCAACATCCTGATTTCAGCGGAACAGTACTGTCCACCCGTGGGCCAAAGTGGTCAAATTAGGAGGTTGGGGACCCCCACCGCTGCAGCTGTGCAGCAGTGCCTGACCATGGAGTCTGAATGGATGCTGTGCACATGTGCGTGGCATCAATTCAGTGATGGGAGAGGGCTGGGGGAAGTCCAGAGAGTTAGGCTCCCCCCAGCCTACCGTTATTTGGAGGCGTGCCAAGCACGCACACCTCCAAATAATGTCATGTAGGGGGTGTGCCCTATGGTAATTAGGTCATGCCCTCATTTTTGGTCACGTGCATCAAAGCCGCCTTGCACATGATCATTGATTTAATTGAGCTGATGATTATTGAAGGATGTGCATGTGCACTGGGAATGTATACACAGTTGATTTGACTTTACAATTGCTTCACTGTGCATATCTGTACTTTCAGGGCTGCCAGGTTTTTTATATAATTTCACAAATCCACTATGTGCACAATCACAGCTGCAGTTGCCATAGCGTCCATCATTGAATCAGGCCAGATATTAATAATATTGTAACTATCTACTATATCAATGTGACCAATCCAAATAACATGATTTTAGATGTTTTTATCAATTTTAAAAGAAATCAAGAAACACTTGAGGATTTGTGTACATCTCTAATAAAAAGGGACCCAAACTTGTAGTTCACGGTGGCTGTGGGAATTATGGGCCTCATCCAGAGATGGATGCAATACACATTGCTCCTGTGTCTTTAAGTTCCCTGCCCCCAAACAGTCACAGGCTGCTGCTTAGGGGGCACTGTGTGTGATGATGGAGAACCCACTCTGCACATGCACAGAATCGGACAAGAGTTATGGAGGATTGCTGCCAGTTAACTAGTTGTGGCCAAGTGTAGAATATGCGATGCAGCCTGTGAGCTGTAGGAGCAGCCTTGAGGGCTAGTTGTAGCCTTTATAGTCGTGGCCAAAGGACTGGTGATGTGAAGAAGCCTTGGGTCTGTTGGAACAGGCCTGCAGGCTGATTGTGGCCTTTATAGTCATGGCCAAGGGACTGGAGATGTGGAGCAGCCTTGGGGCTGTTGGAGCAGGGTTGGAGGCTGCTACCAGTGCAAGTGGGATGACACTGGCGATGGTGTGCTTAATAGCGCACCTGGAATGCAGAGCTGCTACCAGTGTCGCCAGGATGACACTGGCAATGGTGTGCTAAGTTGCACACCTGGAACACAGTGCTGCTACCAGTGCCACTGGGATGACACTGGAGACGGTATGCTTGGTTGTGCACCAGGAATGCAGAGTGGCTACCAGTGCCGCCGGGATGACACTGGCAATGGGGACAGAGTCCTATCACAGCAAGTCTCCCTTAATGACAGATTACTGTGCACCTGGGCTGTGTCCAGACAGGAGAGTCAATTAGTGCACCTGACACTGCACACAGAAGGCAGTAATTAGTGCAGTGTCTCAGTAGTAACAAAGGCTGGAACTCCAAGCAATATGATCTGCTTAACTGCAGATCCTAACAGTACCACCCTCTTGACAAGGGGTTAAGGTACCCCTAGACCAAGGTTTGTCTGGAAAGTCCACAAAAAATGTTCTCCTCAGGATAGGAGCATGCAAAGAGTCTTCCGGAATCCTTGAGCACTCCTCTGGACCACACCCCTTTCAGTGTACCAGAAATTGAAGACAGCTTCTGGAAATTCTAGAGTCAAGGATTTTTTCTACCACAAACTCTCATTGTCCCTGAACAAGAACTGGTGGTGGCCTGATTGAGTGTCTGAGAGAGTATCTGGTGAAGAAGAACACTGGCTATAGGAGAGAACAGTGGAAGGTACTATTGATCTTGAGAGATTGGGGTAGCTTCAAACGGAATGCCACAGGATTAACTTGTGGAATGATTCTGAATGGCCCGAAGAACTTGGGACCCAATTTTAGTGACCTTTGGCGCAGATTGATATTCCTGGTGGACAGCCAGAACAAATCCCCCACCTTCAGCTTACAAGGCCTACAATGTCTATCTGCCCAGACCTTTGAATGACCAGATGCCTGCTGGAGGGACTGATGCACTTTCCTCTAGATGGATCGAAATCTGGAAACAGATGAAGATGAAGGACTTGATTTCGATGAAGACTCAAAGGAATTGCTTCTGGGATGAATTCTAAGATTGCAAAAGAACGGGGACACAGAAGATGTGGAATGGCAAGAATTGTTGTAGGTGAATTCCGCAAATAGCAAGAGGGACACCCAATTGTTTGGGCATTTAGCAATAAGACAGTGGAGATACTGCTCCAGCAACTGATTGGCCTACTCTGTCTGCCCATTAGACTGTGGATGATATCCTGATGAGAGACAGACCTTGATACCCTGATCAGCACAGAAGCACCTCCAGAACCCAGCAACAAACTGGGTACCACTGTCATAAACGATATCCAAAAGTAGTCCATGTGTTCTGAAGACATGTTGCACAAAAAGACTTGACAATTCTTTGGCTGAGGGCAATTTGCCAAGAGAGACAAAATGCATCATTTTAGAAAATCTGTCGACAACGGTCCAGATAACTGTACAGTGAGCAGAAGATGGAAGATCCACCACAAAATCCATCGTGATGTGTGTCCACGGTTTAAGGGGCATGTCCAATGGACACAAAAGAGTCTTATTCCTGGCACAGACATCACAAGCCACCACAAACTCACGGATATCTCAAGACATTGACTGCCATCAAACGGAACGAGAAATAAGTTATAGAGTCTTGGCAAACACCTGGATGACCCCCAGCCTTGGACAAATGGAAATCCTTAAGGACTGCCTTGCGGGACCTTACTGGAATGAACATTAAACCTCTACGCATTTCGGGAGGGGCTTCAGCCTGATGCTGTCTGAGAGAGTCTGCCAAGGTCCTTGTTATGGCCAAATGGATCCAAGAAGAAGGGATGATGGTCTCCTCTTTATCTGAAGAACGCCGGTCATTGTGGAAGCTTTGGGACAGAGCATCTGCCTTTATGTTCTTAGACCCAGGCCGAAAAGAGATGTTGAAATTAAACCGCAAGAAAAACAAGGCCCATCGTACCTGCCTGGCATTCAATCTTTTGGTGGACTCAATGTATGCCAGATTTTTATGATCCATCAGGATGGACACTACATGGTTAGCCCCCTCTAACCAGTGTCGCCAATCTTCAAATGCCCACTTAATAGCCAAGAGCTCATGATTGCCCACATCATAATTTCTCTCAGCTGCTTGAAATTAGCCTAGAGAAGAAGGCACAAGGATGTAGTTTGATGTCTTTCAAATTACTCTGAGAAAGAATGGCCTCAACTCCAACTTCCGAGGCGTCAACCTCTACCACAAAAGGGAGGTCAAGATCAGGATGACGAAGGACGGGTGCGCCCACAAAGGCTGACTTGAGTTGTTTGAAAGCCAACATGGCTTTGGGAGGCCAATTACAGACATCTGCCCTCTTCTTGGTAAGTTCCACAATCATAGATATGAGAGTCGAGAATGATTTGATGAAGCGGCGGTAATAATTTGAGAATCCTAGGAACCGCTGAATGGCCTTGAGAGACATGGGTTGTTCCCAGTCTAAAAACGCCTTCACCTTGCTTGAGTCCATGGAGAACCCTGATGAGGAAATTATATAACCCAAGAAGGAGATCTGCTCCACCTCAATTCTCATTTCTCCAATTTGGCATAAAGACTATTCTCCAGGAGTCTACTTAACACCTGCCTGACATGTTGTCAGTGTTTCTCCAGGGACTTAGGAAAAAATTAGAATGTCATCTAGGTATACCACAGTGAAAACCCCCAGGAAATCCCTCAGGACCTCATTAATAAAATCTTGGAAGACAGCAGGGGCATTGGACAGACCAAATGGCATCACCAAGTACTCGAAATGCCCTGAGTGGGTGTTGAAAGCTGTCTTCCACTCGTCTCCTTTGCAAATGCAGATGAGGTTGTAGGCTCCACGTAAATAAATCTTGGAGAAAATTGAGGCCTCCCATATTTGATCAAACAGAACCGAGATCAGAGGCAAAGGGTATGCATTCTTCACTGTAATTTTGTTCAGGCCACGGAAGTCAATGCAGGGCCGGAGGGACCCATCCTTTTTCTGAATGAAGAAGAACCCTGCACCCACTGGGGATTCAGATGGTCGAATGAACCCCTTTTTCAAGAGCATCTTGAATGTACTCCTGCATTGTCCTATCCTCAGGGATTGATAGTGCATACAGCCTACTCTTAGGAAGTCTGACATTCGGTAGCAGATCAATGGCACAGTCGAATGGGCAATGAGGTGGCAAGACGTCAGCTTTCTTATTAGAAAAAACTTCTGCGAGATTGTGGTATGGAGCAGGAATCTTAGGATCCATTGAGATGACGGTGGCCAGACGAACCAGATGGGACAGGCAATGGACAAAACAAGAAGGACCCCACTGGAGAATATCCCCCGTCTGCCACTGAATTACTGGGTTGCACTTCTTCAGCCATGGTAAACCTAACACAATGGGAGCCATGGGACACTGGAGGAGAAGAAATGAAAGCTCTTCTTGATGCAAGGCACCTACTGTCAACTGAATAGGTGGCATCCGGGAAGTAACAGGGACTGAAGACAGACTCTTCCCATCCAGACCAACTACAGCAACTGGGGTATCTAGAGGTTCGGGAAGTAGACCAAGTTTTTCAAAAAATGACTGGTCCATAAAGTTCTCTGCAGCTCCACTATCAATAAATGCAGAGACAGGAATCTGGCCATGAGAGGTTTGCAGTAAAGCAGGGAGAAGAACTGAATTTTTTGGAGAGATGGATGCAAGGCCTAGATGTATCTCTCCACAAACATCTAGACCTTGTCTTTTCCCGACTTTACAGGACAGTGTTGGGCCAAATGTCCCTTGCCTCCACAATACATACATAGACCCAGCAATCACCTTCTCCGTCTCTCTTCTGCTGGATGACGGTAGGCTCCCAGTTGCATTGGCTCCTCCTGTTCGATGGCCAAAGAGAGGAATGAGGAGTTTGTGATGGCAGGTTCCTCTCCAGCCTGTGCTCCCAGAGACATCTGTCTATGCAGATAGACAGACTCATGAGATCATCCAGGGTGCTTGTGGTGGGATGCTGGACAAGGACGTCTATGATCTGGTCAGACAGCACCCACCAAAACTGACTATGAAGCACAGGATCATTCCATCCAGAGTCCACGGCCCACTTCCAGAACTCTGTACAGTAATCCTCTGCTGCCTGGTTTTCCTGTTTCAGAGAGCGGAGGCAGGCCTCTGCAATAGCTGTTTTGTCGGGATCGTCATAAAGCAGTCCCAAGGCAGCAAAGAAGGCATCCACCACCTGGAGTGCAGAAGAAGTGAGAGGAAGCCCAAATGCCCAGGTTTGTGGGTCCCCCTGCAGAAGGGAAATAATAATCCCATCTCGCTGGACTTCGTAATTGGGGGAGTGAGGCCTGAGTCTAAAGTACAGCTTGCAAGCTTCCTTGAAATTGCCAAAGTTTTTATGGCTTCCAGAAAAGAGATCGGGCAAGTGAAGTTTGGCTTCACGAACTGTGGCAAGAAGGGGAGCAGACGTGGCTCCTCAATTTTGAGGGAGAGTTCCTTGACCTTTTGCATCAACACCTGAATCTGGGCGGCCAGGATTAGCGCCAGATTCTGACTGGGCTCCATGATTAACCTACTTTCTTTTTGGCCAGTGATAATGTTATGGATAGGATGGTTAATCGGACAAGGGTTGCGGAGGATTGCTGCCAGTTAAATAGTTGTGGCCAAGTGTAGAATATGCGATGCAGCCTGTGAGCTGTAGGAGAAGCCTTGAGGGCTGATTGTGGACTTTATAGTCATGGCCAAGGGACTGGAAATATGGAGCAGCCTTGGGGCTGTTGGAGCAGGGTTGGAGGCTGCTACCAGTGCCGCCGGATGACACTGGCGATGGTGTGCTTAATAGCACACCTGGAATGCAGAGCTGCTACCAGTGCCGCCAGGATGACACTGGCGATGGTGTGCTAGGTTGCACAACTGGAACGCAGAGTGGCTACCAATGCCACGGGATGACACTGGCAATGGGGTATTAGGTTGTGCAACTGGAACACAGAGTAGCTACCAGTGCTACCGGAATGACACTGACGAAGGTGTGCTAGATTGCGCACCTGGAACACTAAACTGCGACCAAAGCCAACGGGATGACACTGGCGATGGGGTACTAGGTTGTGCAACTGGAACACAGAGTAGCTACCAGTGTTACCGGGGTGTCACTGGCGAAGGTGTGCTAGATTGCGCACCTGGAACGCTAAACTGCGACTGATACCGGGAGGGTGGGGATGGTGCATTACTCAGGATGGAGGCATTACTACTGAGGGCATTAATCAGGGGGCATTACTATTGGGGGCATTAATATTTAGGGGCACAACTACAGAGGTATTACTACTGGGGGATTTATACAGGAGGAATTACTATTGGGCACATGCAGGGGGCATTACTACGGGGGGCATTACTATTTGGGGCACAACTACAGTGGTATTACTACTGGGGGCATTTATACAGAGAACATTACTACAGAGGACAGAGCATTGTATAGGGGGCACTGCATAAGGGGCACTACTACTGGGTGCACTGCATACGGAGCACTACCACTGTGGGCACTGACACTACTGGGGGTTCTGCATAAGGTCCCCATTGCGCATACCCCCAGTTTGTCAAATTTAATTGGGGCTCCCACATGTTTGTTGCCCAGGGGCCCCCACAGACCTTAATCCGGCACTGGCTGTGGGTGGCAAGCCACAGCAATACGAGCGGCCAGGAGGGCGCTCCATAAAAAAAAAGGCGCCCTGATTCAGCACTCTGTCAGAGCGTCCAGCTCTGAATCAGGGCCAAAGTCCTATCAAAGCAAGTCTCCCTTAATGACAGACTACTGTGCACCTGGGCTGTGTCCAGACAGGAGAGTCAATTAGTGCACCTGACACTGCACACAGAAGGCAGTAATTAGTGCAGTGTCTCAGTAGTAACAAATGCTGGAACTCCAAGCAATATGATCTGCTTAACTGCAGATCCTAACAATATGTGGATAACGATAATATATATTTAAAATCATCATTGAACTTCACAAAAAATACTGTATGAGCAAGAAAAAGTTGCATTGCCATTGCTGATTCATATCTAACACACTGATCATGTTTCTTTTATAGATTTTTCTTGCTGCCTTATGCAGTGTATATGCATCGTACTGTACTAGCCATTTTCTAATGTCAGCTTTTTTGCATTTCCCTTTATATGCCTTAATATATGTGTAAATTCTGCAAAAACTACCCAATTGTAATGTTGTGTAATATGATTTTTTCATCTGCTTTTAATCAATTAACCACAATTACATAATTTTTTCATATGCTTTTTTTGGGTAGCCATTTAATTATGACTGATGAAAAATCATAGTGTGTCAAAGCATGAAAAGCCTAATCACAGCTTGAGACCATATCATGGAGATACCAAACCTTATCAAAGTTTAAGGTTTGATATCAAAGAAAATCAAACTGAAGAGCTAAGGCTAACAAGGGGAGATTTGCCGATAGTTTGACTGAAAGTGGCACATCAAACTACTGTACTTCTAGTTTCTACTAGGCTTTTACTTATAGGCTATTAGTTTTTGATCAATAAAAACATTCTATAGAGTTGAATAGTTTATTAAGCTTCCACTGTTGTGTCTCTATGTTTCTTAGTTGTGCTATATTATTTTAAACTGCCATACATTTGTTCCCCTGCTCTGTCGCTTAGTTTAGCCATTCAGCTCTATGTAGCCTTTGGTCAGTATTGGTGCAAACAATATTGTGAGATGTGAGGTGGTCAAAATTTATTGGAAATTACTGTTATTGATGTTAGTAATACTTTAGGACTAAAACCGGTCCAAATAACATGATTTTAGCGTTAATCCATTCAAAAGAAATCCAGATCAAAAAACAAAACCTAAATACTTGGGGTTTATTTTGATAAAACCAAAACATGATGAGCTAGAACCAAAACAAAAACACAGGGGTCTGTGCACATCTCTACTGAACAGTTATTTGGGGCAATAATCAGCAGCGATGGTGTAGATGAGCTGCGACTACTTCCTGAATGATGGCAGAAACATGACAATGACCAAAGCAGTCAGTTGATAATACAGAGAAGCCCCTGATGCATTTCACCTACGTTCAAGGAAACTTTCTCAAAGAGATGGGCTTCAGTGGCGTAACTAGGCCATTTGGAGCCCAGGGCAAATTTGAAAAGGGAGCCCACCCCCCCATGTGCGCGCAGCAAAAATGGGCGTGGTCAATTAAAAATGGGGTGTGTCAACATGACACACCCCTTTATTTTCAAATTGAACATTCCTATCCATATGCACCTTAACCCCAGTAGTACCCCTTATACAGTACCCCAAGTATGCAGTTGTGGTCCCTCTCATGCATGCCCATAGTAGTGCCCCTTATACAGTATACCCAGTAGTGGTCCCTCTTGTACAGCCCCCAATTAGTTACCCTTACTCAGTACCCCCAGTAGTGGCCACCCGAAATGCAGTGCCCCACGTAGTGTTCCCCCTTATGCAGTGCCCCCAGTAGCAGTCCCCACAATGCAGTGCGCCCAGTAGCGGTATCCCCTTATGCAGTGCCCTTTTATATAGTGCCCCCAGCAGTAGTCCCCCCCATGCAGTTTTCCCAGTAGTGGTCCCCTTATGCAGGCACCCTGTAGTGATCCCCCCTATCTAGTGCCCCCTGTAGTGGTCCCCGCAGTGCCCCTAGCAGTAAGCCCCTTATATAGTGCCCCCAGCAGTAGTGTCCCCCCTCCCATGCAGTGTCCCCAGTAGTGGTCCCCATGATGCAGGCTCCCAGTAGTGACCCCCCCTATCCAGTGGTCCCTGTAGTGGCCCTTCCTATTATTGCCCCCAGTAGTGGTCCCCCGAGTGCATTGCCTCTAGTAATACTAGGCCCCTTTTAGAATGCCCCCAGTGGTAGTACCCCCAAGTAGAAGTCCCCAGTAGAGTAGCCCCCCCCAGTAGAGGTCCTCCCAATGGCACCCCCAGTAGATGTCCCCCCCAATAGTAGCCAACCCCTCCCCCGTTGTGCAGATAGGTTTAAAAATAAATAAATAAATATATATAAAAATATACTTACCTGATTCCACGCTGCTCCTGCTCCTGTCTGCAATGCCGCTCCCGCCCTCCAGTCTGCCCCTGGCTGGCACGCTCAGCATTATGGGACTGACGTCATGACATCATGACGTCAGTCCCATTACCCACTGCAGGAGCCGGACGGAAGTCCGGCTCTTCCAGTGGGTGCTGCAGCAGTCAATGAGAGTCTATCTGACTCTCATTGGCTGCTGTTTAACACACGCATCACCGCCAGCGCTAGCGGCGATGCGTGTGTTATGCACAGCCTAGGCCCGCCTCCTAGCGCTATTGAGCAAGTGCTCAGGGGGAGGGAACGGGCTCAGGCGTGCAGCACAGGACCGGCGCTGGAAGCCTAGCGCCGGTCCTGTGCAAATGTGTAGCGCTGACCGCACTCATTGCGGTCGGCGCTACACTGGCTATCTAGGGCGGGCCGGTACCGTGGCCGGCAGCGCCCCCGCCAGTCCAACGGCGCCCAGGGCACAAACCCCGCTCGTCCTGCCCTAGTTATGCCACTGATGGGCTTCTTTCATATTCACAGTTTAAAAATGTTGTGTTAAGAGACCAAATAATTTAGATATCCAATTAGTCAATCAACAAATAATACATATTTATGCTTGCTTGCCAATTTAATTAAAAATAAAATGTATGCAACATGGTAGATATACAATAACACATTTAAGGCTAGTGTATTGCTTGCAGTATTGATAATTACCCATTATTTCATTAGTGATACATTCAGGATTATCTGCATAATAGCTACAGTACTTTGCATAAAATCACCTGATGGTCATAATAATTTGGGCATTCAGTTTATATCAAGCTTCAACAATTTATTAAATCCTACAGACACTTTGGACCTGATTCAGAAGTGCACACTAATGCAGCCACAGCTGTGACTTTTTGTGGAGCAGCAGCTGTGGTATACAATTGCTAGTTTTATCCTTCCCTCTGTGTACTAGTGTGTGCCAGAATGTGCAAATCCTGTGTTGCCCACTTTAGTTGCTTGTGCAAGGTGTAATGCCGCCAGTTGTTCTGAACAATAAGTGTCTCCATCTGACTCCAGCTAAACATGGCCTCTGGATCTGATTCAGACCCGCTGGCAAATTGCGGCCGCTTGATGAAAAAAGGGGCCGGATATTTAAATTAAGTGCTTGCACTGTGTCTCATAAGGACACAGGGGCTGGCTGGCAACTTTTAGCCTGGGGGGCAAATGCATGCAGGCGGCCCTGGCAGAGGAGTAGCGTGTAGCCAGTGTGCCTGAAGAATGTGCGTGTTATGGCGCCCCCCCTCAAGTGTTCCAGGGAGGAGGTGGGTCATTATGGGATTAATGTAAAGTAAAAATAAAGATTAGGGACAGCCCCGTCATGGTGCCCATATGCAGTGCCCCCCTGTGCCCCAGGAGAGGACCCCCTTATGCAGGCCTCCAATGGTGCCCCCAGTAGTGATCCCCCTATGCAGTGCCCCTTGTGCCCCCAGTAATGGTCCCCCCTGTGCAGTGCTCCTTGTGCCCCCAGTAGTAAGCCCCTTATATAGTGCACCCAGTAGTGGAACCACCTATGCAGTGCTCCTTATATAGTGCCCCCAGTAGCAGTCCACACCCCATGCAGTGCCCCCAATAGTGGTAACCCTTATGCAGTGCCCCTTAAATAGTGGCCCCAGTTGTAGTCTCCCCCTATGCAGTACCCCAAATATTGCCCTTTTTATAGAGCCCCCAGAAGTGGTCTCTCGATGCAGTGCCCCCAGTGGTAGTCCCCTCCCCCCTATGTAGTGCGCCTAGTAGTAGTCCCCTCCCCCTATGCAATGCCCTTAGTAGTTGTCCCCTCCCCTTGTAGTGCCCATAGTAGTAGTAGTCCCCCCCTTGTAGTAGTAGTGCCCCCAACAGTAGTCCCCCCCAGTTGTAGTCCAACCCCTTGAAGTGCCCCCAGTTTTAATCACCAGTTGTGGTCCCCCCTTGTTGTAGTAGTCCCCCCACTTGTAGTGCCCCCAGTAGTAGTCCCCCCCAGTTGTAGTCCCCCCTTGAAGTGCCACCAGTTATAATCCCCAGTAGTGGTTTCCCCCTTTGTAGTGCCCCCAGTAGTGGTTCCCCCTTTGTAGTGCCACAGTAGTCCCCCCCTTGTAGTGCCCCCAGTATTAGTAGTCCCCCCTTGTATTGCCCCAATTAGCAGTAGTCCCCCCCTTGCAGTGCCTCCAGTAGTGGTTGCCCCTTTGTGGTGCCCCCAGTAGTGGTCTCCCCCTTGTAGTGCCAGCCTTCCTCCAGTAGACACACATAGTAAAAAAAAAAAAAGTTACCTCCCACCGTCGCCATCCGCTCCTCCATCTGTCCTTCCCGGGCCGCTCTGCATTATGGGAGAGATGTCATATGACGTTATGACGCCTCTCCCATTGCCCACTGCGGGAGCTGGAAGATGGAGCGGCTCCTGCATTGACATAAAATGACACTGCAGATTAATCCTACCAGATTAATCCGAGACACAAATGGTTCATTAAAATGTATATAAAATGCATCATAATCCGTGCATATAAAGTGCAAAAGTTGGACTCCTACCAGATGGAAATGAGACAAAATGCCTCACAACTGCGTATTGAAGACCTTGATACCTTGATAAAGACCACGAGGTGGTTGAAACATGTTGGCAGAGGAGGCAGAGTGACTACCTACCAAGGACCTGCTGTAACTTCAGGCGGTTTATGCCCGGGCAGAATCATCTTCAATACGCTGTTATGAGGCATTTTGTCTCGGATCCATCTGGTAAGAGTCCAACTTTTGCACTTTCTATGCACAGATTATGAAGCACTTTATATGAATTTAAATTTTTTGTTGTTGTCATATAAACGTTTGTCATTTTATGTCATTAATTAAAGGGTTTTACACTATTATATTCCTTCTTTATCTTTTTACATGGTGGAAGTAATACTCCACAGGAAAAGGGAGGCATAATATAAGTGACAAACTGCCAAACCCCCCATTTTTTCTATTTTTTTTCAAATTTTTGGGACTTTTGAAATAGAATTGACTCTCCTTGGGAATATAAAGATAAAGGCCCTGATTCAGAGCCGGACGCTCTGACCAGAGCGCTCGCTCTGAATCAGGGCCCTCCTCCATTAAAATGGAGCTTCCTCCTGGACGCTCGTATAGCTGTGGGTCACCACCCACAGCATATATGAGCGTGCAAAAAGATGGTCGCGATGGTCTTGACCATCGCGACCATCGGACTTGCGAGGGAAACCCTGCGGTTGGGTTTCCCAGCCACAAGCCCCGGAGTGATTTTAGCTCTATATCCCATGGGAACGCCTCCATCTGGCAGGCACGCCCCCAGCATGCCCACCAAAGGGGGCATGCTGTCAATCAACATCGACAGCACGCCCCCTTTGGTGCGAGACCCCGAGCGATGGAAAGCCCATCGCCCGCAGGGTCTCGTGCATGTGCACGACACGACGGAGCTCACTCCGTCATGCGCATGCGCAATGGGGAACATCGACCCACTTGCAAGCGTACTGCCGCTCGCGAGTGGGTCTGAATGACCCCCAAAGTTTCCAAGCAAACAATCAGGGGAATCGTCTATCAGGAAAAAAAAAGGACCATCCTAGATGTGACTTGAGCATCTATATTAATACACTCACTTTTTTTCTATTACTAAATTGAGTGGATATATTATTAGATTTTTTATTGCAGCTTGAAATGATAGAGGGTATGATTCAGAGGTGCATATAAACTACACTCAGTGCATATGTTTACGTAATTGAGCAAATATTTGCTACTGTGCATGTGCGAAATATTTTGAAAACCCCTACAGTACATTAACCTGAGTGCATGCGCAAATGTTCTGTTGCATATGATAGTTATGGTAACAGAACTGGTGAGGTAAAACCATGGGCATTCCTGGGTGGTGACTTGAAGGGAACACAAAAACAGTTATATTGGAGTGTTATGGCAGTGTAATGGGCAGTCAGTGAAAGCAGCTGTATTCTCATTCGAAGAGCCAAGACCACAGAGGGTCTAATTCAGACCCAGATACTAAGTTGCGCTCGCTCGCTCTGAGCGATGGTCGCCTATCTGCACATGCGTATAAGTCGCAGTGCGTGTGCTCAAACTAGTACGAGTGATCAGATTTTGCTCGCTTGACCTGAAAAGACTGCCCGGTGGAATGAGTGACAGATAGCGCCATTTGTGGGTGGTAACAGGGGAAGGTCCTTGTAAATGGGGGAGTGGTGCAGCGAATGCAGGCGTGTCTGATCGTCAGATCGGAGTTTAATGGGTGTGCATAATTAGCAAAGTAACGTCATTGAACACTTCACTTGGTTGTTTTTTACCCTGAACTGCTTGCAGTGCTTGCGTGAGGGTAATGTCTACCTCAAGCGCCGCGAGCAGCTCCGATGGCTCTCGATGTTACCATTAATCCTTCAAATACCGGAGATGACGTATGTTGCGAGTGGCAAGGGGGTGTCTTTATACACTAGTGAGCGCTTATTGCCGGGGCTCGCTTCGACTTAGAGGGTGTCCTTACAGTGGCTACATTATTTTCAGAGTTAATAGGTGAAAAACTATAGAGTGTTTTCAGTGCTGGTAGCTCAATTTGCACAGATTGGACTCGATTTTTTTTTTTTATATCCACTCAATTTAGTCTTTTTTATAAATGATGCAGTGGTTGGGATACATTCAGCATCCCGGCAGTTGGGATGCCGATGCTTACATTACCAGCACCAGAATCTCAATGCCAGTCAGAATCCTTTAGCCGGCATCACAACTTGTATACTGAAGATAATTAGCGTGGTTGGGCGTATGGTAAGGGTTAGGTTTAGGGGTTAGTGTTATGCACTAGTGGGAGGGTTAGGGGTAGGCACTAAGGGGGGCAGGTTAGGTTTAGGGTGCAGTGAGGGGAGGTTACATTTAGGCACTAAGGGGGAAGTTAGGGTCAGGCACCAGGGAGGGAGGGTTAAGGTAGGCAGAGGGGGAGAGTTACCAACAAGTATCGGTATGCTAACCCTGTCGGGATAGCGGTGTTGAGATTCTGACCACCGGGATCCTAAGTGCAGGTATCCCGTACCCAACCAGTATTGGTTGTATTGTTACCATTACATTAGTCCCTCTTTTGTATTCAGATGTACAATATCATTATAAATGTCAAAGTTATATCATTCAGTTTCTCAATACTAAAATACAATATGCTAAAATAATCTTAATATTTTGATGACAAATTGGCATTCTATTTATCCCCTTCGCTGCTGGTGGTTTTCTCACCTTTGTACTGAGGTCATTTTTTTCACATTTGTGCTTCTCACATTCCAACATTAATCATTTTTTCATGTGGAACCCACAAAAAAATAATTTTATGGCAAAAATTTTTTTTTATTGAAATTTCAAGAAAGGTAACCAAAAGCAAACATGATTTTTTTCTATCTTATAAATACCTCAAAGGGATACTATATGGTTCTTATTTTGCCAGTATTAAATTTTTTCAAAATTGTAACAAACAGGATTATGGGGGTAATTCAGAGTCGGTCGCAAGTGCTGAGTGCTCACAACCGACTAGATGTTACCCCACTGGGCATGTGCACGATGGAGCTGGCTGCATCGTGCCCATGCGCGAGACCCGGCTAGCGATGGGGTGAGCTGTCGATGGTGAGTAACAGCTCACCAAGTTTGGGAGGCAGGCAGGGGGCATGCCTGCCCAAATGGAGGTGTTCCCACTGGAAAACTTGCCATTTGGGGGCGACCCCACTGACATCATTGGTGATGTCAGTGGGAAGCTTCCTGCTCGATCAGAGCAGGAAGCTCCCTGGGGCTTACAAGTTCCCAGACCCAACCTTAGGGTCTGGTCATAAGCCCCGATGGTCGCGATGGTCTTGACCATCGCGACCACCACCCATGTCAGTCGCTAGAGCTGTGGGTGTTAACCCACAGCTTAGCGATTGACAAGGAGGTGGTCGTTCAGGATGCAAGCGGCTGCCCTGATTCAGTGCAACTGCTTGCAACTAATGACCGCCTCGGAATGAGGTCCTATATGTGAAGGTTTTGACAGAAAAATCTGCACTTGAAATGAAAAAGCATTTATTTAATTTTTTTCTATCTCGATTTAAATGCTTACTATATGCAGGAAAAATATGGTAGCCCTACAAGGTTTACGATTTTCTAAACTAAACAACCTACTGCATTAAATGAATGAGAACTTTTTGTGTGATAAGAGAGATATGGGCTTTAGAAACCCCTATATGTGGAAAATATTATGTTTTGTGTAATTTTTCATTAATTTTCTGGTGATCCACTAGCCTGGTCTAGTATTGGAAAAGAGGGGGGAATATTGTGGGGTCCCCCTATTTTTCAATGACAGGTAACTTTTCTGAATGAGCTGGGTGGGTAACTATATAGCAGGACATTCAGCGTTGGATCCCCATGCCAAAACATTAATCAGCCTTAAAATGGTCAGCCCAGGGATGGAATCCCCTTTGAAAGTTTGGACCCTCAATAATTGGGGTCACTCACAAGGGACATCCAGCCCTGGCCTGGGGCTATTTCCTGAAACCCTGTCAATTGTTGCAGGGTTAATGGTAATGAAAGAGTTAATATTGTTTTTCACAGGTGGCATACAAGTCCTATCAAGCTTGCCCTGGCGTAATGCCAGTGTGCCCAGTCATTAAGGGCCTACTGAGGCTTTTAGTAAGCTTGTAAAAAAAATCTTAAAATAAACACAAGACAAACACACCGAATATTGTACGCTTATTTTTTAAAAAAAATTCCACACAACAGATAAGCACAGATATAAAGAAAGAACAAAGAAACATACATGCAAATCCAGGGGACAGAGATGTACACATGAAAAGGTGGGGGATAGATAAACAAGCAATAATGTGGTTACAGGGCCACCTCCAGGGTTTGGAGCACCCTGTGCCAGCTCATTATAGTGCGACCTCACATTGCGTATGACCAAAAATGGGGGAGTAGCCTAATTGCTTTAGATCATGCCTCTGTTATGTTATTTGGAGTCATGACCACATGGCATGCCTGCAAATAATGTCAAGCTGGGGGGAGCCTCACTAGATGGCTTCCCCCACCCCTCTCCGGTAACTGAATGGATGCCATGTGCATGTGTGTAGCATCCATTCAGACTCCGGGATCTGGCACTGCCACACATCTGCTGCGGTGGGGCTCCCCAACCTCCCGATTTCACCAACCGTGGGCCACTTTGGCCCACTGGTGGAAAAATAGGACAATACTATCCCATGGGAACGCCTACCATCTGGGTCCGGCCCCACTGACATCACTAGTGATGTCAGTGGGAGTGATTTTGGCTCTGATAGAGCCAAAATCACTCCAGGGCTTGCAGCAGCGAGACCCTACCACAGGGTCTCCATCGCAAGCCCGATGGTCACAATGGTCTTGACCATCGCGACCATCATCATGGATGTGCGCATAAGCTGTGGGTGGTAACCCACAGCTATGCGAGCATCCATAAGGCCGCTCCAAGTTGAGGTAGGAGGGCCCTGATTCAGAGCGAGCGCTCTGTTCAGAGCGTCCGGGTCTGAATCAGGCCCAGAGAGACTAACACAAGGAGGAAAGGGACAGAAAGTTGCTGACACAGAAGGTTCAACAAAAACGGGGGGTGGGAATAAGTTAAGGATGGGCAGGGGATGAGAGGGAAAGCTAATCACATTCCCTTCCTACGGGACTGTTGCAACATCCTGGCCAAAGAAGGAAATTGGGAAACGAGCTGTAGAATAGAGGCAAGAAGTTGTGGGGACACAATCTTACACAGCAAAATACAGTGTTAACCGATGTGCAGCTCATCTGCAATTGCACAGAAGCAACACAATGGTGTAAAAGCACAAATTAAATTATTTTTAATTTAAAACATTTCTAGTATAGTTTAATAATATAATTTCTTTGAATCCATTAGTATAAGCATTCAAAAAGCAATTTAAATAATGTTTGCAGTCTTTTAAATTGTGTTTGTTGTGGAGGCGCACAGTAATTATTTGCTGTCACAGATGGATTTACAAATATAAATTATTTTGGACATCTTCTGTAAGAGACAGGTGGTTCATAATGAAGTTATTTTTGCCTGGACAGCCTTCATCCCTCTCTGCAAAGGCACACAAACAGCAGAAGGCTGGATATGATCCTTCCTTCATGCAGAAACTACAGCTGGTCTACATGAGAGAGATTTTCTCCTCCTTTAGTCTTACAGAACAGAATTAGAAGTGATGAGAGGTAATGCATTACATTAATTCATTACAATAAAACATTTTTAATGGGCTGTATTTAAACAGAATCTGTCTTCATTTTGCCCGTGCTAAAGAAAAAGTAAATGACTTGGGGCTTGATTCAGAGGGGCACGCATTGCCAATATTTGCACAGTTGAGCAATGTTATGCTACTGTGCATGGTCAAAGTCCTAAAGACCTTTATTGCTCATGCATGAACCAATGTGTGTGTTGCCAGATGCATTTGCATATGAGGTAACATAAAGTGATTGCAAAAAAAGCAGGTGGCATGGGCGTGTTATGGGAGTGTCAAGGGCAAGTTTGGCATGCATCTGCATTCTCAATGTTGCATTCTGTCAATAGTGTAAGAACTAGTAACATCGGATCAGTACCGTGGTCATAAGTTAGATTCCAAGCAGGGCCCTATCTGTGAAGAGTGTGCATGTTCCCCCATGTTTGTGTTTATTTCTTTTGACCCAAACTGACTGATGTATAATACCACAGCCAGGAAACCCTATCACCAGGTCTCCATGGCCAAAACATTAACACCCCAAGCTGATCAGCCCAAGCGGGGGATTGCAGGGGAGGTGGGCCCCCCAAGAAAGGTTCACCCCTCTCCCAAAACCCCAGGCTTAGGCTGAAGCCAGAGGCTCTTCCCCGCACCCCTGGAGTGGTAGGTACAGGGGGTAATAATGGGGGAAAAGTTCAAAACTATTGTATTCTACAGTAAAACTACAGGTGCTAGCATGACTGCCCTTTGGCACTTGTGGAACTAGAAATGCCATCAGACAGTCAGCACCTGTAACACCACTGTAAAAGAAATAGTTAAAAAATAACAGTACACACAACTCTTCTAAAGTACAACTTTATTACATTCACCTACCTCACTCACACATACTTACCTGCTGCCAGATGTTCATGTCCACTTCTCCCAATAGAATCCACAGGTGTACCTTTAAAAAAGATTCCATACTCACCTACTGTACATCCCGTGCTGCTCTCCGTAGCATCCATGGGTCTTGGCAAAAAAACAAACTGAGTGACCCAGACCAGATACTTACATTAGCAGTGTATGTGTGACCAAGAACCAGCAGCCAATAAGCGGCCGCTCTACAGTTACTATAGAGTGGCCTCTGATTGGCTTCGGCTCCTGACAGCTCCCACGTGGGCTGCTCTACAGTTAGCAGCCATTGGCTGCCCCCTCTTGATAGCGGTGTATGTGGTCACAAACACATACCACTAATGTAAGTATCTGGTCTGGGTCACTCAGTTTGTTTTTTTGCCAAGACCCATAGATGCTACAGAGAGCAGCACCAGGATGTAGGAGAGTATGGGATCTAAGCCTGGGTTTTTGGGAGAGGAGGGACTCCTTCTTGGGGGGGTACCCACCTCCCCAGAGATCGCTGACTTGGGCTGACCAGCTTTGGGTGTTAATGCTTTGGCCATGGAGACCCGGTGATAGGATCTCCTGGCTGTGGCATTACACTCTGGTTGGTTTGGTTCCGGTGCTGGTTTTAAATATAGGGTCACCCCTGTGCATTTTTCACCCTATATTTAAAACCAAAACTGGCCCTGCAGCCAAGTTATGGTTCTCAAATTATGGGGGAACCCTACACATTTTGTTCCCCTTAATTTTAGGAACCAGGACTGGCTGAGCAGACAAGGGCTGGTTATTATTTTGGTGGGCCCTATGTAATTTTTAAAAAAATTGTAAAAATTTTTTACAGGTAGCCTTCACAAATCTCACTGACATATGCAGGCTGCTTGTTAGAGAGAGTTAGGCAGAGAGAAGACACTGCAATCTCGGGTGAGTAATCTCCTTCAAAAATTGCTACTCTGGGGAAATATCTCGATCAGCTTCACCATCAGCTAACTCACTTTCAGCTAAATTCACATCTTAGTAAATTTGAGAGTTTAAAAACAGCAAAATCATCCAAGTTTCGGTGATGCAAAGCAAGTTTAAAAAAAAAAAACTCAATCAAACTCGAATCTTAGTAAATTTACCCCTAAGATTGTAAGGTACTGATGTGAATTAATAATTATTCCTGAAGAGTTAAAGAAAACTGCAGGCTAGCCCCTCCATGTCAGTGATGATGACAGAGCAAAAGGTTTGGTGCTTCCTGCTGCTCTTTCTAAGACTTGCTGGTAACATTAGGTGATTGCTGCTGCGAAAGGAGTGCAAAGTGGCATCCAAGGCATGTTAGTGAAAACTGGTAGCAGTTGTGGCATGTGAGAGAAAATCAGGTATGCAGAGGGGAATCTTGTATTCAGGTTTTATACATGGAAAAACCTGGTGGGCAAAGGGATATGTAAGTATAAAGCTTGAGGGCAAGGGTATATGATGGAAAAACTGGAAATCAGATGGTCATATGAAAAAAGCTGTGTGGCAGAGGCTGATATGAGGAAAAACCTGGTGGCAGAGCTGCATGTGAGATAAAAGCTGCTGGGCAAAGAGGACATTTGAGGAAAAAGCTGATGGGCAGTCGGGCATGTGAGAGAAAATGTGCGTTTTAATTATTTTTCTCACATTGCTTTTGAATAAATGCATAATACATAGACAAGGGACTCAAAGAAGTAATCAGAAAGTGTATATTGCCTGAGGATTATGTCAATATTTTTTTGCTTAGTTTTTTTTCTGATGTCCTGCATTTGCCACTGCACCACAGTGGACCTTAGACAGCATGCTCTATCAAAAATCAGTGCATCTTGACTACAGTCTCAGCAGCCAGCCAATAAAAGGTTTGAATTTTTATCATGTTGTGTTCAACACATTAGTGTCAATAGGGACTAGAAACAAACACATTATTAAAGATTGTTAAAATCCTGATAAACACAATATACTTTTCAATACTATTTCCAGTAAGTTTTAAATTTTTTAGTAGCAATCCCCACAAGTTTGTTGTCCTGTTGTCCCCACACAATTTAACCCAGTCCTGGGTCTAGTCTTACTTGGTGACAAACATATGAAGCTCAGACATATATGGTGACAATATACAGCTTTTTTTATAAGAGGGCAAAAACAACAAACCATTCTGTTAAGGGGCACACTTATGTGAGTCTTTTATTATAAATCAAATAAATTTTTAAGAGATATTTTTTAAAAAATATGAGGAATATAATATGCTCAAGATTGAGGTATAAGACAGCTTACTTAGAGACAACTTTTTAACAAAACATCAGTTTTGGAAAGGTTACTAGCAGTATGGAAATTATCCTGCTTTACAGACAGCAAGTGGCATAAATTAATTCCAGATGCTCGGAGGCAAGTTATAATTTGGTGCCCCCCTAAAAAAATGAGAAAATAATATGGTGCATATCTATTTATACATATGCACGAAACATTAATATAGAAGAATATGTGAATTTGTTTCTATTAGGCCTATTTACTAAAGTAAATTTTAAGGATATTCCTCCACTTTTTCAGGTATATACAGCTATGTGTTAGTCACAGATAAGATAGTTACCTGTATAGAGCAATTAGCATGAGGCTCAGAGTCCTCCTGATGGAGGCAAAAGCCATCTAATGTGAGGTGGGGAGCCCTCCTGAAACCCCAGATAGAGGGGAAAACCACCTGATGTGGGGGCATTGAGGACTGAGTTTGAGTCAAGATACTGTAGGACTGCTACTGTGGTGGAACTACAAATCACAAAATGCCCAGTCTACTGCTGACTGCTTCACATGCCAGGAAGACCAAAGATCTGCCCCCAGACTCAGTCGCTGGTGCCCCAGGACCCCGATTCCCTTGCCCTCTTACCCACAGCTCCATCTGGTGCATCTTTGGTTGCATCCAGATCTGCAGCCATGCATAAGCTCAGGCCCACAGCACAGGTCTATGGCTAGAGCTGCCACCAGGAAGTTGTGGGACGGGGAGTTGTGGGTGAGGGGGGCATTAGAGTTACACTGGCATGAGAAAATGCTGAGGAGCAGCGATATCAATGAGTGGGGACAGGCTACAGATAGACAGAAGCGGCATCTGATGGTCTGACATGGATCCCTCCATTAGTATATGGTTATGGTAGCTTCTCAGGTGCCGGGAAGAGGTGCCATGTATTGGGCAGCTATGATGCCAGACTCTGGTTAAGTATTTACAGCCCTAAGTAGGGTGAATATATTGTAGACAATGGAGGAGGTGCCCCTTCAGTGCTGGCGCCCGGCAGCAGGAGCCTCCATTGTCTCCCATAGATATGACCCTACTGACAGCTGAAATTCTGCACTTATAGATATATGAGCAGCATTAACAATTGTTGCCTTAATATTGTGGGCAGCTACTGTGCTGCACTTACAGGCAATCTTTGAACATTATATAAGATTGTCAAAATATAGAACTCTCTTCTATTAAAGTTTCTAGAGAGATAAATAAGCACTGCCATGGGGATAGACTAAAGACACAATTTCTAGAGTAAAAATAATTTCTTCAGTAGTAGAATTTAGCATTGACTGACCTCCAAGATGTACTCATACTTCTTGTTGTTTGCATGAAGAGATTACAAAGTGATATCTCATTTTTGCCAAGTAATTCTATATTTAATATAGATGTTGAAAGATGGATAATCATGAATAACCAACAGATTAACGTGTAATATCACAAGGATTATCACAGGGAATGACATAATGTACACCTTGTATATATGGTATGCAGTCAGGAAGCCGAAGGTCAAAATGCCGACCTTGGGCTTCCCGACTGTGCAATCCTGACAGGGGACTAATGATAGGTGTCAAAATCCTGATGCCTATCATTATCCTTATGCTAGGAGCCTGACAACTGGCATACTGAACAAAGGGAAGCTGGGCAGTGTGCGCAGACAGCTGTGGGGGGAGGGTTAGCTTAGGGGCTACTGGGGGGGACTTAGGGAGAGGAACCCCCCAGGAGGGTTATGGTTAAGCTAGGGGAAGGGAGGGTTAGGGTTAGGCACCCCCTGGGGGAGGTTAGGGTTAGATTAGAAGGTTAGATTTAGGCTACAGGGACATGGGGTTAGGTTTGGCACTTACGGGGGGTCAGGGTTAGGAACTAGGGGAGAGGTTAGGGTTAGGCACCCCTAAGGGAGAATTAGGGGATAGAGGGTTAAGTATAGTTAGTTTACTTACCCATTGGGATCTTCACTGTTGCCGGCCTTTCGGTGCCGGGATTTAAACCGCCGGACATAGGTCCAGCGGTCATTCATACATAAACAATTATCAATATCCACTGAAACAAATATATACAATCAGAAGTCTCTGCATGATTTGAGATGTTAACAAATCCAAATGTAATGTAGAGTATAAGGAAGAAGAAAAATCTAGTGTCTAGTTCTTATGCATAAACATGCTATTGCTTTCAAGTCATGTGCCAAGGCAGTGAACAGCAGATGAGTGGAGTAGAGTACAGAAAGGAAAAGTGTACAGACAGTTCTGCTTTCTGATATTGTTAGCAAGAGCAATCTCATGTGACATTGCAGGGAAGCATGATCCTGGACCAGATAAGAGAGCACCCAGAAGTATAGTACTATACCTTAGTTGGTGTGGGTGTAGGTCAGTTCAGTTCCCCATGTGTCCGCAAGTGGTTTATGTCTGTGAAGAAATAAAGCACATTTTGCCCATAAGGCTTTTTCACATTTGATAATGTTTATGGTGACAATCACAGAGATACCAGTTAAATCTGGTAAAAACACAAACATATGTCCAACCCTAACTAGTGAAGACAAGTACAGTATAAAAATCAAAGCAAAGTGAAAAAAAAATCTAAATATAGGAGTCAATAGAACCCTAAAATTAAATAAAATAGTGTTACCTTTCTTGTATGCCTTTACATACAGTAAGTAAAGCTTAATATATTTCTATATTTTAAAAGAACAAAACAGATACTGTAAAAATGTACTTTGTTATTCTGCTGCAGTGAAATGTACTAAAGTGCTGACAATTATGTTTAAATAAAATGGGCTTTTATTTGTACACTTACATTATCCCTTGCAATACAATATTATTATCTATTATATATGTAAAAAATGTGAATAACTGATGTTTACAAGAGAAAATAATCTCTAATATTCTGTTTGTATTCAGTGGTGTAAGTGGGTTTCGTGAAAGGCATTGAAACAAAAGCCTGGAAATTTAATTATTTTTTTTTACCTCCATTGTAAAGCCTCTATATGTATTGCAGGTTATACATTTTAATATAATTATCTGTATATGAACACATTGTATTTACACATAAGAAAAATGGTGGATATTTGCTAAACATAAAATGTTTTTATGCAATTATTAATTTTAAAAAAATCCACTTTGTTAATCTGTATGACATAATACAAATATTTTAACATCACAATACATTAAAAAAAGAACACAATATGTTATAATTATAAAATACAGTCTTACAATGAAGGTTCTTTAAATATATTCTATTCTGAAGTTAGAATATAAGAATTAAATCATTTAAGTCAATAAAACAGTACATATTGTATGTTTTTGATCTATGCTATTTTCACATACCCTAACCTCTGGTATGATACATATGTCACAGAAACACACCTGAAATTCCCATGAGAAAAGGTAGCCAGAAGCTTCTAAAGTCAGCTTGGTTAAGAAATAGCTTGGTTTCTACGGCAACTAGTGAAGATGTACTGTACAAGTAGAAACTGCAATTGCAGAGTTTCCTCTCAGGGACTTATTGAAGATACATGCCTGACACACCATTAATCTCCTTTTTTACAAATGCTCCACCTTCTGAAACTTTAAAGACAAAATTTAACTCATTGTCTATGAATGATCCCATCTGAAAACTCCTTTTGCTTTTATCAAAACTATATTGTTGTTTATTAATTTTGGACCATGATGTCTTGTAGATTTTTATCACAGCAGCATTATAATAGCAGCTGTATGATTTTAATACAGTATCTGATAAATATAAAATACGCATTCACCCTGTCACCTGTTGGGGAATGTAGGTACATAACTCAGTTTCATTTAACTATCTATTTCCCTGGGCTACAGTGAGTCCATGTGTTGGAGTGAGGGTACCGATTTTATAAGCCTGGATCTTGCTCTCCCTTTAACTTTCTGCCACCATTATTTACTACACTGCAGAATACTTACCTCACATAGGATGGCCTATTCATATTCAGTATGTTTCCGTGCTGCCATGTACTCTGCCTTACTTATATTATACTAGCTGCAGTACCCGGTTCCACTCAGGTGGAACAATATGAAAAGATAGCCAGGGGCTGCGCTCAACCTTTAAACTAAATGAAAGTATGTCAATTAGACCACGGAAAATAAGTAAAGGATTACTGTTTATTTACTATTGACAAATTCGTAACTGCCAAAAGTTCTAATCAATCAATATAAAATTGTATGTTAACAGAGACCAATGTCCTGTTAAGTCAGCATACACATAGATGAATCAAATAGTAATGTCCAGCAAATATATCGAAGTATTAGAAATTGATGTACAGAATACTTGAAGGATAAAGGAATTAATGAAAGAGTCACATATGCCGTGTTACCACCTGTATTCTCCTGTTGATGGTTTGTGAAGAAACTTGTGTGAAAGTAATGTCTGAAAAAGATCTAGCGGCGTCCCGCTAGTCTTAGTACACAGTACCTTTTGTCTGTATGTATGCGCGGTGCCCGGGAGGATTCTTCTTCCGGTCCGGGGACATCCAGCTGGAGCCGACAGCAGGGATCTCTCTGTGTTGCAGCGCACTGTGCCGCACACTCTCGGACACTGTCCCTGCAACCAGGGTCAGGATCGAGAGCACGCCCAGAGTGCACCAGCAAACAGAGGGTATGTGGCAGCGGTCTTGACTCAGACGAGCCAGGGGCCACGGATGTGAACCCTTACCAGAGGATACTTACCCGGAGGGGCTCCGCTTCCTGTCCCTTCTTCTTGTCCTGATGGTGGGGGGCTTGCGATGGTCTCTTAAGATACTGGTGATCTGCCCTGGCACTGTACAGGAGCAATTTTTAATTTACGGAGATATAAGGTCTTATAAGATTGCCTTGGATATGACATTAGTTATTTTTCCTCCTGACATCAACACAAAAAGACCTAGGGCCTGATTCAGTACATATCACTATAGCAACTGCGTACACACATACTGGGATCATTAGCAGCATTGCGATTGAATTTTATACACACCCACCATATGCACTGCTTGCGATTTCATGTGCAGTTGTGATTGCAGTAGCAATTACAATAGAATAGTGATGGCAATTGCAACCATGAACAAACACAATTGATCACAGGTCCTGTATTTGTAAGTATCTGAACCAGTCTTTTCACAGCATTCAATGTTATGTTAGTAATGACTGCTTGTTCTGCATACACAATTAATGCTAATCAAACTTTTGATCTCGGTAATTTACTCATTTAAAGGCTATTGACCAACATGAAAAGATTACAAAAGTTTTTTTTGCCCTATTAATCTGTTGTTTTCAACAACAGATATGTGTTATAGACGTGTGTGTACAACATATGTATGTATATACAGTCAGGTCCATAAATATTGGGACATTGCCGGAATTTTCATATTTGGGCCTCTATTCACCACCACAATGGCTTTGAAATGAAACAAACAAGATGTGCTTTAACTGCAGACTTTCAGATTTAATTTGAGGGTAATTACATCCAAATCGGGTGAACGGTGTAGGAATTACAACGGTTTCTATATGTGTCTCCCACTTTTTAAGGGGCCAAAAGTAATGGGACGATCAACTCAAAAGCTATTTCATGGACAGGTGTGGGCTATTCCCTCATTATTTCATTATCAATTAAGCAGGTAAAAGGTCTGGAGTTGATTCTAGGTGTGACATTTCCATTTGGAATCAGTCGACTCTCAATATGAGATCCAAAGAGCTGTCACTATCAGTGAAGCAAGCCATCATTAGGCTGAAAAATCAAAACAAACCCATAAGAGAGATAGCAAAAACATTAGGTGTGGCCAAATCAACTGTTTGGAACATTCTTAAAAAGAAAGAACTCATCAGAAAGCTCAGCAACACCAAAAGGCCCGGAAGACCACGGAAAACAACTGTGGTGGATGAAAGAAGAATTATTTCCCTGGTGAAGTAAAACCCCTTCACAACAGTTGGCCAAATCAAGAACACTCTCCAGGAGGTAGGTGTATATGTGTCAAAGTCAACAATCAAGAGAAGACTTCACAAGAGTGAATATAGAGGGGTCACCACAAGATGTAAACCATTGGTGAGCCACAAAAACAGGAAGACCAGATTAGAGTTTGCCAAACAACATCTAAAAAAGCCATTACAGTTCTGGAACAACATCCTATGGACAGATGAGACAAAGATCAACTTGTACCAGAGTGATGGGAAGAAAAGAGTATGGAAAAGGAAAGGAACTGCTCATGATCCAAAACATACCACCTCATCAGTGAAGCATGGTGGTAGTGTCATGACGTGGGCATGTATGGCTGCCAATGGAACTGGTTCCCTTGTATTTATTGATGATGTGACTGCTGACAAAAGCAGCAGAATTAATTCTGAAGTGTTTCGGGCAATATTATATGATCATATTCAGTCAAATGCTTCAGAACTCATTTGAAGGCGCTTCACAGTGCAGATGGACAATGACCCGAAGCATACTGCAAAAGCAACCAAAGAGTTTTTTAAGGCTAAAAAGTGGAATGTTATGCAATGGCCAAGTCAATCCCCTGACCTGAATCCGATTGAGCATGCATTTCACTTGATGAAGACAAAACTGAAGGGAAAATGCCCCAAGAACAAGCAGGAACTGAAGACATTTGCAGTAGAGGCCTGGCAGAGCATCACCAGGGATAAAACCCAGCGTCTGGTGATGTCTATGCGGTCCAGACTTCAGGTTGTGATTGCCTGCAAAGGTTTCACAACAAAGTATTAAAAAGTGAAAGTTAGATTTAGGATTGTTTAGTTTGTCCCATTACTTTTGGCCCCTTAAAAAGTGGGAGGCACATATAGAAACTGTTGTAATTCCTACACCGTTCACCTGATTTGGATGTAATTACCCTCAAATTAAATCTGAAAGTCTGCAGTTAAAGCACATCTTTGTATGTTTTATTTCAAAGCCATTGTGGTGGTGAATAGAGGCCAAAATATGAAAATTCTGTCAATGTCCCAATATTTATGGACCTGACTGTATGTCTATCAGACCATAAATATAACTTTTCTTGGTGCCCTCCCCGGGGCTGTGGTCTCACTGTATAATATTCTTCTTGCAGATGGCGGCACTCACAGGACTTAAACTCATATAAAGAAAATAATGCTTAGGTCATTGTACTGCCAAGGTTTCCATCTCTTTTAATGGAGATTTTCCTCAGGGACCAACAAACTGGATGTGGTCTAACCAGTGGCTTCCGGATGGGAGATCCATGTGGATGGAGGTGCAGATTGGACTAGTCATGCACACTGTTTAGGTGAGTAAGTATAGTGTTGCATTATATATACTGTGTGGTGTGGGCTTGAGAAAGGGGGTTACACCCTGAAACATTGCCTTATACACAATATATTGTTAAACTTATTCAAGTCTCCATGTGTTGTTCTCGTGACGGATATAGTCACAAGAACAGCACTGGAGAACTGGAGCAGATTTTCTCAGAGTAATAAGAGTGTCGAAAGAACTGAAAGATATATATATATATATATATATATATATATATATATATTAGAGATGAGCGAGTTCAGATATCAGAGATCCGAACCCACCTGAACTTAGCGATACGAGCAGAGATCCAAGTCGTCTTTGGTTTTCCTGCCTGACTCAGAGGCAAAACATCATCGTCCCACTGTCGGATTCTCATGGGTTTTGGACTGTATAAAAGTTCACTGCAATCGTCACCATTTTCATTCCTGCTGTGGAGATTGAAGAGGATGCAGAGGACTGTGATCGCTGTGCTGTTCATAGGGGCTTGTCTTCTGTTGTCACATTTGTCAGGGGCTGGCTGCTTAATGTCCATACAGGCTGGCTGTCATCCATAGGGGCTGGCTGGCTGTTGTCCTGTCCATAGACACCGGCTGTTGTCCATAGGGGCTGGCTGGCTGTGCTTCTGTAAAAATAATAAATAAATCAAATTGTTTATTTTTTTCTTTGTGTGTGTGTATTATCCACACTTATTATCAGCAATGTAGCTATGCAGGGGTGCTGCCTGTGACATTTATCAAGGGGCTGCTGCCTCATTCAGTGTTGCTTTCCCCTCAAGTGCCCCCCAAAAATAAAAAAATAAATCAGTGTTCATTTTTTTCTTTGTGTGTCATTAGCCACACTTATTATCAGCAACATAGCTGTGCAGGGGTGTTGCCTGTGTCATTTATCAAGGGGCTGCTACCTTTTTCAGGGGTGCTTTCCACCAGTTTTAAAAATATATATATATTTTTGTGTGGTTGTGTGCGTTAACCACAACTTAGTAGTGCTATAATTGCTTGGTGACACTGCTATAAGACTGCTGTGAGTATGGAGGACAGTCACATGACAGGAAAGCAGGATCCACATACCAGTCTTGTAGCTGCCGGCAGCAGTCATGATGACAACTCAAGGCCATCAACATCATCTATGAAGGACAATGCCCCAGGGCTTCAGTCAGGCCATGTAAAATCAACTTTTACCGTGTTAAAGAATAAAATATCTAAAGCTAAGTCAGCTTTAGAGAAACAAAATATTGGCAATATGCCATTCACTATACAAAGTGGCAAGGAAAGGATAAGGCCTTGATATTTATTTATGACTGGTGGTTCTAGTTGTGATGATTTAAGCCCTTCTGCTACTAGTAGAGGTACAAAAAAAATTAAAAATGTCTCGGAAAAGTCACAGATCCAGAGGAAGTGTGTCTACTGTTGCCATGTGTGAGCCTGACCTTTCTAATACTGTACTTGAAGAGGATCCTCCTTACACCATTTGTGTGCCCTCTGCAAATGTGAGGATGAGCAGCACAAGTCAACACGCTGACGTAGAAATTGAGGATTCTTCTGTGGAATTGCACCAGGAGGATGAGGAGGATATTTTCATAGTTGGCGATAACAAGAAGGATGATGAGGATGTTGATGATGATGAGCATGTTGATGGTGAGGATGTTTGTGTAAAAACTGTAAATCAGGCAACAGTTGTTGCCCATGGTGGGAAAAATCCCATTGTTGCAATGCCTGGGCAAAGGACCAAAAAAAATTCTTCTCATGTGTGGAATTATTTCAACCCAAATCCAGACAACCTTTGCCAAGCCATTTTTAACTATTGCCATGCAACAGTGAGTAGATGTAAGGACCTTAACCATCTAGGAACCTCCTCCCTGTTACATCACTTGCAGCGCATTAATCAAATTGGAAAGGGTATATCAATTTCTAAAACTTTGGGGACAGAAAACCGAACAACAATCAGTCCAGTGTCACCTAGCTGCTCCCTTCTATCTGGTTCCAAGCACATGCAATCTCTACCATCAAAACCTGCATCATCATCAACATCCTCATTCATGATCGGAAGTAGTCCTGCATCCAATTCCATAAGAATAACTGAGTCCTCTTCTATCCCTGGTTCCTTAGAAGGATCCTTAAGTGCTACGCCTGCTGCTGTTGCAGTGAGTAGATCTTTATCCCAGTAGGGGACTAGGATGAAGACTACTTATAGTTTAACCAAACAATTGACTGTCGAAAAATCCTTTTGCAATGGTGAAAAGTAAGACAGCAGACCCCCAGTTGCACAGCAGTTTACTAATGCCATACCAGTTATGCTGGTATTAGATGTGCATCCAGTATTCACCATTAATGCAGTGGATTTTACACAGTTAATGGAGGTCCTGTGTCCCCGCTACCATGTCCCTTCTAGATTCGACTTCTCTAGAATAGCAATTCCCAATCTTTACAAGGACATTAAAAAAAACTTTATTAATGTCCTTCAAAATGCCGTTGTGCCTACTGTCCACTTAACACTTAACAGCAGATATGTGGACAAGTGGGACAGGGCAAACTAAAGATTACTTGACTGTGACAGCCCACTAGGTAGGTGTATTGCCTCTGAAGGTGCAAACAGCAGCAAGGCATCCTCTAAAATATGCCAGCTCATTCAGAGGCAGGCCACTCTGTGTATCACCAGTTTCACTAAGAGGAATACAGCTGAGAACCTCTTAGAAATCATTGCAAAATGGCTTACCCCACTTGGACCCTCCTCGAGATTTGTGATTTCTAACAATGCCAGCAATATTGTGCGATCATTACATGTGGGCGAATTCGAACACATCCCATGTTTGCTTACACTATTAATTTGGTGGTGCAACATTTTTTTTTAAATGACAGGGGCATGCAGGAGATGCTCTCAATGGCCCAAAGATTTTTGGCCATTTTTGACATTCAGTAACTGAGTGTCAGAGATTACAGAACCAGCAAGAACTGTTGAATTTGCCCTGCCATCAGCTGAAGCAAGAGGTAGTAACTAGTTGGAATTCTACCCTCTGTATGCTTCAGCAGATGGAGGAGCGGCAAAAAGCCATCCAAGGCTGCACTGCTGCCTATGACATAAGGAGAAGAGCAGGAATGCACCTTGGTCAAGCCCAGTGGAGAAAAATTTCCATGTTGTGCAAGGTGCCCAAACCGTTTGTACTTGCCACATGTGAAGTTAGTTCAGACACTGCCAGCTTGAGTCAGGTAATTACCCTACTCAGACTTTTGCAAAAGCAGCTAGAAAAACTGAAGGAGGAGATTAAATGGAGTGATTATGCTAATTATGTCGGATTTGAAGATCTAGCACTTCATTCACTTCACCAAGATCCAAGGGTCATAAATCTATTGAAAACAGATCACTATATTTTGGCGACCATACCTGATCCTAGGTTTAAGTCATACCTCATATCTTTCTTTCCAATGGACATAAATCTGAAAAGATTCCACTTTTCACCAACATCAAAGAGCTGTTGGTGAAAAAATTGTCAGCTCAAGAGGAACGTGATACGACATCATCTCCTCCTTTAGTTTCTGCAGCTGCCAGAATAAAACTACATTTTCCGAAGAGATCTACTGCTGGTGGTGATGCAGATCAGTCGGCAAAAACTAATGACATCTGGTTGGGTCTGAAAGAACTGCCTACAATGAGTGACATGTCTACCATGACTTTGTCTGATTTGGTCACCATTCAGAGAATAGAGGATGATTACTTTATAGATGGCATCCAAATATTAGGCATGTCATACAGTCTGTTTCACTACTGGCAGGAAAAAGAGGCAATTTGGAGTCCCTTACACAAACTGGCTTTGCATTACCTAAGTTGCTCACCCTCCAGTGTGTACTCTGAAAGAGTTTTCCGCACAGCCGGGAACCTTGTCATTGATCATCATATGAGATTACTTCCCCAGAACGTGGAAAAGATGATGTTCATCATAATGAATGACAAATTCCACGAGGAAGACCTTTACCAGCAATTCTGTAAAAAAAACTACAGAAGCATCTGTAATGGTGGATTCCAGCAGGGACAAATCAATATTGTGTGAAGAAGAGGATGTACACACTTATGGGGATGATGATGATATCTGATCATCTTATCTACGTTGTAATGCCAGTTTGTGAATGGGATCATTGCCACCAATGTCCACTTTGCTTTGGTGGCTTGTTTTGAATGGGTCCAAACAAACCAATCATTTCAGCCACAAGTGGCAGTACCTGTCGCTGAAGTGATTGGCTTGTACAACATAAGGGTGGGGATGGAGGACACAAGGGCAATTCCATTTTGCACCTCTTTTCTTTGCATTATGTGCTGTTTGGGGCATTGCTGCCTGAAATTTTTAATTTTATGGTTTATGAATGTCCAGAAATCATAATGGCCACAGACAGCATCTCCTGCATGCCCTTTTCTTTTTTTTAAAGAAAATTCTGAACCACCAAATTGATGAGGTGGCCATCTGGCTGACATCACCTCTGCTGGAACAGGATTGGTACATCCTCCTTTTTCTACCTTGCTGATTTGTTGCTCAGTTGCTGGTCATGGCATTCACACGTGTTTCCGCTGGTTCTGCTGTGTCTCCTGTTCAAGTCAAGTATCCAGTTCCCCAGTCTGCGTTGTTTTGCTTTTGCCGTTTCTGTCATCCAGGCGGCATGGTCTGCTCTTCAGTCACTTACTGTTTGTGTCATCCAGGTGGCATAAGCTGCATCTCGGCACCCAGCGTTTGCAATCCAGTGTGCTGCTGCTTCTGTTAACCTGGTGGTGCAAGCCACACTGCAGTGTCAAATTTATGCAAGCCAGCATACTGCCACTTTTGTCAACATGACAGCACAAGCCACACATTATCGTCAAGTCTACGCAAGCCAGTGTACTGCTGCTTGTGTCAACTCTGCGGCACAAGTTGCACAACAGTGACATTCAACCAAGGGTTCTCAGCCCTCAAGGCTGCTATATGACCCAAAGGCTGCATCCTGTTTCATGACCCAAAGGCCACCTGTTTTCACTCCTCACCAGCCCTCAAGGCTGTAATGACTGCAACTTGCCAAGAGTTCCAGCCCCCAAGGCTGTTTCCGGACTGGTTCCTAATCATAGCTCTGTATTCCACTACTACTCAGCCCGGAGGCTGCATCAACAATTAACTATCAAATATCAATTCTTACTTCAGCCAGTGTCTGCACCAATTATCAAGTATCAACTATTCTTACTTCAACCAGTGGCTGCACCAATTATCAAGTATCAACTATTGTTACTTCAGCCAGTAGCTGCATCATCTATCAATTCTTACTTCAGCCAGTGGCTGCACCAATTATCAACTATCAATTACTCCTTTAGTCAGTGACTGTATCAATTATCAACTATCAATTCTTCAATCCTCAAGGGGTACCCCAACCATCATCTTTGCAGTCTTCAACTCTATTTGTCACACAGTTTTGAGCCAGCTAGCTGGATGCAACCTTTTGGCCCTTAAAAAGATGAAAAAAAAATCAATATTTGTTTGCTATAAGGTTATCAAAATTGACTGGAAATCGAGTGGAAATATATGTTATTGAGGTTAATTATAATGTGATTTTAGCTGTTTTTAAGATTTTTTATATGTCCCCATGCACACCAATCTGTCTCTTCCCCATCCACTCCACTCTTATCCAATCTGTGCAGTTGTATCTTCTGCTCAGACTTCAGTTTCATAGACTGCATGTGTGTATTCCAATGAGCACACAATTCTGTGAATTAGCAGCTACACCATTTTGTGAGTGACTGCAATCTCATTCTGTGAAAGAGCTGAATCTGCACTTAACTACAGGGTGTGATGGCATACCATATCAGTATTGTGCAAGGAACACATCCATTAAGTCATCAGCATTAATGATTGTAATTTCATTGCTTTTTTTTAGTTTGAGTGGCACAAATTCAGAAGGTTTTGTGAAATTTCAGATAATGTCTAATCTAAGAAGCCTTAATGGGACATGTGAAACTGTAAGGTTTTTTGTCTATGGAATTTCATAGCTTTTTAAAAATGTGTTAACTAGCAGGGTTTGGAGGTGATAACTGGGCCACCTGCAGGGGAGAAGAGCAACACAATGGTACACTAGCTCAGGTGGAAGAGGAGCCAGCACACAGGAGATGGTTTGGGAGGTGCAGAGTGTGAGACGGCTGCAGGGGCAGGCTGTAGGCATGCAGTGTAGTGGCAGCAGTGGTGGTGCAGAGCAGTGGAAGCAGTGCAGTGCTAAGGGGGAATCACTGGGTGACAGAAGGCTCACCAGAACTGCGCATGCATCTGAGAAAATAAAATCAATGTCACAGATGTACGAACTCAGCAGTGAGATCCATCTACGCATCTGTGTAAAAAATTGAACGTATAAAAAAAAGGTGCCCTGCCCCCCAAAAAACACATCCTTCACTGGGCTTTTAATGGCAAGTCCTGGTTGTGCTTAAATACAGGGGACAAATGCTGTAGGGCTCCCCTGTACTCACACACATCCGGCACCGGGCTAGTCAGAACCAGCCCCAGTTGCCAAAATATGGGGAACAAATGACATTAGGGGAAACCCGTACTTTGCGCATGCAGCACTGGGCTCTGATCTGGTCCTGGATCTGGAAATACAGGGGGAAAAAATTAGTAGGGTCCCCTTGTACTCTTCAGAACCAGCACCTGACTTTTTCTAGTGGGGTGGCTAATGCTACAGCCAGGGGAGCCCTTTCACCGGGCCCCCCAGCTGAAGCATTTACCCTGACTGTTAGTCATCCCAGGCTGGGGATCACTAGGGAGCTAGGGACCCCCCAATAAAGGGGTCCCCCTCTCCAGGGCCCCCCAGGCTTAAACTGATAGCCCAGGGCTATCCCCTGCACCCCTAGGCTATGTGTCCTCGTTTGATTGTGTGAAGTGACCCCCTACTCCAGAAGCACAAACAACCCATGGCTTTTAATGGCCAGTCCTGGTTGTGCATAAATACAGGGGACAAATGATGTGGGGGTCCCTCATACTTGAGCACAACCAGCACCGATCTAGTGAGAACCAGGCCTGGTTGCTAAAATATGGGGAACAAATGACGTAAAGGTCCCCTGTACTTTGCTCAACCAGCACTGGACTCTGATCCGGTCCTGATTTTGGAAATACAAGGGGAGAAAATGAGTAGGGTCCCCCGATATTCTTCAGAACCAGCACCAGACTTTTTCTAGCAGGGGGCTAATGCCACAGCCAGGGGAGCCCTTTCACCGGGCCCCCCAGCTGCAGCATTAAACTTGATCATTAGTCAGCCCAGGCCGGGGATCCATGGGGAGCTGGGGACCCACCCAATAAAGGGGTCCCCCTCTCCAGGGCACCCCAGGAGGGGGCACCCCAGTGCTATCCCCAGCACCCCTGGGCGGTGGGTGCCAGGTTGATTGTGTAATGTGAGGTGCATTTTAAAGACTATTTTCTTTTGCAGGTGAACTATAGGTCCCAGCAAGCCTCCCCTGCATTCTGGTACTTGGAAAACTACAAGTACCAGCAAGTGGGGAATTTTGGCAAACTGGTACTTGTAGTACACCTCTATAAGAAATATTAAAATGAACAGACACCATTTTTTAAAATAAATTTATTACCTTTACCTGGGGGGCAGTGGCCTTTGAGCTCATTTTCATAGCCGCCACCACCTCAGGACTTTGGCATCATCGTCTGTCTGGTGTCATCCTGCCAGGATTTTGGCATCTTTGCCTGGTGGGCACCAACCTGCCAGGGCTTTGGGGCAGCAGCATGTGTCAGCTCTTTTTCATAGCTGCTGCCCACTAAGACTCACAGCGTTTTCTCCTGGCGGGTGTCAACCCACTAGGGCTTTGGCGTCTTTGCCTGGCTGATGCCAACCCACTAGAGCTTTGGTGTCTTTGCCCAGCATGTGACAACCCGCCAGCGCTTCGGCATCTTCATCTAGTGGGCGGCAGCCTGTGTCAGCTCTTTTTCATGGCAGCCACCCACTAGGATTTCTGGCATCTTTGCCTGGCAGGCACCAACCCACATTGGCTTTGGCATCTTCACATAGTGGGTGGCAGCCTATCAGCTCTTTTTCATGGCTGCCACCCACCAAGACTGATGGGCACCAACCCGCCAGGGCTTCGGCATCTTTGCCTGGCAGGCACCAACCCTCCAGGGCTTTGGCATTTTTGCCTAGTGGGCGGCAGCCTTTGTCAGCTTTTTTACATGACTGCCACCCACTAATACTTATGGCATCTTTGCCTGGTGGGCGCCAACCCGCCAGGGCTTTGGCATCTTCATCTAGTGGGCGGCAGCCTGTGTCAGCACTTTTTCATTGCCCCCACCCACTAGGACTTCCAGAGTCTTCACCTTTTGGGTGCCAACCCACCAGGGCTTTGGTGTCTTCGTCTGGTGGGCGCCAACCCACCAGGGCATCAGCATCTTCACCATGTGGGTTGCAGCCTGTGTCAGCTCTTTTTCATTGCTGCCACCCATTAGGACTTCTGGCATCTTCACCTGGTGGGCGCCAACCCACCAGGGCTTCAGTGCCTTCGCCTAGTGGGTGGCAGCCTGTGTCAGCTCTTTTTCATGGCCGCCACCTTCTTGGACTTCTGTTGTGTTTGTCTGGTGGGCACCAACCCACCAGGGCTTTGGCATCTTCACATAGTGGATGGGAGCCTGTCAGCTCTTTTTCATGGCCGCCACCTACTAGGACTTCGAGCATCTTTACCTGGTGGGTGCCAACCCACCAGGGCTTTGGCATCTTCATATAGTGGATGGCAGCCTGTGTCAGCTCTTTTCAATAGCCGCCACCCACTAGGACTTCCGGCATCTTCGCCTGGTGGGTGCCAACCAGCCAGGGCTTTGGCATCTTCACCTAGTGAGTTTCAGCCTGTGTCAGCTGTTTTTCGAGGCTGCCACCCACTAGGACTTCTGGAATCTTCTTTCTTCAGGAGCTCTTCATTGCTTTCTCCCGGCCATCCCACTGGCAACCCATCTCCTTTGGAGAGAGAATGATGCCTTTGGAGAGGCAGAGGGTGACAGGAGAAGGGGGGGGGGTGGTGAGATAGTGATACAGTGGAGAGAGAGTTTGAGGCAGTGGGTGATGGGGAGAGATAGTGGGAGATGGAGAGGCAGTGGGTGACAGGGATGAAAAGAGAGGTTGACAGTGAGAGGCGGAGGGTGATGCCAGGGAATTGATGACAAGGGGAGGCAGTGGGTGATGCTAGGGAACAGGTGACAGGTGGGAGGAAGTGGGTGACACTAGGGTGAAGTAGTGGGTGACGTAGAGTATGACGGGGAGAGGCAGTGGATGAAAGGGAGAGGGTGACAGGAGTGTGAGAGTTATGGTGAGATAGTAATGCAGTAGAAAGACAGAGGGCCTGATTCAGAGCCGGACACAAGTGGCCGTTCGCTCGTCCACCGTAAGAGCGGAAATAATAAAATTCAAGCGCTCGCTCATATGTTCATTCACAGCTAATTTTCCGCCCCATAGTCTCCCAGCTAGCGAACGTTCTAAATAGCGACCGTCCATCTCCTCTTTGGTTGCAGGGAACGCTCGCACAAGTCAATTCCGGAAGTGGCTCTGTCAGTTTTCGATTGCCTGCTATTTCATTCAGCAAACATACTTGAATCGATTAATGGTAATCATTATATTAATTAGCTTAATTGTTATTCACATGTTTGCAATCCTTTTTTTTTTTCAATGTCAATAAACTTTATTATTGTTAGTGTGTGTCATTGCTTCTGCAGAATACGTACGGTTGTACCAAGGGGATGGTTCTTCAAAATTAAAAGTTGGTTTGAATGCTACTATTGTTTTGTGTTTTTTTTATAGGCCGATTTATCAACTTTTTTTTAAATATTTAAATTAGCTTACGCATGTCACTGCATCAAGTCTATCATAACTCACATTATATTTGTGAGGGTGTAGGTCACATGACTCATACAATAACCAATAGAATGGTTTCTGTTAATTTACAAAGTACATTAGCCAATCAAATTTTTTCTAGGACCTTTATTAAAACTGTTTTGTGTAAAAAAAATCATTGCCATCATGAGAGCCGCCGCTTTTTGTCGCCGTGAACTCCTTGTACTCACTGAAGTGATGGACCAGATAATCACAAATTACACGCGCCCCATCACTAACCTCCGCAAGCGGCTGGCCTACGCGGAGGTGCGGCACCACCTGCGTGCGATCGGCTACCGCAGAAATATCGGCCAACTTGAAAGAAGGTGGTCCGATCTGAGGCGCAGATCCCCACGCCTGTTGGCCAATTTGCGACAGCAGATCCATGAAAGTAAGTGTTTTTTTTATTTTATTTAAAATGTAAGCATACCTGAATGTGCATGTTTACCGTATAGCCCTGTTTCTTTATTTTGTACATACCTGTGTGTGCATGTTTACCGTATAGCCCTGTTTCTTTATTTTGTACATACCTGCATGTGCATGTTTACCGTATAGCCCTGTTTCTTTATTTTGTACATACCTGTGTGTGCATGTTTACCGTATAGCCCTGTTTCTTTATTTTGTACATACCTGCGTGTGCATGTTTACCGTATAGCCCTGTTTCTTTATTTTGGACATACCTGCGTGTGCATGTTTACCGTATAGCCCTGGGGTTTTTTTAGGGTTTTTTTGGTGTGTGCAAAAATGAAATATGTAATAATATAAATTTTTCTACATCATTTAGGGGCTGAGCGCAGACTCCAACACCAGCGACGTCGGGCTCGTCCCTTATCCCCCACTCCCACCCAAACATCCTCGGCTCACTCTTCCCCAAATTCCCCCTCCAACCCAGACCTGGCCGACCGTGAGGGCCCTCCCTCTCCTCACATTCCCATCCCTCCAAATTCACACTCCCCTCCACCCCCCCTCTCTTTTCCTCACCCTCAATGTCCTCCCAAATAGCCCCTCCTCCATCCGTGCTGCACTGGCCCACCTCTGATGAGGACGATTTTGGGGCTCCAGGCCCAGTCAGCATTATGACCGGTATGTTTCCCTTTTAAACTATGGTTGTTTTTTCATTATTTTGTTTTTGGTTGATGTTGTCCTTTTGCCTGTGCAGTTCAAAATTGTAAAGTATTTCTAATGTTTTTGATATATATCTTAGTGAAACAATGTCTAGGATGTTTTCCCCTTACACATATGACACATGTCCAAACACTTATACTTGTGTCTTTCTTGTTTACGGTACCAACAAATGTTGTATTTTTGCGTAGTTGTAACTCTCTTTTGTGTTATTTTTGAAGAATATGTTTTGTGTTTTTTTTCAACAATCTTTTTGTTTGGCATTCCTTTTGTTTTGGAGATGTTTTTTTTCACCTTTTATTGTATAGTCTGATTTTTTACTTGTTTTGTAAAATATAAATTAAGGTGTCATTTTAGTAATCCGCACATTTTTTTTACCCACAGAGGACCAGAGGCGGAATACAGAAATTTATGCTAGCTTGCAGATCTTGAGGGGCAATGTTGTTGCCATGCTTATGGCCTTGGATCAGATTTTGGCGTGCCTGTGCCACTAATTTTTTTATTTTTCGCTCAAAAAATGTTGTTAAAAATAAAATGTATTTTGATTTATTTAAATCTCATTCCTTGTGTGTAAATATTAGATTGTTGAACCTTACATAACTCTACTATTTGTCCCTGATTTTAAAGAAATGTAAATTTGTTTGTTGAAAGCTCAAGTAAGTATGTAAGCTTGCACATTAAACACATAACAATACCAATAGGTTTGGAGAAGTAACCTCAAAATGTGATTATTTTTTGGTGTGGGTAATGTTAAATGTAAAGCTACCTGCTTAGGCCTACAATTGCAAACATACTGATTCACCATAATACCTTTGGTGTTTGTTTTTAGCAACAAAGCAGGGTACTAAACTTTTCCAAATAAGAAATTACAGTATTAGGCATTAAGCAACTTTGCATTTTTAGAAACAGGTTACACTTGGTTGTAATTTACAATGGAAATGGTTGGTGTACGTAAAATTAAATTTTAATGCACACAAATAATAAACACCAAGTGAATACACACAATAAATTCCAAAATTCAAAACACACACACACACACAAGTCAAAAACACACCAAACCCCCCCAAAAAACACAATCAGGAACTGTTTGAAGAAGTAGCATGCCAACATGAACCCACGAATGAGGAGAAGAAATCATTGTTCCCGAAGTTATATCCAATGTGTCCACATAAAGTCATTTGTGTTGATCAGGTAGTAGGCATGGATTTTTAAGGTCATTTTAGGGATTAAAAGAAAACAAAAAAAAACCAGTTAAAAGTGTACTTTAAAATATTACATGTCTACATTGTGGCATTTTTAAACATTATGAGGAAATAATTACCTGAAAAATCTGGCCACAACTTCATCGTGTATGGCCCCCCCACATACTGACCTCCGACCAACCTCGGGGCGGCCGTCCTCTGGCAAGGCATCCTCTGGCTGCATTGGGACACCACTCCTTATGGCGATGTTGTGAAATATCCCACACAGGACCACATGAGGTCGCAACCAGAGCGGTGAAGGCATCTGAATCGGCCTTTTAAAAGGCCGATACAGCTCTCCACCACCTGCCTGGTGGCTGTAAGTGTGGAATTATACTGACTTTGTGGCCCTGGTGTGGGAGCCAAATAAGGGGTGAGCAGCCAGGCGTGCAAGGGTAACCACTGTCTCCTGTGAAAAAAAAAAACATCAGGACCATTGTGTAACAAGCTTTGCATTGGTTTCAACAGAAGGTGTCAACTTACCCAGAAGCCATTCATCACCAGCTTGTAGGTTGTTTAATTTGTGCCAAATCCCTGATTGCCGGATGACGAAGGAATCATGTGCACTGCCGGGGGAATTTGGCATTCAGGGACAGGATCTGGAGGGAGGCATCACATACCACTATTACATTCATCAAGTGAAAGTGCTTTCGGTTCCTAAATATAACCTCCAGCCTAGTGGTATGTGAGTGCCATCCACAACCCCTATGATGTATGGGAAGCCAGCTATTTGGTCAAAATTAGCCTTCGCCACATTAAGGGAACCCATATCCTATGGCATTTTAATAAAATGATGGAGGTGTTTAAAAAGGGCCTCCATCACTGCCCTCAGGATCCTTGAAAAGGAGGATTGGGATATTCCAGCGACTATTCCCACAGTGGTTTGAAAGGATCCTGAGGCACAAAAATGTAACACCGACATTAATTGCATAAGTGGTGTTATTGCTGTAGGACTGTCAATTTGCCATTCAAGATCACTCTCTATTAATGAGAGAGTGTCTATGATGAGTTGTGGCGGAAGATGGTAGCGCCTTAACACCTCATCATCTGGCATTCCAAAAAGGGTGACATGTGTTCTATATATCTGGGGCCTTGCATGCCTACGAGGCCTATGCCTGGGATGAAGTTGAGGTTGGTTGGGTTCTGGAACCATGGCCAATTTAATACGACCAACATCAACCTGAAATGTTAAGCAAGGTAGTTTATTGGTTTAGACAAATGTGTTAAGAAAAATATACTTATCTTTTCCAAGAAAACCAAAGATGCTTACAGGCCTGGGACATGTCATGTGCAAATCAACCTACATTTCAAACTTAGAAAATGTTTAAGATATTAATTTAAAAAACTATGATTGAAAACAAATTTCGTATTCTAAAAAATAGAGAAGGGAGCACACATTAGTTCTCAAAATAGTACACTACATTTAGTGGTAAGACATGATTTTACACTGAAAAATTGAAAACACATTATTACGCAAAATAGTACGTTAATTTTACATTTAAAATTAAAAAAAACATTAGTTCGCTAAATAGTACACTACTTTTACAGTTCAAACCACTAAAACATTAGTTCGCTAAACAGTACGCTACTTTTACAGTTAAATAAGGGCACATTAGTTCGCTAAATAGTACGCTACTTTTACAGTTAAATAAGGACACATTAGTTCGCTAAATAGTACGCTACATTTAGTGGTAAGACATGATTGTTCCCAGAAAATAAACAACATTACTTAGCGAAACATATGCTAAGACCAGCACATCGAATTTGTAAATTCATGAAACCAAAAACACTTACCAAAAACAGACAAATATCCCAAAGTTCAAAAACGTCTCTGGGTCACTGCCAAAATAACTGTAAAAAAAAAATATTAAAAAAATTCTAAACTATTGACTATTATTTTTTACGGTGGTTTTTTAAAATACTTACTCAAAAATTCAAATAAAAATAGCCAAACAATAAAAAAAATGCGAACGGAAAAGAAAGAAGTAAGAAAAAAGAACAAAAGATCCAAAAAAACAAGTCCTCCTTCTACTCAACAATCAGCCAACAATCCACTCCAACACAAAACCTCCAACAATCATAACATGCCACCTCAACTCGAGTCACACCAAGCAATAAATAGGCTTTATTTTCCCGCTCAAATTAAGGACGGACAGTCCTTAATTTGCACAAGGAATGATGCGGCCGAATAATACTGACGCATGTATAAAAACGTCACTGAAGGCCAAAATCGGTCTGCTACATTGCCCAAAAAAATGAGTACAGAGCAGCAAAGTACTAGCCAACAGGCACCAAGTAAGTGTTTTTATTTTTATGGGAAAATGCGTATGTTTAACATTACATTTTAAAACATTTTACTAAAAATCTTTTTTAACATTTTAAAAAAAAGGTGTGGAGGATGCCATGGAAGAGGCTGCTGGCCCTAGTAGGCAAACTAGGGCCCAAAAAAATGGCAGCCACAATTCACAAGGAAGGAGATGGAGGTTTTGGTGCAAATGTGCAATGACAACCTGGCACAGGCACCAAGGAATATGGGTGCAACCCAGAGATGGAAACTGTGGGACGACATAGCCAGTGGTGTCAATGGTGTGGGTGAGTTTGAATGTTCAACCCGGGAGGTCAAACACCGGTATGTAAAAACTACATTTTATTAAAAAGTGTTTACAGGTCAAAATACTGCAGGAATAATGCCAAATTTTAAAACAACAGATGGAGCGACTTCAAATATCGGCTTAAACAAAAACTGGCTTATAGGGCTAGGCATGCAGGGGGGACAGGTGGGGGTCCCACCCCTGTGTCACTTGAGCTCACAGATTTGGAGGAGCTGGCCCAGGGGTGTGTGCAGGATGAGGAGGTGTTGGCATGTCGAACATGGATACCGACATGCCAGACTTTGCGGCTCCTCATGTTGCCCTAGGTAAATGTTGTAATGTTACCAAATCAGAAATGTGTTTTTGACAATATCTAGATTTTAAATATACTCTTTTCTCTTTTTTCTCACAGAGACACAGGCGGATGAGTCTGCTCCAGAGGTGAGCTTTGGCCACAGAATTTCTTCTGGCTCTGCAGGGGAGGAAGCAGTAGATCCGGCTGGGGACCCTGTGGCAGACAGTCCAGGGCATTCCCCCTCACAGGCAGTGGCCCTCCTCACTGATCTCAATGGTAAAACAGATCAGCAGACTGAGATTCTGCTGAGGATGGACGCCAATCTGCTATGGGTGGCGGCCGCCCTGGAGCAAAGTGCTGCAGCCAACGTGACCATTGCTAAGGCCCTTGCGGAGAATACTGGGGCCAACGTGCGAATAGCAAATGCCCTGGAGCAGCTCGTTTGCCTGCACATGTTGGAGCCGGCTTCCCTTCCTGCCGGAACATCAGGACCCTCCACCTCTGGCACAACAACAGCCATCCCTCCAAATGCACCTAGCCCTATGCCTAGTCCAGAGGCCACAACATCTGCCTCTGGCCAGGCCAGCAGAAGGACTTCCCGGACCCGTTCAGGCTCCCTTCAACCCCCATCCAAACGGCCTAAAAGGTGATGACAGCACTGGCTAATTTCCCCACAATCCATCTCTGTGTTTGTCCCATATTCCTGCATGGCAAAAACCTTTCTTGTGAATTGTTTTTATTTGTTTTATTTCTGTTCAAATGCCACTTATTTTGTGGGTGTGTGGCCAAAATGATTTCTAGATTTTGTCCCATGAAAAAAAAATGTTTACTTTAATAAAAACTTGAATCAAAAATAACAAAAAAATTATTACACTTTGGAAACAAAATTGCAAAAATCTATTCTTCATTTATTCACAAACTGGTTAAAAGGTAATCCCTCTAACAAACTTACAAACAGTACAACGGAAATAGAAACATTTCATATTTTGCCTAAAAAATAAGGGTTAAAATCAATTTATGAGTTTTAATTAACAATTATCCCAAAAAAAAGGACGATTGGTTTCTTGGTCCAAAAAAAGAAACGTGCGTACAATATTGTTTGTCTACAAAACAAACACTTACAAATATGTAAAAAGCACTCAAAAAACCCAAACATTTGTTAACTAATTGATTGTATGCCCCAGAAATTAGCAGCTGAGTAGTTCACCTGCGTTCGGTTTTTAGCTACTAAAAAAGGTCTACATGCGAAACATCTTAGAAGCTGTTTAGCAATTAAAAGTTAATTGTTTTTTTTGCCTCACTTGATTAATCGCAACACCATCGATGAATCCGGGAAAGTACGAGGAGACCATCGTCATTGCGGTAGACTATACCAGACCCCAAGCTGAGCGAGCAGTCTTAATGGAAATTGGATCACACAGTGACGTGGACAAAATAGTGTCCACATTGGACATTCACACAAGATAATACATGTACGCCCAAAAAACGCCTTGCCACGCCTGCGTTTTCTCATCTCCACCCCCGTTACCACCCATAAACGGAACATTCTGTCAATCAAATGACATAGGTCACTTCCTGTTCGTTGTGTATATGAGCGAACGAGAAATGACCGCAATGATCTGGCCGCACATGCGCAATGAGAACCGGAATGCATGCGTGGTTTAAAACAATAGAGTGTGTATGAGCGAACGACTGATAGCATCCGGCTCTGAATGAGGTCCAGAGAGCAAGGCAGTGGGTGACAGGGAGAGATAGTGGGAGACAGAGAGTCAGTGGGTGACAGGGATGAAAATAGAGGTTGACAGTGAGAGGCAGAGGGTGACACCAGGGAATGGTTGACAAGGGGAGGCAGTGGGTGACGCTAGGGAATAGATGACAGGTGGGAGGAAGTGGGTGACACTAGGGTGGAGTAGTGGGTGATGTAGAGGATGACTCACTAAGGCTGCATAGTGCTCACTAAAGCTGCATACACACACAACGATTTAGTTAATGAACGATTTTAGTAAACAATTTTCTCCCTTGATAAAATGAACTAAAATCATTTACTAAAGTTGTTCATTTACTATGTTCATTTAAATGTAATGAACGATTTTCTAGAACTACAAACGATTTTTGCATATTCCCTTACTGAAAATCGTTGAGTTGACAAGGCTGACTGAACTACAAACTACAAACTACAAACGTGAATGCGCATGAACAAAAATTGTTCATTGTTTGACTCAGAAAGTGAACGATTTTTACAAACGATTATCGTTAAACGATATCATTTAATGATAATTGTTCAAAAAATCGTTGTGTGTGTATGCACCTTTAGGCTGAATAGATGTAGGCTGTGTTAGATGAAAAGTGTTAGATATAAGTGTAGTTACAATTTGATAACTAAGTCGGAGTTATGTCACAGATCTAATTAGCCATATGCGCACCATGCAAAGACTGATGTGACTTCTCCTTCTCTGAATTTCACAGGTAAATCATCACTACTGCTCCCATCAGATGCTGTTTTACTGTTTGCCTCTGCACAGTCTCTGCACAGTTTTTAAAAATTTATACTAGGTAAATTATCACTACTACTATATTAAGAACAACTTCTATAAAGGAAGTTAGGAATGTATTGTGAATTTGTGATAGTCCACTCCCTTCTCACAAATTGTTTATCTTAGACTTTATTGCATCCCAATTTAGTGTGTGTTGAGCTCTGGGGGTGGGTCCCAATCAGTGAGCACACAGATACATGTTTGTAACCTTAGTTATTAGTGCTCACTAAGGCTGCATAGATGTAGGCTGTGTTAGATGAAAAGTCTTAGATTATAAGTGTAACTACAATTTGATAACTAAGTCGGAGTTACACTAGAGTTAAACTGGAGGAAAACTGAAAACCAGAACACTTTCTGAAATACAACAAGCAACAAATCTATGTGAATTACCAAAATCACCATTTTCTGCTTTATGAATAGCCAGGAAACTTCTTACCGCACTCACTGTTTGGACATTGCAAGTACTCCCCTATCTGTGTGCTGCTCTTCTTCATTGATCTTTGTTGATCATCATAACACTTCAGACTGGATCGACTAAATACATTGAAATTTTTGCCTTACTACATAAATTCTTGTCTGTATTGCCTTTTCCCATTGTGTCACAACTATCCACGTTAATCATTTGTTTAATAACTAATTCCTTCTCCCACTACTCACACACCTCTCTTTATATATCACTTTTTGAGCTGCATTCATACATTAGCAGTGCTGTTCTTTTATTTGTATTTTTGAACATTTAACAACTTTAATCCACACTGTCTCTCTATCACACAACCTCCACTCTAGTTTTCATCTCACTTATTACCTCGTCCACAGCATGAACACTCTTACTTCAAACACCCCACTTATTCAGTGCCCACATAATCCTCTACTTTATCCATCTCTATCCCACACCTCGTCTTCTCCACTTGCTGTTCCCCCTTTTTTCTCTTATCAGTCTGCTTTCCAACCCTCTGCTTCTTTCCCCCGCCTTTCCTGTTCCTCCACTTTCAACCAACTCCCTCCCTCCATGGCTTTGCTACCCCACCACTATGCCAACCTCGTTCTGTCTGTCACCTCCAGGGCTGCTAAGAGAAATTCTGGGCCCGGGTACTGCAACATATTGTGGGACCACAGCATGTTGGGGATGGCTGCACCCATTTGTGGGTGGGTGTAGCATGTGAGATGCACCCAATCACTGGAGCATGGCATAGCACCCAGCAGCTGGGATTACTGTAGTCACTACTGTATTAGGATGTCGGGACAGTCCCATAATATATCCATTTTTTATCAGGATGTATTTAGATGCTAAAATGTAACACACAATAATTAAAATGCTACAACTTTATTTTGTACATCTCTCATGTAAATAACACATAATCAAAATCTATTTTCTAATTTTGACATAACATCAGGTCATCTTAAACACACACATTCTGCAGCACATATCCTAACCCACTGCTCCATGCTCCTTCTTCACTATCTATCCCATCTGTGTTGCCCCTGTCTGTCTGCCCTTCCCCTTTAGAATGTAAGCTCTTACGAGCAGGGCCCTCGTCCCTCACGTGCTTCTCCTCCCCCTACTTATAGTATCATTTACTCCTAACTCCCCTCAATGGCACCTAACACCTGGTTGCTCATGTCCTGCTGCTTGTGTTATGCAGCTATGTGTATAAACCATGTCCTTGTCCTGTATTGTTTTATATTACTATTAACTGTTTTTCTTATGTGCTCATTTATGTACTGTGTAAGGAGCTGCAGAACCTTTGTGGCACCATATAAATAAAGGATGATAATAATAATAATAATAATAATGACAGGGAGAGGCAGTGGGTGACAGGTAGAGGGTGACAGGAGTGAGAGGGTGATGGTGAGATAGTGATGCAGTGGAGAGAGAGGGCAAGGCAGTGGGTGACAGGGAGAGATAGTGGGTGACAGGGATGAAAAGAGTGGTTGACAGTGAGTGGCAGAGGGTGATGCCAGGGAATGGGTGACAAGGGGAGGCAGAGGGTGACACCAGAAAATGAGGCAGTGGGTGATGCTAGGGAAAAGGTGACAGGGGAGGAAGTGGGTGACAGCAGGGTGAAGTAATGGGTGAATCAGAGGGTGACGGGGAGAGGCAGTGGGTGATAGGGAGAGGGTGACAGGAGTGAGAGGGTGATGTGGAGATAGTGATGCAGGGGAGCGGCAGAGGGTGAGGCAGTGGGTGATGGGGAGAGATAGTGGGAGATTGAGAGGAAGTGAGCGACTAGACAGCGCGATGTGGAAAGGTGATGGAGAGAAGCAGAGGTTAATGGGGAGTGGGTAATGCCTTGGAGAGGCAGTGGGTGACAGAAGAAAGAGGGTGATGGAGGTAGTAACACAGGGTAGAGGCAGCGGGTGACAGAAGAGAGAGGGAGATGGAGGTAGTAACACAGGGTAGAGGCAGTGGGTGACAGAAGAAAGAGGGTGATGGAGGTAGTAATGCAGGGTAGAGGCAGTGGGTGATAGAAGAGAGAGGGTGATGGAGAGGTAGTAACACAAAGTAGAGGCAGTGGGTGACAGAAACAAATGGTGATGGAGAGGTAGAAATGCAGGGTAGAGGGGGTGGGTAACAGAAGAGAGAGGGTGATGGGGAGGTAGTAATGCTGGGTAGAGGCAGTGGGTGACAGAAGAGAGAGGGTGATGGAGGTAGGTAATGCAGGATAGAGGCAGTGGGTGACAGAATAGAGAGGGTGATGGAGAGGTAGTAATGCAGTTTAGAGGCAGTAGGTGACAAAAGAGAGATGGTGATGCAGGTAGTAATGCAGGATAGAGGCAGTGGGTGACAGAATAGAGAGGGTGATGGAGAGGTAGTAATGCAGTGTATTGGCAGTGGGTGACAGAAGAGAGAGGGTGATGGATTGGTAGTAATTCAGGGTAGAGGCAGTGGGTGACAGAAGAGAGAGGGTTATGGAGAGGTAATAACGCAGGGTAGAGGCAGTGGGTGATAGAAGAGAGAGGGTGATGGTGGTAGTAATTCAGGGTAGAGGCAGTGGGTGACTGAAGAGAGAGGGGGATGGAGGTAGTAACACAGGGTAGAGGCAGCGAGTGACAGAAGAGAGTGGGAGATGGAGGTAGTAACACAGGGTAGAGGCAGTGGGTGACAGAAGAGAGAGGGTGATGGAGGTAGTAATGCAGGGTAGAGGCAGTGGGTGATTGAAGAGAGAGGGTGATGGAGAGGTAGTAACACAAAGCAGAGGCAGTGGGTGACTGAAAACAGATGGTGATGGAGAGGTAGAAATGCAGGGTAGAGGGGGGTGGTGACAGAAGAGAGAGGGTGATGGAGGTAGGTAATGCAGGATAGAGGCAGTGGGTGACAGAATAGAGAGGGTGATGGAGAGGTAGTAATGCAGGTTAGAGGCAGTAGGTGACAAAAGTGAGATGTTGATGCAGGTAGTAACGCAGGATAGAGGCAGTGGGTGACAGAATAGAGAGGGTAATGGAGAGGTAGTAATGCAGTGTATTGGCAGTGGGTGACAGAAGAGAGATGGTGATGGAGAGGTAGTAATTCAGGGTAGAGGCAGTGGGTGACAGAAGAGAGAGGGTGATGGAGAGGTAGTAATGCAGGGTAGAGGCAGTGGGTGACAGAAGAGAGAGGGTGATGGTGGTAGTAATTCAGGGTAGAGGCAGTGGGTGACAGAAGAGAGAGGGGGATGGAGAGGTAGTAACGCAGGGTAGAGGGAGTGAGTGACAGAAGAGAGAGGGTGATGGAGAGGTAGTAACGCAGGGTTGAGGTAGTGGATGACAGAAGAGAGAGGGTGATGGAGGTAGTAATGCAGGGTAGAGGCAGCGGGTGACAGAAGAGAGAGGGTGATGGAGGTAATAACACAGGGTAGAGGCAGTGTGACAGGGCAAGATAGTGGGAGAAGGAGAGTTAGTGTCTGGGGAGGCAGTATATGACAGCAGTGAGGCAGACATAAATGTACTTACAGTTGGCTTTGGGGGGGATTTGCCTATAGCAGAGCAGCCAGGCTGGCTAGTCCAGGACTCCAAGAGCAATGCCGGGTCGTGTTAAGGGGGCATGGCCTAATCATGGGAGGCATGGCCATGCCCCCTTAGAAAGAAAAATGACACTTTTTTTTTGCACCATCGTGAAGTGCTGGGGAATGGGGCGCTGTGAGTACCTCAGCCCAGCGCATAGCCAGTGTGGGGAGCGATCAGTGTGATCACTCCCCCCACAGGCATAGGAGACTGCTGTGGCTGCTGCTTAGCAGCCACCAGCAGTCTACCAGTGAAGCCCAGCACACAGTAGCTGATGCTGGGCTGCTGTGATGGTGCCCCTGAGCAAGACTGCTAGAAGGCAGTGGCACACAGGAGCTGCAGGCAGGAGCAGCCAGCAACACAGGAAGCAGAGAGGAGGAGGGGAGACCTCTTGCACTTGCTCCATCTCCTCCAACTAGACCACATCCTTTATCATGGAGCAGCAGTGCAGCAGCATACTGGCACACAAAGATGTGTCAGTTTGACAATACATAACCGCCGTGCCCTGGTGCAATGCACCACCGCTACATCCAGGAAGGCTGACTGGCTGACCAAATAGCCAGCAACCACTGTACAATAAATGCTGCTGTCTGGCTCCACTGGGATCTGACATTTGGTCCCAACGCTGGCATGGGAGTGATTAATACAGCACTCTACCCAACAGTGCTTTCTCAATAGTGGCTACAGAGCTGTTGATGGGATGCAGGCTAAAAGGCAGCCATCTTGCTGCACCCAAGTGAAGCCACAGTGACTACACCTGCTGGAGGCTCCTACTTAGGCTGCGCAACAAGTTGAAAAGTCCTATCTCTACAATGGTGCGTTCTTGAGGTAATAGTTTAAAAACTGTAACTCTCTAATTTACCTGAACCCCAAAAGCACATACACTGGCACAAAAGCTACCTAAAAAATCAAACTCGACGTCTAAATTTGCCACCTACCCTTAGCTTTGCCTTTCCAAAAAACCCCCATAGACTACAGCAGAAAAGTTGTCCTAATTGAGAATGCCAGAAAAATGTGGCAGTTGAAGATTTAGATTACTGCCAAATCCTAAGTTTTAAAGTTTATGCCCTGAAATTTGGTATGCAGCACTGCACAACAGTTCTACCTGCACCTACCAAATTTCAACTTGGTACCTCTTATAGTTTTTGAGGTGAAGCCCCTTAAAATCCCTGCCCCTGCCCTTTCTCTATGGAGAAATCTGTTTATTTTGACTGTGCCCTCATAATAAATATATATATATATATATATATATATATATATATATCTCGTCTGTGTGTATATATATATATATATATATATATATATATACTGTGGCAGTATCACCAGAGATGGCACTGGTGAGCAGCTGATTCTGTGTGGTGGGACAGATCCACCAACTGAGAGTAGAAAAGCATTGTGGGAGGATGCTTAATTGCTGCCTTGTGGAAAGAGCTTAGGTGTGGGCTGATGAAAAGGCAGACCAGTCATGCTGCTGCTGGAAGCAGTCTATCAGGGACTGTGGCAGCCAGAGAGCCCAGTGAAGTTAAGCGACCCATTGGGGGCCAGGAGGCCTGTGTCTGGACCTTGCAGGAGGCAAGGGGCGACCATAAACCTCTCAGACTGTGTGACATTGAAGAAGCGGGGAAGCACGCTGAGGAAGCCAGGACCTACTGTATACCTGGAGGATACAGGGAATTGCACAGAGACTGTGAGAGACTTTATTGGCAGATTAGCTGTACCCTTATAGAGAGGGTTCAAGAAGTGAGTTAGACACCCTAAATAGGGGCTAGGGCCCTGATTCAGACCCACTCGCAAGTGGGCGTACGTACGTTCGGCGTACGTAAAAAAATATTTAAATTCAAGCACTCGCTCGTATTTTCGTACGCAGCTAAAAATCCGCCCCAAACTCAGGCGACCCCTCCTCTAACTAACGAGCATGCCAAATAGCGAGCGTACATCCCCGAAATGGCTTGAAGGGAACGCACGCACAAGTACAAACCGGAAGTGGGCCTGTCAGATTCCGATTACCTGCTCGTTTTTTCTGCCTACCTCCCTCAATCGTATCATGCCAATCAATGTATCAATTCGCCTAATTGTTTTTTTTTTTTCAACACAATGCAATAAACTTTAATCTGGTCCGTGTTTGTGTTTACTCGCAGAATACGTACGGCTGAAACCTTCGCTTTTATTGTTCAAAAGACATGTTAGCCCCAATTAAACAATTGTTCTATTTGTTTGTATCCCCACAAATTTTCTGTGGTTCATTTCTTTATTTAAATTTGCTTACGCATGTCACTGCATCAAGCCTATCATAACTCTCAAGAGATTTGTGGCCCTGTCGAACACATGACTCATACACTAACCAATAGAATTTGTCCTGTTAATTTCCCAAATACATTAGCCAATCAAATTTTTTTGGGTGCTTTATTAAAAATAATTTACTAAAAATACACCATTGCCATCATGAGATCCGCCGCATTCACCAGGCGCGAACTGCTGGTGCTCACGGAGGTGATGGACAGGCGGATCACCAGTCAGCCTCCACCCATCTCAAATAGCCGAAAGTGTTCCGCATATGCGGAGGTACGTCACCGCCTGCGTTCCTTCGGCTCACGCTGACATATTGGCCAGCTGGAGCGCAGGTGGTCGGACCTGCACCGGCGTACGCCCCGCTTGCTGGCATGCTTTCGCATGCAGATCGAGGAAAGTAAGTTTTATGGACTGTGGTTTTCAAGTTTATCTTGTGGGCCCTAACTGCGTGTGCATGTTTTCATGTCTGTCCTATTTAGTAATTGTAGTCATATCTGCATGTGCATGTTTTCATGTCTGTCCTATTTAGTCATTGTAGTCATTTCTGCATGTGTATGTTTTCATGTCTGTCCTATTTAGTCATTGTAGTCATATCTGCATGTGCATGTTTTCATGTCTATCCTATTTAGTCATTGTAGTCATATATGCATGTGCATGTTTTCATATCTGTCCTATTTAGTCATTGTAGTCATATCTGCATGTGCATGTTTTCATGTCTGTCCTATTTAGTCATTGTACAATTTATTTTATTTTTTTTTGGATTACTGTTGAAACTAACCACAATATTTTTTTCATATTTTAGGGGCACAGCAAAGACTACGGCATCATCGCCAGACAAGATGCCGGTCCCAGCCCCTCTCTCCATCCCCCAATTCCTCAATTACCCCCTCCTCCCCAGACCCTGTTGCCGAGATTTCTGGTCTACTTCCCCTCCAGCCCAATTCCCCCTCTCCTCCATCTGCCCCTCCTCCAAATACCCCCTCCCAGGATTCTTCAAACACCCTGCCCCTAGGTTTGGGGAATGTAGCCACCTCCGAGGTGGTCGAGGGAGTGGCTTCTCGCTCAGGCGTTTTGCCGAACTGTATGTTTTTTTTGTTTTTTTTGGGCACCACAAACTGTTTGTATGTAATCATGTGTCGTCCCCATTTTTGTTGGCTTTCTGTCGCCTTAGGGTATTTTTGGGGGTTGTCTTTACCTGTTCCTGCTGATTTCACCATACACATATCACACCTGTGTGCATTTTTTTAGGGCCCTTGTATTTTTGGGCTAGGACATTTTGGGGTGCTGGGTTTTATCCGTGTAATGTTTTTTTTGGCCACAAGCTTTTAAGTTTTGGTTTGCTTGTTTTGTGTTTTTTTGGAATGTTGCTTCATTATTGATTTATTAATCCCCAAACTTTTGTCACCCACAGAGGAACAGAGGCTTCGGGCAGAAATCTGTGAGTGTGTGGCCCATATGCGGGAGCAAGTCACCGGGCTTCTGCAGGGCCTTGACCATCTGGCGGTCCCCCTTAGGAATTAGTTTTTTTTTTTTTTTTTTTTCAAATTGTTTACAAATAAATCACTTTTAATTCATGCTCTGTCTCATGCATTTTTAGTAAATCCAAGATTCTTTACACTGACATAAGTAGACTCTTCAAGCAAGGATTGCCAAAGAATCTCACTACAGATTGTGTGTTGTATTTTGAAGGCAAACAGGCACAAGGAACACCTCCCAGTACCAATGTCATTTTCCTTTTTTGGGGTGGACAACATGATAGTTTACAACATTTTACAGGTTCCTATTTGGTGGCCAATCTGCTTAGGACAATCGTACGAAAGCAACTGATTGTAATGTGTGCTAATTAGTTCACAAATACAAGTCACTATACAAACAGAGAAAAATGCGCTAATTAGTTCGCCAATACAAGTTACTATACAAACAGAGAAAAATGCGCTAATTAGTTCGCAAATACAAGTTAAAAAATGGACTTACCAAGAGCAAATATATGAGATTCCCAATCAAAAGGTCTTTGGGTCCGAAATAAAAAAAAACCTAAAAGAGATGAAATTATGGATCAAAAAAATAAAAACAAGAAGAAACAAAATGAGACACCAATTGAACCAAAGTTAGACTTCCCAAAACTTACCAAATCAAGAAACGAGGCCAAAAAAAAAAAAAGAGAGAACGGAAAATAAAAACGCAAATCTAGCAAACAAAATAAACTCCAAACGCCAACTCCTTAATCCGCAAACAAGAAACTCCAACCAAGGTAAACTCCAACAATCCAAAAACGCCACCTTGACTCGAGACACACCAAGCCATAAATAGTAAGGAATAGGGAATAGGATTCCTTGGTGTGTTGGTTAGTACCCTGAAATCATATTACATTTTAGCTCCACTTGCTTCATTACTGGGTTACCCCTTAGGTAAAATTAACATTTGGGAGTTTGTTTACACTTGCTTCTAACGTGCCCAAAAAGGAAACAAATTACACTCTCCAAAAATTTATTCACAACAGAAAACAAAAAACAAAGTGGTCACTCACAAACAAAACACACAGTGAGAATCAGAAATACACCACATACCAAAAACAGGAAACAAACACACAACAAATCAAGAACTGGTTGACGAAGGTCCATGCCCACATGATTTCAAAAATATGGCATTGCAATATGGGTGTCATAATATATTCCAGAAGTTTCCACATAAAGGTTTTTGAAGGGTAGCAGGAAGTAGTCATCGTGGGAGAGGCAAAGATTATGCAAACAAACAGAAGATGGTGCAAGAATTAATATCAAAAAAGATGAACGGCAAAAAACAGTAACACATTGGGTATACACACTGTTGTTTGGTCAATAATTACCTAAAATATCGGGCCACCACATCATCGCATATGGCCCCCCCACATACTGACCTCCGACCAACCTTGGGGGGCCATCCTCAGGTAAGGCATCCTCTGGCTGCATTGGAACACCACTCCTTATGGCGATGTTGTGAAAGATCCCACACAGGACCACAATTTTCGAAACCATATCCGGCAAATACATGAGCTCGCCACCAGAGCGGTGGAGGCATCTGAATCGGCCTTTTAAAAGGCCGATACAGCTCTCCACCACCTGCCTGGTGGCTGTAAGTGCGGTATTAAACTCACTTTGTGGGCCTGGTGTGGGAGCCAAATAAGGAGTGAGCAGCCAGGGCGTGCAAGTGTATCCACTGTCTCCTGTGAAAAAGAATAGACAACATCAGGATCACTGTGTATCAAGCTTAACATTGTTATGTACTAAAGGTCTCCACTTACCGAGAAGCCACGCATCACCAGCTTGTAGGTTGGTTAATTTGTGCCATATCCCTGATTGCCGGATGACGAAGGAGTCATGTGCACTTCCTGGTAATTTTGCATTCAGGGACAGGATCTGGAGGGAGGCATCATATACCACCATTACATTCAGTGAGTGATAGTGTTTACGGTTGCGAAATATTGCCTCCAGCCATGCTGGAGGCTGAAGTGGTATGTGAGTACCATCCACAACCCCTATGATGTGTGGGAAGCCAGCTATTTGGTAAAAATTGGCCTTGGCCACACTAAGGGCACCCATATCCAAAGGCATTTTAATAAAATGATGGAGGTGCTTGAAAAGTGCCTCCATCACTGCCCTCAGGATCCTGGAAAAGGAGGATTGTGAGATGCCCACCACTATTCCCACCATTGTTTGATATGATCCTGAGGCACAGAAATGTAACACCGCCATAAATTGCATAAGTGGTGGTATTGCTGTTGGACTGTCAATTTGCCGCTCAAGATCACTCTCTATTAATGAGAGAGTGTCTATGATGATTTTGGGAGGAAGACGGTAGCGTCTTAAAACCTCATCATCGGGTATTCCAAAAAGGGTGACATGTGTTCGAAATATCTGGGGCCTCGCACGCCTACGATGCCTACGCCTGGGACGAGATTGAGGTTGGTCGGCTTCCGGGAGCATGGCCAGAACCATCCGCCCAAGATCAACCTGAAATGGCAAGATTTGAATGTAAGGCTTTGGACCCACCCCAAAAGAAAAATAAGAACAATTTAGCTTGATGATACCATCCATTGCTGCTTACATGCTGGGGTATTGTCATGATACGTCCAAACTGAAAATAATCCCAATATTAATTTGTCAAAGTTTAGTCTGTGCATTTATGTTTCTAAATTTGGTGCTAGACAAAACATAAAATAGGCGAAACACACATTTGGGCAAAGAGCAAAACGACATTGTACACAGTACATCAAAATGGGGTGAAATGTAAGCCAAAAATGCTAAAGGGCAACCACAAACAATTTTACAGGATTAATAAGCGTTTAAAAATGCGCAAATTAGTTCGCCAATACAAGTCACTATACAAACAGAGAAAAATGCGCTAATTAGTTCGCAAATACAAGTCACTATACAAACAGATAAAAATGCGCTAATTAGTTCGCAAATACAAGTCACTATACAAACAGACAAAAATGTGCTAATTAGTTCACAAATACAAGTCACTATACAAACAGAGAAAAATGCGCTAATTAGTTCGCCAATACAAGTTACTATACAAACAGAGAAAAATGCGCTAATTAGTTCGCAAATACAAGTTAAAAAATGGACTTACCAAGAGCAAATATATGAGATTCCCAATCAAAAGGTCTTTGAGTCCGAAATAAAAAAAAACCTAAAAGAGATGAAATTATGGATCAAAAAAATAAAAACAAGAAGAAACAAAATGAGACACCAATTGAACCAAAGTTAGACTTCCCAAAACTTACCAAATCAAGAAACGAGGCCAAAAAAAAAAAGAGAACGGAAAATAAAAACGCAAATCTAGCAAACAAAATAAACTCCAAACGCCAACTCCTTAATCCGCAAACAAGAAACTCCAACCAAGGTAACCTCCAACAATCCAAAAACGCCACCTTGACTCGAGACACGCCAAGCCATAAATAGTGTTTCGTTTCCCGCACAAATTAAGGAGGGATCATAGGAACGCACAATCAATGATGCGGCCGCAAAATAAGGACGCATGTATAAATACGTCACGAAAACACATTTAAATTCTGGTGTGATTCTTGTTTGGACCTCAGACATGGCTACAGACCAGGGAAACAATGGACAAGAGTCAGGTGGTAAGTCTTTCATGCATTTTGTCGCAATGATTACTTTGAAACATAAGATTGGGCAAGTTGTGAATTAGAGAAATCTGCATATTTACACAAATAGGTGAGGAGGATGACATGGAAGAGGCTGCTGGGCCCAGTATTCCGGCCAAAGCTGCCAAAAAGAAAAGGCAGCCACATTTCACAAGAAAGGAGATGGAGGTTTTGATTCAGAAGTGTGTGGACATCCTGCCACAGGCAGACAGGAATATGAGTACAAGCCAGAAGTGGAGAATGTGGGAAGAGGTAGCCGTTGCTGTCAATAGGGTGGGTGATTATGTCCGTCTAGCCCGGGATGTCAAACGGCGGTAAGTAAACACTTGCCCCCCTTAAAAACAACCCCCATTTTAAACAAAAGGATAATGGTTCCCATTTTATCCCACAGATGGGGCAACTTCAAATATCGCCTAAAGCAAAAACTCGCGGACAGGGCTAGGCATGCAAGGGGGACAGGTGGGGTTCCCACCCCTGTGTCATTGGAGTTGATGGATTTAGAAGAGCTGGCACAGGGGTGTGTGCAGCCTGTGGAGGTGTTTGGCGTGTCCAACATGGATACGGACATGCCAGACTTTGCGGCTCCTCATGTTGTCCCAGGTAAATCTTGTGATGTCACCAACTCTGAAATGTTAGTGGGCCAATATGTAGATTCTAATGTGAGTCTTTTCTCATTTTTCCTAACAGAGACACAGGCGGATGAGTCTGCTCCAGAGGGGAGCCTTGACCGCCGAATTTCTGCTGGCTCTGCAGGGGAGGAACCAGTACATCCGGCTGAGGACCCTGCTGAAACCAGTCCAGGGCAATCCCCCTCGCAGGCAGTGGCCCTCCTCACAGAACTCAATTTCAAATTGGATTTCCATACGGAGATTCTGCAGAGGATGGACGCCAGACTGCTACGGGTGGCTGAGGCCCTGGAGCAAAATGCTGCGGCCAATGTGACCATTGGTCAGGCCCTGGCGGAAAATACCAGGGCAAACATCCGCATCGCCAATGCCACGGAGCAGCTCGTTCGCCAGCACATGGTGGAGCCGACCTCCCTTCCTGCCGGAACATCAGGATCCTCCACCTCTGGCACAACATCAGCCAATCCTCCAAATGTGCCTAGCTCTGTGCCTAGTCCAGAGGCCACAACATCTGCCTCTGGACAGGCCAGCCCGATGACATCCCGGACCCGGTCTGGTGCCCTCCCTCCCCCAGCCAAACGGGTGAAAAAACGGTGACAGCAATGGCGACTTTTCCCACACTCCTTCTGTGCTTGGCTCATATTCCTTTCTGGTCAAAACTTCCCTCTCCTTTCTTGTGAATTGTTTTTAATTTTGTGTTCTACATTTCATAAATCTTTTATGTTGGCCCAATTATTGTAACTTTGGGAATGAACCCTGCAAAAAAACTTTGCCACAAATTGGTTTTTTTTTTAAGTTTTTGTTTGAGTAATAAAAAAAAGTAAAAAACTGACATTGTATTCTCACATTATTGTCAAAATGGATTACATTTATTCCTGGGCCAAAAGGCACAAACTGGCAAAAACCACATTTTACATGCCCCCAAAAAAAGGGCTTTTTAAAGAACGTTTCAAATTTAACATAACGATGCAAATTCAACAGGCCAAAAGAAAAAGGTAAAAACCAAAAAAACATGATGACATTATTGTTACAATAGGCCCTAACCAACAAATTGAGCCCAAAAGAAACTACCACAAATGTATGTAAATTGATTGTGTAATCATCACATTAGCAGCTATGATTTCCACCTGCGTACGCTTTTGTGCTAACACAAAAAACTGCTTTCAAAACACATACCAAGCCGGTTTTCAATCCACCACTAATTGCTGTTCAGACCACTCACGATTAATCGCAGCAACATCGTGGAGTGCCGGGATGGAGGAGAAGGCCATCGCCAATGTGGTCGAGTAATCCAGACCCTAAGCTGTGCGAGCATTTTGAAGGGAAAGAGGATCATCCAGTGACGTATGAGTCGGTCCGTACACATTTTACGCTCGCATCTGCTAATGTATGTACGCCCCAAAAACGCCTCGCCACGCCTGCGTTTTTGAATCTCCACCCCCGTCAACACCCAAAAACGCCCTGTTCTGTTAATCACATTTGACATGTCACTTCCTGTACGCTATTTGACGAACGAGACCAAAAAAACTCGCAATCTGCCGTACGCACATGCACAGTGTTACACCGACGCAGGCGCGGTTAGTCAACATCGGAACGCAACGAGCATACTGCTGTTTGCGTACGGCTCTGAATGAGGGCCTAGGTTGTTTAATATTTTCTGTTTGCTTCCTGACTTTCCATGCAGGAAAGTAAAGCACCATTTATTTACTTGAAAGCTGTGTGTGGACCCTCATTAAGCACCTAAACACTGCACCAATTCACCCTCTGCCATGCTAATTACCCCCAAGATATCACAATACACACACTCTAGACCTTTTTTAATCAAATTTCTATTACAACCTATCATGTTAGATCAATAACTGATTTTTATTTTATGATATTTCCTTTCCACCACAACAGCAAACACTCCATCAGAGGTTTTTATGTGAGCTGCAGAGGTTATATCCCCCTCCTCTGAACCCTGACAGAAAAAGGCCCAATTTGTAACAACTGACACTCTATTTTCTAACATAAAATAATTACAATCACCCCCTCCCCCCTCTGAGTATTGGGTCGATTCAGCATTGCACTTGTATGCAATTCTGAATGCAGACTCACAATAATCATGAAACTCCCGTATGCATGTGCAGGACCCATTCTGTGACTGTGCAGAATGTGTACTGTATAAACTCATGCATTCCCTTTGATGCCTCTGCCCAATTTTCCCTATGTGTATAGACCCTGATTCAGCAGTGCACATTAGTGTACTGCTGATCCTAGATTCCCGATTATCGAGTGTGCACAATGGGTCCTGCTTAGACACACGCAGACCTTGAATGCCTCTGCCTGATTGACATGCAGAGGCATTTAAGGGGCAGTGCAGGGATGGAGCTGGCCGGAGCCCCAGGATCATTCACCATCGCGATCATTGACCACCGATGGATGAGATGGTGATCCCAGCCTGCAAAATCAGTTGCAGTGCTGGAATCACAAATGCAGCAGGGGGTGTCATGCACCTCCTGCTGCATTTGCATAATATCAAGGATCTCAATTGCAAAGCTGTCTGCGTGCAGCTTTGCAATTGCCATCATTGCTGAATCTTGCCCATAGTCAATAGATACTCACTTCTAAACTATACTGAGCTAACTTATAATACTTATATGGAATGGATATGAAGTCCAGGTGGCTGAATAGCTGCTGGTTCATATACCGATACCGGCAGCCCAAAGCTAGAAGATCCAAACAGGACAGGAAAGTATCTATCCCTTTCCTTCTCCCCCTAACCCTAACCCTTTATTTACCAATGCAAACAATTATATAAAATACTAAACTCATCTGCATCAGCCAGTGTGTACCGGCTATGAAGCGGATGATGTGCACTCCCACACGGTGTCAGCGACATTGCCCATTGAACCTGCATGCACCCTGCATGCATGAAACTTGGAGTGTTAGATAAATGTGGCATAAGCAAACAGATGTCAGCTAGTATATTATCTGGAGTACCATTATCAAACAACACAAGTTTCAACAATTCTTGTTAAGGTATGAAACTTTGTGATAAATAGGACACTTAGCAACCAATCAGATTCTAGGTATTATCTTGTAGGAGGCGCTAGTTAAATTTTAAGTAGAATCTGATTGGTCGCTATGGGCAACATCTTCACTTCTAAAATCTCTCACTTTAGTAAATATACCCCTTAGAATAAAATGATGGTTTGACTGTAGGTCCAGATTCAGAAATGTATGTTCATCCAAGGACATATTATAACATAAGTTATGCAATATGTAATAACCTACAGATGTGTCCTGCTACAGCTTTGCTGCATACGCGGTAAATCGCGCCACACATGGAGCGAGGCGTGCGCCTGTGAGCAGATATGTGTACTGCGTTCACACCCGTGACTCCATAGGATTGCATGGTGCAATCGCAGTGCATGCCATAGTGTGCCAAAGTGTACGCTGCTGCGGGTAATCTCATGGCGTGATGCATATGCATGTTTGTAGCATGATCAGCAAGGATGCAAGAGGACACATCTGTACGTTAGCAGCATGTGCAGACTGGGTCCTGTAGTCTCCCTTGCAGACAACCTAACCTGCAGTATTATTGTCAAGCCATGGTGATGGGGCAGGCTTGCCTACTCTCCCAATTTGGTCGGGAGCCTCCAAATATCGGGTGCCACTACCGACCCCCCGGAAAGGCAGGCAAGCCTCCCAGCTGCCACCTACTCCCTCCAACTACTTGTAAAACCCCCTGCAGTGGGGGTCCCGATGATGCAATTTGTGCGAATCGCGTCATTGTGGCTCCGCCCCCTGCTTCACAATGCCTTTTTTCAGCATTGTGAAGAGGGGGCAGGGCCATGATGATGCAATCATGTGGTCACACCCCTGGCCCCAGCCCCAAAACTGCATTATAGCCCAGCCACTCCCCACCCACAGAATGCAGGCAATCAGCTCCCTCCCGGGAGGAGGGAGCTGAATGTCGGCAAGTATGTGATGGGGCCTATTTGGGCCCCATTCTCGAAAATGGAGGTGGGATGTATCCATTTTCCTGGAGGGAAGAGATCTACATCAGTGGAAGCAGATTCTTGGCTTCTTGCATGTCCATGCATGGCCACAGTATGGACAAAAGATAAACAATTGCAATACATGACTGTGATTGTTACAATGGTGATCGCAGCCATTGTACGGCTGTGCAAATTCATCCATCTCTGAATCCAGTTCTTTATCTTCAATATACATGGGGTAGGAGTTTGGGCAGATGAGAGGGAGTGGCTAGCGGTAGGTGGTTGGGCAGGTGAGAGGGAGTGGCTAGGGGAAGGAGGTTGGGCAGGTGAGGGAGAGGGTGGAGGGGGATATTGGTACTTCTGCTCTCTGGCATCTTCGCCAAGTGCTCGCTGTTCTAATATGAAATAAGTTGAACACAACAAAATAAATACAAATAATAAAACATCATTGGACATGATTACAATGTAAAATAAATAATTTTTACATTCATATATATGTGTGTGTATATATATATATATATAAATATAATGTAATTTTGCAAGCATATATATATATATATATATATATATATATCTGTATCTGTACAAATAAATTCTAAAATATAATTAAAGATCCAGAAAAATTATAAACATACACATATGCCATTAAGCACTAACAAATCCAATAGCCTATTAGATGACATTAATGTGTTATCACACAAGATGCACTTGGACTACACAGTTCACCACTTCCTAGACAATCAAAATGGCCACCAAATAAAACAAAATGGAAGCACCAAACTGTCAGACAAGTCTAACAGCACACACTTGCAAATAGTAGCAATCAATAGTATGCCAATGAGGTACGCACGAACATTAGCAGACATGCATACACAAGTCACAATATCATGCATACACATAGTTAAGCATACTTACTACATGTATTGAGGATCCGCAAGTGGGCCAGGAGGTCTGGCTGGTGGAGCCTGAGATCAAACCACCGCCTCTCTAACTGAACTATTGTCCTGTGGCATCTAATGAGCCAGAGGTGCCTATGCACCTCGCAATATGCAAGTACATTTTTGCAGTTCCACACATAGGGTGCTGCAGGCCCCAGCCTGCTATCCATAACCTCCGCGAGCTCATGCAACTCATGTTGGCTGAAACATGCGGCTCTCAAGATGGCAATTGCAATTATTAAAGTGCACATACTTTATAAAGACTCTGGTGCCTTCTGATTGGCTGTCTTAATTAAAATGGCTGATTCATAAGAAACGCAGGTTAAGATTTTGACTACTTAAAGGACCCTCTCTATCACAATCCTATCACCACTCAACACTTGGGCAGGTTTCTCACAAGACGCTGGTGCATTTGTTCACATGGGCATGACATGGGTGCATGCGTACAGGCAGGTGCGTGCACCCATGCGCATGCATGTGCATATGAAAGGTCTGACAGTTTTATGATTTTAGCAAATATGGAGGAAGATAATCTTGAACAAGTCTGGGACAGTGCCGACAGTGCCAAAAGTGTGCGTCTTAAAAAGCACTGTCAGTTTGTAATATAGAGACACGTCTTTCTGGGTTAACTTCTAGTTCAGTGATGGTTTTATGCACCACTGTTTTTTGCACCTCTATATTCTGCAGTTCTGCAGCAACTGACACATTCATAGCAGCACATTAGTAGTCCTAGCAGATGGGTCATGGTGTCCTTGGCAATGGTCACCATTCCTCCCCTTTTCAGGACACAAGGGCAGACCTTGAGCTGACTGCTTATATGGCTAACAGAGCGTCATTTATTATGGTAATGAAAGGCTCTTAATTGCTTTGGGGGAAGGTACCTAATGCACTGTGTGTGACTCCCGACCTACTGGGCATGCGCAGTCTATGAGCCTCAATATGCCCCAGCATAGCATGACTAGCAGGGTGCTACATGGCTATGGAGCGGCTCCACAGGGCATGCACCAGAGAAACCACGTGCAAGCCCTGGAATTTGTAATCCAGTGACCCCTGTGACTCTGACCCCACTACTAGTTTCTAAAACATGCATTCTCTACAGTATATAAGTCTGGGACAGTGCCGCAAGTGTGCGCTTTAGAACACATAGTCAGTTTGTAATTCAGGGACCCAGGGCTGGATTTACCGCAAGGCAACCTAAGCGGCCGCGTAGGGCCCAGCAGATACCAAGGTGCCCATTGCCAGGCCTCCCCGAAATCTGGCCCTGGAGTGAACCTGCTGTGCTATGTGTGACCTGCTGCTGCTGGCAGCAGCAGGGAAGCGATGACACACACACACTCCGGGGCTGTAAGGAGGACACACTCCGGGGCTGTAAGGAAAAAGAGGTGGTTCTGCAGGGAATAGAGGGGTTGGGAGCCCTCCTCTCCCCGCCCCTGCTCTCCTCTCAGGGCTGTAGGGAGGGCAGTGTATTTGGTGCCACCCCAGCCTATGATAATCTGCCACAACCGCAAAGTAATGCGGTCACGGGGAGTCCACCGCAAAGGATAACATCTGAGTAGCACACCCGGATCCCCTGTCCTCTGCGTCCCTGATTCCCCTAATGATCTCTGCCCTGACGTAAAGTCGCGGACGTGATTTCATCACGTCGTGACAATGCTAACTAATGCCGCGCTGTCAGTAGTAAGAGACCCACGTGGCTGGATACTGCAGTGGGAGCTAGGCTGCCGAGACAGAGGAGCAAACAGAGAACTTAAGAAGGTAAGTTAAATATATGGGGGTGGGGGGGAGGCATATTACTGCAAATACAGAAGCAGGAGGGGGGCACACTGCTAGGACACAGAAGGGAAGCACTGCTGGGAACACAGGGGGAACACACTACTGGGAACACAGGGGGAGCACACTGCTGGGAACACAGAAGGGGGTAAACTGCTGGGAACACAGAGGGGGGGCACACTGCTGGGAACACAGAGGGGGGGCACACTGCTGGGAACACAGGGGGAGCACTACTGGGAAAAGAGAGGGGGGCACACTGCTGGGAACTCAGGAGGAGCACACTGCTGGGAACACAGAGGGGGGCACACTGCTGGGAACTCAGAAGGAGCACACTGCTGGGAACACAGAGAGGGGTTACATTGCTGGATACATAGATGGGGGCACACTGCTGGAATACAAGGTGGAGCACATTACTGTAAATACAGAAGGAGTGGAGGTAATTTTGCTGAACCTATCCCCGGCAGGTAATTTTGTTGGTGCTGGTGGGAAGGGCAGAAAAGTGATGAGTGAGGGGACAAGGGATTATGCTGTGAGGGGAGCGGGGTCTATGTTGAGAGGGGAGAGATGGCACTGTGCTGTGAGGGGAGAAGGGACTGTGCTGCGAAGTGAGAAGGGTGGGTAAAGGGGTGCTGTGCTGTGAGCCAGGAAGTGAAGGGGGCAGTATGTGGTTCTATAAGGGGGTATTATGTGGAGCTGTGAGGTCGGCAGTGAAGGGGTCAGGCCTCCTTCAGTTCAGAAAAGAGGTTAGGATGACTCAAAAGGCAGCCTGGGCCATCACTGAAGCTATTTATGAAAGGAGTGTATATATATATATATATATATATATATATATATACACATACTTGTGAAGAGTTTGGCACCACGGAGGACCATAATTAAATTAGTATTGATAGTAATACAGGTTCCAAACAGTAGAGTAAAGATACCCCATGTAAAGGAACAGGCAGCACTCCAAGAATGTTAATCTACAGGGGCATGAATCAGGAATGAATATATAGTGCTATGGATTGTTTGAGGTAGGGAGGGCCCATAAACCAGTGCCTTGCCTAGGGCCCCATGAGGTCTAAATCCAGCTCTGCTGGGACCACTGTGACTCAGACCCCACTACTAGTTTCTAAGACACGCATTCTCTACAGTATCTAAGTCTGGGACAGTGCCGCAAGTGTGTGCTTTAAAACACACAGTCAGTTTGTAATATACTGACACATTCATAGAGGCATATTAGTTGTCCTAGCAGATGGGAGATGGTGTCCTTGGCAATGGTCACCATTCCTACCCTTTTCAGGATACAAGGACAGAACTTGAGCTGACTGTTTATATGGCTAACAGAGTGTCCTTTATTATGGTAATGAAAGGCTCTTGCTTGCTTTGGGGGAAGGAGCCTGATGTACTGTGTGTGACTCCCGACCTACTGGGCATGTGTAGTACTTTGATCCTCCATACACCACAGCATAGCGTAACTGGGCATGCACCAGGGATCCCATTGCAACCCCCAGAGCTGGCAACCACCACAGTGCTGACGTGCCGACAGTGCCGCAAGTGTGCATCTTAAAATGCACTGTCAGTTTGTAATACAGAGACCCCACTTTCAAACAGCCCACTACTACTTTCTAAAGTCATGAAATCATTACAGTATCCAAGTGTGGGACAGTGCCGACACTGACTTCAACCACACAGTCAGTTTGTATTATATTGACCTCACTTTTAAACAGAGCCCACTACTGATTTCTAAAGTGATGAAAGCAATATAGTGTCCAAGTCTGGGACATTACCGACACTGCCGACATCTACTTCAACCGCACAGTCAGTTTGTAATACATTGACCTCACTTTTTAACAGAGCCCATTACTAATTTCTAAAGTCATGAAATAACTACAGTGTCCAAGTCTGGGACAGTGCCGACATTGACTTCAACCACACAGTTTGTGATAGATTGACCTCACTTTTAAACAGAGCCCACTACTAATTTCTAAAGTCATAAAATTACTATAGTGTCCAAGTCGGGGACAGTGCCGACAGTGCTGAAAGTGTGCGTCTTAAAACGCACTGTAAGTTTGTAATACAGATACCCCACTTTAATTGCGTGTGACTCCTGACCCACTGGGCATGCATAGTACTATGATCCTCCATACGCCACAGCATAACATGACTGGTGTATGGAGTGGCTCAACTGAGCATGCACCAGAGATCCCATTGCAACCCCCGGAGCTAGCAGCCATCACAGCGCCAACATGCCGACAGGGCCGCAAGTGTGCGTTTTAAAATGCACAATCAGTTTATAAAACAGAGATCCTTCTTTCGAACAGTCCGCTACTAGTTCCTAAAGTCATGAAATCACTATAGTGTTTAAGTCTGGGATGCACTGTGTTTGACTCCTGACTCACTGGGCATGCATAGTACTATGATCCTCCGTACGCCACAGCATATCGTGAATTGTGCATGGAGTGGCTCCACTGGGCATGCACCAGAGATCCCATTGCAAGCCCCAGAGCTGGCAGCCACCACAGCGCTGACATGCCGACAGTGCCGCAAGTGTGTGTTTTAAAACACACAGTTTGTAATACCTCACTTTTAAACAACCCACTACTAGTTTCACTATAGTGTCTAAGTCTGGGACAGCACCGACAGTGTAAAAAAAAAATATTATTTTCATGGGCTCAACCTGGGACAAGCACTGTTGCAAAGCAATCACCTAACCTCTAGCCTACACATCAGCTATATCAAGAACTGCACTTAACGGGTTCATCCTTGTGAACTCCACCCACTGCTATTTTTAATAATAAAAAAATGTGTCTTCCTTTCAAATATTATACTAGTACATATATACACAGTACCCCACCATTAGAGAATAATTCATCCCATCTCATTGAAAGCTGTGCGTGCATCTCATTAATCTACAGTATCGGTTATACATTCATAACAACACGGTAACTACACTACTGTACAGTTATTTACAGTATGTGTACTGATTTGCATCCCGTTCTAAGAGCGGTTAAGCACTGGGTCTGCGTAGTCACTGTGATCACAATCTCAATCGCAGTCGCTGGTTTGCAAACACGCACTGCGATGCATATACATGAGCAGTACCCAACAATTGGCCGATTGCATGCGTATTAGTAGTTGGGATCCAAGCTGAATTAGGCTTTTAGTTTTGATGTGACATGCAAAAGAGCCACGTAAAGTTATCCATGACAAAAACAGTACCCACTTTAAATGTCTGCCCCCGTGATTTATATATTGTCATACTAAAGCAGACTTTTACCAGGAATTGGACTCATTTGAAATTAAAGAATTGTTTTTCACATAAATTAAATAAAAATGGTAAAAAAAGGGAAAAACTGAAAATTTCTATCAGTAAACAGGGCTTACATAAATTTTTCGGAGGAAACCAGATAAAATGTATCAATCACTATATGGTATAAAATAAAGTCCATCATTGTGATATATCTTTAATGGTTTAGGCAGCATAAATCAAGAAAGTGATCACACATCCATTTTTTCATTGACTTGTTTCAATAAAATCATCACTGCTCAGCTCCTTTTTGTCATACATTAATTTTTCATACACCTAAACCTTCCTCTACAAAATGCTCTATAGAATAGAGAAAACTGCATCAAAACTTGTCCAGACATTCTTGGGATTAGCCCAAACAAACAGACAGACAACTACTAGGGACTTTGGACCTCATTCGGAGGCGGTCATTAGTGGCAAGCAGTCGTACTGAATCAGGGCGGCCGCTTGCATCCTGAACGGCCACCTCCTTGTCGATCGTTAAGCTGTGGGTACCACCCACAGCTTAACGACCGTCTAGGTTGATGGTCGCGATGGTGATCACCATTGCGACCATCGGGGCTTACGACCAGACCCTATGGTTGGGTCTGGGCACTCGTAAGCCCCAGGGAGTTTCTGCTCAGATGGAGCAGGAAGCTCCCCACTGACATCACTGATGATGTCAGTGCGGCCGCCCACAAAATGGTACGCATTCCTTAAAGAACGTCTCCATTTTTGAAACCACCCCCTCGGCCCGCCTACCAAACAGGGGCAGCTGTCGATCAACATCGACAACCACCCCTTTGGTAATGAGCTCCAGAGCGACAGAGTTTATCTGTCTCTCCGGGGCTTGTGCACGCACAGTGCGGACACTGCGCATGCGCAGGCCAAACCATCAAGTCGGTTATGAGCGCATTGGCGCTCGCGAATTACTCTGAATGATATCCTTTGTTTTATAATATGTATAGCCTAGTATGCTGGTAATAAAAGATGTGTGTGAAACATAAATGGCTAAGCCACATCCTTTTATAATATTTGGGGATCTTTTATTGTAAGTGCGATGATATATTTGGGCATGGACTCTGAAGCAAAATGGACAATTTCCAGGGGGTATTGCAAGCTGAACCCCTATAGATGCAAACGATAATTGCACTGTTTCTCCGCCTCATTATCTCCCAGCCTCCTGCCAATCAATGGATGCCAGCAGCTGTTGTGGAAAGCAAAGAAAAGAGGCGTTGCTTTCGAGGCACAAAACCTGGCTGATTGGCAGGGAGTTGCAAGCCTGGAATAAATGTGTTAGAGAAATTATGTGAGGGAAGAGCACCCCCCTATTGCAGCAGCCTCACATGTTGTGCCACCTGTGTTGTGTACACCCTCTCTCATTATGTAATAGCTAATTCAAGCAGCCAGGTGGACAACCAGGAGCTGAACTGGGCAGAATGTAAACAGTGTCCACACATGGCTAGGGTGCCAGGTCCATGTGAGAGCACAGACCACCAGTAGTGCGTGAGAACAGCAGCCGGTGGCAGTCACCCCTATCCCGCTTCCCCCAAGTCACTTTGCCAGCTAAGTGTTCTTTTAGTTTTCTTGACATTTTAAGGTTAGCTATACTAAAGCATTTATTATGGTTTTTGTCAATTTTTTTTTCAACAAATTTTATACAGTTTTAATCCAAATTCTGTAAATTATTGCTGATTAAAATCTGTTGCAAAAGAATAATTTTAATATCTTAATTAGTCTTTGAAATATTCAAATTCAAAGAGCGTTCCGGACAAAGGGACTAAGCAAATTATATACATAAGATACAGTATATAGATAGATATAAATGCCTGATAAAAATGCCCTTATCTTGCAGTAATCCTCAATGCTGCATTTCACAGTAGATTCCCTGTTAGTAGGAACCGAAATATGTAAACATATAAAAGAAACTAGAGGGCGCTATAAAGTACCAAAAATACTTTTTTATATTTGCTTGACTTCAAATATTAACATAATATATCCTCAGTCATTGAAGGGGCTAGCAAATGTCTGTATTCATGAATGAGGAAAACTTCATATATCCATATGTATGAATGAGAACTTCAGTAGTAGACATGATATCACAAACTTCAGCACAGTTTATCCTCCGGTAGTGGTGCTGGAATATCCTGTAAATTCTAAAATTGAACCCTCTCAAACAAAAACACCCAAAAAAAGGCCAAAATGGCCAATCATTAGTTGATATCCAAAAAATGTTTATTAAAACATTGTGTACAAGATTAAAAGATGATTATAGTAGTCACATTGTGTTCAAATATACATTACCACAACTAAGGGAGACAGTGATTGATCTTGCCACCACCGTTACGGGTGTGAGCTCATTTGGCTGATTCCGCACTGTGGACACATGGACCTTCACCAGAGTGACTAAAACACTATGCGTTTCATCCATTAGGACTTCTTCAGAGGTATAAAATCCAGAATAAAGATTAAACAGATCCAGATAATAATTTCAATGTGAATCATGAAAATTCCTTGGACCAAATGTAACTATTAGTGCTATCAATGATTTACCCACTGTGTGGGACTGCCAAAAGTCCTCAGGTTACAATGGTATACAATTGCAAGTAATACCATTGCAGCCTGAGGACTGTTAGAAATCCAGTGTAGTTGTCCCCTAGTTGTGGCAATGGATATTTGAACACTATGTGACTACTGTAAGCATCTTTTAATCTTGTACACAATTGTTTTAATAAAAACATTTTGGATATCAACTAACGATTGGCTTTTTGGCCTTTTTTCTGATGTTTTCGGTGAGAGGGTTCAATTTTAGAATTTACTGGATATCCAGCATCACTACCAGAGGATCAACTGTGCTGAAAGTTGTGATATACTGTAGTGTCTACTACTGAAGTTTCCCTCATTCATACATATGGACATATGAAATTATCCTCATTCATGTATATGCACATTTGCTATCCCCTTTAATGACTGAGGATATATTATGTAAATATTTGAAATCAATCAGATATAAAAAGATATACATGCCTGCCTGCAATATCTAATATTACATCCTATTGTAATTTGTTTCTGTTGAACTAGGCTCCCAGCAATAATACATCAGACGCTACCTGTACTGCATTTAACTCTATATAGGGTTCATTCTAGCACCCTGCAGCTGTCAGAACACATGCAGATCATCTTTCCTTCATGAGATGCTTCTAGCACACTCATCTGATGCAAAGAGCTGCTATGATACTGACCAGAGTGTGCTAGAAGAGCAGAGAGTGACACCCCAGGCAGAAAAGAGGAACTACGGTACATGGGTTGTGACATGGGGCAGATTGGGATGGAAAACCAGCCTTTGAAATCTGTGGTAGCAGCCCTAATGGGGATTGGTCTGTTGAGGGGGCAGGGTCTGTGAAGGGAGGAGGGATATTCCATCCAGGGCCAGTGCTAGGGTGTTTGACACCCTCCTGCAAAATATTAAATTTGCGCCTTCCTTCCAGTTTTCTCCAAAGGGACATTGCGCACAGTATGCGCAAGGTGCACAAAGGAGCGTGGTCTCACAAAAAGGGGGTGTGGTCACACAATAGTATCTCCAATTCAAATGAAACCACACAGTAGCACAATATTATTCACATTACGCCGCGCATTGTGCACCTGATTCACATTACACCACATAGTAGTGTTCATTATTCCTGTTATGACAGTTGTGCCCCTTATACACAGTGCCCATAGTAGTGCCCCTTTTACAATGCCCACAGTAGTAGTGGTGCCCATTTTTCAATGCCCACAGCAGTAGTAGTGCCCCTTTTGCAATGCCCCCTGTAGTAATATTGCCCCTTTTGCAATGCACCTTGTAGTAATAATGTCCCTTTTGCAATGCTCCCTATAGTATTAGTGTCCCCTATGCAATGCCCGCTGTAGTAGTATCCTTTATGCAGTGCCCCCAGTATTAGTGCCCCTTACTCAGTGCCCCTTATGTAGTACCACCAGTATATGTGCCCCTTACTCAGTGCCCTCAGTATTAGTGTCCCTTATGCAGTACCCCCATTAGTAGTGCCCCTTATGCAGTGCCCACAGTAGTAGTTCCCCTTATGCAGTGCCTACAGTAGTGGTGCCCCTTACACATAAAGTCTCAGACACACATACACACAACACAATACTATACCTACCTAAAGCCCTGCTACTGTGTCCACCACTGTCTAACTACTGCATCCTCGATCTTCATGCTGGGCAATATGGGAGAGTTGTCATGATGTATCTACCTTCTCCCACTGCTGTAGCAGGAAGGTGGAGCTCTGGAGTGAGCTCCAACCCCCGGCTGCCACATCGAGGAAAGAGCTGTTGGGCGCCAGCTGGTAACAAAATCTCAGCGGGCACCCGGGAAATGGAGTAGGCAGCAGCAGCACCTCTCTAACCCTCCCCTTAGTGCCAACCCCTAACTTTCCCCCTAACCCCAGTACTTACCTCTGGTATTCTGATAAGTGTCGGGATTCCAGTGATGGCATTCTGACCTCCGGAATCCCCATAGTTGGGAATATGACCGCATCAATAATAATTAATAATAAATACTATATTTAATATTTAAAATTAAGTATACACTGTGTATATTTCATTTAAAATATTAAATCTATTAATTGTTAAATGAATACAGATATACATATTACCTTATTAAATATATATATTATAAACATTTAAAATAATACACTTACCTTTTTTTCTGAAACTATTTGCTTCTTCTGTTTTCTCCACTCTTTATCAATTTCTCCTCTTCAGCTGGACACCATCAACACTGCAGACTGCCTTCATTCAGATAGCTAGGTCAGTTGGGGAAAAGAGCCAGGTCAGGTGGGGAGGGGAGGAGAGCCAGGTCAGGAGGGTAGGAAAATGCAAAGAGATTTATCTTGCGCTAAAAGGTAATACCTGTTGGTGATTATATCAAGTACCTTTAGCAGCCAAAGCACAAATCACGTGGAGTATGCCAGACTCCACACATAAAAACTAAAAACCAGAAAACATATGTAGTGTCAATGGTGCTCAAAAATACAAGATATACAAACTTCAAATAATAACAATTTATTAAATATATAGTATAAATAAATTCAATTGAAATCACAAATAAATAGCTCTCGGGAGTGTAAAAATAATTTACAATACAATTTACATGAATTAAAAAAAAGAAATAAATGATGGAATAAAAATGAAAATAAATATTTAGACCAGTCAATTCTATAAAAATACACAAATAGCAATGTTGAAGATGAATGTAATTCATAGGTAGCAAACATAGAATTAGACACAGTAGTGGAAAGTCTCTAGCACCAATCTGAAAACATAGGGTCGATGTTTGCCCACTGAGTATGCGCATGACGGAGCCGGCTCCGTAGTGCACATGCGCGAGACCCGGCTAGCGATGGGTTCTCCGTCACTCTGTGTCTCGCACCAAAGGGGGCGAGCTGTCGATGGTGATTTACAGTTCACCCCGTTTGGTAGGCGGGCAGGGGAGGTGGCTGGCAAAACAGAGGCATTCCCGAAGGAACGCCTGCGATTTGGGGGCGGCCCCACTGACATCACCAGTGATGTCAGCGGGAGAGCTTCTGGCTCTATTAGAGCCAGAAGCTCTCTGGGGCTTGCGGCCATGAACCCCTACCACAAGGGTCTTGTCTCTAGCCCGATGGTCACCCACAGCTATGCGAGCGGCCAGGAGGCCAAACAAAAAAAATGCCCTGATTCAGAGCGAGCGATCATTCAGAGCGTCCGACTCTGAATCAGGCCCATAGTTCTCAAAATATGCCTTTAGTTGTCATTCGATATTTGTGTGTTGTAAAGAAACACTGTAATGATGAAAATTCAAAGCCTCTGAACTAATGCCCACTTGGGTAAAAAATAGGGAATACTCACACATAAAGGTTAGGTGAGTTTCAAGCTCCAACTGAACCTCTATATAATATGTAGCAAAAAGCAGCTGGTTATTCAGAGGGTGAATACAATATAACAAGGTTCGATTATATAAAAGTTTATTTTTATTAAATTAAATATCAATAAAATTCAATATGCATTAGTCCTTATTATACATATTAAATATCTGAAACATTTGAAATATATATAAAATATATAAACAGAATTATCAGATGGTCCTGTAATCTGCACAGACAATAATCTCCAAAATATTCTGTTTTGGTAATTTGCAATACTCCAAAATTTTATGTTTGCCAGCTGCAAACAGAGGCCCTGATTCAGAGCCGGACGCTCTGACAGAGCGCTTGCTCTGAATCAGGGTGTCTTTTTTTTATGGAGCGGCCTCCTGGCCGAGTGGCCAGGATGATGGTCGCAATGGTCAAGACCATCGGGCTTGCGACGAGACCCTTGTGGTCAAACAGAGCCCAAAGCTCTCCCACTGACATCACTTGTGATGTCAGTGGGGCCACCCCCAAATGGTAGGCATTCTCATGGGAACACCTCCATCTAGGCAGCCACCCCCCCGGCCCACCCACCAAAGGGGGCGTGCTGTCACTCAACATCGACAGCATGCTCCCTTTGGTGTGCGACCCAGAGCGACGGAGTGGCCATCGCTCTCCGGGTCTCGTGTATGCGCACGATGGAGCCGGCTCACGCTTGCGACCGGGTCTGAATCAGGCCCAGAATCTGAGCAGCACAAAGGTCCCGTATATATTGACAGACTTTAATAGCAGGGTTATACCTGTGGTGACTTTATGCAGTCTGAATGACGGTGTCACTATTCAAGGCTCTCACTTGTTTGTAAGGGAGGTGGATCTCCATGTAGAGGCTGTAATAGGTAGTATTGTCCCCAGTGAGATAGAGAAATTCTCCGTTTATTGTCCAGTCTTGGTAACACCAGGGTAAGTAAGGCACTGTGTCTTTTGAAGCGCTGGTTTCATGAAGTCCAGACACATGCGGCGATCGCTAGTAGACTGTCAGTTCAACCTAGGAGAAGGAGCCGCTTATGTTCTAATTGGTCTCACTGAACTGACAGAGGCTCCGGTGTTGTGAGAGAAGCAGACCACAGTGACTGGTTCTATTCCTGGCTGGAAGTCTGTGGGACAGCAGGGTGCAGGCAAATAGGTGGTGTGTTGAATAACAGGCAGCTAAACCTAGGAGAGGGAGTCGGTCACCTCCTTACTGGCTGGGCTGTGCTGGCAAAAAGCTCCATCTGTTATATGCAGAGCAGACCGTGTAGGGTCAAATAGGAGCAATGAGTCTGTGTGTCCTTGGTATTGTCAGTTACCAGGACCATTGGGATTTAAGCAAGGTGGCCACCAATGCATTTCAATGCTACTCCGGCATCTTTGTCAAGGCAATTCATTGGTAGCAGAAATAGAATTAGACACAGTAGTGGAAAGTCTCTAGCACCAATGTAATAGTTCTCAAAATATGCCTTTAGTTATCATTTCATATTTGTGTGTTGTAAAGAAACACTGTAATGATGAAAACTCGAAGTCTCTGAACTAATGCCCACTTGGGTAAAAAATAGGGAATACTCACAAATAAAGGTTAGGTGAGTTTCAAGCTCCAACTGAACCTCTGACTTTAAATAATCAGCAGATAGTGGGAGCTACAATGATCTTGCGCTGCTGAATATATCTTAATGGGGAGCTGCAGACTCACCCAACAAGATATAAGACCGATAGGCTTCTCAAATGTCTATAGTAATGGACACCAGTCTCCGGTACAATAGTCCTGCCAGCGGCAGATGTAGAAACAGCCAATAACACGCTGATTACAGGGTCTTTTTCACAGATGGCTTGTTGTGTAATGGCTAGCCAGGCAGCACACCGTAGCACTCCAGCTGATGTGGGGTCATAGGTTAAATACTATTGGCTGTAAATGGCAATCATCCCACAGTAGCAAAGGGATCCATGCTGACAGAGACCAAAAGGAGTATTCCCTATATTTTACCGGCATCACAAAGTTACAGAGGAATTACTGCATTGTAGTAGACATTGATGGAAACATGCATGAAGGGGGCACTGAAGATCAGGTAGAGGTGGTAGTTCTGCAGTACTTGCATTCATATAAATAGGGCTTTAACTACTAAGCGCTAACCTATATAAGTTAGGTGTGAGCTACTCAGGTAATGGAATGTGTGCCACATACTCTATGACAATCAAAATAAGCTATGTGTGGGTTATGCAAGTGAATGAATGTAGGCAAGATAACAGCTGCCTTTCAAAATGGCATAGATACTATTAAAAAAGATGATGAACACTATACTAATAAAATGATAATTTATTGTAAATAAATAGAAATGAATACATGTTGGTGTGTGTATTGATAAACCTACAATGAATGGAGGCAATAGCTGACACATAGAAACAAAAATCATACAAAAAACAAACAATAAGACAAGGGTAGAGGATGGGTGAGTAGTTGGGGGGAAAGTGGGAAATGTCTCGGTAAATCAAAGTCTGTACACTGATGCAGTTCAAGGAGTTTGGTTACATACCTTTCCTGGTTCCCTGTGAATGGTGATGATGTTCAATGTGGTTGATTTCAGTTTCCCACCTGGCTCTGCAGTAGCCAGTCAGGTTGGCAGGTCTTTCTTGCTGTCTGTGGTTAAATCACAAGCCTGCTGTGGATGCTGCTGGTCACAGTCCGGTGATGCATAGAGACCGTCTTTGCTCCTCCGGTGAGTCGTTGCCTGTGGCTGTGCAGAGAGATGCTCAGATGACCTCCACTCCTGCCAGTGAGTGGCTTCCCGTAGCACTCTGGATCATGAGACTGCTGCCACTAGATCCTATGCTGATGAACCCCTCCACACGGAGGATAGAGGAGCAGGTTGATTGTAATATTGAAACAATGGGTGCAGTACTTCCTGAAGAGGAGGTGGCAGCTGTCAGGACCCCCCAACAAGTGCCCATGCCACCCTCCTCTAGGTGACAGTGACCATAGGTTGATGACCCCTGGTCTAGATGAAGGTTGTTTCTTTCATAGACTTCCTTAATTTTCTCCCAGGCAGCCTCAGTGGGCCACCGCACCAGGTTCAGCACCCTTAGACAGCTGCCTAATGGAAGCGCTGGCCCTGGCTGCAACACAACACTGTGGTCTTGGGTTTGATTGCCACCACATGCTTTCTTACTCCCCTCTCTCTTTTCTTGAGCACATTTATACACATTCATGTACACAAAGAGGAAAAACTGATATCTCGCTTGCAAACATTATTTCTAGCCTTCCATTTCCACACTCAGGTACACAAATGCACACACACCTTAAAGGATCCCTGGCATTTCACAGGATTAAAGCAATAGAGAGTTAACTTAGTAATTAGACATGTGTGGGTTCAGATTCCTGGAATACAAACACACTCGAAATTAGGGGTTACCTGTCAAAGCTATGGTCTTTCTGCCTTATTCGGATCTCAAAAAGATGCAAAATGTTATCTTCCCATATTGGATCTTGAGTGTTTTGGATTATATATATTAAGTCCCTCCCTCATGAGCGGGCACCATTTTACACTGTAGACTGGAGGGAGAGGGTATGGGTAGTATAGAGGCACTTAGTCTATACTAAAAAAAAATTATTAGGTGCACTGAAGTCAGGGGCACTGTGTACAGCAGGGATGTAGTCAGGAAGCCAACAGTCTAAATACTGACCACTGGCTTCCCGACTCTCTAATCCTGGCAAAGTACTAATGACAGGTGTCAAAATACTGACGCCTGTCATTAGACCTACCCTGGGAGCATGATATTGATATGAAGGTAAGCTGGGCACAGACATCTGTGGGGGGGAGGGTTAGGTTTTAGGGCTCCCGGGGGGACTTAGGGTTAGGAAGCCCCATGACGGTTAGGATAGGGGAAGGGGGGGTTAGGGTTAGGCACCCCCGGGGAGAGGTTAGGGCTAGGCACCCACCCAGGACACTTAGGGTTAGGCTGTGGGGAATGGGGAGGGTTAGGTTTAGGCACTTAGAGGGGGGTTAGGGGTAGGCACTTGGGGGGTAGGTTAGGGTTAGGCACCCCTAAAGGAGGGTTGGGGTTAGGGGGTAAAAATACTGTAGGTTAGTTAGTACTAGCTTTGTAGCTTCAGGATCTTCACCTCTGATGGGCCTCTGCTGTCAGGATTTGAACTGCCAGCCATGTGACCAGCAGTAATACATACTACACCCGTACTGTGGATTGGCTATATCACTCTGTGAGGCACAAAAAAATGCCAAAGGACTGGACTACAGTACTGTGTTGTTTTTGTTTATTTGTTACTAAAAAAAGCCTATCAGGGCACTATTTTTCTATAAAAAAAAAAGATTAGGGGCACTGTGTTTAATGGCACTACAGAGGCACTGTGTTACTTAAAAAGCTTACTGGGGCACTTTTTTATAAAACCAAAAATATATATTATAATGTAATAATTACTATTAGGGTGCCACCCTGCTTATACTAGGGATGCTGTGAACGGAATGCTGTGTGTCCAGGCACAGTTAAAAAAATGTAACATAAAATTTGTGTGTTTTTGTGTGTTCAAAAATAAAATGTCTAAAATGGCTTATTCTAAGGCTACTGCGAGTGAGTTTTTTGTGTGTTCAGGGCCTTCAGGCATTGATAAAAAAAATGTATAATATAAAACTTGTGTGTTAAAAAATATAACATCATTATTAAGGTGCCATCTGGTTTATACTAGTGGCACTATGACATAGCTTGTTGTATGTTCAGGGGCACTGTTAAAAAAATATAATTATATAAAACTTTTGTGTTAAAAAGTATGTGATAATGGTGCCAACATTACAAAGGGCACTGTGAGGTACTCTGTTGTGTGTTCAGGCACTGTTTTCCATAATTAAAATGATAAAACTTGTATTCTAAAACATATAATGTCAAAAGGCTGGCACCATTACAAGGGGTGTAGTGAGGCACTGTGTTGTTTGTTCAGTCACTGTTATAAAAAATGAAAATTATAAATTGTGTGTGCTAATAATATATAACATCAGTAGGGTGCCACCATTAGCATGGGTGCTGTGAGGCACTGTGTTTTGTGTTCAGGCACTCTTATAAATTATAAAACTTGTCAGCTAATAATATAATGTCATTTGGGTGCCATCATTACTAGGGGCACTGTGGTGTGTGTTCAGGCACTGTTATCAAAATTATAAAACTTGTGTGCTAAAATATATTACGTCAGTAGGGTGCCATCATTACTAGGGGTGCAGTGAGGCATTGTGTTGTGTGTTCAGGCACTGTTATCAAAAATTGAAATGATAAACTTGTGTGCTAACAAATATAATGTCATTAGGGTGCCACCCTTATATACTAGGAGCGCTGTAAGTCGATATGGACAAATCAATAGAAGAGCATTAGTAGCAATCCAGTACTAATGCTGCATTCAATAGCTACTAAAAGTGGTCCAGGGGAAATAAAGATTATGAAAGTGCACCTGAAATCCAAACAATATTTTATAGTGTTAAAGAAAACATCACCGCTAATAAGAAAAGGGAACATTTACTGGCAAAAAACATAAAATTGTCATCAATCCACACATAGTGGCACAGAAAGGCTCAGGTCATGGCATGTATTTGTGAGTGGTGGTTCTTGTACTTACAGAATGTATTATGCACTAGAATTCCTATTGCAGAAGCCAGGGCCAAACATTGGGCATGATTCAGCAGTGTGATGGTTGGGAATCTGCGCAGGTGGCCGACCTGTACTACGCATGTGCATTACAGAGCCTGCGTGAACGCACATAGAGCAGCAGCAAACTGTCAGTGATTGAAAGTCTGCCGTCATTTGGGGGCAGGAGGGGGTGGCGACAGCCTCCATTTCCCAAAATGGAGATGCATCACTGCCATTGAAGGGGAGGAAAGAGTATAGGATTTCCGTCGGCTGATGGAGATTTCCTGTCTTGTTTTGCTCATCTGCAGTAGCTGGCTTGGGTGACCCCTAGGGTCACTTAGCTGGCCGATATTCCCGCAGATTATCCGATGCTGTGTTGTACAACACAGCTCAGATAAGTAATGCATGCAGATGGTGTGATGCCTCATGCTGCATTACCATAATTGCAAGGACGAAATTGCAAAGTTGCTTGCATTCAGCTTTGCAATTCTGTCTAAAGCTGAATCAGGCCCATAGTCAAGCATCTTCTGAAATCTTCACATGCAACTCCTTCTCAATCTAAGTCTACATGTGTCACCTTTAAAACAGGCAAATCAGTTTACCAAAACTAAGATTAAAGAACAAACTGTGTGTCCACAAACTTTACAAATCCCTGAGGAGAGTCTAAGTGTGCTCACAAGTGCTCTGTGTGAGTCTGACATTATGAGTCTGACATGTGTGAGTCTGACATGTGTGAGTCTGACATGGCACTGTACTCTTAGGGAAGCCTCCTTCCACCGTTTCCACACCTCTGCAAATGTGGGAATAAACAGCAGTAAAAGTAAAGATGGTGACTTAGAATATGAGAATGCTACTATGGAAAGTTCAGGATGAGAGGGATAGGTTTGCATCTGACACTATGAGGATGTTGATCATTAGGATTTGTTTGAGTAAAAGTAAGTCATCCACTAGTGGAAGCAATTTTTGCCAGTATTAAAAAGAAGGCCATTGTCATGCCTCCTCCTGCATCTAATTTGCAATGGCTAGCTGACTCCTCCCCTATCTAGGATTCCCAAGAATAATCCTTCCATGCTGCTGCCAGGTGTGAATCTTTATAACAGAATGGGTCCAAGAAGGCAAGAGGAAGCATATATGGAAGCTGCCATCCAGCTGCACAGTGGATCACTGAAGCCATGATGGCTATGCTAGCAATAGATCTGCATCCAATAACCACCATTAATGCATGAGGTTTTATACAGTGAATTGAGGTCCTGTGTCCATGCTACCAAATTCCATCTCTATTACATTTTACAAGAACAGCATTTCCTCATCTCTAGCAGGACATTAAAAAAACTAGATCTTGGTATAGAAGATGCCATTGTTTCCACTATCCACTTAATCACAGATATGTGGACAAGTGGTACTGTTGACTGTGACTGTGACAGCCCATTGGGTGGATGTATAGCCTTAAGCAGCATCTAACACACGGTGCCAGCTTATTCACAGGCAGGCTACTCTCTATATCACTGGCTTGACTAAGAAGTATAATGGTGTCAACCTATTAGGGAGACTCATAGATGTCATAGCAAAATGGCTTACCCCGCTAGGACTCGCCTCGCGATTTGTAACTTCCAATAGCGCATAGCACATGTAACATTGTGAGAGTATTACGTAATTACACTAGTATTTTGGACTTGTAGATCAAGTTATTTATTTGCTTTGCCATTACCAAAGGGTTGTCAAGTTCTTTCAGTTGGATCACTACATTTTGGCATCCATGCTTGATCATAGGTTTATGTCGTACATAATGTCTTTCTTTTCAACTGACATAGATCTTAAGAGATGCAAAGAGCTCCTTGCCAGTAAATTGTCAGCTCAAATGGCACATGACACAATGATATCTCCTGCTTCAGTTTCTTCTGCAAATGCTGCTGCCAGGGAAAAACAGACCTTTTACAAGAGACTCAATGGGCGTGTGGATGATTCAACTGAGCACACCAAAGTGAAACACAATTTTGACATCTGGTCATGCTTAAAAGATTTGCCCACAATTATTGACACCTCTACAATGATTCAATCTGATACACTGAACAGCAAAAGGATGGTGGAAGATTATTTTAATGGCAATGTATAAATTAGCATGTCACACAGTTCTTTTGATTACAGGGGGAAGGAATTGAAGAATTGTACAAACTAGCTTTGGTGTACTTAAGCTGCCCACCCTCCAATGTGTACTCTGAAACAATGTTTAGCACAGCCAGGGACCTAGTGAGCAATCAGCATAGGAGGCTACTGTGTTCAGTAGTATGAACTACAAATTATGATGAAGACCTTTGCCACCAATTGTAACAATGTAAAGAGACTTCTGTAATTGGGATTCCAATGGGGATGAGCTAATGTGTTCTGATGATGTTAACACTGATTAGGGTGAGGAGAATGACATCTTACCAGTGCAGAGATTATTAACAATGGTGCTAGCTGCCTTAAGCATATTGGCAGCTTGTTTTGAGGGGGCCCAAACAGACCAAGCACTTCAGCCACAAAAATGGCAGTCCCTGTCACTGAACTGCTTGGTTTGTTAAACTTTGTATGTCCTTTTTAATATACAACATAAGGGGGGAAAGGCCCAAGGACAATTCCATCGTGGACGGACCATATTTGTTTTCTTTATGGGCAGTGATGATGGTCTCTTTTGTAAAGACAAACATTTTTATTTGTTATTGCTTTTACACATGACTATTTTGTAACCAGAAATAATATGGTACCTCACAAAATGTAAAAATATCAAAATAATTCTGAAGTATATTTAGTATTATTTGGTAATATGAACAAGAATATACAAAGCCATGTCTAAATTTTTATTTTTTTAATGAATCAAAGTATCATTCTTTTTTTACCTGCCTTCCGCTACAAACATATTCCACCTCCATTTTCCTGTACTTCCCTCAGGCCACTGAACTAGTTCTCCTCATACTGAGACTCTCTGTTGCACCTCATAAATGTATGTTACCAAAATAAGAATGAGGAAGGAATGGGTAGTATGGCCAGCTTTTCTTGCAACCCTTGTCAAGATTCCTTGGCTATATTAACACTGTATACTTTTATGACCTTTTCTCTTCTAAGTTGCTAAAAAACAGCTCTCACAAGGCCACATCTAAAATTAAATTTTCTTAATCCCTCAATAAATCAATCAATGCATTACCTGCCTTTCTATACATTCTCCATCTCCATTTCCCTGTACTACCCTAGAATCTCTGAGTTAGTTCCCCTCATACTCATATTCTCTAGTCCACCTCATAAATGTAATACAGGGGTTGTTACCAAAATAGAAGGAGGGAAAAGGGGGATAGTATGGTCAGCTTCTCTTGTAACCCTTGTCAGGAATCTTGTGCTATATTGTATTATTTTATGTTCTTTTTTCTTCTCAGTTGCTCAAAAACAGCTCTCACAAGGCCACATCTCAAATTAAATGTCTTAATCAATCAATGCTTTACCAGCCTTCCACTACATACTCCACCTCCATTTCCCTGTACTGCCATTGGGCCTCTGATCTACTGTAGTTTTTGATTAATGAAAACATTATTTCTATGGGGGTCATATAGTTTATTCAACTGCCATCCTGTATGTCACTGCTGTGCCACAATATTTCATATATGGGCTATATTCTTTTAAACTGTTTTGAATTTGTGCCACTGCTCTGTTGCTTAGTTTAGCCAGCCAGCTCTTGGACAATATTGGTGTACAATATTGTGAGCTTTGAGGTGGTCAAATTGACTGAAAAAATAGAAATTAATGTTATTGAGGTTAATAATATTGTAGGAATGAAAACAGACCCAAATGATGATTACTGATGTTATCATTAAAAAAATAAATCCAGATCCAAAACCAAAACAGGACCATGAATTAGAACCAAAACACAGGAGTCCGCACACATCTATATTAGTAATGGAATGGGTTATCACATCACAGGGATTTAAAGTAGAAACTCACATCTGAAAGTGGCTTGGTAATGTCTTGTAATACAGTACCTTGCCTTTAAACTGTAACATCCCAATTACCTTTTGGAGTCTACACTACAGTATATACACTATATTCCAATCGTTTTAGTGTCAAAAAAAGTTTCCTTTTTGACTTTGTAATTATTGAAGCCTCTATTTCTTTTTACATATGTATGAAGGGTACAGTTTTGTTTTTACATTTTCTATCCAGTAAATTTCCTATTGACAGTTAACTATGTTATTGGGAGTGCATGATTCTGCATTCAATTATTTTTTGAATATCAAAGAATAACTCATTTATATGCCATGAATTAAACTGCCTTTTGGCAGTGAGTGTTGTCCTATACCTCCAAGTTTACCCCCAATGATGTTACTCACAGTCCCTAACCAGTCCCATTGCACACAGTCAGTGCTGAAGAGGAAGGAGAGTCAGGTGTCTCAGTCATTACACCAAGTGGCTCCTAACACATTGTGCAGAACAGCACATCACCATCCATTTATATATGGGCAGTTGGGAACCATTAGAGGCCACAGCCTTGCAGCCCAAAACGCACATCACCTAAAGTGATAACACTGGCCACTCCACTATCACTAGGACCATGTTAGTCAGTGAGATAGCAATGATTAATAACTGTTACCTATTAATCAATTAAAACTCTATAAGTTAGTCACTCATAAATTAATAATTTGTTAGTTTACTAGCTAATATTCCACATATTTCCTGCTTTTAGCCTGTCCAAACATTTACTTATTTACATACATCTCCATCTTACACTGCAAACACATGTACCCATGCAGAAACTGGACACTCTACAAAATGTGATGGTCATGGCTTGAGAGAAGTTATAGGTAGGTTAGGGTTAGGATAAGGGTTAGTTTACCTGTAGGCAGTGACATTTCAACTGTTGGCAGTCATAATTGTGACTGCCAGCATTCTGTGCTCTGGGATTGCATACCTACCCCATATAGGGAATATCACACCCTGTACAGATGCCGTATGACTCTCTGTGTTCAAATAAAATCCTCGCTGACATACTGTGACATCCTTATGATTTACAGTAGGTTGTCCATTATCCCATACATATTTTACAGTAATTGGTGGACAATCTCATATATTGGAACAATAGTAAATACCAATGTTACTGACTCTGGGAATTAGGGGGTTAGTATGAACTGATGCAATACACGATATCAATCTAAATCTACTGAACTGTTTGAAACTTAACTTTTGGAAAACCCACGCAGTGACTCAGGGCACAATCCTTTTTTTATTTTTTATTGTCTACCATGTCATACATTTAAATCCATGACTGATATGCAGTTATGTAAAATACAATGAATAAACCTGTCTTTTGTTCCTGGGGAAAAAAAAAAAAGATGTCTTCACTTGATGTCTATCACAGCACAGGTATGCAATTTACATTTGATATTTTATTAAAAATAGGATTGAAAGAACTTCAAGCAGAACTTTTTAATGTCAATATAAAGTTTATGCGCATAGGACATTAGATACATTTTGGATATGTTATTGTAATTAGACATGTCTTCACATCTTTCACTTATGCTCTGCATATACTGTACATGAAAATGCTTTATGTATTATTTCTTCACTTCTTCTCAGTCGGTCACCCAAAAACATTCTTTAGTGTTTTAGTGAAAAACTTTACATTTTGTTATTAGTGATGAACAAATTGGCAGCAATTTGAATTGCTGCCCAATTTGTTGATTTTTGACAAGTTAATAGCTTTTTCATGATTGTTATGCCACTGACTCAACACTTTAAAAGCTTTCAAGTTATAAGATAAATAATGATAAATAATGAATTAAGAAATGTGATTAAAACTGACAGTGTACTGGATTGCAAACATGAATCTTTATTTTATGGAATTTAAATTATTTTCAGTTACTGTTTTAGTTAATGCAAATGTTTATTCAAAAAGAAAAGTTGGGAAGATCTAACAAATTAATTAACATTAGAAAAAAAAAGCAGGCTAGGACAAACTAGTAATGAGAATGAAACTAAGCAAACTATGATGCATAATTAGCATGTGATACAAGATCACACTGTCACATCTATGTTATGGCCTGGATGCATCACATGTTCTTCAAGTTGGTGCTCATTTTGAGCCGATAGACAATTTCCAAACAATTAAGTCAAAGGGATGTATTCATCAAAACATAATTATTCATCAAAACATAATTATCACTTGTGATAATTATGGATTGAACTCGCTGCGAGTTCAAACACCATTTAGGAGGCATTCATCATGCCTCCTGCCCTAAACTATCACCTCTGAAAAAACTGCTATTTCTGTGAAGCAGTTTTTTGGAAGCAAGAGACTTTTCTCTTGCCCCTCTTTAGTTTTCACTGCCTGTCTTCAGGCTGTGAAGAGAGACTGAGACCCCCTCCTCCAACTAACCCTGCAGGAATCTGTCACACACCCCCTCCCAAACTTTGTAAAACTGCTGGCTACCACCAACGACAATGCAAATGCCTCCCTCTCCCCTCCTGCTGACACCTGCTGGATGCACACCACTGTGTGCCTTTATCAGGAGACCTTACATTTGACAAAATTTATATGTGCCTTTATCATGAGGCCTTATAATTGGCATATTTTACATTTGGGGTGAGCTTTCGGGCATAAGGCCCCCGGGGCTTGGCCCCCTCATGGCATCACCACTTAATACACATAGTTGCTTTTTACATCACAAATTATGTTTGTATTTTTTTCATGGAATATTTCACATATATTTTAACCCCTTTTTCCAACACTCATTAATTAGTCTTACACATCTATACTTTACACTGCACTGTCACTCTTTTTCCATTTTTCGTGTGATGCCCTGAGAGGGTCCTGGGCTGGACGTTTTTCGGGGTGCACTGCACCCCGGATGTGAACCTCCTAATGTTAGGGACTGCTAGAGATAGAGAAGCCATGACAAGGCCTAGCAGCTTTCCATGTATTTGCAAATGCATGCAACTAACATCTCTGAATTTCTATGACCATATAGACTTCATATATTGTTGCAAGTACTATTCAGTGTTTTGAGGAACAATAGGGGGTTAAATCCTCCTCCTTTTTCTACTTAGTATGACCCCTCCCTTTCATGCCCCAGATTAGTGCTGCTATATTGATTTGAGCAGCTGCCATTTTTTGTTTGTTTGGTATGAGTGGCATGAAGGAGCCAGCATTAGTAGGGCATGCTGGTTCTAGTAGTGCTAGTTGGAGTTCCCAGGGGTGACTCCCAGGTAAGCTGGCTCTCAATGTGGATGCATTTATGTATGTGGCTTTATCAGGAGGCCTTACATTTGACAATTTATATGTGCCTTTATCATGAGGCCTTATAATTGGCATATTTTACATTTGGGGTGAGTGTTTGGTTGTAAGGCCCCAGGGCTGGTCTGGCTGGGCCCCCTCATGGCATCACCACTTAATACACATAGCTGCTTTTTACATCACATATTATGTTTGTATTTTTTTCATGGAATATTTCACATATATTTTAACCCCTTTTTCCAACACTAATTAATTAGTCTTACACATCTATACTTTACACTGCACTGTCACTCTTTTTCCATTTTTCATGTGATCCCTTGGGGGGGTCCTGTGCTGGATGTTTTTCGGGGTGCACTGCGCCCCGGACGTGAACCTCCTAATGTTAGGGGCTGCTAGTGACAGAGAAGCCGTGATGAGGCCAAGCAGCTTTCCATGTATTTGCAAATGCAAGCAACTAATATCTCTGAATTTCTATGTCCATATAGTCTTCATATATTGTTGCAAGTACTACTAAGTGTGCTGAGGAACAATAGGGGGTTAAATCCCCCTTTTTTTCTATTGTGTGTGTCTCCCCCCTGCTGAGATTTGCTGCATGTCACCACCGCACACTCGACTAAGCTGCTGCCGTAGACTTGGCTCACCCCATCACACCAGCTGCCCACTGGGGACCCCCTCGCCTCTGACCGCTGCTGCTGTGCACTCTCCTGGCCCCGTCACACAGAAGGACTGCTCTGGGAGTTGGGAGGGAGCATCAGGAAGGTAAATTGACACAGCAGGGAGCAATCTTTTCAGATCCCTCTGCTGTATCGGATGCTGAACTTGATGAATTTAATAATTTCTACATCCTCATACAATAGTGTGGGGACTTTGGAAATGATTGATGCACAATTGTTACCAGGAGATATATGTGATATTTCCTGCATTACATGAATGATGAATAACCCTGACATTTAAATTATACAAAATTAAGTGAAAATTTTTATTTTTCACCTGCTTTTGTATAAATTAAGTGATGATGAATAGGCCCCTAAGGGGTTGATTTAGTAAAGCTTCTAAGAATGAAAAGTGGTCATGTTGCCCATATCAACCAATCAGATAACAGTATGTCTATAATTTTCTAGGAGGCAATAGAGAAAGGATAACTAGATTTTTATTGGTTACTATAGGCAACACAACCGTGTTTCTTTTTTAGAATCGTTAGTAAATCTAAACATATATCCAGCAAAATAGAGGTTGTAGTGCATCATGACTACACCTAAGCAGAATTTAAATGGAAAAAGTCTTACTTGTAAAAGCCACATATAAGTATTCCATCTGTATGTACATGGACTTGTGGAGGAAGAAAGTGAAGTGTCTACAGTGAACTGTTTGTGGGAAGTACTTCATCTCTTGCCCTTCTGCAACTCATTACTATGTAAAGACTTACTGTACTATGGGTATCATGCCATGGAATGCAATTACAATGACCATAAAACACATGAGTGGTAATGGGTACTATTTGTGAATTATGCACATGCAGGCAATATTTAGTCAGGGTCAGGGGCATTGAGAACTGTGCTGGGCCTGGATGAAGGGGACATTGCCTAATCGTGGGAGGTGTGGCTACATCCCTTTAGGAGCGCACTGCGGGCTGGGGAGAGGGGCACTGTGAGCCCCTCAGCCTGGTGCAAAGCCAGGTCTGGGGCATGATCAGTGTGATCACTCCCCCCAACAGGATTAGGAGACTCCTGTGGCTACTGCTCAGGGTTGTGAGCAGGGTTGAACACGGGAATGACCATTTTCAAACTGGGTCTTGTTTACTGCATGTTGAGATTCAGATTTCCAGGCGCTTGGAGATGATGAACAAAAGAGTTCCACTGCACATGGGTGCAGGTGAGCAGCACTGAACCGGGAAAAACCAGGGTCAATGCCATGGAATGGGATGGATCTGTCCCAGATCTGACCAAATTTGGACCCATGGATCTGATTCAGACCCATTTGCTAAGCTACGGATACATGTGGGAAAATAAGCATATGCAAACCAGTCACTGTGATTGGGTATTGTGTGCTCAAAGTACACAGACTGGATGCTACTTTGAGTGACAGAATGTGCTGTTTTTGCGTGGTAATGGGAAGGTGCTTGTGAATGGAGGAGTGGTGCTGTGAATGCAGGCTTTTCTGGGCGTCAAAACTGAGTTTTATGGGTGTGCATAATTAGCAAAGATGCATCATTGTACTCGTCATTTGATCGCAGTGCTTGCGGTGGGGTAGGGTCTACCTCAAGCGCTGTGTGCTGCTCCGATGGCTCTCCGTGTTACTGATTAATCATACACTTCCTGGGGATGACGTGTGCTAAGAAACAAAAGTGTGCATCTTTAGACTGGCATGCGCTCACTCTGCCGTCGCTCTCTAAGACATAGAGGGCGTCCTTACACCAGACAGTGCTATCATAGAATTTGCATATCCAGCACCATTTGGCTGCGAGAGAGCGCAGCTTAGCATCTGGGTCTGAATCGAGCCCCATGTTCCAAATCCCAGTTCAGACCTGGAGTAAGGAGTGAAAGGGGAATCACTCTATTCCCAAATCAGGCTCAGAGTTACATCTTTGTTACATTTTACATTGGAACATTTTGTCACAAAGATCAGTAGACTCTATGGATGAAATATCTCTTTTTCATGTTGCTACTTGTTGCAAAATACATTCTACTTTTGCAGTTTTAGCTTAATGTGTGGATTGGAGATACACACTTTTGTGTTTGTAATGCTTAAGAATTAGTTTTACGCAAGCAACATTCTTATCATCAACATCCTCATTAGTGTCAGATGCAAAAATATCCCTCACATCCTGGGGAACTTCCACCTAGCATCTTTAATTCTAAGTCACCATATTTAATTTGACTGCTGCTCATTCCTACATTTGCAGAGGGTGTGGAAATGGTGGAAGGAGGCTTCCCTAAGAGAACAGTGAGCCTGATTCACTAGAGATTGCAATATTGCGTAAGCACTCAGTACAAATGTGAAAGCAATGCAAACACAGTACAACATAAGGATGCCGACTTTACCTTACTTTACCTTACGCACATCCGTAATACTTAGCGGAATAGCAAAATCATTGGTACAATTGAGCACTATTGTAGCCTCACGCACTGTTGTATAAGCCCTGACCTTACTCAGAAACTGCTAACAACCATGCACGCTATGAGACCTCACTCTGCGTAGGCTATCGCTGTGGATAAATTATGCATGCCCCTTAAATGGTGTGTGAACGCACTGGCACACCTGGTTTCCACGACCACCACCCAGTAACCACCCACAAATGGCATTTCCTATCGGTCACTATGCAATTGGTCTGTGTAGCATCTGCAATCGCAGTCCTGATCGCAGTAGCTGGTTCACGCACACTGCGATGCATACGCATGTGCAGAATGCAACAATTGGCCACTTGCATGCAAAATTGCAGTTCCACATGGTAGTGAATCAGGCCCAGTGTTAGAAATGTTAGACTCACACATAGCACTTGCGGGCACACTTAGACTCTCCTCAGGGGTTTGTGAACACACAGTTTGTTCTTCAGCCTTAGTTTTGTTTTGGTGAACTGATGTGCCCGTTTTAAAGATTACACATCTAGACTTAAAGTGAGGTGTTGCATGTGAAGTTTCAGAAGATGCATAACTGTGTTTGGCCCTCGCTTCTACAATATGCATTGTAGTGCATGAAACATTAGTAGCAGGACCACCACTCACAAAGGAAGGCCATGGCCTGAGCCTTTTATTGCCACTGCCTGTGGTATATGGACTGTTGTCAATTTTATGTTTTTCACCAGTAAATTTTTCCTGTCTTATTAGAGGTGATGTTTTCTTAAACATTGTGAAAAATTGTTTACATTTTAGGTGTCCTTTCTTAAACTTGATTTTACCAGGACCACCTTTAGTCGATGTTGAAGTACTACCTTGACTGCTGGTAGCAATCACAGCACTAGTACTGGGTTGCTGCTCCTGCTCTTCTATCAACTGATCCATATCAACTCACAGTGCTGCTAGTATAAGGGTGGCACCCTAATGATGTTACATTTTTTAAGACAAAACAGTTTTATTTTAATTTTTTAACAGTGCCTGAACACACAACACAGTGCCTCACAGCACTCCTAGTAATGGTGGCACCATGATGACAGATTTTTTTAACACACAATAGTTTTATTTAAAAATTTTTAACAGTGCCTTAACACACAACACACTTCCTCAGAGCACTCTTAATAATGTTGGCACATTATTGACATTGTATAGATTTTTTTTTATTACACAGTGACCCTTTAAGTTAAACACAGTCAGGCTGATTCAGACCCGCTTGCAAAGATGCATACTCTTGCTGCTGCTGATGGTATGCAGTGTGTATACATTGTGCACATGCGTATGTATCACAGGAGCATTTGTAGAGAGGAGGGGGCCCATGTGCATCCTCCATAGTTATGCCACTGGAGGTGGAGAACTGATCAGCGGTGCTCCTTCTCCATGCAGCTCCTCCTTAGCAGTGGCCGGCCTGGATGACAATGGAGCCAGGTGCCCCCTTCAGGGCTGGCGCCTGGGGGTAAATAACTCCATTGTCTTCAGGAGTTCCGCCACTGGGTCCAAGCACATTGCTATTGATTGCCAATTCATCTGGTAGTTAGTGGAAAGAAAGTCTGTCAGGGTAACCTTTGTAGTAAGTGAAGACAATGCTGCTGATATGCTAATGAAGGGACTGATATCACAAATACTACATGTGTTCCTGTGAAAATGTGGACTGGAATGTATTTCATATTTTGATATGTTTCACTGTTTAGTTGTTGCATAAATCCTCATCTTTGGTTACTTAACTAAAGTGTAATACTATTATGTGACCGAACAGCCATGATCGAGGGGGGTGTTGTAGAGGAGTGCACTCCTGTTGTTGTCTGTTTCTTCTCTGTGTTATGACCCCAGTGGAATGAGGTCGTAGCGCATGTTAGACCCTGTCTGTGTTACTGTATCGAGTGTCATGCTCTACATGTCTGTGCAGTTCTTAGCTCCTCAAAGATGAGGCTGATTACCACTTATTAACACTGTATATTACCTAAATTATCGCTGATATAGCCACTGCTGTTGTCACCTCTGTCACCACTGTGTTTGGTATCACTATTAATATTAATAAACCTGTAAGCCTGGTTAAGGACCCACTGTGTGGACTAACCTCCAATTCCCATTCTGTTGATTCCAATTGTAATCACCCAAGTTCTACACCAAAAGGTCATATAAATAACATAAACATGTTATCTTACATATAAAGTATATTAAAAAATTTACTGGTAGATTAATTGGCTCCCCATAAAATTGACCATAGTGTGTATTTTTGTGAGCATGTGGTAGGGAATATAGATTGCAAGCTCCACTGGGACAGGGACAAATGTGAATGGTAAGATATTCTCTGTAAAGCGCTTCAGAATATATGTGCGCTATATAAATAACTGGTAATAAATAGATATGTTATTACTTAAGTTACAAAAATATGGATCTAAAGGTATCTTTGTATGGAAAATGGGTCTCAAATTTGAATTTCCAATAATCTAAAACAAAATAATCTTACTGAAATTTAAACACCACATCATAAAAAAGAACAAGCAAAAGAAAAAAAGACAGATAATGCATTTATTCCAAATAAAACCATACCAATAATAAAATTAAAAGTTGGCTTTACTGTTACAAAAGCCCACTGATGAAAAGTAAAAATACTTAAAGTAGGCCTCCTAAAGATTTCTCCTGCGATCAAACAGCCTGTCACAGACAGCTGCTCTAATTAGCACATAGAGTTACTCAAAAATATAAGAGCAATATTCTGTATAGCCACAATAAACATTTATGGAATATTATTGAGATATTTAGCTGTTTTTATATTAAATCAATCCCAGAAATATTTTGAAATGTGCTTATAGTGAACATAATATCATAGTTTAATTAAATTTTACAATGTATGTATTTCATTAAACAGTAAAATGACTGCAGTAACACAAACCACTTAAAAGTAATGTGAATAGTTTTTTTTTCCTCTGCTGACAGCAGGCACATGTTACATTATCTAGGACGGAGTCACATAAGCATGTTTGTTAATGTTGCATTATTTCAGCCAAAGTAAAATGTCATTCCACAGCTTATTTACAACATGCACAATTTATCTATAGTGTGCACTCTCTCACATAACAGGGGACCAGCATTTCACATGTCTCCTGTTATGTGCAAGACCATACAGTACGAGTTCTGAAAAGGCTTCTGACAGTTGCATTTAATTTGCTACCATTGCGGCTGCTTCTTCATTTGGATTCACATCTGTGATAATATGCAAATGCTAGTTTGAGCATTTCCCTTCTGTAATTGCAAGCGTCGGAGATTGCACTGACACGCCAACTTTCAATGTGTGTAGACATTGGAAATCCTCCAGTGGACTCAGGGCATGATTCAGGTTGGATCGCAATGCTGCGTTCACATGCAACCAGGGACGGATTTACCATTAGGCAACCTAGGCGCTAGCCTAGGGCCCATCAGGTGTCAAGGGGCCAGTGGCCGGGCCCCCTTACACCTCGAAATCCGGCTCTGGAGTGAGCATGTTAAGCTGTGTTCGAAGTTGAACTGCTGCTCTGCTGCTTTTGGCACACACAGCAGCAGCAGCATGGTCCAGGGCCCTGCCCCTAGCATCTAGACTTCTAACTGATTCCCAAGCAGCCTGCGCTGCTGTAGCCAGCCCTCCTCCTGCCCCCTGCTGACAAACAGTGAGTGCAGAGCACTGCATCCATCCTCCTCCTCCATTGCAGCCCCACCCCACACTATAGCTAGTAGCCTCCCCCCAGTATTGCAAACAGTCTTCTCTTCCCCCCCTGCAGTATAGAAGGAAGCCTCCCCCCATCCACAGTATAGAAGGCAGCCTTCCGCCACCCCCCCACCCCCAGTATTTCAAGCAGTCTTCTCCCCCACCCCGCAGTATAGATGGCAGCCTCCCTCCCTCTGCAGTATAGAAGGCAGCCTTCCCTTCACCCCCCTCCGCAGTATATCAAGCAGCCTTCCCCCCGCAGTATAGAAGGCAGCCTCCCCCTACCCACCTCTGCAGTATGGCAAGCAGCCTTCTGTCCCCTGTCACCGCCCCCCTGCAATGTAGCAAGCTGGCTCCGACCACCTGTTCACCTATGGTGTATCAAGCAGCCTCCTCCAACTCTTGTTCCACCTGGATGTGGGAACTGCGGGAGACATACATTCCCCCGACTCATTCCACCCATCAAGTGAGCTGGGTAAGTCTAACTGACAAAAAAAACTAACCCTATGGTGCTAAATAGCCCAAACCCTATGGTGCTAAATAGCCCAAACCCTATGGTGCTAAATAGCCCAGCCCTCTATACCTATATACAAATAAAATGTGTGTATATATATATAAATATATATATATATATTTATATTTATAAAAAGTCAATTAGAGCGGCACTCACTGGTCTTACTCAATAACGGTAAATAAGGACACACAGTCCGTGATGCTGCTTTGCTGCAATGTTTCGAGGTTTAATCCTCATACTCAGGCAGTAAGTACAAATATGATAAACAGAAAAGCTTACCTATATAGACACCTCATGCAGGTAAAAACACTGGTCATCTGCCCGCATCCTGGGTTGTGTCAGACGGATTTCCGGCTAGCATCCAGCCCCGTCCAATCAAAGACACTCCCACCGTTGCTATGGTATCGCGGTATATACAATCAGTGACAGAAACCACCACCAACATTAGATCTAAAAAACTAAGACGTAAATGGAACATATTATAGACTCAATAGATACTAATAGAAAATATCTAATAAATGCTAAATCAAAAAACTATTCACTACAATGAAGAGGGATAATCAAAATAATTCTTAAACTACATAAATATAATCACATAACGCTGAAAAAACATTTAAATATCCAAATAATTCAAAAAAATTATTCCAATTCAGATCGTCATTCAATCCTCGTGGCTTCAATGTAACCAAAGTGTAAATTTTTTATGTCTATCACCCCCTCTAATGTGGTCAATAATTATATGTTTAAAACTAGATAAACTATGATGAAATTCAGAGAAATGTCGCGCTACTGGTTGCTCTGATGTTTTGCCACCCAGTGCAGCTCTGATAGAGGACCTGTGTAACGCCATACACTTTAAAAGAATATATGGTTTTCCCCACGTAATATAATCTGCAGGGGTATTTCATTAGATACACCACATACGTACTAGTGCACGTCAATGCATGTCGAATATAATATTTATGCCCATTATGGGGATGATAGAAAATGTTATTGTTAATCATGTGACGATATGTGGTGCACCCCGTGCATTTATAACAGCCACCTGCTTTTTTCTGTTTCCCACTATCAAGACTCAGATGTTCCGCTACATCTGGGTGCACAGTCCAATCTCGTATATTTTTTTCTCTTTTGTAGCAAGGTCTTATCCTGGTATTTTTAAGACATTTTAACTCTTTATCTGTTTGTATAATCGGCCATAGGGTTTTAGTTATCGATCGTATAGTTCCTGATGAAGTATTGTACTGCTGAACCCAATTCAATTTATCTTCTTGATATTCTGCTGATTTCTTCTTAATTAGAGTATTCTCTTTTGGGATCTTATCCACCTTACTCCTGGCTGATTGTAGGGTCATACTTTTTCTGGGAGTGAGCAGTGCGGCTGTTTGTTTATCATTGGAGAGTGCCGGCTAAAAGTGATTTATTATATATATATATATATATATATGTATATAGTAGACTACAGCGCCAAGTGAACAAAAAGCACAATTTACTTTTTCTTAAATATTATATATGTTCATATAAAATCACAGGGAGATGAATATAGGGTAACAAAATGTAAAAGCACTCCCTAATGGTATAGGTGTCAGCTCTACAGTAGTGTGATAACAATGGTGATTTGGTAAAATACTTAAATGGAGAAAGTGAAACTGATAAAAGAGCGACCAATGTGCTAATCAATATTTTGATAAAGTGCAAAGTGAATCAATAAATAATGTGCAAATATGCAAGATTGAGATATGTGCAAATAAACATAAATAGTATAAAGTGCATGTAGTTTAGTATGAATGACAAATATAGTTATGATTAAAAAAAGGGGGGTAATTTATTACAAATAACAGCTGACCCTAATATATAGGGCAGTATAATAATGATTAAAAAACACAAAAATACATATATAAAATTACAAAGGGTAGCGATAAGGAATAGAGGGCTTATCTGAATCGCAATTAGGTAAGTTCATGTAAGGCTGGAACCAGGAGTCTCCAATGCGTTTCGTCCGTATAGTGGACTTCTTCAAGGGATGTACCTCTCCTGTTTGGGACCTAATATATATACCCCTTCAATAAGGATGATGGGAGGTGCTTAGAATTATGACCACTTCCGTTTTTTTAGAAAAGTTATTCAAACATCGTGGCTAATATATAGCTAAGGTAAAGTTCATTTATATAGGTAGATCGCTTCCACAGTGTGTGATTTTAAATAATAAAACTTGTTTGTTTTGGTGTTGTTTTGCGGAGTAAGCCTGGTCGTCACGTGATGTCCGCTTCCTCACTTCCGCCCTGTTTGATGCAGCCTCTTACGTCACTTCAGCCCATTCACTTGCGTTGCACTACTCGTGTGTGCTGGATCATCATCTGCTATCCGCTGTGTTATTTCCGCCCAGCTGTAAAGTGGCTTCTCGCGTCACCTACGCCAATATGCTGTGAATGTTGTTGTATTGTTAGCGGCCATGTTGCTGCACTTTATTTATTTTCAAACGGCAGACATCTTGGTACTCCTTTTTATATCGGTATTTTAACTTTAAAGATGCTATTTCCACAGGGGATATTTCGCATAAAACATCTATTGGTACCTACATAATGAAAAAAGTGGTTTTGTTAATATGTTCATGGGTACAAGTTAGTCAATATTCCCATATGCATCTAATATGTTGTTTTTTTAAAAAAATCACAGGTATTATCCAATGCTCAGAATTTATAAGGGAAATATTAATAAATAATTGTCAGTAGAAGACAGGAAGATAGCATATCATATATTACTATTTACTAAAAGTTAAAAAAGAGATAGATGCATGAAATCTAATAATTAATGTTTCCATCAATACACTTATAAGTATATGATGTAAAAAATCTCAAAAAAGATATATATTTATATGTGTTTTCCATATCCTAGAGTGGGATTTCTGGAGGAAAGTCTTTATATTATAGTCCAACATATAATTGGTCTTGATTTAAATCCTTCATATAGTTGATATCAGTTGGTCCTTCTGGTCCTGGGTAGTCTTCAAATTCATTAGATTGACAGCTTGATAGTTAAGTGAGGCATTCTTGGTCCAAAAATGTTCGGATCATGACGGAATATTTTTCAGTCTCAATCTGGGACTACAGTACCTGGTATTCCCTAGAGGTCCCCCATCCGGGTACTAACCAGGCCCAGCATTGCTTAGCTTCCAAGATCAGTCGAGATCGGGCATTTAAAATGAGGTATGACTGTAGATAACTATGAGACTTTGAATTACCGTCTAGGTTGATCACAAAAAAGGGGCTATCTCATAACTATCATTGAAGCCTCGTGGAGTCAAGGTATCGAGTTCAAAAATCCAGTACATTTCTCTTCTAGATAGTTTATTCGCCAGATCTCCTCCTCTTTCTCCAGTTTGTACAAGTTCAATGGCCTTGAAAGTCAGATCATCAGGATTGGAATTATGATGCTGTAGGAAATGCCTTTAGACCGTGTGTCCCTCAACCTTATTTCTGATATTCGGGATGTGTTCCTGTATCCTCAATTTATGTGGTCGTTTAGTCTTACCCACATACTTGAGACCGCATGTGCACTCCAAAAGATAAATGACTGATGTGGAATTGCAATTAAGATGATGCTTAATTTTATATTCTTTATTATTCGAAGAATTATAAAAAGTTCTCCTTTGTCTGTGTAAATATTTACAGACAATGGATTTGCCACACTTATAACATCCTGGGCAGATATGAAATGTATTATGTTTTGGAACGGTAGTATTTCTTAACATACTTGGTGCAAGTATATCTTTCAGGTTTTTTGCTTTTCTAAAAACAATGGGAGGTTTCTTTGGGAGGGCTTCTTTTAAAACCGGATCCATCATTAAAACTTTCCAATGTTTGTTGAGAGTATTTCTAATTTTGTTTTCATGGGCATTAAATGTAGTGATGAAGGGGATAATATTACTTTCCTCATTTGTATTTTTTTCTTTATATACCAATAGGTCTCTTCTCTCTAGTGACTGAGTCTTGGCAGCAGATTCAGTCAAAACTCTAGTAGGGTAGTCTTTTTCAATAAACCTGGTGCTATAGAGTTGTATTTGTTCTTCACAGACATTTGGTTCGCTGCAGTTCCTCTTAATTCTATGGAATGTTGAATAGGGAATATTCTCCTTCCACTTTCTGAGATGACCACTTTTGTAGTGAAGATAACTGTTGGTATCTACCTTTTTTATAAAATTCTTTGTATGGATCTTTTTACCTTCTCTTATTAAAATCAAATCTAAAAATTCAATGGAAGTTTCATTGACGCAGGATGTGAATTTCAAATTCATATTATTTTTAGAAATATGATTTAAAAACAAATTAAAACTCTCTTTGGGTCCTTCCCATATTAATAAAATGTCGTCAATATATCGTTTGTATAGTATGATATTCTTCTTAAATGGGTTGTTGTCATAAACATATTCCTTTTCCCAACATCCCATAAATAAGTTCGCAAAGCTTGGTGCAAAAATGGTCCCCATTGCGGTACCACAGATCTGTTGATAACATTTATCTAAAAACTTAAAATAATTATGGTTTAAAATAAAAGCCATAATATCACATAAAAAGTCTGTGTGTACGTTGCTTATTGATGGATCCGTCTCAAGAAATTTTCTACATGCATTGATCCCCTTTTGATGCTCAATGCATGTATACAAAGATTGTACATCTATTGTTGCCCAAATGTAGGAATCTTTCCACTCCAATTTCTCTAAGATCTGTAGTATATTCGTAGTGTCTTTGAGATAAGATTGTAGATCCCTCACATACTTGCACAAAAAAATGTCCACATATTCAGATAAGTGTGACGTTAGTGAATCGATTCCTGCAATAATAGGTCTCCCGGGTGGATCAACCATAGATTTATGTATTTTTGGGAGAAAGTAAAAAATGGGAGTGGTGGGATTGGTAACAAGAAGGTATTGGAATTCATCTTTAGTTAGGATGCCATTGTGTAAACCATATGCCAATAATGTTCTTAATTCTTCTATATAGTTCTCCATAGGATCACTTAAAAGCAAGCTATATGAATTAGTGTCTCCTAGGAGTCTATAAGATTCTTGAGTGTAATATGATCGGTCCATGATGACCAATCCACCCCCTTTATCTGCTTGTTTGATAACAATATTGTTATTACTTTGTAGATTCTTAAGGGCTTCTTTTTCTTTGTTCTTAAGATTGCACTTGGTCATTGGATGTGGGTCCACTTCACATAAATCCTTTTTGACCAGGTCATAAAATACATTCAGATGATTACCTTTTGATTCCAGTGGGTAATACATAGATTTACCCTTAAGTCCTGATTTTGATGTACTTTCACTATAATTTCTGATTATTGCATCATCTTTTTTTAAAAAATGCTTTTAAGAGTCAAATTCCTCACAAATTTGATAAGATCAATGAAGGTTTGGAATTTATTCATATTGCTGGATGGTGCAAAAGTTAATCCCTTACTCAGTAGATCGGTTTCAGATTTAGTTAACACATGTTTTGATAAATTAAATATCTATTTTTCTTTAGGATCTGTTACATGTTCCTCCTTTTGTACATTCTTCCTCCTTACTCCTCTTTTTTCTCATCTTCTCTTAGTTTTCTTTTCATAGGAGATGCCAACATATTTAACTCTTTGAATACTGTTTTTCTTGTATTCGGTGGATGGTGATCTGTGCCTGGGGATAAAAAATGATCTGTGTCGCTGTTTGAGTCATAACATTGCAGTGCAGAAAAGCGGTTTCTTGTATTTTGTGGTTTGTGATGAGAAGGTTCATATGTTGTAATGTTTCTCCTGTAGCTTTGTTTCCTTTTATTTGGTATTGTAGTCCATGTTTTATTGTCTTTACTATGGTTAACCAACTGTGATTGTGTGGTGGGTTTATTAAACCTACTCCAATTTTTTACTTTTTTCAGGTCATAATCTTATTTGTCCCTCACAAATTTCTTTTCCTTGCCTTTCATGACTTCCTCCTCTATACGATCCAGTTTCCGTAGTAATACTGCATCATTAGCTCTATACTCCTCCTTATCCTTATAATTCTCCATTTGTGCTTCTTTTTTCTTTATTTCTACTTCCAATTCTGAGAGAATACTTTTCTTCTCTGTGACAATTAGTTTCATTAGGTCTATGGAACATTTGTGTAATAGGTTGTCCCATTTATCCATAAAGTCTGTTTTTTCTAAGCCAAATGTGGGATTCTTTATCAGTCTGAGGCCTCTTGGGATCCTATTATCTGATATGTAATGTTCTAGACCTTTTATGTCCCACCAGGCCTTAATCTCCCTGGTAATTAGTTTCTCCATTTCCCAAAACATATTATCTAAGTTTTCAGTTGGAACATTGGGCCTGATTCAGAGCCGTTCGCTATTTGCGGTTGTTCGTTCAAAAACAAGGGGTGGCTATTCAAATGATCCGTTCGCAAATTGCAGTCTGTTCACACCTCTAAGTCTGAACGAGCGAGCAAAACATACGCTCATTTATTTGATAAAAACGCCCCCTGGCCGCACGCACCATACGTCATGTCCGCTATTTATTAGATTAATCGAGTACATCGTACAGCGTATGAACTGCTCGCTATTCTTGTGGTTGGTGTTTTCAACCGCTATTTTGCGAGCAGTTCTGAGTTAAAAAAAACCTAGTGACGTGGTCAATGACGCTGCTGTATTAATTATGCACTCCCTTAAAATGCCCATTTTGACCTTTAAGCACGCCTGCGTTCGGATCTCCACTCCCCGTTTTCAAGCACCTTCCCCTGTTACCACTCACATACGCCTCATTCTGTCACTCAAAATAGCAGGCCCTCGCTATATTGCGTACCAATGATTTTCGGCCGCACTGACTGGTTCGCGCATGCATACTAAAAACCGTACGCATGCGCAGATGTGCGAACATCGCTTGGAACGAGCGTACTGCCGCTAGCGAGTGGCTCTGAATGAGGGCCATTGTCTTGTAATGGGATATGAGACTCATTAAAGATTTTTTGACAAAAATCACTCCTTCTTGTCAACCGTTCATTATTTCTATACATATCTGGGATTTCTTCTATATATATGAATATATATATTTTCACAAGGCTGCTGTATTCAATAACCAAAGAATTCAAAGTAAATATAGTAGACTACAGCGCCAAGTGAACTAAAAGCACAATTTACTTTTTCTTTAAAATTATATATGTTCATATAAAATCACAGGGAGATATATATAGGGTAACAAAAGGTAAAAGCACTCCCTAATGGTATAGGTGTCAGCTCTACAGTAGTGTGATAACAATGGTGATTTGTTAAAATACTTAAATGGAGAAAGTGAAACTGATAAAAGAGCGACCAATGTGCTAATCAATATTTTGATAAAGTGCAAAGTGAATCAATAAATAATGTGCAAATATGCAAGATTGAGATATGTGCAAATAAACATAAATAGTATAAAGTGCATGTAGTTTAGTATGAATGACAAATATAGTTATGATTAAAAAAAGGGGGGTAATTTATTACAAATAACAGCTGACCCTAATATATAGGGCAGTATAATAATGATTAAAAAACACAAAAATACATATATAAAATTACAAAGGGTAGGGATAAGGAATAGAGGGCTTATCTGAAACGCAATTAGGTAAGTTCATGTAAGGCTGGAACCAGGAGTCTCCAATGCGTTTCGTCCGTATAGTGGACTTCTTCAAGGGATGTACCTCTCCTGTTTGGGACCTAATATATATACCCCTTCAATAAGGCTGATGGGAGGTGCTTAGAATTATGACCACTTCCGTTTTTTTAGAAAAGTTATTCAAACATCGTGGCTAATATATAGCTAAGGTAAAGTACATTTATATAGGTAGATCGCTTCCACAGTGTGTGATTTTAAATAATAAAACTTGTTTGTTGTGGTGTTGTTTTGCAGAGTAAGCCTGGTCATCACGATCTAGAAGAGAAATGTACTGGATTTTTGAACTCAATACCTTGACTCCACGAAGCTTCAATGATAGTTATGAGATAGACCCTTTTTTGTGATCAACCTAGATGGTAATTCAAAGTCTCATAGTTATCTACAGTCATACCTCGTTTTAAATGCCCGATCTCGACTGATCTTGGAAGCTAAGCAATGCTGGGCCTGGTTATTACCCGGATGGGGGACCTCTGGGGAATACCAGGTACTGTAGTCCCAGATTGAGACTGAAAAATATTCCGTCATGATCCGAACATTTTTGGACCAAGAATGCCTCACTTAACTATCAAGCTGTCAATCTAATGAATTTGAAGACTACCCAGGACCAGAAGGACCAACTGATATCAACTATATGAAGGATTTAAATCAAGACCAATTATATGTTGGACTATAATATAAAGACTTTCCTCCAGAAATCCCACTCTAGGATATGGAAAACACATATAAATATATATCTTTTTTGAGATTTTTTACATCATATACTTATAAGTGTATTGATGGAAACATTAATTATTAGATTTCATGCATCCATCTCTTTTTTAACTTTTAGTAAATAGTAATATATGATATGCAATCTTCCTGTCTTCTACTGACAATTATTTATTAATATTTCCCTTATAAATTCTGAGCATTGGATAATACCTGTGATTTTTTTTAAAAAAACAACATATTAGATGCATATGGGAATATTGACTAACTTGTACCCATGAACATATTAACAAAACCACTTTTTTCATTATGTAGGTACCAATAGATGTTATATGCAAAATATATCCAGTGGAAATAGCATCTTTAAAGTTAAAATACCGATATAAAAAGGAGTACCAAGATGTCTGCCGTTTGAAAATAAATAAAGTGCAGCAACATGGCTGCTAACAATACAACAACATTCACAATGTATGGGCGGAAGTGACATGAGAAGCCACGTTACAGCCTGGCGGAAATAACACAGCGGATAGCAGATGATGATCCAGCACACACGAGTAGTGCAACGCAAGTGAATGGGCGGAAGTGACGTAAGAGGCTGCATCAAACAGGGCGGAAGTGAGGAAGCGGACATCACGTGACGACCAGGCTTACTCCGCAAAACAACACCAAAACAAACAAGTTTTATTATTTAAAATCACACACTGTGGAAGCGATCTACCTATATAAATGAACTTTACCTTAGCTATATATGAGCCACGATGTTTGAATAACTTTTCTAAAAAAACGGAAGTGGTCATAATTCTAAGCACCTCCCATCATCCTTATTGAAGGGGTATACATATTAGGTCCCAAACAGGAGAGGTACATCACTTGAAGAAGTCCACTATACGGACGAAACGCGTTGGAGACTCCTGGTTCCAGCCTTACATGAAGTTACCTAATTGCGTTTCAGATAAGCCCTCTATTCCTTATCCTTACCCTTTGTAATTTTATATATGTATTTTTGTGTTTTTTAATCATTATTATACTGCCCTATATATTAGGGTCAGCTGTTATTTGTAATAAATTACCCCCCTTTTTTTAATCATAACTATATTTGTCATTCATACTAAACTACATGCACTTTATACTATTTATGTTTATTTGCACATATCTCATTCTTGCATATTTGCACATTATTTATTGATTCACTTTGCACTTTATCAAAATATTGATTAGCACATTGGTCGCTCTTTTATCAGTTTTACTTTCTCCATATATATATATATATATATATATATATATACAATTCAAGGGGTCCGGCACTCCAAAAAATTATACATATCCTGCAGGGGTGCTGCACAAAAAGGATTAAATATGCAGCTAAGGTGCAGCACTCCCTTATATTCTGTGTGGTTTATAAGGGAGTGCTGCACCTTAGCTGTATATATATATATATATATATATATATATATATAGATCTATATATCTCAGAATGTACAAAAGGTGGCACTCGGGGACTGAAAATATAGTAAATTTCCCCCAACTGGAGTGTTTTTTTGTCCGACATTCCAAGGATCTAATCCCCTTCCTCAGGACTATATTTTCAGTCTCCCGGTGCCACCTTTTGTAAATTCTGCTGAATATTGAGGGTACTGTCCCTCCAGGAAGGCACCAGAGCAGGCTATGTGGATTTCTACAAGAGTGCTGGGGCATTGCAGGCCGTGTATGTATATATATATATATATATATATATAAACATTGTCTATATATACTGTATGTGTGTATACATACTGTATATATTGTATATATACATATACTGTATATATTCGCTGAGTTTACCTCTATTCTTTCACTTTCTCACGTCTACCTCTGTTTGCCCCCATTCCTCCCGTCTACCTCTGTTTGCCCCCCATTCCTCCCGTCTACCTCTGTTTGCCCCCCATTTTTCCTGTCTTCCACCATTTGTCCTCCATTCCTCCAGTTCTACATTGCAGGCTTGCAAAAAGAGGGCTTTGGTCGTTCACTTAAATTTCCCATTCTACAATTGTGTGCTTGTGCAAGTGGTTTTAATATGTGTCATATTTGATGTTTTTGCCTTGCTCTCATGTTTTCTAGTGTGTATTTGGTTACTTAGTGTGTATATACTGTAATTTGATATGTGTATCTTGCTCCAGTGACACATATGGTAATATATGCATTGGATTGTTTGAGGGTGGGAGACCCCAAACCGGCATCTTACCTAGGGCCCCATGAGGTCTAAATCTGGCTCTGCACGGAACTGGCCGCTGTGAAAATATGCAAATGAATGCATTCGCATTGCCGTCATAGCACAAGTTGCAGACGCCCAGCACTACATAATGCCGCCCCCTTACACACGTCTCACATCCATACTAATGTGTAAGTATGCAAAATTGAGTAACATCGGAGCTGCATGCGCACTTGTGGTTGACATGACCTTGCCGCAAAAGATGCTAAACTTCCAGCACACAGTGAATACTCCGGCTACGTATGGATTCACTATGAATAATTTATGCATACTCCTGCAACAGCATTCAAATGCACTGACATGCTTGCATTTGCATGACCACCCCCCGTCACCACCCACAAACACCATGTCCTGTCAACCACTTAGTGATGGGCCTGCCTACTGCCTGTGATTGCATTCCAGATCACAACGCCTACTTCGCGCACTGCGTCTTATACACATGCGCAGATTGCAAACATCAGCCGTCTGCGTGCGAAAGCAGCATTGCGATCCAACCTCAAACACTTCACCATCAGTGCATCATTGTGATGACCATCAACATTTATGATGCCCTATGTCTGGTGCAGTGTCTCCTTTTAAACTATTTCTGAACATGGCCTGTGTGACTGTGGCAATGCTTCTGAGAACTTAGCCATGTTCGCTGGCATGCCCGTCACACTCCCATAACATGCCCATGAGACAGCCTTTTTTAGCAGTCACTTCAGGCCACCTCCCAGGATTGCCCATGCCTTTCCACTGTGATCTCAAATTAGTGCAATCACGTACGCAACAGAGATCTGCATACACTCAGTGGTACACATACTCCTAGGGATTTCCAGGACTTTTTGCGCATGCGCAGCAGTAAATAATTGCTCAAGTGCTCAGACATTGACAATGCGTTCACCTTTGAAAAACAACCTAAGCATTCCTGGATGATATAAATGCCACAGTGATGCAATGTATATATAGTCAATATCACTATAACAATGATAATTTGATCCTGATCAGCAACTATTAACAGAATTTGCTTCCATGTTGTAGGATATGCTTCTCTGTTAAAACATCAAACATGCAGGGCAAAATTGTGACACAGGGAGGATTAACAAACAACATGGTATAAGAAATTATACATTCACAACAGAGACCATACAGTGACATGTTATAATACAGCACCACCTACTGCCCATATAGGATAAATTCTCAGTTAAAAATTAGCCTCTAGCTGTTGCTGTAATTTGACCATTTCTCTTTAGAATGTTAAGTCCTTAATATCCTTTAGGATAATCCAATTATAATGCTTGTCTTTTTACAAATAGAACACTATTCTATTTTGTGTAAGGAGGCCATGATCCCAACAGGAACATAATCACCAACCAATACATTCCCTGAACCCAGAGACATAATCACCCAAAGGTAATGTACCATGATCCGGGTATATCACCACCCACTAGTGACACTCCTTCACCCCATGCACATCATTCTCACCAGTGACATTCCCTAATCTCAGTTAGTTGTACGCAATATCCATGAGCTTTTAGAGTTGCCAACTTTCATCTCTCCCATGATCTTCTCTGTTTATTCTAGAATGCAATTTTACCAAGCTCAAATCTGTCTGGCTATTATATCACTTCCTTTGCAGTCACCAGGACAATCAAAGTGAGATGTTGGCTGGTGAAGACAGAGAAGCTCACAAGAACCCACATATACTGTACACTACTGCTTTATGATAATCTGTGGCTGTGTTACTCTGGCTGCAGGGAGTCAACAATTAAAAGGGATAATATGGGCTCAAGGGCCCATGAACACTACATACTCAGCATGCCTGATAGATATCACCAGTGTTGCACTGGTGCATAAAGGGCTCACCTGGGGGAATGCAATGATATTGGCCCATGAAGAAATAAAGTAAAGTTGGAGGTATGTGACCAACCACCAGATGAGGTGTGATCAGATGACGGAAAGGTCTGGCCAGCAGCAACAAGGGGCAGAAGAAAAGAAGAATCACTGTCCCAGTCAACTCACTTGAGTGAACCTTATTTCCTTCTGGCAAAGTGTCACATAACAGATTCCCTGCTTTGTCCCTGCAGCAACCAAATTTTCAACAAAACCAGAAAACTAAAGGATCATCAACAATTTTTTATTGAAAATTGTATATTCATGCTGTCATCATTTTATAATTATTTATGTAATTCTAACATTTTGTCACAAAGTGGAAGAAGTAGCATCTGCAAAAGTGATGGACCAAAGCCTAAATTGGATTGTCCTGACCAGAGTCATTTGCATGCTTTGGTAGTCTACACACATTAATTACTATTCATCCTGCTATTACTACTACTACTGCTACTACTATATTTCTGCACTTTCTAATATAACCTAAGGACTATGGACCTCATTCAGACTCAGTCGTAAGTGGCCGCTCGTTCGTACCCAGCAATGTTCGCTAAACTGCGCATGCATAAGATTCGCAATGCACGTGTGCAAACTAGCTGTTGCGATCGGAAATTTCTCACTCCTAGAACACAGCCAGGTCATTAGTTTGAGTGACAGAATGAGCCATTTGTGGGTGGTAACAGGGGAAGGTGCTTGTGATCGGGGGAGTGGAGATCCGAATGCAGGCGTGCCTAACTATGCGAATGGCGTTTAATGGGAGTGCATAATTAACAAAGTAGTGTCTTGGCACATGTGACATGGGTGGTTTTTACACTGACTAGATAGTAGTGCTTGAGAGAGGATATGATCAGCCTTAAGCTCTGTGATCAGCTCCGATGGGTCCCGATGGTCTCGATAAATCCTTATAACCTCGGAGATGATGTGTGTTGCGACCGAGAAGGGGGCGTGTTTTTAGTCTTATGGCCACTTCTTACCCTCGCTTGTTCAGCTAACGATCCCATCTTAGCGAAGCAACTTGCGATTGCTTCATTTGCATATCCAGCCCCTTTCCCCTACGACCGAGCGGCCGCTTACGACTGACTCTGAATGAGGTCCCATGTTTGAAAAATGACAGTTAGAAGCTAATTGGTTGGCACTTTATCTCTCACAATTGTATGTCTCTCCAAGCCTTGATAAATACCCCCTTATGCTTTTATCCAGTCTGTGTTAACTAACAAGTCAACCTATTCAGCTGCTGGTGAGGTGTTCCAATGGGTTGTGTATGGGATCCTGTCGCCCGGGATCCCAGGGATCAGAATGCTGATGCCAGCATCCCGACAGGGTTAGGATACCAACACCTGTTGGCAAGTATCCTTATCCTACTCCTAACAATAACCCTTCCTCCCCACACCCTGAACTAAACCTCCCCCCTAGTGCTTAAACCTAACCCTCTCCCTAGTGCCTAACCCTAAGCCTCCCCCATAGTGGCTAACCCTAATCTCCCCCTAATTACTAACCCTAACCTCTAACCCTAACCCTTCCCCTAACCCCACTATTTACCATCGGGAAAGCAAATGGTCGGAATGCCGGCACCAGGATTCTGACTGGTGTCGGGATTCCGGCACCGGCATTCTGACATCCTGACAGCCCGGATTTCAAATACCTGTTGTTCGAAGAAAGGCCACAAAATAAGTCAATCACATCAGCATATAGGGCCTGATTCAGAAGTGCATGTAATGTCAATGTCACACGAAAGCGGCTGATGTTTTCTGTCTGCACATGTGTCCGAAACGCACCTGACAGCAGCTCTACCAAGTACCATCACGCTCTGGCAGCCTTTCTAAAACCAGTAGTCCACCTGTAAAGAACAATAATATTTATAATATTATTTAATAATTAATTACCTCTGTTCAGTGCCTGATTAAATCCTGTGGAGGCCCCTAGGCAGTCAAAATCTCAGGGCCCCCTTGCAAATGATCTTCTAATAGGTTCTTAATATTACCAACCAACAATTTTAATAAACTGTACATAGGTTGCACTGAAATATTTTTACAAACTGACAGCTGACAGAAGATGAGCTTTATGTAATGTGAATCTGATGTCTATGGTTTATGTACTTTAAGTTGTCTATTGGTACATTACATAAATACACTATTTGCCCTATAGAATCTTTAATGTAAAGTTTTCATTTCTTTGAGTTGATATATTTTTAATATCTTTTGGAAAGAATGTAAGAAAGCTTGATTGTAATTTTCTTTCAAGATCAAATCAATATTATTTTGATATGTTGTTGCGGGGCCACTAAAAGGTGCGGGTCCATAGGCCGGTGCCTATTCTGCCTATTTGGTACACCAGCACTGCCTCCGTTCCCAAAATGGTGGGGATATGGAGAAGACCCCTTGTCTGAAAGCCCAGTGCTAGTTGTCCTTAGGGACGGGAACACCATTTTTAGGAAGGTACTTATTTTGCTAGGCATTCCATCGCTGGACTGACCAGTTTAGTTATGGTTGGCATTATGGCAGTGAGGGACACCATGCTGCTTGTCTCACTACTATAGTGTCATCAGTCCTGACTGGTTCAGCCTAGTGCTGTTTAGTATAAAATCGGGAGTAACTCATGCTATTTTTGCATCCTATATTTCGCTACCAGCCTAGGATGAGGTCTAGGGCTGGTTATCATTTTATTATGTGTTTCAATAATTTTTAACATAATACAAGCCCAAACAGATCCTGTTTAGGCTTTTAAACTATCATAGGTTGGCAGCAGTTTTTCATTGGTTTTCCAGTGGTTTAGGAGTCTTGAAACTTACAGGGATCGAATTGATGGAGTATTTATTTTTAGGGTCTCAAACTGATCTTTAGTAAATGCTGCATTTTGAGCGTAGAACCTGTCATCAAACTGTAGCAGATCCCAACAAAGCCCCTTACAAACTGCCTCTTAGTAAATCTTACCCAGTAGTCGAAAACTGATGTTCATCCTTAAGATAATTAACAGGCTTAAAATGTTGAAAGCGGAAAAAAGGAGAAATAAAGACTCTCAACCTACAAATGAGAAAAAATGTTGAAGAATTACAGTGAAAACAGATGGTGTAGAACAGGAAGCCAACGCCAGCATTTGACAAAATAATGTGTGCCAAAACTGTGTACTTTTAGTGTAACAGGTCACTTCATTAAGAAGACTGCAGTTTGAAAAGCTCTTGGTCATGAAGAACCTGCATTGCATTCCAAATAGAAATCAACAGGAATAAACTACAAGTAAAATAGTTCCATCTAGTGAAGTATTGATCCATTTTATGTACAATGTATGCTGTCTACACAGAGAGCAATTAAATATGTTGCATCAAAGTTATCTCTAGAAAATTATGTCTGCATCATTTTCTCATGTCACTGTGCAGCCTTTCCTATTGCTATTCATTTGGACAGCATACACGCACAACATAGGAATCAATAGATGCATCCAGTTGTGTTTTACTGGTGGTTTATACATTTTCCTTTGGGACTGCAACATGAACAATTTCTAAAAAAGTGCTCACCTAGATGATCCTTTCAGCACACAACAGAGGCTTAACTGATTTTTAGCCATCTTTTGCAAATACAGAACACAAATCCATTTTTTATACGAAAGCTATTTAACTTTTTATGATTTGCCATACAGATGTGTCCTCAAACACCTTTGCTCTAGGCATGCCAGGATGACTTAACCTCAGCAAGTGTCCTTTTTGCAAAAATTGACAATAATTGTCAAGCAAAAAGACTAAACTGCTAGCAAACAATGGGCCTGATTCAGAGATGGACGCTAATGCAATCGCATCTGCGATTTCACAAAGAACACAGCTTTGAAAATATGCTAATGCTGTCCAAAGCACATCCAAGCAACTGTGTAAGCATTGGTAACATCGACACACATCAGGCAGTCACACAGTATGTAAGTCAAGATTCCACTTCACTAGAAAAGCAATTCCCAACCTGTACAGGGACATAAAAAACTTAATTAGTGGCCTCCATGTCTGAGAGAAAGGAGATAGACAAAGACACACACACATACTTACACTAAACTTACCTATCTCGATCCTTCTTCTGTCTCAGCCTCTATGCCCTGAACAATGGCTCCTCACACTACCCACCCACCGCAGCTCCTCTCTCTCATTTATCATGGTGATGCCATGCCTGCTTCAGTGTAAAAAAAAAGCTCTGGACACTGGCTCCTCACACTACTCGCATGCCGCGGCTCTTCTCTCTCATTTAGCATGACATCACACCGCGCCTCACCTGCTTCATTGTAAGAAAAAAAACTTGGGCAAGGTGGTAGGCACACCGGCCAATGCGGGAGTCAGAGCAGGAGGGTGGTGCAGCTTGGGCTGGATGAGAAATTACTCACAACTAGTCACTTACTCACTCACTGTATTGTGCAGTGGGGGGATAGCAGTGGGCACTTGTGCAGGCAGCTGCAGGCTTGCAGTATACTGGCAGGAGCGGCCAGGACCCCTTCCAGGCCTTTCACTGCAGGGTGTAGCAGCAGGTTGGCATGCTGCAGGAGCAGATGCGGGGTGGGCCATCTGAGTGTTCGGGCCCGGGACTCAAGTTCCGACTGTCCCCCTGTGATGGCGGTCCTGTTCCCAATGGACACAGATCTGAAGAGATGCAAAGAGCTGTTGGTAAGCAAATTGTCAGCTCAAGTGGCACGTGATGCAGTGGCTTTTCCATTAGAAAAAACAAAACTTTCTCAAAAGACCCACTGGTGATGCAGATGAGTCAACACAACCAAGTTTTGACATCTGGTCTGGTCTAAAAGAATTGCCTACAATTAATGAGACCTCTACCATGACTCTATTTGATATGGTCACCATTCAAAGAATGGTTGAGCACAATTTTACATTTTTTAATGATAGCATCCAAATAGGCATTTCAGACAGTCCTGGCAAAATTAAAAAGGCAATTTGGAGGCCCTTGCACAAACTGGCTTTGCTTTTTCTTGAGCTGCCCACCCTCCAGTGTGTACTTAGAAAGAGTTTTCTGCAAAGCCACGAACCTTGTTAGCGATCGGCTTAGGAGGCTACTTCCTCAAAGTGGAAAAGATGATGTCCTTCAAAATGAACTAAAAATTCTATGTCAATTATGTAGGCACCTGTAATAGTGGATTCCAGCTGGGATGAATTGATATTATGTGAAAATGATGTTCACACTGATGAGGGTGAGGAATTGGATGATGATTGCGACAGCATCTTGCCTCTGTAAAGTAGGTTTGTGCACATAAAGATTAATGTCTGCAATGTCAGCTGACAATTGGTAGCTTGTTTTGTAGGGGCCCAAACAAACCAATTGCTTCATGATTTATATTGTTGATGAAGGTTTTGATAGTTAAGATGGCAGGTGCTTGGATCTAGCAGAGAGAAGGGAGCTAGCTGACGCTGGACTGCTTGTTGGTACTATTTTAGCTAAAGTCTCTTTTTGGATAGAAGCGCTGAAGATGATGTAACTAGGAGGAGATTCCTAGATGGTTAAGGTTCCTACCTCTTCTTACTCTGGCTTTACAAAAGGTACAGATGGTTTGACAATTGTTGTCTGGATTTGGGTAGAAACATTTCCACACATAAGAAGTGGATTATTTTGTCTTGTGTCCAAGCATGATAATGGGCTTTTCCTTATCATGGGCAACAACTGTTTCTTTCACTGGTACCTGATTTACAGAAACAACATCCTTATCAACAAAACCCTAATTAGCATCAGCTACACACATATCCTGCTCATCTTAGTGCACTTCCACAGAAGCATCCTTGATTTCTATGTCAGCATGTTACCTTGTGCTTACATCATCATAAAAGGCAGAAACACCAGCCTTTCCTTGTCACTTTGTGTGGTTAAAGGCATATTGCCAGTTTTATGTCATACTGCAGCTAACTTTCCCTTTGATATATTTTTCTTTACCATTGTAAAAAATTGGTTCTTGATTTTAGATGCCCTGACTTAAGTCTTTATGCCTTTGGGCATCGGCTTTAGTAGATGATTTAGATGGACTAGTATCATCATGACTGGTGGCACTGGCAGCAGCTCCAGCACTAATATAAGGTTCCTGCTCTCCTCTCAACTGATCATTCTCCTTACCACCAAACACGAATTAAGTGGGGTACAGCACACATGTCAATTTGTACCAATTTTAAATATTACACTGTGGTATAAATGACCTATAGTGTCACAATATTTTTTATGTATAAGGAAAGAATAACACATTGTGCTACCACTTACAGTGTCACAATATTTTTTATGAATAATAAAATATAACAACAAGAATAACTACAGCACCCCTGGACAAGGCAGCAGCCTCTTGATGAACACCACAGCACCCCTTTATGTACAACAAAGCACCCCAGCAGAGTGCGGACAGAACAGCTGTAGAGTAACAAATACATGGATGATAAACTGCAGTCTGGCTGGCAGTGTCACCAAACAATAATAGCACAGCTAAGTTGCTAATGTACACACAAAAAAAAAGCACTTTTATTTTCTTTACACTGGGGAAGAGCACCCCTGAACGAGGCAGCAGTCCCTTGATGAACAACACAGACAGCACCCCTTCTTTATGGACAAAAAAGCACTCCTGCCGAGTGTGGACAAAACACCTGCAGAGTTACAAATACATGGATGATAAACTGCGGTCTAGCCGGTGTCACCAAACAATAATAGCGAAGCTAAGTTGCTAATGCACTCGCACCAAAAAAAAACACTTTTGTTATTTTTACACTGGGGAAGAGCATCACTGATAGACAGAGCACCCCCCTGGACAACACAGCACCCCTTTATGGACTGCAACCCTAGTCCCTTGATGTACAGGATAGCAACACAACAGCAGCCCTTATGTGTAACATAGCAGCAGTCCATTTATTGACATTCAAGTGACACAGCAGCACCCACTGAAGCCCCCCTTTATATACTGCAGCCCTAGCACTTTTCTGGACAACAAAGCATCAGCCTTCAGCCCCAGACCCCGACTGGACAACACAGTAAGTTCACAAGTTGTAAGTAACTAACTACACTAGTTACACTGACTACACTCATCTGCTAGCTTCACTCTCCATAGCAGGAGTGAAAATGGCACCGATCATTGGGACCATTATAGAATCCAAAACCGGCGAGAATCCGACAGCAGGAAGAAAACATTTTGCCTCATTTTGAGATCTGAGTCAGGTGGAATAACATGAACTGAGCTCGGTTCTCGCCTTGGATCTGGAAGCTCAGGTGAGTCCAGTTCTCTGAGAACCGGACATGCTCATCTCTATTACAAGGTTGTTGCTACTTTTATATGAAAATCAATTTTATGTTTCCAGCAGCCATGTAACTCAAGACTAATTCTTACCGGACATATATATATATATATATATATATATATATATATATATTACATAATACTAGGGGTGAGCGGCTTTGAATTTCTGAAATCCGAGCCTCCCCGATCCGAGGCCGATCCGAGTCAGGCTCGACTCTTCCCACCTAGCTCAGATCTGAAATTGAGGCAAAACATCATCATCCCGCCATCCGGGTCTCGCGGGTTTTGTACTCTATATAAGGTACCCGGATCGGCGCCATTTTCTCACTCAGTGGACAGTGAAGAGGGAGGGTGGGATTTACAGATGGCTGGGCTGTGTAGTGTAGTGTAGTGTTGTGCAGTCAGTTGTCCATAGGGGCTGTGTCCACTCCAAAGTCCTGTGCAGTGTCCCAGTCCTAAAGGGGTGCTGTAGTGTTGTCCAGGGGGTGCTCTGTCCATCAGGGGTGCTCCCCACAAGTGGAAAAAAAAATATTTTCTCTGTGTTTGGGAATTGTGTGCGCAGTAGCCGAACGTGCATCAACAAAGTAGCGCCAAGCATGCACCTGTGTCATAAGTAAAGGGCAGGCTGGCTTGACCGTTAAAGGGTGCTCTAACCCCCAAAGTGCACTCCAAACAAAATAAAAAAATATTTAATGTGTTTGTGAATTATGTGCACTGTGGCTGCACGTGCATCAACAAAGGAGCAGCGACAAGTGTGCGCCTGTGTCCCATAAGTAAAGGGCCGGCTGGCTTGTCCGTTAAAAGGTGCTGTAACACCCAAAGTGCGCTCCACAAAAATTTAATAATTCTCCTTTTTTTCTCTCTTTGTGAATTGTGTGGGCTGTAGCTGCACCTGCATCCTCAAAGCAGCAGCGGCAAGCGTGCGTCTGTCTGTAAAAGGGTGGTGTAACCCCCAAAGTGCACTCCACCAAAAATAAAACATTTTCTTCTGTGTTTGTGAATTGTCTGCACTGTACATGCATCCTCAAAGCAGCAGCACCAAGCGTGCATCTGTCTGTTAAAGGGTGGTGTAGTCCTCAAAGTGCGCTCCAAAAAGAATTAAAAATTCTTCTTCTTCAGTCTTTGTGAATTGTGTGGGCTATAGTCGCACCTGCATCCTCAAAGCAGCAGCGACAAGCATGCGTCTGTCTGTTAAAGGGTGGTGTAACCCCCAAAGTGGGCTCCAACCAAAATAAAATAATACTCTTTTTTTCTTTGTTTGTGTGTGAAATGTATGCGCAGTAGCCGCACCTGCATCCTCAAAGCAGCAGCACCAAGCATGCGTCTGTCTGTTAAAGGGTGGTGTAATCCCCAAAGTGCAATCCAACAAAAATAAAACATTTTCTTCTTTGTTTGTGAATTGTCAGCACTGTAAGTGCATCCTCAAAGCAGAAGTGACAAGCGTACGTCTGTCTGTTAAAGGGTGGTGTAACCCTCAAAGTGTGCTCCACAAAGAAAAAAAATCTACTTTTATTTTTCAGTCTTTGTAAATTGTGTGGGCTTAAGCCGCACCTGCATCCTCAAAGCAGCAGCGACAAGTGTGCGTCTGTCTGTTAAAGGGAAGTGTAACCCCCAAAGTGCACTCCAACAAAAATAAAACATTTTCTTCTGTGTTTGTGAATTGTCTGCACTGTACGTGCATCCTCAAAGTAGCAGCGCCAAGCATGTGTCTGTCTGTGAAAGGGTGGTGTAACCCCCAAAGTGCACTCCAACAAAAATAAAACATTTTCTTCTGTGTGTGTAAATTGTCTGCACTGTATGTGCATCCTCAAAGCAGCAGCGACAAGCGTGCATCTGTCTGTTAAAGGGTGGTGTAACCCTCAAAGTGAGCTCCACAAAGAATAAAAAATTCTTCTTTTTTTCTTGTGAATTGTGTGGGCTATAGCCGCACCTGCATCCTCAAAGCAGCAGCGACAAGCGTGCATCTGTCTGTTAAAGGGTGGTGTAACCCCGAAAGTGTGCTCCAACAAAAATAAAACATTTTCTTCTGTGTGTGTAAATTGTCTGCACTGTACGTGCATCCTCAAAGCAGCAGCGACAAGCGTGCATCTGTCTGTTAAAGGGTGGTGTAATCCCCAAAGTACACTCCAACAAAAATAAAACATTTTCTTCTGTGTTTGTGATTTGTCAGCACTGTATGTGCATCCTCAAAGCAGAAGCGACAAGCGTGCATCTGTCTGTTAAAGGGTGGTGTAACCCTCAAAGTGCGCTCCACAAAGAATAAAAAATTCTTCTTTTTTTTCAGTCTTTGTGAATTGTGTGGGCTATAGCCGCACCTGAATCCTCAAAGCAGCAGCGACAAGCATGCATCTGTCTGTAAAAGGGTGGTGTAACCCCCAAAGTGGGCTCCAACCAAAATAAACTAATCTTCTTTTTTCCTTTGTTTGTGTGTGAAATGTATGCGCAGTAACTGCACCTGCATCCTCAAAGCAGCAGCGACAAGCATGCGTCTGTCTGTTAAAGGGTGGTGTAACCCTCAAAGTGCGCTCCACAAAGAATTAAAAATTCTTGTTTTTTTTCTGTCTTTCTGAATTGTGTGGGCTATAGCCACACCTGCATCCTCAAAGCAGCAGCGACAAGCGTGCATCTCTCTGTTAAAGTGTGGTGTAACCCCCAAAGTGGGCTCCAACCAAAATAAAATAATCTTCTTTTTTTCTTTGTTTGTGTGTGAAATGTATGTGCAGTAGCCGCACCTGCATCCTCAAAGCAGCAGCACCAAGCATGCATTTTTCTGTTAAAGGGTGGTGTAACCCACAAAGTGCACTCCAACAAAAATAAACATTTTCTTCTGTGTATGTGAATTGTCTGCACTTTAGCTGCACATGCATCAACAAAGGAGCAGCACCAAGCATGCGTCTGTGTCCCATAAGTAAAGAGCTGGCTGGCTCATTTCTTAAAGGGTGGTGTAACCCACAAAGTGCACTAGTCTCCAACAAAAATAAAAAAATATTTTCTGTGTTTGTGTTGTGTGCGCCTTAGCCGGACGTATATATCAATATAACATAAATGGAGGACCAAACTTTTCCGATAAAAATAAAATAGGGAAAGATCAAGAACCACTTCCTCCTAGTGCTGAAGCTGCTGCCACTAGTCATGACATAGACGATAACATGCCATAGGCCGATGCCCAATGTCATAGTAGAGGGCACATACAATCCCAAATGACAAAATTCAGGAAAATGACCTTAAAAAAACATTTAAATCATCAGAGGAGAAACGTAAACTTGCCAATATGCCATTTACGACACGGAGTGGCAAGGAATGGGTAAGGTCTTTCCCTATGTTCATGACTAGTGGTTCAGCTTCACATGACGATGGAAGCCCTCCTCCCACTAAAAAAATCAAACGAGTTAAGCTGGCAAAAGCACAGCGAAGAACTGTGCGTTTTAAGAAGATATCACAAATCCCCAAGGAGAGTCCAAGTGTGGTGGCGGTTGCGATGCCTGACCTTCACAGCACTGGATGGGAAGAGGTGGCTCTTTCCAGCATTTGCACACCCCCTGCAAGTGCTGAAAGGAGCACCCACAGTCCAGTTGCTGATATGCAAATTGAAGATGTCACTGTTGAAGTACAACAGGATGAGGATACTGGTGTAGCTGGCGCTGAGGAGGAAGTTGGCGAGGAGGATTCTGATGGTGATGTGGCTTTTTTAAATCAGGCTCCGGGCGATACAGTTGCTGTCCGTGGGATGAAAAAGCCCATCATGGTCATGCCTGGGCAGAAGACCAAACATTCCATCTCTTTGGTCGGGCAATATTTCTATCCAAATCCGGACAACAACTGTCTTGCAATATGTACCATATGTAAAGGTGAAATAAGTAGGGGTAGGGACGTTAACCACCTAGTAACATCCTCCGTTATACGGCACTGCAGCACGTTCATAAAAAGTTACTGTCAAGTTCAGAAACTTTGGCTAAGACCGTTAGCAGTCCAGGGACACCTAAATCCTGTTGTCCTATTCTATCCAAGTGCCTGCAAACCACACCGTCAACTGCCTCCTCGTCAATTTCCTCCGTAGTCAGGATCGGAAGTAGTCCTGCAGGCCATGTCACTGGCATGACTGACTCTCCTATTCGGGATTCCTCTGGAGGATCCTGCATTGCTATGCCTACTGCTGCCGCTGCTGCTGTTGCTGCCGCTGGGAGTCATTCATCATCCCAGAGAGGAAGTAGAAACACCGCTACTTTTACTAAACAATTGACCCTCCAACAGTCCTTAGCGAAGAGGATGAAGTACGACAGCAGTCATCCTGAAGCAAAAGGTGTAACTGAGGCCTTGACTGCTATCTTGGTGTTAGACATGCATCCGGTATCCGCCATTAGTGTAGTTGGATTTAGACAATTGATAGAGGTAGTGTGTCCCCAGTTTCAAATCCCATCTAGATTCCACTTCACTAGGCAGGCAATACCGAGACTGTACAGAAACGTCAGAAAAAGTGTCCTCAGTGTCCTGAAAAATGCAGTTGTACCCAATGTCCACTTAACCACGGACATGTGGACAAGTGGAACTGGGCAAACTAAGGACTATATGACTATGACAGCCTACTGGGTAGATGTATCACCTTATGCAGCAACAACAGCAGCGTCACCTGTAGCAGAATCTCTGAAACACCAGCTCGTTCCAAGGCAGGCTACGCTGTGTATCAATGGTTTCACTAAGAGGCACACTGCTGACAACCTCTTAGAGAAACTGAGGGAAATCATCGCACAGTGGCTTACCCCACTTAGACTCTCCAGGGGATTTGTGATATCTGACAATGCCACCAATATTGTTCAGGCATTACATCTGGGCAAATTTCAGCACGTCCCATGTTTTGCTCACACAATAAACTTGGTGGTGCAGAATTTTCTGAAAAGCGACAGGGGCGTACAGGAGACGCTTTGGGTGGCCCTAAAAATTTCTGGCCACTTTTGCCATTCAGTGACTGCGTGCCGAAGACTGGAGTGTCAGCAAACACTCTTGAACGTGCCCCGCCATCACCTGAAGCAAGAGGTTGTGACGCGGTGGAACTCAACCCTCTATATGCTTCAGAGGATGGAGGAGCAGCAAAAGGCCATTCAAGCCTATACATCCACCTATGACAAATGAGGGGGTATGCACCTGACTCAAGCGCAGTGCAAAATCATTTCCGTGTTTTGCAAGGTTCTCCAGCCCTTTGAACTTGCCTCATGTGAAGTCAGTTCAGACAATGCCAGCTTGAGTCAGGTCATTCCCCTCATCAGGCTTTTGCAGAAGCAGCTGGAGAAAGTGAAGGAGGAGCTAAGACGGAGCAATTCTGCTCGGCATGTGGGACTTGCGGATGAAGCCCTTCATTCGCTTTGCCAGGATTCGAGGGTGGTCAATCTGTTGAAATCAGACCACTACATTTTGGCCACCGTGCTTGATCCTAGGTTTAAAGCCTATGTGGTGTCTCTCTTTCCGGCCGACACAAGCCTGCAGAGGCGCAAAGACCTGCTGGTGAAAACACTGTCAGCTGGAGTGGAATGTGACACGTCAACAGCTCCTTCTTCATTTTCTCCCGCAACTGGGGCTGCCAGGAAAAAACTTAGGTATCCTAAGCAACCCTCTTGTGGTGATGCAGGGCAGGCAGGACCAAGTTTGGACATCTGGTCCGGACTGAAGGACCTGGCAACAATTTCTGACATGTCTACTGTCACTGCATATGACACTGTCACCATTTAGAGAATGGTGGAGGATTACATCAGTGACAACATCCAAGTAGGCATATCAGACAGTCCGTACCTGTACGGCAGGAAAAAGAGGCAATTTGGAGGCCCCTGTACAAACTGGCTCTATTTTACCTGAGTTGCCCCCCCTCCAGTGTGTACTCCGAAAAAGAGTGTTTACTGCAACTGGGAACCTTGTCAGCGAAAGGCATAGGAGGTTGCTTCCACAAAATGTGGAGAAGATGATGTTCATAAAAATGAATTATCAACTCTTCCAGGGAGACCAGCCTCCAGAATGTACAGAGGGACCTGTGGTGGTGGACTCCAGTGGGGACAAATTAATACTCTGTGAGGATGAGGATGTACACAACACTGAAGAGGGTGAGGAATCTGTGGATGAGGAGGATGAGGACGACATCTTGCCTCCATAGAGCCAGTTTGTGCAGGGACAAATTAATTGCCAGCTTGTTTTGTGGGGGCCCAAACGAACCAATCATTTCAGCCACAGTCGTGTGGCAGACCCTGGCGCTGAAATGATTGGTTTGCTAAAGTGTGCATGTCCTGTTTATACAACATAAGGGTGGGTGGGAGGGCCCAAGGACAATTCCATCTTGCACCTCTTTTTTTTGTTTGCATTATGCACTGTTTGGGGCCTAGTTTTTCAAACTGCCATCCTGTCTGCCACTGCAGTGTCACTTCTAGATGAGCCACGTGTTTGTGCCGCCCACTCATGTCGCTTAGCATAGTCATCCAGCTACCTCGGTGCAACCTTTTGGACATAAAAACACTATTGTGAGGTGTGAGGTGTTCAGAATAGACTGGAAATGAGTGGAAATTAAGGTTATTGAGGTTAATAATAGCATAGGAGCAGAAAAACCCACGAATTCTGTGATTTTAGCTGTTTTTATGCTTTTTTTCAAAAAAATACAGATCCAAAACACAAAACCCAGAACCCAAAACACGGAAGGGTGGTTTTGGCAAAACCAGTCCAGATCCAAAACACGAAGAAAGATCTAGATCCAAAACCAAAACACAAAACACGAAAAGTGGCCTGTGCACACCCCTACATAATACAATATAAAACATTTTCACCTATGTTCCCTCAGTCTTTAGTCACAGAGGAATTATGACATTATTGAAAATGATCAATGAAATTTAATTTAGAGAGCAATTCAGTAGCAAAGTTATGTATAAATCTAATACTTCTACACGTATTTCTTATTATTTTTAGAACTATGCTGCTTGTCAAACAAATGTTAATGTCATAATGCAGTCCACCCACATGTTCTATGTATAGGATGTTTTATAATAGAAGTACCAGTTTTATTGTAAGAATTTGTATAGGTAATAATAAAAAACAGGAATATTAAATGGTTTATTAAACAGTGCTCGATTAGTAAATTTCCACTATACTGTAAGAATAATTATATTTCCTTATTCTTTATTATAAATAAAGTATATACTGTACCAAATGTATTACTCTAAATTCAAAAAGAAAATGAGCACAAAATGTTTTGTTTAATAAAAAATGACAACAATATACTAATATAATATCTTCTTTAAAGAGAAATGTAATTGACATTTAATGAATTGAAAATATGTAAAATAGAGAGTAAAAATCCTGCACCAGGTTGATACTAGTAAATCACATTCACAAATGATGAATATATTTCTAAGTATATCCCTATAGAATACAAATTTTATATTTCTATAGGTGTAAAATAGGTGCCACCCTTTGATTCAAAGATACATGTTTACTTAAAGAAAAGGAATCAGATTAGAATAAGGTGCACTCAATCCTTCGAGCAGAAATAATGGAATTAAATAATAAAATCTTTATTAGGTTTACTTTAAAAATTTCGGGCCTCATTAAATCACAATGTAAAAGCTATAAATTGCTTTTTTAATCACTTTTTTATGACATTATAATAAGCCCTTGCATAGGGTCATATAAAGCAAAATATACAATAAATAGATATATAAAAAAATATAGAGCAGTGATGGGGAACCTCAGGCCCAGGGGCCGTATAAGGCACCTGGAATCATTTGGTCTGGCCCTCTGTGCTTTTTTCTGCTATTCTCATCTGGCTAGCAGGGTGCCTAGAATGGCACACTGCAGACAGAATCTATGCAGAAGTACCACCTGGAGCATCTTTAGGACACTTCAGACAGTCACATTGCTGTCCTTACAGCTCCCCGGAACATCCTCAGGATGCTCCGGGCATTTCTGTAATCACCGGCTATTGTGGCTTTACCCAAGTGTGACGTCACATGGAGGGGGCGTGGCCTGCACCGACCCCGCAATAATGTTATACATATCAAAATAGCCCTCGGCAGAAAAAAGGTTCCCCACCCCTGGCTTAATTGAACATGTAGCATGGTCTCTAATATGCAGGTGCAATTTGCTATATATTTTACATTTGAGAGTTAAAAAAATAGCAAATTAAACTTCAAACACGCAAAAAACTAAATTGCGACCTATTACATTTGGCCTCTGTAGTATAACGAAATCAGTCTAACCTAAAGAGTAGTGTAAGTGCATCATAAAACAGTGTATAAACTAGTATCAATATATTTTTCAATTCATGTTTACTTAAAGAAAAAGGAATCAGATTAGAATAGGGTGCACTCAATCCCTTGAGCAGAAATAACAGAATAAAATAATCAAATCTGTATTAGGTATGCTTTAACAATTCCAGGCCTCATTAAATCACAATGTAAAAGCTATTTACTCCTTTTTAATCACTTCTTTATAACATTATAATAAGCCCTTGCATAGGGTCATATAAAGTGAAATATACAATAAATAGACATAAAAAATATATAAAGAATAGAAAATGTGAAAGAAATAAAGTTTAAAACAAAAGACCATGTGCATGTCCTTATTAATTAATATATAATATATTATTCAAAGTTACAGTATGTGTGTTGTCCATGATAGTAAATAATAGTTCAAAGTGTCTTTATATTTATTATATGTGTCATAGGGATACCTTAGCAAGATTTTGGTTCTCATATAATATATAATGGGTATTTTATTATATTTATTTAAATTATATCTTGGAGTTCATTATAAAAATATTCATGACTCCTATTTATTCCTCCGATCAGACTTAATTTAAATAATTTAAAGATAATACATGCTGCTATAAATATCTAGTGCTTAATTGAACATGTCGCATGGTCTCTAATATGCAGGTGCAATTTGCTATATATTTTATACACAGGGGCTGGTATTCCTTTTGTATTGCTAGACACAGTGGCTCATATTCCAAGAAGCCAATGATACTATGAATATGCAGTATAAGGCTTTATTAAACATGTTGATTTTTCAATATGCGGTTACAATCTGCTGTATACTTGTATCCAGTGTCTAGTATTCCTTTTATTAATACTTTTATATTTGGTTTAGAGAGACCATGTGCATGCATGAGAATCTGATTCTATAGTAAGAAAACAGGGCACTGCACACGCCGGGACCGGTACTCTTATTGTGCCGCCTGTCTCTTCTATCTATATTCAGAGTGGTCTCCTTCGCTCTGCATATAATGTCTGGATTGATAATAGCGACACCGTATGCATACATTAGAGTCTTATTTGCAGTAGGAATGTCGTGCACTGCCGACGCCGTGATAGATATTCTCCCAGTGCCACCTGTCACCTTTATCTATATTCACTGTGGTCTCCTTTACTCTGCATGTAGAGTCTTAGTTAGTAGATCATTTGATTACACTGGATAATATTTCTGCACACTTCCCTGACAATACACATACAAATATTATATTTATACATTTGTATTACATGGACAGCACACGGCACACACGCCAATGCGCATTTTGCTAGTTAGCTTTTTCAAGCCTAATAGACTCACAAGGTTGCTTGAGATTACATCAATGATACAATGTAGTGGTTCCCACCAAAGACTTCAATGGAGATTTCTCTCCATTGAAGTTTATGGGGAAGACAGGCTAACTGCACACAGCCAATCAGCGAGCTGCTCTGACGGAGATGCCGCTGATTGGCTGGCGGCTCCTTGAATGGTGGGGCACATGCTTCGAGTAGAGGTATGTGGAAACACATACCTTTACTCAGTCCGGCTTGGATTCAGGAGCTCCTGTATTTTTGTTTTAACCCCATGGATGGCTACTTGGAAAAGAGGACGTGTACTACACATAGGTGAGTATGTATTTTTTTGTAGGTACCCCTATGGATTACTTCGTATACTAGGTGAGTATATGTGATAGTGAGTGTGAGTGTGCATGTATGTCATAATAAAATTTTACTTTCACGTTGTATGTCATGTTTTTATTTGTATTGCTTTGGTTGTGGAACTACAAGTACCAGCGGGCCTGTAAAGCCCCGCATGCTGGTATTGTGGTTCTCCAAATACCAGCATGTGGGGAGGCTTGCTGGTACATGTAGTTCCACAACTAAAGGCAATATTTAACCATTTATTTTACTCTACACACTAACACTATCAACCTGGCACCCACTGCCCTAGGGTGCCGGGGATAGCCCAAGGCTATCAGGCTAGGCCAGGGTGCCCTGGAGAGGGGGCCCCTTTATTAAGTGAGTCCCCATGTCCCCAGGGATCCCTGGCCTGGGCTGACTAGCAGTCAGGGCTGATGCTGTGGCTGGGGGGTTCAGTGAAAGGGCACCCCTGGCTGTGGCATCAGTCCCCCGCTAGAAAGGGTCTGGAGCTGGTTTTAAATATAGGGGTGACCTCACACCAATTTTTTTCTCCCTATATATAAAACCAGCTCTGTCCCTGCTGCCTGGTGCTGGTTCTTAAATTACAGTGGAACCCTACACATTGTCTTCCCTGTAATTTTAAGACCCAGGACTGCCTGGCAAGTCCGGGCCTGGTTAGTCTTTTGTGGGGGGGACCTCATGTCATTTAAAAAAAAAAATTAACCTGTTTTTTACAGGTACAACACAAGCAGCTTACACATATCACGCTGATATGTGTGGCTGCTTGCTCAGGAGAGTTTTGCAGAGAGAAGACACTGCAATCTTGGGTGAGTAATCTTCTGCAAAACCTGCTACTCAGGGGAGAAATCTCATTCTGCTTCATCATCGGACATCTCACTGTCAGCTAAACTCACTTCTTGGTAAATTTGAGATTCTCAGGAGCCTCAAATCACCCGAGTTTTGGTGAAGCTAATTGAGTTAAACAAAAATCAAACTCTCCCAGACTCGATTCTTAGTAAAATTACCCCAAAAAGTGTATAAAAAATGTGTAAAAAATCAAAGTGTAACTTTTGTGATGAAAAGCATACAAAATGAGTCTATGTAAAATACTGAGTGAAAGAAGACTGAAATAGCTAAAAGCGCGAATTGTTTAAATACTGATTATTTAAAAATACTCCATTGTATCTTCTCATTTAGTCCCTCTGGGCTGATGGTATTCAGATTGAAGATCCATTGCGCCTCTCTTTGCAACAGCTTTCCATCAAGGTCTCCTTATCTCAAACTTTTGGGAACGTGGTCAATAAGTTGATGTTTAAGATCACTTAATTTGTGCCCTTATCGGCAAAATGCCTTGCCAACGGTTGATCAGATTGGTTTCCTTTAAGCGCAGACTTTATGGCTGATCTGTGGAGAGCCATCCTCTCTCTCGCTGTACAAACAGACTTACCCACATAAGCCAGACCGCATGGACATGTGATTAAATAAACAATATGTGTCAATGTGCATGTCAATATAAAATTGATTTTGTACTCTTTTTTCATACTGGGATGTTGGAAGGTTCGTCCAGTAATCATGTGGTTGCAAGTGGTACATCCCAGACATTTGTAGCATCCTGGAGCTCTACCCAAACTGGTAGTTGGTCTGACCACTTGTTCAAAGCCAATGATATTCGTATGTACCACGATATCCTTGATGTTTATCCCCCTGGTATAACAAGTCAGGGGCCTTTTTTTTTTGAAGCACGTCAAATTTTTGTCTGTAGAGATAATAGGCCATAGTGCTCTGGTGGCTCTGAGTATCACTGGACTAGATGTGTTAAATTCACCAACAAATGGAATGAATGTGTCATGGCTTTTCTTCCTAGGTTTTAATAAATTGCTTCTGGAAATCTGCAATACTTAATTCTTGTGTTTAGCCTCTGCAGTATACAGTAAATCCCCAACCTTACTCCTGTTTACAATACCATTCCTCTCTTCTATAATCCCAAGTAATTGATAAACTTCCAAACTAATGTCCCAAAACATCACCTTATGCCCTTAATTCCCAATTACTTTACTTAACCCCTTGACAAACCCTGAACTCTTTTTACTGAAACCTAATCCCAGTCACTCTAGTCCCCACCAGTTCAATTTCACCCATCCACTCACACTCTAGTAATAAATGAGAAGTAGGAATTAGCTTATATCTTGAATAATTAATGAATCAACAGTACTGACAATTTGGAATCTGGTCTTTAAATAACAAGTTTAACACAGAACTTAAATTGATTTACTATTTATTTTCACATTGCACAATATTTGTAGGATCTGACTTATGAACTACTTTCTCTGGTAACATTGTAAATATCTAGCTGAAAGCCTATTAACACAACGCTCCTAGGTAATTAAAAATGAGTGGTACACTTTTGACTTACATGACTGGTTCAGCATATTTCCTGCAGAGCTTCCATTTTATTAAAGTTATCTGTTGTGACAATTATACATCACTTCACTTATTGCATATACTGTATACTGCTATGACTGTATATGTGCAGCAGTGGGTCTTACTTGATTACTGTCTTTTTATTGCAGCCATTTAGCAACACTCAATTGTGACATATAAAATACTTTATTGGTATATCTGGATTTAACTTGGCTACTGTTTTTGTTACATCCAGATTTGTAGCTTTATTCCTTCTCAAAGTAAAACACACAGACTACAAAAACTCACGGCATTCAATTTACTTTGTTACCCTTTTTTTTTGCTGTATCCTATCTCCCCATGTACACATGTAGAGCCATATTATCTCATCTGGGAACAGGAGTTGGGAGTCTTCATAGGCATAAGGGATTATCGCTCATCTGCCAGAGAATTGCAAAATCATCCATTAATATGACCATCATTACAATTTACATATTTTTTCCTAGCAATTTATGACTTGTGCTGGAGAAACTGTGAGATGAAAGGCACTTATATTCACATTATATTCACATTTGGTACAAACGCCCAAGCATATCAAAATTCTGGGATGATATCAATAACCGCCTAATTGGAATCAGCATTTTGAAGGGTTCAATGACAATCTAGTTATGCACACCTATTAGATCTTTTATTTAGCCAATAATAAATTGGTTAGCCACATATTCAATGCACCTAAACTTCTAATCAGCATGTACTGGAACAAATTCATTCTCAACTACCTTGCTGATGCTTTTAAATAAATTTTGAAATGTGGCATCCATACACAATGCAAGTATCTTCCATGGTATATAGCAATGATTCCAAAATTTTCTTGAATCATGGCGCACTAGAGTAGCAGCTTTTTTTTAATGGCACCACTAGGCCAAAAGTTTCTTATTAAGTGATTCAGAAAAAAATATAAAATTAAGAAAATTGTGCTTACCTGTCATCTTTAGGCTCAGTTATATGGCAGGGGACAGGGTTGAAGTTCTCTTTGTCTGCATCATTTATGATTGGCAACCACCAGCACTGGTTTTGCCTATCACATTGACTGTAAATAATTTCATTCGGTGCTAGACTTATAAACTATGGCACCCCTGCAAGTGCCCTACACCACCCCAGGGTGACACAGCTCTCAATTTGAGAAGAATGACTGGTATACAGGAACATTGCTATATGTATCATAATAGCACTTTGCTGAGTGTCACTTGACTTCTTTGCTACTTTCTAACCCCTGCCATACAACCACTCCACATTGCAAATATGCCAGTGGCCTCTATTTTATATAATTTCTTTAAATCTGTATGCCAGTGTTGCCTCCCTCCTCATTCGTTAGCCTCCTTCCTCCTCTTCCTCCTCTTGTATTGCCTTTTTTCTTTAAAACAAAAATGCTAGCAGTTTATCTATAACTTTTTTGTTATAGAGATGCTAATGTCTTCCTCATTTAGAACATTATACAGTATATCTCACTTATTATGTTTCAATGTTGTTTTATTGTCTGCTTTTGTTGTTTTTTTTACTTCATGAAATATTAGCTAATAACAATGATATGTAAAGTAGAGAAAATGCCTCCATGCAATACTATAGCCCTTGGCTTGGGTTATCATTGCCTTTCTCTAAATCCAGGTTTACTTCAACAGTGAAAAGAGAATGGAAACTTCTGTACACTATAAAGAATAATTTCACAGTTAAAGAGTGTTGGTGCTATATAAACAGAAACACATAAAACAAGTAATAAAACCAAGATAATCATAATACATTATTAATATTCATTTGATTTCCTACAGCAAAATTGTGAGCATTTGCAAGATTTAGAGCATAGCAGCAGTAAATTCCCTTTCTCGTTAGAAATGTGGTTTGTCTTTTGAAGCAAATCTCCCTGTTAAGAGCTTAGAGTGAAATTGGTAGATTTAATAGCTAATGTGAAGTTCATAAAACTAAGAGTTTCTTTACACCTCGCTGACAAAAAGATTCCACATTTATAATGATGTGAAAACAACCGGTGAAGCAAACCTTTGCTAACAAGAGATATATGCAAAGTGCTGTAATCAGGGCAGAAGTTTCCATATAAATGTGCATCATTGCTGCTGCTTGGGAGACATATAATAGGTCCCCAATGGTCATCCCTGACATGAAGAAAACAATGCTATGTGCAGTCTGTAACACTGCAACTTAATACAGTTGAAATTTTATTTTAACATTATAATGGCAAATATGGCATACAGCAGGGATTTTTATCTAGGGAAATATATAGCAATTAATGTTGATAAAGCAAACAACAATGATAATAAATGCAAGATACATGCAAAAACATAAATCGGGGTTAATCAACTTTATAAACCTTTCAGATTTACACGATTATTAAGCTAGCGATGACTTAGAGATGTCACTGTCTTTGCAGGTTCATACTGTATCAGGTCTCACAATCTCTGTGAGGGAACTAATAGAAATCTGACATTGCATTTACAATGCTAGTGCTGTCCATGTTTCTATCCTGTGTTAACTTTTCCCATTAGACCCCCCTTCGCCAAGAAGCAAATGCTCACACTCACTTCCATTTTTATATTAATTGAGACAATATAGCTTGTATAAGATGGTGGCTATCTTTATTCGGGATGTAGTTACGATCCTGGCAAATGGGATGTTGGTGCTCAGAATGCCTGCGTCGCAATCCTGACAGCAGTCTGAATCCCAGCACCAGAATCCCGACCGCCGGCACCTTTACGGTAAATATTAGGGTTAGGGGGAGAGATAGGTTTAGGGTTAGGGGTTAGGCACAAGGGGGAGAGTTATGGTTAGGCTACAGGAGGGGAGGGTTAGGGTTAGGCTGCTGGGAGGAGGGTTAGGGATAGGCTGCAGGGAGGGAGGGTTAGGGATAGGCTGCAGGAAGGGAGGTTTATGGATTAGGAATAGAACACTTACCTAGTTAGGTCAGGATTCTGACTTTCAAGATGCTGCTGTCTGTATTCTGACCTCAGGTATTCCTACTGCCAGAATCCCATACCCAACCCGTTTATACAACTAGCCATTTATAACTAATTGTGAATCAATAGGAATATGAAATAGGAGTGTGGACATTTTTACAATTCAAGTGGGCCACATTTTTTTATTTTTGTTAGTTACAATATTTATTTTATATTACTTTTATGTATTTATACAGTGGTACACTCAAAGGGAGGGTGGAGTTCTGTGTACCTAGAAACCACCCACTTCTTTATTAAGATGTAGACAGATTTGTCTCTGTCTCTACATTAGCTGCAATGGTAGCATTGTCAGAAACCAGCTGTCCGATCAGACATCATCTTCTAATGCTGTGCCATGGTTGAGGTCAGATGACTAAGTGGAAAACAGCAGCAGGGGTAAGAGTTAGCAGACTCATAGTCACATTGCTGCAGGAGGTCCACTATTGTAAATGCAATGTGTAGAGCCCCAGCAAGTCTGCAGCTGGTAGCTGTGCTGGCTGTAGGTGGATCTAGGGTGAACAAGGTAGGCCAGAAGGATCCTTAAGCAGGAGGGTCAGGTCCCATTGTAGAAGAGGCTAATCATTTTTTATCTCCAGTTCACAGTTGTCCATAAGATAGCAGGTGGAATTTCTGGTCCTACAGGGCATTTGGAACTGTACAGGTGCAGATTTCATTTATTAAACAAGTGAAGAAAGCATCTTCTTAATAATACTAATTTGCTACCGCAATCATGAACTGGCATTAATAGAGCAGGTATTGCGGTAATATTAGTAAATTTGGAAACCCACTTCTAGAAATCCCAAGTTTCCCCTTATTTATTTATTTATTTATTGATGAAGATCCAATAACTTTCTCAGCATTGCACTTTCATTTTTGCCTAAACTTGAGACAACAGGAAAAATGGCACTCCTCAAACACATAAAAATTTAAAGGAAAGGGTTTATTATCATTATTATTATTATCACCATTTGTGTATAAAGTGCCAAAATACTGTATTACACAGTGCTATATATTTCTAAGATCATAACACAAAGAAATTATATGGCCCATTTTTTCCATAAAACTTCCTTTTCCGAGCCCTATTTATTCAGAGTAAATGGATATCAGGGATCTTTTGCTGTGCCTCTCGCATGTTGGAGTGTCTGGTCCTTCATTGGTTTTCCTGCCAGTAAGTTCATCAGGGCCAACAGTGCTAAATAGAGTGCCGTCATCTGTGTGGGTCGAAGCCATGTTCAGATACTGTAGTTGGCTTGTTACGCCAATCAAATGGATGCGAAAGTGCGGTGGTGTGTTGTTAGTGACATTTCTCAGTTACCTCTTTCTGAAACAGGCTGCAAGGCTTGCCCTATTATCTTGCATTCCCCTTTTGATATGCCCATAATACTGAAGGAGAGAATGATGAAGGAGGTCTAATTGGGTGCACGGTGGTGTCTTTTGCTTCTCCCTCATTGGCAGATTTTGTGCTGTCCCTTGAGGGAGTCATTCCCAAAAGATGCTGGAAAAGTTCCATCTCATTCAGCATCTCTCTTATCCTGCTAGCTTCTTTCTGACTGATGCAGTCCCTGCACAATTTTTTGTGATGAGGTGCTGCTGTGTACATTGCTGTTTGCAAATATCAATGTTGAATATGCTTTCTGCTTGCTACTTTTGCAGCCAGATTCTTTCCAGTTTATGTAATTTTGCCTGGAGGATTGCTATTATGTAGACCAGGCTTTCTTATCTTGATGTTGTGGCCTTTTGCTGCCGCCATCTGTGCAGGGGTATATAAGTCGATGGGTAATCCCCATGGGTAGGGTCTTCTGCTGGGAGCTTGAGAGGGCTACAACAGGCACTGTTATGTAGGACCACTTCATTAGGCTGTATGTTAAATTAAATATGAATCTGGTGATGTTGTGGGATGCCTTTTTATACTCCTTAATGGGACTAATTTCTCAGATTCACTCACTCACTTGTACAGCAATGCCACCAACAATACAGGTTTTGAAGACTATTTGTCTGGTGCACCTCCTGTGGCCAGCAGAGTGGGTGCTGGAGAATTTGACCAGGAATTTGTCATATGCTGGAATTGTGAGGAAGCTTTTGCAAAATACAAGCATTGTAATCTGTTGTGACAACTTCTGAGTTTTCCAGGACATCAATTGTCATCAGTACGATGGTTTCTAGATTGATCCTTCCTTGTCTCTCCTGTAGTCATGTGCTGAGAGGAGAAAACTAAATTTCAGGTGTACTGTCCATTGTAGTTGAGTGATATGTAGGGAATTGGCAAATAAAGATGCAGCAATTGATGAGTTTTGTCTTTCTTATGTTTGGAAAGTAATCATGTCATCATTAAAATACTAGCCAATGTGTGGTCACCCCCAGTGGTGGGCGGGGCCAGGGGGCAGGGTGCCATCTGCCCCCACCCTGGGCTGGCAGACCGACACAGGGTGCAATGCTCTGGCTCCCATACTGCTGCTCAGAGAGAGATCTGATTCAGGTAACAGAGGCTAAAATAAAATGGCTGCCCCCATATCAGGCTATAAAAAGATGGCTGTTGTCGACCAATGGGGAGTCAGGTTTCCCTACCCACAATTCCAAGAGGCTGGAGAATGAGAAAGGGGGCATGGCCTATTGGTGGAGTGGGAAGAGCCTAAGAGGAGCTGAATGATAAAATACATTTTTTATCACACCCATGGAGGAGAGAGGGCAGAGATGAGGAGTGCCTGCTTCATATCTTCTACACCCATACCAGGTAAGTGGAAGGTGAAGTGGGGCATATAAATGTAGTGTGTCACAGTGGCATAAACGTTTCATTGTTTTGTTATTTAAAATATGTGTGTGCTGACTAAGTGTGACTGTGTGTGTGTGTGTGTTGACTAAGTGTGACTGTATGTGTGTGCTGACTAAGTGTAACTGTGTGTGTGTGCTGACTAAGTGTGACCGTGTGTGCATGTGTGCTGACTAAGTGTGACTGTGTATGTGTGTGATGACTAAGTGTGACTGTGTATGTGTGTGCTGACTAAGTGTGACAGTATTTGTGTGTGCTGACGAAGTGTGACTGTATGTGTGTGTGCTGACTAAGTGTGACTGTATGTGTGTGTGCTTACTAAGTGTGACTGTGTGTGTGTGCTGACTAAGTGTGACTGTATGTGTGTGCTGACTAAGTGTGACTGTATGTGTGTGTGCTGACTAAGTGTAACTGTGTGTATGTGTGTGCTGACTAAGTGTGACTGTATGTGTGTGTGCTGACTAAGGGGGTCATTCAGACCAACTCGCAAAAAGCAGTATGCTCACAAGTGGGTCGATGTTCCCCACTGCACATGCGCACGATGGAGGGAGCTCCGTCATGCGCATGCGCGAGACCCGGACTGCGACAGCCAAGCTGTTGCTCCAGGTCTCTCACCAAAGGGAGCGTGCTGCCGATGGTGACTGACAGAACGCCCCCTTTGGTGGGCGTGCCGGGGGCATGCATGCCAGATGGAGGCGTTCCCATGGGAACGCCTACCGTCTGAAGCCGGCCCCACTGATATCACTAGTGATGTCAGTGGGAGTAATTTTGGCTCTGATAGAGCCAAAATCACTCCAGGGCTTGTGGCAGGGAGACCCTACCGCAGGGTCTCCGTCGCAAGTCCGATGGTCGTGATGGTCAAGACCATTGCGACCATCTTTTTGGACGCTCGTATATGCTGTGGGTGGTCACCCACAGCTATACGAGCGTCCAGGAGGACGCTCCATTTTAATGGAGGAGGGCCCTGATTCAGAGCGAGCGCTTTGGTCAGAGCGTCCGGCCCTGAATCAGGCCCTAAGTGTGACTGTATGTGTGTGTGCTGACTAAGTGTGACTGTATGTGTGTTTCTGTGCTGACTAAGTTTGACTGTGTGTGTGTGCTGACTAAGTGTGACTGTGTATGTGTGTGATGACTAGGGGTGAGCAGGTTCGGGTTTCTGAAATCCGAACCCCCCTGAGCCCCCCCGATCCGAGGTCAATCTGAGTCAGGCTCGACTTTTCACGCCTGACTCGGATCTGAAATCGAGGCAAAATGTCATCATCCCGTCTTCCGGGTCTCACTGGTTTTGAATCCTATATAAGGTACCCACGTCGGTGCCATTTTCTCACTCGGCTGTGGACAGTGAAGAGGGAGGGTGGGAGTTAGGGCTGGCTGGGCTGTGTAGTGTAGTGCAGTGTAGTGTTGTGCTGTGCTGTGCTGTGCTGCTGTTTGTCCATAGAGGCTGTGTCCACTCCTTCAAAGTCCATAGGGGATGGCTGGACTGTGTTGTGCAGTCAGTTGTCCATAGGGGCTGTGTCCACTCCAAAGTCCTGTGAAGTGTCCCAGTCCTAAAGGGGTGCTGTAGTGTTGTCCAGGGGGTGCTCTGTCCATCAGGGGTGCTCCCCCCAAGTGCTAAAAAAATATATATTTTTTCTGTGTTTGTGAATTGTGTGCACTGTGGCTGCACGTGCATCAACAAAGGAGCAGCGCCAAGCATGCGCCTGTGTCCCATAAGTAAAGGGCCGGCTGGCTTGTCCATTAAAGGGTGCTGTAACCCCCAAAGTACACTCCAAGCAAAATAAAAAAATAATTTCTGTGTTTGTGAATTGTGTGCACTGTGGCTACACGTGCATCAACAAAGGAGAAGCGCCAAGCGTGCGCCTGTGTCCCATAAGTAAAGGGCCGGCTGGCTTGTCCGTTAAAGGGTGCTGTACCCCCCAAAGTACACTCCAAACAAAATAAAAATATATTTTCTGTGTTTGTGAATTGTGTGCACTGTGGCTACACGTGCATCAACAAAGGAGAAGCGCCAAGCGTGCGCCTGTGTCCCATAAGTAAAGGGCCGGCTGGCTTGTCCGTTAAAGGGTGCTGTAACCCCCAAAGTACACTCCAAACAAAATAAAAAAATATTTTCTGTGTTTGTGAATTGTTTGCGCAGTAGCAGCATGTGCATCAACAAAGTAGTGCCAAGCGTGCACCTGTGTCATAAGTAAAGGGCAAGCTGGCTTGACTGTTAAAGGGTGCTGTAACCCCCAAAGTACACTCCAAACAAAATAAAACATTTTTTTTTGTGTTTGTGAATTGTGTGCGCAGTAGCCGCACGTGCATCAACAAAGTAGTGCCAAGCGTGCGCCAGTGTCATAAGTAAAGGGCTGGCTGGCTTAACCGTAAAAGGGTGCTGTAACCCCCAAAGTGCACTCCAAACAAAATAAAAAAATATATTCTGTGTTTGTGAATTGTGTGCACTGTGGTTGCACGTGCATCAACAAAGGAGCAGCGCCAACCGTGCGCCTGTGTCCCATAAGTAAAGGGCCGGCTGGCTTGAAGGTTAAAGGGTGCTGTAACTCCCAAAGGGCACTCCAAACAAAATAAAAACAACTGTCTTGCCATATGTACCATATGTAAAGGTGAAATAAGTAGGGGTAAGGACGTTAACCACCTAGGAACATCCTCCCTTATACGGCACCTGCAGCGCGTACATAAAAAGTTACTGTCAAGTTCAGAAACTTTGGCTAAGACCATAAGCAGTCCAGGGACACCTAAATCCCATTGTCCTGTTGTATCCAAGCGCCTGCAAACCACACCGTCAACTCCCTCCTCGTCAATTTCCTCCTTAGTCAGGATCGGAAGTAGTCCTGCAGGCCATGTCACTGGCATGACTGACTCTCCTATCCGGGATTCCTCCAGAGGATCCTGCATTGCTACGCCTCCTGCTGCCGCTGCTGCTGTTGCTGCTGCTGGGATTCGTTCATCATCCCAGAGAGGAAGTATGAACACCACTACTTTTACTAAACAATTGACCCTCAAACAGTCCTTAGCGAGGAGGATGAAGCACGACAGCAGTCATCCTGAAGCAAAATGTATAACTGAGGCCTTGACTGCTATGTTGGTGTTAGACGTGTGTCCGGTATCCGCCATTAGTGCAGTGGGATTTAGACAATTGATAGAGGTAGTGTGTCCCCTGTTCCAAATTCCGTCTAGATTCCACTTCACTAGGCAGGCGATACCGAGATAGTACAGAAACGACAGAAAAAGTGTCCTCAGTGTCCTGAAAAATGCCGTTGTACCCAATGTCCACTTACCCACAGACATGTGGACAAGTGGAACAAGGCAGACTAAGGACTATATGACTGTGACAGCCCACTGGGTAGATGTATCACATTACGCAGCAACAGCAGCAGGGTCACCAGAAGCAGCATCTCAGAAACGCCAGCTTGTTCCAAGGCAGGCTACGCTGTGTTTCAGTAAGAGGCACACCACCGACAACCTCTTAGAGAAACTGAGGGAAATCATTGCCCAATGGCTTACCCCACTTAGACTCTCCTGGGGATTTGTGATATCTGACAACGCCACCAATATTGTGCGGGCATTACATCTTGACAAATTCCAGCATGTCCCATGTTTTGCTCACACAATAAACTTGGTGGGCAGAATTTTCTGAAAAGCGACAGGGGCGTGCAGAAGACGGTTTGGGTGGCCCTAAAAATTTCTGGCCACATTCGCCAATCAGCGACTGTGTGCCGAAGACTGGAGTGCCAGCAAACACTCTTGAACCTGCCCCGCCATCACCTGAAGCAAGAGGTTGTGACGCAGGGGAACTCAACCCTCTATATGCTTCAGAGGATGGAGGAGCAGCAAAAGGCCATTCAAGCCTATACATCCACCTATGACATAGGCAAAGGAGGGGGTATGCACCTGACTCAAGTGCAGTGGAGATTGATTTCCATGTTGTGCAAGGTTCTCCAGCCCTTCGAACTTGCCACACGTGAAGTCAGTTCAGACACTGCCAGCTTGAGTCAGGTCATTCCCCTCATCAGGCTTTTGCAGAAGCAGCTGGAGAAAGTGAAGGAGGCGCTAACACGGAGCGATTCTGCTCGGCATGTGGGACTTGTGGATGGAGCCCTTCATTCGCTTTTCCAGGATTCCAGGGTGGTCAATCTGTTGAAATCAGGCCACTACATTTTGGCCACCGTGCTCGATCCTAGGTTTAAAGCCTATGTGGTGTCTCTCTTTCCAGCTGACACAAGCCTGCAGAGGTGGAAAGACCTGCTGGTGAAAACACTGTCAGCTGAAGCGGAACGTGACACGTCAACAGCTCCTTCTTCATTTTCTCCCGCAACTGGGGCTGCCAGGAAAAAACTTAGGTATCCTAAGCAACCCGCTGGCGGTGATGCAGGGCAGGCAGGACCAAGTTTGGACATCTGGTCCGGACTGAAGGACCTGGCAACAATTTCTGACATGTCTACTGTCATTACATATGATACTGTCACCATTGACAGAATGGTGGAGGATTACATTGGTGACAGCATCCAAGTAGGCATGTCAGACAGTCCATACCTGTACTGGCAGGAAAAAGAGGCAATTTGGAGGCCCCTGTACAAACTGGCTCTATTTTACCTGAGTTGTTCCACCTCCAGTGTGTTCTCCGAAAGAGTGTTTAGTGCAGCCAGGAACCTTGTCAGCGAAAGGCGTAGGAGGTTGCTTCCACAAAATGTGGAGAAGATGATGTTCATAAAAATGAATTATCAACTCTTCCAGGGAGACCAGCCTCCAGAACGTACAGAGGGACCTGTGGTGGTGGATTCCAGCGGGGACGAATTAATACTCTGTGAGGATGAGGATGTACACAACACTGAAGAGGGTGAGGAATCGGTGGATGAGGAGGATGAGGACGACATCTTGCCTCCGTAGAGCCAGTTTGTGCAGGGACAGATTAATTGCCAGCTTGTTTTGTGGTGGCCCAAACGAACCAATCATTTCAGCCACAGTCGTGTGGCAGACCCTGGCGCTGAAATGATTGCTTTGTTAAAGTGTGCATGTCCTGTTTATACAACATAAGGGTGGGTGGGAGGGCCCAAGGACAATTCCATCTTGCACCTCTTTTTTTTCTTTGCATTATGTTCTGTTTGGGGCCTAGTTTTTCAAACTGCCATCCTGTCTGCCACTGCAGTGTCACTCCTAGATGGGTCACGTGTTTGTGCCACCCACTCGTGGTGCTTAGCATAGTCATCCATCTACCTCGGTGCAACCTTTTGGACATAAAAACACTATTGTGAGGTGTGAGGTGTTCAGAATAGACTGGAATTGAGTGGAAATTAAGGTTTTTGAGGTTAATAATAGCATAGGAGCAGCAAAATCAACACATTCTGTGATTTTAGCTGTTTTTAAGCTTTTTTAAAAAAAAATACAGATCCAAAACACAAAACCCAGAACCCAAAACACCGAAGGGTGGTTTTGGCAAAACCAATCCAGATCCAAAACACAAAGAAAGATCCAGATCCAAAACCAAAACACAAAACACTAAAAGTGGCCGGTGAACACCCCTAGTGATGACTAAGTGTGACTCTATATGTGTGTGCTGACTATTGGCCAGATTCAGAGCCGGACGCAATTAGAGCTCACTCGTCCAGAAAATAGGAGTGGCTATTCAAATGAACCATCCTCTCTTTGCGGTCTGTTCATGCCTCTAGGTCTGAACGAGCAAACAAAACTTGCGGTCGTTTTTTGGATAAATACGCCCCCTGGTTGCTCGCATCCTACGTCATGTCCGCTATTTATTAGATTAATTGAGTACATCGACCAGCGTATGAACTGCTCGCTATTCTTGTGGTTGGTTTTTGCTACCACAATCTTGCGAGCAGTTCTGGCTATAAATTAACCCAGTGACATGGTCAATGACGCTGCTGTTTTAATTATGCACACCCATAAAACGCCCGTTTTGACCTTTAAGCACACCTGCGTTCGGATCCCCACTCCCCGTTTTCAAGCACCTTCCCCTGTTACCACCCACATACGCCGCATTCTGTCACTCAAATTATCAGGCATTTGCTATTTTGTGAGCACATGAATTTCTACCGCACTGACTGGTTCGCGCATGCGTATAACGATCCGTAGGCATGCGCAGTTGGGCAAACATCGCTCGGAGCAAACGAGCGGCCGCTTACGAGCGGCTCTGAATGAGGGCCTATGTGTGACCGTGTGTGTGTGCTGACTAAGTGTGATTGTATGTGTGTGTGCTGACTAAGTGTGACTGTATGTGTGTGTGTGTGCTGACTAAGTGTGACTGTGTGTGTGTGCTGACTAAGTGTGACTGTATATGTATGTGCTGACTAAGTGTGACCATGTGTGTGCTGACTAAGTATGACTGTATGTGTGTGTGCCGACTAAGTGTGACTGTGAGTGTGTATATATATATATAGAGAAGATACAAAAGGAGTGGCACTCAGAAGATTCAATATGCAAGAAGGATTTTACTCCTGTGGTACACTGGAATAAAATCCTTCTTGCATATTGAATCCTCTGAGTGCCGCACTTTTTGTATCTTTATTGTTGCCTGTCTGGACTGGACTCGTATGGGCTGGCAACGAAGTGAAGCTACAGCTATACCAGTGAGTTCCGGATTTTGCTGGAATATATATATATATATATATATATATGGTGCAAAAAGAGAAGAAAAAAGGGAGCGCTTTATCGTGCATGAAAAAGTTTTATTACAAGCATAAAATATCCACGTCAAAACCTGTCATAATGGTAATGAGTTGGATCTTTATCTAATTTTTTATAGGACTCTACATCATTTAATAATCTATAGAATTCAGACATATAGTAGTCTCTATCCATTATTATAATACCCCCCCCCTTATCCGCACTTTTAATTATTATCTCCTGATTTTTTGCCAGATTTTTTAGGGCATCCATCTCTCTTTTTGTAAAATTCCTCTGTCTATTTTTCAATGTAGTATCTAGATCTTCAATTTATTTTTTTCATCATTTGAGAGAATAGCTCCACATAAGGACCCTTAGATTCAATTGGATAAAAGGTACTTTTAGGTTTTAATCCAGAGCCAGAGATTTCAGTAGCTTTATTTTGTCCTTCCCAATTATTCATAATTGCATCAGACTTCCTTAGAAAATGTCTTTTAAGTGTTAGCTTTCTAATATATAGATTCAAATCAATGTACAGATTAAATTTATTAATAACACATGATGGGGCATCCTCCTCGTGGTGAGAAGCTCCGGGGGTCACCGATCGCGATACTGAGTGGGCTCATTGAGCGGTGTGGAGACTGAGGAGATCAGCAGCCAGTATGGAGTTCTGCCTATTGGTGTAGTATATGTCATGTGGTATCCAGCCCACAGTGTATATTAAATTGGTATGAGTCCATCTTCTTATGTTTGGAGATGTGGATATTTTATGCTTGTAATAAAACTTTTTCATGCACGATATAGCGCTCCCTTCTTTCTTCTCTTTTTGCACCAGATCTTTTGTGCCCACTGAATCCAGGGTAATTTGAAGGAGAGCTGCGGTCCTCAAATTTAGGATCTGAGTGCTACAAACTCACGGAACTGTGCAGGATTCTTATGCTGGACTATTGAGAATTTATATAAGGACAGCCTTTAAAGTGATCAGCGCATGGATATTTGTATGTATATATATATATATATATATATACACAAACGTAGTCAGCGGCACTAAAAACAAAATGATCGCAGAGGCAGGTAGTTCACATCAACGTTTCGATGCTTTAATGCATCGTTTTCAAGATACAAAAACAGTTTGAACAAGGTACTTACATACCCTCCACCACACCACATGCAGACGCCACGGCATCCGGGTTCAGTACAGGGACGCCCACTGATGGCATCACGGGCGTGACCCATTGCCGTGGCAACTTGTGAACTAAAAATATACAAAAAATAACGCTAAAACAGGCCGGTTACTGATAATACATATATATTACTAATTTGGCAAAAATACTCACACAATTTAACAATGATAAGTTAGTTAGAAAACAGGTATTGTTATATAAGAATTACTTATGTGAAACACAGACATATGGCAGTCAATAAACCCTTAATCATTAAAGTGCATGTAGAGGAATAACCTATTAGGAGAATCTGCACAGATTTACAACTATAAGCCCACACATAAGAAATAATGGAAATTGATAGCTAAGAGGAACATCAATGCCAAAGCAGCCTCCCGGACAGACATCCGTGGTTGCTGCAAATGGCAGTATTGTACAATACTCAAATTAATCCAATGGATATAGCTTCTCAATATCACCCAATGGTAAAATATAATAAGGGAAATTATAAACAACAGAATATAGCACCCCACACTACAAAAAGCAATGAAGACCCAAGTTCTCATTTAGCCCTTTCGTTTGTAGTGTTCCCAATCTATGAATCCAATGAGACTCACACTGTAGCAGTTTTTGCGATCTATTGCCACCCCGTGACCAAACTGGTACATGGTCAATGATGATATAACGGAGTGTAGCTAGATTGTGTTGTGCTTCTACGAAGTGTCTTGCCACAGGTTGTTCACTGACACCCGATTTAATGGCTGCCCTAATGGCTGACCGATGTAAAGCCATCCTCTCACATAGTGTGCGGTCTGATTTCCCAATATAGCTCAGACCACAGGGACATGTGATCATATATACAACAAATTTAGTTGTACATGTCAGTCTGTGTCTGATGCTAAATTTCTTCCCACTATGGGGATGATGAAATGAATCACCAGTAATCATGTACCTGCAAGTGAGACAATTGAGACATTTGAAGCATCCCAGTTTAGGTTTAAGGAAGCCATCACCTTCCTTCTTAGCAATGTCACTGATGTCAGTACTGACAACCCAGTTATGAATATTTTTACCCCGTGTATACCACGACATCAAACTAGTGTCACTCAGATTTAAATCCACATCTTTTTGTACAATAGGCCAATGTTGTTTAGACACACCATTGATCCTATCACTAATTGTATTAAAGTGTTGTACCCATGGAAAACGTTTTTGTGTATGTTTCAATTTCTGCATGCGTAATAAATCATCACGAGATTTTAGTAAAGCATGCTCCTTGGCTTTGAGCAGTATTTGCTTGTTATAACCCCTGATAATAAAGTTCTGTATCATCTCATCAATTTTAAGGGAGGCAACCTCTCTCTCACTACAAATCCTCAAAACCTGTAAGAATTGAGAATAAGGTAACCCAAATTTGGATGATTTGGGATGAAAACTTGTTGCATGTAATAGCGAGTTCCGATCTGTGGGCTTCTTATGCAAAGTGGTAATAATTTTATCATTCAGGTTACAGACCTCCACATCAAGAAACGTGACAACAACCTCATCAGTCGTGTATGTAAATTTGATCAGACTGACAGTGGAATTATGTTCATCAATCAGTTCAATAAATTTATCACGTGAACCAGACCAAATGATGAAAATATAATCGATATGATGCATGTAAAGCCGGATACACTTCGATACATCTGGTCTGGAAAAAAATATATCTTTTTCCACAGAAAACATAAAAGCATTGGCGTACGATGGGGCCACATTCGACCCCATCGCACATTCGCTACACTGGAGGTATAATTTACCGTCAAATAGAAAGAAGTTGTGAGTCAAGATCATTTCAAGTCCACAATCAGGACCCTTATATAAAGGATTTTCATGAATAAGAAGCTTCACTGCCTCTAACCCATCAGAATTAGGTATTACAGTACAAAGGTTTGAGACATCAATACTACATAGTAAACAATCCGCTGGTACATCGCCTAACTGCAAAAATTTATTAAGAAATGATGTTGTATCCAACAAATAGTCAGGGTGGCCCATTACACAAGGTTGTAGAAGTGTATCCAAATAAACAGACAAGGGCTGAAACAATGACCCTCGCGCCGAAATGATCGGACGTCCCAGGGGATTGCTCAGTCCCTTGTGTATTTTTGGGAGCATGTATAATACAATAGTAATAGGATATTCAGGTAACAGTTCATCACGTAAATTATCAGAGATCAACCCCTCCATAACAGCACCATCTAAAACCTCTTGTAATTCAGCTCTAAATTGTGTTGTGGGGTCATGCTGCAGAAGAGTGTAAACATTAAAGTCACCCAGTTGTCTCATGATTTCTGCTTTATAACTATCAAGATCTTGAATGACAATCGACCCGCCCTTATCAGTGGGTCGTATGACAACATCAGTATATGATGCTAGTGACTTCAATGCTTTAAACTCATCATAAGAAAGGTTATTCCTGGTCACAATATTAGATTTAAATATATCACCAACAACCCTATCAATCATATTCAAAACTTGACTTTTATTTTCACGGAGTGACCTTTAGTGATTACTATAAAGACCAATGTATTCCCCGGGGTTTCCGTGTGCGGAATTGCCCGACTATTGGTCTCCACAATGTCTCCTTCTGTAAGAGATGGATCAGTGTCCTCAATAAACGCAGTTATGATCTCATGCTCCTCGTAATTGAGGAGGCATCATGAGAATTAAAGATTGCTAAGGATAAGATCTGTGTTTTTGAGACTGAACACAAAGAGACCCTTAGTGCAGATACTCAGGTGGACTGGTTTGAAAAGCTTAATTTACAACTAGCAAACTACAAAAGAGACTTTATTCATTTCAAAAAGCTGAAATTGGCTAAAGTAATCAGTGATTATGAGCATAACAATGTATATAGATGTATTAGTGGTGGTCCACCAACTCAGCTCAAACAACAACGGGGTGGATATCGTAGACCGTATGGTGATTCTGATATTATGACCACCAGTGATTTGGATAATGTTGATAATACTTCAATGACTTCATCACAGGTCCCTTTAGGGACGCGTACCCGGAGTCGAGGCACAGGTCCAGGAGACGGTACACGAGGCGTGGAAGGCAATGGTCACGGAAAAAGATGACCAGGCAGACCTCCCCTACAGAGGAAATGCTAATCTTCAACTTATCCAAAAGAATTCTGACTGTTCCTGAAGTACAGGTATTGACTAAAGGGCTTTCCTTTGTTCCAACGGTCACTTTCAGTGAAATGGACTGGGAAATTGAATAGGACTAAGGCTAAACCACTCTTACCTAAAGAATCCAGCGATGTTCCTCCCACAGTAGCTAAATTGACTTCTAAGTCTACCTATGATTGAGCGTCCAATAATCATTATATTAAAACATTTTTGAATATGATTGATAGGGATGTTGGTGATATATTTAAATCTAATATTGTGACCAGGAATAACCTTTCTTATGATGAGTTTAAAGCATTGAACTCACTAGCATCATATACTGATGTTGTCATACGACCCGCTGATAAGGGCGGGTCGATTGTCATTCAAGATCTTGATAGTTATAAAGCAGAAATCATGAGACAACTGGATGACTTTAATGTTTACACTCTTCTGCAGCATGACCCCACAACACGATTTAGAGCTGAATTACAAGAGGTTTTAGATGGTGCTGTTATGGAGGGGTTGATCTCTGATAATTTATGTGATGCACTGTTACCTGAATATCCTATTACTCCTGTATTATACATGCTCCCGAAAATACACAAGGGACTGAGCAATGCCCCGGGATGTCCGATCATTTCGGCGCGAGGGTCATTGTTTCAGCCCTTGTTTGTTTATTTGGATACACTTCTACAACCTTGTGTAATGGGCCACCCTGACTATTTGTTGGATACAACATCATTTCTTAACAAATTGTTGCAGTTAGGCGATGTACCAGCGGATTGTTTACTATGTAGTATTGATGTCTCAAACCTTTATACTGTAATACCTAATCCTGCTCGGTTAGAGGCAGTGAGGCTTCTAAATTATACCTCCATTGTAGCGGATGTGTGATGGGGTCCAATGTGGCCCCATCGTACGCCAATGCTTTTATGTTTTCTGTGGAAAAATATACATTTTTTTCCAGACCAGATGTATCAAAGTGTATCCGGCTCTACATGCGTTATATCGATGATATTTTCATCATTTGGTCTGGTTCACGTGATAAATTTATTGGACTGATTGATGAACATAATTCCACTGTCAGTCTGATCAAATTTACATACACGATTGATGAGGTAGTTGTCACGTTTCTTGATGTGGAGGTCCATAACCTGAATGGTAAAATTATTACCACTTTGTATAAGAAGCCCACAGATCGGAACTCACTATTACATGCCACAAGTTTTCATCCCAAATCATCCAAATTTGGGTTAGTTTATTCTCAATTCTTATGGGTTTTGACGATTTGTAGTGAGAGAGAGGTTGCCTCCCTTAAAATTGATGAGATGATACAGAACTTTATTATCAGGGGTTATAACAAACAAATACTGCTCAAAGCCAAGGAGCATGCTTTACTAAAATCTCGTGATGATTTATTACACATGCAGAAATTGAAACATACACAAAAACGTTTTCCATGGGTACAACACTTTAATACAATTAGTGATAGGATCAATGGTGTGTCTAAACAACATTGGCCTATTGTACAAAAAGATGTGGATTTAAATCTGAGTGACACTAGTTTGATGTCGTGTTATACACGGGGTAAAAATATTCGTAACTGGGTTGTCAGAACTGACATCAGTGACATTGCTAAGAAGGAAGGTGATGGCTTCCTTAAACCTGGGATGCTTCAAATGTCTCAATTGTCTCACTTGCAGGTACATGATTACTGGTGATTCATTTCATCATCCCCATAGTGCGAAGAAATTTAGCATCAGACACAGACTGACATGTACAACTAAATTTGTTGTATATATGATCACATGTCCCTGTGGTCTGAGCTATATTGGGAAATCAGACCGCACACTACGTGAGAGGATGGCTTTACATCGCTCAGCCATTAGGGCAGCCATTAAATCGGGTGTCAGTGAACAACCGGTGGCAAGACACTTCGTAGAAGCACAACACAATCTAGCTACACTCCGTTATATCATCATTGACCATGTACCAGTTTGGTCACGGGGTGGCAATAGATCGCAAAAATTGCTACAGTGTGAGTTTTGTTGGATTCATAGATTGGGAACACTACAACCGAAAGGGCTAAATGAGAACTTGGGTCTTCATTGCTTTTTGTAGTGTGGGGTGCTATATTCTGTTGTTTATAATTTCCCTTATTATATTTTACCATTGGGTGATATTGAGAAGCTATCTCCATTGGATTCATTTGAGTATTGTACAATACTGCCATTTGCAGCAACCACGGATGTCTGTCCGGGAGGCTGCTTTGGCATTGATGTTCCTCTTAGCTATCAATTTCCATTATTTCTTATGTGTGGGCTTATAGTTGTAAATCTGTGCAGATTCTCCTAATAGGTTATTCCTCTGCATGCACTTTAATGATTAAGGGTTTATTGACTGCCATATGTCTGTGTTTCACATTAGTAATTCTTATATAACAATACCTGTTTTCTAACTAACTTATCATTGTTAAATTGTGCGAGTATTTTTGCCAAATTAGTAATATATATGTATTATCATCAGTAACCGGCCTGTTTTAGTGTTATTATTTGTATATTTTTAATTCACAAGTTGCCACGGCAACGGGTCACGCCCGTGATGTCATCAGTGGGCGACTCTGTACTGAACCTGGATGCCGCGGCGACTGCATGTGGTGTGGTGGAGGCTATTTATAGTACATTGTTCAAACTGTTTTTGTATCTTGAAAATTATGCATTAAAGCTTCGAAATGTTGATGTGAACTACCTGCCTCTGTGATCATTTTGTTTGGAGTGCCGCTGACTACGTTTGTCTATTTGGTCGCCGGTTCCCTGCTATCCTCAGAGGGCATCCTGATCTTTGGCTATTAGTGGGAGTGCTATCCACATTGTGTGTGTATATATATATATATATATATATATATATATATATGTGTGTGTGTGTGTGATCGAAGTAGACATTTTGATGTGGGGGTATGGAAATATCAGGGGGGCTTTACTTAGGCAGCCAAAATCCTGAGCCCCCTGATATTTCCATTCTCCCACTTCCTCTTAAACACAACACACATTCCCTCACAGTCACAGCACACCACACGCCATAGCTCATAGCATACTTCACACCACAGCACACTGCCCACCTCACTCTGCTCTGCTCTGGTGACCACAGTTGTGTTGCTCCCTTACATGGGCCCTACCCCAATCTTTCTCCTTGGTGGAACTGGCATTTTTAATTCAGCGCTGGCTGTGAGCAAATGACAGCTCGCGGACCGGTAGCCAATTAGGGGTGGCCACATGGCCGCTCCTGATTAGCTGCCGGTCTATTAACCTTGATTAGCTCATGGCCAGAGCCAAATTTAAACATGCAGCTGCTTGGTGACCAGCGCTGAGACAGTGATAGTCCCAGCACCGGCCTCCCCTGTTTGGCTGCCGCTCCATGAGCCATGATTGATTTGCGGCCATAGATAAATTTAAACAAGCAGAGAGCAGCCGCTTGTTGTGCAGCACTGGGACAGTCCTAGTGCCAGATGGGTGCCGAAGTGAAGTCACAGCATGACATACCATTTCATACCGGCCCACTTCAAGTGCTGAATATATATATATATATATATATATATATATATGTATATATATATATTTGACAGAAGGTGAAAAACAAGCACCTTATAGTGTAATAAATTCAATGTCATTGAAGTTAAAAAAAGGTAATTATTATGTGTACCATATAGGTTCAAAAATCAGGCATGTAGTAGTTTACTGTGGTACACACCCCCAACATTATTGTTATGCCCATTTTTAAAATTGCATTCGCTGGTAGAAAAGCTGGGCCACTTGCTCTGGTCTGCCCCCAGGCTGAAAGTTGCCAGCCAGCCCCTGGTCACCCCCAACACTTAGGGAACTTACCAGTTGGCTTATGAGGCCTGGAAGAGGTTTCTGTAGTCCTAAAGGCAAAGAGGTAAGAGCAGGCATTAGCACATGATTTTTATTTGGGGTCTTTATATTCAGGGTCAGCTCCAGTGGTCTGAGCACCCTGTGCCAGCCCGGTATGCTGTGCCATGCTATCACACAACCGAAATTGGGGGCATGGCCTCATTACTATAGGCCATGCCCCCTACTTGACGTTATTTGGAGGCATGCCCGCGTGGCACGCCTCCAAGTAATGTCAGGCTGGGGGTAAAGCCCAGCCCTCTGTCACTGGTTGGGCTTCCCCAAGCCCTCTCTCATCTGTGAATGGATGCCACGAGCATGCGTGCTGCATCCTTTCACATTCCGGGGGACCGGCACCGCCGCACAGCTGCGATGGTGGGGGTCCCCAAGCTCCCGATTTCACCACTCACAGGCCACTTTGGCCCACGGGTGGAACAGCGGGACAGTACTGTCCTGCTGAAATCGGGATGTTGAGGATGGGTGCGCCCTCTATACATAGCGCCACTTGCATTGGAATTTCATGGTGCTTTTTGTGTATATGAATTGGTAGCAATGATTTGGCTTACAGTTTCCCTCTGGATCTCTTGCCCAGTTACTTTGGTGCCAATTAATTTTGCATTGGTACTGCTACATTCACAGCTGCACCATGACAGGTTTTTGCTGTTCAGGATATAACTACAAGTCAATGGAAGTTGGAATGGTTTAAGCATGATATGCCTCTGAAAACCAGACATGAGGCTTCAACTGCTCACTGCCATTGGTAATGGGGGATTTTATGGACTTTAGCTGTTTTTGCTATCATGGGGACCTGGTACATTTTATAGATTTAATGTGCGTGTTAGTGAGAATTTAATTTAAAACTATTGGATGACAACAGATTCAGTAATGTGTAAATGAACAACAAAGTATACCAAAATGTAAGGACATTTAAACAATGATCAATTAGATATTTATATTATACAGTATATATATAAAAAAATAAATATAATAGTAAGACTATGTAATTGCCCAAATGTGTTTCAATACTGGTGTGTGACTTTCTTTGTAGGTATTTTGTGAGAAATAATCTTTTGCTTCTCTACAAATTTGCTTCTTGTTTCATAAACCCATGCACTTTGACAGAAATACTATATAAGCACACTTGCTGGTGAGGGTTGGGTACGGGATGCCAGCGCTCGGGATCCTGTTGGTCAAAATCCCAATGTTAGATCCCAACAGGTTTAGGATACCGACTTTAGTTGGTAGGTATCCTAACACCTCTCCTACCACTAACTCTCCCTCCCCAGTGCCTAAACCTAACCTCCCTCCTAGTGCCTAGTCCTAGCCTCCTCATTCCCGCACCCAAAACCTATCCCTCTCCCCTTAGTGTCAAACCCTAACCCTCCCCCTAGTGCCTAGCCCCACTACTTACCATTGGGATGCAGCGATCGGGATGTGGCATCATGATTCTAAGTGAAGGCATACCACTAAAGAGAATTTTGCAGTCAACCTTGGCCTTTTCACACATGTTTCTCATGATGTTTTGAATGTTATTGCCCCTAACAAAAATGCATAGCAGTATATCAACGCAACTAAAAAGTTACCTTAAAATCTTATCTATTCTGCTAACATGTTTGAACTTCCATGTGAATTAATTATTTACAGTACTTTTCATCTTATTCACGTAAAAATGTGCTCATTGGGAAATATTTTTTGTCTTTAAAAGCTCATGTGAACATTGGAGTTACCGGTACTATAATTATTAAAACTTTAAATTCTTTACTTTCTCATTAGACTGGTTTATGTGCAGATATTTATTTGTGACTAAATGACACAAAATGGTATAATATTGAGAAAGTGTCTAAGGCCTATTTTCTGCCAACGACAAGGTAGTTTACAAAATAACAGTTACAACATTTTCAAAAGTAGTGGTATATTGTTTCCAGTTGTTACTGGTACTCTATGACCTGCAAGGCACAGTAAAGACAAAACCTGTTATACTGACAAAAGGTCACAAAGAGGTCCAGCAAGACACAATGATGGGTGGGGGCCACAAAGTCAAAAACGTTGAGAAGAAAGTACTCATTGCAGTGTCCATGCTATCTTGGGCAAACCTGCGGGCAAGTACAAATTACCTTGCCCTGGTCATCATTGGGGGAATGATGCCCAGGGCAAGGAAATTTGTACTTGCCACTTCTCCCATATTGGTGCAACTGTAATGACCCATGGAAGAACAGCCTCTCCCCAAAATCAACATAAAGAGTCACAGTTTTGATTGCGCCATCAAGTGAATGTCATCAAGTGAGCAGAGAGTTAATTGCTACAGATATATGAGATTTTAGGGAATTGTGGCCAATTGTTCTACTAGGAGCCCAATTTTACTTTTCCCTATAGCTGTTTTGTACTTGCTGTTCAATGCTAATGCAAAAATCAAAAATACACCAAAGTAAGTCATAAATGTGTGCTTCTAAAAGTGTAGGCTTTCATACACAACCACTGCACTCTCTTGACACACCCATCAAAAACAGCTACTCAGTGCTTATTGAAACTCACCACCCAGTCACAACCCATAAATGCCTACTTTACATTAGGCTTTGTTAGCACAATGAGAACATTTTGTAATGACCCAAATATTTGGATAGTGGATATTTTAAATGCATAATAAAAAATAATAATTAATTACAATCTGCTATTTATTTGAGTAGTATTTAATACTGTTAAATCTTTGTTCCTACTGTATACAAATAAGATGTCTTTTAATTGTAACTCTCCTTAAATCATATTCACTTCTGAACTTGAACAGACTGCATAAATGAGGATGCATAAAGGAGAAAAAGGCAACTTATTTCAGACAAACTTTAGTTACAAGTTCAGGAATAGGTAAATAAGGAAAGTAATTTTGTGGAAGAATAAAACTTTGCTGAGCTGTAGATCTCACATTTCTTATTGAAAGCAAATAAACATAACTGTCTGTGTGAAATAAAGTGAGTCTGATGTACGAACAATATCTGAATTTTATGGTTCTTGCAGAATAACCATCAGAGAGCAGTGGAGAAGAAAGATGGTACTTGCCACAAATGAAACGAGTTTTGTTGGTAGTAAACTTTTGACATTATTTGGAAAGATCAAAAGAAATGTGGTAGCAGAACTCCATTTTGCATTCATGTTGATGATTTAACAATGTTTGAAGGAAGCTCAGCCAGATGCTATACTACCTTTTATATGCTCCACATGAATGAACAGACACCTGGAAGGAAATTAAGTGTCGTCAATAATGGGAAGAAAATGCCTGGGACTAGGGAGATAACTGTTCTTGCCGACAGTTCCTTTGACCTTAAAGATAATTTAACATTAAACATTTAGATCAATATGAATGATGCTTTAGAGAGCTTCTTATAACATGGAATGTATTTGTGTTTGCTGATTTGACAATAGCATTGAAGATGCTGGGAAATTAGAAATCCATCTGAATAGATTAGTATATTCTTCAAAACCTCTGCTTAAGGCTTGCCAAAATTATTTTTATATGTTATCTGGAGATAACAGGGCAGTCTATTTGCTGTTACAAGACAGATAGAGACTTGAGCAATACATCTTATGTTTTATAATTAACTGAACTGTTCCAATACAACCACTTGTAATGTAAGCAGATATTTATTAAAATATAGCACTTAGCCATAGCACACTGTTTACAGCAATTCTTACCTGGACCTGAAGGTCTTGAGTTAGGAACATAATATAATAGACTAATGCACTATTGTTCCCTATCCCATACTCCATTCCTTACCCCATCTTCCACCAGTGGGATGTAGATAAAGCCCCCTGTAGAAGAGAAATAGATGGTAATACTCTATGTCATTGTGCATCACATAAGAGAATGGGACATCGAGCTGAGAACCTAATTTTTTACTTAATTTTTTTTATTTTTTACATAGGCTGATGGACAGAGCCCCTGACTGATTCATTTGGATACAGGTTTTTATGTATAAAATTACAGCCACATTCTGCATATAGTGGTTTTGGTAGTGCTCCCAGGAGAATATCATTCCATGTGGCATTTCATTGATGTTATATTTATCAGTTGCAAATGTAAAATATATGTTTAAAGTTATTTCAGAGTGTGTTTATATTAGGTCAAATTTAAATAAAGCAGTATATTCTGATACAAAAAACTTCAGACTTATACAGTATATGCCTATATATGCTGTAATGTAAAGCAATACAAGTCTGTTCACATGCATGTAAGATTCAGGATTGCAAAAATCCCCCCTCCCCTAGGAAAACTCCAGCCCCATACTGACAGCACTAGGGCTCACCCCACAACCATGTGAAATGGGTTTGAGGTGACAAAGTGTTAACAAATTAAAAAAAAAGGTCTCAGCAAGCCTTGCCATGCCTTAGATTTATATTTACTAGGGCCCTGGGACTTGGAGAACCACTTAGTTGATATATTTGGGGGGGTCTCATACTTTATTTTATTAGCTAACTCACCAGCCACAGGAACCACTGTTTTTACAGGTCTCTCCGGCTGTTTTATGTCAACTAGCAACTTGTTACCTTGGCACTTAATACATTTGCCAATTTCTCTTCAATATAATGAAACATGCGGATATGCATAATTACTGTAGCTTATGTTTTTGTTGCTCACAGTTTGTGGTAGCTGGTGGCTGTAAATGCTGGATGTCCCAAAATTCCTGCTTTTCAATCCAGGAATGTACATACTTCTGAAGAAGTCTTTTAGTATTCAAACCTGGATAGAAAAGCAGGAATTTTGGAACTCAAAAATATACAACCACTAGCTAATGTTCTTGCTAAAGACTGGATGGACTTCTTTCACAACAAGCTGGTGATATAATTATCTGCTAACTGAAAATTATTCAGATTTACCTAACTTCTTTCTAACACCTGTTAACTTTAGAAGTTAGTTATTGGTACCCACTAATTTAGACATACCAGTTACCCAAGGGCCAATCTTGTCAGATTATACATTAAAATGCACTTTTATGAAGGCTTATGACAATCATTTAAATGTTATTAAGACTCCTTTTGCGCTGTATAACTAACCCCAATTTATTTTATGTCTATTGAATCTTTACCATTTTAAGAATTAGCAGAACTGAAATGGCAGATAACTAGCCACTACATACAGTAGCTTCCACTTTTGTTTATACCATCAATAAATAAACCTGAAATGTTAAGTTTTAAGCACTCACCTTTACTCACTGTGATATGCGCACCTCCACTCCCATGGGGTAGGCAGATAAAAAAGGGATGGAGCTCTTCAGACCTCAGACCCATGATTCAACGCATATTAAAACATAGCACGATTTGAAAACAGAATATATGAAAAACGAAACAAATTTGGTTGCAATTGACAAATTGTTTGCTGAACCATGGAAAAAATTATTTCTGATCCTTAAAACAACCCAACTTCTCAGCTCTGGCATTTGACATCTTATTTTCCTTATGCAACTATAGCTACTGTACAGTATATAGGGAAAAACATCACAATTCATTTGCCTATTAAAATAGAGTGCTTTTAGCTTAGTTGTACTGTGATTTCTTCTACAGTATGTCCTTGACAATGGATTTTAGTTGTCAAGTGACCTTTTGAAGTAATTACTTCTAGGGAGTTAGTGAAAGGCAATCACAAGGTAAGTTCTCCATAATATTGCATTACTTTGATTAATGTACCTAATATCATTTCAGTTGTTTTTTTTTCTTTCCTGCGGAACAGAAAGCATAATAAACTGAGCAACACACAAATGAATTAGAAAGTTAGTTATATTTTCTTTATATACTTTAAAAGATGAGATTGCTCACTGATATGGGCTTACTGTATACTAGTTTATATAATGTGGCATTTTCTAGACTGACTGTATACAGTGAAATTGGTTGCCATTAGTAAGGGGTTGACAAGCTAGTTCAGAAGTTCAGTGCGCCAAAACATAGCACAAATACAAACATACAGGAACTTGGCATAGCAATCTTTCCATTGTGTTGTTTATATTAAACAAAAATAACCTATTCTGTTTAAAATGACTACTCTTTGCTTATTCTGAATTAAATTAACCTCAGGAGTCTGTACACAATTCCACTTAGACAGTATTTTTTGGTCATGTCAGCTCATTTTGTTTGCTTGCCACAACCTTCCATGACAGGCAATCAGGCACGACATCTCTTCAGACGTCTTTCATACTTATCCAGTGAGATTTCTTGTTGCATGTGAAAAAACAAATGACACAGAACAAACTTTTCAGATCAGCAATGTACATTAATAAAAACAAAACAAATTAACTCTTCAAGCTGGCCATATAAACAAATATATGTGCAAATGCAATAGAGAAAAACAAAATCATAGTGACATTTCATACAAATTGAGGTTTGTGACAGAACATGCCTTTTCTCATGGGTGCAAATGTCTAGCAATACACGTTCAAGTTCCAATTTTGCTTCATTATCATTATGTGCATTTTGCAGAGTTTGTAGTCTATGGGGGAAATACAATTGTTTTTGCGCACCCAATCTCCCATCTAAACTGTGATAGGCAAAAGTAAGATTTGATTCCTGGAGGCGAGCACTGTTGAAGACCCACATAGTGTATCGGCCCATTTTGACAAAGTACATGGTCGAGACCCCTCCCACATTTCTTTATTTTGTGGTATCATTTTAGTTCCACCTTTATGGTGAAAAAATGATGAGGAAGATAGGTTAGCACGAGCAGAAATGAAAGCTATCTTTGATTTGGGGACCCTTGACCCTAAGGGTCTGAATACAGATTTTGGTCCTCCATTAATGCTCCCATATAGGACCATCTTCAAATAAGTTTTTTGATCACTCTTGATAACGCGATGTGTTCTAGATTTATTTATAAACCTTACTTGTTAGAAGAAGAAATGAAATAATTCACACCAATACAGATTCTAAAATAAATGACAATGCTTTTACTTCAAGACAGCTTAATCATACATGTATTTTGCCAGTGCAGAGTTACAACAAGAACACTTAGGTTATATTAGTAACAGTAGCGAATATTTGTAAAATACATTTGTGACAACAAGTGCAGCATACCAGTCATCCAATTTCATACATACGTACGGCAACTGCACCCAGCACCCTTGTTGTGTGCTCCCTCCTCCTTCCTCTGAGTGCTCCCTGAGTGCTCCCCCTCACTCTTTCTCTCATGAGCTTTATACTATAGTTTTTGGCTATACCTCCAGTTAACCCAAAAATGGCGAATATTAATGTATTTAATATTCATATGTACTAGACCATAATTGTTTTTATGTCCTAATCATAATATTGACAATATAATATGTTATCTTCAATACTTGTTCCCTGATTTAACTCTTTTTGTTTATTAAATCTGAGACCTGCTGCCTCCTAGTCTGTTCACGCTAAATACTGACATCTTAAAGATACAATTCTTATTGCTAACCACTAAGCAAGATGGCTGCTGCATTAGATACAAGATTTGCCTACTTTAAAGTGGATAGAGTAGGCCCTATCCACACTAGGCTGAAGCCATTCAACAAATATGGTCTTCTGCAACTCACACAACTACTCTATATACTCTTAATTGCAATAAAAGTAATAGTGATATACATAAGCATGCATATATTCGTGAATTGCTGACAAGACGTGTACAGTCCGCATATCCCTGTGTTATCAGTCCATCCTCTGAACATTCTGAACATAACTCAGAAGAAAGTTCATATCTCTCATAAATTGCATCGTCTGATTTCTTCTTAATGCATTGGAAATCTTCTTGAAGCATTTCACTAATACATAGAAAAATCAACAACATTATCATGACAAAAACATATTAACCTCCCCAATGTGTACATTATGTTGCTTAAGCAATTTCCAACTCATGCAAACTAGGTACTGGGGTTCAACCAGGTGAACCACCTGTTGGGAATCACACCATCATGTTTATTTGTTCTGCAAATTCATTTGTATTCAATTGCCCAATTAATTTAATTCAACCCTTTTATTATTATATCTTCAGTATCAGAAGAATTTGTGATGTATGTAGAACACTTTAACTCTTATACTGTTTGTAATGTGATACAATATCCTGAAGTTGCAGCTGTAAGGTATTGTGTGCTTCATTTTATTTCAGTGTTTTATTGAAACTCCCTTACCACCAATCTAAGAATACTGATATATATATATATATATATATATATACAGTATATACATATAAATATATATATATATATATATATATATATATGGTTTATTAATTCCCTATGTACCAAATGTTATTGTTACTAAATCTCAAACCAACCTTGTACCCTTGGGACAGTGTAGAGAGGTGCTTGTACTTTTCATATACCATTTGTATCTCTATTTTTCATTGTTTTTATACAGTAATTATTTTATATGTTTCTTTTAGATTTTTCTATTGTGTTACTCTTGCATTGAGTAGCAATGTTCCTATAAAATTCATTTCAAAAGAATTCACCGGTAACCATTTATAAGCCCTGTGTCCACACACATAATATAACCCATATGGTAGTGTCATGGTTTATTAGACAATGTGTTAGAAAAAGCATTATAAGGGACATTAAAACGGGCAACCTTTTGGTCCATGCTTTCTTCTTGCTTGTGACATGCTGCAATACGATGACTCATACATTCTTCTTTATTAGCTTTTGTGTATTTAATAATTTCTAAAAGATCCCCAAACAAGTTTCATTCTGTAAGATTGTATTACAAACACTGGTTCCCAAATAAGTACGTTCAACTCTTGTACATTTTTGTTACACATGATGTTGTCTTGATCATACCTTGGTACCTTGTTATTTTTAAACGTAGGGAACCTGTGACATTATAAGGTTCAAGTGTGTGAGTTCCACATAGTGAGTGAAGTGTTGTTTGATTTGAGTGCAATGAGATACACATTAGCACAACATTCCCTGAATGACATGGTGACTACATACCCAACAATCAACTTTATTGTTCCTCCTATGAGCTCATGATAAGTTTTAAGGGAAGAAGTATCAGTTTGTATAGAGGTGCTGTCTTTGCACCATTGTATCCCCCTTTTCTCTGAATTTAACCCACAGTATTTACATATACACCTTGGAATTGTGAGGCAAACCTTCATCCCTTTGCCTTACTGTAATGGCTCTTCTTTTCCAATATTTGACCAGATACATCTTATACCCAGTACCAGTATGAGTTCTTATTTACCTGTATTTTATTATTTTAATGTATTTCTTTTTTAAACTTTCTAATAATTTTTACATATGGGCTATTAAGAATTTTTCACCTTGGTCTTTTGACCATCCTCTGATCCGAACCTATGCCTGGTAGTAAAATGAGTGTGTGCATCTTTTATAGCTCTTAATGTGATTAATACCCAATCCCTTATAATTATGGGTTTTAAAATAGGAGTGGAGTCTACCAATATGACCCCGGCAGTACCCCTAGGATAACTCTCCACACCGTCCTCGTCAGCCACCATTCCTTGATAGCCCTCATTCACTAGAAAAAATAAAAAATGTAAAACTGCAACAAAAATAACTGCATCAATCAATGGATACACAGATACTTGATCACACATAGCCACCTTTCTTTTTCTTTGTCCACAATCCACAGAACACTACTAATAATGTCCCCGATTCTGTGAACCTTTTCTTGATCTGAACTGTGACTTTGTTCAGGCCCATTCATCAAATAAGTTCATTAGAATTTAAATCACATTCAATGTCTTTATCTGTGTTTTCTTTTGCTTTAACTGACCTCACCACCAGGTCGGAAACCTTCTTGCAGTGAGATGCGTGAATCCAATTGTCCTATTCAGCCACATCAAGGTTGTTAGCAGAACCTGGAACGGGCCTTGCCATCGATCTATGAGACAACCAGAACAAAATAAATTTCTCACCATCACATAGTCTCCAGGCTGGACTCCATGACAAGGTCCCTCTGGGAGTCTCATCATAAGCTTTCCTTGCTTTTCTTGTAAAGTCTTCAGATGCTGTGAGAATTGTATAACATAGTCCGTAGTTAAATCATATAACAGTGACAAGTCTGTTGCTGGACTTACAATAGGGATGGCCAGTTTTCCAATAAGTAGCCAATAAGGCACAGGTTAAGTGGCTGTTTTGGAGTGGTGTGAATGCTATACAAAACCAGAGGTAAAGCCCCCAACCAACTCAAGACAATCCCCACACCCACCTTAGCTAACCTTGTACTTAATGTTAGTGTATACACATTCAATTTTACTTTGTTTATATCCATATATTGACACATTGCTTGGAATACCTTCCCTGTAAAATGTGTACCTCTGTCACCTTTAACAACACATGGGATACTATTTCTGGACACAAATTCCTGCATTGCGAATGATGCTGCACATGATGTAGGATTTCTGTGACAACATCCAGGTCACTTCATCAGGAAACTGTGAAGTACTCACAAACAATAAATGGTTAGATAAATGCAAGGTATCCAGGACACATTGAACCTGCTAATGACAGTGAGATTAGTTTCAGGAAGGACACGGACATCAGCAATAATCATCAATTGCATTAGCTGAATCAGATCTAACAATTCACTTCTAGGGATTGGTCATAAACAAATTGTTGATTAGAATAAGCAGACATAGCTATAACGGTAAGCTTAGACATTAAATCAGCATCTTCAGAGACAATAGTCTGTGAGATACAAATCTTGGTATTGTTGATTAAAATAAGCAAGCATAGATATAGCAATAAGCTCAGGCATTACATCAGCATTGTTATAATCAGAGACATCAGTCTCTGAGGTTCACATCTTGAATTAAACAGAATAAAAAGACAAAACAGGAGAAATTACATTTCTATAGGAAATAGGTACGGGGGTTTGGGGAAAGAGAGCAGGCGAAGGAAGAAGGAGGAGAGAGCTGATCTGCAGTTGTGAAGGGGGGGTGCCATTGGCTGACTGCCATACTTCACTTTAGGTGTCATTGTGTAGTTTCTTATTGCTACACTGTAAAAAAATTACAATTGGTTGATTATATAAATTTGGCCAATTTGGATAAAATAATTATTTCTTTAAAAGCTTCTTAAACATACAAATTAAATGTGCCAGACATTTGGAAAGGTTCTGGTGACCATTTTGGACATATTCAAAACAAATGTCACACTCTCATCATCATACAAGTCTTTCTTAATTGCATCCATACTTGTCATTCCTAATCACATATGCAATTTTTATTATTATCCCTAGATCCCAAATTGCGCTAATCTAATTCCCCATCCTCTGGTTCCAAGCTCTAAACATTATTTTTTAAATTGACTACCCTCGTAACTCTGTAACTACAATCTACCTTGTGCCAGCCTGTCTTCTTTATCAGGGTTTAGCATGCTTAATTTACAATCTGCCCTCGTTATCAGATTTGTATCTATACTGTGCTTATCTGGCCTTCATTATCAGATTTAGCACTTTCACATCAATATTATCTGGTTATCAGATATCTGCAGATTGATTTTTCACTGTCTAGCCACGCGGACTTCTCCCTTTGCCTATAATAATGCCTATTACCTCAAACATGTATCTGACACATAACAAATCTTAAACAATATTTCATATTCTGGAATAAACACATCAATTTTACAACATATCATAACAAATCAGCAAAAACTGATCTATGTTAATCAAACTGTCTGCTAAATCTAACACAGCAAAATACAACAAGTTCAACACATTCTACTTTCAAGAAATTATTTTAGCATAATAGTTTATCCAATCCAGTAACAATTTCAGAACTCATTATATCAATAAAACATAATAATGCAAAGACAATCACTCAATTTCCAAATTTAAACACCAACTTCTTACACTTAACATTATTTCAGTGGAAAGAAAAAAAACCACAATAGATACCATTAGCACTTCTTATCTAACTTGGCGCACTGAAACAATATCGCACTTAAAAAATAAATTTATGAGCAAAACAACCTGTGCACTCTCTCCCTTTCCCTCAATCACTGATATAGCGGGCGTCAACTGCATGTATCTCGCTGTTAGGGCTCCAAAATTGATAACGCGATATGTTCTAGATTTATTTGTAAACCTTACTTGTTAGAAGAAGAAATGAAATAATTCACACCAATACAGATTCTAAAACAAATGACAATGCTTTTACTTCAAGACAGCTTAATCATACATGTATTTTGCCAGTGCAGAGTTACAACAAAACACTTAGGTTATATTAGCAACAGTAGCAAATATTTGTAAAATAAATTTGTGACACCAAGTGCAGCATACCAGTCATCCAGTTTCATACATACACACGGCAACCGCACCAAGCACCCTCATTGTGTGCTCCATCCTCCTTCTTCTGAGTGCTTCCCGACTGCTCCCCCTCCCTCTTTCTCTCATGAGCTTTATACTATACCTTTTTGGCTATACCTCCAGTTAACCCAAAAATGTTGAATATTAATTTATTTAATATTCATACATACTAGACCCTAATTGTTTATATGTCCTAATCATAATATTGACAATATAATAAGTTATCTTCAATTCTTGTTCCCATGTAGCCTTCAGCTGCTGCTTCTTGCAGACCAAGGCTGTCTGATTTAACTCTTTTGTTTATTAAATCTGAGACCTGCTACCTCCTAGTCTGTACATGCTAAATACTGACATTTTAAAGCTACAATTCTTATTGCTAACCACTAAACAAGATGGCTGCTGCATCATACACAGGATTTGCCTACTCTAAAGGGGATAGAGTAGGCCCTATCCACTCTAGGCTGAAGCCATTCGACAAATACGGTATTCTGCAACTCACACATCTAATTTATATATTCTCAACTACTTCTATATACTCTTAATTGCAATAAAAGTAATAGTGATATACATAGCATATATTCTTGAATTGCTGACGAGACATGTACAGTCCTCATTATCTTGTGTTTAGGGGTCATACGACTTGTCCATTTACACCCTGTATCATGTTTATTTTTTATATGATGGATTTTAGATGTACTATAATAATACTACTGTGATATGTCTGATGGCCCTTAATTACCTTACAATAACCATCTCCCCATTACACTGTCTTTCAGGGACTTTTTACAATATTCACTCCCCCTCCGTTTTTGGAGGTTGGGGTCATAATCTATCATAATCTATTTATATCCCCTCATTCCGATTGTATCCCTGGATGTTCATGTTTCTGGTTGCTAGCAACCTACGCCAGTTTGATTACTAGACATGTTCATCGGGTGGGCCGGACACTCTATATACACGTCAACAGTGACATCCCTGAAGTCTAACACTAGAGGCAGAAACATTCCACTTCTAGTAGTAGAAGACACCAGCATGTCATTTCCGGTGGAAGTTCATGCATTCCAGTGGGTGAAACACATTGCGCAGTCCACACACGAATACCTGTTTACAGGTAAGAGAGGCATCGGACACTTCACAGGATTGTTTTAAATGTATGTATTGTTGTATATTAATTGTATCACTCCCATGGAGATTCCCTGATATGAAAGAGCTGGCCAATATTGATATTAATTAATAGAACTCCACCCCTAACAAGGGGGGATGTATAAAGAGATGACAGATCCCCTAGCATGGTACACCTTGAGAAAGACCTTTGGTCGAAATGTGTTGGTTGGGGGAGTGATATTCCTCTGTGGATTTGCTTCTTGGACTGATTCATATACCCCTGAGGAATCCCTGATCCACAGTGGCACCATTCCGGAAGGTATCACTGATTTTTTACCATCTCGGGATCCTTTTTGGCATGGACTTTCCTGAAGCTTTATATATTGTGATTTTATATATTCATGATTACATTTATTTATTATTACCTGTGATATTGGATTGTTTATAAAGAAAGGGTGCTATACATCTTCAAGGGAGTATGGTATGCTCACCTCTATAAAGATGTTATTCTATATTTTACCTACCTATCTATACACAAAGTGGAGTACGTGTTCTGATGATGCATAAATTTGGGTCTATTTTCTACCCCCACTTTTGGTTAATATAAGTACAAACATCACCTCCTATGTTTATGTTTCCCACTTTATCTATTGGGATGATCTGAGGATGTGACAAAGGAATTATCATACTGTGTGGAGAATTGTCTTAAAGAAACCTTTACACGTGTACACCCACTTGTGTTTAAGTGAGTAGGGTATGTCCCCATGTTTTTTTTGTCGATAATACCACCTAGGTTGATGAAGTATTTCAGCTAAAGAAAACTTTATAAGCTTTCCCATGCTCACTGACTATGTGAGTGCAGTACGTGCATTTGGCCATTTATACTATTGGCTTGAGATAAAGATTAATGTATTGAGAAGGATTCTACACATTATTCTTTCTTTCTTTGTTTCCCCTTATTTATCCACTATTTGGAAAAGAAAGAAAGAGGACTTATTGATTGAAATTTATTCTCCTGGGTCTTCAACAGTGCTCACCTCCAGGAATCAAATCTGACTTTTGCCTATCATTGAATATTGGGGTGTAAGGTAGATTCTTTTTTAAGTGAGCTGCTGTTCTTTTGTGCAGTGAAGTGTTTTTATTGTTTGTATTCCCATCTAAACTGTGACAGGATACTGGGGGGCGATATTCAACTGATTAGGGCGTCCTTGCATTTTTGTGCATGTTGCACCCAAATAGACTTGGTTTAGCCACAAAGTGTCTAAACCCATCTAAAGTTCTGGTTCACACATCCAAACAGCAGTATAGCTGCCCAAAACCAAGACTTTTTGCCAACTTCTACTCACCATCTCAGGAGGGTGCTAGCAGAAATATGTGCACCTTCAATGAAAACAATTGGTTTCCCCATATGAATACAGCTAGGGTGATGAGGAAGGTCAATTAATTTTTGTTGCATGAAGTGTATAGGGGTAGAAGTGGGAAAATTAATACCAAATTCTACCAGTAAAACATGAAAAAAACTCAAGGCGAAAAGCAGAATGAGGTGACAATTCTGGATACCCTTTTTCTAAGGTACTTATCTCTTCCTTGAAATGAAAAACTATGGGCATTTTACTGTGGGCCATCTATGAGGCAAAAAAGTGAGCTGAACAGCAATGGCTGGCTGGCATCTCCACAAACTCCTGCGAGTCAGACTCATTTAAAACTAAACTTACATGATGAAGCTTTCTGTGTATTTCTATACTGCAACAATAGATGGTCTCTGTATAACTTTATCAGCAGCAATGGACCCAGTCTTTAACTAGTATATACTCTGTGCCTCTTGACTAAATGTGGTGAGGAGCACTTCAGCACTTAGAGGCATTGCTGCAGAATGCCAGCTTCCATCAAGCTCTGGATCCAGCAGACCATGATCATTTAGTTGCAGCTCATTCCTATCATTGTTGTCCAACAACACCTATGCATATAGAAGACACTCCACCTCTTTGGATTTGTGGGATTCCTTCAGTATTGCTCTTTATCCAATGTGTAGATGCTGGTCTAGATGCCATCTAGCCTTATAGGGCATATAGTGCTGAGGGATGCCATGACAACCATCAATCACTTTGACACCTTACAGATGAACAAAATATCACACACACTTACCAGGCACCTAAGAACAAACAGAATATATGGAAAACAGGGTCTATTGTTCATGCTATAGGTAAATACTGACATTGTTAAATACAAGGACAGAAATCAATGGTTGAAGGGTAAAATAAATCCATTTAACACAATCTAAAGCTGGACTGCCAGTTACAAAGGCAATCAAAACAAAACATACTGGTTAATTTTAGGTAATGACTGCTGATATAATGTATGGACACTGCTCACATAGTTATAAATGAGTATGGTACATAAGCATTGCTGATATTCTCACATATGGAATATGCTGCACTATATAGGAAACTGTTAATAATAATAATAATAATAATAATAATAATAATAATAATAATAAATGGCATAGATGGTATAAAGTTTCACTATGGTGAAAGGAATAGAGTGTATGAAAACTCTGATCTTGGTCTTATTCTAGCTCTGGGGTTCAATAGAAATGATTGAAATTCAAGATGGCCACCTCCTATTGACTATTTAAAGTGGCACATGTGCACTTCCTTCTATGAACCTGGGAGGCTAAACCTTGGAAATAGAAATTACACTGGCCAGCGGAATCGGTATGTTATGCTGCCGGACGTGAGCCCGGTGGATAAAATCCCAACGCTGGAAAGCTGGCAGATGAAGATCCCAACAAGGGAGGTAAGTAGGCTATCCCTAACCCTCTCCCCCTTAATGCTAAGCCTCCCTTAGGGGTGCCTAACCCTTACCTCCCCCCTAGTGCCTAACCCTAACCTCTCCCCAGGGGTGCCTAAACCTAAACCCCCTCCCCTTTCCCTAAACCTAACCTTCCCATGGGGGTGCCTAACCCTTACTTCCTCCTGGGGGTGCATTACCCTAACCCCCCTTTCCCTATCCCCTGGCATGCGGGTAATGATAGGCATTGATATTTAGATACCTATCATTAGTCTCATGCTGGGCTTTCACTGTCGGGAAGCCAGCAGCCGGCATTTCCACTGCCGGTTTCCTCACAACATACCTGGCCAGCTACCGGAAGTGACATCGGACCTCTCACTCTGAACTTCAGGAAGCCAATATACAGTAGACATTCATGTGTCAATTCACACTTGGACATGTATCTTTGGGAATGTGGGAAAGTTTTCACCTTCACTGTGTAACATTCTTTCTGTGTAATTGGCCATTTGAGACTTTGTTTACATTCACAAAACTTGAAGTTGATGCTCTTCCAGTTTAATTTTTTTACATACGTGGTTATTATTTGTTCTGATTAGTTAGGGTATATTAAAGGTCTGAGCTAGACTATTCTGTTATCTCCTTGATGAAGTCTACAAAAAGGTGACAAAGGATGAACTGCATTGGGCTATTCACATTTGAATATTTTCATTGGGACCTATACTTCTCTCTGGTGATCTCTGGGATTGATTCCCATCAGATAAGCCTATTTTATATTTTTAATGTATGCATATTACTTTTTTAATGTACCTAATAAACTTATTTTGAATATACTACAATATATTTTCTTCATCTATTCCCTCCTATTGGAGTGTGGTTAGGTACTGTATATGGAGGATGATGAACATTTTATTTCAGTGTACTGTACTTTACACTAATAATATATTTATTATGCCTAATATGCTGTATATGTTTTGGGTGGAGGCTCTATTATTTATATACATACAGTCTTTTGGAGTGGATTCCTTCACATGGTGATTCATCTTACAACCATTTGGCGCTTGAGCACTTTTGAAGTTGGTACTCAGAAAATAGCATGTTTCTGTTGTTATGAGTTTGTTACTAGAATTACACACTTTGTTTTTTCCTCTTTTTCTACTCAACAATTTACTGAGAAAAAGTTTAGAGTGACCCAATAAATAAATGAATAAAAGATTCATACAGGCCATTGTGGGCCTGATTTAGATTTGGGAATAAAGTAATGGGACCTACACACTTGGCGATGTGGTCATGATGTGATATTGTGTCCTGAATTCCCCTTGAACTCTCCCCAGCAGCTCCCAGGCAGTTGTGGGCACGATTTGGTGTTAAAAACTGTCCAATGTGACAAATGATCTATTGTGCCTCCTAACTATTCCAGTGTATCGTGACTGAGATTGTCAGATCTTGCCTACAGCATGGCAGATCTGAAGATGCGATGTACGACCTGCAGGGACGCGCATCGGCATCATGATCGTGAGTGGATACTCATGATTTGGGCATATTTTACACGATTTGTCGTCACGATGCATCGGAATCAGGCAAATGGTGTAAAATATTGCTAAGTGTGTAGGCACCTTATGACAGAGCAAGTGACTGTGTACCTGGACAAACCATGTTGCAATGCAATAGGTGCAAATACATACATATTTTTTTGCATGCAGGGTAAATACTGGCTGCTTTTGCATGTAGCCAACTAATGCTGGGCAGCTTTATTTTTACACTGCAATTTAGATTCCAGATTTGACACAGTTACCTGCTCTTTCTTACTCTATTCCCAAATCTGAATCAGGCCCTGTATCTGTATACACATGGTGCATGCACATCCATGAGGATTTTTTAGTTTGAAGTATACAGTATTTATGTTTTTGTCTCACTTAAAATGCTACATCTAGAGGGTGCCATTTTGTCTTTGTTTCAGATTCACCACTTCTTGAAACCACACAATTTTGACTACAGGGCAGTCACCTAGAATTTGGGGAATGTATTAAGTTTACTACTCAGGGTGTCGAATTACTGTGTACATTTAATAAAGAAAAATAGACTTATCTGATAACACTTTCCAGTCTTCCAAATCAAGGCATCCAAAAATGCCAGAGTATAATCTAAAATAATCTATAAATACACTACTCTGCAATACCGTAAAATAATATAACTTTTTATACAGAATATGAGGGACCCCCACTTAAAATATGCTCACAAATGAAAAAACAATATAGACTTGTCTAAATGTACTACATATGGAAGTATATCCTAAATTGTTTTCCCAAATCACGGAGAATTACTGTATCATTGAATTGATCTAAAATCCCAGGAAAAGTCTATGAAATCCAGGTAAAAGTCTACAAATGTTAGAAATACAGTGGAAGCCACCAACTTTTTTTTTGAGAACTTAATCAGGAGTGTAAAGATCTGACACCCCTGATGAAGTTCTTGAATAAGGTTCTTGCATAAGGGGGGAGAGTTCATGGCTTCCTTTAATGCCATAACCATGTTCTCTTATGAGATAAGAGAGGCAATGCTAGATGAAGGATAGATAGAGGATGCAGGAATTGAAAGGTTCTCTGCCTGCATGCATTATGTAGAGGCTATGTTTAGCACAGTGCATTTTATCTACTTGTGGGCCCTGTTTTGCTACCATCTGTGGAGATATAAACTTCTTAATGCAGCTGTGTGGGGTCTGTTCAGCCCTCCTGTGCTGTGGAGAAGCCAGGAAATGGTTGTGAAATAAGGTAACTGCCAAGGCAGTATTGAAGTTGTTAGAAACAATGGCTTCCTACATGTCTACCAAAATCATAAGTCAAAATGTAATCCTATTTTAACCTATAAAGGGACACCCAGTTACCAACTCCCTTGTAGTATATTATACTCACCCTTAACCTCCTGTAAAGTGGTGTACTTTTCTGCATCAGAGCCTCCACCC